>OY757309.1:198567981-207906946 GCA_963583905.1 Stenurella melanura
AGACAGACAGACAGACAGACAGACAGACAGACAGACAGACAGACAGACAGACAGACAGACAGACAGACAGACAGACAGACAGACAGACAGGCTGACGGAATTGAAAAACCTATATTTTCGGAATCTACGTGTTCTGAAACGTCAGAATCCGAAAAAATCTCGGTGGGTGATTTTTTCTCGAATACAATACTTCCCTTCGGTATGCGAGGGAAGTAAAATGGATAATAAATGAAATATTAAACATGTTCTGTTTTTGTTTGTTTTTCCATGTCTATTTGTGTCTTTTTTTAAATAAAACGTCTGATTTTACTTGATGTTCATCCTTCTATAGTTGTTGAATATAGAGAAAAAATAATAAATACAACTCGATCAATAAGTTATGTTTTTGGAAGAAATAGCTTAGAAGAGCATATTTTGACATCCTTGAGGAAACTGAAGTCTGAATAATAGCATTTTACGTTAGAATGTAAACGAAAGAAAATAATAAAGACGTTTATTATTATTATTATTATTTAAACATGTTGCAAAGTGGTCTGTGGTACATTAAGATACCTTTTGGTGACTATGGCATTACCAATATCCAAAGAATGGAAAAATAATTAAGAAAAAATAAATGGTATAAAGAGAGATTTTTTCTAATATTTTGAACCCATTGAGGAGTCTGAAAATAACAAAGCACCGTTTTCAATTTTTGCACAGTTATTAATAACCACCAAATGCACCTTTTGATAACTATGTGGTAATAATTCTCGAAAAAAAAATTAAAAATCTCGTTTTTCGTTCCACCCTAATGGTCAGATCCCCAGGCCAGAAAGAATTTTTTTGTGTGGCTGTGTAATCGTCAGTACTATTTTCCTCTGCATTACTTATTAACTCCAGTAATTCTTGAGCATTTCGTGGTCTCACATTTCGGTTTTGGATACCTACGTCTTAGAAGTAGTAGCAACACCTGCCCCACAGGATTATGGTCTGGACTATGACTGGGTCAGTTAAGCACATTAATATTATTGTTTCAAAACCAGTGAACTACGGTATGAGCACTATGAGTGGAAAAATTATCTTGTTGAGATATGAATTAATTATTAGAAAGGATTAATAATTTATCTATCTGATACAAACCTGTCAGCTGCTGTACTATTGTATTAGTGGAATAAATGCCTAGACGTATAAAAGCTGAATACTCACTTAAATACAAATTTCAAAACGTTTAAAATAATCTCATCTTTCGGTGCATCCCAAATCCTTTACATGATTTTATTACAACTATTTGGCCTTTCTAGTTATCTCACATCGTGCAATTAAGATGAAAATGAAATCTGACATTTCAGGCGCGCCAGAGGCGAACTAAACGGAGTTATCTATAGTAACGGAAGTTGGTGTGGCGGAACTGAACTGTGACGTCATAGGTAATGTGTAAGTCAGCAGAAATATCATAAATCTCACTTCTGCCTTGTTCATTTATATCAATATCGCGCGCCCGCTTTTCAGTTATTTATACACATTGCATTCCTCTTGAGGTTAACCTGTTCTGATGATCCGGCAGAACTAGCATGTTAAGGACTTACGTATAAACTTACATAGGTATAAGTAAACTAACCATTATACTCTTCGTCGATTTACTGCACTTTTTATATAATTGTTCACATTCTATAGGATACTCTTCGCTGTTTTATTTTATAAATAATGTCAGTTTTAGACATTTTTAGTTTCATTACAAAACATAACATCAATTTAAATAATTCATAACTTTTTTGTTTATTGATCGACATTGGTTAGAAACGATAGGGGTGTTGCCTTGCTCTAGCTTACACGAAATTACTGTCCACATTTCAATATAATCGGAGCAATATTACCAGTTTTAGAAATATGCCTATCGAATGCCTATCTTCGTTGTATATGTGCGAAGAATATAACACTTTATGCGATAAAATATGCCTTCAAGTCAACTAAATCTACAATAACAGGTAATTTGTCAACTTCAAAAATCTATTTATCTCTATTGTGGCGGTCTGTCTGTCCAGAAATATATGAACTTAGATATATTCTATCCATTTCTTTTATTTAGATGTTATTTGTAAATAGAGATACTACATCGTATTGCTATCAGTAACTGAGATGGAAACAGCATTTATTCCTGTGAATGATATAAAAATTATTACTGTAAATACAATGTTAATTGATATTTATTTATCTATTAGTCAGCACCCTTAATTTAAGAAAGATAAACATTAAATTGAGGTTACTTAGTTAAGCTGAGGGTAGTATCTAAAAGGACGAATAAGTGCTACGAATTGTAATATACAGTGCATAGTTTAAATTTTTCAAATTATAATCGCGTTATCAGAAGAGATAGATTACCATAAGTTTGCTTTTAGCTTATGTCCTTCCAAAGCAAGTCTGATTAACTTGTATCTATATGTCATTTATGCTTAAGCATAAATTCCACTCCAACAAATCGTATCAGTTCAATACAGATCTAAACTTTTATTAAGTTCGAAAATTGCTATTGAAAATTGTCTTCATCAGATAGTTTGTTCGTACAGAAACGCTCTTCAGGTGGGAATCTTTAACGGATCAACTTGAATTTTTTTCTAATCGCTTCATCTATTATAAGAATAAACCCTACTTGAATGTAGTTTAATTATTAACAAAAATTGTTAACACCGTTTTTCAGGGGTATTTGTCTCATACTCGGCGTCTGCGGATAAACAATAATAATAAAATTAAAGCAAGAAAAAAACTATTTGTTTCTTCAACTCGTAACTACTAAACGGAACAATGACTTGGTTTGAAATATTTACCATATTATAACCCAATATAATTATAATAATTTGAATGCAATGTTTTCTAAGGCTATGGATAAAATGTATGAATATGTAGAGATAAATATAGCCGGCAGGAAACTTTTTTTTTAACTTTTGAAATGAATACCAAGTATATTAAAAAGGAATAAAGACAAACGATAGAAGCAACTTTTTGCTTGAACGTTGCTTGAGGAAAAAATGGCTGATGAACCAATGAACGCATATTATTTATTGGATAGAACAACTTTAGTTTGATGTACATTATTTCATTATTTTTCAAAGTGAATGCATTGTTGCAGAAAATCACAAAAAGAAAAACAGAAAAATGCGTCTTACAGTTATATGATTCAGCTGCCTTTTTCCACATACTGTTCACTTTTTAAGTTATCCTTGTTCCGCTCTGAATTATATTGAATGAATTTTTCCACACCATAGTTGCAACATTACTGATTAAAAATTGTACTAATTTTACATTGAACGAAAATCATGCCATCAGTTCTCCGCAGAGTCAACGTCTAATAAAGTGATAGAGGGAGTACTGCAGTAATGTGTCGAGAATAATTCATCGGTTATCTGCCCCCGCCCCAATGTTCGACCCACGAAGCTGGCCGCACTCCTCCTTGGCACAATGCAGCAGCAGGTTACCTACGAAAGACATGCTGCGTCAGCTTGAACCAGTGGTGTAGCTAAAGGAAAAAAATGAATGCAGATTTTAGATGTGATGTTATTTAAGATCATTTCTCTTTATACATTTTAGGTAAGTACGGGAACATTTTTATATATATTATAATGAAGAATTCTAACTAGCATTTGAAAAAATGAAATTATACTAAAATTTTAGGTAATGCAGTAAAGACACCAGATACAGTTACAGAAAATTGAATTATATGGTTGATGCAGTTGGGATTTACCTTAAACTACTGATGGATCATAACTTTGGAGAAGCATTCGGAATAATTTTTAATTAAAGGTATTTCATGTATGATTCAAAGTTACTTCAAATGCATCGGCCAGTCCTAAACAGGTTTAATTAAGTTTTTCCTGATAGCATAATTCATGTTTTAATCCGGAGCTACTGAGGTGAAATTTTTGACCACAAACACTGAGGTGGAGTCTGGCAGACTCCACTTAATAACTCTGTCTAATTAAATGAGGCAATTAAAATAAACAATAATAACACATGTTTAATGATAATAAAATGGAATTAGTTCATCTGCATTTAATAAAACATAACATTACATACAAAAATATTTTATTAATATAATTGTTACTTCCCTCGCATACCGAGTGAAAGTATTGTTTAAAAGTGAATTATTATTTGTTTGCTTATAATTAAAGCATATTCTTTATACAATTTTGCAAACAGCAGAAAAAATAACTATCTATTAGAACTAAAAGAAAAACTATGTGTAAAAATATTGATGAAATCTTTGCATTCTCTCGACAGCCTGAATTCTGGTTATGCTAGCAAATTAAAATCCTAAAACGAACGTCTCTAATTTCTTATTTGAAAATTCTCATTCTAACACTAGCACCCACACAGTCCCCTACGGCCATGCAGATTAAACTAGTATCTACATAACCCCTTACGGTCATGAAGATTAAGTTAAAAATGAGAACAAAGGCCTAAAATGAATTTACCTACCATGTCTTAAAAACATTTTCATTCTGATGGATTACATTTTCATGAAATCTATCATTCTGTCTCTTTGAAACGTTTTTTTGCCTTTATTCTGGAGCTCATCAGAAAGACACAAAGCTATTCATAAAGCTGTTTCATGCAAAATCAAGACAATTTCAATGAATAAATATGAAATAATTATATTTGATATTGACTAATAGAAACAACAGATCTTCACCTATCTATTAGCTAACTAGTATTGGAGCCCGAATACTCTATGCATCTATAAAAGTGAATTATTTGTTTGCTTATAATGGGCTTGTTCGGCATTTTTTTTTTATTTCACAAATCGAAAGTGTAAGTATAAATTAATGGATCTGCAAAAAAATCAGAATCTTATTCGCACGTTTAGTATCTTAAAGACTATTACAAATTTCCATCTCGCGAAAATGGGGCGTGGCCAGGCGCTACGTCACTATACGCATAGACTCGGCGATCTCAATAGTCTTGAAGCTCTTGATTGGTTTTAATTATAAGTGTTTTCGAAGTATTGTTTGTTTTGCTTACTACTTGACAGTAGGGGAGTACAATTTGGTGAAATGTCAAAAAATTACAATTTTCTCTCGCTCCTGCCAGAACAAATTTTTGATTTCGACCCTGCAATTTACGATTATAATTCATCGCCGACCTTCTCCTTTCCGTAGACACATAGAACGAACTTCCACTCGACGTATTTATTTAGTTACCAGCGTTTAAAAATTCCATGTTTTTCGACTTTTCAGATTAAATTTGAAAGGTCCCAGAAAGCCATTTTTCTTACGTCACTTGCGTATAGTGACGTCACAAATGAGCGGTCGGTTTTTGTAACTATTACTAAATTCAACTCCTTATATCTCGAGAACGGAAAAAGTTAATAATACGAAATTTTAAGTGTATAATGAAAATATCGAGTACTATATGAAAAAGTATAAAAACCATATAAAAAGAATATCATGGAACAAGCCCATTGTATTGAAACATATTCTTTATATTTTTTCTGCTGTTTGCAAAATACTATAAGGAAGTACTGTATTCGAAAAAAAATCATCCTCCGAGATTTCTTCGGATTTCCACGTTTCACATCATGTAGATTACGAAAATAAAGGTATTTCAATTCCACCAGTTTGTTTCTTTGTCTTTTTATCGGTCTGTTGTTTGTTTATTGGCGCATTAACTACAAAGCCACATGACGGAGAACAGTCAAATTTTGGTAGGTAGTTGATGCTACTGCCAGCGATGAAATGGGTAGACTTTCACTGAATAAAATACAGGGTGGACCATCTAAAGGGACTAGATAATAAAAGCATTTTATTTCACTCCAATTAAAAATATTCACGTTTCATGAAATTCTAAAACTATTTCAGGAAAGAAAAATTGAATTTTTACTACAATAAATACTTCAACTCCACCACGTTGATGAGGAGAGGAACTTAAAATGTAAGAGACGGCAGTAATATTTGACATATAGTTAACATTATTGGCAAGGAAGACACCTTGGCAAGGAAGACCACCCTGCATATTGAAAAGTATGCAAGGTGGTCATCTTAGGAAATAACTCAACAATGGTCGAAATTTGTAAAGGTATTTGCGCAAGTATAGTGGCGTGTGTGAGTCGGAAAAAACGTGAAAATGGTAAATATTTTGAGCCGGAACGAAATTAACTCCCCACCCCGTTTTCGAGGATGCTCAACACGATGGCGGTGTCAGAATTTCTCTTTGGGGTTGCACAATCCCTCAAACAAACCAAAAACCACCCCCTAGAGGGGTTAAACGCGATTTAATAGATTTCCCTTCAGGTAGTAGTAGTAATAGTACTTCCCTCCCGTTTTCAAGGATGCTGAGCACGATGGTGGTGTTCGTAATTGCGTCCGACCCCTACAAACCCTTCCACCGCCAACACTCGCCCCCGAAAGGGGTGAATTATTTTTCTCGGATTATCAGCGGCAAATATATATTCCCCCCCGTTTTCAAGGATGCTGAGCACGGTGGTGGTGTTCCCCATCGCGTCCGATCCCTACCAACCCCTCCACCGGCCAATACTCGCCCCCGAAAGAGGTGAATTTTTTTTTCGGATCAACAGCGGCAAATATATATTCCCTCCGTTTTCAAGGAAGCTGAGCACGGTAGTGGTGTTCCCCATCGCGTACGACCCCTACCAACCCCTCCACCGGCCAATACTCGCCCCCGAAAGAGGTGATATTTTTTTCGGATTATCAGCGGCAAATATATATTCCCCCCCGTTTTCAAGGATGCTGAGCACGGTGGTGGTGTTCGTAATCGCGTCCGATCCGTACCAACCCCTCCACCGGCTAATACTCGCCCCCGAAAACGGTGAATTTTTTTTTAAAATACTTATAACATATATTTGGAACATTGCGATGTTCATTTCGAAGAGTACCAACCTTGTAATTCTACTTGTAAGAGGCGTAGGTTAAATTAGTCGAGATAAGGTATAAACGAAAAATATATTTTATTGTAAGCGGACTTTACCTTTAAGTAGTATAACGTTATATTTAGGTGTCAATTATTGTATTTTAAGAAAAGACACTGTAGCAATTTGATTTCATGCATCGTAATAAATGTTCACAATTATTTATATGTAAAAATAAAAGTATGTAACAATTATTCAACAGGCCTACTGGCGGTATTTGATGATATTTTTTCTGATGAACGGGAAACAAAGGACATTACAACCAAGAAAAGAAATAAGATTATTCTTCCCGTAAACAGCAACCTTGAAAACGGGGAGGGAGGGAAATACATATTCCGAAAAAAAAAAAAATTACCCCTTTCGGGGGCGAGTATTGGCCGGTGGAGGAGTAGGTACGGGTCGGAGTGGATTACGAACACCACCACGGTGCTCAGCATCCTTGAAAACGGGGGGAATATATATTTGCAGCTGATAATCCGAAAAAAATATTCCCCCCTTTCGGGGGCGAGTATTAGCCGGTGGAGGGTTTGGTAGGGGTCGGACGCGATGGGGAACACCACCACCGTGCTCAGCATCCCTGAAAACGGGGGGAATATATATTTGCCGCTGATAACCCGAGAAAAAAAATTCACCCCTTTCGGGGGCGAATATTGGCCGGTGGAGGGGTTGATAGGGGTCGGACGTGATGGGGAACACCATCATCGTACTCAGCATCCTTGAAAACGGGGGCGAATATATATTTACCGCTGATAATCCGAAAAAAAAATTCACCCCTTTCGGGGGCGAGTATTGGCCGGTGGAGGGGTTGGTAGGGGTCGGACGCAATTACGAACACCACCACCGTGCTCAGCATCCTTGAAAATGGGAGGAAAGTACTATTTTCTGAAGAGAAACTATTAAATCGCGTTTAACCCCTCTAGGGGGTGGTTTTTGGCCTGTTTGAGGGGTTGTGCAACCCCAAAGAGAAATTCTGACACCGCCATCGTTTTCAGCATCCTCGAAAACGGGGGGGGGGGGGAAGGTCATTTCATTCCGGCTCAAAATATTTACCACTCGTCCGACTCACACACGCCACTAGTATTTGGCATCATTTATTTAATATTTATTTTTTGCTATCAGATGACCACTCTGTATATTTTTTTAAGAAAAAGGTCTTCTTTCTAATAATAGTGATAACTACATTCCAATTATTATTCGCATATTTCGTTTTTTAACTAATAATTTTTTATAGTGACAGCCTTATATAAATAAAGAGGGAAGCTGTGTGTAAATTCATGTATTGATTTTCTTTTTTGGCAGTAAGACAAAAAACAAAAAACCTTTTTACAGCATAAATAAATACATCAAACACCATATATCATATAAATATATTCAAAACAAATATATTTTTTCTCAAAAATATTTGTGCATTAGGCCAATCTACTCTTTTTAGCACAGAATATCTGTAAATTTTGCTGCAATGCTCTAAACAAATAGGCCTCTCAAATAGGGTTTTAACATTCTATACAGATACATTTTTACTTTTTGTATCACAATCTTCAGTATTATCGAATTTTAAATGTTCTAATATTAGTATCATATTAATTTTTAAATATACTTACCGCAGTCCTCCTCATTTTGGTTAAAATCACCTTGAATTTAATCATACCGACGACAGTGTCCTCAAAATCTTTATCTAAGATGTTGCCTGTCTGCTTGAGAATGCTTAGTTTAGACTTATTTTTTTATAAATATTCTTGCTAAAATAATACCGGTTATCTTGAAATAAAAATTAACTCTCATACTGACGTAGAGTTTGTGAGATTCCGTCAATACTGAAAGTGGTCATGAAAAATCACACCTTTGTGCATTCAATGCACGTATACAGCTAGATTGATACTAAACATGAAGGTACTGAAATCTACGGAGCGATGAAATTAAAGGGAAGAGTGGGGTTATCAGCCAATAGAGCCGTCTTCCTCGACAAGACTGGCACCTAAGTAGATGAGACGCTTTTAAATTTTCAACTGCTATTAAACATTTTTTTCAAAATTCACTTCATTTCTGTTTTTGGGTCAATAACTTACGTCAGTATACCAAATTTCATCACAATAGGTGTTAAAATGAGAGAATATGGGGACTGTGATATACAGACAAATAGGCAGACAGATGTACTGACGTACCGAAATTATTAGGGTTCTTTAGTTGTAATAAATATTTACTTCCAGTTAAACCAAAATTTCACACTGCTGTGTGTGACACTGGCAGATGACTTGGATATCCCGCGTTAAATTCAATTCATTAGCTTTAGAAGTGCATACGAGATTTCAGGGGAGGCCAATAATTTTTTTTAGATTACTACCTCTCGACTTTCTCGTCTACAGTTCCAGTGTTGACAGAATTTAAAGTTCTCCAGGCGGCACTCCAATTTTCTTAAAGGCTGCCGAGAACCCTTCCCTAATAACAAAATTGCTCTATAAATTTAAAATGCTAGTACAATTCTATTTTATTACTGTTGCATTACTGCTCTACAAAAATTATTTTATTTTATTAAAACTGCCAATGTGATTATTTAGTCTTCACAACTAAATCGTCATATAAGCAAGTCCTAAGAATATTCTCATAGCTAAATTATAAAACATTTAGTAGACTTTGTTCTTTGCTGTTTTATAAGCGTCTACACAGCAATTATTGCAGGATGTTTTAGATGACGAGGCAATATTGATTTATAACAGATTTATAGTAATGATGTCCACTTTTCGTCAATTTGCAAACATCTATAAAACTATTCTTTAAGGGTTTAGCTAAGCATTAATAAAACAATTTTATTAGGATCCTTCTCAACACAATATTATTGCTGCGAGCATATTGTATTTGGTAGAATCTGCTAAACAATTGTTATATAAACAAAACACATATTGCTCTCATGAAACACTTACGAAATAGTTAAAAAACTAAAAATACTATAATATGTTATGTACCATTTTTGTAGAACATGCGTTCTTGCGACATGTTGTTTTCTCATTTACAGTAGTCTTTTACAGAACCGCTCGCGCCCCCAAAACCCTTAGTTTCCAGATGTATCAATAAAAAAATATATTACACTTTTACTACATTTTCAATTTTTCTTTTTTTAGTAAATCTTTTGAATAAAAGCTTTTTCTTTAATATATTTTGTATAATGTTACTTTTTACTTTTTAATCTTTAGCTCTGCACATTTTATACCAATCAGATTGTGCAGATGTCGTGTTGCATATATCGTATTCTACTCGCCAAATCCTTTCGTTTGTTACCCATATTAAGGGGGTTCTCAAGAAGAGGACAATCCGTCATGTTTTGGCGTCCGCCATGATGAATTTAGAATGATGTCGCAGAGTTTATCGTATTCTACACATGTGCCATATTTCAAAGCTATAGCTCAATTAAAACTAGTCGAAATTAAGATTGCAAGATTTGTTGAATTGTTACAAGTGAAGCTATTAATAAAAGATTTTAAAATAGTAACGTATATGGAAGTACAGAGGAAAATATTATTTAATTACTACTTGTATTTTATTTACCTCTTACTGACCATTGTTTTTTGGAGGGAACTGCTCGTAGTTGATTGAAAGGCAATATCGGGCAAAATTATTCGAAACAAAATGTAAATGGAAATGCGCAATACGCCCCTGTTTAATTACAAAAAAATGATATAAGTATAACAAGTCTTCAGAAAAATATTTGTTCTACAAGTGTTTTCATAGTTGTAAATATGATTTACAAGATGGACGCAATAATATTATTTATATTTAAACTATTTGTATAGCGGCTATTTTGGACTTTAGAATAAAATTAGTTGAAAAATAAGAATTATTGTAATATAACCATTTTAACAACAATCTATCATTGTGAAATATGTTATCTGCGAAACACAATTGGTGCGATACCACAATAAGATCGAATATTGAAATTTTATTTTTAGTATATGTTTTTAATTTTGGTAAATATCTTTAGAGCGCTCAAAAATTTGTTGTATATGTACCACATATTTCACATAAAAATTTCCTTCGAAGTCTTAATCAGATAACATTAATCTCATATTACACTAAACATGTTGTTGGTTATGCCACCATGTTACATAAATCTATATAGATTTGTAATATCTATATGTATATGTAATATATTGGGAATTATTATGGTCTGGAAAAACATTTAAAAAATAAACTACTTATGTTGTTGTTGCTGTACTTAACAAAAAAGCATCGACGGAAATAATAACAGAATGCTTATAGAAATGTTTTGCCGTATCTCGAATAATTTTATAACTATCGTCTACTAATTTTTTTTATTCCTATGTAAACGTTTACACAATTGTTTTACAACACCTGTGAGAGCTATGATAAAATAAACAAGCTAACAATTATACTCTTCGCTGCACTGTGTATATAATTGTTGCACATTCTATAGGATACTCGTCGCAGCTTTTTCTGTAAATAATATTAGCGTTGGACATTTTTTATCTAATTACAAAATATTCGTTTATTTTTTTTGTAATTTCAATAATCAATATTTCATTTGTTTATTGATCGATATTGTTAAAAAAAACAAAGGGGTTCTTCCTCTAGGTAACGCTAACTTACTGCCGAATTTCAATACAATCGGACTTTTCGTTCTTAAGTTATCCTGCCTACAAGGAGGGCAGACAGATAGACGGGCAGACGGACGGACATTTTGAAAGTTGTTCAGAATTCGATCACCAACACAGTGATATGAAAGTTTTTTCTCTACGAGCAATATTACCGGTTTTAGAAATGTGCCAGTCGAATGCAATATACTCTTTGTTTTGTATTTGCGAAGAGTTTAGTTAAGAAGCTACTTCGTTTTATAAACTGTGCCCATTTTGCATCTATAAGTGTTATATAAACGTTTTGAAAATGTTTATATCAACAATCTCGTTTTATAAAAAATGTTGCAATGTAAACATTCTTTCAGGTTCTACAAAACATCAAATTGTTAGTTGAGCTGGCACCCCACTGAGTACAGATCTCAATTGATCACAGATACTTCTTAAGTAATTTAATAGTAAAAAGAAAATTACGTCAGATGTGAAGCAAAAACTAACAAATAATATCAGTTTTAATTATTGTTAACAACTAACCTGTTAGAAATTGATTTGTTAGCGGACTAACTTAAAATAACTTTTTTAGTTTAAGTTTCAATACAACTTCCAATTACGCTCCAGCGATTTTCCAAAATACTGTGATAATGCCGCTTCCATAATTCATATTTTTTGCCACTCTTAAGATATTAGTTACGCCATCGGTTGGAGAAGGGTTTGCAATAGGCCGTAGATTTAGCCGTGTTGAATGTTAAGACTAACATGGGAAGGCAATAATAATACATAACCACGGTTTTGAGGTCCCCGCCTTACCTACCATATTGAAAACGGTTTGAGTGAATATGCCTTAGACCCTTCTCAATTTACAGACATTATTTGTGCCGAGTGAATTTTAGAGTTTATATTTCATGCATCTTGTATTATATAAAAGGATATTTCCAATTCGAAACGGTGTTTTAATTCTAATAATAAACTTCACGAGTTCATTCAGCAAAAAGTTTATTTTCCTGGAGATTTCTAACTATTTTCCATATCGTATAATATTTTATACAATCTAATCTAATCTAAAAGCACGTTTTTGTATTGATATAATTCTGCTAAGTTTTATTAGTATCCTCGGACCAATTTGTAAGTTTACATTAACGAAATCAATAAAAATTCAAAGCAAACATATTCATTGGGTAAACAGAAAATTACAGTATTGCGGATACTGTTCAGATTTAATTAAAACTTTAATATGCAACACCAATATATATAGTGTTACTATAATATGATATGAATTCTATAAGAATTAGTAGTATATGACCCAAGAGTATTTGGGTTATTTTACCGACATTTATTTTAATGTGCACATATTTTGAATATACTTCCAACCATACAAGGTGGACTGTAAAGATATAATGTTAGTATTTCTATATGGACTGCCTAGCATATTTCTCAGTGTTCAGTTACAGCTAAATGAATTCTACTAGATGCAGATTTGGTATATTTACTGGTGGGAGTCATAAATATAGATTTATGAGGCTTTGTGTTTAGAACATCACTTTCAAGCCTATAAGATATCGAACTTTGACGAATGCCATATGCTTCAGTAACAGAAGCAGATGACATTTGTCAAAGTCTAAACCAACTATTAGTTTAGGCAGTAAATATTTCGTAGATGATTTTAGTTCTTCTCTCTGCATCGTATTAAGATATTTGTATTTTTCCATTGTATTCCTTTATTATCCTAGCAGCAGGAAATACTAAGCCAACGTACGGTCGATATAGAGCGATTAATTATATGTTAGGCCATATGTCTACCTATATACCCACAAATATAAACAAACTTTTGGACACACTCATAATGTTGGAAGTACAAGTATTCAGTAATAAACAACAATGAACATTTAAATAGTCGTAAATGGGAGAAAATAAGTTGAGCAAGCTAATAAGAGTCCTCGAATTTTATACGCTAAAAACCAACGCCTCAATTTTCTATATGACATCGGCCGCAAATATTAAAATTCCATGACCAATTATTTCCACATACTGGAGTGCAAATATGGTCAAGATGCTTTCCTTTAAAGAGACTTGAATGGAAAATCTGGATGTGGAAGTAGTGATTCCTTAGGCAGCGGTTTTTTCATATTAATAGTTTTATAGTTGTTCCTCTATATTTGAAACATCACTTACCAAAAGTATTTCAAAAGACGTTATTCACATGAACACAAGTCTTCATTAATGGAGAAATGGAAACAATTCTGAGACTTAACAAATAAATTCCGTGCCAAATTTCACTTTTCCTTTTTCCTTAAAGTGGTATAAATGAAGTGTTGGGGTGCATCGCTTGTCCTTACCTAATTGATATAGGAGTACAGCTGTAGAAGCGTTGCGTGGGTTTCCTCAAGCTTACGTGGCTGCCCATTAGGGGTAAACCTATCCCCGTGTAGTCAATTCACCCTAGAATTAGGATATATGAATCGAGGGGACAACCGACCTGTGTCCTTTAATATATGCTTTCTCACCTCTATAAATTGTGTGACTCACATGGATTTGCGACGGGTAGCGTGTTTATCTATGTAAAAATAGTCTGATTATAGAACTGAATAAATTACTAGAAAAAGAGTCGATAGGTGTATTCATATGTTTATTAAAATTACCGGGTTTTTCCATTCTTGATTTTATACCTACATTAAAAGAAACTCTTCCCGAATTACTTCTATTGGATAACCACCGTATAGCTTTCACTAAGTATACCGGGTGAGTCGCGAATTGCGCTCGCCCCGATATTTCCTAAAATATTTGGAATAGAAAATTTAAAATAGTAGGCCTTACTAAAATGCCATCTTTTTAATAAAAAAGCAAGTTTGGTGCACATCCGGTTTGACCGGAAATGCCTACAACTTTCGATTTGTAAATGGAACACCCTATATATTTTTACATTTTTGGAATCTAGAGGAAATTTTGAATACAATACATCCATTTTGGTCACTTTTTGATAAACATTAAAAATTTTATTAAAAAATCTATTTGTGAATCCAGAGTCCTGTGGTGTCCAAAATATATTTTAGTTTATGTGCTACGTTACTATAAAAATAAAAAGAGCAATATGATTGCATTACTTAATTCTCTAGAGGCATCAATTTCTTTGTGAGAGCTGATATTGTTTTATTACATTCAATGGCTACTATGATTTTTCCAATGTTATTACCAGATTTACACAGAAATGTGCCATTTTAGTTTCCAAAGCCCACTAATCTATTATCTATTAGCCGCATGTTTCTAAAAGCTTGGTTGCATTGTATTTTAGCTGAAATCTCAAATATTTCTGAGCGGATCTTCAAAATTTTGGTATCATTAGATTCGTATGAAAATGAGGTATTTAAAAATGTTGGTGAACGATTAAATTCCCATTTAAAAAAAACGAGTTAGTGGGTAAAAATCACATTTAAAAATTTTAAACGCCCTTTGACATTCTCATTATAACACTAGCATCCGACACAGTCCCTTACGGCTAAGCAGATTAAAGTAGTATCCACATGGGCCCACTACGGTGTAAAGATTCAGTCAAAAATGATGACAAAGGCTTGAAATTAATTTATTTACCTACCTTGTCTTTAAAATTTGTTTCATTCTAATGAATTACATTTTCACAAAATCGCTCATTCAGTTTCTTGGAAATGCTTAGCCTTTGAAACGTTTTTCGCCCTTATTCTGAGCTCATCAAAAAGGCACAAAGCCACTCATAACGACGTTTCCTGCAAAACCAAGGCAATATCCATGAATAAGTATAAAATATTTGTATTTAACATTGACTGCAACGTTTCAAAGGCTAAGCATTTCCAATAAACTGAATGAGATTTTATGAAAATGTAATTCATTAGAATGAAAAAAATTTTAAAGACAAGGTAGGTATTTAAATTAATTTCAAGCCTTTGTTCTCATTTTTGACTGAATCTTCACATCGTAGTGGGCCCATGTGGATACTAGTTTAATCTGCTTAGCCGTAAGGGACTGTGTTGGATGCTAGTGTTATAATGAGAATATCAAATAAAAAACTAGACAAATTTATTTTAGGATTTTGTTTTGCTAGCATAACCAGAAGTCAGGTTATCGAAAGAATGCAAAGATTTCATTAATATTTTTTACATATAGTTTTTCTTTTAGTTCTCATAGATAGTTTTCCTTCCGCTGTTTGCAAAATTCTATAAAGAATATGTTTCATTTCCTAACATTTATACACTTTGTCGAATGTGTCTTTAGTCACATGAGTTGTTGTAAAATTATCGATTTGAGGTTGTTCGACGCTGTAAACGGAAATGTCGCGCATGGCTTACTTCCGTACTTAAAAACACTACGTCGTTTTCACGGCATAATTAAAATCTGCTTTTCCTTCCTTCAAGTTTATCGTAACATAATGTCTTCTTTTGGTTTAAGCAAATGTGTTTTCTTGTAGATATTCATTTTACTGTCAAATTTTAATATGTATTGTTTATTTCAATAATAATGTGATAATTTCAAACTAAAATAAAAATTTGTATTATTCCTCAATTAGCGGTATTTCCGGTACCGGAAATATGGCTACAATAAGTGGTTTAGACTGGTTTATGTAATACAATATTTATAGTTCCAATGTGCTTGCTTTTTTTGTACATTACATTTAAAATATGATGAATTCAGCTGACTTTTCAATAACTGCATTTGTTATATATTTTTACCTGCATCGCTTTTAACTAGATAAATCGCATTTGAAATCATCTGTATGTGCCACAAAACCTGAAATATAAAAACAGGGTCAGCAGGAACCGAAACATGTCAAGAAAGCATCTGAAATCGATTGGGCAAAACTTTATAAGATAATTTTCATATACAGACTGTCTATTTTACGAGGGCCACACCAAATATCTCGCTTAATATCTATTGTAGAAGAATAAAGTTTTAGAAACAGTTATCCCATTTTTTGTGAGCTATATTTCAGTAAAAAGAAATTTGAAATCCATAGCCTACTTTATGAGATATATTACAAAAACCTGAAAAATAGGAAAACCACAAACGGTTATAGCTTAGAGGAGATACGAAAAAAGTTAAAGGAATGAAAGTTGACGGCAAAGACAATAAGAATAATAACGTGTAACAAAAAAATCGAAAAATGCAGTTGGCTTTGACATACGCTATTGTGCAAAAATGAAAAATACATATCTCAAAGTAGGCCATGACGCCATTAATTCCGTTATTTTTTTCTCATTCCAACGATATAAAACATGTCACAGAAATTTTAACCGATAGTGTCAATATTTAATATTTTACGAATACCACAATTCATATAATTGAATCGTAACAATCAGCTGTGCCATAATAGTAAAAATTCACTTTATAATAATTATAATTCCGTAATTATTTATTACAATTTAATACAAACCAATAAATATCTCATAAATAAAAATACAAGTACAAAACGACCATCCAAAGAAAAAAACGAAAAACTATGTATAACAGTACTACCTACTACTATATTGAAAAGAAATTTTGTGTATTTATTTTTCTAACTACAAATGTTCAAATTGTGCACCATGCATTCTGACACATAAACGTGCTCTACGAGACACGTCACGCATTACATTTTGGAGCATTTCAGGAGTAATTGCCTCACATGAGTTTCGAATTCTGGTTTTGATGTCCTCAATATTTTCAGGGGCAGTTTGAAATACCTTGTCTTTAATGTAACCCCAGACGAAAATATCCAAGGGAGTAATATCTGGTGATCGAGCTGGCCATAGAATGGGTCCATAGGTGCCTATCCAGCTATCAGGCATAACTTGATTTAAATAATTTGTACATATTACAGCAGTGTGAGGTGGAGCCCCATCTTGTTGAAAATATGAATAATTTAATCTTTCTGCCACTGTTAATTCATAAAGAAAATCTTGAAATTCGTTTTGCAGGAAATTAAGGTATCTACGAGCGGTTAATTTGCCATCATAAAAATGAGGTCCAATTACTTTAGTCCCTAAAAGACCCAACCAAACATTCGTAGAAAATCTTTCTTGGAAAGCAGTCTCTCTGCACCAATGCGTATTTTCTCGTGTCCACTTATAATGCATATTTCTATTGAAAAATCCATTATTAGAAAAATTTGATTCGTCCGACCAAAGAATTTTGCTACATATCAGCGCGTCATTCCTTTTCTTATTTAATAACCATCTACAAAATCTTACTCTCCTTGGCTTATCTCCCTCATTTAAATGTTGAACTTTCCTCATTTTGTAGCATCGAAATCCGTTTTTTTTCAATATTTTTCTTGCACTGTCTTTTTTTATGCGACAGTTTCTCTGAATTTGTCTCAAAGAGGTTTCCTCATTTTGGTTAACATAATTCATTACTCTATTCACTTTTCTTACATTATCCGCAACATGCGCTCGCCTTACTACTTTTTTTGAAAATGAACCGTGCGTTTTTAGATTTTGAAATAACTTCCTAAACATAGTTCGATTTGGCTGCGGAGCATCTGGAAATCTATCTCCGTAAACCGTGACTGCCATCTCAGCGTCAAAATTGCACTGACAATAAATGCTAATCATATCGAATTTGTTATTATTGGTGTACACCATAATTACTGATATAAAATTTGTCTTAGAACTCGACAACGCAACATACAACATACAACAGTGACAATCTGTCAAATTTATTAATAACTGTATACATTGTTTTTCACTAATTATGGCACAGCTGATTGTTACGATTCAATTATATGAATTGTGGTATTCGTAAAATATTAAATATTGACACTATCGGTTAAAATTTCTGTGACATGTTTTATATCTTTGGAATGAGAAAAAAATAACGGAATTAATGGCGTCATGGCCTACTTTGAGATATGTATTTTTCATTTTTTCACAATAGCGTATGTCAAAGCCAACTACATTTTTCGATTTTTTTGTTACACGTTATTATTTTTATTGTCTTTGCCGTCAACTTTCATTCCTTTAACTTTTTTCGTATCTCCTCAAATAAGGAAGCTATAACCGTTTGTGGTTTTCCTATTTTTCAGGTTTTTGTAATATATCTCATAAAGTAGGCTATGGATTTCAAATTTCTTTTTACTGAAATATAGCTCACAAAAAATGGGATAACTGTTTTTAAAACTTTATTCTTCTACAATAGATATTAAGCGAGATATTTGGTGTGGTCCTCGTAAAATAGACAGTCTGTATTTAATTAATTTATTTCTGAAATATTTTCCGCAAATATCTGTTACTTTTAAATTTTAACTGTAAATTTTCCCTCGAGCTAAATTACCAAAAGTAATATAATTCATGTAAATTAACAGTTTATTGCCAAATTCTCGGATTTCTCAATATTTTGTATAATTGTATTCATGTCAATTCGTATAATCTTATAAATAAATGAAATGTACAAAATCAATCATTGTTATTCCCTATTGTTTGGTATCTCTCAATGGGTGATTCGTCGATGCTCTTCACAAATTAGTTCCTTTTCTCTATATGCGTCCTTTTACACTCGAATATTCAGACATGATGTCCCCAGGAAGTATTCATTAAACGGAAATTGTGGTCGTTATCAAGTAATTAACACACACTATGTTGCGTTATTATCATGACTGTGTTATATAACTAGTTCTCACATGAATATTACTACAATGTAGGACAGATACTAAAGAAATAGTATATCGTTGAAAAATCACGTATATCCCTGGAATATTATATGAAAAGGAATTAGAACCAGCAAAAAAAAAAATATAATGCTGAACGCTTGCAAATGGGCATAAGTATGTTAACCAACATACTAAAAATTTTCTTCTCAAATACGGTCAGTAAACTAAAAACCGCTGCCTAAGATCACTACTTCCACATTCAGATTTTTCATCCAAATCACTTTAGAGGAAACATCTCGATTAAGTTTGCACTCTAGTATGTGGAAATTATTGGTCATGGAATTTTAATAATGTTTAGGACAGATGTCATAGAAAAGATTGAGGCATTAGATTCTACCATATACGTTAAAAATGAAGTTCCTATGGAATCATCTCAATCAGATGTCATTACAATACAAACGTGTACTAACTTTCAAGTGAATATCTCAATGTTATGTTGTCAATCCCAATAATAATGGAGAGAAGGTGGTGGGGTTTGAAAAATATTAGAAAGAAACCTGATGCCTTGTTCTAGTATATACACCAAATCTCAAATTTCTGTACTCTTACCAGCTTGTTTTATTTATTTTCTCCTATTTACTCCTATTTAACCCCCAACATTTCAACAAAATCATCTCAAAATATAATCTAGTTCCAGATGTCGTTATAACACATACGTGTACCAAATTCCAAGTGAATATTTCACTTTTATTTTATCAACACCTTTAATAATGGAGTAAGGGTGGAGTAAGGGTGGGAGTTGAAAAATATTATAAATAATCTGTGACCTTGGCTTCCAGTACATACAGCGAATTTCAAGTTTCTGTACTCTTACCAGCTTGCTTTACTTATTTTCCCCTATTTACCCCCAACCCATCAACAGAATCATCTCAAAATATAATCCAGTTCCAGATGTCGTTGTAGTACGTACGTGTATCAAATTTGAAATGAATATCTCAATTTTATTTTATCAACCCCTTTAATAATGTAGTAGGGGTACTGAAGGGGTTTAAAAATATTATAAAAAAATCTGAAGCTTTGGATTTTAGTAGATACACCGAATTTCAAGTTTCTGTACTCTTACCAATTTGCTTTACTTATATTCCCTTATTTGCCCCTATTTAACCCACAACCCTTCAACAGAATCATTTCAAAATATAATCTAGTTCCAGATGTCGTTATAATGCATATGTGTACCAAATTTCAAATGAATATCTCAGTTTTATTTTATCAACCACTTTAATAATGGAGTAGGCGTAGTGAGGGGGTTGACAAATATTATAAAAAAATCTGAGGCTTTGGCCTCTAATGCATATACCGAATTTCAAGTTTCTGTACTCTTACCAACTTGCTTTACTTATATTCCCCTTATTTATCCCTATTTATCCCCCGAACCCTTCAACGGAATCATCTCAATAAATAATCTAGTTCCAGATGTCGTTATAAATCATACGTGTACAAAATTTGAAATGAATATCTCAATTTTATTTTATCAACCAGTTCAATAATGGAGTAGGGGTAGTGAGGGTATTGAAAAATATTATAAAAAAATCTGGGGCTTTGGCTTCTACTTCATACACCGAATTTCAAGTTTCTGCACTCTTACTAACTTGCATTACTTTGTGGCGTTGCTTTGGAAGGTTTTAAGTTGCCCAAGGGTTCAAGTGTGAGCCACCCTACGAGCGACGTGGTTAGCGTCACTGGTGTAACCTGGCTAGCACAGTAAAGATACGGAGAGCAAAAGACCGTGGAGTTCAAGGCTTGGGCGCCATTGATTACTTAGGGTAATCAAAGAAAATTAAAGATAAAGATAAACAAAAGACAAAAGTTACATATATACAATACTATACTACAAAAATATCATATTGCAAAAAATGTACTATCACAGCATCAACGATACTGTATAGCAAAGTACCAGACAAATATATACAGAGAAAACTATATTACAAAAATATACTATATTACAAGATACTCTATATTACAATTTGCTCAACGGCAAGGCAAATCTGAGGCGTGTACGAGAACCAAAAATATACTACAAAAGATACGTCTCGTAACTTTCACCTCAATACTAAAATTCATATATTACAACAAAACTAGGAACTTGAGATCCTTTACGAGAGACAAAATAACTATATTACAAAAGATATGTCTCGTAACCTTATCTCAAAGTTCATAAACTTAAACACTCTCGTTACAACAAAAATTGAACCACGACTTACGATATTACTAACAAACGTGCATTATAGTACTACAATAAGATATTAATCATGAGGAATCACGACAAAAGCAACTACAAAACAATACTACGGCGAAGTATTTGCGACAACGAATTCAAGATACAAGCAACTACGAATTAATATACAACTATGGATTTAATTATAACAACGGATTTAAAATGCAAATAGCCAAAAATATAATAGATTTCACTTGAATCTAATATGTTAAATTTAGACATTTTGGCTCTAATAGCTCAACAATCATGTGAAAATAATCCCTTTTATTGGTAACAATTAAAAGTACTTATCTTTTATTTTGTTATCCTGATGGAGAGAACTCCTAGATACGGTCCTGTTCTCCGATGATTATGGATATAAATTCACATCTGGCTGCCTTAATCCCATTGTGAGGTTATGAAATCGTAGAAGATTGTCGCCAAGACAAAATGAAGAAAATCTCTTTGTCCAGAATGTTTTCATATATTCCAATTCAAAATGTAGTATAGCAAGGTTGACTTCATATGAAAATTACTCGCTTAGTGGAAAACGTAGTAGGTATCGCAATTTGAATGTGCATAATCTCAAATCTTGCTTAAAGCAAATAATATAACGTTATATAAAGGCTTCTACGTTAAATGCATTAGCATTAGACGGAACTCAATTTGATTATAAAAAAAACTTTATGAGAAAAACTCTATGAAAAAGTTTCGTATATTTATAATTATGATTATGAGAAAAACTATGAGAAAAACCTCATGTGATCATCAAGAGGTTTTTCAAATTCTATTATCCCCTTTACAGGTCAAACAAAATTATAAATACTTCTAATTAGTTCAATGGTTCAACGAGAAAGAGTTTCACCCGGCGTTATTTAGTTGAAATATCATTCCTAGTGCGCTATCTAGTATTCGCGAACTTTAACTGCTGACAGATGACGTATGTTCATCATAGTCTAAGGAGTAAGGGCACTCTATTAGTACTAAAGTTTGTGGGAATAATATTTCCGACAACTTATAATTTTTCTAATAAATATTAACAGTGTAACGAAGGATGCTATTGAGCATTCCGCATGTTACAACTTATATTCCCCTATTTACCCCTATTTAACCCCCAACCCTTCAACGGAATCATCTCAAAATAAAATCTATTTCCAGATGTCGTTATAATACATACGTGTACCAAATTTCAAATGAATATCTCAATTTTATTTTATCAACCCCTTTAATAATGGAGTAGGGGTGGTGGAGGTTGAAAAAAATTAAAAAAAAAATTGATACCATACATTTACAAATTTCAAGTTTCTGTACTTTTACCAGATGGATTTACATATTTCCCCCTAATTACCCCTATTTACCCCCCAGCCCTTCACTGGATATCTTCAAAAAACCATCCAGTTCCAGATCTCGTTATAATATATACGTGTACAAAATTTCAAGTCAATATCTAAAACCGTTCCATCGAAAACGTGCGGACAAAAAAAAAGTTACAGACAGACCGACAGACAGACAGATTTTTTTTTTTTCGCTCAAATTTAAAATCTCGACGTTTCGTGACATTCTTGACCTATTACAAGAAATTTTTTTTACGATTACTATACTTTAAATAAAAAATAACTATTACTTAATAATTATCGAACCACGATGTCACTCTTCCATAATTGATAGCTGCCATTCGCAGTATGTTAGTACCTGTTTGGTCGTAAATAAAGTCCATTCAGTACAAGTCTAAATCATTTCTTTTAGATAAGAAGCTGCTTCTCAGCTTCTCATTAGCCAAAACGCAAGCCAGTTCACACTACAGTCTTTTACGACCTTGTTCGTTGCGACTTATTGTAAACTAGAGTGGTCTCGGTTCCGTGCGATTTATGTCTGTTTATAAATTTTATTACGGTCATTCAATATTGAATTTATTTAGATGTAGGGTAAACCGTGCAGTTGTTGGCACTCCTACGGTGATTGGCATTGTATCAGTTTTTCATAAATAATTTAAACGAATAATAAGTAAGGCCATAAGCGTTCCTAGGATAACTTCGCTTCTTCTTCTTCTAGCGGAGCGAGCAAAGGTCGCCGCACTCAGGCCTTGTGGCCCATTGTGCAACCGCTAACGAATTTATTGAAAGCTCCCACACAGGCCGGATTCTAGTCCAATGGACAGAATCCTACTTATGGGGGAATTTCTTATTTCCTCCAGCATTGGAAAGCCAATGCCGAGGTGTTTGTGCCTCAGGTTCATCAACCTAGGGCAGGAAGTCCGGACGTGGATAGAAGTTTCTTCCTCTTCCTCGCAAAACCTGCAGTCGGGGTGGTCCACCACCCCCATGGTCTGCAGGTGTTTCCTGAAAGAGGCGTGTCCGGTCAAAAGACCTGTTACGACTCTGACTTGTTTCCTGCTTAGTCGCAGAATTTGTTTTGTTCTCTACGGCAAGAGCCCTGAGATGAGGAGCTTCGCTTGCCGGAGTCCTGGGTGGGATGTCCAGTAGTCAATGAACTGGGACCGAGCCCAGTCTTCTATTAACCTCCTGGCGTAGGATCTAGGGTAACCTAGGGCCGGCTCCGGACCCAGTAGAGGCTTCCGAGAGCATCCTCTGGCCAGAGCGTCTACCCGCTCGTTACCCTCAATGTTGCTGTGTCCAGGCACCCAGAGGAGCCTGACCCAATTGGATGAGCCAAGTTCGCCGAGAGCCTGTTTACAGTTTTGAACCAATTTTGATTTGGTTCTTGTCGATGCAAGGGCCTTGAGATCCGCTTGGCTGTCACTACATATGTGTATGTGTTTGTTGGAGTATTCCCTTCGGATATTCTCCTGTGCACAGACCAAGATAGCAAAGATCTCAGTCTGGAATACTGTGGCGAAATTGCCCAGGGCATAGGAAAGTTCAGCACTGGGCCTTTCTCCATATATCCCTGCTCCGGTACTTTCCTCTAGCCTCGATCCGTCTGTGGGACCCCGGTTACCTGAACAGGTTAAAAGTAAATTGAATTTTTTGTTGTTAGGTAAAATAAAGCCAAAATCGAAGAAAGGTCTTCCCTACCGCAAACGTTACACCGAAGCTGATGTTAAATTAGCTTTAAAAGCTCGCACTGCGCTGGATTTTCTCAATTTTTACTTAAAGGATTTAGATAAAACCAAATGGAGGGACATTCTGGAAGCATCTATTCTCACATACCAAAATTTTAGAAAAAGCTTCAAATTTCGTGTTTTTTCCATTCAAACATACGGACAGACAAAATTTTTAAAACTGATAAATATCGTCACAGTATCGTATTTTATCCCCATCACTTTAATTTGTGCATGACAAAACAAAGGTACAAACAGACACCACAATTTCTTAATACCTATTATTGTAAGATTAAGGAGATAAACCGTAAATTAGAGATATTTTTGAATTACATTACATACAAAAAATAGTATTCTGCCAATTACTAGACGGACTACTGCCAATGACATCATGAAGGGTGACAATGACCAGAGAAACTGTGTTTCTCATCAAAAGATCGTTTTTATAATCTGAAAACTGCAAATAAGGTATTACTTGATAGTTTCATTCGATAATATAGGTGTTAAATTTTATACAAAATTAATAATTTAACTAATTACTGAAAAAGTTGAATGTAACACGTGAAAAAGAACACTAAACTCTCCTAAGGATACCCGGTTTACCCTAACACATGTAAGTATGGCATAGTAGGAAGATTTTGCGGTGGATTACAATACATTTCCACGGTAAACGAGGAAAGTGAAAAACAACCATTGTTATGCTGCGAAAGTAGTGTAACTTAATTAAAGGAAAATCTTTAATAACTTCACATTAGAGGTAGAAAGCAAAATGCCTGCATGTGTATCATTGTGTTGCTTAACGTAAGTCGAAATGTTAAATATAAAAATAGTTTTAAACATTCCTTCAAAGTACATTTTGCGGATGTTTTTAATCATTAAGAACAAATTTTTCTCATGCCATTTGACAAATTCTTCATGACATACCAAATACCATTAAAAACTTGATCATTTCGAGATTAAGAACATAACATGAGTAAATAGTTAGTTAGTAGCGGGCATTCTAAGAAAAGCACGATACACCGAAGCACCACACTGTTGTTTGTAATTCCACACAGCGGCATATAGGATTATTATTCGTATTCACAAGGATTAATACCTGATTAGCTTAATTAATTACATGTAATGTAACATTATTACGTCGGTACGAGCGTGCTCCAGTTTCATTGTACCAAGCGAACCGCTGTCAATATCGCCGTCGACGTTACTCACTCATAATGGAATGTATGCTCGAACGCATCAGGAGTGATATCTCGGCTTAACGCTGCCAATTTACTGAATGCAATTCACCGATAGTGCTGGAAACACTTGTAATGCAGGTTCTAGAAACTTGAAAGAAATCAATAAATTGTGTTGTATTAATAGTAAAAGATACTACATACTAATTTTATCGAATGTTATACAGGAAGCCCATAAGTGGACGATCAAAAGAAGAGGAGTCATAGGGGAGTAGTTCACCAAAGTTGATAAAAAAAATACCTTGATATGGAATATTTCTATATTAAGTTATTAGTGTGAATTTAATTATATTCTGGTGTCCCGAATAACGTCTCAAGGATCTCCCATTTAGGAGGTTACCCCAGACATTTGACAAAAATGTAAAAATTGTTGCTCCAAAATGGTCTTTCACGATTTCCTCGATTCCCATAGATTTTACGACCAAAGTGCTTTTATTCTAATCTGAAGATACGCTAATTCTACACAAAAAAAACGGTAAAGGTATTTACACAGAACTTCCCTCTTTATTTGTGCATGGCGGTCACTCTAAAAATTATTAATTACGAAATGACATTGAGAATAATAATCGGAATATAGGTATCACTATTATTACAAAGAAAACCTGATAACTTTTGGTCAAAAAAATATATAGAATGCTCATCCAACAGCAAAAATTCAACACTAAATAACAGGTGCCAAATATGGAAGGCTTGCGCAAATACTTTTAGAAATGTCCACCATGGTTGAATTATTTCTTGGGATGACCACACCGTACATTTTTCAATAAAAGTATAATAGGTGCATATGCCAAACGTTATTGCCATCTGTCACATTTTCAATTCCACATTCACGTGTTTGAGTGGAAGTGGTTAAATTTTTTTTTTTTAATTTTTCAAAAATATTAAACGGTAAAAAATTTTCAAATTTTTTTCTTCTGAAATGGGCTTAGAATGTCATGAAACGTGGAAATTTTAAGTTTGCGCAAAATGAAATGTTTCCTTCTATTTTATAGTAGTGGTAAAAGAACATTACAAATTTAAAAAGAAAAAAAATCTAATTTTTTTTAAGTAGATTTAGAATGCCATGAAACGTGGTAATTTTAAATTTGGGCAAAAAAAAATGTTTCTTCCATCTATTCTAGTGGTAAAATTTCTTTCCAAGATGCTAAAAAAATGTACAATTTTGTTTTCTGAAATACGTTTAGAATGTCATGAAACGTGTAAATTTTAATTGGAGCAAAAATAATGTTTTTCAAATAGGTTTAGAATGCCATGAAACGTGAAAACTTTAAATTTGATCAAAAAAAAAAATTTCCATCTCTTCTGGTGGTAATTTATTTTCCGAAATAGGTTTAGAATGTCATGAAACGTGGAAATTTTAAATTTGAGCAGAAAGAATTTTTTCGTCTATTCTATAGTAGTTATAAAAAAATAGGAAGAATGCCATGAAACGTGGACATTTTAAATTTGAACAAAGAAAACATTTTTTCCATCTATTTTAGTGGTAAAAATGTTTTAGAAATGTTGGTAAAAAGAAAATTCAAACATTTCATCTTCTGAAATAATTATTTTGTCCCTTTAGACGGTCCACCCTGTATATTTTCCAGTGCAAGTTTAACCATCTCTTCGCTGACAGAATTTGTTATTATTGGTGTACACCATAATTACTGATATAAAATTTGTCTTAGAACTCGACAACGCAACATACAACATACAACAGTGACAATCTGTCAAATTTATTAATAACTGTATACATTGTTTTTCACTAATTATGGCACAGCTGATTGTTACGATTCAATTATATGAATTGTGGTATTCGTAAAATATTAAATATTGACACTATCGGTTAAAATTTCTGACATGTTTTATATCTTTGGAATGAGAAAAAAATAACGGAATTAATGGCGTCATGGCCTACTTTGAGATATGTATTTTTCATTTTTTCACAATAGCGTATGTCAAAGCCAACTACATTTTTCGATTTTTTTGTTACACGTTATTATTTTTATTGTCTTTGCCGTCAACTTTCATTCCTTTAACTTTTTTCGTATCTCCTCAAATAAGGAAGCTATAACCGTTTGTGGTTTTCCTATTTTTCAGGTTTTTGTAATATATCTCATAAAGTAGGCTATGGATTTCAAATTTCTTTTTACTGAAATATAGCTCACAAAAAATGGGATAACTGTTTTTAAAACTTTATTCTTCTACAATAGATATTAAGCGAGATATTTGGTGTGGTCCTCGTAAAATAGACAGTCTGTATTTAATTAATTTATTTCTGAAATATTTTCCGCAAATATCTGTTACTTTTAAATTTTAACTGTAAATTTTCCCTCGAGCTAAATTACCAAAAGTAATATAATTCATGTAAATTAACAGTTTATTGCCAAATTCTCGGATTTCTCAATATTTTGTATAATTGTATTCATGTCAATTCGTATAATCTTATAAATAAATGAAATGTACAAAATCAATCATTGTTATTCCCTATTGTTTGGTATCTCTCAATGGGTGATTCGTCGATGCTCTTCACAAATTAGTTCCTTTTCTCTATATGCGTCCTTTTACACTCGAATATTCAGACATGATGTCCCCAGGAAGTATTCATTAAACGGAAATTGTGGTCGTTATCAAGTAATTAACACACACTATGTTGCGTTATTATCATGACTGTGTTATATAACTAGTTCTCACATGAATATTACTACAATGTAGGACAGATACTAAAGAAATAGTATATCGTTGAAAAATCACGTATATCCCTGGAATATTATATGAAAAGGAATTAGAACCAGCAAAAAAAAAAATATAATGCTGAACGCTTGCAAATGGGCATAAGTATGTTAACCAACATACTAAAAATTTTCTTCTCAAATACGGTCAGTAAACTAAAAACCGCTGCCTAAGATCACTACTTCCACATTCAGATTTTTCATCCAAATCACTTTAGAGGAAACATCTCGATTAAGTTTGCACTCTAGTATGTGGAAATTATTGGTCATGGAATTTTAATAATGTTTAGGACAGATGTCATAGAAAAGATTGAGGCATTAGATTCTACCATATACGTTAAAAATGAAGTTCCTATGGAATCATCTCAATCAGATGTCATTACAATACAAACGTGTACTAACTTTCAAGTGAATATCTCAATGTTATGTTGTCAATCCCAATAATAATGGAGAGAAGGTGGTGGGGTTTGAAAAATATTAGAAAGAAACCTGATGCCTTGTTCTAGTATATACACCAAATCTCAAATTTCTGTACTCTTACCAGCTTGTTTTATTTATTTTCTCCTATTTACTCCTATTTAACCCCCAACATTTCAACAAAATCATCTCAAAATATAATCTAGTTCCAGATGTCGTTATAACACATACGTGTACCAAATTCCAAGTGAATATTTCACTTTTATTTTATCAACACCTTTAATAATGGAGTAAGGGTGGAGTAAGGGTGGGAGTTGAAAAATATTATAAATAATCTGTGACCTTGGCTTCCAGTACATACAGCGAATTTCAAGTTTCTGTACTCTTACCAGCTTGCTTTACTTATTTTCCCCTATTTACCCCCAACCCATCAACAGAATCATCTCAAAATATAATCCAGTTCCAGATGTCGTTGTAGTACGTACGTGTATCAAATTTGAAATGAATATCTCAATTTTATTTTATCAACCCCTTTAATAATGTAGTAGGGGTACTGAAGGGGTTTAAAAATATTATAAAAAAATCTGAAGCTTTGGATTTTAGTAGATACACCGAATTTCAAGTTTCTGTACTCTTACCAATTTGCTTTACTTATATTCCCTTATTTGCCCCTATTTAACCCACAACCCTTCAACAGAATCATTTCAAAATATAATCTAGTTCCAGATGTCGTTATAATGCATATGTGTACCAAATTTCAAATGAATATCTCAGTTTTATTTTATCAACCACTTTAATAATGGAGTAGGCGTAGTGAGGGGGTTGACAAA
Organism: Stenurella melanura; assembly: GCA_963583905.1. Classification (NCBI taxonomy): domain Eukaryota; kingdom Metazoa; phylum Arthropoda; class Insecta; order Coleoptera; family Cerambycidae; genus Stenurella; species Stenurella melanura. The sequence continues at coordinate 198,597,556 of OY757309.1, forward strand.
TATTATAAAAAAATCTGAGGCTTTGGCCTCTAATGCATATACCGAATTTCAAGTTTCTGTACTCTTACCAACTTGCTTTACTTATATTCCCCTTATTTATCCCTATTTATCCCCCGAACCCTTCAACGGAATCATCTCAATAAATAATCTAGTTCCAGATGTCGTTATAAATCATACGTGTACAAAATTTGAAATGAATATCTCAATTTTATTTTATCAACCAGTTCAATAATGGAGTAGGGGTAGTGAGGGTATTGAAAAATATTATAAAAAAATCTGGGGCTTTGGCTTCTACTTCATACACCGAATTTCAAGTTTCTGCACTCTTACTAACTTGCATTACTTTGTGGCGTTGCTTTGGAAGGTTTTAAGTTGCCCAAGGGTTCAAGTGTGAGCCACCCTACGAGCGACGTGGTTAGCGTCACTGGTGTAACCTGGCTAGCACAGTAAAGATACGGAGAGCAAAAGACCGTGGAGTTCAAGGCTTGGGCGCCATTGATTACTTAGGGTAATCAAAGAAAATTAAAGATAAAGATAAACAAAAGACAAAAGTTACATATATACAATACTATACTACAAAAATATCATATTGCAAAAAATGTACTATCACAGCATCAACGATACTGTATAGCAAAGTACCAGACAAATATATACAGAGAAAACTATATTACAAAAATATACTATATTACAAGATACTCTATATTACAATTTGCTCAACGGCAAGGCAAATCTGAGGCGTGTACGAGAACCAAAAATATACTACAAAAGATACGTCTCGTAACTTTCACCTCAATACTAAAATTCATATATTACAACAAAACTAGGAACTTGAGATCCTTTACGAGAGACAAAATAACTATATTACAAAAGATATGTCTCGTAACCTTATCTCAAAGTTCATAAACTTAAACACTCTCGTTACAACAAAAATTGAACCACGACTTACGATATTACTAACAAACGTGCATTATAGTACTACAATAAGATATTAATCATGAGGAATCACGACAAAAGCAACTACAAAACAATACTACGGCGAAGTATTTGCGACAACGAATTCAAGATACAAGCAACTACGAATTAATATACAACTATGGATTTAATTATAACAACGGATTTAAAATGCAAATAGCCAAAAATATAATAGATTTCACTTGAATCTAATATGTTAAATTTAGACATTTTGGCTCTAATAGCTCAACAATCATGTGAAAATAATCCCTTTTATTGGTAACAATTAAAAGTACTTATCTTTTATTTTGTTATCCTGATGGAGAGAACTCCTAGATACGGTCCTGTTCTCCGATGATTATTCCCATTGTGAGGTTATGAAATCGTAGAAGATTGTCGCCAAGACAAAATGAAGAAAATCTCTTTGTCCAGAATGTTTTCATATATTCCAATTCAAAATGTAGTATAGCAAGGTTGACTTCATATGAAAATTACTCGCTTAGTGGAAAACGTAGTAGGTATCGCAATTTGAATGTGCATAATCTCAAATCTTGCTTAAAGCAAATAATATAACGTTATATAAAGGCTTCTACGTTAAATGCATTAGCATTAGACGGAACTCAATTTGATTATAAAAAAAACTTTATGAGAAAAACTCTATGAAAAAGTTTCGTATATTTATAATTATGATTATGAGAAAAACTATGAGAAAAACCTCATGTGATCATCAAGAGGTTTTTCAAATTCTATTATCCCCTTTACAGGTCAAACAAAATTATAAATACTTCTAATTAGTTCAATGGTTCAACGAGAAAGAGTTTCACCCGGCGTTATTTAGTTGAAATATCATTCCTAGTGCGCTATCTAGTATTCGCGAACTTTAACTGCTGACAGATGACGTATGTTCATCATAGTCTAAGGAGTAAGGGCACTCTATTAGTACTAAAGTTTGTGGGAATAATATTTCCGACAACTTATAATTTTTCTAATAAATATTAACAGTGTAACGAAGGATGCTATTGAGCATTCCGCATGTTACAACTTATATTCCCCTATTTACCCCTATTTAACCCCCAACCCTTCAACGGAATCATCTCAAAATAAAATCTATTTCCAGATGTCGTTATAATACATACGTGTACCAAATTTCAAATGAATATCTCAATTTTATTTTATCAACCCCTTTAATAATGGAGTAGGGGTGGTGGAGGTTGAAAAAAATTTAAAAAAAAATTGATACCATACATTTACAAATTTCAAGTTTCTGTACTTTTACCAGATGGATTTACATATTTCCCCCTAATTACCCCTATTTACCCCCCAGCCCTTCACTGGATATCTTCAAAAAACCATCCAGTTCCAGATCTCGTTATAATATATACGTGTACAAAATTTCAAGTCAATATCTAAAACCGTTCCATCGAAAACGTGCGGACAAAAAAAAAGTTACAGACAGACCGACAGACAGACAGATTTTTTTTTTTCGCTCAAATTTAAAATCTCGACGTTTCGTGACATTCTTGACCTATTACAAGAAATTTTTTTTACGATTACTATACTTTAAATAAAAAATAACTATTACTTAATAATTATCGAACCACGATGTCACTCTTCCATAATTGATAGCTGCCATTCGCAGTATGTTAGTACCTGTTTGGTCGTAAATAAAGTCCATTCAGTACAAGTCTAAATCATTTCTTTTAGATAAGAAGCTGCTTCTCAGCTTCTCATTAGCCAAAACGCAAGCCAGTTCACACTACAGTCTTTTACGACCTTGTTCGTTGCGACTTATTGTAAACTAGAGTGGTCTCGGTTCCGTGCGATTTATGTCTGTTTATAAATTTTATTACGGTCATTCAATATTGAATTTATTTAGATGTAGGGTAAACCGTGCAGTTGTTGGCACTCCTACGGTGATTGGCAGTGTATCAGTTTTTCATAAATAATTTAAACGAATAATAAGTAAGGCCATAAGCGTTCCTAGGATAACTTCGCTTCTTCTTCTTCTAGCGGAGCGAGCAAAGGTCGCCGCACTCAGGCCTTGTGGCCCATTGTGCAACCGCTAACGAATTTATTGAAAGCTCCCACACAGGCCGGATTCTAGTCCAATGGACAGAATCCTACTTATGGGGGAATTTCTTATTTCCTCCAGCATTGGAAAGCCAATGCCGAGGTGTTTGTGCCTCAGGTTCATCAACCTAGGGCAGGAAGTCCGGACGTGGATAGAAGTTTCTTCCTCTTCCTCGCAAAACCTGCAGTCGGGGTGGTCCACCACCCCCATGGTCTGCAGGTGTTTCCTGAAAGAGGCGTGTCCGGTCAAAAGACCTGTTACGACTCTGACTTGTTTCCTGCTTAGTCGCAGAATTTGTTTTGTTCTCTACGGCAAGAGCCCTGAGATGAGGAGCTTCGCTTGCCGGAGTCCTGGGTGGGATGTCCAGTAGTCAATGAACTGGGACCGAGCCCAGTCTTCTATTAACCTCCTGGCGTTGGATCTAGGGTAACCTAGGGCCGGCTCCGGACCCAGTAGAGGCTTCCGAGAGCATCCTCTGGCCAGAGCGTCTACCCGCTCGTTACCCTCAATGTTGCTGTGTCCAGGCACCCAGAGGAGCCTGACCCAATTGGATGAGCCAAGTTCGCCGAGAGCCTGTTTACAGTTTTGAACCAATTTTGATTTGGTTCTTGTCGATGCAAGGGCCTTGAGATCCGCTTGGCTGTCACTACATATGTGTATGTGTTTGTTGGAGTATTCCCTTCGGATATTCTCCTGTGCACAGACCAAGATAGCAAAGATCTCAGTCTGGAATACTGTGGCGAAATTGCCCAGGGCATAGGAAAGTTCAGCACTGGGCCTTTCTCCATATATCCCTGCTCCGGTACTTTCCTCTAGCCTCGATCCGTCTGTGGGACCCCGGTTACCTGAACAGGTTAAAAGTAAATTGAATTTTTTGTTGTTAGGTAAAATAAAGCCAAAATCGAAGAAAGGTCTTCCCTACCGCAAACGTTACACCGAAGCTGATGTTAAATTAGCTTTAAAAGCTCGCACTGCGCTGGATTTTCTCAATTTTTACTTAAAGGATTTAGATAAAACCAAATGGAGGGACATTCTGGAAGCATCTATTCTCACATACCAAAATTTTAGAAAAAGCTTCAAATTTCGTGTTTTTTCCATTCAAACATACGGACAGACAAAATTTTTAAAACTGATAAATATCGTCACAGTATCGTATTTTATCCCCATCACTTTAATTTGTGCATGACAAAACAAAGGTACAAACAGACACCACAATTTCTTAATACCTATTATTGTAAGATTAAGGAGATAAACCGTAAATTAGAGATATTTTTGAATTACATTACATACAAAAAATAGTATTCTGCCAATTACTAGACGGACTACTGCCAATGACATCATGAAGGGTGACAATGACCAGAGAAACTGTGTTTCTCATCAAAAGATCGTTTTTATAATCTGAAAACTGCAAATAAGGTATTACTTGATAGTTTCATTCGATAATATAGGTGTTAAATTTTATACAAAATTAATAATTTAACTAATTACTGAAAAAGTTGAATGTAACACGTGAAAAAGAACACTAAACTCTCCTAAGGATACCCGGTTTACCCTAACACATGTAAGTATGGCATAGTAGGAAGATTTTGCGGTGGATTACAATACATTTCCACGGTAAACGAGGAAAGTGAAAAACAACCATTGTTATGCTGCGAAAGTAGTGTAACTTAATTAAAGGAAAATCTTTAATAACTTCACATTAGAGGTAGAAAGCAAAATGCCTGCATGTGTATCATTGTGTTGCTTAACGTAAGTCGAAATGTTAAATATAAAAATAGTTTTAAACATTCCTTCAAAGTACATTTTGCGGATGTTTTTAATCATTAAGAACAAATTTTTCTCATGCCATTTGACAAATTCTTCATGACATACCAAATACCATTAAAAACTTGATCATTTCGAGATTAAGAACATAACATGAGTAAATAGTTAGTTAGTAGCGGGCATTCTAAGAAAAGCACGATACACCGAAGCACCACACTGTTGTTTGTAATTCCACACAGCGGCATATAGGATTATTATTCGTATTCACAAGGATTAATACCTGATTAGCTTAATTAATTACATGTAATGTAACATTATTACGTCGGTACGAGCGTGCTCCAGTTTCATTGTACCAAGCGAACCGCTGTCAATATCGCCGTCGACGTTACTCACTCATAATGGAATGTATGCTCGAACGCATCAGGAGTGATATCTCGGCTTAACGCTGCCAATTTACTGAATGCAATTCACCGATAGTGCTGGAAACACTTGTAATGCAGGTTCTAGAAACTTGAAAGAAATCAATAAATTGTGTTGTATTAATAGTAAAAGATACTACATACTAATTTTATCGAATGTTATACAGGAAGCCCATAAGTGGACGATCAAAAGAAGAGGAGTCATAGGGGAGTAGTTCACCAAAGTTGATAAAAAAAATACCTTGATATGGAATATTTCTATATTAAGTTATTAGTGTGAATTTAATTATATTCTGGTGTCCCGAATAACGTCTCAAGGATCTCCCATTTAGGAGGTTACCCCAGACATTTGACAAAAATGTAAAAATTGTTGCTCCAAAATGGTCTTTCACGATTTCCTCGATTCCCATAGATTTTACGACCAAAGTGCTTTTATTCTAATCTGAAGATACGCTAATTCTACACAAAAAAAACGGTAAAGGTATTTACACAGAACTTCCCTCTTTATTTGTGCATGGCGGTCACTCTAAAAATTATTAATTACGAAATGACATTGAGAATAATAATCGGAATATAGGTATCACTATTATTACAAAGAAAACCTGATAACTTTTGGTCAAAAAAATATATAGAATGCTCATCCAACAGCAAAAATTCAACACTAAATAACAGGTGCCAAATATGGAAGGCTTGCGCAAATACTTTTAGAAATGTCCACCATGGTTGAATTATTTCTTGGGATGACCACACCGTACATTTTTCAATAAAAGTATAATAGGTGCATATGCCAAACGTTATTGCCATCTGTCACATTTTCAATTCCACATTCACGTGTTTGAGTGGAAGTGGTTAAATTTTTTTTTTTTAATTTTTCAAAAATATTAAACGGTAAAAAATTTTCAAATTTTTTTCTTCTGAAATGGGCTTAGAATGTCATGAAACGTGGAAATTTTAAGTTTGCGCAAAATGAAATGTTTCCTTCTATTTTATAGTAGTGGTAAAAGAACATTACAAATTTAAAAAGAAAAAAAATCTAATTTTTTTTAAGTAGATTTAGAATGCCATGAAACGTGGTAATTTTAAATTTGGGCAAAAAAAAATGTTTCTTCCATCTATTCTAGTGGTAAAATTTCTTTCCAAGATGCTAAAAAAATGTACAATTTTGTTTTCTGAAATACGTTTAGAATGTCATGAAACGTGTAAATTTTAATTGGAGCAAAAATAATGTTTTTCAAATAGGTTTAGAATGCCATGAAACGTGAAAACTTTGAATTTGATCAAAAAAAAAAATTTCCATCTCTTCTGGTGGTAATTTATTTTCCGAAATAGGTTTAGAATGTCATGAAACGTGGAAATTTTAAATTTGAGCAGAAAGAATTTTTTCGTCTATTCTATAGTAGTTATAAAAAAATAGGAAGAATGCCATGAAACGTGGACATTTTAAATTTGAACAAAGAAAACATTTTTTCCATCTATTTTAGTGGTAAAAATGTTTTAGAAATGTTGGTAAAAAGAAAATTCAAACATTTCTTCTTCTGAAATAATTATTTTGTCCCTTTAGACGGTCCACCCTGTATATTTTCCAGTGCAAGTTTAACCATCTCTTCGCTGACAGTAGCGTCAGCTACCTACCAAATTTGGCTGTTCTCCGTCAAGTAGTTTTTTCAGTTAAGGCCCCCAACAGACAGACAGACAGACAGACAGACAGACGGAATTGAAAACCTATATTTTCGTAATCTACATGATCTGAAACGTGAAAATCCCGAAAAATCTCGGAGAGTGATTTTTTCTCGAATACAACACTTCCCTTCGGTATGCGAGGGAAGTAAAAAGGGTCTAGGACATTTTTTCTTAGATAAAAAGTATTGCACTTTTCATAATAAATTCCCGTTAGAAATTAAGTTAAGAAAATATTTTTTTTACACTTTTCTCATACTGAAACTTACAATATAAAGAAAAAATTAAAAATAAGTATTATTTCAAAGATTTTCAAAGATTGGGAGACTATTATTCGTTTCAATGGGATGCTTTCCAACAACAAAAATAAATACAAATTGATTTCGATATTGACTGAAAAGTTTGAGGCAAATAATTTCTCTGTTAAAATGATCAAGATGATACTGATGTTTTAATTATTAAAACAACATTAGACGAATCATTTGAAAATACAATAATCGTTGTTGGAGATCCATCGACAATGAATTTTTTTTTGCCAAACCGGGCAAAGGAACGGTCGAACAGAAGATTTTGATCAACATGGAAATATTCGAATATATTATTTGTGCACACATTTTCTGGGTGTGATGCCACATCTGCTCTTTCTCATAAAGGTAAGGCAGCAGCGTTGAAACTCATTAAGAAACACAAAGATCTACAAATTGCAGCTGAATTTTTAAGAATAGAAATGATACTTTTTCAAACAGAATGAAGTTCTTCCTCGCAGTCTATTGCGTGCTCCAGTTCAAGATTCTATGAATACTTAACCTTATTCATATTTCACCAATTCTGTGGATTGAATTTATCACCACCTACTTTCGACGCACAACAGCATCTTTACCATGTCTACTATCAGACACAAAAGTGTTGGACAATGAATTTAATCCTGCGGATTGGGAATGGGTATAAAACGACCACATTTTGTGGCCAAAAGCAACATCTCAACATCCCGCAACTGATTGTCTTTTGAACATGGTTTTTGCAATTGTGCAGCGGATTGTGGAGCATTGTGCATGTGTCGAAGATTGGGGCTACATTGCTCATCAGTTTCCGGTAATCGCCATGGCCAGTTTTGTACAAATGCTGAGCCAATTGAACACGATCCATCGAAACAAGAAGCCATTAACGAAATAGAAATTCAAAAATCTGATAATTTAAACCCTTAAGATTCCCTTGAAAATACTATTGTGGAAGAAGAAATTGAATAAGAAAAATAAAACAAATGTATTATCCTTCAATCAGTATTAAATCATGAATTAAAAATAAATTATTTTTTCCTTATTTTCAATATGAGAAGTGGAAAGAGAATTTTTTTTAAATAATTTTTCACGGAAATTTATCATAAAAAGTGTTACCTTTGTTGTGTAGAATTACCATATCTTTAAATTTGCATAGAGGTACTTTGATCTTAAAATAAACAGGAATCGAGGAAATCGCGAAAAATCATATCGGAGCAAGATTGTTGACGCTTACATTGTTGTCAAATGTCTGGCGTAGCCCTCTATCTCGGGTACTTTTGAGATGTTATTCAGGACACCAAAATATACCTTATAAACTTGTAACATTAATATAGAATTATTTCGTATCAAAACACTAAGTTCCGTGGACTAGAGGTCATTTCCAAATAAAATAAGTATATATGTATTTGTTGGTGATTTAAAAGTTATTTCAATTTTTGTATATTTCCCTGAAATCCCGTACTGCGCCAATAAATAAAATATGAAAAAAATGTACATCCGTTGTTTAATTGTTTTTTTATAATTAGGCTTTAACTGGGCACCCCTTTTTAATAGAACCATTTTCATGAACTTTGTTGTCTTCTGTCAAATAAAAATAAAGGTTTAGTGAAAACTTTTGTTTTACAAAAAAAAAATTGTTTACTTTTAAGCGACTCTGAGAGAAAATAAAATGTATCACAGAAAGTTGGCCAACTATGAAAAAAAAATCCTATTAAATGCAGATTGTATAACAGAGTTATTCAGAACACATTCTGATAAAATATGTATTTAACAATATTTCGTAAGCTAAGATAGCTAGTTTGTCGGAAATAAGACAAAATGAGTAAGATAACAATTTCTATTAATTTTTAAATGCTACAAGAAATGTTTGAAATTTCTGCTATGGACCTTAATATGCGTTAAGACCGAACAAGCAAAAAATAAGAGAAGCGACCGATGTGATTAGTAACACTGAATGGGTGTTCCGACTAATCAAATGAAATTTTATTCTGACACACTAATTATATAATTAGTATCTCTGCATAAAATTTCATTTGATTAATCAAAACGTAGCGCCCGTTAATTTTACTTCCACATCCACGTAGTGGATTGGAGGTAAATAAGGAAAAATAAGTAAAGCAAGCTGGTAAGAGTACAGAAACTTGAATTTCGGTGTATGTCCTAGAAGTCAAGGCCTCAGATATCTTAATAATATTTTTCAACCCCTCACCACCCTTACTCCATTGTTGAAGAGGTTGATAAAATAAAATTGAGATGTTCACTTGAAATTTGGTAGCCGTATGTATCATAACGACATATGGCACTAGATTATATTTTGATATGATTCCGTTGAAGGGTTTGGAGTTAAATAATAGTAAATATGGGAAAATAAGTAAATCAAGCTGGTAAAAGTACAAACATTTGGGATTTGGTGTATGTACTAGAAACCAGGGCCTCAAATTTCTTTCCAATATTTTTCAAACCCCACCACCTCCGCTCCATTATTAATGGGATTGATAACATAAAATTGAAATATTCACTTGAAAGATAGTACACATATGTATTGTAATGATATCTGATTGAGACAATTCCATTGAAGGGGTGGGAGGGGGTAGGTTGTGAATAGGGGAAAATAGGTAGGGTGAACTAGAAACTTCATTTTTAACGTATGTGGTAGAAACCAACGCCTCAAACTTTTCTACGACATCTGCCCCAAATATTATTAAAATTCTATGAGCAATAATTTCCACATACTAGAGTGCAAATCTAGTCAAGATGTTTCCTTCAAAGTGTTCACTTATCGCTTCGGTCGCATCTCTTATTCTTTGCCGCAAATCTTGTTCCGTTTGATATTCCTCAATTCTCAATATACAGGAATTTCTTTGATATGCGTGAAGCTACATTCACTTGTGATAACATCAATAATACCTTTATTCCTCATCGATACCTAGGACTGATAGCTGTATCAAGGAGCCCTTATCAAGGCTATGGAGTCTGGTACAAAGCTGGATAAGGAGCTCAAAATAAAACAAACATGAGCGCTGCAATATATCCACAGAGGTGGCGGTGGTCAATCAGCCTTGTAATCTAATCTAATCTAATCCTCATCGATGGTCTGATGAAAAGCCACATGCAACAATAGAAACAAATTTTCAGCATCATTTTCGGTTCGGTGTGCATCGTTGGTAATTACTTTGTTGGTTATTTAATTTCTGAATTAGGAGAAAATTGCACAGCCCTACAAAAAAAAGTTCTATACCAGAGACATTAATAGATAGACTTTGTGTATTTTTTATGCTGAGTCAGAATTCACAGTCCAAAAATATTTTTTTTTGTAAAACGCAAAAGCATCCCCTAAAATAGAGTGAAATATTGAAGATAAGGTAAAGCTTTATAATGAACTGCAACAATTTGTAAATACTTTGAGAAAACACTTTAAAACAAGCTAACCATAATACTCTTCGCCGATTTACTACTTGTTATATAATTATTGCACATTCAATAAGACACTCTTAATTATAAACCAAAAAATTTTATTTTCATTTCAAAAATTAATAACTTTTTTATTTATTGATCGATTTTGTCAAAACGCAATAGGGTTCTTCCTCTATCCAATATCAACTTACTGTCCAAATTTCAATACAATCGGACTTTTCACTCTTAACGTATCGTGCTTACAAGAAACGTGACGGATGGACACACAGACGGACGGACGGACGGAAGGACGAACAGAAGGACGGACGGACATTTTGAAAGCTGTTTAGAATTCGATCAAAAACACAGCGATATGAAATTTTATCTCTACGAGCAATATTACCGGTTTTAGAAATGTGCCGATCGAATGCAATATACTCTTCGTTTTATATTTGCGAAGAGTATAATAAAATTAGGAGCATTAGAAAGAAATATTTGCAAATTAAATACACAAACACCTCTACGAAGTGTTTAAAAAATGTTACTTAGAGGTAGAGTTAACCCCTTCGTAGGGGTGGGTGTGGATTTAATTTACATGTATTTGTTTCTAATGCTCAACATTTTATTTTAAAACGTTTTCTCAAAGTATTTGCAAATTGTTTAATTTCGTTATAAAGCTTCATCCTCACCCTTTCACTCTATTTTAGGGTATGTTTTGCGTTTTACTAAAAAATTACCTGGTAAGTCGGTTTATGGGCTGCACATTCGGATTCAGCATAAAAAATACACAAAATCCATATTTTCATGTTTCTAGTATAGAACTTTTTTTTAACCCCCTCGTAGGGGTGGGTGTGGATTTAATTTATACGTATTTCTTTCTAATATTCAAATTTTTATTTTGAAATGTTTTTTAAAATTGAGATATTCACGTGAAATTTGGTACACGTATATATTATAACGATACCTAGAAGTAGATTATATTTTGAGGTGATTCCCTTGAAGGCTTGGTGGTTAAATAGGGGAAAGTAAGTAAAGCTGGTAAAAGTACAGAAACTTGGAAATTGGTGTATATGCTAGAAGTCAAGGCCTCTAATTTTTGTATAATTTTCAATTCTTCCACGATCCCCACTCCATTATTAAAGGGGTTGATAAAATAAAATTGAGATATTCACTTGAAATTTGGTACACGTATATATTATTACCACATCTGGAACTTGATTATATTTTGAGATGATTCCGCTGAAGGGTTGGGGGTTAAATAAGGGTGAATATGGGGAAATAAGTAAAGCAAGCTGGTAAGAGTACAGAAACTTGGAAATTGATGTATATGTTAGAAGCCTAGGCTTCAGATTTTTTTATAACAATTTTCAAACCCTTCACTATCCCCACATCATTATTAAAGGGTTTGATAAAATATAATTGACATATTCACTTGAAATTTGGTACGCGTATGTATTATAACGACATCTGGAACTAGATTATATATTGAGATGGTTCCGTTAAAGGAGGGGCGTATGGTGTATTGGGGATAATAAGGTGGAGGAAGTTAATAAGAGTCCATAAACTTTATTTTTGACGTATATGCTAGAAACCAACATTTCATTTTTTTTTCATGACATCTGCCTCGAATGTTATTAAAATATTATGAAGAATTATTTCCACATACTAGAGTGCAAATATAGTCAAAATATTTTCCTTTAAAGAGACTTGGATGGATAATCAGTTTTTAAAAGGCGGTTCAATTTCCTTCAACAAATTTCGACAAATATTATATTCCTAAAAAACTGCCTTGCCGCGCACCGCGGATCGTTTAATTTGATAAATCTTTATTAATGTAATATGATACTATAATCAATAGCAGGTTTCCCGTACACTTAATATTTGACATAATCTGTGAATATTGTACATGCATGTAATTAACATATCTAATCAAATTTAGAACATCTGCTTTCGAGAGGGTATTTCACACAGGGTTGACAACTCAGATAGGGTGCGAGGAACAAATTTATTCTAATATTACATTCTCTTGCAATTACACTTCCAATTAAGGCTTATCATTATTATTTGACTTTATAACGCTCATTCCTCTAACCAACGTTTTCAACATTTAGTACCGTGATAATAATATCTAAAATTTTCAGCAAGCATATAATTAACTATAATTGTGTTTATTTATAAGCAAATTCAGTATGCCTTTGAAGTATATGATTTTTTATCTCCACTTTCTATTTATTTTATTATTATTTATACCAGCAGACACGAAGAAAAGTTGAGAGTACAAAATCTTTATGTTTGTGATGGTGCTAAAAACGAATGTGAAATTAGGTTTTAACATTTAGCTCTTTTTCTCAAACTACAACTACAAAAATGCTGAGTGTAGGTATCAGTTTTTCAAGTCATAGTCTAAAAGTAGTTTTGCCTCACAACACCAGTTTCTACGCACCTATTTCGATAGTTCACTCAGTGGTAATAAAATAAAATTACAAAAGCATGATAGTCCAGGCAAATTAAGAATTTAGGGTAACAAAAATTAATGAAAGGATCATCTCTGGGATATAAGTAGGGTTATTACCTGGAGAATGAGATGATGCATTCTTTGCACTTCCAAATTCCCGGGAAAATTCAAAAAAATTTGGAAAAACTTTTTGATTTTCTGTTTTTTTGCTCTAGCGGTCAAAATAATGAAAATAGAGAAAGAAGTTCGCAACAAAAGTTGTAGCTTGTCTTTTTCTCTACAAAAAAAGTCTTTGCAGATGTTTGTCTTACTTAAGCCGTTTAGAAGATAAATCGAGTTTTCCACTTATAGTTTTAAGCCGCTTCTAAATGCGCGAAAAATGAGAATTCTCCAGGAGTTTCGTACGACCGGGCTCATCGATCGATAATTCTTACTATTCAGAGCCCCAAAAAAAATGAAAATAACGCAGAATGTAGAGAAAAGTCTCAGCCTTAATGTGGAACTAATCACAAATTTCATAAAAAATTTTATCAAGGAGAGAAAGTGTCAGAAGATGGCTTAGTGAACTTTGTACAATTGATCCACTGATTTATTCATATCTTTGTCGGGAGTCGTTAGAATGATAATTTATTTTGCTTATATATTCTTATATAATATATTAATCCAATGCACATTTCATTGCAATTACTTTTGTTGAAAAAATATGCCTTGCGATCAAAGTAGAGGGTATATTTCTCATCGATCAATCACCTCCAAATTTTGAAATTCAATTCGCTATATCTTAAGTAATAATAATAGCACAGGCTTAATTTTTGGATTATAGGTACAATAAAACATATTCTTTCGAACGACTTTAGAGTTTTTTAAATGCGCGCAGTACTTTTTGAATTTGTCAACGTTATCCATACACGTTCAGAAAATGCACAATTATACAGTAAAACATATACAACTTATTTGTTTTTTAACGTTCTTCAATGAAATTTCCACGAAATATAGAGTGCGTAGAATCGAATCCATGCAGTGAAAAAGCACCCATTGTTACGGGAGAAATAGGAAGGATGCATAAAACTCAAAGATGTGAATTTTGTATGAATTTTGTGATTAGTTCCACATTAAAGCTGAGACTTTTCTCTACATTTTACGTTGCTTTCATTTTTTTAGCGGCTCTGAATAGTAATAATTTTCGATCGATATGTCCGGTCGTACGAAACTCCCAGAGAATTCTCATTTTCCGCGCATTTCAGAGCGGCTCAAAACTATAAGCGGAAAACTAGATTTATCTCCTAAACGGCTTAAGTAAGACAAAAATTGGTAAAGACCTATTTTGTAGAGAAAGAGACGAGCTACAAATTTTGTTGAAAACTTTTTTCTGTATTTTCATTATTTTAGCCGTTAGAGCAAGAAAACCGAAAATCAAAAAGTTTCTCCAAATTTTTTTTTTCCCGGAACTTGGTGCAAAGAATGCATCATTCCATTCTACAGGTTATTAACTACTTAAATCCCAGAGATGATTCTATTATTAATTTTTGCGAGGTTTTTACAACACTTTGCCTTCATTACCTGTACTATGAAAATAGTTCTGGAAAGTATGAAGTACAATAATCATAACTTACCTTTTTGTGGAGACTTGAAAGTATTTTACACAATTTTTGAACAACAATCAAAATCTACAAGAAAACTTGCTTTTTGCTTTGTCTTTAAAAGAGCAGCACTAGAACCTGGTCGTGAAAACGTCCATTTGTTGATTTATCAAGAGCACCGCTACACATAAAACTTAGGAATAGGGTCTTTTGACGTAGATGGATCATGTTTCGATTACATAAGATATAAGTTTTTGTTACTGAAGCGAAGTTAAAAAAGATATCATCGACGGTCCACAAGTAAGAAAACTCTTGTATGATGAGACATTCCTGACTAAAATGAATAAAATGAAAGGCTTGCATGGCCATCCAGAACTATTTCCGTATTTTTATAATTCTATTTGATTGTCATTGGAATAGGTGCGTAGGTAATTGTGAGGCAAAACTGCTTTTAGACCAGTTTTGAAATATCTATAAATAATCTCCACCCAGCACCGTTTAGGTTCTTTTTGTGAATTAAAGGGGAAGAAGAGCTAATTTTTTAAAACAGGTCACATTTCTTTTTTTGACAACCTTAAAAATATAAAGATTTAATACTTGAGACGAAAAACTGGATCACTTTAAATAAACTATAAACATAAAAAGTAAAATAAAAATTGCTTATGACCAGTATATAAATAAAACAGAAAATTGCATTAAATCAGATCCCAAACGGTTCTGGTCCTTCATTCATGATAAAAAAGGTACATCTAGCATACCGGGCCTTTTATATTTCAAGGACATTAAATATAACAGCCCTCTCACAATTGTAAATGCTTTTGCGGACTTTTTTCAAAGCAATTATACACCATTGGGTCCAAGCCATATAAATAATCCCTCATCCATAAACTATCCACAAATTTCTGTTGAATCATTAAGCGAATCTGAAGTAGTCAACGCATTAAAACAACTTAAACCCAAACTCACGCAGGGACATGATAACGTCCCCAGTTTTCTCATCAAAGACTGTGCCCACGTTTTAGCAAACCCGCTGCAAAAAATTTTTAATCTATCCTTAAGCACAAATTCTTTTCCAAATGCATGGAGGATTTCAAAAATACATCCGATCTTCAAATCCGGTGCTATAAACAAAATTGAAAATTATCGACCAATCACCCTTCTTTCTAATTTTACAAAGGCTTTCGAAATGTCTGTCTACAGTAGAATATCTCCCAAAGTGAAAAATCTCATAAGAACAGAACAACATGGATTCATGAGTAAAAGATCGACCACGACAAACTTAATGTGCCTCTCGCAAACAGTTAGCAATGCCATAGACAATCACTCTCAGATAGATACTATTTATACAGACTTTTCGAAGGCTTTCGATAGATTAGATCACTCATTATTGTTAACGAAACTAAGCTATATTGGTTTTGATAATAATTTAGTAAGTTTTTTCCAATCTTACTTAAGCAATCGCTCTCAGTATGTAGAATACAGGGGTCACAAATCATATGAATTTATAGCAACCAGTGGTGCACCCCAAGGCAGTAATCTGGCTCCGCTTCTGTTTTCTATTTTTATTAACGATATCGGTGACGACCTCGAGAGTAACGTACTTTTGTTTGCAGATGATTTAAAAATATATAAATCAATCGAAACTATTAATGACTGTCGGATGCTACAAAAAGATCTGAATAACTTAAACCGTTGGTGCCTAACAAACAAATTACCACTAAACATACAAAAATGTAAATATATATCTTTCACATTAAAAATAAACTTCATTGAATTCAATTATTCAATAGATGACTCACCTTTGAATCGGCAAGAGCAAATCAAAGACCTTGACATTGAGTTTGACCATAAATTCAGTTTCTCACCACACATTAACAAAATAACATCATCTGCCAAAAGAATGTTGGGTCTCATATTTAGGAATTGCAAAGAATTCAGAAGCGAAGATTGCTATATAAATTTATATACAGCCTATGTTCGGTCACAACTTGAATATGGTTCATTAATATGGTCACCTTGCTACAATATACATATACAACAGTTAGAATCAGTGCAGCGGGTCTTCATGAAATACATTGCATATAAATTAGACGGAATTTACCCAAGTCAAGGTATTGATAACGATATATTACTGACAAGATTCAGTCTTCTATCCCTTGAAAACCGCAGAATATATTACTCTTGTTTATTTGCATACAAGCTTACCAACAATCTAACGGACTGCCCTGAGCTTTTAGCACAGTTAAATTTTCACATTCCTAGACCTAACATCAGAAATGAAGCCTGCTTTTATCTTCCCACACCAAGAACCAACATAATGGCAAAATCCCCAGTTTACACTATATGCAATAATTTTGTAGCTCTACAGATATTTTCCATCAACCAGTCAGTACATTTAAGAAGACCATAAAAAATAAGTTAGCAATCTAGTCTTGGTTAGGTATTTTACACATGCATGCCTGTATTAATTCCAGTATTAATTTCAATCTTAATCGTAATTGTTAGTTTCTCATATTATCTTCTACTGTTTGTCATTTTTATATTAATTGTTTTTACTTATTAATGTACCTCATATTTTGTCCTGTAATTGGGTACTTACCTGTTTGGACAATAAAGAGTTTATTTATTTATTTATTTATTTATTTATTTAAACTAACACTGAATCAAGAGAAAACTCGGAGTCTTATAATATCAAATAAAAATTTGTCAAAAGGCTGTGTGTGCATTATATATATTTAGTTGACACCCTTAGCTGGATATAACATATTGACCAGTTAAATAAAAGTCTCTCATCCCCTATCTTCCTCCTCAGGAAATTAAAAAACATTCACGAATTCGACACCCTAAAAAATGCTTATTTCTCCCTTTACCACTCTAAACTTTCCTATACAGTGCTCCTAAGGGGTAACTGCTACTACGCATCAAGTTTTTCATCAACAAAAGAAAGTTATAGGAATTCTCATTAATGCTGGGGTTTACGGATCACTGTCAACCTATTTTCACTAAACTGGGCATTGTGCCTCTGCCTTCACTATTTATATTTTATAGTCTTGTGTGTTATCACGAGCACAACTTACGTTCCGCTGGATTTCTTAGAGTATCTCGCTATGGGTTTATTTTAAGCGCCAAAAATTCTCCCAACTTAAATTTGTATAATCATTTACCACTTACTTGATGCAGCTAAACTTATTGTCCTTTAAAATAATGTAAAACATTTCATTATAAAGCACTGTTTTTACTTGGTGGATCAATTTACTCCATGTTACCAATCTTCACTCGAGTATTTGAATGCTCGTGCTTACTGAATGCTCTGATACTATACATATATGTTTATATATTTTTGTATTTATACTTACAGCCAGTACTATAAACACCGACAAAAGGATCCTTTTAGAAAAGGATACTTTATGCTAAAAGTTGACTTTAAGCATAATGTATCCTTTACTTAAAGGATACTTTTGGCATTATTTATGGTACTGACTGGTATTTGAATGCTCATGTTTACTGAATACTCTGATACTCTACATATATGTTTACATATGTTTGTATTTATACTTACAGCCAGTACCATAAACAACGCCAAAAGGATCCTTTTAGAAAAGGATACTCTATGCTAAAAGTTGACTTTGAGCATAAAGTATCTTTTACTTAAAGGATACTTTTGGCATTATTTATGGTACTTACTGGTACAGCTAGTACCATAAATAACCTTTAAGTAAAGGATACTTTATGCCTAAAGTCAACTTTTAGCATAAAGTGTCCTTTTCTAAAAGGATCCTTTTCGCGTTGTTTATGGCACTGGCTGTGATTTAGGCATCTGCTGTCATTCTTATGTTCTAAAAATGTATTGTTTCTCTCTTTATCGAAATGTTATATACACGTATGCATAAGGTGTATGTATTTTACAAACTTAGTGTACTTTAACAATCTGTTATTCACTAGTTAGTTGCTGCAAATGTTAAAATGTATACATGTAGTGATGAAATAGAAACTATGTGTCTACTCTTGTCGCTTTCACTCGCAAATTTCTTCTTGCGTGCCGGTGTTTTCATTATTATATAATATTCAACAATTACTTGATGCCGCCTCAATTACTATTAATTTCTGTTACAAAATATAGGATGAGTCTAAAACTATATTTAAGTGGATTCTTCGGTCCAATAGAGATCCATTGTTTTTTTTTTTTCAAAATGCTTTTGAACTAACCTTTAAGTTGTTTGCTACTGAACGATTTTACTACTGGTTTATTGGCGTAAAGTAATGCTACCAGTGTTGTGTGCAATTAAATAACATAAATGTGTTACAAAGCGGTAGTTGTTACTATTTCCTAAATTTGTGTAATTCTGACTTCTTTATTTTTTTGTAGTTTTCATGCTCTGTCACTTCTTTTTTACTGCAGATTGAACATAACTTGAATTTAAAAAAATTATCGTATGCAATATCAAAGTAAAATGTAATCTTCCGATTAACAGTTGATTTATAAGATGCTCCTTTACAAAGAATCAATTTTTCAATGGTTTTCTTCAGCTCGAAATGTTGTATGTGTATATGTATGTAATGTATGTATGTACGTTCAAATGTGGTGATCGAATGTTTGACCACTTCCCGATATCCAATCATGCTGAATTTTTGTTCTGAGGACAATACAATACAGTATATTTAATATTATGGTAGATCCAATATGGCGCCCACCACAAAATGGCGGTTTGCTTTTTTCTTGACTACCCCTTCGACATGCGTATCAAATGAAACGGTATATAAAGTGGAATACAATAAGCCGTGTGACGTTGAAAAATATTGGAAAGAGATATGAGACTTTGGCTTCTAGTATATACACGAAATTCCAAGTTTCGGTATTCATACCAGCTTGCTTTACTTATTTTTCCCTATTTACATATACTTAACCCACCACTTCTTCAACGGAATCATCTCAAAATATAATGTAGTTTCAGATGTCATTATAATGCATACATGAACCAAATTTCAAAATCTCAAGTTTACCTTATCAACCCCTTTAACACATTGAAGGACACTTGCTGAATCCCTATAAGACATATTGTGACAGTACGTTTTCTTTATAAATAACGACTTCTGAGGTATACTCACGTTATCATATTACTCAAAAATAAGAAAAAAAAGTAATTTTCAGCTGTTTTGAATTACTTTTTTTTTCACGCAGATCGGCGTTTGGTCACAACACGCAACGTTCATCAATCAGACAATCGACACAACGCTGATATGCGTCCAACGTCGTGCGGCGTTGTGCCATATTCTGAATAATGAAATACATGTTTGCCGTAGCACAACGCATATCAGCGTCGTCAAATACCAATGCTTTTTATTTATAGTAAAAAGATAAATATATTAGAAATGTTTTTATTTTAGAACTGAGTTTACAAATAATTACTACGTCATTTCTTCACAAGATGCCACTCCTCAAAGCAATCAGGGCATAGGGGAGGCTTCTCCACACAACCTTTGCAGCGGTAACTTGTTTCCTTACGAAGGCTCTTCGTCGTGCACAATCTGCACTTCAAAAATATCGATTTCTTTCTAGATTTGGCGCTAGGTACACCAGGATTTTTTTCTGGCCAGTGGCCTTCTGAATTCGTTCCGAGAGATTCTGACTCCTGGGAAGTACTCTCGAGGCGTCTATTATCATTTTTCTTGCCTCGTATCAGATGCTTTCCTTTTAGTTCTCGAGGAATTTTGAATAAAGATTTTATTAGTTCATCCCTAAATTGAATAAATCGATATTTGCGGGAGTTTTTCTTACAGAATTGTCGGTACAAATAAAATGAATTCCATACGGTCACGTTAAGTAGGTAAAAAATAACCTTCTTATACCAGCGTAGTGTTTTACGTGGTGTGGAGTAAGTAGCTGTCATTTGATCACATCGGTCTATTCCTGCCATGTGATCATTATATGTTCGTACCTCCTCGGGCTTCATTTGTTCCCTGCCAAATCTGTTTTTTACAGAGATCATTCGGGGATGGTGGTTATGACCAAAATATCACGCTTATCTTTCCATTTCGAAACATAAGTTTCTTTTTTGCGGACCCAGAAGTGTTCGCCCTTTTTCAATTTTCTTTCAACCAATGGTTTGGGATTGCTCTTTCGATTCGATCTGAGGGTACCGTTAGTATGTGTTTTGAAATTTAGTAGCTTTTGAGATAGCTCATAACTATTGTAATAGTTATCCATATATAAGTCATGCCCTTTCATAAGATAGGGCTTCATCAATCTTAGCACTAGTGCTTCAGTTTTAGTGTTATCCGATTAAATATCCCTTTCCGCACCACCACTATACATCTCCATGTTCAGCAGGTATCCGTCGGATGTAGTTAGTTCGAAAAATTTTATTCCATAACGGGACTTTTTATTTTTTATGTAGACACGGAAGCCCAGCCTTCCACGAAAATTCAATAAGGATTCGTCGATGGAAAGCTCCTTGGTTGGTCCATAAGCACTTTGAAATTGTGATATGAGCATGTCTATGAGGGATTGTACTTTTTCTTTATTTTTAGATTTCAATGAAGAACAACACATTGTTGCGTACATCTGGCAACTTTAAGTAATTTTATTAAATTCTATTAAACAGAATGAATTTTTGAGAACTATGTACTGGTATTTACCATACTCTAGTAACTAAAACCTCAGAGATTAAATTATCATAGGTAATCTGTTTAAATTTAGGAATGTACACATTTATTATATTTTCATGTTTCATCCATTTAACTCTTTTTGTATTCCAGTTTTTGCTAACAGCTCTCGTAGAACACAGAGGCTTCGATCGCATAGTAAATATATCTATTTCACAGCACAAATTTCTTAATTATTGGTTAAACCAAATATACTGCAGGAAGTATTATGGACCCATTCTTAGTAATTTTTAGTTTATAGTATGGTAATATGTTAATTGAGACTTGAGAGGGGATATCTCTTTTATTAGCTAGCTGGTAGGAGAATGGCCATTTCTGTAGCCAATTCTGCAGCAGCAATTACTTTGACTTTTAAGTTTTTTTTTTTTGATAATCATTCAGTCGCGAGTTGTGACACTTCTGCTGTTATCAAACTTTTTCTTAGTGATCTATCTAATAAAAGAGTTTTGCTGCCTAATAGATAATTATATAGATTATATAACTGCTAAATAGATGATTATATAGATGATAATAGATGATTATATAGCTGATTATATAATTTCATAAGACGGATAGTCCAGTCAAACACAGTTTAGTAAAGTTCAGCAGTCGATTGAAATTCCGTTTAGTCAAGTCCAGTTTAGTCCAGTCAATCCCAACCAACAGCAAAACCCTAGCGTTATACAGGTTAGCAAGACGTCAAACCACGTCGAGGAGCAGTCTGTGTTCGGAGAGGCTGTTAGGAAAGGCTACCAGAACTCACCAGGAGCCCTCATCCACTATCTATCCATCATCAGGAGGATTGGTGAGATTCTGAGAATTTCATTGATATTTTTTGTTGTATAATATTTACTGTATAACTTTCATTGCACAATATATTTCTTTTCTTTTAATGATAAATTAATTAAGCTATAAATATTTTCTGTTGGAAATAGTGATAATATTACTTAATATTTCTATTTCATAATTGATAACATTATTTTATAATTTTTAAATTGATTAAAATCGCTGATTTGTTTTTACATTGATGATTTCTCTGAAGTAATTAATAAATAAGTATCTTTTACCGTAAAATTTAATTTTTTCATTTTTTCTGTTTGTCTGTCCGCCATAAGATCAAATCTTTCCACGGCGGTTGGTTTCACCATCACAGGGGTAGTAGTAACTCTTAAATTTTCCGTGGATGGCGCTCATAATTTTTACATCATTTTAAGCTACCTCTGAGTGTTGGAACAAACTAGCTAGGCAAAATATCACAAAAATATTGGTTCAACCTCTGGCTGATTTAAAATAATTGAACCCACGAAATCCCAGCCACGCACCAGATCAGCTAGCCGTTCGCCGTCACTACTTGTGTGTTGGTTGAATTGCCTTTGGTTATCACCTTAACCGGTGATATCATTGTTAGTTTTTCTAGGGCCAAGTAGTGATGTAACAGTGGTGCCCAGCAACGTGGGGCGCGAATAAGGTTCAGTAAGTTTCATTTTTTTTAGTCAAGTTATGTAAGTTTCAGATTTTTAAATGAGTAGAGGTGAATTTTAGAGTTTTTGTGGTATCAAGCATAAGCTAGTTTGATCTTATGAGAGACAGAAATTTAGGTTTTGAGTTTGAAAATATTATTTGTGCAATAATTTTATGTCTGGAAGTTATTTTATGATAATTTATTTTATCTATAATATGGTAAATACTACGTACAGAAACTAAGTATAAAATTCAATATTTTATATCTAATTTAGAGGACTATATGAATTCTTCTAGCAGTATAAAACAGGCGATGTTTTGTTAGTTTTTATTTAACCATAAAAAAAATCTTATCACTTTTAAGGAATTTGGTGTCCAGTGATAAGGATTAAGTTTAATACATTTGGGTTGGGTTTAAAATTACCTATTTGATTGAAAATATCAAAGTGATTTAAAAGTTAAAATAGCGACTTATTAATTCCGTTTATTTTAATATTAGGTTCAGTTCAGTTAGGTATTGCAAATTTGATTTTAAATCAAAGCAATTATATTTTAAAATAGCAAGTAAAACTTTGCGTATTTTAATAAATTTGCTACATTGAAATTAACTCAAATTTATTTAGTTTAGTGAGTCAGCGATTGTACGCCTGTACAATCTTTATTTCAGTTTAGACTTTTTACGTTATTTTATAGAGTATTCTTTACTTGATTATTCAATTTCAGTTAGGTATTATTTTAATACCACTTATAGTTCGTTTTTCTTGTAGAGACATATACAGGTATTGATTTTTAATTTGTTTTTGAGTTAGTTTAAGTATCTTTAGTGGACAAAATGGACTCACCGCTTGTCATAAACCCTTCTTATTTGACAGAGGCTGAGTTAGATTATGAACTTAGAATCAGGGGTGTAATAAGTACTCGTAGAAAATTGCAAGACAAGAAAATCGTTTTGAAAAGATTTTTAGAAAAGTCAAATGGGGAGATTAAGAAATTAAAAGATCCAAACTTTGAATTGGACACCGAGAAAAATGTGATTGAGACAACACTTATCGAACTCGAATCATTAATTCTAGATTTTTCAGCAACTGTAATTGATACTATGTACTTAATTATTTCCTCGCGTTTAGCTTCATTAACATATAGAGTGGATAGATTTAAAGTTCCAGAGGAACCACTTGAAGTTAAAACCTTGTATACCGAGTTTAAACAGGATGCTCAAGCCGCATGTCTAGAGCTAGAAGCTAAACTAGCAAATAATGTTATCAAAACAGTAGAGTTAGATAATAGCGACATAATTTTACCCTCAACCTCTGTCAATAAAAAGTCAATACCAGTATATAAGTGGAATATAAAATATGATGGCCGAACAAGCGTAAAAGCATTTTTAGAAAGAGTTGTGGAGTTGTCAAAAGCTCGCAACGTCACTTTTAAAGAACTTTGTGAGTCTGCAATAGACTTATTTGACGGTCATGCTTTAATTTGGTACAGATCTGTTAGAGATAAGGTCACCTCTTGGGACCAGTTAGTTAATGAAATGCACAATACTTTCTTACCATTAGAGTATAATGAAACTTTATTAGATGAAATTAAATCACGTAAGCAGGGGCGTAGTGAGAAAATAACTATATATGTTGCCACCATGCAGAATTTATTTAATAGATTAGTATCACCTGTCAGCGATGCTGAACAGTTAAGAATAATTAAAAAAAATATTTTACCAGTTTATGTTGAGCGATTGGCTTTAGTTGATGTTAGGGACGTTGGTGAACTAGTGACATTTTGCAGGAAAATCGATGATGCCTTGCAGGCCAAGAATATATATTCGCCTCCAAGTGCAACTAATGCCCTTGAATCCGATTTAGCTTATGTAGAAAGTTCAGAACCGTCATCTTCAAAAAGGCAACATAAAATATTCAGAAAAAAATGTAAGACTTTTTCTAATAAAAACTTAGCTTCAGTTAATAAAGTTGTGCCGACAACAACTACAATCCCAGAAAATAAAGTTTCAAGTATAAGCACGTGTTTCAACTGTAAGAAAGTTGGTCACGAATTTATACAATGCAAAGAACCTAGAAAAAGGTTTTGTTTTAAGTGTGGTAAGCCAGACTGTACCGTTAGAACATGTACCGTATGTGAGGTTAGGTTGGTTCCAAAAAACCAGTAAGGAGGTCTGTCGACTTAGGCCGACGTCAGACGACTCCTCAGAATGGCCGTATATTTTATAATTCCAGATTAAGTCAAATAAAGAATAATTCTAAGTCTAGTAGTCGTAATTCTCTCAATATAGTCAAGCCTAAAACGGATTTATCCGATTGGAACAATTGGAAAGTAACAGTCAAAAACTTTTTAAAGTCTAGTAAGTCAGTTGTGTCACCAGTTTTTCTAGAGAAGCCCTATGACAATAGGCCCTATATTTCAGTAACTTTGTTTGATGAGGAGGTAATCTCATTGCTTGATAGTGGTGCAAATATCACATGTTTAGGTTCGTTGTCGTTAAATTTGTTGGACAAATATAAAATTAAACTGGACAAAAGTTTAAATAAAGTAGTAAGAACAGCAGACGGAACAGCCCAGAATATTACAGGGATTTGTGAACTACCATTATGTATAGATGGGATTTGTAAATTAGTTGAAGTTCGTGTAGTACCGTCACTACGCTGTAGTTTGATTTTAGGTAGTGATTTTATCAAACAGTTTTCATTAAGACTTAATTTCCAAAATAACACCTGGGAAGTTTTTAGTGACGTCCACGATTATTTAATCAATGTAATTACCGAACCACCCAAACAAAGTGAGTCAAGTTTAGAAGTCAACATTAAGTTTAGTAAGGCTCAAAATAGGGAACTGGAAAATGTAGTAGATCTTTTTAAGTCCTTATCTAGAGATAAACTTGGGCGAACACATTTAATGCAGGCACACATTGAGACCGGTGATGCCTTGCCGTTTAAAAAGCGACAATATAGATTATCCCCCTACATGCAGCAGCACCTTAATGTAGAATTGGACAAAATGTTACAGCAGGACGTAATAGAGCCATCTTTTAGCCCCTGGAATAGTCCAGTATTGTTAGTTAAAAAGGGTAGTGGGGAATGGCGTTTTTGCTTTGATGGTAGGGCTTTAAATGAAGTCACAAAGAAGGATTCTTATCCATTGCCTTTAGTGGACGACATTTTAAAAATGTTATCTAATGCAAAGTTTATCTCTAGTGTGGATCTTAAGTCAGCCTTTTGGCAATTGCCGCTAGATGAATCTAGCAAAGAGAAAACAGCTTTTTCAGTTCCGGGGAGAGGTCTGTTCCAATTTAAAGTCTTACCTTTTGGGCTGGCCAATTCGGCGCAGATTACCCAGCGTTTAATGGACAGAATTTTCACCCCAAAACTACAACCCAAATCAGACGTTTTGTGGGCATGTATTCATGGTATCGACGTTTTATCCCACATTTTAGTACTTTAATAAGTCCGCTTAACGATTTGCTTAAGGGGCGGAAAAAGAAACAGTCGACACCATGGAACGATAAGGCCGAATTAGCTTTCAGGGAAATAAAACAAAGATTAATTTCTGCTCCTATACTTGCACCACCTGATTTCTCTCAGGAATTTTGCATTCAATCTGATAGTAGTGCGTTTGGCGTAGGTTCAGTGCTTACCCAAACTATACAAGGGGTTGAAAAAGTAATTGCCTATGCGAGTAGAAGTTTGTCAAGGGCTGAACGTAATTACTCAACTTGTGAACGAGAAATTTTAGCGGTATTGCATGGAGTAGAGAGTTTTGCCGGGTATGTACAGGGGGTTCACTTTAAGGTCATCACTGACCATTCTAGTTTGAGATATTTAAGTAAACTGTCAAATCCAACCGGGCGTTTGTCTCGATGGGCACTCAGACTTTCCATGTATGACTTTGAGATCATTCACAGAAAGGGTACTCTACATGTAGTCCCTGATGCTTTGTCGCGTTCAGTACCAGTAGCAGAAATTGATACTTTGGGTATTTCTTTAAATAATCTCGAACCTTGGTATCTAAAACTTAGAGAGAGAATTATGAAAAATCCACATAAGTTACAAAAGTCACGTTAAGTACGGCCCTGGCGAGTAGGAGACAGCCGGTGTTTTCACATTTCAAGTTTCGAGAATATTCATGGCGACACTTCAGCCTATTGAAATAAAGACAAGTCGTTAAATAGCTATCTAAATCATTTTTTTTCTTAGTTTCGTTCAGATTGTTAGGGCCGGATACATGCCCATTTACCTAGAATAGTTTATTAGGGATCGACGGGTTGAAGAGCCACATGACGGTAATAAATAATTTCCTAAATTTTATGATGTTCAACAAATCATTTACTTAAAGTCCAGGAACCGAGGATAGACAAATGTATGGTTAAAGTCGACGAATTATCGCTTTGGGGGGTCTAGGCGGATTTTAAGAGTATTGCAATAGATTCGGAGAAGTTTCTAGAAAACACATGTGATATCGAGAGTAGCAGTTTACGGGTAGGCCCATAAATACGGTCATTGGTACGAAAACATTCCCCTATCTCTTTGTACAATAGACAGGGACCAGTCTGGTTTTTTTGTCCTTTGTAAAATGACACAAGCAAGGGTTTTTTTCACCGGACTGAAGCAATTAGCTAGCTTTATATATAGATTAGGTTAAGTTATGGTTTAAACATGTGTTCGTAGGATGAAAATGCACGGCCCATGCCCTATTTACGATAATTCCTGCATCACGTCAGTTGTAGGGCAAAACAGTACTCAAGTTAGGAACACAAAAAGGGGGCCGGGTCCCAATTCATTGGTAGACATTTCTTGGGTGGATAACGCCCACTAACTCAAAATTGACTAGCCTAATTCAGCCCTTCGGGAAGAAACTTGACTTTTCGTTTAACTATCCTAGTGAAACGTTGTTCTTACGATTCGATTAATAATTTTGTTGTGTTAGTGTTTGTGACTTCAGGGTTTGTCTTAGAAAATTAGAGTACAGTTCATTAGTAGTAAATTGTTTTTTTTGTGATATTTTCGTTTAACTTTCCATATTTCAATTTAACCGCTGACAACTGACGTTCGGTGTTTGGAGTTTGAGTACTTTGTTTACAAGACATAATTATTATTAATTTTGTTACCCTTCCGGTAACCTATTTTGTTTATTGTTTAGTAGATTTCCTCAGAATATTTGTACTCCGATTGCAAGCTTTAATTTTATTAATTTTTCTACCCTTCCGGTACCAAATTTGCTTCTTGTTTCATAAAATTTCATCCATTAATCTCAATATTGTAATTATTACTCATTTGTATATTGTTCACATTTTCCAACCGATTGATTTCGGTTTGTTTTTCATTTATTGTTAATATAGATTAAGTGTTGTGGAAAAACTGAGTTTCATTTAATACAAAGTAAATAGAGAATACCCGATAGTCATAAATACTAAGAGAAGCCTTAGAAGGGCTATCAAACTCTCACTCGCGAGAAGTGAGTGACTGTTCACCGCAAGTGTAGTGTTGGTGGAAGAAACCAAAGTAGGCGACCCAATAACTGTGGAGGACCTGAGGCCGAATAAAGGTAAGAGCTATTTATACCTGTAAGAACCCAGAGTGTATACGAAAGGTGTCGCAGAAGTTCCGAGGAATGTAATTAATCTAATTGCTAAATATACCAGTATTCAAATCCACCATTCGTATAGACTGTGAGGAAACCTCAGTGTGAGCTCGATTGGCTAGATTGACGATCATTTCCTGGTGGTAACACATACACTAAATATATTCAATCACGAGGTTAATTGCAATTCATAAACTTAGAGAATATAGGGTAATATACAGGGGGTTTGTTATACTTTGGGTATTTCTTTAAATAATCTCGAACCTTGGTATCTAAAACTTAGAGAGAGAATTATGAAAAATCCACATAAGTTTCCTCAGTGGATGGTCAAAGACGGGTATCTTTTCAAACATACCAAGAGTAAAATAATTTTGCGTACAAACATTTCAGAATGGAAATTAGTAGTTCCTCTAGCAGAAAGGCAAAAAATTATGGTTGACTGCCACGAGAATGAAAATTCTGGGCATTTAGGTTATTATAAAACGCTACACAAAGTAGCAGAAAACTTTTATTGGCCTAAAATGCGAAAGGACATACTAACGTACATTCGAAAATGTGAAATCTGCGGCAGAGAAAAGTCTCTGAACACGCAGAGGTTTGGGCAAATGGGCGCAGAAAAGAAAGCCTCTTTTCCTTTTCAGTTTGTAGCATACGATACAATGGGACCTTTTCCCAGAAGTACGAAGGGCAATAGGTTTTTGTTAGTAGTCGTAGACTATTTCTCTAAATTTGTGCTAATGAAACCCGCGCGTGAAGCCACTTCAAAAGCTATCACAACTTTTCTCGAACAAGTGTTTTTAACTTATGGCACACCACAAGTTTTATTGCTAGATAATGCTACAGCACATACTAGCAATATGTTTAATAACTTTGTTAAGAAATTCAAAATTTCTAAGTTGTGGTATAGTTGTTTTTATCATCCCCAAATAAACCACGTAGAAAGGGTAAATCGTACAATTGGCACTATGATCAGAAGTTTTCTCAAGGGCTCACATAAGAAATGGGACGAAAATATTTTAAATATTCAATCTGCGATTAATTCAGCCGTACACGAGGTGACCGGATTCACCCCGGCATTCCTGAATTTTGGGCGAAAGCTGCCTGTGACGGGTGATTATTATGATGAAGTCGACGTTTCAGATGTGAGTGACCTTGGGGAAAGTAGAAGATCATATGCCAATGAAATGGATAAACTTCCTCAGTTATACAGGGATGTTCAAGTTAAGTTAAATGTTGCGTATCAAAAGGGTGCCAAATATTATAATTTGAGAAAACGAGACAAAGTTTTCAAAGTTGGAGAAAAAGTCTGGCTCAGAAATTTTGTTTTGAGTAACGCCGCAGAATCCTTTTCTGCTAAATTAGCTAATCGCTATGTACCGTGCATTGTCAAGAAAGTATTATCTAAAGTTGCATATGAGCTGAACCACCTAGACGGAACTCCAGCTGGTACTTGGCATGTATCGAAGCTCAAGCCTTATTTGGGCTCGAACGCCAGCTTGCACGAGGTCTAGAACCATAAGCTCGGACATGTTTTTAGTGCTTTGTAAAAATTTTGTATGCAGTGCACGTCCTTAAAGATTAATTTTTAGTTCAGTAAGTTTAGTACAACCTAGTCCTTTATTAAGTTTATTTAAGTTCAGTTGGTTTAGTTTGCCCAAACATTACAGTTTAGTCAGGTCTAGTAAAGTTTGCCCGTAAGTCCGATTATGCCACGGAGTATAAATCAGACAAAATTTTAGTTTAGTCAGGTCAGGTATGCTTTGGGACGCCAAGCATAAAAAAAATATGCGTTGGGACGCCAAGCATAAAATATTTCAAAATTTTCTATTTCAGAAAATGGAATATAATAAATTTAATCTGGGGGCACAGTTTAAATTTAGACTCAATTTTTAGTCAGGTCAGGTCAAGTAGGACAATGACTTTGTCAGGTTTAGTTTGCGGTTTCAACATTGAAAAATTAATGAAAATTTTTCAAACCGCATTTTCAATTGAATTATAGTGCTTTAGTACTAATTTAATGCTTTTTGTGTTAACGAGAGGGTTGATTTGCAACCAAACCCCTCAACCGCGGATCTTTAATGATTCTAGAACCATTTGTAGGTCTAACCTTGGTTTAGTTAGGTGTAGTTAGGTATAGTATAGTGAGATAAGTTGCGGTAGAGCGTCGTAGTATTCAGAAAATATTTAGACGCCACCATAACAGTCAGTTAGGGTAAAAGTAATTTTACTAGTACTGTTACTTAGTGTTAGTTAGTTAGGTTTAAATAGATTTAGTTTGATTGGCCGATCATTTAATTTTAGTAACTTTTAGGTTTAGTTCTGTTTATTCAGTTTTTGAGTCAAGCACTCAAAAGTGCATAACATCGCACGAAAACTTAGCGACATAATTTTTTTTTTCATACCTCATGCATCTACTGTGATACTTCTTGACAAATGCAAGAATTTTTAATTGTTTTTTTATTTTGTCGCTGAGATTATATAGGGTGGTAGGGTGGAGGTTCTTTAAATAGGGCCACTTAAAATGCGTAACTTCCAACTTAGCCGCATTATAAAGCGATACTCAACACCAAATATCTGCTTTAAAAAAAGAAATCGTCAAACTTTTGGGTTTAGGTGACCTCACACTAACGAATAATTTCGCGTGAGGACACACACAGACAGACACAGTTCTGCCTTTTTAGTTTAGTTTGGTTTCGCAACTTGGTGTGTTTGGATCGATGCATATCCAATAACACTTGTGTAAATATTTTATTTTAAATTTTATTTGCGAAATTTCGAGTTTGACGATCTTAAGAGATTTTAGATTGACTACATATTTATTAATACTTTAAAGAAATTTCAGTAAGTTTTTAGTTTTGGTTTTCACTTTTCATCAACTGGATAATAGTCCGGGCGCTTAGTCCAAAATAGTTTTGAATGCGTTGTTGTAATTTTTATCTCGTAGTTGAACACTTTAATTCGTTGTGAAATTTAACAAACATTTAACTCGTAGTTGTAAATATTTTTTTTACACGTGGCTGTATAATGTATGGCTCTAGTCTATGGGCATACAGGTTAGTTTCCAATATTCTCTTTTTAGAAGTTGGACTTTGTGAGTTTGTCACCATTAAGTTGGGACATATAGTAAATAATTTTTTTTAAATTATTTATTTTTTTTGGCCACGTATACGGGGTGTTTACCATTTCACTTTAGCACTACGAGGAAATAAATTTCACGCATTCATAACGTTTTCAATTTTAGTTTGGTACAGTTTACTTTTAGTACAGTTTCCTTTAGTACAGTTTGATGTTAGTACAATTCAGTTAGACATTTTGCTATCTAAATTTTTTGTTGGATCACAGCTGATCAAGAAATATTTCAGTAAGCTAAAATATTTCTTCCGGAGGAGAAGGGTGTGTTGCGTACATCTGGCAACTTTAAGTAATTTTATTAAATTCTATTAAACAGAATGAATTTTTGAGAACTATGTACTGGTATTTACCATACTCTAGTAACTAAAACCTCAGAGATTAAATTATCATAGGTAATCTGTTTAAATTTAGGAATGTACACATTTATTATATTTTCATGTTTCATCCATTTAACTCCTTTTGTATTCCAGTTTTTGCTAACAGCTCTCGTAGAACACAGAGGCTTCGATCGCATAGTAAATATATCTATTTCACAGCACAAATTTCTTAATTATTGGTTAAACCAAATATACTGCAGGAAGTATTATGGACCCATTCTTAGTAATTTTTAGTTTATAGTATGGTAATATGTTAATTGAGACTTGAGAGGGGATATCTCTTTTATTAGCTAGCTGGTAGGAGAATGGCCATTTCTGTAGCCAATTCTGCAGCAGCAATTACTTTGACTTTTAAGTTTTTTTTTTGATAATCATTCAGTCGCGAGTTGTGACACTTCTGCTGTTATCAAACTTTTTCTTAGTGATCTATCTAATAAAAGAGTTTTGCTGCCTAATAGATAATTATATAGATTATATAACTGCTAAATAGATGATTATATAGATGATAATAGATGATTATATAGCTGATTATATAATTTCATAAGACGGATAGTCCAGTCAAACACAGTTTAGTAAAGTTCAGCAGTCGATTGAAATTCCGTTTAGTCAAGTCCAGTTTAGTCCAGTCAATCCCAACCAACAGCAAAACCCTAGCGTTATACAGGTTAGCAAGACGTCAAACCACGTCGAGGAGCAGTCTGTGTTCGGAGAGGCTGTTAGGAAAGGCTACCAGAACTCACCAGGAGCCCTCATCCACTATCTATCCATCATCAGGAGGATTGGTGAGATTCTGAGAATTTCATTGATATTTTTTGTTGTATAATATTTACTGTATAACTTTCATTGCACAATATATTTCTTTTCTTTTAATGATAAATTAATTAAGCTATAAATATTTTCTGTTGGAAATAGTGATAATATTACTTAATATTTCTATTTCATAATTGATAACATTATTTTATAATTTTTAAATTGATTAAAATCGCTGATTTGTTTTTACATTGATGATTTCTCTGAAGTAATTAATAAATAAGTATCTTTTACCGTAAAATTTAATTTTTTCATTTTTTCTGTTTGTCTGTCCGCCATAAGATCAAATCTTTCCACGGCGGTTGGTTTCACCATCACAGGGGTAGTAGTAACTCTTAAATTTTCCGTGGATGGCGCTCATAATTTTTACATCATTTTAAGCTACCTCTGAGTGTTGGAACAAACTAGCTAGGCAAAATATCACAAAAATATTGGTTCAACCTCTGGCTGATTTAAAATAATTGAACCCACGAAATCCCAGCCACGCACCAGATCAGCTAGCCGTTCGCCGTCACTACTTGTGTGTTGGTTGAATTGCCTTTGGTTATCACCTTAACCGGTGATATCATTGTTAGTTTTTCTAGGGCCAAGTAGTGATGTAACAACATAACTCTGAGTATCTGTTCAAATCTTCTTCCTGACATGATGTAGCTAAATATTGGGTGAAAGTACAGTACATCCGTATATGAAAAATAACGACGCATGTTTGTGGTCGAAATTTGGCCTTGCAGTAAACACAAACCCAAAAACTTCTTCATTTCTTCATTAGTAATAGAACGAAAAGTTGCATCTCTACTGTTTCTTGTTTCAGGTCTGTTAGTTTTAGGTAAAGCTTCCCCATAATTGTTAGAGCATTCGACCAGATATTTCAGTATATCAGAAGTAAAGAGGCATTCAAAAGCTTGTATTGGTGTCGAATCGGGACCAACATTTATTTTGAGACAGTTGCTGTTTTCGTCAAAGATGAAGTTACGAATTGGGGCTGTTGGCGTTTCCCATTCGGCGTCGGCATCAGAAGACACTGGCGAAACACCACGCAATAAAGGCTCAGCTGAGACTGTTTCGTTGGCTGGCTCTGTTGATGTTGACGGATTTTGATTCTGCAGAATAGATGTTTGATTTCTCGATAAAACCGGTATTTCGGAATCTGATATGACATCTGACTCTGATGAAGAAGACTCACTTGGTTCATAGCTTGTATCAGAACCAAACTCATTGTCAATATCCGCATAAGGATATTTTATTTCATCCGTGGAAACTTCTTCAAAAAATTCACGCAACCGATCCTGTTCCTGCTCATACGGATCATATATTTCGTCATCTTTTTCCATCTGAAACCAATGAAAACAATTAATTGATGTTGTTTTTATATATATGAAATACAATTGAAATGCTTCGCTAACACCTATCGAGTATTTTTCAATAAATGTTGAAATAATTGCTTATCCTAGTTGACAAAACTAAACACTTGAATACAACACAGTATATACCTCCTACACATTCGACACTATGTGGGCGACTGAATGCATATCTTATGATAACTGTTACGCTGTGCGACGTTCTGTACAAGTGCGCACAGAAGGTAGAGAGACATGAAGGGGGTAGGTATTGGTGGTACATACACCGAATTTCAAGTTTATGTACTCCTACCAGCTTGCTTTACTCATTTTTCCCTATTTACCCCTATTTGACCCCCAACCCTTCATCAGAATAATCCCAAAATATTATCTAGTTCCTGATGTCATTATTATATATACGTGTACCAAATTTCAAGGGAATATCTCAATTTTATTTTATCAACCCCTTTAATAATGAATTGGAGGGGTGGGGGGGATGGAAAATATTATAAAAAAATTTGAGGCCTTGGCTTGTAGTAGCTACATCAAATTTCAAGTTTCTGTACTCTTACCAGCTTACTTTACATATTTCCCCCTATTTACCCCTATTTTGCCCCCAACCCTTCACCGGATATCTTCAAAAAACAATACAGTTCCAGATCTCGTTATAATATATACGTGTACAAAATTTGAAGTTAATATCTGAAACCGTTCCGGAGAAAACGTGCGGACAAAAAAAGTTACAGACAGACAGACCGACAGACAGACAGACATACTGAAAATTTTTTTCGCTCGAATTTAAAATCTCGACGTTTCATGACATTCTAAACCCATTTCAAGAAAAAAAAATTGAAATTTTTTTTGCGATTACTGTAGTTCCAATCCACTACGTGGATGTGGAAGTAATATATAAACAAGAGGGTTCGTAAATATTAACACGTAAGCATTTTTAAGTAAAAAAAAATAAGTAAGTGGCAGCGAGAGATAATAAAATTTCCAAGTTCACACAACAGGAGTATCAGTAATGAGTAAACAAAGCACAATTTTTTTTCTCATGTTACCATATTATGATAGGAAGAATTAACATTAGTGAAACTTGAGTACAATAAAAAATAAAAATTTTTGAAAATTTTTTTGCGATTACTTCCAATCCACTACGTGGATGTGGAAGTAACTATTGTACGAATTCTTCAATTTATTTTCCCTACAGTCTATTATGGATTTTAAATCGTAAAATAAATAATAATACTGCAATATGTATTTAATAACAGTTTTAATATGAACAACTATACGTAAAATGAGTCAAGAATTGATGAGAATCATAAAACAATGAAAGAGACCTCACCAATCGAACTGACAATAATGAGGATGAAAATACCAAAGCAGCTCGGAGCTGTTCAAGAAGCCAACTTGAAGCAAATGAGGATCCATTATGAAAAACAAAAAGTGACGTGACGCCTAAAATGCCGGAACTATTGATTAAATTGGAGCGTTTAAAAAACAGTTAAATTATCCGAGAAGCTGGGGACAAGTAAGAGCAGATTTTAAAAACTTTTCTTGAAAGTAAGAAAAGTTATTGAAATCTTAGGTGGGAACTTGAAAAATAAGTTCATTATGGTAATGAAAAAAACAGAGTATACAGAATGTCTCAAATTGAGGTCGCGTATATTGCTATCTCCGTTATTACAAAAGTTAGGAAGAATGTCTTTGATCACTTTCTGAACATTTCACTGGTCATTTTAGATTGGACTTCTTAAGTTTTAACTAACTGAGAAGAACTACAATCGTACATATGGAGACTTTTCATATTTCCTTAATTTAATTTATCACATCATTTCAACATGCATATTATGCAGGTACTCTTTTAAGATCTTTGCAGTAAGGGTAATAAGAAAAAAAAACTTTTGTTTTTGAGACATTGACTACAACTTTAGTTTCTTATGTGTACACCATATAACATTGGTATTATAATTAGATAAAATAGAAAAGAAATTTTTACTAGTAGCCTGTAAACCACAGGCAGTGAATTAGTGCATAAATAATCTAAATTTTTGTACGACTTCAAAAAAAAATTAAGGGGATTTCTGTTTGAAAACTTTGCAGATCACGGGAAAGTTGCCCTTTTTACTGATTTTCTTGCTAGAAAATATTTCTCTCAAATGAATCGTTAACTGGTTGTCACGATGATGAGCCAAATAAGTATGGAAATGGACGAGAGTTGTGTTAACGTGAGTAAGGTACTTAAGTCCTTTGTAGTAAATCATTTCGTAATGCCATTGCAGTCTGGCTGGATATATTAGCTGAATTGTTTACTACAATGGCGTACCTAATATACGTTGCAACGTGCGATAACTCCATGTGACTGACCTTAAAATGAACTAAACACTTTTCTAATACAATATTTTTCATTGCAGATATAACTAAACTGGTGCAGAAACTTACTGATGATTTTGATATTTATCCAAAGTCAGTGAGAAAACATTTTAAAAAATACCGCTGTCTAAGGAATCACTACTTCCACATCCAGAATTTTCATCAAAGTCACTTTAAAGGAAACATCTTGACGAGATTTGCGCTCTAGTATGTGAAAATTATTGATTATAAAATTTTAATAATATTTGAAACAGATGTCATAGAAAAGTTTGAGGCGTTGGTTCCTACCATGTACATTAAAAATGAAGTTTTTAGTTTGCCCGACTTATTTTCCCCTATTCACAACCTACCACGACCTACCCCTTCAATGGGATCATCTCAATCAGATATCATTACAATACATCCGTGTACTAACTTTCAAGTAAATATCTCAATTTTATGTTATCAAACCCATTAATAATGGAGCGGAGATGGTGGTGTTTGAAAAATATTAGAAAGAAATCTGGGGCCTTGGTTTCTAGTATATACACCAAATCCCATATTTATGTACTCTTGCCAGCTTGATTTACTTACTTTACCATATTTACTCTTGTTCAGCTCTCAACTCTTCAACGGAATCATCTTAAAATATAATCTAGTTCCAGATGTCGTTATAATACATACGTATCCCAAATTTCAAGTGAATATCTCGATTTCATTTTATCAACCCCTTTAATAATGGATTAAGGGTGGTGGGGGTTGAAAAATATTGCTAAAAAATATGAGGTCTTGGCTTCTAAGCCATACTACACCCAATTTCAAGTTTCTGTACCCTTACTAGCTTGCTTTACTTATTTTTCCCTATTTACCACCAATTACCCACACTCGTTCAACAAAATCATGTCAAAATAAAATTTAGTTTAAGATATCGTTATACGTGTAACAAACATTTTTATTTATTTATTTTTTCAAGTGAAAATCTAATTTTAATTTTATCAACTAGATATTTTAATAAGGGAGTGGGGGTGATGGATGGATTTCTATACTCTTACCACCTTGCTTTACTTGGTTTCCCCTATCTACCACTATTTATCCCCCAACCCTTTAACGGAATCATTTTAAAATATAATCTAGTTCCAGATGTCGTTATAATACATAGGCGTACCAAATTTCAAGCGAATATTTCAATTTTATTTTATCGACCCCTTTAATAATGGTGTAGGGCTGGTGGGGTTGAAAAATAATGTAAATAATCCGAGATCTTGGCTTCTAGTACATTCACCGAATTTCATGTTTCTGTACTCTTACCAGCTTGCTTCACTTATTTTTCGTTATTTACCCCTATTTAACCTCCAACCCTTCAACAGAATCACCTCAAAACATAATCTAGTTCCAGACGTCATTATAATACAGACGTGTACCAAATTTCAAATGAATATATCAATTTTATTTTATCAACCCCTTTACTAATTGAGTAGGGGGTGGGGGGTGAAAAATATTGTAAAAAGTTTTCAGTCTTTAGCTTCTAGTACATACACCGAGTATCAAGTTTTTGTACTCTTACCAGCTTGCTTTACTTATATTTCCCTATTTACCCCTATTTAAGCCCCAATCCTTAAACGGATCATCTCAAAATATAATCTAGCTCCAGATGTCATCATAATACATACGTGTACCAAATTTCAAATCAATATCTCAATTTTGTTTTATCAACCTCTTTAATAATGGAGAAGGGATGGTGGGGGGGTTGAAAAATATTATAAAAAAATCTGAGGCCTTGGCTTGTAGTACGTAAATCATATTTTAAGTTTGTGTACTCTTACCAGCTGGCTTTACATATTTCCCCATATTTACCTCTATTTACGCCCAACCCTTCATCGTATATCTTCAAAAACCAATCCAGTTCCAGATCTCATTATAATATATACGTGTACAAAATTTCAAGTCAATATATTAAACCGTTCCGGAGAAAGCGTGCGGACAAAAAGAAAATTACAGACCGACAGACAGACAGAAAATTTTTTTTCGCTCAAATTTAAAATCTCGACGTTTCATGACATTTCAATAAAGAAAATTGAAATTGTTTTTACGATTACTATACTTCCAATCCACTACGTGGATGTGGAGCTAAAAGGAACCGTACCCGTATAAGATTAAGTTGAGTCTGGAATTTTCCGAATATGACTTTGATCGTAGGTTGGAATTTTGCAGGAAAGATGTAACAATGATCCAACATTATCTTCTAACAGTGTTTCTTTCTAGTGACGAAGCTACATTTTCTCTAAACAGAATGGTTGATAGACATAATTGTTGCTATTGGTCCAGGAGCAACCCTCATTTGATGTTACCTTTGCATACTCAACCGCCGAAAAAAGTTAATGTGTGTTTGGATATAATCTGACATCATGTTATTGGACCATTTTTTAAAGAGGGTAATTTAAAATTTTTAAATTATCTGGCCTTGTTGCAAACCCAAATAGTCTGCAATTTTTTCGAGTGACAATTTACCAGTATCCAATAGCGTATGGTTCCAGCCAGATGGTGCTCCTCCGCACTATGGAGTTGATGTAAGACAGTACTTGAGTGAGCTGGTTCCACGCCGATAGAAAGGCGGAAGAAGGTCAATCGAATGGTCAGCTAGATCTCCTGACCTTAGTCCTCTCTACTTTTCGTATGGGGCCATTTAAAGTATTGCATCTAGAACAATAGACAAGGTAATTTGATGGATCTGAAATATAGAATACGGGCGGAAATTGGGCGAATACCCCAAGCGGCATTCCATAACGGTTTACGACACATTCAACGGCAACTAACACATTGCATAGCTGTTAACGGAGCTCAGATTGAACATCACATTAGATAATTTGTTAATTTTTTTTACAATAATAAAGTTCATTAATCTTTGCATTTCCTTAAAGAAAAAATATTGCATGCGTTCGGGAAGCAAATCTCATTACCAGATTTTGATTTTCCTTGCACACATTAAATGGCCTATTAAAATTATTTTCTTTTGAGATGTAGTAATGGGTGGATTGCTATTTGAATAAAACATTTTCAAAATTACGGTCGTTTTAATTGTATTTATACACGCTGTATGTACGTCACGTGTTTAGATATAAAAAATTCATTTCTTTTATGAAACTGGGAATATTATATTTCCTGATACTCTAGAGAGTTGTAGAAAATATAAAACAAAAGTAAAGATCCATAATGATCCAAAGAAACATCGGTAAAACATTCAAGATTGTTAAATGTGTTCTCCACATAATCGATACGGTTTTTCTGCGACCCTATTTACCCTATGGACATTTGGCTAACGTTCGGTGGGCCTACATATCCGAATATTTTGTGCGTTTATATATCAGTATCGCTAAGCTTACAGAAAGAATCTACTAAAAAAATATAATGCAAATCTTAGACGAAAAAAATGCTTATTAAAAAATGGTTTCAACATTTAAGTATATCTTTCGTTTTACGCAAATGCAATGCTAAGAATCGAGAATAAAGCTACCGAGAGAACTTTTTTTTTCAAGCGGTGACACTGTAAATATAACATTTTTTATCGCCTATGAGACCTCGTTAAAGAACAATTTTCCTCTTAACATCATACTTGACATTAACAACCACTGACTGAACATTGTCTGGGGTGTTCGTTCGCAATTACTGTCTATCCCTACGGATTGTTAAATAACGATTTTTTCATTCTTTGGAGCTTTGATATGAAGACTTACATTTTAAATGACCCTTGTTATCCAGAATACTCTTCTGATTAGCTTGAAACGAATCGTTAAGCTCTAAATTTGACAAAATATAAATTAAATCTAAGAAATTAGATATTTATTGAAGCAAAATTGATTCAATAAACAATTGATCGAGATCCTTCCGCATGAGCAAAACATTTTCATTAATATATCACCATGCTATGTTTACACGGTGTGGGTAAAAAATTAGAATTATCTGTAATTTTGTTTAAAAATTGCTCAGAGTTGGTTATTTACTTATTATACGAAGAGTATATTGCGTTCGAATGGCACATTTCTAAAACCAGTTATATCGCTCGTAGGGAAAAAAAAATCTATATCACCATGTAGGTGATCGAATTCTGACCAACTTTCAAAATGTTCATCAATGTGCCTGCCCGTCCGTCGGTCCATCTGTCTGTCTGACTGTCCGTCCGTCACGTTCCTTGTAAGCACGATAACTTAAGAATGAAAAGTCGGATTATAGGTAAATTTCGGAAGCAACAAACTTTTCGCTCGTGTGGAATATGGGCTATTCCAGAACTTGTTGTAGACTATACTAATCTATGCCACCATTGCCTGGTCGGTCTGACTCCACTTTGATTTTACATCAACCGATAGATGGCGCCTGTTATATATCGTGGTCTCTTAGACTATGTAACTTAACAACTATGAGAGTTTTTGTGGGTCATAGCATACCTCCCTTGCACTGACGAGAACTATCAGCTCGAAACTGCAGTCTGCAGTCTAGTTCCGAATGGCTAGCACAGGAGTTTCTGTCTTTCGGCCGGTGTTTGTTGCAAAATCAAAACTAGCGTGTTGTGGTATATTACTAAGTATAATATTTACATATGTAAATATTATACTTAACGCATCAGACCTGTAACTGTCCGATTTCGTTCTTATGCAACTAAGGAAATTATAAGGTTTCAGATGGAAATATTTCTCTTCCAAATACTTTGGTCCTCCATAAATAAAAATATACTTTCTATGTCAATATTGGATTAATTAGTTTCTTTATTATAACTTAATTAACACATTTTTCATTTGAACCATGCCTAACTATTTCCTTTTGATATTGACAACTTTGATAACACATACCAAATAATGCATTCTAATTTATAAAACTTCCGGTCTACTACAATTTCACAAAGATTGTTCAATATGGAATAAGGGTAAAATTAATTAAAATTGTATGGTTCTTCACCAGAACTTCAGTCCGCCATATTTTTGAAATTGCTGCACATATTTAGATAAAATTTGGTACACGTATTATATTCTCTTAGATTAATGAGTAGCTTCAGTGAATTTGTAGAAATTTCAGAACCGACCTCCATTAATTAAATATGGCTCTTAGGATCGTTAACATCACACTGTATATTATTTTTTGGAAATGTTAGTCAACTTTTAAGAAGCCTATGGACCAGTTTATAAACTAATGTCACAATATGACGGCACGTTTATGGCTTTTTTAAGTTTAAACTTCACCAAAATAATACACATTCCATTTCTTTCATGAAAGAAAAATACTGTTAGTGAAGAGGCTTGAATTAACAAGCACAATTTATTAAAAAATTAAACATATTTTGAGAATAACTTGAAAATATTAAAGACAAAATTTGCAATTTTATTTTGACAAAATAAATTTATTTAGAACTTTAAATAATTGAAAAAATATTAAAAACAGTGCCAATAATTAAAACTATAATATGTTGAGATGATCCTATAAAAAATAATCTAGAGGTTTAAGATCAGGAGACCTTGGTGGCCATTTTACCGGACCTTCGCGACCAATCCATCTGTTGATGTAATGCTGATTCAGATGATCCCGAACCGGTACAGAAAAATTGGGTCCAGCACCATCGTGCTGAAACCACAAACCCCTAGTATTGATGCCTTCTAATAAATCTGGCAAGATATCTCTATGAAAGATTAAATAAACTTCACCAGTTAGCCTTTCTTCAAAAATGTGGGGCCCTATAGATGATTATTGTAAATAAAACACTACATATTAATATTAAATCTGTATTGGGAATGTTTCTGAATCACTGCATGTGGATTTTCGGTTGCTCAAACATGCTGATTTCTACAGTTGTTAATTCCGTCACGTGTGAATTGGGCTTCGTCCGTTAGAACTCTCGATATCGTTCTTCTGTGACCC
Organism: Stenurella melanura; assembly: GCA_963583905.1. NCBI lineage: Eukaryota > Metazoa > Arthropoda > Insecta > Coleoptera > Cerambycidae > Stenurella > Stenurella melanura. The sequence continues at coordinate 198,639,745 of OY757309.1, forward strand.
AAAATCCACCTACAAAATGTTAAGCGGGGAGCGTCGTCGCCGTCTTCTAGACGTTGAACTATTCCAACATGAAATTGATACAAATTTTCCTTCATTAATGTTCGCCATACTCTTGTCTTAGGTAGTGCGAACTCATTACTTATTTTTCTAACACTTATGGATGAATTATTATCCATAACCTGTAATATTTACTCTTCTTGTGGAAAAGCTCTGGGAGCATGACGGAAATTGTCCATGTTCCCTTCTAAATTGGTATACCTCTGAAAATGTTTTATGATCTGGTACACGGCGATTTGGAAAACGCCTTTGATACTCTCTTTTTGTAGCTCTCCCATTTCCGTCGCAAAATCCATACACAAAAATAATATCCGCATAATCTTCATTACTAAATTAAAACGGCACCTTAATATTTTTAGTTGTAACTGGTTTTTCATCACTTATTCTAATAATTACTAAGAGCGAACAGCAATTCTTATTTGCAAAAGTACACATTTGACATGTGCCTACTTGGGACTTTTAATGCAACAATGACATGTGTTTCACATCTTTTTTGCCTGTTCAAATCATAGCAGAGCCACAAATGATTTTATTGATAGTCTTCTAAAACTGAAAATATGTCTTCCAATTAATCTCCTCCATCTATTATCCCTGAAGAATATACATATATATAAAGAAATAGTACGTTTTCTGAGTAAGGTAAACCAGCTATTATAGGGCACTATAGGTTTAGATTCGTTCATTTATGTGTTTAACCCTGTGTTTATTTTACCTACTATCCGTGGTCTTAATCCTGTGTGTCTTTATAAATGCCCTGATGGACCCCTGGGCGAGAAGAGGGTGTCCCTGTTTACGTCCTTGTTGTTAATCTTCAATTAATCCACTACATTGTTTAGGTTAGCTTTAAATATATGCAACTGGCTAATGGATTAGGTCCAATGCCATAAAGAAAAAAAAAAAAAAAATGTCATGTGTTAATCGCATCGTTTAATTACTTATTTTTTATTTGTGAAGTAATTGGAATGCGCTTTACTTTGGACGGAAAAAACACTGAATGTCAAAACAAAAACAAATAACAACTTCTTCTACGGGGTATTTAACTAAAATCAATATAATAATGATGTTAGCAACTGCATTTTGTTATTTGTAGAATGTCAAATTTGGTCTTTCAATACTTGAAAATTTATTGAAGAATAACCATAAACGTGCTATCAAATATTATTTTAGAAACTGGTCCATGGGCTTTTTAAAAGTTTACTAACATTTACCAAAAAATGGTATACAGCGTGATGTTAACGACCCTAAGAGCCATATTAAAATTGGAGGTCGGTCCTGGAATTTTACCAAAATCACTTAAGATGTTCATTAACCTAAAAGAGTATAATATGTATACCAAATTTTATCTAAATATGTGCAGTCATTTCAAAAATCAAAATCGGTTCACTTTCAACGGGTGTTTTGAACTAAGCTGAGTGTGCTCTACCTTACACTAGAGTACGTCTGGGACACCCTGTATATCTCTTCTGTAAACTCAGAGGTAGTTCAGAGGGCTAGTAGGTCTTTCTTGTCGATATTTAAAGTAAATAGTTTAAAATAAACTAGTGTAAAATTTGATCAGCAGGAAATGGAGAATTTCGTAAATTAGATAAACAAAATAAATTGAGTAAACACATGTAAAAATAAAAATAAACTGAAGGAGTTTGTGAAAATTGATCTACCACCCAACAGAAAGTAAACAATTTTCCTATACACTTCTTTACACACCATTACACTATGTGAAATATGTTATAGGAGAAATATGCTGGCTCATTGAAAAAATATGGTAAACTTAATAATAAAAATATTAAACAATTTGGAATGTGAATGCTGTTAAAAACTTTTCTCTGTCAATGAATTAATTCACTAAAATTATAGCTGTTCTATATATATTTAATATTGTACTATTATACCGTGACTATCATAAAGTTCACATCAAAAGTAAATTTTCATAATATTTGATTTGAGAATACTATTCTTACATGACCGTGTGGAAAATTTAAATTCCTAACATGCAAAGCACTACAAAATGGCCTTTTACGATACTAGACCCCGGATCCGAGGTGGTCACGACTTCAAAGCCAGAATCGGCTTTAGGCAATATGAACGATATGATCATTTTCATACACAATAATACAACATCATGCCTTCTAATTGTATCTAGTGAATTCTCTAATGTTTAAGGTTAAATAGCTACTAGAAGATTCTAAACAGTTCACATTGTGGAAGTATTGTTGCCAGCAATAACTATAGCACAAATATATTCATATAGTAATTATAAACTGTTAGAGTAAAATCAATATTTGCCAATTTAACTGAAGCATATTTGATGTACGTGAACTTCAATGAATTAAACAGCTCGTGTATTCCCATCTGCGATATTTTGTTTTCTTGCTAGTTGCCTTCATTAGTGTTAATCGCCTAGATACGAAAGATCTAGATTGTGGTCATATTTTTCACCCCATAATATTTTCAGATTGAGTTGCACTAAATCAGCTAATGTTCTTGAATTAGTAAGGTGGAATTAATACTGTAAATGCAATTAATTGTTGATGCTTTGAATAATCCTCTTCCATCCTATCAATTATTACATTAAATACCATCTTACCACTGATTATTTCATTGAAATGTACATATTTTACTGTAGTTTTTAAATGGTGTAACGAAGCACATTTTGTTCTAAATACTGCAATCTAAATTACCGTCTGCTTTCATAAACATGATATTTATTACAAATTATTTATACGCATATAAAGCAAATAGTTGTTTGAATTTAAGCATTATCAGGTTGGAGTGAACTCCGCTAAGTGGCGCTGGTTCTCTAGCACCAATCAATAATGATCCATCTGTATCGAATACTCAGCCGAGCCAACGATATAGCAAGGGAATCAGCAAGAAGGAAATCCGAAATTAAGAAACAATACCGATAACTACCGCCCGCCGAGATCCGCCGATCCAAGAAGGCCACCGGCAACGAAGTGAGTATATTAGGAACTTTGGTAAACAACTTGGCCCGTGTTAAGCACAGGCCCACTAATCATACTTTATTTTAGTTGTGTGTCGTCAGAAAAAGATTCTGAGGTTTCTGGCTGGCCTAGTCCCTTCAGCTGGTCAGATACCAACGGCCTTTGGATATCTCGGATATTATCTATCCTTGCTGCCCGGAGCGTATGTACGCAGGGTGGAGGTATCCTGGGTAGACTCGGATGTGGTTTGCTGGCCTACTTACTCCCTAGAGCTGGTTGACCACACGAGCCCGCGGATACCCCGCATCTCCTCCACTCTCGTGTCCGTAAACCCTGAAGGTTAGTCTCTCCCTGCGGGTGGATTAACCAACAGGGAACCGTAAGCAGGAGTGTTTCTGTGTGTAGATCGTCGAAGGGGATATCTTGAGTGGTTTACTAGCCTAGGCCCTTCAGCTGGTTAACCACCTGAGATATTTCTTTCTAACTCACTGTTGAGTATGCACGCTTGGTTCCGAGGCGTTTTGGGTAGATAGGGTGACTTGCTAGCCTAGTCCCTTCAGCCGGTTCGGCACATAAGCCCTCGACTACCCAAAATATTCCCCGTACTGGAGTGAATACATCCCAGAAGGCAATTCATGCCTAGGTATAAATTGGGTTACAGGGAACAGTGAGCAGGAGTGGGTAATTCATCTACGTGTGCATTCTGAATCTTGTGTTTTTTTTTCTCCCACTGCACACTAACCAAGTTGCGTAAATATTATATTGTATGGCATGTAGATTTGGTAATTGCTTTCTCCCCGCTTGGTAATCACCGCCCGTAACAATAACCGTGCTTGCTGTCATTATCTGCATCACCTTATCGTAGTAATTTAACCGTATTAACCTCCCCTCTCTTACGCCGTCTAAATCACTCCGCTTCAATTTGTGATTGTTTGTTTTTATGCAAATACGTTAGGGTAGTAGAATAGAATTGTAGATAGTAAGATATTGGTAATAATAAATATGTATACTATTTAAACCGTGCCTTTTATTGTGTGTATATGAAGTCTGGCATCCCTAGACTCCTGGACATACCATGTCTCCGCTGACGCTATCCCAACCCCTTCATTACGTTCCACTCCAATCCGTTCCATTCCATTCCATTCGAGAAGTTCATGGATACTTAATTCCATAGAAATACATTATTTTACTTCCACATCCACGTAGTGGAGTGGAAGTACAGTAACAGTAAAAAAATATTCAAAATTTTTCTTTTGTTGAAATAGGTTTAGAATGTCATAAAACGTTGAGATTATAAATTTTAGAGCAAAAAAATTTCTATCGATCTGTCTGTAGGTCTAAAAACTACAAAGTGTACCACTCTGAATTTTTCACAGTATATCTAGAATACAGTGCTCTTTATAGCACTGGTAGTGCCATTTTCCAAAAACCCGTACTGGCGATGAAATAAGCCAAATATAACAATATTTGGTACGCCGCTGCGTACGGAATATATTTGTTTACCGGAAAACTACAAAGTGTACCACTCTGAATTTTTCACAGCATATCTAGAATAAAGTGCTCTTTATGGTACTGGTAGGGCCATTTTCCAAATACCCGTAGTAGCGATGAACTGAGCCAAGGATAAGAATATTTGGTACGCCGCTGCGCTTGGAATATATTTCTTTACTGGAAAACTACAAAGTGTACCACTCTGTTGCGTCGGTCGGTTTGTAACTTTTTCTGTAGGCACGTTTTCTCAGGAACGGTTTAAGATAATGCCTTGAAATTTGATATACATATATATCATGATGAGATCTGGAATTAGATTATATTTTGCGATGAAGGGTTGGGGGTTAAATATGGGTAAATAAGGAAAAATGAGAGAGGCAGGCTGATAAGAGTACAGGAACTTGGGATTTGGTGTATATGCTAGAAATTTTTCATAATATTTTACACCCCCCCCCCCCCCGTAGTACGCCCAGTATATTATTAAAGGGATTGATAAAATAAAATTGAGATATTTGCTTGAAATTTAGTACACGCATGTAATATAACGACATTTGGAACTATATTATATTAAATTTTGAGATGATCTCTTTGAAGGGTTGGTGGTTAAATAGGGGTAAATAGGGGAAAATAAGTAAAGCAGGCTTTTAAGGATACAGGAACTTGGAATTTTGTGTCTATACTAGAAGTCAAGGCCTCATATTTTTTTAACATTTTCAACCCCCCTCCACCATCCACGCTCCATTATTATAGGGGTTAATAGAATATCATTGGGATTATTCACTTGATATTTGGTCCACTTATGCATTGTAATGATACTTGATTGAGATGGTTCCGTTGAATGGGTGGGTGTGGGGTGTTCTGGTTGTAAATAGGAGAAAATAAGAAAAATAAGCTAATAAAAGTCCAGAAACTTCGTTTTCGGCGTATCTGCTAGAAGCCAATATCTCAATTTTTTTCTATGGCCCACCTGCCTCAAATATATTAAAGTTGTATTATCAATTATTATTTCCACATACTAGAGTGCAAATATAGTCAATATGTTGAAGAGACTAGAATGGAAAATCTGGATGTGGAAGTAGTGATTCCTTGGGTAGCGCCTTTTTATTAGGAATATGTATCTTGCAGAATCAGATCATGGCATCAGATAGTTTTATTGTCATCGGTACTACATAGGTATGCAAAAGTGGACGTGGTTTAAAATTGACTTGCAGGATGTAACTTAAATTGACTCACAAATAATAATATGTGAAGATTAATAATAGCTTGTAAAACAATGTGGCAAATTAAACAGCATAAAAATTTATATAGAATTTACCCAATTCCGCTGATACTTGGTTTTTTAATTTCTGACAGTCCCGAGTAATGAAAACACGCTCATATTTTTTCATCTATTAATTTATATAGTCCAATTTGTATGAATTTTATCTCAAAATATTGTATTTTCTTCGATACTGCATGTAAGATTTCAAGGCAATATTGGAAGTGGTGCAAAACTAACTTCAAAGATTTCAACTAAACTGGCTGACGCCTATCCGATAAAGCTGTGAAGTTAACTAAAAGCTTGAAATAATAATAAGTTTATTTATGGCAAACATTTCATGTCTTGCCACAAAAGAGCTCATTTTATGTAAATAATTAATTTATTGGCGTAGATATGTAAAATGCAAGTGGAAAGGTCTCGACCGTGTTGGTAATGTCTTGTTACAACATGCACTGCTAATATCATTCTTGTGGTGTAATGAGACCTATTTCTTATGAATGCTATAGGCTATCGAAAGTCAGTTTGAAAACCATAAGCAAACCGACAAGGGAATAGTTGACATAAGGAACGATGCCATAAACGTCGACCGGCAATTTTTAGAATCATTCCTTAATTATCATAAATATTGTTTTACTACTTTGTATTAATTGATAGGTATGATGTAAATTATTTATTATATTATAAATGATGCAATAAAAATAAATAAATGTCGTTACCTACCGCTACGCTACCGGCTTTGTAATGGTAAGCCAGGTAAACAATTGATTACTTTCGTTTGAGGTAAGCGCATAACATATCTGGTTAACTATATTCGTATACGGATATCATTTGTAATATTCAAGCACGGTGTAAGGTCTTATTCTATCACATCAAGCTTTGTAATGATTTATCCTGGTAGCAACTCTTTAGACTGAATTCTCAAATTGACAGTAGAAATACTATATAATATATTAAAAATTGTGTGTATGTTGAAAATCACTTAAGAACTCTTGATTAACACAAATAATTAGTTTCTTCTGCGACCATCATTGAAAGTGCGCTTTTCCCGCTGTCAGTAGAGAACAGGGAGTTGTCGTTTGCCCCTAAGCGCACAGAAGAGGCATTGCAGTTCTCCAAGCAGAAAGTGAGATTTCTGATACAAAAATAAATGGAAAGGTCTAATATAGCTGAATAGATACTGCATGGCGATAGTAAAAGCCCACACAGAGAATAAGGAAACTCCACTATTTTCACATCCTTCATGATAATTTTTAAAGTTATGGTAGAATAAATAAGCAATTAAAAAAATACAAAAAACACCCTTTTAAAAACTAACTGAAACTTTAAAGAAATGTAGCAAATAGAAGACAATAATATAAATAATAATAATTATTATTTTCATTATGCATGGGGTATCCGCTGTGTAATATTTTGTATTGTATTTGTGAAGTATTCTGAGCGCCCCAGGCCTTTGCGTTTATTAACGTAATTATTATTATAATTTACGTAAATTTTTTCTTTTAATTTCAGTTGGTAAAAGCGTATTTTTAATTTATTTTAATTATTTATTTCTTCTTTTTAGTTTTGTCTCAATTAAACTAGTGTGTTTGTTCGATAGAATTCTCAACCAATGAATAACAAAACTTATTTGTTTTCATGAAGCCGCCATTTGGAATTCTTGATTTTCGACTAATTATTTATATATGAATTCGAAATACCGATATTCAGACGAATCAGACCATCAATTAGAAAACCTCCGTCATATAGACACCGCCATTTTGAATTGTTAAATTATGCCAAACACTTCTGCAACCTCGATAACCCTCAGATACCGATTTTTACTCGAATCAGAGGAAAAAAAACTTATCCGTCATATTGACGCGCCATTTTGAATTTTTCGTTTTCGATCAAATATTTCTAATCTTCCCTATAAAATTCCCAAATACCAATTTTTAGTAGAGTGGAATATAATGCAATAAACTGTCCGCCATATTGAAAACGCCGTCTTGTATATTTCTATAAAGCATGTCAACTTGTATTGTCATGTGAACTTTAAGACAATACGACATCTGCAAGTGTGTGAAAATCGAGTTGCAAGATTTTCTTATATACAAAGTTACAAATTTACAGGTAAAGCTAATAATATGCCTGTTAAAAAATATTGTGCTCAAAATGAAGTAAAATTATCTTGTAGACTCTCACGTAATCGCAATTTGTATACTGCTCGAGCAGAAATCATATTACTGTGTGCTCTAGACATTATGTAACTAAAATATACGATAGCACTTAAGGGTTAATAGATATTTGCATTTGGTAGCATCTGATTGCCCACAGCGATCATTCATTTCGAAATAGACTAATTAGTAACACCTCAGCAACTTTTTAAATTAAAAGTTATATATTTCTTAGTATATATAAAATTCTCTCGAGCTATCGAGACACACTGTATATTATATAGTTTTGATATCTTGTACATCTTTATATTTTAATATATTTAATCAAAAACAGTAGTAACATTTGCTCTAAAGCTATAATATAACATACTTTATATCAGACGAAATAGTTTAGAATCCCCTATAAATCTAAATATTAAACATTTTTCTTGGATTAAAATTAAATATGTATAATAAACCATGCTTGCTAGTACATAATTCTTACATAAACTCACTGCGTCAAATGAACTATACTCATCTTTTTTCTACCGATGTATATTTCATACATAATTCTGTAATGCTACCCGCTAATAAACTCGCTGGATAAAGAAAAAGTGAACAAAGGATATCGGTTACAGAATAGGATCGTAGCGGAGGAGACAAAAGTAAACAAAGAATGTGGTAAAAGTGGGAAGTAAATATTTGTTTTCAGTTTATGGATATTACAATGGGGTATTCTTTTATCGTCCCTAGGCACTTGATGCGGAAGTAATCATTTTATTTATTTCTTCCGCACAATTATATCCATACGTATGTAACCATGGATTTTTATAATAAGAGAAATAATTTCAACAGAAATTCTAGAATTTTGTATCTCTAGTAAATATTGATAATATGTGGTAGATTGGTAGCTGAGTAAAAGGAAAACAAATACAGATTAATTATTACTATATTGTAATCCCATTGATCACAATCTATAAAAATTAATCGCATGAATTTAAGTATTTTCTGTATTATTTTACCAGGTAACATTCATATACTCAATATCCATAATGTTTAATATGGAAAGACAAGGAATGATCTGTTTGTCTTATTTATTGCTGACTAAATTCTCATCTTCCTGATCTAGTGTACTAAAAAGTTGAGAAAATTGAGTGCAATTTTGTGGAGGTAGTGACCTCCACAAAAATACTTATTAAAAATTACAACATAAAATTTCATCATCACTCAGTTAATTGGACCCTACAATAATGTCGAGATCGATTATAAAACCGTTAGATTTTATGTTTGTTTATTCTTCTACATCCAAGTAGTGTAGTGGAAGTATAGTAATCGTAAAGGAAAACAGAAAAATATTTTTGCTGAAAGAAGCTTAGAATCTTATGAAACGTTGAGATTTGAAATTTGAGCAAAAAGAAAATTGTGTCTGTCTATCTGTCGGTCGGTCTGTAACTTTTTTGGATGCATGTTTTCCCAGGAACGGTTTAAGATATTGACTTAAAATATGGTACATGTATGTATGTATTTTGAGGAGATCTGGATCTAGATTATATTTTGAGCTAATTCCGATGAAGGGTTGGGGTTAAATAGGGCTAAATAAGAGAAAATAAGTAAAGAAAGCTGGTAAGTCTACAGAAACTTGCGAGTTGGTGTATATACTAGAATCCAGTGTCTCACATTTTTTTATAATGTAAAATAAATGTATGATTTTTAACCAAAAAAGATAAATCATTTAAATTAAACTATGGCCAAACTGATGGACTGAATATGCCAAAAGTATATTTTGTCCTAATGTATTTTCGAATGAATTAATTAAGTCGCACAAGATCCATGTAGTAATGATCCAGAAAACCACCAGCTCCTCGATTAATATAACGCTTTGAACAATGAATATACATGTAAATTATTTTATAAGATCGACAGCCTTAACTATTAACAGTAATAATATCTGTTTGTATAATGGTGTTGGAAATGCGCTGTTATAAATAATATAAGATGGCTTATGTCAGAGTAATGTTGTAATGTAATTATTATAATAGTGTTACTAATTGTCAAATATATTTAATCTGTTTTCTACTACTTGTGTTTCTCATCTTTTCCATCAGGTTATGGGCCCAGCATGCTTTCACTCTTGTGCCAAGCCTGCAGCGACTACAATGGAAGTAAGCTATTTATGGTCAAATTCAGCCGCAAATAAAGAATTACAAAATAATACTCTTTATCGATAAGCCATAGGTTCACTGTTGTATCTAGCAACTGTGTTTATACCAGACATAGCTTTTGCTGTAGGAATACTTTGTCGAAACGTTTCAAATCCCACCCAGCACACTGAAATGCTATTAAACGTATTCTGCGTTATCTTCCAAACACAGAATGTAAGAAGCTGTGCTTATCGTCTAAGGCTTAGCAGAACTTCTGTTGGTACTGATTAGGGTGGTGATACAGAAAATCAACAAGGGGTTACTTATTCCAATTTGGAAATGGAACAATATCACTGACAAGCCGAAAACAAGGATTGGTTGCATTTTTCTTGACCGAAGCAGAGTTTGTAGCTGCTGTTATGGCATGATGAGACTTGTTTTGGCTTCGAAAATAATTAGAAGACATGAATATTCCTATTAATGGTGTCACTACACTTCACGAGGACAATCAAGGATGTATCAATGTTCTGAACAGCTGAACAATAGAATCAAGTACATTGATATTAAATATCATTTTATCAAGGATCTACATGAACAACGAATTATTAATGTGTTAATATTGTCCGATGGAAGGCATGACTGCAGATTTGTTGACAAAACCGCTGCCCAGAGATTTGCTTAATACATTTTCTGAGTCAGCATATCTGTATTAGTTAAGAGCAAGGAGAAGGGGTGTTGGAGATGCGCTGTTATAAATAACATACGTTGGCTTATGTCAAAGTAATGTCGTGTAATTATTATAAAAGGGTAACTAATTCTCAAATATTTTTGTCTGTTTTCTATAACTGTGTTTCTCGTCTTACCCAATCAAATGAACTAGACATAATAATTGCATAAATGTAATAATAATAATAATGAATATTCAATTTCTCCCACAATTTTGATAATATCCTGGAAGCGTCTGTTATATTTTGAAATAATAATTGTTTGGTAACACTGTTACATCACTACTTGGCCCTAGAAAAATTAACAATGATATCACCGGTTAAGGTGATAACCAAAGGCAATTCAACCAACACACAAATAGTGACGGCGAACGGCTAGCTGATCTGGTGCGTGGCTGGGATTTCGTGGGTTCAATTAATATATATTTTTTTAAATCAGCCAGAGGGTGAACCAATATTTTTGTGATATTTTGCCTAGCTAGTTTGTTCCAACACTCAGAGGTAGCTTAAAATGATGTAAAAATTATGAGCGCCATCCACGGAAAATTTAAGAGGTACTGCTACCCCTGTGATGGTGAAACCAACCGCCGTGGAAAGATTTGATCTTATATCGGACAGACAAACAAAAAAAAATGAAAAATTAAATTTTACGATAAAAGATACTTATTTATTAATTACTTCAGAAAAATCATCAATGTAAAAACAAATCAGCGATTTTAATCAATTTAAAAATTATAAAATAATGTTATCAATTATGAAATAGAAATATTAAGTAATATTATCACAATTTCCAACAGAAAATATTTATAGCTTAATTAATTTATCATTAAAAGAAAAGAAATATATTGTGCAATGAAAGTTATACAGTAAATATTATACAACAAAAAATATCAATCAAATTCTCAGAATCTCACCAATCCTCCTGATGATGGATAGATAGTGGATGAGGGCTCCTGGTGAGTTCTGGTAGCCTTTCCTAACAGCCTCTCCGAACACAGACTGCTCCTCGACGTGGTTTGACGTCTTGCTAACCTGTATAACGCTTGGGTTTTGCTGTTGGTTGGGATTGACTGGACTAAACTGGACTTGACTAAACGGAATTTCAATCGACTGCTGAACTTTACTAAACTGTGTTTGACTGGACTATCCGTCTTATGAAATCTAGCAGACATTTAACCATCAAACGAAAATGATTTTCCATGTGTAAATTATGTAGACTATTTATACTAATTATGCAAATTATTTCGGTAAATGATTTAAATAATTTGTATTAACTATCTAGTTAGTTATTTGTTAATTATCTATGTAATCAGTTGTTAAAATAATCAGTTATATACTCATCTATTTGGCAGCAAAACTCTACGTTTGGGAAAAAAAAAATATTATCAGCACATGTTTCAGAATTATGGTTGTTTAGTTAGCAGAAATGAAAAATATGGCTAAAGGCCGTTAAACACTAATGAGAGGAATTAAATAAATAAATGTAATTACCTTTTATTAGATAGATCACTAAGAAAAAGTTTGATAACAGCAGAAGTGTCACAACTCGCGACTGAATGATTATCAAAAAAACTTAAAAGTCAAAGTAAATGCTGCTGCAGAATTGGCTACAGAAATGGCCATTCTCCTACCAGCTAGCTAATAAAAGAGATATCCCCTCTCAAGTCTCAATTAACATATTACCATACTATAAACTAAAAATTACTAAGAATGGGTCCGCGTTGTTATATGCAACCCATAATACTTCCTGCAGTATATTTGGTTTAACCAATAATTAAGAAATTTGTGTTGTGAAATAGATATATTTACTATGCGATCGAAGCCTCTGTGTTCTACGAGAGCTGTTAGCAAAAACTGGAATACAAAAAGAGTTAAATGGATGAAACATGAAAATATAATAAATGTGTACATTCCTAAATTTAAACAGATTACCTATGATAATTTAATGTCTGAGGTTTTAGTTACTAAAGTATGGTAAATACCTGTACATATTTCTCAAAAATTCATTCTGTTTAACAGAATTTAATAAAATTACTTAAAGTTGCCAGATGTACGCAACACACCCTTCTCCTCCGGAAGAAATATTTTAGCTTACTGAAATATTTCTTGATCAGCTGTGATCCAAAAAAAATTTAGGTAGCAAAATGTCTAACTAAATGGTACTAACATCAAACTGTACTAAAATAAACTGTACTAAAAGTAAACTGTACTAAACTAAAATTGAAAATATTATGAATGCGTGAAATTTATTTCCTCGTAGTGCTAAAGTGAAATAGTAAACACCTCGTATACGTGGCTAAAAAAAATAAATAATTAAAAAAAATTATTTACTATATGTCCCAACTTAATGGTGACAAACTCACAAAGTCCAACTTCTAAAAAGAAAATATTGGAAACTAACCTGTATGCCCATAGACTAGAGCCATACATTATACAACCACGTGTAAAAAAAATATTTACAACTACGAGTTAAATGTTTGTTAAATTTCACAACGAATTAAAGTGTTCAACTACGAGATAAAAATTACAACAACGCATTCAAAACTATTTTGGACTAAGCGCCCGGACTATTATCCAGTTGATGAAAAGTGAAAACCAAAACTAAAAACTTACTGAAATTTCTTTAAAGTATTATAAATATATATATATAAATATGTAGTCAATCTAAAATCTCTTAAGATCGTCAAACTCGAAATTTCGCAAATAAAATTTAAAATAAAATATTTACACAAGTGTTATTGGATATGCATCGATCCAAACACACCAAGTTGCGAAACCGAACTAAACTAAAAAGGCAGAACTGTGTCTGTCTGTGTGTGTCCTCACGCGAAATTAATCGTTAGTGTGAGGTCACCTAAACCCAAAAGTTTGACGATTTCTTCTTTAAAGCAGATATTTGGTGTTGAGTATCGCTTTATAATGCGGCTAAGTTGGAAGTTACGCATATTAAGTGGCCCTATTTAAAGAACCCCCACTCTATCACCCTATATAATCTCAGCGACAAAAATAAAAAAAAACAATTTAAAATTCTTGCATTTGTCAAGAAGTATCACAGTAGATGCATGAAGTATGAAAAACAAATTATGTCGCTAAGTTTTCGTGCGATGTTATGCACTTTTGAGTGCTTGACTCAAAAATTGAATAAACAAAACTAAACCTAAAAGTTACTAAAATTAAATGATCGGCCAATCAAACTAAATCTATTTAAACCTAACTAACTAACACTAAGTAACAGTATTACTAAGGTATTTTACTAAAATTACTTTTACTCTAACTGATTGTTACCTCTCTACCGTAACTTATCTTACTATACTATACCTAACTATACCTAACTAAACTAAAGTTAAACCTACAAATGTTTCTAGAATCATTAAAGATCCGCGGTTGAGAGGTTTGGTTGCAAATCAACCCTCTCGTTAACACAAAAAGCATTAAATTAGTACAAAAGCACTATAATTCAAATGAAAATGCGGTTTGAAAATTTTTCATTAATTTTTCAATGTTGAAACCGCAAACTAAATCTGACAAAGTCATTGTCCTACTTGACCTGACCTGACTAAAAATCGAGACGTCGTTCGAACTAGGCGTCGAGACGGCGCTCATACTGAACTGAACTAACGAGATTGTGCTCGTCTTAAATTAAATTTATTTTAATGTCCTGTAAAATAAACTTATTTTATTCTATTTCCTTTAAAAGGAAATGTTAGAATATGTTAGGCGTCCCTAACCAAACCTGACTGAAAGTTTTGTTTACCTACTCTCACGTATGATTAAACAACTCAAACCTAACTGAACCTAACTGTCGAGACTGAGCTTGAACTAAACTAAATTTAAACTGTGCCCCCAGATTAAATTTATTATATTCCATTTTCTGAAATAGAAAATTTTTGAAATATTTTATGCTTGGCGTCCCAACGCATATTTTTTTTTATACTTGGCGTCCCAAAGCATACCTGACCTGATTAAACAAAAATGTTCTGTCTGATTATACTCCGTGGCATAATCGGACTTACGGGCAAACTTTACTAGACCTGACTAAACTGTAATGTTTGGGCAAACTAAACTAACTGAACTTAAAATTAATCTTTAGGGACGTGCACTGCATACAAAATGTTTACAAAGCACTAAAAGCATGTCAGAGCTTATGGTTCTAGACCTCATGCAAGCTGGCGTTCGAGCCCAAATAAGGCTTGAGCTTCGATACATGCCAAGTACCAGCTGGAGTTCCGTCTAGGTGGTTCAGCTAATATGCAACTTTAGATAATACTTTCTTGACAATGCACGGTACATAGCGATTAGCTAATTTAGCAGAAAAGAATTCTGCGGCGTTACTCAACACAAAATTTCTGAGCCAGACTTTTTCTCCAACTTTGAAAACTTTGTCTCGTTTTCTCAAATTATAATATTTGGCACCCTTTTGATACGCAACATTTAACTTAACTTGAACATCCCTATATAACTGAGGAAGTTTATCCATTTCATTGGCATATAATCTTCTACTTTCCCCAAGGTCACTCACATCTGAAACGTCGACTTCATCATAATAATCACCCGTCACAGGCAGCTTTCGCCCAAAATTCAGGAATGCCGGGGTGAATCCGGTCACCTCGTGTACGGCTGAATTAATCGCAGACTGAATATTTAAAATATTTTCGTCCCATTTCTTATGTGAACCCTTGAGAAAACTTCTGATCATAGTGCCAATTGTACGATTTACCCTTTCTACATGGTTTATTTGGGGATGATAAAAACAACTATACCACAACTTAGAAATTTTGAATTTCTTAACAAAGTTATTAAACATATTGCTAGTATGTGCTGTAGCATTATCTAGCAATAAAACTTGGGGTGTGCCATAAGTTAAAAATACTTGTTCGAGAAAAGTTGTGATAGCTTTTGAAGTGGCTTCACGCGCGGGTTTCATTAGCACAAATTTAGAGAAATAGTCTACAGCTACTAACAAAAACCTATTGCCCTTCGTACTTCTGGGAAAAGGTCCCATTGTATCGTATGCTACAAACTGAAAAGGAAAAGAGACTTTCTTTTCTGCGCCCATTTGCCCAAACCTCTGCGTATTCAGAGACTTTTCTCTGCCGCAGATTTCACATTTTCGAATGTACGTTAGTATGTCCTTTCGCATTTTAGGCCAATAAAAGTTTTCTGCTACTTTGTGTAGCGTTTTATAATAACCTAAATGCCCAGAATTTTCATTCTCGTGGCAGTCAACCATAACTTTTTGCCTTTCTGCTAGAGGAACTACTAATTTCCATTCTGAAATGTTTGTACGCAAAATTATTTTACTCTTGGTATGTTTGAAAAGATACCCGTCTTTGACCATCCACTGAGGAAACTTATGTGGATTTTTCATAATTCTCTCTCTAAGTTTTAGATACCAAGGTTCGAGATTATTTAAAGAAATACCCAAAGTATCAATTTCTGCTACTGGTACTGAACGCGACAAAGCATCAGGGACTACATGTAGAGTACCCTTTCTGTGAATGATCTCAAAGTCATACATGGAGAGTCTGAGTGCCCATCGAGACAAACGCCCGGTTGGATTTGACAGTTTACTTAAATATCTCAAACTAGAATGGTCAGTGATGACCTTAAAGTGAACCCCCTGTACATACCCGGCAAAACTCTCTACTCCATGCAATACCGCTAAAATTTCTCGTTCACAAGTTGAGTAATTACGTTCAGCCCTTGACAAACTTCTACTCGCATAGGCAATTACTTTTTCAACCCTTTGTATAGTTTGGGTAAGCACTGAACCTACGCCAAACGCACTACTATCAGATTGAATGCAAAATTCCTGAGAGAAATCAGGTGATGCAAGTATAGGAGCAGAAATTAATCTTTGTTTTATTTCCCTGAAAGCTAATTCGGCCTTATCGTTCCATGGTGTCGACTGTTTCTTTTTCCGCCCCTTAAGCAAATCGTTAAGCGGACTTATTAAAGTACTAAAATGTGGGATAAAACGTCGATACCATGAACACATGCCCACAAAACGTCTGATTTGGGTTGTAGTTTCCGGTCTTGGATAATTTAACATAGCCTCGATTTTATCACTTGAGGTTCTCAAACCTTGCGCATCCACCACGAAACCCAGATAATTCAGAGATTCTCTGAAAAATTTACACTTTTGGAAATTAACAGTCAAGTTTGCTTGTGACAATCTTTTATATACTTCTTTTAACAAAGCTATGTGTTCATCAAAAGAACTTGAAGTTATAATAATGTCATCTAGATACACAAAAACTTTAGGTTGTAATTCTGGGGTGAAAATTCTGTCCATTAAACGCTGGGTAATCTGCGCCGAATTGGCCAGCCCAAAAGGTAAGACTTTAAATTGGAACAGACCTCTCCCCGGAACTGAAAAAGCTGTTTTCTCTTTGCTAGATTCATCTAGCGGCAATTGCCAAAAGGCTGACTTAAGATCCACACTAGAGATAAACTTTGCATTAGATAACATTTTTAAAATGTCGTCGACTAAAGGCAATGGATAAGAATCCTTCTTTGTGACTTCATTTAAAGCCCTACCATCAAAGCAAAAACGCCATTCCCCACTACCCTTTTTAACTAACAATACTGGACTATTCCAGGGGCTAAAAGATGGCTCTATTACGTCCTGCTGTAACATTTTGTCCAATTCTACATTAAGGTGCTGCTGCATGTAGGGGGATAATCTATATTGTCGCTTTTTAAACGGCAAGGCATCACCGGTCTCAATGTGTGCCTGCATTAAATGTGTTCGCCCAAGTTTATCTCTAGATAAGGACTTAAAAAGATCTACTACATTTTCCAGTTCCCTATTTGACTTTTCTAAAAATCTTTTCAAAACGATTTTCTTGTCTTGCAATTTTCTACGAGTACTTATTACACCCCTGATTCTAAGTTCATAATCTAACTCAGCCTCTGTCAGATAAGAAGGGTTTATAACAAGCGGTGAGTCCATCTTGTCCACTAAAGACACTTAAACTGACTCAAAAACAAATTAAAAATCAATACCTGTATATGTCTCTACAAGAAAAACGAACTATAAATGGTATTAAAATAATACCTAACTGAAATTGAATTATCAAGTAAAGAATACTCTATAAAATAACGTAAAAAGTCTAAACTGAAATAAAGATTGTACAGGCGTACAATCGCTGACTCACTAAACTAAATAAATTTGAGTTAATTTCAATGTAGCAAATTTATTAAAATACGCAAAGTTTTACTTGCTATTTTAAAATATAATTGCTTTGATTTAAAATCAAATTTGCAATACCTAACTGAACTGAACCTAATATTAAAATAAACGGAATTAATAAGTCGCTATTTTAAGTTTTAAATCACTTTGATATATTTAATCAAATAAGCATCTCTAAACCCAACCCAAATGTACTAAACTTAATCGTTATCACTGGATACTAAATTCCTTAAAAGTGATAAGATTTTTTTATGGTTAAATAAAAACAAAGAAAACATCGCCTGTTTTATACTGCTAGAAGAATTCGTATAGTCCTCTAAATTAGATATAAAATATTGAATTTTATACTTAGTTTCTGTACCTAGTATTTACCATATAGATAAAATAAATTATCATAAAATAACTTCCAGACATAAAATTATTGCACAAATAATATTTTCAAACTCAAAACCTAAATTTCTGTCTCTCATAAGATCAAACTAGCTTATGCTTGATACCACAAAAACTCTAAAATTCACCTCTACTCATTTAAAAATCTGAAACTTACATAACTTGACTAAAAAAAATGAAACTTACTGAACCTTATTCGGGCCTCACGTTACTGGGCACCATTGTTACATCACTACTTGGCCCTAGAAAAATTAACAATGATATCACCGGTTAAGGTGATAACCAAAGGCAATTCAACCAACACACAAATAGTGACGGCGAACGGCTAGCTGATCTGGTGCGTGGCTGGGATTTCGTGGGTTCAATTAATATATATTTTTTTAAATCAGCCAGAGGGTGAACCAATATTTTTGTGATATTTTGCCTAGCTAGTTTGTTCCAACACTCAGAGGTAGCTTAAAATGATGTAAAAATTATGAGCGCCATCCACGGAAAATTTAAGAGTTACTGCTACCCCTGTGATGGTGAAACCAACCGCCGTGGAAAGATTTGATCTTATGGCGGACAGACAAACAAAAAAAATGAAAAATTAAATTTTACGATAAAAGATACTTATTTATTAATTACTTCAGAAAAATCATCAATGTAAAAACAAATCAGCGATTTTAATCAATTTAAAAATTATAAAATAATGTTATCAATTATGAAATAGAAATATTAAGTAATATTATCACAATTTCCAACAGAAAATATTTATAGCTTAATTAATTTATCATTAAAAGAAAAGAAATATATTGTGCAATGAAAGTTATACAGTAAATATTATACAACAAAAAATATCAATGAAATTCTCAGAATCTCACCAATTCTCCTGATGATGGATAGATAGTGGATGAGGGCTCCTGGTGAGTTCTGGTAGCCTTTCCTAACAGCCTCTCCGAACACAGACTGCTCCTCGACGTGGTTTGACGTCTTGCTAACCTGTATAACGCTAGGGTTTTGCTGTTGGTTGGGATTGACTGGACTAAACTGGACTTGACTAAACGGAATTTCAATCGACTGCTGAACTTTACTAAACTGTGTTTGACTGGACTATCCGTCTTATGAAATCTAGCAGACATTTAACCATCAAACGAAAATGATTTTCCATGTGTAAATTATGTAGACTATTTGTACTAATTATGCAAATTATTTCGGTAAATGATTTAAATAATTTGTATTAACTATCTAGTTAGTTATCTGTTAATTATCTATGTAATCAGTTGTTAAAATAATCAGTTATATACTCATCTATTTGGCAGCAAAACTCTACGTTTGGGAAAAAAAAAATATTATCAGCACATGTTTCAGAATTATGGTTGTTTAGTTAGCAGAAATGAAAAATATGGCTAAAGGCCGTTAAACACTAATGAGAGGAATCAAATAAATAAATGTAATTACCTTTTATTAGATAGATCACTAAGAAAAAGTTTGATAACAGCAGAAGTGTCACAACTCGCGACTGAATGATTATCAAAAAAACTTAAAAGTCAAAGTAAATGCTGCTGCAGAATTGGCTACAGAAATGGCCATTCTCCTACCAGCTAGCTAATAAAAGAGATATCCCCTCTCAAGTCTCAATTAACATATTACCATACTATAAACTAAAAATTACTAAGAATGGGTCCGCGTTGTTATATGCAACCCATAATACTTCCTGCAGTATATTTGGTTTAACCAATAATTAAGAAATTTGTGCTGTGAAATAGATATATTTACTATGCGATCAAAGCCTCTGTGTTCTACGAGAGCTGTTAGCAAAAACTGGAATACAAAAAGAGTTAAATGGATGAAACATGAAAATATAATAAATGTGTACATTCCTAAATTTAAACAGATTACTTATGATAATTTAATGTCTGAGGTTTTAGTTACTAAAGTATGGTAAATACCTGTACATATTTCTCAAAAATTCATTCTGTTTAACAGAATTTAATAAAATTACTTAAAGTTGCCAGATGTACGCAACAACACGTGATGAGTAAATTTATTAAAATTTGTTAATAAACAAGCTAAAACCCTTATACTCTTCGCCGATTTACTGCAATCTTTATATAATTGTTGCACATTGTATAGGCTACTCTTCGCAGTTTCATTGTAAATAATATTAGTTTTAGACAATTTTAGTTTAATTACAAAACATTTAAAAAAATGTATGTAAGAAAATAATTTTCTTTATTTAAAAAATGTACTTAACCTAACTTTTTTATTTATTGACGATTTTATTCAAAGACAATAGGGTTTGTCCTCTAGCTAACAATAACTTACTGTCCAAATTTCAATACAATCGGACTTTTCGTTCTTAAGTTATCGTGCTACAAGAAACGTGACGGACGGACAGCCAAACGGACAGACAGACGGGCGGACAGACGGACGAATAGACGGACGGACGGTCATGTTGAAAGTTGTTTAGAATTTGATCACCAACACAGTGATATGAAATTTTTTTCTCTACGAGCAATATTGCCGATTTTAGAAATGTGCCGATCGAATGCAATATACTCTTCGTTTTGTATTTGCAAAGAGTATAATAATGTATTGTTCTGATAAAATATGAAATAAGATAATTTCGTGAGTACTACAGTCCGCTATTAACAGACATTTTTCTGAATGTCGCGTTTTCATTTCACCGTCCGTTAAATTTTTTTTATGGGATTTCATGTTCTTGAGAGTACCCTGTCCTCAAAATATTATATTAGCAGCTTCTTGTGGCTTAAAAAGTGCATGCTAGTAGTAAATATTTAAGATGTTAATTCATAATCGAATTTATATTCAAATTTTGTCCTAGCTCATTTGAAAAATTCTTCAATAAAAAAAACTCTTCGATTTTTGCTCGCCTTATATCAGACATAATTTGATGGACTATAACCGCATCACCACCGAATCATACAGTTTGGAAAAGTTTTCATAGTAGTCATTCCAGCGTAATATTTGAATAACTTGAAAATCTCGATCTTGAAATTGTTAAATTCGATTAAAAATATATCAACCAATGCGGTACAGATAATTTTATTTGTATACAATGACATATGTATAATGCGGAATTTAACAATTAACTCATAGATTAAACAAAATGGTAATTTCAACAATCCTGGGATAAAATTGTAACTAACACATACTTCTATATTAAATACGTTGCTTTCATTAATTAACTATCCCCTTCTTATTTAAGAAGGAATTTCACGTTTGTGTTCCAGCTACGACAGTAGTCGAAAGAAATAATATCTTCTCCGCTTTTTGTCATTATTTTGATTAGTATTTTGTAGCATGACATTACAATTTCCGATAGCGTGCAACTATACTTAATTAACTTAATTATTGGGATGGTTAAGCGAATTCAGATTAACAAGTATTAGGCGGATTTAATTAAAAAGTGACTTCTGATTTATTAACTTCAATTTAATATCTGGTAATCAAGTTATGCGTTGCCAGGCTTAGGGCCTCACTTTAGTCTTGCACAGTAAAAACTTAAAATAGAGGATTGAGTTGATCAGTAAATATTTATTTTAAAATTAGGTATAAGCTGTAGCTTTTGCTTTTATTGAGTAAATGAATTGCTTTTATTTTACTAAATTTTCTGATTAAATAATTTAACTCATTAAGTAATTATTGTTGATAATATACATTTTTTTGTATGTTTTTTCCATGATATTTCTCAAGGGGGTCTCCTGGGTAACCATTGTCATAACTTTAGGACTATTATAATATGGCATATATTATGTATAACACCGCCCAACGTAATGCGCCTATACAGAAAATGTTAGTATTGTCCTAAGAGCGGTAGTGGTATAGGATACTATTTTGTCTGATAATAAAAACGTATTTTTCAATTTTTAATTCTTTAAGTAAAAATGTTGCATTGTCTTTTTCGAGAAAAACAAGGAATTCTTCAAACATAATATTTATTGTCAAGACTTAAAAGAAGAATTTTAAGAAAAAAAAAGTAAACATTAAATTTAAATAGTAGCTATTGGAACAAATGCTCAAAAGTATCCCTTTCTTGAAAAAGAAACTATCCCAATCCAAGTTGAAGGTTCTTCTAATAGTTGACGATAGCACACATCATTATTTCTACCATTTCTGTGTCATCCTCAATAACAGGTGGCTTCTAATATCCCGACAGGAAAATGCATTCGTATTGTTCAAAATTCTGAATCACTCTGGGTACTGTGGACACAGAAAGTAGAATCCTATTTGTGAACGTCGTTGCAAGTAATTCTCTTTTAACATTAAAAGGAAGGTACAATTTCTCACGTTTTCTAACAAAATTCTTTCATTGTTTAATTCTCTTTCAAAAATATGTAATTATTCATCGCAGAAACTTTAAAATTTGATAGTACACAAACATTGTTATAAGTATTTTCTTAAATTAGACAAAATATTTTACAAATATCTAAAATAACTTATTTCTATAAAAAAATATGCTATCGTAAATACTACTCTCAAAATTTGCAGTTGTCCACAAGGGCAGAAAAGTTAAGTTGTAATAATTATTTTAAAAGAACATTTTGTCTAAAGTGATATCATTATGAGAAACTAATTTTACTTTTATGAAGTCAGTAGCCCATTTTAATGTATAATACCAGATTTAAAAAGAAATATTTGTTTTATAAACTGTACTGTAATATCAAAACACAAGTAGGTTACCGTGTAGTTTGAAATGAAAGAAGGAAAAATATTTATAAGCATATAACATTCAACGATTCAATTCAATTTTGTTCAACAAGAAAAGAGCTCAAAATGATCATACAAAGTATTACAATTTATGCGCGCTCAAACAAAAGCCTTTTTAACAAAACATTATTGTTAGTTATATGATATCCGCAAAGAGAGCAAGAAAGAGAATGGAGGAAATTTTACCATTGAGATTATATTTCTCATTATTTCTGCTTGTAGAATATAATTTAATATTCTTATTGTATTTTGTACCATTAAAAATATTTTCTCATTTCCATAATTAATTAAATTGTCAGGTATACGGTGCTCTACACAGTGCACATACAATATCTGATCATATAAATATATTTTATTTAAGATGAAAAGTCCATTTAAGTAATTAACATCTTATAAAAACAAACACACCACACATAGTGGACAAGGCTGTCCGGCAAAAATGCAGTCAACATCCATCACCCACCGAGATTTCCAGTGTGGGAATCGTGGTTCGAATCTGTTGCAAAATAGAAAGTGTGCTCTTCAGACAGCACGTAATCAATCAGTCAAAAAAAATACAAATAAAAATATACATACTATTACAAAGGTGTATATATAAGAAAAAGGTTATGAACTTTTGAGCAGAGTATGCCTAATGTGCCTAATTAAAATATGCACTAATTTTTAGCTATTTTATGACATTAGTGAAAAATGTTGACGTAATGAAGCAATTTTGCCTGTGTCTGTATTATCCCTCCAGGGTATTCGTGCCGGAGCCAGTCACACATCCGCGGTACGAAGTGTCTTAGCAGTTGCTAGAATGGACAGTGACAGACCGAGTTGAAATTAGAAACCAATAACAATGCAGTTTTACTTTCTTCAAATTAATAAATCAATGTAGCTATAAAAATGTTCAAAATGAAAATGAAATTAATAATTATGCTGCTATGGAAAAATTATCAGCCAATATGTCAACTTTAGATAATTTAGCGAAAATGACAGGCAATACCAGACCATTTTATTTGTCAATTTAGAAGATTATTGCTAGAATTTTTCCGGATCTTCAACTGGTTTTGATATGCCATGATGCGAGCCAAGTGGGCTTTGAGTAGTATAGGCATTATGATTTTGCGAAATGCACACATGGCTATATTATCAACATGTTTGGCCATTTGAATATTTTAGAGTATAGTGAAGTCAAAAATGTAGAGATTTTACAATTTTGGAGCGAGAACCGATCCGTGCGGGACGTCTTTTCGTATGTCTCGCTACGTGGACAGTTTATTATTTATTCGCACGGATAGCAAACGTCAAATAAGTGTGTGCGAGTTTTGCAAAGTATGACAACACGAGATAACTAACAAATATAACAGTTTCTTTATTCAGAATACAAACAAGGCTTCTGCAAGAAAGTAGCGACGAAATAAGAAACGCACAATAAAAAAAATTGCTTGATATAATGAAAGAGAAACTCTTCTTTACTTTATTCAAAATAGCCCAAATCCAGGAAGTAAAAATAAATCTTGAATTACACCACCATGATACATTACCATTATTTTGAAACAAAAAATGTGGCACAGTACCTATAGTAGCTTTCAGCAATCCTTCCCAACTACAGTAATGAAAGTAAGTAATTTTAACATAGTTTTTGCTCCTGTTCTCGATAACACTGTACTGAATTTATTATAAATACACCGCTAATACGTTTAGTTTAATAACATTGTAACAAATGTAAGATAAGGGTTAAAGGAATTAAAATTACTTGCCGTAGAATAGCGCGATGTTTGTAGAAATTTGAGACGATATTTTACTTACAATGGCTGCCAATGTTAAAAGAACTTCACAAACTTAACATTGTATAAAATCTAAAAAACTGTTAACTATATCAACAGTCCTATGTAAATAGTAAGTATCTATGGATACTGAATATAACAACAAGATTTTTCAAAAAAAGCCTTGAAAAAGGAAACAGAATACATTTCCGAAACGTCGGCGAAATATTTAATTTCCAGTTTTTATACTTATTTGTGTTGTTTAATTGAAAAAAGCAACCTTTAACTGATCCTTTGACGCCAGAGTCACAGGCGTAGAGGTTATTTACCAGTAATATACTGGTTAATTGTGATATATTGTAGATTCCCTGAGCACCGCTTAAAAAGAAAACATACATGTGGCAGGAAGTCCCAAAGAATTGAAGAAGGAAAAAATTAAGATAATGCCACAAATAACATTTAGATAATATTTGAAAGGGGTGTACATTAATATTCACGCAGACAATTAATAAACATAGTAACCCCCCAAAGTAATATAAACAAGGTAAATGGGACTATAACAATATCTTTAGATCTATTAGTAGAGTTAAAATTATATTTTATGTCAACATTTTATATTGCGAAGTTACACATGTATTAACTGAAATAATTATGCATCACTCTGTTTATACAACCATATTCCTTTGAATAAAACTCCCGTACGTAACCGAATCCCTAGGTAGCAAGGCCTCTTAAGTCAATGGACTAGCAAATAATGCAATTCAAACAAGATCTCTCATGACTACTCAATATTCACATATTCGAGCATCATAGGGATTCCGAGAATGAAAGAAATAAGCATAGTAATATGTCTGTCCTATATCTCGCACAAGCTATTTTATCTACATATTTACCTAGTATCATGTTATCTATATAGTCTAATTTAGTTCTACGATAAGTACATAAAAATATTTCCTATACTTGTTCATCGATCAATGTATATTAATATTTGCTGAGAGAAACTCGAAATAATACTGTCCTATTTCACTAAATCCACCACTCAAAAGACTTATGCTTAAAAACTTATACTTATAAACTCAGTATGGCACAACTTATTTCAAATACACCTCTATCGACAGTATTTCAGACAACGTTCTTAATTTAATTTGGCTGCTAAAACGGGTTTGAAATTAAAATAAATGCGTGACAGATATAATTCTCCGATGTTGTTTTTTAACTTAATTTTTTTAAACGAACAAAACTGTGTAAATATTATGAAACTCATTATTGATTCTATTACAATTGCATTTGTTGGTCTAAATACGAAAGATAATATCATGTAAGTGACCAAAACGTGCCCTGATGCATTGTTCAGCCCTCCTCTGGAGGTTTTCCGTGACTTTTCCCAATATTGCTCGCCGTTGATTGAAGTACACACTACTTTACAAATATCCCCACAAACAGAAATCTGATGTGAATAAATCTGGTGATCTGGGTGGACACGCCATATTGCCCTTTTTGAGATGTTCCGTCGTGGGGACATTTACTTTAAACGCACCAGTGCAGTGGTCACTGCATGATACGTGGTACATTCCATTGAATCCAAAGACTCTCCACACCAAATTGTTCCATCTGTGGTCCCAAAACACCACGTATCATTTCTCTGTACCACCCATAATGAACATTAATCGATTTTTATCTGTAAATAACAATGGCCTGATGGTTATTTACAGCAAATTTCAGACCAAATAGTGACTTTTTGATAAAAATAAATGGATGTATGAATAATGTGAAGATTTTCCAATTTCTAGCAGTATTGGCCTTGTTCGGCATTTCTTTTTTTTCATAAATGAAAAGTGCAAGTATAAGATAATGGACCTACAAAAAATCAGAATTTTATACGCACGTTCAGTGTCTTAGAAACAATTACAAACCTCCACCTCGCGAAAATGGGGCGTACGTAACTATACGCATAGAATCGGTGATATCAGTCAACTCGATGCTGTTTAGTTGTTATTATATATGTATACCTTTGAATGTTTTACAGATAGACATAGTTATTACTTATTTAATTTCTCTTTTTTAAGGATTATACAATGTGCGTATAATGCACGTAATATATACAAATCTTTATTTATATCTGTATACACTTTATTGTTATATAGTTTATTAGTAATAATTAACTACTATTATATTAAAGGCTGTTAACATATAGCATTTAACTTTGACATGTCTCATCTATTATAAAATAGCCAAAGAGATCAATAAAGATATTATTATTATATTATTATTATTATTATATATATACTTATCATGTTCATCTGCGCTCCTCTATAACTGCGGATGCGAACTATCAAGAGCTTTTCGTGGGGGCGGTTTTTCGAGAAGCGGCCGATGTCATTCGGTTCGGAAATTGATTCTATATTGTTTAGGGCAAATTCGGAAGCGTTTTTTTTTTACGGTTTTTGAGTAATTAACTCGAAAAAGTCAGCTATCTCTCCCGCATTTTAAATTTAGGAACAGACAGTCGAGGGATTGTAAGTATATGATTTGGCGATATGTAACAAAATGTCAAAAAATGATGATTTTCGATTTTTAAGGAAATTGCCATTTTTCTTTCGCACAAACCTAGCCGAAATGTCGATTTCCATTGTGACACTTAGATGTGGACAAAATACCAATCTTCCTCTTTAAATAGATACTAAATCGATCCTCCACTACAAGTATTAACTTATATATGAGCATATAAAGATTTGATGTTTTTGAATTTTTTAGGTTACATTTTAATACTTCTAACGAAGGCATTATTTTCTCGCTTTTATAGAGAAGAATTTCCGAATTTCCCTATATAATTTGGTATCAGGAAAAAGGGCCAATCTTGTTCTTTCCATAGGCACCTAGGACGGACCATTCCACGTTTTTACTTAGTTATGAATTTTTGAAAATTCAATGTTTTTCAATTTTTAACAGCCATCTTTCGTTCGCCCGTGCCAAGCCGGATTTCCGGATTTGCCTATTTACTTTGAAATCAGAACAAAACGCCACTCTTCATCTTCCCTCATTAAGAGCTTTTGTCAAAAATATTGACTCACTTTCAACAAGTTACTGACAGTTTATGCATATATCAATGCTAGAATAGTAGAGTGAAGTTATAGCAAAGAGCCGAACTAATATATCGTTTATTTTTTCTCTTCCATTACGCTTTTCCCATTTGAACCCAATTTCTGTTACACGTGGTCTCTGTAGCTAGCCATATTGCAATAGCTAACTCCTAACACTGAATACTAAAACCTTCCACTCAAGTTCAATTCAGAAAAAAATGATGCATTGCTTAAAACAATGGAATATCTCAAAGAAAAATGAATCTGACTATTTTCACGTTTAAGGATGATGTGCAACTCACTGAAGGTCTGCCGAGATAAAAGCCTACTCGACAAAGTACTCTTTCAAATAAACAAATGGCATCAAAGCCAAGTCACGTGTTAAAGAGATATGAAACTACAGACAGACACATAGACATATGATTTATATGGAATCCTAATGATATGATATCTTAGATATCATATGACGTAATATCAACTAGCCACTTTAATCAATTCCTCCTTATTCAAAAGTAATGTAATAACTTTACATAAATTAGCGGAAGTGCAATTATATTGAACCGTTTTATGTCAAGAGAGCACTCTTGCAATTTACAATGATTCTCTCAAGGGATATGTAATATAAGGTTTTGTTATGACAGTCAGCTTCCAAGAGTTATAACTAAGTCCCCCAAAGATTAGATACGAACGCTCTGATTATTCACATTCAGTGTCTGTACAAAATCACCTAATATAAATAGAATACAACTTTGAATCAAAATATAGGATACTTTTAGCTGACGTTGTCCGGGTTACTCGAATTAAGTAGAATACCTTTCTAAAAAAAAGTGATTTAAAATTTTTACGACTTTGTTTTAAAATATTGAACACACTACACAAATAATATCTTTAATTAAATATGAATGGGTAGTATAGATATAATACATACTTATTCATTTCACAAGATTGATGTAAGTATTAGTCATTAAAATAGTATTTCAAATAAAAGAATAAAATGTTCATGCAATCAGATGATATTTCTATCTCTATTATAAGAACATGTGTGTCATTAATTAATTATCAACACGCTCACTTGCCTTATATACATGTTTTTAATTCTAGAGATATTTCCTATCGAGGTTAAATTAAGTAAAAAATTATACCCAGTTTAAATAAGGAAGATCCTTCAAAAGTTCAGAATTATAAAGATCGTAGCTGTTTTTTCAACTTGTTCTAAGATATTCTAATAATATGTGCTTCACAGACTTTTAGACTCTTTCGGCAAAACTATTTTTTCTTCATTCACTTATTTAACGTCTGTCTATTTCCGCTACTAAGGCCAATCACCGACACCAGCAGACGAGCTTTCCTTAACCTGGTAATTTTGCCAAACCTCTCTTATCTATCGAACAGTAGGGATTTTTTACTTACCAAGCATTTAATACTAGTACGAGTATTACGAGTACTAACCGCGCCCGTTGGAAAATTTAGTATACTTACTAACTACGAACATAGTTTCAGACCCCTTCATTCCACCTTCGAGGCTTCCCTTACTCATGCACTTTCTACACTAAATGCTGAACCTAAAGACACGCACAAAATTCGTACCTTTGGTATGTGTAATTTTTCAAAAAAATCCTCAAACGGGTCGTTTTGTAAATGTTACATTTTGTCACTATACCAAAATTTATGATGTCATTGGTTTTTGAGTTATGACACCTTCATATTTTTTTTTAATGGAAACACACATTTTTGTTTACTTTTTTTGGTGGTATATTCCTTTAGCTTTCTGGTGATATAAAAAAAATGATATTGCCTGAGCCATTCTTTTGAAAAAATTAAATTTTATGTAAAAATAGCTTACCTTTCGCAAATTCACGAGTAATGTTCCACTTTCTTATCGTCTGAAAAATCTTGTTGCCTACATTTTGGTTTTAACTAGCATGAACACATTTGACATAAAAACAAAACAAAGAAAATAATAAAAAACCAATCACCTTAACAACAGAGAGATACAGGCCTTTTTGTGTAAAGTATCGATAACTCTTTTTTGCCTGGCACGTGTGGAACCTCAGTTTTGTGACATTTCTGAGACAGTGTAAAACTAGTGAATGTAATGCGATGTTTAAGTGAAAAAGAACGCGTAGAACTTTTGATGATGGTTGGATATGGTGATAGGCTGAGAACTCATCAGGAAGCCTGTGATGTTATCAATGCCAAGTATCCCGAAAAGCAACTTTCTAGATCCACTGTAAGTTGATTGGTCGCTAGATATGGTGAATCTGGCAGTGTAGCTGACCTCCCTCGATCTGGTCGCCCTAGCACAAGCAACGAAACCAAATCAAATATTCTTCTAGAAAGTGAGGAAATCCACTATCTTTCGACAAGGCAACTGGCTTAAAATCATAACGTGAGTCAAACTTCTGTTGTACTTCTATTGAAGAAAGAAAAATACCATCCATACAAAGTGCAACTAATCCACGAATTGAATGAGGACGATACAGATCGGCGCTTACAGTTTTGTGAACAGTTGATGACCTTGTGCGGTGAAAACCCAAATTTTTTAAAGAACATTGTTTTATCTGATGAAGCTACATTGTCATAACTTTAGGTATTGGTCACGCGAAAATCCTCATTGGACTCAAGAAGCCCGTACACAGCGACGAGGCAAAGTAAACGTGTGGGCAGGTATGATTGGTGATCGTTTATTTGGACCTTTTTTTTGAAGAAAATTTTACGGCCGCAAGATATTTACAGTTTTTGCGAGAAGAGTTAGTGCCAGCCTTAGCAGGTATGTTTCCGAATAATGAAGATGAAGATATTCCTGCTGAAAAGTCTGGTTTCAGCAAGACGGGGACCCACCTCATTTTGGGATAGCAGTGCGTCAGTTTTTAGATGACACTTCTACTGGAAGGTGGATAGGTCGTCGAGGTCCGATTGAGTGGCTCCCGCGTTCACTGGATTTAACCCCCTTAGACTTGTTTCTTTGGGGTTACTTAAAGTCAAGGGTGTATTTTAACACACCGGATACTGAAGAATTGAAAGATAGAATTGGCTTGGAGATGAGACGAATTGCCCATGAAATGATTCAGAACAGCGTGTAAAGTGTCTACACCCATCTTGGTCAATGCCAAATGGTTATAGGGTCGCAATTTGAGCAATGAAGATGAGTTTTTTCTCACAGTAACTTATGTAAGGTATCAATCAATAAAGATATGTTTTCCCTAATGAATGGCTTAGGTAATATCAATTTTGTTCATATCACCAGAAAGCCAAATATACCATCAAAAACAGTAAACAAAAATGTCTGTTTCCACTAAAAAAAATTTATGATGACGTCATAACTCAAAAACCAATGATGTCATAAATTTTATTATAGTGTCAAAATTTAGCATTTACAAAACTAAAATCGACCTATTCGAGGCTTTCTTTGACAAATGACACATACCAAAGATATGAACTTTGTGCGTTTCTTTAGGTTAACACTATATATGCTATAAGTTCATGGGGCGCTACTTGGTTATACGACAAAATATGATTATCAGTACAAAAGCGAATAATTAGAGTGGTAGGAGGAGTTTAGAGCCGAGTTGAGACCTCTTTCGGATATTTAGAATTTTGACAGAGTACAGTATGTACATTTAAAAATCTACTTCAATAATGTATTTGAATGAGCACATATTACCAAGAATCCACTGCTACACGGCACTAGACTCTTCAACAGCCTATCTAATCAGTATATTATAATTTTTATTAAAAGAAATATTAGTAATGCAATTTTGTACCCGGTAGAGGATTTAAGTTTTTAATCAGTGTTGTGCCATTTTTTAAATAATTATAAGAGTTGATATCATTGTTATCAGTTTCATCGAATGGATCATCATAAACATCAAATTTTCTTGAATACTGGTATCCTATCTCAGTTTTTACTTAGCTCGCATACCGAAAGAAAATATTGTATTCGAAATAGAATCACCCTTCGAGATTTTTTCGGATTTTTACGTTTCAGATCATATAGATTACGAAAATACATATTACTTCCAC
Organism: Stenurella melanura; assembly: GCA_963583905.1. Lineage (NCBI taxonomy): Eukaryota > Metazoa > Arthropoda > Insecta > Coleoptera > Cerambycidae > Stenurella > Stenurella melanura. Next base: position 198,671,646 of record OY757309.1, read on the forward strand.
ATCCACGTAGTGGATTGGAAGTATAGGAATCGCAAAAAAATTTTCAAAAATTTTTATTCGTGAAATAGGTTTAGAATGTCATGAAACGTCGAGATTTTAAATTTTAGCGAAAAAAAAATTTCTGTCTGTCTGTCGGTCTGTCGGTCTGTCTGTAACTTTTTTTGTCCGCACGCTTTCTCCGGAACGGTTTAAGATATTGACCTGAAATTTTGTACACGTATATATTATAACGAGATCTGGAACTGGATTGTTTTTTGAGGAAATCCGGTGAAGGGTTGGGGGTTAAATAGGGGTAAATAGGGGGAAATAAGTAAAGCAAGCTTGTAAGATGACAGAAACTTGAAATTCGGTGTATGTACTAGAAGTTAAGGCCTCAGATTTTTTTATAATATTTTTCAACCCCCCACCACCCCTACCCCATTAAAGGGGTTGATAAAATAAAGTTGAGATATTCATTTGAAATTTCGTACACGTATGTATTATAACGATGTCTAGAATTAGATTATATTTTGGGATGATTCCGTTGAAGGGTTGGGGGTTAATTTGGGGTAAATATAGGAATATAAGTAAAACAAGTTGGTAAGAGTACAGAAACTTGAAATTCGGTGTATGTACTAGAAGTCAAAGCGTCAGATTTTTTAATAATATTTTTCAACCCCCACCACCCCTATTCCAATTTGAAAAGGGTTGATAAAATAAAATTGAGATATTCATTTGAAATTTTCTACACGTATGTATTATAACGACATCTGGAACTAGATTATATTTTGAGATAATTCCGTTGAAGGGTTGGGGTTTAAATAGGGGTAAATAGGGGAAAATAAATAAAGCAAGCTGGTAAGACTACAGAAACTTGAAATTCGGTGTATGTACTAGAAGCCAAGGTCTCAGATTATTTATAATATTTTTCAACCCCCACCACCCCTACTTCATTATTGAAATGGTTGATAAAATAAAATCGAGATATTCATTTGAAATTTGGTACACGTATGAATTATAACGACATCTGGAACTAGATTATACTTTGAGATGATTCCGTTGAAGGGTTGGGGGTTATTTAGGGGTCAATAGGGGGAAATAAGTAAAGCAAGCTGGTATGAGTACAGAAACTTGAAATTCGGTGTATGTACAAGAAGTTAAGGCCTCAGATTTTTTTATAATATTTTTCAACCCCCCCACCACCCCTACCCCATTAATGGGGTTGACAAAATAACGTTGAGATATTCATTTGAAATTTCGTACACGTATGTATTATAACGACGTCTGGAATTAGTTTATATGTTGAGATGATTCCGTTGAAGGGTTGGGGGTTAATTTGGGGTAAATAGAGGAATATAGGTAAAACGTTGGTAAGACTACAGAAACTTGAAATTCGGTGTATGTACTAGAAGCCACAGCGTCAGATTTTCTTATAATACTTTTCAACCCAACCACCCCTACTCCAATATGAAAAGGGTTGATAAAATAAAATTGAGATATTCATTTGAAATTTGGTACATGTATGTATTATAACGACGTCTGAAACTAGATCATAATTTGAGATGATGCCGTTGAAGGGTTGGGGGTTAAATAGGGGCAAATAGGGAAAAATAAGTAAAGCAAGCTGGTAAGACTACAGAAATTTGGGATTCGGTGTATATACTAGAAACCAAGGCCTCAGATTTCTTTCTAATATTTTTCAAACTCTACCACCTCCGCTTCATTATTAATGGGATTGATAACATCAAATTGAGATATTCACTTGAAAGTTAGTACACGTATGTATTGTACTGACATCTGATTGAGATGACTCCATTGAGGTGGTAGGTTGTAAATAGTGGAAAATAAGTACGGTAAACTAGAAACTTAATTTTTAACGTATATGGTAGAAACCAACTCCTCAAACTTTTCTATGACATCTACCACAAATATTATTAAAATTCTATGACCAATAATTTCCACATACTAGAGTGCAAATATAATAATAATAATAATAATAATAATAATAATAATAATAATAATATCGTTTATTCCAGTCGACTATGTTACATAGTATAGGAAAAGTCAGCAAAATACAGATTAAAAATAAGTACATATTATAAAATTTAGTAATAACACAAATATCTAAAACATCAATAACACAATAACAATAAAAATTACTCAAGTACAGTTTAATAAAATTAAACAACGCATAGAACGACCCAATTGAGTAAAATCTAGCTACGTACTAATAGCGAGACCAAAAGTAAGTTTCTACGTATTATGTAAAAATAGTGATCAGTAATTAAAGAACTCAGAAATACTATAAAAAGCATTATTCAGTAAGAACATTTGCAATTTATTTTTAAATATCTTAATATTCATTATATCTTTTAGATCCTGGGATAATTTGTTATACAATTTTACTCCTATATAATTAGGACTTTTTTCATATAATGACAGACTATGTCCTGGAATTGATAATAACGATCCTGATCTTGTTTCATAATTGTGATAGTTACTATTCATGGTAAACTCATTTATATTTTACGTGTAGTAGTAATTCGTAAATAAAAATAGATGGCAATGTTAAGAGTTTTAGCTTTTTGAAATACTGTTTGCATGAGATTCGCTGGGATATACCTACCATAATTCTAAGTGCTCTTTTTTGGATTTTGAAAACTCTATTTATATGACTAGATGAGCCCCAAAACAATATACCATAACGCAAGCGTGACACAAAATGAGCATAATAAAATGACATCCAAGTTGGCTCGTTGCTAATATTTTTTAGCCTTTGTAGTGCGTAACAAAATGATGAAAGTCTTCTACAAAGATTTTCAGTATGTATGTCCCAACTTAATATATTGTCTATGTGCAAACCAAGAAATTTTGTAGTTTGAACTTGAGCTATCGACTTACTTCCAATTCTTAACCAATAACTCTCATTAATTGTCGATGTACGAGGTGTAAAATTTATAAATACTGTTTTAGAAGTATTCAGACACAGTTTATTTTTGGTGAATCAACTGTTAAATTTAATAATAATTCGTTGCATCTCATCGATTGTATCTGTAATAGACGATTCATCTCACAAGAAGGTGTTATCATCAGCGAACATAGTTAGTCTATTTTCACAGTTCTCTATATAAGGCAGATCATTTACGAAGATTAAAAACATTAAAGGCCCCAAAATGGACCCTTGTGGAACACCAATACTTACTTTAACTTCTTTGGAACGAACGTCATTTACATCCACAACTTGCTTCCTATTGTAAAGATATGAAGTTAACCAGTCACATACCTTTCCCCTAAGACCATAATTTTGGAGTTTATCCTTAAGCAAGTCATGGTTGACAAGGTCAAATGCCTTGCTTAAGTCCATAAATAAACCAAAACATTTTTTCCCATCATTTAAAGATGTGTATAATTTGTCAATGAATCGTAATATAGCTGACTGTGTATTTCTATTTTTTCTGAAACCGTGTTGTGCGTTATGCAATATGCTATTATCTGTTAAAAATTTAACGATTTGGTCAAACACTATTTTTTCCAGTACCTTAGAAATCGAACTGAGTAAAGAAATGGGACGATAATTCTCAATATTATCTTTATCTCCTTTTTTATGCAATGGGATGACTCGAGCTGTTTTAAATATATCTGGAAAAATACCCTGTTCTAAAGAAATATTAATAAGATAAGTTAAAGGATATGTAATATAGTTTATTGCCACTTTTAAAAGTTTACAAGAAATTAAATCAATTCCCGTCGAATTTGAATTTTTTAAATTCATAATTGCATTAAAAACAGTGTTTTCAGATACAGGACCTAAAAACATACTCTGAGTTGTTTGCTTTATCGAAAAAATTATGTTATCATTAATTTTATTCTGATTTATACCTACCTTATAAGGAATTTCAGCAAAATAATCTACAAATGAGTTTGCCATGATTTCATGATTTGTTATCTTAGCATTGTTTAAAATAATATGGGGTATTTCGCTAGAATTTTTATTTTTGTTTATGTTGTTATTAATAATTCTCCAAACAGTTTTGCTTTTGTTACTGGATTCCTGATATAGCCCATCATTATACATTTTCTTAGCAGCTATGATGACTTTTTTGTAAATATTCTTGTATGTTTTATAGTAATCTGAGGCATACTGGCTTTTCGTTAAACGCATATTTTGGTGCAATTCTTTGAGTTTTTCTGATGAAATTCTAATACCTCGAGTTAACCACATTTTAGATTTAGATTTGTTTTGGTTAATTTTCATAATTGGGAATGATATATCTATATAATATTTTAACATGTTAACTAAAGTTTCGAAACCGACATTGACATCATTAGTCGCATAAATATCGGACCATGACTCTTTGCTTAAGTAGCTAAGAAAATTTTTATAATTAGCTTCGCTATAAATTTTTGAGTAAGCATTTTTTTCATTATTCATTTCCCAGTTACAGTTTAATTCTAAAATTTGGGCAGAATGATCTGATAAACCATTGAAAATTATATTCGTTGAAAAATGTAAAATGTCTTGATTAATATTGGTACACATATAATCTATTGCGCTAGAAGAAATAGAGGTACATCTTGTAGGGCTGTCAATAAAGTTGTTAAAACCGTAAGAGTGAAGAATATCATTTAGGTCCTTTTTGTAAACAGAATTTGTTAGATAATCAATATTTAAATCGCCAGTAATTATAGTTTGTTGTTGTTGTTTCATGTTTTTGGTGTGGTTATCTAAAAATGATGCTAATTCAGTTAGAAATAAATTTACGTCTCCAGTTATAGTCAAGATGTTTCCTTTAAAGTGACTTGGACGAATAATCTGGATGTGGAAGTAGTGATTCCTTAGGCAGCGGTTTTTTTTAATTCCATCAGTCGGTCGCGGATAGAATTTACATACCTGCTGTAAACCGTTACATCCCACAATATTTTCGGTGGGAGCGAGCCGGGCAACTATATCTATATTATTTGAAATTATAGTTGAAACAGGTGCGTTTCCGTTAATTTCTTATGATGATCATGCCAGAACATACTTTACATGAGAGCAATGTTGTTCTTTGTATTAAGTGATACATTATATTACGATCTACCATTTTCTGAAAATAAATGACATGCCCCGTTCTTCCATCTATATGTAAGCTGCACAGATTGGAGGTTCTTTATGTGGAGAGAACTATACATTATACAATATTATACATACATTAAAAGATGAAACACATTTTAAAATCAAATTCCATACGATCTTTTCATTTTATATACCTTTATTAACAGCGTTTGTTTGCATCGATCCACTGTATAGGTTCAAAAATTTATTTTTAAAAGTTAAGCCCAACAACAAACAGTGCACATTTCTCACTTTAGTAGCTGTATAAATGTTCTTAAAATAAAATTATTAATTGTGCAATGCTTATGAAGCAATATGTGCTAGGATTCCACATTCGCATTGTGCGAACATATATTATACCACATAATTGTTAGCAAAAAATCTTATTTGCAATGTTCATTTGAACTAGTGTCAATAATAATAAATTATTGCCCGGTTCCAGCCAAAATCATTCGTAAATATTTGATCGTATTCTAGGAATCCTTTACTCTTCTCAATTCAATTTTCTGCAAAAGTCAATTCTATCCTTCTAAATAGATATCTTGAAGTCATTTCAATTTGGGATATCTGACCTAGGGAAAGAGAAGGAGCTGTGATAGTCCCATTTTATATATTCTCCCATTACACGCGGTAGAGATGCTGAATATTTAATTTTTACTTTCGTGCTCGGCTGTCCATCGGTTTTATTGGCTCCACTGCTGATTCACACTTTCCTTCGTGCTCCCTAATGGCTTACTTTTCTATTCCAAGTGTATTTCCATTATTTAACACTCGAAAACTCGCTGCTTATGAAATGTAAAACTAATCTCTTGAGTTGCACGTCATTCAAACCACAATATTGTGGAAGTCTTAGATACTGTATTATTCTGAAGAGGGTTAGAACCTATATTATGCTCACAATTAAGTATGGTAGAGATAAAGAAAGTAGTTGAAGCAATGCAGAATTCGCCAATCTAGTCGACAATATTTAATAATCGAAAGTTTTAATGCACTAATAAATTGCATATTTTCCAACGTGATGATAGCAATTTGTAGCAGTATTACAAAATTTCGTAGACCACCATTACGTAAAAATAGATGAACTATAATTTTATGGATTCTGTATGTCCGTCCGTTCCTCTGTATGTAACAGCACTCCTATATTTTCATGTTTGTGCCTATTGAGACGAAATTTGGTATACAGACCTAAATTGATAACCCATAAACAGAAACCGCAGCCTAAGGAATCGCTACTCCACATCCAGATTTCTCATCCAGGTGTCTTTAATGTAAAATATCTTAACCATAATTGATTATATTTGCTGTCTAGTATGTGGAAATAATTAGTAATAAAATTTTAATAATATATTTGAGGCATATGTCATGAAATAATTTGAGACGTTGGCTTTTAAAATATACGCCAAGAATGAAATTTTCAGACTTTATTAACTTGATTTACTTATTTCCCCAATTTAACCCCACCACCCCTTTCAACGAAATCATTTCATTCAGATGTCATTACAATACACACGTGTAACAAATTTCAAAAGAATATCTCAATTTTATTTTATCAACCCCTTTAATAATGGAGCGATGGTGGTGGGGGGCAGGTGTTGAAAATATTATAAAAAGACTGAGGCCTTGGTTTCTACTATATACACCAAATCCAAAGTTTCTGCATTTTTACCAGTTTCCTCTATTATTTTCCTCTATTAGCCCCCAACGCTTCAACAAAATCATCTCAAAATATAGTCTAGTTCCAGATGTCGTTGTAATGCATACATGTAACAAGTTTCAAGTGAATGTGTCAATTATATTTTGTCAACCCCCTTAATAATAATTTAGTGGAGGTGGTGGGGAGTTGGGTGTGAAATATTATATAAAATTTTAGGCCTTGTCTTCCAGTACATACATACACTAAATCCCAAATGTCTGTACTCTTATCAGTTTGCTTTAATTATTTTTCTTTATTTACTCATATTTAACCCCGAAACCTTCGCCGGAATTAACGTAAAATATAATCTAGATCCAGATCCCATATGTCTACTAAAGGGTTTAGCCGGTCTTGCATATGAAAAGTGCACTGACGTCTACTGTTATGCTTTAACCTTTTAATTATTGCTTCTTGTCTGAAGTATTCCCATAATTAGTTTCAGGCCTCTGCTTTCATCTATATGGAAGATATGGTGGTAAAAAACCTTAATGACAACTTTGTTTTTCTCCGGAACTGTGACATATATTCGGAGGAAGGCAACGCCAAAAAATAGATATTAAGTAGAGATATGCTGTGTATTTTTTCATGTATCTAGATAAATTTTTGCAGGTGCAAAACATACATTATTTATTCCGAGGGTGGTTTTTATAATAACCACTGGAGATACACCAATCAAATAAATCACGTATTTCATCTGTAAGTCAACCATAGTGTATTAAAAATACTTAAATGTAAATTTATTGGAACATAGAAATAAAAAATAATTAGTAATATACAGGGTGTAATCAGTTTCATGTCATTAAAAAAAACTGGTAATGGGGACCGACTAGACAAACAAAAAACCTTTATGACTTTTCCCTCTAGGGGCACTTTGAAGAAAACTGATCTGGGTCAACATTTTTAATATGATGGTAGACAATAATTGAGAACCACTGCTTTTCTTGGTCAATGGACTTGTAGTTCCCAATTATACAACTTTTAATATTGTCATAAAAAATTACTCGCCGGTACACGCAAAGGCCTGGGATCATCGACCGCCATTGATGGACCGCCTCAACTGAACTGAGGCAATTATAAAGAGCTAAATAATTCGTTCTCTCTTCGTGCACAATTGCAAGCAAATAGTGGCCATAGAGGTTTAAACAGAGCATTTCTTTACATGTGTGTTTTTTAATTTGGAACAAAATATTGGATTGTTTATAATTTAGAAAATTTAAATGTGGTTTATTAACATTTGTAACATAAATGAGTGTCCTGGGTTAAAAGCTTACTACTTACCTAAATGATTCAAAATCTCTGCACCTGCATCAATACACAGTTCGGTACGTCGAATTAAGGACATACGCACTTCGTTCAACACTAAACACTAAACTATCAATTAACGTTGTCAATAAAGAAAAATAAAATAAAAGCTTGGTACAAAAGCCAAAAAGAAATACAAAAAGAACGAACAAGTAAGTTGTGTCTGTACGTAATCAATAATTTGACAACTTGAACGGTAAGTCAATAAAATAAATCTTAACTATAAATACACAATGACGCGAAATTCAAAAATAACAAAAACAACGAACGGCAGGTTGGACGTGTGTACATAACGAAACACCCACAGTAACTAAAATATTACACAAGGGAGAATTAGAGTATAGTTTTCTTCAGATCAGATCTAGATCTAAACCTATCTCAATATTCCAGCAGTTGTCAAAAAAATTTATTGAAAATTTGCAAAATTTTTGTTTATTGTTTTTCTCCAAAACTATGAGCTTTAGACCCCATGTTATATAAGGTTGTTTTGTTTGTCTTGTCGTTCCCTACCACCAGTTTTTTTTTAATGACATGAAACTAATTACACCCTGTATAAGTATATAATATATTTATTTTTACCAACCATGTATGTATAGAGAAAATATAAAATTAAAACTAATGTAACCACGTATATAATACATGTATTTTTACCACACAACTATTGTTCATCTAACGGTTTATACGAAATTAATTATATACAGGGTGTCTCAGTTCTACTTAGACAAGCACTATCTGGAAATCTGTGAGACAGAAAAGAATGTTAAATGAGAAAGATATTATGTTTAAGAAGATGCATTTAAGGCGCCTCAAAAAGGTGGTAGGTTATGCAACTTCATTTTCAAATGGAACACCCTGTATATTTTTATATTTTTGGATTCTCATTTAATGTCCGAACTAATTTTATCAACCGAGTCCTATACTTATCATTACCCGTTTACGATATATCAACAGTTTAATCTTAATTCGGCCATGTTCCATTTTCTTCAACTAATAAAGCTGGCCTTGATTACATTACAAAAGCAGAAATTATTACCGCCAAATAAACTCAGAAGTTATAAGAAATTCTTGTACATGAGAACTTTTATGAGTTGTGTCAAATAGAATATGACTAACAATTTGAGCATATTTTGTAATAAACATAATAGTTACTATTTTATGTAAAATTATTGGAATCAGTAAACATACTTAATGAATATTATCATTGTGAATACAAAAATTAAATTGTAATTTTAGGTTTATGTTATATAAGTTATATACAGTATATTTGTGATTCAAATTTATTGTGTACTAATTATCTGTGCTAAGTTTTTTATTGTTGTATTGTATTGTCTTTTTTTATAGCAGAAGCTGCTAATAGAGGTCTATAAAAAAAATGTACGAAAATTGTAACTGCTAATATGGTTAATAATACGTAGATCTAGGAGATGGTTAATAAAATTAGTTCGTGAATAAAAGGAGAATCCAATAATATAAAAATATACAGGGTGCTGAATTTGAAAAAGAAAAGTTGCATAACCCACCGCCTTTTTGAGTCGCCTTATATATTTAACAATAAAATAATTAAATTCATCTTTTTAAACAGAATAACTTTCCCATTTGACATTTTTTCTATGTGTCACCGTTTTCCAGATAGTGCTTGTCTATGTAGAACTGGAATACCCTGTATATAAATAATTTTGCATAAACCTGTTTAGATAAACAATAGATGGGTGGTAAAAATAAGTATATTATATACTTACGTAATATATTACTTATTGTTTTTTTTGTGTGTTCTGTGTTCCACCAAATTCACATATCTGTATTTTTAATACATTGTAGTTGACTTTCAGATGAATACACGTGATTTATTTGGTTGGAGTATCTTCAGCGGTTATTATAAAAGTTCCCAGTAGTAGGTATATTAGAAATGAGTAATGAAATGTTAATTGGGTCATTTACACCTCTCAAATCTTATAAATAGTTTGTAATGGTCACTTTTGGGTTAGTTGATATATAACTCTTTGATAATAGTCGAAAGGCCGGAAAAATCTGAATATAAAATTGTGAAACACTAATACCAAGTATTCTTAATAAATATTCCGTTTAATATGTTTCGTCAAGAACCTACCGCAGACTCAGTTCAATTACATTTTATTAGCTTTTACCTGTAACATTTAAAGCAAATCTCACAACCCATTTTTACCCACTTTCAGATGTCGCATTGACTGGAAATTTGGCATGCGTGTATATGGTTCATATGGCAATACAATTTGACATTTCTTTAATAGAAAATTTCACGGTTGCTGAGCCAAGATGGCGGATAGGTTTTACCATTTATCGTCTGATTAGACAAAAAATCGGTATCTGAGAGTTATAGAGGTTGCAGATTATAATTATCTGATCCAAATTTAACAATTATAAATGGCGGCGTCAGGAGATTTTCTAATTCGCTGATTATAAATGAAAAGTGAAAAAAAGGGAATTAAATGACCTGTTAGATAGGTACATTCATTTTTTACTACCTTACATTCACGGCTATGCTATTGTGCATTCACCGCGACTTCCTCCCACACTGTACAATGACGTTACCTTCCCATCACTTGCTCCCCCTTTCTCATTACATCCCACTACATATTTTCACTGTTCCCCATCTTTCAGTATCTTCCTCACAAGTTTCTACCATCCTTCTACATGTCTACTATCTTAGTATATCTTCCATCATCGATTCTTACATTTCATCGTCATTTCACTAAGTGTTTCTACTATTCCACTGCTTTTCCATAATCCCATTATCTTCTCCTACATTTCCACCACTTTTTCTCGATTATACAACACATTATTCCACATTAACCCATCTTCCATATTTCCATATTTCCAGTATTTCTTTCTGTCTTCCCTTATTATCCCTCACCTATCTTACTTTCCCATCATCTTTATTCATTTTTCCCCACCTTCTCAGTACTTCCTCTTAAGATTTTCTGCTATCCTCCCACAATCTCGATATAGACTATTCTCTAAGTAGGAAAGACATTGCACGTTCACACAATTTTATCAAAATATGTTGAACCGTGTTCAACTACTGTGGAACAAACATTCAAACCGATAGACAATGGTTCTGGAAATACGTTTTGGCACTATTAAACAAACTCGATAGATATTGGACACTCTAAGAAATAAGAAACTTATAATAATACATTTATTTTTATTTCAAGAGGATTCTTATGTGTAGTGAAATGAGTGCGATTCCCACATGCCATTACTTCTCTGATTTAGTAAATCGACTGCAACAAACTTTGCTTTGTTTATATTATAATGCCGAAGTGTAGAAATGTTGATTCCTTAGAATTTGTTTTAAAAAACCTCCAAAGAAGGAGTTCACCCTGTGTTAATAAATAATTTTCAGATTTATTAATATGCATTCCAAAACGAATGTCTAATTCAAGAATAAGATGGGTATAGTTCAAAGCTCTATTATCGTGTTTAAGTCCCATAAATTAATTTAAATTTATTATCGACATTATACATCTATTGATATAATAGGGGTTGTCCATATGATTTATAAAATCAATTATATTAAAATCACAGATCATCATCATAAAATCATTTTCGGCATTCAAAAAATCTTGTTCTACTTAAAATTATAAATAAAATTTTATGAATCTTAACAGCATTGTCAGGTAAATTATTACAGAAACCTATGCGGATGAAGACGAGAAAGTGTTATTAACATTGAATACATTAACCACAAGCACCAGATTACTTAGTATGTGGCAACTTCTAGAACTTTCTATCTATAGAGTGGTTTGTTCTGAGGCTGATAGTTATGGAAGTTATGTTGATATCAGAAGAGTTAGTTTTAATATGTTTTTATTGTTATTAGGTAACTAATAATATTGTAATGAATGAACGGAAGGATGGTTAAAGAAGTGGAGTAATTTCTAGGTAAGGAGATTTTGGAATACAACATTATCGGAACGAACAAGGGAGTTAGCAAAGTTTGGAGAACAGCTGTTAAGTATGAAGCTAAGCAATGGTGGGAGTTCCAAAGAGGTCGTGTAAGAGTTGGATAGAGGTAGAATAATAGGGAAAAACTATCTACAAGGCGTAAGAGTTTGATCTATGCAGTTTGGATATTCCTTTGGTGAATAGGGGCTGTAATAGGAAATCTGATTGGGAATACGTAAATACACGTAGGTCTAAAATGAAATTTGTAAATTAGGAAAGAGTGGTGTGAGAGGCAGAATTAAAGTGTATATAATATAGAACTTATGAGAATTATACTGTAGATTTCGATAACCCCAAAATAATCTTTTCTTTCAAGTTTTAAGGCTATCCACTGCAAGTCCCCATTTGCTAAAATATGCAATGTGTTTATGTCCTTGTAGTATGTCTGTCATAGTCAGGTTCATTCAATGTCGTAAGTTTAGCATTATCATCAAAATAAAGACATAGTGTTATACAGTTGTCAGGTAATGATGGATCGAACAAAGTTAAAAACTTTGGACGGTATTCGAATGAATATGAGAGCAAAGGTTATAGGAGGGCACCCTTGTTTAAGTACTACTCAGAATATTTGAAATGATATAGAAGACTATAAACTTCTTGATGACCCGAATTGAAAACCAGCGACAAGCTTAAAATGGAGCTTAGGGTTTCAGACTTTCACGAAGACTTTCTCGAGGTTTTAGGCGACAACCCTCCGAATACACTCGATTAAAATTGTTGTTAAGTATTTGGCTATTGCGTAACCCGAACCGAAACTTAATAGGAGTGCCGTTTGGAGGACAAGGATGTCTAGAACTTTGGCAAATGACGGGATAAGACTGATTGGTCTATAATTGGCAGGGTTGTTAGAGTTGTTAACTATATTTGCGATCCACCATATTGGAGGATAGTACACGAACCACAAAGAGGAGTAAAATAATTTGACTGAAAATGGGTGGAATAAGAGAGGTTGTCGTGGCCAGGTCGTGTCCTCTTTTTTCGGGTTAATGACCGTTCTGATCTCAAGCGCCACAAAAAGTTCGGATACTCAGTAGTTAGCAGAAGTGTCTGACTTTGTGTTTGGATAGATGGATCTTGGGCGTTCTGATACCAAGCGCCTAAAATAAGATCGAATCTACACTAAAAGGGGAAAGAGTCTGATTTAGTTTTTGGATAAATCGATATTTGTTAAATACTGGGTAAAATTAGATGAACAGTTCTATTAGAATTTTAGAAATAAATATTATATCCCCATCCCAAGCTGAACTCATCGAATCAAATTTACGCTACTAATAATGAACTATATAATCATTACTAAATAATTCAGAATCAGAATAAGTAGTAGTAAAATGCTGATTATTAAACATATAGGTCATATCAGTTAGTGGCTGACGTTTTCATAGTAAACAGATATGTGATTGTCAAATGTGGTGTATTCACAAGAGATATATTATTATACAATCACGTAGTGAAGTGGAAGGACAGTAATCGTAAAAAAAATTGAATTCTTTTTTATATTGAAACAGCTTTTTAATGTCATGAAACGTGGAGATTTTAAAATTGAGCTAAAGGAATGTCTCCTTGTCGGTGTGTTTGTCACTCTGTAACTTCCTCTTTTGAATATTTTGAATTTATTCAGTTGGAGGGTTTGGGGTAAATAACTAAAGCAAGCTAATCGGAGTCCAGCAACTTAGGATTAGATGTACATACCAAAAGCTAAGGCCTCAATTCTTTTATGACATCTCTAATCCCCCTCCCCACTACCACCTTTACTGCATTATTAAAGGGATTAACAAATTAAATTTATAATAATGATTTGATATTTGGTACACGTATATATTATAACGACATCTGGAACTGAATTATATTTTGAGGTTGAGACAAGCTAGTAAGAGCCCAGAAGCTTGAAATGTGGTGTATATACTAAAAGCCAAGTCCATCTGCCACTTCTACCAGCACCCCCACCCCACTCTAATACCAAAGGAGTTTAACAAAATTAAATTGTTATTTAGTGTGTACGAGAACCAAAGTTCTCAAAGAATATTATAATATTAGCCATTCCCATTACCAACTTATGACAGACTGTTTGAAATATTGCATTAAAACTCTACGAGGAATTATTTTCACACACTTGAGAGGGAGTGTAGTATATAGTATATTTTCGTTTAAAAAGACTTGGATGAGAAATCTGGATGTGTAAGTAGTGATACTTTAGGCAATGGTTTTTCAGATGTACTGGAATGCAACAGTTGTTTTCTACATACTAAAAAGAGTGAAGATTTATAACATTGCAACTTTTTTTCATAAGCAGTGCCACTTATTTTGTATTCCAGACAAGATGATTATTGTCAGCGTAATGTTATATTTTTTAAATTGGCTGTATAATTCACTCAAAGTAGGAAAAACAAAATCTAGCTTTAATCATTTGTATATAAATTTTGATTTTTCCTATATATGAAACCAATAGAGTAATTACAATATTTGAGGCGTGTAGATGCAACACTTTCCTTATGGATGTAATGTCATCTTGAGTTAAAGCCAAAAAACTTTTAAACAAATTATTCCTACAATCAGAAGGGTTAATCTGTGACTAGAAGATGACGCTTAATGTCTAAATTCAATTAATAGAGATCTCAATAATCTCTATAGGATCAAATTGTGGGAATTTTAGTTTAAAGCAATTTTACATGCGAGAAGCATGTTTTTCGATTTGCAATAATACTTTTTGCAATAATACTTTGCTAGCATAAAGTATGTTGTGCTTTTGTTTCCGTATTTTGAATTGTAATTTCGATGATATAAAGCTGGATGTGCTCCTAGATAAGAGCTATAACAGATTTCTGTTAAAAAGATAGCGGTACCAATAACAAATTTTTCGTAACTTTGTAAAGGAAGTTCTACATCTACACGCCATATTTCATATAAATAATATAAGCGTTTTTAACTAATTTGAAAATATTAAATCCACACCTGATGCCACTCTGTAAGACTCAAGCTCTCAAACTTAATCAATTTTCAACAAAGAGATTCTATTCCTAGATGGCATATAAATAAAAGAAGGTTAGCTATAAGGTTGTGTCAGAGCGCGGGCTTTAAAGACACATCAGGCACGTTGCGCCCCAATCGTTCGTTCTCCTTCACGGAACGTTGGATCTCACTCAGCGCTTTTCTCTGTTCCAACATGTGATAATGTCGTCGCGGGCGTCTTGATGCGTCGTTATTACCATTCATTAGCGTCTGCTGGGAATGCGTAATGGATGAAGGGATTCACTGTATTCTGATTTTATAACATTATTATTGCCGGTTAATGTAAATCTCACACCGATTTAGGAGCAATAAATTTGCTAGCTAAATCAGTGCCGAGTCTAGATATAAATACATTGGGTTGCCAGAAATTAAATGAATTGACTTACACCTACAGTTTTGATAAAATATGATAAAAGGTTACACGCTCAAAATAATTGCACAAAAACCGACTTTGTATCTGATGGAAACACATTCTTACAGGAGCCCTGGAATGGGTTACAACGTTTGGAATGACACTGATGATGAAGTACCATCCACAAACGATAAAATGCATGAACACTACTGTCCAGTAATAGACGAATATTTCGCCAACCATGTTGACATCTTCTGGAAATAATTTAAAATTGAAAGGCCCGAGGTTTTGTCTTAAAATTAGAAGGATATGATAGACTAATATGGAGAATTTATACTTTTTGACGAAGTTACAAGAGTTGAGTAAAGAACCCAAGTAACGCCGAAGTAACAATTGTAGTTTTAAAATAATCTATAGGTAACCCAAGTAACTATTTAAACGCTTTCTAGATTTATTTAGGTCTTATCGGTGTTTTATAATGGCCACCTCATAAAACACTAATTTATGCCAGATTTATTAAATATCAAATGCACTTAAAGATAGTGTTGTCTTAAAGAAAGTTTTAAAAAGGCCTTCAAGAACTTACATTAAAACTAAATTATCTTTAGTGACTTATGACTAGGTATTTGTCAAGCCTTCAATAAAACTTTATAGCTTGTTATAACCTATTTTCTCATCTGTGCATTTAAATCTAAATATCGCAATTGTTCCAATGTTATCGTTTTAGTATAGTATAATTGGTTGCCTACTGTTGCGCTCCATGCAGGCCACGCGTAACGATGAAATTCAGTAGATCATCATGATGATGCTGGCAACATGGTGCCTAGCATCACGGAGGGACGTTTGTTAATTTCTTAGGATAGCGAGTTCTTAACGTCCGGTTATAACCTTCTCAGGACCGTTGTCATGGATTAAACTTATTGTTTTGTTAATGGAAATTCAAAATACGATATTATGTGTGGGAAGTAAACATCGTTAGGGTGACTTATCAGACTTGTGGTTCACGCTGTGTAGTGGCCACTTTAAACAAACCCATGAAGGTTCGGTCAGCCTTGGATTTTTTTGAACAATTATTAGCTTGTCATATTAACCAAACAGAACTCTAATAAACTATAAAAAATTTGGACGCCAGCGTATTCCGTAAATAATACTCTTGCAAACTTTATCAGGGGGAGAAAACAATCAAAATCAAATATAAAACAAGTAATGTATTAACATAAGTAAATTGTAAACCAGTTGATCGTTTCTTATTGTAATTTTTTTGTTAATCTTCAAATTTAATTATTATTTTTTTAAACTAAATTTTTATTCAATTTATTCAATTAATTAAATCAAATTTTCACTATAAATATTTTTAATAATTGTAAAGTGTTGTAAAATTTTCAAATTTTACAACACGAAGCCGGAAACGGCCGATCACATCATATTCAACTGCGAGGCACTGGCTTGCAGAAGATATGGTATTTACGGGCAAACATGAATTCATCAACACCCGCCCAGACCATAGACCTGTATCATCAGATTAGGGATACAGTGGTACTGGAGTGGGCGGAGTGAAGCATGACAGGAAGAGCACAATAATCCTAGGAGGCTGCAGTGCCCTTGGAGTTTTCATTAACAGGCGAGCCCTGAGGGAAATAAAAAGTAGGATCGCAATTGTTCCAATGTTATCTGGATTTGGAAGCGTGGTTAGTCATAGTATAAGGCAACCTACCGTTGCCGTGAGTTCTTAACGTCCCGTTATAACATTCTCATTGCCGTTTTAGTGGATTAAACTGTTAATGGAAATACGAAATACGATATTATGTGTGGAAAAATAAACGTCGTTAGGGAAATTGATCAGAGTTGTGGTTTACGCTGTGTAGTGGCCACTTTGAACATAGCCATGAAGAGGGTTCGGTCATCATTGGATTTTTGACAGAGGTTTCCACCTTGGCCATTTTTGATGATTTTTTCCGTTTGCCTGCCGAAGATAAGTTGTGTCGTGTCGCTGAGCACGTGTATAACAATTTTATGAGTTTTTTCCTTTAATGGGATATAGTGCTGTAGTTGACGAATTTAGCAGTATTTTATTTTGGTATTTAAGCCCATTCAACATCTAAGGTATGCCTCTGAAATCTCTTTGGAAAATACATTTGTAACGTCCCTTATTTCTTGATTGCAGGGCTTTTACTTTCAATTTTACGTTTTACTGTTACCTTTATTTTCGACTTTTACTAGTATTGTTTTCTGAACGATTGACCCTACGTCTTACCTTTTTCGTTATTTGTACGTTTGAGTCTGAATAGTACGTGAACTTTTGTTTCGCTTAAACTTGGTTGCCAAGCTGTTGGTTGAATATAGTAGATACTGTGAAATATGCTGGAGGTAAGCGTCCTTAAATAGCATAACAATACAACATCCCACCTTCCACGCGAGGCATAGAGAGCCCGTCAGGTTTTTGCGGTACTAAATTGTAATGTAATGGCTGTCAATCGACCCACGTAACTACAGTTTCCATACCTATTTTGTTTAATATTTTACACACTAAATTGTCATTTTTATTTAAATATTTTGGACATAACCAATTGAACTTTCAATAGATTTGAACAGAACGCTTGCAATTTTTCACTTCCTTTGTTAATTTAGCCTATCGTCACTTACCTAGTTCACATTATCTTGCTTATTTTACCGCTATTATTCAGTAATTTAACGTAATTTTCTAATCCAGTATACTTTGGGGGTCACATATTGCGTAGTAGTAGTTAATAATTTATTAGTTTTAAGTTGTCGTACATTTTGTGTTAGGTTAAGTGTCGGGCCCCACGCTGGGCGCCATTTGTTACACGGCCCCCAGATAAAACTGAGAATAATACAAATTTGAACTTTAAAAGCGGAGGCTGATCTATCAGTTTTATTGCAGGGTAGGGTGGTCACCCTGTACCCTGTAAAAACCAGATATGTTTAATGCATATAAAAATCCTCAAAGCTTTGCCGCTTACGGACCTATACATGGGAGAGCAGGGCATACTCCAATTTTTGTAGAAAATGGTAAACCATAAAATATAATGTATTAATACATAATACAACATTATTCGCATGTAAAATATGTTCTGGCGTGATTAAAATAAGAAATTAACTGAAACACACCTGTTTGAATTATAACTTCAAACTATTTCGATATGGTTACCCGACTTACTCCTACTGAAATTATTTTAAGATTTACAGCAGGTTTGTAAACAATACCCACTGAGTTGAACTTAATATTGTCAGTATATCATGGAATATTGAATTCGTCAATGCTCCACAAATATATAAGATATTATTCCTAGCTTGACATAAGCAAAACATAGTAAAGTATTTTCATTTACCGCTGTGCCAAATAACTATTTATTTGTCAAAGAAAACTTCTAAACTACTGCTATTGTGCACAAAAACTTTAAGTGCTGCTCTATGGAATATCCCTTATGCTAACGAGACAGTGATATACGGTCGGTTTTTATGGTTTTATAATGTGCATTAAATATGTGTAGTCACCTATACATTATACATATTTCTTGACCCCGTCAAAAAAATATCTGCGTCACTGGCCATATGAGTACATTCGCGCGGCATTATAGTTAACATATCGTCACAAGTAGATAATACAGTAGGTTAGGCAACAGCCACAGCTACATATGCAGTTATCTTATTTAAACTAGAATACATGCAATAAATCAGGTCATAATGCTATTTTCAGAAAACTTGAGGCAAAGTATAACATAATGACGATAAAGAAGCAATGCTGCAACTTGTGTCGCAATATAATCTGTTAGTTTTCAGACACTGTTTAGATGGCAGTTATCACAATTGAGTGTTGTATCCTCCCCTTATCTAGTATGTTGTCTCCGTAACACACCGATAATGTAATTGCTATAGGGTTTTGTTTGCAGTGCAGCTGCACGCTACGTCTTTGCATCTCGACTAATCTCATTTCATGGTGAGTCAGTTCGAGCAAATTTTGCAAATTGAAGGGTCGTCGAGATGCTGTGAGGTTTAGATTAGAAGCGAACTCGAATGATGGGCTTCTTATTAGGACATCATTAATACATCTAGAGACCGTTTTCGTTCATTGTCAAACGTACTCGGAATCCTTAATATCGACGTAAATTGGTCTGTAATAAATGATAAAAGAGACCCTTTGCTTTGTTTTCATTTTCCTTATCCAATTTGTTCGCGCGGGGATTTACACCAAGTTTAATCATTAACTCATAGCAGTGATAAAATAATAATGTTTACATTATTCCTTTTAAAAGTAACATGCTTACAAGGGTATGAAACTTTAAATGAACTTTGAACGCATTTTTTTTTTCAAATTATTTACTGCGATAAAGTAAAGAATATAGCTTTCAGAGTTTCGTATTGAAAATTCTAAAACGAAATAATTATAAGATAATTCGTTTGTCCGTCCGTCCATCTATTTCTCGACAACTGTTATATCTGGAAGCATGATTTACATTCTGACATCCATTTGTGAGTTATTTTGAGTAACTTGTGAACTACTGTAAAAAAAAATTAGTACAAACATGTGGGACATTGCTCAAGCCACAGATTTGCTAAAGACATGCGATGAGCGAGATTTTATATTTCTTTAACTACTTCTTAATAATTCCTAAGTTTGAAATGACAAATCATTTATTTACGATGTTTTTTATTACACAATAAATTATACTATAGGTAGGGCTGGAGATATTGCTATTATTTTTTGCGATGGATGATGACCAGGCAATGAAGTATCATTATAATAGCACACCGATGTAATTGGTTAGCTTTTTTAGGATACTAGCGTGATCAGAATTAGATTAGAAGTATTTGTAAAGAACAGATAATTTAAATAAATAAATAAATAAATACATAAATAGATAAATAAATAAATCAATAAATAAATAAATAATGACTTTATTTAAGGAGGGGCTCAGCCACAGGCTGCTTTAGCCGAACCCAGAGAGTTTTACAAATTTGTTAATATACAATAATAACTAATTACAAAATTATATGCTTTATTACTGTGTAAAGGTAGGAACGATATTTTTTTTACATTTAAGAGATTCTGGTGATGATGGAACTTTAACTATAATTAAATATTAATGTGCACTAGAATATTCTTTAATTTTTCTATTGAAACTAGCATAATTTTGCATATCTTTTATAGAATGCGGTATATTGTTATAAACATTAGCAGAGCAATATGAAAATGATCCTTTGAATGAAGTACTAGAGTGAGAGGGGATGTGTAATATGTGTATATTTCGCATATTACGACTGTGGACTTCTTCTCCAAAAATAATTTTAGACCTAAGGTATGGTGGGTTGCTGGTGTGACTAATTTGTATGTGTAAGACACGAATAGAAAAGAGGGATAAAATTAATGCATCTGCAAGCTTTAGTTTGATATTAGTGCTAAGTACATACTTATATTAATATAGATATTTCAGCCGACCATAAGCTCTTTTGATAACATCATTAATATGTGGTGAAAAAGATAAATTATTATCAATAGTTACACCGAAGCTTTTACAACTATCTTGAAATTTTATCGAAACATTATTAAGAATAATTTTATTTTTCACATCTGTTTTATCACGCTGCCTGGTGTTTTCAATTAATATGGCATTCGTTTTCAATACATTTAAGGACAATGCATTTTTAACTGACCACGTGTTCACAGCAACTAGATCTTTATTTAATTTAACTATTGCGGCCTGCTTATCTTCGGTATAAAAGGACTCGTATATTTGGAGTCGTCGGCATACATGCGCATATTTGACTTTACTTGGGTACATAAGTCAGAAGTATATATAACAAATAACAAGGGACCTAAAATTGACCCTTGCGGCATACCTCTTGTTATATCTAATGCATCTGAATATATTCTGTGTCCATCTATCGAAATTTTAACTTGCCGCCGACGACTGAGATAGCCTTAAACCACTCCAAGCTTGTGAATGACTCTTCATAATACTTTAATTTTGCCCATAACAATTTATGATTTAGACAATCAAAGGCCTTGGAGTAGTCAAGCAAGATATCAATAGTTACCTTGTATTCATCAATAGCCTGTAACATATCATCGGTAACACCGAGCAGTGCTGTAGTTGTGCTGTAACCAGGTCTAAAACCAGATTGTTTCGTGGGCAGAATATTATACATTTCTATGTGCTTTTTTAATTGAGCATATACCACTCTTTCTATTATTTTAGATAGATAGAATGATTATGGGCCTTTGATCATTAAAAGATATAACTTTGTCCTTTTTGGGTACCGGAGTAATAAGTGCATGTTTCCAGGTCGACGGCATGGCGCCATTTGCTAACGCATAATTAATAATATGCGTTATAGCATCTATACAGTATGGAATACAAATTTTTAACATATCGGAGGAAATTTCATCCACTCCAATGGCATTGGTTTCTATATCATTAATAATATTTTGAATATCTACAGGAGTAACAGATTGAAATTCTTAAAACGTGTTAATTTTTTCATATATACTATTTTGAAAATTCTCTACAGTTGTTAAATTAGCCGTAGTTTGATTTACTGAATTAATAAAATATTCGTTAATTTTATCTGGCTCTAATAAATCATCCGGTATACTAACCTTTTTTGATTTCGGGTGAATGTTTAGCTTATCTAAGGTTTTCCATAGAAATTTTGAATTGTTATGGTTATTATTATTTAAAACATTTTGCACATATGCTTTTTGTTTCGCGTCGTATAGAAGCTGTGACAAAGTTACGCAGTTCTTGATAAAAAATCCATTTGGCATTAGATTGGTCATATGTTATATTTATATTTTTCATAGAGGCCCTATATTCAGACAATGCCTTATCACGCGTTTTAATCATTTGTTTAATATTTGTTGTTATCCACGGGCTTAATGTTTTTGTAATTTTAATTTTTCTTAAAGGCGCATGAATGTTAAACAGTTGGATTATCTTATTGTTCAAAGAGCCTACTTTATCATCAATATTATCTAAAACATAAATATGTTCCCAATCAATGTTTCTAGCATGAACTTCAAATTCTGATAAATTTATATTTCTTATGGCCCGATGCCAGATATATTGAGCTTTACTTTTTCTAACTATAGGCATATCTATTAAACAACACATCCACATCCACGTAGTGGAGTGGAAGTATAGTAATCTTAAAAAAAAATTGATAAAATTTTGTTGTTGTCGGTCTGTCTGTCTCGAGATTTATCTGTACCTTTTTTTGCCAATATTTTTCAACTCCCCTCACTATCCCCACTACATTATTAAAGTGGTTGATAAAAAAGAATTAAGATTTGCACTTGAAATTTGGTACACGGACGTATTGTAATGACATCTGATTGTGATAATTTCGTTGAAAACGTGGGGGGGGGTGTCAATTTGGGAAAATCAGTAAATTTCTTGGTGTATATGCTAGAAACCAACCCCTCAAATTTTTTGACTGCCTCAAATATTGAAATTCTATTACCAACTATTTCCACATACTAGAATGCAAATATAGTCAAGATGTCTTCCGTTAAAGAGATTTGGATGGAAAATCTGGATGTGGAAGTAGTGGAAGTAGTCTTTTTGTGATCCTGCCGTAGTGATAGTTGTTAAAAAAATTATAAAATGCTTCGTCGTAGTGAACTACTACGTACTTATACATGAAGTTAGACTTTGGATCATTTATTTCAAACGTAATGAAACTTAAAGTGGAATTTTAATAAATATATAGTTCTCTTTATTTTGGTAAATTTATCTTGTTCAAATAATGATTATAATTTGATTTTGAACAACAATATTATTCATGTATTAAATAATGTGTAAGTTTGGTTTTATATTACATTCCTAGAAGCTCTATTTTTAAAATATTCAAGGTTCCTTCTCACAATTCCTGCATTTCAAGAATTTTATTCCATGTATAAAACCACATTGACAACTTGCTGGTGCGTTCTACTCTTGCTCAGCATGTCAGCGATCAGTTTTACTGATTTTATTTTTGTTATTAATTGGTTAATTCTATAAGGAATCGATTTTAACTTTAGTTTTTTGAAATAGGAAGATTTTACTCAACAGATTGCACTATCTTAGGACTGATTTGAATCTATATCAAGTTGAAAACTGTCACACGGCTCCGTTAGTTGATCAGTACGTAAGGAAATAATTTACAGAGCATAATCCTTAACAGACTCATTAAAAAATTTTTAGTCGGCTCGTCTACTATCAACATCATTTCTACAGGCCCTTTATTGGGCTCTTGACTTCTATTAGAAAAAAATAATAATAATAATAATTAAAATTACAATTATGTTTCTCTTTAACTGATCCAACTCAAGAATGCAACAATAGAAATGGTCTTAAAATTATATCGTGTTATCACTTGTATACAAAATATATTATAACAATGTCTTTTAACAAGTAGATAGAATATTTTTTCTAAGGCTGTCCATAAAATGTGAGAATTTGTAGAAGTAAGTATAGCAAGCGGGAAATGAAATAGACAACAGATATATTGGAATGAAAGAAACGAGTAAACTTATTTTATCTCAAAGTTAACAATAAACAGTTTTCGAAACGAATTGAGTCCATTGCATGTTCAACAAATAAGAGCGTATAATCGGAAGAAGGTATTTATTAACGAAAATAAAGTAGAGTTTATAATTGCACCCATTTCACGCGTGAAATGCGAAGCATTTGATGTTTGAAATATGACTGACGGTATCTGGTTGCATAGGTATCAGAGTACAAGGCATGAGTAATGAATGGGGTTTTCCTACTTTATTTAAGATTGCCTATTATAGTTGTTTATTACTGTATTGAAATGTCGGCATTCCTGATCTTGAGCTTAAACATGCCAATATTATAAATTATATGTCTAAGTAATTAAGTATTGAAGAGTATGCTACAGACACAAAATTTCACGTATGAAATATTGTTATATGCGTAGGTCTTACTGGATAAAACAATTTGCGCCGAACAAGTCTATCCTTTTTAAATTGTTATTTGGTTTCTGAAAATAAATTGCATTTTATTATTATTTATTTATTATTTACCTTCAAGTAACTAATAAATATTAATTCATCAGAATGTTTAAAAAATGTCATTTAATGGAGAAAAAAAATGTTTGCTGTTAGGAACACCAGAGATATACTAGACTCGGACACACAGATAAGTCGGCTGTAGCAGAACATGTTCATCACAATGAGCACCATAAAACACCAAATACGAGAACGTTAGGATATTAGAAAGGAGTGTACGTTATCACCTAAGAATTATTAGGGATACACCAGAAATTATAAAAATAAGAACAATTTCAACACAGAAGATGGTTATCGAATAAAAAATACATGGAGACTGGCTTTGACAAGTACCAGTAATGTAGTCGGTCACGGTCAACGGAGCACGACGAATGTACAACCAAGCGTAGCAGCCCCCAGGTATATAACGAGGAGCAGAATACAACAACTTCAGTCTTTGGAACCCTTTTGAAGAAGCTGACTGCATGATCAGCGAAGCGTCAAGTCAAGTTCGACGACCGCGGCAAAACCCGGAAGAAACTACTTCAAATCAAGCATTATCTTACTATAATTTTACTTCCCTATACATCACATTGTTGTATAAAGAGCGGGTAATGCAGATTTTACAATAATTTATTTTGATGAAAATATTTACCCTTCTACACATACTGTTGCCTAGGGAATGTTATGATATCTATCATTTTTATGGCTATATAACGTATATATTATGTTGGGAACAAACAAGATATGTATTGAAGAGATATTAGTTATGCATCTAGACTTGTCCTTTGATCGGAGCTTACGACAATAGAATGATTGTCTTCAAGAGTCAAGTCTTGATTATTGATGTTGTTTACTATT
Source organism: Stenurella melanura (assembly GCA_963583905.1). Taxonomy (NCBI): domain Eukaryota; kingdom Metazoa; phylum Arthropoda; class Insecta; order Coleoptera; family Cerambycidae; genus Stenurella; species Stenurella melanura. Next base: position 198,696,931 of record OY757309.1, read on the forward strand.
TCAACGATTTTCTCAGCAATCGACATTATGAATCATATAAAATATCATGGCGGTTAACAGTAGTAAGCGTACGCTGCGTCAATATAGGATACAGGTATTCTTGAAATGGAGATAAGTATAATTTTCTTGATGTACGATACATTTTAGAAATCCAATTAAACAAACCATCTAAAAATACCTACAACCTTAAGGATCTATAGTCATGTCCAAATAATTCCAACTTCTCAGTCGAATTTAGTGGCATTTTTGTAGAGGGAGATCGAGAAAGACTGAATACGCTGCTCCCTAAAGATTTTTTATGTGCCACTCACACTATTTTGTGATACTTTCAATATTTGCACGTTGGCGCCAGTGACTTATTGATTTATTTACGTCGTGTGCGTGCGACGTCACAAATTTTGACATTCGTCAGCTTAGGGACAACAAACCGAAATTTCTAAAGTGCTAAATAGCAACTAACCAAACTTTTCATTAAATTACTACTTTTGTGGACATTATAGTATACAATGTGTCCAGTTTTGGCTGTATTATTAATTGTGGAAGTGTGGCAATAAGAAATGACGCCCATTTGTATTAAATATCATCGATTTTTGAACTAGGAAATGTTGAAGTTGGAACACGTCAATTGATTGCAAGCAGTAAAAAGAAATGATTTTACAGCAGTATTCCAAGTATTTTGTTAATGGTAAATTGTTATATATTAAAGTAAGAATTTTATTTTTAACGTTTATATTGTTGGCCACATTGTTGTGTTAGAGGACTAGAATCAAGTTAACATAAGATGCAACTTGAAACCCAGCTATCAAACTGAAAGATGCACCTTGAAACCCAGCCATCACACTGAAAGTGGTTGTGATAAAATAAGTGCTGTTAGTGCAATCTATAAACAATTTGATATAGAAATTAACAGTTTATATTGGTTTGACTGATATTTTTTGTATTTAAACTTGAGTTGAGCGAAAAAGAGACTCGTGTCGAAAGAGAAAAATGTTACGAGACAACCGTTTTAAATATGGTGTTATTCAAGAGGAAATTCAAAGGAAAGTTACTGATTACATAAAATCTGATAAAGTTTATAGATTAAATTTCAAAATGTCATCGATGATCTGGGGCCTAAATGTCTTGTTTTAAAGTGTATATTGTGGTTGTTTAAAAACTACTATGTTAGATTGTTTAATGTTTGAAAACTGAGTATGAACGCTGACTTTAACCTATTCTCACAGTTTTGTAATGTTAAACAAGAGAACTGAGTAGTTTTAAACCCACACGATATATTTTGAAACAATATACATTCACTCTCCACATAACTCGTATTATAATTACTTAAGTATAAATGCCATCTAAGTTATATAACAAATGTTAAACTTGGTGATAATAAATAATTGCATATTAACTTAGTAGATATATTTTGTTTTATTCTGATTTATAAACATGTATGTACTAGTTCAGCGTAGTCGACATTCAACCTACCTAACGATAGCAGTAAGTGATAAATGAAACAATGAAAGGAAAGGAGAATATTTAATAACACACATGAGTTAGACAACAATAACATTAATAGGACATGATAAAAAAAGTTCTTACAGAAATTACAATGCTAGCACAGCTCAGTGCATAAGCATACCATAAACGAAGGGTCAACCGCTCGATAAAATATATTTACCTTACTATAACTTTAAGTCCTTTGCTTAATTTGTTTTTTTTCATGAGTACCTATTTCGCAAAATCTACACATTGTATTGCATAACGGTTACCTGCTTAGCCATAGCCACTACTGCTAAAAAGAATGATATCTCATCACCTCACTCTGTACCTTATAAATTGCAAATTTAGGCTAGCGAACGTGTTTGCCTGTACCTGCAGTACAATCACAATGAGTACTGAGGATTTATCTGAATCCCCAATGAGGAATGAGGCTTTTGTTAACAACGCTGAAAGTTCATAAACTGAAAAATGGATCTGTGTGTTGTAGGTAATTATTCAATTATTCAAAACAACATATAATTATGCAAGTGCATGGCAAAAATGATTTATACTTTATAACTAATTCTTACCTTTGCGATTATAAGCTGTTAACCTGTAAATTTCTTGGAGAACTTGTGCCACCCAACCACTAATAAACTGGTTGTAAACTTCGACTTTTGAATGTCTTGTAGTCATTCCTTTAACTATGAACTCCTTTCAAAAATCATGTAATTACAATATATGTGTATGTAATATTCAGAAATACATCGGTATCTGCACTAAAATTTTCTTTATTTAACGTATAGGGATTTAAATTTATTGCACCAACTTTTTTCCATACACCTAACCTGTACATCATAGGACAATATCATAAAATATAAACTCTTCTCCATCTTAAGAAACAAAATTCGCCACATGAATTAGTTAAGGATAATTGTGGATGTTAAATAATCCAAAATTAAGTTTTAAAACTTTAAACATCACAAAATCTACAAAGTATACAATTCGATCAGCTGATCACAAAACACAAAGTGGCGGCCATTTGCATTTGTTCAGAATTTCTTAAACCAGTTAAATACGAAATTAGTTTTAATAATATACGTAGAATAGAAATCAATTTTGATAATTTTAGTGACTTTTCTGTATCACGTGACGTTCACTCTTTCTCGATCGCACTGTATTATATTTTGATGCACGCTGGTACTTCGTATTCTTGTGCTATGACAGAAGACTTTCAAATCGCCTTTAACTTAATTATATTGTTCTGATTACCTTAAGTGACTTGGCCTTCCCAAATTTCAGCATAACATTGATGGATGAGGTGTTTCAAGCCACGCCGTGTACAGTTATTTAGTGCTGTTTTATTGAATTCGAAAACACATTTTGAATAAGTAAATTATAGAACAAATTGAAATCCCATGTGATGCTCTCTGTAGTCACTTCCATCGAGCACAAACAAAAACAGTATTTTATCTTTGAGCAAATCCGCAATTGGAAAGCAGGAAGCCTTAATTCTGAACCAGACCAACTTTATATACACATCCATTATGTAATCCCAAATGAATATAATGATTTATATGTATTGTTATTGTAGCAAATTTACTAACATATGCATTCAGCAACGGAGAGAGAGAAAAAGGAAACGGTAACTGTTAAACACTTTTCATATGTCCGAAGCTGCATGTGGGTCGTCCTTGGGGAAATTTAAATTCGTAGCAGTAGGTGTTGGCAAATGTGCGCTCAGTAGTACCGTACAAACTAAATAAATGACCACTGTCAATGTACCTCCACTTACGAATAACGTAACGGAACTCGAAGTATCCCACAAATAAGTTTAATACGGAAGTATGTGCCTCAGTTTAGACGTGATTGCGGTTTCAGCAGTGACCAGCTACTTATAGAATCGGCGGAAGTTAAAATTAAGATTTCACAGATATGTATAGATTCAAACATAGATTTCTTATTCATCGAATTTTGATAAAGTGACGCATTGAAATGCTGCCACCTTAAAGAGAGCAATTTCTTTACATCTTAAAACGCATATTGAAAACAAAACGAAAATTTAGAGACAGTAAATTTGTAAATATTCAATTGTTAGATATCAAAGACGTTTACTGAGGATTTGCTGCTTAAAATCATTAGATTATCTAAAAGAGGGAGCATAGATACGTCTGGCTATACTTGTATTTTGATACACGACAAACTTACATAACGGATAAACACACATAGACAAAAAAACTTTGCTTTCTCTCCTACTCTACCCCTAGCCACTGACAAAACCCCCATATATTTGTTGGCACCATTCAAATGTGGTCTTATGAGCTGAAATTTTCGGGATCTTATTTTTTTGGTAAAAGGAAAAATTTGACACCCATAGAGATTAGGAATGATGAGATTCATAATAAATGGGTGATTCACGTAGGCCGTTCGTTAGAAGTTTTACAACTTTCAGTTGGACTACAAACTTGAATCTTGGTATGCTGACATATCGATCAAGCCCGTTCTACCTACAATATTTTCTGTCCTCCAGCTATACAAGGTGCGACAAAAGTCAGTACTAACTTGCTTGTTTTAAATGGAACACAATATATATTTTCAACTTTTCGAAATAAGCATAAAATGTTGAATCTAACCATGTACTATAATACCTAAGTCGAGCAGATTCTTAAATATTTGACAATTTATAAAAAAAAAAAATTGACAGGTGCAATGGTTTGCAGTAACTTTCTTCGAGTAGGAGATCCTCATTTGCCCTTTGGCACGTGGAAAGAACACAGCTCTTCTTAACAGTTGTCAGTGCTCCTACAATTACTGGCACGACTGTGGTCTTTGCACTCCACATTCTGCTCACTTCTATTTGGAGGTTCTTGTACTTGCTCTACTTCCTTGAGCATCACGTTGATATCACTCCAGATGGGCACATCGATTAGCAAACCGAATTTTTCCTTTTTATTATGTCCGATAATGTTTGGTTGATTCGCACAAAGGAGCATGTTATAAAAGTGTCGATTTCTGCTTCCGAATGTAAAATGAATGATGACTAGGAGAAGAACGCACTCTTTTCTTTGCGTTGAGTCCACGATTGCTAACTGGGCGAAATACAAGAAAGGCGTTCTACTCCGTGTATATATACAAGTTTTCCTTCAAGCGTATTAAAATGCAAACATTCATTTATTTATTTATTATAAATTTACAATTATGCAAATTGCAGTGTTGCATGTCGATGTTTCATTGTCTATATTAGTAATTTTATTGTTAGTTTCTTCCAAGTCGTTTGGAAGTTCATTAGGGGTGCTTCAATTTGTGTCTTTAGAAGTACTAGACTTATTATAATCGACCGGGGCTAGAATTCTTTTGGCTGTCTGCTTTTAATTCGTTATAAATTCCTCTATATAACCCTCAGCTACGTAACTTTACTTCTAGCGCCCATGTCTTTTTAAACAAGAAATATCTCCACCATTGCCTACAAGAATTGTTGCTGACGTTCATCGTAGACAGTGACCTGTATATTCTGTATATTCGAATGGATTTGACAAATTTAAATACAGAACAACTTACCGTATTTGAAATTTTATGTACCTATGCCCATTATTACTTTGTGGCATTTTCCTTTTTGATACTTGATAAAAAAATCGAGAGGGCTGGAAATCTTTCGAGCGAAGTCTGGTATACTGGCGGCACAAATTCAAGTAAAGGTCACCGACAATAGTAAACGACCGAGGCTTTTTAGTTTTTGTTTTTATAATTTTTACTAAAATTAATGTTCCACAATCCTCGACATCTTCTACATTTAATTTTAATAGCTCATCACAGCGACAAGCATCTGTGACTCCGAATATCAACATAACTTACAATCGATCGACAATTACCTATTTGTTCATTAGTAAAGGATCCTAAATTTCTTACCTTTGTAGCTAAATAAGTGTCATTGGGTGCATTTTGCAGAAAGTCGTCGAACTCTTGTTTGGTAACACTTTGGATTTTTTCGGGTTGTAACCTTCCCGTCATTTTAAAAAAGCATTATGTTTTACATATTTTGCAATATTTGCATTAATTTTTAGGTTTAATTCATTCAACTTTAAGCATTGAATACTGTGCCAATAGAGTTGAACTTTTCAATTTATGTTTTTCGGACAAATTCGAGAAATACGCCAACATGACGTTTTCGGATTAATTGCGAACATTTGTTCTTGAGCCCATATTATTAGTCGCTCGTATGCAAATTCATAAATCTGGCGAGATTTCGTAGGAATTAAATTTTCTACAGTAGAATTAGCAATTTTCACTAATTCTGGTGGTGTGCACTGTGCACTGTAATTCTTCACACATCTTTTCCATTTTACACGACAACCACATATAATTCGAAAGCAAGCGCGGACCATGGACTATTGATATGAAATATGACAGATGATTTGTAGATAGCACGTCACTGGCCGCTGTGGTGGCTTTCCGAACTAACATTATATTACTAGTAAAAGAGTGTCCACCACGCGGTGGCGTTCGGTACTAACATTTTGTTACTAGTAAAACAATGTCCTACTTCTAATCCTGTTTTTGGTAGCACAATTTAAACATTTTAATACGCTTGAAGAAAATATATTTGTATTCTCTTGAAATGGTGGGAACACTGCTGTAACGACTTAAGTAGGATTAACAAATTAGTGTCCATCCCAAAAGTATTGAATATTGCAATTGCAGTACAATACATCTGCCCCCCCCGCGTTCTCGAGGGGGAGGAACGCAATGGTGACAATATTTCCTTTCCTACCATTCTTGAACTACTCCAAAATCGAGAAAACCATCCCTCTTTCGTACTAGGCTTGCGAGGGCTTGCCGAATCAGTTTATTTTTTTTTCAGTTTCTCTTTTTCTTTTCGGGAAATACGGGTAGAAATCGACACCTTTTTAACATCCTCATTTTCCTGTCAGTTGATTTATGCACGTCCCACATAAGTGTGATATCATTGGTGTTAACAACTTTTTCAGGGGTATACTCGTAATATGTCTCAGTGGAGATAACCGGCCACTTTGTTGCATCGATGAATATATTAGGATGGTGCCAAAGTAGTACATCAAGCCACCAAGTGACTGACTAATTCCTCGGCAGGTCGCACAACCGACACTTGCTGTCAACAGGCCGTTTTCGGTATCATCCACTAGTGTATCTAGTATTTAGCTCTAGGTTCTGCGCTGACATTATTTAAATTTCCGTTCTTCCTTTCAAGTGCGAGTCTCTAAACTACTTTGCAGTCGCCTTCTTGTCCACTGCTGGCCGGTAAAGTTTGCGGAGGAACTAACTGTCCATGCATCGTCTTTACGCAATTTACTTCTATTTTTTTCTATTCAATGCTGCATTTCATTTTCGTGTGCACAGAGCAAGGTAAGTATCTTAAGTCTTTTAAAAGCATTCTTAATATCATCCCTATATGATAACCCAGCAACGATTCTGACCCTTTCCTTGCAGTGAAAAAACTGTTGAGGTATGTGTCAAGTGGCCCCATATTAAAATGGCATAGGAAATGGAAGACAGAATTATTGCGCGATATACCATTAGAACCGTTGACTGTGACAAACAATTTTTTAAATTGCGCAATAAGAAAATATGACGCGATATATTCTTGCAGATGTAGGACGTGTGTTCTCCCCACGTCAACTTGCTGTCCAAAATGACGCCCAAAAATTTAACACAATGGGAGGTCATCTGTACAGAGTGCTGTCGTAATGAAAAAATCATAGTCTCTGTCTTATCATTATTTAATACTGGCTTATTATTTAAAAACCAGTTATGAACCATAGACAGGCTGTTTTGAGCCTCTGATAATAAAATTATTATGGGAAATTTGTTAAGGGATTACTACTTGGCAAATCATTAACATAAATAAGAAATAAAACCGGTCCCAAAACAGAACCCTGAGGGACACCAAATTTAATATCAATGTTACCGAATTAGCATTATTAAAATGAACAAATTGATGATGATCAGTTAAATATAACGTAATCAGTTTTCTACTCGTCTCAGAGAATTTATAAAATTTCAGTTTGTTTACTAAAATATTGTGAGGCACACAGTCGAAAGTCTTGCTTAGGTCCAAAATTTCACAAGCATACATTCTTTGTCCTCTAAACCTAGATTCATTACATTCATCAACGAATTAATTGCTAATGTCTTTGACAATTTTGACCTGACCATATTGACAACTATTAAATAGATGATAATTTTCAAAATAATTCGTGATTTGAGATTTGAGAACTACCTCATAGATTTTGGCAAATAATGACAGGATAAAAATGGGATTGTAATTAGCCGGATCATCAATACACTTTTTTTAAAAGAAAGGTAACACTTTTGAGAGTTTAAGACATTTTGGAAACACATTGTTTCTGATGCATTCATTAATTTGTTTCGTGAGTGGAATGATAATAATGTATTTGATACAATTGGGAATATCCATGTTGACATCATAAGCATCTTTACTTTGTTTGTTTTTCAGATTAGCGATTACATCTAGGACTTGATTGTAAGTGACCGTAGTAAAAATAAAATCCTTGTCGGCACCGGTTCTTATGGAACTTGTCAAATAATTTTCAAAATTGTCTGTGGCAGATGACAAGGAGTTCACTAAATTTTGATCGATGTTTCCAAAATAATTATTAAATTCGTCAGGAGAAATAATTTCTGACGAATTATGCCGAAAACTGGCAGCACTCTTTACCTTCATGGATCATAAAAGAGAATAACAGGGATCGGACAAGCTTTTGCCGATCTCTGGTGCCCTTTTTACGGTCTAGTTCGGGAAATGTGAATTTATGTCTGAAGACGTCCCTAGAAAGGGTGTATTTTCTGGTCGGCCGAAAAAAAAATAATTATAGGCCGTATAATAAAGTTTCTCGTAAATATATGTATGGTAAAGCTTATTTCAACTAATGAAATATATTTTGTACAGGAATATTTAAAGAAGTTTTCGCTTTTTAATAATCAACACAAATTTAACCTTTGATGTAATTATAGTCTAATGTCAACCTTCATAATTACTGTCATTAACTGCATGTAGGCTTTTGTAAATTCATTGATAGTATTACATTTTCTGATATATTGATATATTTTTTAACTTTTAGACATATTTAGTAGGTAGCTTTTTTATTTTACTGAATTATTGGCATTTTCTGTTGTATTGCGAACCAGTCTGAAGGATTCTGTGGACAAGTTACTATCTAATTGATGATTAAAATTTTGACGTAATGCGAAATTTTTAGCCAATTTCTACGTCCCCATAGTTGCCGAAAGATCGATCGGCATAAAATGGGGATTTGTTTTTTGAAGTTACCTGTTTTCGTTTCATAGAAAATAAATTTATTAGCATCTTATTTTTCGCAGTGACTATGTGTCTATAATTTGAACATTATTTATTTGTTTATAAATACGATATATTAACTCTATTTGCATGTTATCTATTTCACTTGAAAATTTTACATCTGATTTTTTTTTAAATGTATTCAAATAAAGTTATATAACAGTATATGTTGTATGTTATATGTTATATAGTAGGAGCATTTATAATCACTTGATCTTAATTCTTTTGTAATACAGACCTATAGCTATCGCACTGAATCCAATTGACATTATAATGAGGTTGACATTAGATGATAAAATATTTGAAGGAAAACGAATATGGGTGGAAATATGTAGAGAGAATTACTTCCTGTTCGACGCAATGAAAAAATTGAATAATGCAAATGAAAAAATAAAATTGAGAGTAAAAAGATCTACAGTGAGTTCTATGTTTGCTTTGTTAGCCCAGTCCCCAAGGAAAAATAGCGGCAAAACCTGGAAAAAAATCGTACTGAAAATTTTTGATTTTTGGTAGGTTCTTGGTAGTAGAAATGTATTTTAAAAGTTATCAAGGCCACTGTGGGCGGAACATAGAATAAAATTGTGTCAAATCTAGACAATTTTTTGGAAATAACTGTTACAATACGAAAAATACAACTACTACAGTTAAGGTAAAAACTTAGCACAAAATTCTGTACAAAAATTTTCGTGCATATAACGGTTCTCGCATAAAATAAGAAATAAACTTATAGCACCATGAGTCAACGCACGACCGCCTTTTTCCTTGCATTTCAACTAAAAAACTTTGATAACTTTTGATGAAATAATCTGATAGTAATAAAGAACAAATTATTTTAAGGTGGCAAAATGCAGCTGCCGTTACTATTTGATAATATATATTTTAACCATAACATTTGCTCCTTATGATGAAACATATTCTTTATAGGATTTTGTAAACAGCAGAAAAAACTATCTATGAGAACTCAAACAAAAAACTATCTGTAAAAAAATATTAATGAACTATTTGCATTCTTTCAATAACTTGAATTCTGGTTATGCTAGCAATTAAATTCCTAAAATGAATTTGTCTATTTTATTTGACAATTCTCATTGCAACACTAGTTACAGTTAGATATAGCCCCCTACAGCAATGCAGATTAAACTAGTATCGACATAATCCCCTACGGTCGTGAAGATTAAGTTAAAAATGAGAACATAGGCCTAACCTGAATGTACGTACCTACCTTAAAAAATCGTTCTAACAGATTACATTTTCATGAAGTTATCTATCTTTCTGTTTCTTGGTAATACTTAGCCTTTGAAACGTTTTTCGTCCTTATTCTGGAGCTTATCAGAAAGACATAAAGGAACTCAAAGTTGTTTCATGCAAAAAACCGAGACAACTTCCATAAATATAAAATATTTTGACATTTTTTATTTCATAAATTTTAGTGACCATTTTTAGAGAAGCGATAATTTTTTTTTAGCTTTCCACCATTTTTATTGGTTAAATTTATCATAACATAATTATGAAATTTTGGTACCCCTGTTGGATTCGCCATTCTGAATATTCAACTGTTACCATTGAACTTAGGATTAGCTACTCCGAAAATAGGTATCTAATTATTCTAATTATCAATATTAACACAATTTATCTACCATGTTTTTTCCATATTCTCGAATAGGGAATAGTTTTCTCCTATTTTTCTCACGTTATACTAGACATAGCTTGGTGAAAAGAATAGGTGACCACCGCATCGTCCAGTCATAGTCTACACTTTGCAATGATCTTCATAGAAATTCCAAACCAATCCAGAGAGATGATTGAGCCGAGCTAAAGAAAATATACAGATGGGTCGAATTAAAAACTTTCTCCTGTTTTTTGTAAACTTGTAAAATCAGCTAAAAAGTAATAAAAAATTAAAACACTAATTGTAAAAAATAATTAAATAAATCAGATGTCCATAATCCTATGTGATATACCATGTATTAAATGGACAACTTTTTCGATGTTTAACTTATTGTGTTACAATTTTTATTTGTCAGCATCAATAAAGAATGTTTGGAGAACAAAAAGTGATTGAAAAACTTCTTTTGTCTGACAAAAAATAACAAAGTTCAAAAAATTGTTATTTATGTACCAAGGGCGATGCAGAAATGTCTATGCCCGCGGGTGACAAATTTTTATATGAGGGCCTTGGTCCGAGGATATAAAGTCACATAAGGGCATAAGCAAAGCATCCTATATCGCCAGTGGTGCATACGGCGTTTTAAATTTCATTGTACTTTAGATACCTACATAATTTAAATGCAATAAATGAATTTAATAATTTATGAAATAGATATGGCTTTGCGGTTGTCGGTCCTTGCGTTTGCGTTTGTGTCCCTAACGGTACGACTATTATTTTGTTTATTTCTATTAGTGAAGTAATAAAGTGTGTTGAAATCTTTATAAAAGTGATAATACAGGGCGAAGAAATTCCACAAATTCTCATCCAAAAGGCCGCAGGAGAAAATGAGGCACTGCTTCCATGAAAATCGTGATCACTGTATTAGAAAAAATATTAAAAATTTCAACAATGGACTAACAGAAATTCTGCAACTGTCAGCGAGACAGTTCTAATGGCTTGTTTTCACGAACTGGTACGTACCTCATACGTACATCATTGTAATTTTCAACTTTTTGTGTTTTTTGATAAATTATTGTCCTTACATACTTCTTATTATTTATAGGCGAAAACATTCGGCCCGAAAACATTCTGGTCAAAATACTTAATGCTGAAGGCAACATTGTTGGTGAATAGAAAAACAAACATAGGAACAAACAAAGTCTTTCTGAAACAATCTTCAAAAGGATATCTTCCGAAAAAAATTCAAGATGTTGACAGGGGAGAATGTTTTAAAATTTTTCAAAGAAGCTTCGAAGATGCCACCTTCAGTGGATCCTTCTCCAACTGTACTATTAATTTTAAATGTTCTGAATAATAGGTAATAATATGGTGTAATAAATTTTGTACCGGTGTAGCTAATAGCGCTAAAAAACCTTAAACGAAACTTCTTTTCAATGTTTTCCAATGTTTTTTAAAAGTGAGTATTGGAGGACATAATAAGCGGACGTAATCATTATGCCCGCTATTTTTGGCCTTGGTGTATAATGACCTTGTTTATATATCTCGTATCCAAGCAATAAACAACAAATTATAAACAACTGAAATATAAGTACTTTTGTCTATAATTGTTTATTTGTGGCATATTCAGATTTTCTTATTTTTTTGTTGGGTAATTTGCCACTGAAAAATATTTAAAAGTTTTAATGAAAAAACCTAAAAACAAATTGCAACAAGATGGGAATTTGGTGAATAAAAATAAGTTAAGCATTGAAAGTATAATTTACACTTTGCATTAAAACAACATACTTTCAATTAAATAATGACTTCTATCAACAAGACTTTGGGATGGCCATGGATTCTTCATTATCTCCAATAGTAAGTAACAATTTCATGGAAAATTTTGAGAAAAGTAATATTAATAATCTAGCTTATAAACCCATTATATGGTGGAGATATGTAGGTGAAATTTTTGATATTTGGCCTTATAGTAAAGAATGTTTAAGTAATTTTTTTAATCAGATTAACGAAAAAGAACCTTCAATTAAATTTACATTAGAAATAGAAAATAATAATTAATTACCTTTCTTAGATATTTTAATTGAAAAATTAGATAACGCATACCAAACCAGTGTATATAGAAAACAAACACACACAAACGGATACTTAATTTTCAATTCAAATCAACATATTAGTGTAAAGAAAGGTGTTGTTAAGTGTTTGTATGACAGAGCTAAAATAATTTCTAAGTGATGTAATATTAAGGAACGACAAGCAATTTATAAAAACTGTCTTATGTCTTATTAAATAATCAATATCCTGAGAGTTTTGTTGATAGTCAGTTATTGAACATTGGTAGTAGAAAGAATATACTATCACAACCTGAAGTATTTAGGTCAATGGCAGTAATTCCATATATGCATGGTCTATGGGATAAATTGCTAAAAATTGGGAATAGGTTTTCCGTACGAATCGTTTTTCAAACGGGCTCCACGTTAAAATCGGTTTTATCAAAAACCAAACCTCTAAATATTGTTTAAAATTCAAAAAATTGTATTTATAGTGTTCCGTGTGAGTGTGGAAAACATTACGTAAGTGAATCACCCAGACCTTTCAACGTAATGCTTGGTGAATATAGAAATTACGCTAGAAGGGGAAAATTTGAAAAATCCAAAATTTGTGAACACGCGTGTGATAATAATCACAGGATTAAATGGGACTCGGTGAAGATTTTGGAAAAAGGGAGCAACGGAACCAAAAGAAAACTTAGAGAATCCACGATTCTTTTCTTAAACGAAGATAGATGCGTTTCAAATTATTCAATAGATTTTTGTACTAGTTGGTTGCCCCATCCTTAGAGACGAAGTAAGTAAAAATAAGATAAATATAATTTAGCGTCTCGCGTGACTGTGGAAATACATAAACAAAGAACTGTCATGATTGACGTCCAAAAAAGTTTTAAGAACTGAAGTAGACTGTCTTCCGAAACGTTAACTGCCTGTAACTTTCATTTTCATTTTTTAGTTTATAACATTGTTCTAGTTTATATATTTTTAGGTGTGAGGCTTTTTGAAACAGTGACATATTCAAGAACCAACCTATGTCTGATCCGTTTCGCTCAGAGGTCAACAAAAAGTAAATAAGTACTTTTATCGGAAAAACGTGAATATTTAAAATGTCCTTAACAAAAGAAAACAACCAAACAACACATACTTTTTTTAATTAATTTCATTGTGATGCATGCACAATTTCAAGGAAAAATACATAAATTAGAATAACTTTTTCACCATCAATTTTTGGACAACTACATATATTATTTTGATTGGAAATGACATCCCCATCACTTCATTTAATTTCATTTCCTACTTCTGGGACACACTGCATGGGTGAAAATATTTCAAGGAGTGTGGCGCCTAGATTGACTGGGTTCTTTAATATTGTATACAATCAACATTTAGAATCACACGTATTGAAATGGCCTTATGTGAAAAGTGTTACAGATTGAGAAATACCAAATACCCAAAATCCATGTACACTGAGATAGCGCCTCATTTAAAAAAAATATCAGCTCCACAGCTTAGATATAACGTGTAATTACTGGCCTATAAGCACCTAAATTTTTTCTCACACTTTATCAGCTTTTTATTATTTTTACTAGCTGATGCTTATTATAAATTACAAGAAGCAGCAAATAATAAGTCTAAGTTTATTAGAGTTATTGAACAGACTCCTAAAACAAAATAGGAGTGACGGATTTAACCATTACGTAAATATGGAAACTTGTCCGCGGAACTCCGTAAAACATGTTTAAAAAGACATTATTATTTGTCCTTGCCTACGCACAAAGCTTCTAAAGCAAAAATAAACTCCCTTCTTTTATTGTTGTCTCATAGCCCACATAAATATTAAAATAAACTTTTCAAACTGGGATATCACCTTCATCGACTTTACTTTTTGTTTAGAATTTGTAAAGCCACAAAGGAAATGTTCAGTTCAGGTGGACCTAACAGAAACACGAGGCAGGATAATAGAGGAAGGGCACCCAACTGTTGGGTGAACAAACATTGAAAGACACACACAAACAAAACAAAATACTCGAAAGGTAAGTCCGAATGTAAACCCGCTCGATAAGAAACACAGAGTTATGTAGAAAACTTAGTGACAGCACTGTCTCTTACTCAAGTTACAAATCTCAGACATGCATCCCTATGTGGTGCAATATATTTAGGAACTTTCTAACTGTAATATTATACGGCGTGACTCACTTAAGACGAAGACACCCTCAGATATTGCTTGTAATTTTGGTAGTGCATATACAGGGTGATTATTTCAAGGTGGCCATTAGACTATTTCCGACTTGCAAATGATATAGACATCTAAGATTTGGTACCCTACCATAGTCGACCGTTGCGAGTTCGAAAGTAATAATCTGAAAATGGCGGCACTTCTGGAAATACCGGAAGTTGATGCCATATTTGTTTGTTTCAATTCACACACCCAATTTTTATATATTTTTTTAATTCGGCCTTAAATTCTGAGCATAAATAGTAATAGTAATAGTAATAGTAATAGTAATTTATTAACCATTCCAGATACATAGTATATATGGCAAGTCAAATGGTACAATTTTATACAATAATATAAAACAATATTACATATAAAAAACAATATAAAAAAATATTATATATATATATATATAAGAATATTACACATAAAGTACATAGATACACATATATTATATATCACACATGCATTTGTACTATATAGATCAAACGTAATAAAACAAACAAATTTCCTTTAAACATATATTATATTCCTTTCAGTTCCCTATTTAAAAAATCCTGTGTACTATAAAAACCGCCCTTGAGTAGCAAGTTTTTTGTCTCGGTTTTATAATTTTTGTATATTTTTATTTTTCTTATGTTTTCAGGTAGACTATTATATAGAGTAATGCAATTATAATGAGGGGAGTGTTTAAATTTAGTTGTATTATGTCTAGGTATGTCAAGCAGTTCCACATGACGCGTGTCATATGTATGGTATTAATTTTTTTTAATGAATAAGCTCATATTTTTCCTAGCATACATCAGGCACTTGTATATAAATATAGAGGGCGTGGTTAGTATTTTTTCTTTTTTAAATATTTCTCTACAGCTTTCGTTACAGTTAAGCTTATATATTAGTCTTATCAATCGTTTTTGCATATGAAGACTCTATCTTTATCTTTAGCATTCCCCCAACATATTATGTTGTAAGATATGTTGGAGTATGCTAGTGCATAATAAATGTTTAGCAGACCGGATTGATCTAGGCTATTTCTCATTTGTAATATTGCGAAGTAAGCTTTATTTAGTTGTCCACATACATAATGTATATGCTCCTCCCATGTTAATTTAGAGTCTAAATAAATGCCTAGTAGTTTGGTGGTTTTTGAGATAGTAATCCCATCATATGTGATCGCATCATAAGGTAAAGGCTTTTGGATATGAAAATGGATAAAAACTGTTTTTGTGTCATTTAGTATCAGTCTGTCCCTTTGGGACCATATGCTGATTTCTTGCATGGTTAGGTTTATTTGTGCATGGAGTTCCTCAAGGCTACCCGCATTTAGAGTAACCGTTAAGTCATCTGCAAATAAGGTTGCGTGGCCCACTGTTAGGTAGTTAGGTAAGTTGTTAATGTACAGTAGAAATAGAAGTGGTCCAAGTACTGAACCTTGAGGTACCCCAATATTTACATTATGTTCGTTGGAATTATAACCATTTATTTTAACTTTTATTGACCTGTTTTCCATATACGATATTATCCACGCCAGTATAGTCCCCCTTATACCAATACTGTTTTTTTCCTAGTAAATTCTTATCAATAGTATCGAATGCTTGCGATAAATCAAACAAAAGAGAAATAACATACTTGCCTGTGTCTAGAGATTTATATACATGTTCAAGCAGATGACAACATGCAGTTTCAGTGGATTTGCCAGCTCGAAATCCATGTTGGGATATTGTTAATATTTTGTTTATTTCACAGAATGACACTATTCTGTTATACATGATTCTTTCAAACAGCTTTGATATGACACTTAATAGTGATATCTGCCTATAATTCTCAATGTCTTCGCCAGCACCTTTTTTGTGAACTGGTATGACAATAGCTAGTTTTAATGTATTGGGAAAATGTCCCTGTTCAATCGAGATATTAAATAAATATGTCAACTGATCAACAACATCCTCTCTTATGGCTTTTAACAAATCTGCGGTTAAGTTATCGAATCCAACTGATTTCTTATTTTTTAGGTGAATAATAGCTTCATTTACTTCCTCGGTGGCGATAGGTGGAAGAAGCATTTCGTTCTCCCTATATATAGAAGTGGTACATGGTAATGACAAATTGGAACCAAAGTGGTGATGTAATTTTTGTTGAGTATTTGTGGAAAAATGTTTTGCGAATTTATTGGTTAGGATATTTTTATCTGAAATTAGCTCATTATTGTCATATACTTTTATATTTTTATTACAGGTTTTTTCCCTGCCCAATTTGTCATTAATTATGTTCCATACTGCTTTTGTTTTATTGGATGCGTTATTTATTTTGTTTCTATTAAAATTTTGTATACTGGTTTCAATATTTTTTTTGTAATTAATTTTTTCAGATTTGTATAGCAATATAGACTCAGTACTTTGCAAGTTTGTCATCAACCAGTAGAGATTTTTTAAGTTGTTGCTCTGTTGAATAAGTTCATTAGTTAGCCAACCTTTTTTGCAGTTTTTATTGTCATTGTCCTTTACTGTTATTTTTTTAATAGGACAACTAATATCGTAGCACCAGATAATGCTATCTATGAAGAAATCATAAGCATCATCCACATTTAATTGACACATTTCCGTCCAATCCACCCGACTTACGTAGAAAGCAAAATTTCTAATATTGTTGGTATTTAAGTTCCTTGTTTGAAAGCATTCAGATTGTCATTCAGATTGTCAGTACTTATCTGTAATAGTTTTTGACAGATGTCAATTTTTCCCTTAAGTTTTAGAGACAATACATTGTTAATTAAAAAATTCATGTCTCAAGCTAGGTAAATAAGTTATTTTTCAGTCGGTTCCTTAAAGTTCAAAGAACCACTTAAGTGGCTACGATGTGACGAACGAAGTTTTCAGTGGTTGCTGTGATTTTTTGAAAATAGCAATAAAGGTGGGAGATGATTTATTTTGCCAAAACAGATTTGTCAAATCTTGAGTTGCTAATTCGCCAAGTTTTGGAGGAAGATTATTCTCAACTAACTTATTGCATTTCAAGACAAATTTCTGTGCCAGAATGTGAAGACTAAGATCTAATGGTGGTTCACTGCATTCTGTCAATAGAGCAGAGGTAGGCAGCCTGCAATTATTTGACACATCTGTATTTGCATCTAGAGACATGATTAATTCTATGTCTTAATTTGTGAATTATATTAATGATTAAAATAATCATCCAGTGTTTAGTGAACAAATGTAGAGATTTCTTCAGATTTCCACATTTCAGATCATGTAGATTCCGAAAATCAAGGTTTTTTAAATTCCGTCATTCTGCCTGTTTGTCTGTCTGTCTGTCATTAACTAAGAAACTACTTGACGGAGAACAGTCAAATTTGGTAGGTAGTTGAAGCCACTGCCAGCGAAGATATGATTAGACTTCCACTGGACAGTATACAAGGTGGACCGTCTAAAGAAGATGAAAACATAATTTCTCTCACAAATAAAAAAATCTCCTCGTTTCATTACATTCTAAATCTATTTCAAAGAAAACATGTTTTGAAATTTTTCTTTCCATTACTATGCTTCCACTATATTTGGGTGTGTAGGTGAAAATGTGAAAGATGACAATACAATTTGTCATATAATTACCACAATTAGCAAGACACCTATTATAGTTTTATTGAAAAATATATGGGGTGGTCATTAGTGTGGTCCTTAAAAACCAACTTAAAAAATTACCCAGGACACCTTCTTATTTTGTTCTATGCTATAGAAAAAGACTTCCATAAAAATTTTAGATTTTTTATAATGTTTTAGGGGTCGCTACCAAGTCTTGAATTTTCAAGATAATCAACGATTTTTGCCAAATTTCATCAATTAAATTAATAAAATAGGACAGTACATTGTCCCCTACTTTCATCTCAACCAATCATAACTCACTCAATAGGGACAGCCCCACCCAACTTTCATGTTAAGACAAGAGTGTTTCATGTCCAGATGCGCGCTTGGCACTTCCATGCACAGCTTGACTCGAGACCTCAGTTTCCTATCAGCTATTGTTCTGTGAGGACTGCATTTCTGAAAACTATGGTATTTTCTAAATGATTCTAACTGAAAATATGTTTAGTTGTCTGGAAGATATATTATTGCGGCTTATAATAATTTGTTAAAGTGGCTTTACGTCATTACTTTAAACCTTGTCTAGTACACTAAAGTGGACCGAACGTTTGATTATTGGGCCAAAAGAGGCCGTATAATTTAGGACAAAAGTGCATTGACTATTTTATAAAGTAGGAATGTTTGAAATTATTTAATACTGATTGGACTTTAAGACGTTTGAGTATGGCAACTAGTATAAGTTTCCCATCATCTATTCTATTGTAGAGGTAAAATAATAAAAAATAAATATATTTTTTACATTTTCAAAACAATTTTTTTTCTTGAAATTGAAATATGTTTAGAATGTCATGAAATGTGCAAATTTTAAATTTCAGCAAAAAAAATTTTTTCCCATCGCCCATTTTATATCTTCTTTTTATATGTTGAGAATGTCATGAAACGTGGAAATTTTAAATTTGAGCAAAACAGTTTTTTCCATCATCCATTTTCAGGGCCGCCGAGAAAAAATCGGGGCTGTAACATACGGCTCCCGCCAATCTTCAAGATAAATTTCGAAGAGCGAGGGGGAGTATTCCTTAGAATTGACTATGTTTCTCAATTGAAATTTTGAAAAGCGGGGGGTAACATTCCCTTTCCTTACAATTAAATATTTATCACGGTTACCATTTTAAAGAGCAAGGGAGTGATATTTCTCGTAATTGAATATCTGTCTCTATCGAAATTTTGAAAAACGGGGAAGTGATATTCCCTAAGCATCAATATTTATCTCAATCAAAATTTTATAAAGCGAGCGATAATATTACCTATGGACATATGGACATGTCATTCGGAACTGATTATTTGCATCGTACTAATCATTTACAAATATACCTCACTCATATTACCTAATGCAAATGCTAACCTCCAAATCTTCAACTTCAGGCGAAACCCGGGTCCCATCAAAAACCACCAGGCTCGGGGAGTACCACCCCCGACCCACCCCTCTCTCAACATGCCTGTCCATTTTATACAAAATTATCAAAATTTCAAAGTTTTTCTCTATTTTAAATTTTCATAAAAAAATTTTTTTTAATAAGTTTAGAATGTCACGAAACGTGAAAATTTAAATTTAAGCAAAAAAAATTCCATCACCCATTTTATAAAAAATTGAAAATTTAAGAAAATTTTTCTATTTGAAATTATCAAAAAAAAAATCTTTTTTGAGATAGGTTTAGAATGTCATGGAACGTGGAAATTTAAAAATTGAACGAAAAAAATTTTTACATTCTGTTTATTCTCTTTAGACGGTCCACCCGGTATTTTTTCCAGTTATAGACTTGCCATTTCTTCGGTGGCAGTGGCGTTAGCTACCTACCAAAATTGACTGTCTTCCGTCAAGTAGTCTTTTAGTTAATGCACCAACAGACCGACAAACAGACAGACCGAGAGACAAACAGGCCGAGAGACAGTCAGACAGACTGACGGAATTGAAAAACCTATATTTTCGTAATCTACATGATCTGAAACGTGAAAATCCGAAAAAATCTCGGAGGGTGATTTTCTCTCGAATACAATACTTTCCTTCGAAAGTAAAAAGGAAAACTTTTGAAGTAATAATATTTTACCTGAGCCATTGTTTAAAAAAATTATTTTTGACCATATACAACACGAGTAAATTAACTCCATATGTTTTAGAATATGAGCAATAATGTTAAACTGGCTAATCTCAACCAAGATATTAGTTGAGTTTCTAATACCAACTGATCAGTTTATTTTAAAGCGTTTTTTAGTCTGTGGTTGTATAAAACTGAAGCAATAAAAATTTTCTATCCACAACCTCAATGATCGGAGTGGAAGTTTAAATTTAATGCAACTAGTAACTAATAGAAGAAACCTATAGTTTTATTACCTTATGAACGCAGTTAAAATTGGAACGAAAATTTTACAGAATGAATTATATTGATGTTTGCTTTATTTTCCATAAATGCTGTTTTATAACGAAAGGTGAAAATCAAGCAATAGTATACATAAATCTATCATGTTTCAATCTAAACGTGTACAACGACGACCAAAGACACTGTTTAAACTTCTCTGTTTAAAAACAAAGAAAAGTACAAGAAATATTCATTAGTACAAATGAAATCGTTTTAAAAACTATAACTATTTGAAAAAACATACATTCTATACAATATACAGAGAGAAGTTTAGGTCGCTCGTGCTCAGTTAAATTTGCCTCAAAATAGTGTCAATTTGAATACCACCAATTAGGTTATAATAATTACTTCATATGCAATTCAAATTCTTTAAACTTGATCCACCCTATACTCAACTGGTTTCTGCAGTATGGTTCATGCTAATATTATTAAGAATGCGGTAATACAAGGTACATAAATGTTTTAATGAATACTTCAGAAACAGATACTGGCAGTTGCTATGTTCAAGTGTAGCCATGTGAATTTATACTATTATGAAATTATAATCTTCTACACGAAGTTGGGTTACCTCGCGCCAAATGTATAACTGTGGATCAGAGTTCTTTTAATTGCTTCTACATATGTTAATATACTCGTTTCTCGAGTGGGCTTAAATATATGGTTGTTTAAAATGATGTTGGATGTTTAAGTGAGAAGGCAGCCATCTTACGTCAAAGATTAGACACTGATTTAATTGAAGAATCTGTCATATTATTTTTAAGACATTTGCCTTTTATCCAAATAATCTGCCGATGTTCACCAGCTCTGTAACTATAACGCCATATACTGTAAAATTTAACTAGTAAGGAAGACAAAATTTACATAATTTTGTCTTTCATTTATTTTTGGTATGCAAGAATTATGTTCTATGTATATCTTTTTTAGCTCCTATACCTTCACTTAGCATAATTATAAATAATCTTAGTATTAATCTAAGTATATTGGTGTAAATAACAGGATTAAAAGGGTATATCCTCTCCTAATAGTCCTAATCCTATAGCTTGTCAACAGAACCTTCTATTCATTCTGTGTGAACATATTTGCTTTTACTTACAGATATATTAACGTTAATGAAAGGATCCCTGTTAGTACTTGGAAATTAATTGAATTTGTACTTACGCCTACTTAGGGCATGATGTTTAACATTCATTTTGTTTTAATTACAGTATGTTTTCTTTATAAAATTAATTAATTTGATATATACTTTCTTAAATAATTGTTTTTGGAGGTAGAACAACTCCAGCGAATTTGGAAAAGTTAATTAAAACTCTGTGGGGATAATACACGGAAATGTTTTTATTCAGCCTTTCCTATTCTAAGAAAACAAATATCGTGATATTGTGAACGTTTACTTAACATTCATATTAAATTCACGCTAATTCATTTTTCCTTTGAATAATAAAATATTTTTGAAGAGTTATATAAAAAAGCAATATGAAGAACGTTTATTATTACACTCAAATCCTCTCGAAAACTAAAACCTAATGGCAGTATACCTTGGTACCTGGAAAATTATAGTCTTAAGAACTCTATCAGTGATGTAAGGCACTTATATTGAAAGAGTAAAATGCGTATTTTCGACAAAATGGAGTGTTAAAGTTTGCAATAAATAAATAAAAGAATGAAAGAGTTGACGGGGTCCATTAAGAATTAAAAATAAGAATTATTGCTATACCCCCACTAAGAGACAAGAACGCAACTACGGACACGTGTTCCCGAATTGGTCTTGCTTCTCATAATATAACATTCTTTATGCTACGCTACGTTCATGAGGAGCAATAACTCTGAAACACGTGTCCATGACTACACTTTTGTTTCTTATTGGGGGGTATAGCACTAATTCTTGTTTTTAAAATTAGGTTTACGTTTATCTATCAAATGCCTAAGTGATTTTGCAAAATAATATTCTACCCAGTCTTTTTAATGATTTTGGCCGCAGCAACCGGAGAGGGAAAAATATACAGCAGTTGGCAGTTTACGGAAAGCCTGACAGTAAGAGGTGAAGAGGATGCCCTTCAAAATGTTGGACTACGTAGGAGTTGATAAGAGAAATTTTTAATGAGACCGGACGTACTCCAGACAACTGCCACAGGTGGCATGATTCTGTCAGGCGTATTATACAGCAGGGCTAAAACCATCTTCTAGAATAATGCATTGTACATTTAACCTCTGCCAAGATGTTGCTAATAAGAAGGAAATAAAGATGAGGGCGAAGACCACGAACAAAAAGACGAGAAGAATCTAAACATTATAGATAGAAAAAGAAGTATGTTGCGACATTCTATACTAAGAAGTTCCGGATGGAAAACAGAGTAACGAATGCCTCTTATTTGACATCTTCTGGTGGCAAGGGTCGAGAAGTTCCAGTAATATCATAGATGTATTGAGCTTCATATTTAGGTATAATACTAGCATGCAAAACTAATAAGACCTAATCTACTTAAAGTTTTTTCAGATCTGAGAGACACAGTGTATATCACAGTTTTGATATTTTGTACAACTTAAAATTTCTGGATCATCAAAATTGATATCATACAATAATCAATAATATTACGCTCTAAAGCTCCAATGAAATATTTGTCACATAACATGATATTATACATGCCTCCACAATGTAATAAGAAAGTATTTTACAAATATACCAAATTTGAAACGAAAATTTAAACACAATTTGTTTCGTTTACAAGAAAGGATCTGCACACGTACATACATGAATACAGACATACATATATTATTGGCTAAATATACTTTGTGGTATTATCTTAATTTTTCAAATTCTTCGGGACTTTATGCTACATGTATTTTTTCTTTTTAACTGGTGCTCGGGGAATCTACAAAATATCACAATTAACCAGTTAGTCGAGTCGCTGTATCGAAATTTTTAAAAAACCCAAAAGATGTTTAATACTTTACCGATTTTTTTGAAACTTTAGAAATATCTTCTTGGGTCCATAAGTCGAAAAGTTAAGAGTTTTTTTTTTGTCGGTCAAACATCCGACATTGTTAAATAAAGAAATTAAGTTTACAATTGAATAACTTCCTGAATAATAATTCAAAATGGCTGAATTCTTTTCTAGGGGGGTTTTGGAGGTCGCTGATTACGAATTTGATATCGAAGAGTCCAAAACCAAAATGGTGATTGTGACACTAATTGTTTGGAATAGTATCTGTGAATATTCATAATTCCATCGGAAAATTTCCAGAAAAGCTTCTTCGCGAATTATTAATTTGGACATGGAAATATCCGAAATATCATCCATTATTTTAAATATTTTTGTAAATCTGTCATTCTAAAAAAATGATAACTCTGCTTAACATACGTTTCAAATGTTATTGGTTTGGAGACCAAATCAGCGTACGGCCGGAAAATCGCTCCGTTTTTTTTTCGAATTTCTGGAAAACGGTTTAGAATCTTTGAATGAAATAAAATGCAAAGCTAAGCCAATAAACATTCCTTTCGACGGTTTTTTGTTTGAGATCGATATCTATAATTGTCTTCAAATGCGACCCCTCACAATCACCTATCACACCAGCGTGAGGTCGGAAAATTGCTCCGTTTTTTTCGAATTTCTGGAAACGGTTCAGAATTTTTGAATGAAATAAAATGCAAAGTTAAGCTAATAAACGTACCTTTCGACTGTATTTTGTTTGAAGTCGATATCTATAATTATTTTCAAATGTGACCCTTCACCGGCGCGGCGCGGCGCGGCGTGAGGTCGGAGAATTGCTCTGTTTTTTTCAATATCTAGAAAACGGCTTCAAATTTTGTAATGAAATAAAATGCAAAATGAAGCCAATAAACGTACTTTTCGACTGTTTTTTGTTAGGAGCCAATACGTGTAATTGTTTTCAAATGCAACGACTCACAAGCACCAATCCCACCACCGTACAGCTGGAAAGCCGCTCGTTTTTTTTTTTTAATTTCTGCAAAACGGATTCAATTTTTTGAGTGAAACAAAACACAAAATGTTTCTAATGAACGCACCCTCAAGTATTCTTAATTTCTAGCAGATTTTTATCATTTGTTGTTGTTATAGTCCAAAATCACGTTTAGTTGAGTTCTTTAATTATTATTTAAGTTCACTTTTCCAACGAAAAAACTCTTTCATATATTTTCCAGAATATGTGGTATATGTGGAATTCTATTTTTGGTGTATACCTACATACGACGTATCTACAGGAATCACATAAATATATCCCTGATATACATGATGATTAATTCTTCGTAAAAATCATAGTTTATTTGGAAATGCGAGCAGATTTTTGTGTCTTAATAATTTTTTTGTTAGTAAACAAATACTTTTTATGAATTTTTAAATTTATATATGTAATCAGCGACC
Organism: Stenurella melanura; assembly: GCA_963583905.1. Classification (NCBI taxonomy): domain Eukaryota; kingdom Metazoa; phylum Arthropoda; class Insecta; order Coleoptera; family Cerambycidae; genus Stenurella; species Stenurella melanura. The sequence goes on from OY757309.1 coordinate 198,721,980, forward strand.
CCAAAACACCCCTAAAAAAATTTCAGCCATCTTGAATAATTGTTCAGGAAGTTATTCAATTATTAATTTGATTTGTTTATTTAACAATGTCGGGGTCCGACCGACAAAAAAGAAACTGTTAACTTTTCGACTTATGGGCCCAGGAAGATATTTCCTAAGTTTCAAAAATATCGGTAAAGTATTGAACATTTTTTGGGTTTTTTATAAATTTCGATACAGCGGCTCAACTAAGTATGTTACTGGGAAATAACCTCTACGCCTGTGACTTTCACGTCAAAGGATTAGTTATAGGTTGCTTTTTGTAACATATAACACAAATATGTATAAAAACTTGAAATTAAATATTTCGCCGACGTTTCGGAAATCTAATCTCTTTCCTTTTTCGAGGATTTTTTGAAAAATATTTTGTTGCCGTGTATGATAAATACACAGCTCTAAGAATGTTTGTCATATTCACTATCCATAGATACTTGCCTACTATTTACATAGAACTGTTGATATAGTTAATAGTTTTTTAAATTTTTATACAATGTTAAGTTTGTGAAGTTCTTCTTTTAACATTGGCGACCAGGTTGCACAGGTATCTACGAAACATTTTTTTTTTAAATTTTGCCGAGTCCCAGTTTATTCTATGTCTTAATAACATTGCATAAAAATTAAAAAAACTTAACTATATCAACAGTTCTATGTAACTGGTAAGTACCATTTTTTTTGGAGGGGAAAAACATTCAAAAGGTTCCCTGCACTGTTGTCGGGCGTGCAGGGATATGTGCGATTTTTGCCCACTAAAAAACACCCCTCTTCATCTCCGGAACTGTGTAAACATTGCTTCGGAGAAAGAAAATAGTAAGTATCTATGGATATTGAATATAACAAACATTCTTAGAGCTGTGTATTTATCAAACATAGCAAAAAAGATTTTTGAAAAAAGCCTCGAAAAAGGAAACAGATTAGATTTCCGAAACGTCGGCGAAATATTTAATTTCAAGTTTTTATACTTATTTGTGTAATTTGTTAAAGAAAGCAACCTCTAACTGATCCTTTAACGTAAGAGTCACAATCGTAGAGGTTATTACCCAGGAACATACTCGTTAATTGTGATATGTTGTAGATTCCCCGAGCACCGGTTGAAAAGAAAAAACATATGTGGCAGGAAGTCCCAAAGAATTAGAAAAAAACATATATCATTGTCAATGAAAAGTTGTGTACTCCAATGAGTTATTGACGGAAAGAAGACATCGAATTTGAGTTCAGAATGTTATAAAACGGATTTCTGTGCAAATTTTTTTTTTACACTAATCGTTAAATATAAATAGGTATAGTACTCCAGTCAACGAAGCCCAAAAAAGGCCAAATAGAGGAAATAATTCGTGTAGAGGCCAATTTTTGTGCAGTTGTTGGGGGGGAATGCCCTGAACAAATTACTAAGAGTTCTAACCAGTGGTTGGGGGGCTGGTTTAAAGGTTCCCTATTCAAGTAAGGGTCTATGCACAGTATTAAACTACATGAAATTTTCTACGAATAAGTTCATATTCATTTCTTTTCTAGGATCAAATAAACGTTCTTAAAATAGTCAGTAATGTATTTACATAGAACTTCCCTCTTTATTTATACAGGGCGGTCACTCTAAATAATTATTAATTACGAAGGGGCATATGAGAATAATAATCGGCATTTAGTTATCACTATTATTACAAGGAAAACTTGATAACGTTTGGTCCAAAAAATATACAGAGTGGTCATCCGATAGCAAGAATTTAATATTAAATTAAAGGTGCCAAATATGGAAGGCTTGTGTAAATACTTTTACAAACTTCACCCAAAAAATTATTTTCATTATCTATTTCCTTTAGACGGCCCACCATATATATTTCCCAGTGAAAGTCTAAACATTTATTCCCTGGCAGTAGCATCAGCAAATTTGGCTGTTCTCCGTCAAGCAATTTTTTAGTTAATGCACCAACAGACAGACAATAGACCGACAGACAGTCAGATAAAATTACAGACAGACTGATGGAATTGAAAAACCTATATTTTCGTAATTTACATGATCTGAAACTTGAAAATTCGAAAAAATCTCGGAGGGTGATTGGGTATTGATCCTAGAAAATAAAATAAATAGCAACTTTTTTGTAGGAGATTTCATATATAGGTGGAGAGTCGGCTGTACAGATTTCCTATGAAGAAGATACATGAAAAACTTTATGTGAGTGAGTAAGTACTACCACAAGATACACTTTTCATATAAGCAAATTTTGCCCGCGTCATGGAATTTTGACGTCTCACTATTTTTTGTGTGATCGAATGCATGAATAAAATTTACGTCAAAATGTAGGTTTTGCGGTATACAATGAGATTGTATGGGCTTAATTTGCCCGCAACCCTGAGACACCCTGGATTCAAGTTTTTTTTTTGAGTTTTCTTAAGTCATCGAATTCATGAATTATTATTTTTTAAGTTAAAATACAAGCGTTCTAGTTATTAAAAAAAAATAGGGTGTCTTTTCTTATTTGCCCGCATCCTTCCATTTTGACATCACTTCCGGTAAATTCCATGACGCGGGCAAAATTTGCTTATATGAAAAGTGGCTCCCTGTAGGTCTGTGGTAGTACTTACTCACTCATACAAAGTTTTTGAAGTATCTTATTCAGAGGACAGCTGTCCAGTCGGCTCTCTACCTAATAGTTTAGTAATGTATATAGTGCGATGACCAAAACCTTACACGTTTAGTGAACTGAGTACTGAAGTATAAAATTATGTAAGAATTTAAAAATAGAATGGAAAAAGTAACTGGAAATGATTATGTATAACTTTGAGACAAACTATAGAGCTGAAATGGTGAATATTGAGCTCTGTGAAGTCATAATGTCAATGGAAATACTTTATTAAATAAAATTTATATTGGATATGATACAACTTTGATTAATTTTATTAAACGTTAGATATAAGTACCTACCGTGTAGTAAATAAATGTTAATTTGTTATTGTTAAGTTAAAAAGCATCGTTGATACAAAATTAAGTTTTGGATGAACCTTTGTGTATAGCATGGTAGCTAGATCCAAATCACAGGTGCATAACAGGTACCAAAACCAACGGAAAAACCTAAAAAAGGGAAATATTTATTGTTATTAAGTTAAGTTATAAACTCTGTTATAAATAATTATGTTAAATTTAGTCATAAGAAAGGCTATAAATGAGATAGCTAACATGAACACTGTGAGAAAAGTGTCACAAGCTACATTCATAATTTGAGTAGTGTAAACAGTCCCGAGAACTGAGAATCTAATCATTTCCAACATGATAGTGCATCGTCTATAAATGAAACTTTATAAAAGTGTAAAAGACTCACCTTGTGAGCAAATTTAATGCTACAGATCCAAAATACAAGGTCACAACAGGTATCAAAGACAATGTAAAAACTTAAAAAGGGAACAAATTTATTGTTAGTATTTGAATCCATTAACTTTGTTGTACACAAATATGTTAAATTTAGTCTTAGGAAAGCTATAAACAAGATAGCTAACATGAACATTATGAAAAATTTGTTATAAAGTAATTTCATATTTTGAGTAGCGTAAACAGTCCCGAGAACTGAGAATCTACCCAATTCTAACAATATAGTGCATCGTCTATGAATAAAACTTTACAAAAGTGAAAGAGACTCACCTTATGAGCAGATAAAATGTTACAGCCTCAAACTACAGGCATTGGTAACAATAGGAAATGCAAAATTAAGTCAAGGGAGATGTAAAATCTTGACAAATATGTTAAATTGTTCCAAAATAAAGATGTTCTTTGAAGTTTTTTTTAAGGACAAATGTCCATTGATCGTTTTATGTCAGTTGGTTTTAGAATATTTTGCAAATTAGCAACAGTTCCAGCAAATGATGCTTAGGCACTCCTGAAACGACATAATATTTATAAATTTTGTGTAAAATGTTTTATGGCTATAAAAATTGATAGCTAATTGGTCTTTAGTTTATAAGTTATACACTGGTATGTGTTTTATTAGGTTTTTATTAGAAATAAGCGAGAAATTGTTAAAAATTGATGAAACAAGAAAATTTTTAATTTTCAAGAAAGACTTGGTTATGGCATACCAAAAGAAAGCCAATCATCTCTATATCATTATTCTAAAAGAAAATCATTGCTAAATTCATAAATAAAACAGATAAAAGAAAAATAAAATTTCAAAATTTATTTCGATAAAATCGAGTGACATGAAATCCAGAGAAATGTCAAAACGAGCTAATAAAAAGGGCATATTTTAAAATCAGTCGTTTGAATATTATAGAGGCGGCAACACGTTTCTGTTTACCAAAATTTTATGACCTCACAATTTCAAAAGTATAAAACTAGAGTTGTTTACCAGTTTAATTTGATTGAAACTCAGTGTATGAGTAAATATCCAAAAAGAATCAGTTTATTCCATCACAAGTGAGAAAAATATCAAATTTTTAAGTTCCAAGTGGAACAAACCTCTAGTAAATTATTTCATACAAACGCTTTCTTACAAATTTATAAAGTTTTATTGTTATACAATTATCAAGAGCACTCAAATTGTAAATTTTAAACTTATGGTGCGGGAAATAGTTTTAACTTACCGTAATAAATAAATAAATGTTCCGAAAATATAAAACAAAGTGATACGACGATTACACCAAACTAATCAAATCGTAAGAAGAAGAACAGACGTCCATAATCTTGTTTGCCAGCTGAACGAAGAGGCGCACGCAAAAGCGATAGACCGGTCGATACAATTACCATTTTTTCAACACTAGGTTGACTAAAATCAGAAGTCCCAAAACTAGAGCTCTAGCGTAAGTTGATAAACGTAAAATAAAAGGCCTATTAGTTTTTGATACTTTAAATTGTCTTATAAATATTTACTCCACAGGAAAACCATACCAGTAATTTAATAAAATTAAAAGTTTGATTCATAGCCAACGTAGGTGTTTCATTGAAGTTGTGCTGGACAGGGTGAATGTTTTTTATTTCAGATCTTTGAACCTGCTTTTTGGCCCTGAAAGAGTCTATACGAACAAGGGAAAGTTATATATTTTCGTGTAGGTGTGGTACTTCATTAATTGTTTCAAACAATTTGGCGCCGGGCAAGTAAGATTTCAATTTTAAAACAAATTTAATTTTCTCATTCACTATTTGCCACACCGCATAAATCAATAAATAAAAAAATATATAACAATAGATACTGTTTCACTAGTAGTTTTCAAGTTATTCAATAAAAAGTGAATGGGGGACCTACTACCTCCCACCCCCGCTCACCATCCACCGAGTAGAACTTTTATTATGTTGTTCAGGGCACTCCCACCGACAACTTTACAAAAATTGGCGTCAAGAGTTCCGATCATCTTCGAACTTTCAGAAAATATACTTTTTGTTGAAAATCTGGAATTATTTCTCCTATTTTACCTTCGTCGACTGTACTATAGTACCGATACGACAGTGCAGCAAGCGATAGTAGCGATTATGCTGTCAGACTGTCTATTGTGTACTAGGTTCGATTCCCAGCTCCGACACTGGCAATGTCAGAAGGTAACGAATGTTGTCCGGACAGCCATGGCATTTGATTTGGGGGTTGTCTACTATGTGTACTTATGTATTGTGGTTATGTCTTATGTTAATAATAGGGTTACTGCTTTATCAGTGTCTTTTATTTTTATAAATTAGAGTAGAAGTTTTCCAGCTGTTTCTCTCACGAGACAACGTGAAATTTTCAATTTAATAAAGCTTACAAGACATTTGTATTATAAATAGTGCAGTGCTAGTGCAGTGCACCCTTAGTTGCTTATTATAACCGTAGTCCACAACAACACAAAATGAAGATTTCCTTGCAGAACCGGATTTAGGTAGAAATACAATATTTCTGGCAGTTAATGGAGCTCATGGATTTTAAAGAGAATATGTAATTTCCTTTTAACTAAGATAACATAATACTTTATACGGAGTAACCATGATTTTCCTTTGAGTGCTGATTCTACATGAAAATATAATAAGAAAATTTATGGAAAACTGCATAGTACCAAATCTATTCTAATAAATTTTCATTCTAGAGAAGACAACAAGAAATTAGGAAATAGCTACAAAATGAAAATGTGTTGTCCATTTGAAATTTGTAACTTAACTGATAAAAATGGCTTCTTCTATAAAAATGTATTGAAAATACAATAATGAAAATCCACCAAAAATTGGTTTCGTATTAGTTCAGTTCAACCCTTACTTTCTCTTCTATTAAGGAGAAAATAATTTTTTGTATACACTATCTTATCTATCTATCTGTCTAAATTAGAGAAGATGGCTGAGGCTGCTTGGCCATTCGCAAAGAGTTAAGTTGAAATTATATATCTTAATGAGAGAAAATGCCAGTAAAAAAATGCCAATAAAACCACGAAGTATAAGCACATATATTTAATATTTAATTAGTTCCATACAATCCTGTACGTGGATTATATGTCTGCTTCTGATTTTAAATGAATAATGCAACTGTAAGTAACTACTTCTTTTTAGTATAACTTTTTTTTAAAACAGCTTATTTTCTTATTTGATTTTTCAATTCTTTTTTCAGTTTTTTTTTAATATTTAAAAAAAAATTAATTACCTATTTTTCAATTTTTTTTAAATATATTTATACTTTTTTTTGTCTAAATAGGGATATATTAGACAGGGATACTATTACGCCAAGGGGTTCATCATGGCGATTTAATACGTATAGACTAGACCACGGACAGTTAAGATTGATACTATCTTAAAAGAAATCCAAATATTTAAATTCGTAAGTATCGAGTTCGTGTCATGTTGCAGTAGAAACTTTTTATTCAATACAGACAAAAGTGACAAACTAACTTTACACGCTCAGAGTATTATTCAACTTGTATGTGTCGCTTTTAAAGTTGATAGTTTTGGTATTAGAGAGTTATTGCAAAACGAAAAGGGGCTGACTTTATTAAAAGAAACCTTAAATAAAGTATCCTGTATTCCAATTTATCATCCATGTTTAAAGAGAGTTATTGCAACGATATCCTCCTCATACCTTATGTTGATACTTTATTTTGACAATTTGTCCTAACCTAAAAAATCCAAATTGGGCATTGCCGATATTATTATCATTTGTTAGAGTTTAAAATGAATATGGAAGAACAATTAGAAGTAGCTAACCTAGCTGGTGTTAATGATGAAGAAATTGAAATGTTACTTCTACATAACATAACTGATATTTATATCGGCAATGAACAAATTAACGCTGTAGACCCAGTCAACTTCGATTTAAATAATATGATGACTGACGATGAAATAGAAGTTAATTTTCGTTTTCAAAGATGGGATATAATACAATTGCGAAATTATGTCTCCTCATATTTGAATCTCACACGTTTTTTATCTTGTTCTTGTGCACAGACTTTCTTGTGCCATTATCGCCAACAAAAGTAACAATTTCCTTAGGGAATTTTCGTCTGATGCAAGTTTCGACAAAAAGTTCCTAAATGTGTCAAAATTAAGGTTCCTTAAATAAAGGAAAACTTTGCCCGTATTTAAGTTAAATACGGGATGCCTGTATTTTATTAAAGGAAAATGCTTAACGACATTTTAAATGCGCATGCGTACATGTCAATTTAAGGGAAACCTTTATTAAAGGATCCGTAAATCAAAGTTGCAATATCTCTCTATTATATAGATATTGTGTACATAATAGGTACGAGTTGTCAAGTTCCAAAATCCATTAAATTCATTTCACCTTATTTGTTCAAGTTTACAAAATCTATAGTAGATATACTCTCCTGATCATATCAGAACGTAACTTTAAGCGCTCACGAATATAACGAGTAATATGCATCTTACCTGCTTTGTGTGTTCTGAACTTAAATAAAACTTATTATGCTTGTTTGATTTAATCAAGTTAGTACTTTATAACTAGAAAACAAACTTTAATGGTCATCGTGGAAGGACATGGAAGTAATAAAAAATATATATGTCATTGTGTCAATGTTTATGTATAAGTGTACGTCGTCGTTGACAGTCAATCGTAACACTTTGTTGTTTATGTATTTACATAGTCACGTGAGACATTAAATTATATTAGTCTCATTTTTACTTACTTAGAATCTAAGAGTGGGAGTTGGGCAACCAACTAGTACCAAAATCTACTGATTAATTTACGATGCATCTATCCGCGTATAACAAAACAGCCACGGATTCTTTTAAGATGTCCTTCTTTGTTTTCTTTTTCCAAAGTCTTCGCCGAATTCCAAGGGATCCTGTGATTGTTATCCTACGCATGTCCACAAACTTACGATTTTTCAAATTCTCACCTAGCATAATTTCTATGTTCACCATGCCTTGCGTTGAAAGGTTTAGATGATTCACCTACGTAATCTTTTTTGGACTCACAAGGAACACTAGTAGATACAATTGTTAATATTTTGAATCATATTTAGAACTGTAGTTTTCGACAAAACTGATCTTAGCGTGCTTCCCATTCAAAAAACCGATCCTGCAGAAAACCCATTCTCGATTCTTCGTAACTTATCCAATAAACCATATATACAGATTCGGAAAATGGTCATTTAGGTATAGCAATAGGAGCCAGTGAAAGCGAAGCAACTAGGCCATTCTTGTTTATCGTATAACACATCACATGCTTTCCCAACCTCATATGCGTGGGCACCTCTGTCTGTGGCATTTAAATTTTTTCCATCTTTCTTTACGTTTTGGTGAATACCAAAACCAACACTTTCCGAATCTGTATATGAAATTACTACTAAATACCTAAATTTTGGTTGTAATTGTTGTATATTCTCTCCACTTTCAATGTCTATCTCGGAATATTGATTATTTATAAAAAAATTTAATTCACTTATTTAACGTCATCGTATTTCCAGCACTAAAGCCAATCACCGACGCCAGAAGACGAGCTACTGCCAATCTGGGAATTTTGCCGAATCTCTTCTATCGAAGAGTAGGCAATATTTACTTACTTAAAATTTCATTAACAAGCGACCGACTGCATTATATCCTCTCCGAATAATTATACATCCACTAAGCAAACCCTCCTTGAGTTGCATTTCTTCTACGTAAGCATTGATATATAAGCCGTTAGAAGGTGGAGCGAGAACGGTATTTCCTTGGACTACCATCCAAGAACTAACCACGCCTCAAGTTGCTGAACCCTTGGCGAGTACAGTCGAAACTTTTCTACGCTCGCTCTTATTCGTTATTTAAAAAAACACTTTTTATAAATTATTTCCCACTTGTTAAGATTAGTTTCACAAATAATTTAGTTATTTTACCCTGCTAAAAAGAATACAATGATAGATTCTCAATTGTGCTCTATTAAATTTTGCCATTTTATGTTAGTTTTAATAATCACATCAGAAGCATCCGAATTATTCCGTTCTATTTAATAACCATTGTTTCATTTCTATGAACAGAAACTAGGCCAATGGGCATGTGCATTCAGAAACTTCTACATGAATTGAATGGAGAGATTCCGACCACTTATGCAATAACGTACTGAGAAATATCCCTTTGGAAAATCACACCGACTATGATGCACTTCGAATGTGCTTGCTATCTTTAAAGAAAGAAGAGCATGTTCGAATTTTACTACATTTCGTGAAATTCTAAATAAGTACCCACAGTGTCAACTCACATACACAGTATACACAGCGGATCCAAAAGAAACCAAGAATTTGACAGTACATAGTATTTCTTAAAGTCTGAAGCTAACGTTATACCTCTGAGCTCCATGTCATCTGGCTAGTTGATACAAACATAAAATATCATAATGTCTGTTTTGAATACTGATGAAAGTATGGTCCACTATTCTGTGGTGGGGAAATGCTTGTAATAAATTTGTTGTTATGTATAGTTCCCTATATATATTTAGGGCTCACAAAAAAGCCAGAAAAAACTGACCATAAATCACTGTTTTATTCCACAGAGCCTCACTTAAAATGTTTGTGCATAAAAAGAGTAGAAACTTAGAAGTATTGTCTTTGATAAATAAATAATTATTTGGTACAGCGATAAATTAAAAACATTTATTCTGCTTTACTCAGTCAAGATAGGAATAATAACTTATATATTTGTGAAGCATTAACAAATTCGGTATTATATGATATACTGGCAATATTAAGGTCGACTCTGTCGAGGGTAGCGTTTACATACCTACTATAAACCGTTACATCCTAAAATGAATTTGAAATTATAATTGGGACAGTTGTGTTTCCGTTAATTTCTTTTTTTAATTATACCAGAACAAACTTTACATGAGAACAATGTTGTTCTATGTAATAAGTAATACATTATATTTAAGTTTACCATTTTTTTGTTTTTTTTTGTTAGGTGAACATGTCTACAGGATGGGTATCCTAATTACAGACAGTTGTCTAGCTTAACTTAACTACACATAGACATCATCACAACAACCATTCCCTGCGATATTGCCATCTACCGCAGCTGAGACTCGAACTCGGGAGAGATAACAGCGACTAGACAAGTTGTGCCGCTCAACAGTGGTCTAGCGCACTGCTACCATCTCCGTAAAGCATGGAAGAACGCCACTAAACACCCATACCCTAGCAAGGATTCGAACCTGGGACTCCATGGTCGCAAGCCAAACGGTGGCGCAATGCTTCTATAAATATATAGCACGTCCTTCTCTCCTCTTTGTTATGTGCCTTAAATATATGTAGAGAATTATATATGCAGTGCTTGTTGCAGTGTTGTCCTGTTGGGAATATAGTTCATATGTCACGTGACAGAATTTCCTACAATTGAAATTGATAATTGACTTTCTTACATGGCTATCACTGCTATAACAAAAAACAAACAAAAAATTTTCACCTTATTGTGATCTATTTTTAGCAAAATTTGTAATTATCAAATCTGACAATTACGTATTTCAAACTTCCAAACTGCTCTTTGTAAACCAAATGCTCGAGAAGACAAATTGTTTGTAACAGTTATATTTTTCTCTACACCTATTTAATTATATGACAATTATTAGCATTTTTGTTCTGAAAGATTGCACCTATAATTCACTACAGCGAATTATGGATTCATAATTCACTGCATCCGGCCAATCACCAATACAATTTCAAAAATTACTGTTTAGTTTATTCGATGATATTTTAAATCGACCGCGATCAACTCTTGCTGCGGCTGACAATGAACTCGCGTGACACTGACAACCAAATGTATCGCCATATTGTTTATTTACGTTTTCCAACGTATGCAGTTCTTACGAGCACTGATTCCGGTTCCAGTCTAATTTCACTGGAACACCCATAGTATTGGTTACCGCGTATTGTAGACACATGTCGTATCAAGTACCACCTGGTACTAAACTGAGTGAAACTGGGGCATATTAAAGTTAAATCAGCAACGCAAAGTTCTTTAGAATACATTTGGTGTACCAGAAGAGGTATGCATTGACAACCTTCTAACACACTCTAAGCACATACCTTTATATTCCCTTAAGGCTAACCTTAGGAGGTTGCAAATTATTTTATTGTATCTGTTGCATTTGAAATAGTCACAGAGATCTTCTGATTATTTTCAATAAGTGAATTGATAGCATAGCACATGTGTACCAAGTTTCAAGCCAGTTGATCGACTAGAAACTGGAAAAAATAAGACAGCTTAGCCATTGCTTCCCGCCATAAAATACAATTCCTTAAATACGGTGGCAATTTTCAGTGGTTTATGACATTGAAATAAAGCTCTTATCTTGTATAATATCCTGTTTGCATCGTTTTGCAATAAGTATTCTCAAAAGCATCAACATTGTTTGTGATATCTGATTGGATTCGAAATCGGAAAATTTGCTTACTGTTACTTCCCTTTGGTTACATGCTAACAAATTAAGCTCAAGACCGTATCATCTCCACTTTATAGAGACGATGGTCGCTCAATATGTATCTAAAAGTTTTGAGTTGTTTATAAGAAATTTTTGATTTGGTGTTATGCCTAGATTTTGAAAAATCTGGTCCGCTGTGCAGCAGGTGCTATTATTAGTTCAGATATTTAACTTCCAAGCGTGATTTAATGATACACGAGTGCACAAAGAAACACTACGTTTCTACGAGCATGGCAGATATAAGGAAAATGTCCCGGTCAGCAAAAGTTCGTCAGGAGCCCCGGGTCTGTTTTGTAATGAACATGACATTCTGATCCGATGTACAGTTTTCTCAAACATGATTTAAATGAAATGAAATACGTATAGGTATAAAATACATTTGCTTTATTGGATACTAAAACAAAATCAACATTTTATTTGTCTGTATGGAACACAATACACAATACACAATGGAAATTGAGAAGATTCATAAGTTTTGATAAATTAAAGAAAAATTTTCAACGCAGAATAAATAAAACAATCTCAAATATATTTTGTATTTCGAAGGAAGAGTAGAGGCTCCTCGAAGTACAAAAGGCCCTACAAATTTCTCTCAAATGGTCCAAGAAATTTTTATTGAGATGGGGCCTAGTCAGCACATGCTGAATGCTGAGCTGTTAAATCCGCCACTGTCTTTAGAGCTTCATGAAAAATTTCCTTCCCTGAGGAGTGTCGAACGTTGATACAAACAATTCTATTGCTCACATTGACCACCATCAAATATTAATAACATATTGTTCAGTGATATGTTATGCGCATCTAAGATTCTTTCCTTTTAAGGACAAATTGAGTCACTGGCCTTGAAGAAAATTGTAAATATTCATAAGGAAGCTTACGACTAAGTCTTTCCAACCATATGTAGTTTTCTCGCTCAACATTTGACACACTTGAACTGGAGCTAGATGGAAAAAAAATATTAATTTAGGAATAAACTCCAGATATAATATATACAATAATATTTTAAGATTTAAATTGCAACTTTTTCTATATTGGTTGCAGACACTTTTTTGAGGTAAAGTAGTGCCACCTTGACTCCGAGGTTTATCTCTCGATTGAATAAAAAATTATTACTCATTTGGTTAGTTAAGATAAAGGATAGAGGCAAAAATGTGAAAATATTTTAAAATAATTAAAGCAATAATTTTGTTGTTTAACGATTTCCAATAAAAAAAATCGGTTAAGTTATTTACACAGAATTTCCCTCTATACTTACAGAGAACGGTCATTCAAAAAAATCGTTAATTAAGAAACGATATATGAGAATAACAGTCGGAATGTATTTATAGGCGAGTCTGCCTGGGGTAAAAAGAAGTGATTTTACAAATTTTGTGTACCATTTGAGTTAGCCACGTATTCTTATAGGAAAAATTCAGCTGAACAAGATTTTCTTATGAAAACTTTTCCTAAACTGCGAGCTTCATGGTTAAATAATTGTTTAACCAAAGTTTTTTTCGTCTTTATTTAATAAAATAAAAACGGTTTGACGGATCTGAAAAAATCTTGATTCAATCGAAAAATATTTTCAATGCGCGTCGTTTGGCGTTAGGCACAACTCATTTTGTCAACCCGCTCATTTGTTATAGCCAAAATAAATTTCATAATTAACAAATTGATTACTCTGAAACTAATAGGTAGAGAGCCGGCTATAAGATACATGAAAAACTTCGTGTGAGTGAGTAAGTACTGCCACAGACCTACAGGGAGCCACTTTTCGTATAAGCAAATTTTGCCCGCGTCATGGAATTTTACCGGAAGTGACGTCAAAATGGGAGGATGCGGGCAAATAAGAAGAGGCAGCCTATTTTTTTTATAACTAAAGGCTTGTACTTTAACTTAAAAAAAGATTCATGTATTCGATGACTTAAGAAAACCCCAAAAAATAAACTTTATTCGAGGGTGTCTCTGGGTTGCGGGCAAATTAAGTCTGGCACCCCACTACAATCTCATTGTGTACCTCAAAACTTACATTTTGAAGTTAGCTTTATTCATGTATTCGATGACAGAAAAAATCGTGACCGGAAGTGACGGGCAAAATTTGCAAAAATAAAAAGTGGCTCCCTGTATGTCTGCGGTAGTACTTACTCACTCACATAAAGATTTTCATGTATCTTATTCATAGGAAATCTATACAGCCGGCTCTCCACCTATAATGAGGTCAGGACATTGTTTTTATCAAAATATATGCCTTTTATACCAAAGAATATACCATATTTTCTTGACTCGATATCTTGAATATTTGTTGATTGTTTAAACAATTGGCATAATTTGTTAATTTGCAAATAACTTTTTTTCGAAAATTGTATCGACTTCAACCCAACTTTAAACCATAAATATTGATGTCGGGCATAACCCCGCATAGAAGTCTGCGCGAATGCAACTTTTTGCATTTGTTAATTTAAAGTTTAAATTAATTTTGCAAATTACCAAATGAAATATCTCGGCTCTGGGTAAACAAATCGTAATGGAGTTTTGTGCATATGAAAGAGCTTGCAAAAACGAAAATTTTGAAACCAGAAAGACTTTGATCGGATAACCGGAACCGGAAATAAAAGTGACATTGCGTGAGAAGCTCTAATTTGTTTAACAACTTTCTGGACAGGAGGTTCGGTGCAAATGAAAGCTAACAAGTTTTTCCATCAACCACGAAAAGTTTTACAAAAAATGTTCAATCCCTGAAGAGTTATACGCGTTTTTGACTCTTAACAGAATCTCTTCAGCAACGTGAAAATAGTAAAATTTGACGCGCAATGGGGCATTTTCAAAAAACAGAACGATAGATTTCATGAAAATGTAATCCATTAGAATGAACAATTTTTAAGACAAGGTAGATAAATGAATTAATTTTAAGCCTTTTTAACTGAATCTTCATGATCGTAGGGGGTTATGTAGATACTAGTTTAATTTGCATGGACGTAGGGGATTGTGTGGATGCTACTGTTAATGTGAGAATTGTCAAAGAAATTAGACAAATTCATTTTAGAATTTTAATTTGCTAGCATATCCAGAATTCAGGTTATTGAAAGATTGCAAAGATTTCATTAATATTTTTACACAGATTTTCTTTTAGTTATAGACAGCTTTTTTTTGCTGTTTGCAAAATCCTATAAAGAATATCTTTCAATATGAATATATGCATATAATTCGCAAATTTGGAGATTTTCAATGAAAAATTACGTTTTTATCGATATCTTGAGCAAATGAGCAACTGAGATTTTCTAGAAAGTTACATTTGCCTATTTTTGATGTACGTGAAAAAGATGCCACGAATATTTTGAGTCACCGTTTTGATGAGATTTAAAACCGTTGAGGAGAGGTATGAACAATGGTTTCACATTTTTACAGCGTAATTAAGACACACTTTCCACTAAAATGGTGTAATGTGAAGGGTATATTTTATTATTTTTTCTGTTGCACATTAGCCACACAGCCAACCACTAACATAATAATCTTCTACTCAGCCTAACCTATGGTGACACGGAGAAAAAAATAGCTATTGAATATGAGCAAAGGAGAAAAACAGGGACATACGCGTCTCATTCTAGGGTATGTTCAGAACAGTTATTTTTTTAGTAACTAGCTTTAAAGGACCACTATAAATTAAAGAATGATACAACATAGTATATGAAGCTACTACTCAATCACTCTATTACAAAGTTCATAACAAAATATTCGCTTCTTCCAAAGAACTGAATACGCTTAACATAATTTTTACTTTCCTTGCTTACCGACGGAAAGTGCTGTATTCGTGAAAAAAATCGCATGCATGTCTGTCTGTCGTTCTGTTGTCTGTCTGTTGACGCTATATTTAAAAAACTATTTGGTAGAGAGCAGTCAAAGTTGGTAGGAGGTAAAGGTGAGGTAAATATGGACGGTGGGCTGTCTAAGGAGAATAAATAATGACAGAAGTGTGATACGGTCATAATATTTGACATATAGTTTGGCAAGGAAAACAGCTATTATACTTTTATTGAAAAATATACAGGGTAGTAATCCTAAGAAATAATTAAACTTTGGCAGAAATTTGTAAAGATCTTTACGCAAATTTTATATGCTCAGTCAGTTATTTATTATTCATTTTTCTGTTAGATGATCAACCTGAATAATTTTTGACCAGTCGTTATCACGTTTCCTTTGTAGGATTATTGATAAATACATTACGATTATTATTCTCCTGTGATATTTCCTAATTAACAATTTTTCAGAATGACCATCCCATATAAATATACAGGGAAGTTCTGTGTAAATATCTTTCCATTTGTATATACCAATTTATTTATACTTTTGGATACACAAAATTGTAAGTAATGTTTTTCTATTTGTAACTATATAATTTGTTAGTTGTAAGCTATTTTTGTTTCTGACTTCTCTTGTCATCTTTGTTTACCAAGAAAAATGGTTACTAAATCAACGGAAGGCGTGTAACTCTAATAGCACTGCGAATTCTGGATAAATGAAATTGAATATCTCGCTTTATAATCATATAAAAATTAAGTATTTATTCAAATTGCGCGATTCTTACTTACATTTGAAACAGTGTTTTAAATTTCAGTAATTACTAATGTTTTGTACGAGAAATGGATTTTTTTTAACTTTTTGTTGGGTATTTTGCCGCTGAAAAATATTTAAAATTTTGATGAAAAAACCTCTGCGCCAAACGGATCAGACAGAGGTTGGCTTTCGAATACTTGACTGTTTCGAAAAGTCTCACACCTAATAATATATAAACTAGAACAATGTTGTAAACTAGAAAATGAAAATGAAAGATATATGCAGTTAACGTTTCGGAAGAGAACTTCCGTTCTCAAAACTATTTGGTCGTCAACCATAACAGTTCTTTGTTTATGTGTTTCCATAGTCTTAAACTTTAAAGAAAACTTAAAGAATCCGCGATTATTTTATTAAACGAAGATAGATGCGTTTGAAATTATTCAATAGATTTTTGTACTAGTTGGTTGCCCATCCTTAGAGACGAAGTAAGTGAAAATAAAATAAATAAAATTTAATGTTTCACGTGACTATGGAAACACATAAACAAAGAACTGTTATGGTTGACGACCAAATAGTTTTGGGAACGGAAGTTCTCTTCCGAAACGTTAACTGCCCATAGCTTTCATTTTTCATTTTTTAGGTTATAACATTGTTCTAGTTTATATATTTTTAAATGTGGGACTTTTCGAAACAGTCAAGTATTCAAGAATCAACCTCTGTCTGATCCGTTTGGCTCAGAGGTTTTTTCATTAAAATTTTAAATATTTTTCAGTGGCAAAATACGCAACAAATAGTAAGAAAATCTGAATACGCCACAACTATAGACAAAAAACAGAAAACCTAACGAGGCATAATTTTAAAGGCGACAAAAATACATTATCTCAAATCATCTTAAAGTACATAAAACATTTTGTTACATAACAAATTTTGTTTATTGAACTTGCTCTACGATGCGGTGCTCAAAAATAATCAAATATTCGATTCAAAGCCATTTTTCAATAGTTTTAAAAAATATCTTAATATAAAATTTGGCTCGCTTACCATCATAAGAATTCTTTTTTCCAAAAATTCAAACCAAATATAAGTTAAATAATTTTCAAAAAGCGATAAATCACAACACACTATGATTTTAATCTCTTTCTTGGGGTTATGTAATTCATTAAAATGTGAAATCTCACACCATTTTGACGTAAAATGTATTCAAAATAGTCTGGTCTTAAACCCATACCGATCCGACTCATAAAACCTGAGACATTTACAATAATTAAAAGTACAATTTTTTTGTTAAATACACCAAGAAAGATGACATACAAAACAAAGAATCAGTTTAAAGACATTTTATCACGCCCAGAACAAGTTAAAGAAGAAATTTCGCTATTACAAGACAATAATTACTTTTCACAAAAATTCTCGCGTATTGCCTCCACTATATTGCCATATTCGGTAATAGAAGTAAAAATTGAAATTAATTGAAGGGACTTACCTCGCAGAAGTTTCCTCTAAAATGCTTGTGTTCGAATATGTTGTAGGGCGTGTAATATCTGGTTCTATTTCTCTTGTACTAATTTCAGTCTTTCTTCCTAAACCATTTTCTTTATGACTCGTACTTTGCTTGGATACGTGAGCAGTTCTTTGTTTTTTAGGTTTTGGTTCGTATTGTACTGCCAGGTCATCTTCAAATATTGATTGATTTCCTGACGTTAATGAAGTATCATTGCTTCTGGCCTGACTAAGAGCTGCAGGTGCACTTTTCTTTCGACTTCTGACCAACGTTTTATTGGATTTTCTTCTAAGAAACCCACTTATCGAGTCCTCTTGCACAACTTCTTTTTCAACAGTCTTTTTGCCACCCGGAAGTTTATGCGGCATGGCAGCGATCTGTTGTTTTGCAGGTTTCATTTTATCACCATTAGATATCAATAACTTATTTTCCATCTTTTGGTACACCTTCGTAAATTTAGTAAGATCCAGGTCCTGTGCTTCAACTGATGGTTTCAATGTTGGGGGGATATTTTTCGTGTCCTTTTTTACTTCTTTATTTGAACTTATAGGTGTACCTTTTGTCCAAGGCCTTATCAGCGTCTTACTAGATTTTCTTCCAGTAATCTCATTTATAGCATCACGCTCATTAGAAACTTTTCCCGACACTTGTACCCTCCCACTCGTAGATTGACGAGGTATATTATAAACATCTTGTTTTTTATGTTTTATTGCAGATTCTTGCTTGGGTGTTGATAGAGTAGGTTCCTTGATAATTCCTTGTTGACTCACCTGAGTAAATTTAGTCAAGTCAAGGTCATTATCCACTACTGTTTGTTTCTGTGATGTGGAAGGGACATCTTTTCTTTTTACACTGTTTTCGTTCTCTTCAGGAGATAGTGGTGTACTTTTTCTTGAATGTCGGACCAATGTCCTACTAGATTTCCGTGTAAATATTTCATTTAAGAGAACGTTTTCTTGCGCAAGTTGGTCCGACACGCGTATTCTGTTTTTTCTAGTATTTTCTGGACACGTGCTGCTCTTCTTGATCACCTGTTGCGGTAATTGGTTTTCCATAGTTTTCTGCGGTAGACAGGTCTGACTTTCAATTTCTGTGGGATGATTATCATTGTTTTTCTCTAAACTAGATGTGAAGTCTCCTAGCCAATCTTCTAAGCCAATATCAAACAATCTATGACTTGAATCCGATGTATGCTGTGGTTCACTATCTGGAAAATGCAACACAGTATTTTCCAAAAAACTAAAAGATAGTAAACTATCCATCACAAAGTAGAACGGTATTACAAGGTATAAGGCACTTGACGTTTAAAAATGAACTAATAATTTTAAATCTTTGTCACTGATATTTGTATGTGAGATTTGTGAATGTAGGGGTTGAGTACAATAATGAATAATAAATAAATAATCTTATAAAGAGAACAAAATTAATCTGCGAAAATTTCTACTGAAATTAGATCAGGTAGACGTATAATCCATATAGGATTATGTCTACCTGATATAATTTCAGTAGAAATTTTCTCAGATTAATCTTGCATAAATTAAAAGGCTGCATTTCCTGGAAATTATTATGAATATATCCAAACACTATTGAAATATATAATAATAAAAAACATGTTTATTCAACAAATAAGTAGAATATATTCCTAACGTTTATACGTTATTAATTCTCTTATGGCAGAATATATTAGGATGCTATTTTTTAGGAATATTCACATTTATTTGATAGCAAGGAAACTTTCCAGGTATAGAATGATCATTTTTCAAACCTTGAAAGGAAATTACTGAAAAATTGAGTCTATCTTCTCTCTCGCACTTTGGACTTTTTTCCAAATTCTAGAAAAATGGTTGTCTCCATATTTGATCAATATCGGGTAAAACTAACACGTTCCTTTGAGACCATGAACTTTCCCGTGTCTTTCTTATGGATAAAATATACTTTCTTATTTTGCAATAGAATCGAATAAATGTAGCAAAACAATACGAGCTGATAATTCTTTTTTATGTAAAACCTCCATGAGATACCAAAACGGGGCATTTTCGGAACGCCAGAGGGTTTTATGGAAGACATTAAAATAATATTATTTATTTGTATTTTCTGCACAATTCTGAAGAAAGGACTTTTATTTTATTGCATTTTCATAATTTTATCGAAAATTTTGGTAAAAACATCTCTTTTTTCTACAGGAAATACGTGAGAAATCTCATGGTGTTAGAGGTATACGTTAATATCAATCATTTTTTTCTTTGCAGGGGTTAATGTTTTTGGTATTTCGAATAGATTTGATAGGTGAGACAAAAGAATATCGAAATGTATTTTTCACGAATATAAATACTGTTCATTTGCAATATTAGAATGTTCCATCGATTTTGACTTTAACGAATTCAATAACAAGTAAAAATTTGTCACTTCCGCGTACTTTAGAAAATCGCATTCTTCTGAGTCTAACATAGAAAGAGAATATTAAAATTTGAAGGTTGCGCATTTCATCAACTAAGTCAACATTATCTGGAGATAGTAAAAATAATTTCAATCGCCCCAAGGGTTACAAATCGTTAGAATTAACTTGTATTTTTCCCGAATCTGTTAGCATAAAGCATCACATCAAACTACATTATATTAGAATTTATTTTATTCATATGTCAAAATTTTTATATTATGAATTTATTCAATATCTAAATTAAGTATATTTCTCTAATCATAAACAGTTAAAAAGGTATAAAATTGTAATAAAAAATAAATCACAATAGGATTTGCAAATATGCGGGAATACTTGCTGATTGTTTACTTAATTCAAATGAATTCATTCTTTAAGGAAAATTTTTTTTAGAATTCTAAAGATAGAAAATAGAAATGTTAAAAGAAAAAGAAAATGTTTCTATGAATTTATGAATTTCCAACAGTTGCATTCATTTTATAATCCACATTCGGATTATAATGAGAAGCAAACAGTACGTTAAAAAGCTTTAATATATTATATTTGTTATCTTTTTTATTTACAAAAAATATGAAAGTCCAATTATATCTTACATTATATTATGCATATACGTACCTAAGTATTTTTGACACACCTTAGTGAGTGATTATCATTTAACAATAAAAAATAATAGATAGAACCATTAAGGGTGCTTCAAGACTACGAACATGTAGGACCATTTTTATAGACTTAAGTTTATTTTTGCCCTGTTTATTATAGGTACTCTTCGCAAATACAAAACGAAGAGTATATTGCATTCGATCGGCACATTTCTAAAACCGGTAATATTACTCGTAGAGAAAAAAATTTCATATCACTGTGTTGGTGATCGAATTCTGAACATCTTTCAAAATGTCCGTCCGTCCGTTCGTCCGTCCGTCCGTCCGTCCGTCCGTCCGTCTGTCCGTCCTTCCGTCTGTCTCTCCGTCCGCCACGTTTCTTGTAAGTACGATAACTTAAGAACGAAAAGTCTAATTGTATTGAAATTTGGGCAGTAAGTTAGTGTTAGCTAGATGAAGAACCCTATTTTTTAACAAAATCGATCAATAAATAAAAAAGTTATTAATTTTTGAAATGAAAAACAAAATTGTTTTGTAATTAAACAAGAAATATTTGAAACTAATATCATTTACAAAAATAACTGCGAAGAGTATCCTATAGAATGTGCAACAATTATTTAACAAGTGTAGTATACGAAGAATATAATGGTTAGCTTGTTTATGTATAAAATTCTCCTTTATATCAAGAGTAAGTACCAAAGATTTTTATCAAATTGTTTTCACGAGTACGATACCAGGTTTAACATGGGTTTAACTACACCTTCATATAATTTAATGTTATCTGAATATTAACCAGCTTATATTGGAATTAAATGTTTTAATAAACTGCCTCTTGGTATACAAAATATTGCCAATATAATAATATATATAAATCATGTCTTTAATTTTCTGTTGGAATGTCGTTGTTATAGTACTGAAATATTTTTAAACTAATATGTATATGTTAAATAAATATTTTAACTTAATGTGTTTCTTAAAATTACATAATATGTGTAAGGTTGTATTTTTAGTATTTTGATATTTCATCTTTAACCCTTAGTTAGTCGCGTTACGAAATGTTACATAATAAATCGCTTGGTGTATTTTGTACAAAACGAATGTATATATGAAAAATAAATTTTCTAAAAACAAATAGGCTTAAAATGAGGCAAGGAAAACAACTAGAGTTGTTTTTAGTGTTTATTTTATAAAAGCAAGAATGTCATAATATAGTAAAAAAACTCTATAAAACTTAAACAAACTAATCGGTATCTATGAATTCTGTGTTATTAATGCAACTGTTACATTTTGTTGTCTCTTGACTATATTCTTTGAATACACATCTTTTGCAGCTTTCACAGTGCATAGTGGTAAACCTGTTTTTCTTTCTATCACACAAAAAGCATCTGGATCTAATTTTTGTACGGGGTTCTTGACCTTCGTCCGTTACAATGATATCTGCCCCTACATTTTTTTGTAACGAAATTCTTTTATTCAAAGGTAGTTTTTTCATGTTCAAACGATCTTGTAGGTGGAATCTAATGAGCAAAAAATAATATTTTTTGAGATGTTCACATCGTCTCATTCTAGAGCTTTTTATAGTTCAATACCTCTTCCTCAAGAAGAAAGTGATTTTCTTCTCATCATTTTCAATTTTGAAAGAAGCGTATTCCTCGTCGTCTAATTCTAAAAGCCGTTTCATTTCTTAAAATACAAAAATAATATTTTTGTGATATGGCATTTAAACTGTACCTGGTGTATAAAATACATCAACGCGACCAACTAAGGGTTAATATTAGCAAAATGGTATCCTAGAAGCCACACTATTTGACTTTTCTTATACCAGTGTAAATGGTTTCTTGAAATAAAGAAATTATTATTATTGTTATTCACACAGGCAGCCAGATATTATGCAAATTTTACCTCCGATTTCTTAAATTCCTTGAAATAAATATAAATTATGCTAAACATTGTACTATTCGCCAGTTTATTGAACTTTGAATATAATTGTGGTATAGAATTGTCGCACATTCTATACCATACTTTTCACATTTTTAAAATAATGTTGAATTTTTAAATAATTTTAATTGTTACTAAAACACTCGTTAGTATAAATAAAATTTAAATAACACTGTCCTGCTTGGATCTCAAATTCGCAATTATTGGATTTCGATTCAAAAATTGTTTTCTTCATTTTTAGCAGATGCGTGTTAATGTTAATGATACAGCCTAGCTGAGAATCATATGTCGATGGTTGGATATTATATCCTACGTAATGTATATTAGTAAAATGTATAAATAAACAACGATAAGAAATAACATTTCAAAAAATTTCTATACAGCTAGAACACATAAAAAGAATTTTCTTTTTGCTTCTTCAATTCTTTGGGACTTCCTGCCACATGTATGTTTTCTTTTTAAGCGGTGCTAGAGGAATCTACAAAATATATCACGATTAACCAGTATGATACTGGTAAATAACCTCTACGCATGTGACGTTTACGTCAAAGGATCAGTTAGAGGCTGTTTCTTTTTTTAAATAAACTCCACAAATAAGTATACAAACTTGAAATTAAATAAGTCGCCGACGTTTCGGAAATCTAATCTGTTTCCTTTTTCAAGGCTTTTTGAAAAATCTTTTTTGCTGTGTATGACAAATACACAGCTCTAAGAATGTTTGTTATATTCAATATCCATAGATACTTACTATTTACATAGAACTGTTGATATAGTTAAAAGTTTTTTAGTTTTTACACAATGTTAAGTTTGTGAAGTTCTTCTTTTAACATTGGCAGCCAAGTTGTACAGACATCTACGAAACAATTCGACACGCAACTATCCTCATTCAATAATATTATTGCGGATTCTTTAATTTTTCTTTTTTTGCTATCTGCCTCTTTTGTTAAAATTTTTGCCGAGTCCCAGTTTATTCTATGTCCGTTCTCCCACGCGTGTTCGCAGATATTGGACCTCTGAATTTCAAGTTTTTATACTTATTTGTGTTGTTTATTTAAAAAAAAAAAACAGCCTCTAACTAATCCTTTGACGTAAACGTCACAGGCATAGAGGTTATTTACCAGTATCATACTGGTTAATTGTGATATATTTTGTAGATTCCCCTAGCACCGCTTAAAAATAAAACATACATGTGGCAGGAAGTCCCAAAGAATTGAAGAAGGAAAAAGAAAATTAAGATAATGCCACAAATAACATTTAGACAATACATAAAAAGAAGACAATTTAAAAAATTTAACTGATTAATACTTTCAAAAACCGATCAAGCTTTTTCTCTAGCTAACACTAATAGTACAAGAGCAGTGTGGTTTTTTCGGAACATCATTGTTTTAAGCTCTGTCATATGTTTTTATTGTTTTATGAATAAAAACGATTAACAAAATCAACTTCTGGCGTGACACCTCCCATTAGGCATGATTTGTCAAAGCTGTAAAAAATGGAGTTATGCACGTGATCGCTACAATTTTTTTACATTAAGAATATTTATATAAGTACTTTGAACACAGAAAAATATTCTCAGAAAGAAACTTCAGTCAATTGATTAGCCAGACTGAAAAATATTTCGTTTCAGGATCTCTTTCTTTTTTAAAACATAAATGTAGACTTCTTTAACAAAGAAATAACACAGGCACACAAAAAAAAAGTCCTTATACAGAAAGGTGAAGTACCTTCTGGTACGTTTTTCGGTGTGCTAACAAAGAATCTCAGGTCAGAACTGACCCATCACCCTTAGATTTCACCCCAGCACACCCTAGCACCGCCCCAAATGGTCAAATTTTCACGTCATACAAAAATTCAAAATAAATATCTCATTTTACGTTTTTCGGTGTGTTAAGAACGAATCTGAGGTTATAATTTACCCATCACCCTTAGATTTCGCCCCAGCACCCCCAGAACCCCCCCAAAGGGTGAAAATGTTAGTTTATATAAAAATTGAAAATAAATGTCTCATTCTACGTTTTTAGGTGTGCTAAGAACGAATCTGGGGTCATGATTTACCCATGGCCCTTAGATTTTGCCCCAGCGCCCCCTAGCAACCTCTCAAATGGTCAAATTTTTACATCATCATATAAAAATTCAAAATAAGTATCTCATTCTATCTCTTTCAATTTAATTTAATAATTTTAATTTTGCTATATCTCCCCACCCCCCTTCACCATATGGTTATATTTTGAACCTTGTAACGTTGTACCAAACTGTCGGTTTGCCCGTCTGTTTGTCCGCCTCTTCACCCACCATGTTTCTTATGAGCACAATAACTTAAGACCAAAAAGTCCGATTTTATTAAAACTTGAAAGATAATCAGTGTTAGATGAATAATTTTTTCAATTTTGAAAAAAATTAATCGATAAAAGTTGCGAATCATTTTTTTTGCATATGTCGAAAGTTTATTTTGTTGTGATGTATGTTCGATATAATTAATTAACTCACATACAATTCATATAATGATGAGTTTCAGAAAAGCTATCTAGTACTATTATGTGCTAGGTATATACTTTATAAAATTTTACGTGACATTTTATTCTGTATCTTATAGTAGTAAGCAATTCTTATGCGTTGGCGATCTCTAGGCTTTAATATTTCTGACGCACTCCTTAACTAATTGTGTGATTATTATTTAATACAAACAGCCCCACTTGAGAAGAAAATTGCAAGGATGTATTTACTATCCTTGTAGAATTAATTGTTCAAGATTTAAATAACAAATAAGAAAGCTTATTAAAATAAATCTCACTATGGTAATTTTACCTCAAATTTATCAAATCCCTTGATACGTCTGGGATAATAATAAAATATACCTACCTAAGCAGCAATGTAAACTAAACTAAACATATACTATTCGACAAATTATGGACCTTTTAATATAATTGTTGCACATTATAGACACTTTTGTATTACTTTGTATAGTAATCGTAAAAAAAATGTAAAAACTTTTTTTTCTTGAAATCGGTTTAGAATGTCATGAAACGTCGAGATTTTAAATTTGAGCAAAAAAAAAAAAATTTCTGTCTGTCGGTCCGTCTGTAACTTTTTTTGTCCACACGCTTTCTCCGGAACGGTTTAAGATATTAACTTAAAATTTTGTACACGTATATATTATAATGACATCTGGAACTGGATTGTTTTTTGAAGATATCCGGTGAAGGGTTAGGGGGTAAATAGGGATAAATATGGGGAAATATGTAAAGCAAGCTGGTAAGAGAATAGAAACTTGAAATTTGATGTATGTACTACAAGCCAAGGCCTCAGAGTTTTTTACAATATTTTTCAACCCCCCCACCACCCGTTCTTCATTATTAAAAGGTTTGATAAAACAAAATTGAGATATTAATTTGAAATTTGGTACACGTATGTATTATAACGACATCTGGAACCAGATTGTATTTTGAAATGATTGCGTTGAAGGGTTGGGGGTTAAATATGGGTAAATAGGGGAAATATGTAAAGCAAGGTGGTAAGAGTACAAAAACTTGAAATTCGGTGTATGTGCTAGAAGCCAAGGTCTCAGATTAGTTATATTATTTTTCAACCCCCCCCACCACTCCTTCGTTATTAAAGGGGTTGAATAAATTAAATTGAAATATTCACTTGAAATTTAGTACACGTATGTATTATAACGACATCTGGAACTAGATTATATTTTGAGAAGCTACCGTTGAAGGATTGGGAGTTAAATATGGTAAAATAGGGGAAAATAAGTAAATCAAGCTGGTATGAGTACAGAAGCTTGAAATTCAGTGTATGTACTAGAAGTTAAAGACTCAATTTTGTTACAAATATTTCTCACCCCCCAACACCCTACTCCATTATTAAAGGGGTTGATAAAACAAAACTGAGATATTCAGACATCTGGAACTAGATTATATTATTATATTTTGAGATGATTCCGTTGAAGGGTTGGGGGTTAAATAAGGGCAAATAGAGGAAAATAGGTAAAGCAAGCTGATAAGAGTACAAAAACTTGAAATTTGGTGTATGTACTAGAAGCCAAGATCTTAGATGATTTATATTATTTTTCAACCCCCACCACCCCTACTCCATTATTAAGGGGTTGATAAAATGAAATTGAAATATTCACTTGAAATTTGGTACACGTATGTATCATAACGACATCTGGAACTAGATTATGTTTTGAAAAGCTTCCGTCGAAGGGTTGGGGGTTAAATAGGGGAAAATAAGTAAAGCAAGCTGGTATGAGTACAGAAACTTGAAATTCAGTGTATGTACTAGAAGCTAAAGACTCAAAATGTTTATAATGTTTAATTTTTAATTTAGATTTTCAATTGAAATTTTCAGTTGAACAAAATTTGTCATAACAGTAATATCACGAGACGCACATTTTTATTTACACTTCTGAGACATGGACTGTTAGGGAGGCAGATAGACGATATTGATGTTCTCGAAATGTGTTTCTTGAGACGTATGCTGCTAGGTGCCTGAAGAAGTCATCTCACCAACAGGTTGATTCTCCTAAAATAATTCTGCAGCCACCGGAAAGAGAATAATCCAAAATGGTTGATTGCTCGGCCCTGAACGTTGGGCCGATGCCACCAAAAAGATAATGGGAAGGAGCTTTGGCGAGTCCATGAACCTAGCAGACAGCCGCGATAGTTAGCGTGAGGCTGTTGGACATGTAATACAGAACAGGGAAGCCAACTATAATATTACATGAATCACACAACGTCTGTCAAAACGCTGTTAATATAAGGAATGGAAGAAAGAATAAATTTCAATTTTTAAACATTTTTAATTTTTTGACAGTAACTTACCGAGCCACTCGTCAGTATAAAATACAGACATAAAATAAAGTAAGGAGAAGTATTACATTCAACCTGCTTGGGTTTCGGACTCGCATCTCTCGGACTTCGACTGAAAATTTTAATCACTAGGCCATCATTTTTCTAAAAAATGCATGTTAATATTTATGATATAACTAGTGGAGGAAATGAAGCATTTAACCCCAACATGAGACTCCTTCCCACCTGATTTTTATGTGAGATGGCGCAAAGTGTTCCTAAAGATGTACAGAATAAAGTCAAGGTCATGAAAACTGGTGCTATTTCGTATCTGTGTCGCAAACTGGGACAGAAGTTCGCTATTTCCGGTCACCAACAAATTTTTCTAAAGTTGAAAAATAACCATTAGATTTTATATTTTGGAGACTTCTAAGCTTTTTTTGACTCTTGACATTTTTTACCTAACCTCACTATTCTCGAGATGTAAGCGTATGGAAATAAACGTGCATTTAGGTCCATTTTTCAAAAAACTAGTATTTAAAATAATTTTTGGGCGTTTATTATGAATCAAACTATGTGGAGTTTACATTATGGACAATTCTATGCATTTTTGACTTTCGACATTTTTTTAGCTAACCTCACCCTTTTCAAGATATAGACATTTAAAATTTAAAAAGTATACTTAAGCTATGTTTTTCTTCGAAAATCTAGTATTTACGAGTATTTATGAGCGTTTATTATGGATTAAAATATATGGACTTCATATCTTGTACAATCATAACCATTGTTTGACTATTGATATCTTTTACCTAACCTCACCCTTCTCGAGATATAAACGTTCAAAAGAAAATAAAAAGTATATTTAATTTCTATATTTTCTAAAAACTAAAATTCTTGATCATTTATTATGAATCAAAACATATGGACTTTATAATTTTTGAAATTCTAAGCATTTTTTGACCCTTCACATTTTTTAGCTAAATTCACCCTTCTCGAAATATAGGCATTTGAAAATGATAAAATCGCTGCCAAAGGAATCAGTACTTCCACATCCAGATTTTTCATTCAAGTCACTTTAAAGGAGACGTCTTGACTAGAATTGCACTCTAGTACGTGGAAATTATTGATCATAGAATTTAATAATATTTGGGGCAGATGTTATAGAAAAGTTTGAGACGTTGGTTTCCACTTTATACGATAAAAATGACGTTTCTAGTTTACCCTACCTATTTTTCCCTATTCACCTGCCACCTCCCACCCCTTCAATGGAATCATCTCAATCTGATGTCACTACAATACATAATAATTGTCCTAACTTTCAAGTGAATAACTCAATTCTATATTATCAATTCCATTAATAATGGAGCAGTGATGGCGGCGTTTGAAAAATATTAGAAAGAAATCTGAGGCCTTGGTTTCTACTGTTTCTAGCATATACACCAAATCCCAAATTTCTGTACTCTTACCAGCTTGATTTACTTATTTTCCCGTATTTAACTCCCAACACTTCAACGAAATCATCTCAAATCCATATGTCGTTATAATATATACATCTACCATATTTCAAGTTAATATCTCAATTTTATTTTATCTACCCATTTAATAATGGAGTAAGGGTGGTGGGTGGTTGAAAAATATTATTAAAAAATCTGAGACCTAAGCTTCTAGGACATGCACCGAATATCAAGTTTCTGTACTCTTACCAGCTCGCTTTACTTTTTATCCTATTTACCTTTACTTACCCCCCCACTCCTTCAACGCAATCATGTCAGAATATAATTTAGTTTCAGATATCGTTATAATACATACGCGTGCCAAATTTCAAGTGAAAATCTTAATTTAATTTTATCAACTATTTTAATAAGGGAGTGGTGATGGTGGGGGATGGAAACTATTATAAAAAACCTGAGACCTTCGCTTCTAGTATATACACCAAGTTCCAAATTTCTGTAGTCCTACCAGCTTGCTTTACTTATTTTCCCCTATCTTCCCTTATTTAACCTCCAACCCTTCAACTAGACTAGACAACTCTCTTCAAGGTAAAATGCGCCTCCTTAACATCAACAATAATTATAGAAATTTTAGCAAGAGGCAGATTGCTTTAAACATAGGGCAAATCGTTCGAAATAAAAAACTGCAAACAAACCTGCTGACAATAGAGGTACTTAGAGATAAAAAATTTAATTCCTCAAATGAAACCGAAAATACACCTACTCAACTAGCAGAAACACCAACTATTTACGAAACTCAAACCGAGAAATTACCTGACATAACTAATAAAATCATCATATTAGACAACCTACAACTGCCAGCTCCCCACATCACTAATGACACATCTGCAAAAGCAAATAATGACTCTTTTTTATAAGTGATCAAACTTCAGCAGTAGCTGGACAAACTAATGTATATAAGGATGTTAATTGTGCTCAAGTAAGTGAAAATATAACTTTAATCTCATTAAATATTCAGTGTATTCGTAATAAAATTGATGATTTGTACATTTTTTTAGAAAATCATAATTATCCTAGTTTAGTTTTAATCTCAGAGCACTGGCTAAAAAGTAATGAACCAGTTTACATTCCTAACTACTCTGTTTTGTCAAAATATTGTAGAATTAATTCCATTCATGGTGGAACATTAATACTTATAAATAATGATTTACATGATAATTTTCCCTTCGTTAATTTTGACAAATATGATGACGTCCTAGAAGAAAAGCAGTTTGAATTTTCCATAATTTATTGCAGTAAATTAGATATGTATATTGTATGTATGTATAGATCCCCTTTATCAAATGTTAAGTTATTCTTAGAAAAACTCGAAGCATTATTATACAGGGTACCTACAAAATCGTCGATTATTTTAGCTGGAGATCTTAATATAAATTTTAGTGACTTGGAATCAAATGATACGCAATTGCTAAAATCTCTGCTAACTTCCTTTAATCTTAACATGCATGTCAATTCACCTACTAGAATTTCCCAGCACTCAGCTACAACCATCGACTATTTCTGTAGTAACCTTAGTAAAGAAAATATCTCCTGCCTGGTCATCCCAGCTGCGTTATCAGACCACGAGGCAGTATATTGTTCATTACAGACCTCTTGGAATGCTTGTCAAAAATTCAAATATGGCCGTTTATATAGTGGGACTAATTATAATAGGTTTTATCAAAATTGCCTTGGGTACAACTGGGAGGATCTGCTGAATAGAGCAGAGCCATTTGATGCCTTCTACAGATATCTTAAACATGCATTTAATGAAGCATTTCCAGTTCAAAAAATTAAACTAAAAAGTAAAAAACCATGGATATCTAAGGGTATAAAAACATCTGCCAAAAATCTAAGATCTCTTCACTATATAAGAAAGTACACCAACGAAGAATTTTTCTTTGAATACTATAATAAATACCGTAATATCTACAGAAAAGTCATCAAACAAGCTAAAGAAAATCATTACAAGTCCAGAATAGAACGAGCCAGTAATGGAGCAAAAGAGAGTTGGGCTATTATAAACGAACTTAGGGGTAAGAGCCAACCGCCTGTAACATCGTCTTTAAACCCCAATATTATAAATAACTACTACTGTTCAATCGCAGGCAACCTAATGGAAAACATAATTCCAACAAATGACCCCTTGAGCTACCTTGGAGAAATATACAATCATAAGACCTTATACCTATATAGGACAAACATCGACGAACTTAAAGAAATTATAAGCGACATCAAAAATAAGAAGTCGTCTGGCCTCGACGAAATCTCTGTAAATATATTCGAAAATTTACCAAACTCGGCTCTTTATATATTAGCATCTCTAATAAACGAATCGTTTGAATCCGGAACATTTCCATCTTTTTTAAAAACTTCTGTAGTTATTCCACTCTATAAGGGCGGAGAGGTAAATAATCCATCTAACTTCCGACCCATCTCACTAATCCCCACATTAGCAAAAATTCTCGAAAAATTAGTTAAAAAAAGGGTTGTAGAATTTTTGTCCTCCTGCAACCTACTAAGTGACCAACAATTCGGATTTCAAAAGGAAAAAAGTACAAATGATGCAATGTTCTCATTTTTAAGTCAAATTTATACCGAAATCAATAACGGGGAGGCAGCGGCAGCAATTTTCTGCGACTTATCGAAAGCGTTTGATTGTGTCCAGCATGAAATATTGTTAAGAAAGCTTGAGCATTATGGTTTTCGAGGCACTACCCTAAAGTGGTTTCAATCATACCTATCAAACCGTAGCCAAATAGTTAGAAATACAAATTATTCTGATAAACTAAATATAAAGTTTGGAGTGCCCCAAGGTTCCGTTCTTGGCCCAATTCTTTTTTTATTATATATCAACGACCTGACAAAAATTAATATTGAAGGAAAATTCACTCTATTTGCTGACGACACCACCATACTGTGGCACAATAAAGATGATACTGTCCTTGAGCAAACGGTGTCGGCCGATATAAATAAGGTCAAAGAGTGGTGTGACTCCAATTTGCTTTCATTCAACATTAATAAAACAAACATAACTACATTTCACTGCAATTTAACGGACATCTCCTTAGGTAACCATTTTCTTGAAAATAAACCCTGCTCAAAATTTCTTGGACTAAATATTGACTGCAAGTTAAAATTCAAAGAACACATTAAAATACTTAGTAACAAACTAGCATCCGGATCCTACGCTATCAGAGTGATCACAAATGAACTGGGTTATGCAGCTGCTAAGACTGCTTATTTTTCACTAATCGAATCACACTTAAGGTACGGCATTGCCTTCTGGGGCGCATGTAGTAAATATCTTTTACAAACAATATTGGTACCTGCACAAAACTAGAATTCGTGAATCATGTAAGCCACTGTTCTTGACATATGGATTTCTCACTGTGATATCAATTTACATTCTAGAAACAGTTTGTTTAGTTCATAAGCATAAAAGTAATATTATAAATAATTCCTCCATACAATATGTAACTCGGCAAGTCAATAACGTTACTCTGCCAATTCCCAGATCCACTCTAGTCAAAGACTCAATTATTTACAATGGCTATAAGATGTTCAATCACTTACCAAATAATATTAAAGAAATTAGTTCAAATACAAATTTCAGAAAGGCGGTAAAAAGACTTTTAATTGTTAAACCCTATTATAATTTAGACGAGTACTATAATGACACATTCTAATTAGGCATTTACTACCTTATCTTATCGTATTTTCTGACTTTTTACATTAACTATTATTATTGTATTAAAATTTATATGTAATCTATGTTTTGTATTTATATAATGTAGGTGCATTGTGTAAACTATATATGCTATGGACCTACGCTTATTTACTTTGTTAATGAGAAACTCTTTCTTCTGAACAATAAAGTATATTTTGATTTGATTTGATTTGATTGAATCACCTCAAAGTATAATCAAGTTCCAGATGTCATTATAATACCTACGTGTATCAAATTCCAAGTGAATATCTCAATTTTATTTTATCAACTTCTTTAATAATGGAGGGGTCTGGGGGGTTGAAAAATATTATCAAAAATTCTGAGGCCCTGGTTTATAGTATATACACCCAATTTCAAGTTTCTGTACTGTTATCAGCTTGCCTTACTTATTTTCCTATATTTAACCTCCAACCCTTGAACGGAATCATCTCGAAATATAATCTAGTTCCAGATGTCGTTTGGGTACACACGTGTACCAAATTTCAAGTGGATATCTCAATTTTATTTTATCGACCCCTTTAATGATGGAGTAGGGGTGTTGGGGGGGTTGAAAAATATTATAAATATTTTGATATGTTGGCTTCTAGTAATTACACCGAATTTCAAGTTTCTGTACTCTTACCAGCTTGCTCTACTTATTTTGCCCTATTTACCCCTATTTAACCCCCAACCCTTCAACGGAATCATCTCAAAATATAATCTAGTTCCAGATGTCGTTATAATACATACGTGTACCAAATTTCAAGTGAATATCTCAATTTTACTTTATCAACCCCTTTAATAATGGCGTAGGGGTCGTGGGGGGTTGAAAATTTTTATAAATAAATTGATATCTTGGCTTCTAGTACATAAACCGATTTTCAAGATTCTGTACTCTTACCAGCTTGCTTTACATATTTCCCCGTATTTACCCCTATTTACCCCCCAACCCTTCACCGGATATCTTCAAAATACAATCCAGTTCCAGATCTCGTTATAATATATACGTGTACAAAAGTTCAAGTCAATATCTTAAACCGTTTCGGAGAAAACTTGCGGACAAAAAAAAGTTACAGACAGATAGACAGACAGACAGACAGAGAGAATTTTTTTTTCACTGAAATTTAAAATTTCGATGTTTCATGACATTCTACACCCATTTCAAGAAAAAAAAAATTAATTTTTTTTTACGATTACTATACTTTCAATCCACTACGTGGATATGGAAGTAATATTTGGGGACCTTCTATATATTTATCTACTGTTGTTGCAGTTTTTTCGTTTATTTTATAGACTGTTTCCCGTTATGCCTTTTTCCTAGAATTTATATAGACCCTAATGCTAGGTTTTATTTTATATTTAACACAGGTATCAGATCATTCACTTTCCTTTATTTACCTGCCTTCTGTTTAACATAATTTCAGTTTAGAGACATCTAATTAGATATACATTAATAGAACTTATCTATTCCTCGGAATATATTGCTATATATTTTTTATTTATTGATTTATGTGGTGTGGCAAATAGTGAATGAGAAAATTAAATTTGTTTTAAAATTGAAATTTTACTTGCCCGGCGCCAAATTGCTTGAAACAATTAATGAAGTACCACAGCTACACGAAAATATATAACTTCCCCTTGTTCGTATAGGCTCTTTCAGGGTCAAAAAGCAGGTTCAAAGATCTGAAATAAAAAACACTCACCCTGTCCAGCACAACTTCAATGAAACACCTACGTTGGTTATGAATCAAACTTTTAATTTTATTAAATTACCGGTATGGTTTTCCTGTGGAGTAAATATTTATAGGACAATAAAAAGTATTAAAAACTAATAGGCATTTTATTTTACGTTGATTAACTTACGTTAGAGCTCTAGTTTTGGGACTGATTTTAGTCAACCTAGTGTTGAAAAGTGGTAATTGTATCAACCGGTCTATCGCGTTTGCGTGCGTCTCTTCGTTCAGCTGGCAGACAAGAATTTGGACATCTCTTCTTCTTCTTACCATTTGATTAGTTTGGTGTAATCGTCGTATCACTTTGTTTTATATTTTCGGAACATTTATTTATTAATGACGGTAAGTTAAAACTGTTTCCCGCACTATAAGTTTAAAATTTACAATTTGACTGCTCTTGATTATTGTATAACAATAAAACTTTATAATTTTGTAAGAAAGCGTTTGTATAAAATAATTTTCTCGAGGTTTGGTCCACTTGGAACTGTAAAAATTTAATATTTTTCTCACTTGTGATGGGATAAACTGATTCCTTTTGGATATTTACTCATACACTGAGTTTCAATCAAATTTAACTGGTAAACAACTCTAGTTTTATACTTTTGAAATTGTGAGGTTATAAAATTTTGGCAAACAGAAACGTGTTGCCACCTCTAATATTCAAACAAGACTCAATTTAAAATATGCCCTTTTTATTGGCTCGTTTTGACATTTCTTTGGATTTCATGTCACTCGATTTTATTGAAATAAATTTTGAAATTTTATTTTTCTTTTATCTGTTTTATTTATTAATTTAGCAATGATTTTCCTTTTGAATAATGATATAGAGATGATTGGCTTTCTTTTGGTATGCCATAACCAAGTCTTTCTTGAAAATTAAAAATGTTCTTGTTTCAACAATTTTTAACAATTTCTCGCTTATTTCTAATAAAAACCTAATAAAATACATACCAGTGTATAACTTAGAAACTAAAGAACAATTAGCTATTAATTTTTATAGCCATAAAACATTTTACACAAAATTTATAAATATTATGTCGTTTCAGGTGTGCCTAAGCATCATTTGCTGGAACTGTTGCTAATTTGCAAAATATCCTAAAACCAACTGACAGAAAACGATCAATGGACATTTGTCCTTAAATACACCAAGAAAAACTTCAAACAACATCTTTATTTTGGAACAAATTAACATATTTGTCAAGATTTTACATCTCCCTTGACCTAATTTTGCATTTCCTATTGTTACCAATGCCTGTAGTTTGAGGCTGTAACATTTTATCTGCTCATAAGGTGAGTCTCTTTGACTTCTGTAAAGTTTCATTTATAGATGATGCACTAAATTGTTAGAATTGGGTAGATTCTCAGTTCTCGGGACTGTTTACGCTACTCAAAATATGAAATTACTTTATAACAAATTTTTCATAATGTTCATGTTAGCTATCTTGTTTATAGCTTTCCTAAGACTAAATTTAACATATTTGTGTACAACAAAGTTAATGGATTCAAATACTAACAATAAATTTGTTCCTTTTTTTAGGTTTTACATTGTCTTTGATACCTGTTGTGACCCTGTATTTTGGATCCCTATCATTAAATTTGCTCACAAGGTGAGTCTTTTACACTTTTATAAAGTTTAATTTATAGACGATGCACTATAATGTTGGAAATGATTAGATTCTCAGTTCTCGGGACTGTTTATGCTACTCAAATTATGAATGTAGCTTGTAGCACTTTTCTCACAGTGTTCATGTTAGCTATCTTATTCATAGCCTTTCTTATGGCTAAATTTAACATAATTATTTATAACAGAGTTTATAACTTATTAATAACAATAAATATTTCCCTTTTTTAGGATTTTCCATTGGTTTTGGTACCTGTTATGCACCTGTGATTTGGATCTAGCTACCATGCTATACACAAAGGTTCATCCAAAACTTAATTTTGTATCAACGATGCTTTTTAACTTAACAATAACAAATTAACATTTATTTACCACACGGTAGGTACTTATATCTAACGTTTAATAAAATTAATCAAAGTTATATCATATCCAATATAAATTTTATTTAATAAAGTATTTCCATTGACATTATGCCTTCACAGATATTCACCAATTCAGCTCTATAGTTTGTCTCAAAGTTATATATAATCATTTCCAGTTACTTTTACCATTCTATTTTAAATTCTTACATAATTTTATACTTCAGTACTCAGTTCAATAAACGTGTAAGGTTTTGGTCATCGCAATATATTGGCAACTTCCCACTCTGTTACCTGATGCTGCACTACACTGCAACCTCCATTAATATACAATTCAAATGTATCGCCCCCTCAGTTTAAAGGAGGAGCAAAAAAAATTGAAAAATATGCGTTTATTATGAGTGTTCTAAATCAATCACTGAAATTTGAATAATATACATTGGACACTTTTGAAGTTCTGTTAAGTTATATTGAAAAATGTCCTACTTTTTAAGGAAGTCTTGACCATACCAGTTTTAAATCCCTTATATCTTGGAAAATATCCATACTATGTAAATGATATTTTAGACACAGATAAAGCACGACATTTTTGTAGGAATAAATTTTTTCATAATTTTTTATTTTAAAATTTTGCAGCGCGCCAATATTTTTTATTAAAGATGGCGGTCTCGGATGACTAGGGGTCGAGCTTGAGCTCCTTGCCTTAATCATCGCTGTAGACCTGGACCGGCCTCGTAAGTGGTGGGCCTGCTTTTTTGCCTATCCCCCCCACAAATGCGGATGGTGTAGGAGATGTTAGCCGACCTCCCCTGGTCCTGGCTGTTGGATCTTGCCAGCTGGATCGTTTCTTCTGGCACTTTGCCTTGCCCTTTTTCTTCGCTGACATGTCGGCTCCCGGGAGCATCTTTAATTTGTCATGAGAGAGAACGGCTGTTGCCAGCTCTCTCGGAGTTTGGGGGATATTGACTAGTCGGTAGCCCAATTGGCACCATGTGCTCCGATTTCATCTGAAGAAGGTGTGAATTGTGTAGCTCAAGGATTGTGTTCGGACAAAGACGCTTATTAGCGTCAGAGGTAAGGTAAGGGTACCGAGCTGGTTGTTTGCTTGGTACCCCTGGGACCAGGTGATTTGGATGTCTTTGGTCATTGTATCCTTGCGGCGTGGCTTGGAGGTCAGGCTGAAACAGAAAAACGGTTAAGTTATACTTATCATATCCTATCTAGGATCTGGAGCAAAATTTTGCACTTATTCTCAAAAAAGTGACGTCATGTTTATTAGGTTAATTATCAATGTATTTAAAAAAGTGTTTGATAAAATTGTTAGTTATACAAAATGTAAGCATTTTCAGAAAAAAGAATTGGTATATATCAAATATTGTAGTTATCAAGCGTAAAGGATAATATTATTGCAAGTTTGCAATTATATTAACTATTACTCTTGATAACTAAATTAATATTTGATATATACCAATTATATTTTCTGAAAAGGCTTACATTTTATATAATTAACAATTTTAATAATAAAATTTAAATACATCGATAAATAAGCGAATAAACATGAAGTTACCTTTTTGAGAATAACTGCTACCCAGTGGGTGGGGCGAGGAGCAACTTTAAAATTTCAAATGGAAACCCCTAATTTTTATTACGGAATCGGATTCTACGGCAAAAAATACGTAAATTCTATTCAGGACATTTTTTTCGATTCTTGCACGGTGTTGCTGTAATCGCAAAAAAATGAAAGAAAAACATGACTGTATCAAGAGTAGCGTCTTGTGAAAAAACGTCCAATACAAAAACTGAAAAATACGTATTTTTACGAAATCTATCCAATGACATTAGATTCGACTCTCCCACCCCCATACTTTTCTAACACCCGGTATGCGGACAGGCAAGCAGATATACAAAGAGTGTTTTATGCATAGTAGATGGCGGGTCAAGAGAAAGAGCAAAATATATCCAATAGGGCTCAAATTGAAATTTGAGAAATTTTAAGGTGAGCACATTTTTCACTTTTTTGGGAAATTGCAAAAATCACCCCTATTTGAGGGTAGAAAATATTTAAAAAAGATAGTATATAATGAATATTTAAAAAATAAAACAGCTGTTATTATTCAGATTTTATATTGTACGAATTTTTTATGGATTATATATTCTTGTGTAGTGAATTTGAAAGAGTTTAGGAGATTGTCCTACAACCCTCCAACACTTTGTAATAATTAAAGTACCAGCCCCAGAAATAAAAAAAATTCGTAAGTAATTCATAAAACCATCATGCCATTTTCAATGGAATTATTGTTATGCCTGGTCGAACCCATATCTACATGGAAATTGTTGTTTTATTTTTTTTAAATATTAATTATATACTGCCTTTTTTAAATATTTTCATTTGCATTTTTTCAAAGAAGTAAAAGATATGCTCACGTAAGTTTAATTTGAGCCCTATAGAATTTATTTTGCTCTTTCCCTTAGCCCGTTATCTACTATGCAAAAAACAGGTTTTAAGCCTTTTTTGCTGTCACTCTTTAATTTTTTATGATATAAAATGGATTTAGAAACAATATTCTGTTTTTCTAACAATTTTTGAAAACATTCATCAAGCTAGTTAACTAACCATACATATTTTTGTATTTAATATTAAGACTAGAACGAGAACAAAACAATAGTAATTACTTAATTGACTAAAGCTACACGATTTGTTAATTAAATAATTGTAATCATTATGCGTTTACTCCGTCTCTGATCTTCTTCGATCCCCAGAAATTGGGCAGTCTGAACAAGAGTGTGGTCGAGCGAAACATTAGACGGTTAAGGCGTCCGTAAAGCGGAACACGCTCACTCTAATTAAACGTGGTTGCCTTGGCCCTCCTCATCGCTTCCATCATAAATAACATTTAAATACAATAACTGAAATATTCGCTAATGCTGAAAGATATACGAGCCTTATTATATTACTGCATTACCTGGCTACCGTAATTTAATGAAATCGTAAGCAAAGTTACCTTCTTATTCGTACCCACCCCTTAATTACTTTTTCTCGGGGTGAAATTTTAAATAATTTGCATGCCTTTCTGATAGAAGCTTTTTTGTAATCCAACACTTTTATGACGCCCCGACTAATAATAAGAATACAATTACTAACAAACCTATTCCAAAGAAGCAGCCTCATGCCGACAAAAATGCGTTAATAATAAAGATCCTAAATTACTGTGATGCCTTGAGGAACAGCAAGAATTTTTAAAATTTCGTTTGAAATATTAAACTACATGAATAGAGTACAAATTTTATGAGCCACATGAAAGCAATAATTGAAAGGAAGGTATATGATAGTATCATACTTAAATTAGTTTCTTAATTGGAGATTATATTAATTACAATTTGCGTCGGAACGTTTTTTGTATATCTTTATAGACCTCCGACCGCATTACTTTTCTACCTTTCAAAACAATTGCTTAGTAATAGGCTCAGTTAATCGCAAATATACCCATTGTTTTGGGGTAACCGACTTTGCGATTTTCGTTAAATTATATTTTTAATGAATACTTCCACATCCACATAGTGAAGTGGAAGTATAGTCATCGTAAAAAATAGGTTTAGAATGTCACGAAACGTCGAGATCTTAAAATTGAGAAAAAAAATGTCCGTCTGTCGATGTCGGTCTGTCTGTAACTTTTTTTTGTGCGCACGATATCTTTGGAACGGTTTAAGGTATTAACTTGAAATTTTATAGACGCATGTACTATTATGAGATCTGGAACTGGATTGTCTTTTAAACTTATCCGGTGAAGGGTTGGGTGTTAACTAGGGGTAAATAGTAGAAAATAAATAAAGCAAGCTAGTAAGAACACAAAAATTTGAAATTCAGTGTATATACCAGAAGTGGGGGCCTCAGATTTTTTCATAATATTTGTGTGTCCCCCGTACCACCTCCACTCCATAATTAAAGGGGCTGACAAAAGAAAATTGAGACATTCACTTGAAATTTGGTACACGTATATATTATAACGACACCTGGAATTAGATTACATTTAGAGATGATTCCGTTGAAGAGTTTAATAGAGGTGAATATAGGAAAATAAGTAAAGCAAGCTGGTAAGAGTACAGAAACTTGGGGCTTGCTGTATATAGTAGAAGTCAAGGCCTCAGATTTTTTAATAATATTTTTAATTCATCCCACCACCCCCACTCCATTATTAAAAGGGTTGATACAATCAAATTGAGATTTTCACTTGAAATTTGATACATAATATGTATTATAACGATATCCGTATTTAGATTATATTTTCAGATGATTCCCTTGAATGGTTAGTGTTAAATAGGGACAGATATGGGAAAATAAATAAAGCAAGCTGGTAAGAGTATAGAAACTTGGGATTTAATGCATACTACCCAACTAGTACAATTAGTCGTGGGAACGTAGCAATGACTATTGTAGGCACTTTAAAGTGTTTTGGTACTAGTCACAGGCACGTAATAGGAACGTTCCTAATACGTGTTTATGACCAAAATGGGGAATATTTTTTGTTGACGATAACGTTCCAGCCACGT
The DNA here is from genome assembly GCA_963583905.1 of Stenurella melanura. Classification (NCBI taxonomy): domain Eukaryota; kingdom Metazoa; phylum Arthropoda; class Insecta; order Coleoptera; family Cerambycidae; genus Stenurella; species Stenurella melanura. Next base: position 198,763,108 of record OY757309.1, read on the forward strand.
TCCTGGAACTTGTCTGGCTACGTTCCAATGACGTTGTTGCTCCGGAGCGGCGACGTGGCGGTGTAGACGCCGCAACTTTCAGAAAACTTTACCACTCCCTACTCTTTCAAATCGATGTTGCCCCTTCTTTGTCTTGCAACCGATTTTATTATATTTATGTTTCATTCTTGTTCTTGTTCATTTCCCTAACTCAGAAATTTAATAGAATATCAGAAGGTAATATTAGACAGCAAAACTTGTGCTATTTTCCAATGATCTAAGGGTCACAATTAAAACGAATGCAATTTTACTGACAAACATAATGATAAAACGTCCGAGTCTAACCACGCACCTTTAAAATTTGCATTTTTTAATGAAAATATTGTTTTTAAAATATGTAATGTCATGCGAGAATATGACACACTAGATGCCGAAACCTATTTTTTATCGTTCTTCGGAACTTTACACTACTTTTTACGTATTTATTTGTTGTATTTGGTGAAGAAATGGTGATAAATTAAATTTATTAGTCAATTGTGAAATTATGGTTCATGTATTATAACAATGGCGTCGATAATTTTGCCCATCAACATGGCGTATTTCAGAAAATATGACTTTAAGGTCGTTTTCACCAAGAAATGCTACTTGAAAGTAATTGCTACTTGGCGATAGTGACGAAAACTTCGAATACGTAACTTTAAAGTTATATTTACCACAAATCTGCGAATGGAACTGTAGCATCACTTCAAAGTCGTAGCAAAGTTGTGACTTCCACAAATTACCTCTTCAAAGTTGCCGCTGCTACTTCATGGTTACATTTTTCCCGATATTGATTCGGAACATACGTGTTAGCCGTACGTTGAGGTCTAGACTGAAAGCGTTCCTAGCTTTTGCTGTTTATCATTTACCTAACTTTACATTGAAAAACCTATCAGCTGTCGCAATTTACTTGTATGCAGCCATATATCAACGACTTAATAAACATAAACCTTGTTGGTATAATATACTATTAGATAATAGATAACATAGAAGAAAAGGTAGGTGTAATAAAACTGTGTTGAAATATTATATTTTGTTGCCTTATTTTGAACATAAAATGTTGCATAGTATAATACAGCAGCATATAATTTTAGTCTAGGTTAGGCAAACATATTATATAGGTCAGGTTTGGTGCATTAACTTTATCTATGATCAACATTGGGAACTAGATGGTGAAATTTACTTCATGGTAAATTTCACAGGTGATGTGTACTTTGTAGTAGCCGTACACAGTTCTGTAGGAAGCAGTAACGTCATTAACACTTATGAATATTACTTACCAGTTCTACTACTTTAAAGAAATAGTGAAGGTTCCCAGAACGTCGCGGTAACTATTAAAGCTACTTGAAGGTGATTGCAACTTGGAAGTCACATTTCAGTGATGCGAATTAGTCGCTGCTAGTATACTTTACCACCTTCAAGTTCTAAAAACCCGAAAGTCATCCCACTGGTAACTACCACGTTCCCATGTACCACGAAAGCTACGTAGAAGTTGCATAACTATAAAATAATCATTAGTGGTAGAAACTACGAGGCAGGGACTGTAGACTTGCCAAATGAATTTATTTTTACACCAAAGTCGTAAATTTAGTCACAATTACATAATGGTTACTCATACGAAGTTCCTATCTCAGTTACTGTCACTTTGGTGCTAGTTGGGTAGAAGCCAAGGCCTCAGATACTTTATAACATATTTCAACCCCTCCACTACCTCCACTCAATTATTAAAGGGGTTAATAAAATTTGGTGCACGTATGTATTGTAATGACATCTTATTGAGATCATTCCGTTAAAGGGAGGGGGTTGTAAATTGGAATCCAGAAACTTCATCTTTGGCGTATATGCTAGAAACAAACACCTCAAATTTTTTACGTCATCTTCCTCAAATATTATTAAAATTCTAAGACCAATAATTTACACAAACTAGAGTGCAAATATAGCCAAGATATTTTCCTTTCAAGAGACTTGGGCGGAAAATCTGTATGTGGAAGTAGTGATTCCTTACGCAGCGGTTTTTTATAATTAGTTGAGATCAGAAGTTAATTTAAATTTCAAGATGATTCCTTGAAAATTTCATACCTTATAGAACATTGTGCATATTTTACGAAAAAAGTTGTCGGCCTGAAGAATTTTAATTTATTTCATCTGGCACACCTCATTAAGTTAATTAGTGAATTTAAGGTAGCCTACCTCTCAAGATGATTGCTTGATTTTTTTATTAAATGAACGTTTAGGATCCCCTCTATTAATAATAATAATAATAATAATAATAATAAAGCATTTATTATTTACCCAATTTGACAAATTTAACGATAGTAAATTATACATGTTTACACAACAGGTAAATAAAAGGCGAGTAGTTCAGTTTACTGACAAGCCAGTAAACTGTTCTTCCACTATTGCCTATAAATAATATCAGAGGTAGATAAATTAAATAAATATAAGTACTCATATCGAAACAATCATAAAAAAAATTAAAAAAAAAACACATCAAAGTAGAATGAAAAAGAGGCAAACTAGAGCTGAAGGAGGGAGGAGAGTAGGAAATGAGAGGAAGAGAAAGAAAAGAAATTAGAAAAAAAATGAAACAAAGAAAATTAAAGAAGGAACAAAGTTTAAAAACAGAGAAATTACGGGAAAAAGTAAGATTTTATTATTACTGATTTCGCATTAAATATTTTTTAAATGTTTTTTTAAAACTTACACACGAAAGGGTGAGTCCATTAAAGGGTAGAGTATTTATAGAAGCAGCAATGTTATAAGAGAATCACCTTTTGAATATTTCCTTACGGTGTTGTGGTATGGTGAGAATATTTCTTCGTCTAATATTAATGTTATGAATATCATTTCTAAAAGGGAACTTGTTGAGGAGATAAGGTGGCGATCTAAACTTTAAAATTTTATGAAAAAAACAAGCCATGTGAAGTTTACGGCGATTGTACATATTCAGCCATCCTGCAGTTTTCAATTTACGAGATATTCTTTGACGGCGTTGAATTCCAAAAATTAACCGAAGACAAGCATTTTGCACTTTTTGTATGCGCCGGGTATCGATGCTGTCAATACAGGGGCCATAAAACACATCGCAATGATTAAAATGGGACAAAACTAGAGAATCACATAACATTTTTTTTACTTCCATGCTTAAAAATCGTCTCTGGGAATATATCATTTTTAGTGCAGCGTATGCTGATCTTAATTTACTCGTAATATGCTGTTTAAATCTCAATTTATAATCAATAATAAGATCAAGACTTTTAGAGCTGTTATTGAAGGCAATTGTATCATTTCCAATCTGTATATTAATTTCTCTCGACACAAATTCACGAGCATTGTCATTGCAAAATATTATAGCAGATGATTTACTAGGGTTAATTTTAAGTAGATGATCAGTAGAAACTGACACCAAATTCTTTATATCGCTGTTAATTAAATTCCTATATTCCTGTAGATCTTCAACATGAAATGAATAATAAAGCTGTGTATCATCAGCATATAAATGGCAATTGCAGTGTTGCAAGGATGTGTGATTCGATGTAAAAATTGTAAACAATAACGGTCCAAGTTATTTGTATCTGTTGTTCGTTTGTTATCCCTTAATGAAGGTTTTAATAAAACCATGTAAATTCTTAAAGTGCTCCTTCTTAACACACACTCTCCAGAAAACCCCCAGTCACGTAGGGTGTAGGGACCATGGCTCAGGCCCTAGCCCTTTTCAGCGTGACACATGGTGGAGGCTCCGAGTTTTCTTTCCCAGGGATGATTCTTCATAATCATCCCTCCTCTTACAGCCCACCATATGCTATATGTTTATGACATATGGTGGATAAGCCGAGTTTTCGTCCCAAGGGGTTGGTTCTTCATAACCACTTCTATTTACTCTTGTAAGTTTTGCTCTCATTCTTTTTCTTAATTTCATATACGTTATTCCCAAGTTTTGTGCTTAGAAATGATTTTTTATAATCACTCCATTCTTTTTAACTTTATATAGCCATTCTATTTTGACAGGTACATGATTTATGAACCAAAATTGAAGACGTCCGATTTTGGTGAAAATGTTTGTGTAACATTTCTGAAAATCTATAAAATATGGTTATTTTATTGTTTCATTTTGTCTCCAGATTGGAGATAATTAATATTTTCCTCCCAGGCAGAGAAATATTCTTGTAAGATTTTCTCACTACCTCTTTATTATGCTTTTTTCTGAGTGCAAGCTATTTTTTCTTTCTTTTTAACGCTGACATAAAATTTGTAAGTGTACTATTAAACATATGTTTCAAATTGTTTTCTCGTAATGCCAATGGTTAAGACAGAAACCCTTGTAACCTTGGTTTTTTCTTTTGGGAGAAAGTTAGTGTGGTACTTATTTTCAAAATATCAGAATTTATACCTTGCGGTACACCTGAAACTACCGTTAGTGGTTGTGAAATATTATTATTAAGTACTGTTTGTTGAATTCTATCCGACAAGAATGACAAAATTAGACTGGAGGAATTTCGTTCAAAGCCACAAAAGTGTAGAATTGAAAAAAGTAATTGGTGATTTATCATATCAAAAGATTTTGTATAATCTAATAATATTAATACACTTATTTTGTTATTGTCAGTAGCTCCAATGATGTCATCAGTTACGTCTGCAAGAGCCGTAGCACAAGAAAATCCAGATCTAAATCCCGACTGCTTTAATGGTAGAACATTGTTGAGATTCACAAATTCTCTAATTTGCAATTCTAAGATTTTTCAAAAATCTTTGATAAGACAGGTAAAACACTAATGGACCTTAGGTGACTCAATTGGCTAGGTTGACTGATTTTAGGTAAAGGAAATATTAAAGCTATTTTTCAAGCTTTAGGAAAGTAGTGTGTATTTATACATACATTATATATGTGAGTTAAGAATGGAACTATATAAGGACAGCATAAATGTATTAAAGTTATATTTAATTTATCATATCCATAAGCTTTAGATTTTATGTTTTGAATGATTTTAATTACATCTATATCAGAAATAAGTTTAAAAGAAAATAAACCATCTATGCCTTCTTTAACATTGGTATTATAAAAATTTATTAACTCGTCTTTAGGTCTATCATTATTATTAGAGGAATTGATAAAAAAATCATTAATAGTGTCCACATTACTTAACTGTTCAGGTATATTAGCATTTTGATTTTTAGCAATATTTAATTTTTTTAATTCACCCCATTTCTCCCCAATTCTCTTTACGTAGCCTACCTCTCAAGATGATTGCTTGATTTTTTTATTAAATGAACGTTTAGGATCCCCTCTATTGTAAAAAGATTGTCAGCCTCATAATAAACATAAACAAAAATGGCCGACTTCATTTTCAATATGTGCACATCCGTGCGCTAAGAGACTCATTAGCGGTCATGGCAAATTGATTAGGGAAAAACAAATTGTGATATGTAGGATGTTTTAACAGTTGAAAAAGAATTTCTCGTGAAAAAGAATTTTTCTTCATTGCAACTCAATTTTTTCAAATGCAATACCGTGTATGTTTTTACTTGAAATGTTTCAGTAATTAATTACACTATCCTGCAAGATTTTGCCCCTGGACAATAAATAGTTGTTTCCGAAGTATTTTATCCCGCTGAAACCAAATCCTGGCTCAGAATTGCTCTATCACGTCAGGTTTTTGAGATAATATAACCTGAAAGTGCAAAAAACATTGTTTTTTGACATATTTGAGGTTATGTAACACCGCGATTTTTTTTATCAAAAAACTGTGTGTGGGATCTTAAACTACAACTCTTCCTCTTTCAAATGCTGTCGAGTTTGCTCAAATATCTTTTTTTTCGCCGAGATATCGCATATTGAAATTTTCATGTTTGTGATTTTCCCTATACCTGAAAACTCATTGGGGACACGTGTATATCAAAATATTGTTTTTTCTTTATTAAGAAATGCAAAAAATATTTAAAAGTCAATAACAACTCAATATTTTCTTACGTCAAAAGATCTGCTCGTTCAGAATCTAAGGTCAAATTTTCAAAATTTTTCGAGGAAAATACAGCATGGCCGACCTGAGTTGATTAAAGTTACAATAGCGTATAATATGGAACTTTCATGATTTTTTTTTCTTTAATTAAATAATGGCGTCGTTACTTAGATTATCTTGGTGTGTTAAAAACTGACCATAAAATTTTCGTATACCCAGAAATTCACAAACATGAAAATTAAAAAATGCGAAATCTCGGCGAAAACAAACATATTTGCACAAACTCAACAGCATTTGGAAGCGTAATACCAGTACTTCAAGGTACTTTGTCTTGTTTTTTTATTTAAAAAAAGTGACGATGCTACATAAACTCAAAAATATAAAAAAAACAGTGTTTTTGCACGTTTAGGTTAGAATATCTCAAGACCTGACGTGATACAGCAATTCCCGGATTCGTTTTCAGCCAGAAAAATTATCTCCGAGACAACTATTCATTATCCATGGCACAAGATTTTCAAAATTTTTGCAAGGTAATGTCATCTACACACTGACATTCATAGTAATTTTTTTGTAAAATTAACATAAATAAAGTAGTCACTATGGATATCGGCTTATTGTTAATTGATTGTTGAAGCATTTCAAGCCAAAACATACAGGGTGTTCCATTTGAAAACATAGAGTTATGAAAAATGTAAAAGTTTAACCTTCGTGGAGAATTACTTTCAGGGTTAAGAGGACTGGAAACTAGTGCCTACATGATCTTCAGTAATATTTAAAGTGAAACTACGGTAAAATTTATGAAAATGCATTTTTACAGATTTTACTCTTGACAGCTGCAAATGCATTATTTTTTTGAAAAAGTGGAATAGCGTGGACCGCCGCAGATTATATTCAAAATTGATGTATGATTGTATGGAGAAATAAAGACCAAATATAAATATGTAAGGAAATTATTCATTTTAAAAAATTTAATTATTAGCTTATCATAACTATGTGAAGCACCCTGTAACCTTAAGAATAAATTTAAAATATGCCACTCTTGGTCACCTACAATTCTCATCTCAAACATTTTCTTTTCATTCAAAGTGGTTGACGACCTATTGATCATTCAAGCGCTAGTGACTCATCCTGTATACGATAGAGTAGTCCTAAGTAGATTTCATCTGTATTAATTTATGGCCCCCATCCTTTCTTTTTAAGCATAGCCTGTGTACATCGAATTGTGAATTACTTCCACTGTTAGGATTTTTCTCGTCTTGCTGTCTATTTTCACGACATCGTTTCGGAGGCAATCCACAATTCTAAAAGTGTAGGTAATTATAGAGGCAGCAATAGTGCTTATTACTGCGATTTTGTTCTTGATTTTAGCCAGGACTTAAGAACTTGCCACCGATTCTCTTGCAACTCTACTTTTCATTTCATGTTCGTCAATTTCGGCGCACTCGTTAACACCCCGATGCTTATACAGGGTGTTCTCTCATGACGTGTTAATATTTCAGGGTGTGATTCCTTAGGTCATTTTATGAAGAAAAGTTCATAATATAAACATATGTCACACGAGGCAACTATTCACTGTCTTAAATCTTCTCGTGTATTAAAAAAAGGAATCACTACTTTCACATCCTGATTTTTCATCCGTCACTATAAAGGAAACATCTTGACTAGATTTGCACTCTAGAATGTGGAAATTATAGGTCACAGAATTTTAATAATATTTGGGGCAGATGCCATAAGAAGGTTGGAGGCGTTGCTTTCTATCTTATACGTTAAAAATGAAGTTTCTAGTTTACTCTACTTATTTCCCCTATTCACAACCTACCACCCCCCACCCCTTCAATGAAATCATCTCAATCAGATGTCATTACAATACATACGTGTACTAACTTTCAAGTGAATATCTCAATTTGTTGTTATCAATCCCCTTAATAATGAAGAGGCGGTGGTGGGGTTTGAAAAATATTAGAAAAGAATCTGAGGCCTTGGTTTCTATTATATACACCAAATCCCAAATTTCTGTACTCTTACGTGCTTGATTTACTTATTTTCCCCTATTTACTCCTATTTAACTCTTCAACGAAATCATCTCAAAATATAATCTAGTTTCAGATGTAGTTATAATACATACATCTATAAAACAAATTTCAAGTGAATATCTCAATTTATTTTATCATTTCCTTCAATAATGGAGTAGGTGTGGTGGGGAGTTGAAAAATAGTATAAAAAATCTGAGGCCTTGGTTTCTAGTACATACACCGAATTTCAATTTTCTGTACTCTTACCAGCTTGCTTTACTTATTTTCCCCTATTTACCCCTATTATAAATCCCAACCCGTCATCAGAATAATCCCAAAATGTAATCTAGTTCCTGATGCCATTATAATATATGCGTGTTCCAAATTTCATGTGAATATCTTAATTTTATTTCATCAAACCCTTTAATAGTGAGTGGGGGGTGGTGGGGGGATAGAAAATACCATAAAAAAATTTGAGACCCTGACTTCTAGTACATATGCATCAAATTTCAAGTTTCTGTACTCTTACTAGCTTGTTTTACTTATTTACCCCTATTTACCCCCAACCCCTCACCGGATATGTTCAAAAACAATCCAGTTCCATATCTCGGTACAATATGTATATACGTACACAAAATTTCAAGGCAATATCTTAAACCGTTCAAGAGAAAAAGAGAGAGCAAAAAAATTACAGACCGACAAACAGACAGATAGACAGACCGACAGACAGACAGAATTTTTTTTTCTCTCAAAATTAAAATTTGAAATCTAAATCTATTTTGAAAAAAAAAAAAAAAATTAATTTTTTTTTACGATTATTATACTTCCAGTCCACTACGTGAATGTGGAAGTAATAACGAATTAACAAGAAGAATTTAACACCGCGTAGGAAAGAATTTAAGCCGTTGAGGACATACGCTTTATATGAACGTTTATTCATAAAATGACCTAAGGAATCAAACCCTGAAATATCAGCACGTCATTAAGGAACACGCTGTATGTTTATATTCTCTATAATTGTTTATTTGTGGCATGTCCAAATTTTCTTACTCTTTATTGGGTATTTTACCTGAAGAATATTAAAAAAATTAATGAAAATATGCCAAATGAATGGATCAGACAGTTGTTGGTTCTTGAATTCTTGATCGTTACAAAATGTATCACGCTTAAAACATGTAGACTAAAACAGGCTAACCCATTATACTCTTCTCTGATTTACTGCACTTTTTATATAATTGTTGCATATTCCATAGGATGTTCTTCTCAGTTTCATTGTAAATAACAATGTTAGTAATGTTAGTGAACGACCTTGCCCTTGTCTACTGTATGATGAATTAAGTCCCTAACACAATTTTATCGCATTTGTGACCAATTCATTACTTTTAAATACATGAATATTAGGAACTATTGAAATTTGTATGTAGCCCGTATTGCAATGTAACAATTTTCGTATCAAAGCTCTAATCATTTTTTATGCTCTTTTTTCTACTTTTTTAACAACCCTAACCAGTGAAGTGGGATTGTTTTCGTTTTAGACTTTTTTTTTTTTCATTACAAAACATAACAAAATTAGATGTTTTTAAAATAGAAATAATTAATAACTTTTTTATTAACTGGCCGATTTTGTTCAAAGACCACAGGACTCTCCTCTAGCTAACACTAACTTACCGTCCAGATTTTAATATAACAGGAGTTTTAGTTCTTTTGTTATCGTGATTAGAAAAAACGTGACGGACAGATGGACGAACGGACAAACAGACAGACAGACACACAGACGGATGGACATTTTGATCATCTACGCAGTGATATGACATTTTTGTGTCTACGAGCAATATTACCACTTTCAAAAATATACCGATCAAATGCAATATACTCTTCGTTTTGTATTTGCGAAGAGTATAAGAAGTTTATAAAATAAAATCCAGAAATGAAAACTAGAGGTACTTACCATTTCGGAAAAATTTTCCCATTTTCAATTTGAAGTTTACGTATTTGCATAGTCACGCGAGACATTAAATTATAATTTATTTTATTACTTCCACATCTACGTACTGGACTGGAAATATAGTAATCCTGAAATAAGTTGTTTTTTTTTGTTGAAATAAGTGGATATTTTGAATTTGAGAGAAACAAGAAATTTCTGTATGTCGGTCTGTATTTCTTTACTCTGCAACGATTTAATGTACTGGAAATTAGTACAGTTGTCTATTATAACGATCTCTGGAACTGGATTATATCTTGAGCTTATTATTCCATTCAAGTTTTCAAAGAGTCGATATAACCAATTATATATTTTGGACCCAACGGGAACCATGCTGGTAATCGGACCAATAACGTTAGGTGCGAGTATCTCAAATCATATAGTGTGTTCTTGTGTACTAAACGAGCCGATTCCACATACCATTTAATAACAAATGCCTCATTTTCGCAAACAAAATTAAAGTTGCCATTTCCTAGAAAGAGTCACCCGATGGGGAAATATTTATTATTTTTGGCCATAACTTCTTTTTCTTATTACGTATATTTAAAAAACTATAAGACTACCTAAGTAGAACGATAGCAAGACGATTACTATGAATTTTCACTCAACAATTTTGTAACAAAATCAAATTAAGGGAGCCAAGTCCGGCCCTGTCGCATAGAGAATACCATATTTAGTACAATAACATAAAATATTGGTCATAGAATCATCTGTTTTATGTTACAAACTGATTTATTTTAGATCCCAGGAAACATGCTTTGTTAACTTTAGTCTTTACTAGGTAGTCGACGTTAGCCACTTGGAAGCAATAAATAACCATCTAAATTATTTCAAGTCCAATTCGCTTTGCTCACTTGAAGTTAAGGACACTTGTTTAAATACCCACTGAGGGGTCTAGTTAAATGTTCAAGACTAAGGTAGTTGAGAAGGATTCCAGAAAACATAATATGTAATAGACCAAAAGATAGATGGACCAAATAAGGTAGAGATAAGGTAAGATAAGCCATATGATAAATACCATGGTCCGTTAGGTAATTTCAAATAGGGGTACGGTTTAGAGTAGAGAAAATTTTAATTGGTCCAGGGTTTAAAATTTACTGCCCACTTTTGAAACGTCTTATTTCGATTGAGATAAGATCGACATTCTTGGCTTAACGTCTGTTCAGCCGTCATCTACCAACAGGGTATAGTAAATTCTCGTTTTGCGGACTTTTTTCAATTTTAAAGTTTAAGTATATTTGTTCAGTATTTTGCCGGTTATAAGTAGAAAATTAATGTGTTGTAATTGAACTAAGAGTATTCGGCCGCGATTCAGTTAAAGATTTGAACTTGCCGCGGACCATTTCATTTCCTGATATAGTGTAATTATTGTTTGTTAATTTATTTAATCGTTAAATATTTGTGATTGTCATTTTCATTTGTTTTCATTTTCTTCTGTAAATATAGTGGTTTAAGTGTTTTGAGAAATCACGTGTTTTATTTGCTTGTTTTGCAATTGAGATCATTCTATATTCAGTAAGGTTTATTTGTGAAGTAACCTGGTTGAGGGACACCAAAAAGGATATAATCACCTAGAAGGAAAAGGGTAAGCACAGTTTCGATAGATATACTATGATATCAACGGAGTCTGCAAAGTAATTGGGACACTTCGTACTCTGCCAATGGTAATGTCTGATTAAATTATGTAATTAGGGGAATAAAACCCCAGTTATTACAATTTTAGTGATTTGCAAAGTACTTAGATTTAAATTAAAAATTATGCTAATCTTATTTCGTAGATTTAAATCTAACTGTTTTGGAAACGACTAGAATTATTGAATAGTATTAGTCTTCTTATAGTTCTACTTAGGTAGTCTTATAGTTTTATTAAATATACGTACTAAGGAAAAAAGTTATGGCCAAAGATAACAAATATTTCCCTATCGGATGTCTCTTTCTTGAAAATGGCCACCTTAAAATTTGATAAAATATTATTCATTTTTACAATTATTTAATAATGGTTTTGAATATTAATGTAATATTTTACACATATATCTATATTGGTGTAGCAAGTTTTCATTGTAATTTTAGTGGTTTTTTTTTACTACCAGTGATGTAGTTATGGATATGTAAGACATTTCTTGTGAAGAATATGACATGAAGGTACTTCTTTCGTGCAATTTATACATATTTTATTTTATATGATCCAGTTCGGCTACTTTAAAGATGTTATAGGTGAAATTACCCGAACTAAAAAAATTACCAAATATATAGTTATGGTCATTATATATAAAATTGTTCATGGTGTACGAGTTTTTGGTATAATTTTATAAGTAGATATTAAGGTATTTAAAATACGCGCAATTTTTCGAGCACGATGGCGCAGCCGAGGTGCTCGAAATAAAGCAAGTGTTTTAAAGACCAGTTATCCACGAACACTTTAGGTTATTTTTTCTATTGGTACACTTTGAAATCTGGTACTATTACTACAAAAACTGGAAATAAGGATTAAGAATGCAAAATGGTTGAATTGGTGATGTGACATCAGGATACCTGTCAGTGTCATGTAAATAAGAAAAATAAAAATTAATTTGCAATCTGTCACATAGGATTAATTATTGTCACTACAGTTGTCACTGATTGTTAATTGCTTTAAAATGAGTTCTAACATTGATTATTGAAATAGAAAAGCAGAATCGCGGTTAATACCGCAAAAATCGGAAGACGCTTATAAAAAAAGAATACAAGTTCATCAAATGGATGGAAGAGCAAAAGGTAACAGATACAGATGAACGAGTTGTACTTGCTTACCTTCAGAAAATGTCGAAGCAGTACAAGGCGTCGACTACGTGGGCTATCGCTTCGAAATTGCAAAGTATGTTGAGGATAAACAATGCGCACCTAAGAGATAAATAATATTACAAAAATTTGAAATATGTACAATATATTCCAATATGTTTAAAAATTAATTATTATTTGTTTGCTTATAATTGTAATGAAACATATTCTTTATAGGATTTTGCAAACAGCAGAGAAAATGGCTATCTATAACTAAAAGAAAAACTTTGTGTGAAAATATTAATGAAATCTTTGCATTCTTTCGATAATCTGAATTCTGGTTATGCTAGCAAATTAAAATCCTAAAATGAATTTGTCTAATTTCTTATTTGACAGTTCTCATTTTAACACTAGCATCCACACAGTCCCCTACGGTCAGACAGATTAAACTAGTATCTACATAACCCCTACGATTATGAAGAATTGTCAAATAAGAAATTAGACAAATTAATTTTAGGATTTTAATTTGCTAGCATAACCAGAATTGAGGTTATCGAAAGCATACAAAAATCTCATTAATATTTTTGCAAAAAGTTTTTCTTTTAGTTATAGATAGTCATTTTCTCGGCTGTTTGCAAAATCCTATAAAGAATATGTTTCAGTACAAACATATTCCAATAAGGTTCACGATAGCTCAATGCGCAGAACAAGTCAAGTTGTGGTCGCTCGGACGAGCATTTTATTACAGAATTCTTATTACGTCGATAAATTTCTTTTGCAGACAAATTTAAAGCCTAAGTGACATTATTGAACATGTATAACAAAATGGTTAAATCTGAAAACGGTCATTTCGGATTTAAATAATTTAATGTTCAACAAACGCTGACTCTGGTAAATGTTTATTTAGATAATCTCTTAATGAAACCAAACATGCAGTTGTATAGTTATTTTAAACCACGTATAAATAGTAAAGTATTACTTGTTACCATTCTCTGATATAACATTTAAATACACACTTTTGTTAAGCATTTTACGTACAAAACTGAAATGGTGCATTTTAGCTTCTATTTGGATGCTGAATAAATAATAACACACTTTATGCTATTGAAATAGTAAAGTACACATATGGGGATTCGCGAGAAGTAGCAGCGAGATTTATTTGATTTGAGCGTTTCTGGTTTGGTAAAGTGACAATGCGGCGGCAGTTATCTGGGTCATTATTGGATTCTCAAAGTTGCGGAACGGAATTTTCTCACAGGGAATCGTTGTTTTAATCATCATTTAGCCAGTTGTTGCTCACCGCAGTAATCACAGTCATGGTGCACTAACTTTGTTTACTAATTAGCTTTCCTGATTCCCTGTGGTTCTTCGTATTCCCACTTTTACCCACCACAAATCTCGGCGACTTTGTTTTAGGTTTCCTTTAATTTTAATGCACATTAGCTCACCGATTAAAGCGCGGTGTTTTTTGGTTGCGCTGTTAAGGATACATTACGGGATCTGAAGCCTACGTCTTTGGGGTGTATTTAATAGGCCTGTTTTAAATTATATCCATCGTTTTACGGCCTACTGAGGTTTACATTTTGTCACGGTTTGTTTTATATTAGGCTTTGGTGTTCACTGAATAAATTTATGGAATTTATGATCCCTAATAATGGTTGACACAAATGTATTGGGACTTATTTTACCTTCATTATGTTTATACAGCAACCGGTCTGTATAATTAAATTTGCAATGCGTATGTTATGTCTCAGCAATCTAATTTATTTGCTTATTTAACAATACACTACCCCACAGAGTATTCCAAATACAGGGCAGGAAATAGTAAAAACTTGCAAATGTATAACGTATGAGAGTAGAAATAAAAGAATGTAAAACAAACATGAAAACAAACATAACAATTTTAAATTATGCAGTTAATCTTTTCTATCGCAGTTACATTGGAGTGGTTGGTGTATTAGAGATATCGAGCCGTTCCAGAAAATTTTTCTAATTATAATAAAGCAAAACAAAAGCAACCAAATATTGTCTATACCATTCTTAACTAAGAATAGTAAGATATACACAAGGATAACTTTTAGAAGAGTAAATAATATTGATCAAATTAGGTATTTTTATTCGTTACTGACAAATGATAGATATATAATGACAGTGAAAAGATAAATGAGAAATTTAATAGCTTTCTTAAAACATTTATATATTACTTTGATTTAGCTTTTCCTGAAAAATTAATTACAAAACGTAAAGTTCAGGGTAAAAGTTGGGTAACTAGTGGCCTAAGGGTTTCTTCCCAAAAGCTTAAGGACTTATACTCTTTAGCAGTATCTGGAGACAAAAGCATTATCACATTTTATAGAAAATATAAAAGTATTTATAGAAAATGTTCACAGGAAGCCAAAAAGATGCATAATAATGCACGAATGGCCAATTCTACAAGTAAATCGAAAACGGCATGGAACATTATTAAAACAGAAATTAGTAGACAATAATCTAAAACAAAAATTTGATAATGTATTAAGTACCGATGAACCAGCAGAATTAAGTAATAAGTTTAATGAACACTTTATTAATGTACATAAACATCTAATAGGTAATATGACTACAGCAAAATCTAATCCAGTGCTAAATGTGAACATAAACCCACATAGTTTCGCTTTTGTAACTGTAACTGAATTAGAAGTAACTGAAATTACAAACAGCCTAAAAAATTCGAATTCCGCCGAGCCTGATAATATTAGCTCAAATTTAATAAAGAGATGTGTGCCATACCATTATAGATACTTCACTTACCTGTTAAATCGCTCGATATTGGAAGGAACTTTTCCCGAAGCATGAAAATCGTCATAAATAAAACCTCCTTTCAAATCTGGTAATAGATATGACATTAACAATTATAGGCCTATTACACTTGTCAGCATATTTTCAAAGATATTTGAAAACGTTATTTCAAAAAAAGTAGTTTCCTTCTTTAACAAATATAAACTTTTTAACTCTAATCAGTTTGGTTTCCGCAAAGGCCTATCTACAATACATGGCAGAAATCAGTTTTTAAATCTACTATATTGACATCTAGATTAGGGTGGAGCGAAAATGGCGAAAAAATTTTTTTTTTTGAATTTGATTTCTCCTATGTGTGAAAAAGTGGCTACATGTGGGGTCAATTTACTGTGAGAAAACTGAGCCTCATACGATTACGTTTTCCGGTACTCTCTTCAAATTTATGGCTTTTTTCTAAATAAGTGAAAATATTAAAACTTATGATTTATGCAGCTCTTCACTTGTTTTAATATAAAACAACCCAGAACTCATCACGTGGAGAAAGCTGCATGGCCAAATCCTCCGAAACGTTACCCTTCGGTATAGACAAACTCATGTTATACAAATATTTTTGGTCTGTGCTTAACATTTGTAAGTCAATTTCGGGAAGTTCTGCGGTAATCTTTTGAAACTCTGTGACTGGTATTGATTCGCAAGATTGTAATGCTCTTCTGATTTCGCCAGAATATCCAGAAGGGCCAGTAGTTTCCCCATCTAAATGTTTTATTAAATGACACAAAGGTAATTCATTTCCGTGTAACATACAAATGAACCACTTTAGTGGCCTTCCAATATGCATTTCTAGCTTTCTATTTACACCGCTATGAATTCCCGTATTGATAAAGGTCCCATCACATCCAATAGCCACTAAGTTCGTCAAATCCATATGTTGCTGCAGAAACTATATCAAATTTTCGGAAATTGCCTCTGCTGTGCCACATGGGAGAGTGATATATCCAAAATATTTAGACCCGGGTTCTGAAACAATCACAATATGTTCTTCGCTAATTGTACTTCTGTGATTTTTATTACCAATTAAATGCTGAACGAGGGTATTATCTTTTCATCCATCGAAATAAATGGCTAAATAAATGGCGATCGCACGCTTGTGCGAGACTTGGTATGTTAATACGCATTTGTTTAGATCGTTGGCGTTGTAATTTTTGGCTAAGCCTTCTGCTTTGCATCAGAACTGCCATCAATATCATCTGTCCCTTCACCATCTGACAGTTCCATATCCAGCATATTGGAAGTAGACATTGAAGGTAGCGATCTTGTTTCCAACACTCTCCGATGTAAGGATCGCTGAATGTTTCGCGTAGCTATTGGATCAATTGTGCCAATAAACATTTTTCTCTCGGTTCCCTGGTCCACTAGAAATTCTCTTTCTCTAATTGGCACTTTGTTTTGACACTTACTCAATGAAAAGTTCGCGCACTTGCAGAACGAAATATCTAAAACTTTTGTTTCTGCAATTTCTCTAAATTTTTTCACTTTTTGTCTTAGAGCATCATTCAATCGGGATTTTAGAGATTTCCTAAGGTTTCTCAATTTTTCGTGATATTGTCTTATCATATGTAAAATTTGTTGATCTGTCATCACAAGAATAGACACCTTAGACCCAACAAGTTTCAACTCTGCAATCAAAATCTCTGCAATGTTACTTAGGGTTGGTTCTGCTTTATTTTGAGCTGAATTAATTAAGGTTTGACATATATATGCATAGTTTTTCATCACGTGCGCATATGTAGGTAACGTATTTTTCCTAAACACAACCAAAGTAACCGAGATACAATTATACGGTTGTAAAACTATTTTGAATGAATATCGGCGGCTTAAACGCACACTCACTTAACGACAGTCGCTGGAGAAATAATTGAATCGGCTTTGTTTCTGGCAGTCGGCGACAAATTTTGAAAGTGGTGGAGGCACCGCTAAACGTCATCCAATCGACTCCAGGTTTTGCAGGGAGTTAATATTACTTAGCCCACCACTTTTCCGCATATAGGCGTTCAGAAACTAAAATGTCAGATTTCTCACTCCACCCTAATCTAGATGCAGTGAAAAACCTGTTGGTGTTTTCCTGGATTTAAGCAAAGTCTTCGATCTTGTGAGCCATGAAACCCTAATTAATAAAATGGAAAGATACGGTTTAAGAGGCAAAATTCTAAACTGGCTTGAAAGCTACCTAAAAAGAGGGGCCCAGTTTGTTGATATTGATAACATAAGATCCTCCCATCTGCAAACTGATGTGAGTGTTCCACAAGGATCATTGTTGGGTTCGTTACTATTCATAATTTATGTTAATGATCTAAAATTTTCGTATCTTATAATGTTTGCAGATGATATATCACTACTTGGTACCAGGAAAGACCTAAAATAATACTATCACCAACACAAATAATCAACTATCAGATGTCCATACACTATTAGTTAACAATAAATTGGTATTGAGTAATGATAAGTCAGTCTTTATTCGTTTTAACTATCGCAACCATGTTGATAAAAGTTTATTAATAAAATATACTAAGGGTTCATTAAAACAGGTTAAGGCACAAAATTCTTGGGCATACATTTGTCTGAGGATTTTAGCTGGAAAGTCCACATCGATATGTTATGCAAAAAATTGCACTAATCTGCTATTGTATAAGTCAACTACGGTACAAAATCAACTCAGAATTACTAAAAATGTACTACTATGCACATTTTCATTCAATTGCCTAATATGGGATAATTGCTTGGGGATGCTCCAGTGAGTGTTCAAGGATATTTGTACTACAAAAGAAAGCAATCCGATATCGGACTGGCGTAGATGCACGAGTGAGCTATCGAGCCTATTTTAAAGAGTTGGGAATATTACCACTGCCATCTATTTTTATCTTAAATCTGTTGTTATATGTTAAGAAAGAAAATGTCTCTCTTCTAAATCAAGATAATCCTTACAATACTCGTAGCAATGACATATTGCAGATACCTTACCATAAAACTTCCCTATTCTCACAGGATTGTCAAAGGTAGGAGAAAAAATAATTTAGATTCAACATGGAGGACATTTAGATACCTTTAGCATCCTACCGACCATCTAGTCAGGATTTTGAGATAGTTTTAGTTGTTCTACAGCTTTAATGCATATCATGGATGAGGCCACTGATCAAGGTAAATATACGATTTTAAAACTGTTATCATCTCCTCCTCACCTCATCTTGAGGGGCATTCTCAAATTATAAGAATATCCGATAAACTTTTCCAATCAAGGATGATCAATTGAAATATTACACAGGGTTCTAAACTAGGACCCCTATTGTTCACAATTTATACATCGCAATCCGCAAATTTTCTTGTATGTATGCAGACGACTCCCAAATTTATTATTTTTTTATGTTAAGAATTAAGAGGCTGCTGTACAACAAATCAATACTGACCTAAAACCTTTATTGGATATATGTTCACAATATTCATTTTAGATTCCTCAACTCTCGACTGTGCTAATTTGCAAGATTTTGTTAATATTAAATCAAACTGGTCTCGTTTGAAATTATTGCAACATGCCCCAAATTAGGGACTAATTTTAGACATAACTTTAAGATTTAGAGAACAAGTTAGTAAATTTATACAAAAGGCTTACTCTGCTCCATGGCTTCTCTATACGCATCGAATTTATTTAAGCATAAATACTAAAAACACCATTTGTAAAATAAGTAAATCAAAATAAGTATTCAGGTCAAATAACGGACACGACTCTAGTTCTAATTGATCGTTAAGTAGAAGCCTATTGTTAGATTTATTTAGTTTTGAAATTTGTACTACTTCTAGGGAATTTACTTTACGACCCTTTTTAGGGATACAGTTATTATGTGGAAATGTGTGTCTTGTTTCTAAAAAATAATTTGCCAAGTTAGAATTTCTTTTATTATGACATGTGTTCCTTAGATCTAATTATAAACTTTCTCTCGGTCTGGCCTATATTGTAGCTGTTGTAATCTGAGCTTTTAAGTTTAGACTCCAGATTATTCAATGTTGGTGTTTTATCTGTAGCGTTAACCAATAGATTTCATAGTTCTTTTGGTGCAAATATTAAAATAACTGTTAAACCATCTTAGAAACTATCAAATCTATTATTTGAGATAAAGATAAAACTAATGTACTGAAACTACGAAAATCCTGTCACACTCCTGTTTTTTCGAAATATGACAAAGTAAAACAGTATACTATTTCAGTTTATTGATATTAGTTTTAATGTCTAAATTAAATAAAAATGTGAGAAAAACTGTGAGTACGGTGGCACAATCGTGTAATATAAAGAAAAGGATTGTCAGTGCCCTTCGCGTATTTGCCCTTGAATTTTTCAGAGAATTTCAAGTTTATTGATATGTAAACTGTTCGATTACTAGAAAATCGTATCTTTGTCTACAAGATCGTCCCCAATTGATAAAGTAGAGGTATTAACCACAAAAGTATTCAGCAAAACCATTAACCAACTTAGTAGCGGAAATAGGCCGATGTTAAATAATTGGATAAAAGAGGAATCTGTTTCGGAAGAGGATGACACCAGTAAATCCGCTAGTCATCTGTATTTCATTGACTTGGTTCAGTCAGGATATAAATTCGAGTTGCATGTGTGAAAGTACAAGCCACTGTAGGCCAGTATCTGCCACACCTCCAAGCTAATTGTTTTAATTCAGTCGAGAGTGTATTAATGATGAAATTTTCCTGGTACGCCCTATATCTGGAACACGATGCATTTTATGCAGAACTTACGAAAATCACAAAAATTTAATTTAAGAGTGATTTAAAAACAAAAGGTCTAATGAAAAAACCTCTGCGCCAAACGGATCAGACAGAGGTTGGTTCTTGAGTACTTGACTGTTTCAAAAAAAAGTCTCACACCTAGAAATATATAAACTAGAACAATGTTATAAAAATTAAAATTTTTAAATATTTTTCAATGGCAAAATACCCAATAAAAAGTAAGAAAATCTGAATATGCCACAAATAAACAATTACAGACAATAAAAGATCTAACTAAAATTGATCAATTAAAATAAAGGAACAATCAAATATAAATGTACTATTATATTTATATAATTAAATTTTAAGATCGTAATGTACCATCTTAAGAGAGGATTGGTATATACTTTTTTTTAATTATTTCACGTCTGTAGAGAGTGGGCAAACTTAACGTAACGGAACAAATAATCGTTGTCATGCTAGTATTTTCTTTTAATTGTCAGAAACTAAAGGTAACGTTGACCATTAATTTCATAAAAATTTTTGATACTCTCAGTTGCACGGTTTAGTTTTGCACTAACTGTACTAATAGTCTAAAAGCTGGTGACAATTTCAGTGATTATTTAGTTAAGGCCTATTTCTTGAGAGAATGTTGAGGGAGGCATGTATAAGTGTCATCTATAAGGATTAACCCTGATAGCGGTATCGGAGGGAGGCAGAGCACCCACAATTTGAAAAATAGTGAATACAATTATCATTTAGTTAAGGTTGTAACATTTTATATGGTTTGCCTGCTACCTTATAAATATTGCTACAACATTGGCGGATCGATTGGCAGATATTAAAAGGGTGGCAGATCCCTTCAATTTTTAATATGTGATCATGTCAACTGTTTCAAGTGTACATTTCAATTGGGAGAACAGAATATCGGTTTTAATCATCTTGCAGAACGATTTCAACATACCGTGTGCGCGCCTTGATTTCGTGTCGTGTCCCATATTATGATTATCTTAAATGCTTTAAACCTGCACAATAATTCGCTAATTTTTGCAACCTTTTTAATGACAAGAACTCGCATTATTCTTCTCTGGAATTTATTTCCAGAATACATTGCAATATTAAAAACGAACTTCCATAAATTATTAACACATTATGAGTTTTGTTTTTAAAGTATAAAGCATAAATAGGTGAGTGAATTGAAATAATGTTACTAACACATTTTTATTTTAACTAATTAATTATTTTCTGTGAAGTTTTATTTAATTAATATAATTGTACCAACATACGACAGTAAAAACAGTTTTAAGTTTAATTATTTATCACTTCGAGACAATTGGAATCATCACCATCAACGTCCATTAAGTCTAAATCAGTCGATATTCGACAGTTCACGACTGTAAAATTTTAACGGAATGATTAGAAAAATATATTTTTTTAACCCCCACAAAATTTTGGGAGGTTACTAACATTGATACAATATCGAAAATTGAGATAACGTCACACTTTACGTTTTGAGGTCCCAGGAACACAAAAAAGTTGTTTTTGGTGTGTGTATTTATGTAAGTATGTGTGTGTTTATGCGTGTTAGCACGATAGCAGCGAAACTGCTAAACGAATTTGGATGAAACTTTACATGAGGATTTCTTTGGTGCTCCAGAAGATCTGAAAAGGTGGTTGAGATCGGATTACATTTAGTGCCATTATGGTACACAATTCAGTGCTCTTTTGGGCTTCAAGTATCCACCGGGAGGGGAGGTTCAAGCCGCTTCCAGTAGTTGTCGATTTTCTTTTCTTTCACATTTACTGTTGCCTACATACCTTATTCACCGTTACCCTCATTATCCTTGTTTTTCATGGGAATCGCCAGCGAGAACACCAACCAATTCAGGCAATTGATCTCCTTCAAACCAAACGAACGTGTCATGATTTTCTGGTGATTTTCTGTTGGCTCATGCAAATTTATATTTAGCCAGATGCTGGCAATGTATGAGCTTCGCAGTAGCTGATATTGAAGTTCAGTATAGTATAGAGGCAGGTTTGGTGCACCACAATTGCGACGCGTTTTGAAAATGAATTTTTAGTATGTGCTGTTTTATAGGCTTCATTGAAGAGCTCCAAGGGAAGGGAGCTTCATTGGCAGTATCTGCATATTTAACACCTACAACTAGCAAATAAGTTCTTCCAAAATCGGAAATACCGTTGAAGCATTTACGTCTTATTTGCTTACGTTTTCAAATGTTTTTGGTACTCATCTAATGACTTAATTAATTTCAATGCCTTGTTTTTCCCCGTTACGGAAAAATGAAGGGTTTTAATCACATCCCGTAAGAGTGTGACAGTCAGGCAAAGCTCTTGCTAAGTGTGTTCCCAACATTTTATATAATTTTGTCACGTTGTGAATTGCCAACACTCACCTTCATCCATATTTGATGTCACTGATTAAGGTGGATCATATTGCCTAGTAATATTACCAAATCATCTGTATCTGAGCACTGAATTAGAATGTTGCAAGGCAGACGACACGAAATCAAGGCGCGCACATGGTATATTCAAATATGCAAGGGGGTTTAAACCGATATCTTGTTCTGCAAATCTAAATGTATACTTAAAATAGCTGATATGATAACATATTAAAAATGTAGGCTTAGTTAAATAAAAGTTTCGTCGTGCACACTACACGTTTGAGGGGATATGCCACCCTTTTAATAACGGACAATCGATCTGCCAATATTATAGAAAGATTTTTAAGGTAACAGGCAAACAATATAAAAAGTTACATTCTTAACTAAATGATAATTGTCTTCACTATTTTTTGTAAATTGCGGGTGCTCTGCCACCCTCCGATAGCGCTATCAGGGTTAATTCTTATAGATGACACTTATACATGCGTCCCTCAACATTCTCTCAAGAAATAGGCCTTAACTAAATAATCACTGAAGACACCAGCTTTCCTACAATAACTTTATCACTTATTTATTGTTTATAAATGAAACTTATGTTGTTATTATATTGGCAACATCACTGTAAGGTCGTCTACATTCGATTATTCCTGCAGCTCTAAAGATAACCGTTGGATCTATCTACTGGGAGATCGAGAAAGATTGACTGCGACGCTCCATAAAGATATTTTGTGTGCCGCTCACACTATTTTGTGATACTGTCAATATTTGCACTTTGGCGACAGTGAGTTATTGATTTATATAGGACGTGCGCGTGCGACGTCACAAATTTTGACATTCGTCGGCTTAGGGACAACAATCCGAAATTCCTAAAGTGTTAAATAGCAACTAACTAAACTTTTCATCAGTAAAGTACTACTTTTATGAACAGTTTATTATACAATTTGTCAAGGGTTTAACTGTATTATTAATTGTGGAAGTGTGACAATTCGAAATGACGCTAGTTTTTATTAAATAGGATCGATTTTTCGACTAGGAAAAGTTGAAGTTGGAACACCTCAATTGATTGCAATCAGTAAAAAGAAATGATTTTACAGGAGTATTCCAAGCATTCTGTTAATGGTAAATTGTTACATTAAAGTAAGAATTTTATTTCTAACGTGGGTTTATATTGTAGGCCACACTGCTGTTACAACACTAGAATCAAGTTAGGTTTCCTCTCTTAACACCAGATGCAACTTAAAACCCAGCTATGAAACTGAAAGTGGTAGTGACAAAATAAGTGCTGTTAGTGCAATTTATAAACAATTTGGTATAGAAATTAACAGTTTCTATTGGTTTGAGTGATATTTTTTGTATCTAAACTTGAGTTGAGTGAGGAATTGTGTTGAAAGAGAAAAATGTTACAGAGACAACCGTTTTAAATATGGTGCAATTCAAGAGGAACTTCAAAGAAAAGCTACACATTATATAAAGTCTGATAAAGTTTACACTTAGATTAATAATGAAAGTTTAAAGTGTCATCGATGATCTGGGGACTCAATGTATTGTTTTAAAGTATATATTGTTACTTAAAAACTACTATTTTGGATTGTTTAATATTTGAAAACTGAGTCTGAACGTTGACTTTAACCCATTTTTACACTTTTC
The DNA here is from genome assembly GCA_963583905.1 of Stenurella melanura. Lineage (NCBI taxonomy): Eukaryota > Metazoa > Arthropoda > Insecta > Coleoptera > Cerambycidae > Stenurella > Stenurella melanura. The sequence continues at coordinate 198,787,427 of OY757309.1, forward strand.
TAATGTTAAATAAGAGAATTGAGTACTTTTTAAATACCACACGATATATTTTAAAACAATATACATTCACTCGCCAGATCAATCGAATTGTAATTACTTAAGTATAAATGCGATCTAAGTTATATTACAAATGTTAAACTGGGTGATAATAAATAACTGTATATTTACTTAGTAGATATATTTTGTTTTACTCTCATTTACAAGCTTGTATGTACTAGTTCAGCATAGTCGACATTCAACCTACCGAATGATAGTAGTAAGTGATAAATAAAACAAAACAAAAAATATGAAAAAAATTCATCATAGATACAGGTCCTGCGGCATCCTCTATGATCTAACGTGATGTAATACATAAATTATTGTTTCTTAGAATAAAAAAAGTTCTTATAGCAAATTTGGCGAAGATCAGTCAAGGAGCTGTTGAGTTATAGCAAAGAAACAAAAAAGTAATTTGAATTTTGACACCCTCTATCTTTTTCCACAGCAACATTTTACAGCATATATTGGATTATATTCTTATATTCTGGCCCAAGGTATCTACCCCTGCACTATGGCCTATTATCAATGGTCCACCCTGTACAAATATGACATTGACATTGTTTCAACTTTATAAGAATGGCTATCTAGATCATGTAGATAACAAAATGCCAATTTATCTCCGATCCTTTAATTTTCCGGTGTATCTATATAATGTGTAAGAAACTAAGAGTAAATTGGCAACAAAGATAATAACTCAGCAATTTCTAAACCGACTATGACTGCAAAGTGCACGACATAAATTTACGTAATTCAATTGTGATACATGGTCCAAGAAGATGAATTAACTTCCCCGCTTTCTCCGCTCCACAGCTATTACAAGTGACCACTTGTCGGGCCAGATAACTTGTTTATCTTCCTAGAGTTAGCCGTGTCGGCCAACTGCCACTGCTGTGGTTTCCTAAAGGATTCACTAACTTGTTATGGCCATTTCCTATAATTGCATGACTAAAGATTAAATAAATTCTCGGGAATAATAAGATTTAATAATTATGTAAAGAGTGTTGTTTTTTTCTATTTTTCGTCGAGCTTACAACAATATAAATGTTAACACAGGTTCTTTTTATTTTCTTGACCGTTGCTGCCAAATTAATTTGATGTCTATCTGGATTTCTTCACTCAGAATGTCATTACATTTTCTTGTTTCGGTTTATTTACCATCATCAGAGAACAATAATATTTATAATAGCAAAGATTTTCTTATGTGGTTTTGTAAGATGAATCACAATTATTATTACTGTCACGTGTTTATGTTGAGAACCCAAAATGTAAATATATTTTAAACAAATGAATTTCATACCTAATTCCCATTAAAATTGACTTAGAAAATTTGTCACTTCACGAAAGACTGCTGGCATCCACTACCGTGGAAATCTCATTAAAAAATTATATCACTAAAAATACCGTTAAAAATAAGGAACGACGAAAAAATATCTTTGGGAACCGTCGGTAGAAAATAATTTTCGAAAGTACCAAAATCTGGACTTTGAAAAATTTTCAATGGCGAGCAGCGGAAAACCGACCCGCCGTTCGATCTTTTCGAAAGTACCACGAGCAAATTTTCCTAAAATATAATTCTCGAAAGTATGTTGCACGGGGCGGAAATCACCGTCGGGATGTAGCGAGTAGCTATGTCAAAAGGCAAATTTTAGCCAAAAGTTCATGGGGCGGTTTTTCAAATAAAAACCGCAGTGATGTTTCTTTTGTTCTGAATGTTATGGAGAATACTCCGAGTTCGAAGCATTAAAAATAGTGCCAAAATTCAAAGTAGTTTTCGAAATATCGAATTTCAAAAGTGTAAAGTGACATTTTTTGAAATTAATAACTCCGAAAGAGAGATGGGGGTATAGAATTTACGAATTATAAAAAAAATAAAACTATGAGAAAAAAACTAAAAAAAAAACAACAAAAAACATTTATAACTGCATTTGTAATAATGTTACATTTATATTACATAATAGCACATTTCGAAAATGTTCCCGACTATTTTCCGCAAAATAAATATTTTTTACAGTCCTTTTAGGACCAAAATAAGTATTTTATACTATTATTTAACTTTTATCAGTGGGGCCAAAATTCAATGATTTTTAACATTATTTAAAACTACAGATTTTTTTCTTCTAACCTACATAAGAGGCCACTAAAAAGGTGAAAAGAAGACATGTAAATTCACACCTTAGCACAGTGGGATGAAATGAACCATTTTTTTATCAAAATTCTGAAACTTATGAAACTCGTCTAAAATCAGCTGGCATTTGCAGAAAAAATAATTTAAGAAATTCCAAAATTGGGGTAGTTCCAGGGGGTGAAATTCGAAATTATTGAGTAAAATTCTAAAGAAAAATATTCATAGATAATTCAAACTATACCAATTAACAAAAAAATAGCGAAGAAATTGCCTATATAAAATAGGGTGGTTTTAAGGGGTGCAACAGTGGAACGGAACGCCTTAAAACTTATTACAACATTACTAAATAGTTTTAAATGTGTAATTTGTTACTAGTGGAGGTTTACTTTGGAATACAAAAAAAGAAAATATAGCCTTTAGTTGTTTATTTCTTACAATAAAGAAGCGCACAAACTGCTATATGTTGCATAAACTAGTTCTTCAGAGCCAAAGTTTTTACAAAGTTCTGCGGTCTTTTTACGATCCGGTCTTTCACTGCTTTTATCAAAAGATAGACTTCTCTTTCTATATTTGAAAAATATGCATCCTACTTAGTCTCTCTTCATTTCCATCTGAAAAAAATATTTAGAATTCATAGAATAAAAAAGTAGAAAGAATAATATTCTTCTAAAAGTAGATTAAAATATTACATAAATTAAAATTATTTAATTTTCGCTTTTTCCTCAGCAGCTAACACATAGGAGTTTAATATTACATAACTCAAGTGCCCAAAATTTTCGTATTTGTTTTACAATGTATAAGGTTCGTATGGTTAGAAAATTAACGCGAGTCTAAGCGGATCTAATTTATAGCTCAACGGGAGTTTTGTTATTTAATTATCTTTATCGGCGAAGTTCATTAAAATAAAGAAATTATTATACATATATAAATCAACATTATCCATCCGTATTAAGTAGCGTTAAAGAGTACATATCCTGAGGAATTTGATCCGTGTTAAAGAAATGTTTTAAAGCACAAGTCCAGCGTAAGGACACATAATCTTTATTAAACTTTCACAGCTATTTTAATAATTCTTGTTACAACTTAAATTTGACATATTAAAATATTAAAACGGAGAAGTTTCAGAATGATATTTCAACGATTTTTCATCTGAAAGATAGAAAGGTCAAGAAAATATTTATTTTGTCATTCGAAAGATCGATAATCATTGATATTAAAGGATATTAATGTTAAATTTGGTTTGCTAATATTGGAAAAGAATTGCCTAAAACATATCAAGTTAATGCACCTGAATTAAAAAATCCCTGTATCAAAGTGGTGGACATTGAAGACCATTTAAGTGTTGATGACGTAGTAAATAATATTAAAAGACAAAACGCATGTACCCTTCACAGTGAGTCTGAACTCAAAGTTAAAGTTTTTAAAAAAATGAAAACCAAATATATGGCCATAATTGAATGTGACCCAGTAACATACAGGAAAATATTAGAAGAAAAGTACCTATATATTGATTGGGCCAGATGCAGAATTTTCGACTACGTAAATGTGTTCAGATGTTTTAAGTGTGGTGGTTTCAACCATAGCATGGAGAATTGTGAATGTGAAATTATATGTTTAGAATGTGCTTCTAACCACGATACTAAAGATTGTACGAGTGATTATGTCAAATGTGCAAATTGTATTGAGGCGAAAAACAAGTTACAGGTAGATATAGATATTAATCATTCCATATATGATATCACATGTCCAGTATATTTAAAACGCATTGAAAGCCAAAGAAAAAAAATTAAATATTTACCAAATGAGTCTAGCTCCTCCACTTCTTTTTTACAATCTCAAAAGTAAATTCGAATAATGTTTTGAAAATTTGTCATATAAATGTACAAGGATTACATAATAAACTTGATGAGATTGAATTTCTACTGGCTCAATATGATTTGGATGTTTTATGTATATCAGAACATTGGTTTTTAAATTCAGATGTAGAGAACATTTACTTGCCTGGTTATAAACTCATTTCGCACTGCTCTAGAAACGAACACATACACGGTGGCTCATTAATCTTAACAAAAGATAAAATGTTAGTTACAGATATAATTTCTATAAGTAATCAATCGGTGCAATGTATCATTGAAGTAAGTGGAGCCAATCTAGTTTTAAATGATGTAAATATAGCAATTATTGTGATATATAGACCACCTAGTGGTGATTTTAATATTTTTATAAGTAAACTAACAGAAATTCTAAAATTAGTTGAAAAAAAATTTAGTAACATTATATTGTGTGGTGATCTTAATATAGATTATAGCAAGACAACGCTATATAAAAATATCTTATGTGATGTCCTTAATTCTTTTCAACTAAATATAACCACAAACCAACATACACGCATATTTACAAACGTGAATGGTGATACAACCTCTAGTGCAATTGATTACAGGATTACTAACTTACCCCTCGGTGAGTACAAATGTGAAATTATAAATCCTCATATAGCTGATCACTTTGCACACATATTGTCGCTTAGTTTACCGACAGCTTCTACAATAATTAGTCCTGTCAAAGAACACAATTTTGTCACCAGAAACTTAAGTCAATTAAATATTAATCAGTTGATTCATTATCTTAAAAAGATTAATTGGACAATGTTTTACGAACTTATTAATAAAAATGATATAAACAGTGCATGCCATGAGTTCATTGAAAACATTAAGTGGTGTCTAGAAGCATGTTGTCCTTTTGTTACTTATAAGCTGAATTCTGCTGCTCGAAATAACTCGTGGTATAGTGAGGAGCTGAGAGAAATGAGTAATAACCTCAAAAAATTACATTGGAATGCTCTACATAGTAACCAACCGGAGATAAAAGACATATACCGCCAACATAAAAAAGAGTATAAAAAACAAATTGCAATCGACAAGCAAAAATATTTCAACAACCGGATTGACAAAGCAAACAACAAAATTAAAGAAACATGGTTGATAGTGAACGAGAAACTAGGCAGAATAAAAAAAAGACAAGAAACAATCACATTAAGGGATAAAGATCAGATAATTACCGATAAGAACATAATTGCGGAAACATTTGCAATATTTTTCGCTACAAGTTGCAGCACAGCATTATCAAGGCATTTTGGCCAGAACCTATCATTACCATGCACAGTTTCAGATTATGTAAATAATACTATGTCAATTAACCCCATTTCCGAAAATGATGTGTATAAGTTAGTCGCTAACCTAAAAAATAAAAATACTACAGGTAATGACGGAATAAATGCTAAAATTATAAAAATAATTTTCCCATATATATCTACCGCACTAACTAGCCTGATAAACGGCCCTATTCAATCAGGTATTTTTCCTGACATAATGAAAACGGCTTTAGTTATTCCTCTTTATAAAAAGGGTGATGTCCAAATACCTGACAACTATAGACAAATTTCATTATCGACAGAATTCTCTAAAATTTTAGAAAGAATAGTCTATAACTTAATCATTTCTTTTATAGAAGATTATAATTTATTAACAGAATCTCAACACGGTTTCAGATCTAACAAATCTGTGGAAACAGCCTCATACCATCTATTAAATTATGTGTACTCGGAACTTGATCAAGGTAAATATGTTATATCTTTATTGTTCGGTCTTACGAAAGCTTTCGATAGTGTCAATCCAGATTTTCTATTAAAAAAAATGTACAACCTTGGAATAAGAGGTATGATGTTAAATTGGATTAGTTCTTACTTGACTAATAGAAATCTGATTTTAAAAATTGGTCAGCAAACATCCAATCAAGCTGATGTTCTTTTAGGAGTTCCTCAGGGGTCAATGTTGGGACCATTACTTTTCATGTTTTTTATTAATGATCTACCTGAGCATATCAGTATCGGAAAAGTTACAATGTTTGCAGATGATGTCTCAATCACTGTTTCAGCGGACACTCCAGAGGAACTCCAAACACTAGCTGAACAGGTATGTGATGAATATAATATATATTGTCAAAGAAATAAGGTTATATTAAATGAATTCAAAACAGTGTGTCTAAACTTCCATTTAAGAAAAGTACTGCCTGTAAATTTTTGCCCTTCCGCTTTCTGTAAATACTAAACTTCTTGGAACATTAATTGACTCTGATCTATCATTCCAGTCGCATATAAACCATGTTTGCAATCAGTTAAGCAAAGCTTACTTTGCTATATATCAGATTAAACCATATTTAAATTTGCAAGGCATTCTAAATGTCTACTATGCACTAGCTTATAGCCACATATCGTATAACATTGCCACATGGGGTTCTGCAACGGAAAGTGAAAGGGTTTTTATCGCTCAAAAAAGGATCATTAGATTAATCTTTAATTTAGATTGGCTAGAAACTTGTAAATACACTTTAAAAAATAATAAGATTCTAACAGTACCCTGTATATTTATTTTAAAATGTATCACCTTCACGAAAAGAAATATTGACACTTTCATTAAAGTTAATGAAGAACATGAGCATCACACTAGATATGGTCACTACCTACAACTACCTAAGCACAGAACTTCCGCATATGAGAAATCCCCACACTATAAGTTTGTTTTTTTATATAATGCTCTACCGCCAGAGTATAAAAATATAGAAAATTACAACCACTTCAAAAAAGCAGTTAAAAACTTTCTCCTTGACGGAGTGTACTATTCTATAAATGAGTTTGTGAATAGGCAGCAAATGACAACGGAGTTTTGTAACTCTAAGCAAGTTTTTATACTAATTTTATTATTGTATTGTAATTGTATTATAAGCTAAAAATCGTATATAATTATATTATGTTTGTCTATCGTTCTTTCTTTTTATTATTGTATGTTGTTTTTAATCCAACAGAATTATGTATGTATTAAACTTCACACCTTAAAACTAAAACTGTACCTGATAAGTTTCTATTAAATAAACTTATTGTTTGTAATCTGTGACGTGCCATATGTACTTTGTATTCTATTTGGCCAATAAATTTAAATAAATAAATAAATAAATACATAGTTTGTACTAATATATGTAAATTAATTTCATATTAAGATAAATATTATTGTAATTTTGTTTTTCTTAGAAATATAGATACTTTCATCTTTGTTTATGTGTCTGTTTGAATGTTTGTTATAACTATATCTACCTCGAAAATACGCGAGGATAGTGAGAGGTGGTGGGAAGATAAGGGAACAGTGCTTATAGTGGAAATTGGGGAAAATGGTGGAAAGGTGGAAAAAATTCTAGAAGATGATGGGAACACGTAAAGTAGAATGATAATTGAATACCTAAAAGTTATAAATGAGTTATATTTGTCTAATATTGAGAAGTAATATCAGTTTCTACACACTGAGCCAATATTGGTTAAATAATGTTAATATTGAATCTGATTTGCCAATATTGGTAAAATGTTGGCTATATTTTGGGTGGAAATATTGAAAATTCAGCTGATAATCATATAGGTACAATATTGGTTAAAGCTGACATATATTGGCCCAATATACAATATATGTAACACATTCTACCTATATCACCCAATATCTTGTGCTACGGGGGTAGTCTAATCAATGTAAAAAAGGGTAGCTAAGAGTGACTTATTAAAATAATTATTCCCACTTACATTCAGGAAGATTTGGACAAATAATAATCAATGTGATAAAAATAATTCAAAGAAATATCTGCCCATTTATCTTCAATGTGTATTTGTTTACTGTTCAGCTAGTATTGTCGGTAAACTACCTTATGAAGAGAAACCCTTTTTTGTCAGATTCTTTATGTCTGCTACTTCGTTTTACACAAATAACAAGTAACGCTTTTAATGGTTGTAATAAATCCTACGCAGTCTAATGAGTTGGTATTGAAGTGGGGGTAGTTTAGGGTAATGGAGTATTTTTTGCCGGCAATTGCTAGTATGCGCCTCCCAAATATAGATTTTTATGGCTGTTATCACTTTTTTATTAAAATTCAGTTTTTTGCATTTTTCTCAAAAATGTTCTTCTTCAAGGTTTCACTGTTTTACGATTGTATTCGAAAAAAATCGATGAACAAAATTAGGGATGGCATTTGAAATTATAATTTTGGGGTGGTTGGGGGTGAGTTTTGGATCAAACCTTTTCTCATTAAAATGTGTCCTCTTTCACATTCAAGAATATGCCGTGTACTGCAAAAAAAATCTTTAACGGTTCTCCAGTCATTAAGGGTGGCTCGTTTCCAAAAAATCATTCTCTGTATATATATAACTTTTTGAAGCATCCTGACAAAGATTATAAGCAAATTGAACATATCAGTGCAAAATTAAAAGTGAATGATTTTTCAAAAAGTTCGACATACATGTTACTATTATAACTGACTGGGAGAGAATAAATATTATTATTATCATTATTAGATAATCATCACGACTGTTTCTCTGTTACCATAAAAATTTAATTAAAATAACGTTTTACCTAATACATAATTAATTGAGCCCAAAAGAAGCAGTTTACGTAGTTATAAATTTTGTACAAGTTCTTATTTATTTTCGTCTGTATGCGATATTAATTCATATTTCTTATTGACTATATTTTTAAAGGGCGGTCAATGAGAATTTTCTCTTATTTGCCTCCAGTATAAATAAATTGTTTATAGTTATCCGATACATGATGAAATCTGTTTGTTAATCACAAAAAGTACATATTTATTTCTTAAGACATAGGTAGTTAAAATAACTCTTTATTTATTTATGACACAAAAGCAACAAATAGACGCCTCCATTCATACCCGTCACTTTTTGTAATTTTCGTACATCTGATAACATAAATGTTTGAGTAGGAAACAAAACATAGAAATAGCGTCACCTACAGCGAGTGTACTTACATTTATCTAGGGTGTACATTTCTTTAGAGCCACAAGTGTTTATAGTAGGTATCTCTAAATCATCGTATTCACGCCAGGCAGTGCTATGATTACCCATTTTCTACCCTTTCTCTTTTTTGCTACCGTTACACAAACAACCGCAAAACTGAACGCATTGAAAACGACCGGAGCAAACTCCTTAAACAATGGAAACGCATATTTTTCTCTTCTATTTTTAATAACATTCGTTATGTGGATATACGTTGTTTTAAAACGTTTTAATTACAGTTGGAGTTTTATTATGGAAAAATATTGAACCTAAGCAAATAGAAAATATACATTGTCGAGCGATACTGAAATGATGGATGTTGTTTTTAAATCACCTATGTCGTTTGTTTTCTAGGTTTACTGTCGATGTGGTTTATTTGCTATTATAGTAGAGTGCACTTAGAATTTGATTTGGAACTTATATTACTAGAACTTTAAGTCATCCTAAACAAGGATGGCTTAAACATGTAAAAGAAAGTCTATCGAAGTCGCTTGCTGACTAAACTTCTGAGAAGGTAAAAAGGAGTTAAAAACGTTTTATTTACAAAAGTATTTCTTATGCAGATTAAAGCTACCTTGAATTTGAAATTAATACCGTAAAATTTAACCAACTATGAATCAAAATAAAATTTTATCAGGCTATTTTTTCGTGATTAACTCGAGGACAATAGGTGGTATAGAAGCAAAATACTCAATTCAATTCCCTACAATATAGCTAGAACAATCTTCTATAATAAAAATTGGCCAAGTTTAAGGCCATTTCTTTTTAAAAAGTACCTCTTCATGAAAATCAAAATTGCAAAGCTTTCACCTATGTATCGATTCTTTTAGTGTGTTTTATTAAAGTATGAAGATTAGAATCAAATAAATATGTTACCAGAAAATACTAAACATTTTAACTTTTGGATGATACTTATCCCATTTAATTATAAAACATATCATTATTATAGAATTATAAGAAAGAAAATATGCCCATCATCGAAGTACAACTGATACCATAAGGTTATTTTTATTTAAATTGTTATTAACTATGTGTAAATGCAACTTCCCGAAATTGAAGTTTCAGGAAGTTGCATTTACATCTAATTATATTTATAATTAGTGCTTAACAGGGAATATCCACAAATCCAATTTTAATTTTTAATATCCTGTTCAGGTAATCTATTGACAATTATTATGATGAGAGTGTTTGCTAGTAAAAGAAATGCCAGCAAAAACAGATTCTCTGTAAAAAATAACCTCCCATCACTACCTCCATATCCAGATTTCTCATCGAGTTTCTTTAAAGGAATACATCTTGATATATTTGCACTCGAGTAGTTGTAAATAATTAGAAATAAAATTTTAGTAATATATTTGAGGCAGATGTCACAAAGGAATTTGAGACCTTGGCTTCTAAAATATAAGCCAAAAACGAATTTTTTGGCCTTCTATTAGCTTGCTTTACTTATTTCCCCTATTTACCCGCCATCCTCCATCCCATCAAGGCAAGCATCTCCATCAGATGTCATTACAACACATACGTGTATCAAATTTCAAATGAATATCTCAATTTCAGTTTTTAGTGTCTTTAATTTAACCCCCAACCCTTCAACGCAATTATATCAAAATATAGGCTAGTTCCAAATGTTGTTACAATACATACGTATACCAAATTTCAAGTGATTATCTCAATTTTAATTTGTTAACCCCTTTAATAATGAAGTAGTGGTGGTGGGGAGGGGGTGTAAAATATTGTATAAAAATCTGAGGCCTTGGCTTCTAGTATATACACCAAATTTCAAATATCTGTGTTCTTACCAGCTTCCTTTACTTATTTTCCCTTATTTACCCCTAGTTATCCTCCAACCCTTCATCTGAATTAGCACAAAATATACTTTAGTTGTGTACCAAATCAATACCTTAAACCGTTCCTGAGAAAACTTGGGCACAAAGAAGTTACAGGCCGACAGGCCGACCGACAGACAGACTGGAATTTTCTTTTGCTCACGTTTAAAATCTCGACATTTTATGGTATTCTAAGACTATTTCCACCCACTACGTGGATGTGGAAGTAATAGCACCAAGTGCTCTTTGTACAAAAAATGTCTTTACACCCTGCAAAAATATTAAGTAACAGAACATGTCATTCAAAAAATGTCTGTCCTCTCTTCAAAAACATAAAATGGGAAAATGTGATAGCTCCAAAAATATTTGAAATCTATTAAAATCGCCAAGTCCGGTATCTACTTATAAAGAAAATCACAGAAAAAGATTTTGTAAAAAAAAATATGAAAATATTTTATTTCCAAATACAAAAAAATTTGGCGCGTTAATGTTCCGTACTAAAAACCGGTGCCTAAGGAATCACTACTTCCACATCCATATTTTCCATTCAAGTCACTTTAAAGAAAACATCTTGACTAAATTTGCACTCTATTATGTGGAAATTATTGGCCAAAGAATTTTAACAATATTTGGGACAGGTGTCATAGAAAAGTTTGAGGCGTTGTTTTCTACCATACACGTTAAAAATAAAGTTTATAGTTTGTCCTACTTATCTTCTCCTAATCACAACCTACCACCCCCCACCGTTCAATGAAATCATCTCAATCAGATCTCATTACAATACATATTATTATATATGTACTAACTTTCAACTGAATATCTCAATTTTATGTTATCAATCCCATTAATAATGGAGCGGAGGTGGTGGAATCATCTCAAAATATAATCTAGTTCCAGATGTCGTTATAATACATACGTCTACCAAATTTCAAGTAAATATCTCCATCTTACTTTATCAACCCATTTAATAATGAAGTAAGGATGGTGAGGGGTTGAAAATATTATTAAAAAATCTGAGGTCTTGGCTTCTAGGACATACATCGAATTTCAAGTTTCTGTACTCTTACCAGCTTGCTTTAGTTCTTTTTCCCTATTTACCTCTACTTACCCCCCCACTCCTTCAAGGTAATCGTGTCAAAATATAATCTAGTTTCAGATATCGTTATAATATATACGTGTACCAAATTTCAAGTGAAAATCCAAATTTAATTCATCTATTTTATTAAGGGAGTGGGGGTGGTGGGGGGATGGAAAATATTATGGAAAAACCTGAGGACTCCGCTTCTCCTATATGCACCAAATCCAAAATTTCTGTACTCTTACCAGCTCGCTTTACTTATTTTCCCATATCTATCCCTATTTAACCCCCACCCCTTCAACGGAAGCATCTCAAAATATAATCTAGCTCCAGATGTCGTGCTTATACATACGTGTGCCTAAGTTCAAGTGAATATGTCAATTTTATTTTATCAACCCCTTTATTAATGGAGTAGGGGAATTGGGGGGTTGAAAAATATTATAAAAAATTCTGAGGCCTTGGCTATTAGTACATACACCGAATTTCAAGTTTCTGTACTTATACCAGCTTGCTTTACTTATTATCAACAATTAACCCTATTTAATCCCCAACTCTTCAACGGAATCATCTCAAAATACAATCTAGTTCCAGATGTCGTTATAATATATACGTGTACCAAATACCAAGTGAATATCTCAATTTTATTTTAGCAACCCCTTTAATAATGGAGTAGGGGTGGTGGGGAGTTGAAAAATATTATAAATAATCTGAGACCTTGAGTTCTAGTACATACAACGAATTTCACCTTTCTGTATTTTTACCAGCTTGCTTTACTTCTTTTGCCCTATTTAACCCCAACCCTACAACGGAATCACCTCAAAATATAATCTAGTTCCACATCTAGTGTACCTTTCAAATGAATGTCTCAATTTAATTTTATCAACCTCTTTAATAATGGAGTAGGGGTGGTGGGGGGTTGAAAAATATTATAAATAATCTGAGACCTTGTCTTCTAGTACATACACCGAATTTCAAGTTTATGTACTCTTACCAGCTAGCTTTACTTATTTTGCCCTATTTACTCCTATTTCCTCCCCAACCCTTCAACGGAATCATCTCAAAATATAATCTAGTTCCAGATGTCGTTAATACATACGTGTACCAAATTACAAGTGAATATCTCAATTTTATTTTATCAACCCCTTTAATAATAGAGTAGGGGTGGTAGGGTTTGGAAAGTATTTTAATAATCTGAGACCTTGGTTTGTAGTACATACACCGAATTTCAAGTTTCTGTACTCTTACCAGCTTGCTTTACTTATTTTCCCCTATTTACCCCTACTTAACCCCCAACCCTACAACGGAATCACCTCAAAATATAATCTAGTTTCAGATAATAATAATAATAATAATAATAATAATAATAATAATAATAAAGTCTTTATTAGGAAAGCATGTACATACAATACATCCAATCGCTAAGGCGAAGTCTAGCCAAAGCTATTCAACTTAACCTTATCTAACCTAAAATTCCTAAAACTAAAAGTTGTAATAATAATAATACCTAAAGTACATATCAATAAACATTAAAATATAGTATAATATTCTTGTGGATAAATATTAAAAAAACAAGAAAAAAAAAATATGTGGAAAAAGAAATCGCTAATAAAAGAATGAGCAGTATTATTAGCATTAGTATTTATCAGTTTAGTAGTGTCAGACAACGAATGAGCCACATACGTAAGGTGCAGATAAAATTACTGCATAGAAAAGAATTTCATTTTCACTTTTTTGCGAAAACTGTCTACATTTAGGAATTTGAGGGTATCATTTATGTTGTTATAAATTATGACAGAGTTGTAAGAAAAAGATCTACGAAACAGGGTAAGACGATAAGTTGGCAATGATAACTTGTGCATATGTCTCAAATTTAAATTGTGGATGTTATTCCTAGGTATCAATTTTTTACGAAGATATGATGGCGAGGAGGTGCATAGGATACGGTGAGTAAATACGGACATGTAATATTTATAAACACTTTCCACTCGTAGCCAGCCAAGTTCATTTATTTTTGAGGAAGTGCGCTGGTATTTTCGAATGCGGTAAACAAATCGACAACAACTGTTCTGTATTTTTTGCAGACGGTTTTTTGATAGTTGGTCCAAGCAGCTATAATATACGACATTGCAATAATGTAATATAGGTAACACCAACGATTCACATAGCTTTTTTGATAGTGTCGTTATGATACAAATGGGCCTTAAATCTGAGTATTCCTTAGGGGTACTAACTTTTGGCAAGGGGGAAACTATGGTTATTTTCCACGAATTGGGAAAATAGCTATTTTCCAGACAGGAGTTAATTATGTGGGTAATATGTTTGCTTATAACTGGTGAACATAATTGTAGCATGTAAGTATTCACATTGTCACTACCGTACGCATTTGACTTTAGATTATGAATTATTTGATTTATGTCATGTACCGTGGCTAGTTGAAAGTTAAATGAAATTTCTTCGTTAAATTTATTGGACAAATATTGATTTACTGTTGCTGGACAGTTGTTAGGGGGACTATAAACAGATGTGAAATAAGTGTTGATATCGTCAACGTTTTTTAAATTATGTGGAATGTCAGTGGTGTGGTTTTGTTTTATATTTAATTTTTGTAAGGCTTTCCATAGATGTTTACTATCGAGTCTATTTTGATAATATGTCAGATATGCGCTTTTTTCACGTCTGATAGACTGCACGGTAAAATTACGTAGCTGTTTATAATAATTCCAGTTTTCCACGGTTTTGTTTTTTTTATATTGACTTAGTGCCTTGTCGCGTTGTTTCATCATCTCTCTGATAATATCTGTCAACCAAGGGGAGTAGGGTTTAGTAATGCGTGACGTAACGAAGGGAGCATGTTTATTAAACAAAGATAAAATATTTTCTGTTAAAAATACAAGTTTATGATCTATATTATGTATGTAGAATATGTTATCCCATTGGATATTGTTCAAATCTTTTAAAAAGTCACTATGATTGAAGTGTCTAAAGTTCCGATATGTTATAATTTTTGGTCTTGGTTTTTGTACTGCCAAATTTAATTCGCAAAATGTCATACGGTGGTCGGATATTAAGTCCGCGTTAAGTGTACCTGATGTAACCAATAAATTGGGATTATTAAAATAGATGATATCTATAGAATAGATGTCGTTATAATATATACGTGTACCAAATTTTAAGTGAATATATCAATTTTATTTTATTAACCACTTTAATAATGGTGGTGGTGGGGGATGAAAAATATTAAAACAATTTTGAGGCCTTGGCTTGTAGTACATACATCAAATTTCTAGTTTATGTAGTCTTACCAGCTTGCTTTACATATTTCCCCCTATTTACCCCCCAACCCTTCACCCAATATAAAAAAACAATCCAGTTCCAGATCTCGTTATGACATATACGTGTACAAAATTTCAAATCAATATCTTAAACCGTTCCGGAGAAAACGTGTGGACAAAAAAAGTTACAGATAGACAGACAGAAAAATTCTTTTCGCTCAAATTTAAAATCTCGACGTTTCATGGCATTCTAAACCTATTTCGAGAAGAAAAATTTTTGACATTTTTTTGCGATTACTATACTTCCAATCCACTACGTGGATGTGGAAGTAAAAGTGAAAAGGGGAATCCTTCTACGATGAGTTGTTTTTATGTCCATCTATCGGTTATAGAAATCTATCTCCAGAAGTATTATAGGTAGAAAACTAAATTTCACGTATTTTCTGGCTTTCACAGGAACCCCTACAATGTCAGTATATCGGTCCGTCCATCTGTCTGTCTGTCTGTAGTTACTGCCCTCCTATTCTCTCGTCTTTATACCTATTGCTGTGAAATTTGGTATACAGACGAAAATTGTTAACCAAAAATAGAAATGAAGAAATTTCTTACAAAACATTTTTTAGTAGAGATCTCATTCATAATAATAATAATAATAATAAACTCTTGTTGCCAATTTAACAAAGCTTGAAATTGCCGATAAGATTGTAGCCATCCAGAAACAGTGATCTTGTCGACCACTACAATAGTCCATTCATTTCTATATTCACCCCTGTAATCACAAGTATCTTGCTGCAGCCGATACTTGTTTGTGTGCCCACTACTAGTGGAGATCTCATATAATAGTAATAATGATAATAATAATAAATAATAAATGCCTTTAAAAAGGGAGATTTTATTTTTTATTACGTGAACACCAAGTACACCATCTTATTCAATTTCGGTATTAGTGAGTTTTTGATAACGAATAAGATTATGAGATTGTTTCACAGTTAAAACTTTGCTTTAATATCTTTTTTCATTTTTCTTCAACAGGACGAACGCCACTGGTGGATTCTTAAATATTTTACCGTGAAACAATTTCTTGATGAGTAAGTATCTTCCACCTATTTTTGTTTTAAATCACGTTGTTAATAAAGGAGATGGGATATGAGAGTCATGAAAAGTGAGACATACTGTATATTTGATTTCTTCATTTTTATTTTTGATACTAACTGACCATCGGCCGCATATAAGTGCAAGTGTAAATAATAACAGATCGTAGCTCGCGCCACTCACGAAAAAACGTATATGCCTATACTAATTGAAATGGGTCGACAAAATGGTGCGCGCCATATTTTGCACTTTTATAGGGTTGTTTTTCAACCAATACCTATAAATTTGTATATCGTTGGATTTCTCATAACAAACATTTTTCTGTAAGTATTTTTCTTTTTTTTAAATTGAAAATCGGTCAATTATTACCGAAGTCGCCATCTTAAATTGTGGATGACTGGAGAAAAATCCATTTTCAGAAATGCCCAACGTGGTACTTGATTATCCAGTTGACTTATATTTTCATAAAATAAAGCGTCTTAAAACTTAGAAAGAAATCGAAGCGAGCGGTCGTTTCTTAGCCTTATGATAATCAGACCCCGGCTTCGAGGTAGTTATGGTGTAAAAGCCAGAATCGGCTTTGCGTAATATGAACTATTTAAACATTTTCATGCGCGATAATACAATATATTACCTTATACTTATATCCAGTGAAATATTTAATGGTAAATAGCCCCGAAAAGTTTGTCATTCTTTGATGCATTTATTGTTGGATGCACAAATACAAACACTTAGTAATTATGCCTTATGAATAAATTAAAATGTATTATTTGCACTTGTTCTAAATGGTTCGAAGTTAAACTTCGGCTCCTGTCACTAAATATCCACTTGTAATGAAACACTTTCTTTATAGGATTTTGCAAACAGTGGAAAGAAAAGCTATCTATGAGAACTAAAGGAAAAACTATATATATATATATATATAAAAATATTAATGAAATCTTTGCATTCTGTCGATAACCTGACTTCTGGTTATGCTAGCAAGTAAAATTCTGATTTGCCGATCTCATTTTAACACTAGCATCCAACCTAGTCCCCTACGGCTAAGCAGGCTAAACTAGTATCTACATGATCCCCTACGATATGTAAATTCAGTTAAAAATGAGAACAAAGGCCTGAAATTAATTTATTTACGTACCTTGTCTTTAAAAATTTTTTCATTCAAATGAATTACATTTTCATAAAATCTCATTCAGTTTCTTGGAAATGCTTAGCCTTTGAAACGTTTTTCGTCCTTATTGGGTACTCTTCAGAAAAGCCTAAAGCCACTCATAACGATGTTCCATGCAAAACTAAAACATTTTCCATGAATGGTATAAAATAATTATAATTGACATTGACTGATAAAAAACAACAGATCTTCACCTATCTATTAGCTAACTAGTATTGGAGCCTATATACTCTATGCATATTTAAATAATAAATAATTCACTTTTAAAATATCCACTTGTGTTTTGAAACGGACCGTTCAATGTCTATCGATGTAATCGGCGCATATTTAAAATAAGTATATTTTCTTATAGAATTATAGATGGAAGATTTATATCCGGCATTAAACAGTCTACTTCTGTGCCATAAAACAAAAATGTTGAAAAACCAGCTTTGTCTCTTAACATTGTATCGTTTGTACACTGTCTCAGCAACACCCCCTGATATTCTAACAATATGTTAACGTAGATCAAATGTAAATATAATCTTCATTGCATCAATACTGTATACCGATCTGTTTCCGACTTACGTTGAAGGTCGCGTATGGCTAGAGAGATTAGTGAGAAATGTCCATGTATATATATGCTAAATTTTAGTTTTTATGACGTTCAGAAATATGTTTTAAAATGTTCGACTTGCGTGTCTACGATAGTGTTTTTTCACAGCTGGTAAAACAAAGTTCTACACTGTTAAGCCGCAGTTCCAGAAAATCTTGAATCCACGTAAGTACTGTTTCATTTAATGGAAGGTCACTCGACTCCATAATAATTCACGACACATTTACTCTATCAAAAGCTGAAAATGCACTGGCAAGTCTGTAGTGTTGACTTCATAATGCGTATGTGCATATGAAACAGGCTCACATGCTATTGGTCGTTGTGTAATAAAATAATTATAACGTATTTCAAGTGCTTTCTGTATGTTTAAAGTCTTCTGCAAAATATAAAACGCAATTTGCGGTTTCTTTTACTATTGTTATTGTTTACCATATCCTATTTGCTGTCATAAAAAAAGCAGAAAGCGGCAAGAGTGGCGGAGTCTTTGTGGTGTCGAAAATTCTCCTTATATTTTATAAAATATAGCTCCTTATATTATGTGCAAAATGTTTTAAATTAAAAATTGTTTAATATAGTTGGGAAGAAATATATAGCAGATGTTTATATTTCCTTAATTGATACAAAAAGTTGAAGTGGCGTATGCCGGTTAAAGTGTCGAGTTTTGTGTTTTCGATTAGACAATCAGACCGACACTCAACCCTGCAAGTTATAATATGCGGCCGAAGTTTGATGTTTCTTTTATTCACCAGTTTCAGTAAGAGAGGTTCTCTTACATCTAGTTGCTGAACTATACCAAATAAATATTTTCTCCAAATTTTTAATAAATTATTTATTCAATATTTTATGAGTTTTATGCGATACTTTTTATTTCTTACCGCAAAAGTATTTGTTTCCTATAAATAATGTATTTATTTGCTTGTGTCAATCATATCATAAGAATCAAAACATTACATTTATCTGTGTGTGAAGACCGTCTCTGGCATAACTACTTTTCCGCCGGGGTCTGTTGATAATAAACTACTTGGAACTATATCACTTACCGGAATATTAGTTCCCCTTCCTGGGGTCTGACTTTTATTTTAATTTAATTTTTTTTCTGATGCATTCTATTTGTACCTCATTTTTTTGTGCTTTTAATTGTACATTTTACCTAAATTATAACACAAAAGTAAAGTCTACAAGAGCCAATATTTGTGAGTTGTAGTTCATAAAAGATCGTGGAAACATTCCTAATTTATTTATAACATCCGAAATTCAACACGTGCCGGGTAATGGTCAATCTTTATGGAAATAACAGTAATCCTTCTGACAAGTTCAGTATATTTTCATCACATGTTCCACATTAGTTCAGAAGAAATCATTACCCTATAAAAATTTCATAAATAAATGTATTACATTAACACGAAAGCGCAAAAAATATTCATTATTTCAGGACTCGTTTGATCCTCGGGCTGTGACAAAAAATAAAATATTTTGCTACTTGAAATTAAAGTGAAATAATAAGGAAAGTACGATAATATATTACTGTGCGCGCTATCAAAAGACAATGGAATATTGTACTAATTAGTGCCTACGCGTTGCACAACCCACTGTGCGTATGCTTTATTACTTCTACATCCAGGTAGTGGAGTGGAAGTACAGTATTCGTAAAAAAAGTTTTCAAAAATTTGTCCAGTTGAAATAGGTTTAGAATGTCATGAAACGTCGAGAGTTTAAATTTGAACGAAAAAAATGTTCTGTCTATCTGTGGGTCGATCTGTCTGTCTGTCTGACGGTCTGTAAGTTATTTTTTGTGCGCACGTTTTTTCTGGAACGATTTAAGATATTGACTTGAAATTTTATACACGTATATACTATAACAAGATCTGAAACTGGATTGTTTTTTGAATTTATCCGAGGAAGGGTTGGGGGGTAAAGAGGGGTAAATTGTGGAAAACAAGTAAAGCAAGCTGGTAAGAGTACACATTTGGGATTTGGCGTATATACTAAAAGCCAAGATCACAGACTTTTTTATAATATTTCCATCCCCCCGCCGCAAAACCCCCATTCCATTATTAAAGAGGTTGGGGGTTAAATAGGGGTAAATTGGGGGAAATAAGTAAAGCAAGCTGATAAGAGTACAGAAACTTTGAATTTGGTGAACGTACTAGAAGCAAAGCCCTCAAATTTTTTCATAATATTTTTCAACTCCCCCACCATCCCCACTCAATTATTAAAGGAGTTGATAAAATAAAATTGAAATATTCAGTTGAAACATGGTACACGTATATATTATAACGACACCTGCAACTAGATTAAATTTTGAGATAATTCCGTTGATCGGTTTGGGATTAATAAATAGGGGTGAATAGGGGAAAATAAGTAAAGCAAGCTGGTAACAGAACAGAAACGTGAGATTTGGTGTATATACTGGAAGTTAAGGCCTCAGATTTTTTTATAATATTGTTCAATTCCTCCCACCACCCCCACACTATTATTAAAACGGTTCATAAAATAAAATGGAGATATTCACTTGAAATTTGTTACATGTGTATATTATAACGATATCTGTAATAAGATTATATTTTGATATTATTCTGTTGAGTTTTGGGGTTAAATATGGGTAAATATGGGAAAATAAGTAAAGCAAGCTGGTAAGAGTACAGAATCTGGCGATTTGATGTATATAATAGAAGTCAAGTCCTTCTGTTTTTTAATAACATTTTTCAACCCCTCCACCATCCACACTCCATTATTAAAAGGGCCAATAAAATAAAATTAAGACTTTCACTTGAAATTTGGTACAGGTATGTATTATAATGACATCTGGACTTAGATTATATTTTGAGATGATTGCGTTAAAAAGGTGGGGGTAATAAGAGGCAAGTAGAGGCAAATGAATAAAGCAAGCTGGAAAGAGTATAGAAACTTGAGGCCTTGACTTATAGTACATATAGTGCTAGAAGCCAAGGCCATAGATTTCTTTACAATATTTTCAAACCCCAGTTTACTTAATAATTAAAGGGGTTGATAAAATATAATTGGGATATTCACTTTTGATATACATATGTATTATAATGAATGACATCTGATTGAGATGATTAGGTTGAAGAGTAAATTGTTGAAAATAAGTAGTGCAAGCTGATAGCTCCACAAACTTTATTTTTGGCGTATGTGCTAGAAACCAACGCCGCAAATTTTTTTATGAAGTCTGCTTCAAATACTATTAAAATCTGTAACCAACTATTTCCACATACTAGAGTTCAAGTATATTCAAGATATTTTCCTTTCAAGAAATTTGGCTGGAAAATCTGGATGTGGAAGTAGTGATTCCTTAAACGGCGGTTTTTCTGGTTAACATGTCAACGCTCAGTATCGCAGATAAGAGTCAGTTTTAATTGAATAAATCTACAACTAATCGATTTTTATTACAGTTCTATGAAAAAGGGAAACTACTATAAAAAATACATTTTCTTTACTTCCACATCCAGGTCGTATTGCGTAAAATTTTATCATTTTTTTTTTTTGTTGAAGTAGGTTTCGAATATTATGAATTGTAGAGATTTCAAATTTGAGCAAAAAAATATTCTGTCTGTCGGTCTGTCTGTCTGTACGTCTGTTTTGTGTGCACGTTTTCTCTAAAACGGTTTAAGATATGGACTTGAAATTTGGAACACTTTTATAACGAGATATGGAACTCGATTATATTTTGAGCTTATTCCGTTGAAAGGTTGGGGGTGAATTAGGGGTAAATAAGGGTAAATAAGTAAAGCAAGCTAGTAAGATTTCAGAAACTTGGGATTTGGTGTATATACCAGAAGCCGAGGTCCATATTAAAATGAAAAATAGAATTGTTCTCATACCTGTGTTATTTTGACATCTCACTACGTATTTAAATCAAGATAAATTTAAACTAGAATCAGTGGAAGTCTTATCCTATTTCTTATTATCCAAAACTGCACAGGAGAATTAACGAGAATTATTGTTTTTTTAGCAAAATGTGAAATAGGCAAAAAATATATTTTATTAAACAAATAGAGGAATAAGAAGTATGTTAGCAAAATAGAATGTCAACTTTTCAGGCGATATGCTTATTGTTCGAATATTTTGTAAATTTTAATTAAAGTGTTGAAACAATAGAATTTCCGGTAACATTTTAGCATCGGATATTCTATGTAATGTCCGCTCGACTTGGGTTAAATATTGGAAAAATGATATCAATAGTTTAGCCTTTAAATTTAAGAGTAGGTATGCCTCGACAAGCTGCTAAAATTTGCAACAGGGGAGGTGAAAGGGAAACTCCAGTGGGCGGTCCTTTAAAAACGATAAAATATTATTTTATGTGTTTATAGTACTATGTAGTAGTAAATAGAAATGAATGACCGCGATTCCACTTACGTATAAGCTCGAAATTAGTTCATGATTGTATATAAATTCTACCTGCCAAAGCTCAAAGGTTATGCCGACACCCGACACATCTATCCTATCATTCTAACCTAAATGCGTTTTTAACATATTATTCCTTCAATAAATACAGTATTTATAATTTAGACGGCTAGGTATTATGCTTCCCTAGAATTTTAATTTGTAATATGGAGTATACGAGTATATCTATATTTTTGCATAATGGAAAAGATATTCAATAATTAGTAATCTGCATTAATTAATAATAATCGTCAATAAGGAAATAATAATATTAAATAAAAAGAATAAGAGTTGATGAGGCCCGATAAAAATTATAAACAAAAATTAGTGGTATGCAATATTGCAGCTACGGACACACGTTTCAGAGTTATTGCTCCTCATCATCGTAGCATGGCATAAATAATATTGTTATATTGTTAAAAGCAAGACCAACAAAGATAGGAAAGCACAGTATATTGTAGGTACTCTATTTTGTACCTTCGTACCTCATGTGCCATATATGAAGAGCAATAACTCCGAAATACGTGTCCGTAGCTGCAGTCTTGTTTGTTATTATAGTACTAATTCTTGTTTATAAATAAATGGAAAACTTAACATTTTAATGTTGTTTAGTTTTCGTATGTGTAAAGCTTTAGCTGTCACATCATTCAACAAATCAAAATTTAAACTCTTGGATCCTCAGGGGATTCCTCAGGACTTCTTGAATTTTTATTTTGTAGTCTCCTTCAAATAATGGTAGTTTACCAATAAACAAAAATTAGCAACCATTGTTAAAATCAAAAATATACACCACGCAAGTTGTTTTATCCAATAAGTGTTATGCCTATAGTATTAGTTATTTATTGGTCTAATTTGTCTATACGCGATATTCTTAGAAACTGTTAAACAGAAAAAAAGTTTCAAATAAAAAAGGTGTCTCCATCTTTATTTCTTCTCAGCATAGACTTAAAGGGTTTTCCGTTCGTTAACTGATCCTTGCAAATACTCACATTTTATCGACATGGTTTTTGAAAAAAAAACGTATTTTTTACAATTATTAAAATTTGACCTTCATATTACCACAGTTCATTAATAAATATGTAGTGATGACATAGTAAAATTGAGATCCATTAATGTTTTCATTTTTTGAATTATGGCAAGTTAAACAAAAAAATAATTTTAATTATTATTGTTATACATCCAATAGACGCCGAGAATAAGAGAAATGATTCGCAGAAAGTCAGTGATAAGTAATTATTTATAAGCATTAAACTATTCAACGGATCATTATGAAATTCACTAGTTGTCTATCGAGAGGTAAACCACCGTCGGCACTCGTTCTCCGAATTTTAGGCAGGCTGTCGGCAGCCATGGCAGTGGCGGTCATATAATTGAAAGCCCCGCAAGTGCAGCTGGTTGGAGTTACGCAGGCAAGGCAGTCTCGGCAGTTCGTGTAATTTCTACAAGTGGTTGACCTCTCAGGTACTGTTTTGATAGTATATAGTATAAAATAAGAATTTCTTTACAACCCTAACCTGAAATTTGCAGACGTAAATGTAGCAAGCAAATGCCAATTTTTCGAAGTCAGTAACAAGTAAATATATCGAGAATAAATAAAGATTAAGGATAGAGGCAACCTTTTATTTGAAATTTTACTTTCTAGGAGGATCGATTTGACCAAGGAACTAGTGTTATATACCTAGCATATATCACATATTAGCACATATTATATAAAATAACTTGCCTGGTGTACACTTAGTTTTACGAATTATTATTCATATTTTCTTAAAAAATATATGGATGGGGAGAACTTACAAATTTGCTTTTATAGTAGACAAAAGTTTAATTATAGATGTTTTAAACTAAACCCCGCATCAAAATATCATTAATAACTTTAGACATAGTAGGTTATTTCTCAAAAATATGGATATCTCTGGTTTTACTGGTTAGATTTTAAAAATCCAAAGCATCAATTATTTGTATCAATGAAATTTAATAGTGCATTTTTTTAAAATACGAATGTCAGAGCGATTCTAAAAATTTGCAAAATTTTGAAAGTAAAAAAGATGGCTAAAATTTATATTCAAAAATGTTTTCTCTACAAATTTTTAAAGCAGAGATAAAAACCTGCAACTTGAGTCTTAGAACGTCTACATTGGTGCGCGATCTCAACAAGAAAATATTTTCAACATCGGTCCACATCACCTTCTGGACAATACTTTTAGCTCTGATTTGTTAAATTTTCACGAAGTTGCTTTTTTCTGGAAAATATTTTCGGGTTTAAAGGAGTAAGTTGGTTTCTCTGTTTCTTTTTACATTTTGAGCCTAGATTTCATTATTTTGACAGATCGATAGATAACTTTACTGCCGACAGTTTTTATCCCAAACATTTCTTTCTATTTTTCCCAGAAATAAAAGTTATTATGAAAAAAATCCTGTTACTTGGTCTAATGCAACAAACTGATGCGTGTGACTTGATGAGAAAATGGGAAAATGTGCGCTTTACTTTTGTGTTTCTAACTCCTTTCATTGCAAATCGCATCGCCCCTTATAATTCTATATTCATGTGTTTACGACTAGAACACATCTTTAAAATTTAGTATCAATTGTATTGTCCAATAAATGTTTTCAAATATACCAGCATACCACCATTTTATAAAGAAGAATTGAAACACAATTACACATTATTGTGGGTGGCTACATATAACTAGTTACTATATTGTTATAATTCCGTACTTGTAGTATAATCAAAGAGTAGAGTACCTGTTAAGTATAATAGTAAATTAATGGAATTTGGTATTTTATTGGGCGTCCCGTGTTATTAGAAATGATTTGGTTTAATTTCTTATTTCGTTCCCTCGTTATATTTTCTCATTCATAAAATAATTCTGGGTGAAGGGCGGAGCTTAAACAATAATAAATCCAGAGGGAGCTCGTATCAGTGTAACATTTGTTGCAAAATGTGCCTTTGCACGGTTCCGTGCTATACATGTTTTTGCAAAAAGTATTATGTTTTTTGGAAAAATAAAAATAGCACGATACACAGAAAACATGAATGAAGGTTTGTATCGAGTCCTTTTTCTCATATTTTGATTCTAAATATTTAAAAAAAAATCAGCAATTTGCTGCTAATTAAAACAAATCTTATTAATTAATACCATTTTTTCTCAAAATATTAAAAAGATGCAAACCTAGATTGATATGTTTTCTTCTAATTTTCGCCTGTACAAATTTCGTAACTGCAATGGTCTAATTATAATTTGTCGCGGACGGGGCGGCGTTTGAGAGTAATTTATTTCTGATTTTTAGACGGCATACCCACTCTTAAGATTGGGAAAATAATTTTGCAGAACAGAATGGAACTTGCCGAAAATGTTACTGATAGCATACCTATTTTAGATACAGAGATGCTGGTCACTCTAAACTATTTTTAATTACATTTTATTAATGTCTATGCATAAGTGTTTTGTTATTTATAGATCCAAATACAATTAGAAATCATGAAAACTACGAATCGATACTGGTATTATAGTCGAGGAAATATATCATTACACTGTCGAAAATTGTGCAGTAAGTCGGATCAAAAAGCGGTTTTTTGCATTCGATTGCTTGATGTATTTGTTCAATTTTTACCTATTTTAATCGTACACAAATGGGAAATTGCATTTGTGAATCTAAAAATGCATTTTGTCGCGTGCAGTTTTTGAGGTAAATAAAATACGGTTCCATCGTGGAAATTAGCTCAATTTGGTTACTCGGTTACTGGTTTTTGGGGTCGCTGATCATGAATATAGTGTTCAAGATGTTCCTCGATGTACCTGTGGACCAGGAAGCCCTAGTGAGAGGCTCATTTCCGTAGTTTCTCTCAAATTAGCTATGAAATCCAACCACAATCTTTACTCGGGGATTCTGCGAGTTTTCATTAAAACGCACGTGATGATCAGGACGACCGAGGTATTAAGACCATCCCCTGGAATTTTCTTCAAATCAGTTTTAATTGAAATTAATTTATTCACTTGTGGGTTTTCGAGGTCGTAGATCATAGATACGATGTTAAAAATGTTTGTTGTCGTACCTGAGAATCAGGATGACTCGTTTATCAAGACATCTGCACGAACTTGCTTGAAATTTGTTTTAAAATGGCCGCTGATCATAAATATAATGTTCAAGAAGTTCCTGGAAGTACGTGGAGCCCAGGACGTCCCCGTAGTGAAGCTCATCCTCGTAATATTTCTCTCAGTTCAATGTGAAATTCATCCGGAATCTTTACTCGAGTTTCTGGGGTCGCTGATCATAAATATTGCTTCAAAAATGTTCCTCAGTTGATATGAGGACAAGGATGTTCTTGCCGTCTACGTCATCTATGTAACTTTATTACAATGAATTTTTTGATTTCCAGCATGATTATAATGTATTATTATTTAAAATTATTATACAACATTGATAGAAATTTAATTTTTATGATTTTTTTTTTCGAAAACTGTGATATTATTATTATACATAATTTAATACAATTTGTTTTAAATTAGCCAATTTATATATCTCTCATATCATTTTAAAAAAATTATATCACTTATATTATTTATTTGAAGGAATTTGGAATTGTAATCGTATTAAGGAATTTATTTTAATATTTCCGGCATAACTGTTATACAAGGTTAATCGTAACCAGAAATGAAAACATAGCAGGTAATAATACTCTTCTGTTGTAAAACATAAATGAAATAATATTCTTTCAATAAACATAAAGACAAATATTTTTTTAGGCAAAAAAAAATAAGCGTAAATATGTAAAGCTAGTTAGTCAGTGTTCAGAAACTTGGGATTCGGTACACATACTAGAAAGAAAGGTCTCAAATATGTTTATTATATTTTCCATTTGGTGTATATACTAAGAGCCAAAGTCTCACACGTTTTTATGTCATCTTCCGACCCCACCATCATCCCCATTTTATGATTATAAAATTAAAATATTGGCTTGAAATTTGATACACGTATGCATTATAATGACATCTAGAACTAGATTATATTTTGAACTTGTTCTGTTGAAGAGACTTGAGATTAGTTTTATATACAGGAAACTCAGAACTTAATTTTTTTTTGACATCTTTCTCACCCCATCGATCAGTCGAAAGGTATTAAAGTGGCACATTGTTTTATAGGTTCTTGGGTCAGAAAATCTGGATGTGGAAGTAGTGATTCTTTAGACAGCGCATAGAAGAAATTGCAGAATTAACAGGATATAGTAACTGCTAATTATGTTTAAATAAATCTGATCGTTCCTTCAATTAATGAAAAACTACAAGAAACACCGTGCATACAATCCTCTTATATACATTTTGCTATTCAAAATAACAGGAACGATTGGTTGTATAGTTTTCGCGGAAGTGTGGTTTACTTAAATGAAATTATTGAGGTACTTTAGCACATAATGGTTCGTTCGCCTTTGCTGAATAGTTACAATTCAACTATTCCAACAAAGTTAAACTTGGAATGTGCAAGAATGTAGCATCGAAAATCTTATTCATTCCATTCCGTCTGAAGACTTTATAATTTTTAGTTGATTATAAGAACCATTGAATGTAAGAACGGTAATCGAATTTACCGCATTGTACGCTGCTTTTTAGTAGCCATTAGTTTTACCCTGAAACAACCTGAATAATATCAGTAAAAGATTTTGCTTTTAGTATTTATACAAATTGTATGAGGATTCAATGAAAATGCAAGCATCTTATTACTTTATTAGTATATTTTCTAACCTAATTTAGTTAAGTTAAATAGTTATAATTCGTGACAAATTATGGCTAGTAATATTTAATATTTTAGTATGCCTTATGTTCTACGACAAGGTAAAAGTGGTAATTTTTTTAAACGAGTTCAAAAACTTTTGAAAATGAGGGACTTCTCAATTCGATTCATATGTACGTTTTTTTGT
Source organism: Stenurella melanura (assembly GCA_963583905.1). Classification (NCBI taxonomy): domain Eukaryota; kingdom Metazoa; phylum Arthropoda; class Insecta; order Coleoptera; family Cerambycidae; genus Stenurella; species Stenurella melanura. The sequence continues at coordinate 198,815,823 of OY757309.1, forward strand.
GTATGTTCAATCATGACTTTGTATTGGCTTAAGAAATTTCTATGTAATCTTTTGCAAACTACATAATATGGCTTCGTGTTACTACTGCGTAAGGTGAGAAAAGATCACAAGTAAAAATTATCGAGAATTTGGTGAAAGCGTTAACGATAACAAAGAAAATGTATAATAAATAATAACACTATTGTGCTGTAATTTAATAATCCTACCAACAAACCCAAAAACTAGAAGAGAATAAAAAACTGTATTAAAATTAGTAGTTAGATGTTTTCGGAGTAGCCGATACCGAATTTGATATCAAATGTTAAAAATTGAAAATGGTAAATTCTATAGTGCTGCCATAGCAGCAAAAATGTAGCAAATTTAATGTTATTTGGTACACGGCGATATTCTCTGATAACAAGTTTCATGTTAAAACTTATATGTTCAAATCGACAGATAATTTCTTTTAATACGTAAATGCAAACAGAAGGGCTCCAAATAGGGCGACAGAAGTGTTTTTGAGAAAATTAAACTGCCCTTGAGAAGCTGCCACTAAAAATTTCTTGAAATTTTCTAGAGTATTTCACGTAATATTTCGCTTATTGTCTTGTAAACTTCTTTTTGGTTAGTAATTTATGGACTTTCCTCTTAGGATATTTTCCAGTATAAATACCTCGCATCGAGTTAAACATCTTTCGCTATTAATAATTTATTTAGAGATTTGTAAATAAAATGTTTATATTTTTTAGGAACATAAGAATTTCGTCTCAGATGATTTATTCTCTAGATGTACATCAGATCAAAATTTAAAGAAAACCAATTTGTTCACAATTAAATTCTCTACAATCCTATTTAGTCGATTTTTCCCCTAGTCTATTAATAACGTCAAACAAATTCAAGATGGCGGCAATTAAATTGTTGGTATTTTGTTGATATTTCCTGGTCTATAAGTGTGCCAAATTTTGTTCGAAAATATTAAGATAACCGGTCACAGATGGCGTTAGTGTGAGAACAGTATTTTACCTCTCAGTTTTGGACAAGCCATCGTAGAACTACGACTTTTTTTAAATGTAACTTTTAATAAGCACTTATAACACATATCGAATAAATATGCCTTAGTTTAAAAAAAAAATACGGTTTTTCAAAGTAGATACTTTTTCTTAAATTTTTTATGCATTTAAAAATTACATAGATCTACAAAAACAGAGCTTCTATGAAGCAACTGCGACAGAGGAGTTTTTGTTCAATGCAAGTAACAGTTGTATACAAACACTGTATGGATTTAATCTTCAAAAAAAAAAACAAGAATTAAACACTTTGCGATAACAAGTTTTTATTAATCGTACAAGAAAAACATCTACTAACTTCAAATTGACGGTTCTACTATCAACAAGATGTTGCTGTACAACACTCATTAAGTGTAGTTTCATCAACATTAAGACCTTCCTCGGCCAATATATCGAAATTCTGTCAATGAAATTTTTTGTGACCATGGCGGCTTTTTATTTAGCAAGTCAAGGGCTACTTCTGTGCAAAATTTCAGCTCCTGAGAGTGAAACCTCTTCCTATTGGCGTCAAGCTAGTCTTGTCAATCTTCCAACCATATTTTTTCGGCAATATGTTGCTCTCAAACATCTACTTTTGTACTTGTATGTACACTCTTAACGAGCGTTGTTCAGCATCCTCTTTAGTTGATGGAAGACCCGTTAATTGGTAGTTAGTAGACATTTCTCTTGTGCAATTAGTAAAAAGTTCATATCGCAAACTGGGTAATTGTTGCTTTCTTGAAGACTAAATCCATACAGTGCTTCTATACAACTTTTACTTGCATTGAAGAAACACTCGTCTGTCGCAGTTGCGTTACAGAAGCTTTCAATCTCTTTTTGTATATCTGGGTAATTTTTAAATGCATAAAAAAATTAGAAAAAGTACATTGAAAAGGCCTACAAAAATTTTTTCTTTCAACTATGGCATGTTCTTTGGATATGTACTATAAATTACTTATGAAAAGCTACAATTTAAAAAAGAAAAAAATGTTCCACGATAGTTTGTCCAAAACTGGGAGGTAAAATACGGTCTTCACACTAAAGCCATGTGTGTCCGTTCCTCTTAATATTTTCGAATTTGGCGCATTTATTAATCACTATTAGTACTATATTTTCCACAACTTTATTTAAAAAAATCGCTGCCTAAGGAATTACTACTACCACATCCAGATTAACCATTCAAGTCTCTTTAAAGAAAAACATCTTGACTATATTTGCACTCTGGTATATGGAAATAATTGGTCATTGAAATTTAATAATATATTTGAGGCAAATGATTGAGGTGTGGGCTTCTCGCATATACGTCAAAAGCGAAATTTCTGGATCGACTCTTAATAGCCTGCTTTACTTGCTTTCCTCAATCAAATACCAGTACACTACATAAATGTACCAAATTTCAAGTGAATATATCAATTTTATTTTATTAACCCCTTTATTAATGGAGTGAATGTGATGAGGGGTTGAAACATATAATAAAGAAATCTGAGGCCTTGGCTTCTAGTATATACACCAAATCCCAAATTTCTATACTCTAACCAGCTTGCTTTATTTATTTTCCCTTATATAGCCCCCTTATATACACCCCTTCAACGGAGTTATTTCAAAATATAATCTGGTTCAAAATGTCGTTACAGTACATACGTGTACCAAATTTCATATGTGAATATCTCATTTCTATTTTATCATCCTCTTTAATAATGGAATGGGGGTGGTGCGGGGTTGAAAAATATTACAAAAAATCTGAGTATATACACCAAATCCCAAGTTTGCGTACTGTTACCAACTTGCTTTACTAATTTTTCCCTATTTAACCCCTAACCCTTCGGCGGATTCATCTCAAGCTATTATCTAATTCCAAAGCATTGTATTCGAGAAAAAATCAGCCTTTTCAATTCCGTCAGTCTGTCTGTCTGTCTGTCGGTGTGTTGGTGCATTAACTAAAAAACTGCTTGACGTAATTTGGTAGGTAGCTAACGCCACTGTCGCCGAAGAAATGGTTAGACTTTCACTGGAAAATATACAGAGTGGACAATCTAAAGGGAATAAATAGATAATGGCAAAACAAATTTTTCGTTTAAATTTTAAATTTCCACGTTTCCTGACATTCTAAACCTATCTAAAAAAAAAAACGTTTTATTTTTTTATTTTAAATGGAAAAAATTTAAATTTTGAAATTTTTTTGTAAAATTGGTGATGAGAAACATTTTTTTTGCTCAAATTTTAAATTGTCACGTTTCATGACATTCTAAACATATTTAAAAACAAAATTTTTTAGAAAAAAAAAATTGTTAACATTTTTTATAAAATGGGTGATGGACAAACTTTTTTTTTGATCAAATAAAATTTCCACGTTTCATGGCATTCTAAACATATTTCAAGAAAGAAACTTGTTTTGAAAATTTGAAAAATATATTTATTTTTTATTACTTTACTTACCACTACTTACAATAGAATAGATGACGGAAAACATTCTTTTCTTCAATTGTAAAATTTCCACATTTCATTATATTCTTCACCTATTTCAACAAAAAAATGTTTTGAAAAAAAAATCCCACCACTATACAGTAGATAATGGAAAAAAGTGATCACCATTTCTCTGTAATATTAGAGCTAACTACATGGCGATTATAATTCTCATATGTCATACCTTAATAAATAATTTTTTAAAGTGACCATCTTGTGTGAATAAAGAGGGAAGTTCTGTGTAAATACCTTTACCGATTTTTAATAATGGGCTGGGGCGGCGGGGGGTTGACAAATATTATAAGAAAAATTGAATCCTTGTCTCCTAGTATATACACCAAGTTCCAAATTTCTGTACTCTTAACCAGCTTGCTCTATTTATTTTCCCATAATTACCCCTATTTAACCCCCAACCTTTCACCGACATTAGCGCAAAATCTAGTACCAGATCTCGTCATGATACATGTGTACCAAATTTCAAGTCAATATCTCAAACCGTTCCTGAGATAACTTGCGCACAAAAAAAAGTTACCGACGGACAAACAGACCAGACCGACCGACACAGACAGAATTTTTTTTTCGCTCAAATTTAAAATCTCGACCTTTTATGACATTTTAAGCCTATTTCAACAATAACAATTTTTGATTTTTTTTTTTACGATTACTTCCACTCCACTACGTGGATGTGGAAGGAATATGTATAGGAACAGATTATATCAAGAAAATACCAACATTTTAATTGCCGCCATCTTGAATTTTTTGAGGTTTTCTATAGCCTAGGAAAAAAATCAATCACACAGAGTTGCAGAGAATTTAATTGTGACATTCAAGAAAAACTTTTAAAAAACACACAAATGTTCAAAAATTGCCATAAAATGGCCACTACGCTGTCTCATTGAAAAATTTGGAGGAAAAGTGGGCCTTGACGTTTAGAAACGACTTAAAAAAATGTTATACCAGCAATTTTCACTAGGTCACTAAAAATTCTGCTCATATGACTCCAGTTATATAAATAAATATTCTTGTGTGCATAATGAAAATGCTTAGTAGGTAACATTTTCCTGTAAAATTATACTATGACATGGTTATGTGGGGCATGATGGATTGGATTACACATAAGTGTTTGCTAATCACCCTATATGGCAATTTCTAAAGACTATTTTTCAATGCTGTTAGATATAATTAAAAATTTTAGCGCATGTGAATGTTTCATTTTAGAAAATATGTTATTCCTAATATTTTAATACTGACTGAACAAACTCCATTAGTGTAAATATTTTGCCAAAGTATTGATAGTACTACTTAAGAATATTAAACAAAAGTATTCTTATAGGTCAGTCGGGCATAATTCAAACCAGATGTTAAGAAATATCAAATGTATCTATCTGATTGTTTAACATCGCTTTTGTATTTTTATGTTCGAAACAATGTAAATTAGAAGAATATCAGGATGTACGTACTTACATGTACCTAAATTAAGAAATTTTAAACTGGGTATAAAAGCAATGCAGATATCTGATGATTTATAGTCATTCAGTACCATCAAAAATGAACACATTGGTATGAATATTAATTTTAGAGTTAGTAATTTTGTTTAACAATATTTTTTTAGGTTTCTGTTATTCTCGTATCGCTCTTTATAGCATCTAACTGCCTGTCATATCCACAGAGAAGCAACACAATTCGCCCAAGTAATAATTATAGTGCGGCAAAAATTGTAAGCCACGAGAATAACATCGGATATGGAAATTATAACTTTTCGTAAGTATTATAGCAATAACCAAAAGCAGCAAAATTTACTATTTGCTTTACCTCATTATCTTTATAAGTGTCAAAATTTGGAAATTATTGTATTAGAGAAGCTATATTTCAGTAACAGTAGCCCATAAGGAGGGATCTATGGTCTATCCATGAAAGTTTTTCTTCAACGTGTCCCACCTATATTCAATGCTTTGCGCGTTGGTCAAGGTCATAGTATTACTCATTTAGACGGAAATATATCTTTCCTTAACTGGTGTACATTTTGATTCTTTGATTTCATATTACTTCCACATCAACGTAATGGATTGGAAGTATAGTAATCGTAAAAAAAATTTCAATTTTTTTTTCTTGAAATAGGTTTAGAATGTCATGAAATGTCCAGATTTCCAATTTGAAAAAAAAATTATATCTGCCGGTCTGACTGTCTGTCGGTCTGTCGGTCTGTCTGTAGCTTTTTTTTTGTCCGCACGCTTTCTCCGGAACGGTTTAAGATATCGACACGAAGTATTGTATACGTATATATTATAATAAGATCTAGGACTGGATTGTTTTTTGAAAATATTCGGTGAAGGGTTGGGGGGTAAATCGGGGTAAATATGGGGAAATATGTAAAGCAGACTGGTAAGAGGACAGAAACTTAAAATTCGATGTATGTACTACAAGCCAAGGCCTCAAATTTTTTATAATATTTTTCAACCCCCCACCACCCCAGTCCATTATTAAAGGGGTTGATAAAATGAAATTGAGATATTTACTTGAAATTTGGGACACGTATGTATTATAACGATATCTGGAACTAGATTATATTTGGAGATGATTCCGTTGAAGGGTTGAGGGTTTAATAGGAGTAAATAGGGGAAAATCAGTAAATCAAGCTAGTAAGAGTTCACAAATGTGGGATTTGGTGTATATACAAGAAACCAAGGACTCAGATTTATTTCTATTATTTTTCAAACACCACCATCTCCGCTCCATTATTAATGGGTTTGATAACACAAAATTGAGATATCTACGTGAAAGTTAGTACACGTATGTATTGTAATGACATCTGATTGAGATGGTTCTATTGAAGGTGTGGGACGTGGTAGGTTGTGAATAGGGGCAAATAAGTAGAGTAAACTAAAAACTTCATTTTTAACGTATGTGTGGTAGAAACCAACACCTCAAACTTTTCTATGATATCTGTTCCAAATATTATTAAAATTCTGTGACCAATAATTTCCACATACTAGGCAAATCTAGTTAAGATGTTTCCTTTAAAATGACCTGGATGAAAAATCTGGATGTGGAAGTAGTGATTCTTTAGGCAGCGGTTGTAACTAAAGAAATCGAATGGTACACATTCTTCGTACAGGCTGCGGCTTTCTTCAATTCCCTTTCAATCTAGAAGAATTTAATGTATGAAAAAAATTATTCTTAACTTAACTATATCTTAAGTATACCTATACCCTAATGACTGCTATTGTTCACCCCACATTCAAGGGACCACCATTGTCGGTTTTTTCCTTACTTACCTTCTACGAAATATTTACAACATTTATGGTATCTATTTAATGTATATTTATTGGTAAATTTTATTATGATTATTATTATTTTAGATATGAAACGAGCGATGGCTCGCAAAGAGAAGAAACAGCAGAACTAATAAACGTCGGAACAGACAACGAAGGAATTGCAGTTCGTGGTTCATATACTTATGTGGGTACGAATGGTGTTACATATAAAGTTACGTATGTTGCAGACGAAAATGGCTACAGAGCATCCGGTGAACATATTCCTAAGAATTACTAGATTCCTATATCAATTATTGTGATTTCATTATAACTACTTTACAATGTATAGAGAGCAATAAGTTATTGTACTCTTCTACTATCTGAATGATAGGTGTAAGATTTTCAATAAATTTTGTAACAAAAGAAATATAATCACTGGCTTTGGAAAGACTTAATCGTCTATAGGAAAAAACTTAAGACAGAAAAATAGAATAAAATTAAGTTATTCAGTCTGCATATAAAATACATACAGGGTACTCAAAAGTTCGAGTATAGTAAAACAATTCGAAAAAGACATCTTCAAATTGTATCGAAATGTATCATACAAATATTTCAAAATTTAGAAAAATAAGCTGTATTTTAATTAAATATCGTTTCCCTTGAAACAAAATGTCAAGGTCAAATTGGCATCCTGAAGTGACAACTCATTTTTCACAAAAAGTTTCAGATGTCCTTATTAACTGACTACATAAAGGTATCACATTTTAAATCAAAATTGCTATTTTCTGAGACAGTGATCGCGAAATGTGCAAAAGCGACGAGAATAAAATAAATCAGATTTTTTATACGATAACACAACCAAATAGTTACTTGAATACACAGGATTTAAGTATACTTGAAAGACTCAGCTTTCAAAGCTAAACCCAAGGATATTTAAAACCCAAGATACTTCGGTGGACAACTGATGTGAATTACTAATCATAAAAGTATCATACATATAGTACATGTGCTCACAATATTGCTTATCGCGGTATTCTCGAAAACGGTACAACCTACAACCAACAATCATATTTTTATGTGAAACTAATATTGGTGTTTATAAAGTGCATGAAAACTTTCCGAAAGTAGCAAACATAAAAGTTATATTCTAGTTCAATCATAATATATATGTAGCACTGTAATGTGATTCGATCAAATGAAAACATCGTTATAGTTTATTGTTAAATTTACCTATCGGATTTCAAATATTTCGAAAAAACATTACAAAGACACGATCATACGTAACTCATAAACGAACATTGTAAGATTCATACAAATTGATAAAGTAATAATAGTAAGAATCACCTGGTATCTATGTAACATAGCCTTTTTAAAATATTTATTATATCTATCAAATACGATAACAAAGCGAATATTGCATTTAATTATCCAGTAATAAATGAAAATGTTATTAACCATATAAGATTTAATTAAATTGTCTTAAGTTTCTGTTTTGTAACTGAATAGAAATGTTGTAAAATTTAATTTCCTATCGCTGTTCAATTATGTACTTTACTAATAGTACAGGAGCCAGAGTAAAAAAATATTCCCATATCATATTTCTTTTCTGCTATACTTTAACGCTAAGGATTAATCAAGTTTATATAAATACATATACCTGACGGTATTTGAACGCTCGCTGCAGTGCTATAGCATTTGTTATAAGCCTAAAATGTAATATCCAATCGTCGGAATATGGCTTTCAGCTGGTTATATCATAATAGTCCTGTATCGAATGGCTCAAGGGGCGGTGCACAGTGCGTGAGCAAGGACCTAAACGATTCCTTTAGAAAGTTATTCAGGATGCTTGGCGATTGAACACAAAGAAAGTCCAACTTTCGGTTTTTTCGCTTATATTTCGAAAACGGTGCGTCGTAGGGAAAAATTTTCTAAATGTACCAAATGAAAGCTCATGAATTTATCTGCAACTTTCATTTTATATACTTTTTTTGAATTCGCAACCGTGTTCGAGCTACACGCTTCGGAATGTGAAAATTTTCGAAAAACAGATTTTTACATCACATCTTCAACTTTAAGGAAGAGCATGGTGGGCTTCTCAAAATTGTCCTTATAGTCAGAAATCACCAAGGAAGCAGCAGTGATCTTTTACAACCTCTCCTCCACTCAGGGCGAGGTTGCAGAGGTTGGGAAGATCAGATTCCTCAAATGGTATGGGGCACTATCAAGACAGATCTCTCTCAACCAGTACCACTTCCAGTCGTTCATGAGGTCAGTGGCAAATATTAAGTCTGACATCAGCTTCCTCCTACTAACTGAGGGTGCAGCTAAGCAGCATTCCCTGCGCACTTACTACCAAGTGAAGCAGTGGCTCGGGAATGAGCTGCCCTCTCAAGAGTGGGGGTGGAAACATGTAGGAGACACCCTGGTGCCAATTACAACAGAAGATCTACCAACACAGGAGGTATTACTGAAAACGACATTTGGCGCTACACCAAGGATTGCAGTAGTGGCAAATGTGGATGCCGGAAAGCAATGCTGAACTGTTTTGCGGTGTGCCTCCACTGCCAAGGGAGATGCCTCAACGGCATGCCTGTTTACGACGAGGATGACGATGAAGACGACGTAGTGCCCCTTCAGCAAGAACCACCCACCACTGAGCATGAGGATGCCATAGACGAGAGCCCTTGCCTGGAGTCTCGCGGTGAAAGAGGATGAATCCAGAGAAAGTTGAGAGTTTAACATTGAGAAGTTATTGAGAGTGAGAAGAATGAGAATTATTGAAATTCAATAAAATTCCTTACCTTATATGTGACCTTTTTTATCATTTTTAAAACACAATTTTCTATTTTTCAGGAAAAATCTGTTTTTAGAATATTTTCACTTTTCCTGACCGTGTATCTCGAAAACGGTTGCGAATTCGAATAAAGTGTATAAGATAAAAGTTGCAGGGAATTTCATAAGCTTTCATTTGGTATAAAAAAATATTTGCCATAAGATGCACCGTTTTCAAGATATAAGCGAAAATATCAAAAGTTTGACACTCTTTGTGCCCCCCCACCCTCCGGCTCACCTCCTAGGCGTCAGCACTTTCAGTATGTTCACTTCTTAAACATCCTGAACAACTTTCTAAAGGAATCGCTTAGGTCCCTGCTCACGCACTCTACACCTCCTTTATTGACTCAACTATAAATATTAACTTGTATTTGTTAAAATAATGATTAAAATTTTAACTCGAAATCCGAGAGTTACGAGTTAGAGTCCCAAGCAGGTGGGATATAGTTCCTTTCCTTATTTTATTTTATGTCTGCATTTTATTCTGACAAGTGGCTCGGTAAGGTTGTGTGATTCATGCAATATTCTAGTTGGTGTCCCTTTGCTGTATAGCAACAGACTCACGATAACTATTGCGGCTGTCTGCTAGGCACACGGACTCGCCAAAGCTGCTTCCTATTATCTTTTTGGTGACATATTCCAACGTTCAGGGCCCAACAATCAACCATTTCATATCATCCTCTATCTGATGGCTGTGACCAAAGAATGAGAGTATTCGAGAAAACATTATATGCTGCAGAATAATTTTAGGGGAATCGAACTGTTGGTGCGATGAGCTGTCCAGGGATCTGGCAGCAAACGACTCAAGAACCACATTTCGAAAATATCAATATCGTGTGTCTGCCTCCCTAACAGTTTATGTCTCAGAAGTGTAAATAAAGATATGCGGCTCGTGATGTTACTATTACCACAAATTTTGCTCAACTGGGAAGATAGATCCCTTGTAGCACAAGATATTGGGTGGATAAAGGTATAATGTGTTACCTATATTGTATATTGGGCCAATATATGTCAGCTTTAACCAATATTGTACCAATATGATTATCAGCTCTATTTTCAATATTTTCACCCAAAATATAGCCAACATTTTACCAATATTGGCAAATCAGATTCAATATTAACATTATTTAACCAATATTGGCGCAATGTGTAGAAACTGATATTAGTGCTGAATATTGGACAAATATAACTCCTTTATTACTTTTAGGTATTCAATTATCATTTTAATTTAACCATTCGTTCATGTACATGTTCCCATCATCTCCTAGAATTTTTTCCACTTTACCACCATTTACCCCAATTTCCACTATAGGCACTGTTCCCCTATCTTCCCACCACCTCTCACTATCCTCGTGTTTTCCATAATATTTCCATACCTTCCCTCCACTTTTTACCATTATCATGCCCTATCACCTTCGATATAAACTAGCCCACTGTCGAAGTTGAAAATATGTCTACAAATTTGCAAAATTTTATTATTTTCGAGATAGATATAGTTATAACAAACATTCAAACAGACACATAAACAAAGATGAAAATATCTATATTTCTAAGAAAAACAAAATTACAATAATATTTATCTTAATATGAAATGAATTTACATATATTAGTACAAATTACGTATATTTTGTAATTTAAATTTGCCGCGCGTAACAAATTTACAAACGGTAGTGTGCGCCTGTCTCGACCATATTGCAAGTGCCGGGTTATGGCAGTAACGTGTTGTGGTGCTCGAGAAATTTGCCAATTTGCTAATAAAAATATTGTACAGTTTGTGAAAAGTGAAGTAATTTAATAGGTAAATGTTTGTGATCCTATTCAAGTAGTGATTGGTAGCAAACGGCGCATTCTTTCAGGCAATTTTCCTCGTGTTACAAACGCTTCCTGTATTTGTCGCCTCTTGTGTTCTGTTCAATAGAAATTGTTGTACCGGGGATACGTAATGTTCAAGAATATTTGCAAGTTAACTATATTATGGCATTAAGATATTTACCACTGTAATTTATATTAATTCAAATGTTGAAGCGTTTAGGTACCTAATCGTTCTATAAATATAAATTGTAGCAATACTGGGCCAATATTTTTCCAACATCATAGGTACCTAATCCTTTTATAAATATAAATTGTAGCAATATTGAGCCAATACTTTTCCAACATTAACAAACCAAATTTAATATTAATATCGATGATTATCGATTTTTCGAATGAAAAAAAAAAATTCTTGACCTTTCTATCTTCAGCCACATATTTCGGAACTTCCAGAAATAACTCAAAATGATGTACGACGTAATATACATATATCGAGTTTGTAACAAAATTGGAGAATGATGAACAAAACTGGATAAGTTAATGCTGACTGGCTGAAAGCAACGTTTAATTTATATAAACATGTTGAGGTGTAAAAAGATTTACCTGGCACTTCTGGATTAGCAGGGAGACAGAATCTATCTTCTAATGAAAGCAGTGAAAGATAGGATCGTAAAAAGACCGCAGAACTTTCTAAAAACTTTGGCTCTGAAGAACTAGTTTATGCAACCTATAACAGTTTGTGTGCTTCTTTATTGTAAGAAATAAACAATTAAAACGTATATTTTCTTTTTTTTGTATTCCAAAGTAAACCACTACTAGTAACAAATTACTCATTTAAAGCTATTTAGTAATTTTGTAATAAATTTTAAGGCATTCTGTTCCACTGTTGCACCCCTTAAAACCACCCTATTCTATATAGGCAATTTTTTCGCTATTTTTATGTTAAAAATTGATACCATCAGGTTGTCCCGAAATTCCTGCATTCCCCTTTAGGTTCTGACTCTACTTACAGTGGTAAGAGAACTTCCTATGAACATGTGTTCGAAAATGCTTCTTAATGGAGCAGTCTTTTTAAGAATGGCACCTAACTTTATGAAACTCGATTTTACATTATAAAGGTTTATTCTTGAACAATATCAATCAAAATTTATTTTATTCATAGCAGGAGAAACGAGGGATAGTTATACTTTTTTCAGGTTTACATTTTTTATTGTTTAAGACTTCATTGTGATTCCCAGGATAATACATAAAGAAGGTTATCTATATAATTAGATGTATGACTTTCCGTTTTCAAGGCAAAGTAGTTTAAATGAAATATTAATGATTCCCTTGGTAATGAGTGTTATGAAGAAATGAGACAAAGATTGACTATCCCTCGTTTCTCCGCCAATGAATAAAATTAGGTTTGGTTAGTAGTGTGCAGAAATAAGCATTAATAATGCAAAATTGTGAGTCAAGTCTCAAAAAGTCGTCCCAATAAAAGCTGTAAAAACCGATACTTGGGCGCCATCCTCTGAGGGTTGTAACTTCCTTAAGAAACATTTCCAGACACAGAGAATTTTCTTACTATTTTTGCATGTAGCATCAGAGTCTAGAGGGAAATGTGAGAATTTCGGCACACTCTGTATATTTTAAATGTTGTGTAGCAATAGGGCGCCAATGCTTCTATCCAATATGCTACCAAGGCTGGTATGCAACATATTGCCAATATTGATATCCAATATTGTACCTATATTGTTATTCTATTCTATCTTATATAACACCAATGTTGGTGTCTAATATGGCACCAATGTTGGGATTCAATATGGCATCTATGTTGGTATAGATAGATAGACAGATAGATAGCATTTATTTAACCACATGATATACTATTATGTACATTTGTAGCACGTCAACAAAAAAAAGAGAATCTATCCTATGGTTAATAAATTCCAACTATATCAACCAGCAATCAGTCGTAGTTCTATACATACAAATAATAAATAACAAATCTACATAATACATTGACTAGTAAAACAAACAGTATAGCATAGTACATTGTACATTATCAAGACGAAAACATTATATGGTACATAAATACCTACAAACACGTGTATATAAGATGCAGACAATTATGTGTATACAAAGAAAAATACGAAGTAATTCTGTTCCACATCAATATAAGTGCATTTAATGTGATTATTTAATCACTAAATATTATTGTTTGATGCTTAGGTTTTTATAGGGGTGATGCCCTCAGATAATCCTCAACCGAATAAAAACAGTGTTTCAATATAATTTTTTTAACAGTTTTTTTGAAGAGATCTAGATTTAATGATTTTACTTCAGATGGTAGTTTGTTATACAGATTAAGATTTAGGGAATTATTTTCAGATTTTTTCAGCCTGAAACGGGTGATCCTAATATAACACCAATAATGTGATTGCAATATTGGACATTTATTGCAAAAATCTGACGTTCGTTATATTGACCCAATATGTGAATCCTATTTTGGTCCAATCAGTTTGTGCTACAGGGGATAGATAGATTTTATTTAAATATGTGTGTAAATTACAAAAATTGGACAGAATATGTCAAGTAAAAATATGTAAAAATAGAATAAATTACAAATATTATAAGATAATTTACGAGCATTATAAATTACATATATACAATAATACCGCATGCACAATTTACGAATAACTGAATTTTGAAATTAAGTTTCCGATCTTGCTATTTGTAACTTTAATTAAATAATGTGAAAGTATTGTATATAATCTGCAACAATTATATTAAAAGGTCAATAACATAGGTTTACAGAAAAAGAGGTTGTGATCTGGCGATAAAGACCATGATTCCTCATGTATTTTTGGGTGCTGAAACCGAATTTTGCATTAAAAAAATTTTCCACCGCGTAGATTTCGGGTAGAAACCGTATTTTTGCAATAAAACCGGGATTTACTCGAAATCTACGTGATAGAAATTATTTTAAATTCAAAATTCGGTTTCAGCATCCAAAAATACATAAGGAATCATGGTCTAGATCGCCAGATCACAATCTTTTTTTTGTAAATCTGTGTAATTTGTCGGATAGTATGTGTTTAGTTTAGTTCACATTACTGCTTAGGTAGTATAGGTAGGTACATTTTATTATTATTCCACACGTATCAAGGGATTAGGTACATTTACACCATCAATATTAGGCAACAAGATTCAATTGATCGGATGACGCGGCGGTGGAATTTTAGTTCATAATTATTATAATGGAGTCGGACAAACAAAACACAAGGAATTGTTTCCAGTCTCAATTTTTTTCAACATGTTAGTTACATCAAAAACTACAAGAAATGGACATTTTCTACATTTAGCAACAGCCGCTACGCAAGTTATCGGCAATTTTGTGAAAAATCGACCATTTTGGCCGTTCATTCTAAATATAGATGAGTATATCTCGGTATGTGTAGGTCCAAAAAAAGCTAAAAAATAGAGGCTGTTCGTTATGATATAGGCTATTAGCGGCCATAATATGAAATTTTTATATGGACACATAAATCTCATAAAAAAATAAAAACTGAAAAACTGTTAAGGCTAAGTTTTTTTAGGTAAAATTACCCTAGTGAGATTAATTTAAATAAGCTCTCCTAATTGTTATTTACATCTTAACCCATGAATTCTACAAGGATAATAAATACATTTTTGCAATTTTCTCCTCAAGTGGGGCTGTTTGTATTAAATAACAATCACACAATTAGTGAAGGAGTGCATTAGAAATATTAAAGCCTAAAGATCGCCTACCCATAAGCATAGCTTACTATAAGATATAGAATAAAATATCACGTAAAAGTTTTATAATGCATGTAACACATACATATTATTCCTAGAGCTAGGTAGCTTTTTTGAAAGTCGTCGTTATATGAATTATATGTGAGTTAATTAATTATATCGAACATAAATCCCAACAAAATAGACTTCCGGCATATGTAAAAAAAAATGATTCGCAACTTTTATTGATTGATTTTTTTCAAAATTGAATAAATTTTCCTCCATCTAACACATTTTGCTCTTAACTTATTGTGCTTATAAAAAACATGGTGAGTGAAGAGACGGATACATAGACGGACAAACCGACTGGTGAACAGATGTCGAACATTTTAAAAGTTATTCAGACTTACATGCCTAATACAATCATATGAAAATCTATCTCTGTGTGCGATATTCACGATTTTAGAAATGCGTCGATCATATTTTAGTGTTTGTATTTTCGAACATTTAACAATATAGACGGAAAAAATGTATAGGACATTTTCTGCAAAGTAATTTATAAGCATAATTTTATATATAAATCATAATTTCGATACCGCCGATCTTTAGCGAGATGTAGGCAATAAACTGAATTTGAGCACAATTTTTCTATGATGGTGTCTCTAGTAGGCCAGATGGAGATGGAGACTTTTGGTATATTTAACAGTACATTTTAGGCAACATATTTGCGATGTTTCAAGACTTCACCAATTATTTCCGTCAAACGTCGAAATGTGTTCCTATTTGACTGAAGTATTTCTGGAATGATTATTTTTTTGTTAAAGAAGTACCTATACATGTACATTTTAAAAAAGTGAAAGATCCTGTAACGAAATATTTTTCTTTCTGGCTAATCAACTGACAGAAGTTTCTTTTTGAGAATATTGCTCTGTGTTTAAAATATTTAAATAAATATTCTCAATCTAAAAAAATTGTAGCTATCACATGCCATAAGTCCATTTTTTACAACTTTGACAACTCATACCTAATGGGAGGTGCCACGTCAGAAGTTGATTTTGTTAATCATTTTCATTCATTAAACAATAAAAATATCTGATAGAGCTTAAAACAGTGATGTCCCGAAAAGACACAAAGCTCCTGTACTATTAGTGTTAGCTAGAGAGAAAACTTAATCGTTTCCGATCTTACCGATCGGCTTTGTTGAAAAAGTTATTAACCACCTAAATTTTTAAATTTTCTTCCTTTTATGTTTTCTAGCTGAATAGAAATTTTGTGAAGTGTTATTTCTTATAGTTGTTTGGTTACATATTTTGCTAATATACATTACGTAGGATATTATATCCAATAATCGAAATATAAATTCCATCTAGGTTATATCATTAATATTAACACGTATTTGTTAAAAGAAAAAAAAAAAGAATTATTAATCGAAATCCAATAATCCCGAATTTGAGAACCAAGCAGGTCAGTGTTATTTAAGTTTTATTTATACTAACGAGTGTTTTAGAAAAACTAAAATTATCTAAAAATTCAACATTATTTTAAAAATGTGTACAGTGTGGTATAGAATGTGCAAAAAGTATATTCAAAGTTCAATAAACTGGTGAACAGTACAATGTTTAAGATAATTTAAATCGATTTCATGGAATTTAGGAAATCTGAGGTAAAATTTGCATAATATCTGGCTGCCTGTGTTAATAACAATAATAATAATTTATTTATTTCAAGAAACCATTTACATCGGTTTAAGAAAAATCAAATAGTGTGTGGCTCCTAGGATACTACTTTGCTAATAATAAAGATGAATTATCAAAATACTGTGTAAAATACAACCTTACACGAACATATTATATAATTTTAACAAACAAATTAAGTTAAAACATTAATTTAACATGCACACATTAGTTTCAAAATTCTTCAATATTATAACAGTTACATTCTGACAGAAAATTAAAGACTTGCTTTTATATATTCTTATATTGGCAATATTTTTTATATCAAGAGGCAGTTTATTAAAACACTTAATTCCCACATGACTTGATCAATTTTCAATTAAATTAAATTAAAAATACTCGTGATAACAATTTGATAAAAAGTTTTGGTACATATTCTTGATATAAAGCAGAATTTCATACATAAATAGACAGGGTAAAAATAAACTTAAGTTTTTGAAAATGGTCCCAAATGGTCTTCAAGCACCCACGAAGGTTCTATCTATTCTTTTTTTGTTGTAAATGATAATAACTCACTGTGTGTCAAAAATGCTTAAGTTATAAGCATAATGTAATGTAAGATTTAATGGGATTTTAATATTTGTAATTAGAAAAGATAACAAATATAATGTCGCATAGAAAAAAGGGCAAGTTCGAGGGTTTGGATGGTTTTATTAAAACCTTCATTAAGAGATAACAAACAAACAACAGATACAAATAATCAACAATACAAAAATAGATAGAACACATAAAAATTTAAACAATCTTACCAATATACATAGTGGGGAGGAAAAGGTGTCACTTTCACTTAACTTAACCTGCGTGACATGTGTCACGAAGAAAAAGGGCTACTTTAAGGGTTTGGATGGTTTTATTAAAATAATCTTTTAAGGGATAACAACGAAACAACTCCTACAAATAATCAACAATACAAAAATAGATAGAACACATAAAAATTTAAACAATCTTACCAATATACCTAGTGGGGAGGAAAAGGTGTCACTTTCACTTAACTTAGTGATCTCCCGGGTGGAGATCACTAAAACTGCCTGAAGGGCCTGGGCCCCACATCCTAAGATGAGGGCCCCAAACTACAACTGTCGTCGACACTAACGTCGAAAACTCAATTAATCAAAAGAACCAAGAGCCAAGAGCCTCGTTTGTTTTGATTGTTCGATTTATATACTTGTTTATTTAGCAAATCTTCATGCCGGTCAATGTTATGTTTATATATATTTGTGTTTTATTATTAAACAATTCTACTAGTTGGCATTGAAATTATTTAATTGTTTTTTATTTAATATGGACTAGGGTCGAATATATTTAATTTAAACAAACATTTGCGACTTTCCCGGATTTGGCTGTTTCCTGCGTGACATATTTCCCTCCCGTCCAAAAGCTGGCCTCCAGATTAGATTAGCCCTACATAGGGAGAAAACAACAAAGAGGATTTTATTTATTCTAATATCACAGTTCAGCAGGGGTAGCATCAACAAAGTCTCGTTATAGGTAATTTACTAATGCAACACCAAAAAAGAAGAGGAATAATGAGAACTTTGCCGATGCCTACCCTGCCGAAATATTAAAAAAAATTTACATCAATTTTAAAAAAATGTTTGGCATGTTCACCACTCGGTCTTTGATCAAGTTTGTTGGCACACCCGGTTCAAATTCATAGTTCGGCACTATCACTACAGTTCGTTCACGCAGTTCTTCCAGGACTGTGGGGGCATTGTACTTGTCACCTATTGTTCGTTTGTCTCATTTTGTGAGATGACGGTTCCAAGTGCCCGGAGGTGTGGTCGAGTTACATCATTGTAATTTTTGTTGATCCCTGGATGGTTATACAGCATCTCCTGTGTGCCAAGGGTCGGGCGTTGACGATACCGGCCGCCTTGGGACTGTCGGCCAGCCTGTTGTTTTTGCCATTCGAGCAGCCAATGTTTTTGTTCCCTCCAAAATGCCTGTGTTGATGGCATTTGTATGACCAAAATGCTTGGAGGCATCGCTCGGCCTGGGTACGGCGGACGTTGGCGTGGAAGGCTCCTGTAGTATTTACCTGCCCCTGAATTTGCAGATAGTTCGGGATTAGTTGAAAGTCCTGCCCTTGTACAACTTGGAGGATGCTGTATATGATGTTTGGATTATACGTATGAATGTAACTCCCCGATTGGTTGAGTGAATTTCCATTTCGGGTACCATCCCTCTGGAATGGTGCGCCCCTGCCAACTGCTGGGAGACGTCTGGTAGTGCCGGCGAGTGTCCTATCTGAGTGTGCCATATATCCTCGTGAAAACATGCAAGAAAAAACAATTAATACATAAATGAGTACTTATAATTCATTAAACACGTTTATTAAAGATGATTAAATAATTGTTGTCTTAATTATAATTATATTTCCTATCTATAGGGTCAGCGACATTATTTACGTTTGATATGAAAGAATTCGCTGATGCTACACTTCTATTCTTTTAGCTGAACTTGGCCTGGACAAAATTGCTGAGTTTTACTAACATTACATTTGTATATTGTACCAGCATAAGTTAGTGGGTCGTTTATTTAAAAATAAAGTTGAACTTGACACTCAGTAAACTACGATACAAACAAACTTTACGTGTATTCACCTATTATTGCAAGTTCCAGTAACTAATATACTATAAAATGAAAATATTTAATTATTGGAGAGACAAAAAGAAAAAATGTTATTTTTATAAGTGATGTCACTTGGTGAATTTTGTGCTTGGAAGGGGAAAACATTTGAAAAGATTAGTGAATTGTTTAACTTCTCTAGTTTTTTACCTAAGTAGGGTACCGTTCTTTTTGTGTGTATCGTTTCCTAATGATTTTAACTTTAAGTAAACTTTTAACATCACAATGTTAATCTCTACTCTGCTTTAGGAAGGACATAGTTAAACCTTTATTTATTTCTATTTTAGGAAGAAAATAGTTATATACATTTACTTGTTTAGCTTTAGCACGGACATTCTTAAACATTTGTTTTTGAAACTTTATCGTACGAAGATGACGTTGAGTTCCCGTTTATGAACCTTCTTCCACGCCTTCCTTGTCATGAAATATTTTACTCGCAAACTATCAGCAATGTACCCCTTATATACCTCAATAATAATTATTCACAAATATCTCCCTTAGGGGTGTACATCTTTATTTGCAACAATGGTACTACATGTACCTTATTTGACGAGGCCGACGTTCAGTTCCTTGTGAACCTTCTTCCACGTGACCCTCATCTTAAAACCTCTTGCCCGTAACATCATAGGCAAAATAATCCCTTATACATCTCAATAAAATTATCATCATCTCTTTATATTCATCTTGCACATCTTTTTGTGCGAAAACCATAACACGTATATTTCATTTGACAAGGCTGACGTTCAGTTCTTTTTTAACTATTTTCCACGTCGTCTTCGACTTGAAACATCTAGTTTCGTAATCAAAAACATCATAATCTACCATTATTACATAAAAAACAAATTGTCCCTAACTATTTTTATTGACTTCCTAACTTCCTGTGAGAATTTGTGATACACACTGCTCAAAAATTTTTAAAAAATCTTGGTACCCTTGTTGGTACTAATTAATAAAAAAAAACTTGGTCATTCTACATTTCAAACTTTAAGTTCTTGCCTAGATTAATTATTTGAATAAATAAATTGCTTGTCTCTCAAGGCATTTATTTAAAAAAAATATATAAAATTAAGCTGTCATTTGTGCTGTATCGTTGTCCACAAGGCAGTTTGGGCTGAGTAATCGATGTTGCGCACCATCGCAATTTTTGCCCAAATCACCTAGTAAACTCCGAGGACAGTCAGCTTGATGACTTTACCAAAAAGACAGAGAGAGACGAAGACAACAAAAAAATACACTCTAGCAAGCAGCAAACAATTATTTGATTATGACCTAATTATTTTTTCCCCAGTACCTTCTTTACTAAAACTTCTGATTTTTTTTTCTTCAATTTACTTATAATTACGAAAAAATTAAATTGCTTTTATTTGTAATTTTTTTACTATAAAAAGCTACCCAACGCTAAGTACGTACACTGCAAACTTTAGCTAAGTGAAACTTTTGACTAATTCTTATCAAATAATTAATACCTACTAATGTAATATTTCAACTTTTAACTAATTTATATTATTTCATAAACACCTATTGGAACATTTTGTTTACCCGTGTTATTCTTTACTCTACTTTATTTTTTAAATGATATTCAATGTATACAGCTACAACTACACCCATTTAACTAGAACTTATACTATTTGCCCATTGTATCCCTAGTTTTACTTTTACCATTTAAGCAATTTTGAAAATCTGTCATGTGTATCTATGGCCTCATTTACATTATCACGGTATTGTCAACCAAATTTGAAGTTCTCAATTTCTTTAGAATTAGATGATAAAAAATATATCTTATTTTGTATCTGCACTATTCTATTTCTATACTTAACAAAAGGACGCGAAGTACACAATGTAAATGAGCTCAATGACCACATGACTTTTCCACCCCTTAAAAAAACAACAAATGCAGATCGTCTTTTTGGCAATTTACTAAGACAATTGCATTTGCCTAATACAAACCTCTCTTTACCTACCTGGTAGAGGCACCCTCTCCCACACTAATGTATATTGTATATGATAAGACCGTATTTTGACATAAGACAACTAATTGATTCCGTATTACTGATAACTTTTGTGAAAAGGAAATCTAATACGAAAAATTAATTTGCCCTTAAATACTATAATAGATAAAATCATAAATAGATTTGTTGATGCTAACTTTTATTTTTCAAAAAGAGAATCAAATTCTGATATTATGAAAATAAGTAACACACTAACTTTCTCCAGAAAAAAAAACAAGGTTACAAGAGCTTTTGTCTTAACCATTGGCATTACGAGAAAACAATTTGAAACATATGTTTAATAGTACATTTACAAATTTTATGCCAGGGTTAAAAAGAAGAAAAAAAATAGCTTGCACTCAGACAAAAAGATAATAAAGGGGCATATAAAATTAAAAGAATGGGATGATTATAAAAAATAATTTCTAAGAAAAAAACTTGGGGTGACGTATACGAAATTAAAAATAATGAGAGCAAAAAAACTTGTGATAGCTAAATAGGAGTGGTTACGAAGAACCAACCCCTTGGGACGAAAACTCGGCTTGTCCACCATATGTCATATACATATAGCACATGGTGGGCTTTAAGAGGAGGAGTGATTATGAAGAATCACCCCTGGGAACGAAGCTAGGCGACCTCCACCATGTGTCGCATAGAAAAAAGGGCAAGTTCGAGGGTTTGGATGGTTTTATTAAAACCTTCATTAAGAGATAACAAACAAACAACAGATACAAATAATCAACAATACAAAAATAGATAGAACACATAAAAATTTAAACAATCTTACCAATATACATAGTGGGGAGGAAAAGGTGTCACTTTCACTTAACTTAACTTGTGATCTCCAGGGGGGAGATCCGTAAAACTGCCTGAAGGGCGTGGGCCCCACATCCTAAGATGAGGGCCCAAAACTAAGACTGACTGTCGATACTAAGACGTCGAAACTCCATTAATTGAAAAGAACCAAGAGCTAAGAGCTAAGAGCCTCGTTTGTTTTCATTGTTCGATTTATATACTTGTTTATTTAGCAAATCTTCATGCCGGTCAATGTTATGTTTATATATATTTGTGTTTTATTATTAAACAATTCTACTAGTTGGCATTGAAATTATTTAATTGTTTTTTATTTAATATGGACTAGGGTCGAATATATTTAATTTAAACAAACATTTGCGACTTTCCCGGATTTGGCTGTTTCCTGCGTGACAATAATATATTAAATCTTTTTAACCTACAGTTTGCCTTTCAGTATAATCCGAATGAGGATTATAAAATGAATGCAACTGTTGAAGATTAATAAATTAATAGAAACATTCTCTTCTTTTTTAAACATTTATATTTCCTAATTTTAGAATAAAAAAAATGTTCCTTAAACAATAAATTCATTTCAATTAAGTAATCAATCAGCAAATACTCCCCCATATTTGCAAGTCTACTTGTGATTTATCTTTTATTACAATTTTATAACTTTCTAGCTGTTTATGATTAGAAAAATATAATTTACATATTAAATAAATTCATAAAATAAAAACTTTGACCTATGAGTAAAATAAATTATAATATTATGTAATTTAATGTGATACTTTAGGCTATCAGATTGGGGGAAAATACAAGTTAATTGTAACGATTTGGAAGGGTGATTGAAACAATTTTAACTATATCCAGATAATGTTCACTTAGTTGATGAAACGTGCACCATGGTTGTTCTTCAAATTGTAGATTCTCTTTCGATCTCAGCCTCAGAAGAATACGATGTTCTGAAGTACACGGAAGGGACAAATTTTTACTTGTTATTGACGTCGTTGAAGTCAAAATCGTTGGAACATTCTAATATTGCGATAAGAACAGTATTTATACTTGTGAAAAATAAATTTTCGTTTTCTTTTATCTCACCTATCAAATTTGTTCGAAATACCATAAAATTATCTCCTCCTAAGAAAAAAATCAATTGATATTAACGAGTACCTTCAAGACCGTGAGATTTCTCACGTATATCTTGTAGCATTTTCGATAAAATCGTGAAAATGCAAT
This sequence comes from Stenurella melanura, assembly GCA_963583905.1. Classification (NCBI taxonomy): domain Eukaryota; kingdom Metazoa; phylum Arthropoda; class Insecta; order Coleoptera; family Cerambycidae; genus Stenurella; species Stenurella melanura. Next base: position 198,839,327 of record OY757309.1, read on the forward strand.
AACAAAAAAGCCCTCTCTTCAGAATTGTGCAGAGAATACAAACAAACAATTTTGATTTAAAATGTCTTCCATAAAACATAAAAAGAACTATTTACTCGTATTATTTTACTACATTAATACATTTTTTTACAAATTTACACAAAGTGCATTTTATCCGTAATAAACACACGGGAAATTTCACGTTCACAAAGGAACGTGTTGGTATTACTTGATTTTGCTGGAAACAGTCATTTTTTTAGAATTTGGACAAAAGTCCAAAGAGTGTGAGAGAAGAAAGCTATACTCAATTTTACAGTAATTTTTCTTCAAGTTTTGAAAAATTAACATGCTATACCCAGAAAGTTTCCTTGTTATCAAATAAATGTAAATATAACTAAAAAATAGCATCTCAGTATATTTTGCCATAATAGAGTCAATAACGTATTAACGTTAGGGATATATTCTACTTATTTATTAAATAAACATTACTGTTCGGACAACACAACTATGCATTTTTTGTGTTGTTTCTAAGTAACTAAGTTTTAAATTTTTCACATGGCAACAATAATTATTATTGATAATATATAATTCAAAATATTTCTGCATAATAAATAATAATGCATAATAAATAATTCAATATTTATCAAAAACCGTTTGTCAAAGACATTAATAGTGCTTCATTAAGAATAAAGAAACCTACAATCCCGCTTGTGAACTACCACTGGACACTGTAGAAGATTGTTGGGCCCAACGAAGAAGAACAGCGTCAGTAAAACGCTTCAGTTCCACAAAAGGTAGTTTATTTTCTTTAATTCTGTTTGCCACTTAATTAATCTATTTTTTTGTCAGTGCATAAGCTGACTGGTCCTTTGCCGAGTTTATAAATTCCCGCGTAATATACATTTTGGTCCTTCGAGCCGGATATTTTAAAAGATAACAGAACCAGTTTTACCTCTTGTCCATTTTCAAATAATTTTCATAAATTACTTCAAAACTGACATTTCTCGAATAAATTTAATTTGACACTAGCACACTAGTTGTATTTTTCTGAACCTGCCGCTAACATATTTATTTTCTTAGTGAGAAATAATTTCTATTTGTGAGTACTGATTAATAAAATCAATTTGCAATTTTGTTTATAGTTAATAATATATTGACGAGCCTATCAATTCTTACAAAATGAAATTTGAGGACTTCGTAAGAGAATGTAATATAGTAAATAAAAAATTGACCGCTGTGTCAGAATATTCATCTAATGTCATGACAGATACTTCATCACACTCTATGTTTTATGCAAAATTTAAAAGATCTAACCTCATTTACGAGGATTTTCAGGAACAGCGTAAATTGCTAAAATTAAGTCAACTTTCTACTGAAAATTTGGACCAACTGAATTCAATGGTAGAAGAAATAGATGATTTGTACGATAACATTCAAACTGTTAATATACAATTAACCAATATGAAGTCAGTTGTTAATGCAAATCAAAAAATTAATGTTGAAAATCATCAAAATAATGTTCGTCTACCAGAAATTCCCATACCTAAATTTTCAGGGAATCCTATTGATTGGACTTCATTTCATGACCTATTTATATCATTAATACACAGTAGTACAAAACTGACAGACATAGATAAATTCCAATATTTAGTAAGTGCCCTGTCTGATGAACCTCTAAAACTAGTTAAGCAATTGCCATTCAAATCTGATAATTATCATATTGCATTTAAATCTCTAGAAACAAGATATGACGACAAACGCTTACTTATTTCGACATACTGGGGAAATATTCTCAATTCACCGAAAGCTAAAGCGGATTCCGCAAGTTCTCTTCGTACTCTCTTGAATATATTTTCAGAAAATATTTCCGCGCTTAACAAATATAATGTTGACTTGTGGAATTTTACTTTATTTAATTGGTTAATGCAGAAGATTGATCCCAGTACTAGAAAATGCCCACATATGAGCAGTTAAGCAAATTCTTGACCGATCAATGTAAAGCTTTGGACTCTAGTACTATGACATCACATCTTTGTTCTAATGCTTCTCAGCATTCAAGTCACTGAAAGATTTGGTCGATCATTTTCTCAAAAACAATATACGCAGTCTTCCATAAAATCCAAACAACAATCCCTTGTGGTGGACACATCTTCTCAAAACAATGTTGGTTCAGCAACGGCTGTTACAAAGTCTCATGAAACACCTTGTTTTGTTTGCAGGGCTAATCATTCTATTTTTAAATGCGATTCATTTTTAACTAAGTCACCCCAAGATCGGTATAACTTTATTAAAGAAGGTAAACGTTGCGTAAATTGTTTTGGAACACACAGTTTCTCGACTTGTGTTTCCCAATCTACTTGTCGCATATGTCAAAAACGCCATCATACGCTGCTACATTTTCCACGCGACGCAACTGGGATTTTCAATTCTACCGATAATGGTTCCGCTGCTGACACACCTCAAGTTGTTGCTAGTGCTCTTGCCCCAGTTACAGTTCTTTTGTCTAGTGCTTTGGTATCTATCTGTGATGCTAAAGGTAACTTTCAAACATGTCGTGCTCTTATTGACAATGGCAGTCAAATTTCAATAATTACTGAAAGATGTCTAAACAGACTTAATCTACCGCTCACTCAATGTTCTCTTCCTATTCAAGGAATTGGTTGCACTTCTTCACCCGCTTGTACTGGCATGACTATGTGTCAAGTAACTCCGCTGTTTAGACACCATCCCAGTTTCATTATACAGGCAATGGTCTTGCCAGTTATCTGCAATGATATTCCGTCTAGTCACATTACCATTCAAGGTTATAATCATTTAGATAACCTGCCACTCGCTGATCCTGATTATAGGAAACCTAGTGAAATAGACATATTGCTTGGCGCTGATGTCTACTCACAAATAATACAACCCGCTATTAAATATGGTCGTCCTGGCGAACCAATCGCAATGAAAACCATCTTTGGTTGGATTTTATCTGGAAAAATTAATCTTTCTACGCCCGCTGTTGTAAACTCATTTCATGTGTCGTTTGATTCGCAACTTGATTCTACATTAAAAAGGTTTTGGGAACTTGAAAGCTTACCTGAAAAAATATTTAATTCCCCAGAGAATATTAAATGCGAACAACATTTTATTCATTCTCACACTCGTGACATATCAGGTAGATATACCGTTTCGTTACCTTTTCGTGAAGAGATTCCTACTTTAGGTGAGTCATTTACCACTGCAATGCATCGTTTTTTGTCCTTGGAAAATCGCTTAAATAAAACTTCTGCATTAAAATTAGAATATTCAAATTTTATGCAGGATTATCTTGATTCTGGACACATGTCTCTTGTGAGTAGTAAAAGTGTTTCTAATCACACAGACTCATGTTATTATATCCCACACCATTGCGTACTAAAACCCGAAAGCTCTACCACGAAATTACGAGTCGTCTTTGATGCCTCAGCGAAGTCTACTAATAATGTTTCTCTAAATGAAACATTATTAACAGGCCCTAAATTACAGCAAGACATAGTTTCATTACTTCTACGCTTTCGTATACATTCTACTGTACTTATTGCAGACATAAAACAAATGTATAGGCAAATTGCAGTGACACCTGACCACAGATCCTATCAACGCATATTGTGGCGCTTTTCTCAAAACACTCCTGTTCAAGAATTTGAACTAAACACCGTTACATATGGAGTATCATCTGCTCCGTATCTTGCTATTCGCACTCTTTTACAACTTGCTTCAGATGAAAAACATAACTTTCCCTATGCTGCAAAAGTGTTACTTAGCGATATTTATGTGGATGACGTAGTCACGGGCTGTTCATCTGCTAAAGAAGCTATTGCTTTGCAATCTCAACTTCGAAGTCTTCTTGAAAGTGGTGGATTTGATTTAAGGAAATGGTCTAGCGATGATCCTATTGTCTTAGAATCTATACCGCCATCATTACGGCAAACTAATTGTCAGTCATTTGACACTGCTGATTCATTTCAAAAGATATTGGGCTTAAACTGGAATCCAAATTATGATTCCCTAACGTACAAAATAGAAACTATCGAACGTTGTTGTACCAAAAGATCAATACTTTCTGAAGTCGCACGCATATTTGATCCACTTGGGTTGTTAGCTCCGCTTACTCTCTTTGCCAAACACTTGATCCAGGTTCTCTGGACACAAGGTTTGTCCTGGGATGAGGTACCTTCCGCTGAGATTTGTTCCCGTTGGTCACAATACAAGCGTGAAGTACCATGTCTCGCTCAACTTCAGTTACCTCGCCGCATTATAACGGACAATTATCAATCATGTGACCTACATGGTTTCTGTGATGCTTCTATGACTGGTTATGCATGCGTGGTATATTTTAGAGTAACACAAAATGATAACTCTGTACGCATTTTTTTGGTATGCGCTAAATCCAGGGTTTCTCCGCTTAAGCGCATCACGATTCCGCGCCTTGAGTTATGTGCTGCACTGTTACTTTCGGATTTAGTTCATTTTGTGCGTGAAACCTATGTCAACATTGCTATTAATAAAATTTACGCTTGGTCCGATTCCACTGTGGTATTAACCTGGATTAAATCTTCTCCGCATCAATGGAAGACGTTCATTGCAAATCGTATCACACAAATTCAGGAAAAAATATCCCCAGAAAATTGGTATCATATTGATGGTATCGATAATCCTGCTGATTGCGCCTCACGTGGCCTTGTTCCCTGTGACCTCTTGAAATGTTCCGCATGGTGGGCGGGTCCCAAGTGGCTAAGTTCTTCTCCTGAACTTTGGCCTAACAGTTCCTGTTCTACTTCATCTTCCGAGGTAGATTTAGAAGCCAATACAATCTCTCTTATTGTCATTGAACAACATGATTTCATAATGAATCTATTATTGCATTTCTCTTCTCTGCGAAAGGCTCAAGGAAGTGTAGCTTATTTAGTTCGATTCACCCGCTACTTAAAGGACAAGATCAATTTTGTTCAAGGTCCTTTGGTAAATTTGGAGCTACATAACGCACTACTTATCATTATAAAACATATTCAAAAACTAGTTTTTGTTAATGAAATAAAACAAATTTCTTCAAATAGCCCTTGTGCTAAGCCTATACGCAAACTTGCCCCTTTCTTAGATCAAGATGGTATTCTCAGGGTGGGCGGAAGGCTCCGCCACTCCCAGGAATCCTTTGAGCGAAAACATCCCATTTTGTTACCACGAGATCACCGATTAACTACGCTTCTTATTAATCATTATCATAATAAGTATCTGCATCCTGGTGCGACCGCTCTTCAGGCTTTATTAGCTGAACAATTCTGGATTTTGTCGGCCAGACGCGCAATTAATCACTGCATTTCCCATTGCTATCGCTGTTCACGACATAATCCAAAATCCTATACACCTCTTATGAGTGATTTGCCCACTCCTAGGGTCTCCGAAGTTAAACCGTTCCTTCACACTGGGGTAGATTTCGCTGGACCGTTTAGTATTACTTTTGGCAGACGCAGGGGTGGTAAAACTCAAAAGGCTTATCTATGTTTATTTGTATGTCTCGCCACTAAGGCTCTTCATCTTGAACTTGTTTCAGATCTTACGTCTGAGTCGTTCATAGCAGCATTACGGCGCTTTGTTGCACGTCGAGGTCAGTGCTCCAATCTATATAGTGACAATGGAACTAATTTCGTTGGCGCTAATCGTCAATTGATTGAATTGACACAAAATGCCTCTGGAGTCATGCAAATCAAGTGGCACTTCAATCCCCCTTCTTCTCCTCACTTTGGAGGTTTGTGGGAGGCAGGGGTAAAGTCAGTCAAACATCACACTTCTCGAGTTGTTGGTGATCAAGTGCTGACCTATGAGGAACTTAATACTGTTTTTCACCAAATCGAAGCGGTTTTAAATTCACGACCAATATGTCAGCTCAGTAGTGATCCAAATGATCTTCAGGCATTAACGCCAGGTCATTTTTTAACGTTATCCTCACTGACAGTTCCTCCTGACGAGGAATTAATCTCCGTACCCATAAATCGTTTGTCGCGATGGCAATTGTTGCAACAAATTCAGCAAGGTTTTTGGAAGCGCTGACATAACGAGTACCTTCATACTCTTCAGCAACGATCCAAATGGACAAATTCTACGAAACCTCCCGATATTGGTACCATTGTGGTAATTAAACAGGACAACGTTCCTCCGCTAACTTGGCACCTTGGTCGCATTGTCGAATTGCATTCTGGTCCTGATGGGCAGATCCGTATTGCTACTGTACGAACGGCTAATGCTGTCCTCTAGTAAAATTATGTCCCTTATCAACTCCTCAGTAATTTTATGTTATTGTTAACTTAGCTTTAGTTTCATAATTTAAATATATTTCATGTACTCATAAATAAATTTTCACGCTGGAATAGAAAACTTTTTATTGCAAATGCTTCGTCATTTGGATGGGCGGTATGTTCGGACAACACAACTATGCATTTTTTGTGTTGTTTCTAAGTAACTAAGTTTTAAATTTTTCACATGGCAACAATAATTATTATTGATAATATATAATTCAAAATATTTCTGCATAATAAAATAAATAATTCAATATTTATCAAAAACCGTTTGTCAAAGACATTAATAGTGCTTCATTAAGAATAAAGAAACCTACAATCCCGCTTGTGAACTACCACTGGACACTGTAGAAGATTGTTGGGCCCAACGAAGAAGAACAGCGTCAGTAAAACGCTTCAGTTCCACAAAAGGTAGTTTATTTTCTTTAATTCTGTTTGCCACTTAATTAATCTATTTTTTTGTCAGTGCATAAGCTGACTGGTCCTTTGCCGAGTTTATAAATTCCCGCGTAATATACAATTACTATTTTCATTATTATATCTTCCAACAGTTTTGGATATTTTCAAAATAACTTCCAGGAAATGCAGCCTGGGATATACCAGGTAATTTTAGTTCAGATTAATCTGAGAAAATTTCTGCTGAAATTAGGTCAGGTAGACGACATAATCCTATATGGATTATACGTCTACCTGATTTCAGTAGGAATTTTCGCAGATTAGTGTTTTTCTCTTTATAACATTGTTTATTTATTATTCATTATTGTATTCAACCCCTACATTCACAAATCCCACACATATATATCAGTGACAAAGATTTAAAATTATTAGTTGATTTGCAAACGTCAAGTGCCCTTATACCTTGTAATACCGTTCTACTTTGCAATGGATAGTTTACTATCTTTTAGTGTTTTGGAAAATACTGGTTTATACTTTGCAGACAGTGAACCGCAGCATACAACGGATACAAGTCATAGGTTGTTTGATATTGGCTTAGGAGTTTGGACAGAAAGTGAAAGTGAAACCTGTCCACCGCAGAAAATTGTCGAAAACAAATTATCGCAACAGGTGATCAAGAAGAGCAGCACGAGTACAGAAAATGCTAAAACAAACAGAATACACGTGTCGGACCAACTTGCGCAAGAAAACGTTCTCTTAAATGATATTTTAACAAGAAAATCTAGTAGGACATTGGTTCGACATCCAAGAAAAAGTGCACCAATATCTTCTCAACAAAATGAAAAAAGTGTAAAAAGAAAAGATGTCCCTGCCACAACACAGAAACAAACAGTAGTGGATGATGACCTCGACCTGACTAATTTTACAAAGGTTAGTCAACAAGGGATTATCAAGGAACCTACAATAATTAAACAAGAATCTGAAATAAAACATAAAAAACAAGCTGTTTATAATACACCAAATCAGTCTACGAGTGGGGAGGTACATGTATCGGGAAAAGTTTCCAACGAACGTGATGCTCTAAATGAGTTTTTTGGAAGCAAATCTAATAAGACAATGATAAGGTCTTGGGCAAACAGTACACCTACATGTTCAAATGAAGATGTTAAAAAGGACATGAAAAATGTTCCCTCAACATTGAAATCAACAGTTGCAGCACATAACTTGGATCTTACTAAATTTACGAAGGTGGACCAAAAGAAGGTAACGGAAAATAAGTCATTGATACTTAAAGGTGACAAAATTATACCTACAAAGCAACAGGTCACTGCCATGCCCCATAAACTTCCGGGTGGCAAAAAGACTGTTCAAAAAGAAGTTGTACAAGAGGACTCAATAACTGAGTTTCTTAAAAGAAAATCCTCTAAAACAATAGTCAGTCGTCGAAAAAGAAATGTACTTGCATCTTCTGGGCAGGCTGTAAGCAATAATACTTCTTCAACGTCAAAGAACCAAGCAATATTAGAAGATAATCTCGAAATACAATACGAACCTAAACCTAAAAAACAAAGAATTGCGCGCATATCTCTCGAAAGTACGAGTAATAAAGAAAATGATTTAGAAAGAAAAACTGAAGCTAGTACAAGAGAAAACATACCAGATATCACACGTATCAAAACAGATTCGAACACAAGTATTTCAGAAGTAACTTCTACGAGGTAAGTTCTTTCAATTAAATTAACTTGTTACTTTTATTACCGAATATGGTAATGTAGTAGAGGCGATAAGCAAAGATTTTTCTGAAAAGTAATCGTTTCCTAGTAATAGCGAGATTTTTTCCTTAACTTATTCTGGACATGACAGAGTGTCTGTAAACTAATTATTTGCTTTGTCTCCCATCTTTCTTTGAGCATTTTCAAAAAACTTTCTTTGTTCCTTTTATTTTTGTAAGTTTATCAGGTTTTATGAGTCGGAAGGTATGGGTGAAAGACTATTTTGAATACATTTTACGTAAAAATGGTGCGAGATTTCGCAAATGAATGAATTACATAATTTCAAGAAAGAAATGTGTATTATGGTTTATCGCCATTTAAACATTATTTAACTTATATTTGGACTAAATTTTTGGAAAAGTGAATTCTTATGATCATAATTGCACCAAATTTTAAATTAAAATATTTTTTAAAACTACTGAAAAATGGCTTTAAATCGAAAATATGATTATTTTTGGGCTCATATGTCAAAAAGCAAATTTTTTTATGTATTTTAAGATGATTTAAGATAATAATGTATTTTTGTAGCCTTTTAAGGTATGCCTTTTTAGGTTTTCCGCTTTTCAATTTATTTTCGATTTCTTACAGTAAATAATCTATTTCTCATACAAAACATTATTAATTAATAAAATTTAAAACATTTTTTTCAAAAGTAAGTAAAACACGCGCAATTTGAAAAAATACTTACGTTTCTATGCGATTATAACTCGTTTTATTCAAGTTTATTCCTCCAAAATGCGCATTACTAGTAAAGTTACAATCCTTTCGTTGACTTAATAACAATTTTTTTTGGTAAAAAAAGATGACAAGAGAAGTCATAAATAAAAATAACTTACAACTAACAAATTATATCGTACCAAAGCACGTTACAATTTTGTATATCTAATAGTATAAATAAATTTGTAGTAAAAAATTGGACAGATATTTATACAGAACTTCTCTGTATATTCATACAGTGTGGTAATTCTGAAAAATTATTAATTAAGAAATATCATGAGAGAATAATAATCGTAATGTAGTTTTCAGTAATCCTACAAAGGAAACGTGATAAAGACTGGTCAAAAAATTATTCAGGTTGGTCATCTGACAGAAAAATAATTAATGAATAACAGTTTGAATATGTAAAATTTGCGTAAAAATCTTTATAAATTTCTGCTATAGTTGAATTGTTTCTTAGGATGACAACCCTGTATATTTTTCAATAAAAGTATAATAGCTGTCTTCCTTGCCAATTGTATTAACTATGTGTCAAATATTGTGACCGTATCAAATTTTTGTCATTATTTATTCTCTTTAGACGGTTCACCCTTCATATTTTCAAGTAAAAGTCTACCCATTTCTTGGCTGTCAGTAGTGTCAACCACCTACCAAATTTGACTGCTCTCCGTCAAATAGTTTTTTAGATATAGCGTTAACAGACAGACAACAGACCAACACACAGACATGCAGACGGACGGAATTGAAAGATCTTTAGTTTCGTAATCAACATAGTCTGAAACGTGCAAATTTGAGGAAATCTCGTAGAGTGATTTTATCACGAATACAACACTTTCCGTCGGTATACGAGGAAAGTAAACATTATGATAAGGTTTTTTTCTTGAAGAAGAGAATATTTTATTATGAATTTTGTGATAGAGTGCTTGAGTAGATTAGCTTCGTATACTCTGTTGTTTTTCCTCTGTTATATCCTTTAATTTATACTGATCCTCTAAAGCCCGTTACTACTACTACTAAATGTATTTAAATAATAATAATAATAATAATTGAACATTTCTTAACCATTACTATACTACCACACCACTATGTGGATAAGCAATTAAAAACGTGACAGATGGCAATAATACTTGGCATGCAATTATAGTACAGGCAATGAAGGCAAAATGTTGTAAAAACCTCGCAAAAATTAATGAAAGAATCATCTCTGGGATTTAAGTAGTTAATAACCTGTAGAATGGAATGATGCATTCTTTGCACTTCCAAGTTCCAAAAATTCAAACAAATTTGAAAAAACTGTTTGATTTTCGGTATTTTTGCTCTAACGGCTAAAATAATGAAAATACACAAAAAAGTTTTGAACAAAATGTGTAGCTCGTCTCTTTCTCTACAAAATAGGTCTTTACAGCTTTTTGTCTTACTTAAGCCGTTTCGGAGATAAATCCAGTTTTGAGCCTCTCCGAAATGCGCGGAAAATGAGAATTCTCTGGGAGTTTCGCACTACCGGACATATCGATCGATAATTGTTACTATTCAGAGCCGCTAAAAAGATGTAAACAACGTAAAATGTAGAGAAAAGTCTCAGCTTTAATGTGGAATTAATTACAAAATTCATACAACTTTTTATCATAAAGAAAAAAGTGTTAGAAGATGGCTTAGTAAACTTTATACAGTTGATTTATTCACATCTTTGAGTTTTATGCATCCTGCCTATTTCTCCCGTAACAATGGGTGCTTTTTCACTGCATGGATTCCACGCGCTTTAGTCTATATTTCGTGAAAATTTCATTGAAGAATGTTAAGAAACAAATATATATTGTATATATTTTACTGTATAATTGTGCATTTTCTGAACGTGTATGGATAATGTAGACAAATTCAAAAAGTACTGCGCGCATTTAAAAAACTCTAAAGTCATTCGATGTTTTATTGTACTTAAAATCCAAAAATTAATACTGTGCTATTATTATTCCTTAAGATATAGCGAACTGAACTCCAAAATTTGGAGGTGATTGATCGATGAGAAATATACCCTCTACTTTGATCGCAAGGTATATTTTTCCAACAAAAGTAATTGGAATAAAATGTTAATTGGATTAATATATCATTATATAAGAACGTATAAGCAAAATTAATTATCATTCTAACGACTCCCGGCAAAGATATGAATAAATCTGTAGATCAACTGTGCAAAGTTCACTAAGCCATCTTCACTTTCTCCCTTTGATAACATTTTTTATTAATCTTGTGATTAGTTCCACATTATAGCTGAGACCTTTCTCTACATTTCATGTTCTTCTAATTTTTTTAGGAGTCTGCGCGGCTTAAAACTATAAGTGGAAAATTTATCTTCTAAACGGCTGAAGTAAGACAAACATTTGTGTAAACCTTTTTGTAGAAAAAAAGACGAGCTACAACTTTTGTTGGGAACTCTATTCTCTATTTTCATTATTTTGGCCGCTAGAGCAAAAAAACCAAAATCAAAAAGTTTTTCCAATTTTTTTTGAATTTTCCCGGAACTTGGAAATGCAGAGAATGCATCATCTCATTCTCCAGGTTATTACCTACTTAAATCCCAGAGATGATCCTTTTATTAATTTTTGTTACCCTAAATTTTTAATTTGCCTGTACTATTAGCACAGTTGGCAAAGAAGACATATATTATAGTTTTAGTGGAAAATATACAGGGCGGTCATCTTAGATATAATTCAACCATGCAAGGTGGAAATTTGTAAAGGTATTCACGCAAGCCTTCCATATTTTGCACATTTTATTTAACATTGAATGTTTGCTGCCGAATGACTACTCTGCATATTTATTTTGACCAAAAGTTGTCAGTTTTTTTTTGTAATAATAGTGATAATTACATTCCGAATATTATTCTCATATGTCGTTTCTTAATTAATAACTTTTTATAGTGATCGCCCTGTATATATAAAGAGAGAAGTACTGTGTAAATAGATTTATCGAGTTTTTTAGCTGAAAATAGTTAAACAAAAAAATTATTGTTTCAATTATTTAAAAAAAATTTCACATTTTTGGCTCTATCCGTTATCTCAACTAACCAAATGAGTGATAATTTATTATTCCATCGAGAGACAAACCTCGGAGTCAAGGTGGCGCTACCTTACCTCAAGAAAAATATCTACAAGCAATACAGAAAAAATTCAAATTCAAATCTTAAAATACTATTATATACATTATTTCTCTAGTTTATCCTTAAATTAATAAACTTTATTTCCCATCTAGGTCCAGCTCAAGTGTGTCAGATGTTGAGCGAGGAGACTACATGTGGATGGAAACAATTAGTCGTAAGGTTCCTTACGAATATTTACAACTTACTTCAGGACCAATGCCTGAATTTATCTTTAAAAAGAAAAATTCTTAGATGCACATAATATATTGCAGAACAATATGTTATTAATATTTGATGGTTGCTATCCTGAAGGTGGTCAATGCGCGCAATGAAATTGTCTCAGGGAAAGAATTTTTTCATGAAGCTCTGACAACAGTGGCGGATTTAACAGCTCAGCAGACCCCCCAAGAGCCCCTCTCATTAAAAGTTACTTGGACCATTTGAGGGAAATTTGTAAGGCCTTTTGTACTTCGTTCTTCGAGGGGCCTCTTTTCTTATTTCGAATACAAAAATACATTTTAGATTGTTTTATTCATCTTGAATTGAAAAATTTTATTTAATTTATCAAAACTTGTTATAAAAGCTTATAAAACTTTTCGATTTCCATTGTGCATTAAGCACTGTGTTTCATGCAGACAAGTAAAATGTTCATTTGGTTTTAGTAACCAATAAAGCAAATGTATTTTCTACCTATACGTATTTATTTTCATTTTACATCATGTATGAGAAAACTGTGATACATCGGATCAAAATATTATGTTTATTACGGGGCTCCTGACGAGCACTTGCTGATCGGGCATTTTTCCTTAAATCTGCCATGCCCGACAACATTTCTCTATGTATTTGTGTATAATTAAATCACTGTTGGAGTTAAATATCTGAACTAATAATAGCACATGCTGCACATTGGACCAGATTTCTCATAATCTAGGCATAACATTAAATTAAAAAGTTCTTAAAAACAGCTTGAAACGTTTAGATATATATTGGTCGACCATCGTCTCTATAAAGTGTAGAAAGTAAGGTTTTGAGTTCATTTATTAGCAGATAGCCAAAGTGAAGTAATAGTAAACAAATTTTCCGGTTTCGAATCGAATCAGATATCACAGATAATGTTTGTGCTTTCTGCGCAGCAAAAAATGTATTATACGATAAGAGTTCTATTTTAATGTCATGAGCCATTGAAAATTGTCCAAGCATTTAAGGAAGGGTATTTCATGGCGGAGATCCCTAAAGTTTCTTATTTTTTCCAATTTTGAGTCGATCAACTGGCTTGAAATTTGGTACACATGTTCTATGCTATTAAGTTACTTGAAAATAATCAGGAGATCTTTGACTATTCCAACTGCAACAGATACAAAGAAATAATTTGCACTCTCTTAAGGTTATCCTTAAGGGGATACAAAGGTATGTCCTTGGGGCGTGTCAGAAGGTTATTAATACGTATCCTTTCTGGCATACCAACTGTATTCTAATGAAATTTGCGTTCGTTATTTAACTTCAGTATGCCCTAGTTTTAGTCATTTTAGTACTATCATACGACGTGGGTCTACAATACGTAGTAACTAAAACTATTAGTGCTCAAGTGTTTTGTGAAACCTATTTTCAATTAGGTTGTAGATTATTTAATGGGTCGCTTTGCTCTTTGGGCTCTTCTTTTCTCTTTCTTTCATCCAGAGGATTTATCAATATTAATTATTCTACAATTAGTTGCGCAGAACTCCCAAGCTTTTTATAAAGTTTGTAATTTTCCTGGTGGCCAATTTAGCTATGTCTTCATATTTTAATTCCAAGTTTTTTAGGTACTTTAAGCTAGTGCGTACTAGCATCTTGAGTTCGCAAGGAACATGTTCCGCAGTTTCTATTGCAGTATCAGAGTATCTACACGTATCAGTGTCTGCCCTGTCCCCATTTCTAAGATGATGTCTCGAGGGACAATGGCTTGTTAAAAGGACTGTAATCAGCCTTAAGTCGGACTTTTCGAATTTGAGAAGACTTGTGGCATTCTTTGTCGAAGGTATAAACTTTTTCGCTTGTCTAACTTTTTCGCTTGTCTTTGGCCTGGAGTATTACTTCATTAGGACTCATTCTGCTTCTTTTCCCATTAGAAACGGGGCAGCAGCACTTCTTTTGCAAGCGAGTCACCTAATACAATGTCTTCAATTTCCTGGTATCCTGGCGGCCACATCAACGTATAACCTTATTGCATTTTACCAGTTGCCTTAGGGATTGTTTGCATTCCCAGGCAATTTTAGAGTCAAAAATACCAAATCCAAGAGCTCTTAACGCTGCCTTGCTAACTGAAAGTAAATAGATCTTCGCCATTTGTATTCATTTAATTATTAATTCCTGAGCACGTGAATCTATTTCATAAACCTCTGCTAGGAAAATGCTGTCCCGCTACCCCTACGCCAACCCTTTTTGCAATCTTCGAATCGTCTGTATACTAGATGAGTTACCCTTTCTCCAATTGCAGCGCTTCGTCTCTGCTCGTCTGACGACTCTCAATTAGTACATCAAACGGACAGTCAAAGTCCTGCTTAACTGTCATTGAGTCAGAGGGTTTGGTCTTGGATTCCAATTGCATTACCTCTAGGATCCTCAAGTAACAATCTAGCTTGCCTGGTTTGAAAGAGAATACATGCTGAAGCCTTACGGCATGCAGGGCTGCTTCCTTCCTTACGTAAAAATGTAGAGGAAGCAGGTCTACCATTGCTTCCGCATGATGCATAGGTTATCATGGGTCTCACAATCGAAAGATAAAATCAGTAGATCATTTTCGGTTTTAGTATTCAACATTGACTACGGCACGCCCAAACAACTGTAGCATCCTTGGTAAGTGTTATTTCTAAAGGTGAATACCAGATAAGTTTTTGATGCAGAATCACTAGATATTTAACTTCACTGGAAAGTTTCATTACTACTGTTTAATTTAATACAGGAACCATTAAAGTTAGTTTCTTCCTTTTGGTAAACGGAACAACAATTGTTTGATCGGATACACACTGAATCCCTCTGACGAGCACCATTTAGATATTGTGTTTAAGGAGATTTGCATGAGATTTAAAATCATAACCTCATGCCTGCTGCCTCTCATAGTAATAACCAAATCATCAGCATAACTTTTAACGTTGACGCCAGAATTACTTAGTTTATGGAGGAGGTCATCCACCCCCACAGCTAAGGCGATAGAACTCCACCTTGTGGACAACCCGTCTGTGCCAATTTTTTTTTGTATGTTTCCGTTGGGGTTGAAATTATCCTAGAGGGATCTTGATTTTCTCAATAATTCACTTAACAATATAGAATATGTGTACCAAATGTCAAGCCAATTGATCAATTAAAAGTGGAAAGAAAAAATACAGTTTAGGGTTAAAACATTCTTTTTAACCCCTTAAGTCATCACAAGGAAATGAACCTTTGTGTAATTTATCCCTACTATAAAATACAATATTACGACACAATTCCAGTTCTATAAGTCACTTTCAATGACTTATTCTGCTATGGTTTTTCAGGTATACCTACAAAGTGTTCCTAATCACTCCAATTATGAATCTATTAAACAGGAAATATATCGCTGACGTACTCCCAGGTAACTACTCAGGTAAGTGTGTTGGTTTGGTGGTCAAGCATGTTCTCCATTGCTAGGACAAAACGCGATCTACGTCGACAATTTCATATTAAAATGTATAGTTTATTTTTGAGCGATAAGCTCATGTGGTTATAGGCAACACAACTGACGTGTTAGTGTTTATTTAGTAAAGTAAATCATTTTTATAGTTCTTTTATTTCTGAGGTTAAAAAGAGTGGAAACAAAAAATGCACTGCTGATAAATAGACACATATGGTCAATAGTAAGTAACAGTGCAATAGATATATTTTCATTGTATTAATCAAAACAATTCTTACAAAGTTTAAATTTTTTTGTAAAAGGTGTAGATTTAATACAGTAATTGTGGCTGGATTGTCAGATATTTAATCTTGACAAGTAGGTAGGCCAGTCTCCTGTTTTATCCGTTAATATTCCTTACCTAATTTAAATATATCCAGCAATAGTATGTTGTTCATCATCAACAGATTGGTAAGTTTTACAATCAGAGTATTTATTTTACATTTTACATATACCGGGTGTCCACGAAACCAGGTACATTCCACTGTTTCTTTATTTGATAAACTTATTTGGATATAACCAAACCAAAAATATACTTCTAGTTTAATCAGAACGCAATTTGAAAATTTAAAATATTTCCATAAATGCACGTGAAACTACAGTTTGAGATTGGAGATGACGCAACGAAGTTTTAACATTTTTGCCGGGAATTAACAATTAGCATAGTATATTTGAGGGCGATTTCTGTTTCGATTTTGATTTCCAAAAAGCCATTGTAAAGGTAATTCATATCTCTAGCACATAAGATTAAACCATTCAGAGGGTGCTGCGTAAAATAAAAAAATTACCAGTATTTATGGTTAAACAGAAAGTGTATCTAGATCCGGCAATGTAAAATGCTTTATCTTTGTACCAAATATCTTGTGTCCTAATTTAAAATTTCTATCTAGAAAAAATAGAAAAGGAATTGGGGTGTGCTTGGGGTCGTGTGCCCTGGGGTGTATCGAAAAAACTTTTTTTTGGAAATTCCAAATTCCAAGTTGATAAAAAAACCTATATACACCACAAAAAATTTTTCCTAATTGAAAATAAATTAAGTCTCCCGCAAGAGACCTAAAATTTATGATTTACTTAAAAAAAATGTTTTCTGTTTTCTTAAAATGTTATCTTAATCGCTTCTCAATTCATCGAGGTAACTCCTTGAAAAGCCACATAAAGATTGAATATTTTCATATTTTTTAGTATTGAAAATACTACTGGGCGCGTGATATAGGACCCATCTTACGAAAAACGTATCGAGAGAGACAGATCTGTCTAGGCCCCTGCGCCGGCTTTGTAACCGTACCGTTCACTCAACGCCATGCTATTAGGGATATCACGTTTCAATAATAATCCAAGCAGTATCTCGAAACTAAAATACAAACATAAACACTCCTAAACTTAATCGTCTCTTGTGATACATGCCGACACTGCCATATCGTATGTCACTTAGTTTCCATAAATTGCGTTATTTCTTGCAAAACATCGTCACTTTCAAATTAACATTAAAAAAACAAAATAACCTAATAAAACATGGACTAGCTTAATTCGATCGTATGGACAAATTACCTATTTAACATTAATAATAACAACATTATCAAACACATCTAAGTATGATGTAAAAAAGTACAGTAGAAAAGCACTATACAGGGTGTTCTACAAGCTTTATGACAATATTTGACAGATGATAGGTGGGTTAATCTAAAAAAAAAATTGTCACTGGACATGGGTCCAATTACAATGAACCCAAGTGGTATTAGTAAATTTGATAAAAGTTTTTATTTTTTTTATTTTATCACTAATCGCTAATGGTACCTAATGCAAATGCTGAAAATACCTATCATCCTAGCCATCCATGCTTGGACTCCAAGAGCAGTATAGTTGCATCTGATATTTTCAATACGCTTAAGATACTTGCGAAAGATGCAAGATCTGTGAATTTTTTTGGAATGAAAGATTAAATTATTTTAATTATCAAGTTGAAAAATTTTAACAATAGGATGTGAAATGAAAGTATAAAACAAAGATTACCCTAATGAAACATTTAGGTCTCCCCCATTTTATTTAAACTTGGTTATTGTGAGCTTTTCTTAATAATTTAAAAGATTTTTTTAAATGCTGATCTAAGTTTTTTTAGGCCGTTACATATTTTATTCATTTTCATTATCATCATAAGTATTTTGTCCTAAGACAGGTCCTTAATCCTTAATTTAAAACAGAAATGAAAAAATTAAGCTTTTTGAAGAAAATTGTAAACTTAAGGCCTCTTGCGGGAGACTCATTTTTTTTCCAATCTGGCTAATTTTTTGTGTGGTGTATGTGAGTTCATAGAGACAACTTTTTATCAACTTGGAATTTATCATTTCCAAAAAAGTTTTTTTCGATACACCCTAGTGTGCACCCGGCATACATAGACTTTACAGCTAACAATCCTAGTGGTAACTTTAACCTTATACCAAATGATAAAACGTTTTTTAAAGAATTAATTTAAAATTACTAAACATACTTGTAATATCGTTCATGGATAATTTGATATTTTTTAGTGCTTTGGAAAATACTGGGTTATGCCTTGCCAACGGGGAACCGCAGCATACATCGGATACAAATCATAGGTTGTTTGATATTGGCTTAGGAAGTTGGCTAGAAACATTCAAATGTAGTTTAGAAAAAGACAATGACAATCGAACCACAAAAAATGAAAGTGTAACCTGTCCACCACAGAAAGCTATTGAAAACATATTACCGCAACAGGTAATCGAGAAGAATAGTATGTGTAAAGAGAAACCTAAAAAAAAAAAACAGAATACACGTGTCGGACCAACTTACTCAAGAAAACTTTCTCCTAAATGAAATATTCACAAGGAAATCTAGTATTACATTGGTCCGACATCTAAAAAAAGTGCACCAATATCTCCTAATCAGAATGAAGAAAGTAAAAAGAAAACAATTTCATTGGACACCATACAAACAAACAGTAGTGGGTGATGACCTCGACCTGCCGAAATTTACTAAGGTGAGTCAACAGGGGACTATCAAGGAACCTACTTTATCAATACCTGAACAAAAATCTCTCTATATTTACTTCGTCAATTTACAAGTGGAAAAGTACATGTATCGGGAAAAGCTTACAACGAACGTAATGCTTTAATTGGTTTATTGAAAGACAACCAAGGCAGATGCTGATAAGGCCTCGGACAAAAAGTACGCCTATATGTTCTAATAAGGAATCTAAAGAACATATAAGACATGTTCCCTTAACATCCAAACCATGAGTTGCGGAGCATGATCTGGATATTACTAAGTTTACAAAGGTGGACCAAAAGAAGGTAATGGAAAAAAATTATTGATACCGAAAGGTGATAATAAAATTAAATCTGCAAAACAACGGGACGCTGCCATACCTCATAAACTAAAAAAACTGTTTCAGAAGAAGAATAAATACAGGGGGATCCGATAAGTGAGTTTCTTAGAAGAAAATCCACTAAAACATTAGTCATCGAAAAAGAAGTGCACCTGCATCTTCCAGTCAACCAATAAGCTATAATACTTCTTTAACGTCAACAAACCTCTCAATATTAGAAGATAACCTGAGTAAAATACGAACCAAAACCTAAAATACAAAGAATTGCGCACGTATTCCAGGAAAGTACGAGTGGTGAAGAAAATTTTAGGTTTAGGAAGAAAAACTGAAATGAGTACAAGAGGGAAAATATTACATATCACACGCCCCAAAACAAATTCGAACACAAGTATTTCAGAGGTAACTTCTGTGAGGTAAGTCCCTTTAATTAATTTCAATTTTTACCGAATATGGTAATATCGTTTATGTTATAGTATTTAAAAATAAGCTTCTCTGTTATTTTTTTTTTTTTTGATTTCTTACAGTAAAAAATCTATCTTTCGTATAAAATATTAATAATTGTTGAAATTTAAAAAGTCATTTTAAAAGTAAGTAAAACACTCACGATTTGAAAAAAAACCTTATTTTTTATACGACTATAACGCGATATACTCAACTTCATATTCATCCAGAATGCGCGGCTTCCGAAGACTTAGTAACCATTTTCCTTGATAAAAAAAGTTGAGAAGTCAGAAACAAAAATAACTTACAACTAACAAATTATGTCGTAAATCCAAAAGTATAAATAAATTGGTATAAAAAAATAGGAAAATTATTTGCACAGAACTTCCCTGTATAGTTGTACAGGGCGGTCACTCTGCAAACTTATTAATTAAGAAACATCATAGGAGAATGAATAATACTCGAAATGTAGTCCTACAAAGGAAACGTGATAACTACTGGCTATAGAATTATTCAGGTAGGTCATTCGACAGAAAGAACAAATAGTAAATAACAGCCTGAATATATAAAATGTGCGTAAAGATCTTTACAAACTTCTACCATAGTTAAATTGTTTCTTAAGCTGACTGCCCTGTATATTCTTCAATAAAAGGATAATAGATGCCCTTCTTGCCAATTGTGTCGACTACATGCCAAATATTATGGCCGTCTATCACATATTTGTCATTATTTATTCTCTTTACACGGTCCACCTGTATATTTTCTAGTGAAAATCTACCGATTTCTTTGCTGTCAGTAGCATCAACCACCCAACAAATTTGACTGCTCCGTCAAATAATTTTACTTCCACATTCACGTAGTGGATTGGAAGTACAATAATCGTAACAAAATTTTCAAAAATTTTCTATGTTGAAATAGGTTTTGAATTCCATGAAACGTCGAGAATTTAAATTTGAGCGAATAAAAATGTTCTGTCTGTCTGTCTGTCTGTAACGTTTCCTTTGAGCCCACGTTTTTTCTGGAACGGTTTAAGACATCGACTCGAAATTTAGTACACGTATGTACTATAACGCGATCTGGAACTGGATTGTTTTTTGAACATATCCGGTTTAAGGTTGGGGGTAAATATGGCTAAATAAGGGAAAACGAACAAAGCAAGCTGGTAAGAGTACAAAAACTTGTTTGTTGTATATACTAGAAGCAATGGCCCCAGATATTTTTATAATATTTTTCAACCACTCCAACACCCCTAGCTTCATTAATAAAGGGGCTGATAAAATTAAACAGAGATATTCACTTGAAATTTGGTACACGTATGTGTTATAACGATTTTGCCAGCTTGTCTGTCTGTCGGTCCGTTGGTGTATTAACTTACAAACTATTTGACGGTTAAACAGTTAAATTTGGTTGATAGTTGACATTACTGCCAGCGACAAAATGTTTAAGCTTTCACTGGGAAATATACAGGGTGGTCCGTCTAAAGGGAATAGATGACAAAAAAATTGTTTCCGCTCAAATTTAAAATTACCACGTTTCGTGACCTTCTAAACCCATTAAAAAATATACGATTTCTTTTTACCATTATTATGGAACAGATGTTAAAAAAAATATTTTTTGCTCTTTAACATTTTCACGTTTCATGACACTCTAACCTATTTCAAAAAAATAAAATAAAAAATAGATAACTTTTTAACCACTACTCACTTCCACTGCACTACGTGGATATGCACTTAAAAATATGATAGATGGCAATAATATTTGGCACAGAGTTAACACAATTGGCAAGGAAGACACACAGTACGAGTATTAGTGAAAAATATACAGGTCGGTCATCTTAGAAATAATTCGGCCATGGTAGAAATTTTTAAAGGTAAAGCCTTCCATATTTGGCACATTTTTACCAAAATTCAGGTTTTCTTTTTAAAAATAGTGATAACTACATTCCGAATATTACTCTCATATGTCGATTCTAAATTAACAATTTTTGTAAGTGAGCTCTGTGTGTATATAAAGAGATAAGTTCTGTATAAATATCTTTACCGATTTTTTTAGTTGGAAATAGTTAAACAAAAAAACTAACTATTGTTTTAATTATTTAAAAAAAAAATCACATTTTTGACTCTATCCTTTATCACAAGTAACCAAATGAGTAATAATTATTTATTCCATCGAGACATAAACCTCGGAATAAAGGTGGCGCTACTTTACCTCAAAAAAAATGTCTGCAAGCAGTGTAGAAGAAGTTGTAATTTAAATGCTTAAATACTATTGTGTATATTATTTCTCTAGTTTATTCCTAATTAAATAAATTTTATTTCTCAACTAGGTCTAGCTCGAGTGTGTCAGATGTTGAACGACGAGACTACGATTGGTTGGAAATACCTAGTCGTAAGGTTCCTTATGAATATTTATAACTTTCTTCAGGGTCAGTACCTCAATGTATCCTTAAAAAGAAATAATTTTAGATGCCCGTAATCTATTACAGAACAATATATTATTAATATTTGAAGGTTACTACCCTGAAATTTGTATGGCCTTTTGTACTTCGTTCTTCGAGGGGCCTCTTCTCTTCTGTCTAATACAAAAATACATTTGAGATTGTTTCATTCATTGTGCATTGAAATTTTTTTCTTTTCGATTTCCATTGTGTATTATGCATTGTGTTTCATGCAGACAAATAAAATGTTCATTTTGTTTTAGCAACCAATAAAGCAAATGTATTTTATACATATACGTATTTCTTTTCATTTTACGTCATGTATGAGAAAACGGTGATGCATCGAATCAAAACGTTATATTTTTACGGGGCTCCTGACCAGCTCTTGCTGATCGGGCCATGCCCGACTACATTACTTCATGTATTTGTGTATAATGAAATCACGTTTGGAGTTAAATATCTCAACTAATAATAGCATGTGCTGCACAGTGGACTAGATTTCCCAAAATCTAGGCATAACACCAAATTAAAAAGTTGTTGGAAACAACTCAAAACGTTTAGATATATATTGACTGACCATCGTCTCTATAAAGTGGAGATGACAAGGTTTTGAGCTCAGTTTGTTAGCAGGTAGCCAAAGTGAAGTAATAGTAAGCAAAATTTTCCGGTTTCGAATCTAATCAGATATCACAGAAAATGTTTGTCCTTGTCCGAAGCAAAAAAATATTATACCAGGTAAGAGTTTTATTTTAATGTCATAATCTGCTGTAAATTGCCCAAGCATTTAGAGAATGGTATTTTATGACGGGGATCAAGAAGTTGTTTATCCCTAAGCTGTGTTGTTTTTTCCAATTTTTGGTGGATCAACTGGTTTGAAATTTGGTACACATGTTGTATCCTATTAAGCAGCTGAGTGCAATTAGGTTTTTACCTCTAAATCCAGTTATAATGAATGAATTTTCATGATTTTTTTGCAATGAGTTCCTAAGGCTGAATACAAAAAAGTTTACCCTTTAAAAATTGCCACTCTTTACTTGGGGGTGGTTCCCACCCCTTCTGGAGGGGTGGGCAAAAAAGTAAAATAGTAGCCACCGAATCTGATATAGAATTATATTGTAAGAGAAAAAGGTGATTTACAATTTATCATGAAAATTTATATATTCCAAGTTATAACGATTTGAATATTACGATTTTAGCTTTAAGAAATTGGTACCTTGAGACTGTTTTTCGTAAATAACTCAAAGATCTAATATTTATGGAAAAAGTGGTATGGTACAAAAAATAAGGTTATTAAATTACAAGTATTTTATATTTTGTCTATTTCTGTACGATGAATAGTTCTAAAGATATGATAGTTTAAAAACGGCGCCCGAACGTCAGTCAAGATATAATGTTTAAATCTCAAATATGCCAGAAACAATCAGTATAATGCTAATAAACAATAGTTTAAAAAGAAAGTAAAAAAGACACGCTTTAATAGCGAACCGGACTAAAAAGTAAAAAACAATTTTTAATTATTAAGATTTTGTTTAGCAGCGATAGAAAGTCTATTCTCTCAATACAACTAAAAGATTTTTAATAAGTTTAACATAAAAATAAAGTGTTGAAACACATTCTTTACAGGACCTCGCAAGCGGCAGGAAAAATAACTATCTATGAGAACTAAAAGATAATCTACGTGTAAAAATATTAATGAAATCTTTGCATTATTTCGATAACCTTGAATTCTGGTTATGGTAGCAAATTAAAATCCTAAAATAAATTCGCTCTAGGTTTTTGGACAATTCTGAACAACTTTCATTAATAAAATTTTTCGATAAAAAAATGCCTAATATGATTTTGTTTTTTCCCATTTATTTTCGTACCGCAGGTGGCTTTGCATTTGTAAGATGAGAATGTTTTTTTGGTCATAAGTAAGTAGATCCTAATTTGTTCTATCTTTCGGTAAAATTTGGTTCAAGTCGGACAAAAGTCAGACAAAATAGAAAAAGTTATAAAGGCGTCCCGCTTTTAAATGGGTCACTCTGTAGATAGTTATTTTTTCTGCTGTTTGCAAAATCCTATAAAGAATATGTTTCAACACAATTAAGCAAACAAATAATAATTCACTTTTAAACATGGTTAGAGTATATAGGCTCCAATACTAATTAACTAATAGATTGGTGAAGATCTATCGTTTTTATCAGTCAATGTCAAATATAATTTTTCATACTTATTCATAGAAATTGTCTTGGTTTTGCATGGAACATCTTTATGAGTGGCTTTATACTTTATGATGAGCTCCAGAATAAGGGCGAAAAACGTTTCAAAGGCTAAGCATTTTTAAAAATAGAACGATAGATTTCATGAAAATGTAATCCATTAGAATAAAAAAATTTTAAAAGAAGGTAGGTAAATAAATTCATTTTAGGCGTAGGGGGCTGTGTGGATGCTAGTTGTTGAATGAGAATTCTCAAATAAGAAATTATACAAATTATATTAGGATTTTAATTTGCTAGCATAACCAGAATTCAGGTTATCGAGAGAGTGCAAAGATTTCATTAATATTTTTACACAGCTTATCTTTTAGTTCTCATAGATTGTTATTTTTTTTGCTGTTTGCTTAATCCTATAAAGAATATGTTTCAATACATTTAAGCAAACAAATAATAATTCACTATTAAACAAGGATAGAGTATAATATAGGCTCCAATACTAGTTAGCTAATAGATAGAAGATCTGTTATTTTTATCAGTCAATGTCAAATATAAATATTTCATACTTATTCATGGATATTGTCTTGGTTTTGTATGGAACATCTTTATGAGTAGCTTTGTGCCTTTCTGATGAGCTCCAGAATAAGGGCGAAAAACGTTTCAAAGGCTAAGCATCTCCAAAAACAGAACGATAGATTTAATGAAACTGTAATCCATTAGAATGTAAAATGTTTAAGACAAGGTAGCTAAATAAATTCATTTTAGGTCTTTGCTCTCATTTTTACCTGAATCTTCATTGCCGTGGGGGGTTATAAAGATGCTAGTTTAATCTGCATGGACGTAGGGGACTGTGTGGATGCTAGTTGTTGAATGAAAATTTTCAAATAAGAAACTATACAATATTTTAGGATTTTAATTTGCTAGCATAACCAGAATTCAGGTTATCGAAAGAATGAAAAGATTTCATTAATATTTTTACGCATAGCTTTTCTTTTAGCTCTCATAGATAGTTATTTTTTCTGCTGTTTGCAAAATCCTATAAAATATATATTTTAATACAATTAAGATAATAACTCACTTTTAAGAAAAGAATAAAGTGATTAACAAAAACATATATTTCATTGTATAAAGAGCGTGGGGTGCTTATTACTATATTTTTCTATGCTAACTCTACTTTTACAAATAGCTAGTAGTGAAATATTTATACCAGTTGATATCAAGCACCCCACGCTTTTTTACAATGAAATATATTTTTTTTGTTAATCACTGCATTCTTATTTTAAACTTATTAAAAATCTTTCACTTGTATTGAGTCAGTGGACTTTATATTGCTGTTAAAAAAACTCGTAATAATTAAAAATAATTTTTTACTTTTTGCTGTTAAAGCGTATTTTTTAGTTTTTTAAACTATTATTTATTTTTTTAGTTCTTAATCTTAAACGAACTTAAATGAAATAGTAGCCAGAAGATGGGGTTTTTTGGTATACATATGTGACAACAGACCAAAAATTATTTCATACATGACGCCGCCATTGTGAATTTTTAAATTTTGATAACATATTTGTTTTCTACTTGAGCCCTTTCCTTTGATGTTCATGTCATAGGAGTTGAAAAGAAAGTGATAATCCGCCATCCTGGGGCGGCGGCAATTTTGAACATATTATAATATTGAGTATACTTTACTGTATTGTCATCGGAGCTATACACAATTGCCAAGTTTTATGATGATACAACAATTAGAAGTGAGTGAAGATTACGTTGAAAGATTCCGTTACATTGATAGATAGAGGTGAACTAATAAGAGCGTGTTAAAAATATATGTAATAGAAATTAAAGGACTTGAAGTACCCTTTCATAAAATTTGTTTATATCTGTACAGCTTGAAAGATAACAATGTTATGTGCAAAACAATGAGTGCTTTGTAAATTTTTTTCAACAATAAATTTAGGATATTCCTACTGCCATGGGCCACACATGGCCACATAATGGAAATTCAAAAAATCTGTACTAGATTTTGTTAATATATAGGTACTACTAATATTGTTCAGCGATGTTTTCACCTCTAAGAAAATTTCTCATATCCCTTTCGTTGTCTGCTGTGATCTAAAGAATAGGATTAATTAATGTCTCCAGCTGTTACAAACGAGTCAGCTGATTTGCACGTTGGCTCCTGTGCCAATAAGGATTGCAACCAGTACGGTATTATCTTTCGTAAAAAGTTATAATTACAAATTTTTTTTTGTTGCAGAATTCATACTGGTCTTTCCGTACTGTACAGTTAGATATGTGATGACATCAATTAACTTGTCATTTGTCGCTATAATTTAAACTTAAAGTTTCCCATTTAAAATGAGAGGTAGAATATATTGAGTGTTACTGTCCACATCTCTTACTCGAAATATACTTTGGTTGGCTAACTATATGTGACAAAAGATGACGTAATATAATAATACAGAAGCTAAAATAGCATATGATATACTTTGAGTGGTTACAACAATATACTTGGACTATAAAACCTTTTATAGAGAAAAATATTATGCTATGAATAAAATGTTTTCTTTCCCAAGTAGCAACTTGCAGTAAAAATCCTTCTTTAGGCACCCCCAATAATTCAACATTAATCACGAATCAAAACGTTCTACTACACCGTATATAACAAGCCAATAAAAAGCTTAAACCATTCATTTCGTTCCAAGACAACTGCTGAACAAGAATAAGTCATGCCAAAATGGGCAGACCCAGCGTGCTTATGGCGCTCTAAATAATTGGACTAAATTGTCACTATGAGGGTGCTTTTATGGTTGAACGAATATTATTTGTCGTGCGTGTGTGAATTGCTTGAGAATTAGGAGACTCTTTCCTACCTTCGCCCACCCCAAACCAATTCTTATTGCGTCTGCTGACTTGGCTGTACGTGTCGACAGTCGAATTCGTCGTTGTAGATAGTCAAAGTCGTAGACATAATAGTTCCGAGGGGGTTTTTCTCTTTGTCTCCAAAACATACTGTTTATTTCGCTTCTTATTTATACAGCATGGATATAATTTATATGTGTTTCACAATAAATAGACTGAGCGTTACACAAGTATTGTCTACAATTGTTTATTTGCGATATATTCAGATTTTCTTACTTTTAATTGGGTATTTGCAACTGAAAAATATTAAAAAATTGTAAGGAAAAATTATCTGCGCCAAATGAATCAGACAGAAGTTGGTTATTGAATACTTGATTTTTACAAAATGTCTCACACCTAAAGATATATAAATTGGAACAATGTTTTAAGCTGAAAACTGAAAATGAAAACTAGAGACAGTTAACGTTTCGGAAGATTATGTACGGCCAAAAAGTTTTGAGAACAGAAGCAGATAATCTTCCGAAACTCTGTTTTTAGTTTTCATTTTCAGTTTTTTAACAATCAATTATTCAGTCTGTCTGATCCATTTGGAGTAGAGATTGTCTCATTATAGTTTTTAGATATTTTTCAGTGGCAAAATACCGAATAAGAACTAAAAAAATTACACACCGGTATTGAGATTAGTAACAAATTGTTAATTATATCTATTATTGCTACATCTACGCAGTGGAGTGGAAGTATAGTATAATAGTAAAAAGAAATTCAAATATTGTTGTTAATACTGTTCTCACTCGGGG
The DNA here is from genome assembly GCA_963583905.1 of Stenurella melanura. Classification (NCBI taxonomy): domain Eukaryota; kingdom Metazoa; phylum Arthropoda; class Insecta; order Coleoptera; family Cerambycidae; genus Stenurella; species Stenurella melanura. The sequence goes on from OY757309.1 coordinate 198,867,374, forward strand.
GAATGTTCATGACTATAATACTAGAGACCGGAAAAACTTATGTCTAGAAAGTGTGCGCCTCAGTAGGACGAGTACTTCCTTTTTGAACTCGTCAAAAAAAATGTTTAATGCTTTACCGCAAGAGTTAAAAAAAGAAGACGTAACTATCAAATGTTTCAAAAAAAAGGTCAGGGTATTATTAATTGAAAATAGTTTTTATACTATTGATGAATATTTTCAGTACTTCAGTACACTATCTACCTGATATTCTTTCAGCTTATTTTTTCTTGTTTGTGTGTTTATATGCTACTTGTCTTTCTGTTTTTTTAATCTTTATGTATTTATTATTATGACGACTGTATACACTATTGTGTAAAATTGAGAAATATATTATTATTATTATTATTATTTATTTACTTAACTGGCTTATCGAAGAGATGTATTCATGGAGGAAATCACCCTCCGAGACTTCTTCGGATTTTCACGTTTCAGATCATATAGATTACAAAAATGAAGATCATTCAATTCCTTCACTGTCTGTCTGTTGTGTATCTGTTGATGCTATATCTAAAAAAATATTTGACGGAGAACAGTCTTGGTAGATAGTTGACATTGCCAGCGAAGAAATGGGTGGAATTTTATAGGGAAATATGCCGAATGAGAATAAACAATGAAAAAACCGCTGCCTAAGGAATCACTACTTCCACATCCAGATTTCTCGTCCAAGTCACTTTAAAGGAAACGTCGCACTCTAGTATGTGGAAATTATTGGTCATAGAATTTTAATAATATTTGGGGCAGATATCATAGAAAAACTTAAGGCGTTTCTTTCTACCATATACGTTAAAAATTAAGTTTCTAGCTTGGTCTACTTATTTTGAGCTATTCACAACCTACCACCTCCCACCCCTTCAACGGAATCATCTCAATCAGGTGTCATTACTATACATACGAGCACTAACTTTCAAGTGAATGTCTCAATTTTATGTTATCAATTCCTTTAATAATGGAGTGGAGGTGGTGAGGGTGGAGCGGTTGAAAAATATTAGAAAGAAATCTGAGGTCTTGGTTTCTAGTATATACACCAAATCCCAATGATTTTTCTTGAAATGGGTATATAATGTGATGAAACGTCAAGATTTTAAATATGAGAGAAAAAAATGTCTGTCTGTCTCTGTCAATCTGTCGGTCGGTTTGTCTGTAACTTTCTTGTGAGTATGATTACTCTGGAATGGTTTAAGATGTTAATTTGAAATTTGGTACACGTATATATATTATCAACCGGCACGATAGCTCAGTGGCTTGGTCACACTGCCTAACGTGTGCGGGGTTCGATCCCCAGCACCGGCACTGGCAATGTTGGTGGGTAATGGATGTGGTCTGTGTTTTTTCAAATGTGTAAGCCCTTTCCGGACAGCCTATAAGAAGCTTTGGATTTGGGGGTTGTCTACTATGTGTGGTGTTTGTGGGTCAATAGGGAAGTAAAGTAAGTGGAAGCAAGCTAGTAAGAGTTCAGAAACTTGATGTAAGTACATACTACACTCCTAACACCACCCTCATTCTATTATTAAAACGGGTAACAGAACTAAATTATATTTTGAGCTTATTTCATTGAAGGGTTGGGGAATAAATAGAGGTAAATAAGTAGCAAGCTAGTAAGTGTCTAAAAACTTTGGGTTTGGTGTATATACCGTAAGGTAAGATATGCATTTTTTCTATGACATCTGCCGTACCGACCACAACCCCACCCATTTATTAAAGGGGTTAACAAAATAAAATTATGATTTTGATTTGAAATTTTGTACACGTATGTGTTATAACGAGAGCTGGAACTACATTATATTTCGAGCTTATTCTGGTGATGGGTTGGTTATAAATAGGAGTAAATATGTAAAGCAAGCCTGTAAGAGTTCAGAATCTTGGAATTTGGTGTATATACTAGAAACCAAGACCTCACTTTTTTTATGACGTCTGCCAACCCCACTTCATTATTAAATTACAAAATAAAATTGTAATTTGATATTGTGTGTACGAGAACAAAAGTTGTAAAAAAAGTAATTTGGCATAAGCCCATTATTAACCACGCCCATTAAACGTCGGTCGATCAGCTGGTCGAAACAGTATTGAAGTGACATATCGTGTTATGGGTTTTTATGTCAAATATTGTATTCTAATTGTTCGATATGGTACAATAGTTCCCTAGAAATTTTAGTTTTACTGCATTAACATTTATTTGGTGGTGTTTTCTACCCCTTCTTAGCGGGTGAACAAAGAATTAACAAACTAACTAATGCATTGGATAGTAATTAAATTATAGGAAAAAAGTAGTATTCAATAATAATGATAATAAAAGTGTTTTATAAGTGAAAAGACAAATAAATAACCACAAGGTCATCGACCGAAGTCTTTCAGCCTTAGTATACAATTATTCCTGAAAATGGATATTATTCAAATTATAAAGTTTTGAAAATTGCAATTTTTCCTTTGAAAAATTGGTACTTTAAGACTGTTTTTCGTAAAATACTCAAAATATATTACAAATATTAAGAAAGTGGTATAGCAGAAAAAGAAGGTCATGCAGTGGGAAATACTTTAATTTTTCCCTTATTTAAGATGTCGCTTGAGAGGGATGAGTGGGATTTTGATGATGCTGAATAAGAATATAATACATAATATTTATATTGATGAAACGCTAGAGTATATTTTTTCGAAAAACCGTCCCCAATTTTTTCAACAAGGGTGGCACGGCAGTGAGCGACACCAAAGTTGATTAAGTCAAAACAATAGAGTACAGACTTACCACCTATATTAGAAATGAATCCTGTTTGTAAGTTCAGAGATACAAGGATGTATTCATGAAAAGTGAAACGCAGTGTATATCCATTGTCCCGTTGTTAGAAATCGAAATGGAATGCAGTTTTAGTAGCGCCATCTAGAGATGCTACTAGATGCTAGATAATCTGTACATTATTTCCGGCAGTGAATGATGTAAGTTTAAAAATTGAGATAAGGTTTTTTAGGTAAGCAGAGAATGCTTTCTAAAATATCGTATAATTGATACTACTATTATAATGGACAGTGCGAGCTGTTGATTTGCAGAATTTAAGAATACGGGAAATTAAAATCGAATTAATGCCTGTTGTTGATTTTTATGGATTACCGTAAGTATAATTTTGGTATGTATATTTTTAAAGATATATTTGTGCAGGTTCATGTCATTTGTGTCTATATATGTATTAAATGATTTGCCTACTTGATGGGCATTTCTAATGAATTTTTGTTTAACTAGTCCCTATATGATCTACATTACAACTTTCACTTGTCATTTTACCCTGAATTTTTCTCCCTGGTTAAATTGTAAATGCCTATAACTATCGCATTATGAACTCGAAACATAAAAGTAGGAATATCAATTAATTAAATAATGAGTGAAATAATCTTAAAATACTTACGTATTCACGAAATTTAATTATATTTAATCACGTAACAGATGATAACGCCAAAATAAATAGATAAATGTTGTTATTATTAGTGTGAATATGTCACAACACACTGTTCTCAGTTCTGTTATCTTTGAAAATAAAACATGATTGTATAAATTTAAATAAATCTGTGAGTTACCATTTTATCTCAAGCCTCTTGGAAAATAATTTTCCGACGACTTACATTCTCACATCCCTTAAAGTAGAAACTATATCGTGGTATTAGAAGGATTTATTCTAGACATTAAAATTAATGCTGGGGTCTATGGCAGACGTTATGTCTAAACGTTATTTCTATTTGCTGGAATTTTTTATAATAACTTGAAATATCTGGACGCATATTTTCTCTTTATGGAGACGTAGTTATATGGAATATAAAATCTGATGAATATTGTTGTATTTTTATAAACGCCTGCATAATATTGATACAATATATCTTTTTCTGAAATCGGTCAAGAATGCCAACTTTCTCGGCGCAATTTCAGATTCCAAAATACGCTATTCTAGTAATTTAGTCCGTTGTTAAGCAACCATCAGAAAACAGTTCGGGAAAGTTTTTTCTCTAACACTATTTTGGAAACTACAAATTCCACAACTAAAAATTGTGTCGGAACAAGTCCATTCCATTCCAACACACTGTTATGGTATAATACCGCACGACTTTCGACAAATCAGAAGCCGTTAAGACTGACTTAGTGATCCGGTTGCTATGGTTACGTCTAGCTTCGAATTTGAAGTCTTGCACCGTTTTGAAGTTTTTTTGCATAATTTCTACAATCTTGTTAGATAAAGTATAGTCTACAACAAGTTTGGAATGGCATATCCCACGCTCGCGAACCGTAGCCCTCGCCTTCGGCTTGGACTACAAACTTTTCGCTCGTGTGGAATATGGGCTATTTCAAAACTTGTAGAATACACTATTTCGTCCTAAGCCGGGAAAGTAGATAACTTTCCCGTGCTGGGGAGAAGCGAGAAGTAGTTATTATAGCGAAATAAGTACTGACTCTCTGACTTTTATCACAACAATAAATAAACAATGGTTGTCAAGAAACGATTTCATAGGCAATTAGATGGTAATGAGAAAATGTTATACATTTATAAAAATTCCTTAATTTATAATAATACTGATTGCGATTTCAGAAAAAATAGTATTTTGTACCTCGTAGTAAAAGCACATTCCCGGACTTCAATGCTTTTACATCGTCGCCACAGAGGGGCCAAATTACAATTTAGCTGGCCAAAAATGATTTTACGATCTTGCCTGTAATATAATTTTAATTATGCTTATCTGTAAAGGATGTACCTACCTTCCTGGAATGACCCTTCCTAAGGTTTAAAACGCAAAACCTATTTCTAGAGCATCAGTTTAAACTTGGATGTTTTAAGTGCAAGAGGTGTTTAATTTTGTACTTGTTTTAAATAATTCATATGCAAACGATTTTTTGTTATTTACGAGTGAACTTAACATGGATTCTATACCTGGTGGTAAGTACTCTTTAAGTCACTTATTACATTTTAGAATAATTCAGTATTTTTGTTAAAAATTTCTGATGAAACTTGGATTCTTTCGAGGAAAAAACAAACTTTAGTGTTAAATTTTAGTTCTGTATTAAGCTAAATTAAATGGCCATATATTTTTTAATATATTGCATGTGACTAGGACTTGCTGGCGAAACGATAAAAATTTGCGCTTATTTGCGCCATTTTTTGGAGAAGCCATTTTATTTTTGAAAATGCATTTAAATTTGTGAATAAAAATTCAAACTTTTATTAAAGTGAGGGAGAACTGCAAATCTTCAGTTAATTAAGAATGTAATTGGAAGATTGCACTTTCTGCCAAGATTATGGCAGTGTGTTCTCAAAATTTATTATACAGGGTGGCCTACTCTGAACGTAATAATTTTTAGCGCCCATAATATTAAATATTTAAATTAGATATTGACTTGGTCTCATATAGATTATAGGGCCATAGAAAATATATTTTTAAATACGCGACATTTATGTAGAATGATAGAAACTTATATTTTTTTTAACGGAGCGTCCTACATACGAGTTTTTGGATAAGATAGTTATACTAGCAATATACGAAAATGCAGGAATATATATGGTGTTCAATTTAGGGCCTACGTAAAAAAATGGATGTTCAAATAGTCAATATTATAGACATTAGAAAATACTGAGCAAAAAATGGACTACTTAAATGTGCATCTACGCATCAAGTTGTTGATAAAAACTACTGAATTGGCTTCTAGTAAAACCTAAAATGCAATTTTATTATAATAATAATAATAATAATAATAATAATAATTTATTTATCCTTTCGATCATAGTATAATGATATAGGACATGTCAATACATAAACAAAAAACAATAATAATAAATAAAATATAGTACATGACGATAATTGCACCAACATACATAAATAACATCGAAATAAATAGATAGTCAAATATATCGTAAAACACTTATTTTTCTTATGTAGTTAAAAGTACCTAATTATTATTTAAAAATTCGTCGACTGAGTAATAACAACCATTTATTAAATAGTTTCGCAATTCCTTTTTAAAAGAATATAAGGAGGCTTTTTCTTTAATTTCGGGAGGTAGGGAATTGAAAAATTTTACTCCGGCCAGCAGTGGAGACTTCTCGTACAGTGCTGTTCTGCGTCTCTGTATTTTCAGTAGATTACCATGTCTAGTAGGGTAATTATGTAGTTGAGAAGTTGTTTCATACTTGCTAATATTCTTTTTTGTATATATGAGACAATTGTATATATACACGCAAGGAAACGTCAATATAGCATGTTGTTTAAAAAATACTCTACATGACTGAGTTTTCTGTAAGCCAAAAATTAATCGAATTACTCGTTTTTGAGCAATTAGAATCCTCTCACTCTCAGAAGCGCCACCCCACAAAATGACGTTATACGACAGTACCGAATTAATGAGTGCATAATAAACATTTAATAGTGAGTTTTGGTCTAAAACATTTTTTAGTTGCAAGATTGCATAGTAGCCACTACTTATTTTTCTACAAACATTGCTAATATGGTATTTCCAGCTCATATCACTGTCAATATGTATACCAAGAAATTTTGTTGTTGAACTTGGGACAAGTGTTAATTGATTAAATGTTACATTTATGTCAGTGTGAAATTTCTTCCTGCCAAAAAATTGCATTAAGACAGTTTTCTTCGTATTTACAATTAATTTATTAATACCGCACCAATTTGTAAATTGTTCAAAGAGAGTATTGAGCTTTTCCTGCAGTTCCTCAGGGGTGTCTGCCTCTTCTGCTATGGAGACATCGTCGGCGAACAGCACAACGCAGTCAGTACTAATATGAAGTGGTAAGTCATTTATAAACAAAAGGAAAATAAGTGGTCCCAGAACAGAGCCCTGAGGAACTCCAAGATTAACATCATACTTCTCTGAACTAGTTTCTTCCAATTTTACAACAAGTTTTCTAAAGGTGAGATATGATACTATCCACGAAAGAAAGTTACCCCTAATTCCTGTCGCAAAAAGTTTTTCTGCCACAAATGTTGGTTCTATAGAATCAAATGCCTTGGAAAGGTCAAAGAAAAGGGCAGCAACGTACTTCCTGTATACACCTTTATTTTTATTTTGGCACATGAGGCTTGAGCTCAAAATATAAATTATTGTCAATATGGTTTTCGTAACGTAGAGAAATACATTATATTTGACTGAGATGAAACAAGACGCATAGTAAGAATATAAAATGTAGCTTTTTCTTCGTTTTGCTTATGTGGTATTTTTTTCTTTTCAGGGTCTGGCGATCAATCCGTTATATTTTCGAATATGGACCTCGTAAATTTATTACTGGGGTTTGATGCTAAACGCATTTCTGACAAACGTGACTGTTTAAGGGACCATTTTTTTAAAACGCAAAATTTCTCGGAAACACAAAAGAAGTCTGTTAGTGCTGTTTTATGTACATTCAAGCATCAATTTAATAGGAGATGGAACAAAGCTCAACGAAAAAATGACAAATTGCAACGGGACAATCAAGAGTGGCTGCAAAAATCCGTAGCTTTCTCTGTAAGAGAGATTCGTCCAACACCACGTGGCCGACCTGGAGTTACATTTATTGAAAGCAGTGAACGATCAAAGCGTCGAAAGACAAAAAATTTAAGATCAAATGTGTCTACATTAGAATTAGTATTTGCAGCTGGAATGAGTCTTCGTTCCAAAGGCCAAAGAGATGCAGCTTCAGTAGTGAAAGAAGTGGCAACTACAACTCCGACACGAGCATCGAAATATAAAAAAGCTTACAGAATATTTCAACAGCCTGCAGATGTAAAAGTGTCATCTGCTAAAGTTTTATCAGTATATATTGAAGCAAAATTGACAAGGCATCAATATAATTTAATAAGGGAATCAGCAAGAGACAGATATCCCCCTTACAAAACATTGCAAAAAGCGAAACAAGGATGTTACCCTGAAAACATCACAGTAACAGAAGAGAAAGCGGAGGTCTTGTTGCAAGCTTTGCTAGATCATACTGCGAAAAGGATAATCTCCTTTCAAGAGCAAGTTCTGTCAAGTTTAACTAAGCAAGAAACTAAGCTATTGACATTAATTTCGAAATGGGGATGCGATGGTAGCGCAGGCCACAGCGAATATAAACAAAAATTTGCAAAAGAATCGCAGTCAGATAGCTACGTATTCTTAACATCATTAGTGCCCCTGCAGCTATTAACTGAAAATGGTAAGATCGTTTGGCAAAATCCTCGTCCGTCTTCACCTAGGTTTTGTCGTCCTATAAGGCTACAGTTCATTCACGAGACGACAGAAGTGACAAAAGCAGAAGTGACCTATATAGAAAGCCAAATTGCAACTCTTGTCAACACTCCTTATGAACTGGATGGCAGCAGATTTGAAGTTAAGCATTCATTACATTTCACAATGACTGATGGCAAGGTGTGTAATGCGGCTACTGAAACAGCATCGACCTTGAGATGCTATCTATGTAAAGCTACATCCAAAGACTTTAACAATCTCAAAAAAATGTATGCGAGAGCTGTTGACGAATCAAATTTCAAGTTTGGCTTATCTACACTCCATGTTTGGATCCGCTTTTTTGAGTGTTTATTGCATTTGGCATATAAGTTACCAATAACAAAATGGCAAAGTAGAAGCGAACAAGACAAAAATGTGGTTCTTGAAACTAAAAAGAAAATTCAAACAGAATTTAAAAGTAAAATGGGTTTGATAGTAAACAAGCCAAAACCAGGATTTGGCAGCAGCAATGATGGCAACACAGCTCGAATTTTTTTTAAAAACCCTGAACTATCATCAAGTATAACAGGCATTGATGTGCAATTAATAAATAAGTTTAAAGTAATTTTACACGCAATTTCTAGTGGTTATAAAATTAACGTTGACAAATTCCAAGTCTACTGCCGAGAAGCCGCACAATTGTATGTTAACCTTTATCCATGGTATGCGATGCCCACAACAGTGCACAAAATATTAATACATGGCTCTGAAGTCATAAGGTCAGCTATCCTTCCTATTGGTCAGCTTAGCGAAGAAGCGCAGGAAGCACGAAATAGGGACATTCGAAAATACAGGCAAGGTCATTCAAGGAAATTTTCGCGTCAACAAACGATGCAGGACATTTTCAATCATCTACTGGTATCATCGGATCCACTAATAACGTCTTCACGGAAACTGACCAAAAAGAGATCAGCCTTAAGCACATCAGTTTTAGACCTTTTAGAAGAACCTGATATAACGCAAGAATCGGTTCCAGAGGATGAAGAAGAAACAGACACCGAAGGTGACAGTACGTCTGACACCGAAGATTCAGATGAAAATTGGTAGTGTTTTGCAAATATCACCTTATTTTAAATAAGCTGATTAATGTAATAAATATATACCCATATAAAATGCTTGTTTTTCTAAAAGAAATAAACATAATTGTAAATAAATATTTCCTTATATTTATCATCCACCATTTAATATTCAAATGAATAAATGAGGATGAAAAATAATGGAAATATTAAATATGTAGGTAATTCTTATGATTCGCCCTGTATAATACTTGTAACTTATCTTTTAAGTATTTAAATCAAGTATGAGCCAATTTATACCTGAAATTAGCAGATAAACTGAAAACATATTTTTGGCCAGCTAAATTGTAATTTGGCCCCTCTGTGGCGTCGTCCGGAAATGTATTGTTTTTATTAGTGATACACAATATTCTATTTATTTAGTGAAGCTAACCTTACAATTTAAAAATAAAAAGGATAACTTCAGACTTACAATATAGCCAATAATACTAAACACAAATTCAAGTACTAAAGGGGACGGTAGCTCAGTGATTTATCGCGTCAAAATTTGTTTACTTCAATTATCTTAGTTTTCTACAGAAAAATAAAATTAAATAAAAAAATACACATAAATTTCCAGAAGTGTGTCATTGCAGAGAACAACTATAACAAGCCAAAAGTATCCCTGATCGAAGAACATCTTGTTATTTGTATATATTTATATATCGTGTAGCTTTTGAACCACGATGTTTTTGGAAAAATAGGAATTTCCACAAAAACTTTTGCAATGAGTTTCTTTTATTGTCTATTATTGTAATAAACAATGTTTTTGTTTTTAATTTATTAACTCAAAAAGATTTGTACCTAATTTGATGGAAAATAGTAACATTTACTCTACGTAATTTAAAAAAAAAAGTATTTTGTGAGATGCAGATGTTTGAAATTTTACAAAAAGGAGAGACGGGAAATTAAAATTAGTAACAATCAAGTTTATTATTTTAGCACAAACCTCTTTCTTCTCATCGACTTTTCCATAAAATGCAAATCTCCAAAGTTTTATAGGGAAAACCTATGAAAATAGGAAAAATTCGAGGAGGAAAACCATTGATAACATTTATTTTAAAAAATCTGAAAAAAATCAGACAAGGAGACCAAAGGGACCCTAACATTTTAATATGCTTGTTGTGTTCTGTGTTCCATGAAAATCTGCATTTCCCGAGCTATGAGAGTTTGATTTTTAAGAAAATTGTACAATAAGCCAATCCACTCTTTTTTTCCACACAGTATCTGCAAATTTTGCGAGAAGAGAATTATCAGCCAATCTAGCAGAAGATTTGGTTAGACTCTACCTCAGTAGCCACGGGTTAAAAATGACACAGGTCTACAAGAAAAAAAACATTGTGTTTTTGAGACGTGACCCGACCGACCCGACCCTACTTCTTTAGTAAAATTTTCCGCTGAATCCAAAAATGATAAAAAAAAAAATTCTGACGTGTGGTTTCCTCCCAGACACCCTCTCAATTCCCCCGAAAATTAAAAAAATCCAAACTGACCATTCAACCCACCTATCTTTAGTAAAATTTTCCCTTGAATCCGAAAATGATAAAATAGAAGGTGTCTGACGTATGGATTATACCCCATACTCCCTCAATTCAACCCAAAAATTTAAAAAATCCAAACTAACCATCCAACCTACTTATCGTTAGTAAAGTTTTCTGCTGAATCCAAAAATTACAAAATAAAAATTTTCTGACGTACACCTTCAATTCCTCCCAAAACTTCAAAAATCCCAAACTAGCCATCTAACAAACTATCTTTAGCAATATTTTCCACTGAATACGAAAATGATACAATAATAATTTTCTGACGAATGGATTACCCCCCAACACCCTCAATTCCCCTCCAAAAATTCAAGTAAATCAAACTGACCATCTAACCCACTTATTTTTACTAAAATTTTCCGCTGATTCCGAAAATGATATAATAAAAAATTTCTGACGTATAAGTTCCCCTTCCCCATACACCCTCAATTCCTCCCAAAAATTCAAAAAATCCAAACTGGTCTTCCAACTCAACTGTCTTTGGTAAAACTTTCTGCTGAATCCAAAAATAGTAATATAAAAATTTTCTGACGCATAAATCCCCCCCATACACCCTCAATTTCTGCCAAAAATTCAAAAAATCCAAACTGGCCATTCAACCCACCTATATTTAGTAAAATTTTCCGGTGAATCCGAAAATGATGAAAAAATAATTCTGACGTGTGGATTCCCCCCATACACCCTCAATTCCCCCAAAAATTGACAAATCCAAACTAGCCATCGAACCCACCTATCTTTAGTAAAAATGATGATGATGGATGGTTGGATGGCCAGTTTGGTTTTTTGAGTTTTTGGGGGAATTGAAGGTGTATGTGGGAAATCCATACGTCAGAATTCTTTTTTTACCACTTTCGGGACAATTTTATTAAATATAGGTGGGTTGGATGACCAGTTTGGATTCTGTGAGTTTTTGGGGGAATTAAGGGTGTATGGGGGAATTCATATGTCAGAATTCTTAATTCTTTTTTATCATTTTCGGATTCAGCGGAAAATTTTACTGAATATTGGTCGGTTGGATAGCCAGTTGGGATTTGTTGAATTTTGGGGGGGGAATTGAAGGTGTATGTGGGAAATCCATACGTCAGAATTCTTTTTTTATACCTTTCAGATTCAGCGGAAAGTTTTACTAAATATGGGTAGGTTGGATGGCCAGTTTGAATTATTTGAATTCTTTGGGGCAACTGAGGTTATATGGGGGGGATTCATACGTCAGAATTATTTTTTTATCATTTTTTGATTCAGCGGAAAACTTTTCTAAATATAGGTGGGTTGGATGCCCAGTTTGGATTTTTTTTATTTTTGAGGGGAATTGAGGGTATATGGGGAGGAGTTCATATATCAGGAATCCGTTTTATCATTTTCGGATTCAGCTTAAAATTTTACTAAAGATGGGTGTGTTGGATGGCCAGTTTGGATTTTTTTATTTTTGGGGGGAACTGAGGGCGTATGGGGGGAATCCATACGTCCGAATTCTTTTTTCATGATTTTCACATTCAGCGGAAAATTTTACTAAAGATGGGTAGGGTCTCGTCTCAAAAACATAAGATTTTTTTTATAGGCCTGTGTAATCTTTCAACAAGGTAAGTTCTATCATACCTTATAGTGCGTAAGCAAATGTCCTAGAAACTTGTTGCGTGGGATCTTTAATGATACCTACAGCTATGGGACTGCAACCAAACTCTTCGCAAACAAACCTAGATTACGAATTGACATGGTGATAAGCCGTAAATGGTACCCTCCACTTTTAGATGCACAAAGCCGTTCCAGATATTGTATGAATTTTCCAAAAGTTATTTCTTTAAGTGCACGTCCTATGGTTTTATTTGTGGTTCATTATTGCTAACTAATACAATAATTGTTTAAATTTTCCCATTTTCTCTTCCATGAAGACAAATAATAATATTTACGTATAAGTAATAAACATAGTAAAATGCATTGTAAATGTTTTGCAATCACAGTATATTGTGATGCTAGTCTGGCCACAGCGCACAAGTGGTGCATTTATAAATTCAAAATGGTAGAGAGAAACAACGCAGTAAGTCGGGTTCAGTTTAAAATGACCGATGTATGAATTAATGTTGCGCATACGTTTTCACTATCTCTTGCGCACAAACTTAAAACAATAGTCTAAAGGCATTGTAAATGTAAGTCTTCCAACATTTTTTCCCACTTCTTTTGAGACGGAAATATGAAATGTACACTGAGGAGTGAGAAACATAGTCAGAGGCTTAGCGATTCTCAAACTGTGTGATTTGACGATGAATATTATCTATTTCCGCGAACTAACACCACTCTAAATATGAAAAATGTCTTTATATGAAATATTTGGGTTATTTTTAGTGGTAATTAGTGAATATTCATCCGTCAAACGAACAATGTCAAACCACTAAGTCTTAGAATTTTCTAGTACGTAAATATTACACGTTTTGGAATAAAACGAACATAGGATCGCGTAGCTCAATCAGTAAGATGCCCTTCTACAAAAACTTCCAACTATCATACACTTTTCACCACCATATCTTTTATTCTATATCTATCTATTTCCTTTCTCTTGTTTGTCATATGTTGGTATTTGTAATTTGTTATTCTGTCCTTTTTTATTGAAAATTCAATTTAGACCGATAAACTTTGTGAAAATTCTAACTATTTTAAACTCAATTTTCCTTTCCTAAAAACCACAAATTCCCAACGGCGAGCAGACTGTTGAGACAATTTGCCTTGAATGGCGTTTTTCCAATTGAGTTAATCCCCATCTCAGCAACAAAATTGCAAATCAGTACCTCCTCCCAAATTATAGATTAGGTGTTTTTTTCATTATTTAGAATTAAGTTTTAATGTGTTAAATACTGATAATTTTAAGCCGTCACAGGCGGCAGGAGTTTTGTCTTTTAAATTTAATTATATCGAGCCAAGCCGGTCACGATCCGTCCAACCGCACTAACACCACGGCGCTGCGCGACGTGGTTGTACGGTTGGCTCCGGATCATGATCCGGAGAAGCAAGTTTATATTGTAAAAAGATGAATAAATATGTTGATGATGTTAATGATGGTAAGATGCCCGAGCAGCAATAAATGTAAATGCGGTGGTTTCAAGTTCGATCCTCACTTCTACTGTTTTTTTAATAAGCTCTGTTAAAAGTTAATAATTTTCTTTCTAAAATTTTTTTTATTAAACCGCGCCCCGAGTTTTGTAAAAACTTTATTTTCCCCAAAAATGTGTCTTTTATTACTACTAGCGCGTGCTCATTTCTAATAAAATCGACTTTCTTACGTTATTTATTAATACACGGATGGTGAAACGTGCGTCGAGTAGATACATGTTCAAGTGTAGTGTTGTATTGTTTATGAAAACGAGCCAATGCGTTGTTCTTTCAGAGTTGTTTTAATTTATTTGTTTTAAAATATTTCTTTTAAAATTATTGTTAATTTCTTTAATACGCATATTTTGTCAACCAGAATATTTATCTATTACCGCTGAAAAATAACTTATTTTTGTTATTACTAATACTACGATCCTATCCTTTCCAGGTAAGAAATACCGATATCTCCCCGTGGTTCTTGCTGGACTGTAACAATATTAGTCTTTGATTGCTTTTTCTGATAATTCATTGTTATTGACTGAATTGGACAACTCATTTTTTGTTATCAATTTTATTTGTGCCCGAGCCTTTATACCTACAGTGCCCGCCATAAGGTTGGCTACATATGGGAAAAATTTGTATTATTGAGATTTTTAAAAATACTGTATTGGGGACTCGTTTCTTTTTTTACATGCAAATACCTTTATTTAACTAAAATACATAGTTTTTGTCGAAACTAATCAAATATTTGTGAAATAAACACAAGAATTTATGATTTTTCATATAGTAATTAATGATAGGGGTGAAGTTTGCACTTTTTTATTTTCCTCGTATCTGCTTCAGAATTAATATATGGGGTCCTTGTTGTGCCAAACCGGCGATCCCGTGACACGTATCAAAATGTAATTTTTTGTTGTCGGACATGCATAAACGAACCCCCAATAGAGTTTGTTTAGAAGTGTCAATAACATTCTTTCCCATATGTAGCCAACTTTATGGTGGACAGTGCATAATCAGAATTCCACTAAAATGACGAAGTTGCTAAATTAATAATCTTAACATTTTATGATAACATCTTTCCTATTTTTTTATAATTATTGAACGACATCATTGATGTTACAGGAGAGCAACTGTTTGAGAACTAATGGCATTTCTTATGCATCGAATAAAATCTTTAGCGTCAGTCAGCTTAAATTGTACCCGACTCCGATATTTTTTATATTAATTAAAAAATGCAGACAAGTCTTTCACTAAAAATGGCTCCATTCTTTTTTACATATTTGATATCTTGGAAATATGCATCTATCTGCACTAGTTTTAAAAGATGATGATGTTTAAACAATTACTGAAGCATTTTTTAACAGCAACTTTGAGAATGACATAGCAGCACCTGAATCTTGAACGAATAGGGTTTTGATTGATTTATATATGGTTAAGAAATGTTAGAAATAAGCTTACAAGTGTAAGTGCAGTGTAATCTTTTTGGAAACATTTTTTTTAGGCTCTTCTGGAATCGCAGGCGACCTCTATTTTATTTATAAAACGAAACTACACATTCGAATCGTCACTTCGATATTTTAGGAATGTCTTTTGAGAAGCTATATTTTCATTTAGTTTGGAAAGGTTTGGAGTATGATATTTAGTACTTGTTATTATGAATTACATTTGGTTAATTGAAAATTATCAAATATTCAGAAAAAAAATCGTAATATTACAAGGACAACATATTTACGAATATTTTACATTTTTCTGTAATATTAGAATACGTGGTTGAAGTATCTTCTGAAAATATCCCTGCTAAAAATTGTTAATCAATATTATCTGAAATATGTAAATTCTGCTATAAGCCAGATTGGAGCAAAAAAATGTCTAAAATCTTTTTATTTAAAATGCCAATACGTTACAAATTCGCTGAAATATTTACGGAATCCGAGCCGCGTTATTTATTCCATATCTCCCTTGTTCAACATAATTTTCGAGAAGGCTGTTAGCCCCTACTGTTCGACAAATTCTCTTGCGGTTTTGCAAGTTTTCCAGAGAAAAACACACGTCTGTTAAGCATCGCTTCAGTGGATGGCTGATCATTAACAGAAATCAATCACAGTCGAGCCCTACGGCACTACAAGGGCTAGACAGGGTTAGCAACATGCAATCACGGCCACCTCAATCCCACTTGTTCAACTTAACCTTTTACACTAAGGACTAAAACAAATTGATATATAATTGACAGGGAATTAGGTGGTTAATATAGATCAAAGAAGCATTAGGAACCTTGGTTCTCATGTTGTCCAAGATATTTCATAGATTTTTAAAAATTTTCGATTATTTCGTAATATGTAATTATATGATATTAATCTTTTTATAATTAATGAACGTGTACTTATATCATTTTATACATACCGTGTGTTATTAACACGTGGAAGTGCTGAATTTCAGATAAAAATATATTACAGTTTAAAAATGATGGCGTTGATTGGCTTTAGTTGTATACCAGCAAGGTCAAAATTATATCAATATTGTATAAAATCAATAAGTAATTTGTTATTTTTATATTATATATTAGATGCGGTGTATGAAAGCTGTCTGCAAAATATTCAAAGAATGTTTCTGTCAATGAAGTCTGTGCAGAAATTAAAGATATTACAGTTATATACTAGAATATAATGGACCATAAATCGTTTTGTTATAAGACTTCTCAAGTAATATATTCAAATGGCAAAATTCCACGAAAGAAAATATTTTCAGGTTTCTTGTAATAGTGGCATTTTTTTCGGGTACTCTATACTGCCCTGAATATTTCAAATAATTCAAATTGAAAAACTTATATTAATACTAGACAGTTCAGTTTAGTATTATATTGGATAGGACATGAGTAAGTGTATTTTCATAGTTTTTTATTTCTTTGAGAATACCTAACTTACAAAGGAAGCGATTGTTGTGTTTGATGTCATTTACCACGCAATCAAGTGTTCTCTAGAGAAGGCTTTTTAAGACTCAGAGAGGGGCCATCGTAAGGGGAAGACCTGTCTGTGTTTTCTTTCAGATAAGAATGTATTATAATTTCAGTATGATTGACTTTAGTAGTATACTAGCATGGGTAGAATTAAATCAATAGCACACATACATTTTTATTTCTCATAAGGTCATGTATGATTTGATTACCGAAATCTCTCGGCCAGTACTGATTATGACTCATACTTGTGAAATCTGACTAAAACAAAAAACATTTACATCAGGTCACTGCAGTAAATAATGAAATCATTATTCACTGCAGAGAATAACACTACCCGACAGCCTACATGTATCGGGAGTAAAAATAGCAAATTCCTATTAACTTCGTCATGCTAAATAACAATATAAAAAGTTGGCGCTGGTTTTCCCAATTCAGATAATAAAATGTAACTCAGGTATAAAGCCTAGTTTATGGGCGGACCTATCATAAATAACAGGTAGAATTAGAATTCTACGAACAATAGACATACTATACTGACCGTGCTAACTACCTGCCTTTTTATTTGTCACTAAAACTAATATTCATTCTGAGGTAGTCGTATTTGTACCTTGTGCATGAAGCATT
Organism: Stenurella melanura; assembly: GCA_963583905.1. Classification (NCBI taxonomy): domain Eukaryota; kingdom Metazoa; phylum Arthropoda; class Insecta; order Coleoptera; family Cerambycidae; genus Stenurella; species Stenurella melanura. The sequence goes on from OY757309.1 coordinate 198,884,891, forward strand.
CATTTTCGAAAGTAAATAGTGCTATTTTGAAAATATTTTTTTTGGAAATATGCCGCAACTTTTGTTATATTTGTGGTGAGGTGACATTTGCGCGTCAAAAACATAATTTTACTCCCAAAATTAAGAAGGCGTACCAGTTGTATTTTGGTTGTACAATTGAAGATGAAGACAAAAAATGGGCACCTCATATGTTGCAGCAATTGTGCGAATAATCTTTGCAGTGCTAAGTGGAAGAGGACGTTCAATCGCTTTTGCTGCGCCCATGATCTGGCGAGAACCAAAAGATCATGTTACATTCTTGTGTGATTCCTCCTATTAGAGAGGGTGTTAATAAGAAAAATGCGATGGTAATACAATACCCCAATTTACCATCTGCCATTCGCCCGGTTCCACATAATGATGAACTACCTCTTCCTATTCCACCACATGAATACAGTCTTATTTCTGTCGAACAATCGGATGATAATGTAGATGATGACTTAGTCCAGCCATGAACATCACAAGATCCCGATTTCTCTGCCGATGTGTCCGGTGATGAACCACACAAAATTAAACAACGCGAATTAAGTGATCTTATAAAAGACCTTGATCTGTCCAAGGCGAAAGCGGAGCTTTTGGCATCTCCATTACAACAATGGAATTTGGAAGGACATTGACGGTTTAATGAGTGCTTCATACGTTCCCCATGATCTTAGTGACTGGATACTTTTTATTGACGCCTCGAAACTTAGTCTAAAGGCTGTGCTACTCCACAATGCAAATAAATTGCCATTAATTCCAATCGCCCATGCTGCCCTTGAAGGAAAATTACAGTAACATGAATGTAACTAATAAAACAAGTATAAGTGGCAGATTTGTGGAGACTCAAAAGTGATAGCTTGGTATGCTGCAAGTGTATACCAAATATTGCTGTTCTCTTTGTGAGTGGGACAGTCGAGCGCGATTACATCACAAATTAAAAATTTGGCCGCCAAGACTTTGTTTTCAACCAGGAGCAAAAAATGTTACTGACATTCCATTAGTGGATTCACAAAAGGTAATACTGCCACCACTCCACTTAAAACTGGGGCTTATGAAAAACTTGGTGAAAGCTATGAACAAAGAAGGACGTGCTTTCAGTTATTTAAAACAAAAATTTCCCAGACTTGGTGATGCGAAAATTATTTTTTGTGGGTCCTCAAATCAAGAATCTTTTCAAAGAAGCTAAATTTGACAACATTCTAGAAGGTAATGAAAACGCTGCTTGGAATTCCTTGAAAATGGTAGCAACACACTTTCTCGGTAACAAAAGAGCAGAAAACTATAGAGACCTTGTTGGGTATCTTCTTTCTTGCTACCAGAAATTAGGTTGCAATGTTATTAAAAGTCTACTTTCTACATTCACATCTAGATTATTTCCCAGAAAACTGTGGTGCATTAAGTGATGAGCATGGAGAGAGATTCCACCAGGATATTCAAAATATGGGAAAAAGGTATCGGGGCAAATGGACTTCTGTGATGTTAGCAGACTACTGTTGGATATATATAAGAGGTGCTCCAGAAGTAACTTATAAGAGACAGGCTAAGAAGCGCAAGAAGAATTATTAGTTTTCTGATTAAAGAGCTTATATTCGAATTAAACAAACATATAACATGTATTTGAAATTTATATCAAAAGTGGTTTTTGGTTAACGATATAAAATAAAAGTTAAAATTTGTCGGTTAGTGAATAAATAGCATTATCCTTGAGGAAACATATATGAAATGAGCACATTATTGTTGTCTTGGACAAATACGTTTGTTGCATCATTACATGCCCATTGAATAATATGCTATTGCTGGAAAGCCGTGTATAACGTATATATGCTTCCTGAAGCAATCAAAGATATCAGCCTAACGAATTATATAATCACCAATCAGAATATTTAAGCTAGCCTAATGCGAATCAAACTTATAGTTTATTATGTATATTAATCCTAAAGTTTCAAACCCAACCTAAATTTTACCCACATGTCTTGCTGGGAGTCTGCTGAATCTTGTTGTGTCAATCAATTTATAATCATCTTACTGTTTTATGACTCTGCAACAATATTTCCTCGAGACATACTTAATCGAAGCGTGACCAACTTGCTATGGGTGGTGTACTCTGATCTGCGTTGTTTTATATAAAATTAGCCGCAGAAGTTCGAATATTTTATTTTTCGTTTATTTGTTGCATTTCTTACAACCGATAAACATAAATATTACTGAATTCGACTTATTCATTGATTACATAAATTAAAATTAGTAGGAGTCTATTGTACGAATCGGTACTAAAGTTTATCAATCTTCTACGATTATGTAACATCTGCTTGCAGTATTCCGATTGTTCACAGAGCCTCGCAAAGCATAAGAAATGTCACTTCAAGGCAATGATCAGAAGTTTATCGCTAGTTTATAAGATAAGACGGAAGGCAGACAGTAGCAATTGAGGGTAAGTAAATCTTTCTTTTTTATCTCTAAACATTTTGCAAGTTAGTATTTGCTTTTAGAGTGGAGAAGACCTGTGATCGTAGCAGTTGTTTGGTGCCATTAGTAATACATTTTTGACCTATCCTTTAGATGCGCGGCGATGAGTTTAGTCACAAGATCATTTAAATTAATCAAGGTTAGGCGAAATATTATTCAAGACTCTATTTTTCTTCCCTCCTCTATAATTAAGTTCTTTTCCTAAATCTCAGGATGCAGGCAGTTTACAACCACACTGTATTAAGCATGTCAAGAGTTAAAGGAATGTGATTTTTAATATTGATGCTGGCTGTGATGGTAAGAGAATAAATTGAGCAATTTTGTAGAAAACAAATTCGCTTCACTACTTGATACACATTTCACGTAGTTTAATTCTATCCTCTGCGGACGGTCTTAAGTAAAATAAAACCAAATCTTTATGAAGGTAATAACAATATTGTACACAGTTTCAAGAAGCATCCAAACTGAATCCAGTGGCACTAAATTTCAATAAAATATTAAAGAAACGCTGGTGTTGCCATATTTCCGAGTGAAATATGAAAGTCCTCATAGATTTTTTATTCCATCTGCAAGTATATGCTTGTTGATGCAGGTAAAGTGTGAAATTGCTGGTTGCTTGAAAATGGGCGATATTTAGGGAAATAATCCCGCTCCGAAATGGTGCTAGATATTATGGTGTACACAATATCAACAATTCCCGTAAACGAATTTGTTTGTAAAATGAAATTGGCAATTTCCTTCTGAATGCATAGATATACCGCTACAAATACACCTGAGCACAAACTGGGACACTGTTAAAGAGGCTTATACCAACTTAAATGCAAAGTTTTAATAAATGTAGGTTTTAAATTCGCCCATTCTTATAAAACGATATTACTTTAGGTACAGTAAATTAAAGCAGGTTTAATTCATTATAGAACTAGTTAAATAACTTGTAAGTAAAAAACCAACACTTCTAGTTGTTATGGTCTTAGGATTGGAATTCACGTTTTAAAAACACGGGGAACTACTGGAAACGGCTGGTACTATATTTGCACTCCAGTATGTGGAAATAAATAATCATAGAACTTCATAGATTGACAGCCGCGGCTGATAATTCCTCAGGAAACTCAGCCAAGGCAGTCAATCTATTTTGCTGCTAAGTTGAACATATAATTTTTTCGCCGATTGTTTAAACATATTCTAAAATAACTACATTGTTACAATTCTCAATCTCCTTATCTTTGCTGAAATAAATTCACTAGAAATTCATTAAAAATCGCAGTTGTTGCTAGTTGGTTACCATGGAAAGGATATATGTCAAACTTTGACAAGTTACAAACGTCTTTGCTAATTTACAGAAAGATATTAATATATTTTCATCAAGAATGGTGATAGTGACCTAGAAATACGTACTTCTCCAGAAATTACAAATGTGGCAAAAAATGTCATATTAAATTTACTGACGGATAAGTTTAGGAATAAATATGAAGGCATTTATAAACGATTCATGGATTATTGTATGAACAAACATGTGAAGAATATTTCAGAGAATGTGTTAATTGCTTATTTTCCTGAATTATCTAAAAGCATGAAGAGTTCTACACTTTGGTTCGTTTATTGCATGTTGAAGGCAACTATGAATATTAAAAATAACGCAGATATAGGAAGATCTTTAAAACTGCGGACTTTTTTTAAATGTAAATCTGAAGCCTACAAAGCAAAGAACTCTTGAGTTTTCGAAAAACAAGATATTGCAAAAGGTGTCAAATATTTACTTGTACCGATGACGAGTCACTTTCCTTGCCTAGGCAGGAAAGTGAGCACTTTCCTGCCTAGGCAGGGAAAGTGACACTTTGATGATTGACATTAGTCAGCAAATTCAGTACTTTGCTGTCAATCGGCGAAAAATAATATTTTACATCGTTTGCAAAAATCCATAAAATCATGTACCACTTCAATATCTTTTCGACTAGTCGATTGCTCGACGTCCGACCAATCGACAATTCGACAGATTGGCCGTTTTACCACTTGTTTGACCGATAGACCGATGTCCAGTCATCCGACTGACTGTTCGACAGATCGTCCGAAATATTAATATAACATTGAAGTTATGTTATTACTGATAATTAACTCCGACTATGATGAATAGATACTAAAAAATTAAATCCTCCACTAAATAACAAAAATTACTTGAAAGTATGAACGGCATATGTCACGAAATTTTATTTCGAAATTTTTAATAATTTATTTTATATTTCATGAAACGATTCAGTTTTTTTTTTACATTTTTTCAGTTTCCTACCCCATTTCCTTGTCTCCTTCGATACGCTATGAAGTCGTGATCTTGGGATATTTGGGCTTGGAAGTCTCAGAAACTAGAGGCAAGGCCGTAGGTAGGGAGGAAATCAGTTGAACATTAATTTTGTTGGTCAAAATGGTTATTATCTATCAGTAGTAAAAACTTAATTAAAACTGCCAGGGTAACACACATGCGCCACTCGTAGTAAGTTTAGGCACTACCTACAGTATATTTACTTTGAAGATGCGGTATAATGCTATTTGATAAAGCCGCCTGATGCAGATAACTTTCTAAAATCGTGCGTTATTTGCATGTGAAGCCTATTTTAGAATAACTATCATAATTCCGCACGTAAATGACTTCATTGATCAGTATCATTAGAGATTCGAAAATCATAAATCTAAGTTGTTATCTCTCCACATTTTGATTCCACCTATGTGCAGCAAGAATGATTCCACATTTCAAGATGACTATTTTTAACTTTATAGAAAGTCTTTGGAATGGGACTCTTTATTGTATTTATTATGTTTGTTGCTTTTCAGTGAATTTAGTTGTATGACCCCTTTTGAGACCATATATTAAAAAAATTAATAAAAGTATTATACCTGCTATAGTAGGTCAAACAATGCAGACGACCCTAGTTTTAATTGATCATTAAGTAGATGCATACTGTTGTATTTACTATGTTTATAAATTTCTATTGCTTGTAGGGAATTTATTTTATGACCCTTCTAGAGGTGTGTAATATTTCGATACAGTCATTTTGTGGTAATGTGTGTCCTGTCTGTAAAACATGATTTGTAAGGTTACAGTTTGTTTTGTTATGCTTACATAATGACATGTTCCTTAAAACTAGTTACACAAGTTCTTCCAGTTTGGCTTACATGATACCTATTGCATTCTGGACATCTAAGACCGATTTCTTCATTTATGGTGTTTAACTTCACCGTTAACCTATAGATTTGATAGTCCTTGAGGTGGTTTAAAAGCTACTTTAACATTAATACGAGCGAGTATTTGAGAAATTTTGTCAGATACTGGCCCAAAGTATGTATAGTGCAGTAAAAAAATACCAAAAAACGATGAAATGTGCATAGTTCTGTAATAGCAAAATTATGATTTCGTAACTTCTGGGGTAACACCAGGAGTATATATCTGAGTTTTGGATTTCGAAAGCCTATTGCGTTTTTTTTTATAAACAATAATTTAGTTTCTTGAATAGCGTTTATTTAGATAAGAAGGTGAATGTTTTCGGTTCTAGAGGTCTGATCGGGACAAACAAAAAACCAAAATCTTCGTATTACAATTCCAACAAGTCTGCGTTGGGTCATTTGAGTGCGTACACAACATACAAATTTGAATAAGCGGACTAAAAAGCGTTTTTTCATTTTAACGCCCAGGGACGTTAAGTTTTCAAAAATATTTTCAAAATGGCCGAGAAAATCCATTTCTTATTTGGTTTATGAATAAATGCAATAAAAGTCGCAAAAATCATTTAAAAAAAAAGAGCTGTTTTTAATGTCGTTGAAAAGCTGGCATCGAGATCTACATTTAGAAAAGAACATGGTCCATTTTGGACTTCAATATATGTCCTTTTTTTACTTCACTAGTAAGGGACATGTATTTTAAGTTTTCAATTTCCCTGTGTGCCGGATATTTATAGCGTTACACTTCTGCAAATGCTGAAGTCTGGACTATAGAATTCACAGCGTTGTTTTACTAGAATGTGATATTAATGTCTGCAATTTGTCGTCATCATAGATATGTGTCGCTGCGTTCATATGCAATGGTACGAAAATTAAAGTTTTCCAGTCAACGGACCAGATCTGTGTTACCCATATTTTTAGCATATTCTGTGAAGATCTCTAAGCGCATCAATTGTGATGTTATCGAACCAGCTGCTTTGATAATGTTTCGTCCTTGTATGGCTGCCTCCACTTCTAATTTTAGTATTGAAGGTTCGCCTTGGTAGTTCTGCATCATCTGTCTCAGGATGGTCACCATCAAAGATTCCTGTCTGTTCTGATAGTACCGAAGGCCGAGGGTTTAAATTTTTAGGCAATCACCCTTACTCTTTGGATATTTCCCTACCATTATTGGGAACAGCATTTATCTCAGGTTGCAGATAAGAATTTTTACACAATAAGCACTAAATTTCATAATGTTTGTTTACGTTAATCCAGAGTAATTAGTGAACAAACCCAAAAAAATCTACGACGTAAACTGACAACTTACTCCTTTCATTTATTAAAGTTGTTTAAACAATAAGAAATGCATGTTTTTGATATCCTGTAATATTGCACTTTAAATAAATTATATCTGTAGCTATTATTTAAACAATATATCAGTTTGTCTGAATCATTCGCTGAAACTTTAACTGGATATTTTAAGAGTACGAACCATTTCATTTTAATTTCTAAATACTGCGGTACTCCTGGAATATTTTATTTCTGCTCAAATCCAAATGGTATTTAAAGCTATATCTGTAGAGCATTTAATTCTTCAGGCAAAGATATTTTTCGAATGGAAGTTATTTAAATTTGAATAACCAGTTCTGTTCTGCTTTTGGCAGTAATTTAAAAATGAGTGAAGTGAGTATCTGAATGTAATGAATGCATTTTAAGTTCGTTTTAGTGCATCAATAATTAGTGGAGCGTGTCCGTCATTCAAATCTGCTCTCGATTTACTGGAAACACTCAGACGTTTCCCGTTGCCACAGTTGCGGTGCTGCACACTATCTGACAACCGATTTCAATTAGCACTATCGCGACTAAATTACAGGATGGGAAACAAAAGTTAGTTTGCATTACATTAATTTATATTATGAAAGCGTAGCTATTCGTATTATATTTTATAATTCGGAAATCACAATCTTATCTTGAAATTCACTGTTGTCTATACAAACACGAAAACAGTTGAACACTTCACTCGAATAATATAGTATAGTTGTCTACATATATTTACTGCACATAAAAAACCAAAAGCTGCCGACTGAGCAAATATAAATGGAGACCCCGGATATGTTTCATTTTTAAATTTTTTCTTATAATTAATTAAATAAGTATTAATTAATAGATAAAACATCATCAGCTCCTATATAAAGTATTGTAACAAATACAAGATAGGGGTTAAAGGAATTAAAATTACTTGTTATAAAATAGCGCGATGTGTGTGGAAATTTGAGGCGGTATTTCACAGACTATAAAATATCATCAACGCGAGGCTCAATGTAATATTAGAGGACTGCAAAAACAAGATTGTAAATTTTTTTTTTTATTTTTAACAACCGTTTCATATCAGATACAAAAGAACTTTCCGACCATACTGTAAAATATATTGTAGCATATTTCCTAAATTTGAAATATTTTATTACCGTGTTAAAGACTTTCCATAAACTCCATCGCCTGAGACAATCGGTTACGATCGATATCATCGTCAAATTGCTTTTTATTAGAAATGTAACAAATACGCGGGTAATTAAACGAGGAGAATATTTAAATTAATCAGGGCGCGAGCCAAACCATAAATTGATTCTAAATGTTCCCTAAACTGTACACTAGATAGGAACGACGAGTTTTTTTCATTTATTTTATGAATATGATAAGACAGAATCTAAACACAAAAAGGGTTTTTCATCTCGTTGGAAAATTAGGTAGTATGAAGCATTCTGAGACAGGATAATTTAAGTCATGATTAAAAGAATGTTTTATATTTAGGATAAAACCACTTTGGTCATAGTTATTATAGAGGACATTATTTGGCAGGTCGTGTTTAATACTTAGGGGAAGTCTAGTGTCCCATTGGTACTGTAGATGGCGCCAGCGGCCAGATAAAGCCTCAATACAAGTAGGGGCGGGTTCACATTTCATTGGTTAAGATTACCTCCAAAGTACCCCGCCCCATTTCGCCCAAAAAACTGACGAGGATAATCCGTCAATTTAAGAAGACACTTTTCATTCGGCTCCCTAGTGTGGTAAACAATATGTTATACTTTTATGTAGTAGGTAGTGGTAATATTTTTGGTGTCACCGGGTTTATTTATGTACTTTGAGATTTTCAGAAAAAATTAATTTATTGTTATTAGAGTTCAGATTAAACATCGCCTCCTTCGAATTTTTACTGATAATTGGCGTTCTCTTCACTAGTTTCTTGCGTATTGCTATCGGGAATTATTAACTTCATGTTTTATTAATGGCTATTGCAGTTTTTGGCCCTTTTGGCAATCAGACGTGTTTTAGGGTAAACAGTTTTCCCAATAACGAACTAACTTTCCACTTAAGTACGAGACTACGATCCAATTTGCATATTTTCTTATTTGTTTAACTTTAAGTTGAATTTTCTTTTGTTTAAATTTAGGTGTTAATTATTATATTATTTAAACCGATTATTTTCATGTTCCTCTTGTGTAAAAATAGATTAAGTGTGGTTAGATTTTTGTGTTCTGTTTATTTACTAATTTAATGGAAACAAAATTCATCGGAGTTAGATCACCGTGGTGAACCAGCAGGCATGACAAAGAAACTTGGGGTAAGTTTTGAACTATATCCTTTTAAGTGTACACACATATCTCTGTGAAAGGTCCACGTATAGACGATATTCATGCATTGAGATATCTACGTAGCCCCATATGCAGGGAGGAAGAGAGTATAACTTTAAAGAAAGACCCGCGGGTAGACTGATGAGTACTCCTTGGTAGTCGCACATAGTGTAAATTGGTCTTGTCTGAAAGGGGTACATTAATTTTCGTGGAGATAATCAATAAACATAATAACTCCCCAAAGTAGTGTAAACAGGGAAAGAAGGGTTTATTGCAGTATGTTCTGGCATGATTAAGATAAGAAATAAACGGAAACAACCTTTTCTTCATTAAAATTTCTTACTGAGATATATAATTACGTAAATTACCCTTAACTAGAACCGTATATCCAGGGAACACATAAGCAAAGCCGTACTTTGAATGTATGTATCAATATCGCACTGGACAGGCAATGCGTCGGACAATGCATAAGATATTCCTATCTATCATATCTATCCAAACAGAGTAAGATTTTTTAATTTACCAGAAACGCTATTAAGTTTTTACCGAAAACATGCTTTTTAAATCTCTAATATTATTTTCTTACTTTTTATTGGGTATTTTGCCACTGAAAAATATTTAAAAATTTTAATGAAAAAACCTCTGCGCCAAACGGATCAGACAGAGGTTGGTTCTTGAGTACTTGACTGTTTCAAAAAGTCTCACACCTAAAAATATATAAACTAGAACAATGTTATAAACTAAAAACTCAAAATCAAAGCTATAGGAAGTTAACGTTTCGGAAGGGAATCTACTTCCGTTCTCAAAACTTTTTTGGCCGCCAACCATGACAGTTCTTTGTTTATGTATTTCCATAGTCACGTGAGACATTAAATTATATTTATCTTATTTTTACTTACTTCGTCTCCAAGGATGGGCAACTAACTAGTACAAAAATCTATTGAATAATTAGAAACGCATCTATCCTCGTTTAATAAAATAATCGCGGATTCTTTAAGTTTTCTTTTAGTTCCGTTGCTCTCTTTTTCCAAAATCTTCGCCGAGTCCCATTTAATTCTATGATTATTATCCCATGCGTGTTCACAAATTTTGAATTTTTCAAATTCTCCCCTTCTAGCGTAATTTCTATGTTCACCAAGCCTTACGTTGAAAGGTCTGGATGATTCACCTACGTAATGTTTTCCGCACTCACACGGAACACTATAAATACAATTTTTTGAGTTTTGAACAATATTTGGAGGTTTGGTTCTTGATAAAACCGATCTTAGCGTGGAGCCCGTTTGAAAAACCGTTCGTACGGAAAACCTATTCCCAATTTTTCGTAATTTATCCGATAAACCATGTATATATGGAATTACTGCCATTGACCTAAATACCTCAGGTTGTGATAGTATATTCTCTCTACTACCAATGTTCAATAACTGACTATCAACAAATCTCTCAGGATATTGATTATTTAATAAGACAGTTTTTATAAATTGTTTTTCGTTCTTTAATATTACATCATTTGAAGAAATAATTTTGGCCCTGTCATACAAACACTTAACAACACCTTTCTTAACACTAATATGTTGATTTGAATTGAAATTTAAGTATCTGTTTGTGTGTGTTTGTTTTCTATACACACTGATTTGGTATGTGCTATCTAATTTTTTAATTAAAATATCTAAGAAAGAATAGAGAAAGAATAATGAATTACTTATTATTCTCTATTTCTATTGTAAATTTAATTGAAGGTTCTTTTTCGTTAATCTGATTCAAAAAATTACTTAAACATTCTTCACTATAAGGCCATATAGCAAAAATATCATCTACATATCTCCACCATACAATGGGTTTATAAGCTAGATTATTAATATTACTTTCCTCGAAATTTTCCATGAAAATGTTACTTAATATTGGAGATAATGAAGAACCCATGGCCATCCCAAAGTCTTGTTGATAGAAGTCATTATTTAATTGAAAGTATGTTGTTTTAATGCAAAGTGTAAGTAATTCCATTATAGTTTCAATGCTTAATTCGCCAAATTCCCATCTTGTTGCAATTTGTTTTTAATTATTATTAATGTTTTATCTACAGGAACATTTGTAAATAGGCTTACTACATCAAAACTGACCATTAGATGATTATTGTTAAAATTATTTTCTGACAGCTTTTCCAAAAAATGTTTGCTGTTTTTAATATAAGACTCGGAGGAACCTGATAAACGATTTAGGATCTAAAAAAAATATTTTGAGAGTTTACTACATGGAGAATTAATTGAACTCACAATTGGTCTTAAAGGGATGTCAGGTTTATGAATTTTTGGCAAACCATAGAAATGAGGAGGCTTGCTGTGCCACAAATAAACAATTACAGACAATATCTCTAATATTATTTTATTCATTCTAATGCAGAAAAATTTGAAACACGGCTCTGCAGTACCCTATCGGCAGGTAATAGCGCTGTCTTTTATATTTGGATGGCTGGTTTTTATTGCCTTTTTTATGTGCAGTAAATAAATGCTGTATTAATACGAAATGTAATAGTTCAACGAATTCTACTAATCCAGTATCAATTTGGTAACATACATTATAAAAACGGACTTTTTTCACTTTTTGAAGACAATTGCCCAATTGAAGTGCCATATCTCAGAAAGTTCTGGACGTACGGAACTTCTTGGGCTCGAATTATAGCAAATTTGATCTACTTTAGAAGTGGAGTATTAACATTTTCTGTACAATGCAGTATGCATTAGGAAATACTGAAGAAAAACAGACACAAGTGCAAAGACTATGCTGTTCTCTAAGTATTGCATAGCTGGCACAGGTATTTCGAAGCTGCAAACTTGGTTTCTTACTATATGTATAATTGTATAGGTCCTAACAACATTTAAAAAAATTAGAACTGCATGACCTTTTGCCCTTCTTGTGTATAAATTGACTGGCGTGTACACTATTATTATTTATTTTTGTTTTAAAACCAATATCATATTTTTTTTCAGCATTAAATTCTCTGTAATTTGATACCATGTAACGGTCACGTTTTGAAATAGCACTCAGTACATTAAATTAAATTAAAGTATATTTAAAATTTGTGTACTTATAAAATGGTTTTTGCACGATCGTAAAACTTTAACTTCAACGCAGATATAATGACCGTTTGACCTTTAACGCTATACGGAAATTACACGGGCAGAGGGGGCTTGTTAGTTTCAAAGCGATGTTTTTGGTTTAAAGCTGGGGTTGAGTTTTTGGCCTGGGGCTGAGACACCACGTAGCGGGAGCAGTTGAATATAACCTCCTCGAATTAGTTAAACGTGGTAATTAATTCGAGCTTTGGCTGTGTTGGCTGAAAAATTAAAGTCGCCATATATTTGTAAATATTTGTACATAGTGATCAATAACTGCTAATAGAATAGAATAGTATGCCATTGCCTATAGCTATAGCAAGGCAATGTTTTCGCCGAATAAACTGTAGGTAGACTTTTCTATTATGTACGTCTCTCGTGATGCCAATGTTGCTGTTTGAAGCAGCTTGCAACCAGAATTATATTGATGGCTTCATTACTTCATTTCACGATTGGCCAGTAATATTCTTTATTGTATCCAGTGTTACCGTCCGATAAAGACTTCTCGTACCCCATGAAAAGACTATAGTGCGTGAATAATTTCATGTGAACGTTGTGCTTGCGTAACTATTTCGCCCCGTTTTTAGACATCTCCCGTGTATTTTGTCCATAAAAAACATAGTGTTCGACTACCGAACCAGTTTATGTCGAAATTACTAATTGTCGGGCCATTTTTGTTATTAATTTTACGTACAGTCTGTATTATGTCCTTTTGTATGTCTTCATGTAATTTAATTGAGCCTCTTTATGTTAACGTAAGAATTCTCTGTTTTACCCCTCTGGTCAGATCGTGCTTGGTTTGGTTTAATTATTTATTGTATACGGATTCCTATTGTGTACAATTTCGCTTTGTATTTTGTTATGTCAGATGGACTTTTGACGATTTTTTTATATTATTATTCTGACGAAAAGTTTTTGAAGTTTACCTACACTCTGAAGTAAATTGCTCTATCTTTGTTTGTGTATTTCTCAGTAAACTGTTAAAGTAGTAAAATTTAAATGATTCATTCTATTTCTACTAAGGAAATTTTAGCCTTTCAACCACACAATTTTTTATGATTTTCTAAATTTTTTTCAAGATGGCAGCCAAAAGAAACGCTAGTTCCACCAAAAACCTTTATCTACTGTACTAATGGTACTCCACCAAATCCTTTAACATTTTCCACAATTCTTTTTAATCAATGAGGATAATAGGGATTGTAATATAATTTATGTCCTTCCGGAAACTGGATTGTGAATATAATTGAAAATATTCATCGAATAACATACAAAGTAATAACCGAACTGAACAATTGTCAGCTCTGCTCAGAAACAGTAAACGAAAACCCTATAACGATGACATAAAATAAATTAATACGCGTTTAATACGAGTTCAGCCGAATCAAAAATCACTTGATCCAATTCGTCGGTAAACTTTAATCAAGCGCGGCTCACAGTTGGTTGCACTTAATAATCATAAAACCGAAATGAAAACATTAAGACCAGAGACGTTCCGAGGCCCTGACGGTGGGGTGGATCTGTTATCAGATAATATGCATTCATATTTCAAACGGGAATAATAGATTCTGAAATCCGTACAACCGCTATGTTAATTATTCTTTATTACATAGCGCTATAATTCCGGTCGATATCCTGGCTACATGACTACCATTAGTTTACAATACGCCAGCGCTATGTCCGGTGTAATGTTTCCCTATTATTCTGTACACAAATAGGTAAGTCTATTAGTAGAGCCGGTTTCCAGGCTGGATTATTCTATTATAGGAATAAATCAAATAAAAATTGGCAGCAACGTGTTTATTATGATGCATGACATTACTATCGCTTCGTAATTGCTTTATTGGTAAGACAGGCGATAAAACGTTATTGAGAAAAGAATGAAAATTTTATGTTTTGGTGACTATTAATATTATGTGAAGGCGGAAAAGTGCATTAGGAGACTTATTAAGCACAACGCTGTAACAGACGTTTTGTATTCTATGCATTGTTTGAGTCGGTCTCACATTGCTGCATAGCATGTCCGACAACATCATGCCATCTGCCACAGGTGGTTGCTTGGAGCCCGTCCTCATCAGAGCTCTTTGCTTGAACTATAAGTCATTCTATATTGTATTTTCTCCGGTAGATGTGGGCAAGAAGAGAAAGAGTTCAGAAGAATACGATGCATATCACCTTCGGAGACAAAGTTCTTCGACAATTGAGTTATTAGTGCGATGTGCTCTCCAGAGAATTATAACAAACGCCTCTATACCTACATCTCGAAAGCATCAATATGCTGTGCCATCTGCACTTCTCCTTCAAGCAACATAATATTTCAGGCGGCAGGTAAACGATTGTGACAAGCACACCTACCTCGCTGATTTTTTGCATACGTTTTAACCCCCCCCCCCCCCCCCTCAGAATCCCAAATGAACAAAATCTATATTTCTTAAGTCCTCTAGGTCTAACAGGTGCAAAAACTGTTTTGCAATTATTTCGGCTTCTATTGAAGCTATGACAAAAGCGATGATACAAGCGCAGAGGGTCCTTCGGACATTACAAATTTGCTCATGACTTTCGTCGTAACTACAACGGTTATCGACTGGGGGGTGGAGCAAACTTTTTCGAAGCAACAATTTTCTTTTAATTAAGTGGTTTATTTGCAACGATCTTTTACTATTTTAAGCATTCTGTGATAAATTTATCACTTTATAATGTTAGTAAAGGCTTGTCTAGAAAGTTAATCAAGTTAATAATTAATTGTTTGCACTATTATGACTGTTTTACATTGTCATTATTGTATGGTATTTTTACTTTCACATTATCGAAGTAAAAACATTTACATAATACGAATTCTTGTGGATGCAGAAAAGCAACAATTTCATGTACAGAGCTTAACGAAGTACGATGACAATTACGCGTTCAGTTTTAATATTAACACTGAAAACAACGGGAGAACCTAGGAAATCAAAAAAGCCGAAGAAACTAAAACAACCTAAGAAATTAAAGAGAACCAGGGACAACAACATCGAACGAAGACCAAAACGATCTCGAAGATCGTAATAAAAAATCACAGAGTAGCATCAACAAAAGAGTCGTGGTATATATCTCCTGCAGACACAATATTATATTTTAATGCGTGAGTAATATGCATGTATACTCAAAAAATATAAAAAATACAAAGAACAGCCGAATAAAATTAATATACTAGCACGGAATTGTAAAATATGTATTCGCACCTGCTATTATCAGAATGTAGACATTTCCCAACTTACAACGCCCATAACAATAATTGTTTTTTCCTAATCTACAAATTTCATAACCTCTGAATAAATAATAAAAAAGGTTCAAATAGTACGAAATAGTAAAAGCACGTTGCAAATAACCGATTTTATGAAAAAGATTGTTGCTCCGAAGAGATTGCCCCACCCCCCAATCAATAACCGTTGCAGTTACGATGAAAGTCAAGTCAAGACAAGTTGTAGTGATCGAACCGCCCCCTATGCTGGTATCATTGCTTTTGTCGTGGCTTCAATAGAGGCCGAGATAATTGAAAAACAATTTTCGCACCTGTTAGCACTCCCTTCCTCACGGGACTTAAAAAAAATAGAATTTTGTGCATTTGGAGTAGGTATTGGGGGCTTATAATGTATGCAAAAAATCAGCGAAGTAGGTGAGCTTGTCACAATAACATAGGGAAAATCTCCCTTCCGCTTATCGTAACTATTGTTTAACAACGTTATAGATATAATACTGTGGTCCGTAATTTTTGGAAAATCATGCACCATGGCTTTTACATTAGGTTGATTTGTAAGAACATAATCTATTAGTGAACTGCTAGTAGCCGTTACCCTAGTTGGTTCAGTTATTATTTGTTCAATTCCAAACTTTACTATGATATTCTTCAATTTGTTTGCATAAAATATGGGTTCTAAATAGTTAGTATTAAAATCACCCACTAACAGAAAGCGCTCATTACTATTAATGCTTTCACACACATTTTCAATTTCATTTACAAAATTTGCATCGCTCGTGCTTGGGGAATGATACAATACACCTACTAGCCATAATTTCAATTTTATTTTAATTGTTATAAATTGAATCCAATAATTTGGTTCAACAACATAAGCCTTCTTTTTAACAAATTTCAGATCATTTCTAATTCATATTATGACACCCCCTGCGTGACGACTTTTAGAGTCACATCTTACAGTATTATATAGGTGTATATTAATTTCGCTATCCTCAAAATCTTCAGTTATTCTAGATTCACTAAGCATTAATATTTTGGGTTTATTACATATAATATCCTGAACAATCTCATCTTTATGTGCAAATAAACTTTGTATATTCAAATAAATTATGTCTATGTTAAGTTTTAGAGCATTCCTTTCATTATCATTTAATATTTTTAAATTTTTATCATTAGCAGGGATGACTACTGATCTAAAAAATTTCCTTACCGATTTTCCTCACTACATAAATCTAGTACTTCACTACAATTAATGTTGTTCAAACCTTTATTATTAATACCAAAACTTAAATTATCGTTATTTATCTTTATAAATTTAAGGTTTTTGTTGCAACTTTTATTAGGCCTACCTAATATATTTAACTATTTTATCTGCTATAACATTTTTCTTATCTAAAAATTCCTCATTACTGTTAATATTTAACCATGTTACGTTGCCTTCGGCGTACCTATTTAACAAAAATGCATAGTTATTTAAGTTATTTGGCTTATCATTGAATTTATTGATAAACTTGTTTTTGTTTTTGTAATTAGTAAAAGGAATTGAAGTATGTATAATATTTCAATAATTTTATACCTCGTTTTTTACGGAAATGCTGTGACCTTAATAAAAAAAATTATAAAGACATGTGAAATGAAAACGAGAGTAAAGTGCAGACGTAGTTAGCCTAGTACGTTTGCAGTTTACTACATTTGCAGGCGAAGGCAAATGAGCTGTGTGTTCATATTATTTTGCAACAGGTTTAAACACTTTCAAAAAGGGCAAGGAAAATTTTCGGCGTATTTATTTATTTATCTTTGCATTGAATATGATCAATCATGAATAGTGGTTTTAAACTTCAAAAAACTTAGTTAATTGCAGACGCTTGAGACTTTTCGGTGAACATTCTACGTCCCCACTTTACCAATAAGCAGTGAGACATATAAGCTAGTGACGATTATGTTAGAATATTACCGAATGATTTTGGCTATACCTTATGCACCTGCAGATTACGTACATGCGCTTGTGAGAGTCGGCTTCGCTCGACTACGGTTTTACCGCCATCATGTTTTGTATGACTTTTTATGGAATAAAATAAATGTCATTTATAATAATTGTTTTTCATTATTTCCTCTAAGAAATATTGTTTAATAATGCAATTTTTATAATATATTTCGTACCTGAGGTAATATTTTGCAAATATGACACGACACAGATTCGCACCTCGCTTGCTCCATTACTTCTGATTTTCAATTATTTTTTACCTCGTTTTTTACGGTAATCCTGTGACCTTAACAAAAATATTTATAGAGACATTCTTTGCTTAAAAATATATGCTGTTTATGAAAATATTTGTTATTTTTCCATACATCAACATGTTAAAAATTTTGGAACAATACCGGAAAGAAAAGTATTTGATATTTTTCTTAATGTTGCCTTTCTGGAAATCATGCAAAATCATTATTTCCTCTAAGAAATATTGTTTAATAATGCAATGTTTATAATATATTTCGTACCTGAGGTAATATTTTGTAAATATTGTCACGCAGTACTTGAAATTTAATTGGGACACCTGGTCCATCGTTTGTGGGTAATGGATATGATTTGTGATATTAGATCGGCTTAACGTATTTCTTTGCATTTTACTTTGTATCGAAAAAGCTGAGTTAGCTGGAAGCAGGTTCACCGCACTACATTGTCGCCGGAGCAAAAGTGATGTGTCAATTAAATTAATAACGATACCTCGTGCAGTAAAAAAGTCAGTTGGGTTTTGAGTTCGAAAATAGAAAATCCGCCGGGTACTGCTTGGGCCCAACTCCTTCCCCAGAATGGTTTGTCTCCAGAGGTAGCAACAAAAATGTAAGTACTCTCTCTTTTTTTGTATCTATTTGATTTAATAAATTTGTACTTTGTTTTCTACCTCTATGTTTTATTTAATAGAGTATTCATTCAACAATTAGTTTAAACCCTCTCGTATGCCAAGCGAGTTAAAGTGGCTCCGTGGGTATCACCGATAGCACCCCGGGTCATGGTGTATTTTTATTTAAAAACTCGTTTAATTTATTACTGCAAGGATCCTTTAACTTTTTTTATACTAATATACAATATTTACTAATTTTAATGAATTTTTTATTTTTGCTTTTGGCTCGCTAGTCTTTGACAATAGTTTACAAAGTATTGGAGCTTGCATTACTAAGGTTAAATGTTTTATGTTGTCGATTTATTGATATTTGATTATTTTAAAACTTGACAATGATTTTTTGAATTTTTTTATTTTAACTCCATATTGTTATTTTATTCTTATGTGCTTTATTGTTATGTGTTATTTGTATTAGAAATATTGTGTTTGGACGTTTTGTTGGATTTCTTTAAAAAAAATCTATTTTCTCTACTTATTTTTGATATATTGTTTTTGTAATTGTATACCTAAATGTTTAAAGCTGGGGACCAGCTTTCATGGGTGGGGGAGATGTGTCACGCAGTACTTGAAATTTACTTGGGACACCCGGTACATCGTGTGTGGGTAACGGATATGATTTGTGACATTAGATCGGCTTAACGTATTTCTTTGCATTTTATTTTGTATCGAAAAAGCTGAGTTAGCTGGAAGCAGGTTCACCGCACTACATTGTCGCCGGGGCAAAAGTGCTGTGTCTATTAAATTAATAACAATACCTCGTGCAGTAAAAAAGTCAGTTGGGTTTTGACTTCGATAATAGAAAGTCCGTCGGGTACTGCTTGGGCCCAACTCCTTCCCCAGAATGGTTTGACTCCAGAGGTAGCAACAAAAATGTAAGTACTCTCTCTTTTTTGTATCTATTTGATTTAGTAAATTTGTACTTTGTTTTCTACCTCCATGTTTATTTAATATAGTATTCATTCAACAATTAGTTTAAACCCTCTCGTATGCCAAGCGAGTTAAAGTGGCTCCGTGGGTATCACCGATAGCACCCCGGGTCATGGTGTATTTTTATTTAAAAACTCGTTTAATTTATTACTGCAAGGATCCTTTAACTTTTTTTATACTAATATACAATATTTACTAATTTTAATGAATTTTTTATTTTTGCTTTTGGCTCGCTAGTCTTTGACAATAGTTTACAAAGTATTGGAGCTTGCATTACTAAGGTTAAATGTTTTATGTTGTCGATTTATTGATATTTGATTATTTTAAAACTTGACAATGATTTTTTGAATTTTTTTATTTTAACTCCATATTGTTATTTTATTCTTATGTGCTTTATTGTTATGTGTTATTTGTATTAGAAATATTGTGTTTGGACGTTTTGTTGGATTTCTTTAAAAAAAATCTATTTTCTCTACTTATTTTTTATATATTGTTTTTGTAATTGTATACCTAAATGTTTAAAGCTGGGGACCAGCTTTCATGGGTGGGGGAGATGTGTCACGCAGTACTTGAAATTTACTTGGGACACCCGGTACATCGTGTGTGGGTAACGGATATGATTTGTGACATTAGATCGGCTTAACGTATTTCTTTGCATTTTATTTTGTATCGAAAAAGCTGAGTTAGCTGGAAGCAGGTTCACCGCACTACATTGTCGTCGGGGCAAAAGTGCTGTGTCTATTAAATTAATAACAATACCTCGTGCAGTAAAAAAGTCAGTTGGGTTTTGACTTCGATAATAGAAAGTCCGCCGGGTACTGCTTGGGCCCAACTCCTTCCCCAGAATGGTTTGACTCCAGAGGTAGCAACAAAAATGTAAGTACTCTCTCTTTTTTTGTATCTATTTGATTTAGTAAATTTGTACTTTGTTTTCTACCTCCATGTTTATTTAATATAGTATTCATTCAACAATTAGTTTAAACCCTCTCGTACGCACAGTGAGTTAAAGTGGCTCCGTGGGTATCACCAATAGCACCCCGGATAACCGGGCAATATGGGGGATACCTGTGGACGTCGCGTATATTACTCAGAAATAGGTCTTACACCCATAAAAAGGGTATATATGCGATAATATAGCACGACACAGATTCGCACCTCGCTTGCTCCACTACTCCTAATTCAATAGTTTTTTACCTTGTTTTTTTACGGAAATCCTGTGACTTTAATAAAAATATTTGTATGTAAATATATCTTATTTTTCCGTACATCGACTAATGTTAAAAATTTTGAAAAAATACCGGAAAAAAGTTTTTGATTTTTTTTCTTAATGTTGCCGTTCTGGAAATTATGCAAACTTTAGATGGTCTTATTAATTAAATTTCAATGAATTCATAAAAAAATAAATCATCTGCCTCCGAACATGTTTGAGATTTATAGACAAAATTAGCTACACCGCCTGGGCTAATAGATGTTTGACAAAGCATAACCCTGTCTGACGTCTTTACCAACTTTCCATATGTCGAAGTTAGACAAAATATTAGGGTCCTCTTGTAGAGTTTAATTTTCTTATGTTTGTTGAATTGTTATAGAAGTATAACACTGGATGGCGTAACAATATTTATACTTCAGAAAAGTTTATTGATCTCGCAGTTTTACATTTAAACGATTAACAATCTCTAGATGTGTTGTTATACATGCCTGCTCCCTGATGTACTAATTCAATTCCTCAGCAACATGAATGTTATTTAATTAATTGGTAGCACGCATCGCATACTTTTCTTCGAGGAAGTTAGAAACTAGGTAAGGTATAAGTAAGTAATTCCCACAGGAGCTGTAATAGAATTACCTTTAATGTATTAAATAAGTCGACGTAAGGCAATCATCCAAGAAAATGAAATTGCTGTGTAATTTTTATTTCCTATGGTATTATATTAATAAAAAAATCATTAGAAAACATGTTCGTTATAGAATTTGGCAAACAGCAGATAAAGCTATATATGAGAACTAAAGATATTAATTTCTAATCTTTGCATTCTTTTGAAAACATCAATTTTCTAATAGATATTGTGATTACAAATACTTTTAGAGTTTACTTCATCAGTTTCTGGGTTGGAATTGAGGTCCTAAATATAAGCGTTGAATTATGTGAAGTTCCTTAAAAGCAGTTAACCATTCAACTCACACAATCGCACAAGATGTTAACCTTAATAATAATAAAACCTCTTTATTCAGTAATACCTTGCGATGTACTTAAGAGTAAGTGTACCATAAAAAGGCTTTTATTAAATGGAGATGTATATTAATAATAGTTTCAATTTGCACAATGAAGAAATGATGCCTAAATTAATTATCTATAAAATTAGTCAAATATGCATAAGACCTATGGTAAGTCTGGGCACATCCCAATGATGTTTAATCTCAACTACACACAATTATTAGAGTTAACAATCGACTGGCACAAAAATATTCAAATTCCTTGTAGAATATGTTTGGGCACTTTTATTTCGGATTGAAAAGACTTGAATTGATGTTAATAATAATACACTGGATAGAGTATGTGGTATGTTCCTTGTGAAAGATCTTTAGAATAATTATTTTTAAAAAGGGGAAAAACAATCCTTTTTAATGTTTCAACTAAAAACTGAATTTTTATACACTCTACATATGTTTTGGCTTGTTAGATTGCAGTAAGTAATGGATATAAGGAGTCACTAATAGAGAACATGGTTAAAAACAAACAGCGAAAATTACTTCAAAAGGAATTTTTTACTGTAACCAACAAAACAACAAAGTACAATTTTATTAATTATATTCCTAGGTTTACTGATAAAATAAGTAGAAAATTAAATAAGTTAGGCATCTCCACAATAAGTGTAAACAAAACAAATTTAGGAAGTATTTTAGTTAACAATAAAGAAAAAATAAGTAAAGTCAACAAATTGGGGGTGTAAGGTAATGTAAGGACTGTAACGTGGTATATATTGGCCAGAGTGGTAGAAGTATAGCTAATAGGGTAAAAGAACATAAAAATCTATTTTAAACAACACCAAAACCCAGCAATGTCAACACATTGCATTGAAAATAATCATTTTATCGACACAGAGAATATTAATTTAATCCATTCAGAAAGAAAAGGAAAACGCTTAAACCTCCTTGAACAATTAGAAATAAAAAAATCCCTTAAAGGCAACACTTGTACCATCAACGACCAACTAAATTTCATAAACACTCCTATAATAGACAAGGTTTTAAGAATAGCCCATTGAATTATATTCCGAGTAGGTGGATCCTTAGTTTTATTATTTGAAATCCCCGTAATTTCACATGTTTGGGTATTATTGCATTTATTTTTAGAACAACCGCCCTCATAGCTTTAGTATTCATCTGTAATGCTCTTGAGAAAGGCCTAACAAGCCGAAACATATGTAGAGTGTATAAAAATACAGTTTTTATTTGAAATATCAAAAAGCATTGTTTTTCCCTTTACTGAAAATAATTATGTTAATAATAAATAAATTTTGGGTTCGTTTGGGCAATAAATCTATATGAACAATTGTATGATCCGTCAGGACTAAGCATTTGAATTGCTTTGAAAGAATTAAATAAGCTTTCAGTGTTTGCAAACGTACTCACGATATGTAACTTAATTAAGCTTACTTAAGATAACGTGACCTTGACTCCTCCTCGAGAGACTCTTACGGATATGTTCGCATCCTTATTTCACAGCGATTATTTCACTTTGCTAAATATTTGGTTAACGTTAAAAATGTACTATTTGCTATGGATAAATCTTGGCTAAGTCGTCATCAGCTCCCCAAAATTCTTGACGCTGGTTGAGAACCGATCATCAGAATGACCGTGATAAGCCATAATTCAAATTTCGCTAGCAAAAGTCAAGTTCATCCAAGGCAGATGAATTTTAGTGCTGTTCTTTTAAAAAATTTCAATATTTCACACATTTCTGGACAGAAAGGAACAAATTAAGCCAAAAAAGTATTTTTATTTCAGCTCACTCATTTTCACTTTGTTGATTTACTGTACTCTATTACTATAACACCAACATCGGTGATGAGCTCATTCTAAGCCGGTCCGGTCCGTGTGTCAAAGTTTCAATTCGTTACGTTGCAACTGACACCTGAACTGGCTCCTACCAAAATTGTGTTGATGTGAAAACTCTCTTAACCTCTTTCTGAATATCTGTATGGCTTTGCTCATACTTTTTCTGCATTTTTGCTGATACAAAATGATTTCTTGTTAATTATTGATTCAATTGATACTTCCATAAATATTGTCCTACATAAAGTTGTAAATTAAAGACATTATAATATACCTGAGGTAGACTAAGAAACCCTGTAAATTTTTCTGTTATGTTTACCTGACTGCGGCAAAGCCTAAAAGTAAAGGTTATGACTTTGGCAGTTTTTATACGAATTTGTATATGTGTTAGTACTTATCTTTGTAGACATTGAGTTTCTCCATACAAATTGAAATGTATCTGAACTATTTGCTAGTCTACTTTAATACTACTACTACTTTACTACTTTATTACCTTATTACCTATATATTCATTATCATCTTTGATAGTTTTTACATTCAATTATTCATTTCTCATCTCCAAACTCTGACAATTACTTTTGGTCGGTGCCGAGGAGCTTGTAAGTATTAACATTAATATTTTAAGACCAATTTATTGAAAATTTTATTAAAAAACAAAAGTAACATTTTTCAGATTCTGAGTTGCCGGAATTTGAGTAGTTTAATCAAAGTAGTGTAATTTCTTGAGTTATTGATCTGAAACTAATGCGCTATACCGCCCAAGATTAAACCAATATGCTTTTTATCTCGACATCATGCCAAGGGAATGCAGCGGGTACAGTAAGGGAGTATCGTAGACGATATCTCAACCGTTGTGCCCCAAATTTAAGAACTTCCTCAGACTAGGAAGGCCAAGGAGATAGCTAGCTAAAGCAAAATTTTCTGGATAATAATTCTTGCACTCTAGTGTGGTAATAAGGATGCAACTGGTGATAATGTAATATTCGCCAAATCTGACAAACGCTGCCTTTGTTTTTGTATAAAATTGCCAATAAAATTGCTTTAGCATGTCTCTGGTTTTTTAAATTTTCATGAAACCGACCTAACTGGATGAAAAATCACAAAATCAAAAGAAATTCAAAATTTAGTAAGATATTCAATAAGTAATCAATATTCTTAATTTGACAGAAGATAAAAACATTTGAACTTGATCTTTACCGGACCACCCTGTATAGGACACATCTTGTATCAGTACGAACTCTAATGCGCATGCAGCCCATCATAATAAAGAGGCGGATCTATAATTTGATCATCGTACGTCAATCCACTTGAAGGTTATTAGGAGAAAACTGGTTGCCAAGCACCCACTTTAAGGGGCTCTAACTCGGTTATGAGGGAAATCTTCATCTTTGGGACACCCTAATCTACAGTTGAATTTAGTGTCTTTTGTATCACCCTGACCATGATGAGCTCTGGAACTAGATTCTATTTTGAGCTAATTCCGGTAAAGGGTAGGGGGGTTAAATAGTGGTAATATAAACTCCAATTTAAGTGAAGTGAAACACGGCGTGCCTCAAGGATCCGTCTTGGGACCAATCCTTTTTATGTTATTTATAAACGATATCTGCCATTTTCTAGAACCTTTCAAATGTGTCCTATTTGCAGATGACATAACTCTAATGACCTCAAATAGAGATTGTATGGATCTTATGAATAACTTAGATCAAATTGAAAAAACTTCTGACAAATGGTTTATCACAAATAAACTGAAACTTAACACCGATAAATCGCAAAAAATGGTCATATCGGCAAATCGCAGCATCACTGAGGGTAAGAGTGTGAAACTATTAGGTGTTGTTATAGGTGACAATCTAAATAGGTATGGTCATGTTGACTATCTGGGAAAATCTCTCCCAAGTATAATATTTCTACTACGCCAATTGACGTTGATATTAGGTATAAACACACTACTATCAACATATTTTGCGCTGTTTCATTCCCGTATTACTTATGCAGTAAGTTTATGGGGAATTCAAGTCATGCCTTAAACATTTTTCGACTCCAAAAGAGAGCACTCAGAGTAATTGCTGGAGTCAATAATACTAGTGAACACTGTCAGCCACTATTTCTAAAA
This sequence comes from Stenurella melanura, assembly GCA_963583905.1. Taxonomy (NCBI): domain Eukaryota; kingdom Metazoa; phylum Arthropoda; class Insecta; order Coleoptera; family Cerambycidae; genus Stenurella; species Stenurella melanura. Next base: position 198,910,534 of record OY757309.1, read on the forward strand.
TTTGGTATAATGCCTTTACCATCAGTATATATATACTTTTCCATTATTGAAATACATAAAAACATTAGTAGTTTTAACACTCAATCTGACTCTCACAGTTATAGTACAAGATCTGCAGATTTATTAAGGACGACCCGTTTCAGGCTGAAAAAATCTGAAAATAGTTCCCTAAATCTTAATCTGTATAACAAAATACCATCTGAAGTAAAATCATTAAATCTAGATCTCTTCAAAAAACTGTTAAAAAAATTATATTGAAACACTGTTTTTATTCGGTTGACGATTATCTGAGGGCATAACCCATATAAAAACCAAACCATCAAATAATAATATTTAGTAATTAAATAATCACATTAAATGCACTTATATTGGTATGGAACAGAATTACTTCGTATTTTTCTTTGTATACACATGATTGTCATGTATCTCTTATATAAACGTGTTTGTAGGTATGTATGTACCATATATTTTCGTCTTGACAATGTACAGTGTACTATGCTATACTGTTTGTTTTACTATAGTTAAGGTATTATGTAGATTTGTTATTTATTATTTGTATGTATAGAATTACGACTAATTGTTGTTTGCTCTAGTTGGAATTTATTAACCATAGGATAGATTCTCTTTCTTTTTTTGTTGACTTGCTACAAATGTACATAATTATATATCATGTGGTTAAATAAATGCTATGTATCTACCTATCTAAATAAGGGAAAATATGTAAAGCAAGCTGGTAACAGTATATAAATTTGCAATTTGGTGTATATACTAGAAGCCAAGGCCTCAGATTTTTCTATAATATGTTGCACCCCCTCCCCACCACTTCCACCTCATTATTAAAGCGGTTGACAAAATAAAATTGAGACATTCACTTTAAATTTGGTACACCTACGTGCTATAACGACATTTGTAACTATATTATATTTTAAGATGATTCCGGTGAAGGGGTGCGGTGGTAAGTAGGGGTTAAAAGTGAAACTAAGCTGGTAAGAGCACAGATACTTAGGATTTGGTGTATATACGAGAAGCCAACACCTTAGATTTATTTGTAATATTTTTCACCCCTCCGTCCCTAGCACCTTCACTCCGTTATTGAAGGAGCTGATAAAATAAAATTGAGATATTCACTTGAAATTTGATACACGCACGTATTGTAATGACATCTGATTGAGATAATTCCGTTGAAGGAATGGGGGGCGGGGGGGGGGGGGGTGTGTGTACAAATATGGGAAATAAGGAAAGCAAGCTAATAAGAGTCCAGAAACTTCATTTTTGGCGTATATTGTAGAAGCAAGCGCTCCAAATTTTTTTATGACATCTGCCTCGGATACATTATTAAAATTTTATTACTATTTATTTCCACATACTAGAGCGCAAATATAGTCATAATCTTTTCCTCTAAAGAGACATGGATGGGAAATCTGGATGTGGAAGTAGTGATTCCTTAGGCAGCGGTTTTTAAATTTTAATCAATGCAATTATTTTGGTAATAATTAATTGTTTGAATGGTCATTAACTTTGTGTTTCTCTAGAAATAATGTTTATTAAGGACATGTAAAGGACACAATCATCTGCAATAACTGTACATATATCTCCATTATTGCAAGGTATCTCTCTAATAAAGCATTTAACGTTGGTAATGTAAACTGAGTTTTACCGGGGCTTAACGAACCAAATATAATTAAAAAATATACCAGCCTTTTGCAAGTCCTTTTAAAACAAGAGAACATAATTAACTTACAATGTTGAATATAATATAAAAGGACTTCATTACATTTCATTTGATGTTTCAATTATCGTGATGAAAAAGCGTTGTTCCAATCTGACTTCCTACGCACGTGTGTTCTGCCACTCAATTAATTATGGAAACGAGTTTATAACAACAAATCCCATAAATCTCTGCTAATATAATGAAAGCAGGCGTAGGTGAGGACTGAAGAATAAATAAAAACTGACATGAAATCTAAGAGACAATTAGATAGAGTGTGAGCTGGCAGGTATATCTTCCTCTAAAGCGCGGGGCCGCGTGTTAGGTCGTCGTAAAGTTTCCACAGTGTAAAATACCGCAGTAATAACCGTCCTGGTGAAGGATTGATTTTGTTTTAACACCCTGGACGTAGAATATAACACCATAAGCTTGGTCCACTAAGATTATACTATAGATAGGTTTCGAAGTACCTTAATATATAAAGTGAAGAATTTTCTTGAGCTAATAAATTCCGGTTGTACGGTATTCCCACGTGTACTGATCAATTTTCAAATATTAATGTGGTTTTTATACTGCGTAATAGATAATACACTGGTTTATTATTACAGATATAGCCATTTAAAATATCGGATCATTGTTTTACATGATTTCAATTTCTCAGTTCAATTTATTTAACTGCGTTATTATCAAGGGTCGGATTAACAGGGCCACACTTAGGAAAGTAAAATCAAATAAAGTTCGGAAAACAAAGGCGAAAAGTTAGCGTTTTATTTAGTTCAGTCGGTAACATCCTGAAAATATAGCTAAATATCTTGAGTTTATATATCATATAACTATTGTTTCTAATCATTTATTAGTTAAAAAATTGTATTTAAAAAATATCACCAAAAAATTGAATATACAGCCTTTTTTGGACTCTTTCTCGGCTAATTTTAACATACTGCTAAATTTGTATATGTGAATATTTTTATTCCTAACTTTTTCTAAATTGAAGTACTACCTTTAACTAAAAGATAATGAATTTATAATGTATATCTATTATAACCAGTTATTTTTTATGGGCCTGTGACTAGTTAGATGCACAAAAAAATGTTATATGTTATATTATTATTTGTATATACTAACAAATATCAATAGCCCTCAAAAATGGCAACACAAGAGAGTATTTTAAAACCCATTTTTCTTCCTAGCTTGTTTGGTTTTCGAGCAATTCAATTGTTTCTATATGCTGCGTGCAAAAAAATCAAATAAACGAAAATTCGCGCGCATTAAAAATACAAATTTTGCAATTTTTATTAATATCGATATTCTCGAAAACCATGGCATATACAAAAAAATTACAAGAAAACTTTTTTTAGGCAATTAGTCAAGCTTTCTCTTTTATGATGAGCAATTTTTATATATCTTCAACGGTTAACGAGATGTCAGTAAAATAAGGCTTTTTTCACTGAAGGGGTGGTTTTTTGGGGGGGGGGGGTTTCGCGGCACCCCAGAAATGATTTTTGTAGTTTTGTGCTGTTTAATCCTCGCACTAATAGTTACGGAAGGAAAATCTCAGATAACATTTTTTTGTTATGAAAATATTTATAATTATTGGGCTATAATAGAATAATATTTATTGGTTAGAGTACTTGTGTCATTTTCAGATCATTCGTCAAATGCAACTTTATACAAATTTACACTATGTACTTACAAAATGTTTTTATTTCAGGGTAGTGCCTACACATAATAACACAAAACAAAGTAATTTTCGGTTGACAACAATGTAAATCGAAAATATTTGTTAACCAAATTACGAAATCATGAAACCCATAAAACTCGTAAATATGAAGTGAAATTTGCTGTGGCGTCGCATTATTTACATGCCTACTAGCTAATCAAATGAATTTGACTAAAACAGATACTATTACCAACCGCATTTACATTTGAAAAATAAACAACTAACTATCAAATGACAAAATCACGGTTAATGTGGAAAATAAACGGCTAAAAAATATGTAGCAAAATGCCAAAATAACATCGTTGCAGCGGCCGTATGCTTACTGCTCAGAGATAGTTTCAATGATTCCATCGGCTTGCGCGTAAAGTTATACGAGTTAACCGGTGTTGTAGATTAATCGTGGACTGGATATTAGTAGTTTGCCGCGAGTAGGTACTATTACGAAGTATTCCTAGACAGATGAGAAATTGTCAGTAGCTTATGCTTACGCTTCAGGATAATAGATGGCGCGCGCTCGATAATATTCAAATTGAATTAAATAAATAAATCAAACTAACTTTAAAACGAAGTTGAGTAGATTAAACGATAATTGTAATAAAGTCTGTTAGCCACATGAGGATGTAAGATTATCAACGCAAATACAGATCATTTATTTTATCATTCATTTTATCATTCCCTTAATAAAAGAGAACTACTTTTTGGGCGGGGCAACGGGAATTAAATAACAATACGCCGCGCTAGGTTAAATTCCTTATCTTTCACTCGACATTTGAAATTTTGTTAAACCTCTAAGGGGGATGTTACGATGGAGAAACCTTATTGACTTATAAGGCAATAGTTTTAAATAATTATATATCGTTAAATACCAACGTTTAAAAATATTGTTTTAGGTTTTTCTTTAAAATGGTATCTCGATGTTACATTTTTGCTTTAAGCAAGAATGTAGTATACGTTCAATTTCGGATAAGAATACTGCATTTGTCTTTATCACTAAATTTTCCGACATACCTATTTAATATTTTCTACGAAGTAAGCGAAAACCTGGGCGAAGAAATTCCCTTAATTCTGTCTCGGCGGCAAATCATTAATGTACGATCACGTTTTCTACGATTTCATAACCTGCAAAATGGAATGGTACCACATGTGACACCGCGCTAGAGGAGCAAAATTGAAGTCCTCAATCATATAACTGAGGAGCAAAATGGAAGTCCTCAACCATATAACTGAGGAGCAAAATGGAAGTCCTCAACCATATAACTGAGGAGCAAAATGGAAATCCTCAACCATATAACGATAAAAATGTATTATCATCGGCGAACAGGGGCGTACTCAGAAATTTCTCTCATCAGGATGTTAGAACAAAAGATAAGTACTTTTAATTAATACATGTAAAAGGGATTATTTTCACATATGCATTGCCGTACATTAATTCGTAGTACCTTATATTTTAAATTCGCTGTTACAAATATTTCGTCGTAGTATCGATTCCTTGTTCTCAATTTTTTGTCGCTATGTACAAATTTGCTTACGTACTCGTAGTTTGATAACGTGATATTATTTGAAATTTACCAGTATCGCAGATTCGCTCTGTCAAAGTACTCTATTTTTGGATTTGTCTCAATGGTTAGTCATATCGATAAATATCTGCACATAATACGTGTCATGTAATCTGAAATTTCCAGGATTTGATCAATCAAATCATATCATTTATATGGACTATTTATTTAAAGGGAATTCGGATGTTCGGGTCGTGGTGAAATGTATATCTATTTGCTAGGATTGAGTCCTAGTATTAATTTTTGTAGTTATATAACTTGGGGTGTCCCGTTTTTAAGTATTTAGTATTACGCAGCGGGGAGACTCAAATAAGTATCCAGTTTGAGTGAAACTGCCTATCTATTGTTAGGTTAAGTTTTATTATCTTATCGTTGTGATACATGTTTTTTTAGTATTGAGATAACGGTACGGGACCTACCTTTTGTAATATAGTTATTTTGTCTCTCGTAAAAATCTTAAGTTTACCTCGAAGCTAGGTAATGATTAAAGCTGCAGAAATTTTGTTGTAATATATGATCTTTTAGTATACAGGTAAAGTTACGAGACGTATATTTTGTAATATATTTTTATTTCTTCTAAACGCCTCAAATTTTCCTTCCAGCTAGGCAAATTGTAATATAGCGTATCTTGTAATATAGTATATTTTGTATATATTTCTGTTTGATATCCTGCTATACAGTATCGCTGATGTTGTGATACTTTCATTTTTTTGTAAGATAATGTTTTGTAATATAGTACTATTGTATATATGTAATATTTGTCCTTTGCTTATTTTTAGTTTTTCTTTTCCTTGATTGCACTAGTTAATCATGGCGCCAAGCCTTGAACTCACTGCCCTATTTGATCTCCGTATCTTTGCTATGCTAGCCGGGTTAAACCAGTGGCGCTAAATACGTCGCTCGTAGGGTGGCCCACACTTGAAAAACTTAGGCAAATTAAAACCTCTCTTTAAACGCCACAACGTATAATTTGTATAACAATTATCAGCCTTAGTAAATTCATTTTATTATCTCCATAATCATGACACCTTTAATAGCGTACCAGAGAGAGGATTTCGCTTGACTGACCGCGGTATGTTTGTGTACCCAACTACTGTAATCAACTGGCAAAGAGCCAGGATTAGTAAATTCGGAGATCTTTTTTTGGCTCTGGCTCTTGGACTAACACTTGAACAATGCAAATAAGAAATATTGAACATACTTAGCTTAAGTATATAATACCAGACCTCCACGCCAGACTGTAACTTCTTCTTGTTCATATTTACACCAGATTAACAAGGCGTCTCAAAATAAATAATAACTGAAGCAAAACAACAGAAAGCAGCCCACTGGGACAGAGCAATCGACTGTTTATTTCTATTAAAACAGAATGGTGCGTCGTTAACGTTTTCTGCTCGATAGAACGCCAAGACTGGCCGACTACAGCTAAGGAAGACATTACGAATTTATAGCACCTTAAAACGTAATACTAATAACTCAGTTTCATTTTGTGTTATTTTGTGTTCGGAAAACAACTATAAAAATCTGTTAGTAATCGATTTTAGATTTTAGTACCATCGGTTTATACAAAAGTATATCAATTAAGTTTATCGTCATGTAAATCGAGAACAGGCTCATTTCACTGAATGAAAATATGAAGAAAATCTAGGTATATTCCAACTTAAGATGAACTATTATTGACCATTCATTTAGTAGTCTAAGACTGGAATTGCAAAAGTGATTATCACCAAGCAATCAACATATTATTGTTCACTGATGATGTGGAGAACACATCACCATGCATCTACAGGACACGACAAAAATTTATCAATGACGGCGTCAGACGTGCCTTCGTCTCGGTTTAAGGAACTCGCAAGCCTTACCCCAAAGTCGAACATGTTTCGTTAGCATTAGTACATGGGAAAGTGATATCCCCAGAGTCGTACCTAAAACATTTGTGCACAATAACAGTAGAAATTTAAAGGTAAGATAAACAGTTATTTGGTATGGTGATAAATAAAAGAAATTACTATGTTCTGCTTGTGTCAAAATAGGGATACCTTATATATTTGTGGAGCGCTGACGAATTCGATATTCCATAATATATTGAGAATATTAAGTTCATCTCTCCCGTGGGTAGGGTTTATATACCTGCTGTAACCGTTACATCGTAAAATATTTACGGTAGGAGGAAGTGGGATAGTCATATCAAAATAATTTGAAATTATAATTAAAATAACTGCCAGACCATATTTTACATGAGAATAATGCTATTCTATGTATTAAGTAATGCATTATACTTGATTTAACTTTCTCTAGAAAAACAAGCATGCCCCGCTCTCCTCTGTATACGTAAGTTGTAAAGCTTTAAGATTCTTTAAGTGCATTAAATATATGTTGTTAGCTATACTAAGTTATCAGATCTCGTTTTCATATAGATAACACAAAAGTAACTCATGAACATCGACTGTAGATAGACCTAGAAAGTAAAATGCTGTGTATATTATGTATATAACACAAAAGTGTCAGTTCGGTACTTCCTAGAGAAGTGCTCCAAACTCGCAATTGAAAGTCAGAGATACAAGCTACCAGAAGGCGTAAACCATGTAATAGGGGAAAACTGTAATGTAAAAAGTCTATTGCCATACAGTTCCCATAATGGTCTATGTCTCTGATAATAAAATAATAACTTGGATGCAATACAATCACCCTAGAGGATTCAATGCACAGAGAGCAAGAAACGACACAGAATTTTTCAAGAGACGTCTCCCAAAGCGAATCTTCAACAATATATTTTCTCGAGTCCTCTCATGGTTTGGCTACATCAATCTGAAAGAGGACAATATATAATGGTTAATTGTCCTGGGAATACCAAATACTAGGAGGCTAAAAAATTATCCCACAAAGCGTTGAGCTTATGTCACCAAAGAGCTAGAAAGGCACTTAACGCAACCGCGATATATAGCTTAAGCACATGTTATACACCAAGAGAAAGTCTTATATTTCGGTTCTGAGGGCAATGGAAATGTATTCAACATGCGAATGGAGGACTAAAACTGAAGAGCAATTACCACAATTAAAGTTGCAGAAGTTGTTATTCCTTGCCTGCTGCCTTGGCGGCCATTTTTGAAAAAACAAACTTTAAGTTACCGTCACCCATATTAGTCCAAAGCATACATGTGAGGTATCGTCTTTAGTTAAACTCGATGTCACGAGTACGAAAACGGTGTCCATTTATCAATAGAGGGCAGTATGGCCGGTATATTTTGATTAATACACTGAACAATAAAAAAAGGAAATTTAAGTATACTTTCGAATTAAACATGGTATGGTGGTCGACTGTCTGCTACATCTTGAACAAAAATGTAGTTCTTTTTCTGAAAGGAGAGTACAAGAATCTGCGAATTGCTTTAATTAACAAATTTATGCTGTTTGTTATACATTTTTAATATTTAGAGGGTGGGTACTAGATAATAATGTGGTGAATACGGCATTTCAATACATCTAGGTGCCATTTGGGAGAGTTGGTCCTTACCCTAAGGAGATTTAATTTTATCTAGGACGCCCAAACATTTTCCCTCAGGAACCAAGATATCGGCCATTTTGGAAAGAACAAACTTTAATCACAGTCACTCATACTAGTCCAAAACATACATGTGGGGGTCTCCTTTTTAGTTAAACTCGATGTCACAAGTTCGAAAACGATGTCCATTTTTCGATAAAAAGCAATATGGTCGGTGTATTTTGATTAAAATAAAAAAAAAAATAAATAAATTGGGCATGCTCTAGGTATGTTGGTCGGCTGCTTGTTGCTTCTTAAACGCAAATATAGCCCTGTTTTCTGAAAAAAAAAAAACATAGCAATCTACCAATTGTTTTAATTCAAAAGGTATTATGTTTATTTAACTATTTTTCCGGCGAAGAAATTGCGATGGGCTCTCACGACGAGACTTGGTTGTGATATTGCCAAGATATTAGAAATATTTACTGTATATGTCAGATATGCTCAAGGATTATGGTAGACAAAAAAAATAATAAAAAGAGAGAAAATTATGAATATTCAACTCTGGCTATAAACATTTTGGAACTTGAATCATAGATGAGTTATCAGTTCCATTACATTTAGATTCTCTTAGTCAGGATAATAGTATCGAGTCAGCACTTATGAACCACAATGCCAAATCGCACAAATTATTTTATACAAAATTTGATAGTCGTAAAATGGAACGAGCGCGTACAGCTAGAAATTCACCTTGATTTTTACAGTAGAAGAACCAGAACTAGTTATTATCCCTGCTGGTCCCTCTAACAACCGATTGACAAGATCCCAGGCTGAAACATTAAATACATTTCACCCTATATCATTTATATGTGAAAAAGAAGAGCAATCGAAATGTCCATTGCATAAGGACTGGAATACTGTAGAAATTCGAGGAACTTTGAACCAATGGTATTATACAACTTATGGCTGCTATGAGATCCATGGATTTAGTCACACAGAAGGCATACGAAATATGACTAACAATATATGAACATTTTAAAATATATTGAGGATCTCTTTTATCTCAGCAATGTTTATTGAGAGACTTGCTGAATTACTTAACTGCAAGGTAACAGAGTGCTCACCAGTGCATCGCTCCAGATTGCTCCAGGAAATCGTCTCGTACTTTCCTCAGCTACGGACCGAGAGACAGAGGGGAGGCAGATAATATGTTTTAGAGAGTGGGTGAATCTTCTACAGCGTATTGATGGCGATGACTATGATACAGATGTAAATAAATGAAAATTCTCCTATGCTTCAATTTCCTAATAAACACTCAGGCCAAACAAGAACTGTTTCGGTTTCTGGACAATAAAGTACTCAATAATTTAAAGAAAGAATACGTAGTGACAAATGTTTACACTATAATTGCTGCATCTAAATCAGAAGAAAGCGATCTTGATAAGATCGAATTTAAAATAGTTGAAGCAGACAGCAGAGTTTTTTTGCATGTGCGGAACATGATCAATTTCGGCGCAAAGGAAATTTTAATACAAACGTGTGACACAGATGTTGTTTTACTTGCTATTTCTTGTACGGCTGCTTTGAAGTAACTGGCGCTTGAAGTACTATCGTTGTACCTCACTGCATCTAGAAACAAATAGTACTTGGCAGTGCAAATCACTGAGGCTTCGCGTCTTGAGAAAGCAGCAGCAATAAGTAGATTCCATACCTACACTGGTTGCGACAGTATATACTCATTTACCACAAAAAAGTAACCGGTGCCTAAGGAATCACTACTTTCACATCCAAATTTTCATCCCAGTCACTTTAAAGAAAACATGTTGACTATATTTGCACTCTAGTATGTGAAAATTACTGGTCATAGAATTTTAATAAGATTTGGGGCAGATGTCACAGAAAAATATTAGAAGGAAATCTGAGAACTTACTTTCTAGTATATACACCAAATCCCAAGTTTCTGTACTCTTACAGTATGCCTTACTCCTCTACTTACACCCCACTCCTTCCACAGAGTCGTGTTAAAATATAATCTAGTTTCAGATGTCGTTATAATACATACGTGTACCAAATTTAAAGTGAAAATCTCAATTAAATTTTATCAAGTCTTTTAATAAGGGAGTAGGGGTGGTGAGGATATGGAAAATCTCATAAAAAAACCTGAGGCCTTAGCTTCTAATATGTACACCAAATCCCAAATTTCTGTACTCTCACCAACTTGCTTTATTTATTTTCCCTTATTTACCCCTATTTAACCCCAACCCTTCAATGGAATCATCTCAAAATAAAATCTAGTTCTAGATATCGCTATAACACAGACCTATACCAAATTTTAAGTGAATATCTTAAATTTATCTTATCAACCCCGTTTAATAATGGAGTAGGGGTGGTGGGGGGTTGAAAAATATTATAAAAAATCTGAGGCCTTGTCTTCTAGTACATATATCGAATTTCAAATTTTTGTACTGTCCCCAGCTTGCTTTACTTATTTTCCCCTATTTAGCCCCCAACCCTTCAACGGAATAATCCCAAAATATAATATAGTTCCTGATTTCATCATAATATGGGTATACTTATATCAAATTTCAAGTGAATATCTCAATTTTATTTTACCAACCCCGTTTAGTAATGGAGTAGGGGTGGTGGGGGTTAAAAAATACTTAAAATAATTTAAAGCTTTGACTTCTAGTACATACGCCGAACTTCAAGTTTCTGTAGTGTTACCAGCTTGCTTTACTTATTTTCCTCTATTTAACTCCTAGCCCTTCAACGGAATAATCCCAAAATATAATACAGTTCCTGATGTCATTATAATATATAGGTATACCAAATTTCAAGTGAATATCTCTATTATTTTATTTTATCAACCCCTTTAATAACGGAGTGGAGGGGTGGTGAGGGGATGGAAAATATTTTAAAAACTATGAGGCCTTGGCTTCTACACCAAATTTCAAGTTTCTGTACTCTTACCAGCTTGCTTTACGTATTTTCACTTACTCACCCCTATTTAACCCCCAACCCTTCAACAAAATCATCTCAAAATATAATCAAGTTCCAATGCTACGTGTACCAAATTTCAAGTGAGATTGTAATTAAAGAAGATTGATTAAACGCTATGAAAATATTCATATGTTCATATTATAGCATTAAATTATCTTGATTTACTTCCATTTCACTTTCATTTCCATACTCCGAGTATTACTACTATTTTCTTAAATAGAATAAACCCATTAACTTGATCTAACAGTAAAATAGGACTCAATATTAGGGTGCAGGAAGCAACAAACAGTCAGAAACCATTCTCAACACGTTCTCGTGCAAAATATTTGATTACCTTATATTTTCAGCAACTTGAATATAAAATATGTATATATAATAAATCCCATTTTCGTGTTAATGATGTTAAAATTAACTAAAAATTATACGCCACAAAAAAAATGGACAAAGTATAATTTTCCTTTAAATGGCCGCCATCTTGGTTCCTAAGGGAAAATGTTGACACGTCCTAATCGAAAATAAATATCTTTGGAGGTAAGAAACAACTGTATCACATGGCATCCTGTGGAGTTGAGATGTCGCTAAAAACTCGTAGCCCAACCACTATACCGCCTCTATATCTGCATATAAGGTAGGAGGCAGTACTCAGTGCCCTAAGGCTGCAGCCGGTACTCTCTTGGTCACTTAAGGGTTCTGGGGTTAATCCAATTGGAATCCATGACCAAACCCACTGACTCAATGCCAATTTATCGGGACTTTGATATGATAATTGAGAGTCGTCAAACGAGCAGTGTCGAAGCCCTGCAGTTGGAGAAGGGGTTACTCATTGGTACTCAGATTGAGTCCGAACCATTTTGTGACTTATCTAAAGGACACATAATGAAGGAGATTCTAAAATAGGAAAAGGAACAGAACAGGAGGCATACTCCAGGCCAAAAACAAACGAAAAAGTTTATAACTTATTTGACACAGAATGTCACAAGGTTTCTCGAACTCTAAAAGTCCGACTAAATGCTGATGACTGTCCTTATAACAAGCCATTGCCCCTTGAGATATCATCTTAACAATATAGGCAAAGCAGACAATGATACGTGATACTGCAATAGAAACTGCAGAACACATTCTTTGCGAATGCAAGATGCTAGTTCACACTAGACTAAAGTACCTAGAAAAGGTGGAACTAACGTCTGAAGACATAAGGAAATTAGCCCCCAGGAAAATCACAAGCTTTATAAGAAGCTTATAATAGTACAATAAAACATATTGTCATTATGAGTAAGAAAATCTATATGTCGGATACTACGGGGGCACGTTTAGGGTTAGACCGCTTGGGTATGTTAACAAGTACGATACTGACATTTCACTTAATACAAAATTTAATAACGAAATCCAAATCTGTTCCTGGGCTAGCTGATTTCGTTTCGTTCGCTTAAAATCCCCTAAGCGTGGTCCTATATCCTTATAAGAAAATGCATCGAACTGTTATTGGTTATTTAAAAAAGATGAATTATTATTTGTTTGCTTATAATTGTATTGAAACATATTCTTTATAGGATTTTGCAAACAGCAGAAAAATAACTATCTATAACTAAAAGAAGAACTATGTGTGTAAAAATATTAATGAAATCTTTGCATTTTTTCGATAACCTGAATTCTTGTTATGCTAGCAAATTAAAATCCTAAAATGATTTTTTCTAATTTCTTATTTGACAATTCTCATTCTAACACTAGCATCCACACAGTCCCCTACGGCCATGCAGATTAAACTAGTATCTACATAACCCCCTACGATCATGAAGATTCAGTTAAAAATGAGAATAGAGGCCTAAATTGAATTTATTTATCTACCTTGTCTTAAAATTGTTTCATTCTAATGGATTACATTTTCATGAAATATATCTCCAATACTAGTTAGCTAATAGATAGGTGAGGTTGTTTTTATCAGTCAATGTCAAATATAATTATTTCACACTTTATTCATAGAAATTATTTTGGTTTTGCATGAAACATCTTTGAGTGGCTTTATGTCTTTCTGATGAGCTCCAGAATAAGGGCGAAAAACGTTTCAAAGGCTAAGCATTTCCAAGAAACAGAATGATAAATTTCATGAAAATGTAATCCATTAGAATGAAACAATTTTAAGACAAGGTAGATAAATAAATTCAATTTAGGCCTCTATTCTCATTTTTAACTGAATCTTCATGATCGTAGGGGGTTATGTAGATACTAGTTTAATCTGCATGGCCGTAGGGGACTGTGTGGATGCTAGTGTTAGAATGAGAATTGTCAAATAAGAAATTAGAAAAAATCATTTTAGGATTTTAATTTGCTAGCATAACCAGAATTCAGGTTATCGAAAAACTGCAAAGATTTCATTAATATTTTTACACACATAGTTCTTCTTTTAGTTATAGATAGTTATTTTTCTGCTGTTTGCAAAATCCTATAAAGAATATGTTTCAATGTTATTGGTTAGGGTAAGACAATTTATATGTTTACATTAACAAAAATAATAAGTGCTAGTGCTGGGTTCCAGCATAGGTGTGCAGAAATTATTTTCGGTGGCGCCGACATGACATCGGATATATATGCCAAAATAGTTATTTACATTACTAGATGCGAAAGTTTAGGTATGTGGTGATTTTTCAATGGTCCAGGTGTAGCCGAGGCCTTTAAAAAACACGAAACACCTAAAAGAGCTTTCGCATCGTGTAATGTATTAAATTTCTTCTACTACCGAAAGATATAGGATTCAATAACGTAAAACTAATTATTTCATGATATTATTTGACGTTTTTAATAAACTTTATAGTATATGAGGCTGTGACAATTGTTTATATGCCAACGAGGCCATTACTATCTGTCATCGAGGTATGACAGTTAATTCAAGTGATTAATGAATAAAAATATATCATGTCGAAAATATTGTGAGCGGATGAAACATTCATTCCCAGTAAATGTGAGCATGTTCTTGAAACTAACAACAGCACAACAGCATTTAGGTTGTAAATTCTACTTCGTTCATATTCCAAGTTTTTCGTTAATTTGAAAGGTGGCTGTACCTCGCATGACGTTTAGAATATATTTTATTTAACTATAAAATGATTTAAGTATCATATAATATTATTAATGGTAACATTATTTGTATCGTTGTTAAAATCTCCTCGAAATCTTTTTCCTTCGTGAAAGAATTTTAATGGATAACCTTAAAATGCCCCGTATATTTATTTACATACTACAATTTCATATTTCATTTCAAATAGTAAAAAACTTATTTGCTTAAATTATTTTCATAGAAACATTTATTACTCATACCATGATATATTTAATGAGTTTCTTTACTGACGATGTGATATATGTCACGAAACTATGTCAATTGCAAACTACCTATATATCTAAAGTTCTAAAAAACAGTAATTAAATAGCTTTTTTTCCTTTAACACGCTACAAGGCTATTGATTATGAGCATTATCATAAAACATGTTTTCAGATTATTCTGATAAAAATATTTGCGTGTGTTTCCTACTGTTGTTATGGCTATAATACGTTATTTTGTTTGGTTGTGCTAAAGACTTCATTTCAACTACTTTAAACAACGTTATATTTGTAATTTATTAGGCTTATAAAATAAAAAATGTTGCTATCCTATTTGGATCTGAATATGTCCAAGAAATAATTATTTTTTATACATAAATATTTTATTTTTTTGATGTGTAGGGGGTTCAGTGTGAGTATAACATTCGGTAAGCCCCAATTCGGCCGCCATCTTGAAAAAGGGGGCGTAAACAGTTTTTCCGCAGTATTCTGAGAACTGAAGTCTCACAAAAAAAATTTAAGACTTTTCTTGCAGAGAATTGAATTTGCTGTAATCTTAGTCTAGATATTTGCCGTAAAATTGAGAATGAGAAAGTTATCATTAAAAATAGATTAAAATATTCAAGAAAAATATACTTTAAAGGTTATAGCTTTTTTCCGTTGATTTTATTGAAAGAAAACACATCAGATGTTTTTTGTAGATAATTTTATTGTAAACAATTTCCTCTACTAGTTTTTTAAATTTCGTTTCTTTGAAGAGGTGTTAGGACCAAAGAGTTTAACAAATAGAGGAGACAAGCTCCATAAGCGTAATGTATAAGCAGCGGTAGGCTGTAGGCTTCTCATCCTTCTCACACAGTTCATTCTCTGTTTGTCGCACAGTACATGAGGGCAGGTGACGATTGGAATACAATGACAGTGTGACAGATGACAATAGGTATATACCGACCTGGGATTTATGGGTGACTTAGTTTTTCTACAAACTTTACAAATATAAACCATTGTCACAAAAAAAAATAATAATGTACAAATTAAACGTTATAAACCGATTAAACGTTATAAACAGAAGAAAAATTTGAGAAAACACGTGTAATTGTAAATAAAGCAGAACGCTATTCAAAACAAAGATTCAAAATTGACGGTATTTGTGAAATCAAAGCGCGCCAGGTAAGGCTGTGTTGCTTTGTAAAATAGACTGGATAGAGAGAGTACGAGGTGTGCGACAAGGACGAAGAGCATACCGCCTCCAAGGCAACCAAACCGCGACTCCCGGCAAATCGATGGCTTGTCTTCTCTATTTATTAAAATCAAACTAACACTCCATTCAAAACGCGCGAAACTGTGCAGGAAAGAACACCGATCTGAAAATAATTTAACTGTTTTTTGGGTCGCTGACTATGCAAATCGGGGTCCGGGATCCCCTCTAAAAACTCAAAAAACACCCCTTTTAGAAGGTTTTTCGCAATAATTTTAATAAAAATCAAAAAGTACCTTATGAAATCTCCTTTTTTAATATTAATTTGCAAGGGGTGTTGATTTATACCAAACATAACCATATTATTTGATTACGGATAGGATGGGAGGGTTAAGACCACCCCTACATTGACTTGAAATTAAAAGAAATTAGTGAAAAATATTTTTTTCTACTTTTTTCTTCAAATTTGTCTAAATGGGCGTTACCCGCCAAAATAAAATTATTCTCAACCCTTAAGGGGATAAAACTATTCCCTCCTACCCTTAAATTGACGCATGCTTTGAAAAATTTATTAATCTTTTTTTTTGCATTTTCATTTTATTTTTGATTAAATATTAGTTACTAAACAAGTTTTGAAATGTATTCTTTAATCTTTTGGAAGGTTTAAACCACCCCTAAATCGAAATTAATAAAACCTATTAGAACATTTTTAGTAATATTTCATCAAAAATAAAATGAAAATGCAAAAAAATAAACTCGTTTTTCAAAGCCTGGTTCAATTTAGGGGTAGGAGGGGGTAGTTTTACCTCCTTAAGGGGGATGCCCATTCAATCAAATTTGAAGCAAGAGGTAGAACAAAAATGTTTTTTGCCAATATTTCTTAATTTTAAGTCGATATAGGGATGGTTCTAACCCTCTTTGATTGTCCATAATCACATAATTTGGCTATATTTTGTATAAATCAACCACCCTTGCAAATTAATATTAAAAAGGGGATTTCATAGGATCCCTTTTGATTTTTATTAAAATTATCGCGAAAACCCATCTAAAAGCGGTGTTTTTTGCGTTATTAGAAATGTATTTTAAGAAATAAGTGGATAAAATTGTTGGAAATAATATGATCTACAAAAAACACCTGATGTATTTTTTCTATGAAATCAATAGACAAAAAGGTATAATCCTTAAATGATATTTATCTTGAAAATTTTAGTATATTTTTAATTATAACTTTTTCATTTTCAATTTTATGCCAAGATGTTTAAAGAAAAATATTGTAGAGAATTCAATTCTCTACAAAAAAAATGTCAAAAAATATTTTGTGAGATTTACGGTTTTTAAAGATGGCCGCCAAATGGGGGGGCTTTCAACCCCGAAATCTGAGTCTTACACTCACATTGGACCCCCCTACATATCAAAAAAATTAAATCTTGTCCTGTCCAAAATGCCAAGGTTCGGCCTAAATTTTGTAACATTTTACTGGAATACAAATTACGTCTACTTAGTACCTATATATCAAAAATCCTAAAAAAGTCTTTTTCTGTTCGAGAATTTGGTGATTGCATTGGTAAATTTAAAACGATTTCAACCGAATTTCATTTTGTTGTCAGGTATTTTCTGAGTAGTTGGTACTAAATGAAAAGATAAATAAAAATCAAACAATCGATCCAACAGAGCTGCCATAATCGCATAGCTTTTGCAGGATTTTTATAAAATTTGGTAACTGCGGATATAAGGATTATTTGATAACGACTCTTATTACAAAGTTTCAAAATTCGAAACAACAGATGTATTCTTTTCCTTTGTCCCAACTAGATAAGAGGTCACCAAAAAGATTCAAAAAGAAAACTACCTTGATAATAAGATTCGGTTAACATGGTGACGCACTATTGTCGAAATTTATTGAATAATTTTTAATGATTGTTTTCTAAAAGGCTCTTCAATTTTCTGTAAACTTATTTTGAAATATTTTTTCACTACATTATTTATATATTTCTTTTAATATGTACCTTGTATATGTACTAATTTGATATGTATTTTAAAGACGATAGAAAGTGTAAAACAGAGAAAACAAAAGAAGCATGTAATGAAATATAATAATATATTATTTTGCCAAACTTCCAATAATAGGAGGTAATAAATATAGATTATATACGAAATGTCTGTATTTTCTGCTATAGAAATATGTTTTACTTCCGCATCTACGTGGTGGAGTTGAAATATAGTAACCGTACAAAAATATCATTTTTGTTGAATGTCATGAAATGCGGAGACTTTCAATTTGAGCGAAAAGAGATTTCTGCCTGTCGGTCCTGTAACTTTTTCTCTGCGTATCATTACTATGGAACGGTTTAAGATATTGACTTTAATTTTAGTACACGCATGTATTATAACTAGATCTGGAACTGGATTATATTTTTAGCTTATTCCGTTGAAGAGTTGTGGGGTATAGGAATTTTTATGTCATCTGACACCCTCACCATCGCCCATATTCCATTGCTAAAGGGGATAACAAAATAAGAAACCATAGTATTTACACCAAATCCCAAGTTTCTGGACTCTGACTAGCTTATTTTATCTATTTACCCCTATTTACCCCAGCCCTTCAACGAAGTAAGGTCAAAACATAATCTATCTTCGGATTTCATTATCATACGTACGAGTACCAAATTCAAATCAATGTCTTATACAGTTGAAGAGTAAACGTGCGCAGAAGAAAGTTACAGACAGACCAACTTCCATTAGCACAAAAAAAATCTCCACGTTTCATGCTTTCTAATGAAATTTATATTTAGCAAGTTCACACATCCAGATTTGCTGAAAACTCACGCCAGAAAAGAACGATAGGATGGCTTCGCCTTCTCAAATGGGTTATTCCTACAAAATATTAAAAAAATTAATCATACGCATACCAATTTGCCGCGTGCTCGGTTTACCCAAAGAAGAGGAAAAAAGTAAAGGCATCAGAACTAACATATTTCGTCTTTTTTAAAAACAAAATTGATATCATGATATTCACCAACCAGCATAACTGCCCATGGAGGATGATGACGTCGTACCAAGCAAAATTTCGAGATCATACAAAATGAAGTGTCAAGTGCTCTCTAACCTGAATAATCGATTGACTGGTGTTTCGATTGTAGGACAGGTGTTTTATTATTACAAGATGATTTAATTTATTTAAAAACTGCATAGAGAGCATGGCAGTAACAGAAACGAAACAAAATTAAAAGGTAATATATTGTTTGCTGAGAAAAATCCAAGTAATAACAATTATAATCTTATTTCGTTGAATATTCACTGCAATTATTAAACACATAGCTGGTCATCTAATTATTATTTATATAATTACTTCCACATCCACATAGTTGAAATAGGTTTAAAATGTCATGGAACGTCCAGATTTTAAATTCGGGCGAAAAAAAAAAATGTCTGTCGGTCTGTCTGTCTGTCTGTCTGTAACTTTTTTTTTTTTTTGTCCGCACGTTTTCTCCGGAATGGTTTAAGACAGTGACTTGAAATTTTGTATGCATATATATTATATCCGTGAAGGGTTGGGGGTAAATAGGAGTAAATAGGGGAAAATAAGTAAAGCAAGCTGGTAAGAGTACAGAAACTTGAAATTCGGTGTATGTACTAGATGCCAAGGCCTCAAATTTTTTTAATATTTTCCATCCCTCACCACCCCCCCCTCCATTATTAAAAGGGTTGAGATATTCACTTGCAATTTAGTATACATATATATTATATTGACATCAGGAGCTAGATTATACTTTAGGATTATTCTGTTGAAGGATTGGGGGCTAAATTAGGGTAAATGGGGGAAATAAATAAAGCAATCTGATACGAGTACAAAAACTTGAAATTAGGTGTATGTACTAGAAGACAAGGCATCAGATTTTTTTATAATATTTTTCAACCTACCACCACACCCCTACTCCAATATTAAAGGAGTTGATGAAATAAAATTGAGACAGTCACTTGAAATTTGATACACGTATGTATTATAACGACATCTGGCACTAGATTATATTTTGAGATGTTTTCGTTGAAGGGGTTAAATAAGGGTAAATGGGGGAAATAAGTAAAGCAAGCTGGTAACAGTACAGAAATATGGGATTTAGTGTATATACTAGAAGCGAATGCCTCAGATTTTTTTAATTAATATTTTCCATTCCTCCATTAAAAGAATAACTACCTACCAAATTTGACTATTATTCGATAAATAGTTTTTCAGATAAAAAAAAAATTAGACCAACAGACAGACAGACTGACAGAAATTAATAGCCTGGATTTTTATAATCTACATGGTCTGAAACATGGAAATCCGAAGAAATCTCGGAGGACAGCGAGTGAAGTAAAAATGCTGGCAGTTCTATGAGATATTGTTGATTAAAGAATGCGTTTATTCACTTGTAAACTAATCAAGACTATGTCACTCGAGTTACGAAAATCATGAAATTAATTAACAATGTAACTTAAAAAAAATTAACACTTCTTACTTTTATTAAGCCAGACGCAATCATATTTTGTGGACTGGTTTAAAATTTTCATTTATCCCGTGACAAATTAATAATAAAACAAAAATGCCTGTACTTCATTATGGCTTGGTATTTAACATAAAAACCTATGCAAATTATGCATATATTATAGTTTTTATAATAGACATAAATAATAAAATAATTTTAACATAAACATGTCCAGTTCTCAATTTTCCCATTACCTTAAAAGTATTTGCGTGTATAACTTTTAGAACAGGGTAGCAAAAGTTTACAGTACGATTAATATAATATCTAAAATCTGAATATTTATACATAAATAATTATTTTTCATTTTGTAATGTGAATGAATTAACTGTTTCGTATATTTATTGTCATGATAGGTATATTGTTATAATAATTATAATTATAATTATTTAATGATAAATCGCTTTCATATGCATTTAACATTCAAAGCTGCAGAAATAATATACTATTTGGTTTATCGAAATGTCAATGTATTCATACAATTATATCATTACATAATATATATTAAATAATTTAATTGAAAAATACCAATATTCCAGGGTGTTTAAGAATTACACGGAGATTACTTGTGGCTATCAGCTTCATCAGGAATTCTCTAATTCACAACGTCTTTTCTTCCATGGTATGTATGATGACAGTCATCATCTCTTTGTTGTATGAAATATCTGACTAGGTAAGCGGTATACCCTCAAAAAGACACTCGGAAAAGCAACCTAAGTGACCACAAAGTTTCAACAGACTGAAACCTTTTGGAGTCAATTTGTTATTTTATTGTCAACAAAAAACCTTACTTAACTTTTTTTATTCCGATGGCAGGTAATTTGTTATTAACAAAGAAGTTGCAACATAAAAATAAAAGAAAGAATCGTTACCAAACACATCCTTTCGGTTAATTGGGCCATAATAGACACTTTTAGTATTTTGCCGTTTTTTCCAAAACACGTCACTTTTGAACTATAGGCGATTAAAAGTCGCAAATGGCCAAAAGTGAGCATCTTTTAAAAATTTGTTTCTCAGGTTCTACCAAAACTTTTTTTTTTCGAAAATGCTCGTCGACTAATGTTTTAAGACTTTTCAACACTTTATAACTCTCATTACTTTTTTGAAAACGCGCCTTTTTTAAACTATGGAAAATGTATGCTGGATTTTTTGGGCTTCTAAATTCCAAAATTAATGATTTGGCAAACATAGTTTCAGTTTAATGTGAAAGATTGGAAGTATAAGTAATAATTTATCAAATAATTTTTGAAATCAATTATGTGAAATTTAACTTTGTGACTTTACCAACGTATTCGAGAAAAAGCGCTACAGGAAATTGATAAATCAATTATTATTGATAAGTAATTTTTTCAAAATAATAAATAGAAAACTATAATAACATAGGTACCTATATTGTCAAAAAAATATATTATAATCCATCTATTTATATTCACACTTTTAACTACATTATAGTGCAATAAAAAAGACCAAAGATATGCATAGTCTTGTAACAGAAATATTATGATTTCACACGTTCTGGGTTATGACCTGGAGTATATATCTGAGTCTTGAACTTCCAAAGCCTATTGCGTTACTTTTATCAACAATTTTGTTTTATGGGCAGCATTTTTTTAGGTAAATAGGTGAATATCTACGGTTCTAGAGGTCCGATCGGGACCAACTAAAAACCAAAAACTTTCGCAATTAAAATTCCAACAAATCTGCGTTGGTTTTGGGTCATTTGAGTACGTACAAAATGAAATAAACTGGAAATATTCTGGTGTTTCTTTTTTATTTTAACGTCCAGGGACATCAAGAATTCCGATCGGCTTTAAACTTTCAGAAAAAATACCTTTTGTTGAAAACAAAACATCTTGAAATTTTGGTGCAAAATATTAAACCTTGTGGACACAAATGAATTTGTTATCTGAAATTTGAATTGTCCGCTATTTTGTGCTATTAAGTCCAAAATGGATCATTTTATAAATATAATTCTGGATGACAGTTTTCCGATGTCACTAAAAAAATTCTATTAAAGTAATTTTGGACACTTTTTTGCATTAATTTATAAACCAAAATTACTTTAAAAGCCAAATTCTATTTAGCTTCCCAGTTTTACCAAGTGCAGTTGTTTGGGGCAGGTGGAGATGGTAAAATACGTCATTTTGACGTCACAAAATATTGTTCCTTGACAGTTAGTAGTTGATTGAGTTTCTTAACGTTATGTTGTCTGTTTTTGTCTTGAAAGTTTATGTGCACGGAAAAAATGAGTGTGACAAAACAAAATGAAAATAGCAGCCAGCCAGTTAATATTTGATGACTTAACTCCATCTATATTAGGAGGACAAATAGAAAATATATAAATGGTATCAAGACAGTACAGTAGTAAATACTAGTAAAATTTATCATAATTTTATACACACCATTCCTTATATTTCCATCTTAATATTTTCCATTTTCTTATTGTTTATAACAACAAACCCTAACCTTACATCTTCTGTCATGTCTGACTAACCCAAACATACCGAACTGCGGAGTTGGTACAGCTTGGAAAGATAGGGGAGGTAACCCGGGTGAAGCAATACGTCAACGGGTCAGTTATAAGAATTACTGCGCGGGTACCCAGGGCACCTGGTAAGCTAAATAGAATTTGGCTTAAATATATTTTTTTTTTAATGTCATCGGAAAACTGTCGTACAGAACTACATTTTGAAAAAAAATCACATATTTCGTAATCCTTGCAACCATCGAGACATTGGAAATGATAACACCATACATAAAACGTAAACTTTTTCAACCTTTTCAACAGCATAATCCACTACACCGCTGTAGGTCGGAACTTTAAATGAAAACAGGTAACTTGACCCCCTGTGATATATGCAACCTACATTACATTTGCGTATATCAGCCGTTGCATATACGACAGTCTCACTCGACCGCGACACCGCTGTCTTTTGACCTTGAACAAAAAGTGTCTACCCTCATGTACGGACATAAACATTTCCAATGTTAAAAAATTATCCATTTTGGACTTAATGGCACAAAATGGCGGGCAATTAAAATTTAAATATAACAAATTAATTTGTGTGTACAAGGTCTAATATTTGGGCACCAAAATTTCAGGATGTTTTGTTTTTCACAAAAGGTATATTTTCTGAAAGTTGAAGTCGATCAGATTTCTTGACGTTTCTTTGCGTTAAAAAGAAAAAATTCACAGATTTCGAAATCCTTGCAATCATCAGGACATTGGAAATGATAACAACATACATAAAACATAAAGTTTTTCAACTTTTTCAGCTTTTTCCGCACTCAGGTTCGCCTCGTCCGGAAATAGCACAATCCACTACACCGCTGTATTTCCATCTTAAATGAAAACTGGCAACTTGACCCCCCTGTGATATATGCAACCCATATTACATTTGCGTATGTCAGCCGTTGCATATGATAGTCTCAGTCGACTGCGACACATTACTTTGAAATAAAGAGACATTATTATTTTCATTCAATTTGTACAACAGACAACTTATATCAGTTAGTTGCAATTCTAACACATCATTTATTTGCAAGCAGGCATATATTTGTAGCAGGCTGTACACTTTTGTGTTCTACCGTCAGCATCGCTGTACAACTTTTAGGTAATCTTCCGACACATCGATAGTAGCGCGGCCTTTTCGGCAGCCGTGTACAAATTTTTGCTTTAATAATATAAAGTCATACATTTTCAGTCTGTGACGTCAGACGCGGATGTTATGTAATAAATTTAAGTAAAGGCAGGTCAAATTTTAATTCGCTACTTATTGATTAATCACTAAACATTAAATTCAATCGCAAAATAAATCATCTGCCAAGGATATTTTCGAACGATGATAATTTAGTGTCATTGTAAGTGTTGGCCAGTTTATTAGCATTTTCTAGCTCCAGCAGTGTATATGTAGATGAGCGTACAAATATCGGATGCGCAGTGGATTCATAAAAAATAAAATCGATTACAACAAATCTCAAGAGTAAGTGAGCCTACTGGTCTTCTCTCTACCGTACCCCGACACCGCTGTCTTTTGACTTTGAACAAAAACTGCTAACTCCCCTACCCCATATATGAAAACATACACATTTCCAATGTTAAAAAAAAACGCTTTTTACCCAGTCTTTTCCATTTTGTACGTTATGTACGGACAAATGACCCAAGACCAACGCAGGTTTGTTGGAGTTTTTGGTCTTTAGTTTGTCCCGATTTGACCTCTAGAACCGGAAATATTCTCATTTTTACCTAAAAAAAAGGTTGTCAAAAAACAAAATTGTTCATAAAAAAACGCAATAGGCCTTGGAAGTTCAAGACTCAGATATATATTATGGTGATGCCCCAGGAAATCATAATATTGCTGTTACAAAACTATACACATCAATATACTTTTTTTACTCCATTGTTGTCGTTATTTGATAAACGATATATCATATATTAATATTGTAATGCATTTTCTTTAACAATTATAAATATTATAATTCTTATACCTATAACGTAATTACATGTGCATGTGTTGTAATTTAATTTTAAATTGAATCTTCATTCTCACTCTCATCAGATGTGTTTCATCAGTGATTATTTCTATGTTTTTACATTTTCTGAACAAGAGCATAGCTCACAACATTTAAAGACTTGAGCTAAGCAAGGGCAGATTTCTTCATCACCACAAGGCGATTTCCCGATACATAAACATATGAATGTCTGCAAAAGTTCCATTGCTGGATCTCCCTCGAAGTAATTAATGCATAAAACAAAATTATGCAACATCCATCCATACAAAGTGGGATCAAAATTATGTTATTTTTTTATATCTTGCTTATGACCATTATTTACTTGCCATTTAACCCGCATAATATGCTGCACCAATGCAGGCTCTATGGAGGCAATTTGCCTACTGCTGCATTTTTAAGTCTTGCTATTTCATATCTCAAGTTTATTGACCGCACATCCTTAACCTGTGAACTTTACTTCTCTTTAGATGTACCAGCTTTAAAGTTTTTTTTATAGTATTTAATGCATCTTGTGTGTATAAAAGAATAATATTTGTCAAACCGTTTATTTCGGAATTTAAAAGCTTAAAAAATTCAGCATACACTTGCCATACTTTAAGAAGAGCGCGATTTCAAAAAAGTAACGAGAGTTATAAAGTGTTGAAAAGTGCATCAAAGTAATTAAAAAAGATTTGCGGATCGATTTCCTATCACATTCATATTTCATATCGTCATAAAATTGAAATATTTCATGGTTTCAAACACCCACGAGTACCAAAAAAGGTGAACTATATTTTATATGATCTTAAAAGATAAGTCTTGATGATCATTTTCGAAAAAAGAAATGTTTAAATGGCTTTGGCAGAAACTGAGATATAAATTTTTAAAGATTGCCACTTTTGGCCATTTTTCGACATTCAGTCGCCCGTAGTTCAAATATGGCGCCTTTTAGAAAAAAATGTGAAGTGACTAAAAGTGTTTATTTTGGACCATTTAATCTAAAGGATGTGTTTGGAAAACGAATTTTACTTCTACTTTTATGTTGCAAATTCTTTATTAATAACAAATTACCTGCCATCGGAATCAAAAAAGTTTAATAAAGTTTTTTTGTTGACAATGAAACAACAAATCGACTCCAAAAGATTTCAACCTGTCGAAACTTTCATGTCACTTAGGTTGCTTGTCCGAGCGTCTCTTTGAGGGTATACCACTCACCTAGGACGCTATCTGTTAAGGTTGTCATTAGACACAGGACCTTACCAAAGCCTTTTCTTACCTGCTTCTTGGTGAGATAAGCCTCCGTCGCCTCTCACCAGTTGGCTTTCGCTAAACTAACAACCATTCTGTAATGTTTCTCTGGTTAATCTCGCCAAAAACGAGAGGATTCAGTAGAATATCACCTGAAGGGTCGTTTGAGCACAGTTTTTTGGATAATCGAATTGTTGGTACGATAGGCTTCCCAAAGAATTTGTAACAGATATCTCTAGACCCACATCTTGAAGGCATGTTCGTCTGATTAATTGACTATGTCACAAAAGCGCAAAGAAAGATGAAGAACCCTTGGACGTTAACAAGTGATATTTCTATCACACTATATTTTGCTCAACTCTTAAATTGCTAAGCTTGCAACGTACTCCCAACACACAAGAGTTCCAACGTTGTTATACCATGTTGTTCACTACTTCACTACATGTCTGGGTTTTTTAATTGCTCAGTTTACAATGAAAACTTTGATTCTCTTCCAATTTGTTCTTAAACCGTAATCAGAGGTTTTGGTTGTATATAAGCTCATCCTCACCCGCTGCAACCAAGGGGTTATTATCTATAAATGTTAATCAAAAAAACTTAATTACGCCTACAGCTTCTCCACCCAAGTATCATAATGAGAGAACACAGCTTTACCTGAGTGCGTAATGCCTTTGCTAACTTTGCATATGTCGGAATTAGCGTTGTCAACCTTCAGTAAAGAAGAGTTTTATTCACACAGTTGGCGAATGTCAAAGACCAGTTATTTTGAAGTTCTTATCTTCAATAATGTAGTCCAGAGATTGATTTATTTACATTACTAAAAGCCTTACAAAACAATTGTATATCGGCATAGACACATAATATTTCTTTACTTTCTCAATAAGTTGTATTTTTTCTCTAGTTCACGTTTTTAACAAAGCCTACATCAGGAATTATTTGACACCAAAATTAGTAAAATTAATCGCATAAACGTGAATCTAAAAATTTTTATTGCAATATTGGACATTCTACATTTATATCCCGTTCTTTTAATATAAATTATATCATATTGTACATCTAATGTCGATTCATAATAACGAATATCGAATTTCAAATATTGAAAAATTGATCTGGCCTCATAAAAAATTTCCTTTCCCACTGTATGCTGGTGTAAAGAGTTCGGCATTTAATGTTAATGTTAGGACTATAGATTTTTAGAATGCATGTGGTATATCCGAACATAAAAATGGGTTTTTTTTCGATAAAAGAATAGAACATCGTTTGTCATTTTATACATCAAAATGACTTAACTGATATATTTTATGATATCTTCCACCATCTGGTGATGGAATTATATCGAACAATATCTGTTTGTTTATTAAACTTAGCCTCGTTAAAAGGAGGCTATCCTTATTCCTTGGTTTATATATTTTCCTCGCATTCAATTAATTTCAGATGATTCGATTCATTTTTCAATACGAGCCCAGACAAACAATGACCCGCCAACAAAGCCCATGTTATTTGCGGAAATCTCGTTTTCGCTATTGTGCTTATAAATTTCGACTTTGAATTATGTTTGTAATGGATATAGAGGTCTTAAAAATAAATACGTATGTTTTCATACAATACACAATGGGGAATTATTTACTAATATGCTTGATTCTTAAATTCGAAGCGTATTAGGCATATCAAAAGGTAGTATCCAATATTTGCATTTTTATGAAAACAATGATATGCGAATATCATTCTAAAAATAAATGGAGTATTATTATAAAAGCTATTTAAACATTAGAGAAATTGACGTCAACTGCTTGCAATCCCCAGTTTAAAAAATCTATAAAAGTATTTACACAAAACGTCCCAGTTTATATAAAGAAAGACTGAATGAAGATTTTTTGAGTGCCACTCACACTATTTTGGGATATCTTCAATATTTACACGTTGGTGACAGTGACTTAGTGATTTATATATGTCGTGTGCGCGCGACGTCACAAATTTTGACATTCGTCATAGCTTAGGGAAACGAACCGAAATTTCTAAAGTGTTAAATGGCAACTAACCGAACTTTTCATTAAATTACTACTTTTATGGACATTATATTATACAATATGCCAAGTATTGGCCGTATTATTATTTTTGGAATTGTGGCAATACGAAATAACGCCAGTTTTTATTAAATAGCATCGATTTTTCAATTAGAAAAAGTTGAGGTTGGAACACGTCAACTGTGTGGAGCTTTTTTTATACACCTCCCCAAGTTTTAAGAAAAGGAGATCAAGAAGGTAAAATAGAGAACTGTCAGAGATTGATGAATAAAAGATTGATTGATGAAGATTGTTTATTGGTTGGTTAAACTGTAACGATATATAGTAATTTGTGTTATTAAAGATTACACATATAACTATTAAAATTTAATTTTTACTTTGTTTTTTTCACACACAACGAAGCCACCAATATTTTACCTGAGGTTAATTAAGAGCGCCTCAACTAATTGCAAGCAGTAAAAAGATATGATTTTACAGGAGTATTTTGTTAATTGTATGTCGTCATATGTTCCCTAATGTAAGAATTTCATTTTGAACGTGGGTTTATATTATAGGCCACATTGCTGTGTTACAAGACCAGGATAAAGTCCGGTTTCCTCTCTTAACATGAGATCCAACTTAAAACATAGATATGAAACTGAAAGTGGTTGTGATAAATAGGAGCTGCCAGAGCAATCTATAAACAATTTGGTATAGATATTTACAGTTTAAGTTGGTTTGACTGATATTTCTCGTATCTAAATTTGAGTTAAGCGAAGAAGAGGCTCGTGCCGAAAGAGAAGAATGTCACAGAGATAACCGTTTTAAATATGGTACAATTCAAGAGGAACTTCAAAGAAAAGCTACAGATTACATATGAAAACTGGGTCTAAACACTGACTTTAACCCGTTTTCACAGTTTTGCAATGTTAAACAAGAGAATTGAGTAGTTTCTAAACACCGCACAATATATTTTAAAACAATAAAATTCACTTGCCAGATCACTTGACGAATTGCAATTAAGTGTAAATTCCATCAATCTAAGATGTATTACAAATGTTAAACTCGGTGATAACAAATAATTGTATATTTATTAGATATGTTTTATTTTATTCTCATTTATAAGCATGTATGTACAATAGGGTGGAGTGAAATTTTTATTTTTTTTAAATTTTCATATACATAGGGGGGGATGGCGGCCATTTGCATTCACATTTGTGGAAAAGAAGTTTCAGCTAGAAAAAAATATATTTAGAGGGTTCACAACGATCTTGAAAATTTGAATTTTTTTTCTTATTATTATTTTCTTATACATAAGGGAAACGGAAGACATTTGTATTCATAATGATGGAAAAAATTAATCAGCTTGATCAAAAAATATTACGAGGGTTCACAACGACCTCGAACATTTATAATGTATTGTTTTAGAATGCATCTGCATTCGGCAACTGACTCATATACCAAGTATCGCCTCCAATACCTCCGCCACCAATTCTGAATTAGTCGTCATATATAGAAGCTTCGGTAAACAAGTTAAAATTACCTAGAGGCCTAGCATGTGATAGAACGGGGGTATCCAATAGAAATGCTGCTCTAATAGCAAGCTGTGTGTTGAAAGACGTTGGTATTATATCTAGCGAGGATCAATCGAATGTTGTTGACAGATCCAAAGTAAGGCGCCTAAGAACTGGTGTAAGGCAAAAGTTACAGAAAAATTTTTCTTTAGAAGGGACCCACCTTAAAAGTCTTTATTTTGATGGTAGAAGAGATCGGACTAAAATATTGATCAAACGAGGAGGAAAAACATAATACAAAATTGTCGTTAAAGAACATGTTTCTCTTATTCAAGAACCGGGGTCACATATAGGACATGTTCCTCCTTGCGATGGAAAATCAAAAAGCATTAAAGACTCTATAATGAATTATCTGCGTAAAAATAAAATTCCCTTATCTCAGTTAGTGGCCATTGGATGTGATGGAACCGTTGGCAATACTGGTATAAAAGGTGGTGTTGTAAGGTTGATAGAAGAAGCTGTGAACAGACCATTGCAATGGTGTATTTGCTTGTTACATTCTAACGAGCTGCCTCTGAGACTCCTTTTACAACATTTAGATGGCCCCACAGCAGAACCATCTGGTTTCTCTGGACCGGTTGAAAAAAAGATGAAAAGTTGTGAAAACATAGCACTGGCGATGTTCGAACCAATTCCGGCGATACTCACAGTTTTTCCAGATATATCAAAAATGAAGGACCTTAGTTGTGATCAAAAATATCTATATGATATATGTCAGGCAGTAGCCACTGGGAATTGTGCAGAATCATTATTATCGAGAAGCCCAGGAAAATTGTCTCATGCTCGTTGGTTGACTGCAGCAAACAGAATTATGAGACTGTATATTGGAACGCAAAATCCATCTCATAATTTGGATACTCTAGCGAATTTTGTCGGTCGTGTTCATGTCCCGATGTGGTTCTCAATTAAATGTTACCCCTCCAGCACCGATGGGGCACGCCACTTGTGAAAAATGATTTCTCTCTCCAGATATCTTGACTCTGATATTAAAAAAGTGATTGATCCTGTCATTGAAAGAAATTCGTTTTATGCCCACCCAGAAAATGTGCTTGTAGCTATGATGACCGATCCAAGAAAAACGTGAGTTAGCGTTCCGACGAGTGATGAAAGTGCGATTAGGAGGAACTCAAGCTACTATTCGAAAGTTTGTGGTACCAACATTGAATTTTGAAGCAAAGCATTACGCCGATTTAATTGATTGGCAAGGTATTAATGTAACAGAACCTCCCGCAACTAAATTTGTAGCAGATGAATTAATTTTGGAGGTAATTACAAGTGGTGATTGCAGCAGCATCAATTTTGCTCGGTACCCATGTCATACGCAAAGCGTGGAACGTTGTGTCAAATTAGTAACCGAGGCATCAAGTGAAGTTTTTGGGATTCAACGCAGAGATGGACTTATCAGATCGAGACTTGCAAGTAGAAAAATAATGCCCAAATGTAATACATAGAAACAATTTCGCACAACAGAATAGTCGTCGTGAACCCTCGAGAATTTTATTTTTTCAACCTGAATCTTATTTTACATTAATTTGAATTCAAATATAATCCATAACCAATATGTATTGGAGAAAATATACATATTTTTTTTTGCTTCACTTGTGAACCCCCAAGACATTTTTTTATCGAGCTGAAATTTTTTCCCCATTAATTTGAACCCAAATGGCCACCATCTATAGCATGTATTTAAAAAAATAATAACTTTTTTTTTATTTTTAATATTTCACTCCACCCTAATGTACAAGTTCAGCGTAGTCGACATTCAACCTACTGATAACGATAATAGTACTTAAGTGATAAATAAAACAATAAAAAGAAAGGAGAATATTTAATAAAACACATAAATTAGACAATAGTAATATTAATACGAGATGATAGAAAAAGTTCATACAGAAATTATACAATGGATTGCACTCGGTGCATAAATATATCATAGTCGAAAGGTCAACCGCTAGATAAATTTTGTCTATCTTACTATAACTTTAAGTCTTTTGTTTAATTTGTTTCTTTTCATGACTACCTATTCCATAAAATCTACACATTGTAACGGTTGAGTGCCAAGCCATATCCATTTTTACTCCTAAAATACTAAAAGGATTTACGATTTATCACCTCACTCTGTACCTAATAAATTTCAAATCGGGCGAATGTGGTCTATCTGTACCCGCAAAACAATCACAATGAGTACTAAGAAATCACCTTGATCCATAATAATCCAAGGAATTGAGCTTTTATTGACAATGCTGAAAGTTCATAACCTAAAAGATGGATCTCTGTGTTAGCAATTATTCATAAAACAACATATAATCATGCAAGTACATGGCGAAAATAATTTATAATTTATAATTAATCATTATCTCTGCGATAATAAGCTGCTATCCTGTAAATTCCTTGGAGCACACTTCTTTCACCCAACCACTAACAAACGATTGTAAGCTTGACTTTGGAATGCCTTATACTCATTCTTTTACTATTCACTACCTTCAAAAATCATGCAATTACAATATATGCGTATTCAGAAATACATCGGCATCTGTACTAAAGAAAATGTTTTGATTTAGGTTCTGTTAATGTTCTGTTAGGTTCCGTTTTGGTATACAATGAGACTATAGTGGACTGCCAGGCTTAATTTGCCCGCAACCCTGAGGCACCCTCGATTAAAGTATTTTTTTTCTGTTTTATTAAATCATCGAATACATGAATTATTTATTTATTTTAAGTTAAAGTACAAGCCTTCTAGTTATTAAAAATAGGCTGCCTCTTCTTATTTGACTGCATCCTCCCATTATGACGTCACTTCCGGTAAAATTCCATGACGCGGGCAAAATTTGCTTATACGGAAAGCGGCTCCCTGTAGATCTGTGGTAGTACTTACTCACTCATACAAAGTTTTTCATGTATCTTATTCATAGGAAATCTATACAGCCGTCTCTCTACCTATATGGATTCTCACGTATTCCAATTTTAATGTAGGTTATTCGTTATTGACTTACGCTTATTAAATAAACATCTTTCATGGCTGTTGTAGAAAAATAATATTTTAATTTAACACATACGTTAGTTGTCTTATTTATTGATAAAATCAATCATAGGAATAGTTTTTCAATTTATTGTACCTATTTATTTTTCACAATTTCATTTTCTAACACCAATGTTAATTTGAATAGTATGGAAATTCATGTTAATCCTGCAAGGTTCATTTAAGCATCTGTTGTACTATGGCAAACTCAAGATAGTACGCTCAATAATATTATTGTTTGTTCTTGTCTAACTTTAATCCAACGTAATCTTTAATATTTGCTGCCCAAATTGAAATACCCTAATGCTGATAAATACTCTGGGCCCATCAAAAAGAATTAGCCAGTTTAGTTATTGTCTGGTTCATGTCTTTCGCAATATGAAAGTCGAAGCTGGTTGATTGGAGTATAACATAAAAATATTTTTGCTTCGTAGTATATTAATTAGATTAGGACAGTGAGAATAACGAGAAGCGAAGGGAAGTTACATATAAAAAGTAGCCTGCTTGGCCAAATAAACGTAAAAGGAAGATATATGGATTCTGCCATTAATTGATGTTTACATTCTACTGAAATAAATATTTTATTTATGATTTTATATTTACGCTGATACGATGCTCTTATTTACTGTTTCGATCACAAAATTTGGTAATAGTATTAATTCAAAATAATTAATTAAGAAGAAAGGAGTAAGCTGGGTGTCATTATCAGAGATCGAAAATTTTATTTCGGTGACGTAAAAGTCAGGGTTGGTTCTGCCGGAACGGAAAGATTATTATATTATGCAAGTATGATACAATTTATATTACCTTGTACTTTTTTTAGGGAATTCCCTAATATGTTAATATGGTCAGTTTATTATAAATACTCACTCGAAGAGGAGGTAACGGGGGATGTAACATTGAATTAAAACACACACGTGTATTATTCACATCTTAAAGTAACCCACACATATGTAATTTTTCACGATCTATAACGGATATAAAAGTATATTATTAATATTTGTTCTAAATGCTCTGAAGTTAACCTTCGCCACCTGCCATTAAAAATCCTATTATATTGAGAAAAAGACCACTCAACGTCAACAGATGGCATCGGAGCGTATTTAAAATATGTGTAATTTCTTAAAGTTGCCGTATTGCCGCCTGGTGAAGAAAAGTCTACTTCTTTACCGTTTAAAAGGTCTGTTACAGATGACATCGTTACAAATCCGGGATTGGTTTTTAAAACTCTTTGGAATTTTGTTTGAAACCTCTCAGCGATTTCTCAACGATGCTTATTGGATCAACTGCAGTAAATTTTGATGTTGGCATATCTTGAAGGTCCCGTATGGCTAGAGGAAGTCGCGAGAAACTTTCGCATATGGTCTTCAGATCTTCTTGAACAATTGGACCCATAAATGTCTGTCGAGCCTGTGCAATAACTGTGTCATCTGGATTCAACTGCAGTACTACTAGTTTGACGTTTTCAAAATGGCGAAAATAGTATGATGGCGCCTCTAGCCAAGTTCCCCACCGAATTATAATGGGAGCTGGAGGTAATGGTGTATTTGGAAGTATTTCTTTAAATAACCGTAAACGATGTGGTGCTTTCAGGAAAACTTTCTTTAAACTAGATATTAAGTTATCAACATTAGCGTAGCAGCCTCTAATAGTTTCAGCAATTCTATGGCGTACATGTGCTAGACATATTACATGCAGCATATTGCGATATGTTTCCTTCATAATTCGACCTGCAGCTTTCATATGATTCACTCCATCAATAAGAAATAATAAGACCTTATCCTTATTTTCTACATATTTTTCACACCATAACTTTTGTAAACATGAATTCACTGCCTTCACTATAATGCGACAATTTGTCGTTTCTACAACTGTAGAGGCGATCAAGTGTCCATGCAGTGAACAGTTTTCCTCCAATGCACCCACTAAAACATTTGCTACCTTTGTAACAGCATTTGTTTTTGCTATTACACTTTATGGAATTAAATAACGATTATCGATACCTCAAAGTGTTGCTGTACAGTAAACTTTCCTCAGTCAAAATAGGTTGTATACCTGGAAGCCATATGTCGCTACCGCGATCTTGAATCTTAGCTGGTAACCGCGTCTTAAACCGCGATTAGCCGCGATACTGCCTCTCTACTCCTACGTTTTAACCGAGACGCACGTGTTAGTTCCGCTCGTCTTAAAATATTATTTCAATCGCTTAGCTGGAAGATTTGGATGTAAGTTAGCTTATTTCAATTTAATTCTGTCTAGACTTTAATGTGTTCTATTGGTATTTCAGATAATGGATTGAATAATTACCTTAATTACCTTAACTACCTATATCGTTACCTATATCGATGCCTATATCGTTACCTAAGTATATGGTTGCTTAAGTGCATCGTTGCCAAATTGAAAGCCTCGCTGATGTAATAGTTGTCGAATATATTTGTCGTTCCATGCATAGGTGCTTACCGTTTACAGTAGTTGCAGTTTTGTACGTGGCCTGTGCATTATTCTTTTACCACTACACGAAGATCCGCCAGTTGGAATTAATGGCCGTCTGTTAATTCAATATCCTTACTGTTCGCACGTATGTTTGTTTTTTATGGATATAATTACGATTCCTACTGTTTATAAGAGTTAATGAAGATCTCCAAGAGTTTTAATTGTGGAGCATAGTATCGATGCAATAGAATAAATTTCGAGGTTTCCGTAAAGCCTGTCCTGTTCAAGTATATTGGCAACATGGCGTCTACACTCTGATGTGTTCGAGGATTGTCAGTGCCTACAACTATGCCAACATGAGGAAATGTTTACAAGCTAAGTAACTTTATTTTGGTTTTCACCTTCCAACAAATTTTCTATACAATTTTCGTCTAATTTAATTACCGCATTGCGGGATGTTTTTTTTTATAATAATTTTGTTTTCTAAATTTTACGTGTTATCAAAAGATGTGGCAGTAGAGAGCCATCCATACGAAACTCGTATGATTTTGTATTTTTAAAGTATTAGTATACCGGATGTTCTAGGTAGTAGACCTAGGGCAACAGCACTGTTAGTGAAAATTTCATTAATTGTCAAGTCCCAAGGACGATTTTATGTTTTGGTGCTACCATAAAATCACCGGTAGTTGTTTGTCAGCCTTAAGCTGGATAACGCTTGAAATTTTTCTTATCTTCTGGTTTTACCAGTTTTATCTTTGTAAATTTATCGTATCTTATTTGACCAGGGGTCAAGGTTATTGCCAAGGGCAAATGTTTTCTCTATAGATTTTGTAAATTTTTAGGTTAGTGTCGGGTATCGTATGTATTAAGTTTCTTCTAGAGTGCTAGAAATTGTCTGTTAATTGTCGTACGTCTAGTGATAAACAAAGTTTGTTATATCTAACTACTAAGCAGTGGCGGCTCGTCAGGGGAGGCAGGGGAGGCTGAGCCTCCCCTTGGAAGAACCACCATATCTTCAAAAGTAATATCTTAAGAAATTTCTATTAGGTATATCTCAATTTTCAATATTTTTTATTGTTTATTATTCATTAATTAATTTTCAGTTTATATATAACATTTTTGCATTTCCTTTCCACAAACATACCTATAACGTTACAGTCCGGATAGTCTTTGTATGCATATTTCCCGGTCGACTGGTCTTTTACAGAATGAACACTGCGGTTCGCTGGAGGCTAATACGAAATAGCTTCCAACTTTACCGCATTTACTTATAACATGAATGACCTTGAATTTCTTTGCGCTATGTAAAATAGCAAAACACTTGGAATAGCCAAGTATGAGGCTAGCCTCAGATCTCAGTTTTTATAGCGCATGTGCACAGGTCATTCAAGAGTCAGGTGATTCACAAATAAAACGAACTGACGTCTGACAGTTGCGTTTAATCGGTTAAGAACAACTTGACGTATAAATACATAAAACATTTGATAGGCGGGCTAGAAATAAGTGCTCTAGGTGAAAATATTCCCAACAACATGTCTTGTTGTCCAGACGTGGTGGATTATTTGTTATTAAATGGATTTACTACTCTTATTTATGACGAAAAGGTAAGAATTAAAAGAAATGCCAGGCCTACACCAGCAATGCTTTCGTTAGTTTTTAAAAGTGGTAAACAAAACAGAGGGTTTTGTGATAACAATTATAAAAAAGTCGAGTGGTTAACGGCATCAACAGTTAGAAACAAATTATATTGTTGGAGATGTTTATTATTTACTAATGATCAATCCTCAATTTGGGGCAGGGCCGGGTTTAATAATTTGCAAAATTTGTCGCGAGGTTTAGAAAGGCACGAAAAATCCCAGGAGCACATTTCATCTTGCATTAAATTCGAAATGTTTGGTAAACAAAATATTGTAAATTTCTTGGATTCTGCACATAAGAGAGAAATAGAAAATGTTAACGAAAAGGTCCGTGAGAATAGAGAAATATTAAAGAGGTTAATAGATACCGTTATATAGTTATCTTCACAAGAAAATTCTTTCCGAGGACATGACGAAAAACGAGAATCGTGCAATAAAGGAAATTTCAAAGAGCTGATAGGTTTTTTAAAAACGCATGACCCAAAATTAGAGAACTTTTTGAATAACACCACTATTTTTTCCGGAACGTCTAAATCAATTCAAAATGATCTAATTGAGAGTGTTAGCTCGATTATTAAAGGCAAAATTTATGAAGAACTATATAATTGCGAATTTTTCTCGTGGCAAATTGACGAAACGACGGACGTTACTTGTAAATCTCAACTTTCCGTAATTTTTAGATATGTAATGCACGGAGAAATTGTAGTCATATTGCACATCAGTTGTCTTTCAGAATATCAAGCCTCCTCTGCAGACAATATCACGAGACGCCACTGCTACTAAGTGTCATTATTTTGTAGTGTTTATTACTTTTCTTGCTTAATTTTGAGCTAGATTTCTGTTAATCTAGCGAAACATAGCTAGTCTCAGCTGATTTGGTGAAGCAAGTTTCATAGAACCATTTAATCAATATACCTAGATACAATAAGTCCTTGGTACTGTTATTTTATACAGTTTGGGCAAATTGAATTATCTTACCTAACAGCTGAATTGTTACCAGTGATTGCTGAATTTGTCGCCACGTTATCGTACATTCATTAAACTTGTAGAAATTTTACCTATCGTGTTGAGTATACCTAGTTCATGAGAAATTTGTGGTAGTCACACTACCTCAAGTGTGAATTTACTTTATCGGATCACCAACAAAATATTATTATCTTTTGGGAATAAATTCTAACTTGTCAAATTTTAAATATTTAAAAAAAATTCTATCTCGTTTGTTAATCGCTGGAGCCGTATTGTATGTAGTTTAGTGATATAAATTATTTTGTGCCCACGTATTTTTTATTGTAAATTTACATTATCTGTTCGTCTGTACTATATTATCGATATTGTCGTTTATTAACCTAGTATATTTCTAATTGTACATTTACGCTATATGTTTCGGTGTGTAATAACTAACTGTTAGTTACCGTTACTAACCTCATTATTTAACTAAGTACTCGAGATTTATATTCTTGTCGATATTGAATCGATTTTAATTTTATCTGTCGTTTTTCTTTGTGTAATTTGTGGTGTTTTTTCTTCTGAATTTCCTTTAGATTCTGGCGCCCAAGGTACCTTTGGGATTATTTTGCATACAAAATTCTAAATTTTTACATCCAAATTACCTTTTCAAGACATAAAAATTGTCATTTTCAATATTTAATTCACTCTTGGCCTTATAATTTAAGTTGTCGTTGACAATTACCCAGGCCCATGCCTCCTATAAAACTGGCTAGACGTACCGGATTCTGTTTGGTAGTAGGATATCACATTTGTTTATTGGAGCCTGTGAAACTGCCAGACAAATCAGTTTTGTTGTGCCATACGGAAATATCGTTTGTCAATTTAACTGAATACCGTTCCGTAGGCACAGTATCCAAGGGGAAGATATTACACCTTCTCACCACAAGCATTGGTGGTTTCGTTCTCACTAACCCAGATGTATTTCCCAATAAGCTCAGAAGAAATTATCACACACATTATCACACTCCGTTGATAAATATTTTCTTCTGAGTGACGTTTCCGACGGCACCTGAACGTCGTTATATTTGCCACTAAGCAGTTTTTAAAAAATTGTCTAAAATGTGGATTATCTAGTTTTGACCACATCACTTCCCCTAAATCTAAATTAAAACTGCGTTGACTGTCACTATCAGTAGAGTCACTAGCACTAATATACTTTTGTGAGGAAATATGTCAATTTACATGTGTTTTAGATGTCAAAGAAATTGTTTTGTTGCAACTGCTACAACAAAGATCTGTTTCATCAAACTGCAGTTCTGGGAAATCGCAAATCCACAAGTCTATTGCAGCCGGAGAAGCATCAGACATTTTTGTACACCGCCGACTCTGTATAATTTCATACCAAGTTTGTAGATACACACGTACATACACATGGCTAGATTTATACTACGGTTTGCAAAAACTGCGATCTGGGATGGTCTACCCTTCCCCTTTATTGAATTAAAGGAGATAAAGCCGTAAAAAACATAAAAGTACCTCCGTAAACTGTAATTTATTGTTGACACTCGGTCGGAGTCGAATGCCTTTAACACTGCAAATATAAAAAATTAACTATATTTTTAGGTAATTGTCAGTACGTTTCACAAATGTAGCAGATTTCCAATAAAAGTAGGTTATACGTATTAACATAAAGTGAAACAAACACGCCACACATTATGCAGAACAGGAAAGTGAGTGTTTAATTCAAAATTGTCTATTTACTTGCTAGATACGTTTTACTTGTTTTTGTAAGAACTACTACCGTTTTTAAGTTAAATTTATTACCAAAAATACAATGTAGCTGGCAATAATAAATATTTGACCACTTCGTATTTTTTCTGATTGTTTCAGTAAATGTTTGTAATATAATATTACGCATATATGAGAGCTGTCTCTGGCGCAGAGATAAACTTCCCGATCTCTGGTCATTATAAACTATTACTGGAAAGTTAAACTTCGCACACTGGCAAATTTCGAAGAATGGAGATTTCTTTCTACATATTTTTTTTCTCCTAACAAAGAGCATAGCAGGATAAGCCATGGAGAATGTTTCCGCCCCTATAGCTAAAATGGCAGTTATTCAGTTTATAGAGTATATTACAATGAAAAAATTTGAAACTTTCACAACCACTACACGGTTGGAAAGAAATATACTCTTAACTGTGTGATCTTTTTTCTCGGCCTTTATGCAACCGATCCAGTTCATATATCGCATGAATATTGCTTGCGTGGAAGTAAGTTATTTAGGAAAATAAGGCCATTTTACGCTGATTATAATCACCAAAACAAGTTAAGGATATGGGACTGCGAGGTAGTAACGAAAATATTATACCTTAGAGCCTTAGTGGATAATACTTGCACCTGCGAATATAATATTCGGCGAGGAAAGATAGATAAGCAACTTGCCAATTGTGCGAGCAAAATTCAATATGACAGAAATATCACAAACGAACAAAAATTAGACTTACTGGCACCCTAGTAATTACATTTTTCTGTACGCTTATAGGAGTCATGGACCACTAGGGCAGTAGGCAGGTGGTGTATTACTGTATTCGAAATCTGAGCCTAGAAACGTTTACTGCCAATTCCATGGACAGCCGGCCACACTAATAACTCAATCCTGCAAGAAATATACCAGAAAAAGTGACTGATATAAAAATAATATCGAAAATAAAAGCTGGAATATTATTAGTTGACGGATTAATTGATAATCAAGGATATCACGGAAATAGTCTATGAAGGTCATTGAAGGGCTAGAATAAATTGTTATAATAAAATTATTAATCACGAGTATGCAGAAGATTAAGTAATATCTATAACATTATTTATATTTATAAGAGTAATATTTCCATTTAAAACCTCTATAATTTATTTGCGTAAGGATGAAACCAGACAGTTGAATTCTGGCGTGCTAAGTACAATTTTTATAACTTACCACAAAACGATAGTTTTGATTGCAACAAACATCAGCCAAAAGACAGGAAGCTTCCGTGCCAGCCATTCCAAACCCTTCGCAGGCTGCTGCTCCGAGCCGTTAGCTCTCGTCAGTATAAGAAAGATATGTATTGGCCGACAGAAGCTCTCAGAGCCTATACGTTACATGTTACAGTCAAAGAGACAACGACACATAACAGACTCCATCTAGAGGTCGTAATCTATTGCAATCAAAGTGGAATCAGCCCGATCAGGCAATGGTGACATTAGAGCTTCTGTCTTTCGGCCGGTGTTTGTTGCAGTCAAAACTAGTCTTTTGTGGCGCCAGACTTGTAACTGTCTTGTTTTAGACGGAAAAATTATAAGTATTCTTGTTTTCTATAAATAGAAATATACTTTCTGTTAATGTTATTTATTTATTTGTTATCAATAACCAATGTGTTATAATAGTACACCCTAACGTATTATCATATTTTTCTATATCTTGTTGTATAACGGCTTTACCATATTTTCTGCACTTGATATTCAGAAAATATACAGATTATATTTCTAGAGCCCACTCTTACTTACGAAAAAATCAAACCCTATTTCCTGCGTCTTATAGATACCCATTAATCTATAAATTTCGTGCCTAAATCACATAACAATTGCATTTAACAAAATTTACGAATCCTATTTCGCTTAAACCCCAAATGTGTATTATGCACGCGCACATATTTTCACCTGGCAATTTTATTTCGAAAGGCACAGCAACAAGTTGTTGTGTTTTATGTGTTTTTCAAGGGTTCCCCAGTATGTCTCAGAACATTATTCATAACCTACTATAATGTGAACACATTTTAACATGAATTATTAACAATAGGAAACTTACGTGACATTAATATCAATGATATTTATCGCTAGTTAGTTTTTTTCTTATTTTATGATATTATTTTGATTCTTCTGCCTTTACTGAATGCATATTGGACAACATCACGCCATTGTCGCGCCTGATTGTTAGACATACGGTTTCACAAAAATTATATAATATTAAAATATCAGCTCAATGCTTTAGATGGCATCGTCTTCGCCACCTATCATTTCGGTTCTCCTGAATAACTAATCATTGTGTGTTATTCTGTCTCTTACTGAATGTTCAAAAAGTAATATCGAAAGATTTGAAGTACAACTGTTTCTGTTATCGCCAATAGATCCTTTTGAGACCCCCCCAGCAAACATTTAGGTGTTATTTGACGTCAAGGCTACCTAAATTATATATAATAAATTTAGGCGCAAAATTATAATTAACCATGTTTTGGTAAAATTTACGTTGACGCTGCGTAGAATCGACCTAAGTGGAGAATAAGACGACGTCGAAAATAAGTTATATCAACTAAAGCGGGTAAAATTACACATAAGTCGTACTTGTAGTCGCACAGTATATTCGGTTACTAATACCTGTTGAGGTGAATTTTACTTAAATTTAACGTCAATTCGACATCAAGTTGACTAATTTTAGGGAGAATCTACGGACATATGTAAAATTGGAGAATGACATCAAGCGGAAAATAATAAGATTTTTATACTTATTTGGTAATTTTATCTATAAGTAGTTGAAATATTTCTCAGTCACTTATAAAACTGAAGAGATACCCAACTGACAATAAAGATACAGAATAAATGTCGGTAACTAAAATAAATCCAATTTATAAGGAAAGTATTCGCAATTCTCGATTGTTGAAAGCAATGCACCGAAAATATTTTTGTGAATAACAGCAGCTGTACTTCGTAAAATAATAATGCGCCTCCAAAATGTTCATCTATAAGGAAATTCCTATTGCCAAATAAAAAAAAAAAGAATAGTTTGAGCCAAAGTATGCTATACTTGTTAAATATTAGTTTCCAGGTATAATTATGTATTTTTTTACCTTTTCGTCAGTTCGTTTCCATATACACTCATTTTACAAATTTCAACTTGGAATCATACTTTAACTGCGCTGAGAAAATATGGCGTCTTGTGTTAATTAGACTTCAAAGTTAAAATGACCATTAAAATCTACGTATTTTATAGGTAGAAATTATCACAGATCAAGTAACCTTAAAATTTACAAAATTTTGTCAACTTTACCTATTGAAAGTATTATTAACTCTGGTGTTATATCAAATAATTACTTGTAGGTAAATATAACCTATTTATGTTACCGTATTACTTCCACATCTACGTAGTGGATTGGAAGCATAGTAATCGTAAAAAAAATTCAATTTTTTTTTTCTTGAAATAGGTTTAGAATGTCATGAAACGTCGAGATTTTAAATTTGAACGCAAAAATTTTTTTCTGTCTGTTGGTCTGTCTGTAACTTTTCTTGTCCGCACGTTTTCTCCTGAATGGTTTAAGATATTGACTTAAAATTTTGTACACGTATATATTATAACGAGATCTGGAACTGGATTGTTTTTTTAAGATATCCGGTGAAGAGTTGGGGGGTAAATAGGGGTAAATATGAGGAAATATGTAAAGACAGCTGGTAAGAGTACAGAAACTTGAAATTCGATGTATGTACTACAAGCCAAGGCCTCAAAATTTTTGATAATATTTTTTATCCCCCTACCACCCCCCCACTCCGTTATTAAAGGGGATGATACAATAAAATAGAGATATTCACTTGAAATTTGGTACACGCATATATTATACTGAAATCAAGAACTTGATTATATTTTGGAATTATTTTGATAAAGGATTGGGGTCAAATGGGGGTAAATAGGAGAAAATAAGTAAAGCAAGCTGGTAGGAATACAGA
The DNA here is from genome assembly GCA_963583905.1 of Stenurella melanura. Taxonomy (NCBI): domain Eukaryota; kingdom Metazoa; phylum Arthropoda; class Insecta; order Coleoptera; family Cerambycidae; genus Stenurella; species Stenurella melanura. The sequence continues at coordinate 198,954,133 of OY757309.1, forward strand.
AACTTGAAATTCAGTGTATGTACTAGATGCCAAGACCTCAGATTTTTTATAATATTTTTCAAACCCCCACCACCCCTACTCCATTATTGAAGGGGTTGGTAAAATACAATTGAGATATTCACTGAAATTTGGCACACGTATGTATTATAACGACATCTGGAACTAGATTATATTTTGAGATGATTTCGTTGAAGGGTTGCGGGTTAAATAGGGGTAAATAGGGGAAAATTACTACTACTCCCCCGCTTCATAATTAAACGTAATTAAAGGGGTTGATAGAATAAAATTAAGACATTCACTTGAGATTTGGTACACGTATGTATCATAGCGACATCTGGAACTAGATTATATTTTGAGATGATTCCATTGAAGGGTTGGGGGTTGTTTAGGGTTACATAGGAGAATGTAAGTAAAGCATGTTGGTAAGAGTACAGAAACTTCAAATCCGGTGTATGTAATAAAAGCCAAAGCCTCAGATTTTTTTATAATATTTTTTAACCCCCCACTACCCCTACTCCATTATAAAAGGGGTTGATAAAATAAGTCTTAGTCCAGTCAAGAGTATTAAAGCTCATGACATAGACTGACGTACCTGAATGAGAACTCACCCATCCATGTGCTAGACCCGACCGACGTTGCTTAATGTTTATAGGAACTTTTTTCTTATTTTGAAAAGTTATATTACTTAGTGAAGTTAGGTCTATGCAATTCGGGACACTCTGTATAATTTTGTTTGTTCAAAATAGAACTGTTACAAAAATATGTATTGATTCCCAATATCTTATCTATTATTAACCTTTTTGATTTTTTTCGGTAGTTTCAACTCCATGGGAAGCAACAACTGACATTCTTCATTCTTTAACATTATTATTATTGTACATAGTTTTTAAAAGCCGTTACTGATGGTTTCAGATCAATACATTCACTAGCCGAGAATTTCAAGATTTTGCCGCTTTTACGGCTTCGTCGACTATACTATAAACTGTAGCATATTTTTCTTGGAATTTTTCTTACCTTGTTTATTTTGCCGGATAAATGGCGACTTACATTCATATTTTATTAGTCATAGGTAATTTCAGGTAGGAAGTTGAAAATAACGTTTTTATTTTGTATTTTATTTAAAGAAATTTGTCGACAAAATGCCAAAGATTATTTCTCTGTAGATATTAATATTTGACGAGATAAATTTCATGCTTCAGTGGATAGAAGAGAGATAGGCCATCTTGTGTCCGAGACATCTAGCACTGACGATTTATTCTAACAGGTTGTTCCGGATCTATTATTCATAACACCGAGCATGTTGTAGGCAAGACTAAATCACCCTTATTTTTCCTCGTAGGCTGGTATCTTCCAGACGTTCCTTGACGATATCGTTACGGGACAAAGGAATGAAATCGAGTTCATAATTTTTTGCGATGGGTAACTTATAACCCTCATCAAATTCCTGCCAAGAAAAATACAAGCGGTGACTTGGGCTTATTTATTTTAAATAAAATATGGAAAAGTACGGTCTTTAAAATTAATTTAGATTTATGTTGCCATCAGGGGCGTAATTTGGAAAAGATTATGAGTAGCTAAAATGGTTTTAATTTATCTCCGTTAAAGTAACTATTTAACAAAGAATTTTATAACAGATTATTATAAACATTAAACGCCTTTAAGATAATAAGAAAGATATCTAGAAGATACGACATAAAAGTGCTTTCAATCATAAAAAGTTTAAGCAAAACTTTAAGAACAAAAGATTTATTGTTTTTATCCCAAAACATGTTTTTGTTTGTTCAGAAATACGGCTTCACTAAACACATTTTACTTCTTTCGTTTAACTATTGTAATCGCGAAAAGACCATTATTCGGGATTTATTCCAATTTTCACGTGAAGAAATTACGTTATTACGAAAATTGCATTTAGTAGGTGGATGATGCCTCTGCCAACAAAGAAATATGCGTATATTTTAGTGAAAAATATCGTGAGAACTCCATAAGAAAATAATTAATGAAATAAACGATAATCTATAGCATGCAGCTAACTTAATTATCAAGAATAAAGTCTGTTATATTTTTGGAGAAAAATGTATCAGGTGGGATGTCCTAAGGAAATGATTAATGCAAAATAAGTGTAGATGCACAATAATTTATCTGTAGTTGTAACAAAAAGGTCGAAAATGCGATCTGAAAATTATATAATCCTACCGACTGCGCCACTTTTTATGTAACAGCCACGTTGCTCTGTTGATATTAACTTGAAGTTCTCGTCATTAATTAATATACTTTCGAGAATTTCAGTTAGCCTTTCATGATCAGCCAAATTACAGTACAAGACATTACCTGGAAGTGATCGATATTCTACGAGCTTACAGTGGGGATTTCCCTAAGTCTGTGTGAATAGTCGCTCTGAATATCGGTTTACATAAGGACTCGTTTTAATAATTACATTTGCCCACGAAAAGTCTGAGAGACGTTCCAAATACACTCAAGCTGTCACACGAATCTTACTAGCGGGAGAATGCTTACCATTCTAGGGTCCTTTTTTGTCTAATATTTATGACTCTGTATGGGTTCTCTTAATTATTTTGCTATAAATAAAGCTCATTCTTCAACAACATTGACAACAACAAAGATGAACAAAAAAAAGTAATCAGATTTGGACAACGAGACTCGGATGGAAAATTACCCAACGCGTACCAAAATGCCTATTGTTAGCGACAACCTAATTTAAAATCAAACAGGGCACCAAGTAAACCAGAATGATGGCAAAAATATGAAACAATTGTTGATAGTGAGAAATACAGGGTGTCTCGTAATGACATGCCAAAAATTTAACTACTAATTCCTTATCGAAAATGAAGGTGTGTTCTTCATACAATATTTTTCAAAATAAGCCTTTCCTGTCCAGCCACACTCCATGAAGGGGTGTGCAAAAAACGGTTTTTAATTTTTATCTGAAAATAATTTAATAATAATAATACTAAATAATAAAACATATTCATTCTGTAATACCTTGCGGTGTAGAACGAGTCACAAAAAGACAATTTTAAAATAGTCTTATATAGAGACTATCTATGAACACATAGTGATGTATAAAAACAAATTTATACATAAATTAACAAACCAATATATCTTACATAATAGTTAAGAAATTAACATATAAAAGAAAAGAGTAATAAAGATTACATTTGGTTAAACAATATCTATGTAATATTCCAGGGTATAGTAGGCCTTTTTTATTAGTAGTTCCTTTAATTATAATTTCAGTAGTTGAACAGGTTTTACACTTTTGGTATAATTACTACTTATTGGTTATAAAAACAATAGTGCTCGTCGCATTTGAATGATCTAAGTGATCACGGCAGATGTAATTTAGTTCTCTTTTCTCAACAACGGTCGATTTTATGAAATTTTTTCAAGAGTGAACAAAGTTTCTAAATGAATCATGTTGTTCAGTTCTTTTTTTTTAATTGAAAGATAAAATACCAGACAGAAAGATATTTACAAAATTATAAGGTTATATTCATGTAGAAATTAAAAATTATGTTTTTGCACAGTACTAAAAAGGCTTATTTTGAAACATTTTATATGAAGGACCCACCCTCACTTTCGATAAAGAATTGGTAATTACATTTTTTGCACGTTATTAGAGGTCACCCTGTATATCGTGTAGTTATCCTAAGAACCTATTAAGAAACAATATGGGCTTGTTCGGCATTTTTTTTTAATTTCATAAATCGAAAGTGCAAGTATAAATTAATGGATCTGCAAAAAATCAGAATCTTATTCGCACGTTTAGCATCTTAAAAACTGTTACAAATCTCCATCTCGCGAAAATGGGGCATGGCCAGGCGCTACGTCACTATACGTATTGACTCGGCGATCTCAATAGACTTGATGCTCCTTACTTGCTATAATTATAAGTGTTTTCGAAGTATTGTTTGTTTTGCTTACTACTTGACAGTAGGGGAGTACAATTTGGTGAAATGTCAAAAAAATTACAATTTTCTCTCGCTCCTGCCGGGACGAATTTTCGATTTTGACCATGCAATTTACGATTAGAATTCATCGCCGACCTTCTCCTTTCCGTAGACACATAGAACGAACTTCCACTCGACGTATTTATTTAGTTACCAACGTTTAAAAGTTTCATGTTTTTCGACTTTTCAGGTTAAATTTGAAAGGTCACAGAAAGCCATTTTTCTTACGTCACTTGCGTATAGTGACGTCACAATCGAGCGCTTGGTTTTTGCAACTATTACTAATTTCAACTCCTTATATCTCGAGTACGGAAAAAGTTACTAATACGAAATTTTAAGTTTATAATGAGAATATCGAGTACAATATGAAAAAGTATAAAAACCATATAAAAAGAATATCGTGGAACAAGCCCATTAACTGCTAGGTTAAAAGGCAAGCACATTTGACTCTCTAGGTTCGATATCCGGTTGTGGCGTAGGAATTTTCTCATAATAAGAGATTAATTTCAGTATGCTCGAATATTGCATATGTTATGTCTGTTTTTAAATATGTACCACGTCAGACACCAGACTCTTCCATGATCTTCAGGGATAAAGGGAGTAATATTTCCTATGGTTTCATTATTATTAAACTTTTAGTGAAAAAGATATAAGGTGGTTACCCTAGAAAATAACTAATTAAGAATCGATGTTCAAGCGAATGATATAACATTATCATGAGTGACAATAGTTTCGATTAATTTAAAAAAGATGCTGAAAATCTTGATTTCCATTTTCGAACCCAATACAGCAACTTCCCTGCTGGAAAGTTAATATTAATTAATTTTAGGCACCATTCAACAAATACATACCCAAAAATGAGCTGTTTTTGACCCCCTCCCCCTTTGTTACACTATGCGACATTTATGAAATCCCCTTTATGCGATCGTTCATCTGAAACCCCCCTCCTACATCTAACGATAAAAATTATACTTTGTTAAAAATACATTCTGTTAATTTTTGAGAAATTTCATTGTTCTTGTGAACCATCTCTCTCTCTCCCACCCATCGTTCACTATGTCACACTTTCAATGACTCCCCCCTCCTCCAAAGCAAACGAATTTGTTGATTAGCCCCTTAATAGGAAACCTGATATATGTTTCAGTAAAGGAACATATTCACTGTGGCCCCACAACAGAAGAAATAATATATCTAGTATTTAAAAGAGGCAAGTTTTATGTAAATGCCTTGAAAACTGTCATGAGAAAATTTAAGACCTTGGTTTCTAGACTGATCGTCATCAATTTGTTCATTTTAATAATGCTAATTCGGGTAACATTGATATTAGATTTGGTGTCCCTCAGGGTTCTGTTTTGGGACCGGTTTTAATTCTTATTTATGTTAATAATTTGCAAAATAGTAGTCCCTTAACAAATTTCACTTTCTTTGCTAACGACACGACATTGGCTCATTCCCATAATTACTGCAGTATTTTATTATCAGAGACTCAAAACAGCCTGTCTATGGTTTGGACAGTAAGTTGACATAGGAAGACAACACGTTCTATATCTGCAAGAATATATCACGTAATATTTTCTTATTGCACCATTTAAAAATTGTATATTAGTCTAATGGTATATCACGCAATAATTAAGTCTTCCATTACCTACGCAATGTTAATATGGGGCCACTCGGCACATACCTCAACAGCTTTTTCACTGCAAAGAAAGTCTGTCAGAATCGCTGCTGGGTGATCATATAGGGTTGATTGTAGGAATGCTTTTAAAAGACTTAAGATACTTACCTTGCCCTCGCCAATATTTTTTACTAAAGATGACGGTCTCGGAGGATTAGGGGACGAGCTTGAGCGCTTTGCCCCAATCATCGCTGTAGACCTGGACCGGCCTCGTAAGGGGTGGGCCTGCTTTTTCGCCTATCCCCTCCGCAAATGCGGACGGTATTGGCGATGTTGGCAAACCTCCCTTGGTCCTGGCTGTTGGAACCTGCCAACTGGGTCGTTTCTTCTGGCGCTCTTCTGTCTTGGTCTTCTTTCTTCGCTTGCATGTATACGTTCCCGGGAGCGTCTTTTGTCTGTCATGAGAGGGAACGGCTGTTACCGAGCCCTCTCGCCATACTTTGCCCTGTGCTTATATTCAATAGTGCCTTGTCCATGTTAAAAGTAAATTAAACAATTACATGTGAAAATGTATTGTTATATATTTTTTTTATTTTTATTTTATTTGTGTGGTGTGGCAAATAATGAATGAAACTATTTTTACTTTTACTTGCCCGGCGCCAAATTGTTTAAAACAATTAATGAATTTCCACACCTACACGAAAATATATAACTTTCCCTGGCTCGTTTAGACTCTTGCAGGGCCAAAAAGCAGGTTCAAAATCTGAAAATAAAAGCATTAACTCTGTGCAGCACAACCTCAATGAAACACCTGCGTGGTTATGTTTTAAACTTTAATTTTATTTAAACTTTCTGGTATGGTTTTTCCTGTGAATTTTAAAAATATGGGACAATAAAAACTTAAAACTAATAGGCCTTTTATTTATGTTGATCAACTTACGTTTGAGCTCTGGTCTTGGGACTATTTTATTTTTAAAACAAACTGTTATGCAGAAACGGAAATCGTATCGATCGGTCTCCCTCGTCTGCGTGCGCCTCGTGTTCAGCAGACAGACGAATATTTGTATACTTCTTCTTCCTCCTTCGAATTTAATAGTTTGGTGTACTCGTCGTATCACTTTATTTAATTTCTTTGGAACTTTATTTATTTATAACGGTAAGTTAAACTGTTTCCCGCACTATTAATGTAAAAATTACAATTTAAATGTTCTTAATAATTGTATAGCAACAAAACTTTATAAACTTATAAGAAAAAGTTTGTGTAAATTAACTTTCCTGTAAGTTTGTTCCACTAGGAACTCAACAAAATTTCTATCTTCTCAGATATGATGGAACAAACTGATTCCTTTTGGTTAATTTCTCACACACGGAGTTTCAATCAAAATTATACTTGTAAACAAACTCTAGTTTTTATTTTTAAATTGTGAGGTTATAAAATTATGGTAAACAAATACGTGTTGCCACCTCTAATACTCAAACAAGACTGAATTTAAAATATGCCCTTTTTATTGGCTCATTTTGACATTTCTCTGAATTTCATGTCACTGGATTTTATTGAAATAAATTTTAAAATTTTAATTTTCTTTTATTTGTTTTATTTATGAATTTAGCAATGATTTTCTTTTAGAATAATGATATAGAGATGATTGGCTTTCTTTTGGTATGCCATAACCAACTCTTTCTTGTAAATTAAAAATTTCCTTGTTTCAAAAATTTTTTACAATTTCTCACTTATTTCTAATGAAAACCTAATAAAACACATACCAGTGTATAACTTATAAACTAAAGAACAATTTGCTATCAATTTTTATAGCCATAAAACATTTTATATAAAATTTATAAATATTATGTCGTTTCAGGAGTGCCTAAGCATCATTTGCTGGAACTGTTGCTAATTTACAAAACTTCCTAAAACCAACTAACAGAAAACGATCAATGGACATTTGTCCTTAAATACAACAAGAAAAATTTCAAAGAACATCTTTATTTTAAGTATAAAGTTATACTTAGAGACCAGACGTGTGTCGTATCGCTCCACTTTAACTCACATAAAGATCGGTCAAACCTTGAGTGAATAAAATAAAATTTTTACGGTATTGTGGCTAAGAAATTCTGCACCGCGCAATATAAGTTTGAAGTTAAGCAAAATAAATAATCAATAATAAAGTGTGGTGAATAGTATTTAAATAACTTTGTGAGATCTTAAAGTGTTATAGTGGCTAACAAGTGCAACGAAAAGGGTCCAGTGAAATTTACCTACGGTGAAGTGGTTGGTGCCCACTTAACAACATCTGGCAAGTCATAAATTCCTTACTTCTACACAAACGTCGATTAGGCAATAAGTGTTTTTATTCGAAAGAACTTGATATTGACAACTAATTATCATAGATCTTCCGCAGACTTCCGAGTTGCTAATCAACGTTTCAATATACACCCTAGGAAATACGAAACTCAATATTAGATATGAGCATAACTAATGAGGATCTATTTAAATTAATCAAGGAAGGAAATGCAGCTATACGGAATGAAATAGGAGACCTGAGAACTGACATCGCTGCCGAAATATCTAATTTGAAATTAAGAAATGAAGAATTAGAGGAGGAAAATAAGCGACTAAAAAATAAAATATTAGAAATAGAAAGGCGATCGAAAAAATATAATATTGTAATTTATGGAATACAGGGGAATGAAATAAATACAGACGAGGAAATTCTGAAAACCATAAATAATAAACTAAATATATCATGTACCAGAAGTGATTTTAGAGACATTTATAGGATTGGTGAAATTGTGAAAGGAAAGTATCGTCCAGTTGTAGCCGAATTATTAAGCTACAAACTAAAATCAGATATATTAACAAGTGCCAGATCTAAAAGCGAAATATTGAAAGAACGTAAAATATATTTTGGACCGGAATACACTAAGGACGAATATCAAAAAAGAAAATTCCTAGGAAAACAACTTAAGGCCGCCAAAGATAAAAAAGTTAATGCTAGAATAAAAAACGGGAAGCTCGTTATAAATGATGAAGAGTACTCCTATGAATATCTGAAGGCAAAAGAAGAATGCACTATAAATAACCTCCAACAGGACACAGGAAAAACAGCAACAAACGTATTCTTAAATAATGAGCAAAAGGAAGGCAGCTTTCCATCACCACTACCTTCAAAAGAAGAAAGAATCAGAAATACTGAGACATCTTCGCCAAAACTAACAGGGACTAAGCCAAAAATCACAACGAGGACACAAAACAAAACTCGTACGTACGTAGGCAGATAGGCACTTACTTATTCTGTACCTCCATCAGTTTCTTAATAAAAAAAATATACATTCAAGCTATCAAATATTACTATTATTATTATCTTTATATATCGTTATTATTATTAGTTAATTTGACTAAATAGGAATAAGTCATTACTATATTTTTACTTCTATATATGTTATTTAATTTTTTAATCGCATATGGATGAATATATTAGAAACTTTGAAGTTCATAAAATAAGTACAAAAATAGCTAAAAGTACAAGTGAATATAAACAAATATTGGCAAATGGTTCTAACAACAGCCTTAATATCTATCATACAAATATAAGAAGTATCGTTAAAAATATTGATGAATTAAAAGTTGTCTTAAATGAATTTCATAAACAATTTGATATAATTATCTTAACCGAAACTTGGAACCTGACAGACCTAACTACATTATGTATGCGGGGCTATGATTTAATATACAATGAAGGTAGACTCAATCAGAATGATGGGGTAGTAATATATATAAAAAGCACAATCACCCACGCATACGATGTAGTTGATCTTGAAGGTATTAAAGTTATAGATTTGAAATTTAACATATATGATAAACTATATCGGGTAACTGCAATCTATCGCCCACCATCCACATGTCCTTATACCTTCAATAGAAACTTAGATACATACTTGCAGTCAAATGATAATGAAAATAGCGATATAGAAATATTAATTGGCGACATTAACATAAACATTTTAGGTAACACCGATTATAGTGAAGAATATTTAAACATATTGCATGAATGGGGTTTTATTTCAACTATAAACAACTATACAAGGGTATACGGTAACAGCGAAACATGCATTGATCATATATTTCTAAAAACTAAAATTGATGATAACTTATTTGTGCCAATAATCCTACAAACAACCATCAGCGACCATTACTCCACCCTTCTTCAAGTTAATGCCACACCTGAAACAGAAAATCTAAATGTAAACGGTAATAAAAATTATACACATTATTTAAATAAAGAAAAATTAAAAACTATACTTAAAAACGAAACATGGGACCTAATATACAACGAGCAAAACGTAGACGTTGCAACCAAAGCCTTTGTTGATCATTTAAAACAAAAAATAAATGAATGCACATATACAAAAAAAATTAAAAGTTGCGAGAAAAAAAGATCTGATTGGATTACTATGGGATTAATTAAATCTGTCAATATAAAAAACTTACTTTATAAAAAATTACAAAAAGATCCAGATAACATAGAACTTTACAATCAATTTAAGAAATACCGAAATAAACTCAATGACCTACTGAAAACAACCAAAATAGACTATTACAAATCCCTAATAGATAATAATAAAAATTGCACAAATCAATTATGGAATTGCATGAAACAAGTAGATGGGAAAAAACACAGTAAACACGATATTAATCAAATAAGAACTGCAAATGGACACATGATAAATAATAACTCATTAGAAATCGCTGAGCATTTTAATACATTTTTCAGTGAAATAGGAACTACACTGGCCAACAAAATTGCGGTGGATCCAAGTTACACTCATAAACAGCTACGATTAAGTAATTCATTCTTTCTTGAACCAACTAACGAACATGAAATTTTGCAAGCTGTTCAACAACTAAAACGTGGAAAATCTCCCGGTATTGATGGGCTAAAATCCGAAACCCTTCAGGACATTACAGAATTTATTATTGCACCTTTAACCCACTTAATAAATGCTTCCATGAAATCTGGAGTGTTTCCGAAACCATTTAAGGAAGCACTTATAACACCTTTGTTCAAGTCTGGAGATAAAACTGAACTATCAAATTACAGGCCAATCTCCCTATTGAGTAATATATCTAAAATATATGAAAAAATATTGAAAACGAGAATAGTATCTTATCTAAAGAAATACAACATCTTGTCGGAAAATCAATATGGTTTCAAAGAGGCTACGTCAACTGAGGATGCAATGGCTGACTTGATCTCAGCAGTATATAAATCATTGGATGAAAAGAAAAAATCACTTTGCATATTCGTTGACTTAGCCAAAGCATTTGATACAGTTTGCCATACTAAACTCTTAAAAATGCTTGAAACTATTGGTTTTCGGGACATATCATTGAAACTTATGACAAGTTATTTAATAGGTAGAGTACAACGGGTAAAAGTTAATAATATTATAAGTTCTGAAAAAACAGTACAGTATGGAGTGCCACAAGGAACGGTACTAGGCCCTATACTTTTTAATATCTACATAAATGAGTTATTTAAAATACCCTCAGTGGGAAAGATCATAAGTTTCGCGGACGACACTGCGGTGTTCTATAAAGCCGAGAGTTGGTCAGAGTTAAAGCGAGTAGTAGAGCATGACTTTTTAAACATAATACAGTTTTTTAATAATCAGCTATTAACTATTAATTTTTCAAAAACACAGTTTTTACCATTTAGCTGTTATAATAATGCTCTCCCAAATTATAATACAATTTAAATCGAGCCAAAGCATAATAAAAATAGAAATAGCCGATAAGGTGAAATACCTAGGCATATTTATTGACAAGCATCTAAGATGGAACTATCAAATTGAATTTATTGTTAGAAAACTTAGAAGTATGTTAGGTAGATTCAAATATTATCGAGATATATTTGAAATACAACACCTGAGAATATTATATTATGCGTTCGTACAATCTCACATCAATTACGGAATTATAGCATGGGGTGGAGTAACAAATAATTACTTGAAAAAATTGGAATGCTTGCAAAAGTGGATTATTAAAATCATATATAGGAAGGATTATCGTTACTCAACAGATCAACTTTTTAGTGAAACGCTTTTATTAGATGCAAGGCAATTATTCCTTCAAAATTTGCTTATACGACAATTTAAACATAAAGGGGCTTTGACACAGATTACACATCCGCATGACACCAGATATAAAAGTAAATACGTTGTAGTTCCCAAAGCTGAAAAAACTATAGGTCAAAGATGTTACACCTACCTTAGTCCCATCATTTTCGCTGAAACTCCATCATTCTTTAAGAAAATAAACTCTATTGGATTGCTAAAAAAAGAAATAAAAAAATGGCTAGATGCCACACCAAGATTAAAAATACATCAATTAATAGATAGAAAAAATACTTACTAAATAAAAACAAAATAGAAACACTATATTTCCTGCCTGTCCATCACTCCTATGGTTTGTTCTTGTGCAACTATTTCCAATATTAGTTTCGTTCCTATTTCTAAGTTATGAACGTTCATATAAACAATTAAATTGAATTATTTATTAATTATATTTATATTAAGTCCTTAATTAAGCTGTTCGTAGATTTTAGATATATTATTTAGATTTATTATTTATGTCAACACATCAATGTTAATTTTAGATCAAAATTCATCACGGGCTCATTTACAAGGTAACTTTCGTGAGCCCTCACTTTGGTTATTTACCCCTAAAATTATTATTGAAACATAATTTTGTTACACATGTCATTTGCATGTGTAAGAAATAGATACATTGTCATTATTAAGTATCAACTGTATTATCTATCATATGTATCATTTGGGAAATAAATTTTATTATTATTATTTATTATTATATATGTATGTATATGTGTATACAGATATTAAATATAAGTGTAAAATGAAATGTTCACACACTCAAAATCGCAAACAAGTGTCAACTAGAGCACTTCTGCGAAATCCGAGTGTTTGTTTGGTAAATATCTTTATTGTTACATTGTATAATCTTTTAATTCCAAATAAACATTATTATTATTATTATTATTATTTTGGAACAAATTAACATATTTGTCAAGATTTTACATCTCCCTTGACCTAATTTTGCACTTCCTATCGTTACCAATGCCTGTATTTTGAGGCTATAACATTTTATCTGCTCATCAGGTGAGTCTCTTTCACTTTTGTACAGTTTTATTCATAGACGATGCACTGAATTGTTACAATTGGATAGCTTCTCAGTTCTCGGGACTGTTTACGCTACTCAAAATATGAAATTACTTTATAACAAATTTTTCATAGTGTTCATGTTAGCTATCTTATTTATAGCTTTCCTAAGACTAAAATTTGTGTACAACAAAGTTAATGGATTCAAATACTAATAATAAATTTGTTCCTTTTTTAGGTTTTACATTGTCTTTGATACCTGTTGTGACCCTGTATTTTGGATCTGTATCATTAAATTTGCTCACAAGGTGAGTCTTTTACACTTTTATAAAGTTTCATTTATAGACGATGCACTATAATGTTGAAAATGATTAGATTCTCAGTTCTCGGGACTGTTTACGCTACTCAAATTATGAATGTAGCTTGTAGCACTTTTGTCACAGTGTTCATGTTAGCTATCTTATTTATAGCCTTCTTATGATTAAATTTAACATAATTATTTATAACAGAGTTTATAACTTATTAATAACAAAAAATATTTCCCTTTTTTAGGTTTTCCCATTGGTTTTGGTACCTGTTATGCACCTGTGATTTGGATCTAGCTACCATGCTATACACAAAGGTTCATCCAAAACTTAATTTTGTATCAACGATGCTTTTTAACTTAACAATAAATTAACATTTATTTACCACACGGTAGGTACTTATATCTAACGTTTAATAAAATTAATCAAAGTTACATCATATCCAATATAAATTTTATTTAGTAAAGTATTTCCATTGACATTATGCTTTCACAGAGCTCAATATTCATCATTTAAGCTCTATAGTTTGTCTCAAAGTTATATATGATCATTTCTAGTTACTTTTTCCATTCTATTTTTAAGTTCTTACATAATTTTATACTTCAGTACTCAGTTCAATAAACGTGTAGGGTTTTGGTCATCGCAGTATATACGTACTCAACTCGTAATTGGGGTTTATCTGGATTTTTTGCGACTTTCAGAAACCAGAAACGGGACATGCTATTATGAAGTAAAATTTTTCAATCTGTTACCGATTGCTGTACAATCACTTGATTGTACTCAAATACGTAACTAAACGATTCCTCCTTGATAATGCATTCTATGATTTTGACGAATTTCTGTTGACTGATTTTTCCCATTTAGTTTTATAAACTTACTGTTGTATGATCATGATTATTTGTTCGTTATTCCATGTGCTAAATTGTTATTGTCATTTACTCTATTTGTTATTTATCTGTTTTATTTATTGTGTATTGTAACATCAATTCCTGCCCCTGAGTGGAATAGGAACGATGAAACTACCCGGTTCTCATTTATTTTGTGGAGGCTGGGTCGTAGTTCGAAAATTAATAAAAATTTAGGATTGTTAGGCGCCAATAGCCAATTGCTCGATACCTATGCCTTACTGGTTTTCAAAATGTAATACTGTGGCTATTCAGTGGCCTTAATGTTTACATAGGTATCATGAGTTTTAGAAAATTTATTATAAAAAACACAAAGTAAGAAAAATAAGTTGTATATTAAAATTTTAAAGACAAAACTGGAAATGGTAAATATTTGATATAAATTTAGATATTTTATTAACAAAAAATTGAATTTAGAGGGTAGCTACCTTCCTTACATAAATTATATGTAGGAGTAAGAATGTTATAAGGCTGACGGCCGATGAAAAGTTAAAGATAAAAATTTACATTTGCTGAAGGCTAAAAATTATATGTTAATTGAAAATTCCACAAGAAGTTGAGCGTGTTGATGTTCAAATGAGAATGACACTCTCACCACAAATCCTGTTTACGAGCTGCCAGAGCGCCTCGTCCCACTCAAATCTTCTCTTCCCCTTCCTCTGTTTGCTTCGTTTACTGATAAAAGTTGAAACTTAGATTGATTACCATATAATCGCTATTCAAGCTCCATATTCAGTGACATGTGTGGATATGGACAAACAAATTTCCTCCTGGGCTAACAAGGTTATCCTCACAGGACCATCACCATCAAGCTGGTCACTTAAATTGACACCCAGGCTTATTATTGGCTGGTCATTACCACCTCTTCAAGCTGGCACTTAATAGCTCATCAGGCTGGTACTTAATAGCTCATCAGGCTGGTACTTAATAGCTCATCAGGCTGGTACTTAATAGCTCATCAGGCTGGTACTTAATACCTCACACCTAAAAGAGTCCATCGTGTTACTCTACCTTGCATTTACCTGTTTGAAAAGGCACTCTGGGTGCGTTAATACCCCACGTAATGCTTTAATACCTTAACGTTTCTTCTAAAAATGCCCAAATATCCCCTACCAAATTCCAAGATATTTTTATAACCTTACAAAATTTAAAAAAACCGCGTTCTACTATTGCCCAAACCTATATTTAAATCGCGTTTAAAACTTTAATTTCACAATTAATTCCCCTTAACAATAAGCAACAGAATTAAATGTAATTCCTTATCCAACATAGGTTTTAGCTACTGACGCTGTTTTTTATGGCACGCGTGCATCTCTATCCAAGCACTTCAAAAATTAACCTATTAAATATCCCTTAACATCGGGTTGAATGCTGGCAATTTTACAAATTAAATACATATACATTAATCAATAAATGTCAGTGACTATAATTTAGTAGATATTGGTTTATTTAATTACCTATCTCCAGGAATTTGAGGCTTTAAATCTGCGGTAAGTCAGCACAGACACGTCTTGTTCTTGGCTTCAAGAATCGGAAATGCCTAATTTATTGTCTCCTTAAAATAGCTATCAATCGTTGCCAACCGCAAAATGATAAAAAGTGTTTACTTAAAATTCTGTTTTTATTATCAAATCTACTTAATTATTGCACTATTTTACTTCCCATTAATATTTCTTATTTGTTACTAAATTTCTATTGCTTCAAATTATTAATTAAAGTTTATTGTTTAATTTTTACCAATACTATCTAGATTTCTAACTAGTAAGAGCCGGTGGTTTGCTGGTAGAATAACAGATGGCGCTCGGTGTATATTTTAAAGTTAATTCAAGTCTACTCGTTAAGAATCGGTTGGGTTTGCTTGTAAAGTACAGATGGCGCTCGGTGTATATTTTAAAGATAGATCTTTGAGTGGGGATGAGGACTTCGGCAGCTCTAGGTTTCTGTGAACAAAAAGTTAATAAATTTAAAGTATCTGCTATTATAGTGGTTTTAAGAACCCCATAATTAAATTATATATATTCTGTAGCGTCCTGGAACTTTAGGACGGTACAGTATTTTTTATTATTATTTAAGACAACCACTATTTTGTTGGGTTCTTGCTATATTTTTATTTTTATTTGACGTGTCAAATCATAATTTGCATTTTATATGACCAATAAGAGATCTATCTATCTAGAGCATGCACCAAATTGCAATTTTCTGGAATATCATTAGCTTGTTTTACTTATTTACCCCTGTTTATCTCCCAACCCTTCAATGGAATAAGCCTTCAATGGAATAAGCCCAAAAAAACAAACTACTTGCAGGTCTCATTATAATAAATACGT
This sequence comes from Stenurella melanura, assembly GCA_963583905.1. Lineage (NCBI taxonomy): Eukaryota > Metazoa > Arthropoda > Insecta > Coleoptera > Cerambycidae > Stenurella > Stenurella melanura. Next base: position 198,970,429 of record OY757309.1, read on the forward strand.
ATGCCAAATTTTAAATCATTCTAGAACAATAACGAGCACACAATAGGTACAGACCAGACAAATAGATAGACTGACAGACATACCAACAGACAGAATTTTTGTCTCGAATTTGAAATCTCCACGGCTTATAACATTCTAAACCTGTTTAAAAGTGAATTATTTTTTATTTGCTTATAATTGTAATGAAACATATTCTTTATAGGATTTTACAAACAGCAGAAAAAACCGTCTTTGAGAACTAAAAAGGAAAAATTATTTATTTCCAATCTTTGCATTCTTTCGATAACCTGAATTCTGGCTATGGTAGCAATACAAGTCCTAAAATGAATTTGTCTTTTTCTTATTTGGCAATTCTCACACTAGTTTTCACATCTATATATAGTTTCCCTACTGCTATACTAGGATCTACATCTTACGATCATGAAGATTCAGTTAAAAATGAGAACAAGGGCCTAAAATGAATTTATTTACATACCTAGTTAGGTAATAGATAGATGAAAATCAGTTTATTCGTTCAGTCAATGTCAAACATTTAATGTCAAGGAACTTAAAAATTGTCTTGGTTTTTGCATGAAACATCGTGTGAGTGGCATTATGTCTTTCTGATGAGCTCCAGAATAAGGGCGAAATACGTTTGAAAGGCTAAGCATTTCCAAGAAACAGAATGATAGATTTCATGAGAATGAAATCCATTAGAATGAAAATTTCCCAAAGACAAGGTATGTAAATAAAGGCCTTTGTTCTCATTTTTAACTGAATCTTCATGATCGTAAGGAGTCATGTAGATACTAGTTTACTCTACATAGCCGTAGAGGTCTATGTGGAAACTAGTGTTCCAGTCTACTACGTGGGTGTGGAAGTATAGTTTCCCCTATATTTATAAGCTACATAAAAAAAATCAAAGCTGCAGAACGAACTAAAATAATGCATTACTTAATAGATAAAATATCATTACTATTATGAAAAATTTATTCTAGCATGATTAAGATAAGAAATAAATGGAAACACACCTCTTTTAATTAAGATTAGAAATTACTTGTGCCACTTAGAATTTGCGTAACTATTAGTCTAGTTAACGCATCGACATAATGACCAAAATCTCTAATTTGAGTAGTAATGAATGAATTTTGATGAAACCTTGTGCAGTGTGTTTGTAATGACGTTAATAAAAAAGTTTTAAAGATTTAAAAATCATATTGAACCTTTAAAAATAGGATAACTATATTGATATCATATTTTTTTATAATAATATGTATAAATCACTCTCATTTTTCGAATTTTCATATATTTCTTAATTGAAAATGAGCAAAAAGAGTAGTACATTACTTATAGTTAAGAACTGTCTGTAGCTCGGAAAGATAGCAAGTTACAAAAAAAATCCAAGAGACAGAAAATGTGTAGAAGGCCTCATTGTATATGTCTGAATTTTTTCAAACTTTTAAATTACATGTTTTTGAAGCGCTACAATTTCAAAGAATGGGGTAGTTTTTCATGTTTTCCGAAAAAAAAACTCAGTGAAAACGCACTGTGCAGGAAAGTTACATATTAAATAAGTCTTGTATTTCGATGATATACTGACCTGATTTTTTTCCGATTTTCTTTTTCTATTTTTACATTTACCCTACTCCATTTTTAAGAATTTTCGAGTGGCCATATCTCGGAAAATATGCATCTTTCGAGAAAAATCATGACAATGTTATTTTGGGCCAAGAAAAGTAATCATACTGTTTTTTTCATTTTTGACCTTATTCTACAAGTTACGGAATCCGTGACAAAAGGGATGTTTTCTACCCGTTCCGGTCATTGCCTATTCTAATCTTTTCCCATCTTTTTTATTCGCGTCACTACAAACACATTGCACAAAGTTTCATTAAAATCCATTCATTAGCACTCAAATTAAAGGTGACTGAACTATACAGATTCTGAAATTCAAGATCATGATATGTAAACGTGTATCTGCGCAGGTAAACGACGCTTTGTCTGTAGATCAACGCAGGCCATTGGTATTCATTCATACCAACATCGCTTGACCGCGTCTTCCTCACGCATTCTGCTTTCAATAGCCCAACAGATAAACAAAGCCGTACTATTTGAATTTTTCAAATGTCGCGAAGGACGGGCAGTGCGTCCACCAATGTATAAGACATGATATTCCTATGTTGATGCAAAACGGAATAATATTGTTCAGTTTACTAGAAATGCCATTATATTTCTGGCGAAAACACAATTTTTAAATGTCTAGTATTATTTCCTTCATATAAACAAAGCCGTGCAATTTGAATTTGTCCAATGTCGCAAAGGACGGGCAGTGCGTCCACCAATGCGTTAGATAAGATATTCATATCTTGACGCCAAACAGAATAATATTGGTCAGTTTACTAGAAACATTAAATTTCTGACAAAAACACGATATGTAAATCTCTAGTATTATTTTTTTCATTCTAATATACAAAAATTTGAAGAATGGCTCTGTAATACTCTTATTAGAAATAATTGTGGCGACTTTATATCTGGATGGCCGATTCTTATGGCCTTATTCTGTGCACTAAACAATTGGATACAAGTGTAATTATATCAATTTTTTCTTTAGCTATCATGAGCCAAACAATACTATTGATTTCGAGACGTTCGGCAATTCCTGTGGTGCCTCTATAGATGCAACATAATTTGTGTACACTGAAGTTCTCTAATAGTTAATAATAATTTTAATTGTAATATTGCAGAGATTTTCTACCGTCTTTTCTGAGATGTTCAGAGAGACGATAATGAATATCTATACAACCAAAAGTATAAACAGCCGACGACTGCTATGTTTGTTTTATTAGTTGAATGTTTATTCTTTACATTGACCTATCGTTTCATAACCTGCAGGCTGAAAATCTGTTGCTGTTCCGTGTCGCTTCATTTTATGCTTAAAGAGTCCCCACATACATGCTCCATTAGCATTTTCAGTACTAGAATGGCTCATTAAGCTATTAAGATTATTATTTCTTGGTTCTTATGCTTATGCACTATTTTGCGACTAGCACGATGATATTGTCTTTTTATTGTATTAAGAGCTTGGTTATCTACATATGGAAACTTGGTATTATTAATATTGTATTACCATTACCTGAAAAATAGTGTTCTGTTGCATTTTGCTAAAAGTAAATAAAATTTGCTATATTTTAACAAGTACGTGCTACCACATTACGTCAAGGGCAATACTAAAACATGGGGGATGGATTTTATGCTAGTAACATATCACATTGATGGCAATATTGATTATGAATTGCTGGGAGAAAGCTATAAATGAAGATATAAAACTATAATTTCACCATGCTTAGCAGTGTACATATAAAAAGCTCATAATGGGCCATATAGAACTCTCATGCGCTTAAAAATGGTGCAAAGTCCTTTCAAGGGTTGAGAGCTAATGGAATGTAATGGAAAAATAAAAGGCGACAACTAAACTCGTATACATATGAATTATAAATGTTTATTCTTTATGTGTTTTTTTAATTATATGCAGGTTTAGTGCATGATAAATAGAGACAGAAATATGAATAATTCAACTAGAAATATTACAACTAATTGAAATGTATTTAAACCAGTAGTGTAATATATTGCTAGTGTGTGTGTGCTAGCTATATTGTGTATTATATTGAAGTAATTGATAAATTTCGCAACTCTAATTTAATAGATTAGCCTAGTTATTCACATTTTTCGATGGTGTACATATATGTGTGTTTATGTTTTTAATATTGTCGATTAATCGAGACCAGTTAAAGGATATGTTGATCAAGCTATGTCCTATAGTTTCAAAGATTCTTCTACGTAAGAATTTAAATATTACCATAGATCCAAGCCCATTTTAAAACTTACCGTTTCACTAATCATGTAGGCATTATTAGGAAAGGTGACGTACGTCCAGCTTTTCTGGACACCCTGTATAATATAAAATTTTAGAACATGTCAAAGATTAAAATAAAATTCACACCCGTTCAAAAAATCCCTTCTTATCTTCCACCTAGATCCAAAGAAACATTCATGCTGAATTTCAACTTCTCATCGCCAGGGGCCTTGATGACATAGTGATGAATGGTGAGTGGATTTAATCCTTTATTAATTGAAGACAAATTGTAAAGGGAGGAGATTATCAATTCGACCCGTACGTAGGTATATCATAATGCGAACATTCTGAATACCTAACATGAGCAGAAATGTGTACCAATTGATGGGTGCGTGCTACATGCATTATTACTATGGGAGGACTATAGGTCGAGTTGGGGATGTACAGAATAAGAAAAAGCCTTGAGGGGCAGAACAGTACAGTCTTTATGCCATGATAAGGTATCATCATGCGTCGGAAATCACGGTATCACAAATCAAGCTGCCAGTGGACGAATTTCAACTGGACATATTACTTCCATGTTCGAGTTTGTCTGGACCGATCTGTATGTTCCTTAAATCATTGCCCCGGGTGGGCTTAAACGATTTCTATAATATCTCTTCCACTCTGTATGACTGGGCGGTGGTTGCAATTCAGTTAATAAAGCTATTTCTAATATAAAGTACGCAAATTTAAAAAAAATGTATGGGCTACTTACGAAGGACATCTGTATTTCCAATAGAAAGTCTGAAAAAGTCTCTAGGAGATTCGAGTAAATCCAAGGAAACTTTAAGGCAATGCAAGACAATAAAGAAATCTAAGAAAATCTGGATATATCCACAAACATCTGGACGATATCCTAGGAAACTTCTAAGAAAATCTTGAAATGTCTTGGGATGCGCATAAATTACAATAAATTTTAATACCTTTTACCTTAAAACAGAACTTATTGGTATACTATGTATAAGTGGTAAATGCATAAAATTACATTAAAGTTTAGTATTATTCTAATGAAAAAATAAAGGAATAACTATTAACAAATCTCAAATATCATTTTCTTCGTGGCCAATAATTATCACACCATCTTCTTCGTCACATGAAATAATGTACTCGTCTTCTTTGTTATTTAAAATAGCAGATTTTGGACATTATGGGAGATTGCACTTATCCAGAGCTCGCGGATACGCACTTGGTGAATGGACAAAGTGGTGGAAATGCAGCTGGTGCGGAAGAGCTTTAGAGCAATTGCAACAACGTATTTTAATGCTCATAGAAACCATAAAAAAAGATCCTAATTTGTCCTAATTTGCCTAATTTGTCCTAACGGAATACGTATATCCTTAGTTTGGCATGCCGAAATGTGTATACGTGGAGATGGAGGTCATTTCGAAAAATTTTTGTGAAAAATTCAAAAGAATTGTTCAATTATTGGGTATCCTTATTTTTTAAAAGCTTGCCTTTCTGGGCGAGGGATGCAGTTACATCTGTCCATGAGAGAGGCCACATTAATTAATTATTAATCATTTCGTGGTGATGGAATTAACGGGAAATTAATTTCTCGTTAATTTAAGTTTCTACTCGAATGTTGTACGTTGTGAAAACCGTTGCAGATATTCTTCAACCAGAGCTTGTAACATTTCCATTGCAATAATTACAATCATCATAGTTGCATACCTATTCGAGATGCGAATAGGTGTGTGGCATTGTTTGTCACTTTTAGGTAAATGTGAACAATGCGTTAAAAATGAGTGGCTACTGTTTAGAATTAATTAAACTTAAACTTTTAATTGTTAGCTGGTTTTAAGAAGTTATAATTTAGAAACAAGTAAAAGTCGAATTGTAACTTCTGGGCATGTGAATCATATACTTATGTGTAGAATACACCTTCAGTAAAATAACTGACTATTACTTTAAGGTTGTTGCTTGTATAGTATGCATTTAACCAAATTATTTTCCTAGCAATTCACTAATACAACCATATATACATATTCCACAAGTTCAGTTTGTCATAACAATCTACATGCCACAAGTACTTGAAGATATTGTTTGTTTACTATCTTCTACGTAGTCTTCTTTTACTTCCACATCCACGTAGTGGATTGGAAGTATAGTAAATTTTTTTCTCTTGAAATAGGTTTAGAATGTCATGGAACATCGAGATTTTAAATTTGAGAGAAAAAACATTTCCTGTCTGTCTGCTGGTCTGTCTGTCTGTCTGTAACTTTTTTTGTCTGCACGTTTTCTCCGGAATGGTTTGAGATATTGACTTGAAATTTTGTAAACGTTTATATTATAATGAGATCTGGAACTGGATTGTTTCTTGAACATATCCGGTGAAGGGGGTAGATAGGGGTAAATAAGGGAAATAAGTAAAGCAAGGGTACAGAAACTTGAAATTTGGTGTATGTACTAGAAGGCAAAGCCTCAATTTTTTTTATAATATTTTCGATTCCCCCACCGCTCACCCACTCCATTATTAAAGGGGTTGATAGAAAGAAATTGAGATATTCACTTGAGATCTTGTATACGTATATATTATATTGACATCAGGAACTAGATCATATTTTGGGATTATTTCCTTGAAGGGCTGGGGGTTAAATTAGGGGTACATAGGGGGAAATAAATAAAGCAAGCTGTTAAGATTACAAAACTTGAAATTCTGTGTATGTACTAGAGGTCAAGACATCAGATTTTTTTATAATATTTTTCAAACCCCGACCACTCCTACTCCATTATTAAAGGGGTTGATAAAATAAAATTGAGATAAATAAATAAATAAATATTCAGTTGAAATTTGATACGCGTATGTATTATAACGCCATATGGCAGTAGATTATATTTTGAGATGATTCCGTTGAAGGGTTGGTAGTTAAATTCCCCCACTCCTTTATTAAAAGATATGATAATATTAAAATTAAGATCTTCAGTTGAAATTTTGAACACGTATGTATTATAACGACATCTGAAACTAGACTATATTTTGACATGATACCTTCGAGTGGAGGTAAGTAGGAGTAAATAGGGAAACATAAGTAAAGCAAGCTGGTAAGAGTACAGAAACTTGGGATTCGGTGTATATACTAGAAGCCAAGGCAGCAGATTTCTTTTTAACAGTTTCAACCACCCACCCCCACCTTCCACTCCATTATTAAAGGGACTGATTACATAAAATTGAGATATTCACTTGAAAAGTAGTACACGTATATATTGCACCGATTTAGATGATTCCGTTGAAGGGGTGGGAAGTGGTAGGTTGTGAATAGCGCAAAATAAGTAAAGCAAGCTAGAAGCTTCATTTTTTTAGTTCCATATCCCCGTATTGGATTGGAAGTATAGTAATCGTAAAAAAAAACATTTTTTTTTTGAAATAGGTGCAGAATGCCATGAAACGTAGAGATTTTAAATTTGAGCGAACAAAATTTACTGTCTATCTGTCGGTCTTTAACTTTTTTTTGTCAGCACGTTTTCTTCGGAACGGTTTAAGGTATTGACTTGAAATATTGTACAAGTATATATCATAACGAGATCTGGAACTGGATTGTCTTTAGAACATATCCGGTGAAGGGTTGTGGGGTAAATAGAGGGAAATAAGTAACGCAAGCTGGTAAGAGTACATAAACTTGAAATTTTGTGTATGTAATAGAAGCTGAGGCCTCAAATTTCTGTATAATATTTTCCATCCCCCCACCACCCCACTCCATTATTAAAGAGGTTGATAAAATAAAATTGAGTCACTCATTTGAAATTTGGTGTACGTATATGTTAGAATGACATCTGGAATCAGATTGTATTTTGGGATTATTCCATTGAAGTGTCGGGGGTTAAATAGAGGTAAATAGGGGAAAATAAGTAAAGCAAGCTTGTAAGAGTACATAAACTTGAAATTATGTGTATGTACTAGAAGCCAAGACCTCCGATTTTTTTTTCAATATTTTTCAACCCCTCACCACCCGTACTCCATTAATAAAAATGTTGATAAGTTAAAATTGAGATATTGACTTAAAATTTGGTACACGTATATATTATAACGACATCTGGAACTAGATTAATACTTTGAAATGGTTCCGTTGAAGGGTTGGTGGTTAAATAGGGGTATATATGGGAAAATTAGTAAAGCAATCTGGTAAGAGAACAGACATTTGGGATTTGGTGTATATACTACAAAATGAAGGTCTTAGGTTTTCTTATAATATTTTCCATCCCCCCTCCACCCCACTCCCTTAGTATAAGGAGTGGAGGGGAAGTAGAGGCAAATAGGGAAAAATAAGTAAAGCATGGTGGTAAGAGTACAGAAACTTGGGATTTGGTGTATATACTAGAAACCAATGCCTCATATTTTTTTATAATATTTTAATTAAGTGACTTGGCCGAGAAATCTGGATGTGGAAGTAGTTATTCCTTAGGCAGCGGTTTTTATTTTACTTGTTCAAGAATTTGTAACAATAATCGTACATTGTTTTGTTGCACAACTAAACCAGATTAGTGGCGATTTAGATACATCCATTTATATCTACTTAGTCGCTCTGTTGTACTTCCTTGTGCTATGCTGTTTGCTGCTATTCATTAATGTTGTGCAAAGTTTGACCTAACGTGAAATTAATTTCAACACATATTTTCATCTACGTGATCCCTCTGCGCTTCCGTACCAAAAAGAATATAATTTTTTCAGTATATTAAAATGTTATCGTATTACGATGAAAACAGAACTTTAGTTAAAAAAACACGCTGTTTTAATATGTGCTGACGTTAGAAAGTTTTCACATTCGTGAATAAGTTTTAAATCAAACCAAAATTTTTCCTTAAAATACATATCAAATATCGTCTGTGATTTATTATGTGAGATATAATATCTATTTTTTCACACAGCCAATCGTTTAAGCTTTCATTTTGTACAGAGCGATTCATTTAATCGAACCAATCCTCCCATTCTAAAGCTTTTGCTGATTTCGCACACTGCGATGCTATGGCATAATACATTTCGGCGCTCGAATCTTTAATTTTAATTCTGCTGATAAATGAGGGACATTTTCATTTCCTTTGGGCGCATGGCCTGTCTGATTATACCTCGATTTACATTTTTCATTCTATATTCATTCAATATGGATTTAAAACCCTTTGTTGAAATATTAGACCCATTTTAATTTTATATTTTGTGAAGGTTTAATGCTACGTGAATTTAGTAAATGCCTAAATTGGCTGAATTCGATACAATTTGCTTCATATAGCCTGGGGACAAATCATTGAGTTATATAACGATGATTCAGAAATAAGTTATAAATAAATATTTGTACTTCTTATGTATTTATATCAAGAGATATTTTATATGATATATATAAACCTATATAGGATTGGTTTAATTCTATTAATATACAGGATGTTTGGTACATCGACAGAAAGCTATAGTTGGTGTCGTTGGAACCTATATGGTCATATTTATCCTAATGCAAAGTCTCACCACTTTTGAGATATCGACGTTCTTAGATACTTTGCGAAATAATTGTACATGATATTTTTCGTGGTAATAAATACTTTCAGCTCCCTTAAATATTTTTTTAGACATTTTTAATATGTGCTTTGTCGAAACAGTATAAAAATATTATACTCTTCGCAAATACAAAACGAAGAGTATATTGTATTGAAACATATTTTTTTTAGGATTTTTCAATAAGGGCGAAAAACGTTTCAAAGGCTAAGCATTTCCAAGAAACAGAATGATAGATTTCATGAAAATGTAATTTATTAGAATTAAAATTTTTTTAAGACAAGGTAGATAAATAAATTAATTTTAGGCCTTTGTCCTCATTTTTAACTGAATCCTCATAATCGTAGGGGGTTATGTAGATACTAGTTTAATCTGCATGGCCGTAGGGGACTGTGTGGATGCTAGTGTTAGAATGAGAATTGTCAAATAAGAAATTAGACAAAAGTATTTTAGGATTTCAATTTGCTAACATAAGCAGAATTCAGGTTATCGAAAGAAAGCAAAGATTTCATTAAAATTTTTAACAAAGTTTTTCTTTTAATTATAAATAGTTATTTCTCTGCTGTTTGCAAAATCCTATAAAGAATATCAATACAATTATAAGCAAACAAATAATAATTCATTTTTAAACTTGAAGAGCATATTGGCCCATTTCTAAAACGGGCAGCATTATTCGTAGAGAAAATTTTTTAAATACAATTTGTTGATGATCGAATTCTGAACAACTTTCAAAATGTCTGTCTGTCTATCTATCTGTCTATCTGTCTATTTGTCTGTCTGCCTGACTGTCCGTCCATCTGTCTGTGTGTCCGTCCATCACGTTTCTTGTAAGCACGATAAATAAAAAAGTTATTAATTTTTTAAATGAAAACAAAAATTATTTTGTAATTAAACAAAAAATGTTTGAAAGTAATATCATTCACAAAAAATACTGCGAAGAGTATCCTATAGAATGTGCAACAATTATATAACAAGTATAGTAAATCGGTGAAGAGTATAATGGTTAGCTTGCGAAGTAATAGTATAAAAAATATGTAGGAAGATTTATGTGTTAAAATACATTGGTTCCAATTTATTTTTCTATTTTAATCAAAATTTTCTCGGCACTACTTCAAAAGATTCAAATGCTTTTAAAAACTTATCAATTGCATACTGTATATATTGTTCTTACAAAATTCAAAATTATGTAAACTAAAAAGGAAACATATTTTTAGACATTATATTTTTTATGAGGAAAGAAAATTAAACAAAATCATAATGTGTTCTTTCAGTCACATTTATTATATTTACCAATATTTAAATACAATTTTCTGTTTGTGATATACCAAAATAAAATCAAACATATTTACACGATCAGTGATCAAAAAATAATCTGCATAGAAACCAGCTACACACTTGAACGTTAGTAATACGCTTGTAAAGCCGTTGCTTTGCTTAATCTTTCATAGTATTGTCACATTTTTCTGTATTGGCATCTGTTTTTAGAGCATTTTATAGTATAATAACTCTTCCTCAAGATCACTTTCTTCATCATTTTCGATTTCGGAAGAAGAGCATTCCTCGTCGTCTAATTCTAAAAGCTGCTCCATTTCTTAAAATATAAAAATAATATTTTTGTGAGACTAAAAAAAATATATAAGTATGAGTTAATATTAAAATTTTTAAACTTATTTCGTACTTACATTATCCGTCGCCTAGTGTATTTTGTACACTACAGAAACTAAATAACTATATACACACTCTATCTGAGACGGTACTCAATTGTTCTCATTGCACAACATCGGCGGCATTTAGTACGTATGACTTGTTTAGTGCGGAGAGGGAAAAGGGCTTTTTCTCAATTTATGCCATTTAAACTGTACCTGGTGTATAAAATACACCAACGCGACCAACTAAGGGTTATAGCAATGAGAATGCTATTGGTCATATTCAAAAACGATATATTTTTTACTTATCATACACTCCATTTTTGGTTCAAATATTGTCATGCTATCATTTCATGATATAGTTAATAATTATTTTTAGAAAAGGGACAAACAATGCTTTTCGATGTTTCAAATAAAAACTGTATTTTTATACACTCTACATATGTTTCGGCTTGCTAGGCCTTTCTCAAGAGCATTACAGATGAATACTACAGCTATGAGGGCGGTTGTTCTAAAAATAAATGCAATAATACCAAAACATGTGAAATTACGGGGATTTTAAGTAATAAGACAAAGGATCTAGCTACTCGGAATATAATTCAATGGGCTATTCTTAAAACCTTGCTTTACTAAGTAAAGTCAACAAATCGGGGGTTTATGAAATTAAATGTAAGTACTGTAACGCGGTATATATTGGCCAGAATGGTAGAAGTATAGGGTATAGGGTAAAAGAACATAAGCAATCTATTTTAAAAAACAACAAAAACACAGGAATATCAACACATTGCATTGAAAATAATCATTTTATCGACATAGAGAATATTAATTTAATCCATTCAGAAAGAAAAGGAACACACTTAAACCTCCTTGTACAATTAGAAATAAAAAAAATCCTTAAAAGCGACACTTGTACCACCAATGACCAACTAAATTTCATAAACACTCCTATAATAGACACGGTTTTAAGAATAGCCCATTGAATTGTATTCCGAGTAGGTAGATCCTTAGTTATATTACTTGAAATCCCCGTAATTTCACATGTTTTGGTATTATTGCATTTATTTTTAGAACCGCCCTCATAGCTTTAGTATTCATCTGTAATACTCTTGAGAAAGGCCTAGCAAGCCGACACATATGTAGAGTGTATACAAATACAGTTTTTATGTGAAACATAAAAAGATTTTTTTTTTCCCTTTTCTAAAAAATTATTCTAAAGATGTTTCACAAGGAACCTACCACATACTCAATCCAGTGTATATATTTAATTTACACTATTAAAGAAACGAAATTGTAATTCACTGTAGGGACATATTTATTTAAATTTCTAAAGAGCTAAAAATACCCCTTTCATTTGAAATAATAATGACTCATGTTAGCATCCTGCCTCATTTCTGCTTCCGTTGTATTTTATGGATTGCCTAATGGATCAAACTGTAAGAAGATTTAAGTGCAGCTGACTACGGAAAATTCTAAATGCGCCTACAGGTAATTTAATCCTTTCGGCTTTAAACTCTTTAAAAATCAAGCAAAAGCTTTAATTCAATGTAAAAAGCGCTTTTGTATAAGTGTAAAATGACTGACGCCATGAAAGCAACTTCCTACGCCTTCGCCGTGTTATTTTAGACGCACTTTTACTCGTTGATTCCTTGGTATTTACGTGACCTAACGACTTCGCATTTCCTAATTTAAGTTTATTATTTACCATAATCCTTATTAATTTAACCGAATAAAGACTTTCTGAGAGGATAAGGTGCTACCACAAATTTTCTTTCTATGTATTACAGTTGCAAATTGTTCCATTTCATTAGAAGATCTATTAATAATTTAATAACTTTTAAAAACATCCGACAGGATATGATAATCAATATAATAATAATAATTATTAAATGCCCTTATTTCCAGAAATATGCAAACGTTGAACAAAATTATCAATACAAACATGAAAAAGAAGAAGTTTAGTTCGCTAAAAATGTGATCTGCCATTTTAGTGCAGGACGTAAGTAAATCTTTCCTGATCCGTGGGATTTTTAATGAAGGAAAAGTGTCACTATATGGAATGTGTAACTCATGAACCATATAATTATGTCACTTTTGTGCCAGAGGATCTGTGTGACGTCATGATTTCATGATGGTCGCCGGAATCTAGGCTAATCGCTTTTCTTCTTTGTAACTCTTTTGTGATTGGCTCTATGGAAATTTTACTGGGAATCTTTTTTATTTCTAATAAAATGAGGAATAAATGATTAAATTACATTTTTGTTACCGTTTCTTAGATATACTTTATTATTCGAACACAGAAAATTTCATATGTGATTGCTTGGTAACAATGAAAATAATACCCCGAGACCGAGGGTTATTCATTGTCCGCAAAGTGATTGTTAATACAGATCTCTTCATTGCCACCACGCTTACACATTTCTGTGCACCTTATAAACTGTACTTTACACTTGCAATTTACAGCACATCGTCCTTTTTCACAACCACAATGATTAAGTAACCATTCCACACTGGTTACCAGACGGTTCTAGAAGGTTTCGCCATTGATTATCAGCACTGCACCACTCTAATATTTGATAATGTACCCTTAAGATATACGCTGTTATACAGAATCTTGTAGGGGGTTGATTTTCACTTTTCACATCTTGTTTTGTGAACCTCCACTAACACAGCTCACCAATGTCTGATATTCTTTCCCTGGCAAGTAAACTTGATAAATAAATTTCTCGACTAGTTGTTCATCTTCTGATTTAGATTCTTCTAGAGATTCAAGTAATACCAAAGCATCAAGAACTTCTTTCTCTGCTATCTGGAAAGCTTTCCAAAAAGAGAGTTTGCCCTTATTCTTGAAGCACCTAGTAATATCACAGCCCAAAACTGCATCAACTTAACAATGCCTTATCTTTTGTCGGCCTTATACTGGAGTAAACAAGATTGATATCAAATAATCGTCTATTAGCACCAACTACAGTGACAAACACGCTGTCTTTTGGGAATAGTTGCGACCACCACAGTGAAAGAATAAAAACATCAGTATCTGATAAATATAATAATATGTGCAGGGTACTAGAATGGCGAGAGATGTATAATAAGCAAAGGCCGGAATCTTTCAGCGATAACAGGGCCACACTCAGGAGCACTAAATAAAGCACAATGAATGATATTAAAAATACATTGAAAAATAATATCACATAAAACAAAGTAATCTTTGGTTGACAATAATATAAATCGAAAATGTTTATTAACCAAATTACGAAACCAACAAATCCATAAAACTTGTTGATATTAAGTGAAACTAGCTGTAGCGTCGCATTATTTACATACCTACTAGTTAATAAAATGAATTTAACTAAAACAAATATTACAACACGTGTTTATATTTGAAAAATCAACTACTAATTATTAAATGACAAGAACACGGTTAATATAGGAAACAAACGATTAAGACATCTAGCAAAATACCAAAATAACATTTATGCTGTGGCCGTGTGTTTGCTGCTTAGTGATAGTTTGAATGACGCCATTAATCTGCAGTAAAGCTATACGAATAAACCGATATTGTCTATGCCAAAAGTTAAAGGACGCTGCGACGTGGATAGAAAACTACCCCGAATTGCACTTCAACATACACGAATTTCAAGCTTCCAGATGAATCATATGGAAATGATATCTAAAAAAAGAATGTGACAAGAGGCTGGAGAAAATTCGAGAAGATTTTCAAAATAAATACATATGTCTGAGTAATAATGAGGCAGCAGGTTGCCAAATAATTAATACCCTTCTATGGGGTTAGATAAAGGAGCTGTGAAACCACATTCAGTATGTTATGTAAATTTGTGAAAAAAACTGAACAGATCACGATTGTTACCTCAGTAAAAGACACTCTTAAGTGGTTGTGGCGGAAATCGGAGCAATGTAATAAAAACATGTTTATTCTATTAGTCACTGACGGCGCGGCATGAGATATATACCTACTTAAAGCAGGGAAGGCCTTACAAGAGAAATATTCCGATTTAGCTCATTTCGCATGTACAGCGCATGGATTGCATCGAGTAGCAGAAAGTGAGAGATTTATTTTCCCATGTGAATATCTTAATTGTGAAAACAATTTTCTTGATGACACCAGAATCACACAGTTCCATGAACATTGTCCGGGGATACCGCTATCACCGAAACCTATTGTTACGAGGTGCGGCACTTAGCTGTAGGTGGCATATTATTATGCAAAAAATTACGAAAATATTAGAAATTTAATCAACTCGTTCGATTCCCGCGAATCTATTGCAGTATGTAAAACGCAAAAAAAAGGTTTTTTTAAAAGCAACTCTAAAGACAGAACTTGAATATATAAACAATAATTTTAATGTTATAGTAAATGTCATAGAATATCTACAATGCTGTTTAAACGTACATGGCAAAACTACGGAGTTGAAGGAATTGCAACAATTAGCAAACTTTTGGAGCATAATCTGGGTAATACCCAACATTCAAAATACTTGGCCACGAGGTACGCTCCGCTCACTCCTGTCGATGTAGAACGCTGCTATTCAGTATTAAAGTGGATATATAACAGCAGACGTCAACAGTGACTATAGACAATTTGGAAAAAATAATGATTTTATATCATTCAAATAAATACATGTAAATAAAATGAACAAATAAGACATTTTTTATTACATCTCTAATTCGATGCTCATTATGCTGTATGTATCTGTTGGTATCTTTTTATGTCATCTAAATGTGACCGCAAAGAGGCAAACATTCGAGGTAAGTACTTTTCCAATACATTTTTTCAGTTCCAAATGATTGTTATTTGTTATTAAAACTTTATCTACTCAATAAAATAACTACAGAAATACGAAAGGTAGTATGTTTTAATGTTATAAATAGGGATAACATAAAGAGACAAATTACAGTTACATTTTCACAATTGTCAAAACACACCATTGTTGTGTTACAATATTTCTTGAAAAATTAAAGATCAAGTCAAGTCCGATTCTCTTCACGCTGAAAACTTCGGACCTATGATAATAAGCGTAAAATAATTTTTGTATCTGCTTCTCCTTGCATGTCTTTAAGTTCTCTAACGTTATTTCCATTTGATGACCTTGCCTCATTCCCCCAAGTAACTATCATTTTTAATTTAATCTTCTGTGCATGTAATATGGCTTTACTTACCAGATATGCTTTGGCATTACTTGGATCTCTAGAAAAATTTAAACCAGAAGATAAACAACAAATCGAGAAATTTAATTGTCGAGTTTCTTACTGCACAAAAGAGATGTGCAAAATCTACTTCTCACAAGATCTTCCCTAACACCATATATCTTAAAGGTACATTATCCAGTATTAGAGTAGCACAGTGCTGACAAAGAACATCGAAATCTTTCAGAATCGTCACAATTTTGATGGGGGAAGTCTGGATACCAGTATTCTCCTACAATGAGTTCCATGTGCACCAGAATGGTTACTTAATCTAGTACGTTGTGGTTTTGAGAAAGGGTGGTGTGCTGTAAATTGCAAGTGTAAAGCACAGCCTTTAAAGTACACAGAAATGTGTAAGACTAGTGGCAATAAATAAATCTGCAATAACAGTGACTTTGCAACAATAAAAAGAACCCTCGGACTCAGATGATGACCTGTGGAACTTTCTTTCTACTGCTTCTCTACTATTTACGTATCAATTAAAAAACATGTGTAATAATAATGTACAAGTTATATAACAATTACATCTCCTAGAAAAAATTAAGTGGAGTAGGTATTATGTTCATAGTTACCAAGCAATCACACGTTATGACATTATCTGTGTTCGAACAATAAAGTAGGTATATCTAAGAAACGGTAACAGATATCAAAAAAGTTATATAAACCTGTTTTTTATTTATTATTTTATTAGGAACAAAAAACATTGCCAGCAAAATATCCAGCCAACCACAAATAATTTATAGAGCAAAAAAGATATTAGCGTCCATTCTGGTGACCATCTTGTATGGTTCATGAACTATCCATCCTATTATTCCTTCATTCCTTCATAATCCCACAAGCCCTTGCACTACTTAATCCTTGTGGAGGAACTAAAATATACACAATCCATAAACGAGTTACCAAAAATTAAAATATATGTATAATAATCATCAAATTAGTGAAAATTAAAATATTAAACCACACTGCTGCCCACAGCACATGTAAATTTATATCACATAATTAGACAAAATTATGTTCATCGAGTAATAATTTGGTAATACATTTTTTAAACTTAAAATTACTATTTTTCTTATATTGATAGGGGAATTTTATATATCGTAAATTTAAATTCGTTGAAAACATGAAACTTTGTGAATAGGTATTGTCAGTAGCTCTCTGCTTCTGTTGTGAACATCACTTCGAAATAATATCTTATTAAACAAAAATGGAGGTAATTTCTGAAGGTGTGGACTGTGTGATATAAGAAAGCTCTATATTATTTGGTACCAATGTTTCACGCTAATTCATTTTAACTTCAAAAATACTTTCTTATGTCACATATAAAACTTATACAAGAATTCTGGACATGCTGTATTCTCTTCAGACATTCTTGATCTAAGCAAGGAGCATACACTGGGTAATATATAGTATATAGTATATAGTAACAGTATTCCATATACAGGCGTGTGTCTTAGTCAAGATGACTGAGAACACGATAAAAGGCTGAATCTGAATTCCAATAGTCAGGAATGGTACACGAACTAACTGAAGGCTCAGGAGAGAACTAGTGATGGGGCATATTGAAAATATGGATGCAAGCCAAAGGCTCGTATATTTGCGTCACTTGGCAAGAATCCTAGGCTTATATCAAGTAGACGGGCTATCTTGCTGGATACAAGTGAAAATGTCAGAAGAGGTTTCGTTGATTAACGCATTTACATTTACAGTGACGGCCAAGCGGCTTTTGAGGATAGAACTATTGAGTCAAACAAAGTGACCTTTAAGCTGATTCTGAACTGATGGAATATCCTGATTCAGCGTCAGCTACTCACAAAATATTATTTTAACCTAACAAGATTGTGATTCAAAATCTAAAATGGAGACAACATAAAATTTCTACGTTTTAAAGTCTCAAAAATACAAAAAAGTGGTTTTTAAAAAATGTCTGTGTGTGTATATGTTAGCATGATAGCGGCGGAACTACTAAACAGGGGGTGGGGAAGTTCCAGCCGCTTCCAGTAACTGCCGATTTTTTTATCATCAACTAACTTTGTAGATATGACGGCAATAAACAAACACCAGATTGTCAAGCATAGAATTTTAATACAACTTCGTTTATATAAAATGAGAGTTTACTCTTCTGTATTTTGAATATAGCGCAATTTCAACAGAAAATAGTCTCTCATGCTACTTTACGTACACTATAAATTAGAAATAAAATTTTTAAGTCTGACAGAACTGATTGTATGCACACATACATACATACATACATACACACAGACAATTGTTTTCTATGTTTGATATAAGTGTGTCATGAAACGGATTTCTGTGCAAAAAAGTTTTTCTACGACGATTATTTTAAAAAATGTCTACTTTAATATACCTATTTGATTAAATAAAATAGGTATAACGGCTTTGTTGCGTTATCTCAGTTCGTGCAACGTTGAAGACATTCATATTTTGGAATAAGATTTGTTACTAAAATCACGTGCTATTAAAGAACTTGTTTAAATGCAAATCAGAAAAAGTAATTAATCATTTCAAGAGACACCTGAAGAAATACCACCATCCTTCTTCATGTTATTGGCATATTTTTCGCTTTCGTTTTACACAATCGACGGGTACTTTATTAAAGATAATATCTCAATGCATATTTTGCTCTTACAACTTAATTTATGCAAATTACCTTTTTGACAGCCGGACTTCGTGACGTAGCTTTGACCTATTACTATTTTGTATTATTAAATCGCGTGATTTACTAAAATTTATTTATTTCCAGAGACATTCCGTGCTCTCCAAATTTGATATGCCTAACTTAGTTTGTTGTGACAAACGAAAACAAGGTTTGTTCCTGTTTTCTAATTAATGTTAAAAAATACGAAAATGTCTGGAGACAAACGTCAAGTTTTACAATAGAACAAAAAGAGAAATTAATTAATTCAATGGAGAAGTAATTGCCAGTTACTTTAAATAGAATTTCTTAAACCTCGCCATTTTAAATTTAGCAAATTATAACAATCAGATGCAGATTGAAATCTTAGCTTTCATCTACAAGGTGAATCTATGAGGGAGTAAGGAATCCTATTAATAAATAACGAAAATAGTTTAATGAAAAATGTCAAAATTGCCAATATATACAAATCGTTGGTACAACCAAAAGCGCACACCCCATAATATGTTTTATGCAATAATAGTACAAGGAAAATAAATTTTAATTACATGAAAATACATGGATCGCTAAAACTTTGCCGCCGTATAATAGGTGATTATATTATATGAAATGAAATTGTATAAGGGAATCACCTATCTGCTGAATGTAGGGGGTAGGAGAATTGGGGGTCACATTGTGTTTGTGCATGCTTTTGGTAAATATCTTTACAAATAATTTTGAAAGAAATAAAGTTGTGGTTTTATGTGTTAAAATTATTTATAATTTGTTTCCTGTTTATTTATTTTTTTATAGAGGAGAGGAAACCCTCATAGTCGCCCACGTCTGGGATGTGGTTTAACGAGGGATGTGTGAATTCCGTCCCGGATGGGGAGGACGTAGCCATTAAAACCCTTCCCCCTCTTCTCGCTTCTCCCATCGGAATCTGCTTTCGCATTACTTCAGTGGGGGAGCCGCCCTTTTACTTTTTTTATCGACTCTCTCTTTCTTTTGACTTTATTATTTTACGAACTACTCCGTATGCTTTTTGCCATGATTCCTTGGATGCGCATAAGCTTGTCATCATATTTGCTTAGTTGAAAGGTGATCCAGTTTGTGGGGCATAGTTCCTCCTAGTTTATTCCCACCTAATACTTATAAACAGGGTGTGCTCTACGTCATCCACCTCGTCGCAGTAGTTGCATCGGTCCGATTCTGCCCTTCTACGTTCGTAGAGATACTTCTTAAAACATCCGTGTCCTGAGAGAGCTTGAGTTAGGTAGTAATCCACCTCTTCGTAGGGGCCATTTATCCATGTCTGAATGATGGATATCAATTTATAGATCCATCGTCCATACGTTGCGGTTCCCCATTTTTGTTGCCATCTTGTAACAACATTCTCTTTTGTTACTCTGACCTCCTCCCCATTGTATTTCTCCGCTCTTTCTTGCAATACGAATTTTATTGGTGGAACTCCCACTATGACCCCCACTGCCTCAGTTGAAATGGTGCGAAGGTAAGTTTGGTATCAAGCCACATAGTGAAACAGATCGGAGCTATTTTTCTTTTGGTGGTAAGGAGGGCTTCCTCCGATTTATCTGGTGCATACTTCAGCTTTCTTGCTTCGAGCCATTCTGAAACTCCCTGGAGGGCAGTGTTTGCTTTCTTCATAAGGATGTGCTACTACTGTCATGGCTACATCAACAGCAAATCCAATTAATGCAAAGCCCTTTGGTTGTTCCATTCTTAGCAGGTCATCATATAGGATGTTTTACAGGCTTGGACCAAGTATTGATCCCTGGGGAACGCCACTGCTTATTTCTGCGGCTCTCATCTTCTGATTTGAGGATTATTTTCCTCTGAGATAAATAGGATGATATTATCCTGACTAGACTCTCGTCTATTCCTCATTTTCGTAGGTCGTTCAGGATGATTTACCATAATGCGCTGTTGAAAGTATATTGCACCTTATTACGGCATATAGTCTTCGATGTCGATGTGCGCAATCTGCAGCTTCTCTGGCGATTTGGATCACATTATTTATAGCGTCTACCTTTTGCCGACCTTCCCTGAAGCCGTACTGTTTTTCAGCCAGGCCACCAGTGCGAACTAGTTCTCTTTTAAGTCTTATTATAATGAGCTGCTCTGTAGTTTTCCCTCTACGTCTAAGAGGCATATGGGCCTATACAATGCTGGATGGGGTTTATTTCCTTCCTGAGTAGTATCAGCTTAGCCTGCTTCCAGTCTTCTGGGAATACTCATCTGCGCCCTAGTTTATTGTAGACCCTTAGAGCGTATTCTATCATAGTCGAAGTTTACTGGGTCGTGCACTGGGAAGAGGTGGTTAACTACCTCTTCTGTCATTTGCATGGACAGCCACCTGTTTGAATTAATGGAGCCGACCAGTTCACGACCTGGCTTTAGCTACTGCCAATAAGAGAGACGTGGGGACAATGACAATTAGCGAGCCTAATAAGAATGCAATAAAATGCAGAGATTGGATACTTGATGAACAACTAGACACTGCTATAAAAGTATTGGACAGACGCTTAGTAATCAAGAGACAGGGCTATGGATATTGTTTCACTTACGTCGAGACCGCCTCTTTCACACTATTCAGCTGCTACGCTTCCCCAAATAGAGATTTGGATGGTCTTGAAGAAATTCTTTTTGAAATTGAAAAATAAAGACTAACAAAGACAAGGCCATAGTTGTGGGGGACTTCAATGTAAAATCTATACAATGGGGTATGAATGTCACTGATGAGAGAGGCCGCGTCCTAACTGAATGGATGGCAGAAAATGACTTAATATGTGTAAATATTTCATAGAAACGAACACTCGCCCATATTAGACCTAACGTGATTACTGATGACAATAAAAATAAAGTATCTAAATGTTAAGTGAGTGAGAAGAAAACCCTATTTGTTTGCTACGATAAATAAGAACCGAGATACAATAATTTGAATAGACGCATGATGAAATAAAAACGCATAAAGCAAATGGGCAAATGAAAGGTAGTAAATAATAATAATGAGAATTAGTAATAAAACAAAATGTATTGGAAGTTCCTGCAATTTGATTGAACTCAGCCAATATGCTGAGAATGGAAAATAATAATAACAATTATTCATTATCCAACACCCCATTTTTAGGAAGGCAGAACCAGATAGTCAAGGCTGGCAATGAAGTACAACTTAGCGGATAACCCACCCCCTTTTATAAACATCCACCTTATGCATTTCTGGAATTGAAAGAGATCTCATTATATTGGGACAGGCTAATAACTAACAGACCGAATCGTGGACTACACTTCAGTGGAATAAACCTGATATTTCCTTTGATAAAAATATCGCTTATTTTTTCCTCTGCCCTTCACACTTTTTATAAACCTACTATAGTGTTGCAGGGCCCCCAGGTAAAACGGGGAATAGTACACATTTTAATTTTAACGGCGCAGGCTGATGTATCCGCTACTGCAGGGTAGGGTGGTCACCCTGTGCATTGAACATTTTCATATTTTACGTGCAGTCCACTTACTGCATTATTTCGGTGGTGAAAGGAGCTCACGGCCGACTAGACAGGTCCTTGGAGTAGCTTCGAAGAATTGAGGTGTGGTAGTTGTACACTAGTGAAAACAAATAAGAGTCTTACTAGAAACTGATTTAATACTCAACTTTAGGTACTGCTATCTCTATATCCCACAGAAATAGTATTTCACACAAAAAATATACCTAAATGTGTGGCCCACATTTAACCTAATACAAGATGTACGATAACTAACAAAACCTTAGCTACTACTATAAAATATTACCTATGATCCAAGTATACTGAATGATAAAATGACGTTAAAACTACTAAATGAGCAAGATAATCTTACATAGGTAAGTGACGAGAGGCTAAATTGTCAAAAGAATTGAAAAATTGCAAACGTTGTGTTCAAATCTACTGAAAATTTCATTGGTTATGTGCAAACTGTTTATATTTTACTGACAACTTGATGTATAAAATATTAAACAAAATAGGTATTGAAACTGTAGTTATGTGGGTCGAATGACAGTCATCTTATAATTTAGTATCGCAAAAACCTGACGGCCTCTCTGTACCTCATGTGGGAGGTGCGTTGTTGTATCAGGTCCCTCGCTATGCTACTTAAAGACGCTTAGCTTACCTCCAGCAGGTGCCACAATGTCCACAGTAGGTCTAAGAGGGGAGCGTAACTTCCAACGGAATCAGGCAGAAGGGTCTCACAGGTACAATCCAGGATTCGAAATCCAACCAACAGCTTGAAAACCAAGTTTCAGCAAAACCAAAGTTCACGTGCTATACAGACTCAATTATACACATAACGAAACAGATAAGACGTAGGATCAAACGTAGAGGTAACAACACCAGTAAAAGCAACAGAAAAACTACGAGTGACACTCCAAGTGAAAATCAGAGTGAAAATACGAGTGATAATACAAGTGATATGCGAAATAATAATACGAGTAATACTACGAGTACTGCAACCAATAATAACCAACGTTACAAATCTATTCTCTTCGTTAAATAGATTTTAGAGGGCTACCTTCGATGTTGAATGGCTCACAGAGATCCATGTGCTCGAAGAAAAGGTATGTTCAAATCTGGAATACTTCCGCAATTGTACTTTCCCAAAAGAACGATACTCCAACACCAAATAAAGGCACACAACCTTCTTCAGCATGCGAACGGAAAAAAATCACAAAAAATGGCCAAGCCGGAAACCTCAAAAATCCAAGGATGGCCGAACCTCTTCATGGGTATGTTCAAGGTAGCCACTACACAGCGTAAACTACAACTCTGATAAATCTCCCCAACGACGTTTATTTCCCACACATAATATCGTATTTCGTATTTCCATTAACAAAACAATAAGTTTAATCCACGATAACAGTCCTGAGAAGGTTATAACCGAACGTTAAGAACTCGTTTCCCTAAAAAATTAAGGAACGGCTTCCATGATGATAGATCATGTTGCCTTGATGGTCTTCTGAATTTCATCGATACGCGTGGCCTGCATGGAACGCAGCGGTAGGCAACCAGTTATACTACGACTAACCGCGCTTGTGAAGTTAATGTGGATTCAACTAAAACGATAACAATGGAAAAATTGCGATATTTAAATTCGAATGCACAGGAAAATAGATTGTACCAATAGTCATCTCCAAATTTCTTTACGCGTCAGAGATATAGTTCATTAGGTAGGCAGGTAGATGATGAATTGAAATGTGGTAAGCTTGTACAGTCTACTGCATTAAAAGCGCGACTATCCCAGTAGTACGCCTTCTAAACTCGACCTTCAAGCATGTGACACGAACTCTTTTCAAAAACTGGGCTGATGTAACGACAGATGATAGGAAAAAGCATTGGAAAGGCTATACACTAAATAGACAACCACAGCAGGTAACATGATTCTGCCAAACGTGCCATGCAGAGCAAGGCACGGGTTATAAAATGTTTGTCAAGAAGATGCGAATAAGTAGAACATTCAACTAATACTATCCATTTCGATTTTACCATATAGATATTAAAAATTTGGGATTTAGCAAAAAAGTAGCAAAAAGGTGGGTAAACTGCTCCGGATTCATTGCTAAAGTTGATCTCCTGTAATTGCAGAAAGGGTTGCGCTTCATCTTTTGGATCCAAAAAAACAGGGATGAAATTTGCGGCAATATGTGGCCACTGTCATGGAACCTTTTGCCTGAATTTGAATACTTATTGAAATGGAAGAAGACAGTTTCATTCAACACATATTTTAACGAGAACAACGACTCACCACTTGATGAACCAGTTGAAGTATTCACGTCGTTGGATGCTGCGTCAAGTCCCGAGACATAAATTTTAATTGGTTAGAGTGACCACACTTTACTCAACAATGCCTCTTTTATACCTTTTATATTTTTCCAAATATTTGTGGCCTTCAGAAATTTCTGACGTAATTTATAATTTTAACAAGAAAGTAACAAAATGAGAGTTAAACTTATCCTAACGCTCCTGATACATACAAGAAAATGCATATTGAAGGCTTAACTTTCATTGTCTTAAATAAACTTAAAGCATCTGGTAAATGTTTCCAAATGCTAAGTTTATGACTATTTTGCATACAAATTTAGGCGTACAGAAAAGTGTCCGCTTTTTACGTTTTTGTCCTGAAAAAATAATTCAGTTTATCTGGCCATCTGAGATAGTCGATTAGGTAATTTATCACGTGGAGTGTAAATCTGAGTGACAATTAAGTGGGGACGCAGAGGACAGCTACGAGGATATGCTGAGGCCAACTTAGGGTTGGGGGTTAAAGGCCAGCGCTGCCCCGAGCGCCCGATAGCGTGGTGGATAGAACTTAATTCACAATTACATGTTAATCGAGGTATAAATTGCTACGATAAGTGATAAGTGATAGTAGTGCACCCCGCTGTAATCCTGTTTTTCATTTGCACTTTAATTACTAACAAAAAAGAGAATTGTTTAGAGTCGTTGTTAAAATTTTATTACCAGCTTGAACGCAAGGTGTTTTCATATAGTAAATCAGTAAATTTATTTCTTTTCGCATAGTTTTACTATTTCTTTAATTTATTATCTTATTGCGTATACTATAAAAAACAGCTGTGTAAGGAATCATTACTTCTACATCCAGATTTCCCATGCAAGTCTCTTTAAATGAAACTATCTTGATCCTATATTTGGACTCTAGAAACTGGAAATAATTGCTCATAGAACTTTAACAATATAATCATCGAGCGAGTGGTAATGAGTGATTTCCCTTGAACGGAATC
Organism: Stenurella melanura; assembly: GCA_963583905.1. Classification (NCBI taxonomy): domain Eukaryota; kingdom Metazoa; phylum Arthropoda; class Insecta; order Coleoptera; family Cerambycidae; genus Stenurella; species Stenurella melanura. The sequence goes on from OY757309.1 coordinate 198,996,052, forward strand.
ATTTCAAAATATAATCTAGTTCCATGTGTCGTTATAATACATAAGTGAACCTTTCAAGTGAATATAACAATTTTATTTTATTAGCCCCTTTAATAATTACAACCAAATTTCAAGTTCATGGACTCTTACACTTACCCAAGTGAATATCTCAGTTTTATTTTATGGTGGGGGTGATGGGGGGTTAATGTTATAAAAATATATATATTCTCTAGTACACCTAACCCCCAGTTTCTAGACACTTATCGGCTTGCTTTACTTATTTTCCCCTATTTATTGTAACAAAAGTCAAATTAAGGGAGCCAAGTCTGGCCCTGGCTCATAGAACCACCGTATTTTCTTACTTCTGATTTCTGTAATATTTTAAGGGTCGAGATTTTAGTACAATAAAATACTGGTCATAGAAACATCTGTTTTATCTTGCAAACTTTAGAGCCCAGGAAACATGCTTTGTTAACTTTACTCTTTATTAGGTAGTCGATGTTAGCCACTTGGAAACAATAAATAACCATCCAAATTATTTTATGTCCAATTCTCTTTTCTTAGTCGAACTTGTTAAATACGGCCTCGCCGGGTGGTCTAGTGAGATTTTCAGGACTAAAGCAGTTGATAGAGAATTCTAGGAACATATGTAATAGACCATAAGATAGATAGACCAAAGAAGGCAGATTTTTTCCCCTATGCAAAGGCAAAGTAAGGAACAAAAGGGTTTTTTTTCCATCTGCTGGACTGGTAGTAAAATGTTAAAGATAGGCCATATGATAAATACCGTGGTCCGTTAGGTAATTTCAAATGAGTACGGTTTAAAGTAAAGAAGATCCTAATTGGTCGAGGGTTTAAAGTTTACTGCCCACTTTGGAAACGTATTATTTCAATGTAGAGATTATCTTCAGTCTTGGCTTAAGGTCTGTTCGGTCGTCATCTACCTACAGGGTATAGTAAATTCTCGTTTTGCGAACCTTTAGCAATTTTAAAGTTTAAGTACATTTGTTTAGTATTTTGCCGGTTTTAATAAGTAGAAAATTAATGTGTTGTAATTGACCTAGGAATATTCGGTCGCGATTCAGCTAAAGATTTGAACTTGCCGCGGACCATTTCATTTCTTAATATTGTGTAATTACTGTTTGTTAAATTATTTAATCGTGTTTAAGTGTTTGTGATTGTCAATTTCATTTGCTTTCATTTCCTTATGTAAATATAGTGGTTTAAGTGTTTTGAGAAATCACGTGTTTTATTTGCTTGTCATGAAATTAAGTTCATTTTATATTCAATAAAGTTTGTTGTGAAGTAACCTGGTTGAGGGACACCAAAAGGATAAAATCACCTAGAAAGCAAAGGGTAAGCACAGTTTTGATTTCGATGGATATACTATAATATCGACGGAGTCTGCGAAAGTAATTGGGACACTCCGTACTCTGCCAATGGTAATGTCTGATTAAATCATGTAATTAGGGGAATAAAACCCCAGTTATTACATTATTCCCTAACTCTTCACGGGAGTAAGCTCAAAATATGATCTAGTTATGGATCTTGTTATAACTTATAATACATACGTATACCAAATTTCAAGTAAATATCTTCCCCCTTCCAAAGAAAGCATGCGCACAAAAAAAGTTACAGATCAACCGAGAGACAGACAGCCACACAGACCGACCAACAGAATATTATTTCACTCAAATTAAAAATCTCAACGTTTCATGACATTCTAAACCCATTTCATAAAAAGAATTTCTTCTACGATAACTATACTTCCACTCCACAAGGTGGATGTGTTAGTAATGTAGTCAGAATAATGTTATTTAAGGAACTGTTCGTCTATTGTTCTAGGTGGATTCGCAATAAGTTGGTATAAAAATTATTACAAGAAAATCTACGTCCTTTTCTTCGTATTGTCTTGGGAGATATTTTGTGATCAACGCAGTCTTATATTTATTTGATTGAATTAAATAGATATATTAATAACCACACAAACATTTATACCAATCTGTTTCATAACATTCAAAACTCAAGAATCAACGGAATAATGTCTGTTTGTTAGTATGTATGTAAACGGTTTGAGGTGAACTTGAAATTGGTTTTGTGCTCATGTGGATTGTTGGTACCTAATTTGCTAGAAGTGTTCGTACAACATGGATCAGCACGTATCTATTACTACAATAATGGTGTTTTCCTCGAGAAAAATTATTAGATTTCTAATTAGTCACTTTAGCGCTTATATCGACTTTGAGTGAATTTGGTTCATATTTGGAAAATCTGGAAGCCATGCGCCTCCTTGAAGCCGGTATCTTGAATTTTTGAGTGTAAATTTCTCCTTGAATTTCCATCGAACTGTGCCAAAGCACCCCTCCCATTGCTGAGGTAAAATGGCCATCCATCAAATTGTATGAAACCTTGCAGTTTGCTACTTCATATATGCTGGTCAAAAATTCTCATAGACACAATCATATTCTATGTACCGTTCTTGTTGTAGAGGGCCTTAAAGGTGGAATCTGTAACCTTTAGTTGTAGTGACATACATACCATTTGGTATGTGTAAAAGGTAAACAATCAGCAGTAAGACATGAATACAGCAAATTATTTAATGGTTCTTTGATACATTGCTCGTGAATTGGATATTATATATATTCACTACATCAGTAAGAACAGAGTCCTATGCTGAAATCGCCAAATAGGTAGAAGCAGCCTGATGTATTTAAGTCCTGCCATTTCTTTCTAACACCGTACATCACTCGTATATGATTGCTGTAATTGGAAGGAGACGTCTCTGCGTAACAGCCCAAGGTTGCTGCAATTGATGTTTCTATATGTTTAGAAGGGATACGGCTAAAGGTCGTCATCGGCGCAGCATCTTCGTATCTGGCGATCAGAGTTTGTTTATTGATAATAATTCACGATTAATGTGTCAAATAGCTGGTAAATAATTTTAAACAACCATAGATTATTACTGTTTATTTAAATTTTGCGCACCAAATGATACATGTAATGCCGCTACGACTAGAGGGTGTATCATTGACTTTTCTGGCCTTCCTCACCAAAGACTACATAGAATCGGATTATGTCCAATTATTGACCAGCATGATATGAAGTAGCAACCGGCTAATTTTCATGACAATTGAATATTACACTGCCATTATAAAGCAAAACGAAATGACTGCAGAATTACCTATTAGAAGAATACTTATTTATAACCCACTTGTTTTTAGAAAGGAAGGAGGCTTTCAATCCGATCCCTACATATGTTTTTTTTGCGTGTCTGTTCAACGATTTCCCTGAAATGGCTAAGCGGTTTCAACGAAATCCTTTGCAAACTGTACAGTATGACTCGACGATGGTCCCTTTTTTCATCAAGCTATGTAGAGACAAGGTAAGTAATTTCAAAGAAAATTACTTTATGTAGAAAATATTGGCAGTTCCTTGACAGTAAACAGTCAGGTATTTTCCGGAGTGATAGTGAATCTTAATCTTCAAAATGACGAATCCAATGGGCCACTTCTTCTCTGGCGGTACTGTCAACTACATAGCACCAACAGACAGACAAGACAATAGATCGACGATATGGACGGACATACAGACTGATGGACTTGAAAGACAGTAATTTTCGCAATCTACATAATCTGAAATGCGACAATCCGAAGAAATCTCGGAGTGATTTTTCATGATTACAATATTTCTCCTCGGTAAGGAAGGGAAGTAATATTATGAAATATTGACACTTTTTGATTTAGGTATTTATGTAATTGTTATTTATATATTCGTGTTTGTTAACAGAAATTGTTTCAATATCACTGAAAAGATTCATTTTACGGATTATCGTCTATTACATATTCATGCGGCGACTGGGCAGCTGCACCCGACCGACCAACGGACCATCCCACCGTGTGCCGTAACAAAACCCCGATGCTTTTTTATACCGCCGAACCGGCTGCATACGCTTGATTGGACATTGGACATGCTTGTTGTCAACAGCGAGAGCCGCATGACGCATGGGGTAGGAATATAGGATAGAGCTTGTAGGTGTTTGTTTCTTCTTGTTTTCCTTCTGTCTTCATCGGATGGAAAGTGTAAGCGTTTGTGAGATGCTTCTTTTAGGTCGTGCTTCTTTTAACTTCCAGATTTTTGTGAGATGCTTCTTTTTATTTCTGTCTGTGATCACCTTCTCTCCCCTACTCTTCTTCTGAGTTTTCTGTTTCTTCTGTTTCTGAGTCTGGCGGTGTGTATATCCTTGATATTTCTTTATTGTATTCCGTCATTTGTTGTGCCGTTCTTTCCCAGTATGTATAGTCCTTTCCTAGCTTATTCATAATCCTCTCGATTGTTGTTATCCATGTGTTGCATGGCCTCCCTATTTTTAGTTTGTTGCTGTTCAGTCTTATCAGTCGTCTGTCCACTTTTATTATTCTGTTTATTAAGTAGTGCGGTACTCCCCTGTTGAGTAAAGGGCTGATTATACCCTCATGCCTTATGGTATCAAATGCCTTTTGGAGGTTAATTGAGATTATATATAGTTTTGTTCCTTCTTTCCACTTTTCTTCCAGGATTCGTCTGGTGGTGTACATACCCCCATCCTTTCTGTTGATCTGCCCTTGATGGATGCCGTTTGATTATCTGGTAGTTCGCCGATGTATTTTTCCATTTCTCTGAGAAGGAACTGTGCGTAGTATTTAGACCCTACGCTGCAGAGTGTTATCTTCTGTAACCGTCCACGTTTTGTGGTGATTTGGTTCTTGGGAGTGGTATTTGTATGGTTTTGTTTCACTCCTCAGACAGGGGTGTGGTTTCCGTCCATGCGTTGGTGATGATTTCTAGGGTAAGCTGCTTTATGCTGTCCGGTCCATAGTATAGTAGTTCGTTATTTATTTTGTCTATTCCAGGGGTTTCTCTTAGCTCTGGTCATTATTTCCAGTAGTTCGTCCTTTGACGGTGGTTTGCCCAAAGGCCAGTGTTCCATTTCTTGTAATAGTTCTATTTGACTTATCTCTGTGTTTCCTTCTTCTTCTAGTTTTCTGACCCAATGCTGCAGTGGTATCTATTTTCTTGGCTGCGTATAGTTGTTTCTTCCTGTATGTTTTGAGGTGTCTGAAAGTTTGGTTTAATCTGTGTTCTGCCGGAGTGGATTCTATGTTTTCGGAGAATTCCCTGCATTTTTTCTGTTCGTGCCTTTTCTCTGCGTCTCTTTTCTATTTTCCCGCTTCTTTTATTTTTTTGTCTATTTTCGTATATGTATTTTTCCTGTGGCCTTTATTTTCTTCAGTTTTTCGTATTCTTTTTTTCGTGTCTTTTCTTGTTGGGCTCATAGGGGATTTGTTCCTTTTCAACGTTTTTCTTGCCGCTACTTTCGTTTTTAAACTCATTTTTAACCAATTTAGTTCCTTTCCTGCTAATTGTTTTCCTACTTCCTCCTGGTATTTCTTTTCGAGTTCTTCGTTTTTTAGCAGGGAGAAGTTCCATGTGTCATTTGCTGTTTTGTTGTATCTTTTTGTGCTTCTTGTTTCTTTATTACTAGTGTTCCATATAATATTTTGTGATCCGTTTTGACGTTTGTTGCTTGTTTTGCCTTAATGCTTTTAACCCTGTTCCTTATTTTTCTATCCACTAGAATATGGTCTATTTGAGAACTAAGGTTTTCTTCACTCCATGTATTAAGGCAGGTTAGGTTCTTGCTCCATGTGCTTCTAACTGTTAGATCAAACAGATGTGCCAAGTTTTTTAGCGTGCTGCCATTATCGTTTGTCCATGTGTGGAGTAAGGTTTTTCCTATGACATTCTTGTCTTCATGTGCTTGGTCGTCCTTTCCTTGATCGTCTCCTGGTATTATTATGTTCATTTTTCTATTCCTATTTCTTCTAGTCTCTTGGGTGATCCGTCTGAATACTCGTCCTGTCCGTTTGTCGGAGGGCACATGTACTCCTAATATGCATATGTTTTCCTTTCCAATTTGTAAGTCTGCCGTAGCTATGTTTTCGTCTACTTTTTTTGTCTCTATTTGGATAAGTGTGTTCCGTCTTATTGTCCATGCGACTCCTCAGCTGGTTTTTTCTTTGTCCCCTCCGCTTAGATGCCATTTGTAGTTTTCAGTAACTGCGGTTCCGTCTATCATGTGTGTCTTTTGTATGCATGCAACGTGTATGTTTTTCATCAGAAGAGCCTCATCGATTTTTTCTCTTTTCTCTCTCGTTATGCAGCCTCTAACATTCCATGTCGCCAGAATGATGTCATCGTGTTGTAATTCTTGGCCGTTGGCTTCTTCTGTTCTTTGTGAAATTGGGTACCTGTTTGTGTGCGTTGCTTCCTCTAATTCTGGGCGGGGTGTTATTGCCGCAGTTCGAGCGTAAGTTTCATCTGGTTGTTCTGCTTAATTTTTTTCTTGTGCAATAATCGCGCTATCGTAGTGATTTCTTTTGTTTCTGTGTTTCCTATATACTATCTCTAGTGGTGTATTCTCTTTTCCCTGTTGGTTAGTAGGATGGAAGATGATATGTTCTCCTTTTTCTTGGTGTACTATTACATCCTGTATTAGTGTGTCCATTGTATTTGCTTTGTTTTTTAAGACCTATATTAACTTGCTGTAAGAGAGTCTTTTTATTATGTTATGTGTATTGCGGTAAAACAACTTTTTACAGCGAGTAACAAATGATGAAGAAGCCCGAAGAAGCCCTCGTACACCCTGTATATTGGCCTGATTCTTGTAGTGCTTACTTCAAGCTGCCGCTTCCCAAATGGGAATAAAACAAGATGTTATAAAAATAAAGTAAAAAATAATAATAAAAATAATTAAAGAAACAAATAAACAATAAATTCTACAATAATTATCTTTCTGCGGCACCTCTGTATTGCTGGTTTGTTTCTTTTTTCTCTTTTCCGGTTCGTGCATCTAAAGAACTCACATAAAGTTTATTATTTTTCAGTTTGTTTACACTTTCCAAGAAAGTATTGGGGTTTTATGTTCCGTTTATCGTCTGTATTGGTGTTTCACACTGAATATTTATTACCCTGGTCCTTGAACACTAATCACTTCAAGAGGCCTTTTGGGTACAGATAGGCCTATCTTAACACACTACACTTGTTATATTGCTTGTTTATCTTATTTCTTATATTACACAAAGCCATGTACTAAAAATTATGAAATATTAATTCCATATGAACTTTGTTTTTTAACTATTTCACTTCATAGGACACAGAGTTTCTTGACCTGTCGATGGCTTAAAATTTTATATAAATTAGCAGTGTTTTAACCTATGTTTCTGAGTGTTTTCCGGGAGCTTTCTTTTAAAGCGTCTAGTCACTCTAAGAAACTCAACCGAACTCCGACTGGAAAGATTCATTTACTAACATAAGAAAAGAAGATTTTTTATATACAACTCTGTAAGTGTAAAATGTCTTCAGATTTTGCCCTAAAAATGTTTAATATGCTGTGACAATTTCTATACAATCTGTATTGCCTTAATGGAAATAAATATTTTATTATATCCCTGGAACTATTTACATTCAACTCAGTCTAATTATTCACATAATATTCTTTAATTTATATGATAATTTTACACACAGTTATTTCTCAAAGTTGTAATTATATTATAAATATTTGATTTTAAAATTGTAAGTACAATAAAAATTTTCACATTAAATAAATACCTATGTATTTTCTGGTTAGGCCGTACACTTTTATGTGCCGCACGGTATATTTCACAAATATCTCATATAATCATAATTGATCCTGACATTATGTGCAATGTTTTCCGGAACCAATATAGCAGTCAATAGTTTGAGCTAAAAAATCTCCACCCAATTGAACGCCAAATTTATTGGACAATTTCGGCATACAGAAGATAATACAAGCCCTGGCGCTGATCCAAAATCACATGAAATCCAACTCGCAGTTATAATTTATGCTCATTGTATGTGTTACTGACATAAGCTAATTGCACGAAAAGTGTCTCAGAATGTCAAACAGCTCATGAATATCATTAGGCAAACAATATTGGCTAGCTAATTTGCATATCATGACGAGTAAAGGCAAGTTTCGTGTTTTGCAACTTTAACATACGTTACTCGGCTGCGGGTTAATGGTATTTAAGTCTACAAATTTCCAGTTTCCACCTTTAACCCACGAATCGTTCTCATTCTCGTACATCAGCGAGACTGTTTTGAGGAGGATTACTACGATTAAATGATGAAGACGTAGAGTACTTGTTACTAGTTGGGACTGTAAAATGTAGGTTGTTATGTTTGTACTGTAAATCAACCTCAATGTAATTAAAATATTTTGCAATGAAGTTAGAAGTTATAATAATTGCTTATAAAATAAGCTAAAAGTGTATTATTAGCAATTATGTTCAATTATTATTGGAGGTTAATTAAGACGATTTCCTTATAAAAGAGGTTTCTTGAGATACTTACAAATTATTTATTTAATTTATTTTGATTATTTCATTACATTAGTGCATTTCGTTAATTTCGTTTATTTCATTTGTTTAGTTTATTTTGTATCTTTCGTTCATTTTGTTTATATACAGTATGCTATGAAAACCTTTTATACCTTATGATTAGCTGTAAATATCGTTTTTTTAACACTGATACTTATCAAATATCAGAGCTACTTAACTGTGAACATGTACAAGGTATGTCTTCATAACATTAATATTAAAACTTGCCTTTCCGATGCATGTTTTATGTACTATTTGCATATTTGCATTACTCACAATAGTGTCTTTACAAAGTCTATAAATCAATGGCTTTAGGTCTCTCATTATCTAATTTTTTTATAACTTCACTATTTATTGGTTTATAACATTGTTTATGTATTCTTGTCACTTTGAATTGTTTATATTTGTACTTTAAGCCCCTTTCTTTGTGTTTTAGGTTGTGGAAAAGTCTTAGGAAACTCGGTGTACTTTCAAATGGTTCTACCTGTGATTCACTTAGTTAATGAAGTTTTTTAATACAATTTATAGATCACACAGTGCACCTAATATCCTTTTTCATAAGGTTGGTTATTATGGTTATCTCTAATATTTATTTTTTGGTATATAACGTGTCTTAACAATTCTATCAAATTTATAAACATCCTAAGCAGTATCTAGGTTGTTCGAACCTTTCTTTTTTTACAGTTTATTACTAAGTTGATAATTGACTCTTGGTATTCAGAATACACTCATGTTCTACGATAATTCTCTCATGCCACAGTCTAAATATCTTCTGTAACATATCACAAATATTTATTTTAGCTAATTTTATTTTAAGACAGACGTATAACAATTTTTTTCATAACAACGTATTTAAAATTCTATTACTTAATTTAAGCTTCAATAATAGAATTTGCCCCCTTAATTTAAGCATTTATTGCACTAAATGTCCATATTAAAACAATGTAATTATTATAAGACTATATTAAGTTCATACATAAGAAATAGAATTAGACATGTGAGTGAATTTTAGACATGTACCAAACATGAAAAATTATCCCCAGCTAAACATTTTAAAAAGTCTTCTATAGATTAAAATGTATTTTGCCTTTTTATTTAAATGTATTATTATTCACAATATGTCTAATTTTATTCGATAAACTGTTATATGATAATATGCAGCTATGTAATGAGGAATGTTTATCAGATCCTCTAGTTGCAGAATTGAAAAATAAGCTTTGTTTAATTTCTTCCTTACATAATAATAATGGATATGATAGCACTCTCTAAAGACCAAAGTTTAAACAAATAGCGTCTCTATTATTTGAAATACGTATATCTGTCTGGCACTACGTATTTAATTCATCCATAAAATTATGATCTTTTGAGAGTGAAGTTAATGCTAATACTTGCTGATAATTGTCTATGTGGGTCTTAACAGTTTAATACGGGAACTGCTACTGCAAGTTTAAAAGTGAATTAATTATTATTTGTTTGCTTATAGTAATGAAACATATCCATTATATTTATATTTGACATTGACTGATAAAAAACAACAGATCTTCACCTATCTATTAGCTAACTAGTATTGTAGTCTATATACTCTATGCATGTTTAAATGTGAACTATTTATTATTTGTTTGCTTATAGTAATGAAACATTCTTTATGGGATTTTGCAAACAGCGGAAAAAATTATCTATGAGAACTAAAAGAGAAACAATATGTAAAAAATATTAGTGAGAAGAAACTGAATGAGAGACTTTATCAAAATGTAATCTATTAGAATGAATGAATTTTTAAGACAAGGCAGGTAAGTACATTTCATTTTAGGCCTTTGTTCTAATTTTTAACTGAATCAGCATACCGTAGGGGGCATGTAGATACTAGTTTAATCTTCTTAGCCGTAGGGGACTATGTTGGATGCTTGTGTTATAATGATAATGTCAAATAAGAGATTGGAAACATAAATTTTATGATTTTGATTTGCTGACTTCTGGCTATGGCCAGAAGTCAGGTTATCGAAAGAATGCAAAGATTTCATTAATATTTTTTACATAAAATTTCTCTTTCAGTTCTCATAGATACTTTTTTTTCCGCTGTTTGCAAAATCCTATAAAGAATATGTTTCACTACTACTGAGAGTTTTAAAACATCAAAAAAGCAGCCGTCTTCTAAAAATATATTTCTTAAGATTTTAAATGACATTAACAATTTTTTAACATTTGCACTGCTCTAGAGCTTTCCATTATTACTATACACTTTTTTCCAGTTCTCTACAATTTTAACTAAATAATTACAATGTCGTAGTGACTCTATTTGCACATTTTCAGAATAACGAATTTATTTTTAAACAATTTCTCACAAAATATATACTTCATCTTTTCTAATCTAGATTACGAAAATTGCTTTTAAACTTTAGCCATTAAAAGTAAATCATTTGAATTTCCTTTAGCTAGATGCTAATTCCATTCATTACCTCAAACAAAATTTTATAGATTAGTAGCAGATGGTATGGCTTCGAGAACATTTATTTCGATATTTTGCTCGAAAATGTATTATGTACAAGGGCTAAGTGCATCTACTACAAGCGTTAGTTTTACCCTCATGAATAAAAGCTGCAATGGACTTGGCTTTAAAAAATGAACGGTTTTCAAGAAAGAGCTTGTCAAAACTAGACAATTTTCATCATTTTAAATATTCAAGAAGTTGATTGGTTGGCTGGTTTACATTAACATTAGGGGAAAAGTAAAACAAAATAATTGTTTATTAAATATCAATTCGTTCAATTGAATGTGGTGAAATTTTTTGTAGTGGTCGAGACATACAATGAGCTGCTACAGAACTTTTGGCGATTTGTATAGAATTCAAGTTCAAAGGAGCTTCTAAAATGTAATGCAGCATTATATGACGACTTTTTCGTAAATATTTCATGCAAAGATGAGTACCTACCCTCCCCCGTTTTTAAGGATGCTGAATATGATGTAAGTGGTGGGAGAAGTTTTGACCGCCGCAACCCCCTGAAAGTACCACCCCTTTTAGGAATCTCTTTATATATTCATATATAAATGATCTGGGGAGTAATTTATCAGCGGGTTATACTTAAAATAACATGGAAAGGGGTTATATAATCAGAGGAATTCAAACAGCAGTCCCAGGGGGTTGATATCTACCGAGAGGTGGAAAATCATTTGGTTCAAATGCGTATAGTCCCGTTTTAGGGCTCGTTGATCGCAGGAAAAATACTTACTTTCAGCTGCAACCCCTCCTCATCCTTTAAGCGGCAGAAACCAACCCTCACTCACCAGATAGCGTGCCATCCAGGATTTACAGGTTCTTCAGCACGTGATCGTTATTCCTGTACATATCCCTTCAGTTTTCACAGAAGATCAGATGATAGTGACCTCAGGAGTTGCCTCAACCCATCCAAGGGGTGTAAAATTCATGAATTACACTTTGGATCATCAATACGCCCTCTCCCGTTTTCACAGCGCTGATTACGATGAAAATATCGTATGAAAATCGTACGCCAGATGATAGAGATGTATATACAGAAAAGAGAGCAAATGACGATGACAATGATGATGAATTTTATTTTAATTCAATCTCTGAAATTTTTTAAAATGATTCCGACTCAGATTCGTTCACTGAAACGGTGGATGAAGAAGAAGAAGAAGAAGATTTTGAGGAATATGAGGATTGTAATGCTATTTGTAAACGATCTTTTTTAATTAATTGGAAGCAAGTAATTTATTTTGTCATAAAAATATTTTCATGTAGTTCTTTGAATAAACAACATTGCCATTGACCACAAAATTTATTATTCATTACTCCCCGATGAAGAAATTATTATACTCTACTTAGCAACCTACACCATCATTGTCCCAGCGATAACAGGTGGATGAGGGTTAGTCTCCATCCATTATGGAGGTTGAGGAGAGTCGGAGATGAATGTAAATATTTTTATCGTAATCAGTGCCTGTGAATACGGGAGAGGGTGTATTGACGATCCAAAGCGTAATTAATGAATTTTACACCCCTTGGAAGCAACCTCCGAAGGGTTACATTCAGGAAATTATTCTTAACATCATTTTTCTTGTAGAATGTACTGCTCTTTAATTTTCATCTCTATATAATGATAGTTTTTGTACTTTTAGGAATTTAAAAAGTTATTTCCCTAACATTTTTTTAAAGTTTGATGCCATATTGTCTTATCTTTCGCCCACTGTGACATGATATTTTTTAAATTACTCTCTAATACTAAAAACCTACCATATAATCTAAAGTCCTCATAAGGATCATGTAATCCTAGGTCAAATCGCCCGTGGACTGTACTAATAGTAATTTGCCTAGAGCCATTTTAATATTTTCATTCTGTATAGACCTGTGCTCTCTCGAAATTGAATCGGTCAGTCAAGTATTTCTATTTAATAAGAAACGTTTCCGAAGTTTTATTCGAATTCAATTTCAAATTTAGCAGATAGAGGGTAAAATATATTAACTGATTTTTCAGGACTAGCTATTCGATAGGCTCTAAATGGTTTTATTCAAAGCACCTTTATCACAAATTGCTTGACTAGGTTTCTGTTTCGCTCTGGTAAAATTACAAAGACGGTATCATGAAAGAGAGCGCTTTTGGCATCGAAGAGTCCTTCCAAGTTCTGTGCTTATCTATTGATAAGAAATTTATTCGTGAACGTGCTTACAATGTCATATTAGTTGCTAGCCGCTTTGTGCTGCGAATATGATGATACCCGGGGATTAAATTAGAGTATCGACAATGAACCGGAGCCCTGTCGCATTTTGGTACCCTACTTGGTAATGGTGCAATATGTCGTTCGCTCTAATGTATCCGGAATGAAGTTTGTTTATTAATCAGGACTTAATTACACAACTGAATTAGGCATAGCTGTGTTGGGTCAAATAATGAATTTGCTTAAGAATTATGTAGAAACGAATAACTGTAAATTCAATTTAATGGAGCTCACTTTATACTCAATATATAACGAATGAAAATAATTATAAGAATTAATAAAAATTGCAAGAAGTTAATTAATTTTCTCTACATCTACTGGATGTACAGAAAGCCTGTGGTTTATAAAACTTGTGATGATCGTAGCGGAAAATATAATAATTTAAATCAATTAAATAATGTATTTAGCAACAATAAGGAAGCTATAGTTATTAGTAACATTAACAGTCAAGATAACTGAGATTTTGTGGTTTTAGTCAGTAGTAGAGGTAAAATAGTTTTTAATTGCGTAAATATACATGGTTGATTAATAATAATTTTAGTTCAAAACCTCATTAAGATGTTTTAAATAGAACTAATACGAATGAATGAATACTGCAATCGACATTGCCAATTATAAATATCCATTAAATAAAATAACATCTGCTAGACTTAAGTTTTCATTCCAGGACTGAAACATATGTAAGATATTATGTGTAAATTGTCATGTTTTACTATAAATTTCAAAGCAAAATGTTAGTAAAGGTTTTAATTAAACACAAAAATGAAGATGTATAATATATCAATATACAGCGTGTCAGATTTTAATGAACATCACGTAGGTTAGGTGATATAACATATTAATCTTACTTTAATATAATATTAATCTATTTTACTTCCACAAATAATTTTAGTGGTAAAATTGTCCCCCAGGAACTGGTCCGAATTCCATTATGAACTCTCGTTTCTCTTTACCTAATACAATATCCGAGTTACCTCAGTGACTTGAGAAGCGTTTAAGAAAACATTTCACGAAATATTTATTATCTCTTAGATTAGATTATATTTTGGGATTATTTCGTTGAAGGGTTGGGGGTTAAATAGGGGTAAATAGGGAAAGTAAAGTAAGCTGATAAGAGTACAGATTCGGTGTATGTACTAGAAGTCAAGGCCTCAAATTTCTTTATAATATTTTTCAACCCCCACCAACCCTACTCCATTATTAAAGGGATTGATAAAATAAAATTGAGATACTTACTTGAAATTTGGTACACGTACGTATCATAACGGCATCTGGAACTAGATTATATTTTGAGATGATTCCGTTGAAGGGTTAGGGTTTAATAGGGGCGAATAGAGGAAAATAAGTAAAGCAAACTGGTAAGTACAGAAATTTGGGATTTGGTGTATATTCAAGAAGAGAAAGCCTCAGTTTTTTTTAAATAATATTTTCCATCCCCCCACCACCCCCCACACCCTTACTAGAAGAGTTGATAATATTAAACTGAGATTTTCACTTGAAATTTGGTACACGAATGTATTATAACGACATCTGAAACTAGATTACATTTTGACAAGATTTCGCGGAAGGGGTGGAGGCTAAGTAGAAGTAAATAGGGAAAAATGAGTAAAGCAAGCTGATAAGAGTACAAAAACTTAGGATTTGGTGTACATACTAGAAACCAAGGCCCCAGATTTATTTCTAATATTTTTCAATATTAAAAACATGAAATTGAGATATTCACTTGAAAGTTAGTACATGTATGTATTGTAATTACATCTAATTGAGATGATTCCGCTGAAGAGGTGGGCGGTGGGGAGGGTTGTCAATAGGAAAAATATGTAGAGCAAGCTAGAAACTTTATTTTTAACGTATTTGGTAAAAACCAAATCCTCAAAATTTTCTATGACATCTGCCCCCCCCCCCCCAAATATTATTAAAATTCTTTGATAAATAATTTTAACATACGAGAGTGCAAATATAGTCAAGATGTTTCCTTTAAAGCAACTTGGATGGGAAATATGGATGTGGAAGTAGTGATCCTTGTGCAGCGGTTTTTAATTGACTTGAAAGACCCCTGAGCGAGAGGCGCGTGCCTCTGTATTTTAGCGGCAAATTTAAAAAAATGGTATTAACTAAAAATTCCTTTGCTCTTATGATGGTGCAGAAACCTGTTTGTTAAATAAATGCATTTTATGATTTTGTATCGATTTGTTCAGATATTATTAAAATATGTTTATTTCTGGATACACAGAATACAATTCTCCATAAACACATTTAAAGTTGCTCTCATAGAGAACTGATTGAAGATGACAGCCATAGCATATTGAATTTATGTTTATTACATTTATAGCTAGCTTATGCTGGTGAACCAATATCTCTTTTATGACTGAAGCAATTGGTACTTAGCAAAATTACCGATGCTGAGGAATAACCGCAAAGAGAAATATTAGACTCTCGATTTTACTGACGGTAGCCTGACTGGGAGATAGTACGCCTATCTTAATATCTGGATCATAACATAAATTCAATTTTCATAAAATTGTAGATGAAAATTTTAATTTGAATTATTGGATATTAAAGAAATGAAAATATATAGGATTCATGATTTAAAAAGACTAAGAAAAAACAAAAAATAATCATTTATATTATATCTTTATGAAAATATATAATAAGATTGACAACGATTGCTTAAACAAAAACGACCGGCATCAAATAGCCCATGGAAATAAAAAGGTACAGTTGATTAATATGTTATTTAAATGGTCACTGGCACTATTACTGCCAATTAGCTGGCTCAGGATTTTGTAGTGGTATGTCCTGAAAAGTACAATATTCTAGTAGTATATTCACAATATGGGAAAAGTTAAAAAACAAAAAATCAAAAAGTTGTTTAAGTATTAGCACCTAAATTTTACAATAAATATGCCAGCCAATGTAACACGCTTATCAAATTTGTCATTTAATGAAACAAAAGTGGTGAATTTTTACATAATGCTTAATATTCGGGGTTGCTATTTATCTCGCGAAATATCACATAAAGCAAAAAAATGCATAGAAGATAAGATATTCCACAACTAATTGTCTACAAAAATGGTCCATTGCAACTTTATTCTAGAATCGCGAGGAATTGCATAAACGTACATTTAGATCCAAACGTTACATTTAGGTAACTACGTTTGTTATTAAAAATGTATTAATATATTATCAATTGTTTTATTTAGCATATGAATACACCTTAACTAAAGTTTAGGACTTGAAATGTTCTACAGAAATCAAATATACGGACCATTTTATATTAATTGGTAAATTTTATAAAATGCGAAAAACAAAAAAAAAAAAACTTTAAGAAACGACATTATCCACTACGAGCATAAAACATCATCGTCAATTACCCTGGATTTAGTTGTTACCCAGGACTTTCTGAGAGCTAATTTTTCCGTGTCTTCAGACGTTAGTTCCACGTTTTCTAGGTACTTTAGCATAATGCAGATTAATATGCCGTTTAACATTTTGCATTCGCAAAGCATGTGCTCTGCAGTCTCTGTTACAGCATCACATTTTCTGTATCATTCTTGTCCTAACCATATTCTTAAGATAATATCTCAAGGGGCAACGACCTATTAGAAGGCCTGTCATCGACCATACATCAAACTTTTTGAGTTCTAGAAGTCTTGTGGTAATCTTTGTCGAATAAGATATGAGCTTTTTCGCTTCTTTATGACCTAAAGTATAATAAAAGGTTTAAATGATTCGCAAATTCCATTAGCAAATTCTTAATCAACAGTATTAAATAAATAATTCTTGAAATTAGAAAAGGTTGACACTGTTAAAAATGTGTATCAAAATGTAATTATAATTGTTTAAACCATTTTAAACACATTTAAATATCAACAAATACTAGAATGTGACTAGTTAAAAATAATTTCTGTAAAAATAGTATCAAATAGGTAATAATAAACGTCAAAAATACGCTATAGTCTACTTTTGTTAATTTGCAAATTAATAGCAAAATATAATTGTTTGAATTAATTGTTGTTTAAACAATTTGAATAACATTAAAACATTAAAACAATATACATTGTGACTAATTAGTAATAACTTGTGTAAATCTCAAATAAACTGTAATAAACGTCAAAATTACACGATACTCTGCTTTTGCCCTCATGGGCCCTATAAAAGAGTCTTATGAGGGTTTAATGAAAAAATTATTATTAATTCATATTTTCTGGACCATTATGAAGAGATTTGTGTGCAATTTTTATTTCACAACATGTTGACGATTCTATCGCAAATGAAAGAAATGTCTTTTACCCATAAGAAATACATGGGAAAATTCACTCCCTTGGAAGTACGGGAAGAGGTTCAGTTAACCACTGAAAATTTTGTGCAAATTTTTTCTTCTTATATTAGAACACAATGAGTGGGACGACCACATTAAAAAAAAATCCCAGTCCTATAGCTGAGGGCAACCCTAATATATATACATATAATTGCGTGTTTCAACCCCCAGGAAACACCCTGTATGAATCCGTGGGTTTCAAATAATTTTAACAAGGGGTAACCACTTACACTTTATTTAATAATTCACTGATTACACAATACTTCTAAACTAACTTCTACAATGTTTATAACCTCACTTTTCGCTACCAAACTTCACTTTAATAAAAGTTCTTCCTCTTTCGCCAGGAATCTCGCCTTATATTCTCTGAAACTGCCTCTAGAGTTGGAGTTGGAGTTTGGAGTTTGTGGGAGGGCAGTCACATTTAGGTGACCGCAGCACCTAGGCCCCATTGGGCCCCTTGTACGTCCTCCCGAGGGATACAGGATTCCACCTAGGCCTCCAACCATCCTAATCTTGTGAAGAAGGTGGTGATGCTGCCTAGGGGAATATCCCTCAAGTCGGCCAGTGTAGGCCAACGTTCTCCCAAAATGGATTCTCTGCTAGAGGAGACTGCCGGGCACTCACAGAGTACGTGTTGGACAGTCTCGTCTTCTTGTTCACAACCTCTGCATAGGGGTGTGTCATTTAACTTCATATTATAAAGGTGCTTCCTCAGCTGGCAATGACCAGTAAGAATTCCTGTCGCGAAGCGCAGGTTCTTCCTGGACATTCCCAGGTAGATCATCGTTATATCCTTGTCAGGGTATCTAAGCAGATCCCTGGCCAACTGACAACTATGAGTTTCATCCCACAGTTTTTTAAATTTTCTGTGGGTGTCTTCTTTAATCATTAGCATTATTGCTGAGGTCGGCAGTATGTTGGAAGGGCCAGGTCCAAGTATACTTAGACTGGCTGCCTTCTTAGCAAGACTGTCAGCTTCCCTGTTGCCTCTGCACTGTGCATGCCCTTTGACCCAGCATAGAATGACACTGTTCATGCTGGAGGCGCCCACGAGTGCCTGATGGCATTCCCATACTGACCCTGTTGTTATTTTGTGTCTCTGTAGGGCCAGTAGTGATTGTCTACTATCGGTGTAGATTCTTATTGTTTTTCCCGTTATTTGTCTACGGGAAATTTCTTTTGCGGCTATGGTTATTCCCGCCAGTTCTGTTTGTATTATACTGGCTTGTCTGTCCATAGCCCATTTAATTTGAATTTGCAGGTTCCTGGAGTATACCCCACAACCTGTTCCTTCTTTCTTTTTCGATCCGTCTGTGAAGATGTTAACTGTTCCTTCACTGACGGCCTCATTGCTACTGTTGGTGTGTATTTCATAGGGTCTATCAAAGATGAACTGTGGAGAAATACCATCTGCACGTACCTGCAGAAGTGGCATTTGTTTAATTGCCTCATTCCACAGCCGGCATCTGGTCACTCCACATCCTATGTTTGGCTGTATGCCAACGGATTTGAGACGTGCCATAGTAGTTAGGGCCACCTCTTCTAGATATATGTCTAGTGGTGGCAGGCACAGCATCACTTCCATTGCTCTTGTTGGTGTTGTTCTCATAGCTCCAATTGTGTTTAAACAGGCTACTCGTTGTACCTGGCTGAGCTTACGTTTCGCTACAGTCTGCTGACTCTTAGGCCACCAGACGATGGCTCCATAGGCTATCATTGGTCTTATTATAGCAGTGTAAATCCACATAGCCACTTTGGGTTTCATTCCCCAGGTTTTCCCTATGGTTCTGCGGCACTGCTCAAAAGAGATGTAAGCCTTCTTTAGTCTTCTGTCTAAATGAAGATTCCATGTTAGTTTGGCATCAAAAGTTACTCCAAGGTATTTTACTTCTGATGCGAAATTTAGTGTGGTATTTAGGAGAACGGGGGCCGTCATTGGCCCCAATTTCCTTTTCCTTGTGAAGAGGACCAGCTCTGTCTTCCTGGGGTTGACCGACAGAGAGTGTTCTCTGCACCATCTTTCGATTATTCTCAGGGCCATCTGCATTCGATCACAGAGGACTCCCTCGAATTTACCACTAAGCAGTATCGTTAGATCATCTGCGTATGCAATTGTGTGGAATCCCTCGGAGTTGAGGCGGCGTAAGAGGCTGTCAAGAACTAAGTTCCATAGAAGAGGTGATAAGACACCCCCCTGAGGACAGCCTCTTGCAACCATTCCTCTAACAGCGATGTCTCCCATGTTAATCTGTACCGCTCTTTTTGAGAGCATGTTGGATATCCAGCCACTTACGATCGGAGAAACGTTCCTGCTCGTGAGGGCTGCTGTAATTTTTGGAAAGGTGGCCTCTAGAGTTATCTAGAATATAATCGAGAATCTTCTTCCACCACACTCCAGAAAACTCTATCCCTTTCTACAAGTTTCCAGGACGTTACTATTAGTCATGGGCGTATCATAGGGGGTGTAATGCATAACAATATTATTTATAATATAAATACTGTTGACCTGTGCCAGTACTATTTTTGTATACCGGGTGAGTCACGAATTGCGCTCGCCCCGATATTTCCTAAAATATTTGGAATAGAAAATTGAAATTCCGAGGCCTTATTGCACGACTAAAATGCCATCTTTTCAATAAAACATCAAGTTTGGTGCACATCCGGTTTGACCGGAAATGCCCACAACTTTCGATTTTTAAATAGAACGCCCTATATATTTTTACATTTTTGGAATCTAGAGGAAATTTTGAATACAATACATCTATTTTGGTCACTTTTTGATAAACATTAAAAATTTTATTAAAAAATCTATTTCTGAATCCAGAGTGCTGTGGTGCCCAAAATATATTTTAGTTTGTGTGCTACGTTACTATAAAAATAAAAAGAGCAATATGATTGCATTACTTAATTCTCTAGAGGCGTTTAAAATTTTTAAATGTGATTTTTACCCACTAACTCGGTTTTATTAAATGGGAATTTAATCGTTCACCAACATTTTTAAATACCTCATTTTCATACGAATCTAATGATACCAAAATTTTGAAAATCCGCTCAGAAATATTTGAGATTTCAGCCAAAATACAATGCAACCAAGCTTTTAGAAACATGCGGCTAATAGATAGATTAGTGGGCTTTGGAAACTAAAATGGCACATTTCTGTGCAAATCTGGTAACCTAATAACATTGGAAAAATCATAGTAGCCATTGAATGTAATAAAACAATATCAACTGTCAGACAGACTCGTGTAGTTATAGGCAATCTTGAGCTATCAAACATTTAATAATTGTGAGCGCAAAGAACGTTACAATTAAGTTTAGCATAGGTATGTGGAGGTAAACACAATTACAACCACAAGGACATTTGCAATAGAATGCGACATCAGTTCGGTTTTCAGAGTTTTATTTAAATGAACATAAATATCGGGCCTATAAATAAATAAAAATCAATTCCGTTTGAACAATTAAACTTAAACTAGGTAACAGTAGGTATCTTTAAAATAATTAAATAAATAATATATTTAAACCATAAATTGACATTAATAGATATTGTTCAAAATGTCCACCATTTTTTTCTATACACAATTCGGCTCTGCGTACAGTTGCTTGAATGGCTCTACGCAATTCAGCCGGCGTTATTTCATTAAGAGCCCGTACAACTTTACTTTGCAGCTCTTCACGGGTATTTGAAGAAGTTTTATAAACTTTATTTTTGAGAGTGCCCCATACATAATAGTCGAGGGGTGTTAAGTCAGGTGACCTAGGAGGCCACCTGATATGACCTTGATTTGCGATAAGGCGTTCACCATGCAAGTTGTTTAAATATTCCATCACTCTTCTGGAATTATGTGGGGGAGCACCATCTTGTTGGAAAAACAGATTTTGTAAATAGGCAAGAGGAAGTAAGTCAAGAAATTCTGCTGTCTGGTTTTGTAAAAAGAATAAATATCGTTCGCCAGTAAGTGTTCCATAAAAAAATATGGGTCCAATTATTCGATCTCCAAGTACTCCAAGCCAACAGTTAAACCCATATCTTTTCTGAATATTCCTCCGCCCTACCAACCTCGGATTTGCTTGAGCCCAGTACCTAGTATTATTTCTGTTAAACATACCTTGGTTCGTAAATCTACTTTCATCTGAATATAAAATATGAAAAGGAAAACCTGGGTTTTGTTGTACTGCATTTAAGAACCAGTTGCAATATACTAGCCTCCTGTCGTTATCATCTCCATAAAGATGTTGGTGTATTTGGTATTTATAAGACTTACGTTTCTTTAAAATTCTGCAAACCGAAGACTGACTAATGTCGCATTCCATTGACAATTCCCTTGTTGATGTTGTTGGGTGTACCATCACAAATACTAATACATCAATTTCTGTGTCCTCACTTACAATAAATGTTTGATGGTAATCTTGTTGATTGGGTTCGTTTCTTAATTCTTGTTCCACTCTGGCAAACAAGTGTCTGCTTGGATGACGTCTGTTGGGATATCGTTGCTGGTACAGTTCTGCAGCTGCAGTTGAATTTTTGAGACGCTCTCTATATATCAGTAACATATCGACCTTTTCATTTCTACTAAAATTATTCATTTTCTTTATTTTTACTCAAAGAGATTTCCGCAACGCTTTATTTTTTATCTGTCTGACAGCTGATATTGTTTTATTACATTCAATGGCTACTATGATTTTTCCAATGTTATTAGGTTACACAGAAATGTGCCATTTTAGTTTCCAAAGCCCACTAATCTATTATCTGTTAGCCGCATGTTTCTAAAAGCTTGGTTGCATTGTATTTTGGCTGAAATCTCAAATATTTCTAAGCGGATTTTCAAAATTTTGGTATCATTAGATTCGTATGAAAATGAGGTATTTAAAAATGTTGGTGAACGATTAAATTCCAGTTTAAAAAAACCGAGTTAGTGGGTAAAAATCGCATTCAAAAATTTTAAACGCCTCTAGAGAATTAAGTAATGCAATCATATTGCTCTTTTTATTTTTATAGTAACGTAGCACACAAACTAAAATATATATTTAGGCACCACAGCACTCTGAATTCAGAAATAGATTTTTTAATAAAATTTTTAATGTTTATCAAAAAGTGACCTAAATAGATGTATTGTATTCAAAATTTCCTCTAGATTCTAAAAATGTAAAAATATATAGGGTGTTCCATTTAAAAATCGAAAGTTGTGGGCATTTCCGGTCAAACCGGATGTGCACCAAACTTGATTTTTTATTGAAAAGATGGAATTTTAGTCGTGTAATAAGGCTCCCAAATTTCAATTTTCTATTCCAAATATTTTAGGAAATATCGGGGCGAGCGCAATTCGTGACTCACCCGGTATAGCACCAAATAAGTGATTTGATGATTTGAGTCTGATCTCAATGAACCATGGAAAGTAAATTGAGTCGTAATCGAGCATAATGTTAATCAAATAGGCACCCGTAATCGGCAATGCCCGACTGTGTTTCTACACATTCATTATTACAGTTAGAAATATTTAAACACCAAACAGGTTTACCGTTATATTCTTCGCCGATTTACTGCACTTTTTATATAACTGTTGCACACTCTATAGGATACTCTTCGCAGTTTTTTTGTAAATAATGTTAGTTTTGGACGTTTTTGGTTTAATTACAAAACATTAAAAAAAGTATGTAAAAAAAAATTTTTCTTGATTTAAAAAAAAATTACTTTTTTATGTATCCATCGATTTTGCTCAAAAAGGGTTCTTCCTCTAGCTAACACTAACTTACTGTCCAAATTTCAATACAATCGGACTTTTCGTTCTTAAGTTATCGTGCTTACAAGAAACGTGACGGGCGGACGGACAGAGGGACAGGCAGACGGACAGATAGACGGACAGACAGATGGACAGACAGATATACAGACGGACGGACGGACATTTTCAAAGTTGTTCAGAATTCGATCACCAACACAGTGATATGAAATTTTTTTCTCTACCAGCAATATTACCGGTTTTAGAAATGTAATGATCGAATGCAATATACTCTTGGCTTTATATTTTCGAAGAGAATAATAACACAGATGTATTATTCCGAACGTCTATTCCCTATTTAAAGCTATACGTTCAAAATGTTTAAGTAATGTACTATTTATTACAAAATACGAGCCAAAGTCTGGATATAAAAAAGTGTTCTGTGATGAATATTTCTGTTTATTCCGCTTTAAGCCACCGTATTTTATTTACGAGGGAAATTTATTTGAAAAAGATCTTAAGCCAGAAAAACAGTTACGCTTTAAAAAATAGAAAACTTTAGGTGGCATAGTAACATTCTCCATATCATGATATAATAATGTTTATTCCCCTTCTTGCTTAAGTATTTACCGGCCGCACAGAATACGACCCTAGAAGATCATAAAGTAGTAAAATAAAGCACTCCGTCTTGAATATTTTATCAAAAAGATATATACAGCTGAACGTTAAGATCTGCGCTTTTTCTTGTAAGGATCTTATGTGTCATGTGCATACCTAAGTGTTTCTCGCGTTCGTTCTATCCACTTTTTAATCTTTTGATCATAGACGCCGAGACAAAAAATATTTTATTGCGGAGAATTTTTTACATGAAATTACTGATTGTACCGTACATGAGTAGCTATAGTTTTAAGTTATTATTATTCTAAAAAATGTTAAGTTTAAGGATATTCTGATTTAAAATCATACATAAGGAAGTTCTAGGTATCCTTGCACTGGAAAGAAAAAAGATTAAAATGTTATAATAGTTATTTATTCAATACGTTTCGAAAAGTGTGTATTTCTTCACGAGTTGTAAATGTTGTCAAATGAGCGTATGATTTAGACAATTGAATTTTGAGAATCTGTCTTCCAATTCGTAATCACTGAGCCCAAAAATATAAGATATGTTGAATAAATACAGTAATACCAAAAACCATGCATATGATCCATTCTGGAATATTTCATAATGAAGAATAATCACATTTTAAATAAATTTCCTATAATCCTAGCATTTTTTCAAAATAGCTCGTGAGGGATTAGTTCATATTTTAGCAAAGATCATTTTAAAAAAAATCAATGAAATCGATTGAGAAGTGAGGGCTCTAGTTGGTTTTGAGACTACAAAGTACACGAATCCCCAGTGTGGGGCCGTCTAATTATTTTTTGAAAAAACAAAGTTAGTGGTGAACTTAATTTTAATTAATTTTATATGCGGAAGTGAACCGTTGCATGATCTGGACGTTACAGTGAAATGGGCGTCTGCAAGGACCGCCGCGCCACTTAGAACTCCCAGACCCGCAACTTCCTTATTTCTTAAGCTACGACCATGTTAGGCACATCAACTTGTAGATACTTTTAAAGCATTTAAATATGCATTCAGAGTGATTTAAGAAAAAATTGAAAAAATCATTACGAAACGAAACTTAATTTTTTTGAATATTTTTTCTCTCACCCTGTACATGAACGGTGTTGATGTTTTCTTATAAAGGTTTTAATTAGCTTCAATTTATGTTATTACGTCATATTCGACATTCTCTTTGGTTTTAGAGAAAAAAATTAAAAACTCTCTTTTTGACTCCAAACTGAATATTCATAAAATAAATTTGAAAACAATGTAAATAATAATTTTAAGCTTTATTTGTAAAAGGCACGTCATAAACAATGTTTAAAAGTAACAAAACAGCAACAACAAATAAAAGGAAACAATTTTTTTCCTCTTTTGTAATATCAATTGATAAACCCATTGCTAATAAATGCATGCTTTCATGTAATACACATTTCTTACTAATAAAATTTGGTTGCTCTTCTAGAGACTCTACAGATATTTAAACAAAAATTTTATAATCATGATTCAATTTCACGAACTTCCTTACTTTTATTCATTTTATTTTATTCTTTCGACTTTTAAGTTGTTCAGGTTTAATAAATTAACCATAGCTTTGTTATTAGTAATATTTCACATTTTCTAAGTTAGCCATGAAAGTTTTAATATGTCAAGTTAAAATAAATCAAAGTAGTTATTTTCTGTTGAACGTTAATTTGCTCGTCAATCTATTAACAATTCGACATGGTGCAATTTTCAACTTTGGAAAAAACAGTTTTTGTTGATTTATGGAGAATATAAACGTAATTCTAGAAAAGCTCGCACAGTTCTCAACGATTTCCTGGTAGACGCTGTCCTGACCATAAAACCAAAACATTATTCGTTAATGATCTTGAAAGATATGATTCTTTTACCAAACCAAAGAGAAACAGAAGTAAACAGGTGAGGAATGATTAATATAAATGAAGTTTTTGCTGCCGAAAATCCACGAACCTCAATATCAGCAATCAGTGCTAGGGCAAATATTTCTTCGACTTGTCAGAAGAATCCTCAAAGACAAAAGTTGTCATGCTTATAAAATGATTTTATTACAACCTCAAGGAGTTTATGAACGGCTACTTCATTTTATAGCACGAATGTCCATACTGAATGAAAGATACAATTTCCTTCATTACATTCTTTGGAGAAATGAGGCGACATTCAATGAAAGCAGTAGTGTAAACAGGCACAATATGCACTATTGGAGTGATAGGAATCCTAGATGGATACGAGAAAGAAATTTTCAGGTAAAATATAAAGTCAATGTGTGGATAGACATGCTTGCTGGCAGATTAATAGGGCCACATTTTTTTGAAAATAATTTAAATAGTGAAATTTATCTAGATTTATTATCTAATTATTAAGAAGAAATTCCCCTGCAAGTTGGAAGAAGTATTTGGTTCCATCAAGGCGGTGCATCTCCACATAATGCCCGCATTGTTTCCAATTATTTAAATTGGAAACCAATGGATAGGCAATACCAGACCTGTGCGATGGCCAGTTAGATCACCAAACTTAAATCCGCTGGATTTCTTTTTGTGGGATTAACTTAAAGGATTTGTGTATAACATCCAACCTCAGAACATTGAGAATTTAAAAAACAGAAGAAGAAATGGATGTAATTCTATTCGACGGAATACTTTATTACGTACAGTGAATTAATAAAAATACTTAACTACTGCATTCACGTTAATGGGCACAATTTTGAACAATATTTGCAGAAAACTTTTAATTCTCTCTTTACCTGACAAAATTTTTTAAGAAAACATTAACGTTTATTGCAAAATCAATATTGTTTTATTTTTAGTATTCTTGTTAACATAATTAAAAATTATTTTGTTTAATTTTTTTAATAATTTTGCACAATATTTTTACTAGAAGTGGAAAACTTCTCAAGAGCATATTCATATAATTTTTGCATTACTTTGACCCAGTGAAGATATAATTGGCGAGTCCACTGTAGTCCGTAGTCAAGCTTAAAAGGTCAAAATGACTACGTACGAACAATAATTGTGCTTGAAGGTTTTCCTTATCTTTCAGTTTTATTCCTTAATTCCCACATATTTTGCGAAGTAAAAATAAACTCATACGCAATACATTTGAATTATTCTGATCTTGATTTATACGCAATAGCATGTTCACGATAAGTGTAATTATTTAACTTCCTGTGGTAAAACCTTTATTTCAATTTACGAACTCTGTTATACTGGTACGAAAAAATGTGAACGAGTAGACTTATTTCCTATTATTTGTACATCATGTATTTTACTGAGGTCAAACTTTCAAAACTGAAATACATTCTCATGTAACTAATGAACGTGTGTTAAAGTTTGGAAACATGCAACTTGACAGGCTGATCGGACGTTGAAGTTGCACAACTGTAGAATTTACTCAATTAGGTCTCATTAATGTCGGTTCACGTGTTTTAAGTGAAAAATTATAGATATTTCGCGAATATAGACATAACTGGCAAGATACCCCTGCTCTGCTACGAGGTTCGTTAAAAATCATAAGTTGACTCAAATTTAGGCTACCACACTGGAGCCGCCACATTGAGTTTTCCAATTTTTATATTATTCTTAAGGGAACTCTCAGCCTTTTAAACCGACGGGAATTCAAAAGTTGTGTCAGTTTCAAATGAACCTCAATTTAACCGTGATTCAAGCAGGGTTTTTACAAATTTAGATGTAGTAGTTGTTGATCTATCAGGGAATATATTGAAACTGTTTGTGGCAACCCAAAAAATGAAGCGAAAGGTATAAAATTCACGGAATTTGTTGTAAATATCGTAATTTGAGGTATGTTGGGTAAACGAAACGTCCAGTTATAAAAAGAATTAAGGAACATATGACCGCATTTAAAAACGAAATTACTGAAAATTTTAATGTTTCCCAACATGCCTTTTATAATGAACATGGAATAGATAAGCGCAAAAATGTAAAAATATAAAAGCAGTAAGTATGAAAAGCAGTTGGTCCTTTGTCACTAGACAAAGGGTCTTCCCCGAAGGGTTTTCCTTATTCTCAATTAGGTACTGCGGTGCGTGGAACCTAGACAAAGTGTGGGTATGATTAAAATGACTAGAGGAATGGGTTCAACCAGGACTTTCTTTTTATATAAAAGAATCATTTCACTTCCCTCTCTTTCCAGATGATATTATTGTATCCCTAATAAATCACGCTCAGAGATTTTTTTTAATCGCCTTATTTATATTAACGTTCTGGCGGAGTTTAGCTATTGCTATTCCACCACTCAACCAGTACACGTGTACATAGATGTCAACATAATAACTATTCCTTGCGATACTGCCATCTACCGCAGCTGAGACTCGAACTCAGGAGAGATAACAGCGACTAGACATGTTGTGCCACCCGACAGCGGTCCAGTCCACTGCTACCATCACGGTAACACATTTAAAACTCCACTAAACATCCATACACTGGCCAGGATTCGAACCCGGGACTCCGTAGTCGCAAGCCAAGCACTTTAGCATTGCGCCACTGAGCCGATAGATTTTTTTTAGATTTTCACGTTTTGGATCATGTAGATTATGAAAATTAAGGTTTTTCAATTCCATCAGTCTGTCAGTCCGTTGACGCAATGTCTATAGGAAACTATTTGATGCAGAACAGTTAAATTTGGTAGATAATTGACGCTACTGTCAGTAGTGTCAGCGATAAAATGGCAATAATGTTTAGAATATAGTTAACACAATTGATAAGGCAGACACCTATTATACATTTAATGAAAAACATATGGGTGGTCGATTAAAAGATGGTGGAAACTTACATATATACGAAAACCTTACATATTTAGCCCATTTTATTTATTATTTATTTTTTCTGTCTGATGATTACTTGTATATTTTTTTATGCAAATACTATCAGTTAGCAATAGTGAAAACTGAATTTCGATTATTGTTCTCACATGTCGTTTCTTAATTAGTAATTTTGTAGTGTGACCACCCAGTATACATAAAGAGAGAAGGTCTGTGTAAATGCACTTACCAAATTTTCAGCTATACATTAGTATTAATTTTCTGCACATAATTCCAACACGGTTGACGAAACCCGCGTCGAGTAGTTGTATTCCAGTGTAGTATTCAAATGTTTAGATATTTTCTAGTTTTGCTTATGTTTATTGGTAATTTGCTACTAAGGCGTTTTATAAATTTTGTATTAACGAATAACTACAAATGTTTAACATGTTACGTTATAATACAGATTACTTATTTCACTCACAATATAAAACACATTTTTTTGATATCATTACACCAGTTAAATAACAGTGTATAGTTGACAATGCACATAAAAAAGACCATAAACCGACCGTCAAGACATCAAAGTCGACGCTAACAAGGTAATACAGAGCCGTAATTCAAATTCTTGGGTATTAAAATGAACAAAATAATACTAGAAATTTAAAAATCTTGTTTCCGCAGAAATTTAATGACGTTTCTGGTAAATTATAAATCTTACTCTTTTTTGCATTAAGATAAGAATATCTTATCTATCTGGTGGACGCATTGCCGGTCCTTCGCGACATTCACAGACAAATGTAGGGCTCTGCTTATCCGTTCCCTGCGTATGACATTCCAGTTAGGGGTGATTCGTGTCACTAAATCACAAGAGTTATAAATCTTAATGAAAAGTGGCGTGTTTCCATTTATTTCTTATCCTAATCAGCCATATTTTACATAAGAGAATGATGTTTTATCTAATAATAATCCGTTCAAATTAGACCAAAAAATAGGAGTGAAGGTACAAAAATTCACACCCAGCTGAAAGTTGGTAGGATTGTTCAAAACACCATTATAAATGAACTCAAAAAAGTACTCATCGATTCGATACCTGGAAAAAAAAAAATTACGCGGGGTCAAAGGTCACAAAAATGGGTTTTTCGCGATTTTCAGCAAAACGGTAAGTTTTATCATAAAATTAGCTCAGACGAAAATTGTAATTATCTACAAAAAATGTTTCAATGCTTTTTTTTCCTAAGAGCCACCGTTTCTGAGATATGACGATTCAAAAAGTTGGAAGAGTACAACTCGTCATAATATGCACACCTTTGAGGTAGTGTACTTAGCGCTTTTTTTTAACGTGGTTTCCCCGGTAGGCCTATTCCACGGGTCTGTTGTGATTCTGTTTAATTTGAAAATATTGAATAATAAAAGATATTAAAAATAGGGAAATTTATTCGTCTGATTCATAATTCTCTAATACTTCTGCTTCCTCTTCTTCTTGTTCTTCTTCTTCATCCTGGGTGCAAGTAAATTGCCTCAATAGTGATGCATCGCATGTCTCCTCGTTGCTATCAAACGAATCCTCTACTGTTGCTGATTCAACATTTGGAGCACGACCGACCTTGACAATTTGTACATGCTAGAGAACAAAACAGTCCAACTTTTTTGCAACCAGATTTAGCACTACATCCCTTTTTACAGTTACAAAAAATTGTGTTTAGCAGTTTTTCGTGACGCAGGTAGGAGTAAAGTCTGAATTGGTTCCAATGTATTGTCGACAAACTTCCAACCCCAGTCTTTTGGGTCTAGCTGATAACCAAGCCACACTTGAACTTGGTAATATACCCGAAAAAGGTGTTGATGAGCAGCCACTGAGGTTGGAGGAAGACAAGCTAATTGCACTTGTTTTTTATTTCGAGTATTTTTATCGAAACATGCATATCAAAACTTATCTAAGCAGGTAATTTTATTAGGAGCTCCGTACATAGAAAGAAGAAAGCGAATTCCGTTGGTGATACCTTCTTGTGGAGTTGAATTACTCTTTTTAAAAACTTCAGCACATTGAACTAAATCTTGTTTTTCAAACATTTTAAAAACTGTTGTTTTACCCCTTCTGAAAAATGCAGATGTCGTATCACAGCCAGTAATTGCGTGTAAAAGTAGTACTTGATTTTGACACTTTGCAAAAGCAGATGTATATACGTGGCGTACTTATACATATTATGACGATTACAACTCTTCCAACTTTTTGAATCTCAGAAACGGTGGCTCTTAGGAAAAGAAGTATTGAGACATTTTTTATAGATAATTATCTGATCTACAATTTTATGATAAAACTTACAGTTTTGCTGAAAATCGAGAGAAACCCATTTTTGTGACCTTTGAGTCCGCGTAATTTTTTTTCCAGGTATCGGATCGATGAGGACTTTTTTGAGTTCATTTATAATGGTGTTTTGAACAATCCTACCAACTTTCAGCTGGGTGTGAATTTTTGTACCTTCCGATGGCTAAATACACCGGACTATAAGTAACACATTGTATTTGTTATTTATAGAAGATGTGTAGAAGATCCGCGGTCTCCCCTTATATTAGCTCGGTCGGTAGCTTTGAGTTTTTTATGTGTCTTGTAAATATCTAATCAACTATACTCTGTCATTTATATGATCTTATGAAGAATAAAGATCATGATTATTAGTAGTGAAGCACACTAGATCGGCTTTTGACAGCACGAATATGCAATTTTATCTCTATAACTTACGTAGTAGCCTCTTTGACACATAAAGTGTGTCCCCGGATAAGGTACCGCACTATGGGTTTTTCGAGAAAATGTTATTCTTCGTACAAAGATACGATTATCCTGGGAAGCCATGAGATATGAACCATTAAATACACAGTGTTGGAAAATGTTAAAATGTAAAATTTGTGTTAAGCAAAGTGCCTTTACTTTTGTTAATATTTATTTATGTGCATTAATAGTGTATTAATACGACGGGGTTTGGTCAAAAAAGAGGGTAAAATCTCTCAAGGCAGGAATTAAATAGGTAAATATACCTATATTACTAATATTAAACGTTCTAATCATGGCATCATTTAATACCATATACTGTCTGAATTTATGATACTAGTAACAGAGCTGGATGGTGCTACTAGAACCTTATTCCATTTTGTTTCTACAGCTGCATTTATTAAATAAATTCTGATATATCATTCGGAGCACTATCCTTCCCTTGTCTTTATTGAAATATTGCTTGTAATCTAATCTGTAAAGTAAGTTTTAATTTTTGTGGTCAAGTTACGACCGACTTGCGGCATTTCTGTTGTTCGACAGCAATCCAATTTGCGTAACGTGTGTCGTCGTCGAATGCAGCTGGCGATATCATAGGCCGGTCTATAGCAAGAACTATAGTACACTTATTTCAATTAGTGTCTAACAGGGCAATTTTAGTGTTATTCTAATGTTAAAATACTATACAAGCATTCTGGTGAATTTTTAAATCCGCAATCACAGCAGTTGGTTTTGAATTCGTTGGAATATTTTCAAAAGGAAAATGAAAATGGTGGACCCTTATTGCAAATAAAAGCTGTTCAAAGGCGAGTGGGTGGGGCTTTAGAAATCGATGAAAAGACTGTAAGAAAAATGGCTGCAAACGACAAAGAAAATGTGGAACCTGAAGCTTCTGTTAAATGGAATCGTAAAATGTCCAAAACAGAATTACACGATGCTGTAAAATATGAAATAAAAAATGTTATTTACGATATGATATCTGATAATAGACATATCCTTTTAGAAGAGCTGGAGCAATAGTTGATATTAGCCGTACCAGTTTATATAAAGTGTTTAAAAATTTGATCTTTTTCTTTATAAAGATAACAATAAAAAGAGTACTGTGTGAAAGACCACAAATGTATCTAAAACAGTTACAGTTTGTTATGCAAATACGTAAATAATTTGAAAAGTAATGACCCCAAAGATGTAGTGTTCTTAAACGAAACTTGGATCTTTAGCAAATGTGGATTAAAACGTTCGTGGCAAGATGATTCTAGTAAATCGAAAAGGCGTCGTACAGCTATAGAAGGTAAAGGATTGATAGTTGTAAAGGCAGGATCTATTCATGGCTTTGCTGAAGATGCGAGTTTAGTTTTCTCCACCAAGAATAAGTCAACAGATCACTATGTCAACATGAACTCCGAAAATTTTGAAAAGTATCAAACAGAGAGACTTTTGCCGTGGATACAAAATCCAAGCGATATTGTTTTCGACAATGCTAAGTACCACTCTCGGGTTGAAGAAAAACAACCAATCCGATCTTGGACGATAGAGAAAATACAAGCCTGGTTAAAGGCCAAAAACATTGATTTCAGTGATACCGAATTTAAAGCCGAGTTGCTTCAAATAGCTGGAGCTAACAGAACAGAGCAACACTATGTTGTCGACAATTTAATTAGAGACCATCGACATGAAGTACTGCGGCTTTCGTCATATCACTGTAAGTTCAATCTAATAGAACTTGTTTGGGAATATTACGACAATCATATCGGATAAATTGGTTTCAGTAGCGAAGCCGTTCTTGATATGTGGAATGAGGCTTTATTTCAAGTATCGACCTCAGTTAATTTCAAGAGTGTAAATCACACAAATAAATTGATTTTAGAGACATGTGATAGAGAACTTCATACTGAAGAAGTTATGCCACTCATTACAAGTATTAATAATGAAAGCGACGATGGGGACTCGGAAGAATTAGACACCGACGAAGAAAACTAAACTTATTTATCTTATACTAGGTCTTTGTAATCTACTTCCATATTTGTATTGTGTAGGGTTCGGCATCATTAGCATTAAGTATAAGTTTTTATTTTAAGTTTAGATATACTTATTTGACAAAATTCTATTATTGAATAAAAAAGATTTAGCTGAAACTACTTAGGTGTATTTATTTTGTATATTTGCTCTATCATATTCTTCATTTGGAACCAAAACAAATCAATATTATAATTTATTTATTTAACTTAAATTACTATAAATTTACAATAGATGTACTATATATGCTTATAATTCAATTTCCCTTAAATAAATGTGATTAAATACATCAAGTAAAATATAAAACAAAGCGACGCCAATGTGCATTCGAAAACACCAACGAGCATCCTGCATCTTAGTTCAGATGTTCGTGACGTCACACCGGGACTCTATCTTTCGGAAACCCATCTTTATGTGACATACGTACCTCAATAATAATTTTTTTCAAAAAGTCAATAAATAACAGATAATGTCAAGAAAGCATCTTGAAGCAAGAACTTAATACTTTATGTATTTATTCGTGATGTATTCTCCCTAAGTAACATTAATCTTTAAATGTTATATATGAAGTTTTTCTCGCGCTAAGTTGTTAAAAAATAATTGACAGCTTATTATCAAATATGAAATCAGGTAGTAAACTGGAAATATACACTTTTTACATTACTATGCAACTACACTTTCGACAAAATTTTACTAATAAAATACAGAACACTACCCAACTTTCAATAACTCTATAAATTTAAAATAACAATACAATTTTATTTTATTACTTTTACATTACTGCTCTGTAAAGGCTATTTTGTTTTATTAAAACAGCCAAGGTGATTATTAAATCTTCGCCACTAAATCATCATATAAATAAGTGCTAAGGATATTCTTACAGCTAACTTATAAAACATTTTGTAGAATCTGTTTTTCGCTGTTTTATGAACGTCTATACAGCAATTATTATAGAATGTCTTAGCTCACGAACCAACACTGATTTAAATAGATTTTTAGTAATGACACCCAACAATTTTTCGTCTATTTGCGAACATCTGTAAAACTATTCCTTAAGAGGTTAGCTAAGCATTAATAGAATAATTTTACTAGGATTCTTCTTAACATAGTATTATTTTTTATAGCATATTTTATTCGGCCGTAGCTGCTAAACGATTGAGATATAAACGAACCACACATTGCTCTCATAAAACACTTATAACATAGTTTAAAATATAGAAATTGTTCTTAAAGGATATAATATGTCCTGTACCATTTTTATGAAGCATGGGTAGGTGTATATGCACCATATTGTTATTTCATTAAAAATGATCTTTTACAGGATTCTGCCATATTGGAGCGTTCGCCATGTTGGATTTAGAATGTCGTCACATAATTTATCGTATTTTACACGTGCGCAAAATTTTAAAGCTCTACCTCAATTAGAACTAGTCGAAATTTTGATTGTAAGATTTGTTTACATTGTTACAAGTGAAGCTAAACAAAATCTTTTAAAATAGTTACATGTTTGAAAGTATACAAAAGAACTATATATAATTACTACTTGTATTTTATTTACTTCATAATGACTGTTGTTTTCTGATGGGAAATCCCCGAACTCGATTGAAAAGCAATGACGGGCAAAATTGTTCGGAACAAAATAACCATTGCTTTTTGCAATACGCTTCTATCTAATTACGAAAATATTGATAACAATTCTTCGGAAAATATATTTGTTCTATAAGTGTTTTCATAGTTATAAATATGATTTATAAGATTGATGTCATAATGTTATTTATATTCAAGCCTTGTATAGTGGCTATTTTGGACTTTAAAATAAAAATAGTTCAAAAATAAGATCTATTGTGATATAACCATTCTAGCAACAATCTATTACTATGAAATATGTTATCTTCGAAACACAATTGGTGCGATACCACTAAAGGAACTAATACAAAAATTCGTTATTTTTGGAGCTGTCAAAATTTTTATATCTTATACAGTGTGTCCCACTTTTCACGGTAACACATGCGTAGCTCAGTTATTAATAACTCGATTTATTTTAAACTTGGTTAAGTTATACACCTCTTGAA
Organism: Stenurella melanura; assembly: GCA_963583905.1. NCBI lineage: Eukaryota > Metazoa > Arthropoda > Insecta > Coleoptera > Cerambycidae > Stenurella > Stenurella melanura. The sequence continues at coordinate 199,031,477 of OY757309.1, forward strand.
GATAACTGAAAGCGCATATACCTATTTAATTTATTCCATAGACGTGCGGACTAAGGGGGTGAAAATGGGGTAAATTTTCAGGTAAATTGTATTAGGGATTTTTTCTTTTAGAATATTACCACCATCTGATGGGGCATCCTTTAAAACCCCTCTGCGCCAAATTTGGTTAAAATGTCTCTAGTAGTTTTAGAGGTATAAACAGAATTTTCTTAGCGTTTTTGGCGAGTACGAAGACATTTTTGATTAGGTATTACTTCAAATTTGTAGCAAAAATACGAAATAACTTTTTTTCTAAATTCACCTCGTTCCGAGTTAAAGGCCATTAATTCTTGACACAACGTTATATGTACCTGTTTATACCTCTAAAACTACTAGAGACATTTTAACAAAATTTGGCACGAAGGGGTTTTAAAGGATGCCTATGAGTTGGTGGCAATCTTTAAAAAAAAATCCCTTATACAATACAAATGTTACCCCATGTTCACCCCTTTAGTCTGCAAGTCTATGGAACAAATTAAATAGGTATATGCGCTTTTAGTTACCTTCATGAGGTGTATAACTTAACCAAGTTTAAAATAAATCGATTTAATAATAACTGAGCTAGGTAGGTGTTACCGTAAAAAGTGGGACACAGTGTATTTATCACATATTTCACAGAAAAATTTCCTTTGCAGTCGAAAATCGCTTTGCTGTTGGCGAAACGAAGTCTTATTCAGTTAACTTTTATCTCATTTTCACTAAGCATGTTGTTTATTGTGCTGCCATGTCATATAGAATCTATATAATTTTGTAATGTTTTAAAACTTTATTTTGAGAACTATTATTGTCTGCAAAAACATTTAAATAATAAATAGCTTATGTTGTTGTTGCTTTTAAAAATGTGTTGTCGTATCTCGAATAATTTTATAGTTATCGTATAGGTACTAATTTTTTTAATCCTATGTAAACGGATATAAAATGATTTTATAACACCTGTGAGAGCCATCATAAAATAACTTAAAAAACTACATTATTTTATAAACTGTGCCCATTTTGCATCTATAAGCGTTGTATCAACGTTTTCAAAATGTTCTTTCAGCTTCTACAAAACATCAAATTGCTAGTTGGGTAGTAATATTACATACAGTAAACCAATTAAATACATATTTTTATTTATCATCTAATTTCTGTAGATGATACTATAAACAGATATCTATGTATGATTTATATTTAGAATTACTTTAGAAAATGTGTTTAAAATAGTATGTAGCATGAAAATCTACTAAAAATGGTTTAAAGAAAATTTTCAACTTCTATGCAGCCCACATCTTGTGTCCTATTCTGGTAAAAATACTGTTAAACAAATAAGACACATACAGAGAAACATAATATTTAACTACCTTCAGAATTATTTGTCTCACTTCGCAGCCCATGAAAAATATGAAAATATGAAATGCAAGAGTTCTCAGTGCATCTTGTGGAATGAGATTTTTTCATACTTCCAGTCTCGTTTGCTTTGACGTAAACCTAGAACTATTTTTCATGTTGACAGGTGAACAGCGGCTTGTTGATAAGACCATGTTCCAACAAGGATATAGTGCCCAGTGTTCCCGTCACACCGAGGATAACTTAGATAACTACCGCCTACAGAATTTATGATATATAGGAAGAATTATAATATAGTTTTAGAATGTTTATCTCTTATCATAATTCAGCTCTGTAAAAGTTGCTTTATGCTTACAAGTAATAGAATAATGGATAATTTTAAAACACTTTTGCATTATTAAGAGTTTTTATATGACAAATTGTTTCTCTGAGGTAATTAACAAGCTCAAAAGATAGTTTAACTGTGTGAGCCAGACGAAAAAATGGACAGCTTCACATACCTTGACGGTAGAGATCTATTTCAATCTAACAATATCAATTTCTTGTTATTAAAAAATTGACACCCGTCTGCATAATGGTATTAATTGGACCTTCCCATCTAATATACATATGAATTGTGTGTTTTAATGCCGCAACACTTTGTAATCGCGGAACGCGTTTGTCGGTTCATTATTATTATTAATTTTTTTTGGAACATAATACTTACTCTATTTGACCATTAAAAAAATTATAGATTTTTATATGTACATGTCCTATTGATGTCCCCTAAATGATCCACCGTTATCTCAAATAGCCTTATGCAAAATATTAGCTCGATATCTCATATAGACTGTTTGTCGAAATAAAAGTTGAAACAGCAGTGTTTCTAATAACATGAACATCAAATAATTACAACAACAGTCAACACTATTTTAAAAACGAATAAATAACATAATCAAACGATTGGAGAAAATCGGAAGTCGGTTAACATGCGTATGGAATATGTAAAAATCTAACAATTTCAAATTATTATGCTGTCCATATAACTTCCTTCACACCCTATGCATTTTTATAACTTGGTTTCAACTTTTGACGAGCCCTGATTAATAGTCTTGGTGCTATTTCCCTGTCCTCTTGTTCAATTCTGTCTCTTAACTCGTCAACATTTTGTGATCTCGTACAGTAAAGTTTTTCCATTAAATTTCCCCACAAAAAATCTAAAGGTGTTAAATCGGGTGAATGTGGCGGCCAATGAATAAGAGCGCTATTCCGTCCAATCCATCTGGTCGAAAAATTTTCATTAAACCATCTACGTACGACAAGCGAATAATGTATAGAAGCATCATATCTACTTGAAAAATAACTGTTTTCATTCTCTTTTAATATTTCCACCACAAAATCCTAAAAATCTGTATTCAAGAAATTACGAAACCTTACACCGTTTAATATTTTTTCGATAAACACTGGAACTACTATACGATTATTGAAGATCCCAGTCTAGACATTAATGTTTTGTGAATATTGCCTCTTTAAGTTTATCACTCAGGGTCGGGTCTCAGTTGCCCAGTAGCTAGAGTTCTGAGAAGAAAAAACACCATTAGCAGTAAATATCGCCTCATCTGTGACGAGAATCTTTCTTAAAAAATTGTTGTGATTTAAATATTTTCCTTGGCACAATAAACAGTATTATGTTTTATTTATTTGTTTAAAGGAAAGCACTTTATTTTTCTTCAGCCATGTGCGTATTTCTAATATACTTGCATCTAAGTCCCATGTAGCCTGTTTTAAGCTAGTTGTTGTTGTTCTCTGCCGTGATTTTTAACAGTGGAAATGTTTATGTTCGTATATGGGGGTCAAGTTACCAGTTTTAGTTCAAGGTCAAAGACAACGGTGTCCCGGTTGAATGAAACTGTCGTATATACAATGGCTGATATAAGCAAATGTAATATGGGTTGCATATCTCACAGGGGGTCAAGTTACCAGTTTTCATTTAGGTCGAAATACAGCGGTGACGCAATTGAGAGTGAATTGTAGCTGTTTTCGGACGAGGCGAAGCCGAGTCCGGAAAAAGTTTATGTTTTATGTATGGTGTTATAATTTCCAATGTCCCGATGATTGCAAGAATTTCGAAATCTGTGATTTTTTTTTCAGAAACATTCCCTGTTCCCTTGAATATTGCGTTTATCCTGAAGATCGTTGTATGATGGATTGGTTCACGATATGGATCGCGAATAATCGGCATTCTCTCGGCTTAGGCCAAATTTGCCACTTGGAAAATACTGTTAGATCTTTACTTTTTTATTAAATACCTATTCCGGATGGCTTGTTTAATAAACATATGTTGAAATGATAATATATTTTGGTTAATTGACATCGAGACACTGATTTTTGCAGAATTAAGTGAACTTATTCATTTTGTCCGAAGTGTGGTTGACCAAAAATTTTTGAATAGTTTTATCGAGAAACCCTCAGATCATGAACCATTCGATGAACTTGATAATAAATTGAAACCGATTCCAATCATTGTAGATTCAGGATAATGAAAAGCATTTTTGCCACTTTCTCGAGGCCTGGTTATTGAAAATACAGTCGAGTAACGACTGACTATAATAAAAATGAAAATGATACATTAGACGTTTCGATGCAAGGCGCTGTATTTTTAATAAAACCGCACTAAAGAATTTTTTTTTAAAGTATATGAGCTGTTCAGTTGCTTTTCTTATAAGTAGTAGGCTTTAAGTGGGTACACCTTCCCAATCGAAGCATTGTCACGAACTGTGTATCTTCTGTTTTTTTTTTCACAAAATAATTTAGTTCTAGACTCTGACGTAATAGAAATGTATTACAGAAAGTTGACTAACTATTGGAATAGGGTGTCTATTTAATGCAGATTCTGCTGTGGCATAACACGAGCTAACTGAAATAGATTTTTTATTAAGTTTTTTTTACTTTTACAAGAAATTCGTGTTTGCTAAAAAATTCATTTACAAAATTTTAAGAGTTAAGATAACAGGAATATCAAAAATAGAACAAAATGAGTACAATAATAAATGTTATTACTTTTTAAATGTTACAACAACGTTCGAAAGAACAATATTAAACAGTATTTTTCGACTAATCTTTGGTCGCTGACCACGATTACGGCATTAAAATTTATCGGAAATGATAGGAGCATGATCAAATTGACAGTATAACAATCAACGATTCTATCCGGTAACCGATTATTGCCTAATATATATACATGATACATAATAATATTCTTTCTTCCACTTATCCAAGAACCGGTCACTAAAAACTGGGACATTAAGTAATAAAATTCCATTATTAACCGGCGTCGGTAATATTTTATTTCACAACTTTTAGTGGTCATTCTTTCGAAGGAATTTTTGCCAAACCATAATCGAAAGAAAAGGTTTGCACTCGGGTTTGCATAAATGAAGCAGGTACTTTATCTCTCCAGAGAGGATTTAAGTTCAAAAAAACGTCTTTCTGTAAACAATTACGCAAATACAAAACATTCATTAGATCAAAATTAAAAAAGAAACGTGTGACATCGTTCGTTCAAAACGTCTAAATGGAAAATTAAAATATCGGTGATTTTTATTTAACAATTAATTATAGTATCTAAAGAGACTTAGTTCTTAATTTAATAGCTATTCAAATCAAATTTTAAAAAAATCAGTGTTTGAAAATAATACATAATATATCAAATTGTTAATTATGATGGCAGGAATATTATACGCAATGAAGAATATTTCAGATATTTCAGTAAAATGCGCAAACTATAATAGATTAAAAGTCTATCTACACTTTTAGGTAAAACTAACGATCGATAAAAACTTAATGAAGCAGCAGAAAGAGGGTATATTATATCTAAAATACTAACATAATTAATTCTTGTTTAAAAATGTTGTGTATCATAGGTCATTTATAAAGAAAAATAATAACAAACCATGGTTAACTAGAACTTGAACCGCCCATAAGAATACCCTCATGACCAAGCGACATAGGTTTCCGTGGGCTATATAGATTAGTATATAATCTATAAAGATTTTTCGATAAAGATTTCAACTATACAGCGTATTTATACTACAACTATATATTTCATCTACAGATGTATTCTATATTTAATCTGTACAGCTACTATACAGCATTATCTGTATATATTTTACCTGCATAGAATATATGATTTACATTTATAGCAGATAAACAGTATCGATAACTCATTAATATAGGTCCTGTAAAGTTCTCTGCTAATAAAACATTACTGTTAAGTATGAAAAATGTATTACAACTTTATCGCACATCTTGAGTAATATTAAATTACAGACGTGATAATAACGCAACTCTATAGATTCTGTTCTGTTTTCTATTTTAAAACTTGCCTTAACAATATAGAACTAAGTGCAAAGTCGTGAGTAGAAGGAAATAATATCCATTATCCATATGACAGCTCTAGGTGTTTTGAGTAGGTAATGTTCTTGCAGCCAATAATAGCTCAACATAATTTCCATCGAAGACCAAAATTCGTAATAATTTAGAAATATGGGTTAATTCAATATTCTCGTTTATTGCCCATTCACGTAATTTATCTAAAAATGATTTCTGAGTCAGTACCTGCTCATCAAACTTCTTCAATGTTACCATCACGCGATGATCCTGATGTATATCTGTATTACATAAATTCTTTGTTACTTGAATTTTCTTTGGAACTATCAATGTCTGTAGAATAATCGGCAGTCATATCACGTTATTTGTTTCATGTGTATCTTGAACCAGTATTTAAAAACAAATATATTGAGTATATAGCTATATTAAATAATCTATACCGTCTATTGTAATCCTACTTCTAAATATCTTAAGTCTGCAGGTTTCATATCCTCTAGTCGTAACAGTTAGCACTTCCGCCAAACAAGTTTTTTCTTTTTTTTAGTTTTCGGCATTTCATTCAATTTTAATTAAAATATAGTAACTATGCCTATATTACAATAAGTGAGAGTTCAACACAAGGTCAGGTGGCGTAGATAATAAAGTCATTAACCGCACTAGTACACTGAAATTGCAGATCTGCGTCGTAGGATCGCGTCCCACCAGGATCCCACTATGCATTCAACAAGATAAGTAGGTATGTGATATCTGAAAGTCTTATAAAGTAACATATGCCATAAATTCTCGAAAAAACACGTACAGAACAAATATTTTTTTTAATTAATTCTTATTTTATTTGCATGGTGTGCTTAAATACACTAAAGGTATGTTGGCGTATACATAACTAATAATATACGAGTTGTGATAACGATTCGATAAACTAAACTTTATTTAATCTAAATCCAAAATGTATCGTGGCGATATCGAATCGATAAATGTCAACTTTACTCTGTCTATGCCCAGAATGTATTCAAACCCGTGTCGTCGCTGTACCACCAGAATATATGCTGTCTTTATCGAGTAAAGATTTTCATATAGACCCGATACAGGTTATATACAGTTTGGCTATACGGGTAGTCACTAAAAATTATGAAATAAGATTTCGTCGTTCGATTAATTAAATCTAATTACCTAATACCGATATTGAAATCAATTAGAAATACGTTCGATTTTTTCTCTATATTTACACCGAGAAAAATAGGTAATAGGGTTCAATTAACTGTAAGAAAAAGTTTCATTTCATAATTTTTAGTCACATTTTTCTAAATGGTTCTGCATCTTAAAAAAAGTTAAAAGTACTTTTATGGACAAATTTCGTGCAAATCTGGAGAAATCATGCAATTATGGTAGCCCTATTGAATTCGCTATTTTGGATGCTTAAATTTTGACATGAGATTCAGTATCAGCTACTCCAGGCATTCCAGGAATAATTTTATCTTCGGATCCTTGGCCAAATTCTAGCATAATTTTAAGCATAATTCCTTTGAAACTATGACAAATAGCAATGATAGTAAATATAGCTCATCTCTCGACTATTTTAGATAATAAGTGAAATATTTAAGTATTAAACTTATCAAATAGCTCATCTTGTTTTTTATCGTTCTGATGAAGGTTGATTTTTGTTTTTTTGCTCGAAGCAGATTTTTGTCTTTCTGTTTTCTTTTATTTTTAATTTGTTCTAAATCGTCTTATTTATATTTACATCCTAGCGGAGTTTACCTATAGCTACCACCACCCAATTAGGACACGTACACATACCAACACAACAACCATTCCTTGTGATTTTGCATCTACCGCAGCTGAGATTGGAACTCAGGAGATAACAGTGATTAGACATGTGCCACTCAACAGCGGTTTGATCCACTGCTACCATCTCGGCAACGCATTAAAAACGCCACTAAACATCCATACCCTAGCCAAGATTAGAACCCTGGGGACTCTATGATCGCGTTTATTTATGTCACAGAGTATGTATAATTCAGTAAAATTTATTTGCTTTTCAATAAACTACTTTTATTGTCAGATAAACCTATATAGTGTAACGATTTTTACCACATTCCGTTTTAGTATTATTGCTCTACGTGTATTATCTTTTATTTATTCAGTGTTTTATCCGTCACCGTTTCCTAGTGTCTTTATAAATGCCTCAATGGTTCCCTGGTTGAACAGAGTGAGTCTCTGATGCCTGTACCCGTCGGCGGCTTTGTGCACCACACCCATTTCATTTCCGCATAATATTTTTCTTAGATTGACTTCGTATTGGTTAGCTTATAGGCTAGAGAGTAATATAGCAAGGAAACATGAACATAAATGTTAACACGAACATATAGCGAATACATATACGATATACAATATCATGGTCATGAAATAAATACTCCAACATTAATATTTATGAAAGCAATCTGCAACTAACTTGAGGGGCTTGACAGACTGGAATATCTATGTGTTTAACATGTTTGCAAGAATACCGTCATTGTCCACTTTTGCATGGTGCCATTGAAATTAAGTACAGAGTCAGTACTTCTATTTTCTGTTTAAATAGGTCAGCAACTCTCAACTGCAACTTTCACTCGCTTTGTAATAGCAAAATTGATACCTCAATCTCCAAATATGGGTACATGTGAGACACATGGTATATTAAATTTTCGACCTCGTGCATCCTCCTATTATTTTGTGTATACAGTGAGCACGTAAAAGTTGGAATAAGTTCATTAAAATAGTTACAAAACAAGTGACAAAAATTCGCTCAGACCCATCAATTTTTAAATACATTTCTCAATCTGTTTATTTAAAAAAAAAGTGCTGCAAATATTTTTTTAAAGTTATGACGTCATCGACATTTTTTTTAAGTCGCAACCCCCATTTTTTTAAATGTCATTTGAAACAGCACATTTTTCTGCATACAGTACGTTAAATTCTAGGGAGAATTGCATGACGAAATTATCGAGAAAAAAATCTTAACTACTTATAACAATGTAACAAAACAAAAATACAAGAATTTAAGAATACAGCCAAAAAGTAATTAGATTGAATGTTCAAATTGCGCGCCATTTGCTTCTTGATAATGTCCAAGTTGAAACTGAAATTCTCGCAAAACGTTAATAATTGTTTCTGGTCCAATTTTTCCAATTTCATAAGTAATTCTGTCTTTTAAGTCCTCAATATTGGATTTAAGGTAACTCCTTAAACAATAATCCAACGGGGTTAGGTCCGGAGATCTAGCTGGCCATTCTGTTGATCCACATCTACCAATCCATCTGCGTGGGAAAATTTCGTTTAAATAATTACGCACTATTAGTGAATAATGTGGCGGTGTGCCATCCTGTTGAAACCATATGGAGTTTTCCGGTACATTATTGTTTTCACCATTTGGATACAATGCGACTAGTTCTGGAATTATGTTTTGTTGGAGCAGCTCCAAATATTTTTCGCCCTCTAATGAACCTTGCATAAAAAATGAACCCAATATTGTAGGCCCAACAAATCCAGCCCACACGTTAACTTTCTGTGGAAACTGAGTATGGGCCTGCACCATCCAGTGTGGATTTTCACGTGACCAGTATCGACAATTTTGCCTATTCACAGTGCCATTTAAACAGAAGGTGGCCTCATCAGAGAAAAGTACTCGACTTAAAATATGTGTATTGATATTACATCGTTCCATCATGGTTTCGCAAAAATCTACTCTACGGTCGTAATCATCTTCGTTAAGCTCTTGAACTAAATTCGCTTTATATGGGTGCCATTTATTCTTCTTCAAATATTTTAAAACAGTCGACTGACTAATTGACTGTTCTGCTGCGACTTCGCGACTTGGTTTGTGAGGATTCTCCTCCATTGTCAGTAAAACATCTAACTGTTTATTTTCTGAAACTGTAGGACGACCTTTCGTGATATTATCTCTTACATGACCACAATCTCGGAACTTCCTTTCTATTTTACTAACAGTTGATTGTGTAATAGGTCGATTAGGGTATTTACCATTAAATAATTCACAAACCATCGTTTGTGTTCGGGACTTGTCTCCATAGCCAATTATCAAAATTTCAATTTCTGTCTCACTTACATTATCAGCACTTTCAATACGATATCACAAGTAAATACTAATGAATGGGCCTACCCCTTTCAGCGTGGTGAGGCTAATATAATTTAGTGAAGTGTATTTAGGTATAATAAAAAAAAGGAATGTGTCGGAAACTTACACAGTAGGTTTGATGGATTCTCCGTCGTCGATGTCGGCCCAGGCAATAGGAGGGACAAAGGGGGGCCAAAAGGAAAAGGAACAAATCTCCGACACACACAATGAACGCAACAATTATTAAATTAATTTAAGAAAGTACAATGGGCTTGTTCGGCATTTTTTTTTTTAATTTATAAATCGAAAGTGCAAGTATAAAATAATGGATCTGCAAAAAATCAGAATCTTATTCGCACGTTTAGTATCTTAAAAACTATTACAAATCTCCACCTCGCGAAAATGGGGCGTGGCCAGGCGCTACGTCACTATACGCATAGACTCGGCGATATCAATAGACTTGATGCTCCTTAGCTGTTATAATCATAAGTGTTTTCGAAGTATTGTCTGTTTTGCTTACTTTTTGACAGTTGACAGTTCAATTTGATGAAATGTCAAAAAATTACAATTTTCTCTCGCTTCTGTCGGGACGAATTTTTGATTTTGACCATGCAATTTACGATTAGGATTCATCACCGACCTTCTTCTTTGCGTTGAGACATAGGACGAACTTCCACTCGACGTATTTATTTAGTTACCAGCGTTTGAAAATTCCATGTTTTTCGACTTCTCAGGTTAAATTTGAAAGATCCCTTTTCTTACGTCACTTGCGTATAGTGACGTCACAATTGAGCGCTTGGTTTTTGCAACTATTACTAATTTCAACTCTTTACATCTCGAGAACGGAAAAAGTTAACACTACGAAATTTTAAGTGCATAATGAGAATATCGAGTACTATATGAAAAAGCATAAAAACCAAATAAAAAGAATATCATGGAACAAGCCCATTATAATTCACTTGTCACTGATAAATAACTATAGCGTTCTGCGGCGTAAGTGACTATTGTCTTATTTACTATCATACTACTGTCTCTATGCGGGTCGCGCTCGACCCACACATATTTTTCTAGGTGTAATAAGTTTTGTCACTTGTGATGTAACTATTTTAATGAATTTATTCCAACCTTTACGTGATCACAGGGGCTTGTGTAATTCCGTAGTTCATTAACTATATAATTACATGTCACCAGATGTTTTGTTCGCTTTTGTGTTAGGGGCCTGCATGACGTCACAATTTCAAGATGATCGCCAGAATGGTCGCTAATCTCTTTTTTACTCATTTGTAGTTGGCTCTATGGAAATTTCATCAGGAATCTTGTTTATTACTAATAAAGGAGTGAGAAAGGTTTTTTGATATCTATTGCCGTTTCTTAGATATACTTTATTGTTCGAACACTGAAAACGTCATAACGTGTGATTGCTTGATAAATATGAAAATAATACTCCGCTGGATTTTTCTAGGAAGTCTGGGAAGTCCTCTTCTTTTTCATTGTCTGCAAAGTCACTGTTATTGCAGATCTCTTGATCGCCACCACAGTTACACAATTCTGCGCACCTTAAAGGCTGTGGCAACGTACTAGATTAAACAACTGTTCTGGTGTACGTTGCATCGAACTCATCGTAGGAGAATACTGGTTTTCAGACTTCTGGGAGGTTTCGGTGTTGCTTATCAGCACTGTACTTATTTTAGTCATGTTGAAATCACTGAAATGGCTATCCGTGAGGTAAAACATTGATAAGGCAAATGTCATTTTAATTTACAAAATCAGACATAAAAAATCTCTAGAGTACCTGCAAAATTCTCCAGTGACAAGATCTGAAAAACACCATTAACCATTAAAAGTATTTATTCAGTCTTAATATTACAAAATATTTAAGCTTAAATCTAAGATCTTAAATGTGGTATATATAAATCCTCAATTTATAATTTATAAGTATATAAAAACATAAATCGATGTGAGCCGGTGGTAAGGCTGGGGACCTTGGAGATTAATCATAATTAATAAACGGCTATCAAACACTTCTAACTATTTATGTTTATTATCTCTCATTTTTTACAATGTATAAAGATAATGCTTATAGTCCTGGAGTAGAGGTGCGGAACGAAAATAATTTTTATTGTTTATACAGGAAAATAAAAGAAAAACCTGTTTAACGAATGTCAACAGATAAAAATGTGATGGTTGCGTGATTACGTAATACAAAATTTAAGGTATCGACGGGTTAGGGGGCATGGAAGAGTATGGGATAGGAATGTTGGTGGGTTGTGTCTTTTGTCTGTGTTTTTTGTGATGTCAGGGTGTAAGTTATTGTCATCGTCTTCCAAAGAAGACGGGGAGTCGTTGGTTAATAAGTCTGTGCGTGTGGGTAAGGTTTTGTTGTACTGTAACGTTAGTCAAGTCGGTGGCGATAGCTGAATTTTTGTGGCAAAAAATGTTTGGGATGTTTCGTCGATACAGTCACGGATCATTTGTAGACCCATGGCCCTATGGAGTTCAGCTATCGGCGTGTACCGGTCTGCGTTTGTGAGAAGTCTTATAACTTTGTTTTGAGTCGTTTGTATCCTCTTGCATTGTGTGTCGGAGAGGTTGTTCCACACAGGACAAGCGTAGGTTAAGATAGGCATAAATACAACCTTGAATAATGTTATTTTGTTTTTGGTGGACAACCTACTCCGTCTATTGACAAGAGGATACAATTTGTTGAGTGCTGCGTATGTCTTGTTAATTGTCTGTGTCACATGAGGGGCAAAAGACAGTCTTTTGTCTAGGGTTACCCCCAGATATTTGACCGTCTTCCTCCCCTCAATTGTCTGTCCGTTTATTTGTTGTTTGTTAAATGTCTTAATGTTAGTAAATTTCCTGTTGAAGTTGATCGTCCGTGTCTTGGTTTGATTAATTTTTATTTTCCATTTTTGGAAGAGCGTTTGGAGTATTTGCAGATGATACCGCACCTTCTGCGTCGCTGTCTACGCGTGGAACGACTGCGCATACAGCACTGTATCATCTGCAAATAGTAGGATGTTGAAATTAAGATAGGTAGGGGCGTCAGAGGTATAAAGATTACAAAGGAGGGGTGAGAGAATTGCTCCCTGGGGGACACCCGCCGATAATAGTGTTGGTGTTGAATATGTGTTATTAGCGCAGACCATAATATGTATTCTCCTTATGTAGGATTTAATCAGGGCGGTAATGTAATTAGGCAACTTAAGGATGCTGTCCAGTTTTTGTACAGCAACCCATTATGCCAGACAGTGTCGTAAGCCTTCTCTTTGTCGAGGAGCAACAAAACTGAGCTCTGTTTTCTGTTAGATGCAAAATATGTATCTTGCACTACCTTGCATAGGGCGTGGGTAGTGCTATGCCCCCTTCTAAAACCAAATTGGAAAATCGGTATTAGCCGATTTTTGGCTACTATTTAATTTAATATTCTGAGAAATACCCTCTCCGCTAATTTGGAGAGAGTGTTCAACAGACATACCGGCCGGTAGTTTGCAGTTCAATGTGGCGGCTTACTTGGTTTTAGAATGGGGATTATTATGCCCAACTTCCAGTCTTTCGGAAAATGTTGCAGTCTAAGGATAGAGTTAATGATGTAGGTGAGTTGACAAAGCATTTTGTTGGGTATGTTTTTAAGGACTAGGTTGGGGATAGTGTCGGGACCGGGATCTTTATGATTAGGAAAAGTTTTTATAATGTTTTTAAGTTTGTTTGGGTTTGTTAATATTTTTGGTAATTTGTTCGGGGGAATAGGGAATCTGTCTGCAGTCGTCTGCGTCGCGTGAGTCACTTGGTCGTGAAGGGGTACACTATTTGGGGGGGTAGTATTAGTATATTGTAAATGAGTGGCCAAAATTTCAGCTTTTTCGAGATAAGTAATAAATGATTTATTATCATGAATAATTGTTGGGACTGCTGAAAATGGTCTCTTAAGCAGGCGGGACATCTTCCATAGGGAGTTGTCCTTTCTTGACAGGCATTCTATTCTGTCTTTCCAGGACTCCTCCCTATGTCCTCCCCTAAAATCCAGTAAATTGCAGAAAACTCTCTTTGGCTACGGTATGAGACTTTTCAATGCTTTTCTGAACGAGATAAAAGATGTTCGCAGTGTTGGGTTATTTGCAAAATTAGTAACGAATTTATATCTTGATTAAGGGTGTAAGCTTACATTAAATGTTGTATTCTTTTTCGTTGCATACGTTTGTTTCTAAAGTTGTTTCATCTATGGATTCAATGTATCTCTCTGTTTTAATGTATACAAATAGACTGTGCTAAATAAAGCAATTATTTATTTATTTATTTATTATGTTAACTATAACCTCCTCCTTTTTAAATACTTCTAAACTCGATTAAAAGGTCATATTTGACTCCAATTCCTAGGGTAGAGTAGTGATTTATTATTAACGTCATTCTCAGCTTCGAACTATGCCATCTAAAAATTACCCTATGCGAATATTGATCACCGGTTACTTCTAAAACGAAATGATTTAATTTCGTTATCGCTTATTACAAGCCACCACAAAAAGCACAATATAACCGCAGTAAATCGTAGCCAAACCCGTTTCATTAAAAAAGTAATTTCAGCTGAACCTCTTTAGATGTTAACGATAAGATGTAATAACTATGCACAGTGCACTGAGAAAATTTGTAGATTTATATAAATTTTAAAAGGAATTTCAACCGATTCTTTCTCCTAGACTAGATATATTAAAGTCGGCAGTTTTGCTATCTCTACGTTATAAAGAATAACTGTCTTCAGTTTTAAGTTTATAGACTATTAATCCAGTAATTAAAATTTGAGTAGTTCAAAAGTGAACATGTAAATACATTTTTGATAAAAAGTAATGTATTAAAGTTATGCTATAGGAGCCAGCGTACAGCGTCCTGGCAGATTTATATCAGCTAGCGGCATGATTAATCCTTTACCTTAGGGCATGGCAACCAAGAGAAGTGATAGTAGCGTTAAGTTACGTATATAAATTAAATTCATTATTAGAAAAAACCAGCTTCATTTTTACTAATGGTGCCTTAAGAGTAGACAACTTTCAGGTTGAAAATGTCTGCCTCTATTCCTCCACTCACTGGAACGTAGCCCACTTCGGGACTTTCACTAACCCTCATATATGTCGACCATATTTTTGGAATTAATAAGCGCTAATTAATCGATAACAAATAAATCTGCTTGGTAGTTCTTTGTCACGCCCACTGACATAGCTTACAGGTTTAGAGTGTCTGTGTCTAGATCGCCACTAACCAGAATGTTGTCAATCATATTTTTGCATTCACTAAGTTCTCTTCTGAGCCTTCGATCCGTGTGTGTACCATTTCAGACCTCTGGGATCTAGAAGATGCTTTATATCCCATTCCAAATCATTTCGACTATCGAATTCGGCTTCGCATGAAACAGCAAACTTATAATCAAGAAGACATCCTCATCCTAACTGACTAGTGATCCACATTTTCACACAATCTATTCTGCTTCCCTGGCTTTCAATTCCATTTAAACATGCAAGGAAGTAAAATTAGGAATGGTCTTCGTTGCAATTACTGAAGTGGTCCTGATAGCTCCTGGTATTCCATGGCAGTCTATCCTTCAAATTAGACATAGACATACTCTAATTGTGAAAGCGTCTTCAGACTAGTGCTGCATATGGCATGAGGGTTTTTGTAATAACAGTTTACGTTCAAAGAGTGACTTCAGGCTTATTCCACATTATTTGTTCGCTTATAATTGTATTGAAACATATTTTTTATAGGATTTTGCAAACATCAGAGAACAATAACTGTCTATGAGGACCAAAAGAAAAACTATGTGTAAAAATATTAAAACCCATTAACGCCCAGTGATCTATTTATAGATCACAAGAAACAATTTTTTTTTAACATGACAATTACACATTTAATTTCTTAAGAAGTGATTTAAAATAATATCTAGAATTACTACAACAGTAGAAGACCATTTTCCAAGTATTTCTAAAAAATTCTTTAAAATCATGAAAAAAATTGTCGCTTATACTCACAAATTTATTTGTTTATAAACAAGAACCTAATGAATATGAAAATATTATATATGTCATAATGAGTTCCTAGAATATAAGAGTTTATTATCCTATAGCGTTTTACAATATTTTCTTTATCAGCATAATTGTAAACAATTTTATTTAGCTGATCTATATTTATACCACTGGGCACATATGATATCTAATTGGAACTATGAGAGTTTATCCACATCAGATTTGTTAGGTCATTGTATATTATAGGTCAGTCTTAGACAGTGTGTGAGATAAAATCTTTTAGTGCTAGTTTTACTAAAATATCACCTATTTCCGCTGTATTGGTGAAAAATATAATTGGTAAGTAAAGCTATTTTCTTTTGCGTTGATACAGTCAAACATTTGTAAGTGAAAATTACGATAAAATTATGCTTAATATAGAAAATTAAAACATGATGATAGTTTGAATAATAATAATAATAACAATAATAATAATAATAATAATAAAAATGTAACTTTTTAGAGAACATGGATTCAAAGAGGGCAGAAGATAGAAGAAATTATTGACGATCCTAATTTTCAAATTGACGATGATAGTGCTACTCAAGACATTGTTATTTTTACCTCCAGAACCAGATTATGTGACAGATGAAGACGAAGTGGATTATGACGAATTGAGCATAGCGGAGGTAGAAGATGTTCCGGTTCAATTGGAGGTACAACACGGTCATGAATATCAACTTACAGAAGACATTGCTGAAAACCAGAGTGCAAGTGCCATTTCTGAGCAAAAAGCAGAGACTTTTTAATTCTCTACCGAAATGGAAAGAAATGCGATTCCAAGTGTACTTTTACCGACACAGAGTTTGTTACTATTGGAAAAGAGAAAATAGAAGCACTGATAAAAGAACATGGAGCCTTCACCCCGCTGAAGATTTTTGAAAAATTTCTTTCAAACCGTATAGTGGATTATATAAAGGAAGAAACTTTGCGTTGCGCTAAGCGTATAAGAAACGATGCTTCATTCGGTTTAGAAATTGATGAACTAAAGCGTTTTATAGGAATACTTTTGTTTTCTGGATATCACCAAGTTCAAACTGAAAGAATGTACTGGTCTACAGATACAGACTTAGGTGTTTCAATTAATATATGGGTGGTGTCGATGATCATTATTGGTTCATTAGTAAATATGGAATCCAGATCTGTGGAAAAAAATGGTAATGCTCAATGTTCATTCGTATTCTGGATATGGCAGTAACAAACGCCTGGATTTTGTACCGCACCATTCATGGTCGTGAGGCTATCAGTTGTCTAGAATTCCGTAGAGCGGTTGCGGTTCCATATATAAAACCTTCATCCTCTGCTAAAAGGAAAACCAAAGCAGCAGTGGTCCCTGAAGACGTTCGTTTCGATGGCCTAAATCATTTTATGCAATATCGTGATGGTCAGGGAAGATGCCAAAGAAAAGATTGCAAGAGTAGACGACCTAAAAGCTACTGAATAAAATGTGACGTTACTCTTTGTGCCAATTGTTTTATATCTTACCACCAAATGTAACTGTTAAATTTTGCCATTAATATTATAATTTAGTGACATTTTACTGATATTCTAATGGTAATATTATTAGATATATAAGTAAAATAAAATGATTGTTGTATATTAAAATATATATTATATCTGTCCAGTGATCTATTTATAGATCACCAGTTTTTTGATAACCTACATGATGAATATTTTTTTATTTTTTACAGTCATTTGGAAGTATTTTGAACATGCATACCGAAAAATTTTGCAAAATTCCAAAGAAATTTGTCTTGGGCGTTAATGGGTTTTAATGAAATCTTTTGTTCTTACGATACCTGAATTCTGGTTATGCTAGCAAATTAAAATCCTAAAATGAATTTGTCTAATTTCTTATTTGAAAATTCACAACACACACTAGCACCCACACAGTTCCGTACGGCCATGCAGTGTACTATGTGCCGCAAATTAGGTTATCCACAACAAATATATTTTCTATAAGGCAACATTTTGCTTTTAATATTGGTAAGATTACGGTTGAATATCTATATCGACTTTTCTAAACTACCCGACACTAGAGAACAACATTTTATTAACAAAGCTGAATAAATTTGGTTCATCCAGTTCACAATAATCATTTAGTATGCCTATATCCAAAAATAAATAGATAACTTCATGTAAAATGTCATAGTCCTATAACATCAGGAATGCCTCAGGGTTCTGCTTGGATACTTTGTATTTTGAGAGGAGATATACCAATTCTTTGGGACTTCCTGCCACATGTATGTTTTCTTTTTAAGCGGCGCTAGGGGAATCTACAAAATATATCACAATTAACCAGTATGATACTGGTAAAAAACCTCTACGCCTGTGACGTGTACGTCAAAGGATCAGTTAGAGGCTGGTTTTTTTAAATAAACAACACAAATAAGTATAAAAACTTGAAATTAAATATTTCGCCGACGTTTCGGAAATCTAATCTGTTTCCTTTTTCGAGGAACGTCGGCGAAATATTTAATTTCAAGTTTTTATACTTATTTGTGTTGTTTATTTAAAAAAACCAGCCTCTAACTGATCCTTTGACGTAAACGTCACAGGCGTAGAGGTTTTTTACCAATATCATACTGGTTAATTGTGATATATTTTGTAGATTCCCCTAGCACCGCTTAAAAAGAAAACATACATGTGGCAGGAAGTCCCAAAAATTTGAAGAAGGAAAAAGAAAATTAAGATAATGCCACAAATAACATTTAGACGAGAGATACCACATGCACATAAATTTACTAAATTCGTTTATGCGGAAGTTATCATGGCCGCTCCTACTTGACGGAAATGGCATGTTGAACACGCAGGCGACAATTTAGGAGATCGCCAAATTATGAGATAATATAAACCTAAAGAGATTTAAGCGAACTTGTTACCTAATTACTATACTGATGTGAAACATATAGTGGGTAGGAATAAAACTAGGCATATAGACTTTTCATAACATAGCTATATATGTATAATACTATACTACTATACTATATATTATTGACATATGTCCTACTTACAGCCAGTACCATAAACAACGCCAAAAGGATGCTTTTATAAAAAGGACATTTTATGCTAAAAGTTGACTTTAAACACAAAGTTTCATTTACTGAAAGGATCCTTTCGGCGTTGTTCGTGATACTGGCTATTATACAGATTTAAACAGACATACTGTAGTGGAAGGTAGAGCACACTCACATAAGATCAAAATGCCCCTATGCTTATATACCTTTGAATGTGAACCGTTCTTGAGATACGGGGTGTTTTATGGCTTTTGACCAGAACTTCAGTCCGCCATATTTTTGAAATGACTGCACATATTTAGATAAAATTTGGTACACATATTAAATTCTTTTAGGTTAATAAATAGCTTGTGATTTTGAAATAATTCCAGGACCGACGTCCATTTCTTTAATATGGCTCTTAGGGTCGTTAACATCACACTGTATATTATTTTTTGGTAAATGTTAGTAAACTTTTAAAGAGCCTATGGACCAATTTATAAAATAATGTCATAATATTTGATGGCATGTTTATGTTTATTCTTCAATACATTTTCAAATGTATTGAAATACCAAATTTGACATTCTACAAATAACACAAGCCAGTTGCTAGCATCATTATTTTATTAATTTTAGTTAAATACCCCATATAAAAGGTTGTTATTTGTTTTTATTTTGACATTCAGTGTTTCTAAGCTCTTTTTAGTTTAAATATCATAAAAAATAATACACGTTCCATTTCTTTCATGAAAGAAAAATAATGTTAGTGAAGAGGCTTCAATTAACAAGCACAATTTAAAAAAATATTGAACACCTTTTGAGAATAACTTGAAAATATTAAAGACAAAAGTTTGCAATTTTATTTTGACGAAATAAATTTAGTTAGAACTTTAAATGATTGAAAAAGAAAATTAAAAACGGTGCAAATAATTAAAACTATAACAGGTTTTCAAAATGAATGTTCCCAGCGTCAATACATTTTCAAGAACGTTTTAATGTTTTTCACTGACCTATCAATCATTTCCGGATTATTTCTAATGTTATCACATACAGTAATAATTTTTTCTAGAAGCTGTTCTCGTGTATTGAAGTCTTCATTATACACCTCTGACTTGAGATGACGCCATAAAAAAATAATCTAAAGGTGAAAGATCAGGAGACATCGGTGGCCAGTTTACCGGACCTCTGCGACCAATCCATCTGTTGGTGTAATGCTGTTCCAGATGATTCCGGGCCGATACAGAAAAATAGGGTCCAGCACCCTCGTGCTGAAATCACAAACCCCTAGTATTGATGTCTTCTACTAAATATAGAAAGATATCTCTAAGAGAGTTTAAATAAACTTCACCAGTTAGCCAGTTCTTTAAAAATGTTTGGCCTTATTAGATTATTGTTGTAAATACCACATCACACATTAATATTAAATTGGTATTGGGAATATTTCTGAATCACTGCATGTGGATTTTCGGTTGCCCAAACCTGCTGATTTCTACAGTTGCTAATTCCATCACGTGTGAATTGGGCTTCATCCGTGAATAAAACTCTCGATATTGTTCTTCTGTGTCCCAAAATGTTAAGCGGGGAACGTCGTCGCTGTCTCCTAGACATTGAACTGTTTCAACATGAAATGGACACAAATTTTCCTTCTTTAATGTTCGCCATACTCTTGTCTTAGATACTGCTAAATCATTACTTATTTTTCTAACAATTATGGATGGATTATTTTCCACAACCTGTAATATTTGCTCTTCTTATGGAAAAGCTCTCTGGGAACATGTTCATGCTTTGTCATTGACGGAAATTGTCCATGCTCCCTACTAAATTGGTATACTTCTGAAAACATTTTATGATCTGGTACACGGCGATTTGGAAAACGCTTTTGATACTCTCTTGCAGCTCTCCCATTTCCGTCGCAAAAGCCATACGCAAAAATAATATCCACATAGTCTTCATTACTAAATTGAAACGGTTTCTTAAAATTTTTAGTTTTAATAACTGGTTCTTTATCACTTATTCTAATAATTACTAAGAGCGAACATTAATTCTTATTTGTAAAATTACACATTTGACATGTCCCTCCTGGGACTTTTAATGCAACAATGTCATGTGTTAATCGTATCGTTTTATTACTTATTTTCCATTCGTGAAATAAATGGAATGTGCTTTATTTTGGACGGAAAAAACACTGAATGTCAGAGCAAAAACAAATAACAACCTCTTCTACGGGGTATTTAGCTAAAATTAATAAAATAATGGTGTTAGCAGCTGGATTGTGTTATTTGTAGAATGTCGTATTTGGTCTTTCAATACTTTTGAAAATTTCTTGAAGAATAACCATAAACGTGCCATCAAATATTATGACATTATTTTATAAATTGGTCCATAGGCTTTTTAAAAGCCATATTAAAAGAATGGAGGTCGGTCCTGGAATTTTTCCAAAATTACTTAAGCTATTCATTGACTTAAAAGAGTATAATATGCTTACCAAATTTTATCTAAATATGTTCAGTCATTTCAAAAATATGGTGGAGTGAAGTTCTGGTCAAAAACCATAAAACACCCCGTATCTCAAAAACGGTTCACATTCAACGGTAAGTATTAGAACTGTTTTGAACTCAGCTGAGTGTGCTCTACCTTCGACTAGAGTATGTCCGTTTATATCTGGGAGACCCTGTATATGTCCTATATTAAAAAATGTGTAATAAAAACACACTTATTTATATTAAGTAATTTCTTGCATATTCTAAATGGAATTTTTTTACTGCGATCTTGTAGGGCGCTAATGTTAGCCTTACACGCAGACGATTCAGCATCAGGAGTAGCCATGCAAATTATTACAGATAGACCTATGTTCAACTGTGTTCGTTTATTATTGTTAGAAGCTAGCGTCCACAAAAAAGTCCACGAGTCAACTTTTTGCTGGCAGTAAAGTGTTAGATATATGTATACTAAAGAATATGGTATCAAGTAATATTGAATGAAATTCTCACCTGCGTAAACGGAAAGGCAAGTGCAAAATCAATTCAATTATTATGTCACCAGGCCACCAGCAAGTCACAAAGCACTAATTACTGTGTCAAACATTTTACAAGCATTTATCTTATTAATAGCACTACTGAAAATCAATCTCAAATGCTTAAAGTTCAGTTGTAGAGTTACGGTTAACAATTATTAAAGTTGTATTAAAATTTAAATTACGTCTTGGAAGTTTAGAAACTTAAGTTAGCACATACAAGTAGACTCAAATAATTAACATTAAAATGTAAAACTTCACAGAAAATTGTATATCTTTTAGTGAAATTAACTGAAACTATTATGAATATTGTAAAATTATTAGTCGTTGGCTTAATACATTTCTAAGTCAAAACATTTTCAGCCATATAATCTGCAAAAGATTGCGTTTGAGGCAAAACTTCTTAAATCTTTTAACTATATATTGAATAGTAGTGAATATGATAAAATGGAATTTAATAATAATAATAACAATAATAATAATATACATCTTTATTTACAACCACAATCTTTGAAACACTACAAGTACATAATTTAATATTAATTTTAAAAAACTGTGGCATAAAAGGGCGAAATTCAGTTTCTGCAATAAGGGTATTGCGAAAACTGTTCTACCACTTAACCCTTAAGATAATATTTGAAATCTACGAAAAGTGTTATGGAGTAATATTTATATACTAATATTTGGATATAAGATGTTTGGTGATATGTGGAGTATATATGATAGGAACGATAAGATATAATTATTATTATTACTTTGAAGTAACATTTCTTACAGATTAGATTTAATAATTTAATTTAACACTTTCTAAGTTATTGTTACACCCAATTAAAAAAGTGAGAAAAAATGGTTAACTAATATTTAATGAAAAAATAAAAAAAAATAAAGAGTAATTAATAATTAATTATATCTGTAAATAATATCTGATTGTATTGAGATACTTAATAGTAGTTAAGAAGTAATGGCTAATTATGCATTGAGAGTGCACAAAATTTGTTTTCAGTGCGCCACCCCAATGGCTCTCATCCACGAAGTGGCCCACTGCAAGGTCTAACTCTAGCTGGGTTGGGTTTCCTTGAGCCTTAATATCGTCAGAGAGAGTCTTGGCTCACAAAACACCCACACAGAATTAAAACTCAAGTTACTGGCTATTAGAATTTATTAAAATATATGCAATTAAATAATAAATAATTAATTCGTATCCAAAAAAATGGAAAAATGTATATGACATATCAACATATATGTACTAAAAGCAAACGGTATCACAGGCGGATAATTGGGCAGTCCTAAACTGTCCCTACGTCTTAAAAAAAAGTACCTTTTTAAACAATTATATGAGACTTTGGTGCATGCTAACGCGAAAATAAGGCGGCGCATGGCACTGGCCTATCCAATATACTAAAATGTGAGGGGAGTATTTATATCCCCTGAGATAAACCCTCAGATTTTTTTATAATATTTTTCGACCCCCCACCACAACTACTCCATTATTAAAGGTGTTGATAAAATAAAATTAGGATATTCACTTGAAATTTGGTACACGTATGTATTAAGCGACATCTGGAACTAGATTATATTTTGAGATGATTCCACTGAAGGGTTGCGGTTGGAGGAAAATAAGTAAAGCAAGCTGGTAGGTGTACAAGAATTTGGAATTTGGTGTATATACTAGGAGCGAAGGCCTCAGGCTTTTTTATAATATTTTCCATCCCCCATCACCTCCACTCCCTTATTAAAAGAGTTGATAAAATTTAATTGAGTTTATCACTTAAAATTAGGTACACGTATGTATTCTAAAGACACCTGAAACTAGATTATATTTTGACATGCTTCCGTTGTAGGAGTGGGGGATAAGTAGAGGTAAGTAGGGAAAAATAAGTAAAGCAAGCTGGTAAGAGTACAATAGCGTGGGATTTTTTGTATGTACTAGAGACCAAGGTATCAGATTTCTTTCAAATTTATTAAAGGGATTGATAACATAAAATTGAGATATTCAATTGAAAGTTAGTACACGAATGTATTGTAGTGACATCCGATTGAGATGATTCCGTTGAACGGATGGGAGGTGGTAGGTTGGAAATAGGGGAAAATAAGTAGAGGAAGTTAGAAACTTCATTTTTAACGTATATGGTAGATAACAACACCTCAAATTTTTCTATGACATCTGTCCCAAATATTAAAATTCTATGACCAATCATTTCCATATACTAGTGTGCAAATATTGTCACTACGTTTCCTTTAAAGCGACTTGGATGAAAAATCTGGATGTGGAACTTCCTTAGGCAGCGGTTGTTTTTTTTGTTGATAGCTGTCAAATTAAGTGTCGAATATAATAACTTTAAACTCATAACATCAATCGGCCTTTTTCATGGCCATCTTATTTTTATGAAGAGAAAGTTGTTAAATTAATCATTCGGAACATTAATCGGCAAAACAAAATAAAACAAAATTTTTCTTCTAAAATTTTTTTAACATAACAAATTTTTATAATTTGACTCAAAATACCAGTTTCGATTATCCAGAATTTCGAACTAGCGGGGTTTTAACTTTTGAGAATACAGAAATGTCATTTTCATTAAGTTCGTTGAAGATTAGACAGCTGCCAAAGGCATATATTTGGCATTCATTTCTTGTCAAATATCTCCTAAATACATAGCGCTTTAAATTTTGAAAATACATGTCAAATAATTTGACAATTCATTTGCCTATTTGTGAATTGAAAATACCAGGTGCAACAAGATCATGGTGTACCCCTCTTTTCTCCATTAGTTTTGAAGATAATTGACTGAAATTTAGAATATACTACATACATAATAAACGGCACTTTCTAACATACAATTTATTTTTTTCACTTCCGGTTTCGCCGGAAGTGACAGTAACTTTCGATTTTTGAACGGAACACCCTATATATTATTACATTTTTGAATTCTGCATAATTTTCTGAATCTAACGATGCCAAAACATTTCAAGCATAAATTTTGTTTTTCAATTTATACTTTATATTTAAGTGTGCCATTATGGTTCCGACTTATTCTAAATGACCCGTGTAATGCTACAAAAATCGAAATCCCGTTAAAAACACTAAATTACGTGATTTATGAGCAAATGAAATTCACCAAATTTTGGGGCAAAATTCAATTTTTCCAAATGGAACCATATCGGTACCGCGGTACCCATTTATTAGTACTATTAATAAGGAATTTATTCACATGTCGTATTAAAATGTGCGATAAATACAAACAAAATTACAGCTAAAAGAAAATAATACAATTTTATTCTAATTACCTTGATACATATAAGGTGGTTTTGCAATACAAAAAATTAACACAAAACATTACAACAATTGTTCAAAATGCTATCCATTAACATCAATGCACTTCTAAACTCGCATAGCTGTTTCTCGAAGAACGTTCGTCGATTGCTTGGCCGTGATGCTATTAATTGCTCGTCTTACTCGTAGCTCCAGGTCTTCACGGGTTGCAATGGCGGTTGCTTAAACAACATTTTTTAAATAACCCCAATCAAAGAAAACAAGGGGCGTTAAATCAGGTGGCCTTGGAGGCTACCCCACAGGACCATTCGTTGAAATTACGTTTTTTCCGAACCTTCATTGAAGGTAGTCAATTACTATCCTTGCATTTTGGCAGGAGCGCCATCTTCTTGAAAATATATTCCCTGTCCTAAATCTAAAGGTAACTCATCTAAAACGTCCTCAATCTCATTTTCCAGGAATCTCAAGTAGACGTCCTTCAAATGTTATTCGACCGATGATTCTACTACCAATTATTCCAAGTCAAACATTGAAACCGAACCGGACTTGAAAGTTACCCTCCGGTAATAAATTTTCATTTTATTGTGACCAACATTTTGTATTTTTTCGGTTAAATAATCCCAAATTTGTAAACTTTGAATCGTCTGAAAGTAAAATCAGTCCCAAAAAATTATTGTTTAGCTGCATGTTATTATACAAAATTCAATTGCAATATTCCATCCTACGTTCGTAATCACTTTCGTACAAATGCTGGTGCAATTGTTATTTAAAAGATTTATAGTGGTATTTGTGCAAAATCTGGCTTACTGTTTGGTGACTGATATTCAATTCAAACCCAACTTACTTTAAAGAAACAGTCTTATCAACTTTTATTCGAGCCAAAACATTAATTTCCATTCCTTCGTCAATAATGAAGTGTTCTTCGAGTTCATTGTTGGGCTCTCTTCGGAAGCGGTTTTCAACACGTTTTTCGCTGGACATTGTCTATCAGGATATCGTCGGCCATAAAGGTCCATAGCTACAATTGGATTTCTTTTTACTTTCCCCATAAATAATTAACATGTCCAGTTTTTCATCTTTTGTATAAATTTGCGGCATTTTCAAACTAATTAATAAAAATATTGAACAATAAAAACACCATTAAACCAACAAATGGTTGAAAAGGTAAATATTTCATTGATTTCAAAGCCACCTTAGTTACTTCTTAACATTTAATTAGAACAAAATTGTATTTTCTTATTTTATTTTAGCTGTAATTTTGTTTGTATTTATCGCACATTTTAACACATGTGAATAAATTCCTTATTAATAGTACTAAAAATTCAGTTTTGCCCCAAAAACAATTTTGGTGAATTTTAGTTGCTCATAGCTTACGTAATTTAGTGTTTTTAACGGGATTTAGATTTTTGTAGCATTACACGAATCATTTAGAATAAATCGGAACCGTCATGGCACACTTAAATGGAAAACTAAAAATTGTATTTAAAAAAAAAATTATTGTTTGAAATGTCACTTATTAGGCATCGTTGGATTCAGAAAAGTATGCAGAATTCAAAAATGCAATAATATATAGGGTGTTCTACTTAAAAATCGAAAGTTAGTGTCACTTCCGGCGAAACAGGAAGTGAAGAATAAATTAATTGTAAGTCAAACAGTGCCGCTTATTATGTGTGTAGTATATCCTATCATATTTTTTCGTGAAAATAAGTTTTTAGATAAGAATTATAAAAGAATCGGAACGAAAATCGAAAATCCGGCTGGAGGGATAGAGAATTTTGTATCGAACATTTAAAAAATCTTTAATGTTACGATCTGAAAGTTGATTTGGGTGAAACACTACAGTTTTGTTCCACTGTGGGTCGCTTGGCTCTTTTCTAATCAAGCTATTTACAAAGATTGTGACCTTTCTTGACTCGATGACTTCAGGTATTAATTTTGACTTTTCTGTGTGGTTAGGCTTAAAGTGTATTAACATCTTTCATAAAGTACGTTCCACAGTCTTTGTTGCAATTTCGCTATATCTGCATTTATCATGTTTTGCATTGCCCATAATCTTAGATTATATTTCAAGGGGCAGTGATCTAGTAACAGTTCTATAATCAGCCTTAAATCAGAATGTTCGAGTTTTGGAATCATTGTGGCATTTTTCGTCAAAAAGTTATGAACTTCTTCTTCTAGAAGGAATTCCACCATGTAAAATTGTATAAAAACAATAAACCGAGGAAGAATACATACTATTATATGCAGTTCTTTACCCTAATCAATTTTCTGCCATCTATTTAAAGCTGTAAGCTTTAATCTGACTGAGTGTAAATGGAACTTATTATCTCATTTGATAGATCTATTGATCTATCTACTAATTTATCGTTGGCTAAATATAATTATACCCGTTTTAATGCAGTTTCTCTGTAAAAGTCAAAAAAACATCAAAGTTGTTGACATAAGCTTTATCAATTATTTCATTGGTTTTACAGAGGTACGCAATATTCGGTTAATTCATTAAATCAATAAGCAAACTTTCAATTTCGACAAATTAATCATTCAAATGAATAATGCGAACATTCACCGGAACAGCATTTGATATCAATACATTATTAGAACCTTCGGCCTCATAATTTTACAAAACCCCTGACTATCAA
The DNA here is from genome assembly GCA_963583905.1 of Stenurella melanura. Taxonomy (NCBI): domain Eukaryota; kingdom Metazoa; phylum Arthropoda; class Insecta; order Coleoptera; family Cerambycidae; genus Stenurella; species Stenurella melanura. Next base: position 199,059,296 of record OY757309.1, read on the forward strand.
CGAGGTTAAAACGGTTAATAATTTAGAATAATTTACTAACTTGAACTTTTCATTGTGTCATTAATTTACACAAAGTAACTGCTTTGCCTGATAATGAAAACCAGATACTAAATATGAACAAAGTTATAATTCAGAGGTCAAGAGATGTGGAAGGGCATTGTGAATATGACATATATACCCATTCACTTACATGTTATATTATACATGGGCGTAGCAAAAGCGTTATTTTATAGGCTAGTGAAGTCTCAGTGACACAATCTCCAATAATGAGAAGTTTTTGAGACACGGATTGTCAAATCTGGACAATTTCCATCATTTTAGACACGTTTGCTGTTTGTGCCTTTTCATATGGAGGTTCACATTATTTTTTAAAAATCACTCTTTTAGTGGTATTTTACATAGCTTTCACACGATAAAGAAATATTCGTTGTATTTAATTTTTTAGTTTTAACATCAGGCTTGTTACCAGAGAATTCTGTTATCTCCATTAGATTATTAGGTTTCTCATATATTTGTAAAAGTTTTGAAATTTTAGCAGCACTATTAGATTCTCCACGGTGAATCTTTAAGTCTTGAGATCAGATTCAGTATCAGCTGGTTTTAAAATAGCTATCAGTTTTAGTACAATTTTCACAAAGTTTGAATTTTGTCTAATTTTTGATAGTCCTGTCCAGTGGGTCCAGTGCAGTCTAATTGCTATTTGTTTTTCGGTTCCCCAATGCCAGACTTGACTTCCGTGGCCTTCAACATCACACGGTTGCCGCGCCTGCGATTTCATCTCAGCTACTTCCCACGACCTGTAGAGCTAGTGCTAGAGCTTTAAATACCTGAATGGTGTATCCTGCATAAGCAGGAGAAATGATCCAAGATAACCGCCTTCTGCATCTGGCCATTGGGCCAATTTCTGATCTTCAGTTCTGAGAACAGCGCAAGCTTCGTACCTTCGTGTGAAAAGTCTGCGCTCATACCGGAGCGCCAAAACCCATTTTTGCTTTTCTCTCAACTAGATGTTTCTCTCACCGAGTGCTAAGTACACTGCCACATTGCGTACACTGCCACATTGCCTACCCGTAAGAGTGCTTTAAATGGTAGTCACACCTTGTTATGGCCGTGGATATAGGCCCAAATCACGTATACCAGGCATGCAGAAAACCAGTGCATGAGCAATTCCGATGTCGGGCTCAGTAGTTGATATCAGGTACCCCTACAGTCATTATACGAAGGTGTTACACCATCTTGATGGACCAAAATGAATCTCTCGGTCTCCGATTTAAGCCCAGCAGATTTTAGAAAGGTAACTGTGGGCGTAGTTAATAACTCAGGATTCCCAAGCTCTTGCCGTACACTTCTGGTCCAGCGCAAGCATCAAGTGGAATTTTCGCCTGGCATCGAATACGAGAGAAAGTGTATCTATGGCTCATTTTGTTGTATAAACAATCATGTACCCACTCGAGTAAGTTTGTGGTCTCTTATTAACTGCAGGTGCGGACTTGAGCTCTTAAAGATGCTGCAAGAAATTCACTTTGCTACTCTATTATGAATATATTGCATCTTATATCTACTTCTAAATCATTAACATTTTTGGCCCATCGGTGCCGTGGAACAGATGTTCCAAGAAGAATATACCCATATAGTCATCATTTTGAGCGTATCTCCATATAAATAATGTAGTTAGTTTACATTCCATTTTTTCAGATTAAAGGAGTAGAGCAGTATAGGAATGATAAGCATTCCATTTCACTACTACAGAGAAGTACAATAGAATAGGAATAGCACGCATGTTCGTAGCAAACACCTCGCATGTATGTGTTTTGTGGTAAGCCCAGGTATACTATTCTCCATTTGTTCAGTGCACATAATATATCATAGTAGGCACAAATACTGCTGATGAAAATACTACAGAGCCGTACTTCAAATTTTTGTGTATTAGAATGAACAAAATAATACTAGAAATTTAAAAACCATGTTTTCAGTAGAAACTTAATCACGTTCCAGGTAAAATAAAAAATCTTACTCTATTTTGCGTCAAGATAGGAATATCATATGCATTGGTGGATGCATTACCCGCCAGATAAATACAAAGTACGGCTCTGTTTACCTGTTCTCTGGTTATGACGTTCTACTTATTAGTCATATGTTGTATCATAACCATTCCAGAACATATTTTACATAAGAGTAATGATAGTTTATTTATTATGTAATAGATTATATTTATTACTTAATAATGTACAGAAAAATAAAGCCCGTCTCTCCTTATATTAGCTATAAATATGGAGTGAACTATATGTGTAGATCTCTGTGGCATCCAACTGACCTAACATGCTCCATCTCCGTGTTGAGTAAACTTCTCGCATTATGCTTTCTTGAAATAGATTATCACGCATTTGTGCAACAAGAACTCCATACCAATGTCCTATGTGTACTCTTTGCTCACCTTTAGAGTAGCTTGAAGTTCACTCTCTCCAGAGGTATACAGTCTAGGATTATCCATATAGAACAAATGAGTGACCTTATATCCCCAATTGCTGGGTGGACCACAGTGGAGTTTAACATAATGGCAGCAGTGAGATGCAAAAGTAGAGAGGCCTCAGAAGATCTCGTTGAAAAAGTCATTTTCTGAACGTCATCTGATCTGTCGTAACCCGCTGTGCATTTGATGTTATAGTGAAGTGAGTTCTTCAGACGGCAGCAATACTTCTATGCATCTCACAATTTTGCTGCCACAAGACATTGGAGCAAGTATATCAATAGTTATTGTGATATGTTAAGTGTCTTGCTATAGTTTATCTAGGCTATTGCTAGGTACTGCTTTTACAGAACAAAGTTCTGTATAATACAGCAGTCTAGTCTATTAGCAGTCTGTCATCATAATTCACCATGCTCTTATTGGGTCGTGTATCTATCTGCTGGAAGATCATCATACCTCCAATTGCTAGGTGGACCGCAGTGGATTTCAACATAACGGCAGCAGTGAGATGCAAAAGTGGAGAGGTCTCAAAGGATCTCGTTGGAGAACTCATTTTCTGAACTTCATCTGATTCGTCGTAACCCACTGTGCATTTGATGTTATAGTGAAGTGAGTTCTTCAGACGGCAGCAGTACTTCTATGCATCTCACTACTAATTTGGCTGCCACAAGATATTAGAGCAAATATATCAATAGTTATTGTGATATGTTACCTGTCTTGCTATAGTTTATCTAGGCTATTGATATTTACTGCTTTTACAGAACAAAGTTCTGTATAATACAGCAGTCTAGTCTATTAGCAGTCTATCATTATAATTCACCATGCTCTTATTGGGTCGTGTATCTGCTGGAAGATCGCGTTAACCTGCCGAAGTGTACGAGAGAACGAGCTATTACTTTACAATAAAGTGCCCTATATTTTTTGTTGGTCTATATATGTGTGCAAATATAAAAACTGCTACCTAAGCAATCACTACTTCCACATCTACAGTTTCAATCCAAGTCTCTATAAAGGAAAATATTTTGACTATATTTGCACTCTGTAAATAATTATTCATAAAATTTTAATATTTGAGGCAGATATACAAAAATTTGAAATGTTTTTTCTAGCATATACGCCAACCATGAAGTTTCTGGACTCGTATTAACTTCCTATACCTATTGTCCCCAATACACATCCCCTCCCCCCCATTTAACGGAACCATGTCAATATATAATCTAGTTCCAAATGTTTTAATACATCCGCCTACCAAATTTCAATTGAAGATATCAATCATATTTTATCAACACATTTAATAAAGGGGTAGTGGAGGGGTTGGAAAATGTTATAAAAAAATCTGAGGCCTTGGCTTATAGTATATACATCAAATTCCAAGTTCCTGTACTCTTACCAACTTGTTTTACTTATTTCCCTATATTTACCTCTATTTAATCCCCAACCCTTCAACAGAATCATCTCAAAATGTAATCAAGTTGCAGGTGTCGTTATAATAATATATACGTGTACCAAATTTCAAGTGAATATCTCAATTTTATTTTATCAACCCCTTTAATAATGTAGTGGCGTTGGTGGGAGAGTTGAAAAATAATACATAAAAAATCTGAAGCCTTGGCTTCTAGCATATACACCAAATTACAGGTTTCTGTACTCTTACCAGCCTGCTTTACTTATTTTTCCCTATTTTCCATTATTTTCCCTATTTACCTCTGCTTAACCCCCAACCCTTCAACGGACTCATCTCAAATACATTCTGGTTCTAGGTATCGTTATAATATATACGTGTACCAAATTTCAATTGAATATCTCAATTTTATTTTATCAACCCCTTATAGGTATAATGTAGTGCGGGTGGTGCGGGGGGATTAAAATATTATAAAAAAATCTCAGGCCTTGGCTTCTAGTACATACCCCTAATCCCATTTTTTTTTACTCTTACCAGCTGGCTTTACTTATTTTCTCCTCTTTACCCCTATTTACCCCCAACCCTTCACCGGATAAGTTCAAAAACAATCCAGTGCCAGATCTCGTTATAGCATATATGTGTATAAAATTTTAAGTCAATATCTTAAACCCTTCCAAAGATACCGTGCGCACAAAAGAAGTTACAGACAGGCAGAAAATTCTTTTTCGCTCAAATTTAAAATGTCGACGTTTCACGATATTCTAAATCTACTTCAACAAAAAATATTTTTGAATTTTTTTTACGATTACTATACTTTCACTGCACTATGTGGATGTGGAAGTAAAATTACACTATCGGCATAATCAGTTATTTACCACACAAATATTACATGAAATTCTAGCATTCAGCATTAGTTACTAATGGGTATTGTATCTATTAAGCTGAAAATGCTTTTTAGATTCGTTGAGCACTACGAAGCTACTCATTACATTATACACTGCTAAATTATTTGTATCACTGCACTGCTGCGAAAAAGGCAAAGGTTTTTGATATTGAGCAATTAATCCATTAATGTTTCATGAACAAAATAGAACGTACGTTCAATACGGATAGAAGTTTAGTTGAAATTATCGAGAAAAATCATCATTTAACAATACCACACACACGTGCATTATTTATGGTCGAACCTTGGTAGATGAACCTTTTACGACTTATATTTGTTTCGTGTTTACGCTTTTTTTCGATTATTTAGTAACGCCGACCTGGCTGTAATACGTTAGTCTTTGCTTGTCACATTGGATTTAAAATTCTGGTAATAGAACGTCTCAGTGAGATACAACGAACTGAAATTTTTGTGATGATTGACACAATCTCTGGTTTGTGAATTAGTTAATGATAAATACCAGTGGCGGTTTTACCACTGGGCACACTGGGCGAGTGCCCAGGGCGGCAAAATTCCAAGGGCGGCAAAATTTTATTCTTTCGAATATTGCTTTAGTCGTTTTTATGATTACGCTAATGCGACAGTTCCATTGAAACCAAGACAACGCATTGAGAGCTATGGATGGCAGCCAGACGCGGCTTTCTTTCATACCTAATTTTTATTATTAAAAAATAAATGCCCGCTACAAACTGTTGTGGAGAAAGGAGTTTCTCGAACTTGCGACGGGTAAAGAATTACTTACGGTCCACAATGACGCAGGAAAGGCTAAATTCATCAGCAGTATTAAATATTGAAAATGAAATTTCAAAAACTATGAAAACAGGCGATATAATCAACGATTTTGCTGTGAAAATAGCCAGAAAAGTTCGTCTTGATCTTGTACAATTTTATTTTTTAAATTATTTATCTTTTCTTTATTTTTAATAAATAGGTATTATACAGAAAAGTCATTTTATATACTACTCACCTCAAAGGTATATAGTGTTGTTCTTTTAAAATATAAAAAAAAAATGTTTAGTAAGTATTCTTTTTTTTGGGGGGAAACATTTTTTTGGGTATTATGTATATGTGACGGTGTATTATTTTATTAACATTTTGAAGGTATTCATTGGCAATGGAGGAGTCGGTTTATCTTCATCGAGAGCGGATGAGTTTGCAACGCTCCCGGGAAACGCGAAAAGAACATGTTAAAACTCCATTAAACTCGATAAAATTCAAGTCGTCGGTAGATTTAAAAAATTCTGCGTAAAATGAAACGTAATGGTGGAGGAGCAAAGCGCGCATCGAATTAATAAATTGAATAATTAAGTTAGTGATCCCTAAAAATAAGAGTAAATAGTGTCTGTATTAGTGCACTATAGCTTGTATCGTAAAATGTATACTACCTGCGTCCCGTCCCTTCTTCAAGTGTGTGGAGAACAACATGGGCAATATAAACAGCCAGCCATCCAGATGAGGATGGAGGGATATAAGTTTTTTATTTGTTGTAGCATTGGCACTAGTTTATGTATTTATCTCTTTAGTAAAATTTACAAAAGAAATTAAGATTAATATTGAAAAGGTATTAAACTGAATATATAGATGGTGAAATGGAAGAACTTCCCGAAATTGGAAAACGGAAATTGAAACTGATGGCCTCAGAAAGAAAAAACAATATACAGTCTGTGGATAGTATTTCTTCGAACCTCTCTCTCATAACCCGCTATAAAAAGATCTTATTTTTTTGCCCTTCCCAGCGCTTCCACCGTAAATGGTTATTTACATGTGGAACGATTAATAAATAAAAACAAACGCTGCTAGATTCAGAAACAGAAAACATAGAAGAAGAAAAATAAGGAGATGATGATAGATGGAAACTTAAAGGAAGCATGGAAACTTAAAAGAAGCATCTCGCAAACACCTACACTTCCCATCCTATATTCCTACACTATGTGTCATGTGGCTCTTGCTGCTGACAACAAGCATGTCCCATGTTCCACCCGGCGTATATGTAGCCGGTCCAGCGGTATATATAGAAGTTCCGAGGTATGGTTCCGGCACGCTATTTGGCTGTTATTGGGTGTGTTCGGCGGACGACCAAGCTGCGTGTTGGAACGAACCTCCATGGATGCCCGGAATCGGCAGCAATGCTCACCTTACGCTGGTAAATCAATCAATCAATCAATCAGTATATATATGTTATATTTTTTAAGAATAGGGGCGGCATCTTAAAATAGTGCCGGGGCGGAAAGCATGTTAAAACCGCCCCTTCGATCGACCTATTACACAATCAAGTGTTAGCAATATAAAAAGGAAGTTTTGAGACTGTGGTCATGTAAGAGATTATTTCGTGAATGGTTGTATTTCAGAAAACAAACAGTTAGACGTTTTAGTTACAATGGAGGAAAATCCTAACAAACCAAATCGCGAAGTTGCAGCAGAGAAGTCAATTGGTCAGTTGACTGTTTTAAAATATTTGATAAAGAATAAATGGCACCTATATAAACTGTTAGTTCTATAGCTTAACAAAGATGATTTCCACTGCATAGTAGATTCTTGTTAAACCATGATGGAGAGATGTAATACCAATCCATATTTCTGTTTAAATGGTGCTGTAAATAGGCAAAATGGTCGATACTGCTCACATAAAAATCCACAATGGATGATGGAGACACATATCCAGTTTCCATAGGAAATTGTGTTGGCTAGAATTGTTGGGACTACAATTTGGATCCATTTGGATCCTGCTTTATATTTTTTGGGCTAAAACTAATTTTATTCATAGGCGGAGAAGCGAGGGCCTGTCAACCTTCATTGTTTCTAAATTTTTTTCGCGCGCATTACCAAACGAATCATCAGTATTTCGTTTAAACTGGTTTTCCTCGAGCACAGTCTGTCGTTGTGTCAATTTCCAGGTGGATACTTTGTAAGTGATATTAAACGGGTAGTCATAATCAGACTCGGATTCAGGAGCGGGAGGGGGGTGAAGGGAGTGTCGCCCTGGAGCAAAGTATAGACAAGAAAACCTGATAAAAGTAAATTTATTTTAATGAATTTATTTTATTTTTACCCATTAAATAATTGTCACCCCTCCCTCAACAAAATGCTGCATCCGCGCCTGATCATAATTAGGTCTTAAAAGACTAAAACATAAACTAAAAAAATATATACAAACAACCTGTAACAACAAGTATCCCTTGTTTTTTCCGGTTGTGGATAAAATTAGTATTAGTTAGTATCATACAAAAGTCTTAACAAAGCAAAACCATTAACCTATTTTTTAGGAAGCATTTTCGGACACATGTTAATAGGAAGTTTTCTTATTATTTTTACATGCAGAATCAATACTTAAATGGATATGCGAGTATTTTGAGACATTGTATATATATTACTTCCCTCGCATACCGAAGGGAAGTATTGTATTCGAGAAAAAAATCACCCTCCGAGATTTTTTCGGATTATGACGTTTCAGATCAGAGATTACGAAAATATAGGTTTTTCAATTCCGTCAGTCTGCCTGCCTGTCTGACTGTCTGTCTGCATTTACTAAAAAACTACTTGACGGAGAGCAGTCAAATTTGGTAGGTAGTTGACCCTACTGTCAGCGAAGAAATGGTAGAACTTTCACTGGAAAATATACAGGGTGGATCGTATAAAGGGAATAAATAATGAAAAAAATTTTTTTTCGCTCAAAATTTAAATTTTCACGTTTCAGGACGCGCTAAAATTGAAAATTTTTTTCACCAACATTTTTGAAAATTTTTTTACCACTAAAAAATGTTTTCGTCTTTGTTCAAATTTAAAATTTCCACGTTTCATGACATTCTAAACCTATTTCAAAAAAAAAAATTTTTTAAATTTTTTTACCAACATTTTTGAAAAATTTTTTACCACTAAAATAGATTGAAACATTTTTTTCTTTGTTCAAATTTAAAATTGCCACGTTTCATGGCGTTCTAAACCTATTTAAAAAACAAAATTTTTAGAATTTTTTTTTACTATTTTTGAAAAAATGTTATCACTGATACAGACTGAATTTTTTTTTCTTTGTTCAGATTTAAAATTTTCACGTTTTCATGGCATTCTAAACCCATTCAAACAAATTTAAAAATTATTTTGATTAAAACTTTTTTGAAAAAAAATTTTTTTGCAAAAAATTTTCATTTATCACTGGGTATAGAATAGATGAAAAAATTCCAAACCTATTTCGGAAAAGAAAATTTGCAAAAATTTTTTACCATTTTGGAAAAAAATTTACCTACCACTAGAATGATGGAAATTTTTTTCTTCCTCAAATTTAAAATTTTCGCGTCTGACATGACTGACGTTCTAAACCTATTTGAGAAAAAAAAATTGAAAATTTTTTTCACCAACATTTTTGAAAAAATTTTTACCACTAAAATAGATGGATTTTTTTTCTTTGCTCAAATTTAAAATTGTCTCGTTTCATGGCATTCTAAACCAATTTAAAAAAAAATACCACTGTAGAATAGAAGGAAACAGAGTCAAACACAAGAATTTACCGCTATTAAGAAAAGGTTTACATATGGTCTATGAAATCAAAATTCCTCCTTTAGAAACAAGCTCCCGTACTATAACGATACAAGTCAGGGATTGCGATCGGACTATAATGATGATACGAGTTAATTTCAAACTGTTACCGTTTGATACTGGTAATTAATTATCAGGCCGCCACTGTCCCACTCTCATTAACAATAAGAAAATAAACTCTATATATAGGATACAAGGGACTTTGGGGGTGGCAAAGAACATGTACAGTGGCGGTGTGAGCACACGCAATAAGATATAAGTGACAGGTGACTGGTCGCGTGCGACCCTAATGGTGGTTACGGGCTGAGGGGCAATGAAGCTGGTGCACGTATATGGCACAGAGAAACGGCATTATACCCCAGACCTTCTGGCTTTTTAAATATTAATAGTTTTACACTTGGACCACATAAGTAATGCATGCGATCAATCATGCGGTTAGAAGGACGGAAGGGGGCAGTTGCGTCGTCCCAATAATCAAGTCTGGGCGATATGAGTTAATCGATTTATTTTGTCTCATGCAGAAGCAGAGATATATCACGATTTAAATTTTCAGATTTATGAGTGTCTGATGTGGCTAGCACATAATTTTCTCAATCGTGGGTGGGCTACGCGTTTCATTGCAGCACCTCAACCCCACAGAATGCCATTTGGTACAGTTGTTCCTCAAAGAGATTTATTTTAGATTAGGACGCGTAAACATTTTCCATTAGGAACCAAGATGGCGGCCATTTTATCAAAAACTTATAACCCCTCCAATTCTTTGTGGGGACGTTAGCTCAGTGGTTTAGCGCATCTAGCTTGCATACTGACATACCTAGCGTAGCAGGTTCAATCCCTGCTCACAGCGAACTAATTTTAATTATAGAATTATCCTCAAGATGTGGCCCGGACACTATAAACCGTAGGGCCTCGTTTCTCTTTACCTAACACAAAATCATTCTGGATTTTCAAGGAGTTACCTCAGTGACTTGAGAAGCGGTTAAGAAAATATTTTCAGAAAACATTGTCAGAAACATTTTCAGTATGGTTTTTAGTTCATTTTAACCTCCCAAACACGAAAATGGGGTTTATTGTATAGTTAGGGACTAATATGGCCGACATGTTTTATATTAAATTGCTGAAAATATAAAATAATCAAATATTTTGCACATGAACCATGAACATGTTGGGCATGGTTTTCGACTGTTTATGGTTTCCTGAACACTAACGTTGAGTCCTATTTAATTGCTAGATCAAGTTAATAGGTTTATTCTATATATGAGCTGTTTTATAGTAGTAATACTCGGAATCTGGAAAAGAAAGTGAAATGGAAGTAAAGATAATTTAATGCTATAATATGAACATAAATGTTGTCTTGTAACATGCGGAATGCTCAATAGCATCCTTCGTTACACTGTTAATATTTATTGGAGAAATTATAAGTTATCGGAAATATTATTCCCACAAACCTTAGTACTAATAGAGCGCACTTACTCATTATACTATGATGAACATACGTCATCTGTCAGCAGTTAACGCTCGCGAATACTAGGTAGCGCACCAGGAATGATATTTCAACTAAATAACACCGGGTGAAACCCTTTCTCGTTGAACCATTGAACTAATTAGACGTATTTATAATTTCGTTTGGCCTGTAAAGGGGATAATAGAATTTGAAAAACCTCGTGATGATCACATCACACATGAGGTAAAGTTTTAATTATTATACCGGTAAATACCGTCTAACATTTGAAATATTGTTTTAGGTTTTTCTTATAGTTTTCTCATGAATTTTTCTTATAAGATTTTTTCTCATATTCTTATAACTTAAGAATTAGTTTCTTAATAACAAAACTTATTCACGTCTAATGATTTTAACGTAGAAGTATTTCCACGTTACATTATTTGCTTTGAGCAAGATTATCTACATTCAGGTTTTAAGACTTACTACGTTTTCTACTAAGCCAGTAATATTCATATGAAGTCAACCTTTCTATAATACATTTTGAATTGGATTATACGAAAACATTCTGGGCGAAGAGATTTTCTTCATTTTGTCTTGGCGACAAATATACGAACGTTTCTACGGTTTCATAACCTCAAAATGGGATTAAGACGGCCACATGTGAAACATGGTTTTTAAATCCATAATCATCGGAGAACAGGACCGTATCTAGGAGTTCTCTCCATCAGGATAACAAAATAAAAGATAGACTTTTAATTGTTACCTGTAAAAGGGATTATTTTCACACGATTGTTGAGCTGTAAGAGCCAAAAGTGTCTAAATTTAACATATTAGATTCAAGTGAAATCTATTATATTTTTGGCTATTTGCATTTTAAATCCGATGTTATAATTAAATCCATTGTTGTATATTAATTCGTAGTTGCTTATATCTTGAATTCGTTGTCGTAGATACTTCGCCATAGTATTGTTTCGTAGTTGGTTTTGTCGTGATTCTTCATGATTAATATCTTATTGTAGTACTATAATGCACGTTTGTTAGTGATATCGTAAGTCGTGGTTCAATTTTTGTTGTAATGAGTGCGTTTAAAGTTTATGAACTTTGAGATAAGGTTACGAGACATATCTTTTGTAATATAGTTATTTTGTCTCTCGTCAAGAATCTCAAGTTTACCTAATTTTGTTGTAATATATAATTTTTAATATTGAGAAAAATTCACGAGACTTACCTTCTGTAATATAGTTATTTTGTCTCTCGTAAAGGATTTCAAGTTTATCTAATTTGTGTAATATATGAATTTTAGGATTGAGGTGAAAGTTACGAGACGTATCTTTTGTAATATATTTTTGGTTCTCGTACACGCCTCAAATTTGCCTTGCCGTTGAGCAAATTGTAACTTGTAATATAGTACTTTATCGTCTTGTAATATATACTTTTGTTTAATAATTGAGACAATTTACGAGTCATCCCTTTTGTAATATATTTAATTTGGCTCTCGTAAAAGTCTCAAGCTTATCTTGAACTTCGGTTATTGTAATATAATATTTTGTATATATTTCTGTGTGATACTTTATTATACAGTATCGTTGATGCTGTGATAGTTCATTTTTTTTGTAATATAATATTTTTGTAATATAGTACTATTGCATATATGTAACTTTTGTCTTTTATCTTTATCTTCAATTTTCCTTGATTACACTAAGAAATCAATGGCGCCCAAGCCTTGAACTCCACGCCCTTTTGCTCTCCGTATCTTTACTGTGCTAGCCAGGTTACACCAGTGACGCTAACCACGTCGCTCGTAGGGTGGCCCAAACTTGAACAACTTGGGCAATATCTAACATCGAATTCAACCTCTTTTTCTTAGGCACAGTCTAAATGTTATTATTTGTGGCATTATCTTAATTTTTTTTCTTCAATTCTTTGGGACTTCCTGCCAAATGTATGTTTTCTTTTTAAGCGGTGCTCGGGGAATCTACAAAATATCACAATTAGCCAGTATGTTATGTTATGAAAAAATGAACATGAACTATGTCGGGACATTCTTGTGGCGTTTAATCAATCTTTATCCATTACGTCACTAAAAATAAAATAATTGAATAAGTAGATGGTTTTAATTACTTGGAATTTTTGCATTTTTCTAAACAGTTCCTGGAAATTAGGGCGCAGGGAATATAATTGGCAACACAACCACGTGTTTTAGTTATGCGATCATTCTTGCAGCCACGTTTAAGCCGTATTTCTCGAGAAGCTCACATAGGATATGTCGTCCAACACAGCGACTAGAATTTAGCACCCAATCCCATCCCCAGTCCTGCTGAAAGAGGGCATAGTTAGTTAAGTAAATTTTCACCAAACTTCCTAAAGAAAAGACCAGTAGACTCTAGGGCTTGTCCGCAAATATGTCCAGCTTGACAGGTAGTTCGCATTGTATGTTGGAACACCGCATCAGATGTAGGCGATAAATTTTCCTAAGTCTTTTCGTAGTACTTGTTAGAAGTACTTTACGCGCTTCATTTGTAGTCCCTATTTCGAGGTCGCCATGCAGAAGTATAACATACTTTTGAAAAAGTAGAAAAAAATTTCCGAAATACATGAAGCACTTAGTAGGTACTTCAAGCCCCAGCTGCTTAAAGCAGCCGTACATGAAACAGCAAGTAAAACAATATCTGTGTCACAAGTTTGTATCAAAATTTCCTTGGCGCCGAAATTGATCATATTCCTCACATGCAAAAAAACTCTGCCATGTGCTTCGACTATTTTACGTTCGACCTTATCAAGACCACTTTTATTTTGGGTCCTTTAATTTGAAAAAAAAGTTCATTTTTGTTAACGTGAACTCGAGATATTTAACTTTTTGCATACTGGCCAATTGTCAATTATTAACAAATTCATATTTTGAGCTAAGATTTGGACTGTATCATTTTGAAACCTATTCATTTCATGCAACAAATTCAAAAAAATTTACATTTTATAGGAAGTTATTTACAAGCGTTATAATGTAAGTATTTTTAATTGAGCTGAAGAGTGATTTTTTTTATTTTTTCATAAAGCTCAGTTGCAAAATGCAATAACTTACTTGTTTTGTATGTAAATGATCGTTCTGCGATGTTACTCAGGTTACGCTACGACCCACGATTTTATTTTAATCTGATCAATGCGCTAGATTGATTAGAGGTGTGGTGTGTTTAACTTAATAACTGTTTTTTAATTATTTTACCTTCAAATTTTTAGTTTTTTATTTAATTACTTAATATTTCTCATTAGTGTACTGTGTTTTACTTGTTAAGCCCTTTGATTTGATACCCATATTGAGGGAATTAAAAAAAAGTAATCCGCCATTTTGTGATGGCGGCCATCTTGGATTTTGATTCTTTTCAAGGTGTGCTGTATTCTACTAGTTAAGCCCTTTAATTTGATACCCATATTAAGGGAGTTGGGAGAAAATATGTAATCCTCCATTTTGTGGCGGCGGGCATCTTCGATTTACAATGATATTGAATATATATAATTGTATTGTCATCAGAACTAAAGGTGTGTACCAAATTTAAGATCAATCGGTCAACAAGAAGGGAGTAAAATTTCAATTACTAGATTTGATCCGCATAAGATACAAACAAAGTAAGCTAAAAATAATAATAAAAACCGTTTAAAAAACCATTTAATTTTTTTTTTCAGTTTTAAATAAAGAATATTATTTATAATTCTAAAAAGTAAATTTTAAAGACAAATATTTACCAAAATATGTCCAGGGCGTTACATTTTTTTTAATGGAATTATTCTTTTAAACATAGCTACGCTTAAACTGTCAATGTTTTTTATATTTAGTGGGTAATGGTTATAATTTTTGGTATTTTGGTAGTTTTTTCTACGCTATGTGGATATCTATATGAATTATAACAAGTAACATGAAAAGTCTTTTGCTTTACATCAGCAGTTAAACTTCGACGCACGTGCTCATTATTTTTTAAACTGATTTCCGTTTGAGTTTTGAAACCTTTTTTTCACTGTTATTTCAGGGTCATCACTAGAAATGTTTTGTCTACAAATTAAACAGCTAATAATCTCACTTTCACTAGAAGACATTTTTAATTTATATCTCGGTGCCACCGAAAATAATTTCTCCACGCCTATGATTCTTAGGAACCCTTCACTAGTACTTATGACTATTTATTATTTTTGTTAATGTAGACATTCATGTTGACTTATCCCAACCAATAACAGTTTAAGATTCTATGTATTACCTTACATGGGCATAGGAACACGCTTAGGGCGAACGAAACGAAATCAGCTAGTCTGAAAGGCATTCTATGATTACCTGTGAAAGAGTTAAAATTTCATCATTGCGGGCTAGCGGGTAACGGATGCTTAGTTCCTTTATTTTACTAAATTTAGACTGTATTATTTACTTGTATCATTCGTGTGGACAATTAGACTTCCTTATTAAATTTTGTATTAGGTGAAATATCAGTGTCGCACTTGTGAACATGTGGTATCAGACATATATCAAATTAATTTACAGCTTCTCAAATATAAAAATGTAAACATACAATACTGTACGCACAACCGTAAAAATCGAGTTTTAAATACAACTACCTAAGTTAGTTCTCTATATTCTTGATGCATATGAAAGCAATTTGATCGGTAGCAATTTTTCTAAGTATTAAATTAGTTGAAATGTTTCGGCATTATGTCAAAGTTATATTTATTCTAAATCTAATGTCTTTTAAAATAATCCGATATCCTCTAACAAGTAATGAACTCCCTTTGGAGTACCTGCTAATAAATTTGCCGCAATATATATATAAATGTGTAACTATATTTAAATAATACAAATTATCTTTGTTTCCACAACAGCGGGCTCAGGTAATATAGAACCCTAAAGCCTACAGTTATTTGCACTTCTAAATTATAAATTGCTGAGGGATAATTGGTTTAGAGAAACGTGTTTTGAAAATACACGTAAAATAGTCCTGCCTGGCATGTAATTGTAAAACTGTGATTAATTACTTCTGATTGGCAATTCCAATTTCAACTAATTATGTTCTTCAGCAGCATTATTGTTATGATAAAATATATATTTTAAAGTTTTTGTATTTATTATTGGAGATGTATTATTATTATCGTATAATTAACTTCTCAGCGTATAGGAAAAAGAAGTATGTGTGTGTATGTGTATGTACTTACATACGTAGACAATAAATCTCGGAAATAAAAAAATATATCAACTTCGTTGTGGTACCAATCGAAAGATATTTCATCAACTTCGGTCCAGCCTTTTTTTGTTTAAACAAAAAGACTGCGAAAAAGTGGATTTTAGGATTTCTTCAAAAAGATTTAGCTGAATGGATACTTTGAAATATCAAATATTTCTTTAGGACAGTCTTTCCAAACTTCTTCAGGCCATTACACTCAGAAAATTTCTACCAATGAAATCTAATAAAATATAATTTAAAAAATAAAAGTCATTATTATTATTGATATTCATATCATGCTGGGAAGTTGGCCGTGTGGACCTCAACGGCTGTGCTTACCCCTGTACCACAAACTGATTGGACCAATATAGGAATAACATATTGGGCCAATATAACGAACGTCAGATTTTTGCAATAAATGTCCAATATTGCAATCACATATTGGTGTCATAATATATACCAACATAGATACCATATTGAATCCCAACATTGGTGCCATATTGGACACCAATATTGGTGTTATATAATATAGAATAGAATAACAATATAGGTGCCATATTGGATATCAATATTGGCAATATATGGATACCAGCATTAGTAGCATATTGGATAGCAGCATTGGCGCCCCATTGCTACACAATATTTAAAATATATAAAGTGTGCCGAAATTCTCATATTTCCCTTTAGACACCGATGCTACATGCAAAAATAGTAAGAAAATTTTCTGTGTCTGGAAATGTTTCCTAAGGAAGTTACAACCCTCGGAGGTTTTACTGCTTTTATTGGGACGACTTTTTGAGACTCGGTTCACTATTTTGCATTATTAAGGCTTATTTCTGCACACTACTAACTAAATCTAATTTTATTCATAAGCGGAGAATCGAGGGATAGTAAATATTTGTCTCATTTCTTTATAACACTCATTACCAAGAGAATCATCTCAATATTTCGTTTAAACTACTTTCCCTTGAAAACGGAAAGTCATATACAAAAAACTTGACGGACGGACAGACAAACGGACATTTTGAAAGTTATTAAAAATTCGATCGATACGAACGATATTACCGGTTTTAGAAATATGGCGGTCAAGTGCAATATACTCTTCGCTTTGTATTTGCGATGGATATAATAATGACTGAAGTTTTTAGAAACAGGAGTAAATAAGAAGTCTAATGGGCTGTGAGAAGAGAAATAACTCATTTGTAGTTTACAATATCCAATTAGTTATTTAACGTATGTTCCCAATTTAAATTCAGCTTCTTTAGCTTCTACGTTAACAAGAATCTACATACTTACATACAGACCTACTTATATAGAGGCAGGCTGACAGAGAAATAGAGATAGAGGGAGGAGGAGAGAGAAATATACGGGCATATTATTATACTCTTCGCAAATACAAAACGAAGAGTATATTGCATTCGATCGGCACATTTCTATAACCGGTAATATTGCTCGTAGCGAAAACATTTTCATATCACTGTGTTGGTGATCGAATTCCGAACAATTTTCTAAATGTCCGTCCGTCCGTCTGTCTGTCCGTCCATCCGTCTGTCTGTCTGTACGTCTGTCCATCCGTCAAGTTTCTTGTAAGCACGATAACGTAAGAATGAAAAGTTCAATTGTATTAAAACTTAGATAGTAAGTTAGTTTAAGCTAGGGGAAGAATTGTTTTTTAACAAAATCGATCAATAAATAAAAAAATTACCAACATTCTTAAGTTAAGAAAGAAACTTTTTTTATGTTTTGTAATTAAAGAAAAAATGAAAAAACTGCGGAGAGTATCCTATAGAATATGCAACAATTATATAAAAAGTGTAGTAAATCGGCGAAGAGTATATAATTAATCTTTACATCTACATCCGACAGCAAAAATTCAGTATTAAAGAAAAGGTGCCAAATATGGTAGGCTTGCGTAAATACGATGGTTGAATTATTTCTTAGGTTGACCTCCATGTATATTTTTCATTAAAACTATAATAGGTGTCCTCCTTGCCAAGTGTGTTACCTATATGCCAAATATGATTGCCATCTGTCAACATTTTTAGTTCCACATCCACGTAGTGGACAAAACTTAAAAAAATGTTTTTCTTTAAATAATGTTACGTATTTCCATCTCTTAGGAAACACGTACGAATCCGTGGGTTCTAAAATAATTTCAACAAGAGATAAACACTAACACTTTATTTAATAATTTACTGAATATACAATACTTCAAAATAACCTTTGCACTTTGTTTTCTTGATATTCAACCTCACTTTTTACCGAACGTCACTTTAATAAACTTCACTTTAGTAAACTTCTTCCTTCTGCGCCGTTAATCGCACCTTATATACTCTGAAATTGCATCTAGATTCATCCATAAACAATCAAGAATCTTCTCACCATACTCTAGAAAAAGTCCATTTCTTTCTACAAGTTTCCAGTCACTCACTATTATGCATAGGCGTATCAATTTTCAGTTCCAAGGGGGTGTAATTCATAGCAATAGGTTTATAATGTTTAAAAGTGAATTATTTATTATTTGTTTTCTTATAGTAATGAAACATATTCTTTATAGGATTTTGTAAACAACGGAAAGAAAAACTATCTATTACAACTAAAAGAAAAACCATATGTAAAAATATTAATAAAATCTTTGCATTCTTTCGATAACCTGACTTCTTGTTATGCTAACAAGTAGATTAAACTAGTATCTACATGATCCCCTACGATATGTAAATTCAGTTAAAAATGAGAACAAAAGCCTGAAATTAATTTATTTACCTATCTTGTCTTTAAAAAATTTTTCATTCTACTGAATTACATTTTCATAAAATCTCATTCAGTTTCTTGGAAATGCTTAGCCTTTGAAACGTTTTTCGTCCTTATTCTGGACTCATCAGAAAAACCCAAAGCCACTCATAACGATGTTCCATACAAAACCAAGGCAATATCCATGAATAAGTATGAAATAAATGTTTGCCATCATCTATTCTACAGTGGTGGTAAAAAAATTATCAAAAATATTTTTTTTTAATTTTCAAAAATAGTTAAGTAGATTTAGAATGTCATGAAACGTGAAAACTTTAAATTTGAACAGAAAAAAATTTATTCCATCATTTTATATATATATTTTCTCAAAAATTTTTTTTTTTAAGTTTTTTTTTGAAGTATCTTTAGAATGTTATGAAACGTAGAAATTTTAAATTTGATCAAAACTATTTTTTCCCATTTATTCTAGCGGTAACAGTAAGCAATGTGAGCTTAATTCTGCACCTAGATGGCGCCAGCGACTACTGTGGTTATTCAGTTTGTAGTTCGTACTTTGTCTGCACTGCGGTACAGGTCTGAAATTCACTAAAAATCAAAAAGTACCCATTTTCTTTCGTTCGTGTGGGCTTGAAATCAAAATTTCGCGGGTGTAATTTACGATGTCCCGAAAACGTCAATTTCGATCTATCTATCGCGATATAATACGACCTTCGAGGTCGCGTATTCAGAAAGATCCGGCCGATTAAAACAATTGTGTTTTCAGCTATTCGTCGCCTCGTGATCTTAAATTTTAAATTGTATAGAGGTGGTTCCATCTACTCAAACAGCATTGCACTAAAATGATTTACAATAAGCTGCTTTTGGCAAATTAGGTGATGCTATTTAACTGAAAATAGATGTAAGTTGTACATAAATATTGTATACTACAGGATTCTTGAAGAATATTTTTGCTAAAAATTGTCTTATTAAGGAGATCTCTCTTCACTGGATGCGTTACCTCTTGTTCCCTACTGATCTTGCGCCATTGCTTCGTCTTAAAGAAAATTCAAAAAAGTTTTCTTCTGAAATAAGTTTAGAATGTAATGAAGCGTGAAACTTTTAAATTTGAGGTACTACCAAACGAACTGTTTTCTGTCAAGTAGTTTTTAGTTAGGGCACCACCAGACAGACTGACGGAATTGAAAAACCTATATTTTCGCAATCTACATAATCTGAGACGTGAAAATCGGAAAAAATATCGGGGGGTGATTTTTTTCTCGAACACAATACTTCCCTTTGTTATGCAAAGGAAATAAAAATATGTTTTCATGATACTAAAATACTTCTCCGCTATAATTAAATCAAATTGGTATGCGGTGTACTTTTAAAAATTAATAACTTTTGTCACAGTTGTAGCTGCAACAGCATATTATCTTTATTTGTCAGCGTTGGTAATAGTAATTCATTACAATTATGCGGTAAGTGATATACAAACATTCCCTAACAATAAAATGTAGCAGTTTATTTAATGTAAACGCGGAAAGTCATCTTGTTTACGATAAAAAATACTTTACAAGATCTCCATGAGATTTATCATTGGCAAAAAGAAAAAAGCACCCTTGGGTATAATAAAACCAATCTTTAAAAGTAGACCGTCTTAAATAAATTGCAAATATCTTTATCATAATAAATTACCAAAAAATGTTTCTTTTATTGCAGTAAGTAGTAGTAAATTTTCTGATCGTTATACCGAAAAGTCACAAAACGTAATATTCATTTCCGCTGAAGTCGCGCCAGTATTAAAGGAGACTATAAGTCAAGATCAGCTTCAGAGATTGCAAATAATTCAATTTCTAGCCGGCAGCCTTTGGACCATCTCTTAATGTCGTCTTATAAGAAATATATTCAACAGTTACATTTACGGCTAAATAACCAAATTTAATCCGTTTTGAAAACGGTCCATTTATAAAACCGACATTAATCTAATTTCTTCCGGGTAACTACATCCGGTTTCAATTACTATACAAAATTAAATTTGTACGAAGATAATGTATTTTTCCACTTCCATTATATTAAGCATTTTATTATGACTCTATTGTTTGGGACGTAGGTTGATTTTACCTCTCTAAGAAAGTAAGTTATAGTTTGCTGCACTTGGGAGATAAAGAGGAATTATTTTCATTACAAAAAATTACACACATTGTCAATTGGTAGTTTATATTATTGTGATATTTTCAACCAAATTCCGTTTCCGAGAAATGAATCACGAACAAGTAAGCCGATAGAATTGATACATAATGACAAAGCTGGTCCTATGCCTGACCACACCCTCCGTGGTAAACGTTACTTGGTTACTTCTATAAATGAATATTCGGATAGATGGTGACCACATTTCCCTCAGATATGTTAACCGACAGCGAAAGAATTTCTTTAAGGAAAATGGCATTGTACACCAGCTTACAGTACCACATACGTCGCGCCGCAGCCAAGCGATTAAGTATCAGAGAGAAAGAACCGGTCGTTGGTTGAAATGAGAAAGTGTTTTCTGGTGGATGTCCAACTCCACAACAGATTTTAGGGAGAAGCAGTAAGTTGTGCTGCATGCCTATAGAACAGACTTTCAAGCTGGAGTATTGATAAAACTCCTTATGAACTCTGAACGGGGCACAAACCGAATATTAGCCACATTCGAACATCTGGTTCCAAAATCTACTCATATATGCCCAAAAAAAAACGTAAATAGTTTGATGATAGGGCATCAGTGAAAGTATTTGTAGGTTACGACACTTCTTCAAAGGAATATCGTATCCTAGACCCCAACATAAAATAAAGTATGGGTTGCCAGATCAGTAAAATTGTGGAGGATTGTAATGATCATGTCTTGAAGCCAGCGGAAACGAAAAAATATTCAATGTTGATCGATTCAACAGTTGAAGTTAGTTTATCCCCAGAAGGGGTAAATTAACAAGCGAATCTACAAGAAATTTGCGTTCAAGATGAGATTGCAGAACAGGATGATTTTGAAGTTAAGGATATTCAAAATGAAGAACTCCTAAATAGAGGTGATGAAGTAGAAAGTACTAGGCTTACTCGTTCTAAGCCAATAAATAAAGTAGTTTCATCAAGAAGGACATACAAAGGAGTTGAAACTGATTAGAAATAGTTATCCTCTTGGGAGGAAATGATGAAAAAATCAAATCATTATTGGAGAAAGATGTATGAGAACTTGCAGGTTTACCATTGGGTCGCAAAGCCGTAACTTCAAGATGGGTTTTTAAAATGAAGTTTGATAGTGAAAGAGCAATCCGTACTTACAAGGCACGTTTGACGGCAATGGAATATTCTCCCAGTGTTATGAAGAAGGCTATGACGAGACTTTCGCGCCTGTAGTAAAATATGAAAGAGTACGTGTGCTTTTAAGTGTGGCAGCAATAAAAGATTTTCAAGTGCGTCATCTTAATGTAAAATCTGCATTTCCAAACAGTGACTTGGGAGATGAACAATGACCTGATTTTGAAGTCAGTGGTAAAGAAAATAAAGTTCTTCGTCCCAAACATCTCATATATGAACTGAAATAATCGGCATGTGTTTGGAATATAAAAGTAACTGACACTCTTCTGAAACTACACAAACCAAATCGGATTCTAGTTTATTTACTAGAAGAGACAAATGTGGTACTGTGACATACCTACTATTGTATGTAAATGACCTACTTATAGCAGGAAAACCAGAACATCTCATTAGTGACCTGTGTTCAAATCGGAATAGGTTCCTTAAGATTAGAAATCTTGGTGAGCTGTCGCACTATTCTGTCATTCAGGCTGAGTGCAAGAAAGCTTCTTTTTTGTTGCACTGATAAATGAAAATCAATCCGTTAGTTATGCAATATGGAATGAAAAATGTCAAATCTGCAGCGACTCCACTAGAAATAGACTATTTATCGTCATGTTACAAAATGGTGTTCTCCGTTATTCGTCAAACACAAAGAGCAAGACTTAGCGTCTAAAGCTAAACCAGAACTTTGTGGATTCATTGATTCTGATTGGGGTGGTGACACAAAGAATTAGCAAGTGGTTACAAACACATTCCAATTTGGTAACAGAACCACACCATGGACAAGCCGAGAACAAGAACTGGTTGCACTCTCCTCAACCAATGCAGAGTTTGTAGCTGCTACAGAAGTATGTGGCCTCGAAAGTTATTAGAAGACATGGGGTTTCTTATTAATGACCAAGAAAACATATTGATTTTAAATATTATTTTGTAAATGATCTACATGAACAATAGTTATTTACGTAACCAGTAATGAGAAGACTGATTTTACTTGACGAATGTAATATTTGCCAAAACGAGCGAGCGAGTTTTGCAAATTACGTGAGTTACGTGATAACGTTAACACGTACAACATTTTTTCTAATCCTGCTCTAAAATAGAAAAGAAATTGCAATTTACTTTTAATGCTATTTTGAGTTTCCAAACATAGCTACGCTTACAGTGGTACAGATAAATTTTGTGTGTATCGCTTTACCTTAGGATTACTATGGATTGACATTTGTATAAACAACCTTCAGTTGTCAATCTGCTGAATTTTTTTAAACAAATTAAGTCAAAAATGGTTGATTCAGACGTGGATATTCCATCTGATATAAAAGAATCGACTAATTTAGCAGCAAATTCAATGATACCTGGTAAATCGAAAAGCATGTATGAAGAAGTATATACAAAATTTGAAAACGGGTGTCAACAAAAAGGAATAAAAAGATGCTTGTGAAAGAATTCTCTTATCATACTTTGAAACGATGAAAAACTATAAAGCATCTTCAATATGAATATTGAGTAGGTATCAATATTAAAGGCAGAATTAAATATCAAAAGAAACACTGACATACCAAATTAATATCATTTTGAAGAGAAAATAACATAATAAAGTGTTTCTTGTGTCTTGGTCTTAAAGTTTTTTCTCTAAATGATGGGTTTAATAACAATCAGTTACGTAAAAATTCATTACAACACTAGTTATGTAATGAAACTGACAGTTATGAAAAATGTGACGTGTCGTAACGTCAAAAATGCTTTTATTTGATATTTCGTAAC
The DNA here is from genome assembly GCA_963583905.1 of Stenurella melanura. NCBI lineage: Eukaryota > Metazoa > Arthropoda > Insecta > Coleoptera > Cerambycidae > Stenurella > Stenurella melanura. The sequence continues at coordinate 199,083,101 of OY757309.1, forward strand.
GGGATTAGATAAAAAATTGTTAATGTGTCATACTGTCGGACAGAAAGCATAATTTCAGATATGTTGACTAACCACTGTCAGAGATTTGCAGCACATCTGTGTTAGTTAATAACAGCGAGAAAGGATGTTGGAGATCAGCTTTTATGAATAACGTAAGTTGGCTTATGTCAGTGTAATGTTGATACGTAATTATTATAATAGTGTTTCTAATTGTCAAATATAATTTGTTTGCTTTCTGTTAGTTGTGTTTCTCATCAACTATAGACAAAAGTAAAATTACATAGGAAACCCAACCCTGTGTCAAATCGGACTTACCTCCAAACTTTGCCTCTGTAGATACATCTGTGTAAAATATTTATTTCATGATATTGAAATGTACGGCTCCTGAGTCATTTTCCTACAGGTGACATTAACTGTTAAATCATCCACAATAAAATAATCGCCACTTTGGTTCCATTAGTCAATCTTTATGTAATATTTTGTGAAACCAATTATCATTTTGTACACTGTACCACTATATCTAATTTATTATTATCCCGTAACAACTTTCATAATTTTTTTTTGCGTCAGCATTAAGAAGTATGTAATATATTTAAGAAAATGTGCCACAATAATGGCTCCTTTCAAAATTTTTCTGACGATTAATTATTCATCATTTTAGTAATTACTGCGTGTGGGCAACCAACTTTACCAATAACATTGGTTAGTTCCAAGTTTAGCATTAAATCTTCTAAGTAAGATTGACGATGCGGCGGTAATCGTAGGAGAAATCTGAGAATTTAGACGTAGACGTCGGGACACCAAACCAAAGCAGACGTAGGAAAACCGATGACGGAATCACAGTGACATAATAATTAGAAAAGCCCTGACTTACTGCGTATGGTAAAACCCCGGAGTTGTAATTAACGCTTGGGGTTATTCCTAATCAGGGGCGTAACAATAAACTGGAATTAGAAAGTGCCTATAAGTGAAAATAATTTTTATTTATCTTCGTAAAATACAAAACTGTATTTTGTATTATTCTGAACTGTAAATACTGTTTAACAATAATCAATTCAATTGGTAAAAATGTTAATAACAGGCTAGATTGTTAAAAACTTTAATCTACTCTTAATATATTATATATTAACTACTAAACTGCTTTTGAACATGTAATGGTATCCATAAACAAATGGTGTGTAATCATTACACCCTTATGATTTATGTTTACACCAATCACCTTTAACTTCATGCCTAGCCTGTCCAGTCGATGTAACGCGCGAAATAGAATAGAATAGTCCATTAATATGGAGGGAAGGAAGGTGATTTGACATGTTTGAATAATTTAGACATTATCAAACTGTTATATTAATATTTATTTTTCACCTGCATATTATTTGTTTATTACACCTTAGATACGGTTACTATAAAGATACATATAGTGATCACGGGCATAATGAGCGCGCGTTATAGCCATAACGCTCTGCTATATTATAAGAAACAAAGAAAGAATGAATATTTCATATTCCTTATCGTTTAATCGTTTGGACTTGACCTGCAATACATTTTCTGTGGTTTTCCCTCATTGTTTCGGATGTTTTGTGATATTTCCATATTAATTTTCCTTTTATTTTGATAACTAGCTGTGTCGTTTACGTAGAGTACAAAGCAAAGCAACAACAACTAACGTCAAAATATCATCAAATGTCATAGACTACTTAGTAAAAATGGTAAAAAGAAAAAGCCAGCAGCATTAAACTAGGCTACTAAATTTGAAATAACACAACATACTGACAGATACAATTAATAAACGTCAAAGTATCAACAAACGCCATAGTCTACTAGAAAAATGTATTTAAAAATTAAAAGTCAATTTTTCATTAGAAAAATATATTTTTCGTGAAAAATAAAATATTGTATGCACCACGAGCGTTATTAGATTATAATGCCCATGAGACAACGTGCATCTCTCGGGCATGTTACCCTCCGGGCGTTATAATCTATAAAACGCACTTGGTGCATAAATAACTATTATTGTTATAATCATAGATAAAATACAGTAAATTTTCATTCTTACACCCATTTCAACCTCTATTTTACTCAAAAATCCTAGAATTGTACATTCGTAGAAGGCGCTTTACCCTATTTTAATGGTGATGTTTTCATTCTAGCTCAAAATTTTGAGGGTGTTTGGGCTTTTCTGAGGTGGAATTCGAATTCAGCATTGAAAAATGTATTGGACTACTTGGGTCAAGTTCCAGGATCAGGAATTCCTTTGTGGCTGGGTTATTTTACAAAATTTTCATATTTCTTGCTTCTTCTGATCCGAATTTTGAAGACGCCATATTAAAAAGAATTCTGTAACAAAAGTGAATTTAGCATATCCAAATACTTAAATCTACCAAGTTTTGTAAATTTTTATCGAAAATTGGCTAGGTTACCGACTTTTGACGCCTATTTTGAAAAAAAGCATCATTATAAGGCGTTTCAATGTTTTGCATAAAACTTTTGCCTGAAGCATATTTAATAAGGACATGTATTAGAAAATTTCAGCGGTAAGAATTACTAATACTTCCGACATATTATGATATGACTAGTAGCATATCATTTTAGAAGTTTAGTTATCATGTAAGTATGCCTTTTAATGTGTAATGTTAGTTCTTTTAGCCGACTTCAAATTATTTTTAAAAAATGGAGCAGGTGGTGTCGGAGCCACTATCGCTATAGCCTTGGCGGAAAACGTCTTACCTAAGCGATGTTGTTGGTGATATTTTTGTAGAGTTGGTAAGAAATAAATGAGCGCAACGCTAAATCTCGATTCTCAAACGTTACATCTGCCTATATTTTATCATCGGTTTCATGTCACTGTCAACATCTGTTGAATATGGAATTGCATTAGGCGTTGCAGCGTCGTCGCGACTGTTGCACGCCTCAACTTGTCTACGCTTTTTTCATATAGTTTCAAAGATTATTCTGTGTAGCTTTAACGATTTTTCATCAAATCTGTTACAAACTAAAGGTAAAGACTTAAAACAAGTCTTTTAACGCATTAGTAAATTTGACGAATGTGGTTATAAAAATGATAATTATTATATTATTGTCAATGAGTTTACTTACAAATAACTATTTGAATAGGAAATATGACCGAAACAACAACAGCATCCTGCATTTCGTGTGACTCTAGTATTTAGCGACACAGCGCTATAGTTTCTATTTTACTTCCTTTAATGCCAAATATCGTTTGGTATACTATACTCTACATCACTCCGTCATGCCCACAGGAAGAATTAATACAAAATTAAATAACTAAACTGAAATGTTCCTATTTTAATTTGCTGTTGATAAAGATTTATGTTTGAAATAAAACGATGGTGGTAACAAAGCTTCTGTAAATTACTCCCTGTTTACGGCCTAAAAGCCACTATAATCCTTTCATGTAAGTTTAAGGTTAATTACAACAAATTTGTTTCAATCTTCACAGAGGTTGTAGATAGACGCTTTCTCAAGAACCCTCACTGTTCTATTTCTACACAGGCATATTGTATGGATTTCAGGATAGGATTTCCGTAGGAAGTGATTAATGCTATGCGTCGTCTACGGAAAGAATAACTCAAGGTTAAATGGGCGACCTGAGAGCTTACATTGTGTTATTACCTGTGCCTTCCATTTTTTTACACGACGTCAATATTTACGATCTGAGATAAAATTAATTTTCCCAAGATACATTGCGACACTAATGTGAAATCTGACTTAACTGTACCTTAGTATATAAAACCATAAATGTAATAACAAAATTTGCAGGAATTTTCAATAAGGTTGAGCTAAAAACTTGTTATAACCAATGATAATAAAATAATTTAATTAAGTACTAGATTAATTTACATTAAATACGTGATTAATTACAACAATAACAATAACAATTTTAAATTTCTTGCTGAATTTAAAAAATGTTCTCTTTGTTTGGTACCGATAAAACAGCCATATAAATACAGCTCAAATTCAATGTTACAAAAGGTAATCAGACGTCCACGATGGACAATACCATAACAATTTAAGTACTGGACAGTACTGGGTTTGATAATGGCAAGGATTTCTTCACTTACGAAGAATTTAAATGGTAGTAAAGAGATGGACTTTCAAAGGAAAATATCTTCACCTATCTATTTCCCAACTAGATCTGTTTTTCTATCAGTCAATGTCAAACCTAATGTCAAAATATTTTATATTTATGGAATTTGTCTTCGTTTTGCATGAAACATCTTTGAGTGGCTTTGTGTCATTCTGATGCGCTCCAGAATAATGGCGATAAACGTTTCAAAGGAAAAGCATTTCCAACGAATAGAATGATAATGTTTTATTAATGTTAATGTTTCTGGTCAAGAATTCTTCAGGTAGATGCCTTACTTTCTGTAGTTGGGATACTAATACTTCTGCCTGATTAATGAAGTAATTGTTAAAATTAGTGGGATTTATTGCGTCATCTGAGGAAGCATGAACTTTTGGCCTACAATAATTAATTACCTCCCACATTGATTTAGAAGAGTTGTTTTTGGACTTTATATACTCGCTATTTATTCTTTTCTTGGTATTTAGAATTTCAACTTTATGTTGTCTCTTTAATTCCACATACTTACATGTTTTTGTTTTCATTAGTAAGAGACCGTTTGCATACATCATGCACTAACCCAAGAATATCTCTCATATTCTTTAGATGTTCATTAAACCACAATACTGTATGATATTGTAGTGTATTAGTAGTAATTATTTTTACTGGAAAAGTAAGTTTTGTATTTTTTATAATCTCGTCTTTGAACATGTCCCATTTATCATTAATTGTAAGGCAATCAGACTTAATGACTTAACAAAGGAAAAGTCAACTGTTTGCATTATGTTGTGTAATTTAAATAAACCTTTAAAAATGAATTATTATTTGTTTGCTTATAATTGTATTGAAACATTCTTTATAGGATTTTGCAAACAGCAGAAAAGATAACTATCTATAAAAGAAAAGCTTTGTGTAGAAATATTAATGAAATCTTTGCATTCTTTTGATAACCTGAATTCTGGTTATGCTAGCAAATTAAAATCCTAAAATGAATTTGTCTAATTTCTTATTTGACAATTCTCATTCTAACACTAGCATCCACACAGTCCCCTACGGCCATGCAGATTAAACTAGTATCCACATAACCCCCTACGATTATGAAGATTCAGTTAAAAATGAGAACAAAGACCTAAAATGAATTTATTTATCTACTTTGTCTTAAAAAAATTTTCATTCCAATGGATTACATTTTCATGAAATCTATCATTCTGTTTCCTGGAAATGCTTAGCCTTTGAAACGTTTTTCGCCCTTATTCTGGAGCTCATCAGAAAGACATAAAGCCATTCACAAAGATGTTTCATGCAAAACCAAGACAATTTCTATGAATAAGTGTGAAATGATTATATTTGACATTGACTGATAAAAACAACCTCACCTATCTATTAGCTAACTAGTATTGGAGCCTATATACTCTATGCATGTTTAAAAATGAATTATTATTTGTTTGCTTATAATTGTATTGAAACATTCTTTATAGGATTTTGCAAACAGCAGAAAAGATAACTATCTATAAAAGAAAAGCTTTGTGTAGAAATATTAATGAAATCTTTGCATTCTTTTGATAACCTGAATTCTGGTTATGCTAGCAAATTAAAATCCTAAAATGAATTTGTCTAATTTCTTATTTGACAATTCTCATTCTAACACTAGCATCCACACAGTCCCCTACGGCCATGCAGATTAAACTAGTATCCACATAACCCCCTACGATTATGAAGATTCAGTTAAAAATGAGAACAAAGACCTAAAATGAATTTATTTATCTACTTTGTCTTAAAAAAATTTTCATTCCAATGGATTACATTTTCATGAAATCTATCATTCTGTTTCCTGGAAATGCTTAGCCTTTGAAACGTTTTTCGCCCTTATTCTGGAGCTCATCAGAAAGACATAAAGCCATTCACAAAGATGTTTCATGCAAAACCAAGACAATTTCTATGAATAAGTGTGAAATGATTATATTTGACATTGACTGATAAAAACAACCTCACCTATCTATTAGCTAACTAGTATTGGAGCCTATATACTCTATGCATGTTTAAAAATGAATTATTATTTGTTTGCTTATAATTGTATTGAAACATTCTTTATAGGATTTTGCAAACAGCAGAAAAGATAACTATCTATAAAAGAAAAGCTTTGTGTAGAAATATTAATGAAATCTTTGCATTCTTTTGATAACCTGAATTCTGGTTATGCTAGCAAATTAAAATCCTAAAATGAATTTGTCTAATTTCTTATTTGACAATTCTCATTCTAACACTAGCATCCACACAGTCCCCTACGGCCATGCAGATTAAACTAGTATCCACATAACCCCCTACGATTATGAAGATTCAGTTAAAAATGAGAACAAAGACCTAAAATGAATTTATTTATCTACTTTGTCTTAAAAAAAATTTTCATTCCAATGGATTACATTTTCATGAAATCTATCATTCTGTTTCCTGGAAATGCTTAGCCTTTGAAACGTTTTTCGCCCTTATTCTGGAGCTCATCAGAAAGACATAAAGCCATTCACAAAGATGTTTCATGCAAAACCAAGACAATTTCTATGAATAAGTGTGAAATGATTATATTTGACATTGACTGATAAAAACAACCTCACCTATCTATTAGCTAACTAGTATTGGAGCCTATATACTCTATGCATGTTTAAAAATGAATTATTATTTGTTTGCTTATAATTGTATTGAAACATTCTTTATAGGATTTTGCAAACAGCAGAAAAGATAACTATCTATAAAAGAAAAGCTTTGTGTAGAAATATTAATGAAATCTTTGCATTCTTTTGATAACCTGAATTCTGGTTATGCTAGCAAATTAAAATCCTAAAATGAATTTGTCTAATTTCTTATTTGACAATTCTCATTCTAACACTAGCATCCACACAGTCCCCTACGGCCATGCAGATTAAACTAGTATCCACATAACCCCCTACGATTATGAAGATTCAGTTAAAAATGAGAACAAAGACCTAAAATGAATTTATTTATCTACTTTGTCTTAAAAAAATTTTCATTCCAATGGATTACATTTTCATGAAATCTATCATTCTGTTTCCTGGAAATGCTTAGCCTTTGAAACGTTTTTCGCCCTTATTCTGGAGCTCATCAGAAAGACATAAAGCCATTCACAAAGATGTTTCATGCAAAACCAAGACAATTTCTATGAATAAGTGTGAAATGATTATATTTGACATTGACTGATAAAAACAACCTCACCTATCTATTAGCTAACTAGTATTGGAGCCTATATACTCTATGCATGTTTAAAAATGAATTATTATTTGTTTGCTTATAATTGTATTGAAACATTCTTTATAGGATTTTGCAAACAGCAGAAAAGATAACTATCTATAAAAGAAAAGCTTTGTGTAGAAATATTAATGAAATCTTTGCATTCTTTTGATAACCTGAATTCTGGTTATGCTAGCAAATTAAAATCCTAAAATGAATTTGTCTAATTTCTTATTTGACAATTCTCATTCTAACACTAGCATCCACACAGTCCCCTACGGCCATGCAGATTAAACTAGTATCCACATAACCCCCTACGATTATGAAGATTCAGTTAAAAATGAGAACAAAGACCTAAAATGAATTTATTTATCTACTTTGTCTTAAAAAAATTTTCATTCCAATGGATTACATTTTCATGAAATCTATCATTCTGTTTCCTGGAAATGCTTAGCCTTTGAAACGTTTTTCGCCCTTATTCTGGAGCTCATCAGAAAGACATAAAGCCATTCACAAAGATGTTTCATGCAAAACCAAGACAATTTCTATGAATAAGTGTGAAATGATTATATTTGACATTGACTGATAAAAAACAACCTCACCTATCTATTAGCTAACTAGTATTGGAGCCTATATACTCTATGCATGTTTAAAAATGAATTATTATTTGTTTGCTTATAATTGTATTGAAACATTCTTTATAGGATTTTGCAAACAGCAGAAAAGATAACTATCTATAAAAGAAAAGCTTTGTGTAGAAATATTAATGAAATCTTTGCATTCTTTTGATAACCTGAATTCTGGTTATGCTAGCAAATTAAAATCCTAAAATGAATTTGTCTAATTTCTTATTTGACAATTCTCATTCTAACACTAGCATCCACACAGTCCCCTACGGCCATGCAGATTAAACTAGTATCCACATAACCCCCTACGATTATGAAGATTCAGTTAAAAATGAGAACAAAGACCTAAAATGAATTTATTTATCTACTTTGTCTTAAAAAAAATTTCATTCCAATGGATTACATTTTCATGAAATCTATCATTCTGTTTCCTGGAAATGCTTAGCCTTTGAAACGTTTTTCGCCCTTATTCTGGAGCTCATCAGAAAGACATAAAGCCATTCACAAAGATGTTTCATGCAAAACCAAGACAATTTCTATGAATAAGTGTGAAATGATTATATTTGACATTGACTGATAAAAACAACCTCACCTATCTATTAGCTAACTAGTATTGGAGCCTATATACTCTATGCATGTTTGAAAATGAATTATTATTTGTTTGCTTATAATTGTATTGAAACATTCTTTATAGGATTTTGCAAACAGCAGAAAAGATAACTATCTATAAAAGAAAAGCTTTGTGTAGAAATATTAATGAAATCTTTGCATTCTTTTGATAACCTGAATTCTGGTTATGCTAGCAAATTAAAATCCTAAAATGAATTTGTCTAATTTCTTATTTGACAATTCTCATTCTAACACTAGCATCCACACAGTCCCCTACGGCCATGCAGATTAAACTAGTATCCACATAACCCCCTACGATTATGAAGATTCAGTTAAAAATGAGAACAAAGACCTAAAATGAATTTATTTATCTACTTTGTCTTAAAAAAATTTTCATTCCAATGGATTACATTTTCATGAAATCTATCATTCTGTTTCCTGGAAATGCTTAGCCTTTGAAACGTTTTTCGCCCTTATTCTGGAGCTCATCAGAAAGACATAAAGCCATTCACAAAGATGTTTCATGCAAAACCAAGACAATTTCTATGAATAAGTGTGAAATGATTATATTTGACATTGACTGATAAAAACAACCTCACCTATCTATTAGCTAACTAGTATTGGAGCCTATATACTCTATGCATGTTTAAAAATGAATTATTATTTGTTTGCTTATAATTGTATTGAAACATTCTTTATAGGATTTTGCAAACAGCAGAAAAGATAACTATCTATAAAAGAAAAGCTTTGTGTAGAAATATTAATGAAATCTTTGCATTCTTTTGATAACCTGAATTCTGGTTATGCTAGCAAATTAAAATCCTAAAATGAATTTGTCTAATTTCTTATTTGACAATTCTCATTCTAACACTAGCATCCACACAGTCCCCTACGGCCATGCAGATTAAACTAGTATCCACATAACCCCCTACGATTATGAAGATTCAGTTAAAAATGAGAACAAAGACCTAAAATGAATTTATTTATCTACTTTGTCTTAAAAAAATTTTCATTCCAATGGATTACATTTTCATGAAATCTATCATTCTGTTTCCTGGAAATGCTTAGCCTTTGAAACGTTTTTCGCCCTTATTCTGGAGCTCATCAGAAAGACATAAAGCCATTCACAAAGATGTTTCATGCAAAACCAAGACAATTTCTATGAATAAGTGTGAAATGATTATATTTGACATTGACTGATAAAAACAACCTCACCTATCTATTAGCTAACTAGTATTGGAGCCTATATACTCTATGCATGTTTAAAAATGAATTATTATTTGTTTGCTTATAATTGTATTGAAACATTCTTTATAGGATTTTGCAAACAGCAGAAAAGATAACTATCTATAAAAGAAAAGCTTTGTGTAGAAATATTAATGAAATCTTTGCATTCTTTTGATAACCTGAATTCTGGTTATGCTAGCAAATTAAAATCCTAAAATGAATTTGTCTAATTTCTTATTTGACAATTCTCATTCTAACACTAGCATCCACACAGTCCCCTACGGCCATGCAGATTAAACTAGTATCCACATAACCCCCTACGATTATGAAGATTCAGTTAAAAATGAGAACAAAGACCTAAAATGAATTTATTTATCTACTTTGTCTTAAAAAAATTTTCATTCCAATGGATTACATTTTCATGAAATCTATCATTCTGTTTCCTGGAAATGCTTAGCCTTTGAAACGTTTTTCGCCCTTATTCTGGAGCTCATCAGAAAGACATAAAGCCATTCACAAAGATGTTTCATGCAAAACCAAGACAATTTCTATGAATAAGTGTGAAATGATTATATTTGACATTGACTGATAAAAACAACCTCACCTATCTATTAGCTAACTAGTATTGGAGCCTATATACTCTATGCATGTTTAAAAATGAATTATTATTTGTTTGCTTATAATTGTATTGAAACATTCTTTATAGGATTTTGCAAACAGCAGAAAAGATAACTATCTATAAAAGAAAAGCTTTGTGTAGAAATATTAATGAAATCTTTGCATTCTTTTGATAACCTGAATTCTGGTTATGCTAGCAAATTAAAATCCTAAAATGAATTTGTCTAATTTCTTATTTGACAATTCTCATTCTAACACTAGCATCCACACAGTCCCCTACGGCCATGCAGATTAAACTAGTATCCACATAACCCCCTACGATTATGAAGATTCAGTTAAAAATGAGAACAAAGACCTAAAATGAATTTATTTATCTACTTTGTCTTAAAAAATTTTCATTCCAATGGATTACATTTTCATGAAATCTATCATTCTGTTTCCTGGAAATGCTTAGCCTTTGAAACGTTTTTCGCCCTTATTCTGGAGCTCATCAGAAAGACATAAAGCCATTCACAAAGATGTTTCATGCAAAACCAAGACAATTTCTATGAATAAGTGTGAAATGATTATATTTGACATTGACTGATAAAAACAACCTCACCTATCTATTAGCTAACTAGTATTGGAGCCTATATACTCTATGCATGTTTAAAAATGAATTATTATTTGTTTGCTTATAATTGTATTGAAACATTCTTTATAGGATTTTGCAAACAGCAGAAAAGATAACTATCTATAAAAGAAAAGCTTTGTGTAGAAATATTAATGAAATCTTTGCATTCTTTTGATAACCTGAATTCTGGTTATGCTAGCAAATTAAAATCCTAAAATGAATTTGTCTAATTTCTTATTTGACAATTCTCATTCTAACACTAGCATCCACACAGTCCCCTACGGCCATGCAGATTAAACTAGTATCCACATAACCCCCTACGATTATGAAGATTCAGTTAAAAATGAGAACAAAGACCTAAAATGAATTTATTTATCTACTTTGTCTTAAAAAAATTTTCATTCCAATGGATTACATTTTCATGAAATCTATCATTCTGTTTCCTGGAAATGCTTAGCCTTTGAAACGTTTTTCGCCCTTATTCTGGAGCTCATCAGAAAGACATAAAGCCATTCACAAAGATGTTTCATGCAAAACCAAGACAATTTCTATGAATAAGTGTGAAATGATTATATTTGACATTGACTGATAAAAACAACCTCACCTATCTATTAGCTAACTAGTATTGGAGCCTATATACTCTATGCATGTTTAAAAATGAATTATTATTTGTTTGCTTATAATTGTATTGAAACATTCTTTATAGGATTTTGCAAACAGCAGAAAAGATAACTATCTATAAAAGAAAAGCTTTGTGTAGAAATATTAATGAAATCTTTGCATTCTTTTGATAACCTGAATTCTGGTTATGCTAGCAAATTAAAATCCTAAAATGAATTTGTCTAATTTCTTATTTGACAATTCTCATTCTAACACTAGCATCCACACAGTCCCCTACGGCCATGCAGATTAAACTAGTATCCACATAACCCCCTACGATTATGAAGATTCAGTTAAAAATGAGAACAAAGACCTAAAATGAATTTATTTATCTACTTTGTCTTAAAAAAATTTTCATTCCAATGGATTACATTTTCATGAAATCTATCATTCTGTTTCCTGGAAATGCTTAGCCTTTGAAACGTTTTTCGCCCTTATTCTGGAGCTCATCAGAAAGACATAAAGCCATTCACAAAGATGTTTCATGCAAAACCAAGACAATTTCTATGAATAAGTGTGAAATGATTATATTTGACATTGACTGATAAAAACAACCTCACCTATCTATTAGCTAACTAGTATTGGAGCCTATATACTCTATGCATGTTTAAAAATGAATTATTATTTGTTTGCTTATAATTGTATTGAAACATTCTTTATAGGATTTTGCAAACAGCAGAAAAGATAACTATCTATAAAAGAAAAGCTTTGTGTAGAAATATTAATGAAATCTTTGCATTCTTTTGATAACCTGAATTCTGGTTATGCTAGCAAATTAAAATCCTAAAATGAATTTGTCTAATTTCTTATTTGACAATTCTCATTCTAACACTAGCATCCACACAGTCCCCTACGGCCATGCAGATTAAACTAGTATCCACATAACCCCCTACGATTATGAAGATTCAGTTAAAAATGAGAACAAAGACCTAAAATGAATTTATTTATCTACTTTGTCTTAAAAAAATTTTCATTCCAATGGATTACATTTTCATGAAATCTATCATTCTGTTTCCTGGAAATGCTTAGCCTTTGAAACGTTTTTCGCCCTTATTCTGGAGCTCATCAGAAAGACATAAAGCCATTCACAAAGATGTTTCATAATCGTAGGGGGTTATGTGGATACTAGTTTAATCTGCATGGCCGTAGGGGACTGTGTGGATGCTAGTGTTAGAATGAGAATTGTCAAATAAGAAATTAGACAAATTCATTTTAGGATTTTAATTTGCTAGCATAACCAGAATTCAGGTTATCAAAAGAATGCAAAGATTTCATTAATATTTCTACACAAAGCTTTTCTTTTATAGATAGTTATCTTTTCTGCTGTTTGCAAAATCCTATAAAGAATGTTTCAATACAATTATAAGCAAACAAATAATAATTCATTTTTAAACATGCATAGAGTATATAGGCTCCAATACTAGTTAGCTAATAGATAGGTGAGGTTGTTTTTATCAGTCAATGTCAAATATAATCATTTCACACTTATTCATAGAAATTGTCTTGGTTTTGCATGAAACATCTTTGTGAATGGCTTTATGTCTTTCTGATGAGCTCCAGAATAAGGGCGAAAAACGTTTCAAAGGCTAAGCATTTCCAGGAAACAGAATGATAGATTTCATGAAAATGTAATCCATTGGAATGAAAATTTTTTTAAGACAAAGTAGATAAATAAATTCATTTTAGGTCTTTGTTCTCATTTTTAACTGAATCTTCATAATCGTAGGGGGTTATGTGGATACTAGTTTAATCTGCATGGCCGTAGGGGACTGTGTGGATGCTAGTGTTAGAATGAGAATTGTCAAATAAGAAATTAGACAAATTCATTTTAGGATTTTAATTTGCTAGCATAACCAGAATTCAGGTTATCAAAAGAATGCAAAGATTTCATTAATATTTCTACACAAAGCTTTTCTTTTATAGATAGTTATCTTTTCTGCTGTTTGCAAAATCCTATAAAGAATGTTTCAATACAATTATAAGCAAACAAATAATAATTCATTTTTAAACATGCATAGAGTATATAGGCTCCAATACTAGTTAGCTAATAGATAGGTGAGGTTGTTTTTATCAGTCAATGTCAAATATAATCATTTCACACTTATTCATAGAAATTGTCTTGGTTTTGCATGAAACATCTTTGTGAATGGCTTTATGTCTTTCTGATGAGCTCCAGAATAAGGGCGAAAAACGTTTCAAAGGCTAAGCATTTCCAGGAAACAGAATGATAGATTTCATGAAAATGTAATCCATTGGAATGAAAATTTTTTTAAGACAAAGTAGATAAATAAATTCATTTTAGGTCTTTGTTCTCATTTTTAACTGAATCTTCATAATCGTAGGGGGTTATGTGGATACTAGTTTAATCTGCATGGCCGTAGGGGACTGTGTGGATGCTAGTGTTAGAATGAGAATTGTCAAATAAGAAATTAGACAAATTCATTTTAGGATTTTAATTTGCTAGCATAACCAGAATTCAGGTTATCAAAAGAATGCAAAGATTTCATTAATATTTCTACACAAAGCTTTTCTTTTATAGATAGTTATCTTTTCTGCTGTTTGCAAAATCCTATAAAGAATGTTTCAATACAATTATAAGCAAACAAATAATAATTCATTTTTAAACATGCATAGAGTATATAGGCTCCAATACTAGTTAGCTAATAGATAGGTGAGGTTGTTTTTATCAGTCAATGTCAAATATAATCATTTCACACTTATTCATAGAAATTGTCTTGGTTTTGCATGAAACATCTTTGTGAATGGCTTTATGTCTTTCTGATGAGCTCCAGAATAAGGGCGAAAAACGTTTCAAAGGCTAAGCATTTCCAGGAAACAGAATGATAGATTTCATGAAAATGTAATCCATTGGAATGAAAATTTTTTTAAGACAAAGTAGATAAATAAATTCATTTTAGGTCTTTGTTCTCATTTTTAACTGAATCTTCATAATCGTAGGGGGTTATGTGGATACTAGTTTAATCTGCATGGCCGTAGGGGACTGTGTGGATGCTAGTGTTAGAATGAGAATTGTCAAATAAGAAATTAGACAAATTCATTTTAGGATTTTAATTTGCTAGCATAACCAGAATTCAGGTTATCAAAAGAATGCAAAGATTTCATTAATATTTCTACACAAAGCTTTTCTTTTATAGATAATTATCTTTTCTGCTGTTTGCAAAATCCTATAAAGAATGTTTCAATACAATTATAAGCAAACAAATAATAATTCATTTTTAAACATGCATAGAGTATATAGGCTCCAATACTAGTTAGCTAATAGATAGGTGAGGTTGTTTTTATCAGTCAATGTCAAATATAATCATTTCACACTTATTCATAGAAATTGTCTTGGTTTTGCATGAAACATCTTTGTGAATGGCTTTATGTCTTTCTGATGAGCTCCAGAATAAGGGCGAAAAACGTTTCAAAGGCTAAGCATTTCCAGGAAACAGAATGATAGATTTCATGAAAATGTAATCCATTGGAATGAAAATTTTTTTAAGACAAAGTAGATAAATAAATTCATTTTAGGTCTTTGTTCTCATTTTTAACTGAATCTTCATAATCGTAGGGGGTTATGTGGATACTAGTTTAATCTGCATGGCCGTAGGGGACTGTGTGGATGCTAGTGTTAGAATGAGAATTGTCAAATAAGAAATTAGACAAATTCATTTTAGGATTTTAATTTGCTAGCATAACCAGAATTCAGGTTATCAAAAGAATGCAAAGATTTCATTAATATTTCTACACAAAGCTTTTCTTTTATAGATAGTTATCTTTTCTGCTGTTTGCAAAATCCTATAAAGAATGTTTCAATACAATTATAAGCAAACAAATAATAATTCATTTTTAAACATGCATAGAGTATATAGGCTCCAATACTAGTTAGCTAATAGATAGGTGAGGTTGTTTTTATCAGTCAATGTCAAATATAATCATTTCACACTTATTCATAGAAATTGTCTTGGTTTTGCATGAAACATCTTTGTGAATGGCTTTATGTCTTTCTGATGAGCTCCAGAATAAGGGCGAAAAACGTTTCAAAGGCTAAGCATTTCCAGGAAACAGAATGATAGATTTCATGAAAATGTAATCCATTGGAATGAAAATTTTTTTAAGACAAAGTAGATAAATAAATTCATTTTAGGTCTTTGTTCTCATTTTTAACTGAATCTTCATAATCGTAGGGGGTTATGTGGATACTAGTTTAATCTGCATGGCCGTAGGGGACTGTGTGGATGCTAGTGTTAGAATGAGAATTGTCAAATAAGAAATTAGACAAATTCATTTTAGGATTTTAATTTGCTAGCATAACCAGAATTCAGGTTATCAAAAGAATGCAAAGATTTCATTAATATTTCTACACAAAGCTTTTCTTTTATAGATAGTTATCTTTTCTGCTGTTTGCAAAATCCTATAAAGAATGTTTCAATACAATTATAAGCAAACAAATAATAATTCATTTTTAAACATGCATAGAGTATATAGGCTCCAATACTAGTTAGCTAATAGATAGGTGAGGTTGTTTTTATCAGTCAATGTCAAATATAATCATTTCACACTTATTCATAGAAATTGTCTTGGTTTTGCATGAAACATCTTTGTGAATGGCTTTATGTCTTTCTGATGAGCTCCAGAATAAGGGCGAAAAACGTTTCAAAGGCTAAGCATTTCCAGGAAACAGAATGATAGATTTCATGAAAATGTAATCCATTGGAATGAAAATTTTTTTAAGACAAAGTAGATAAATAAATTCATTTTAGGTCTTTGTTCTCATTTTTAACTGAATCTTCATAATCGTAGGGGGTTATGTGGATACTAGTTTAATCTGCATGGCCGTAGGGGACTGTGTGGATGCTAGTGTTAGAATGAGAATTGTCAAATAAGAAATTAGAAAAATTCATTTTAGGATTTTAATTTGCTAGCATAACCAGAATTCAGGTTATCAAAAGAATGCAAAGATTTCATTAATATTTCTACACAAAGCTTTTCTTTTATAGATAGTTATCTTTTCTGCTGTTTGCAAAATCCTATAAAGAATGTTTCAATACAATTATAAGCAAACAAATAATAATTCATTTTTAAACATGCATAGAGTATATAGGCTCCAATACTAGTTAGCTAATAGATAGGTGAGGTTGTTTTTATCAGTCAATGTCAAATATAATCATTTCACACTTATTCATAGAAATTGTCTTGGTTTTGCATGAAACATCTTTGTGAATGGCTTTATGTCTTTCTGATGAGCTCCAGAATAAGGGCGAAAAACGTTTCAAAGGCTAAGCATTTCCAGGAAACAGAATGATAGATTTCATGAAAATGTAATCCATTGGAATGAAAATTTTTTTAAGACAAAGTAGATAAATAAATTCATTTTAGGTCTTTGTTCTCATTTTTAACTGAATCTTCATAATCGTAGGGGGTTATGTGGATACTAGTTTAATCTGCATGGCCGTAGGGGACTGTGTGGATGCTAGTGTTAGAATGAGAATTGTCAAATAAGAAATTAGACAAATTCATTTTAGGATTTTAATTTGCTAGCATAACCAGAATTCAGGTTATCAAAAGAATGCAAAGATTTCATTAATATTTCTACACAAAGCTTTTCTTTTATAGATAGTTATCTTTTCTGCTGTTTGCAAAATCCTTTAAATAAACCTTGTTCCGTTATTGGTCTAACCGTTGTTCGTATATTTACATTTTTTAGTTCTAGAAGGTCTATATAAATTGTAACTGAATTATGATCAGAAATATGTAACTCTGTTACCACAGTCCTGTACTCGCCTGAGAAGTTTATTAATATGTTGTCTAAGCAATTGTTTTCTCTAGTTGCATCTGTTATGCACGTGTTAAACTTAAAAGACGTCAACAGATATTTAAATTCTTTGTCATATTTATTTTGAGTATGAAAATGTATGTTAAAGTCACCAGTTATTAAGATCTTATGTGTATGTACCTTTAATTTGTTTAAAATGGTAGAGACAATATCAATAAATTGTTCAAATTTTTTTGTATCATTATCAAGTGTTCTGTAAAGTGAAATAATAATGTATTCACCATTGATAACCTCTACTGCTGATACTTCACAGAGTGATTCACGTGACAACAGTACAATATCCTTACGAGCTTTGAAATCAATACCGTTCTTTACGAAAATTATGCTACCACCATGTGCTGAGGTAGTTCTGGCATAATGTGAGGCCATTGTATAGTTATGTATGTTTACCGTACCGATTTCATCAGGCTTCAGCCAATGTTCGCTAAAGGTTAAGATGTCCGGCATTTATTTGGTTTGAGCAAAACACCCCTCTATCTCATTTATTTTGTATCTTAAGGATTGAACATTAAGATGAAATACCGAAAGAACATTCGCTCTACTGCATTTTACATATTCTTGCCCATACTGGTAGACTGAAATCAGGATATCGTGAAGATATAAAACAAAAATTTATTGATTTAAAAGTTCCCACTTTCTATTGTGTGTATGCGTTGAAATGTTTACTATGGATAAGAGACAATATTCATCTATTCAACTATCATAATGATATTCACCACCACAATACGAGAAATAATGCAATGATTGAAATAGAGTTTCATCGAGTAAACAAAAGCAAATTCTCTATAAACTATTATGCACCTAAACTTTACAATAAACTTCCAAACCATATTAAATACTTACCTGCTAATCAATATAAGGAGAGAATAAAAACATACCTTACCAAAAGGACATTCTATTCTTTGAATGAAATGATAAATGATGATTTCCATGTTGATTAATGTACCTATTTTTATACTTTATGTCAGTAGATTTTTAAAGTGTAGTGTTTTCTGTGTGTTTAATACTGTTATTATATTATCTATTTAAAATTTTAATCACAATTTTTGTATTTCTAACCGATAATTTTACATATAAATATTAGGTAATGTCTCTGTTGTTGTTGACGAATGTAAACGATTTGTGTATTGACATGATCTTAATAATAAATAAATAAAAATAAATAAATAAATAGATAACTTCATGAAAATGTAATCCATTAGAATGAAATTTTTTTAAGGCAAGGTAGGTAAATAAATTCATTTTAGGCATTTGTTCTCATTTTTAACTTAATCTTCATGACCGTAGGGGTTATGTAGATGTAATAACTGGGGTTTTATTCCCCTAATTACATGATTTAATTAGACATTACCATTGGCAGAGTACGGAGTGGCCCAATCACTTTGCAAACTCCGTCGATATTATAGTATATCCATCGAAAACAAAACTGTGCCCTTTGCTTTGCTTACCCTTTGCTTTCTAGGTGATTTTATCCTTTTTGGTGTCCATCAACCAGGTTACTTCACCAACAAACTTAACTGAATGTAAAATGAACTTAATTTCATGACCAGCAAATAAAACACGTGATTTCTCAAAACACTTAAACCACTATATTTACATAAGAAAATGAAAGCAAATGAAATTGACAATCACAAACACTTAAAGACGGTTAAATAAATTAACAAACAGTAATTACACAATATTAAGAAATGAAATGGTCCGCGGCAAGTTCAAATCTTTTAGCTGAATCGCGACTGAATATTCCTAGATCAATTACAACACATTAATTTTCTACTTATTAAAACCGGCAAAATACTAAACAAATGTACTTAAACTTTACAATTGAAAAAGGTTCGCAAAACGAGAATTCCTATAACCCCGTAGGTAGATGATGACCGAACCGAAGTTAAACCAAGAGTGAAGATAATCTCTACATCGAAATAATACGTTTCCAAAGTGGGCAGTAAACTTTAAACCCTCGCATTTGAAATTACCTAACGGACCATGGTATTTATCATATGGTCTATCTTTAACATTTTAATACCAGTCCAGCAGATGGAAAAAAACCCCTTTTGTTCCTTTCTTTGCCTTTGCATAGGGGAAAAAATCTGCCTTCTTTGGCCTATCTATCTTATGGTCTATTACATATGTTCCTAGAATTCTCTATCAACTGCTTTAGTCCTGAAAATCTAACTAGAACCCCCGGTGGGTTCGTATTTGACAAGTGTCCATAACGGCAAGTAAGAAAGGCAAATTGGACATAAAATAATTTGGATGGTTATTTATTGTCTACAAGTGGCTAACGTCGACTACCTAATAAAGAGTAAAGTTAACAAAGCACGTTTCCTGGACTCTAAAGTTTGCAAGATAAAACAGATGTTTCTATGGCCAGTATCTTAAGTTATGGTCCTAAATACGGTGATTCTAAGCGACAGGGTCGGACTTGGCTTCCCTTAATTTGACTTTTGTTACATTGCCCCCCCCCTTAGATCGAAGCATATTGGTTTTTCATGACTAAAACAATTGATTCGATTCCAGTATAGGTTGATTACAAAAGTTTAAAATTAATTATCTACTAGGGTCCCCGCGATTCCCGTCACGATCACTGAGTAACTTGTTCACTGACACTTACATTGAGTTCCGTCGCTGCACACCAAGTCTAAGGTCCGGCCAGTCACCTGATGTCGTCCTCGCGGATGGGAAGACACATTGTTGGCAGTAACTCGTTGTCGGCATTGTTTACTGCAGCCCGTCTCTCGCTGGTTGAATCGTCCTGCTGTTGTAACTGGCTCTGTCCCCCTGGGTGGTTCTCCGTGGCTACTCATGGCGGTGGCTCTGGGCGCGATCGGTGGTCTTCCCCTGGACCTCGTGGCCTCCTCCTTGCGGAACCTGAAACTCATCAGTACGTGTAAGTTCTCTGTGAATACGTAAGGACCATATACGCCTGTTTTCCGCTGGATCCCTCTCCTGACTGGGGTGCTCGTCCTGATGTCCCTCCTGTCGTGGCACTTCCCCTGCGGAGATCCGTGTGCCCACCTCGGTCGGTGCGTAGTTTGCAGGTCCCCTGGCGTGTTCGTGGCCCTAAACCCTCTTACTGACCTAAAATTAAACTTAAAGAAAAAAAGAAACACAAACAAAAGAAAAGACAAAAAAAACGTCCCTTCGGAACGCAAACAATCGGTGGTCCCGGATGGATGATAGGAACGGCGCGATCTTGGTTACCTCATTTCCGGTCCGTATTTTTCTTTCGATTCCGCGGCTGTTTCTTATATCGATTCGGTGTTTCACTAGTTGGCTTGCTGTGCCGCAACGTATTGTTATTAGTAGAAATAACTACTCTAATGCGCACTACCCTTTTCAGTTTGTAACCTTCCAAGTGATCCATATCCCCTCTTCTCTCATCCTTAGCCGTATAAGGAGTCTTGCCGGGGCACTTTTTCCAATGCGGTCCATCCTCGGACGCGGACACCAAGTTTATAAGTGGGGTGTGACGATAAATGGTCTGTGGTATTGGAGTAATATTAAGAATTCTCACGACTATATTCCTCCTGTTGTTAGGAACCCTATGGGGGACGTCTACAATGCTGTAGGCCGTACAAATGCCCATTTCTTTGCTAGAGAGTGGTTCGTAAATCACAGGGCCTGCTGGAATCCGGATGTCTATTGGCACATTCACATCACAACCATGGAATGCTGGGATGTGTATGTCTTCATTCAATCGTACTACGTTTGGGTGTTTTTAAAACTACGTCCCATTCGAAATCCTCTGGACTTGGCCAAGTTCTCAGAGATCGATCCGGGAAGTTCGCTATTAGCATCGGGATAGTCGTGAAATTCTTTTGGGCTATTGTAAGGTCTCTTCGGTTTGACAGCCGCGGGCCCCTGAGTAACTTCCTTTACCCTCTTATCTCCATCCGAGTGACCCAGTGACTCGGTACTGTCAAACCTGTCGTATTTTTTCGGGCGGTGTCCCAGGAGTTGTAGACTTGTCCACAGCGGCAGGATCGGTGTGGTACCAGAAACTCTGAGGGGAGTATACCTATGGGCTCCAGCGTGGTGCCCCCTGCCACCTCCTTTATGCGGGGTATCCGGCTAACCCCGTCCACGATCGCACCGATCTGCTCGCAGCAAACAGTCACCATCAGGGACAGTGAGCGCTACCCCTCCTGCTAGATCATCGTGATTCATAATCCGTTGTCCTGAGGTGGAGACGTCACCTGTTAAGGCCAACTATAACCGCGTAAGTTCATTACACCCCTGTCCAAATCTAGGACCATATTGTAAAAACAAAGATTTACTTTCCATTTCCTTTCGAGCAATTACGAAACCTACTTCAGAATTTCGGTTCTGCTCCGCTAACCTGTTGTCATAACTTTGGGGAGGGGGTAAAATGTGCTTACTATGCCAAATATATCTCTAGGATGTATTACCTGGTTATAGTTGAAAGAAAGGGATATTCCTACCAACATCAACGTTTCCCGTATACTTATTTCTTTATCCATTACTTGTTTCGGCACGCAACTAGCGAACACCTTGTATATCGACTCATTAACTATATTTTATCTCAATCTGTGCTCATCTCAATTTACCCGACTTACGGCGATCCGGAATTCCTATGCGCCTCCATAGGTAGGGGAGAAGGAAAGCAAAATAAAAAAAATAACCCTAAATGTAAAATATGACAAAAAAAAAACATTATATTTCCCTGGACTTGAAAAGAAAAGTGAAACTCTGTATTAGTCTATACCAAACCTTCTCTTTCCGTTTGTCCCTATCCTCGGTATTTCTCTCCTCTCCTCCTTTTGTTCCTCTCCCCCCTACTCATTTGTTGGACCCCAAAAGATAATTCACAGTCTCACGGCCGGTGTTCTCCTCCAGGTTTTCGTACATATTACTAAAGCCTCTAATTTTTTATAAAAATAAAATTCATAAAAATCACCCTAGCTAAAACTGTTACCCTCTGGAAAAAAAAAATATTTGTTTTCCACCATTCAAAGCTCAATGCCACAGTCCACTCATAATTTTGTCTTAAGAAAGAAAAAAAGTATTTTCCTTGTCAATGTCCTAACTTCTCCGAGAGCTGTATAAACTTGATATATCTACATTTGATCTTATAATAATCATAGAAAATCCGTAACCCCTCTTGAACTTGAATAAAACACTAAAGTTACACAAGAGAAACAGAAATTATGCAACTGTAGGCGTCCTGTCTCACACAAAATGATAATCTAAAAGTTATCCTTATTTTTTTTTCTACCTAATGATTACCATATGCTCCGGAGTGAGCACAGACTCTTTACCAATAGCATGATTTTGTCCAAAAAAAAACAAAAATCAAAATGAAGTCAAAAAAATTAAATAAAATTGTTCTTTTCTTATCTTTCTATCGTCTCTGATATTTTTTCCAAAACGTAAATATTCTAATTGCATAGTTCGAAAATGCTCTCTGTATTGTTTTATTTCCAAAAATGTACTCTGCATTAATTAATTTAGAAAATTTCATTTACTCTCATGTAGGTACTATTTTAATGTATTGGCTATGCTTTATTACTGTCTATAATAATTGGGGTTACGTACGACATTGTATCCAAGCTTTCTGTGACCAAATTGCCTATATTGGCACGCCCCTGTAAACGTTTATTACACCTGTAAAGCTTATTGCACTTAAGATGGCCTTTATTCATATTATCTAAACTCTAAATCTTCTAGGGGTGGAACACCTGAGACTGCAAATTTCTTACCAGCAACTTCTTACCCCGTTTTTGTCTTGAATTTTGTCTGCCATGTTTAACAACAAAGAAATATTTCTAAATCCCTGTTGGACTCTCAGCATAACTCTCCTCTACGATCATCATCTATCTTTTGATTCACTAACAATATTCAATTCACAAAGCTATCTCAGAAGTGCCCTTCCGGTAAAACCTTAACTTTATCTGCGTATCTCCGCTTTTTTTTATATCACCATGGCCCCTGCACTCTAACCATAGGTGTACTATTTATTTAATTAATTTTAATTAATTTGTCTGATAACAATGACGCGCCAATTCTGTTCACTTTGAGAATACCTCGCGCAAATTATTGACTGGACCCATATAATGCATTTCTATTCTATAACGCTGGGTTTATATGCCCCCTGAACTGCAATGTATACTTTTATTTCTCTTCTGTCGCGATTTCTGAGTCTCTAAATTTGGATACTAATTAATTTCTGTTTATTCTACTCGTCCAATAAAGAAAAATTATATATCTGCTCATCTATATATGTATACTCACACATACATTAGTACGCCTCCATGCCTATTTACCTATAGATATACATCCTCATCTACCTACGTCAAAATTCATACATTTTCACATATCTATATACTCGACATGTACACACTCATATACGTACACATATGCCCATATACACATACAGACTCGCCAATCAATAAGCAGTACTAGCACTGTCTCCCCCGTAAATGGTTCAGAAACAACAAAACCCTAGGTAATTTTCTTGTTTCCTGCATTCCGAAAAGAAACAGGTGATTGCACTTGGCTTAATTCATGAATCGAAAATTAATTTCTCCAAATTGAGAGGCTCAACCTTATCGGTAACTTTCTACCTGTAGTTATTATGCAAATTTTAGCGGTAAATTTTTTTTTGTACCTGCCCTCTATTACTTTGACCTTCCAGGGAATATTAAAATTTGCGATTTTTAGCTCTAGTTCTTTATATTTAACAAATAATGCAGCTTAATTACTCATGAGATATATTCTAGAACTTGTCGTATCCCTAAAAAAAAACCTAACCAGTCGTGAATTAGCTAAATTCTCTGCGTAATTTTGATCAAAATATGTAAATGTACAACGCATAACTCGGTTTCCTAACACCAATTTAATCTTAAAAAAAAAATTAATCCGTACCATTTCAAACAATTTATGTAAATTAATTCCACACATTTTTCAACAACAAAAGAAAACACTTCTGTTACTTTGAAAGCGAAAGGGCAAATTTTCTCTAAACTAACCAATTCTATTAACCCAAATACAAATGCAAACTACTTTACCTGTAAATATTTGTGCATGCGATGTCACAACAAAAGAAATGATAAGGGATACTGTAACCAAAATTGTATAAAAATATTGTTAAGTCCTTATTATTTCTCGATAAATCATTAACCAATTACTTAAACAATTACACAATTGGGAAACAAGCAAACGAACTATTGGAAAAACTATATCTAATTGCAATTTTTGGTTTCGTTTTAGCGTACCTTGCACAAACTGTACTATTACAATTTCCGCGGTAAGCTGTCTCTCTGAAAGGAAATAAGTACTCTAGATTGCTTTCTGGCTAGCATTTTAACATTTTATTCCTTACTTACTTTGACTTACGAAAATATTGAATTACTACTACTTTAAAGTGAAGAAGCAAACCAACAATAATCAAAATATATAAATAGCTCTTGTTTTCTGCCTGAATGACCTACCTACTTAAATTCTCTGTACTTTCTTTCGTGTAATTGCTGTTAACGTGAAGTTATAGTAATTTGTTCTAACATAGTAATTTAATTTGGGAATGCACATATTTCAATTTACAACAAAATAACATAAACACCTTGAAAAACACGGTTTTCGCTTAAGTAACTTAGGTTTTAGGTATATCATAAATTTTGAAAACAACCGTAATTTGTTTCATTGAGTGACCTATATACTCTATCTAAAATGAATATTTATTTGAAATCACTAATTTAAACTCTCTTAGGTAATTTTAATACAAAATCAACAACGAAAACTGACATGTTAATACGTAGGTTCATTTTAAAAGACGAATTTTGAAAATTCTAAAAAATGCAGTGACTCAATTAATTAACTTGAATATTAATTGGCTATGCAAATTTTTTCCTTAAAAACATCCTTTTTAGACTGCGCCACTGTAATAACTGGGGTTTTATTCCCCTAATTACATGATTTAATTAGACATTACCATTGGCAGAGTACGGAGTGGCCCAATCACTTTGCAAACTCTGTCGATATTATAGTATATCCATCGAAAACAAAACTGTGCTTACCCTTTGCTTTCTAGGTGATTTTATCCTTTTTGGTGTCCATCAACCAGGTTACTTCACCAACAAACTTAACTGAATGTAAAATGAACTTAATTTCATGACCAGCAAATAAAACACGTGATTTCTCAAAACACTTAAACCACTATATTTACATAAGAAAATGAAAGCAAATGAAATTGACAATCACAAACACTTAAAGACGATTAAATAAATTAACAAACAGTAATTACACAATATTAAGAAATGAAATGGTCCGCGGTAAGTTCAAATCTTTTAGCTGAATCGCGACTGAATATTCCTAGATCAATTACAACACATTAATTTTCTACTTATTAAAACCGGCAAAATACTAAACAAATGTACTTAAACTTTACAATTGAAAAAGGTTCGCAAAACGAGAATTCCTATAACCCCGTAGGTAGATGATGACCGAACCGAAGTTAAACCAAGAGTGAAGATAATCTCTACATCGAAATAATACGTTTCCAAAGTGGGCAGTAACTTTAAACCCTCGCATTTGAAATTACCTAACGGACCATGGTATTTATCATATGGTCTATCTTTAACATTTTAATACCAGTCCAGCAGATGGAAAAAAACCCCTTTTGTTCCTTTCTTTGCCTTTGCATAGGGAAAAAAATCTGCCTTCTTTGGCGTATCTATCTTATGGTCTATTACATATGTTCCTAGAATTCTCTATCAACTGCTTTAGTCCTGAAAATCTAACTAGAACCCCCGGTGGGTTCGTACTTGACAAGTGTCCATAACGGCAAGTAAGAAAGGCAAATTGGACATAAAATAATTTGGATGGTTATTTATTGTCTACAAGTGGCTAACGTCGACTACCTAATAAAGAGTAAAGTTAACAAAGCACGTTTCCTGGACTCTAAAGTTTGCAAGATAAAACAGATGTTTCTATGGCCAGTATCTTACGTTATGGTCCTAAATACGGTGATTCTAAGCGACAGGTGTGACGTTAAATTGGATTCCGCCCATATATTTGTATGTGGGAATATAAACTTAAAAATTAGTGAGGCTACGATTGTTTTTTTAATGTTGCTGTTGGTACCTGAGGAAAAAAAGGATATGAATTTTCTTCTTTACTTTTGTTGATAGCAAGGAGACCAGGTAAAATAATGTGTATTCATCTTTATCGATGGCTAAGTAAGAATACTCCAAGAACCTTAATGTTTACTATGTGATTTTTAGTCATTATAACTTAGGTTCATTGTTTTGTTATGTCTGGGGTGTTATTATAACTTCATTTAAGGTAATTTTCCGTGTTATTGTTAGAAGGAAATTTCGTTGGTTAACCTAAAAATGATAAACGCACATACGAAATTTAGTAATCACTACGAGCGGGCATATATTTTATGACTTTTTGGTAATTGTTCAAGCTAATACTATTTGCTCTCACCTGTAGTGGAGAATCCTCATTTAGTTAAACAAATAAGGTTGTAAACATTCGAATTTACGTCTCCTTGATCAGCTGTCATATTTAAGAGATAGGGAATAACGTGTTACCAACATTAGGTTATAAATGGAATATTTACTAGTCATTAAATCGTGGTTTTATTTATTTTATTGTTTATATGGTCCAATAATGGGTTTTGTGTATCTTAGTTTCTATTCTAAGGAGAGTTTTAATCATTCTATGGCTGGAACTAATTTTCTGTTACTTATCAATTCCTAGGGTATTTTCCTATGAGATGTTGAATTGTGAGATGTTGAATTGTGATTGGTCGTTAAAACAGAAAAAAACAGGTGATTAGGAAAAAAACGGTTGGTTTCGAAAACCGGCGTGCTCTTCCTTTCTTTATTGAGTCGTCAAGCCGATTAGTCAAGATTTTTATAATTGCTTGTAAAAGCAACCCCAACTTAATTACGGGGGATTATACTATAAAATTCTTACATTTGGAAGGCCTAATTGTGTGTAGCTGTTTGAAGCCAAATTTTGTTATAGAGGACTTCTAAATAGGCAATAAATACGACATTGTTGAATACCTGTTTGTGCCCTGACGATTTTGCGGGCAATTTGGATAATTTGGATAATTTGGGTAATTTGAAATAATTTGGAAAATCTGGAAAATTAGACATTGTACTCAAGTGGTTGGTACTAAGTTACATAAAATTGTGAAGCTGATAAGCTGTGTATGTCTATGTAGTTTTTATCGACTTGGAAATTGGTGAATCGATTGTTGGAAGGTCCCGTGCCGCCATTTTCTGAAGTCGTCGTTTTGGTATGGTCACATGTCACAGTTGAGACACATGGTTTCTGGTTATGAGGTCACATGGATTTAAATGTTGATGAGATACTGAAGCTGAGGTGTACATGAGGTTTTTTGCAGTAACAACAACATAGTAACCTGTACTAATAGATTTTTGCTCAACGCTGGATACCGGATGAGTACCTTTTTTTTCTAATGTTACCAGGATAACTAAAAGTTATATGTGTATTAATAATCTGCCGTTATATTTTAATCTTTACTTATTTCTCTATATATATATGATATTTATGGTCAAATATTTTTATTAGTTACTCAATTAAGCATATGTGAAAATAAGACATGTGAGTAACTGCGCAGTTAACATCTTATTTACAGGTATTTTATGGTTATATCATTAGTTTATAAGGTATATCAATCTTTTTTATTTACGTTGTTTATTGGCAGCGTCAATATAGAGCAACATATTTTAATTTAACCTAACTATAAATCATTGACAGTACATCGTTAGAGATCGTTAGTAAATCGTCAGTATATTTTTAACAATTCAGTTGCAAAATATCAGTGATCAACCAATAGTGGTTTTTGTAAAAAAGTAGAATATTTTTATTTGTAAGTTATTGGTACAATAGTAGTACTAATCGTAGATCTAGCGAATAAGATCCTTTCTTAATAATTTCCTATTAATAATATTCAGAAAATTGAGCCGATTTGTACGTTATTAATTGTATTTTGTATGTAAATTAAATAATTATTTTAAATAGGTTTCTATTGTGTTTTGACTTAAATTAAATTTAACACGGTTTTTGGTAGTTTTTTTGATAATCGGTGTGTCATACTCACTCTAAGGGGGCTGGAATTTATAGGAAATTACCTGGCGCTCATTTCAACTTATGGCAAAATTGAAATCGTTAAAAATAAACGATCTTCACCTCTGAGAGTCTCGTGAGAGAGCTAGCCGACCTTAAGATTTAAGAACTAATTGTAATTTAGAGTCAAATTTCCCTTTGTATTTCTTAAATTCAATTTGACCCGTAACACAGGGTCGGACTTGGCTTCCCTTAATTTGACTTTTGTTACATAGATACTAGTTTAATCTGCATAGCCGTACGGGACTATGTGTGTGCTAGTGTTGCAATGAGAATGATTTTATCTGCTAGCATAACCGGAGGTTATTGAAAGAATGCAAATATTTCATAATATTTCTTACATATAGTTTTTTTTTTTAGTTCCCATAGATAGTTTTGTCTGCTCTTTGCAAAATCCTATAAAGAATATGTTTCATTACAATTACAAGCAAACAAGTAATAATTCACTTTTAAATTAAGTTTCTACCGAAAATACAATTTTTAAATCCCTAGTATTATTTTGTTGATTCTAATTCGCAAAAATTTTACATACGGCTGTCTGCTACAATGGCTGGGTTTTGTGACATGTTTATGACATGACCTTAAACAAATGGAGACACCTACAACTGAAAATATAAAGGTCAGTTCAGTGTTTTTCATTTAGGAAGATCACAGTTTTTGTTTATCATTAGAAACCTATCTGGAAGCGCCATTACTCAGTCACTTTTCATCCAAGCCAGTATATTTTCCAAGTAACCGATACAAATGTATATTTCGTATTTCCTGGATACTTTACAAGGAAATTGTTGATATATTACCTTATAAAAAGTAATAGCGATAGACGTTTGAACCGTTTCTTGCTTTTTAAAGTTGAACGTATGGATCTTGAGCTTATCGAAACATAAAACTGATTTTATGACCTAACGAAATATTCGGTGAATGCTCTACACAGATTCAAATTGGTAATACTTATTATTTATTACATTGTTGGGATATCCGTATGCTATCTTTTATGTATTGTATGTTTTTGTTATAGATATTGTTCTACCTCCCCATTGATCTCTTATCCACGCAGTGTGCTAATACGGTGAAATACTAAATAAAAAAAATAATTTTGAAAAAAACTGTAACACTTTTAAAAATTATGAAACAATATTTCACTGTATTTCGGTTAATTGGGCTTTATTTGCTAATATCGATATTGAGGACCATTAATAATACATTCGATTTTTATTAATTTATTTACCTTTACTTATTTATTTGTTCAATAATAATAATAATACTTTATTTGCTCAAATAACAATTACATATATTGTTTTAGCATTGTCAGTAAAAGGAAATGGAAGTATACTAATCCTAGGTTAATGTAAATTAAGCTACCGAAACATATATAAAATTACACGTACAGATTTAAAACTATCTTTTTTAGGAACAAAACCAGCTTCAGCTGTAGAGAATAAGGCCGTAAATTTAAAAGTAGTTTTTTACATTCAAACTTAAATTTATTAGGCGTTAGGCTTTGTATTTTAAGTGGAAGGTGATTAAATGATAATGTTTGTGAAACATTTTCCTATAAATTGTAATTTATGTTGGGGCGTAACATCTTTATTTCGAGTATTGAGATCATGATTTGACGCATGAGTATTTAAATGCCTGATTTTATTGACGTAGTCTAAACAATGCTGTATGTAGAGAGCTGAAACTGTAACTATATTTAAATCTTTGGATATTGGCCTGCACGATTCTCTATTTGATTTTTTTGTTATAGCACGAAGTTCTGATATTTGCAATTTAAAAATAGAGTACCATTCTGTAGAGTTGCTTCACAGTATTATACCATAAGTTAACTGAGATTGGAATAGCCCGAATATGTTAGCCGACAGATGTATTTTGAGACGTATTGGGCTAATTTTCGGAGCAAGTTAGCTAATTTATTCTCCAAATAATTGATGTGGTTCTTCCAATTTAATTTGTTATCAGGTGTATTCCCTAGAATTTTGTATTTAATGTCATTGTTTAGGTTAAATTCATTCTGATGGTTTTGTCTTTATTGAAACAGTTTATTAGATGTATAATAGTCTTGTGGTTTGTTTTGCGCTGACACTGCAGTGTGGTCAAGTATGTTTAGATTAGTCTTTAGTTTATACTGCAGAAAATACTAGTTCCATCTGCATTTTGCAGGGAACATGTATTAGCGAGACATGATGATAGGTCATTGGCATAAAAAATGAATAACATGGGTCCTAAGATGGACCCTTGTGAACTCCTACGGTGACCCTTTGAAATTGTGATTTTCTCCTAAATTACAAAATCTAATAAAGCCTTGCCTCTGATTTCATAGTACGTTAATTATTCTAACAATGTTTTATGTGTTACATAATCATAGGCTTTGGAGAGATCGCAAATCACAGTTGCAATCCTCTCACCCCTCTCAAAAACCTACGTGATATAACCTTTCCTTTTAGTTATATTAAATCCGCAATCATAATTAATGATTCAAAATAAAGCATTAGACCTCATGTGGGGCAGATTACCATTGATAGCTTGGCCTAATATTGGTTATCACTTACCTTGGCAAATACGTAATAACAGGAAATTATCCAAAAAATAAATACACAGCTCTACAAGGCTCAACAAAAACGATAGTTGGACGCCACCTTATTTTGAGGTTACTAGAAATCAACTAATACACAATTTCTGCACAATTACACAATACACAATTTTGTATCGCCAGGCCTGAGCTCAATGACCGTTCTAAGAAAACATAACTTACTCACTAAAATTACTAGGAACTGTACAACAAATATCATTTTAACAAGGATTAACCAGTTAAACTAATTACATAAATTGACATGGCACGCTAAATTTTAAAACTCAAAAAGTTTCACAACCGAATACCCAAATTGGGGAGACATACAAAAAGCTTTCGTTGCATTTTCTATTGTTTCTGAACAACCTTAAATGTTGCTAGCGAGCACACACTAATTAAGCCACTATGTGTGCCTATTGGGGCATCGAAATTGTCAAAAAATCTAGTCACTGTGGCCAATGTCTACAACTAACATGAAAGCGGTCAAATTGCTTACCGATATCACTCAGTAAGGACAAATCCATCACGAAACTAGTTATTTAACAACACTAAAATTATTGTTCTCCACGCGCGTAGCCTTTTGAGCTACCACAACTAGTACATAAAATAAAAAACTTACAGTTTCAGTCCTGGACACCGAAGGTCAATGAACGTATGGCACTCAACAAAAATGAACGTACAAGCCAGAAAACTAAACTACCAACAATCATGGATGGCATCAAAGCAAATAATTCAGATTTATCAAGCAATTTGCTGCCATTTAATACATATTCATTTTGTCATTTAATTGACTATTGAATATTTGCACTTGGTGATTTACACATTACTCTGATGCACAATTTACATAAAACGCAGCGGCAATACTCAAAAGAATAATCGTCACCATAAAAAGACTTTAAATATTCTTGCTTACACAACTTGATTACCACTTAATTATACCGGAGAGGTAAAATTCACCATCTCCCGTGGTATATCTCAGCTCTAAGCCGATCCTCGACTGTTTCAAACGGATCAAAATCATCGCCTTGAAATCAACAAGTCCTCCGCACCCTTCTCCTTATTCCGTAGCACGTAAAGGTCAAACCGTCTTTTACCTGCTAGAATTTACCGTTTTTACGAACGTACGAAAACAATCTTATAAATGCACAAATTTTGTACATGCTTTTATTTAATTTAAGGTACTGAGTGTTCCTTCAAAACGTGACCGTTACAGTGATTTGTGGTGATAATCCGTGATAATTGCCTGAACTGTGTTATGACTTTTTCTAAAAACTTTTTCTAAAGACAAATTGTGTGGTAACATAATAAAGTAAATAAGTCTGGTGTTAGATGCGACAACGATTAGTTTAGAGATTGGTGGTATTATGGCTATTGTTCGATAATTGACGTCATTTTCGTTGCCTAATTTATGAACGGATGTTATTTTTGCATAGTTCAATTTATTTGGGAATTCCCCTGCTTCAAAAGTTCTATTAATTATAATTTTCATGGGTTCTCTTATTTTGCGTTTGATTTATTTCATAATTTTGTTACTAATGCCGTATATCTCGAAGGCTGTACTATTTGAGAGCTTATTAACAAAATACCCAACGGGTACATATTCCAATTACAGGATAAGTATAACATGTAAGTAGCATTATTAACTTGAGGTTATAGTGGTTTTATCTCCTAGTAAGTATCGAGTAAAATGACGAGGTTCACTCAGCTTTACGGAAAAATTACTAGAAAATCTGGTTAAAGCAATAAAATAAACTAAAGCGCACAATATCTAGCTTGCAATATACATAAATGAAACCTATTAAGATCTCAAGATTTAAACTTGAGTTTAAGGTGGCTTCTTGCAGTATTTTTTCTGTGATTTTACGCTTTCTCTCAACATTTTCCGAAAAAAAGAGTTGTGCCTCTTATCCTACAGGAGAAATACTACAAGAAACCACCTGAACCTCGCACAATAAGCTCTGTATCTTAAGTAGTTTAAATTTTGAATATTACATTTTCTTACTTTTTATTGGGTATTTTGCCACTGAAAAATATTTAAAAATTTTAATGAAAAAACCTCTGCGCCAAACGGATCAGACAGAGGTTGGTTCTTGAGTACTTGGCTATTTCAAAAAGTCTCACACCTAAAAATATATAAACTAGAACAATGTTATAAACTATGCATATACTCGTATTTCGATACACAAATGCAGCAACGTCAGGCGTGGTTAGTACTTGGATGGGTGAACCTCTCCAGGGAAACACAGCGTTCTCGCTCCATCTTCTAACGGCTTGTATATCAGCGCATGCGTAGAAGGTATGTAACTTTAGGCGAGGGTTACATAGCGGATATACCATCCTTCGGAGGGGATGTAAAGCAGTCGGTCCCTTGTCTATTAAATGTTAGGCAAGTAAAAGATCCCTACTCTTCGACAGAGAAGAGGTTCGGCAAAATTTCCAGGTTGGGGGTAGCTCGTCTCCTGGCGTCGGTGATTGGCCTTGGTAGCGGAAATAGGCCGACGTTAAATAAGTGATTAAAAAAAAAAAAAAAAAAAAAACTCAAAATCAAAGCTATAGTACTCAAGAACCAACCTCTGTCTGATCCGTTTGGCGCAGAGGTTTTTTCATTAAAATTTTTAAATATTTTTCAGTGGCAAAATACCCAATAAAAAGTAAGAAAATCTGAATATGCCACAAAGAAACAATTACAGACAATATTTGAATATTACAATTTTGAAGGAATTCGACGATATTGATGCGATTGCCCGAATGGAAACAAAACACTTGGATGCTGTGCCCATGTGGCTAAATAATACTGTAGGACATGCTCGATATTTATATCTGGCATTGTATACCCTGCCGAAATTCCTTGAAAAATATTTTTAAATTGTACTACCAAACGAAAATAGTCATGATGATTGAAATTATCTGTGACATACAATTTAAAGTAAATAATTCTTTATAAGAAAGTATTTTCCTTTATAGTCGATACCTAGATATAATCAGCAAATTATTCAAAAAGCGCCTCTTTGATTTTGATGGGCCTTTGTGTGGTATAATAGTCCGAGAGCTGTTAGACATTTATGGGTAGGTATTTGAGGCACGATGAAAACTTGTTCAATACTTCTCCTATTATACCTAAGTACAGAACCGCAGACCTGGCTGAAGGGTAGCGAGGCTAAATCGACCCTTACATTTTAAAATAACTTACTTTAAAATTTAATATTTAAAGAGTGAAAAACTAAACAAGCCAAATTATTTAGTCGAATCTAAAAGTTCGCCAGGTGCTTGTGAAATCATTTTGCAAAACATTTTAAAAAATGTATTTGAGGCACGCTGAAATTTTAACAGCATATTATTTATGACTAAAAATAAATATTTTTTAGAAGATGGATAATTTCGGTGGGACATTCTGTCTGCCAGGTGATCGAGAAAATTCCGTATGAGTGTGAGTGAGCAGCGCTATAGGTAGGTTACAGTCTGAGAGAGAGCGTATATCGGCAGCTGTCTGCGTCCCAGAACGCTGCTATTGACTCGGGTAAGACCACGTGAATTACAATACCCAAGCTGTTGCTACTCGAAATTTTGGAGTAATTATAAGATTGCTGATCCTAATTTTTTTTATGTTATAATTTTTATATATTTATCTATATATGAAAAAAGTACAGTATATTGAACATATATCTTGATACCCAATATAAGGCAGGAAACTATTATCGACTCCCTGGTTACTTAAATTGAATTGAATGCAACTGAGAATGACAGCTCCAAAATTTCGAGTAGCAACAGCTTAGATATTGTAAGTCACCTGGTCTTACCCGAGCCAATAGCACCGCAGCCTTCTGGGGCGCAGACAGCTGTCGGTATACGCTCTATCTCACACTGCAACCTATAGCGCTGCTCACTCACACTCATACGTAACTTTCTCGATCACCTGGCAAGTAGAATGTCCCACCGAAATGATCTGTCTTTTTAAAAACATTTATTTTTAGTCATAAATAACATGCCGTTAAAATTTCAGCATGCCTCAATACATTTTTTTCAATATTTTGCAAAATAATTTTACCAGCACCTGGAAACTTTTAGGCGCGACTAAATAATCTGGCTTGTTTCTTTTTTCACTCTTTAAATATTAAATTTTAAAGTATAAAAATTACAGAATGCCTCAAGAATATTAAACAAAATAATAAAAAATCTCATATTTGAAAATGTAAGGGTCGATTTAGCCCCGCTACCCTTCAGCCAGGTCTACGGTTCTGTACTTAGGTATAATAGGAGAAGTTTTGAACAAGTTTTCATCGTGCCTCAAATACCTACCCAAAAATGTCTAACAGCTCTCCTACTATAAGTAGATAAAACAAACAAGATTTCATATTTTTTCCGTCGGTGTAAATATATTAGAACTGTACTAAAAAATAACTTTTGTGATATGTACGATTATTTTCTACTATTAACACCTAAGGAAAAATCTGGAAAAAATACATAATATTCTCGAAAGTACCCCTAATAATTTCAATTGGTTCCATCTTCCTAGCTTTTATAGTTTTTGAGAAAATTAAGTTTGAAAAATAACGGCGCCTGTTCTTACTTTATCGATTGTGACGAGGACAGGTCAAGGTCATGGGTCAAAAACCATACATATAGTATTCTGTTGTAGTACTTATTTCAGACATTGACCATGGGGGCCATTTCGCCATGCGCCCGCTAGACCATTTCATGTAAATCTGCCAAAGTTATGCAAATATGAAAAGCTTATTAGATACATCATCTTGAATTTTTAA
The DNA here is from genome assembly GCA_963583905.1 of Stenurella melanura. Taxonomy (NCBI): domain Eukaryota; kingdom Metazoa; phylum Arthropoda; class Insecta; order Coleoptera; family Cerambycidae; genus Stenurella; species Stenurella melanura. The sequence goes on from OY757309.1 coordinate 199,119,070, forward strand.
ATTTTGACGTAGAATTCCGTATCAGCTACTTTGAAAATATCTATCAATTTTATCACATTTTAGCCACAGCGCATTCGTCATACTCTTGTATATTCTTGAATAGGAAATACCTTTTTCTAATTCCTGCCCACGTTATATTGGGCATAACTTGATAATATCTATAGGAAACTACCGGCAAGCCCTACTATATAATTAGCAAAAATCTATTATAAAAATTGTTTAAACCATTCTTGAGAAATCACCGGAGAAACATTAGGAAATAAATCATTTGAAGAAATTAAGGAACAATATTTTTAAAAACAAACGATACTGTTAGGAAAATGCATTAAAAGGGGAAAATAGTATGTAAATAATTGGTCCTAATTAATGAAGGCGCCCGATGAGTAAAATTGTCTGTATTTCTAAGAATATGGATCCGGCAGCGGCCAGATATGTATTCGGCGACACCCTTTTATTAAAATTCTATGAACAATTATTTCCACATACTAGAGTGCAAATATAGTCACGATATATTCCTTTCAAGAGACTTAGTTGGAAAATTTGAATGTACAATTTTAAGTAATTGTTTAAATCGATAAAAGGCTGGTCAATAACTTGACAAAAACTAGGAAATATAGTGAGTATTACTAACGAATGGGCCATATATACATACAGTGTGTCCCAGAATAGATGTAACAAGAGGTGCAATGGACCAAAAATTTTGGAATATTGGAATGGTATTTGGGGATTGAGTCCTGCTTGTTTTAAAACTAAAGTGTACCAAAAATGACTTGATTTGGTGTTCTACAGGGTGTTTTATAAGCAAAGTTGTAAAAATCGCCACTAATAAAGTACCTTTATTTTTCAAAATATGAAAAAATTCCACTAAGAAAAGTTATTTAGAATTCAATTTTATATTTCTATACCAAATTTCAAGAATATAAAATTATTTTTTGGAAACTTCCCATTTTTGCGAATTAAGAGTTGAATTCATATTTAAAGTTGTGTAGGAGCAAATGTTAATCATCTCAAAAAGTAGGCTATTGATAAATAAAAAATTGAATATACGAGATGTAAGAAGGTATAATGTTAATCGAACTAATTGTAAAACAAGGAACAATTACTAACAGAAGATTAATGAGGTGTAAAAATTATAACAAGTAATAAATGTCAAAAACATAACAGATGCACAAACAAATTAATTATTGACCAATACAAAACAATGTTCACATTTTTTTTTATTATTCGACGTAGCTACCACCCACATCCACACACATTTCGATCCTTCGCCTTAAAACTGTTTCGAATATGATCTAACGGTATGGAGTTTACGGCATTTGTAATTCTCTGCTTCAATACTGCTACATCGTTAGGAAGTGGTTCAGCGTAAACCAACTGCTTGAGACGACCCCATGAAAAGATATCCAATATTGATAGGTCTGGGGATCACGCCGGCCACTTGATCGGTCCATTCCTGGCAATCCAATTTTCTCCAAAGTTTAAATTCAACCACCGATTAGCCATTTCTGTGGAGTGGCCAGGGCAACCATCATGTTGAAAATGAACTAAAGGCATATCTCTTAAAATATTTAAATGTTCTTCAGAAAATCTTTCAAGAAGCTGTAAATAAGTGTGCTAGTTTAGCCTACCCTCAATGAAATAAGGTCCAATAACTCCAACGTGATAAGAGACGGCACACCACACATTCACTTTTTTATAATATTTTCCTCTACAATGAATTCTAAAAAATTGGATTTTCAGAAGCCCAAAACCGACAATTTTGAGATGGAACAACACCATTGGTTGTGAATATGGATTCACCTGAGAAAATTATGAAATGATTCTTCCAACGGTCAAATAGAAATCCAACCTAGGGCCGTCATCTCCCTCTCTAAGCGTATGTTTATAATCTGCTTTATATGCCCTAATTTTCTTTGCTTTGGAGTTCAGACTTGCTAATGTTAATAAGAGCTGACCTCTCTCTTAGTGGCATCCTAGGATGTTCTATAATGGAGACATGAGCTATAATAGCCCCAACATTGTCTTCATCATGTGCTTTTATTTTTCTTTTCATGTTAAGAACACTACCAGTAGCCAGAAACTTTTAATTATTCTCATAGCCTGAGTACATGACAAAGCAGTGTTTGGAAATTTCAAATTAAATGGACTTACTACTTCTCTTAGCGAGTTTTCCCCGACAATTCCGTAGCATTGCACAATATAAATTTTTTCACGCACTGTGAGTAACATTTTCACTTAATTTTTTATACTTGGTTCGTTAATTTGAAACAGAAATTAAGGATAATATTGACTACGTTTGACAGATATATCAATAATAAATGATAAATGTGTATCCTCTGCTTTTCTCATAGCCTACGTTTAGCTTCTACATAATTTTAAATTTTAATTCACAAAAAATAATTTCTATGCAGTTTTAATTCAATGGTTCAAAATAAAATACTATTTTATTGAAAAACTGGAAAGTTTCAAAAAAATAATTTTTTATTCCTGAAATTTGGTATGGAGGTATAAAATTGCATTCTAAATTACTTTTCTTAGTGGAATTTTGTCATATTTTGAAAAATAAATGTACTTTATTAGTGGTGATGTTTACAACTTTGCATATAAAACACCCTGTAGAACACCAAATCAAGTCATTTTTGGTATACTTTAGTTTTAAAACAAGCAGGACTCAATTCCCAAATGCCATTCCAAATTTCCAAAATGTTTGGTCTATTACACCTCTTGTTACGTCTATCCTGGGACACACTGTATGTATATATTTTAAAATCAGTGCGATATATAACTTTCGTTAATTTACGCACAGTTACCCACGTAACACCCTCTACATAATTTATTTTTCCAGTTCTATTACCATCTGAGACAAAGGCACTTAATTGCGAAATATCCTGTATCCTGTCATCTATAATTCTCTCATATATTTGTAAATTTTAATACATAGCTGTAACGTAGAAAATAGGCAAGCACCATTTCATTAAATTTTCTGAATACCCAGTGAAAAATCAGGGGGTAATTTGATAAAAAGAGCCATGATTTAACCGTCAAGCACATAAACATGGAACATTAACCAAATTACGAGCACTTATCTGAACATCAATCTGCAGTAATATAATTAGAATCCTTCGAACCATAAGAAGTCCGGTGTATTCGTGAGCCAGTATTCGTCTGGTCTGAGAGTCATTCCTTACTGATCACAAAAAACACGTAATTCGATTACTACGCGCCACTAGATAGACCACTCATCCCACATTTAGGGGCTCATAGGACCCCTTAACCGGCTGTATCGGAGAAAATGTCGGGAAATGGAGAATGTAGGAATTGGCTGAATGTATGAAAGGTGATATATAATACTTGTTACGGTGTATTGGAAATGAAAATAAAGTAGCTTGTGTTTTACCACTTATTTCCTCCTTTGTAAAATTTTCTATCGATAGACGTAGGACAAAGAAAAAATATTTTATTGGATTAGGCATATTGAATTGGGTTTATGCAAGATGCAGTAACAAAAACTTCTTCGTGTTCTCTTTTTTGTCAATTTACAGTGGAGTTTTGTGATGAATTTTAAACAAAATTCTTTTTTATAAACTGCCTTTTAAATTTTTTGTTTGTCATCATAATTTAGAAACTATCTGTACACACGTATATTTAAAATGGCGATTATTTTAGCACTTATACGTAAAAGCAAAACTAAGCAAAAATATGCTTAATTTTTTATATATTATAAATATTTATAAAACAGTTGTTTAGTTAAATAGTTGAACATTTGTTTATTAATATATTTAAAGTACAATATCCAACACAACTAATGTTAATAACAGGTTAAGTGTGAAAGTAAAAAAAAAGTACATAGATTAAAGAAAGTACATACGCAAAGAACAATGTGGTAAAAACTAAGGAATAAAACACAAATCTTAGGAAATAAACATACAGATCCAGGTTCATAGACAAAAATAGTTACAGGGATCATTTAAATTAACACATTAGAACACATATTTGTGTATAATATTTCATAAATTCAAAAATATTACACAGTGTCCGCCAAAAAGTCTGCACCATATGGAAAACTTTTTTATTCAATTGTTTTTTTAAACGGGTTTCAGCTTTAGTATCAACATGATTAATTACAACAAAACAGACAAAAATATTGGTCATGTCACAAATATGACATTTCCAAAATGTCATTAAAAATATTAAAATGTCCTGAAATGCCCTTATTTATCAAAACATCGAAAGGTACCATAATGAAAAGTGTAGCTCAAGGAACCATTTGATTATGTTATCGTATAAAAAATCGGATTTATTTTATTTTCAAAAATCTGTATAGTTTCAGATAGCCAGGCAGCGTTAAAAGCTCTCAGCTCTCAGTTCTTACATTTTCGGGGTCAAAAATTGCCTCGGCATATAGGCATCTTAAGAATATAAGACAGACAATGATACTTACAGATGCTGTGATACTGCAATAGAAACTGTGGAATATATTCGTTGAATGCAAGACGCTAGTACGCACTAGGCTAGAGTACCTAGAAAAGGTATAATTAACGCATGAGGTCATAGCTAAATTAGCTAAGTATAAGGAAAATTACAAACTTTATAAAAAGCTTGGAAGTTCGGGGCAACTAATTGTTGGATAATTCATATAGATAATTCTTCTAGGTAGATGTAAAGAAGAACTGAAAGAGCAAAGCGACCCTTTAAATAATCCAAAACCTAATTAAAAATTATTTTTACGAAACACTGAATCGCCCATAGTTGTAGTTATCGCGTATTGTAGACACACGTCGTCTCAGGTACCACATGGTACTAAACTGAATGAAACTAGGGCATACTGAAGTTAAATCAGCAACGCAAAGTTCATTAGAATACATTAGGTGTACCAGAAGAAATACGTATTGACAACCTTCTAACAGACTCTAAGCACATATCTTTATATTCTCTTAAGGGTAATCTTAAGAGGATGCAAATTATTTTATTGCATCTGTTGTAGTTGAAATAGTCGCAGAAATCTTCTGATAATTTTCAATAAGTCACTTGATAGCATAGAATATGTGTACCAAGTTTCAAGTCAGTTGATCGACTAGAAGCTGGAAAAAATAAGACAGCTTAGGTATTGTTCCCCGCCATAAAATACAATTCCTTAAATGCGGTGGCAATTTTCAGTGGTTTATGACATTGAAGTAAAGCTCTTATCTTGTGTAACATCCTGTTTGCATCGTTTTACAATAAGTATTCGCAAAAGCACAAACATTGTATGTGATATCTGATTCGATTCGAAATCGGAAAGTTTACTTACTATTACTTCCTTTTGGTTACATGCTAACAAACTGAGCTCAAGACCGTATCATCTCCATTTTATAGAGTCTATGGTCGCTCAATATATATCTAAACGTTTTGAGTTGTTTCTAAGAAATCTTTAATTTTGGGTTATGTCTAGATTTTGAGAAATCTGGTCCATTGTGCAGCACGTGCTATTATTAGTTTAGATATTTAACTTCCAAGCGTGAATTAATTATACACAAGTACATAAAGAAATGGTACACTTCTACGAGCATGGCGTATTTAATGAAAAGGCCCCGATCAGCAAAAGTTTGTCAGGAACCTCGGCTTTGTTTTCTAATGAATATGACATTCTGATCCGATGTACAGTTTTATCATACCTGATTTAAATGAAATGAAATAAGTATAGATATAAAATACATTTGCTTTATTCGTTACTAAAACAAAATGAACATTTTATTTGTCTGCATGCAACACAATGCACAATACACAATGAAAATCAAGAATATTTATAAGTTTTGATAAATTAAAGAAAAATTTTCAACGCAAAATAAATAAAATAATCTCAAACATGTTTTTGTATTTCGAAGGAAGAGTAGAGGCTCCTCGAAGTACAAAAGGCCCTACAAATTTCTCTCAAATGATCCAAGAAATTTTTAATGAGATGGGGCCTAGTCAGCAAATGCTGAATGCTGAGCTGTTAAATCCGCCACTGTCGTTAGAGCTCCCTGAAAAATTTCCTTCCCTGAGGATTGTCGACCGTTGATATAAACAATTCCATTGCGCACATTGACCACCTTCAGGATAGCAATCCAACCATCAAATATTAATAACATATTGTTCAGTGATATGTTATGCGCATCTAAGATTCTTTCTTTTTTAGGACAAATTGATGCACTGGCCTTGAAGAAAATTGTAAATATTCATAAGGAACCTTACGACTAAGTCTTTCCAACCACTTGTAGTTTTCTGGCTCAACATTTGACACACTTGAACTGGAGCTAGATGGAAAATAAAATATATTAATTCGGGAATAAACTCCAGATATAATTTATACAATAATATTTTAAGATTTAAATTGCAACTTTTTCTATATTGTTTGCAGACACTTTTTTGAGGTAAAGTAGCCCCACCTTGATTCCGAGGTTTATTTCTCGATGGAATAAAAAATTATTACTCATTTGGTTAGTTAAGATAAGGGATAGTGGCAAAAATGTGAAAATATTGTAAAATAATTAAAACAATATTTTTTTTGTTTAACAATTTCCAATAAAAATATCGGTAAGTTATTTACACAGAATTTTCCTCTATATTTACAGAGAGCGGTCATTCTAAAAAATTATTAATTAAGAAACGTCATATGAGAATAACAGTCGGAATGTATTTATCATCATTATTACAAAGGAAACCTGATAACTTTTGTTCAAAGAAAATATGCAGAGTAGTCATCCAGCAGCAAAGATTCAATGTTAATGAAATGTGCCAAATATGGAACGCTTGCGTAAATACCTTTACAAATTTTCACTCTGGCTAAATTATTTCTAAGATGACCGACCTGTATATTTTTCACTACAACTCATATTATGTGTCTTATTCCTTGCTAATTGTGTTAACTCTATGATAGATATTATTGCCATCTGTAACATTTTTAGTTGCACATCCACGTAGTGCAGTGAAAGTAAGCAGTGGTTAAAAACTTGTATTTTATTTTATTTTTTAATAGATTTAGAGTGTCATGAAACGTGAAAACTTTAAAAACATTGCTTTAAATATCTATTATATAGTACCTAATGGCGAAAAAGAATTTCATATTTTTTGTAATAGGTTTGGAATGTCACGAAAATTTTAGATTTGAGCGAATATGTTTTTCTTTATCTATTCCCTTTACACGGTCCACCCTGTATATTTTCCAGTGAAAGTCTAACCATTTCGTTGCTGGCAGTAGCATCAACTACTCACCAAAGATTATTCTCCGTCAAGTAGTTTGTAAATTAATGCACCGACAGACGGACAGATTGACGGAATTGAAAAACCTATATTTTCGTAATCTTCATGATCCGAAATGTGAAAATCCGAAGAAATATCGGTAGATGATTTTTTCTCGAATACAATACTTCCCTTCGGTATGCGAGCAAGTAAAAAGGAACACACCACTCTTCAACAAGTGGACAAGTGTCAAAATGGTGACCCAAAATATTCGTGGCATCTTTTCAGGGACATCAAAAATAGTCAAATGCAACTTTGTAGATTTGTAATTTTGCTTCCAACTATGCTAATAACAACTTTGATTTTCAGGCGGAACTTGGGATAATTTGTATATGCTGTTAACGAGAATCGATGTAAAATTTTTCGCAGATTTCGAGTCTGCCCTGGCGAATACGATTTAGTGCTTCCGGACGTCAGAAAAAATAAAAAACAACAGGTGCATGTTAAAAAAAAGGAACTTTTTATTTTCAAAGAGTTTTTCCTAATTTGCCGTTTTGGTGAGCTCTAAAATAAGATTACAAGGACGGAAGCAGATTATATATGACATACTTACTAAACTTATGCTTAACTAAGTACGTCTTTTTAAAAAACACGTTCAGAACAAACATGTCTTTTTTACAATTTCTGGAAAGTATATAGAAATAAATTAAATATTTTGAATACCTAACACGGATCCAAGTAAAAACGTCCGCAGATTCTGTTTCCCTTCTTAGAAGCCCCATTTTAGAGCTCTACGATACGGCAAATTAAGAAAAACTCTCTAAAAAGGCTCTAAAAGCGCTCTCTAAAAAGTTCATTTTTTTACACGCACCTGTCGTTGTTTTTTATTTCTTCTGACGTCCGGAAGCATTAAATCGAATTCACAGGGCAGAATCGAAATGTACGAAAAATTTTACATCGATTCTCGTTATTATCCTATGCAAAGTACCCCAATTTCAGCCTGAAAATCAAAGATGTTATGAACATAGTTGGGAGACAAAATACGCATCATGTCCTGGAAGGGTGAGTTTTATGGAGACATACCGGGTGCCACAAGTAAGTGGCTCACCCTTATAGTTCCTTTATTTTTTAACTTATTCATTTTAAATTTGGGGTGCATAAACTACCTTTAAAAATGGATTTTTGGACATAAAAATGGTATGAAACCATTTCCGGTTTACCCGGAAATGACCGCAACTTTCGAATTTAAATGGAACACCCTGTATATTTTTACATATTTGGATTCAGGACAACATTCTGAGTATACCATGAGAATCTCGCGAATTTTTGAGTCGATGTTCAGTTTTTTAAGCATTTTGAGATATTCATTTAGAGTGCTTTGGAATACAAAATTTGTTCTACGGCATGTAGAGTCCTAGGGAAAAATATAATTTTTCATTTAATTTCATTAATAACAATTTACGAAGCCTCCAAATTTGAGCATATCACTTTTTTATCGAGAACTTTTTTTTTCAAATGGGGAGGTGGTGGCTCATTGTGTTCAATAAATTATAGATTTTTATCTGAATTCATTGATATCCATTTCAAATCTATGTTATTTATTTTTCTATTTTATTTAATTTGCTTAAAAATAAAAAATCTACACAAAGTAGTGGCTCACCCCTATAACTTTTTTATTTTTGAACATATCAAAATAAAACTAGGGGGCCTAGGGTCATACAGAAAACTGCATTTTTTGACATCTGAAGTAATTTAATACCACTTCCGGTTTCGCAGGAAATAACCCTAACTTCTGATTTTCAAATGGAACACCCTGTATATTATTACATTTTTGGATTCAGAATGAACTTTTAAATATGTGTGGTGATTTGTATAAATTTATGGCAAGTTGTTATTTTTTATAGCAGTTAATAATTTTAATCTAGACTGCCATGAAATAAAAAACTAAGTTCTTTGTCATTTTAGATTGTACAGAAAAAAATATTTATACATAGTTACTATTATTAACCATTTTGTAGGCATTTTAATGCAAGTATATTAGTTTTTTTGAAATAACTCTTTTTTCAAATGGGACGGTGGTGGCTCCTTATATTCATTAAATTGCCCTTTGCTACGAATCCATTGATATCACTATGCTTGGATTTTTATTAACATTTATTTAAAAAACTGTAAAAACAGATTTTGCTTGTGGTATTTTAAATCTACAGTTATTATTATACGGCTATCAAAAAATTTCGCATCAAGTTACCTTAGTTTGGCAAGGAAAACAGCTATTACACTTTTATTGAAAAATATACAGGGTAGTAATCCTAAGAAATAATTCAATTTTGGCAGAAATTTGTAAAGATCTTGACACAAATTTTATATATTCAGTCAGTTATTTGTTCATTCTTCTATTAGATGATCAACCTGAATAATTTTTTACCAGTCGTTGTCACGTTTCCTTTGTAGGATTATTGATAACTACATTACGATTATTATTCTCCTATGATATTTCCTAATTAACAATTTTTCAAAATGATCACCCCGCATAAATATACAGGGAAGTTCTGTGTAAATATCTCTCCTATTTTTATATACTAATTTATTTATACTTTTGGATACACAAAATTGTAATCTGTTTCTATTTGTAACTGTTCCAGCAATGCGAATTCTGGATGAATGAAATTGAATACCTCGCGTTACAATCATATAAAATTCACCGGATATCTTCAAAAAACAATCCAGTTCCAGATCTCGTTATAATGTATACGTGTACAAGATTTCAAGTCAATATCTTAAACCGTTCCGGAGAAAACGTGCGGACAAAAAAAAAAAAAGTTACAGACAGACCGACAGACAGACAGAAATTTTCATTTCTCACAAATTTAAAATCTCGACGTTTCATGACATTCTAAACCTATTTCGAGAAAAAGAAATTGATTTTTTTTTACATTTACTGTACTTCCAATCCACTACGTGGATGTGGAAGTAAAATAAGTATTTATTCAAATTGCGCGTTTCTTACTTAGTTTTGAAACAATATTTTAAATTTCAGTAATTACCAATGTCTTGTACGAAAAACTGATTTTAGAGAAACCTTAAAGAATCCGCGATTATTTTATTAAACGAGGATAGATGCGTTTCAAAGTATTCAATAGATTTTTGTACTAGTTGGTTGCCCATCCTTAGAGACGAAGTAAGTAAAAATAAGATAAATAAAATTTAATGTCTCACGTGACTATGGAAATACATAAATAAAGAACTGTTATGGTTGACGGCCAAAAAGTTTTGAGAACGAAACGTTAACTGCCTATAGCTTTCATTTTCATTTTTTAGTTTAAGTATAACATTGTTCTAGTTGATATATTTTTAGGTGTGAGACTTTTTGAAACAGTCAAGTATGCTAGAACCAGCCTCTGTCTGATCCGTTTGGCGCAGAGGTTTTTTCATTAAAATTTTAAATATTTTTCAGTGGTAAAATACCCAACAAAAAGTAAGAAAATCTGAATTCGCCACAAATAAACAATTATAGACAAAAAACAGAAAACCTAAGGAGGCATGCTTTTAAAGGCGACAAAAATACATTATCTCAAATCATCTTAAAGTACATAATAAATTTTGTTACAAAACAAATTTTATTTTCTGACCTTGCTCCACGATGCGGTGCTCAAAGATAATCAAGTATTCGATTCAAAGCCATTTTTCAATAGTTTTAAAAAATATCTTAGTATAAAATTTGGCTCGCTTACCATCATAAGAATTCTTTTTTACAAAAATTCAAACCAAATATAAGTTAAATAATTTTCAAAAGGCGATAAACCACAACATACCACGATTTTAGTTTCTTTCTTGAAGTTATGTAATTCACTAAAATGTGAAATCTCACACCATTTTGACGTAAAATGTACTCAAAATAGTCTGGTCTTTAACCCATACCAATCCGACTCATAAACCCTGAGATATTAAAAAAATTAAAAGCAATTTTTTTTTGTTAAATGTACAAAAAAAGATGGCATCCACTATATTACCATATTCGGTAATAGAAGTAAAAATTGTAATTATTTAAAGGGACTTACCTCGCAGAAGTTTCCTCTGAAATGCTTGTGTTCGAATATGTTTTGGGTACTGGTACTTTTTCTCTTGTACTAATTTTAGTCTTTCTTCCTAAACCATTTTCTTTATGACTCGTACTTTTGTTGGATACGTGCGCAGTTCTTTGTTTTTTAGGTTTTGGATCGTATTGTACTGCCAGGTCATCTTCTAATATTGATTGGTTTCCTGACGTTAATGAAGTATTGTTGCTTAAGGCCTCACTAAAAGCTGCAGGTGCACTTTTTTTTCGACTTCTGACTAACGTTTTATTGGATTTCCTTTTAAGAAATCCACTTATCGAGTCCTCTTGTACAACTTCTTTTGGAACAGTCTTTTTGCCACCCGGAAGTTTATGCGGCATGGCAGCGACCTGTTGTTTTGCAGGTTTAATTTTAGCACCAGTAGGTATCAATAACTTATCTTCCATCTTTTGGTCCACCATCATAAATTTAGTAAAATCCAGGTCCTGTGCTTCAACTGATGGTTTAAATGTTGGGGGGAAATTTTTCGTGTCCTTTTTTACTTCTTTATTTGAATTTACAGGTATACCTTTTGTCCAAGGCCTTATCAGCGTCTTACTACGTTTTCTTCTAGTAAACTCATTTATAGCATCACGCTCATTGGAAACTTTTCCCGACACATGTACCCTCCCACTCGTAGATTGATGAAGTGTATTATAAACAGCTTGTTTTTTATGTTTTATTTCTGAATCTTGCTTACGTGTTGATAGAGTAGGTTCCTTGATAATTCCTTGTTGACTCACCTGAGTAAATTTAGTTAAGTCAAGGTCATTATCCACTACTGTTTGTTTCTGTGATGTGGAAGGGACATTTTTTCTTTTTGCACTGTTTTCGCTCTGTTCAGGAGATAGTGGTGTACTTTTTCTTGGATGTCGTAATAACGTCCTACTAGATTTTCGTGTAAATATTTCATTCAAGAGAACGTTTTCTTGCGCAAGTTGGTCCGACACGCGTATTCTGTTTTTTCTAGTATTTTGTGGACACGTGCTGCTCTTCTCGATCACCTGCTGCGATAATACGTTTTCGCCAGATTTCTGCGGTAGACAGGTCTCACTTTTAGTTTCTGTGGGTTGATTATCATTGTCTTTCTCTAAACTAGATGTGAAGTCTCCTAGCCAATCTTCTAAGCCAATATCAAACAATCTATGACTTGAATCCGACGTATGCTGTGGTTCACTATCTGCAAAATGTAACCCAGTATTTTCCAAAAAATTAAAAGATAGTAAACTATCCATCGCAAAGTAGAACGGTATTACAAGGTATAAGGCACTTGACGTTAAGAAATGAACTAATAATTTTAAATCTTTGTCACTGATATTTATATGTGAGATTTGTGAATGTAAGGGTTGAATACAATAATGAATAATAGATAAATAATGTTATAAACAGAAAAGGACTAATCTGCGAAAATTTCTACTGAAATTAGAACAGGTAGACGTATATTTCATATAGGATTATAATGTCTACCTGATCTAATTTCAGTAGAAATTTTCTCAGATTAATCTTGCATAAATTAAAAGTACCTGGTATATCCCAGACTGCATTTCCTGGAAATTGTTATGAACATATTCAAACACTATTGAAAGATATAATAATAAAAAACATGTTTATTCAATAAATAAGCAGAATATATTCCTAACGTTTATACGTTATTAATTCTCTTATGGCAGAATATGGATGCTATTTTTTAGGTGTATTTACATTTATTTGATAGCAAGGAAACTTTCCGGGTATTTAATCTTCATTTTTCAAACCTTGAAGGGAAACTACTGTAAAATTGAGTCTAAGTATCTTATCTCTCGCTCTGTTGACTTTTTCCCAAATTCTAGAAAATGATATTTCCATATTTGATCAAAATCAGGTAATACTAACACGTTCCTTTGAGACCATGAACTTTCCCGTGTCTTTCTTATGGATAAAATACATGTTTTTATTTTGCAGTAGAATCGAATAAATGTAGCAAAATAATACGAGCTGATAATTCTTTTTTATGTAAAACCTCCATGAGATACCAAAATGGGGCATTTTCGAAACGCCACAGGAGGGAAGACATTAAAACAAAATTATTTATTTGTATTCTCTGCACAATTCTGAAGAGAGGACTTTTATTTTATTGCATTTTCATGATTTTATCGAAAATATTGGTAAAATATCTCTTTTTCCTATAGGAAATACGTGAGAAATCTCATGGTGTTAGAGGTATACGTTAATAACAGTCGATTTTTTTCTTTGTAGGAGATTATGTTTTTAGTATTTCGAACAGATTTGATAGGTGGGACAAAAGAATATTGAATTTTATTTTTCACAAATATAAATACTGTTCATATTACAATATTAGAATGTTCCATCGATTTTGACTTCAACGAATTCAATAACAAGTAAAAATTTGTCTCTTCCGCGTACTTTAGAAAATCGCTTTCTTCTGAGGCTGACATAGAAAGAGAATATTAAAATTTGAAGTACAACCATTGTGCACGTTTCATCTACTAAGTGAACATTATCTGGAGATAGTAAAAATAGTTTCAATCGGCCCAAGGGTTCCAAATCGTTAGAATTAACTTGTATTTTCCCCTAATCTGTTAGCCTAAACCATCACATCAAACTACATTATATTAGAATTTATTTTATTCATATGTCAAAATTTTTATTTTATGAATTTGTTCAATATCTAAATTAAGTATATTTTTCTAATCATAAGCAGTTAAAAAGGTATAAAATTGTAATAAAAAATAAATCACAATAAGATTTGCATATATTCCGGAATACTTGCTGATTGTTTACTTACTTTAAATGAATTCATTCTTTAAGGAACATTTTTTTAGAATTCTAAAGATAGAAAATAGAAATGTTAAAAAAAAAGAAAATGTTTCTATGAATTTATGAATTTCCAACAGTTGCATTCATTTTATAATCCACATTCGAATTATAATGAGAAGCAAACAGTACGTTAATAGGCTTTAATATATTATACTTGTTATCTTTTTTATTTACAAATATGAAAGTCCAATTAAATCTTACATTATATTGTACCTATACGTACCTAAGTATTTTTGACACACCTTATACTGAGTGATTATCATTTAACAATAAAAAAGAATAGATAGAACCATCGAGGGTGTTCAAGACTATGAACATGTAGGACCATTTTTATATAGATTTAAGTTTATTTTTACCCCGTTTATTATACGCATATACAAAACGAAGAGTATATTGCATTCGATCGGCACTTTTCTAAAACCGGTAATATTACTCGTAGAGAAAAAAATTTCATATCACTGTGTTGGTGATCGAATTCTGAACAACTTTTAAAACGCCCGTCCGTCTGTCCGTCTGTTTGTCTGTCTGTCTGTCTGTCTGTCCGTCCGTCCGTCCGTCCGTTCGTCACATTTCTTGTAAGCACGATAACTTAAGAACGAAAATCTGATTGTATTGAAATTTGGACAGTAAGTTAGTGTTAGCTAGAAGAAGAACCCTGTTGTCTTTTAACAAAATTGATCGATAAATAAAAGAGTTATTAATTTTTTAAATGAAAAAAAAAATTTTGTTTTCTAATTAAACAAAAAATTTTTGAAACTAATATCATTTACAAAAAAAACTGCTAAGGGTATCCTATAGAATGTGCAACAATTGTATAACAAGTGTAGTAAATCGGCGAAGAGTAGGTATAATGGTTAGCTTGTTTAAGTATAAAATTCTCCTTTATATCAAGAGTAAGTACCAAAACTTTTTCTCAAATTGTTTTCACGAGTACGATACCAGGTTTAACATGGATTTGACTACACCTTCAAATAATTTAATGTTATATGAATATTGACCAGCTTATATTGGAATTAAATATTTTATTAAACTACCTCTTGGTATATAAAATATAGTAATAGATAAAAATCATGTCTTTAATTTTCTGATGGAATGTCGTTGTTATAGTACTGAAATATTTTTAAACTAATATGTATATGTTAAATAAATATTTTAACTTAATTTGTTTCTTAAAATTGTATAATATGTTTGTGTATGGTTGTGTTTTTAGTATATTGATATTATATCTTTAATATTAGCAAAGTGGTATCCTAGGAGCTACACTATTTGACTTTCCTTATACCAGTGTAAATGGTTTCTTGAAATAAAGAAATTATTATTATTGTTATTAACACAGGCAGCCAGATATTATGCAAATTTTACCTCCGATTTCCTAAATTCCTTGAAATAAATATAAATTATGCTAAACATTGTACTATTCGCCAGTTTATTGAACTTTAAATATAATTGTTGCACATTTTATACCATACTTTTCACATTTTTAAAATATTGTTGAATTTTTAAACAATTTTAATTGTTACTAGAACACTCGTTAGTATAAATAAAATTTAAATAACACTGACCTGCTTGGATCTCAAATTCACAGTTATTGGATTTCGATTCAAAAATTGTTTTCTTCCCTTTTAGCAAATACGGTGTTAATGTTAATGATATAGCCTAGCTGAGAATCATATTTCGATGGTTGGATGTTATATTCTACGTAATGTATATTAGTAAAATATGTAAATAAACAACGATAAGAAATAACCTCGGAAACAACACTTCACAAAATATCTATACAGCTAGAACACATAAAAAGAATACAATTTAAAAAAAATTAAGTGATTAATACTTTTAAAAACCGATCAAGTTTTTTCTCTAGCTAACACTAATAGTACAAGAGCAGTGTGGCTTTTTCGGAACGTCATTGCTTTAAGCTCTGTCATATATTACTTCCACATCCACATAGTGGATTGGAAGTATGGTAATCGCAAAAAAATTTTAAATTTTTATTTTCTTGAAATGGGTTTAGAATGTCATGAAACGTCCAGATTTTAAATTTGAGAGAAAAAAAAATTCTGTCTGTCTGTCTGTCGGTCTGTCTGTCTGTCTGTCTGTCTGTCTGTCTGTAACTTTTTTTTTTTTTTTGTCCCCACGTTTTCTCCGGAACGGTTTAAGATATTGACCTCAAATTTTCTACACGTATATATTATAACGAGATCTGGAACTGGATTGTTCTTTGAAGATATCCGGTAAAGGGTTGGGGGGTAAATAGGGGGAAATATGCAAAGCAAGCTGGTAAGAGTACAGAAACTTGAAATTTGTTGTATCTACTACAAGCCAAGGCCTCAAATTTTTTTATAATATTTTTCATCCCCCCACCCCCTCCAATTCATTATTAAAAGGGTTGATAAAATAAAATTGAGATATTTACATGAAATTTGGTACACGTATATATAATAATAAAATCAGGAACTAAATTATATTTTGGGATTATTCTGTTGAAGGGTTGGGGGTTAAATAGGGGTAAATAGGGAAAAATAAGTAAAGCAAGCTGGTAAGAGTACAGAAACTTGAAATTTGGTGTATGTACTAGAAGCCAAGGCTTCAGATTTTTTAACAATATTTTTCAACCTCCCCACCACCCCTGCTCTGTTATTGAAGGGGTTGGTAAAATTAAATTGAGATATTCACTTGAAATTTGGTACACGTATGTATTATAACGACATCTGGAACTAGATTATTTCTGAGATGTGTCCGTTGAAGGGTTGGGGGTTAAATAAGGGAAATAGGGGAAAATAAGTAAAGCAAGTTGGTAGGAGTACAGTAACTTGAAATTCGGTGCATATACTAGAAGCCAAAGCCTCAGATTTTTTAATTATATATTTCAACCCCCGACCACCCCTACTCCATTATTAAAGGGTTTGATCAAATAAAATTGAGATATTCATTTGAAATTTGATACACGTATGTATTATAACGACATCTGGACCTAGATTATATTTTGAGATGATTCAGTTGAAGGGTTTGGGGTTAAATAGGGGTAAATGGGGCAAAATAAGTAAAGCAAGCTAGTAAGAGTACAGAAACTTGAAATTCGGTGTATGTACTAGAAGCCAAAATATCAAATTGTTTATAATATTTTTCAACCCCCCACATTATTAAAGGGGTTGGTAAAGTAAATTTGAGATATTGACTTGAAATTTGGTACATGTAAGTATAATAACGACATCTGGAATTAGATTATATTTTGAGATGATCTTGTTGAAGGGTTGGGGGTTAAATATGAGTAAATAGGGCAAAATAAGTAGAGCAAACTGGTAAGAGTACAGAAACTTGAAATTCGGTGTATGTACTAGAAGCCAAGATATCAAAATATTTATAATATTTTTCAAAAGCAGCCAGAAATTTTATATACTGTCGTACAGTCGAACCACCTTCATAATTTCTACCTGTACTTCTTATTTGGGTCATTAATTATCAGTATTAGTTTATCAGTTTGAAGTTAAAAAACCGCTGCCTAAGGAATCACTACTTCCACATCCAGATTTTTTATCCAAGTCACTTTAAAGGAAATATTTTGACTAGATTTGCCCTCTAGTGTGTGGAAATTATTGGTCATAGAATTTTAATAATATTTGGAGCAGATGTCATAGAAAAGATTGAGGCGTTGGTTTCTACCATATACGTTAAAAATTAAGTTTTTAGTTTACCCTAGTTATTTTCCCCTATTCACAACCTACCCCTTCAATGGAATCATCTTAATCAGATGTCATTTCAATATATACCTGTCCTAACTTTCAAGTAAATATCTCAATTTTACGTTATCAAACCAAGGAATCTGAGGCCTTGGTTTCTAGTATATACACCAAATCCCACATTTCTGTACTCTTACCAGCCTGATTTACTTATTTTTTCTTATTTACTCCTATTAAACCCTCAACCCTTCAACGGAATCATCTCAAAATATAATCTGATTCCAGATGTCGTTATAATACATACGTGTCCCAACTTTCAAGTGAATATCTCAATTTCATTTTATCAACCACTTTAATAATGGAATAAGGGTGTTGGGGGGTTGAAAAATATTACTAAAAAATCTGAGGCCTTGGCTTCTGGGACATAACAGAATTTCTAGTTTCTGTATTTACCAGCTTGCTTTACTTATTTTTCCCTATTTACTACAAATTACGATCACTCCTTTAACGCAATCGTGTCAAAATATAATCTATTTTAAGATATCGTTATAGGTGTAATAAATTTCAAGTGAAAATCTAAATTTAATTTTATTAACTCTTTTAAGCTGGCTGTATGGCTATAAGTTTTTATGCCAAGAAAAAAAAAAGAAAAACTCTTTTAATTAGGGAGTGGGAGTGGTGGGGGGATGGAAAATATTATAAAAAAATCTGATGTCATCACTTCTAGTATACAGGGTGATTCACGTAGACCATTCATTAGAAGTTTTTCAACTTGCAGTTGGATTAGAAACTTGAAATTTGGTACACAGCCATAATCGATCATGCCCGTTCCATCTAAGATATTTTCAGTCCTCCAACTATACAGGGTGTGCCAATAATTGGTACCAACTTTCTTATTTTAAATGGAAACCTATAGTTTTCTTTACATGTTTCGAGTGGTCTTCTAATTCTGAGTTTAGAGAACCTAAGTTATGTTAACTTATCTATTACAATTTTTGACATATGTCCAATTTTTTGAAAAAAATTGCCGGTGTAGTAGTTTACGAACAAATTTGTATCTCGCAAACCTTTCAAAATTATAAAACCAAATTTGAGAAACAGTTAGCTGGAAGTCCAGGCTAACTTTCGATGTCCCATCGGTGGTCCCATTTTGTACCATATGGGCGCAGTCGATTTTCAAATGTCGCAATCAAAAATTGTCAAAAAGTCAATTTTTTCAAATGGCACCTACTATTTTTTTTACACCATTCGAAAGAAAATTGAATTTTAGGGTGAGTTACTTAAGCATTCCCTATACCTAACTTCACCCCATATCGAGTTATTCAATAAAAATCAAGAAATACATTATCTTGCCGAGAGATTCCTTACTTCATCAAGTATGCCATGGAAACAAAAGACAGTTGTAATAATTTTTAAAGAAAAATATGGATTTTTATTTAATTACACAGAACACCAACAAATTATTATTAACGAACATGAACAATGTTGACGAATTCTGTCAGTGAAAACGAGCATTTGTATTGAAATAATTATTTTGTTAATCTGTTTATTTGTTGTTATTTTGTTGTTATTATTTATTATTGCAATACGATTTTTGAATAAAAATTAAAATGAAATGATTGTTTCCAAAGCCTACTACTCTTGAGAAAAAAAAAAACAATATTTTTTTCAAAAAATGCCAATAACTCAAAAACGACTGTAGATAGACATACACAATGTTAATAAAAGTGGCCCTAAAATTTAATTTTGCATTGATTTCTGGCGTCAGAAATGGTAGGCGCAAAGATGTGCTACGCAATCTGTTGAAAGTAGAATAATAGAATATTTGAACAACAATATGGTGGTCACATTGAACATTTACGTCAGAATTTCGTCAACATTGTTCTTGTTCGTTAATAATAATTTGTTGGTGTTGTGTGTAATTAAATAAGAATCCATATTTTTCTTTAAACATTATTACAACTGTCTTTTGTTTCCATGGCATACTTGATGAAGTAAGGAATCTCTCGGCAAGATAATGTATTTCTTGATTTTTAGCGAATAACTCGATACGGGGTGAAGTTGGGTATAGGGAATGCTTAAGTAACTCACCCTAAAATTCAATTTTCTTTCGAATGGTATAAAAAAAATAGTAGGTGCCATTTGAAAAAATTGACTTTTTGACAATTTTTGATTGCGACATTTGAAAATCGACTGCGCCCATATGGTACAAAATTGGACCACCGATGGACATCAAAAGTTAGCCTGGACTTCCAGCTAACTGTTTCACAAATTTGGTTTCATTATTTTGAAAGGTTTGCGAGATACAAATTTGTTCGTAAACTACTACAGCGGCAATTTTTTTCAAAAAATTGGACATATGTCAAAAATTGTAATGGATAAGTTAACATAACTTAGGTTCTCTAAACTCAGAATTAGAAGACCAATCGAACCATGTAAAGAAAAATATAGGTTTCCATTTAAAATAAGAAAGTTGGTACCAATTTTTGGCACACCCTGTATAGTTGGAGGACTGAATATATTTTAGATAGAACGGGCATGATCGATTATGGCTCCATACCAAATTTCTAATCCAACTGCAAGTTGAAAAACTTCTAATGAATGGCCTACGTGAATCACCCTGTATACACCAAGCCCCAATTTTCTATACTTTAACTAGCTTGCTTTACTTATTTTCCCCCTATCTATCATTATTTAATCCCCAACTCTTGGGCGGAATCATCTCAAAATATTATCTAGCTCCAGATGCCGTTGTAATACATGCGTGTACCAAATTTCAAGTGAATATTTCAATCTTGTCTTATTAACCCCTTTAGTAATGTAGTAGGGGACGTGGGGAGTTGAAAAATATTACAAAAAATCTGATGCCTTGGCTTCTTACTAGAAGCCAAGGCATCAGATTTTTTGCACTGAATTTCAAGTTTCTGTACTCATACCAGCTTGCTTTACTTATTTTTCCCTATTTAACCTCTAACCCTTTAACTGAATCTTCTCAAAATATAATCTAGTTTCAGATGTCGCCATCATACATACGTGTACCAAATTTCAAGTGAATATTTCAATTTAATTTTATCAGCCGACATCTAATAACAATAATTTAATAATGGATTAAGGGTGGTGGGGGGTTTAAAAATATTACTAAAAAATTTGAGGCCTTGGCTTCTAGGACATATACCGAATTTCAACTTTCTGTAATCTTAGTAGATTTTTCCCTATTTACCAATTACCCCCACTCGTTCAACGCAATCATGTCACAATGTAATCTAAGATATCGTTATACGTGTAACAAATTTCAAGTGAAAATCTAAATTTAATTTTATCAACTCTTTTAAAAAGGGAGTGAGGGTGGTGGTGGGATGGAAAATGTTATAAAAAAACCTGAGGCCATCACTTCTAGTATATACACCAAATCACAAATTTCTGTACTCTTACCAGCTTGCTTTCCTTATTTTCCCCTGTCTACCACTATTTAACCCTCAACCCTTCAACGGAATCATCTCAAAATATAATCTAGTTCCAGATGTCGTTATAATACATACGTGTACCAAATTTCAAGAGAATATTTCAATTTTATTTTATCAATCCCTTTCATAATGGAGTAGGAATGGTGGAGGGTTGAAAAATATTATAGAAGAATCGGAGGCCTTGGCTTCTAGTACATGCACCGAATTTCAAGTTTCTATACCAGCATTCATACCAGCTTGCTTTACTCATTTTCCCCTATTTACCCTATTTAACTCCCAACCCTTCAACGGAAGCTTCTCAAAATATAATCTAGTTCCAGATGTCGTTATAAGAGCTCTGTTACACTAGGCCACCTGTGGCGCCACCAAGCTGAGACACTGGTGGCGCAACTGGTGGAGCTGTGAAAAAGAGCATCGCCACCGATGATGCAGCCTAAAATATTCAGTTATTTTTAACCATGTCGTGGTACGAGAGTGTGCTTCTTCTCGCCTTATTAAGAAAAAGAAAGAAAAGATGCAGATATAGAAAAATGCATGTACATCCAATGCTAGGATTAAGAGAAGAAAAAGGCCTTTATTATACTTTGTTTAAAGAACTGTGCAGATGATAACAAATTTTTTAATTACTTCCGTATGTCAAAACCCTCATGCTACGAATTTTTTTTTTATTTTCATCTCGTTCGTCACTTTCATTTTCAGTAACATTTTCACTCTCCACTGCGTTTTCACTATTACCTTCATCCGACATTATTAAACTTAAACTGTCAATATATCAGTTCCATATGATGTTGGTGGAGTAACACTGGTGTCTAAGTGTAATAGGTTACATATAAAACAATGTCTCGCTATGCAATCATGCCACCACAAGTTGCCCGAACGATTGCCAGGGCTGTCCACCAGCACATCAGCAATTTTCGGTGGAGCCACCAGTTACCCTAGTGTAATAGGACATATTTACTTAAATGCCCCGCTATGTACTAAACCACCAGTGTCTCAGCTTGGTGGCGCCACCGGTGGCCTAGTGTAATAGAGCTCTAATACATACGTGTATCAAACTTCAAGTGAATATTTCAGTTTTATTTTATCAACCTCTTCAATAATGGAGTAGGGGTGGTGGGGGGTTTAAAGATATTATAAATAATCTGAGACCTTGGCTATTCGTCCATGCACTTCTATTTTATCAATCCCTTTAATATTTTATCAACCCCTTTAATAATGGAGTATGATTGGTGGGGAGTTGAAAAATATTATAAAAAAATTTGATGCTTTGGCTTCTAGTATATACACCAAACTTGAAGTTGCTGAATTCGTACCAGCTTGCTTTACTTGTTTTCCCCTATTAACCCCTATTTAACCCCCAACCTTTCAACGGAATTATCTCAAAATATAATCGAGTTAGAGATGCCTTTATAATACATACGTGTACCAAATTTCAAATGAGTATCCCAATTTTATTTTATCAACCCCTTTAATAATGGCCTAGGGGTAGTGGGGGGTTCAAAAATATTATAAAAAAATCTGAGGCACTGGCTTGTAGTACATACATCAAATTTCAAGTTTTTGTACTCTTAGCAGTTTGCTTTACATATTATATTTACCCCTATTTATTCCCCAATCCATCACCGGATGTTTTCAAAAAACAATCCAGTTCCAGATATCTTTATAATGTATACATGTACAATATTTCAAGTCAATATCTTAAACCGTTCCGGAGAAAGTGTGCGGACAAAAAAAAGTTATAGGCAGACCGACAGACAGACAGACAGACAGACAGAAAATTCTTTACGGTCAAATTTAAAATCTCGACGTTTCATGACATTCAAAACCTATTTCAAGAAAAAAAAATTGATTTTTTTTTACGATTACAATACTTCCAATCCATTACGTGGATGTGGAAGTAATACCTATTACATATAAAGTGTTTTAAACAAATCCTAGGATTTTTCAGAAATGTTTTGCTTAATTCTCTCCGTTTTCGAGACCTTATCCTGTTTCTCGGCGTTATTTTGACAACTTGTTTTTATTTGCTCCACGCTCCTTTAAAATAGCAGGAATTCTAAAGAAACGAACGATGGCTCTTTCTCATCTATTACCTTAATTCGGTAGTGAGCAAAGCAAAGGCAATTTCGTAATTATTTTTGCAAGCGGCTATTATAATATTCACACTTCAATAACACAGGAATCCAAAAATGAAACAATGAGTTGTCTGACCTCCACACAAAATGGCGCCCTCAATCTAGATTTCAACATCATACTGTAATCCGAAAAAAATTTTGTTACAGATATTAAGTTTATATTTGTCGAAGATAAGCTGAGAACGCTCAGGGATCGAACCGTGGACCTCATGATTCGTAGGCTGATGATTACACTAGCGTTGAAAAGTGGTTAATGAAATCTAATCCTGATTTATTTTAAACGTGTAACAAAAGCGTGCTCTACTACACGGTAGTGCCTCGCACCAAGTTCACTGCAACGTTCTCCACGTTCACAGAAAGAAATAGCATCTACAAAAAGTAGTGAAACGCCTACAAAAACATACTCTCTGTAAAAAAATAGCACCAAGAACACTCTGTCCAAAATATCTTTCCTCTCTACAAATACATAAAATAAGAAAATGTTCTCCAAAAATATTTGAAATCAATTAAAATCGCCAAGTCCGGTATCTATTTATAAATAGAAAATGTATGAAAACAATTGTATTTTCAAATAAAAAAAAACTTGGTGCCTTTCACTAAGAGGCCAAACGCTGTTTGGATTCACTAGTGCCACTCAGTTATTCTTATACAAATTTGCCTGTCAACCTCTGACTGCAGTATTACATATTATTTTCGATTATCATCATGTGCAGGATCTGCGGAAACATGGAAAGTGAAACGTGCCAAGTTTTTTTGTATTGTAAAAAAATGTTTCATACATTTTCTTTTTATAAATAGATACCGGACTTGGCGATTTTAATTGATTTCAAATATTTCTGAAGAGATAACATTTTCTTACTTTATGTTTTTGTAGAGAGGAAAGAAATTCTCTTGGACAGAGTGTACTTATCGCCATTTTTTTACAGAGTATCTGTTTTGTGGGCATAGGTTGTACGGTTTTCGAGAAAATCGCGATAAACAATATTGTGAGTACCTGTACTATGTATAGTAGGTTATGTAGTTCAGCCATTTGAAAAACTTGCAAAACAGTTTAAAGGGGACCGGCCGCAATTAGTTTTCAATTTATGTACAAAAAAGTTATAAAGAAAGTGGTCGGCTTCTTTTATTGCCATCGCAAAAAGTTGTCATAAATGTTTCCTAACGAGTTAAGAATGTGGACCAATCTCACTGAATATAATTGGTTGAAATTTCTCCTACCAAATAGATGATTCGTTGAAATAAGCGATCCAGTCAACGTGGACTTCTAGGGGTGGGGTAACTGTTTCTTTGTCACAAAGTTTGTACTGCACGATTCCGGCGGTATACTAATCAGAAGCGGTCGGTCTCCTTTAGGCTCTTTTTTCGAGATTTCTTGTATCGCTGAATTACATATGAAACCTACTCTACTCTGTTATTTTATTATTATAGTCCACATTAGTTGTCCACTAAAGAGTCTCCAGGTTTAAATATCTTTAGATTTTGTTTTGAAAGCTTAGCATATCAAGTATAAAGCCGGTGTAGCCCAAGGAACCATTTGGTTAGGTTATCGTATAAAAAATCGGGTTTATTTTATTTTCAAAAATTTGTATACTTTCAGATTGCCAGGCAGAGCTAAGAGCTCTCAGGTCTTACATTTTTGGGTCAAGAATTGCCTGGGAATGTAGACATCTTAAGAATATAGGGTAGACAATGATACGTACAGATACTGTGATACTGCAATAGAAACTGCGGAATATATTCCTTGTGAATGCAAGATGCTAGTACGCACTAGGCTAGAGCATCTAGATAAGGTGGAATTAACGCATGAAGACATAGCTAAATTAACTATCAGTTAAATTATAAACTTTGTAAAAAGCCTGGAAGTTCTGGACAAATAATTGTAGGATAATTCATATAGACAATTCTTCTAGGTCGATGTAAAGAAGAAGTGAAAGAGCAAAGCGATCTTTTAAATAATTTAAAACCTAATTAAAAATTAGTTTTACGAAACACTGGATCACCCATAGTTTTAGTTACCGCGTATTGTAAACACACGTCGTATCAGGTACCACCAGGTACTGAACTGAATGAAACTAGGGCATATTAAAGTTAAATCAGCAACGCAAAGTTGTGTGGTGGTACCAGAAGACGTACGCATTGACAACCTCCTAACACACTCTAAGCACATTCCTTTATATTCCGTTAAAAGTAACCTGAAGAGGGTGCAAATTATTTTTTTGTGTATGTTGTTGTTGAAATAGTCGCAGAGATCTTCTGATAATTTTCAATAATTCACTTGATAGCATACAACATATGTACCAAGTTTCAAGCCGGTTGATCGACTAGAAATTGAAAAAATAAAATAGCTTAGGCATTGTTCCCCGCCATAAAATACAATTCTTTAAATGCGGTGGCAATTTTCAGTGGTTTATGTTATTGAAATAAAGCTCTTACCTTGTATAATATCCTGCATGGTTTTACAATAAGTATTCGTGTCTGTGATATCTGATTCGAGTCGAAATCGGAAAATTTGCTAACAATTACTTCCTTTTGGTTACATGCTAATAAATTGAGCTCAAGACCGTATCATTTCCACTTTATAGAGACGATGGTCGCTCAATATATATCTAAACGTTTTGAGTTGTTTCTAAGAAATTTTAAATTTGGTGTTATGTCTAGATTTTTAGAAATCTGGTCCACTGCACTGTGCAGCACGTGCTATTATTAGTTCAGTTATTTAACTTCCAAGCGTGATTTCATTATACACAAGTACATAAAGAAATACTACATTTCTACGAGCATGGCGGATTTACGGAAAAGGTCCCGATCAGCAAAAGTTCGTCAGGAGCCCCGGGTCTGTTTTGTAATGAAAATGACATTCTGATCCGATGTACAGTTTTCTCATACATGATTTAAATGAAATGAAATACATATAGAAATAAAATACATTTGCTTTATTGGTTACTAAAACAAAATGAACATTTTATTTGTCTGCCTGAAACACAATGCACAATACACAATGAAAATTGAGAAGATTTATAAGTTTTGATAAATTAAAGAAAAATTTTCAACGCAAAATAAATAAAATAATCTCAAATATATTTTTGTATATCGAAGGAAGAGTAAAAGCTCCTCGAAGTACAAAAGGCCCTACAAATTTCTCTCAAATGGTCCAAGAAATTTTTAATGAGATGGGGCCTAGTCAGCA
Source organism: Stenurella melanura (assembly GCA_963583905.1). NCBI lineage: Eukaryota > Metazoa > Arthropoda > Insecta > Coleoptera > Cerambycidae > Stenurella > Stenurella melanura. The sequence goes on from OY757309.1 coordinate 199,145,644, forward strand.
AATGCTGAATGCTGAGCTGTTAAATCCGCCACTGTCGTTAGAGCTCCCTGAAAAATTTCCTTCCCTGAGGATTGTCGACCGTTGATATAAACAATTCCATTGCGCACATTGACCACCTTCAGGATAGCAATCCAACCATCAAATATTAATAACATATTGTTCAGTGATATGTTATGCGCATCTAAGATTCTTTCTTTCTTAGGACAAATTGATGCACTGGCCTTGAAGGAAATTGTAAATATTCATAAGGAACCTTACGACTAAGTCTTTCCAACCACTTGTAGTTTTCTGGCTCAACATTTGACACACTTGAGCTGGAGCTAGATGGAAAATAAAATATATTAATTCAGGAATAAACTCCAGATATAATGTATACAATAATATTTTAAGATTTAAATTGCAACTTTTTCTATATTGTTTGCAGACACTTTCTTGAGGTAAAGTGCCACCTTGACTCCGAGGTTTATTTCTCGATGGAATAAAAAATTATTACTCATTTGGTTAGTTAAGATAAGGGATAGAGGCAAAAATGTGAAAATATTGTAAAATAATTAAAACAATATTTTTTTGTTTAACAATTTCCAATAAAAAAATCGGTAAGTTATTTACACAGAATTTTCCTCTATATTTACAGAGAGCGGTTATTCTAAAAAATTATTAATTAAGAAACGACATATGAGAATAACAGTCGGAATGTATTTATCATCATTATTACAAAGGAAACCTGATAACTTTTGTTCAAAGAAAATATGCAGAGTAGTCATCCAGCAGCAAAGATTCAATGTTAATGAAATGTGCCAAATATGGAAGGCTTGCGTAAATACCTTTACAAATTTTCACTATGGCTAAATTATTTCTAAGATGACCGACCTGTATATTTTTCACTACAACTCATATTATGTGTCTTATTCCTTGCTAATTGTGTTAACTCTATGATAGATATTATTGTCATCTGTAACATTTTTAGTTGCACATCCACGTAGTGCAGTGAAAGTAAGCAGTGGTTAAAAACTTGTATTTTATTTTATTTTTTAATAGATTTAGAGTGTCATGAAACGTGAAAACTTTAAAAACATTGCTTTAAATATCTATTATATAGTACCTAATGGCGAAAAAGAATTTCATATTTTTTGTAATAGGTTTGGAATGTCACGAAAATTTTAGATTTGAGCGAATATGTTTTTCTTTATCTATTCCCTTTACACGGTCCACCCTGTATATTTTCCAGTGAAAGTCTAACCATTTCGTTGCTGGCAGTAGCATCAACTACTCACCAAAGATTATTCTCCGTCAAGTAGTTTGTAAATTAATGCACCGACAGACGGACAGATTGACGGAATTGAAAAACCTATATTTTCGTAATCTTCATGATCCGAAACGTGTTCCCCGCCATAAAATACAACTCCTTAAATGCGGTGGCAATTTTCAGTGGTTTATGACATTGAAGTAAAGCTCTTATCTTGTGTATCATCCTGTTTGCATCGTTTTACAATAAGTATTCGCAAAAGCACAAACATTGTATGTGATATCTGATTCGATTCGAAATCGGAAAATTTACTTACTATTACTTCCTTTTGGTTACATGCTAACAAATTGAGCTCAAGACCGTATCATCTCCATTTTATAGAGACTATGGTCGCTCAATATATATCTAAACGTTTTGAGTTGTTTCTAAGAAATCTTTAATTTTGGGTTATATCTAGATTTTGAGAAATCTGGTCCACTGTGCAGCACGTGCTATTATTAGTTTAGATATTTAACTTCCAAGCGTGAATTAATTATACACAAGTACATAAAGAAATAGTACACTTCTACGAGCCTGGCGTATTTAAGGAAAAGGCCCCGATCAGCAAAAGTTTGTCAGGAGCCCCGGCTTTGTTTTGTAATGAATATGACATTCTGATCCGATGTACAGTTTTATCATACCTGATTTAAATGAAATGAAATACGTATAGATATAAAATACATTTGCTTTATTCGTTACTAAAACAAAATGAACATTTTATTTGTCTGCATGGAACACAATGCACAATACACAATGAAAATCAAGAATATTTATAAGTTTTGATAAATTAAAGAAAAATTTTCAACGCAAAATAAATAAAATAATCTCAAACATATTTTTGTATTTCGAAGGAAGAGTAGAGATTCCTCGAAGTACAAAAGGCCCTACAAATTTCTCTCAAATGATCCAAGAAATTTTTAATGAGATGGGGCCTAGTCAGCAAATGCTGAATGCTGACCTGTTGAATCCGCCACTGTCGTTAGAGCTCCCTGAAAAATTTCCTTCCCTGATTGTCGAACGTTGATAAACAAATCCATTGCGCACATTGACCACCTTCAGGATAGCAACCCAACCATCAAATATTAATAACATATTGTTCAGTGATATGTTATGTGCATCTAAGATTCTTTCTTTTTTAGGACAAATTGATGCACTGGCCTTGAAGAAAATTGTAAATATTCATAAGGAACCTTACGACTAAGTCTTTCCAACCACTTGTAGTTTTCTGGCTCAATATTTGACACACTTGAACTGGAGCTAGATGGAAAATAAAATATATTAATTCAGGAATAAACTCCAGATATAATGTATACAATAATATTTTAAGATTTAAATTGCAACTTTTTCTATATTGTTTGCAGACACTTTTTTGAGGTAAAGTGCCACCTTGACTCCGAGGTTTATTTCTCGATGGAATAAAAAATTATTACTCATTTGGTTAGTTAAGATAAGGGATAGAGGCAAAAATGTGAAAATATTGTAAAATAATTAAAACAATATTTTTTTTGTTTAACAATTTCCAATAAAAAAATCGGTAAGTTATTTACACAGAATTTTCCTCTATATTTACAGAGAGCGGTCATTCTAAAACATTATTAATTAAGAAACGACATATGAGAATAACAGTCGGAATGTATTTATCATCATTATTATAAAGGAAACCTGATAACTTTTGTTCAAAGAAAATATGCAGAGTAGTCATCCAGCAGCAAAGATTCAATGTTAATGAAATGTGCCAAATATGGAAGGCTTGCGTAAATACCTTTACAAATTTTCACTATGGCTAAATTATTTCTAAGATGACCGACCTGTATATTTTTCACTACAACTCATATTATGTGTCTTATTCCTTGCTAATTGTGTTAACTCTATGATAGATATTATTGCCATCTGTAACATTTTTAGTTGCACATCCACGTAGTGCAGTGAAAGTAAGCAGTGGTTAAAAACTTGTATTTTATTTTATTTTTTAATAGATTTAGAGTGTCATGAAACGTGAAAACTTTAAAAACATTGCTTTAAATATCTATTATATAGTACCTAATGGCGAAAAAGAATTTCATATTTTTTGTAATAGGTTTGGAATGTCACGAAAATTTTAGATTTTTTCTTTATCTATTCCCTTTACACGGTCCACCCTGTATATTTTCCAGTGAAAGTCTAACCATTTCGTTGCTGGCAGTAGCATCAACTACTCACCAAAGATTATTCTCCGTCAAGTAGTTTGTAAATTAATGCACCGACAGACGGACAGATTGACGGAATTGAAAAACCTATATTTTCGTAATCTTCATGATCCCAAATGTGAAAATCCGAAGAAATATCGGTAGATGATTTTTTCTCGAATACAATACTTCCCTTCGGTATGCGAGCAAGTAAAAAGGAACACACCACTTTTCAACAAGTTGACAAGTGTCAAAATGGTGACCCAAAATATTCGTGGCATCTTTTCAGGGACATCAAAAATAGTCAAATGCAACTTTGTAGATTTGTAATTTTGCTTCCAACTATGCTAATAACAACTTTGATTTTCAGGCGGAACTTGGGATAATTTGTATATGCTGTTAACGAGAATCGATGTAAAATTTTTCGCAGATTTCGAGTCTGCCCTGGCGAATACGATTTAGTGCTTCCGGACGTCAGAAAAAATAAAAAACAACAGGTGCATGTTAAAAAAAAAGGAACTTTTTATTTTCAAAGAGTTTTTCCTAATTTGCCGTTTTGGTGAGCTCGAAAATAAGATTACAAGGACGGAAGCAGATTATATATGACATACTTACTAAACTTATGCTTAACTAAGTACGTCTTTTTAAAAAACACGTTCAGAACAAACATGTCTTTTTTTACAATTTCTGGAAAGTATATAGAAATAAATTAAATATTTTGAATACCTAACATGGATCCGCAGATTCTGTTTCCCTTCTTAGAAGCCCCATTTTAGAGCTCTACGATACGGCAAATTAAGAAAAACTCCCTAAAAAGGCTCTAAAAGCGCTCTCTAAAAAGTTCATTTTTTTACACGCACCTGTCGTTGTTTTTTATTTCTTCTGACGTCCGGAAGCATTAAATCGAATTCACAGGGCAGAATCGAAATGTACGAAAAATTTTACATCGATTCTCGTTATTATCTTATGCAAAGTACCCCAATTTCAGCCTGAAAATCAAAGATGTTATTAACATAGTTGGGAGACAAATTACGCATCATGTCCTGGAAGGGTGAGTTTTATGGAGACATACCGGGTGCCACAAGTAAGTGGCTCACCCTTATATTTCCTTTATTTTTTAACTTATTCATTTTAAATTTTGGTGCATAAACTACCTTTAAAAATGGATTTTTGGACATAAAAAATGGTATGAAATCATTTCTGGTTTACCCGGAAATGACCGCAACTTTCGAATTTTAAATGGAACACCCTGTATATTTTTACATATTTGGATTCAGGACAACATTCTGAGTATACCATGAGAATCTCGCGAATTTTTGAGTCGATGTTCAGTTTTTTAAGCATTTTAAGATATTCATTTAGAGTGCTTTGGAATACAAAATTTGTTCTGCGGCATGTAGAGTCCTAGGGAAAAATATAATTTTTCATTTAATTTCATTAATAACAATTTACGAAGCCTCCAAATTTGAGCATATCACTTTTTTATCGAGAACTTTTTTTTTTCAAATGGGGAGGTGGTGGCTCATTGTGTTCAATAAATTATAGATTTTTATCTGAATTCATTGATATCCATTTCAAATCTATGTTATTTATTTTTCTATTTTATTTAATTTGCTTAAAAATAAAAAATCTACACAAAGTAGTGGCTCACCCCTATAACTTTTTTATTTTTGAACATATCAAAATAAAACTAGGGGGCCTAGGGTCATACAGAAAACTGCATTTTTTGACATCTGAAGTAATTTCCACTTCCGGTTTCGCAGGAAATAACCCTAACTTCTGATTTTAAAATGGAACACCCTGTATATTATTACATTTTTGGATTCAGAATGAACTTTTGAATATGTGTGGTGATTTGTGTACATTTATGGCAAGTTGTTATTTTTTATAGCAGTTAATAATTTTAATCTAGACTGCCATGAAATAAAAAACTAAGTACTTTTTCATTTTAGATTGTACAGAAAAAAATATTTATACATAGTTACTATTATTAACCATTTTGTAGGAATTTTAATGCAAGTATATTAGTTTTTTTGAAATAACTCTTTTTTCAAATGGGACGGTGGTGGCTCCTTATATTCATTAAATTGCCCTCTGCTACGAATCCATTGATATCACTATGCTTGGATTTTTATTAACATTTATTTAAAAAACTGTAAAAACAGATTTTGCTTGTGGTATTTTAAATCTACAGTTATTATTATACGGCTATCAAAAAATTTCGCATCAAGTTACCTTAGTTTGGCAAGGAAAACAGCTATTACACTTTTATTGAAAAATATACAGGGTAGTAATCCTAAGAAATAATTAAATTTTGGCAGAAATTTGTATAGATCTTGACACAAATTTTATATATTCAGTCAGTTATTTGTTATTCATTCTTCTATTAGATGATCAACCTGAATAATTTTTTACCAGTCGTTGTCACGTTTCCTTTGTAGGATTATTGATAACTACATTACGATTATTATTCTCCTATGATATTTCCTAATTAACAATTTTTCAAAATGATCACCCCACTTTAATATACAGGGAAGTTCTGTGTAAATATCTCTCCAATTTTTATATACTAATTTATTTATACTTTTGGATACACAAAATTGTAATCTGTTTCTATTTGTAACTGTACCAGCACTGCGAATTCTGGATGAATGAAATTGAATACCTCGCGTTACAATCATATAAAATTCACCGGATATCTTCAAAAAACAATCCAGTTCCAGATCTCGTTATAATGTATACGTGTACAAGATTTCAAGTCAATATCTTAAACCGTTCCGGAGAAAACGTGCGGAAAAAAAAAAAAAGTTACAGACAGACCGACAGACAGACAGAAATTTTCATTTCTCTCAAATTTAGAATCTCGACGTTTCATGACATTCCAAACCTATTTCGAGAAAAAGAAATTGATTTTTTTTTACATTTACTGTACTTCCAATCCACAACGTGGATGTGGAAGTAAAATAAGTATTTATTCAAATTGCGCGTTTCTTACTTAGTTTTGAAACAATATTTTAATGTTCAGTAATTACCAATGTCTTGTACGAAAAATAGATTTTAGAGAAACCTTAAAGAATCCGCGATTATTTTATTAAACGAGGATAGATGCGTTTCAAAGTATTCAATAGATTTTTGTACTAGTTGGTTGCCCATCCTTAGAGACGAAGTAAGTAAAAATAAGATAAATAAAATTTAATGTCTCACGTGACTATGGAAATACATAAATAAAGAACTGTTATGGTTGACGGCCAAAAAGTTTTGAGAACGGAAGTTTTCTTCCGAAACGTTAACTGCCTATAGCTTTCATTTACATTTTTTAGTTTATAACATTGTTCTAGTTGATATATTTTTAGGTGTGAGACTTTTTGAAACAGTCAAGTATGCTAGAACCAACCTCTGTCTGATCCGTTCGGCGCAGAGGTTTTTTCATTAAAATTTTAAATATTTTTCAGTGGTAAAATACCCAACAAAAAGTAAGAAAATCTGAATTCGCCACAAATAAACAATTATAGACAAAAAACAGAAAACCTAAGGAGGCATGCTTTTAAAGGCGACAAAAATACATTATCTCAAATCATCTTAAAGTACATAATAAATTTTGTTACAAAACAAATTTTATTTTCTGACCTTGCTCCACGATGCGGTGCTCAAAGATAATCAAGTATTCGATTCAAAGCCATTTTTCAATAGTTTTAAAAAATATCTTAGTATAAAATTTGGCTCGCTTACCATCATAAGAATTCTTTTTTACAAAAATTCAAACCAAATATAAGTTAAATAATTTTCAAAAGGCGATAAACCACAACATACCACGATTTTAGTTTCTTACTTGAAGTTATGTAATTCACTAAAATGTGAAATCTCACACCATTTTGACGTAAAATGTACTCAAAATAGTCTGGTCTTTAATCCATACCAATCCGACTCATAAACCCTGAGATATTTACAAAAATTAAAAGCAATTTTTTGTTGTTAAATGTACAAAGAAATATGGCATCCACTATATTACCATATTCGGTAATAGAAGTAAAAATTGTAATTATTTAAAGGGACTTACCTCGCAGAAGTTTCCTCTGAAATGCTTGTGTTCGAATATGTTTTGGGGCGTGTAATATCTGGTACTTTTTCTCTTGTACTAATTTCAGTCTTTCTTCCTAAACCATTTTCTTTATGACTCGTACTTTTGTTGGATACGTGCGCAGTTCTTTGTTTTTTAGGTTTTGGATCGTATTGTACTGCCAGGTCATCTTCTAATATTGATTGGTTTCCTGACGTTAATGAAGTATTATTGCTTAAGCTCTCACTAAAAGCTGCAGGTGCACTTTTTTTTCGACTTCTGACTAACGTTTTATTGGATTTCCTTTTAAGAAATCCACTTATCGAGTCCTCTTGTACAACTTCTTTTGGAACAGTCTTTTTGCCACCCGGAAGTTTATGCGGCATGGCAGCGACCTGTTGTTTTGCAGGTTTAATTTTAGCACCATTAGGTATCAATAACTTATCTTCCATCTTTTGGTCCACCATCATAAATTTAGTAAAATCCAGGTCCTGTGCTTCAACTGATGATTTAAATGTTGGGGGGAAATTTTTCGTGTCCTTTTTTACTTCTTTATTTGAATTTACAGGTATACCTTTTGTCCAAGGCCTTATCAGCGTCTTACTACGTTTTCTTCTAGTAAACTCATTTATAGCATCACGCACTTTTCCCGACACATGTACCCTCCCACTCGTAGATTGACGAAGTGTATTATAAACAGCTTGTTTTTTATGTTTTATTTCTGAATCTTGCTTACGTGTTGATAGAGTAGGTTCCTTGATAATTCCTTGTTGACTCACCTGAGTAAATTTAGTTAAGTCAAGGTCATTATCCACTACTGTTTGTTTCTGTGATGTGGAAGGGACATTTTTTCTTTTTGCACTGTTTTCGCTCTGTTCAGGAGATAGTGGTGTACTTTTTCTTGGATGTCGTACCAACGTCCTACTAGATTTTCGTGTAAATATTTCATTCAAGAGAACGTTTTCTTGCGTAAGTTGGTCCGACACGCGTATTCTGTTTTTTCTAGTATTTTGTGGACACGTGCTGCTCTTCTCGATCACCTGCTGCGATAATACGTTTTCACCAGATTTCTGCGGTAGACAGGTCTCACTTTTAGTTTCTGTGGCTTGATTATCATTGTCTTTCTCTAAACTAGATGTGAAGTCTCCTAGCCAATCTTCTAAGCCAATATCAAACAATCTATGACTTGAATCCGACGTATGCTGTGGTTCACTATCTGCAAAATGTAACCCAGTATTTTCCAAAAAACTAAAAGATAGTAAACTATCCATCGCAAAGTAGAACGGTATTACAAGGTATAAGGCACTTGACGTTTACAAATGAACTAATAATTTTAAATCTTTGTCATTGATATTTATATGTGAGATTTGTGAATGTAGGGGTTGAATACAATAATGAATAATAAATAAATAATGTTATAAACAGAAAAGGACTAATCTGCGAAAATTTCTACTGAAATTAGATCGTATTAGAAGTATATTCCATATAGGATTATAATGTCTACCTGATCTAATTTCAGTAGAAATTTTCTCAGATTAATCTTGCATAAATGAAAAGTACCTGGTATATCCCAGGCTGCATTTCCTGGAAATTGTTATGAACATATCCAAACACTATTGAAAGATATAATAATAAAAAACATGTTTATTCAATAAATAAGTAGAATATATTCCTAACGTTTATACGTTATTAATTCTCTTATAGCAGAATATACTGGGATGCTATTTTTTAGGTATATTTACATTTATTTGATAGCAAGGAAACTTTCCGGGTATTTAATCTTCATTTTTTAAACCTTAAAGGGAAACTACTGTAAAATTGAGTCTAACTATCTTATCTCTCGCTTTTTTTACTTTTTTCCAAATTATAGAAAATGATATTTCCATATTTGATCAAAATCGGGTAATACTAACACGTTCCTTTGAGACCATGAACTTTCCCGTGTCTTTCTTATGGATAAAATACACTTTCTTATTTTGCAAGAGAATCGAATAAATGTAGCAAAATAATACGAGCTGATAATTCTTTTTTATGTAAAACCTCCATGAGATACCAAAATGGGGCATTTTCGAAGCGCCACAGGAGGGTTTTATAGAAGACATTAAAACAAAATTATTTATTTGTATTCTCTGCACAATTCTGAAAAGAGGACTTTTATTTTATTGCATTTTCATGATTTTATCGAAAATTTTGGTAAAATATCTCTTTTTTCTATAGGAAATACGTGAGAAATCTCATGGTGTTAGAGGTATACGTTAATATCAATTGATTTTTTTCTTTGCAGGAAATAATGTTTTTAGTATTTCGAACAGATTTGATAGGTGAGACAAAAGAATATTGAAATTTATTTTTCACAAATATAAATACTGTTCATATTACAATATTAGAATGTTCCATCGATTTTGACTTCAACGAATTCAATAACAAGTGAAAATTTGTCACTTCCGCGTACTTTAGAAAATTGCTTTTTTCTGAGGCTGACATAGAAAGAGAATATTAAAATTTGAAGGACAACCATCGTGCACGTTTCATCTACTAAGTCAACATTATCTGGAGATAGTAAAAATTGTTTCAATCGCCCCAAGGGTTCCAAGTCGTTAGAATTTACTTGTATTTTCCCCTAATCTGTTAGCCTAAACCATCACATCAAACTACATTATATTAGAATTTATTTTATTCATACGTCAAAATTTTTATTTTATGAATTTGTTCAATTTCTAAATTAAGTATATTTTTCTAATCATAAGCAGTTAAAAAGGTATAAAATTGTAATGAAAAATAAATCACAATAAGATTTGCAAATATGCGGGAATACTTGCTGATTGTTTACTTATTTTAAATGAATTCATTCTTTAAGGAACATTTTTTTTAGAATTCTAAAGATAGAAAATAGAAATGTTGAAAAAAAAAGATAACGTTTCTACGAATTTATGAATTTCCAACAGTTGCATTCATTTTATAATCCACATTCGGATTATAATGAGAAGCATACAGTACGTTAAAAATCTTTAATATATTATATTTGTTACCTATGTGGAGGCCATTGAATAGGGCCATCCTGCCCAATGCACGCATACGCCTATAGTTTTTAAAAAAGACGACTGTCCCGCGCACTGGCGATTGATTGTAAGAGTATTCTCTTACAATCAAGACAAGGTGTTCCCAAATGCGTGGATTGGGCGGGATGGCCCTATTCAATGGTCTCCAACTTCCCCAGATCTAACTCCGTTGGATTTTTATGTCTGAGGACGTGCCAAAGAGCTCGTGTACGCGACGAAGGTTGCGACTATAGAGGAACTTGTCCAACGCATAGAAACGGCTTTCGGTACAATTAGGGAGGAAATACGATTTCATACAATAACTGTCGAAATACGAAGCAGGTGTCGGGCCTACATTCGCAACAGAGGCCAACACTATGAGCAAGATTTTTAAAATTTTTTAATAAATGATAAAAATATAATTGTTTCTTTATTTCAAGTAAAACCCATAAACAGAAAGAGACTGAAGATAGATTTTACTTCGCAAGAGTGAGATAACAGATTTTACCTGTTTCCCATGCATAATTTAAGCAAAAATAATGTTTTGTTCAGAATTTTGAATATTAGCCTTATGTGACCCGATTCACAAATTTAGCGAATTCACGAAGTTATTAAAAGATTTTTATGACATGTGGGACATCATTACCAAGAGAATAGACTAGGGAATTTTTGAGGGAGTTGGAAGATCCCGGTCGCTCTGATTTTTTTTTGAATTTCAATTTTACCTATTGCGAAACGTTGCGAGTGAATAAAAAAACAACTAGATGACTGATGTCAGTAATTTTGGATTTAAAAGAACCCTTCAACAATACACATCAACATAAAAATGAAATTCGCAGTCTACGCCTAATACTTTTTTTATAATTTGAATTTAAATTTAGAATTTGGGATTTTTCTCATAAAAAATATTAAAAGTCGATATGAAAAATCCCGCAGGGGATGGGAAGTGTTAAGGGGCCTGAAAGAATAGAAGATGACTCTTTCTGTCGGCCATTTCAATTTGGCATGCACTAAACACCCTGTATTATGCCTATACGTACCTAAGTATTTTTGACACACCTTAGTGAGTGATTATTATTTTACAATAAAAAAGAATAGATAGTACCATCAAGAGTGCTTCAAGACTAGAAACATGTAGGACCACTTTTATAAGACTTAAGTTTATTTTTACTGTTTATTATACTCTTCGCAAATACAAAACTAAGAGTATATTGCATTCGATCAGCACATTTCTAAAACCGGTAATATTGTTCGTGGAGGAAAAATTTTCATATCACTGTGTTGGTGATCGAATTCTGAACAACTTTCAAAATGTCCGTCCGTCTGTCCGTCTATTTGTCTCTCTGTCTGTCTGTCTGTCTGTCTGTCTGTCTGTCTCTCCGTCCGTCCGTCACGTTTCTTGTAAGCACCATAACTTAGGAACGAAAAGTCTGATTGTACTGAAATTTGGACAGTAAGTTAGTGTTAGCTAGAGGAAGAACCCTTTTAACAAAATCGATCAATAAATAAAAAAGTTATTCATTTTTGAAATGAATAAAAAAAATTTGTTTTGTAATTAAACAAAAAATTTTTGAAACTAATGTCATTTACAAAAAAAACTGCTAAGAGTATCCTATAGAATGTGTAATATTTATATAACAAGTGTAGTAAATTTGCGAAGAGTATAATGGTTAGCTTGTATATGTATAAAATTCTCCTTTATATCAAGAGTAAGTACCAAAACTATTTATCAAATTGCTTTCGCGAGTACGAGACCAGGTTTAAAATAGATTTAACTACACATTCACATAATTTAATGTTATCTGAATATTGACCAGCTTATATTGGAACTAAATGTTTTAATAAACTGCCTCTTGGTATACAAAATATTGCCAATATATAAATATAAAATATATAAAAATCATGTCTTTAATTTTCTGTTGGAATGTCGTTATTATAGTACTGAAATATTTTGACAGTAATATGTATATGTTAAATAAATATTTTAACTTAATGTGTTTCTTAAATTTATATAATATGTTTGTGTAAGTTTAAAAGTGAATTATTTATTATTTGTTTGCTTATAGTAATGAAACATTTTCTTTATAGGATTTTGCAAACAGTGGAAAGAAAAGCTATCTATGAGAACTAAAGGAAAAACTATATATATAAAAATATTAATGAAATCTTTGCATTCTTTCGATAACCTGACTTCTAGTTATGCTAACAAGTAAAATTCTGATTTGCCATTCTCATTTTAACACTAGCATCCAACCTAGTCCCCTACGGCTAAGCAGGCTAAACTAGTATCCACATGATCCCCTACGATATGTAAATTCAGTTAAAAATGAGAACAAAGGCCTGAAATTAATTTATTTACGTACCTGTCTTTAAAATTTTTTCATTCAAATGAATTACATTTTCATAAAATCTCATTCAGTTTTATGAAAATGTAATTCATTTGAATGAAAAAATTTTTAAAGACAAGGTACGTAAATAAATTAATTTCAGGCCTTTGTTCTCATTTTTAACTGAATTTACATATCGTAGGGGATCATGTGGATACTAGTTTAGCCTGCTTAGCCGTAAGGGGACTAGGTTGGATGCTAGTGTTAAAATGAGAATGGCAAATCAGAATTTTACTTGTTGTCAGGTTATCGAAAGAATGCAAAGATTTCATTAATATTTTTATATATATAGTTTTTCCTTTAGTTCTCATAGATAGCTTTTCTTTCCACTGTTTGCAAAATCCTATAAAGAAAATGTTTCATGTTTGTGTAAGGTTGTATTTTTAGTGTTTTGATATTTTATCTTTAATATTAGCAAAGTGGTATCCTAGGAGCCACACTATTTGACTTTCTTTATACCAGTGTAAATGGTTTCTTGAAATAAAGAAATTATTATTATTGTTATTACACAGGCAGCTAGATATTATGCAAACTCTACCTCCGATTTCCTAAATTCCTTGAAATAAATATAAATTATGCTAAACACTGTACCTACTATTCGAAAGTTTATTGAACTTTGAATATAATTGTTGCACATTTTTATACCATACTTTTCACATTTTTAAAATAATGTTGAATTTTTAAACAATTTTAATTGTTACTAGAACACTCGTTAGTATAAATAAAATTTAAATAACACTGACCTGCTTGGATCTCAAATTCGCAATTATTGGATTTCGACTCAAAAATGCTTTTCTCCTCTTTTAGCAATTACGTGTTAATGATATAGCCTAGCTGAGAATAATATTTCGATGTTAGATGTTATATCCTACGTAATGTATATTAGTAAAATATGTAAATAAACAACGTAAGAAATAACAGTTTACAAATTTCTATACAGCTAGAACACATAAAAAGAAGACAATTTAAAAATTTAAGTAATTAATACTTTTAAAAACGATCAAGTTTTTTCTCTAGCTAATACTAATAGCACAAGAGCAGTGTGGCTTTTTCGGAACATCATTGTTTTAAGCTCTGTCATATATTTTTATTGTTTTATGAATGAAAACGATTAACAAAATCACCGCCAGGCGTGACACCTACCATTAGGCATGATTTGTCAAAGTTGTACAAAATGGAGTAATGCACGTGATCCCTACAATTTTTTTATGTTAAGAATATTTATATAAGTATTTTAAACACAGAGAAATATTCTCAGAAAGAAACTTCAGTCAATTGATTAGCCAGAGAGAAAAATGTTTCGTTACAGGATCTTTTCTTTTTTAAAACATAAATGTATATTTCTTTAACACAGAAATAATCTTCCCAGAAATACTTCAGTCAAAATAGGAACAAATTTTGACCTTTGACGGAAGTAATTGGAGAAGATTTGAAACTTCGTAAAAGATGTTGATTAGGATGTAGTTTTAAATATACTAAAAGTCTCCGTCTCCATCTGTGCCGCTAAAGAAACCATCATTGAAAATTTAGTTTAAGGTAGTACTTCAATGCAAAAAAAGTTAGGAATAACAATATTCACATCTACAAATTTAGCAGCATGTTAAAGTTAGCCAAAAAAATCCAAAAAAGGTTGCATATTCAATATTTTGATGATATTTTTTTTAATACAATTTTTTAACTTTCAAATGATTAGACACAATAGTTATATGATATATAAACTGAAAAAAAAATTTGACCTGAATTTCAAGATGATTGGGTCTTTTTTTTATTTTTAGGAAATAATGAAACTTTGGCCAAAATCTGGCTAACTCAACACGCTAGTAAATTTGTAAATGTGAATATTTTTATTCCTAACTTTTTCTGCACTGAAGTACTACCTTGAACTAAAAGATAATGCATTTATAACTTATATTAAAGTCAGTTATTTTTTATGGGTCTGTGAATAGTTCATAGTGCAAAAAATCAAGAGATAACTATATTATATTGTTATTTTTGTATACTAATAGATATCAATGGCAACCAAAAATGAGTAAATATTTTACATCCCCTTGAAAACCCATTTTGATTTTTCTTCCTAGCATGTTTGGTTTTCGAGCAATTCAATTTTTTCTATAGGTCGTGCGCAAAAAATGTCAAATAAACGAAAATTCCTGCGAATTAAAAATACAAATTTTGCAATTTTTTTCAATATTGATTTTCTCGAAAACCATGGCAATTAGGCAATTAGTCTAGCTTTCTTTTTATGATGAGCAATTTTTTTGCATCTTGAACGGTTAACGAGTTATTAGTAAAATGAGCTTTTTTCACCGAAGGGCTGGTTTATTTGGGGGGTTTGCGCGGTACCCCTAGAACTGATTTTTGTAGTTTGGTGATGCATAGTCCCTCCACTAACAGTTATTGAAGGAAAATCTCAGATAACATTGTTTGTTATGGAAATGTTTATAATTATTGGACTCATATCGCAACAGAGATACATTTTTATATGAATGTATTAGGCACGTAAGTCTGAATAACTTTGAAAATATTCGTCATCTGTCCGTTCGCCTGTCGGTTTGTCCGTCTGTTTGTACGCCTCTTCACCCACCATGTTTCTTATGAGCACAATAACTTAAGACCAAAAACTCCGATTTTATTAAAACTTGAAAGATAATCAGTGTTAGATAGATGAATAATTTTTTAAATTTTGAAAAAATCAATCGATAAAAGTTGTGAATCATTTTTTTTTGCATATGCCAAAGTTTATTTTGTTGTGATGTATGTTCGATATAATTAATTAACTCACATATAATTCATATAACGATGAGTTTCAGAAAAGCTACCTAGCTCTAGTACTATTTTGTTGTATGTGCTATATGCTTTATAAAATTTCACGTGACATTTTATTCTGTATCTTATAGTAGTAAGCAATTCTTATGCGTAGGAGATCTGTAGGCTTTAATATTTCTGATGCACTTCTTAACTAATTATGTGATTATTGTTTAATGCAAACAGCCCCACTTGAGAGGAAAATTGCAAAGATGTATTTACCATACTATCCTTGTAGAATTAATTGTTCAAGATTTAAATAACAAATAAGAAAGCTTATTTAAATTAATCTCACTACGGCAATTTTACTTCAAATTTACCAAATCCCTTGATACGTCTGGGATAATGATAAAATATGCCTACCTAAGTAGCAGTGTAAACTAAACTAAATATATACTATTCGACAAATTATTGACCTTTTAATATAATTGTTGCACATTCTATACTTTCGCATTTTTTAATTAATGTTACAAATGGCAAGATCAAAAACTTAATTTCATAATTCAGTTGTTCGTAAATTGTACATGTGTTATTATTGTAAATCTGTATTTTATAATGCTCGTAAATTATTTTATAATGTAATTTATTATATTTTTTCATATTATTACTTGATGTATTCTGTCCAATTTTTGTAATTTACACAGATTTAAATAAAATTAAATAAAATCTATCTATCTATCTTCCTAGTTGAGTAAAATTTGTCATAACAGTAACATCGCAAGATGCACATTTTTATTTACACTTCTGAGACATGGACTATTAGGGAGGCAGATAGACAATATTTGCAGCTAGATGCCTGGACAGCTCATCGCACCAACAACTCGATTCCCCTAAAATAATAATTCTGCAGCATATAATGTTTCCTCGAATACTTTCATTCTTCGGTCACGGCCACCGGAAAGAGGATACTCTAAAATGGTTAATTGTTCGGCCCTGAGCGTCGGGCTGATTCCACCAAAAAGATAATGGCTGCTTCCCATTATCTTTCACGAATCCGTGTGCCTAGCAGACAGCCGCGATAGTTAACGTGAGACTATTGGACATGCTATACAGCAAAGGGATGCCAGCTATAATCTTACATGAATCACACAACGTCTGTCAAGACCCTGTTAATATGAGGAATGGAAGAAAGAAAATTTGAATTTTCAGACATTTTCAATTTTTTGACAGTAACTTACCGAGCCACTCGTCAGTATAAAATACAGACATAGAATAAAGTAAAGAAAAGAATTACATTCAACCTGCTTGGGTTTCGGACTCGCATCTCTCGAACTTCCAGTGAAAATTTTAATTACTAGGCCATCATTTTTTTAACAAATACGTGTTAATATTTATATAACTAGTCGAGAAAATGAAGCATTTAACTCCAACTTGAGACTCCGCCCCACCTGATATTTATATGAGATGGCGTAAAATGTTCCCAAAGATGTATAGAACAAGCGGAACCGGTGCTATTTCGATTTCCGGTCGCAAACTGGGACAGAAGTTCGCTATTTACGGTCACCAACAAAAATTTTTAAAGTTGAAAAATAGCCATTGGATTTTATATTTTGGATACTTCTAAGCATTTTTTACCTAACCACACTATTCTCGGGATGTAAGCGTATGGAAATAAACGGGTATTTAGGTTCCTTTTTTCAAAAAACTATTATTTACAATTATTTTTGGGCGTTCATTTTGAATCAAAATATGTGGAGTTTATATTATGGATAATTCTAAGCATTTCTTGTTTTTGATATTTTTTACCTAACCTCGCCCTTCTCAAGATATAACCATTTAAAATTTTTAAAAAGTATACTTAAGCTATTTTTTTTCAAAAAACTAGTATTTACGATTATTTATGGGCGTTTATTATGGATTAAAATATATGGACTTTATATCTTGGACAATCATAACCATTGTTTGACTATTGACATCTTTTACTTAACCTCACCCTTCTGATATAAGCGTTCAAAAGAAAATAAAAAGTACATTTAATTTCTATATTTTCTAAAAACTGGTATTTTTTATCGTTTATTATGAATTAAAACATATGAACTTTATATTTTGAGCGATTCTAAGCATGTTTTGACTCGGCATTTTTTAGCTAAATTCACCCTTCTCGAGATATAGGTATTTGAAAATGAAAAAATGTATATTTAAGTTATTTCCTTTAAAAAAAACCGCTGCACTAGGTACTTCCACATCCAAATTTTTCATCCAAGACACTTTAAAGAAAACATCTTGACTGTATTTGCAATCTAGTATGTGGAAATTATTGGTCATAGAATTTTAGTAATATTTGGGGCAGATGTCATAAAAAAGTTTGAGGAAATGGTATCCACCATATACGTTAAAAATGAAGTTTCTAGTTTACCCTACTTACTTTCCCCTATTCACAACCTACCACCTTCCGCCCCTTCAATGTAGTCATCTCAATCAGATGTCACTATAATACATACGTTTACTAACTTTCAAGTGAATATGTCAAATTTATGTTATCAATCCCTTTAATAATGGAGCGGAGGTGGTGGAGTTTGAAAAATATTAGAAATAAACCTGAGACCTTGGTTTCTAGTATATACACCAAATCCCAAATTTCTGTGCTCTTACCAACTTGATTTACTTATTCTCCCCTATTTACTCCTATTAAGCCCAACCCTTCAACGGAATCATCCCAAAATATAATCTAATTCCAGAGTCGTAATAATACATACGTCTACCAAATTACAAGTGAATAACTCAATTTTATTTTATCAACCACGTTAATAATGGAGTAAGGATAGTGGAAGGGTTGAAAAATATTATTAAAAAATATGAGACCTTGGCTTCTAGGACATACACCGAATTTCAAGTTGCTGTTCTCTTACCAGCTTGCTTTAATTATTTTTCCCTATTTACTTCTACTTGCCCCCACTCCTTCAACGCAATCATGTCAAAATATAATCAAGTTTCAGATATAGTTACATGTACCAAATTTCATGTGAAAATTTAAATTTAATTATATCAACTCTTTTAATAAGAGAGTGGGGGTGGTGGGGGGATGGAAAATACTACTAAGAAAATTTGAGACCTCCGCTTCTAGTATATTCACCAAATCCCAAATTTCTGTACTTTTACCAGCTTGCTTTACATATTTTCCCCTATATACCCCTATTTAACCCCCAACCCTTCAACGGAATCATCTCAAAATATAATCTAGTTCCAGATGTCGTTATAATACATATGCGTACCAAATTTCATGTGAATATCTCAATTTTATTTATCAACCCCTTTAATAATGGAGTAAGGGTGGTGGGGGATTAAAATATATTACTAAAAAATCTGAGGTCTTGGCTTCTAGTACATACACCGAATTTCAAGTTTCTGTAGTCTTACCCCCCAACCCTTCAATGGAATCATCTCAAAATATAATCTAGTTCCAGATGTCGTTATAATACATATGTGTACCAAATTTCAAATGAATATCTCACTTTTAATTTATCAACCCCTTTCATAATGGAGTAGGGGTGGTGGGGGTTGAAAAATATTACAAAAAAATCTGACGCGTTGGTTTCTAGTACGTATACCGAATTTCAATATTTACCCCTAATTAACCCCCAGCCCTTCAACGGAATCATCTCAAAATAGAATCTAATTCCAGACGTCGTTATAATACACACGTGTACGAAATTTCAAATGAGTATCTCAATTTTATTTTATCAACCATTTTAATAATGGGGTAGGTGTGGTGGGGTGTTGAAAAATATTATAAAAAAATCTGAGGCCTTAGCTTCTAGTACATACACCGAATTTCAAGTTTCTGTACTCTTACCAGCTTGCTTTACTTATTTTCCCTTATTTACCCCTATTTAACCCGCAACCCTTCACCGGATATCCTCAAAAAATAATCCAGTTCCAGATCTCGTTATAATATATACGTGTACAAAATTTCAAGTCAATATCTTAAACCGTTCCGGAGAAAACGTGCGGACAAAAAAAAAACAGACAGACCGACAGACAGACAGACCGACAGACAGACAGAAAAAAAATTATTTTTTTTTTCGCTCAAATTTAAAATCTCGACGTTTCATGACATTTTAAACCTATTTCAAGAAAAAAAAAATTTAATTTTTTTTCGATTATAACCTCACTCTTTTCGAGATATAAGCGTTAAAAAAACAAAATATGTATTTAAGCTTTCATTGTAAAAATGGCAGTATTTATGATTATTATTGGTCTTTGACCAATCTTCTAATTGATAATCAAAGACCAGGAATAATCGTAAATACTAGAAAAAACAGGAAGGTTTTAAATTCACGTTTTTTTTTTCTAGGCGCTTATATCTCGAGAAGAGTGAGGTTAAGTAAAAAATGTCAAGAGTAAAAAAATTCTTAGAATTGTCCAAAATATAAAATACAATGGATTTTTTCCCACTTAGAAGAAATTTTTGGTGACCGGGAATAGCGCACTTCTGTCCTACTTTATGAGAGGAAATAAAAAAAGCACCAGTTAACATGACCCTGACTTTGTTCTATACATCTGTACGAACATTTTGCGCCATCTCACATAAAAATCCGGTGGGGCGGAGTCTCGTGTTTGGGGTATAGGTCTTGTTCCTGCTTCATTTCCTCGACTAAACCTTGCTGAAAGTCATATTCCGATGGTTGGAAATTACATTTTACGATTTTAAAATATATTTTTAATATAATTTAAAATAATATAGTACTGCAGTGAGCGTTCATATACATGACGGATTAATATAAGCTTGATTAGACATTAGCGTTAAAGTATGGCAGAAAAGAAATGTGATATGAAAATATTTCCACACTCTGGCTCCTGTACTATTAGTAAAGTATATAATTAAATAGCGATAGGAAATCGAGGGCGTTAAAATAAATAAGATAAAATAATGGGACATGAAATGTCCACCACTTGTAACGAATCTCATGGCCAACTTATTCTTCTTCTATTAATTTCCTCGCTTACCATAGGGAAGTATTGTAACTTGTAACCGTGAGAAAATCAGTCTCCGAGATTTCTGCGAATTTTCACTTTGAAACTATGTAGGTTACGAAATTAAGGTCTATCTGTCGGTTTGGTGCCTCTCTGTATATTAGCCTGTATTTATAAATCTATTTAACGGAGAAAAAATATATTTGGTAGGTAGTTAACATTACTGCCAACGAAGAAATGGGCATTACTTCTAGATAACATCTATAGGTGGACAAAAAATCAAATTAATGAATGAAATGTGACAGAAGATATCTGGCATATGGTTAACATAATCCTCAATGAAAAAAGCTTGTCATATTTTTAGTGGTAATTATACAATGCGCACACGCCTTAAAAATTAAAAAATGTGTAGTAGATATGAGGACAATAACATTTTGCATAGAGTTAATAAAACTTCCGAGAAAGAAATTCGCTATATTATTGGTAAGAAAATATACAGAGTGGCCACGTAAAGAGAATAATTAGGAATCGATTGAAGATAATAATATTTGGAATGTTGTCTGACGCACATTTACATAAAAAGGCATACGACATTCAACGAAACGGTATATTTTCAGGCCTGCAAAAAGAAACAAAAATTGGGAGATAGTTATATTTGGAATGTTGTCTGACGCACATTTGCATAAAAAGGCATACAAATTCAACGAAACAGTATAATTTTCAGGCCTGCGACAAGAAACAAAAATTGGGAGTATTCATCGGATTTCAGGGAAGGACAATTCCGACCTTTATAATTTATACATAAAATACGCAAATCAGTTCCAGTTAGGTAATGTTGAAATTTATTCAGGGGTGCTCAAATATTCTCAAGGGGTGCCTCGCACCCTCCTTGGCTACTGGCCTGGAGGTTTTGTGTAAATACTCTAACAGACTTTTTTTGAGCTATATTGAAAAATCGATTTGCAACCTATTTTTGGAGATTCATGTACCTCGCCGTATGTAGCATCATAATTTTTACTTAATTACTTCTGACACAATGGATAAGAAAAGTTCTACACTGATCACAGATATTTTTCATGCATAGTAGAGTACCCGATATTTTTTTAGATATTTTTAAAATGTTGGTCGACGCATCAAAAAATAACTAATGAAAAAAATAATGGCACCTATATGTACGAAAATTAAAAATATATTTAAAAAAACTCTGTCTAAGGAATTACTACTTCCACATCCAGACTTTTCATCCAAGTCGCTTTAAAGGAAACAACTGGACTGTATTTGCACTCTAGTAAGTGGAAATTATTGGTCACAGAATTGTAACAATAATTGGGGCAGATGTCATAAAAAAATTTGAGTCGTTGGTTTGTACCATATACGTTAAAAATGAAGTTTATAGCTTGCTCTACTTATTTTCCCCTATTCACAACATTTCCTCTCACCTCTTCAACGGAATCATCTCAATCAAATGGCATTACAATGCATACGTGTACTAACTTTCAAGTGAATATCTCAATTCTGTTATCAATACCTTTAATAATGAAGTGGAGGTAGTGTAGAAGAGGGGGGGGGGGGCGGATTGAAAAACATTAGAAAAAATCTGAGGCCTTGGTTTCTGGTGTTTAAACCAAATCCCCCTGCACTTTTACCAGCTTGCTATATTTATTTTTCCCTATTTACCTCTACTTACCCCCCCACTTCTTCAACAGAATCATGTCAAAATGTAATCTAGTTTCACATGTTATAATACATACGTGTACCAATTTTTGAAAATTTGTTTACGATTAGTATACTACCACTCCACTATGTGGATGTGAAAGTAAAATAAATAGGTTCGACTATGTGAATTCTTTAAATTGGGACATGGCCTTGACTAACATTGGAAGTGAAATGACGATTTAATTTATGAAAACACGTTATTTGCCGATTTTACTCTTGAACGCTGCAAACGTATTTTTTATCACCTTCTGTGTACTTCAAAAATTGTATATGACTGGATATCTATTTAAGAGTCAAATATAAATATTAGTAAAAGATCCTTGGTCTTCCCTTTTAGAAATCAACTATTAGCTTGCCTTCGCTATATGAAACACTCTGTGGATTTAAAAACAGTATTATAATATGCCACTTTTAATCTGCCACAATTTTTATATGAGACATTTTTTCAAATTTCAAACGGCTGGGGAGTTATTGACAATCGCACTGGTAACTCGGTCTGTATGTCATAATAACTGACGATAACTAATTTAAAATAAATCGAATTGAGATTATTAATAATGAAAAATCATAAATTACCTAGACATATAAAAAAAAAATCTAATTCATAAATTTAGCCTGTGCTACTGTAAGGTCTATACCTTACAGTAGGTAAAAACGAAACAAGGGATGCAGGCAAATAAGAAGAGGTACCCTCACTTTTGCAATACCTAGAAGGCTTGTTCTTTATTTAAAAAAAAATTAATTGATGCATTCGATGACTTATGAAGCCATAAAAGAAAACAGCTTTAATCGATGGTGTCTCCGGGTTGCGGGTAAATTAAGCCTAGCACCCCACTATAATCTCACTGTATATCTCAAAAACTTTTTGACGTACATTCCATTCATGTATTCTATGAGTTAAGAAAACAAAAAATTGTGATCGCAAGTGACGTCAAAATTCCATGACGCGGGCAAAATTTGCTTGTATTAAAAGTGAGTCCCTGTATGTCGGTGGTAGTACTTACTCACACAAAGTTTTTTATGTATCTTATTCATAGGAAATCTGTACAGCCGGCTCTCCACCTATGTATTTAACGACATCTGGAACTAAATCCTATATTGAGATGAATCCGTTAAAGGAGGGGCTGTATTGGGGAAAATAGGTGGAGGAAGCTAATAAGAGTCCAGAAATTTAATTTTTGGCGTATATGCCAGAGACCAACACTTCAGATTTTTTTTATGACATCTGCCTCAAATATTATTAAAATTCTATGATCAATTATTTTCACATACTAGAGTGCAAATATAGACAAAATATTTTCCTTTAAAGAGACTTGGATGAAGAATCTGGATGTGGAAGTAGTGATCCTTAGACATCGGTTTTTACAGGGCGTTTTCCACGACGATACTAGTTTCTACATTTTTAAACTACCGCCAGATACACTCTACAGTTTACAATCGATTTCTGTAAAAATCACTTAAGTCATTCCAGAGAAATCGTTGGGTAAACATTAATTTAAAAAACATACATAGGTGTCGAATTGAGAACCTCCTTTTTGGAAAAATTCAAATTCCGTTAAGAATTATGTAGGTAAATATACTTAAAAAGACAGAGCTACCGAAACTGTCCGTGGAATTCATCATTTTACTTCCCTCGCATACCGAAGGGAAGTATTGTATTCGAGAATAAATCAGCCTCCGAGATTTTTTCGGATTCTGACGTTTCAGAACACGTAGATTCCGAAAATATAGGTTTTTCAATTCCGTCAGTCTGTCTGTCTGTCTGTCTGTCTGTTGGTGCATTTACTAAAAAACTGGTTGACGGAGAGCAGTCAAATTTGGTAGGTAGTTAACCCTACTGTCAGCAATGAACTGGTAGAATTTTCAGTGAAAAATATACAGGGTGGACCGTCTAAACGGAATAAATAGTGACAAATTTTTTTTTTCTCAAATTTAAAATTTCCACCTTTTATGACGCGCTAAACCTATTTCAGAAAAAAAAATTTTTCGAAACTTTTTTTCAAACATTTTTGAAAAAAATCGGTAAAGTTATTTACACAGAACTTCCCTCGTTATTTGTGCATGACAGTCACTCAAAAAATTATTAATTACGAAATGACATTGGGAATAATAATCGGAATATAATTATTGGTATTATTACAAAGAAAACCTGATAACTTTTGGTCAAAAAATATACAGAGTGTTCATCCAACAGCAAAAGTTCAATATACTAAATAACAGGTGCCAAATATGGAAGGCTTGCGCAAATACCTTTATAAATGTCCACCATGACTCAATTATTTCTTGGGATGCCATTATTCAATAAAAGTATATAATAGGATATGCCAAATATTATTGCCATCTCTCACATTCTCAATTCCACATTCACGTAATGGAGTGGAAGTATAGTGGTGATTAAAATATAGAACAAATTTTCAAAAATGTTTTCTGTCTATTCTAGTGTTACATTTTTTTCCAAATTGGTGAAAATATGTTGCAAATTTTTTTTTCCGAAATAGATTTAGAATGTTATGAAACGTGGAAATTTTAAATTTGAGCAAAAAAAAATATTTCGTCTATTCTATAATGGTGATAAATAGATTACATAAACATGTTTTCATTTTTTTAAAATTTTTCTAAAACATTTTTAAATATGTTTTAATAAATTTGGAATGCCATGGAAACATGGAAATTTTAAATCTGAAAAAAAAATTCCATCTATTTGTGGTAAAATTTTTTCAAAAATTTTTAATTTTTTTTTTATTTTTATTTAAATAGATTTAGAACGCTATGAAACGAAAAAAAAAATTCATCTATTTTGGTGGTAAAATTTTTGTCAAAAATGGTAAAAAATTTTCAAAATTTTTTTTTCCTTTAAATAGGTTTAGAATGCCATGAAACGTGGAAATTTTAAATTTGAACAAAGAAAAAATTTTTTTTTAGTGGTAAAAATTTTTTCAAAAATGAAATAGGTTTAGCGCGTCATGAAACGTGGAAATTTTAAATTTGAGCAAAAAAAATTTTTTTCATTATTTATTCCGTTTAGACGGTCCACCCTGTATATTTTTCAGTGAAAATTCTACCAGTTCTTCGCTGACAGTAGGGTTAACTATCTACCAAATTTGACTGCTCTCCGTCAAGTAGTTTTTTAGTAAATGCACCAACATACATACAGACAGACAGACAGACAGACAGACAGACAGACAGACAGACAGACAGACAGACAGACAGACAGACAGACAGACAGACAGACAGACTGACGGAATTGAAAAACCTATATTTTCGTAATCTCCGTGATCTGAAACGTCAGAATCCGAAAAAATCTCGGAGGGTGATTTTTTCTCGAATACAATACTTCCCTTCGGTATGCGAGGGAAGTAAAAATTTTACCACTAAAATATAGGAAAAATTTTTTTTTTTCTTCAAATTTAAAATTTTCACGTTTCATGGCATTCTAAACGTACTTTAAAAAAAAAAAATTTTTTGAAAATTTTTTTACCAACATTTTTGAAAAAATTTTTACCACTAAAATAGGTGGAATTTTTTTTTGTTCAAATTTAAAATTTCCACGTTTCCATGGCATTCTAAACGTATAAAACAAATTTAGAAATTTTTCTGAAAAATTTTCTTGAAAAAATTTATGCATTCATCACCAAGTACTTACTATAGAAGAGAAGAAAATATTTTTTTTGCTCAAATTTATGATTTCCACGCTGCATGACCTATTTCGGAAGAAAAAAAATTGTAACATTTTTTTTACCATTTTGGAAAAAAATTACCACTAGAATAGATGGAAACATTTTTTTGCTCAAATTTCAAATATACACGTTTCATAACATTCTAACCTATTTCAGAAGAAAAAAATTTGAAAATTTTTTAGCCAGCATTTTGGAAAAATTTCAAAAAATTTTTTTTTTCCTTGTTCAAATTTAAAATTTCAACATTTCCATGGCATTCTAAACCTATTCAAACAATTTTTTTTAAAAATTGATAAAATCTATTTCACTACTTACTATAGAATAGTTGAAAAATTTGTTTTTGTTTAAATTTAAAATTTCCACGTTTCATGACATTCCAAACCTATTTCGGAAAAAAAAATTGCATAATTTTTTACCATTTTGGAAAAAAAATACCATTAGAATAGACAGAAAAATTTGTTTTTGCTGAAATTTAAAATTTTTACGGTTCATGACATTTTAAACCTATTTCAGAAAAAAAAAATTGAAAATAAATTTCACACATTTAAAAAAAAATTTTACCACTAAAACAGATGGAAAATTATTTTTCTTTGCTCAAATTTAAAATATCCGTGTTTCATGACATTCTGAACCTATTGCAGAAGAAAAAAGACTGAAAATTTGTAACCAACAGTTTTGAAAAATTTCAAAAAAAATTGAAATTTTTAACCACTACTATACTTCCACTTCACTGCGTGAAAGTGGAACTGAAAATGTGTCTAATGGCAATAATATTTGGCATATGCTATTACGCTTTTATTGGAAAATATACAG
Organism: Stenurella melanura; assembly: GCA_963583905.1. NCBI lineage: Eukaryota > Metazoa > Arthropoda > Insecta > Coleoptera > Cerambycidae > Stenurella > Stenurella melanura. Next base: position 199,172,501 of record OY757309.1, read on the forward strand.
GGTGGTCATCCCAAGAAATAATTCATGGTAGACCTGTTATTTAGTATTGAACTTTTTAAAGATCAATTGACTTACCTGTAAGGAAAATTGATCATAATTATATGAGCAATTTCGTCGAAGAATTATAAAGTATTTAACTACTTGTAGTTGTCCTTTTTTTCCCAACGGTACGAACTTCAAAGAGCAAATTTGGCAACCCTGCCAGGCACCATATAACTGTCAACACGCTCCAACTTCATTACTTTAAAGCTCCTGAAATTTACTAGATTGTAGGGTAGGGTAGGTATACATGGCACAGGGCGGGACTTTATAATTCTTCGACGAAATTGCTCATATAATTATGATCAATTTTCCTTACAGGTAAGTCAATTGATCTTTAAATTATATTTCGCAATTTCGTCTCGAATTATAAAGTATTTAACTACTTGTAGTTGTTTAAAGACTGTTAACAATCTAGTAAATGATGTTGCAAAAAAGGTATAAAAGTTTTATTTATGAAACTACAGAATTTTATTACATGAAAATGAGAGAAAAAAGAAAAACACTATATGAATATTTGGCTTATTGAGTACATGATCCTCTACTAAGCACATTTTCTCCTGCACCCTGTAGGACTCCTTCCGCAAATTCGTTTGGATTGTCAATTACAGGTTTATTATAGAATTTATTGAATACTTGAGACTTATATGACCATCCTGCAGCTTTACGTATTGCATCGATATTGACTCCTGCTCTGAATGCTGCAGATGTTGCTGCATGTCTCGTCGAATAGCTAGAAAAAATAGACGTGTCAATTCCACTAGCAGTTAGTGCCATCTTTATGTACCTGCTTATTGTTTGAACTGATGCTGCATGTATGGGATTTTTTGTGGTTAGTATCAATCTATTTTCCCCTGATGGCCTTAACTGATTAGTTTTGTCTATATAAGTCAATAATGTAGATGCCAAGCATAAGCTTGGATTCCCTTTGAAAAAGGGTAGAACTAACGTTGGTTGGACATTTTTAGGTTTTGTTGATTTTATTCTGTCTGGTATCCGAATTTCGAGTCTGTCTTCTAGTCGTCTAATATTTTCTATTCTGATTTTTGAGAGAGTCTGTAAGCGGTGTGCAGATATAAGGGCCAGTAAGGTACAAAGTTTAATTGTGATATCCTTTAATTCCAGTTTTTCTAACGGATATAAATTACTTAGGTAAATTAACACCGGATGAGGGTCCCAAGTAGTGTTATATTTTGGTCTTGCTGGACGTTTATTGTATATTCCCCTGAGATATCTGCTAATTAATTTTCCATCTTTCTCTTCGATTTGAAAAATCAGAGAAAGAGCAGATCTATAGGAGTTTATCAAAGAATAAGTTTTACCTTCTTCAAATTGGCAGTTCAAAAACTCTATTATGAATGTTAGGTTATACTTATAAGGATTTCTTTTCTTAGACAATGCATATTGCCACCAGCGTTTGTAACAACCATTGTATTGTTTTAATGTCCCTTCACTAAGTGAAGCTATTATTGCATGGATTCCTTCATCGGGTATGCCTCTTTGTAAAAAAGATGTCCGGATAATATGCCTGCCTCCAGGGAAATTTTGTTCCATAGTGGATGACTCGACCTAAATGGAGATAAAATCATGTCTTTATTTGGTTTAAAAATTATAGGAGGTTTCTCTAGTAATTTGGTAAAAGTTGGATACCACGTTTGTGATGACCATTTAGGTACCACAACAATACCCCTTGATCTTTCTTTAATTATTTTATTAAGAGTATTAGCTATCATGCTAAATGGAGGGAAAGCATAGAAAAACCATTCATTCCATTGTACAGTAAAAGCATCTACTCCCCAAGAATCTGGATCTGGTTTCCAGGATATATACATCTCACATTTTGCATTTAACTTTGTTGCAAAGAGATCTATATCAGGTTTTCCAAAAATTTCAACTATTTTTGTAAAATATTTGTCAGATAATTCATATTCGGTCTCAATAGACATGTTACGTGATTCTGAATCTGCAATCACATTTTCACTAGTGTTAATGTAAGATGCATATACCCACAGATTCCTTGCTTCACACCAGTTCCATATTTGTCTTGCCGTTTCTCCTAATTTCTTATGTCTTACCCCTCCCATACGGTTGATATAAGCTATAGTAGTTGTATTATCAACTCTTAAAAGTATCTCACTATTTAATAAATTTTTTGTAAAACATTTCAATGCATTCAGAGCAGCTAAGAGCTCCAAATTATTGATATGAAGAGCCTTTTCAGAGGTGTTCCAAAACCCATGTACTCTATTACCTTGACAATATGCTCCCCATGCGGACAAAGATGCATCGGAATAAATTTCGAGTGCCAATTTGTAACCTCTTATGGGCATTCTTGCTATATTAATATTATTTAGCCACCATTCTAATTCTGACTTCAGTTCATTTTTTATATACATATTTATTTATTTATTTATTTTATTTTAATGCCTTATTTATATTAACGTCCTGGCGGAGTTCAGCTATTGCTGCTCTACCACTCAACCAGGACACGTACACATAGACATCAACACAACAACCATTCCCTGCGATATTGCCATCTACCGCAGCTGAGACTCGAACTCAGGAGAGATAACAGCTACTAGACATGTTGTGCCACCCAACAGTGGTCTAGGTCACTGCTACCGTCTCGGTAACACATGAAAAAACGCCACTAACATCCATACCCTGGCCAGGATTCGAACCCGGGACTCCGTGGTCGCAAGCCAAACACTTTCAGCATTGCGCCACCGAGCTGGCTATCAAAATTACCCCGCGAAATTTTTAACGCTAAGAATTTTTCTCTTTCAAACTGTTTAGTATGAGCCCAACCATAATTTACTGCTGGGCATGCAGAAATTAATAAACCTACAAAAGCAGCAAAGTTTCTAATTCTACAAGAGGATTTAATGGCTAAGGTTGAGGTGATGTTAAAATTTTTTTGAGATTTTTCAGTTGGTAAAGATACTGTCATTTCTTGTGAATCAAATATAAACCCTAAGAATCTGCACCTTTGGCTCGGCTCTAAATTACATTTTTTGCGATTGATAGTAAAACCTAAACGTTGTAGCATATTAACCAATATAGGTACTTATGTTTTTCTTACATTCTTCAGGATTCCTGGCAATAATTAAAATATCGTCAAGATATATTACGCATGTAATGCCTTGTTCCCTAGCTTTTTGGATGAACGGTTTTAATATCTTTGTAAACACATATGGAGATATTGATAGACCGAATGGAAGGCAGGTGAATTCATACAATTTATTGTCAAATGTAAATCGCAAGAATTTTCTAGAGCTTTCTCTAATAGGGACTGAATAATAAGCATCTTTAAGGTCTATCTTAGCCATATAATCGTCTTTGTGTAATAGCTTCAGAACTGTGCGATAATCCTCCTGTTTGAAATGAGGTGCTTCTATAAACTGATTTAAATTCTTTAGGTTAAGAATGAACCGGAAGGATTCATCTAGTTTTTGTACAAGAAAATAAGGGGATAAGAATTCTCCTTTTGTGTGTCTGGCTTCTGATATTGCCCCTACGTCTATCAAACTTTTTACTGCTTTTTTGTAGTTGGGCATTTCTGCCTTTGTGCATAGTACTTTAGGAATATGGCCTTGCCTAGGGTGTTGCTGAAAAGGTATCACATACCCTTGTACCCAATTTAATAAGAGAGGATTATTAGTTAATTTTTTCCAATAGTTGATATATATTTGTATACTGCCAGCATGTTTTACCTGTTCTAGAGATTTCTCCTCCTTTGAGGAGCCTGGTATCGCCTCCTGCCAGAACTCTTCATCTCCTCCCGCCCTCTTTTCTTTTTGACATTCGCTTGATGGCCCTGGTATAAAAAATTAGACGATGTTGAAGGTCCCGCTTTAGTATATGCAGGTCGAGTGGTTTGACGTCTATCATAAGGTTTCTTTTTTAAATCGGACCCAAATTTTTTCAAGTCTTGATTAGCTTTCAATCGAGCAGGTAAGTCTTCTCCAAACAGCCACTCACCTGAGGGGATATTGTCACATACCTTCTTCACCTCAGGGTTTAAATGAGGAATTATTAAGAATTTCCTGTGCATCGTTATTGAATGTGAAACATCGGTAATGAGCTTTGCACTGTTTACCAAGTCTGCCAAGGATTCATTTGACTGAACCGAAGGTTGACAGAATAAATTGTTAATAGGGGTCGCTATAGCGCTTAAGCTACTCATCAACTGTGTTTGCGTTTTCTCCAAGAAACTATCTTGCTTTATTACTTTTTGATCTAAACAGATCTCTATTTCTTTGTTCAATTTTGGTGGAACCATTTCTATACAATTTTTTAAAGGAGGGTATTTTTCCACCAATTCGTTCCGGTTTTCCTTATTGATACCGTTTTTGATGAATGTTTTCCACCTACCAGTTATCTCCTCATGGATTTCTGGGCCTTCTTTAATTCCACTCATGGGTTTCTCTCCTAAGATCGACATAATTTGTTCATCTGGTAAAGTGAGGGGATCTTGCAAATTTACCTCTTCTATTGGTTGAATTGGAGGGGAATTTTCTTTATCAGATGTCCAGTTTGACTCATCTGAACTGGAGGCTTCATTACCTGTGAGAGAAGATTTTTAGTTAGATTCTGATTTTCCATAAGTCAGAAATATGCAGAAACGTATGTTTCTTTTGGGGAATTTACTTTTTCCTACTGGCCGGCGAAAGCGGCCATGTTAAGACGTGTATTATTCGCCTCGAGCGAGTGATTTATTACGTCTTCAACCAAATTTGGGCTAGTATTATATTTATGAGGGCCATGATCATGCCAGCAGCTCGTATGAGTGCTGATTGCATGATTATATACTTATATTGGCTGCTCGTGTGAGAGCCTCAAAGTTGAAATACGCATTAACTATTACTCACTACTGGAAGAGCTGCTAGAGGATTCGTATTTGCGTTTCCATTTTTTAAAACTCTTCTTAAGTTTTTTCCACTCCTTCTCTTTCTCTACATTAATTTTTTCTTAATACTGTGATCGTTTCTGTGACAACCAAGAAACAAAGTAGGGCGCTGGAACTATAGATATTATAATACACAGACTGACTTGAAGCCGCACAATCGTTTTATATTCAGTGTTATAAGAAATCGAAATATAATATGCACGCCAGTGATCGTGAAGCTTATATTGATATACAATGTGTCCACGGAAAAGCGATAGTATGGGTGTAAATAAACTTTTTTTTTTAATATGAACACAATTTTCTATATTCTGCTCTTGCTTGACCCAATACTTATTTTCAGTACGTTAGAATTTCAAAAATGTATATAGGGCGCTGGTGGAAGCTTAAAAATAAAATTCGCTCTTTTTTACTAAGAACAGAGCTTTATGTATCCTGCTGTTACTTGTCCCAAAACCCATTTTCAGTAAGTTAGAATTTCAAAAATGCATGAACGGCGCTGATGTCAGATTAAAAATAAAATTCGATTCAGATATACTGCCATTTCTGTGCTAGATATCGAAAAATTTCATTAGAAAAACTTGCTTAAAATTAAAAAATATAACGCTGTACTGAATTTGAACTATATGCATATTTTTGTATTTTTTTTTTCTTGCATTTTGACTGATGATATGCTATTTTACTAAATTCAAAATCATTTAATAAAGTGGCACTCTACCACATGAAAATGTCACTTTAATATATAGTAATGTCAGTGTTAATAAAAACAGTTGACTTACAAATATTTCATATACATTCTCGTATTTATCCTTGGATTTTAAAGGAAGTAAGCTCGAATATGCTTCTCGAGCGGCATATAAAATGCCTTTAGAACAAGTTTCTAAATTGTTTTCAGTAGCACAACTCATTTTTATAAGTAATATATAACTTAGAATCAACTCGATTCACAAAAATATACTTAACTGTTATTATATAAATAAACAAAGCCGTGTCAGTTACTAGGTTACAGAAATCCTACACAAGTACCTACAAGGAAAGTTTTTAAATTTCAAACTTTGTACTATGCTTTTATATCTTTCACTATTTGCTTATAATTACCTATTAACACAAAATGCGAAAAAATAGTATAAACTTAAAAAACGGCCGAAAAAACCAACACTCAATATATCAAAGACAGCATTATTACCTGCCGACTACAGAGCCGTATTTCAAATTTTTGCGAATTAGAATGTACCAAATAATACCAGAGGTTTAAAAATCGTGCTTTCGATAGAAACTTAATGCCGTTTCTGGTAAATTAAAAAATCTTGCTCTGTTTTACGTTAAGATTCTTATATGTCGTAGTCATAATGTAAAATTAGGCTTTTTACTAAATGCGTAGGGATTCTATAAAAAGTCGGCAAAACGCGAACGAACAATGCAATTTTCGTTATGACTCTACCAATTCGGGTAAATTGATAAAATGCCGGCAAAATGTGAGCAGAGGAATGTATATCTCATTCATAACATAACATAACCTAAAATGTGGTAAACAAAAACGAGGCCATTGTTGTGTTGTTTATCCATTTCGAACTCTGTTCAGACACATCAAAATGAGCGATAACTGCGAGGAAGTGCAAATGGAGAATGAAAAACGAGATTTAGAAGTTATCAAAGTGCAATTTAATGGACAGCTGCAAAAGTTTTATAGTAAAAGAGTGGATAAAGATGTAATTTAAAAGTCTTGGACGGCTTGATAGAGTTAAACAAGTCATTGAAGACATCAAGAGTGGTATATTAGCTGTTTCAACAGGTAACAAGAAGATTAATAAGCGGTACCATTTAATGATAAAATACGATGTTTTGTCTGTAGGTGTTGATGAACACCTAGTGGTAAAACGAACCTCTCTTGACTAACCTATTGTTTACATAATACTCATGGAACAGTACTTTGATATATTCTTAAAATGTCACCGAAATACAGGACATGGTGGTAGGGATAAAATGCTATTTGCCTTAAAAAATAAATATAATATTCCCAGAAGAGAGATCGAAAGTTTCATTTCACTATACAAGGAGTGTCAACTTAAAAAATTGCAACCCCACAAGGGATTACTTGTGCCTCTAATTTTAATATCCGCGGGGAAGCAGACTTGATAGATTTCCAATTTGCCCCTGATGGGAAATTTAAATGGCTTCTCAACTATCAAGACCATGCCATCTACGCCATTTACAAAGCAAACGTGCTGCGGAGGTGGCTATGGAATTGGTGATAATATATTTACAGTTCGGAGCACAGCACATATTGCAAAGTGACAACGGCCAGGAATTTAATGCTTCGATAATAGAAGAAATTGTCAGCTACTGGTCTGACTGCAAAATTGTTCACGGTAGACCTCGTCCCCACAAAGCCAGGGTAGCGTGGAAAGAAGTAACCAAGATGTTGAGAACATGCCTCGTTCCTGGATGTCCGATAACTCCTCCACAAATTGGTCCCTGGGTTGCTGGTTTGTGCAGTGGCAGAAAAACTCCGTACCCTGCATTAATTGGAGCTGGCCCGAAACTTGGCTTAAAATCAACAAACCTGCCGCATGTGAGGTATGTAATGGTACAGTGCATTCAAATGGTACATTATTAAGTTCAGGGCCATCTTCAAAACCAGAAATAAGGGTTTGATCTATTTGTACAACTGAGAATGAAATTGAGAATTAAAGACAGAAATCTTACTCTGACCAAAAAAGAGCAGCCGAAAAGATGACTGAGACGTCCAACAATAAATTTAAATCAATTCAAATCGGATCATATATTTATTTTGCAGTTCCTAAGGTAGATCGAGGACCTCTCGATTTTAAGAATCTAGTTGGAAAAGTGATGGATCAGAAAAATGGTCTTACAAATTAGGTACCTCTAAAGAATTTCTCAAAACTTGGCTTTCCAGAAATGGTATTCAAGAATCCGTCGGTTTTGAAGATAAGGTTTCTGATAAAGTAATAACCGTAAGAGAGGTAGCTGCATATCATTCACGATTCGGGAGTCAGAGCTTTAAAAAATGTTCGTGTAAGGTTAGTAGCAAACAGTGCAATTCAAATAAATGTGCTTGCTTTAAAAATAACAATTTATGCGTTTCCAAATGTCATGGAAGTTCGACATGCAGCAATAAGTAAACGTAGTAGGTACCATAAAAAAATGTAAGTTTATGTTATTATTTTCTAACGAATTTGATTTTATTTTTTTCTTGTAGCTTAAACATACCAAAGTTAAATATGAAAATAAATATACCTATGTAGGTACTCCATTTGGTGCAATACTTTAAGATTACATAACGGAAAATTTAGTATTTTTAAATTGTAAAGTAGATTTATGCAATAAAGGGATTTATTGGTTCTTGTCATTTTGTCATTTTACTGAATACCTAGTACCTACCTACCTAGTTTTATTTTTGTTATCGCGTTTTGACTACATCGCTATCGGCAAATTGTAAAATGCCTGAAAATAATCAGTCAGAACGAAATATACATTCCTCTGCTCATATTTTGCCGACATTTTATCAATTTACCTGAATTGGTATAGTCATAACGAAAATAGCATTGTTCGCTCGCGTTTTGCCGGCTTTTAATAAAATCCCTACGCTATTTGTACATTATGACTACGACATATACATTAGTGGACGCGTTGCTCGTTCTTCACGACTTTGACACATAAACTCAAAGTACCGTTAGGTATATCCATTCCCTGAAATCTTAATTGAAAGAGGCGTGTTTTCGTTTATTTCTTAATCTTGCCAGAACATATTCTCTCTAACACTATTTCGGAAACTACAAATTCCACAACTAAAAATTCTATCGGAACAAGTATCATTCCAAGACATTGTGATGGAATAATACCGCACGACTTTCGACAAATCAGTAGCCGTTAAGCCACATTTAGTGTTTTGGTGGATATGGTTAGTGGCTACGTGGAACAAACGGTATTTATTTCTAGCTACGCATTTGATGTCTTGAACAGTTTTGTAGTTTTTTTGTATAATTTCTAAAATTCTAAAAATTATCGCCTTCGGCTCGGACTACGGTTCGCGATATACCATTCCATAACTTGTAGAATATACTATTACTTAAGAGTAATGTCGTTTTGTCTATTAAGTAAGTAATACACCATATTTATTATATAATATAGTCCAGAAAAATACAGCCTCCCTTTAAATTAGTCGGTCGACAGTTTTGAGTTTTTTGTATGCCGTATAAATATAAACTGAGTTTGAAACTTGAGAAAATGTCTCAGAAAAAATTGTGGACGATGAAAAGTGGCATATTATGAAATTGCTTTTAGATCTACAGGATGTTCCATATTGCGGAGAGAATTAGGTGATTGTTTAAATGGAATATCAAGAATTTTTTATGTATTCATATTTGACTCTTAGTTCTCTGTCTAGAAATATACCATTTTTAGGCTAACATTGCGGTGTTGTCACGTTATTCCATATTTCCTAATAATAAATGCATTTTCAGCTGTCAAGAGTAAAGTCTATAAAAAATGTTTTCATAAATTAGACAGTCATTTAACCTCCAATGTTAGTATAGGTACTGTACCAACTTCCAGGCGTCTCATAGTCGAACATAATTCTACATTTTCACGATGAAAAAAGTGTTTATATTTTTAAACTATCACAACTCAACACTAAAGAAGATCAACTAAAATAAAACGAGGATGGAAAAACGCCTGTCAAGAAGTTGCAAATAAGCAATGAAAAAAAAACTGATAATAGCATCTACGAAATATAACATATATTTCATAATTTTCGAAAGCCAATATACTTATTTTAATCCAGTCATACCGAGTATTATATAAGTTTACGTAATTACAGCGATGTGGTTACACTGTGCGTCAGTTACAATCATTTTGGGCATTGTATTACTTTATTACCCATTGTGACTTCTAATTCAATAATTATTCTAATATGAAATGACAATAGACCAACCGGGTCAGCCCTTGATACACTATATTCTAATATTGTAGATACTACTATAACACAACAGAGAAACTGATGATGATTTAGAGTGAGATGCTACATCAGTTTCAATAATAGCTGATTATTATCCACGACACATTAGTCAATGAAGTACAATATATGTCTGGGGCGTCCATCATGGGAACGGATATCAATCCGATTCCATTATTAATCTATTTTAGACCTCGGGAAACGGCAAAGCGCTATAACTGCGGTAGCCAATTTAATCACCACACAGTGTCCCAGAAATTGCCGACACTGCTACATGGACGGCGACGCATTTGACAACGCTATATTTTATAATAACATTATATTTATTATTTAAATCCGCGGTTTCATTTAAAGTTGCTATAATATAATTTGGTGCATCCAAATTTATAAAAATAAAAATATTACGGTTAGTAATTACTATTCATTGCTTCGTAGTGTGTATGTATCTTTAAGAATTTTTGCGTAAATTATTTGAGATTCAATATAAGTTTACTATCAATCTAACTATCTAACACTAGAACTGTTATGAATATTTTTATTTGAATTATTATCTCATGTACCAACTAATTGAACTATTTGAGCTATAATTTAACGTCCTTTTTAAGAATAATGATAAATATAAATAGTAAAAGCATAGAAATGATAGGGGTATATATTAACGGAAAAAGAAGTATTTATTGGAAGTCTATATTATATAGTACTTATGTATATTACTAAGAATATTGTTCTGCGCCTTGATTTATAAATCTACCTAGGTGACACAAATATGATACTATTAAATAAAAGTATCTAGAAGAACTTATACCTGAATATTTTGCATGAATATCTCATAAGCTAAAGAAACAGCAAAGCTGGAAAATGACAGTTAGTATTGCATAGATCTTATGTCGTAAGATGTTCAAAGAGAAGTTACACAAATAAATACTGCAATTATATTAAATTATCTAACTGATCATTATTCAGTTTTAGTTAATTTAAAGTTTATTGAATAAAGCAGACACGAAATCCTATCTGAAAATATATAAAAAAACAAATTATAAGAAACTAGAGAACTACATAGAAAATGGTAATTTGTTGAATGTACTTGATGTAACATAGGTATGCAAATCATGATGTAAATATTTTTGTAAATAAACTGTACATTAGGGTGGAACGATGTTATATGTTTTTTTTTAATTTTTGACGATCGGTTGGGGTGCCAAAAGTTGCTAAATGACCAAAAACTCCTACAATTTTCTTTAACTACAAATAAAAAGGCGACATGTTGCACACGTCACATAACCACTCAAAACGAAAATGTGACTTGTGCAACGTGAAGTCATTTATATTTTTATTCATTTTTTTTTTGTAGGAATTTCTAATTATTTAGCAAATTTTGCCACCCCAGCCCAGCACAACAACGAAGACAAAAATTTTGTTTGGTTGGAAAAATATTTTAATTTTTAAACATAAAATACATTCTTGTGAATAAGAATTTAACTGAACAAAAATCGGTAAAGGTATTTACACAGAACTTCCCTCTTTATTTATGTCGGACAGTCAATCTAAAAAAATATTAATTACGAAACCACATACATGAGAATAATAATCGGAAGGTGTTATTACAAAGAAAACCTGATAACTTTTGGTCAAAAGAATATACAGAGTGATTATCCGACAGCAAAAATTCAATATTAATTAAAAGGTGCCAAATATGGAAGGCCTGCGTAAATACCCATGGTTGAATTATTTCTTAGGATGATTACCCTGTATATTTTTCAATAAAACTATAATAGGTGTCTTCCTTGACAAGTGCGTTAACTATATGTCAAATATTATTGCCATCTGTCATATTTTCAGTTCCATATCCACGTAGTGGAGAGGTTAAAGAAATTTCAATTGTTCTTTTTTTAATGGGCTTAGAATGTTATGAGACGTGGAAATTTTGATTGTGAGCAAAGACATTTTTTTCCACCATCTATTCTAGGTAGTTGTAAAAAAATGATCAAAACATTTTTCCTTTTCAATTTTTTTTTTTTTTTAATAGGTTTAGAATGCCGTGAAACATGGAAATTTTAAATTTGAGCAAAATTTTCCGTCATATATTCTACAGTATCAAAAAATTTTTCCTTTGACAAAGTTTTCTAATTTCCCTTTTTGAAAAAATTTTCAAATTTTTCTCCTTTAAGACATTATTATTATGAAATAGATTTAGAATATCGCGAAACGTGGAAATTTTAAATTTGAGCAAAATAGCTTTCCCATCTCTACTGGTAAATTAATTTTCGAAAAGTTATGATTTTTTTTTTTCTGAAATAATTTTAGAATGTTATGAAACGTGAAAATTTAAAATTTGAGCAAAAAAAAAATGTCTACCATATATTCTAGATTCTAAGTATAGTAGTAAAAATATTCTCAAAAAATGTTTGCTTTTGAATTTTTTTCTGAATTAGGTTTAGAATGCCATGAAACGTAAAAATTTTAAATTTGAGCAAAAAAAATGGTTCCATCTATATGATGGAAATTTTCTTTATAGTAGTAAAAAAAATGTGAAAAAATAAAACTGCCAAAATTTACAAACAATTTTTCTTTTTGAAAAAATGTTGTTATGAAATAGATTTAGAATGTCATGAAACGTGGAAATTTTAAATTAGAGCAAAAAAAAATTTTCAGTTTTGAAATTTTTTTTTTCTGAAATAGGTTTGGCATGTCATGAAACGTAGAAATTTTATATTTGAGCGAAAACATTTTTTTTCATTATCTATTCGCTTTGAACGCCCACCCTGTATATTTTCCAGTGAAATTCTAAGCATTTCTTCGCTGGTGGTAGTGTCAGCTACCTACCAAAGTTGACTAATATCCGTTAAGTAGTTTTATAGATAATGCACCAACAGTCAGGCAGGCAGACCCACAAACTGACGGAATTGAAAAACCTATATCTTCGTAATCTACATAATCTGAAACGTGTAAATCCGAAAAAATCTCGAAGGGTGATTTTTTCTCGAATACAATACTTTCCTTCGGTATGCGAGGGAAGTAATAGAACATTTTCTATTTCGTTCTATACTCTAATTTTGTATTAAAGGCATCATGGCTCGAGAGAAGAGTTGGGTTAATAAAACTGTTTCTGGAGTCGTCTCCACACACTGCAGCTGCTGCTCCTGTAATTGATTTTAATGTCCGTTCAACCGTCTGTGTGTGACATGGAAAACGAGAAAAGATTTGGAGGGGTGGTACTTCCTTTACGATGACTTATGTCTGTTATTTTACATGTTAGCACGAGTCAGTTACCTCAACCGTTTGCTATGCAATGAGGTCAATATGACCGGAGGCTTCAAAATTCAGAAATAACAAAGGATCTTATCTCATTTCATCTTGCGTTTAAGAACTGTCTATAGTCAACGATCGAATTGCAGGGCGATCATCAGAAAGCATTGTCAACAAAATGTTTTCAGGTTGGCCAAAAAATCATGTTCTTTGGATGACAGCATCTATCAATACAATAAAATGTAATGGCAAAAAGAATGTGCAACTAGCAAAAAGACTACATGACACTGACAAACAAAGCTGCACAGCGAGGTCAACCCTATAATATACCGGATACTCCTTCTAAGGACGAAAATATCACATTATTCACCCGGTTAAATTATATTCGTGTCAGTCCATAAGCGGAGATAAAATAAGGAAACCCCCTTCATCTGTTAACTCAAACCTATTTTCCAAAAATTAAATATTTGTGCAACGTTTTTGATAATCCATAAATGTAGATATTATTACATTTAAAACAGATGATCTGAAACAATTTCGTACCTACTTGCAAAATCGATAAAATTAAGACTTTTTCATATTTTTTGCTGGCATGGCCAAAGGTGCCCTTGTGTTTAAATCTAATGTAAAAAAAAATTCGGCAAAAAAACTTACGACTTCATGTTACACAATGGCTATTTTATAGTGTGACATCATTCGTCTTGTGCAATATGATGCCATTAATTTTTTTTACGTTAGTTTATCCGAAAAGCCAACTTTTGGCAACCCAGCCGATTCCATAAAGAAAGAAAAGTCAGGCGTTCCACCCTACTGTACAATGCACATATACAGATACAAAATAAAAAAGAATCTAATAATTAAACCGTGGGTTAGTCAAGATGTAATTATTAAAATAAGAGTAAGAAGTGTGTTAATATAGTAAGTGGAAATAAAATATAACACTTTACCGAGAAATATAGAAATATGTGAATACCTTTAGTACAGGCAAGTTAACCATTTAGGGTAACAAAAATTAATAAAAGGATCATCTCTGGGATTTAAGTAGGTAATAACCTGGAGAGTGAGATGGTGCATTCTTTGGACTTCCAAGTTCCGCGAAAATTCAAAAGGAATTGGAAAAACTTTTTTATTTTCGGTTTATTTGCTCTAGCTGCCAAAATAATGAAAATATAGAAAAAAGTTTTCAACAAGAGTTGTAGCTCGTCACTTTCTCTACAAAAAAGCTTTTTTTATTTTTTATCTTACTTAAGCCGTTTAGCAAATAAATCCAATTTTCCACTTATAGTTTTGAGCCGCTTCGAAATGCGCGAAAAATGAGAATTATCCGGGAGTTTCGTACAACCGGCCTCATCGATCGATAATTGTTACTATTCAGACCCCCTAAAAAAATGAAAACAGCATAAAATATAGAGAAAAGTCTCAGCTTTAATGTGGAACTAATCACAAAATTTATAAAAAAATGTATCATAGAAAAAAAGTGTTAGAACATAGCTTAGTAAACTTTGTACAGTTGATCCACAAATTTATTCATGTCTTTGCCGGGAGTCGTTAGAATGATAATTAATTTTGCTAATATATTTTTATATAATGATGCATTAATCCAATTAACATTTTATTGCAATTATTTTTGTTGGAAAAATATACCTTGCGATCAAAGTAGGGGGCATATTTCTCATCAATCAGTCACCTTCTAATTTTGGAGATCAATTCGCTACATCTTAATTAATAATAATAGCACAGTCTTAATGTTTGGATCGTAAGTACAATAAAACATATTCTTTCGAATGACTTTAGAGTTTTTTAAATACGTGCAGTACTTTTTGAATTTCTCTACATTATTCATACACGTTCAGATAATGCACAATTATACAGTAAAACATATACAACTTATTTGTTTCTTAACATTCTTCAATGAAATTTTTACGAAATATAGATTAAAGTACGTGGAATCGAATCCATGCAGTGAAAAAGCTACTGGAGAAATAGTGAGGATGCATAAAACTCAAGAGTTATAAATAAATCAATCGTATAAAGTTTACTAAGCCATCTTCTAAAACTTTTTTCTGTATGATAAAAATTTATATGAATTTTGTGATTAATTTCACGTTAAAGCTGAGAACTTTCTCTACATTTTGTGTTATTTTCATTTTTTTAGCGGCTCTGAATAGTAAGAATTATCGATTGATGTGTCCGATCGTACGAAACTTCCAGAGAATTCTCACTTTCCGCGCATTCCGGAGTGACTCAAAATCATAAGTGGAAAACTGGATTTATCTCCTAAACAGCTCAAGGAAGAAAAAAATTTGTAAAGGCCTTTTTGTACAGAAAGAAGCAAACTACAACTTTTGTAGAAAACTGTATTCTCTATTTTCGTTATTTTGGTCACTAGAGCAAGAAAACCGAAAATCTAAAAGATATTCTAAATTTTTTTAAATTTTCCCGGAACTTCGAAGTGCAAAGCATGCATCATTTCATTCTACAGGTTAGTACCTACTTAAAAAGATTTTTGCCTTCATTGGCTGCACTTATTGGAGCAAATTAATTAACTAAACTGAAAATTACTATAAAAAAATTGCATTTGCAAAAACGACGCTAAGATAACATGAGGTATAATAAAAAAGATAGCAAAGAATAACACAGGTAAACACATCGTTATGCGAAAAGGCGATTTAAACATAAATATCACTGTTGATTCTGACAATGCAAATAAGTTCAATAAATATATTTGCCGTAAAAAAAGTATCAGCTACAACCAATTCCAACACCGCAAATTAGGAAAATGGTAGAAAATTCACAAACAGCTTATATTCTTTTTTTTTCCTCACAAATTCTGAAGAGATACAAAACTTCGTTAATACCTTGCCGTTAATATCGCTGTCTATTTATTCAATTTGCTATTAACTACAGGCACTTGTCCCATAATTTTAAAAACCAGTGTAGTGATACCAATTTATAAAAATGGCGACAAAATTTTGATATTAAAATGTAGGCCTATGTTGTTAACTAGTAACAATTGATGAAAAATTATAAATGCTAAAGTAGTGAAATATTTCAATAAATATTTGACCAAATACTTTCCAAATTTTAATTCAATCGGACTTTTCGTTCTCAAGTTATCGTACTTACAAGAAGCGTAATACACGGACGAACGGACAGACAGACGGATGGACATTTTGAAAGTTGTTCGGTATTTGATCACTTATACAATGATATGAAAATTTTGTCTCCATATTACCTGTTTTAGAAATGTGGCGATCAAATGCAATATACTTTTCGTTTTGTACTTGTCAAGAGAATAAAATTATGATGTAGGTATGTTATTATAGAAAAAATTGATTGGGGGAGCCATTACTCTGTAGTAGTTTACCATCGTGTATAAATAAATAAAGCTCACTACTATGTTCTTTACCACCATGTGTTCACAAAAATCTGTGACTGCAGTTTCAACTTACAAAGTCAGTGTCAAACAGCAGTCTATTTAGTTTCATTCTTTGACTTTGTAAGTTGAAACTGCAGTTTCAAACTGCAGATTTTTGTGAATTAATGTTAAAAAGTAGTGTGTTTTACTTATTTATGCAAAATTATAATATAATTACATTAACAGTGCAAATATAAATGATACTTTATAGGATTTTGCAAAAAGCAGAAAAAATAACTATTTATGCGAACTAAAAGGAAAACTATGTGTAAAAATATTAATAAAATCTTTGCATTCTTTCGATAGGTGAAGATCTATTGTTTTTATCAGTCTATGTCAAATATAATTATTTCATACTTATTCATAGAAATTGTCTAGGTTTTGCATGAAACATCTTTATGAACGGCTTTATGTCTTTCTGATGTGCTCCATAATAAGGGTGAAAAACGTTTCAAAGGCTAAACATTTCCAAGAAACATATTCCTAGAGATTTCAGGAAAATGTAATCCATTAGAATGAAAAATGTTTAAGACAAGGTAGGTAAATAAATTCAAGTTAGGCCTTTCTTCTCATTTTTAACTGAACCTTCATGGCCGTAGGGGACTGCGTGGATGCTAGTGTTAGAATGAGAATTTTCAAATAAGAAATTAGACAAATTCGTTTTAGGATTTTAGTTTGCTAGCATAATCAGAATTCAGGTTATTGGAAGAATGCAAGGATTTCATTAATGCTTTTACACATAGTTTTTCTTTTAGTTGTCATAGATAGTTATTTTTTTCTGCTGTTTGCAAAATCCGATAAAGAATATGTTTCAATACAATTATAAGCAAATAAATAATAATTCACTTTTAAATAAATGATACATTTAATTAACTTTACTATAATATCAATGTTTAAAAAGCTAGTATAACAGACGTCACTAATTGAATATTTATTTATTTTCTATTTTAAACTAATGAAGAGTTATAATGATTTCACTATTTTAAAAGTATGCTAGTAGTAAATTTTACCGACCTACGCGTAAAATTTTTAATTAATCTCTGCGAATATCAAGCGGCAGCGGCGCCCATGTTACCACTTGCGTTAGTCCCGTGCCTGAGAATATCAACGTTATGATGAGGGGATTCACGTTGAATCATGGATTATCCACTTCCGTTATCGAGACTTCATTTGCTAATAGACTTGGGAACAAGGGATCATTTTCATATTTAATAATTTCATTTACATCCCCTGTATCGACAGATCGGCATAACTTTAGAGATGTAATAATGCCATAATGAAATTAGCAATGAAGAGTCATAATTATTGTATAATATGGTCAGGAAAATTACACTATTGAAGGTAATTGTAACTCGTTTTATTTAGAAGCATTTGAGTGTACCTAGGGCCTCATGTTGTTTATGCGTTAGAAAGAAAATTTGTTTGTCAAAAATGAGAAGTATTTCTCCGAGTAAAATTGAAAGAGGAAAATAGTGTTTTGGCTATAGAATTAGTTTATTCTTGAACCCGGCAGCACAAAAGCGTATTATTTAGCAAAGCGCGACTATTTCTTTCCATGTCTCCAAGACTCTATTCCCAGGTACGGCGGATGATAATATGGGGGTGAGTTGTTGAATATTTTCTATCGTTGCAAAATGGGAAAGTTTACAGTTTTAGCTTTGGCTAATTTATGTATGTGATCGTTCTATTGCAATGTCATGACACTTTCACGAAAATTTTTATATTATCCGTTATACTATTTTGTCATATATATTTCCACCGTTTTATAAGAAAGGGATATTCAAAAAATCTGAGAACATATATGACAAATTCATTTATCGTAAATCGTATAATGGGCCTTATTGGTAGGAGCTCAAATTTTACATTAAGTATTGTTGTTCCATACCCGTTATGTTCGTGGAACTAGGTACGGCTAGCATAACGGGCTGATGATGGCAGGCATTGCATTCATTAGACGGCTGTACAGGACTTCAGCTACCACTTCAGAGATGGCGGTAGGAGTATGTCTTATAGAGATTTCTACTCCCAAAACAAGGGGATTATTCGAAGTACTATTTGAGAAGGAGAAAATTGAAAATCCGCCTGTGGGATATATAAGGATCCAATCAGCGACGGAGAGGTCAGCGACGGAGATGCGGTTTTCCGTCGTTCGCAATTTGAAAAATATTTCTAAGTTATTTTCGAGGTTTTTTTCAAGTGCATTTTTAGTGAAATGGCGTCCAAAGGATTTTACCGGTCTCTCGGGAAGTAATAAATTTGCTAAGACAATTTTGGATGTAAATTTATGTGAATTTTAATTTTTACTTCCTTCGCATACCGAAGGAAAGTATTGTATTCGAGAAAAAATCACCATCCAAGATATCTTCGAATTTTTACGTTTCAGATCACGCAGACTACGAAAATATAGGTTTTTCAATTCCTCAGTCTGTCTGTGTATTGGTGCATTATCTAGAAAAGTACTGACGGATAATAGTCAAATTTGGTAGGTAGCTGACACCACTATCAGCGAAGAAATAGTTAAACTTTCACTGGAAAATATACAGGGTGGGACCGTATAAAGGAAATAAATAATGAGAAAATTTCAAAACAACATTTTTTTACCAATAGAAAAACCGGATTTTTTTTGCTTAAATTTAATATTTCCACGTTTCATGACTTTCTTTTATTTCATAAAAAAAAATTCAAAAAGAATAATTTCAAAATTTTGTCAAAGAAAAATTTAAAAAATATTTTAATAGCATATTAAAGTATAAGTGGATATTAAATAGAGCAAGTGTTTTAAAGACCAGGTATCTACGAATCCTTTACGCTGTTTTTTTTATTGGTACACTTTGAAATCATAAATACTGGTATATTACCACAAAAATGGAAATAAGAATTAAGAATGTAAAATGGTCGAATTCGTGATGTGACATCAGGATACCTTGTCACTACAGTTGTTACTGATTGTATATTGCTTTAAGATGTGTTCTAACATTGATTACTTAAATAGAAAAGCAGATTCGCGGTGAATACCGCAAAAATTCCTGTCAGATCAATAATAAAAAGTTCACAATTTGACTCGGGTTGTAGTTGTTGCCATGGTAACTTTAAAACACGCGCGTTTTTAAAAATTGGATTTAAACACTGAGGCGTACTTCAAATAAGCAAAATAGGGTACCTATAAAAAAAAATGTTTTTTAGCGGAAATCCCATGACGATAGTATCATGTGGGTAGGACCTATGAATTGTTTCGTTTTCTGGTGTTGGTATTTTAATAATTACAAGGTGTTGGAGGGTTGTAGGACAATTTCCTAAATTTTTCCAAATACGCTACAGAATAATACATAATCCGTAAAAATTTCATGCGATATAAAATTTGAGTAATAACAGAGTTGTTTAAAAAATTCATTATATACTGCATTTTTTTAATATTTCCTACCCTTAGATAGGTGTGATTTTTGCATTTTTTCAAAAAAGTAATACATGCTCACGTTAAAATTTCTCAAAATTTAATTTGAGCTCTATAGGATTTTGCAGGCGAATTTCAGGCCTTTTTTGCTGTCACTCTTTGTGAAGGTATTTACGCAAGCCTTCCATATTTGGCACCTTTCATTAATATTGAATTTTTGCAATGGGATGACCACTCTGTATTTTTTTTTACCAAAAGTTATCAGGTTTTCTTTGTAATAATACCTTCCGATTACTATTCTTGTATGTGGTTTCGTAATTAATAATTTTTTAGAATGATGGTATAAATAAAGAGGGAAGTTCTGTGTAAATACCTTCACCGATTTTTTTCAATAGAATGTTGAGCTTTTGGGTTTAGTATAAAATTTTGCTGAGTTGGAAAAAAAATATTTATTTGTAGCAGGCATTTCAAACGCACGCGTATCGACGACATCGCCGTCACTTAGATTGCACAGCAAAATTACAAGTTGCTTATGTTAGCCACAATGATTAAGCCATGTTGATAATTGAGGAAGTGATAGTCGCCGTTATGTCTCATATAGTAAAAAACATTTCCAGCCTTAGGTTCCAATGTTCTTCTGTTTTTCTCTTTGAGAAGGTAAAGGAGGGTTTGATTTGGGGTATTAGTATTAATACTTGAACCATTTGGCACCCCGACACCTGATATAAAATGACAACTGACCAACAGAGCAGTGAGAAATTAGCACATTTCACATTTTTAATATTTATTTTTCTCTGTGAATTCAAGCTGCAAAGATTTGAAGAATATGTGATGGTGCTATTTCAATGAGTAGATACTTACCAATAATATAACAGAAAAAATCCTGATGAAATGGCCCATTACCAATCCATTTTTAAAAACAGCAAAATTCAAAATGGTGATCTATTCTAAAAATAGAAACACAGAGGACTTTGGGAGAAGACAGCTTGTTATCCTGATCACCATAAATGGTTGAACACAAAGTCCGACAACGGTCAAATATCTCGAGAAATACACATCAGATCGAAACAGAAAAAGTTACGTGCTGAATATTTTTGAAAGAGCTGTCCAATTATACCAAAGTCGACCCCTACTCCCACCCCTTGAGGTTGGGGTAAGGGTAACTTTGAAATCTAAAATGGAAACCTGCATTATTTATTACAGATTCGGATTTTACACTACAGATTGCTTAGGTCTTGTCTGAGATTTTTTTTAATAGCATTTTCCGCAATTCTCGAGAAATTGAAAAATAAAAAAAATGTGTTCAATATGTTAAACAAAGCTATCTAATGATACCAAACTTGGCCCACTACCACCGCCCCCAGGGAGTGGGGTGGGGAGCAACTATGGAACCTTAAATGGAAACGCTTATTTTTCATTGCAGAATTAAATTTTACGTGAAAGTTAATTGTAACAATCTTTTTCATTCATGATGGATAGCGTTGAATTTTCTTTTAGCGTTACCCAGGAACAATGAGGTAGACATAGTAGGTTGTTGTTCCCTCGAAGTGTTTGTTTTAGGTGACTCCCCCTCGCTTCTCACCACATGGGTTGCTGCTTGTTGATATTGAGAATAAAAACCATGTATAGAATTAAGAAAAAAGTTTTAGACAAAACCTACGTATCCTGTAGTGTACAATCCGAATCTGTAATAAAAAATGAAGGCTTCCATTTAAGATTCCGTAGTTGTTCCCCACCCCACTCCCAGGGTGCGGTGACAGTGGGTCGAGTTTGGTATAATTTTATAGCTTTTTTGGAATATTGAACACGTATTTTACTTCCACAACCACGTAGTGAATTAGAAGTATAATAATCGTAAAAAAAATTTTTTTCTTGAAATTAGTTTAAAATTTCATTAAATATCGAGATTTTAAATCTGAGCGAAAAAAAAAAAATCTGTCTATCTGTCAGTCTGTAACTTTTCTTTGTTCGAACGTTTTCTCTGGAACAGTTTAAGATATTCACTTGAATTTTGTACACGTATGTATTATAACGAGATCTGGAACAGGATTATTTTTTAATATATCCGGTGAAGGGTAAATAGGGGGAAATAAGTAAAGCAAGCTGGTAAGAGTACAGAAACTTGAACTTAGGTGTACATACTAGAAGCCAAAGCCTCAGATTTTTTATAATATTTTCCATCACCTCCACCACCCCCACTCCATTATTAAAGGGAATGACAAAAGTAAATTAAGATATTCACTTGAAATTTGGTACACGTACATATTATAGCGACACCTGGAACTAGATTATATTTTGTGACAATTGCAGTGAAGAGTTCGGAGGTAAATAGTGGTAAGTAGGGGAAAATGAAGCCAAATGGTAAGAGTACAGAAACTTGGGCTTTGGTTATATACTAAAAGCCAAAGCTTCCTATTTTCTTATTACAATTTTCACCCCCTCCACTACCCCCACTACATTATTAAATGGGCTGATAAAATGAAATTGAGATTCACTTAACATTTGGTACAAGTATGTATTGCAATGATATCTGATTGGGGAAAATAACTAAAGCAAGCTAAGGAGAGTCCAGAAGCGTCATTTTCTAAGTATCTGCTAGAAACCAACGTTTCAAGTTTTTTTATGACATCTGCCTCAAATGTATTATTAAAATTCTCTTACCAATTATTTCCACATACTAGAGTGCAAATATAGTCAAGATGTTTTCCTATAAAGAGGCTTGGATGGAAAATCTGGCTGTGGAATTAGTAAGTCCTTAGGCAGTGGTTTTTTAATTTTTCAATTCAAAGTGTATTTCTGAAGAATTGCCCAAAATTTTATTTTTGCGATTACAACGCCATCTATCGCAAATTTAAAAAAAAAATCAGACAAAACATACGTATTATGTCGTGTAGAATCCGAATATGTATTAGACAATTCATTCCATTTCATTTAAAGTTTCAAAGTTGCCCTTACCCCATCTCCAGGGGGTGGAGGTAGTGGGTCGAGTTTAGTATCATTGGGTAGCTTTTTCAAAAATATTCTACACGTACTTTTCTTTGTCTCCTTCTTGAGATGTTTGACCGTTCTGGGACTTTTGATTCACCCATGTATGCTTATTTTCGACGGCCCGAGAGACCCAGGTTCCATTTGAAAGTTTGATCAGATGAACAAGAACAAAAATACTGCATGGACGTATTCGAGTGCACACTTTACAATATTCTTAATTTTCGATGCACAGAGTATTATTTTTTAATAATTAATAAATGGAAAGTGATTTTATCTTGTTGGTGAGATTACTTTATTAGCTTCTCTCATTTTGAAAACTTCCCACACACAATAAAATATCACTTTTAACCCTTATATCATAAATAACCATAATCGAGGACAATTAGGTTTTTACTTTGAAACCCATCTATAGTGAATGGTTTTCATGAAACTTTTTGCATTGAATTTCTAATGGTGAGTACAGAAAAGTTTAAGTTAAGTTACCTTGAGATTGTTTTTCATAAATAACTCAAAAGTCTTACATTTATGGATAAAGTTGCATGCTACAAAAAGTAATATTATGAAATTACAAATATTTTGTTTGTTGTTTATTTCTGTACGATGAGTAGTTCTAAATATCTAAAAAGGTAGTGTAAAAATGGCTCTCTAAAGGCGCGTTTACACCAAAGTTGACAACTAAAAGTTGACAAAGGATTGTTTGTAGAAAACTAAAAGTTTTCAACGAAAAGTTGCTCTTCTCAAATTAGTGCATCAAGTGGAAGATTTTTTGTAGAAAACTAAAAGTTTCTCTTCTCAAACTTAGAGCAACAAGTGGAAAACTTGTTGTCAAAGAATTGTCGCGAAAGATTAGGCAGTAGTGTCAAGGAAGTCGGACGAAGAAGACGCAATTATTGCCGCGGCTGCCTGTGTCATCATAGCCAGCCACTGTACAAGAGGTCCCCGAAGATATTGGGTAAGACCCTCGTTGAAGGCTAGGGATAGGTACAGTGGCAGTGACATGGTCCTGGTCCATTCGTTCTCACTACAGCTTTCCATATTGATACAAACACAACGAAAACACACCGACAACACCTGCAGCTGAAGTACATACGTGCGCTGACGGGGGGATGCTAGCGCCCGACGTCCGGGCCGCGTGAAGGGGGAACAGTTTTCCTCTAGTTTCCTACAAGTTGCTTGCGCAAAGCGCGCAGCAACAAATCTTCCACTTTTAGTTGTCAACTTTCTTTGAACTTTACCGACACTCCGCGGGAAACCAAAATTTAGTGGAAGATTTGTCTCTCCACGAGTGGTAGACAGAAAAAGTTGCTGTATTTTATAGAAAAAGTAACAAATTGCCGCAACTTGTGGAAAACTTAGTGGAAGACTTTGGTGTAAACGCGCCTTAACATTTGTCAATCAAGATATAATGTTTAAATCTCAAATATGTCAGAAATAATTACAATGGTCTTAAAAATACACATAATAAAAATTAAAGGGCTTGCTGTACTCTTTGATGGGATTTTTTTCTATCCGTACAATTTGAGAAATAACGATGTAATGTGTATATAAGACAATGAGTGCTTTTTAATTTTTTTAAATAAATAGTTTAGGATTTTCCTGCTGTTATTAGCCATAGAATGCAAATCCAAAAATTTGTTATTGGTTTTTGTTAAAATATATCATTACAAAGATACACTAATTTTTTGGCAATGTTAAAGCAGTCGTTTTTAAAAATATACTTTAAATAAAGAAAAATATGATTTTGCTGAAAAAATTCCTTCTTTTGTAAATAACTCCAAAGCAATTCCATGAAATATAGAAAAATGAAGCTTAAAAAGAAATGTATTAATTTGTTTTTCAAAATATTTGTGGAATTAACAGTTTCGGGAATATGACAATACAAATGTGACGTTTGAACTTTTAGTGGCAAGGAAATACATTTAAATCTCATATTCCTCGAAAATGTTTGAATAATAATTGAAGCTCCTAAAATTAGAGCATATTGGTAATACTATTTATTAAAAAGATTAGTACAGATTTTTTGAATTTCCATTCTATGGATAATAACAGCAGGAAAATCCTACATTTTCATTTAAAGAAAATTACAAAGCACTCGTTGTTTGCCACATAACATCGTTATTATTCAAGCTGTACGGACAGAAATAAAATTATATCAAAGATTACTTCAAGCCCCTTAATTTCAATTATATGTATTTTTACAAAACATTAAATGTTTGTTATTTCAGTGGCTTATTTTTTGTACCAACCCACTTTTTCCATCTTCGTGAAAAATGTTTCTCTTAGAGTAAGATTCTATATCAGATTCGGTGGCTACTATTTTACTCTTTTGTCCAACCAACTAGAGGGGGTGGGAACCACCACCAAGTAAAGAACGTCGATTTTTAGATGGTATACTTTTTTGTACTCAGTATTAGAAACCCAATGAAACAAAATCATAAAAATTCATTCAGTAAAACTAGGTTCCGAGATTGTTTATTTTTTTGTATCTAATTGCACTCGACTACTATTTTTAAAGTGCCCTTAGAATGTCAACCGTTTATGCAATGCCGATTATTAATAAATTTAATGAATTTATTAAAGTCTTATGTTAATTAAACTCTGCCACTGAAAATACCAACATAAATGTAATAAAGTAGCAAGTTAAGTAGTTAGTTGTTCTCTTATCTGACATTATTATCTGAGATATATCTTTCGAAAGGGTCATCGATAAGATGTGGTAACGAACGCGGCTGCACGTCTACGGATGATTTATGAGGGTTTTGGTACGCGGTCAGCTACACAGTATTTACACATGAATATATACATGACTGCTAACTTTCTTTCATTTCGACTTTCTGAAAGCGATTCATTTCATTCGATTGATTTTTAATATATGAGAGCTCGAACCTTTCATTATTACAGGTCTTTTTGTTACCGGCATCTGTGAATATTTTCTGCACGGTTGAATTTCATTAAATAACGCTAACATATTTGTTAACGCTAACATATTATCATATTATATTAATAATTTTAAATTGTTTTTTCTACCAACACCATTAAAAACTATATTTATAACACGGCATACTTGAATTAAAAATGTAATATTATATAAACTCGCGTTGAAAATTATCACATGATTTACTTTTAACACTAGGGCAAAAAGTAAAGTGACAAGTCGTTTGGCATAATAACATTTATATATTTATTAACAAAAAATCTGTTAAAAGTTATTTAGAAATATTTATATTAATTGTACAATTGGAGCAATTAGTAATATTTATCCCTTGTGAGGAAGCTACTTCACAAGAAGAAATTGTATTGGAACTCATCATATTGCAATAGTTTTTCACATTTGACAAGCATGTGTCAAGCAACGGGCAAACTTGATTTATTTATTTTATAAATCCTACAAACTTCTAGAATTATGAGGTAACCATTAAGGTCAGGATCGAAATGTCAAAAAGTGTATATGTGGCTGCCTAATAATCATTAAAATTCCGTCAAATCGACACTTGGTATTTCATAAATAACTTTTTTATAAGTAATTCAAACGAAGTTTTAAAGTGGGCAGTATTATAGCAGAAGTCGACCAAAGACAACTGAGCTGTTTGTTTCTTTTTTAAGTGCACGATAAATTCGGAATAAATTTTTAAAATTGCCTAATTATCAAACGATACATTTGTAGCTATATTAGATATTAGATAGTCATTTTCTCTTATCTATGTAAGAAATTGCATAAAATTGCTTTTGTACATTTTAATGTATGAAACTGATTTTTAACATAAATCGATGAGTCATCAGAATAATTGTAAAGAATATTTAGAATAAGTTCATCATGTAACTAGAAGATGGCGCCAATAGCCCTATGAATGAATAGGGGTAATGATTTTGATTTATGAATGAAATGAAAAGTGACAAATTTAAATTTGTTAAATAAACTAAACAATGAAAGTATTATTAAATGGTCAACAGTTTGCAACTGTATTCAAGCACTAAAATGGCACTATATTTCAAGTATACAATAATGTACAATAAATTCTGTTCATTTTTGTCAAAAATTAGGTGAATTTTCAATGAATGTAAATATATAAATTAGGTTCGAACCCTCAATATGGTTCATGGCATTGGTATTTTAATAAACTGTCCATAACCTTATCTCGTTTATGCTTCCACAGAAAAGAGTATCTTATATTTCATTGTGTGACTGCTTCACCGAGAGGAAACAACGTGTAACCCAAACCCTGAAGTTACGGGTTTAATCAGCCAGTTTTGGCAAATTTTTATTGGGTAAGAATGATTAACCCAATATACTTACTCGGATATTGGTTATGTTCTTTTCTTAGATATGTGCAAAAGTATGTTAATTTTTTTGGAAAATAGGATAATGATACACTATATCTAGATGTTAGGCAAAGATTAGAGACCTAACAAGATAGGACAGTCAGACAGAGAAGACGAAGACAGTTGTGCACTCCAATTTAAAGGGACGCGACATCCAGCGGAAGCGGTTTCGGGATTTGTCGGTTATGCATTAAACGAATTTGACCAAGCTTACTAAAAGATAGGTTGGCTCGTCAAAATCGACAAGTGCTACGTCACGTATAGACCTCGATGACAGCTGCGTGTGGCTGCTTTTTTCCTCATTTTATAGAAAAAAGTTTCAAAATTATTCTTTCAATGTACAATTCTATCCTAACCAAATAGATACGTTACACATAAACATAGAAATACTTCGTGTGACATATATTACTAAGCAACCTGTTTTTTACTGACCTTGGCTACTGACAGTCAGCTGTGTTCGGTCGTTCTATCAGGAGACAGTGTTGTCCAATTTTCATTATTGGCGCGAAAACTCCAATTTAAATATCGACGTCAATGGCGCCTTTGCTAAAAGATACAAGCTTTTCCGCTGGCTGTCCTATTTTGTTAATTCCCTAATCTTTGCCGAAAGTCCGGAGCTTCGAGCATACGCATTACCTTGTAAATGTGTAATAAATTGTACAAGTCGCACCCCCCATTTCTTTATCAGCGACTATTATACTGCCTGCGGTGCTATTAATTATTATTATAACAATTAAATATCAGAATAAAAACCTACTAATCTAACCTAAAGAAATCACACGAAATAATGAAATTATTTTAAGCAGAATAAAAACCTAACCTAACGTAAAGAAATCATAGAAAAGAATTAGTGAAAAAATATATTAATCATTACAAAATTAAAGAAAAAAAAATCAGCGGACGTAGGAGTTTGAACCCGGGACCTTCCATGGTTTTATCTACGCGCTAGCCACTCGGCTGGCGGTGAACGCTAGAACAAGGAATAAATATTAAATAGTCAGATAAATAATATAACATTTTGCGCAAGGTCGAAGCTAGGGACTTTTGGTGTACCTAGACGTTTCTCACACATACTACGTTCAAGGACATATTTACAACTGTTAGGTAGAATAAAAATTAGATGATGCACAGTTGCCAAATTTAAATACACATTTTCTTTGCCATTTTCTATAATTAAAACTTTGATATGTTCCCATAATTTGGATAAAAGGTTCTTGCTGTTTAATTCCAAATTAATAATATGGTTAACTATTTCATTTTAAAATTTAAACAATATCCCTATATGATATTAGTTGTACATGGCATAAATTATGCACACCTACATTCTAGAATTTACCTAACCAGATACTACCTATTTATGTAATTGGGTATTATTTATAATTATAATTTGTAACATTTATTATATATATATATATATATTGAAACTTGCCAATAAAATAAGATAAGATACACACTGTGCCATCTAGGATTAACATAAGTACTAGCTTACGAGTTTTTGACATTTCGATCCTGTCCTTAAAAGGATTTGAAATCTTTTAAAGAAACTTTATTGTTCTTATAATGGTGTTTGTAGAAAAAACATTGTATGATACACGTGTTAACACTTGTATCATAAATAACTATTATTTAACATGAGGAAAGGGTAACTCGGGATAAGATAGGTAGTGTTAGTTTTACAGTGCCTTAGAGTTTAAGTTTTAAACATATATAATTTTAATGACGTCACGAGTTTTGTCTATTTTAACTAATTTTACCGAACCGGTCGCGACCCGCCCAACCGCACTAAAACCACGACTTTTCGCGACGTGGTTGTGCGGTTGCCTCCGGATCTCAATCCGGGGAGCCAACGCTGTATATTTTAATTATTGCATGAAATTTGTTTAGAAGGATAAGATAGGTGAACAGCCTTTTGACGTGGATTTTGAAATAAAACTGATAGGATCGTTTCTTGGGCCTAAAAAATAAGGTTAACAGGGTCCGTATATTAAAATTGCCTCCCCTTCAGTTTTGATTTTTTTTACAAAAATGGAATCAATTCAAGTTTCTGAAAAAACTCGTACATATAGTAATTCAAAAGACTTGTAGCCTCAATTTTTTGGGGCTCCATTGCACCCAACTAAGGCCCCTAAAAATAAAAAAAAATTAGTGTCGAATATTTTTGTTATGATAAAGAGGTGCGGAAAATCTTATTTCATCACATTATTTGCGACCAAATAAGTCAATTTTCAAGGTAGTTTAAAAATTTCCAAACCCCGTGCGCCAGGCCCAAAATTCAATTCCTACCGAAAACTCTCGGTAATTAGATAGGAGGAATAGCTGTGAAAGCTTGGGTAACCAATCAAAAATAATCTGCCCAGCCAAAGCGAGTCTCTTAGATCAAAATATCTATCTTGTGATTGAAGAGGATAGCGAAGATAATTAAACATGTTTTTGAATATTATTTAGATAGGTTTGTATTACTTTTAATGTTGAAATATTTTAATTTTTAAATGCAATAACATTAAATTTTGACTAAAATTCTTTCTTACTTTTAATTTCTTGTATATCATCATAACGAATTCTTACCTCAGGGGGCAAAGGACACTCCCCTGGACCTAAAGTCATCCCCTTAGGGTAAAGACATGCCCTCTGGGGCCCAAAGACCACCTTCTTTCATAAAATGTTATCCTATTGAGATAAAATGTCATCTGGCATGGTTGAATAGTCTCCCAGAGAGCAAAAAGGTAAGGAAAGGTCGGAAGACTTGGGATCAAAGGTCATCCAAATAAGCTCTCCCTCCGAGGCAAAAAGTCATTCAGAATTGGTAAATAGTAACCGTTACACTTACAAGGTGTGAAACGTAATAGGCTCCGTGCGAAGAGACTGCAGCGCCATCAGCGCGGCGGAATCCGGAACTACTAATATATTTCGAAGTTCATTTTGAAGTTTATTTAAGAGTTTTACCGGATATAATAAGATTCGACCTAAAATCCAGACACATATATAAAAACACATACTTAATTAAGTGCTACGTCCACTATGACTCGTAGGGGGCTGGTATTGCCGCAATTACTGAATTTTGCTGCAACTGTACGAATGGCCTACACACCGTATTATGTTGCTCCTACGTGGCAACAATTATCTATTATTTATTATGACAGACATCTATAAAAAATAATCAGCCCAGCCAAAACGAGTCTCTTAGATCTGAAAAACATATCTTGTAATTGAAGAGGACAGCGACGAGGATTGAGTGTGGGAGTGGGTTGTAGAGAGGGTGGCAAATTTGAGACCTAGGTTTCCAGTATATACACCAAATCCCATGTTATCCTTATTTACCCCCAACCGTTCACCGGAGGAAGGTCAAAGTATAATCTAGTTTCAGATATTACAATACATATGTGTACCAAATTTCTAGTCAATATCCTAAATCGTTCCAGAGAGAACGTACGCACAGTGAAGTTATAGACCGAACGATCGATAGACCGACCGACAGACAAACATTTTTTTTGCTTAAATTTAAAACCTCAAGGTTTAATGTCATTCTAAACCTATTTCAGCCAAAACCTAATAATTTTTTATACAATTAATATAAATACTTCCACTCCACTACGTGGATGTGGAAGTAATAGTGTTTTTGCCAAAAATTACTGGAAATTCCAGGTCAAAGTGAATTCAAGATCGCTGAACACGAATCAGGCTTTAAGATTACGTAGTAATGCGATATCAGCTGTCAAAAGCTGTGGAAACATCGAGTCAGCAAGATACGGTCCCAACTCTTATATTTTGCCTTCGATAATTCTGTCGTCTTCGGAATACTTATTGCCAAATTGATCTACATAATAAAAGCTCATAGTAGCAACAAATGACGATCCGGAGACAACAGAATATTCGATGTAATCGGCAAAACAAATGACGATCAGCGGTAAGTGTTTGGAATGTCATCCTAATAAAAATGTTATCTATTGACAAATTTTACATCTCGCGATTTTTCTTCCAAGTTTATATTCTTCGGGTCAAAAATGCTCGGAGTGTTAGTGTCTCTACCTTCTGGTATATTTCGGACAAAAATACTATGCTTCCATCTTTTATCAAATTTGAAGCGATCGACATGACATGCCGCACGTAGTTTTCAATTTTCGGGTAAGAGAGTGCATAGATTGTTATCTTAGCCTCTCTTAGTACAGTCTTAAATAATGACATCAGGAACCAGGCAAAGCAACTACTAGCTTGGGGAGATCAACTTCATCACCACAGTGCCTGAAGGCCACTGAAGGGGTTCAGAGCTCCTCTCTTTTAATTGACAGGTATCATAACGTCGGGATCGATTACAAAATCGTATTCCACGAAGGCAAAATATAAGAGTTGGAACCGTATCTTGCTGACTAGATGCTTCCACAGCTATCAAAGCTGACATCGCGTCAATACGTATTCCTAAAGCCTGGCTCGTATTCAACGATCTTGAATTCACTTTGGAAATGGAATTCGTGCCCAGCCTTCTCAAATACTGGAGGATCCATGCCTTGCCGTAGGTTCTGAAGGCTGTCACGAGTGTTGACAGCTAATTGACAGCTGTCATATGACTCGATAATCCAATGTCATCCTGGTATTCGTGCTTGACATACCCGAAAACTTAATGATCCTGACCCTTTATGGAATTTCCAACAATTCCAATGATTTTTGACAGCCGCCATCTTGTGATAAGTAAATTCTAACCCCGAATTCGTGTTCAGAGACCTCGGAAATCCCCACACACGTTCTCTGGTGTCAGTGTTTGTATTCGAATATTTCTCTCACCTCCCTCCCCCACAGGGACCACTGAGAGGCTGTAGAATTAAAACGTCTCCTCAGATTTTCATTTTTGCTCTTATCGGATTGAGCGCTACAAAATACACGGGATAA
Organism: Stenurella melanura; assembly: GCA_963583905.1. NCBI lineage: Eukaryota > Metazoa > Arthropoda > Insecta > Coleoptera > Cerambycidae > Stenurella > Stenurella melanura. The sequence continues at coordinate 199,204,665 of OY757309.1, forward strand.
CGTAGGTCAAATCCCCTGATCAAACAACTTTTATTTTTTGTAGACCTGTTTAATTTTTAGTGGCCGTTTTCAGTCCTTTTCAAGAAAAATTTCTTTGTCTTTATACTATGAAACATTAATACGTTATGTGTTATTACTATTCTACTATTCTTAAACCTATTCATTATTCATTATTTTGTATGTTCCTTATTAATGTTAAAAAGGAGTACGTCTTTAAAGGAAATTGTAAATAAAAAAATTCAATTATCGCTTTAAAGACACATCAAAATTATTAATAACCAAAAAATATACTATATTAAAAATTATATAGTCGATTTTTATTTATGCAGAAACAACATTTAAAATAATAATAAATATTACATAACTAAAAAGCAATTTAGAGTTCTCTATCCTGCCATTAATATTCAATTCGTTAATAATTTATGATATTAATGTAAATTTTTCAGAATTATAACGCAACATCAATCAATTTTATGGCGAAGCCATTTGGCGGAAAATTTCCGTTCACTATTTTGTTCATGTCATGGTTTCATTCAGATAATAATAACAACTATATATTACAGTATAACGAGTAGGAAAAATTTCTGCTATCTACTATCTTATTAATTTATCAATTGGCGAAAAACTGATGATAATAATAATATGATTTCTCAATATTATAACAATGAACTAAATTAATTTCATGACGGGGTTTGCAGAGAAATATTTTAATTCACTAATATTCTTGGTCCGAGAGGAATAATAACTATATCAATATGTTGAAGAATACATTCATATTAACCAAATAATTATCAAATGAAACTGAACATTGGTATCGGCGCGGTATCTTGATGGGCAGTTGTGCGTCCTTCCATATAGGCAATTTGTGTTCAGATTATCACAAAATGACAATAATAATAATATTTTTATTCATTTTGGCCGACGGTCGCGCCACCATTCGATGTTTTCCCAAATGAATGTCCGCACAAGTACACACAAGGAATGGGAGTATTAATTATTGAAATAATTACATCTGAATTAACATTTATTTTTACTTGAATTTTCACTTATATGCGACGCAATATATGAAAAAATATTCAATGCCACGTCTGAAGAGTTAGGTCGACAATGATCATAGAAAAAGTTCATTTCAGTCTAGTCGTGTCCAAGTGCACATCCAGAGTGCAACAAATGCAATAAAAGGGGTTAAGAAATTATAATTCTTCGGCATAAAATAGTGCGATGTTTATAGAAATTTAAGACATTCGTTCCCAGACTATAAAATGTAAAATATTCGTCACAATGTAATATTGTAGAAATTTTGAAACGGTATTTCACAGACTATAAAATGTTATTGACGAGGCGGCTTAATGTAATACTAGAGGATTGAAAAAACAAGATTGTGAACAAAGGAAAATTATGTTTAAAATAAAATTAGCCGACGAAATTCTGAATTACAGAACGGTTTCAAAAAAAAAGTTTTTCGGCATTTCTCTTGTGTTATATCTTTTGTATCACCCTGTGGACCCCTCTAAAATTATATATCTTTGGAATCAACTGCCAATGGACAATCAATATATATCAAAATATACAGAGCGTCTTATTAGAATGAGTCACACCTGTTTCCAAATTTTTCACTCGCCCTGTATAAAATATACAAACTGGGAATTTCGGTAATTATGAAACAGTACATTTTATTTCAAACATAATTTTCTCAAAATTTTGTTGTTTCAGCATAAGCACATCGATTTTAATAATTCGCTTCGTGTTATTGCTGGCTCACCCTGTATACATGCGCATATTTTTATCACAATATATTATCTGACATTACAGGAATGATATTCGCGGAAAAACAAATTAATCGAATCCTTCAATTGCCATGAATATATTTTATAAAAATAGTCACTTTTTAACTTTAACGCCCTGTATCTCAAAAACTAGTCATAGGATTAGATTGGGCTCATGTTACTTTTAATCGGGAGATCTAGATCTATAACATACTAAAAATTCAGAAAATTTTACCGAGAACCATTTTATATAGGAAAAAGTGCGGGGTCCTTTATAATTTTTCACATCCAATTCATGTTGGATATAAATAATCTTCTTCGACCATAATACAAAGTATATTGTAGTACATTTCTTAAATTTGAAATATTTTATTACCGTAAAGGCCTTCTATAAACTCATAAACCTCACAGCCTCAGAAAATCCGTTACGATCGACGTCTTTATCAAATTGCTTTTTATTATAAATATAACAAAACGCGCAGGTAATGAAAGGAGGGGAATATTTTTATTAATCAGGGTGCGAACCAAACCATAAATGGGTGATCGATTCCAAGAATTCCCCAAACTGTACACTAGATAGGAACGACGAGATTTTTTCCTTTATTTTAGGAATATGATTGATGAGAAGGAATCGAAACACAAAAAGGGTTTTTTCGTCTCGTCCGAATTTTTTAGCTAGCTTAGACATAGGATAGTTTACGTTGTTAAAAGAATGTTTTATATTTAGGGCAAAATCATTTTGGTCTTTTTTACTATAGAGGACGCCACTTGCCAGGGGTACTATTTCGGTACTTCATTTTTGCCAGTAGAGGACGCCAAGTTCCAGAAGGCGACTAAATACTAGATGGGGCGGGTCACAATCAATTGGTTAAAATAACGCCAAAGTACCACGCCCCATTTCACCCAAAAAAACTGACGAAGAGGAGCCGTCAATTTAGGAAAACATTCTTTGTTCGACTTCCGAGTCTGTGAGAGGTGTCCATACTTCGTAGGTAGTGGTAAATTTTTTGTGTCACCGGGTTTATTCAAGCATTTTGAGATTTTGTACAAAAATTACCTTATCGTTCATTAGAGTTCAAATCAAACATCACCTTCGAATTGTCGCTGGCAACTGGCGCTTTCTCCACAAGTTTATAAATTATAGTCCTCAAAATTCATTAGAGTCATGCTCGTTAATGGTATTGTATTTTTGGCCGTTCCGGCAATCAGTTTGTGTGTTATGATAAACGGTTTTCCCAATAACGAGGTCATTTTTTTTCCCTTAAGAATAGGGCTACGGTCTACGGTCTATTTTCTTATTTGTTTAACTTTAAGTGCATTTTCTTTTGTTTTAATTTAAGTGTTAATTATTGTTATAGTTTTCAAACCGATTATTTTCGTGTTCCTTTTGTGTGTAAATAGATTAAGTGGGGCTATTACAAGAGAAATAGATTTGTATATTTGTAATTAAAGGAAATAATTTCTTAATGGCATTTTGAAGTGTCGTCAAAGCCTCATTTCATATACATAACCTATACATTTTTGTATTCGCAACTAAAATAAAATGTAAATATCCATTAATGTTCAATTATTACTGTAATATACTCTTTAATAATAGTTTCAAATAATACAGGATTAATTTTAACTTACTTTTGCCACCGCATTGCATATAACCACGTACCTGACAAACACTTATAAATCTCACCACCCCGATCGTTAGTGTCGCAACACATAGAGCGAATACATGATAAATTTATGCTATAGAATATAGTTTATTAAAAATTGTAACAACTGCAATTAAAAATCACAAATAAAAAGAATTTTCATACCACGAATATTCAGGGAACATGAAGGATATTAGGTTCTTTATCATGTAAGTTCTGAATCTTCAATCCATACTCTCTTGGAAAATGCCTTCTGAGTAAGCAGATTCTGTTAAGGAACGCGGTACTAGAGAACAGATACTCAATTTACGACAACTTATCGACAAGGCAAGAAAACAAAATTGACAATATAGAATGCAACAAGTTATAAGTTATATTGTTGGATATGGGAACACTTAGTCATCTAGTCGTTATAATTCACTGACTGAAAGACCCTCTTCTTTGGTGAAACCCAACAACACGAATGCAGCAAAAGTAAATGCACCAGAGAGGGCTGTGATCTGCCATCAATCCTCCGTAACATACCTTTATAATGAACAAGTGATGTGACGTCTGTTATAGGACTAGCAGAGTGGAATATCTACAGACCGAACTACGATTCCTTTGATCTTTGTATTTAATACTACTTTAGTTGCAGCAAGCAAGGACGAGCTCATACATCTGCTGGACAATCTTCAAACAATAAGCTCTCATTGCAAGTGCAAATTGAAACAATATTATTATTAGAGATTGAGCAAATTGGAACACTGAGACAAGTTAAGGAAGGATAATTATAATGTAGTGAGCTAGATAGTATAACTTGGAGCCCACGCGGATACCATTAGTGACTGGAAATACGAGATTAATCAACGAATACAAATGGCAAAATCTAAAATGAACTAGTTTAGCCAAAATGGCAGAAACGTCGCGAGATGCGTAAAGTTCAGAATTACTAACGTCTTAGTTTTCTGCATCCAAAATAGTCATTAAGTCGGTTGAAGCCAATGTACATCATTCACAGACGGAGAACGAAATTATGTTTTGGTTTTATTTTCTTCCCTCAGTAACAAAACAAGTTGGTAACAAAACCAAGAAAATAATACATTAAACATGAAAGTATGAACATATTATCAGAACGAAATATATTACAGTACAAAGTATAAACAGAACATATCTGAAATAGTGCTGAAGCGATTATAAAATGCAAACATTTTGCAACAATCTCTAAAAAAGAACATCATACGAGCAGTAACGGAATCAGAACCTGGAAAACGTAGATATATCACCCTGAATGACTGCTGAAGTCTTAACTCCTGAAAATAAAATTGAAATCTAAGTACCCAAGATCTCACAACACTGTACTGCTTTGAAATAAAGAAAAATGTGACTGACGCAGATAAAGCAAAAACTTTGTCGAGGAGATGAAAATTCTCCCTTTCAAGGAATCTGTAATGACGTGCAGTTGAATGTTTATCTCCATAATATCAAGGACCTTTTCCATACAGTACGGATAATTACACGTAAATGTAAGCCAAGGCATGGTCAATTAAGGAATTCGTCGATACGCAAAGAACTGACAGTGATCAAATTATTGAGATTTGGCACCAATACTGCTAAAAAAGTATTTCTTTTGTGACTATCCGAAGACAAAGATGGCAACATATTTGCGAAAGCGAATTTTCAATACTAAAGTCAGAATCCTTACAAAAACTAAAAATTGACATAGTAGTTGGAATCGACAATATCCTTGCTATGGCGTTTTAGTCAGATGAAATGGAATGGGAATTATTCCCAGAATATAACAAGAAATGTGAAATAGAGGAATTTGGTCCGATGACTAACAAGCTTAGTACCGCACAGAATAATAGGACGAGAGATATCTGTGACGACCAAAAATTGCTAGCAGTAATAATATCGCACATTAGTAATACCAAGGTCGAGGCCGAGGGCTGAATGGTACTGGGTGAAGTATCTCTAACGATGCCTATGGGAAACCGGGCGACCTCCCATAGTATTTAGCCTTGCCCCCGTAACAGGCTCTGCGGGGGTCGACCACATTTCCTGTCTACTCGTGGGAACAATCATGAAAAATATCACAAAAAAACACAAAAACCCCCCCGAGGAGTGCTCTGAACACAGGGCCTCCTCTCTCACTTCCCCTGGGGAAAGTCTCATTTCAGGGACCTCCCCACTCCTAAGAATGGGAGGCTCCACAGATGGGGCAACCCAATCCCTTGGAACCGGAGAAGGCTCCCCACAAGGAGCCTTCCCCAATCCCAATCCTCCCACACAGGAAGGGGGCTCCGATCCTGGGGCCCCCTCAACCTCAACTTCAGCCGTCGCTGGAGGGCTCAACTTAATAGATGGGCAACCCAAGCGACGGAATCGAAGCGGCGCGGCCCGTAAAAGGGCAAAAAAAGCACGGGCGGAGTGCAATGCTGAGAGGGGAACACCTCGGGAAACGGCCCCCAAAAGGGGCCGTCCTGAGGGAGAGACCCCTCCTAGCGCCTCCAAACCCACCAAAAGAGCCAGGCCTGACCTCTCCTACAGTCAGGCTGCCAAAAAAGGGGTCAAGGTGGCGGTGGCCGCATCTGGATTTCCAGAAATGCGTCTAACGACTGCCTTGACCCACAATTTGCAGGAGGCCCTCGACACTCGCCTGGATGGGCTCCCCTCAGGGGGGCCCCTCCCCGATTTCGATGGCTTCAAGCTGACAGAGCAGGGAGTGGTAGAACTGTTCTGCGGGAATGAGATGTCCCTAGTATGGCTGAGATCAGCCATCGGGGAGATCTCTTCCGTGGACGGTGTGGCACTCCAGCTCTTGGAGGGGGAAGATCTCCCCAAGTACAGGAAGATGGTGGCTACGGTCCCAGGAAGGCCCGCGGACCAAGCCACCATCTTAAATAGACTCCAGCACCATAACCCGGAGCTCCGTACGGAACTGTGGAAGGTCCACGACGCTAGGATGGTTGAAGCCAAGGGGCTCCGACTAATCCTGGGCGTCGACGAGGCCTCCGCGGCGAAAATCGAAGCTCTGGGCTATCGTGCTCAGGCGGGGGTGATAAAGGTGACCTTCTGGGACCCCAAACCTCACCCCCGGGAAGCAGGTGCCATCTCAAGTGGTAATAAGCCGAGCACGGCAGACGCAGCGATGGAGGCGCTGTCGGGCTCGGAAGCAGTAGAGTAAGTAAAAAAAAAAAAAAAAAAAAAAAAAAAAAATGGAAATACTCCAAATCAATCTGCAACACAGTGAGCCGTCTTCCGCAATAGTGAGTCGACAGGCCGCTGGGGGACAGATACAAATAGCCCTGATTCAGGAGCCCTGGGTCCGCCATGGCTCTATTCGAGGTCTAGATAAGCGGCATGGGGTTATATACTCCGCCGCCCACAAAACACCGAGAGCATGCATTTATGTCTCGAAAGGAATCAAAGCCACAGCAATTCCCGAATTATGTTCCAGGGATGCTGTTGCTATCAAAGTGAGTCTTAGGGAGGAAACCGGCAGAGCAGAGATCGTTTTTGGCTCTGTCTACCTCCCCTACGACTCGCCAACACCACCACCCTCAGCCGAACTTGAGGAGCTGGTCCAATTTTGTACTGATAGGCGGCTGCCTCTTATCTTGGGATGTGACGCCAATGCTCACCACACCTGCTGGGGCAGCACAGGGGTCAACCCGAGAGGCAGCAGCCTACTACAGTACCTATACACTACCGATTTAGAGATAATAAATCGGGGAAATGCGCCCACCTTCGTCACTCAACGAAGGCAAGAGGTCATAGACGTCACGCTGGGAAACAGACTTGTGGTCCCACTGATTAAAAATTGGAATGTCTCGACGGAACCCTCACTATCGGATCACCGTCACATCAGGTTCAAACTAGACTCGGCTCTCTCCTCGGAAGAGAGCCGGTACAGGAACCCCAGAGATACCGACTGGGACGCCTACAGGCGAGCCCTCTCGGGAAAAATAACTAGGGTCATTATACCCAGGAACATTGAGGAAGTAGAATCCTCCACGAAACTTCTCAACGAAGCGATCACTGCCTCATATGAGAGCAGTTGTCCTCTAAAAAGAAGTAAAGGAAGAAGAAAAGTTCCCTGGTGGAACGGGGAACTTCAAAACCTGCGTAATGAGACACGCAAGCTCTTCAATGGGGCTATGCGCACTCAGCTCCCGGAGGACTGGGACAACTACAAACGGTCCCAGCGCCTCTACAAAAGCTGCATTCGCAGCAATAAGAGGGCAGCCTGGAAGAACTTCTGCGAAAGCATCGAAGTTCTTCCAGAAGCCGCCAGGCTCTGCAAAGCCCTCAAGAAAGACAAACCACCTCAATTAGTGAACTTGAGGCTTCCCTCGGGGGGGCTAACGGCCACCTCTGAGGAGCGCCTCAAGCATCTACTAGAAACACATTTCCCCGAATCCGTAGTGGAGACGGAGGACATGCCACCCCCTCGGCCCCCCCGCGCCGCTGTCACCACAGCGGATTGGAGGACAGCTTCGAGGGTGGTAACAGTGGAAAGAGTCAGATGGGCTATTTCCACGTTTGACCCATTTAAAAGCCCAGGACCGGATGAAGTGTTCCCCGCACTTCTGCAAGAGGGGATGGAGACACTCATACGTCCGGTCTATCACTTGATGAGAACCTGTCTGGCCTTGGGGTATATTCCTATACCCTGGAGAGCCGTCAAAGTTGTTTTCATACCGAAAGCAGGACGCACATCGTACGACACTGCCAAGTCCTACAGAGCAATCAGCCTTACATCCTTCCTACTCAAAACATTAGAGAGGTTGGTTGAAAGGTACATCAAAGACGGGGCACTGACCTCAGTGCCTCTGCACCCGTCACAACACGCCTACCAGGCCGGGAAGTCAGTGGAGACGGCCCTTCATCCGATCGTTTCGAGGATCGAGAAGGCGCTGCTCCACAAAGAACTTGCGGCCGGGGCTTTCCTAGACATCGAAGGAGCGTTTGACAATACCTCCTTCGATTCAATCTGCGCCGCCGCAGCCTATCATGGCATCGAGGACACCATCATCAGATGGTTGAGGGCCATGTTGGCGGGAAGGCAAATCACAGCTGCCAACGAGGAAGTGGCAGTAAAAGTTTCAGTGAGAAGAGGCTGCCCACAAGGTGGTGTCCTCTCTCCTCTGCTATGGAATCTCGTTCTCGATGGCCTATTACAGGAACTCGAGAAAGAGGATCTCTTTGCGCAGGGTTATGCGGATGACCTCGCAATCATCATCTCGGGAAAATTCCCAAATACGGTCAGCGGGCTCCTGCAAAGGGCCCTTCTGATCGTACAAAGATGGTGCAACGACCAGGGCCTTAGAGTTAACCCCTCCAAGGCGGAACTGGTCATTTTTACAAGGAGACGCAGGCTAGACGGCTTCGTCGCACCTGTGCTCTACAATACCACTCTAACGATCTCAAGGACAGTGAAGTATCTGGGGGTCATCTTGGATTCTAAGCTGACCTGGAAAGATCACATAGAGAGACAAATACAAAGAGCCACTACAACCCTCTGGGTATGTAGAAGAACCTTTGGTAAAACTTGGGGGTTAAACCCCAGGGTAACAATGTGGTACTATACTGTCATAGTTAGACCAATGATCACGTACGCTTCTGTCGTCTGGTGGCCTGCAGTAGCCGGGCGTAACATACGGCAGAAGCTGACACAACTCCAAAGACTTGCCTGTCTGGGAGTCACAGGAGCATTGCGCACAACCCCCACGGCAGCTCTGGAGGTCCTCCTGGACCTCGTGCCCCTTCACTTGGTGATTGTGGCCGAGGCTCGGAAAGCGGCCTACAGACTGAAGTGTGGTGGTCAGTGGAAATTCGGAGGAGAACAATTAGGCCACACAAGGGCCCTATCTGATGCGATAGAGGCCCACCCACTCCTGGAGGCCAGGAGTGATGACGTCGTGCCTTCCTTCTCCTTCGCACAACCCTTTGAGGTGGTCATCCCCAAAAGGGAAGACTGGAACCCACTCGAGGGCACACTCGGGCCTGCCGATATCGTCTGGTTCACAGACGGATCGAGGCTAGAGGGAGGTACCGGAGCAGGGATATATGGAGAAAGGCCCAGGGCTGAGCTCTCTTATGCCCTGGGCAATTTCGCCACAGTATTCCAGACTGAGATCTTTGCTATCTTGGTCTGTGCACAGGAGAATATCCGTAGGGAATACTCCAACAAACACATACACATATGTAGTGACAGCCAAGCGGCCCTCAAGGCCCTTGCATCGGCAAGAACCAAATCAAAATTGGTTCAAAACTGTAAACAGGCTCTCTGCGAACTTGGCTCATCCAATTGGGTCAGGCTCCTCTGGGTGCCTGGACACAGCAACATTGAAGGTAACGAGCGGGCAGACGCTCTGGCAAGAGGAGGCTCTCGGAAGCCTCTACTGGGTCCGGAGCCGGCCCTAGGTTACCCTAGATCCAACGCCAGGAGGTCAATAGAGGACTGGGCCCGCTCCCAGTTCATTGACTACTGGACATCCCACCCAGGACTCCGGCAAGCGAAGCTCCTCATCTCAGGACCCTTGCCGGAGAGAACAAAACAAATTCTGCGACTAAGCAGGAGACAAGTCAGAGTCGTAATAGGTCTTTTGACCGGACACGGCTCTTTCAGAAAACACCTGCATACCATGGGGGTGGTGGACCACCCCGACTGCAGGTTTTGCGAGGACGAGGAAGAAACTTCTATCCACGTCCTGACTTCCTGCCCTAGGTTGATGAACCTGAGGTATAAACACCTCGGCATTGGCTTTCCAGTGCTGGAGGAAATAAGAAATGCCCCCATAAGCAGGATTCTGGCCTTCGGACTAGAATCTGGCCTGAGTGGGGGCTTTCAATAAATTCGTTAGCGGTTGCACAATGGGCCACCAGGCCTGAGTGCGGCGACCATTCCTCGCCCCGCTAGAAGAAGAAGAAGAAGAAGAATACCAAGGTATACAGACTGTCTATTTTACGAGGGCCACACCAAATATCTCGCTTAATATCTATTGTAGAAGAATAAAGTTTTAGAAACGGTTATCCCATTTTTTGTGAGCTATATTTCAGTAAAAAGAAATTTGAAATCCATAGCCTACTTTATGAGATATATTACAAAAACCTGATAAATAGGAAAACCACAAACGGTTATAGCTTCCTTATTTGAGGAGATACGAAAAAAGTTAAAGGAATGAAAGTTGACGGCAAAGACAATAAGAATAATAACGTGTAACAAAAAAATCGAAAAATGCAGTTGGCTTTGACATACGCTATTGTGCAAAAATGAAAAATACATATCTCAAAGTAGGCCATGGCGCCATTCATTCCGTTATTTTTTTCTCATTCCAACGATATAAAACATGTCAAAGAAATTTTAACCGATAGTGTCAATATTTAATATTTTACGAATACCACAATTCATATAATTGAATCGTAACAATCAGCTGTGCCATAATAGTAAAAATTCACTTTGTAATAATTATAATTCCGTAATTATTTATTACAATTTAATACAAACCAATAAATATCTCATAAATAAAAATACAAGTACAAAACGAACATCCAAAGAAAAAAACGAAAAACTATGTATAACAGTACTACCTACTACTATATTGAAAAGAAATTGTGTGTATTTATTTTTCTAACTACAAATGCTCAAATTGTGCACCATGCATTCTGACACATAAACGTGCTCTATGAGACACGTCACGCATTACATTTAGGAGCATTTCAGGAGTAATTGCCTCACATGCGTTTCGAATTCTGGTTTTGATGTCCTCAATATTTTCAGGGGCAGTTTGAAATACCTTGTCTTTAATGTAACCCCAGACGAAAAAATCCAAGGGAGTAATATCTGGTGATCGAGCTGGCCATAGAATGGGTCCATAGGTGCCTATCCAGCTATCTGGCATAACTTGATTTAAATAATTTGTACATATTACAGCAGTGTGAGGTGGAGCCCCATCTTGTTGAAAATATGAATAATTTAATCTTTCTGCCACTGTTAATTCATAAAGAAAATCTTGAAATACGTTTTGCAGGAAATTAAGGTATCTACGAGCGGTTAATTTGCCATCATAAAAATAAGGTCCAATTACTTTAGTCCCTAAAAGACCCAACCAAACATTCGTAGAAAATCTTTCTTGGAAAGCAGTCTCTCTGCACCAATGTGTATTTTCTCGTGTCCACTTATAATGCATATTTCTATTGAAAAATCCATTATTAGAAAAATTTGATTCGTCCGACCAAAGAATTTTGCTACATATCAGCGCGTCATTCCTTTTCTTATTTAATAACCATCTACAAAATCTTACTCTCCTTGGCTTATCTCCCTCATTTAAATGTTGAACTTTCCTCATTTTGTGGCATGGAAATCCGTTTTTTTTCAATATTTTTCTTGCACTGTCTTTTTTTATGCGTCAGTTTCTCTGAATTTGTCTCAAAGAGGTTTCCTCATTTTGGTTAACATAATTCATTACTCTATTCACTTTTCTTACATTATCCGCAACATGCGCTCGCCTTACTACTTTTTTTGAAAATGAACCGTGCGTTTTTAGATTTTGAACTAACTTCCTAAACATAGTTCGATTTGGCTGCGGAGCATCTGGAAATCTATCTCCGTAAACCGTGACTGCCATCTCAGCGTAAAAATTGCACTGACAATAAATGCTATTCATATCGAATTTGTTATTATTGGTGTACACCATAATTACTGATATAAAATTTGTCTTAGAACTCGACAACGCAACATACAACATACAACAGTGACAATCTGTCAAATTTATTAATAACTGTATACATTGTTTTTCACTAATTATGGCACACCTGATTGTTACGATTCAATTATATGAATTGTGGTATTCGTAAAATATTAAATATTGACACTATCGGTTAAAATTTCTGTGACATGTTTTATATCGTTGGAATGAGAAAAAAAATAACGGAATTAATGGCGGCATGGCCTACTTTGAGATATGTATTTTTCATTTTTGCACAATAGCGTATGTCAAAGCCAACTGCATTTTTCGATTTTTTTGTTACACGTTATTATTCTTATTGTCTTTGCCGTCAACTTTCATTCCTTTAACTTTTTTCGTATCTCCTCAAATAAGGAAGCTATAACCGTTTGTGGTTTTCCTATTTTTCAGGTTTTTGTAATATATCTCATAAAGTAGGCTATGGATTTCAAATTTCTTTTTACTGAAATATAGCTCACAAAAAATGGGATAACTGTTTCTAAAACTTTATTCTTCTACAATAGATATTAAGCGAGATATTTGGTGTGGCCCTCGTAAAATAGACAGTCTGTATATTTTTATGCCTTTGAGATATGCATCGATAGATGGATAAACAGACGACATAGCAATGCTTTTGGGAGCTGTGCCTGGAAACGTTCGCTGCGAATTCTCTGGATAGTACATTGCACCAACAACAGCTCGATTCTGTAAGAAATACGTCCACTGACATCGTATTCTCCGAACATTTTAATTTTTTGGTTACATTAATTGAAGAAATTATGAGATAGAATGGTTGATTGTCTAGGGAAAATTTGATGACACGCAGCAATAAGGGCATCCCCCAAAATATTGGATTAACGTTACCAGAGAGCTAATCAAGGAGCTTATGTATCAAAAAGGCGCCCACAATAGATTATATTATTCGTCATAAAGTAAAGGGAGGCACAAAACATTTTTTAAGATCTTGCAACTAAAAATAAGAAGAAAACTAAGATTATCTGTTAAAAAGACAAGAACTATTAGTGCTATGCCCCCGATAAGTTACTGACGCGTATTTCGGAGTTATTGTTTCTAATAGCGTAGGGTAGCGTAAAGAATGTCATTATGAAGAAGACCAATAAAGGTAGGAAAGTATAGTACGTAGTACAGTACTGTATACAGTACTGCAAATAGAAATGTACAGTATACAAAATCAACGAAGGTAATATATAGGATATAACTGCATTCTTTAGGAGCCATGACTATTAAACACGTGTCAGTGGTTACGCTTTTGTTGGACCTCATTAAGCGTTTCATTCTTTCATTAAGATTAGCGGTATCCTGCGCTGTTTAGAATTATCCTATGAACCGTAAGCACCGATAGTTGATATGGTTCTTTCGCGATTAACTATTTGGTGTTGTTTTCATGCCCGACGACACTTCTTGATGATGCATTATGCCGCATTCAGAGCACTGTCTCATGAGTCAACAAATTCAACCAATCAGTGAATTGTACTCATCTGACAACTTGCCGTAATTTTTCCTAATATCGCTTCAACGCTACATTTTGCTGCCTAGCGACGATTATCTAGTTTAGTTGTAAAACATAATACTTAATTCAATTAACAATAGCATTTCTATTTTATTAGTAAATTATACAAAACTACAGATATCTAATATAAATAAATACAGCAAAAATAAAGTACCTAGAGTAAAGCATAGAAAAATCTAAAATCTAAAGCATAGATCACAAAACATTTGCCAAGATCTTGCGAATTATAAGACGATTATATAACTGCACCTTGTTTTGATAATAAATATGACAAGTAACGTTTCTCTGGTACATTATTCTGAATTAAATTCTAAAAATAAACTTTTGCATAACAGAATAGTGAAAAATACTCGTGAGTCCATTGGTTTATATCTCCCAATTTAATATTTAATCATGTTCTGTACATGGTATTAAACTAATTAAAGGACTAATAATCACTAAGATATTCTGTGTCTCCTAGCAATAGCAAACCATCTCGAGAATCTTTGGAATATATTAATTACGGCGTACTCATGAGTGGTATTAGCTCTAAGATTATTCTATTAGCTGTTAGCTACGACAAACTACTTATATTAAGCAGTATTAAAGAGGTTTAGTTACTCTATGAACACAATAAGGTAACAGTTAAAATAAAAAACATTGTTACCCCGATCTGATTTAATCAGATAGGAAATATGCATATTAAAAACGCACAAATATTTTTAACGAGTAGAATTTGGAGTCTGGCGTAATAGATTGCGAATACTTATTTGAACAATTTGTTCAAATACAGCTTAACTCACTCTTGCGTTGTGTCACTGAGATTGAGTACAAATGTTTTTAAAATTTACTGTTCTAAAAGGTATTCGCAGTTAACAACGCCCCACTGCAAGTTTCACATGTGTTGTAAATAGTCTTAAAATAATTTCTAAGACTATTTTACATTAAAATTTAGCTCAATATTAGAGAGCTCAATATTTTTATTTAATTTTCTTTAACTGATAAATATTTATTATTCTTTATTATTGCTCCAATAAGTAAGCCGAAAATTGTGTAAACGTTGGGAAACAGTACCGATTTTAATGATTCCGTCTGCTCGAGAAACACACTGCATATTGTTGGTTTAGTATCTCTGTCCTCATATTGTTGTGTACTTAATCAAGAATCTTAGTTACGTTTCGCTCTAAAATTATAATAAGATGCACTATATACAAATTATGACAGGTTGTAAGCCTCTGGTGATCATCCTGTATGATAGATATGGTCATATTCGTCAGACAGAGGTTATTAAAAATCGATATATAAATATGAAAGTTATGAACCATTTTAACTTAAAAAGAGGCACGGGAAGAGTGTTGTAATCGTTGATACGTTGATATTCTAGGTAATTGATTGATTGTCACATCCCGATAATGCCATCGTGATTGGCGAAATATTCATTAGTGTACTATGCAGGGTTTCTTTGTTCAACAATCGAAATTTTTCAAAAATAAAGGGATTCTTCCTTCATCCTTAGCCATGATTAGAAACAATCATTAATGTCAGTCATTCTCTTATGTCAACAAATGCCAGCACGTTTAAAAACTTTTAGATTTGTTTCTTATTTATGGAGAATGTGATAACGTAATATCAAAAACATGTAACACATTTGCTACTCGATACCCACAAGAACATACATACACTGCAAAATGCTGTGACGTTTGGTTCACTCGTCGGTTGAGTGAAGGGGCGTCACTTTGGCACTCGAGCTCGGTGCGGTTACGGTAAGCTCGGGCGCCACCTTTACAATTTTTCTCGTGGTGTAAAGGACCCACGCTAGCCTCTTAACACAGCCTGTTTCGGTAGGGCTGGGATAGCGTCAGAGGAGACACGGTATGTCCAGGGGTCTAGGGATGTCAGACTTCACACACACACAGTAAAAGGCACAGTTTAAATAATATACATATTTATTATAATAAAAATCCTAATCTCTACAAATATACCTAACCTATAATTACTACGGTTAACGGTGACGGTGGCGAAGCAAGAGGGCGGTTACAAGCAGGATACGAACTTAGAGAAACGTAACGGTAAGTCGGAGTAACGACTATCGGTATAAAACGGACAGAGCAGATACCAGGCGGAGGAAAGCAAAAGCACAATAAACAATAGTAAACAAATACTCGGGCAACTTGGCTAAGGCGCAGAGCCTAAGGTTAGTACACACTTCCGGTCACGGTTCCTTGTCGGTGTAATCACCCCAAAGGAGAGATTAAACCAACGAGGTTCACGGGCGCTACTTTGCGCTGGTGGATGTCCTTGTGACTTTCCAGTCGACGCACCCAGACCAGAAAGCCCCAAGCTTCCCAAGTGCTCGCTTGTCCTCCAGACGACGCAACCAGGCCAGAGGGCAAACACGAGACCTGTTACCAGCGGAAAGTTTCCCAACTTGCACACTGGCTCACTCCGGTAGGCGGTGTTTGGTCGGGGATGATACTTCGGTGTGCTAGAAGGCTTTGTGACTTTCCAGTCGACGCACCCAGACCAGAAAGCCCCAAGCTTCCCAAGTGCTCGCTTGTCCTCCAGACGACGCAACCAGGCCAGAGGGCAAACACGAGACTTGTTGCCAACCAATGTATCTTCCCAGACACACGGCGGAGCAAACCGGGATTAGTACACGGATGGCACTTAGTCCCAGCCAAGCTGCTTATTTACGGTCGGTTTTACTTACTCTCTCTCTCCTATGAGACGGCGGTTTCCAATTAGCCTGGTAACGGTCCAAATGAATGGACCCGGGCTAATAATTATTTGGCTGGCTGGGCCAAGCATTCGTTAACGGTGAAGCCAATAGTGTCAGTGATGGAGACAGTGCTCCATCTAGCGGCGTGTATGTCTACTTGCTAAATGAAAGTATATTACTTATTTATGCTCTGTGTGGACAGTATAAAATATTAATATTTAAAATACAAAAATAGACGGTGGGTTTGGGTGTAATTTCCACACTAGAAATTACGCCCAATACCTGTATTAGAAAATACCTATATCCTAGATAGAGAAATAGACGGCGGTGTCGGGTGCAATTTCCACACTATAAAAATGCTTCATTACATCCCCCTCTTACTTCGCTAAAAAAAAAAATAATAAAAATGAAATGGTTATTATTTTTTTTCCGTGTCTTCCTTGGTTGATAAAAAGAAAGAAACTGAAAACAAAACAAAACAAGAAAATCATACCATAGAAAAATAACGGTCCCTATCGGAATTAAGGCGCTTACCCCACAATGGTTGCTTAAACTTTATTAGGGGGTAAGTACGTCTTTTACAATCCTAAAAACTAAACTGGAGAAAGAAAACAATATAATACTACAGTAATGTTACAAAAAAAAACAATGAATCCGGTAGGTCATCTGTTTTCTTAAGGTAAACCAGGTACACTGGAACAAAAGATCCGGGCGGGAGTCTACCTAATGAGCCTCGCGCCTCGGGCGAAGACGGCGTCTTGGCAGGGATTGCGGACTGGTGGTACCAGTGCTCTCCGGGGTGGTGCTTCGGGTTCTTTCCTCGGTGCTGTCGGTAGGTGGGATGGCGGCATGGGAAGAGAAGTAGGGTTTTAAGCCTTTTACATGGATTCGCGCGAGCTTCCTTTGTAAACGGACTTTTTGACGGCGGAGATTATAATACCGGCCTTGTGTGGCGCAGGCTTGTGCTAACTTATTACGGACCAGCTCAAACACTTCTTGTAATTTTTTCAGACGGTCGGTATGTGTTGGCGGTATATCGTTCTCCTCGGACGGTTCGGCGGTATTCCCAGTCTCGGTTTGAAAAACTGTTTTCGGCAAGGACAACTCACGGCCAAAGTTCAGAAACGCTGGCGAGAATCCTGTCGACTCGTGTTTCGAGCTGTTGATAGCCAGTTGGAGATCGTTCAATTGCTGATCCCATTTTCGGTGGTCCAGCTCACAGTACTGGGCTATCATGGTTTTGATGGTACGGTTGGCTCGTTCGACTGGGTTTGCTTGTGGAGTGTACGGTGGTGTCAGACGGTGCTGGATTCCAAACTCTTCCAGTAAGGATCGGAATACTTGACTGTCATATTGGCTACCATTGTCGGTAATGACAGTACGGGGGCAGCCAAAGCGGGTAATGACTTCATCGTAGAGTGCCTGACTGACGGTACGGGCAGTAGCACTTCGTAGGGGGCGGCACTGGATCCATTTGGTAAAGCGATCTTGAAAAACTACGAGGTAGTTATTCCCTTTACTAGATCGGGGCAGCGGTCCTACTAGGTCGGTGCTGACGGTTTCCCATGGTTGTTGACTGACGGACGGTTGCATGGTTCCTGGTGTCTGCTGCTGGGAGACTTTGTATCGCTGACATTGCATGCAGCTACGTACATATCTGGCGATGTCACGGAACATCCCTGGCCAATAGTACTTCTGAGCTATTCGGGCAATGGTTTTAGCGATCCCCATGTGTCCGGCGGACGGAGCATCATGGTTCTCCTGTAGGACGGTGCGGCGGAGCGTTGTAGGAACACATAGTTTCCACGGATCAGACAAATCTGGTTCACGTAGATCACTGGAATCCCAGAAGTGACGGTACAGCCGGTTATTACGTACACAGTAATCCGGAAATGCTTCTGGGTTCCGTTCGACTTCAGTTTTCTTCCGTTGATACCATGAACAGTTTGGTGCCTCATCCAGGGCACATAGTTCGTTGGTTTCAGACTCGGGAAGAGGTCGGTCTAGCGGTTGGCGGGACAGTGCATCGGCTACCCGGTTTAGGGCTCCCTTACGGTACTTGATTTCGAAGTCGTATTGTTGTAGAAATACGCTCCATCTAGCTAAACGGCCGGTCGGACTCTTGATAGAGTGTAACCATCGCAGAGATTGGTGATCGGTCAGTACGGTGAAGTGGTATCCTTCCAGATACGGCCTCATCTTCTCTATTCCCCAGACAATGGCCAAGCATTCTCGTTCCGTTACGGAGTAGTTTTTCTCGGCTGAGGACAGTGTGCGGCTGGCGTAAGCTATTACCCTGTCATGACCCTCAATTTCCTGGGTCAGAGCTACGCCAAGGCCTTGGTCGGATGCATCGGTCTGGAGAGTAAACGGTTTCTCGAAGTCAGGACATGTCAGTACGGGGGCTTCGGTGAGACAAGTCTTTAATCTCTTGAAAGCCTGTTCTTGTTCGTCGGTCCACTTGAAACGGTGGTTTTTCTTTAATAATCTGGTCAGCGGAGTCACAATTTCGGAGAAGGTTGGTACAAAGCGTCGATACCAGGAGGCAACACCAAGAAATCGGCGGACGTCTCGGACGTTCCGGGGAGTGGGGAATTTCTCAATTGCCTCCACTTTGTCCGGGTCGGTCTGTATTCCTTCTGAGGTTACTACATGACCTAAGTACTTTAGTGACTTCCTACAGAACTGACACTTCTCGGGATTAAGTTGCAAGTTTGCCATCCTTAACCGTCGGAAAACTTCTCGTTGATTCTGCAGATGGCCCTCGAAAGTTTCACCTAGAACAATAATATCGTCGAGGTAGGCGAATGCATAGGGTTCCATGTCGGGCCCGATTATGCGGTCCAGTAGACGTTGGAAGGTGGCAGGAGCGGAATGGAGTCCGAACGGCATCACCCGGAAATGGAACAGACCCCTTCCCGGTACGGTAAACGCGGTAATCGGCTTGCTTTCTTCAGACAGCGGTATCTGCCAGTATCCTTGCTTCAAATCGATACTTGAGATGTACCGGGCTTTGCGGAGTTTGTCTAGGATGGCGTTGATGTACGGTAACGGATAAGCATCCTTCTCGGTGACTTCATTCACCTTCCGGAAATCTATGCAAAACCTGGGTTTCCCATCCTTTTTACGGACGATAACTACTGGTGAACTCCACGGACTATTAGACGGTTCTATAATGCCGTTGGCCAGCATTTCGTCTACTTCCTTGTTGATGACTTCCTGCATCCTTGGGTTCTGCGGACGGTATCGTTGCTTAATCGGCTCCAGTTGTGAGAGCCGGATATGGTGTTGAGTTAGTTTCGTGGTTCCAGATATGTCCTGAAAACTGGGCAGTTCGGTATCTAAGAACTCTTGGAGTTTTGTCTCCTCCCTCTGTGATAGAGCGAGGGCTATCCCTCCCAACGGACTGTTCGGAAGTGAAGATGAAACGGGGCGGTTATTCAGGTAAACGGTTGTCGTAGGTAGGTGGATCGTAAACTCCTGTGTACGTAGGATATCCATTCCTAGTACAATGTCTGATGACAAATTCGGAAAATAGGACAATCGTTCACAAAATGGAGTTTCGGCTATTACAAACTCTAAGTCGTAGGACTCGTCGATTGTTACCAATTTTCCATCGGCTAGCTGGGCAGACGGGGCGGTTATGCGGACGGACGGTATTTTTAGTTGGTGGCACAACTCCTTCACACGGTTTCCTACGTAGGATCGGACGGCTCCAGTGTCGAATAATGCGGAAAAGGTGTGGCCATACATAGTCACCTGGATGTGCGGTCGGTCATCTTTGGGAACGGTTTCTGGCGAGGTGGCAGTAGTACGGAGCTGCACCGGCCTCGGAACGGTACAACTCCTGACTAGTTTCCCGACCTGGGACATGAGCAATCTCTGGTCATGGTGCCAGGTCGTCCACAACGGGAACAAAATAACTTCGGTGGGAAACGGCATTGGCTGCGGAAATGTCCGGTTCTTCCACATCTCCAACAGATAGTGCCTCCGTTTATGGGAGCAGTGCCAGCGGAGGTTGATGGCCTGTCTACGCGGTTTGTCTCTCGGTTCACAGGTGGAGCTGGGTCCCTTGACCTTCTTGTATTCTGGTGGTTATTTCCGGTCATATGATGCTCCAATTGCGGTGGTGGCGACTGTGGATTTTCCGGTTTTGGCGGTGACGGTTTAGGATGTGCTGCTGGTGGTGTGACGGTCAAGCGTGGCGGGGCATTATTAGGACGGTAGACTTGTTGTACTTCCTGACGCAGCGACTCAAATTCTTTGACTGCGGCGATCAAAGCGGCTACATTGGTTAGTCCGGACCTCGGGATGTACTGCCTATAATCGGGAAGTAAGTTTCGGTAAAGCCACCGGAGTTCCTGCTGCGGAGTAAGATCTCCATGTCGGCGGATGAGTGTTTGGAGATCGGTCAGATATGTACCTGCAGGTTCATCTGGTCGCTGTAGGCGGCGGCTGATTTGCGCTTCTATCTCCTCCTGATAGTTCACAGGGAAGTAAAAGATGCGGAATTCGGTGGTAAAATCTTCCCAGGTTCTCCAGTGCGAGCGGTTGTTTCGGTACCAAAGTAAGGCGGGTCCCTGTAATAATTCTGCTAGTACAGGTAACAGTTGTGCCGGATGAATTTCAGTATATGAGCACACTTCCTCTATTCTTTCCAGAAAGGCAGCGGGGTCTCCTTTCCCGTTGAACTGGATACCCCATTTACGGATGTTCAGCGGTTCTAATGTCCTGTTCACTGTTTGAGCGGATGAAGACGGTACAGTAGTCGGTATGGTTAGAGTTAGTGGCGGTGGTGCTGGTAGCGGAAAGACCGGTCTGGTGACTTGTGGCAATGGCGAGGTACAGCCGTCTTTGATGAATTTTACTAGGCGGCGCTTCTTGTCATCCACAGTGCCTGAAAGGTCTAGACGGAATTTCCCTAATTCGACGTCCAGCTGTTCTTTTCTCAGCTTATATATCCAGCTGAGGCGGTTTTCTATTCCTTCGGTGGTTGCGGTATCCTCGGTCGGTTCTATGTTCACGTCTTTTTGATCTTCTTCGGTGGACATCTTTCGTGGTTTCTTCTACCACGGGGTGGTAGTAAACGGTAACGGTCGGTAAGAAGTAACAGGTAACAATGGGCGGTCTGAGCGGTGTCTCAGAGAGATCCTATCGTAACGGTAGCTCACTATGAAGTGTGCGGAACGGTAACAATAGCCAAAGGCTGTCAGTGAACAGTCTGAGCGGTATCCCAGAGAGGTCTGTTCGCTACGGTGGCCCAGGACCAAGTGTCGGGAACGGTGACAGTAGCCAAAGGCTGACAATGAACAGTCTGAGCGGTATCCCAGAGAGATCTGTTCACTACAGTGGCCCAGGACCAAATCCTCTCTGCTAACTCCTAAACGGCTTGATATATCGAGTCGAGAGTGGTTCCGTTGGATTCTGCGCACTCGATTTACTATTCCAGGAGGGGTCACAAGCTATATCTCCACTGTCACCGGAGTTTCTAGAACTCCGGGCAAAATCCGGTGAGGGTCGATTTAGACGGTGTCTGGTGGTGCGGACAACTGATTCCTATCGGTTTTAACTGGTTTCGGCTTTCCCCTTCTCCAGGGTACACTTTTTTTCGGAACGGACGGTCGAATCGTGACGAAACCAGCGGCAATCGATTCAGCGTCCTTGAGTTACTGCTAAATGAGGGGTCACTTGCCTAGTAACTCCAGTCTCCGGAGTGGTCAGGTATTCCGGACAGAATCCGGGCGGTCGGTAAAAGTCGGTGCAGAAGGTGTGTCGGGGTGCTGTTTATCACCTAGTATGGGCCCTACTCAATTCAGACCCGTAACTTGGCTGTAGCACACTTTTCCGCGGAACGGACGGTCGGATCCGGTTGCAAACGTCACCAATCGATTCCTTGGGTTTGATTACCCTGAAAACGATACCCCACACGATAGTTTGTGTGTTCGGGTACCTTCGGCGGACTTCGGAAGTGTTCGGTCGGAGTTCGGGTTTTTGCTAAAAGTGCAGCCTCCTCGTGTGTCAACTCCACAGAAACTGCCTCTGGTTCGAAAAAATTCCCAAAGGGGTTATTAAATGGTTAATAACGCCCTCGGGAGCGGTCGGAGCGGTTCGGCAGTAGTCGGAATCGGTTCCTCATGCTCGGTTTAGTCGAAAATGACACCTCACACGCCTATGAGTGTCTATTCGGAGAATTCGGTTGCTTTCGGTGACTGCCGAATGTGAAGTCTAAACTACTTTCCCTATTTACGGTCCCTGCTCGGGCGCCAAAGTATGTGACGTTTGGTTCACTCGTCGGTTGAGTGAAGGGGCGTCACTTTGGCACTCGAGCTCGGTGCGGTTACGGTAAGCTCGGGCGCCACCTTTACAATTTTTCTCGTGGTGTAAAGGACCCACGCTAGCCTCTTAACACAGCCTGTTTCGGTAGGGCTGGGATAGCGTCAGAGGAGACACGGTATGTCCAGGGGTCTAGGGATGTCAGACTTCACACACACACAGTAAAAGGCACAGTTTAAATAATATACATATTTATTATAATAAAAATCCTAATCTCTACAAATATACCTAACCTATAATTACTACGGTTAACGGTGACGGTGGCGAAGCAAGAGGGCGGTTACAAGCAGGATACGAACTTAGAGAAACGTAACGGTAAGTCGGAGTAACGACTATCGGTATAAAACGGACAGAGCAGATACCAGGCGGAGGAAAGCAAAAGCACAATAAACAATAGTAAACAAATACTCGGGCAACTTGGCTAAGGCGCAGAGCCTAAGGTTAGTACACACTTCCGGTCACGGTTCCTTGTCGGTGTAATCACCCCAAAGGAGAGATTAAACCAACGAGGTTCACGGGCGCTACTTTGCGCTGGTGGATGTCCTTGTGACTTTCCAGTCGACGCACCCAGACCAGAAAGCCCCAAGCTTCCCAAGTGCTCGCTTGTCCTCCAGACGACGCAACCAGGCCAGAGGGCAAACACGAGACCTGTTACCAGCGGAAAGTTTCCCAACTTGCACACTGGCTCACTCCGGTAGGCGGTGTTTGGTCGGGGATGATACTTCGGTGTGCTAGAAGGCTTTGTGACTTTCCAGTCGACGCACCCAGACCAGAAAGCCCCAAGCTTCCCAAGTGCTCGCTTGTCCTCCAGACGACGCAACCAGGCCAGAGGGCAAACACGAGACATGTTGCCAACCAATGTATCTTCCCAGACACACGGCGGAGCAAACCGGGATTAGTACACGGATGGCACTTAGTCCCAGCCAAGCTGCTTATTTACGGTTGGTTTTACTTACTCTCTCTCTCCTATGAGACGGCGGTTTCCAATTAGCCTGGTAACGGTCCAAATGAATGGACCCGGGCTAATAATTATTTGGCTGGCTGGGCCAAGCATTCGTTAACGGTGAAGCCAATAGTGTCAGTGATGGAGACAGTGCTCCATCTAGCGGCGTGTATGTCTACTTGCTAAATGAAAGTATATTACTTATTTATGCTCTGTGTGGACAGTATAAAATATTAATATTTAAAATACAAAAATAGACGGTGGGTTTGGGTGTAATTTCCACACTAGAAATTACGCCCAATACCTGTATTAGAAAATACCTATATCCTAGATAGAGAAATAGACGGCGGTGTCGGGTGCAATTTCCACACTATAAAAATGCTTCATTACAATGCACATTGGATAATTTTAGAATATTTCTGTCTAGGCAGGAATTCTAAGGAGGAAGCCTTAGCATTATGCAACATCTATGTTATTTATTTGCCCTCACACCCCTGAAAATATAAACACCTTTCATTAGTGACCTCGACTACATCTTTCCATGATAGGTTTATCCATTCGCGGATTACTCTGATCAGGCCCACTAATGACGTAAAAAGTGCGTATAACTACGTCAGCAAATCACGATACAATTTTTATATTTAAAAATACGTTTACTAGCCTTGATCCCTTAGGATCATTCGTCACCACTAACGTCTTTGCGGGTGGACTAAATGTGGTGTCATGAAGCTTAGAATCCCCAACAGTGCCCCAAATATTAAGTCTTGAAAGAAAACCTTTAAAAATGAAAATTTCGGCCTGGAAATCTCTATTTGAGGGTTTTGGATGTGGCTGATCACGAATCTGAGGTAAAATTTGGAACATTCAAAATGGCGGACCGGAAATCGGGCCACTTTCCAGAAAAAATGACAATGGATATTTGGACCTTGCAAATATGTACTCGGGGATTTTCGATTACGAATCTAATTTGCTAAATTCAAAATGGTCAACCGGAAGTAGAGTCAATTTCTCGGAAAAAACTAGTATTTTTTCGTTTTTGGGCTGAAAATTAATCCGGGGTCCAATTTAGGAAATTAAAAATTACGGACCGGAAGTACACTCAATTTCTCATCAAGAACTCGTACTTTTTTCGTTCTTGGACTGAAAGTGGGAACTAGGGGGTTTTCGTGGTCGCTAATAACGAGTACGATGTCCAATTAGGGGGAATTCAAAATGGCGTAAAAATATGTGAAAAGAGTATCCTATATAATGTGCAACAATTATATAAAAAGTGCAGTAAATCGGAGAAAAGTATAACGGTTAGCTTGTTCTATTATTTTATTTAATATTTAAAAAACCTGAAATCGCATACCTATCAGTCCCCTTATATCATTACAGTTGATGAAAAAGTGTCTATCTGAAAATATAAAAATATATAAATATAAAATATAAAAATTGGGTCATCTATTTAAAAAACTGCCGAAGATATCATATCTCGAAAAGATAGGGTAGCTGCGTCACCGAATAGAATAAAAATACTACAAAAAAGTAGAGTATTTTTTAATCGAACTTATGGGTTCGTCAGAAATCAGGTAGGTGTTTCCTTATATTTGCCTAATCCTATATAATCCAATCTACGTAAAGCTTGCTCGAATATTGTATACACACTGCATATTTTGTAGTTTCAATATCTTATACATCATCAAATTTTCATTTTGGTGGCCCGTTTCTTTGTAATTGCTAAAGGCACACCAGGTTCTCTTCCCTGGCAATTACAGTCTATTATATTACTTCTCTCCGTCGTTTTCTTAATTAACTACTTTTAGGCTGACCACTCTGTATATTTTGATTAAAAGTGCAGTAAGTGTCTTGTTTAGTAATTATGTTAGCTATGTGTAAAATATTATGGTCCTCCATCGCATTACTTTCTTTAGTTACTTCCACATCCACGTAGTGGACTGGAAGTATAATAGTAATCGTAAAAAAGTTTCAAACCTTCTTGTTGAAATAGGTTTAGAATATCGTGAAGCGTCGATATTTTAAATTAGAACAAAAAAAATTTTCTGTCTGTCTGTCTGGCAGTCGGTCTGTAACTTTTTGTGCGTACGTTTTCTCTGGAACGGTTTAAGATGTTGACTTAAAATTTTGTACACGTATGTATTATAACGAGATAGGGAACTGTATTACTTCTGAACATATCTGCTGAAGGGTTAGGGGGTAAATAGGGGAAAATAAATAAAGCAAGAGGTAAGAGTACAAAAATTCGAGATTTGGTATATATATTAGAAACTACAGCCTCTAATTTTTTTACAATATTTTCCATCCGCACTCACCACCCCCACTCCATTACTAAAGAAGTTGATGAAATAAAATTGAGATATTCACTTGAAATTTGGCACATGCATATATTATAAAGACATCTGGAACTAGATTATATTTTGAGACGATTCCGTTGAAGGGAACTCCCCCCACCCGATTATTAGAAGGGTTGATGAAATAAAATTTCACTTCTAATTTTGTACATAAGTATATGTATTATAATGACATCTGTAATTAGATTATATTTTGAGATTATACCCTTGAAGGGTTGGAGGTTAAATAGTGATAAACAGGAAAAAATAAGTAAAGCAATCTGAT
Organism: Stenurella melanura; assembly: GCA_963583905.1. NCBI lineage: Eukaryota > Metazoa > Arthropoda > Insecta > Coleoptera > Cerambycidae > Stenurella > Stenurella melanura. Next base: position 199,230,906 of record OY757309.1, read on the forward strand.
AAGAGTACAAAAACTTGGGATTTGTGCATATACTAGAAGCCAAGGCAGCAGATTTTTTTATAACATTTTTCAACATCTCCCCCCTCCCCCCCCCCCTCCATTATTCAATGGACTGATAGAGTTAAATTGAGATATTCACTTAAAACTTGATACACGTTTGTAGTGTAATGACATCTGATTGAAATAATTTCGTTGAAGGGGTGAGGTAGATGTAAATAAGTAAAGCAAGCTGGTAAAAGTACAAAAACTTGGTATGTGGATATTCTAGAAGCCAAGACCTCAGATTTCTTTATATATTTAACACCTCCACCACCTGCACTCCATTATTAACGGGGTTGATAAAATAAAATTGAGATATTCACTTACTTGGTACACGTCTGTAGTGTAATGACATCTCATAAGAGTCCAGAAACTACATTTTTGGCGTATATGCTAGAAATCAACGGCTCAAAATTTTTTATGACATCTCTCTGACATATTAAAATTCTATTACTAAATATTTCGACATATTAGAGTGCAAATGTAGTGGAGATATTTTTCTTTAAAGAGTCTTGGATGGAAAATCTGGATTATTCACTTTATGAATTTTTCAAGTATATTCCAATTCTTCGCTGACAACATCTTAAACTACTTATCAATAATTATTTACCTTTATTAAATGGTTTTGTGGAGGCAGATGAGTAGATATTAGATCGACAGACAGAAAGATACATAGGCAGCCTGAAGGAATTGGAAGACCTTAATGTTCGTAATCTACATAATCTGAAGGGTCGCTCCTTAGGTAATATCTTGAAAGCTAAGCTAAATGTGGAAAATACTATACTTACCTTCCTAGTAGAGCATTCTCTAAAATAATGGTTAGCGTAAGAATAATAGTAACCTTGCAACATTTCCCGATCATTTAAATGCAATTAATAACTGTCTCGAAAAAAAAAGTACTACAAATATTGTACCTTAATAAAATTCCATTACTTAACATGGCAACTTGTATGGACTTCCCTAGACACTTATTTTATTTAGTTAATCTGCTTGGGCTATAAAATTATAAAAATATATTATATACAGACTGTCTATTTTACGAGGGCCACACCAAATATCTCGCTTAATATCTATTGTAGAAGAATAAAGTTTTAGAAACAGTTATCCCATTTTTTGTGAGCTATATTTCAGTAAAAAGAAATTTGAAATCCATAGCCTACTTTATGAGATATATTACAAAAACCTGAAAAATAGGAAAACCACAAACGGTTATAGCTTCCTTATTTGAGGAGATACGAAAAAAGTTAAAGGAATGAAAGTTGACGGCAAAGACAATAAGAATAATAACGTGTAACAAAAAAATCGAAAAATGCAGTTGGCTTTGACATACGCTATTGTGCAAAAATGAAAAATACGTATCTCAAAGTAGGCCATGACGCCATTAATTCCGTTATTTTTTTCTCATTCCAACGATATTAAAACATGTCACAGAAATTTTAACCGATAGTGTCAATATTTAATATTTTACGAATACCACAATTCATATAATTGAATCGTAACAATCAGCTGTGCCATAATTAGTGAAAAACAATGTATACAGTTATTAATAAATTTGACAGATTGTCACTGTTGTATGTTGTATGTTGCGTTGTCGAGTTCTAAGACAAATTTTATATCAGTAATTATGGTGTACACCAATAATAACAAATTCGATATGATTAGCATTTATTGTCAGTGCAATTTTGACGCTGAGATGGCAGTCACGGTTTACGGAGATAGATTTCCAGATGCTCCGCAGCCAAATCGAACTATGTTTAGGAAGTTAGTTCAAAATCTAAAAACGTACGGTTCATTTTCAAAAAAAGTGAATAGAGTAATGAATTATGTTAACCAAAATGAGGAAACCTCTTTGAGACAAATTCAGAGAAACTGTCGCATAAAAAAAGACAGTGCAAGGAAAATACGTCTCTGATGATTACCTTATATGACGGATATAGTTCAATTTCAGTACGGGATATTCTAACATACTATTTTAACATGAAACACATTCTTTATAGGATTTTGGCTTCTGGTTATGCTAGTAAATCAAAATCCTAAAATAAATTTCTCCAATTTCTTATTTGTCAATATCATTATAACACTAGCATCCAACATAGTCCCCTACGGCTAAGCAGATTAAACCAATATATACATGACCCCCTACGGTATGAGGATTCAGTTAAAAATGAGAACAAAGGCCTAAAATGGATTTATTTACCTACCATGTCTTAAACATTTTTTCATTCTAATGGATTACATTTTCATAAAATTTCGTTCAGCTTCTTGGAAATGCTTAGCCTTTGAAAGGTTTTTCGCCCCTATTCTGAGCTCATCAGAAAGGCACAAAGCGACAATTTTTAAGACAGGGTAGGTAAATACATCCATTTTAGGCCTTTGTTCTCATTTTTAACTGAATCTTCATACCGTAGGGGGTCATGTAGATACTAGTTTAATCTGTTTAGCCGTAGGGGACTATGTTGGATGCGAGTGTTATAATGAGAATGTCAAATAAGGAATTGGACAAATTTATTTTGGAATTTTGACTTGCTAGCATAACCAAAAGTAAGGTTATCGAAAGAATGCAAATGATTTCATTAATATTTTTTACATATAGTTTTCTTTTTCAGTTCTCATAGAGTTTTTTTCCACTGTTTGCAAAATCCTATAAAGAATATGTTTCATTACTATAAGCAAACAAATAATAAATAATTCACTTTTAAATATTTTAACATGTTCCGAATTTTAAATAATATTAAATCTAACAGCAGATATTAGTTTAATAAGTATTTCCAAACATGCATGATGTTGCAGGGCTCCCAGATAAAAAGGGAATATGTAAAAAAAAAATACTTTAGAGGCTGTTACATCAGCAATACAGCAGGGTAGGGTGGTCACCCTGTGCCCTGAACAAAATTTTTATGTTTTACGTGCAGTCCCCTCTCTGCATTTAATTGGTGGCGAAAGAGGCTCACACGGCCGACTAGACAAGTACCTGGGGAGTGACTTCGACAAAATTGGGGCTTTAAATGTACGCTGGTGAAAACAAATACGGTTCTTACTATAACAAATTTAATAATTATATTTAGGTACGCCTACAGCCAAATCCTCCAGAAATCACATTACATACAATCGATATACTTATGTGTGGCCCACACTTAAACTAACACAAAACATATGATAACTTAAAACTAATAAAATCTTAACTAATAATAGGCAAAATATGACCCCCAAAATATATTAGCTTAGACGGTTACATTAAAATACTGAAAAATAACACGAAATGAACAAAATAATGTGAACTATTTAGTGACAATAGGTTAAATTGACTGGAAAATGTGTAAGAGTGGTGTTCAAAACTACTAAAACTTAATTGGTCATATGCAAAATATGTACTGATAATTTACATTTAATGTGTACCGTAAGAAAGCTGACGGGCTCTCTACGCCTCACGTAGAAGGTGGTATGTGATATAAGGTCCCTCGTTAGGTAATTCAAGACGCTTACCTCCAGCAGGTTTCAAAATGTAACCACTAGGGCTACCAGGGGAGCGTAGCTTCCAAGGGAACCAGGCAGGAGAGTCTCACCGGTACACTCAGGATTCCAAATTCACAAAATATTCTGCCAACCAAGTTCCAGTAAACCAAATTCACATACAGGTGTACAAATCCAACAGGTAAGATGTGGGGTCAAACATACATGATGCGATGCCAGTATAAGTCCAAGATAGAATGAAACCAAAAGAACAAAGGTACCAAAAAGAACAAGAAAACCAGAAAGAACAAAAAAAAAAAACCCTGCAATAAAGAAATAACGAATATTACAAATCTATTTTCTAAAGAGATTTCAGAGGTATACCTTAGATGTTGAGTGGGCTTTCAGAATTCCTTTGCCACGTGCTTCCAGTAAGTTGATTTATCCGGAAAATTCCGTAGCAGTACTTCCCAACAGAAAATAATAAAAATATCAAAATAAAATACTGCTAATTTGTCACTACAGCACTAAATCCCATTAAAGGAGCAAATTAACAAAATGCTATCCACGTGCTCAGTGACACAACTTCTCCTCGAGCCGGCAAACGGAAAAAAATCCCCAAAAATGGCCCAGAAGGAAACCTCTGTCAAAATCTGAGAATGACTAAAACTTTGTCCATGGGTACGTTCCGAATGAACACTATACAACATAACCCACAAATCTGATAAATCTCCCTTAATGACGTTTATATTCCACACATAATACAGTATTTCATAATTCCATTAACAAAACAATAGGTTTAATTGATAATAACGGTCTTGAAAAGGTTATAATCGAGACGTTCGAAACTCGCTTCCTAATTAGGTACAGTTACAGTGCGTTGCTAGCAATGCGTTGCCAGCAACTCGTTGCTAACATCATTGTGCGTGGCTCACATGGAGCACGAACGGTAGGCAACCAGTTATACTATATTAACATATTACGATATTCAAATTGTAAATGTGCAGATACGAAAATAGAGTGTAACAATGAAATTCCCAGGGTCGTCAGAGTATTTCGAATAAATCAAAATTATATGTATAAAAACAGCAGCAGTGTATGTAATTCAAAAGTGCATGTTTCAAACAAAATATCGTAAAGTAAAGAAATGATAATGGTTGTTGTCGTTCATTTACCCCGTATCCAAAACGAAATATTCATTAGACATATGGTACACATATGCATCATGACGACATATGGAACTACACTTTATTTCGAGATGGATTTATTGAATGATTGCGGGCTGAATACGGCAAAATACGTAATAGAAGCTAGTACGAATCCAGAGTTCCGCGATTTGGTGTATATAGTGGAAGACAAGGTCACATTATTTTTGATAACGTTTGCCACGCCCCACCACCATTTGTAAAGGGGTTAATAAAATAAAACTGAGATAGGCACTTGAAATTTGAGACCTGTATAATTACGATATCTGGGACCAGATTACATTTTGAGATGATTCCATTCAAGGACTAGGGGGTAAGAAGATGAAATTAAGTAAAGCTAGTAATAGTCCAGAAACATGAAATTTGGAGTATGTATTAGCGGCCAAGATCTTAAGATATTCTTATGACATCTGCAACCTCCTCCACTACCTCGAACATCCCCACTCAATTAATAGAGGGGTTATCAGAACAAAATTCTGTTTTAGTGTGTGTATGAGAACAAGTGTTGTCAAAAAATGTTTGAACGTCAACCACTTTTATTACCATCTCGGAGTCGACGATTTCAAATATTACATTTTTAAAATTCTACGAGCAACTATTTCTACTACACAGAGAGAAATCGCTTTGAAACATTTTGCACAATGTTGTGGAACAACGTCTTGTTGCATTTTTTAAAACAATTGTAAAATTTTAAGGCACAACGTTATATAGTTTTATACATTTTAATTGTGCATAATTCTTGTGCGTTTTATTTATCCAATATAAAGATTTAGTTACGATGAATTTATTGGAAACTTCGACCAACAAATTGACGAAATTTAGAGTTAAATTTATTTATTATTTCTCAACAAATCATAGCAAATTTAGCTTAATTAATTGTTAATAGTATCCTCAATATCCTATTGTTGCCATTCTATTTACAATTAGTTTTAAGTAATTGTTTAAAGGATTTGCACAACTTGTAACATAAAAATGTGATTTTATTTTATAAACGGTTCTTGACAAACTTGTGAAAGTAGGAGTCCCAATATATTTATTTCCGCTGAACAATAATAGTAATCTATGCCGCCCGCACAAACTGCACAATTTAATGACATACTATTCACAATCAGTTTGGTGATACTGTTTTAAAATTTTGAATAATTGTTTAATTTGTTTCACGTAAAGTTTATAGGTTCAAAATTGTACTGACCGCGCCGGCCACGCTACGCATATACGCACAGGCAATTACGCATCAGATCCAGGTGGTGTTTCGTTAAGTGAAGACGTACACTTCCGAATTATACAAGTACTTACATTTGTGATGGAATTTGTTGAAAACTTATTAACCGAGTGGGGTTTCCTAGATCTAATTCCAGCATTCACATAGGTAAGTACTTCACACAGAGTTACATATTTGCATATTTATATGTTCTCTTAAATTAACTTCGTTAACATATAAATATGAAAATGGTTTCTTGTTTATATGCGAAGAATGCATGATACCTATCTTCTAATACTTGATTTCGTTTACAGTTAGAGAGTAATTTCGTTTTCTTATGCGAAGCGACAGAAAGCTGTTCCTAAACAACTAAACCCAAAAGGCAAACTTGTAAAAGAACTGCTTCAAAACGAAGATAACACTTCTGATGGTAAGCAATACATTTGATTTTGGTGATGAACTGATAAATGTTATTTTTTTTAAAGAATATGACGTGACTACGACATAAGCTTTATTACTACAAACTGCGTTAATAGAAGCTAAAAAGAAGAAGCACTGGAAGCCTTCCAATTTAAAATTATTAAATGGCTTTATTTTAAGCATAAATGTAAGTCACCTTACTTCTTTTCAACTAGAACTTTATGCTTATAAAATTTATTTGCATTTAAAAAAATAGAAATGTTTGCATTTACCATATGATAATATATAAATGCATGCTCTTTTATGTATTGTTGTTCTGTTAAAATAAAATATTTATTGTTTAATTTTTTTATTGAAATCCTTTAGGAATACCTCCAATTTTGGAAATAATATTTCACAATCTGTGTTACAGAATAATACAATTAAAATGAAGTGGGTACATATAGTGTGTGAAATGAGTGCACGGTGAACCAAAAAATATATACATAATTTGGAGATTATAGAGTAACAAATTGTGCAAAACTAACCTCAGTTCATACATTACTGAACAGCTTCTTTGAATTAAGTGTATATATTGTGCAAAATGAATTACAAAGTTGACAAAATAAATATACAGTTTGTGGATTTCTCATTTAGAAATTGTGGAAAACTAAAAACACATTCTCTTAAAAAACAATAAACATTGTGTCACTTAAGAGCACAATTTTTTGTAAATATGTTTTACAAACGAAGAGGTTTAGATGTGAATGTTTGTTTAGGAAACCTTCAGAATATATTTAAAAATTTCACACAAATTGTAGAAACTAACTTAATCTGTTCAGAGATTTATTCCACAAGTGGAATAAAATTATGTATTTTTATGCAACCATAATTCAAATTTGTAAAGAATTCAATTTATGTGATTTTTAAGTTTGTACAAAAATTCCAAACAATGTTAATACATAAACTGCACAAAATCATTGCCCCAAAAATGTACTATTTATTTGCACAAATTGTTCCTGTCACCATTTTAAGACCAATTTGGAGTACAATTTTCTTCAATTGTGGTAAAATATCACACACATTTTTCTGTGTGTAGAGTGCAAATATAGTTTCAAGATGTTTTGGTTTAAAGAGACTTGAATGGGAAGTCTAAATGTGGGAGTAGTGACTACTTAATCAACGATTTCTTTGTTCCTATTGATTTATCCTGTGTTAGCCATTTCTCAATACGTTGAACAAAAAGCACATCATGATTAACGATATATTGAGGTAATAAATCGGTTGAATATCTACACAGATTATAAAAGCAAACACGATTTAAAAATCCACTGAAAAATGAGGGAAAACAAAGGCTAACTGATAAATCCATAAAACTCAATTAATTTGAAATCATTTACGCAAATTGCTTTGATAATTGGCGGGGTAGAATTAACGTAAAATTCAATACACCCATTGAAGTACTAACTGTAACCTACCTAACTAAATTGTATACCGATAATTTTAAATTACAATTATTAATTATAAATCGATTTTCCAACTTATGCCACTATAAAAATACATGGTAGTCGATTAGAATTATTGAAAATACGTGAAGAACAATTCATTCCTACAAACAATCCACAAGTTTTCCTTACTTTCTAGTTTACTAGTATGGAAGTATGAAATCTCTTGTTTTGATGCAAATCGGTGTACTTTTTAATTCCGTTAATTAATATCGACCTGTGCCCATCATCATCATCGTCATCTACGATCTATATACAGGGTGTCCCAGTAATCCGTGCCATATGTTCTTGATGTCAAAATAAGTCGATTTAATTTTTATCTCTATTCCATGTTTTCTCAATTAAGGTAATGAAATTGAAATTTGATGCAAATATTTTCAACTAGATGTCACCTTATGACATTTTAAAGCAGTTTAAAACCTAAAGTATATATCGAATGACAGCAAATAACTAAATTACCGACTGGCTACGATACCTATGAAGAGTACCTATACTTTACAGTCTACAACTACACTAAAAAACCGCTGCCTAAGGAATCACTACTTCAGTGAATATCTCAATTTTATTTTACCAACCCCTTCAATAACGGATTAGGGGCGGGTGGGGGGAAGGTTGAAAAATATTATAAAAAGTCTGAGACCTTGGCTTCTAGTACATACACCGAATTTCAAGTTTCTGTACTTCTACCAGCTTGCTTTACCTATTGTCCTTATTAACCCCCATTTAACCCCCAACCCTTCATCAGAATAATCCTAAAATATAATCTAGTTTCTGATTTCATTATAATATATGCGTGTAATAAATTTCAAGTGAATACCTCAATTTTATTGTATCATCTCCTTTAATAATGGAATGGTGGGGGGATGAAATATATTATCAAAAATTTTGAGGCCTTGGCTTGTAGTACTCATGCATCGAATTTCAAGTTTCTGTACTCTTACCAACTATCTTTACATATTTCCCCATATTTACCCCTATTTGCCCCCCAACCCTTCAGCGGATATCTTCAACAAACAATCCAGTTCCAGATCTCATTATAATATACACGTGTACAAAATATCAAGTCAATATCTTAAACCGTTCCGGAGAAAACGTGCGGAAAAATAAAAATTACAAAACGACAGACATACCAACAGATAGACAGACAGAAAGACATTTTTTATCGCTCACATTTAGAATCTCGACGTTTCATGACATTCTAAACCTATTTCAAGAAAAAAAAAATTGAAATTTTTTTTACGATTACTATACTTCCAATCCACTACGTGGATGTGGAAATAATTGATGCGCGATCGACAGGTAACAAGTCCTTGATTCTGTGGGCCGTTAAGGGGAATACTCCGACAATACTGCTACCCATTCTTATTATCAAATCGAGGTGTAATTATTTAATCCTGCATGCTTATCACCCAGTCATATTCTATGGGCAGGTAAGGAGAGTACTCCGACAATACTGCGACCTATTCTGTGAACTCTACTACATCTATTCTTGAATTTTTGACAAGAGGCCTAAGAATTTCGAACATTTACAACAACTCTTAGGCATTAATTTTATTTTTATTATGCCATTAGAAGTGAATGGTTTTAATGTCCTAACTATTGTATTGTACATAATCCACCATGTTCTACCTCATCAATGATGAGGTATGATTATATTATTTTTGAACGTGAAATACATACAGCGTAGTAACGTTTTTATAAACCCATCTGAATCCGTCCCTCATAATTGTGAAATTCCAACCTGAGATATAAGCTATCTGATAACATAGAAATTAATTTGTGTTCATAGCCATAAAAAGCATGTTTATATTTTTAAGCATTTATATCAAATTTTCGATGTTCAAAAAACTAGACAATATTATTTAGGTAGGTTCTTAATATATTGCGATTTTGTCTAAAAATCATTAACAGTGGTGTAAAAATGAGTCGATTTTTGAAAGTTTTAATTTTAAACCCGTTTCTGCTAAGCAAAAAAAAATTGAAAAATATAAGTAGGGCGCAAAAACGTGTTATCAATACCCTGTAATACGAAAAAAATTACTCTCTACTTACTGTCTCGTTTTTAACCGAGAGTTTGGGCTAAAAATGAGACTGGTCTGGGGAAAAATAGGACATTAATATATTTTCCAAAAGACGAGATATGTAAATAAATTCATTTTAGGTCTTTGCTCTCATTTTAACTGAATCTTCATGGCCGTAGTGGGTTATGTGGATACTTGTTTACTCTGCATAGCCGTAGGGGACTATGTGGAAACTAGTGTTTGAATGAGAATTGTCCAGTATGAAAGACAAATTCATTTTAGGATTTTAATTGCTAGGATAACCAGAATTCAGGTTATCGAAATACTGGAAAGATTGTAAATCAATAATTCTACAAATAGTTTTTCTTTTATTTCTCATAGATAGTTTTTCTGCTGTTTGCAAATTCCTATAAAGAATATATTTCATTACAAGACAAGTATAAGCAAACAAAAAATAATTCACTTTTAAACAAGGAGTATATTCTTTTAAAGTTTCGTTGAAATACGTGCATTATTGTTTCAAGTTATCATTAATTGTGAAAAAGTGGACCCTTTCATCACTTTTTATGTTTTGCAACTTGACAAATTGATCAGAAAGTTTCGGAGAAATCAAGTTTTATTTGCAATGTCACTGTGAACAATTTATTTGTCTCTTTTTATTGCGTTACGTGTCATACATCCAGCGATGTTTAAGAAAGCTGCGAAAAAACACAATTTTCAACCTTCATTTGTTTAAGCAAAGACTTTCCGCCACACGGACAAATCAAAACTTTTTACTACACTTTTTGAAATGAATACAGCAAGTGTTAGCGAAAAAATTGCTACAGCAAGACAATTCCCTAGAAATTTTAGTTTTAGTCCACCAGTCATGAGCAATTAAATACAATTTACAATTATCTGTTAATAAATGCACATTTTTATACCGGTAGGGAAAGATTAGAGCATGTTATGTGGTAAGTAGGTTTGTTCACATTTTCTATCGTATACTATGCCCATCCCCAACACTGGCAATATCAGAGGAAAATGGTTGTGCGTTTCGTTAAAAGTTAAAATTTCATCAGAAGCCAAGGTTACTCTTTCGGGTAGTCTTAACTATGAATTTGAGAGTTAACTAAAATGCGAAAAGGACGCAAAATACTACCTTGCATAATACCACAATAATTGAGCAACTCTTTACAACTTGTATTTGTTATTTTAACAAGTCATTTCCTCTGGTCGCTTTGACCAAACGAGAAGAGTGGGGCGTGAAATACCAGAGGAGGAAAATTACTGTTAACCGTGAATAAATTTAAAAAATGATGACAAATTAACATTTACATCATTTCTTTTGTGAATAGTAAGTTGTGTGATTATTCAATTATTCACCTTAAATTAATAGCCCGCAGTCAATATTTTCAATAAATGCATTAAAAATTAAGTTAGATGAAAACACCTTTCAGGTAATATTTATTGTAGGAAGAGCGGCGGGTTAATGATTTCAAGATAACCGAGTACAAACAATTTCAATTTACATCCATTTATTATCGAAAGAAAACAGAATTTATGTGGAACATCACGCCATTTTCCAGTATTAGGCGATCGTGTATTTTCCAAGATCGATATTTGATGCACCCCTTAATCAACGTCTGCCTTTATTCAATTTTTTACCACTTTTTATGATAGAATACTGTTTACATTGAGTGTTACGTCACCTCATTTGTCATTTCCATTGAAGAGGTAAACTCGTAAAAAGTACCATGTGCTCCTGACAGGAGATTTTGTGTAAGCGTTTCTGTCACGGAGTAATAAGTTTTAAAAAATGTGTATGCATATATTACGGATACATGTTTGCTCACAAATACGGCTTGAACTTTCTTATTTGTCACCGCGATCGAATATTTAATCGAAAATAGGGATAAAATATTACCACGTTTGTATAATGTCCCAATGGTTCATTGTAACAAAGGCGTTATCTGGTAAATAATAGTTAACAATTAAAGGACTAATTAAAACCTTATATTTATTAATAGTGTAATTTCTCATAATGCGCTGATACTGTTTTAGTTTTCTAGAATTTACATAACCATAAATACTGTGTGGTTGATACACGACCCTGCAAAATGATTATAACACCAGAAACAATTTGCATTTAAATTATCACGGAAACCTATTATTTGCAAATGTCGCAAAACTCATCAGATGAAAATATTAATCAGTAAATAAATCTATGGTTTAAATAGTAATTAGGGGTAATGAATATTAACGATAAATAAATTGAATTGAATTGGACGGAAGTTATTTACAATTTAATGAATAACTGATAGCACTCATTTAAATTAATAACGTTGATTCACATCAAATAACTTTGCTTGAGCGACATGTATGCTCTTAACAGACATTGAAATACTTGAGTCTGGCACATAAATTCTACCGTCATGTATTTTCTTAAACTGGTTATAAAACATGAGATTTTCATAGCCAAAATAGTTAAACTCTAAAGTTAATTTCAACTTTATTTTTGAAAATAACGATAATAATAATAAATGATAATAACAATAATAATCATAAGATAATTGTGTTATTATCGGCCTATTGCCATCATTCCTTTTTGCGTAAAAAAGCTGGAACTAATGTTAATGAACCAAATCACGCATTTTGAGAAAAATAATTTATTCAATTCGCATAAATTCGGCTTTAGAGCAAAGCGTTCCACAACATTGCCAAATCATTCTTTAATTAAAACTATTAACGACGACTTTGAGGGTTTTCTTACATTTTCTCAATTCTTAGATCTCGCCTTTGACTGCGTGTCACATAAAATACTAGTCTATAAATTAAGTCTTTATGGTTTTAGCAACAACAGCGCCTACTTAATATTTAACTAATCGTTTCCAATATGTATCATCGCAAAACACAAACTTAAATCTTCTTCCAACAAAATATCATGTTCCTCAGGGATCCGTGTTAGCGTCGAGACTAATCTTGATGATCTGCCAAGCATTGCCCTGGATGCAAACTTTGTTCTATTCGCAGACGATGCAACTGTAATCATTTAAATATTTTAAGGACTTAATATCTGAAATAATCTCGACAAAAAGTCCAGTACAAAATTGGTTCATAGCTGATCAGTTGACACAAAACGATTCCAAAACTGAAATGGTGGCTTTTACTCTAAAAAATTTCGACAACAATGATTTATCTCTTAGTAAAGATGTAAAATTCTTGGGAGTCTATCTTGATGAAAAGTTAACTTGGGAAACACATGTAAATTATATCTGTGCGAAAGTAAGCAAAAACATACATTTATTACTCAATCTCGCACGCAATGTCTCCCAGAGAACATTACTTACTTCACACCATGGCCTGATACACTCTGTTACCTCTTACGCTATTTTGATTTAGGGGCACTCTCCACCTGGAAGAGTAGTCTTTGGTATCCAAAGAAATGCTATCAGAACTGTCTCCTTAAATTTTATTTTAATCTTTAGTTTAGTTTTGTCTTGTTTATTTTACACTTAATAGCTTATTTATCTAGTGTAGCTGCTTTATTTTCCTTAACAATAATCTGTGTAAAAACTATGTGTATAACACACCAATAAAGTTTTATTATTATATATTATATTATTATTACTACGATAATAATAATGGCAACATAATAATAAAAGCGCAGGAAGATGAGAAAAATCCGAATAATGGACGGATTTATTCACCAGAAAGCAGATGTGCATAAGTCTTACGTTAGGAAGGCGGCAGTAGATTAATATATCTCCTTGTGACTCCACTATAGTTAAACTGGACGAGTATCTCCAACAGAACAGGGACACATTCAAACGGCTAGTTAAATAACGTAATAAAGGAAAGATTTGATACTAGATTCAGAAGAGAGTACATAAGATCAAGACAGATATCTGGATACCGAAACCACTACCAAGATGCCGAGAAGAATACCCAATTAGCATCGAACCTAGGAAAATAGAAGCACATTGCTCGGAGTCGACGCATGAGCAATTCTTTCCATCTAGGCGTGTATGAACTGGATGAATGTCTCGAGACTAAAGGCGGAATCAAAAAGCTTATTATAAACCCTAGACAGCACCAAGGGATGATACTGAAACAGCTTGTTGACAATCAGTGTAGAATGTGTGGTCTAACAGAGGAATATGTCAGTTGCGTGTTATCCAGATGCTACGTTGGTATCATCGAAGTACAATCACCGACCTAGAGTGGCCAAGTCTCCATTGGGCCATGCGCAAGTACCGCAAAAATATTATGAAAATATCCCGGAAAACTTGTCAGCATCAATAATAATAATGTCACACTTATGTGAGACCTGACGATTATAATTCATGGGAAAATTCACGCGAATCGACCAGATATTGTCGTACATATTAAAAAAGGAAAGTTTTCTTTGCTGATCGAAGAGTTCATTCCGAATGCCGGCCACGTGATCCAAAAGGAAAGTAATAAGCAAAACCATTACAAAGATCTCTAAACAGAAGTTATCAGAAGATGGAATGCAAGAACCACTATCCTGCCAGTGATCTTTTTGAAAATCAGATTGAATATTAGTCAAAATGTTGTTAGAACCAGTCATAATATACATATATTTTCAAGTGCCCCCTTTATACCGTTGTTAATGTGAATTTAATACTTCTTCATAATAAATATAGATAATTCTCGATCGGACATTCTGTGCATACTGATAATTTTTGTATAATATCCATTAATTACCTCTATATAGCAAATTCTCACTTGCATATAACATTTGTCATGTTTTAACTACTTAAAATTATTACCTGATGAATAAGTTACAATGTCTCGGAAAAACTAATAATTATGCTCCATAACATGGTTTAATGTATCAAAGTAAAAAATGAACACTGTGCTTTATTTTTCAAAGGTGTAATTAGCTTCATTGCGTGTGTTATGTAATAATAAGGGTAGAGTCACCCACCCATCGTAAATTATTAGCGCCAGTCTATACATTTTAGCACACATGTTACTACAAAATTGTGTTTTTTTTTAAATATGTGGACTTAAAAAACAATTATTATGTACTCAGCTGCACAGACATTTTAAATATATCGACGTCAATAATAATGATCCTTAATTAACGTTTACGTAAATCATATATGCGATTTATACTTTGCCGATTTTATTTGTTCTGTAATTTCATTTTAAAATACATAATATGCCAGTTTTCAATGTATCTCTTAATGTGCATATTAATCATTTTTGCATATACCGGGTGATTCAGTTTGGTATTGGCACCTCTGTACATTTTTTTTATTTCAGCAATAAAGTACAACAAACCATATATATTTGTAAATGGCGTGTCGAGTTCTTCTAAGTGACGTCCTTAAATCATCTTTGTGATTATGTAAGTCCTATTCACAGTACTATGCGTATATTTATTTATTTATTTATTTAACAATACACTACCCAACAGAAAATTCCAATTACAGGGTAGGAAATAGTAAGTATTTACAAATATATAACGTATAAGTGTAGATTACAAAGTGGACAAAATAAAAACAAAGATAAAACAAAACAAAAAATTTTAAATTATGCAGCTAATCTTTTTATCGCAGCTACATTGCAGTAGAATATATCAAACTGATCTTGTAGTTTATTATAATTTTCACACATTTTGTATAGCGGCGAAAATTTCTGGATGTTGGTTCGAGGAGTTGGTAAATAGAACAATGAATTATGCCTAGAACCAGGTCTAGGAGTTCGAAAATTTAGTGAGTTTAAGATAGCGCTGCAATCAGTTATATTATGTATTATTTTAAAAAGAAAAATTTGCTGTGAAATAGTTCTACGAGCCTCCAGACTCGAGAGCGAGAATCTATTTAACAGTTCAGTCTGAGGAAAGCCAATAGCAGGATAGACACCATCTTCCTTATGACTCAAAGTCTTTAAAAAACGCCTCTGAATTCTCTCTATGCTCTGTATATGTGTGTTATAATGGGGCGACCAAATAATTGACGAATATTCCAATTTGGATCGAACAAACGATTGATATAATAGTTTCAGTGTGTTAATGTGGTCAAAATCGCGAGAACATCGTATTATGAATCCCAGCGTTCTGAAACTTTCATTAGTGATGGTATTTATATGACAATTAAATGATAGTTTGGTGTCAAATGTTACACCTAGGTCGCGGAATGTTGATGGACGTGAAAGCACTGAATCTTCTATACGGTAATTAAATTCTACATATTGGTGTTTATTAGTAAAAGTTAGGACATTACACTTTCTTATACTCAACTGTAATTTGTTTAAATCACACCATTCATTAATTTTATCAAGGGCACTTTGTAATACCACACAGTCACTCACATCATTTTTTTTATTGTATAACTTCATATCATCTGCATATAAAAGACAATTGACACTCAATTCCTCTGCAATGTCATTGATGAAAATGTTGAAGAATAATGGGCCCAAAACAGAGCCTTTAGGTACACCGGAGGTAGATACGAATTCCGCAGATAGTTGTCCACGGTATTCAACATGGTGATGTCTATTTTCAAGATATGATTTGAAAAATAACAACAAATTTCTTGAGAAGCCAAATTTTTGAAATTTATAACATAAAATACTGTGATCTAGTCTGTCAAATGCTTTAGTAAAGTCTGTGTAAATTACGTCAACCTGTGAGTTAGTGTCGATAGAATTAGATATATATTGAGTTATACAAAAGAGATTAGTTGATGTAGATCGTCCCTTGAAGAAACCGTGCTGGTATTCAGTAATGCGATTTTTTGCATAAGAAAATGTTGGTTCATGTAACAGAATTTCGAACGCTTTTGAGAAATTGTTGATAATCGTTATAGGTCTGTAATTCTCAATATTATTTTTTTCGCCTTTTTTATATACAGGAATTATTTTAGAACATTTTAGTGCATCAGGAAATATATTAGATTTAATGGCTAAATTAAATAAGAATGTAAGAGGAGTTGTGAGCACGCTAGCACAATCATGTAGTATGAAGGCTGGAATTTTGTCAGGGCCCATTGTGTATTTAGGCTTGATTTTTTTCAAGGAATTTAAAACTTCTTGTTCTGTAAACCGTTCGATTGTTAAAAAATCTATTTCTGAGTCAACAGGAAGGTCCTCGATTGATGGATTAGAGGTAATATATGAACTACAAAAGTATTCAGCGAAGCCATTAACTACTTCCTTGTTGCCTACATAATGTTTATCTTCATAGTTCATAGCTGTTGGTAAATTATTACTAGACTTCTTACTGTCAATAAACTGCCAGAACTTACTGGGATTGTGTTTAATATTACTTTCGATGTCGCGACAATATTTTTTATATTCAATATCAACCTGCTCTCCCAATTGCAAAGAGCATCTCCGCGTGCTGCTGGAAGGTATTTCATCGAGATGCTCTAAGGTGTGTTCTGCTCTTCTCTCATTTCAAAAAGGTGTGAAAATTCTATCTGCTCGCTACCGCAATGAAGTTGAGCCTGTCTCTCTTAGACGTTGAAAAGTATTAGAAAACACTAGGGAATCTGTCAGGCAACCTCCTTAGTGGCAATTTACGGGAGTACTCAATTACTGCAGCGCGCATTGCCATCACAGTTAAAAACACGATAAACGCACTCAAAATGCATTAATTTCATGCAACATTGCGCATCGTAGTCAACGACGAAGCCCTCGCCCCTCGAAGGATTGTTCAAGCAGCTGAGGAGATCACATCATCAGAGTGCCATGCAACTGCTCAGTTTGTCTTCTGTAGGAGTGGGCTTTGCATTGAAAATGGTAGCATTTATAATTTTTGTCAACTTTCAAAACTTCACCGTTTTTTAATGAATGCCAAGAAACCTTTTAAAATTGGAAATGTTTATGTTTTCGTATATGGGGTAGAGTTACCAGTTTATGTTCAAGGTCAAAAGACAGCGGTGTCGCGGTCGACTGAGACCATCGAATGCAACGGCTGATATACGCAAATGTAATATGAGTTGCATATATCACAGGGGGTCAAGTTGCTAGTTTTCATTTAAGGTGGAAATACAGCGGTGTCGCGGTCGAGTGAGACTGCGCATATGCAATGGCTGATATATGCAAATGTAATATGAGTTGCATATATCACAGGGGGTCAAGTTACCAGTTTTTATTTAAGGTGGAAATACAGCGGCGTAGAAGATCGTGCTATTTCCGGACGAGATGAAGCTGAGTCTGGAAAAAGTTGAAAAGTTTATGTTTTATATATGGTGTTATCATTTCCAATGTCCCGATGATTGCAAGGATTGCGAAATCTGCGAGTTTTTTCTCTAGCTCGGAGAGGGTGCATTTTTGTAAAAAAAAATATAGATAAAAAAGTCTTATTTTAACCCGAAAAGTCGATCCAGAACGTTTGGAGGTTTAACTTTGGATCACCCTGCATGCGCCAGGCTTTTTTAAAATTTTGTATCAAACCATTTTGAACCAAATGAATTTTATATGCGCCATATTTTTAATTGTTTAGAAGACGCAATATGGACCTATTACTATCGGCGGCAACTTGTCTTTTAGATTTGTGTGGATTATCTTCAATATCTAACAATATATCCAATGTTTTTTCATCTTCTAAAATGAGTCTCCTACCAGATTTAGGCATATCTGTGGCATTTCCAAATTCACGGAAGTTTTCTGCACTACTAATCGTACTCTGAGAAATGCGACGGTCAGGATACTTAGTATTGAAGATTTCGCAAACCTGCTTTTGCGTTCTTGTTGTATCACCACATCCTAATAATATCAAAATTTCAATTATTTGGGTAATCAAAAGACTCACTATTAAAATAATAAGCAACTTGATAATCGGCGATAAATAGCAAGAATCATAAGTTGGCTCGGATGTTGCAAATACAGAAATTATAATTTGTTCCGATTTGTAGAAATAAACCCTTTTTACTTTTTTCTTTTTATCGGGTGTTTTGCCACCTGCGTATCCAAAAGAACGATACATTTAAATTGAATGTTATGGCATGACACAAAATTAATTGAAAAAGTCAGATTTGACAGATATTTGGTACACCGACATAAATAGTTTAGGATAAATTTTAGATACATATCAAATTTTCAAATTGAATTTTCTTGATGAAGAATATACAAATCTGTATAAAACAATGGCCCATTTCTTCCAAAGTTATTTTCATTTTATTTCTTGAAACTCCCAGAATGGAATTGTGTAACGAGGTGAATTTTTCGTTGCCAAAAACGCAAATTAAATTATTAATATACTTTGTTATTTGTCCCGTTTACGTTCGAACATACGTTAAAATCATCGTTATAGATTTCTGCTCATTTAGCTAGTTGAAGCCATGAAACAGATTTCTACTTTATATAAAAAATATGACAAACCTGGCTGTGAGAGGACTACTCGAGATTATTATAAAATTTGACACTGAGGGCATTGGTGAGTAAGCCAACACAAATCAGTTTCATTAAAGCAGATTTGAACATGATTTTTGTCCGATCCATTGAGTAGTCAAGTCGACTATTATATTCCGATATTCACCGCATACAAGTACACATTGTCTTGTCATCGCCACTGGTACTTGTCGACGTTCTTATATTAACACCGATAAAACTATTCCATAAAATGTGTGTATTAGAGCAATAATTTTAAAATAATTTCCGTTAAATCTATCAAAATGTAACTAATATTATCAAAGCAGGTGTATCCGATTTGGGGCCTGTTAGATCCTCCTGATTTTATCCATATATCTACATTCTAAAAAATTTCCAGAGGAAAAAGAACTTAGATGATATTTCGAGAGGAAACCAGAATACCGTTTACCGTTTATATTATTTTAACTCGAACCGTTTGTCATTGCATTGAGTTAAAATAGTATCTGTTGTTCTACCCGGTGGGTGGAAATTGTAATTACCATGTACTTTATTTTAACTACTTCGTACTTAAATGTCATTGCAAAATAATTTTTATGAAATTTATTATAGTGCTGTTGTTCTACTGAGTAGAAATTTTAGTATACCGTTTATTTTGTTTTAAATATTTCGTATTGATACGAATTAAAACAAAATTCATTACTTTGAAATATTTTTTTAGAAATTTATTATAGTTTGGGAACTGAGAACAAGATATAGGCTACCACAATTAAATGAACTATCTTTATATTCTGATACATAGAAATTTTCCGCATAAACTCCGACAAGATAACACGTGGCCGAACCGAAATTTATTTAATAAAGGCACTAAACTGTGGAGCTTGAAGCGCTTGGCAAACACCGCATGAAGTGTTAATGTAATTTTAACATTTCTGAACCGAACCGAAATACCACCGTTCTGTTTATTTCTGTCTGTATATCTAGACAAAATAATTTCCGCCGTAAGCTGATACCGAATCCGATAACCGTTTTATTTATTTGATATCAGTTTTATTTAGTGTTTCCAAGTTCTTCACACCTACACTCACCGTTCATTTAGGCATGATTATAGCTTTTGCCTGGTACTTGCATACTGCCTGTTTTATTGTACTCTTCGCAAATACAAAACGAAGAGTATACTGCATTCGATCGGTACATTTCTAATACCGGTAATATTGCTCGATCACGGTGATCGAATTCTGAACAACTTTCAAAATGTTCGTCCGTCTGTCTGTCAGTCCGTTACGTTTCTTGTAAATACGATAACTTAAGAACGAAAAGTCCGATTGTATTGAAACTTGGGCAGTAAGTTAGTGTTAGCTAGAGGAAGAACCCTATTGATTTTGAACAATGTTGATCAATAAATAAAAAGGTTATTAATTATTTTAATTTTAATAAATTGCATATTTTGTAATTAAATTAAAAAAGTCTAAAACTAATATTTACAAAAAAAGCTGAGACGAGTATCCTATAGAATGTGCATCAATTATATAAACAGTGCAGTAAGTCGGCGAAGAGTATAATGGTTAGCTTGTTACATACTGTTCTTTTTACATACTGTGGTGTTGTTTTTTACCGCTTACCGTTTTTTTTCCGCTTGCTGTTTTTTTTTATCGATTTTATTTTTTTGTACCGCTCTCGCCGTTTGCTTGCTTACCACCGCTTGCTTCCAAATTAATAGTAGCAAGTACTAGTCGGCTATCTTCTCACCGCCTGGTACCCCGTACGTCACAAAATGGCGCCCGAGCAAAGACCCAACTAAATCAAATTAAACTAAAATGACATATCTTAAGTTTTTATTTTATTTATAATGCACTTCGTATTTTGGTACCTGATCGTTTTATTTTGCTGTTGTACATTTTATTATATGTTAATAAACTTTGTTATTAACCAACAACTGCCTTTGACTGTTAACTGTAAGTGAGAGTCCAATTTGCCGTCCAGACCCCTGGATATACCGTATCTCCACTATAGCTATCCCAGCTCTACTGCAACAGGCTGCGTTAGGAGATTAATGTGGAACCGTGACCCGACGAAAAAAATTGTAAAGGTGGCGCTGGAGATAACCGAAATATAGCTCAGCGCTAAAGTGACGCTTCCGCTTTTATATGCGCTGGACAACCGGAAGAAAGCACGTCACAATTGATACCCCATAACGATTTAAAAAAAAAATGTTTGATCGCTAGAGTTAGAATTCCTCGTCCTTTATTCAATAATTATAATAGCAAAGGAAACACCTGCGCTAACTTGACATTTAGTAATATTCACGTTTTATTGTTAAATTTTAACGACTCGTTATTAATCTCATACTCATTGTTGTAATACATTGCTTTAATAATCATGGTAGCGGTTTAGCAAGGATAATTACTGTACTAGCAGTAACCATACATTAAAAATTAATTATAGACTACGGGTGGGCAATAGTAAATTTCTCGGAAGAGCTATTTAGCTTATTACATATTTTGTATTTAATTTAATTTAACTTTAACAAGTATAATACATAATTATTGGTATGAAAGAAAATATTTGATCATTATTGTTAATCGAATACTGTATTAAGTTTTATAAGGAAATTTGTTGTTAATGTTAGGCTCAAATGAAGACCTTGATGTGGAATACATTAATATTAACTTGACGTGATAGAAATTGTATATTCCTAGAATTGACTTCATTACATTGGCCTCATGAGCAAAGGATATTATACAGTTAGTTGTTATATTTTTAGAATTATTACAATAATAATAATGAAGCATATATCTACTAAAATTTTATTTGAGAATTTACTTGAATTAATGATAATTATAAAAAACACTTATGCTACGTCAGCTTAATGTATATTCAGAATAACACTACATAATATATAAATAAGTTGGAGAACAGGCGGAGTGCAATAATTTCAAACTTGTTATCCAAAATGTCTGCTTTTCCACTTGAGGCCTCTAGATGGAAAATCAGATATATCCGTTAAACATGAAACTGAGAAAACAGCAAAAAACTGTCGGTGTTCCAATGATCAATATTTATCTGCAATTTCAATGTCAATGTGAAGATATGGTTTTATAAAATGTTGATTTTTTTTCTTCATATTGAAAAAATATTACAAAAAATAAAATGGATATATCTGGTTTTGTATATAATTTGCTAAGCAACAATATCCCTAGTATTTCCTTTTCTCACCTTTACTTGTGTAGCTGTCCGATGGAAATTTTTCTAGGCCGCTGGTTTTTAAGTTTGTGAGTATACACCATTCGATAATAAAACTAAATATATTAAAAAACACTTTTATTCAGTTGCATAACAAGAGGTGAAACTAAAAATTTAAACAAATCTATTATCATCCTCTTGGGGTTCACAGAGGCTTTCATCTTCCTGTGTTTCGCCTACTATTTCCTCATTGTTTAAAACATCTCGGTAGTACTTTAGCCCTAAATTATCTGCTTCTTCTTTCCAGTTGGGACCAAAATGGCCAGTCAACAACTCATCAACATTTCGAAGTTTTTCTGGTTTAACGAAATGATGGCCAATATCCATCTCATCAGGATTAACATTAAAAATAGTTTTGCTCTTCTTACAAATACCTTTAGGGTTGCCAATTATGTCTGTAAAAGGGTTCTCCTTGGACGACAACATTGGTAAAGTTGTTCCGTGTAATAATTATACGCTTGCACGAATTAATTTTAAAATGCAACGATGAAGTTGCCCTTATATGTTTTTTAATTTCACCTTGCCAGTCATATACCTTCCAATCGACACCAAGCACTTGAACAGTTCCAAATTCGCTAAATATTTCTTGGTATTCTGGCTTTTTGAAGTGTATCAAAAACTGCAGAAGCAATTTCATTCGACCCTTTGGACTTATCAGTTTCCTTCCATGTGTAACAAAATACGTTCTCTTTAGTTAATGATGAAGGAGTAGTTCTAACAACGATAGTGAAGTTATATACATGGAGTTGACGTTTATAATAGGCCTGTTGATCTGGAATCTTTGGAAGAACTAAATTCTTTTGACAATCATATGATAGTATGTGAAAACCAGGCTTTTTATCTTTCAATAACCCGTAAAAGGCTTTTGCTTTTAAATTGTGAATTCAACTTTCCGTTATCAAGGTCTGTTTCTCGTTTAGATCTCTTGTGTTGGCAATTTTTTATTTCAACTCTAAACATCGGGAACACACGTCAGTTTGTGGAGTATTAAAGCACAAATTAAACAGTCTTCTAAAAAAGCTTTCTTTAACCGTAAATTCAGAAAAGTTTGCATTATAAATTCTCCACATTTTTTTAATGCCTAGGTCATTCGAAAGATACTCTCTGGAACTTTTGCCTCGACAGTTATGGCTCTCAATGACAAAAAATGACTTGATGAAATTAATAATTTTACGTTTCTTAACCAAATTTTTGTCCTTCACTCTATCCCCACCTCGGCTCTCCACAGGCATTGCCCCTGTCTCTTGAAAACGTTTAATTACCCCATTAACTCTATTGTGGCTTAAATTTAATTATCTTAAAAAAGTGTTTTTACGCACAGGAACTAAATCTTTTGAAACCCTTTTTGGAATGAAGTAGTGGATAGATGCATTCCTATTTCGTTTTTTTTGCGATTCACGTCGCCTTCTCACAGTCTGTAGAGTGCAGTACTTAATGATGTATGCATCTTGTTGCAACTGTTTTTTAATGAGATTTGTAAAAGTTTGTGTGAAAATGTGCAACATCAAAATTAGATAATAGGGAACATTTATAGGATGGTGTGTTATGATGGCACGCAGTAAAATTCGGTGGTCCTTTAGCTGAATATCTAAAACAATATTATATTTTAAAGTGAGCACATAAGTAACCAAATATTTATATTTTTTACCTTTTTACTGAAGCAGTATTTCTTTTCCAATTTATCGGATTTCTTTCCCTTTTTCGAGCTGATTCCGGAGTCCTTTCCGTCGGTCCACTCATTTGTAAATGAATTTTTTCAACAATATCACACACAAAACACTTAAACTATGTAATCCGTTAAAGTTTTCATACCAAACTAAATAGAAATCAGCAGATTTAAAACGTTATTGTAATTAAGTGGATATAACTTGTTTTGACTAGTAATGCACACTGAACTTATGGAATATATCTGATTTTGCATAGCACTGTATATATCTTAGTTTGAACATCACCTGTCAACGGATATAACTAATTATGCCTTTGATCACAAAATTCAATACAGGTTTAACATAGGAAATGACTGTTTTTGAATGTTTGTGATTCTTTTAGCTAGTGCTCAGTGATAATTTTACCGTGAAATCTAAAAAAATGGGATATATCTGGTTTTGCACCTAGGAGGCTCGACTTAATCTAAGAGATGAATTACAATAAAAGTAAATTACCACCCGTGCTGACAATCGCACAGTCCATTGGGTTGATCTTCAATTCTCACTCAGCGCGCCGGTGATCAGTTTTGCTAACATCATTTTAAATTAATTAATTCTGAAAGTAATCAATTTTAATTACAGTTTTATGGAAAGGGAAATTATAATATACAAGGTAGTGCCATTCTCAGATTGCTTTGAACTTTTATTATGTCCTAAAATTGCTACTGAATGTTGCCTTAACGTCTTCTTCTGTTGGTGTAGACCTTCAGAATTACTCTACAGGTTGCAATTGAGACATAGTATTTTTTTATCACTTTGTCTACTGTCAAAACCTATATTGAATCTTTGTGAATCAATTCTTTCCTTCTCCACGTCTATTGATTAGAGTGTAATTAAAATTAGAACAAGAAACTAAGAATTTTTTTATTAAACTCACAAACAGAAGAATATATTTCTTTAACATTTTTATTGTACTATTTTGAATGAACTCACCGCCACGCATTCGAAGGACAGGACAAAAATGTAGAAATAACATTAAAGACGAGAAAGGCATATTTTATTTGCCGTGACTGCTACTCTGCCCTGCTAAGCAAAACCTTCGAAAAATACTGGTTGAAAATGAGTTACAATCAGATTCATATAGCTGGTATCAAGATCTACTTACTTACTGAGTCAAATTCAGTAAAATAAATCCAAAAGTATGTAAATGTATATTAGAATACCCCGTATATCCTAAAATACTTCGTTATTCTAAAAAGAAACACAGTAAATTGTCATTACTATGGTAAAGCCCGACAAAAGAAACATATCGTGTAAGAATTGTTTTGTTTCTACTCAGTTTATTTTTAGATGCGGGGTTTTTCCTCAATAAACTGCTAAAGTAATGTAATTGTGCTTTAACCTGGAAAAATCCTATTGCTGCTCCTATTACTGTGATTTTGCTTAGCAAATATGACATTTTTTTTTGACATTATTTATATTAACATCCTGGCGGAGTTTAGCTATTGCTGTTTACCACTCAACCAGGACACGTACACATAGACATCAACACAACAACCATTTCCTGCGATATTGCCATCTACCACAGCTGAGGCTCGAATTCTCAACTCAACACTTAACAGTGGTCTAGATAACTGCTACCGTCTCCGTAACACATGAAAACGCCACTTAACATCTATACCCTGGCCAGGATTCGAACCCGGGACTCCTTGGTCGCAAGCCAAACACATTAACACTGCACCACTAAGCGGGTTTTAAGACCTTAATACTAGATAAGGACAATATTCAAGCACTTAATGCAAGAAAGTATCATATTACAATAATTGCAATTAGTTAGATTAAAATATGCAACAAAATTGGTCTACTCGTACACAAAAATTAGTACATGCATCTACCAGACTTAGCTATCAGGTAACTTGGAAGTTAACCTCCTTTATCTCATTTCCGCGATTTTGTCGTTTACGTGGGGTTGTTTATCAGGACAGTCCTGCTTTCCGTCGTCTCTTGCAGACTAGCAATGCAACTTTCTCTAATCCGTGTATTAAAATTATCACTTCAGATACACTTCTTAGATTTAATAACCTTTTCTAGATGAACAATCGGAGTACTGATATAGACGTGACAGAATCATAGGAGAATAGTAAAAATTAGTTTTGGATACATACTACAGAATCGGACGAAGTACATCAACATTAATTTAAAGTCAATGGAAAAGTTGCACTCAATAATATTTGTGTTTATTGAGTGTAAAAATTGCAATAAGTATAGAAAAAATTAAACATTCAAACATTTCTACCCAATTGAAAATAAAATAAGGTATCTTGGATGTTTAAAAGTGAATTATTATTTGTTTGCTTAATTGTATTGAAACATATTCTTTATAGGATTTTGCACACAGCAAAAAAAAAGTATCTATGAGAACAAAAACAAAAGCTATGTGTACAAATATTAAAGAAGTGTTTGCATTCATTCGATAATCTGAATTCTGGTTATGCTAGAAAATTAAAATCCTAAAATAAATTTGTAGTATAATTTCTTATTTGAAAATTCTCATTCAACAACTAGCATCCACACAGTCCCCTACAGCCATGCAAATTAAACTGGCATTTACATAACCCCCTACGGCAATGAAGACTCAGTTAAAGATGAGAGCAAAGGCCTAAAATAAATTTATTTACCTGCCTTGTCTTAAAAATTTTTCATTCTAGTGGATTACATTTTCAGGAAATCCATCATTCTGTTTTTGGAAATGCTTAGCCTTTGAAACGTTTTTCGCCATTATTCTGGCCTCATCAGAAAGGCACAAAGCCATTCATGAAGATGTTCCCTAAAAAACCAAGACAATTTCTGTGAAAAAGTATGAAAAATTATATTTGACATTGACTATCTATAAGCTAACTAGTATTGGAGCCTATATACCCTATGCATGTTTAAAAGTGAATTATTATTTGTTTGCTTAAATGTATTAAAACATATTCTTTATAGGATTCTGCAAACAGCAGAAAAAATAACTATCTATGAGAACTAAAAGAAAAGCTATGTGTAAAAATATTAATGAAGTCTATACATTCTTTCGATAACCTGAATTCTGATTATACTAGCGAATTAAAATCCTAATGATTAATATTTTTACAGATAGCTTTTCTAGTTCTCATAGATAGTTATTTTTTTTGCTGTTTGCAAAATCCTATAAATATTTTTCAATACAATTAAGCAAAACAAATAATAATTCACTTTTAAACATGCATAGAGTATATAGACTCCAATACTAGTTAGCTAATAGATAGGCGAAGATTTGTTGTTTTTATCAGTCAATGTAAAATATAATCTTTCATTCTTATTCATAGAAATTGTCTTGGTTTTGTATGGAACATCTTTATGAGTGGCTTTGTGCCTTTATGATGAGCCCAGAATAAGGGTGAAAGACGTTTCAAAGGCTAAGTATTTCCAAAAAGAGAATGACAGATTTCATGAAAATGTAATCCATTAGAATGAAAAAATTTTAAGACAAGGTAGGTAAATATATTTATTTTAGTCTTTTGTTCTTATTTTTAACTCAGTCCTCATTACTGTAGGGAGTTATGTAGATGCTGGTTTAATCTGCATGGCCGTAGGGGACTGTGTGGATGCTAGTTGTTGAATGAGAATTTTCAAATGAGAAATTATGCAAATTTAGTTTAGGATTTTAAATTGCTAGCATAACCAGAATTCAGGTTATCGAAAGAATGCAAAGACTTAATTAATAACTTTACACATAGCTCTTCTTTTAGTTCTCATAGATAGTTATTTTTCTGCTGTTTAGAAAATCCTATAAAGGTTATGTTTCAAGGTATATTGGAGTAGACCACCTATGTCAAGTGGGTCATACTCGAGCACGTAGGTTCCAAGGAAGTATGATCGTAACGTCATACAACGGCCAGAGGATAGTGACATTCGACTGGTATAAAAAGATTTAGTCTTCCAGCAGGAAAATAGGACATATGAGTACAATTTGAATATGGTCGGACAGTTTAGGATCTGACTGTATATTTGCACTTTAAATTTTGGTTCGCTTATGTCAAGGTTCAAATTATAATTGACGATTATATCATTCGTGAGGATGATATACCTTTGATTGCTTCAAGAAGCGGATATAAGTTCTACTAGGTTTTCCAGCTTTTGAAACGTACTAGTGTCATAGAACCCAATAAAGGGAAAAATCTGCTGCGTCACATGACGTATATGGGAATATCTCCAAAATCTTTTGAAGGAATTTTGGACTTTCTGTGAAACTTGTTTTTTCAAAATTAAAATTTGGAAATTTTGCTCCCTCGAGCACGGATGTGTAGAATAAATCTGCTAGTTTTCATTGCAATAACTGAACTGTGGACTATTGTTCTGATGGATTTTTCGGTGACGCTTCATCCTGACATTTATGCCAAAGGCAGTTTTACGCCTTTGAGGCTATAAAAATTTTAGTGCAGTCCCAAAATATATTTCTTGTTAATTTTGACGGAAGATGGCGTCTCAAGGCGTTGTTATGTGATTTGCATTAGAAAAAATGTCACATTTTAATCTGATTCCATTGACTGATTGGGGGGTAAATAGAGGTTAAGAAGCAAGCTGGCAAGAGTTCAAAAGCTTAGGATTTGGTGTATTCACCAGAAGCCTAGGTCTTGAATTTCTATTAGACATCTGCCACCGCCACTCTAACATTAAAGAGGTTAAGAAAATGAAATTAAGATATTGACTTGAAATTACACTTATGTATCACAACACCTGAAACCCGGTGATATCTTGAGCTTATTCTGTGGAAGGAATGGGAGATAAACAGTGGTAAATAAGTAAAACAATCTAGTAAGAGTACAGAAGTTTGCGATTTTATGACATCTGTCACCCCCCTCCAATACAAAATTGGTAGACAAAATAAAATTGTGACAATAAGAAATCTGAATGTAGAAGTGATCCGATAAGTGTAGTGTTTAAGGAGTTGGTTTTTAAAACCATTTTTTATATATTTTTTGAATTATTTGTTTATTTGCTTCTTTTTAGTTTATTTCCAATAGACTAGTGTGTGTCGATGGAGAGATGAAGTATCGTTCATAGAGACCGGACGTGTGCCGAGTCACTCCACTTTAAATTACATAAAGACCGGTGAAACTTTGAGCGAATAAAATAAAATTTATACGGTATTATGGCTAAAAGATTTCTGCTTCATGTAATATAAGTTTGAACTCAAGCAAAATTAATAATTAATAATAAAGTGTGGTGAATGGTATCTGAATAATTCAGTCACATCTTGAAATGTAATAGTGGCTAAAAGTGCATTGAAAAGCAAGGATCCAGTGGAGTTTTACCTACGGTGAAGTAAATGGTGCTCACTTAACAACATCTGGATGAAACCGAGAGTGCAATTGCTGTGGGAATACTACAGAATAAAGGGGGAAGCTGCCAATATAAACACAAAACGACCAAGAGATAAGTCTAGTCTATTAATTTTCAGTTAATTACACAACAGAAAAAAAAAATTGTAATAAAATTGAAAAGGTATTAAATATAGCTAATGAAATAGAAAAATATGCGGAATTGGAAATATTGGATATTAAAACTGATTGCTTCAAAAAGAACAATATACATAGTGTACAAAACATTCCCTCGGACCTCTTTCTCATAATCCGCTATAAAAAGCTTTTGTTTTTTATTTACCGCGAGATAGGGCCCTTCTCAGCACTCCCATCGTAAATGGATATTTACCTGTGGAACGTTTAATAAATAAAAATAAAGAATAAAAATTAAAGCTGCTAGATTCAGAAACAGAAAACTTAGGAGAAGAATAAATAAGGAGATGATGATAGATGAAAACTTAAAAGAAGCATGGAAACTGAAAAGAAGCATCTCGCAAACACCTACACTTCCCAACCAATGATGACAGATGGAAACTTACAAGAAGCATTTAAACTTAAAAGAAGCATCTCACAAACACCTACACTTCCCATCCTATAATCCTACCCCATGCGTCATGTGGCTCTCGCTGCTGACAACAAGCATGTCCAATGTCCAACCCAGCATATGCGGCTGGTCCAGCGGTATATAAAACATCCCAGGTTTGGTTGAGGCACGCGGTTTGGAAGTCCGATGGGCATGTTCGGCGGACGACCAAGCTGCGTTTTGGAACGAACCTCCAGACTAGATGCCCGGAATCGACATCAATGTTCACCTTACGCTGTCAAATCAATCAATCAATCAATAGGCTAGGGTGTGTCGATAAAATTTATCACTAATAAATGACAAAACCTGTTCGTCATCTTGAATTTTTCTGTAAACCATATCAAATTATACTGTCCTGTGATTCATATTGTAACGCTACTTTTTACCCTTCGAAAATATAACTAAGAAAAATTAAGAATTATGTTTAATGTCTACATGATTAGTAGAGGTGTTTTAAAATCTCATGAGCTGTGACCTTCGTATGCGTAGAGACATAATCGTTCCCGTCGACTCAGTTACACTTTTTAAAAATATTGTTTTTGTTGTTCACAATTTAACCCGAGCTCTTGTTTATGTATACAGCAAGGCAGCCGCCAGTGTCTTCAAAAAAATACTTATAAGGCAGAATAAACTTTGTCTTTTGCGCATTTCGCGGCTCATAAGATTTTGAAAGACCTCTACGTGTCAACGGCAGCTCGAGAGATGTATCCTATTGCCCACCTTTTAAATTAGAGTATTATGAGTTGCGTATAATGTCGGAATTAATTAAAAACGAAGTAAACTATTTTGGTTGCTACGGGAACGTGGTGACGTTTCATGCGCAAATATTAATCTCAATTAACAGTCTTTTTTTTTTAATGAATTTCTAACGAAAGTGGAGTAATAGGTTTTAGAAAAGAGAAGACACAGATTGAACGGGGCAACAGCCATATTTACTTGTTATATATTATATTTTTGAAATAAATGTGTGACTGTGTTCTAGAATACATTTAATGGGCCATTCTCAAAGAGAAGGTATGTTACATTTAATTCAAATTGAACATTTTTTATACAGGTTGCACGTGGAGATACCCGAACATTATTTAATAATTTTTAGATTCTACGGCCTACCTACCTTGTAACCAGTTTAACTGATACCGACAGTCTTTTTCATATACACTGCTGTGTACACCCCATAAAATCACCACTAATATTAAAATTAATTATGGCCTAAGGGCGCTGATGACTGCTGAAAAATATCTGCGTTATAAGAAGTTCTTCAGACCTAATCATTTCTATTTTAAGCAGAGCTGTGCAAAGTATTTTTGGACGAGAGAAATCTGTTTTGCTGCGAGAAATCGAATAACTCTTTTGAACAAACAAATACAGTTATACTTTTGTGATAAGTACACTATTGTTTGATTGGCAACCAAATAGGTTATACTGCATTTCGATAAATTAAAGCGTTAATAATTTGTAAACGAATGTAGATCTACATCCGGTTTTATTATAGTGTTTTAAACTTTGGCTATACCTTATTTGTTTAAATAAGTACACCTTGCTAGCCTTCGCTTGTCTTAATAAAAAAATTTAAAAAGCCATACAAATTATTTAATGCCATAGAAAAAGTAAATAGTTTTCTTAGTATTACTTAAAAATCAAAGTGGTGCCCAAGCTTTACCAAAATTTTATTCGAACCCACCCTAAGGCTCACCGACGAAGGGCTGCCGCCACGCACGTGCACCTACTTGAACCAATTAAGCGTCACAATATACACATGCAAAATTTTAAGTCAATATAACATCTGGAAGTGAATGAAAATTGACTTGCAGAATTTTCTTATAATAAAGTTGCAAAGTTACTGGTCGAGTGAAATATATCATCCTTTGTGGAAATACTCTATCACCAGCCTCTTAACTAATATTTTGCCCATTAACCATAATAACTATTTGTTATAAAATACCCTGTATGTATAACGTTTACTCATTTTATAAGATTCTTATAAAATTCAGTATCAGTAGATATATTTTCCAACAACAACAAATTGCATTCCGATAATAAAGCTTCGGCAATAATAAAATTGGTTGTAAAAGAACATTCAATTCCATTTTAAAAATTGTATGGCAACTTTTTTGCAAAGGAACATTAGATAACTTGAAGAAGTAAATTGAATAATTTTTAGAGCGGAAGAAGCATCTGCCGATAAATATAGAAAATTTATGAGTAAAGTATTTTATGCCAATGTATCCCCAAGCGATTTAGAAATTGTCGATTGTGCGAATCGCGCTATTGCGTGACCTCTTTGTTAACTCACTTTTATCATTCAAATCAGATAATGAATACGCCATAATGGAACTTAACCCACACTACGTTCCAATTTAACAAACTTAAAATACAGGTATAATATTAAATTTAAAATATAACGTTTACTCGTATTACACAAAGGGCCAAAGAATAATATTATCAGAAAGAAATTGTGTATCTAAAGCATCTAAATTTATTAAAACAATAATTAATTTGTATTTGTATCAGAGTCTTTGTGCTATGGGATCAATACAATGTTAAATACAAACATTAAAAACAACAATGTTAAGCATGTTCAAAGACTAAATCGATTGACCAAATCCTTGAAATAAGAAAAATAACTAAAGATTTATTTTTGAGAATTGTAATAGATTTGCAAGAGCATCTATTTGTTTTAATACTGAGTGATAATGAGTAATGTTCTCGTGAAACGACTAGACAAATGCACAATTTTTGGTCGTTCTGTATTTGGGAGATCTCGCACATGCTCACTCAAGATTGCACACCTGTGATTGCATTCGAGGGTTCATCCACCAATCATTATTAATAATGCAATTTTCTGAGCTTCAGTTAAACGAATAGTAATATAAATAAAAGTAAGAAATAATTTACAACTGAATTTAACATTCGTTTCTATTTTAGTAAAATTTAGGTAGTGATAGAGCTCTCCTTGTAATTTGTGTGAATACATTCAATCAACTTGTATCAGGTAAATAGAAATTCAGCCTCTTTGACGTGCCAACCTATTTCATACTGATGAAGGCCAACAGGCAGAAAGCTGCATTATACGTGTTATAATTTCCGTTATAGAGGATAAAACCGCTGCGTAAGGAATCACTACTTCCACATCCAGGTTTTTCATCCAAGTCACTTTAAAGGAAACATCTTGATTAGATTTGCACTCTAGTATGTGAAAATTATTGGTCTTAGAATTTTAATAATATCTGGGGCAAATGACATAAAAAAGTTTGAGGCGTTGGTTTTTACCATATACGTTAAAAATGAAGTTTCTCGTTTACCTTACTTATTTCCCCTATTCAAAACCTACCACCTCCCACCTCTTCAATGGAATCATCTCAATGAGATGTCATTACAATACACACGTGTACTAACTCTCAAGAGAATATCTCAATTTTATGTTATCAATCAAACTGAAAACAAAACAAAACAAGAAAATCATACCATAGAAAAATAACGGTCCCTATCGGAATTAAGGCGCTTACCCCACAATGGTTGCTTAAACTTTATTAGGGGGTAAGTACGTCTTTTACAATCCTAAAAACTAAACTGGAGAAAGAAAACAATATAATACTACAGTAATGTTACAAAAAAAAACAATGAATCCGGTAGGTCATCTGTTTTCTTAAGGTAAACCAGGTACACTGGAACAAAAGATCCGGGCGGGAGTCTACCTAATGAGCCTCGCGCCTCGGGCGAAGACGGCGTCTTGGCAGGGATTGCGGACTGGTGGTACCAGTGCTCTCCGGGGTGGTGCTTCGGGTTCTTTCCTCGGTGCTGTCGGTAGGTGGGATGGCGGCATGGGAAGAGAAGTAGGGTTTTAAGCCTTTTACATGGATTCGCGCGAGCTTCCTTTGTAAACGGACTTTTTGACGGCGGAGATTATAATACCGGCCTTGTGTGGCGCAGGCTTGTGCTAACTTATTACGGACCAGCTCAAACACTTCTTGTAATTTTTTCAGACGGTCGGTATGTGTTGGCGGTATATCGTTCTCCTCGGACGGTTCGGCGGTATTCCCAGTCTCGGTTTGAAAAACTGTTTTCGGCAAGGACAACTCACGGCCAAAGTTCAGAAACGCTGGCGAGAATCCTGTCGACTCGTGTTTCGAGCTGTTGATAGCCAGTTGGAGATCGTTCAATTGCTGATCCCATTTTCGGTGGTCCAGCTCACAGTACTGGGCTATCATGGTTTTGATGGTACGGTTGGCTCGTTCGACTGGGTTTGCTTGTGGAGTGTACGGTGGTGTCAGACGGTGCTGGATTCCAAACTCTTCCAGTAAGGATCGGAATACTTGACTGTCATATTGGCTACCATTGTCGGTAATGACAGTACGGGGGCAGCCAAAGCGGGTAATGACTTCATCGTAGAGTGCCTGACTGACGGTACGGGCAGTAGCACTTCGTAGGGGGCGGCACTGGATCCATTTGGTAAAGCGATCTTGAAAAACTACGAGGTAGTTATTCCCTTTACTAGATCGGGGCAGCGGTCCTACTAGGTCGGTGCTGACGGTTTCCCATGGTTGTTGACTGACGGACGGTTGCATGGTTCCTGGTGTCTGCTGCTGGGAGACTTTGTATCGCTGACATTGCATGCAGCTACGTACATATCTGGCGATGTCACGGAACATCCCTGGCCAATAGTACTTCTGAGCTATTCGGGCAATGGTTTTAGCGATCCCCATGTGTCCGGCGGACGGAGCATCATGGTTCTCCTGTAGGACGGTGCGGCGGAGCGTTGTAGGAACACATAGTTTCCACGGATCAGACAAATCTGGTTCACGTAGATCACTGGAATCCCAGAAGTGACGGTACAGCCGGTTATTACGTACACAGTAATCCGGAAATGCTTCTGGGTTCCGTTCGACTTCAGTTTTCTTCCGTTGATACCATGAACAGTTTGGTGCCTCATCCAGGGCACATAGTTCGTTGGTTTCAGACTCGGGAAGAGGTCGGTCTAGCGGTTGGCGGGACAGTGCATCGGCTACCCGGTTTAGGGCTCCCTTACGGTACTTGATTTCGAAGTCGTATTGTTGTAGAAATACGCTCCATCTAGCTAAACGGCCGGTCGGACTCTTGATAGAGTGTAACCATCGCAGAGATTGGTGATCGGTCAGTACGGTGAAGTGGTATCCTTCCAGATACGGCCTCATCTTCTCTATTCCCCAGACAATGGCCAAGCATTCTCGTTCCGTTACGGAGTAGTTTTTCTCGGCTGAGGACAGTGTGCGGCTGGCGTAAGCTATTACCCTGTCATGACCCTCAATTTCCTGGGTCAGAGCTACGCCAAGGCCTTGGTCGGATGCATCGGTCTGGAGAGTAAACGGTTTCTCGAAGTCAGGACATGTCAGTACGGGGGCTTCGGTGAGACAAGTCTTTAATCTCTTGAAAGCCTGTTCTTGTTCGTCGGTCCACTTGAAACGGTGGTTTTTCTTTAATAATCTGGTCAGCGGAGTCACAATTTCGGAGAAGGTTGGTACAAAGCGTCGATACCAGGAGGCAACACCAAGAAATCGGCGGACGTCTCGGACGTTCCGGGGAGTGGGGAATTTCTCAATTGCCTCCACTTTGTCCGGGTCGGTCTGTATTCCTTCTGAGGTTACTACATGACCTAAGTACTTTAGTGACTTCCTACAGAACTGACACTTCTCGGGATTAAGTTGCAAGTTTGCCATCCTTAACCGTCGGAAAACTTCTCGTTGATTCTGCAGATGGCCCTCGAAAGTTTCACCTAGAACAATAATATCGTCGAGGTAGGCGAATGCATAGGGTTCCATGTCGGGCCCGATTATGCGGTCCAGTAGACGTTGGAAGGTGGCAGGAGCGGAATGGAGTCCGAACGGCATCACCCGGAAATGGAACAGACCCCTTCCCGGTACGGTAAACGCGGTAATCGGCTTGCTTTCTTCAGACAGCGGTATCTGCCAGTATCCTTGCTTCAAATCGATACTTGAGATGTACCGGGCTTTGCGGAGTTTGTCTAGGATGGCGTTGATGTACGGTAACGGATAAGCATCCTTCTCGGTGACTTCATTCACCTTCCGGAAATCTATGCAAAACCTGGGTTTCCCATCCTTTTTACGGACGATAACTACTGGTGAACTCCACGGACTATTAGACGGTTCTATAATGCCGTTGGCCAGCATTTCGTCTACTTCCTTGTTGATGACTTCCTGCATCCTTGGGTTCTGCGGACGGTATCGTTGCTTAATCGGCTCCAGTTGTGAGAGCCGGATATGGTGTTGAGTTAGTTTCGTGGTTCCAGATATGTCCTGAAAACTGGGCAGTTCGGTATCTAAGAACTCTTGGAGTTTTGTCTCCTCCCTCTGTGATAGAGCGAGGGCTATCCCTCCCAACGGACTGTTCGGAAGTGAAGATGAAACGGGGCGGTTATTCAGGTAAACGGTTGTCGTAGGTAGGTGGATCGTAAACTCCTGTGTACGTAGGATATCCATTCCTAGTACAATGTCTGATGACAAATTCGGAAAATAGGACAATCGTTCACAAAATGGAGTTTCGGCTATTACAAACTCTAAGTCGTAGGACTCGTCGATTGTTACCAATTTTCCATCGGCTAGCTGGGCAGACGGGGCGGTTATGCGGACGGACGGTATTTTTAGTTGGTGGCACAACTCCTTCACACGGTTTCCTACGTAGGATCGGACGGCTCCAGTGTCGAATAATGCGGAAAAGGTGTGGCCATACATAGTCACCTGGATGTGCGGTCGGTCATCTTTGGGAACGGTTTCTGGCGAGGTGGCAGTAGTACGGAGCTGCACCGGCCTCGGAACGGTACAACTCCTGACTAGTTTCCCGACCTGGGACATGAGCAATCTCTGGTCATGGTGCCAGGTCGTCCACAACGGGAACAAAATAACTTCGGTGGGAAACGGCATTGGCTGCGGAAATGTCCGGTTCTTCCACATCTCCAACAGATAGTGCCTCCGTTTATGGGAGCAGTGCCAGCGGAGGTTGATGGCCTGTCTACGCGGTTTGTCTCTCGGTTCACAGGTGGAGCTGGGTCCCTTGACCTTCTTGTATTCTGGTGGTTATTTCCGGTCATATGATGCTCCAATTGCGGTGGTGGCGACTGTGGATTTTCCGGTTTTGGCGGTGACGGTTTAGGATGTGCTGCTGGTGGTGTGACGGTCAAGCGTGGCGGGGCATTATTAGGACGGTAGACTTGTTGTACTTCCTGACGCAGCGACTCAAATTCTTTGACTGCGGCGATCAAAGCGGCTACATTGGTTAGTCCGGACCTCGGGATGTACTGCCTATAATCGGGAAGTAAGTTTCGGTAAAGCCACCGGAGTTCCTGCTGCGGAGTAAGATCTCCATGTCGGCGGATGAGTGTTTGGAGATCGGTCAGATATGTACCTGCAGGTTCATCTGGTCGCTGTAGGCGGCGGCTGATTTGCGCTTCTATCTCCTCCTGATAGTTCACAGGGAAGTAAAAGATGCGGAATTCGGTGGTAAAATCTTCCCAGGTTCTCCAGTGCGAGCGGTTGTTTCGGTACCAAAGTAAGGCGGGTCCCTGTAATAATTCTGCTAGTACAGGTAACAGTTGTGCCGGATGAATTTCAGTATATGAGCACACTTCCTCTATTCTTTCCAGAAAGGCAGCGGGGTCTCCTTTCCCGTTGAACTGGATACCCCATTTACGGATGTTCAGCGGTTCTAATGTCCTGTTCACTGTTTGAGCGGATGAAGACGGTACAGTAGTCGGTATGGTTAGAGTTAGTGGCGGTGGTGCTGGTAGCGGAAAGACCGGTCTGGTGACTTGTGGCAATGGCGAGGTACAGCCGTCTTTGATGAATTTTACTAGGCGGCGCTTCTTGTCATCCACAGTGCCTGAAAGGTCTAGACGGAATTTCCCTAATTCGACGTCCAGCTGTTCTTTTCTCAGCTTATATATCCAGCTGAGGCGGTTTTCTATTCCTTCGGTGGTTGCGGTATCCTCGGTCGGTTCTATGTTCACGTCTTTTTGATCTTCTTCGGTGGACATCTTTCGTGGTTTCTTCTACCACGGGGTGGTAGTAAACGGTAACGGTCGGTAAGAAGTAACAGGTAACAATGGGCGGTCTGAGCGGTGTCTCAGAGAGATCCTATCGTAACGGTAGCTCACTATGAAGTGTGCGGAACGGTAACAATAGCCAAAGGCTGTCAGTGAACAGTCTGAGCGGTATCCCAGAGAGGTCTGTTCGCTACGGTGGCCCAGGACCAAGTGTCGGGAACGGTGACAGTAGCCAAAGGCTGACAATGAACAGTCTGAGCGGTATCCCAGAGAGATCTGTTCACTACAGTGGCCCAGGACCAAATCCTCTCTGCTAACTCCTAAACGGCTTGATATATCGAGTCGAGAGTGGTTCCGTTGGATTCTGCGCACTCGATTTACTATTCCAGGAGGGGTCACAAGCTATATCTCCACTGTCACCGGAGTTTCTAGAACTCCGGGCAAAATCCGGTGAGGGTCGATTTAGACGGTGTCTGGTGGTGCGGACAACTGATTCCTATCGGTTTTAACTGGTTTCGGCTTTCCCCTTCTCCAGGGTACACTTTTTTTCGGAACGGACGGTCGAATCGTGACGAAACCAGCGGCAATCGATTCAGCGTCCTTGAGTTACTGCTAAATGAGGGGTCACTTGCCTAGTAACTCCAGTCTCCGGAGTGGTCAGGTATTCCGGACAGAATCCGGGCGGTCGGTAAAAGTCGGTGCAGAAGGTGTGTCGGGGTGCTGTTTATCACCTAGTATGGGCCCTACTCAATTCAGACCCGTAACTTGGCTGTAGCACACTTTTCCGCGGAACGGACGGTCGGATCCGGTTGCAAACGTCACCAATCGATTCCTTGGGTTTGATTACCCTGAAAACGATACCCCACACGATAGTTTGTGTGTTCGGGTACCTTCGGCGGACTTCGGAAGTGTTCGGTCGGAGTTCGGGTTTTTGCTAAAAGTGCAGCCTCCTCGTGTGTCAACTCCACAGAAACTGCCTCTGGTTCGAAAAAATTCCCAAAGGGGTTATTAAATGGTTAATAACGCCCTCGGGAGCGGTCGGAGCGGTTCGGCAG
Source organism: Stenurella melanura (assembly GCA_963583905.1). Lineage (NCBI taxonomy): Eukaryota > Metazoa > Arthropoda > Insecta > Coleoptera > Cerambycidae > Stenurella > Stenurella melanura. Next base: position 199,269,996 of record OY757309.1, read on the forward strand.
TAGTCGGAATCGGTTCCTCATGCTCGGTTTAGTCGAAAATGACACCTCACACGCCTATGAGTGTCTATTCGGAGAATTCGGTTGCTTTCGGTGACTGCCGAATGTGAAGTCTAAACTACTTTCCCTATTTACGGTCCCTGCTCGGGCGCCAAAGTATGTGACGTTTGGTTCACTCGTCGGTTGAGTGAAGGGGCGTCACTTTGGCACTCGAGCTCGGTGCGGTTACGGTAAGCTCGGGCGCCACCTTTACAATTTTTCTCGTGGTGTAAAGGACCCACGCTAGCCTCTTAACACAGCCTGTTTCGGTAGGGCTGGGATAGCGTCAGAGGAGACACGGTATGTCCAGGGGTCTAGGGATGTCAGACTTCACACACACACAGTAAAAGGCACAGTTTAAATAATATACATATTTATTATAATAAAAATCCTAATCTCTACAAATATACCTAACCTATAATTACTACGGTTAACGGTGACGGTGGCGAAGCAAGAGGGCGGTTACAAGCAGGATACGAACTTAGAGAAACGTAACGGTAAGTCGGAGTAACGACTATCGGTATAAAACGGACAGAGCAGATACCAGGCGGAGGAAAGCAAAAGCACAATAAACAATAGTAAACAAATACTCGGGCAACTTGGCTAAGGCGCAGAGCCTAAGGTTAGTACACACTTCCGGTCACGGTTCCTTGTCGGTGTAATCACCCCAAAGGAGAGATTAAACCAACGAGGTTCACGGGCGCTACTTTGCGCTGGTGGATGTCCTTGTGACTTTCCAGTCGACGCACCCAGACCAGAAAGCCCCAAGCTTCCCAAGTGCTCGCTTGTCCTCCAGACGACGCAACCAGGCCAGAGGGCAAACACGAGACCTGTTACCAGCGGAAAGTTTCCCAACTTGCACACTGGCTCACTCCGGTAGGCGGTGTTTGGTCGGGGATGATACTTCGGTGTGCTAGAAGGCTTTGTGACTTTCCAGTCGACGCACCCAGACCAGAAAGCCCCAAGCTTCCCAAGTGCTCGCTTGTCCTCCAGACGACGCAACCAGGCCAGAGGGCAAACACGAGACATGTTGCCAACCAATGTATCTTCCCAGACACACGGCGGAGCAAACCGGGATTAGTACACGGATGGCACTTAGTCCCAGCCAAGCTGCTTATTTACGGTTGGTTTTACTTACTCTCTCTCTCCTATGAGACGGCGGTTTCCAATTAGCCTGGTAACGGTCCAAATGAATGGACCCGGGCTAATAATTATTTGGCTGGCTGGGCCAAGCATTCGTTAACGGTGAAGCCAATAGTGTCAGTGATGGAGACAGTGCTCCATCTAGCGGCGTGTATGTCTACTTGCTAAATGAAAGTATATTACTTATTTATGCTCTGTGTGGACAGTATAAAATATTAATATTTAAAATACAAAAATAGACGGTGGGTTTGGGTGTAATTTCCACACTAGAAATTACGCCCAATACCTGTATTAGAAAATACCTATATCCTAGATAGAGAAATAGACGGCGGTGTCGGGTGCAATTTCCACACTATAAAAATGCTTCATTACAATGCACATTGGATAATTTTAGAATATTTCTGTCTAGGCAGGAATTCTAAGGAGGAAGCCTTAGCATTATGCAACATCTATGTTATTTATTTGCCCTCACACCCCTGAAAATATAAACACCTTTCATTAGTGACCTCGACTACATCTTTCCATGATAGGTTTATCCATTCGCGGATTACTCTGATCAGGCCCACTAATGACGTAAAAAGTGCGTATAACTACGTCAGCAAATCACGATACAATTTTTATATTTAAAAATACGTTTACTAGCCTTGATCCCTTAGGATCATTCGTCACCACTAACGTCTTTGCGGGTGGACTAAATGTGGTGTCATGAAGCTTAGAATCCCCAACAGTGCCCCAAATATTAAGTCTTGAAAGAAAACCTTTAAAAATGAAAATTTCGGCCTGGAAATCTCTATTTGAGGGTTTTGGATGTGGCTGATCACGAATCTGAGGTAAAATTTGGAACATTCAAAATGGCGGACCGGAAATCGGGCCACTTTCCAGAAAAAATGACAATGGATATTTGGACCTTGCAAATATGTACTCGGGGATTTTCGATTACGAATCTAATTTGCTAAATTCAAAATGGTCAACCGGAAGTAGAGTCAATTTCTCGGAAAAAACTAGTATTTTTTCGTTTTTGGGCTGAAAATTAATCCGGGGTCCAATTTAGGAAATTAAAAATTACGGACCGGAAGTACACTCAATTTCTCATCAAGAACTCGTACTTTTTTCGTTCTTGGACTGAAAGTGGGAACTAGGGGGTTTTCGTGGTCGCTAATAACGAGTACGATGTCCAATTAGGGGGAATTCAAAATGGCGTAAAAATATGTGAAAAGAGTATCCTATATAATGTGCAACAATTATATAAAAAGTGCAGTAAATCGGAGAAAAGTATAACGGTTAGCTTGTTCTATTATTTTATTTAATATTTAAAAAACCTGAAATCGCATACCTATCAGTCCCCTTATATCATTACAGTTGATGAAAAAGTGTCTATCTGAAAATATAAAAATATATAAATATAAAATATAAAAATTGGGTCATCTATTTAAAAAACTGCCGAAGATATCATATCTCGAAAAGATAGGGTAGCTGCGTCACCGAATAGAATAAAAATACTACAAAAAAGTAGAGTATTTTTTAATCGAACTTATGGGTTCGTCAGAAATCAGGTAGGTGTTTCCTTATATTTGCCTAATCCTATATAATCCAATCTACGTAAAGCTTGCTCGAATATTGTATACACACTGCATATTTTGTAGTTTCAATATCTTATACATCATCAAATTTTCATTTTGGTGGCCCGTTTCTTTGTAATTGCTAAAGGCACACCAGGTTCTCTTCCCTGGCAATTACAGTCTATTATATTACTTCTCTCCGTCGTTTTCTTAATTAACTACTTTTAGGCTGACCACTCTGTATATTTTGATTAAAAGTGCAGTAAGTGTCTTGTTTAGTAATTATGTTAGCTATGTGTAAAATATTATGGTCCTCCATCGCATTACTTTCTTTAGTTACTTCCACATCCACGTAGTGGACTGGAAGTATAATAGTAATCGTAAAAAAGTTTCAAACCTTCTTGTTGAAATAGGTTTAGAATATCGTGAAGCGTCGATATTTTAAATTAGAACAAAAAAAATTTTCTGTCTGTCTGTCTGGCAGTCGGTCTGTAACTTTTTGTGCGTACGTTTTCTCTGGAACGGTTTAAGATGTTGACTTAAAATTTTGTACACGTATGTATTATAACGAGATAGGGAACTGTATTACTTCTGAACATATCTGCTGAAGGGTTAGGGGGTAAATAGGGGAAAATAAATAAAGCAAGAGGTAAGAGTACAAAAATTCGAGATTTGGTATATATATTAGAAACTACAGCCTCTAATTTTTTTACAATATTTTCCATCCGCACTCACCACCCCCACTCCATTACTAAAGAAGTTGATGAAATAAAATTGAGATATTCACTTGAAATTTGGCACATGCATATATTATAAAGACATCTGGAACTAGATTATATTTTGAGACGATTCCGTTGAAGGGAACTCCCCCCACCCGATTATTAGAAGGGTTGATGAAATAAAATTTCACTTCTAATTTTGTACATAAGTATATGTATTATAATGACATCTGTAATTAGATTATATTTTGAGATTATACCCTTGAAGGGTTGGAGGTTAAATAGTGATAAACAGGAAAAAATAAGTAAAGCAATCTGATAAGAGTACAAAAACTTGGGATTTGTGCATATACTAGAAGCCAAGGCAGCAGATTTTTTTATAACATTTTTCAACATCTCCCCCCTCCCCCCCCCCCTCCATTATTCAATGGACTGATAGAGTTAAATTGAGATATTCACTTAAAACTTGATACACGTTTGTAGTGTAATGACATCTGATTGAAATAATTTCGTTGAAGGGGTGAGGTAGATGTAAATAAGTAAAGCAAGCTGGTAAAAGTACAAAAACTTGGTATGTGGATATTCTAGAAGCCAAGACCTCAGATTTCTTTATATATTTAACACCTCCACCACCTGCACTCCATTATTAACGGGGTTGATAAAATAAAATTGAGATATTCACTTACTTGGTACACGTCTGTAGTGTAATGACATCTCATAAGAGTCCAGAAACTACATTTTTGGCGTATATGCTAGAAATCAACGGCTCAAAATTTTTTATGACATCTCTCTGACATATTAAAATTCTATTACTAAATATTTCGACATATTAGAGTGCAAATGTAGTGGAGATATTTTTCTTTAAAGAGTCTTGGATGGAAAATCTGGATTATTCACTTTATGAATTTTTCAAGTATATTCCAATTCTTCGCTGACAACATCTTAAACTACTTATCAATAATTATTTACCTTTATTAAATGGTTTTGTGGAGGCAGATGAGTAGATATTAGATCGACAGACAGAAAGATACATAGGCAGCCTGAAGGAATTGGAAGACCTTAATGTTCGTAATCTACATAATCTGAAGGGTCGCTCCTTAGGTAATATCTTGAAAGCTAAGCTAAATGTGGAAAATACTATACTTACCTTCCTAGTAGAGCATTCTCTAAAATAATGGTTAGCGTAAGAATAATAGTAACCTTGCAACATTTCCCGATCATTTAAATGCAATTAATAACTGTCTCGAAAAAAAAAGTACTACAAATATTGTACCTTAATAAAATTCCATTACTTAACATGGCAACTTGTATGGACTTCCCTAGACACTTATTTTATTTAGTTAATCTGCTTGGGCTATAAAATTATAAAAATATATTATATACAGACTGTCTATTTTACGAGGGCCACACCAAATATCTCGCTTAATATCTATTGTAGAAGAATAAAGTTTTAGAAACAGTTATCCCATTTTTTGTGAGCTATATTTCAGTAAAAAGAAATTTGAAATCCATAGCCTACTTTATGAGATATATTACAAAAACCTGAAAAATAGGAAAACCACAAACGGTTATAGCTTCCTTATTTGAGGAGATACGAAAAAAGTTAAAGGAATGAAAGTTGACGGCAAAGACAATAAGAATAATAACGTGTAACAAAAAAATCGAAAAATGCAGTTGGCTTTGACATACGCTATTGTGCAAAAATGAAAAATACGTATCTCAAAGTAGGCCATGACGCCATTAATTCCGTTATTTTTTTCTCATTCCAACGATATTAAAACATGTCACAGAAATTTTAACCGATAGTGTCAATATTTAATATTTTACGAATACCACAATTCATATAATTGAATCGTAACAATCAGCTGTGCCATAATTAGTGAAAAACAATGTATACAGTTATTAATAAATTTGACAGATTGTCACTGTTGTATGTTGTATGTTGCGTTGTCGAGTTCTAAGACAAATTTTATATCAGTAATTATGGTGTACACCAATAATAACAAATTCGATATGATTAGCATTTATTGTCAGTGCAATTTTGACGCTGAGATGGCAGTCACGGTTTACGGAGATAGATTTCCAGATGCTCCGCAGCCAAATCGAACTATGTTTAGGAAGTTAGTTCAAAATCTAAAAACGTACGGTTCATTTTCAAAAAAAGTGAATAGAGTAATGAATTATGTTAACCAAAATGAGGAAACCTCTTTGAGACAAATTCAGAGAAACTGTCGCATAAAAAAAGACAGTGCAAGGAAAATACGTCTCTGATGATTACCTTATATGACGGATATAGTTCAATTTCAGTACGGGATATTCTAACATACTATTTTAACATGAAACACATTCTTTATAGGATTTTGGCTTCTGGTTATGCTAGTAAATCAAAATCCTAAAATAAATTTCTCCAATTTCTTATTTGTCAATATCATTATAACACTAGCATCCAACATAGTCCCCTACGGCTAAGCAGATTAAACCAATATATACATGACCCCCTACGGTATGAGGATTCAGTTAAAAATGAGAACAAAGGCCTAAAATGGATTTATTTACCTACCATGTCTTAAACATTTTTTCATTCTAATGGATTACATTTTCATAAAATTTCGTTCAGCTTCTTGGAAATGCTTAGCCTTTGAAAGGTTTTTCGCCCCTATTCTGAGCTCATCAGAAAGGCACAAAGCGACAATTTTTAAGACAGGGTAGGTAAATACATCCATTTTAGGCCTTTGTTCTCATTTTTAACTGAATCTTCATACCGTAGGGGGTCATGTAGATACTAGTTTAATCTGTTTAGCCGTAGGGGACTATGTTGGATGCGAGTGTTATAATGAGAATGTCAAATAAGGAATTGGACAAATTTATTTTGGAATTTTGACTTGCTAGCATAACCAAAAGTAAGGTTATCGAAAGAATGCAAATGATTTCATTAATATTTTTTACATATAGTTTTCTTTTTCAGTTCTCATAGAGTTTTTTTCCACTGTTTGCAAAATCCTATAAAGAATATGTTTCATTACTATAAGCAAACAAATAATAAATAATTCACTTTTAAATATTTTAACATGTTCCGAATTTTAAATAATATTAAATCTAACAGCAGATATTAGTTTAATAAGTATTTCCAAACATGCATGATGTTGCAGGGCTCCCAGATAAAAAGGGAATATGTAAAAAAAAAATACTTTAGAGGCTGTTACATCAGCAATACAGCAGGGTAGGGTGGTCACCCTGTGCCCTGAACAAAATTTTTATGTTTTACGTGCAGTCCCCTCTCTGCATTTAATTGGTGGCGAAAGAGGCTCACACGGCCGACTAGACAAGTACCTGGGGAGTGACTTCGACAAAATTGGGGCTTTAAATGTACGCTGGTGAAAACAAATACGGTTCTTACTATAACAAATTTAATAATTATATTTAGGTACGCCTACAGCCAAATCCTCCAGAAATCACATTACATACAATCGATATACTTATGTGTGGCCCACACTTAAACTAACACAAAACATATGATAACTTAAAACTAATAAAATCTTAACTAATAATAGGCAAAATATGACCCCCAAAATATATTAGCTTAGACGGTTACATTAAAATACTGAAAAATAACACGAAATGAACAAAATAATGTGAACTATTTAGTGACAATAGGTTAAATTGACTGGAAAATGTGTAAGAGTGGTGTTCAAAACTACTAAAACTTAATTGGTCATATGCAAAATATGTACTGATAATTTACATTTAATGTGTACCGTAAGAAAGCTGACGGGCTCTCTACGCCTCACGTAGAAGGTGGTATGTGATATAAGGTCCCTCGTTAGGTAATTCAAGACGCTTACCTCCAGCAGGTTTCAAAATGTAACCACTAGGGCTACCAGGGGAGCGTAGCTTCCAAGGGAACCAGGCAGGAGAGTCTCACCGGTACACTCAGGATTCCAAATTCACAAAATATTCTGCCAACCAAGTTCCAGTAAACCAAATTCACATACAGGTGTACAAATCCAACAGGTAAGATGTGGGGTCAAACATACATGATGCGATGCCAGTATAAGTCCAAGATAGAATGAAACCAAAAGAACAAAGGTACCAAAAAGAACAAGAAAACCAGAAAGAACAAAAAAAAAAAACCCTGCAATAAAGAAATAACGAATATTACAAATCTATTTTCTAAAGAGATTTCAGAGGTATACCTTAGATGTTGAGTGGGCTTTCAGAATTCCTTTGCCACGTGCTTCCAGTAAGTTGATTTATCCGGAAAATTCCGTAGCAGTACTTCCCAACAGAAAATAATAAAAATATCAAAATAAAATACTGCTAATTTGTCACTACAGCACTAAATCCCATTAAAGGAGCAAATTAACAAAATGCTATCCACGTGCTCAGTGACACAACTTCTCCTCGAGCCGGCAAACGGAAAAAAATCCCCAAAAATGGCCCAGAAGGAAACCTCTGTCAAAATCTGAGAATGACTAAAACTTTGTCCATGGGTACGTTCCGAATGAACACTATACAACATAACCCACAAATCTGATAAATCTCCCTTAATGACGTTTATATTCCACACATAATACAGTATTTCATAATTCCATTAACAAAACAATAGGTTTAATTGATAATAACGGTCTTGAAAAGGTTATAATCGAGACGTTCGAAACTCGCTTCCTAATTAGGTACAGTTACAGTGCGTTGCTAGCAATGCGTTGCCAGCAACTCGTTGCTAACATCATTGTGCGTGGCTCACATGGAGCACGAACGGTAGGCAACCAGTTATACTATATTAACATATTACGATATTCAAATTGTAAATGTGCAGATACGAAAATAGAGTGTAACAATGAAATTCCCAGGGTCGTCAGAGTATTTCGAATAAATCAAAATTATATGTATAAAAACAGCAGCAGTGTATGTAATTCAAAAGTGCATGTTTCAAACAAAATATCGTAAAGTAAAGAAATGATAATGGTTGTTGTCGTTCATTTACCCCGTATCCAAAACGAAATATTCATTAGACATATGGTACACATATGCATCATGACGACATATGGAACTACACTTTATTTCGAGATGGATTTATTGAATGATTGCGGGCTGAATACGGCAAAATACGTAATAGAAGCTAGTACGAATCCAGAGTTCCGCGATTTGGTGTATATAGTGGAAGACAAGGTCACATTATTTTTGATAACGTTTGCCACGCCCCACCACCATTTGTAAAGGGGTTAATAAAATAAAACTGAGATAGGCACTTGAAATTTGAGACCTGTATAATTACGATATCTGGGACCAGATTACATTTTGAGATGATTCCATTCAAGGACTAGGGGGTAAGAAGATGAAATTAAGTAAAGCTAGTAATAGTCCAGAAACATGAAATTTGGAGTATGTATTAGCGGCCAAGATCTTAAGATATTCTTATGACATCTGCAACCTCCTCCACTACCTCGAACATCCCCACTCAATTAATAGAGGGGTTATCAGAACAAAATTCTGTTTTAGTGTGTGTATGAGAACAAGTGTTGTCAAAAAATGTTTGAACGTCAACCACTTTTATTACCATCTCGGAGTCGACGATTTCAAATATTACATTTTTAAAATTCTACGAGCAACTATTTCTACTACACAGAGAGAAATCGCTTTGAAACATTTTGCACAATGTTGTGGAACAACGTCTTGTTGCATTTTTTAAAACAATTGTAAAATTTTAAGGCACAACGTTATATAGTTTTATACATTTTAATTGTGCATAATTCTTGTGCGTTTTATTTATCCAATATAAAGATTTAGTTACGATGAATTTATTGGAAACTTCGACCAACAAATTGACGAAATTTAGAGTTAAATTTATTTATTATTTCTCAACAAATCATAGCAAATTTAGCTTAATTAATTGTTAATAGTATCCTCAATATCCTATTGTTGCCATTCTATTTACAATTAGTTTTAAGTAATTGTTTAAAGGATTTGCACAACTTGTAACATAAAAATGTGATTTTATTTTATAAACGGTTCTTGACAAACTTGTGAAAGTAGGAGTCCCAATATATTTATTTCCGCTGAACAATAATAGTAATCTATGCCGCCCGCACAAACTGCACAATTTAATGACATACTATTCACAATCAGTTTGGTGATACTGTTTTAAAATTTTGAATAATTGTTTAATTTGTTTCACGTAAAGTTTATAGGTTCAAAATTGTACTGACCGCGCCGGCCACGCTACGCATATACGCACAGGCAATTACGCATCAGATCCAGGTGGTGTTTCGTTAAGTGAAGACGTACACTTCCGAATTATACAAGTACTTACATTTGTGATGGAATTTGTTGAAAACTTATTAACCGAGTGGGGTTTCCTAGATCTAATTCCAGCATTCACATAGGTAAGTACTTCACACAGAGTTACATATTTGCATATTTATATGTTCTCTTAAATTAACTTCGTTAACATATAAATATGAAAATGGTTTCTTGTTTATATGCGAAGAATGCATGATACCTATCTTCTAATACTTGATTTCGTTTACAGTTAGAGAGTAATTTCGTTTTCTTATGCGAAGCGACAGAAAGCTGTTCCTAAACAACTAAACCCAAAAGGCAAACTTGTAAAAGAACTGCTTCAAAACGAAGATAACACTTCTGATGGTAAGCAATACATTTGATTTTGGTGATGAACTGATAAATGTTATTTTTTTTAAAGAATATGACGTGACTACGACATAAGCTTTATTACTACAAACTGCGTTAATAGAAGCTAAAAAGAAGAAGCACTGGAAGCCTTCCAATTTAAAATTATTAAATGGCTTTATTTTAAGCATAAATGTAAGTCACCTTACTTCTTTTCAACTAGAACTTTATGCTTATAAAATTTATTTGCATTTAAAAAAATAGAAATGTTTGCATTTACCATATGATAATATATAAATGCATGCTCTTTTATGTATTGTTGTTCTGTTAAAATAAAATATTTATTGTTTAATTTTTTTATTGAAATCCTTTAGGAATACCTCCAATTTTGGAAATAATATTTCACAATCTGTGTTACAGAATAATACAATTAAAATGAAGTGGGTACATATAGTGTGTGAAATGAGTGCACGGTGAACCAAAAAATATATACATAATTTGGAGATTATAGAGTAACAAATTGTGCAAAACTAACCTCAGTTCATACATTACTGAACAGCTTCTTTGAATTAAGTGTATATATTGTGCAAAATGAATTACAAAGTTGACAAAATAAATATACAGTTTGTGGATTTCTCATTTAGAAATTGTGGAAAACTAAAAACACATTCTCTTAAAAAACAATAAACATTGTGTCACTTAAGAGCACAATTTTTTGTAAATATGTTTTACAAACGAAGAGGTTTAGATGTGAATGTTTGTTTAGGAAACCTTCAGAATATATTTAAAAATTTCACACAAATTGTAGAAACTAACTTAATCTGTTCAGAGATTTATTCCACAAGTGGAATAAAATTATGTATTTTTATGCAACCATAATTCAAATTTGTAAAGAATTCAATTTATGTGATTTTTAAGTTTGTACAAAAATTCCAAACAATGTTAATACATAAACTGCACAAAATCATTGCCCCAAAAATGTACTATTTATTTGCACAAATTGTTCCTGTCACCATTTTAAGACCAATTTGGAGTACAATTTTCTTCAATTGTGGTAAAATATCACACACATTTTTCTGTGTGTAGAGTGCAAATATAGTTTCAAGATGTTTTGGTTTAAAGAGACTTGAATGGGAAGTCTAAATGTGGGAGTAGTGACTACTTAATCAACGATTTCTTTGTTCCTATTGATTTATCCTGTGTTAGCCATTTCTCAATACGTTGAACAAAAAGCACATCATGATTAACGATATATTGAGGTAATAAATCGGTTGAATATCTACACAGATTATAAAAGCAAACACGATTTAAAAATCCACTGAAAAATGAGGGAAAACAAAGGCTAACTGATAAATCCATAAAACTCAATTAATTTGAAATCATTTACGCAAATTGCTTTGATAATTGGCGGGGTAGAATTAACGTAAAATTCAATACACCCATTGAAGTACTAACTGTAACCTACCTAACTAAATTGTATACCGATAATTTTAAATTACAATTATTAATTATAAATCGATTTTCCAACTTATGCCACTATAAAAATACATGGTAGTCGATTAGAATTATTGAAAATACGTGAAGAACAATTCATTCCTACAAACAATCCACAAGTTTTCCTTACTTTCTAGTTTACTAGTATGGAAGTATGAAATCTCTTGTTTTGATGCAAATCGGTGTACTTTTTAATTCCGTTAATTAATATCGACCTGTGCCCATCATCATCATCGTCATCTACGATCTATATACAGGGTGTCCCAGTAATCCGTGCCATATGTTCTTGATGTCAAAATAAGTCGATTTAATTTTTATCTCTATTCCATGTTTTCTCAATTAAGGTAATGAAATTGAAATTTGATGCAAATATTTTCAACTAGATGTCACCTTATGACATTTTAAAGCAGTTTAAAACCTAAAGTATATATCGAATGACAGCAAATAACTAAATTACCGACTGGCTACGATACCTATGAAGAGTACCTATACTTTACAGTCTACAACTACACTAAAAAACCGCTGCCTAAGGAATCACTACTTCAGTGAATATCTCAATTTTATTTTACCAACCCCTTCAATAACGGATTAGGGGCGGGTGGGGGGAAGGTTGAAAAATATTATAAAAAGTCTGAGACCTTGGCTTCTAGTACATACACCGAATTTCAAGTTTCTGTACTTCTACCAGCTTGCTTTACCTATTGTCCTTATTAACCCCCATTTAACCCCCAACCCTTCATCAGAATAATCCTAAAATATAATCTAGTTTCTGATTTCATTATAATATATGCGTGTAATAAATTTCAAGTGAATACCTCAATTTTATTGTATCATCTCCTTTAATAATGGAATGGTGGGGGGATGAAATATATTATCAAAAATTTTGAGGCCTTGGCTTGTAGTACTCATGCATCGAATTTCAAGTTTCTGTACTCTTACCAACTATCTTTACATATTTCCCCATATTTACCCCTATTTGCCCCCCAACCCTTCAGCGGATATCTTCAACAAACAATCCAGTTCCAGATCTCATTATAATATACACGTGTACAAAATATCAAGTCAATATCTTAAACCGTTCCGGAGAAAACGTGCGGAAAAATAAAAATTACAAAACGACAGACATACCAACAGATAGACAGACAGAAAGACATTTTTTATCGCTCACATTTAGAATCTCGACGTTTCATGACATTCTAAACCTATTTCAAGAAAAAAAAAATTGAAATTTTTTTTACGATTACTATACTTCCAATCCACTACGTGGATGTGGAAATAATTGATGCGCGATCGACAGGTAACAAGTCCTTGATTCTGTGGGCCGTTAAGGGGAATACTCCGACAATACTGCTACCCATTCTTATTATCAAATCGAGGTGTAATTATTTAATCCTGCATGCTTATCACCCAGTCATATTCTATGGGCAGGTAAGGAGAGTACTCCGACAATACTGCGACCTATTCTGTGAACTCTACTACATCTATTCTTGAATTTTTGACAAGAGGCCTAAGAATTTCGAACATTTACAACAACTCTTAGGCATTAATTTTATTTTTATTATGCCATTAGAAGTGAATGGTTTTAATGTCCTAACTATTGTATTGTACATAATCCACCATGTTCTACCTCATCAATGATGAGGTATGATTATATTATTTTTGAACGTGAAATACATACAGCGTAGTAACGTTTTTATAAACCCATCTGAATCCGTCCCTCATAATTGTGAAATTCCAACCTGAGATATAAGCTATCTGATAACATAGAAATTAATTTGTGTTCATAGCCATAAAAAGCATGTTTATATTTTTAAGCATTTATATCAAATTTTCGATGTTCAAAAAACTAGACAATATTATTTAGGTAGGTTCTTAATATATTGCGATTTTGTCTAAAAATCATTAACAGTGGTGTAAAAATGAGTCGATTTTTGAAAGTTTTAATTTTAAACCCGTTTCTGCTAAGCAAAAAAAAATTGAAAAATATAAGTAGGGCGCAAAAACGTGTTATCAATACCCTGTAATACGAAAAAAATTACTCTCTACTTACTGTCTCGTTTTTAACCGAGAGTTTGGGCTAAAAATGAGACTGGTCTGGGGAAAAATAGGACATTAATATATTTTCCAAAAGACGAGATATGTAAATAAATTCATTTTAGGTCTTTGCTCTCATTTTAACTGAATCTTCATGGCCGTAGTGGGTTATGTGGATACTTGTTTACTCTGCATAGCCGTAGGGGACTATGTGGAAACTAGTGTTTGAATGAGAATTGTCCAGTATGAAAGACAAATTCATTTTAGGATTTTAATTGCTAGGATAACCAGAATTCAGGTTATCGAAATACTGGAAAGATTGTAAATCAATAATTCTACAAATAGTTTTTCTTTTATTTCTCATAGATAGTTTTTCTGCTGTTTGCAAATTCCTATAAAGAATATATTTCATTACAAGACAAGTATAAGCAAACAAAAAATAATTCACTTTTAAACAAGGAGTATATTCTTTTAAAGTTTCGTTGAAATACGTGCATTATTGTTTCAAGTTATCATTAATTGTGAAAAAGTGGACCCTTTCATCACTTTTTATGTTTTGCAACTTGACAAATTGATCAGAAAGTTTCGGAGAAATCAAGTTTTATTTGCAATGTCACTGTGAACAATTTATTTGTCTCTTTTTATTGCGTTACGTGTCATACATCCAGCGATGTTTAAGAAAGCTGCGAAAAAACACAATTTTCAACCTTCATTTGTTTAAGCAAAGACTTTCCGCCACACGGACAAATCAAAACTTTTTACTACACTTTTTGAAATGAATACAGCAAGTGTTAGCGAAAAAATTGCTACAGCAAGACAATTCCCTAGAAATTTTAGTTTTAGTCCACCAGTCATGAGCAATTAAATACAATTTACAATTATCTGTTAATAAATGCACATTTTTATACCGGTAGGGAAAGATTAGAGCATGTTATGTGGTAAGTAGGTTTGTTCACATTTTCTATCGTATACTATGCCCATCCCCAACACTGGCAATATCAGAGGAAAATGGTTGTGCGTTTCGTTAAAAGTTAAAATTTCATCAGAAGCCAAGGTTACTCTTTCGGGTAGTCTTAACTATGAATTTGAGAGTTAACTAAAATGCGAAAAGGACGCAAAATACTACCTTGCATAATACCACAATAATTGAGCAACTCTTTACAACTTGTATTTGTTATTTTAACAAGTCATTTCCTCTGGTCGCTTTGACCAAACGAGAAGAGTGGGGCGTGAAATACCAGAGGAGGAAAATTACTGTTAACCGTGAATAAATTTAAAAAATGATGACAAATTAACATTTACATCATTTCTTTTGTGAATAGTAAGTTGTGTGATTATTCAATTATTCACCTTAAATTAATAGCCCGCAGTCAATATTTTCAATAAATGCATTAAAAATTAAGTTAGATGAAAACACCTTTCAGGTAATATTTATTGTAGGAAGAGCGGCGGGTTAATGATTTCAAGATAACCGAGTACAAACAATTTCAATTTACATCCATTTATTATCGAAAGAAAACAGAATTTATGTGGAACATCACGCCATTTTCCAGTATTAGGCGATCGTGTATTTTCCAAGATCGATATTTGATGCACCCCTTAATCAACGTCTGCCTTTATTCAATTTTTTACCACTTTTTATGATAGAATACTGTTTACATTGAGTGTTACGTCACCTCATTTGTCATTTCCATTGAAGAGGTAAACTCGTAAAAAGTACCATGTGCTCCTGACAGGAGATTTTGTGTAAGCGTTTCTGTCACGGAGTAATAAGTTTTAAAAAATGTGTATGCATATATTACGGATACATGTTTGCTCACAAATACGGCTTGAACTTTCTTATTTGTCACCGCGATCGAATATTTAATCGAAAATAGGGATAAAATATTACCACGTTTGTATAATGTCCCAATGGTTCATTGTAACAAAGGCGTTATCTGGTAAATAATAGTTAACAATTAAAGGACTAATTAAAACCTTATATTTATTAATAGTGTAATTTCTCATAATGCGCTGATACTGTTTTAGTTTTCTAGAATTTACATAACCATAAATACTGTGTGGTTGATACACGACCCTGCAAAATGATTATAACACCAGAAACAATTTGCATTTAAATTATCACGGAAACCTATTATTTGCAAATGTCGCAAAACTCATCAGATGAAAATATTAATCAGTAAATAAATCTATGGTTTAAATAGTAATTAGGGGTAATGAATATTAACGATAAATAAATTGAATTGAATTGGACGGAAGTTATTTACAATTTAATGAATAACTGATAGCACTCATTTAAATTAATAACGTTGATTCACATCAAATAACTTTGCTTGAGCGACATGTATGCTCTTAACAGACATTGAAATACTTGAGTCTGGCACATAAATTCTACCGTCATGTATTTTCTTAAACTGGTTATAAAACATGAGATTTTCATAGCCAAAATAGTTAAACTCTAAAGTTAATTTCAACTTTATTTTTGAAAATAACGATAATAATAATAAATGATAATAACAATAATAATCATAAGATAATTGTGTTATTATCGGCCTATTGCCATCATTCCTTTTTGCGTAAAAAAGCTGGAACTAATGTTAATGAACCAAATCACGCATTTTGAGAAAAATAATTTATTCAATTCGCATAAATTCGGCTTTAGAGCAAAGCGTTCCACAACATTGCCAAATCATTCTTTAATTAAAACTATTAACGACGACTTTGAGGGTTTTCTTACATTTTCTCAATTCTTAGATCTCGCCTTTGACTGCGTGTCACATAAAATACTAGTCTATAAATTAAGTCTTTATGGTTTTAGCAACAACAGCGCCTACTTAATATTTAACTAATCGTTTCCAATATGTATCATCGCAAAACACAAACTTAAATCTTCTTCCAACAAAATATCATGTTCCTCAGGGATCCGTGTTAGCGTCGAGACTAATCTTGATGATCTGCCAAGCATTGCCCTGGATGCAAACTTTGTTCTATTCGCAGACGATGCAACTGTAATCATTTAAATATTTTAAGGACTTAATATCTGAAATAATCTCGACAAAAAGTCCAGTACAAAATTGGTTCATAGCTGATCAGTTGACACAAAACGATTCCAAAACTGAAATGGTGGCTTTTACTCTAAAAAATTTCGACAACAATGATTTATCTCTTAGTAAAGATGTAAAATTCTTGGGAGTCTATCTTGATGAAAAGTTAACTTGGGAAACACATGTAAATTATATCTGTGCGAAAGTAAGCAAAAACATACATTTATTACTCAATCTCGCACGCAATGTCTCCCAGAGAACATTACTTACTTCACACCATGGCCTGATACACTCTGTTACCTCTTACGCTATTTTGATTTAGGGGCACTCTCCACCTGGAAGAGTAGTCTTTGGTATCCAAAGAAATGCTATCAGAACTGTCTCCTTAAATTTTATTTTAATCTTTAGTTTAGTTTTGTCTTGTTTATTTTACACTTAATAGCTTATTTATCTAGTGTAGCTGCTTTATTTTCCTTAACAATAATCTGTGTAAAAACTATGTGTATAACACACCAATAAAGTTTTATTATTATATATTATATTATTATTACTACGATAATAATAATGGCAACATAATAATAAAAGCGCAGGAAGATGAGAAAAATCCGAATAATGGACGGATTTATTCACCAGAAAGCAGATGTGCATAAGTCTTACGTTAGGAAGGCGGCAGTAGATTAATATATCTCCTTGTGACTCCACTATAGTTAAACTGGACGAGTATCTCCAACAGAACAGGGACACATTCAAACGGCTAGTTAAATAACGTAATAAAGGAAAGATTTGATACTAGATTCAGAAGAGAGTACATAAGATCAAGACAGATATCTGGATACCGAAACCACTACCAAGATGCCGAGAAGAATACCCAATTAGCATCGAACCTAGGAAAATAGAAGCACATTGCTCGGAGTCGACGCATGAGCAATTCTTTCCATCTAGGCGTGTATGAACTGGATGAATGTCTCGAGACTAAAGGCGGAATCAAAAAGCTTATTATAAACCCTAGACAGCACCAAGGGATGATACTGAAACAGCTTGTTGACAATCAGTGTAGAATGTGTGGTCTAACAGAGGAATATGTCAGTTGCGTGTTATCCAGATGCTACGTTGGTATCATCGAAGTACAATCACCGACCTAGAGTGGCCAAGTCTCCATTGGGCCATGCGCAAGTACCGCAAAAATATTATGAAAATATCCCGGAAAACTTGTCAGCATCAATAATAATAATGTCACACTTATGTGAGACCTGACGATTATAATTCATGGGAAAATTCACGCGAATCGACCAGATATTGTCGTACATATTAAAAAAGGAAAGTTTTCTTTGCTGATCGAAGAGTTCATTCCGAATGCCGGCCACGTGATCCAAAAGGAAAGTAATAAGCAAAACCATTACAAAGATCTCTAAACAGAAGTTATCAGAAGATGGAATGCAAGAACCACTATCCTGCCAGTGATCTTTTTGAAAATCAGATTGAATATTAGTCAAAATGTTGTTAGAACCAGTCATAATATACATATATTTTCAAGTGCCCCCTTTATACCGTTGTTAATGTGAATTTAATACTTCTTCATAATAAATATAGATAATTCTCGATCGGACATTCTGTGCATACTGATAATTTTTGTATAATATCCATTAATTACCTCTATATAGCAAATTCTCACTTGCATATAACATTTGTCATGTTTTAACTACTTAAAATTATTACCTGATGAATAAGTTACAATGTCTCGGAAAAACTAATAATTATGCTCCATAACATGGTTTAATGTATCAAAGTAAAAAATGAACACTGTGCTTTATTTTTCAAAGGTGTAATTAGCTTCATTGCGTGTGTTATGTAATAATAAGGGTAGAGTCACCCACCCATCGTAAATTATTAGCGCCAGTCTATACATTTTAGCACACATGTTACTACAAAATTGTGTTTTTTTTTAAATATGTGGACTTAAAAAACAATTATTATGTACTCAGCTGCACAGACATTTTAAATATATCGACGTCAATAATAATGATCCTTAATTAACGTTTACGTAAATCATATATGCGATTTATACTTTGCCGATTTTATTTGTTCTGTAATTTCATTTTAAAATACATAATATGCCAGTTTTCAATGTATCTCTTAATGTGCATATTAATCATTTTTGCATATACCGGGTGATTCAGTTTGGTATTGGCACCTCTGTACATTTTTTTTATTTCAGCAATAAAGTACAACAAACCATATATATTTGTAAATGGCGTGTCGAGTTCTTCTAAGTGACGTCCTTAAATCATCTTTGTGATTATGTAAGTCCTATTCACAGTACTATGCGTATATTTATTTATTTATTTATTTAACAATACACTACCCAACAGAAAATTCCAATTACAGGGTAGGAAATAGTAAGTATTTACAAATATATAACGTATAAGTGTAGATTACAAAGTGGACAAAATAAAAACAAAGATAAAACAAAACAAAAAATTTTAAATTATGCAGCTAATCTTTTTATCGCAGCTACATTGCAGTAGAATATATCAAACTGATCTTGTAGTTTATTATAATTTTCACACATTTTGTATAGCGGCGAAAATTTCTGGATGTTGGTTCGAGGAGTTGGTAAATAGAACAATGAATTATGCCTAGAACCAGGTCTAGGAGTTCGAAAATTTAGTGAGTTTAAGATAGCGCTGCAATCAGTTATATTATGTATTATTTTAAAAAGAAAAATTTGCTGTGAAATAGTTCTACGAGCCTCCAGACTCGAGAGCGAGAATCTATTTAACAGTTCAGTCTGAGGAAAGCCAATAGCAGGATAGACACCATCTTCCTTATGACTCAAAGTCTTTAAAAAACGCCTCTGAATTCTCTCTATGCTCTGTATATGTGTGTTATAATGGGGCGACCAAATAATTGACGAATATTCCAATTTGGATCGAACAAACGATTGATATAATAGTTTCAGTGTGTTAATGTGGTCAAAATCGCGAGAACATCGTATTATGAATCCCAGCGTTCTGAAACTTTCATTAGTGATGGTATTTATATGACAATTAAATGATAGTTTGGTGTCAAATGTTACACCTAGGTCGCGGAATGTTGATGGACGTGAAAGCACTGAATCTTCTATACGGTAATTAAATTCTACATATTGGTGTTTATTAGTAAAAGTTAGGACATTACACTTTCTTATACTCAACTGTAATTTGTTTAAATCACACCATTCATTAATTTTATCAAGGGCACTTTGTAATACCACACAGTCACTCACATCATTTTTTTTATTGTATAACTTCATATCATCTGCATATAAAAGACAATTGACACTCAATTCCTCTGCAATGTCATTGATGAAAATGTTGAAGAATAATGGGCCCAAAACAGAGCCTTTAGGTACACCGGAGGTAGATACGAATTCCGCAGATAGTTGTCCACGGTATTCAACATGGTGATGTCTATTTTCAAGATATGATTTGAAAAATAACAACAAATTTCTTGAGAAGCCAAATTTTTGAAATTTATAACATAAAATACTGTGATCTAGTCTGTCAAATGCTTTAGTAAAGTCTGTGTAAATTACGTCAACCTGTGAGTTAGTGTCGATAGAATTAGATATATATTGAGTTATACAAAAGAGATTAGTTGATGTAGATCGTCCCTTGAAGAAACCGTGCTGGTATTCAGTAATGCGATTTTTTGCATAAGAAAATGTTGGTTCATGTAACAGAATTTCGAACGCTTTTGAGAAATTGTTGATAATCGTTATAGGTCTGTAATTCTCAATATTATTTTTTTCGCCTTTTTTATATACAGGAATTATTTTAGAACATTTTAGTGCATCAGGAAATATATTAGATTTAATGGCTAAATTAAATAAGAATGTAAGAGGAGTTGTGAGCACGCTAGCACAATCATGTAGTATGAAGGCTGGAATTTTGTCAGGGCCCATTGTGTATTTAGGCTTGATTTTTTTCAAGGAATTTAAAACTTCTTGTTCTGTAAACCGTTCGATTGTTAAAAAATCTATTTCTGAGTCAACAGGAAGGTCCTCGATTGATGGATTAGAGGTAATATATGAACTACAAAAGTATTCAGCGAAGCCATTAACTACTTCCTTGTTGCCTACATAATGTTTATCTTCATAGTTCATAGCTGTTGGTAAATTATTACTAGACTTCTTACTGTCAATAAACTGCCAGAACTTACTGGGATTGTGTTTAATATTACTTTCGATGTCGCGACAATATTTTTTATATTCAATATCAACCTGCTCTCCCAATTGCAAAGAGCATCTCCGCGTGCTGCTGGAAGGTATTTCATCGAGATGCTCTAAGGTGTGTTCTGCTCTTCTCTCATTTCAAAAAGGTGTGAAAATTCTATCTGCTCGCTACCGCAATGAAGTTGAGCCTGTCTCTCTTAGACGTTGAAAAGTATTAGAAAACACTAGGGAATCTGTCAGGCAACCTCCTTAGTGGCAATTTACGGGAGTACTCAATTACTGCAGCGCGCATTGCCATCACAGTTAAAAACACGATAAACGCACTCAAAATGCATTAATTTCATGCAACATTGCGCATCGTAGTCAACGACGAAGCCCTCGCCCCTCGAAGGATTGTTCAAGCAGCTGAGGAGATCACATCATCAGAGTGCCATGCAACTGCTCAGTTTGTCTTCTGTAGGAGTGGGCTTTGCATTGAAAATGGTAGCATTTATAATTTTTGTCAACTTTCAAAACTTCACCGTTTTTTAATGAATGCCAAGAAACCTTTTAAAATTGGAAATGTTTATGTTTTCGTATATGGGGTAGAGTTACCAGTTTATGTTCAAGGTCAAAAGACAGCGGTGTCGCGGTCGACTGAGACCATCGAATGCAACGGCTGATATACGCAAATGTAATATGAGTTGCATATATCACAGGGGGTCAAGTTGCTAGTTTTCATTTAAGGTGGAAATACAGCGGTGTCGCGGTCGAGTGAGACTGCGCATATGCAATGGCTGATATATGCAAATGTAATATGAGTTGCATATATCACAGGGGGTCAAGTTACCAGTTTTTATTTAAGGTGGAAATACAGCGGCGTAGAAGATCGTGCTATTTCCGGACGAGATGAAGCTGAGTCTGGAAAAAGTTGAAAAGTTTATGTTTTATATATGGTGTTATCATTTCCAATGTCCCGATGATTGCAAGGATTGCGAAATCTGCGAGTTTTTTCTCTAGCTCGGAGAGGGTGCATTTTTGTAAAAAAAAATATAGATAAAAAAGTCTTATTTTAACCCGAAAAGTCGATCCAGAACGTTTGGAGGTTTAACTTTGGATCACCCTGCATGCGCCAGGCTTTTTTAAAATTTTGTATCAAACCATTTTGAACCAAATGAATTTTATATGCGCCATATTTTTAATTGTTTAGAAGACGCAATATGGACCTATTACTATCGGCGGCAACTTGTCTTTTAGATTTGTGTGGATTATCTTCAATATCTAACAATATATCCAATGTTTTTTCATCTTCTAAAATGAGTCTCCTACCAGATTTAGGCATATCTGTGGCATTTCCAAATTCACGGAAGTTTTCTGCACTACTAATCGTACTCTGAGAAATGCGACGGTCAGGATACTTAGTATTGAAGATTTCGCAAACCTGCTTTTGCGTTCTTGTTGTATCACCACATCCTAATAATATCAAAATTTCAATTATTTGGGTAATCAAAAGACTCACTATTAAAATAATAAGCAACTTGATAATCGGCGATAAATAGCAAGAATCATAAGTTGGCTCGGATGTTGCAAATACAGAAATTATAATTTGTTCCGATTTGTAGAAATAAACCCTTTTTACTTTTTTCTTTTTATCGGGTGTTTTGCCACCTGCGTATCCAAAAGAACGATACATTTAAATTGAATGTTATGGCATGACACAAAATTAATTGAAAAAGTCAGATTTGACAGATATTTGGTACACCGACATAAATAGTTTAGGATAAATTTTAGATACATATCAAATTTTCAAATTGAATTTTCTTGATGAAGAATATACAAATCTGTATAAAACAATGGCCCATTTCTTCCAAAGTTATTTTCATTTTATTTCTTGAAACTCCCAGAATGGAATTGTGTAACGAGGTGAATTTTTCGTTGCCAAAAACGCAAATTAAATTATTAATATACTTTGTTATTTGTCCCGTTTACGTTCGAACATACGTTAAAATCATCGTTATAGATTTCTGCTCATTTAGCTAGTTGAAGCCATGAAACAGATTTCTACTTTATATAAAAAATATGACAAACCTGGCTGTGAGAGGACTACTCGAGATTATTATAAAATTTGACACTGAGGGCATTGGTGAGTAAGCCAACACAAATCAGTTTCATTAAAGCAGATTTGAACATGATTTTTGTCCGATCCATTGAGTAGTCAAGTCGACTATTATATTCCGATATTCACCGCATACAAGTACACATTGTCTTGTCATCGCCACTGGTACTTGTCGACGTTCTTATATTAACACCGATAAAACTATTCCATAAAATGTGTGTATTAGAGCAATAATTTTAAAATAATTTCCGTTAAATCTATCAAAATGTAACTAATATTATCAAAGCAGGTGTATCCGATTTGGGGCCTGTTAGATCCTCCTGATTTTATCCATATATCTACATTCTAAAAAATTTCCAGAGGAAAAAGAACTTAGATGATATTTCGAGAGGAAACCAGAATACCGTTTACCGTTTATATTATTTTAACTCGAACCGTTTGTCATTGCATTGAGTTAAAATAGTATCTGTTGTTCTACCCGGTGGGTGGAAATTGTAATTACCATGTACTTTATTTTAACTACTTCGTACTTAAATGTCATTGCAAAATAATTTTTATGAAATTTATTATAGTGCTGTTGTTCTACTGAGTAGAAATTTTAGTATACCGTTTATTTTGTTTTAAATATTTCGTATTGATACGAATTAAAACAAAATTCATTACTTTGAAATATTTTTTTAGAAATTTATTATAGTTTGGGAACTGAGAACAAGATATAGGCTACCACAATTAAATGAACTATCTTTATATTCTGATACATAGAAATTTTCCGCATAAACTCCGACAAGATAACACGTGGCCGAACCGAAATTTATTTAATAAAGGCACTAAACTGTGGAGCTTGAAGCGCTTGGCAAACACCGCATGAAGTGTTAATGTAATTTTAACATTTCTGAACCGAACCGAAATACCACCGTTCTGTTTATTTCTGTCTGTATATCTAGACAAAATAATTTCCGCCGTAAGCTGATACCGAATCCGATAACCGTTTTATTTATTTGATATCAGTTTTATTTAGTGTTTCCAAGTTCTTCACACCTACACTCACCGTTCATTTAGGCATGATTATAGCTTTTGCCTGGTACTTGCATACTGCCTGTTTTATTGTACTCTTCGCAAATACAAAACGAAGAGTATACTGCATTCGATCGGTACATTTCTAATACCGGTAATATTGCTCGATCACGGTGATCGAATTCTGAACAACTTTCAAAATGTTCGTCCGTCTGTCTGTCAGTCCGTTACGTTTCTTGTAAATACGATAACTTAAGAACGAAAAGTCCGATTGTATTGAAACTTGGGCAGTAAGTTAGTGTTAGCTAGAGGAAGAACCCTATTGATTTTGAACAATGTTGATCAATAAATAAAAAGGTTATTAATTATTTTAATTTTAATAAATTGCATATTTTGTAATTAAATTAAAAAAGTCTAAAACTAATATTTACAAAAAAAGCTGAGACGAGTATCCTATAGAATGTGCATCAATTATATAAACAGTGCAGTAAGTCGGCGAAGAGTATAATGGTTAGCTTGTTACATACTGTTCTTTTTACATACTGTGGTGTTGTTTTTTACCGCTTACCGTTTTTTTTCCGCTTGCTGTTTTTTTTTATCGATTTTATTTTTTTGTACCGCTCTCGCCGTTTGCTTGCTTACCACCGCTTGCTTCCAAATTAATAGTAGCAAGTACTAGTCGGCTATCTTCTCACCGCCTGGTACCCCGTACGTCACAAAATGGCGCCCGAGCAAAGACCCAACTAAATCAAATTAAACTAAAATGACATATCTTAAGTTTTTATTTTATTTATAATGCACTTCGTATTTTGGTACCTGATCGTTTTATTTTGCTGTTGTACATTTTATTATATGTTAATAAACTTTGTTATTAACCAACAACTGCCTTTGACTGTTAACTGTAAGTGAGAGTCCAATTTGCCGTCCAGACCCCTGGATATACCGTATCTCCACTATAGCTATCCCAGCTCTACTGCAACAGGCTGCGTTAGGAGATTAATGTGGAACCGTGACCCGACGAAAAAAATTGTAAAGGTGGCGCTGGAGATAACCGAAATATAGCTCAGCGCTAAAGTGACGCTTCCGCTTTTATATGCGCTGGACAACCGGAAGAAAGCACGTCACAATTGATACCCCATAACGATTTAAAAAAAAAATGTTTGATCGCTAGAGTTAGAATTCCTCGTCCTTTATTCAATAATTATAATAGCAAAGGAAACACCTGCGCTAACTTGACATTTAGTAATATTCACGTTTTATTGTTAAATTTTAACGACTCGTTATTAATCTCATACTCATTGTTGTAATACATTGCTTTAATAATCATGGTAGCGGTTTAGCAAGGATAATTACTGTACTAGCAGTAACCATACATTAAAAATTAATTATAGACTACGGGTGGGCAATAGTAAATTTCTCGGAAGAGCTATTTAGCTTATTACATATTTTGTATTTAATTTAATTTAACTTTAACAAGTATAATACATAATTATTGGTATGAAAGAAAATATTTGATCATTATTGTTAATCGAATACTGTATTAAGTTTTATAAGGAAATTTGTTGTTAATGTTAGGCTCAAATGAAGACCTTGATGTGGAATACATTAATATTAACTTGACGTGATAGAAATTGTATATTCCTAGAATTGACTTCATTACATTGGCCTCATGAGCAAAGGATATTATACAGTTAGTTGTTATATTTTTAGAATTATTACAATAATAATAATGAAGCATATATCTACTAAAATTTTATTTGAGAATTTACTTGAATTAATGATAATTATAAAAAACACTTATGCTACGTCAGCTTAATGTATATTCAGAATAACACTACATAATATATAAATAAGTTGGAGAACAGGCGGAGTGCAATAATTTCAAACTTGTTATCCAAAATGTCTGCTTTTCCACTTGAGGCCTCTAGATGGAAAATCAGATATATCCGTTAAACATGAAACTGAGAAAACAGCAAAAAACTGTCGGTGTTCCAATGATCAATATTTATCTGCAATTTCAATGTCAATGTGAAGATATGGTTTTATAAAATGTTGATTTTTTTTCTTCATATTGAAAAAATATTACAAAAAATAAAATGGATATATCTGGTTTTGTATATAATTTGCTAAGCAACAATATCCCTAGTATTTCCTTTTCTCACCTTTACTTGTGTAGCTGTCCGATGGAAATTTTTCTAGGCCGCTGGTTTTTAAGTTTGTGAGTATACACCATTCGATAATAAAACTAAATATATTAAAAAACACTTTTATTCAGTTGCATAACAAGAGGTGAAACTAAAAATTTAAACAAATCTATTATCATCCTCTTGGGGTTCACAGAGGCTTTCATCTTCCTGTGTTTCGCCTACTATTTCCTCATTGTTTAAAACATCTCGGTAGTACTTTAGCCCTAAATTATCTGCTTCTTCTTTCCAGTTGGGACCAAAATGGCCAGTCAACAACTCATCAACATTTCGAAGTTTTTCTGGTTTAACGAAATGATGGCCAATATCCATCTCATCAGGATTAACATTAAAAATAGTTTTGCTCTTCTTACAAATACCTTTAGGGTTGCCAATTATGTCTGTAAAAGGGTTCTCCTTGGACGACAACATTGGTAAAGTTGTTCCGTGTAATAATTATACGCTTGCACGAATTAATTTTAAAATGCAACGATGAAGTTGCCCTTATATGTTTTTTAATTTCACCTTGCCAGTCATATACCTTCCAATCGACACCAAGCACTTGAACAGTTCCAAATTCGCTAAATATTTCTTGGTATTCTGGCTTTTTGAAGTGTATCAAAAACTGCAGAAGCAATTTCATTCGACCCTTTGGACTTATCAGTTTCCTTCCATGTGTAACAAAATACGTTCTCTTTAGTTAATGATGAAGGAGTAGTTCTAACAACGATAGTGAAGTTATATACATGGAGTTGACGTTTATAATAGGCCTGTTGATCTGGAATCTTTGGAAGAACTAAATTCTTTTGACAATCATATGATAGTATGTGAAAACCAGGCTTTTTATCTTTCAATAACCCGTAAAAGGCTTTTGCTTTTAAATTGTGAATTCAACTTTCCGTTATCAAGGTCTGTTTCTCGTTTAGATCTCTTGTGTTGGCAATTTTTTATTTCAACTCTAAACATCGGGAACACACGTCAGTTTGTGGAGTATTAAAGCACAAATTAAACAGTCTTCTAAAAAAGCTTTCTTTAACCGTAAATTCAGAAAAGTTTGCATTATAAATTCTCCACATTTTTTTAATGCCTAGGTCATTCGAAAGATACTCTCTGGAACTTTTGCCTCGACAGTTATGGCTCTCAATGACAAAAAATGACTTGATGAAATTAATAATTTTACGTTTCTTAACCAAATTTTTGTCCTTCACTCTATCCCCACCTCGGCTCTCCACAGGCATTGCCCCTGTCTCTTGAAAACGTTTAATTACCCCATTAACTCTATTGTGGCTTAAATTTAATTATCTTAAAAAAGTGTTTTTACGCACAGGAACTAAATCTTTTGAAACCCTTTTTGGAATGAAGTAGTGGATAGATGCATTCCTATTTCGTTTTTTTTGCGATTCACGTCGCCTTCTCACAGTCTGTAGAGTGCAGTACTTAATGATGTATGCATCTTGTTGCAACTGTTTTTTAATGAGATTTGTAAAAGTTTGTGTGAAAATGTGCAACATCAAAATTAGATAATAGGGAACATTTATAGGATGGTGTGTTATGATGGCACGCAGTAAAATTCGGTGGTCCTTTAGCTGAATATCTAAAACAATATTATATTTTAAAGTGAGCACATAAGTAACCAAATATTTATATTTTTTACCTTTTTACTGAAGCAGTATTTCTTTTCCAATTTATCGGATTTCTTTCCCTTTTTCGAGCTGATTCCGGAGTCCTTTCCGTCGGTCCACTCATTTGTAAATGAATTTTTTCAACAATATCACACACAAAACACTTAAACTATGTAATCCGTTAAAGTTTTCATACCAAACTAAATAGAAATCAGCAGATTTAAAACGTTATTGTAATTAAGTGGATATAACTTGTTTTGACTAGTAATGCACACTGAACTTATGGAATATATCTGATTTTGCATAGCACTGTATATATCTTAGTTTGAACATCACCTGTCAACGGATATAACTAATTATGCCTTTGATCACAAAATTCAATACAGGTTTAACATAGGAAATGACTGTTTTTGAATGTTTGTGATTCTTTTAGCTAGTGCTCAGTGATAATTTTACCGTGAAATCTAAAAAAATGGGATATATCTGGTTTTGCACCTAGGAGGCTCGACTTAAT
The DNA here is from genome assembly GCA_963583905.1 of Stenurella melanura. NCBI lineage: Eukaryota > Metazoa > Arthropoda > Insecta > Coleoptera > Cerambycidae > Stenurella > Stenurella melanura. The sequence goes on from OY757309.1 coordinate 199,298,293, forward strand.
CTAAGAGATGAATTACAATAAAAGTAAATTACCACCCGTGCTGACAATCGCACAGTCCATTGGGTTGATCTTCAATTCTCACTCAGCGCGCCGGTGATCAGTTTTGCTAACATCATTTTAAATTAATTAATTCTGAAAGTAATCAATTTTAATTACAGTTTTATGGAAAGGGAAATTATAATATACAAGGTAGTGCCATTCTCAGATTGCTTTGAACTTTTATTATGTCCTAAAATTGCTACTGAATGTTGCCTTAACGTCTTCTTCTGTTGGTGTAGACCTTCAGAATTACTCTACAGGTTGCAATTGAGACATAGTATTTTTTTATCACTTTGTCTACTGTCAAAACCTATATTGAATCTTTGTGAATCAATTCTTTCCTTCTCCACGTCTATTGATTAGAGTGTAATTAAAATTAGAACAAGAAACTAAGAATTTTTTTATTAAACTCACAAACAGAAGAATATATTTCTTTAACATTTTTATTGTACTATTTTGAATGAACTCACCGCCACGCATTCGAAGGACAGGACAAAAATGTAGAAATAACATTAAAGACGAGAAAGGCATATTTTATTTGCCGTGACTGCTACTCTGCCCTGCTAAGCAAAACCTTCGAAAAATACTGGTTGAAAATGAGTTACAATCAGATTCATATAGCTGGTATCAAGATCTACTTACTTACTGAGTCAAATTCAGTAAAATAAATCCAAAAGTATGTAAATGTATATTAGAATACCCCGTATATCCTAAAATACTTCGTTATTCTAAAAAGAAACACAGTAAATTGTCATTACTATGGTAAAGCCCGACAAAAGAAACATATCGTGTAAGAATTGTTTTGTTTCTACTCAGTTTATTTTTAGATGCGGGGTTTTTCCTCAATAAACTGCTAAAGTAATGTAATTGTGCTTTAACCTGGAAAAATCCTATTGCTGCTCCTATTACTGTGATTTTGCTTAGCAAATATGACATTTTTTTTTGACATTATTTATATTAACATCCTGGCGGAGTTTAGCTATTGCTGTTTACCACTCAACCAGGACACGTACACATAGACATCAACACAACAACCATTTCCTGCGATATTGCCATCTACCACAGCTGAGGCTCGAATTCTCAACTCAACACTTAACAGTGGTCTAGATAACTGCTACCGTCTCCGTAACACATGAAAACGCCACTTAACATCTATACCCTGGCCAGGATTCGAACCCGGGACTCCTTGGTCGCAAGCCAAACACATTAACACTGCACCACTAAGCGGGTTTTAAGACCTTAATACTAGATAAGGACAATATTCAAGCACTTAATGCAAGAAAGTATCATATTACAATAATTGCAATTAGTTAGATTAAAATATGCAACAAAATTGGTCTACTCGTACACAAAAATTAGTACATGCATCTACCAGACTTAGCTATCAGGTAACTTGGAAGTTAACCTCCTTTATCTCATTTCCGCGATTTTGTCGTTTACGTGGGGTTGTTTATCAGGACAGTCCTGCTTTCCGTCGTCTCTTGCAGACTAGCAATGCAACTTTCTCTAATCCGTGTATTAAAATTATCACTTCAGATACACTTCTTAGATTTAATAACCTTTTCTAGATGAACAATCGGAGTACTGATATAGACGTGACAGAATCATAGGAGAATAGTAAAAATTAGTTTTGGATACATACTACAGAATCGGACGAAGTACATCAACATTAATTTAAAGTCAATGGAAAAGTTGCACTCAATAATATTTGTGTTTATTGAGTGTAAAAATTGCAATAAGTATAGAAAAAATTAAACATTCAAACATTTCTACCCAATTGAAAATAAAATAAGGTATCTTGGATGTTTAAAAGTGAATTATTATTTGTTTGCTTAATTGTATTGAAACATATTCTTTATAGGATTTTGCACACAGCAAAAAAAAAGTATCTATGAGAACAAAAACAAAAGCTATGTGTACAAATATTAAAGAAGTGTTTGCATTCATTCGATAATCTGAATTCTGGTTATGCTAGAAAATTAAAATCCTAAAATAAATTTGTAGTATAATTTCTTATTTGAAAATTCTCATTCAACAACTAGCATCCACACAGTCCCCTACAGCCATGCAAATTAAACTGGCATTTACATAACCCCCTACGGCAATGAAGACTCAGTTAAAGATGAGAGCAAAGGCCTAAAATAAATTTATTTACCTGCCTTGTCTTAAAAATTTTTCATTCTAGTGGATTACATTTTCAGGAAATCCATCATTCTGTTTTTGGAAATGCTTAGCCTTTGAAACGTTTTTCGCCATTATTCTGGCCTCATCAGAAAGGCACAAAGCCATTCATGAAGATGTTCCCTAAAAAACCAAGACAATTTCTGTGAAAAAGTATGAAAAATTATATTTGACATTGACTATCTATAAGCTAACTAGTATTGGAGCCTATATACCCTATGCATGTTTAAAAGTGAATTATTATTTGTTTGCTTAAATGTATTAAAACATATTCTTTATAGGATTCTGCAAACAGCAGAAAAAATAACTATCTATGAGAACTAAAAGAAAAGCTATGTGTAAAAATATTAATGAAGTCTATACATTCTTTCGATAACCTGAATTCTGATTATACTAGCGAATTAAAATCCTAATGATTAATATTTTTACAGATAGCTTTTCTAGTTCTCATAGATAGTTATTTTTTTTGCTGTTTGCAAAATCCTATAAATATTTTTCAATACAATTAAGCAAAACAAATAATAATTCACTTTTAAACATGCATAGAGTATATAGACTCCAATACTAGTTAGCTAATAGATAGGCGAAGATTTGTTGTTTTTATCAGTCAATGTAAAATATAATCTTTCATTCTTATTCATAGAAATTGTCTTGGTTTTGTATGGAACATCTTTATGAGTGGCTTTGTGCCTTTATGATGAGCCCAGAATAAGGGTGAAAGACGTTTCAAAGGCTAAGTATTTCCAAAAAGAGAATGACAGATTTCATGAAAATGTAATCCATTAGAATGAAAAAATTTTAAGACAAGGTAGGTAAATATATTTATTTTAGTCTTTTGTTCTTATTTTTAACTCAGTCCTCATTACTGTAGGGAGTTATGTAGATGCTGGTTTAATCTGCATGGCCGTAGGGGACTGTGTGGATGCTAGTTGTTGAATGAGAATTTTCAAATGAGAAATTATGCAAATTTAGTTTAGGATTTTAAATTGCTAGCATAACCAGAATTCAGGTTATCGAAAGAATGCAAAGACTTAATTAATAACTTTACACATAGCTCTTCTTTTAGTTCTCATAGATAGTTATTTTTCTGCTGTTTAGAAAATCCTATAAAGGTTATGTTTCAAGGTATATTGGAGTAGACCACCTATGTCAAGTGGGTCATACTCGAGCACGTAGGTTCCAAGGAAGTATGATCGTAACGTCATACAACGGCCAGAGGATAGTGACATTCGACTGGTATAAAAAGATTTAGTCTTCCAGCAGGAAAATAGGACATATGAGTACAATTTGAATATGGTCGGACAGTTTAGGATCTGACTGTATATTTGCACTTTAAATTTTGGTTCGCTTATGTCAAGGTTCAAATTATAATTGACGATTATATCATTCGTGAGGATGATATACCTTTGATTGCTTCAAGAAGCGGATATAAGTTCTACTAGGTTTTCCAGCTTTTGAAACGTACTAGTGTCATAGAACCCAATAAAGGGAAAAATCTGCTGCGTCACATGACGTATATGGGAATATCTCCAAAATCTTTTGAAGGAATTTTGGACTTTCTGTGAAACTTGTTTTTTCAAAATTAAAATTTGGAAATTTTGCTCCCTCGAGCACGGATGTGTAGAATAAATCTGCTAGTTTTCATTGCAATAACTGAACTGTGGACTATTGTTCTGATGGATTTTTCGGTGACGCTTCATCCTGACATTTATGCCAAAGGCAGTTTTACGCCTTTGAGGCTATAAAAATTTTAGTGCAGTCCCAAAATATATTTCTTGTTAATTTTGACGGAAGATGGCGTCTCAAGGCGTTGTTATGTGATTTGCATTAGAAAAAATGTCACATTTTAATCTGATTCCATTGACTGATTGGGGGGTAAATAGAGGTTAAGAAGCAAGCTGGCAAGAGTTCAAAAGCTTAGGATTTGGTGTATTCACCAGAAGCCTAGGTCTTGAATTTCTATTAGACATCTGCCACCGCCACTCTAACATTAAAGAGGTTAAGAAAATGAAATTAAGATATTGACTTGAAATTACACTTATGTATCACAACACCTGAAACCCGGTGATATCTTGAGCTTATTCTGTGGAAGGAATGGGAGATAAACAGTGGTAAATAAGTAAAACAATCTAGTAAGAGTACAGAAGTTTGCGATTTTATGACATCTGTCACCCCCCTCCAATACAAAATTGGTAGACAAAATAAAATTGTGACAATAAGAAATCTGAATGTAGAAGTGATCCGATAAGTGTAGTGTTTAAGGAGTTGGTTTTTAAAACCATTTTTTATATATTTTTTGAATTATTTGTTTATTTGCTTCTTTTTAGTTTATTTCCAATAGACTAGTGTGTGTCGATGGAGAGATGAAGTATCGTTCATAGAGACCGGACGTGTGCCGAGTCACTCCACTTTAAATTACATAAAGACCGGTGAAACTTTGAGCGAATAAAATAAAATTTATACGGTATTATGGCTAAAAGATTTCTGCTTCATGTAATATAAGTTTGAACTCAAGCAAAATTAATAATTAATAATAAAGTGTGGTGAATGGTATCTGAATAATTCAGTCACATCTTGAAATGTAATAGTGGCTAAAAGTGCATTGAAAAGCAAGGATCCAGTGGAGTTTTACCTACGGTGAAGTAAATGGTGCTCACTTAACAACATCTGGATGAAACCGAGAGTGCAATTGCTGTGGGAATACTACAGAATAAAGGGGGAAGCTGCCAATATAAACACAAAACGACCAAGAGATAAGTCTAGTCTATTAATTTTCAGTTAATTACACAACAGAAAAAAAAAATTGTAATAAAATTGAAAAGGTATTAAATATAGCTAATGAAATAGAAAAATATGCGGAATTGGAAATATTGGATATTAAAACTGATTGCTTCAAAAAGAACAATATACATAGTGTACAAAACATTCCCTCGGACCTCTTTCTCATAATCCGCTATAAAAAGCTTTTGTTTTTTATTTACCGCGAGATAGGGCCCTTCTCAGCACTCCCATCGTAAATGGATATTTACCTGTGGAACGTTTAATAAATAAAAATAAAGAATAAAAATTAAAGCTGCTAGATTCAGAAACAGAAAACTTAGGAGAAGAATAAATAAGGAGATGATGATAGATGAAAACTTAAAAGAAGCATGGAAACTGAAAAGAAGCATCTCGCAAACACCTACACTTCCCAACCAATGATGACAGATGGAAACTTACAAGAAGCATTTAAACTTAAAAGAAGCATCTCACAAACACCTACACTTCCCATCCTATAATCCTACCCCATGCGTCATGTGGCTCTCGCTGCTGACAACAAGCATGTCCAATGTCCAACCCAGCATATGCGGCTGGTCCAGCGGTATATAAAACATCCCAGGTTTGGTTGAGGCACGCGGTTTGGAAGTCCGATGGGCATGTTCGGCGGACGACCAAGCTGCGTTTTGGAACGAACCTCCAGACTAGATGCCCGGAATCGACATCAATGTTCACCTTACGCTGTCAAATCAATCAATCAATCAATAGGCTAGGGTGTGTCGATAAAATTTATCACTAATAAATGACAAAACCTGTTCGTCATCTTGAATTTTTCTGTAAACCATATCAAATTATACTGTCCTGTGATTCATATTGTAACGCTACTTTTTACCCTTCGAAAATATAACTAAGAAAAATTAAGAATTATGTTTAATGTCTACATGATTAGTAGAGGTGTTTTAAAATCTCATGAGCTGTGACCTTCGTATGCGTAGAGACATAATCGTTCCCGTCGACTCAGTTACACTTTTTAAAAATATTGTTTTTGTTGTTCACAATTTAACCCGAGCTCTTGTTTATGTATACAGCAAGGCAGCCGCCAGTGTCTTCAAAAAAATACTTATAAGGCAGAATAAACTTTGTCTTTTGCGCATTTCGCGGCTCATAAGATTTTGAAAGACCTCTACGTGTCAACGGCAGCTCGAGAGATGTATCCTATTGCCCACCTTTTAAATTAGAGTATTATGAGTTGCGTATAATGTCGGAATTAATTAAAAACGAAGTAAACTATTTTGGTTGCTACGGGAACGTGGTGACGTTTCATGCGCAAATATTAATCTCAATTAACAGTCTTTTTTTTTTAATGAATTTCTAACGAAAGTGGAGTAATAGGTTTTAGAAAAGAGAAGACACAGATTGAACGGGGCAACAGCCATATTTACTTGTTATATATTATATTTTTGAAATAAATGTGTGACTGTGTTCTAGAATACATTTAATGGGCCATTCTCAAAGAGAAGGTATGTTACATTTAATTCAAATTGAACATTTTTTATACAGGTTGCACGTGGAGATACCCGAACATTATTTAATAATTTTTAGATTCTACGGCCTACCTACCTTGTAACCAGTTTAACTGATACCGACAGTCTTTTTCATATACACTGCTGTGTACACCCCATAAAATCACCACTAATATTAAAATTAATTATGGCCTAAGGGCGCTGATGACTGCTGAAAAATATCTGCGTTATAAGAAGTTCTTCAGACCTAATCATTTCTATTTTAAGCAGAGCTGTGCAAAGTATTTTTGGACGAGAGAAATCTGTTTTGCTGCGAGAAATCGAATAACTCTTTTGAACAAACAAATACAGTTATACTTTTGTGATAAGTACACTATTGTTTGATTGGCAACCAAATAGGTTATACTGCATTTCGATAAATTAAAGCGTTAATAATTTGTAAACGAATGTAGATCTACATCCGGTTTTATTATAGTGTTTTAAACTTTGGCTATACCTTATTTGTTTAAATAAGTACACCTTGCTAGCCTTCGCTTGTCTTAATAAAAAAATTTAAAAAGCCATACAAATTATTTAATGCCATAGAAAAAGTAAATAGTTTTCTTAGTATTACTTAAAAATCAAAGTGGTGCCCAAGCTTTACCAAAATTTTATTCGAACCCACCCTAAGGCTCACCGACGAAGGGCTGCCGCCACGCACGTGCACCTACTTGAACCAATTAAGCGTCACAATATACACATGCAAAATTTTAAGTCAATATAACATCTGGAAGTGAATGAAAATTGACTTGCAGAATTTTCTTATAATAAAGTTGCAAAGTTACTGGTCGAGTGAAATATATCATCCTTTGTGGAAATACTCTATCACCAGCCTCTTAACTAATATTTTGCCCATTAACCATAATAACTATTTGTTATAAAATACCCTGTATGTATAACGTTTACTCATTTTATAAGATTCTTATAAAATTCAGTATCAGTAGATATATTTTCCAACAACAACAAATTGCATTCCGATAATAAAGCTTCGGCAATAATAAAATTGGTTGTAAAAGAACATTCAATTCCATTTTAAAAATTGTATGGCAACTTTTTTGCAAAGGAACATTAGATAACTTGAAGAAGTAAATTGAATAATTTTTAGAGCGGAAGAAGCATCTGCCGATAAATATAGAAAATTTATGAGTAAAGTATTTTATGCCAATGTATCCCCAAGCGATTTAGAAATTGTCGATTGTGCGAATCGCGCTATTGCGTGACCTCTTTGTTAACTCACTTTTATCATTCAAATCAGATAATGAATACGCCATAATGGAACTTAACCCACACTACGTTCCAATTTAACAAACTTAAAATACAGGTATAATATTAAATTTAAAATATAACGTTTACTCGTATTACACAAAGGGCCAAAGAATAATATTATCAGAAAGAAATTGTGTATCTAAAGCATCTAAATTTATTAAAACAATAATTAATTTGTATTTGTATCAGAGTCTTTGTGCTATGGGATCAATACAATGTTAAATACAAACATTAAAAACAACAATGTTAAGCATGTTCAAAGACTAAATCGATTGACCAAATCCTTGAAATAAGAAAAATAACTAAAGATTTATTTTTGAGAATTGTAATAGATTTGCAAGAGCATCTATTTGTTTTAATACTGAGTGATAATGAGTAATGTTCTCGTGAAACGACTAGACAAATGCACAATTTTTGGTCGTTCTGTATTTGGGAGATCTCGCACATGCTCACTCAAGATTGCACACCTGTGATTGCATTCGAGGGTTCATCCACCAATCATTATTAATAATGCAATTTTCTGAGCTTCAGTTAAACGAATAGTAATATAAATAAAAGTAAGAAATAATTTACAACTGAATTTAACATTCGTTTCTATTTTAGTAAAATTTAGGTAGTGATAGAGCTCTCCTTGTAATTTGTGTGAATACATTCAATCAACTTGTATCAGGTAAATAGAAATTCAGCCTCTTTGACGTGCCAACCTATTTCATACTGATGAAGGCCAACAGGCAGAAAGCTGCATTATACGTGTTATAATTTCCGTTATAGAGGATAAAACCGCTGCGTAAGGAATCACTACTTCCACATCCAGGTTTTTCATCCAAGTCACTTTAAAGGAAACATCTTGATTAGATTTGCACTCTAGTATGTGAAAATTATTGGTCTTAGAATTTTAATAATATCTGGGGCAAATGACATAAAAAAGTTTGAGGCGTTGGTTTTTACCATATACGTTAAAAATGAAGTTTCTCGTTTACCTTACTTATTTCCCCTATTCAAAACCTACCACCTCCCACCTCTTCAATGGAATCATCTCAATGAGATGTCATTACAATACACACGTGTACTAACTCTCAAGAGAATATCTCAATTTTATGTTATCAATCCCATTAATAATGGAGAGGAGGTGGTGGGGTTTGAAAATATTAGAAAGAAATCTGAGGCCTTGGTTTCTAGTATAATATTAATAATAATAATAATAATTTATTTATCCTTTCGATCATAGTATAATGATATAGGACATGTCAATACATAAACAAAAAACAATAATAATAAATAAAATATAGTACATGACGATAATTGCACCAACATACATAAATAACATCGAAATAAATAGATAGTCAAATATATCGTAAAACACTTATTTTTCTTAAGTAGTTAAAAGTACCTAATTATTATTTAAAAATTCGTCGACTGAGTAATAACAACCATTTATTAAATAGTTTCGCAATTCCTTTTTAAAAGAATATAAGGAGGCTTTTTCTTTAATTTCGGGAGGTAGGGAATTGAAAAATTTTACTCCGGCCAGCAGTGGAGACTTCTCGTACAGTGCTGTTCTGCGTCTCTGTATTTTCAGTAGATTACCATGTCTAGTAGGGTAATTATGTAGTTGAGAAGTTGTTTCATACTTGCTAATATTCTTTTTTGTATATATGAGACAATTGTATATATACACGCAAGGAAACGTCAATATAGCATGTTGTTTAAAAAATACTCTACATGACTGAGTTTTCTGTAAGCCAAAAATTAATCGAATGACTCGTTTTTGAGCAATTAGAATCCTCTCACTCTCAGAAGCGCCACCCCACAAAATGACGTTATACAACAGTACCGAATTAATGAGTGCATAATAAATATTTAATAGTGAGTTTTGGTCTAAAACATTTTTTAGTTGCAAGATTGCATAGTAGCCACTACTTATTTTTCTACAAACATTGCTAATATGGTATTTCCAGCTCATATCACTGTCAATATGTATACCAAGAAATTTTGTTGTTGAACTGGGGACAAGTGTTAATTGATTAAATGTTACATTTATGTCAGTGTGAACTTTCTTCCTGCCAAAAATTGCATTAAGACAGTTTTCTTCGTATTTACAATTAATTTATTAATACCGCACCAATTTGTAAATTGTTCAAAGAGAGTATTGAGCTTTTCCTGCAGTTCCTCAGGGGTGTCTGCCTCTTCTGCTATGGAGACATCGTCGGCGAACAGCACAACGCACTCAGTACTAATATGAAGTGGTAAGTCATGTATAAACAAAAGGAAAATAAGTGGTCCCAGAATAGAGCCCTGAGGAACTCCAAGATTAACATCATACTTCTCTGAACTAGTTTCTTCCAATTTTACAACAAGTTTTCTAAAGGTGAGATATGATACTATCCACGAAAGAAAGTTACCCCTAATTCCTATCGCAAAAAGTTTTTCTGCCACAAATGTTGGTTCTATAGAATCAAATGCCTTGGAAAGGTCAAAGAAAAGGGCAGCAACGTACTTCCTGTTATCCATACGATTGTACACAAATTCCAAGAAGTCCGTCGCCGCACTCTCGGTTGACCTGCCAGGGCAAAATCCATTTTGACATTTGGAAATTATTTGGTATTTTGTTAAATACGGAAGTATTTTATTATATATAGCGCGTTCAATTATTTTACATATGACGCTAACTACAGTGATAGGCCTGTAATTCTCTATTAAATATGGGTCATTATTTTTTGTAGATTGGAATTACTTTTCCTATTTTCAATTCTTCCGGGAATTTCCCCAGTTCTACAGACAGGTTAACAATATGAGCTAGCGGTTCGGCAATAAAGTGAGCAACAGATTTAATAATTTTTGTAGATACACAGTCTACTCCTACAGAGTTAGTATGTTTTAATTGACTTATTATGTTTATTATATCCTCACTAGTGACTGGCGTAAAGAAAAAGCTGTTGTTATTATTAGGCATTGTAGTACATTTTTTTGATACTTGATCACCAAAGTGATCCTTTATTTTATTTGGGACCTCGGTAGAGTAGTGTTCAGCAAATGAATTGACAATTTTATCGGGATTGCTTACAATTTCATTGTTAATTTGAATATTTATTGACTGTGCAGTTTTAATTTTGCCGGTCTTTTTACGCACTAAATGCCATACTTGTTTTTGCCTATCGTGAATATTAACTATGTTACTTAATGAATTTTGATAGTAATTTAACTTGGCTCTGTTAACACTTTTTTATGTTCCTTTTTCATTTCATTATACCTAATTGCTACATCAGCGTCATTTGTATTTTTCACTAACCAGAACATATTCTTCAATTGCCTACCTTTTTCTCTTATATCCCTTGTGATCCACCTATGAGCTTTTTTATTTTCAGTCGATATTTTAATTAAAGGACACGTTAAATCTATAGCATACAATAAATTGTTTATAAACGTGTTATATACATTATTAATATCAGACGTACATTCATATACAGGGTCAAAACTTTCAAATTGCAAGTAATTTTTTAACTGCCACAAATTATTTTCGCAAGTATCTCTTTTCGTGATAATTTTTGACTGAGCGTGTAGATGCTTAATATTTTGTATTTTCAGTGTAAACACAATACCTAGATGATCGCTGAAGTTGAATGGTTCAATTTTCTCATTATATAGTTCTTGTGAGATATTTGTTGCGAAGTAATCAATTTTTGAAATTGAGACAGTTATTTTTATCTGTAAACACTCTTGTGGGCCCATTGTTTTTAAATGACAGTTCATAACTTGTGAGAAGATCTATACACCAAATCCCAAATTTCCGTACTCTTACCAGCTTGATGTAGGTTGAAAATTATTATAAATTATCTGAGACCTCGGCATCTATACATACACCGAATTTCAAGTTTCTGTACTCTTCCTAGCTTGCTTTACTTATTTTCCCCTCTTTACCCCTATTTAACCGCCAATCCTTCAACGGTATCATCTCAAAATATAATCTACTACCAGATGCTGTTGTAATACATACGTGTACCATATTTTAAATGAATATCTCAATTTTGTTTTATCAACCCTTTAACAATGGAGTAGGGGTGGTGGTGGGTTGAAGAATAATATAAATAAATCTGAGGCTTTGTCTTCTAGTACATACGCTAAATTTCAAGTTCCTGTACTCTTACCAACTACCAACTTGCTTTACTTATATTCCCCTATATACCCCTAAATAACTCCCAATCCCTCAACAGAATCTTCTCAAAATATAATCTAGTTCCAGATCTCGTTATGAGACACACATGTACCAAATTTCAACGGAATATCTCAATTTTATTTTATCAATCTCTTTCATAATGGAGCAGGGTGGCGCGGGGTTGAAAAATTTTATAAAAAATTTGAGGCTTTGGATTCTAGTACATACACCGAATTTCCAGTTACTGTACTCTTATCAACTTGCTTCACTTAGTTTCCCCTATTTACCACTATTTAACACCAACCCCTCAACGGAACCATCTCAAAATATAATCTAGTTCCAGATGTCGTTATAATGCATACGTGTACTGAATTTCAAGTGAATAACTCAATTTAATTTTACCAACCCCTTCAATAATGGTGGGGGCTGAAAAATATTATAAAGAGAACTAAGGCTTAGGTTTCTAGTACATACATCGAATTTCAAGTTTCTGTACTCGTACCTGCTTGCTTTACTTATTTCCCCCTATTTACCCCTATTTAACCCCTAACCCTTCATCAGAATAATCCCAAAATATAATCTAGTTCCTGATGTCATTATAATATATGCGTATTTCAAGTGAATATCTGAATTTTATCTTATCAACTCTTTAATAATGGAGTGGGGGATGGTGAGGGGACGGAAAATATCATAAAAAAATATTAGGCCTTGACTTCTAGTACATATACATAATATTTCAAGTTTCTGTTCTCTTACCAGCTTCTTTTACTTATTTCCCCCTATTCACCCCTATTTACTCCCTAACCCTTCACCGGATATGTTCAAAAACAATCCAGTTCCAGATCTCGGTAGAATATATACTTGTACAAAATTTCAAGTCAATATTTTAAACCGTTCCAGAGAAAACGTGCGGACAAAAAAAAAAAAAGTTACAGGCCGACAGACAGACAGACAGAAATTTTTGTTTTCGATCAAATTTAAAATCCCGACGTTTCATGACATTCTAAACCTATTTCAGGTAGAAAAATGTTTGAAAATTTCTTTAAGATTACTATACCTCCAATCCATTACGTGGAAATGGAAGAAATTTTTTGTAATGGACAATTTGTCTTTATTGCACTTTTACATAAATGCATCATCATTATTTAAATGTGCTTTGGGCGTTCTTTTCTTAGCAGCTTTCAAAGAAAACATATCAAAATGTAAAAACTGTAGGGATACTGAACTATCCTTAATTAATTATACAAATTAGGTACCAAATTCGGGTTATGGGCATCTTTTTCTAACGATGTTATCCTCCAAATGGTGGTATACAAATTTAAAGATAACCAAATTCTTTATAAAAAGGATTATATACATTTTTTCCCAAACCAATTGTTTCCAAGTACTTTAACCTTTCCCCCCGCTAATCTGAGTAACTCCGAATTGACGGTGAAAGAAAATTTAGACACTTCATTCGGTTCCCATATGACTGTTCTTCTCTATTTTCTGGCAATACTGTCAACGCTGACAAATTTTCGCAACTACTGCTCGGAAACTATTAGTCAGAGAAAAAAAAATGGTTGCAATCTTTTCTATAGAGAACTTGATTAAATTTGGATACCACCATTTACAGCGTAGGATCGACAGAATACGAGTTAGTATACAAATAAAAAGTACCGATTTTAGTACCTAATTTGATTAATTAAAGATAGTATCGTATCCCCGAAGCTTTTACGTCGAAAAAAAGCTATTCAAAAAATCCACTACCACTACAATTCATCAAAAAAAAAAAAAATACTTACCGCCTGAACTACAAGGACATTATTATACTTTTGATTATATTTAAATAAATATTTACCTGCTCAAATTATAAAGAATAATATCAGCAAATGCAATAAATGCCTTAAAAATTACTAAATATTTATTTTTAAACGTTATTTCATCCCCAAAGAACTTCTTATTTATCAGCCCATTCGCAGTAAGAGATTTTCAATGTTATTTAAGCTCTAAGGAACTCAAACCGTACAGATGTTTACGAAATTAATTTGGGACTTTTAAAAGAAAGTTTGGTTCACCCTTTAACTAATTTAATTAATATTCTCCCTGAAAGGGATGTCTCTCAGGGTGAATTTGAATCAATGATTTTCATTTATTAAAAAGGATTATCTTTTGACAATTATTATTTGTTGAATTATTATCAATTTGGCGTTCACAGTTAGCACTGTTCTACTACGCTTGCAGTTTTTTAGGTTGTGAAGGACAGGAACATTTATCAGCAGAATTTCAGTATGGCTGTCGAGTTTCCATTGTTACCTATTTTAATCAATATATGGGATTGCTAAATATGTTAGAATGGTATTTCAAATAAGCAACAATTTGAGATCAACACCGGTGACCCAGAGTTAAACAGCCAAACGTTCAGGATCTACTTTTCAGGTTTAAAAAATAAATAATTAAAAAAACAACGCTTTTAAAAAAGAAATAAAATTGTTCAAAATGTACTAAAAAGAAGAAAATAAAGTTAATAATAACAATAATTATGCTAAGAAATGTAAAAGCGTGGGGCGCCTGATGAGTAAATTTTCGGTTTCTCCAGGTACTTTGAACGCCTCACGCTTTTACGTTTCTTATCATAATTATTGTGGATATTAACTTTATTTTCTTCTTTTTTGTGCATTTTGAGCAATTTCAGTTTGTTTTTAAAAGCGTGTTTTTTAATTTCTTAAAATTATTTATTTATTTTCTTCTTTTTAGCTTTTTTTAAATTTGTTCGATAAAATTTCTTATCTATAAATAACACAACCTATTCGTGATCCTGAAGACACCATTTTGAATTCTTGAATTTCGACTAAATATTTACAATCTGCGACCTAGTAAATCCCCAGATACCAATTTTCATACGAATCAGATCGTAGAATACAAAACTTATGGGCCATTTTGACGCCGCCACTTTCAATTGCTAAATTTGGACCAGAGAATTGTAACCTGCAGCCTCAATAACCCTCAGATACCGATTTCTCAGTCGAATCAGACGATAAATGATAAAGCTTAACCGCCATACTGAAGTAACCATTTTGAATTTTTGAGTTTTGATCCCATATTCGTAATCTGAGATACCAATTTTTAGCGGAATCTGATATTAAATGAAAATACAATATACACATGCCAAATTTCAAGTCAATACAGCATCCGAAAGTGGGTGAAAAGTTAGTTGTAAGATTTGCTTCAGTGTTACAGATCAAGCTAACAGAAGCATGTCAAAAAACATTACAGATCAGAGCCAAGCTTGTTTTACAAAATAGGTGATCCGCCATATTGGATTTAGTATGGCGTCACTCACCTTATCGTTTTCAGCTTATCCTTTTCATTTGATTCCTACATCGAGGGGGTTGTAAAGAAAATGATTATACGTCATCTTGGGGCGGCGGCCATTTTCAATATTTTATAATATTGAGTACACTATATTGTATTATCATCAGAGCTACACACAATTGCCAAATTTTATGATGATACAACAATTAGAAGTGGGTAAAAATTACGTTGAAAAAATCCATTATATTGATAGATACAGGTCAAGCTAATAAAAGCGTGTTAATAAGTCTTTTTTCATCTATAAAGTTTTTTTCAAAAATTCACCTCCTACCCCACCAAGCTAGAGTGAAAAGGGAAAAGAGAGAAAAATGCATCTCGTTTCAAGGTACATATTACAAAACGGTGAAGATTTGAAAATTCGCAAAAACTGCTCGAAAGGACTGCCACCATTTTCAAAACAGTGCTCACACCTACCTATGGACGACAGACAGAGCAGCTGCACGACACCCTGAAGCTGTGATCTCCAAGGATGTTTGAACAGTCTTTTCCTGGAGCGCAGCTTTGTCGTTAATGGGCTCCACAACGTCCTTTATCGTACCCATACAGAGAAGACTATAGGAGTCATGTCCGGAGAGCGCGTACACCAAGGGTAGGGGCAGTCTCGACCATCTCTGCAAAATTCAAAAAACCTGAAACACAAAGCCACTTATAACGATGTTCCTTGCATTTGAGCATTTCTGATAAGCTCAGAAAACGGACGAAAAAGTTTCAAAGGCTAAGCATTTCCAAGAAACTGAATGAGAGATTTTATGAAAATGTAATTCATTAGAATGAAAAAAATTTTGAAGGCAAGGTAGGTAAATAAATTAATTTCAGGTCTTTGTTCTCATTTTTAACTGAATTTACATACCGTAGGGGGTCATGTAGATACTAGTTTAATCTGCTCGAATAAGAAATTGGACAAATTTATTTCAGAATATTAACTTGCTAGCATATCCAGAAGTCAGGTTATCGAAAGAATGCAAAGATTTCATTAATATTTTAACAAATAGTTTTTCTTTTAGTTGTCATAGATAGTTTTTCTTTCCGCTATTTGCAAAATCCTGTAAAGAATATGTTTCATTACTCTAAGCAAACAAATAATATATAATTCACTTTTAAACTTCATAAATGTAACACTGTTCAAAACAAAACTATCAATTATACCGTACTGAATAATTTGTAGTTATACAGGAATGTCAAATATATAGTCGAGTGCAATTAGACAAGAATATAAGAAATGACGGAACCCAGTTATAATGAATGAATTTTCATGATTTTTTTTGCATTGAATTTCTAATACTAAGTATAAAAAAGTTTACCCTTTAAAATTTGCCGCTTTTTATTTGGGGGTGGTTTTCACTCTCTCCAGAATGGTGGGCAAAAAAGTAAAATACTAAAACAACAAATGTGAATTTATTTATTTACCTACCTTGTTTTAAAAATTATTTCGTTCTAATGGATTACATTTTCATAAAACCTCTCATTCAGTTTCTTGGAAATGCTTAGCCTTTGAAGCGTTTTTCGCCCTTATTCTTAGCTCGTCAGAAAGGCACAAAGTCACTCATAACGATGTTTCATGCAAAACCAAGGCAATATCGATGAATGGATATTGCCTTGGTTTTGCATGAAACATCGTTATGAATGGCTTTGTGCCTTTCTGACGAGCTCAGAATAAGGGTGAAAAACGTGTCGAAGGCTAAGCATTTCCAAGAAACTGAATAAGAGGTTTTATAAAAATACTATCCATTAGAATGATAATTTTTTTAAGATCAGGTAGGTAAATAAATAAATTCATTTTAGACCTTTGTTCTCATTGTTAGCTGACTCTTCATACCATAGGGGGGCATGTAAATACTAGTTTAAACGCCGTAGGAGTCTTGGGTGCTAGTGTTGTAACGAGAATGTCAAATAAGAAATTTGACAAATCTATTTTAGAATTTTGATTTGCTAGCATAACCAGAAGTCAGGTTATCGAAAGAGTGCAAAGATTTCATTAATATTTTTACATATAGTTTTTCTTTTAGTTCTCATAGATAGTTTTCTTCCGGTTTTTCAAAATTCTATAAAGAATATGTTTCATTACTATAAGCAAACAAATTATAAATAATACACTTTTAATCATACTGATTGTTTCTAACTTATCTGAAATTTGAATTTAAATATTACTTCTCGAATGATAACCGTTCGAGCGCCACTTTTAAACTATCATATTTTTAGAACTATTCATCGTACAGAAATAAAGAAAATATAAAATACTTGTAATTTCCTAGTCTCATTTTTTGTACCATGCCACTTTTTCCATAAATGCAAGATTTTTTATTTATTTACGAAAAACAGTCAAGAGGCACCAATTTTTTAAAGCTAAAATGGTAATCTTCAAATCGTTATATCTTGGATAATATAAATTTTGATGAAAAATTGTAAACCAGCTTTTTCTCTAACAGTACGATTCTATGTCAGATTCGGTGGTTACTATTTTGCTTTTTTGCCCCACCCTTCTAAAGGGGGTGGGAACCACCCTCAAGTAAAAAGCGGCAATTTTTAATGGGTAAACTTTTTTGTATTCAATATTAGAAACTTAATGCAAGAAAAATCAAGAAAATTCGTTCATTATAACTGGGTTCCGAGGTAAAAACCTAATTGCACTTGACTAATACGCACATAAAAAAATTTCTAATTAAACTCTGAGAAATATTCGATATGTCAACTAAATTTATTGTTTTTATATTTTTATTTTTATTTTGATAACACAGCCACACAAAAAAAAATCTGGCCTGGGGATCTGACCGTGTTTACTATATGTTTTGGGGTCGCTGAATCCGAATCCGAAGTCTGTTTAACTCCATCACATAAAGGTTTTGCCATAACCTCAATAAACCCATAATTTATACGATTTCGAGATCTCTTCACATAAATCGCTCTAACTTTTTCTAGGCAAAAATTTCGCCCTCTTTTTTGCACTAGATCGATTGAAAATTAAATTTCAAATCCGATGATGTCTGGCACGATATTTTTCCGGAGCTTTTTAAGTGAGATATCGGCCGCCAAAAATCAGGAGTACGTAGAAAGACGAAAGAAATCGTTTGGCGGGTTTGGAGGTTGATGCGCACCTTCGTTTTCGAGATATGGCCGCTCGAAATAACCGGAAGGTGAAAATTGAATTGTATTACCGTTTCCTGAGGCTATATCCGGAAAACGAAACGAGATATAGAGCTGCAGTTTACACCATTCGATTTCTTTCGCCTTCTTACATGCTTAAAAGTGAATTATTTATTATTTGTTTGCTCTGAATTTTTGCAGATTCTTGCCGGCACTTTCATTTTTACAAAATTTCTAAGATCTGAAAAATTCAGAGGTATGTAGGAAAGCGAGAGAAATCGAATAGGGTGAACCGCAGCTCCGTATCTCGTTTCGTCTTCGAGATGTATCCTCGGGAAGCGGTAAGAAAAATCGATTTTCACTTTACGGTGACTTCGGGCGGCCAAATCTCGAAAACCAATGCATGCATCGACCTTTTGTATCATATCACATCATAGGATTGTAAATTTAATTTGCAATGGATCTAGTATAGAAAGAAGGGGGTCATTTTTGTCTAGAAGAAGTTACAGCGATTTATGTGAAGGGATGTCGAAATTATTTGTTTTTTGAGGTTATGGCAAAATCCTGATGTGATGGAGTTATAAGCCGATAAGCCTCCGATTTGGATTCAGCGACCCCAAGAACATATAGTTAGCATGGTCAGATGGCTGTGTAATTTATTAAGAACACCCTCTAATTCTTCCTTTGACGTAGATCTCACAGGTGTAGAGGTCATTTTTCAGTACCATGCTTAACTAACAACATAGAATGTGAAGTCTTAAATCTATTCTTGTAAGTTATTAGTAATCCCACATTATTTCGGTATTATACCGAATATGGTAAATTAATATTTCTGAACTGTGCGTCTTTTATTTCGAATAAGTAACCTCAATAACGTCTCTTTTTTATGAAGTTAGTTTAATAAACCAAATCCAAGCTGAATTAATTATATATACCATTTTCTGCTCAGTCTCAAAGTCAAAGTAGTTGGTATTAACAAATAGGCGATTAGTAACAAAAATTTAATTGATAAACACTCAGAATTAATAAACGTAACATTAACATTCATGGTCGTTTTTCCTTTGTATTTACTTATCACATAAAATAATTATATTTTCAATCCAGTGTATCGGTTATATAGGTACATATAAAAACCCCGATTCTATCCCCAGAATCTCAGCATGAATGGTCATTGGTTTGCTCTGAATATACTGGCTTCTCGGCTGAACTCCACAGAGACACGTACAACCGTAGACTTTATGGAGGTACATGCAGTCTTCTAACGAAATATTAACGACACTTACCACAATTTCATACATTTTTATGGATGTAGCAACAAATTTTATTAAAAATGGAAACATTCGTCAAATCATTATTGGAATATAATTCATTCATTTACTTCTAAATTTTTTGATGTAGTACTTTCTTAAATGGTTAAAGTTAACATTAAGGAGTAAAAGTCGGACGCGGCTGACTACGGACACCTTTTTGATTAACATTATGCTGCAATACGCCTTAACATCCGACTGTAACTCACTCTTACTTCAAAATTATTATTAAATTATTAAAAATGCCTTCTATGCACTAATGGGATACTAGATTTCCTTCTAGTACAGGCAAATTAACCATTTAGGGTAACAAAAATTAATAAAAGAATCATCTCTAGGATTTAAGTAGGTAATATCCTAGAGAATAAGATGATGCATTCTTTGCATTTCCAAGTTCCGGGAAAATTCAAAAAAATTTAGAAAAACTTTTTGCTCTAGCGGCTAAAATAATGAAAATAGAGAAAAAAGTTCCCGACAAAAGTTGTAGCTCGTCTCTTTCTCTACAATTTTTGTCTTTCTTAAGCCGTTTAGAAGATAAATCGGGTTTTCCACTTATAGTTTTAAGCTGCTTCGAAATGCGCGAAAAATTAGTATTCTCCGGGAGTTTCGTACGACCGGGCTCATCGATCGATTATTCTTATTATTCAGAGTTCCTAAAAAAATTTAAATAACATAAAATGTAGAGAAAAGTCTCAGCTTTAATATGGCACTAACCACAAAATTCATAAAAATGTTATCAAAGAGAAAAAGTGTCAAAAGATGGCTTAGTAAACTTTGTAGAGTTGATCCACAGATTTATTCAAATCTTTGCCGGGAGTCATTAGAATGATAATTCATTTTGCTTATGTATTCTTATATAATGATATATTAATCCAATAAACATTTTATTGCAATTACTTTTGTTGGAAAAATATGCCTTGCGATCAAAGTAGAGGGTATATTTCTTATCGATCAATCACCTCCAAATTTTGGAGTTGAATTCGCTATATCTTAATTAATAATAATAGCACAGTCTTAATTTTTGAATTATAGATACAATAAAACATATTCTTTCGAGTGAATTGAAAGTTTTTTAAATGCATACAGTACTTTTTGAATTTGTCTCGAAGAACATGCACAATCATACAGTAAATCATATACAACTTAGTTGTTTCTTAACATTCTTCAATGAAATTTTTACAAAATATAGGCTAAAGCGCGTGGAATCGAATTCATGTAGTTAAAAAGCACCCATTGTTACGGGAGAAATAGACAGGATGCATAAAACTCAAAGATATGAATAAATCAACTGTATAAAGTTTACTAAACCAACTTCTAGCACTTTTTTATCTATGATAAAATTTTTTATGAATTTTGTGATTAGTCCCACATTAAAGCTGAGACTTTTCTCTACACTTTATGTTGTTTCCATTTTTTTAACGGCTCTGAATAGTAAGAATTATCGATTGATGTGTCCGGAGAATTCTCATTTTCCGCGCGTTTCTGAGCGGCTCAGAACTATAAGTGGAAAACTGGATTAATCTCCTAAACAGCTTAAGTAACACAAACATTTGTAAGGACCTTTTTGTAGAGAAAGAGACGAGCTACAAATTTTGTTGAAATCTTTTTTCTGTACCGAATATCACAAAATTTTTCCAAATTTTTTTGAATTTTCCCGGTACATGGAAGTGCAAAGAATGCATCATTTTATTCTACAGGTTATTACCTACTTAAATCTTAACTACACTCTTAGTATAATTTCCCTCCACCGCCTTTTCAATTTTAGAACGACAACTGTGTATGCTTTCACTAAAATCATAGTAGTTTTCTTCCTATGCAATAGTGTCAGTTACACGCCAACACAATTCTGACCAACAGTTGCAATGATGGTATTGAAAGACCTTTATTTTCATAACCCACATACTCTGAAATCTGAAAATCTAAAGAAATATCGACGACAGTACGTTTACAATTAATACTTTCCTTTGGCAATCGAATAGATTATACTTTATCTCATATCAATTGGAAAACCGTAATAAAAGACGGAAAAGGGATTTGTTCATAACACCAGTAATCTCATGAGCGTCGACCGACAATTTTTAGAATCATTAATTATTGAAAAAATTGAATATTGTTTTGCTACTTTATGTTAATTGATAGGCATGATGTAAATTATCTATTTGCAGTAAATAAATTATTTATAATAAATTATTTATTTATAGAAAATGGGGTTATTTTAGTGAACAACTGCCTGGATGATTAAATAAAAGTTGACGATTGATGATTAAATAAAGGTTAATAATAGTATATATTTAACGAGCGATAATGTAAGTAATAACTCACGCAGATAAAGTTTGCAGCACGAGGCGCAGTGGAGTGCTGTAATTCATCGAGTTATTACCATTATTGCAAGTTGAATACTATGCGTTATCTACGATTAAAACAATAATTATTAACACAATAGTTCATCTTCACAAACGGAATTACCTAATCATTTTTGACATAATTATTAGTTAACTTTGTTTGATAACTTCCAAATTAATCAAACATGTCAAATCACCTTCCTTCTCTCAATAATTATGGGCGCATAATTTTGCGCGTTACATCGATTGGACAGGAAAGGCGTGAAGTGAAAGGTGATTAGCTGTACATAGTGATTTATAATGAATCACTTGTGAGTTATTATAAATCACGTTATTTGCTTATGGATACAGTTACTTGTTCAAAAGCAGTTGATTAATTAATATATATTGTAATATAAGTAGATAAATATCATTTAACTTACAGCTATGCTACCGACAATTATACGGATAAATACAAGCAGGTAGCAGGCTTGTAGCGATAAGTCTAGTGGACAATCGATTACTTCCGTTAGATGTAAGCGCATAACATATCTGTTGACTATATTCATATACGGGTATTGTTTGTAATATTCAGGCACGGTTTAGGTGTTATTCTGTCGCAGACAGACTTTGTAATGATTTGTACTGGTAACAACGCTTTAGAATACATTTCTCAAATCAGCATAGCAATACTATAAGAACCCTAGTTTTTTACTCTAGAATGAAAATAAAACATCGTATATATAACACCTGACTGTTTACATACCTCCAACGGAGTCAGGGTGCAAGAAGGTGGAAATTCATAGCAAAATATAAATGTGTAAATAAATTATAGTACTTGTTTAAACGATTTCAAAAGCATTAAAATATTAACATAATCTAAAATGTATTATTTGTGCAGAAGAGTCTCAATTAAAAAATAATAAACATGAAAAATTCACGATACTCTAGTTCTGCTTTCATGGGGTCATTCTTGAAGTCTTATAAAAGGATATTATGAGAACTTCATTAGAAAAGAATTGCAGCAGAATCACAATGAGTACTAAGAAATCAGCTGGATCCGAAATATATCCAAGGAATGAGGTTTTTATTAACAACGCTGAAAGTCCGTAACCTGAAAATGGATCTGTGTTAGTTATTATTCATAAGACAACATATAATTATGCAAGTGTATGGCAAAAATGATTTATAATTT
Source organism: Stenurella melanura (assembly GCA_963583905.1). Taxonomy (NCBI): domain Eukaryota; kingdom Metazoa; phylum Arthropoda; class Insecta; order Coleoptera; family Cerambycidae; genus Stenurella; species Stenurella melanura. The sequence continues at coordinate 199,321,509 of OY757309.1, forward strand.
ATAACTAATCCTTACCTTTACGATAATAAGCTGCTATCCTGTAAATTTATTGGAGAGAACTTATTTCACCCAACCACTAACAAACTGGTTGTAAACTTCTACTTTTGAATGCATTGTATTCATTCTTTTAACTATGCACACTATTAAATATGGAAACTTCAGAAGTGAAATATTTGGGTATCATCCTAGACAAAAAATTAACATGGAAACCATTTATAGAAAATATTATCAATAAATGTGACAAGGGTATTAATTTTCTTCGAATGACCTGCAAGACATGGTGGGGGGCAGATCAAAAATCCGCTCTTATGTTCTATATATCATATGTGAGATCGATATTAGATTACGGCTCTACCTTATATGGTTCTGCCAGTAAGCAACTACTGAAACGTTTAGATACTGTCCAAAATAAGTGCTTAAGAATTTGTTTAGGTGCTATGAATTCAACTCCTATTGAACCTTTACATGTTGAAGCGTTGGAGCCTCCTTTACAACTACGTCGCGAGTTTCTGTCAGAAAAATTTATTACAAAGTCATATTTATTAAATCCTAATCTGGTTAAAAAAATAAGTAAGTTAAATAATTTTGACCTGTGCAACAAATATTGGATTAAAAAAAAAATCCATCCATTATGCTCTGCCTTCTATGAAACAAACAAATATTTTGACTGCTTGTCCAGCTTGCACCTTCCAAACCCTGAAGATGATTATTTTGATTTATCCGATACCAACTTGGTGATAATCCCAAATTATAGTGAAAATCACATTCTTAGCCATTGCACTTTATTACAAACGTTACAAAAAGTAACCTACCAGATTGCCGTATACACCGATGATTCTAAGCATCACGCAGGTACAGGCTGTGCATATTACAGCCCACAAGAAAAGATCCAAGCTTTGTATAAACTCCCTTCGGATATGTCCATTTTTTTGCGGAAGCATTTGCTATACTTCAGGGTATAAAATACATTATATCTAACAATATTACATTTTCCGTCGTACTTTCCGACTCTGCTGACAGTGATAAAATATAGCTATATTCCAAATAATATCATTGACCCGCCAATAAAAGAAATTAAATCTCTATTATCCAAATGGAAAGCAAATGGTGGCAGTATCACATTTGTAAGGATTAAGGGGCATAATGGTTTACAATATAATGAACTGGTCGACACATTAGCAAAACAAAGTATTAACTGTGGAATCTAGATAACAGATGACATATGTTTGAACGACTGTTTCAATGTTTTCAGAAACAAGATGAAGGAAAAATGGTCACAACTCTGGCAACAGTTTTGCTGTACATCTTCCACAAGATATTTATATATTCACCCTGAAATACCAACAAAGTTTTGGCATGATGACCTTCATATTCCCCGTAAATATATTAGCATTATCAACCGCCTGAAATTCGGACATGGAAGTTACCCAGCTCACCTTGCTAGACTCAAACTTAATACATCAAGTTTATGCGAACATTGCAATGTAGAAGGTGACTTACAACGACATATAATGTTTAGCTGTCAAAAGCACATGGACGAATGTAACAGCCTCTACTCTAAGTTAATTAGAGGCGTGGTTTCGGCTCCATTGAATCTACTACATGTGTTATGTCTGAATAAAACCGATCTATTAAAATATGTAGTCGCCTTTTTGAGTAAAACTGGTGCAAAAATTATAGAAATTTTATATTTTAATATATGTTACATTTTAATGTACAAATCATATTGTCTAACCTCATGTTGTTCTCCCTATTTACCATGGCCTTACCCAGTTTGTACAAGAAATTTTCAAAACGTCTTGATAGGCCTCTAGGTGAGAAGCGTGTGTCCCTGTCCACTTTCCCTTAATTATTATGTAATTTTCAAATATGACAACGAACTTAAATGTGTTCTTTCCTTTGCGATATTTTTAATTACACTATATAGATGTCTGTGGTCTATGGGTTCATGGATTCAGCAAATAAAAGTTGTTTAATCTTTAGTCGAGTATTGACCTTACCATTTATATTATGTTTCTGGCTAATTGGACTAGTTCCATAGTGCCACATGAAAAAAAAACTATGCACACCTTTCAAAAATCATGTAATTACAATACATGTGTATGTAATATTCGGAAATACATCGGCATCTGTACTAAAGTCATCTTTGTTTTATGTAGGTTTTTAAATTGATAACCAACTTTTTTCCATACAACTAATCTATACAAGACGTTCAATCAGCGGATCACAAAACACCAAGTGGCGGCCATTTGAATTTATTCAGTGTTCCCTAAACTAGTAACGTTTGAAATTAGTTTTAATAATAATACGTAGAATAGAAATCAATTTTGATAATTTTAGTGACTTTTCTGTGTCTCGTGACGTTCACTCTTTCTCGATCACACTGTATTTTGTCCTAATTCCAGCACGCTGCCTAATTCCTACGCTACACTGACAAGGAGAAATAACATCGGAACACCCCTTCGTAGCTGCACTCTTGTTTGCTATTAAGGTAAATGGCAATCATTTTTGTTTTTCATTTTTTATCAGAAGCCATAAATTCTTCCACTCAAGTAACTATATTTATCTCGGATTCTTAGCACCCATCGCTTAATTCTTATTACAGTATAACAATATGTAAAAATATTATGATAGAATGTAATAAAATAGTACATGCTACTAAAAACAGAAAATGTCGACTCTGCACAAGTTAAGTTGTAGTCCCAGAGCAGCATCTAATTTATTACATCTAAGGCTTTCCTAATCTTGTTACCCATAGCCAAAGAAAAACTACTTTATTGCAGGATTTTTAAATTTTAAATCACATCCCTATCGACAAACTGCATTCAACTGAACCCGTTTATTCGTGCATTTTATACGAGAGCAGTATCTCGCAGCAATGTGGTAACTCTTTTCTGAAATAATGTCCATTTATAAATCTTGGCAACTAATACAAGTTAACTCATTATTAAAAAAAATTATGATTTCGGTGAAAATCAGAAGAAATGTACGTGCATTATCAGTCTTATTAAAAAAAGAAATATTCTTATACCAGTTTCTAATCCGCTGTAAAATTACAGCCTACGTACTAAGAAAATATAGTGAAGTACTTAAAATGTTGCACAAAACTTTTTCTACCTCAAAATTCTAATATTGAATATTAGTATAATGTGTTTCTTAAATAACTTGGATTAAGGCCAATTCTGTAATAGAAAAGGTATAATTTAACAGGGCGTTAAATTTGTTTTTAACCTTTTTTCATATTCCGCAAATTGAAATTTAACCCGACCATTAAAAAATAAAATTTAGGGTATGCCTCTAAAATAGTCATGCATCTCCGTGTATGTAGGCGCAATCGACCCAACTGTAGTTGCAAATCCACTCAAATCGCCCAGAGTAGCGTGAGTTTAAAATAATTTCAGCAGACGTCAATCAGCTGTCAATTGTCAATCAGTTATTGTCGTCTTGTTGTCGTTTTTTTAATTGTCTTTTGTGTGTGGTGTGAAATGTCCCAACACGAGTAAAAAAAAATTGTGGGGCCTGAGGCTGACAAAAGTACAAAAAGAATATATGATTAATTCGCAGATCGGTCGGTATTCTTGTTTGTCTATGTGGTTGGTTCATATAGGGCCCTATATTGTGTACGAGCCTTAGTAGCAATATTTATTGAGTCTGAACAGTTTAAGAAACCTCTCGTTTGGGTAATTAAAGAGATTACTCATGTCTCGTAATTCGAACTTTTCTACTGTAAAATAATCCCAAGCAGCACAATTAGTTTATTTTACCAGTTTAAAGCCACAATGACCTAAGATAGTTGATATAACGTAATTGTAACCATTACTTTCAACTTTAAAAGCATATGGATCTAATAGTAATTAATTAAGCAATATTTTCTTAAGAAATGCCTGATGAAGTCACATTGACTTTAGTGTAATTTTCAAGAAATATTAACGTAACTGCTCCTTAAAATTTAACTATAAAGTTAAAGTGCATATTGAGGTTAATGTATAAGAATATATTACGTAATTTTAGACCAAGTTATTAACTTTGGAGTCGCTGACTTTTGTCTGGATAGAAACAGGGAAATTTTACCAATTTTTAACATAAATGTAACCTATGTTTTGTCTTGTTCTTGTAGTCAGATTTTAGTTAAAACTTTAACCTCATGGTCACAACTAGTTCCAATTTTAGGTAAAATTTATTTTAATTTTACTTCCCCACTTACCCAGCATATGTGTTTAACCTAAAGGTAAATATTACTTCATATAATGTCCTAGAAGTTATTTTTGCTTAAAAATAGAATTAGGTCTCTTCCCTGGAAGGCAAAATTACGTTTTCATTCTCTAAATTACTTCAAATTACTAAAATCACTGTATTATGTTGATGCCCCTCCCAGTAGTGTCAACTGTCAAAAGTCACTTCTTTGCTTTTACTTTAATGCTTGGAGTCATGGGGTAGTGTCACATTTTCCACATAATAAATTTTCAGAGGTTATGTTGACAGTTGTTGACCACATACACAAGTTTTAATATTTAAAACTTGTTTCGAAATATCGCGCGTCGGAAGGCAAGAGATCGACACGCCACCTACAGTCAGATTAGGGAAATTTTACCTCCTGACCTTTTCTCATATTAAAATCTCGACCCTACTTCTTCGTTTTTTCTGGAAATAAAAACGTCTCATTATTTTTGCTTGGATAATTTGGAAGAGAGGAAATCCGACTAAAACCAGCTTTTTCCACTAACTGGTATTAAGTTTTTTGTAATTTTAGACATGTCAATTAAGCCCACGTGACCAACGCATGTATTTGTTTTGATCTCAGACAAATAAAAGACGTATTTATCTGAGGTTTTAATCACGGCCGTCTCTAGAGGCGGCCGTGTTTTAATACTCTTTTTGCTTTTTTTGACGAATAAACAATGATTGCTGTTCTCTTTTCCTTGAACCTAATGGCAAACCTGGACTGGGAAATATAACCAATTTAGTGCTAAATGAACTTTAAAGACTTTACATTTTTGAAGACTACAAAATTATTTTAACCTGTATTGGTCCCATTTAACTTTAAATTCAATAATATAAGTTTTAACGACTTCGACTGTAGGAAAAATGTTAGTGGGGTCTAAAATAATGGGAAAGAATACTTTGAAGTCGCGCGGTACTATATTCACCATATTTTTCAACCAGCTGTAAGATATTATAATAAAATTTTGATGAGTGATTAATTGAAAAAAATCATTAATATAGGGTTATTTAACAGATATCATGTACAATATTAGCATATTTTATGCTCCAGGAAAGTCTTGCAGGGCAATTATATAGGCTTTTATAAATATTTTTAAAACACATTGAAGCTGAAAAAAATTTTTTTCTTTAAAAACGTAAAATACTTGCGGAGCTTTCAATATTCCGAGGTTTACGATGAAAATTGATTGGCAGCAAAAAACCACAGAGAGGAGAAAGGTGGACACATCATTTCACAACTATGTCTGACATTATATGATATACTCCTACTCCATCATTATAATAGATGTCTGGTTTCTATTATGTCTTATGCTGCTGATGCCATTATAAGTAAATCATCATTGCTGTAGATAAAACCTTATTAGTCTGAGAAAGAAAGACTGCAGTTGAAAAAGGATAAGTGGTTTGGTAGATATTACGTATTAACGGCCACAATTAAACATAATGTTTACGTTTAAATTACCGGTCCAAGAAAATATGTTCTATAACTTATAGGTCATTACAACTGAGTGGCCTTATTTAAGACGTATTACCGACGTCGTCTTATTCCCCATTTACTTATATTTTACGTATATTTTAAGTCAATTAGGTTAGGTTAAACGGGAAAACGAGACCAAAACTAGGTCTACATTACGTAATTCAGACCTAAGGTGTTACTTGGGATGTGAAATAAAATATATCTTGGTTATATGCCCATGAGACAAAACAAAGATTTAAATATAGGTGCATAGGTGTCCATTTGACTTACTTTTGTAATTAATTTTCTGCGCGCGGTCAACTATTTAAAGATATAATGAACCATCAAACGCCATTTCTCAAGTCAAAATTAAATTTTAAGGGGTATTGTTCACCGACCGCTAAAAATAATATTTTAACTGGCGAATTATATGGAGCAGGTTAAAGATTTCACCAAAAAATGTGTTAAAGAATACCAAACCACAATCAGCGCGGTTAAAATTTTAACATCCCGTTTAATTTTAACTTTATTTGTTACGGAATACAAAACCACATTTAGGACGGTTAAAATATGAAAGTCCCGTTAAATTTTAAATCTTGCCTTACAGAATTGACCTTATTGTAGAATAAAATGTCGATGAAGTATTATCTACAAACAACAGAATACTTGAGCATTACTATCTAATACTATATTCTACGAGAAAAACATCACAATTCGTTTGAAGTAAACGGTTTTAATTTTATATTTCTTGCACATTTAAAAATCTTGTGAGAACACGATAGAATCACTACAAGACACACATATTGACAATTTTTTCTCTAACTGCAAAAAAGTATTTTAGCTATAGAATGAAACTAACTTTTATTTATAATACTGCGAGTTTGATTATCGACTGTCAATAATTAAAATAGGAGCGGTTAATTTAGTATCAGTAATACCATTCACCATTACCATCATCATCTTATTCCTCACACCCAGTTATGTTAATTTCTATAAATTTACCCTCAAATCAAACGCATTGACAATACTGTATGATTGGTAAAAGGTGCTATAGTTTATAACTAAATAGAGCAAGGCAAAAAATACATCAAATGTCTCTATGAGCTGTCGGCTTGCACAGTGGCGGCATTTTTATGAAAGACAGCTAGTAACGTTCATATAGGTGGGGTGGTTCTTATCTGGCGTTTCTTTACGTTTTCTATTTCTTCTTATAAATTTGATGAACGTAATAAAAAAAAATTACAGGTAAAGGTATTTACACAGAACTTCTTCCCTCTTTATATGTTCATGGCGGTCACTCTAAAAATTATTAATTAAGAAATGACATTGGGAATAATAATCGGAATATAGTTATCACTATTATTAGAAAGAAAACCTGATAACTTTTGGTCAAAAAAATATACAGATTGGTCATCCGATAGCAAAAATTCAATACTAAATAACAGGTGCCAAATATGGAGGGCTTACGCAAATACCTTTACAAATGTCCATCATGGTTGAATTATTTCTTGGGATGACCATCCTGTACATTTTTCAATAAAACTGTATTTATTTATTTGCTCAAAATATTTACAGGATAGAATCCCAAATGGTATTAAAACAATATAATAGATGAAACGTGAAAATTTTAAATTTGAGCGAAAACATTTTTTCCTTCTTAGTAGTGGCAAGAAAATATTACAAATTTTTTCAAAAATATTTTAATTTTTTTTTTATATGATTTAAAATGCCATGAAATGTGGGAAATTTAAATTTGACAAAAAAAAAATGTTTTCATCTATTCCATAGTAGTGGTAAAAAAAGTACAATTTTTTTCTCGGCTTGCGCCTCGGCTGAGCAAACTTCTGGACTCAACATGTAATGTTCGCCTTCTCCTCCTAGTAACTTACTTATTTCCGTCTATTCTCGTGGTAAAATATTTTTCAAAAATGTAGGTAAAAAATTTTTTCAAAATTTTTTGTTCTGAAATAAGTTTAGAATGTCATGAAACGTGGATTTTTTTTCCTTATTTGTTCCCTTTAGACGGTCCACCCTGTATATTATCCAGTGAAAGTTCAACCATTTCTTCGCTGACAGTAGCGTCAGATACCCACCAAAATTGACTGTTCTCTGTCAAGTACTTTTTTTAGTTAATGCACCAAGAGACAGACAGACAGACAGACGGTGAGACAGACTGATGGAATCGAATATGATCTGAAACGTGAAAATACTTCCCTTTGGTATGCGCGGGAAGTAAAAGGATGCATGTCACAAGAAGAGCTTGATCTAATTTGGTCAGCGTTACTGACCGAGTCAATATTACGTGTACAACTATCTCTCATGAAAATATCGTCTTATAGAAAATATTTAGTGTAAGAAAAGCCATTGGAGTCAATAAGACTTTTTTACTTATTTTGTTCCAATACGTTATCATGAAATAGTAATTTACGTTATAAGTCCGGTAGATGACTTATTACAGTATGGGTTGTTTTACGGACAAGGCAGCGCAAGAGCCGAGTTCGGAATATAAACGGTAGCTCTTACCGGACGTGTATCGTATAATATTTTATTTCATACTTTCTTTATAATTCTTTTTAAAATGAATAAAAAGTTATAATTATTCTAATTTAAAAAACTTAACCTTAACGATGCTATAGCTATTATTCTTCATAGCTAATTATGATTGTTTTTCAACTTGTCACTGTCATATAAAAGTAAGTAATAATGTAAACTAAATAATTTGTATACTGGCTGCAATTAAAATAGAGATTACTATCAGAAAATTATATTTTACAAGCAGAGGTGTCTGTAAATGCTTACAGTAATAATATAGCTCCAACTTAAATACAAATTACTGATTTTGGTTAAGTAAAGTATTAATAATTTTGAAAGTAGAAGTCTAATCTACAGTTATCTAACATTCTTCATTACTAAAGTCGGTACAGAAGTAGGTATGTAGTCAAAAGTCAAAATTAAAAAATAATTGCTTACTAATATAATAATTTCAATAATATAATAGTGTTGCTAGGTAACACATTACCGTATCAGATATTATAATGTTCGATTTACCAGCCGCAAATGAGTTCGGGAAATAGTCATTTACCGGAAGGTACGAAATAAAATATTTATACATATACACCTTGTATAATTTGTTGCCTATATTTTGTGTCCAACCTGTATTGTGATTTATGAAAGTCTTGTATTACGCTAAATTACTTGCCATAAAAAAAGAATCTAGTTCAATAGCAATCTTTTTTCTATTATCCACGTTATGAAAACCATGTGTAATTCTTATATATGTATATACGCAATTCCTCGAATACTCATGAAAAATTAAAGAGAAAACAGATGCTGATTTTATCAACAATATCTTTTACTCCGTGTCATTTAATGTTAAACGCTTGCTATCAGGAAAAGGTATATCCACATAGGAAACAATTTGACTATTTGACTAACTGACTATCTCATTACTACTGAGTGAATAATTATACTTCAGGTCTGTCCTTGTCTATGGTCAATTTTACCATTTGTTACATATCAAGTATCCATTAATTTTTTTTTTATATTATTATAGTAAAATACTTTTAATGAGGAAACTGTTTAGCTGCTTATGGATTAATAACATGAGCCATTATTAATATTATTTCTATTCTGAATTTTCTGAAAAAGTACATTTCAACCAATAATAAATTATAAGCGATTAATACAAACGTATGCTGACAGTTTAATTCACTCCTATGTTTGAGTGGTGTCATGATCGAAATTTCAGTCGCTCTCGCATATGCTCCCAGCACTTTTTTCTTTTTGAGTAAATAACTGCCTCGATTCATGTATTGAAAATTACGTGAAATCCTTGTTAAATGATAGTTAATTGCGATATTTGACAAATTCGTAGATACATTGAGCTTTCTATATTACTATTGGTGCAAAGTTGACGTTACCTCATATGTAGAAGAGACGAACCATGAAACATCTCCTATACTTTTTTTTGTGTCTTTTTATTAAATTTCACAAAAATGAGACATAATGCCAATTTCAACAAGGGTCACAAAATTTCAAAAGGAGAGTGCGGGAAGTACTTGGGTGTACCATTAAACAAACAACTGACGTTTAACAAGCACATCAACGCAACAATACACCCCTGGTTAAGAATAACAAATTTATTAGGTAAAATAGAAAATTGTGATACAAGGTGGGGCATAGTGCGTCGGACCTAGATATCTCGAGTTCTACAATAGCTAGAAATTTTCTAAAAAATTGCAAGTAAACTAGATAAAAAAGTCTATAACTGGAAATTATTTTCGTACATACAGGGCGAGCCAAGACGAAATTACAGGACAATGTGCCTTTTTTTTAATGGAATGCTATGTATGTCAGTATATTTTTTGAAGCATCTTTGTAGGTTCTATACATTCCTGTATTAGCATTGAATATCTCCCAACTACTTAGATGTAATGAATTTTTTTGTTGAAATAATACAATCTGCAGGTGGATATTAAAAAAATCACCACAGTCACCTTTATGGGTTTGAAGAAAAACTTATGTGAATACCAGTTACGAGACATCTAGTTAATATTTTTTTGGAATCATTTTCATTTCCTGAAACTGTACAGGGTGGCCAAACATTATTTTTCAATTAAGAACTTTTTAAATTGAATTCTTTCAATTTTTTTAAACGGATTTTAGTGTTAGTGTCTCCGCTCCGTAGGTGATCACAGGGTAGCTATTCTGTAATTTCAGTGAACGTGAGCATTTGTCGTGAGAGGAGAGAGCTCATATCACGATCCCTTCCCAGGGAAACAAATATACTATTCTGTAACTACAGTGACGTGAAGTGATCCTTCCAGCGTTGTTAACAGTTGCTCCTATATTTCAACCAATAGAATTGCGGCAACGCCATGATCAAGGGTAGTGCGTTGTATGATGGGCAACGCATCTTGTCAAAATGCGAGCTTCTGATATTCAAAATGAGTGCAATATCTGTAGCTTCTACATAGTCCCCACACGGCTATGCAGAATAATCCAGGTGAAAATCTGTTTTTTTTTTCATTCAGTCAATGTCAAACAAAATCAATGAAGTTGGTTATTGTCTTGGTTCTTGCATGGAACATCGTGTGTGAGTGGCTTTGTGCCTTTCTGATGAGCTCCAGAATAAGGGCAAAAATCGTATCAAAGTTCCAAAAAACAGAATGATAGGTTTCATGAAAATGTAATCCATTTGAATGAAAAATTTTACAAAAGACGGGGGTATGTAAATAAATTCATTTTAAGCCTTTGTTCTCATTTTAACTGAATCTTCATAGCCTTAGGGGCTATGTGGATACTGGTTTATTCTGTATAGCCGTAGGGGACTGTGTAGAAACTAATGTTAGAATTAGAATTGTCCAATAAGAGAGACAAATTGATTAAGGATTGCTAGCATAACCAGAATTCAGGTTATCGAAACAATGCAAAGATTGTAAATTAATAATTTTACAAAAAATTGTTTTTATTTTAGTTCTCATAGATAGTAGTTTCTGCTGTTTGCAGAATCCTACAAAGAATATGTTTCATTATAAAATAAATATTATTGCAAACAAAAATTATAATTTTATTCTAATTCTCTGAAAATATACGATATAGTTTTTGCATTCACGGAATGTTTTCTGAAGAATCATCGCCTGAGTTGAAGTCGCTGCAGATACTTGGAAGTGATGCCCTACTCCTTGAAATTTTGAAACTCCTCTTGACTAATCATCTATTTCACGAAAAAAACTTCAGCCGATCGTATCATGGGTCAAACATCTTCAGCTGATCTAATTGTTTTTCCGCGCGAAACTTGAACACAATACCGTGAGCGGAATCTTCATATCAGCTGAATCTCTTGAGTCCATTTTATGACATCAACTATCATATATTTCAAATTGATGCGGTAGGAAATCACTTTCCTGTATACTTCCAGGGTACAGCTGAAGCATTTCAGCCCTTTCTCAACGCAGCTGAAGCTCTTCTTCTGTTTATTCGCAACGTCAATTATTGTCTGCAAAAAAGGTTAAGCCGGTAGGAAATGACGTAAATTTTTTTCCGATTCCATCATTACCTCCTCTTAGAACGGTGCACTAGTGGGCCAGCTGAGTTTCACTTTCTTCTTTAAAATAATGACTACTAACGTTTTCAGTAATTTTCGATCGGCAGGAAATTACTTTTTGGAATTCAACACAACCTCCTAGACTATTACACCTTTCAAATTCTTCTAGATACACCTCCATCCGAGATTTACATGAGCGTTGCAATAACATAACACTACTAGTGGACTACATCAAAGCTACATGGCAGAAATTTTATCAATTCAAGCTTGGCAATACTCTGCTTACAAAAAACATCGCATAAAACAGGGAGAAAAATGTACTGTTTCACGATAAACATAAGTTATAAAGTTTATATTTAGTTAATAGTTATCACGTGTGATTTTTTAGTACCTTACGACGTATCGTGAACATTACTAATATTTTCAATTAACGCAAAAACCCTACTATACAGGAGTATTTTTGTAGATGTGTATTATAGAATTATTGTGGAACACATCAAAATGTAATTACTTTTATTGGATTCAAATACTCCGTTGAAAATAATACGTTTGCCAAAAAGCAATTTGAATAATCCTGATCTAATTTTCCAACTAATTTAATTAGGATTATGCTATTAAAACTTTTACATAAAAATTGGGAGTTTTATTAAAACGTAACCAAATACCCCATTCTTCACTTTGCATATAAAAGAATGGAAAGTAAAGCCCTTTCTGTTCGTTAAATGCAATTTTCAACTGCCGCCACTCGTATTATGATGACGTGGCAAATTCAGCTCCACTTTTATATAAAAACCAGCGAGTATTAGTGATTCGTTCTTCTTTGTTGCATGGAAATAGAGTTTAAGACGATATTGTGGTATAAAATTAAAAATGATTGCTATCTCTGTAGTATTTTAAGCCTATTCGTACCAAATTGCATTTTAAATTCACTGACACTAAAGTCTTTATTGCCCGTTAAATTACTCTTGGCTTTAAATAATATGCATGTTTTCATACAAAAATTAATATCATAAAGTGGAATCAGTGGTTCATGTTTGCTTTATGGGCAATAAAAATAAGAAAAAAAATTATTGTCTCATAAATAATTCTTAAGTAATCATCATTTAATACTACACACCATGACGGGTTTTATAGTCCAGTGTCACATCATTAACTTAGGGGGTGTAAAAAAAAGTAATATTCCACCAGCTTTGTCGCTTTTTGCACTAAGATCGTACCTTATAGATAAAAGTCGAGTATGTAGGGTTTTATCGTTTGATTTACAATTTAAAATTAAAATTCTGCCAATTATTGAGATTTCATCATGGCAGTCAACCTGCTATGGAGATATTTTTGAAAAAGGTAACTTTTCAGGCAGCATCTTAAAATATTTGCAAATAACTCTTGAAATTAGCAATTCTAGGAAAAGTCTGTTTGAGATAATAATTTGTATCTGCATATTTATCTTTTTTGTAGTATAATCATTAATCATATCTGAATTTGCAGAGGTTCAAAATTGTTTAAATAATAATACTAAAAAAGCTAACCATTATACTCTTTGCCGATTTACTACACTTGTTGTATAATTGTTGCTCATTCTATAGGGGATTCTTCAAAGTTTTATTTGTAAATGATATTAGTTTCAAACATTTTTTGTTTAATTACAAAACAAGAAAAAAAATTTTTCATTTAAAAAATGAATAACTTTTTTATTTATTAATCGATTTTGTTCCAAAACAATAGAGTTCTTTCCCTAGCTAATGATAACTTGCTGTCCAAATTTCAATACAATCGGAATTTTCGTTCTTAAGTTATCGTGCTTACAAGAAACGTGACGGATGGACGGACAGACAGACGGACGGACGGACGGACGGAAAGACAGACAGACAGACAGACAGACAGACGGAGGGACAGTTTGGAAGTTGTTAAGAATTAGATCACCAACACAGTGATATAAAAATGTTTTCTCTACGAGCAATATTAGCGGTTTTCGAAATGTGCCGATCGAATGCAATATACTCTTCGTTTTGGATTTGCGAAGAGTATAATAATGGTTTAATTCCCATTTTATTATTTTTTTATGCCTTATTATACTCTTCGCAAATACAAAACGAAGAGTATATTGCATTCAATCGGCACATTTCTAAAACCGGTAATATTGCACATAGAGACAAAATTTTCATATCACTGTGTTCGTGATCGAATTCTGAACAACTTTCAATATGTCCGTCCGTCCATCTGTCCGCCTGTCTGTCCGCCCGTCCGTCCGTCCGTCCGTCCGTCCGTCTGTCCGTCCGTCCGTCTGTCTATCCGCCTGTTTCTCCGTCCGTCACGTTTTCTTGTAAGCACAATAACTTAAGAACGAAAAGATCGATTGTATTGAAATTGGGACAGTAAGTTACTATTAGCTAAAGGAAGAAACCTATTTTTGTAACAAAATCTATCAATACATAAAAAAGTTACTAATTTTTAAAATTGCAACCACAACTTCTCAGCTGGGTGCTGAGAAAGCTATGAAAGAGTAGCAACCGGTTAGCTCAGGGATGGTCGAGGGTCACTCGGTGGCGAGAAGAGTTACATATTTTTTAAACAATTATTTGCTTGTCATATTAACCAAACAAAACTCTAATAACCTATAAAAAATTTGTACGCCAGCGTATTCCGTAAATAATACTCTTGCAAACTTTATCAGGGGGAGAAAACAATCAAAATCAAATAATATATTAACATAAGTATAAGACTAAAAATTTTACAACACTTTACAATTATTAAAAATATTTATAGTAAAAATTTGATTTAATTAGTTGAATAAAAATTTAGTTTAAAAAAAAAATTAAATTTGAAAATTAACAAAAAAATTACAATAAGAAACGATCAACTGGTTTACAATTTTTCTTCTGACCAAAAGTTGAATTTTGCACATAAATTTGGCTACTTAGCTTAGCGGAGACGTGGAATCCCGACGAGGTCTGATTCTGAAGATGGCCACGGGTACCCGGGAAGGAGGACGTAATATTAAGGTCTCGACAACGCTGATTTCCAAGAGACGCTGCGTCGGAACAATATCCAATACTTTGAGGATAACTCCAAATATTTAATCGCCTTGTGCCTTGCTTCGATGGTGGTTTGGTCCAGGATTTTACATGAAAAAGGGGTAATGTAAAGAACCAGTTGATAACAGAAAAAAAATTAAGATTGTGAGAAAAAAGAAATACAAGAAAACTACAAAAACTATAGTGACGAAGGTCACTACAAAACCGAACAATTAGCAATTTAACAAAAAACCTGAGTATTGATAAAATTTTACTTCTGAAAATATATGAATAAGCTACTGATTAATATAATAAATGAAATGAATAAATGAGAAAACTCTACTCTATTTTAGCCGTTCACAAAATGGCTGACTGGTTATGACAAAAATTTGAGTGAGAGTAACAAAATTTAGTTAGAATTAGAGAGAAAATATTTGAATTACTATCTGAAGGAAGACTAATGCTGTAACAAATATAGCAAAAAAAAATTATGGGTTAAATCTCCCAAAAAATTAACTAATAAAAAATGATCTCTTACCTCTTGTACTAACACGAGGTTAAGTAAATGCGACAAAATGACTTTAGGTTTCGACCTTTAATGAGATAAGATTGTCTACACACGATTAAGAAACAAAGATTCTAATTTACCCCTTGAATATTTCCGAGTTTAATCCTCGTCCACAATAATCTAAATAATGGAAAAACACCACGGTATTGTGTCTCAAGCGACCACAAAATACAAAATTGCCGCGATAATTAATGAGTTAACATGTGTTCAATGGACGCGGAAATCATACAAACACGTGCGTTAATAAAAATAAATTATTACACGAAATATCCTTTAATTTCCAAAAATAACTATACAGCAACGTTAAATCAATAATATGACATTATTTAATAATCAAATATATTCAAAATATCAAAGGATTAAAGAAATAAACGTGAAAATCCGTTAAAGAACAAGTAAACGATCTTAACTCACCCAGGTCCAAAGCGAAAGTAAGTGTAGCATGGATATTTCAAATGATGCTTCTACCGCGTATGCGCACTTGTTGACTTCTCGTCGGCATTTCCGCGGGTAATTCAAATTTATTTAGCACGGGTGCTTAAACGAAAATTTTTTCGTTACAAAATATAAAAAAATTAATGTTTTGTAATTAAACTAAAAATGTTTAAAACTAATATGCAACAATTATATAAAAGTGCAGTAAATCGGCGAAGAGTATAATGGTTAGCTTGTTTATATTAATGTTTTGACGGAATTTAGATGTAGCTATTACACCACTCAATTATTCCCTACGGCATTACCAACAATCTAGCTCACTGCTACCACATTGGTAACACATTAAAAGCATTCGAAAACATCTACGTCCTAGTCAGGATTAGAAGTCTGGACCCCTTGGTCGCAAGCCTATCACGTTAAGCACTGCTCTATTGAGCCGACATAATATACCATAATTTTGATAATCACAAATTTAGTCATCAACATACCTAATTAGGGCTAAAAATGAAGGCAAACATTTTCGTGTAAGGTGTATTTTTGCTAATACTTTTAGATTTAGAATTATTTACGAAAATTTTGAAAATGGTGCTATAAAAATTTCGCTTCATTTAAAATTCGATGGCTCGAGGGTACGTTAAAGTACACTCGATTTTCCTATAATTAAATTTAGAAAATTACAACACTAACTCGAATAGATTTCAAGCTATGATTCCTCAAATTAGATCATTTTCTGCTACAGTTGTAATAAAAGTCAAATTAGCGGTAGTCAAGTACGGCCCTGTCGTTTATAAAACATCCGTTATTTTGGCGCTTCAGATCTCGGAAACCTTTCAGGGGTCTGGGTTCTTCAGGGATCTTTCAGGAATCGAGAATATTCAGACAAATACGATGACGCGCAAGTCATAAGGTAGGATTTCAGTACTAAATAGTTGGCTCATAGAGCATTCCAGAAAGTATATGTAATAATTTTAGTAGTAATACTACCTTACTGGTATAAATGTTATATAGGGCAAATTAGGATATAAAATATTAGGAATTATTCGGGGCACATTAAGTAATTTCTCGCAAATTCCGTGGTAACCTATGCAACTTCAAATTGAGTACAATTTAGCGTAGGGAACGTTTTGATTGGTAAAGCGTTTAGGGCGTACCGCCCACTTTTAAGAGGTCTTATTTCGGACAGGTAAAATTGGCATTTCTAGTTTAGCCTCTCTTCGGTCAACATCTAGGTGCAGGGGCTAATAAATATTTATATCGCGATGTAATTAACCTAAGAGTATTCGGCCCGCTATTCACCTCAAGATTTGAAATTGCTGTGGACCACTCATTTTCTTGTATTACGTAATTATTGTTTGTTGATTTATTTCATCGTTAATTGTTTGTGTTTATTGTTTCATTTGTTTTCATTATCTCTGTAAATATAGTGTTTAAGTATTTTGAAAAATAATGGCTTATTACTCGATGCGTAGAGAAGTTCAATCTAAAATTAAGAAAGGTTCCATTGTGAAATATCCTGTTTGTGATGTACAGGGAAAGGGATACAACCACCCATAAAGGAGAAGGGCACGCACAGTCTTGATTTTGATTAGTGTACTATAATATTGATGGAGTCTGTAAAGTATTTGTAATATCTAATTTGTCATGTAATTACGGGAATATAACCCCAGTTATTACATCGTTGTAGAATGTTTTGCAGAGTTGTAATTTTTCTAAAATAGCTTTTTTTAGTGCATCTAACGTAAAAATAGAAGATTTAATTCTGTATAAATAGTTCAGTTACCAAAGACCAAAAATTCAGAATCTCGAAATAAGAACGGATGAAATTCGGTAATAGTTATTTTCTAAGTATATTAACAAATTATATATACGATGTAATACATTTAATATATAGACAACCCTGTATTTAATTTATTTTTAGAAGTAGAGATATGAGTATTGGTACATGTTCAAATTAATTTTTTATATGACATATTAATATTAATATTAAATTGGCGAATAAATTTCATCTATTTTTTATCAGGTAGCTTCCTAACAACTTCAATTTCCAATAGTGCCAATAGTGATAAATTAGCACCAAATTTAAAAAACAACATTAGTTTGACCATTGTCAATAATGTTATATGCATAAGTCTTATTGTATAAAACAACTGGCAGCATTTTTGGTCTTATCAACGATTATACTTCACCAATAAGTTTTAATGTCACATAATGTAAATATTATGTCTAAAGGAAAGCTACCTCAGAATTTAATTTGGGGCTTAAAGTGATACCCATATTCTAATTATTTGAAAAGTAAATGTTAACGTAGTTCCTGGCTGTATGGACAATGTCCTAATGCCAAAAAAAAGTAAGTGTCAATTTCAAATAAGTTACTAATTCAAGTTGAAAATAATTTTTCGTCAAATGGCATTTTCCCAAACAATCAATCGGGTCTTAGAACTGGACACAGTTGTACTACTGCGCTAGTAAACATATCGGATGACCTGGTGGAATATTTAGATAAAAATCGGGCCAGCGCACTCATTGTGATATTATGGTTTTAATGAAAATGCAGTCATATTTTTCTCGTCATATTTATATAATAGACACCAAGTAGTGCGTACCAAATTTGGTGTATCTGAAACTAAGTTAATTAAGTCTAGAGTATCTCAAGGTTCTATATTGGGGCCATTCTTATTTTTAATTTACACATCAGGCATTTGCCGCCATATTACTCATTGCAATATGCAAACTTATGTTGACGATACACAACTGCTTTATTGTTTTCATCTAGACAATTATAATTTTGCAGTTAGGGGTATTAATGCTGATCTCATATCAATTTATACTTATAGTGTGAATCACAATCCTGGTTTAAATCCGTCTAAATCGGCCGTGATTATATTTTGCTCCAAAAATTATTATTCACATTTAACTAGCAATATGGTAATACAGATCTGTAACGAGAATATACCATATAAAAAAGAAATTACAAATTTAGGAGTTATATTTTATCATAAATTGGAATTTGAAAAGCATCTTAACAGTCTGATTAAAAAAACTTACGATTAAAACAATTATATTTCAGTAAGCATGTTTTAAATTATGCTATTAAGAAAAAACTTTGTTAAACAATTGTTTTGCCTATTCTCTACTGTCTTATTAAAACATTATCCTTTTTTAAATACAGCTAACAAAAATAGAGTACAAAAAGTTCAAAATTCCTGTTGTCGTTTTATTTTTAATTTGCGTAAATATGATCATATAAGTACAAAATCAAGGACTTGAAATGGTTAAAAATGGATGACACTTGGAAACTCGACTTACTAGCTTACTTCTGAACCTGAGTATGTTAAGAATAAACTAATACCGCGAAATCAAATTCATGCTGTCAATATAAGAAACAGAAAATTATACGATGCCATTACATACTTCTGCTCTGTCCAAAAATTTTTTACTTTCAATGCTACAGGATGCAATAACAGCGTTGACAAATCCGTAAAAACATTTTGGCAAATTTCGTAATCATATAAAAAGTAAATTACTAAATCCATAAAATAACCTCGAATGAATGTCACCGGCTAACTTTCAATCTTTGCCATGTTGTTTACTTCTAAATATACGTTTAATTTGTTGTTAATTTGTAATGTATGTTTTATATATGTACTTTGTACATATACTTTATTCCTTTCTCATCGGTACATTATTTAATATTCTAAGTTATTATTTACTATTCTTTTTCTTAATATTTTCTATTATTTAGATATAAGGTTAAGTGTTAGAGTACCTTCGCCTTAATAAAGACGTTTTATTATTATTACTATTACTAATTTAGCAGCAATTATTATAATACGAATATAGCTTTATAAATGCCAATAAAACATTCAAACGTTTAACTGATTTATACTTGGCGCATATGATAAATAGCTTTATTTCTTGTCGAGAGAAAATGTAGAATGGATGTCTGCATTTAATGCTAATCAATCTCTGTTATGTCAGAATGTCTGTTAGAACAACAGCCATTTAGTATTTTGGTGTCAAGTAGTACAATTATTTCAAAATGGATTTAGACATAAAACTTCATAACAGTCACTGTTTGTTTCACGTTTCTTTTGTTGAAGATGAATCGTATCATAGATTACTGTATACATTAATATACGGGGTAATTTTATTTCAAATACTAGGAACTGTACTAATTCCAAGTGTGAAACTTCTTTTTAATCAATGTAGTAAAACGGTTTGTTTTGGAGAAACAGAGTATTACTAAACCAATTTGAATCATGTTTCGTGATTAGTAGTTGAAACTGAATTACATTTTATTACTATTAATAACATGCTGAAATGGTGTGATAAAATACTCCCCATTGATATTGAGCCATACCCGTCTCAAAGGGGCGTGTAAACTGTCATGATTTGTATCACCTATATCTTGTTATAATTTTGATGCAAAATGGTTTTTGACTAAGCATACTTAAAATGCACTATACAGTGCTAGGTTTGAAAGAGTTCTAAGTATTAATGCTCTAATAAACTTTACATAGATTCAGTCTCAAATTGTACAGAGCATAACAAAAAATGAATGTATGAAAGTGAAGCGGACACTCTGGAGTTTCTACAAAAATGCTTGAGTTGTGCATGACAGAAATAAATTTATGTCTAATTTTCAACTATTATAAGTCAAGAAGTACATTTCCAGTATTATGCAAATGGTAGAACTAATCTGCCCAATAGAGTTAAATCTCCTGATGAACTATAATATTTGAATCCAGGAGTTTGTCACCTGTATTATACAAAATTATAGAACAGTGATATATAATCAGTTGATTACATGGAGTACGTAAATAAATATAATTAAAAAATCAGTTGGGCATTAGAAAAGGTACTATTAGTGTTCGTAGTAATGTAAGTAATGGTATACAGTGTTATTGAGAGCCAATTATGCGAAGCAGTATTGGTACGTAATAAGACGTAAGAGTATCAAATACCATTAATCCCTTTAAATTAGTCAAAAAAAAAGTTTTGTGGAAAAACTTCCACAGCTATAAGACTTGTAAAAGGTGAAGCATGGGTTCTTTGAACATGGTTTTCACCCCACGCAGTTATAAAAAGGGTGGTTTTTGAGAAATATATGCATATATATGAATTCTACCTCTTTTTCGCCCTTCCCTTTATTTTGAGGGAAAAGGGAAATTTCAGGACAACAAAGTTGTAGAGTAACAAATTTCCAATAAATTTTGTCTTTATGCTTTTCTCCGAATTCCGCACAGTTTCGCCGCTAGAAGGCGCCAAAGAGATATATATAGTGTGTCCCAGTTTTCACGGTAACGCCTACGCAGCTCAGTTATTAATAAATCGATTTATTTTAAACAAGAGATGTATATCTCTTGAAGGTAACTAAAATCGCATATACTTATTTAATTTATTCAATAGACGTGCGGACTAAGGGGGTGAAAATGGAGTAAATTGTATTAGGGATTTTTTCTTTTTAAAGATTACCGCCATCTCATAGGGCATCCTTTTTGTCAAATTTTGTTAAAATATTTCTAGCAGTTTTAAAGATGAACAGGTACATATGAGATTTTGTAAAGAATTAATGACCTTTAACTCAGAACGAGGTGAATTTTGAAACAAAGTTATTTCACATTGTTTGCTACAAATCTAAAGTAATAATCAAAAATATCTTCATGCTCGCCAAAAATGCTAAGAAAGTTCTGCCCATTTACATGGGCCCTATAGAGTTTACTTGTTTTAAATCTTGTCATCTTTGAAATCGTAAACAGAATTATTAACTTGACAGTAATGGCAGTCTTTGTAGTTTACTTGTGTCATTATTTGTTGTTTAAATTATTATTCAGTTTCTCATTTAAAATGGAATATCTTTCTGTAGTTGATAAAGTCGAATTAATTCGGATAATGGGTGAAAATATAATTTCATATAGAAGAGCGGCGAGAATATTCAATGCAAGACATCCAGATCGAAGAAATCCCGTAGCAGCAAAAACTGTATGAAGTATTAATAGACTTTTTAATGAGACTGGTTGTGTTAAGAAGCATAGACAAAAAAAATATCAAATATTAAATTATAGATATGCTGACGATCCACGAATCATAGCGACATTCAGAAATGACCCAACATCTAGTATTCGCTCAGTTGCTCGAATTTTAAACGTTAGTAAGAATAAAGTTTGAAGTTGTCTAAGAAGAAGCAGACTAAAAGCTTTCAAGCCGAAATTATTACACACTCTAAAATAGGGTAATGAGGAAAGAAGGCTAGAATATTGTTTGTGGTTACAAGGGAAATATTTGAGTGTTCAGAATTTTATTAAAAACATCATCTTCTATGACGAAGCCACATTTTCAATTAATGGGGTTGTATTGTCACAGAACACTCGTTATTGGACAGCTGAAAACCCTCATTGGGTAATAAATTGTAAGGACCAATGTGTAGCTAAAATTAATATCTGGTGTGGCATATTGAATAATAAAATTTTGGGTCGTTTTTTTGGAAAACTTAAATTCCGAAACTTTTCTCAACCTCTTAAATAATTATCTTTATGGATTTTTAATGGACCTTCCACTGTTGTAAATGGTAAATTTATTTTTCCAGTCAGATGTGGCGCCAGCTCACAATTCAATTGTTGTTAGAAATTGGCTAAACATTAATTTTCCTCAAATGTGGATTGGGAGGAAGAGTCCATTACATGAGTGGCCGCCACGGTCCCCAGATATCACGTCAATGGACTTTTATTTTTGGGGAGTAATTAAAAATCGTGTTTACAAAACCCGTCCGAGAAACAGACAAGAATTATGTGAGAAGATTACAGAAGCTTGTCGAGAGGTGACACCAGTAGAAGTACGCAGAGTTCTAAATCATAAAAGAGGAATAGTGGAAAAGTGTATTAGATTAAATTGTGGCTTAGTACAAATGACAAATATTTAGTTATGTTCTTAAATATTTATTTAAATCATTTTGCTACTAACAATTTAAATATGAATTTTTTTGTTTAGTTTGTGTATTACGTATGCTATTTATTAACTAAATAATAGAACACTCAATTATAAACATATCTTTAGTGCTAAAAATTTAAGAAGTTTTATTTTATGTTAATTTAAAACCGTTTTATTATTCTGATCAATTTCTTAATGCGCTGCCCCACTTTGTTGGAATTAGCGTAATCCGTTGTATAACCTAAAGGCCATTCACATGTACCTGTTTATAGCTCTAAAACTATTGGAGATATTTTGACAAAATTTGGCACAAAGGGGTTTTAAAGGATGCCCCATGAGATGGTGCTAATCTTTAAAAAAAAATCCCTAATACAATTTACCTGAAAACTTACCTCATTTTCGTTCCCTTAGTCCGCACGTCTATGGAATAAATTAAATAGGTATATGCGCTTTAAGTTACCTTCAAAAGTGTATAACTTAACCAAGTTTAAAATAAATCGATGTATTAATAACTGAGCTACGTAGGTGTTACCGTGAAAAGTGGGACACACTGTATATAGAATTTTTCACCATTTAGATTTTCAGCCAAAATTATACATTTTGGTGAAAAATATCGGGACAGAAAAGTTGTAGAGCATAAAATTTCCTACAAATTTTGACTCAACGTTTTCGTCCGAATTCCACATAATCTCGCCGCTAGAGAGCGCGAAAGTCTATGTATATTTTTCGCTCGTGCCCTCTAGCGGCGAAACTTTTCGGAATTCGGACAAAACGTGGAGAAAAAATATGTGTGAAATTAGATGTATAACTTTGCTCTCTTGATATTTTTCAACAAAATCCATAGTTTTCCTCAAAATAGAAAAAAAAGACGAAAATTCATATATTTGTATATATTTCTCAAAAACCATCCTTTTTTAAGAACTCCGGGGGATGAAAATCATGTTTAGACAAACCAAATGCTTCACTTTTTACAGGTCTCATATCTGTGGGAAAATGTCTTTAATTTTTCTTGATTTGAAGGGACTACATAGTACACATAGTATACATTGTGATCAGAACCGTCTTAGTAATCTTAATAGACGGTTCTGATCACAATAATACTATGGGTATTTGATACTCTTACGTCCCATTACTTACTAATATTCTTCCGTACCACTAGCTCTCAATATCACGATGTCTGACTAAAGCAAAAGAAAGTATAAAATGGTCAGTGCTCAGCAATTTAAATCTGATCTGAAAATATTAGGAATTGTTGTTCCTCAAGGGTCGATAGTAGGACCACTTTTATGATTAATTTATACTACAGTGTTCAATGAATCTATTAAAACGTATGTGTTCCATTTTCTGCAGATGACAACAATCTCCATAATGTGTTTAGACCATAGGACTATATACGTAGACAAAAATATTTTAATAATTAGGAATTAATCGACTACCCCATAATCAGTCAAGTAGATTTAGCATAATGCACTACTTCACAAAAATATCCAGCATATACATATCCGATAGAGGATGAACACAGATGTGAGAATATCCAAACGAAACCATACCATACTCGAAAAGTGGTACATCAGGGATAGAAAAGATAAGTACTACCAGAAGCTCAGGTGAATAAATCAGGAATATACATTGGCTTAAATTTGTATAACGTTCCAATAGTGTACTAAACAGAAGTCACGGTCATAGAAGTTTGTTTACTAGAAATGAAAATGAGCTAATGTACTTACTGGAGAATTCGTATCACTATTAACAGCCAAGTAGCACTTAAAGCTTTAGAAACAGTAGAGACATGTTTTAGAATGTCACAAGAATACATAAATTCCTAGGTGAAACTGACTGAACACAGTACTTGTGTACCACCAACTTCTGCCCCCAGCAGGTTAGGAAGTTGAGGTTGCCCGGTTCTCGTTTAGATAGTGGAGACTGGGTCGTGGTTCGGAAATTATTCAAGAAAAACTTTTATTTTTTTGTTAGGCGCCAGTAGTCATATTAAAAAAAGCATCTATAACGTACTTGTCTAATTGTACGACTGTGACTACTCAGAGATAATTAATGTTATAGATACTCATGAAATTATCAACACTCAGTTAAAAATATCTGGTTTATTGACTCTATTATAAAACTTGAAATGGTTTAATTTAGATTACTTGAAATGTTACACCTTATGGTTGGATGTAGCTACTTCCTTACAGAAAGTTATATATTTAATTAATAAGTTTAACTAGGTTGAAGACCAAAAAATTTACAAAATATGACTAATTATTGCTAAACGGTGATTAAGTAATTAAATGAAGAAAATTAATAATTAGCTGAAGGCAATATATAACATAAAACAATTTAGAAATGTATAAAAGTTGTCGAAGGTTGAATAATGTCGTTGAAAGTTGAACGTTGAAAAGAAATGTTGAAAAGCAAATTCAGTTGATACATTTACCACCGGCTGGGTTCTGCAGTAACCAACCCTGGTCCTCGTCTTACTGAATCCTCGTGTTGCCACCACTCGATTATTGACTCTGTAGAGATCCCAAGAATTTAGACGCCGGAACTGTTACCAAACCAAACAACTTGGTGCTCTCATCCAGCGAGGACTATTTCATACCAGGCCACTCCAACCTTGGATTCAAAACTCCTTGGCAAATAGTCTGGTTCTCCTGGATTATAGCAGCTACCCAATCTTCCTGGCACACCGTTAAGCCAAATGTATGGTAAAATTCCCAATTTAAGGATTAACTTCAAATCTGAAGGGTCTACTTAAACAATTTGAAGGGTCAGCTTAAACATCGAAACTGAAGGGTCAGCTTAAACACCTCATTCCTACAAGAGTTATCATCTGTTACTACGCTTGAAATTACTTGTTTATTAGTGGGCACTCTTAGTGCGTTTGATAAAATCCCCACGTTAATGCATTACTGGTATCTCTCTAAATAAATTACATTAACATGCCCTTCTCGCCCCTACTAATATCGAGTTAAATTCTTTTGAATTTTAATTATTCGACAAGGTTACGAAAACGTAATTTAATAAATTCGAACTGTCTTTAAACCCTTATTAAACCTCAATTACTCATTAATAAAATTTACTTCTAAATATATCTTAATACTGAGTTAAACACATGTCTCGAAATACCCCGTTCATACATTAACATGACCGCGTCTCTTTCAAGCCACGCGCCGCGAATGAAGGTAATTTGTGATCAACAAACATCGCGTTTAATTATGATAAATTCAACAATTAAATTGCAAATACATGTACAACAAATGCTACAGAAGGTAATTATATTTATATTATTAACTATCTATTAACATACCACACTAGATGAGGTGCTAATCGGACAACACGTCCGTAATTGCTCGAAGTCAAAAGGAAAATGGCTATCACGAACTGTTCGGATACCTTGTTTGATTTCTAACCAACTAGTTACACTTCTATACGCGAGATGTCGCAGGTAGTGGGAACATAAATCATTCTTTAAATATAATACAAATCTACACAATTACTGTACTGCATCATTCTTATGCATTCATGAGTTCCAATTTAATCAGAATTATCGATTTATAATTTTGTTTATTGATTTTTGGGATTTATTCACTTATGCAGATTTCTTCTTTTAAATATTTGTTGTACCAGATGACTTGTAGGTGTTTATCAAGAGAAGTAACAGATGGCGCTTGTATGCTAATTTATAATTTAAAGTTGGATTGACGAACACAATTCTTCCAGATTCCAGATTCAGTAAGACTAGGGCTTTGGGATTGGACTGAAAAATTAAATAATAAGTTTACAGAATTGTGGTTTAAGACTACAAAAATTCATTGCTATTAGAATAAAAATTAACAAGTGGCATTCAGGTAATTTTGAATGTCACACTATACAAGTGAAGAGCCACATAGGCAATCAGGAAATAAACAAACTGAACCAAGCAGATGTAAGAGCGGTCTTGATAACCATATACCAGCTTACTTAGATGAGTAGAATAAAATTAAGGTTTATTACAGCCTATAAGAAACAGCTGTAAGTGCACCTAATATAAATGAAGATATCAAATGCCTTGCTGATGCATCACGTAAGCGCTGCCTCATAAAAGCCAAAAAGAAATTCATTCATAACAACCATTTCAGTACTTACGTGTGAGACCTCAAACCACGGAGTCCCGGGTTCGAATCTTGACTAGGGCACGAAACATGAATAGCATTTTTAATGAGTTGCCGAGACAGCAGTAATTAGCTAAACGCTAAACCACCATTGGATAGTCACTGTTAGCTCCTCTGAATTAATCCGCACGATAAACAGGGCGATTACGTGTATTAGCTCGCTGAGCAACCGTGACGGTTAAATCAATTATCAATTAATTAAATCAATTACCATTTTTACAATTATCACGTATTTATATTTTGTTAGAGTTCACCTTATTCTTTATAACTAAGTACCTATTTTCTTTTTAAAGTATAAGTATAGTAATTAAATACACATTCTTAATTCTATATGGTTGAGTGGCTTACGTGGGTTTATGAATTTAATTCATCTCGAGAATTATCAGTAGACTAACAAAAATAGAGAGTTGTTTCAGAGAAAATGTTGAAAACAAAAGCTAATCGACAGTAGAGAGGATACCAATGTAATATCTGGGGAATAAAGTAAAAGCAATATATTTGAAAGTAATGAAATACACGATGTGCAGAGAATACTAACTCGAGAATTTGGCATTAATAGTAATTATTTTTATTTATTACGCTTTGCTTAAAGCTTACTTTTTCACTATACTGTCATGAATAAATAATTGCTCCCAAAGCTTAAGGACATAATGTTGTTTTAAAATAAAACGAAGTCTTCTACATTGAACTCTGATGATTATGTTCTTGATATTGGAATACGAGACAGAATTCATTAATTTCTATAGTATAATAACCAATTACTGACTTTGCAATATCACGACAAAATTCCTGCCTAGTTATATTTATTTATTTAACATTCCACAGTATAATATCAGTTACTGAATAGTAACTTAATAATGATTGAAACAATATTCAATAACATAAAAATGCATTTAAATAAATGCATTTTAATAGAGATACAGGGATAACAACCGTCCGCACATGTTATAGTTTTATGGTTTTATTGATGCTTCATTGCAACTGAACATATCAAACTTGATTTGCACTACTTATAATAGTTGCATATTTGATGGAGAATTTGACATTTCATAATATTAATACGAGATAAATCATATTCTCTATAGGATTTGACAAAGTGCAGAAAACTAATGTATGAAAAATGAAAAGAAATACTACAGGGAGATCGAGAAAGACTGAATGCGCCGCTCCCTAGATTTTTTGTGTGCCACTCCACATTATTTTGTGGTGGGTACTTTCACTATTTGCACGTTGGCAACAGTAACTTATTGATTTATATACGTCCTGTGCGCGCAACGTCACAAATTTTGACATTCATCAGCTTATGGACAACAAACCGAAATTCCTAAAGCGTTAAATAGCAACTAACCAAACTTTCCATTAAATTACTACTTTTGTGGACATTATATTATACAATTTGCCAAGTTTTGGCTGTATTTTTAATTGTGGAAGTGTGGCAATATGAAATGACGCCAGTTTTTATTAAATATTATCGATTTTTCAACTAGGAAAAGTTGAAGTTGAAATACGTCAATTGATTGCAAGTAGTAAAAAGAAATTATTTTGCAGTAGTATTTCAAGCATTTTGATAATGGTAAATTGTTACATGTTAAAGTAAAAATTTTATTTTTAACGTAGGTTTATATTGTAGGCCACACTGCTATATTACAAGACTCGAATCTAGTTAACATAAGATGCAACTTAAAACCCAAATCTGATAAAGTTTATAGATTATGAATGAAATATCACAGTGTCATCGATGATCTGGAGCCTAAATGTGTTGTTTTAAGGTATATATTGTGGTTGTTTAAAAACTGCTATGATGGATTGTTTAATATTTGAAAACTGGGTCTAAACGCCGACTGACCCTATACTGCCTCTACCTAGCTCGTGCCAGCAAAATATACCCTATCTCAAGAGCAGGTTCAAACACTACGTAGTGAAACAAAACGTGTTGTTCCTAATATAACATTCAATTAAATAAGACATAACACAAAACATAACAATAGCAAATAAACCTATAAAATATAAAATCAATAACAAATACTACCACAGAACCGCAAAATGTCGTAGCAAATTTAATCGTAAGGGCCCTTACCTGTAGTAATGCTTCGCGTCGACGTGAGTGGCAGATGCCAGATGCTGTCATCAATGACGTACGCCACACAAACTCAAAGTTCAGAGCACTTAGTGTTATTCAGCTGACACGCATTCACTTGAATTGTTCTAAGCACCCCTTTTATCTGTTCGGTGCATACGTTCAAATGTTCGACGTAAAATCTGTCACACTGGATATTCAATTCATTTATGGGCAAATACTACAAATACTTGCACTAGGTTTGCGTATGGAAAAATAGATTTCAAAAGATTCCAAACCATACAAAACCAATTTCTTAACTTCTGCTACTTGTAAATATAAAATGTAGAAAAACTTCTAGATATTACCTTGATACACCATTAATAAGCTTCACTTCTTGGTTGAAAATCAATCAACTTTCACTTTGTTCTAATTTACAAAGGCTCAGACTTAATATTTCATTGAAGCACTCTCACAACTCTATGCATTAACTTTTATTTGACCTTTTCCTTTCCAAGTCCTTCTTTTCAAACAACTCCTATCCACATCATCATTTCATTTTTAACAACCTTCACTGTCTCCTACATAATTTTTCATGTCATTTTTCTCCTCCCTTCAACCTGGCATTTTTTTTACTCTCTTGATTTTTTCCGTTTTTCTCAAAATAAAATAATAATAACTTAAACCTAAGTCTTAAATCTAAAGTAGTAAAAATTATAGTTTTCTTCCACTGCGAGAGCTGTAAACCTCTCGCGGTACTAAATCACGTACACGAGCTTAAGTAATTCCATATCAATACATTCACTCGCCAGATCACTCGAATTGTCATTATTTAAGTATAAATGTCATCTAAGTTATATTACACACATTAAACTTGGTGACAATAAATATATTTGCATATTTACTTCGTAGATATATTTATTTATTTATTTTATTCGTCCTGGCGAAGTTTAGCTAATGCTACTCTACCACACAACCAGGACGGCGATTCCAAGTAATGGAATCAATCGACGTGACTTAACATCGCCAATCGAGATCTCGCCACTGAAACCGGTACCGTACCTCACCCCTCATATTTTGTTTTATTCACATTTACAAGCATGTGTACGAGTTCAGCGTAGTCGACATTCAACCTACCTAACGATAGTAAGTGATAAATGAAACAACAAAAGGAAAAGAGAATATTTAATAAAACACATAAGTTAGACAATAGTAACATTAACACGACATGATAAAAAAAGGTTCTTACAGAAATTACAATGGTTGCACAGCTCGGCTGCATAAATATACCATAGACGAAGGGTCAACAGCTAGACAAATTGTGTTTAGCTTACTATAACTTTAAGTCCTTTGATTAATTTGTTTCTTTTCATGAGTACCTATTTCACAAAATTTACACATTGTATAGCATAACGGTTAACTGCTTAGCCACAGCCATTACTGCTATAAAAATTAAAAGGAATGGCGTCGCATCACCTGACTCTCTACCTTATAAATTACAAATCAGGCTAGCGAACGTGTTTACCTTAACCTGCAGCACAAACACAATGAGTACTAAGAAATCATCTGGATCCGCAATATATACAACGAATGAGGCTTTTGTTAACAACGCTGAAAGTCCATAACCTGAAAAATGGACTTGTGTGTTAGTAATTATTCATAAAACAACATATAATTATGCAAGGATATGGCAAAAATTATATATAATTTATAACTAATTCTTACCCTTGCGATTATATGCTGTTATCCTGTAAATTTCTTCGAGAGAACTTGTTTCACCCAACCACTAACAAACTGGTTGTAAACTTCGACTTTTGAGTTTGTAGTCATTCTTTTAATTACGCACTCCTCAAAAATCAAGTAAATATAATATATGTGTATGTAATATTCGGAAATACATCTGCATCTGTACTAAAATCTTCTTTATGTAACCTATAGGTATTTAAATTGATAGCACCAACTTTTTTCCATAGACCTAACCTGTTCATCACAGGACAATTTCGTAAAATATAAAATCGTCTTCAACTTAACAAACAAAATTCGCCACATGAATTGGTTAAGGATAATTGTGGATGTTAAATAATCCAAAATTAAGTTTTAAAACTTAAAACACAAAATCTGCAAGGTACTCAATTAGAACAAGGCTGATCACAAAACACAAAGTGGCGGCCATTTGCATTTCTTCATAATTCCCTAAACTGGTTACGTACGAAATTAGTTTTAATAATATACGTAGAATATAAATCAATTTTGATCATTTTAGTGACTTTTCTGTGTCACGTGACATTCACTCTTTATTGATCGCACTGTATCTATAAAAATATTAATTTCCAATTATTGCATTCTATCGACAACCTGCATTCTGGTTAGGCCTAGCAATTAAAAGATCTTGAAATTAATTTGAATGCACGTTGTCTATAGAATGCAATGATTGTAAATTAATCTTATTATATATAGATTTTTTTTCATACTTAGACTACTGTTTCTACTGTTTGCCAAATCCTTTAAAGAATAAGTTTCATTACAAGTACATGCAAGCAAAAATAATTCACTTTAATTCAATAAGATATATTAGGATACTGAAGGTAACAGATTGCCGTAAAAATATTAGTGGGGCATATAGGAGTTTAACTGGCAAAAAATATTCTTACTGCCGATATCACTTATTATTAGCTTGCATAGAACTAGTTGGGTAAAAATTCAAGAGTATCAAACAAGTGTCTTGAAAGTAGTTCCTTATGTGGATATCTAACTGGAGAGTATAAACGATCTTCCTTATAGTTAAGATATTTTACTAAACGATTGATTCTATTTATGTTTTGCAGACAAATGTAGTAGTGGGGACACCATGTGACGGAGACATAATATTCAAGTCGAAGTCTGACAAGAATAAAGTATAATAATTTGAAGGTGTTTAGATTGGTAAATTCGCAAGTATTTCACAAAACCAATAGATCTGAGGGAATTTGCTACCACATATGTATGAGCGGAAAAGGATAGCTTAAGATTGAAAACCAGGACAATGTTGGATTTCTTCAGAGAAACCTCATCAAGGAAATAGTCATATTTCATTCTGTTGTGTTTCAACGAAAAGATCATAATGTTACGTTTACAGGGATTTAAAACTATATTCAATATACACTAGGTATCAATTTTATTTTGTAACTTATTACACTTATCATGGGACTTAATGACTGTGTACATTTTCATATCATCCGAGTAAAGCAAATGGTTTGTGTCACTCTCCATATTATTTATAATATCTATCTATCTATTCTTGTAATCTATGGCTGTGGCTGCAAAGCCATTCGCACAAGACCGATGTTTCGGAGAGGAGTCTGTCTATAAGGTCGGTAAGTACCTAATGTTATAAAGATTTACTCTAACCTACCACAATTTGTCTGCTAACTTATTTCTGATATTTAATTATTCATTCATACATTATTTATATTTATAAATTACAATTTTTCATTTTTTCTACTTTTCATTTTTTTTTTCTTTTTATTAAAATCGTATGTTTTAATATTTCTTTTGTTTTTTATTTGCTTCTTGTTTTTTTTTTCGGTGTTTTCTGTTTTTTTTAGGAATTAACGAGAAAACAAGTTTGCCAAGGGGCCCATCATGGCATCTACATCACAACACTGAATTTATAATATCAATAAATAAATAATAATAGTCTCAGTATGGTTATTTGTGGGACCCTAAAAGTTAAATATATCAGTAGATTATTAACCGCAACATTGCACAAACTCTTTTCTATCTTCAACATAAAATTTAAAAAGACATTGCAAATTTCTTAATGCGCCAAACATATCTAATTTATTAAATTACTGCGATTGAGTCTAAAAAATGTTATGAAAAAGTTTGTATAAGTATATGATATCCACCTGCAGGCTGGAATTAAATGCATCTGCTATATAATTAGTATTAAAATAATATTCATAGTTATCTCGAAAAATTTTAGTTGCCATTAGTTGGTAAAGTCACAAGCAATACTTGGTGTTGAAAACAGAACGCATGTAAACTGTTAATGTTAATAAAGATCTCTTTATTTGGACCAGTGGATTTTGTGAACGTGCGAAATTAGGCGTTTGCTAATATCAAATGTGCCAAGAAGTTTAAAATCTAAATTAGCTTACAAAACAACCAAAGTACAGATTAACGCTTCCTGAATATCGTATGCGGAAACTATGTTTCCTCTTCTCATATACACTATCGCACAACGATGAGTTTAGCAGAAACAACGTTGCTTACAAATATTACCAGAACACAAATTGATATAAAATGCAAATATATCACTAATCGTATTATTTTGACCAAACAATAAAACAATGTATCAATGTAAAAACAATCAACTAATGTAAAAACTTGAGTCTATGACTTAATTCGTATCTAGGATATACTATGCATAACAGCATCGCCTGCAGTAGGCATGGAAGTGCTGCTTTGCTGTGCTTATCGCCACTTAGTGGCAGACAGTAAGGTAGTGAAAGTGGTATATACACTATGAAATAATGAACATGAAACCATTTAGAAAAATCATACCACACGGAAATATTTCAACAGCTAGAAGGAAATAGACTACTCGATATACAGTCAGATAGAATCAGCAGAGATAAAGAAAAAACTCAGCCAAATAGTTTGTAGAACGTTCATTTGGATGACATTAATCTAAACAGAGCTAGAGAATATTTAAATTTAGATACATGATTTTATTTATTTCTACCAATTATTAAGTAAAGCAACAATACCTATTGAAGCCATGCAAGTGCTGCTTTATCCACCGCCACAGCATCGGAGAATAACGCACTGATAGCGTCGTGTACACTATTTATAGAAAATATACAGGTTGGGGCAATAGTGCGTCAGACCCCGGTATCTCGAGTTCTACGATAGCTAGAAATTAAAAAAAAAATTGCATGTAAACTAAGTCTATAACTGGAAATTATTTTCGAACATACAGAGCGAGCCAAGACGAAATTATAGGACCAAGTGCCTCTTCTTCAAATGGAATGCTATGTATATCAGTACATTTTTTGAAGCCTCTTTCTAGGTTCTATTCATTCCTATACTAGCATTGGATATCTCCCAACCATTTGGATGTAATGAATTTTTTAAATTAAATTTTCTCAATTTTCTCAAATGGAACACCCTGTATATTTTTCAACGATGTGATGTAGAAATGAAAAACGAACATTTTTTGTACGTACTTCCCTGCAGCTAATTTCGGTTTATTGAGCAATAATAACAAAATTCAAAAATAAACTTAAACAAAGAGGTTTCTTCAAATAACTAAAAAATTATAATAAATGTTCCACATGTTGCCCATTTTGATTGACACACATCTCTATGCACTTTTGATATGAGGTTCCCACTGCCTAAAACTGCCGGTGTGATAGATCTAAAGGCAGTTATTATTCTTTCCTTCGTATTTTATACTGTTGTTGGCACGTCTCTATAAACAATTTCCTCCAGAAATCCATTTTATAAGATCTGGGGATCAGGCAGGCCAAATAGTGGGTCCATTTCTTCCAGTCCACTGATGAGGGTAGGTATTATTAAAGTAGTATCTAACTGCTTTTAAATAATGTGATGGAGCACCATCTTGCTGAAACCACATCATATTTTGAATTCTTTCAGGGACATTTACCAATAATTGTGGCAGATAGTTTTCCAAAAAATGAAGATAAATAGCTCCAGTCAATGTACCATCAAAGAAATGTGGCATTATTACATGTTCTCCAATAATCCCTCCCTAAAAGTTTATAGACCATATGTGTTGGTAATCAACATACATAAAAAAGTGAGGATTTTCCGAAACATAATAATGGAAATTGTGCCTATTAACAAATCAATTTTTATGAAAAGTTGCCTCATCAGTGAATAAAGCATTATTGAAGAAGTTGACATCATCTTGCATTTTACCTCTGGCCCAATTACAAAATTGTAGGCGCTTTTGAAAATTGTCATCAGATAATTCCTGGTGCATTTAAATACGATATGCATGCAACTTATTTATTTTTAAGATTCGACCTACAGACCGTCTACTTATTCCTACTAATGAGCTCACTTCTTTTTGATTAACATGGGGATTCTCAACCGTTGCTAGCACCACAGAAAACTCACTTTCCTCTTTCACAACACGTTTTATTCTTTCACTTTTTTTTATTCGACATTTCCAGTTTCCAGAGGGTTTTGGAAGCTGCTAACATCAGGAATCCTTCTTTCAGGATAACGTTGGTGATAAATTCTATTGGCAAGTAAACAATTTCTGTCTGACTCACCAAAACAAAAGTCAGTCTACAAGTTCCGCTTTATTAATTCATATTGCACAATTCCAAACATTTTAAATTCAATACAAATTGTAACTAATGACCGATAAGTGTGAAAAATACTCTGTTGTACACGACAGTATATACCAAACTGAGGTTATTGCTTGTCGAATAACGAAAACGACAAAAAATTTAAAAAAAAAACATTACAGTAAAGAACCTGCTAACTACTATTTACTCATTTCAATGGATTGAAAGAAATGGTCCCACTAAAGGGCTTCATTTCAAAATTGCATAATAATAATAATAATAATAATAATAATTTATTAGTCAAGCAGATCTTATACAGATATATGACAAGTCAAAAAAAAATGTCTTTTACACGTTAAAATGGCTTTAAAATTTAAGAATAAAGAAAATATACATTTCATTACATACTGACAATAAAATGAGTAGATACAACACACACATAATAATACACAAGTAAAAGCAATAAATATTATATTAGATAAAAAATTATATGAGGCCCTAGCTGGTATTTAAAAAATCTTCAACTGAATAAAATACATTTTCAATTAAGTACTTTTTGACGTTCGTTTTGAATTTATTGATCGACAGTGTTTTAAATTCATTTGGTAAATGATTATATATTTTAATACAATTGTATTTTGGACAGTTTTTATAGAAGGCTGTTTTATGTTTGGGGATCTTTAATGTTTGTACGTTTCTAGTTTCATGTTCATAAATACATAAAGAAGTGTGTCAATCAAAATGGGCAACACGTCGAATACCTATTATAAATTTTTCTACTGAATTGTTTTAGGGAACCTCTATTTTAAGTTTATTCTAGAATTTGACACTTATTTATTTATGAAACGAAAATGGTTGCAATTAGCCATAGGGAAGTACTTACAAAAAATGTTCGTTTTTCATTTCTACATCATATTGTTGAAAAATATACAGGGTAAATTGAGAAAATTCATTCAATTTAAAAAGTTCTTAATTGAAAAATAATTTTTGGCCACCCTGTACAGTTTTAGGAAATGAAAATTATTCAAAAACATTAATTAGATGTCTCGTAACTGGTACTCACATGAGTTTTTCTTGAAAGCCATAATTATGACCACAAATATGCAGTTGCTTTTATCCATAAGAAATACAAGAGAAACTTCATGGTCTCCGAGGGACGTGTTAGTATGAAATGGTTTTGTTCAAACTAGGAACAAGTCTAGAGAGTGAGGCAAAAAATGTTTAACATGATTTCTAAGCCTTCTACTGTACATGATCCTAGCTTGAAGAAAAAACTACAAAATAAACTTTTTGAGCCAATGCAGAGTAATGATTGAACAAACGTAGAATGAGGCATACGTATGAGTGGATTTGAGCACCTCCTCCTTAAAAAAATTAATAAAATCGGTTTAAAATAGACTATTTCCTTATTATGTGTAAAAGACCACACATTTTCTAGGGCCTATATTACTTAATATGTCTACGGAAATCTCAGTTACTTATTACTAATTAAGGTAAATATTCGTAAGAAATTATACTTATAGACAAAATAAGTAAATCAGAGTGAACATCAGGTCATTACGCTTGCCTAGTCCACTACAATGGATATAAAATACTCAATTATAGTACAGCGCAGTTTATATCAGACCTGTTCGTGCCAGTGAAGGTGATTCTTCACGGTTTTTATTGAACAATTCATATATTTAAGGAGCTCTGTGGCTCCGATTGAGATAATGAGATGGCTCGCGTGATTTTCCAACACTCATTTACCAAACGCAGGTTCATTTGTGGCCGGGTTCGTAATTTATTCCTTCGGTTGCAACTCAAGCACGCGAAATTAAGTCATTTGTTACCATTTTGACGCCTTTGTTGGCCAAGAGGTGCGACTTAAGACTGCTTATATCAGCTGGCGGAAATAATACTCAGAGTAGAAGGAGTTATCGAAAGATTTATGTCCCTTGAATCGAGCAGTTCCAGATACAACTTATTCATTTTTGGATAACAATCAATTGCTGTGTGGTACCTATAAATTTACACTAATTGAGGAAGTCCTCCAGAACGCCCGCCCGCCCCCTGCAAGATCTTTGGTTAAATTTATAAGAGGGCGTAAAACGAATTTATTAAATTTTATTCCTGGCCTCTAATTTAAAATTTCAAGGAAGAAATATGAGCAGATATTAAACATTATAATGGTGTATAAATCACTGCACAAGAACTGTATTTCATATAGATATTCGGTTAAAATTGTATTTGATCGACTCGTTTCTGCAGAGGTATAATGTTATGATAAGAATAAGACAGTCGATGTTGTTAAAAATAATAAATGAAGTTTTATTTAGCAAAAGCTATTTACAAGACACATAAATTTGTACCCAATCATTATTCATTATCTTGTGCTCTAACAGCTATATATATCTAATTTAATACCATTTCTTGTAAACAGCTTTAAATTACTAGATGACTTGATGTCCGTAGGTACAGTGTTGCATGTATGTAGGCCATCACTAAAAAAGTTCATTTTTGTAAGAAAGATATTTTTCTACGGTCTATGTTGTAGTTTTTAGTAGGCCTAACCGAATAATTGTGCAATTTTGATTTTTTATTTAAGAAGGGTTAAATATATAAATATGTAGGTACTAGATTTTTCTCTATTCTATATATTAAAATTGTTGCTCTTTCAAAACCTTGCCCCACCGAAATCCAACTCTGTTGGGTTAACATATTCGAAACAGGTGTGTATCTATCACAATTTAATATTGCTAGTTGTAACCTCATAATATCTGATACACTACATGATATTAATAATGAAAAGCAATAGTAAAATGTGTGTAAATTATAGTGTTCTATATAATTAATTTTGACCACTGTGTTAAATCAACGGATATTCTTTAGAAGAAGGAGAGCTTTTCACCAATTTTCTTACATAAATAATTTACATTAAAAACGTCAAATTCAACTTTTAGGATTTTAATGTATATAAACACTTGATCATTTAAGTATTTTCGGCAAGTAAATAGTTATATTGACTGTTTTTCTTATGTGCTTAAATTTTCTTGAATTTTATATTGCCTCTCTAAATTAATTTTACGGCTGCTATTATATCAAATTTTGGAACCAATTTTGGGTTTATTGCATAGTTTAAACCTTTTGACATGACCGATTTATGTGAAATTGTTTAAATTCGTTCTGACATGTTAATGACAGTCTTGTCAATTAAGAGGATTATTATTTACAATATTCAATTGCCTAATCTGTTTATCTCTTTGAATTTCTGAATTTATTTATATTCGTACTTTTTTGCAAATTAAAATGTTTGTTATAACTAAACCTGATGTTCCGGTGTATATAGTCGAAATCTTGTTCCACGACGCTGTAATATAATTTGTTTTCTCTGTAAGTGATTTCATTAATAGTTCGTTCTTTTTGGAATCTATGATATTGAATCCTTTTCTTATCCATTGATTTGCTGGCTTTATCCAAAAAAATTCTTATTGTTTTGTTATTCTCAAGAGATACTTTTAGCCGTAAAAATTTTGATATAATTCCATGTTTCCAACAATTACATAAGAACGTGATGGTATTTTCTAATTAATAGGATTTCATTCGGCGATTCATAAAGTTTCTATTGATTGATTGATTAATTTTCCAGAGTAAGGTGAGCTTTGCTGCCGATTCCGGACATCGGACAGGTTCGTTCCAACATGCAGCTCGGTCGTCCATCGAACGGCCAAATGCGGTCGCTCAATCGTCTGCTAGTTTTTACATCCTTCACTCGCTGTGATATATTCATGCCATGACTGAGCGGCTGCACCCGACCGCCCAACGGACGACAAACCGCATGCCGGAACAGACTTCTGATGTTTTTACATACCGCCTGACCGGCTGCATACGCTGGATTGGACATGGGACATGCTCGTTGCCAGCAGCGAGAACACATGACGCATTGAGTAGGAATATAGGATATACAGGTATTTGAGATGCTTCTTTTCAGCCTCCATGCTTCTTCCAAGTTTACACCTATCATCATCTACTTATTTATTCTTTTTCTAAGTTTTCTGTTTCTAAATACAACAGTGTGCACCTTGTGGAGTTAGAAAATATTAGCGTTTCGTTCCGTAGCTACTCCGTGAACTCATCAGTAAGGCTGGAGTAGCCTTATACGCTTTTCCAACGAACTCAACATGACCGCTCGTATATATACTTAGTGGGCCAAATGATGTGGCGGTGAGATATAAGGGAAACGTCACACGCGGCACCATTCTTCCACCAGTGACAAAGTCACGAGAAACCTGATGGTAGAAGAAGAGCGATGGATAAACTGGACGGGAACGAAGCGAGTACCCCACTCTTTACTTGACGCACTCTACCCGCATCAGCACAATCCTAGGAGAGGGGCTAAACAACGCAATGCTCGAGGAGGAAATAACTCATAAACTCGAACATGCTTGTGTGCATGTCTCCGTAGGGCATAGAGCAGGTGTAGAGTACGTCGTAAATCACGTTGCGTGTTCATATCACGTCGGGGTCACCAATGTGGAGCTTGAAAATATTAGCGTTTTGTTCAGTGGCTACTCCGTGAACTCTTCAGTAAGGCTGGAGTAGCCACTGCCTTATACGCTTTTCCAACGAACTCAGCATGGCCGCTCGTATATATACTTAGTGGGCCAAATGATGTGGCGGTGAGATATAAGAGAAACGTCACACGCCACATAGCCTCCTGTCCGCTCTCGTCCATGTATGGTTTCATGCTTCCCAAAAATCCATGATTTCTCTTCAACGGAGCTTTTATGTATTAACCGTTCCATAGGTAAATATCCATTTACGGCGGAAGTGTTGGGAGGGGCCCTACGTAGAGGTGAAATAAAGCATTTTATAGCGGGTTATGAGAAAAAGGTCCGGGAGAATATTTTGTACACCCTGTATATTACTTTATTTTTGAAGCAATCAGTTTTACTTTCCCTTTTCCAATTCCGAGTAATTGTTCTATTTCATTATCTATGTTTAATAACTTTTCAATTTTAATTTTAATTTCTTCAAGTTTAATAAAGAAATAAACAAATAAATAAACTAATACAATAATAAACTAATGCTACAAATTAAGTAAAACTCATCTCTTTTCATCCACAGCTGGCTGTCTATATTGCCTTATTAACACATATGTTGCTCTGATCCACTTGAAAAGGGACCCAGGTATAAATTTTACGACTAGCCCCAGCTGTAGGAACTTCACTAAAGACACGCTTGCTTTTTTTGGTACTATTACCAAACACAGTAATTTTTCAATTATTAATTCGGTGCGTGCTTTATTCCTCTACTGTTACACTTCATTTTACGCAGAATTTATTAATCTACCAATGACTTAAGTTTCATCGAGTTTAGTGGAGTTTTAACCGGTACTTCTCGCGTTTTCTTTAGGAGTGTAGCACTGCACATCTGCCCTCGGGTAGAATCAAGATGACTCTTGACCTGTAATTGTAGCAATTTTTACTAGAAAATCTTATGCAGGCGTCATTTCTACGTAAAAACTTACACTATTTGAACTTGATAATTCTAACCGTTTTCGAGAAAACTGGCGCAGAAGATTTCATTCTTGGAAAAAATGATGTAAGTTAGAGTAAATGTGTGCTCCAACTACTTCTATGTATTTTCTAATTCTTGAAGTGTCATGAGGTAGCTTTTTCTAAATCGATTGGAATTATTAGGTTCTATCAAGTTTATCTTTCTTACGTAGAAATGACTCCTGCGTGTCAAGTCAAAAGTGTGAAAAAGAGAAAAATATTCGTCATCAGGTATAGCTCATGAGGCGCCCTCTACGAGTTAGCGTGATAAATAAATTTTTGTTTCTTGCCTTTAAAAATGTTCCCTTACCAAATTTGGAGAAGGTCGATCAAGTGGTAGATAGATGAGACATTGCAAAAGAAGAGAGAAAAAATACAACGTTGACACCCAGTATCTTTTTCCACAACAACAATTTACTAAAGCATGTTTAGTTATATCCTTCATATTTTGTCCAAAGAATGTACCCTTGAACTATGGCCTATTATAAATGGTCCAACCTGTATAAACCAGTGTATTTTCTGAAACTTTGTATTGCAAATTACACATCGATTGAGAACTTTAATATTAACCATTTGAATAAATTATAAGCGGAAAAAATATAAGTTTAGAACATAGAATGTATGCCATTGGCTAGCAAAACTAGTTTACTTTATTAATAATGCAAATCTGTGTTAAATATTAAATATCTCCTAAAGCAGTTAGCATAAAGCCTTTTCCACCATGATTTAGAAATATACAGAAATCGATTTCACGCCTTTAAAGCTTCTGTTAAGCTTATTCATTTCTTCATTATAATTTAAATTAAATAGGAATGTGCAATATGGTGCATGTATCTTAAAATTGGAGATTTTATATAAATATAGTTTCAGTACTGAATCCTCCAATTTTCTTCAATTGCGATCTATGGTGAACGAAATAGATACAGTGGGATCGAAAAAGAATGAACGTCACGTAACACAGAAAAGTCACTTAAATTATCAAAATCTCTATTCTACGTATATTATTAAAACTAATTTTGTATGTTACTAGTTTAGGGAATACTGTAGAAATGCAAATGGCCGCCACTGTGTGATCGGCTGTTCGAACGCCTTGTTTGTAATGAAGCATTTTTATAGTGTGAAAGTTGCACCCGACACCGCCGTCTATTTCTCTATTTAGGATATAAGTATTTTCTAATACAGGTATTGGGCATAATTTCTGGTGTGGAAATTACACCCAAACCCACCGTCTATTTTCGTATTTTAAATATTAATATTTTATACTGTCCACACAGAGCATAAATAAGTATTATACTTTCATTTATCAAGTAGAGACACACTCCGCCAGATGGAGCACTGTCTCCATCACTGACACTATTGGCTTCACCGTTAACGAATACTTGGCCCAGCCAGCCAAATGATCATCCATTAATTTGGGTCCATTAATTTGGATCTCTACCGATCAATTAATTTGGGATCAATTAATTGAGGATCCATTAATTTGGACCTCCATCCGTGGACCGCAACCACCATTTCACAGGAGAGAGAGAGTAAGTAAATCCGACCGTAAATAAGCAGCTTGGCTGGGACTAAGTGCCACCTTGTGTACTAATCCCGGTTTGCTCCGCCATGTGTCTGGGAGGATACATTGGTTGGCAACAGGTCTCGTGTTTGCCCTCTGGCCTAGCACCGTCGTCTGGAGGACAAGCGAGTACTTGGGAAGCTTGGGGCTTTCTGGTCTAGTTGCGTCGGCCGGAAAGTCACAAAGCCTTCTAGCACACCGAGATATCATCCCCGACCAAATACCGCCTACAGGAGTGAGCCAGTGTACAAGTTGGGAGAGTGTGTGACTGGGAAACTTTCCGCTGGTAACCAGACTCGTGTTTGCCCTCTGGCCTAGTACCGTCGTCTGGAGGACAAGCGAGTACTGGGGAAGCTTTGAGCTTTCTGGTCTAGTTGCGTCGACCGGAAAGCTACAAGGACATCCACCAGCGCAAAGTAGCGCCCGTGAACCTCGTTGGTTTAATCTCTCCTTTGGGGTGATTACACCAACAAGGAACCGTGACCGGAAGTGTGTACTAACATTAGGCTCTGCGCCTTAGCCAAGTTGCCTGAGTATTTGTGTTGTAATCTCATTGTTTATTGTGCTTTTGCTTTCCTCCGCCTGGTATCTACTCTGTCCGCTTTTATACCGAGAGTAGTTACTCCGACTTACCGCTCCGTTTCTCTAAGCTCGTATCCTGCTTATAGCCGCCCTCTTGCTTCGCCACCGTCACCATAGTTAACCGTAGTAGTTATAGGTTAGGTATAATTATATGTATTAGGAATAATAAATATCTATATATAGGATTTGAACTGTGCCTTTTATTTTGGTGTGTGTGAAGTCTACTACCCCTAGACCCCTGGACGTACCGTGTCTCCTCTGACGCTATCCCAGCCCTACTGCAACAGGCTGTGTCAAGAGGCTAGCGTGGGTCCTTTACACCACGAGAAAAACTGTAAAGGTGGCGCCCGAGCTTACCGTAACCGCACCGAGCTCGAGAGCCAAAGTGACGCCCCTTCACTCAACCGAC
The DNA here is from genome assembly GCA_963583905.1 of Stenurella melanura. Lineage (NCBI taxonomy): Eukaryota > Metazoa > Arthropoda > Insecta > Coleoptera > Cerambycidae > Stenurella > Stenurella melanura. Next base: position 199,364,771 of record OY757309.1, read on the forward strand.
GAGTGAACGAAACGTCACATGTTTTAACTGTACACTTTACAGATGTTGTGGTGTTTTAAAACTTAATTTTGGATAATTTAACATCCACAATAATCCTTAATAAATTCATGTGGCGAATTTTGTTTGTTAAGATGGAGACGAGTTCATATTTTGGTGCCATCACTTAACTCCCTGTATATTAAATAAACCACCTTAGTACAGATGCTGATGTATTTCCAAATATTAGACATCCATATATTGTAATTACATGAGTTTTAAAAGGAGTACGTAGTTGAAATAATGAGTACAAGGCATTTAAAAGTCGAAGTACAACCGTTTGTTAGTGGTTAGTTGGATGAAAGAAGTTCTCTCAAGAAAATTTACAGGATACCAGCTTTTTCTCGCTAAGGCAAGGATTAGTTATAAATTAGAAATCATTTTCGCTATGTACTTGCATAATTAAATCTTGTTTTATGAATAATTACTAACACACAAATCCATTTTTCAGATTATGGACTTTCAACATTGCCTCATTCCTTGGATTATTGCGGATCGAAACGATTTCTTAGTACTCATCGTGATTGTGCTGCAGGTACAGACAAAACACGTTCGCTAGACTGATCTGCAATTTATAAGATAGAGAATGAGGTGATGACACGTCATTCCTTTTAGTTTTTTAGCATTAAAAATGGCTACCGTTAGGCTGTTAACCGTTGTGCTATATAATGTGTAGATTTTTTGAAATAGGTACTATTGAAAAGAAACAAATTAAACAAAGGACTTAAAGTTACAGTAATTTAGACACAATTTATCTAACGATTGACACTTCATCTATGGTATCTTTATGCACCGAGCTGTGTAAACCATTGTAATTTCTGGAAGAATTTTTTTCATCATGTTGTGTTAATGTTACTATTGTCTAACATTCTTTTTATTAAATATTCTCATTTCCTTTCACTGTTTTTTTTTCATCACTTACTACTATCGTTAGCAGTAGGTTGAATGCCGACTACGCTAAACTTGTACATACAGGCTTGTGAATGAAAATAAAACAAAATAATATGTCTATTAAATATACAATTATTTATTATCACCAAGTTTAACATTTGCAATATAACTTAGATGGTGTTTATACTTAATTAAAATCCATCGACTGATCTGGCGAGTGAATGTATTGCTTTAAAATATATCGTGTGGTGTTTAAAAACTACTCAATTATCTTGTTTAATATTACAAAACTGTAAAAATGGGTCAAAGTTAGTGATCGGACTCAGTTTTCTAATATTAAACAATCCAACACAACAGGTTTTAAACAATCGCAATATACACTTTAAAACAGTACATTTAGTCCTCAGATCGTCGAGGACAACTATACTTTGAACTTTCTTAATTCATAAACTTTATCAGATTTTATATAATCCGTAGTTTGTTCTTGAAGTTCCTCTTGAATTGTACCATATTTAAAACGGTTCTCTTTCGGCACGAGCCCCTTATTCGCCCAGCTCTAGTTTAGATACGAAAAATATCAGTAAAATCAATATAAATTGTTAATTTCTACACTTATTTTATCACAACCACTTTCAGTTTCACATCTGGGTTTTAAGTTGGATCTCATGTTAAGAAAGTAAACATAACTTGATTCTGGTCTTGTAACACAGCAGTGTAGCCTAGTATATAAACCTACGTTAAAAATAAAATCCTTACATTAACATAGAACAATTAATTAACAAAAGGCTTGGAATACTCCTGTAAAATCATTTCTTTTTCTGCTTGCAATCAGTTGACGTACGCCAACCTCAACGCATCCTAGTTGAAAAATCATTTCGTTTTGCCATACTTCCACAATGGGCTTGTTCCATGGTATTCTTTTTATATGGTTTTTATACTTTTTCATATAGTACTCGATGTTCTCATTATACACTTAAAATTTCGTATTATTAACTTTTTCCGTTCTCGAGATATAAGGAGTTGAATTTAGTAATAGTTGCAAAAACCGAGCGCTCATTTGTGACGTCACTATACGCGAGTGACGTAAGAAAAATGGCTTTCTGGGACCTTTCAAATTTAACCTGAAAAGTCAAAAAACATGGAATTTTTAAACGCTGGTAACTAAATAAATACGTCGAGTGGAAGTTAGTTCTATGTGTCTACGGAAAGGAGAAGGTCGGCGATGAATTATAATCGTAAATTGCAGGATCGAAATCGAAAATTCGTTCTGGCAGGAGCGAGAGAAAATTGTAATTTTTTGACATTTCACCAAATTGTACTCCCCTACTGTCAAGTAGTAAGCAAAACAAACAATACTTCGAAAACACTTATAATTATAACCAATAAGGAGCATCAAGTCTATTGAGATCGCCGAATCTATGCGTATAGTGACGTAGCGCCTGGCCACGCCCCATTTTCGCGAGATGGAAATTTGTAATAGTTTTTAAAATACTAAACGTGCGAATAAGATTCTGATATTTTGCAGATCCATTAATTTATACTTGCACTTTCGATTTGTGAAATAAAAAAAAAATGCTGAACAAGCCCATTATTAATAAAGGCAAAACTTGACATTTCGCATAATAGGAATTTCGGTTTATTGTCCCTAGGCTATGAGGAATGTCAAAATTTGTGACGTCGCACGCACACGACCTGTATGAATCATTAAGTCACTGTCGCCAATGTGCAAATATTGAAAATATCACAAAATAGTGTGAGTGGCACACAAATAATCTATAAGGAGCGGTGCATTCAGTCTTTCTCGATTTCCCTATTTCAATTGCATATAGTGACATTTTTTGTAGTGGTCGATACATACAATGGACGGGTACAAAACTTCTGATCAAAATTTGTATAGAATTCAAATTCTGAGAAACTTCTAAGAACCGCCGAAGGAGGCGCTCGCAGAGCACGTACTTTTATTTAGTCATTTTATAGTAAATTATTTTACAATCCGATCATTTTTCCAAAGGTTATTGAAATCTTTGTGCCGTGGGCTAGAATCCCAAAATCCTGGCCAAAAGTCGAAAAACCATGTTCGTTTTAATTCACATAGTTTTGTAAAGCTGGGGTCCCTGCGTGTAAGACTGAAAGGACAGCCACTTAGGTTTTCTACCTGCCGTTGTACCTTAGTCGGAACATATTCGAGTGCTTAACGGTGCAAGAATCGGCCCCGAAATACATAACGTGCGTATGTTGTGAATTTTTTTTTATCACAGGATGTGCTTTTGCCCAAGAAAAATGGAGGCTACCCCTGAAGATATGTAAAATATTATCGATGTATTGAAATTCAATATTTTTTATTTCTTATTATGGAAAATAAATATTATCTATGCGCTTGTAATACAAACTCGCCTGTTAAGGTAGCAAAGCAAAAGTATTGAACTAGTTTCTATGTACAAGAGCTATTACTCTAATTCACAATTTAGCTTGTGGCAAATGTGTGTGGAATAAGAAATTCAAAAAAATTAGCTGCTGGAAACTGCTTATTTCAATAAAATATGCAAAAATAGAAAGAGCAGTTCTAATTGTGCCTGCGTCACAGAAGGTATTCATTCCCGATACAATAGAAGTCCCAATCAAGGGGGAAAATGTATATACCTGGTGTACACTAATGACCAGTGGACGAGAAATTATATATACAGTGTCTCAATTTTTCTTGAAATATATTTCAGAATCAGGGAAGAGTGGATTCATCATGAAATGCATAAGCCCACCTCATACACGCTGGAAGAAACAGGACGAGAAAGTATTTTAAAAATATTTTTCTTATAAATATCTAAGTGCAATCAACACGTCCGCCAAGTTTAAAAAATTCGTGCAATATTTATATTTTCAACCCTTATAACTCACCGCCATAGGGGGGTCATAGAAATTTAGTTATCAAGTACCTAAACTTAGTTTCAAAAATATCGAAGGCTGTTTATACTTTCAGCCCCTATATTTGACCCCCAGAGTGAGTCATTTTTTCCCTATTTATCCCTTAATAACCTATGCACAATAAGTACATTTTCAGAGTTTCAGAATTTGGGTCAGAAATTTTGGATTTTAGACCACTGTGCGCCGCCCGGCAACCCTATAATTTTGATTCTTATTTTACGCGAAGAAGGTTAGGTACACGAAATTGTTTGTAAGTACATTCTTTTGTAGAATTTTCTCTTTGACTTTTATCTCTATGGTGTTTTTTTTATTTTTCAAATTTAAAATAAATACAGTAATGTAATAAGAAAAAAATTTCTGAAGCAGAAAATAGAAAGTCGTATCCCCTGCATTTTCTGTCCACTTATGCAATTGCACAAGACTCACACAATGAATTATGAAATTTGTCTTTACATTTAAATGTGTCTGCTGTGTTGACTTTACGAGGATATCTCTTTCCAGAATATTTGTTTATTAAATATTAAATTATTTTTCTTAAATGTGCCATCCTATGACAAAATAAAATTATTAAAATTTTGCCTCAGTTAAAGAAATCAATTCACGAAGTACAGTTACAAATATCTAAAACTCAAAGTGTCCTTAAACCGTTTCGACAGGAGCGTCTACGAGAAAAGTATTTTAGGCCAATTTAGCACGAACGAAAAAATATATTAATGAAAGCAGTTTTTTTCTTTGGAAGTAAAGTTAAATCAATATTGTAATGCGATTTATAAAGAAAGTGTGAGTATCTTGGTTACTGAAATGTATTTCTAACATGATCTAATTCATTTTCTTGTAAGATATTGTTAGCAGAATTAAATCAAAATTTTAATTTGGAAATGAAGACTGTAAAATCTGTGGATGAACTTGTGTTTAACTTGTTAAAAGAAATTTAAATATAAAATGATTTAATTACCAGCGAGCTTCAGATTTACCCTGCAAGCAGCCACGTTTAATAATTATTCTTAAACCAAAAAGATAATCTGCAGGCAGGTGCAGAAGCAGTGTCATCTATTTAGGTTTAATATGGATTTATATATAATTATTACTCATTTTGTGTCACATTATAATTACGAGTTACTGCAAAGGAAATCGCGTGATGGGTAGATAGATAGAATATTTTATTTCCTACGCTGTGCATACAATATTTAATTTATGTGAAAATATGGATTTTATAATTAATATTATATATACTCTGTTTGGAAAAGACAGCTATCAATAGGTCACTCAGAGAAAGATCAACGAGGAGCGTACCACTATTTCCTGAAGTTATATCGAATAATTGATTATTAAAGTAATTGGTTCAATTGTTTAGAGTTCTTAGTTTTGTGCTGAGTAATTTATAAATATAGCATACAAAAGCAAGACACAAAAATGTAGGAACTCAACAATTGACATCACTGTAGAATCTATCATTATTAATGTAAGAGTGCAGCTAAGTCACCAAAATATACAGAGGAATAATTTTAAAACCATTTAGTACTTTAGTTATATATACAACATTACATTGGATTTTATATGTTTTATTATCATAGATTTAGTAAACTGTTTGTTGACTTTTTATTCATTAAGGAGGATTATCATCATCAATCAGTCCAATTACGTCCACGCTAAACATACGCCTCCCGTAGTCCATTCCATCGTCTGCGATCACTTGCTGCGTTCATTCAATTCGTCTTTATCCTTCTTTTATCATCCACCTATCTTGTTGGTGGACGTCCTGTATATCGAAAAGCATCTTGACGGGGCCTCCACTCTAAAACTATTCTCGTCCATCATCCGTCTGTCATTCTTGCTATGTGGCAAGCCTAGTTCCATTTCAACATTGCCATGCATTTGATTGCATCAGTTACTCCATGCGTTTGGTGAATCTTTGCTTTTGAGGCTCTATCCCTATCGGAAACACCCAACACTGACCTTTCCGTTGCTCTTTGTGCAACACGTATTTGTTAACAGTCTTCCTTGTTTATTAATATTATTATTATTACTTTGTTTATCATTAAGGAGGATGATTGTGAATAAAATAGAATACAAAACCTTGGAGAAAAGTTTCATTTCAGTCTCGAGAATTAGTTGACCTCGCCACTTCACGCCTCGGTCAATTATCTTATTTCTGGACATCAATAAAACTCTTTCTACCTCGATATATAATATACTATTGCCGCTCGTGGTCAATATAGAGACGAGCGACAAAGTGACATTACTCTTAGGTCCTCGGCAAACGTCAAGTTTCCAGTGTCAAGTGTGAGCGAAAAAGCCTACTTTATTTAACGCTCGTAGATAATATTATTTAGATCTACACTCAATTGATGAAATTTCCTACATTTTAATGCATTCTATTCTTCAATTCATTCTTTAAATAATTAACTTATCTAAAATGTGACTTGTCAATCTATGTACCAACATTAAAGTTAACGTGCAAATTGTAGCAGCTACTTACCCCAGAGCCACACACATTAAAGTGCGAGGCGGCTAATCATTCTTGTCGCAGAGTAGGTTTGAGAACATTACTTATAGTCAGGCACCACTCTCCCTAATTTATTAATGTTAAAGCCCTCAAGGAGAGGAAGGAAACATAAAAGAATTTTGGGGCTTAATTAAATTTGACCAAAGAATTTATTACATAAATATAGGGTTAGAAAAATCTGACAATATATACAAAAATGGTAGAAAAATTCAGTTAAATAATTAAGCAGTAAATATTCACAAAATTCAAATGAATACTAGAATGTGGTAAATGAAGATTAGTACAAATATCTTCAGATAAATATATAAACATACATAAGTTGGGTGGAAGTCTAATTAGCTGATTGTTTGAAACTAAGACCTCGTGTGTTGAAGTTTGTAAAAATAGAAAACGTCTAAATACCTTGGTGTTCAGTTTAATAAAAAGGTAGGTAGAAGAACGTAGAAGTTACTTCGTACTCGTGGCTAACTTTTTAGCAACGTCCTGTACTCCTGTTATCCGCCACAGTCTCTGTCTCAAATAGCAGTTTAATCGAACCAAAACCAACGGCACATACAGCCCTTTCGGCTTCACCCTCAAATTTGTAACATATAATCATCCCTAACTATGGATGAGTGTGTCTCCACATATCCGTAAATATCTGTGCCTCAAGTTTCTTTTATCTCTGTGCCCCCATACCAAAAAAGCTTGATGTTAATGGCTTTTTCTTTTTACCAGCGTGATGTTTCTTTCCAAGGAGCTGGGACCAAAATGGACTCTCTGTTTCCCCTCCAGTGATCTTTTTTTCATATCAAAAAACCTATTTCCGTTCGTTTACAACCTCTAGAAAATTGTGGCCGTTGAATCTCCATCTTCGTCAATGCCAATCAACAGTCGAGTCAACACACATAATTTATAGGGAATTCGTCACGGTACCAGCATTGTATTGTTATAACGTAATAAATAAGTGAGGAAATTTAATAACAAGATGTTTGGTAGTGTTTTTTAAAACTACGAAACAATTTTTATTTAAGACTGGCTTTAAAAAATGACAAAATTAATAATTCGGTAACTAGTGGTTTGGTGTATGTACGGTTGCCTGCAGTCTTCGACAGATGGTGGTGGATTTAAGAAGATATTTCATTGCATGTAGTTATTTTTATTTTATACAGAGTTTGGTCCTTTTCATGTTACAAAATTAATGATTAAATATAAATTTTTGGTAATTTGCTAAAAATATCGATTTTCTTTTTACCTACTTTGTGTGCTATAATCTTTTAACTTAAATCTATTTTTACATGAATTGTTATTAAATATTAATGAGAAGGGTCATATGGTAAAATTGACTTTTTCAAAAATCCCTAACAGTCAGATTGGGACCACCAGATGGCCGAAGAGTGGCGCTATGAAACTTTTCTGTAACACCACTATAGGAATTATTTTCCCTCAAAGCATAACATTTAACAATCAACATTTTTTGCCACTTTCTTGGCAATCCTAGGAACGTATTTTGCTACAGCAAATGTAATGAGATGACGCAGCAATAATTATTGTTGATGTATACTAGATAGTCCAATAATTATAAAGATTTCCATAACAAATAATATTATCTGAGATTTTCTTTTAGTAACTGTTAGTGCAGGGATTATACATCGTAAAACTACTAAAATCAATTCTCGGGGTGCCGTGCACCCCCCCCCCCCAAAAAAAAACCTACCCCTTTGGTGAAAGAAGCCTTATTTTATTGACAACTCATAAAGCGTTGAAGATATAAAAAAATTACTCATTATAAAAAAGAAAGCTAGACAAATTTCCTAAAAAAAGTCATCTTGTAATTGTCTTGTATATGCCATCATTTTCGAGAAAACCGATATCGAAAAAAATTACAACCTTTGTGTTTTTAATGCGAATTATCCTTTATTTGAATTTTTTTGCGCGCGGCCTATAGATATTGTTCAGTTGCTTGAAAACCAAATAAGTTAGGAAGAAAAATCAAAATGGGTTTTATAGAGGATATAAAATGCTCCCCTGTGTTTCCATTTTTGATGGCTATTGATATCTATTACTATACAAAAATAACAATATAATATAGTCACCTATTGATTTTTTGCGCTTTTAACTATTCACAGGCCCATAAAACATAACTGACAAATATAATTTATAAATTATATCTTTTAGTTCAAGGTAGTACTTCAATGCAGAGAAACTTATGCAGCATATTGAAGTTAGCCAAGTTTTGGCCAATTTTTTATTATTTCCTAAAAATATAAAAAGACCCAAACATCTTCAAAATTTTGCACATTTTTTTTGAGTCTATATATCATATAACTATTGTTTTTAATCATTTAATAGTTAAACACATGTATAAGAAAATACCATAAAAAAATTGAATATGCAGCAGCCCCTTTGGATTTTTTTTGGTTAACTTCAACATGCTGGTAAATTTGTAAATATTTTTTTGCATTGAAGTAATGCCTTGAGCTAAAAGATAATGCATTTATAATTCATATTAAAGTCAGTTATTTTTTATGGGTCTCTGAATAGTTAGATGTACAAAAAATCAAGAGATAAATATATTATATTGTTATTTTTATATAGTAATAAATATCCATAGCCACCAAAAACGGCAACACAAGACAGCATTTTATATCCCCTTTAAAACCCATTTTGATGTTTCTTCTTAGCTTGTTCGGTTTTCGAGCAATTCCGTTTTTTCTATTGCCCCGCGCGCAAGAAATTTCAAACAAACGAAAATTCGCATTAAAAATACAAATTTTGCAGTTTTTGTCAATATCTATTTTCTCGAAAACCATGGCATATACAAGAAAATTAGAACAGGACTTTTTTTTGGAAATAAGTCAAGCTTTCTTTTCTGTGATGAACATTTTTTTATATCTTCAACTGTTAACGAGTCACAGTAAAATAAGGCTTTTTTCACAGAAGGGGTGGTTTTTTGGTGGGGTGCGGCACCCCCAGAACTGATTTTTGTGGTTCTGTGATGTTTAATCCTCCCACTAATAGCTGCTGAAGGAAAATCTCAGATAACATTTTTTGTGAGCTTCTGGTATATTTTTTACTTTGCCGACTGGACTAAGAATAGATTTTAATAAGCCGGTTAAAAAATATTCGTACATTTCGTATACTGAAGATGTTTTTATAAAGTCATATTTTTACTCCTATACCTACAAATAAAACAGTTTTCACTCTTCCAAGCTCAATTCGTCGACACTGTACATTTTGTAGGTGTAATTAAATTATTTTTGTTGATAATGTAACAAACATACCTAAATAAATAGAATACTTACTTTTTAGTCGCCACTCCAATTAAATATATAAGTGGGTAAAATTCCCTTTGCTAATTTATTAAAGCTCTATATGAATCGTATTACTCTTTCCATGTGTAAATTATTCTGCCTTCATTCAAATACAGACGAATTGACATATATTCAAATATAACTGAAATAAAAAAGAAACCATTTCCATAAGAATAAAGCAAATAAACGCATCTACCTCAGCGTTATTCAAAATTCCTTGGCCAGCACTTCTTTTGAAACGGGCTCCTTTTACATTTCAACAAATTTCATTCGTTTTATATTCCTCACGTCACCAATTTTCCACCAAAGTTTTTTTATCCGCCTCTTTAAATAATGATCGGATTTGAATAAAGCGTTGTATACATTCGCAAGTAAAATATTATTCATAAATTCCGACCGTTCTTAGGAAACGTATCGGATTAACTCTTATTTTTAGTAATAATCAATAGAAGGAAATGTTTTACTGATCATATTCTAATGTTGAAATAATGGGTGAATGGCAGAATTTAACTTAATTTTAAATTGACTATATAATTTATTTAAAATGCATGTCTAAATTATTGATTCTATGTTAAATACAATTGACAGCTGTTAAACCTTAAGGATCCACATCCACATAGCACGTCCACATCCACATATCCCTATGTGAATGTGCTACTTTCCCAGCGTGTTTAGAAATGTGTTGTTTTTATCTATCGTTAATAATTTTCATTTCATTATATCATACTCTAGTACAGTTTCAAAGAACAGAATTCACCATAATATAAATTAATTAACTATTTAATTAATTAGATAACTAGATAACTAATTAGCAGGTATTCGGGTTTGGGCATAAAAATTTTCAAAATAATGGCGTAATATGGACCAACTTGCATTTTTCGTGAATCTTTTAAAATAATTTATGTGGAAAATTTTTTTAACGGATCATTAAAAACCGCTGCCTAAGGAATCATTACTTCCACATCCGGATTTCTTATCCAAGTCACTTTAAAGAAACATCTTGACTACATTTGACTACAAGTTTGAGGCGATATGTTAAAAATGAAGTTAAAGAAAAGTTAAAGATTGAATTTAAAGAAATTGAAAATTACGTTAAAAATTCTGAGGCCTTGGCTTCTAGGACATACACGGAATTTGAAGTTTCTGTACTCTTACCAGCTTGCCTTACTTATTTTTCTCTATTTACCTCTACTTACCCAACCTCCTTCAACTCAATCATGTCGAAATATAATCTAGCTTCAGATATCGTTATAATACATACGTATACTACATTTCAAGTGAAAATCTAAATTTAATTTTTTCAAGTCTTAATAATAAGGGAGTGGTGGTGGTGGGGAACGGAAAATATTATAAAAAAAACCTAAGGCCATCGCTTCTAGTATATACACCAAATCCCAAATTTCTGTGCTCTTACCAGCTTGCTTTACTCATTTCCCCTATTTACTCCTATTTAATCCCCAACCATTCAATGGAATCATTTGAGAATATAATCTAGTTCCAGATGTATGTGATTATGATACATACGTGTACCAAATTTCAAGTGTGTATCTCAATTTTATATTATCAACCCCTTTAATAATGGAGTAGGGATGGTGGGGGGTTGAAAAATATTATAAAAAAATCTGAGGACTTGATTTAATATTTCAAGTTTCTGTACTCATACCAGCTTTATTTACTTATTTTTCCCTATTTAACCCTATTTATCCCTCAACCCTCCAACGGAATCGTCTCAAAATATAATCTAGTTCTAGATGTCGTTGTAATACATACGTTTACCAAATGTCAAGCGAATATCTCAATTTTATTTTATTAACTCCTTTAATAGTGGCGTAGGGGTAGTGGGGGGTTGAAAAATATTATAAATAATCTGAGACCTTGGCTTCTAGTACATACACCGAATTTCAAGTTTCTGCACTCTTAGCAGCTTGCTTCACTGATTTTGCCCTATTTACCCCTATTTAACCCCCAACACTTAAACGGAATCATCTCAAAATATAATGTAGTTCCAGATGTCGTTATAATAAATACATGTTCCAAATTTCAAGTGAATATCTCAATTTTATTTTGTCAACCCCTCTAATAATGGAGTAGGGGTGATGGGGGGTTGAAAAATAATACAAGTAATCTGAGACCTTGGCTTCTAGTACATACACCGAATTTCAAGTTTCTGCACTCTTAGCAGCTTGCTTCACTTATTTTTCCCTATTTACCCCTATTTAACCCCCAACACTTAAACGGAATCATCTCAAAATATAATGTAGTTCCAGATGTCGTTATAATACATACATGTACCAAATTTCAAGTGAATATCTCAATTTTATTTTGTCAACCCCTCTAATAATGGAGTAGGGGTGATGGGGGGTTGAAAAATAATATAAGTAATCTGAGACTTTAGCTTCTAGTACATACACCAAATTTTAAGTTTCTGTACTCTTACCAGCTTGCTTTACTTATTTCCCTATTGACCCCTATTTAACCCCCAACCCTTCAACGCACTAATCTCAAAGTATAATCTAGTTCCAGACGTCGTTATAATACATACGTGTACCAAATTTCAAACGAATATCTCAATTTTATTTTATCAACCCTTTTAATAATGGAGTAAGGGTTGTGGGGGATTGAAAAATAATATAAAGAAATCTGGAGCTTTGGCTTCTAGTACATACACCGTTCACACCGTACACAAGTTCAAGTTACTGTGCTTTAACCAACTTGCTTTACTTATTTTCCCCTATTTACCCCTATTTAACCCCGAACCATTCATCAGAATAATTCCAAAATACAATCTAGTTCCTGATGTCATTATAATATATACTTGTACCAAATTTTAAGTGAATATCTCAATTCTATTTTATCAACCCCTTTAATAATGGAGTGAGGGGCAGTGAGGGGATGACAAATATTAAAAAATTTGAGGCCTTGACTTGTAGCACAAACATCAAATTTCAAGTTTCTGTGCTCTTACCAGCTTGCTTTACATATTTCCCCATATTTACCTCTGAACCCTTCACCGGATATCTTCAAAAAACAATCCAGGTCCAGATCTCTGTATAATACATAAGTGTACAAAATCTCAAGTCAACATCTTAAACCGTTCCGGAGAAAACTTGCGGACAAAAAAATGTTACAGACAGATGTACAGACCTGCAGACCGACAGACAGTTTCATGACATTCTAACGCTAATCCACTACGTGGCTGTGGAAGTAAAGTAATGATAAATATTGTTTCCCTCTATCTGTGTACTATGATAACCAAATAATTTAAATAATGCAAAATTAAAATATACTTCCATCACCACCATCGATTTATGTTTGTTCTTCAGTTTCCTCTTGGGCAGACTTTTGTAGAAAAAAATCCGTCATTACTACCACATTCTTGTGATTCATATTCAGTAGGAGCCAGATCCAAAGCAGAAATAAAAAGACTGCTTCAATTTCCGTCTTGTCTCTACACGATGAAATAAGAAAAACGTTTCATTGTCTAAAAATGTTATCCTGGCTTTTAGCGCAAACATTTTAATAAAATATCGTTTCTCACTGCTAGTGTTAATTCATTGCAGTATATTACTAATTAAATATAAAGGATAAGATTTTTTTTTAAATCAGTGAAAAAAAATATGCCTTTTGCCTATAAGTGTCCAGATATTATATATAATCGACGAGTATAAATGTTACCTATGTAAACATAACGTACAAAAAATACAATAAATGAAAAATATTAATAAATAGATTGAACATATATGTAATTGTAAAAGTACATAATACAACAGAGCAAATAAAAAATAAGGCGTAGAAAGTGTAGGTTTGCGGAGGTACTTTTGTTTTATTTTTAGAATCAAATAAAATATTAACTCAATAATAATTGAAAAATGATATAGATAAAGTCGCATGTACATATACTTGTTGGTTTTACCAAGGAAAAAATATTGAAATGATTTGGTTATAAATCACAAAGCACTGTGCTAATGGCTTTTACAATCCCAGCCAAATGTTGAATACAGAAGAGAAGTAAATGTGTATCTAATAATTATACGTAATGGTGTATTAATATCCGACAACTATTTTTGGTAATCACAGAAAATCCACTTTATAACACTCCAACGTCACAGATGTATTAAATTAAATTCATATTTAGTAGGTAGCGATGAATACTAAGTAATGAAACTGAATCGATATAATATATAGGGCACATTATGATGTATATAACTTTATAGCTTTCACCTGATTCGCAACTGTACGGAATATTCTGTATTATGACCAGGTTTCGGATGTCATGGCGACATTTTGCAATTAATGAGGGATGATCAGAATGATTATGAATAACATTTAATACACATCCCTTCTGAAAGATGGTATATTCAATATGTAACCCCCGCCTAAAGTTACATACCTTCTACGTAGGCGCTGATATACAAGCCGTTAGGAGGTGGAGCGAGAATACTGTATTTTCCTGGAGAGGGACACCCATCCAGGTATTAATCGCGCCCGACGTTGCTGCCTGTTCGTATCGAAATACGAATATAGGCAGGCGTCTCTACGTTCGCTTCTAATTGTTCAATTTATTCCACGAAATAACACACCCTGCCATCATTGTCACTAAATCTAAGTTAAATGTTGGCTCTAGTTTGCATTAAGTGCACCTGAGGTTCTTTTAACAAAATGAGGTACAAAATTATTTAGATATTATCGATATTCTTGAAGTTTCAGTATCTCAGCGAGCGCTTTGGTAAACGTATTTTCTTTGTTGAATTACAGCGTGAGAGTGAAGGTCACGTTTGCACTGTCTATTTAACAAATCAGATGATCACTCATAGGTATGCATTAAATTATGTTAGAGGAGGAAATGTGAAAAGTGGTTCCTTTCAAACAAACACCATGTAATGTTCTCTGAAGAAGCACACGCGCGCCAACCTCCTGTTGATTATCATTCGTTACGAGTAACCAGTTATTTTAGCATTAGATAACTATCAAAGTGGAAACATTCTTACAAATGCGCTTGAGTACGTTCGTCATAAATTGTGAATACACTTACACTTAAGGTAAGTTCGTTTAATCTTATAAATATTGCCATGACCAAAATTTTCTATTTTGCCCCTTGCTAAACCACGGCTGGCCAAAAATTTTACTGCAGCAACAACACGCTGCAAAACCAGAATCCAATATTCCTTTTCTTTTAAATATTGTCTATGAAGTTCTGTATCTATTTTACTCAAAACTGTTGAGCGAATAATGTACATTTGGGTATTTTGTCGATGTTCAGAGGATCGTTCATGTTCAGTGATTCTTGTAGTATTTTTTCAATCATTGAAACCCGTCATAAAAAGTGATGAACTGGGACTGGAAATATTGCTAAACAGCTTGCAAGGTACACAGAATACGGAATTTAATGAAGTGGAATATAAAAGCCAACCTGCCGCACTTTTCCTCCATTGATTAATATTGAATAAAATAGGTTTTTAGCAGCGTAGAGATTTTGGGATCCATACTCTCTTCTTGACATGTTAAAATCAATGTTATCTAAATCTTGAACAACATCGACAAATTGGGAGTACTTTGCCAAAAAACCGGGTCCGAATACTCCGAATTTGTATTTAAAGAAGTACCACTAAACAAATAAAATAGACTAAGCGCTAAGGAAAGAATAATTTCATAAAGTCGAGACTTCGGCTTAGTAGCTGACTATAAAGTTATAGCACCTAGAAATTTAAAGTTTATATCTATCTGTCTTCAATGACAATAGTTATCTCCAAAAGATGCCAACGTGGATAGCGAAACACGCGTCAAGTGGTAAGATTGAAGTGTAATGTTCAGTGGTGTTGGTGTTTGTGAAAGCTATTTCAGAGCGCACCAAAAGTTTCAACCCCTAAAGAACAAAGATATTGTTAATTAAATGTTTCCCAGGAACTTTATCTTTTACTCTTATTCAAATAATTGAACAAAAGTAATTTATCTGCAATCCTTTCAGGACCTATAACTCAATTTCATATTAGGTTTGCAACAACTTTTGGACTTATTTTGTTAAATACTAAACCCTGTAGAAGTCTGAAACACTATTTTAGAAACACCCATTACATCAAAAGATAGTTTTTGTGCTGCACGAGCAACATCAAGATGCGCTTGATTACACAGAGAGAAATCGCTTTGGAACATTTTGCACAATGTTGTGGAATAACGTCTTGTTGCATTTTTTTAAACAATTGTCAAATTTTAAGGCAGAGCGTTATATAGTTTTATATATTTTAATTGTGCATAATTCTTGTGCGTTTTATTTATCCAATATAAAGATTTAGTTACGATGAATTTATTGGAAACTTCTACCAACAAATTGGCGAAATTTAGAGTTAAATTTACTTATTTTTTCTCAACAAATCATAGCAAATTTAACTTAATTAATTGTTAATAGTATCCTCAAACTATATCTTTTGTTGCCATTCTATTTACAATTAGTTTTAAGTAATTGTTTAAAAGATTTGCATAACTTGTGTAACATAAAAGTGTGATTTTATTTTATAAACGGGTGTTGTCAAACTTGTGAAAGTAGGAGTCCAATATATTTATTTCCGCTGAACAGTAATAGTAACCTATGCCGCCCGCACAAGTTTGGTGATATTGTTTTAAAATTTTGTATAATTGTTTCATTTGTTTCACGTAAAGTTTATTGGTTAAAAATTATACTGACCGCGTCGGCCATGCTACGCATATACGCGCAGGAAATTACGCATCAGATCCAGGTGATATCTCGCTAAGTGAAGACGTACACTTCCGAATTATACAAGTACTTACATTTGTGATGGAATTTGTGAAAACTTATTGACCGAGTGGGGTTTCCTAGATCTAATTCCAACATTCACAGAGGTAAGTACTTCACACAGAGTTACAGATTTGCATATATGTTCTCTTAAATTAACTTCGTTAACATATAAATATAAAAATGGTTTCTTGTTTATATGCGAAGAATGCATGATACCTATCTTCTAATACTTGATTTCGTTTGCAGCTTGAGAGTAATTTCGTTTTCTTATGTGAAGCGACAGAAAGCTGTTCCTAAACTACTAAACCCAAAAGGCAAACTTGTAAAAGAACTGCTTCAAAACGAAGACAACACTTCTGATGGTAAGCAATACATTTGATTTTGGTGATGAACTGATAAATGTTATTTTTTTTTAAGAATATGATGTGAATACGACATAAGCTTTATTACTACAAACTGCGTTAATAGAAGCTAAAAAGAAGAAGCACTGGAACCCTTCCAAATTAGAATTATTAAATGGATTTATTTTAAGCATAAATGTAAGTCACCTACTTCTATTTAACTAGAGCTTTATGCACATAAAATTTATTTGTATTTACAAAAATAGAAATGTTTTCATTTACCACATGATAATATATAAATGCATGCTATATTATGTATTGTTGTTCTGTTAAAATAAAATATTTATTCTTTAATTTTTTTATTGAAATCCTTTAGGAATACCTCCAATTTTGGAAATAATATTTCACAATCTGTGTTACAGAATAATACAATTAAAATGAAGTGGATACATATAGTGTGTGAAATGAGTGCACGGTGAACCAAAAAATATATACATAATTTGGAGATTATAGATTGTGCAAAACTAACCCCAGTTCATACATTACTGAACAGCTTCTTTGAATTAAGTGTATGTACTGTGCAAAATGAATTACAAAGTTGATAAAATAAACATACAATTTGTGGATTTCTCATTTAGAAATTGTGGAAAACTAAAAACACATTCTCTTAAAAAACTATAAACATTGTGTCACTTAAGAGCACAATTTTTTGTAAATATGTTTTACAAATGAAGAGGTTTAGATGTGAATGTTTGTTTAGGAAACCTTCAGAATATATTTAAAAATTTCACACGAATTGTAGAAACTAACTTAATCTGCTCAGAGATTTGTTCCACAAGTTTAATAAAATTGTGTATTTTTAGGCAACCATGATTCAAATTTGTAAAGAATTCAATTTATGTGATTTTTAAGTTTGTACAAAAATTTCAAACAATGTTAATGCATAAACTGTACAAAATCATGTATTATTTATTTGCACAAATTGTTCCCGTCACCAATTTGGAGTACAATTTTCTACAATTGTGGTACACACGTTTTTCTCTGTGTAACTTCCTGTTAAGGGACCGAAATTTAGTAAGAAAGTGATGCTTACCAAATGTAAAATATACGAAAAATTTCGTCAACTTTCGACTGGCAGAAAACTAAGAAAGTTATTTACTAAATCCATAATTATTCATCCAATTTGTGCATTGGACTAGATGAAAAGGACATGTAATGGAAAAGTACATTTGATATAACATGACTCGTATTATTGTACTTTGAAATTGATTAAAACACTTTCTTACTCCCCATTTATACGGATGAGTAAAAATAACGTCTATTAAGCATCCAACATACCACATAATGGTGTTACTTTTAGATAGCATTGTTATTCCATTTATTAAATTGTATGAGATATATCTTTTAAATTGCAGTGCAGTTCGAAGGTTTTGCTTCAAAGATGAGCGGCTGATAAAAGATTATCTGAGGATATTACTGTTGATACATTATATACTATTCAACGTCATTATCTAGTTCACCAGATGAGGTTCTATTGTTACAGAAACTTAGTATTGGATACTGTAAATCGATTTGTATCTACCAGGGGCTTTGTTTGGAAAAGAGATTTGTTTTTATTTCGATATGATACCGATATTTTCAGCGCATTGAAACATTCTCACGGAGTTCAAATTGTTTTTTTTTCTTCTAGCGCAGAGCTTCCTATTTGCGGTAATACTTGCCCGCTATTGTGTGACTGAATTACAAATTAAATCCTTGGGTAGTCCTAAATTTAAGTGATTTTAATAATGATATTTATATTCACAATAGTTTAAATTTCTGAGTGTTGCTTGAGAGCTAACCAGTTTCTAAGAAAACTGTTGTCAATATTAAAAGGTTTTTTCAAATATAGATATATCAGGAAATAGAGGAAACAACATTAAACCTGCTTTAAAGAAAACAAATTATTCCAAATAAATTAAAGATAATTCGAGAATATTAACTGAAAACAAAACATTAAACTCTTACTAATCAATAAAAATACGAATACGGTTTTAAAAAAGTACTTCTACTGAATTAGTGCTTCCTTGTAATATTTGCGTCTTTGTCCCCTAGAGCTAATATAATCATTGTATTTACCCTTGAGAATGGCACATATAACTGAATAAAATTCACAGATTTCGCAAACCTTGCAATCATCGGGACATTGGAAATGATAACACCATACACAAAAATTAAAGTTTTTCAACTTTTTCAACATAGCACGATCCACTACACCGCTGTATATCCATCTTAAATGAAAACTGGTAACTTAACCCCCTGTGATATATGCAACCCATGTTACATTTGCTTATATCAGCCGTTGCATATACGCAGTCCTCACTCGACCGCGACACCGCTGTATTTCCACCTTAAATGAAAACTGGTAACTTAACCCCCTGTGATCATGCAACCCATATTACATTTGCTTATATCAGCCATTGCATATGATCTAACACATCATTTATTTGCAAGCTTGCACCTATTTGTAGCAAGCTGTACACTTTTGTGTTCTACCGTCAGCATAGCTGTACAACTTTTATAATCTCCCGATACGGTAGGTAATGTAATTGGCAAGTGCAGCAGCCTAATCGATAGTAGCACGGCCTTTTCGGCAGCCGTGTACAAATTTTTGCTTGAATAATATAAAGTCATACATTTTCAGTCTGTGACGTCAGACGCGGATGTTATGTAATAAATTTAATTAAAGACAGGTCAAATTTTAATTCGCTACTTATTGATTAATCAGTAAACATTAAATTTAATCGCAAAATAAATCATCTGCCAAGGATATCTCCGAACAAAAATAATTTAGTGTCATTGTAAGTGTTGGCCAGTTTATTAATATTTTCTAGCTCGAGCAGTGTATATGTAGATGAGCGTACAAATATCGGATGCGCAGTGGATTCATAAAAAATGAAATCGACTATAACAAATCTCAAGAGTAAGTGAGCCTACTGGTCATCTCTCTACTGTGCCGTAACACCGCTGTCTTTTGACCTTGAACAAAAACTGCTAACTCTACCCCATATACGAAAACATAAACATTTCCAATGTTAATATACAAAATACAAATTTCTCTCAGGTCATTACCGGTTTCCTTTAAAGAATGCCCCAGGGGTTTATTGAATGTCTTAGTCAAACACACGTTTAGAAATTTGCATTCTTTTAAATTCGAAAAGTTTGTCACATCTCAACTAACAGTCTAATACTCAGCTAAATTATCGTATAATCATTTCTTCGTGGTGGAAGAAGTTTCTTTCATACCCTATGAATGTACTATTTTGAACCAGTTAACTCTCTGTAACGATTTGGCCCTGTAGTAACGTATATTCTTATAACATAATTATAAACCCATTTTATAATGAATATACTGCCACTTGTAAAAGTTCTCGATTCTTGATATATCCCTTATAAATAACTGGTATGTTTTCCCAGACATAAATAATACAAGAAATTTATAAATATATACCCAGTAATAATTACAATGAAATTGTTAGTTGGATATAATGTATTCACCTCTTTTCGCTGCTGCCAAACTAAATTAACCCACTTTGATCCCTTCTTAGAAACACCGTCCCAATTAATATTCAGGTATTTACCAATATGATAACATTACAACTATTATCCTATAAATATTATCCTTAAAATAAGAAGGGAAGTTTACATTGTTTTGTCCAATAAGCTACTTAAACAGTTACTAGACCTTCAGTATTTCTATTCTATTTTGAATCATTGCTTGATAATTAACATTTTTAAAGCTTCCAAAATGTACTCACCATCCTTATACATATAAATGGCTTCAAGTATTAAACTGTATGTTTTAAGAGTCAGATATTCGTGTGATGAAGACTGATTTGTTCTGTTCACAACTAATAGAAGTGGTTGCATTTATAACGTTTTGGTAGAACTTTATGAAGTTTTCCAATATTGTACAAGTTGGGATGTTTCAAATCTTAGAATTAAGGTTCTCCAATACTCAATTTAAGATGCTGAGTAGATATTCTAGGAGAATTTTGGAAATGGAGAATTTTCATGGAAAATTTATAAAGTTTGCAGACTTGTGGGTTATCTCTTTGCACGCGAAAAAGAAGGTTCTTCAGTTAAACCTATAATTTCTTACGTTAAAATCCACGGCTTTCTCGACCATAAGATAAATTTTCCCTTCAGATGACTAGCACCAGATTAAATGCTTTCTATTATATCACTGATGATTTGAACTATTGTATCTAGGCAGTCTCGGTCATTCGACTGTCTCCTCTGTTCAGCAGCAAGTCTTGGAAGTCACACTTTTTCAAGTAATTAGAGTTCGCAAGGCACTAAAACGGTTAAAGTCACAAATAATAATAATAATAATTTTAATAATTTTATTGTCCATGATATCATACAATAATGATATGGGACAAGTTAAACGACCAATATTGGCACAAAAAACAATCGAGATAGTCACACACTCTAAAATTTAATATACAAAATATAGATGCATAATAAAAACCGATTACATGAAACATACATACGAGCGAACATTTAAAATTCATGATTTAACTAGTCAGAAACGAAATGAAAACGATTGTCCACTAGAACATTTTTAAAACAGAATAGAACTTCAATCGTACTATATTCGTAAACGATCGTAAACATCCGCATATACAATATAAATCAATTATTACAAAAGAACTTCTCTCATATCGTTTATTCAGGCATAAGGTGAGTCCCGTTTCTATGTGAAGAAATATTCTGATCTTTCGGATGTGTACTATTGGTGAGAAGAAAATAGATAAACAAACAAGCTAACCATTATACTCTCCGCCGATTTACTGCACTTTTTATGTAATTATTGCACATTCTACAGGGTCCTGCAGCTCACCTCCCGTCTTCTACTACACCTAAACGATTTATTTTAGAAAAATGATTCAAACGGGACAATAGACTGTTTGTTAGAGAGCACATTTTAAAAATATTTTTGAATATACTGGGTGTTCCAGAAATTGGTGGTGCATCAAAGTTGTATCTTTTTAAATGGAACACCCTGTAGTTTTATTGATTTTTGGGACCCCTTCGAGCTACTGTACATATCCCTAGAATATTATCAAATTTGATTTGATAGTTCCAGAGGAATAAATTAAAATCGAAAAAAAAAATTTTTTTCGTCATATTTTAAAAAATTTATAAAAAATAGAAAAAACATCTTCAAACCAAAACTAAGGAACAGGTCGCTTATAATAAAAGGTTAGTTTATCCTACTCTGAATATCGTAAAAATAACTTATACAGGATGTTCAAAATTCAATGCCAAACTTTTCAAAATGTAATGCTATTTTTCTCCATTTTTTCAAATGGGACACCCTGTATATTTTTATCTAATCGGATGCAGAATTAAAAAATGAGCATATTTTTTAATTACAATTATCTCGACTATCTTAAAGGTTTCACAGATATTCGTCAAAAACTACTACAAATCGCAAAATTATTATCTAATAGTTTTACTTAACATTTTTCAAATCAATAACTAGAACTTATGTTCAATATGTCTTCCGTTCTCTTGGAGGGACAAACGAAGGCGGGTATGAAGTGATCTTGCTACTCTTCCTAATAGGTCGGGTGTAATGTTTTGAAATGCGTTCCTGATTCTTTGCTGCATATTTTCTGGTGTGGTTGGAGGTTCCTGATAAACGATTTCCTTAACGTAGCCCCACAAAAAGAAATCCAATTTAGTGAAGTCGGGTGATCGGGGCGGCCAATTACATGGCCCTCCTCTTCCAATCCACCGGTTTGGAAAGGTTGTATTGAGATGGTCCCTGACTTGTAATGAATAATGTGCTGGGGCTCCGTCGTGTTGCAGCCACATTGCATCTCTCAAAGGTATTGGTAAATTTTGACATAAATTTGGCAATTGATTTTGCAAAAAATCAAGATACATAGCACCATTCAAATGTCCGTTAAAAAAGTGAGGACCAATAACATGTTCACCAATAATTCCCCCCCACACATTTATTGACCATCTGTGTTGTTGGTCAACCTGCCTAAAAATCCTTGGGTTGTGGTCGGAATAGTAATGAAAGTTATGGCGATTCACAAATCCGTTTTTATGAAATGTGGCCTCATCAGAAAACAAAACCTTATAAAAAAACTCACAATTTATCCTAATTTTAGCTTGCGCCCAATTGCAAAATTCGACACGTTGCTCAAAATCTGCATCGAAGAGTTGTTGATGAAACTGGATATGGTAGGGATGAAAACGGTTGTCCTTTAAAATTCGTTGAACGGTTCTCTCACTTACACCTACGGCATCACCGACTGCTTTTTGACTAACGAAAGGGTTTTCCGTAACAGATAATAGCACAGACAATTCATTTTCTTCATTTCGAGCGGGTCTATTTCTAACTGGTTTTGTATAGTCTACATGTCCCGTTTGTACAAATCTCTCTAAAAAGTTGTTCAGGCTTCTTTTGTCTGGATGTCTCCGTTCCGGATAACGCTGTGCGTAAACTCGACTTGCCAAAAAACAGTTTCTTTCTGATTCTCCTAATATGAAAATCATATCTACTAGCTCTTCTCTGCTGTACTCCATCACAGAAAATGCTTAAAACTTGTAAATTACTAATACGTAATTTAAAATATTGACATATGTCTATTTGTATGACAGTTTGTAAGCAAATTTGTTTCCATGGCTATCTACTAAATTACCTTATTATGGTTAAGAAACAACAGGAATATGATTTCTGTTTACTCCCCTTCATTTACGCCTTCAAGAGGAGAACTGCATAGACAGTTATATGAGAAACTGTCTAATTTAGCTATTTGCTTATTTAATAACATTAGAGGAGCTAAATGATAAAACGGAACACATATTGAACATAAGTTCTAGTTATTGATTTGAAAAATGTTAAGTAAAACTATTAGATAATAATTTTACGATTTGTAGTAGTTTTTGACGAATATCTGTGAAACCTTTAAGATAGTCGAGATAATTGTAATTAAAAAATATGCTCATTTTTTAATTCTGCATCCGATGAGATAAAAATATACAGGGTGTCCCATTTGAAAAAATGGAGAAAAATAGCATTACATTTTGAAAAGTTTGGCATTGAATTTTGAACATCCTGTATAAGTTATTTTTACGATATTCATAGTAGGATAAACTAACCTTTTATTATAAGCAACCTGTTCCTTAGTTTTGGTTTGAAGATGTTTCTTCTATTTTTTATAAATTTTTTTAAAATATGACGAAAATTTTTTTTTTTTTCGATTTTAATTTATTCCTCTGGAACTATCAAATCAAATTTGATAATATTCTAGGGATATGTACAGTAGCTCGAAAGGGTCCCAAAAATCAATAAAACTACAGGGTGTTCCATTTAAAAAGATACAACTTTGATGCACCACCAATTTCTGGAACACCCTGTATATTCAAAAATATTTTAAAAATGTGCTCTCTAACAAACAGTCTATTGTCCCGTTTGAATCATTTTTCTAAAATAAATCGTTTAGGTGTAGTAGAAGACGGGAGGTGAGCTGCAGGACCCTGTATACAATACTCTCCATATTTTCATCGTAAATAAAGAAATATTTGCAATGGGTATAATAATGTTAGTTTATATTAGCGAGTGACGGCCTTGTCTAATTGCGAGATGAATGAAAGCCGCCAAAGTTTGGTCCATAATCTTATCGCATTTGTAACAAATTTATTGCTGCCAAGTTGATAAGCATTATAGCCCAGTCGTCAGGGGTTTTAGACAGCACCAAATGTTATATGGCTGAATTTTTCAGGATGAGTATTTTTTTTGGTGTAGAGTACGATAAGAGAAAGTATACAGCTGTAAAGTGCCGGTGACCCCGAAAATAATAAAAAATATTGACCGAAATTCGGTTCTTGGCCAATAACTCTAAAAATATAATATATATCAAAAATTAATAACAGTAGGCGATAGAGGGGGAAAGAAGACGTATATGGAATTTTTTTGCCCGTCAAAAATGTAGACTCCAGATGTTTTTGTTCAACTCACGAAAATTGAACGTAACGTCATATAAGTACGGGGCGCAAAGCGTGCGCTGTCTCGAACGCACTACACCTTTGTTGTAACTTTTAATTTGAACTAATTAAATGAAAGAAGAAATATGTGACTATTGGATTATTATATTTTCAAATATAAAAATGAATGTATGTAGAAAGTGTATATATATGAAGTTGGAACGAAAAGAGATTTCCGATGAAATCCGCAGAAGCTCTACCATTTATACAATTTTTAAGATAAAAACCTGAAACTTTCATAATATATCACTCTTGAAGTAATGTATAAAAAGATGCGATGAGTGAAAAACATCTCAAAAATTAATTTTGAAGATGTGCACTACCAAAATTTCAAAATCTTGAGAAAGTGATAAAATTTGATATGTATAACTAATTTTAACCATATATTACTCTGGTTTAAATCGCGTTATTAGATTTCTGTAGGTGCGATTCTTATAGCTTGAAATTTGTACTTTAAGATGCTTCAAGGGGATTTACATTAAAAATTAAATTAGTCATCTTTATTTTACGAGAATAAAAGAAACATTCTTCTTTTCTCCAAAATTCGTGAATCTAGGGGTAAAATAAACATTAATAACTTTTATTTAAAACATTATTTGGCCTATCCATCGGATTTTTTTATACATTACTTCAATAGCAATATGTGAAAGTTTCAGATTTTTATCTTAAGAATCGAAGAGCTTTTACCGATTTCATCGGAAATCTCTCTATGTTCCGACTTCACATATGTACTATTCCATCATACAATCATTTTATATTTAATAATGTGATAATCCAATAGCCACATGTTTCTCGTTTCATCTGAGCTTTGTTGAGCTCAATTTCATTAATTATTTCAAATTTAGTGTAGCGCGTCCGTGTCACCACGTTCCATTCTCGTGCGTTAAATGAAAAAATTTGGAGCCTACATTTTTGATCGTACGAAAAAACTTCATATACGTTTTTAAAGGAAAATTTCCCCCTCTATCGCCTAGTGCTATTAGTTTTTTGATATATATTTTTCATTATTCGAGATATTGTAAGACGGGAAGGGGAGCCCATCGACGAGTGTGGATCGGGCACCGCAGTTGCCGCCGCTTGGTGGAGATGTTGTAGGCATCTGTAGGTATCATTTCCCCCCAACGGCAGGTCACGTGACCGCGCCCTCTTAGAGAGAGAGGCAAAAAATAAAGGACCGTTTAAATGTTGCCAAAAAATTCTGAAAAAATTCAGGCACATTTTTTGGCAAATATAAGCATCTTTTGTCTCTTGGTGTTGTTTCACAAAGTACTTCTCCTTCTCCCGGAAAAAAATAGCAAAAAAAAATCATAGACTTTGATTAATTAGTTTAGGGTGGAGGAAGCGTTTTAGAGAAAAACTACAAGAGCCAAAAACGGCTTATTTTTGTCGAAAGAACACGCCTCACAATTTCTTAGACAAAAATAATTTCGGCCAAGAATTCTTTTTTAATTACTTCAGAAAAATCCCAAAAAATTCAGGCATATTCTTTAGACAAAGATAAACAACTTTTGGCTCTTAAACCTTATCTTTAAAGTGGTTCCTTCTCCCGTAGGAAAAATATAAAATAACCTCGAAAATAACTAATTTTCATTTTTTGTTATTTTTTTCCGAAAAAAGGAAGCACTTTGGTAAAAAACTCCAAGAGACAGAAGATGCTTATTCTCCTCAAAAAGTGTGCCTGAATTATTTCAGAATTCTTTGGCAACATTTAAGCAGCTCTTTGTTTTTTGCCTAGCTCTCTCTCTCTCTCTCTCTCTCTCGGCGTGGTCACGTGATCTGCCATTGAGGGGAAATAGTCATGATATCATGGGAAATAGTAACTACAGATGCCTACATCTCCACCAAGCGGCGGCAACTGCGGTGCCCGATCCACTTTTGTCGATGGGCTCCCGTACAATTTCGGCCAATATTTTCAATTTTTTTAGGGGTTGCCGCACCTGACAGTTGTAAACTTTATTTTATCGTATTCTACACCAACAAACATACTGATCCTAAAAATTTCAGCTGTATAATATTTAGTGACCGGTTTTTATAAATTTCTGTCTCTGAAAACTGGGCTATTAGGGAATATGGCCTAATTAGCCATTGTTGCGATGTAACAATATTAAAGAATTGAAATATTTAATAACTTTTTTATTTGTTGATCGATTTTGTTAAAAAACAACAGAGTTCTTCCTCTAGCTAACACGGACAGAAATTTCGAAAGTTATATAGAGTTCGATCACTAACACAGTAACATGAAAATTCCTTCCCTACGAGCGATATTACCAGTTTTAGAAATGTACCGATTAGATGCAATATAGTCTCATTTTGTATTTGAGAACAGTATAATTAAACAGAGTTACAGCAATCACTAGCGCCGTATATAGCCGAGTGCAATTAGACTCAAAAAGTAAGAAATGACGGAAATCAGTTATAATGAATGGCTTTTCATGATTTTTTTTTTGCATTGAGTACAAAAAAGTGTACTTACTATTTAAAAATTACTGCTTTTTCTTGGTGGTGGTTCCCACCCCTTCTAGATGGGTTGAGGAAAAAGTAAAATAGTAACAACCCAATCTGATATAGAACCATACTGTAAGGGGAAGGTGGTGTACAATTTTTGACGGAAATTTATATTTTCCAAGTTAAAACGATTTGAAGATTACGATTTTAGCTTGGTACCTTGATGCTGTCTTTAGTAAATAACTTCAGAGTCTTACATTTATGGAGAAAGTGGTAAGGTATAAAAAGTAAGGTAATAAATTTACAAGTGTTGTATTTTTTGTTTATTTCTGTACGATGAATACTTCTAAAAATACAATAGTTTAAAAAGAGCGTTCGAAAGTTTATCAGTGGAGATATAATATAAATCTCAAATATGTCAGAAACAATCAATACACATAATAGAAATTAAGGAACTTGAAGTACTCTTTGATATGATTTTTTTTCTATCCGTACAGCTCGAAAAATAACGGTGTTATATGCAAAACAACGAATGGTTTTTCATTGTTTTAAATAAAAATTCAGGATTTTTCTGTCGTCATAAAATCTTTACCCATTTTTATTAATATATATTACCAACATGTTCTGATTTTAAGAGCTTCAATTAATCAAACATTTTGAAGAAACATGAGATTTAAATGTATTTCTTTGCCACTAAAAGTTCAAGTAACACATTTTTACTGTCATATCTCGGAAACTATTGTTTCTACATATATTTAAAAAAAAATGTATCGCTTCTTAAGCTTTATTTTCCTATATGCTTATATTTTTCGTTAATGCAATTGTTATGGAGTTATTTACAAAAGGAGGGTAGTTTTTCAGCAGCATCGCAAAGTTCTTTATAATTTAAAGTTGTGTATTTAAAAACGACTGCTTTAAAAATGACAAAAATTAGAACATGTTAGCAATATATTAATAAAAACTGGTACAGATAATTTGAATATCCATTATGTGGCCAATGGCAGCAGCAATATCTTAAATTCTTTCCTTAAGAAAAAAAAATTGCAAAGCACTCATTGTTTTGCACATACCATTGTTATCGTTCAAGCTATACGAATATAGAAAAAAAATATATAAAAGAGTACTTCAAGCCACTTGATTTATATTATATGTATTTTTAACATCATGCATATAAATACATATTGTTACGTGTGTCCACCTCTTAGGAAACACCCTGTATGTATCCGTGAGTTCTAAATAATTTTAACAAGAGATAAACACTAACACTTTATTTAATAATTTACTGACTATACAATACTTCAAAATAACCTTTACACTTTGTTTACTTGATATTTAACCTCACTTTCGTTACCGGATGTCACTTTCCTAAAAGTTCTCCAATAATAAAACTTCTTCTTCTGCGCCGGTAATCGCGCCTTATATATTCTGAAATTATGTCTAGATCCATCCAGAAACAATCAAGAATCTTCTTTCACCACACAAGTTTCCAGTCACTATTAGTAGGCATAGGCGTATCAATCTCCAGTTTCGAGGGGGTGTAATTCATAACAATATAAATCAATGTAGATAATATGTTTTGTCTAAACTACAATATTTAATAGAAAAATGTATATTTTCTTAAATAAAAACGTAATAATTTTACCTCCACAGAGCTGAGTTTCGAAAAAGTTAATCCAATAGAGAATGAATTTATCTATTTCTTATTTAACAATTTTCCGTGTTTTCATCTAGCAACTTTGGACAGATGCAAACAAAAACGTAGCTATCACATATGAATAGTATGCGGTCAATGCTGCTTCTTCATTAACGTGTTTTTATACGCATGGTATTGAACGCCTTCTGTCCAATTTAGCTTAGAATCCATTTCAATGCCTAGAAATTTTATATGGTCACAAATTGCAAGAATATGATTGTTATGAATTGTTGTGAATGGATCTTCTTTCCTCAAACTAAATGCCATAATGTGAGTTTTTTCAATGTTCTTTTTTAGATTGTTCCATGTACACCAATTTTCTGTTTTTTTTATTGTATCGGTAATTTCTCGTTTTAATTATTCTTCAGATTTTGCTAGTATTATAAGTATTCACTTATAATAATGTCATCTGCAAACACGGCGCGATCGAGAAAAAATGAAGGTGACGTCACACAGAAAAGTCACTAAACTTATCAAAATTGATTTCTATTCACGTACATTATTAAAACTAATTTTCTAAGTTACTAGACTAGAAAATACTGAATTACAAATGGCCGCCATTTTGTGTTGTTTTAACTGTGTATTTTGCAGATTTTGTTATGTATTAAAACTTAATTTTGGATTATTTAACATTCATAATTATCCTTAATCAATTCATATGGCTAATTTTGTTTGCTCAGATGGAGACAAGTTTATATGTCACAAAATTGTCTCATGTTGTACAGGATAGATGTGCTTATGGAAAAAGGTTGGTGCTATCAATTATATCCCTATATATTAAATAAAGAAGACTTTAGAACAGATTCCAGTTATTTCCGAATATTACACACGCACATATATTGTAGTTACATGATTTTTGAAAGGAGTGCATAATTAAAAGGATAAATCCAAGGTATTCAAAAGTCGAAGCTTACGAAGTTAACGTGTTCCAACCTCAACTTTTCCCAGCTGAGAAACCGAGATAATTTAATAATACCTGATGTCATTTCGTATTGCCACACCTCCACAATTAACAACAGCCAAAACTTGGTATTTTGTATGATATAATATCCACAAAAGTACTAATGTAATGAAAGGTTCTATCAGTCTCCATTCAGTAACTTGAGAATTTGGGTTTTTTGTCCCTAAACGCTGACAAATATCTAAATTTGTCATTCAGTCTTTCTCTCCCTGTAGATTTTATACGTTATTTACAAAGCTGAGTAAGTCATTTCTGAATAAGAGAAATAATATTGGACCTAAAATTGATCCTTGTGGTACTCCCTTTTCTGTTGCCTTCTAATTTGAATACACCTCCTTTCCTTCGTTTATTGCCATAACACATTGTTTTCAATTTTTGACATTTGAGATTTCAGGACCTCATGAACATTTCCTCTGAAACCCGTTACTTGAATTTTTTATAATATTGTAAGGTCAGCACTATCAAAAGCCTTTGACAGGAAACAACTTTATAATACTTCAACGTCAGTCCTTTTGAATGTTGGTAGCTTGAGACAATATTCCCTAGCACAGCCAGATGTAGGTTGTCAGAGAAATGCGAATGTTAATATTGACATTTTAATTAGACTTTAATTTTTTATTGGATGGGTGGTTTTTTGTTGTTATTTGTCTGAACTTACTCTTCACAGTCGTAAGGGGCTATGTGAATACTAGGCCTATACTCAAAATTATCAAATAAGAAATAGATCTCTAATCTCCATCGTAGACATGTAGGATATCGAAAGGATGAAAATTGGAAATTAGTTATTTTATAGAAAGATTTAATTCTTATTTTTCAAATATTACTTTTTCTTCAATTTGCGAAATTCTAAAAAGAATTAGTGTTATTTAAACGGCGATTCTCCGGACTCCACAAAAGCTTCAAACTGCCGTAACAGGTCCTTTGTGCAAGCCATTCTACTCGTAGTCGATGTGATAGTACGGATTGTTTTTTAAAACGCGAATAACAATTATTTACTTTTATCGTCAGGTTATAAGCTTTATTGATCATCTAATAAATGTAAAAATTAGTGGAAAAATTACTCTACTGTAAATAAATATAAATTATGGCTATCGATTAAATCTGTCATAGATAATATTAATGGCGATAAAATCGATGAGAATGAGCACATGTGTTTCGAAACCCCAACCGAACAATTATTATAGACTGGGGTCTCTCGTATGGAAACCGTACACTGCAAAAAAGAGAAAATATGGATTTAATATTGTGGAGATTTCACAATGTTTTAATGTCGTTGTGATAAATAGCAAAATTATATTCGTGTAATCAGATTACTGAACGAAGATTGTGTAAAACGGCAATCTTGTCTAACCAACATGTCAAACTAGTAATTAAAGTCATTATTCTTGGATAATTGGTCACATTAGTGATTGAGTACAGTTGCACTAGGTGTCATGCTAAATAAGTGACTGGAAGTTCAGCTTAGAAAAGATCATCGACAAAGCACGACGGTGCTTTGGTAACATGACAAGAAAAAGTGATCACAAAATTACCCTAATTTTTGGGTCGTCATAACTTTGCACAGAGAGAAGATTAAATTAAAGCTAATCAAAGATGTACAGATGACGGTATTTTTTATCTTACAATATGGGGGTTCCTACCCCTTTAAGTGGAGATTGAATTGTGTATAAATACTGTTTAGTAAATATTTTTTTCATGGTGGTCTTTTAACACAATTACTTCAAAGTTATTTTTCAAAGTAATTAAATTTAAAAAACTCCATATCTAAAAATCACCCCCAAATAATGGTTAAAACTACTCTTACATTAAAAAAATTCTGATAATGCATTTTAAAACAATTTACACATATTCTTAGATTTTTTAATGTAGGGGGTTCTATCCAGGTCAGCTTAGAGTTCAGGATGACCACCAGATACTTTACTGTCCTTGAGATCGTTAGAGCATATGCCCTAATAGTTTAGTGGTCGAGAGGGATACAACAAACATAAAATCAAACTATCTGGTTTGAATGGACAATGACAATAACTTGTGCCTCCTCTTCACATTTACTTGGAGAAGGAGG
Source organism: Stenurella melanura (assembly GCA_963583905.1). Taxonomy (NCBI): domain Eukaryota; kingdom Metazoa; phylum Arthropoda; class Insecta; order Coleoptera; family Cerambycidae; genus Stenurella; species Stenurella melanura. Next base: position 199,396,718 of record OY757309.1, read on the forward strand.
CCAGGTGAGCAACATACAGCATCCAGCAAGCGGTGATCAACATTCTGCAGGCTAGCGTCATGGAGCGCTATTACTTAACATAGTCTGCCACAGCAATTTAGGAACACCCGCATATGTGATATCTATCCACGAGCTACTTTTTAACGTCCTGTTTCCTGGAAGTGATGAATGGCATCGGAATAGAACCAAATTATAAACGGTAGAGAGCTAGCTGTTGGTTCACATAGAACCCATAAGAAAAGAACTGTAGCCACTTCGGCTCCTGCTAATAACAACTCGAGCCTGGGTGGCCATTATTTCTCAGGTAGAAATATATGCAATTGTGTATACGGAAGCTGGAGTAGACACATCTCAGACTAATAAATATCTTTTAAAATTTTCAAATTTATGCAGAGTGTTCTGTGTAAATAGGGGAGAATCCACCTACCATGAAGTAGAAAATTCTGCAGCCGCATTAACAGTGAATTCCTAAGAACATTTCCAGGTGCAGGTATAAGTATAAAGATCCAATATATAAGTTTTACATTACTTTTTGCACATAATTTGGAATATAATGCTGTTGTAAAGAAAATAGATTTTTGTTTGCAGTTTTGCGAGAAACATAAGGAATTTCGAATTCTTTTAACTTAATTATTTTTTAACGAAGGAACTTTTTTTACTAAGAGGAGGTATTTTCACAAAATACAGGGTACTGAGCTACTGAAAATCTGGAATTTTGATTGTGTAGCAGATGACAATATTCAATAAAAGTTTGACGGTTGGTGTGGTATCTCTTTCGACCAAAATATGAATTGTGACCATTTATTAATATGCGTCTCGGTGCCACACAAGCAATATATATCTAACAGGACGGCCAATCAACATATTCAAAACTAATTGTACGATAATAGTTACATAATAGGGGTACCTCTAATAACAGATATACGCAATAGCATTTCATGACAATTTAGACAGTTTGAAAGGAAGAAAGAATTAATTAGGAAAACCGTTAGGGCAATTTCAATACGGGATATAAAGATGCATATTGTGCGTTTACCGAAAAGGTGGAACAGTGTGAAGCAGCCGGTGATGATGTAGATGAACCTAGTATCGTTTGGTCTGATGGACACGACAAGGATTTTATATAATTTAGGCCGGAGCCGTGTCGTCGCTACGATACTGATCAACTCTGTTCACAAGGGGGATTCAAGATATCCTTCAGACTCCCCAAGACGACAATAGACAAAATTACACCTACTGTGATTGCTACAGTCTGCTTTCTCCATCGAAATCTTATGTCGGGCGGTGCACTTTTAATGAATATATCTTATAATTAGCACTTTCTCAGAAACACTTCTTAATAATTAAGACCGTCGATGGATTCTATGAGTATTCGGACAAGTACACAGACTTGGCGAGATCAAAGGTGACCCGCGGAAAGTAATTGTCTGACTCACGCCACAGAATCGCACGTCGGTCACAAATATTATAATTAGTGGATCAATAAGAAATCAAATTCAAAATATACTCTCATTTATTGAAATAATTCATAAAATGTAAAAAATGTAAATATTCAATACTTAGCTAATGTGTATAAGGCAAACATCAAAGAGCACCACCACTCGACAAGCCGTTACCTCCCGTAGGAGTGTAACTCATCCAGCGTCGAGAGAATTATGACAATCGACTGTACAAAAATATTCAGACTCCCAATTAATTAGTAATATTTGTAAAATGTATGCGAAACTTTTTTGAAAATTATTCACTTCGAATTTTGCACTAAAATTATCCAAATGATTGTTAGGACGCTTAAAGAAGCTATCTATGTGAGTTCGATGGTTTTCCTGCTTTTATAAATGTACTAACGACATCGAACACAAATATACTTTTTTGCCGTTGACTCGCCTTCGAGCGATTAGTATGGCGTAGTCCGCCTGAGCCGGGATAAAAAGTATTTTGGGTTTGTCGGATCGACCCTCCGACTTTGAATTCTTTGACTATTTTTCTGTACGTTTTTGGGGTTTTGTATGAGGATTATGCTCCAACCCTTTGAGGAATATTAAATGAGGATTTTGGTTTTTATTAGAAAAACCATCCCATCGATTTTTTCCTAAATTTTGACGTTTAAAATACCTACTCGCTACATCCTGACTGAGGATTTCGACTTGTGAACCACCAAATTCGTGGTACTTTCGAAAAATTCATCTCGAAGAGCGATTTTCTGCTTTATTTACGTCTTGTTCTTGTATTTTTATAAAAATAAATTTTTGAGATTTTCAAAAAATTAAATTCGTTTTACTTCTAAAAAATTAGTTGTGCGGAGCAGTTCTCCGTTTTATGCGATTTTATTCGTTATACTTTCGAAAAGTTCGTCGGGCTTGAAATTTTTTCTAAGCCAATTATTGGCGTACTTTTGAAAATTGGAACCGTCGTCCTCGAGATAAAAAATTTTCCAAAGTCAATATTTTGGTAATTTTTAGGCAAATAATTTTTTCGTCTGTTTCTGAGAGAACATAATTTTTAATTTTTTTTTTTTAATATTTCAAGGTAGAAGAGAGTATTCTAAAACATATACTTATAACATAATATATTAATGATATTACAATAAATATTAAAGGTGGATACCGAGGTTCTCATCTCGAATCCACCATATGGCAATACGACTGAAAGCTGTTTGCAAAAACTAAAAAACATAAAAAATAACTTCTCAGTAGGAGGTCAAGATTTTATAATGACTTTTATCCATAACATTTGTCCAACGCCATTTTTCAAAATATTTATAAACAAAAGCACTTCACTAAAGAGTGAAAAATATGAATAAGTTCAAAGGTACTTCTTCATATTTTTCAGAATGTTTCGCACCCTGCGTATAAATTTTGGAAAATAGCATAACTTTAGGATATTCCATAAAGGTTTATTTTCACAAAATACAAATAAAAAATAAAGTTTCCTGTCTTCCGAACACAATTCGTGGACGCACTGTATACAATTTTAATTTCCTCTTTCTATTATTCACTAACAGATACAAATCTGCCTTTACGTCGAATATATGTTCCATTTTAAAATCGGTTTATTCTTCTTAAGAAAATTATATCAATATTTTTTTTTTCAGTTTTATGAAACACACATCCTGACAGGAAGTTTAATAATTTTCTGGGTGTGGATTAACCGCCAGATATCACCTTTACATTTTTTTATACACAAATTTATTGCCAGGATTTCCATAAATGATTTATCATCTTATAGAGGTAATTAATTGACATTCCTGTAACGAAACTCCTTTAACATATTTTTATTTTGATGAGTACATTTACAACTTAACAAATATTTTCACGGAAATTCATGCGTTGTAGGCCTAATTAAGTTAAAAGGTTTTAGGTTAGTCAACTTGAAGATCGAAAAGTAAGAAGGTCAACTTATTACTTCCACATCCACATAGTGAAGTGGAGGTAAATTCAATTTTTTTTGTTGAAATAGGTTTAGAATATCATGAAACGTCGGAATTTTAACTTTTCTTGTGCGCACGATATCTCTGAAAGGGTTTAAGATATTGACTTGAAATTTTATACCCATATGTACTATAATGAGATCTGGAATTTGATTGTTTTCATAACTTATCCGGTGAAGGGTTGGGGGTAAATAGGGGTAAATAGGAGAAAATAAGTAAAGCAAGCTGGTAAGAGTACAAAAATTTGGAATTTGGTGGATATACTAGAAGTTCAATCCTCAGATTTTTTTATAATATTTCCATCCCTCGCACCACCCCCACTTCATTATAAAAGGGGTTGATAAAAATAAAATTGAGATATTCACTTGAAATTTAGTACACATATGTTTGTATTATAACGACACCTGGAACAAGATTATATTTTGGGATAATTCCGTTGAAGAGTTGGGGGCTAAATAGGGGTGAATATGGCAAAACAAGTTAAACAAGCTGGGTAATACTGCAGAAACTTGTGATTTGGTGTATATACTAGAAGTTAAGGCCTCCGATTTTTTTATAATATTTCCATTTCTTCCCACCACTCCCATTCCATTATTGAAAGGGTTGATAAAATTAAATTTAGATATTCACTTCAAATTTGGTACATGTATGTATTATTACGATATATATAATTAGATTACAGAAACTTGGAATTTGGTGTATATAATAGAAGTCAAGGGATCTAATATTTGCACAATATTTTTTTACTCTCACATGACCCCCACTCAATTATTAAAGGGGTTGATATAATCAAATTGAGAGATTCACTTAAAATTTGATACACGCATGTATTATAACGAAATCTGGCACTAGATTATATTTTGAGATGACACTTTTAGATTTCTCGAAAGCCTTTGATACAATTAGTCACGAAATTTTGCTGTCTATTTTACACTTCGTTGGTTTTTCAGAGAGTGCAATTAGGCTTTTAGATAGTTATTTAGTCAGTAGAGTTCAGTTTGTAGAAACTGATATAGGTCAATCTTCCAAAGGTAGTGTATCATGTGGTGTTCCGCAGGGCTCAATACTTGGCCCACTTTTGTTTAGTATATACACGTGCAATTTAACGTCCTATCTAAAAGAATGCAAAGTACATCTTTATACAGATGATACACAACTTTATTATTCATTCTTACCAGATAATGTAGATGTAGCAAAAAATATTGTAAATGATGATATGGAACGCCTGGTTGCATTCTCCGAACGCCATAAACTTCAGCTGAACCCAACGAAATCATCAGTTATGGTATTTGGCAAATATCGACGACAAATTGAGAATGAGTTTCTAATTAAAATAGAAAACGAGACTTTACAATGTGCGCAAAGTGCCAAAAACTTAGGACTATAATTAGATACAGATCTACGTTTTAAAAAAGATATAAAGAAAATAATTCAAAAAGCCTACTCCTCATTAAAAATGTTATTTCCAAACCGTCACTTAATTTCTCAGTCCCTTAAAATAAAACTTACAGACTCTCTTGTTTTAAGTCATTTTAATTATTGTGACGTTATATATGGACCGAGCCTAGATAAACTAGACATTAATCGAATAGAAAAAGATCAAAAGTCGTGTTTGCGGTTCATATATGGCATCAGAAAGTTTGAGCCAGTGTCATATAAATTAAAAGACTCAAATTGGCTAAGCATGCAAGATAGACGTAAACTCCACTCTACAGTCTTGTTTCATAACGTTATTTTAAATCAATGTCCCCCTTACTTGTATAACAAAATAAAATATAGAACGGATGTCCATACCTTAAATTTAAGATTTAAAGGACTCATTACACCTACACCTCAAAAATCTGCAATGTTTAAAAGATGTTTTACATATAATGTTTATATTCTTTATAATAATGTACCAGCATACTTGAAATCCTTAAAACTAAACTTATTTAAAAACCAATTTAAGAAAATTCTTTTTAATTCCTGACATTAAACTTATTTATTACGTTCTTCTTCGTATTGGCTGCCTATTTCATTTTTCCCCCCTTCTTTATTTTCAGTTCAAAAAGATTTTAGTTTCCTTTGTTACGTGAGTATGATTTTGAATCGCTGTATTTGTTCATGTATTTGTAATGTATCTGTGTCACTGTTGGAGCTGAACTTTGAACTTTTTTGAATTGTTTTCAGCTCCATTTTTCAACTTTATTTAATTCATTATGTGATAATCTGTATATACTTTGATTGCAAATAAAATTATTATTATTATTATTACATTGAAGTGTTGGGGGTTAAATGAGGGTAAATATGGGAAAATAAGTAAAGCAAGCTGGTAAGAATACAGAAATATGGGATTTGGTGTATATGCTACGAATGCCTGAGATTCCTTTAAAGAATATTTTCCATCCCCTCACCACACACACTCCCTTATTAAAAAAAAATGATAAAATTAAATTGAGACCACTTGAAATTTTGTTAATGTTTGTATTAGAACGACATCTGAAACTAGATTATATTTTGACATGATTCTGTTGAAGAAGTGGATGTAAGTAGAAGTAAATAGGGAAAAATAAGTAAAACAAGCTAGTAAGAGTACAGAAACTTGGGATTTGGTGTATATACTAGATACCAGGGCCTCAGATTTTTTTCTAATATTTTTCAACCCCCCACCTCCACCACCTACACTCCACTATTAAAGGGATTGATAACATAAAATTGAGATACTTGAAAGTTAGTATACGTATGTATAGTAATGACATCTGATCGAGACGATTTCGTTGAAGGAATGAGAGGTGGCAGGTTGCGAATAGCAAAAAATACGTAGACCATGCTAGAAACTTCATTTTTAACGTATATGGTAGAAACCAACGCCACTAATTTTTCTATGATATCTGCCCCAAATATTATTAAAATTCTATGACCAATAATTTCCACATACTAGAGTGCAAATATAGATAGTTTATTGATGCTTTAAATTATAAAATTTTCAAGATATTTCCTTTGAAGTGACTTGGACGAGAAATCTGGATGTGGAAGTAGTGATTTCTTAGGTAGCGGTTTTCACTTCCCTGTATTCGTCCAAAAAAAAAGAAATGTACAGTTTCTGTTTCTTCAATATTATTATTATAAATGCTTTCTGGGTTGTAGTATGCATATTTAATCAAATGGATCTAATTAATAATTACTTGTAAATATTTTCGATCGGTAAATAGCAACAGGAAGAAATTATGTAATTATCATATACGTTTTGTGGTATAAATATACTGGCCTATACGATTCAGGGCTGCAATTTATCACGTTTTACGGGGTCACTTTCAGCTACGCTTTTTTGATGTAATTGACAAAACGGTCGGCGTACATGGCACCTATGGTACGTATTGAAACACATTAATGTGTTCATAATATCGGATTATTCAGTTTATAATGATATTTCCCCCTAAGGGCGTTGACGGTATAATTTGTAATCAATGGAATTAATTAATATGTAATAAATTAATGAATTAACATATCAAAAAATCTGTATTATTAATGCCTTAATCAATACGTGTGAAATCGTACCGTTAGACAATTATCTCGGAAAATTTCCACGCCGTGGTGAAATGAAAATTCAAACTTGCCTTATACTCTGTATCTCTCAAGGCACTAACATAATAAAAAAATTACTACCTACTAAACTAATAATGTTTATTTATAAATTACGCTTAAGTTGAACAACTTCCGTAGACTACGACTTTGTTTTTAACGGGAAACTCTTGAAATGACGTACGTGATGCTGTAAATAAAGAACTAAAATTTGTCGTAGCTTGGTTAGACGTATCAAAACGAATTGCTTACATCTGAACTTATATACAAACACATTGTACTCTATTATAGACAGAATTATAGATAGTACAAGCTTCAGTATAAAGTCAATTGCAAATGCCTTGGAAATATTATGGGCTCGCACTTAAATTGGGAATGTGAAATAAGAATAAATGAATGAAAATGATGCAACACTCTGTATTTTCATAGATCTCGCAAGAGCTTTTAACACTCCTAAAGCTCTTAGAAACTAGTTTTATAGAAAATTGCCTAAATTTAATTGAAAATTATCCAAATCCAAATCAAATAAAGAAATGCATTAAAGCCAATGCAAAGCGCTGGAAGAGAAATCTAATATGGAGTACCCCAGGGTAGTATTTTGGAACCCATTTTGGTTTCGAAATTTATAGCAACAATTTATTTATCATAAATAACACCAAATTGTTGCTCTTAGCATAGAAAATTAATTTAAAAATATTTTGGAATATGTCAGTCGTATTCTGTAGTTTTGTCATTTTGTTGTTGTGATTCTATAGAAATTAATGTCAACATTTTCTGTTCTATTCATGTTTTTTTGTGAGTTTACTTCGCCATTTATTTTTCATAGTTTTCGTTATAAAATCAATAATCAATTGTATATTTAGATGGACCATAATAAGGACGTGTTAATACTATTATTATTATCATAACTTGTTATAACTAGTTAATAGAAATTACAATTTTCCGGTTAATTTTTTGACAATTGGTAAAGCATATCCGCAACCTGTAATAACTCTATTCGAGTTTTAATAAAATTGCAAAACACCAAAGAGAATTTAAACGAACGTGAAATAGTTTTCTATTAATTTCGATAAAACTAAAGGGCGCATAAAACTTCAGGAATAAGCCACTATGTACAAAAATAGAGCTGCCAATTTCACGAGTTTAAAACTTACCGATAAAGATGTCATTAATTGATTACCAGGCATTATACAGCCAATTAATGGGAAAATTTTAAACTTTTCTAGCAATTTCTTGTCATACACTCGTTCATTAAATTACATACGCGTAAGAAATTAGTTGATTTTCCCACATCGATATCAAATTGACAACGTTATTCAAAAGCATTCAGTTGTTTAAAATTTATTATAAATGAAATCCCCTAATACATTTACAAGAGAATTCCACCCAGGTCTAGGAAATAATTTAACCACAGATTGTATAATTGCTTGTAGTGGTCTCCTGGATGCATTCTAAAGTTACGTCTATACTCCTGTCGGTGCTTACCTCTGGTAATGTTGCTGTTAACTGCTATGCTCGTTGGCTATCTGTTAGTTGGTTTGGGTATTCTTTAACAATATATGAAAATAAACCTGAGGGTATAATTCTAAGTTAACATTAACGTTAGTTTCCAGATTTAACTAATTTGACAGCATTACTAAAGATTAAGTTAGAATAACATTGGTGGACCTAAACTGTTTATTTGTTGCTATAGTAGCTTTATACAGAAAGTCATTATCGGCTTCCTTTCTTAAAGTTACATACCGTGGTATCAAAAATGATCTTCGTCTAAAATGGTCATGGAACTAAAAGCTGCTGTCTTAGCTTGTGTCATGCTTTCTTCTTTTATAGCTTTTGTTCAGTGAAAAAAATCGCAGATTTCGCAATTCTTGCAACCATCGGGACACTGGAAATTATAACACCATACATAAAACATAAACCTTTTCCGGGCTCGGATTCGCCTTGTCCGGAAACAGCTACGATCCACTCTCGATTGCGACGCCACTGCATTTCGACCTTAAATGAAAACTTGTTATTTGACCCACTGTGATATATGCAACCCATATTACATTTGCATATATCAGCCGTTGCATATACGACAGTCTCACTCGACTGCGACACCGCTGTCCTTCGATCCTGAACGAAAACTGGTAACTCGACTCCCATATACGAACATAAACATCCAATGTTAAAATAGCTAGATAGAATCTAAATGCAACATATAGTTGTTATCGCTTTGAAAATTATTAGAAATATTTTCTATTGCTGAGAAAACTGATTAATAGTGTTTATAACACAGGACCACAAAATAAATTCGAAATATTTGATCAGACCAGGTGCATTATATGTTTTGGGGTAGCTAAGACTGAATCCGAAACCGACTTTGCCCCATAATTACTATTATTTTTTTATTATTACCTATATTAAATTAGGCAGCGAAGCTGTTTAAACTTTTAATTCGCACAGAGTATTAATGGCAATCGTCATAACAGTTTTTAAATCAGTTCGTTGACACTGCATAAACGCAGTGATTCGAAAGAGAGTTCCAGTCCCTATTTACTCTGACAGAGAGAAAGTGCTGGCAGCATAGTTTATGAAATTTGTTCCTAACAAGTTTATAGTCGTGTCCCCTTAGTCTTCTATCTGTGTTTAGGGAGAAGATTGGTAGATCGATTGAATAATGCCCATGAAGTATTTTGTAGGTTTCTATTAGGTCACCACGAAGCAGTCTGTTAGGGTTGTTAAGTACCATTTTGAGAGACGCTGTTCGTAAGTTAGATGTCGAATTGCAGGAGGAAGTTTGGTAATCCGACCCATGCTTGAACATGCAGCACCAGTATGGAACCAATATTTCGTAAAAGACATTCATGCATTAGAACAAACCCAAAGACGGATTGTCTTTAGGTTTGTTCTAGTGCATGAATGTCTTTTACGAAATATTGGTTCCATACTGGTGCTGCATATCCAAGCATAGACCCATGCTTATAGATAGATTTTATATATTTTTCAAGGAGTTCCGGTGAGATGTTCCTAAAAGCTCGAGAAACCATATAGGAGACTGAGTTTGCCTCTTTTATGACTTTTTCGATATGAGGTGCCCATTTTACGTCTTGACTTATGGTGACTCCTAGGACCTCTTGTAGATCTACATTTTTAATTGGTATGCCATTTAATAAAAACTGATGACGGTGATTATTTGAGCCCACATGAATAACAGAGCACTTGTTTCCGTTAAGAGCAAGCGTCCAGAGAGTACACCATTCTTCGATTCTCTGTAAGTCAACAACTATCTCCTGGTAGTGAGTTAGTTAGTGGATTGTATCATTGTAAAACATAGATATCTCGGATTTTAGCCCTACTACAAGATCATTGATGCCATGTCTGGTTTTTCTCGTAACCTCAAAAACTAGGAAACAACATTCAACAATATTAACCCGATAACTTAATACAATTACATAACTTCATATTCCTATAACCCTATTACCTTAAAGCCAATTACTCAAAAACTCCATCACCTCAAAACCCTATAACTCCATAACCCCAAAGCGCAATAAAAAAGAGACTTTACTTTTTATTTCCGCTTTCTTTGTCATAGATCTATTCCAAATTAAGTTTGCAATTCAATGGTGTGAGGCATGAATTTCTTACGTCGCTTCGGAGGTGAGTTATAGGCCGTCAAAGTGATAGGCCGAGGATTTGGCTCCTCGAATGACACGGCCTCACTTCGAACGGCACACCTCTCAAACCGAGTACCACAGACTGGGGCAAACTGTATAAAATTGAATGAGACGCATACTGCAGGTTCGTAACTATCACGGTTTCCGAGATATGATGTTTCAAACCGACCGGAAGATAAAATTCACATTCCTACCCCTGGATTTTTTCAAATTTTTCCACAGAACTTGACCATTTGGCAACATTTTGAATGTCAATGTTTCTTTCCTAGTTTTTGAAGTTATGAGAAAAACCAAATGTGATGGGGCAAAATGGGTTTCGGATTCAGTTTCGGATTCACCCAAAAAACATATAATGTACCTGATCTGGTCAAAGGTATATTTAGAATTTATTTTGGGGTCCTCTGTAATTAATTGGTGGATATTGTTAGATATAAAGAGTTGCCCTTTTTCCTCTAGGTTGCCTTATATCTAGCAATGGTGTTATAGTGGACCGTTGCTACACATGGAAGTCGGTTTCTTGACTACACTCATTGTAGTCCATTTTGCATAATTTTTTAATGAATTAGTAGTTTAACAGGTCTATTCTGTAACATTTTTGTTAAGCTTTAACGGCAAGGTCACTGTTAAAATAATTAGCGGAATGAAGTTAACGGTCAGTGGTATTCTGTATGCTTTTTTAAGGTTAAATGTAACCAACATCGTTTAAAATTAGAGGCGACTTTGGACCTGCCACTAAAATTTAACGGTACCTTTGAAGAGGCAAAAACACCGTATTTTATTTTTTGGTTCATAAAATTTTGTAGGTACATCATTCAGTAAATGATATTTTATTTAAGAAAGTGGCAGGACCATTCAAAATACAGCAACAAAATATTTAATCTAAACTTTGAATTAATTTGCCAGCCAAAAAATTTTTATTTGCACAACTCCGAAGACAACATAATCAGAAATTTTTTTACTTCACCAGAATGAAATGTTTGTCAATAAGTTTGAGATTCTTTTGACGACTCATTTTCTCATCTATATCCAGTAATTTTTTTTCCGCCTTCTAATAATCGTGATCATAACCTCAAATAGAAGCGCGGGTCCTGTTTGACGATGATTTAATGCGGAAAGTATTCATTTTTTTCTGCGTGTATGATATATTTTGTGGGATTATTGTCCATCTTGACTTAATACTCTTGTCATTGTCTTAAATACTTTCATTCAAAGACTTCCCTGCTCTCATTAGGTTTGTTTTTAATTTGACCTTGAGCATATAAGGGAAAGAAATAACTGGTCGTTAAAAACTATGATTTTAACAGGTCTGTTAAATGGTCGCATACAGAATAGAAAAATCTGTTATTATTTTTAGCATTCCGTTAAAATTGAAATTTTAGCAGGTCGTTTATTTTTAACCAAAAAATTACAGAATAGACCTGTAAGACAGTTTAAAATAGAAAATTATTTATCATACAACTGTAACGGGTTACTTTTTATCCACTCGATAATAAGAGTAATTTTACTAAAATATTGCTTTTATTTAATATTTTGTTCTAAAGTTACCTTAAGCCTACCCTGCTAGTACACTAGAAATCCATCGAATGAATAAATAGATCCATTGTGCGGTAGATCAATTTTCCCTTTATAAACAGCCAATCAAAACACGATCCATCCCGCCAATAAAGCATTGAGAGTAGCGTCGCGTCGACATACATTATTACCCGACAGACCCCTGCCCGGGTCAGGTGTGGAGAATTGAACTGCACTTTAAAACAGTCTATAATATTGATTATCCCACCTACCTGCTTTAGTAAATTGATACATAGAATCAATGTTATCAATAGTTAAGGAACTATATGATGAACTAGTGTAGTTCCAAATTATATTAAACTGAAAGTACGCCATAAACTTTCTACCTAGTTGTCTGCATTTTAAATAGCCGACGCCATAAACAACGTTTGCTAACGTATTTAGTTAGTCATGATCCTGTAGACCTTGGATGTTCAGTAACCAGAATTAGAATTTCCGGACATTGCATCCTGTTATAAACATTTATTTTTCATCGATACTTTCCCTGAAAACTAATTAGTGAAAGCGTCGCGAGTGTTCGAACTTACACTTCGGCGTGTCCTCAAGTAAATTTCTTTCATGATGTGCGAACGGACATGTTAGTTCGACAACTAACATGTCGAATATTAATTTGTCGGTTTCCTTTTGTAACTAGTTTATAGATATTGATATTTTTGTAAAAATTGTTATCATTTAACTCTTGATTCTATATTAATAAAATATTTATTTTACGCGGAATTGACCAGATACGAATGTATATATTTTGCATTTCATCTAATAATTTTTTGTATATGTATTTATTGTTTATGCTATATTGTTTTTGTATAATTAACGAAAGTGTTTTGTTATTCACTCACCCCTGAGGTATCATGCTTATTTAGTAAATAGAGTTATTTGTAGTTTGCTTGTTTGTTTCATTTTTTAATAAATTTTCTGGTATAATTAATCAGCAATTTTCTTAAGATATTGTTTGTTTGCGAATCTAACGCTGGTTCTAAAAATAATAATTAGGACTGTAATTTCTAACAAAGATATAAAAGATCTTACCAATAAATATCCTTGGCTCCAACCACTAGTTTTTAAATTAGATGGGGAAGAAAGGATAGGTTGGAAGGACAAAGGAATATCTAATCTAATTTACAAAATTTCACTAAAGTAACTTTTAACTATTTTAAATTTATATTAAATCCAGAAATAATAAAACCAGCTGTGTTGCTTCTAAATCTATTCACACTATATTAAGGTCAACTAAAAAACTATGCTCTTTTTTATAGAAAGAACAGAAAACACAATATGTTCATTCGATGCCCCTAGAGACATCTACTTGTAATAAATAAAACCAAATATATTCAAATTGTAGACTTAGAAAATTAAATACACCGTATTGCCGAACACGGCGTAAACATTCCCCCGCCCCTGAAAAATATTTTCAGAACCGGGTCTGGAATAAGAACTAATTTGCTAAACTAAAACTGCTAATTTTGTAACCCTCGTAACTCAAATATTTATAATACTTAAATATATCTACATAACTAAATACTAACACTAAGAATGTACAAATATTATTGTACTGGTAGCGGACAAAGGCGGACCACCGGCCTTTTATAAATACCGGTTTTGGTTTTAACATTAGCCACCCTAATTACCCCATCTTTACCCGGAAATACCTCCTCAATGATACGCAAGGGCCAACGCAGGGGAGGAATATTATCTTGCCTAATAATGACCAAGGTACCGACTTTTACAGGATAACTAGGACTGTTCCATTTCTGACGGACCTGTAAATTGTTTAAATATTCGATATGCCACCGCTTCCAAAAGTTGAACCAAGTGATCCAACAGTTCTTTTCTATTTAAATTATTTGTTGGTTGATTTACTAAATTTGGAGCGGGCAGATCCTCAAGAGGTGTAAAAGTTAAAAGGTGTGCAGGGGTCAACGCTAAAGGTTCTGAAGGATCGGAACTTAACCAACATAATGGCCGGGAATTTAAGAGTGCTTCTATTTGCGCCAGAACCGTAATCATCTCTTCATAAGTTAATATTTGACACCCAATCACTTTGGTTAAATGAGATTTGACTGCTTTAACATTAGCCTCCCAAATACCTGAAAAATGTGGACTAGCAGGGGGCTGAAAGCGCCATTCGATTTTACGTTGCGTTAATTCATTAGCTAAGGTATCATTATATTCATTTGAATAAACTAAACTATAAACTAAATCTAATTCCCTTTTTGCACCAATGAAATTAGTACCACAGACTGAATACATTACAGCGCATGCACCACGGCGAGCGAAAAAACGTTTAAAGGCGGCAAGAAAGCTCTCAATCGATAAACTGGAAGCTAATTCTAAATGCAAGGCTTTTGTCGACAAACAAATAAACAAACAAATGTAAGCCTTTTGACTTTTAATTCCTCTTCTACGCCCGAGCGTAATAAAATATGGCCCACAATAATCTACGCCACTGTGAAGGAAAGGTTTCGCTTCTGTAACTCTAACTGTAGGCAAGTCAGCCATTAGCGGAAAAGTAGGTTTAGGATTAAATCAAAAACAATAATTGCATTTTTTTGTCCTAGAACGGACAACACTTCTAGCTGCAAGTATCCAATATCTTTGCCTAAGAATTGATAAAACTAAATGCGGCCCGGTATGTGAATTTTTACGATGACAATGGTCAATTATAAGGTCAACTAGATGATCCCTTTTCGGTAAGAGAAACGGATGTTGTTGGTTGTATTGCAAATTTGAATTACTAAGCCTACCTCCTACCCGTACTAGACCATCTCTCAAAAAGGGACATAAGGAACGCAAAGAAGCAGAACATAGCCGTTTCTTTTCTAATAATGAAATATCTGAAGCGAAATGTATTTTTTGAATTAATTTTAATAAAACCATCTCTGCCTTGTCAAGATCAGAGATTAAAATTTTACCTTTTGTTGGCAATATTTTTGCAAATCTAAGAACATACACAGTGGATCGAAGTAATTTAGTCCAAGAAGAACAACGATTAACTAATAAATATAGTGGATGAGGCTCATTGTCCGGAATAGTAACCGAAAAAACTTTTTCTTCGAGCGAGAAATTGTCAGTATTACTAATAGACTTATTGGCCAATGTTCTTCACTAATTTTTAACCAAGTAGAACCAGTAATCCAAGTAATATTAGCCATAAACTGTGCAGGTGATAAACCTCTTGACAAACCATCACTAACATTGTCTTTACCGTCAATATGAAACCAACAGTTAGATGGCACCAAATCTTGTATTTTAGATACTCTATTGGCCACGAAAGTTTCCCATTTATAAGATGGTGACGCGATCCAATTAAGGGCAACGGTTGAGTCAGAAAGAGCTACAATTTTTTCAATATGTATACGAGATTTATATGTATCTAAAACAAATTTGAACAGTTTTGCTAACAAATGAGCGGCACAAAGTTCCAACCTACGAATAGAAATTATCTTCATGGGTGAAACCTTTGACTTAGCACATACTAAACTGGTTTCTATTTGACCATTTGTAATAGCTCGCATATAAATAACACATCCGTAAGATGTCAAACATGCATCTGCAAAACCAACCAAGACAACAGATGTATTTTCAAAAATACCTAAATGTCTATTTATTTTAAAATTGTTTAAGATTGAAAGTTCAGATTGGAAAACCGTCCATTTATTTTTTATGGCACTTGGAGGATGATCATCCCAATCTATTTTAAGTTTCCACAACTCATTGATCAAAAATTTTAAAAATAAAGTAATTGGTGCAATGAAGCCCAAAGGATCAAATAATCTCGCTGTCGTTGAAAGAATATTTCTTTTAGTGCAAATTCGATTTTCAATATTTACTTGAAATGTAAAAATATCTAAACTAGGACGCCACTGCAGGCCTAATATTTTCAAAGTATCAGTATCAAAATTCACGGCTTTGGGCGAACGATTTTCTTCTGGAATTTTTTGTAAAAGTTCCTTTGAATTAACTGACCACTTAATTAAATCAAAACAACCTGCTTTAAATAATTCAATTAACTGCTGATATAAAATTTTTGCTTGTCCCACATTAGGAACGCTAGTTACTAAATCATCTATATAAAAATCTCTTTTAACAATAGATGCCGCTAATGGATAATTTTTTGCCTCATCTGTCGCCAGTTGATGTATAGTTCTAATAGCTAAATATGGCGAAGATTTGACACCAAACGAAACAGTATTTAATTCATAAATACTAATAGGTTCATCCTCTGAAAACCTCCAAAGTATTCGCTGAAAACATTTATGTTCATTAACTAAATTAATTTGTAAATACATTTTTCTAATATCAGCAGTGAAAGCTATTTCAAATAATCTAAAATTTAGTAAAATTGTTACAATGTCCGATTGCAATTTAGAGCCTGTATACAACAAATCATTTAAAGAACTAGAAGTTGTAGTTTTAGCACTAGCATCAAAAACACATCTCAAAGGTGTGCTCACGCTATCTGCTTTAAAAACCCCATGATGTGGAATGTAATATCCTGATGATGAATTGTCATTAACCTTAGACAAATATCCCTCGGTTAAATACTCATTAATAACAGTAGTATATTGCTTTTTAAATTCAGGATTTCTCTTAAATTTATTTTCTAAAAACAAAAATCGTCTGAGCGCTGTTGAATACGAATCGCCTAATTTGGAAGAGCTATGTTTGAAAGGTAATGAAACAATATACCGACCCGAATTTTCCCTGCTGTAAGTTGATTTATAAATATTTTCACATTCCAAATTATCCGGACTTTCAACAACTTGCGAAAGAATTTCTTCTAATTCCCAAAATTTCCTAACTAATGTCTCCAAGGACGGTTCTAACACGATACAAAAATTTTTAACTATGTCTAAATCTGCAAGAATAGGAGCCGGTCCCATTACTACAAATCCTAAACTCGTTTCTAATGCAACTGGTAAATGGGGTGGCCCCGCAATTTTAACTCGACCTAACAAAAGTGGAAATATTTCTGCCCCAATGACTCCGTCTATTTTACTCGGTTGAGCAAAAGTATCATCTGCTAAAGGTAAATCTACGATGTGTGAGAGTAAATCAGTATTCACGGTATAAGAAGGTAATTTGTCGGTTATTTTATCAACTAATAAAACCTCCAGTGGATAACTAATGTTTGGATTAAAACGAGAAGAGATTGCTATGTTTGTTTTTCCGTGAACTGAGCTACGGGCATGGCCTATTCCACTGACGGCGGAATGCCATTTTGATATGTCTAGTTTTAAACGTCTAGCGCAATCTACTGTTAAAAAGTGTGCTTGACTACAAGAATCTAAAAGGAACCTAACCCTATGTTTTTCTCCATTCTTACCAAAAATATTTACAACTACTGTGGACAAAAGAATAGTACTACTAAACTGGTAATTGCTATTAGTAGTTGAACAAAATGTCGAAGTACTTTGATGAGCAATGTTTGATGGGATCGCACATGTTTGTGACCGACCCTGTATATTATCAGTATTATTTAAGCTATTACCTAAACAATGTGATTTGCTAAGCGACTCAGTCGTAGAAGTATTTGAATTTCGACTAATTAAATTATCGTTAGTATCAGTTACTAATTGTTGAAACTTATTATTATCTCTCGATATATTAGATGATAATGGAGATTTATTAAAATGTAAAAGTGTATTATGTCTATAATTACAAATTTTACAGTTTGATTTACTTTTACATGTACCAACCCTATGTGTAACAAAACAATTTAAACATACATTTTTTTCTTTTACAATTTTATAACGCTCTGATGGCGAGTTTTCTAAAATTTTCGAGCAGTGTAAAAGCGAATGAGAAGTACAATCGCAAATCAAACATTTATCAATAGATTTTTTATTTTGTACAAGAAAAGAATGAGTTGTCTTAATTTTATGGCTACTGTTTGAACTGGATTTATATGGACTTTGGATGCGGGTACAAATTTTTGCCTGCTCCTTTACAAAATCTATAATTTCCTTGTAAGTAGGTATTGAGGATTTTCTGCGGGTATTTTCAAATAAATTCCTAGTTTCTGCATCCAACTTATTCAAAGCTAAATAAGAAAATATGTAGTCAGATAAATCTGTTATCTCTAATTTTTTCAAAGCACTCGAGGCGGTATCAAATTTTTCAAGAAAGTTATTTAAACTATGTGCTGACGGAGATGGTGCAGATTTGAATTCTAACATTTGTGATAAATAGTTATTAGCTAAAGATCTTTGGTCATGAAATTTATCGATCAATGCTTGCCAAATAATTTCATAATTTTCTCCTATTGGTGGTACACCTGTGCAAACTGATAGAGCTGTATCTGAGAGCCTACTTACTAAATAATTCATTTTATCGCCGTTATTCAAATTTTTATTATCGTGAATGAGGCTCTTAAAACATTCGTAAAATATAGGCCAATCTTTAATTTTTCCTGAAAAACTAGGTAACTCTAATTTAGGTAACCGGGGAATGTTTTTTTGCGGTGTATCCTCTCTAGTATTGGCGTTAGTGGCATTATTAGTAGAGGAATTGTCGAAAACTTCTTTAGCTATTTCTAAAATATTGCAATAAATTTCATCGAAAGCATCTAAACATATAAAATTTGGAACTGAGTTCGGATCTATATCTAACTGAAGTATATTCATTTCATCCACAATTTGCATATATTGGCGTTTTGTGTCCTCTAGGGTATTGAATCTAATACGAAAATTATTTATTTCAGCATTATTAGTCTTTATCTTTTTGCCACAATCATACAACTGTTGTAATCTGGAGAAATACTGTTCACGTTTTGCTCTCAATACTTTTAACTTTTTCTCCTTGGCTTCGGCCATTTTCCAATACTCAAGAAATTTGTTATTCTAATATTAATAATGAATATCAATAAGCAACAAGCAGAAGGTGGTTCAAAGATAAAATCCAATAAAAACCATCAAATATCTTGATAAAGTTTATATAAATAATTATTTTGCGGTTTCTTTCTTCAACAAAAAAATCTTTCTAAAAACTATAGTAGAGTTAAATCCAAAATGTGAAAGAATTTGTATTATGAACAAAAGAAAGAAATAATCTTACTAAAAAATATATACCAACTTTGACACTTAATATAATCTGCAAATTTATCTTACTAATAATACTTATCAATAATGGTAGGTATACAAAGGTTCTCTACCCAACAAACTAAATGTTAAATGTATTACTAACTAATAAAGAAAATAATGCAACACAGCGGGTTATTTATTTATCTGAATAATGAAAATCAAACAATGCTAATCAACTAAATAACTTAAAAATTGTTTTAAGTTCCAAGAAAAATGTAAATTGTATATAATATAATTATATACCCACCAACTAATTAACTAATAGAAAACCAAATTCGAAACACTAATGTTTTATAAAAAATTCAACCAACCGGCTCGAATTGAACCAAAAGAATGTTTGCGAATCTAACGCTGGTTCCAAAAATAATAATTAGGACTGTAATTTCTAACAAAGATATAAAAGATCTTACCAATAAATATCCTTGGCTCCAACCACTTGTTTTTAAATTAGATGGGGAAGAAAGGATAGGTTGGAAGGACAAAGGAATATCTAATCTAATTTACAAAATTTCACTAAAGTAACTTTTAACTATTTTAAATTTATATTAAATCCAGAAATAATAAAATCAGCTGTGTTGCTTCTAAATCTATTCACACTATATTAAGGTCAACTAAAAAACTATGCTCTTTTTTATAGAAAGAACAGAAAACACACTATGTTCATTCGATGCCCCTAGAGACATCTACTTGTAATAAATAAAACCAAATATATTCAAATTGTAGACTTAGAAAATTAAATACACCGTATTGCCGAACACGGCGTAAACATTGTTAATTACAGGCTTAAAACCTTTTTAAGTTTCACAACTGTATGTGGTGTACTTATGTTTAAAGGTATATCGCCAACAGTTAGGCAAACAACAGATCAATAGACTAACCGACAGAATTGATAAAGAGTGACCGCAAAAAATCTGTTTCTTCGCCTGTTTTTACGTAGTTGATTTTGAGCTTGTCAAAAATCTTAAAAAGGTTTAGCAGGTCAAAAGTTAATCATCATGAAAAACCGAAAAAGGCGTTGTTCTTGATTTTTTGAAACTGTTCAGAAATTACCCCTATTCTGGGGTTGAAATTTAGAAAATATCAATAAATCTAAAACTGTTTTATTTATATTAGTTCTATTAAATCAATCTTAAAAACGTAAACTTATGTATTTTCTATCCAGAAGGGTTAGAAATTCCCCAAAATACCAAAAAAATCAAAAATATTTTGATAAAACTCTGAAAATAAAATATTTAAATTTTTCAAGTCATGATAAATATTTCTCGTCAGTTTTGATGAAAAAGCAACCCCTACGAGCGGTAAAACTACCCCAAATACGAAAACATGAAAGAAAATCATAGCAAGTTTTAGAAACGTTTGTATTCATTGTTTTTTTCTATAGCTGACATTCAGTAAACCTATGTTGTACATTTTTATCCGTGTTTTTGGCACCTCTTCCCTCGAATGGCGTGAAATCAGCTATCTGAATGTTAGCTATAGAAAAAAATAATGAATACAAGTGTTACCCAAAATTGCAATGATTATTTTTTAATATTTTCGTGTTTGGGGTTAGTTTTACCAATCGTAGGGATTGCTTCTTCATCAAAACTGTCGAGATATATTTTTTCCACATTTTCCATAACTTGAAATATTTATTTATAGTTTATTTTCAGAATTTTTGAACATTTTTTTGATTTGGGATGATTTTATCCCCTTCGAGAGCCTATGAGTGAATATTTTACCCTTCTTGATAGAAAATACATAACTTCTCCTTTTAAAGATTGATTTCCTTAGCGATCTTTTCACGATTACACTTTTATTCGGTAAACAGGGGAAGAAGTTAAAACTCGTCGTTAAAGTCTGCCTAAAAGTGATTACAAACTATCAAAAGAATGATAATTGAAGAAGACAATTTTAACAACCTATTAGGTACTGATTTTCAAGTTCTCCATACATAATTTCTACACTGTGCACTGCCTAATAATTCTGTTACTCATAACCAAAATATAATTTTTAAACACCATTCTTATCCCATAAATTAATATAAGAAAATTAGAAATTTAATTTAATTATTTTATTACCTCGGATAGTAGGAAACAAAAAAGAAGTTAATTGGTCATCAGTATGCTGCTTTGGTATTCGTTTTTGCTTAATTCTCAAGACATTTAGGAATATCTGGTAAGAGTTAAATTAAGTTACTTGCGAATGGTTGCATCTACTGTACTTCGCTTCTTTATGCTAATGTACAATTCAATGTTTATTTAATAGTGTTTAAGTGTTACATTGATTTGATCCGTAGTAAACATTTTACTCAAAAACGACAAAATTTACTTCTACGTGAAGCCGCTGACATTAGGTATCACTGTCAATATCTTTAAATATTTATTGCCTAATTAGGTATTTGCAGTAGGTAAATCGACTCTAATATCTACTAATATTTTATTAAGAATGCGTTAATAGCATTTTGTAGCAAAATTTTCGTATCATCTAGTCTACGGAAAGTTCATTCTAACCTAGGAGACATATTGTTATATATTAGAGCTTCGGTATCGTATACATATCTTTGTGTGCTAATCAAAAACCCCATAAAAAATAATCTAGAGGTGTAAGATCAGGAGACCTCGGTGGCCAGTTTACCGGGCCTCCACGACCAATCCATCTGTTGGTGCAATGCTGGTTCAGATGATCCCGGGCCGGTACAGAAAAATGGGGTCCAGCACAATCGTGCCGCAACCACAAACCCCTAGTATTGATGCCTTTTAATAAATCTGGTTAAGTATCTCTAAGAGAGTTTAAATAAACTTCAACAGTTAGCCTTTCTTTAAAAATGTGGGACCCTATTAGATGATTAATTTAAATACCACACCACACATTAACATTAAGTCTGTATTGGGAATGTTTCTGAATCACTACATGTGGATTTTCAATTGCCCAAACATGCTCACTTCTACAGTTGTTAATTCCATGACGCGTGAATTGGGCTTCAGCCGCGAATAGAACTCTCGATAATGTTCTTCTGTGACCCAAAATCCACCTACAAAATGTTAAGCGGGGAACGTCTTCGCCGTCTTCTAGACGTTGAACTGTTTCAACATGAAATGAATACAAATTTTCTTTCTTTAATGTTCGCCATACTCTTGTCTTAGGTATTGCTAGCTCGTTATTTATTTTTCTAATACCTATGGATGGATTATTTTCCGCAACCTGTAATATTTGCTGTTCTTGGGGAAAAGTTCTGGGAACATGTTCATGCTTTGTCATTGACGGAAATTGTCCATGTTCCCTACTAAATTGATATATCTCTGAAAACGTTATATGATCTGGTACACGGCGATTTGGAAAACGCCTTTGATATTTACTTTTTGCAGCTCTCCCACTTCCGTCGCGAAAACCTCACACAAAAATAATATCCACATAATCTTCATTACTAAATTGAAAAAGCATCTTAAAATTTTTAATTTTAATAACTGGTTTTTTATCACTTATTCTAATAATTACCAACAGCGAACAGCAATTCTTATTTGTAAAATTACACATTTGACATGTGTCTACTTGGAATTCTTAATGCAACAATGTCATGTGTTAATAGTATCGTTTTATTACTTATTTTCTATTCGTTAAATAAATTGAATGTGCTTTATTTTGGACGGAAAAAACACTGAATGTCAAAACGAAAACAAATAAGAATCTCTTCTACAGGGTAATTAGCTAAAATCAATAATACAATGATGTTGGCAACTGAATTGTGTTATTTGTAGAGTGTCAAATTTGGTCTTTCAATTCTTTTGAAAATTTACTGAAGAATAACCATAAACGTGCCATCAAATAATATTATGACATTATTTTATAAACTGGCCCATGGGCTTTTCAAAAGTTACTACCATTTACCAAAAAATAATATACAGTGTGATGTTAACGACCCTAAGAGCCATATTAAAAAAATGGAGGTCGGTCCTGAAATATTTCCAAAATCATTTAAGCTATTCATTAACTTAAAAGAGCATAATATATATACGAAATTTTATCCAAATAGGTACAGTTCTGGTCAAACACCATAAAACACCCCGTATCTCAAAAACGGTTCACATTCGACGGTAAGTATTGAGATGTTTTGAACTCAGCCCTGCCTTCCACTAGAGTATGTCCGTTTATATATGGGACACCCTGTATGCATATTTGCGAGTTTTAGCTAAGTAATTTTCTACCATAATATTCAAAAATGACTTACGACCAGCGTCATAAAATTCCACAATAAGCACTACTAAACTAACGTTAAATCAACAAAATAAATACTAACTAAAATTATACACCGTGGTCTAAAATTAAAAGCGACACTCAAAAAGAACGAACGAATTCGGTCGTAAATGTGCTTAATCGAGTAATTGACTTAAACTAAAATCTATGTTGCCAACACTTATATTATTATAGAGTTCGGTAGAATATCTATAGATATCAGAAAAATTGGTAGGTCATAACGATTAAATCAAAATACTAATCATTAATGTTGTCGTTCACGTCCCAATTTATATTTTCATACCCTATCTAATACCTCTTCCCGTGAATAACCTTGTATACAGATACAAATGCAACTTCCCAAAATTGTAAAAGTACAATGAAAATTGAATAATATATTTCACCAGAAACTTCTCACATAAATATAAAACATGTATTCTCATAATCATTCTAAGAAAGAAAATGTACCCATCATGTAGAGTACAACTATTATCATAAGGTGAATTTTTAATCTAAAAAGCTTTTCAAGTAGCCAGGGAAGATATAAATGTCGAAACAGGTGTCTGTATATGTTTTAAAATTTGTTATAACTACCATTTGGGTAATTTCGTTTGTCTTTGGTTTCATTGAACAGGACAATTTAAGTTCAAAATTAACATTATAACAACAGTTTCGCTGTATATAATGGGTATATTTTCATCCTTTTTATAAGAATTATATATGTTCTATACTTATCTGCGATAAAGTTTTTGTAAAAGTTAAAATAATTACTAGTTTTTGTGGTAATATAATTAGTAGATTCTATTGATACATTTTATTTTTCACAATAAATAATTTTTATACTAACATAATAGATAATTCTCTTGTTTTCTTAAACTTCTTTGGCTCACGCTATATTACATTCAACATTATTATTTTGAGAGTATTTCCATGTTCAATACACAAACCCCCTCCGTTAGTTTGTGCCCTAGTCATTTAGAAAATTAGCTGGATAGTTGACTTGTTCACGCATCCGTAGTTTGGGTATATTGTTTATTGAATAACAGAACCTTTCTATATTAATTAGTGATACTTTTGGAAACTCCTTTTTTTGTAAAGAAAAACTATGGACAAACATGAAACTTGATGAAATAAATTGCTATGGTGACACAGTTACAGAGAATTTCTGGCGTAAATTGATTGTACATGTCGTTTAATTTGTTTTTAGGTCGTCTCTTAGAAAAATGTACTTAGGTGAGGATATTTGACTCTTACACGCTTCAACGAATGTAATATATTGACATGACATGTATTTTTATAAGTAGCAAGTAAAATAATAATAGAATTAAAGAAAGACCCAACTATAAGTAGGAAGTTTAGAATGTGTTGTTTTAACTAGTAAAATAATTGATAAAAAATTAACAAAACTGCTAAAAAATATAAAGAAATAACAAAAGCGTTTACCTTAGAGAATATATTAGAACTTCAATCATATTGCTAAAAAGACACATAAAATGTAAACTGCGGCGGCTCAGTTTCAGCAATTTTCAGAATTTGAAGTGAAATCAAATAATCGCTCACAAAATCATTGTGAAATCACAAAACTAGATTCGGGACACAAGTTGAATTCATCCGAACATGCTGAAAAAGAGAAAATATAAGAATTTAAGTAGTCTAAATTATGTAACAAGTAGTAAGTATTACTTCCACATCCACGTAGTGGATTGGAAGTATAGTAGTAGTAAAAAAAAAATCAAATTATTTTTTTCTTGAAATAGGTTTAGATTGCCATGAAACATCGAGATTTTAAATTTGAGCGAAAAAAAAAATTCTGTCTCTCTGTCCGTCTGTCTGTAACTTTTTTTTTGTCCGCACGTTTTCACCGGAACGGTTTAAGATGTTGGCTTGAAATTTCGTACACGTATATATTATAACGAGATTTGGAACTGGATTGTTTTTGAATGAATAGTTGGGGAGTAAATAGGGGGAAATGAGTAAAGCAGGCTGGTAAGAGTAAAGAAAAGAAAATTTTCCATCCCCACACTACCACCCGCTCCAGTATTAAAAGGGTTGATAAAATAAAATTGAGGTATTCACTTGAAAATTGGTATACGTATACATTATAATAGCGTACAGAACTAAATTATATTTTGCGATTATTCCATTGAAGGGTTGCGTCTTAATTAGGGGTAAATATGGGAAAACAAGTAACGTAGGCTGGTAAGAGTACAGAAACTTGAAATTCGGTGTATGGACTAGAAGCCAAGGCCTTAGATTTTTTTAATAATATTTTTCAACCCTCCACCACCCCTACTCCTTTATTAAAGAGGTGTTACACGTATGTATTATAACGACATCTGGTACTAGATTATATTTTGAGATGATTCCGTTGAAGGATTGGGGGTTAAATAGGGGTAAGTAGGGGAAAATAAGTAAAGCTAGCTGGTAAGAGTACAGGAACATCAAATTTGGTGTATGTACCAAAAGCCTAGGCCTCAACATTTTTTATAACATTTTCTATCCCCACCACCACCCCACTCCATTATTAATGGGGATGATAAAATAATATTGAGATATTCACTTGAAATTTGATATACGTATATAATATTAACATTAAAGATATATAATATTAACATTAAAGATATCAAGTATTATAATATTCCGGACTACCACATACATTATAATAATTCATGTAGAAATCAAAATGACGGAATGGTAATATATGTAAGCAAAAATATTGTTAGCAATGTTTCCCACAAAATATATAATAGTGTAACTATCTCTAGAACTATCATACAACTCAATAACCAAAACATTGCCATAAGCAGTGTGTATAGGCCACCTAGTAATGACATTAACAATTTCTTAATGGAATTAGAACAATATTTTAATGAATATTTTAATCAGACTTATACAGAAATTTTACTTGGAGACCTAAACATAAATATACTTATCGAAAATAATGCGACCACAAGTTATAAAAGTTTATTAAATATATATGGCTTCAAATCGTATATTAACAAACCTACTCGAATTGTGGAACAAAATAATAACAGTTGTTTGGATCATATTTTTATTAGCGAAAAAAACAACAAATTTACATTTTTGCCAGCCATTCTAGAATGCTCCATAACTGATCATTTTATGACAAGTGTAATACTGTCTACTAATAACAAAAAATGTATAGAACAAATGCAAAACACTAATGTGTACAAAGTAAACGAAAATGAATTAACAAAACTACTAGAAAAAGAAAATTGGAATATGGTAACAGATTTTGATGATCCAGAAATAGCAACAAATAACTTTATAACGACCATTAAAAAATACATCAGCCAAACAACGGAAAAATTTGAAATAAAAAACAAGTACAAAAAATTAAAACCGTGGATCAGTTATGGCATAATTAAATCTATAAAAGAAAGAGATAAATTGAAAAAGAAAATTTTAAATAATAATAACGACTTACAAATATTAGATAAATATAAAAAATACAGAAACAAACTAAATAAAGTAATTCAGAATGCAAAAAATAATTATTACAAGAGAAAATTAGAGAATGCTGGCACAAACAATAAACAACTTTGGCATATAATAAAGGAGGCAGCTAATATAAATAATAAGAGTGCAAATATAATAAATTTAAGGGATGAAAATAACGAAATTATTAAGGATGACTTACAAAATGCGAACACATTTAATACATATTTTACTTCAATAGGACAAAAAATGGCGAATGAAATAAATAATGATGATAATCCTTGTAAAGACGAAGAGCCTAATATAGCACACTCCATATTTTTAAACCCTGTGGATGATAAGGAATTGATAAATATTATAAACTCTCTAAAATATAAATGTAGCCCAGGTCTAGATGAAATACCTAGTAAAGTAATTAAAGTAAATCATTTGCATATGTTAAAGCCATTAAAACATATTATTAATTCAATTTTTTCAACAGGAATAGTTCCGCAAAAATTCAAAGAGTCTATAATAACACCAATTTTCAAATCAGGCGATTCATTACGTGTTAGTAACTATAGACCGATTACACTAATAAACAATATCGCAAAAATATTTGAAAAGGCAATGAAGTTAAGAATTGTGAATTATCTTGAAAAATTTAAACTACTTTCACATTGTCAGTATGGTTTTAGAAATAATCAAAACACAGAGTCTGCGATATATGACGTTACTAATTTTATAAATAATCAATTAAACGGAAAAAATAAGTGTGTAGCTGTGTTTCTAGATCTGGCTAAAGCCTTCGATACGGTCTCACATAATTTGCTAATAAATAAATTGGAAAAAATAGGAATACGAGGTATTGCACTAACCATAATAAAAAATTATTTAAAAGATAGACAGCAGTATGTCAGAATTAATAATAAGTTAAGTAACCCGCTAATCACTGAAACAGGCGTACCACAAGGTACTGTGCTGGGACCAATATTGTTTATAATTTATATTAACAGTTTATTCATGATAAATACTCAAATGAAAATAGTATCATATGCTGATGATACGGTATTATTATTTCATGGTAATGATTGGCAAAATACTATGAAAAAGGCATCAATAGGTCTCAGCACAGTTAGAACATGGCTAGATAAAAATCTATTAACATTAAATTATCTTAAAACCAAATTCATTAGTTTTTCCATAACAAATATTAACTGCAACCACATGAAAAATCAACTCCTACATAATAACAACTGTATTATAAATGATTATCAAAACTGTATATGCGATAAGAAAATTGAGTCTGTAAATGAAATAAAATATTTAGGAGTTATAGTTGACCAACATTTAAAATGGAGAAGCCATATAGAATTAATGACAAAAAAAATAAGAACACTTATCCCTATCTTTTACCAATTGCGCAATATTTTACACAATAAACAGCTAATATTTGTATATAAAGCGTTGGCAGAATCCATAGTTAGATATGCTATTATAAGTTGGGGTGGTCAATATAACACTACAGTTAATATGCTACAAATTATCCAAAATTATATAATTAAAGTCATGTTAAAAAAACCAAAAAATTATCCCACTCAACTGCTATACGACGAGACCAAGCTATTAAATGTTAGGCTTATATATATTATACAATCAATCATTTTCGTACATACAAAATGTGAGAAAAGTCCGTTAGAACATAATACCAACACCCGGGCAATAACAAACAATCAGATTCAACAACAATTCTTTACAAAAACTACATGTCAGAAATTTATTTCATTTTTAGGAACAAAATTTTATAATAATATACCAAATACTATAAGAACATTACCTAATTTAAAAACATTTAAAAACAAAGTAAAGATGTACGTTATACAAAACAAAAACAGTTTTTTACAATATATTTAATAATTCTCTGCTAAATCAGATCACGGTCCGTTTTTCTGTTCCTCTGCTGTACTTGTTGGGTAGAGGGATTCTTCTTTAGCAATGATGTTATTTAGGTATATATACGTATATATGTGTATATGATATATGTAAATATTATGTAATTAGTGTAGATTATATATGTGTGTATATATATGTTTTTTTTTACATATTACAATACACATCACTGTTATTCCTTACATATGGGCATTTCACTTGCATTAACTGAAAATTCTGTAAAATAAATGGAGCACAACACAAATTTTTTAAATTTAGGTGCTCCAAAGAAATGTATTAATTTAACATTTGTATTATATTGTAGCAAATTGGAAATATAATGACATCAGGAATTAGATTACATTTTGGGATTATTCCGTTGAAGGTTTATACTAGAAGCGAAGGCCTCATGCTTATTTTATATTTTTGATCCTCCACCACCCTTATTAAAAGAGCTGATAAAATTACATTGAGATTTTCACTTGAAATTTGGTACACGTATGTATTATAACTATATCTGAAACTAGATTATATTTTAACAAGATTCTGTTGGAGGGGTGGGGGGGGGGCGTGTAGGTAGAGGTAAATAGGGATAAATAAGCAGAGCAAGCTGTAAGAGCACAGAAACTTGGGATTTGGTGTATATGCTAGAAACCAATGCCTCAGATTTCTTTTTAATACGTTTCAGCGCCGACCGACGCGACGCCTAGAGTCATCTTTGTAAAATTTGTGCATTTAATAAATTTTGATATCTAAATATATGTTCTTGCATTTTCACGACTCGACGCTGACCGACGCCTAATGTCGTTTTGGTAAAACTCATGTGTTTGATAAATTTTGATACCTACATTCATATTCTTGCACTTTTACGTGTCGACGCCGACCGACGCTTAGCGTCTTTTTTCTAAAACTTCTGAATTTGATAAATCTTGGTACCTAGATTCATATCCTTCATTTTCCGTCTCGATGCCGACCGACGCCTACCGTCGATTTTGTAAAATTCGTATATTTGATCAATTTTGATACCTGGATACATATTCATGTATTTTTACGCCTCGACGCCGACCGACGTTTCTGATAAACTAGTGTTTGTTTAATTTTGATATCTAATTTCATGTTCTTGCATTTTTACCTCTCGACGCTGACCGACGCCTAGCGTCGTTTTTATAAAACTTGTGTCTTTGATAAATTTTGATATATAAACTTATGTTCCTGCATTTTTACGTCTCGACGCTGACCGACGCCTAGCGTCGTTTTTTATGAAAATTGCGTATTTGATAAATTTTGATAACTAAATTTGTACTCTTGCAGTTTTACTTCTCAACGCCGACCGACCGCGTCGTTTATGTAAAACTTCTGAATTTGATAAATTTTCGTATGTAGATTCATATTCTTGAATTATTACATCTCGACGCAGACCGACGCCTACTGGCTTCTGTAAAACTTATGTATTTGATGAATTTTGAAACCTAGGTTCTTATTTTTGCATTTTTACATCTCGACACCGACCGACGCCTAACATCGTTTTTGCAAAACTTATGTATTTGATGAATATTGATACCTAGATTCCTATTTTTGCATTCTTACGTTTCGACGCCGACCGACGCCTAGCATCGTTTTGTAAAACTTGTGTATTTAATAAATTTTGATACTTAGATTCATGTTCTCGCAGTTTTACTATTTTTTTTTATGGAATATTAATGTAGAGCCTATTACAATTACTCCGAGTTGTGTAACTTTTATAATATTTTATCCGCAGCTTAACAAGAGTTTGAAAATTTCTCAAGCCCTTTCCTTCGATACCCATATCAAGGGGGCTGTAAAGAAAATGACAATCCGCCTATGAGCGATTTATTCCACAAATACCTAACACTTTTTTAATGTTTGACATTATAGAATATGTTAAAGTGAATTAAATATTTTTAATGTAATGCATCAGCTTTAACTCTAGTCACAAGTTACAGCAAACCAAACCGAATTTTAGTTGTAATATAAAACGCGACCTCAGGTTTATAATACTAGTAAAAGTGATGACAATTTCTTTCTTGACAGCCGTAGCTCATATTGGCTTAGTTTTCCAGGAACACGATGCCCTGTTTATTTAAAACTTCAAATGTGAATTTAAAAGATTTACTAGATGATTATGCAGCTCCTCAAACATATTGTGCACTCTTCAGATAATAGTTTGGATACATTGAAATTTATCTATCCCTTTTCAAATATGACTTCGAATTGGGCGATTCTGCACATTATTTCATATTTTACTTGATCAATATCAGGTAAATAGACCCCGTAATAGCATTTATCAATTATTATTTTGAAATCATTATTGCTTATATTCATTCATAAGGTGTGACATACTTTTTTACATGTTCACACTAAATTAAATTGTCTCGTTCTCTTCATTTGCATCTCGCACAGATTGCCAATGCCGCGACGCTTGAAATATTGAAATATTAAAACGAGCTGTTAAAAATTATTTTATGTTGGTTAACAAAATACTGAAGTTTCTTGTAGTATATGTCTAAAAGTTTTAAACCGAATAATTAACGAAGTATAACTCGTTAGGTATTTTGTTTGTTTCAAACTAAACGCATTAGAGTTATCTAGCAATTTGAAAGAAATTCTCCTTAACTGCAATATTTTACATTTCTTATTAGACGCGTCTCGCAAACTAGAGAAGAAACATAAAAAGATTCGTATAGAATTCCCATTTATTAGCTCTAATCTAAGAGACAATTTTAGGGTTCGAGATAGTTTCCAGACTTTTATCTTAGCTAGTTTTTAGCTTCTACGCGCAGAGTTTGCATTAATTAATGATAGGTCGTTAAGTAAAAAGCGCATTATGGTAAAATTAGGATTTCTTGATTGTATGCAATAGAACTGAGGGAGGACAATAAGAAAATATGAATAAATTTTGGTAAACTAAGCCTCAATTATGAATTGAAATTATCACCCATTTTAAAACTTTCACTTAATCGTGAAACATTAGAGTTAGTAAATAATAGTTTTATTAGGGGTTAGAGAATTATAATGTAAAAGTGTAATAATTCAAGTTTAGGAAATTTTTCTAAAATTAGGCATTAAAATCTGGTTTTCAACTGGCTATAAAAAATTTTAAAAAGCCGGTTCTAAATTCGACTCGTATGGTCTTTTTATGTACCTATAATTATCGTCATGGATTGGTGTAAGTAAATTCTACGCAATCTTATGAAAACAGTAGGCTATGGCATGGTGATTTTTTAATTATTGCTTAGCAAACTGTGTACAGTGCAAAGTAAGCCAAAATTGAAAAAGAATTATTTAAACTGCAAAATTGATGCATATATGTTTTACAAGCTATACATAGAATTGTACATGTGTGTTCCTCTACTTGAGAATGTGGTCTCCATATATTTTTTGAAAAACTTTAAGGCGACTTAGTTTTAAAAATATTTCAAATTAAAAACCTCCAACACAGTGATAGCTTAAGGGCCAGTTTGGAAAATCAACGATATTGAATACCTGCTAACAATAGTAGTATACTGAGAAATATAATATAATATATATTATACTGTTTCTTTGTACTGTTTTTTTTTATTTATTATTATATTTTTAATTATTTATTTTTTTAAATTTTGGATTTAAGTATTTAAGTTTTGTTGAGCGCCAGGTTTGTTGCCAAACCGATTTTATTTTTATCTCCTTTTGAAACAGTATAATTTAATAGCATGAGATGTCAACTCTTTCAGGGTCAAGAGTGGTTTCAATTGCTCAAATTCACGTTTCTCTCTTCCTCAGCAAACTGTAGGTTCCAATGAAAACACATCCACTGTTTTTTTACAAAATTTAATGTGCTAATCAATTTAAAAATAAACAAAATGAAATATGATAAACGAGTATAAATTTTGGACAATAATACAACTTAAAACTAAAATAAAATAGCAATTTGGCCTTTATTTCGTTGAAAAATTCTTTAAAACTGCGCTCTTTTAATCATTCGCTTGATTTTAAATACCTAGGATTTAATCTGATTGGTCATTTAGATGTTACCTTGAATTCTATCGATCGGTGTTCCTTATTCTTTTGCGTGCGCACGCTCCAACTGTCGATTTCCTTTATACTACTGGCTGCACTGCTTCCCGTTGAAAGTTTGCTTTGACGGAGCTCTTGACGTTTCGATGAAATTCACTTTATTTTAAATATCACTGGATTTATTATTAAATCTAGGTAAGTATTTACCAGATTATTTACACTTCAAAATATGCGTTGCACAAAATAATACCTTTCAAATTATTCTTCTTATTTGTAAACAAAGTTTGTTGACATATTTGGTTATCGAATTTTTATTTTAAATTATGATTTGTTTCAGGAACGGAACTATTTCTTGTTCAGCATATACTAATCCACTTGGATATCAAATATTTTAAAATTTATCTTCAATATGGTTTATTTATTAATGTGAGTATGCTGGTTTCATTATTTATTTTGATTCTTAAAAAGTGAGGTTATTTTTTTCTCTCAATGTTTGCGTCCTTACGCTTTCCCAAAAACATACTAAATTTGAATTTGTGGAATTCTATTGGCCCACACAAGCCTATTTTGACATTTATATTACAAAACAGGATACTTGACTTCTGTCATTTTTTTTTGAAAAACTTTATTTTAATATAATTCTTTTTGTAGATTGAGAATGATAAAAATAATTTTATATTCATTTACTAGAGCTTTATATGCCATACTATATGTTTTTGTCAATATTTAAAATTTTTCTATTAAGTACCATCTATTTTTACAAATATTCAACTAAAAACTATCTTATACTAATATAACTATTATGTAAATTGATTAGCAATCCTCTCTGAACATTTCTATACTAATAACACTTATCCTACTATATTTTATATCAAAATAATGACCAAAGCATTTTTTGCCTTTTTAGGGTACCGCAAACTGTCATTGGTATTCTTGATAGGCTTACAACTTATCTGCCTTGATGAAATTTTAACATACAACTTATGAAAACTATTTGGAAAAGTTCCCTTCAACGCCATGTCTGGGTTTTATCAACATAAATTTTCTCTTTTGTGAGATACAGTCTGAAATATGTAAGGTTATGCAGTTATGCACCCTTATTTTAATTAATGGATCTTGAGACCTCTAATAGTCCAAGTATTCTAGAACTTTCACGTTCTTTAGTGAAATATAGTAAGTATCCACCATATTTATTACTTTTAAGTCAATACGATGTGAAATTCTACAGTTTTTTATCAGTTTTCACTTCTGCGGTGGAGTCTTCCGTTCTTACTAATAATGTGTTTGTATCCATGATTTTGGATATGCGTTTATCAAGTCTTTTAGTGCTTATATCTCACTCAAGAGTACTTATTGAAAATTTCACTACAAATAATGTTTTTATTTCACATTTAAATAGATTTTTGTTAATTTTCATCTATAATTCCCACTACTATGCTACTTATGTTGACCATAGGTCAGGTCCTTACCTATATCTACATGTTATAGTTCATGGTGACGTAACTTAATAGTTATTAAACCATTTTTCTACTTCCATCTTTAAA
Source organism: Stenurella melanura (assembly GCA_963583905.1). Classification (NCBI taxonomy): domain Eukaryota; kingdom Metazoa; phylum Arthropoda; class Insecta; order Coleoptera; family Cerambycidae; genus Stenurella; species Stenurella melanura. The sequence goes on from OY757309.1 coordinate 199,431,150, forward strand.
ATGGCGTTTATCGTATACGTTTCCATGACGCTAAATAATCCTTTAAACACGCTTTCGACAAACCGTGACTTCGTACATTTTAGTCACAGGCTGAACTTAGCAACGAGATATTAGTCACGGCTGAGATTAATTCTAGATATTTTATTGGCAAAAATCAAGTTAGTTTTCCGTAATTCTTGTCATCAATCTGTCAAAATAAATCGACGCGTTGTGACAAGAGACAAGTAATTTTGTATTTTTTGGAAAAAAATGAGCCTAAACGACAGTGAAAGTGAAGAAGATGTTTTCATTGGTACTCCGCCCGAAATTACTCAAGCAGCGGCATCGGCAAATGTAACCATTAATATACACAATAAGTAGAACAATAGTTTAGTAATTTTTTACTGTTACCATGTTATTGATACGTTAATAAATGAAATATTAAAATAACTTCCAAATTTTTTATTTAGATATTTGCTGTCGTAGAAAAAGTATGGTATGCAATACGTTTTATAAACTTGTTAGTCACTCATTTTATTAAACACTCGCTCCGCTACGCGTCGCTCGCGATTAATAAAACTCGTGACTAAAATGACGTTTATAAAACTTGTTACATAATATACTATTTTAACGTCCTGTACATATTACGTTATATAAAATATTCGGGTATGATACATTTAATTGTTAATTTTGGTCATTTGGCCTTTTACGTTTCGTTTACAATAAATTAATAATTTTGGTTGTGTTTCATTGGAGCTTAGGTTTGTTATCCTGTTTAAAATCTCATGCTATTATTGCTCAAAGATATCAGTAATGTTTTACACCTAACGCATAGGTTTTTATAATTTAATTTGGCTATTTTGTAGTGGATTTTTCAGTTTTCTCTGTGAAATCAAATTTTTAACAATCTGTACAATTCTTCTTGTTGTCACAACAATATATATAACTAATCACCGTATGTATGGGGTCACAAGTCCCCAATGTGGGTCGATTTTGAAAAAGTTGCAATTTTTTGCTGATACAGGAAAAAGCACGGCAAATTTAAAAATTGGTCATGATCCAAACGAAACCATGAGACCATGTACAAAAAGTTACAATTTTACCATGGTTCAAAGAAAAGTTACAAGGCCATCTTAGACTCAGAATTAAACAAAAATTGAAAATTTCACAAAGCACCTGAAATAGAAAGTTCTCGGCGGAAAACGCTAAAAATTGGCAAATGCCTTCAGGATGTCATAAGGAATGACATACATAAAAGTTACACCTTATTGGCCTCCCTCACACGCCTCCAGGGGGGCTCATAAATATGGGTTCAAAAATAGTCTTATGTTATCCCGAAGGTATATGCCAATTTTTAGCGTGTTCTGTGGAGAACTTTCCATTTTATAGGTGCTTTGTAAAATTTTTAATTTTTCTTTAATTCTGAGTCTAAAATGGCTTTGTTACTTTTTTTGGACCATGGGAAAGTTGTCACTCTTTGTACATGGTCTCAAATAGTTATAACAAATGTTTTTCAGCAAAGTAGAAGTGGTATTCATTTGGTTGGATCTTGACCAATTTCCAAATTTGCCGCGCTTTTTCCTGTATCAGCAAATAACTGTAACTTTTTCTTTGTCAACTCAAAATTATACAGACTATCGTATACCACAGTTGTTAGCAGGTATTCAAAATAGTCAATTTTACACACTGGCTCTTAAGCTATGGTATGAATTGGTTTCAGAAATGTGTCGATCAAATGCAATATATTCTTCGTTTTGTATTTACGAAGAGTATAATATAAGGTCTCTGATGTCCTAGCGTTTTTCGATAAATAACTATCCTTTTTTATTTATTAATTATATACTTAAGTGGATTAACAAGTCTTTAATCTATGAGAAAAAATGTCCACTCTAGGCGCAGCCGAGAGTCAATTTTTTTCGAGTGGATTGAAAGGCTGTTCATTCCGAATGTAATTCAACATTTTATCCACCACCACGGTCAAATTAGGAGCGTGAAAGCCGTATGAAAAATTCTGATTTTGAGAAACGTCAGATTTGACAAGTTTGTTTTGACTAAGAATCTTTTGATTTTGAGCAAAAAATTAAAAGGTCTTTGAATCGTTTCCATAACATAATTTTGTTTATTAGTTGACAAAAGCGAAAAAATTTGCAACATCGACAGAAAAAATGAGTGAGAAATGCTGAAAATTTCTTCATTCCGGCTGAAATCATGCAAGAAGCTCAAGAAGCAACATTGTCTGTTACCAGCGAAAAGCAAAAGTGAATACGAGAAGAAATCGGTGGAATTCGACAACTGGCGAAAAAAAGGCGGCATAGGAAATGCAGCAATTACAGACGAGGTGCTACTATCTTACTTTCTCAATGTGGAGAAACGGTTTGCTGCCTCATCAGTGTGGACAAAGTATTCCATGTTAAAATCATCGCTGAAAGTGCACAAAGGTATTGATATTTCAAGGTATGGTAAAGTTACTTCATATTTGAAAGCCGAATAAAGGAATTATACACCAAGGAAGGCAAAGGTACTGGAGAGGAACCAAATCGAAAAATTTACAAGTTAAGGTAGGAAATACACGATGTCAGTATTTCAATTGATACATTGAGCCTTTTATTTTAAACTCATTACAGTTGCAGGTGTTTGTCGGTGTAATGAATTAACCTTTTTGGATATCAGCCATGTTCAAGACAAAGGTGGTTTACCTGTACGTCTCATTTCAGGTACGAAAACTAACATTTCAAGAAGTTTCAAGATCATGGAAGAAGCTTTTTCAGTCAATACTGTAGAAATTTGTCAAAAATACATTAATTTCCGACCTAAAGCTGCCGATGGCAGATTTTTATTACGAATATGTGGCTGGAAAATGTACTACATGACATGTAGGCATCAACACAATTTCGAAAACCAAAAGTGGCTTAATTTCTTGTTATTAAAGAATCACTGTCCAGTAAGATGGCAATCGTTGAAAAAATCCAGGTCCTATCGTGTACATCGACTAGCATGGTTACCAATGTCGGCAAAGTTGTGGGTCCCTCAATTTCTTATTCAGAAACACCCTATCCAGTTAATTTGGTTATTCCCGGTCAAAATGACAAGAAGATCGTTCTTGATATTCAGGTTTTCCTAATTAACCTCATGTAATATATTGGTGGCGTCGCTGTGTGTGAAAGAAACAAACCAAAGATTCAATGTTAGTAGTTTTATATTTAATCTTCAAAAACACTAACAGTAGTTATAGTCCAATAATTATAAAGATTTCCATAACCAAAAATGTTATCCAAGATTTTCCTTCAGTAACTGTTAGTGGACGGAATATACATCGCAAAACCACAGAAATCAGCTCAGGGTGTACCACGCAACCCCTCCAAAACACACCCCTTGTGTGAAACAAGCGTTATTTTACTGATAACTCGTTAACCGTTGAAGATATAAAATAATTCTTCATTATTAAAAAGAAAGCTTGATTAATTGCCTAAAAAAAGTCTTCTAATTTTCTTATATACTTATGCCACGGTTTTCGAGAAAATCGATACTGAAAAAAATTGCAAAATTTGTACTTAGTGCGCACGAATTTTCGTTTATTTAAAATTTTTTGCGCGCAGCCTATAGAAAAAACTGAATTGCTCGAAAACCAAACAGAAAAGTTTCTGGTCTATTTTTTACTTCACCGTCTGGACTATTAGTGTTTTTGAAGATATATTAATGTTTCGTTACAGTTTAATCAACAATAAGCAATGTCCAAATACATACATTAGTTCTACTTCTTGCCTAGGATTTTTTGCTTTGTCAACAATTTACTACCTTACAATTTCAATCTTCTAACTTGCTATACTATTCCTTCCTACACTTTGCTCACTTCTCCGACTAATCTTTATATTCTTTTCTTCTCTTCAAACTATTTCTTTCTCCTTTCTTCTACTTTTTTCTTTTAACCTAACAATCTTTCATCCGTCAATCTCTGACAGTTCTCCTCTCACCTTCTTGATCTCTTTTCTTCAAACTTAGGCAGGTATATAAAAAGTTCCACAATATAAATAAATGTTAACGTTAATACTAATAATAATTCTAACTAGAATTTTATAAAATCGAAGCGCGGTATTATGAATTTTAATCCACTAATATATTAAAGCCTTTAATCCACAGAAAATAAACGTATTATACCTCCGTAATATAGTGATCGTAGATAAAAGATATTAATTACTTTTATTTACAAGGGACTGTTTCATATTCTTAGAGGGAAAGTTTAACAGAACCCATTCTAATCTGTCATCTGGACCTTAAAAACACATACCACGCAAAATTTAAAATTTTCAGAACCGAGGATCCAGGAAATGATGCAATAAGTTCATTCGTGTTCAGGTCTTTTTATGCACCCTGTGTGTCATTAAATTTAGCTAAAATGAAAATGAAATCAATGTGCTCTGCTTGGCGGTCATATTATTGCATCTTCTTCAAGCTACGTCCGGTGCACGGTGGATCGGATTCCCAAAAACTAGACAAAATTCAAATTTAGTATTAGCTGGTACCTATTCTGAAGCCAAAAGTTAAAAATTAGAAATGGCGACTCTAATATAGCGGCGATAATTGCAACATTATTGCAGATTTTAATGAAATTTGTCACTTGGGGATTTCAGAATTCTTCGACGAGTCTGGTGTTAACGCGTAAAATTCAAGAAGACAAATTTTTCATTCACTATGTAGGAGCTAAATAGGAGACTACTGTAAGTTCGGCAAACAGAGAAAGTCAATAATAAATAAAAGGTGTCAAATATGGAAGGTTTGCATAAAAATACCTCTACAGGGTAACATGACCACATATTTCATTAAAAGTGTAATCAATGTCTTCCTTGCCAATTGTGTTAACTATATGCCAAATATTATTGATATTTCACTATTTACTTTTTGAGTCTACTCACTTCAAAGCTAACACTAGCGTCAACTACCTACCAGAAAAAATTCTCCGTCAAATAAATATTTTCCATCCCCCCACCATACCCACTCCAATATTAAAAGGGTTGATAAAATAAAATTGAGATGTTCACTTGAAATTTGGTATACGTTTGTATTATAACGACATCTGGAACTAGATTATATTTTGAAATGATACCGTCGAAGGTTGGGGGTTAAATATAATAAACAAGGGGAAATAAGTAAAGCAAGCTGGTAAGAGTACACAAATTTGGGATTTGGTGTACATACTAGAAGCGAAGGCCTCAGGTTTTTTTTGTAAGATTTTCCATGCCCCCACCACGCCCAATTCCTTATTAAAAGAGTTGATGAAATTAAATTGAGATGTTTAGCTGTGAAAAGCACATGGACGAATGTATCAGCCTCTACTCTAAGTTAATTAGAGGCGGGATTTCGGCTCCATTGAATCTACTACATGTGTTATATCTGAATAAAACCGATCTGTTAAAATATATTGTTGCTTTTTTGAGTAAAGCTGGTGCAAAAATTTAGACATTTTATATTTTAATATATGGTACATTTTAATGTACAAATCCTACTGTCTAACCTCATGTTCTTCTCCTTATTTGCCATGGCCTTACCCAGTTTGTACAAGAAATTTTCGAAACGCCTTGATAGGCCTCTAGGCGAGAAGCGTGTGTCCCTGTCAACTTTCCCTTAATTGTTATGTAATTTTCAAATATGACAAAGAACTTAAATGTGTTCTTCCCTTTGCGATATTTTTAATTACACTATATAGATGTCTGTCTGTGGTCTATGGGTTCATGGATTCAGCAAATAAAAGTTAGGTTCAGATGTTTAGTCTTTAGTCAAGTATTGACCTTACCGTTTATATTGTGTTTCTGGCTGATGGGACTAGTTCCATAGTGCCACACAAAAAAAAAAAAAATCACTTGAAATTTGGTACACGTATATATTATAACGAGATTTGAAACTAGATTATATTTTGACACGATTCCGTTGAAGGAGTGGGGGTTAAGTAGATGTAAATGGGGGAAAAGAAGTAAAGCATGCTGTAAGACTACAAAAACTTGAGATTTGATGTATATACTAGAAACTAAGTTCTCAGATTTCTTTCTAATATTTTTCTATGACATCTGCGCCAAATATTATTAAAATTCTATAACCAGTAATTTTCATTTACTGAAGTGCAAATATAGTCAAAATGTTTTCTTTAAAGTGACTGGGATAAAAAATCTGGATGTGGAAGTAGTAATACCTTAGGCAGCGCTTTTTCAACTAGCATTGATCTAGTGTTCTACAAATCTCCATGCATATTGGACGTTTGTTTAGAGGTTGAAGCCTTGTGCTATAAATAATACGTCTGTAATAAAATGAGTTTCTCAAACCTAGAAAATATTTTTAAACGAAGACAAGACGAAGTGCCTTCGCTTAAAAATATTCTACTTGCTATAATAGTAAGTAAATTTATTACATATCGTCGTAAAAAGTTAATTAAGTTTGAAATGCGGAAGTTATGACCGCCTCATAAAAGAAAACCATTTAATACAAATTAAGGAAGAGCAAAAATTAAAAACGTTCGGTTAATTAAAGGCCCTAATTATGATGTGTACCTTCCCCTTGCTTGTGATGCAAAAATCAGTCTCTTTACAATAAAAAATATTTGGTACTTTTATAAGAGTGAGTTCATTATAAATAAAATTTGCTGAAGCCTAACGATAGAATGCATTCCTGCCAGCACGAATTTTCTATAAGCGTCGCTTAATTTGTAAGAATTCTTTTCACCACGCTTACCTGCATTTCTTTGTTTTATAATTAATTAAAAATTTAAAAACTGAAATTAAACATAGTACAAGAGTTTCATCTCGTTTCACATTTTATAATGAATTTTGTAATAATATCAGATCTACATCATAACGTAAGCAACCTAGAATAGGATTCATAAAAATATTCATATTTGGCGATTTTAAATATTTCGTGTGTGAGACAGTAGTGATTTCATTGTATCTAAATCAAATTTGCCTTTTGTTGGTTGTGAAAGATGTATTGAGCGCCGCTTTTACTTTATGCATGTTTCGTCTTTGGTATTTTGTTTGATACTGACCCAATATCTGCATCCCGATTTTACAGTTCTCTTCCTTTCCATTATTCGATCTATTCTCGCAATCCTGTATAGTAGACCACCAGTTTTCATTTATTTCAATGCCCTGATCTGTAGCAGATAGTCTTTCATGCTATTTTGCTCCATTTTTTTATGTTTCTACTATATTTGTCTTCACTACTAATAATTAAAACACAATGCAGTATCTATAATAGCTTATTCTAGGCTTAAAAATTTTGTTGAAAGGCGCGTATATAAAATAGCATAGTAGAATACTCTTTAACTAAAATTGGGCTATATCTGTCATACAGGGCGATCTCCAGAGGTATGTAACTAAAATATATAGTTTATTTTAAAACATGATTAGTGTCTTTAATAAAACTATAGTGGAATGAATGAAAATTGTGCTTGAGTGCCATAAATACGAATACCTATTAAACACGATAAGTTCTGTTGGACTTATTTTTTTTTAAATTTGGCACATTTGTAAAGTGGTATGGTACAGTACTCCATATTAAAATTGAATCATATCTGTCATATAGAGCGATCGCCAATGGCATGTAAACTGACATTTCTATATGCAATGTGTCTTATTAAGATTTAAGAAGAAACGGTTTTTAATTCAGTAAGAGAAAATACGAAATAAAACTATAGTGGAATGAATGAAAATTGTGCTTGAGTGCCATAAATACGAATACCTATTAAACACGATAAGTTCTGTTGGACTTATTTTTTTTAAATTTGGCACATTTGTAAAGTGGTATGGTACAGTACTCCATATTAAAATTGAATCATATCTGTCATATAGAGCGATCGCCAATGGCATGTAAACTGACATTTCTATATGCAATGTGTTTTATTAAGATTTAAGAAGAAACGGTTTTTAATTCAGTAAGAGAAAATACGAATATATACAAGATATTAAAACTGCCATAGTATGTCTTAGTGGCGTGTGTAAGTCGAACGAATGGTAAATATTTTGAGCCGGAATGAAATACTCCCCCCCCCCAGTTTTCGAGGATTCTGAATACGATGGCGGTGTCAGAATTTCTCTTTGGGGTTGAACAACCCCTCAAACAGGCCAAAAACCACCCCCTAGAGGGGTTAAACGCGATTTAATAGGATTCCCTTCAGAAAATAGTACTTTCCTCCCGTTTTCAAGGATGATGAGCACGGTGGTGGTGTTCGGTAATTGCGTCCGACCCCTACCAACCCCTCCACTGGCCATTTAGGATTATCAGCGGCAAATATTTATTCCCTCCCGTTTTCAAGGATGCTGAGCACGGTGGTGGTGTTCCCCATCGCGTCCGACCCCTACCAATCCCTCCACTGGCCAATACTCGCCCCGTTTACATACTTTTATTTTTACATATAAATACTTGTGAACATTTGTTACGATGCATGAAATCAAATTGCTACAGCGTCTTTTCTTAAATTACAATAATTATTGATACCTAAATATAACGTTATACTACTAAAGTCCGCTTACAATAAAATATATTTTTCGTTTATACCTTATCTCGACTAATTTAACCTACGCGTCTTACAGGTAGAATTACAAGGTTGATACTCTTCGAAATGAACATCGCAATCTTCTAAATCACAGACCTCGTCAGCAGTTTCTGTATCAGATTCACTCATGTGAATTTCCGGTACAAGATTTATCAATATTTCCTCATTATCATTTTCATTCTCGTTACATTCGGATTCAGGAAGGTCTTTTTCATCAATTACTGTTGTATTTGTGCAATTTTCACCCCGGCAATTTTTACAAAAGGCACTACATGTTAAACCTAGTTTTACGCAGGTACATCTTGTCGAACATCCTTGAAAACGGGAGGGAATATATATTTGACGCGATGGGGAACACCACTACCGTGCTCAGCATTCTTGAAAACGAGGGGGTATATATATTTACCGCTGATAATCCGAGAAAAAAAATTCACCCCTTTCGGGGGCGAGTATTGGCCGGTGGAGGGGTTAGTAGGGGTCGGACGCGATGGGAAACACCACCACCGTGCTCAGCATCCTTGAAAACGGGACAAAAGTACTATTTTCTGAAGGGAAACCTATTAAATCGCGTTTAACCCCTCTAGGGGGTTGTTTTTGGCCTGTTTGAGGGGTTGTACAACCCCAAAGAGAAATTCTGACACCGCTATCGTGTTCAGCATCCTCGAAAACGGAGGGGGGAGGTAATTTCATTTAGGCTCAAAATATTTACCATTTTCGCGTTTTTTCCGACTCACACACGCCACTATCTTAGATTCGAATGAAACTTACGCAGGTTAGGGCGTCAGTTTTATTTTAAAAATCGTGTTAGAATGTATTTTTAATAAATCTGTTATGAAGAAGTTGAGACTTGCAGTAGGGCATTGTTGACTATATGACTATGAACAGAAAAAATAAAAATATTGGCTGTATACTTAATCTCAACGGTGTCACACAGTTTATGCTAATACTATTTTTAAATAAATGAATTAAATATGAATATTGTAAAATAAGTATTTATTTTTTTCCTTGTTTTCAGAAGTATACAAGAGGGTGAATAGATCAATGAATACACTTATTTATCAAGAACTTTTAGCATTATTTTTCAATAACCACTATTTTCGTAATGCTTTATAAGAAAATGAAGCGTATTTGAAGCAATTCTCACCGGCTCCTCCGCCATATTTAAAACACTCACGAACCATTTTCACATCGACCACAAACAGTCAGCTAAGAGGTCATTTGGCAGCTATATGACCAAACACACATATGGAAAAATATAGTCTTATTCTAAATGGCATTTTTAATTCTTTTTCCTGAATTAAGCTGACAAAAGCGAATAACTGGAAAATAAATAATTTTCGGAAAGAATGTTTCAGACAAAAATTTCATTTGAAAAGTGATATCTAATGGCTAAGTTCTTTTAAAGTTTGGTGGAGAATTTCAAGCTCATCCGAAGGTCAACTTTGGTATTTTACATAGAAACCCTTATTACATAGTGGGGTGGAAGTATAGTAAAAAAAATTCAAAATTATTTTTTCTAAATAGGTTTAGAATGTCATGAAAGGTCGAGACTTTAAATTTGAGTGAAAAAATAATTCTGTCTGTCGGTCTGTAACTTTTTTGTGTGCACGATATCTCTGGAAGGGTATAAGACATTGACTTGAAATTTTGATATTCACTTGAAATTTGGTACACGTATGTATTATAACGACACCTGGAACTAGATTCCATTTTGAGATGATTCCGTTGAAGAGTTGGGGGGCTAAATAGGGGTGAATATGGCAAAATAAGTAAAACAAGCCGGTAAGACTACAGAAACTTGGGATTTGGTGTATACAAGTTAAGGCTTCTAATTTTTGTATAGGTAATATTTTTCAACTGTCCCACCAACCCCATTCCATTATTGGAGGGGTTGATAAAATAAAATTGAGATATTTACTTGAAATTTGGTACACGTATATGTTATAATGACACCTGGAACTCGATTATATTTTGAGATAATTCGGATGAAGGGGTGGGAGTTAAATAAGGGTGAATATGGGGAAATAAGTAAAACAAGCTGGTAAGAGTACAGAGTACAGAAGCCAAGGCCTCAGACTTTTTATAACAGTTTTCAACCTTTCCACTACCTCCACACCGTTATTAAAGGGGCTGATAAAATATAATTGACATATTCCCTTAAAATTTGAGACGCGTGTGTATTATAACGATATCTGGACCTCTATTATATATTGAGATGTTTCCGTGAAAGGGGGGGGGCGTATTTTGGAAAATAGGTGGAGGAAGCTAATAAGAGTCCAGAAACTTGATTCTTGGCGTATATGTTAGAAAGCAACATTTAAATTTTTTTTATGACATCTGCCTCAAATATCATTAAAATTCTATGTGCAAATATAGTCAGAATATTTTTCTTTAAAGAGACTTGGATGGAAAATCTGAATGTGGAAGTAGTGATTCCTTAGGCAGAGATTTTTTTTACAGATTCATATTTCTGCGTCTAAGCAGAAAGCAAATTAGAGCCGTAACAGGCCTCCTGACCGGACATGGCTCTTTTAGGAAACACCTTCACACAATGGGGGTGGTTGACCACCCCGATTGCAGGTTCTGTGAGGACGAGTAGGAGACTTCCATCCACGCTCTCACTTCTTGTCCAGGACTGATGAACCTGAGGCACAAACACTTCGGCACTGGCTTTCCAATGCTGGAGGAAATAAGGAGTTCTCCCGTGGGAAGGATTTCAGCCTTTGGGCTGGAATCCGGTCTGTACGGGGGAGCTCCCTAATTTGTTAGCGGTAGCACAATGGGCCACAAGGCCTGAGTGCGGCGACCTCCAGGCGCCCCGCTAAAAGAAGAAGAAGAGTCCAAATGGTAGAAACACAAGCTGTTTATTTTTTAGAGCAGAGTATGAATCCGTAAAGAAAATAGGAAATTGTATGTAAAAATTCACCGTTCTTCCTTCGGTCTATAGTGAAGTGTAGGGTGCGCCAAAGTTCTGATTTTGGTCGATTACGGCTGTATTTGAAATGGTGGAAATATATTGTCTATAGATTATTTTCTTGATTTTCAATTCTGAATAACCAGAAAATATGTACAATTATACAGGGTACTCCGTTTTCGTTGTCCGAGCAACAACTTCGTTATTTTAAATGGAACACCCTATATTTTTTTCCTTTATCGAGTTACCCATCTAATTATATTCATAATTCTATTAAGGTGGTAGGTACTTAAAATGAACCGTTTACGATATAAAAAAAATTTTTTGACAAAAAGTGAGGTTTGCGGATAAGTTTTTGAGTACCTCTGATTTCATAGACAAGAGAGTTTTCAAAATTCTGCTTATACTGTTATGTTGAGCATATTAAGGGCTAGTAGGGCAGAAACATTATTAATATTAATCTTATACAGAGTGCTGAAAAAATTGAGTTTAATGTTTCGCTAATAAAAAAGGCCGTAATTCAATTTTTTCAAATGGGACGTACTATTTTCAGTTCTGTCATCTAATGAAGTGTTAAATTATCTTTCCATTGATATATCATAGTAGGTATTTATCTTTAGGAGTTGCATAGATATTAAGGTTAATTGTCTGGATCAGTCATTTTTCTTGCTGGAACTTCATGAGGTTTGTACTGCACTTCACCAGTTTCGATAAATCTGTCTCTAAGATTACTAAATGCAGGTTCTAAAGGGTGTCTCCTTTCAGGATATCTGGTTTTATAGACTCGGGATGCTAAGAGGCTGTTCCTTGAGCACTCCCCCAGAATAAAAATCATGTCAACCATTTCTTCCCGCGAATAATTCATATTTAATATAATTATATGCAAATGCAACTTGGAAATGGAACTGTAAAAGCTACTAGTATTTTATTAAAGACAATCAAAACAAAAGCACTTACCGATATAGCAGTAACACAAAACTTTAGAACATCCACAGACACGTGTTTTGACATCTATGTCTCTTCGGTGCGGCTTTTTCTAAAGTTCACAATCAACTGAAATATGTAAGCAAATACTCGTGTTATAACTATCAAAGGATTACCAGAACAGGATATTAAAAATTAAAATTAGATTATAGGAAATTCCCCGTAAAGGGATAATTATCTATATAATTATATGCAAATGCAACTTCCTGGAACTGTAAAAGCTACTAGTATTTTATTAGCTAATAAAATACTAGTAGCTTTTACAGTTCCAGGAAGTTGCATTTGCATATAATTATATTGATAATAAAATATAAAAATAATTAATAAAATACTAGTAGCTTTTACAGTTCCAGGAAGTTGCATTTGCATATAATTATATTGATAATTATCCCTTTACGGGGAATTTCCTATAATCTAATTTTAATTTTTAATATCCTGTTCTGGTAATCCTTTGATAGTTATAACACGAGTATTTGCTTACATATTTCAGTTGATTGTGAACTTTAGAAAAAGCCGCACCGAAGAGACATAGATGTCAAAACACGTGTCTGTGGATGTTCTAAAGTTTTGTGTTACTGCTATATCGGTAAGTGCTTTTGTTTTGATTGTCTTTAATAAAATACTAGTAGCTTTTACAGTTCCATTTCCAAGTTGCATTTGCATATAATTATATTAAATATGAATTATTCGCGGGAAGAAATGGTTGACATGATTTTTATTCTGGGGGAGTGCTCAAGGAACAGCCTCTTAGCATCCCGAGTCTATAAAACCAGATATCCTGAAAGGAGACACCCTTTAGAACCTGCATTTAGTAATCTTAGAGACAGATTTATCGAAACTGGTGAAGTGCAGTACAAACCTCATGAAGTTCCAGCAAGAAAAATGACTGATCCAGACAATTAACCTTAATATCTATGCAACTCCTAAAGATAAATACCTACTATGATATATCAATGGAAAGATAATTTAACACTGCATTAGATGACAGAACTGAAAATAGTACGTCCCATTTGAAAAAATTGAATTACGGCCTTTTTTATTAGCGAAACATTAAACTCAATTTTTTCAGCACTCTGTATAAGATTAATATTAATAATGTTTCTGCCCTACTAGCCCTTAATATGCTCAACATAACAGTATAAGCAGAATTTTGAAAACTCTCTTGTCTATGAAATCAGAGGTACTCAAAAACTTATCCGCAAACCTCACTTTTTGTCAAAAAATCTTTTTTATATCGTAAACGGTTCATTTTAAGTACCTACCACCTTAATAGAATTATGAATATAATTAGATGGGTAACTCGAGAAAGGAAAAAAATATAGGGTGTTCCATTTAAAATAACGAAGTTGTTGCTCGGACAACGAAAACGGAGTACCCTGTATAATTGTACATATTTTCTGGTTATTCAGAATTGAAAATCAAGAAAATAATCTATAGACAATATATTTCCACCATTTCAAATACAGCCGTAATCGACCAAAATCAGAACTTTGGCGCACCCTGTATAGTAAACACTGATAGTGAATTTGGTGTGTGCTTTATTGAAATTATCATTTATTGTGCTTTCAATAGGAAGCTTAGTTTATAGTAAAACTACTTTTTTGCATTTAAATAGTTGTTTTTGTCCAAGGGATTTGGAAATTTTCCTGTATTAGACCCATATTCTGTTTCTGAATAAGGATATGTAGTGATGATATGGAAGAAAATGACTCTAATTTCACTGTTATGTATTACTTGGTTGATATGCGACCCTGTTCTGGACCAGAGATACTCCACAAGTCTGGATCCGAATTTAAATGGGCGCCGACGATATACCCATCATCACCGAGGAAAAGCAAGACATAGTCAAATTTCTAGGAAACGTGAAACCATATCTTGACTCCAGGAATGGAAATAAACTTCAAGAAGACCCCATTAATGGTGAGAAACCCATTGACTGAAACGAGTTCGGCCAGTGGGGAAGAATACAAAGTAGGAGACTACACCGTGAGAACCAAAAACACAATGAAATACCTAGGAACATATCTAACGAATCAACTAAAAAGAAGGGAAACGGTAAAGGAAAGATGGCCTACAGTGTGACAAGAGCTATATTATATTATCATTCATTGAGGAAAATAAACCTGAGAAGAGCCGAAAGGGACATTGCCCAACTGCTTGTAAAAACAGAAAAATCACAGACATGACAGAAAACGTCAGCATTACGAGAGGGGAAAATGTAATTAAAAGAATAGAATCATACGCAATGAAATATTGGGGACTCGTCCAAAGAAGAGACACGACACACCTATTAAAGAAAGAGCTAAAACTGAACAGCAACAAACCGAAAATAGGGAGGCCATACTACACATGAATAGCATCAATCTAGAGGATTATGAATAAACTAGGAAAGGATTATACACACTAGGAAAGAACGGTAAAGGAGAAGACGGAATACAATAAAGAAATATCAAGAATGTACACACTGCCAGATTCAAGTATTTATGATATCTATGCGAAAAACGCATCAAAATGGTATCACATATTTCTTAACTTAATGTTTCGGGCTCTAAAGGGTGTAATAGTATTGAAACTTATTCTCTATAGGATTTTGCAAACAGCCAAAAAAACTATCTATGAGAACTAAAAGAAATACTGTTTGAGAATATTAATGAAATCTTTGAATTCTTCCGATAATCTGAATTCTGGTAACGCTTGCAAATTAAAATCCTAAAACGAATTTGTCTAATTTCTTATTTGACAATTCTCATTCTAACAATAGCATCCACATAGTCCCCTGCGGCCATACAGATTAAGCTAGTATCTACATAATCCCCTATGGTCCTGAAGATTCAGTTAAAAATGAGTACAAAGGCCTAAAATAAATTTATTTACCTACCTTGTCTGAAAAATATTTCATTCGAATGGATTATATTTTCATGAAATCTGCCATTCTGTTTCTACATAAAGGCGAAAAACGTTTCAAAGGCTAAGCATTTTCAAGAAACAGAATGACAGATTTCATGAAAATGTCATCCATTAGAATGAAAATTTTTAAGACAAGGTAGGTAAATAAATTCATTTTAGGCCTTTGTTCTCATTTTTAACTAAATCTTCATGACCGTAGGGGTTATGTAGATACTGCCTTAATCTGCATGGCCGTAGGGGACTATGTGAATGCTATTATTAGAATGAGAATTGTCAAACAGGAATTAGACAAATTCATTTTAGGATATTAATTTGCTAGCATAACCAGAATTCAAGTTATCGAAATAATGCAAACATTCCACTAACAATTTTACACAGTATTTCTTTTAGTTCTCCTAGATTGTTTTTGCTGATGTTTGCAAAATCCTATAAAGAATATGTTTCATTACAATTATAAGCAAACAAATAATAATTCACTTTTAAAGGTGTAATAGTATGTTCGAAACCACTCTCTATTAAATAATATAACAAGAACTGTAAAAGAAACTCAAATTATAACCCGAATTTAATATTAACAAAATATGATTTCAAATTGGTCTGTAAATTCAAGATGGCATCGTTAGCAAGTAAAGATTCCTCTTCATTTCTTAAAATTACGTAAATATTAAAACTGCATATACTCTTGTAATTTTCAAGTTATTGTTGAAAACCTAATTCTGGCAGAGATACACAAGTTCTGAGTCCCACAACGGCGAGTGCTTAAGTATAGATTCTAGCACCCGCGGAACAGGTCATCGGTAACAATCCCGGTTATTAATCAAATCAAGGAATGTTCGCAAATATTTGGTGAAGAGGTTCCAACCATTTCCAGTAGCTGCCCATTCCTTTAATGTAAATATAGAAGAAAAGTTAGATTAGAAATTATGTATATCTTTTGTCCATAATTTTAAGTTGTAATTAAATAACAGGTTTTCCCAAGGGAGTTCCATTAAGAGAATTGTTTTTGTTTGAAAACTAATATCGTTGAACTCAATGAATAGTAAATCGTGTTTAATTTTAGTACTTAAAAACATAATGTTTTACAGATACTTTCATATCGACTATTTTGACCAAATCACAGCTTTTTATGTTTCAAACTAAAATATTGTTTAGGTCAGTGTGATATTTGAAGACTGACAGATATTTATTTCGACCAACAAGGTCCAAATATACAGAAATATACAGAGTATCCCATTTAAAATCCCGATTTTCATGTAAATTGAATTGAAACCGAAAGTCGGCCACTTTGCTCTTTACTTACCTAATTGAACAGTGTACCTATCTCACACCACTGTACCAAAGAAAGCAGTACATTCACTTTAAAAAAAGCAAAAGTGTTTATATGGGCTGGGCACCCAGTATACAAAAATATCAGTAAATTCAAGTCACCATAATTACCATACAAGATAATTTAATCCCGTTTCAGATTGAAGAAACTTGAGAGTACTTCTTTAAATTTCAAAATTTACAATAAAAAATGTTAATTAAGAATGATCCGGAACAGAGAAAATATTATTAACTTATATTACCAGAAACAGACCGACAGGTTATTTAAAAACTTAGTTACTTAGGTTCAGTAAAGTCGGAAACTTATGTTTCTATTAAAATTTCGATGTGAGTGTTTCCACGCTAACACTATTTCCATTATATAATGTTATTACATAAAGAAGTAAAAAGTTACAATGCATAGGTGCACAAAATATCTTATTCCTTTAAAGTGTATAAAACTGATAACGACAAAAATCCAATTTATTCGACACATGACGGACAGTTTGGCGACGCTGTTGTTTTACCGTTGAGAGTTTTAAAGTAAGATGGTTGATGTTAAAAGATTTAAGGCACTAAGTAGATTTTGTCTCAAACTTTGTTTATTGTTTTTTTATGTTATCGCCTTCTGACGTTAGAAAGTACTTACTAAATATTTAAGGAAAGTAACTATCGTTGAAAAACGTTACGCTGATGTATTTCAACAAATAATAAATGGGTAGAGTAAATTTTCTAATGCATGCATACCTGTAAAATATACAAGTGTGTACAGACCTACTTTCATTACATTATATGTTAATTACTCAACTGCTTATGAACATAATAGTGTCAATAATCAAATAGGGTAAGTAATCATTACAGCGATTTATTTTTATACGAATCAGCTTTAACTTCATACCTAGTAGCAGTGCTGCCAAACTACTTTTGAAAATGTAGTGAACTACATGAAACATATTCTTTATAGGATTTTGCAAACAGTGGAAAGAAAAGCTGTCTATGAGAACTAAAGGAAAAAACTATATATAAAAATATTAATGAAATCTTTGCATTCTTTCGATAACCTGACTTCTGGTTATGCTAACAAGTAAAATTTGTTTTATTTACCATTCTCATTTTAACACTAGCATGAGAATGTCAAATAAAAAAAATGTTACTTGTTAGCATAACCAGAAGTCAGGTTATCGAAAGAATGCAAAGATTTCATTAATATTTTTATATATAGTTTTTTTCTTTAGTTCTCATAGACAGCTTTTCTTTCCACTGTTTGCAAAATCCTATGAAGAATATGTTTCATTACTATAACCAAACAAATAATAAATAATTCACTTTTAGTTAACTACACTATAGATTAGTTATTAAAAATGCATTGTAGTTGAAAAGTAGTGTCATCCGGAGATATATAGAGCACCAGTGGTTACATGGAATGGTCGGTAGTAATTTCAAAACTTCCGTCATACTTTCGATATACCAACTTCTAGACGGGGTTTTTGCGACAGAATGTTGGCATAAATGATTGTCACTGTTAACACACCTAGCAGTACATAAATACAACAACTTAATAAGTTTTATAATTTTAAAAACAAAATGGCAAATTTTGTCCGATTTGAGTAGTGCAGGTAGTCTAATATAAACTAAAGAATGTATAAAAGTTAGAATGCCGGCCCTATAAGGTTTTTTTTAGTACATAGCCTCAACACAAACTTGCCGTTTTATTCTAATTTTTGTACATCGTTTTAGGAAAAAAACTCATTTTAAGTAATAATTGCCTTTTTCAGGGAATTTGGAATGATGCCGAGAAAGCATAGGCATATGCCAGGGACCTCTTGTCGAAGAAATTACAACCTACAGAATATGGAACTGGGTTCCAGTAATAAATTTGCCTTTCCAGATTTTAACAATGTTTCTTGAAAACAAATCAAGTTTAGCCTAAATGCTCCTATTTGTAATCGGGAATTTATTCCTTTCTAAGCAATGTTTTTGGTTGATTTTTTATTTTAAAAATGTATTGAATCAAAAATATTAATTTTTTTAGTTTTAAGATTTTCAGTTAAATAGGCAAGTATCAAAGAATTCTGTGTCTTAATTTTACGATTTTCGGTTAAATAAGTGTCAAATAATTCTGTGTTTTTTTTAGGGTTTTTTATTTAGTTTTATGTCTTAACAATAAAAATATTTAACTATTTTTATAAATGTGTATTTTTTTAAAGGTTAAATAAAGTAATAATCGGATATTTGGAACGCTTGTGTTTTCTTAAGTCCTGGACAGCTAATAAAAATTATAATTATGCTTTAATTTATTCCATATATGTTCCTGAAAAGGCCTATATGATCTAAAAAAGTGTATTCTAATATTTTATGTACAAAAATCGCATCGTTCCATATATTCCCACATCAGGGATCACATGGAATGGCAAGAAATAAAAAAAATTGAGGCTTTCTTGTTTTTTAAAAAACAAATTTCATGCTGGAAAAGAATCTTAAAACCATAAGTTACCTAATAGCTAAAAAAACATATTTGAAAAAAATTATCTTAATCGTTATTCAAAGAAAGTACTTAAAATCATTCCGTATATCTCCGGATGACGGTATTCGAGTAATTTCATTTTGAAAGAGTAGTTCTAGCCTACGGAAATTAAGAATGATAAAGTGCAGTGAAAGTTTTTATGTAAAAACCCTCCTTACCTGAAAAGTAGATAGCTCTACAGCCAGAAGTCGCCCTCGAGGTGGGAAGAGTGGACGGGCGGTGAAACACGTTAATTTTTAATCAAAATAAAGTCTTTGAGTGCAGCTCTGACATTTTGTGTAGTTATAGTTTCTAACTGTAGAAATTGCGTAAAACTATTGCCAGAAGTGTACGTCGGGATTTAAACGTTGCCAGAAGTCGGTAAAGTTGTAAGAAAATTGTTCAAATTATTAAAATTGACATTGGTGAAGATGCAGTTCTGACGATTTTATTTTTATGTTTAAAATCTCCCTCTTCTTCTGGGTTTTCCGGTTATTAACGTACCAGTAACATTGATGGAACAAAAAACAAATCAAATTCGCGGAATATAAAAAAATGCTATTTTTCTTTCATTTCTGTCGACTCGAATTTTCAGCTTTCCTATGCAATTATTGATGCCGTGAAAATGCCAATTATGATCTTTCGATATCATTATTGGGATGCCTTCCTGCTGATGTATTTATTTAGTTATGAACATTTAAAAATTTCATGTTTTGCTTTTTCCGACGAGAGTAATTGAAATTTCAAGTCCACCCCGACCGTAGCACATCGCATTAAGCGACAACATTCGCAGCGGATTTCTCCGTTCGTATCCTGTGCGGGTGTACTTTTTTAAATTTGTTTTGAACTTTTTGGCTGATATTTCTTATCCTAAAATTACATCGCATTCATTTATTTATTTATTGCCACAGTTAAAAACTATAACTACACAATATTTCAGAGCTGCACTCAAAGATTTTATTTTGATTAAAAATTAAGGCGTTTGATCGTCCGCCCACGCTTCCCTCCCCGGCTGCAGAGCTATGCACTTTTCAGATAGTAAGGAGGGTTTTTACATAAATAATTTCACTGCACCTTATCATTTTTAATTTCCGTAGCCAGCTCCCCGTCTATTTAACTAGGTGTCTTCAAATACATTTACAACTAAAAAGGATGGATTATTATTTGTTTGCTTATAATTTTATTGAAACATATTCTTTATAGGATTTTGCAAACAGCAGAAAAATAACTATCTATAACTAAAAGAAGTACTCTGTGTGTAAAAATATTAATGAAATATTTGCATTTTTTTGATAACCTGAATTCTGGTTATGCTAGCAAATTAAAATCCTAAAATGAATTTGTCTAATTTCTTATTTGACAATTCTCATTCTAACACTAGCATCCACACAGTCCCCTACGGCCATGCAGATTAAACTAGTATCTACATAACCCCCTACGATCATGAAGATTCAGTTAAAAATGAGAATAAAGGCCTAAATTGAATTTATTTATCTACCTTGTCTTAAAAATTGTTTCATTCTACACTAACAATATAAGCAGGTGTACAGACTTTAACGTTCGAGTTGAACATTCATTTTGAATATCAGTTTAGTGAGAGAGTAGATCAATATAACAGTAATTTTCAAAAAATATTCAGTTTCTTCTTTTTATAACAAACTGTTCACTACTGAGTGGGTGGAACTGAGTTTGTTTGAATTTCATATTAAACCATTATTTAAATTTAATTTCTTAAATTATCATTATTAATTATACTCTTATTTTATCCCATATTGCGCACGTAATTCAAATAGATGGCCCTAAACATTCTCATATTTTAATGACTGGAATACGCAACAAGCGAAATTTGTATATTATACTCAGGGGACTAACATTTTGTAGCTTGATGTAATTTAGAAGACGCAAGAATTATCTTTTTAAAAATGTATGTAACATCTTTATACAGTATTTATTTATAAGTACGTTATTTTTAACAATGAAAGCGGCGATAACATAATTTTGAAATAAAAATTACATATAAAGTGGGGTACAAATTATTATCCCTTAATCCTCTGATTGCTGATTCTAAGTGGTATGATTCTTTTTGTTATTTGACGACAGTAATTTTGAAAACTGAGAAGGATTGTATAGATGATTGGTGAGTTTGTAACGAGGTAAATTTTCCGTTGCTAAAAATGCAGTTTAAATTAATAATATAATTCGTTATTTGCTCCGCTTACATTCGAACATGTGCATTGTAAATTGTTATTATAGATTTCTCCTAATTTAGCTAGCTGAAACCGCGAAACAGATTTCTACTTTAAATAGGTAATTTGATAAACCTGGCAGTGAGAGGGCTGTCCATAATATTAACATTAATTACAAGATTTGATACTGAGGGCGTTGGTAAGTCAGCTGCGTAAATTAGTTTCATGAGACCACATTTAAAATCACTTCTGTCGGATCCGTCAAACAGCCCAGTCGGGTACTATTCCGTATATTCTCAACATGTAAGTACACCGTTTTATCATCGCCGCTGGTTTCTTGTCGACCTTTTTATATTAACATCGATAAGGATAATTCACTGAAATGTGTATTTTAAAGCAATAATTTGAAACCGATTCTGTTTAAATGTATCAGAATATAATTATTATTTTCCGACTTTGCCGAAATTAAATGAATTTAAATTATTACAATAGTAAGAGAGTCCAAGTTAGGACCTGTCAACTTCTCCGATTTTATCCAAATAGCTATGCTCGCAAGAATTTCCAAATGGGAAAAAGAACATAGATGATATTTCGAGAGAAAACTGTGTACCGTTTACCGTTTATATTATTTTGATCCAGATCATTTGTGATGGTACTGCGATAAAATAATATGTTATTCTACCAAATGGGTAGAAGTGTTAATTACCGTATATTTTATTTTAGCTAGGTCGTAGCAAAATAAAATCTGTATTTGCAAAAATGATTTTTGTGAAATTCATTGTAGTGTTATTGTTAATTTACCGTTCATTTTGTTCCCAATGTTTCGTATTGATACGAAATGGAACAAAATTCCTTACTTTGAAATAATTTATAGAAATTTATTATAGTCCGGGAATTGAGAATAAAATCTAGGCTACCATGAATAAAGTAACTAACATTATATTCTGATACATAGACATTTTCCGCATCAAATCCGACAAGATACCACGTGGCCGAACCGAAATGCATTTAATGAAGGCACTCAGCTGTGGGGTTTGAGGCACTTGGCAAACACCGCATCAAGTGTTGATGTAATTTCAACATTTCCGAGCCGAACCGAAATACCACCGTTCTGATTATTGCTGTCTGTCCGTCTAGGCAGAATAATCTCCGCCGTAAGCTGATACCAAATCCGATAACCGTTTTATTTTCCGAACCGAGTGTAACCAAGGTTACACACCGCTCCGAATCCGATAACCGTTTTACTTTCCGATCCGAGTGTGACTTAAGTTATACACCGCACCGAATCCGAAAACCGTTTTATTTATTTGGTATCAGTTTTATTTCATTTTGCCAAGTTCTTCACACTTACACTCTGACCGTCCACGTAGGCATGATTATTGCTGTAGATAACCGCTTGCTTTTGCCTGGTATTTGCACGCTGTCCGTTTTTTTAAACTACTTACTTGTGTAGTTTTTCCGCTTACTGTTTTTTTTTTATATACCGCTTTGCTACTGTTTTTTTTACCGCTTTCACCATTTGCTTGCTTACCACCGCTTGCTTCCGCATTAATAAGTAACTAGTAGCTAACTAGCTTCTCACCGCCTGGTTACCCGTACGTCACAAAATGGCGCCCTACCTAATTCAAATTAAATTAAAATGACATATCTTAAGTTTTTGTTATTGTATTTATCAGAAACTCCGTATTTTGGTACCTAACCGTTTGTTATTATTTTGTAAAAATTTCATTGTATGTTAATAAACTTTGTTATTTATCGACTTCCGCCTTTTACTGTTGAATGTGAGTGAAAGTCTAATCTGCCGTTCAGACCCCTGGACATACCGTGTCTCCACTGTAGCTATCCCAGCCCTACTGCAACAGGCTGCGTTTAGGAGGCTAATGTGGGACCTTTACCGCACGTAAAAATTGCAAAGGTGGCGCTCGAGATTACCGAATTTAACCGAAATATAGCTCAGCGCCAAAGTGATGCTTCCACTTGCCTATGCGCTAGGCAACTGGAAGAAAGCACGTCACAAGTTTGAGGTGTTAGTTTACCTCAACTTTTTTAAAACTGAAGCAAAACTTAAGATAATATTTTACACTTTGACAAAGCTTATGATTTAACTGAAAATGTTAACTTCCAAAATTTAAAATTTACCGTCTGTTTATTTTTTACATTAGAAAGATATAACACTGCCCTCTTTACATTTTGCATTATAGTTTATGGTCTATAAGAGAAGATTAACTATGTTTGCTTCTTAATTAAATATAGATACATAATGTGGCAACACATTTACTCCTTTTTTTTCAGAGACTTACCATTAAGCGCATTCATCGCATTAAAACATTAGTCATCTGGTATACAGAAATATAAAATCTGATTTCAAACATAAATATTTATTAAAATACACAAACTATACTGACATATACGAGTAGAAATAAAGTAATTGGTTATATTCTAACAGCTCCCACAAAAGTCAATTAACTAACTCTGCTTTACTTAACACGAATCGAGACTTTCAAGTCTTCTTAAAAACACCTAATAACATTTGAAAGTAAAATTAACGAAATATTAATCTACGTACAATTCTTTCGAACCTAAGTGACATACTGTGTATTACGCAGCTTCCTTTACATTTTCATATTTTTCGGTCTTTAAACAAAAGTCTCGGTAGCATTATGCTCTAAAATTATAAAATGACAGATAGTAGAGGGTCCACGCCTTCGTAAGCCGTCAAAATCCCCAAGTAACCCATTCCAGCAAGGTAAATAAATTTTGAACTTTTGACTTTTATTGGGGCTTGCACAACTTCTCCACAAGAAAAGAAGATGGCGGAACGTTATTTCCAGAATTTGTGTTTTTAAACATATACCTCTCGCTAAAAAATTAACTACGTGCGATATTGATCTGATTTCTTATAGTTTTATACCACTGACATGAGCGCATATATCTGTACTGAATTTCAAAATCATTTACGGTTTTTTTCTAAACAAATCCTAAATCACAGGAATTAGATTTGTGTGTTTGAAATTTCGACGTGCGAGCCACTGTAGTAAATGTTTAATTTTTTTATATATTATATGCAAATGAAATATAGTCTAAAGGTCAAAAAACTTCTTTCAAAAAAAATTAGCTCCATATCTTTTACAGTTTTTGAGTTACAGACTTCTTAAATTAAATCACAATTAAGATCTGTGATACTCCTATTAGCATACGGCCATTATCTGACGTACTGCTATTTCGTTAATTGTAATGCATCAAGATAGTAAACCAATACATTTTTGATATTGTGTTATTATTACTTATAATTTTACAAAAATATTAATATGTACAATGAAACCCATTTGGCAGAGGATTTTTTAAATTATCTATAGGTTATGAAGGTGTTGTATATGGAGATATTATTTACTAAGTATACCATCATTATACAATATAGAAATAAAATAAAAACACGTACACAAAACGCATAATTTATAAATAATAATAATAATGCATAATTATACACGGTATCGACAAAGCACTATACTATTATTAGTAAGAATCACTGTCTGTTAAACACTGCTCTGTATTATTTCTGCCCTTAAAACAATTGTTAGGAAAGGCTGTACATGCACATGCAACAGAACATTAAGCGGACACACATTTTTAGTCACACTTTACTTTACAATTCTACTTTTTGTTGTTTTTTTTAGAACCACTTGCGGTTTTTTGTCATCATTTGTGGTTTTATTTGGTTATTCTCCATCAGACATCCAAGTTTTCTGGGAGAGTGTTATGTATTTTCTTAACCGCTTTTCAAGTCACCGAGGTAATTTGTCTAAAATCCAGGATTTTCTGTTAGGTAAGGAAAGTATAGGAGAATCTAAACCACTTTTTGTGAATAATTTTTTCAATTAAACTTATTTCGCTGTAAACAGGGTTTGACCCTGCTTCGCTAGGTACTTCAGTTGCAGCTAAGCTAAGCACACCAAACCACTGGACTTAATGACCGTTTTAAATGGAGTAAGTAAGCTCACTTGTAGGACGTAACGAATGTAAGTCTAATAACTTTATGGAAAATAAATGCTACCTTGGTGAATCTAAGAATTTAAACTCACTATGCCCATACAGATTCACATAGGATCTTCACTCTTACGATCACCAATTGCATCGCAGTTATCTCCAAGATTAGTCAAACTGTTTGGGTGGCCTGTTTGCTTTAAGGCAACTGTAATTGCTCACTTTATGCCCTTCGGAAAGGGTAACTGCAGGTCACACAATACATAGACTGCCAATAAAGTTTTTGCAATATATTCTTCTTCGTATTTTTCACCTAATTATTTATTGATGTCGTGAATACTCTAAAATACCCCTTGTTGTCGTATACACAAACAACTTCTGTAGTTTTTTAAACATACCTTACGTAAATATTATTGTTTCGTTTGTTCATGATTGCACTTCAAATTTTATGCCAGGCACGAGAAATCCAAGTTAACATTGTTTGGCAACATTTGTCCTTCTTTACACCAATATTCAGAAATGTATTTGAGATGATTGGCTTTACTTTTGATATTATGTATAATGTTATTCCAGTTTGGAATGGGAGTTGTGTCTGTTATGGCGAATGAAAGGATTCTGATGTTCTCTTAAGTCATACGATACCTTTCTAAATTTGAAGTTTCGGTCAATTTTTATTTTTTAAACTCTATTAAAACTTATTAACGATCTCATACTGTATTTACAAGTTTAGATATACTGTTCTAAACCAAAATGATGTAACTCAAAATTTCCTAACCAATTTGGACGTACTTCAAAGTTTCCTTGTTAAATGACTGACTTTTTTCAATAATCAATAAACTCAAGAGGAGTGTATACTGAAGTATGTCATTTTGGCTTAGGACGGCAGTATATTACATGTAATAAATTACCTCATTATTTAAAACCACGTAATTATTGCACCGAAATAATTGTGTAATAATTTTTAAACAATGAGTGATCTAATGATCAAGAATAATGTAACACCTAAATCAAATTAGGTATTAAACTAATGTGTATCTATCCACAATTGCACGAGCTCTGCCGTAGCTGTCACGTTGTGCGCTATCATAACAAGACATTATTACGGTCGAATTTAAAAATCCGTCTCTCGAAAACTGTATAAGATAACGAGCTAATTTTGTTTGCAAAAAGTTTTTTGATCTTTAGAACATATTTCATTCGCATGTAATATATACAAAATTCGAACATTTAATATAGTTGCCCACACGCTGAAATTTCAAACACACAAAATTCGTTCATGTGATTTTGGATTTATTTAGGAAAAAAACCGTAAGTGATTTTGAAGGTCTATTAGTACAGATAAATGCGCTCGTGTCTGTAGTATATAGATATAAAAAATCAAATCGATATCGCAAGTAGTTAATTTTTTAGCAAGAGGTAAACGTTTAAAAACACAAATTCTTGAAATAACATTCGACCATGTTTTTTTCTTGTGGAGAAGTTGCGCAAGCGCCAACAAAATTCCAACAAGCCATTTCTGATGCCCCTAAGGACCCTCTTTCTGAATTCATTTCCAAAAATCATTTACCTTGTTGGAATGGGTCATTTCAATTTTTAAAGCTTTGGACCCCTTACTAGGAATTAATACAAATTATGAGAGTTTACACGCCTTTGGCGATTACCCTATGCGACAGGTAAAACCTAGTTTCAGTACAAAATATCCTACTATGCTGTTTTTTTTTTATACCGTGTATAGAGCGGCGGGCTTGGTATGCACATTCATGTAGTATGAAATATCATTCGTAACACCGCAGCAAGAGCAATCTCGCTCGATGGTGAGCACGCGGGCCTCTGTCGTTTCCCAGCTGTAGTTATTCATCGACTACCGCAAGAAATGTTGCAATTTTTACTCCCTATACCTAGCCCGCCGCTACACACACAGTATATGCCAAGTGCGATACAAAAATATTAAGTTAAAAAGAAGATATCTTTTTTACAAGAAACAGTACGTGTACGTACATACATTCACATATTCAGATATGCTTAATTCTACATTTGAGGAACGCCTCTTGTGAAACGGATCTCTGCACATTTTTTTTTCTACGATGACTGTTAGAAATGTTTGTTCGATTATATTATAATATCATACAATTCAATTAAATCAAATACCTTAGGTATAATGAACGCCCATGATAACCGTCGTTGGCTTTTATATGAATTGTTAACTACGTATATGATATTGTAATTATGAGTAATTACACAAGTAGAAATATTTTCTTGTGGTGAATAGATAGAAAAAGAAAATCCTGGCGAACATGTTTCTAAGCGATGATAAATATGGTATCTATTCTGTCACAACTTAAAATATAGTGTATTCTTGTACTAAACAACAACAAATGGTATCAAGTGACATCTGTACTTTTACAAGAAATGGCACAGCTAAAAACGTGACAGCATTCCCAGCGAGATAAACGATGATATATTAAATGGAATAACAGCGCCTATCTTCAATAGATGACAATTTACTAAATCCAGTTATAAATTCATGATGATTACATTGAATCATTCTTATAACAGAAAATCGGCATGAAGGGTATGTGTGGTTAAGGAAACCAAGTAGGATAGTCCAGGAGCAAGAGATTTTGGAAAGACGACGCCCTGCAAAATGTTGGAATGATGTTACAAAGGTGTTGATGGGAGATAGCCTTCGTGAGGCTTAGCGACTAATACACAACCGTGACAAAGAGTGTGGTGTTGTCAGGCGCATTATACAGTAAACAGAGATCAACAGGAAGAATGCAAGAATGACAATCTTGTCATCCTTGCATTCTTCTTGTTGATCTCTGTTTACTGTATAATGCGTCTGACAACACCATGGAAATTAAAAAACATTTTTTGCTTCTCTTATTCACAACGTATTGCCAGTTATCTAACAGGCAATACGTTGTGAACAAGAGCAGCAAGAAATGCTTTTTAATTTGTATTTAAATTCATTTTCATTTTAGAACGTTCCCAATTACCAAACTTTTCACATGGTTCATAATTTCGGTAGTTATTCAAGTGTGTATGTATAACAATATTCATTATGAAATTAGAATCCCCACACCTACAGGGTGTAATTAGTTTCATGTCATTAAAAAACCGACCCAGGTTTAAAATTTCAATGTTAAGGTAGGAAACATTGGAGAACTACTGTTTTTCAGGGTAAATTGATGTTATAGTTCCGAATATTAGAAATAATAAAAGACTCTAATATCCGACTTGTGTTCCCGCCGGAAGAAGTGCGGCACTTTGATGGGATTACTTGTACCGAACTTTTTATAATACTAAATATGAAAATCTAAATAATTCCTTCCCTTTCGGCACAACGCAAGCATAGCATTGCCGCAGGGGTTTAAATAGGATTTGTTTACATGTGTTTTTTAATTTGGAACAAAGTTATTGTAGCTTTTATTGTCATTTATAAGAATTTATAAAATTTAAAAGTGGTTTATTAACATTTGTAACATTGTGTTAAAAGCTTAAAAAATTTGTAATTATTTTATAAAATTGGGAAACGAACAGTTAGATGTCCGAGATACGATAACAGAAAATATTTGTGTATTTTAAATTAGGAAAAAATCTGATTTTTTTAACGAATTGAGCGCATAATTTTTCCCAATAAGGTATCGAAAACTAAAAATCGAGTCTTTGGTGTCTATGAAAATCAATTTAAACAATAATAAACAGATCAAAACAAGACAAGACAAGACAGCGAATACTAATAATAATAAAAGTCCATCGAATTTAAGTCGGGCAATCTAGCACGCCGCGGTACTGGTCCACCACGTCCAATCCATCGTCGAGGAAACTTTCTGTTCAATAATTTTCGAACAGCCCGACTAAAATCGACTGGTGCGCCATCGTGCAAATACCATAGGTCCAATTATTTCTTTACCGCAAATTCCTGCCCACAAATTAACGCTGAACCGTCGTTGAAAATGCGCCCTTCTTATTGCACGTGGATATTCGTCTGCCCAATAGTGCATATTTTTAATATTAAACACTCCATTTCTGGTAAAACATGACTCATCCGAGAAACACAGAACGTTTAAAAAATCCTCATTTGCCGCGTGTTTTCTTAAAATCCACCTACAAAATTGCATTCGCTCTGCAAAATGTTGGTGTAAGTTCATATCTCTCATTGTCCTCCATACCACAAAATGGGATACTCCCACACGGTTCGCGATATCGCTGGTGCTTAAAGTTGGATTCTCTTCTACAAGTTCCAAAATTTGAACCTCTGCGCCAATTACCCTTTCTTCGCGTTGTGGATCTTGTTCTCCTCCATGTCCATCGAGACTACTTGTTTCTCGAAGACGATGGTCAATAATAAAAAATGTACGAGGACAAGGATGACGTCGACTAGCTAATCATAAACGATAAAGCTCTTTCGCACCAGCTGCATTTCCACCCCTTTCTCCATACACCAAGTGCATATCCGCGAGCTCTGGATAAGTGTAATCTCCCATAATGTCCCAAATCTGCGTTTTAAAACACCACACTAAACTGTGAATTAGCGTTATCAATAAAGAAAACAAAAAAAAAACTTGGTCCACAATCCAAAAAGTAACACAAAAAGCATGAACGGGAAGTAGTGTCTTACGTAACCAAGTACTAACAACGACTTCAACGATAAGTTAATAAAATAAATCTTAACATAAACACCACACTAAACTGTGAATTAGCGTTATCAATAAAGAAAACAAAAAGATGAACTTGGTCCACAATCCAAAAAGTAACACAAAAAGCATGAACGGGAAGTAGTGTCTTACGTAACCAAGTACTAACGACTTGAACGATAAGTCAATAAAGTAAATCTTAACATAAATGGCACAAAATTCAAATAGAGCAAAAGCAACAGACAAAACCACGGAACGGGTAGGTCGCATCGTGTGAACGTTGTTTACCAAGTAAGGAAAAAAGGCGGTATCCTCTGTCGGTCGCCTTTAACTGCTTTGTCGGCATGCTTCTCGATGACCCTCGTTGCGGCCTAATTATCTCTTAGACTCACCATACTTATTTGCACGAATGTCAGAGTATCATGTGCGACAAAACGCGCCTACCCCAATATGCAAGTAGTTCTTAAACTATGTTATTAAATATTTTATAACTTTTTGTATATTTTTTTTCTCTCCAAAACTATGAGCTTTAGACCCTATGTAATATATGGTTTTTTTGTTTGTCTTGTCATTCCCTACCACTAGTTTTTTTAAATGACTTAATACTAATTACACCCTGTATGTACCTGCTTAACGACTGTCATAACAGCTGAGAGCGAAGTAGCATCACAGCAATATGATTATGGAATCCACTCAGGACGATGGTATTGCAACTTGAGATAAATCATTCTGTGTAGTCAATGATAGTACTGAAACCAATATACGGTATCGATTTATATCTTTCACTAAAATGTTGAACATATTAGGATATGGTATAGATATCTATGTTTTTACTAACAACTAATGGTACAGGAGACAACGTGCAATTGCCTGACACATTTGTAATAGCTAGAGACATTATTAATCCTCTTTCTTAGAATATGGTAGACAAAGGAAGTGATATGAGAAATTTTGTTAGTAGTGCAAACATCACTAAATAACTCAAAAAGTCTTATAATTGGTGAAAGTACTTGAGACAAGCGAATATTTCTTGTATTCATTACTTGCCACTTAGTAAATACAAAAATATAATTGATAGACATTCTACACCTGTAAGATAGAGATTAATTGCAAAGTGGCAAAAATACGATCGGCATATCTAAAATGTATTTATATATTTCTGTATTATGCACACTGTGGAACACTACCTAGGTATCGTGTTTGAAATCATAAATAAAATTCACAAATTTGTATAAATTTTGGAAAATAATCTTAACATAGCATACACAAGCACGAATGCATGTGGTTTGTTTCATTGACTCAATTTTACTTATGCTGAACGAGTAGTATGCAGAGAATGAAACTTGGTATTGAATTTGAGCAAAGTAATTAGATAAACATAAAATGGAGTTAGTTAGTTTTAACAAGGTTAAGCTAAATAGTATATCATAAAACATAAACTTTAGAGACTTTCAGTCTGGTTTAAAATAGTTTAGAATGGACTTAAAAAACAATAAAGTAAAATTTCTAAAATCTGACATTCATGCCAAAAACGTAGGGCAGGAAATCTTAAAATTTGTATAAAAACATATTAAAATTGCACAAAATAAATCTTAAATAAAAGACAATTACCAGTAGTAGCATTCAGCGTGATTGCTTCAGAAATAGAAATTCCATAGCTTGCAAAAGAATGAATGACATTTTAAGTTTTCAGATATTTTCAAACATCATTACATAAAGGTGTTTTATGAATGATATTTCACATCATCCTGAAATAAACGACTTATAGAATGATATTAAATGTTTATTGGCGTAGGTATCAATTTCCTTTGTTTAGTTTAATACACCAAATACCAACATACATGAATCTGTCAGTCTAAAATATTGCAATATGTTTTTAGCTATTAGCATTTTTTGTTTACGATTTCTATTCATCTAAATGTATGAAATAGTATTTATTTGAGTTTGGAATAGTTATTTGTAGTTATAAGTAGATTTTAAAGATTACATGTAATATGTCAATATATTTCGACTAATTACAATTATTTACTTAATGCTGAAAAGTAGAATAAAAAATCTATCAGGAAAATTAAAAAATTAGAAACAGTATTCAAATAATATAAAGAACAAACAAAACTGAATAGTTTAAAAATGAAATTAGAATTAAATTTAGAAATAGTAGATCAAAACAGCAAAAAAAACAACTGAGATATTGGAAATTAATTCAATTAAAAGCTTTATATTACAAATCAGTTGATCATCAACAGCTGTAAAGATAACAGCTAAAATTATTCAAAAAAGTTACCCAACAAATTTTATGAAAGAAAAAGAAGTGAAAATAATAGAAGATTAGAATAATCATTACGATCCAGATATACTGATATTAAATAAATAATTGTCCAAGAATATTAATTATAATAAGTGAAGGTAACATGCCTTAAGCTTTGGAGGTGTTACGAAGAATAGCCTGAAAGCAGGTTTTGAAGAGGAAAGTATTTGTTAATCCAGTTATCCATAATTATTGGTGGAGATATTCAAACGTCTATCAAGCGACATAAATATTTCAAACAAATTTGAAAACCATTTGGAGGTTATAAATAAACGTCAATCAACTGACATAAATCTTTCAAGTAAATCAGTTTAGAGGTTATAATTAAACGTCACTCGAGTTATAGAAAACCTAGACAAGGTAAAGCTTTACATTACAAATCCATGGTACATATTTATGTTTTAAATAAATTATTTAAATACAAGACCATATTTATTAGATTGTAATTAAGTTAGATATTGTTATTTATATTAGATATTTACATTCCAGACTGAAATGTGTTAATAAAATGCTTTGTTCGTTCAATATTGAATTTGATTTATTTTCGCTTGTTATCCTGATCGTTGAGCATAACTGAACCGACTTCGTTGAACTTTAAGTAAGAGTCGTTGTATAGAGTATAGATAATGATGCTAATGATTTTCTATAATATTTAAATT
Organism: Stenurella melanura; assembly: GCA_963583905.1. Classification (NCBI taxonomy): domain Eukaryota; kingdom Metazoa; phylum Arthropoda; class Insecta; order Coleoptera; family Cerambycidae; genus Stenurella; species Stenurella melanura. Next base: position 199,464,052 of record OY757309.1, read on the forward strand.
TTAATAGTCTCTTTAAACTATTTGGCGTCCAATAGTATTTTAAAATTAATTCAATTTCATTTCAATTTACTTTCAAGTAAATCCGTACATACAATATAAAATAGACAGAGAATATAGAACAATATATAAAAGGCAGAGGCAGGCATACATCCCGGTTAATGAAAATACAGCAGCACAGGTACTTTAAACATGCAAAGCATCTATTTTTAAGAAATGGTTAGTAAATGTTACAAATGTAATTTTGTTTAAGAACCTAATTAGTTTAATTTTGAAACTAAGTTTGCACCATTAAGAGAAATTCTCTTATTCCTTTTCTTGTCTGTTGTGCTCTAGAACAAATGATGAATAACAATACAGATGTGTCAGATAATCGCAAACTTGCCTTTATACTTTAATTCGGCTTTATAAATAAAACAGTGTATTGTTATAATGTTGTCATTTGTGCGATTCTCTATATGGTTTTCTATTAGTAAAAATGTTAATATTGCTACTGATTGCTATTTGACAAATAGAAAAAGTTTGTTAGTACAATCTGTAGCTCTTTTTCACTATTATTTCCAGAAATATTTATTTTGGCTAGTGAAAAAGCTTTAGGGTGACTTGATCCAAGATCAGTATTTAAGGTTATGATTATTGTAATAATCGTAACCTTGCATTTTGGACTTTAATCAAACTGATTTTGGTTTAAACTGATCCATCCAGCCATAATGTATCTAATTTTTGAACTAAATTTTATATATCTTAAAAAAAGCCAAGATAAGTGATAAACAAGGTGATAAACAAGGCTCGGTACCTTTATCTCGGCGCCAGAGACGGCTTTAATAGAGACAGAATATTATATTGCAAACACTCTGAAACAATCAGAAAAACGACGACGTGATGGAATAGTCATTATTGCCAGCTATAAGGTATTTTTGGTAAATTTAACTTAAAAACGGTTCTTGCAAAGACACGTAATACATATCTGGCAAATAAAAAGACAATTTTGAATCGACTTTCCTGTCCTGCTTGGTGGCGTCTTTAATTAGTTTGTTTTTATAACAGTTAAATATATTAAACTCATTAACTGCTGGAAAGGTAAAAGATTTTTCCCAGAAAGTGAATTTTATTTCATTTCAAAATGTTCAAAATATTGCATTCGACGCTGACCGAATGTCAACATTAAATCCCAGTGTATGGTTACGTTTTTTACTAATGCGGTATTATAGCCTCCTTTAACTAAACGATGCCGCCGAAGTTGCTTTGACAAAATCCCTTTTTACCTGGTATACTGTGGCATTTCTTGACATTTACGTCAACATTTAATAATAATCGGGAAAAAAAAATTCTATGATTTACACCCCTAAAATTTGATCTAAAAATACGAAAAAAAATACACAGTATAGCACTAATTGATATCTATTTTTTGGCGCTAGATTCATTCGAATATCTGTCATAGTTCTAGAAAAAAACAAAGTTGTCGTTTAGGATTGTTACCCACACATATTCTTTATAGGTGAAAGCAGAGGCCTGAAACTATTTGTAGGAATACTTCAGGCAAAGAGCAATAATTAAAAAGTTAAAGATTAACAGTAGACGTGAGTGCATTTTTCATATGCAAAACCGGCTAGACCCTTTTCCTGAAAAAATTGTAATATCACCACTTTATCGTTTCTCATGGCATAGTAAATATTAAACTGCTAATGTCTAATCTTCTAAGGCCACTCCTATTGCTTCTACACCTTCTTTTCGAACAGCATAGGATAATTCGATTACTATTATTATTAATTACAAATTGATCTTATTTTCCGAAGTAGTCTTGTAAGTACTTTTTGGCCTAATTATTGTCTAGCAATATTTGATTTGCAGGACTGGAACCTAAGAATAATTAATAACTAGTTTCATTTCTAGATTTATATCTTAGTTCCTATCGTATCACAAACGTGCTTCTTATTTCACTGGAATAAGTGCCCGTTAATAAATAACAAATTACATGTGATTACCATTTCACGAAACAATTGTTCTCAAATTGCATTATCCCTATCGAAGCAATCTATCGAAAATAATTACTTCTCCGGTGTAGTACCGTACAAAAGAAAAACAAGTGCACTTTTAATGGCCAAAATGCGTTTAGATTCCAATCAGCTATTTGGCGACATTGCACGCGTCAATGATTTTTCTTTGAAATTGTGTATTGTAAGTTTCAGATCGTGTTGGAGATAGGCATGTTACTGAATAAATTAGTTTTGAGGCATGGGTACAATCGTAATAAAGGGCATGACAATGCAATATTTCATATAAATCTATATTTTGTTTGATGTACATGTCATGAAGGACATTAGCCAAAATTTAAAAAATGTGTATTTAGTTGGAGCAGTGACGAAAATCATAATTTCATTAAATACTTTCAAATTAGTTTTAGGGGTCGTGTATATTCCATATTAGTGTCCAGGTCTAAATGAACTTTAAATGGAATTGTCTTGTTGCTACAATTTCATTTTAATCCATGTCTGTGTGACAATAGCTCCACTGAGAAAAATTCATATAAAATTCAAACAGTTCATGTTGCGAAATTAAAATTTTTGTGTAGCGTGCTAGTGGCAAGATTTAAATCATCTGCTCACGGAGAAGACGTTATTAATTATTAAGATCTAAAAACAAAGAACAATTAGAGACTTTTGCATTTATGACCTAGCTGATTTTCTATTAACAGCCCATTAAACGTGTTTAGAGAAAGGCTTCCCTATACTGTGTGCTCACGTCTGCATTTTCATCCAAGTTAATTAAATGCATGGTAACAACTTGATTCTTGAATAAACTTAACTGAATCGTCATGACCGTAGGGGGTTATGTAGATACTAATTTAATCTGCATGGCAGTAGGGGACTGTGTGGACGCTAGTTGTTGAATGAGAATTTTCAAATAAAAAATTATACAAATTCATTTTAGGATTTTAGTTTGCTAGCATAACCAGAATTCAGGTTATCCAAACAATGCAAAGATTTCATTAATATTTCTACGCATAATTTTTCTTTTAGTTCTCATAGAGAGTTATTTTTTCTGCTGTTTGCAAAATCCAATAAAGAATATGTTTGAAAGAATCTTCTTATACCTTTCAAACTCTGAAAGGTATGCATCTATCATTCATTATCTCGTGTCCAGAGATTACACTCAACACAATTAGTGAAAGTACAATGAGCACATGATTGAAACATATTCATTATAGAATTTTGTAAACATCAGAAAAAATAACTATCTATGGGAACTAAAAGAAAAGCTATGTGTAAAAATATTAATGAAATCTTTGCATTCTTTCGATAACCTGACTTCTGGTTATGCTAGCAAATTACAAGTCCTTAAATGCATTTGTATAATTTCTTATTTGAAAATTCTCATTCAACAACTAGCATCCACACAGTCCCCTACGGCCATGCAGGTTAAATTCTTATCTACATAACCCCCTACGGTATATGAAGATTCAGTTAAAAGTAAGAACAAAGGCATAAAATGGATTTATTTACCTACCTTTCTTTAAAAAAAATGTTTCATTCTAATGGATTACATTTTCATGAAATCTATCATTCTGTCATTCGCCCTTATTCTGGAGCTCATCAGAAAGACGTAAAGCCATTCATAAAGATGTTTCATGCAAAACCAAGACAATTCCTATGAATAAGTGTGAAATAATTATATTTGACATTGACTGATAAAAACAACCTCACCTATCTATTAGCTAATTAGTATTGGAGCCTATATATTCTACGTATGTTTAAAAATGAATTATTATTTGTTTGCTTATAATTGTATTGAAACATTCTTTATAGGATTTTGCAAATAGCAGAAAAAATAACTATCTATAACTAAAAGAAAAACTTTGAGTAGAAATATTAATGAAATCTTTACATTCTCTCGATAACCTGAATTCTGGTTATGCTAGCAAGTTAAAATCCTAAAACGAATTTGTCTAATTTCTTATTTGACAATTCTCATTCTAACACTAGCATCCACACAGTCTCCTACGGCCATGCAGATTAAACTAGTATCCACATATCCCCCTACGATTATGAAGATTCAGTTAAAAATGAGAACATAGGCCTAAAATGAATTTGTTTATCTACCTTTAGTTATAGATAGTTATTTTTTCTGCTGTTTGCAAAATCCTAAAAAGAATGTCTCAATACAATTATAAGCAAACAAATAGTAATTCATTTTTAAACATGCATAGGGTATATAGGCTCCCATACTAGTTAGCTAATAGATAGGTGAGGTTGTTTTTATCAGTCAATGTCAAATATAATTATTTCACACTTATTCATAGAAATTGTCTTGGTTTTGCATGAAACATCTTTATGAATGGCTTTATGTCTTTCTGATGAGCTCCAGAGTAAGGGCGAAAAAGGTTTCAAAGGCTAAGCATTTCCAAGAAACAGAATGATAAATTTCATGAAAATGTAATCCATTAGAACGAAACATTTTTTAAGACAGGGTAGACGGGTAAATTCATTTTTGCACTTTGTTCTCATTTTTAACTGAATCTTCATGATCGTAGGGGGTTATGTAGATACTAGTTTAATCCTCATGGCCGTAGGGGACTGTGTGGATGCTAGTGTTAGAATGAGAATTGTCAAATAAGAAATTAGACAAATTCATTAGGATTTTAACTTGCTAGCATAACCAGAATTTAGGTTATCGAAAGAATGCAAAGATTTCATTAATATTTCTACAAAAAGTTTTTCGTTTAGTTGTAGATAGTTATTTTTCTGCTGCTTGCAAAATCCTATAAAGAATGTTTTAATATAATTATAAGCAAACAAATAATAATTCATTTTTAAACATGCATGCTTGAACTCATACAGTGGTTCAGTGCTTCAGCATTAGGCTTGATACCAATGATTTGCTATTAAACCCAGGAAACTTCAAAAATTTAGAAAACATAATTTGTTCGAAACTACATTAAAGTTTATATTTTTCCTAACGTAAGAGACATAAAACCGCCTTTGACGCAAATGTTCATTCAGGACAGAGTGTTACTAAAAAAGGTCATAGTAAAAGTAGCAAAAGTTTAGTTAAATTGCGGATATCTTCATAGAGGTCGCTCGAAGGCAAGGAGGGATTTTCAATCTATTGGGTTCTGTGCCGTTAATACGCTTAAAAAATTGGGATGCATCGTAGAACTTATATACGCTTCTTGTAGGCGAGCGGTTCACCCCTAAAAAGACGCTTAGAAATGCGAGTTACCGACTAAATTTTTTTGATAAAAGACTTCTACTTGAAACTTTTTCAGCATTGTAGAGCATATTTTTCTGACAATTTACGTATTATTTGCTTAATTTTTTAGGCGGTCCTTCAATAGTTATAAACAAAAATGTTGTAAAAAGAAGAAACCTTAATAAATCGCTCTGAAAATGTTTTCTATAATAAAAACCGACTAAAATAAACACTTTTTGTCTCTTGGCCTTTTCTCGAAAAATGCACGATTTCCGAGATATGGCCAATTTTTCAACAAAAAAACGCGAAAATTTGCGACTTTTCGGATTTTTTTTCTCAATCATTTCTGAATGCACAGTAATTCTGCACACGCCAAAATAAACGGCAGTTCATCTACTACGGGTGTGATTATTTGTGTGTGGAATTATGCTCATTAAGATTAATTAAAATTGAATTTTGCGATATAGCTATAGTAACAAGGAGTTTTGTGGTATCGTGCACCTATTTCTGATAAATCATGTGGTAAAGAAAGTCCTTTTTTTATAGTGGCATCATTTTTGATATCAGCAGATTCAAGAACATTTTTTTTCACGTTGCTATTAATATCTACCAATGTTAATTTTTTGTTACCTCGCTTTTTTTTTAGTCCACAAATAAAGCACAAACGTTGCCAATCAAACGAACTTTTGGTGGATCGCAATGATTTTTTAGTGTCTGAGCTTTCTTCGTGGTCAAAGCTTGTTTTTCTTTTTACAGAAACAATTTTGTCGATGTCCATAATTAGCCAGCTATGTGAGACATAAATTACTTTATTTATATTTATAAACTATTCAAATAAAATTTCAAAACAACTTACCCAACTTACATTTGCAACTGCACAGTAACAAACAATTGAACGAACACGTTTATGTTTTACTGGTTGTATTAAAATAATTTTATAATGTTTATAAACTAATAAACATTTAAAAGACTCAGAGGTAGTTTATGTATTTTTGCACGCTACATAATTTTTAAATAGTTTTTAATGTTTACTCTTACTGGAAGTACTAAAGTCGTCGTGTGTAAACTTGTTCGGTTCGTGTTTAGTTTGAGTAGGTCGCGTGCGCGTCATCTGCGCAGACGCGCGGCTTCTGCTTCCCTAAGCCCCGGCCGCCATGTTATTTGCTTTGTTATTGTTTTGATTTTCAATGGTACTTTTCTAAATTCAATTTTAATTAATCTTAATGAGCATAATTCCACACACAAAAAATCACACCTGTAGTAGATGAACTGCCGTTTATTTTGGCGTGTGCAGAATTACTGTTCATTCAGAAATTATTGAGAAAAAAAATCCTAAAAGTCGCCTATTTTCGAGTTTTTTTGTTGAAAAATTGGCCATATCTCGGAAACTGTGCATTTTTCGAGAAAAAGCCAAGACACAAAAAGTGTTTATTTTGGTCGGTTTTTATAATAGAAAACATTTTCAGAGCGCTTTATTAAGTTTTCTTTTTTTTACAACATTTTTGTTTATAACTATTGAAGGACCGCCTAATAAATTATGCAAAAAATACGTAAATTGTCAGAAAAATATGCTCTACAATGCTGAAAAAGTTTCAAGTAGAAGTCTTTTATTAAAAAAATTTAGTCGGTCCATGCTGTTTTTATGGGGGTGAACCGCTCGCCTATTGAGGCAATGAAAGGTTGATCATCATCAACTGTGATTTTAAATCAAGACAAAATTAAATTTGGAAATATACAGTAAATTTCTACATTTTCCTACCTAATTCAAATTCTACACACATGTCTTGCTATAATACTTCCTCGAGACGTGACCCACCTACCATCGTTGATGTACTCTGAACTACATTGCTTTATTTTTAATTAGCTAGTTCGTCCTAAATATTTTCTATATACTAATATTGATATTATTTATTACTTAAAGAATTTTGAAAACATTCCTCTGCCTGTTCCTCAACTTCAAAAGGCTCCTCTACTTTCTCTAGTTGCATCGATTTTCTTAGGGGCCTCCTTTAGATTTTCTCACTTGAATCGACTCCAAATTGTTGATTATAATCTTCCACCCATTCTTCTGGATTTAGTTCATTGTCTAGCCACTTTTGGACTTGAAAATATACTCTAATTAAATACTGTTGTGATGCACAAAAGGCGGGCGATATATTTGAACATTTCACTGCCTGGTCGCCTTTAAAATCAGTAGTATCTGTGAGAATCACTAAATTTTCTCTTTGTTGGGAGCTGTACATGGCGAATTTCATTTCAGTAATTCTTTTCTGGCACTTTAGAAACCTCAGCACAATCCTATGATTTGCGATTTATTTACCTTCTTTCCAATTGAAATAGGGCAGATGTTGCATCACACCCGCTAATAGCATGGAAGAATAAAATGTGTTTTTATATGTTTTGATAATTTTTAAAACCCTTTCCGGCCGTAAAATTATTATACTCTTGACAAATACAAAACGAGGGATATATTTCATTTGATCGGTATATATCTAAAACCGGTAATACCACTCGTAGAAAAAAAAGTCATATCACTATGGTAGTGATCGAATTGTGAACAACTTTCAAAACGTCCGTCTGTCTGTCCGTCTGCCCGTGCGCCACGTTTCTTGTAGCTCAACAACTTGAAAATGAAAAGCCCGATTGTATTGATATTTGGACAGTAAGCTAGTGTTAGCTAGAGGAAGAGCCCTATTGAACTATATTGATCAATAAACAAACAAAGTTATTAATTATTTGAATTATTTAGTTTTGTAAATAAACAAAAACTGCCTAAACCAATATTATTTACAAAAATTTGCGAAAGATATTCTATGAAATGTGCAACAATTATATAACATGTGAGTAGATCGAGAACATTACAATGCAATATTTGTAATATAACTTCTATGCGTCTTATAGTTTGTTACATGTTCATATTTACCAATTATGGTTATGAAACATTTAAGGAAAAAATGAAACTCGATAGTGTATTTACAGATTTTAGCAAAGCATTCGATACAGTTGATCGTCATGTGATATTAGGAAAACTACATACATTTGGTTTATCTACGAATATGATGCTACTTTTAAAAAGTTATTTACAGCATAAATGTTTTTTAATGAAACACAATGCAAACACTTCTGATAAATGTTATGCTAATTCTGGAGTGCCACAAGGATCAAATCTTGGTCCATTATTATTTGTATTATTTATTAACGATATGCCTTCAGTTGCTAAAGTGCTTACTTTTTGCAGATGATTTTTAAAATTTACAAAGAAATTAAAACAGATAGATATTGTATGGAACTTCAGAAAGACATTGATAGTATTCACAAGTCGAGCTACGATTTTAAGCTACAATTTAATATAAAAAAGTGTTTTATAATAACAATTACTCGAAGGAGGGAGCCTATTGTGTTCGATAACAAAATGAATCACATGTTTAAAAAGGACTTAATACTGCTAAAGATTTGGGCGTTACATATGACTGTTGTCTTTCATTTTCTGAACACATTGAGAACATCTCTGCGTCTGAAAATCGTATGACAGGCTTTATAATGAGAGAAACATCCACTTTCACCAACGTTACAACCATTACTACTCTATACTATGCATTTGTAAAAAGTACGCATAAATTTACATTTATATAATTTGACACTCATAACTTCAAATTTACATGAATACACTTGTGAAAATACAAAATAAATTTTTTAGATATTTATATTACCAAAAATACCATACGATACCAAACTATCATTATGTTAGGTCCGCACATTTAAGAACTGAATTTAGCATGTCTTGATATGACATATAAAGTAGCAGTGCTTATATTTTTGTATATAGTAGTAACTATTATAGTTAACAGCTTGAACATTTTAGCATTATTGTCATTTAATGTACCTTCACGTTGGATTCGCAATGCATTGATATTTAATGTACCGATAGTAATTTATCCCACCCCCACCCCTCCCTTGTCGATGCTTCGACTGGCTAGTAACATAAACACTTTAAGTAGACTTAGATTGGTCCCTACCTCTTAAAAAATATTATAGTATGATCATCACACATTTCAGTAATTATTATGTATATTTGTTATACTGTACAATGTATTTTTATATAGTTTTTTAATTATTTACTTACTCGTATAGTTATTATGTTAAAATGATGATATTCTTGTAATTAGGCTGGTTAGGTCTGTCTGGATATTGTGCAACAAATATATAAATAAATAAATAATTAAATAATATAATAGACTGCACACTTTTCTTAAGATTTCATTCAATCTATATCTTTGAAAAGGTTGATTCTAGGATAATAATCAGGGGATCACTTTTAAAGCTGGTTTTATGAGCTACACATTTATCTCGTCAATTTCCAAGATAATGCGAAAAATTTAAATTTACTCCGTTTCACCCCATAAATTTTTTTGCGAGAGTGCTTCGAAGAAGACTTTTGAGGTATTATTTAAAAAATAAAAATAATAGTTCATACAGAAATCTAGCTTCTAGGCAATTTTCCATGGTCAAAGTCTGATTTTATTGAGCTATGGTTCTACTTCACTAGGACGTTAATGTAAGTAAGACGTTAAAATGAAAAAAAAAAAAATGTTCTACCTACTTATTTATTAATAGAACCATATTTTGTCCACATAAGTACTTCGTTCGGTTAAAATGCTATTAATTTATTTTAAATTAACAAATTGTTAAATTTATATAACCCTTTACTTCGCAATAGGAACAGCACAAAGAAATGTAACGAAAAATACCATTCAGTTAATTAAATATTTGACTAGTACTGCTATTTAGTGCTTACATATTTAAATTGAGCGTTGAAAGAATTTTTTACTTCATTATAATTGTTCGCTAGAGTTACACTAATGTACTTACTCTAACGTTTTTTATAACTACTTTTATAATTTCTCTACTGGTTTAGCTGTAGGATTTTAGGTAATGGGAGTAATGAAAAGAGATTACATCATTATATAGGAAACATTAAAATAAAGTTTTCTGTTTGCTACCTTAGTCAAATAATGCAAACATGTGTGAGTGGTATTTACATACAAAATGAGCTGGTGGGTATTTATGTAATTTGGTAATTTAAACAGGCATGTGTAAAATGAAACATCAATGAAACAAGCAACATAAATATAAGATTCTAATTTTAAATATTACAGGGAAGCTAGTCAGTTATACCTATTCAATTTAATCAAATACAACCAAATATATTACAATCAGAGACAAATTCTTAATAATCATGTAACGTTTTTCAAAATGGACCTGTTCGGGCTCCAAATTATGTAACGTGTTTTGATTGGGTAGCTGGTTTGGAGATTTTAATCCAGAGTTCGGCTAGTAAATAAATATCAAATAAACAGTTTATCCTCTCAATAACAGGTAAATCATGTCAGTGTTAAATAACATATGTGTTTCCGTATCTTTTACGGACATGTAATCATTTCGTAAATGTTTTCGAAGCGGCGAGAGTATAACGTTGGCAACGTTGCGGCGATTCGTTGTGGCGTCGATAGCATGCGTTGGGTACCTTTTGACCACGCACACACGTTTGTTAAATAACAAGTAACTCAGATAGGTCCCAGCGCAGCACGCTGAAGGAGTCTACCGGTCAACTTATATTCACTTTGCCTTGGTACATCGTAATAGAGCACTAACTGTAATCGACTCAGCTCAGCATTAGAATCAGCAAAATATACTGAGCTTAAATATTACATCAGAGAAAGTCTGTGTACATGAATGTATATATTGTTAGAGCTAAATTTTTTGGAATATATAATGATATGATAGAATATTCCCAGTTGAAATTGAGCCATATCCACAATACGGAGTGATCACAAGAGATGTATAGCTGCCTTATCTTATATAAACTTGGTTTATTAGAACTTTAAAGCAAAATGTTTCTATTAATCATATAAAAATACGAATACATGTACAGGATATCAAAACTGCAGTATTCAGTGTGTCTCTCATGAATAATCAAATTTCACATAGATTAGGTGACTTATTAATTCCACTTTAAAGTATGTAAAATGTTTATATTTAGTAAGACTATAACTTGAATGAAAGCTATAATTTGGAGTTGCCTTAGAGAATTTCATTTCATTGTTATGGTATGGTATGATATTTAGGGCGTTGATGGCTAAAGACGTAAATGATCTGCTCATTGCGCTTGTAGTTAGACTGTATGTAAATTGGAAAATCTGTACAAATGCTTGGGTGGTGAGTTTTCGTAGAAAAGAATTTCAAAATGTCAAAAGAAAAGTTGGGTTTACATCTGCCTCTTCATTTACCATATTCAGAAGATAGCATAGATGCTTAAAACACAGTTAATAAAAACAAGAATTGTGTTAATAGATGTAAAAGCTTGGGGCGCTCAAAATACCTGGAGAATATAAAACTTTACTGATCTGGCGCACAATGCTTTTACGTTTGTTAACATAATTATTGTAATTATCAACAATATTTTCTTCTTTTCGGTGCATTTCTTAACAGTTTTAGTTTGTGTTTGAAATCGTGTTTTTCAAGTTTTTAAAATTATTTTTTTATCTATAATCTAAAATATTTAATAATTATGACCTAACACACGTGTACATCATTTTATTTTTTATTTATCAAAAAGTGACGGAATAAAATTAATTATCAATTAATGCAGAAGTGAACGCATCTGCATCATGTCTTTCTATAAACCATTTGTTTTAATAGATAGATATATAGATCTTCATTGGTCATATATACACAAATTATGCTTTGGCACGTCAAGTAAATGCAAAATATAACAAAAAATCAACAAAATTATAAAAAATCCAAATATATATTACCCCTATTACGAGTTGGGTACGTATGTACAATTTCACATGTTATGTAATTATTTAAGTTACTTTTAACATATACACTAGAATATCACAGGGTAAGGTAAGTATCTTATAAGGCTTTTAATAGAATTCCTACAATTATCTTATAATGATAACCCACCAACGATTCTGACTGCCTTTCTCTGCAGTGAAAAAACTGTCGAGGTATTAGATTATATGCCATTAAAACTGTTGACTGTGCATAGAAACTTTTTAAATTGCGCAATAAGAAAATATTACGTGATATATTCTTGCAGATGTAGGACGTGTGTTCTTCCCATGTCAACTTACTGTCCAAAATAATACCCAAAAATTTAACGCACTGAGAGGTCATCTGTACAGAGTGCTGTCGTAACAAAAAAATCATACTACTACGTTTACTACTAGCATATTATTTAAAAACCAGTTATGAACCATAGACAGACCGTTTTAATAAAATGTTACAATTATTATGGGAATGAGCCAATGTCATGTCATCAGAAAAGAGAATGAAATTTGTTAAGGGACTACTGTTTGGCAAATCATTAACATAAATGAGAAATAAAACCGGTCTCAAAACTGAACCTTGAGGGACACCAAATCTAATATCAGTGTTACCAGAATCAGCATTATTAAAATGAACAAATTGATGACGATCAGACAAATATGCCAATCAAATTTCTGCTGCCCTCTGACAATTTGTAAAATTTCAGTTTGTTCACTAAAATATTGTGAGGCACACAGTCGAAATAAACAATTTTGACGAAGAAATACGTGGGCATATAATATAGGCAAGACTGTTTTTAATATGCGTAATGAACTATCTAAAAAATCAGAGGAATCGTTATGGCAGAGGTCATCATAGTTGTTATTTATGGTTAGATCTTCATAATTAGTAACATGTTCTTAAATAAACGATTTGAAAATTTATCCCAAAAGCTTCTTATCTATACTTTCACGGAGTGAATTTTTATAATTCACAGGAAAAGTTATAAGCTAATTGCTTATATACACTTGATACAGCTACAAGATCTGTACGTAAATCGTCCTTTACTTGCGAAGAATGGAGAATTATGTATTCAACAACATATGCAGGACACCAATACTGGCAAGCTTCGAGTCGGTAAGTTTCTGGAAATATTTACAACACTGGTATGAGAACAAAATTCAAGAAACATCTGTTACTTTTCCAAGTTTAACCCATCTTGTACCATTGTTGCGTCGGCGCAACATAAAATATATAATTTTTTTTTCATAAGGTTGATAAATATTTCATAAATGTAATACCATAGTATGCTTATACAAACAGTCAACTAAAATAAAATTGTGTTTTAAGTTTTCATAACCCCTTTTTTATACCTAAAATAAATAATTTGCTTTAGGTATAAAAAGAGGGATATGAAATCATAGAACACAATTTTATTTTAGTTGTCTATTTGTATACTCATTCTATTGTATTACATTTATGAAATATTTATGAACATTCGCAAAAAAAATTATATGTTACATGCAATTTTTTAAGTACCTAAGTGGCAACATAAAATATGCAAATTCTAACTTCACCCATATCATTGACGAGTATGATTGTAGTTCAAAGTTTAGACAAAAAACATTCTAATGAAGGACATTTTCTGTGACAGATTTCAAGAAAGTAAAGTAATCAAAGTTTTCTTGGAGGCATAACGTCGTTGTGCAACATTGGTAATATAATGTTGCAGAACTGACTAGTGCTGTAGGCTGCAGTCCTTTTGGTACGTTAACTAATACAGTGCATTGCTGCATTTATACCGTTTTATACCATATAGTGGCAAATCAGAGAAGAGAGATTTTGGTCTTGGTGGTGAAGTTGTTACGAGTCTTGCATGAACTTGAACATCCAAACAATCATAAAATGTGTTTTGTTAACTTTTTCATTAGTTATGTACTTATTGCTAATCTTCGGAAGCAGGGTTCTTTTTACGACTGGAACAGTTAGAGACAAAAAGATTCCAAAATGTCCTGTAGAGCCAAATAAGTTAATATCTAAAAAAATATTCTGAACCTATAATGAAGGTAAGATTACGCAAATGACGTAAGATTAATTCGCTGGAACGATGACTCGGTTGTGACTGTAATGAGCAATTTTGAAAGTGGTGTACCTACTGAGCACATGCAAAGTTATAACCGCAAAGAAAAAAAGTCCAAGTTCCTTAGTCATATATAATACAAAAATATAACGTGTATATGTGCGGAGTTAATCTGCATGATAGCGGCGGCGCACAGTAATTCAAAGATGAGTTTTCGTGGACAGAATTCGATTTACACCTTAGTTTTGCTTGAAATGAATAAACATTTTTTTAAAGTATTCTCAAAACAATACTTTACAATGCCTAACTTCCCAAATTGAAGCAAATTGGCTGAAGACTTTAATTCTGATTTAGTATATAAGAGATAAAAATATTTTGAAAATCGATTTTTCCGGTGTCTAAGCACAAAAATTAATGCAATTTTCACAAAAACTACTTTAATGGCATTATGTTAGTCCTATAACCAGATTTTTGTCGCAATATTCTCTGAAAATTTGAACTGAACCGGTCAAACAGTTTTTGAGTTGTAATTAAACAAACAAACATTTTCTATATTAGTAAGTAAGATAATGGATTTTTTTAATTGATATTCAAAAATCAATACTTCTGTATTTATCAATCCAAGAAGCTTATAATACTATTATCATATCATAGTTTAATAAATTATGTAATAAAAACCTCGAAAAATTTTCAAAAACCCCCAAAAATGGGCCAATGTTGCAAAACTGGACCACTTTTGTGTAAAACGAATATTATATTCGTAATCAACGACCCAAAAACATAATGTGTAACCATTAAAAAACCAGAGATCTTAAGTGTAGGAAGGTTCATCCTCACCATTTCACTGTAAATATTCTGTTTCTCTAGAAATGAGTCAAGAAACAAAAATATTAAGGCTTTTAGCCAATTTGCCTCAATTTGAGCAGTTAGGCATTGTAAAGTATTATTTTGAGAATAGTTAAAAAAAAATTCGTCATTTTAAGCAAGGCTCGGGTGTAAATCGAATTTTGTCCACAAAAATTCATTTTTGAATCACTGTGCGGCGTGGCAAATTACTTGATAAAAATTAAGGCAAGAAATGGTAGTGGCCGCCCTTTATAAAGACAGTGCTGTGGTAAATGCCTGGAAACTGCACAGGTACATACATGTTGATAAGAAAATGTCACAATTTGGCTTTCGGTCCGACTTAGCATGGTGCTTACTGCAAAAATCTAAATCAGGTGACATGCACCGTCGACGATCCAATTATAACATTATGGATGAAACTGTACGCAACTTTGAACTCGGAGATCTACCGAGACCACTAACAGCCGTTCAGTAGTAAGTAAATACGTTGAGTTGGAGACTGCTTTAGGTGCCTATGGAAAGATGAAGAGTGGCGTTTTGTTCTGATACCAAAGTGAATGGGCCAAACCGGAAATCCAGCTTGACGTGAGCGGACGAAAGATGGCTTTTCTGCTAAAAATTAAAAAACATCGAGTTTTCAAAAATTCATAACTAATACGTGGAATGGAAGTCCGAAGGTCTCCCAAATTGTACAGGGAAATTGGGAAATTCGGCTCTGCAAGTGCAGGAAAATAATTCCTTCTTTACAAGCATTAAAACGTAACCTAAAAAATTCAAAAACATCAAATCTTTAACGCTCATATATAAGTTAATACTTAATAGTGGAGGATCGATTTTGGTCTCTATTTAAAAAAGAAAATTGGCGTTTTATCGACATCGTAAGTGTCACAGTGAAAATCGGAATTTCTGCTGGGTCTGTGCGAAGAAAAACGCTATTTTTTTTTAAATCGAAAATTCGGCCCGACATTAGCGAAAACAAATTGTTATTTTTTTACATTTAGTAACATTTTGCCAAATCATATATTCCCCTACAATCCCTCGACTGCCTTATCCTAAATTTAAGAGAGAGATAGCCGACTTTTGCGAGATAAATGCTAAAAAACCATTAAAAAGGACGCCTCCGAATTTATCCTAAACAATGTAGAATTAATTCTCGAATCGAATGACACTGGTAGCTTCCCGATAGATCCGACCCGCAATTTTAGAGGGGCGCAGATCAACACGATAAGTATATAGATAATAACATCTAAACAGCATGGAGTCGACTGAGATCGTCGAGTCTATGCGTATAGTGACGTAGCGCCTAGCTACGCCCCATTTTGGTGAAGTGGAAGTTTGTTATTATTTTTAGGACACTAAACATGCGAATAAAATTCAGATTTTTTGCAGATATATTATTTTATACTTGTACTTTCGATTTATCAAATTGAAAAAATGCCGAACAAGTCCATTTGAACGTGATCTGAAACGGCTGAATCGATATGCTGTTTGCAAAAGTAACGCCATTTATTTTTGTCGTCAATGCAAGAAACAACTGCCCGTGAATAATTTTAATTTATATCACAAGCAAAACTAACGTTCTTACCGTTATTGCGTCTACGCAACATTATTTTAAATTTTTGTGAATATAATAAACATAATAAACATGTTAATACAAAAAAGTGTTTTTCTGTCAATTCCATTAGTGGTAATAGATGGGTTAATACTGTTTTGGGGTGAGCACACATCTTCTCAATATACAGTGTGTCTCACTTAAGAGTGTAGCAGCGCAATAATTCTATTGTTTTTTGTCCGATTTGAATCAAACTGATTTTAAAAGATAGAGTGGCCTCTATCTATCTTATCAAGGTTTATTTGAGACCACAAAAACACTTTCCATCTTTAAATGCAACGCCATCTACGATACTAAACTGTATGACAAGAGATCAAAAAATGAAGTAGGCATTTTTGATAAAAAAAAATTGTTAACAAAACTTGTTCGACATCATTCAAAAACCCTGAAGCCGAAGTTTAGTTAAATTCTGCAACCCTCCGGAAAGTTATGAACAATAACAGAAAGTGAATTGAGGCATATATTAGAGCTGATGAAGGTTTGATAGAACATAGTATTTAATTCTTTTGGCTGTACTTATTATTCATTTTTTTGTGTAAATCGTTAAAAAAAATAAATTTAGAAATAATTTTTATTTAAATGTCTCAGAAGGATTTGTTTCATCAATACCTCCTTTTTTTTTAAACTAAACTAAACTAACTAACTAAACTAAACTAACTAAAACTAACTTTAACTAAACTTCGGATTCAGGGTTTTTAAATGATTTCGAACCAGTTTTGTTAATAACATTTTTTTGAGTAAAGAATGCCTACTGAGATTCTTGATTTCATTCTTACAAATTAGTATCGTCAATGGTCTTGTATTTAAAGATGGAAAGTGATTTTGTGGTTTTTTAAGATCAGTTTGATTCAAGTCGGACAATAAACAGAAGAATTATTACACTTGTAAGTGAGATACGCTTTACATGATAAACCTTTTCCTAACTAGACTACTTCACAGTGTCAATTAAAGGACCTCCCTATAAGAAGCGAAAAACAATTTTTCTAATATTTATTTAACTAGTATTATTACCTAACTCTTTTCGAGTTTAATTCAGTTGGATCTGACCTTTGGCTTTCTGTTTTCTATTATCATTTGCCCTTAATCATTTCCTATGTTATCGAAGTGTCCTTATATCTGTTATTCTAAGAACTTGGGTAAACTCCTGAAAGTTTGCCATTAATACGGCACTTTATAACTCAGGCACGTTTTAATGTTTCCTTTGTAACTTAATATCCTTTCAATAACTGATCATTTACTTTAGAAAAATAAAGACTAATTATTTTATTAGAAAATCAAATTCAGTGTAAATATCGTATCAATTAAATCAATCAACTAAAATTACGGATTATTATTTTGACCTCATTTATTCCAATGGTAATTTAATATATCCGAAAATGCTCTTTTGTTTAAATGTAGTTGATATAAATGTAATATAAAGTAACATGAATTGTGTGAATAATATTAACTGCTATACTTGTACTTTTCTTTTTATTCTCCATGTGTTAGTATTTTTTATAAAAAACAAATATTTCTCACAAATTATTCATTTATTGTCTAAATGTTATTTGTGACATTATCTTAATTTTTTTCCCTCTTTAATTCTTTGAGACTTCCTGCCACATGTATTTTGTATATTTAAGTAAACAGATTAGATTTCCGAAACGTCGGCGAAATATTTAATTTCAAGTTTTATACTTATTTTTGTTGTTTAGTTAAAAAAAAAAACAACATCTAACTGATCCTTTGACGCAAAAGTCACAGGCGTAGAGGTTAAAAACCGCTTAAAAAGAAAAAAATACATGTGGCAGGAAGTCCCAAAGAATTGAAGAGGAAAAAAAAATTATACAACTTTGACATTGCTTGTCATTATTGTTCAGATATTTTTATTGATAGGCAAGTCTGCTTTCAAATAACTGGTCTCGCACATTAAACGTACTTGAGCGACAAATTTTGGGAGTAAGTGATGTCAGAATCTCCTGCGCATCGGTTCATTAAAGCAGTATATTTCTGAAACTACTTGTCAAATTGATCTCAAATTTTCAGGATTGTAATTATTCGACGATTACCTCCTATAAAGGTACTGTAACGAAGTGTTACCAAAAATGCAATTTAAATAAATAATTATCCTTGGTTACTTGTTCCACTTACGGTAAAAAACTAGTTGTCTTAAATCATTTTTATAGATTCCTTCTAATTTAGCTAGTTTAAACCGCGATATAGAAAATGTAGAAAATGTAGAAAATATAATAAACCCGGCTGTGAGGAAGTTTACTTGCAATGATTACAAAATTTAAAACTTGGGGCGCTAGTCAGGCCAGCGCAAATCATTTCCATTTAAACAAACCTAAGGGCAATTCTGTCCCGTCCATTGAATAGTTAACCACGCGTTGACTATTATTTTCCGAACCGTCGTCAAGTACTTAAGTACATACCGGTTTGCAATCACCATCGTTTCTTGTCACTGTTTTTATAGTTACAAAGATAAGAATAATTCACTGAATTGCGTGTATAAAAGCAATAATTTAAAATAATATTTCGATTTAATGTATCACAATACAATTACCATTTTCCGAACTAGCTAAATAAATTTAAAATTAAATATAAATCATTAAAGTACTTGTGTTCGATTGGGGGCCTGTTAAGTTCTCACGATTTTATCCAAATAACCATGTTTCACAAATTTTCCATACGCCCGCACCTTGGAAAAAAGAACATAGAAGATGTTTCGAGAGAATGTCAGGCTAACTGTTTACTGTTTATATTATTTTAACTCGGACAGTTTTTTCCTATTCAATGAGTTGAAATAGTATCTGTTGTTCTACCGAGTGGGTAGAAACTGTAGTTTTCCATTTTATTGTATTTTAACTATTTCGTACTTTTAAGAGTTAAAATAAAATCTCTCACTTTAAATAATATTTACAAATTTGTTATAGTCCGGAAATTTCCTACAGCATCTAGGCATACCGTAAATAAATTAACTATCTTAATATTTTGATAGTTAAGAATTTTCCGTATTAACTCTGACAAGATACCATGTGGTCGAACCGAATTCATTTAAAGACGAAAAAACACTTAGCTGTGGGGTTTGAGGCCCTTGGCAAACACCTAATAAAATGTTAATGAAATTTTAATATTTCTGAACCGAACCGAAATACCACCGTTATGATTATTTCTGTCTGTCCGTCTAGGCAGAATAATCTTCGCCGTAAACTGACACCAACCACAAACCGTTTTATTTTCAAATCCTAATGTAACTTATGTTACACGCCATACCGAATCCGATAACCGTTTTATTTATTTGGTATCAGTTTTATTTAGTTTTGCCAAGTTCGTCGCACTTACACTATGACTGTTTATTTATGCATAATTATTGCCACTCTCACGGTTTGCTTGATTACCACCGCTGGCTTTTGAATTAATATTAGAAACTAGTAGTCAACTAACTACTCATCGCCTGGTTTCCCGTTTCTTGTAGCTTTGCATGGAACTGAAATAACATGACATATATTAAATTTTTATTTTATTTAAACTGAACTCCGTGCTTTGATACCTGACCGTTTTTATTGCTACTGTAAATTTTATTCTATTTAATAAACTGACATGTGCATTTTACTGCTGAATGTGAGTGATAATCTAATCTGCCATCCAGACCCCTGGATATAACCGTTTCTTCACTGTAGCTAGCCCAGCCCTACTGCAACAAGCTGCGTTAGGAGGCTAGTGTGGCACCTTTACCCCACATAAAAATTATAAAGGTGACACTCGAGAATAACCGAAATTTAGGTCAGCGTGAAAGCGACGCTTCCACTTGTCTATGCGCTAGGCAACTGGAAGGAAACACATCACAGTAGGTACTAAAAAATGCAATATGAAATTTGACTAAATTACCTCACTGTATATTTCTAAACTTCAAGCATCGAATCTAAAACAAAACAGTTTACATCACGGAATAGTAAGTGTGTGATGTTACATTGTATATAATAGTTAAGTATAATTGAGACACACAGTAGGAAGAGCTACAAATGTCCCAATTAAATAATTAACACAATTAATGATAAGCAATCTCCCAATAATCAATACACCAAAACCGAACCATTAGCGATCTAATGATCACAGTACATGTACGTTGACAATGTTTAACGCAATCATGTATCCGATCATAGATAGCTGTTGATTACTGAAACATAAGGCAGTTGTGGGATACAACGATCTGTTAAGCCTTGTAACAGTACGACAAATAGGAATGTGGGTATTGGGTTATATAATGTAAGGGTGGAATAAACAGACTACTGGTCCTCGCTTCCGTAGAACGGTAATGAGGATATGCACTAATATACGTCTCGTGTTTGCAGATAGAGTAATTAATGGGACAACTTACTGAGCACGTATCATATACAGGGTGACCCAGGAGTGTGAAATACTTGAGAGATGTATAGCTTGGATCAATATAACACAAAAACTTATTTACCTATTTCATAACTTTAGTATTAAGAAGTTAATATGTAACAGTATTTTGGTGCTAAAAGGATGTAAATGTCCTTCTCTTTTCCAAATTGTATTTAAGTCAAAACTCTAAAATATTCTATTATTTCAGATGAAGTTTCATAATTTACGAAAAATAGCCTGATATACAAATGATACAGCTGTACCATAAACGAAATATGCTAGAAATAGAAGCATATGGACTTTTCAATGCGTTTGCAGCAATTATCGCAAAATTTATACTGAAAATGTGTTCACAAAATAAGAATCTCAAAAAAATATCCGCTGATAGTA
This sequence comes from Stenurella melanura, assembly GCA_963583905.1. Lineage (NCBI taxonomy): Eukaryota > Metazoa > Arthropoda > Insecta > Coleoptera > Cerambycidae > Stenurella > Stenurella melanura. The sequence goes on from OY757309.1 coordinate 199,485,348, forward strand.
GATCAACAAATAATATTCCTTAGAAAGTAATCAGCAATATGGAACGGAGATTTAGAAGAAATTATATCAAATATTGAAAGTTAAGTTCAGTTTTTTTTTTGTACCTACGTGGTTCTTCTAGAGTCTGAGAAGTACACAGAAGACACAAATCTACATATATTATTAATAACACATAAAGAAATCAACATTCGCAAGAGAAAGAAAATTATCAAACTATATGCGAGAAAAATTGCTTTTACTTAAAAGCCGATAATGGTAATAGATGGTTATTTTATATAAATATGAGAAAATGAGAAAATGTAAATAACCTGATCAATAATTGACCCTATAAAACTAGTCCTCCAAGGAGGATGATACCATGTAACCCCCACCATAATTTATAAACCCTCTGAACCACCTATAGGGCGTTAAAACTTCCCTCCTAGGTTGTCAAAAATCGATATATTCTATTTTCAGTTTCCGGTAGAGGAAGTTTTGATGAAATTTTAATTAATCGAAGGGCGATTTTCATCCTCCAAAGAGTTGAAGCAACCCTTCCAAGGGATGAAATATAGATTTTTTAAACCTTGCAACATTCACTTAAAATCCTGTTATCTACCCGACACAAAAAGAGAAAACGATGTATCAACCTTTGGAAGGGTTGCTTCAACCTTTTGGAGGGTGAGAATCGCCTTGCGATTGTTTAAACCTTCCTCAAAACCATTTCCCCTATCCGAAGAATACATCGATTTTTCACCACCTTAGAGGGTGGCTTCAACGCCCTATAGGTGCCTCAGAGGGTACAAACACACCACCATAATTCAGAGACTATGATGGGGTTTCATGGCATCATCCCTCTTCGCACAACTAAAAGACCCCTTCTTTCCTGGTTTTGGCATCAAGATAACTTCAGCAGTTTTTAGCATTTTGGGCCAGTGTTGCAATCTTATCATGTCATTAAACGAATATTTACACGATACTATGAGCTGTTCCACATTTTGTACAAACGTATGGTCTATAGCAGTAGGTTTTAGTGTTTCGATACTGCTGGCATTACATACATTGTGATAGACCTTTAGTCTTTCTTGGTGGTTCGATTTATATTGTTCTATTGTGAGTACCACGTATCGGGTATATTCCTTTATTATTGTCGGCGGGCGACTCTAGATCAAGGAAGAATAATTTAAGTGACTCTTTTGTCAATGTACTTCATCCATTGAGAATATTTTTGACTTTATGCCCTTGTTTATTTAGTTCGTTTTTAATTTTATCAGCAAGTGTTGAGTAGTGAAGGTTTATAATTACTAGAATCTCTCATGTGGTGTATTAGCTTCCGATAAGCTTCTAGAGTGTGACAATTTATTTTTATTGTATTATCAGCTAGAGTTTTTGTACTAAATTGCTCAGTTTCTACAATTTGGAATAAGTTGTTAATCATTTCTTGATGATTTTTGAAACCGTATACAAATATTGGAGGGGGTGTTATAATTCTCTTTCCTTGCTGATTATTGCTGGTACTCCATCCACCTTGATTTTTTTCATTTAGTTGGATAAAACTTTTAATTGTCGTTATTTCATTGTTGTTTGTTATATTTACTTTTCTTCTTTTAGTTCTCTTAAAACATTGCCCAGGGGTTTTTGTTATATGAATCCGGATCTTCCTCAAGCCCTAAGATTTCATCATTACTGGTAGATGATATTCTAAACTAAGGTTTGCTCTTATAGACAAATCTAAAAGTTTTTACTGTTATTAATTGATAACTAACTACATTCTTCATGGTCAATCACTTTCTTGTCGCGGGGTATTTATATCGCAACATCGCAAAATATCCGGACGCTACGAAATTCAAGTGGATACTAATACAAGATTTTTTAAAACTTAGATATACTTGTAGTTCATACATGCAACGCGAAGGATAAGAGGGAATTAAAACAAAGACCATCTACTTTCAAAATTAATTGTTCGTGTTGCAATTTGAAGTATGTTGGGTAAACGAATCGTCCAATTATAACAAGATTTAAAGAACATAAAATGAACCATTTCAAAAATAGAAGACCTAAAAAGTTGCCCAACACTCTTCGATAATAGAAGTGTATTTTTCTGTATTCACATGTTAATGAAAGTAATTATAGGCCTTCACGCATGGCTACGCTAAGAGGGACTTTTCTCAAAATGAGGTCTTTGTTTCACCACCGAAAAGCAATATACAATTGTTATCGTTATTTAAAATTACCAGAGATCTGATTCGCCATTTACATATTTCAGCATACTGGTCTAAACAATGAAAAATCTACCCTACCTTAATTATTTCTACCACTTACAAAATTAATGCATGAGATGCCAGGATTATAAATGATTATATATTAATAATTGTATAAGCGTTCTCAAGGTAGCATAATAATTAACTCGAGACTTTATCTAATTTTCGCTCGAACTCAGTTCTAAGACATATACTAATAATAATATTGGTGATAGACGTGCGAACTTCGACACATTACATCAAACAGTAATTTTCTCATCATGAGGTGAAACACAAATAGCTGCAAGCGTACATTTATAATCGGTGACTATATACACAATAGGTAGCTGTACGAAATTCGTGGGTAAAACACCATCTGTTCGAAATCAATTATTCAACCCATTCATGCAAAATCATATCACGCACAACCTGAATAATTAGTTAAAAATGTTAATGGAAAAATGAAATATGCAATTATATTATTGCTGGAAAATGTGCAATTCATTGTTTTTGGTATATGAAGGGAACAGTAATGAAATTTATTGATCATCTTTATAATTTCAATCAGTCAAATGTCTGACTAATGAAAGGAGAGTTTGAAATTTAATTCTTGCTTGTAACTGTATTATTTAATGTGACTATTAAAGAACTTGCTGAATATTTCTAAGTTCAGATACCCAAAGATTTCTGTTTTGCAAATATCTGTTAATTGGGAGGGAAATTTAATAAACGATAAGCTAAGAAATTAATAGTGTGATAATGTACACACGGCCAGTTGTGCTGTTTCCTGCCCAGCACCGAGTGGCTCGTTTCATTCCTGAGAAGCATATTTAAAGCATGATATTCTCTTAAATATATTCACCACGCTTTGAAAGAAATTAAGGTGGTGTTTATTCCGAAAATAGGTAGACGCCGATCAGATAATCGCTTTATTAGCTTCTCTCTCTTTTCACTCAATGTCAATGGAGAAAACACTAAGTGAACATATTAAAACTGAAACCCTTTTAGGGGCTCTATTTTACTCAAAATAGTTGGCGTGTCAACCATACAAATCAACAATAAATGCTTCATATGGACTGGTTAATGGTAGTGAAATAATATTTGTGATAAAAGAAGCCGTTAAAGTGTACTCACTTTAGAGGGATTATTTGAGTAGAATAGAATAAAGTTTAACAAAGGCTATTTACAAAAACACTTTTTGCACATATAGTATCGGCAATGAAGGCAAAATGTTGTAAAAACCTCGCAAACATTAATAAAAGAATCATCTCCGGGATTTAAGTAGTTAATAACATGTATAATGGAATGATGCATTCTTTGCGCTTCTAAGTTCCGGGAAAATTAAAAAAAAATTGGAAAAACTTTTCGATTTTCGGTTTTTTTGCTCTAACGGCTAAAATAATGAAAATACAGAAAAAAGATTTCAACAAAATTTGTAGCTCGTCTCCTTCTCTACAAAATAGGTCTTTGCCAATTTTTGTCTTACTTAAGCCGCTTAGGAAATAAATCGAGTTTTCCACTTATAGTTTTGAGCCGCTCCGAAATGCGCGGAAAATGAGAATTCCCTGGGAGTTTCGTACGACCGGACATATCGATCGATAATTATTACTATTCAGAGCCGCTAAAAAAATTAAAGCAACGTAAAATGTAGAGAGAAGTCTCAGCTTTAATTCATACAAATTTTTATCATAGAGGAAAAAGTGTAAACTTTATACGGTTGATTTATTCACATCTTTGAGTTTTATGCATCCTGCCTATTTCTCCCGTAACAATGGGTGCTTTTTCACTGCATGGATTCGATTCCACGCACTTTAATCTATATTTCGTGAAAATTTCATTGAAGGATGTTAAGAAACAAATAAGTTGTATATGTTTTACTGTATAATTGTGCATTTTCCGAACGTGTATGAATAATGTAGACACATTCAAAAAGTACTGCGCGCATTTAAGAAACTATAAAGTCATTCGAAAGAATACGTTTTTTTGTACTTATAATCCAAAAATTAAGACTGTGCTGTTAGTGTTACTTAAGATATAACGAATTGAACTCCAAAATTCGGAGGTGATTGATCGATGAGAAATATACCCTCTAATTTGATCGCAAGGCATATTTTTCCAACAAAAGTAATTGCAATAAAATATTAATTGGATTAATATATCATTATATAAGAATATTTAAGCAAAATGAATTATCTTTCTAACGACTCCCGGCAAAGATATGAATAAATCTGTGGATCAACTGTACAAAGTTCACTAAGCCATATTCTAACACTTTTTCCCTATGATAAAATTTTTTATGAATTTTGTGATTAGTTCCACATTAAAGCTAAGACTTTTCTCTACATTTTATGTTATTTTCATTTTTTTAGTAAGAATTATCGATCGATGAGCCCGGTCGTACGATACTGCTGGAGAATTCTCATTTTTCGCGCATTTCGAAGCGGCTTAAAACTGTAAGTGGAAAACTCGGTTTATCTTTTAAACGGCTTAAGTATGAAAAAATTTGTAAACATCTTTTTTATGGAGAGAAAGACGAGCTACAACTTTCGTTGGGAACTTCTTTCTCTGTTTTCATTATTTTAGCGGCTACAGCAAAAAAACCGAAAATCAAAAAGTTTTTCAAAATGTTTTTGCGTCATCTCATTCTCCAGGTTATTACCTACTTAAATCCCAGAGATGATCCTTTTATTAATTTTTGTTACCCTAAATTGTTAATTTGCCTGTACTAATAATCATTCATTATATTGTGCTCTAGCAACTATAATTTAGCAATATTTTTAGCAATTACTTATAAATTATTAGAAGATTTGATTTCCGTGGGCAAAGCGTTGTGAGCGTGTGGCTAAAAGTTGATTTTTTTAAGAACAATATTTTTGTATGGTCTATGTTATAGTTTCTAGCAGACCTTCCCGAATAATTGTTCCATTTCGATTTTTTAACTAAGAAGGGTTTAAGGTGAGTTCAAAATGTGTAGAGTTCGGTGAAAGACGCGTTTCGTGGTTCCTACGGGATATCAAGATAAATCCGGATAAAGCGGCAGCAAAACGCCGAAATTGTATTGAGTTGGAGCGTGAACAATTCTGCACTGATTGATATAAATTACTGAGAGTATGGCTATTTCATATAGTTGATATTTGATTAAATTATGTTGGTTGAATAAACCAACACAAAATAGTGTATATAAACAACGCGAGAAAAGTGTACTGCTTGAGTGCTTGACTGTAAAATATATACCTGGATTTGTCCCTTCTTGAAGTGGTTGATATAAAATAAGCAACGCCAAATGTGTGAATGCAACAGATAAGTTTTTGTTTATATAGCATTATCATTGGCTTATTTATGTCTTTATTAAATTTTAAACAAGAATTGAAGAGATATTAAACATAATACATAGGTAATAAACATAATATATAGGTGATGAAATGAAAAAAACTGCCCAAAAGTGAAACCGATAGTTTCAAGGAAACGACATACAGGGTGAGCAAACTATCCCTTCGGACCTCTTTGCTCATAACGCACAAAAAAAATTAATCGTTATCGCGAGATAGGACCCTTCCAGCAAATCCACCGTAGATGGTTATTTACATGTAGAGCGGTTAATAAATAATAATAATAATAATACAATTTTTATTTGAAACATCAAAAAGCATTGTTTTTCCCTTTTCTAAAAATAATTTTTCTAAAGATGTTTCACAAGGAACCTACCACATACTCAATCCAGTGAATTAGCTTTAGTTCCAAGAACAATAAATTCAGTTTTTTCATTATTGAGTTTTAACCTATTTGTACATAACCATCATAACATGTAATGCTCTCTATTCATTATATCTGCGATTTCAGTATGATTTTTTCCAGATACAGATATTTATGTGTCATCTCAACACACCGCCCTGCAGCACCCCTAACTGACTAGAAATTTTAGTAGATATCCTACTGTTCCCTTTAATTTTTTGGTACCTATTTATCTAGTTTACAATCCATGTTGAAACTGTTTCTATCACACCATACTCACTTAACTTTTTAACTGACTTACATCGATCAATAGTTTTAAATGTTCTCGTTAGGTCTACAAACACGCTTAAAACAACATTACCGTCATTGATCTGGTTCCTCCAAGTCGCACACACTAATTGTAAACTTATCTCGCATGAATCACTTTCTCTTCAAAGTACTCCCTGAGCTGTTCGGCCACCACGATTTCTAATATGTTATCCACTATTAAAATTAAGTTTATTGGTCTATATTTGCTGGCTTGCCTTGGGTTTCCAATTTCTGGAACTGGCAGTATAACATTTACTTATAATTCAGATGGTATTTTTCCGATTGTCAACAACGTGCTTAATTGGTATCTCATGCTGTCAAATGTTTTTTTCAACAAGTTAATATTTAATATTTTGTCACCAGTAGATTTATTATTTAAACTAAAAATAACTTTTATTAACTTATTCGGGCTTATCGTCATAAACTCAACAATTAGGTTGACACAATCTTTGCAAGAAATAGAATAATTGTCACAAATGTGATGAAGGAGTCCGCCACGGTGATTGCAGTCAAGGAATGTCCTTAGGGGGAGGTCTATCGATCTTTCTATTGTCAACGATGATAGGTTGAATAAAAAATCCTGGCATTCAGAAAAATCGAACCACTAAAAATTATTAAACACAATATCGCCATCGTTCGTTCCATTAATTTAACCCTATTACCTAATATCTATTTTGAGGTTTGGTAAAAATTTGTTTGATTTTGTTACTTGTTTATTTTTACACCGATCTCAAAGTCGATATTAGATAATAAGGTTCAATTAACCGAAGGACGATAATATTTTAATTCATAATTTTTAGTGACTGTATCCCTTAAAGTTAGTTCATTTAAAAAAAAACGAACGTTTTTTTTGTGGCCCAATTTCTTGTAAATCTACAAGAATTTTAGCAACTCTATTGGATTCAGTATGTTCAATCTTTAACTTTTGATATCAGCTTAAGTATCAGCTACTGCGAAGATACCTGACTATTTAACTCAAACCCGCGCGTCCGACAACTTAAAATGCATTGGAATAGAAGGTATTTCTTTCCCTTTTTCGTTCGCCTTCTACCTTGCCTTCTACTAGACATACCTTGATGGAAATAATATGGAACTACGGCCGAGTCATATTTTACAACTTACCAAACATTTCATAGAAATCGTTTAAATCACCCCAGAGAAATCAATGCAAACACATGAAAAGAAAAATACATACTGGGAATTGGTAAACTCCTCCTTTTAAAACATTTTAAAAGTCGTTTGAGCAAAAATTATTTCGGTAAAACCAATCAAAATTACCTTTAAAAATCTATAGTTTTAAATAAAATATATCTCTACAACTTGATGGCATATTTTCTTGAAGCAGCCAAGTTTTAAAAATTTGTAAGAGCTTTGGCAGTTAAATATCGACTAAATATTTTTTAATGCCGTTAACATCTATAAATATGATATTTTTCCAAAATTTTATCTAAATCCATACATTATTATAGTTAAATGAAATTGTTTAAAAATCTATGTATTGCCTTATTCTCCTGAGGTTTAAGTACATGTTTAATATTCTTGCAATTCTATCAATACGACCGGAACTATTTTTAAAAAATCAGTAAAATACGATATTCTAAATTTCAATTGTTTAAGTGAATTCGAATTAAATATTACTCAGTTTGTCTTAAAGTAAAATACGCCAAAGAGACCATTACGTTTCTTGCAAGACAAAGAGAATATCCAAATAATCAAATGCATTTCTACGACTTAGACAAATCCTGTAAAACATACGATAAGAGATAAAACTACATAAATTAACAATTCAATTTGAATTGCAAATAATTTAAAACGAAGATTCTCACTATGGAATAACTTGAAATATAATATTTAGTTCTAAGATTAGTTTTCCTTGCCGTTACTCAAAATGATTTATGCAAGTTTTAGAAATACTCTTCAGTGCATTTACTTGCTTAATTTCAAAACTTAAAAGTAGCAGATATCTGGTTTACTGAAGTGGCTTGATATCTTTGGATTAAAAGTTAAGGATTTAGGATTGTTAGATCTGTAGGATTATGTTTAAAAGTGAATTATTTATTATTTGTTTGCTTATAGTAATGAAACATTTTCTTTATAGGATTTTGCAAACAGTTTTTTGCAAAATCCTATAAAGAAAATGTAGGATTATGTTAAAATGCATCACACTTGCTCCTCAAAATTTATCGGGGAGGCCTAGTAATACATTGTTTAAATATATTGTACATGTTTACTAATTTAGAATGTTAAATTTGGCTTGGCATTATGATGGATGAATTATCCTCCGGCACCAAAAATCAAGCCTAATCGGTAGTACGTAAGCTATATCTATTTATATTTCTAAAATTGAAATTTTGTAAACTGTATATGTAGTTTGAAGAAAGAAATACAAAACGTTTCTTTTATTAATTATTTTGTTGATGGATAATCGTCTTGTATATTTTTTTAACTAATACTATTTCATATTTCCTTCTCGGTAATAGCATCAACTACGTTTCAAATATTACTTTCTACCAACGATTTTTATTTAACTATTTTTCAGGGTGACCACACCTCTTTTTAATGAACGAGAATTATATTTGATATGCAACAACTGCCAAGGAGAAAACCTGCTATTTTGATGAAAGATCTATATAGTGGTCAATTTAAGAAAATAATTAGAAACGACAATACACACAGACAATACACTTTGAAATGCAAATATTACTATTTACGTAAATAAAGCTGATGAAGAGTAGTGTATAAAGGCATATAAATAACGGAAAATTAACAGGCAGACCCACAAAAGTTAACCTTGTGGTGGGTAATAGCCAAGTGAATCCAATTTGGGACAATAGTCGTTACTATTCTATTTTTTACAATTATAATTTAGTATTAATATATTTAGTATTAATATTTGAGAAAAGAATTTATATTAAAAAGAGAAATATACATAAGTATACAGAAATAATGCCACAAATATATCTAACTCATCTAACAATCACAAAAACAAAAAACAGATGATTAATACTCATATACACTCATACTCATATATACATATTTATACAAGACAGAAACTTTTTAGGTTTTATTTATGTTTAAAAAAAACATGTTTTTATATTATCTTCATTATTAAAACTTCCACTAAATTTTATAACGCAGTAAGATTGTTTATTGAAATATGTTTTTATGGAATGAATGATTAAATAGATCTTTCTGTCAAGAATTGTATGTATTTCTAGTCACGGTGTTAATTTTACCCAATTTATTATTTTTCTTATATATGAGAAAACACAGTTTACGTTTCTTAAATTTGCAAGAATACTTGTGTATACTAGCAAAATTATATAACCATAGCTTCTCTGACTTCGTTTTTTTCATTTTAGGAATTACAGGCTGCAAATTGGCCCTTGACCTTTTTTCAATACTATGACTGGCAAGATTCATTTCTTTCTTATTTTTATGTAGATTAATAGCCCTACTTAAAAAGAAGAGTTGTCTCTGGTCAAATATTTCGCTTTCTTCAAACAATGTATTTGTTGGTTAAGTATAACTTTTTCTGAATATAATTTTGAGTTACTATTTTTTTGTTGATTTTAGTTTTTTTAAGTAATGATTCATTATGCCTCTCCATACAAGTATTCCGTAATTAATGTGTGGCTGTAGTAGGGTATAATATAGTATTTTGAGTTGATCAATATCCAATATCTCTTAAAAGTATTTGAATATACTTAATAAACTTCTTAATCTGTTTACCACGTAGTCGATATGGTGATTCTATTTTAAGTGTGAGTCTATAATTACACCTAGATATTTTATCTTCTCTGTTAAATATACAGGGTGTAATTAGTTTCATGTCATTAAAAAAAACTGGTGGTAGGGAACGACAAGACAAACAAAAAACCTTATATAACATGGGGTCTAGTTTTGAAGAAAAAAAATAAACAAAAATTTCGCAAATTTTCAATAAAATCTTTTGAGAACTGCTGGAATATTGAGGTAGGTTTAGATCGTCGCGCGTGTGTTGGCCTTATACTCTGACTTTCCCTTGTGCAATATTTTAGTTACTGTGGGTGTTTCGTTATGTACACATGTCCAACCCGCCCCGCCGTTCGTTGTTTTAGTTATTTTTGAATTTCGGGTCACTGTGTATTTATAGTTAAGATTTATTTTATTGACTTTACCGTTCAAGTCGTTAAATTCTTGATTACGTACAGACACAACTTACTTGTTCGTTCTTTTTGTATTTCGTTTTGGATTTTGGACCAAGTTTTTCTTTTATTTTTCTTTATTGACAACTTAGTTGATAGTTTATTGTTTAGGGTTGAACGGAGTACGTATGTCCTTAATTCGACGTACCGAACTGTGTATTGATGCAGATGCAGAGATTTCGAATGATTTACTTAGGTAAGCTTTTAACCCAGGACACTCATTTATGTTACAAACGTTAATAAATCACATTTAAATATTCTAAATTATAAATATTAATCCAATATTTTGTTCCAAATTAAAAGACACACATGTAAAGAAATGCTCTGTTTAAACTTCTATGGCCATTATTTGCTTGCAGTTGTGCAGGAAAAGATAACGAATTATTTACCTCTTGACGATTGCCTTCGGTTGAGGTGGTCCATGAAAGGCGGTCGATGATTCAAACAAAGCCTTTGCTTTGAGACCGCGTGTGACGCCGAGGACTGCACTTTTTTATGACAATTTAAAAGTTGTATAATTGGGAACTACAAGTTCTTTGACCAAGAAAAGCAGTGGTTCTCAATTATTTTCTACATTAATATTAAAAAAATATTTAATATGTTAACCCAGGTCAGATTTTTCAAAGTGCCCCTAGAGGGAAAAGTCATAAAGGTTTTTTGTTTGTCTAGTCGGTACCCATTACCAATTTTTTTAATGACATGAAACTGATTACACCCTATATATGTAATAATTTTGTACCTAAATCAATTTCCAGCTGTGTGAAGTTAGATAGTTTGTCTCTATAAAAATTAAACGGCATAAAGAAAGTTTTATAGCAATCTAGGATTTATCCATAAAGAATTTTTTTTAAATCCTTCTCAGCCATTATTTTTAAACTTGACAAATTATTACTTGTATAAAATATAGCCGTATTATCCGCGAAATATGTTATCTCGCCGCTTGTAGAGATAGTGAACAGATCATTAACGTATATTTTAAATACGACTGGTCCCAAAACTGTTCCTTGGGATACACCGTAGTCTTCTATTCGTGTGGTACTTTTTATATCATTTATTACTACTTGCTATTTCCGATTTGTTAGATAGCTAATCATTAAATCAAATGATACACCTCGAAAGCAGATATTTTGTAATGTTAATAATAAGTTTTTATGACTGATTGTACCGAAAGCTTTTGCCAAATTGACGAAGATGGATATCGATGGTCCACTATTATCTATATTTGTGTACATTTTGTTAGTTAGACTCACCATATGTCTTCTGTCGATATAGCTGGTCTAAATCGAAACTGTTTGTTTAAAGTATGTTTAATGTTTTTAAGAACTGTATTTTCTTTTTGATTACTTCTTCAAGTATTTTCACAACATTAGTTAATAATGATATTGGTCTTTGATATTACTTTGCATTCGAGTTTTATCACCATTTTTGTATAGGAACTTTATCAGAGTATGTTTAAATATTTCTGGAAATATACCAGATTGTAGAGATTATTTATAATATACCATAGTGGTGCACTTATTTGCTTCGATATTATTTTTTAAATTTCGGATCTTATTTCATCTACATTAGGTGATTTGTATGCTTTTAATTCATGAATGATCCGCTCGATTTCCTCCGAGTTTGTAGGTTTTAAAAACACACTTTTAATTGATTTGTTTTTCCCTCATTTACTATCGAACTCGTAGATGTATAGATTATTTATAGGTAGCTTTTACTAGTAAAATGGGAGATGAGCTTTTAAAGCAATTCATAATACCAGTGTGTCTTATTTTTAAATACAAATGGTGAAGAAGATTACATTTCTACGACGTGAAAGCTTTATTACACAAAATATTAAACACAATGACGTTCTATTGGTCAAACTATGTAAAAGTTAAAATTAAACTCTCTATCTGGAATTCTTTTCACGCCATTTCCCTATTATTACTTCTTTGAGCTGTCTGGATAGAACAGGGAGGTTTTCATGGGACTATCTGCAGTGCTAATATGCAAGACTGTTAAATGAACTGCTGTGAGATAATACTCTCTGGATTTATCTTTAAATTAAACGACAAGTAAATGCGAACAAGCGCCACTTTTTATGTTACATCAATTACTTTTTACAGCGTGACACTGTACAACATTAAACTAATGACAGAAATTAAATTATTTCATTTTATTTGGTGTTTCGGTTAAGCTGCTGTATGGAAATTAATATTCCGCTGGATGATTTTTTTAAGATTAGCCTCGTTAGGCATGCATTATATATTTTATGTGCTAATATTCCGCAGGCTGTAACAATAAACACAAATTTTGTTTTCAAATAAGACCTAGAGACCTGTAATGATGATTTAATTTACTATTTACGTTAAGCCAGAAGTTGGTCGTTTGCTGGGTTTTAACGTTTTCATAAAGTTCCAGCATAATAATTTAAACTGCAGCTTCCAGGTAATTACATAAAATGTTTGCCTTTAAAATTAGATACCACAAACTACATTTCAAATACGTACAAATGTTTCAACATACTGTCCAACTGTAAGTATATATCAAAGTAATATGTCAACAAGTTTTAAAATATGTAATAAAGATTGCCAGAAATATGAGAGGTCGGAAGTGTCTCTAGACTATCAAAGATGAAGATGAATACCATTAATAGTAGAGGACTTACTTATATTCAACACGTATTCCCAATAAAGCTGAATTGGCCGCAATACAATGGTGCGCTAAGGAAATTATAAAAGCAATCTGTTCCATGCAAGTCGAATCGAGACTCGTATGGGACTGCATAAATGCCCTTAGGAAGTCAGAGTAAAACGACCATGGCGAGGGTACAAGAACACAAGGGGCACAAGAGAAATGAAAAGGTTGATGAACTGGCCAGAGAAGGCGCGGGTAACGCCCATATAGGATCGAACTCTTTTGCGGTGTGCCCAAGCGATTAACAAATGGGTGCATACCAAATCTCTGGAATGGTGGAAAAATTTCCTACGACAGAGGCAGGCCAAAGAGTTCATTAAAGAATGATCGACCAAAGGAGGAGGGTCGATTTGGGCGGTCTTTGCCCCAAATGATATTTTAATGAATTTTTGAATATGAAAAAATCAGAAAACATTTTTCTTAATGTCTACTAACAATAATAAGGCAATTTTTCCCTGAGCGGACGATCCCCCCCCGTAGCCCCCCCCCCTCAATCTTGAATATGCCATCACTTGCTAACAGCGTTCTTGTGGAGATATATCGCTTTCAAACTTATATTTGCTTGATAAAATACTACACTACCACACTAGCTCCCTTTTAACTGTATCCGCTCCCATTTGTCATTTTTCCTCTTTACCCCCCCCCCCCTCTAGGGGGTAGAGAGGGTGGTTTTAACATTTATTCTTTTGCGAGAAATATAAATGCAAAATATCCAAGCTTGCTCACTAGGCTTGACCAGGGTATCCTGGGGTTTTTGGGATCGCTGATTCCGAACCCGAAGTCCGTTAACCTGTGTCACATCAAGTTTAAGATCATTTGAAGGTTAAATTGTAAAAAATATGATGCAGAAATCCAGAAAAATAAATAAATATATTTTTGGCATTTTTTAATTCGATTTTAGGCTTTCTTGAATCGCTCGCTATTAATTAGAGGTTATTTTAAGGTCAAATCAATATTATGCTAGAGTGAAGCTGGATAAAATGCCGTGTAATGAATTTGAATCTTTTTATGTATACATTTTTGAGGTAGCTGAATCAGGGGATCAGCTAGATGTAGTTACAAGGTGAACCAGTTTAACCTGCCTAGCCGAAGAGGACTATGTTTGATGCTAGTGTTATAATGAGAAAGGCAAATAAGAATTTTTACTTGTTAGCATAACCAGAAGTCAGGTTATCGAAAGAATGCAAAGATTTCATTAATATTTTTTCATGTAGTTTTTCTTTTAGTTCTCATAGATAGTTTTTCTTTCCGCTGTTTGCAAAATCCTATAAAGAATATATTTCATTACTATAAGCAAACAAATAATAAATAATTTACTTTTAAAGGTGAACTTAACATCTCAAGTTTGAGCTAAACAACGCTTTGTATTTTCAAACAGTAGATGTACAGAGTTAATGTGGTAGTGTGGTATTTTATGAAGCAAATACAAGTTTGAAAGTGATATCTCCCCAAGAGCGCTGTTAGCAAGTGATGGTATATTCAACATTGAGGTGGGGGCTAGGGGGTGGGGAATCATCCGTTTAGGGTAAAATCGACTTATTATTGTTAGTACACATGAAAAAAAATGTTTTCTGATTTTTCATCCAAAAATAATTTGGGGTAAAAACCGCCCAAATCGACCCTCCTCCTTTACGGAGGATCTATTATGCCAAAACAAAAAGGCCATTGGAATAGTAGTGGGTCCTCTAACCAGTCATTGTGGACTTAACAGACATCTGAGTCTAATGGGTCTGACAGAGGACGTAACATGCAGACTCTGCCAAGAGGCTGAGAAAACATCAGTCCATATATTGTGCCATTGTGAAGGTCTTGCTAGGTTGAGATTAAAACTACTTGATGAGGAAAAACCAAGAGAGGGTAGTTACAGTAAGAGACCCTCATCAAGGCTGTGGTGTCTGGTACAATGGACAAAGTTGGATAAAGAGCTTTAAGGAAAACAAACAGGAGTATATCAATAGATCCATGGGCGTCTCGGTGGTTAAGACCAATCAGAGAGATCCTCCTTCCTAATCTAATGTAATCTAATCTAACACATGTATTTCTATTTCCGTCGAGAATACAATTAATAACTCTTTTTTTCTTCTTGACAAGTTTTGAGAGACGCTTATTTTTTTGTAAGTCACATTCCACATGATCATAATATCTCTTGTGGTAATTTTCATTATTCAGCCAAACGTCCCCGAGAGAATCCTCTTCACCGCTTAACGTTTGGCTTTCCTGAATCATTAACCATTCTATATGTTCTTATCTTCTGTTGCTGTCCAAGAAATTCATAGTAAACCTCTTCACACCTGTATATTAAATGCATTAATAGGCTGTTTGCCATCCTAGCGTTCCATGACTTGGAGGCATCAAGTAGGATGTGGATAACTAAGGCATTGATAAGTATGATCTTTGTGCATTTTATGATATTTCTGTGACGGTGGTCACATGTATTTCTATTTCCGTCGAGAATACAATTAATAACTCTTTTTTTCTTCTTGACAAGTTTTGAGAGACGCTTATTTTTTTGTAAGTCACATTCCACATGATCATAATATCTCTTGTGGTAATTTTCATTATTCAGCCAAACGTCCCCGAGAGAATCCTCTTCACCGCTTAACGTTTGGCTTTCCTGAATCATTAACCATTCTATATGTTCTTATCTTCTGTTGCTGTCCAAGAAATTCATAGTAAACCTCTTCACACCTGTATATTAAATGCATTAATAGGCTGTTTGCCATCCTAGCGTTCCATGACTTGGAGGCATCAAGTAGGATGTGGATAACTAAGGCATTGATAAGTATGATCTTTGTGCATTTTATGATATTTCTGTGACGGTGGTCTATCGTGACATTTACATTCTTCGTCAGATCTTATATTCTCAGTTGCCGCTATTGTCGACAACGGTTACAAGACATCCCATCCTGTTAACTATTTCACACTCGTCTGTCCTTAACGTGTTTGGATAGTTTTATTTTGCTTGGAAACAATGATAATTTTAGTAATTTTGAAATTTCTGGAGGATTCTACTGGATCCAATAACTTTTTACCGGCACATCGACTGGATGATTAGAGGCTACAAAGAATTTATTTTGAGGAACATCTGGTATATACAAACTCTCATGCCACGCCTCCATTATGATAAATCTCGACACAGTTTGTCACTAGTCAATGATATTTATATATCTGTCAACAGATGGCGAGACTAGTAACAATTAATTATTTTGGAAAATTTCTAATAAGTGAACAATTCTCTTTTTTAAATGAAAGACTAATTGAAAAGTTATTATTTAGTATTAAGTGAAATTGTACTAAACACTTTATACCCTATGCCTAGTTTCACATATATCGAAATGTCGATAAGAAAGATCATCTTGTTTACAAACGTGGTCAAACCGGCATGTAAATCAATTTGGGATATTTTGGAAATATATTAAACTTGGACTGAATTTATGTATTAACTGATTGGCATTGTAATTGAGAACTTATTAGCGAGAGAATAATTTTATTCTCTATATTTCATTATGTTATCTGTTACCATAGCTATACGGAGATATTCCAAATTAATTCCTGGAAGTTCTATGCAGCTTCGCAAGGCGTCCTAAGGATCTGGAACACCTGGTATCGACGCCATCCCCACGAAAAGAGAAATGTTATTTGTTTAAAAATTGTAATTTTCAGTCATACCAACTAATGTGCCGTTTAATTAATTTTAGTATTTTAAAACTATTTGTAGAAATATACCGTAGAGTATCTTGTTTGTAATTTGATAGTTGTTCTATTAGCTAAACTATTGTAATTCATTAACTTTCACCAGAAGGAGTGTAACTTTTATATTATCGTATAAATAATATTTTCTTATATCTTCTCATATTTGCTACTGTTTTCTGCTATATTAATTATTGTACTGCTGATTATTATATTGTTTCTGCATTTGTATATTAAACGATATTTTATTCTAGCCTTTCTTATTATTGGTTTCCCTCTCACACTCACAGAATAGGATTTATAATACCCAGGACCTCTTTTATTCTATTACATGTTCGATCTTTCATATTAGTTCGTAACACTGTGTTATTGAAACATATTCTTTATAGGATTTTGCAAACAGTGGAAAGAAAAGCTATCTATGAGAACTAAAGGAAAAACTATATATAAAAATATTAATGAAATCTTTGCATTCTTTCGATAACCTGACTTCTGGTTATGCTAACAAGTAAAAATTCTCATTTGCCATTCTCATTTTAACACTAGCATCTAACCTAGTCCCCTACGGCTAAGCAGGCTAAACTAGTATCTACATGATCCCCTACGATATGTAAATTCAGTTAAAAATGTGTTATTATCATTAATAGAAAAATGTTGGCACAGAAATGTATGCATAGGCAGCTTTTATAAACGCTGTTATGCTTAATATTCCTTTTTTGAAAACATGTGTAAATTAGCATGATAAAATAGTCCTTATTGAAATTGGCAGACATTCGGCGTATATTAGTGTTGTCCGGAGATGGGACAGCGCATAGCATCAATGGCTCAATCCTTCAAGAAATATGTCTCCTAAAACGACTCTAAATCATCGTATTCTAACAAATATTCTATTTCTTGGCAACGTCATCTGGATAGAGGGGAATATAGAATGGTTAATAATCCAGTAGAAGTAGATGGTTAGAGGCGAAGAGGACCCTCTTCAGAATGTTGAACGACGTCTGAAAAGATCCGATGGAAAAGAGATGAGGCGAAGTTTTGTGCCTAACTAGCGGCCGCGATAGATGATGCTTGTCGGACGTACTGTAAACAATGTGGGGCCGATTATAACATTTCATGAATCAAAAGACTTCTGGCAATATGCTTTGGATAAAAAGAAAATATGATATATAAAACATTCTTGTTTATTGAAAAGGTATATTTAGTTGATTAGTGTTTTTCTTGTTTATATTATGGTCCCACGTGCCGATAGTCTAATATTGTGTGTGATAGATCAGATATAGTTTCCTTATAGTGGCTATGTTAAGCCATACACTTATTGGTTATTGGACTGTTAATAAATATATAAAAATAATTTTCGACGTCGCATACTTAGAAAAAGTGAATAAAGCACAATTGGGATATAGTTATATAGACATCTAATCGTCCTGTATTCTATTAATTTTTTTAGTATTCTAGATTGAACCTCAAACAGAAACGTGCTTTACTCTGATGTATTATATTATCGCTGTTTATCTTTTGCCCTGAATTATCTACAGATTTGGAAATTGTAGTGGGTAATATCTGTCTGTCTGTCTATACAACTGCTGAAAAAGTGCAAATTGTGAAGTGGTACTTTGGGGGCCATTCCATTGATGACACAATCAATTTATTTAGTGTGGCATTTCAAGACAGCCCAATCCCCTCACCTAGCGCAATTTCACGTTATATTAAAAAATTTGAAAATTTAGGTTGTGTCGTGAATGTCTGCGCACTTGTTGAAAATAGTGAAGCCTGTTATAGCTGGCAAGTTGCTGATGAAGTTGACATGAAGGAAAGAACTGTAAGAAATATTTTGAAAAGAAATGGGTACAGTTGTTTTAAGGTTCAAACAACGCAAGAACTATTACCCGAGGACAATTTCAAATAGATGGAATTTTGTGAAATCATGATGAATAAAGTAAATGACAATAAAAACTTTTTTAAAAACATATTGTTTATGGATAAATCATCCTTCTCATTACATAGGAAACACAATCCATCCGTATACGATACTGGTCTCGGGAAAAAACACTTGAGTGTTGCTGTGCGAACTCAGTATCCGAAATAGTTAAACGTTTGGACGGGAATTTTAGACAATCATATTATAGGCCCTCTGACAATCGATGGCAATTTAAATGGCAATAAATATTTAGAGCTTTCAGACAACCAAATAACTCCTGCATTTCAAAATCTTCCTGTCAACTTTGACAACATTTGGTTTCTACAAGACGACTGCCCAAGTCACAGTACAGGAACGGTTATTAACTTTCTGGAAAGAACATTTCCCAATCGTTTAATAAGTACGAGGGGAATGATAAAATGGTCCCCCAGGCCACCTGATCTAGCACCCCATAACTTCTTTCTGTGAAGCTTTTTAACGGAAACCGCGTACAAACATGCCTTTGAACGAGCCAATAATTCAGTAGATTTACGGGACAAACTTTGTGCAAACTTTACCCCAAATCAACTCAATGATATGAGAGATTCATTGCATAATCGGTTTGGCTATTGTTTGGCCCAAGAAGGTGGTTTGTTTGAACCCTTACTTCGTTAATTTATTTGTGATAATTATTAGTTGATTTTAATTTCTGAGACTTATTTAATTTTAATTTAATGCTCTATTTTTATTCCGTTTTTAATAAGAATTATTGTTTTATTCCCATAGCCTTTACGACTAAAAAAGAATCTGCACAAACACTTTCAATAGAAGAAATTATTTGCCAAAAACGTGACAAATAACTTCTAACTAACTTTTGACGAGATATTAATCTCGTTTCGTGTAGAAATTATTAACGACGCATACCCTTCCAAAGTTCATGCGATACTGAATTCAATGTCGACTCGATTACTTTCTGAACTTGCGTTCACGAATTATGGGGCGGGGCGTTTATTCCCTATATTGCGAACTACAATTTCTTAATCTGTATATATTACAACAATTTTTGCTGTCCTGTTTCGATAGTTCATTTAACTCTAAATTTATCAGGAAATGCGCAACTATTAATTTTGCACAAATAAATAAATAAAACACACTACTATGTTCTCTACGACTACCATGTATTTATAAAAATGGTGACTACAATTTCGACTTACAAAATCATTGTTAGGCAGTGAATCTAAAGAGACTAATTTACAAGTATACAGAAATGTTATTTATAGGCAATATTAGGTGGATTTGCACACAGGTACTATAAAGCCTAAGGCAGGTAGTAATAATAAACAGATCTATGATATTAAATCATGGGTTTTCCGGCTGTAAATAACCGTGAATATATGAGATCTAACTGATCATTTAACAAGTTATAATCCTTGTTATTATTGTGTTTGTGACTTTCTAGAGATTCTAGAATATTTAATTCAAAGGTTTCTCTTGAAAAATGTGTAATTTCTATGGTTGATTTCTAGGCAGTGGTTCGCGAATTCATAGCCACACAAAAAAATTCTTTCTGGCCTGGGATCTCACCATGCTCAGTATATGTTTTTGAGGTCTCTGAATCCGAATTTGAGGTCTATTTAACTTCATCGTCTCAGAATTTTGCAATAACCACAAAAAGACCATAATTTAAGCGACTTCGACATTTCTTCGCATAAATTGCTGTAACTTCTTTTAGACAAAAATGGACCCATCTTTTTGTACTAGGTCGATTGCAAATTAAAATTCCAATCCGATGATGTGGGGTATGATATTCTTCCAGCGCTATTTAAGTGAAATATCGGCCGCCAAAATGAGAAGTCCGAGTATTTCGCGATACGGCCCTGCTTCGAGGGCCATTTCTGCCAAACGAAAGTTGGCAAAAATCTGAAAAAATTCAGGTGTACATGAAAAGATATCCAAAATCGTTTAGCGTAAGTATGAGGCGATGCGTGCCTTAGTATTCGAGATATGGCCGTTCGAAGTCACCGAAAGGTGAAAATTGAATTTTTTTTACTGCTTCCCGAGGCTATATCTCGAAAACGAAACGAGATACAGAACTGCTTTTTACGAAACTCAATTTTTCTCGCCTTCCTACATTCCCCTGAATATTTTTAGATTCTTACTGGCACTTTCATTTTATTGCAACATTTCTAAGGTAAAGCATCTAAAACATTCAGAGGTATGTAGGAAGGCGAGATAAATCGAATAGAGTAAACCGTAGCTCTGTATCTCATTTCGTTTTCGAGGTATAGCCTCGGGAAGTGGTAAAAAATTCGTTTTCACTTTCCGGTGACTTCGAGTGGCCATATCTCGAAAACCAAGGCACGCGTTGCCTTAGATTTGCGCTAAACGATTTTCTACATACCCCTGAATTTTTTTCAGATTTTGCTAACTTTAGTTTGGTAGAAATTGCCCTCGAAGCTGGGCCGTATCACTCGAGAAGCAAAATCCTCGGACCACTTTGGCGGCCGATATCTCATTTAAAAAGCGCCGGAAGAATATCGTGCCCCACATCATCGGATTGGAAATTTAATTTGCAATCGATTTGGTGCAAAAAAGATGGGGTCATTTTGTCTTAAAAAAGTTACAGCGACAAGATATCGAAATCGCTTAAATTGCGG
Source organism: Stenurella melanura (assembly GCA_963583905.1). Lineage (NCBI taxonomy): Eukaryota > Metazoa > Arthropoda > Insecta > Coleoptera > Cerambycidae > Stenurella > Stenurella melanura. Next base: position 199,506,715 of record OY757309.1, read on the forward strand.
ATTTTTTGAGGTTCTGGCAAAATCCTGACGTGATGGAGTTAACCCTAGAATAGTATCGTGTTTCTAGCCAACGTTATTGCTATCGCTTCGTAAAATTTACGACTTCTGAATTTTTTTCAATAATTGTAAATAAAATGGCGGTTTGGAATGATATTTATTTATTTAACGAACATAAACATACTTTCCACCTAAGTACAGCAAAAATAACAAAAAAATTAAATTTTTCTTCAACATTCGGAGCACGATCTTCATCTATGTTCTCCACAAATCGCTCTTTTGCACTGACCACAGTACATGGTGGTCATTCGTCTTTTTTTTGATGGACAAATGCTACAGATGGTTCTTGGACCTTTAGGGGGGATCGTTTGATTTACTGCAGCCCTTGGTTGTAAAACATCGCTGATGGACTTTTGGAGTGGACGTGATAAGTTTTGTAAAGTTGCTCGATGTTCCATCCATGGTTTCATAAGTTGCAAACTAAGGTTATATAAAAATTGTCGTCTTGATATGGGTTTTTCCTTCTTGCTAACTTTTTGTGGTTAAATACAATATAACTATTTATTCCAGCTATATTGAGCATGTCACAGAACACGCATAATGGCCATCTTCTTGTTTTTCGGTTGCAACTCATATTGGCACACATCATATCAAAGGTATCCACCCCACCCTTAGTACTTTTATAAAACTCAATAATCGCAGGTTTTTTTGACATAGAAGATATGCTGGGTTGGTCATGTGTAGTTGATAATAGAAGTACATTTTTCTTTTTCTTGGGTACATATGAGGCAAGCGTCAGATCTTTGTCGAAACAGAACATAGATGTTTTAGGCTTGCGACATTTTACATCTAACAATTCTGGTGGAATTTCTTTCTTGTTTTTGCGTAATGTTCCAACGATTGTTAGTTTGTGAGGATCTCCTAACAATGTTTCCGCTAAATCTATGGATGTAAACCAGTTATCCATAGTCACATTTCTGTTTGAACCATGAACTGTTTTCGTCAGTTCTTTTACGTAGCAAGTGCCAAGTGCATCACCATTAGTTTCTGTACCTTTTCCTAAGTAAGGGGCAGCATCAATCATATATTTAGTACCGGCATCACATACCATTACTATTTTAATTCCATACCTTGCCGGTTTGTTGGGTATGTACATCCTAACGGGACATCGACCACGAAACCCCAAAAGTTGTTCATCTCTTGTTAGGAATGAACTAGGTTTGTAATTTTTATTACAGTTCAGTATAAAGCGATCCCATATGTCTCTAATAGGAGCAAAACGATCTGTTAGTTTTCGTAAAGCCTTCGTGGCTTGATTGTCAAACCTTAGAGAGCTTAGAAGAAATTGGAAACGATCCTCACTCATGACAGATCTATAAATATTTCCGTATATTGTTGGATCGAACATAAAATGTGCATTTAGATGATTGTTCTTAATCAATGCAGAGAAGAAGAGTAATCCTCTCAGCGCTACTACTTCATTTTTGTTTGTTTTTGTTATTGTTCCCAAATTCTTGTTTTTATATTTTGTTGCCTTGTGTACAATCATTTGGTTCGTATGTTCCACAATCTGGTCTATTATTATATCGTCAAAGAATAATTTGAAAATATCCGCCTCTGTATCTGCATTTTGACAATTATTAGTTGGCCCGGGTCTAATATGTATAATGTTTTTAGATGACTTTCTTCCGACACGACTTCTCGAAAGTGTACTCCATTTATGTTGGTTTTTGCCTCTTAGACGGAGTCGAGGTGGAACAATAATATTTGGATTAGTGTTCAAGAATTTACTAAGAGGTATATTATCCTCATCTTCACATTCATCTTCATTTTCGATTTTATTATCATCTTCTATTTCATTGTCATCTTCGTCTTCATTTTCCAGCAAATTCCTAACGCCTTCCTCCTTTTGAATATCTCTTGCTTCTGCTTCTAGTAATTCTCCTTCGCTTTCACTATCCGTGTCCTCATAACTTTCTTCACGTTCACAGAAATCGTCAGTCTCACTTCCAGACTCTCCATTTTCCAACACATCATCTTCATCATCTTCAAATAAAAAGTTTTCGAGTTCTGCACCAGTCAAGGGTCGTATTTTTTCCCAGTTGGAAGTCATTTTGCTACTACTGTGATCTATAGAAGCAATAAAATCATGTCAGTATATAAAAAAAATTGATTATAAAGGCCGATAAAAAACTTACGTTAATACTATCGCGTCGTAAATTTTACGACGGGAAGCCGATATTATTAAGAAATTCACTGCGCACAAACTTCACCTGCCGCCTACAGCATCTAGGCACTAACTGAGGAAAAGTCATGGGAGGACTAAACCAGCGCGCGAAAAATACCGAAGTTATCCGACTAATAAAATCCGATCGTCGTAATTTTGACGAGCGATAGCATTCCAGGGTTAAACAGACCTCGGACTCAGATTCAGCGACCCTAAGAACATATAGTGACCATGGTCGGATCCCCAGGCCAGAAAGAATTCTTTTTTTGTGTGTGGCTGTGTTATGAATCCGATTTTTGTAACATATATGATCTAAAATGTTTTTGATGCAGTGTTTTGAAACTTTTAGCGCTTTGCCCTATTTAGATACCATTACAGTATGTACATTTTAACTTATGAACTCCAGACTTGTTCTTATGTGAGGTATTTTTGCATTATATATATTTGATAATTTAATTTTTAATTTAAAAGCAATTTTTTTATTATGCCTGGAAAGGACATTAGCTATTTTTTCAGGCAAAGTTGGTAATTGTTGCGTAAGTAAATTTTGCAATTTCTTTTATTTTCGGGTATATTAATTAAAAAGTCAATTTTATCCGGATTTTGTTTATTAACTTTTTAATGACCTCTATCCAAATCATTTTTAACTCCAATGTCCTCAATTGTGTGTAGCCCTTCATTCAGATTAGCCTCGGACAGAGGTAGTGAAAAAGCTCTATAGATCATTGAGTTGTATGCTGCTATTTTTTATTGATATGGGTGTAATGAATGAATCATAAGGAATTGTTGTTCTTGTGAATTTTGGTTTGCGGAAAATTTTAAAAGTATATCGATTATTTACACGTGACGCTGTAAGATCTAGAAAATTTATTTTATTGTCTAACTCTCTTACTACTATTAATTCATTAATTCTACTATTAATTGCTAAATACGTTGAATATATTAGTCTCAGCATGAATGACCTCAGTGTATGTAAATTTATCTTAATTTATTTTTTCTTCGATTTTTTTTACAACTTCTGGAAGAGACACTTTACTTTCCCTACACGCAACCCTAAAGAAAAACGATTTTAAATTTGTTCAACTAACGATTTACAAACGTTTCAATCAGAAATTTGTTATATTGTGAGAAGGAAATGATAAAAAAACGTGTAAAATTTTATATATTATTTCCTTATCGTGGTTCATGTTTCAAACCGTAGTACTGTGTTCAAAACACGCACACTCGATATATAAATGTCAAAAGCAACCCATGGCTCACACGATGTGGATATCAGGACTAGAAAATAGGGGCAAGTTGGGAACAAGGATTCATATTATTGAATGTAATATTATTGCTCCTATAGGAATAACTGAAAGATGCATGCACAAACATATAAGTGTACCCATAAAGTACTGTACACATTTAATTTCGGTTAGAATAATTATTTTAGTTAAAAATCCCGAGACAGGTCAATATTTGTTCCAAGTTGACGTCATTAAACACTTCTTTAAACGATACGTACTATTTTTGCTTAATATGTGGAAAATTCATCGAACTGTAATTTCACATAACCTAGATTTGTCATATTTTGTTTGTTCTGGTTCTATATCATTTTCAATTATTTAAAACTTTTGTTACAGTCTTTAATTTTTTCGCGTTAATGATTTCATTATTTATGTCTTCATTGCATTATTAATACATTATTTATGTCTTTAATGCATTTATAGGCACGGTAGCTCAACCGGCTAAGCGTGTTAGTGGCCAGTACGCTTGGTCAGACTGTCTAGCGTATATTGAGTTCGATCCGCAGCTTCGGCACTGGCAATGTGGATGGTTAATGGATGTTGACTGCGATATTTCAAATATGTAATTACCATAATATGAATTTCACTCATGTTTGTGACGTAACGTTATCCATACTCTCGCCAAGAAATATTACATATCACAAGTGAATATTAAAATGCTAATGGTCTTTTCCCACTCATTTCATGTTTTCTATAATTTCGACATTTTGTTTTGTCGAGTCAGCTTCACGGTTTATATTTACTGTCCCTTTGTTTTGTACCAATTTTAGTTATTAATGAAGCGAGAATGTTCTACGAAAATATATACTAAAGCTAAATGCAAGTAATCACGATAGGAATAATTTTCACAGAAGATTCAATATAACATAACCGTACATCATGAACTAGCAAAAACTACTCACTTTTAAGTTGACTAACAAAAAGTCTCCACAGCTAGATAGCTACATGGCATAGAAGCTTAGGGATTTCAAATCAAATGATGTAGGCATAATTACTGAGTAGTTATATATTACTCTTCCAAATATTGTTTTTCTTTGTAACATATTTAAATTTTTCTATTAAGACTTTATTTTTACACGTGAATTTAATGTGCAGGGATATCGAAAAAGACTGAAGCGCCCCCGACGCCCCCTAAAGATTTCTTGTGTGCCATTCATACTATTTTGTGATATTTTCAATATTTGCACGTTGGCGACAGTGACTTAGTGATCTATATATAGGGTCCTGTGCGCGCGAGGTCGCAAATTTTGACATTCGTCATAGCTTAGGCACAACAAAGTGAAATTCCTAAAGATTTAAATGGCAACTAACCGAACTTTTCATCATATTACTACTTTTGTGGATATTATATTGTACAAAATGTTAAGTTTTGGCCGTTTTATTAATTGTGGAACTGTGGCAATACGAAATGACGCCAGTTTTTATTAAATACCATCGATTTTTCAACAAGTAATAGTTGAGGTTGGAACACGTCAACTGATTGCAAGCAGTAAAATAAATAATTTTACAGAAGTATTCTAAGCATTTTGTTAATGGTAAATTGTTGTATGTTAATGTAAGAATTTTACTTTTGACGTGGGTTTATATTGTAGGCAGCACTGCTGTGTTACAAGACTAGATTCAAGTTAGGTTTCCTCTCTTAACATGAGATTCAATTTAAACCCCAGAAATGAAACAGAAACTGGTTGTGATAAAATAAGTGCTGCTAGAGTAATCTATAAACAATTTGGTATAGAAATTAACAGTTTATATTGGTTTCACTGATAGCATTGTACCTAAACTTGAGTTGAGCGAAAAAGAGGCTCGTGCCGAAAGGGAAAAATTTACAGAGACAACCGTTTTGAACATGGTACAATTCAAGAGCAACTTCAATGAAAAGCTACAGATTATATAAAATCTGATGAAGTTTATAAATTAAGAATGAAAGTTCAAAGTATGTTGTCATCGTTGATCTGCGGACTATATGTATTGTTTTAAAGTGTATATTATGGTTGTTTAAAAACTACTATGTTGGAATGTTTAATATTTGAAAACTGAGTCTGATGACTAACTTTAACCCAGTTTCACAGTTTTGTAATGTTAAACAAGATAATTGAGTAGATTTAAATACCACACCATATATTTTAAAATGATACATTCAGTCGCCAAATTATTCGCTAAATTGTAGTTAAGTGTAAATGCCATTTAAGTTATATTGCAAATGTTATACTTGGTGATAATAAATAATGGTATATTTGGTAGATATGTTTTGGTTTATTCTCAATTACAAACAGCGTAGTCGACATTCAACCTCGTTAGTAGTAAGTGGTAAATAAAACAATAAAAGGAAAGGAGAATATTAAATAAAACACATAAGTTAGGCAATGGCAACATTAATACGACATGGTAAAAAAAGTTCTTACAGAAATTACAATGATTTACACAATTGTGTATACCTTACTATAACTTTAAGTCCTTTGTTTAATTTGTTTATTTTCATAAGTACCTATTTCACAAATCTACGTATTGTGTATTCTTAGATCTAGCCAAGGCCTTTGACACTGTCAGCCATGTCCAGCTGTTGGAGACTGGATCATTTTGGAGTTAGAGGAAAGGTGCATGATTTGTTTACCAGTTATCTGAGTGATAGAAAACAATTTGTTAAAATTAATGACAGCATCAGCAATTACAGAGTTGTGCAATACGGTGTACCCCAAGGAACCGTGTTCGGTCCAGTTCTCTTTATTATTTATATTAATCATTTATTAACCATTCATAGCTCTGGCAAAATAATTAGTTTTGCAGATGATACGGCAAGCTTTTATGAAGCACCATCTTGGGCCGATCTAAAAGTAAAAGTAGAAAATGATTTAAAAAATTTAATAAATTGGTTTGACTATAAACTGTTGACTATTAACTATAAAAAAACTACGTATCTTCCTTTCAAATGTGTCAAAAGTAATTTACCTGGCTATGATAAACTTGAAATATATTCCAATGGTAACTTAATTGAAATAGGTAGTTTCAGTTTTACTAAATATTTAGGGGTCTACATAGATAAACGTCTAAAATGGGACATACATATTAATTCTGTCACCAAAACACTTAGAAGCATACTATACAGGGTGTTGCATCATGAGACGGACATAGCTTAATAGGAGGTAGAGAACATCAGTGGTAACCGGAACCTCCCATAGAAATGTCTCATTGGGCCTTCACTACGAAATTACAGGGTGTTAAATAATTTTTGGCCAAACCTGTTTCTTGTCATAACTTTGACAGGAAATTAAATAACGGATTCATATTTGGTACGGCTAATGTACAAACGAGCCCCAAGAGGTACATGTATAAAAAAATATATATCCAGGTCCGGACTCACTATAATTTATGTTTCTTCTTTGCATCAATAAAACATCACCCTGTATATATTTTTTTGAAATTTCGATACGATATTCGAAAAGAGCAAGAAAAAACAAACAAAATGGCCTATTTCATTTTTTTGTTACACCTTCGTGGTTATTTAAATACGTTGTTAAATGTGCAAGAAAATGGATTACAGAACCCTATTAAATGAGAGGCACGTGAAATAAATAGTTTTATAACTAAAATTTGCAAAAATTCTATTGAGCCTAGGTGGTCTGGGTGAATCCTAATTCCGGCACGTTTTAAAGGTGCATTTTGGTAAAAAAACTGTGGTACTAATAAGTAATCGGGTATGAAATAACAAAATTTTTAATCAATCACAGTAGGCTTGTTCAAAGAATAAAAGTGACAGATAATTTAAACCATTTAGGCCTAAGCAACCAGTTACTTTGATCAAGAAAATCATCAACATTTTATACTTAATAAAAATTGGAAGAGAACAAACTAAAATCTAAATAAATAAAATATTTTCCATTCAATTAACAATAAATAACAAAACAATAACTAAATGTGTTTAAAAATAAAACGTAATTGCCACTAAAGTAAATTTTCAAAATGTCCTCCCCCAAATTCTGTGCATTTTCTTGCGCGTTTAGAAAGGTCACCAATTGCTCGACTTATCATTTCTGGATTATTCCGTATTTCGTCGCAGGTTGTAACGATGCGCTGGATTAAATGTTGTCTACTTTCAATTTCAATGCTATAAACCTCGTTTTTTAAGTGGCCCCATAAAAAGTAATCACAAGGGTTACAATCAGGAGGTCTTGGTGGCCATTCATGTGGACCCCCGCGTCCAATCCATCTATTAGGATACACATTGTTTAAGTGTTCTCTTACTTGAAGGTTAAAATGTGGTGGGGCCCCATCATGCTGAAACAACATGCCTCTTATACCGATATTTTCTAACATATTCGGTAAAATGTTTTGAAGAAAATCAAAGTAAATTTCACCATTCAATCTTTCTTCAAAAAAATGTGGCCCTATCAAATGTCTATTCACAAGTCCGACCCAAACATTTACAGAAAACCTGTGTTGCGAACGGCGTTGGCGTACCGCATGTGGGTTTTCCTGTGCCCATTTATGATTATTTCGTGAATTGTTTACTCCATCCCTTGTAAATTGTGCCTCATCCGTAAATAAGGTTCTGTAAATGACTGGGCGATGATTAGACAACCAACGACAAAATGCCAGGCGGGGGATATCGTCGCCTTGTTGAAGACGCTGTACCTGCTGGATATGATATGGATGGTAACGTTCTCTTTTTAGGGTTCTCCATACTCGCCAATGAGGAATACCAGTTGCCAAACTGATTCGTCTAGTGCTCATATTTGGGTTTTCTTGAACTACGTTTATAATATTGTTTTGTTCCTGCACACCTTGTTGTAAAACACGCTCCACAACTGCAGAAGTAGGAAACTTTCCGTGTTGTCTTGCATACTGGAACACCGTACTAAAGGTTTTATGATTAGGGCATCGACGACCAGGAAAACGCAGCCGATATTCTCTTTCCGCCGACCTACCATTTCCATTACAGAAACCATAGATGAATATTGAATATTATGTCAGCATATTCCCCGTTTGTAAATTTTACTGGCATAGTTAAAATATTTTCACAAGTTTTCACTAACTAAATGCGGATTATTGACACATTAAATTACTAACAAACAATTATTCAACTGTTTAGGAGATTTCTTTTTATTATCTGTCACTTTGAACAAGCCTACTGTGATTGATTAAAAATTTTGTTATTTCATACCCGATTACTTATTAGGACCACAGTTTTTTACCAAAATGGACCTTTAAAACGTGCCGGAATTAGGATTAACCCAGACCACCTAGGCTCAATAGAATTTTTGAAAATTTTAGTTATAAAACTATTTATTTCACGTGCCTCTCATTTAATAGGGTTCTGTAATCCATTTTCTTGCACATTTAACAACGTATTTAAATAACCACGAAGGTGTAACAAAAAAATGAAATAGGCCATTTTGTTTATTTTTTCTTGCTCTTTTCGAATATCGTATCGAAATTTCAAAAAAATATATACAGGGTGATGTTTTATTGATGCAAAGAAGAAACATAAATTATAGTGAGTCCGGACCTGGATATATATTTTTTTATATATGTACCTCTTGGGGCTCGTTTGTACATTAGCCGTACCAAATATGAATCCGTTATTTCATTTCCTGTCAAAGTTATGACAAAAAACAGGTTTGGCCAAAAATTATTTAACACCCTCTAATTTCGTAGTGAAGGCCCAATGAGACATTTCTATGGGAGGTTCCGGTTACCACTGATGTTCTCTACCTCCTATTAAGCTATGTCCCTCTCATGATGCAACACCCTGTATAAATTTAAATTCTTCAATAAAATATTGGACATAAAGCAAATGAAAATCATATACCATGCACTAGTAGGGTCGAGACTATCTTATGGAATCTTGGGATGAAGTGGTGCTTTGAATATTCATATGAAAATGCTTGAAATAACACAAAAGAAATTTCTAAAAATAATGTTGAATAAAATACCAACGTACCCGACTAACCTACTTTTTACAGAATGCAGACTCTTTGATGTTAGGCAAATATATTTTTTTCAGATTATCGTTAACAAATATAAAAACAAAAATAATTTGGAGTTACTCAGCCATACATATACAACAAGAGGTAAAACTAATTTACAAGCAAAAATTCCTCCCTCTGCTAAAACTATAGGTTAAAGAAGTTATATCTTTCTTTCGCCTCGCCTTTGTAATATCACGCCAACTGATATAAAACAGTCTAATTCATTAAAACATTTTAAACATAAATGCAAAATGTATATTCTAAACTTGGACAGAGATGTTATCCATTCCCTGATCAACATAAAAAAAATTAAGAAAAATTAAGAAAAAAATAGAAGTAATAGTCATGTTCAGATATACTCGTATTTAGATACATTTAGATGTATTTTCAGAAATATTTTCAACAGTTATACTACATGTCTTGATCTTATATGTATATAATAAGGAAACACGCAAATTCATTATCTATGAATAGGTGAACCCACGTACAAATTAATTTTTGTGGGTTTCCTTTCTCTGTTTATTTATAAATATTACATTACTGTAGTGTTTCTTCTGAATTATTATATGTCAGTTATTTAAGTATATTTCTGTATTTATGTATCTACATATCTACTTACTCAAATTTTCAGAAATGTGTATTTTTATATTATAAATAAACATATTATTATATTATTATTATTATTTACATGTTCTAGTCCGATACGCACGCTAATGGTCTTTGCGCGTTAGCTAGCTAGATATTTATTTTACGCGAGAATGGCTACATATGCGGAATTTCTTTGTAAGTACATTTTCTATGTAGAATTTTGTACTCGTCAATATTTTCTATTTAATATTTTGCGTTTTTAAAGTCATTCCCAAAAAATTTTTTTAAGTTTGACAACATTTTGTTTTATATTCCGGCCATGATGGCTTTGAAATCTTATATAATAATTTTTCAATAGCACAGACCTACCGCTGTACCAAATTTCATATAAGGATTATGTAATCCTAGCTCAAAACCTCCTACGGACGAGACTAATATACATGTTGAAAAAAAAATATGAAAATATTTAATTCCTTAATTTACCTTAACATTATATTCATTAATTCATTCATTTATTTTATACCATTTCAAGACACAGTTTCAATTAACAATTAGATATACGGCATAATTTCAAAATAAATTACAAAAATATTTGTATTTGTTGAATGATAATAAATAAAATTTATGATCGTGAACATGGGAAGTTAATCAGAACAATAAAACAGCAGTGATGTTGTCCAATAACACGTCGAAATCAAATTGGAAATGGTCAATTATACAATTGGTAAAACTGGTGTCGGCACTGCTATTATTTACAGGAAATTTATAGGGTATACTAGATTGCATTGACGAATCCCCACGGGTGAAGGGTTACTGAGCACTAAGTGAGTACCAATACATACACACAATTATCCAGAATTGACGCGTGATTTTGTCATGCCCACCTGTATAATGACTACTTTTAAGCTTTGGTAGAATGCCCTTGTTTTGTGATGTGCTAATTGATGTTGGTGTTAATAAATTGGTGATAACAAGTAATTTAATTACTACAGCTTTATATTTCAAGTGAAGTCATACTATAGGTTTAAATAATGGCATTATATAAACGTAATTATTTCTCATTATTGGTATTAACTCAATTCCAGATAGGCATATTATTGGAAAATGCAATATTTTATCATTATTAATTGATTTGCTAATTGTACATGAAGTTATTTATGGACGTGTTTGTTTATCATATAAATAATTATTTATGCCCCCTCACCAGTTAGGAAATTGACGAAAGGTCTAACAGTAAAGCAAACCGCAAAGACGACGCTAGTATATTTGCGTCTATTTAAAAATTTCTTCTTAAAAGTAACACACGTGACTGAATGAAAATTTTCTTTTTTCCCTAAGGAAATGGCTTTGGGAACATAGCCCGTATAGCCACGACAATTGTGGGTATTGCGAAAGTCATTATGTCTGTTCTAACCTAATCGAGAATAAGAAAGAGAAAAAGAAGAGAAACAATCAAGGAATAAACAAGGACACACTCTTCACGCCCAGGGGTCTTTCAAGGCGACTTTATATAAACACACAAAATTGGAGACCACGGTTGGTAGGTGTTCACGAATGAAAATAAAATTTTGCATTGAGGAAGTATAAAAATGATTTATTATTTGTTTGCTTATAATTGTACTGAAACATATTCTTTATAGGATTTTGCAAACAGCAGAACATATTTTTTTCTGCTGTTTGCAAAATCCTATAAAGAATATGTTTCAATATTGAGGAAGTTGTATGAAAAAAATGTTCATTAATTTTATCTATTTCTGATGAGGACATAGAGAAGATACTCTTAGTAAGTTAGTTACAACACCTTCCGACAAGTCATCTGAAACTCTGCAAAACTTTAACCTTTACGCAATATGTGCTATAGCAATAAATACCTAGTAGAAGTTTCAGCCAGGCGTGGTCGACTGCGAATACATATTTGATTAATAATTTGCCCGGGTATGGCTCAATTCACTCTTACGCGGTGCTGTTAATGAACCCAGTAAAAACCACAAGATATAAATATTTATCGAAAATGAATTTTGCCCGAAAAATACATAAAAAATTGATTTAGAAACATTTCCACAACGCGAAAGAAGTGAAAACGACTTTGGGCACCGTTTCTCAACTTAATAACCATGTAACAAAGGTGGAATTAGAGGTAGTCAAGTACGGCCCTGTCGCTAGGACAATCGTATTTTCTTATTTTCAGGTATCTGGAGTATTTCTAGGGTCAATACTTTAGTACATTAAAGTAAAATACTAGGTCGCAAATAAATACCGAAATTCTGTTGTCTAATTTCATTGGATTCTATCAGAACCCCAGAAATATGTCTTTTAACTTGAATAGTTTATTGGGAGTCGACGTTTGAAAAGTCACATGAAAATAATAAATAACCATCTGAATTATTTTATGTTCGAACAATTCGTCTTGCTTCAAGTCTTTCAAGGAACGGAGGAACATATGTTTATACAGCCAGGCTGACATAAAATACGACGACCCGTCGCGTCGCGTTGGGGACCTAGGTAGATTTTCAGGGTTAAAGTAATTTGTTCACATGGCATTCCAGACGATCTATGTAATAATTTTAGTAATACAACTAGATTGGATAAGGCAGGTTTTTCTCGTATAAAATCGAAGTAATTGGCAACGGGATTTTTTCATCTAACTTACTGGTATACATGTTAGATAGGACAAATTGGGATTTATTAAAGGTTTAGGGATCCTTCACGGCGTCATGTGATGCACATAAAGTCATTTTCCCTAAATCCCGTGGCCTGTTAGACAACTTCAAGTTGGGGTACGGTTTAACACACGGAACGTTTTTAATTGGTAGAAGTTTCAGGGTGTGCCACCCATTTTTCAGAAATCGTATTTTCGATGAGACAAAATCGACACTTCTGGTTTAGCGTCTCTGTGGTCAATATCTACGGGGTGAACTTCGCGAGTCTTTTCAGTTTTAAAGTCTATGTAAATTTATTCGTTACTTTGTCGGTTATAACGTAAATTCATGTGATGTAATTAACCTAAGAGTGTTCGACTCGCGATTCATCTAGATATGTGAAATTGATGGAGACCACTTCGTTTTCTTGTATTACGTAATTACTGTTTATTAATTAGTTTATTCATTAAATGTTTGTTGTTTCATTTGTTTCATTTTCTCTAAATATAGCCGTTTAAGTGTTTTGAGAATTCCTGTATTTTATTGCTCGATAGGTAGATGAGTTAATTCTAAATTCAGTAAAGTTCAGTTATGAAGTATCCTGTATGTGACATACGAGAAAGGGAATACGACCACCTAGACAGGAGAATGGTAAGCACTGTTTCGATTTTGATTAATGTACTATAATATCCACGGAGTCTGCCAACTGATTGAGACACTCCGTACTATGCCAATGGTAATGTCTAATTTTATCATGTAATGAAGGGAAAATAACCCCAGTTATTACAATCATTAAACTAATTTTATTGAAAGTGTACTCGAAATTTTCAGATCGGGAATGACGGAAAATCCCCTTTGGGCACTGTCGTTCACACCTTTTCCGAAAGTACCCTAAAATTCTGTTTTTCGAAGGTACCCTAAAGCATAATGGCGAAGGGTGGACAGGACAGGATGTAGCAACAAGCTGGTTTAAAAAAACAAATTTTGGAAAAATTCATTGTGCGAATTTTGGGATGAAAGCCAGCAAATAGATACTTCGGATCTGTTCGTGTGGGAGAATACTCCAAGACCGACCCACTATAACGTACCTTAAGAAAAATGGCTAAATTCAAAGAGGAAGAATAAAATTCTTCGGGACCCAAAATTCCATGTTAAAAGGCCTTGGCGGGCCTAGCCATAAGGGTCTCCCGCTAAAACAGTTTCTTCTGGTTCTGTTCTGTTAGTACGTTTTAACAAAGCTGGAAAGCCTCACAGAACTCAAACTTAGCCTCTCGAGGCAATTTCATCCTGACTAATCATACAAATCACCTAGGAATATTAGTAAACCAAAGACGCCCAAAGTTTTCAGTGAACTATCAGACAATCAATAATTTCAAAAGTCCGACATAAATTTTATAAACATGCTGAACTGGGAATTTGATCTTTTTGTGCCAATCGATTCAATGAATTCTCTCATCGCCGTATAAGTTACCATCCTCAGGACCATAGTCGTCAAGACGTAACGTCTTGCCATAAGTGGAGCTTTCAGATTTACGTTGTTCTGTATAAAATTAGCTTATAGACCTGAATATTTCTATTTTTTATACTTATTGAATTTTATAATCAATAAAATAATCTAAATATATTTTGATATATTTTTGTTGACCCACTAGATCTAAGATTCACGACCTGAGTGGGATTCTGCGACGTGAATTGGATAACTGTTTTTACGGGTCGATTCCGGTCCAGTCACGTCTGTACAGTGTTCCGATTACTCACAAAGTCTATCAATGGTTGTTATAGTCTACGAAGTGTTTCTCAAGTGCTAATTTATAAGATGATAATCAGATCAAAAGTGCGCCGCTAGACAACAAGATACGACGGACGGCAGACTGTGTCAATCACGGTAAGTAGATTTTTTTTATTTTCGTCTTGGGTAGTTTTAAGAGGTGTATGAATCCATCTGAGAGTGGATAATTATGAATTTTTGTCGCGTCCTTCAAACTGCACCCCTAACCCAGGATAGCATAAGATAACCTTGATTCTACCAATGCATAGTATAATATTTTTAAGTTGTTGATATAATTTCAATATTACTTCCACTGTCAGTCTGTCAAAAACTGGTAAATTAGGTGTATTGCAACTCAATGGTAAAGCATCGGTTTTTAAAAATTTATTGTTAAGAGTTTATAAATATACCAACTAGTCAGCTAAAATAGTTCTCTACTTGTCGTTTTAAGGCCTGTCACGATATATCTTTGTAAAATATTACGGTGATGTCAGCCAAACTCATAACCTAACTACAGCGATTCATCATAAATTAACTGTTAATATAAATTGTACATAAAACAGGACCTAAAACTGTACCCTGTGGAACACCACAAACTACTGTTCTATCGTTACTAGTATTAGGGTTTATTTTTACATATTGTTTACAATCGCTTAAGTAACCTTTTATTAAACGCATATATCGTTTCCTCTAAAGCCCGTTTCTTGTAAGGATTTCAACTACTCTGATTGATTAGTTTTATACAGATGTCATTCTTTGATTACATTTGTTCCTAATGTTTGAAATCTAGTATGTTCCATTATTGAAATTTTTAATATACATTTTTCTAATAAATACATAATAGTTTATTTGAAAATTGTACCGCTGAGATTCTCTGGAAACTGAAGAGACAATATATTTCCGGATGATAAAAATGTCCTTCTTCACTAGGGAAGAAAGGATGTTATTTTGACAATAATAACTAAAAAACTTCATTAACTTTTTTAATCCTTGTTTATATTTTGCCAAGTACAAATTAGGTCCTGTGTAATTACTGCCCTCATTTGAGGACCCAAGCAGTATAATAGTGCAGTGCAACCTTTGTTGATTTTGCTCCTATTCTGTAACACAGGTACTCTCTAAATTACGATGATGAGAAATAATAACTTCGAAACACTTGTTCGCAGCTTTATACTTGTTTATTATTGCGATTTATAACAACGATTCTCATTTTTTCATTTTTCGCGTACCCCATAAACTCTTCCATTCAATAATAATAATAACTAAAAAATTAACACTACTGTATAGAATTGCAAAACTACATATTTGCATAAAAAAGGCACATTCTTTAAGATGAATGTATTCACTTGCATCTATTATAAACATTTATAGTGACTAAATTGTTCATTCGATTTCCGTTTCTTGTTACATAATCAAACAATTAGTAGTATCTTCCATGACAACAACTCTATACACATACTGTAATTGCCAATTTGGTTTATTTCATTACACCCAAATGATTGACAATCGATTAGACCGGCACTATTATTTCCTTTTGCTTATCTTAGCATAATTGCTATACTGATACAAACTTCTCATTATCTGTGTTATTCTGTCAATAATCAATACTCTATAATTAATTGAGTATAGTGTTATATACAGAAATTATGTTGTTATTATTTTAAGACGTATATTAACGATTCTTAATTATTAATTTTCATTAATAAAGAAAAGTGGTCAATACTAGAGGAAAACCAAAATCAACCTTTCGTCTTAATTTTAAACATCCTCAAGAGAAGAATACTTGGAGAATACTAAAGTTATGTTAAACTGAAATTATTATACTTTTCGCAAATACGAAACGGAGAATATATTACATTTGATCGGTACATTTCAAAAGCCGATAATATCGCTCGTAGAGAAACAAATTTATATCACTGAGTTATTGATCAAATTCTGAACAACTTCCAAAATATCCAACCGTTCGTCTCTCTGTCTGTCTGTCTGTCCGTCCGTCACGTTTCTTGAAGTATGATAACTTAAAAAGGAGAAATCCGATTATTTGAAATTGCTTTTTGAAAAAAAAAAATTAATCAATAATTAAAAAAAGGTATTGTCTGTAATTGTTTATTTGTGGCATATTCAGATTTTCTTACTTTTTATTGGGTATTTTGCCACTGAAAAATATTTAACAATTTTTAATGAAAAAACCTCTGTGCGAAACAGATCAGACAGAGTTCTTGAATACTTGACTGTTTCAAAAAGTCTCACACCTAAAAATATATAAACTAGAACAATGTAATAAACTAAAAACTGAAAATGAAAGCTATAGGTAGTTAACGTTTCGGAAGAGAATCTACTTACGTTCTCAAAACTTAAAGGCCGTCAACCATGACAGTTCTTTGTTTATGTATTTCCATAGTCACGTGAGACATATATTATATTTATCTTATTTTTACTTACTTCGTCTCTAACTAGTACAAAAATCTATTGAATAATTCGAAACGCATCTATCCTCGTTTAATAAAATAATCGCGGATTCTTTAAGTTTTCTTTTAGTTCCGTTGCTCTCTTTTTCCAAAAGCTTCGCCGAGTCCCATCTAATTCTGTTATTATTATCCCACGAGTGTTCACAAATTTTAGATTTTTCAAATTCTCTCCCTCTAGCGTAATTTCTATGTTCACCAAGCCTTACGTTGAAGGGTCTAGATGATTCACCTACGTAATGTTTTCCGCACTCACACGGAACACTATAAATACAAAAGTACAATTTTTTGAATTTTGAACAATATTTAGAGGTTTGGTTTTTGATAAAACTGATCTTAGCGTGGAGCCCTCTCAAAGTATTTATTGAAATTCCTAAATTCTTTATCAGGTTCCTTCGAGTCTTATATTAAAAATAGCATTTTTTGGAAAAGCTGCCAGAAAATAATTTTAACAATAATCATCTAATGGTCAGTTTTGATGTAGTAAGCCTATGTACAAATGTTTCTGTAGATAAAACATTCATAATAATTAAAAACAAATTGCAACAAGATGAGAATTTCGCGAATAGAGCTGAGTTAAGCATTGAAACTATAATGGAATTACTTACACTTTGCATTAAAACAAGATACTTTCAATTAAATAATGACTTTTATCAACAAGACGTTGGGATGACCATGGGTTCTTCATTATCTCCAATATTAAGTAACATTTTCATGGAAAATTTTGAGGAATGTAATATTAATAATCTATCTATTGTATGGTGGAGATATGTAGATGACATTTTTGCTATATGGCCTGATAGTAAAGAATGTTTAAGCAATTTTTTTAATCAGATTGACGAAAAAGAACCTTCAATTAAATTTACAATAGAAATAAAGAATAACAATAAATTACCTTTCTTAGATATTTTAATAAAAAAATAGATAACACATACCAAACCAATTAGAAAAGAAACACACACAAACAGATACTTAAATTTCAATTCAACTCAACATATTAGTATTAAGAAAGTTGTTGTTAAGTGTTTGTATGACAGAGCCAAAATTATTTCTTCAAGTGATGTAATATTAAGGAACGAAAAGCAATTTATAAAAACTTAATAAATAATCAATATCCTGAGAGTTTTGTTGATAGTCAGTTATTGAACATTGGTAGTAGAAAGAATATACTATCACAATCTGAGGTATTTAGGTGAATAGCAGTAATTCCATAAATACATGGTTTATCGGATAAATTACGAAAAATTGGGAATAGGTTTTCCGTACGAACGGTTTTTCAAACGGGCTCCACGCTAAGATCGGTTTTATCAAAAACCAAACCTCTGAATATTGTTCAAAATTAAAAAAATTGTATTTATAGTGTTCCGTGTGAGTGTGGAAAACATTACGTAGGTGAATCATCTAGACCTTTCAACGTAAGGCTTGGTGAACATAGAAATTACGCTAGAAGGGGAGAATTTGAAAAAGCCAAAATTTGTGAACACTCGTAGGATAATAATCACAGGATTAAATGAGATTCGGCGAAGATTTTGGAAAAAGAGAGCAACGGAACTAAAAAAAAACTTTCCGCTATTGTTTTATTAAACGAGGATAGATGCGTTTCGAGTTATTCAATAGATTTTTGTACTAGTTGTTTGCCCATCCTTAGAGACGAAGTAAGTAAAAATAAGATAAATATAATTTAATGTCTCACGTGACTATGGAAATACATAAACAAAGAATTGTCATGGTTGACGGCCTTTAAATTTTGAGAACGGAAGTAGATTCTCTTCCGAAACGTTAACTACCTATAGCTTTCATTTTCAGTTTTTAGTTTATTACATTGTTCTAGTTTATATATTTTTAGGTGTGAGACTTTTTGAGACAGTCAAGTATTCAAGAACCAACCTCTGTCTAATCCGTTTGGTGCAGAGGTTTTTTCATTAAAAATTTTTAAATATTTTTCAGTGGCAAAATACCCAATACAAAGTAAGAAAATTAAAAAAGCTGTTATTTATTGAAATTTAAAAAATATATATTTGTTGTTTTTTAATTAATCGCAAACTATATACAACTAATATTATTTCCAAAAAACGGTGAAGAATATAGAATGTGCAACAATTATATAAAGCGCAGTAAATCGGCGAAGAGGATAATAGTTAGCGTGTTTTATCAGCAGAGTCTTGAAGACGTCTTGAAATTTCGTCAACTTCTAAAAGAAAAAAAATATAATATTATTATAATCATTTTAGTAGCGAAATATATAAATAAAAGTCAGCAAGCAGTTTCAGCGAATTTAATTCTTAATATTTGTTATTATTTTATTTATTTTAAGATATAAATATTTAACATACAAAATGGGAAGAATAAAGAAATTTATGTACCATTTATTAATGCTTTTAAATATCGTACAAACATATGTATACATATTATAGACAATATTTGCGATTTCTTACGTCTATTTTCAAGAGACTTCATGGATAACATATTCTTAATTCAAACATTAGGAAAGCCAATAGTGGACTATACATGATCAGAAGATACAACAGATATACTTTAAGAATCCTCTTTGTATATTTTCTATACTTATCAAAGGTTACAGTGCGGACACCATATTATTGCGGCATATTCAACACCAGATATTACAGAAGACATGTACATTGATTTTAATGTACTAATGCCAGTGAAGTTTTTGGAATTCCTAATGATAAACATAGTGATAGTGTTTTACATTGTTCTGATGACAGATTAATAATATGATTTTTAAAAGTGAGCTACCAAGTCACAAATGCTGTAAAGCCTAGATAATAATATTGTTTGATTTACGGCGTAGTTGTAAATTATTCTATGTAATATACTTGTGAAGAACATAACTTTAAAGGCAATTTATTTTATATACACCACTGACATAACCAAAAGGTATTTTCTAGTATGTTATCACCATCACCTCTGTTGTTAACAGTGAAGTAGAGTTTCGTATCTTTAGCGTTAAGCATGTAAGACTTGTTTAAATGTGATTCACCATCATTTATAAATATGTAAAATTCCAATAGACCCAAATAGGAGACCTATGAAACTTTATAAAGAGATTATACAGGAGTATTGGAGAATATCCATTATTAGTGAGTTTTTGCAGTAAGATATTTTAATCCAATGTGTAGAAAGCCGATGTCGAAAGATCGATGATAGCGATTTGTGGCGGTTATAGAATAGAATACTTTTTTGAAGAAAATTAAATTTCCCATCCAAATTCGTTTCTAAAATTTTCGTTTTCCTATTTTTAGTATTAAGAATAATTAAAGGAACATATGTAGTTTAGAATTTACGAATAGTCACTTTCTTCTTCTTCAGTAATTCGTCCATAACTTTCTTTTACGGCATCCTAGGTATAGATAAAATTTCTTGAGGAAAAAGAGATACTGTTTTTTTCTCTGTTCCGTACGATCCACGGTGACCGAGGTATCGTCATTCAAAGTTCAGCATATGTTATGTGTACACGTACATGTTATAATGAGATCTGGAACTGGGTTGATTTTTGAACATATCCGGTGAAGGGTTGGGGGGTAAATAGGGGGAAATAATAAAGCAAGTTGGTAAGAGTAAAAAAACTTGAAATTGACACTATTAAAGGGGTTGATAAAATAAAATTGAGATCTTCACTTGAAATTTGGTATACGTATATATTATAATGACATCTGGAACTACATTATATTTTGGGATTATTCTGTTGAAGGTCTGAGGGTCAAATAGGGGTAAATAGGGGAAAATAAGTACAGTAAGCTGATAAGAGTACAGAAACTTAAGATTCGGCGGATGTACTAGAAGTCAAGGCCTCAAATTCCTTTATAATATTTTTCAACCCCCCCACCACCTAAAACTGAAAACTAAAGAGAATCAACGTTTCGGAAGATTATCCACTTCCGTTCTCAAAACTTTCTGGCCGTCAACCATGACAGTTCGTTTCTTTTGTATTTATATATAGTCATGTCTCATGTGAGAGATTAATATCCTCTAACTCTAATTTTTAACTTAATCTTAAAAAACTGCCTATTTCCCGACCTAAGGAAATATTCCAAAGCATGTCCCATCTTCAAAAAGGGGAACAAACTAGATATTGAGAACTTTAGACCAATCTCTGTAATTTGTAACTTCTGTAAAGTCTTAGAAATATTACTTCATTGATAGAATATATCATTCAATTAACACCAAAATCTTTATTAATCAACATGGATTTATGAAAGGGCGCTTAACAACAACAAATTTATTCTGTGTAACTCAATATATCTCTGAATCCTTAGATGAACGTGGCAGGTAGATGTCATATATACCGATTTCTCCAAAGCGTTCGATAGACATGATCACCAGTTGTTACATAATAAATTAGAAAAAAGCGGCTTCTCATGTTCTTTGCTTCTTTTGTTTAAATCTTATTTAATGAATAGGACTCAGTACGTTGCATTAAATGGGTTCAAATCGATCGAATTTACTGCCACATCTAGAGTTCCCCAGGGATCTATTCTGGGGCCCTTGTTTTTTAACACATTTATTAACGACATAGTGAACGAAATTAATTTGCCTCACCTTTTATATGCCGTCGATCTAAAAATATTCACAGCAATTGATGAAATCGATTATTGTTTTCAACTTCAGACTTGCCTTGACAAAATAAACACCTGGTGTATAGTAAATAAATTATTCATGAATCCTAGCAAATATAACGTAATGTCCTTTTCTTTAAAAACATCACCTTTTATTTTTGATTACAGGTTAGATAATATCATACTTCAAAGACCTGTAACATTTCGTGACCTCGGCGTAACTTTTGGTAGTGAATTATCATTCACTGATCATATTGATACCATTGTGTCTGAAGCCTCCAAAGCCCATCGTTCGTACTAGTCGAGAGTTCACTAATACTGATACTCTGAAAATTCTTTATCAATCCTTCGTCAGATCGAAACTTGAGTACGCATCGCTAATTTGGAGTTCCAGTTATTATGTTCACAAGAATAACTTGGAGGCAGTTCAACGCAGATTTCTTAAAATTACTATGGTTCAAATCCAACGGTACCTGTCCAGTGATTGGTTTTTTGCAAAGTAACTTGCTTGAAAGATATTCTATGACTACTCTTGGGGATAGGCGTACGTACTTTTCTCAAGTATTTTTGTTTAAATTACTACACAATGATTTTGACGCACCCGAAATAATTAGTAAGCTTAATTTTCACGTTCCCAGATTAACCTCTCGTAATCACCTAGTTTTCTATTTACCTACGCCGCGTACCAACGTACTAAATAATTCACCTTTATATACGATTTGCAGTACTTCTAACAAATTATGTAGCGACTTCAATATTTTCAATCGCAGCCTTAGTGACATAAAACAAAATGTTCTAAATTAAGAACCAGTGATTGTCTTTGTTTTTCTTAATTTACTTTGAATCACATATGTGTATATTTGTATATATAGTTTTTATATTTAAACATTTTCCATGTTATTTTTTTCCCTTTCTTCGTATCATTAATTATTCATAGTTCGTACATTTAAGTAAATTTTGTCTTCATTTTACTTGCTTTCTATGTTCTGTAATTGGGTATCTTACCTGTTGAACAGTGTATGCAATAAATAAATAAATAAATACATACATTAATTAAATTATATTTATCTTATTTTGACTTACTTCGTCTCTAAGGGTGGGCAACCAACTAGTATAAAGATCTATTGAATAAATTGAAACGCATGTATTTTCATTTATTAAAATAATCGGTTTTATCGAAAACCAAACCTCTAAATGTTGTTCAAAATTATAAAAATTGTATTTATAGTGTTAGTGAGACAAACTTTACTAGCTGAGTCATCTAGACCTTTCAGCGTAAGGCTTGTTGAACATACAAATTACGTTAGAAGGAGAGAATTTGAAAAATCGGACATTTGTGAACACGCGTGGGATAATAATAATCACAGAATCCAGTGGCAGTTGGCGAAGATTTTAGCAGCAGAAATCAACGGAACTAAAAAAAAACTTAAGGAATCCACGGTTATTTTATTAAACGAGTATAGGTGCGTTTTAAATCATTCAATAGATTTTTGTACTAGTTGGTTGCCAACTAGGTGGATGTGGAAGTAAAAACAGTAGAGTTTTGAGAGAGTTGATTTTGATTCAGCGCTGGGAATTTCTTAAAATGGTGTCATCTAGTAACAAAATCAAAAGTGGGTCTCTAAAAAATAAGTTCTGTAATCCTTGTTCAAACATCCTCACTCCTAGAAACTCGACGGGGTTAATATAATTTTAAATAGGTAGTAACTGAGCCTTACATTGATGACATGGTATTATTATTAGATCGATGTAATTTTCTTCGTAGAAAATGTAATTTCCATATACATTATTAAACTATTTCATGCGACTCAAATGATCTAAGGAATATCATAACTAGCATAACCGTATTTGCAATGCGTGAAATCAATGTAGAATTTAATTATTTAAAAGAATACTGTTCATTCTGTTTTACCACTATAATTTGTAATACCTAAACGTCGTAAAATCTCTTTTCTTTTTATCGAAATATGAAACTTTAAATAAATAATAACGGTGGCCATGAATGTCCAATCAGCTAGAAAGTAAGTAAAATAAGGTAGTTCATTCCAAAAAAATAGACCTGAACTTTAAAATAGGTTACTACTTCCAGTGAACGTATAGTAATCATTAAAAAAAATTCAAAATTTTTATTGTAATGGGTTTAAAATGTCATGAAACGTGGAGATTTTTAATTTGAGCAAAAAGAATTTCTGTCTGACACCTTTTTTAAGATTATTTTTTCCATTTTTTTTTGGCTCATTTTTGATGGGGATGTGACACCTTTTATGGTGTTACGTCTATGGTATTTATGATGTTTTTAGCTTCCCGCACAAATGTGAATTCGTAAAGTTACAATGCACTTGCACTTCATTTTACATGAAAACCATTGATCCTACGAGATAAACTCAAATGACCTTTTTACTTCCCTCGTATACCGAAGGGAAGTATCGTATTCGAGAAAAAATCATCCTCCGAGATTTTTCCGGATTTTGACATTTCAGATCGCGTAGATTACGAAAATATAAGTTTTTCAATTCCGTCAGTTTGTCTGGGTGGACTAAAGGGTATAAATAATGAAAAACATTTTTTTTTGCTCAAATTTAAAATTTACACGTTTCATGACATTCTAAACCTATTTCAGAAAAAAAGCAATTTGAAAAATTTTTGAAAAAATTGTTACCACTAGAATAGATGAAAAAAATTTACAATTTCCGCGTTTCACGGTATTCTAAACCTGTTTAAAAAAAAGACGTATATATATTTTTTAAATGTGTGCTTTTAACACTAGATGAAAAAAAAATCCACGTTTCACGACATTCACAACCTATTTCAGAAAAAAAATGGAACGATTTTTACCAACATTTTGGAAAATATTTTACTAATGGAATAGACGGAATAGTTTTTGATTTGCTCAAATTTAAAATTTCCACGTTTCATGACATTCTAAACCTATTCCAAAAACTTTTGAAATTAAAAAAGAAATAAAAAATTTGTAAATTTTTGCCAATTACAAGTTACAAAACAGATAACGGAAAAAAATTGTCTCTGCTCAAATTTTAAATTCCCACGTTTCATAACATTCCAAACCTATTAAAAAAAAAAAACAATGAAATTTTGTAACCACTTACTTCCACTCCACTAGGTGAATGTGTGAATGTGGAACTGAAAATGTGACAGATGGCAATAATATTTGGCATATGCACCTTAATAGGTGCATATGCCAAATGCAATGCAAGCTATAAAACTGTTATTAGTTTTATTGAAAAATGTAGAGGGTGGTCATCTCAAGAAATAATTCAACCATGGTGGATATTTGTAAAGGTATTTACGCTAGCCTTCCATATTTGGCACCTGTTATTTAGTATTGAATTTTTGCTGTCGGATGACCACTCTATATATATTTTTGACCAGAAGTTGTCAGATTTTCTTTGTAATAATAGCGATAACTATATTCCGATTATTATTATTCTCAATGTCATTTCGGAATTAACAGTTTTTTAAAGTGACTGCCATGCAAAAATAAAGAGGTAAGTTCTGTGTAAATACTTTTACCGGTTTTTTCTTCTAAATATTCTCCTCAAGAAATAATTTAACATTTTTTTGGTCTCTAACTATTTCAGGAGATATTTAAAAAAATAGGTTTTTAAAATTTAAATTCAATTGTTTCAGAGAAGCATCTCTTATTGACATGAAAACATTGTTATTCTTTAATTAGTATAGATTCAAACATAGTTTACACCAAAAGTCACTAGTATTTACGAGTATTTACGTTGGCTAAATCACCAGAAGGCACAACAGTTGGCCCTATCTCATATTAAAAGAAATTAGAACACAAGTATGAGCTGATTGTATAGTTAGCTACAGGTGTATTATTTTCTCCTGAGTTGATTATTATTCATCAATTGTTGATTCATATTCATCAATGGATTTATTTTGTTTCTTTATAGTAAATGAAAGAAAAACCACTGAATGTGTATAATACAGAGATAATTCGCAAAGGCAATTGTTTTAATTACACTGCAGTAATTAGCTGTGTATTGAAATCATATCTGATAAACGTAAATTTTCAATTATATAGTCACTATAAAGGTTAACAATCCTCTCTTAATTACAAATGTAGCAAATTTTAGCTTGAGTATTTTTAATTCCACATGTTGTCCTCTACTCACACAGTTTTATTACCACAGAGTTGCAAAAGAAATTCGTTTTTCAGTCTGAGATAAATTATAAATATAAATTTCAAGCTAGTACTCCACTTTTTGGAACGAACATATAATTAATAAATAACATTATATATGCTCACTGTTGCATTTTAACTCAAGTCTGACGATGAGCAATATGTACCGTATACCATATTAGTGGAGTAAAAAAAGAACATTGGTGTGTATAGTTTTGTAACAGCAATAATATGGTTTCATACCTACTGGGGTATCACTAGGAGTATATATCTGATGTTCCAAAGCCTGTTGCGTTTTTCTTTATAAACAATTTTGTCTTGTGAAAAGTGTTTTTTTAGGTGAAAAGGTGAATATCTCCGGTTCTAGAGGTCCCATCAGGACAAATTATAACCGAAAATCTTCGCAATTAAAATTTCAACAAATCTACGTTGGTTCTGGGTCGTTTGAGTACGTACATAACATATAAAATGGAATAAACTGCCTAAAAACCGTATTTGTTTTCATTTTAACGCCCAGGGATGTCAAGAGTCCCGATCGGCTTAAAACTTTCAAAAAATATACCTCTTTGTTGAAAACAAAACATCCTGAAATTTTGGTGTCTAAATATTGAACCTTGTGGACATAAATGAACTTGTTATCTGAAATTTTAATTGTCTGCCATTTTGTGCCATTAGTTCCAAGATGAACCTTTTCTTTTCAAAATGTAGTGACTGTAGATTCCAGAATCATGTGCTCTAAACAAGCGAAGGGACCCCAAGATGACTGCCTTCTGCATTATTATTATTATTACTCACTAATTTTTAATTATAAAATCAAGCGGTTCACTAATTTGTAAGCAAACTTAGGGTGTTCAACTTCACCCTAAAACGGAGCGAATCCAACAATAACATGGTCTATTCGCCATCTAGCCTAGTAGCAGATAGTGTAGATTTAAACACAGAAAAGTATAGATTATCTATTCTGGCTGACGTCACGATATTAATTTATTTTACGTGACAATGAATAATTATGCATAATATATATATATATCCACTGGGATACATATGGTATGAATGGCTCAAATGTTATGTTTATTGTCAGAAGTAAATAATTACATTACCTGATATAATCATATCCTCGATTTATATTTTGATTTAACATATCCTAAAATTGCTATTATTACAATGTTTATATTTTACAAATAATCATAATTTTAACACTGACTGTTTATCTTTGACAATAGAAGAGATTTATTTATAACGTTATTTATATTGGTGCAATGGTCTAACAATAAATATTTTATATGGAGCAAACCACATAATAGGTATACACTTTTTGTTTAAAATAATAATTTAGAAATTTTCATTAAAATATCTGTTATTTCAATTTAGTTATTATTGTTAGGGCACAAACCTTAATTTACAATTCGTGCGCCGGCAGCGCCGTCAATAAACAGCCCAAACAAGAAAGGGCTAGTAAAAGCAGTGTGAAATAGACCGCCTTAGCGTTAAGTTGTTAAATACCTTATATTGTGCACGCTGAAAAATAAATAGTTTATATACAGTCCACACAGTTACTTTCAAATCTACAACGGAGTCCAAAGCTCCACTAAATAAGACATTACAATTATATTCATCTTCCAGATACTACATAAAAGAAGGTGACCATTTTTGACGATTTCTGAGCTCCTTTCTATATGTTTCCAATATTGTTGAAATTATTTCTTACTGGATGCTAATCAAAAGCTGTAAAGGGATAAGATTATAAAGAAGGTACTATTGCCTTACTTTATTTAAAGTACCTATGTCGCTTACTAACGTACGTTGTAATAAGGATATACAACAAGAAAACGATATAAACACTAGAAAGAACAGAGAGTTGTATTCACTTACAACAAAGAGAGAAAAAGCTTACGTGGTTTGGTAGAAGTAAATCGCTTTGTGGAAATTCAATTGAGATTTAAGATATAGAAATTTAAGGTTATTACATTACACAGCCCCACAAAAAAAAAGTTTCGGATCTGGATGACTGATCCTGGTATTTCTATGTACTTTTGGACTCTAAATACGAATCCGGGGTCAAAGTTTTTGTGTAATGGCAAGAACATCCCTTCAATAAAGTAAATTTATATAACTCGGTTCGAATTGCATCTAGAGGAATGAAAAGAAAACCAATCGATTTGTTATTTTACAAGCTTCATTTTTGCTCCTAATGATTGTTTTGATAAAACCTAGGGTTCTCGAGTTTTTCGTGAGAAATTGCTACAAAACATGCATTTTTTTAGATGAAAACTCAACATTTTCGATCGCGAATAACTCGAAAAATATTGATTTATCGAAAAAACTTCATAGAATATTTTTTGCTTAGAATCTCTCTATCGATTTCTGTGGTTATTTTCATCTTACTAATTTCCACCCCGGAAAAAGGGTGGCATCCACCCCCAATGTAAAAGCACACCTACGGACCACGTAGACTTTGCAATACTATCAATAATTATGAATCGAATGCCGTTTATTTCATTAAAGTCGATCTTTCCTAACCGAAGTTCAAGGTTTTGCACTTCCTTTGCTTTTAGTGACTAGACTAAACACTTTTTGGGGGTTTGGGAGTTAGTTTTCGCCCCTTTCAAGATGCGGTCAAGGCAACTGAAGGAGGTCCTCGTTAATGCACTGTGACAATTCTGCGATAAGAACAAGGAACACTTGCCCTTCCAGATCACCCTTCACCCCTTTGTTCCTCGTCCAGCAGGGAGTCGTTCATATACAGACTGTCTATTTTACGAGGGCCACACCAAATATCTCGCTTAATATCTATTGCAGAAGAATAAAGTTTTAGAAACAGTTATCCCATTTTTTGTGAGCTATATTTCAGTAAAAAGAAATTTGAAATCCATAGCCTACTTTATGAGATATATTACAAAAACCTGAAAAATAGGAAAACCACAAACGGCTATAGCTTCCTTATTTGAGGAGATACGAAAAAAGTTAAAGGAATGAAAGTTGACGGCAAAGACAATGATATAAAACATGGCACAGACATTTTAACCAATAGTGTCAATATTTAATATTTTACGAATACCACAATTCATATAATTGAATCGGCTGTGCCATAATTAGTGAAAAACAATGTATACAGTTATTAATAAATTTGACAGATTGTCACTGTTGTATGTTGTATGTTGCGTTGTCGAGTTCTAAGACAAATTTTGTATCAGTAATTATGGTGTACACCAATAATAACAAAGTCGATATGATTAGCATTTATTGTCAGTGCAATTTTGACGCTGAGATGGCAGTCACGGTTTACGGAGATAGATTTCCAGATGCTCCGCAGCCAAATCGAACTATGTTTAGGAAGTTAGTTCAAAATCTAAAAACGCACGGTTCATTTTCAAAAAAAGTACTAGGACGAGCGCATGTTGCGGATAATGTAAGAAAAGTAAATAGAGTAATGAATTATGTTAACCAAAATGAGGAGACCTCTTTGAGACAAATTCAGAGAAACTGTCGCATAAAAAAAGACAGTGCGAGAAAAATATTGAAAAAAAAACGGATTTCGATACTACAAAATGAGGAAAGTTCAACATTTAAATGAGGGAGATAAGCCAAGGAGAGTAAGATTTTGTAGATGGTTATTAAATAAGAAAAGGAATGACGCGCTGATATGTAGCAAAATTCTTTGGTCGGACGAATCAAATTTTTCTAATAATGGATTTTTCAATAGAAATATGCATTATAAGTGGACACGAGAAAATACACATTGGTGCAGAGAGACTGCTTTCCAAGAAAGATTTTCTACGAATGTTTGGTTGGGTCTTTTAGGGACTAAAGTAATTGGACCTTATTTTTATGATGGCAAATTAACCGCTCGTAGATACCTTAATTTCCTGCAAAACGAATTTCAAGATTTTCTTTATGAATTAACAGTGGCAGAAAGATTAAATTATTCATATTTTCTACAAGATGGGGCTCCACCTCACACTGCTGTAATATGTACAAATTATTTAAATCAAGTTATGCCAGATAGCTGGATAGGCACCTATGGACCCATTCTATGGCCAGCTCGATCACCAGATATTACTCCCTTGGATTTTTTTTGTCTGGGGTTACATTAAAGACAAGGTATTTCAAACTGCCCCTGAAAATATTGAGGACATCAAAACCAGAATTCGAAACGCATGTGAGGCAATTACTCCTGAAATGCTCCAAAATGTAATGCGTGACGTGTCTCGTAGAGCACGTTTATGTGTCAGAATGCATGGTGCACAATTTGAGCATTTGCAGTTAGAAAAATAAATACACACAATTTCTTTTCAATATAGTAGTAGGTAGTATGTTATACATAGTTTTTCGTTTTTTTCTTTGGATGTTCGTTTTGTACTTGTATTTTTATTTATGAGATATTTATTGGTTTGTATTAAATTGTAATAAATAATTACGGAATTATAATTATTATAAAGTGAATTGTTACTATTATGGCACAGCTGATTGTTACGATTCAATTATATGAATTGTGGTATTCGTAAAATATTAAATATTGACACTATCGGTTAAAATTTCTGAGACATGTTTTATATCGTTGGAATGAGAAAAAAATAACGGAATTAATGGCGTCATGGCCTACTTTGAGATATGTATTTTTCATTTTTGCACATTAGCGTATGTCAAAGCCAACTGCATTTTTCGATTTTTTTGTTACACGTTATTATTCTTATTGTCTTTGCCGTCAACTTTTATTCCTTTAACTTTTTTCGTATCTCCTCAAATAAGGAAGCTATAACCGTTTGTGGTTTCCTATTTTTCAGGTTTTTGTAATATATCTCATAAAGTAGGCTATGGATTTCCAATTTCTTTTTACTGAAATATAGCTCACAAAAAATGGGATAACTATTTCTAAAACTTTATTCTTCTACAATAGATATTAAGCGAGATATTTGGTGTGGCCCTCGTAAAATAGACGGTCTGTATACCCTTTTGAAAGCATGGTTCCAGGGCGGCATTCACCCTCTACCATATCTTTCTGCACTCTCAAGAGTTGTAAGCTAGAAGCTTTTATGACATTGTTCTATGTCCTGAAGGATATAAAAGGGGTATATCAACCCCTTCGGGAGAATTGTTACCCCTTTACTGAAGCCCCTGGCATTAAAGAAGAAAATTACGAGAGATAAGAAGTCCCCATTCATACTTCTTTCCATAATGATACTTATTCACAAATTCACTTTATTAAAGGGATGCTTTTGCCCCTACACAAAAGGGTATAGGATTTTTTTGACCTTGGATTCGGATTCAGCGTCCAAAAATATATAGGAATACCATGGTTAGTCATCAGATCCGATTTTTTTTTTCTGTGGGGCTGTGTTATCTAACTGAGAGCTGCGAATGTTATAGCAGGGCTGCCAAACAAGAGACGCATGCTTATGCTTAGATAGCAAAAAAAGGAAAATACAATAATAGTTTTAATGTCGAGATACTTGAAAAATCAAGCCCATTGCGTACAATAAAACCAAGAGTGTTGTTTACGTCGTAAATAACGAAATTGACAACTGATTGACAAAGCTGAGTATTTTGACATAAATTACTCCAAACGAGAACGGCCGAACTAAAGGTTCGGTTTCTAGAATTCTAGTATCATTTTGAAAGTTGTTCAGAATTCGATCACCAACACAGTGATATGAACATTTTTTCTCTATGAGGAATATCGCCGATTTTAGAAATGTGCCGATCGAATGCAATATACTCTTCGTTTTGTATTTGCGAAGAGTATAATAATTTTAATAATCTAATGTAATAAATAAATGATATCCTTTACTAAAAAATGATGTACTAACATTTTCATGAAAAATGTCACTACATTGCATTTTTGCACGTTTAATGTGAAACTGTTCTCAACACACCAGGCGCTAAGTTTAGATATATTATTTTCTAATTTGATGCACTCACTTATGTGAGAAATTCTATGTAGTGGTTTGATATCATCTGCATACATTAAACAATAAACATCTAACTTATACGCTATACCGTTGATTAATACATTAAGAGTGGCCCAAGAACTGATCCCAGAGGTAGACCTGAATCCATTGCACCCAAATCACCCGATCCCGGAGGTACGAGGCTAACAACCAACTCGTTACCCTTACCGTAGCCCGTGCCGGCCACTGATGCTAAAATAAGCGTCTTTGGCCGAACACAATTCTAGAGCTACACAGTTCACACTCCTCTTTGACGAAAACGGAGCATATGACGCCAACTGGCACCCTGGCCTTCCGACTAGTCACCACCCAAACTCCTCCAAACTCCGAGGGGGCTTGGCAACAGCAGTTCCCTCTCACTACAGACGAAATACGCTCCAGGGAGCAGACATGCCAGCGAAGAAAGAAGACCAAGATAGAAGAGCGCGAAAGACGACCCAGCTGGCAGGGTCCAACAGCCAAGACCAGGGCTAACATCGCCCACACCATCCAAATTTTCGGGTGGGGCAGGCGAAAAATGAGGCCAGTCCGGGTGTCTACAGCGATTATTGTGGCAAAGAGATCAAGCTCGACCCCTAATCACTTGAGTCCGTCATCTTTAGTCAAGAATATTGACGCGAATCCATTGCACGCGACGTACTGTTCTCTATCTGATAAATTACTTTAAAAAATGTGTAAGATTCTGTGACGCTCCAATGTTACACAGTTTTCTAAATGTTAATGTTATGATTAAGCCTGTCGAATGCTTTTGTCAAATTAAAATATATTGTTTGAACTACCATGTTAATGGGCTCAGATATATATTGAGTAGCACATATTTAAATTGGTGGATGTAGATCTGCCTTTCATAAATCCATGTTGTTGAAAGGAGATACTGTTCTTGATATACGGATAAATGCAAATATGCATCAAAATTTCAAAAGCCTTGCTAAAGTAACAGACGATATTGATTGGTCGGAAATTTGTTATACAATTTTTGTTGTTCTGACGTACTTTAGAATCTCTTCACATATCAGGAAAAGAACAGCCAAGTTAAATAAAATTTTTAAGTGCATGGGCGAATATATTAGCACAATCTTTCAACAAAAATACATTACATGACATTACATCCGGTCCCATGGTGAGCTTCGGTTTAATTTTTTTAATGCCTTTAGAACATATCCTTAGGCAAAGGAAACTAAATTGATAATACTGTTTTTTAAGCTAGTATCGTTAGAATTTGGTAGATTTAGGGTAGCGTTAACAATGTCGGACTATTGAGATGTTTATCATTGTAATACATATCTTTAGAGATATTTGTCATGCCTTTCTTATTATTGATGTATGCCCAGAATTTATTAGGACACTATTAATACTATTATCAGCTCTTACAGCTTTGACCTATGCCTTATAAATGCATCTAGTGCATATATATTTTAACCCATTAAAGACTGACACGTATTAACGAACCAAATGTAATCATACTATGAAATGTCTTTAATATTAGTTCATTATAGCCATTTATACTTTAAAATTTAAAGAAAAATGTTTTCATTGATTTTTTTCAGTACGGTCTAAAAATCACACGCTAGGCTTTAGAGGGAACAAACTTTATTAAAGGCTCTTATAACATATTATGGCTTTATATGATAATCTTTAAAATATGTAATACAAAATCGTACTATTGGCCAATACCATTTCTTACTCCTAATAGTTATTCTAAATTGGTCATGAGTCTACACCCCCATTGAATTGTTGTACTCGGGTATTATTGATGATTAAGATACATCAATTCTTGCTTTGGAAGATGTACATTATTGTTGGCATTTTGATTTTCTATCGATTAGTACATCACTACGGTTAGTAGCCATTGTTATTTGACTCTTATCATGTCACCGAGAAATACTGATACAATTTTCTTGATCTCTTAAAACATGAATAGAACCACGGTGACTTTCCTTTAAATCTTTTAAAGGAGCTTTTTCGATTCTGTATGACCGAATGGTGCCAGTGATGTACAGCTTCTCTTTTGTCATATCTTCTAATAGTGGTAACGAGTTAAAATAGTTATCTAAAAACACATGACTTTTCTCTGGAATGAAGCCTAGCGTCATGTTTATGGCAACCGAGCTACCTAAACCCATTTCAACAATGCGTTCCTCCTTGCCCTCATACAACTTGAAGCGTGTATAATAAGTATTGGGTTTATTTAGACACCAATATTTATATCCGAATGTAATCAGCTTGCCTTTGATAAATTGTTTCATATGATATCTACCATATCTACCTCATCGAAAGACCAAATTTGTGGCAATGGTTTAGCATACAATTCGAATTTAGAACATATGGTGTCTAAGAGAGGTCTGATTTTGCTACATTTGTCTTGTTCATCATCAATATTGTTATCACTGAAATGTAGATATTTGAAAATTGACAGAAATCTGTCCCTGGGGATAGCTTCAGAAATCGCTGCGTTATGAACATCTGCCATTGTTCACCAATACATGTTTCGATTGGGTAATTGGAGATGCTCCGAAAAGAGCAAAGTAGCTAATATTTTGTACATGTCCTCCAATGTGACACTGAAGGTATTATCGCCATTTTTGTACTTTGGCGTATTTTTCACTTTCACTGCCTGGTGTACCATTTGCTCAATTATTTCCGGTTGAGGCTGATTTATATTTTATCCTTTGAAATATGCATCATGGATGTTTTCGGGTTGAAGACGTACTTCGTTCCAATTTCTTTCTTTTTTTTTTCTTTTTTACGTTCTTTCAATTTTTGGCTGCTTATGATTTTTAAACGCATTTCCGATAGTGGTATGTAATTCTTGAATTTGAACTCATCTTGGACATCTATTTTTTCCTCGTCTACTACAAGATTTTGAGGTTTGATATTTTGACTTGGTTCATTAAAAATATTTTCTGAAATATCTAGCAATACAGTTGAGTCTTCGGATATAACAAAGTTATGTTTTTCATTATCTTTAGTTACTAACTGCACATGTGAGGTTTGTGCTAAAATCCGTTCACCTAGATCATAAATATTATTTTCCGTAACTATTTCATCAGAAGTTTCGTCCTGATAAGTATTCTCGTCTTGATCTGGCGGAGATAATGTAAAATTAATACTTTCAGCATTGGTTAATCCATCATCATCCCATTCGTGTATAACTGTCAATAACTCTTCAGTTGTCAATGGTCGTCTACGAATAAATAGGTACTATAGCGGCAATACATAAGATGTGTTTTCGACTATAGCGTATAATAATTCGTACGTATTTAGGGGCACGTGACAAATGTATTCACTTTGTTTTGTTCTGAGTCAATCAGGTAAAAGTGAATTGAGTGTTGTTGGAGCAAAATTACAATCAAATAGGTATCCGCAGTCGATCACTCCCATTTGCAACTTCTACTAGTCTATAATGCATGCGTTATCAACCACCTGACAGCAAATGAGGATTGTGAAGTTTGTTATTAAACGTCTTTTCCGTTGAAAGACGATAAAAATGGTGAGAATCGATACATAATTATGTTATTACTTTCGGTATTTATTTAATCAATTGAAATTTCATTAAATTCTGTTCACTGATTTCTCAAATGATGATTAATATGGCTCTGGATCTACCCCTTTATGTAAATGTTGGATTTATTAAGGACTAAATTCTGGTACTGTTAAATAAATGAGGTTAATTTGCTATTCACTTAAGAATACTACTTCTGCGTTGGTGTAATACAATATTAAAATGTATTATATTGTAACCTTTATATACCCTTTATGAAATTTGAATTCCACTTATAAAATTGTCGAGAGTCTTCCACATCGAATATATTAATTCCTTAGTTCGGGTTCATTACTGCATGATGAAAATTTTATGTAATTACTTACTTTTACTAGCATTAAATATAACAAGAATTAATGTTAACAAAAATGAATAAATTGTACTTTAAATCTCATATATTGAAATTCGGACCAAGTAATTGCGGCGTTCATTGAATTTCGATTAAAGTACATTCACATTTTAATAATAAATTTTAATTAATTAATTTAATTAACTGCATACAAATGTACGTGTGTCAAAGTTTCTGTAGATGTAAACAGATCAAATCAATTCGACGTTTAGATACAAATAAAATCTGCTGGGATATTCGCATCCTAATCCAGAGAAACATCTATGGTACCGGAGTACCTTAGCAATTCAGAGTTTGGATGGTGGCGAGGCAGAGATTTAGTTAAAAATAATTAAACTAAATGGAAGCTTTGTTCCTACTACGCAGTGGATTTTCTCGAAAATGGCGCATAAGGTATATCCAGAGGCTTAATAACATTTAAACTTAAAGACAATTGATAATAAATGAGGCTTGGTCTTACAGACAACGGATTTTAAATGAGCCCAAAGAAAATAGCCTAAGGGACTTAAATCTGGCGATCGCAGTGGCCATCAAATATGTCGTCTTTGACCTACCCATATCTGAGGAAGTATTTCATTTAGATATTGACGCAACTTCATGATGAGGCGGAGCTCCATCTTGCTGATACCAAATTTCATCTGAGAATCGTTCAGGACATTTATTATGAATATTTTCCTTTTTTCTCAATATTAAAGTGGTCAATATTTTGTAATAACAAGTTGAATTTTCATTAACTAATAAATATTTATTACTCTTTGTTTTATTATTTTATTTAATATTTAAAAAACCACAAATCGCACTCTCACCAAATTCTGTGTCAATATAATGCATGAAAAAGTGTCTATCTGAAAATGGAAAAACATCATCCTTTATAGAAACTGTCGATGATGTTATACCTTGAAAAATATGGTAGCTATTGGATATCAATATACGTCGCTGAATAGAATAAAAATACTACAAAATCTTTCGTAAAAGGTATTTTTTTATTAAAAGTCATAGTTTAGCCATAAGTCAGATGTTTCCATTTAATAGCCCAAACCTATGTATGTTGTTTAATATTTTGTATGTCTCTATAAAGTTATCTTGCATTCTTCGTTAAAGTAGTGTTAGTAATTTTCACTATCTTAGGCGTTCTTCATATGGTAAGTTATAAAATCTGTGATGCAGAATTTTCGCTGCTCTGCGTTTGTTAAGAAGATCAATGTCTTTTCAAAAATAAGACGGTCATATTTGGAAACCAACCATGAGAATATGATGAATGAATGACTTGTAGATATGTCATGTAGTTCGCTTTTCTGATAATGTTGATGATGTGGCTGTCCCATTTGAGATTACATTTTATCGTGATAGCAAGATTAATCTGGGATTTTGTGGATGGTATGAAACTGTTATTCAGTTGATATTCTAATTGAGAACTACTTTTATCTATAAATAGCACAACGCATTTGTTGCTGTTTAACTTCATTGATCAATTTTTTGTGCAGTTGTAAATTTTATTGAGATTGTATTGTATTCCTTCACTTGCTTCAAGAGGATGATTGAAATTTCATGTTATCTGTATATATTCTTACATAAGATGTACTTGATGACGGCAGGTTAGCAGCAAATAGCGTAAATAAGACAGGTCCTAAGACAGAGCCCTAAGGCACACCACTCAGAACAATACTAGACTTACAATTGTATCTAATCCTCATATAAAACTTTCTACCATTCAGACAGAGTAATCCGTGTCAAAACATTTGTTTGAATACAAATGTGTTCTAGTTTAGCTGTCAAGCGTTGGAAAGGTACTCGATCAAATTGGTTTTGTAAATCAAAGTCATTAGTCGAGGCATGTATGTTAACTAGGAGATTGGTTACAACTGATCTTCTTAGTGTGAAGTCATGTTGTTTTTCTGCTGCGAAAAATAGTTCATTGGTGATCTTTCGTTCCATACTTTGCACGGGATAGATGTGAGGCTCATTGCACAGTAATTGGCAACCAACTTTTATCTTTTTTATACGTGGGTATAACTGATGCTGTTTTCCAATCCTTTCGATAGGTGCCTGAACTAAGGGACGATTGCATTATTTCTGCCAAAAGTCGGTACATAGCTTTGGCAGTATTTACTGATGATAGTAAAAAGTACATAATATACGTGTGCTAGTTTACTACTACATCTGCCAATATTTTATTACTAGTTTAATCGTTGCGTTTATTACGAAAACCACAAACTAACATGTTGCTCTGATGTTATGGAGATTTATTTCCCGCGCTCTATTAATGATCGAAGAGGCCATACAATATATTAGCCGATTGGGTTTTTTCAATGTCTATTAAAATTGTTAAAAAATTGACAGATTAGATTATTGGCATTATATAGTTTTAGCATAAAGACTCATTTTCTCATCATTCCCATTGAATATGCACAGTAAGGTCCATAAGTAACGGATACATTCATTTTCTACGTAATTTATAATTTATGTGTAAAATCCCAAAGCACATCAAACTTGAATTCTAAAATTACATTTTTTGAGCATATTGTTACGTTTATTCACCTTTTAGGAAACACCCTGTGTGAATCCGTGGGTTCTAAATAATTTCAACAAGAGATAAACACGTCTAACACTATTTAACAATTTACTGACTATACAATACTTCAAAATACACTTTGTTTACTTTTCTATTTAACCTCACTTTTCACTTTTCAACTTGTTCACTTTTGTAAACTGCCTTCTTAATAAAACTTCTCCTTCCGCGCTGGTAATCGCGCTTTATATACTCTGAAATTACCTCTAGATTGAACCAGAATCTCTAGAAAAGTCCTTGGCTCTTTCTACAGTCTTTCCAGTCACTATCAGTAGGCATAGGCGTATCATCTCCAGCTCCAAGGGGGTGTAATTCATAACAATATTTTTATACCTCCCCTTTCAACCCCCTTGGAGTGACAGGTACCCCTTCAAAATTTTTTTGTCGATCAAGCGTGCATGTAATGGCTCATTTGAAAGGGCTTTAATTCTCTATCCATCAATATTAGTCCAGTTAGTAAAGTAAAAAATACACCAGAAGCTCGCAAAAAATGTTATCTGAGATTTTCCTTCTGTAACTGTTAGTGCGAGGAATGAACATCACAAAACCACAAAAATCAGTTCGGGGGGTGCCGAGCAACTCCCAAAAAGACCACCCCTTCAATGAAAAGAGCCTTATTTTACTGAAAACTCGTTAACCGTTAAAGATATAAAAAAATTGTTCATCATAAAAAAGAAAGGTTGACTAATTGCCTTAAAAAAGTCCTCTTGGATATGCCATGGTTTTCAAGAACATCGATATTGACAAAAATTGCAAAATTTGCATTTAGACTTATTGGAATAATTACATAATAATGTCAATTAATTGTAACTGTAGAGTGGTATTTCTACAGATCAATTAATATAATATTTCCAAATTGCACATATACATTTCTTTAAACATCTACTTTGTGTAATTATCGAGGAAGAAAAGCGAAGGAAAAATCTTTTCATAATAATTTAATTTAATTTAATTAAAGCTGGGAAGATAAATCAAAATAGGTTTTCAAGGGGAGATAAGATACTCTCTTGTGTTGCCATTTTTGAGGGCCATTGATATTTATTAGTTTATAAAAATATCAATATAATATAGTTATGTCTTGATACTTTGTGCATCTAATTATTCACAGGCTCATAAAAAATAACTGACTATAATATAATTTATAAATGCATTATCTTTTAGTTCAAAGTAATACTTCAATGCAGAAAAAGTTAGGAATAAAAATATTCACATTTGCAAATTTAGCAGCATGTTAAACTTAGCCAAAAAAGAATCCTCCAAAAAAGGCTGCATATTCAATTTTTTGATGATATGATAATACAATTTTTTAACTATAAAATGATTAGAAATAATAGTTATATGACATATAAACTGGAAAAAAAAATTGTGAGCTAAATTTTCAAGATGTTCGGGTTTTTTTTATTTTTAGGAAACAATAAAAAATTGGCCAAAAGGCTAACTTCAACATGCTGGTAAATATGAATATTGTTATTCCTAACTTTTTCTGCATTGAAGTACTACCTTGAACTAAAAGATAATGCATTTATAACTTACTTAAAGTCAGTTATTTTTTATGGGCCTGTGAATAGTTAAAAGTGCAAAAAATCAAGAGGTAACTCTATTATAATGTTATTTTTATATACTAATATATATCAATAGCCATCAAAAATGGAAAACAAAAGAGTATTTTATATCCCCTTTAAAACCCATTTTGATTTTTCTTCCTAGCATGTTTGGTTTTCGAGCAATTCAATTTTTTCTATAGGCCGCCCGCAAAAAAATTCAAATAAACGAAAATTCGTGCGCATAAAAAATACAAATTTTGCAATTTTTTTCAATATCGATTTTCTCGAACACCATGCCATATACAAGAAAATTACAAGAAGACTTTTTTTAGGCAATTAGTCAAGCTTCATTTTTTATGTTAAGCAATTTTTTTATATCTTCAACGGTTAAAGAGTTACCAGAACTGATTTTTGCGGTTTTGTGATATAATCCCTCCACTAGTAGTTACTGAACGAAAATCTCAGATAACGTTTTTTATTATGGAAATCTTTATAATTATTGGACTATATAAGTTTTTTTAATTTCTCTAATGTTTTTTATTGAAAAATATTACATTTACTAAGCAAACAAATGAACATGAAACAGCTTAAATCAAATGTTAATATCCCCGTTGCTCCTTGACAATAATAGATGCGTTCTAAAACATTTTGTATCGTTTCCGGGGAGCTTTGATTAATTTCTGGCCTTATTCTGTCTTTTAAATCATCGACGTCATTTGGTCTGTTGAAGTAGACTTTCGATTTTAGGTAACCCCATAAAATATAGTCATGCGGAGTCAAATCGGGACAATGGGAAGGCCACTCAATTTCACGTCGTCTACCTCAAAATCGGAAGGACAAACAAATATCTGCTACTTGGCTAAATTAGTTCCCTCCCACAGTTTTCGAGGGTGCTAAAACCGATTCCGGGGTCCAATAAAGTTTTTGACCCCAGCCACCCCCCCCCCAAAATCACTCCAAAACCACCCTTAAAGTATTATTTACCAGCGCAGACATCAATCCAATCCTGTATTTTGGTGAATTCTTCCTCGTCATAACTTATTCTAGAGGAGGATGACCCCAATCACCCCTACCCCTCGATTAAACCGCTATAGGGTGTAGAATTTTTGTTCTTTTTGCAAAAAATATTGACAATTTTTAAAAAGAGGGTTTGTCGGTGGCAAGATGAACGTAACTATGGTTATAACCAGGGGTGGTTACAACCCCTCCAAGGGGTGGATTGTTGATATTTTTTTTGTAAGAATATTTACAATTTTTAAAAAGGGGGTTAAAGGGGGTTGTTGGAGGGGCTTTTCATCTTCCCTGCGTGAACCGCCTCGCTAAAAACGTTGAATATTTTTTATTTAAAAAATATCCACCCCTTGGCCGGGTTGTAACCACCCCGGTCTCCTTCATCTTCCCCCTTTTAAAAAAATTGTACATATTTTTTACAAAAAATACATTCACCCCCTGGAGGGGTTGAATCGGGAGTAGGGATGACTGGGGTCATCCCCCTCTAGAATTACCACTTTAAGTTATGGGGAGGGCCAATTCACCAAAATACAGGGTTGGATTGATGTCTGCCTGGGAAAGAGGGAAAGGGAAGTTTTGGGGCGATTTTGGGGGGTAGCCACTCAATTTCACCTCGTCTACCTCAAAATCGATATTTAGTGGCGGTCAGAAGTCGGAAGGACAAACAAATATCTGCTACTGGGCCAAACTAGTTCCCTCCCCCCATTTTCGAGGGTGCTGAAACCGATTCCGAGGTCCAATTATGTTTTAGACCCCAGCTACCCCCCAAAATCACCCCAAAACTACCCTTAAAGTATCTCTCCCGGCGCAACATCAATCCAACCCTGTATTTGGGTGAATTCTCCCTCGTCATAACTTAAGGTGGTAATTCTAGAGGAGGATGACCCCTATCACCCCTACCCCTCGATTAAACCCCTATAGGGCGTAGCATTTTTGTTTTCTTTTTGCAAAAAATATTTACAATTTTTAAAATGAGGGTTCGTCGGTTGCAAGATGAACGTAACGAGCGTTATAACCAGGGGTGGTTACAACCCCTCCAAAGGGTGAATTGTTGATGTTTTTTGGTAAAAATATGTACAATTTTTAAAAAGAGGGTTGTTGGAGGGGCTTTTCATCTTCCCTGCGTCAACTCTCTCACTAAAAACGTTTCATATTTTTTACATGAAAAAATATCCACCCCCTGGCGGGGTTGTAACCACCCTGGTCACCTTCATCTTCCCCCCTAAAACAATTGTAAATATTTTTTACAAAAAATACATCCACCCTCTGGAGGGGTTGAATCGGGGGGTATAGGTGACTCGGGTCATCTCCATCTAGAATTACCACTTTAAGTTATGGGGAGGGCCAATTCAACAAAATACAGGGTTGGATTGATGCCTGCCCGGGAAAGAGACCTTAAGTGTAGTTTTGGGGCTATTTTGGGGGGTA
Source organism: Stenurella melanura (assembly GCA_963583905.1). Classification (NCBI taxonomy): domain Eukaryota; kingdom Metazoa; phylum Arthropoda; class Insecta; order Coleoptera; family Cerambycidae; genus Stenurella; species Stenurella melanura. Next base: position 199,548,774 of record OY757309.1, read on the forward strand.
GCCGGGGTCAAAAACTTTTTTAAATCTTGGAATCGGTTTCAGCACCCTCGAAAATGGGGAGGGAAAGGTAGATTGCCCAGTAACAGATGTTTGTAATTTTCGAGTAAAATCCGGACTCCTGACTTCCACTAATGGTTATAACGAATTACGCGTGACGGTGAAATTTTAATTCATAATTTTTAGCGACAGTTTTTTAAAGGTTCGATTTCTTTAAAAAATTTTCATTGTTTTTTCTAAATTCTTTTGTTATATAGTATTATATAGTATATGCGTATATTATGGTAAGTAAATGATATTTGTCTTCTCCGTAGTTAGTGTTTTGAATGAACTGTGTGCACGTATGATGAAGTGTTCTGTTCTATAAATATTAAATAAATCCTAACATTCAAGTGGATGTTTTAATAAAAATGTATTAACAGTTTTCATCCTGTTCTCTTGCACTGTAAGTGTTTATTTATACCAGGAAATGTATCTATAAAACAAAAATTTGCTTCCGCTTCTAAATTACACCATTAATATCTTCCTCTAGAACAACCACAACATTAACTAACTAAGACGGTTTTTTCCCATCCAGTAAAACCGACCATTAGTTAGATACGAATATTATCGCATTCGCGGTGTGTTATGAGGATAAGGGCTATTTTATCAAGTACTATTTAAGCTTATAATATACACATTATTCATTATATCAGAGCCCTTGAAGATCGTGCAAAAATAGTTTTTATAAAAATTATGCCTAATTTCATAGTCTACAAAATGACTTGAAATCCATGACGTTTATGGGTTATGAGAGAAAATCTCGAAAACGTGGAATGTGTTTAAGTCAGATAACTTCGTAAGTCAAGGAATACAAAATAACTACTAAGATGAAGTTTTTTTACGAAACAGAATCGATTAATGAGGTATTATGTATTTTTTTTTTTTCAGAAATGCTCCATTTCGAAGTTTACTTTTCACGCTTTAAAAAAGACATATAGGATCAGCGGAAAATACGGTATTAAATAGAATATTTCATTAACATAATCATTTTTGGTAAACATTTTTTTATGGAGAACCAGGATAAAATAAAACAATTCAAAAGTTCTGCAAATATTTACTATAATAGAGCAGTGACGCAGTTGCAAGAAATAAGTAAAGTCTGATAATAGAATCAAAATAAAGATCAAAATCGAATATATAACTCTCAGAATGTTAGTATTCATCTAATCTTCAAAATCATGTTTAAAGTACCATTTATTTTAATTTAGAAAGTCTTGACGGACGTTTTGCGAGTCATGTAATTTTCTAGTTGCAGTTGGCCTGCTTCTGCTGTATATAATGTCCGACAGCCGCACGCCATATAGCGAGGCTGCCTGTTAGATGCACGGTAGGGTGGAACGATCTGACTTTTTTTTATTTATGGAACCGGCTGAGATGTCAACAGTTGTTTTTTGGGATAAAACTAACATAAAAAAAATGTAAGCAAAAATGAATGACATCATGTTGCATAAGACGAATGACATTACACTTTAAAAGAGCAACATGAAACATGAAATTGTTTTTTTACCCAAAATTTCTTTTACGTTACTTACATTTAAACACAACGATACCTTTTACCACGACAGCTGATGGAAAATTAACAAAAAATAATACAGAAAGTCATAATTTTATCGGTTTTTAAAAGTACGTACGAAATTGTTTCTGATCGTTTGTTTAAATGTAATAATATCTGCATTATTATTTATGGATTATCAAAAATGTTGCACAAATATTTCATTTTTGAAAAATACGTTTGAGTCAACAGATAAAGGGGGTTTCGTTATTTCCTCTCCGTTTGTGTATGAGAATATAATGTAATTGTTCGAGTGAATAATGTGATATTTTCGTCCTTAGAGAAGGAGTATCCGGTATATTATAGGGTTGACCTCACTGTGCAGCTGTGTTCGTCAGTATCATGTAGTCTTTTTTCTAGTTGCACGTTCTTTTTGCCATTACATTTTATTGTATTGATAGATCCTGTCATCCAAAGAAATTGATTTTTTGACCATCCTGAAACCATTTTGTTGACAATGCTTGTTGATGATCGTCCTGCAATTCGATCATTGGCGTATAGACAGTTTTTGAAAGCAAGATCCTTAGTTATTTCTGAATTTTAAAATCTCCGGTTATATCGACTTCATTGCATAGCAAACGGTTGAGGTAACTGGCTCGCGCTGACATTTAAAATAAAAGATATAAATCATCGTAAAAGAAGTACCACCGCTCCAAATCTTTTCAGGTTTTCCATGTCATACACAGACGGTTGAACGAACAGTAGAATCAGTTACAGAAGCAGCAGCTGCAATGTGTGGAGAGGACTCCAGAAACGGTTTTATACGCCCAACTCTTAATTCTCGAGCCATGATGCTTACCATACAAAATTAGAGTATAGAACGCAATGAAATATGTTCTCTCGTTTAGTTAAGTTTTTATTCACAAAAATGTATTTTACGTTTAAAATTTAAAATATTTTTCGAAGAAAAAAAAATTCTTTCTTCGTTATTATGCTGGGCCGGGGCGACAAAATTTGCTAAATAATTAGAAACTCCTATAAAAAAGTCACTTTTTCGTTTTGAGTGGTTATATGACATGTGCAACACGACGCCATTTTTATTTGTAGTTAAAAATAATCTTTTTTAAAATCCCACATAACATCATTCCACTCAAATACGTGGCCCCAGCAAGACTCTCCTCCATTATCTCTTTGGTGACGTTAGCCTAACGTTTTGGTCATCCTTTTCGCCTCTCATGACCTGGTTTTTCCTGGACAATTAACCACTCTACAGTGTGAACCTAAAGAAACGGACAAAATTCATATCTTTGGTATGTCATTATTCAAAAAAATCCTCGAACAGGTCGATTTTAGTTTTGTAAATGCTACATTTTGTCACTATACCAAAATTCATGACGTCATTGTTTTTTTTAGTTATGACGCCATCATAATTTTTTTTAATGGAAACAGACATTTCTCTTGACTGTTTTTGGTGGTATATATCCTTCAGCTTTATGTAAAACCGCTGCCTAAGGAATCACTACTTCCACATCCAGATTCTTCATCCAAGTCACTTTAAAGGAAATATCTTGACTATATTTGCACTCTAGTATGTGGAAATTATTGGTCATAGAATTTTTATAATATTTGGGGCAGATGTCATAGAAAAGTTTGAGGGGTTGGTTTCTACCATATTCGTTAAAAATGAAGTTTCTAGTTTACCCTACTTATTTTCCACTATTCGCAATCTACCACCTCCCACCCCTTCAATGGAGTCATCTCAATCGGATGTCACTACAATACATACGTGTACTAACTTTCAAGTGAATATCTCAATCTGATGTTATCAATCCCATTAATAATGAAGCGGAGGTGGTGGAGTTTGGAAAAATATTAGAACGAAATCTGAGGCCTTGGTTTCTAGTACATACACCGAATCCCAAATTTCTGTACTGTTACCAGCTTGATTTACTTAATTTTCTATACTCCTATTAACTCCAACCCTTCTACGGAATCATCCCAAAATATAATCTAGTTCCAGATGTCGTTATAATACATACGTCTACCAAATTACAAGTGATTATCTCAATTTTATTTTATCAACCCCTTTAATAATGTAGTAAGGGTGGTGGAAGTGTTGAAAAATAGTTTGAAAAAATCTGAGGCCTTGGCATCTAGGACATACACCTAATTTCAAGTTGCAGTACTCTTACCAGCTTGCTTTACTTATTTTTCCCTATTTACCTCTACTTACTCCCACTCCTTCAACGCAATCATGTCAAAATATAATCTAGTTTCAGATATAGCTATAATACATAAATGTACCAAATTTCAAGTTAAAATTTAAATTTAATTTTATAAACTCTTTTAATAAGGGAGTGGGGGTGGTGGGGAGATGGAAAATACTAATAAAAAAACCTGAGACCTTCGCTACTAGTATATACACCAAATTCCAAATTTCTGTACTTTTACCAGCTTGCTTTACTTATTTTCCTCTATATACCCCTATTTAACCCCCAACCCTTCAATGGAATCATCTCAAAATATAATCTAGTTCCAGATGTCGTTATAATTCATACGTGTACCAAATTTCAAATGAATATCTCAATTTTATTTTATCAACCCTTTGTGGTGGAGGTTGAAAAATATTATAAATATTCTGAGACCTTGGCTTCTAGTACATACACCGAACTTCAAGTTTCTGTAGTCTTACCAGCGTGCTTTACTTATTTTCCCCTATTTACCCCTATTTAACCCCCAACCCTTCAACTGAATCATCTCAACATATAATTTAGTTCCAGATGTCGTTATAATACATATGCGTACTAAATTTCAAATGAATATCTCAATTTTAATTTATCAACCCTTTTCATATTGGAGTAGGGGTGGTGGGGGGCTGAAATATATTACTAAAAAATTTGAGGCCTTGGCTTCTAGTACATACACCGAATTTCAAGTTTCGGTACTCATACCAGCTTGTTTTACTTAATATTATAAATATTCTGAGACCTTGGCTTCTAGTACATACACCGAATTTCAAATTTCTGTAGTCTTACCAGCTTGCTTTACTTATTTTCCCCTATTTACCCCTATTTAACCCCAACCCTTCAACGGAATCATCTCAAAATATAATCTAGTTCCAGATGTCGTTATAATACATACGTGTTACAAATTTCAAATGAATATCTCAATTTTAATTTATCAACCCTTTTCATATTGGAGTAGGGGTGGTGGGGGTTGAATAAAATTATAAAAAAATCTGACGCTTTGGCTTCTAGTACATACACCGAATTTCAACTTTCTGTAGTCTTACCAGCTTGCTTTATTTATTTTCCCTTATACCCCTATTTAACCCCCAACCCTTCAACGGAATCATCTCAAATTATAATCTAGTTCCAGGTGTCGTTATAATACATACGTGTACCAAATTTCAAATGAATATCTCAATTATATTTTAACAACCCTTTTCATATTGGAGTAGGGGTGGTGGGGTTGAAAAATATTATAAAAAAATATGACGCTTTGGCTTCCAGTACATACATCGAATTTCATGTTTCTGTACGCTTACCAACTTGTTTTACTTATATTACCCTATTTACCCCAAATTAACCCCCAACCCTTCAACGGAATCATCTCAAAATATAATCTAATTCCAGACGTCGTTATAATACATACGTGTATGAAATTTCAAATGAATATCTCAACTTTATTTTATCAACCCCATTAATGGGGTAGGGGTGGTGGGGGGTTGAAAAATATAAAAAATCTGAGTCCTTAACTTCTAGTACATACACCGAATTTCAAGTTTCTGTACTCTTACAAGCTTGCTTTACTTATTTTCCCATATTTACCCCTATTTAACCCCAACCCTTCACTGGATATCCTCAAAAAACAATCCAGTTCCAGATCTCGTTATAATATATACGTGTACAAAATTTCAAGTCAATATCTTAAACCGTTCCGGAGAAAACGTGCGGACAAAAAAAAAGTTACAGACAGACAGACAGACCGACAGACAGAAAATTTTTTTTCGCTCAAATTTAAAATCTCGACGTTTCATGACATTCTAAACCTATTTCACGAATAAAAATTTTTGAAAATTTTTTTGCGATTACTATACTTCTAATCCACTACGTGGATGTGGAAGTAAAAATAGCTTAACTTTCGCAAATTCACGAATAATGTTCCACTTTTTTATGGACTGATAAATCCTCTTGCCTACAATTTTATTTTAACTAGCATGAAAGCATTTGACATAAAAACAAAACAAAGAAAATAATAAAAAAAAACAATCACCTTAACAACAGAGAGATACAGGCTTTTTGTATAAAGCATCGATAACTTTTTTTTGCGACACTTCTGAGACAGTGTAAAACTAGTTTAAGTGCAATGTTTTCAATACCAAGTATCCCGAAAAGTAAATTTCTAGATCCACTGTAAGTAGATTAGTGGCTAGATATGATGAATCTGGCAGTGTAGTTGACCTCCCTCAATCTGGTCGCCCTAGCACAAGTAACTAAACTAAATTAAATATTCTTCTAGAGTGTGAGGAAAACCACAATCTTTCGACAAGGTAGCTGGCTTTAAATCATAACGTGAATCAAACTTCTGTTGTACGTCTACTGAAAAAAGAAAAATACCATCCATACAAAATGCAATTAATCCACGAATTGAATGAGGACGATCCAGATCGGCGCTTACAGTTTTGTGAACAGTTGCTGACCTTGTGCGATGAAAACCCAAATTGTTTAAAGAATATTGTTTTTTCTGTTGAAGCTAAATCTCCTTTAAAGGGGATTGTACATCGGCATAACTGTAGGTATTGGTCACGCGAAGTCCTCATTAGACTCAAGAAGCCCATACACAGCGACGAGGCAAAGTAAACGTGTGGGCAGGTATGATTGGTGATCGTTTGTTGGAAGCTTTTTTTTAAGAAAATCTTACGGCCGCAAGATATTTACAGATTTTGCGAATTAAGTTAGTGCCAGCCTTAGCAGTTATATTTCCGAACAATGAGGATGAAGATATTCTTGCTGAAAACGTCTGGTTTCAGCAAGACGGGGTCCAACCTCATTTTAGGATAGCAGTGCATCAGTTCTTAGATGACGCTTTTACTGGAAGGGGATAGGTCGTCGAGGTCCGATTGAGTGGCCGCCGCCTTCACCGGATTTAACCCCCTTAGACTTTTTTCTTTGGGGTTACTTAAAGTCAGGGGTGTATCTAAACAGACCGGATACCACAGAAGAATTGAAAGACAGAATTGGCTTGGAGATGAGACAAGTTGCCCATGAGATGATTCAGCACAGCGTGCAGTTTCTACACCCATCTTGGTCAATGCCAAATGGTTGAAGGGTCGCAATTTGAGCAATGGAGATGATTTTTTTCTCATAATTACTTATGCAAGGTATCGGTATCAGTCAATAAAAATATTTTTTTCCAAAAGAATGGCTTAGGTGATATCAATTTTTTTCATATCACCAGAAATCTAAAGGAATATACCACCAAAATCAGTGAACAAAAATGTCTATTGGAATTTAAAAAAATGTATGATGGCGTCGTAACTCAAAAACCAATGACGTCATAAATTTTTGTATAGTGAGAAAATGTAGCATTTACAAAACTCAAATCGACCTGTTCGAGGATTTTTTTGAATATCATCCACTCTCCTGTTGATGTGAATAAAAAATAAAAAGATCCGAGAAAACACGATGCTGGAGAGTCGCTTAAGGAAACGTATTTCTAGAAGAATTCAGCATGTGGACTTATAATAATAAAACACAATATGGTACATGCACTTGATAGAAGAAAACCTTGGTATTAATGAAAATTATTGACACTAAGTTAATTGATCACTTAGACATAAATCGTTCACAACTTTTAAATTTGTTATAAAGTCCAACCCTCACCTATTTGCATAATAATTTATTAAATACTTCAGGATCAGATGTAAATACCCACGTGATCTTATATTAAGTAATTCAGTAATACACCCATCATCTGAAAAACGCACTGAGTAGCGAAATATATTACCTTTTAAGTATAAAATTAAAATTTGTGAAATAGAGAAATTGAACTTGTGTTTGTGATCCATTGTATATCCAATATTGCATTGCAGTAATATTGCAACAATTAAAAGACACATTAAAAAGAAGGTCAATACATATAAGATTACCTAAAGACTAAACTGTTTATCTAAAGATCTATCGATAAGTGGATAAGGGGAAAGAATTTCCATTTGCTAAATCTCGCCCACGGTAGGGATAAAAACCACCGCAAAAAATTACCCAGCAGACTTCAGCTATTACCGGGGTTTAGTATTTTTCTTTTCTTTATACTCCATTTTCGAGGTGAAGTCTCTTAGCTTCAGTATTACATTATTAAAATAGAAAAGCCGTGTCTACCCATTGTAAATCTGGAACAGTTATATATTCAGGATAAACTAAATTGCGATGAATAGCACACGTCTGGAAAATTTAATTAATATTTTTATTTTCTAGAAACAATCCTTAGAGTAATCTAAGACAACACGAAACAGTGAACTTATTTCAGGTGCTTGCCAAGTTTATACACCAACTTTGTACTTACATACGTTACCAAAATGTTTAATATAAATTCATTCTCGGCTTAACAAAGACACAACTTCACTTTGCATCCCCTTATCATCTCGCAATATTTGCCCTTTAACTATGTCTAAAGAAATAAGTTTTAAAGTTCCAATCTCTTGTAATACCCTGCGTATATCAAGCTGAAAGTGACGACCATTTCTCTATCTGACGTAAGTAATGTGATTTCACGTAAAGTCTTAGCGGAGTGTCAGGAATACATATATCAATTTTGTGGGGCAAACGATCCGTTGCTGGAAACTCCTCAATAGTCTGGTGGTATCTACAAACAAATTCATGGTACGTAAACATTTATTTTCTACGGAATATATCGTATTATTATTTTTTATTTTGCTTCATGTCGACAAACAAATGCTTTTACTTATTTTGCACACCGTTAAACCTAATTAATTATCATATTCATATTTTCAACATATTGCTAGAAATTATTATTATCAATCAATATACTATTTCAACCAATTGATACCTATAAACAAGCAAACTCAGTTCATATGCAAGGTCAATGTCAGTAAACATTAAACCTGCTTACGTGTACAAAGTGCCGATGCCACCAGTTATCTCACCTACTTAAACAAGGAAGTGAACGAGAATTTGCAGTATCTATAACAAAAATGACAGAAAGAAAGGAAGATAAAGGTGAATAGAAACGGTAAGAAAAGTAGGTAAATAGCTGATATTTTGATTATGGATAGGATGATTATTTGTAATTTCAAAAGATGGCAGCTCTTAGTAACGCAATTTGTGTTTCATCAGATAGGATGTCTTCTATTTGTGTAATGTTGTATATTGGTGGACTATTATGACGTTTGTTTTAAAGGGAGATTGGTAGGTCAAGTTTCTGGGTGTGAACTTTCCTTTTTGTGTTTGAAATTTAATTACTTAGTCAAGCTGGTCATATGGAACGGAATTGAGTCAAGGAATCAGGTAATATCAAACTCAACATTTCCTTTCTGAAACAAATGAAAATGAAGTCTTTGAAATTATAAAATAAGAAAACTCCAGAAATCGACACCTTTAAATCCGAAATTCATAAACATATAAGTATTATGATAGTAACCCCTCTTGCGTACATAATAAATATTTCAAACATGTATAATACCCCACCGTCTTTTAAGATGAGCATAATCAAACCATTATATAAAATAAACTGGATGTGGCTAACTATAGGCATATCTCGTTAATATAAATGAAGCTAAAATATTTGAAAAAATTCTTAAGCAAATTCAAAATTACCTAGCAAAGTATAACATCTTGTCACACAATCAGATCAGATTGAGAGCACATAGACCAACAATGATGCATGCAAAGTTAATTGCAATAGACGAAAAGACTCCAGCTTTACGTGTATTTTTAGACCCAACAAAAGCATTTGATACAGTTAGCTACATCCAGTTACTCAACGTATTGGAAAACATTGGCTTTAGGAACTCCATATAAACTAATAGAGAGTTACTTAATAAATAGGAGATAATGTATCACCATCTCAAACACTTTCAGTAGTACAACATGGAGTTCCTCAACGTACCGTACTTGGACCATTATTGTTAAATATTTACCTAAATGACCTTTTTAAAGTAGAAACAAGAGGAACGGTGTTAAGTTCTTCCGATACGAGGCCATTTTTTATAGCGATAAGGACTGAAAATCTTTGTAAAAAACAGTTCAGCGTAACTTAACCAAAATAATCGACTGGTTCAATGAGAGGCTACTAGCCATCAACTATACAAACACTAATTTCACACCGTTTGCATCATATAATACACACATTTTCCTAATTTATCCAATATCACTGTAAAAATAAACAATTTAAATATAGAGTTACATCTGTAGAACATGTGAAGTACTTGGGAATCTACTTAGATAGTAATTTGAAATGGGACGTACACATAAAATAGATCACAAGAAAACTAAGGTATTTGTTATATAAATTCAAATGGTTATCTCAGGTACTTCAGGTGAATCAGAAGAAAATTCTATACCACTCACTTGTGGAATCACATCTAGTCTACGGACTTTTGAAATGGGTGAGCGCTACTAACAATATAATAACGAATCTGCAAAATACCGAAGAATTAATAATGAAAATATTATTCAGTTTAAAATCGACTTACCCAACAAACAATTTGTTGTAGAAAGTAAAATATTTCATATACCGTAACTATATTGCCTATCCATATTAATATGGCAATATAAATACAGAAGAGAACTAATTAATATTAGCCATAATTGTAACACACACGTCATAAAGTTAATGACACAATAGTACCACCCATACATAAAACCAAATCGCAGCGATATTTTACATATCTTGGCCCTAAACTTTATAACCTAATTCTAATAGAGCTTAACGCAAAAAATTCTAAAAACTTTATTAAAAAAAATTAAACAATGGATTAGTCTTCAGTCACGTTTAAAAATTCATCAAATAGTAGATTTTAAAAACATTTATTATAACATACATTCATAATAATAATAATAAATTCCTTACAATATTTATAGAGTAAGCATCCACTTTAATCTTAGTTTTAATTTATTTACATTCACAACTAGTAACTTTATTTTCAAATTTATTTAAGTTAATTTTAAATGCGGTTGTGTATGTGTTAATAAGTTATTCTCCCTAAAACACTGTCCATCCTAAAAACATTTGTTTTTTTATTTGATAAGTATCAAATAAACATTATAAGGTTTACACTTGCCAGGAAGTCTTAGATTTTTGTACAATTTGAGCTTTATGGTTGTTTAAAAAAAATACCGTGTTTCAGAGGATAATATTATCTTTACTCACTGGAACTTACTCTACTATCTACTGTTACGCCTTAGCTTCTTGTAGATTATTGGCATTTGTTTTTCAAATACCTTAAAATTATTGTACTATTTTATACTAAAATGAAAAATAAATATTCTGTTCTATTCTATATTTAGCATAGAGATCGTAAGATGAACAAAGTGAATCACAATGTTTCATAAGGTTACTCACTAAAGTAGTTTGATTTAAAGTTACATGAAATCTAGTCATAGATAAGAGAAACCTAAGATAAATACATCAAACTCTAATGGAGCAGCACTAATCTCAGTTATGTTGGCTGTGAACAATAAACATTATTCAAGCAAATGAGCAGATCGCTTTGCCTATAGGCCAATTACGTTTCTATTGGCATGGCGGTAACTAATAAGTATTGTTTTAACAAATAAATATAGAGGATGAATATACGTAAACAGGAACAATGAAATTAGGGCCAATGACATAATCCTACAACAGTTTTAGTAGAATTAATCACTAAATTGTTTATACACGAATGTACCTATAGCCAACAACTAGTGCTGATAGGTTTCTTGATAGTCCGGAAAAGTTAGCTTCAGAAATTACAATTTCGAGGAAAGTTTTGGGACAACCTAAAAATTGGTCTGTTCCCTAAAGAATTTCCTCAGGAATACGAAAAAAAATTGTGCTGAGATCTTTAAATGGCGCCTTCAATTGTTATTTAACTTAGAAAATAATTTCTTTTGCAACTTAGTTCTTTGCTTATATCTTCGCTTGTAAAGGTCGTAGAAAGACGTTTTGCCCGTCAGTTTCTTTGTCTTGAACTCCGCTATACGCAATGAACGAGATTTCAATTGTTACTAACATTTTATGGCAAGAAACTGAAAATAATTAATTCCTCGATCCTCGAACTTTGAACTAATGTAGAAGCAAATGTAAAATCCGTAAGTTAACGATGTTATAAAAAATAGTACATCTCTTTACTCTTAAAGGAATGCGCTTTGTTCTGTCGCAAAATATTAATTACTTTTTTGCAATTAATTTTCGTTTTAAATTGAGACTGTTATAATAAAAGATCAAATTAATCTTTTACAATTCTGCTTGGGTTCGTATATTCTATTTGGCGTATACTTTCATAATCAAAAAGTATATTCCAAACAAATTTAAATTTTCGACTTTTTACGGAAAAAAAAATAATTTGGCAACTTAAACAAATGTAAATATCTCTGTGGATTTTGCAAGAAAATTATTGCTACCGGCATTTTAATCGTCACATAAAACACGAAGTTCAAAATATATTGACTTGAAAATTTAACTAAATAATAATAATAATAAATCGTCTTTATTTTTACAAGTGAAATACAAAGAAAATGTATTTACAATATGTTAGAGATGTTGGGGGATGCTCGGCGAAGTTTAGCCAAAGGCTACTCTTACACTTAACCGAGCATTTTGAGGACAATGGTAAGTAATAAACTAATTCTAAATTAAACTAAAAGTAAGATGTCTAAGTACATATACTAATCTTATAACTGAAAGAAAAATAATTGAAAAAAAAAAACATTAATTAGGTGGATTTAATGTGAAATGTATATGAAGTTAGTACTTAAATTAATTTGATATGTATCTACAATTTATATTTACTTATCTATTAAAATATATGTTTTTTATAGATGTACGAAACTGATGCTGTGACATCGATTTAAAATTTTCGGGTATACCATTGTACAATTTTACAGCGTTATAAGAAAACGACCTTTGAAAGATGGTTGTAGTGTGTTGGGGCACTGTAAGTTTGATGTGAAATCTAGTACTAATATTGTGTATAGAGTTTCTAGGTATAAGTTTTTGTCTAAGATAAACTGGAACGGAGGTAAGTAAAAGTTTGTGAATAAACATTAAATAGTGATAGTTTGTTTGTTCCGTCATTTTTAACCATTTAAGTTGAGAGAATTTGTCAGATACGTGATCAAATTTCCTCAGATTGCATACAAACCGACAGCAAAGATTTTGTACTCTTTGAATGCGATTTTGCGTAAATTTATCCAGGCATGGAAAATATACAATGTCACAATAATGAAAAATAGGTATTACCAGTGACTCACAAAGTTTTTTCCTTAGTTTATAATTCATTATATATCTGTTCGAATATAAAACTTTGAGTTTGATGTAGGCCCTTTGAATTAGCTTAGACACGTGTGAATAAAATCTGAGTTTTTCATCAAATATAATACCTAGTATTTTTTCTTGGGAAAATTGCAGTACGGTGTTATCTATCATTACATTTAGCTCATTTTTTATATTTATCAGCTTATTGTCAGAACAAAATAGCATAGCTACACTTTTATTTGGATTTAACTTTATATTGTGTTCAGCAGCATACGTATTAATTGATTGAAGGTCCTGATTTATTGTACGAGATGCAGATTGGGTTTCAGAGGGATGAAACGAGTATAACATCTGTGTATCGTCTGCATACGATTGAAGATGTGAGTGCTGAATATGTCTTGAAATATCTGCAGTGTACAATAAAAATAGTAGTGAACCGAGAATTGAGCCTTGTGGTACGCCCGAAATAACATGTTTTGCGGTGGATGTTTGATGAGCGACAGTTACTCGTTGATAGCGATCGTATAAATACGACTTAAAAAAGCTTATGGCTCTTTCATCAAAACCGTAATAATGTAATTTATCGCACAGTAAATTATGATCAATTGTATCGAATGCTTTTGAGAAATCTAATGATATGAGAACTTACGCAAGTTTTTTATCGCGGGCTTGTAGAATATTTTCAAGTAAGTTTAATAACGCTGTGGTTGTACTATGTCCTGCGCGAAAACCAGACTGATGCATGGGGAGTATCATGTTTTCCGAAATATGTCGTGATCTGACGTTGAACGACCTTCTCTAACATTTTTGACAAGACGGGTAAAAGACTAATGGGACGTAAATCAGAAATTATTTTAAGATCATTTATTTTGGGTAGCGGACGAATAAGAGCGTTTTTCCACTTCGCCGGGAAATAGCCTTCTTCTACACATATATAAATATTCTTCAGAGTATGTATTATCATTTAAAAAAAGTGCCATATCTATACCTATAAACAGATCATTGAAAACATCGAGAAAATTCCCTTTTTTTGCGCTTGCGCTGACGCCAATCGCCAGATCCCCCCTCCACTGCGAGCGGCGTACTTGGAGAGTTTCTCCAGGGCGTCAGTTATATTTCTCTTTTTTTCAGCTTCAGGAGCAGTTAGATTGTTGTTTTTATTTTTAATTTACCTTTACCTTTCTCGATATGACTCTTTGATTTTTATTTAATTACGTGGCTTTGTAAAATGAATATTTAAAGATTACATACAATTTATTTGATAATACGTTCATTTTTTTACTCTTTTTGGGGATAAAAAATATATACCTACGTCCTTTATTTAAAAACTGATTTATTAAATATGTATATATACCGGGTGTAACAGGATCATGGTATACCCCCCTTTCCTCCTTTAATTTTGAAAATAGTTGATTGAAATTCAGGACATACTACATACATAGTCTGCGGCACTTTTTGACATACAATTGATTTTCTTTACTTCCGGTTTCGCCGAAAGTGACACTAACTTTCGATTTTTAAATGGAACACCCTATATATTATTTCATTTTTGAATTTTTCACAATTTTCTGAATCCAACGATGCCAAATAAGTGACATTTCAAACATCATTTTTTTTTATAATGTAATTTTTAGATTTCCATTTAAGTGTGCCATGACGGTTCCGATTTATGCTAAATAACCCGGTAATGCTACAAAAATCGAAATCCCGTTAAAAACACTAAATTACGTGATTTATGAAGAAATAAAATGCACCAAAATTGTTTTTGGGGCAAAACTCAATGTTTTCATATGGAACCATATCGGTACCGTGATACCATTTATAGTACTATTAATAAGGAACTTATTCATATGTCGTATTAAAATAAATGTGCGATAAATACAAAAAGAATTACAGCTAAAAGAAAATAACAAAATACAATTTTGTTCTAATTAAATGTTAAGAAGTAAATAACTCTACTATTAGTATTACCCTTGCAAGCATTTTCATCCAGTAAGTATCTAATTTAAGAGAATCATAGCCATAAGGATTATTTTGAATTTTTTTGAACGAACACCACGAGAGTATGTAGGGTGAATGGGGCAACACTACTGGATAAGAAATGTTTGCAAGTGCGATACTATTAGAGGGTGTAACATGCGGAATGCTCAATAGCATCCTTCGTTACACTGTCAATATTTATTAGAGAAATTATAAGTTATCGGAAATATTATTCCCACAAACTTTAGTACTAATAGAGTGCACTTACTCCTTAGACTATGATGAACATACGTCATCTGTCAGCAGTTAACGCTCGCGAATACTAGATAGCGCACCAGGAATGATATTTCAACTAAATAACGCCGGGTGAAACTCTTTCTCGTTGAACCATTGAACTAATTAGACGTATTTATAATTTTGTTTGACCTCTAATGGGGATGTTAGAATTTGAAAAACCCCGTGATGATCACATGAGGTTTATCTCATAATTATAAGTATAAGTATTTTTCTCATAATTATAAGTTTTTCTTATAAATTTTTCTGATAAATTAGGAATTGATTTTTTAATAATCAAACTTATTCACGTCTAATGATTTTAACGTAGAAGTATTTCAACGTTACATTAATTGCTTTGAACAAGATTTGAGATTATGTACATTCAAACTGCGATACCTACTACGTTTTCCACTAAGCAAGCAATATTCATATGAAGTCAACCTTTCTATACTACATTTTGAATTGGAATATACGAAAACTTTCTGGGCGAAGAGATTTTCTTCATTTTGTCTTGGCGACAAATTTTGTACGAGCACTTTGTACGATTTCATAACCTCAAAATGGGATTAAGACAGCCACATGTGAAACATAACTTTTAAATCCATCTAGGAATTTCCTTCATCGGGATAACAAAATAAAAGATAAGTACTTTTGACTGTTACCAGTAAAAGGGATTATTTTCATACGATTGTTGATCTATAAGAGCCAAAATTGTCTTAATTTAACATATTAGATTCAAGAGAAATCTATTATATTTTTGACTAGATTACATTTTAAATCCGTTGTTATAATTAAACCCATTGTTGTATATTAATTCGTAGTTGCTTGTATCTTGAATTCGTTGTGGCAGATACTTCCCCATAGTATTGTTTCGTAGTTACTTTTATCGTGATTCCTCATGATTAATATCTTATTGTAGTACTATAATGCACTTTTGTTGTTGATACATTAAGTCATGGTTCATTTTTATGGTAACGAGGGTATCTAAAGTTTATGAGTTTTAAGATAAATTTACGAGACTTATCTTTTGTAATATAGTTATTTTGTCTCTCGTAAAGAATCTCCAGTTTACCTACTTTTGTTGTAATATATGATTTTAATATTGAGGTAAATTTAGGAGACTTATCTTTTGTAATATTGTTATTTTGTCTCTCGTAAAGGATCTCAAGTTTATCTAATTTTGTTGTAATATATGATTTTAGTATTGAGGTAAAAGTTACGAGACGTATCTTTTGTAATATATTTTTGGTTCTCGTAAACACCTCAAATTTATTTTGCTGTTGAGCAAATTGTAATATAGTGTATCTTGTAATATAGTTTCTTTTGTACATATTTCTGTTTGGTATTTTGCTATACAGTATCGTTGATGGTGTGATAGTTTCACTTTTTGTAATATAATATTTTTGTAATATAGTGCTATTGTATATATGTAACATTTGTCTTTTGTTTATCTTTATCTTTATCTTTAATTTTCCTTGATTGTACTAAGTAACCAATGGCGCACAAGCCTTGAACGCAATGCCCTTTTGCTCTCCGTATCTGTACTGTGCTAGCCAGGTGAAACCAGTGACGCTAACCACGTCGCTCGTAGGGTGGCCCACATAAAAACAACTTGGGCAATATTTTAACATCGAATAAAACCTTACAAAACAACGCCACAAGGGCATATAAATGTTTTTAGATTAACAAAACCTTTTTATAGCAGTTGATTCTGATTTTACAACCTTGAAATAAACACCTCACTTGCTGCAAAAGGCCGGCAAGAATAAAACCAATCATTAAAAATTATGAAATAACATTTCTCGTCATATCCAAAAAGAAAAAAAATCTGCCTAATGAATCACTACTTCCACATCCAGATTTTCCATCCAAGTCGCTTTAAATATTTTGACTATACTTACACTGTAGTACGTGGAAATAATTGGCCATAAAATTTTAATAATATTTGGGGTAGATGTTATAAAAAAATTTGCATATATGCCAAAACTGAAGTTTCTGACCTCTTATTAGCTTCCTCCAGCTATTGTCCCCAATACACCCCCTCCCCCCCTTTGTTGGTATATTCTCAATACATAATCTAATTCCAGATGTCATTATAATACATACACGTACCAAATTTCAAGTGAATATGTCAATTATATTTTATCAAACCCTTTAATAATGGTGTGGGGGTAGTGGAGGGGTTGAAAAATGTTATAAAAAAATCTGGGGCCTTGGTTTCTAGTACATACATCAATCCCAAGTTTCTGTACTCCTACCAGCTTGTTTCACTTATTTTGTCATATTATATACATCAAATCCCAAGTTCCTGTACTCTTACCAGTTTGTTTTACTTCTTTCTCCATATGCACCCCTATTTAACCCCCAATCCTTCAACGGAATCATCTCAAAATATAATCATTTTTCAGGTGTCGTTATAAAATATACGAGTACCCAATTTCTAGTGAATATCTCATTTCGTTTTATCAACCCTTTTAATAATGGAGCGGGGGTCGTGGGAGAGTTTAAAAATATTAAACATATATTAGAGGTCTTGACTTCTAGTATATACACCAAATTTCAAGTTTCTGTACTCTTACCAACTTACTTTAGTTATTTTCCCATATTTACCCCTATTTAACCCCCAACCGTTCAACGGAGTCATGTCAAAATATAATCCAGTTGCGGATATCGTTATAATACATACGTGTACCAAATTTCAACTGAGAATCTCAATTTTATATTATCAACCCTTTCAATAATGGAGTGGGGGTTGGTGGGAGGAATTGAAAATATTATAAAAAAATCAAAGGCATTGGCTTCTAGTATACACATGAAATCTCGCATGAAATCCTAAGTTTCTGCAATCTTACCAGCTTGTTTTACATATTTTGCAATATTCACCCCTTTTTAACCCGCAACTCTTCAACGAAATCATCTCAAAATATAATCTAGTTCTAGGTATCGTTATAATATATACGTGTATCAAATTTCAAGTGAATATCTCATTTTTATCAACCCCTTTTATAATGGAGTGGGGGTAGTGCGGGAGGGGATGAAAATAAAAAAAAAAATCTGAGGCCTTGGCTTCTAGTATATACACCAAATCCTAAATTTTTGTACTCTTACCAGCCTGCTTTACTTATTTTCTACTATTTACTCCTATTTACCCCCAAGCCTTCTCCGAATAAGTTCAAAAAACAATCCAGTTCCAGATCTCATTATGGTACATACGTGTATAAAATTTCAAGTCAATATCTTAAACCCTTTCAGAGATATCGTGCACACAAAAAAGTTACAGACCGAGCGACAGACAAGCAGAATTTTTTTTTTCGTTAAAATTTAAAATCTCGACGATTCATGATTTGAAGAAAAAAATTTTTGAATTTTTTTTTACGATTACTATACTTCCACATCCACATAGTGGACTCCGCTATGTGGGTGTGGAAGTAATTAATATGGTTCATGCTTAACAATATAAAATGCTGATACTTTTGCCCGATGTAGAAACATGTTATTAATTCATTTTAGACTTGATATCGCAATACTTACATATTTTAAGCTCCTCGCAACATGAAGCTCTTTTTTAATCTCCTCGTATACCGTCAGCTTGCAAAAGTGTAAAATCTTGTCTTTCGCTCTCATACAATAAATCCTAAAGGCCCCGGACTAGTCTAAACGTCTTCCACTTTCCCAAGGGAGTCGGTCTAGACCGTTCCAGTGCACCAACATCTGCAGTCCAACTTCTCGCGCAGACGACTTTGTTAAGCAACGTCACAATACGTCTATTTACGCCCGCATTAACAACTCTATGAATAACATTATCCCACTTAGATACTGATCTCGCAGATCAAGCTTCCTCTGCCTTTTGTTTGGTTACCTGATAATATAGAAACACTAGAACAGCGTTACACTTGGGAATTTCGGAAGCATAAATGAATATTAAATTAAAATAGAAATATTCTACTAGCAACAGACAGTGCAACTTCCGTTATTTCTTATTTCGCGGACTTTCATTTAAATTACGAACATTAATTAGAAGCAAGGGATGTAATTAGTTTTGGAATATCGAGTTAAAAACAAAATATATAACATTAGGAAAAGCAACAGAACAGAACATAATTTATTTCAATGTATGATTACGTGTATGGAAATATTTACGAATTTGTGGATTTTAAAAAATTATGTTCACCAATTATAATTCGTGAACATAATTTTTTTCTACGCTGTTATTTTACAGGAAAAAAAGTAAATTATGGAGATACAATATAGCATTAAAAATGAAAATTAATGAATGTACTGTTGCTTATATATTACACATTTTTTGCCGTTGTAGCCATATCGTTATATCTGACACGTACACAAATGTTTAAATAATATTTCTTGAGAAAATAAGTTTTCTTCCAATAAAGTAAAAGTAAAAAAACTTTTAAACCACGAGCTCTTATTAAAATGTACGTAAAGGGAAACACCGATGTCTGAGGAATTTCTTCCACATCCAGGAATTACTTCCAAGCCTCTTTAAAGGAAAACATCTTGACTATTTTTGCACTCTAGTATGTGGAAATAATTGGTCATAGAATTTTAATAATACTTGAGGTAGATGTCATAGAAAAACATAATCTATTTCCAAACATCGTAATACGTGTTGTGACGTTAAATTAGATTCCGCCCATATATTTGTATGTGGGAATATAAACTTAAAAATTAGTGAGGCTACGATTGTTTTTTTAATGTTGCTGTTGGTACCTGAGGAAAAAAAGGATATGAATTTTCTTCTTTACTTTTGTTGATAGCAAGGAGACCAGGTAAAATAATGTGTATTCATATTTATCGATGGCTAAGTAAGAATACTCCAAGAACCTTAATGTTTACTATGTGATTTTTAGTCATTATAACTTAGGTTCATTGTTTTGTTATGTCTGGGGTGTTATTATAACTTCATTTAAGGTAATTTTCCGTGTTATTGTTAGAAGGAAATTTCGTTGGTTAACCTAAAAATGATAAACGCACATACGAAGTTTAGTAATCACTACGAGCGGGCATATATTTTATGACTTTTTGTAATGGTTCAAGCTAATGCTATTTGCCCTCACCTGTAGTGGAGAATCCTCATTTAGTTAAACAGATAAGGTTGTAAACATTCGAATTTACCTCTCCTTGATCAGCTGTCATATTTAAGAATTAGGGAATAACGTGTTATAAATGGAACATTACTAAAGTCATTAAATCGTGGTTTTATTTATTTTATTGTTTATATGGTCCAATAATGGGTTTTGTGTATCTTAGTTTCTATTCTAAGGAGAGTTTTAATCATTCTATGGCTGGAACTAATTTTCTGTTACTTATCAATTCCTAGGGTATTTTCCTATGAGATGTTGAATTGTGAGATGTTGAATTGTGATTGGTCGTTAAAACAGAAAAAAAAAACAGGTGATTAGGAAAGAAACGGTTGGTTTCGAAAACCGGCGTGCTCTTCCTTTCTTTATTGAGTCGTCAAGCCGATTAGTCAAGATTTTTATAATTGCTTGTAAAAGCAACCCCAACTTAATTACGGGGGATTATACTATAAAATTCTTACATTTGGAAGGCCTAATTGTGTGTAGCTGTTTGAAGCCAAATTTTGTTATAGAGGACTTCTAAATAGGCAATAAATACGACATTGTTGAATACCTGTTTGTGCCCTGACGATTTTGCGGGTAAGCACCATCTTGAATTTTCTGGAAATACTGACTCCTAATTTTTGTCATTCTTTTATGTAGGCAATTTGGATAATTTGGATAATTTGAAATAATTTGGAAAATCTGGAAAATTAGACATTGTACTCAAGTGATACTAAGTTACATAAAATTGTGAAGCTGATAAGCTGTGGATGTCTATTTGGTTTTTATCGACTTGGAAATTGGTGAATCGATTGTTGGAAGGTCCCGTGCCGCCATTTTCTGAAGTCGTCGTTTTGGTATGGTCACATGTCACAGTTGAGACACATGGTTTCTGGTTATGAGGTCACATGGATTTAAATGTTGATGAGATACTGAAGCTGGTGTACATGAGGTTTTTTGCAGTAACAACAGCATAGTAACCTGTACTAACAGATTTTTGCTCAAAGCTGGATACCGGATGAGTACCTTTTTTTTCTTTCTAGTGTTACCAGGATAACTAAAAGTTATATGTGTATTAATAATCTGCCGTTATATTTTAATTTTTACTTATTTCTCTATATATATATTGCTGTGTATCCACACTGTGGAACACTACCAAAGTATCGTGTTTGAAATCATAAATAAAATTCACAAATTTGTGTGTATTTTAGAAAATAATCATAACAGTTTTACTTTAACGGATCATACAGAAGCAGGAGTATCTGTGGTTTATTTAATTGATTCAAGTTCACTTATTCTCATCGAGTAGGATGCAGAGAATGAAACTTGATATTGAATACGAACAAAATATTTAAATAAACATAAAATGAAGTTATTTTAGTTTAACAAGGTTATTCTAAATAGTATATAATAAAACATGAACTGATAGAGAATCACAATCTCATTTAAAATGATTTAGAATGAAATTGGAAAACAAAAAAGTAAATTTTATAAAATCTGACATGCATGTCAAAACTTAGGGCTGAAAATCATATTTTGTGTAGAAACACTGTAAATCTACACAAAATGAATATTGAATGAGACTATCAACAGTAGTTGCAGTGCAGCGTAATTATTTTAGAAATAGTAAGTCCATATATTACAAAACACTGAATGACATTTTAAGTTTTCAGATATTTTCAAATATCATTGCAGAAAGGTGTTTTGTAAATGATATTTCACATCATGCAGAAAGAAAGGACTAATAGTATGATGTTAAATGTTTGTTGGCGTATCAATTTCTTGTTTTAGTTTATAATATAAGTATTCTGTCAGTATGGAAACTGCAGTACGTTTTTAACTACTAGCATTTTGTGTTTATCATTGCTATTCATCTAAATGTATGAATTAGTATTTATTTGAGATTGGAATTGTTAATTGTAGTTATAAGTAGATTTTAAGAAAGTGTATGTAATATGTCAATATATTTCGAGTAATTATAATTATTCACTTAATCCTGAAAAGTAGAATAAGAAACTTATCAGGAAAAATAAAGAATTAAAAACAGTATTCACTTAAGGTAAAGAACAAACAAAACTGAATAGTTTAAATTTTAAATTAAAATTAAATTTTGAAATATTAGATCAAAATAGAAAAAAACAATTGAAATATTGGAAATTAACCCATTGAAACGACTAAAAATAACAAATCAGTTGATCAGACACCGCTGAACAGCGAGCTGCGAAAAATATTCATCCAAGAATAAATAAATAAATTGAAAAGAAAAGAAAAGTGGTGAATAATTTGAAGGTTAGGATATTACAATCCAGATATAGTGATATCAAGAATAAATTGTAAAAGTTGATTAAATATAAGAAGTGAGTATACTTTGAAAGTATTAAGAAGTAGATTATCCGGAAAGCAGATTTAGAAGAGGGAAGTATTTGTTAATCCAGTTAGCAAATTTATATGGTGAAGAAATTTCAAACGTCAAGCAAGTGATAGAAATACTTGAAAATAAATTGGAGGTTAGAAACAAACGTCAATCCAGTAAAGAAGAAGAAGAAGAAGCCTTGAGAGGTTAAAAAGTCAGTCAAGTGACATAATATTTCAAGGATCATAATAACCAGTTAGAGGTTATAATATAACATTACTCGAGTCGAAAGAAAGACAAGGTAAAGCTTTACAGTATTCCAAATCCATGGTACATATTTATTTTAAATAAAGGCCATATTTATCATTTTAGTTAAGTTAGATTTTGTTATTTAAATTTGTTAATTACATTCCAAGTTCAAATTTGTTAATAAATTAATACTTTGTTCGTTCAATACTGAGTTTGATTTATTTAGATTGTTATCTTGATCGATGAGCATTTATTGAACCGACTTCGTTGGACCCTGAGTAAGAGTCATTCTATAGATTGTAGATGGTCATGCTAATGGTGTTATATAGTCTATAATATTAACAGCTTTTAAGAAACTGTTTGGCGCTCAATAAAATCATTTAATTTTACTTTCAAAAAGTAATTTCGAACGTATAAAAAATAAAATAGATATCAGAATATAGAACATTTATGGCTTGTTAACGTGGAGCGATCAGGAAAGCGATTAAATAAGTACAACTTGAGAATAGTTTATCATTTCAAGCATACATTTGAAAGATAATAGAACAAATAACTTATTTTGATAGTTTTGACAACAAGGCATTGTCAAATTAAAAACAAATATAATTTATATGAGGTTAAAGTCAGGTAAGACAACAACCATGAATCCAGAGGAAACTACACAGGGTACATCCACAGTTGCACAAACACAAGTTGGTGACACAAACACACAACCTGATCCAAACATGCTCCAGAAGTTGATGGAAATGATCACTGGAATGAATAATAGTATTGGAGAAAAAATGGTTCAAAATAACCAAACGTTGGAAGACATTAGTCAAAATAACCAGCGACTAGAAGAAAAAATTGGCAACATAAATACACAGATGGTACATAATAATCAAACTTTAGAAGAAAACATTAACAAAAAAATAGAAGAAAGCAATAAAGAAGTAAGAAATAAGATTGAAAATTTGGAGAGTAAATGGGAGAGAATGGGAGAGTCAGTCAACGAAGAAATTGGTATTAAGGTAAATGAGGCAGTAAAAGAAATAAGAGAGGAAGTAGTAACTATGTTTGAAGATGGAATGACTGCAGTAGATAACAGAATGCAGAAACAAGAAGATAAATACGATAAGAAAATAAAAGAACAGGATAGCAAGATAGAACAGAACACGAAGTTGTTGAAGGATACCACACGTACACAATTAACACAATTACCCACACATACTTACACATGCAACAAAACACCATTTTATTTTTACGGAGATAACCGCATACACCCTAAAATTTTCATTTCACGTTTGAAACAACACATGGAAACACAACACGTAAATGCAAACCTAAAAGCAAACATACAAGACATGTTAAAGGGAGAAGCGGAAATCTGGTACTCAGTTATAATGGACAGGTTTGAGACTATAGAGGAATTTGAAGCTCTAGTCTTAAAACAATATTGGAGTGATTACACTCAGTTAAAAATAAGACAAGACCTATTTAATGGTAACTATGTAGAAAATAAAGGCATTTCTAGGGAAAATTATGTACTTAGAAAAGTATACAATATTAGACATCTAGAACCAAAATTCACAGAAAGTGAAATGGTCAGATATTTAGCTAGACATTTTTCAGGGGATATCCAGAATGTTATTATTACGCAAAGAATTGCAAAGTTAGATGATTTAATTGATTATTTAAGAGAATTAGATGATTATCATCAGAGTTTTGATAGGAAGTCTAGTCAAAATAGGGAAAATAATAGTAGATATTATAACAAGTGGGGTTATGATCAGAATAGGAATGAGAATGATAGAAGAGAAAGACAAGGTTATGGTCGTCAATATGACAATGATAGAAAGGAACGAGGGGGTTATGAGAAACGTCAATATGACAATGATAGGTATGAAAAGCAGGGTTATGAGAAACGTCAATATGACAATGATAGGAATGAAAAGCAGGGTTATGAGAAACGTCAATATGACAATGATAGAAAGGAACGAGGAGGTTATGGTCAATATAAATATGACAATTATAAGAATGAAAAGCAGGGTTTTGAGAAACGTCATTACGATAATGATTGCAGAGAGAGAGGGGGTTATGTTAAAAATAATGAGTCATATGCACAAGTGGCTAATATCAATATTCAAAGGGGAAATAGAGTAGATGAAAACACGCACTCTAATATAAATAAAATAGAAACAGCACAAGTAAATGATAGAAATAGAAATCAGGATTTTTAGATAAACTTGTTTTAAATGTAGGTAATAATTGTAAAAAAATAGGCGACTGTATAGAAAATGATGTTATATTGGGAGACGACATTTTATCAGAAAAAAAGGCAAATATTGTATTAGGAGAAAGAATCCTAAAAGTAGAAGGTGAAAGAATACCTTTCTGTAGTGTTAATGAATTGAATGGCAAAGGTGCCGAAATAGTTAATGAATTAAATGGCAAAGGTGCCGAAATAGTTAATGAATTGAATGGCAATGATGCCGAAATAATTAATGTATCAAATGGCATAGAGTCCAATAATGATAATGAATTTTGCGGTGAGCATATAGTGGGAACTACATGTGTTCAAATAAATAATGATAAGAAGCCTGAAACCTTTCTGATAAGTCGTTACTCCAGATATGATAAAATTTTTAAAAATTTGTCTCAAAAATACAAAAATTCAATTGATTATGAACCTACAATAGCAAAGGGCTATGCGCAACAACTTGAAGTAGGTAATATTTTAAATGAAAACGAAAATGTTTTAAATTATAATAAGGAAGCATCATTACCGGGAAGTTGTCACATGGGGATAAACTATCCATATGATCCAGGATAGATTGCTCTTAAGTTATCCAAATGATCCTGAGTAGATCACTTTTAAATTGTAAATAAACTTTGACAGTGTGAATGTCACATCATGTTGTTACAACTAACAAAATTTTCACATGTCAAAATTCTATTAGTTTAGGGGGTTTTATGCTGTGTATCCACACTGTGGAACACTACCAAAGTATCGTGTTTAAAATCATAAATAAAATTCACAAATTTGTGTGTATTTTAGAAAATAATCATAACAGTTTTACTTCAACGGATCATACAGAAGCAGGAGTATCTGTGGTTTATTTAATTGATTCAAGTTCACTTATTCTCATCGAGTAGGATGCAGAGAATGAAACTTGATATTGAATACGAACAAAATATTTAAATAAACATAAAATGAAGTTATTTTAGTTTAACAAGGTTATTCTAAATAGTATATAATAAAACATGAACTGATAGAGAATCACAATCTCATTTAAAATGATTTAGAATGAAATTGGAAAACAAAAAAGTAAATTTTATAAAATCTGACATGCATGTCAAAACTTTAGGGCTGAAAATCATATTTTGTGTAGAAACACTGTAAATCTACACAAAATGAATATTGAATGAAAGACTATCAACAGTAGTTGCAGTGCAGCGTAATTATTTTAGAAATAGTAAGTCCATATATTACAAAACACTGAATGACATTTTAAGTTTTCAGATATTTTCAAATATCATTGCAGAAAGGTGTTTTGTAAATGATATTTCACATCATGCAGAAAGAAAGGACTAATAGTATGATGTTAAATGTTTGTTGGCGTATCAATTTCTTGTTTTAGTTTATAATATAAGTATTCTGTCAGTATGGAAACTGCAGTACGTTTTTAACTACTAGCATTTTGTGTTTATCATTGCTATTCATCTAAATGTATGAATTAGTATTTATTTGAGATTGGAATTGTTAATTGTAGTTATAAGTAGATTTTAAGAAAGTGTATGTAATATGTCAATATATTTCGAGTAATTATAATTATTCACTTAATCCTGAAAAGTAGAATAAGAAACTTATCAGGAAAAATAAAGAATTAAAAACAGTATTCACTTAAGGTAAAGAACAAACAAAACTGAATAGTTTAAATTTTAAATTAAAATTAAATTTTGAAATATTAGATCAAAATAGAAAAAAACAATTGAAATATTGGAAATTAACCCATTGAAACGACTAAAAATAACAAATCAGTTGATCAGACGCCGCTGAACAGCGAGCTGCGAAAAATATTCATCCAAGAATAAATAAATAAATTGAAAAGAAAAGAAAAGTGGTGAATAATTTGAAGGTTAGGATATTACAATCCAGATATAGTGATATCAAGAATAAATTGTAAAAGTTGATTAAATATAAGAAGTGAGTATACTTTGAAAGTATTAAGAAGTAGATTATCCGGAAAGCAGATTTAGAAGAGGGAAGTATTTGTTAATCCAGTTAGCAAATTTATATGGTGAAGAAATTTCAAACGTCAAGCAAGTGATAGAAATACTTGAAAATAAATTGGAGGTTAGAAACAAACGTCAATCCAGTAAAGAAGAAGAAGAAGAAGCCTTGAGAGGTTAAAAAGTCAGTCAAGTGACATAATATTTCAAGGATCATAATAACCAGTTAGAGGTTATAATATAACATTACTCGAGTCGAAAGAAAGACAAGGTAAAGCTTTACAGTATTCCAAATCCATGGTACATATTTATTTTAAATAAAGGCCATATTTATCATTTTAGTTAAGTTAGATTTTGTTATTTAAATTTGTTAATTACATTCCAAGTTCAAATTTGTTAATAAATTAATACTTTGTTCGTTCAATACTGAGTTTGATTTATTTAGATTGTTATCTTGATCGATGAGCATTTATTGAACCGACTTCGTTGGACCCTGAGTAAGAGTCATTCTATAGATTGTAGATGGTCATGCTAATGGTGTTATATAGTCTATAATATTAACAGCTTTTAAGAAACTGTTTGGCGCTCAATAAAATCATTTAATTTTACTTTCAAAAAGTAATTTCGAACGTATAAAAAATAAAATAGATATCAGAATATAGAACATTTATGGCTTGTTAACGTGGAGCGATCAGGAAAGCGATTAAATAAGTACAACTTGAGAATAGTTTATCATTTCAAGCATACATTTGAAAGATAATAGAACAAATAACTTATTTTGATAGTTTTGACAACAAGGCATTGTCAAATTAAAAACAAATATAATTTATATGAGGTTAAAGTCAGGTAAGACAACAACCATGAATCCAGAGGAAACTACACAGGGTACATCCACAGTTGCACAAACACAAGTTGGTGACACAAACACACAACCTGATCCAAACATGCTCCAGAAGTTGATGGAAATGATCACTGGAATGAATAATAGTATTGGAGAAAAAATGGTTCAAAATAACCAAACGTTGGAAGACATTAGTCAAAATAACCAGCGACTAGAAGAAAAAATTGGCAACATAAATACACAGATGGTACATAATAATCAAACTTTAGAAGAAAACATTAACAAAAAAATAGAAGAAAGCAATAAAGAAGTAAGAAATAAGATTGAAAATTTGGAGAGTAAATGGGAGAGAATGGGAGAGTCAGTCAACGAAGAAATTGGTATTAAGGTAAATGAGGCAGTAAAAGAAATAAGAGAGGAAGTAGTAACTATGTTTGAAGATGGAATGACTGCAGTAGATAACAGAATGCAGAAACAAGAAGATAAATACGATAAGAAAATAAAAGAACAGGATAGCAAGATAGAACAGAACACGAAGTTGTTGAAGGATACCACACGTACACAATTAACACAATTACCCACACATACTTACACATGCAACAAAACACCATTTTATTTTTACGGAGATAACCGCATACACCCTAAAATTTTCATTTCACGTTTGAAACAACACATGGAAACACAACACGTAAATGCAAACCTAAAAGCAAACATACAAGACATGTTAAAGGGAGAAGCGGAAATCTGGTACTCAGTTATAATGGACAGGTTTGAGACTATAGAGGAATTTGAAGCTCTAGTCTTAAAACAATATTGGAGTGATTACACTCAGTTAAAAATAAGACAAGACCTATTTAATGGTAACTATGTAGAAAATAAAGGCATTTCTAGGGAAAATTATGTACTTAGAAAAGTATACAATATTAGACATCTAGAACCAAAATTCACAGAAAGTGAAATGGTCAGATATTTAGCTAGACATTTTTCAGGGGATATCCAGAATGTTATTATTACGCAAAGAATTGCAAAGTTAGATGATTTAATTGATTATTTAAGAGAATTAGATGATTATCATCAGAGTTTTGATAGGAAGTCTAGTCAAAATAGGGAAAATAATAGTAGATATTATAACAAGTGGGGTTATGATCAGAATAGGAATGAGAATGATAGAAGAGAAAGACAAGGTTATGGTCGTCAATATGACAATGATAGAAAGGAACGAGGGGGTTATGAGAAACGTCAATATGACAATGATAGGTATGAAAAGCAGAGTTATGAGAAACGTCAATATGACAATGATAGGAATGAAAAGCAGGGTTATGAGAAACGTCAATATGACAATGATAGAAAGGAACGAGGAGGTTATGGTCAATATAAATATGACAATTATAAGAATGAAAAGCAGGGTTTTGAGAAACGTCATTACGATAATGATTGCAGAGAGAGAGGGGGTTATGTTAAAAATAATGAGTCATATGCACAAGTGGCTAATATCAATATTCAAAGGAGAAATAGAGTAGATGAAAACACGCACTCTAATATAAATAAAATAGAAACAGCACAAGTAAATGATAGAAATAGAAATCAGGATTTTTAGATAAACTTGTTTTAAATGTAGGTAATAATTGTAAAAAAATAGGCGACTGTATAGAAAATGATGTTATATTGGGAGACGACATTTTATCAGAAAAAAAGGCAAATATTGTATTAGGAGAAAGAATCCTAAAAGTAGAAGGTGAAAGAATACCTTTCTGTAGTGTTAATGAATTGAATGGCAAAGGTGCCGAAATAGTTAATGAATTAAATGGCAAAGGTGCCGAAATAGTTAATGAATTGAATGGCAATGATGCCGAAATAATTAATGTATCAAATGGCATAGAGTCCAATAATGATAATGAATTTTGCGGTGAGCATATAGTGGGAACTACATGTGTTCAAATAAATAATGATAAGAAGCCTGAAACCTTTCTGATAAGTCGTTACTCCAGATATGATAAAATTTTTAAAAATTTGTCTCAAAAATACAAAAATTCAATTGATTATGAACCTACAATAGCAAAGGGCTATGCGCAACAACTTGAAGTAGGTAATATTTTAAATGAAAACGAAAATGTTTTAAATTATAATAAGGAAGCATCATTACCGGGAAGTTGTCACATGGGGATAAACTATCCATATGATCCAGGATAGATTGCTCTTAAGTTATCCAAATGATCCTGAGTAGATCACTTTTAAATTGTAAATAAACTTTGACAGTGTGAATGTCACATCATGTTGTTACAACTAACAAAATTTTCACATGTCAAAATTCTATTAGTTTAGGGGGTTTTATGCTGTGTATCCACACTGTGGAACACTACCAAAGTATCGTGTTTAAAATCATAAATAAAATTCACAAATTTGTGTGTATTTTAGAAAATAATCATAACAGTTTTACTTCAACGGATCATACAGAAGCAGGAGTATCTGTGGTTTATTTAATTGATTCAAGTTCACTTATTCTCATCGAGTAGGATGCAGAGAATGAAACTTGATATTGAATACGAACAAAATATTTAAATAAACATAAAATGAAGTTATTTTAGTTTAACAAGGTTATTCTAAATAGTATATAATAAAACATGAACTGATAGAGAATCACAATCTCATTTAAAATGATTTAGAATGAAATTGGAAAACAAAAAAGTAAATTTTATAAAATCTGACATGCATGTCAAAACTTTAGGGCTGAAAATCATATTTTGTGTAGAAACACTGTAAATCTACACAAAATGAATATTGAATGAAAGACTATCAACAGTAGTTGCAGTGCAGCGTAATTATTTTAGAAATAGTAAGTCCATATATTACAAAACACTGAATGACATTTTAAGTTTTCAGATATTTTCAAATATCATTGCAGAAAGGTGTTTTGTAAATGATATTTCACATCATGCAGAAAGAAAGGACTAATAGTATGATGTTAAATGTTTGTTGGCGTATCAATTTCTTGTTTTAGTTTATAATATAAGTATTCTGTCAGTATGGAAACTGCAGTACGTTTTTAACTACTAGCATTTTGTGTTTATCATTGCTATTCATCTAAATGTATGAATTAGTATTTATTTGAGATTGGAATTGTTAATTGTAGTTATAAGTAGATTTTAAGAAAGTGTATGTAATATGTCAATATATTTCGAGTAATTATAATTATTCACTTAATCCTGAAAAGTAGAATAAGAAACTTATCAGGAAAAATAAAGAATTAAAAACAGTATTCACTTAAGGTAAAGAACAAACAAAACTGAATAGTTTAAATTTTAAATTAAAATTAAATTTTGAAATATTAGATCAAAATAGAAAAAAACAATTGAAATATTGGAAATTAACCCATTGAAACGACTAAAAATAACAAATCAGTTGATCAGACGCCGCTGAACAGCGAGCTGCGAAAAATATTCATCCAAGAATAAATAAATAAATTGAAAAGAAAAGAAAAGTGGTGAATAATTTGAAGGTTAGGATATTACAATCCAGATATAGTGATATCAAGAATAAATTGTAAAAGTTGATTAAATATAAGAAGTGAGTATACTTTGAAAGTATTAAGAAGTAGATTATCCGGAAAGCAGATTTAGAAGAGGGAAGTATTTGTTAATCCAGTTAGCAAATTTATATGGTGAAGAAATTTCAAACGTCAAGCAAGTGATAGAAATACTTGAAAATAAATTGGAGGTTAGAAACAAACGTCAATCCAGTAAAGAAGAAGAAGAAGAAGCCTTGAGAGGTTAAAAAGTCAGTCAAGTGACATAATATTTCAAGGATCATAATAACCAGTTAGAGGTTATAATATAACATTACTCGAGTCGAAAGAAAGACAAGGTAAAGCTTTACAGTATTCCAAATCCATGGTACATATTTATTTTAAATAAAGGCCATATTTATCATTTTAGTTAAGTTAGATTTTGTTATTTAAATTTGTTAATTACATTCCAAGTTCAAATTTGTTAATAAATTAATACTTTGTTCGTTCAATACTGAGTTTGATTTATTTAGATTGTTATCTTGATCGATGAGCATTTATTGAACCGACTTCGTTGGACCCTGAGTAAGAGTCATTCTATAGATTGTAGATGGTCATGCTAATGGTGTTATATAGTCTATAATATTAACAGCTTTTAAGAAACTGTTTGGCGCTCAATAAAATCATTTAATTTTACTTTCAAAAAGTAATTTCGAACGTATAAAAAATAAAATAGATATCAGAATATAGAACATTTATGGCTTGTTAACGTGGAGCGATCAGGAAAGCGATTAAATAAGTACAACTTGAGAATAGTTTATCATTTCAAGCATACATTTGAAAGATAATAGAACAAATAACTTATTTTGATAGTTTTGACAACAAGGCATTGTCAAATTAAAAACAAATATAATTTATATGAGGTTAAAGTCAGGTAAGACAACAACCATGAATCCAGAGGAAACTACACAGGGTACATCCACAGTTGCACAAACACAAGTTGGTGACACAAACACACAACCTGATCCAAACATGCTCCAGAAGTTGATGGAAATGATCACTGGAATGAATAATAGTATTGGAGAAAAAATGGTTCAAAATAACCAAACGTTGGAAGACATTAGTCAAAATAACCAGCGACTAGAAGAAAAAATTGGCAACATAAATACACAGATGGTACATAATAATCAAACTTTAGAAGAAAACATTAACAAAAAAATAGAAGAAAGCAATAAAGAAGTAAGAAATAAGATTGAAAATTTGGAGAGTAAATGGGAGAGAATGGGAGAGTCAGTCAACGAAGAAATTGGTATTAAGGTAAATGAGGCAGTAAAAGAAATAAGAGAGGAAGTAGTAACTATGTTTGAAGATGGAATGACTGCAGTAGATAACAGAATGCAGAAACAAGAAGATAAATACGATAAGAAAATAAAAGAACAGGATAGCAAGATAGAACAGAACACGAAGTTGTTGAAGGATACCACACGTACACAATTAACACAATTACCCACACATACTTACACATGCAACAAAACACCATTTTATTTTTACGGAGATAACCGCATACACCCTAAAATTTTCATTTCACGTTTGAAACAACACATGGAAACACAACACGTAAATGCAAACCTAAAAGCAAACATACAAGACATGTTAAAGGGAGAAGCGGAAATCTGGTACTCAGTTATAATGGACAGGTTTGAGACTATAGAGGAATTTGAAGCTCTAGTCTTAAAACAATATTGGAGTGATTACACTCAGTTAAAAATAAGACAAGACCTATTTAATGGTAACTATGTAGAAAATAAAGGCATTTCTAGGGAAAATTATGTACTTAGAAAAGTATACAATATTAGACATCTAGAACCAAAATTCACAGAAAGTGAAATGGTCAGATATTTAGCTAGACATTTTTCAGGGGATATCCAGAATGTTATTATTACGCAAAGAATTGCAAAGTTAGATGATTTAATTGATTATTTAAGAGAATTAGATGATTATCATCAGAGTTTTGATAGGAAGTCTAGTCAAAATAGGGAAAATAATAGTAGATATTATAACAAGTGGGGTTATGATCAGAATAGGAATGAGAATGATAGAAGAGAAAGACAAGGTTATGGTCGTCAATATGACAATGATAGAAAGGAACGAGGGGGTTATGAGAAACGTCAATATGACAATGATAGGTATGAAAAGCAGAGTTATGAGAAACGTCAATATGACAATGATAGGAATGAAAAGCAGGGTTATGAGAAACGTCAATATGACAATGATAGAAAGGAACGAGGAGGTTATGGTCAATATAAATATGACAATTATAAGAATGAAAAGCAGGGTTTTGAGAAACGTCATTACGATAATGATTGCAGAGAGAGAGGGGGTTATGTTAAAAATAATGAGTCATATGCACAAGTGGCTAATATCAATATTCAAAGGGGAAATAGAGTAGATGAAAACACGCACTCTAATATAAATAAAATAGAAACAGCACAAGTAAATGATAGAAATAGAAATCAGGATTTTTAGATAAACTTGTTTTAAATGTAGGTAATAATTGTAAAAAAATAGGCGACTGTATAGAAAATGATGTTATATTGGGAGACGACATTTTATCAGAAAAAAAGGCAAATATTGTATTAGGAGAAAGAATCCTAAAAGTAGAAGGTGAAAGAATACCTTTCTGTAGTGTTAATGAATTGAATGGCAAAGGTGCCGAAATAGTTAATGAATTAAATGGCAAAGGTGCCGAAATAGTTAATGAATTGAATGGCAATGATGCCGAAATAATTAATGTATCAAATGGCATAGAGTCCAATAATGATAATGAATTTTGCGGTGAGCATATAGTGGGAACTACATGTGTTCAAATAAATAATGATAAGAAGCCTGAAACCTTTCTGATAAGTCGTTACTCCAGATATGATAAAATTTTTAAAAATTTGTCTCAAAAATACAAAAATTCAATTGATTATGAACCTACAATAGCAAAGGGCTATGCGCAACAACTTGAAGTAGGTAATATTTTAAATGAAAACGAAAATGTTTTAAATTATAATAAGGAAGCATCATTACCGGGAAGTTGTCACATGGGGATAAACTATCCATATGATCCAGGATAGATTGCTCTTAAGTTATCCAAATGATCCTGAGTAGATCACTTTTAAATTGTAAATAAACTTTGACAGTGTGAATGTCACATCATGTTGTTACAACTAACAAAATTTTCACATGTCAAAATTCTATTAGTTTAGGGGGTTTTATGCTGTGTATCCACACTGTGGAACACTACCAAAGTATCGTGTTTAAAATCATAAATAAAATTCACAAATTTGTGTGTATTTTAGAAAATAATCATAACAGTTTTACTTCAACGGATCATACAGAAGCAGGAGTATCTGTGGTTTATTTAATTGATTCAAGTTCACTTATTCTCATCGAGTAGGATGCAGAGAATGAAACTTGATATTGAATACGAACAAAATATTTAAATAAACATAAAATGAAGTTATTTTAGTTTAACAAGGTTATTCTAAATAGTATATAATAAAACATGAACTGATAGAGAATCACAATCTCATTTAAAATGATTTAGAATGAAATTGGAAAACAAAAAAGTAAATTTTATAAAATCTGACATGCATGTCAAAACTTTAGGGCTGAAAATCATATTTTGTGTAGAAACACTGTAAATCTACACAAAATGAATATTGAATGAAAGACTATCAACAGTAGTTGCAGTGCAGCGTAATTATTTTAGAAATAGTAAGTCCATATATTACAAAACACTGAATGACATTTTAAGTTTTCAGATATTTTCAAATATCATTGCAGAAAGGTGTTTTGTAAATGATATTTCACATCATGCAGAAAGAAAGGACTAATAGTATGATGTTAAATGTTTGTTGGCGTATCAATTTCTTGTTTTAGTTTATAATATAAGTATTCTGTCAGTATGGAAACTGCAGTACGTTTTTAACTACTAGCATTTTGTGTTTATCATTGCTATTCATCTAAATGTATGAATTAGTATTTATTTGAGATTGGAATTGTTAATTGTAGTTATAAGTAGATTTTAAGAAAGTGTATGTAATATGTCAATATATTTCGAGTAATTATAATTATTCACTTAATCCTGAAAAGTAGAATAAGAAACTTATCAGGAAAAATAAAGAATTAAAAACAGTATTCACTTAAGGTAAAGAACAAACAAAACTGAATAGTTTAAATTTTAAATTAAAATTAAATTTTGAAATATTAGATCAAAATAGAAAAAAACAATTGAAATATTGGAAATTAACCCATTGAAACGACTAAAAATAACAAATCAGTTGATCAGACGCCGCTGAACAGCGAGCTGCGAAAAATATTCATCCAAGAATAAATAAATAAATTGAAAAGAAAAGAAAAGTGGTGAATAATTTGAAGGTTAGGATATTACAATCCAGATATAGTGATATCAAGAATAAATTGTAAAAGTTGATTAAATATAAGAAGTGAGTATACTTTGAAAGTATTAAGAAGTAGATTATCCGGAAAGCAGATTTAGAAGAGGGAAGTATTTGTTAATCCAGTTAGCAAATTTATATGGTGAAGAAATTTCAAACGTCAAGCAAGTGATAGAAATACTTCAAGAAAATCTTGAAAATAAATTGGAGGTTAGAAACAAACGTCAATCCAGTAAAGAAGAAGAAGAAGAAGCCTTGAGAGGTTAAAAAGTCAGTCAAGTGACATAATATTTCAAGGATCATAATAACCAGTTAGAGGTTATAATATAACATTACTCGAGTCGAAAGAAAGACAAGGTAAAGCTTTACAGTATTCCAAATCCATGGTACATATTTATTTTAAATAAAGGCCATATTTATCATTTTAGTTAAGTTAGATTTTGTTATTTAAATTTGTTAATTACATTCCAAGTTCAAATTTGTTAATAAATTAATACTTTGTTCGTTCAATACTGAGTTTGATTTATTTAGATTGTTATCTTGATCGATGAGCATTTATTGAACCGACTTCGTTGGACCCTGAGTAAGAGTCATTCTATAGATTGTAGATGGTCATGCTAATGGTGTTCTATAGACTATAATATTAACAGCTTTTAAGAAACTGTTTGGCGCTCAATAAAATCATTTAATTTTACTTTCAAAAAGTAATTTCGAACGTATAAAAAATAAAATAGATATCAGAATATAGAACAATATATATATATATATATATATATGATATTTATGGTCAAATATTTTTATTAGTTACTCAATTAAGCATATGTGAAAATAAGACATGTGAGTAACTGCGCAGTTAACATCTTATTTACAGGTACTTTATGGTTATATCATTAGTTTGTAAGGTATATCAATCTTTTTATTTGCGTTGTTTATTGGCAGCGTCAATATAGAGCAACATATTTTAATTTAACCTAACTATAAATCATTGACCGTACATCGTTAGAGATCGTTAGTAAATCGTCAGTAT
Source organism: Stenurella melanura (assembly GCA_963583905.1). Lineage (NCBI taxonomy): Eukaryota > Metazoa > Arthropoda > Insecta > Coleoptera > Cerambycidae > Stenurella > Stenurella melanura. Next base: position 199,585,746 of record OY757309.1, read on the forward strand.
ATTTTTAACAATTCATTTGCAACATATCAGTGATCAACCAATAGTGGTTTTTGTAAAAAAGTAGAATATTTTTATTTTTAAGTTATTGGTACAATAGTATTACTAATCGTAGATCTAGCGAATAAGATTCTTTTTTTTATAATTTCCTATTAATAATATTCATAAAGCTGAACCGATTTGTACATTATTAATTGTATTTTGTATGTAAATTAAATAATTATTTCAAATAGATTTCTATTGTGTTTTGACTTAAATTAAATTTAACACGGTTTTTGGTAGTTTTTTTATAATCGGTGTGTCATACTCAATCTAAGGGGGTGGAATTTATAGGAAATTACCTGGCGCTCATTTCAACTTATGGCAAAATTGAAATCGTTAAAAATAAACGATCTTCACCTCTGAGATTCTCGTGATAGAGCTAGCCGACCTTAAGATTTAAGAACTAATTGTAATTTAGAGTCAAATTCCACTTTGTATTTCTTAAATTCAATTTGACCCGTAACAGTGTATCAAATTTCAAGTGAATATCTCAATTTTATTTTATCAAACAATTTAATAAAGGGGAGGGGGTGGTTGGGGGATGGAAAATATTATAAAAAATTTGAGGAATTGTCTTCTAGTATATACACCACATTTATCAAGTTTTTGTGCTCTTACTAGCTTGCTTTACTCATTTTTCACTATTTACCTCTACTTACCCCCGTCGTCAACATTTTCAACAATTACTGCACTAACAATGGAAATTGTTAAATTTACTAATTTATTTGAAGTAGAAATTCATGCGTGGAATCCTAACCATAACTACTCAACTATTAGAATAATTAGAACATAACAAATTCTTAGTGCGACATGCAATAGACAAACTACAATTACACCTCTGTTACAGTTAAAGACATTTCGTAGTTCAGTCTGGAACGGGAAGGTAGTAAAACTTCTGACAATATATTAATATTACCATAATAAATGAATCAAGCAAAATCCCAAAAGCATAACACGTATTGGTAAAGTTATGCGAATAATGAAAGTTATTGTTTGAAACAATCAACCTGGGCAATATTTTGTTATTAACAAGTTGCATGTACAAAATATTGTTATTACTGTATCTCTAGTCAGTAGGGAGGTATATTCTAATTAAATGAGTTGAAAATCCTTGTTCAATTCCATATATACAGGGTGTTTGGTAGAGCGATATCAACCCTAAACTGGGGTAATCTTGTCAATAAGTTTCCATTTAATGGAAATTTAAATGAATCGGGTTTTTAACAAAAACATTTCATTGTCATTACATTTTAAAAACTTAAGATTAAAAGGTCACAAAATTATTATCTTTCTTGTTCTACAACATTTTCGTCTTCCTCTTACTTCAACGGTTGTCTTTGGTCTTGTTTCTGTTTCCACCACTTACAACCTAGCGAAGTTGACCGTGATATTTGGAGATATCATGCGATCCCAATAGATAAAATTTACCCTTGGGACTGTGTGGTATCAACATGTTGCACATACAAAAATATTAATTGCAGCGCACAAAAATAAGAAAACCAACCGAAATTATTACAAAATAAAAATGTATTTAGGTTCCCAAAGGTCTCGAGTGGTATACAGACGGATCTAAGACTCAGGAGGGAACTGGTGCTGGCATACACGGTTGCAAACCAAGGGCTCGTATATCGGTGCCACTTGAAAAGTATCCCAGTGTATTCCAAGCAGAAGTATACGCCATATTGGCGTGTGCAAGCGAGAACCTAAGAAGAGGTTTCGCTAATAAACACATTTATATATGTAGCGACAGTCAGGCAGCCTTGAGGGCTCTTGTGTCAAACAAAGTGACCTCAAGGCTGGTTTTAAACTATCGGAATATTTTGACAGAACTGTGTGAACACAACACTGTCAAACTCATATGGGTGCCAGGTCACAGAGGTGTGGAGGGCAACGAAGAGGAAGACCGATTGGCGGGGGAAGGAGCAACAACTCCGTTCCCTGGCCCTGTGCCAGCCTTCGGTCTGCCTAGAAGTCTGATTCAATCCGAGTTACGAAACTGGACCACGATAAAGTTCAGCAACTATTGGACTCAGGTCCCTGGAATGAGGCAGTCGAGGCTCCGCCTATAAAGGGGCCCTCAACTGACTCAACTGCTTGGGCTCGATAGAGAAAAAATGAGACGGATAGTAGGCCTGTTAATAGGACACTGTCCTCTGAACAAACATCTTCATACAATGGGGTTGAAAAACAGCCCTATTTGTAGGATGTGTGGAGTGAAGGATGAAACCACCACTCATATCTTATGCAGTTGCGCACCCTTAGGCGCGTTAAGGTATAGGCATCTCCAAAGGCAATTTTTATAGCCGGAGGAATTGCGGGATCAAAGATGGAATAGACTGCTATCCTTTGCGGAGAGCACTGGTCTATTCTAAAAGATCCCATATGACGCGAACGCACAATGGGCCGACAGGCCTAAGTGCTGCGGATCTCACAGATCTGCTCGCGATATAATAATAATAATATTTAGGTTCCAAACCAAAATCCGAAAAAATTATGCCTGTCATGGAGACTGATTTTGGTTTTTTGACAGCGGTCGTCAACGTGTTTTAAATAGTCATAATCAGACAACACATAATCATTGTCGCTAATGAAATAAAAAACACTAAACTGTTTTTAACATTTTCACATATATTAAGTCAACGTGACGAACGTTTCGCTAAAACATTAGCTTCATCAGATGAGCGTAACTACCGAACGCTCCTCTGATGAAGCTAATGTTTTAACGAAACGTTCGTCATGTGAAAACTGTAAAAACAGTTTATGTTTTTTATTCATTAGTGATAATGGATATTCACCAAGTAAAGGTCAAGTCTATCAAATAATGGGCTTGTTCAGCATTTTTTTTTTATTTCACAAATCGAAAGTGCAAGTATAAATTAATGGATCTGCAAAATATCAGAATCTTATTCGCACGTTTAGTATCTTAAAAACTATTACAAATTTCCATCTCACGAAAATGGGGCGTGGCCAGGAGCTACGTCACTATACGCATAGACTCGGCGATCTCAATAGACTTGATGCTCCTTATTGGTTATAATTATAAGTGTTTTCGAAGTATTGTTTGTTTTGCTTACTACTTGACAGTAGGGGAGTACAATTTGGTGAAATGTCAAAAAATTACAATTTTCTCTCGCTCCTGCCAGAACGAATTTTCAATTTCGACCCTGCAATTTACGATTATAATTCCTCGGCGACCTTCTCCTTTCCGTAGACATATAGAACAAACTTCCACTCGACGTATTTATTTAGTTACCAGAGTTTAAAAATTCCATGTTTTTCGACTTTTCAGGTTAAATTTGAAAGATCCCAGAAAGCCATTTTTCTTACGTCACTTACGTATAGTGACGTCACATATGAGCGCTCGGTTTTTGCAACTATTACCAATTTCAACTCCTTATATCTCGAGAACGGAAAAAGTTAATAATACGAAATTTTAAGTGTATAATGAGAATATCGAGTACTATATGAAAAAGTATAAAAACCATATAAAAAGAATATCATGGAACAAGCCCATTAATCATTATGTATATTGATGATCTACTTCTGACTATGCAGCTCATTACAAATGTCAACCAATGACATAATTCTGAAATTATAATAATACATTCTTATCAGTGTACATAATAAATAAGTAATTTATTGTTTCTCATATTAAATGTTAGATGGAGTTTTTAAAAGTTGTCGGAAAAATACCCAAAATGTGTTTTTCTTTCAAAGAAGTGTGTGCAGAAATAAGAGATATTACAGTTAACGATTGAACACATTAAAAAACATATACGGATAGAGTTGAGAATGTCATTTTCAAAAATATTTGAAGTCGGTTAAAAGCACATTCTGTCACCTTTTTATTATTATACTCTTCGCAAATACAAAACGAAGAGTATATTGCATTCGATCGGCACATTTCTAAAACCGGTAATAAAGTTCGTAGAGAAAAAATTTTCATATCATTGTGTTGGTGATCGAATCCTGAACAACTTTCAAAACGTCCGTCCGTCCGTCTGCCTGTCCGTTTTTTGATCAATAAATGAAATAGTTATTAATTTTTTAAATAAAAAAAAATGCTTTGCACTTAAACTAGAAATGTCTAATATTATTTACAAAAAAACTGCGAAAAGTATTCTATACAATCTGCAGCCATTATATAAAAAGAGCAGTAAATCGGCGAAGAGTATAATGGTTAGCTTGTTGGTTGTATAGCATTATAAAATACAGTCTTCACAAGGGCGATAACCCTTCAGCAGTGAAAATGCAGTCGAAACTTACCTTTGCGTAACCATATCAAACTACTACAATTGCAGAGCGACATACAATTCAGATTCCCTTTGTTGTGTGTAGGGTTCTTCAATTAATAGAGCATGAATTAAAGTTGAAACGTTCTATGTTGGACTTCGGTGTAAGGTACATCTGCCTCCTCACTTATACCTGCTTTAATAGACGAAGTAAGCAGAAATAATATAAATGTAAAAAATGTTTCATGTGTTTGTGAAATTACGCAAACAAGAAAACTTTATACATAATATCACTTTAGACACATTAGAATGGGTTTAAACTTTAAAAAAGGGAAAGCCGATACATTAACAATTGATTTAATTTGTATTCTTTGTATAATTATATTTAGCAATTTGGTTTCAGCTTATTTATTTTTAAATTTGAAATGTTTTGTAGCAATTAGAAATATGTATTAATACTTTAGAATGGTGACAAAGTAGCCAATTACAAGTGATGGAGAATAAAACATATTGACAAAAAAATTCCAGTCTAATGAAGACCTCAAATTCGAATAATTTGATGCTACTGAAGATAAACACAAATAATTCTCATCACTACTGTTCCCTAACCTAGCGGTCTATCAAAATGCGTATCATATACAGCACTATCTGGATCATGTTTTCTTCTAGTGTCCAAAATATGGAGAAACAAGTGACAAATTGTAGCGGGTGGCATACAAGTATGGGAACAGCAGGATAACTTGAAAAATACGAATCCTAGAAAAAAACTGTAAATACAAAAGTTGTAGAAAATTTCCCTGGCTATCTGACCTTGGCCGGGACATTCAAGGTCATTTGAAGGTCAAGTCGATATTTTTAAAAGGAGCCCCCTACCTTTAATCCCGGAAATTAAACGAGCGGAAAATTTTACGTTCGGAAGGAACCTTCGCCATTTAGAAAATTGACCTCTAAAGGTCATCTTCACACCATAATTTTATAAGTGCCGAAGGTCATCGTCGCACGTAAAATTTTCCTTTCGTTTCATAGCCGGGGTTAAAAGCAGGAGGTCGCATTTGAAAAATCGACTTGACCTTGACTTGAAAGTCACGGCCAATGTAAAATCCAAGGTCACCGCCAGATAGCCTGGGAAAGGAGGAGGGTCGATTTGGGCGGCTTTTGCCCCCAATTATTTTCGGACGAAAAAATCAGAGAACATATTTTTTAATGTCTACCAACAATAACAAGTCGATTTTACCCTAAATGGACGATCCCCCACTCCCAGCTCCCCCTTCAATCCTGAATATGCCATCACTTGCTAACAGGGTTCTTGAAGAGATGTACCGCTTTCAAATTTATATTTGCTTGATAAAATACCACACCAACTCCCTTTTAACTGCATCCGCTCTTTAATTTTTTCCTTTTTTAAGCCCCCACCTCACCTAGGGGGGGTGGAGAGAGTGGTTTTACTATTTATTCGTTTGCGGGAAATATATCACATTTTGTTCTGCTCACAATATCAAATGCATTTCGCTCTCAATGAACCATTCCCACATCCACCCCCTCTAGCCTATAGAAAACCTCTAGACGATCAAAAGAAATTAAAAGATCTCCTGAGAGATCGGATACAGTTAAAAGGGAGTTAGTGTGGTAGTGTGGTATATTATCAAGCAAATATAAGTTTGAAAGTGATACCTCTCCCCAAGAGCGCTGCTAACAGTGATGGCATATTCAGAATTGAGGGGGGGGCTAGGGGTGTGGGGTATCATCCGTTTAGGGTAAAATCGACTTATAATTGTCAGTAGACATTAAAATTTTTTTTCTGATTTCTTCATCCAAAAATAATTCGGGGCAATAACCGCCCACATCGACCCTCCTCCTTTCCTACAACTATTGTATTTAAAGTTTCTTTCTAGGATTCGTATTCTTCAAGTTATCCTGCTGTTTCCGTGCTTGTCTTGTCATTACAGCAGATGTTCAAATTGTTCGCCATTGACAGTTTGACAGTGAGCTAGACGGATATAAAAATTATCAATTTTACTTACTTCTTATCATTTCTGGTATAATCTCAGCGCACACATCTATTGTTCGCTGTTACAAAATTGAAGTTCAAGAATAAAATAAAGACGACTTTTAGAGGTCAATTTTGTAGTTGCCGAAGGTCATATCTGAATGTAAAATTTTTCGCTCGTTTTATTTCTAGGTTAGGAGTAGGGGGTTCCATATGAAAGAATCGACTTGACCTGCAAATGATCTTGGTGGTCTCGGTCAAGGTCAAATCCAATCCAATCACCGCCAGATAGCCAGGGAAATTTCCTACAACATTTGTATTTAAAGTTTTTTCTGGTATTCGTATTTTTCAAGTTATCCTGCTGTTCCCATTCTTTTATGCCACCCGGTATAACAATCTTAACAAGTGTAAATTCAATCTACTTTTAATTTACACTCCTTATAGTCCAGTCGGTAAAATAAAAAATACACCAGAAGCTCGCACAAAAATGTCACCTGAGATTTTCCTTCCGTAACTGTTAGTGTACGGATTAAACATCACAACAGTCAGTTCTGAAGGTGCCGCGCAACTCCCCAAAAAAACCACCCCTTCGGTGAGAAAAGCCTTATTTTACTGATAACTCGTTAATCGTTGAAGATATAAAAAAATTACTCATCGTAAAAAAGAAAGCTTGATTAATTACCAAATTTTCCTGTATATGCCATGGTTTTCGAGAAAATCGATATTGTGGCGTTGTTTTCTTAGGTTTTAGTTTGCCCAAATCGTTCAAGTGTGGGCCAGCCTACAAGCGACGTGGTTAGCGTCACTGGTTTCACCTGGCTAGCACAGTAAAGATACGGATAGCAAAAGGGCAGTGGAGTTCAAGGCTTGGGCGCCATTGATTACTGAGTGTAATCAAGGAAAATTGAAGATAAAGATAAACAAAAGACAATTGTTACATATGTACAATATAACTATATTACAAAATATTATATTACAAAAAATATGAGCTATCACAGCATCAGCAATACTGTATAGCAAAATATTAAACCGAAATATGTACAAGATAAACTATATTACAAGATACTCTTTATTACAAATTGCTCAACAGCAAGATAAACTTGAGGCGTATACGAGACAAAAAAATACATTACAAAAGATACGTCTCGCAACGTTACCTCAATACTAAAAATCATATATTACAATAAGATATGAACATTTACGAGATTTAAACCGAACTATAATATAAAGGTATCTCGCAAATGATCCGACAACAAACTATTTACAGCACTAGATAATATACTAAAGTGCAACACAAAATATATTACAAAGTAAGGCCTGGGGCTACTTGAGAATCTTACGAGAGACAAAATAACTATATTACAAAAAAAATGTCTCGTAACGGTTTCTCAATACTCACAAAACATATATTACAACGAAATGCCCCATGGCTTTACCACATCAACTCGATATACACTCGTTACACAAAATGCACCATGACTATTACCATATTTAACCAAACAAAAGTGCATATACAATACTACGATAGAAAATTTCAACAATGAATTAAGATAAAGGTAGCTGTGAATTAAAATATACTAGAATGGGCTATCGCCCATTCTAGCTCCTCCGGAGGGGTGACAGCTAAAGCTGTCAATGCGAGTGCTCCGCACTCGATTAGGTAACGCTTGAATCATTGTAGAAAGCTTGATTTTTAGTTTTCAATTTTCACTTTTTTTGGGTTTTTTAAATTTTAAGTTTTCAGTTTTTTAATTTTCAGTTTTTTAGTTTTTCGGTTTTTTATCATTCAGTGTTTCGGTTTTTCAGTTTTCAGTTTTTAATTTTTTCAGTTTTCAGTTTTTGAGTCTTCAGTTTTTAGTTTTTCAGTTTTTCAATTTTTCAATTTTCAGTTTTCACTTTTTCAATTTTTTAATTTTGTTTTCAATTTTCAGTTTGTAGTTTTTCAATTTTTCAGTTTTCAGTTTTTGTGGTGTTCAGTTTTTAGTTTCATTTTTCAGTTTGTCAGTTTTTCAGTATTTCAGTTTTTCAGTCTTTTAGTCTTTCAGTGTTTCAGTTTCTCAGTTTCCCAATTTCCCAGTTTTCCAGTTTTTCAGTTTCAGTTTTAAAGTTTTAAAGTTTTAAAGTTTCGAAGTTTTGAAGTTTTTAATTTTCTAAGTTTTTAAGTTTTTAAGTTTCTAAGTTTTTAGGTTTTTAAGTTTTTAGGTTTTGAAGACTTGCAGTTTTGAAGTTTTGAAGTTTTTATGTTAAATTTTGCAAGTTTTCAGGTTTACAGTGTTTCAGTTTTTTGTTTTTCAGTTTTTCATTGTTCAGTTTTTCATTTGTCAGCCTTTTATTTCAGTTTTTCGGTTTTTCAGTTTTCAGATTTTCAGTTTCTAGTTTTTCACCTTTCGATTTGGTAGTTTTCAATTTTCCAAGTTTTCAAGTTTTCAAGATTTCAAGTTTCCAAGATTTCAAGTTTTCAAGTTCTCAAGTTTTCAATTTTTCAAGTTTGCAAATTTTCAAGTTTCCAAGTTTTCAAGATTTCAATTTCTTAATTTTTCAAGTTTATCAGTTTTTCATTATTGTAGTTTTTCAGATTTTCAGATTTTTAGTTTTTCAGTTTTTCAATTTTTCAGTTTTTCACTTTCATATTCAATTAGGTACTTGAGCAACCTTCACATTCCGAGTTTCAGCTGAATCGGACGGCAAATAAGAAAGTTACAGTAAATAGCGGATATTAGGCTATGGGGACGCCGCCATTTTGAAATTTTCAATTTCGACGTCATATTCACAATGAACTACTTCAGTAACTTCAACATATCGAGTTTCATTTGAATCGGACGATAAATAAGGAAGTTACAGTAAATGATGAATATTATGCTACGGGGACGCCGCCATTTTGAATTTTTGAGTTACGATAACATATTCGTGATCTGTGACCTCGATAACATATACATACCTATTTTCAGACGAATGGCACCGTAAATAGTAAAATGGGTCCTGCAACTCCGCCGCCATTTTAAATTTTTCAATTTCGACGTCATATTCACAATCAGCTACTTCAGTAACTTCAACATACCGAGTTTCATTTGAATCGATTGAAAGATAAGGAAGTTACAGTAAATGATGAATATTAGGCTATGGGGACGCCGCCATTTTGAATTTTTGAGTTACGATAACATATTCGTGATCTGTGACCTCGATAACACATACGTACTTATTTTCAGTCGAATAGCATCGTAAATGGCAAAATGTGTCCTGCAGCTCCGCCGCCATCTTGAATTTTTCAATTTAGATTTCGGATTCATAATCGGCGACCTCGAAAACCCCCGCATACCGATTTTGAGCGGTGTGACGCTATAATCGACAAACATCGTCCGCCATTTTGAATATTGCGATTCCGACGTTACATTCGTGAGCACCGTGGTCGATAATCCCCGAGTACCAAATTTCAGGCCAATCGGACGACAAATAAATTTAATTCGATAAATTTGGCTCACCCTATATCGAGATTTGTTTTGCGCACCCGCCTATTGGCATTGTATTTAATTTGTGAAAATTTTACATCAAAACTTATTTCCGCGTTGCTGGCAACGCCGCGTTGCCAGCAACGCGTGCTAACTTCACACACATAATTTTTACCACCTATTACAGTGGTCTGCATTGCCGAGAAAAATTTATGTCTGGAAGGAAAACATGGACTTTAAAAACTGTGATTTTTCAGGAAATAATGGGAGTTGAGAGGCTTTTTAGGTCTCAAATTAATCGTAAAGGACGATAGTTTGTTGTGATAGTGGAGTGTGCGGGCCAAATCGGAAATTCGGCCCGACACGGGCGTGTGAAAGTTGGTTTTTTTGTGGGAAAGTGAAAAACATCTACGTACAGAAAAATTCATAATTAAGCAAGTACATAGAATAGAAGCTCGTTCTGTGACTCGATGGAAAGGGGGAGCTTGGCCCTTTCCCGTGATACCAAATTTTACAGGGAAAATCGAAAATTCGGCCTCACAGGGGCGAGACAAATGTGACAAATTTGAGTGTGTTAAAACGTAACCTAGAAAATTGTAAAACATGAAATCTTAAAACACTCATATTTTAGTTAATACTGGACGTAGAGGCTCGATCTTAGTCTCTATTTGAACACGAAGATTCGCATTTTATTCGTGCAGTACGTGCCCTGGGTTAATTAAAAAATTTAGCGTAGTTCTGTGCGAAATGAGAATGGATATTTTCGTAAAAATCGAAAACCGTAAGTACTTTAAAAATACATAAGTGAATAAAAATCGGGAGTGAAACGGCGTGCGACGTCTCTCTGGAAAGCAGAAGAACGTAGCTTTCCGGCGATACCAAGTTCGACCGGAAATATGGAAAATTAGGCCCGCGGCGAGCGCAACAAAATTAGCTTTTCTGGGATCTTTTAAATTTAAAATATCACATAATTACGAAAAATTCTTCCACTTTGACCGCCCGTATCTCGTTAATTTTTGAAGCTGGAAAAAAACAAAAAAAAAGACTTTTAGATAATTCATTTTTCTACATTTTCGTTAGGGCGAAGTATTTTGCTCTAGGAGGCCCCGTTTAGAAGATATGGAGGTTTAAAGGTAAAAATGTCAAATTTTTCGCCTTTTTGCACCGCCGCACCTTTCGGCCGATATCTCCGAAACGAAGAGTCGTATGGAATTTTTGAAGATACCGGAGGAAGCGGAAAGAAACGCTCTTGTCCTTTGAGATTTTTTTATTTTGAGCTAGCTCCAGCCGTTTTCGAGTTATAGGCGAAAAACCGAAAAAATGAGTCTCGCTTCGGATTCGAAACAGCGCAAAAACGTGCAATCTTAAAACGTCCGTATTTTTCGAAATACATATTTTGGAGCGCCGTACGGCGTCGCGGCGGAACGGGGAGAGATTCTAGTTATAGCTAGCCGCAAACTGCGAGGTCGAAATCGAAAATCGAGCCCGACAGGAACGAAAAGAAATCGAACATTTTTGACGTTTACGAAATACCAAATCGACTTCCCCTATTTTCTCTTTTACCCCTCGACTCCTCATTCCCCAAAAAAGCAGGCGAGAGAGATAGGTGACTTTCATTCGATTATAACGGAAAAACCCGGAAAAATACCGGAACCGAGTATAGCCTAAGCACTGTAGGATTCCGTCCCGAACACTTTCGAGCCGGGCACGGACCGGCGAAATGAAGCGCGTCTCGACGGCATGTACCTTAAGATCGCTAAGAGGAAGGGGCTTGCACCAACTGCTCTTTAATATTATGACTAGAATGGGCTATCGCCCATTCTAGCTCCTCCGGAGGGGTGACAGCTAAAGCTGTCAATGCGAGTGCTCCGCACTCGATTAGGTAACGCTTGAATCATTGTAGAAAGCTTGAATCAATGTAGAAAGCTTGATCTTTAGTTTCGATTTCAGATTCGTCATCAGCTAAATGAAAAACATCTAGGTACCGATTTTCAGTCGAATCGGTCCATAAATGACATATGTTGTCAGCCATTTTGGTTGCCGCCATGTTGAATTATGTAAATCTGATGTTATATTCGTTATTAGCTACACTAATAACCTGTACATACCGAGTTTCATTTGATTCGGACTGTAAATAAAAAAGTTAGAATAAATGGCTACGATGACGCCACCATTTTGAATTCTTTAGCGACGGTCACAGATTCGTGATCTGTTGCCTTGATAACACTCACATACCTATTTTTGGACGAATGTCACCTTAAATAACGGATCGTGTCCTGCAATTTGTGCCGCCATTTTGAATTTTTCAATTCCGTAGACATGATCGTTATCGGCTACTCTAATTACCTCTAAATACCGAGTTTCAGCCGAATCGGTTGGCAAATAAGAAAGTTAAAGTATAATAGGCCATGGGGACGCCGCCATTTTGAATTTTTCAATTTCGACATCATATTCACAATCAGCTACTTCAGTAACTTCATCATACCGAGTTTAATCGGAATCGGAGGGTAAATAAGAGAGTTACAGTAAAAGATGGATATTAGGCTGTGGAGACGCCGCCATTTTGAATTTTTGAGTTACGATTAGATATTCGGGATCTGTGACCCCGATAACACATAGGTACTTATTTTCAGACGAATGGCACCGTAAATGGCAAAATATGTCCCGCAACTCGGCCGCCATTTTGAATTTTTCAATTTCGACGTCATATTCACAATGAGGTACTTCGGTAACTTCAACATACCGAGTTTCATTCGAATCGGTCGGTAAATAAGAAAGTTACAGTAAAAGATGGATATTAGGCTATGGAGACGCCGCCATTTTGAATTTTTCAGTTACGATTTGATATTCGTGATCACTGACCTCGATAACACATACGAACTTATTTTCAGACGAATGGCACCGTAAATGGCAAAATATGTCCCGCAACTCGGCCGCCATCTTGAATTTTTCAATTTTGATTCCGGATTCGTAATCGGCGACCTCGAAAACCCCCACACACCGATTTTGAGCGGTGTGAGACCAAAAATGACCTAAGTCGCCGGCCATTTTGGCGCCGCCATTTTGAATTTTTGAATTTCAATGTCATATTCGTGATCACCGCGGTCGATAATCCCCGGGTACCAAATTTCAGGCCAATCGGACGACAAATAGATTTAATTGCGATTTTTCTATGAATTTGGCTCACCCTATATATATTTATTTTGCTCACCCATGCCGTTAACAATTATCGATTTTTATTTAATTTGTATCATTTATTTCAGTGAACTGCATTGCCGGCCGAAATTTATCTCGGAAGCGAAAACATGGACTTTTGAAACGGCCATATTTCAGGAAATAATGGGAGTGGAGAGGCTTTCTAGGTTTCGAATTAATCGGAAAGGACGATATTTTGTTGTGATAGTGGAGTGTGCGGGCCAAATCGGAAATTCGGCCCGGCACGGGCGTGTGAATGTTGGGTTTTTTGTGAGAAAGTGAAAAACATCTACGTACAAATAAATCCATAATTAAGCAATTACTTGGAATAAAAGCTCGTTCTGTGTCTCGATGGAAAGGGGGAGCTTGGCCCTTTCCCGTGATACCAAATTGTATAGGGAAAATCGAAAATTTGGCCTCGCAGGGGCGAGACAAATGTGACAAATTTGAGTGTGTTAAAACGTAACCTAGAAAATTGTAGAACATGAAATCTTAAAACGCTCATATTTTAGTTAATACTGGACTTAAAGGCTCGATCTTGGTCTCTATTTGAACACGAAGATTCACATTTTATTCGTGCAGTACGTGCCCCGTGTTAATTAAAAAATTTAGTGTAGTTCTGTGCGAAATAAGAATGGATATTTTCGTAAAAATCGAAAACCGTAAGTACTTAAAAAATCCATAAGTAAATAAATATCGGGAGTGAAACGGCGTGCGACGTCTCTCTGGAAAGCAGAAGAACGTAGCTTTCCGGCGATACCAAGTTCGAGGGGAAAAATGGAAAATTAGGCCCGCGGCGAGCGCGACAAAAGTAGCTTTTCTCGGATATTTTAAATTTAAAATTTCACGTATTTACGAAAAATTCTTCCACTTTGACCGCCCGTAGCTCGTTAATCTTTGGAGCTGGAGAAAAATAAAAAAAAAGACTTTTAGATAATTCATTTTTCTACATTTTCGTTAGGGCGAAGTATTTTGCTCTAGGAGGCCCCGTTTAGAAGTTATGGAGGTTTAAAGGAAAAAATGTCGTATTTTCCGCCATTCTGCACCGCCGCACATTTCGGGCGATATCTCCGAAACGAAAAATCGTACGTAATTTTTGAACATACCGGAGGGAGCGGAAGGAAACGCTCTTGTCCTTTGAGATTTTTTTATTTTGAGCTAGCTCCAGCCGTTTTCGAGTTATAGGCGAAAAACCGAAAAAATGAGTCTCGCTTCGGATTCGAAACAGCGCAAAAACGTGCAATCTTAAAACGTCCGTATTTTTTGAAATACATATTTTTGAGCGCCGTACGGCGTCGCGGCGGAACGGGGAGAGATTCTAGTTATAGCTAGCCGCAAACTGCGAGGTAGAAATCGAAAATCGAGCCAGACAGGAACGAAAAGAAATCGAACATTTTTGACGTTTACGAAATACCAAAACGACCTCTCCTATTTTCTCTCTTACCCCTCGACTCCTCATTCCCAAAAAAAGCAGGCGAGAGAGATAGCGGACTTTTACTCGTTAATAATTAAAAAACCACGAAAAATACCCGCCCCGGATACGGCCTAAGCGACGGAAAATTCGCAGGCGAATCGAACGACGCCGGACCCGCGCCGAAAAACCTCCTCCCCTCGGAGGAGTTCCTATTGTAAAATCGCAATTTTAGAGGGGTACAGATCAACTCCCTATTCATAATACACACGGCCTCGCGCCGGCCGTGTTGACTAGAATGGGCTATCGCCCATTCTAGCTCCTCCGGAGGGGTGACAGCTAAAGCTGTCAATGCGAGTGCTCCGCACTCGATTAGGTAACGCTTGAATCATTGTAGAAAGCTTGATTTTTAGTTTTCAATTTTCACTTTTTTTGGGTTTTTTAAATTTTAAGTTTTCAGTTTTTTAATTTTCAGTTTTTTAGTTTTTCGGTTTTTCATCTTTCAGTGTTTCGGTTTTTAAGTTTTCAATTTTTAAATTTTTCAGTTTTTCAGTTTAGTTTTTCAGTTTTCAGTTTTTCAGTCTTCAGTTTTTAGTTTTTTAGTTTTTCAATTTTTCAATTTTCAGTTTTTCAATTTTTTAGTTTTCAGTTTTTCAATTTTTCAGTTTTCCAATTTTTCAGTTTTCAGTTTTTGAGGTTTTCAGTTTATCAGTATTTCAGTTTATCATCTTTCAGTCCTTTAGTCTTTCAGTGTTTCAGTTTTTCAGTTTCTCAGTTTCTCAATTTCTCAGTTTCCCAGTTTTTCAGTTTCAGTTTAAAAGTTTTAAAGTTTTAAAGTGTCGAAGTTTTTAATTTTCTAAGTTTTTAAGTTTCTAGGTTTTTAAGTTTTTAGGTTTATAAGTTTTTAAGTTTTGAAGATTTGAATTTTGAAGTTTTTAAGTTGTTTTTCAGGTTTTCAGGTTTTCAGTGTTTCAGTGTTTAAGTGTTTCAGTTTTTTAATTTTTCAGTATTTCAGTTTTTCATTGTTCAGTTTTTCATTTGTCAGACTTTTATTTCAGTTTTTCAGTTTTCAGATTTTCAGTTTCTAGTTTTTCACCTTTCAATTTTTTAGTTTTCAAGTTTTCAAGATTTCAAGTTTGCAAGTTTGCAAGTTTTCAAAATTTCAAGTATTCAAGTTTTCAAGTTGTCAAGATTTCAAGTTTTCAATTTTTCAAGTTTGCAAGTTTTCAAGTCAAGTCTTCAAGTTTTCAAGTTTATCAGTTTTTCAGTATTTCAGTTTTTCAGTTTTTCACTTTCATATTCGTAATTAGGTACTTCAGTAACCTTCACATTCCGAGTTTCAGCTGAATCGGACGGCAAATAAGAAAGTTACAATAAATAGCGGATATTGGGCTATGGGGACGCCGCCATTTTGAAGTTTTCAATTTCACAATCAGCTACTTCAGTAACTTCAAGATATCGAGTTTCATTTGAATCGGACGATAAATAAGGAAGTTACAGTAAATGATGAATATTATGCTATGGAGACGCCGCCATTTTGAATTTTTGAGTTACGATAACATATTCGTGATCTGTGACCTCGATAACATATACATACCTATTTTCAGACGAATGGCACCATAAATTGTAAAATGGGTCCTGCGACTCCGCCACCATTTTGAATTTTTCAATTTAGACGTCATATTCACAGTCAGCTACTTCAGTAACTTCAACATACCGAGTTTCATTTGAATCGATTGGAAAATATAGAAGTTACAATAAATGATGAATATTAGGCTATGGGGACGCCGCCATTTTGAATTTTTTAGTTACGATAACATATTCGTGATCTGTGACCTCGATAACATATACATACCTATTTTCAGACGAATGGCACCGTAAATGGTAAAATGGGTCCTGCAACTCCGCCGCCATTTTGAATTTTTCAATTTCGACGTCATATTCACAGTCAGCTACTTCAGTAACTTGAACATACCGAGTTTCATTTGAATCGATTGGAAAATATAGAAGTTACAGTAAACGCCATTTTGGCGCCGCCATTTTGAATTTTGCGATTCCGACGTCACATTCGTGAGCACCGTGGTAGATAATCCCCGAGTACCAAATTTCAGGCCAATCGGACGACAAATAAATTTAATTGTGATTTTCGAGATTTGTTTTGCGCACCCGTACTATTGGCATTCTATTTAATTTGTAAAAATGTAAAAATTTGACATCAAAACTTATTTCCGCGTTGCTGGCAACGCTTCCGCGTAGCTGACAACGCCTAACTTCACACAAATAATTTTTACCACCTATTTCAGAAATTTATGTCGGAATGGAAAACATGGATTTTAAAAACTGTGATTTTTCAGGAAATAATGGGAGTTGAGAGGCTTTCTAGGTGTCAAATTAATCGGAAAGGACGATATTTTGTTGTGATAGTGGAGTGTGCGGGCCAAATCAGAAATTCGGCTCGGCACGGGCGTGTGAAAGTTGGGTTTTTTGTGAGAAAGTGGAAAACATCTACGTACAAATAAATTCATAATTAAGCAATTACTTGGAATAGAAGCTCGTTCTGCGTCTCGATGGAAAGGGGGAGCTTTGCCCTTTCCCGTGATACCAAATTGTATATGGAAAATCGAAAATTCGGCCTCGCAGGGGCGAGACAAATGTGACAAATTTGAGTGTGTTAAAACGTAACCTAGAAAATTGTAAAACATGAAATCTTAAAACGCTCATATTTTAGTTAGTACTGGACATAGAGGCTCGATCTTGGTCTCTATTTAAACACGAAGATTCGCATTTTATTCGTGCAGTACGTGCCCTGGGTTAATTAAAAAATTTAGTGTAGTTCTGTGCGAAATAAGAATGGATATTTTCGTAAAAATCGAAAACCGTAAGTACTTTAAAAATCCATAAGTAAATAAATATCGGGAGTGAAACGGCGTGCGACGTCTCTCTGGAAAGCAGAAGAACGTAGCTTTCCGGCGATACCAAGTTCGACCGGAAAAATGTAAAATTAGGCCCGCGGCGAGCGCGACAAAAGTAGCTTTTCTCGGATCTTTTAAATTTAAAATTTCACAGATTTACGAAAAAATCTTCAACTTTGACCGCCCGTAGCCCGTTAATCTTTGGAGCTGGAGAAAAATAAAAAAAAAGACTTTTAGATAATTCATTTTTCTACATTTTCGTTAGGGCGGAGTATTTTGCTCTAGGAGGCCCCGTTTAGAAGTTATGGAGGTTTAAAGGAAAAAATGTCGTATTTTCCGCCATTCTGCACCGCCGCACATTTCGGGCGATATCTCCGAAACGAAAAATGGTACGGAATTTCTGAATATACCGGAGGGAGCGGAAAGAAACGCTCTTGTCCTTTGAGATTTTTTTATTTTGAGCTAGCTCCAGCCGTTTTCGAGTTATAGGCGAAAAACCGAAAAAATGAGTCTCGCTTCGGAAACGAAAAAGCGAAAAAACGTGCAATCCTAAAACGTCCGTATCTTTCGAAATACACATTTCGGAGCGCCGTACGGCGTCGCGGCGGAACGGGGAGAGATTCTAGTTATAGCTAGCCGCAAACTGCGAGGTCGAAATCGAAAATTAAGCCAGGCAGGAGCGAAAGGAAATCGTACATTTTTGACGTTTACGAAATACCAAATCGACTTCCCCTATTTTCTCTTTTACCCCTCGACTCCTCATTCCCCAAAAAAGCAGGCGAGAGAGATAGGTGACTTTCGTCCGATCGTAACGGAAAAACCTGGAAAAATACCGGAACCGAGTATAGCCTAAGCACTGTAGGATTCCGTCCCGAACACTTTCGAGGCGGGCACGGACCGGCGAAATGAAGCGCGTCTCGACGGCATGTACCTTAAGATCGCAAAGAGGAAGGGGCTCGCACCAACTGCTCTTTAATATTATGATGATTACAACGAATTCACAAAACTAAATCTTACAAAACACGCTTGATTCTACGATTTAAACTTAAGATACTTGGCTTTATGAACCAAAACTAAGTACATTGCTTTCATGAAGCGAGAACTACTATAAGTGAAAATAATCCCTTTTATGTGAGATAATAATCAAAAGTACTTATCTTTTGTTTTAAAAGTCCTGGTGAGAGAAATTCCTAAGTGCGCTCCTGTTCTGGGATGAATACGAATTTAAATGTTATGTAGGCTGATGTTTGGTACCTCCATTTTGCTGACTTGGAATGATTTGCTTAGTAGTAAAATCTTAAAGATGCGTCATGTCGAGAAATTACATAATAAAGAGAAACGTAGTATTGTAGAATTCATTTACTAATTATTAAGAAAAACTGAATATAGGTAGTTGTTCACGAAGCAAAGGTGTAACATCGAGATCACTTCGAAGTTAAACTGAAATTTGTAATTATATAGAAAAAATAAAAGAACCTAAAACAATATTTTTAAATGTTAGATGGTATTTAACAATATATAATTATTTAACCATTACCTTATACGTCTATAAGGTTCCTTTCTATTAATATCCCCATTAGGGTCTTACAAAATTTCTATTACGTCCACCTCGAAGGACGGCTCGAGTGAAAGAGAATTTAGTCTAACCCGGCGTATTGTGACATATGTCCCGGACCGACAGTAACGTGGCTCCGCCCAAAAAGTAGTTCTTTTATCTTAATGAAATATTAAATTTGCTAAAGGATCTATATTGTTACTGATAGTTCTACGTTTCATGTGACTATCCGACTTTATTATAAATACTCGACTCAACTTAATTTTTCAGTTAGTTTGATTTATTTATTTAATTTAATTTGAATATTATCGAGCATGCGCCGTTCAACACACCGATGCGTAAGCATAATTTACTACCAACTTCTCATCTGTTTAGGAAAGTTCGATATAGTACCAGAGCATAGGATAATAAAATGTAACGAAGGATGCTTTTGTGCATTCCGCACGTTACAATATTGACAAAAATTGCAAAATTTGTATTTTTAATGCCCGCGAATTTTCGTTTATTTAATTTTTTTGGGCGCATTCAATAGAAAAAATTGAATTGCTCGAAAACCAAACAAGGTAGGAAGAAAAATCAAAATGAGTTTTAAAGGGGATATTAAATACTCTCTTGTGTTGCCATTTTTAAGAGCTATTGACATTTATTAGTATATAAAAATAACAATATAATATAGCTTTCTCTTGATTCTTTGTGCGTATAACTACTCACAGGACCATAAAAAACAACTGACTATAATATAAGTTATAAATGTATTATATTTTAGTTCAAGGTAGTACTTCAATGCAAAAAAAGTCATGAATAAAAATATTCACATTTACAAATTTAGCAGCATGTTAAAGTTAGCCAAAAAAAATTCAATTTTTTGGTGATATTTTTTAATACAATTTTTTAACTATTAAATGATTATAAATAATAGTTATATGATATATAAACTGAAAAAAAATTTTTGAGCTAAATTTTCAAGATGTTTCGGTCTTTATTTTATTTTTGGGAAACATAATTGGCCAAAAATTTGGCTAACTTCAACATGCTGGTAAATTTGTAAATGTGAATATTTTTATTCCTAACTTTTTCTGCATTGAAGTACTGCCTTGAAATAAAAGATGCATTTATAACTTATATTAAAGTCAGTAATTTTTTATGGGCCTGTGAATAGTTAAAAGTGCAAAAAATCAAAAGGTAACTATAATATATTGTTATTTTTATATACTAATAGATATCAATAGCCATCAAAAATGGAAACACATAAGAGTATTTTATATCCCCTTTAAAATTCATTTTGATTTTACTTCCTAGAATTTTTGTTTTTTGAGCAATTCAATTTTTTCTATAGGCCACGCGCAAAAAACTTCAAATAAACGAAAATTCGTGCGCATTAAAAATACAAATTTTGAAATTTTTTTCAATATCGATTTTCTCGAATGGCATATACAAGAAAATTACTTTTTTTAGGCAATTAGTCAAGCTTTCTTTTTTATGATGAGCAATTTTATATCTCCAACGGTTAATGAGTTATCAGTAGAATAAGGCTTTCTTCACCGAAGGGGTGTTTTTTGGGGGGGTTGCGCTGTACCCTCAAAATTGATTTTTGTGGTTTTGTGATGTATAATCCCTCCACTAACAGTTACTGAAGGAAAATCTCAGATAACATTTTTTGTTATGGAAATCTTTATAATTATTGGACTATTAATAAAAACAGTAATACAAATAAAATAAACAAATTTTTGATTATATATACCTATATACATTTCAAAATGGTTACTGTCCCACGTTTTATAAGACAAACCCTTTTTGCTCTTACGGACTCGATTATATCCTCTAAATTTTCTTGTTATCGAAAACTAACCCAGAATGAAAAATTTACACCTCTGTGTTTACTCCTTTGCTTACCTTCAACATTTTGTTTTTTCTTTCTGCAACGCCGTGGAAGATTTGAAGTATTTTTTTTATATCACTGATTGTCTATATGGCTAATGACCAAATGCCAAAGAAAGTGAAACAAAAAAAAATCGGTAAATTAGATAATAGAAAACAATTTGATTCTGATAATAATAAACGAATAAGGTATCCTTCACCTAAGTTAAGCTGTTAATATAAAATATGATAAATCTAAAGTGGTACAAAAGGAAATCAGAGAAGGGCTTCTTAATAAAACCATGGAAATTTGTAAACATTTACACACTTTATTTTCAAATAAATTTTAAAAATTCCCCTATAATTTAAAACATAATTCAGATGAATCAGACTTAAATATTTATATTTATATAAAATGATTGATTGTATTCTATTTTATATACATTGTGCATAAGCATAATAAATCTTTATTAAATTTTGGATGACAAAATTGTGCTACAGTTTTCATCCTTCAACAGATATTGGTAATTTACCTTTTAACTGGCATAAAGCGATAAATATATAATCTTCATTTATATTTTAGTTGATAAAAAACAAAAATATCACATTACTTGTAGATCAATATAATATACATTTATAGCCTATATACAAGTACATGCAATGAAAGTTCGACTTTTCATTTAAAAAAACTCACTGCTCAGATTACTGATTGGTATGTACATTATACAGAGTAAAATTATTATGTTAAGGTGGTCACATCCAAGAGAGAGAGAGAAAGAGGGAGCATTATAACCAAAAACAAAAAATATTGCTTATTTGTTAGTTCTGGTTATAACTTTATCATGTTATTCATATACAAGTTGTTATTATTTTAACGGGTGATATAGTGTCAACCTAAAGAAACGAACAACATTCATATCTTTGGTATGTGTTATTTTTCAGATAAACCCTCGAACAGGTCGAATTTAGTTTTGTAAATGCTACATTTTGTCGCTATAGCAAAATTTATGACGTCATTGGTTTTTGAGTTATGACGCCATCGTATATTTTTTTTAATGGAAACAGGCATCTTTGTTTACTGTTTTTGGTGGTATATTTCTTTAGCTTTCTGGTGATATAAAGAAAATGATATTACCTGAACCATTCATTTGCAAAAATTACATTTTATGTAAAAATAGCTTACCTTTCACAAATTCACGAGTAATGTTCCACTTTCTTATGGACTGATAAATCTTGTTGCTTACATTTTTGTTCTAACTAGCATGAAAACATTTGACATAAAAACAAAACAAAGAAAATAATTAAAAAACAATCACCTTAACAACAGAGAGATACAAGCCTTTTTGTGTAAAGTACCGATAACTTTTTTATTCTTGGCACGTGTGCAACCTCAGTTTTGTGACACTTCTGAGACAGTGTAAAAATTGTGAATGCAATGCCACGTTTAAGTGAAAGAAGACGCGTAGAACTTTTGATGATGGTTGAATATGGTGTTAGGCGGAGAACTCATCACGAAGCATGTGATGTTTTCAATGCCAAGTATCCCGAAAAGCAAATTTCTACATCCACTGTAACTAGATTGGTGGCTAGATATGATGAATCTGGTAGTATAGCTGACCTCCCTCGATCTAGTCGCCCTAGCACAAGCAACGAAACCCAATTAAATATTCTTCTAGAAAGCGAGGAAAACCACCATCTTTTGACAAGGCAGCTGGCTTTAAATCATAACTTGAATCAAACTTCTGTTGTGCGTCTATTGAAAAAAGAAAAATACCATATATGCAAAGTGCAATTAAGCCACGAATTGAATGAAGACGATCCAGATCGGCGCTTACAGTTTTGTGAACAGTTGCTGACCTTGTGCGATGAAAACCGAAACTTTTTAAAGAACATTGTTTTTCCTGATGAAGCCTCATCGTCTTTAAATGGGACTGTACATCGGCATAACTGTACGTATTGGTCACGCGAAAATGCTCATTGGACTGAAGAAGCCCATACACAGCGACGAGGCAAAGTAAACGCGTGGGCAGGTATTGTTGGTGATCGTTTATTGGGATCTTTTTTTTTAAGAAAATCTTGCGCCCGCAAGATATTTGCAGTTTTTACGAGTTGAGTTAGTGCCAGCTTTAGGAGTTATGTTTCCGAACAATAAGGATGAAGCAATTCCTGCTGAAAACGTCTCGTTTCGGCAAGACTGGGCCCCACCTCATTTTGACATAGCAGTGCGTCAGTTTTTATATGACACTTTTACTGGAAGATGGATAGGTCGTTGAGGTCCGAATGAGTGGCCCCCGCGTTCACCGGATTTAACCCCCTTAGACTTTTTTCTTAGGGGTTACCTAAAGTTAAGGGTGTATTTAAACAGACCGGGTACCATAGAAGAATTGAAAGACAGAATTGGCGTGGAGATGAGACGAATTGCCCATTAGATGATTCAGAACAGCGTGCAAAGTGTCTACACCCGTCTTGGTCAATGCCAAATGGTTGGAGGGTCGCAATTTGAGCAATGGAGATGATTTATTCCTCACAATTACTTATGTAAGGTATCAATTAATAAAAATATTTTTTTTACAAAAGAATGGCTTAGGTAGTATCAATTTTTTTCATATCCCCAGAAAGCTAAAGGAATATACCACCAAAAACAGTAAACAAAAATGTCTGTTTCCATTAAAAAAAATGTATGATGACTTCATAACTCAAAAACCAATGATGTTATACATTTTGGTATAGTGACAAAATGTAGCATTTACAAAACTAAAATCGAACTGTTCGAGGATTTTTTTGACAAATGACATACCAAAGATATGAATTTTGTACGTTTCTTTAGGTTCACACTGTATATTGAAAGGTAATTAGAAATATTAATCATTTTTAAACTTT
This sequence comes from Stenurella melanura, assembly GCA_963583905.1. NCBI lineage: Eukaryota > Metazoa > Arthropoda > Insecta > Coleoptera > Cerambycidae > Stenurella > Stenurella melanura. Next base: position 199,609,260 of record OY757309.1, read on the forward strand.
ATAACTGTAATAAATAGCTTTTACATGGGAATACTAAATATTTCAGCTACGTTTATGCAGAGTCGATGCGATGCTATATGCCCGCTTCGAAGAATTAATAAAGAGATATAAAATTCCTGCACTGAAAATCTATTTTTACAATGCTTTTTATTCATGTCATCAAATTGCGTCTTACCTTAAAACTTATTTTATTATATTATTTTTCGAGCAATCAACTTGCAAAAATTAAAGTTAAATTTTTTCTAGTAGAAATACCAAACTAATACTATAGCAATTGTAGAATTATAAATTTTCATTCAACAATGTGTTTTTTTTTTCTTCAAAATGATTAGATTTGTTTCCTTACTTATGTAATATCGAAAAATGTAACTCGTTTTAATGAGAAAATGTACACCCTGTTATTCTCCGAAAATTGTTCCAAATTTAGATACCCCATTTCTAATTAGTATAATAGTCTGTTGAAGTATATGTTCCTATATTATAGATTAAATGGTTTATATGTAATTTAAAAAATAATATGTTGAAACAAATTTTACAAAAGCCCTACGAAGACAGTAGCAATCTTGTTATTATAAGTATACGTATATGTATATTTGGACAAAGGTCCCTTTGCAGGAGTATTAAAATAAATATCACCTTTTGAGATCTCCTCTTGCATATGACAACCTTAAATAAACGCGTTATTCTAATGTTTTATTTACATGAACGTACGAATTTAACTGCAGTTATCATAAAAACTTTAAATTTATTAGTGTCAAAATACAAAAACATTTTATATATTTTAACTCATCAAATAAAAATATTAAACTATTCCTATCTCCTATTTAATCAGTATCGCATACCTATAGTAATCATAATATTATGTGTTTACAAATTATATTAAGGAATAGACAGAAAATAATTTAATCAATTTGGGTATCAAGAAAAGTACTGTTAACTATAGTTTGATGACAAAATAGATTACATGCCATTACAATATTTGTTTATAATCATTTTCAAATGAAAATTATTATACTTTAAGAGTTTGTTTTCACACGTTCAAATAAATAAAGTGACTTTTTTTTAAATTCCCTTTTTAATCTACATTTTTTCTAAAAATATAATTTAAACTAAATATCCACTACCTATCTTTAATGTCTAAGAAAATATGAAAAATATTTCTATATTCTACTTATTCAAATAAAAATCAAAAAAGTTGTAAAAATATAATGAAATAAGAGGTGGATAAATCACATCTAATATTTTAATGGGAGATTTTACTGGATAAATTACTCATAAATACCTCCTAACGGAGATATTAGCTTTGAGAAAAACAAGACGAAGGAAATTATTATTTATTTTAATAGTAAATGAACCGACGATAATATCTTTTTTAAAATACTCATCAGCAAATTATTTTTTACTATCAGCTAGTAAGATATGTGGGGGGCTTTCGAAAAGTTTATTATAAGAAGATATTAAAGCATAAGGATATTAAACATTTCATTGATGCTTGCCATACTGTAAACTCATGCACATTGAGTTTAGGTTATTGCCAAGGGAAAGGCCAGTATTATAGTTAGATACTATTGAGTATCTCGCATGCTCTTTCGTAAAGCATTTTTTCTATATTTTGTTATATACCGGGTACCTACGATATTACTAGTCAGCCTATCACTTTCTTGTAAAAAGAGATATCGACTTCAAATTCTGGGAGTTGTATGTTTGAATCAGTTGCACATTTTGACTGCTCTGATTTTCGTTTCCGGTATAACCGGAAACAGTACAAACTTTGTTAGTTTTAACGCAAAGCCCTGTATATTATTAAAGATTCCGATTGCTTAAGAAATTCTGGGTATGAAATATGTAGTACTTACACCTTATATCCATCTTTGAAGATAGATTTAGGGTGTGCTACATGTTTTATACCTAGAATCTTTTAGGTAATGTAAATTTTGAAATTATACCATGTATTTCATTAAAAATAATAAAATTTATATTATTTCTGGTTAAACCTGAAATGAAAATCAGTAGTTAGAGTAATCAAAATGTGCAACTTATTCAATCATACAACTTTCCAGAATTTCAAAATCATTTTATCTAGAAAGTTATAGGCTAATATAATATCGTAGGTACCTGGTTTCTGTATGGTGTTAATTGAATTCCTCGCGGGACAATTAAAATAGCGACCATTTGTGCAACTTATTCAATCATACAACTTTCCAGAACTTGAAATCTTTTTATCTAGAAAGCTATAGGCTGGCAAGTAATATCGTAAGTACCTGGTTTGTGTATGGTATTAATTGAATTCCTCGTGGCACACTCAAAATAGCGACCATTTGTGTCTCATATATAACATTCATTTACTCTTAACTTGATTCATTATCATTAATTTGTTTTATGTTATAGTTTTGTGGTACCAGCAATTTTCATGTCGTAAATTATCAAATAACCTGAAAACATTTGTTAATGTTTTATCTATTTCATCTAGGTTAGCATCATTTGGCAAAGGAAGTTTATTAAGACCGCCGAAGGAATGTCTAGTGACTGAAGTATATTAATGTGCAGACTTGTAAATAAGCAATAAAGGAAGATCACATAAATGTCAAAACACCAGAATACAACTAAAATGGAGACCATCAATTGTAATTCGATCAATCTTTATCAGATTGTACAAAGTTATACTGCCCTGTTAAAAGCAGACTTATGAAACTCCTAAAATCTCTATTTGGGGAACCTCAGGACAAAAACATACTTGTAAATACAAATGAAAACTCTACTATGTGCGATGTGTGTTACAGGTAAGATGGGAATATCCACTTGCTGGAGTTGCTATTATATTGCTACTATCTGGTGTTGTTATGGTAAAGCAGAATTAGAAGTTCAATAATCAAGACTTGGGTAAATCTTGCCAATAACTCTATCGACCAGATCAACAAGAAGCTTGAAATGTATAATAGGATTCATTTGATTTTTGTCTCATAAATTGATGATTCGTTAGGGAACGACGCCAAAGACTCAACAGAGGCTGTATAACCGCTGTAAATTCACTGTATCCACTGTGTAGCCAGACAGAGCCTCCATTCTTAAAAAAATATTAAGAATTAGTTCTCTAATTATCTAGCAGATAGTTTTTTGAAACGAGCAAGCCGTAAGATTGTTGTTGCTTGGTAACAAGTCGCTAAAAGACCAGTGAGAATATTACATAGTCGAGTAGCCCATGAAAAGAATTTGATGGAATGTTAGTAATACATCTGATATAATCTATAAAGAAAGGAGAACTCGGTTGGACATTCACTATCCTGACAGCATATGTGTTTTCCTAGCTTAAAACAAGTGTCCTTTTCTATCAAAGAATGCAACAGCAACTCGAAGTGAAACGTGAGAGTCAAATATTCAACTTACATCCATATATAGTTAATTGGGCGAACTAAAAGCTGACTTGCATGTAGTATCTGGGACAGACAGGTGACATTTTACAAAGGAACCAGCACGAATTGAATGGAAAGTGGGTCCCGGTCAAATTGTCTGAAAATTGAGTATGTTATAGTTCTCCTTACAAGGTCAATTCAAGGTCAAGTTGATTTTTTTACAGGTAAATTACTGTTCTTTACTGTGGCCTTAAATAAGGTGTGCAAGGGTTCAAACAACTTCAGATATAAAGTCAGTTTAGCTTGCCAAGGTCATTCAAAGGTTATGAGTGTTTACTTGCCCTTGACTATAAACCTTACAAGGTAATTTTTAGGTAAATTTTGACCATTTAGTAGGAACCAATAACTGAATCCAGAAAAATCAATCTGAAACTTGATTGAACATCTTGTAAATGCAAACTGAATAGCATATCTACTTCATTAGTAAGTGTCTATTTGCTTTGAAAGCTGGAATGTTGGCTCCATGATACTTTAAGTGACTTTTTTTACCGTCGTCATTGGCGTAACCCAATGTGCACTACGGGGAGATTGAACGATCGGATTTTGCACATTGTTTTAAATTAATCATGGTATATGAACAAACGGCCTTTTAAGAGTCAGACGATATGCAAAATCCGATCGTTCAACCTCCCCGTGGTGCACATTGGGTTACTCCAATGACGATGATAAAAAATGTCACTTAAAGGATCATGGAGCCAACATTCCAGCTTTCAAAGCAAATAGACACCTACTAATGAAGTAGATATGCTATTTAGTTTGCATTTACTAGATGTTCAATCAAGTTTCAGATTGATTTTTCTGGATTCAATTATTGGTTCCTACTAAAAAAACGCGCATGGCCAAATTCATCTAAAAATTACCTTGTAAGGTTTATAGTCAAGGGCAAGTCATAACCTTTGAATGACCTTAGCAAGCTAACGAACTTTATATCTGAATTTGTTCGAACCCTTGCACCCCGTATTTAAGGCCACATTAAAAAACAGTAATTTACCTGTAAAAAATCAACTTGACCTAGTAAGGTTCATGGTAATGACCAATATATTATCTCTCAACACCTATTTACAACTTATTTATGATAGATTTCTTTCAGATTACTGATTTCCCGAGATAATGATCTGGAAACTACATTAGAGATATATCAGTAATATAGCCAAACTATTATCCTTCGACCTTCTGTATCTGATCATAGGATCAATTTGTGTGTTTGAGAACTTTTGTTAAGAAAGTCGAGAACTATAACATACTCAATGTTCAGACAATTTGCCGGGACCCACTTTCCATTCAATTTGTACGGGGTCCTTTAATTAGGTAAACGTTGAAAAAGGAAGACATATCAGATAATAGGATGTTTTCCATTAAAATATTTGCAATCCTTGCATGCCAAGAAATAAATATTACTACTGATGTAGAACTTTGGTGGTAATTTTTCATGAAAAAATAGATAGTAGAAAGTCACTTTCCCACAAGGCGGCCACCTCTAACACCAGCTACACAAATAACCTCTCCTTCAGGATATGAAATGATACAAACATGACAAAACACGTAGCAAGCTATCATATTAACCTATTTTGGACGACGGCACAAAAATGTATGTTTAGTACGTGTTGCTTGCAGTACTCCCTGGCTGTACTTGAACTCATTCAATGTAATAGTAATCATTCCAAGTGGATAGCTAATTCAGGTCCGTATACAAAAGTCTTTAGTTATCCCAAAATAATTACATATCATTGATGTAAAAGTATTGTCGAAAATTGCGAACTAGTTTATCCCACTTATGATGAAAGTAGCTGGTGAAATAGATGGTCACTTCCCTCATTTAACTGTTATATAGTTCTTATACATGATGGGTGTATATATTTTTAAATTAAAAATAGTTGGTTCCCTATAATAATTGTTTTTGGATAATAAAACGGTTATACAGAACACACATTGAACAAATTCATTCATTTAAATTAAGAGAAAGTGAACTAATATAACGCGAAAACAGGTAGGTGTATGACTAAAGTGAAAATAATGCAAAATATGTATGACAAAACAATGCCCAAACCAAGAAAACATTTTTTTAAACAATAAATTTAGTAAAGAATTTCGAGGTAGAAATAGCGGTAATTTTGAACCCACCATTTTGAAAGTGGCACCAAGACATCTAGACATTTCCATATACATATATAGAGTAAAACAAAATGGTGCTGTGCTTTTTTCATGAAGGAGCATATGAGATATAATATTTCAGCCTATAGCACGGGAATTCCAAATCGCTCCTTATCAAGCCACCAAACAATTTGTCGTTATTGAGACACTTCTTCGAGATCAGGTGTGCTTAATCCAGTAAATGATGATTATCATCGGCGACAATGAGATACCTGAGGGTAATAAGCCGAGATTGGAAAGAGGTAAAAACATAAATTTATTAAGTTCTAAAAAATACTATTGGATAAACTTTGGCAAATTTTAACCATCTTTAAAATAGATGACCAATATTTAACTTCTTGCTCAGTTCTGAAACAAATATATGTTGATGGTACTGTTTTCATTTGTAAAGTAACAAGATTGATCGTTTTTTGAATAGAACTATAACGATTTCCATTGATTTAGGTTCCTCCCGGAAGTATACTGTAGGTTTGGTACTTTCAGAGAGAAACTCTGTATATACAAGGTGTCCCCAAATTCTCGCTGTTTCCTATATGTGTCCAGAAATATTTCATAAGGGAGATCCCAGATTGATCCCTAAATAATTCAAAGATTGTCTCAAAAAAGCTTGTTTTGCAATTTGTACTATATTATATTTATATTAAAATTTATTGCATTATATTATGAATCAGAATTAATTTCGTTTATAGGCGGGAAAGCGAGAGGTAGATAAAGTCTTTTCGTTTACATTAGTGGCAGTTTACTTAACCAATATTGCATAAAAATATTCCTCTTCACAATAATTATCAGTAGAACAAACCTTCTTGCAGGAGAAATTATATAATAAAAATGCAAATGAAACACAAAGATGTAAAGTAGTACATCTTTCCCTTGGTTTCCTTGCCTATGGATGTCATTAATTCTAGTAAATTCCGTAGCAATAAACAAGTAAGAACATAAAATGTAAAACAGTCTACCAGATCTCATAAAGTTGTCTCAAAGATAATCAACAACACCACCATCTAGAATTTTTCCTCAATGGGTAGAAGTTCCCTTAAAAAACATTTCCTGCATCATGCTTGCAGAAATTATTCTCATAATTTTTGTATGTAGAATCACTTCCAAAACGAATAACGCGAGAATTACAGAACATCCAGTAAATGATAAATATTGAAATTTCCTGAGGCCCCTAGTCTAAAAAACTGATGGTAAAAAATATTTTCAGTTTAAATTAAACTTGCTTAAAATTGTTATGTACAAATTTTTTTTTAAATATTGACATCGGTTTCAAAAGTTTTTAAGAACCAACATAAATGTTTCTTCATTTTTAGCAGTTTCGAAGATAGATTCGTGGGTATTGGTAATTTTCCTTTAAATATATGTATGTTACCAAACATACTACAGGCTTGTTTATATGAAGCTAATAGGTAAGCAAGTCAAGTGAGCATGTTATTTGACGAGCAGGTGATTGAGCAAGTGCTGCCCTAATATGGGCAAGTTCACTTGCTTGCAGCACACTTGCAACATGTGGTTCATATAGTAAGAATAATACTCCAAAACGCGCTCTAAGGAGCAAAGTATTCTGGCAAGTAATTGGTTACCCACAAACTTGACAATAGACTAGAAACCATCACTGGTTTTTATTTACCTACTTGTCTGTCAAATCAGCTTGATACAAAACTTGAAAAGTTCTTGCGTTCTCTGCACTAATGGCTTACCTACTAGCTTCGTATGTGCGAACCATACATAAATGTGTATTTTTATATCTGTAAAAAATTACTTAATAGATCAACTAAACAAGTACAATGTAATCACAAGATTGAATTTCGAGGGTTTTAATATATGGATACCAAAATAATCGTAATAGTTTTAATGCGAATACGTGAATCTAATTTTGATTGGAGTAAATAAACAATGAACAAAATGCAAATGAGCGTCAGCAATTTAAACAGATTTTAATAGAAACCTTTCCGATTTATATAACTTATGGAAATGAGCTTTTAATGGATAATTAACAATAATATTAAAGCGTTATTAATGTTCAACTATTTGGTCATTATTAGTATATTATATATTTGTCATGGATATGCAATATTATTATTTCAAATTGCAATCATTTAAATTATAATCATTCATTAATACACAGGGTGGTTCTAAAGAACGTATTTTCAGCTTTTAATAATTTTCACATGCATCGAAATACTGAATAGCACAATTTATCTTGCTAATTAGGTGACTGTTATCAGTATCCCTACCTTGGAACTTTTAACATGACACTGAAATAAGAATTCTTGGCAATATAGGTTAGTGGAAAAGTGTTCAGTATCAGTTTAAATTTAAAGGTTCCAATTTTACTGGACAATATTAGTAGTTCCAGATGCTTTAACACACACTGATAACGATGGTAATCAACAATGTGAATTTTACATAAATGGATTAAAATAAAATAACTATATAATACATAAATCTAATAACTCTTCTACGCGTAGAATTAGCTGATAAGGAATATTTTAGTTAGTGTCATGCACCAATGATAATAGCACCTAATTAACAACAGAAATTCGAATGGTACAAAAATTTACACAGTTTTAAAGACAATTCATATACAGTGTGTCCCAAGACACATGTAACAAGAGGTGTAATGGACCAAAAATTTTGGAATTTTGGAATGGTATTTGGGGTTTGCGTCCTGCTTGTTGTAAAACAAAAGTATACCAAAAATGACTTGATTTGGTGTTATACAGGGTGTTTTATAATCAAAGTTGTAAAAATCACCACTAATAAAGTACCATTATTTTTTAAAATATGAAAAAATTCCACTAAGAAAAGCTTTTAGAATGCAATTTTATACCTCTATACCAAATTTCAGGAATGTAAAATTATTTTTTTGAAACTTCCCATTTTTTCAATAAACTAGTATTTTATTTTGAACCAATCAATTAAAACTGCATAGAAATTATTTTTTGTGAACTAATATTTAAAGTTATGTAGAAGCTAAAAGTAGGATATGAGAAAAGCAGTGGATACAAATTTATCATTTATTATTGACATATCTGTCAAACGTAGTCAATATTATCCTTAATTTCTGTTTCAAATTAAGGAACGAAGCATAAAAAATTAAGTGAAAACGGTACTCAGAGAGCGTGAAAAAATTTATATTGTGCAATGCTACAGAATTGGCGGTGAAAACTCGCTAAGAGAAGTGGTAAGCCGATTTAATTTGAAATTTCCAAACACTGCTTTGTCACGTACTCAGGCTATGAGAATTAAAAAGTTTCTGGCTACTGTTCTTAACATGAAAAGAAAAATAGAAGCATATGATGAAGACAATGTTGGGGCTATTATAGCTCTGTTATAGAAAATCCTAGGATGCCACTAAGAGAGAGGTCAGCTTTTATTAATATTAGAAAGTCTGAACTCCAAAAAATTTACAAGGCAAAGAAACTTAGGGCATATAAAGCAAATTATAAACATACGCTTGAAGAGGAAGATAACGGCCGTAGGTTGGATTTTTATTTGATCATTGGAGAAAAAATCGTGGAAGAGAGATTTTTTCATCATTTCATGAGTTTCTCAGATGAATCCACATTCACAACCAATGGTGTTGTTTCATCTCAGAATTGTCGGTGTTGGGCTTCTGAAAATCCAAATTTTAGAATTCATTGTAGAAGACATTATTATAAAAAAGTGAATGTGTGGTGTGCCGTTTCTTGTCACGTTGGAGTTATTTTACCTTATTTCATTGAGGGAAGGTTAAACCGGCACACTTATTTACAGCTTCTTGAAAAATTTTCTGAAGAACATTTAAATATATAAGAGATATGCCGTTAGTTCATTTTCAACATGATGGTTGCCCAGGCCACTCCACAGAAATGGTTAATCGGTGGTTGAATTTAAATTTTGGAGAAATTTGGATTGCCAGAAATGTACCGGCGAGATCCCCAGACCTATCAATATTGGATTTCCTTTTATGGGGTCGCCTCAAGCAGTTGGTTTACGCTGAACCACTTCCTAACGATGTAGAAATATTGAAACAGAGACTTACAAATGCCGTAGACTCCATACCGTTAGATCATATTCGAAACAGTTTTAAGGACTTTAGACGAAGGATCGAAATGTGTGTGGATGTGGGTGGTAGCTACGTCGAATAATAAAAAAATTATAAACATTGTTTTGTATTGGTCAATAATTAATTTGTTTGTGAATCTGTTACGTTTTTGACATTTAATACTTTTTATAATTTTTAAACCTCATTAATCTGCTGTTAGTAATTGTTTCTTGTTTTACAATTAGTTCGAGTAACATTATACCTTCTTACATCTCGTATATTCAATTTTTTATTTACCAATAGCCTACTTTTTGAGATGATTAACATTTGCTCCTACACAACTTTAAATATCAATTCAACTCTTAATTCACCAAAAATGGGAAGTTTCAAAAAAATAATTTCATATTCCTGTAATTTGGTATAGAGGTATAAAATTGCATTCTAAATAATTTTTCTTGGTGGAATTTTTCATGTCTTGAAAAATAAAGGTACTTTATTAGTGGTGACTTTTACAACTTTGCTTATAAAACACCCTGTAGAACACCAAATCAAGTCATATTTGGTATACTTTAGTTTTAAAACAAGCAGGACTCAATCCCCAAATACCATTCCAAAATTCCAAAATTTTTGGTCCATTACACCACTTGTTACGTCTATCCTGGGACACCCTGTATACACCCGCTATTAACCGTTATGAAAAATACATACTGAAGACTCTTCCATATAGTCTCCTAAGGTCCATGGGTATTACAGAAGCTTTTAAAATATATTGAAGTTCACGATTATCAGAAAGATTGAATTATGTCACATTTTTAAAAAAAATGGACACGTTTAATGAAGCAAAGTTAAGGTTTATATCCGACAAAATTCATGAAATTTTCAAACTTGGCAGAAATATTTTTAGGAAATGCATGAGAATCACAATTAAGGAAAGTTCACACCCCTAACGTGGTTACATCACCCCATGAGAAACATTCTATTTTTGTTTTCAGTGGAATGAATAATACTCTTGCAAATGTGGCGCGAAGATAAACGTAAGTCAAAGTACTGCGCTTAATAATTATTTATCGAGAGATTTGGTTACAGTTAGTTCGGAAACCAATAATTTTGCATAAGAAGGCAAGGAGACCGTGATTAGTCGTAGTAATTGTCCATTTAAGGGGATAGAAAAGGTTAGACAGTCCTGATAATATCCTTTTCTAGTTCAGCATCCTCGAAAACGGGGGAGTACATATTTAAACTAAGAATGTGGATAATATCAATTTTCCACCCCCTGATAGGGTAGAATCAGCCTCCAAGGGTTGTTATGATGCTCTCGCTGTCATTGCCCGTCTAGGTTTAATCATTTCTGATAGAAACAACACAACTTTCTCGGTTAAGCCAATATTTCGTGTTATGTTATTCGAAAACCATGAAGTCTGGTCGTTTGAGGAAGTAGGAAAGGTCAAGCGTAACTGTCATATTCTTGCTTAGCACCCTAGACACTGGGGGGGCAAGTATGTTTCGTAATTTTAGACGTCGCGTTATTTACCACTTCGTCCGACATATTGACCTCACTATAAGATGCATCCCCTAATATTCCTGCCACGGTTCAAAACTTTGTGAATATTGTCTAACAGATGATCATTTTTTACTTAATCTTAATGGCTTATTTGTATTTTCATCATTTCTGACTAGTCTACTTTTGCTATGAATAGTTTTCTTAAAACAGCCACGGTATTGAAAACTGTTTCATAAATGCGTTCTTATCTGGTGTAGAATGTAGGTATATTTGACAATCGCAAATGGAATGACGTTACTTCGCTTAACGGAAATTTCTTCTGCTTCCCCGTATATTAAAATCGTATTTATCATATTTTCGTTGCTGTATCCAACAATTTGTATTGAATAATTTCTAACTAAACTCTTTGAAACTTGATACTTGAAATACATCACATACTTTTTTAATAATTGTCAAAATTAATATTATCAACGCCTACTAATATATCACAACTTTAATTTAGCCCATAAAAAAAGGTATTTTTTTTTATCATTTAATTTGAAGCTCTAAGTACGCTCCTAAAATTTGGTAGGATCGTGTCAGTTTTAGTTTAACGGGAAGTGGTATGCATGTTTTGGTATTAGAGCGTCTGTGTACTGTCTTTACCGTAAAGAAAGTCTCAAATAACTGACATTCTAGATTTATTAATAAAAAGTTACATAAGTTTATCAAGAAAAAAAAATTATGTAATTTAAGAAAATAGCTAGTTATTACAAATATTTTTACATAGTCAAATTTATTCAAACATTACTCCTTAATCATAGGTTTCAGAGAAAAATACCTTTGCATCTCTTTGCATTGCAATGGAAAAGTCTAACTACAGCTATTTAAAGTGGATTTTAATATCGAACACCCAACATTTTCTTTATAATTCTCAACTATTCGCGTTATTAATTTTAGTTCTTCCACTTTTGAATTAAAATGTTTTCATTTTATAGTTCTAAGCTCGGTTTCAGCGTTATCGACTATGAATTCTAGAAATGTGTTTTAGTGAGCATTAACATCATTTTTATCGTTTCCACTTAAAACTTCGGTTATAGAGCCAACATCTGAAAGCGTCTTCGCTTTCTTTAGCACCAGCTGATAATAAAAATAGTTGCACAATGAAAAGCTTATTCAAGAATGTCAGTATAATTTTCTGGGTTTTCTCGAGTCTCCGGAGTAAATACGTTTGCGAAACACTTTGCTTCCAGGCAAATAATAAGATTAGCTCACATTTTCCCCGTAGGGTTCTTTAAGATGGTGAATAATTCATTAGGTAAGTAATTAGGGTGGAGTATTATTACAGTTGTTCAGATCCGATCATGTGTTAGTGAAACAACGGTCATTAGACTACCTATATTTTAGATATTTTATTTATTGTTTCTTCCTTCAGATTGATGTACAATACTATGAAACCGTAGAATGGACATGCGATGTTTTATTTTTATTATTCAAAGTTTAAACTGTAAATTCCACTAACTTTCCAGTTTAAACTATACATTGTGTTAAATTCCCAGTTTAGATTCTAAATTTTCATAATTTCCAGTCGAAAGCGTAAATTGTGTTAAGTTCCCAGTTTAAACAATAAATTTTGCTAAATTCTCAGCCGAAGGCCCCTCATTAAACTTGGAAAGAACCGAAGCAGTTTTATGAAAAGAAATGTTAAAAGAAGTTATTATTATTCGATGAATTTTGTATCTGTTATTTGGGAATGAAATTCAAAATATTGTTGTTATTGATTGAAATTTAAAATAAGAAACGTTGTGTACAAAAATATGCGTATTTCGTGTGATAAAGAATATTATTAAAATCACTATTGTTTTCACAGAAATCGTCATATTCCTCTTTCTTGCAATGTTGCGGGGGAAGTATTTATTAAAAATTAAATATGAACCAAAGCCGCATCAGTATTGGGTCATTAAACAACTACGTTCGCTTTCAGGGGGGAGAAGGGGTCATCTAAAATGCGACAAAATAAACGAAGGAGGGACGGTGGTGACCCACAAGAAGTGAACGTTAAAAAAAATCATTTGAAGGTAACCATATTAAAAAAATTAATCCTTACCGGGCCATGGGCCTGAGAGACCGACATGGTAAGTTTAACCACCATCAGCACCACCCCTGTCGTCACTACTAACCTCGCCGCCCATAACGTCTTCAGTTTGAGTCTGCTGACCAATGACCAAGTATAGCGGACGGCAAACCTTTTCTCACACACATCATCATGATAAGTGGTATTTTTCAATGCCAATCTGTCTGACAGACCAGTAGTGTATAGTGTGTGTAGTGTGTACCATATTAATTTATTTTGTCGTCTATGAACTATAATAGAATTTTGCACATCGACGTGGCAGGAAACGCTGCAGTTAACATTTCACAATGTACCAAAAATCTTCCGCGCCTAACTTTGACTTTTATACAAAATTCATATTCAGATACCGATTCTGACGATTCATATAGATATTTTAGTAAATGAATTGGATGGCAGCGATTCTAGCTCAGAAGACGAAGAAATTTTCTTAGATGATGTAGAGGATATTAGACTAAATTTATCACGTGTTTCAAATCAACCAAGTACAGAGATTCTATATAATGTAGACTGTATGTCTCGTGATGAGAGTGGGATCTCCATGAGCGTGCCAGGTATGTCTGGACAATTACAATTCCAGCACAGCGAGGAGAGTTCATTTCGCGAACAGGAAGAAAATAAGGAGGACGTTCCATAAAGGCATTTACGATCATCAACTTGCTTAAAGCGTATTCTGTCAAGAAATGATGACTAGAGACATACTTCTTAGCCATTAAAAGTCACTATTTTAAACAACTAAGCTTGCAAACTACCTATTGTGACTATTTCGTAACTATGATGTGCTATATAAGATATTCTGATAAATGTATAGTCTCGTACACTTGTGTTCGAAAATAAAGCGTTTTTTTAGTACTATTTATGGACGTTACTCTCATATGTGTCCGAGACTTAAAAATTAAGGAAAGTTAAGAAACTTGGAAAACAAGAGGAAGTTTAACAATTTTACAATATAGTGTGAGAACTGAATATAGTCTGTGAGAACGATGGTCCGGGTACGCGTTCAAAAAAAGATGGTCCGGGCTAAAGATCATAGAATAAAAATAAAATTTGTATCCTTAAATGTATGGGGGTGGGAAAAGTCAGCAAAGAACTTCCGTGTAAGAGGTCTCATAAAGATTACAAATTGTTACAAATTAAATAAAATAAATTCGTTATATAAAGTAAGTTAAAGTTATAGTGATTTAAAACGTTTAAGGTAAGAATTATAGTCTAAATGGGTAATTTATCGAAATTTACCATTCAAATTTTAAACTTAGAATTTAACAAAATTTGCACTTTAAACTGGGACTTTAAGAATGTTTACGTTTTAAACCGGGATATTTAGCTGAATTTACAGCTTAGTTAAGAAATTTACTTTAAAGAAAAAAACAATAATAATAATCTACTATGTTTAAAAGTGAATTATTTATCATTTGTTTGCTTATAGTAATGAAACATATTCTTTATAGGATTTTGCAAACAGCGGAAAGAAAAACTATCTATGAGAAATAAAGGAAAAACTATATGTAAAAATATTAGTGAAATCTTTGTATTCTTTCGATAACCTGACTTCTGGTTATGCTAACAAGTAAAAATTCTTATTTGCCATTCTCATTTTAACGCTAGCATCCAACATAGTCCCCTACGGCTAGGCAGGTTAAACTAGTATCTACATGATCCCCTACGATATGTAAATTCAGTTAAAAATGAGAACAAAAGCCTGAAATTAATTTATTTACCTACCTTGTCTTTAAAAATCTTTTTAATTCTACTGAATTACATTTTCATAAAATCTCATTCAGTTTCTTGGAAATGGGCCTTTGAAACGTTTTTCGTCCTTATGAGTGGCTTTGGACTTTTCTGATGAGTCCACAATAAGGACGAAAAACGTTTCAAAGGCTAAGCATTTCCAAGAAACTGAATGGGATTTTATGAAAATGTAATTCATTAGAATGAAACAATTTTTAAAGACAAGGTAGGTAAATAAATTAATTTCAGGCCTTTGTTCTCATTTTTAACTGAATATACATATAGTAGGGGATCATGTAGATACTAGTTTAACCTGCCTAGCCATAGGGGACTATGTTGGATGCTAGTGTTAAAATGAGAATGGCAAATAAGAATTTTTCCTTGGTAGCATAACCAGAACTCAGGTTATCGAAAAAATGCAAAGATTTGATTAATATTTTTACCTATAGTTTTTCCCTTAGCTCTCATAGATAGTTTTTCTTTCCACTGTTTGAAAAATCCTATAAAGAATATGTTTCATAATCTACTATAGTCTAATAAAAATACTCAAACGAGATATTAAACAAATACTTAAAAAAAGGACAAATATTAATTTAATTTTGTTTGTTAACGATTTCGGTAAGAAGCATTAGTATTCTTAAATTTCTTAAAGCTTGTATATAATTTCCAGAGCTTGCAAAGTTGTGATTTAAACATCATTGGCGATGTTAAATATAAGATTAAACGTGATAACTGCAAGAAGTAACTTTACTATATCATTTTCTATATTCGTTTCCCACATACGTCTTTGAATTCGCTTCAGGGGTTCTCTCCGCTCCCTCTTACGCAGGCTTTCAATATTTTGCATATATTTACCAGGATTTTCACAATCTGCCCCTTCATCGTTATCTCATAAATGTACTACATGACTCGACTAACTCTTAGATTATCGCTACATAACTAAATTTCAGGAATATTATTTGGTAGTATTTTATTATTTATTGATTTAATTCTACCTTCTGTTACACACGTGCGTATTTTATTTGTGCTCATGTTCTTAATTATTATCTGATAAATATTTACTTATTCATCACATTACACAACAAAGTTCTCATTTGAGAGTATTTTTTTGATATTATTTCAAGCGAAAACAAACTGACATCAATATTCGTATATTAAACATAATATACATATAAGCCCAGCTGTTTGTATATGTATTTTCCTGACCTATTTCTTCGATAATTGGACAGTCGTACATTCATAATTAATATACAAAATACCAGCATTCTGAAACTTATTGAATTATTCTAAATGGTACCACTTGACGATAGGGTGTATACAATTCTGGCCTATTTTCAACGCACCAATAAGCATAGCCACTTATTATCTCGATACTTCTTCAGAAATATAAAGTCTTTGTGTTTTTAATGTACTGTTTGTATAATATAAGTATTGGAGTGGCTCAAATTTTTACTTGTGAAAAACAAATTTCGAATTATGTTTTGTCTCGGCTACCAAATTTTTTTCAAATCTCAAACAACTTAATTTCCTCCAAACTTGATCAAAATCAGTTAATATCAATACGTGCCTTTTTAATTTTGTCGGTTTTCAGTTTTCTGTTTTTCCGTTTTCAGTTTTTCAGTTTTCTGTTTTTCAGTTTTCAGTTATTCAGTTTTTAGTTCTTTAGTTTTCAGTTTTCAGTTTTTGGTTTTTCAATTTTCCAGTTTTGTGTATTTTAGTTTTTCTATTTTTAGTTTTTCAATTTTCAGTTGCTCATTCTTTAGTTAGCAGTTTTTCAATCTTCCAGTTTTCTGTATTTTAGTTTTACTGTTTTTAGTTTTTCAATTTTTAGTTGTTCAGTTCTTCAGTCAGGTTTTCTGTTCTTCAGTTTTTTAAATCTTTTCCAATTTTCAGTTTTTTAATCCTTCAGTTTTTCGCTTTTCAGTTTTTCATTCTGTCGGTTTTCAGTTTTTCACTTTTCGGTTTTTCAGTTTTTCAGTTTTCCAATTTTCAGTTTTTCAGCTTTCAATTTGTCAGTTTTCAATTTTTAAATCTTCCAGTTTTCTGTATTTTACTTTTTCAGTTTTCAGTTTTTCAGCATTCAGGTTTTCAGCATTAAGTTTTTAAATCTTCCAGTTTTCTGTATTTCAGTTTTTCAGTTGTCAGGTTTTCGTTTCTTCAGTTTTTCAAATTCTTCCAATTTTCAGTTTTTTAATCCTTCAGTTTTTTATTTTACAGTTTTTCATTTTGTCGATTTTCAGTTTTCAGTTTACACTTTTCCAATTTCCAATTTTTAGTTGTTCAGTTCTTCAGTTGTCAGGTTTTCGATTCTTCAGTTTTTCGAATTTTTTCCAATTTTCAGTTTTTTCAGTTTTCGGTTTTTCAGATTTCCAATTTTCAGTTTTTCAGTTTTCAGTTTTCAGTTTTTCAATTTTCTGTTTTTCAGTTTCCTGCTTTTAAGTTTTCAGTTTTTCAGTTTTCAGCTTCTATTACAGTTTTCTGTAGTTTAGTTTTAAGTTTTTAGTTTTTCAGTTTTCAGTATTTCATTCTTCCAGTTTTCTGTATTTTATAGTTTTTCAATTTTCAGTAGCTCATTCTTCAGTTATTAGTTTTTCAGCTTTCAGTTTTTAATTTTTCAGTTTTCAGTTTTTCAATCTTCCAGTTTTCTGTATTTTAGGTTTTCTGTTTTTAGTTTTTCAAATTTTAGTTGTTCAGTTTTTCAGTTCAGGTCTTCCGTTCTTCAGTTTTTCAATTTTCTTCCAATTTTCAGTTTCTTAATTCTTCAGTTTTTCGTTTTTCAGTTTTTCATTTTGTCGGTTTTCAGTTTTTCAGTTTTATACTTCTTCAAAAATATAAGGTCTTTGTGTTTTTAATCTACTGTTTGTATAATATAAGTACTGGAGTGGCTTAAATTTACACTTATACATGTGTATGTCATATTCAGTATTAATATACAGTGTGAACCTAAAGAAACGCACAAAATTCATATCTTTGGTATGCGTCATTTTTCAAAAAAATCCTCGAAAAGGTCGATTTTAGGTTTGTAAATGCTACATTTTGTCACTATACCAAAATTTATGACGTCATTGGTTACTGAGTTATGACACCTTCACTTTTTTTTTTAATGGAAACAGACATTTTTGTTTACTGTTTTTGGTGGTATATTCTTTTAGCTTTCTGGTGTAATAAAAAAATTACATTATTCTTCTTCTTCTTCTTTTGGAAAAATGACATTTTATGTAAAAATAGCTTACCTTTCGCAAATTCACGAGTATTCCATTTTCTTATGGACTGATAAATCTTGTTGCCTACATTTTTGTTTTAATTAGCATGAAAACATTTGACATACAAACAAAACAAAGAAAATAATAAAAAAACAATCACAACAGAGAGATACAGGCTTTTTATGTATCGATAACTTTTTTATTCCTGGCACATGTAGAACCTCAGTTTTATGACACTTCTGAGACAGTGTAAAACTTGTGAATGCAATGCCACGTGAAAATGATCGCGCAGAACTTTTGATGATGGTTGGATATGGTGATAGGCTGAAAACTCATCAGCATGCATGTGACGTTTTCAATGCCAAGTATCCCGAAAAGGATATTTCTAGATCCACTGTAAGTAGATTGGTGGCTAGATATGATGAATCTGGCAGCGTAGCTGACCTCCCTCGATATGGTCGCCCTAGCGCAAGCAACGAAACCAAATTAAATATTCTTCTAGAAAGTGAGGAAAACCACCATCTTTCGACAAGGCAGCTCGCTTTAAATCATAACGTGAGTCAAACTTCTGTTGTACGTCTATTGGAAAAAGAAAAATACCATCCATACAAAGTGCAAATAATCCACCAATGGGCTTGTTCAGCATTTTTTTTTTATTTCATAAATCGAAAGTGCAAGTATAAATTAATGGATCTGCAAAAAATTAGAATCTTATTCGCACGTTTAGTATCTTAAAAACTATTACAAATCTCCATCTCGCGAAAATGGGGCGTGGCCAAGCGCTACGTCACTATACGCATAGACTCGGCGATCTCAATAGCCTTGATGCTCCTTACTTGTTGTAATGGGCTTGTTCAGCATTTTTTTTTTATTTCATAAATCGAAAGTGCAAGTATAAATTAATGGATCTGCAAAAAATTAGAATCTTATTCGCACGTTTAGTATCTTAAAAACTATTACAAATCTCCATCTCACGAAAATGGGGCGTGGCCAGGCGCTACGTCACTATACGCATAGACTCAGCGATCTCAGTAGACTTGATGCTCCTTACTTGTTATAATTATAAGTGTTTTCAAAGTATTGTTTGTTTTGTTTACTACTTGACAGTAGGGGAGTATAATTTGGTGAAATGTCAAATAATTACAATTTTCTATCGCTCCTGCCGGGACGAATTTTCGATTTTGACCATGCAATTTACGATTAGAATTGATCGCCGACCTTCTCCTTTCCTTAGAGACATAAAATGAACTTTCACTCGACGTATTTATTTAGTTACCAGCGTTTAAAAATTCCATGTTTTTCAACTTTTCAGGTTAAATTTGAAAGATCCCAGAAGCCATTTTTCTTACGTCACTTACGTATAGTGACGTCACATATGAGCCCTCGGTTTTTGCAACTATTACCAATTTCAACTCCTTATATCTCGAGAACGGAAAAAGTTAATAATACGAAATTTTAAGTGTATAATGAGGATATCGAGTACTATATGAAAAAGTATAAAAACTTTATAAAAAGAATATCATGGAACAAGCCCATTGAATGTGGATGATCCAGATCAGCGCTTACAGTCTTGTGAACAGTTGATGACCTTGTGCGATGAAAACCCAAATTTTTAAAAAAACGTTGTTATTTCTGATGAAGCTACATTTTCTTTAGAGGGGACTTTACATCGGCATAAGTGTAGGTATTGGTCATGCGAAAAGCCTCATTGAACTCAAGAAACCCTTACACAGCGACGAGGCAAAGTAAACGTGTGGGCAGGTATGCTTGGTGATCATTTATTGGGACCTTTTTTTTAAGAAAATCTTACGGCCGCAAGATATTTACAGTCTTTGCGAGTTGAGTTAGTGCCAGCCTTAGCAGTTATGTTTCCGAACAATGAATATGAAGATATTCCTGCTGAAAACGTCTATCTTCAGCAAGACCGGGCCCCACCTCATTGTGGGATAGCAGTGCGTCAGTTTTTAGATGACACTTTTACTGGAAGGTGGATAGGTCGTCGAGATCTGATTGAGTGGCCTCCGGGTTCACCGGATTTAACCCCCTTAGACTTTTTTCTTTGGGGTTACTTAAAGTCATGGGTGTATTTAAACAGACCGGATACCATAGAAGAATTGAAAGACAGAATTGGTTTGGAGATGAGACGAGTTGCCAATGAGATAACAGCGTGCAAAGTGTCTACACCCGTCTTGGTCAATTCCAAATGGCTCGAGGGTCGCAAATTGTGCAATGGACATGATTTTTTTCTCACAATTTCTTATGTAAGGTATCAATTAATAAAAATATTTTTCCAAAAGAATGGCTTAGGCAATATCAATTTTTTTCATATCATCAAAAACAGTAAACAAAAATGTCAGTTTCCATTAAAAAAAATATGATGACGTCATGACTCAAGAATTAATGACGTCATAAATTTTGGTATAGTAACAAAATGTAGCATTTACAAAACTAAAATCGACCTGTTCGAGGATTTCTTTGTCAAATGACACATACCAAAGACATGAATTTTGTTCATTTCTTTAGGTTCACACTATATACTATTTAAACAATATTTTTAAAAGTAATTTCAAAGAATACAATTCCTGGAAGTTTGACGCCATTTTGTTTCATTTTGTAACTACGGTAGCCTTAAGAATTTTTCAAAATTACACACTAGAAGTATTTCATCTAGCTCGCATCGATATTTTTCCTCTGAGGACTAGCTTACATCTATAGTCACTATCTCAAATAATATACATTAGATTGCTGCTTTAATAAAAATAAGTTAAGAATAAAGTACTTAAATAAATATTATAATATTAATAATGTACGATTTGTAGTAAACATCTATATTGATTCTTAGAAAACAATCTCATATTCTCTATTTTTTAAGTATTTATCTCTTTTCGATTTGATAGGAATGGAAAAATAGTATGAACATGAATAATGACGATTTTAAAAGAACCATTATGAGAATATTTCGACAATTATTCCATAGGTACATTTGACCATTTATTTGAGAAGAAAAACTGAAATAATATATGTTAATATTGTTACGTTTTTTATTGTTTTTTTTTCTGCTTTACACATTTACAACCCAAAACAAGAAAAACCTGGGGCTAATTCAGTTATTAATATTTGAACAGATTGTTATTTACTCCTTTACGTAACCATTAAAAATGTATGCAAAAACCCTCGAAATCGTAAACATTAAAAAATATAATATATCTCTATACATGTTAAATCTGCTCATGTAATGGGGTTATACAGGATACCTGTGGGAAGGTTTATTACTCTATTATGTAGTTTATAGCACTTTTTATAGTGTTAGTTAATCACCACAATATTATTAGGTCGTCATTAAAAGGATTTTCTATCACAAATGTAGTTAACCTGACAATCATGGCCTCTCGAACTACGAGTACGTCGAGTAGCTATTCACTTTTTTTTACAATAGTCCACTTATGATTTTTATGATTTTTTACATTTTTAAATTGTCTTTTGGACACTTACGTTATTAGAAGTACACTTGTCAGCAGAAGTGATGTGATACCTACGGCGACTTTACACGTTGAACTTTTCACTGAAAAAGAAATATATATCAATTACATTGGAAAGGTTCTAAAATATATCATGTTGAGATTTATAAGGGAAATTATTAACCACCACATGTTTTAATTATATTTAAACATGCACCAAAACTATTATTTAATAAAACTTAACTACGGGATATAAAAAAGTACTAAAACTAAAATTGTGGTTACTTCGTAACAGAAAATATTAAAAGGGAATAATAATATTGGTTTGAAAACAATATTTAAAACGTCAGATGTCAATGGGTATCTACAAATAGTTATGCAGCGATAAAATTGTATGTGGAATTTTATAGCTATAAAACTGCATGTTGGTGTATTTGATGGTGCAACGAGGTTTTATTGGCTACCATGTTAACTACTAGTTAAACTGTAAGAACTCAGCAATGGGTTGCGCACATTTAGATAAATATATAAGTGAAAATATTGCGAGAATTCGTTATTACAGGCTTCGTTTTCTTTCAATTTTTTCAAAAAAGTGTAGTAGGGAGGTAAATAATTTACACCATTGAAGTAAGCAAATAACTACAAATTCAGATACAGTACCTGCGTCATTTGTGTGATTAGTCTTAAAAGTACTATTTATGTCCATTACCATTAAGGACAAATTTATTATAGTCCATTCTCTCATAGATACTTTTCGTTTTCATATCTTTTAACCACAGATAAAATGGATAACAGAAATAAAAAGAAACGTTAGCCCATTTTACACTTTAACTACCGGTTACGTTTTTTACTGCATGAGACTATTTTTAATGAAAAGTAGTCTGTGCGCTGTACTGTACAAGAAATTGAAATAATTAACTTGCGAGTTGATCGTTATAAATATGATGCAAAATATTAAGTCTTAAGGTATTTTTAATTAATCGTAAAATTACTAAATCCAAAAGCATGGTTAAATTAATTCGAAATCTGTAGAACAGCATGTAAATACGACAGATAATTTTGTCAGCTCCATTTTGAATTTGGTGTGAATAGAATTATAATTTCACTTTGTAATCAAAAATCAACAATGGAAAATTTTGGCAAAAATGAAACTTCTCATAATCTAAAAATTTAATATTTATTCGTGTATTTTTAGTTGCCATGCAGTCGTATAAATCCCTTAACATTATTTTAAGTATGAGGAAGCTTTTGAAAGATACATCCAAAACCATATCTGAGGTTTTTTAACTTTTGTATTCCTTAGATAATGTAGTTTTCTATATTGCATAGATTAGCTGCTAATGGAATTAGTTTTATTATATTCTTTTTTCGGATAAGAGGAGGAAATGCTTTCAAAAAATTAAATATTGGTCGGTCACTATAAAGCAGTTTTAATATTTTAGAAAAATCTGAACATGTATTGTAAATAAAAGAATGTGCTGAGAAAATCGATATGAATTTGAGTTTAAAAAAACTAAGTGAGTACTTTTGTCTCACATTAAATAGAAAAGGGAAGAAGCGTACATAGTGTACAAGTTTACAAAAAACAAGAATTAATTTTTGTAGCTGTGAAACAGAATAAAGAGATTGATTTTTCAGATTGTGTCAAAAATATTAGACATCTGCTAGGACAGTCTTTTAAAGAAACTTCTTCAAAAACAATAAATTCGAGCAGTAATTATTACAAGACAAGCAAATGACTTTTTGCTTCCGATATCTCAATTAATTATTCAGACTTTAACAGAGTTAGTATCTCTGTAGGTAGGTACATAGATAAAAATAAATAAAAATATTTTCCCATATATTGAGGCAATTTTTGCTAAAAATGCAGTAACTGAGTATTAAATCAGGTGGGTCCGCAGAATATTTTGAACAGAATCACACAAAACAATCTTAAATTTTCAAATAGTAACAAATATATTGCATTAACAATCATATAGAAAATATTATTCTGAGCGAATATAAATGTGATGATTTCGTGATTAGAAATTAAAGTGATTTAGATGATACAGATTTGTTGAATTTGTTTTATTTATTATTTTGTTAAATCCAGACTTTAATATGCATCCCCTATTTGGAGTCTCGATTATATCAAATATTATAGTAGTATCGAGAATATACAACATCTCTAATTATGATTCAGTCATCATACAAAATTGTTACTATAACCCTGTTATTGTTTTTGAAAATTATTCGAGTCGTTTTAGCACGAAAAATCTGAAAACCTCTAAAATTGAAGGTACAGGGTCAATTGACCATTTTCTTTGCAAGGTGTTCTGATAGGCATTTAGAAAAAACCGGTAAAGGTATTTACACACAACTTATGCATGGCGGTCACTCTAAAAAGTTATTAATTACGAAATGACTTAGAATAATAATCGGAATATAGTTATCGCTATTATTACAAAGAAAACCTGATAACTTTTGAACAGAAAAATATACAGAGTGATCATCCCACAGCAAAAATTCAATACTAAATAACAGGTGCCAAATATGGCAGGCTTGCGCAAATACCTTTACAAATGTCCACCATAGTTGAATTATTTCTTGGGATGACCACCCTGTACATTTTTCAATAAAACTATAATAAACGCATATGCCAAATATTATTGCCATCTGTCACATTTTCAGTTCCACATTCACGTAGTGGAGCGGAAGTATAGTAGTGGTTAAAGAATTTCACTTTCTTTTTAAAATTTTTCAAAAATGTTGGTAAAAATATTTTCAATTTTTTTTCCTTCTGAAATAGGTTTAGAGTGTTATGAAACGTGGAAGCTTTAAATTTGAGAAAAAAAAAATATTTTCGTCTATTCTGGTGGTAAATTTTTTTTCCAAAATGGTAAAAAATGTTCATAATTTTCTTTTCTGAAATAGGTTTAGAATGTCATGAAACGTGGAAATTTTTGAATTTAAGCATCTATTCCATAGTAGGTAGTGGTAAACAAAGATTACAAATTTTCATTTTTTTTTTTAATAGGTTTAGAATGCCATGAAACGTGGAAATTTTAAATTTGAGCAAAAAAAAATTTTCTTTTCCATCTATTCTGGTGGTTTTTTCAAAAATAGTAAAAAAAAAAATCATTTTTCTTTTCTGAAATAGGTTTAGAATGTCATGAAACGTAGAAATTTTAAATACGAGCAAAAAAAAAATTGTTTCATTACTTATTCCCTTTAGACGATCCACCCTGTATATTTTTCAGTGAAAGTTTAACCATCTCTTCGCTGACAGTAGCGTCAGCTATTTACCAAATTTGATTGTTCTCCGTCAAGTAGTTTTTTAGTTAATGCACCAACAGGCAGACAGACAGACAGACAGACTGACGGAATTGAAAAACCTATATTTTCATAATCTACAACCTGAAATGGGATAATCTGAAAAAATCTCGGAGGGTATTTTTTCTCGAATACAATACTTCCCTTCGGCATACGAGGGAAGTAAAAACAGTACTTTTTTTTTTGGCGGAAATGTTTGGTTTCATTTTTACTTCCCTCGCATACCGAAGGGAAATATTGTATTCGAGAAAAAATCACCCCCGAGATTATTTCGGATTCAGATCACGTAGATTACGAAAATCTAGGTTTTTCAATTCCGTCAGTCTGTCTGTCTGTCTGTGGGTGCATTAACTAAAAACCTACTTGACGGGGAGCAGTCAAATTTGGTAGGTAGTTGACACTATTGTCAGCGAAGAAATGGTTAAACGTTCACTGGAAAACATACAGGGTGGATCGTCTATTGGAATAAATAATGAAGAAAAGTTTTCTTTGCTCAAATTTAAAATTTCCACGTTTCATGGCACTCTAAACCTATTTCAGAAAAAAAAAAATTGAATTTTTTTTTCACAAACATTTTTGAAAAATTTTTGACCACTAAATTAGATGGAATTTTTTTTTTCGTTGTTCAAATTTAAAATTTCCACGTTTCATAGCGTTCTAAACCTATTAAAAAAAAATAAAAATAGAATTTTTTTTTACAATGTTTGAAAAAAGTTTTGCCACTAAAACAGATGGAAAGAAATTTTTCCTTTGTTCAAATTTAAAATTTTCACGGTTCATTCTAAACACATTTAAAAAAAAAATTGAAATTTTGTTTGAAAAAATTTGTAATGTTCTTTTACCACTACTATAGAATAGAAGGAAACATTTTCTTTGCTCGTTTCATGACATTCTAAGCCTATTTCAGAAGAAAAAAAAAAATCTTACCAACATTTTTGAAAAATTTAAAAAATAATCAAATTTTTTTACCACTACTAATACTTCCACTCCACTACGTGAATGTGGAATTGAAAATGTGACAGATGGCAATAATATTTAGCATATGCAAGTACTATACTTTTATTGAAAAATGTACAGGGTGGTCATCCCAAGAAATAATTCAACCATGGTGGATATTTGTAAAGTATCTGAGCAAGCCATATTTGGCACCTGTAATTTAGTATTAAATCTTTGCTGTTGGATGAGCACTCTGTATATTTTTCGGCCAATAGTTATCAGGTTTTCTCTGTAATAATAGTGATACTACATTCCGATTATGTCATTTCGTAATTAATAGTTTTTAGATTGGCCGCCATGCACAAATAAAGAGAAAAGTTCTGTGTAAATACCTTTACCGATTTCTTTTTCCCATAATTGGCCAATATTAATGGCCAATTTAATTAAATTAATTGAAAATTTCTTATCGTACACAACATGCCTTAGAATTAGATGAAAATGGTTACTCGGGGGTTTTTGAGGTCGCTGATTACTAAGCCGAGGTCTCGGAAGTAGTAAATTTCTTATTTTCTCGTATTTTCTGAGATCGCTGGTCACGAATCAGAGGTCCAATTTATGAAATCCAAAATAGCGGACCGGAAGAACAATCAATTTCTCCGGAAAACCTCGTATTTTTTACTTTTTTGGGTTGAAAGTATGAACAATACGAAAATTTCCTGAGAAATATACTACCTCCGGTCCGCCGTTTTGAATTCTCCCTAATTGGATATCAGATTCGTTATCAGCGATAACGAAAACCCCCGAGTTCCCACTTTCAGCCAAAAAAATAAATACGAGTTTTTCGGAGAAATTGACTGTTATTCCGGCCCGCAATTTTTACGTGATCAGCGAACTCAAAAACTCCCGAAGACTCATTTTCAGCTCAGAAACGAAAAAATGCGAGTTTTTCCTGAGAAATTGACTCTGCTTCCAGTCCGCCATTTTGAATTTACCAAATTAGACCTCGGATTCGTAATCAGCGACCTCAGAAACCCCCCGAGTACAGATTTTCAAGGCCAAGATATCCATTCTCATTTCTTCTGGAAAATAGCCCGATTTCCGGTCAGCCATTTTGAATTTGTCAACTTGGACTTCGTGATCGCTAACCCCAAATACCCCCAAGTAACCATTTTCGTCTAATTCTATGGCATATTGTGTATAACAAATTTTTCAATTAATTTGATTAAATTAACCATTAATATTGGACAATTATTGGAGATACAATGAAACCAAA
This sequence comes from Stenurella melanura, assembly GCA_963583905.1. Lineage (NCBI taxonomy): Eukaryota > Metazoa > Arthropoda > Insecta > Coleoptera > Cerambycidae > Stenurella > Stenurella melanura. The sequence goes on from OY757309.1 coordinate 199,636,369, forward strand.
CATTTCCGTCAAAAAGTAAAACATACAGTTTTTTCCAAATGCCTTTGTCAACTCATTGCAACAAAAATGAAGTCTATCTATCTATCTATATTTGTAATCTATGGCTGTGGCTGCAAAGCCATTCGCACAACACCGATGTTTCGGAGAGAAGTCTGTCTATAAGGTCGGTAAGTACCTAATGTTAAAAAGATTTTACTCTAACCTACCACAATTTGTCTGCTAACTTATTTCTGATATTTAATTGTTCATTTATACATTATTTATATTTATAAATTACAATTTTTCATTTTTTCTACTTTTCATTTTTTCTTTTTCTTTTTATTAAAATCGTATGATTTAAAGTATTTTTCCCTTTTTTTTATTATATGTATTTTTAATATTTCTTTTGTTTTTTCCTTTTTTGCTTCTTGTTTTTTTTTTGTTGAGGTTTTTTGTATTTTGTTTTTTTTTGTTTTTTTTTCTAAAAAGTCAATTGATCCTGTACCTTCAATTTAAGAAGTAAAATGCCAAAATTATGCGACTACATGGACAGTTGTTCTTGATGATTTAAAACTCTTGTCAGACGAAAAAGTGATTAATACTTTTTCGTATGACAAAAGTTTTAAATCATCAAGAAGTGCACTTTAGTAGCTACTAATTTAAATTTATGAAATATAATAAGAAAGTTGCGACCTTTTCGACAATTAGTGTTTATTAATAGTCTGCATAATTGAAATACATTGCTTATTATAATTCTGTAATATCTTCACAATTATTGTATATTATTGCATATTTTATAGTACTGTTTACAAAAGTTATCATTAAAATAAGTGGTTCAGTTAAAAACAAAATTAATTTGTTTTAAAAAAGTGATAAACTTGTCTTTAAAAAGCAATTTTACAAAGATATATGGGCAACAGAACGAAAAAATCATGAGGTCCAAATATTCTAGTTTTTTTAGATTTTATTTACCATTATACGGTGAAAATTGTTATTACTCCCCAAAAAGACACCACTGAGTCAGCTACGTCAACAATAGGGTGTATTGAGGTCATGTTTGTTGCCAGTAGAGAGCGCCACATAAGGGCATAGTACAAGAATATATGATGGAAGTGTAGGTCCTTGTGCGTTGCAGCATTGCTGTCATTTGGAACGTTTTTACTCGTTTGCTTCTAGAGTACTTCTTTTCCTGAGTTTTCTGTTTCCTTCGTGTTCGATTCCGGTAATTACGTTAGCGAGCATATACAGGGTGTAATCAGTTTCATGTCATTAAAAAAACTGGTAATGGGGACCGACTAGACAAAAAAAACCTTTATGACTTTTTTGAAAAAAAACCTGATCTAGGTCAACTTTTCAATAAATTTTTTTTTTTATATTAATGTAGAAAATAATTGAGAACCACTGCTTTTCTTGGTCAATGGACTTGTAGTGCCCAATTACACAACTTCTAAATCGTCATAAAAAAGTGCAGTCCTCGGCGTCACACGCGGTGTCAAAGCAAAGGCCTTGGATTATCGACCGCCTTTGATGGACCGCCTCAACCGAACTGAGGCAATTATAAAGAGGCAAATAATTCGTTATCTTTTCCTGCACAACTGCAAGCAAATAATGGCCATAGATAGATAGTTTAAACAGAGCATTTCTTTACACGTGTGTCTTTTAATTAGGAACAAAATATTGGAATAATGTTTATAATTTAGAATATTTAAATGTGATTTATTAACGTTTGTAACATAAACGAGTGTCCAAAATCCAAAACGGAATACAAAAAGAACGAACAAGTAAGTTGTGTTTGTACGTAATCAAGAATTTAACGACTTGAACGGTAAAGCCAATAAAAAAAATCTTACCTATAAACACACAGTGACCCGAAATTGAAAAATAACAAAAACAACGAACGGCGGGTTGGACGTGTGTACATAACGCAACACCCACAGTAACTAAAATATTGCAGAAGGGAGAGTCAGAGTATAGTTTTCATATAGGCAAAGACACGCGCGACGATCTAAACCTACCTCAATATTCCAGCAGTTCTCAAAAGATTTTATTGAAAATTTGCGAAATGTTTGTGTTTTTCTCTCTCCAAAACTATGAGCTTTAGACCTCATGTTATATAAAGTTTTTTGGTTTGCATTGTCGTTCCCTACCACCAGTTTTTTTTTAATGATATGAAACTAATTACACCCTGTATAATTGCGAATTATGTACTTATGGAATTTCCTTTTTCTCTTATTTTTCGTTCCCTGTGTATTGGTTCTTTCCTGGTTTATTCATGATTCTCTCAATTGTTATTATCTACGTTGTCTCACTATTTTTAGTTGGATTCTGGATTCCTTCCTTAGACATACGCCCAGTACTTCCTTATGTTTGTTGCTATCTTTTTTGTTATTTTTTACCTCCTACTCTTGTTGGCGTTTTCTATTTATCTGGACCTATTGCTCTTGCGAGTAGTTGGATGATGTTCCCTTCAGCTCATCTCAGCCTTCTTCCCTTGGTTTTTGGTTGTGTACATATGTTTGTCCATTGATCTGCTTTTGATGAATGTTATCTGCTACTTTGATAATTTACGGATATGTCTCTCAGGTTATTCAAGTAAGAATTGTACCTGTAGTATTTGTATCCTGCGCTGCACAGTGGTATCTCTGTAATCATTTGCACTTTCTAGCGAGTTGATTTTGACCTTGGTTACTTGTAGGACTGTATCGTTTTTTATTGTTAGAGGTGTGATTTTCACGTATGATTTGGTAGTAATTTCCACGGTTTGCTCCTTTAGCCTTTTAGGCCGATGGTGTATTAACTCGCTTTGTCTACTCCAGATAAAGTGTTTCCTCAATCTCTAACACTTATAATGTTTTTTTCTTTCCTTCAGTTTAATTCAATGTTGCGGATGTATGTTTTAGTGTGCACATTCTCATTGCTTCTATATTTTCAGACGTCGTGCGTCGGAAGGCTTGCTATCGTCGTTGTTCTGTTCATGCGATTCTATGTTTTTTCAAAGAGTTCCCTGCATTTTACCACCTCATGGATTTATTCCGCTTGTTTTTCTTCTAATGCCACAAAGTCTTTCGTTTATCATTTACATCCGTCATAGTTTTTCCCTGACTTTCGTGTTTTTTAACTTTATATTGTTATTTGTTTTTCTTGTTATTGGACTTATGGCTGACGGCTTCCGCCCCCTACCACCCCCACTCCATTATTAAAGGGGCTAATAAGTTGAGATATTCACTTGAAAGGTACAAGTATGTAATATATCTGAAACTAAATAATATATTTAGATGATTCTACTGAATGGATGGAGGGTAAACAGAGGTAAGTATTGAAACATCTGGATTTAGAAGTAGAGATTCCTGAGGCAGCGGTTTTTTTATCTGTTTCTCAACTTTGTGCTTATCTAAAATTAATCAGGATTTTATGTCATTTTATAATTATTTTCCGTTACATTATTAGGAAAAATTCCCCAGTATACGAAGACATCAATACTACAACAACTTAACCTGCGGAAAGGTTAACTTCTTGTAGTATTGATGTCTACAGTAGCTTCAGCGATTCAGCGGTTTCGAGTGAGGAAATCTTTCAAATATTAAAGTTTCATTAGGCTTCTACGTAATAATATATTAATCATAGAGAGGAAAATGTACTCGTAATCAAACCTTATTAGAATTTAATTATTATATGTATGTGGCTTTCTTACATAGAGTTTGCGTAAACATGGAGAAAATTACTAAGACATCATTACGTCTAGGTATCAAATGTTATAGAATATAGCAAGCTGTATGCGGTCTCCAGAGCAAATCGATGTAGATTTGATTTCAAGCTAATTGCCTTAGACGTACTGAAATTCACTATGCCGACACTAGACTTTATGTAGAGAGTTTCATCATAATGAAACTCTCTACAAGTCTAGTATTGTATGTGTTCTTTACATATGAATTAAACATAATTTATTTTTGGAACCCATTTTTAACCTCCTCAAAAAAAAATTTGTGAATGTTACTAAAATTGCTCCAAAATCGAAAATTGAGGTAACATAAAATCTTTTGAGGTCCCAGGAACCTAAAAAAGTGGTTTTTGAAAAGTGTCTGTATGTGTGTATGTATGTTAGCACGATAGCGGCGAAACTACTGAACAGATTTGGATAAAACTTTGTACGAGGGTTCCTTTAGTGCTCCAGAAGATCTTAAAAAGTTTTGATTGAGATCGGATTACGTTTTGTGCCGTTTTAGCACACTAAGTTGTTTATTTTATAATTACTTACAATTTGTACTCGACCCATTGAAAAGCAGTTAAAATTCCGGTTTCAACGATATGTCACACTTGCACCCTTTCAATTTGGTTTTCATGAAAATAATTTAAAAAAAAAGCAAATGTGAAGCATAAGATCGCTTTTCGTCACGTTACATGCATTCTTATCCTTCAACTATTGAGTTCAATTTACCACCGAAGCTCTGGTATTGTTGTTGAACCCAGTAAAATGATCCATTTGAAAAATATCCAAATTACTAAGAAATTAAATTCAGATCAAAATTCCCATGAAGAAATCGACTTTGAAACATCATCACTTTACAAAAGACCGATAAACACCTTTGACATCGCCTTTCATCGAAATCTGCATTAAAAATTATTTCACTAAAAATGACCAAAAAATTGACTTAGAAAAATTTTTCATCTCGATGACGGCGGTCAATCGCCTTTGGACTCTCGTTAGAAAAATAAATATTTTTCCAAAGTACCAAAAAATTGACTTAGAAAAAATACCAAGATGCACGGGGGGAAACCGCACCGCACGACAAATATTTCGAAGGTACCACGAATTTAGTTTTTTGAAAGTACCAAGAGGAGGATTGCACAGAGCGGAATTCTCAGTCAGGGTGTGGCGAGTAGCTATTTTAAATGTCAAAATTTAAGAGAAAATCAATGGGACGGTTTTTCCAATAAAAACCAAAATCCTCATTTAATTGTTCTGAATGTGAGAGAGAATACTCCATGTCCGAACTACAAGTACGTCCATAAAAATAGTCAAAAAACTCAAAGTCGGAGACTCGATTCCAACAAACCCAAAATATCTTTAATCCAGGCCCAGGCGGGAATCGCCATAGTAGTCGCTCGAAGGCGAGTCGAAGGAAAAAAAGTATATTTGGGTTCAATGCCGTTAGTACGTTTATGCAAGCAGTAAAACCATTGTGAACTTCTAGCTTCTTTAAGCATCCTGACAAAGATTTCAAGCAATTCGAAAATTTCAGTGCAAAATTAAAAGTGAATTATTTTCAAAAAGTTCGACATACATCTTACAATCATAATTAACTGGGAGTCTGAATCTTTTTGTACAGTCGACTGTCAAAGTTCTCTCGACGCTGGATGAGTTATAATCCTACGGGATGTAACGGCTTGCCAAGTGGTAGTGCTCTCTGATGTTTGCCTTATATATATATTAGTTAGGCGTTGAATATTTATATTTTTTATATTAATGAATTATTTCATATTCCAAATGAGAATATATGATTTCTTATTGATCTACTAATTATAAGATTGGCGACCGACGCGCGACGTGCGATTCTGTGGCGTGAGTCGGATAACTACTTAATACGGGTCACCCTTGATCCCGCCACGTTGTTGTACCTATCCGAACACTCATAGACTCCATTGACGGTTTTACTTATTAAGTGTTTCTGAGAATGTGCTAAATATAAGATATATTCAGTAGAAGTGCACCTCTCGACATCAGATTACGACGGAGAGAGCAGACTGTAGGAATGACAGCAAGTACAATTTTGTCTATTTTCGTCTTGGGGAGTCTGAAGGGTAACTTGAATCCCCCTTGTGAGTAGAGTTGATCGTAGCGGCGACCCGGCTCCGGGCTAATTCATATAAAATCCTAGTCGTGTCCATCAGACGCGCGATACTAGGTTCGTCTACAGTATCACTGGCAATATGGCCGCAAACTGATGCAAAGACGTATTATTCGTTTAGAGAACAAAGTGTTATCGAATAGAAAATCGTGTTTTTTTTTCCTAAAATTAAATAAGCAAAATTAGTAAAATGGCTGTAACGCTCGATAAAATTATGATCTACGTTTTGTGTGTAATCTCCAACATTGTTTTTGAAACTATTTACCTACGTGTCTACATTATTACGTTAATTCATTAGTCAAAGCGTAATCTTGTTATTGATTTGAAACGTCAAAATTTGTGACATTTAAACGTCAATGTCACTTACAATAATTTTGCATATTACTCAAAAAGTGTAATATAATTGAACAAATGGATATTGATACTGAAAACGAGATTTATTTGACACCGCCAGAGATAAGGGAAGCTACAGAAATCACCTCATTAAACTTGTAGAAAAATCGAAAAAATTATATATGATGGCGTAAGAGTCTTCCTTACATTGAAGAAATTAAATGAAAATGAATGAAATAAATAAATATTAGATATTTAATAGTCGTGGACAAAGAATAGTATTCTGCTTGCATCATTATTCGTGCAATCCTATGTCCCGTAACACAAGAGAAGAACAGCAATGAATAAATTTCAATACGTTGATATTATTTATGTGGTGCAACTGAGAAAAGTGAGGAGAAAGTGCAGAAGTTTGCATGAGGGTTCATGTAGTGCTCCAAAAGATCTGAAAACGTTATGGTTGAGATCGGATTAGGTTTAGTGCCCTTATGACACACAATTTAGCGCTCTTTTCAGCTTCAAAGATCCACCGGGTGGAGAGGTTTCAGCCGCTTATGGCTTATTAATGGCTGATATAAGTGTTTATGTCATCTAAATATTTTGAATAATTTTCAATAGACAAAAGGAAAATTCACGAATATAGTTATTCATTCAAGAATATCTCCATTTCGCACCTAAGAATTTTTTTAAACTAGGCGGGATTTGACATATCATGATTGAACAAGAAATTATTATAAATAACTTTTCTATTAGCTACCAGTGTTTTAAATTGGAGACAAATTAAAACTTAAATTGTGTAGTATTATCTAAAATTACGTCTGCCAAGATAAAGAATATCTATATCAGTTGCCTGATCTCACCAGAGATGCCAAAATTAACTAATCTCCTTAAGGAATTAGAATGTACCTTTGTTGACTCCCAGCTTCTAGAAATGCTTGACTGTTAGTGATGATGCAGATTCTAGTTTTCTATAATATTACTGTCTAAAGATACTTCACTAAACATCTTGTCATTCACAACTTATTGTCAAATATTTTGTGATCCATCAATGGATAGATAGAATAGATAGTGTTACGTACATCTGGGATGTAATTTTATTAAATTCTAATAACCTAAATTTAATTTTTGAGAAATATGTACAGGTATTTATCATACTCTAGTAACGAAAGCCCAGACATTAAATTATCATATTTAAATTTGGGAATGTACACATTTATTATATTTTCATATTGAAACTATATAACTCTTTTATATTCCAGTTTTTGCTAACAGCTCTCGTAGAACACAGAGGTTTCCTTCGAATAGTAAATACTTAGTAATTTTTAGTTCATAAAATATGGTAGCAATATGTTAATTGAGAGGAGATATCATTTTTATCAGCTGGCCCAGAGCAGAATCGGCCATTTCCAATACTGTCGCAGTCTAACTTAGACTTAAAGTTTTCGATAATTGTAAAACATAATCAAATGCAAATGCAAATTCCCTACAATGCAAGAGTAATCTAAAATAGAATTGAGGAAATGAATATATTACTAGCAAAAATACTCGTAATTATTTCAAACTCTTACTAAAGACTTATCATAGATAAGTACAAAAACATATATCTTTCTAAACAAAATACTTTGCTGGCTATATGCCACGAACAACAGTTGTTTTTTGGATTTGTGCTTCGTTTCTTTTAGTGATAAATTAATTAAGCTATAAACATTTTGGGAAATTGTGATAATATTACTTAATATTTTTATTTGAAAATTAATAACATTATTTTACATTTTACAGTCTGTTGACTTTTTATCTACTGATGATTTTTTAAAGTTATTAATGAATATATATCTTTTATCATAACATTTATCATTTTCTGTTTGTCTGTCTGCCATAAGGTCAAACCTTTCCACGGCAGTTGGTTTCACCATCACCGATCAGCTAGCCGTACGCCGTTACTATTTGTGTGTTGGTTGAATTACCTTTGGTATCACCTTAACCGGTGATACCATTGTAAATTTTTCTAATGCCAAGTAGTGATGTACCAATAGGTAGAATAGATAAATGGAATAGATATAATAGAATAGAAGAGAATAGTATAGAACAAAACAGAACAGAAGAGAATAAAATAGAGCAGACTAAAGTAGAATAGAACAGAACAGAACAGACTAGACTAGACTATACTAGAATGGAATGGAATAGAATGAAATGGAATGGAACGGAATGGAATGGAGTGGAGTGAGATACAATAGAATATAATATAATGAGATAGGATGGGATGGGATGGGATGGGATGGGATAGGATAGAATAGGATAGGATTGGATAGGATTGGGTAGGATAGGATAGGATAGGATAGGATAGGATAGGATAGGATAGGATAGGATAGGATAGGATAGAATAGGATAGAATAGAATAGAATAGACAGAATAGATAGATGGAAGAGATAAATAGAATAGATAGATGAAATAGAAAGAATGACTCTAGTTGGTCCCTATATCTGAACGCATCATTAATTTCTCATTATCTTAACGCCCTGGCAGAGTTTAGCTATGGCTATTCCACCACTGAATCAGGACACATACAGACATCAACACAACATCCATTATCTGCAAAGTTGCCATCTACCTCAACTGAGACTCGAACTCAGGAGAGGTAACAATGACTAGATATGTTATGCCACAACACATCGATCTAACCCAGCGCTACTGTCTCGGTGATGTCTTTAGCGCGTCATTCACGTGATCTACAATAATAATTTGCTTATGGTGTAAATTGCACCTAGGCCATAGTCAGAACTTATTATCTGAAGCCTGCCTAGTGGGTATATGAGCTCATCCCCTCTTGCTGCTACTAAAGTAGTATCATTTACAAATCTTGATTCTTCATATAGTTACTCCACTCTGCCACTACATCAGCACATATCGCATCACGTGTTCACTATAATGGATGTTAACCTTCTCTAATAATTGATTTCAAGTTACATTGAATCCTGCGAGTTCCCGTACTCCTTATCCGTACAACAAGATGTGATATAAAATTTTCACTAATAAAGTATACAAGATAATCACACCAGCGTTCACTACTCGGCAACATAATATTTTATTTAATATTATAAACTGTTTTAGAAACACTTCCCTTACAAAGAAAATGAGGTCATGGATATCAAATTTTAAATAATAAATAAATATTTTCCTACTGATATCCACAATTTCAGTCAGATATGATATACTACAATCAAATTGCGTATTATAAAATTTATGATGTACGATACCCAATGCTGTACGACTATGTTTAATCAGAAAACAATTTCACTTTGATAATTAATATTTCATGTCCAATAGAAAAAAATGCACTAAATATTTACAACACACGTGAACCATTTTTAAAAACAAAAACAATGCATATTCATTACGTCAATCTAAACAAGAAATATCATTAATAACGTAATATAACAAAGGTATTGAACAAATTAAATTTTAAATCAGATATTTACGTGCGATTTGTAAAAGTTCCCTCAAATAAAAGAAGCACATGGCGTAAACATAAGCGTTTATAAAATGACAATAATATTTCTTTACTTTCTGTCTGATTTTAACGTGAGGGGAAAAGCAAAATATAAAGAATAATCATTAGCATTGTCTCTTTACGGCCGTTCCGTTTAAAATTGCTTTACAAATGTAAAACAATTTTTCAGCTGAATTACATTTTAACGTCATATTTACAAATCTAATCTAAAATGTTTGTTTTTTCTTTGAGGGAAAGTCAGCGTATACCCATTTATTATTGCCATAAAAAGGATCATCGTACAACATTATAACACGGTGTCGTGCCTTTCAAAAGAATGCGTTTTTAAAGAATTGTAAGCTCCTTTACTTCACTTAATTAATAAGTATCTTTCCTAATAATGCAGACATGGAATGAGGATTTGTGGATCTAATATTGGCTCATAACTAAAATGTTTAGCACGGGGCTAGTATACAATGGGAAAGGAAATTAAAAAAGGGACTAATATTTGTTGGCAGAATTTCGACTAAAGGCACAAAAATGCATTTATACGGGGTGTTTCGTGGGTGACTGGCAATATGCTAATGAGGAGCAGAATCCTCAGTTTCTGATATACAGCGTTTCTATTGCCAAAGTTTCGATCGGCCATATTTTTTTATTGGCTTCGCCAAATTGAACCAAATTTAGTAGGCATGTTTCACTGATAGAGTTCTTCACTATGCAGCACCAAAACGAAAAAAATATCAGGAACGGGCTCAACTATTTTTCTCTTCACATTTGCCGAAAACTATCACCCTGTATATGAATTTTGCCAATTTTCACTACCGAATTTAAAAATACCTTAATAGCATATTTAAACAATAATTCGTCTTTTTGGCACACTTTTATAAGTTCTAGAACTAACAACAGAGTTTCACAATAAATCAATTTCAAATATATTTGGGAGCCTTCTTTCTACAAAAACATCAGTAATTACATAGGTGACTAATTTTGCGATAAAAAACTGAATGTTACTCTGACAGAATTTGTCACAACGTTTGCATTTTTTATCAATTAAATTAAATATTAGGTGTGTTATTTCCTCAGTTATTTCACTTTTGTTCTAATAAATTTAATTTTGTTTTTTTTTTGTTGGTACTCTCACCTTTTTACTAATTTAGCAAATTGATATAAAATCGTGACAAATTCTAGCAGAGAATAAAATTCAATTTTTGAAATCCGCCAAATTTTATCATATTATGTTGTCCTTTCATTCTAGAATATATTTGTCATATTGTTAATTCTTGCCTTAATCATTCAGTTTTTCCTATAGCATGGAAAGTGGCACATGTTGTTCCTTTGCCTAAAACTGAAAATCCGCTGGATTTTAAAGACTTGAGGCCGATAAGTTTACTGCCAGTTTTATCAAAAATATTGGAATAAGAGGCCAAAAGTCAAATCATAGAATATATTGAAGAAAATAAAATTATACCAGAAACACAGTCTGGTTTTAGGAAAGGACAGAGCCGTGCAACTGACGTTTTACATGTTATAAACCATATTTTTAGATCCATCGATTTTGGAATGTGTACTATGCTCGTGTTGCTTGATTATTCCAAAGCTTTCGATACTATAAACCACGATATTCCGTTATTAATCTTAAAACATGTAGGCTTTGATACAACTGCAGTAACACTTGCATTGCGAACTATTTTCAAGAAAGAGAGCAAAGGGTCGTCTTAAATGGGGAGGTTTCAGATAGTCTACAACTTTCGTGCGGGGCACCACAGGGGTCTATACTAGGACCAATTTTATTTATAGTGTAAACATCTTTTCTACCAGCACTAACCGAAAAATGCAGAGTACAGATGTACGCAGACGACGCACAATTGTTTTATTCGTTTGATTCTAGTAGTTTTCACAGCAGTTGTGAAATTGTTAGTCGTTAACCTAAAAAAAAATTCTGAAACATCGCTAGAACACTGTCTCCATTTCAATCCGAGTAAGTGTGCTGTAACGATTTTCGGCCGTCAGGCTGATAGTATTAACCTAACCCCAAATATTAAGCTTAAGATCAATAACATAATAACACCCATAAAAAACAATATAAAAAATTTAGGACTTATATTTGACACCGACCTCAGATTTCAGGAACATGTTTCAAACTGTACTAAAAAAGCCACATGTAGACTAAAATTGCTTTATAATTCCAGACATATCCTTAATCAACAACTTAAACTACTTTTGTGTGATTCCCTGGTTATTTCTGTTTTTAACTATTATGATACCGTTTATGGGTCCTGTCTAACAGCAATTTCCTCCCAACCGATACAAAACATTCAGAATGATTGCTTAAGATTCGTATATGAAATCAGAAAACGTGAGCCAATCAGTCACAAATTAACAGACATCAGGTGGATAAGCATGAAAAACAGACGTAAATATACGTAAACATTAACTTCTCCATGAGTAATCGAATTGAAAGACCTGTGCCAAGTACTCTGGCAGGTTCAATTGTCTGATGTTCTTTTTTAGTTGTTTTGACATAACTCCTTCCACTGAAATTATAACAGGTATTATCTGTACCCTATTAAGTTCCCAGATATGCCTTAACTCTATTGCCAAGTTCTCATATTTGGACAATTTCTCTACCTCGGTTTTGACGAGGTTAGTCGCTAGGGGGCAATCGATGTCGATTATAAATGCCGTTTTATGTTGTTCGTCTGTAAGTACTATATTCGGTCTATTATAATCTACGGTTCTATCCGTTATTATAGGTCTGTCCCAATAAAGTATATAATCTGCTGTTTCCAAGACTGGCATTGGCTGGTAGTGGTAGTATGGAGGAGGGTTTGAGCTTTTTTGCAAGTTCTGCATGAATTACTTTTGCCACTTGGTTATGCCTACCCATGTAGGCGCTATCGGCTAGGGTCGGGCAACCGGCGGTGATGTGTTCGATGGTCTCTCCCGGTCTGTGCCATATTCTACGCGACTACGCGATCTTGGATAGAGATGATGAACCCTTCAGTCTCCATATGTAGCTGGCCCCTCTGCAGCCAGTTTAGTGACCATTCTCTATCGATGTTGTTACTTAACAAGGCTTTGGAATATTTTCCGTGCAATACCTTTTCTTGCCAAGAGACGACATCGTCAGTGTCACTGCTTCCTGCAATTACCGCATTCTTCCGTAGATCTAGAGCAGAATAGTCGTTGTCTGCATTCACTACCGCCTGAATGAGTTTAGAGTTAGATTGCTGGAAGTACTGTTTCATACTAGCCTCCTGGTTTCTGCATAAGCTACGTATGTTAACTAGCCCTCGCCCCCCTTCCTTTCTATTTAGGTACACCCTTTCCAGCACTGAGCGTAAGTGGTGAGCTCTAAATTTTGTCAGAAGTCGGCGGGTCAGTCTATCTAACTCACTGAGGTCTGTATCCGTGTATTTAAGAATCCCGAATGGATAGGTAAATACAGCTGCCCAGGTGTTAATGGCTCTAGTCAGGTTTCCGGAATTGAGGTAAGTGTTTAGCAATTTAGTTACTCTGTATTTATATTTATCTCTAAATTTAATTTTCAATTCCTTGTGGTTAATGTGTTGGTTCTGCGCTATTCCAAGGTATTTGTAAATATCCTCCGGGTTTAGTGGTTCAATGTCCTCGATTAAGGCTTGATCTGGTTGGCTCCTGCCCCTAGGAATATTCAAAATTGCACACTTCTCTAATCCGAATTTCATTTTTATGTCATTGCTAAATGACTTCATTGTTTTAATTAGTGACTGTAGCTGTTCTTTATTTTCGGAGTACAGTTTTATGTCGTCCATGAACATTAAATGTAATATCCTGACCTTCTTTTTTATATTTAAGCGGTAGCCATATGGACTTGAGTTAAGCAGGTTGGATAGTGGGTTAAGAGCCATTACAAACCACAACGGGCTTAGTGAGTCTCCTTGAAATATTCCTTTTAGGATATTGGCCTGTGCTAGTTTGTTTGTCCAAGATGGAGGTAAGTGTTCCAATGGTTCATTAACTTCTCCATGAGTAATCGAATTGAGAGATGTACTTTGTATGCTTCAATTGTCTTTTTTAACTAACTGTATGGCACTGAGTCGAATGCCTTGCTGTAGTCGATATAGCACATATGTAGGTTTCGGCGCTTAACTTGGGCTTGCTTAAGTATAACGGTATCGATGGTCAGCTATTCCTTATAACCAAGCGCTTTCTTTATACAGCCTTTCTGTTCCGGTGCTATTATTTGATTGGCAACGCAATGGTCGTATATCCTTGAGTATTTTGCGGCCGTCAAAAGTTTGTAGACCACCGACAGACAGGTGATATGTCTGTAATTCTTTGGTTCACTCTTGTCTCCTTTTTTATGCAACAGGTACGTGTTACCACTTGCTAAGAACTCTGGAAAACTCTCTGGTTCTTCAATGAGTCTATTGAAACATTTTGTCAGACATTAGTGCATACATGGAAAGCATTTTAACCAGTAGTTTCGAATTCGGTCGGGCCCAGGCGACTTCCAGTTTGATAAGTCTTTAGCAACTTTCTTGCTGGTTAAAACAACCTCTGGCGTCTCTGGAAGGATTTCTAGATCTTTTTGTAGTTTTGGGAGCCACGTAGCATTTTCATTGTGCTGACAAGGTTCCTCCCAAATTTGTTTCCAGTACCTCCCAAAGTTCTTAGCGTTGCACGGTGTCTCTGTGTCTTGATTTTCCTGTCCATCTAGGCTGCGACAAAATTTCTTCTGGCTCCATGAGAATGCACTATTTTGGGCTTTCTTCTTCGTAGTCTCGTTAAATCTTCTGAGGCGCACGCCCTTTGCTTTGTATTTTTGCCGGATTTCGTCCCGGTATGATATAAGTTTTTGGTTTATATTTGACTCAGAGCTATTTAGTCCCACACTTTTTAGGATGCCTATCATTTTGGATTCGATTTTCTTGCTACGGTTTCCTTTCAGATATTCTCCTATTATATCTACCTTGCCTCTTAGTTGGTCGATTTGGGATATGACTCTCTTTTCTATGCTTGTTCTTTCGTTGTAAGGGGACTCCGCCTTTGAGTTCTTGTAAGGAGCTGTTGGCTATTTAGCTGGATTGCAGTTGCAGCAGCTGCATATAACGCAGTGTGAGCGATGCTCAGATCGTCAATGCAATTTAGAGTGGTTTCCAAGATTAAGTTCAGATCCTCTATTATTTTTTTTTGTTCTCCTATTGAAATTTAATCTAGGTAAGTTTGGCCTAGTGGTGGGATCTGAATTCTCAAAGGTAATAATTTTCTTGAAACTTCTGGCGCGTATGGTCGTTAATGTTAACATTTTCGATGTTATTTGTATCTGGTTCGCTATCGGTACTTTGTGCACTTTGTGCTTCATTGAGACCATGCAAATTGTGCATTTGTCTGCCTACTTCTCGTCTCAGATTGTTATTATTATTATTATTATTATTTTGAATTTCGGGTAATTTGAATCAGATTTCATATTATAGTGCACTAAAATAAGGAATCAGCTCGGAATCCTTTGTAACAGGGCGGACTTTTTTCCATTCTCTTCTAAATTGTATCAATAATGTATGATAAAAAGTCCACTTCCTAAAAGGTGCCGCTTTAATAGTTATTAAACAAAATATGTGTAGAATTACGGTTTTTCGCGAATAAATTTTAAATTTAATTTTATCCAAAAAACTGCTTGCGACAATTGAAAGACGCGGAAATTTTACGTAAATGATGTGTAAGAAAATTATTTGTGCGATCAAATCCCTTGGAGATGTGAATTTGTTAATTAAGGTCTAATATATGGCAGCATAGCACGTTCGTATGAGCCAAAAATTAGGCGGGCTACGTACAAAAACGGCTATAACTTTGATTGGTAAAAGCAAAAGCAAAAAAGGCAGTGCTCATTGAAGAAAAATACTTCATTTACTCGATCCATGTATTAAAATGATCAAAAACAATTATTGTTAACTAATAACACAGGTCCACAAAAAAAAACTTTCTGAGCCATAAACCAGACTATGGTTTTCTTAAGTATTTTTGCGCTCTAAAACCGAATCCGACGTCAGTTTTGCCCTTATATGTCAGGATCTCCAGATATCGGGGATGCTAATGGGGTGCTTATTTCTTGTGGGAAGTAGCTTCACTTCGTGTGAAATTCGCTGGAATCGATATATGTTATTCCTCTCAACTTCCTGATCAAAAATTCTCTTGGAAACAAGATCGAAAAATGGACAGTTTTCCAGATATTGGGGGTTGAAAAGTCGACCTTGTCCGAATTTGTGCTCTTGAGAACTTTTTATCAAGAGGAATAATATATATCGATTCCAACGAATTTCATTGGGGGCCACTTCCCATAAGAAATTAGCACCCCCTTTGCACCCCCGATATCTATAAAACTGTGCATTTTCCGACCCACAATAATGTGACAGTTACGCTGTACGTAATGTGCATATTTCTTTCTTATAATTCAATGTTGTTCGTGGCATATAGCCAGCAAAGTATTTTGTTTAGAAAGATATATGTTTTTGTACTTATCTATGATAAGTCTTTAGTAAGAGTTTGAAATAATTTCTAGTATTTTATTGCTAGTAATATATTCATTTCCTGAAAACCAGATTTAATTTTTTCCATGCGTAATTTCAATCAATTATAACAATAGGTATAGAATACTTATTGACATTCAGTAGGTGGTCAATTTACAGCTGAAAAAACATACTTTACGACAGAATAATTTATTTTATGAAACAGTAAAAATGTTAGTTACTTATTTATGAAATACTAACATAAATTTATTATTCCTAGAAAATATTGAATTGTTAATCATTGTTTATAAAACTGTTTTGTAAAAATGCATTTCTTTGAAAATTCTGTGAAATAGTGAATAATTTAAATCGGTTAATAATTTTTTAAATAATCGAAAAGAACTGTCGAAAAAATCGAAAATTTCAATAATTTTTAATTCCGTGAAAAATTTTCTTATATCCATAGAACTTGGTGAAAACATGTCTTATGTAACTCTGAAGCTATCATAAAATTTTCATAAAAAAATATTCATAACTTTTCGAGAAAATTCATTTGTTTATAAAAAAGGTCTGAAATGTTTAATTCAATCTGACCCAGTTCCCGTCATCAAAAATGACTCATCCGGAGCTCATTTTTTTCGTTGTGACGTCTAGTTTACGAATATATTGTTGGCATAATGATTTTTTAATATTGTCATCAACAAAATGGCGCTTGAAAAAGTACGACTTTTTCGGGCAGAGTTTTTTACGAATATCTTAATAACAAATTAATCTACTGGCATAAAACTTTCATAATCTGGTAGCTCGTATTTTTACACGAATTTGAAAAAAAAAATTATTGTCGTAAGATGTTTAGAAGCCGAGATAATTTTTTTAGTTGTTAATTACGCCATTTGTTTATTTATTAACATAAACATTTGAAATTTACATAGTAACTAGTTGAAGACTTGATTTTTGTAACTCAGTGAACTGTCACGTATAATGTTATGTATTAAGGTACGTAATGTCAATTTTTGACGTTTCTGTTTTGGTGAAAATTTTTGCACGTATTGATACTATTTGTACTGTTTATTACTGTTTTAACTAGTAGATGAAAGTAGCAACGTGGTATCTATGTGCAAATGTACTAACTGTCTTTTCCGATTTGATCAGTTAAACTTCAATTTTCAAATATACTGATTAACAAAGTGGTGTGCTCGAATTAGGGTTTGTTAAATTCTCGCGATTTTATCCAAATAGCTATGACTTCAAGAATTTCCAGAGGGGAAGGGAACATAGATGACATTTCGATGGAAATTGTGACAGTAGATACCGTTTACCAGATTTTAACTCAGACAGTCTAGTCATTTTACTGAGTTAAAAAATTCCTGTTTATCCCTAAAGGAGGCAGACTTAAAACATATCGTCCATTTTGTTTATAATATTTCATGCTGCCTCAAGTCAAAACTACATGCACAACTTTCATATATTTATTTGCTTCTATAAATGTATAATAGTCCAGGGATTGAGCATAAAATCTAGGTGAAATAAAATTAATTAATTATCCGTACATTTTGATACTTAGAAAATTTTCCGCATCAACTCAGACAAGATACCACGTGGCCGAGCTAAATTTTCACGCAAATGCACCGAAATTAAATTTTGCCAACTCTTCACACATATATGCTGACCGCTCCTATAATCATGATTTTACTGTAAATAATTGCTTGTTATTGCTTGGTATTTGCACACCGTTTTCTTTGCTTACTACTTACTATTGTTTTTACCGATTTATTTATTTCTTTGCTTCTTACTTTTGCTATCAATTAAATTGTAGATACCAATGTACCTGACACATTTAAGTTCTGGTTATTCCGTTATTTATTTATTTGGTTTTCTCTTTCATTGTATTATTGAATTTTATATGTTAATAAACTTTGTTATCTACCAACACGTGTTTTTTACTGCTGAATGTGAGTGAAAGTCTAAGTTGCCATCCAGGACCCCTGGGCATAACCGTTTCTCCACTGTAGCTATCCCAGCCCTACCGCAACAGGCGCTCGAGATAACCGAAATCACGCTCAGCGTCAAAGTAACGCTTCCACTTGTTTATGGGCGTACGGAAGAAAGGATTTCACAATATATTGTTTAATAATTTTCTTACTTTTTATTGGGTATTTTGCCACTGAAAATATTTTAAAAATTTTAATGAAAAAACATCTGCGCCAAACGGATCAGACAGAGGTTGGTTCTTGAATACTTGACGATAGCTTTCATTTTCAGTTTCTAGTTTATTACATTGTTCTAGTTTATATATTTCTAGGTGTGAGACTTTTTGAAACAGTCAAGTATTCAAAAACGAACCTCTGTCTGATCCGTTTGGCGCAGAGGTTTTTTCATTAAAATTTTTAAGTATTTTTCAATGGCAAAATACCCAATAAAAAGTAAGAAAATCTGAATATGCCACAAATAGACAATTATAGACAATATTTAATAATTTATTTGAACATCAATCATGCATACACCTTCCCCTTTTGTATATCCGCATAAACCCAGTTTGTTATCAAGTACTCATTCGGCACTCCGCTCCTCGAATAGAAGGCAAAAAAAATGATTTATTTAAATTGTTTATAACAAATTTATTAACAATATTTCAACAATGTTAATACGGTAGTTAATATTTCATCGTGGGACCCCAAATTTAAAAAAAAAAACGTCGAAATGGCATCATAAATGAAGCAGACACATCGATTTTTTTGTCGGAATTTGAAGTCGCTTGACCGAAAACGTTAACGTGGACACCTGAGGGCGGGACACGAAGACTGATTCAGACTGTAGTGTACAAAAATTGACCTTACGACCCTTAATACATATTATACGTGACAGTTCACTGAGTTACAAAAATCAAGTCTTCAACGAGTTACTATGTAAATTTCAAATGTTTATGTTAATAAATAAACAAATGGCGTAATTAACAACTAGAAAAATGATCTCGGCTTCTAAACATCTTACAACAATATTTTTTTTTTTTTTAAATTCCTGTAAAAATACGAGCTACCAGAATATGAAAGTTTTATGCCAGTATATTAATTTGTTATTCAGATATTCGCAAAAAACTCTGCCCGAAAAAGTCGTACTTTTTCAAACGCCATTTTGTTGATGAAAATATTAAAAAATCATTATACCAACAATGTATTCGTAAACTAGACGTCACAACGAAAAAAATGAGCTCCGGATGAGTCATTTTTGATGACGGGAACTGGGTCAGATTAAATTAAACATTTCAGACCTTTTTTATAAACAAATGAATTTTCTCGAAAAGTTATAAATATTTTTTGATGAAAATTTTATGGTAGCTTCAGGGTTACATAAGACATGTTTTCACCAAGTTCTAAGGATATAAGAACATTTTTCACGGAATTAAAAATTATTGAAATTTTCGATTTTTTCGACAGTTCTTTTCGATTATTTAAAAAAATTATTAACCGAGTTAAATTATTCGAGTGGCAAATGAACTGTCTCTATATCACCTACGAAACGTATAACATCAAATATGGCTATTGTCAATTGGCTTAGAGCTATGCTTAAAAAACTCGATTTTTCGTGATTTTTGCTCAAAAAGACGTTAATTTAAAAATGTTCCCCCACTCTAAAATGGGAGGAAATTCACAGGTATGTTCCTTATCAATGAATACATCGAATATACCATGTGGTTACCTGTAAGGAATTTCATCCAGCGGTTTTTCTAATTCTACTGGCCTAATAAATAATTGTCACTGAGGCCTATACCTTTTAATGTTCAGATCATTCCTCAATCACGTAATAGGTCTTTTTAATGATTTTCTCATGTTTTCTATGAATGTTCTCTTTTAATATTCCATGGCCATTCATAGGTTTTCGTGTGGATATGTGTATTGTGGAATTTCACTTTCGGAGTCAGAGTAACCATCATCGAGTGCAAAAACGGCAAAGTCCTAGGAAAAATCTGTAAAACTTCAGGGGTACGTAGGACGAAAAATCGAATGGCGCAAATTGCAGGTCGCTATCTATATCCGATATCGAGATAGTATCTTCGGAAGAAAAAATCCAATCCATACCTCCACATTCGTAATCAGCGAAAACCCCCTACTAGCATTATTCCGGCTTCACTCTTTTAAATTTTGCACGTAATATCAATAATATGGCATTTGTTTCATCATTCCGCCATTTCGGATCCGTCATTTTGAGTTTTAAACACAATACAATTTATTATTTAATTTTGCAATAATTGTTTATAACTGTAACCATAAGAAAGCAGCGGCATTTCTTAATGGGTGGACCATTTATGCGTACAGCATTTATACCACATTTAAAACAGTTTGGAGACGATAAGGCCTGTTACACCGAATTCCGAAGTTAAGCCCGTTTTTTGTCTTATTTTATTCCATTAGCGACCCTGAAAATCTACAAATATCAATTTTCATTCATAACCAATGAAATTTGATTTTGGTCATTTTTCGGTAGTATCTGCTCTTACGAGTCCTCATCAACAAATAATTTAAGACCAAACCAGTTAAGAAGAGGACCACTTAGATACTTTTGTAAACAATACTGTATTAGATAGCGATAATGAATATGAAAAAATGCAAATAGCATGCATACCGTTTATGTTAGGGGATGGGATGAAGATGGACCACTCACCAAGTAGGAGAGCTTCTCTCATGTCTTTGATGGGTAGGCTCTGGGTTTGAACCACACTCTCCCTGTCGCTGCGATACAGTATTGGGGCTATTGAGGCCACGCATTTGACCCTCATTGAGCCTCCACGAAAATGATGGTCGCTCAGTTTGAACCTCAGACCTAGAGTCGACGACACCAAGCCTTTTTGATGGTGGTAAGGGGGATATTTTATTAATGCTTCCGGTTTCTGAATCTGAAATTTCAACATTTTTGTATTTTAAAATTTTTCAATTTTCGATTTAAGTTATCTATTTACTATTGTTAATAAGGTCTGCCTATTATTATTTCATTTGGAGGATACACGCAAAACATAATGCGACGCACACTGTGGCAGAATGGACTAAATTCGCTCCAAGGCTCAATTTTTGAGATAGCGACTTGATTTTTTTTAAAGACCCACAAAGGAGTCTGGAATAGTGAATCACTGCGGCTCTCTTGACATTTATTGTTTGCATGGAAGGGTTAAGGTCATTCAAGGTCAAATTCGTTTTTTAAATGGCAACCTCTATTTTTCTATTGTTAATTCGAATTGTCTCACTAAAAATAGGCTACTGTTGTTCGAAACATTTTTTCTAAAATTATCATTTGTTTTTAGTTATCCGGCGAGGAAAAATCAAAATTTTAGAACTTTGCAATTTTTCTACTCGAAAAAGAAGAAGTTTGGACAAAAATTGCAAAAGGCAAAAAGAGTTTGGAATCATCCCGGGAATATCCTCAACTGTTTTCGAAATTGTCCAATGCTCTTTGCAGAAAAGAGAATTGTGTTTTCAAGTGCATCAAAAAGGGCATTGGACAATTCCGAAAAAAATTGACAACATTTCCGGGATAATTCCAAACTCTTTTAACTCTTGCAATTTTTGTCTAAGCTTCTTCTTTTTCGAGTAAAAAAATCGCAGTCCTAAAATTTGAAATTTCCTCACCGGATAACTAAAAAAATGACAATTTCAGAAAAAATGTTTCGAACAAAAGTAATCCAGCTTCAGTCAGGCATTCCGAATCTGCAATAAAAAATAGGCGTTCCATTCAAAATAACGAATTTGACCTTGAATGACCTTAACTCTTCCATACAAACAAAAGAATGTGAAAAAAGCCACAGTGACCTATTATTCCAGACTCCTTTCCGAGCATTTTGCCGGGATAATTCCAAACTCCTTTGGCCTGTTGCAATTTTTGCCCAAATTTGTTCTTGTTCGAGTAAAAAAACCGCAGTCCTAAAATTGGAAATTTCCTCACCGGATAACTAAAAAAATTACAATTTCAGAAAAAATGTTTCGAACAAAGGTAATCCAGCTTCAGTCAGGCATTCCGAATCTGCAATAAAAAATAGGCGTTCCATTCAAAATAACGAATTTGACCTTGAATGACCTTAACTCTTCCATGCAAACAAAAGAATGTGAAAAAAGCCACAGTGACCTATTATTCCAGACTCCTTTCTGAGCATTTTGCCGGGATAATTTCAAACTCCTTTGGCCTGTTGCAATTTTTGCCCAAACTTGTTCTTGTTCGAGTAAAAAAACCGCAGTCCTAAAATTTGAAATTTCCTCACCGGATAACTAAAAAAATGACCATTTCAGAAAAAATGTTTCGAACAAAAGTAATCCATCTTCAGTCAGGCATTCCGAATCTGCAATAAAAAATAGCGGTTCCATTTAAAAGAACGGATTTGACATTGAGTGACCTTAACCCTTCCATGCAAACAAAAAATTGTCAAAAAAGCCGCAATGACCTATTATTCCAGACTCCTTTCCAAGTATTTAAAAAAAAAATTCAAGTTGACATCTCAAGAACTGAGCCTTAGAGCGAATTTTGTCCAATCTGCCCCACTGTGTGGCGTCGATAGTAATATTTAAAGGTGATAGAAAGAGGCCATTCAGAACCCGCATGATCATATACACTACAAAATTATCGGGTATTTTGAGATCCGTATTTATAGATATTTTCGATTATTGCACTATTTTATTCCAATTTTCAATAAGCATTTCCTCAAAATAATACTAAAAAATTTTGTAAATGTGATTGAAAAAATTATGGTCAGAAATTAAAAAAATGCTTAAATGCTGTAGAGTTAAATTTGGAATTAAGAAGTTTTTGAAGATATTTGGTTATATATTATGGGTGACATATTTCAGAAAACGCTGTTTTCGGAAGAAAAATCTTCAGCAACGTGTCCAAGCAGTTTAGTTTGTTTAAATGTTCTATCACATTTAAAACTATTTTTAGTGTATTGTTTTCAGGCAATGCCTACTGTAGATTAGAAAAATATATTTAAAACGGATAAAACGATTCAATATTATGATTTTGTTTACTAGCAGAAATTCCACTACCAAAGAGAAAGATCTAAATATCTGGAAATATGTAATACTTTTGTATAAGATATGGTTATATAGCTTCTGAATGACCCCTACTCGCACTCTCAAAACTTTATATCGCGATCACTAAAGTGTATATATTATGCAGGCATAGTTTTACACATTGCACTGTAATACGGAAAACAACAAAATTTGGGGTGTACTTCAAAAATAAAAGACGAGCAACTTCATTTAGTACAGGCAATGAAGAGAAAATTTTGCAAAAACCTCGCGAAAATTAATAAAAGGATCATCTTCGGGATTTAAATAGGTAACAACCTGTAGAATGGAATGATGCATTCTCTGCACTTCCAAGTTCTGGGAAAATTGAAAAAAAAATTGGAAAAACTTTTTGATTTTTGTTCTCTTTGCCTTGGCGGCTAAAATAATGAAAATATAGAAAAAAGTTTTCAAAAAAATTTGTAGCTCGTCTCTTTCTATACGAAAGAGGTCTTTACAAATTACTGTCTTACTTAAGCCGTTTAGGAGATAAATCCAGTTTTCCACTTATAGTTTTGAGCCGCTCCGAAATGCGCGGAAAATGAGAATTCTCTGGGAGTTTCGTTCGACCGGACACGTCGATCTATAATTCTTTCTATTAAGAGTAAAAAATTAAAATAACACAAAATGTAGAGAAAAGTCTCAGCTTTTATGTGAAACTAATCACAAAATTCATACACATTTTTATCATAGAGAAAAAAGTGTTAGAAGATGGCTTAGTAAACTTTATACAATTGATTTATTCATATCTTTGAGTTTTATGCATCCTGCCTATTTCTCCTGTAACAATGGGTGCTTTTTCACACCATGGATTCATTTTCATGCACTTTAATCTATATTCGCGAACATTTCATTGAAGAATGTTAAGAAACAAATAAGTTGTATATGTTTTACTGTATAATTGTGCATTTTCTGAACGTGTATGAATAATGTAGACAAACTCGAAAAGTACTACACGCATTTAAAAAACTCTAAAGCCATTTGAAAGAATATGTTTTATTGTACTTATAATCCAAAAATTAAGACTATGCTATTATTATTAATTAAGATATAGTGTAACGTGCGGAATGCGCAATAGCATCCTTCGTTACATCTTCTAACATTTATTAGAAAAATTTTAATAATCAAACATTTTATTCTCCTATGCTCTGGTACTATAACGAACATTCCTAGACAGATGAGAAGTAGGTAGTAGCTTATGCTTACGCATCAGTATATTAAAAAACAGCGCACGCTCGATAATATTCAAATTAAATTAAATAAATAAATCAAACTAACTGAAAAATGAAGTTGAGTCGAGTATTTATAATAAAGTCGGATAGTCACATGAAACGTAGAACTATCAGTAACAATATAGATCCTTTAGCTAATTTAATATTTCATTAAGATAAGAGAACTACTTTTTGGGCGGAGCCGCGTTATTGTCGGTCCGGGACATATGTCACAATACGCCGCGTAAGACTAAATTCCTTCTCTTTCACTCGAGCCGTCCTTCGAGGTGGACGTAATAGAAATTTTGTAAGACCCTAACGGGGATATTAATAGGAAGGAACCTTATAGACGTATAAGGTAATAGTTAAATAATTATATATCGTTAAATACCATCTAACGTATAAAATATTGTTTTAGGTTTTTCTTTTTCTATAAAATTACAAATTTCATTTCAACGTCGAACTGATCTCAATGTTACACCTTTGCTTCATGAACAATTACCTATGTTCCGCTTTTCTTAATAATTAGTAATTGAATTCTACAATACTACGTATCTCTTTATTACGGAATTTCTCGACATGGCGCATCTTTAAGATTTTGCTACTAAGCAAATCATTCCAAGTTAGCAAAATGGAGGTACCAAACACCAGCCTATAAACATTTAAATCCGTATTCATCCCAGAACAGGAGCGCACTTAGGAATTTCTCTCATCAGGATTTTTAAAACAAAAGATAAGTACTTTTGAATATTATCTCATATAAAAGGGATTATTTTCACTTATAGTAGTTCTTACTTCATGAAAGCAATGCACCTAGTTTTGGTTCATAAAGCCAAGTATCTTAAGTTTAAATCTTAGAATCAAGCGTCTTTTGTAAGATTATTTTTTTCATTTGTTGTAATATATTATTCACAGTTACCTTTTATCTTGATTCGTTGTTGTACGCATTTTATCGTAGTATTGTATATGCACGTTTGTTGGTTAAATATGGTAATAGTCGTGGTGCATTTTGTTGTAACGAGTGTATATAGAGTTGATGTGGTAAAGCCATGGGGCATTTCGTTGTAATATATGTTTTGTGAGTATTGAGAAACCGTTACGAGACATTATTTTGTAATATAGTTATTTTGTCTCTCGCAAAATTCTCAAGTAGCCCCAGGCCTTATTTTGTAAATTTTGTGCTGCATTTTAGTAAATCTAATGCTGTAAATATTTTGCTTGTTGGATCATTTGCGAGATACCTTTGTAATATAGTTCGGTTTAAATCTCGTAAATGCTCACATTTTGTTGTAATATATGATTTTTAGTATTGAGGTAAAGTTGCGAGATGTATCTTTTGTAATATATTTTTGTCTCATAAACACCTCAAGTTTATCTTGCTGTTAAGCAATTTGTAATATAGCGTATCTTGTAATATAGTTTATCTTGTACATATTTCGGTTTAATATTTTGCTATACAGTATCGCTGATGCTGTGATAGCTCATTCCTTTTGTAATATAATATTTTGTAATATAGTTCTATTGTACATATGTAACATTTGTCTTTTGTTTATCTTTATCTTTAATTTTCCTTGATTACACTAAGTAATCAATGGCGCCCACGCCTTGAACTCAACGCCCTTTTGCTCTCCGTATCTTTACTGTGCTAGCCAGGTTACACCAGTGACGCTAACCACGTCGCTCGTAGGGTGGCCCACATAAGAACCACTTGGGCAAACTAAAACCTTTCAAAACAACGCCACAATAGCGAATTAAATTCCAAAATTTTGAGGTGATTGATCGATGAGAAATATACCCTCTACTTTGATCGCATGGCATATTTTTTCAAGAAAAGTAATCGCAATAAAATGTTAATTGGATTAATATATCATTATATAAGAATTTATAAGCAAAATGAATTATCCTTCTAAAGACTCCCGGGAAAGATATGAATAAATCTGTCGGTCAACTGTAGAAAGTTTACTAAGCCATCTTCCGACACTTTTTCTCTATGATAAAATTTTTTATGAATTTTGTGATTAGTTTTACATTAAAGCTGAGACTTTTGTCTACACTTTATGTTATTTCAATTTTTTTAGGGGCTCTGAATAGTAAGAATTATCGGTCGATGACCCAGGTCGTACGAAACTCACGGAGAATTCTCATTTTTCGCGCATTTCGAAGCGACTTGAAACTGTAAGTGGAAAACTCAATTTATCTTCTAAACGGCTTAAGTAAGACAAAAATTTGTAAAGACCAAATTTGGCAAAAAAAAAATTTTACCGCATCAAAAAAATTTTGTTCTATTTTCTATGACCTTTGCATGGGTTTTTTGGGTCGCTGATCACTAATCTGAAGTCAAAAATAAATTTCGACTTAACGGCAGCTGTCAATAAGTTGTCAAACTTTACCAAGATGTAAAAAGTTGATATTAAATGTATATTATTAAGTTCCCTGGGTTGCTGATTGTGATTCTGAAGTCAAAATGAATTTTGATATGATGACAGCTTTCAATAAGCTATCAACAAGCTGTCAAGTATCACCAAGATGTCAAAGGTTGATATTAAATATACATTATTAAGTATTTTGGGTTGCTTATTACGATTCTGAAGTCAAAAATTAATTTTGACATGGTGCAAGCTATCAACAAGCTGTCAACAAGCTGTCAAGTATCGCCAAGATGTGAAAAGTTGATATTAAATGTATATTATTATGTTCCTTGGGTCGCTGATTACGATTCTGAAGTCAAAAATTAATTTTGATATGATGACAGCTGTCAATAAGCTGTGAACAAGCTGTCAAGTATCACTAAGATGTAAACAGTTGACATTAAATGTATATTATTAAGTTTATTTGGTCGCTGGTTACGATTCTGAAGACAAAAATTAATTTTGGCTGGGATGAGAGCTGTCAACGAGCTGTCAATTATCATCAAGATGTGAAAAGTTGATTTTAAATGCATATTCATAGGTTGTTTAGGTGGCTCAATACAAATCCGAAGTTGATGAAGTTGACCTCAAAATGTCGCATTCTATTATATGCTATGGTATTGGCATTTAATTTCGTCATGTCAACATAATCTGAATACAAATTTGGTATGATATCGCAGCCTATGGCATGCTTCGCGGTACTGATAGAAAAGGTCTCTTGTGACCAAGAAACTGCAGATATCACTTGATTCTCTCATGTCAACATCCTATGTATATGTAAGAAAACGTGTTTGTATATTCTCATTGGCTAAGTTAGCACTTAACTCCCATGAAACCAACAAAAATGAAGGAGAATTGCTGTTTTATAGAATGCGACATCATCTTCGGAGTTGTATTGAGCGATCTAAAAATTTATTGATATGCACTTAATATTAACTTTTCACATCTTGGTGATACTTGACAGCTTGTTGACAACTTAGTGACAGCTGTCATCATGTCATAATTAATTTTTGACTTCGGAATCGTAATCAGCAACTCAAAGAACTTAATAATATACATTTAACATCAACTCTTTACATCTTGATCGAATTTGACAGTTTGTTGACAGCTGCCATTAAGTTGAAATTTATTCTTGACTTTAGATTCGTGATCAGGGACCCATACAAAGGTCATAAAAAATTATTAAAGAATCTTTCTTCAAAGAATTTCCTCTATAAAAGTTTATGGGGGTTATATGGGGGTGTAGAGAAAATTTGGTTTCAGCGCATCAAAACACTTTGGAAATGATGGGTCTGATTACAAAGACAGACATTTTTTTCTTTTGTAGATCTGTGATCTGCAGTTTATAACTAAACAATAATTAGATTTGCATGCTTCCTGAAATAGCTACAACTATATTTTCTTCATAGGTATATGACAAAATAAATATACATATTTAACAATTAAACAGAATAATGTATATTTTATTACATTATTCCTCCCTAGTCTAGTTATATACGAAGCTCTGGAAGGGACACCTAAAATAAAATAATTTCTATTTTTAAAATTCCGTGTTATAACTGTGAATTTTACGTAAAAATTCCGAATTATATCTCAGAATTTTAAAATTCCGACTTATTTAATTTTATTTCAAAATTCCGAATTAGAAATCGGAATTTTAAAATTCTGAGATATAGCTCAGAATTTTAAAGTAAAATTCTTAGTTATAACTCGAAATTTTAAAATTCCGACTTATAACTCGGAATTTTAAAATTCCGACTTATAACTCGGAATTTTAATATTCTGATTTATACAGTGTCCGCCAAAAAGTCTGTACCATATGGTAAACTTTTTAATTCAATTGTTTTTTAAACTGGTTTTAACATAATTAATAACCTTAAAAGTGCATAATACGAATTTATTTAATAACTTTCGAAACGTAATCAAATACGTTTTGAAAACAAATGCTAGGCTTTTGACGTGTCGATGCCTTATTAATGTCTAATAAAATCATTTTTTTTTCTATTTGTTAATCGTTTAAAAAATTCAAACTAAAGAAATGATTGAAATTATTTTAATTCGAATATGGAACCAATAGGTGACGCCTGATATTTTTATCCAAAAAGTATCCCCAAAAATCTGTTTCCCATTCAGCAGTTGGGCGTACTTACTAAAAATTCAAAACAACCCGCTCAATTGAAAATCTTTACAAAAAGCCACACACGAATTATTGTAAAGTTGATAAATATAAAGAAAACGTTTTGCTTGAAGTAATAGAACATAAACAAGCTTTGATTGCCACAATTTCCGACAGAACTGACGCAGGAGGAACTACTAATAGTGTATGGAGAATTTTGAAGAAACCCAAATTTCGTCCGTACAAGCCAAAGTTTAACAAGCTTAAAGGACGAGATCTATCTGTTGCTACATAGATTCTATTCACAGACGAAGCAACTTTGTCCTCAAACGGGGTAGTAAGTTCCCAAAATTGCAGGTGGTGGGCTGACGAAAACCCAGGATTTATGATTAAATGTAAAGACCAGATATTGTCTAAATGTTATTTGTGGCATAGTCTTAATTTTTTTCCTTCTTCAATTCTTTGGGACTTCCTGCCACATGTATGTTTTCTTTTTAAGCGGTGCTCGGGGAATCTACAAAATGTTACAATTAACCAGTATGTTACTGGTAAATAACCTCTACGCCTGTGACGTTTACGTCAAAGGATCAGTTAAAGGTTACTTTTTTTAATAAAGAACACAAATAAGTACAAAAACTTGAAATTAAATATTTCTTAGAGCTGTGTATTTATCATACACAGGAAAAAAATAATTTTCAAAAAAAAGCCTTGAAAAAGGAAACAGAATAGATTTTCGAAACGTCGGCGAAATATTTAATTTCAAGTTTTTATACTTATTTGTGTTGTTTATTAAAAAAAGTAACCTTTAACTGATCCTTTGACGTAATCGTCACAGGCATAGAGGTTATTTACCAGTAACATACTGGTTAATTGTGATATTTTGTAGATTCCCCGCAGGAAGTCCCAAAGAATTGAAGAAGGAAAAAAAGTAAAGACCAGTACTCTTTAAAAACCAATGTTTGGTGCGGTATTTTTAATGGCAGACTAATTGGCTCCTTTTTTCGGCATAATCTCAATTTGGAATTTGAACTTTCTATGAATGAAATTACTGAACTAATTGACGACATGTGGTTGGAGGAAAGAGCCGTTTTGTGGTTTCAACAAGACAGCGCTTCAATTTACAGTGCTATTAATGTAAGAAATGATCTGGACAACTTGTTTAGAGGTAAATGGATTGGCAGATATTCACAATACCCATGGCCAGCAAGATCCCTGGACATAACGCCTCTAATTTATTTTTATGGGGTTACTTCAAAATTAAAGTTTACCATAGATGACCCTTCCAAAATATCGATCATTTAGAATACACCATCAGGGATATCTGCCTTGAAATACCCCCCAGAATTTTGAGAATTTTGCAATACGATAATAATGTATATGGAAAGAGAAGGAAGACACAAACATTGTTTAAGGTTAATTGTATTATTCACCTTTTAGATTATTGAAGTATATTTAATTTGAATTTTTGGTTTTATTTATCTGATCTAAATTTGGTTTAAATTAACAATCGTTGCTTTAATATTTAAGCCGATTATCGTGTTCAGAATTACTGAAAATAGTCCACAATTATCGTACTGTTTTTTGAAAAAAAAAAAAAATTTGTCATTATTAATTACATTTAAAACAGAAATGTAACATTTAAAGTATAATTTTTCTACGATGACACTATCGGCAATAAAACGACAGACGAAGATAAATGAATATCTCACCTTTCCTCGTGCCTATTCGAGCAGAGAACGATTACAGCCCCGCCACTAAGTTTGTGGATACACGTGGTTTCATTTCTTGTCTTACTCTTGCTCAAGAATTCAATAAGGATAACTTCTGAAAGTGTAAATAAAAAATAGTGCAAGTACAGGTCGGGATTTAAAGTTATCCTTATTTAATTCTTGAGCAATGAAACCACGTGTATCTACAAACTTAAGGGCGGGGCTGCAATCGTTCTCTGCTGGAATAGGCGCGAGAAAAGGTGAGATAAGCATTTCTCTTCGTCTGGCGTTTTATTGCCGATAGTGTCATCTTAGAAAAATTATACTATATGCATATTTTTTGCATTGAAATATTTCATATTAACTCAACTGCAACCAAAAATTAAAAAAAATAAATCATTTTACATATTTTTGGAAAAAAAAAATTAAAAAAATTAAAAAACTAACACATTGAAATCTTCAAATTTAGATTCTTAATGTAATTAAAAACAATTTTTCCATATGGTATTTTTGAATAATTTGATAAATATGGGCATTTTAGGCAATTTTAAAATTCTAGTGACATTTTGGAGGTGATATAGGAGATATTAATCATGCTGAAACTAATGCTGCAACCCGTTAACGCGAAATTTTAAAATTTTGATTTATAATTCGGAATTTTAAAATTCTTAGTTATAATTCGAAATTTTAAAATTCCGACATAACCCAGAATTACAAAATTCCGAGTTATACGTCGGAATTTTAAAATTTTGAGTTATAACTAACTATAATTCAGAATTTTAAAATTCCTATTTATAACACGGAGTTTTAAAAACAGAAATTATTTTATTTTAGGTGTCCCTTCCAGGGCTTCGTAAGTTATCTTACTGCGTGTGAAAAGAAATGGAACAAACCAAATATTTCTTGAACCCGCTACTTTTACCCTTAAATATCCTAGGTTGGGTTGATTTTAATTATTTCCACATCCACAAAGTGGAGTGGAAGTATAGCAATCGTAAACATATTAAATCTTTTGGTTGAATTAGGTTTAGAATATCATGAAACGTCGAGATTTTCAATCATCGGTCTGTCTGTAACTTTATTTATCGGCACGTTTAAGGTATTGACCTGAAATTTGATACACGTACGTATTATAACGAGATCTGGAACTACATTCTAGTTAGAGCTTGCACCGGTAAAGGGTTAGAGGTAAATAGGGGAAAATATGATATAAATAAGGCCATTAAAAAAAATAAGTAATGTAAGGTGGTAACCATGAAACGTGTAATGCTTTTGACGATGATATTTATTTTATTTTCAATCTACAAGATGGCGGTCCACCGTATTACATAGTAACTTAATTAAATGTTTTTGATAGGTGGCTACATTGAAAGGTCGGCAAGACACCCAGCTCTTTGAATTTCCTCTATGGGAGCATTTCAAGAACTGTGTGTACCAAAACCATCCTCCCGATTTGGTTGAACTCATAGAAAAATATTAACCTAGAAATGCCTTTAATTACACCAGAAATGTTTCAAATATACTAGCAGTATTTTTTTGTAATTAAGAAGTTTATAAAAATACCTTTCTTTTAAATTGTCACAAGGCATAGGTTGCTACATTAGAAACTACTGCAGCCTAAGGAGTCACTACCTCCACATCAAGATTTTTTATCCAAGTCTCTTTAAAGGAAAACTTCTTGACTTTATTTGCACTCTAGTATGTGGAAATAATTGGTCATAGTTAATAATTTTAATAATATTACAATCATTAGAGTACATACGTGTACCAAATTTCAAACGAATATATCAATTTTATTCTATTAACTCCTTTACCTGATGCCTTGTCTTCTATCAGTATATACACCAAATATTAAGTTTCTGTACTCTTACCAGCTTGCTCTACTCACATTCCCCTATTTACCTCTACTTACCCCCACCCATTCAACGGAATAATCTCAAAATTTAATCTAATTCCAGAAGTCGTTAATAAACTTACGCGTACCAAATTTCAAGTGAATCTCAATTTAATTATATCAGCCCCTTTCATAATGTCGTGGGGATCACGAGGGGGTTGAAAATGTTAAAAAAAAAAACTGAGGCCTTGGCTTCTAGTATGAACACCAAGTTCTAAGTTTCTGTACTCTTATCAACTTGCTTTATGTATTTTCCCCTATCCATCCCTATTTAACTCCCAACCCTTCAACGGAATCATTTCAAAATATAAATTAATTACAGATGTCGTTATAATACATACATGTACCAAATGCCAAGTGAAAATCCAATTTCATTTTATCGACTATTTTAATAGTGGAATGGGGTGGTGGAGAGGTTAAAAAATGTTATAAAACATTCTGAGGTCTTGGTTCCTAGTATGTACAGCAAATTCCAAGTTTCTGTACTCTTACCAGCTTGCTTTATTTATTTTCCCCTATTTACCCCTATTTAACTCCAACCCTTCAACGGAATCATCTCAAACTATAATTTAACTACATACATGTACCAAATTTCAAGTGAACATCTCAATTTTATTTTATCAACCCTTTTAATAATGGAGTGAGGATGGTGGTTGGGTTGAAAACGTTATTAAAAAATCTGAGGCCTGGGCTGCTGAACATAAAATTCCAGGTTTCTGTACTCTTGCGACCTTGCTTTATGTATTTTCCACTATTTACCCCTATTTATTTCCGAACCCTTCAACGAAATCCTGTCAAAATATACTCTGTTTCCAGGTGCCGTTATAATATATACATGTACCAAATTTTAAGTGAATATTTTATTCATAAACCTCTCTACCTTTAATAATGGATTGGGGTGGTGGAGGGATGGAAAATATTATTAAAAAAATCATTGGCCTGGAATTCTAGTATATATACCAAGTCCTAAATTTTTGTACTCTTAAAAATAATTTAAAATCAAACTAAATTAATTTAAAAATAGTTTTGCATAAGTTTTATTTTTTGACTTTTTCTTGAACAGGTTTTTCTTTTCATTTATTTTCCTGTATCGCCGTAAGCGTTATCTACAAAACA
Organism: Stenurella melanura; assembly: GCA_963583905.1. Taxonomy (NCBI): domain Eukaryota; kingdom Metazoa; phylum Arthropoda; class Insecta; order Coleoptera; family Cerambycidae; genus Stenurella; species Stenurella melanura. The sequence goes on from OY757309.1 coordinate 199,670,005, forward strand.
AAAATAAAATAATCAACACGCATTTCCGTATAAAAATTTTAATTTCTTTGGAAAGCAAATTAATTCAAATAAGCATCAATCAATATAAATGCTTTATTGCCGCTGATTCGCTTACAACAAGTTAGCTGCTCGTTCTCCTGCCACACCATCGGCGATCATCTCATTTGTGATTATAATTGTATATCTATAGTCTAGATGTTATGATTTATTTAATATGTATATTTTTAAAATATTATATCACAATGAAATACCGTAGCTTAAGCCTGCAATGTTAATCACAGTTAAATAAAATAAAGATGTTTAAATGAAATGGATAACTTCAGAAAACAATGCTGTTCCAGATAATTATAAAATTTCTAGTCAATATCTCAAACGGTTCCAGACAAAACGTGCGCACAAAAAAGTTACAGACAGACCGACATCGACAGACAGAAAATTTTATTTTGCTCAAATTTAAAATCTCAACGTTTCATGACATTCAACCCATTTCAACAAAAAAAATTGAAATCTTTTTACGATTACTCTACTTCCATTCCACTACGTGGATGTGGACGTAATTAGCGGGGTGATGGAAAATGTAGGGATGGAAAAAATATTCATATGAGAAGATGCGGAATTCAAAATTAAAAGTGACTGGTAAGACTTTTCGTAAAAAGTAAGGTGTTAAAAAAATATTGAACTTATTCCATACTTTCCACACACGTTAGATACCTTTCATAATGATGGGAACATTACTCAACGGCCTATCAAGATTGCTTTATAACTTACCTGTTGTTCGTTGATGTACCAGTGAAGTATCGATGCTGGATGGCTTTTGCCTGAAGTGCAATTCAGATTGATCTCGTCGCCGATCTGATACTGCATCTCTACCCCCGTGATGACCGGATCCTCTTGTGGAAGAGCTGAAACAAAATAAAAGTACGTTGTTTAAAGCTGCATTGCCATTTTGGTTAATTTACAAGTTTAAAAGTTAAAATATGTATTCTTATAAATTTAAGTTTCTAAACTTTAAAATTTAATTTTTTCAGCTTGTTGCTGGGACGGACAGTCCCTCCAGCTCTATATCCCGACCGGATAAATATAGTAAATGAGCGGATTTGCTCAAGTCACCATCTTTCGTTAAAATAGTAAAACTAAAGTAAAGTATTTACAATGTCGGCATGATAATGATTGCTAGCCAACGATAAAGTGGGGGTTCGGGAAACTTTCAGGTAGCGATTCCAGTGTTTACATAGAAACTGTTGATAAAATAAGAAAAAAATATTATACTGGAAAACAACAATTTTTATTTGATAATTTATAATTTTATATAAAACAGTAAATATAAATTTCAAACATACAAGTAAAAAAGAAGAGAACAGTAAAGTAGACACAAATTTCAACTTTTGTAGTATAATTACAATTGTTAAATTATACCAATATCTGATACAAGTAAATAAACAATGGTTCATTAAATCATGTAAAATGTCTAACTCTAACTTTCTTACCAACAGTATTTTTTTCACAACTGTATAATGGAAAAGCTATTAAATTTTGAAAAACCGAATACTCGTTAGAAGTACTAGTGCTATTAGTTTCTGTACTCAGCTTCCTTGATTGAATGTTAAGTCTATAATCATTAAAAATAATTTCGGTTAAGTTCAAATGGTTATTTAACTATGTGAAAACTGAGTTAAATTTTATTTTATCTCCTTATTATTCACGACGTCTGTGTCTTGACAAATGTTTTATGACACATGGTGGGCCCCTAAAAATGATAGAAAGAACACGATGCTAGAAAATCACTCTGAGGTATGTACTTTTTGGAAAATCGAGCTGTTGATGTAATGAGCTGTTTCTGGGGAATTCGTAACAAACGTCTGTATGAATGTGCTGTTTCTCTATGTTCCTAACAGTCTTATCCCAGAGGGTAAAGAACAATGAAGACCATTAGTAAAAAAGTAATTCTAATTGACGTTTCATGTTATTTTGTCACGCCAAATTTTACTCATCTGGCAAGTTGCCGATCTATATTCCTCGTTAAGTTTTCTATTATCGCAGTTTACGACATGCCCACAAGGGCTCCAAAGTGTACCATCTTATTGACTATTTCACTCTCATGTATACTTAATCTGTCTTGGCGGTTTTTGTATGTTCGGTCTATGACCATATCTTTTGTTCTGTTGTAACGTACATTTTACCGGTACTTTTCATCATATATTTGACGAATAATAAAGACCAGATATGTGTATGTTCCCATAGCCAAACATATAGGATTTGTCCCATTTCACGTTGTCAAAAGCCTTACCTATTTTAACTTCCAAGACAAAAGTACGTATATATTATATTTTCTTATCGATGAGTAAATTCAGTAGGTATTCATTTTTTAGTACGGCGATTTTAAATAATGCCAAATTTCTTTGGAGAGAGCTGAAATAGGTAATGCTGAAGTCTAAATTGAAGAATATGCAGGATTTCTTTACTAATGTGATAATAAATCAACTAATCGGTATTTGCCACAGACATCTGTCATTCGCCTTTTATACACTGGCCGAGAACTTTAAATTTTATTTCATCGGATCATATTTCTGAACCTATTTTTTGGGATTTATTGGGAAATATTGTCACTCTATCTTCACCAACGAGCTTAATCGTCTCGAATGATATTGGTCGTTCCAGCTGCCTTTCCATCTTCTAGTTTGTAATGAGGCATTCAGAATTTCATGTCACATTGCTAGATTTCCGTTTACCCAGCATTTTGCACACGTACCCAATAACAACAATAAATCGACGATGTACTCGATATCTGCACATGGACTCAAGGTTGCACACGCTCCCAAAGTGGATTACATGTCTAGGATTTCGGATATAAAAGCATGTCAAAATTCAATTGAAACCATTGCTCCTCTGACATTGGCCTTCAGAGTGGTGAGCTTGGTTAATTACAGTCTTTTGGTCAAACAAATATACAGGGTGTCCATCCAACAGCGAAAATTTAGTATTAAAGAAAAGGTGCCACATATGGAAGGCGTGCGTAAATACTTTTACCCACTATAGTTGAATTATTTCTTAGGTGACCACCGTGTATATTTTCCCACGTAGTCGAGTGGTCAAAAATTGTTATATATTTTTTTAAATAAGCGTGGAACTTGTAAATTTGAGGAAAAAATTTTTTTCTTCATCCATTTTATAAATAGTAGTAAAAAAAAATTAAAAAATTTCTTTTAAATTGTCAAAACAAAATTTTTTGAAATATGTCTGGAATGTCATGAAACGTGAAAATTTTTAATTTGGAGAAAATGTTCAAAAAAAAATTATTTTTTTTTTCTTTAACTTTTTGGCCTTAAAAACTTGTCCTTTAGCCACGTATGTTGTATTTTTCAATTTTGTTTATTATTATTAATTAATTGATTTACTCATTTATTTATTTTTTTATATACACTATACCTATATACCCTAACAACATCGATACCGGAACCTAAGACGAGATGAACCAACAGGATTTATAAAAAAGGTGATACACTTCTTGCCCAGGGGTCGGTCAGGGCATTTTGAGACATACACAGGTAGACCTCGGATAAATTTATTATTATTCTACAAAGGTTAGACAGTAGGAAATACGAAGCTAAGCTATAAATTCCACCAATTGTGCCAAGCGTATTACTTATATTTTAATCTTAATTTTATCCAAAAACTCTATGATCAATTTAAATACAAAAAAATCGTTTATTATCAATACAGAGGGTAGCCACATCGGGTCTACTATTCCTTTTATCCTTAATTCATTAGAGAGCCACTCGGTATGCACTTGGTTTCAAAAACATGTTGAAGAAATTATTTTTTTAATAGGTTTAGAATGTCATGAAACGTGGAAATTTTAAATTTGAGCAAAAAGAAAATGTTTCTTCTATCTATTCTAGTGGTAAAAATTTTCTCCAAAATGTTTGTAAAAAAAATTATCATTTTTTTTTAAATAGGTGTAAAATGTCATGAAACGTGGAAATTTTAAATTTGAGCAAAAATGATTATTTTTCATTATTTATTCCCTTTAGATGGTCCACCCTGTATATTTTCCAGTGAAAGTTTAACCATTTCTTCGCCGACAGTAGCGTGAGCTACCTAAAAAATTTGACTGTTCTCCGTCAAGCAGTTTTTTAGTTAATGCACCAACAGACAGACAGACAGACTGACGGATTTGAAAAACCAATATTTTCGTAATCTACATGATCTGAAACGTGAAAATCCGAAAAAATCTCGGAGGGTGATTTTTTTCTCGAATATAATACTTCCTTTCGGTATGCGAGGGAAGTAAAAATGTATTTCTTTTTTTTTTTGTTGAAATAGAATTAGAATGTCATGAATCGTTGAGATTTTAAATTCGAGCGAAAAAAAAATACGTCTCTCTATCTGTCTGTCTGTCGGTCGGTCGGTCTGTCTGTCTGTAACTTTTTTTTGTCCGCACGCTTTCTCTGGAATGGTTTAAGATATTGACTTGATATTTTGTACACGTAGGTATTATAACTAGATCTTGAACTGGATTGTTTTTTGACCATATGCGGTGAAGTGTTGGGGAGTAAATAGGGGTAAATAGAGATTTGGTATATATACTAGAAATATTATAAAGCCTTGACTTCTGACTCAAGGCCTTAAATATTTTTATAATATTTTCCATCCCCCCACCGCCACCCCACTATATTATTAAAGAGGTTGATAAAATAAAATTGAGATATTCACTTTAAATTTGGTATACATATACACTATAACGACATCTCTTTGATTATTTGCCAGTCGGCATGGTACCTGTTTGTATATTGGCGTTGTATTTGCAAAACTATTTGATGAAGTATTTAGTAGGCATTTCCTGTTATTGACAACGAAGGAATGGGATATATGTTTAATAAAACATAGTACTGACTTCTATTGAAAAGTCACCGTAAAAAAGCAGTTAATTAAGAGAATGACTGGGGAAAGAAATACTTAGAGTAGTCGACAAGATTACTAAGGCAGGAAAGTTAATATGCTTTAAGTGAATAGACAAATATACAACCTGATCACCAAACAGAGAACACGAGGATGTACATTATGTACTATACCTATATATCGAAACTGCAAAATTTACACTCTCTTTCAGATTTGAAAAAAAAAAAATACAAAAATTAGTTAATCTATCGTTTTGACTTTAATAAGACTATTACGAGATAAGTTAGAATTGCAGCAGGATACTATCGAGTGCCAATATCTACTTTAAAAATAAGATTAGAAAATATTAGGCTTGTACTTAATCACAGCGGCACCACGTAAATGTTAATTTCGCAGTATTTTGTCAAAACGTTAATCAAATAGTTATTTTTAGTCGATCACGCCCGAAATCAACTTCTGATCCTCACAATATCAGTTGTTTTGTGTTTTCTTAAGTATCAAAGTAAAATGAACTGTATTATTATAAGTATACTGAAATAAAAAAGACGGTGGGAACTTATACTGTGATTATTCATTATGATAAATAAGTTTTCTTGAAAAACATATAATTTAATCTTTCTTTTATTATATGCCGAAAAATAGAAAGATATTTATTAAATTGTCTATAATTGCCTATAATAATACTTATATACCTAAGTTTCGATAAGTACTGTTCCTACCGAAATTTAGTTATTAATTATAGTATAAGTACTTTCTATATTAACTCATGTAAGTATGCGTATTGTTCTCAATTCTGATAACTAATAAAAATATTTTCAGTATAAGATTTGTATTAACTCATTAATATAGAAAGGTAATGAAATATTTCCACGTTGTCCAAAGAATTTCGGGGTAATTGATGGAAAAATTTCGCAAGCTCAACGAAAATTATAACCAAACTTTTCAAATTTAGTTCCCTAGTCGTTTAACAATGGACTGTTCTTGAATGTGCTCAGCATTATTAGTTGCATTATTTCTCCCCTAACTTTTAACTTCAGACACAGTTTTATAAAATACAAAATCCATTACGACATAGTCGAACATTGTATAGAAAGCTTCACTTTTTGATAAATGAACTATAAGTTTCCTTCTCGGTGTATTCAACCATGAATACCTATTAGGCCTGTTTCAATAATAAATTGCCGCATTTTCGAAATGTATTTCTTTCTTTGGCAGGTACGTGCGTCGAATACAATCCTCGAAACCTGCTGTATATTGCAGTAAAAATCACTTATTGATTAATAAAATGTTATTTCAGTAGCAATCGCTGTCGTTATTTTTGCACGCACGTGATACGCATGGAAGTGTTATTTGTACTAAGACTGATTTCTTTTATAATTATGACTACTATATTCCAAATGCACGGTGTAAGAAATAATATTGATTTCCAAAGTAATAAATTGAAAGGCAGCTTATGTATTAACAGTTATACATATGAAGGTACAAAGCAAGTAATTGTCACACCTAGAGTCGGATCCAGTTTAAAATGACCGATGTATGAATTAATGTTGCGCATATGTTTTCGCTATCTCTCGCACACAAACTTAAAGCAATAGCCTAAGACATTGTCAATGTATGTCTACCAGGATTCTTTCCCACTTCTTTTGAGACGGGAATATGAAATGTACACTGGAGAGTGAGAAACATAGTCATAAGCTCGGCGATTCTCAAACTGTGTTTGTCCACGAATATTATTTATTCCCGTGAACTAACACCACTCTAAATATGAAAAACGTATTTAGATGAAATATTTAAGTTATTTTTAGTGGTAAATAGTGGATATTCATCCGTCAAACGAATAATGTCAAACCACTAAGTCTTACAATTTTCTAGTATGTACATATTATATGTTTTAGAATATAAGGAACGTAAAATCACGTATCATAGTCGGTAAGATACTCGAGCAACACAGACGTGGTTTTTCGTTGAGTTTTTTCCCGCATTATCAACCGAAACGTAGTGAAAGTGCAAGTGTGAGATCGTCTTAAAACATAATTTTAAGTCTTTTAACCCCACATGTGTGGGCATATTTTACTATGCCCTAAGTTTTAAATTGTATAAACAATAGGAGTACTTAGTTAGTGTAAGAATTCTATTAAACGGAACCGACCACGACCCGACCAACCCCTCACTCGCCTCGACGCCTAACGCCGAGGCCGTCTGATTGGCTCCGGGTCGAGGCTCGTCGAAGTAATTTTTATGTACAAAAATAATTTGTTTTGATTGATTCATACTCGAGCAGCAATAAATGTAAACGGGATGGTTCTGAGTTTGTTCTCGATCCTCACTTCTGATTTTTTTTATTTAAGCTCTATTAAAACTTAATAATTTTCTTTCTAAACATTTTATTTTATTAAACCGCGCCGCGAGGTTTGTTAACACTTTATTTTCACCAAAAATGTGTCTTTTATTATTACTAGCGCGTGTTTGTCTCTAATACAATCGACTTACTTACGTTATATATTAATACACGAATGGTGGAATGGTGTAGTGTTGTACTGTTTATGAAAACGTGTCGTAAATTGTTAAGTATATTGTTCAAGTGTTTTAGTGTTTTTGAAAACGTACTAATATGTTGTACATTCAGAATTGTTTTAATTTGTTTGCTTTAAAATTATTGTCAATTTTTTTAATATATATTTTGTCAACCAGAATATTTATTTATTACCGCTAAAAGAAAAACAACGTATTTTCGTTATTATCATAGAGATTTCAGATTTTTTTTTATTATATGAAATATTTTATTGTTACTAACATCATTTCCCCTACTAATACTACGATCCTATCCTTTCCTGGCAAGAAATGCCCATACCTCCCAGTCGTCCTTCCTGGACTGTAACAACATTAGTTTTTGATTTCTTTCTCTGATAACTCATTGTCATTGACTAAATTGGGCAATTCATTTTTTGTTATCAGTTTCATTTGTGCCAGAGTCTATACATATATATACAGAGTCTGCCACAATTCAAATGTGAAGCATAAGATAGCTTTTCGTCACCCCACGTGCACTCATATTCAACAACTATTGCGTTCAGGATTTATCACCACGGCGCTGGTATATTAAAAATAAACCGCTAATTATAGGTTGGATTCCCAACCTGTAGATTTCAATTTATTTGTAAAAAGCAATGATTTAAAAAAATATATGCATCATATCCAAGAGAGTTCATTAATGTTACACAGGTAAGTACCAATCTAAAAATGTGAACAAAAATATTAAAAATGAGTATAAACTTACAAAAATGTAATATTTGGTGTTATGTTAGTCATAAAATGCTCGCGCCCTGTTTACAAAACACAGTGTTATCGAATTAGTCAAAGCGTGATTTTGTTATTGATTTGAAACGTCAAAATTTGTGCGATTTAAACGTCAGATATTTACAATAATTTTACATATTACTCAAGAAGAGCAATATAATTAAACAAATGGATACTGACAGTGAACATGAGATTCCTCTGACACGGCCAGAGGTAAGGGAAACTACACAAATCGCTTCATTGAACGTGTTGCCCGAAAAATCGAGAAAATTATATATGATGGCGTATTAATCTTACTTAAATTGGAGAAATAAAATGATAATGGATTAAATAAATATTAAAAAAGTCGTGGACAAAGTATAGTATTCTACTCTCATCATTATACGTGCTGTGCAATCCTATGTCCTGAAACATAAGAGAAGAAAAGCAAATAATAAATTTCTATATGTCGATATTATGTGGTGAGAAAAAAGTGCAGAAGTTTATATGAGGGTTTCTTTAGTGCTCCAAGAGATCTGAAAAGGTTATAGTTGAGATCGGATTACGTTTAGTGCCATTATGGCACCCAATTTAGTGCTCTTTTCGGCTTCAAAGATCCACCGTGGGGAGGTTGCAGCCGCTTCCAGTAGCTGCCGATTTCTTTATTCACTGCCACAATATCAAATATGAACAAATGAAAATTATAAAAAACATATGTATAAAGTTATTAGAAGGCAATAGTGACGCACATGTGAAATGTTTTTCAATGTATTACATACAGCTGTCTCTATAATTTAAAAATGAATACACATTTTAATTTATTTATCAGTCTTCCCTATGGTAAAAGTTAGAAAAATATAGCTCAGATATAATAAGATATGAGATATGAAAATTAATAACTCAATTTACAATAAGTAAGAAATATTTCAAATCACTTTTTCGACCCGACAAGGACACAAATCAAGTATTCACAGCATCACCAGACCAATAAAAATATTGGCTAGAAGAAAATTTAATACACTTGGATTATTAAGAATTATGTGTAGTGGAAATAAAAAAATTCCAAGCTGGGGAACATTCCGTAAATATTATTGAGAACGTAGCGGCAGTCCCTAATTCTTTTAGTAGGGAAAATGAAAACAGAATTAAAACAGTATGCTGAAAAAATGTCTTAAGAATCCTTGGAACAAGTAATTGTAAATCTTATATTTTATTAACCTCTATTGACGTTTAGCGCATTAGCAACAGTAAACGATTTTATGAGCAACGTATCTAAAAATTAAAGTTTTTAAATCATACAATATAGAAAGGCATTATGCATATTACAATGATTTGTAATAAGTGAAGTACTTTAGGAAGTATAAATTAATAGATTTGTACGTCTCTAGTTCCTATATATTTTTATAAAACCATTTTTTAAGGAATATGTTAGATATATTCTAATATGAAATAATTATAGCAGTCTTAGTTAGATTGATGCTATTATAATAGACATAGCTTTATAACTACTAGAAATATCAGATTTTCCTTGAAGTACATTTATTCACTTGCGTCTAGCCGGAATGGGCAACAACTGATCCAATAAATTCGAATATGCGCATTACCTTGTAAATGTGGAATAAATTCCGCAAGTCGAGAAATTGAAATATTTCGCATTATTTTGTGAAAAAAGGGCGGGGGACATCCCTCGCACCCCCTTCTCTTTGTCAGCGAAGCTAATACTGCCTGCGGCGCTAATAATTATTAACAATTAGATATCAGAATAAAAACCTACTAACCTAACCTAAAGAAATCACACGAAAAAATGAAATTATTTTAAGCAGAATAAAAATCTACTAACCTAACTTAAAGAAATCATAGAAAAGAATTTGTGGAAAAAATATATTAATCGTTACAAAATTTATAATAGAAAATTCAGCGGGCGTAGTACTTTGATCCCGGGACCTTCAGCACCATGAGCGAGAGCGTTACCTATGCGCCAACCATCCGGTTGATGATGGACGTTAGGGCAAGAAATAAATAGTCAAACAAATGATATCTGATATGTTCTACTTCGTATTCACAATGTGTTGACAAGCGTTTTGTGATTCATGCAATTTTCTGGTTGTAGTTGGCGATCCTTTGTTGTAGGGAATGCTCGGTAGCATCATACCATCTATCACGGTTGTTTCTCATGCGCACGGTTTCACCAAGGCTCTTTACAAAATGAGAGAATTCGAGAGGAAACTCAGAGGCTGCCCAGTAGTTGCACGAGCTTGTCCTCGCTTGCTGCAATCAATGTGTTATAGATCGCAAACCTCAACTTGACTACCCCGCCCTCCATCACACGAAGCATCATGTGTTCACTATAGATGTGCAAGAGGAGTGATGGGAGCACGCAGCCCGATCTGAGGAGACTTTTGCCAAATTTATATTTATCGAAGATAGTGTTATCAATCTTCACCAAGGCAGAGTTCTCTTCTTATAGTTGATCAATAGGAGAGAACCGATGTCTTGGTGTTCCCATTTTTAATAGTACAATAGGTATACATAGTATATCACATTCTATATTGTCAAATCTATGAAACAATGGTACATGGTCACGTAATGTTCACGTACGGTAAGATGATGTAAATTCAGTATTTGTTCTGTATTGTCAAGTCCCTTCACAAAGCCTGATAGATAATGTTGTGGTCTTGAATGTAAAATATATAGCATTATTTTACTAGCAAATGATATTAATTCAAGAAATTTAGTTAACACAAACATTTGTCGATTCCTTCTTAGTGTAGTGGTATGTACGAGGATCAACGTTTTCTAATCATGGAACCAGATATTTTTTCTACTATTGTGTTTATATTTCGTCGAAAAACTTAAGTCGGAAATGTTCGCATTTAAATACCTGGACGCAATGCTCGACAAGGACTTGCTATATGATATCATTAGATCCGCATATCGGCCACGATTTTGTAAGTGCAGAAGTTGCAACAGTAACTGTTTAGATTTCAACATGTATGCAGGAAAATAACTTTCACTAGTTATAAGTAAATGTTTTCATGATAAAATTATGGACATAATGTTACCGAATTCATTCACGAAATAATAACGTGTGTTGTTTATAAGTCCTACCGAGCATAAAGAGACAGTAACAAATTATTTGCAGTATTATGAAATAATTGCTGCCTGAGGAATCACTACTTCCACATACAAATTTCCCATGACATGCTTTCTTGCTTATAACTTATAACTAAAATCTCGGTGTTTTATGACATTTTAAACCTATTTAAAAAATAAATGCATTTTTTACGATTACTATACTACACTTCACTACCCTGATGTGGAAGTAAAATTAGGAAAAGTTTAATTTGCATAGGCAGGATTTCATATTTACTTATTTGTAGGATATCTAATTTGGCTCATCAACCATTAAACTATTAAACTTTTCATTATAGGTTTAAGTGTGCGGATGGCTTTGCAGCTACAACCATACAGGACATTTAGAAAAAACTGGGACAACGGTTAGCCGTAGATTCTTGACATCGAAACGAGACGATTTAACAAAAAAAGGAGCGGTCTACCTCTTTTGTTTTTAAGATACAGGGTGTTAAAGTAAAAAAAATATATGTGTATTTTGTCCCTATAATGATTTTCAGATCGATAATTACAATGGTTATTTTGCCGAGATCACATTTTCTAGAGGGCGCTAGTTGCAGTGATTCTATGTAACACTTTAAGCCATACATTTTTTGGGGTCTGGTTTTGGACATTGTCTTCTATTATAATCGAAACGCAATTTAATTTTTGTTAGAAAAGTTGCAGTTGTTGAAACGTGATAAAATGCACCCTTTCAGACAAATGCGCGATTTACAGTTTTGTCACATAACAATCCTAAAAAATTCAAATATACCTAATGACTCTTTCATAGATTGGGTAGCGGGGCATTGTCAAATAACTTAAGTAAATTAACGAATAACGCAATTCAAAATATGTGTAACAAAATACAAATTTTACCAGCAGTACAAAAACAGTACAAATAATTCACATTTTGTAATGTATACAATATTTGACACAAGCACTATTGACGATTTTAAGACATCATGCTGGACGTACACCTACTAGATAAAAAACCTCTTTAGGTACAACTAAATTTCTTCGAACTAGTGTGTTATAAAGTTGTAAATCGTGAATATCACTGAATTTTATCACGTTTCAACAAGTACACCTTTTCTTTAGGAATTAAAATGCACTTCGATTACAACAGAAGATAGTGTCCAAAACATAACCTCAAAAAAGTTATTGCTGGAAGTGTCACATAAGAGTAGTGTAACTAGCGCCCTCTATAAACAGTGACATCCGCAATATCGCGATCGTAATTAATGACCTGAAAAACATGTCGTTACCAACTTTGAAGTAGATATGAATATTAGTCTCCAAGACAAAATATGAATATACATATTTTTTTACTTTAACACCCCCGTATCTTAAAACAGAAAACAGAGCGCTACTTTTTGGTTGCATCGACATAGATTGATAGACAGAAAGTTTTAAAACTGTTTATGACACCCCACGACAAGCAAAACTTTTATAAAGAATCACTTTTTCTCGCAAAATCGATAAGAGTGTTTACAAGAGCACGGTAGTCAATCCAGAGACACACTGTATCATCATTGGAAGATTACAAATAAATACAATGAAATTAGAATTAACCAAATAGCGATGAAAGGTAAATATATTTATTTTGAAAGTATAAATTGATTTGCATTGTGCAATACCGTCTACAAACCACCAGCACATCAACAACTGTTTCATGAATCAACATTTACTTATGAATATGCAGTTCTGATAAATAATTTACTGTCTAAAGTTAAACCACAGATAAATTATTATAAATTCGGCTGCTATTGTTTAAACATTTCGTCTACAGAGATATAAAATAAAGAAGCATCGTGCAATATTCATTGTTGCCGATTTCCATTTGATATTGGTGTTTATGCAATTAAGCGTGAACCAGTAAGATCGCTAAAATAAATTATTCGTCCTCGACAGGTTTCTCTATTTCCATCTAAAGTTTTGAATTATATATATCGATAGAGCTACCAAGCAAGCAGTTGAAAAGTCTTATAATAAATTTAAAAGCGACGAAACTGACTACACGCATTAGAAACTCTACAAATAATTTGAAATAGCGCGGTTCTTTTTTATTGTCCCCGGCAGACTCACTTCAATGACATACTTCACTTCGAAACTTTTATAACAACAATTAATCCTCATTTCATTCTGTTGTAATTGCAATGTAAACTCAAAGAAGTAGAGGAAAAAGGTTTTTCTACAATTAACAACTTTTTGCACTAGTCTTTTTAGCAAGTAGTTACACATGAAATTAAGCTTTTAGATAATTAACAAATGTACTTGATTGTGGCTTACAAATGTTTAATGTCTACAGAGTAGTAAGAAAATTGACTATAACATTAAAACTCATTCTGCGTACAATTTCGGCAATTATATTCCCCAAACAAGATTCTTTATGAAAGTTTAAATTCCACTTATCTAGTGTTCACATTGATGTGTTAACCGGTCTCTACATTTAATTCGTGAGATACAGGCGTTTCAAAATTATAAATATATTACTACATCAATTTCTTGCACAGTTAAATAAATACAACTATGAGATTAAATACGTGGAAATATTACTATGAGCATCTTAAATGTAAGTCTTGAAAAGTTGGATAATCTTTTGCTACTGAATGAAATGACTAAATTTTATATTTAATTTGATTAAAGCTACAGAAAAAATGCCTGGATCATCATCAACTTGATAATAATTGCATATATCTGATAGGAGTGGTTGGGGTACAGGGAGATCGAAAAAGACTGAATGCGCTGCTCCCTAAAGATTTCTTGTGAGCCACTCACACCATTTTGTGATACTTTCAATATTTGCACGTAGGCGACAATGACTTATTGATTTATATAGGTCGTGTGCGCGCGACGTCATAGATTTTGACATTCTTCAGCTTAGGGACAACAAATCGAAACTCCTTTAATGATAAATGGCAACTAACCAAACTTTTCATTAATTTACTAATTTTGTGGACATTGTATTATACAACTTGCCAAGTTTTGGCTGTAATAATGGTGGAAGTGTGGTAATTCGAAATGACGCCAGTTTTTAGTAAATATTTTAAAGAAATTATTTTATATTAGTATTCGAAGCATTTTTTTAATGGTAAATTGTTATATGTTAAAGTAAAAATATTATTCTTAACGTGGGTTTATATTGTAGGTTACACTGCTGTGTTACAAGACTAGAATCATCTCTTAACATAAGATGCAACTTAAAGCCCAGCTATGATACTAAAAGTGGTTGTGATAAAATAAGTGCTGTTAGTGCATCTATAAACAATTTGGTATATAAATTAACAGTTTCTATTGGTTTGACTGATATTTTTTGTATCTAAAATTGAGTTGAGTGAACAAGAGGCTCGTGTCGAAAGAGAAGAATATTACAGACAACCGTTTTAAATATGGTGCAATTCAAAAGGAACTTCAAAGAAAAGCTACAAATCTGATAAAGTTTCTAGTTTAAGAATGAAAGTTCAAAATGTCGTCGATGATCTGGGCAGTAAATGTATTGCTGTAATGTATATATTGTGGTTGTTTAAAAACTACTATGTTGGATTGTTTAATATTTGAAAACTGAGTCTGAAAGCTGACCTTAACCCAATAACACCTCACGATATATTTTAAAACATTATACATTCATTCGCCAGATCACTCGAATTGTAATTACTTAAGTATAAATGCCATCTAAGAATATATTACAAATGTTAAACTTGGTGATAATAAATAATTATATATTTACTTAGTAGATATATTTTGTTTTATTAACTTACCTAACGATGTAGTAAGTGATAAATAAAACAATAAAAGGAAAGAAGAACATTTAATAACACACACAAGTTAGACAATAGTAACAGTAATACATGATAAAAAAGTTCTTACAGAAATTATAATGGTTTGCCCAGCTCGGTGCACAAATATACCATAGACGACGAGTCAATCGCAAGATATCTTGTGTTTACGTTACTATAACTTTAAGTCCTTTGCCTAATTTGTTTTTTTCTTCATGAGTACCTATTTCATAAAATATACACATTGTATTGCATGACGGTTAACTGCTTAGCCACAGCCATTACTGCCAAAAAAACTAAAAGGAATGACGTCTCATCACCTCATTCTGCACCTTATAAATTGTAAATCACGCTAGCGAACGTGTTTGCCTGTACCTGCAGCACAAAAACAGTGAGTACCAAGAAATCATCTGGATCCGCAATATATCCAAGGAATGAGGCTTTTGTTAACAACGCTAAAAATCCGTAGCCTAAAAAATGGACCGTGCGTTAGTAATTATTTGTAAAAAACATATAATTCTGCAAGTACATGGCAAAAATGATTTCTAATTTATAACTAATCCTTACCTTTGCGATAATAAGCTGTTATCCTGTAAATTTCTTCGAGAGAATTTTTTTCACACACACACTAACAAACTAGTTGTAAACTTCGACTTTTGAATGCCTAGTTCTCATTCTTTTAACTATGCACTCCTTTCAAAAATCATGTAAGTACAACATATGTGTATGTAATATTCGGAAGTACATCGGCATCTCTAATAAACTCTTCTTTATTTAATGTACAGGGATTTAAATTGATAGCACCAACTTCTTTCCATACACCTAATTGTACAACATAGGACAATTTAGTAAAATATAAACTCGTCTCAATCTTAACAAACAAAATTCGCCACATGAATTGATTAAGGATAAATGTGGATGTTAAATAATCCGAAATTAAATTTTATAACATCACAAAATCTGCAAAGTATAAAATTAAAACAAGGCGTTCGATCAGATGATCACAAAACACAAAGTGGCGGCCATTTGGATTTCTTCAGTATTCCCTAAATTAATTAGTAACATACGAAAGTAGTTTTAATAATATTCGTAGAATAGAAATCAATTTTGATAAGTTTAGTGACTTTTCTGTGTCACGTGACGTTTATATCGCACTGTATATGAGCACATGATCATTTTGTAAGAATTTATTTTAAAATCGTGATGCAGTTTCTTGACACATCTACTGTAATATTTTAATGCAATTACATAGTAAGTGTATACAACAATAACATATTTACCAAACAAAATTCTATAGGTATGTTCAAAGATTTACAATGTTCAACACATCTAACAATAGTTGATAATTACATTCAATCAGGGAAAATGGGAAACTTGCCTTCTATTTTAAAATACCAATATCTTAAGAGTGTTCTTAGGATTCTGCATATATGCTAACAATGAATGCATATAATGGGATTCATACGTAGATGAATATTTAAGCCTAGACTTTACGTAAGCATTACATAACAGAAGCTTGGTATGGAAGCCAAACCTTTTGAATTTCTTATTATAAACCCCATACTTTCGTGAAACCTCTTAGTAATTACATTGTAATATGCTCTGAAGCTCAGCCGCTGATGCAATGTTACACCAAGAAGACTTCTCGATGATTGAGATGATTGCCAACGTATTCTCTTTCTCTAGTAAACCACACGATATTACATTTGTTAACGTTTAAAGCAAGTTTAAATCTTAGACACCTTATTACATTTAATATGAATAAACATGCAATAAATATTCTATATAGAGTGTATTTGAATACGCGCAAGTATTTTGCTTTGAGATAATTGAAAACAAAACGGAGGTTTTTTCAAGAAGGCAGATACAATTTATAAAAGTACATTCTTTCATATCGTGATTCTATTTGAATCAGAGCTGTATTAAATGGAATTTAATTTCTGATTCCGGAAATTATTGGTATTAGTCCTACAAATTAACTTTCGAACCATTCTTTTATGTCTATCTTACCCATATTATCAGCTTTTATATAGACGAAATATTTTTGATAACATCAATCCAATTAATAATGGGTACATGTTTATTTTAGATACACTCGTGAATGGGTGTAATATAATCTAAAGCAGAGAAGTTATTAAAAGAATACTTAAGAAGAACAGAGGGGAGCATGACAAAGCGTGGGAGTGAGTTACATGATAAAAATGTATGTTTCGACATTATTCAATTTGAGAAAGTAATATATCATTTTATATTATTTTATGACGGTTGCTTTTCGACGTTACAAATGAGTTTGTTTTTTCAAATATTAAACGAGTTCTACTTATAACTTCTAGGCGTCTTCATTTTATTTTATTTTAACGTCTTGTTTATTTTAACGTCCTGGCGAAATTTAGCTAATGCCATGACGGAGAAATGAGATACGATCACCCAACTATAAGTGATGGACTCTCCCTGCGTTGCTTAACTTCCCGATCGAGTTTTCGCCACTGAAACCGTCACCGTACCTCGCCTTCTTTACTTTACTTAATAAGTTGATGGGTAGTTTCTTGGCTTTTTCGATCAGCTCAAATGAAAAATACTATTTTTTATTCACTTATTTAACGTCTATTTCAGCTACTAAGACAAATCACCGACGCCAGAAGACGATCTACCCCCAACCTAGAAATGTTGCCGAATCTCCTTCCTCCTCCAAAATAATATTGGTCATAGAATTTTAATAATATTTGGGATAGACATCATAGAGAAATTTGAAGTCTTAGTTTCTACCATATACGTTAAAAATGAAGTTTCTAGCTCCTTCTTCTTATTTTGCGCTATTCACAACCTATCACCTCCCACCCCTTCAACGGAATCATTTCAATCAGATGTCATTATTATACATACGTGTACTAACTTTCAAGTGAATATCTCAATTTTATGTCATCAATCCTTTTAATAATGGTGTGGAGGTAGTGGGGGTGGGAGGTTGAAAAATATTAGAAAGAAATCTAATGCCTTGATTTCTAGTATATACACCAAATCCCAAGTTTCTATACACTTACCAGTTTGTAGAGGTGTTTCAGAATCTCATGAGCCGCGAAATGCGCAAAAGGCAAAGTTTAATCTGAGTTATAAGTATGTTTTTGAAGACACTGGAGGCTGCCTTGCTGTATACATAAACAAGAGCTCGGGATAAATTGTACACAATAAACATAATAGTTTTAAGAAGTGTAACTGAGTCAACAGGACGGATTATGTCTCTGCGCATATGAAGGTCACGGCTCATGAGGTTTTAAAACACCTCTACTAATTAATTTTTCCTATTTACTTCTACTTACCCCCATTCCTTCGACGGAATCATATCAAAACATAATCTAGTTTCAGATGTCGTTATATTACATATGTGTACAAAATTTCAAGTGAAAATGTCTATTTAATTTTATCATATCTTTTTACAAGATGGAGGTATGGAAAATATTATTTAAAAAATCTGAGGCCTTGGCCTCTAGTATATACACCAAATCCCATATTTCTGTACTCTTACCAGCTTGCTATACTTATTTTCCCCTATTTACCCCTAATTTAACCCCAACCCTTCAACGGAATAATCCCAAAATATAGTTTATCTCTGATGTTAATATAATATATACGCATACCAAATTTCAAGTGAATATCGCAATTTCTTTTATGAACCCCTTTAATAATGGAGTAGTGAGTGGATGGAAAATATTTTGAGGCCTTGGCTTCTAGTACATATTCCAAATTTCAAGTTTCTGTACTCTTACCAGCTTTCTTTACTTATTTCCCCCTATTTACCCATATTTATCCCCCCAACCCTTCACCGGATATGTTAAGAAAACCATCCAGTTCCAGATCTCAACGTGATTTTGGACTATAACAACAACACATGATAAAAATCGGCTAGAAACTAAGAATACTCGAAGGTGCTTCATTAGAAACATTTTGTTTTTTATTTCACTCAAAAAATCGAATCCGTTTTCCAGAAATAAAAAAAAAGCGGAGCGATTTTTCAGCTGTACGCTGGTGGGATGGTTGCTTACGAGGGGTCGCATTTGAAAACAATTACACGTATTGATTCCAAACAAAAAACAGTCGAAAAGTACCTTTATTGGCCTCATTTTGCATTTTATTACATTAAGAAAGTCCGATCTCACGCTGGTGGGACAGGTGCTTGTGAGGGGTCACATTTGAAAACAATTATAGATATCGACTTCAAACAAAAAAAGTCGAAAGGTACGTTTATTAGCTTAACTTTGCATTTTATTTCATTCAAAAATCCTGAAGCGTTTTCCAGAAATTCGACAAAACCGAGCGATTTTCCGACCACAGGCTGGTGTGATAGGTGTTTGTGAGGGGTCGCATTTGAAAACAATTCTAGACATCGACTTCAAACAAAGAACAGTCGAAAGGGACGTTTATTTGCTAAACTTTTCATTTTATTTTATTAAAAAATTTTGAACCGTTTTCCAGAAATTAAAAAAAAACGGAGCGATTTTCTGACTACACGCTGGTGTGATGGGTGTTTGTGAGGGATCGCATTTGAAAACAGTTATAGATATCGATTTCAAACAAAAAACAGTCGAAAGGTATGTTCATTGGCCTAACTTATGCAATAAATGCAAAAATGCAATGCTTCAGGAAATATGCAATAAATGCAAAAATGCAATTTCATTCAAAAATTCTAAACCGTTTTCCAGAAATAAAAAAAAACGGAGCGATTTTCCGACCGTACGCTCGCGGAGTAGATGCTTATTAGTAACATATTTAACATTTTGTTATATTAAAAAATTCGGTTTCTCTGAGAGTTACCATTTTTTAGAATGAGGGATTTACAAAAATATATAAAATGATGTATGATATTTCGGCCATTTTGAATCCGCCATTTTCAATTCTGACTTTTCCATGTTAAATTAATAATTCGCCTAAGAAGCTTTTCTGGAAGTTTTCCGATACAATTATGAATATTAACAGAGAATATTCCAAACAATTAGTGTCACAACCGCAATTTTAATTTTGAATTCTTTTATATCAAATTCAGCGACCTCTGAAACCCCGCCAAAAAAAGTGTGAGCGACTTTCATCTATTTTTTGGCAGTTATTCAATTGTTAGTTAAAAATTTACGAAATAATTAATAACATATGCGCCATTTTAATTCCTCCATATTGAATTTGAACTCTTTAATATCAAATTCGTAATCAGCGACCCCCAAAACCTCCTTAAAAAAATTCAGACATTTTTAATTATTATTCAGGAAGTTATTCAATTGTAATATTAATTTGTTTATTTAACAATGTCGGAGGTTCAACCGACAAAAAGAAAACTCTTAACTTTTCGATTTATAGACTAGGGTGGAACTTAAAAATTGAAATTTATTTTTTTAATTCTAATAGCGTGAAAAAGTTGCCTTATAATGTCCTTATTAAAAAATGTTAATATGTTTTTAACGCGAAATATTATCTTCAGCTGCCCCAATGGCCTCAAAGTTTTTGTCTTATGTTATTTTCACTATACAAATATCATATGTTTATAATTCGCTTTCATATAACAATTTGACACGTTTATAGTGTCCTGCTTATATAGGTTAATAGAAAATTTATGAGCATGACTGTACTTGATATTTATTAGGTTTTAACAAGTCTAGAAGTGGCATTTAAATAGTATCCGCATTACGCGTTGTCATTGGTTTTACTAATCCTTGTACTGTGTTGAAAATATATTTGTGTTGTTTTGTTTTATTGTGTTTTATTAAATTTTTCACTAAGTTAGGTACTGTTACTGTTGTAAGAAACATGGAAGCTAAAAATTCGAGAGACAAGAAAAAGAAGCTTCACGAATTGCAAGACAAAGGGAACTTCAGCCTGAAATATTGTCCACACCAAAACAGGAATCTGATAAGGATGTCTCTGATTCTGGCCTTATGGAGGAAAATATTTTAGTAGATATATACTGCTCAAGTTATCGATAGAAGAAAATTAGACGTCAAAGGGAAAACCAGCGCAAGAAGTCACAAATTGTTTTATTAAAGGAAGATGTACCTATACGCGGTCTCTATTTTGATAGACGCAAAGATAAAACGGTCGTTCAAGAAATTAGCGGAGAAAAGCGATACCGAAAAACTATTACTGAGGAACACATATCTTTAGGTCAGGAGTCTGTATCCAATTACATCGGCCATATTACACCTGCTTCAGGAAGTGCCACTGCTATGAAAGACAGCATATTAAATTTTTTTAAAGAAAATCTCGTAGATGGTTCACATCTTGTAGCTGTCGGATGTGATGGTACTGTTCTCAATACAGGTACGAAAGGAGGTGTTATAAGACGTCTAGAACAACATTTTGGAAAACCCTTGCAATGGTTAGTGTGCCTCTTACATTTGAATGAACTTCCATTACGTCATTTGTTACATCATTTAGACGGGAATACAACTGTATCTGCAGGACTGTCGGGACCAATTGGTAAACAACTGCAAAATTGTGAGAACCTTCCGGTAGTTATATTTAACAAAATTGACTGCCAATTGACTAATATTGATAAAAAAGATTTAAGTACTGATCAAAGGTATTTATTGAGTATGTGCCAAGCTATATCTAATGGAAATTGCTCGTTAGATTTGTCGAGGAAGAATCCTGGAAAGTTATCACATGCAAGGTGGCTTACAACTGCCAACCGTATCTTACGATTATATGTTAGTACTAAAAGCCCTTCAACCAATCTTCGAGTACTGACAGAATATATAACTAAAGTATATGGTCCATTATGGTTTAGAATTAAATCAAAACACTCGTGCACAGATGGCGCTAAACACTTATTTTCCATAATGAAGCTTTCTCGGTATTTAACAGAGGAATTAAAGGCAATCATTGACTCTGTTATTCAGAGGAATGGTTATTTTGGCCATCCAGAGAATATTCTTCTCAGTATGATAACGGATGAAAGAAGGGAGATAAGGGAACTCGGTATAAGGAGAATTATTAAAGCAAGAAAAGTTCAAAAAGAAATTCGTGTTTTGTATGTGCCACCCCTAAATTTCAGCGCTTCAGACTACATTGATATAATCAATTGGGCTGAATGTAAAGTAACCGAACCACCAATAATACGAGACATAAGTAATCAAGTCTTGAAAATATTACTGAGTGATATAACAACTCCCAAGTTAGAATTTCCTAGCTTTCCATGCTACACTCAAGCTGTGGAAAGGTGCGTGAAAGTGGTAACAGAAGCCTCGACTTCTGTATGTGGTGCTGCAGCTAGAGACGGATTTATAAGTGTAAGATTGAAATCGCGCAATTTAATGCCTAGCTTTCATACAAAGGCTGAATATAAAGCAGGAACATCCAAAGACAATTAAAGACAATAATTATTAAGGATTTGTAGGTAGTGTGGTTGGGAAGGGCAGGGATGGAAATCAATTAGCAGACACCTCCACATGGTGAGCTCCATTTTGTTTTGATATAAAATAAGCAAAAGTCCTACAATATCATGTCAAATATCATTTTTTTTAATTCATTTTCTTTTAATTTCAAACAGATTGGGGCAGCTGAAGATATGTTTTTTTCAAATCGAATTTTTTTGTGTGTGTTCAACAGGACAAAAGGCAACTTTCACCCGCTATTAGAATATAGAATTAAAATTAAAAAAATTTTGGCCAGTCCCACCCTATTGTAGACCCAAGAAAATATTTCCAAAGTTTCAAAAAAATCGGGGTAAAGTATTAAACATTTTTTGGGTTTTTTAAACATTTCGATACAGCGACTCGACTATTAAGCCATCACTACCATTCGTATTAGTCTTAGATTCTGAAGTTGTGTTGCCTATATATTCTGTATTAACAAATGTAATATTTAAATTGTTAGTCCCATCCATCTATGGTAATTTAATGTATCAACACTATCTCTGACACTTCTTTACACCATATGTAATTATTAAAAAAAATTGTGATCTCTTCGCTGACGAACCTTCATTTTTAAATTATAACTCACATTATTTGAAAGCCATTAATAAAACTAATTAAATAAAATGACGCACTGATTTTAAATCGCCATCAGTTGCACTTTTACAAGGCACTTCAATTTTTCATAAAATTTACATCGGCTGGGACTAAATTGAAAAATTGAAATGCCTAATTAATAGCTTTAGCTTAATAATCAAAAAGAAACAGCACTTTGGATTTATGTTTAAAGAATATATGCTTTGTTCTGTGGAAAATGATAACTTTAATAAAGCGATAACGTGACACAGCCAAATAATACGCCCTGTAAGTTGCGACGTTGTAAAGGAATTAAACACTAAATAGTGAAACAATGTCATTATTTCGAAAGTCATTAAAATATGCAAGAAAGAACTTTGCATGGTCGCATGATCCGAGATACCAGACACAAAATGAAATGATCGGTCATTCTCAAGGTTAAAAATGGCCGCCTTAAACAAAACGCAATCAACACACGAAACACTATTTGCTTCGTTTAATGTTTTTACTGTGCCCTACCGTACCACACAATAGAGCAAATGTAATAGAAAGAGACAAAATGCGATGTATTTTAAATTGTTGCGTGCTTGTCATACTTATCGCACTTATCAAATGACCACAATAAACCAGACTATTTTATTACATTCTCAAAACGGGGTGCTTGGCGGTACACTCGTGGACAAGATTAACCAAATTTATTGTTGTAATTTTTGGACGACATTCAATTTTGTTTTAAGGGTTGTTGAGACACTGAGGCTTTACTCAACTGATTTGTTGTAGATAACGTAGTGAATATTTTCTGAAGATAAGATATTTATATTACAGTTTTTCTTGTTAATCACTTTTGTTTGATAGGGTTAAAATAGACTCATTAATCAAATTGTAATTTCGACTTAATTTCGAATAATGATAACAGAATTTATTTACGAAAATGCAATTGCAATGGCAATATAACATTTAGGTTATACTGCAAATCAATATAATGTAGAAGGTCAGGACTTATTTTCTTACTATTTATTGGGTATTTTGCCACTGAAAAATATTTAAAAATTTTAATGAAAAAACCTCTGCGCCAAACGGATCAGACAGAGGTTGGTTCTTGAGTACTTGACCGTTTCAAAAAGTCTCACACCTAAAAATATATAAACTAGAACAATGTTATAAACTAAAAACTGAAAATCAAAGCTATAGGTAGTTAACGTTTCGGAAGAGAATCTACTTCCGTTCTCAAAACTTTTTTGGCCGTCAACCATGACAGTTCTTTGTTTATGTATTTCCATAGTCACGTGAGACATTAAATTATATTTATCTTATTTTTACTTACTTCGTCTCTAAGGATGGGCAACCAACTAGTACAAAAATCTATTGAATAATTAGAAACGCATCTATCCTCGTTTAATAAAATAATCGCGGATTCTTTAAGTTTTCTTTTAGTTCCGTTGCTCTCTTTTTCCAAAATCTTCGCCGAGTCCCATTTAATTCTATGATTATTATCCCACGCACGCGTGTTCACAAATTTTGGATTTTGCAAATTCTCCCCTTCTAGCGCAATTTCTACGTTCACCAAGCCTTACGTTGAAAGGTCTAGATGATTCACCCACGTAATGTTTTCCGCACTCACACGGAACACTATAAATACAATTTTTTGAATTATGAACAATATTAGTTAACACATACCAAACCAGTGTGTATAGAAAACAAACACACACAAACAGATACTTAAATTTCAATTCAAATCAACATATTAGTGTTAAGAAAGGTGTTGTTAAGTGTTTGTGTGACAGGGCCAAAATTATTTCTTCAAATGATGTAATATTAAGGAACGAAAAACAGTTTATAAAAACTGTCTTATTAAATAATCAATATCCTGAGAGTTTTGTTGATAGTCAGTTATTGAACATTGGTAGTAGAGAGAATATACTATCACAATCTGAGGTCAATGGCAGTAATTCCACATATATTTGGTTTATCGGATAAATTACGAAAAATTGGGAATAGGTTTTCCGTACGAACGGTTTTTCAAACGGGCTCCACGCTAAGATCGGTTTTATCGAGAACCAAACCTCCAAATATTGTTCAAAATTCAAAAAATTGTAATTATAGTGTTCCGTGTGAGTGCGGAAAACATTACGTGGGTGAATCATCTAGACCTTTCAACGTAAGGCTTGGTGAACATAGAAATTACGCTAGAAGGGGAGAATTTGAAAAATCCAAAATTTGTGAATACGCGTGGGATAATAATCATAGAATTAAATGGGACTCGGCGAAGATTTTGGAAAAAGAGAGCAACGGAACTAAAAGAAAACTTAAAGAATCCGCGATTATTTTATTAAACGAGGATAGATGCGTTTCTAATTATTCAATGATTTTTGTACTAGTTGGTTGCCCATCCTTAGAGACGAAGTAAGTAAAAATAAGATAAATATAATTTAATGTCTCACGTGACTATGGAAATGCATAAACAAAGAACTGTCATGGTTGACGGCCAAAAAAGTTTTGAGAACGGAAGTAGATTGATTCTCTTCCGAAACGTTAACTACCTATAGCTTTGATTTTCAGTTTTTAGTTTATAACATTGTTCTAGTTTATATATTTTTAGGTGTGAGACTTTTTGAAACAGGCAAAATACCCAATAAATAGTAAGAAAATCTGAATATGCCACAAATAAACAATTACAGACAATGTCAGGACTTAGTGCAGATAGATACGGAAATTTCAAATTGTTGTGCCCAATATATAGTATGAAATGAAATAAAAATATATTATTATATATTATGTAAGCCTGCACATTAATTATGTTATTGGAACAAACTTATATTCGAAAGAAAACTTGATTGCAAATGTACAAGTGTATCAATTGAGAGCTTGTATATCAATATAAAAAAATTTAAAATAATCAATAAGTAATAATGTAAAAACATATAAGAACATTTTCTACTGATAATCATAATAGTGTTAATCATAATAATAATTATCATAATTAATAGTGATACTATTAAAAACTATCATATATTCATACTGTCATATTAATCCTAAATAAATATGCTACAAAAAGTACTAAGTAATTTAATATTTCAGCATACACTAGTAGTCTACCGTTGACGTCTGAAAATATTTCCTTAAAACACATTGCGAGACAAAATAAACATTCAATAACACAGGCCTGCGATGAAAGAGATGTTTGAGAAAAACTATTTGATTCTCAATGGTTTTTGGGTATCAGTTTTACAAACATATTTATGAATTCAATCAAGTACCATTTTTTCACAAACTTAAATTATCAAAATTGCGAGTTTTTCATCAAATTTTGTTCAGGTTCTGAAGCATTCTTAAATACTGATTCTAAGCTTACAACTAACTCGTACGTAGAATTATCCTAAAATCGAAAAGACATGGTTTACCCAAATCTGCATCTGATTTCCTACCTACAACTCATGATCCATAGAATCGATATACCTATTCCTACTCCAGCAAGCCTCATAAATAGTTTCAAATTGCTTCAAGTATGAGAGTAATATAGAGATTATCACCGATTGTTTTCAGCTGACAACTTCCAGTAAACCTCAACTGTTTAGTTGAAGCCTGTTAAATAATTTCGTGAGAGATTTGGATTTTCTATAAAACTTTTCACAAAATCTGGGGTCGAGACTTCGTCCTAAAAATGTAATTGCAATGTGATTTTATTGGTATGGAAATCTAGAAGTAGAACTTAATCAATACTCTTCTCAAGAACGAGTGGCTTGTGTCTTTCTGATGACCTCCAGAATAAGGGCGAAAAACGTTTCCAAAAAACATAATGATAGATTAGATTTCATGAAAATATAATCCATTAGAACGAAAATTGTTTAAGACAAGGTAGGTAAATAAATTCATTTCAGGCCTTTGTTCTCATTTTTAACTGAATCTTCATGAGCGTAGGGGGTTATGTAGATACTAGTTTAATCTGCATGGCCGTAGGGGACTGTGTAGGTGCTAGTGTTAGAATGAGAATTTTCAAACAAGAAATTAAACAAATTCATTTTAGGATTTTAATTTGCATAACCAGAATTCAGGTTTACGAAAGAATTCAAAGGTTTCATTAATATTTTTACACTTAGTTTTTCTTTCAGTTCTCATAGATAGCTATTTTTCTCTGCTGTTTGTAAAATCCTATAAAGAATATGTTTGAATACCATTATAAGCAAACAAATAATAATTCACTCTTAAACATCTTCTCAAGAATATTCATTAGGTTATTGCAAAAACATATTCTTTAATACAAATAATTCCTGTTTACAACGAAAATAGTGTTTAAAGAAATCTGAAAAACACTTATTACAACGGCTCGTATATGTGCGTGTTGCTTATTAAGTACAATTGAAGGAAACTGAAAAATTACAACTTCTAATAAAAATTCAATTTAAGATCACAACTTGCATCTCTTTGGAGACATGAAGATGTTGAATTAAATAGTATTACTGTAATATCAAACCAGCTGGATACGTATGATGGCTGAATAACTTACTTCTCAATATGTATAACGCTTTATTTGCAATTTTTGAATTTCAATGGCAGTTCTGAACTATCTGACGTGACATTTTTTCAGAGCCCCGTTGCATTGAAACAAATCAAACGGTATCTCATTTCCTACTGAAAGAGATGACGGGCGGGGGCCCTTCCTGTCCTTAAAATAACTTAAAACAAATGTAAATATAAGAAATGAGAAATCTTTTATACCAGTGTGGATGAATTAAAATAAATATTAAAATTAAAATTTCCTATTGGAATTAAAAATTCAGTGACTAGTAATAGATGTTGTATGTCAAAATAAAATTTTCCTATGTTGATAAGCGAAAAATACGAAACAAGCAGCTTCAGTTAATTGACACAGTGCCGAGCAGACGCCAAGTTGATTAATTTAGGGTACAAAAATATTATGTTTTCAAAAGTTATGACTAAGTATATTAATATTCGAGGTCCTCGTTCGCAGACAAATCTTTTCTTTTATACATCATCCATACTTGGAAACATTTAAGAATGCCACCCAAATTGATGCAATATATACTGACATAAAGAAGGCCTTTGATCGTGTCGATCAAAATATTCTTCAAAAACTCTTATTATGTGGTGAATGGTACTCTATTGCAGTGGATAAAATCATACCTAATGGACAGAACTCAAATTGTAAAAATAGTACAAAATAAATCAAGAAATATCCATGTGACTTCCGGAGTTCCGCAAGGTGGTCGTCTTTCTCCGATTTTATTTTCACTTTTAATTAATGACGTGCAATACAATTTTGCTTTCGCGAAATTTCTACTTTCTTTTCGCGGATGACTTGAAGTTGTTTGCAGTTGTTAATACCATGAGTGATGCTGAAGGGTTGCAGTGTGACATGGAGAGCTTTTGTGATTGGAATTTAAAAAATTATCTTGAAATCAATATAAATAAATGTAAGACAATAAAATTCTCTAAGGAGACAATTAGTATTTTGTTAATTATTCTGTAAATACAAAAAAACTTGTTAGAGTAGATTCTATTTGTGGTCTTGGGCAATACTTTGGATGTTGTGTTAAGATATCACTTTAAAGCGAGCAAAACGTCTATATGGTTTTATTAAACAACAATACTGATATTACTTGTATATTAAATATATATTTAGTTCACTTGTTAGATCAATATTAGAATGTTGCTGTATTATCTGGCATTGGCAGACACGAAAGTGTGCAAAAGAAAATGGTAAATTTAATTTAAGTTGCATATCGATAAAACCAATTATTCATATGAAGAAATAGTTCTGTTGCTGGATATTATATCTCTTAAGAAAAGTCGCCTTAAAATGATAAAAAAATTTGGCATTAATATTATAAATAATAAAATAGATTCCTCGGAAATTTTGCAATTATTTAATAATTAGAGTTCCTGGATTTGATTCGAGAAATAAAGATTTGTTAAATTCTCATAATTAAACAACATATAGGTACGAAAATAAACGAAGAGGGGATAGGAAAGAGTGAAATACTTGTAAGTTATGGTAGGAAGGCATATTAGAGAAAGTATAGTTGAACAAATTATGCCTAGATAGGCTGCTAGAAAATGGGCAATACCTGGAATGGCATGGTGTGCTTTAATCGAAATGGAGCATTTTGCTCTCTGACCTGTGTAAGGCTACATGTTAACAGACTCAGCTTAAATGCGCAAAATTTTTGAAATGTCTCCTGAACGTAACCCGCTAGTGGAGTTCTTGTGACAATGCCTCTTACGGAGACGTGTCGTGACCAGGGCCGCTGAGAGAAAATCGGGGCCCGGGGGGTTGTACATACGACCGCCACCAATGTTCGATATAAATTTCGAAGAGCAAGGGGTGGCATTCATGATAATAAACTATTTATCTTTATAAAAATTTCAAAGAGCGGGGGAGTATTGATTGAACATTTTTCTCGATCGAAATTACGAAGATCGGGAGGGGGTGATATTCCATTAAATATCTATCAAAATTTTGGAGAGCGGGAGGGTGATATTCACTGGGTTTTATTATTTATCTCAATCAGACTACTTTTATTATCACTAATCATTTACTTTCGTATTACCTAATGCAAATACTAATCTCCAACTTCGAGCGAATACCGGGCCCCCTCAAAAACCGCCGGGCCCGGGGGGAAACACCTCCTCTCGTCGGGAGTGGTCGTGACGAATTTGCGACGAATCGCATAAATTTATGTTCCAGAACTTTTACTTTAGTTTTTAGTCATAGCCGCCTTGCTACACGATACCGGTACCGCGTATGTTAGGGCCCGAAAATTTCGTGTAAATACTTTCAGTCAATGCGGAAATTCCATTAAATCGACTTCAGCCAGTTTTAATGATATTCTGTTAAAGTAAACTGCAGACGTATTTTCATATTTGTCAAAGGATTTTCAATGACGCCAGAGCAGCCTTTGAAGGTCATTGTATTGGCAGATATAACAATAACGTGACAGAAGCGGTGCATGTTTTAAATTGCTTTATTATTTAAAACATCTGGCAGTTGCTGATTCTATAATAGTTATCATATTTAGACTAAATTATTTAAAGCAATATATAATCGAGCTATTTTAGCAGTCATACCCTGCAATAAAATTTATTGTAATTATTCCAAGATTTCATGTCGCCGGAAAACCACACGATCATTCAAATTTCATACATACAACACGTGTTCCCGAAGACAACAATTTAGTGTATACTTATGCATTTAAGATTTCACAACTTCTCTCCCTAATAATAATATGTACCAAGATATTCATTATCAGTATTTAGTCGGTTCTCGCATGTATTGTACCTTTTATACGATTAATAATCTGTCAATAGAATGTTTTCGAATTGCACGCCAATCTTTTATTAATATATTTGTAAACCACTGCATGCTTTTAAAATGCTCCATTGTTGTACATATATTATCCTATTCTGTTGTGCACATGTTGTATAGAATTAAATTCGATGTTCGAGCAGGCCATTGTATTTACTGGATATTGTTTTACAAATAACTCAGTTTAGGATTAGAGCACGTATTCTCTACCATTAAAAGAAATAACGCAAACCACCTAGGTTCTTTTTTTGTGTTATAAGTCACAAAATAATAAATAAAATAACAAGGTATCTGTACGTTTGTACTATTATTACTTCTACCAAATTAACGCGCTGGACTAGAAATATGACTGCCCGATTACAAGAGACATAATCATCTAAGTACCTTTAAACTGGATGCCTCTAAATATAACAAGCAGGTAAGATAACAAGACAGATGTATCATTAAGAAATTTAGAAACATTTTTGTTTTCATTTTTAGACACGATGCTCTCTGTGAGTTCTAGCTACGTCGCATGTTATTGATAAAAGTCTCTGTAGGTGTTATTATTTAAGATACCATAGTGAACTTTAAATATACCACTAATTTCTTGGTTTTTGATGTAATATCGCCGTGTTCTTAAGTTTGCAGAGACGTAGTAGATACGGCGGATTATAAATTTTGTTTAAAAGGATTTCTTGATAAAAGTAGTAAAACCATGAGGTAAAACAAAACCACAAAATTCGGCACAAATCGACGACATAATGTAATAAATTTGGTACTGTGAAATGTAGACATGTAACCTACCACAAAGTGGGAAATCTGCAAAATATCAGGTTAGGAGTGTTATTGCTTGATTCTCCTGTTACAAATCGTTTCTTAGCGCTATCTGACAAACAGGTGAAAAATAAAAATATAATTAAATACTTTCAATATCTCCAACAGCTACCAAAATATTAAAACAATATTCTAACAAAATGTATGCAAGAAGTTATAAAAAATATGCACACTGAGCTCAAAGGAAAGGATTATCACAAAAAAATCCCGACAAAAATTGCGAGCGGGGGGTAATTTTGGAGGCTTCGTGATCAGTTTCCCTTGGCTCAGAAATTATACTCCAGTCGAGAATGTCTGAAAACAGAAGTTTCTGTTACCGTGTAGATCTATATAGCAACACGTTGAGGCGCAACTCTCCGTCCTTTGATTGATGTAGTCCCACCTTCTGCATACGTTTTCCTCTTCTTCTCTAGTACCTAGTATCTCCAATATCCATCTCAACAATATAATCGTATGTTGATGAGTAATTCTCTGGGATGATACTCATTGAAATTGTGAAGAATTCTTGCCCTCCATCGGCCATCACTTTAACGGTATAAATTCCGGTGGTTTGTCGCTTGGTCAATGCAGCTTCCAAAAGTTGCTCAGTATCCGCCCATATCACAAGTCTCTCCTGTTTGTCGTTTGATTTTCCAACATCAAATTCATAAAATCCACTAGTATACATATCTTGTAAAGCTTTAGATCTGTCTGATAGCGTTTCTATTGCATGACATGGTACAGCTTTTCTACTTGCAGTACTTCCTAAGAAATTAGATAACATTTTCATTTCATTTATCAACGTTTCTGTGTTAATTTGATAATTATCGAACTTCTCTATATCAAATAGAACCTCCTTCATAACCACTTTGATTTTCTTGCCTTTAAATTTGCCAGACTCATTTCAATATCACTGTCTTTTACGCGGTCACCACTCGCATCTGGGCACTCAAGCTTCCGTCTTAAAATTTTAGTAATGAATTGATTCCTCTGAGCCTCAGATAATTTTTGGCTGATTATATTCATTATATTATCAATAACAGCAGTTTTTGAATCACATTGATGATTCAGTCCATTATCAAATTTTTGAAAACAGGTCCCGCAATGCTTATTAATGACATCTGTTTTTAATTTTTTTCTTCTGCTGCTGGCCACTTTTCTACTATTGTACAGCCATAGAAGCCATTTTCTGGTGTTATTCTGTTACAATCTTGGTGTCTTTTAGCTCGTCTTTTTATTGGCTTGAAAATAAAAAGAAAACTTCATCGTCGTGCTCGAAACCACAAAATACTTTTTACATAGTCACGGGAACTTTATTTTTCAGATATTTGACTTCATATTTTACGTATGCAACCTCGATAAGCGCCGACATATTATGCCTAATGCAATAATTTATAATATAAAGGGGGGATTGACAAAAAAAATGCACTTTCTCGAAGAGGTGATCAGCTGGGATTTTCTAAGCCATGGAAAAATAATCACGAAAGCTTCCAAAATCACCCCCCGCTCGCAATTTTTGTTGGAATTTTTTTGCGATAATCCTTTGCTTCACGACCAATATGTATAGTAGTGTTGAAGCCTTATTAGGAGGACTGTAAAATTTTATTAATCCATCTGCCATGTTCTTTCCGTTGTTGCTGTTGGGATTCTTGAGGAAAAATTTTTACATTTTGTTAATGCAACCTTGAATTTATCGTCTATTCCATGTTTGCTGTTCATTATATTTCAATACAGTCAACCAGATATCAGTGGCTTGCTGGTATATATTTTAAAATTATATTGAAATTTTTTATTTCACTATTTGCTTTGGTTCATTTGAATGAATCCATTGCAAAGGCCAAAAATTATAAAATATTCAGAAAATGTCAAAACAGATATCAGTTAAACTATCGTGGTTGAAAAAAAATTTGATTTCTCTACTTGCTTATTTAGATAAAAGAAAGTATTAGGCAGCAAAAAATTACAGCAACATTTTTTTTTTTACAGTTTCTGATTATACATGATGGCAATATGAATATGAATAATCTCCATAGGTTCATTATTCATATTGTTATCCTGTAAAGAAAATCGACACTTGTCTTCAATGTTCGCATTTCAGAGTAATATTTATCGGTAATATTTCATTCGTCGTGTTTCATTGCATATTAAATTGACCCAATACTAAATATTTACTTAAATAAAAGCCTTAAGAACATTTTATACAACATCACTTTAGTTACTCCATTTGTCAAACATTACCTCTGAGAACGGTGAGTAACTAACTGCGTTCATCTTCTATTCAAGTAAAATTTATGTACTCATATGTCTAACGCACATGCAATCGTATACATATTCAGAACGAATTTAACAGGCAAATATGCCTTGAAATAACTGCATTTTACTTTAAGAAATTATAATAATAATACTGCTTATGGTCCAATCAATATCATACTTTTTAATTATTTATTAAAGTGCTTCACAATTGTTGAAGACTCTGTATAATACTTACTTCGCAATTTTTCGAAAATAAGTTAACTTTATATGTATGATTGCTATATTTCTAAATTCCAGTAATCTCCCAATAAGTCCAGTTTAGTTAACGAAAGATTAATGAGTGTTGTATTATGCAGTAAATTTATTTTGGTGGAGTCCTATCGTAGGCTGCAACTGTCCTTATGTACATTTTTTTAAATATAATATTTAAGACCTTTGATATTTATTGATTTATTTATTGTTCTTGAAGTCCGACCCTTGAACCGCTACGGTTCTTATGGTTTGTTAAAGATTTATCAAGAATTTCCAGTGTTAAAAAATTAATTTTATCTGCAGAGAATAATTTATACTTAAGTATGGGCAACGATAGAGTAAATTTAAAGTACACAACTCAAAATGTAGTAGACGAGCTTATATAGTAGTTTTTCAATAATAAATTAGTGCATTAGTCCAAATAAAACAACATCCGAATATTTTGCACTAAGAGTAATATAGTAAATCAAGAATCCTTAGAACAAGTCCAGACAACACAATTCATAGGAATACATACTGACAATTCTTTGAGCTGGCAATATATTGTAGATTTACTCCATAAAAACTGTCTTCAGCTTGTTTCGCGTTATATCGGTTAAGAGTGCATTTGCACGCCACAGTAAATTCGTATAATAGAAAGCGAACTAATGGCTATGCCGATATAACAGGAACCATGCACTTGGCTAGCTATATAGTTTTTAAGATAATGTAACAATTCAATTGGTAAATAAATTAAAATTAATTTAAACTCTATTTCAAACGCTAGGAAAAGAAAACAATAACTCCGACCCTGCTTTTTGTGATTTGCAGCAGTGTTACCCCTTCCAACAGCTACTGCCTCGCCCACTAAGTAAACTGTCCAATTATATTGGCAAAATTTAATTAATTTTTTTAATGCATTAATTTCTTAGAGGAGGAAATATTATGCCGATTTTTAACTTTTAGTCACAATTAATATATATATTTTAGTATTTAGTAGTATGAATCATATGACAATGATGAATTGCGGACAATTGAGTGGTATGTTCGAGTATAATAATCGAAAGGAAGAAACTTTGGAAACTTAATTTGTTTTAGTTTTTTTTTTCTTCGCATAAAGGCTTATAGCCATACAGCCAGCTACAATTTAATAAATAAAAATTGATAAGTAAAATACTAACCTAACCAATAACAAACATGACATGTGTGTCAGCCACACAGTTACAAAACAAAGGATGTACATGGGTAAGGAAGGTATATATAACACGAGGATGTAGAACATAAGGAACAAAGCTAACCTACTAACCTATAACTTAGTTTTCGTCTCTTCCAAAAAATCAATTAGAAAATCAAAAATATATTTCTTATTTAAGGATAACAGATGAAGTATATTAAAGGGTGTCGAGATTTTACCATTTTTTATTGTGTTATTATATAGCCTATCAGATGCTTCTGTGTGCTTTTTACACTCAAAAAATATATGATCTAGGTCGCCCGTAATGTTACAATATTCACAAACATCAGAATTTTAAACGTTTATTCTAAACAAATGTGCAGGGTAGCATGCATGACCAAATTTTAAACGTATAATTGTTGTAACATACTTTCTTGAACACTTATATTTTTGGTGCCAAAAGTCATGAGGCAGTTCAGAGTGAATTAACGAATATTTACTTGGTTTCATAAAGGTTAATTCCTTCCACATATAATCCCAATGATTTCTTAATTTAGATCTAAGTATATTCGTTGCATCCGGGAAACATAATTTATAATTGGAAGTAATTTCTACATCTATGCTCTTCTTGGCTAGATAATCAACATGTTCGTTGTCCTTCAATCCTATGTGCGCTTTTACCCACACAAAATATACCTCTCTTCCTTCGTCAAAGACATTTTGAACTAAGTTCTTAATGTGCATAATAAGGGGATTATCATTAATTCTAAAAGTAGTGGTGTTTTGTAATGCCTGTAGAACCGATAATGAATCAGAAAGGATAACAGTTTTCGGAAATTCTGAGGTTTGTATAAACTTGATGGCTTCACAGATAGCTGTCGCTTCGGCTGTAAAAATAGAGCACTCGTGCATAAGTTTGATTTTGGTATCAATATTTTCAGAAGGTATATAATATGCACACCCTGTTCCACTAGAAGGTTTGGAAGCATCTGTGTATATTAGCTCGGAATCTGGAAATTTTTCTAGTGTTATATTTAGAGAGTTTATACTCATTCTCAGTTTTTCACTATATTGTGGTACATATACTGCCAGATCGGTAAACAGAGAAAAATAATTGAAGTTATTGAAGTAGATAGTATTATTTTGAATTTTTGAGATTAAATAAGAGCATTCACGAAATGCAGATACGAGAGGTGGAGAGTTTTTTTTAATCCAATATTTATTTTGTAGATCGAAGGTATTGAGTGTTGATATTTTTTTTAAACGTGGAGGATTGTTAATATTAACTTTTAATAAAAGTTTCTCGCTAAATAAATTTCTTTTTAGTTTTAGTGGGGGTTCTAGAGCTTATACATGTAGGGCATCAATAGGCATCGATTTCATAGCACCAAGACAAATCCGAAGGGCATTACTTTGTACCGTGTCAATACGCTTAAGGAGTGACTGACTAGCAGACCCATAAAGAATACAGCCATAATCAATTATTGATCTTATGTAAGCCTTGTAAAAAAGGAGTGACGTTTGTACGTCAGCACCCCACCACGTTCTAGTAGTCATCTTTAAGAAATTTAAACCTTTGTTGCGCATTGTTTTAGTATTCAAATATAAAAAATGATACAGAATAGACTTAAGTTAACTAGTTTTAATCATTAAATCAAATCTCAATTCTGTTGCTTTGATTTTAAGAACAATATTTTGAAAGAGTGACGACTGTAACCGCGGTATTTGAGCTTGGTAACACGGCCTGAAAAGATATTATAAATAGATCGGTAACTGTAATATTACTATCCCCAACTTTTACTGGGATTGTTTGGTATCTATAATGCAGAAACGAAGTAAATTTTATATCTGTAAGAACGTATGTGAAAAACTAAAAATTTTGCCTCCATGTGTTTATACTCCTGAAATGGTTTTATTTGTAATACTTAACCACTGTAATTTAAACAAATAACAGGTACCACAATTATAAACATTTCTTCATTTTATTTGTTTTATTTTCCTTTGATTAATTTTGCTGTATATGTATCCATATCGCAAACTTATGCACAGTTTATTTAACGCAATTTTGATCGTGCTTGACTTGACTTGTAATTTTTTCCATATATTCTACCTGACAATACATATTATGAAACTGATTTTTTAGGTAGCAGAGATATTTTATAAATAACGAATTAGTATTCTATGCCCCTAGCGTGGTTGATTTTCAATTAGCAACATGCACTCATGCAGATTTTAAATGATAACATTCATAACTTTTAAATTATCAATTTGTAGACGGACACTGTGTGATAAAAATGGTAACATACTTTCCAATTATTTTATATTAAAAAACATTAACTATTCAGTATTGAAGTGGATACATTAATTAAATATACGCTCACTTGTGCTTTGAAACTATATTTTTGCTAAACCGTTTAAACATGGGCAACTAGCCGAATAAAATTCTATGATAAATATCACATTATTTTTTTAAATTGAAGTCATCTATTAAATATCAGTATTTTTCAAACAAAAAATACGTATACAGAGTGTTCAACATTTAGTTTTGTATACTTTAATCTTATTATGTATCGAAAAAATGTACTTTCTTTATGTGCAGAATATATAAAAAACATAGACGGCGTAGGTGAGAGCTATCACGTAGATTGATAATACCAACAAATAATATATCAAGTAGCATCAAAACTCATTATTCTATATTCTGGGTGGGCACCAAAATTCAAAAATTAGTAAAATCAGTAAATAATGACCTAAATAGTTTCAATTCCAATTTTTCCAAAAAATGTCAAGATAAAATAATTGCACACTATTTCCGTGCTTCTTAATAATAATATTAATAATAATAATAATAGATTTATTGCCCAACAGAATAATCCAATTACAGGACAATGTCCGTCACACATGATAATATTGAGAACTATACTAGGAGCTGATACTGCCTATGCAGTAACTAATACATACTAAAGAATAACAATAACATCATTATAGCTTAACTTATAAAGAACAATTAAATTATTATTAAAGACATAACAATATATTCAAACTAATATTGATGATTTCAATAAACTGTTGTAATGGTCTTGATGTACTGACTTAAACGTCTGCTAAATATATCACATTGACTGCTAAGCTTGTTATATAGTTCCATCATAGAGTAAATGGGAGACTTTTTGAGCATGTTTGTACGGGTATTGGGACAGTAAAATAGAATGTCTTGACGTGCTCCTAATCTCGGAATTCTGAAATTAATTTTTGATAATAGTGTTGGACAGTCGATTAAATGGTTAAGTAGTTTATATAAAAATACTAATGTAATTAGTATTCTTCTATTCTCTAATGATTTCATGTTTAATCTCGACAGTAATAGGGTATTTGGATATCCTTGCTCTGGATAGTTTCTATCCATTCTAAAAACTAAGTACTTCATAAATTTTCGTTGAATATTCTCTACTGATTGTGAGTGAACGTTATAAATTGGGTTCCAAATTATCACACCATACTCAAGTTTTGATCGTACCATTGAGAAATACAACGTTTTAAGTGCATCTACATTAGAGAATTGTTTACGATTTCTTAGTAATTTTAGTGCCGAATTTGTAGATGAGTTTACATGTTGTGTACAGTCCAGTTTAGAGTCGAATAGTACACCCAAGTCCTTAGTTGATTGAGCTCTTGATAATTCCGTGTCATTGAAGGTATACAAGAACTCTATAAAACTGATTTTACGCGTGTACGTTACTACCTTTTGCATTTTGATACGTTCATATCTAATTTGTTGGAAGTACACCATAATTCAATTTTGCGTATTTGCTGTTGTAAAGTTAGGCAGTCCTCGATGTTGTCAATTTCACTAAATATTTTTAAATCATCCGCAAATAAAAGTTTTTCGCAATCTAACATATCACATAAATCATTTATAAATATAATAAACAAAAGTGGCCCCAAGTTTGAACCTTGGGGTACCCCCGATGTTGCTAGGTAAGTATTTGACCTAAAACCATTATACTGAACATATTGTAACCGGTTATCTAAATATGATATAAAAAACTGTAACATTAAATTACTAAAACCTATATAATTTAATTTTTCAATTAATAAATTGTGGTCTATACGGTCAAAGGCTTTTGAAAAATCAGTGTACACCACATCTACTTGACCTCTGTTGTCCAGTGACTCGGACACGAACTGAGTTAAACAAGCTAAGTTTGTTACTGTAAAACGTTTCTCCATAAAACCGTCTTGGTGAGTGGAAATTATATTCTCTACCCCGGAATAGATTATAGTATATACTGAGGCCTCAAAGACCTTTGCAAAATTAGGTAGAATTGAGATCCCTCTATAGTTTTTTACATCTGCCACATTTCCGCTTTTATAAATAGGGCATACTTTTGCTAGCTTCCAACATTCGGGAAAGGTAGACGTTCTCAATGCAATATTAAATAAAGTTCGGAGTGGGGTGATAAACACATTTGCGCAGTCTTTAACTAAAAAACTGGGGACTTGATCATGTCCCGATGTCAATTTGTTTTTTAGCTTTTTGATACCTTGTCTGATGTCTGTTTCTGACAACTGATCGATATTTATGGTTGGTTGGTTACTTATAATATTAGAAGTTGGCATTGTGTCAGACGGTGGTAAGTAAACGCTATTAAAAAATTGGCCAAAATTATCTACAATTTCTTGCGGATTATCAACTTCTTTTTCATTGTAATACACTTTACCGGGTATTCTAGTAGTGCCTTTTTTATTATTGATGTAGGACCAGAATTGTTTAGGGTCAGTAGTTAATGTGCTCTCAATATTTTCTATGTAATTTTTGTACGCATTTTTGGTTTGTAATTTAATTAATGATCTAAGGCGTTTATATTCTTCTAATGTATTTGCATCGTTGAATTTCTTGTATTTTTTGCGGTGCTTATCTCTCAGTTTCACATTCTTTATTATTTCAGGTGTGTACCATACAGGAAATTTTCTTTTTTTATCTTTGAATTTCGGAACGTGTACGTCAAAAATTGAATATAGTTTTTGGTAGAATTCTTCGCATGCATTATTGATATCATGAAAATTTTCCAAAAACGTCCAGTCAACCCTTAATATTTGCATCAATTACTTTCTCACCTCGAGTGCACAAAATATATTCTTTACGCTCAAAATGGGGAAGGTTGTCCGGTCATATTTTCCTTGAAATTCCACAAAAATTTGAAAAAAAATTGGTAACATCTTTTATCAGGAAATGCCACCTACCATGTTTTTACAATTCTTTACTAGCATACTGTTCTGTTTTATATAATGAAATAGTATTGCATTATTTTCCTCGCTAGTTCTTATGTAAACGTATACGTAGATTTATATAAACAACAGAAGATTATGACGGCAAATGAAGTTTAATTTTGTAAGTAAACATTTTAATTAAAAATGCCGTTAATAACAGACAAAAATAAAGCAAGTAGAGTTCGTTGGCTAAGTACAAAACTCACGAATTGTACAAAGTGGAAAAATGTTCCAAACATAGAAGTTCCTGTATTACATTTGATGTAATACATATAAGTTGCAATAGACATACTGTATGAATAGGAAAGCTCTAGAATTACAAACACTTACAAATGCGGAATGAAATATGCTGCTGTCAAAATTTTATTACAGAAGTCTTACAGAAAGATATTTTAAAATTCTTGAAATATGTGAAACATATATATTTTAATTGAAAATGAAAATAAGTAAATCTTATCGCAATGTTGTTGATAATTCTACTATACATTAGTTAAATGATTATTAATACAAATCTTAATAATATTTATAATCACCTACACCAGTTGCCATTTTATATGCATCATGTTTGAAATTATCTGCTTCTCATTCAGCTAGAGAATTACGTTTTAGAATCGATATATGAAAGATACTAAAGAAAGCAAACGGAGTAATGGCAAACGTGGAATAGAATATTCTACAATAAATTATGGAATGGCCCATATTCCATACAAGCAAAAAGTTTACAGTTCGAAAGCGAGGACTACGGTTCGCGAGTGCGGATATGCCATACCAAACGTGTTGTACTCTAACAAGATTTTAGAAATTGTACAAAAAAACTTCAAAATTCTTCAAAACGTCACATGTGACGTTGGAAATAAATACTTCTTGTTTGACGTAACCGTAGCAACCGAACCATGTTGCAATGATATTTATTCCGACACAGTTTTAGTTGTGGAATTTGCAGTTTCTGATATAGTGTTAGAGAAAATATGTTACTATATAATTTGTTGAACACGAAAAAAATTAAGATGGTTAAGACTACTAACATGCTAAGATAATAATCACAACTTTAACACGCCTCAATAGATATTTTTTTTACACCGGTACATATTCTCTCCGGATAAATTCATACATAGAATGCAAATAATGGTATGCCTCAGGATTCAACTTTGGGACTACTGTTGTTTACTTTGTACATTTCTGATATTTCAGATGTAGTCACTAGTTGCCAACTACATCTGTCTATAGATAATGGGCTTGTTCGGCATTTTTTTTATTTCATAAATCGAAAGTGCAAGTATAAAATAATGGATCTGCAAAAAATAAGAATTTTATTCGACCGTTTAGTATCTTAAAAACTATTACAAATGTCCACCTCGCGAAAATGGGGCGTGGCCAAGCGCTACGTCACTATATGCATAGACTCGGCGATCTCAATAGACTTGATGCTTCTTAGTTGTTATAATAAGTGTTTTCGAAGTATTGTTTGTTTTGCTTACTTCTTGACAGTAGGGGAATACAATTTGGTGAAATGTCAAAAAATTACAATTTTCTCTCGCTTCTGTCGGGATGAATTTTCGATTTTGACCCTGCAATTTACGATTAGGATTCATCGCCGACCGTCTCCTTTCCATAGAAACATAGAACGAACTTCCACTCGACGTATTTATTTAGTTACCAGTGTTTGAAAATTCCATGTTTCTCGACTTTTCAAGTCAAATTTGAAAGGTCCCAGAAAGTCACTTTTCTTACGTCACTTGCGTATAGTGACGTCAAAAATGAGCGTTCGGTTTTTGCAACTATTACTAATTTCAACCCCTTATACTCGAGAACGGAAAAAGTTAATAATACAAAATTTTAAGTGCATAATGAGAATATCGAGTACTATATGAAAAAGTATAAAAAACCATATAAAAAGAATATGACGGAACAAGACCATTCTAAGTACCTATACAAATCAGTTAATTCTCAAGAGCGGCGAGATGCTTTGACTTTATTAAATTAGAATTAAAAAAATGGGTATTCATCTAACTGTAATTTAAAACTAAACCCTAAAGAATTGCAAGTAATTCTAATAATTACTATTGTTGCATTGTAAAATTCATCAGAATTTTTTTTACATTCTGAAAAATTTTTACTATAAATATAAAAATCACTTCCTATTGCAAATGATGAATTTGGGGTTTTGATTAGTCTCAATGTTAAATTTTGAAAAACACGTCTGATCCAAATAGAAATTGGCATATAGTCGATTGACAATTTTTTATGATTTTGCGAAAGATGTATCTAGCGAGTGTAAATTTATTTTATGGATCTCAGATATTATCCTTAATTGATCATGGTGATAGTAAAGTATCCTGTGATAGTAAGAAACCGCTGCCTAAGGAATCACAACTTCCACATCCAGACTTCCCATCCAAGTCTCTTTAAAGGAAAACATTTTGCCTATATTTGCACTTTAGTATGTGGAAATGATTGGTCATAGAAGACGCCTACATATGTAAAAAGTATAATTTAATTTATTGCCATTAACAAATGGTTGCTTAGTTCTCACACTCTTAGCAAATACGTAAAAGACGTGAGAGACGTGAGACGTGAGAAAAAAATCATATAATCGTGTCATTCATCGAATTCTGTGCTTTCCAAATGTTGGTTAGTATATCCGTTCGTTCGTCCGTCCTTCCACCTGCCAGTCCGACCGTCTGTCATCATATTTCATGGAAGCATGGTAACTTAAAAGCGGAAAGTCCAATCGCATAGTAAGTTAGTGTTGGCTGGAGAAAAAAACATTGTTTTTAAATGAAGTCCATTAGGAAATATAAAACATTTTTATCGTAAAGGGTACCTAAAGAGTTTGCGACCTTGACATGACTCTACGAAAACAAAAATAATGCGTAGTATAGAACGTACCAAACTTATAGCAGTTTAATTCGTAAACCAGAGATGCGCTCGATCTAATGAAAACGTCTGTTCGACAAGAACTTAAAATATTAGAATAATTGGGGACACATAAGTAAATTCTCTTGTTGATTAAATTGGATTGGCTGAAGTCTTATTGAATACTTTTTGTTAGTTAAATCTTATCGAACAACAGGCATGTACACTTGCTTATGCAAACAAAATAGCACATTATTAATATTATTATATAAATTGCCGGCTACTGTGCAAAAGAAACACGAGTAAAATTGGACGCCGGAATTTTTTACTCGAAACGCTGCCAATGCCGTTAGAGTTATGAAAAAAAATGAACATAGACAATTTTATAGGGAATTAAATTTTCT
Organism: Stenurella melanura; assembly: GCA_963583905.1. Lineage (NCBI taxonomy): Eukaryota > Metazoa > Arthropoda > Insecta > Coleoptera > Cerambycidae > Stenurella > Stenurella melanura. The sequence goes on from OY757309.1 coordinate 199,713,348, forward strand.
ATAAAACAGTCAGGGCTGGCATATGTCTATCTTCAATACCTTATAGTGCAGTAAAAAAAGCATTTTAATTTGCACAGTCTGGATACAGCAAGATTATGATTTTATCCTGTTTCGGGTATCACCCGGAGTATATTCCTAAGTTTTGGACCTCGAAAACCTTGTGCTACTTTTTTCATAAACAATTAAATTTTTTTTACTGCATTTTTCGAGCTTAAAATGTGAATAACTCCGGTTCTATAAGCCGGATCGGGGCAAACTAAAAACCAGTCTCTTATCCCCGATCCGGCTTATAGAGCCGGAGTTATTCACATTTTAAGCTCGAAAAACGCAGTAAAAAAAAATTAATTGTTTATAAAAAAAGTAGCACAAGGTTTTCGAGGTCCAAAACTTAGTAATATGCTCCCAGTGATATCCCAAACAGGATAAAATCATAATCTTGTTGTATCCAGACTATACCTATCTCCTAATTTTTTTGGGCTTTTTTTACTGCACTATTAGGCATGAGAGCGATTTAAAGTTGAATACAAAATTTACAGTTGTAGTGTGCGCGACTTTCAACCATCTTCTCGCCAAAAGTATTTAAGATATATAGACATATGCTACCACTGACATTTTTATAGAAAATTTAATTTTCCATAAAATTGTTTAAGTCTATTCTCTTCGTAACTCTGCAGGTCACTGAAGAAACACTGGTGGAAAGATAATTCTTCTAAAAGCGCCAGCCAAACATTCGACACTGTTGTACGTCTCTATCTTCGTCCTACAGTTGGATTAAAATGAAACGTAGGTGAAGATGAACTACATTGTTCGTAAAAATATTTTACATTAGTTCACTTATCTAGTCTACAAGTGTAAGAATTGTGACTGCTGGAAGTAAAATTTTTTTGTTAATTAAACCCTGAAATAAAGTTCCAACTGTCTCGACCATTTTAATGAAATTGGGTTTACGGCAAGTAATCAAGGTTGATGATTGAAATGCGCAAACAAATTAAGTAAGCTACTCTATTCAGTTTTTTCCGCTCTTTTCGAATATCGAAACAGACCTACAAAATTTTGTCGTACAGGGTGTTGATTTTGATACATAATATATTGCCAATTTTTTATTAACCGGGCCTGGATTTCTTTTTGGTTTATTATGAAGTTCTATCAAGAAGAATAAGTGACACATATATTCTAAGTATGAACTGATTTTACAGGGTGGTTCAATAGTTATGATCAAAGAAAAATTTGGCCAAAATCAATAGAACATCCTGTATCTCAGTAAGGAAGGACGATGAATGGATTAATTCCGGGTAACTTGGAATCACCACAGTGCCCTGTATCAACAAGTAACGTATGTACCTTTTTTTATTTATTTATTTTAACGCCTTATTTATTTTAACGTCCTGACGAAGGTTAGCTAATGCTACTGTACCACTTAACCAGGACGACGAAATGAAATACACTCACCCATTTAAGTGACAGATTCGACCGGCGTGCCTTAAATTCGCCGATCGACATCTCGCCACTGAAACCGGTAACGTACCTCACCTCATATTGATAATGTATTACTTGTAGTTAAACTTGGCATTTCAATTTTTTTACTATGTGTATGTGAGCACATATAGTTACAATAAACTATTTTCAGTTGTAGTACACATATGCGTGCGTTTCTACTATAAAAACCTCCAAAGGTAGTTTTGTGGCTAAAAAGCAAAACTGGTAAGCCCAAAAAATGAGAGAACAATATTATACCCTGTATATTAAGTACGATTTCATAAGTGATTAGGCTTACTATTTAACATATTTTTTTCTAACGCATAAGATACGAAAGCAATGCAAAAAATATTGATATTGTTCTATTCAGCCAGAGACATGTCGACAGAATTATTTGAATTGGATTCAATTATGGCAACATGTGTTTATACAATTTCAAAAGGTTAATGATTTACATGTCAATAAAATATATGCTATATTTTATCATTTTATTTCAAACAATTTGTTTTATTTTACTACTTTGCTATTGTTATTATTGTTGAAATATAGACTGAACAAACCATGTGATTTGTAAATTGGCTTTATTGACATTTTGATATGAGATTTTTGTAACATAATGATACTAAAGTGCAGTTTTCATTTCAATCCAGTAAAATTATACTATATAGGAACTATATGCAACATATGTATACATATAAAATGATTCCATGCGTGTCTTTAGGTGATATAATACAGGTAAAATAAATCAAAACCGTCTAAAGGAGAAATGGCAAGAATAGTCTAATTTCTTATTCTAAATGGCTATAAAAATGCTTACTTTGGAAAAAAACGATGAATCCCTGTCTATACATTGGATGAAACATAGTTAAATAAATTAATTTCAGCCCTTTGTTCTCATTTTTAACTGAATTTACATATCGTAGGGGATCATGTAGATACCAGTTTAACCTGCCTAGCCGTAGGGGACTATGTTGGATGCCAGTGTTAAAATGATGGCAAATAAGAATTTTTACTTGTTAGCATAACCAGATGTCAGGTTATCTAAAGAATGCAAAGATTTCATTAATATTTTTATATATAGTTTTTCCTTTAGTTCTCATAGATAGTTTTTCTTTCCGCTGTTTGCAAAATCCCATAAAGAATATGTTTCAATACTTACAACAGGTTTTTATGGGCATAATTAGGGTATCTCGTTTTTACTTAAAGAATGTAGGCAAACAAAATATTAGTAAATCTTTCATGGAATAGGTAACATTTTCTTGATAAATAGATGAAAATCAGTTGTTTCGATTAGTAAATGTCAAACATTTAATGTCTAATTTTAGAAAATTTTTGAATTACATGCTTATATAAATTGCATGAGTACATAATTTACAATTCAGGGCATATCTGCTCTACTTAATTATACAGACTGTCTATTTTACGAGGGCCACACCAAATATCTCGCTTAATCTATTGTAGAAGAATAAAGTTTTAGAAACAATTATCCCATTTTTTGTGAGCTATATTTCAGTAAAAAGAAATTTGAAATCCATAGCCTACTTTATGAGATATTTTACAAAAACCTGAAAAATAGGAAAACCATAAACGGTTATAGCTTCCTTATTTGAGGAGATACGAAAAAAGTTAAAGGAATGAAAGTTGACGGCAAAGACAATAAGAATAATAACGTGTAACAAAAAAATCGAAAAATGCAGTTGGCTTTGACATACGCTTTTGTGCAAAAATGAAAAATACATATCTCAAAGTAGGCCATGACGCCATTAATTGAGTTATTTTGTCTCATTCCAACGATATAAAACATGTCACAGAAATTTTAACCGATAGTGTCAATATTTAATATTTTACGAATACCGCAATTCATATAATTGCATCGTAACAATCAGCTGTCCCATAATTAGTGAAAAACAATGTACAATATTTAATATTTTACGAATACCGCAATTCATATAATTGCATCGTAACAATCAGCTGTCCCATAATTAGTGAAAAACAATGTACACAGTTATTAATAAATTTGACAGATTGTCACTGTTGTATGTTGTATGTTGCGTTGTCGAGTTCTAAGACAAATTTTATATCAGTAATTATGGTGTACACCAATAATAACAAATTCGATATGATTAGCATTTATTGTCAGTGCAATTTTGACGCTGAGATGGCAGTCACGGTTTACGGAGATAGATTTCCAGATGCTCCGCAGCCAAATCGAACTATGTTTAGGAAGTTAGTTCAAAATCTAAAAACGCACGGTTCGTTTTCAAAAATAGTAGTAAGGCGAGCGCATGTTGCGGATAATGTAAGAAAAGTGAATAGAGTAATGATTTATGTTAACCAAAATGAGGAAACCTCTTTGAGACAAATTCAGAGAAACTGTCCCATAAAAAAAGACAGTGCAAGAAAAATATTGAAAAAAAAACCGGATTTCGATGCTACAAAATGAGGAAAGTTCAACATTTAAATGAGGGAGATAAGCCAAGGAGAGTAAGATTTTGTAGATGGTTATTAAATAAGAAAAGGAATGACGCGCTGATATGTAGCAAAATTCTTTGGTCGGACGAATCAAATTTTTCTAATAATGGATTTTTCAATAGAAATATGCGTTATAAGTGGACACGAGAAAATACACATTGGTGCAGAGAGCCTTCTTTCCAAGAAAGATTTTCTACGAATGTTTGGTTGGGTCTTTTAGGAACTAAAGTAATTGGACCTTATTTTTATGATGGCAAATTAACCGCTCGTAGATACCTTAATTTCCTGCAAAACGAATTTCAAGATTTTCTTTATGAATTAACAGTGGCAGAAAGATTAAATTATTCCTATTTTCAACAAGATGGGGCTCCACCTCACACTGCTGTAATATGTACAAATTATTTAAATCAAGTTATGCCAGATAGCTGGATAGGCACCTATGGTCAGCTCGATCACCAGATATTACTCCCTTGGATTTTTTCGTCTGGGGTTACATTAAAGACAAGGTATTTCAAACTGCCCCTGAAAATATTGAGGACATCAAAACCAGAATTCGAAACGCATGTGAGGCAATTACTCCTGAAATGCTCCAAAATGTAATGCGTGACGTGTCTCGTAGAGCACGTTTATGTGTCAGAATGCATGGTGCACAATTTGAGCATTTGTAGTCAAAAAAATGAATACACACAATTTCTTTTCAATATAGTAGTAGGTAGTACTGTTAAACATAGTTTTTCGTTTTTTTCTTTGGATGTTCGTTTTGTACTTGTATTTTTATTTATGAGATATTTATTGGTTTGTATTAAATTGTAATAAATAATTACGGAATTATAATTATTATAAAGTGAATTTTTACTATTATGGCACAGCTGATTGTTACGATTCAATTACATGAATTGTGGTATTCGTAAAATATTAAATATTGACACTATCGGTTAAAATTTCTGTGACATGTTTTATATCGTTGGAATGAGAAAAAAATAACGGAATTAATGGAGTCATGGCCTACTTTGAGATATGTATTTTTCATTTTTGCACAATAGCGTATGTCAAAGCCAACTGCATTTTTCGATTTTTTTGTTACACGTTATTATTCTTATTGCCGTCAACTTTCATTCCTTTAACTTTTTTCGTATCTCCTCAAATAAGGAAGCTATAACCGTTTGTGGTTTTCCTATTTTTCAGGTTTTTGTAATATATCTCATAAAGTAGGCTATGGATTTCAAATTTCTTTTTACTGAAATATAGCTCACAAAAAATGGGATAACTGTTTCTAAAACTTTATTCTTCTACAATAGATATTAAGCGAGATATTTTGTGTGGCCCTCGTAAAATAGACAGTCTGTATATAACCAAAGCCGTTGCCATTTTAGATTTAATTAAAGGTTTATTTTATAAAGATTCGTCAAATAATGGTTAACGATTGTACGATACTTTCATACATTATAAATATTGAGTATCTGACTAAAAATAAACTTCTGAAAACTGAAACGGCAAATCCGAGACCAAACAAGAAAAATCCATTATCTCATTTCTTCTTCACGAGCTTTTGTATGACAATACTTTAAATTTTACATTGATCTCAGCGGTAGGATTTCTAACAAAATAAATAAATGATCAGCAAATTAATCACCGAATAGGAGAAAAAAACCCGACTCCAAAATTAGCGTACAATATATTTATTATTAGAAAATTGATTGACTTAATGGACTCTTGCGTGAAACAGCTTAGTATTTTATTTACTGGCGCGATGAGTGATTTGATGTATTTTTATAATACAGATATACTTCAATTCTCAACTGAAAAAATAATGAAACGGCTTGAGGTCATGCAATGCCCTCTGAAATTTTAAGTCTATATCGAATGAACCAGTGTTCGAACTAGAGCCTGTTTTAACTGAACGTGGGAAGGAAATATAGTCTCACAGGATTTCATAAATCACGATTATAAACATATTTAAAGGCATGGGAAACGCATCTCACCGTTGGAATCATCAAATAGTTTACCTTCTTGTCATCATCAGAAGAAACATTGAGTGTTAACAGATCCTTTCTAAATAAAGACCTGCGCACATCAAGGATGTGTTTTAGCAATTATACTTTGCAACATCCTTGTGGGTGCCATGACGATCATTGTAGACAATAACAATCCTGAGAAAAAAGACCTGCATCTGCATATAGGTTTGATGGAGGAACCTCTAGTCAAGAAGACATCTCAGGGTTACATCAGAATACGACCAGTGATCTGCAATATACGGAAAATTGTGTCCACCTCGCTAGCTTAGCCTAAAATCTCTAGTTCATCTTTGATACATACGCAACATACTCATGAACTTATAACGAGTTAGACCTAGAAATGGAACCAAAGTAATATTCATTTCAGACTACGTACATCATGACAACAGCACGATCTCAGAAGAGCTCCTAGAACATGTAGAGCAGCTCAGTTACCTAAGCACCATTGCATGACAAAGCAACTTAGACTTCGAGATCTAGAACCACGTAAGTAACATGTCGAGAAATTCTTGGTCGACGAAATGCGTATGTAGCAACCATGACCCTAGATTACAAACAAAGATGGCGCTCTGCCTTGCAATCATTTGCTTCATTCTTCTAATAGTTATGAATGCTAGGATGCTTCTTCAACGCTCATGGCTGGCTATACTGCGCGTATGCCAATACACTGCCGAAGTAATTGCTTTATTGGGAGCTGCTGCAAGGAACGCGGAAGTAATTATGGCAATTTAAAGATGTTCTGCATTAAATGCTGCAGACGTGTTAACGGTTGTAAAAAGTGAGCTAGAGATCACTTGCAATAGAGAATAAAGTTACTAACCCCTCTTTTCAGAATTCTGAAAGTAAGGGGTTAGTAATGCCCTGATAGAATACTCCGGATTTTATAAAAAAAAATTGAAAAAATTATGTGCTAATAAATATTCCATTTTACCTTAATGAAAATAACTTGTTTTCTAAATGTATATCTGCCTTTTGAAAATTCCATAGTACCACCTGAGCCCCAATAAATGCCACGGAAAATATAATCAGATTCTGAGATGATAAGTAAATTACATCGATAGTGTTACAGTTCTCTACATATATTTAAGGCACATAAAAAGTGTCGGCGCCTTTGACTTTGCTGCAAAGACCAAAGACCCCGACATTTTTTAATTGCCTTAAATACATATAGAGAACTATAATAACGGCCCTCTGTGTGCGAAATTGAATCATATAGGGTTTAATCAAATTTCTTTAAACTTGTTTAATTCGTATGTTTGAGACCGAAATCTATATGTTATTGGGCTTAATTTAAAGTATATGGGTGCCACAAGGATCTATCCTTGTTTTTCCTTATTTATACCTCTGATCTTTATACTAGGATTACCAGCATGTCATATACAAGGATATGCTGACAACATGTAAATTTGTCATGATTTCTCTCCCAGTAACGCATAGCTTGTTAATAATTTAATAAACTTCGATATAGTTAGAATAAATACTTTGTTGTACCCCATTATTTATAAATAAGTGGGAGAAAATCGTTCTTTATATTGTTTAGAAATTCACGTATCATAGAAAATATAGTAATCATTTTTAATCATGAAATTAGTAATGACGTGATTCCCTTCACTCAAAAATATATAAAATTGTGTATAATTGTAGATTATAATCTAAGACAAGTTGAACATGTCCATACAGAGTTGACTCTATTCTGAGTAAAAATTATGTTATTTTTATTTTAAAATTTTAAGTTTTAATTTTAGGAGAAAATTTCACTCGTGTTCTCAATTTACAATTGTACGTATACTGTCTATGATTAGTAGAATCACTTATTTATTATTTGTGTTAAAAAAATGTTATTGTTTCGCTGCTGTATTTTTACTTTGTCGACTGTAATTTATGCATTTAGTTTTTCTATAGCATTGAACTAATTGTATTCATCGTTTCCTCCTCCTTGCGTCAAATGTAAGTTGCTATGTCATTCTATTATACATAATAAACAAATTAAATCTAGCAATACTTACGATAACTAACCCTAAGCAAAAATCTGAAATTTTTCAATATTCATTCTGGTATGTCAACTCAGTTGTATACCGGGTGAGTCACAAATTGCGCTCACCCCGATATTTCCTAAAATATTTGGAATAGAAAATTGAAATTTAGAGGCCTTATTACACGACTAAAATGCCATCTTTTCAATAAAAAATCAAGTTTGGTGCACATCCGGTTTGACCGGAAATGCCCACAACTTTCGATTTTTAAATGGAACACCCTATATATTTTTACATTTTTGGAATTTAGAGGAAATTTTGAATATAATACATCCATTTTGGTCACTTTTTGATAAACATTAAAAATATTATTAAAAAATCTATTTCTGAATCCAGAGTGCTGTGGTGCCCAAAATATATTTTAGTTTATGTGCTACATTACTATAAAAATAAAAAGAGCAATATGATTGAATTACTTAATTCTCTAGAGGCGTTTAAAATTTTTAAATGTGATTTTTACCCACTAACTCGGTTTTTTTAAATGGGAATTTAATCGTTCACCAACATTTTTAAATACCTCATTTTCATACGAATCTAATAATACCAAAATTTTGAAAATACGCTCAGAAATATTTGAGATTTCATGCAAAATACAATGCAACCAAGCTTTTAAAAACATGCGGCTAATAGATAATAGATTTGGAAACTTTTGGAAACTAAAATGGCATATTTCTGTGTAAATCTGGTAACCTAATAACATTGAAAAAATCATAGTAGCCATTGAATGTAATAAAACAATATCAGCTGTCAGACAGACTCGTGTAGTTATAGGCAATCTTGAGCTATCAAACATTTAATAAGTGTGAGAGCAAAGAACGTTACAATTAAGTTCAGCATAGGTATGTGGAGGTAAACACAATTACATCCACAAGGACATTTGCAATAGAATGCGACATCAGTTCGGTTTTCAGAGTTTTATTTAAATGAACATAAATATCGGGCCTATAAATAAATAAAAATCAATTCCGTTTGAACAATTAAACTTAAACTAGGTAACAGTAGGTATCTTTAAAACAATTAATATAATTAAACCATAAATTGACATTTATACATATTGTTCAAAATGTCCACCATTTTTTCTATACACAATTCGGCTCTGCGTACAGTTGCTTGAATGACTCTACGCAACTCAGCCGGCGTTATTTCATTAAGAGCCCATACAACTTTATTTTGCAGCTCTTCACGGGTATTTGAAGAAGTTTTATAAACTTTATTTTTGAGAGTGCCCCATACATAGTAGTCGAGGGGTGTTAAGTCAGGTGACCTAGGAGGCAACCTGATATGACCTTGATTTGCGATAAGGCGTTCACCATGCAAGTTGTTTAAATATTCCACCACTCTTCTGGAATTATGTGGGGGAGCACCATCTTGTTGGAAAAACAGATTTTGTAAATAGGCAAGAGGAAGTAAGTCAAGAAATTCTGCTGTCTGGTTTTGTAAAAAGAATAAATATCGTTCGCCAGTAAGTGTTCCATCAAAAAATATGGGTCCAATTATTCGATCTCCAAGTACTTTAAGACAACAGATAAAACCCAAATCTTTCCTGAATATTCCCCCGCCCTACCAACCTCGGATATTCTTGAGACCAGTACCTAGTATTATTTCTGTTAAACATACCTTGGTTCGTAAATCTACTTTCATCTGAATATAAAATATGAAAAGGAAAACCTGGGTTTTGTTGTACTGCATTTAAGAACCAGTTGCAATATACTAGCCTCCTGTCGTTATCATCTCCATAAAGATGTTGGTGTATTTGGTATTTATAAGACCGAAACTTATGTTTCTTTAAAATTCTGCAAACCGAAGACTGACTAATGTCGCATTCCATTGACAATTCCCTTGTTGATGTTGTTGGGTGTACCATCACAAATCCTAATACATCAATTTCTTTGTCCTCACTTACAATAAATGTTTGATGGTCATCTTGTTGATTGGGTTCGTTTCTTAATTCTTGTTCCACTCTGGCAAACAAGTGTCTGCTTGGATGACGTCTGTTGGGATATCGTTGCTGATACAGTTCTGTAGCTGCAGCTGAATTTTTGAGACGCTCTCCATATATCAGTAACATGTCGACCTTTTCATTTCTACTAAAATTATTCATTTTCTTTAATTTTTACTCAAAGAAATTTCCGCAACGCTTTATTTTGTATCTGTCTGACAGCTGATATTGTTTTATTACATTCAATGGCTACTATGAATTTTCAAATGTTATTAGGTTACCAGATTTACACAGAAATGTGCCATTTTAGCTTCCAAAGCCCACTAATCTATTATCTATTAGCCGCATGTTTCTAAAAGCTTGGTTGCATTGTATTTTGGCTCAAATCTCAAATATTTCTGAGCGGATTTTCAAAATTTTGGTATCATTAGATTCATATGAAAATGAGGTATTTAAAAATGTTAGTGAACGATTAAATTTCCATTTAAAAAAACCGAGTTAGTGGGTAAAAATCACATTTAAAAATTTTAAACGCCTCTAGAGAATTAAGTAATGCAATCATATTGCTCTTTTTATTTTTATAGTAACGTAGCACACAAACTAAAATATATTTTGGGTACCACAGCACTCTGGATTCAGAAATAGATTTTTTAATAAAATTTTTAATGTTTATCAAAAAGTGACCAAAATGGATGTATTGTACCTATTCAAAATTTCCTTTATATTCCAAAAATGTAAAAATATATAGGGTGTTCCATATAAAAATCGAAAGTTGTGGGCATTTCCGGTCAAACCGGATGTGCACCAAACTTGATTTTTTATTGAAAAGATGGCATTTTAGTCGTGTAATAAGTCCTCTAAATTTCAATTTTCTATTCCAAATATTTTAGGAAATATCGGGGCGAGCGCAATTCGTGACTCACCCGGTATAATGCATAAAAAAAAAGACCAAAAATACTAAACATATGCATAGTTTTGCAACAGCAATTTTATGATTTCATACCTTCTGGGATATCACCAGGAGTATATATATCTGAGTTTTGAACTTCCTATTGCATTTCTTATAAACAATTTTGTTTTTGACCTGTTTTTCTATGTAAAAAGGTGAATAACTCCAGTTCTAGAGGTCCTATCGGGACAAACAAAGAACCAAAAAGCTTTACAATTTAATTTTCAACAAATCTGCGTTGGCTTTGGGTCATTTGAATACGTACATAACGCACAACATAGAATCAACTAGCTGAAGAGCGTTTTTTTTTTTTCAGTTTAACGCCCGGGGTCGTCAAGAGTTCCGATCGGCTTCAAACTTTCAGAAAATATACGTTTTGTTAAAAACAATATACCGTGAAATTTTGGTGCCCAAATATTGAACCTTGTGGGTACAAATGAATTTGTTATCTGAAGTTTGAATTGCCCGCCATATTGTGCCATTAAGTCAAAAATCGTTTTATTTTAAAATGTAGGTCTGGACGCCAGCTTTCCAGTGACGTTATAAACATTTTTTATAATCATTGTGGCCACATTTTTGGCATTTATTCAAGGTCTAAAGAATAACAAATGGACATTTTCTACCATTTCCGGTAGACGAAAATCAACTTTCTTTTTTTTAAATTAGTTCTCGCAATTTTCTTTCCTTTCTGATAAAAAGTTTTCACAACTGTTTCCAAAAATGTTTTCAAAATGGCCGAAAAAAATCCATTTGTTGTCATTTGGTTCATAAACAAATGCCAAAAGAGTGGCCAAAATTACATTAAAAGAATTTTTTTTCATCTCATCGGGAAGCTGATGTCCAGATCTACATTTTGAAATTAAAATGATAAATTTTGGACTTAGTGGCACCAAATGGGGTATTTTGTTTTCAATTCAAGGTATATTTTCTGAAATTTTGAACCTGATCGGAACTCTTGACGTCCCTCGATCTTAAAATAAAAAAGAGAACGCTGTTCAGTCGGTTGATTCCTTGTACGTTATAAACGTACTGAAATGACCCAAAATCAACACAGATTTGTTGAAATTTTAATTGTGAAGGTTTTTGTTTTTTTCCGATTAAACCTCTAGAACCGAAGATATTCACCTTTTTATCTTAAAAAACAATGTTCAAGAAAACAAAATTGTTTATATAAAAACGCAATAGGCCTTGGAAGTTCAAAACTTAGATATATACTCCTGGTGATTCCCCAGAAGGTATATAATCAAAAAATCGCTGTTATCAAATTCTTCGGTTGAACCGGAAGTGACATAAATTATTTTTTCTTAAATGGAATGACTGTATTTTTTTTATCGCTTCTCATTAAGCATACATTTCTAAGTGCAACAGTTTTACTTCCCTCGCATACCGAAGGGAAGTATTGTATTCGAGAAAAAATCACCCTCCGAGATTTTTTCGGATTCTGACGTTTCAGAACACGTAGATTCCGAAAATATAGGTTTTTCAATTCCGTCAGTCTGTCTGTCTGTCTGTCTGTCGGTCTGTCTGTCTGTCTGTCTGTCTGTCTGTTGGTGTATTTACTAAAAAACTACTTGACGGAGAGCAGTCAAATTTGGTAGGTAGTTAACCCTACTGTCAGCGAAGAACTGGTAGAATTTTCCCTGAAAAATATACAGGGTGGACCGTCTAAACGGAATAAATAGTGAAAAAAATTTTTTTTTGCTCAAATTTAAAATTTCCACGTTTCATGACGCGCTAAACCTATTTCAGGAAAAAAAATTTTTTGAAAATTTTTTTCAAACATTTTTGAAAAAATTTTTATCAAGTTGAAAAAAATTTTTTTTTGCTCAAATTTAAAATTTCCACGTTTCATGACGCGCTAAACCTATTTCAGAAAAAAAAAAATTTTGAAAATTTTTTTCAAACATTTTTGAAAAAATTTTTACCAAGACGAAAAAAATTTGTTTTTGCTCAAATTTAAAATTTCTACGTTTCATGACACGCTTAACCTATTTCAGGAAAAAAAAATTTGAAAATTTTTGCACCAATATTTTTGAAAAAAATTTTACTACTAAAATGAATTTTTTTTTTCTTTCTTCAAATTTAAAATTTTCACGTTTCATGGCATTCTAAGCCTGATTAAAAAAAAAGTTTTTTGAAATTTTATCACTAAGATAGAATTTTTCTTTCTTTGTTCAGATTTTAACTATCCACGTTTCCATGACATTCTAAAACTATTCAAACAAATTTAAAAATGTTTTTGAAGATTTTTTTAAAAAATTTGAAAACATTTTTAATCCATTTATGTATCACTACTATAGAACAGACGAAAAAATTTTTTTTGCTCAAATTTAAAATTTCCATGTTTCATGATATTCCAAACCAATTTCGGCAAAAAAAATTTGCAACATTTTGTTACCAGTTTGGAAAAAAATTTAACACCAGAATGCTCAAATTTAAATGACATTCTAAACCTAGGTATTTCAGAAAAAAAATTTTGAAATTTTTTTTCACCAACATTTTTCAAAAAGTTTTTACCACTAAAATAGATCGAATTTTTTTTTATTTGCTCAAATTTAAAATTTTCACGTTTCATAGCATTCTAAACCTATTTTAAAAATACATCATTTTTAATTTTTATACTTTTTTTAGCACTACTATAGAACAGAAGGAAACTTTCCTTTGTGCTCTAATTTAAAATTTCTACCTTTGACATTTTAAACCTATTTCAGAAGCAAAAAATTTGAAAATTATTTTACCATCTTTTGAAAAATTAAAAAAAAAATCGGTAAAGGTATTTACACAGAACTTCCCTCGTTATGTGTGCATTGCGGTCACTCTAAAAAATTAATAATTACGAAAAGACATTGAGAATAATAATCGGAATATAGTTATTGCTATTATTACGAAGAAAACTTGATAAGTTTTGGTCAAAACAACATACAGATTGCTCATCCAACAGCAAAAGTTCAATACTAAATAGCAGGTGCCACATATGGCAGGCTGCGCAAATACCTTTACAAATGTCCACCATGACTGAATTATTTCTTGGGATGACCACCCTGTACATTTTTCAATAAAAGTATAATAGGTGCATATGCCAGATATTATTGCCATCTGTCATATTTTCAATCCAACATTCACGTAATAGAGTGGAAGTGTAGTGGTGGTTAAAAAATTTCATTTTTTTTTTAATTTTTCAAAAATTTTGGGAAAAAAAAATTTCAAAATTTTTTCTTCTGAAATAGGTTTAAAATGTCAAACGTAGAAATTTTAAATTTGAGCAAAAAGGAAAGTTTCCTTCTATTCTATAGTAGTGGTAAAGAAGTTTAAAATTTAAAAATTGCATATTTTTTTAAAAATAGGTTTAGAATGCTATGAAACGTGAAACTTTTAAATTTGAGCAAAAAAAAGTTTCCATCTATTCTAATGTTAAATTTTTTTCCAAACTGGTAAATATTGCAAAAATTTATTTCCGAAATTGGTTTGGAATGTCATGAAACGTGAAAATTTTAAATTTGAGCAAAAAAAATGTTTTCGTCTATTCTGTAGTAATGATAAATAGATTAAAAATGTTTTCAATTTTTTTTTTCATTTTCCAAAAACATTTTCAAATTTGATTGAATAGTTTTAGGATGCCATGGAAACATGGATAGTTTAAATCTGAACAAAGAAAAAGAAATCTATTTTAGTGGTAATTTTTTTTAAAAATAGTAAAAAAAAAATCTAATTTTTCTTTTAAATAGATTTAGAATGCTATGAAACGTGGAAATTTTAAATTTGAAGAAATAAAAAAAAATCCATCTATTTTAGTGGTAACATGGTAAAAAAAGTTTCAAAGAATTTTTTTTTTGAATCAGGCTTAGAATGCCATGAAACGTGGATATTTTAAATTTGAAGAAAGAAAAAAAAATTATTTCATTTTAATAGTAAAAAATTTTTCAAAAATATTGGTGAAATAAATTTTCAATTTTTTTTTTCCTGAAACAGGTTTAGCGCGTCATGAAACGTGGAAATTTTAAATTTGAGCAAAAAAAAATTTTTTTCAACTTGGTAAAAATTTTTTCAAAAATGTGAAAAAAATTTTCAAAAATTTTTTTTTTCCTGAAATAGGTTTAGCGCGTCATGAAACGTGGAAATTTTAAATTTGAGCAAAAAAAAAATTTTTTCATCTTGGTAAAAATTTTTTCAAAAATGTGAAAAAAATTTACAAAAATTTTTTTTTTCCTGAAGTAGGTTTAGCGCGTCATGAAACGTGGAAATTTTAAATTTGAGCAAAAAAAAATTTTTGTCACTATTTATTCCGTTTAGACGGTCCACCCTGTATATTTTTCAGTGAAAATTCTACCAGTTCTTCGCTGACAGTAGGGTTAACTACCTACCAAATTTGACTGCTCTCCGTCAAGCAGTTTTTTAGTAAATACACCAACAGACAGACAGACAGACAGACAGACAGACCGACAGACAGACAGACAGACAGACTGACGGAATGGAAAAACCTATATTTTCGGAATCTACGTGTTCTGAAACGTCAGAATCCGAAAAAATCTCGGAGGGTGATTTTTTCTCGAATACAATACTTCCCTTCGGTATGCGAGGGAAGTAAAATGAAATTTTTTAACCACCACTATACTTCCACTCCATTACGTGAATGTTGGATTGAAAATGTGACAGATGGCAATAACATCTGGCATATGCACCTATTATACTTTTATTGAAAAATGTACTGGGTGGTCATCCCAAGAAATAATTCAGTCATGGTGGACATTTGTAAAGGTATTTGCGCAAGTCTGCCATATGTGGCACCTGCTATTTAGTATTGAACTTTTGCTGTTGGATGAGCAATCTGTATATTTTTTTGACCAAAACTTATCAAGTTTTCTTTGTAATAATAGCAATAACTATACTCCGATTATTATTCTCAATGTCATTTCGTAATTCTTATTTTTTTAGAGAGACTGCCATGAACGAGGGAAGTTCTGTGTAAATACCTTTACCGATTTTTTTCAGATGTAAAAAATTCCAAAAAATAAGTGAGATACGAACAATTTTTTAATGATTTCAAAATGGCCGCGTTAGATGAATGCGATGTAAGAAAATTACAAAGTAGGCTATGGAAATTATTAGTAAGGTTGTAGACTTGTCTGTAAAGCAGAAAGTAGTTGTTTGAATTATTGATTGGTACCAGTATTTTTAGTTTTTTTTTCAAAAAAACAGAATTTTGTTTTCATTTTCATTTCCGTAGGGGTCCTATGGAATTTTTTTTAACGGAACTGTGCTATTTCTTTTATTAATCAGAAATAATGATTCATAAACTATAATTTTTTCGCCATTAATCATTTTTTAACGATATCCTTCGTAACAATAGAAGTATTTTTAAAAAATAAACACAAATTAAACAAGAAATAATTTTAATAGATATAACATTACAACCATGAATAAATTACCAAGAATAACAAAACTATTTAAAACCTAAATTATAATAAACCACTATAAAAATTGTTCAAACTGTTCACCGTTATGATTAATTCACAGAGTAGCGCGACTTATCGTTGCACGTCTAACATCCTGTAATTGTTGAGGTGTTATTTGGGCAATTTCTTGTCGAACTCTTTCTTAAAGATCTTGCCTTGTGGTTGGAGGAGTCATGTAGACTCTATTTTTCAAATGCGCCCGAAAATAAAAATCTAGTGGGATTAAGTCAGGCAACCTTGCAGGCCATCTGAACTGGACCATGGTTCCCTATCCAACGATCTGGAAATAATTGATTTAAGTAATCCCTAACGATAATAGCATTGTGTGGTCCAGCCCCGTCTTGTTGGAAGTAAACCTCGTCAATATTGGTATTGGGAATTTGATTAATCTGTGGAATTTTAGAGAAATTCTAGATATCTTGGTCCAGTTTGAGTTTCGTTAAAAATTATTGGACGTATGATATGGTCGCCCAGTACGCCTAATCAAACATTGGAGCCAAACCGCTCCTGAAACCGCCCCTGTCTCATAATGTGAGGATTATCAATAACCCAATATCAAGTGTTGTTTCGATTAAATAACCCAAGGTTTGTAAATCTCGATTCATCAGTGAACAAACTGTTTTTGATAAAATTCTCATTCCTTAATTGGCGTAACTGTAACCAATTACAAAAGGTTATTCTTGTTGATAAACATTCTCATACAAAAATTGATGCAATTGATATTTATAAGAACGATAGCCGTGTTTCTTTAAAATTTTTCTGGCTGATTCTTTGGAAACTGGTAATTCATGTTCAAATTGCCTTATCGAAATGGTTGCGTCAACATGCACTAAAGCTAATACATTAATTTCTGTTTCTTCATCCACAATAAATCTTTCTTCAATTTCTACATTAGGTTCAGTTCTATATTGTTGCTTCAACCGGGCGAAATAGTTTCTCGGAGGTTGTCTTATTTCTGGATATCTCCGGCCATAAAGAGTTTGTGCTTTAGTTGCATTACGTCGAGTCTCTCCATAAATAATGATCATGTCAACTTTTTCATCTCTTGAATAATTTCCTTACATTTTATATTAATTTTCTTGTTTATAAGAACTTTAATACACTTGCTTCAGAAAATTAGTGAGTAAGTCAAAACTAATTCAATTGTTGCGAAGGTCTGTCATTTCCATGGCTATCTGCAATTTTGGATTTAAATGTAGATAGGTACCTTATTAAAATGATTTGTTGGCGCTTACTTTTTAAAAATACTTCTATTATTATGAAGGATATCGTTAAGAAATGATTAATGGCGAAAAAAATTATAGTTTATGAATAATTATTTCTGATTAATAAAAGAAATAGCACAGTTCCATTAAAAAAATTCCATAGGACCCCTACGGAAATGAAAATGAAATTCCTATCAGTAATTCAAACAACCTATTTTCTTCTTTGCAGACAAGTCTACAACCTTACTAATAATTTCCATAGCCTACTTAGTAATTTTCTTACATCGCATTCATCTGACGCGGCCATTTTGAAAAAATTAAAAAATTGTTCGTATCTCACTTATTTTTTGGAATTTTTACATCTGAAAATCTGTTGCACTTAGAAATTTATGCTTAATGAGAAACCATAAAACAATATAGTCATTCAATTTAAGAAAAAAAAGTTGATGTCACTTCCGGGCTCGCTTCCGGGTAAATCGGAAGTGATATTTTCATTCCTGTTAGTCTAATTTATGTGTACCAAAAACCAAAAGTTTAAATACAAAAACCAAAATATTGGGGGCGTACATTGACTCGTGGCCACCCGGTATAATAGTATTGACGAAAACATTAAACATCTCAAGCGTGCAACCGCTAAGTACAAAATGCAACAATGTTATATAGACAGACTATAAGATTTTTTTATCTGAAATATTAATATGATGCGATGAGTGTGTGAGAATAGGAGAGTTAGCTTTAAGTAGGGAGGTGTTTCCTATCATAAATTGTAATTCAATTCTTACACATTTGGAACTATATGGAACATTGTAGTTGTAGCTGATGTATTATTATCTAGTTTTTATCTATTTTTAAGTCTGTACAACTGAAATTGCAAAGTTTTAATCTACATATTAATAGAAATATTACAACGCTAAAGAAATAATTCCAAAAAGTAAATTTATTTCTTCTTCATGCTTTATTGCCGAAACAAGGTATTAAATAAAACATTTTACAGTGAATTTATTCTTATATAGATCACCCGCTTGGAGTGGAGTTATATGTCCAGTCAATTTAATGCTTTATGAAAACGTGAGTTTTAGATCACGTAACAGCACAGAACAGACAACAGAAAGCAGCACGTGAATGTGGAAATGAAATATTCTATAAAATGGGGGAGATAAGGTTATATACGATACATTTATTTAGCTATTAAGAGAACATACGGCCGAATATCAAACACTTTTAATAGTCGATATGACACCACAAATTACCAATTATTTGTCGATATTGCTGCCTAATTGTAAGCAAAGAATATTCATTTGGGATATACAGTGTTTTAAATATTTTCTATTTACCACATAATAGCAGTTGTGGTAAAGTCCGAAAATATGCAAAGTTTTGCGTATTGCCTCATTGTGGATAACATAACAGCTGTTAAGAGATCCGTATCTAATAGTAAAAAAGAAATTCTTTCAAACTCTTTTGTCTGCCTGTCCCTCACAGAGGTTTGTCTATAAAACTATTATACCAAAAATATAAAATTTCATCTGTAGTTAAAGTTTAACGTTTCGCATGTACCTTGACACCTCAAAATATTTTCTGACGCCTTCTCGTAGGTCAAAATCTGAGACATGATTGGGACAAGTAGGGTATGGTTTGAATGCCATTTTATTTTTTCTTAATACATTTATGGATAAATGTTTATTTTTAATGCCCCTCCCTTTAGTTCTGGAAGTACTGGAATGAGGATTTTAAAATAAGTTAATAACCTACTTTCTCCATCTCTCTTGATGTCGCTGAGAGAGGCACTCTCGAGATGCGGATCTAGAGGTGGTTACAGTGAATTTGTTGTATCATATTAACCGTCTGATCCTTCAAAAATTCGCTATCCTCCCACTTTTGGCCACATTAATAGGAGATGGTAATAAAATATATAAAACTATTTAGGCAAAACCAACAGCAGAAGATAAAGAGAACGTCCTCCAAAAAGTTAGACTGATGTCAACAAAGAGCTGATCGAAGATATGCTCAGAAACTTTCTACGTTTAACAGACAGCCACATCGGAAGACGTAATGTTATTAGACAAGCCATACAACAATTGGAAACTAACTAAAATAATGAACGATGGCAAAGAAAAAGTAAGAAGAAGAAAACAAAGACTGTATCACGTTTATTTTAAAATACATCTGAGGATTTGTCGATAAAGGTAACAGGTAAATTTACTTAAAGATATATGTGTTGCATCTATAATGTTAAGTTGATGTCGCGAAGGAGCCAATGGGAAATAGCTTTGGTGAGGCCATGCGCCTATCAGACAGCCTCGATAGATGACGTAAGGCTGTCGGACGTGCTATACAAAATTACATGAATCACAAAACATCCATCAAGACGTTATGAAAAAGAAGAAATGTTTTTTCATACATTCCTTCATTTCTCTGAATAAGGAACAAGCCTATGCTTGACTATACTCGTATTTCAATACTAAATGTTTACCTATGTCAATCGCAGGCAGATAGTATGGATAAACAGATAGATTTAATTTAATTATGTGTGCCAGTTACAAAAATTGGATACTCTCGCCCCACTTTGTGACGGCTTCTATATCAGCGCATACGTAGAAGCTATGCAATGTAAGGCGAGGATTGCATAGTAGATATGTCATCCTTCGGATAGAATATGTAACAGTCGGCCCCGCATCTATTAAATGTTGTATGTAAAATATAAAAGTAAAAAATCTACTCTTCGATAATGAAGAGGTTCGCGTCAGTGATTGGACTTAGTAGCGGATATTTATATGAACTTTTTTCAAATTGTAGAGTACTAATCGTCGGTGGTCCCATAATGGTGCCATTATTAACACGTTCACTGTGGCAGCAATTTCTGGTATTATGCCGATTCTCAATTTACCATACTTCCAGATCTAGTGATTCCAGTTACCGTTCTGGCGGTACCAGACCTATGTGTCCGGTAAACCTTTCTGTATATAGTAATTAAAATAAATAAATAAATAATTGTTTTATTTTAGCACAGGCTACAAAGAATACAATATTTAGGGCCGGTACTTCATTTAGAGACAGCGACATTTATTCTGCAGAATAAGTCTTATCTAGAAGATAAGCAAAAAATCGGTATTTTCACCTACAAATAGTGATATTTGTCAGGTAACTATGCTTATTCATAGAATAAACTATTAGGGCTCAAACCGACGAATAAGGCTTTTATCTACCGGATAAATAAAGCCACGGCTACGCGCTTGCGCTCTGATTAGCAGTGCTATTCTATTTCCTAACCTGAGTTTTGAAAAGTTCTTTGTTGTTTTGTGTTTAAAAATACTTTAGATAAGGTTTGGCCAGTGGTGACTTTTATATAACTGGGTGATTTTACGGACTTTCACAGGCTACGGCGGGAAGAATAATAAAAAAAATGTAATAACTGCTATGTATGTATTTCCTCAATTTGTCCAAAAATATATCACATGCAACACAGTTTTATTTTATATATACCATTTAAAAATATGCAGACACAAAATCAGACAATGAAAGCTATTGCAAACACTATAATGACAATGACAAACAACCATGAAGTAAAAAAAATGACTCAAATGTCATAAACAGGTAAGGAATAATAGTAGGGGATTATTTCTATCTTTATTTGAAGCACTTAGCTTCTGCATACATTTCTTTTGTTTTACCACATCTTAAGTTGGCAACACTTACTTTGGGAAGTATCTAAAATCTTATCCATCGAATTGTTAACCGAAGGTGTGATTTTAATGAAAGCACGGATACAAGATATCCAGTAGATAGCAAATTCTGGTTATCGAATTGTTATTCGCCGGATAAAGTATATTTATTCTTAAGTGAAAGTACCGGCCCTTAATGTAAGCTTACACCCTTAATCAAGATATAAATTCGTTACTAATTTTGTAAATAACACAACACTACGAACATCTTTTATTTCGTTCGGCAAAGCGTTGAAAAGTCTCAGACCGTCGCCAAAGAGAGCTTTCTGCATTTTATTGGATTTTACGAATTCGATATTATAATTGGACGGCATTAAACAGAAAGGAGCCAACCCACAAAATTAAAAAACCAACCCACAAAATTTAAAACATTTGTTTCTTAATTTATTTAAATGTAGAATATCGTAATGTGTGTTCAGCTGAAACAGTCGAACTCATTTTCCATATAAGAATTTAATGGTGTAGTTTCAATATTGTAATTAAGATGCAAAACCTTTCTTTGCAAGCTTGTTTCTTGATTTTAGCTGAGTGTGTTGGTTCCTTTCTGTTTAATGCTGTCCAATTATCTTTTGTCCTTATATCATACCAGTCTTTTTCAGATCTTGTCTGATGACCATAGTGACCACATGGTGATAATTATGGTCAAATATAATAGTACTAGATTCCGAGGTCTGGTAAAGTGCATACTGGTACCGAAATAATGTGGTGGTTTATCAACGAGACGCTCAAAAATATTTCAGGGTCATTGTTTGAGTCTTTTTCCTGGGACCCTAATTCTACATCAGATAGAAAGTATAGTGATCGCTGGGAATGTAATCTGGATCCTTATCTGGAGAATTTGCAAATGGGTCAGGTTTAGATTCAGACTTAGTATCACTTAAGAGACTATGTTCTTTATGTGTGATAACTTCTGCAGTACTAATGACACTAGCGTTTGAAATTAGTTCTTGAACAACAACCTTGGGTAAAATTTTCTTGTTTGATACGTCAGGCTCTATATTTTCCGCTGCCTCTAGTTGTTGTAAGTCAGTATTTTTTTACTTACAACTCTCAAAATACGAGGCACATAATTTACGCCTTGAAGAACGACAATCTTACAGTTATTTGGCACCAGGCTATATCGTTACTTTTCTAAGAACGTACTCATGATCTACCCGTTCGTTGTTTCTGTATGTTGCTTTTATGCTTTTTGAATTTTGTGCCACTTAAGATTTATTTTATTGACTTATCGTTCAAGTAAGTAAGATAAAACTATTCAACTATCTTTTCTGGTAAAATGGTTTGCTATTCAGTAGTCAATGGAACCACTCTTTTAGCTTTAGACCTCATTTTTTACAAAAAACAAATAGCCCAATGTATATTTACTCAATATAACTTCAAAGTGATTACCAGATTCAGGTATCCGGTAACTCACACAACGAAATAATTGTCCTTGCAGTGCGTTACGGGACACCGGCATCTGGTAGTAGTAACTATAAACTAGAAACCGCGACAATCATAGAGCTCAATCTCGACCCCTAATCATCCGACACCGTCATCTTTAGTCAAGAATATTGACGTACCAGTCCATGTCGCTCTATTTCTAGTAATAATTGTTTTATCACCCCCGCAGGAACAACAAAAATCTCACATTTCTGTGCCGCTCGAACAAAAAGCTACTTACCAGTCATATGTAACGAACTGGTAACGTAGTGAATGTGTTTAATGTGAGGTGAACATTTGGAAAGGTTTTTTAAATTTGGCGAATGCGCTGGGTTAAAGAAGAACTATAATAATATATTTTTACAAACCGTATCAGTGCTGGCCCCATTGTAGATTTCTCATCAAGCTGCGATGGGTGTACAGTAGATCAGATCTCAGAAACTAGACAATATTAAAATTGTTGTTAAATTGCATCAAAATTGGGAGTTTGAGAGATCAGATATCGTATGTGATGACAAATTACAAATTCATATGGGGAAATCTATGCTACCTTAATTTTCGTAGCCTTGCATGAAATTTCTTATTTTAGATGAAAACGGATATATATTCGATTTTTTTATAAATACATCTTTTTGTAGAATTTGCTGCTCCTTAATATTCATCTATATGATACTTTTTGTATTTTTCATATTTTAGAACTTATTTTCAATTTTCTTTTTTTTTATATTTGACATCATATTGTTTTATCGCCCACGGCGGCATTGCTAACTTTTTAAAATACTTCTCGACTACTAAAATCCTACCAAAAAATCAGTAGTTCTTACTTATAAGGATTATTTAATCCTAGCTGACAACCACCGAGAACTATACCATATTACTAAATGAAAATTCAGAATTAAATTCATTTTATAGTTCTGCTTAGGTATTTCTACCCCGTTTGAAGATCTCAATTTCTTACAATGTTATTTTAAATCATAATTTTGTATTAAATGATAATGTCCTATAGTATTGCTACCAATATCAATTCTCATCACGAATTATTACGAATGGTATGTACGTTGAATACATATACATGCACAAATAACATGCTATTAGAATAACATATAATATGTGAATAATTAGAGAATTAAATCAACTGAGTACATAAGTTTAAATAAAGAATGTGATGCTTAGACTATAAATAAAACGTCGCATTTATTCTACAAAAGAATTAAAAATAGTCGATCTCAAGAGAAATTAATCTTTTACCCACTCACCCTTATACGAAACATATTTCTCACTGGATTGTATACTATAAAGTCACAAATAACATCCTTTCTGGCTGCTAAACTACTGACTGCACCAATGGATTGCTACGGCTGGATGCCTAGTTATGTATTATATTGGCAGCTCGAAGCTCTCCGTACGCTTACAATCGGTATAGACTTGTCAGTAAAATTGACAAGACAATATTTTTGGAATTCTCTCTACAGGAAATATGTATGTCTAGGTAATGTCAGATAGGAATTCAGATTGATCTTGATTTCTCTTCTCAAACTACCGTAAAGGCTACAAATAAAATATTACTGCCTCTTCCGCTAAAAAAATGATTGAGTTTATCGATTGAATAATACATACCAGCTGATTTTTCTGAAATTTTTACTACAAGAGTCATTAATACAGAGCAGTTTCTAAGCAAATGACTAGTTAATAACAATGATCATAATATGTGTATCTATGACAATCTTCACGGGTTCATACAAATTATTATATAACGAGGTGTTTGCATTGAATATACATCAGTAAACGTGTTTACAGAGCTTCCATTTATATTTGCCACCCTTACCATTTTTGGCACAAAGTTTAAAAATTGAATGTAAAACATCGTGGTAAACTTGTCCGACAAAAAAAAATTACGCGTTCGCCCAGTCCGACACCCGAAACATGTCAATTTTGAGCCTTATGGAACTCTGACCATTTTTGGCACAATTTTTAAAAACACCATGGTAAACTTGTCCGACAAAAAAAGTGATGCAAAATCTAGAAAAACTAGAAAAAAGACATTTTTTTTATGCAAACATGTTTTTAATGCGTTTTATTATAATCTTTACTTTAAGATCATAGGAGGTTCTAAATTAACGATCAGTTTTTATTCAAATTATGAGAATTGATTAATCAATGTCCTAAAAGTACTCAGTTCAATTTTTGTAGCCCAAGCGTGTGTTTGATTTGAGTTATAAGTATGTCTATTTTTACGTGTTTGACACGGTCTTAAATAGAATTTAACGGAGGGAAATATCGAGATTTTTTCATGTTTAATTAAACATATCTTAATACATTGGGTTGATTCTACGGTTGGTTCCTTGTGAAACATTCTTCAATAATTTAAATATACAGGAAAATTATGCTTTTTAATGTTTCAAAAAGTTTTATTAAAACTCTACACGTGTTTCGGCTTATTAGGCCTTTATCAAGAGTACAAGATAATACTAAATTTAAAATGTGTTCCTCACTTATTTATACCTAATGGAAGGTATAAATTATTCAAAGCTTTTAATCTATTTATTACATGCAACTAGTTATATGATTCCTATCCTATGTAAATATACTACAAATAAGTTCTTAATGTTAAATTATTTTTTCTAGAATATTATGACCCATAAATAATGTTTGATCATTAGTTACATTTTTATGCTTTTTGACAGCTTTCATGATCTCAAATTGTTCTAGTAAATCTAACTTCTTTCCTTTATTTTCTGTATGGAGTAATTCGACTTCATTAAAATTAACAAAATGATTATTTTCTATGCAGTGTGTTGACATGGTATACATAGCACCGGTATGTCAACACACTGCATAGAAAATAATCATTTTGTTAATTTTAATGAAGTCGAATTACTCCATACAGAAAATAAAGGAAAGAAGTTAGATTTACTAGAACAATTTGAGATCATGAAAGCTGTCAAAAAGCATAAAAATGTAACTAATGATCAAACATTATTTATGGGTCATAATATTCTAGAAAAAATAATTTAACATTAAGAACTTATTTGTAGTATATTTACATAGGATAGGAATCATATAACTAGTTGCATGTAATAAATAGATTAAAAGCTTTGAATAATTTATACCTTCCATTAGGTATAAATAAGTGAGGAACACATTTTAAATTTAGTATTATCTTGTACTCTTGATAAAGGCCCAATAAGCCGAAACACGTGTAGAGTTTTAATAAAACTTTTTGAAACATTAAAAAGCATAATTTTCCTGTATATTAAAACATATCTTAGTAACTAATGCTCAGTTTTCATTTAAATTTGATAAATGAGCAACGAATAAACAACTTTCTATGCGAAAAATTGTACTAGCATGTTTCTAAAGGTAGAAATCAAAGAAGTAATGTCATAATTTAGAATAATTTAGATGAATTAATATTCATTAATCAAATAATTATCTCTTCATATTTCTTTAACAAATTCAACTATTTGATAATAAGTACTTTTCAAGCTATATACTTGTACCCGTAATTTATTTTCTCTATTCTAATAAAATAATGACAATATAGCTTCTTCATGGGAATTTAAATTTCCGCGGCACGGAGTAGTATACTAATACTACTCCGTGTTCTGAGGTGATCTTTCTTCCAAGAAAGTCGTTCTACAGCGCAGGTACAAATGAACGAAAGGGAGTAAAAAAAGAAGGAAGGGCATCAGCTGCTCCGTTTCATTAGTATATTATATACATCAGTTTTACTCCATATTATTTCACGTGGTCGCAATTTCGTTTTTACAGTATTTATTGAAGGGTAGAAAACAGTTATTATTTTGCAAATTATCTTGCACTTGTTCAGTAAAGAGTGAGATAGTAAGATCTTGTGTAAAATTTAATTACAAAACTTTTATCTCTTTGAAGTTTTCACTAAAACTAGAAAAAAATAGTCAAAAAGTCATTTTTTTCGGAATTTTACACAAATTTAATGACCAAAAATTTAGCTAAACTTTTTCAGGCTGCGAATTCCTCAGTTACTGTTCTTTATATTATTCTTAAGGATTTTTCACAAAAAAATTACGTGCCCTTCATAACAGCCAACTGAAAACAGATGCTTCCTAGTCTATAATTATTCTGAAAAAAAGCACACCAATAAAACATCTTTTTTGAATTTTTCTTGTCGGACCGTCCATATTTTTGTCGGACATAGATATAAATGATTTAAGAAAGTGTTAATGAATCACGTGGTGCCTTTGTCCGACAGGTTATAGTCACGAAACCATAAGGCTCAAAATTGACATGTTTCGGGTGTCGGACTGGGCGAACGCGTAATTTTTTTTGTCGGACAAGTTTACCACGGTGTTTTACATTCAATTTTTAAACTTTGTGCCAAAAATGGTAAGGGTTATAGTCACGAAACCATAAGGCTCAAAATTGACATGTTTCGGGTGTCGGACTGGGCGAACGCGTCACTTTTTTTGTCGGACAATAGCTTCCGTATAGGGGTTTTTATATATAATCTTTTCATTAAAATCAAAAACAAACGGGTTCTTATCACAAACCCTAAAGGCTGAAAAATGACGTGTTTGAGGGGTGCGTAAGGGTTAAAGCGCCGCTTCCATAGAGGGCGATATGAATGTTCGTGGTAGACTCGTCAAAAGGAACCCCCCCGAATAGGTTTTAAAAGGGTTATAATCATGAAGTCCATTTCATTGCTGGCCCAGGCACTAATACTGTTTGGAATATCCATAGTTGTCACTATTGTCATAAAAATGTACTTTTAATAATTAAAACGCAGATTGAAAATAATTTGATTTTTTATCCTTTATCTGTCGGCCTATTTCCATGTCATTCACTGATATTAGGAGATGGGCTACTCTAACCTGCAAATTTTATCCAAGTTCTTCTCATAAGAAGAATACAGATTTTTTTATTTGCCTAATATTTAATAGAGAGGAGATCGATAGATTCACATGCCTTCCGATAGGTGATATACCTAGTGTGCAATCTTCGCCAAATACTGAATAGTTTGTAGGTCTAAGATGTACAAATCGTTAGAAAATAGAGCGAGGTTTTTGTATCTCTCTAGAAGTTACTCCTCCAAGTACTAACACGACGAACATTTCCTAACTTTCTGAATGAGAGACCAGTATAATTAAGTCGGATCTGCGTTCGTCCCTATCATTGTGATTATAAAACTAAAGTTTATGATGACAAAATAATTTTCTACTAAGTTGAGCTCCTAATTTATTTCAAGGTGTTCAAAGTCTCTATTGATTACTTAATTAGAAATCACGCATAGGGCCTCGACGATTATACATAATGTTTTTGATTGATATCATTATAGTATCTCGATCTTTGAGTGATATTTTGCCGAATTTTATATCCAGATAGGATCTCTTTGTGAAGATTTCTTTGTAATTTTAGTTTACGTAGATGTTTAGCTTCATATCCTTTTGGTAGTGTTTTATGGTTTAATGGAGAACAGGGCCTTCCCTGCGAAGTATGCCTCTTATATTAATTCCCTCTCAATATTCCTTTTACACAACTTTTATGTAATTTCTTTATATACTTAATATAGATTATCGTGTTTAAATTACAGTTGGTATTTGTAGAATATTTTCAAGTTTTCTTGTGCATTGATTTTTCTAAATGCATAATGTTTGTACTGTTTTGTGGAGATCTTCTGAAGTAACGTTGCTCCTTTATGGATAACCAATAACTGTATGGTCAGCAGACGTAGTCGTTGTGATGCCACCGTTTAAATCAGTCGTGTAGAATTCCCGATTATTATATTATTTTTGGAATTTTAATAGGAAATGTTCAGTAGATAACTATAGTATTAGAAAAAGATTACTTGCTTTATACTATACACCTGTGAGCCTTAATTTATTAAATGTCCTTATTTTGAAGAAGTTTGCTAAGCAATAACGCTCTGGTTGTAATGTTCGACTTATTTGGAAAGGTATCGCATCAAATATTTTCGTTTTTAATTTTTTTGCCAACGCGTCAATCGCTCTAAAAATTTATGTGTAGCAGATTTTGTTTTTGATGAAGATTTCCTCAAATTTCCCTCAAATTTTCTCCATTTTCCTTCAAATAGGAAAATAAGAATTCTTTGAGAATTCCTCCAGATGTTCTTGAGATTTTCTCGAATTACCTTCTGGATGTACACCAGTTTGAAAACAATATTGACAATAAATTAATTTAGTATTATTTTTGGTATTTCAGTAGGTTACGGTGCTATGGGCTCCTTTCAAACGCGATAGCATATAATATACGGAGAGCTGGCTACGGAAATTAAAAATGATAAGGTGCAGTGAACCATTATGTAAAAATCCTCCTTACTAGCTGAAAAGTACATAGCTCTGCAGCCAAAAGTCCATCCCGGAGAAAGGCGCGCGCGGGTGGTCAAACGCGTTAATCTTTATATAAAAATAAAGCCTCTGAGTAGAGCTCTGAAATTTTGTGTAGTTACAGTTTTTAACTGTACAAATAAATACGTAAATGCGGTGTAATTTTAGGATAAGAAATATCGGCCAAAAAGTTCAAAACAAATTAAAAAAGTACACCCTTACAGGATTCGAAACGAGAAATCCGTTAATGAATGTCGTTTAACGCGATGTGCTGCGGTCGAAGTGGACTTGAAATTTAAATTGGTCTCGTCGGAAAAAGCAAAACGTGAAATTTTTAAACGTCCATAACTAAATAAATACATCAGCAAGAAAGCTCCCAATGTCAATATCGAAAGACCTAAATTGGCATTTTTACAGCATCGTTAATTGCATGGGCGACCTCGTAAAATCGAGCTGACAGAAGTGAACGGAAAATAGCATTTTTTCACATTTCGAGAATTTGATTTGTTTTTGTTCCATTAATGTCACTGGTACGTTAATAATTGGAAAACCGGGAAAAATAGAAAGATTTTGAATATAAAAACAAAACCGTCAGAATAATTTTCTTACAAATTTACCGACTTCTGGCAACATTTAATCCTCAACCTGGACTTCTGGCAATATTTTTTCGCAACTGATATAGTTAAAACTATAACTATATAAAATCTCAGAGCTGCACTCAAAGATTTTATTTTAATTTAAAAGTAACAACGCGTTTGACCGCCCTCCCCGTGATGGACTTCTGACTGCAGAGTTATGTACTTTTCAGCTAGTAAGGAGGGTTTCTACATAAGAATTTTCACCGTACCTAACCATTTTTAATTTCCGTAGCCAGCTCTTAGGCTATAAGTATAATGTGCTAAGATGATGCTAACATTTTGCGAATTAAATAACTTTATAAAAACAGTTAAATTGATTTTGGTTAAGGAGGTTGAGGCGTTACAGTCCCAACCAAAAGTAAGTCGGATTCTAAATCGGAATTTTTCCATAATAAATTATTACAAAAGGTTACAAGTCGACGATACCAATAATTATTGTCATAAAGGCAAAAATCAATCATTTTTTATTATTAATTAATTATTTAAGTAGATTTAATTATTTTACTTAATAAACTAACTTTTGGATGTTTTGTCCAAACTTATAAAAAAAAAGAATAAATTTATGTAAATATTTGTGTATTTTACAAATGTGTTTAAGCAAATAATTAAAAAAAAAAAAAAATGAGGAGCAATACAAATTAAAATTATTTCATCAAATATAATTGAAAAATCAGTTAAAAATCATTAACGAAAAGAGAAATTTGACAGTTTACAAATGTTTAATAATTTTTTTTTATTTATTAAAAGTCTCCTAATTAAATCGGAAACAATATTTAAATATGCATAAGACATCAATGCTTTACATAATTAGTTTTCGGAACTGCTGACATTATTTGGTTATTATATAAATTAAAATATGCCAAAAAATTTATTGAAGGAGCCATTATTCAGTGGTAGTTAATCAATTTGCACAAATAACTAAATAAAGCACACTACTATATTTTCTACCACTATGCGGTAGGAAACTTAGTAGTGTGTTTTATTTAGTTATTTGTGTTAAAATGTACCGTTTGCATGCTGGGTTGACATATTTTGTATAAGACTACATGTAAAAGTTTTTTAAAATGTTTAACTTTATGGGTTTCCTAATGACTTCGGATTTTTTACAGAAAATTGTGTCATATAAACATCTATTAAAAAAACTTTATTTTCTGTTTTTTTCATTATATTCATCTATTATTTCTCCTCTATCATTCATGTGAGTACGTATATTCTAGTATTGTGGTTAATTTTAGATTCTAAATTCTTGTTGCTCGTTCCTGTACGCAGGATTAAGTGAAGGAGTACTCTTGTCACTAGGGATCACACATATGAGAATCATCCAGTTTAGGTTATTTATTTGTTTGTATATTAGAGTAACATTACTAATCTGTAACTAATACATTTGAATCTTCAGTGTTACTAGTATTTAAACATAAATATGAACATTTGTACCACATAGGCAAGTAAAGTACTTTAAACGAATTAATTACTATTGTCGTAGATAATTAAACAGCACTCTAATACAATGGAATTAACGCTGCCTCTTCATTATAATTATCAAGATATCCAAACAATGCACTTAGCAATAATTGTAAGCTCTCTATTTGAGTATGTGCACATACATTTGCTAGGCTTGGTGTCGTCCTTTACAGCGATATCAGAGAAATTAGTTGGTTGTGTTACCTATTTGCGTTTCTGCAACAGAACTATTTCAAACCCATATATTTTATTAATTATACACTATAAATAGTAGCCCAATCATTAGAGATATTTACCTCTAAGCAAGTCGTAGGCGGATGATTTTTTTAAATGTGTTCTTGTTATGCATTATATCGACTAACACAAATCTCTGGTAGATTCACTGTTACGTCATATTATTATGCACATTTTGTTTCCAGAGCATCATATGGAATTATGTTTTGGCGATGTTCACATCACTTTGAAAGAATATTTAAACTTCAAAAGAAAGCAGTTCTTTATATAGCGGGTGTATCTAAATATTCATCTTGTCCCAATATTTTTAAAGATTAAAATATATTACCTTTAGCGTGTATTTATATTTTAGAAATAGTTCTCTATGTTAAGAAAAATTTTAGTATATTTCCAACTAATAATTTTAATCACACATATGATACACGTGAAAGATATAACGTAACCACACCATTACACACCTTATCAAAATTTGAGGAAAACCTCAATTATATGGGGATTAAATTGTATAACAAAATCCCAAATTCCATTAAAAACGTGGATAATGTAAATTCGTTTAAAAGAGAGACGGTAAGTTATTTGTCTAATGTGGGTTTTTATAGTGTAAAAGAATATTTAAGTGCGTAGAGGTCAGATAATTCTAGTTCTAATTTGTATTTAGCATTCTTGTAATTATTTGTATTTATTTTGTACCACTTTGTGTTCTGTTGTCGTTTAAAACATCAGCAGCAATTGCTATAATAAGCATTGCTTTCGTTGATGACTAGTCCTATACTTTTTGTATGGTCTTTTAGACAATAAACTATTATTATTATTATTATTATTATTATTTTCTAAGTCACAGCTGTCTGCTGGTATTTTGTACATCCCAGGGAAGAATTTCATCTTATCCTGGGCAGTTTAAAAATTTCCTTGTTATGTGGCATGTTTGGAGGATAACACTTTTTTGAATGACCTGTGCCAAGTACTCTGGAAGGTCCAATTGTCTGATGTTCTTTTTCAGTTGTTTTGACATAAGTCCTTCCACCGAAATTATAATAGGTATTATCTGTACCCTGTTAAGTTCCCAGATATGCTTTAACTCTATTGCCAAGTTCTCATATTTGGACACTTTCTCTACCTCGGTTTTGGAGAGGTTAGTCGTTAGGGGGCAATCGATGTCGATTATAAATGCCGTTTTATGTTGTTTGTCTATAAGTACTATATCCGGTCTATTATAATTTTCGGTTCTATCCGTTACTTATTATTATTATTATTATTATTATTATTATCTCTGTTGTTCTCGGCTCTATCTATGCTGGCAATTTTTCATGAGGTACGGGCTAAGCCAAGCCCCCTCACCCTCATGTTTGATTCAAGAACTTGCGGACTATTATTATTATTATTATTATCATTCAAATTAAATCTCCACTGATGGTGGGTACACAGACAAGTATCGGCCGCAGCAAGATACTTGCGATTATGGCGTTGAATTAAGGAATGAGCGGACGATTGAGGTAGTAGACAGGATTACGGCTTTTTGGATGGCTGCAATCTTATCGGCGATTCCAAGCTTTGTTAGATTGGCGACAAGTGTTTTGGGAACTACTCCGGTCGTCGAGATTATCAAGGGGATTATCGCCACACTCTCTTGATGCCACATTTGTTGAATTTCTTGCCCGAGTCGCTGGTATTTGCCTTCCTTTTCAGCAAAGTAGTTTTGGACGTTGTGGTCATTAGGGATTCCATTATTATTATTATTATTATTATTATTATTATTATTATTATTATTATTATTATTATTATTTTGATGGTAAGCATTAACATCACGTAAAGTTTGCATGATTTCCAGACCGGCAACATTAAAAAGGAATTGAAAAACTTCGTTTTCCTGGTATTTTCCGAAAATTTCGAGAATAAGTCGAGATAGGAGAAAATAAAATATATTCTTCTCACAAAAAATGTATCTACAAAAATTTCTCGTCTAATGCCATGGACTTTCCATAAAAAATTTGTTGCCAGCGCCTGAACGCGCATTTTACAGTACAGTACTCGGTGCGTGAAGAACCCTTTGTTTAGACAAACAAAATTTACAAAAATTGAAAACTAAGGAATAATTTTAAAGTTGAAGTCTCACATTTCTTATGCATCTAATTGTATATTAATATAAGGCTAATATATAGAAACAAATCATCAATATATTATATGTGTCATATTTCGAAGAAGACCTCATTTTTTACATTTTATGCTAATCCGTAGGAAATGTTCGAACTTTTTTTTTGGTCTGCGGAAACCTTTCGAGAAATATATCAGTTTGAACCTCATTAACTACCATTTGCTTAAGTTAATGAGTTTAAATAAACACTACTTCTGAAATGATTATAATATCGTAATTTCAGAATTTGTGGAACAAATATACAGGGTGATTCACGTAGGCCATTCATTAGAAGTTTTTCAACTTGCAGTAGGGTTAGAAACTTGAAATTTGGTATGTAGCCATAATCGATCATGCCCGTTCTATCTAAAATATTTTCAGTCCTCCAACTATACAGATGTGCCAAAAATTGGTACCAACTTTCTTATTTTAAATGGAAACCTATATTTTTCTTTACACGGTTCGATTGGTCCTCTAATTCTGAGTTTAGAGAACCTAAATTATGTTAACTTATCTATTACAATTTTTGAGATATGTCCAATTTTTTGAAAAAAATTGCCCCTGTAGTAGCTTACGAACAAATTTGTATTTCGCAAACCTTTCAAAATTATGAAACCAAATTTGTGAAGCAGTTAGCTGGAAGTCCAGGCTAACTTTTGATGTTCCATCGGTGGTCCCATTTTGTACCATATGGGCGCAGTCGATTTTCAAATGTCGCAATCAAAAATTGTCAAAAAGTCAATTTTTTCAAATGGCACCTACTATTTTTTGTTACAACATTCGAAAGAAAATTGAATTTTAGGGTGAGTTACTTAAGCATTCCCTATACCTAACTTCACCCCATATCGAGTTATTCAATAAAAATCAAGAAATACCTTATCTTGCCGAGAGATTCCTTACTTCATCAAGTATGCCATGGAAACAAAAGACAGTTGTAATAATTTTTAAAGAAAAATATGGATTCTCATTTAATTACACACAACACCAACAAATTATTATTAACGAACAAAAACAATGTTGACGAAATTCTGTCAGTGAAAACGGTGCACACATTGAGCATTTGTATTGAAATAATTATTTTGTTAATCTGTTTATTTGTTGTTATTTTGTTGTTATTATTTATTATTGCAATACGAGTTTTGAATAAAAATTAAAATGAAATGATTGTTTCCAAAGCCTACTACCCTTGAGAAAAAAAAAACAATATTTTTTTCAAAAAATGCCAATAACTCAAAAACGACTGTAGATAGACATACACAATGTTAATAAAAGTGGCCCTAAAATTCAATTTTGCATTGATTTCTGGTGTCAGAAATGGTAGGCGCAAAGATGTGCTACGCAATCTGTCGAAAGTAGAATAATAGAATATTTGAACAAAAATATGGTGGTCACATTGAACATTTACGTCAGAATTTCGTCAACATTGTTCTTGTTCGTTAGTAATAATTTGTTGGTGTTGTGTGTAATTAAATAAGAATTCATATTTTTCTTTAAAAATTATTACAACTGTCTTTTGTTTCCATGGCATACTTGATGAAGTAAGGAATCTCTCGGCAAGACAAGGTATTTCTTGATTTTTATTGAATAACTCGATATGGGGTGAAGTTAGGTATAGGGAATGCTTAAGTAACTCACCCTAAAATTCAATTTTCTTTCGAATGTTGTGAAAAAAAATAGTAGGTGCCATTTGAAAAAATTGACTTTTTGACAATTTTTGATTGCGACATTTGAAAATCGACTGCGCCCATATGGTACAAAATGGGACCACCGATGGGACATCAAAAGTTAGCCTGGACTTCCAGCTAACTGCTTCACAAATTTGGTTTCATAACTTTGAAAGGTTTGCGAGATACAAATTTGTACGTAAACTACTACAGCGGCAATTTTTTTCAAAAAATTGGACATATGTCAAAAATTGTAATAGATAAGTTAACATAACTTAGGTTCTCTAAACTCAGAATTAGAAGACCAATCGAACCATGTAAAGAAAAATATAGGTTTCCGTTTAAAATAAGAAAGTTGGTACCAATTTTTGGCACACCCTGTATAGTTGGAGGACTGAAAATATTTTAGATAGAACGGGCATGATCGATTATGGCTGCATACCAAATTTCAAGTTTCTAATCCAACTGAAAGTTGAAAAACTTCTAATGAATGGCCTACGTGAATCACCCTGTATATACATGTTACCGGAACTCACATAAAAAATTACTTAGATGCATAAAACAAATTCAGTTATAAAGTAAAAGATACCAGCTTTCCAAGTATTAAAAAAAATGTAATTCTACATGTTTTTCGAAAACTTCAGTGCATCTCGTAATAAGCAAAAATAATGATATTTACAGTCTTCGGAATGTAGTTCGCTGAGAAATATAATATAAATACTGATGCGTACAGAATAAGTAGACAAGAGTATCACATATATAGAATATAGAGGAAAGGCATATTTGAGTACATGGATATAATACAAAGCACTGTATTTAAATGAACTTAGCATTGTCACGGAGCAAGCTTATTTAGAGTCCAATACAGTAATACTTATGGGTGATATCAATATTAATCTCTTACAGTTAAATTCTATAGATACAATTAGATTTAATATATTTCTAAACATCTTTAATTTATGTCAAATAATAAAAGATCCTACTAGAATTACTGGTAATACGGAGACACTGATAGATATTATTTGTATAAATAACGACATTGTAGTAACTAATTGGGTACTATGGATTTATTAAATATTACAAATCATATGATGACTTTTTGTGAAATAAACATTGAGGATAAAAAGGTATGTTCAGAAATCATTTATTATCGTAATTATAAAAATTTTGATTGCAATAGTGTTGCTATTAATACTACGTACAATACTCCTTGGGATAACATCTATAACGTTCAGAACCTTAATCATAAAGTAGAGTTATTTAATATCTACATAACAACACTCTTTGATAACCATGCCCCTGTATGCTCATTTACAAAGAAATGCCAGTACCGTCCTTATATTACATATAATACCAAACAAACGAATAAAACAAAAAATAGAGCTCATTCAGAATATTTAAAAACGAAAACTAGGGCAGCACGTGAATATTATGTAAGTTTGAGAAATACAGTCAATGAAGCGATAAAACAAGAAAAGAAAGCATATATGTAATTTGTTTTGAATAAAAATAAAGGTAATAATAAATTGATATGAAAAAAACTGACTCATTGGGGAGTTGGTACGCAATCTGGTGCAGTAAAGAATAATATTCCGAACGAGTTATTAAAGCCTCAAGAAATTAATGATTATTTTTTGAACGAGCAGGTCCTTCCACGGTAGATGATTTCTCTCTTTTTGCAACAATAATCTGCTAAATCCTAATTTCAGTTTTACTTTTAGACGAATTGATAATGACGATATACTTAATGCATTAAAAATTATATTGAACGAGGCTCTAGGTGTTGATAATATCAATATAAATATGTTACTAATTATTATACCTTACTGGGTGGATATATTGAAACAGATTTTCAATGAATCAATAACACAAGGTGTCTTTCCAGACATTTGGCAAATTGCAAATGTTTCTCTACCTATTCCAAAAATATCTATACCGTTAAGCTATAATGATTTTCGACCCATATGAATTTTACTGACATTATCAAAACTATTTGAAACAATAATATTTTTCAAATAATAGACTAGTAATGAATAATATATTACCCGAAACTCAAAAAAGCTTTCGTGAAAAGCATGGAACATACACTGCATTATTAGAGCTTGTTAATAATGCCGCTACAGCACTAGACAAGTCTTATTGTACCATTTTTGTTACCATTTGTATCAGAGTAATGATTTCGATCTAGTTAACTTTAATTTACTTGCTGATAAATTAAAATATATGTTTTGAAAATGCAACACTTGAATGGTTATGTAATCATATCAAAAGATTTTTCTTAATACACATACACGCTCTTCAACAAAAGAAACCTCATCGGGAGTGTAGTGTTCTGGACCCTATCCTTTTTTCTATATACATATTTGATTTCGCTGCGACTCAATCAAAATGTCAAAGTCATGTCTATACAGATGATATCGAAATGTACTTATCTTTCCCATATATGGAAATACAAACATCTATTGACTATGTAGACGGGGATTTACAGAACATTTTTCCTTATTCTGAACGGCACGGATTGCGTGTAAACCCTAATAAGACAGTAGCAATATGCATAGGGCCAAAACGGCAAAAAATTGAGATTGAAACAAAATATAACTTGAATATCAACAATGCAAATGTTGGGTGGGTTGCCTCAGCAAAAAATCTTGGTGTAATTATGGATGGAAATTTATCATTTAAGGACCATATTGAGCATATTTTTAAAAGATCTATGCATAAATTAAAGACACTATAGTCATTTAAAAACCAATTAAATCAGAATATAAAGCTCAAATTGGTCAAAACATTAATATATCCTCAATTAGATTATTGTTCATCAGTTTATAAAATATCCACTACAGAGTAATAAAAAAACCGCTGCCTAAGGAATCACTACTTCCACATCCAGATTATTCGTCCAAGTCACTTTAAAGGAAACATCTTGACTATATTTCCACTCTAGTATGTGGAAATTATTGGTCATAGAATTTTAATAATATTTGGAGTAGATGTCATAGAAAAGTTTGAGGAGTTGGTTTCTACCATATACGTTAAAAATGAAGTTTCTAGTTTACCGTACTTATTTTCCACTATTTACAACCTACCAATGGAGTCATCTCAATCAGATGTCACTACAATACATATGTGTACTAACTTTCAAGTGAATATCTCAATTTGATGTTATCAATCCCATTAATAATGAAGCGGAGGTGGTAGAGTTTGAAAATTATTAGAAAGAAATCTGAGGCCTTGGTTTCTAGTATATACACCGAATCCCAAATTTCTGTAGCCTTACCAGCTTGCTTTACTTATTTTCCCCTATTTGCCCCTATTTAACCCCCAACCCTTCAACGGCATCATCTCAAATTATGATCTAGTTTCAGACGTCGTTATAATACATACGTGTATCAAATTTCAAATGAATATCTCAATTTTATTTTATCAACCCTTTTCATATTGGAGTAAGGGTAGTTGGGTTGAAAAATATTATAAGAAAATCTGACGCTGTGGCTTCTAGTACATACACCGAATTTCAAGTTTCTGTAGTCTTACCAACGTTTTACTTATATTCCTCTATTTACCCCAAATTAACCCCCAACCCTTCAACGGAATCATCTCAAAATATAAACTAATTCCAGACGTCGTTATAATACATACGGGTACGAAATTTCAAATGAATATCTCAACTTAATTTTGTCAACCCCATTAATGGGGTAGGGTGGTGGGGGGTTGAAAAATATTATAAAAAAATCTGAGGCCTTAACTTCTTGTACATACACCGAATTTCAAGTTTCTGTACTCATACCAGCTTGCTTTACTTATTTCCCCCTATTGACCCCTAAATAACCCCCAACCCTTCAACGGAATCATCTCAAAGTATAATCTAGTTCCAGATGTCGTTATAATTCATACGTGTACCAAATTTCAAATGAATATCTCGATTTTATTTTATTAACCCTTTTAATAATGAAGTATAATGGGGGTTGAAAAATATTATAAATAATCTGAGACCTTGGTTTCTAGTACATACACCGAATTTCAAGTTTCTGTAGTCTTACCAGCTTGCTTTACTTATTTTCCCCTATTTACCCCTATTTAACCCCCAACCCTTCAACGGAACTATCTCAAAATATAATCTAGTTCCAGATGTCGTTATAATACATACGCGTAGAAAATTTCAAATGAATATCTCAATTTCATTTTATCAACCCTTTTCAAATTGGAGTAGGGGTGGTGGGGGTTGAAAAATATTATTAAAAAATCTGACGCTTTGGCTTCTAGTACATACACCGAATTTCAAGTTTCTGTACTCTTACCAACTTGTTTTACTTATATTCCTCTATTTACCCCAAATTAACCCCCAACCCTTCAACGGAATCATCCCAAAATATAATCTAATTCTAGACATCGTTATAATACATACGTGTACGAAATTTCAAATGAATATCTCAACTTTATTTTATCAACCCCATTAATGGGGTAGGGGTGGTGGGGGGTTGAAAAATATTATAAAAAAATCTGAGGCCTTAACTTCTAGTACATACACCGAATTTCCAGTTTCTGTACTCTTACAAGCTTGCTTTACTTATTTCCCCCTATTTACCCCTATTTAACCCCCAACCCTTCACCGGATTTCCTCAAAAAACAATCCAGTTCCAGATCTCGTTATAATATATACGTGTACAAAATTTCAGGTCAATATCTTAAACCGTTCCGGAGAAAGCGTGCGGACAAAAAAAGTTACAGACAGACCGACAGACAGACCGACAGACCGACAGACAGACCGACAGACAGACAGAAAATTTTTTTTCGCTCAAATTTAAAATCTCGACGTTTCATGACATTCTAAACCTATTTCACGAATAAAAATTTTTGAAAATTTTTTTGCGATTACTATACTTCCAATCCACTACGTGGATGTGGAAGTAAAATAAGCTGCAAAGAGTACAGAATGCATGCATACGTTTTGTCTGTTGTGTTCCACACATGGCTCGTGTGACATCAGAGAATTAAATGAATTACATGTTGAGAAGCGTATGCAATATCTAATCACAATATTTTTGTATAAATTAATTAAGAATAAAACACCCCAGTATCTATTTAATTTGATTCAAAGAAGATCGAATACCCATGATGTAAATATAAGAATAGATACATTTACAGTTTCTCAACGTCATACAAATAAATCTGAAGGATGTTTTTCTTATACAGCACCAATGTACTTAAATAAAATTATATCCAACTTAGTCCAACTTATCTCAGTTGAAGAGTAAATTAAAGATAATGTTAAATAATTAGGACACCCTCTAGGAACTGTTATTTGTAGACTCATTTGTAGCTAGTTAGCATTTACGCGTTTATATTTATACGTATTTTTTATATCTTAATGTGTATATTTATATTAAATCATTTACATTACAAGGTTTCCAAATTTGATTTTTATACATATAATTATAATGTAATATTAGAATATTTAGTTTGTAAATCTTTTAGGAGAGGTGGAAGAAAGCTTGTTGCTAACCTCATCCTTTTTGTGTAAAATATGTATTTCCTTTTGCACAATAAACAGTATTATTATTATTATTTTATTATTATTATATTTCTTTTTTCGGTTTCCCGACGCTGGACAGTCTTTCCGTGGGCTCCGACATCACACGGAAAGAGCGCCAGCAAAATATCCACAGCCACTCCCCACATCCCGCAGGGTTAGTAACTGTGGATTCCAGAATCATGTGCTCTAAGCAGGCGAAGGGCCCCAAAGATGACTGCCTTCTGCATTTGGCCTTCCAACCAATCAGCAGACTTCTGACAGGCCGGTGTAATCTTCAATCCTGAGAGCAGCGTAGGCTTCATACCTCCGAGTACACCGATTATGAGGACGACCATCTTGACCGAGTAGCCTGGGTACAGCACTTGGAGCTCGTACCGGAGATCACGATATTTGGTCCGTTTTTCCTCCTCTTTCAAAGCGATGTTTGGATCAGCAGGTGCCGAGAACTCGATCACAAACATCACCTTGCTTTGATGGTCGAGGAGGACTATGTCAGGCTTGTTGGCTTGAATTAGCCTGACTGTCGGAAACGAGTAGTTCCAATAAATTCGGCACCTCTCGTTTTCGACAACGGACTCAATATCTCCGGGGACGTAAGGCAGCACTGGTGTTTAGTCTATCCCGTACGAGTGCCGTAGATGATAGTACAGCACCCGTAACGCCTTGTTATGGCGTTGGATGTAGGCCGAAATCGCATACACCGGACATGCAGAAAGTAAATGCATGAGCAACTCCGGCGCCTGATGGCAGCTCCTACAGTTTATATCAGGAATCTCTACACCCATTACGCGGCTTTGGTAGACCAACGTGTTAATTACACCATCATGGCAGGCCACAATGAATCCCTCGGTCTCCGGCTTTAGCCCGGCTGACCTTAAAAAGGCAAATGTCAGCCTGGTCGATAAACCCAGTGTTTCTACGTTCTTATAGTATACAGCGTGCATTGGTTTATCGACGTGCTGCCTAACCAGAAATTCCTGCTCGGCAGATTTTATTTGGGCCTTCACACGAGTAGGCTGTAGTTGACTGACTCTGGATCAGCACCGCGCCGGCCTCCTCATATGTCGTCGAATACGAGACCAAGTTCATCTGCGGCTCTTTTTGCCGCCTTAAACAATCCTGCACCCACCCCTGCATTTTCGTGATCTCTCACTAATTGCAGGGGC
This sequence comes from Stenurella melanura, assembly GCA_963583905.1. Classification (NCBI taxonomy): domain Eukaryota; kingdom Metazoa; phylum Arthropoda; class Insecta; order Coleoptera; family Cerambycidae; genus Stenurella; species Stenurella melanura. The sequence continues at coordinate 199,755,184 of OY757309.1, forward strand.
GGGTCTGAGCTCCTAAGGAAATTACATGCCGTGCTCAGTGCTACTCTGCCATGCATACACTCCAACCCCAAGAGCCCTCTGCCCCCCCGATTTCGCCGGAGGTAGATGGATGTGAGGAATAACATTTATAATATTATTATGTACTCCGAAAGTAAGTCTGTGGCGTAGTTGGTTTTGTAGTTAGCCTATTTGACCGCTGAAGTAGTGTTGTCGCTCGGTGAGAATTTTATATTATAATATTAAAATTGTATGAAGTAATAATTATTATTTTACAGGAAACTCCTCTCAAATGATACGCCCATGCGTGCCATTCTGTGTGACCTTGAGTCAATAGGATTCGGAAATTAAAAGATGATGGCGTAAACGACGAGATTCAGGATTTCAACTGTATGTATGTGAAACCAGCGAAACAGAATTTTATTGGATTTTGGTACAAGAGTGATATTAGTACCATACATGAGTTGAAAATGTTCTGGTGTAGATCGGATAACGTCTAGTGTTCTCTTGGCATATAAAATGTCTTATTTTCCACTACAGTATGCATTTTCATTATGCTTTTCGAAAGTAGAAGTAGTTCCCATTTCAATGAGATGTCGCCCTTTACTTTTTCCGTTAATTTTCCTTTAAAACAGGATTGTTCAAGGTCCTGTGGCGCGGCGGGTCGTTTTGAATATTATGTATAATTTTTTGTGCAATTGTTTTTATGATTTTCCAATTGACATTTGATAGTCTTAAATCAGAATCTCGAAGGAAAAATTAAAAGAATATACTTACTGAGTTACATAGCAATTACTTTCATAACATGTTCGTGCGTTAATAGACTCTTAGTTATTATATACTACCTACGTATAACTTTATTGTTACTTAATACGCAGTCTTATAACGACAACGTAAAATAATTAGTTGGTTGGTTACATAAATAAGTATATAAATTATCCACATTAAACAAAATTGTTTTCATTGACCAAACTGTTTGAACCGAAAATTAATGTTTGGACATTTTACGTTAAAGGAATTTGTATTGCCCTAATTCATATGCAAATGTATTATGGTGGAACGAAATTAGTGCTATTTGAATGTTATATCTGTGGTCATATACAAAGGCCGAAGGATTTATTTTTATTCATTATTCGCCTGAGTGATATTCATTTGCTTTAGGGGTGCCTTTAGGGTATACCAGTGAGTTCCCAAGACGGAAATGGTTACATCTTGATGCCTTCTGTAATATAAAAGTCGTTTGCGTTATCGGTCGTTTTGTATGTTAATTTTGAATGCAGGAATGTATATATTTTTATATAACATGGGTTTAAAAACGAGACGATTTAGCCGGCGCGGCGTTCCACTGGTTTTGTTTTACTGTGCGACAATATTGCCTTGTACTAAGGGTGAATTTTTAAATACTGCGCAACAACATGCACATTTTACACAAAATGTATACAATTATACCAGTCACGCTAGACAAACAGAACAACCGTTCAACAAATGAGGAAATATTAAAACTGAAATAAAAAGGAACTTTTAGCACATTCATTCAAGGTATGTATAAAGGTTTTTAAAGACAATAATGTTTTCTGTAGGTATGTTCAAACAGTTGAAAATGTGTCACAAAGATTATATTTTAAAATATATTTATGTGCAATAATTCTCAATGTTGTATTTAGATGTTTCGTTTAATATCCTATTGTGTTGGAATTTGGGTTGTGGTGTACAGTAGGGTGGAACGAAAAATTTTTTGTTTTTAAATTGTTGTGTCAAAATGTGCATTAGGATAAATAAAAATCGTTCTCAAAAGCTTATCGACCTATCTTAGCATCTTCTGATACTTCACGGGTCCGATAGTATAGAAATTTTGGTGATTTTATAGGTTATTATTATCTGCCCTGGTTTATTTAAAAAAATATATTCCTGGTAAACATAGTATTTAAAATAATTATTAAAGTATGATAAAAAGCTCCTCCAAGTAAATTTGATTTATTCTAATATTTTCCGGTCCCTCATTGTCTTTGAAAATCGCGCCGCTTATGGGAATTGCGCGACAAATAACGCGATCGAAATTCAAGCGACAGGCGTCTATGACTGGGGTGGGAAGGTAACAAGTTCAAGCCTATTTTCATTTGTTTGAATACTTCTACTAAGTATTGTTTTTAGTTGAGTGTTTTCTGTGGGTTTTTACGTGATTCCTGGTTGTATACCGATTTTTCGTTGAGGGTCAGAATATTTACGTTATTATGGCAGCTATAAGTCAACTTCGTTGCAAGATATTTGGTCAATCGAAAATATTATGTGACCTTGTATTATCTACTCATAAGGACTTTACTTTCATTATTTATTTGTTTAGAATGGTCTAAAATATAAATATGCTGGGAAAGATATAGGTGTTCATGAAATACTCAAAAATGTTGTACCGAAAATTTAAGGGATTTGGCAAAGTACATCAATTCCTACCGTTTTTTACTTCTGGGATAAACTAAAAAATTTCATGGACGTTATAAGCAAAATCAGAAGAATTTAGAATCTAAAAAAAATACTGTGACCCATGAAACCAAGAAAATGAAAATGACAGAAGAAAGGAAAGAAATGCCAGCATCCAGAGCATTGAAAAACATGCCATCATGTAGAAGCTTCACTGTTATTAATGATGCACACCTGTCACCTGTTCGTCTTTACTAGCAGTATGAAATTGATGATGAAAAGGAAGATGGTATCTAACGTGTCTTCACGGCACAAACCGTTGAGACAACAGCTACACGAGAATTTAGTATACCTAAAATACATTTTGAGGCCAAACATTACTAGGAATTAAGTTCTTGGAATGACGTAAACGTTACTGAGCCGCCAATGACTGCTAATATGGAAATCTGTGTTATTAAAGCGTTAGACATAAGTTTTTCTGATTTTTCAGTCTTTGCAATGCCGAAGCTGTTGAACGATTCATGCGTCTTGCAAGTGAGGCATCACCAGCTGTCTGTGGCCAAGAAAACCAAACTGGCTTCATTCAAGCCTGTATAAAATCAAGACAAACATTGTCATCATTTGAAACGAAATTAGATTACTTTAAAAATGGATAATAACTGAAATATTAAACATGTTCTGTTTTTGTTTATTTTTCTATGTATATTTGTGTTTTTTTAAATGAAACGTCTGATTTTACTTGATGTTCATCCTTCTATAGTTGTTTAATGTAGAGAAAAAAATAATAGCAACAACTCGATCAATAAGTTACGTTTTTGGAAGAAATAGCTTAGAATAGCATATTTTGACATCCTTGAGGGAACTGAAGTGTGGATAATAGCATTTTGCGTTAAAATGTAAATTGAAAGAAAATAATAAAGATGTTTATTATTATTATTATTATTTAAACATGTTACACATGTCTAAAGAGAGCTTTTTTCTAATATTTTGAACCCATTGAGGAATCTGAAAATAACAAAGTACCGTTTTGAATTTTTGCACAGTTATTAATAACCATCAAATGCACCTTTTGATAACTATGTGGTAATAATTCTCGAAAAAAAAATTAAAATCTCCATTTTCATTCCACCCTAGTGTACAGGGTGTCTCGCCGAGAAATAAATCGATCGAAACTGGGAAAAGTATCCAACAAAATATCTTGAAAATGTTGGGAGTTACTAAAGTTAGTATGGCCTATCCAACTAACATAATTCCGAGCATGTGGTACTTCCGGTTATAGCGGATGTCGATACCAACTTGCTTATTTTAAATGGAGCACCCGATATATTTTCTACTTTTAGAAATGACCATGAAATTCTGAAGTCGAAACATGTGCACACTTTTTACCCAAAACTCAGCAATTTCGGAGATATCTGACATAAGTTTGAGAGGTGCAACGGTTTGCAATATCCGTTAGAACTTTCTTCGTGTAGGAGATTCTTACATTTGCGCTGTGGCACGTAGAAAGAACACAAGATGAGAAGGTCTCTACACTACAATACAAATACATTCCATAACAGTGTGCCAAGTGTTCTATTTTCAGGTTACATTTTGTCAAATTCAAACTTCAAAAACTTTTTTATTTCCAATAGAACACTATATATCTTTTTGCACCAAATTATATAATATTAAATTCCCTTTTTTCTGGTATAGGCGTTGTAGGGGTTAAAGTTACAAGTTTTTTGAAACATTGGCGATTTTCTGAAATGTTCAAGAATATTTAATAAAAATTGCCATCAACTTAGCCGTGATTAGAAACAATCATTAATGTCAGTCACTCTTTTATGTTAAAAATGCCAGGACGGTTAAATTACACCCAAGAAGAATTTTTGGATTTGTTTATTATTTATGGTGAATGTGATAAAGTAATATCAATAATATGTAACACATTTCCTACTCGATACCCACAAGAACAGAAACCATCACCATACTGTAAAATGCAAATTGCGTAATTTTAGAATATTTGACTCTGTCGAGGGAGAGATTCTATTGTGGATGACGAAAACATAGAATTAGCAATTCTGTGGTATTTTCGGGCATTTCCAATTATTTTATTGAGGAAAGCTGCTTTGGAAGCGGGATTATCCAAGAAACCAATTCACAGAATATTGTCAAAACATAAATCCATTCTCGTTTCATAAAGTTCAACAATTAAAAGACGCATATTTCCTGACGAGAGAAAATTTTTGTGAAACAAATTTTTAAATTATTAAAAAGACATGAAGGTGACAATTATTTTTTCGGAAATGCTGTATGGACAGATGATGCTAAATTTACCAAAAATGGACTTTTTAATCGATAAACTTTCCATTATTGGAGTATCTCGAATCCTCATGTATTCAGGGAGCGAAATATTCAAGAACACGATCAGTTTAACGTTTACTGTGCCATGAGAAACGACAGAGCGGTGACATTACAACTTTTTGAGAAAACTTTAAATAGTAAGTTGAAAAGATTTCTTCTTCAGCTAATATGTCTAAGGATTCCTCCTTAGAATTCCTGCTTTGACGGAAACAAATATTGAATATGCGTTTTACAGTATATGGTGATAATTTCTGTTCTTGTGGGTATCGAGTACCAACTGTGTTACATGTTCTTGACAGTACCTTATCACATTCTCCATAAATAACAAACGTAAAAAGTCTGCGTGGGTGTAATTGAAACGTGCTGACATTTTTTGACGTAAGAGAATGACTGATATTAATGATTATAATCATGGCTAAGTTGACGGAAATTTTTATTAAAAATTTTGAAACATTTCACAAAATCGCCAATATTAACCCCTACAGTGTCTAGTCAATATTTTGGATGGTACCTTCTTAGTCTCTTGCTGAACTATCAGTCATTCCATATTGTCCTACCTTTGGTAGAAGCGATAAAGACGTTAAAGAATTCGGCATAATACCATGCTGAAGAGTCGCTTCGGAAAATTGAGCTCTTGGTACTGTCGTGGACAATAAATAACAGCACACGTTTTATACACTTTTTCTAAAATTTAGTTGTGTACATCCAATTTTAATATTTGGGACATTGTCATTTATTTGCCAAAATGTGTACAAAAACCAATATGCCCCATATAAGTGATTTAGTTTAAGCTGGTGTTATTGCTAAAGCAGAAGATGGTTGGTAAATGAAACTAATTACACCGCGTAATAACATTAACAAAAATGAGGCATTTAACAGTTTAAGAAAGTAAAGTAAACGGGACTATTAGTTGAAATCATGGAACAGAGGACCAGAGATATTAGCTGAAAAACAATATTTGCAATTGATAAATACATTGTACTAAGTTATTTAATTTGGCGAAGAAAATAATTTTCCTGGATCGAGTCTTACTGGTCGCCGAACGCCGATGAGCAAGAGAATCAAAGCTGCGCTGTCATCCAGCACCACAGAAATTCTAACTTAATGCAGAGCATAAAGTAGCTTGAGTAGGATTTGCTCTAGAATATGTAGTATTTGATGTAGGTTTTTAGAATAATATCTTTACAGACGAGAAATATTTCCAGTCAACACATACGGTCGCATTCATGTTTACCGACTCGCCAATACTCGATTCGATAAGAAATATACATATATCCAGCAATGAGACACATGGCAGATGTTGCGTTAATTCGTGAGCCTGGTAATAGGCACGTGGTCCTCGCGATTTGTGCACATCGAGGAATGATTTATTAGTGATACGTATATTAGGATATTAGATAATATTATGCTCCATTCTGTGTCACAATAATTATTTTATAATAATGAGTTTATATTTTAACAACATAATTGTTCCATTCATACTGCTTATACAGTAACTAACTGGTTTCAAGACAACATTAATGTTCTCCACTGGCCTAGTCATAGACTAGACCTTAACCCTGTGGAAGAAATATAATGAGTACTCGTAAGAAATATCCAAAACCAAAATGTGAAACCACGGAAGGGCCAAGAATTATTGGAATTAATAAATAACGCATGGAAAAATATTACCGATGACTATTGCACGAGTTGATTGAATTCTATGCCAGACAGACTAATAGAAGTTATAAACAGAAATAGTGCAATAACCAAATATTAATGGCTACATAGTTATTTAAATTTTTTTCATTCATTTCAAATCATACTTCCTATGTATTCGTTAAACTTTTTATTCTCCACTTTTTTAAAATGATAAATACCGAATTTTTGTTAATGTTATAAAGCAGTGGAATTTGTCTTATTGACCCGTCTTATGTTATAGCAAGAAATCCAGCCTTACGATATCCGCTTTAAAATAAAAAATAATATAATGATAATATCTGTTTTATTTTGGTCACTCATTATATATTCAAACAAAGGTAGACTTACACTAGAAAAAAAATTGTACTATCATTTATTGTCCACGGCAGTACGATGGGCTGTCTAGAGAATAAAAAAAAAATTTCCAAACCCACATCTCGCAAGCATCAATACGTCAACTGCTTATTTCCCTAATGGCAAATGTTTCAGTGGTGTAAAGAAACATAGATCGTTAGCGATCTGATTTTTGTGCATGATATAGACAAGTAGCCCATCTTGCCACCTGTATTCTTCGTTGAATCTCACATTCGTAGTTTCCGATATTATCATAAGGGATCCAAGATACATCGTTCTATTTGCAACATCACAAATCTATTTATTTCATTAATGTGTATCTGCTGGGTTCCATTTCTTTGGTCAACAACCATAATTTTATTTTTAGTATTGAAAATACTTGTGTATATGGGGATAGTATACGCATAAATACAGCAACACGCGACAGTTCTGTAGGCCGGTCGGCGATCCACCGGATGTCAGTTTGAAATTGAAGCGTCATGCAACAAATAAATCGATCTATCGGCGCACCGATTATAAGAAAATAGATCAACGTCAAGGATAAACATTCAACTAATAAACATAAATGTTGTACACCACAGGCATCAGTTGTTTATACTTTTGGTTTTATAAATATTTATTAGCGTAGCCCTAAATGCCTCAGGAAACAAGATAAGAAACTATATCCGGCATTACAATTATAATGTTTATTAACTTTCAATTAGCAAGGGCTGTGAATTTTTTTCTTGTAATTTACGCTTAAACCGTATACAGAGCTTATTTGTTGGTTGTGTCTTATTTTGCGGCCGTCTCATTTGCGTACATAGCAAAAAACTGGTATCATTTGCGTCAAATGATGGGGACAGAGGCATTGGAGTCGAGGCGCTGTAGGTTTACCAACATATGAGACGAGTCGATCGCGAAAATGTGCGCGTAGTAGTCATTTGAAGAACTAAAAATTTTGAACAGTGGAGTAATATTTTGTTTGCAGCATTTTGAGGTCTGTTAAGGTCGTCCGTTGAAAGTCAGTAGATGGTATCCGAGAAGGGCAAGGAGCATTTACGCCGTTTTCGCAATTTATTTTAAAAACGACAGCGATACCTATGTCCGCATCATTTATACGTAAGTGATACCAGTTTTACAAAGTACGCGAATGAGACGTCCACAACTGAGACGACACCTATTTATTAAGGTGTTGCAGAGATGCAAAAATATGTTGGAGAGAATAGAACTGATAAAATTCTGTGTAAAACAGAAACATGTCTTGGTCAGTATATTGTTCAATATACGCTTTTCACATTTGAGCATTCAGATTTCTTGAAATATCGTTGTCTCCAATAATACAGGGAATAGAGACATTGCAGAGAAGAAAAATTAGAGGAAAGCTGGATTTTTGCACGAACCTTCCTTTCGTGGTTCTAAACAGCATCCCAAAAGTCCCCATCGATATTTGTGCCGCTAAAAATATTACGCGGGGTCAAAGGTCACGATAAACGGTTCTTCGCTATAATTTCATTAACGCTCACTTTCATCAAAGAAATAGTGGTTATCAAATTTGTAGCTTAGAAAATTGCCTACAAAAAATAATATTACTTTTTTTCGTAAGACTAACGGTTCTCGAGAAAATTCGATTCAAAAAGTTATAACGTTTGTGTTTCTCTTGATACATGCACTCCTTTCCACACTACCTTTGATATAGAGTACAAGATGCGCTACAAATTTGATGACCACTATTTTTTCGACAAAAATGACCGTTAACGAGATTTTCGCGAAAAAACGTTTATCGTGACTTTTGACCCCGCGTAACATTTTTAGCGGCACAGACATCGATGGGAACTTTTGGGATGTTGTTTAGAACCACAAATGGAAGGTTCATGCAAAAATACAACTTTCCCCTAATTTTTCCGAAGTTTCATTATTTTTTGTCTTTATTCCCTGCACTATAATGAATATACGAAAGATCACTTTCAGTTGATTCAAAGTAAAAATGAGAAATGATATTCGGAGGACAAAAGTTTGCATAAAACTGTAAAAAAACATCACAATCATTTCCAAACTATGCAATTTCAAAAATTTTAAATTTTTTATATAATAATTTTATTTGTTTTATTTATAACAAATTAGGTTACTTCAATCATCTATTAGCCACTAGACTAAAATCAAAATAACTGTTTTGCAAACCTATCGTGCTAAACTAAAATAATACTGACCCAGGAGTATCCTCATATTTTCGCTGAATTGTCAAAACAGAAATATTTATTAAACTTTATCGATCTCAAAGAATTATTTTGATTATGCTGAAAATTGCAAAAGACGATTTTCTCCATTATTTATATATAAATTGCGGCGTAATGATAGCATCTATGACGACAAAGGGAATTGCGTCTTTCGAGCGTTCAATGAATATATTTTTTTACATCTTACTTTGCTACGATAATTACTTTAAAAGTTACTGCCGATTAAGGAAAACAAAAATAGGAAAAAAGCAAATAGTCGCCAAAATTTGAAATCGCTTTGATTATTTTTTATAAAATCTCTTTCAAGTATGGAAAGTGCAATTGTTATATAAAAATTTTTCCAACTGAAATAAGTTTGAAACGAATCGCAAACACCGAGCATTTCTGGTCTGATTTTTAGGACTTCCCTTACTCTTTGTCTATTAATTCTAGAAAGGTATAGCCACTAACTTTTTTGATATAAACATTCCCTCCCCTCCCCTCCCCTCCCAATTCTTAGAATTCTGTTATTAATATTAATAATCTTTAGTCCCTAGAAGAATATCGAACTTTTAATATTTAAGGAAATCTTAATTATTAGTAATAAGCTGTCATATGAGTGGACAAGGGAGTTTAAACCTAAATCAGCTTCATGAAAAATAAGAATTCATTGTTGCTATTATTGTAATAATTGCAAGCATTTTGATCTTTGATCAAGTTGATTTTTAAAGTTGGTCCATTTAATATTAATGTGATAAAATATACTAATATATACATACTATAATACATACAACAAAATAGATATGCATAATAATAATAATAATAAAATGTATTTCCCAAATGATACATATGTGAGATAAGAGAGTTAATACTTAATAATGACAATATATCCAAAATAACAGTTCCTTATATATGTAATAGGTATGTACTTTCCTTACACATGTAATGTGTGCAAAGGAAATAAATTTACTTAGATAGGTGATTGCGTCACATTAAGAATTTCAATTTTTTAAGACTTCGTCGGCGCGTTTGAGACAATCAAAATCATACTTGTCCTTTGTTTTCCGTTAAGTATCGAAGTATTATATCTTCTAAATTTGTGGCTTATCTTACTATCATAAACACAATTTGAAAAAAATCGTGTAATACAGTTTTGTCCTAGTCAAGTTGTGGATAACTTAAGGCAGTTTCTTATAGTGCTTACTTTGCAAGAATTAGTAGACCTAGAGAGGGTTGATAAGTCATGATTTTTAAAAAAAATCAAGATTCACGATTTTTTTAAAATAAAAAAATCATGATTTTTTTTATTTTTATTTATTTTTTTTCATAGACATCCTAATAATTGACATTAGCAATGTATTTAGTACGTATATTGACAAAGATAGTTTTTGTTTAAACATACAAATGGAATAAATTGTCTACCTTGTATCTATAATTGTAAAATAAGCTAGAGCGTATATAGGTACCTGAAAATTCCTGTCAGAACTTGAAAACTCGTCTGTTTTTATAATGCGGGGATGATGCGAATTGCCATTATTTACTAATTTGCCGCGTAACAAGTGAAAAGCTAGTCTGAGTGATTATATTTATAGCATTTAAATATTATATAATTTTTTAATATGTCCTCTAATAGAAGTGGAAGGAAAAAAGATCCTATTTCGCAATATTCCATTGAAAAATCAAATAAGCTTGATGGAAAAAGTGGTAGTAGAGCTACATGTAAAAAGTGTAAAGTAGAAATGCAAGGGCTTGTGGGCCGACTGAAAGTCCACTAGAAAAAATGTGCATCGGGTATTGTAGAAAGTGTAGAAACAAATAAGGTCCCTCTACTTCACAAATAGTGTCCAATGTAAATATAGAGTTATTTTATTTATATTTATAACTTCTTAGTAAGACAAAATATTAAGAGAATTTTTTTTAATTTACATATTTAACGTCGGTCTGTTTCTGCGACTAAGTCCAATTATGCCAGGAGACGAGCTAGATTCAAATCTTTAAAATGATCTAGTGCATTTTTTAAATTTCTAGTAACTTTCCATGGACAAATGTGACTTTTTCATTCACTCCTAGTGTTAAGAATAATGTATAGTATCTATGTCTGTCTGAGTGTAGCTGGAAAAAATAAATGTTTTGAAGTTATATCAGAAATTTAAGTTCGTCTGTCATTGGATGGATGGTCCAACATACACAATGAACCAATAATATGTGCAACTGTAACTACGGAAAAGGGGACTTCCTTTTTAGCAGACACCATAAACATATCTGGAAATCCACATACATCTGTATATTTAACAGAGCTTGCAACAAACTTAATTAAAACTCTAAAGACTGACTATACCTGTACAGTAAGCAGTTTTATGATGGATAATATTGCCAATATGAATGCTATGAGAAACCAAATTAGTCAACAGAACCAAATGTTATTGCTTATGGTTGTACTCCACACATTTTAAACTTATTAGGTAAGGATTTAGAAACTAGTGAAATTAAGGAACACGTTATGTTCGATGTGAAATACTTCCGAAACAATCATTTTGCCTGCGATATACGCAAAAAAAGGAGTAAAAAAACTTACATTATCTTCTAACGTAAGATAGAACTCACTTGCCGACTGCTTAGAGGGCTTCGTTAAATTATGGCATATACTTTTTAAAATTATCTAGGAACATGAAAATGAAATTGAGAGCATAGTAAGATAGAAAACTTCAAACATTTATTTAAAATGAACTGCTTAAAGATTACTTAGTACTACTAAAACCTATATATGGTGCACTTGATAGGCTTCAAAGAAACGATGCAATTTTATCAGATGTCGTAGAACAATTTAATATAATTTTGACTAAACTGAAATTACCTTAATACAAATGCAAATATTTACATACCGATACAACCAGTGTATCACCTCATACCATTTGCTAGCCTTCATTCTAGACCGTACGAAAACAAAGTAAAAGTTAACAGAAAGCGAAAAGAATCGTACTTTAGAAGCCGCTAATGAATTATATCCCGAAAGTGGTTTACTACCACTGATTATTAAGTTTATGGCAAAATCTGATCCTTTTGACGATATTGTGTTTCACGAAGAAATTCTTAAAAACACAAAACCCCTGAACTGGTGCAATTATTTTCTGTTGCAGTTAGTTCAACCTCGTTTGACAGAATATTTTCAACATTTGGTTTGATTCATTCTAAGATTCGGGACCGAAAAAGCAGCTAAATTAGTTTTTTTGTAAGTACAAACTTTACAATAATTAACCCAATTTAAAAATTTTGTTTTGGAGTAAATCATGCTTTATTTTTTTTAGAATCGGTTCTGTTTAATTTGTTTACATTATGTTTCTGCTTTTAAGTAATGTTTTGTAATTTGTATCTAGCTTTTAAATAAACTGTACTTTTTATTTGATTTAAATCGTCGCAACTCTGGACCTAGATCACTATCAAGGATGTTGTACATCACCACAATAGTTTATTACTCTTAAACGTATTGTACTCATCAATATATCTAGTTTTGATAGTATTATTAATTTTTTCTTAAAGAATACTGAAAAATTTGTATAAAATAGACACTATTGCAATTACAAACCAAGATATACCAAGTTAGATTCAATTCCAGATTCCCATATCGTGTAATGTCTGGATGGGAGTGGCTTTATTACATTGCGTCTCTAGTCTCAATACCCATTTCTGTAAACTATACTCATTTCATAAATGTATAAGAAAGGCCAATTGCAAAGTAAAGTTTCCTAACTTCGCCATTAAGGTAAATAATAAATAGTCTTCATGCGGATACAGCAACAATGGCTTTAAGATATCATTTTCGATGTAAACACTTTTGTGCACCACAACAAATATTTGCTTTGTCCCTTTTAACTACTCCGTTTGTACAAAGTTTGTTTGTTTTGTAATAGCTGTAACACAATAACAATTTCGAGTAGTTTCCTTCATGATAATAGAGCTATGCTAGCCCAGAGATAACGATAATATTCACGCTTCGGTTTTATTTAGATATAATTAAATCAAATTTAGTTAATAATAATTTACAATTTTTCATTTCAACTTTCTGAGTAGTCAAATAGAAAAAGTAATAATGGAAATGGAGTGGTTTTGTCCATATCAACTGTCAAACAAAATTAGGAAAATATTCGTCTGAGATAAAAGTAATTGATTTCTATTTAGTGCATTTATTTTCAGAGGTGATACTAGGACAATGAAATAAATTTCATTGTGCAACGACATATAACCTACCATTAAAAATCAGCTATTAATTTCGTAGCATGGTTTTGTAAAAGGGCACTCCAAGAACACTAATCTCATACGTATCGTTCACTTTATCTCTGACTCCATTGTTAAAATTAAACAAATAGTTGCAATGTTCTCAAACATTTCTAAAATATTCGACACTCTCTATCACACTCTGTTGCTTCAAAAATGCCGTGTTTCGGTTGCTTTCATTTTTTGTTGATATTTTTTAAATCTTGTCTTTTAGGTAGACAAAATGTGTAGCTGACAGTGGATTTAAGTCTGTCGAATACTTGGCAAATCCTGCAAGGATCGATTCTCAGGGTATTGTTATATATTCTATTTATAAATGATATTGTGGAAATTATTCCAGTGGACACATTATCTATTTATGACTATTAGCTCCATAGAAGGAGGATTCCAGTCTAATAGCTAGTAGCTCCAACATATCTAATCGGTGTTCTCAAAGAAGTTAACAAAACTCGCACATAGTAATTAATGTATTATTATATATGACGTAGTCCTTCAAAGATGATTATCCGGAGCTTGATGCTAGTTGAGGGCAGATGTGCAGTGTGACGCTCCTAATGAAAACGGGGAAAGAACCGGTTAAAACTTCACTAAACTCGATAAAATTGAAGTCGTTGGTAGATTAAAAAATTCTGCGTAAAACGAAGTGTAATAATAGAGGAACAAAGCACACACTGAATTAATAATTGAAAAATTACTGTAAAGTGTTTGTTAATAGTACCAAAAATAAAGTAAACAAGTGTCTATATTGATACAGTGCCTATAGCTGGGACAGGTCGTAAAATTTATACCTGGATTCCTTTTCAAGTGGTTGAATACATTTTAAAATTTTCAGATTTAATATTCTTGATAAATATACAAAATTCAAAAAACCTTATATTGCTTGATAGAGAATTAAAAACCCTTTCAAATGAGCTATTACACGCCCTATCATTCCATCTGAAAATTTTAAAGGAGTAGCTGTCATTCCAAGGGGGATATATAAAATAATGATCAAAAAGTGCCATTTTAGAATGAAAAATTGACGTGTTTTAGGATGTTATTCATAAATTGTAAATTACGTAGGTAATACATTTATCCGTTATAAATGGATCTCACTGTATGTTAGAAAAAATGTATGTATGGATTAGAATGTTTGCCTTATTAAATTAACAATTATTCCTAATTCTGGGACTTTAACTATGTTCATCTCCTATCTACTCCAAGCACAGCCCCGAAGTCAAAAATTCTGTTCCCGGCCATGTCCTCTACACCCCTCTTTTTAGTGTTCATTCACTGGATAGTGTTATAGTCACTTTTCTGCTGAAAATTAGTAAATAGTCACTACTCTTGCATTACCAAAATGAAAACTAATATGACTTGAAAAGAGTTGGATTAACCCTATTATACAGGGTGCAATTAGTTTCATGTCATAAAAAAAAACTAGTAATGGGAACCGACTAGACAAACAAAAAACCTATATGACTTTTTTCTCTAAGGACACTTTGAAAAAAACTGACCTAGGTTTAAAAATTTAATGTTAAGGTAGGAAACATTTGAGAACTACTGTTTATCAGGGTCAATGGATGTTATAGTTCCGAATATTAGAAATTTTAAAAAACTGCAATACCCGACTTGTGTTTCCGCCGACGGCATATCGATGGGATTACTTGTACCGAACTTTTTATACTACTAATTATGAAAATGTAAATAATTCCTTATCTTTCGGCACAACGCAAGCATAGCATGGCCGCAGGGGTTTAAATAGGATTTGTTTACATGTGTTTTTTAATTTGGAACACAGTTTTTGTAGCTTTAATTGTCGTCTATAAGAATTTATAAAATTTAAAAGTGTTTATTAACATTTGTAACATTGTGTTAAAAGCTTAAAAAATTAATAATTATTTTATGAAATTGGAAAACGAACAGTTAGACGTCCGAGATACGATAACAGAATATAGCTGCGTATTTCAAGTTAGGAAAAAATCTGATTTTTTTAACGAATTGAGCGCATAATTTTTCCCAATCAAGTATCGAAAACTAAAAATGAGTCTTTGGTCTCTATGAAAATCAATGTAAACAATAATAAACAGATCAAAACAACACAGTGAATACTAATAATAATAATCATTCTTTTAATGCCCAATAGGTAACACCCAATAACTGAACAATTCTTTTGAATTTTTCACAAAAATTGTTCGAAATGACCTCCATCTTCACGTATACACATTCCGGCACGTCGAACTAAGAACATACGCACTTGGTAAATTATGATCATTTTTTATGGTTTCTATGCACATTACAATACGTTGTTGGAATTGTTCCAAAGCTGTTCCGCACCAGCTGCATTTCCACCACTTTCTCCATACACCAAGTGCACATCTGCGAGCTCTGGATAAGTGTAATCTCCCATAATATCCAAAATCTGCGTTTTAATACACCACACTAAACTGTGAATTAACGTTATCGATAAAGAAAACAAAAAGAAAAACTTGGTCCAAAATCCAAAAAGTAACACAAAAAGCACGAACGAGAAGTAGTGCCTTACGTAACCAAGTACTACAACGACTTGAATGATAAGTCAATAAAATAAATCTTAACATAAGTGGCACAAAATTCAAAAAGAACAAAATCAACAAACAAAACCAAGGGACGGGTGGGTCGCATCGTATGCACGTTGTTTACCAAGTAAGGACACAAACTCAAATTATTACTTGAGAATATTACAAGGGAGAGTATAGCACGCGTAATAGGGCGGGCCGAAAACGATTGAAAACATTTTTTTTTGAAATTTGATTTGGTATAGCAAAAAAAAGTTGTAAAATAACTTTAAAAATGTCCTGTATTTTTATGAAAAGTATTAAATGAAATTTGGCCGCGCCCCAATGGCCTTAAAATAAAATTTTTGTAAAATTACTATTCTGGATCTGGTATAGCCGTAAATACTTTTTAAATAATGGGTCTAAATCACCAATCAAATTTCATAATTTTATCTTAATATTTAGCCGCGTCCCAACCTAAAAACATTTTTTACGCTTCATTCACACTTAGCCCGGTCCTGGTAATAACTGCCTATTGCATCGTAGTTACGAGTGTCGACCACTATGTATGTGGTACAATGCAAGTATAATGTGTTTATTTAGTTTCACGTTAAGTGAGCCTTCTGAAACCTTGGTTGTACTGACAAATTTTATTATGAAATTCTACTCGTCATTATGCCACTATGGGGCGGCAACATTTATGGAAATCGATCAGTCTATCCAGAGAATTTCCAAATGAAATAAAGAAGATTATTGACAGTGTTATTAACACAAACGCTTATTTTAGACACCCCGAAAACATTTTGTTAACCATGATCACAGATTTTCGGAGTCATGTAAGAGAACTTGGGATTTATCGCATTTTGAGGGCTAGGAATTCGAGAGATTCAAAAAATGTAAGAGTGTTTAAAATATCTGCTTTCAACTAGAATGCTAAGGACTATATCGATTTAATTGACTGGAACAAATGTACCGTAACCGAACCGCCTCTTACAATGACCATTTCTACCGACGATTTAATGACAGCACTTCAGAGCAAATCTGCCATCACTATTAAACAATTTCCATGCCACACTCAAGCTGTCGAGTGATGTATAAAGATCACCACTGAAGCTTCAGGCAAAGTTTGTAGTCGTGACTCAAGAGACGGGTACATTCGCGTAAAATTTGGTGTGAGGAGTGATCTGCCATCTTTTGAAACAAAAAATCTATACTACACTATAGATCCAAAAAAAGCAAAACTGAGTAATAAGTAAGTTAGATCTACGATTAGAATAAGTACAAGCAGTCGAAGCGGGAGGAAGGGGTAGGTGGAGCTTGGTAAGCAGCCACCTCCTCTCGGTGAGTTCTGGGTTGAGTAATTGATAAAGTATGTATATTATATTAAATAAAGACAATCAATACAATAATATTAGGCAGCCTATCACTTACTCAAACGAAGAGCTGCTTTTATATATTTTAAGGGCTCTGGGGCGCGGATAAAAATTCTTTTATTTCTTTCATATTTTTTTTGGTTACTGTATACATTAATTCCTAACTTTTTGACGCTATAACGAAAACAATACATGACCTTGAAAATTTGGCCCTTTTAAGGCCCATGGGGTGCGGCCAAAAATTAAGCGAAAATTAAAAGAAAAATTTAGCAAACATGTCTTTATACCATTCAACTTTTTATGACTATACCAAATTAATTTTCCGAAAAGAATTTTTTCGGTCCGCCCTAACGCGTAATAAGATAATTTGGCCGCGAAGAAGCAAAAAACATGGCGGTGTCCTCTGTCGGTCGGCATGCTTATTTGCACGAATGTCAGGGTATAACGTGCGACAAGACGCGAGGCAATAAAACCTACCCCAATATGCCAGCAGTTCTCAAACTATTTTATAGTATTTTGGAAAATTTTGTTTATTTTTTTTTCTCCAAAACTATAAGCTTTAGACATCATGTTATATAAGGTTTTCTTGTTTGTCTTGTCGTTCCCTATCAGCAGTATATTTAATGACATGAAACTAATTACACCCTGTATATTATATTATTGACATTTTATATTAAGAAAAGAGACAAATCCTCATGCAATGTTCAATCACTATTTGCTCTAACACGTCATTACTTATTTTTCACGCTACAAGTACATGTTCGCTCTTGAGTTTCAGTACGCTCCCAGTGCCATTAATCAATAATCAAATAGTAATGATGGAAAGTTCTCCGCTAATACCTTAATTCCTCATTATCCGGAAACTAGAACTGGACTTAACAAACACGTAACTAGCAACGACGTTTTGGCAATTGCTTCTCCCACAAATTGCTGAAAGCTTGCCGATAAGTGGTCATGGACCCGAGTTCTCTCTTGGCTGTCTTCTCGTCTCTTTTTCTCCTTCCCTTATAGATGGACCGAAACGTAATCGAGATAAAGTGGGATTTCCACGGGTGTATCTCCAGCCTTCAAACAACGGATGATCCCCTTATTAAAGCGCTTATCAAATTGTCATTCCTAACAGTTTGCTGTTTATTTATTAGACGGGAGTTTCTCAACGTTTTTCGGTTAAGCAGCGAGAATGATAGAGGCATCTGCATGAATAATTTAATACTTGATATATAACATGAATTTTGACGTAAAAATGGAATACAGCAAATATTTTAAAGTGATTGTTTTACGTGAATTTACTTACTGAAATAAATTTGCAATGTATATTACATATCACAAAAAATACATCAACTGAAGTTGCTTCCAGAGATAAAGAAAAATATTGTCTGTAATTGTTTATTTGTGGCATATTCAGATTTTCTTACTTTTTATTGGGTATTTTGCCACTGAAAAATATTTAAAAATTTTTAATGAAAAAACCTCTGCGCCAAACAGATCAGACAGAAGTTGGTTCTTGAATACTTGACTGTTTCAAAAAGGCTCACACCTAAAAATATATAAACTAGAACAATGTAATAAACTAAAAACTGAAAATGAAAGCTATAGGTAGTTAACGTTTTGGAAGAGAATCTACTTCCGTTCTCAAAACTTTTTTGGCTGTCAACCATGACAGTTCTTTGTTTATATATTTCCATAGTCACGTAAGACATTAAATTATATTTATCTTATTTTTACTTACTATAATGGAATTACTTACACTTTGCATTAAAACAACATACTTTCAATTAAATAATGACTTCTATCAACAAGACTTTGGGATGGCCATGGGTTCTTCATTATCTCCAATATTAAGTAACATTTTCATGAAAAATTTTGAGTAAGTAAAAGTAATAATAATAATCTAGCTTTTAAATCCATTGTATGGTGGAGATATGTAGATGACATTTTTGCTATATGGCCTTATAGTAAAGAATGTTTAAGTAATTTCTTGAATCAGATTAACGAAAAAGAACCTTCAATTAAATTTACAATAGAAATAGAGAGTAATAATGAATTACCTTTCTTAGATATTTTAATTAAAAAATTAGATAACACATACTAAACCAGTGTGTATAGAAAACAAACACACACAAACAGATACTTAAATGTCAATTCAAATCAACATATTAGTGTTAAGGAAGGTGTTAAGTGTATGTATGACAGGGCCAAAATTATTTCTTCAAATGATGTAATATTAAGGAACGAAAAGCTATTTATAAAAACTGTCATATTAAATAATCAATATCCTAAGAATTTTGTTGATAGTCAGTTATTGAACATTGGTAGTAGAGAGAATATACTATCACAATCTGAGGTATTTAGGTCAATGGCAGTAATTCCATATATACATGGTCTTTCGGATAAATTACGAAAAACTGGGAATAGGTTTTCCGGTCGAACGGTTTTTCAAACGGGTTCCACGCTAAGATCGGTTTAATCAAAAACCAGATCTCTAAATATTGTTCAAAATTCAAAAAATTGTATTTATAGTGTTCCGTGTGAGTGCGGAAAAAATTACGTAGGTGAATCATCTAGACCTTTCAACGTAAGGCTTGGTGAACATAGAAATTACGCTAGAAGGGGAGAATTTGAAAAATTCAAAATTTGTGAACACGCGTGAGATAATAATCACAGGATTAAATGGGACTCGGCGAAGATTTTGGAAAAAGAGAGCAACGGAAAAAATATGCGATTATTTTATTAAACGAGGATAGATGCGTTTCGGATTATTCAATAGATTTTTGTACTAGTTGGTTGCCCATCCTTAGAGACGAAGTAAGTAAAAATAAGATAAATATAATTTATTGTCTCACATGACTATGGAAATACATAAACAAAGAACTGTCATGGTTGACGGCCAAAAAAGTTTTGAGAACGGAAGTAGATTCTCTTCCGAAACGTTCACTACCATAGCTTTCATTTTCAGTTTTTAGTTCATTACATTGTTCTAGTTTATATATTTTTAGGTGTAAGACTTTTTGAGACAGTCTAGTATTCAAGAACCAACCTTTGTCTGATCCGTTTGAAGCAGAGGTTTTTTCATTAAAAATATTTAAATATTTTTCAGTGCCAAAATACCCAATAAAAAGTAATAGAAAAAGAAGAATATTTCGCAAATATGAAGTCAATATCAAATTTGTAGCATTTAAAATATTGAAATGTAGATTTTAGAGGAGATTACTTCCATATTAACACGGACGCTAATGAAACACAATAATTTTTTAGATCACTGCAGCAATCATATTAGTGCAGTAAAAGAAGACCAAAAATGCTACAAGATATGCATAGTTTTGTAATAGCAATGATCGTAAAATCATAAAATTCTGGGGTATCACGAGGAGTGTATATCTGAGTTCTGAACTTCAAAAGCCTATCGCTTTTTTTATAAACAATTTTGTTTTTTGAACAGTGTTCTTTTAGGTAAAAAGGTGAATATCTCCGGTTCTAGAGGTCCGATCGGGACCAACAAAAAACAAAAAACCTTCGGAATTAAAATTCTAACAAATTTGCGTTGGTTTTGGGTCATTTGAGTACGTACATAATGTACAAATTAGAATCACCTGACAAGAAAGCGGTTTTTTGTTTCAGTTTAACGCCCAAGGACGATCGGCTTTAAACTTTCAGAAAACATACCTTTTGTTAAAAACAAAACACCCTAAAATTTTGGTGCCCAAATATTGAACCTCATGGACACAAATGAATTTGTTATCTGAAATTTGAATTGCCCGCCATTTTGTGCCATTAAGTCTAAAATGGATTATTTTTAGTTCAAAACGTAGAGCTGGACGCCAGCTTTCCGGTGACATTAAAAAAAATATATTTTAAGTAATTTTGGCCACCCTTTTGGCATTTATTTATAAACCAAATAACAAATTAACTTTCTTCTTTTAAATTAAAGTTCTCGCAATTCTCTTTCTTTTCTGATAAAATTTTTTTAAAAATGTGTTACTTCCCTCGCATACCGAAGCGAAGTATTATTATTTTCGAGAAAAAATCACCCTCCGAGATTCTTTCGGATTTTGACGTTTCAGAACACGTAGATTACGAAAATATAGGTTTTTCGATTCCGTCTGTCTGTCTGTCTGTCTGCCTGTTGGTGCATTAACTAAAAAACTTCTTGACGGAGAGCAGTCAAATTTGGTAGGTAGTTGACGCTACTGTCAGCGAAGAAATGGATAAACTTCCGCTGAAAAATATACAGGGTGGACCGTCCTAGGGGAATAAATAATGAAAAACATTTTTTTTGCCCAAATTTAAAATGTCCACGTTTCATGACACGCTAAACCTATTTCAGAAAAAAAAAATTGAAAATTTTTTTCAACATTTTTGAAAAAATCTTTACCACTAAAATGGATGAAAAACATTTATTTTTGTTCAAATTTAAAATTTATACGTTTCATGTCATTCTAAACCTATTAAAAAAAAAAAATTTTACCAACATTTTTGAAAATTTTTTTACCATTAAAATAGATGGAAATTTTTTTTCTTTGTTCGAATTAAAAATTTCCACATTTCATAGCGTCCTAAACTTATTAAAACATAATTCTAGAAATTTTTTTTACCATTTTTGAAAATATTTTACCACTAAAATAGATGGGATATTTTTTTCTTTGTTCAGATTTATAATTTCCACGTTTCCATGGCATTCTAAACCTATTGAAACAAATTTAAAAATGCTTTTGAAAAATTTTTAAAATTTTTTGAAATTTTTTTTATTTATCACTACTACAGAATAGATGGATTTTTTTTTTGTTCAAATTTAAAATTTCCACGTTCCATGACATTCCAAACCTATTTCGGAAAAAAAAAATTGGAAAATTTTTTTCACCAACATTTTCGAAAAAAATTTTATCACTAAAATAGATGGAAATTTTTTATTTCTTTGCTCAAATTTAAAATGTTCGCGTTTCATGGCATTCTAAACATATTTAAAAAAAATAATTCGCAATATTTTTTTACCACTACTGTAGAATAGCAGGAAACTTGCCTTTTTGCTCAAATTTAAAATTTGCACGTTTCATGATACTCTATACCTATTTCAGAAGAAAAAAAATTGTTTACCTACATTTTTGAAAAAATTAATTTTTTTAACCACCACTATACTTCTAGTCCACTACATGAATGTGGAATTGAAAATGTGACAGATGGCAATAATATTTGGCATATGCACCTATTATACTTTTATTGAAAAATGTACAGGGTGGTAATCCCACGAAATAATTCAGTCATAGTGGACATTTGTAAAGGTATTTGCGCAAGCCTTCCATATTTGGCACCTGTCATTTAGTATTGAACTTTTGTTGTTGGATGGGCATTCTGTATATCTTTTTGACCAAAACTTATCAGGTTTTCTTTGTAATAATAGTGACAACTATATTCCGATTATTATTTTCAATGTCATCTCGTAATTATTAATTTTTTAGAGCCATGCACAAATAAAGAGGGAAGTTCTGTGTAAACACCTTTAGCGATTTTTTTAAAATGTTTTCACAATGGCCGAAAAAACCAATTTGTTGTCATTTGGTCCATAAATAAATGCCAAAAAAGTGTCAAAAATTACTTTCAAAGAATTTTTTTAATCTCATCTGAAAGCTGGTGTCCACATCTACATTTTGAAATAAAAATGATACATTTTGGACTTAATGGCACAAAATGGTGAGCAATTCAAATTTCACATAACAAATTCATTTGGGTCCACTAAGTTCAATATTTTGGCACCAAAATTACAGCGTGTTTTGTTTTCAGCACAAGGTATATTTTCTGAAAGTTTGAAGCCAATCGGCACTCTCGATGTCCCTGGGCGTTAAAATGAAGAAAAAAAATGCTTTTCGGCCAGTTTGTTAACCTAATTCGCACATTACATCCAGAGTATAGTAAATAAAAAATAATTACACCTATGGTTAATACAAAGAAAAAAAACATTCAACTTAAACTAATGGGCTAATTACATTAAATATGTTAATTATAAATTAATATTTTTTAATTTTTTTTGAAACAGTTTATATTCATTCCTTTCAAGTTTTCTGGTAGAGAGTTATATGCTTTGCAAATCTGATACCTAAAAGAATGTTTAAATTTCTCTGTTCCATGGACAGGTGGGGTTAAAAGGCCTTTGAACCTTAAATTAGGGTTGTGTACATCGGTACGAAATTTTATTTTATTATATAGGTAATCAGGAGATTTCTACTAACATATTGCACTATGGCAGTGATATTGGATTTACTTTTTTAAATCTGTAATTTTTGATATTAGATTCAGTACCAGCTTCTCTAAAAATTCCGAATTAGGTACAAATTATATACAATTTCTCCAAAATTTGAATTATGTCTAGTTTTTGATAATCTGATTACCTGTGTGTTGGTTGTAGCTTCATGAAAACATTACAATGGGATCACCATATAGCTGTCAAAAATACATTATGATAAATCGATTCATTGCCAAATTTTGTATTTGCCAAATTTACGATAAAAAAACCTGTTTCCAATTTTTAATCATTAGGTGTAGCTTGATGAAACTATAATGGAACCGCCCACGAGAGCCATACTCTAGAGCAATAGATTTCATAAAAATTATCTAAGCCAACCCAAACAGTAATAATTGAACATATTATATAGAGGAAAAAAAACATACATACGTGTCGAATTGACAACTACCAAATTTTTTGAAAGTCAATTTAAAGATCCAGAGATCATGTTGAACATTGCATTAAGAAATATTTTTTAATAAAAAGTGTTACATAATGCTAATAAATGGAACACTTTAGACTTGTCGGCAATTTGTGAAATTAAAGAAGCCATGGTAAACTGGTAGCACACATCGGGATTTGATATTTTCCCAATTGACAGCATTAGTAACATTCAAATATTATTAAAAAATCTACTTAATGTAAGTAATGAATATGTACCTACTGTATAAACATACACATTTTGTAATCCATTTTTTTAGTTCAATGTTTAACATTCTTTGATAATGGTCAAGATATCGGGAAATACATGTCGAGTGAATCTGTTTAAAACAAAAACAAAGTCTTTATCATTCTCGAATTTATTATATGAAATATTTTAAATTAATAATGAACTGGCAGTAATGCTGCTTACCCCAAAGGTACACCTATGTCCATAGATCAAGAGGCGCAGACTTACTTAAGGAGGTTGAAGCATTAGACGAAAATAATTTAAAAAAATCTGAAATAAAGTTTTTTTAATAGATTTTTATATGACACAATTTTCTGTAAAAAATCCAAAGTCATTAGGAAACTCTTAAAGTTAAAAATAAAAGAAAACTTTTACATGTAGTCTGATGGAAAATATGTCAACCCAGCATGCAAACGGTACATTTTAATTTATAGCAAATAACCAAATAATGTCAGCAGTTACGAAAACTGACTATGTAAGGCAATGGTGTCTTTCGCATATTTTAATATTGTTTCCAATTGAATTATGAGACTTTTAATAAATAAAAAATATTATTAAGCGTTTGTAAACTGTCAAATTTTCGTTAATGATTTTTAACTGATTTTTCAATTATTTAATGATTTAGTTTTAACTTTTACTGCTTCTCATTTTTTTTTTAATTATTTACTGAAACTAATTTGTAAAATACACAGATATTTACATTTTTTTTTTAATAAGTTTGGAGAAAACATCCAAAAGTTAGTTCAATAAGTAAAATAATTAAATCTACTTAAATAATTAATTAATAATAAATAATGATTTATTTATGCCTTTTATGGCAATAATTATAGGTATCATCGACTTATAACCTTTTGTAATAATTAATTATGGAAAAGTTCCGATTTAGAATTCGACTACTTTTGGTTGGGACTGTAATGCCTCAACCTCCTTAAGTTCTGGATTTTGCAATTGTTGGTGCAGCAAAATAATACGTTTCAAACACCAACACTAAACAAATATTTATTTTATGTGAATGTGAATTCGGTGGTAACCCCAACTAATTTGTAACTTTAGTACCATTATGCCTTAGACAGGTGTCACTGTCCCTTAGTAATTATATCTCATTAAAGTTTTATGATACATAATAAGCAAATGTACAAAAATGTTGTATATAATAAGAAATAATTAGTTTTTCTTTTTTCTGTCAACTATATATTTAAATTACGGGTTTAATGATACTTCTTTGTAACCAAATTAATGTCCATATAAAGGAGCAGAAAATCATCAGTTATACGAATAATGTACAGTCAACAAGCAAAAATGAGAAATTTTAATTGTTTTATTTTTAGAAGTACAAACGGCAAACGTTACTGTTGGGTGTTTCTAGCAGTTCACTCGGAGCGCACTCATTTATACAGAATGTCCTTGAAATTATCTATACTGCCTAGGTCCAGTATCTTAAGATGGTGATATTTATGATATTAATATAATAATATAATTTCAGATTTAGTCAATAGATTCTACAGACAATAAACTGAGTTATTTAAGGACGTACAGGTTCTAAAATGACTTATTTAAGGTTTTACAGTGTTGAAACGGCTTATACAGTGGGTGTCATAGCAAGCTAGATATAGGAAGTAAAAATTGCAACATCGCGTGTGCCAGTCGGCAATGAATTACTACAGCTGGGATACTTCAGTGGCCGTCGTGGCTGCAGCTGGGTTGTCATATCTTTCGCATTATATGAATAATTATGTCTAATCCTACGGTACACGCACTGTATTAGCCTGTGTAGACCTTAAAAAGGCTTATTTAAGAAAATAAAGAAACAAAACGGCTTATCTGAACCTCTACAAACCTTAACGGCTTGTTCAAGGCTCTACAGAGATAGAACAGCTTATCTAAGCCCCTACAGACAGTATAGAAGACTCAGGGAGTTGGAAGTTAGGACGGGTGGTCCACTTTGGGATGGATGGCCACATTAGGAGAGAGGATATTGAGATCCCTTTTTAGAACACCCTCCCTGAAATCATGTTAATAAGCAAAACATCATACTTTTCATCGTTCATATGGGATCTTTCTAAATAGTAAGACAGGTCTTATAATTATATGTGGCATGATATATAATTATTCTTAATGACCAATAAGAAGTATAAAAGCGAGTTGCTAAATAGAATTAGTAAAAAGTAGATCAGGTTCACTACATGGCCATAGTTATTATCTGGCTTAAACTGGTACATACCATATAAATTCACTTTTATGCCTTAAATGTGGTATGATTCAAATGTATTCTGGATGGTTAACGATTCATATAAAATCCCAGAATTAGAGAGATTTAGTAAAAAACAATGTACCGTCTTTCTCGCCAGTTTATGATTACAAATATTGACTAGGTGGATACCGAGGGCAGGACATAGTTTTTCAAGTTGTGCCCATTAAGATTTTTCATCAGGAGCCTAGGAGTTATCACTTGGCAAAGTTTGAAGTATTTTCACCGAAACCCATTTTCATTTAAAGTGTGGGTGATCCTTTAAATGTTTAATAACTTTCTTATTTACCGATCGATATTGTTCAAAAACAATATGGTTATTAACTTTTGTTCACTAATATCATACTATGAATTTTTTTTTTTCTATACTAGCGTAGTTTACGATAAAGTAAACTAATAGTGACTTAACACTATACATTTTACAATAACTCAGCACGAAGCTATTGACAAAATGTGATAGGACAATAATTGTAAGCTAAGCTATAAAGGAGAGGTCGGCAATTCTACTGAGATTCGCACATCGTCCATTTAAGAAAAAGCGATTGATAATTCCATGATATTAATAATTTTTAGACGCAATTTCTATTAAAATATTATTCTGAATTTTTGGTGGTATTATAAATAGAATCCAGGAAACGTCTCCCAAGACAAAATTTTAAAAATGTATTTAAAATAAATATTTTTTCGAAATTGAATTAAAATTTGACCGACAGACCCGTGCTTGGTCGAGTAACATTTAATGCTGATTGACTCCGTCCCTCATTGTACAGAATGTTCAATTTTAAATTTTTAAGATAAAGTTCGCCTAGTTCAAAATTAGTTCAAGAAAGGACATTGCGGACATCTCCATGGTCGCTCGCATGTGACGCGGCTGTTTATGCTCTGCGTAATGATTTTGACGAATAAAATCATCAGTTAGGATATTTAAACTATAACACAAGCGAATTAAAATTTATAGTGCAATTATTGTAGTGAGTTCCTGAACTTTCTGAACATTACCCAAATTTTATCCACATACTTTGCTAGGTGTCTATATCTGTTTGTGCTAATCGATTGTTACATTACTCTCGCCGTTGTATGAGGTTGCCCTAATACTGCCTCGAGACCTACGTCCTTGAGACCTACGTCCTCGAGGCGCGACCCACTTCCCGTGGGTGGTGTACTCTGATATGTGTTGACATGCAATGAGCTAGAGAGGCCCGAATATTTTATTTTTCGTATACTTATTGCATTTATTACAATCAATTAATTTAAATATTATTGGCTTCGAATCTTTCATTAACTAATTAAATTAAGTTTAATGGCCTTCGTGTGATTCTGTGGTGCGAATTTCAACTGAATTTTACATATCTACGATTTTGTTCATTTGTCTGTTTTCAGTGCCCCGGTAGCAACATATTTTTGTCGTGTCCTTCAAAATGCGCGGTGGTGAATTCATCATCAACATCAGCTATATTTTTAAACCTACCTATCTATTTATAATTTTTTTCGATAAGATCTGAATTACTCTGTATACTATTTTTGATTCTAATGACCTAGTATTATACAGAAATCTAGGAAGTGCTTTTATTTATTTATTCAAACTACTCACAAATTTAAATACCTACTCATCACAATACAAACGTAACTAATACGATGAGTGGATGAAATTAAGTTGTCCTGTATATTCAAATTGAAAATTTAATTCTGGCTTAGTCACCCTCTTTAACGATCGTCTGGCGAAACTTCAACAAGAGGAATAAATTATGATAATCCCTTTAAATTACGAAAGTGTCATCTTTATCGATAAGTAATTAATGAGGTTTCTTTGATATTTTCAAATGTGATAACGCGACGCCGCGGCGTTTCGTGTATGGTCCAATTTATAGGTACTTATCTGCAAGTGTACTGAAAAGCTAAACGAGATATTTTAATTTTCAAAGAGAATATTGCCATAAACATATGAATAAGTTAGTACTCAAAACGCACTAAAAACGATAATAGGGACATACTGTTTTTAGTTGGCTATAAGATTCCATGTTAATTATGCTAGTTTAAACTTGGTCAAAGTTTATTAGGAAGTATAGTGAATATATAATTCACAAGTAAATAATTGATATCAAACAGCAATTTTCAACGAACTATCAAGACTTTATTTATAATTCATTCAAATCAACGCTTTTTTGGTAAGTGCAAGGTATAAAGCACTAATACTATTTTAAGGCCCCCTTTAAATTTTTAATATAGGAATTATTTTATAATATAGTAGGTTATTATAAAACACCGCTTCAAAATAGTACCCACTATGAGTTATAAGTTAAAAGTGTTTTAACAACTTAACTTTGAAAGCCTTTCATTTCGTGTTATAGAATAGAATAGGATAAAGTATATTTAGCAAACGTTATTTCCAAATACGCATAAAATTGTACACAATCATGCGCATTATCTTGTACTCTAGCAGCTATATATAGTTTACTAACATTTCATTTCATTTCTTCCACAGTAATTTAGAATGATTAGTATTGGTATTATTATTAATGCATAATTCCAAATATTTTATTTTCCGTAGCTTATAGCTACATTTGTTTGATTTTTTGAAATTAATTTTATATTATCTAGCCACGGTGGTTTTGGTTTTTTTAAAACAACATTTTTTACTGACGCTAGTGCATCAAAACTGTTAATATATTCAACTTTATCATTTATGTTATCCAAATAAATTATATTTTCAACCGGTGTATTTATTAAAATTTCATTTAAAATATTTTTGTCTATTCGTTTTAAGTTTCTAATTTTAATATTTTTGTGACAATTCTTACGTGCGTTATCATCATCAACAAAAGACTAAAGAATGATCAGAAATATTGTTTGGCTCCTTAGTGCCACTTGCATAAATTTCTGTATCTGAACGTAATAATAATGTAACATCGATTAGAGTGCTGTGATGTGAAATAATATTATAAATAGCCACGCATGCTATTATAATTGTAGTAATAGCTTTAGGTAAACAATCACGTTTTACTGCAAACTAGAATATTGGGACAGGGCCAGAGTTCAAGAAATTATATTTTGTAGAAATATTTACCTACATAGCACATTATGAAAGATAAACCTTGGTGCAATTTTATTCAATACCCATAATATTCTGGATAATGCTGTAGACCATTAGCCAGAGTGTTGCTGCTATTCAATGCACACTGTGTTCGTATTCTAATAATGTTAAAGCAATTGCGAACATAACAGATTTTGTATTGTTTCATTCTTATAACAATAGTAATAGTAGTAACTATATTTATTGTGGAACGCATAATCTAAATTAAGTGCTTTATTTCAGGAGCGCTATTGATTCACAATTTTACCCGTGTTTTCAAAATGTCGGCCCTAATATGATAACTCCACGCTATACTAGAAGTTTAAGTTCATCTGAATTGTTTAATAAATTACTGATCAACAATAACTATACTTGCTGTGAGATATATATCAAGAAATAGAGCTTTTATCGATTAAGTAAAACAAAATACTTCAGTATAATTCTGGAGAGGGCCTGGAAACTTCGATGTGATTCTATCTATGTTCTACAAACCCCAACATTCTTGAACACAACACTATACGTGCGTTTCGCTAACCATATTAGCATTATCGGGAGATGATTAACACTAAAGTACAGCTAAGAATAAGTCTACATTTCTACTAAAATATTGTCATGGTTTGTTACATCCCATTTGACGACTAACGCTAAAAGCTATAAAAATTATATTTTGAGGGACATCTTGTATATAAAATCAACAAGTTACGCCCCAGTTTTAAAAGTCTCTACAGGAGTTAAGAATTTAGTCTATTTGTCCGATGGACTGACTAGTTGTAATTAATTATTTTAGTATTACTCTAATAAATAAATAACTCATTATAAAATTTAATGAAAGGTAAAGTAATATTTTTGTAAAATATTTATATACTTTAGTCCATACAGTTTTACATACATCAAAAGTTCATAATAAAGATTATTTCTCATTAAAACTATGCAGGTTGGTAACGCAAGAGCTGTCAGTAAAGTATTAATTCTGTGTACCACGTCTGTGGGAAGTAGTTTTTGTATTTTGTTAACATTATAAATAGCACTCACTTCGAGAAATCTTTCTCTTTTTAATAAGAACAATTGGTGCAAGTAATTTGTCTTGTGAACTTGGTCAAGTAGACATTTTGGGCTGAATCAATATTGGAAATATCGGAGTTAGACTAAATTTCACACGTTTCGAGTGCAATTAAATTTGGTTTATTTAGTAATTGTAATCTTTCAATCTCGTATTGGATTTGATTATCAATTTAATGTCCAGCGGAATCTGGACGATTTCGGCCCAATAGATTTTACCCGGTGGATTTTTTGCAAAGTGGATTTTTTGTTTGCCACGTATTAACTACCACCAACCCTTATAAATTACTTTGGAACATTTTTTTGAAAATTTTGATAAACTTTGGATTTCATCTGTGTACTGCTCAGAATGGATTTTGAAATTAAGAATAAATAGTGAAGAAATGACAAATTTATATTAGACCTAACCATATTGTTATATGGATTTTATTTTATTACCTATTTTATACTGAAATACATCTAACGAACACCAACTAATTCCCTGCGAGGTTTGACGCAAGGTACCCTAGGATCTGGAGCGCCTGGTATCAGCGATATCACCACACAAAGATAAGTTTTACTGTTTAAAATTTACTATTTGAATTTATACCACCTAGAGAGCCAAAAGTATTAATATTATAAGTAATTAAGTTCTAGATTGTTATTTTCATTTGTAAAAGTATTTGTAAATTATCCAACACTCGCCACAAGGCGCGTCAACTTTAACTGTAACTGATTTTTTTTTGTATTAAATGAAACTCATGTTAACTGTTGTGAACTGAAGTTATCTAATTTCTATTCCAGCATTTTTTCTTATTTATTGACTTTTTCTCCTCACAGGGTAAAGGGTTAAACAAATATAACAAAGTTTGTCATCTCTACCTAAAACTTTGTCATGGTTCAAAGAACTGTTACAAATTTCATTCATACATTTGATCTCAGAGTGGAAATTTCGTTCGGTTTACTGTAGCCTCTGCCTCACGGACACGTTCTTAAGGGCCGTTAAGACAGCTAGAGAGAAAAGAGTATTCCGTGCGTTGATTTGATGGTAGTCTCATTATATATCTGTACTCCGGCTCTGTTTGATGGAACAGGAGAGACATCCATGACAGCTTACGAACACCAGTAACCCATTTAACAGTATACGCTCTAGCAATGGCCATAACATTGGCGAAAGGTGAAGCGACATTCGGTGATAGTGGGATTGAGAGAAGGAACTATATGTCTATGTCTTCTACAAGATATCTTTCTTACAAACAGGTGTTAGTTGGTGGGACGATAACTGAGTGTTTAGCGTATTTAGCGAACAACTTGGGATACTCAGCGAAGTAAGTTTGTACCCTGCTTATTGCGAAACAATGTTCATTATAAAATTATCCGCAATACGAGGTTTGGATTCTACTTTAAACTAATAGGTATCGTTTCTCTTTACCTGATGCAAAATATTAGATTCTCTAGGAGTTACTTTGGTGACTTGAGAGGCGATAGATGAAACTAGGTGTTAGGTGGGCCTGCCAATGTTTACCCGTGAATAGTTAAACGTCCCAGTTCACTGTGAAAAAACTGTGTAAGTAGCACTATACTACAACATTATTATACTCTTTGCAAATACAAAACGAAGAGTATATTGCATTCGATCGGCACATTTCTAAAACCGGTAATATTGCTCGTAAAGAAAAACATTTCATATCACATTGTTGGTGTCTGTCTGTCTGTCCGTCCGTCTGTCTGTCCGTCCGTCACGTTTCTTGTAAGCACGCGATAACTTAAGAACGAAAAGTTCGAGTGTATTGAAATTTAGACAGTAACCTACTGTTAGCTAGATTATAGCTGAAGGAGCTGGCGATATAATCTAAATCTGCTGTTAGCTAGAAGAAGCTATTGTTTTTAAGCAAAATCTATCAATTAATAAAAAAGTTACTAATGTTTTAAATAAAAAAATGTTTTGAAATTAAAGTAAAAATGTCTAAAACTAATATTATTTACGAAATAAACTACGAAGAGTATCCTGTAGAATGTGCAACAATTATATAAAAAGTGCAGTAAATCGGCGAAGAGTATAATGGTTAGCTTCTTTTTAACTTGTCGGTGATTGCCGTGCTGTTTTATGATCTCAGTTATATTCAAACTTTTCAGTAAATTCGGCAATTATAAGTTATCTAAGCTTCTACCACACCCTGTATTAATATGATAAGGAAATGAATAATGTTTTAAATACACTGAACTGAACTTGTGGTAGGTTCCTTGTGAAACATCTTGAAAATAATCGTTAATAAATTAAACACTGCTTTTAGATGAATCAATCAATATATTATAAATACTCTACATATGTTTCGGCTTACTAGGCCTTTATCAAGAGTATTCACTATGTAATACTCTTGATAAAGGCCTAGTAAGCCGAAACATATGTAGAGTATTTATAATATATTGATTGATTCATCTAAAAGCAGTGTTTAATTTATTAACGATTATTAATGTTTTAAATGTCCTCTGAAACTGAAACCTATCTACTTAAGCACTCAATCTTATGTTTTATATAATAGGTACTGTAATATGAGAATTGATTTTGCCTTAATATGCGCTAAGCACGATATTTTGGTAACATAATAAGGTTAATGATAAAAACTCTCGAATAATATTGTGTTTCGTATCTCATGAATAACATTATTAACAAAAAGGCAGATTAGTGTAAGAATTGGCAACAGAATAATGCGATATGGACTGATTTTGAAGCTCATTTTCAAAATGTACATATACAGGGTGTTCAAGCTCTATTTAGACAAGCATTTTCTGTAAAGTGGTGAGTCAGAAAGAAATATTATAAATAGAAAGGTTATTCTATTTGGAGCGATGCATTTAATCATTATGTTTTCAAACGTACAAGGCATCTTAAAAAGGCGGCAAGTTATGCAACTTCACTTTTTCAATATTTTTTATTCTTGGATTCTCCTTTTATTTCCGAACAAATTTTATTAACCATACCCTATAGGCGATTCAAAATAAGCGATACGCCACCTACGGTGCCAATTACGAACTACTTTGTGTGAGATGACAAGTGAAAACTTTCATTGTTTGCTTGTGTCATAATTGTTTTGCGTTGTTTTTATTGTGTATTGGATTCAATTAAAATTGAAAACAATATGAATCAATATTGTTTAGTTCCTCAGTGATCGTCTTGGGCATAAAAAAATTTACCTTAAGCTTCCATTTGTTTCCCGAAGCCGGCAAACAGGGCGTGACGTGATCGATGAATAAGAGTTTTGGGGGGAAGGATTTTATGGACTCTCAGCACTTAGGGACAGGTTTTAACTAAAATAAACATTGATTATTAATTAAATATGAACATAATAGTTATTTTAAGTATTAAATCACATTATGAAAAAGGAAATAACAATATCCTAACCTAACATAATACGTACCGTGTTCTCGTGAATTTACGTTGAAGAATTACGGTAAATACACTCAAGTCCTAAAATATCGCTTAAATACATAATAAAATCAATTGCTATACATACATTTTCATTAAAATTTATTTATAAAATACCTTTTGATATCAAGCAAAATCACCAAATATACAAAGATTTGAATGTAAACAAAACACCTATCACACAGGAATTAGTTCCGATGTCAACCGCAGAGGCGCTGCAATCTTAATTTCAGACGAGTTATCTTATTCTTTAAATCATTAAGATTATTTGATTTCTCACTGTATAAAACTTGCCTTAAATGACCCCATAAGAAAAATCGAGGGGCAACATATCAGGTGACCGTGCAGGCCACTTAACAGGTTCCAATTACCAATGCAGTTCCCTCCAAATCGCTCAGTCAGGAAGCGTGTTACAATGTTCGAATTATACGGTAGTGTCCCATTTTCCTGCCACCACGTAATGAGGCGGTCTGCTCCTTCTTTTTTAAATTTATTTGTTTGGCGGCTCGTGACTTCTTTCTATATACACTCGCCATAAATAAGCATCACATCAATGTATTCGTTGGATGTGAACAGTGACGGCATATTTCCGATTTGAAAATGATATAGAGTCTTAAAATTAACAACTGTAAGTAAAACTGTCACAAAATAACAGTCAATAATTTCTGCTCTTGTACGTATTCAGCGCCAGCCCTATTAGTTTAAGAAAATGGAACATTGCGGAATCAGGATTAAACCGTTGATATATCTAACCGCTAATGATAAATATATGACATGGTTAATTAAATTTGTTCGGAAATAAAGGAGCATTTGAAAAAGGCCTGCCGCCTTCTTAAGACGCCTTGTACACTTGATTCCAAAAAGAACTGGTACACTTTCTTTTAGCTATGTAAATCATTCATTCTTTGATTGATATTAATAATCTTACAAATGTCACTTTGACGTTAATCAGTGGCTTCATTATTAAAAATGGTTCGACGTCTAGCAGATATTCAAAAATTTCGAATTGTTTCTAAAATTGAAGATGGTTGGTCCATAAGAAGACTTGCTGCTGAATACAGTGTGAGTAAAACCACGATAATGAGTGTTAAAAAATAATGGGAAACCAACCAAACGGTATCCCGTAAAGTTGGTTCCGGTAGGTCCAGAAAGAGCAATAATCAAGAAAATGAAAATCTTATAAGTTACCTAAGAGAAAACCCTTTTCAGACTGCAGTAATTGCAATTTCAGAGACAAATTTCCCTGCTTCGGTACCTACTGCTTGCAGAAGAATACAACTACAAAGCGACTTGAAGAGTTGTTCAGCGGTTAAAAAATACAAACTTTCAGAGGAAAAGAAGCAGGGTAGGATTATTTTTGCACTCAACTATATAATCAATGATGAAAACTTCTGGGGACAAGTTGTCTTTTCTGACGAAAAGGTTTTTAAATCCTATAACGATGGACATGTTCGCATATATAGGCCTCCTTCCACTAGATACGACGAAAAATATACTTTCGATCCACAAATATCAGGAAGGTTTTCAGTCAACGTCTGGGCTTAGATGAGCCTAAATGGGTTAGGTGTGTGTTGGAACAGTGGTGGTCATCTCAATTCCATTAAATATATTGAAATATTAGACAATATTATTTTTCCGTCAGTAATAGAGGTGTTTCCGGAAAATAATGATATTTTCCAACAAGACAACTGCTCCTTACAAACGGCCCATCGTGTCAGGCAATGGTTTCTTAATAAAAACATAGGGTTGTTACCGTGGCCATCTAAAAGTCCGGATTTAAATCCAATTGAAAATGTTTGGGGACTAATGGTGAAACATATAAGAAAATGAAATAACCATCCAAACAATGTCCAAGAATTTGAAGGGATAATTGAAGACGCTTGGGAGAACTTGTCGCAAGAAGTTGCCATTGCAAGAAATCTGATTTTGTCTATGCCTGCAAGACTTCAGGCAGTTTTAGACGCTAATGGAGCAATGACAAAATATTAGTTAATTCTGCATTAAGTAGTTGAAGTTCATTTATTTTATTTTTTTTATTGTATTTTTATGGTCAGTTTGCATTGTTTACATTTTTTTTAAATCTCAGGTGGCATTTTTGTGTTTTTATTTTAAAAATAGAATTATCATTATTCAGTTAGTATTTTAATTACAACCATTAGTAGAATTATCCGTAACAAATACATTTTTTTTAAACAATAATATGGCAGGCTTGAAAATGTTTTGAAAAAGTTATTTTCTAATTATTTTTTTAAATTCCATTTGAATAAAATAAAAAAGAAAGGTTTAATAAGTTTAAAAACACTAAGAAAACCGGTCTCCTCCAAAAAACCCAGGTCCGGGGTAAATCACTTCTTCTCCACCCCCCTCTCGACATGCCTGGCCAGCCCTATTTACAGACATATGCACACAACTAAACTATTAAGATCTTCGATTACAAGAGTTGTATCAGTTTTTTATTTAAATCAAGTGTACATTTGAAAAGAAAATGATTAAATGCATCTTCTTAAACAGAATAATTTTTCCATTTCCATCTCTTGTTATATCTATTTGATTTAATCAAATACTCTATTGAAATCGGGTCGTATCTATAATACAGGATGACCATAGGAAGCGTGTAAACAGTAATGATTTATTTAAACTATGTCTCACTACAGTTTTGGAGTAAAATGTTAACGTTAACGTTTGTAACTAGGCACACAATGTAATGAGATGTACAGAGTATAGAAACTGAAATATATACTGTGTTTCTCAGATTAGAACATACCTTGCATAGTCTATGTCAAATATAAATTTGATAAAGTTATTGAGGTAATTTTAAAGCGACTGTTGAAAGTTTCAGTCAGGCGGTGCCGACTGTGAATACCTATTCATAGCGATAACTTTTGTTAGACATATTTTTTTTATTTAAAAGGAACATATTATATAAAATAGCGTAGTAGAATATTCTCCTCTGAAATTGGGCCATCACCGTTATACAGGATGATGATCGAAGGCAATATTATATTTATCGTATTTAATATCGGCAAAATCTACTCATTTCTACTCAATTAGACTGATCAAGCAGTCAAGCATAAGCGTAATAAATGAGAATTTATTGTTGGACAGCCTGAAACCACAGTTTATTTAAGTCAACTTATAGATTCAAAACGTTATTTAAAAACAACGTTTAATGATTAACTTTACAATAATCTTACCTTAATAATTTACTAAAACCTACATATAATCTATCAAAGTCACATTATTTGAATTTCACGTGATAAATTAGCATTAAAAAAACATTAATTTCATGGTAATATTAAATGAAGGATATTTTATGTTTTCATAACCACCCACCCACGTTTCGAAATATTACAATTATTTGTTGCCTTGCATACACTTAACTAAGATTTTGAGTATTTAAATCTTTTAATTTTGTTGTTCAAGCTACTTATCGAAGTTGGGCGTAATGGATTACTCATAAAATTACTTTGTTTGAAAGTACAAACTCATCTAAGTACCTCATCGATCATAATTACCTATTTAATCATCAATTGCGATTACATTCTAATTTGAACTTCCTAGCGAATCTAATTCAATTGTAATTTTGATTATAGGTAGTTGCTACTTACGATTACTAATTATGTCTATACTTATAGTAAGAATACCCTCAGTTTAATAATTTCCATGATCTGGACAACGGTTCTTCATTTGGTCAATCCAAACAAAGGCAGAAGATGCAATTTTCAGTTCTTTTTTTATTGAATGCCCACGTCTACATGTTTTAAAGATATTCTGTCATTAAACATGTTTGCTTAAAGTTTAATATTTCTCTACCATTATTGGTCTCAGTTAAAAGACTTTTCTTTCACAGCTATGAAAAATATCCCAAAGGCTGAAAGGACGAATAGGCTGTTTGATCTCGAGAACACAAAAGATGGATGCAAATCGGGAAAATTTGAGTCTAATTGCATTTATGTATAGTAATCGTAAAATTAATTTCAAAATTTTTTTTTCATGAATTAGGTTTGGAATGTCATGAAACGTCGAGATTTCAAATTTAAGCAAAAAAACTTCTGTCTGTCTGTCGGTCTATAACTTTTTTTGTCCGCACGTTTTCTCCGGAACGGTTTAAGATATTGACTTGAAATTGTGTACACGTATATATTGTAACAAGATATGGAACTGGATTGTTTTTTGAACATATCCGATGAAAGGTTAGGGGGTAAATAGATAAATAGGGGGAAATAAGTAAAACCAGATGGTAAGAGTACAGAAACTTGAAATTTGATGTATATGTATTAGAAGTCAAAGCTTTAAATTTTTTTATGATATTTTCCATCCCCCCACCACCTCCCAATCCATTATTAAAGGAGTTGATAAAATACAATGGAGATATTCACTTGAAATTTGGTATACGTATATATTATAGTGACATCTGAAACTAGATTATATTCTTGAATTATTCCGTTGAAGGATTGGAGGTTAAATAGGGGTAAATAGGGGAAAATAAGTAAAGCAAGCTGGAAAAACTACAGAAACTTGCAATTCGGTGTATGTACTGGAAGGCTTCAGATTTTTTTATAATATTTTTTAATCCCCACCACCCCTACTCCATTTTAAATGGGTTGATTAAGTAAAATTGAGATATTCACTTGTATGGTACACGTATGTATTATAACGACATCTGGAACTAGATTATATTTTGAGATAATTCCGTTGAAGGATGTAAGTATAGGTAAATAGGGGAAAATTAGTAAATCAAGCCGTGTGTAGAGTACAAGAACTTGAGGTTTGGTGCGTGTACTAGAAGCCAAGCCCTCAGATTTCTTTACAGTATTTTTCAACCCTCCCACCACCACCACTCCATTCATAAAGGGATTGATAAAATGAACTTGAGATATTCACTTGAAATTTGGCACATGTATTTTTTGTTAAGGAGGTGGAGGGGGTGAGTAATTGGGTAAAATCACTAGAGCAAGCCAGTAAGAGTCCAGAAACTTCATTTTCGGGGTATGTGCTAGAAACCAATGCCTTAATTTTTAACATTGAAAATGTTTAAGAAATCGAACTTCTTGAAAGATCCAAATTCGATTTTGAATTTGACAAATTTTGATACCTAGAATCATATTCTTGCATTTTATGTCTCAACTAGCGTATTTGATAAATTTTGATATCTAATTTATGTTCTTACATTTTTACGTCTCTACGCCTTGCGTCGATTATTTATAACTTGTGTATTGGATAAACCTTTATATCTAAATTTATGTTCTTGCATTTTACGTCTCGACGCCGACCGACGCATGGCGTCATTTTTGTAAAACTTGTGTTTTTGATACATTTTGTCACCTGGATTCATGTTCTTGTATCTTTACGTCTCGTCGCCGACCCATGCCTTGCGTCGTTTCTGCAAAACTTGTATTTGATTAATTTTAACATCCAAATTAATTTTCGATTTACGTCTCGACGCCGACAGACGCCTAGCGTCGTTTTTGTAAAACTTCTGTATTTGATAAATATTGATACCTGGATTCATATTCTTGTATCTGTACGTC
Source organism: Stenurella melanura (assembly GCA_963583905.1). Lineage (NCBI taxonomy): Eukaryota > Metazoa > Arthropoda > Insecta > Coleoptera > Cerambycidae > Stenurella > Stenurella melanura. Next base: position 199,794,587 of record OY757309.1, read on the forward strand.
TCAACGCCGACCGACGCCTGGCGTCGTTTTTATAAAACGTGTCTGGCAAATTTTGATATCTAAACATATGTTCTTGCGTTTTTGTAAAACTTCTCAATCTGTTAAATTTTAATACCTAGACTCATATTCTTCCATTTTTTCGTCTCGACACCGACCGACGCCTAACATCGTTTTTGTAACACTTGTGTATTTGATCCTGGTTGATAACTTGATTCATGTTCTCGTATTTTTACGAAACCCATTCTTTTGTGGAATCTTAATGTAAAGCCTATTACAAGTACTCCGAGTTGTGTAACTATTTCAATTTTTTATCCGCAGCTTAATAGAAGGTTGAAAATTTCTTAAATGTTTCTTTATTTCTATCCCTGTACTTTTGCAGATTTTGTAAATAACATGCTGGGCCTGAAAGTTAGCCAAGTTCATTTTCAATGTCTCAACGAAGCTTACTAAATTGCAACATCTGTAAATTTCTTTACGACATCTACCCCAAATATTATTAAAATTCGATGACCAATTATTTCAGCATGCTAAAGTGCAAATATAGTCAAGAAGTTTACTTTTAAAAAGATTTGGAGGAAAATCTGTATGTGGAAGCAGTGATTCCTTAGGCAGCGTTTTAACATTGGAAATGTTTATGTTTTCGTATATGGGGTAGAGTTACCAGTTTTTGTTCAAGGTCAAAAGACAGCGGTGTCGCGGTTGACTGAGACTATCGTATGCAAAGGCTGATATACGCAAATGTAGTATGGGTTGCATATATCACAAGGGGTCAAGTTACCAGTTTTCATTTAAGGTGGAAATACAGCGGTGTAGTGGATCGTATATCGTATATCGACGAGGCGAAGCCGAGTCCGGAAAAACTTGAAAAAGTTTATGTTTTATGTATGGTGTTATCATTTCCAATGTCCCGATGATTGCGAGGATTGCGAAACCCGTGGATTTTTTTTTAGTTATTTGATCAAAGTTATTTTGTTGGGGTTTTTAAAACTTGTAATTTAATTTGTTAGATAAAAACCCTAAATTAACTTATAATTAATATTTCAGTGGAATATACACTTCGCCGCAAAACTAACGCTTAATTATTAAAATTGAATTATTTTTAATCGAAAAAATTTTCTTCGCACTTTGTATATACAAAGACTTGTACCAATGTCTTATCAATAGTTTTTTGTAAGAATATCTAAAAAAGTATTCATTTTTTGCAGATTAAAATAAAAGAAAACAAAGCATGATATCATGATTTGATATCTTCTTAGTTTATTAGTTTAAGTTGTCCGGTAGTATCTCAATTAAAAATTTCAGTAATTTTATATCATGAATGTTGAAAGAAGACAGAATCGCACTCTCTCCGAGTAAGAATGTGCAGTTGCTGCAGCTCTCTACGAGGAAGGAAGATCCCAAGTGTACATCGCTCAACGCTTTAATGTGACACAACCGACAACTTCCAGAGTGCTACAGCGATTTTATGAAATGGGTAACCACGATAAAAGACAAGGACAGGGGCGTAGGAGAATAACCACACCACTTCAAGTTCGTTTTCTGAGGTTGCTTAAGCAGAGATTTGTAACAAGCACATCACTTCGACACGAGTATATACAAGTGTATAATGTGCAAATTAGTCAAGATACCATTCGACGAAGGTTAAGGGTACACAATTTGTTACCATATAGGGCAGCTACATGTCCTCTGTTGACTGCAGCCCATCGCCCGGCTCGACTTCAGTTTGCTCGAAAGATGAGTCTAGAGTTCGACTGATTAACAGCGACAGACGAATGAGGGTTTACAGACGTCCAGATGAGCGATGTTCACAATGCAACTGTTAGTGTTGGAGGAGGATCAGTCATGGTTTGGGGTGACATCACTTTGAAGGCACATACTGAATTGATAGTCATTGATGAAGCGAGTTTAACGGCGGACAGGTATATAAGAACCATCATTGAACCATTTGCACCATTTATTGGTGAAGACTTCATTTTTATGCACGATAATGCAAGACTGCACAGCGCTCGGATTGTCCGCCAATACTTGCACGAAGTGAAACTTAACGATATAAACTAGCCTGCGAAAAGCCCTGACAAATCCCATTGAACATCTGAGACAATATAAAGAAACAGATTCGAGCGCTGCAGCAGCCTCCAGTTACTCGTAATGAGCTAAAAAAGAAATTGGTCAAAATTTGGGAGGATATTGATCAATATCAAATGAGAACTCTTATAGTAAGTATAAAGAGTCGGTGCCAAGCAGTCATCAACGCACGCGGAGGAAATACACGATACTAGCAGAAAAAACTTAAATTTAACCCATTAGTTCCCACCGTACTTATTTAGGTACAGATCCAATTCTGAACTACTCACGACATCTATGATGTAATATTAATACCCTCGATATTTTAATAGTGTTCGGTAGATGTCAGGAAGGACCTGAAAGACATTTTTAAGTGAAATTCAACGCCATTTTCATATTTCCAACGGTTTATATATGACAAACTCGTCAGTTCCTGTTTTCCGCATTTGGCAAGTGTTTTTTCATTAGTGTTTTATTTAGTTTTTGACAAAAGCGTGTGAATTTGATTTGTTGGTAAGTACTAAATGCAATAGATATTTTAGATTTAGTTTTTAAAAAAGATATTTACATATTTCCACGGAAAAAATGACTGTACTCATTTGAGTACGGTGGGCTCATAGAGGTTCGAACTGTATCAAATACGTTTTATTTCAGATATTTTATAATGGACTCTTATGAATTTAGTGAAGTACCACCACTGAAATTTTACGGAAAACGATTTAGAAACCTTGAAGGAACGACAGAAGATATTCTTTCATCGTCGCATAAGGACGTGGATATAATTATAATTCCTCCTGAAGTTGATTGCTTGACTGACAGCGAGGATCTAGATGATGACAACTTACAATCTGAGAAACTCCCCAAAGATATTCCCGGACAAGTTGAGCTGGATTACGACAGTGAGGATGATATTCCTTTGGACAGAATTCAAGATCATGACGATGATGAAGATGACATTCCTCTGTCTTTATTAGCTAAAAAATTGAAAGGTGAACCCTCTTGGACCTCCGATTCGTGTGACATTCAGGTGACCGGCAGCTTTGGCTTTCACGATCGACTAAATATTTTAAAAGCTGGAATGCAAAATAAAACTCCTGTTGAAATTTTTGAGAAACTATTTGATCCTTGTCTCCTGGATCACATTGTTGAACAAACAAATTTATATGCCTCTCAGAAAAACAACCACAATTTTAGAGTAACTGTCAACGAAATAAAAATCTTTATAGGCATACTTCTTTTTACTGGCTATCACCGCTTACCAAGAGAACGACTTTACTGGAGTTTGGATGAAGATATCGCAGTGCCAGCAGTAGCTAAAAGCATGTCCCGAAACAGATTTCAAGAAATAAAAAGGTACCTGCACTTTTCAGACAACGCAAACTTGGATAAATCGGATAAGATGTTCAAGGTTCGACCAATGATGGAGAGACTGAACAAGAATTTCCAGCAATGGGGTGTTTTCCATAAAAATCTTTCGCTTGATGAGGCTATGGTCAAATATTTTGGCCACCACCCCGCAAAACAATTTATTAGAGGAAAACCGGTAAGGTTCGGTTATAAGGATTGGATGTTGTGCAGCGATTCCGGATATTGCTACAACTTTGAAACCTACTGTGGGGCAACTCCAACACTTCAAAAAATCAAAGGGATGCCCTTAGGGTCAACAGTTGTTTTAAAATTATTAGATATCATCGAAGTGCCATCAGATCATATAGTGTTTTTTGATAATTTCTTTAGTAGTCATAGTCTTTTGCAGACTTTGAGAAAAAAAGGATTTAGAGCTACCGGTACGATTCGAGATAACCGAACAAAGAAATGTCCATTACTATCAATTAATGAAATGAAACAGAAAGAAAGAGGTTATTATGAATACCAGTATGACAAAGCCAATTCTTTACTTTTTGTCAGATGGAAAGATAATAGCATTGTAACTATGGCTTCTAACTACGATTCAGTCGAACCTTTGTCTCAAGTCAAACGTTGGAGTGTTGCAGCCAAAGCCAAAATTGATGTACAACAACCACTTCTGTTTTCTATAATAAATCAATGGGCGGAGTGGATTTATTAGATCAAGCGGTGAATAATTACAGAATACCGATTCGAGGAAAGAAATGGTGGTGGACTCTCTTCACCCATATGGTAAATGTTACACTGGTGAATGCCTGGAAAATATCACTGATAACTCAAAACCCAACAATGGATTTATTATCATTTCAGCGGAATGTAGCTCGACACTACGTTATGAACTTTACTAAATCTACTTTTTCTCCGAATCGTTCAATGGGGTCAGTACCACGGAGTATAATTAGAACAGAAGGTGGTCACTTCCCAGAAAAGATAGAAAAACAACTGCGCTGTCGCATGTGTCATTTAAGGGTTCGTTGGAAATGCCTTAAATGTGGTGTAACCCTTTGTCTTGAACGCCCCTGTTTTATAAATTTTCACAAACATTAATTTTTTGAATTTGTATTGTTTGATTTAATAAAGCATATCTGGAAAAATGACTCTTATAGTGCCCACCGTACCCATACAAGTATACCATTTTTTTTCAAAAAGTATAGTAGATATTTATAAAATACAATTTTTTATATGTTTTTTAATTGCTAATAATCTACAAACCTTAAGAAAAAGGCACAAAATTCGAAAAAAAAATTCTTGGGAACTAATGGGTTAAAACTCTGTTTCATATTTGTTTTGTTGTATCTACTTTATTTTGGGTAATTTGGAAATAAAACTTTATTCATTTTTCTATCCTAATATTCATTTTATTGCATGTCTTCGAAAAAAAATCATAAAAAAATGTACACAGAGAAAAATGTGTGTGATATTTTACCACAATTGTAGAAAACTGTACTCCAAATTGGTCTTAAAATGGTGACAGGAACAATTTGTGCAAATAAATAATACATTTTTGGGGCAATGACTTTGTACAGTTTATGTATTAACATTGTTTGAAATATTTGTACAAACTTAAAAATCACATAAATTGAATTCTTTACAAATTTGAATTATGGTTGCATAAAAATACATAATTTTATTCCACTTGTGGAACAAATCTCTGAACAGATTAAGTTAGTTTGTACAATTTGTGTGAAATTTTTAAATATATTCTGAAGGTTTCCCAAACAAACATTCACATCTAAACCTCTTCATTTGTAAAACATATTTACAAAATATTGTTTATAGTTTTTTAAGAGAATGTGTTTTTAGTTTTCCACAATTTCTAAATCAGAAATTGCATGTTTATTTTGTCAACTTTGTAATTAATTTTGCACAATATATACACTTAATTCAAAGAAGCTGTTCAGTAATGTATGAACTGGGGTTAGTTTTGCACAATTTATTACTCTATAATCTCCAAATTATGTATATATTTTTTGGTTCACCGTGCACTCATTTCACACACTATATGTACCCACTTCATTTTAATTGTATTATTCTGTAACACAGATTGTGAAATATTATTTCCAAAATTGGAGGTATTCCTAAAGGATTTCAATAAAAAAATTTAAAGAATAAATATTTTATTTTAACAGAACAACAATACATAAAAGAGCATGCATATTATCATATGGTAAATGAAAACATTTCTATTTTTTTAAATACAAATAAATTTTATATGCATAAAGTTCTAGTTGAAAAGAAGTAGGTGACTTACATTTATGCTTAAAATAAATCCGTTTAATAATTCTAAATTGGAAAGCTTCCAGTGCTTCTTCTTTTTAGCTTCTATTAACGCAGTTTGTAGTAATAAAAGCTTGTCGTAGTCAAGTCATATTCATAAAAAAAAAATAACATTTATCAGTTCATCACCAAAATCAAATGTATTGCTTACCATCAGAAGTGTTATCTTCGTTTTGAAGCACTTCTTTTACAAGTTTTCCTTTTGGGTTTATTTGTTTAGGAACAGCTTTCTGTCGCTTCGCATAAGAAAACGAAATTACTCTCTAGCTGTAAACGAAATCAAGTATTAGAAGATAGGTATCATGCATTCTTCGCATATAAACAAGAAACCATTTTTATATTTATATGTTAACGAAGTTAATTTAAGAGAACATATATGCAAATCTGTAACTCTGTGTGAAATACTTACCTATGTGAATACTGGAATTAGATCTAGGAAACCCCACTCGTTTAATAAGTTTTCAACAAATTCCATCACAAATGTAAGGTACTTGTATAATTCGGAAGTGTACGTCTTCACTTAACGAAATACCACCTGGATCTGATGCGTAATTGCCTGCGCGTATATGCGTAGCGTGGCCGGCGCAGTCAGTACAATTTTGAACCAATAAACTTTACGTGAAACAAATTGAACAATTATACAAAATTTTAAAATTAATTTGTGCAGTTTGTGAATGGCAACAGAATATATAGTTTAAGGATACTATTAACAATTAATTAAGTTAAATTTGCTATGATTTTTTGAGAAAAAATAAATAAATTTAACTCCAAATTTCGTCAATTTGTTGGTCGAAGTTTCCAATAAATTCATCGTAACTAAATCTTTATATTGGATAAATAAAACGCACAAGAATTATGCACAATTAAAATGTATAAAACTACATAAGGTGGTGCCTCAAAACTTTACAATTGTTTTAAAAAATGCAACAAGACGTTGTTCCACAACATTGTGCAAAATGTTCCAAAGCGATTTCTCTCTGTGTATCTACGAGTTTCATGAATATGCGTTAATTTTGCGGCGAAACTATATTATTGAAAAATGTGTTAAAACAAATCACAGTTCAGCTTTTAAAACCACAAAATTATATATAAAATAAAGAATTTCTCTAAATAATTAAGAATAACAGTCTGTGTTTCTCTTACCAATTTGTGGTCATTTTTGTCTCTTTAATAATTCTTAACATTCATCGTTTTTATATCACTCAATGTCATGTTAAAATCCACCTATATTTCGAAACTAGAATAAGTTCTCATATTCAGTTTCGACTTCAACATAAATATTATGCTGATACGACATGACTGTTTATAAATCATTTTTTAAAATGTGAGCGCCTTTACCATTATGCTGTGCAATTGTATGTGGGCCATCTCAGAATGCGCATTACTGAACTTCCCTCATGATTTACGTTCTATTTGAAGTTAAAAATTGCTAGTGTGTTTAGTTTGCCAGTGCAATAAAGTAACCTGGTGGAGTAGTAAATAAATTCAGGAATATGATAGCATCTTATTCACGTTTGATTTATTTCTAAGAAAGCACATTTAAATGGTTGTTGTGTTAACACTAGAAGAAATCTAAAGCGATATTTCAGTTTCACTTAAAATAAACGTTTGATATTAACAACAAATGACCACGCTCATTTCTTTGGTAAAATGCCTTGAGCTAAATTATCTGAAATATCAATTTGGAACATCACATCATGCTGATCAAAAATTGTTCTGGACGCAATCAGATTTTACGTACCATTTTTGCTGTAGAAGGCCTAAGGAGTCGCTTTTTTTTACTCGTTACTCGTAGTGATATTAAATATACCATTTGGTGTATCTAAGGTATAAACAACCAATAACAAGATATGCATGTAGCAAGTTATTTAACAGATATTTGACACATCGTTCATGAATTGGGTATTATATGTATATGTCCTCTGTGCTTAATGATATATTAATTATATCAAATAATACCGGGTAAAATTAGCACCGTCATAAAGTAAGATCCTTTAAAGAGTGATGATTGTGACGTTTTACAGCTGGATAACACTTGGATTATATTCGAGTTTTCAAAACATGACATGGTAAGAGTTACGGAAAAATATAACGTTGATGAAGAAGAAGATTGTAACGACGAAGAAGGTCAAGATGATTCTATTGATGGGTATTATTGCACTTGCAAATCAGGTACGAGACCTCTTGGCACTTGTGCTCCTAGCGTTGGTCTACTGTTTACATAAAATTATAGATCATAAGTGTGTAATTAAGAAAATATTATTCAATACTAATACGAAGTATTTTTCATTATGGAAATTGCACTCCAAACCACCGTCTGCTTTAATATTAAGTAGGATATTTATATGTTTATATTATATTGTATTGAATTGTAGAGGTTAGGTAATCCGTGAAAATATTTGAAGTATAAGGACGTGCGCAATGTAGTTTACCATGTACCAAATACTTGCATTTATTTCAATTAGTTATTTAGTCTGTGCCGGAGACTCGCCGAGAGCGGTTCGTGCTTACCACCGCATGTAAACGTGCACCTGCGCAGAACCAGTCTGCCTCCCGTCAAGCAGTGCACGGTTTGCTGGAGAATTCAGTTGGTGTCCGACCGACCGCGAGGATAGACATGTGCAAGGAATAGTAAGTAGAGGAACTTGTAGGTAAGACCGCTTATATTTTACCACAAGCCCGAAACTGGTGCACCCTCTGACTACGCCGTTTCCCACTTAAGCAGTGCTCTGTCGAATACAGTTTCTGCAAGCCAGAGTTCAGCACACACCGTCCGTCCGTAGGTAGTAGTCGCCTCCGAAACCTGCAGTGACACCGCACTGTCTGCATTACCGCCCGTCTTTACCTTTTTGGCCACGGCACCACTCACAAACTGTTTAAGATCTCATTAACTGCCGTCATTGCCTTTCTCATCTTAGCTTTTGTTACCGTAGGTTCACTTTAGTTTAATCTCTTGATTCTCTGCCTGTTATTGTAAAGATAGTATAGATTTAAGTAATGTTGTAAATAGAAGGTTGTAAGATAATAAATCTTATTATATCATCTGAATCGTGCTTTTTTACTGTGTTGTATGTGAAGTCTAACTATCCTTAGACCCGCTGGACATTACCGTTTCTTCACTGTGGCCACTCAAACCCTCCTGAACCGGCTTTGAGGGTAATTGGTTATTCCCCGAAAAAAGAAACTGGCGTCCGAGCCTTCCTCACTCCGTCCTTACGCCGAAGTTTGGATGTCAAAGTGACACTTCACCACCTGTCATGTGAATTTAACGTCACAATACAATAAATAACTTACCATTATCCTATTGTTGTATGTATTTCTATCCATTTTATAATTATATTGTTTCTACCTTCTATTGTTTGTTTACATATTACACATATGAAATGACATATACGATGTCGCTACATTCAAAACGGTAGGTACAATGTCGTTAAGATTTAATGGTCAGGAATCAACGTTTAAGTCCCTGCAGCTAAATTACACATGAAATCGAAGTCTATCCATGACAACTATTGATCGACATGATATGAAGTATAAATTCCAAAGTTTCAAACGATTTGACAAATACGGCTCAGGTATGACTATACTGTAAACAATATTTTTATAGGATCTTGTAAACAGCAAAAAATTAGTCTATGAAAAATCGAAAAAACTCCTGCTACGATAATATCAATTTCCAATATTTGCATTATTTGTACATATAATTTCTTAATTGGGCCAGTATATATTAAACTCTTCATGCATAAAAAATGAGGGGCGGGTTACTGCAATTGCTCCAAAATCTAAAATTCCAATTAAGATCAGATCTTAACGTTTTAAGGCCCCAGGAACCCGTAAAAGTGGTCTCTAGAAAACTACTAGCAAACCAATTTTCATTAAATATTATACAACGTGGAACCATATACGGAGTGATTCAGAATTTTTTAAAATTTAAGGGGATGTGTAACGGGTCCAGATAACTAATTGCTATTTGCTTGATACGTATTAGTCTAGGATTCGGGAGGTTTGCGCGTACAGTGGTATGTCAGTATTTTATTCAGTAGCTAAGTAGCGTTTAATAATACCATAACTTCAATATTTTTTAAGGCAGTTCTGTTAGGATTTTACTATATATTTTTTCCGTGATATCGACTCTAATATTAAGGGTGCATATCTCCTTAAATTCTTCCGGATAAGTTCTGAATCACCCTGTATAAGGTGAAAAGTTTTTGGTGCAGATCAGATGATGTTGATGATATATTTTTGACACATCGCCTTTCCTATTTTTCTAGATAAAATTCGTTATTTATTTTACCATTCGAAAGTAGATATAACAACGGAAATGAACTACCGCTCACTTCCCAAAACAGAATTGTTCGAATATAAGATGCTAGGTCGTCAAGTCTAGCACTCTCCCGAAGTGTTTTACTATCAGAGATGATATTATCAGAGCTGTGAAGTTGGCAATTTGAAACATTTTGAGAATACAATATTTTAGTTTTGAAAGTGAGTGCTCAATCTTTGTTAATAGGTTCATCAATGGTTTTCTCCCAGATGCGTTAGTTAAATTAGTGGTAGCCTGCTTTATTTATTTATACCCCAACCCTTCAACGGAATAAGCTCAACATATAATCTATATTCAGATTTCGTTATAATATCTATGTGCAACAAATTTCAAGTCAATATCTTAAACGGTTTTACAGTTACAGATAGACCAATCGACTGACAGACCTCCAGATAGAATTGTCCACGTTTCATGACAATCGAAACGTACTGTGTGGATTTGGAAGAAATTACTTCTGAGAGATTGGTTTGGTAAGTCACCGCATTTAGATAAAGTTTCAAAGAACATCCTTCGGAGTATGCAATATTGACACCTATGGTACATTTTTTTTTTTAATTTCACGGCTAGCTGTTATCTATTGAGTCTTATGATTATGAGTTAGTGAAGATTCTTAACTTTATGTATATAAATAAGAAACAACCATGTCAACATTTTGGGAATAAGAGGAAGAAGTTTTCTGCTTAAACCACATGTTGAGTACAGTGACTTGCAATATACATAAATTCAGCATTCCCTCGAATTAACTTAAATTAACTTATTTTAAAGTTAATAAAAATATTTAACTTTATGTAAAGTTGACAGTTAAGTACTCGAAGTCAAATATGTATTCAGGTGTTGCTTACCGCGAGTGTATTTATACTGTTTACGTAACTTTAGGGATATGCATTTATATTAAGGATTACTAAGATCATTTAAATGTTTCTAATAGCAATAACTTTTCTCAGACAATAGAATATACCTAATATATGAACTTTATACAGGGTGTCCTGTTTTAAACGAAACATATTGAATAATAAAACATATTTTTTCTAGAAGTTGGCAAACAGAAGAAAAAGTAATGACTGAATAAATGAATGAAGAATAAAAAGAAAAACATTCTTTAAATATCCTGGATTCTGGTTATGCAGCAAATGGAAAATTCTAAAATGAATGTATCTATTTTTTATTTCATAATTCTCTAGTACACTAGTATCCACAGGGCCTCCTACGACTATGAAACGTAAGGTTTAAACTAAGAACATGAGGAAATAAAAGGTTGGTATTGAATAGATAGGTTTTGGATTATTCTCTGATTCTGACGAAATTCCTGTACATTTTTGTAAATATTCCTTTTAAGTATTCTATTGGTTGATTTGAAAGACCAATTTTCGTTACGAATTTCTGTGAAAATCTACACGGGGTTTAAAGTTACAGTTTTTGTACATAATCTATAAAAATATCAATTGCTTAGTATCAAAAATTGTCTATAAATGTTGCGCCACAATGACCAGAAATAAATTTCTGCATGTTAGTAAATGGATGAAAAAGCTCTGTGTAATTTTAGAAATGACCCACCCCCCAATAAACACCTTGTATTAATTCAGTTAATTTGTGTGTATACATTTCGTATCAAATTGAAACTTTCTTTATTATTTCATTAATTTAAAGTCTACTAAGGCCAATAAGGAATACTTTACGAGTATGAAGAAACATTCCGTTAGAAAGCATCTTAGCTTAGGTCTCAGATTTTAAACCTCTAATTAATAATATCTTAAGAAAATTGCTAATTAATTATACCTGAAAATTTATTTAAAAAATGAAATAAACAAACGACAAGTAACTATATTTATTAAATGAGCATGAGAATCAGGGATGAGCGAATAACTAAACATTTTCGTTAAATATACGGAAACAATATAGCATAAACAATAAATACATTAAAAAAAATTATTAGACGGAAATGCAAAATATATACTCAAACATTCACGTCTGGGCAGTTCTGCGCAAAATAAATGTTTTGCTATTACAGAAACAGAAGTTAAAGGATAACAATTTTTACAACAATATCAAAATCTATAAACTAGTTACAACAGGAAACCGATATGATAATATTCGACATATTAGTTGTCGAACTAACATATATTTGTGCACACCATGAGAGAAATTTACTTGAGGACACGCCGAGGTTTAAATTCGAACACTGCGACGTTTTCACGAAATAATTTTCCAAGGCAACCATCGATGGAAACTAAATGTTTATAACAGGATGCAATATCCGGAAATTATAATTCTGGTTACCACACATCCAGGTACTACAGAATCATGACTAACTAAATACGATAGCAAACGTTGTATATGGCGTCGGCCATTTAAAATGCAGAACACGAAGTAGAAAAATGATAGCGTACATACAGTTTAATTCTTCTGTAATTTGTAACTTCATTACTTCACTATATAACTCGTTAACTATTGATAACATTAATTCTAGGTATCAATTTACTCAAGCAGGTAGGTGGGATGACCAATATTACAAACTTTTTAAAGTGTGATACAATTCTCCATACCCGAGCCGGGCAGGGGTCTTCCTGGAATCCTCCTCTTTAGACGCGATTACACCGAGCTGACGCCAAAAGTGGCGGGATCGCTTTTGATTGTTTATTTATAAAATGACCGTTGCTCTGGCGCAATAGATCTAAGTATTCATTCGTATGGATTTCTAGCAGGGTAGATTTAAAGTAAATTTAGAACAAAATATTAAATAAAAGCAGTATTTTAGTTAAATTACTCTTATTATCGAGTGGATAAAACGTGACCCGTTACAACAGGAAGAACTGTTGCTCACCATTAAAATAACGAAAAACATAGTACATAAGACATATACCGAGAGGGTCTTTCTCCTCTCGGTATATACCTCATATATATGAGATATTGAGACTGATCATAGAGTGGAAAGTTCAGGGGAAAGATCTGTCGGAAGATGTCACAATTCCTGATTGAAGAATGTAAGAAGGCGGTTTGGATGCACGTCCATAGATATATTCCTCGTCGCTCTTTCCAGGACCATGTTAGCTACTTGGGTCGCCAACCTTCGCCAGAAAAGTAGTGCAGTAAAAAAAGACCAAAAGAAATCATAAAGTATGCATAGTTTTGTAACAGCAAAATTATGATTTGATACTTTCTGGGGTATCACCAGGAGTATATATCTGAGTTTTCCAAAGTGTATTGCGTTTTCTTCAATAAACAATACAATTTTTTGAACAGCGTTTTTTAGGTAAATATCTCTGGTGAATTCAAAATTAGAGTCATGGGCCAACTTTCATTGCATATGAACAGAAAATATTAGTACTACAAATTAAAGTAAATAGCTTTTTATTTTTCAGCAGAAATGTGTGTTGCATTAAAAACTATAAACTGCCTGTAAAGTGTCAAAAATTTGACAATATTAGTTGGTGTAAATAGGGCAGACAATCTAAATGCCTACTCTCTAGTAAAATATATTTGTTGTACAATGTCATGGGCTGGGGAAAATTAGCTACAAAGGGGTGGTCAAACAATTTGAAGAACAGTTTTTAGGGATTTCAGTAAGTGACCTTACCGTTAAAAGTATTGCGACAATATGTCAAGAATTGGGACCATTGAAAATCTAAAAAAAAAGAGAAGAAAATATTGGACAAAGAGGATGTGGCAACAGTTTTCGCTTTGGGCGACGTCAGAGCAAATGGAAAAATTTCATTAAGACGTAGGGCAGCAAAACTTGGTGTGAGCAAATCGCATTTGCAAAGAATATTTAAGATAAATAATATAATGCCTTACAAACCTAAATTTTGTCACACTTTGAAATCAAAAGACGAAGCAAAACCATTGGACTTTTGTTTATTGATTGGAGAGAAGTATATCATGGAAAATAATTTTGAAAACAACATTATTTTTTCGGACGAAGCATCATTTACCGCTAACGGAGTTGTGTCTTCACAAAATTGTAAATACTGGTCAGATGTAAATCCAAACTTTAGAATAAATTGCAGAAGACGGTATTCAATCAAAGTTAACGTTTGGTGTGCAGTTTCATACGATGAAATAATTGGACTTTATTTTTTGGATGGAAATTTAAATTAATATGTGTATTCGGAGATATTTAAAAATTACATTCAAAATTACCTTGATGAACTGAATTTGGCTAAGAGACAAAAGATTTATTATCAGTAGTATGGTTGTACCCACACTCAACTCTTTTGATAAGGAATTATTTGAAGAACACATTTGGGGAAAAAAGGATTGCTAGATTTGGGCCACAGCCATACCCAACAAGAAGTCCAGATTTAACAATTATGGATTTTTACTTTTGGGGTAAGATAGAAAAACTAGTTTATACCGACAACTGTAACAATGATTTGGAAAGATTAAAAAATAATATTACTGGTATGATTAGAGCCATACCTTTTGAAGAAATTAGAACAAGCTACAAAGAATTTAGAAGATGGTGGAATTATGTAGTAATATGAATAGTATTTGAACAGGTTTTCATTTTAATTCGTTGAAATTGTTAATTGTGCTAAAAAATAAAATAATACCTACTTTAAATTGCAGTATTTTTTTTTGTTCAAATGCAATGAAAGGTGTCATATGGCTCTAACTTTCAATGCAAAATATTTTATTAAAACAGAATTTTTCCGTAAAATTACCAGAAAGATCAGTTTACCTATAATGATTTCTTTTCTTCTTAGGATAGCGTTAGATCCCATTTGAACTGTAAAAATCTATTTAATGGCAAGCAGACTGAGACTGCCGAAAATGAAAGATGCACGAATTTTTTATTTTTTTTGGTATGTTACACCTATCGCAAAGTCAATCCGGGGACACACTGTACAGTTTAATAGAAATAGGGAATCTAATATTAAACTGAATAAGGGTATTATTTCCAAGCAATATAATTTTAGAAGAATTGCTGAAAACTATTTTATTGAATAAAAACTTTAAAAAGCAATTCTGCTAAGATATGCGTCGGATATTTTATGTTTGTCTTCGTGTCGATAAGCATAAATTAAAAGTTTCTTAGAATTTTTGAGTAATTTGGAAACACAGTAGTTTCAAACTCAAACAATCCACATTCAATGAAATAATAAAAAAGTTATTTATAGGGGCAAACATTCTTCTTAAGGCTCTATATTCCAAGAAAAGTTAAACTGCTGCTAAGTGACCCTAAAAGTGACAATTTATACGATTGACTTAAAATATTTGTTCAAACAGCACTTTTGGAAGTTAAGTTCCCATCCTTTTGCATTATCGACGCCGGCATAGGACTGTCGAATAATCCGCGGTCGATCTCGATATACCATTGATCTTCTGTCAAACTGTTGGCCTGATCTGTAAGGGCTTTACTTTAAAGTGCTGGATCAGGTACATTTTAGAAATATCGTTTCGTTTTAGGGTCACATGAGGATCACCATAGTTCAACGTTATTGAGAGTTTTATACTACACCAGAAGCGTTTTTAATGATATATTGTTTACAACCCTTAAAGAGAAAGTTTTTGGACTATGACAAATAGCTTTGAGAATGGACATAAATGTACTCTCGAGAGCATTATAAGTCTTTTAAAACATAATTTATTAAGCAAATTATTAATTGTTGTTTCTTGAGCTAGAGCGAAAAAGAAAATATAATTTGAATATCAGACGACTGTAAGATATGGTCTATGTGCAAACCGGAATTATAAAATTAATTACAAAATGACGGAATATGTAAAAAAGGATGCTTCATCTTCCTAACTAGTAACGTAGTTCCTGGCTGTATGGATGCTGTCCTAATGCCAAAAAAAGAAAAAACCTTCCTAACTAATTAACAGATGAATATAGCCAATGGAACTAGATTGGAAATACACTTTTAAATGACAGCGAAAATGTGTTTCTTATATTCGAAACAAACAACTGACGCATATCTATAGATATGACGCTATAACATGGATTTCAACAATTTATGTTCAAATAGTGATAATAATAATAATAATGTTTATCTAGAAAAAATAATAATACAACTTCTATAGTTATTATAGACTCATGTGATTTTACATAATTTAAAAAATAATATACCACAAATAATCATGGAAGGAACACATAAATAGTTATAAACCATTTTTACACGTATAAAGAAGTTCCACATTTCAAATTAATTTACGCGTTGGTATCATTATCTAGGAGGTGCGTGATAATAGATTAATAATTTACCTGATTCAGTTTATTTTATATTATTATTTTATTATGTAAGTATATAATGTAAGTTCAATTATTTACTACATTAAATAATGTATTCCTTGTCTAAATATTTCAACCAAACTTGCCTTCAGGAGGGACTTTTTGGTCATCGGTTTTCTTAGCCCTAGTTTTGGATCTGTTATAACAATATTTTTATAAGAGTTCTTCAATCTTGCTATCAATGTTTGTGCATTGATTTCTCTATGATGGCTTAAGCAATGTCTACAAATCTTTTACAAACTCTTGAGTATGACTCGATGGTGTTGTAATTGTTTAATGCTCTCCATGAAATAATGGTCAACTGGTAGACTTTTATATAAAGTTTATTAATATATGTACATGGTTACTCTTAATGTTCTAGATGTACTAATTACTATACATACTTAGCCACTGCCTATTTACATTATTAATTTATTTATTATACATGGTTTCGATGCATTCCTTTGGAGATGTGATAGGACACGACCTAAGGAGTAAATTTAACCCTAATACGGATTATCCAAAACTCAATAGATTTTGAGATATTTCAATGTTTTCTCATTTCTCAAAAAAATATATCTTTATATCTTAAAATTAATTTTTCAAAAAATCTACTCGACACCTTTTTAACTTTTTAACTGAATTACTTGTTCAATACTATGGTTATCCACTTAGAATGAAAAAATATCCGGAAATATTTTTAATCGTGGAAATTTCAAATAAAACTTTTCATTATTTTTTCTTTAAATAAGCTATGAATTTTATCTTTAAGGAATTTCACAAAATTATCAACGTAACAAATTGTTTTAAAATTCCTTATTTCAACAGCTATCTAACAAGATACAAATAATCAACGTAATTTTGACAGTTCTAATAAATAATTAATAAAAATGATGCAGGTGACATAATTTATTTAATTGCTGCCGGCCCTTTTGTTAATGAAAATAGTGCTTCATTTCAATCAATTAGTCCTTGACTTGTTTGCTTCTGCATAAGTCTCATTAATTGACATTAGCGTAAGTTTATTGCTCTTGTTATCTTGAAAATTTTGGTTTCGGTCTTTGCTGTTATTTTGTTTTAAGTATACCAACGCAGAATATGCTGATATCTTGTTTATTTATAGTTATTGTAATGGAAACGCTGCTGAATCTCGTCGAGAATATAAAGTTTGGTTTCGTAACCGTCGCTTACCAAATGCACGTGTATTTAGTACTACATATCGAAACGTCGCTCAAATTGGCTCCGTGAAACGTAGACGAGATGACGCCGGTGCTCCTCCCATTTACCGACCAGATGATGAGGAAGAAATATTGAGACATTTTGATGAAGACCCAAATATTTTAACTAGTAAAGTTGCAGAACTAACCGGTACGTCACAATGGAAAGTTTCGACTACGATACGCAGAGTTGGATGCCATCCTTACCACTATACCCCCGTCCAAGGCTTGGAGGAAGGTGATTTTGGAAGAAGAGTGAAATTCTGCCGCTTTATGATAAATTCAGATGCAGAAAATGCAAACTTCCTAACAAATATTTTGTGGACGAATGAGGATGTAACAAATTTCCACAACCTGTATTATTTGGCCAATGAAAATCCCCATTTAACAAAGGAAACTAGTTTCCAAAGAATATTTTCCGTTAATGTGTGGATGGAAGTAATTGGTCGCTATTTAATAGGGCCACACTTTTTCTCCCAACATTTAAACGGAGAAATCTATGAATCTATGAATTTTTTAAGGAATGATCTGCCGGTGATCCTGGAAGATATTCCTCTCGCTATAAGAAGGCGAATGATGTTCCAGAACGACGACTGTCCAGCACATTTTCGGCTGGCTGTCAGACAGTTACTCATTACTCAATCAAAATTTCCCTAACCGTTGGATTGGAAGGTCAGGCCCGATACCATGGCCAGCATGAAGCCCTGACTTAACACCGCTAGATTATTACATGTGGGGTCATATGAAAGAGATATTCTATGTAATACCAGTCAATACACAGAAGACCTTAGACAAAGGATAGTCGACACTGCCCAACACATACGCATAGATTGACAACCAAAGTAACAAGGACGGAAATAAGAAAATGCTGCCGCGCATGCATATTGAGTAGGGGCTCCCATTTTGAGAAAGATATTTAGAAATCAAGTACAACTCTGAAATTAATAAAGAATTAAACGTTAACTTTACATTGCGTTTTTTTTTAATGTTTATCCAAAAATAAGTGTCGTACTACTTCCATCATTTTTACTAATTCTTTAGTAGAACTATCAAGGGTACGTTGAATATTTGTATCTTGTTAGATAGCTGTTGAAATAAGAAAGTTTTTAAAACAATTGGTACGCATGTTACTTTGATAATTTTGTGAAAAACCATAAAGGTAAAATTTATAGCTTATTTAAAGAAAAAAATTATTAAAAGTTTTTATTCGAAATTTTCATGTAGTGGAAATATTTCCGGATATTTCTTCAATCTAAGTGGATGACCATAGTGTTGGACAAGTAATCCAGTTAAAAAGTTAAAAAGATGTGCAGATTTTAAAAAATATATATTTTAAGACATAAAGATATACTTTTTTGAGAAAAAAAGAAAGAATTGAAATATCTTAAAAACTATCGTGTTTTGGATCATGCATATGAGGGTTAAATTTACTCCTTAGGCCATGTCCTATCACATCTTCAAAGGAATCTATTGAATTACCAGTAACCCTGTACATCTCATCATCTAGTACACCTTCCTTCGAAAAGTAAAATTAATAACTGTTTCAAAGCTAGTTGTTTTGTATTCTATCAAAATACAATTTAACTGTATTCCTATGTAGCTCTATTAACTTATTCTCTATTTTTGTAATAATACTTGGATATTTTTCTTCAACAACTTGATAAGGACCTTTATACAAGGGTTCTAATTTATTCCTCGACTCATTTCTTATAGAGTTCTGTCACCTAACTTATCACTAATTTTATTAATTTCCCTATTAGTTTGTGGCCTGCATGTCACAGGTCAGCAGTAATAATCCAGATTATTAATGAAATGAAACGAATGTTCGCAAACATTTGTTGGGGAGTTTCCAGCCAGCTACTTTCAGTAGCTGCCTGTTTTTTTTGTTAAGTTTCCATGAAACCGACGAACGAGAGCGGTGTTTGAAAGAAATATGGATATAATGATTTATACTATTGTAAAGAATCTCGACCTAAGTTACTCCTACGGATTGACAAGTCATATTAAAAAATATTTATAATAATGATAGATATAAAATTGGATACTACCTTCTTTATTTTATTACCTTGATAACAAATTTAAGAAATGAACTAGAAAGTTTTATTTTCATAATTTTGACAGTCTAATAGTTACTAAAAGCCATCATGTCAAATTTTTAATAAAAGAATGATTTAAACTACAAATTTACAACGGCCTCTTTTATTTTTATTATTTAATATGTCTCCGACAGCTACATATTCCATATGTCTTTATATGTAATAAAGTCATGATCCTTCGCATTATTTATATTATCCCGTTTTTATTTCTTTCTAAGAGACTTTTTTCTAAATGGATTATTTTATCTATACCAGAATCTCATTCTGTCCCTTAATATATTCTGATAAATGAGCATAATTTATGAGTTGTGATACTAATTGAATTAATCTCCAACTTATACACTTTTTCTCTTCTGCATCTATATGTAGCTTTTCTTTTAGTTTTAAATGTGATAGTACAAGTACAAGATTAATTCAATATAAGAAACAAATTAATAGATACATTTTACTTTATGGCAAATGTGCATAATAAGTAAATTACTAATGGGTTTTTTCTATAATGTATATTATACTATAGTTTAGTACTTTTCAGTATTAACTGAAACAGTAGTTGTTTCCATGATATTTCCAGTTACGCGTGTTTTTGTATTGTTTCACAATATTCAACATAGAATTATAAATCGTTTTATAAAATATTATAGTTTATAATAGAAAATGAAAACAAAATGTATAAACTAAAATAAAATATTAAATATGATATTACATAATAACGAAAATAAAAATTAATATTAAAAAGATGTTCGGCTAAATGTCTTGCAGGATTAAGATACCAAAACTCAAGGCGCCCTGCCCTATAAGTAACTATTTTGCACTCCATTTGCACTTGTATTAAATTTTAAATACATATATAGAAAATCCTGGGAGTTTAAGCTCATTTCACTAAAATCCTTAATTTTACAACAAAAGTTTGAACCTATGTGGTATTTGATTGTAATTCATGACATTAATAGGAGAGTACATTGATAAATTTGTACGTAAAGCTTTGATGTGAAATATTTAATGGAGTCGGCATAATTTAGAAACTAAGCTTAATTTTAATAGGTCAGCAGTCTAGTTTATTGTTTAATATTTTATGCGAAATTGCAAATCCATGTAAGTCACGAAGAGTTGGGAATAAACTAAATGAAAATCTATTTAATAAAATATTATCCCTATTTCCAAAAGTTAGACATACCGGATGACAACATTTTAGGAATAATATTTTGAAATTTGGTAATATGATCTGTAATAAAAAAAGTAATATTTTACACTTCTTTTATTACATTACTTTCTAATTTCATTTCTGGTCTAACCGGAAATAGTATAACTCTTTTATCTTTAAATAACACTATACATATATTCTTGCATATTTTGATTGGGTAAAATATTTTCTTTATAACGGTGTATGAAAAGTAGGCATTTGCTTTTATAATGACGTCATTATTTCGAAAAAATTAAAAAGCATAGTTGGCTACTGCAAGATTGTGTTACAAACAATTTAGTGAGTAGGACTTGAATATGATGTATTCACGCGCTGACACATGACATTCCGATTTTGCGGCGGCTGCAGTGTAAACTATTCAATAAAAAAAAATAAAAAAAGAAAGTGTAGGCTTTTCCTGCTCTACAATTTTCATGTCGAGCAATTTCCTTATCGGAATTACCCATATCGAGAAAAATGCACAAAACCGTATGCCGCGAGCCCTTACGAAAATAATTAATAGTATACACAACAAGAAATTCCACGCGTCTTATAATGTCGTATTTTTTATGTAGCCTCCACACAAGCCGAGATATTTGAAGAATACGGTTTTTAAGGTGGCCATTCCCTAGAAAGAGACATCCGATAGGGAAATATTTACTATTTTTGACAATAATTTTTTTTTCTTAATATGTATATTTATTACGCTATAAGGCTACCTAAGTAGAAACTTAACAAGACTATTACTATGAGTTATCACTCAATAATTTTAGTGGTTTGTAAAATTAAAATAAAAAAAATATGGTAATCTTCCTATTTCGTAGTTTTAAATTAAACTATTTTGCAAACCACTGAAATTATTGAGTGAAAATTCCTAGTAATAGTCTTATTATGGTTCTACTCGCCATGTAGTTAGCCCTATTCTTACAAATAAAACCTGATAACTTTTTGCATCATCTACTGTATAGTAGTAGGGGAAAATTTTTTTCAATTTTTTTTTAATTTTCAAAACTTTTTTTTTGTTGAAATAGTTTTAGAATATAATGAAACGTGGATATTTTAAAATTAAAGAAAACATTTTTTTTCCATCTCCTTATTCTATTGTAGTGGTAAAAAAATTTTAAAAAAAGAAAATTTTTTAAAATTTTCAAAACAAATTTATTTTTTTAAAATATGTTTAAAATGTCATGAAACGTGGACATTTTAAATTTGAGTAAAATTTTCGAAATTTCCTCGGAAATTTCAATTTTTTTTTTCTATTTTAAATTAAAAAAAAATTTTGAATGAGTTTAGAATGTCATAAAACGTCGAGATTTGAAATTTGAGAGAAAAAAATTTTTCTGTCTGTCGGTCTGTCTGGCTGTCTGTCTGTAACTTTTTTTTGTCGGCACGTTTTCTCCGGAACGGTTTAAGATATTGACTTGAAATTTTGTACACGTATATATTATAACGAGATCTGGAACTGGATTGTTTTTCGAGGATATCCGGTGAAGGGTTGGGGGTTAAATAGGGGTAAATAGGGGAAAATATGTAAAGCAAGCTTGTAAGAGTACAGAAACTTGAAATTCGGTGTATATACTAGAAGTTAAGGCGTCAGATTTTTCTATTATATTTTTCAAAATACACATTCAACTTTTTAATAATTCGCATAGAGCTGGAAATTGGTACAGACCTTGAATACACTATTACAAATGAAATGACAAAAGTCCCCACCGATCGCGATCCCTTGTCGGCTATCGCGATTTCAGAAGTTGGAAATGTCGTATTTTGCATAATATGCAAACATTTCCGCACCACCTAGAAGGTAGTGTACTTGGCGCATTTTTCTTAACGTGGTTTCCCCAGTAGGCATAATCCGTGATCGATTATGATTAAGCAAGTCTGATTAAACAGTTTCCTGTTGAATAAAAAATGATACTGTTGGCAATTATCAAAGTGGAACGGATTATTGTTGACTTTTAAGAATTGTCGTATGATTAATAATGTTCGAATTCTACTTCAACAATATCTTCTTCTTTGCTTTCTCTTTCTTTGCCTTCTTCCTCTCCTTGCTGGATTTCTGTAAATTGTTGTAAGAAAAAAGATGGATCAGTCATCTCCTCATTGATATCATAACTATTCTCAAATGTTTTATTTGGTTCAACTTTGGAGCAAGACTGGGCTTTGGCAATTGGCACACACTGGTGAACAAAATAATTCTAGTTTTTTACAGCCACAGCCACTACAACCCTTCTTGCAATTACAAAAACTAGTATTAAGAAGTTTTTCTCGAGCAGGCGGGAGAAGAGTTGAATTGGCTTTAAACTATTGTCTATTAATTTCCATCCCCAGTCTTCTGGGTCTACTTCGTAGCCTAGCCATACTTGAATTTGATAGTAGACACGACATAAATATAAATAAGCAGCAGCAGCAGATGTGGGAGGAAGACAGAACAACTGTACTCTTTTATTGTTCCGTGTAATCTGTACAAAACTTAAATATCTATACTTGTCTATAGAATAAATTTTTTTGGAGCTCCATACATAGCAAGAAGAAAGCAAATTCCATTTGAGATGATGACGTATGGAGACGAATCAATCTTTGTATAGTATTTACGAACTTAATTGGAACAGTACGGAACTAGAGAGAGGATCTTACGGGGTATTGTCAAAATATCGCTTCACATTCAATGAGAGAGCACATAATCTTACAGATTTATATTCACCACTCCTCGTCTACAGTCCACGTGGAATTGATCCGTCTGTCACATAGAAATATAGGCGGGATTAGATGCTTAGCGAATTTGATTGGTCAGCACCAACTTTGTTCAGAGTTTTTGCATGCCATAATATATAAAACAAAAAATACGTATGAACTATTTGCATCGTATGATCTGTACGAAGCAGTGCAGTATAGCCAGGCAGCGCTATAAATTACGTAATTCTAGCGAATATTTGAACAAATTATTAGTTTTATTACTGTATTTCAGTGATTTTTTGCAATTAATTGTTTAAAATGGCATTTTGGAGGCCTTTCGATAGTAGTGACAACGAAACGGACGATTTTGATACAGAGCCTATACAAGTGGAATTTGAAAATAAAGACTTACACTTCCAAATTCAAAGGGTTATTTTGAATATTTACTCGTGTTTAAAATGCGAAAATATTGAATCTACGTAAAATGAAATTGTGAAGAGGATTTGTGAATTGACCAAATGCCGTACTACAGTTTATATCATTCAATTGGACGGAACAAGTTGGACAAAAACTTAAAAAACTTGACAATGCATCCAAAGATGTCATTCGTCGAATTGTGTATGACTTTTACAATAAACAGAAGGTGCCCACATTAAAATGATTAGGGATAAGTTACGAGACTGTCCAGACTATAACTATAAATCATTAGATACTTTGCGAAACGTTTTGCTTGATTGCGGTTTTAGGTACAAAAAATTGGACAAACGAATGGTAGTTATGGAATCAGCACGCACCGTTGATCATCGACACGAGTACCTGCGTAAAATAAAAGAATACCGAGATGTAAATAGAAACATAATTTATCTTAACGAAACATGGTTTGACACCCATGATGTAGTTCAATGCGGTTGGGTAGATAACACCAAAAAGTGTAATTTAAGTGCTCCATGTTCTAGGGGAAGAAGAATTATAATTCTACATGCTGGAAACAAAAAGGGTTTTATTCCAAATGCGTTGTTGTTGTCTGCTAAAAATATCAAGCAATCCTCTGCCGACTACTACGAGGATATGACAGCTGAATTATTCGAGAAATGGGCAAAGGAACAGCTGATACCAAATATCCCACCAAATTCTATAATTGTTACTGAAAATGCATCATACCATTCGCAGCAACGCACAAAAATTTCGAACACCAATACAAGGAAAAGCGATATCATTGAATTTATGAAAGGTAACTGCTTGGAAATACCAAAAAAAAGACACTAAAAAGACTTTATTAGAATTGATTGGGAAGCAAAATTTTAAAAAGGAATATGCCGTTGAAAAAATGTTTAAAGCACACGATCATACTATTTTATGTCTGCCTCCATATTATTGCGTTTTCAATCCCATTGAAATGGTGTGGGCTGATGTAAAAACAAGACTACGTCAATATAATTCATCCCTACAATTAAGTGTGTCTGTCTCAAAGAATATAAAGATAATAGTAGACGAAATAGGCAAAAGCTATATATGGAGGAAGTGTGTATCTCATGTGATAAAGAAGTAAAATCAATATACTATATTACCACCTATTAATCTAATTATTATTAATGTAAATACCGATTCATGTCCTGAAAACTCGGATAGTGACGAATGAAATATTGTTTATTTAAAGTTCATAGACAAAGCTTTTTTTGAAATTTGTTTATTTAACGTCGACCTATTTCCGCTACTCAGACCAATTACCGAAGCCAGGAAACAAGTTTCCCTTTAAAATTTTGCCGAGTCTTTCTTTTATAGAATATAGTAGAAATTTTCTACCTGCCTAACATCATGATACTCCAAACTTCATAGCATCATGGCCTAACATTTAATCAACGAGTCGCTGCTTTACGCCCCTTCCGAAGGATTACATGCCATCTTATGAAACTCCCGCCTAATATTACATAACTTTGCCGCTAGAATATACAACGAGAAGTAGGTCACTAGACAATAGACGTAGCCTTAATATATCATTTATGGTGCTTATCAAATGTGATAAATATATTTTTTTATTAACCACTTCTCTTTAATAGAGGTATTATAGAAATCCCTTTCTTTAACAATTAAAAAATAATTATTTAGTATTTAAAGCGGTTTTACAATTCTACCGCCGCCGCCTATGTCCCATAAAGGAAATGCCGACTTTACTCCGAGTTTTCCTTTTTAGGCTGTCCCAATTGAGATCATATATACTATAAATACTTCTGCGCAATCAGTTAAATCATGACGTTTTTGCGGTGAATTACATCAAGAGTAACCCGTAATGTGACTATTTTTTTACTATTTTTATAAAAAAATCGGCGTGTTAAGAGCACCACTTTTAATTTATTTTTTGGCCTAAAGTCACTGATGTAGTATACTCTAATTATACAGGACAGTGTAAACGTTTATTAGCACAGCTTTCCAAAAATATTGAATTATACATATTTTTCTTTCAAAAAAATAATAACTACATCGGTAACTCAGAGCACCGTGTGCACTTATTTAACTCTCTTCGAGCAAGAAGTATAAAACCAAAACTCGATGTATAACTTAAAAATTATGTATCGTGATTCAGCGGGAATGAAAGAGCCATTATTACAGTTAAACCGCAGTTAATTTTTAAAAGCCCTTGGCAGTTAAATTGAAATGTTCAACGTTCCAGAGTCGTTCAGAATAAACTATTCGAAATATTCCAATTAAAATGGATCGTCACATTAACAGAGTTTGCTCATAATGTGGTCATAATAGGTTTTATTTGTGATATCGCTATATTGAGGTGAATTGCAATTAATAGGTATTGATGTTGTTAATTATTACAGGGCAAGTGCAGAAATCACCATAAACCAAAACAATTTATTCGCATTAAATTGAAAATAAATTTGCTTAAATTAGCTTCGAGAACCTTACATGCCTATGTTTACAACCTTTGTTTTTACTCAAGCGATATCAAAATAATTAATAAAAACAGTACCCAAGGGAATTGTTTATTCAGCTGGTAAATCATATAGAATATGAGAAAACTTGATTTTATTAGAAATAACTCGATCTAATAGTAAAAAGTATTAACTTTTGTATTTATTTCATATAAACATAAAATTAGAAAGGTATTCACTAACTGAAAAATATTTTTGTAAAAATATAAATTAATTGTTTTTATAAGAATTGTAGAAGTAAGCACCTCATAAGTAGAGGGAACGATGAAATGGTACTGATATTTTTTTAACAGTTCATGTTATAATAAATAAATAATAAATGCGCACAAACCAGCCTGTATAATACATAAGAATAATATAAAAGTATAGAAAAATAATTGTACTTTAACTAATTAAATATATAATAACACTGCAGGGATTACTCTATATCTGGCAACTATGATAGTAAAACAGAATGTTTTACTATGATAAGAATAATATAAAAATATAGAAAAATAATTGTACTTTAACTAATTAAATATATAATAACACTGCAGGGATTACTCTATATCTGGCAACTATGATAGTAAAACAGAATGTTTTACTATGATGTCTGGCACCTAAGAAGTTAGGTGAACCTAAGTTTCTGGTATGTGTCTACCATAAGGTGATGTTTTGATCACTTTCTTTGCGAAGATTTACACCTAGAAATAAACTTAAAATGAAACATGGCTGTATTCTTAATGTCTCGCTTTGTACCTTCATTCGTGTGGTGTTCTCTTTTAAAGAGTTCCACAAGGTATTTGGATCTTCGTCATGCAGGTGCACGATGCACATGAGTTAGTAGCTGATGGTCTGAACCACAGTCAGCGCCAGGTAGAGTTTTATAGAGCTTTGTTGATTATCACCACTGACTAATATAGTCAATCTTGTTTCAAAATCTACAGCTAGATGACGACCATGGGTAAAGATGTCGTGAATGTTACTGGAATATAGTATTTACTATCACGTAGGTGTTATCAAGACAGAACTGAACTCTCCAATACTTATATTGCTCGCAAGTGGTGATTTTCCAGCGTGGAACATACTTTGGCGTTGTAAACACCCGTGACAATGCTAATTTCTCTGTTCGGAATAGTGTGGTCTAATGTTTTCAGATCTTCATAAAATCCTTCCAGCCCTCCTTCTACTGCAGTACCTGTATCAAATTCAATACCCTTGGTTTGGCGTTGGTCCTTGGGGAAATCATACTCTCACTATAAACGACAATATCAGTCATTTAAAATTTTCAGCTTTAATATTAAATTTTTTGTCAGAGAATCCTCATGCCCCGATGTACCCAATTTCATGTAAATCTGCAAATATTTTGCAATTATAGTAGCCTAGTTGGATTTGCCATTTTGAATTTAGTACTTTTCTACTCATAAAATATCTAACTACTAATTCTAATGCAATATAAAGTTGAAACTGTCTCATTATTCCCCCTTTTGAATATAATTAATTTTTCCTCAATTTTTGCTCATCATATTTACACTAGACATAACTTAATGGAGCCAATATGTGACCATTGCCGAAGCATATTCTACAGTTTGCAAAATATTTCATAGAAATTATTCCAGAGTAATTCTAAAGATGTATTAAAATAACACATTGTGTATCTTCTCTCAGTAGTATAGCTATAGGGATTCTGGACCAAAATTCCATGTTATTTCTTATGGAGGTTCATTCTGGTCATTTTTGACCAATTTTCCCCCCACCACTTTTTAGCCTCCCGCCAACAGAGGGCGCCACAGTGGTGGATGGAATATCGATTTCAGCATGGCGGCTCAGCGAATTAGAATGCAGCACGGATCCTACTGGCTGCTGTGTCTGGACTTTTTCTATTGGTCGCGGGATGGCAATGGTGGACGGTATATTGGATTTCAGCATCGTGAGGTCTGACAAATCAGATGGTGATCTGCTTTACTCTCCCTATTAGTTGTGAACGGTAATGGCTAATGGTGTATCAGATAGAGAGGCCTATTGGTTGAGGGCAGCAATGGTGACTTAACAAATCGGAATATAGGTAGATGGTGTAGAGGTTTACTGGTGGTGGAGGGGAAAGTAATGGCGCTATAACAAATAGTGGTCTATTGGTAGAGAACGGAAATGGCTGACGGCGTATCAAATAGAGAGGTCTATTGAGGTATGGAGACATGGCAAATCAGAATGGTGTATCAGATAATGGCATAGTGGTATAGCAAATCGAATGACAGATGGTGGATCGGAGTGTTGTAATGATATTTTTATGAACATGATAAAAAGACTGTATCATAGAGGTGATTAATTATTGGTCTGTACTTCAGATTAAAGTATATATTTTTCCTGTTTAAAGGAAATTCACACACGGTGGCTTGGGCATGGAGGTAATGAAATTTTTTACGTTCTGGCTAAAATGTTTAAGAGAAATTCTATTTTAGATTTAATACACGATAATTTTTAGATATATTTATTGTTATTTACAAATTAAGTTAGCATATTTTCATACAGGATGTATATATGTGAACCTAGTTACTACATTTTAAAAGCACTATATAAGCCTCAGATACAAACTCCAGGGACCACCCAGTATACAAGCATGTCACAATAGGTCATGCATTAGTAATTTAAGTATTGTTACATACATCAAACAGCTTAAGGTGGAGACATTTTAGAAGAAATCGCGGTTAACAGAAGGTACTCGATGAAAACGCATACCTGTCCATAGGTGGCTTATATGTCTCGAAAGTTATTTTATTAGACACCATTGTTAAACAGTCTGTACGATTTTAAACAGGATCTGTATACAGGTCTGTACGATTTTATACAGAGTCTGTACGCTTTAAAACAGAGTTTGAACAGCTTTTAAACAGGTTTGTACAGATTTTAAACAGGGTCTGTATACAGGTCTGTACGATTTTAAACAGGATCTGTATACAGGTCAGTACGATTTTATACAGAGTCTGTACGCTTTCCAGACGGGCCCATCACGTTTCTTGTAAGCATGACTGAAAAGTCCTATTGTGTGAATAGGACTTTTCAGTCATGCTTACAAGAAACGTGATGGGCCCGTCTGGAAAGCGTACAGACTCTGTATAAAATCGTACTGACCTGTATACAGATCCTGTTTGAAATCGTACAGACCTGTATACAGACCCTGTTTAAAAGCTGTACAAACCTGTTTAAAAGCTGTTCAAACTCTGTTTTAAAGCGTACAGACTCTGTACAAAATCGTACAGACCTGTATACAGAACCTGTTTAAAATCGTACAGACTGTTTAACAATGGTGTCTAATAAAATAACTTTCGAGACATATAAGCCACCTATGGACAGGTATGCATTTTCATCGGGTACCTTCTGTTAACCGCGATTTCTTCTAAAATGTCTCCACCTTAAGCTGTTTGATGATGTAACAATACTTAAATAACTAATGCATGATCTATTGTGACATGCTTGTATACTGGGTGGTCCCTGGAGTTTGTATCTGAGGCTTATATAGTGCTTTTAAAATGTAGTAACTAGGTTCACATTATATACATCCTGTATGAAAATATGCTAACTTATTTGTAAATAACAATAAATATATCTAAAAATTATCATGTATTAAATCTAAATTAGAATTTCTCTTAAACATTTTAGCCAGAACGTAAAAAATTTCATTACCTCCATGCCCAAGCCCCCGTGTGTGAATTTCCTTTAAACAGGAAAAATATATACTTTAATCTGAAGTACAGACCATTAATTAATCACCTTTATGATAGTCTTTTTATCATGTTCATAAAAATATCATTACAACACTCCGATCCACCATCTGTCATTCGATTTGCTGTACCACTATGCTATTACCTGATACACCATTCTGATTTGCCATGTCTCCATACCTCAATAGACCTCTCTATCTGATACGCCGTCAGCCATTTCCGTTATCTACCAATAGACCACTATTTGTTATAGCGCCATTACTTTCCCCTCCACCACCAGTAAACCTCTACACCATCTACCTATATTCCGATTTGTTAAGTCACCATTGCTGCCCTCAACCAATAGGCCTCTCTATCTGATACCCCATTAGCCATTACCGTTCACAACTAATAGGGAGTGTCTAAAGCAGATCACCATCTGATTTGCCAGACCTCACCATGCTGAAATCCAATATACCGTCCACCATTGCCATCCCGCGACCAATAGAAAAAGTCCTGACACCGCAGCCAGTAGGATCCGTGCTGCATTCTAATTCGCTGAGCCGCCATGCTGAAATCGATATTCCATCCACCACTGTGGCGCCCTCTGTTGGCGGGAGGCTAAAAAGTGGTGGGGGGAAAATTGGTCAAAAATGACCAGAATGAACCTCCATAAGAAATAACATGGGATTTTGGTCCAGAATCCCTATAGCTATACTACTTCTCTCTTTTAAGAAGTCGGGTAATTAATACGTTTGACTCGAATTACTCTAAAATCATGTTGCATACGTTGATTACGTCTAAATTTTGACAAAGCAAAACAATTATTTTACATCTACCCAATTTTTATTTATTTATATCCAGAGATAAAAATAAAAGGATATTAAGGACACTCATTACGGAAATCAACCCACATATATTCAGATACCATAGAGGCTATAATTAATGACTGTTTGTCAACGCTAATTCCCGTAGCCAGAGACAAGTAACAATTAAATTTACCTTGTGGGAGAAAACATACTAGCGAATTGGGAGAAATTTTCTGTAGATAAAATTGAGAATGATTGTTTCCTTTATATATAAAACCGCAAAAAATTATTCACGACAAATTGTTATATTCAAATTCGTTAAATTAGTAATAACGTATATTGTTACATGTATTTTTTAAATTGTATGTTACTATTTTTACAGTCCGCCTTAAGATGAAGAAGCAATTGAACATGACTATTAACGTTGACAAATATGCAGTTTCTGGAGAAAAAATAAAATTTTAAAAAAGTGCTTGAAAAAGGAAATTTTTGTAATGAGATTTCTAGTACATATATAAAAACGTGTGACGTAATTTTGATGCACTTCGGATGAGATCAGGCTCGTACTTGTTTACACAATTGGAATCGCAAAACATCGTTTTTTATTCCTGTTTGCAGATATACCAAATCGCATTGGTCGTGCTTTTTACAGATAACACCGATCATTTTAGTAGTATTTCAAAAAAGCAACATGGAAATTGTTCACAAAAAAATTTCAAGCAAAGCTAGGTATAAAGTCCTGTGAATATTTACTAATTGTGGCTTAACACTTTGACTGCCATTTGTATCTTTGAGTACACACAGTATCCTAGACCAGATCGCCACGTGTATATTCTGGTATACATAATATGCGATGATCAATGTTGTGCCACTTGTATGTTAGAGTAACACACTTTATGGTCATTTCTTATGGGCTATGGTTTAGCATGACGTGGGGCAACCACAAAATAATCTTAGCGCCGACTTTCGATAAAAGTTAAATATTTTTTGTATTACATTTATTGTTTATTGTTTTATTGTTGTGTAATGAAAGACAGTTGATAGATACCTACATTATTCAAAATAAAACATCCTTCATCTTTATAATAAACGCAACAAATACATTAGTGCCTTGATGATTAATTTTAGGCAAAATATTGTGGAAATATCAGACACAGCAGCACTGCACCATGCACATTCAAAGCAAAAATGACGATTATTCTTAAACCCATAATGCGGCTACAGACAACAATAATAACCCCGCCTAAACGGGCCTATACACGTGGCGTAAGCTATTTTTTTTTCACTTATACGCCACATGTATATTTTTTGTACACTGATCTTAAGGTGGCCATTCCCTAGAAAGAGACATCCGATAGGGAAAAATTTATTATTTTTGGCCATAACTTTTTTTTGTATATTTAAAAAACTATAAGAGTACCTAAGTTGAACCATAAGACCTACTACTATGAATTTTCACTCAATAATTTCAGTGGTTTGCAAAATAGCTAAATTTAAATTTAAAAATCATGTTAATCTTCCTATTTCGTAGTTTTACATATAGCTACTTCTTCTTCTTCTTCTTTTAGCGGGGCGCCTGGAGGTCGCCGCACTCCGGCCTTGTGGCCCATTGTGCTACCGCTAACAAATTAAGGAGCTCCCCCGTACAGACCGGATTCCAGCCCAAAGGCTGAAATCCTTCCCACGGGAGAACTCCTTATTTCCTCCAGCACTGGAAAGCCAGCGCCGAAGTGCTTGTGCCTCAGGTTCATCAGCCCTGGGCAAGAAGTGAGAACGTGGATGGAAGTCTCCTCC
This sequence comes from Stenurella melanura, assembly GCA_963583905.1. NCBI lineage: Eukaryota > Metazoa > Arthropoda > Insecta > Coleoptera > Cerambycidae > Stenurella > Stenurella melanura. The sequence continues at coordinate 199,827,255 of OY757309.1, forward strand.
TCGTCCTCACAGAACCTGCAATGGGGGTGGTCAACCACCCCCATTGTGTGTAGGTGTTTCCTAAAAGAGCCATGTCCGGTCAGGAGGCCTGTTATGGCTCTAATTTGCTTCCTGCTTAGACGCAGAAATTGCTTTGTTCTCTCCGGCAAGGGTCCTGAGATTAGGAGCTTCGCTTGCCGGAGTCCTGGATAGGAATCCCAGAGGTCAATGAACTGGGAGCGAGTCCAGTTATCTATCAACCTCTTGGCTTGGGATCTAGGGTAGCCGAGAGCCGGCTCCGGACCGAGCAGAGGTTCACGAGAGCCCCTTCTGGCCAGAGGATCGGCCCGCTCGTTACCCTCAATGTTGCTGTGTCCAGGCACCCAGAGAAGCCTGACCCAGTTTGATGAGCCAAGTTCACAGAGGGCCTGTTTGCAGTTTTTTACCAGTTTTGACTTGGTCCGATTCGATGCAAGGGCCTTGAGGGCCGCTTGGCTATCGCTACATATATATATGTGTTTATTGGAGTATATATAGCTACTTTGCAAACCACTGAAATTATTGAGTGAAAATTCATAGCAATAGCCTTGTTATGGTCCTACGAGGTACTCTTACAGTTTTATAAATATACGTACTAAGAAAAATACTTCCCTTCGGTATGCGAGGGAAGTAAAAAGTTATGGGTAAAAATAATAAATATTTCCCTATCGAATGTCTTTTTCTAGGGAATGGCCACCTTAAGGTCATAATAACAACGAAACCACAAAATAGTAAGTACATATAAGAAAGTGTATTTCAAATATTTTATATTAGAAAAGTCACGTGGCGTCATTGAATTTGGTGCAACAGTCAAAGTGGACACATTGCAAGTCTAGAATGCCGTTATATCACCAATAACCGGGGTGTATGTCTGACTCTGGGTCTTCGTTAACCGAGATATATACCGATAATATTTTTGAAATAACTTAGTAAATAATCGATAACAAAGATATCAGTTTGATACTTCTTTCTCATGTCCAGTGACAGCCTTCAGGTTTAAAATGTCGCTGGACCTCCATTCACCGGGATGTGTAACAATTGTATTGTATTCATAGAGGGAAGTATTCGATAAAAGTAATATTCAGTTGATATAAACACTTGCAACAGTTGCAAAAGACATTTTGAATTCTTTAGTGAAGTTTGCACCACTAAGAAAATTTATCATATCACTTTCTGTGTCTGCCGCGCTATAAGAAACAATTAATATCTGTAGCTGTTCCGTAGGCTCTTACACCGAAAAAATTACGTAATATCTTTTTTATTATATCAAGTAATATTGAGTGGGGCAGTTATATGGTAAATACTTAAAATAACATTTTCAATAGGTACCAAAACAGAAACAAAGCCTCTTAAATACTTTCATCATAGATTTTTTATTCGCTTATTTAACGTTGGGTCGCCCTACTGCCGCTACCAAGGCCAATCAAGGAGCCAGAAAACGAGCGACCCCCTAGTTGGAAATTTTACCAAACCTCTTCTCTCTCGATGAGCAGGGATTTATACTTCCCTAACTTTTAATAGACAAAAGACCGACTGCTTTACATCCCCTCCGAAAGATGCTATATTTCCCATCCAAATACTAACCGCGCTTCGAGTTGCTGCATTTTCATATCGAAATACCATTTTTTACCATTTAAAAATATTTTATTTTATTTAACTAGATTTACATTTCAAATGGGTTTTTCATTTATCTCAGTTATATTCAAAAACAGTATAATATAAATATCTTCTGCCCGTTACATGTACAATATGTCCATATACGAAACAGAATGCCGGCGGTAGTCGGAGATAAAAACTTAATTTGTTAAAATAAAATAATGTAGCAACCACACGGCGTCAATGTAAAAGTGTATTATACATCAAAATAAAATGAAATACAATTATTTTATTAAGAGGATGTGGCTTATGTTTCAATAAAACAGAAAAATCGTATTCACGTACCAGTACAGCCAGACTCATCTACGCTCCTTCGTAGAAACAGTTTCTAATATTGGAATACTTGAAGTGTTCCTTAGAGAGATTCAGTAGTTTCAATTAACTGCCCAAGCAGCACAATTAGTTTATTTTACCAGTTTAAAGCCACAGTGACCTAAGATAGTTGATATAACGTAATTGCAACCATTACTTCCAACTTTAAAGGCATATGGACTTAATAGTAATTAATTAAGCAATATTTAGGTAATATTTTCTTAAGAAATGCCTGATAAAGTCACATTGACTTTAGTGTAATTTTCAAGAAATATTAACGTAATTGTTCCTTAAAATTTAACTATAAAGTTAAAGTGTATATTGAGATCAATGCATTAGAAAATATTACGTAATTTTAGACCAAGTTATTAACTTTGGAGTCGCCGACTTCTGTCTGGATAGAAACAGGGAAATTTTACCAATTTTTAACATAAATGTAACCTATGTTTTGTCTTGTCCTTGTAGTCAGATTTTAGTTAAAACTTTAACCTCATGGTCACAAATAGTTCCAATTTTAGGTAAAATTTACGTTAATTTTACTTCCCCACTTACCTAGCATATGTGTTTAACCTAAAGGTAAATATTACTTCATATAATGTCCTAGAAGTTATTTTTACTTAAAAATAGAATTACGTCTCTTCCCTGGAAGGCAAAATTACGTTTTCATTGTCTAAATTACTTCAAAGGACTAAAATGTATTATATTGATGCCCCTCCCAGTAGTGTCAACTGTCAAAAGTTACTTCTTTACTTTTACTTTAATGATTGGAGTCATGGGGTAGCGTCACATTTTCCATATAATAAATTTTCAGAGGTCATGTTGACAGTTGTTGACCACATAAACAAGTTTTAATATTTAAAACTTGTTTCGAAATATCGCGCGTCGGAAGGTAAGAGATCGACACGCCACCTACAGTCAGGGCAATTTTACTTTCTGACCTTTCCTCATATTAAAATCTCGAACCTAGTTATTCATTTTTTCTGGAAATAAAAACGTGTCATTATTTTTTGTTGGATAACTTGGAAGGGAGAAAATCCGACTAAAACCAGCTTTTTCCACTAATTGGTTTAAGTATATTTTTATAATTTTACGCATGAATGACACTATGAACTAAGTCCACGTGACCGGCGCATGTATTTGTTTTGATCTCAGATAAATAAAAGACATATTTATCTGAGGTTTTAATCACGGCCGTCTCTAGAGACGGCCATGTTTTAATACCCTTTTTGCTGTTTTTGACAAATAAACAACGATTATTGTTCTATTACCCTTGAACCTGATGGCAAACCTGGACTGGGAAGTATGACCAATTTAGTTCTAAATGAACTTTAAAGACTTTACAATTTTGAAGACTACAAAATTATTTTAACCTATATTGGTCCCATTTAACTTTAAAATCAATAATATAAGTTTTAAAGACTTCTACTGTAGGCAAAATGTTAGTGAGGTCTAAAATATTGGGAAAGAATACTTTGAAGTCGCGCGGTACTATATTCGCCATATTTTTCAACCAGCTGTAAGAGGCCATTTTATAATGAAATTTTGATGAGTGATTAATTGAAAAAAATCATTAATATAGGGTTATTTAACAGACATCAAGTACAATATTAGCATATTTCATGCTCCAGGAAAGTTCTGCAGAGCAATTGTATAGGCTTTTACAAATATTTTTAAAACACATTGAAGCTGGAAAAAAAAATTTTGTTTAAAAACGTAAAATACTTGAGGCGCTTTTAATATTCCGAGGTAGAATTGATACATTTACGATGAAAATTGATTGGCAGCAAAAAACCACAGACAGGAGAAAGGTGGACACATTATATTTCACAACTATGTCTGACATTATACGATATACTCCTACTCCATCATTATAATAGATGTCTGGTTTCTATTATGTCTTATGCTGCTGATGCCTTATAAGTAAATTATCATTGCTGTAGATAAAACATTATTAGTTTGAGAAAGAAAGACGCAGTTGAAAAAGGACAAGTGGTTTGGTAGATATTACGTAATAACGGCCACAATTAAACATAATATTTACGTTTAAATTACCTGTTCAAGGAAATATGTTCTATAACTTATAGGTCATTATAACTGAGTGGCCTTATTTAAGACGTATTACCGACGTCGTCTCATTCCCCATTTACTTATATTTTACGTATATTTTAAGTCAATTAGGTTAGGTTAAATGGGAAAACGACACCAAAACTAGGTCTACATTACGTAATTCAGACCTAAGGTGCTACTTGGGTGAGAACAATCTCGCAACAAATTCTAGTTGTACCAAAAATGTATTTACTGTACGATTCCTTATTGTAAGTTCTTACTTAAATAATAGACAGCAATTTGTTGTTCAGGACGGTATTAAATCAGAATCACTAAAATTGAAACATGATGTTCAACAAGGATCCGTCCTGGGGCCTATACTTTTTCTGATTTGCATGAATGATTTCCCCAAGTCACTTACAAATAATATTCTTGCCATATTATTTGCTGATGACACCAATCTAAGCATCTCCAACCGTGATCTTATGGACTTACTGAATGATATGCCTAACACTGAACTAGATGCTCGAAACTGATTTGCTACAAATAATTTATGCTTAAATGCATCCAAGACAGAAATAACAGTATTTGATTTGCGCAATTTAAGAGAAATAAACTACCCAGGTTACATAAAATTTCTTGGGGTCAACTTAGACCCTACATTATCATGGGAAGAGCACACTGCTTATGTCTAGCATAAAATCTCTGCATGCTGTTACCTACTTTGAAATCTTGTTGGAAAAGTATCGCAAAATACTCTAACAACTGCATACTACAGCCTCATCCACTCTAATATAAGATAAGCCATTCTAGTGCCTCAAATCTAGAGACGATTGTAAAGAACAGTTGATCAAATTAAAAATAATGGCAGTTCCTTGTACATGTATATTCCAGTGTCTCCTATATGTAAAAATTAATCAGGACTCATTTTGCGCTAGAAGCCAAATCGTTCCTATAACACCAGAATCACAGATAATTTAAACAAAAATGTCTTACGTTTACTAGAACTAGAAATGGTACTGGCTATTTGGGAATTCAATTCTTCAATATATCGCCACTTGATGTAAAGTTCAAAACAGTTCAAGGTGAAAGTAAAACTATATGTGCTTGATAAAACTTTCTATAGTATATGTGAATTCATAGACTTTCAACATCACTTGTAGAAAATGTACTTTGTTTTATACTGATGTATCATTCTCGAAATTTTAACTCGATTCATGGTTTCGTATATACTCAAATATGTGGTTTAAACCCTTAAATGTTTTACCTTTCATTTCTTATATAATTATTGTAGTAGTATTGTGTTTATTTATTTTATATTATATTAGTATCTTATTTTTATACTTCATTGATTTTATGTTTACGTTATTACTATTTATTTATATCTGTTCACACTATACTTGTTTTTTACCTATTGAGTTTAATTTTATTACACTTACTATTTAATATTATGGTCTTATCTTAGCAGTTTCTTTGACGTGTGTAAACGTTTTTGTATATATTGACATTAATAAAGTATCTGTCTATCTATCAAAATTAATGTTAAATAAATAATTCCGATCATCATTAAATTACTGATAAAAGTACTTGTATCACCATCCCAAGATTCGGAGTAATTTTGTCTGCAGTTGTGCCCACTCTTACTTACTCTGTAAAGACGTTTATGGTTTTTTAAGTTTTACTAATCATTTCCATATTTAAGTTGCAATCGCAATTTCCTAAGAGATTAGTAGCTCTCTTAGGAAGCATTTCCGAACTAGTGTCTATTATTTCATTTTTCTAAATGGAGGGTTACTTTCTTAATACCCTGTATACCGTCTTCCATGCCTTACGGAAAGATATAAGCATTATGCGTAATCTATGATTTCAGTCAACCTGAATGTCAATTACGATAATTTCCGGCAATAAGCAATCGGTAATGTACCAAAAAATAATTACCGTTATTTATCACAGCAAAAAAATTAATAGCTGTAATTTTACATGACTGGTTCTTGTTATAAAGTAAACAGTTTTTCATGTCAAGTCTATAGAACATTTCTAAATCGGCATCAAAGTATTGTAAATAAAATAAACTAAGTACAGTTTTGATACAAATCAAGATTCACTGGAAAGGCATATCCGTAGTAATTTTACTTGCTATTAATTCATTTCGTGCCGTACAAATGGCCATTTTGCGAACGCAATGCAGTCCTTAAGTTAATTATATGAATTGTCCTTCACTAGGTATATAATTAAATAAGTGTTTCGTTTTTACTTTTTTTGTTGTTGTTGAAAAGAAGTGGATGTGAGAAAATTATAGAGTACGAGCAAGTTCCATAGATGACATCTAAATTACATTTTATGAGGTCTGTAATTTTAAAAATGTCCTTAAATAGAGCAATTTTTATTATTAGGTCTAAAAGGTAATCAGCGAACTTAAATATTTTCTTTTTTGTTCGTGATTGATATTGTAAGTTACTTTCCAGTCCCTAATAATACATGTTCACAAAACAAAGTGAATTATTTCTTTGAAATAAAAAAAACGAGTTTTTGCTCTGATTGGAAATATATTATTGAATTTACAAAATTATATGCTTGTGTTGGAATCCGGCCTGTTATTATTTCTGAATTATATGGAAAAAAGTTTCTTCCATTAGCAACGTTGAATAGGCGTAATCGGAGATAGTGTATACAAAACTGACATACCAGTTACAATTTTTTAAAGCACAGTGGGAACATATTAATTTTGTATAAAGTAATTTTTTTTAAACAGTTGTAAAATTTCAATGCAAAATATACTGACGAATGTTTCACCAACTAAGTTAAAATCATAAAATTAACAATGTCTAAAATAAGTAACATTATTTGCAATAAACTGACTTTCCTATAGAATGTACAACAATTTTTTCAACGCATCCTAAATGATTCCAGAACTAAAAAGACCAAAATAACACAGACCAAACAAAAAAAGGAAGAATGGATAACACCAGGTTTGATAATCTAAAAAAACATGGAAACCATTAAAAAAAAATTACCGAAAATCCACAACCTCGAACTAGAACAACACTACAAATGGTATAGAAACCGATTAAATATATTAACAAAAAAACAAAAGTACAACTATTATAAGTTACAAATTGAGAGTAATAAAAATAATATTAAAAAAATCGGTAAAGGTATTTACACAGAACTTCCCTTTTTATTTATACAGGGTGGTCAGTCTAAAAATTTGTTAATTACGAAATGACACATGAGAATAGTAATGGGAAGGTACTATTATAAAGAAAACCTGATAACTCTTGGTAAAAATATACACAGAGTGGTCATCCGATAGCAAAAATTCAATATTAAATAAATGGTGCGAAATATGGAAGGCTTGCGTAAATACCTTTACAAAGAATGACCGCAAAAACGCCTGAAATTCGCCTGTTTTTGCATAGTAGATAGCGGGTCAAGGGAAAGAGCAATATAAATCCTATGGGGCTCAAATTAAACTTTAAGAAATTTTTAAAAGATAAAACAACTCTGTTATTACTCAGATTTTATATTGTATGAATTTTTCACGGATATCTATTATTCTGTAGATTATTATGTGGAATTTAGGAAATTGTCCTACAACCTTCCAACAAATTGTAATAATTAAAATACCAACACCAGAAAATTCATAGCTCCTACCCACATGATACAATCGTCATAGGATTTTCGCTAAAAACATTTTTTTTATGAAATAGGTTTAGAATGTCATGAAACGTGGAAAATTTAAATTTGAGCAAAAAAAAATTCCATCTTTCTACTGGTAAAAAAATGTTTAGTTTCGATTTATTTTTTCTAACGTAGGTTTGGAATTACATGAAATGTGGAAATTTAAAATTTGAGCAAAAAACATTTTTCCACCATTTCTTGGTATAGTAGTAAAAAAAAGTGAAAATATTCTTGCTTTTGAAATTTTTTTCTCTGAAATAAATTTAGAATATCGTGAAACGTAGAAATTTTAAATTTGAGCAAAAAAATGTTTCCATCATATATTCGATAAGTAGTAGAAATATATTTTAAAAATTTTTCTTTGACAAAATTTTCAAATTTTTCTTTTTGAAATTTTTTTTTATGAAATAAATTTAGAATGTCATGAAACGTGGAAAACGTATATTAGAGCAAAACAAATTTCCCATCTTTCTACAGGAATTTTTTTTTTTTTAATTTTGAAATTTTTTTTTTACCGAAATAGATTTAGAATGTCATGTAACGTGGAAATTTAAAATTTGAGCAAAAAAAATTTTTCTACCATTTATTGGTGGTGTAAAAAAATTTTCAAAAAAATTTTGCTCTTGAAATTTTTTTTCTGAAATAGGTAAGTTTAGAATGTCATGAAATGTGGAAATTTTATATTTGAGCAAAAAATGTTTTTAATCATACATTCTATTAGTAAAAATATATTTTAAAATATTTTAAAAATTGTTCTTTGACAAAATTTTCAAATTCTTTTTGAAATTTTTTTTTATGAAATAAATTTAGAATGTCATGAAACGTGGAAATATTAAATTTGACCGAAAAAAATAATCGTTTCTCTATTTTCAAAAAGTTTTGAAAAAATTTTCTTTTCTGAAATAGATTTAAAATGTCATGAAACGTGGACATTTTAAATTTGAGCATTATTTATTCCGTTTGTACCAAATAATATCTCATGCCACTAATGAAAAAACTATAAATAAAAATTCAAATCTTAAAATCATTAACGAAAATAGCGATGAATTTCAAAATAACAGAGAGGTGGCTAATTACTGTAATGATTATTTTATAAATATTGGTTTTGAAATGGATAAGAAAATAGACATGCCCCATAATCCTTTAAACCTAAGTAATTATTGTACAGCTTCTATGTTTCTAAAACCAGCCACCGAAAATGAAATTCTAAACCACATTTCTTCTCTAAAAAATGACAATGCCTCTGGGATAGATGGCATTTCAACAAAAGTCATTAAATTGGCACACACTAATATGACTCATAACGCATATTACCAACTTAGTCTTTAAAACAAGTCATGTACCTAAATATTTTAAACAATCTATGGTGACACCTATTTTCAAAGAGAGCTCAAAAAATGAAATACAAAATTATCGGACTATTAGCTTGATAAATAATTTTGCAAAAATTCTAGAGAAGTGTCGAGTAATAACATCCTCGATAAAAATCAATTTGGATTTACTGAAAATGTTAGCACAACCGACGCTATGTATTTCCTTACCTCTGAGATTACAAATAGCCTAAATAATGTTAAAAAAACATAACAATTTTTATTGACCTGGTAAAGGCATTTGATACAGTACCCTACCAAAAACTTCTTGATGTTTTATCATATTATGGTGTTCGAGGTTTGGTACTAGATATTTTTAAAAACTATTTAAGTGATCGTGACCAAGTTCTAAAACTAAACAATACTCTTAGCAATCCTCAAAAAATAAAAGTCGGTGTACCCCAAGGTACTATATTAGGACCAATACTATTTATTACATACATAAACTCACTGTTGAGTATTAAAATTAATGGAAAAATTATATCATACGCAGATGACACTGCACTTATTTTCACGGGTAATGCTTGGGAAAAAGCCAAAGAAAAAGCAATACTAGGCTACAAAATAGTAAAAAATTGGCTAGACTCTTTCAAACTATCTCTTAATGTTGAAAAACCAAATATATTGAATTATCTTCAACAGAAGCAAACAGACCAGAATTTAATAATATAGCAATAAATGATAATAATAAAAGTTCTGAAATCAAGGAAGTAGAGAATATAAAATACTTAGGAATCATTATACTTAGATAAATATCTAAAATGGTCTGAACATATTGATTATATAACAAAAAAAATACGGAAACTGATTCATAAATTCTACATATTAAGAATTCTTAAATATAAAATTGCTCGGTCTAGTATACAAATCCTTAGTGGAATCTCTAATAAAATATGGTTTAATTGCACAGGGCGGGACATATAAAAGGAAGCTACAACCATTAACTTTTATACAAAACTCAATCGTAAAAATAATCTACAGTAAAGATAAATTATACCCCACGAACATGCTCTATAATGATGACAACTGTAATATAAATACACTTTATATACAGTCAGTCTTTTTATACTTTCATAAAACAGAAAAACTTCAAAACTATATCAGCCATCAATATCTAACTAGAGCCAATGAAAATAGGCAAATAATTATACCAAATAACAGACTTACCAACGGATATAAAATAAATAATAAAATAACTGAAATTTCAACAAAAAAGTAAAGCATTCATTATAAAAAACTATGAACATTTTCTCGGGCTTATGATATAATGTGATATAAATATATACTTATAAGTATATTCTCAATTTGGAAGATTTCAATTTCTCTTCTTGTGTTTTTTAGTGTAAATTTAGTATATGCTTAGTTTGAATAATGTATTAATTTTCACACAAAATTAATATAAATAACATAATCACGGGAAATTTATAAAGGCACGGAGAGATACTCCAATATCTAGGTGCCCGTCAAATCAGTTATTTATTGTAAATTATAGTATTGAAATTATAACATTTGTAATTTTTATTAACTATAAATAAATAAATAAATAAACAAAAATAAAAAAAATTATATCTATAAAGAGAGAAATGTTCACTACAGCTTTCACCTAATGGTCTGAAGTAGTTTAATTTCCAGAAATAATGCTCGAAACTAGTAACAAACAAAATGAATGCATAAAACCTCATTATTTATAAAGGAGTTACTTCATTGTACTAACTACACATTTTTATAATACAACTTTATGGTTTACTAATAAATATAGAAAACTTTTCATATTATATAACAAACTTTTTAACAACAGATTGTAACAGGTATAACATTGACAACATTTATTGTTAATAAGGGCTTTAGGGCGTCAGTTTGATAACGAGATAAAAGTTTTACATCGGGTATTGTGTATCGTAAACGCGATGACTATAAACCGAATTCTGATCCAAAGCACGGCGCTGTAAAATATTAATATCCCTCTGCTTGAAAATTGTCGTAGTACATTCTGATAAATCGTATTTTAGTAAAATCCGTGAAGAAGGGAAATAAAAAATAATGATAATACCTCCATTTATAACTTTCAGGAAATATAACAAAAATACGTTATTTTTATTAAAAAAAACTAATTGGGTTAATTCAAATGGTCGAAATATAGCCGAGGAAAAGGGAGTTTTAGAAGAAAAAAATGACAACCGGTGTGTTCCAGTATAATTATTGTAGAGATTTTGCTGAACAGGAAAATTTAAAATAAAAAACCGTTGTCTAAGGAATCACTACTTCCACATCCAGATTTTTCATCCAGGTCACTTTAAAGGAAACATCTTGACTAGATTTGCACTCTAGCATGTGGAAATTATAGGACATAGAATTTTAATTATATTTGGGCAGATCTCATAGAAAAGTTTGGGGCGCTAGTTTCTACCATATACGTTAAAAATGAAGTTTCTAGTTTACTCTACATATTTTCCCCACTTTGAAAAAACTGACCTGGGTTAACGTATTAAATATTTTTTTAATACTAATGTAGAAAATAATTGAGAACCACTGCTTTTCTTGGTCAAAGGACTTGTAGTTCCCAATTACACAACTTTTAAATTGTCAAAAAAGTACAGCCCTCGGCGTCACACGCGGTGTCAAAGCAAAGGCTTTGTTTGGATCATCGACCCCCTTTGATGGACCGCCTCAACCGAACCACATACCGAACTGGGGAAATTATAAAGAGGTAAATAATTCGTTATCTTGTCCTGTACAACTGCAAGCAAATAATGGCCATAGAAGTTTAAACAGAGCATTTATGTACATGTGTGTCTTTTAATTTGGAACAAAATATTGGATTAATGTTTATAATTTAGAATATTTAAATGTGATTTATTAACGTTTGTAACATAAATGAGTGTCCTGGGTTAAAAGCTTACCTAAATAAATCATTCGAAATCTCTGCATCTGCATCAATACACAGTTCGGTACGTCGAATTAAGGACATACGTACTCTGTTCAACACTAAACAATAAACTGTCAACTAACGTTGTCAATAAAGAAAAATAAAAGAAAAACTTGGTCCAAAATCCAAAACGAAATACAAAAAGAACGAACAAGTAAGTTGTGTCTGTACGTAATCAAGAATTTAACGACTTCAACGGTAAAGTCAATAAAATAAATCTTAACTATAAATACACAGTAACCCGAAATTCAAAAATAACAAAAACAACGAACGGCGGGGCGGATTGGACGTGTGTACATAACGAAACACCCATAGTAACTAAAATATTGCACAAGGGAGAGACGGGCAAAGACACGATCGACGATCTAAATCTACCTCAATATTCCAGCAGTTCTAAAAAGATTTTATTGAAAATTTGCGACATTTTTGTTTATTTTTTTTCTCCAAAACTATAAGCTTTTAGACCCCATGTTATATAAGGTTTTTTTGTTTTTCTTGTCGTTCCCTACCACCAGTTTTTTTAATGACATGAAACTAATTACACCCTGTATAATGATTTTCTATTTCCTCTTGTTATTTATAGAAGTTTGTAGTGTTTTTTACTGTGGTGTTTTAAGTTACCTGTAATTACATAAGTTGTTGTGTTGAGTTTGTATCAGCCTATATGGCGTGTGCGTCATGGGAAGCGTACAGTCTAAGATTATTTGAAGCGAGAGACGAACAGTGTCGGATCAACCAGTCAAAACTCGTCGTACGGCTATGCTAATTGAGTCAGCACAAACGTTGGCCCATTATCGATTTTAACCACATGAAAGAATGCAAGAGATGAACGCATAATTGTAGAAGTTTTCTGTGGAAAGTAGTAGATTTAGAATAGCGTCCCAGTTGATATGTATATGAGTGAGAACAAATCTTAAAGCAAGGCGCAGCTCGAGCCGTATACACGCCATAAAGGCTGAGACAGACTCTCAATAGTTTGTGATTACTTTAGTTTTACTGTTTGTAAAGAAACTAATCTCAAAATGGCCGGAAAAAGAATGAATGGAATAGCCAGAGACATGGTGTTGAAATTAGTTGAGTACTTCCATCAGGAAAAATGCAGCGTAGGTCCCCTTTTACCTTTGCAAGTAGTCCATGAGGTGAATCGCAAAATTACATGTAACAGATGTTTATCAAGTAAATTTTCTTTTAGCGTACTTCTTCAATATTCTAGTGTCATGCAATATACTGATCATTCCCAGTTAACTGTCGGTGTTAGATGTTAGAAATAAATCTCAGGCCTTGGTTTCTAGTATATACACCAAATCCCAAATTTCTGTACTCTTACCAGCTTGATTTACTTATTTTCCCCTATATACTCCTATTTTACCCCCAACACTTCAACGGAATCATCTCAAAGTATAATCTAGTTCCAGATGTCCTTATAATATATACGTCTACCATATTTCAATTTTATTTTATCAACCCCTTTAATAATGGAATAAGGGTGGTGGGTGGCTGAAAAATATTATTAAAAAATCTGAGACCTTGGCTTCTAGGATATACACCGAATATCAAGTTTCTGTACTCTTACCAGCTCACTTTACTTTTTTCCCTATTTACCTTTACTTACCCCCGACTCCTTCAACGCAATCATGTCAAAATATAATTTAGTTTCATATATCGATATAATACATACGTGTAAACAATTTCAAGTTAAAATCTAAATTTAATTTGATCAACTATTTTAATAAGGGAGTGGTGATGGTGGGGGATGGAAACTATTTTAAAAAACCTGAGACCTTCGCTTCTAGTATATACACCAAATCCCAAATTTCTGTACTCTTACCAGCTTGCTTTACTTATTTTCCCATATCTACCCTATTCAACCTCCAACCCTCCAACGAAATCATCTCTAACTATAATCAAGTTCCAGATGTCGTTATAATACCTACGTGTTCCAAATTTCAAGTGAATATCTCAATTTTATTTTATCAACTTCTTTAATAATGGAGTAGGGGTATTAGGGGGTTGAAAAATACTATAAAGAAATCTGAGGCCTTGGTTTATAGTACATACACCGAATATCAAGTTTCTGTACTGTTACCAGCTTGCTTTACTTATTTTCCCCTATTTAACCTCCAACCCTTCAACGGAATCATCTCAAGATATAATCTAGTTCCAGATGTCGTTATGGTACACGTGTACCAAATTTCAAGCGAATATCTCAATTTTATTTTACCAATCCCTTTAATAATGGAGTAGGGGTGGTGGGGGGTTGAAAAATATTATAAATATTTTGATATCTTGGCATCTAGTACATACACCGACTTTCGAGTTGCTGTACTCTTACTAGCTTGCTCTACTTATTTTGCCCTATTTACCCCTATTTAACCCCCAACCCTTCAACGGAATCATCTCAAAATATAATCTAGTTCCAGATGTCGTTATAATACATACGTGTACCAAATTTCAAGTGAATATCTCAATTTTATTTTATCAACCCCTTTAATAATGGAGTAGGAGTGGTCGGGGGTTGAAAAATATTATTAAAAAAACTGAGGCTTTGGCTTCTAATACATGCACCGAATTTCAAGTTACTGAACTCCTACCAACTTGCTTTACATATTTTCCCCTATTTATCCCTATTTAACCCCAACCCTTCAACAGAAACATCTCAAAATATAATCTAGTTCCAGACGTCGTTATAATACATACGTGTACCAAATTTTAAGTGAATATCTCAATTTCATTTTACCAACCCCTTCAATAATGGAGTAAGGCTGATGGGGGGTTGAAAAATATTATTAGAAAATCTGAAGCCTTGGCTTCTAGTACATACACCGAATTTCAAGTTTCTGTACTCTTACTAGCTTGCTTTACTTATTTTTCCCTATTTACCCTTATTTAACCTCCAACCCTTCATCAGAATAATCCCAAAATATAATCTAGTTCCTGATGCCATTATTATATATACGTGTACCAAATTTCAAGTAAATATCTCAATTTTATTTTATCAACTCCTTTAATAATTAATTGGAGGGGGTGGGGGGATGAAAAATATTATAGAAATTTTGAGGCCTTGGCTTGTAGTAGATACATCAAATTTCAAGTTTCTGTACTCTTACCAGCTTGCTTTACATATTTCCCCCTATTTACCCCCCACCACTTTACCGAATATCTTCAAAAAACAATCCAGTTCCAGATCTCGTTATAATATATGCGTGTACAAAATTTGAAGTCGATATCTTAAACCGTTCCGGAGAAAACGTGCGGACAAAAAAAAGTTAGACAGACAGACAGACAGAAAATTTTTTTTTTTGCTCAAATTTGAAATCTCGACGTTTCATGACATTCTAAACCCATTTCAAGAAAAAAAAAATTTGAAAATTTCTTTGCGAATACTATACCTCCAATCCACTACGTGGATGTGGAAGTAATTAATACATCTAAATCTATTTTATTGATAGCAGGTTCAAAATATTCCAGGGACAAACTGCCCGATTTTGTTGTTAAGATTGGTAATGATGAGATACCTAAATTAAGTGAAGCAAAGAATCATCATAACTTTGCACCGAAAAAAGATAATTGAACGCTAAAGGTCTTAAATTAAAACTAATAAAAAATGTAGATGACGGTTTTTTTTATTTTTCAATATGCGCGTGCCTACCCCCATTCGGGGGTTGAATAAAGTATAAATATATTTCACTGATTTTTTTTTCAAGGTGGTTTTTAATAGAATTACTTCTTACTTACTTCTCAGAGTAATTAAGTTTAACAAAGTCCATATCTAAAAATCACCCCTGACCCCTGAACAAGGGTTAACCCTTTATGTCCTAGTGACTATTCAGTGAAACCACCTCATGTAAGCAACAATGAACCTTCACAGATAATGAATTTCATTAACATGTAAGTAAATCTCGAAATATGTGAATTATCTGGAAAAAAATTCCTATTTCATTATCTGCAAGAATGTTAAGTCGTTGGTTATTGTTTTATTTCATGTAGGTATTTGGTAGATCAATGATGTCTTAGAGTTCCACATGTATGGGGTACGCATCACTCGACATCCACAAGTAAACTAAACATTGGAAAAATATATTAATTATTTATAAGACTGGTAGAACTGGTAGACGAAGCCAATGGAGAAATCTCAAAATCTCCAAGGATAGATATAGTTACCAATATTCCTCATAATTATAAGCAGGGTTATGAGGGCTATAATTGTACCCTTTTTCATTTTATATTAGGACACAGGAGGTTAAAACTACACATACATAACATTTTTTTGATAATGTATGTTAAAACATTTCACATATATTTTTAGAGTATTTTTAATGTATTGGTTTTTAATATAGAGGTAGTTTTAATCCTCTTCTCTGGCGCAGTTTTTGATGTGGAGTTTTTGCAATTAATTTGAAAAATTATTTAATTTTAACTATGTGCATTAAAAAGAAAAAAGTAGTGAAAAATATTTATACCCATAATAACTCTTTTTTAACACCCTTTTCTGAGGGTGGCAACCCCTATATTGAAGAACGATACCATCATTTATATTTTTGATAAGCTTTAATTTAAGACCTTTGGCTTTCAATTATTTTCGGCTCAAAGTTACGACGTACACAAAACAGGATAAATTATTTTAAGAAATTTTGCGTCACTCTTTTGTCAATGGGTAAAATGCTAATTTTGCTATCGGTTTTCTTTGTTGAATTTCATATTCCCTCCCAGAAATATTTTATACGAAACAATTACAAAAGTCAAACAATCATGTTTTTAGTTGTTTGTTTTAACAGCATGCTTAAATATTCACAGATTTCGCAATCCTTGCAACCATCGGGACATTGGAAATGATAACGCCATACATAGAACATAAACTTATTCCGGACTCGGCTTCGCCTCGTCCAAAAGGAGCTACGATCCGTCCCAAAAAACATGAATTTAGGTATTTGTTACAAAAATAACTATTCGCTATTTGACAAAGTTTGTGAATCGATGGCGACTACGATTGGTGCTGACCACAACCTCATTATAACTTCATATTCTCCCGCATACTCATACTGTGCACACTTGATCAGTATTACGCCATCTGATGTCCACACGCGCTAATAATAATTATTAACAATTAGATATCAGAATAAAAATCTACTAGGTAACTTAACCTAAAGAAATCACACGAAAAAATGAATTCATTTTAAGCAGAATAAAAACCTATTAACCTAACCTAAAGAAATCATGGAAAAGAATTTGTAAAAAAATATACCAATCGTCACAAAATTAAAGAAAAAAATTCAGCAGGCATAGGAGTTTGAACCCGGGACCTTTCGCACCATTCCATTTAAACATTTATTTCCTATTTTGAACATTTCTAAACTTAAGCTAAAAGGTATCTCAAGTATTCGATATATAGTACACATATAATAATATGTAAAATATCGTTTATAATTTATCTCTATAAAATAAATATAAAAAACGATGGCAGTCGATGGCAAGACTAGGGACCTTTTATAGAGCTTATCAAAATTTATAAACAGCTATCAAATACCTCTTTTTCATTTATGTTTATTACCTGTGTTTTATACTGCAAAGTTATAATTCATGTTAATAGTTCAGGCGTAGCGGAGTATAACGAAAATAACTATTTTAATTGTGTAGAAAAAAAGAAAGACCTACTTAACAATTACCCAAGGTATAAAAAAACGAATGTTTGCCAGAAAGTATTGTTGTTTTTTATGATAGAATTTGGGGGTATCGTTGGGTAGGGGGCATGATATGATTTGGGTAGGAATTTCTGATGTTTGTGGATTTGGGGGTGCATTGTCATGTCTGGAGTCAGTTATGGTCACCGTTTTTGAAAAAAGCCGGGTAGTCTTTGATGAATGAGAGTGTGTCTGTGAGTGGGATTGTGATGTGCTCGTACGTTTGTTATGTAAGTTGTCAGTGCCGATAGCTGAATCTTATTAGCAAAAAACTCTTGCGAGATTTCGTCAATATAATCTTTGACCGTCATCAGGTTAGTAGCTCTGTGGAGTTCACCTATCGGCGTGTAGCGATCGGCGTTTGTCAATAGTCGAAGTAATTTATTCTGTGTGACCTGTATCCTCTTGCATTGTCTGACGGAGATATTGTTCAATGCAGGGCATGTATAAGTCATTAGTGGTCTAAAAACAACTTTGTATAAAGTTAACTTGTTGTTCATGGACAATTTACTCCGCCTGTTTACAGGAGGATAGAGTTTATTCAGGGTTGCGTAAGTACGATTTATTGTCTGTGTCACACGAGGAGCGAAGGACAGCCTGTCTTACGCTCTTCAATTGACCGTCCGTCTATTTTTAGTTTGTTAAAGATCTTAATATTGGTGTATTTTCTATTAAAGTTAATGGTCTGAGTCTTATTATTTATATTAATTTTGCGTTTGCAGATGATACCATACCTTCTGCGCCGCCGTCTGCGCGTAAAACAACTGCGCATACAGCGCGGTATTATCTGCTCATAGAAGGATTTGGGAGTTTGGATAGGAAGGGACGTCAGATGTGTAAAGGTTGTATAGAAGTGGGAAAATGATTGCCCCCTGGAAGACACCCGCCGATAATAGTGTGTAAGTAGAATAAGTGTTGTTAACACATACAGTAATACATCTCCCTCTTATATATGATTTTAGTAAAGCGACAAGGTACTTGGGTAACATCAGGATGCTGTCTAAATTGTACAGCAACCTGTTATGCCAGACCGTATCATAGGCCTTCTCTATGTGTAAGGCCAAAAAACACACTGGGCGGTTTTCGCCGATTCGGCCGCCGAACCGGCAGCCGACTCGACAGATGCTGTAATGGAAACAAATGGAGCTGTTTACACTAAACGCGCTGCGAGAAAGCGACATCCACCACCGCGCGTACCGTCGTTCGATTCATGTGCCGAATCGTTTTTATGACAAATGGATCTCTTCACACATTCACTTATTTTTCGAGCGGTTTGGGCTTGCATTGAAGTCAAATTGCACGTTCTTCAAAAATATTGTATTTACGCCTCTAAAATACATCCCATTATTGATAATGAACTATTAATAAATGTAATTTAAGAACGATCTGCTATATGGGATATGAGAAACAATGATTATGGTGACAAAATAGAAGAAAACAGCTGGGAAGAAGTAGTTATTATAATGTTTTATTATATTGTTTCTCATTCGGGTATTCTTCTTTATTAAATCATTTTCCAAAATATATAGCAGTTCGTAAAATGATGTTTTTGACATTCTCATGAAATCGAAAAATTTTGCATCATCACTTTTAATTTCATTAAATACAATGTTAAATAAACTTCTCGTTTCGCGTTCTTTGACAATAGAATGTTCCCGGATACGCCTATGATTTCTTTTTTTTTGTGATGGACAGTATAATAAACCTAACAAAATTAATTCTCCCTTGAATCAGACAAATCCATTTTTGTCCCTGTACTATCAACACTACTGAAAACAGTGATAACGTTGCCTTCCCATAACAATTGGTTAACCACTTCGTGTGTGTTGTACAGGCGGCTGCCGATTTGGGGGCCGAGTCGACAAAAACCGCCTAGTATGTCTTTAGCCTACCAGGCTCTCACTCAGTATTATATCTGACCTTGATACTTGCATGTCGGTGGCCTTGGAAGAAAATCGAACTTTAACATTTCCAATGCTAAAAAGCTCAGATTTGTAATGAGTTATGGAGGTCTATAAAATGAAGAGAACAGAAAAATAAGATAAACAGAAGTAAGGACACATCATTTATGCTACGACTAATTCTTAGACATAAGTTTTGACATAAAATGGCGATAAATTATTAAAGCAAGAAGGATTTTAGGAACTACTTTATCCACATACTTAGTATTTGTGGGTATTTTTAGCTGATTGCACTTCTGTGGTGGTTTTAGTTCACGAATACACCAAATACAAGTACTTTATTTCTCTGCAAACGATGTTCTCCATACCACATAATTTGTAACTATTTGTGTATATAAAATAAATTGTACATAATATTTCCCTTGATAATACGGCAGCCCCGTAAAATATTGCTCTTTATTATTTATTTATATTTTATATAGCTTTTAAAACATACAACAAAATGGAATTGCCTTAACGATGCAATAAAAAGAACATAAAGTGCAATTGGCTTGAATCCGTTTGAGAATGATCCCATATTGTCCGTCATCACAACACACCAAGGAAATAATATGTTCGATAAAAAGTTTTATGCTCGAATTCAATACTTATATTACATTAATAATATTTCTTCTAATAAAATATGTTTATTTCAAACTTAAAGAGGGGATTAAATCCTACCTGCAATAATGGTTGACAGCCGCAGGGTGCTTACACAGCAGCGTAAAATAAAAATGCAGTTTTATATTAATAGAGATTTCTAAGCCGAGATTAAAATTCGTTTACAAATTTAATATTTTTATTAAAATCCTTCTTCGCTTGAAATATGTGTATTTTTCCTCATATGCGCGCAGTGCTGGTTCATCCAATTACACTGCATCTAGAAGGCTGGAAATTGATATACACAATTAACTCTGGTGGAAGTACAGTCAGTCTATTAAAACTTGACACATCTAATACAATACCTTCTTGCTTTCATATCCAGTGAAAAAAACAAAACAACCATTATTGGGTGTGCGGGCAAATCCCGTTGTTATTTTTTTTTATAATCGTCGTCAAGCTATTTGATTCTGGTATATTAATTTCAGGAATTTTAGTTTTTCCATTAAAAATCTTTAATTAGCACAATAAAATTATTTATTAGAGCTGTAGAGTTTCTGATACTACTTTAGCAATAGATGGCTAACTCATTCTCGTGTGACAAACTACGACACTTTTAATTTTTACAGAGTGTAAATGTTAATTCAAATCGTATAAAATCGAGAACGGTTTCTTCTACAGTATATCAATTAATAGGACTACCCTCAAAAAGGGGGCGGTCAATGCCAGAGATACTCACCAAAAAATGGATTCTTACTTAAATTACGGCTTTATATTTCAAGTATTGTAGTACTAGTCTCTAAAAAAGTTATTTTCAAGAGTCCTATTATCCTAGCTTATATATCAACTCTTATTACGCAAATTTCAAACTACGATATGCATAATATATTATACTTACAATCGTGTAATTACGAAATTACTCTTTATATAAAATATAATCACTAGCCTAATAAGAAAAAGAATCCTAAAGATCTGGTTTTCACTTATATACAGGCCGTAACAGATTTAAATGGACATAGCATAGTCCAAGGTGCACCACATTTGGTTGAGTTCAAAGCACCTTCAAACTTTCTTCTGAAGTCTTTTTGAGATACAGGCTGTTGTATGATTCAGTTTAGAAATTAAAAGTATCCAGATGTTATTATTATGTACATTTTTGCAGTGGAAAAGGGAGAACTATATAAAGAGAGTACCCAAAACGTTTTTATAATATTTTCAGATATATTCTAATCTAGTAAGGAATATAGGAAATATCTTCTATTGTCAAAACATGAACATATTCCCAAAGTTCTTCGACAGGAAGAGAAAATTGTACACTTCCTCTAAAACAATATATCCATAAGTGTAAGAAGAATAAGTAATGAGTTAGTAGTACTTAAGACAAGAGTGAGGCATACATTACCATTTGTATACTCTTCTCGTAGAGAAGTTTCAGTGGGTTGAAGACGGCGACAACGTTTCCCACTAAATATTTTGCAGCATTTTCATTTGACTTAGTACTTTGACACACAAGAACAGTATCGAGAGTTCTATTGACAAATGAGGCCCAATTCACACGCGATCGAATCAACAATACTAGATGTAAGCATCTCGGAGCCATCGAAAATCCGTATATTAATAGGGCCTCGCGCTTTTGAAGGAGAGTTAACTAATCAAGTTTATTTACTTTGCCGGATCATTTGAAAACCATTTGAATTAGCTTTATCCTAACAGACGGATTGGACGTGAATGTCCAAGTAACTAGCCGTCGAGGTCTCTGGTTTTACATCTTTGGATTATTACTTACACATCCACGTAGTGGATTGGAAGCATAGTAATCGTAAAAAAATTTTCAAAAGTTTTTTTTCTTGAAATAGGTTTACAATGTCATGAAACGTCGAGATTTTAAATTTGAGAAAAAAAATGTCTGTCTGTCTGTCGGTTTGTCTGTCTGTAACTTTTCTTGACCGCACGTTTTCTCCGGAACGGTTTAAGATATTGACTTGAAATTTAGTACACGTATATATTATAATGACGTCTGGAATTAGATTCTATTTTGAGATGATTCCGTTGAAGGGTTGGGGGATATTTAAGGGTAAATAGGGGAATATAAGTAAAACAAGTTGGTAAGAGTACAGAAACTTGAAATTCGGTGCATGTACTAGAAGCCAAAGCCGTCAGATTTTTTTCTAATATTTTTCAACCCCCCGCCACCCCTACTCCATTATGAAAAGGGTTGATAAAATAAAATTGAGATATTCATTTGAAATTTGGTACACGTATGTATTATAACGACATCAGGAACTAAATTGTATTTTGACATGATTCCGTTGAAGGGTTGGGGGTTAAATAGGGGTACATAGAGCAAAATAAGTAAAGCAAGCTGGTAAGACAACAGAAACTTGAACTTGGGTGTATGTACTAGAAGCCAAGATTATTTATAATATTTTTCAACCCCCACCACCACTAGTCCATTATTAAAAGGGTTGATAAAATAAAATTGAGATATTCATTTGAAATTTGGTACACGTATGTATTATAACGACATCTGGAACTACATTATATTTTGAGATGATTCCGTTGAAGGGTTGGGGGTTAAATAGGGGTACATAGGGGAAAATAAGTAAAGCAAGCTGGTAAGACTACAGAAATTGAAATTCGGTGTATGTACTAGAAGCCAAAGCGTCACATTTTTTTATAATATTTTTCAACCCCCCGCCACCCCTACTCCATTATGAAAAGGGTTGATAAAGTAAAATTGAGATATTCATTTGAAATTTGGGAAACGTATGTACTATAACGACATCTCGAACTACATTATATTTTGAGATGATTCCGTTGAAGGGTTGGGGGTTAAATAGGGGTATATATGGGAAAATAAGTAAAGCAAGCTGGTAAGACTACAGTAATTGAAATTCGGTGTATGTACTAGAAGCCAAGATCTCAGATTATTTATAATATTTTTCAACCCCCACCACCCCTATTTCATTATTAAAAGGGTTGATAAAATAAAATTGAGATATCCATTTGAAATTTGGTACACGTATGAATTATAACGACATCTGGAACTAGATTATATTTTGAGATGATTCCGTTGAAGGGTTCGGGGTTATTTAGGGGTAAATAGGGGGAAGTAAGTATAGCAAGCTGGTATGAATACAGAAACTTGAAATTTGTTGTATGTACTAGAAGCCAAGGCCTCAGATTTTTAATAATATATTTCAACACCCCACCTCCCTTACTTCATTATTAAAGGGGTTGATAAAATAAAATTGAGATATTCACATGAAATTTGGTACGCATATGTATTATAACGACATCTAGAACTAGATTATATTTTGAGACGATTCCGTTGAACGGGTGTTGGTTAAGGGGTATATAGGGGAAAATAAGTAAAGCAAGCTGGTAAGAGTACAGAAATTTGGGATTTGGTATATACACTAGAAACCAAGGCCTCAGATTTCTTTCTAATATTTTTCAAACTCCACCACCTCCGCTCCATTATCAATGGGATTGATTACATAACATTGAGATATTCACTTGAAAGTTAGTACACGTATGTATTGTAGTAACATCTGGTTGAGATGACTCCATTGAAGGGGTGGAAGGTGGTATGTTGTGAATAGGGGAAAGTAAGTAGAGTAAACTAGAAATTTTATTTTTAACGTATACGGTAGAAACCAACTCCTCAAACTTTTTATGACATCTGCCCAAAATATTATTAAATTTCTATGACCTATAATTTCCACATACCAGAGTGCAAATATAGTCAAGATGTCTCCTTTAAAGTGACTTGGATAAAAAATCTGGATGTGGAAGTAGTGATTCCTTAGGCAACGGTTTTTTCATAGGACCACTTCAAGTTAAAAGTATACAATGTAATGTTCAACACACAGAACCAATTACTGGATTTCTCTTAAACATATCTGATAGCAGTAGAGATAACCCAAAAATGATTGTTTGCTTTCTTAATTGCTCAAGTCACTAAGATAATTCCTTGAAAATTCAGGATGATTTTGTGCTAGGTAAACAGAAAAATTGATAGGTTAGTAATAAATGAGCTCAAAAATTAATGAACGCAGTGCAAGTTGTTTCTTAATAAATGTTTAGTTGACTTTATTTTGTCAAAATAACATATTTTCTAAAGGCGTGTGTAACATTAATTTCTTTCCATGAGCAAAATGTAATGCGTTATTTTGAATGAGCATAAAGAAAATAAAAAATGGATACAAATGCTGCTGGTGAAGAATAAGTGATGTTTGTAGGATATTTAAGTGAAATAAGCAAAGGAATGACGTTAGCTACTTGATTTCATTATTTGTAAGCTTTACTATTTCATTCAACAGTACCGAAGTGTGACAAAATATGACTTAATTTTGCACATTGGTCTATTGATATTTAAAATTTTTAATACCATTCCCCAGAAATGATATACAGGGCGGTGTTGACGCCACTGAGAGCATCATTATAAAAATTGAGTTCGGTTCTGGAATTTTTCACAAATAAATTATGCTTTTCATTGGACTAAAAGATCATAATAATTATACCAAGTTTTCCCCAAATGTGTACCACCGATCCAAACATTTGATGGATATAAATTTTATTAAAAAATCATATAACTATTCTCCCACGGTTACTTTCCACTACACCATGACACTTTATGACTGGGTCCCTCTGTTTACGAGATTGTTTTTCGTAGATAACTCAAAAGTCTTACTTTATGGTACAAGAAATAAGATTATAAAATTACAAGAATATTGCTGTTTGTTTATTTCTGTACGATGAACAGTTCTAAAAATATGAGTAGTTTAAAATAGCACTCCTATCAGACGAGATATAATGTTCAAATCTAAAATATGTTGGAAACAATCAGTATGATGTTAAAAATATATATAATAGAAATTAATGGGCCTGATATTATTATTGATATTTTTTTTTATCAGTACGGTTTGAAAAATAACGGTGTTACCTGCAAAACAATGAGTGCTTTGTAATTTTTTTAAATAAAACATTTTGCATTTCCATGCTGTCTTTGGCCATAGAATAGAAATTTAAAAAATCGGTACCAGTTTTTATTACTATATAGTATTACCAACATGCTCAGTTTATCAAAAGTTTTGAAGAAATATGAGATTTAAATGTATTTCTTTGCCACTAAAAGTTCAAGCCCCAAAGTATTGTCCTATTTCTGGAACTATTAATTCTACAAATATTTAAAAAACAAATTAATATATTGCTTCTTAAGCTTTATTGTTTTATATTGTCATATTTTGCTTTAATGCAATTGTTTTGGAGTCATTTACAAAAAAAAAGGATTTTGTTCAGCAAAATTATAAAATTTGTCTTAATTTAAAATAGGTACACCTTTAAAAACGACTGCTTTAAAAATGCCAAAAAATTAGAGCATACTAGTAATGCTATATCCATAAGAACTGGTACAGATTTTTTGAATTTCCATTATATGACCAATGGCAGCAGGAAAATACTAAATTTTTTCTTCAAAGAAAATTAAAATATATACAGACAGAAACACAATCCCATAAAAGAGTACTTCAAACCCTTTAATTTCCATTGTGTATTTTTAACATGATACTGATTGTCTCTGACATATTTGAGATTTAAACATTATATCTCGACTGACAAACGTTCGAGCGCCATTTTTAAACTATCATATTTTTAGAACTATTTATCGTACAGAAATAAACAAAAAACAAATACTTAATATTATTTTTTGTACCATACCACCTTTTCTATGAGAATTACCCCCAAGTAAAAAGCGGCAATTTTTAAAGGGTAAACTTTGATTGTACTAAGTATAGTTACTCAATGCAATAAAAATCATTCAAATCCATTCATTACCGCTGGGTTCTGTCATTTTTCATTTTTAATGACTAATTGCATTCAAATCAAAATCAAATCAAAATATACTTTATTGTTCAGAAGAAAGAGTTTCTCATTAACAAAGTAAATAAGCGTAGGTCCATAGCATATATAGTTTACACAATGCACCTACATTATATAAATACAAAACATAGATTACATATAAATTTTAATACAATAATAATAGTTAATGTAAAAAGTCAGAAAATACGATAAGATAAGGTAGTAAATGCCTAATTAGAATGTGTCATTATAGTACTCGTCTAAATTATAATAGGGTTTAACAATTAAAAGTCTTTTTACCGCCTTTCTGAAATTTGTATTTGAACTAATTTCTTTAATATTATTTGGTAAGTGATTGAACATCTTATAGCCATTGTAAATAATTGAGTCTTTGACTAGAGTGGATCTGGGAATTGGCAGAGTAACGTTATTGACTTGCCGAGTTACATATTGTATGGAGGAATTATTTATAATTTTACTTTTATGTTTATGAACTAAACAAACTGTTTCTAGAATGTAAATTGATATCACAGTGAGAAATCCATATGTCAAGAACAGTGGCTTACATGATTCACGAATTCTAGTTTTGTGCAGGTAGCGAATAGCACGTTTTTGAAGTACCAATATTGTTTGTAAAAGATATTTACTACATGCGCCCCAGAAGGCAATGCCGTACCTTAAGTGTGATTCGATTAGTGAAAAATAAGCAGTCTTAGCAGGTGCATAACCCAGTTCATTTGTGATCACTCTGATAGCGTAGGATCCGGATGCTAGTTTGTTACTAAGTATTTTAATGTGTTCTATGAATTTTAACTTGCAGTCAATATTTAGTCCAAGAAATTTTGAGCAGGGTTTATTTTCAAGAAAATGGTTACCTAAGGAGATGTCCGTTAAATTGCAGTGAAATGTAGTTATGTTTGTTTTGTTAATGTTGAATGAAAGCAAATTGGAGTCACACCACTCTTTGACCTTATTTATATCGGCAGACACCGTTTGCTCAAGGACAGTATCATCTTTATTGTGCCACAGTATGGTGGTGTCGTCAGCAAATAAAGTGAATTTTCCTTCAATATTAATTTTTGTCAGGTCGTTGATATATAATAAAAAAAGAATTGGGCCAAGAACGGAACCTTGGGGCACTCCAAACTTTATATTTAGTTTATCAGAATAATTTGTATTTCTAACTATTTGGCTACGGTTTGATAGGTATGATTGAAACCACTTTAGGGTAGTGCCTCGAAAACCATAATGCTCAAGCTTTCTTAACAATATTTCATGCTGGACACAATCAAACGCTTTCGATAAGTCGCAGAAAATTGCTGCCGCTGCCTCCCCGTTATTGATTTCGGTATAAATCTGACTTAAAAGTGAGAACATTGCATCATTTGTACTTTTTTCCTTTTGAAATCCGAATTGTTGATCACTTAGTAGGTTGCAGGAGGACAAAAATTCTACAACCCTTTTTTTAACTAATTTTTCGAGAATTTTGCTAATGTGGGGATTAGTGAGATGGGTCGGAAGTTAGATGGATTATTTACCTCTCCGCCCTTATAGAGTGGAATAACTACAGAAGTTTTTAAAAAAGATGGAAATGTTCCGGATTCAAACGATTCGTTTATTAGAGATGCTAATATATAAAGAGCCGAGTTTGGTAAATTTTCGAATATATTTACAGAGATTTCGTCGAGGCCAGACGACTTCTTATTTTTAATGTCGCTTATAATTTCCTTAAGTTCGTCGATGTTTGTCCTATATAGGTATAAGGTCTTATGATTGAATATTTCTCCAAGGTAGCTCAAGGGGTCATTTGTTGGAATTATGTGTTCCATTAGATTGCCTGCGATTGAACAGTAGTAGTTATTTATAATATTGGGGTTTAAAGACGATGTTACAGGTGGTTGGCTCTTACCCCTAAGTTCGTTTATAATAGCCCAACTCTCTTTTGCTCCATTACTGGCTCGTTCTATTCTGGACTTGTAATGATTTTCTTTAGCTTGTTTGATGACTTTTCTGTAGATATTACGGTATTTATTATAGTATTCAAAGAAAAATTCTTCATTGGTGTACTTTCTTATATAGTGAAGAGATCTTAGATTTTTGGCAGATGTTTTTATACCCTTGGATATCCAGGGTTTTTTACTTTTTAGTTTAATTTTTTGAACTGGAAATGCTTTATTGAATGCATGTTTAAGATACCTGTAGAAGGCATCAAATGGCTCTGCTCTATTCAGCAGATCCTCCCAGTTGTACTCAAGGCAATTTTGATAAAACCTATTATAATTAGTCCCACTATATAAACGGCCATATTTGAATTTTTGACAAGCATTCCAAGAGGTCTGTAATGAACAATATACTGCCTCGTGGTCTGATAACGCAGCTGGGATGACCAGGCAGGAGATATTTTCTTTACTAAGGTTACTACAGAAATAGTCGATGGTTGTAGCTGAGTGCTGGGAAATTCTAGTAGGTGAATTGACATGCATGTTAAGATTAAAGGAAGTTAGCAGAGATTTTAGCAATTGCGTATCATTTGATTCAAAGTCACTAAAATTTATATTAAGATCTCCAGCTAAAATAATCGACGATTTTGTAGGTACCCTATATAATAATGCTTCGAGTTTTTCTAAGAATAACTTAACATTTGATAAAGGGGATCTATACATACATACAATATACATATCTAATTTGCTGCAATAAATTATGGAAAATTCAAACTGCTTTTCTTCTAGGACGTCATCATATTTGTCAAAATTAACGAAGGGAAAATTATCATGTAAATCATTATTTATAAGTATTATTGTTCCGCCATGAATGGAATTAATTCTACAATATTTTGATAAAACAGAGTAGTTAGGAATGTAAACTGGTTCATTACTTTTTAGCCAGTGCTCTGAGATTAAAACTAAACTAGGATAATTATGATTTTCTAAAAAAATGTACAAATCATCAATTTTATTACGAATACACTGAATATTTAATGAGATTAAAGTTATATTTTCACTTACTTGAGCACAATTAACATCCTTATATACATTAGTTTGTCCAGCTACTGCTGAGGTTTGATCACTTATAAAAAAGAGTCATTATTTGAATTTGCAGATGTGTCATTAGTGATGTGGGGAGCTGGCAGTTGTAGGTTGTCTAATATGATGATTTTATTAGTTATGTCACGTAATTTCTCGGTTTGAGTTTCGTAAATAGTTGGTGTTTCTGCTAGTTGAGTAGGTGTATTTTCGGTTTCATTTGAGGAATTAAATTTTTTATCTCTAAGTACCTCTATTGTCAGCAGGTTTGTTTGCAGTTTTTTATTTCCAACGATTTGCCCTATGTTTAAAGCAATCTGCCTCTTGCTAAAATTTCTATAATTATTGTTGATGTTAAGGAGGCGCATTTTACCTTGAAGAGAGTTGTCTAGTAAGGTCATAAATTCTCCCAATTTTCTGTTGTATTTTCTAATGAATTTGTTGATATGTCTTGATTTATACGGAGCAGTAGAGATGGTGATATTTGTATTGTGGCAACTTCTGATTTTCTGACCTATATCCTTAAAGAGGGGATATTTGTTTGTTTGATTAAAATTATTAAAGCCTCCAATAATGATGACATGATCATGATGCGTGTAATCTTGTGTTAACCCAGCCAGATTTTCTATTAATTGATGAAGTGCGGCCCCCGGTTTAATTATAGTTTCGATTCTATAAAGTTTGCTATCTAGATTTTTATACAATAACTTGTTAATATTACGTCCATAGTCATCACTGATGATGAGAATTTTTGTATAATTATTAATTATGGTAATATTTTTAGAGTTATCTATTACGCTGGCCGTACATGTGGAAATTGTGGCTGACTCTTCTATGATTGTATTGTTCTCACTGCACACTGGATTTATGAGTTGAGTTTCTAGGCTTAAAGTGGGAGGAATTTGCATTTCTAAATCGGTATATACAGCGTTTTCTGTTTGAGTCCCCAGGTTTATAAAATTTTTCTTAGTTATATCTTTTTTTATTTCTTCCTCTAGGTTAGTTATAGTTTGGTTTTTACACTTTATTTCGTAGTTCAGGTCATTAATTTTTGATGTTAGTTGTTTTATTTCTTCATATAAGGGTCTACGAGCAATATCAACGAGTATGAAAACTATCTCACTCTGCAACATTGGAAATTGTCTGGCTCTCAAATACTAATGCGCTAAAATTGTTGAAAATGTGAAATTAGGGTCCTGCCATAATTCACACTTTTAACGACAAAGTCATGGAGAGCTGAGTTAGGGACTGGTTTTATAAGGAAAATCATTTACGTTGAAATTATATACTTATGAAAGGAAAGCCTAAGTATTGTATAGACTCGTCGCGATTATCTCAGGACTCTCGAGTTGAAGAATTCCAGTTGACACTAATTCCTTCATTTCAAAAAAGTTTTCAGTCTAGAAACAATGGACAGCTGTTACATTTCCTTTATCCGTGGCAGATATCTTTCAAAAACAGTCTAGTATATTTAAAATAATCCAGATTATACACGACTCGCTTGGCGTAGTGCTTAAACTTCCAAAACACAAGTCGTATTACTCACAAAGCTGCAGAAGTTAAAAAGCTCAAAGCGAGACTTCAAAGCTTCTTTAACCCGAACGTTTGAAACAAGTGTTTGTATGAGATCAATTTTCGGAATACAGGTAAAAGGAACGCTTGCCTGAAATTCAGTAACGGTAGGTAATATGGGTATACAGGGTGAATTAGTTTATGTACACATAGCACTGACGAAATCAACAGTTGGCAAATATTTACTTAGTCCTAATCAAACAATGGTTCCTTCGGCTTGAGGCCACAAAATAACCGAAAGTGAAAGATATAAAATAATATATCTCGTTATGTTTCTATATTTCAACATTTTCAAGAATAAAAAACATCTTCCTTATAGTAATAGTAATATTTATTCATGTAGAGCTGTATATTATACAGATATGAAACATCAGTATGTTATTATATAAACGTCACATAAACCTCCTTACTCGTAATAATTAAATAAATATGTAGACACAAAGTCACTAAACCGACGCGTATTGTTTATTGCCGGTAGACGTCGCGCTTTTCTGTAAGTACTAAAAAAAAATAAATTTATTTAAATGAAATAACTGAGCACTTATTCCAATTCAAATATATTTTAAATTAAAGCCACAGTACAACTGCATAGTTGTTAAATAAGAATGCATGTGACGTGACGACTTTCACGGCGTAACGACTTCACGCATCGACCGTACCACGCGAAAAGCGACCTTTCTTTATGGAAACCAACTCGAAAGTGTATAAATGTGATACATCGTTGAAATCAGAATTTTTACTGCTTTTCAATGATTAGATTACAAAAGGTAATTAATTATAAAATAAACAACTTCTTGTGCCAAAACGGCACTAAACGTATTTCAATCTCAACCGAGACTCTTTAGAGCTTCTGGAGCATTAAAGAAACCCTTATGCAGTTTTACCTAAATCCGTTTCGCCTCTATCGTGACACATACATACCCACAAACATTTTTAAAAAGACTTTTCAAACTTTTTTATAATATTTTCCAACTCTCCCACCACCCCCGCTCTATTATTAACGGGGCTGGTAAAATATATTTGATATATCCACTTGAAATTTGGTACACGTATGTATTATAACGACGATGATGAGATGATTCCGTTCAAGGGCTGGGGCGGTAAATAGAGATAAATAGGGGAAAATAAGTAAAGCAAGCTGGTAAAAGAACAGTAACGTGAGACTTGGTGTACAAAGAAGCCAAGGCCTCAGATTTCATTACAATTTTTTTCAAAGGTCGATAAAATAAAATAGAGATATTCATTTGAAATATGGTGCACCTATGTATTGTAATGACATCTAACATCTGTAATTAGATTATATCTTGAGATGATTCCGTTGAACGGGTGGGGTGGGGGTTGTAACTTGGGGAAAATAAATAGAGCAAGCTAATAAGAGTCCAGAAACTTCTGTTTTAGCTTATATGCTAGAAATTAACACCACATATTTTTTATAACATCTGTCTCAAATATTATTAAAGTTCTTACGACCAATAATTTCCACATACTATAGTATAAATACAGTTAAGACGTTTTCCTTTAAAGAGATTTGGATAGAAAATCTGGATGTGGAAATAGTGGTTTCTTAGGCAGCGGTTTTCTATGTAATTATAATTAGGTGAATATTTACATGTAGATAGATGTAGTATGGTACGAAATACGCAATAATTCATCATGCCTGTACTGTGGTCATGCAGACAAGAATTTATGTTGAATAAATGGTAATGATTTTTTGACAAATGTTACAAATATGTAGATATAAATTAATGAGGCTGTAAGAATTTTGTTTATAAAACAACTTCCATTGTACATGTGTATAAATTTTGAAAAAGTCTCATTTTCGAACTTTTCATAAAGAGAAGGCGTGTTGATAAACAACAACTTTTCCTCGTACACTCAAAAATAAAGGAGTTTCTTCCGAGCTCAATCCGTTAAAAACGTTTTTCCTTGGATTAGCAGCTTCCGAGAAAATTGCAATTGAAAAATATTAATCAATGAACTAATGTTACGCATGTACAGGGTGTGCACTTTAAATATTATCAATGATGTTCTAGTGTGCCATTGCAGTCTATTTTATATACGGCGTTAATTTAAATTTCCGTAAGTATCTTGAGTTAAAGTTTTGTAATGGATTTATTTGTTGGAGCAATTACTACTTGTAAGATAACCTCCAGAAAAATACAGCAACCTGGCCCCCATCTTCTAGCATTATGTATATTAGCGTATACGCAGAAGCTATGTAATATTAGGCGAGGATTGGGTATTGCTTGTGTCATCCCTCGGAAGAAATGAGGAGTAGTTGATTCCTTATCTAAAGTCAAGCAACCAATAAATACTAGTGTGGGAAATAAATCGTCTCTAAATCTCGAAAACTGCCATTTTATTGATGACAAACAAGAGTATGCACTTCCAGAAAATTATTTAATGAATTTAAAATGATACCTCGACTTTCACAAATGAATCTGTAGTAAAACGTATTAAAGGTGTTCTACCCCTGGCATTCTTGACAAGATACAAGAGGCGCATTATTTCTGAATCAAAGATACTTAGTTACTATATATCTTGTTCAATTTTCTTTACGATCAATTCAGCAAGTGGGGGAGGAATTTAGGAATTTAGTTACGACATATTATGTAATAAGTTGAAATTAAATAAAATTTTATAACTTTGGTTAACATATGAGAATTTAGTGGTTTCGGCCATACTATCACTGATCTTAGAAATTCTTTAATCGCTGATCAAAGTACAGAAGTGTAGTGAGTCTTTAACAATATAATTTACGTTACAAATCCGGTAGGTAACTTTTTACAGTACGAGATGTTTTACGAGTTATAGAGGAGCAGTGTAATGAGACCTACCGGACGTGTATCGTATAACATTTTATTTCATACTGTCTTTATAATCTTTCTTAAAATGAATAAAAAGTTATATTTTAAATTTAAAAAATATTAGTTCGTAATCTAACAATCGCATCACCTTAGGGGTCAAACTGCTTACTTCACAATAGTGTTGATATGAATTAATTCAAGTTTTCAAGTATAAGTGGATATTAAGGTCTTTAAAACACGCGGGATTTTTCTAGCACGGCGGCGCAGCCATTGGATTCAGAAAATTATGCAGAATTCAAAAATGTAATGTAGGGCGTTCCGAGGTGTCAACCACTGCCGGAAATACCTACGTGTACAAATTTTCAGGAATACCACGAGAATACTCGGGAATACTCAGCAATACACGGGAATACTAAGGAATCCACGGAAATACTCTGGAATACTCAGGAATATCCCGGCAATACTCAGGAATGCTCCGGAATACTTTGGAAATAGTCAAGGATATGCACCGGCTCATAGTCTATATACAGGGTGTAATCAGTTTCATGTCATTAAAAAAACTGGTAATGGGGACCGACTAGACAAACAAAAAACCTTTATGACTTTTCCCTCTAGGGGCACTTTGAAAAAACTGACCTGGGTTAACGTATTAAATATTTTTTTAATATTAATGTAGAAAATAATTGAGAACCACTGCTTTTCTTGGTCAAAGGACTTGTACATAATGAAATACCCATAGTAACTAAAATATTGCACAAGGGAGAGTCAGAGTATAAGGCAAAGACACGCACGACGATATAAACCTGCCCTCAATATTCCAGCAATTCTCAAAAGATTTTATTGACAATTTGCGAAATTTTTGTTTATTTTTTTCTCCAAAACTATAAGCTTTAGACCCCATCTTATACAAGTTTTTTTTGTTTGTCTTGTCGTTCCCTACCACCAGTTTTTTTTATGACATGAAACTAATTACACCCTGTAGATGGTATGATTAGTGCCTATGTACTGTTATGAATTACACCTCCTTGGAACTGGAGATGATACGCCTATGCCTACTAATGGAAAGACTCTAGAAAGAGCCATGGACTTTTCAAGATTGTGGTTGGAGAAGATTCTGGTTTAATCTAGAGGTAATTTCGGAGTATATAAGGCGCGATTACCAGAACAGAAGAAAAAGTTTATCAAGAAGGCAGTTTATAAAAGTGAACAAGTTGAAAAGTGAAAAGTGAGGTTAAATATTAAGTAAACAAAGTATTGTATAGTCAGTAAATTGTTAAATAAAGTGTTAGTGGTGTTCATCTCTTGTTGAAATTATTTAGAACCCACGGATTCATACAGGGTGTTCCCTAAAAGGTGAATAAACGCAACAGTATAATATATAATACCATCGATAGATAATAAACCCGCCTCAGTTCATATGCGGATGTCGGCCGCAATAGACTATTACTTCTTAAAATAGGAATCAGCAGGTAAAAAAACTATTCTGGTGTACTTAATACGTCGGATTAAATAAAATTTATTTTAACTTTTCAATGACGTGTATTGTGTATTTTAGTATAACAATATGTATTACGTTAATGGGCTCATTTAATAAATTTCATTTAATAGTTGTTGTGCATAATGTATTAGTTACTTAAAATTAGGCGATATTGAAAATTTTAGATGAATCCGATATGTGGTTCTCGAAATATACGACTTTTAAAAGACGTGTTTGAAGCGCGGTGCGTCACTCAATAGGGCACGAAACGGTCGCGTAACATATCAAAGGTCGCATTCCGCTCGATCGTCAGTTCTTTCTCAGTGTTCTGTGCTCGGTTGAGTGCGTTTTTTTTTTTCGAGCTAAAAATAAAATATGGTGCTGGACCCCATTTTTCTGTACTGGTCCGGGATCATCTGAACCAGCATTACACCAACAGATGGATTGGTCGCGGAGGTTAGGTAAACTAGCCGCCGAGGTCTCCTGATCTTACATCTCTAGATAATTTTTTATGGGGTCGTCTCAAGTCAGAGGTGTACAATGAAGAGTTCAATACACGAGAACAGCTTCTAGAAAATATTATTACTGTATGTGATAATAAAATAACCCGGAAGTGATTGATAGGTTAGTAAAAAACATATTAAAATGTTCTCGAAAATGTATTGACGCTGGAGGCATTCATTTTGAAAACCTGTTATAGTTCTAATTGCACTGTTTTTAATTTAAATAAATTTATTTTGTCAAAATAAAATTGCAAACTTTTGTCTTTAATATTTTCAAGTTATTCTCAAAAGGCATTTAATATTTTTTTAAATTGTGCTTGTTAATTCAAGCCTCTTCACTAGCATTAGTTTTCTTTGATGAAAGAAATGGAATGTGTATTATTTTGGATGAAATTGAAACAAAAAAAAGCTTAGAAACACTGACTTTCAAACCAAAAACAAATAACCCATTTTACGGGGTATTTAGCTAAAATTAATAAAATAATGATGTTATCAACTGGATTGTTATTTGTAGAAAATCAAATTTGGTCTTTCAATACTTTTGAAAATTTATTGTCCTGGAATTTTTCCATAATCTGAAGTTCTGGTCAAAAACCATAAAACACCCCGTATCTCAAAAACGCTTCATATTCAACGGTAAGTATAGGGTTGTTTTGAACTCAGCTGAGTGTGCTCTACCTTCCACTCGAGTATGTCAGTTTAAACCTGGGGCACCCTGTATATTTTTTAAAATCGAGGTAAAAATAATAAATGTATTGGATTTGAACCATTAGTTTCGTAATTATTAATTGTCTTATAACAGGTTAACAAATATTAATCAATGTGAATTTGATAGGTTTGAGGGGTTAACAACTACCGAAAATATGAGTACAAATGTTCAGAAATACCACGGGAATACTCGGGAATACTCGGAAATACTCGGGAATACTCGGAAATACTCGGGAATACTCGGGAATACTGCGGGAATGCAGTATTCCTGGAATACTTGTACAAATTTTGGGCCAGTGGTCGACCCCTCGGAGCGTTCCATTTAAAAATCGAAAGTTTGTGTCACTTCCGGTGAAACAGGAATTGAAAATAATTAATTGTATGTCAAAAAGCGCCTTATTATGTATATTCTATATCCTAAATTTCAATCAATTATCTTCAAAACTAAAGGAGAAAAGGGGGGTATACCATGATCCTGTTACACCCGGTATATTTATTATAGTTTTCAGGTTTTCTTTCTAGGAATGTGATAACTACATTCCGATTATTGTTCTCTTATGTAGTTTTTTAGTTAAAAATTTTGTAGAGTGACCACCCTGTATAAATAAAGAAGGAAGTTCTGTACAGATACCTTTATCGAATTTTTTAATGAAAATTGGCAAGTCAGTCGCTAAGGACTTACAGAATTAATTCAATCCTCATGAAATGTCGAAATGCTTTCCCGTTTAACAATGAATTCATATGCATAGAACCGCGTTAATATCTCAAGATAACACACATTTCCAATTAAAATAAATGAACGTTATATATTACTCCGTTGGAAATATGAATAATGACATTCTTTATATGCATTTAAAGTCGAGGAGGTACATTGCAAATTCATGACATTTAAATATTTTGAATGTATTCAAACGAATTATAGAATAATAATTGAAATTTAAAGCCAAGTTGTTGGTGGAAATGGAAATAATAAAGAGAATTAGAGAGATTTGCTAGTTAGGAGTATTTTATAACAATTAATCGTTTCAAAAAATTTGAAATCAGTTCATCCCAATAATTGAACCGAAAAGATTTTTTGGCACTTCATCTAAAATGAGAATTAGAAAATTTTTGTGCAAGCGGAAAAGCATGATTTTTATGATAGTATAATACAGTTTGTTATAGTGTAGATTTTGTTTAATATATATTTGAATTTTATATGTTTTAGTTATAATTTCAATCAGTTTTACGAGTAGCTGTCTATCTATTAGCGAAAGAAGGAAATAAACCTTATTACCAAATAATTTCAAAAAGTAAAAGAAAGAACTTTTTGAAAATACCCCGAGACACTCATTTCTTACGTCTATGTGCCTGTTAAATTGTGAATGTTTAGATCCATGGCTGGGAATATGTGGTTTCTTACATTATTTCTCATTCTAGTGCAAAATGTGTCACAATTTTACTTCCTCTTTGCGTTGAGGAAAACACTTTAATAAACCTAACTGTTAATCAAAAATTGATTAGTTTGACCCAGTATACCTTTGCTTGTTTTAGTATTTACTTCATCGTTTCTTATAAAATGAACTGGCTTTTGCGTATGTGGGTGCTTTTCTCTATGTAATATTAAATGGTTCCATTTTTCAAAAGTTGAGTTACACAAGTCACCCATAACTATACGCACCCCGCCACTATTATTTTATTTAAATTAAAGATACTGCAGAAATTAAAGTAATTAAGGAAGTAGACAAAAACAGTTGATGTAAGGAAGCTTGATAAATAAATTAATCATGTCACACTAGCTGCATAATAAAAATGCAAGTCGATTATGAACGATGTATATAGACGTTGAACTAATCAATTTTAAAAGAATCCGTTTTTAGAAGATTCTAGGTATTTACACAAAACCCTATCTCTAGAATGTTTTTACATTTAATACACTTCTCGTCGACAAGTAATGGTAGTAAAATTGATAATAAGGGTAACCTAAGGCACCAAAACACAAGCAGTTTTAAAAATATATTTTTGAGGAATCTAAAAGCAAATTTTCTGCATTAAAAGAAATTAAAAATATAATTATAAGATAAGTTGCAAGCGTCTCTTTACTTTTGACAATATATTTGTTATATCCCTCGTATAACAATCAATGAAAATGTGTGTGTAACTTATGTCATGTAATATTTAATGAACCCGATAGAATTAACAATTTGTTTAGCTTGAACAATCGCAACAATTTTATAGCTAATTAATCCGCGTTTATGCAAACAAGCGTAAATTGTTGATGAACAATTTTATTACTTAATAGAGTGTATTATTGGTGATTTCACGTTAGGGTAATTACACGCTATGGAAATTAAATATTTAATTGGGATTTATATTATATTCTGTCCATTCATGGTTAAATATCTTGGAAAGAGATTACTCACTTCAAGACTGAGTTTTTAATTAAAAATATTATAAACTTTAATTGAAATATGAACTATATATTATCATTTAAAACATATTTTATAGGTATCCATTCTTATGGGTGCTTAACTTATTTTGCACAATCAACATAAAAGTTATAGCACGGCCTGTTTACATGCAATGAAATAGTTAGTTGTAAAACAAGGTACAATGTTGTAATTTATGTTACCGGCTTTACGAGTAATAGTTTGAATTATGACGGCATAATCAATAACTGCCAGGTATTTATTATGTATGATATTGATTTAGGTAAAAGTGGGCATACAAACTATTTGCGGTTTAATAGTTATAAAAACAACTAAACCAAATACGCTTTGCATTGTCGAATAATACTGTAAACCGAAAAATATATATTATGTATAATATGATTACATTATTGTACTCAATTGAAAAATTATAATACTCCACAATTTTTTATAAGATCTACCCAGTGGTTCGTATGTTTATGTTAATCTTGTTACTTTGACAAAAAGATTGTGCGGCCACCTAAAAAATTCATACATTAACATCCTCCTAGGTAATAATACTACGAAATACTGAATTTCACAAAATACGAAATTGCTTTAGTAGTGGAATGTAACCCTAATATAAGTCCCACTACCGTTTTTCTAAATTCTAGGCCTAAGATTCTAAGCTACCCTAAAAACCTCAAAGATACTGAAAAATTGCGGCCTAGTACCTAAAATCGCCTGCATGAAAACTCTTATGGTACCCACAGTGGTGGGAGTAACGTGAGTGCGGTACTTCCACTACTAAGAAAATTTTGTTGAAAACATATTTCATTTCATTTAAAAGAAATATTTACTGATATCTTCTATAAAGTTTATTATACCATCATGAGCAAATAAATCGAAACAGTATAGTCATGCAGATACTTTAAAGTGCAGCCCAACATTTAATACATTGCATTACTTGTTAAAATAATTGAAATTGTTAACCTAGCAGCGTACACAGATGAAATAATAAAAATTGACTCGCCAACACAGGACTTGAAAAATCCTTTCTTAACAGAAAATGAACGGAAAAGAGCAAAGTGTGATATTTCGTTAAAATCAGAAACTTCCGAAAAATATAATAGAAGAGCATGTTGTAGTATAAAAGAATTTTTTTTATCAAAATGGTACTAAACTTCACCCGATCTGCAACCGAAACTTTTTCAGTTCATGTACGATACTAATACCACTCCTGTACCGACTTACATCAATTTTTTTTCTCTAATTTCGCGGCTATCGTGTCCCCATACATCGATACATATATACACACAAGTAT
This sequence comes from Stenurella melanura, assembly GCA_963583905.1. Taxonomy (NCBI): domain Eukaryota; kingdom Metazoa; phylum Arthropoda; class Insecta; order Coleoptera; family Cerambycidae; genus Stenurella; species Stenurella melanura. Next base: position 199,867,145 of record OY757309.1, read on the forward strand.
TTGCTAAAGGCCACTTTTTCATGTTCCTGGGGCCTTAATCATCTTATCTCAATATCGTTTACCAATTGCAGTAACCTTCCTATTTTTTTAGTGTGGAGTAAAAAGAAATGTTTTAATAATATCTTTGATTGTATATAAAATCAAAGAAAATATCGATTTTTCTGACTATTTAGTTTGAACGAAATAGTCCAGTGGATTAATCAAACCCACCTAATAAATCATAAATCGTTCTTAATCTTAGTACTTAAGAAGACAATATTTTTTACAGACACTTGGGGACCGATTCTTTATAATTTCGACTAGGTCACGCCAGGATACGTCCTCTATCATTAAAATATAAAAAATAAATATTCTTTGCAAATCAAAATAACATCTGGGACTTAGATCATATAGTACATATATTTTGGTTAACATTCAAAAATTGAAATGGCGTCCCATATTGAATAATTAGAAACGCGTCTATCCTCGTTTAATAAAATAATCGCGGATTCTTTAAGTTTTCTTTTAGTTCCGTTAAAAGAAACCTTAAAGAATCCGCGATTATTTTATTAAACGAGGATAGATGCGTTTCTAATAATTCAATAGATTTTTGTACTAGTTGGTTGCCCATCCTTAGATACGAAGTAAGTAAAAATAAGATAAATATAATTTAATGTCTCACGTGACTATGGAAATACATAAACAAAGAACTGTCATGGTTGACGGCCAAAAAAGTTTTGAGAACGGAAGTAGATTCTCTTCCGAAACGTTAACTACCTATAGCTTTGATTTTCAGTTTTTAGTTCATAACATTGTTCTAGTTTATATATTTTTAGGTGTGAGACTTTTTGAAACAGTCAAGTACTCAAGAACCAACCTCTGTCTGATCCGTTTGGCGCAGAGGTTTTTTCATTAAAATTTTTAAATATTTTTCAGTGGCAAAATACCCAATAAAAAGTAAGAAAATATGAATATGCCACAAATAAACAATTACAGACAATATCTAAAAAATTCTATTCTTCCAAAAAAACGATGATACAATCAAAAATGTATTTTATTTTATTGATTAGGCAGAGAAAATATACGCAAGTAGCACTCACTGGTTATGTAATTGTTTAATTAACGTTAATAAAACTTTGCTTAAAACTATGAAACTTTAACTAAATTTCTAATAAGACCAAAATATAGCTGTCTCAATAAAGTGGGGAATTTACAAGACTGTTACAAAACGTTGCAGTACCGTTTCAAATACTTTCTTTAACTTTACCAAATAACTAACCTTAAACAGTCGTGATTTATTTTTATATCGGCGTCTCAAAAATCTTTTTATAATGGTATTTAAAGACGTCATTGCAACCTATTTTTATGAGTCAAATAAAGTAAGTAATTAACCTCCACAAAATTGTGAAAGGTTACTAAAGTTAGTTCAAAATCGAAAATTGAGAGAACACCATATATTTACGTATTAAGGTCCTAGGAATTCAAAATACCTAGTGTTTTTTGAAAAATGTCTGTGTGTGTTAGCACGATAGCAAAGATACTACTTAACGAATTTGGATGAAACTTTGCATGGGGGTTTCTTTAGTGCTCTAGAAGATCTGATCTTTGATTGAGATCGGATTACGTTTAGTGCCGTTTTGGCACAACGAGTTGTTTATTTTATTATTACTTACAATTTGTAATCTAACCAATGGAAAGCAGTTAAAATTCCGATTTCAACGATATATCACACTTGCATCCTTTTTTATATACATTTTTTGGTACAAATTATTGTATTGAAAACAGACAAAATTAAATGTCTCTATACTATCAACATATGTGAAAGTATGTTATGTCTTCAGTGGCTGAGTGGGCTAAAGCGTTGACTTAAAATCAAGAGATCGACGGATCGATCCCAAAACAGTACGGACTTTTTTCTTTCGTTATAAACTTTATTAAGATGGAACACTACGTAAGGCTAGTGGGGAGGAGGATAAAGCACCAAATTAGGAGATACCTCCCTTATAACCAAATTTTATCCAAAAATAGTCTTCAACAATCCTGTAGTATTTATTTATGTACAACTTACACATATTTTCAGTTAAATAACATCACCCAATTTGCAGAAAACAGCTTATTGTTAATCATAATTTTAATGATTAACAATAAGCTGTTTTTCGCAAATTGTGTGATGTTATTTAACTAATAATAAGTGGAAGTTGTACATAAATAAATAATACAAGATTGTTGAAGACTATTTTTGGCTAAAATTTGATTATTAGGGAGATATCTCCCCACTTGGTGCTTTGTCCCCCTCCCTACTAGCCTTAGATAATGTTCACTCTTAATAATTGCGGAAAATATAACATGATTATGTACCATCATATATTAGGTGTTTATAATTATTCAGAGTATGAGGATTGGTGACTAGTTTTAAATGAAATATAAATTATTCTATTGCTGCTTTGGCGGTGAACACATTCGACATCGTAAATTAGATAAATATAGATGGGTCATATTACAATATATTAATAACATTTGATTTATACCCATGTCATGACTGCTAATTTGAATTGACTGACAGACTATTACGTAAACTATAGGTACTATAAATTAACATGTTTTACTTTTTGCAAACAAAAGGTTTTTTGGGATTTTACTTGCAGTGTAAGTGTCAATATAGTTCCTGTGGTCGCGGTAGGCCATAGAAAAATAAACTAATCTTCGTTAGCAAAGTGTGTTGATTTGCTTATGGCAGTCAGCCAGCGGCCGCACTTATCACCCTTATCAAAAAGGATTAATTTTGGGGCCGACGCTGCCTGCTTGTATTGCTATATGGGCGCGTTGGCATATTCAGCAAGTAATTTCAACCCGCTATAAAAATAGTAGTAACATACCAGAGCTCGTAGCAGTTGCTACTGCTACGAATCAAATTACAGTTAAAAAGTAGCAGACTGATGTTTAGCAACCCATAACTAATTTCAATCGGGTGGGGAGATTCCAGCCGCTTCCAGTATCTGCCGATTTTTTTCTTTATCTTTAGATATGGTGTGAACACAAGCGACTAAATGAAACCTTGTTACTGTCTTCAATATTTAACTGTACATAATATACTTAGACGGTATATGTATACATAATGAACTGTTGTGTAAATCTGATGTTGAAAATTACCTGCAAATATTGCTTGTGAATATAATTTTTTTATCTCGATAAAAAACAAAGCACTTCAAAAATAATTTAAAATGAAGGAAATGAATTTATTTCTTAAAGTACATCTGTTTATATTTAACATTACGCTGTTCCAAAACTATGCTAAAATATTAAGGATGCTCCAGAATAAGAACAAATGCTGCAGCATTAGACGTCTTGACCTTAACATTATTATAAGAATTATTTAAAAAAATTACGTTTTTACAATTTCAAGATGGTCGCTGCATATATCACAATTATTGCACATACTAAATATGGCTTCTGAATCTTCCCTGAAAGTTTCATAACTACACAAAAACCGGAATACAACACATTTATAGAAACAAAAGTTATAAGTTTGGGATCAAGTAATAGACATGTTTTTAAAACTATTTTAATTTGTTTAAGCAACGAATATATATAAAGTTGTATTCGAGTTTTAAAACCATTACTAAAACTACAAAGTTATAGTACAACTTGTAAAGTTATAGTACAGTAGTGTGAGTTGTTAAATCTGCTCTTTAAACTCTTCTACAACTAACAATTTGTAAAAATATAATCATAGTTGTAAAATGGTTAATATGACCACAGTACAACTCGCAAGTTTTAATACGGTTATAAAATTATAAAATAGCATCTACAATTACTTTCATTTATTTGGTTAAATATAATCAGTGTGTGGCACAAACAAATAATTTATTCAATACAATAATAAGCAACACTGCAGCAATTCACCGAATTGAATCAAGATAACTTCTTAAAAAATGGAGTGCTTGAAACAGGGTAACTAGATCTACACCTCGTTCGTCAACACGAAGAACAGCAAGTCTACGTGTCTCGGCTCCAAATAAATATTAGACGATAATGAAGCCTCATCATTATGATCTTACGTTAATGACAATTTAACTGATGTCGGATCGACACAAGAACTACTAGATCTACCCACATTGTCACCTGTAGAAATATAGTATTTTAGAGTATGATATTTGAATATTTATATATACCCAAAAATAACCTTTTACAACGTGGTTGAAACCATTATAAATTTCCAAATAAAACTACAAGGAACGTAATTATAATATCACCTATCAACCTTTGCGAATAGAAAAGTTATATTTACATAATCAACACAATTCAGTACAACTTCAAATCAAACGACTAAATAAATTCCGTGAAAGATATGGTATAAACTTTAATACAACTACAGGCCAGGACTATATACCAACTTACGTATACAACATTTTATTAACTTTAATAAGACTCCAATCTAAATCCTCACAATAACTCTATTAAAGTTTAAAAGTGGCACATAAAACGTTGAACAATGGTTATATAAACCATCGTTAACGTTTTAGTTTATAATTTCAAATAGCAAGTTGTAGAAACGTTTACCATAATAAAAACTCTTTTTTCTACTTCCATCTTTAAAATGGCGTTTATCGTATACGTTTCCATGACGCTAAATAATCCTTTAAATACGCTTTCGACAAGCCGTGACTTCGTGCATTTTAGTCACAGGCTGAAAGCAACGAGATATTAGTCACGGCTGAGGTTAATTCTAGATATTTTAATGGCAAAAATCAAGTTAATTTTCCGTAATTCTTGTCATCAATCTGTCAAAATAAATCGACGCGTTGTGATAAGAGACAAGTAATTTTGTATTTTTTGGAAAAAAATGAGCCTAAACGACAGTGAAAGTGAAGAAGATGTTTTCATTGGTACTCCGCCCGAAATTACTCAATATTTAGATTTGCTGTCGTAGAAAAAGTATAGTATGCAACACGTTTTATAAACTTGTTAGTCACTCATTTTATTAAACACTCGCTCCGCTACGCGTCGCTCGCGATTAATAAAACTCGTGACTAAAATGACGTTTATAAAACTTGTTACATAATATACTATTAAGACTATGTGCTGCTTGGATATAAAGAGATACTGGACATTACAATCATTAAGATTATTATATATCACTTGGTGCTTGGATTTAGCACATAGAATGAAAATATGGTCCAAGTCACATTTGAGTATTACACGTGACGTAATATTTTCATATATTACATTTCAATATATTTTCATGCCAAAATTTGGATGGGAGATCCGGATGAAGAATTGTGTATATCTTGTAGAATTGGAGTGGTAAAACTCCTGCCGCAATTCTGATCATTTATTTCTAAATTTGGATTTTAACATATTGAAAGAGCCAGACAGACACACCTTGGTTTTAATGGAAATTCAGAGCCGATGCTATCCTTGGCTAAAAAGTTTACGATTTCATTATTTTTTTATGCCATTGTGAGATTTTACTCATACTAAGTTACCTCTTTTTCCATGGCTAGTACGTTGTATAGCAGTTTTTTTTTTTTAGTGTTAATATTATAAGAATGACTTTAACATTAGAAGTGATACGTCTTTCTATTGTGGTAAGAACTAAATTATGGAGGTTATTTGCATTAGATGGAAAAAAAATCAAGAAAACGTAATCTAATTTGCCTCATCTACGATTAATGCCCAGTGGTTTATAATATAAAACGATTTTTATATTTCAAATTATTTTGCACTTAGCTTTCTTGTCATAAAATGAGGTTTACAATTTCCAGCGAGCCACAGGAAAATAACTTTTTTTTTGCGAAATAAAAACAGCCATAAAAATGTTTTCTGTTTAGGTATTACGCCTGAAAACTTTAATAGTGGTGATGTATATTTTCCGGTACAAAATAGTTTTATTAATACAAAATTTCTGGTGTATTTCATAGCCGTATGCCATAAATGTCACGATCCCAATATATAATTTAAAAGCTTTAATTTCCTTTGTATGGTTCTAATATATAAAAATATATAAATTATTTCTGCTAACGGGAAGCAGTATAATAAAACCGCCACATAACACTCTTCCCGCAGGTTGATATGGAGGCAATATCAGTAAATAAGTCATAACCTTTAATTTTTATTAAACATAAAAGTTGCACATTATCCTTCTCTCGAGAAAAGGGTTGTTATTATCTCTTTAACTTTCCCTAGTTCCTATTTATACTAGCCGCTGGAACTAGATATACGATGGCGTGCTTGTAAAATGATTTTATTTTTGTGTTTTAAATTGCAATTCTGTTCCTCTACATGGCAATTTGGATTAACATATTATATCAATGGTAGTCTTGTGGTATTTTCATTTAACAATATTATTAATAATAAATAAGTTTATCATGAGAATACAGATACATGCAAAATATACAATAATAAAATATGCATAGTATGCAGAACCACGAACATAGAAAGCAATGAAATGAGATGATCACGGAAACATTTTCTACAGATTATAGGTAAAATGTGTGTAAAATAACAAGCAAATAAAATTATATATAAATACAGAGTAGGATATTTTCACAAACTTGAACAATATCATATTTGTATGCTGAATAGAAAAACAAAGAATATCTTTTCCTTTTTTAATTAAGCATCTTATCCAATGTTTTTGACATATTGAAACCGATTCTGTTTTTGGCTAGTCATTTCTCTTGAAATTTTTTGGCGAAATTTGAATTTAAAATGATACAGTCTAGAACTGATGCAATTTCGGAAGCCAACATATTCTTCCAAAAAGTAGAAAAATATATCATAAAAAATTGAAAAATTAAAAATGTACTTGTCATATCGCCATCTACATATTTATCTTTGTACTAGCTTATAATTACACCAGTAGACACTACTTTTATTCTAGGAGCTAGTGTCGAAAAGTGAAAAATGTATCCAACTACTAATCGAAGTGGTTTGATGATAGTATTCGTCCAAACAAGCAAACTTCTCGCTTATGAATATAGGCCTTAAGGGCTGTCAATTTATAGTGAGGGCCTGTGTAAAATTAAACGTACTTCATCGTAATCAAACCATTAGGTTCTTCGCTTTGACTGTAGTTGAAGGTGAAAGGATTGCACTGAAACAGTCGGCGAGAGTTTTCCCATTGAGCGTTGAGGTGTGCGCACTAAGAAAAATAGACCCGAATCGCATTGTAATCAAACCGGCCAAAGCTTCTGGTAAATGTTTTCAATTGTCTAAAAAAATTAAAGAAATACAATTGGCGGGAATTCTGAAAGAGGGGAGGAAGAGTTATTGGGGCAATTATTAGCATAAATTCCAGATTACACTGTAAATGTCGTCAAACAAGGAATTCAAGGTAAAACTATCGTCTAAATTTTCACATACTCCAAACACCCCATAAAACATTATATTATCATTGGTGAGAATTTTTATTAAAATAAACCCGCCAAAACCACCCCATTGAGGGTGAATCATAGTAACGTTAACTATATTGCCGTCTATTGCCATTTCGAGCATTTTCTTGAAGGAGAAATCTCTAGTGTCAGTTTATTCTTGATTATTCAACGGTACTTACTCTCAAAAAATGCTGAAACCACCCCTACAAGGGATGAGAAGGAGAATCTTCACTGCAAACCGATTGACTTTAATCAAAATAACATTCGTCCTGTAGATTAGTTTATGATTACATGTTTTTGAAGACATGAAGATGTACCGGTTATTCATAACTTTCTTCTATACAGGGAGTGGGGGTGAACGGTAAATCCATCCCTTAAATTTTAGTAAAAGTTAATTTTGGATAAAACCGAAACAATTTTTCTACAGCGATGGGAATGAATATGTACAAAGAGGGGTTTTGACTCCTTCGAAACTTTTCTTTTCATCCCCATTTTATTGGTGGGAGCACTATCCAAAAAATTTTATGTTTCGATTTTATTTTCATAAAATCGCCAATATCTCATAAAATATACGTTTCGAAGTAAGACATCAAATAGGTACAAAGAAAAATCGATAAAATTCCTATCGAAATTTCCTAGTCCTATGCTCATATTTTCCAACGGTATAAAAAGAAACACTTTTCCGTTTTAATACATTTAAATTTTTCCTATTTTCCGGGAAATTCGAATGAAAATAATAATTTTCAAACTTCGTATACATAAGAAAACCGACTTCGATTACATACGGAAACTGGTAGTTCGAATATTTAGATACAAATCGTGTCGTTACAATTTTTTAACATAAATTCTTATACGTGAAAAAATAGGTTTTCCTGAGCATACCGTTGGAAAATATGAGTATAGGACTAGAAAATTTCGATAGGTATTTTCTCGATTTCTCTATTTACCTATTTAATGTTTTACTTCAAAACGCATATTTTAGAGATATTGGTGATTTTATGAAAAAGGAATCGGGATATGTAAATTTTTTGGATAGTACTCCCTCTTTCCCCGCCCCTCCCCCAATAAAATGGGGATGAAAAGAGTAGTATCGAAGAAGCAATAATCTTTCTTTGTACATATTCGTTCCCATCGCTGTAGAAAAAAAATGTTCAGTTTTATCAAAAATTAACTTTTATTAAAATTCAAGGGATGGATTCACCCCTCACCCCCATCCTCTGAGTAGAACAAAGGAATGAATAACCGTTGCATCATTATGTGTTCAAAAGCATTTAATCATAAACTAATCTACAGGATGAATGTTATTTTGATTCAAATCAATCACTTTGCAGTGAAGATCCTCGTTTTCACCCCTTGTAGCGGTAGTTTCAGCATTATTTGAGGGTAAGTACCGTTGAATAATCAATAATAAAATGACACTAGAGATTTATGATAAAAAAAATTTCGAATTTGCAATAGATGGTAATATAGTTAAAGTTACTACGATTCACCTCCAATGGGGTAGTTTTGGGTGGTTCATTTTAATAAAAATTCTCGCCGATGACAATATAATGTTTTACAGGGTGTTTGGAGTTTCTATAAATTTAGGCGATAGTTTTTGTTCGAATTCCTTGTTTGACGACATTTACAGTGTAAACCTGGATTTTATGCTATTAATTGCCCCAAAAACTCTTCCTCCCTTCTTTCAAAATTCACGTCAATTGTATCTCTTTCATTTTTTGGACAATTGAAAACATTTACCACAAACTTTGGCCGGTTTGATTACAATGCGATTTGGGTTTTTTTTGAGTGCGCGCACCACAACGCTCAATGAGAAAACTCTCGCCGACTGTATCAATGCAATCCTTTCACCTACAACTACAGTAAAACCAAAGAACCTAGTGGTTTGATTACGATGAATATGTTTAATTTTTCACAGGCCCGCACTATAAATTGCCGACCTTTAAGGCCAATATTCTCAAGAGACAAATTTGCTTGTTTGGACGAATACTAAGTCTAAAAATGCAATTGAATTGAATTTAAATTAATGGTTTTCAATATATTTGGTTCAATAAAACTGATTATTATGTAAGTATCCACCCCTATCAAAGTTTCCATAGTTCGCATTCGGGTCGAAATTATGAATGCATTAGTGGCTGCGGCCTGGGCTCAATATTATGCACAGGTAAACAGGCGATCATAGAATAATATTATTCTGTGTCAAGACATTCACCTCACCCGGGCAGCTACTTTGCTATTACCGTAACCTCTCACGATTAAACAGCATGTTTGAGAACCTAAGCAAGCTTCGAATACTCTTGAAAAGATCCATCAAAAATTTAAAATAACTCGTGATATTTTTGGTTGTCGTTTCTTTGCTAAATGAGATAAGAATTGCATATATTTCTAGCTTATACAGCTACATCATGGAAAAGGGTAGATAACAGTATTGAAATAATAAAACAGTCGTATAAATTCGTATTAAATTAATGAAGTATTTAATATTCTAGTATACAACTAGATTTAAACATTTTTAAACGGAGGATGTTGTCAATTCATATGTATTTTTTCAATATTTATATAATCATTTTTAGAAAAGGGAAAACAATGCTTTTTGATGTTTCAAATAAAAACTGTATTATTATACACTCTACATATGTTTCGGCTTGGTAGGCCTTTCTCAAGAGCATTACAGATGAATACTAAAGCTATGAGGGTGGTTGTTCTAAAAATAAATGCAATAATACCCAAACATGTGAAATTACGGGGATTTCAAGTAATAAAACTAAGTACCTACCTACTCGGAATATAATTCAATGGTATTCTTAAAACCTTGTCTATTATAGGAGTGTTTATGAAATTTAGTTGGTAATTGGTGGTACAAGTGTTGCTTTTAAGGGATTTTTTTATTTCTAATCTTTCAAGGAGGTTTAAGCGTTTTCCTTTTCTTTCTGAATGGATTAAATTAATATTCTCTGTGTCGATAAAATGATTATTTTCAATGCAATGTATTGACATTCCTGTGTTTTTGTTGTTGTTTAAAATAGATTGTTTATGTTCTTTTACCCTATTAGCTATACTTCTACCACTCTGGCCAATATATACCGCGTTATAGTCCTTACATTTAATTTCATAAACCCCCGATTTGTTGACTTTACTGATTTTTTCTTTTTGGTCAACCATAAAGACAAATGACAATGACAAAATACTGCCCAAATCAAAATTTTAAAATATTCTTCTTTTCGTGAAAAAAGCTCTTACATCCTTGCAACTTACAGAAAGTATCTCTTTTATAACCCTCAAGTTACCATAAGAATTCCGTCGAAAATGTATTCGTTAACGAGAAAATCTAATTGTTTATTAAAAATAGCTTAAATGTCTAATGCAATTTGACCCTATTCCCGTCGACCAAAATGGATCATCCGGAACTCATTTCTTTTTGTTGAGGCTTATATTTTATGAAACTATTGCGGGAATATCATTTTTTCGTATTTTAGACCTCCAAAATGGCGTCGGAAGAAGTATTATTTTTTTGGGGCATGTTTTTTGCGAATATCATAACAATGAATTAAATTATCGGTATAAAACTTTTATCTCTGCGTAGCTGGTAAGTTAACACACATTTAAAAAAATTGCTCTAGCATATTTAGTAGTCAAGATATTTTTTTTTGTTAAATTCTCCAAATGTTTAGTTATAAACGTTAAGGGTAGAAATTGATATTATGTCTAGTTAAATACCTGAATTTTGTAATTCTATCAACTATAAAACGTGCGTTCTACAAGGGTAGCAACTAATTTTAAATTGACCAAACTCGCAGCAGAGAATAATGTGTCATCGATGTCGCAACAAAAATTCGTTGTATATCCCTTAATTATGACTCAATTTCAACATTTTTTTTTTAAATTTGGTGTAAAGTGTGTTATCATAACAACTGGTATGTCCATTTTGTTTAAATACTGCAAAAATTTGTTATAAACAATTATTTATTTCTTTATACTTTTTTGAGAATTTCCCTAAACGTATACTGCAAAAAAATCACTAAGAAGAAATACCTAGATAGTAAATAATTATACTAGTTGAGGTAAAAGCAAGTTGATACATCTATACAATATTTTGCTTGTTGTTTTAATGTAATTACTTCCACATCCTCGGAGTGGATTGAAAGTAGAGTAATCGTAAAAAGAACTTCAAGTTTTTTTTCTTCAAATAGGTTTAGAATGTCATGAAACGTTGAGCGAAAAAAATGTTCCGTCTGTTGGGCCTGTCTATCTTTGTTGTCCGTATGTTTTCTACGGAACGGTTTAAGATATTGATAATGAAATTCTGTACACGTATATATTATAACGAGATCTGGAACTGGATTGTTTTCTGAACCTATCCGGTGAAGGGTTGGGGGGTAAATAGGGGTAAATAGGTGGAAATAAGTAAAGGAAGCTGGTAAAAGTACAGAAACTTGAAATTTGGTGTATGTACTAGATGGCAAGGCCTCAAATATCCCCCCCCCCCACTTCACTATTACAGGGGTTGATAAAATAAAATTGACATATTTACTTCAAATTTGGCATACGTATATATTATAATGACATCAGGAACTAGATACTTTGGATTATTCCGTTGGAGGGTTGGGGCTTAAATAGGGATAAATATTTAACATTGAAAGTGTTTAACAAATCGAAGATGTAACGGTAATACGGGGGTCCAGTAGCGATTTGTGTAATGCTTGGAAATTCGCCTGTTTAGCGTCGTTTCTGTAAAACCTGTATTTAATTAATTTAGATACTAAATTCATGTTCTTGCATTTTTATGCCTCGACGTCGACCGACGCCTAGTGCCGTTTTTATATAACTTGTGTCTAATAAATTTTTATAGTCAAGAAGTTTGCCTTTAAAGAGACTTCGAAGAAAAATCTGGATGTGGAAGTAGTGATTCCTTAGGCAGTGGTTTTTGCTTTTTTACGTTTTTTCACAATTATCACCATGAGTACCGGATAAGCCATTTTGGTTGACGGGAATAGGGCCAAATTCCCACAACAGTTTCATAAGATATAAGTCTCGACAAAAAATGAGTACCGGATGATCCATTTTGGTTGACGGGAATAGAGCCAAATTGCATTAAACATTTCATGTGTTTTTAATAAACAAATAGATTTTCTCGTTAACGAATAAATATTTTTAGATGAAATTTCCATGGTAAGTTGAGGATTATAAGAGACATATTTTCTGAAAGTTGCAAGGATGTAAGAGTCTTTTCCACGAAATGAAAAATACTTCGAAATTTTGATAATTTTTACCATTATTTTAACAAATAATGAACCAATTTGGATCAACAAGGTATCTAATTTACCGTTTTTTATGTCCTACACACCAGAAGAAACGGATACTTCTGTTGACAATAGTTTTGTAGCTATTTTAAAAAGTATATATTTTTCATGATTTTTGCATATTTGAACGTCGACTTAACAATGTTCCCACTATTTAAAATGGCATCAAATTGAAATTTTTGTTCCTTACTAGTAAATCTACCCATTAAACTATGTGCTTTCCTGTATCGAATTACGTCTACATCTGACTACTTCCACACTGAGATCGATGCAAAAATAATGAAATAACAAAATGTATCCAGTTTTTAACCGTCTTCATTATCTGTATATCATATATAATAATAGTTAACTGATCGATACTGAGGGCAAGCGTGAAATTCATCTTCATAAAAATTTGTGATTTTTTTTTCAATTCAAAATTTTTTTAGAATTGAACTTTTTAATGGCTTCTTCTTCAAGGAATTCAATCCACGTGGTACTGATTCATTCTCAGATTATGATATACAGAATGTGAGAATCTGCACAAAATAATCATTACTCTTGAATTTTGAGTACTACATTCTAATTTGAAATTCGTTATCTGCTAAATAAAAGCAGCACATCAAAAGGTGTCCTTCGCAGGCCTCCGATAACATGAAAATAGAGCGTTACCAAATTAACCACGACTACAGTTCCTCCATAAATTTAGTGATTGTAGATATATTAGTATCGTAAACCCTAAGAGCAACTGCAGTTGATTGGTCAACATCTCTGCTCGTTTTTCACAGGCCGTTACTATGATAATTTTGTCAGAGTTTTCAAATAGATATTCTTGGAGATTTCGATGTTTCAGTCATGTCACCTTCTCTTTCAATGTAACGTTTGTCTTGGCTAAGAATGCAATGACAAACATAACCTTGATTTGATCGTTGATGAAGATTATGTCCAGCCTGCTAATCTAAATTTACATAACGATCAAGAACGAGTAACGCCAAGAAACTTTATATTCGCTATTCTCAACATCGTACTTAGGAGGCAAAACTCAAGAAGATTAGATGTAGGTGTTTCTAAAGTTCGTAATACTAAACGTTGTGATGTCGGTGTCTGCAGTTACAGAGGTGAGAGTCCTTGATTAATTTCAGATTAAAAAAGTTCCATGAATTTTTGGAGATAGTCCACCTAATTAATTTTAACAAGATACTGGAACAGCTACAACTCCGCAGGAGTTAATATAGAGGTTAGTTGACCTAAATTGTCTTTTGGCCTGACGTGTGAAAGTATAGATAAGCTTTTGTTTTCTAAGTACATTTTGTTCTCTATACTCCACAACGCCACTTCCCAAGTCATTCGTACAATCATGAACCTGATCTTCTTGATGTTGAGTTCTTAACCGTACTAAGCATCGTTGTCTACTTATTTACGAGACATTCTGTACATACCATATTTTTATTTTCGTATAAAGCACAATTCTTCACACTATATGTAACCTATAAAACTTTTTTAATAAGGCGAAACACAAAGAAGAATCTGATACAACAATATTTTATTACTTTATAAACAGTTTTAATCTGTTTATCAATAACAAAATATTAGATGACAAGGTAATTGACAACACCATTTGCTGTTTTCAGATATTTCTAAACAAAATTTACGCTCGAAACCAATAGAACATAGTTTTTCTGTATAAATGAACCATTTAGTGTGTAATTTTTTAGAATTTTGAAATAGAAAGCCGATATGATTTTCTGTTATGATATACTTCATAAAGTAATAGGTTTATTATTTTCAGAGTTCACAAGAACTGTATTGCTGTAAGTCTCGACTCAATCATAACAAATTCTCTTTGTTTCCCTAACTCATTTTGACAAAGATTTTTTTAGTGTAGTTTGTTGAAAACTCCAATTAGGATGTAGAACCTTTCGAGAATGACCGAACAATATATGTCTATACATAAGTTTTGGATTTAGTTACAGATTATTCGTCTCAGTTTCAGAAGTTATCAAATTCAATTTACGCTATGTTCATATATTCCAGAATAATTTTGTCGAATGGAAGACAGAACATAAAATAATTACGGTATTATTTTATGATTGTGTTATTTCTCTTCGAAATTTTCACCAGACGACGATTAAACCTAGCTTTCAGTCAGAAGTACATCTCATTGATAATTTATGTTTTAATTTTCGAATCATTAAGTTCACAGGAATGCCATTTGCAGTTTTTAGGGTTGCAATTTCGTTCTTTCGGATACTTTACGGTTTCTGAGACCAGAGCAAACGTGTTTACGACAATCCTGGGACCATGTCAGGTATAATCGTTGCCTTAAACAAGTTTCTCGGGGTACAAGTCAGGACCGTAATGTTGGGTGAACAGTTAAAGGTTTACTAACCCCTGTTATGGCTCCTTGCCCTTGGTGTAATATATTTGTAACATAGGGATTAAGTAAGTACGCATGCCATTATAAAGTTTAGAGAATAATTGGGAAATATTTTACATAGGATCTACGTATTAGTATATAAAACTTCACAGATATCTTCATGGGATTTTTAAAAGTAGTGTGTCAAATTTTATAATGGAAAATAGTTACCATTTTAACTTTATATTATCTTCATATATTTTTCCCTCAAGAAAAATATATCCTTAAGTACCTGTACTCGTCCCACCCACGCGTAATATTTAATGGTCGATATTTTGACAACTAATATTAAATTACGATGTTTAGAACAATAATTTGTTGTGAGTTTATGTTGTTGACTGAGAGAAAGAATAT
Organism: Stenurella melanura; assembly: GCA_963583905.1. Lineage (NCBI taxonomy): Eukaryota > Metazoa > Arthropoda > Insecta > Coleoptera > Cerambycidae > Stenurella > Stenurella melanura. Next base: position 199,882,549 of record OY757309.1, read on the forward strand.
ATTAAAAAGACATTTTTTTCACCTGTTTTATTAGCACCTTATATAGTTTTTACAAAATAAAGGATAATATCCGTAGTTTTCAATCTTTATATTTTTACATTAGACTCACTTTCAGAAAGTAATCAGATTCAGCGTCAGCACCTAAAATACTTAACTACCAATTTTAATGCAATTCTGACAAAAGTCGCTACAGGAGCATCCGCCTGATTTCCAAACTAATTTTCTTTCCGATTTTTGCTCATCTTGTTCTCAACATATTTTGATCAAACTAATGTGGGATCACCATCGAGCAATACTCTAGAGTTGACCACTTCATATTAATTACTTAAACTATCCCAATGAAATGACTGAACAAATATAAACGAACTGAGAATCTGCTCCTGTTGAAAAATAATTAAAATCGGTTAAGAATGTCAGTAAACAATATACCAATTCCCGCAGAGAATGATCAAGTTTTACATTTCTTTTTATAATTTTAAAATACCGAAAGCGAGGTTTTCATAGCAATTTTCTTTTTGATTTCATAGTTTAGGTTGCGTTTTGTATTCTACAGTCAAGACATAAATATCCTCGAGATCCAAGCACTTGCCTTATGCAAACATTTCAGAATCCACTTGTAGATATAACATTGATTAAATACATCAGTAAATCAATTTTATATTCCTAACTTAGATTGCATTAAATGATTCTATTTGTATGCTTTAAATAGGTACTCAGCATACACGATAATAGTTCTCACACACGGAAGGAACTATTTGAATTTTTCTATCTATACTCGTAATACATGGTTGAGACTATAAGGCCCCTCACAAAACAGCAAACACAATATTTAAATTAAATTATATGTTCCATGATAATATACAAAGTGGCTAGTTTGAAACTTTCCGTTGCCAGTTTTCATCGAATTCAATAAATTTTCAAGATGAGCGCTGTTCCACGTCACACAGTGGGGCTAAAAAAAATGACCATTCAAAATTCTCTACAGCCTTTAATTCTTGTCCAATCGTAATATACTTTTTCCTCTAATAGTTGTCAGACTTCTGGCTACAAAACTGTCGTGGCAGATATTTTAAAAAAATCGAAATTCAACTTACACGTGTCATTATAGTTGAATATTATTGTTCGAATAAGCAGAAAAATCAAAATAATTACATAAATTGACCAAATTACGGCTACATCTTTCATTTCTTAATCAGTTTTGAGAAAATATGTAAGAATGTACTGTAGAAAAAAGTGTACTAAAGCTTTTCACCAAAAAATTGGCCAAAATAAGGCCGAAATCAGTCAGAAGTAGAAAATATTCCCGAACTTTAAAAATATTTACTTCCTTTATAGAAATATTTTATTCATAGTTCTACTTATTCTAAACCCCTTATTTAAGTACCCTTTCTTCCGCTTCTTCTTCTTCTTATTTGCTCAATGCCGATTGATAAAAAAAACAATAGCTGTAATTTGGTCCATTTATGTAATTATTTTGATTTTTCTGCTTCTTCCACCAATATCGATCAACTTTAACGACGTATGTAAGTTCAGTCTCAATTTTTTCAAAAATCTGCCTCGACAGTTTTGTAGCCAGAAGTTTGACGATTATTTAAAAAAGAAATATTGCGATTGGACAAGAATAAAAGGCTGCAGAGAATTTTAAATGGTAATTTTTTTTTTATCCCCACTGTGAGTCAATCCCTGCAAAAACGTTTAGTGAGAATAGTGGCCAAAGGATATGTCGTTTTGGAGGTTTTTCAGTTAACTTCAAATTGATGAGACTGCTTTCTCCGCATATTGGACGCAGTAAGAGTGCTGCACCTATAAGTTTATACTCACCATTATAAACAAAACTGACCTGTTTCCGCGTTTTTCTAGAAAGTTTCAGATAGTCCAAGCGGCAGGTAGATAATTGCGATAAGATCACCTACCTCGCTAATTTTTTGCATACGTTTTAAGCACCCCTTGAGTATTCCAAATGCACAAAATTCTATATTTTTTAAGTCCCGCTGGGGAAGCGGAGAGCCTAACAGCCGGTTTTACAATCGGAAGTTAACTTTCATGTTAGTTGACTTTTACTTGCAGGTTAACTATAAGTTTACCGACACATGCGTTTTTCAATATAAAGTTAAGTGATGATTTGTAAACGAGGGGTTGTAAATAAAATTTATAATGTTGGTACTGGAAAAATAGGTAATATACATAAAATGTATGAATTTTGGTCCAAAGTCACGTCACCTGCTATCAAATATAAATGTCAGAAGCAATTTATGAGTTAGTGGTCTATTACCAAGTAGGTAATATTTAGTCTAGATCTATTTAAAAAATTTCTTCCATCGTATTTTTCGAAAAGTAAGGTTTATACAGGATTACCTTGGCTACTCTTTACTGCTATATGCATTTACTTCATACATATCCATTTTTAGGCAAAATATCGAAAAATTATTTTGTGACAGTTATTTTATAGGTTGTAAATTGCCAGTAAACTGCCAACTTTTAGTTTATCCACACCTCATCTGTTAGTAAAGTTAACTACTAGATAACTACCACATCGAAAATGACCAACTATTGTAAAACCCAATTTCTATAATAACCTGAAAGTTAACTCTGACTGGAAGTTAACTAGCGATTGTAAAACTGGCTGTAAGAGGTGCAAAAATTGTGTTTCAATTGTCTCAGCTTCTATTGAAGCTACTATAAAAGTGATAATACCAGCGTAGAGAGCGCTTCGAGTACTAAAACTTTGCATCTCTTGGCTTTCGTCGTAACTGCAACGGTTATCGATTGGGAGATGGTGCCAACTTCTTTGGAGCAACAATTTTTTTTTTATTTGCAACGTGCCTTTACTATTTTATACATATATCAACCTTTTTTATTATTTATTTAGGGGTTATGAATTCTTAATTTAATAATTAAGAATAATAATAATAGTACAATCTTCCTATTCGGTAGTATTAAATCAAATTATTTTGTAAACGACTACAATTATTGAGTGAACATTCATAAACATAGTCTTGTAAGGGTTTCACTTAGGTAGTTTTAGTTTTTTTTTAAACGTACTAAGAAAAATTGTTGCTCTGAAAAAGTTTGCCCCACCCCCTAATCGATAACCGTTGCAGTTACGACGAAAGTCAAAAGCAGCAAACTTTTAGTGCTCTAAGCGCCCTCTACACTGGTATCGTCGCTTTTTTCGTAGCTTCAATAGAAGCCGAGATAATTGAAACACAGTTTTTGCCCTGTTAGCCCCCCCTCCGCGGGACTTAAAAAATATAGAATTTTGTGCATTTGGGATACTTAAGGAGAGGGTTAAAACGTATGCAATAAATCAATGAGGTAGGTGATCGTGTCAAAATAACATAGGGAAAATGTCCCTGCAGCCAGGGCTGTATCCTCTACATTTTAAGGCATTCCCAGGACTCTGAATATAAAATAATTACAATTTAAGAAAACGTTGGCAAGCAATAAAGTTCATCCGTATGATCGCATGTTCATTTGTTCGTGAAGTATGAGCCCCAATGCTGTTTAACGAAAAGTTTAAGTTCGGTTTATGGCCAAATTCAAAGACAATGGAGTATAACAACAACCAAATAACGTGTAAAGATGTTTCACCAAGTAATACATATTAAAATCAAGGATAGTGCATCAGAAGAAGATATAGGTTAAATATAATATCCTTATCGATTAATTTCTTTTTAAATATTACTCTAGGTGCCAAGACACTATAAACTTGACAGCAATGAAAAATCCGATAAACTTGCTAGACAAGGGGCAGCTAATATATTCTATGGTCTAGAATCCGCGCTGGGCATTTCCAAAAGCTCAGTCAGAAGGGCGATCAAAGATTGGGTCAAAAGTAAACACAAAAACCACTGGAGAAACATTCCAGGAAATCGACATGGAAAAACACTCATTAAATGTCCATGTGCAAAACAAACTGAAGAACTGCTCACAAGAAACAGGACACAGTTAAGACTAATAACAGGACATCTGACTGGATACTTTCCTGTAAAGAAGTACCTGAGTGAAGACTGACATGGAAAGCACAATAAGCCCAGGAGGCTGCAGTGCCCTTGGAGTTTTCAACAGACGAGCCCTGAGAATTAATAAAAAAAAAACCTTATTAAATATACATATTGCGAGATTTTGTTTCCGTGTATATTTGTGTTCATTATTTGAGAGGACAGCCCAATCGATAGTAAGAGATTCTGAGAATATTAATATCCGGATGTCAGTGCTCCATATTTTCAATCTGAAACTCGTTTTGATTGGTTCCTCATCGATGGTATGGATGGCAACACATTACCAAGTGCCCTTCTGTATGAATTTTAAGAGTAGGTCATAATCATATCATCAGAAATCTGTGTTTTACAATTTTAACATTTAATCCGCATCTCTTATTATAATCCAACAAATTCACAATCACTTTTATTCGAATAAAGAGACCAGTTTAAAATAGATGAACTCTGATGATCAACTCCAGTGCCTGGAATTGAATGTCTCATATTAATGTCTCATACAAAAAATTATTGAAGATTTCAACCAAATTTTTGCATTTTCATAAAAGAAAATATAACAACTAATTTTATACTCTGTTTTATTAGCCCCAAAGTTTATTTATTATATTTTCAAATATCTCCACATTACTTTGCTCTTTGGGGAGGTAATTTTTGGTCAATATAATCATATGCGATTATCTAATTGTTGATGATTTAAAGGTAATCGCAATTTTGGTATTTTCTCTGAATTCGTGTAGTCCGTCACTAAAAGAATAATTTAAAAAGTCTGTGCTGTTTAGTAGTTACCTTTTTTTTAAAGAGAGTTTTAAATGAGTGTACTTTTTCAATAAAGCATATTTTGAACTCCGTGATCTTCTGCCAAATAAAAATAAGATTTTGTGAAAAATTTTTGTTCTCAAAAAAACAAAAAACTGGTTTGTTCAGTCTTGACGAGAAAGTCCCTAAAATATGACAGAACTGATCAATTGCGTATACACGTCAAGACTTTACTAGGTCACACGACAAGTGAAAATGGCCAACATTCTTTTGCCACTTTTCACCTTCGCATTCTAGGATGTCCGATGTCCTTATTTTCCTTCTCGTCCATCCTGATGCGAATTCCCATTTCAAAAGTTGCCCAGTTGCTTGCTGAGTAAATTGTAATGACCAATTGGGTCGTTACAGTCAGAAATAAATAGAATTGAGTAAAATAAAAAACAAAACCCTCTTAAAAAAAAGAAAACATCAAAACAACACATACTTTTCTTTTCATTAATTTTATTGACGGCCTACAATATCAGGTAAAGCACAAAAATTCCAAGAATTTTTAAAACATCAACAATTGGATAGCCACGGTTAGTTTCACTGAAAATGACCTCCCCTGTCACTCCTCATCGTTTGACCTTCCACTTCTGAGATACCCTCTGTACAACGTTTTCTTCTGCAATTCCCATCATAACTATTAACAAAATTTTTATATGCAGTGAATCTAATATCCGAACAGCCCTTACTAGGAATGTTCAAAATAATATATGGAGGCTTGAATAAGTTAATTAATAGTTACAAGTAATTATATGTATTATCATAGTTATTGAAATAGCAAGTTATATCAAAATATTCTAGGAATTCAATTAAATCAGATGAAGATTTGCTAAGTTATGTATAATATCGATAGAATTTGCATACAGAAGTAGCATTTAAAACTAACATTGCGTGCAGTATAGGGGAAAGAGACGGTTATATACAGTATTTCAATGGCTTACTTGATGCGAGCATTAATTTAAATGAAAACGATTAAAACTTTTATACGTATAAAACCTAATATCGTTGCATGTTACCTTTCTCATTAATTATTTTATCGAAGAAATTGCACGAGAGGTTAGTACACATAAATGTAGTACCGACGTAGGCTCACGGAATTAATTTTTTAATGCGACACCTTAGCAACTTAACTCCGTAGAACGTAAACCGTAAATTTTATGAGGAAATAAGAATTTGTGAGGGTTATAATAAAAACTGTGCATTAGTTAAGGGACTTAAAATGTCACGTGCATACAAAAATTGCTATTATACCGGGTGTAACAGGATCATGGTTACCCCCCTTTCCTCCTTTAGTTTTTAAGATAATTGATTGAAGTTTAGCATATACTACATACATAATAAGCGGCATTTTTTGACATACAACTGATTTTTTTTCACTTCCATTTTCGCCGGAAGTGACACTAACTTTCGATTTTTAAATGGAACACCATATATATTATTACATTTTTGAATTCTGCATAATTTTCTGAATCCAACGATGCCAAAAAAGTGACATTTCAAACATCATTTTTTTTTATAATATTATTTTTAATTTTCCATTTAAGTGTGCCTGCCACGACGGTTCTGATTTATTCTAAATGACCCGTGTAATGCCACAAAAATCGGAATCCCGTTAAAAATACTAAATTACGTGATTTATGACAAATAAAATTCACCAAAATTGTTTTTGGGGCAGAACTCATTTTTTTCAAATAGAACCATATCGGTACCGTGGTATCATTTATTAGTACTATCAAAAAGGAATTTATTCAAATGTCGTATTAAAATGTGCGATAAATACAAACACAGCTAAAAGAAAATAGGAAAATACAATTTTGTTCTAATTGTTTAAAATTCTTGTTAATTGTGTTCAAAATGCCGCAAATTTATACAAGAGATGAAAAAGTGGACATGTTAATTATTTATGGGGAAAGTAAAAAAAATACAATTGCAGCTATGGACCTGTATGGCCGACGATATCCTGATAGATAATGTCCAGCGAAAAATTATTTTAAACGTGTTGAAAACCAATTCCGAAGAGAGCCCAACAATGAGCCCGAAGAAAACTTCATTTTTGACGAAGGAAAGGAAATTACTGTTTTGGCTCGAATAGAAGTTGATAGGACTGTTTCTTTAAGGCAAGTTGGGTTTGAATTGAACATCAGTCACCAAATAGTAAGCCGAATTTTGCACGAATACCATTATAAATCTTTTAAATGCTAATTGCACCAGCATTTGTACGAAAGTGATTACAAACGTAGGACCGAATATTGCAATTGGATTTTGTATAATAACGTGCAGCCAAACAATGATTTCTTAGAACTGATTTTATTTTTGGACGAGTCAAGGTGCAAATTTGGGATTATTTAACCGACAAAATACAAAATATTGGTCACAAGGGAATCAAAATTTATTACGGGAGGGTAACTTTCAAGTGCGGTTGGGTTTCAATGTTTGGCTTGGAATAACCGGTAGTAGAATCATTGGTCCAATAATATTTGAAAGACCTCTGACCGGTGCCAGATACTTGAGATTCCTGGAAAATGAGATTGAGGATATTTTAAATGAGTTACCTTTAGATTTAGGACACGGAATGTATTTCCAACAAGATGGTGCTCCTCCCCATAATTCAAGGATAGTAATTGATTACATTCAACGGAGATTCGAAGAAAACGTAATTTCGACGAATGGCCCTGTGAGGTGGCCTCCAAGGTCACCTGATTTAACGCCCCTTGATTTCCTTATTTGGGGTCATTTAAAAAATATTGTCTATGCAACCGCTGTTACAACTCGTGAAGACCTGGAGCTACGAGTAAGACGAGCAATTAATAGCATAACAGCCCAGCAATTGGCGAACGTAACGTTCTTCGAGAAACAGCTATGCGAGTTCAGAAGTGCATTGACGTTAATGGACAGCATTACAACAACTGTTTTAATGTTTTGTGTTAATTTTTTGTATTCCAAAACCACCTTATGTGTAATTAGAATAAAGTTGTATTTTCTTATTTTCTTTTAGATGTAACTTCGTATTTATCGCACATTTTAATACGAAATATGAATAAATTCCTTATTAGTAGTACTGATAAATGGTACCACGGTACCAATACGGTTAAATTTGAAAAAATTGAGTTTTGCCCCAAAAGAATTTTGGTGAATTTTATTTGCTCATAAATCACGTAATTCAGTGTTTTTAACAGGATTTCGATTTTTGTAGCATTACACGGGTCATTTAGAATATAGCGGACCCGTCATGGCACACTTAAAATTAAAAATAATATTATAAATAAAATTGATGTTTGAAATGTCACTTATTTGGCATCGTTGGATTCAAAAAATTATGCAAAAATTTCACTTCCTGGGAAACCGGAAGTGAAAAACAAATCAGTTGTATGTCAAAAAGCTTATTATGTATGTAGTATATCATAAATTTAAATCAATTATCTTCAAAACTAAAGGAAAAAAAGGGGTATACCATAATCCTGTTACACCCGGTAGCTAATGGGATAAAATAAAATAGAATAGCCGTTTATTAAATCAATCGATCATTACAGTCTTCTTCTAGGATGTCAATTAGAGGGTTAATTAAACAGTAGTCATACATTTAGATAGAATAAAATATACGTAAGTATACGTATATTTGATTTAAGCAGGACCGGACTTCATAAGTATTTATTTCGCCATAAATAGGATTATCTTGATGTATATCTAACGACAAACTTTTGGGTCAGGACATCAAATTATGTTATTTGTTTGATTCGATCATTTTAACTTGCCTATATTAACGTCCACTCATCTCCTCTGGGCACACTTATTAACACAATGAGCTGATTATCCTGGCCGCAGTATCATGGCCCGGTCATCAGATAATTATATTGTCATCAGTACTACATATATTTATAAAATTTGTACCACCAACTTCTGCCCCCAGCAGGTTAGGAAGTTCAGGTTGCCCGGTTCTCGTTTAGTTTGTGGAGACTGGGTCGTGGTTCGGAAATTATTCAAGAAAAAACTTTTTATTTTAGGTTAGGCGCCAGTAGTCGTATAAAAAAGCATCTACAACGTACTTGTCTAACTGTACGACTGTGACTACTCAGAGATAATTGATTTGTCATAGATACTCATAAAATTCTCAACACTATGTTAAATATATCTGGTTTATTGACTCTTACAAATTTTGAAATGGTTTAATTTTGATTTTACACTTTATGGATCGGATGTAGCTACTTCCTTACAGAAAGTTTATATATTTAATAAATAAGTATGATAAGGTTGAAGACCAAAAAAATTTACAAAATATGACAATTTATCGTTAAGGCTGTGTTATCAATGTCAAAATACCGCGTTCACAGTCGTAAATCTTTCAACATATTGTTCTCAAAAACAAACCAACAAAAATCGGATTTGATTTAAATATTAGAACTAGTTAACTTAAATCTAGTACGTATCATATTTTATATTTGAAAATTAAATGAAATTAAATATTTCCTTTGGATTATTATACGCGAACGTGCCACTCAATCGTCCGTAATTCACCATTAATTGTTTTATATTCTTTAATGGGACTCAAATATTCAAATAAAATATGATACGTACTAGAATAAATATATTAAATGCGAAAAAAAGTTAAAAATCGGCATAATATTTGCTCCTAAGGGAGATTAATATGTTAGAAAAAATGTATTCAATTTTGCCAATTTAATTGGGCGGTTTACTAATAGAGGGCGAAGCAGTAGCTATTTGAAGTACCAACCATGCTTCAAATCACTAAAATCTGCAGGGTCGAACTTTTTGTGTTCTCTACCATTTGAAATATAGTTTAAAATAATTTAAATTTACTTACCAATTGAATTGTTACATTTATAGTAGCCCGGGAGGCAGCGACAGATTTTTCGCGTTGATATCTATAAGGCTAGAATTTTTTCCAAAGGGAGTTTAGATAGTATCTATAATGAAGGTGTAATTCTACCAAACTCTTAGTGGTGCATAAATGAGTAAAAAATTAAAAATTTAAAATTTCGTTTTTCGAATTGTCATGAATTGTCAAAAAATGATGATTCGCCTTCGCTCCTGCCGGCTCCAATTTTCGATTTTTACCTCGCGATTCATGTTGTACGGTCATTGCCGACCTTCTCCTCGCCATCGAGACATAGAACGGGTCTCCGATCGCCGTATTTGTTCAGTTATTACGTTTGAAAAAGTGACTTGCGGTCGTGCTAATCGGCGACTATTTTTAAGTGGTTTCCCGAGTTCGAATCCCGCCCGGGGATATATATATTTTTTTTCATTTTCAATTTTTTGGCACATATTTTTGATTCTGTAATTGAGATTTGCTCCGTTCTATTGCATTTCTCGGCGAAGTTTTGCATTTTCCGCCGCGGAATATTAAGATGCACTATTTGGATTAAAAATCACATTCTTCTTTCGGGTGGCTAAATCTTGGGTAGACGTTGCAAAAACGGCAATACGTAGTCAAATCATGACAATTATATTCCTCATTAGTATTAATGAACAGACAGTATTTTTATAGATCTATTAATAAACTTTTATTTACTCCATTATATTAAATTATTTTGGTGAGGAAATTTCTAATTTTTAATCGAAATAGTGCAGATTAATATTTCGCGGCGGAAAATGCAAAACTTTTCAGAGAAATGCAATAGGACGGAGCGAATAGCAATTATAGAACAAAAAATATCTGCCAAAAAATTGAAAACGAAAAAAAAAAAGTATCCCTGGGCGGGATTCGAACTCGGGAAACCACTTAAAAATGGTCGCCAATTAGCATGACCGCCAATCAATTTTTCAAACGTAAGAACTGAATAAATACGGCGATCGGAGACCTGTTCTATGTCTCGATGGCGAGGAGAAGACCGGCAATGACCGTACAACGTGAATCGAGAAGTGAAAATCGAAAATTGAGGCCGGCAGGAGCGAAGGTGAATCGTCATTTTTTGACAATTGGTGACAATTCCAAAAATGAAATTTTCGTCCATCTATTTTTTTCTTTAATTATTTACTCATTTATATACCACTAAGAGTTTGGTAGAATTGCACCTTCATTATAGATGCTATCTAAACTCTCTTTGGAAAAAAATCTAGCCTTATAGAAATGATTTCACGAAAACTGTCGCTGTCTCTCGGGCTATAGTTTATTCTACATCTTCAATAACTTTTTGTTAGTAATATTGCTAATAAATCAGGAGCATATCTAATAATAACATGTCATTACTGTAAAAAGTAATTTTTATATGGACTAAATGTACCTATTTTTAATCCAGATTGTGAAAAATTAATGCCGCGCGAGATTAAAAAGAACTTTGATTTGTGGCATATAGACAAACTATCTTTGCATACACTCTAATAGTGTAGATTGCATAATCAATTATTATTTTGAAAGAGTAAAATGTCTCTTTTACTCCCCGAAGGAGAGCTTACATTCTTTCTGGGAGCAAAAGTGACACGTTAGTCTTTGAAAATGATAATTAAACTAGCAGTACAGAAACACTGTTTTGAAGAATTCTAATTTCCTCATTTCCTCAAACACGCAAAAGGCCTTTCCAATGTTTACCTCTGGTTTTTGTAATTTCCTTTTTCGAACATTATAATTTTATGGTTATTCATTGGTTGTCGTGTGTATGTGTTTTCGTGATATTTCACTTTCGGCATGAAAGTGATCATCATCAAGTGACAAAAACTTGATGTTTAAGGAAAGGTCTGCAAAAATTCGCGCCCTTAGTGCGTAGGGAGACGAGAGAAATCGATTGGCGGACACCTGAGTGTTCCATCTGCGTTCTTCTTCTGAATAGGCCTTCAGAAATTGAAATTTGTCACATTTTCCATGTTTAAGTGTTTTTCGTTAAATTTTCCTTTCGGTGTAAAAGTTGTCATCATCGGGTGACAAGCAATTCGATGTTTTAGGAAAAATCTAAAAAAAAACAGGGATACGCAGTAAGCGGAGAAAAATCGAATAGTGGACACCGGAGTTTTCCATATGTGCTCTTTCTCTGAATAGGGGCCTTCGGAACAGTTTTCCAATGGAAAATGTCAAATTTTTCGTGTTTACGTGTTTTTCGTGATATTTTACTTTCGGTGTGAAAGTGTTCATCATCGGGTGACAAAAATTTCGATGATTTAGGAAAAATGGTGAAAAATTCAGGGGTAGGTATGAAGGTGAGAGAAATCGAATGGCGCAAACCGCTCTTTATCTCGTTTCGTTTTCGAGATACGAAAATCGAAGTTTTTCACCTCTTCCCAAGGTCATATCTCGAGAACTAAACGAGATAAAGAGCTGCGATTTACGCCATTCGATTTCTCTCGCCTTCCTACTTACTAGTCCAAATAGGTAGGTTAAATCGCAAAAATGTGACCGGAGGGGATCTCTACGGGAAAAGTTGTATTGAGCTGAGATGTAAAATAAAAGGTCTAATATGGTATTAGTCCCACACTTTCATTAAGGGTACAAAAATGATGAAATGGTTTATTTTTGCGTATAAATCGAGAGCGATGAGAGATATGGAAAAGGTTTCAGATAAAAATTGTAGAGATAATAATTTGGTTTACGAAAGGTCATATGCGTTTACATCTTATTTCTGATTGTTTGGCTGTAAGATTTCTCTGACTTTTAGGGGATGAATGGAATAAAAAAAAAATCGTTTAAAATCGAAAAGTTGTTTTGTTATTTCTTTTCTGAATCTCCTTAGAATAATTTCAACTTTCTTTGCAGAGATAAAGTTCCTCTGTTTGTTTAGATAGAAGTTATAAACATCTGAAGTTTTAAATTCACGACTTTTCAGGGCTAAACGTTTTAGTTTAATTTTTTCTGTAATTCCATTACAGTTGTTTTCTCACATGCCAAAATTGATATCTAAATATAATTACTATAATTTCTACGATTTTTATTTCACTCTACGCTACTGCAATATAGTCATTGTAACTTTTTCTAGAGAAAATTGATTCCTGTTGTACGCTTAATCGATTGCTGATTAAATTTCCAATCCGATGATTTTCCGGTAAGTTTTGCGTGAGATATGGACCGCTATAAAGTGAGAATTTCGCTCCTCGCGCTACACGGTCCAGCTTCGAGGACCATTTCTCCCAAACAAAAATTGTTACGAGCTCATCGCTGCGGTCCTTGGTTTCCGAGATACGGCCGCTCAAAGTCAGCGGAGAATGGAAATCGAAGTTTTTCACCGCTTCCACCGAGAACGAAACGAGACACAGAACTGCGCTTTGCGCCATTCCATTTCTCTCACCTTCCTACGTCCTCCTGAATTTGTTTAAATTTTTCCCGAAACATCGAAATTTTGTCACCCGGCGATGACCACTGTCATTCCAAAAATGAAATGTAACAAAAAACACCTACTCACGAAAAATGTGATATGCTTTCACGTTCCGAGGGTCCTACCTACATAAAGAACATAGAAAGAGAACGCCACTGTGCTCTATTCGATTTGTCTCCCACTATTGTATACCCCTGATATTTTTCATATTTTTTCTAAAACATCAAAATTTTGTCACCCGATGATCACTTTCATACCGAAAGTGAAATGCCACGAAAAACACATACACATGAAAAATGTGATATTTTTTCACTTTCCGAGGGCCCTATCCACATAAAGAACGCAGCCGGAGAACGCCACTGTGCGCTATTCGATTTGTCTCCCGTTATTGCATACTCCTGACTTTTTTCATGTTTCTTCTAAAACATCAAAATTTTGTCATCCGATGATGATCACTTTCATACCGAAAGTGAAATGCTACGAAAAACACCTACACATGAAAACTGTGATATTTTTTCACTTTCCGAGGGCCCTATCTACATAAAGAACGCAGACGGAGAACGCCACTGTGCGCTATTCGATTTCTCTCCCCGTACTGTGCACCCCTGTTTTTTTTTTCAGATTTTTTTCCTAAAACATCGAAATTTTGTCGCCCGATGATGACCACTTTCATACCGAAAGTGAAATGCCATGAAAAACACCTACACACGAAAAATGTGACATTTTTTCACTTTCCGAGGGCCCTATCCACATAAAGAATGCAGACGGAGAGCGCCACTGTGCGCAATTCGATTTCTTTCCCCTTACTGCGTACCGCTGATTTTTTTCAGAATTTTCCTAAAACATCGAAATTTTGTCGCCCGATGATGACCACTTTCATAACGAAAGTGAAATTCCATGATAAACACCTACACACGAAAGAAGTGAAACTGTTCTATTTTCCGAGGACCCTACCGAAGAAAGAACGCAGATGGAGAACTCCGGTGCGCGACACTCGATTTCTCTCCCCTTACTGAGTACCACCCCTAATTTTTTCAGATTTTTCCTAAAACATCAAATTTTTTTCACCAAATGATGACCACTTTTACACTGAAAGTGGAATGCCACAAAAAGCACCCCCACACGAAAATCGATGAATAACCATTAAAATTTGAAAAAGAAAATCACAAAAAACAATATCTGACAATAATTGAAACTATGACTGCATTATTAGATTTTGTAGATAGTTGCGGTGGCTGCCGCCTAACGTAACCATGAATTGTTTAATTATTCACAATCATCAAATCCTATTTCAAAAGTTACAAAGTAGAATAGCAACTGAATTATTTTTTATTCACTGCTGCAAATCTAGTCAAGGCTTCACAATAGTGTCCATACGGCCCTGCACAATTCTGTTGCCAACAACTGATGATGAAATCACTATTTATAGCTAGCCAATTTATGGTTCCTGTAATATCGGCATAACCATTAGTTCGCTTTTTCTATATACGAATTTACTGTGGCGTGCAAACACATCCTTAAGCTGTGATTAAATAATTAAATGTAAAAAATTAATAAATAGCTGAAAGCAATATATAACATAAAACAATGGTAAAAATTTAGAACTGTTTGAAAGTTTATCGAAAGTTGAATAATGTAGTTGAAAGTTGAATGTTGAAAAGAAATTCAGTTGATACTATTAAAACCGGCTGGGTTCTACAGTAACCAACCCTGGTCCTTGTCTAACTGAACCTTCCCTGTGTATCACCACCACTCGATCATTGACTTCTAGCAGGGATCCTAAGACTTTTCAGAATTTAGACGTCTGAAAGATTATCAAACCCAACAACTTGGTGCTCTCATCCAGCGAGGACTATTCTATACCAAGACACTCCAAACTTGGATTACAAAGACTCCTTGTCAAATAATCTGTTTCTCCTGGATTAATAGCAGCAACCCAATTTTTTCTGGCACACAGTTAAGCCAATTCTTTTGGTAAAATCCCAAATTTAAGGGTTAACTTAACATCAAATCTGAAGGGTCAACTTAACTCCTCAATCCTACAAGAGTTATTATCTGTTACTACACTTGAAATTATTTGCTTACTAGTGGGCACTCTTAGTGGGTTTGATAAAATTCCCACGTTAATGCATTACTGGTGTCTCTCTAAATAAATTACATTAACATGCCCTTCTCGCCCCTACTAATATCGAGTTAAATTCCTTTGAGTTTTAATTATTCGATAAGGTTACGAAAACGTAATTTACTAAATTCGAACTGTCTTTAAACCCTTATTAAACCTCAATTATTCATTAATAACATTTACTTCTAAATATATCTTAATACTGAGTTAAACACATGTCTCGAAATACCCCGTTCATACATTAACATGACCGCGTCTCCATCTTTCAAGCCACGAGCCGCGAATGAAATTTGTGATCGACAAACATCGAGTTTAATTATGATAAATTCAACAATTAAATTACAAATACATATACAACAAATACTACAGAAGGCAACTATATACATATTATAAAGTATCTTAACGTACCACTCCAGATGAGGTGTTAATCGGTCAGCAACACGTCTGTATTGCTACGAACTCGACAGGAAAATGGCTATGACGACCTGTTCGGATACCGTGTATGATCTAAAAACCTGGTTACACTTCTATACGCGAGATGTCGCTGGTAGTGGTAACATAAATCATTCTTTAAATACAATACAAATCTACACAATTACTCTACTGTATCATTTATGTGAATTCATGAGTTCCAATTTAATCAGAATTATCGATTTATAATTTTGTTTATTGATTTGGGATTTATTCACTTAATATAGATAGATTTCTTCTTTTAAATATTTATTGTACCAGATGACTTGTAGGTGTATTGCAAGAGAAGTAACAGATGGCGCTATTATGCTAATTTATAATTTAAAGTTGGGTTGACGAACACAAATTCTTCCACATTCAGTAAGACAAGGACGGCTTCAGGATTGAACTGAAAAATGAATTAATAAGTTTACTGAATTGTGGTTTAAGACTACAAAAATTCATTGCTATTAGAATAAAAATTAACAAGTGGCATTCAGGTAATTTTGAATGTCACAAATTTCAAAATAATAGATCAAATGGAAGTGGTTCGAAATTGGCTTGCAAGATTTGACTTAACCTGACAAATCTGTGAAGCTGAAGAAAAGCTTGTAACAACAAATTAAGATGTAAACAGCCTAAAGATCTAGTACTCCATGTAAAATTTAGCCAATTCCGCTGTCACTTAACTTTTCAATTTTAATCAAAGTTATCGGTGATACAAACACGACCCTTTATTCGTCCTTTGATGTATGTAGTTTATTTTCCATGGATTTTATTCCAAAAATTGCATTGTCATCGGTATTACATGCACGCAAAATTTCAAGGCAATAGAAGTAGAAGTGATTCAAAAGCGACTTAAAAGGTTTAACCAAAACTGACTGACTGACACGTGATGTTGAATAAGAAATGGGAATACGAAAAAAGTATATATAAACATCAATTGAAATATTCATTTATGGAGTAAAAAGCCTGATTGCCTTGACATGAATTTCTAGCTGTTATGAAAAATTTTACATTATTAGTGTATTTTATGTTACCACTTAACTTATTACACAAAGTTCCCATACAATAAAGATTCAATTTGAACAGTTCTATATACCTATGCAGCATATTGCAAATTAAAGTTATGTGTAGTATAATCATTATCTGGAATATTTTCTACCATAGTTAATATTTCCATGAATATATCATGGAAGCATTAAAATTTTTCATTTATAGAAAACTTATAAGAAGGTGCTTTTGAAGTCAATCCAAACGTACAATTAATTAGTTCTTTTTTGCAATATAATCACGTGATTTGCTTAATTGGAAAATCCCCAAAAAATTACTCCATATCTAATACGACTTTCAAAGTTCACGAAATAAAATATTTTTACAGTATCCATGCTAGCTGCTTGAGACAGACGCTCAATAGTAATATATCACTTGCATGTGATTGTTAGTCTAGAGAGCTGGTGACTAAAAAGGTAAATGATCTGCTCATTGCCACTAAGAATAAATAATGTAGTTTAGGTGTATGCGAATCAGAAAATCCGTAATAAATGCTTGAGTTGCGTTGATTTTTGGTAAAAAGGAATTTAAAAATTTCAACAACAAAATAATTATCATAAATTGTATTTTAAATGAAAGTGATAATGAATATGTAATAAATAAAAAACTGTACGATATAGGGAAGTCTTTTTAATAAATTTAATGATCTGATAATTGAAAAATCAGATGGGTCCTAATGACAGAGGTCAAGATCATTGAATAGCGTCTGCCGCGTAATGAGATGATTTAAAAATTTATACCACCAGCTCTCTAGCTGACATATGTATTCTAAGTAATTTAAAGCAATTCATATGTTGTAGTTTTATTTTCAAACAAAATAATAGCACTCTTATATATGTAATTTGAAATTGTGTAATATGAATTATGTATAGGATGAAACTGCTTAAGAGGATTTAATTATATTTATTAAATAGTAATTTTTAAAATATTGTAAAACATTTTACAACTGGCAACAAGTTTCATTTGCAAGATATGTGTATTTGTCACTTGTTATCTGCAAAAATGCACAACAGAAAGACGTTAATTGAAGCTTTATGTCGTTGATGTATAATAGAAACAACAAGGGCTTCAGAATACTGTCTTGTGGAATGCCTAGACTAATATTAGGTTTAGTAGACTTACTACTACTATGTAAGTTATTATTTTCCCTTTTATTAATTTAGATTAATTGAGACCATGCTATAGCGTAAAAATAAAAATGAAATTAGTAAATAAATAAAAATTAAAATTTCATACAAGTATATTATTTCTGTTTGTTTGGTGAACTAAGAAGAAATTTTCATACAGTGAAATTTTACTATTTAGAATATTTTCTAGTATACAAAATTGTAAGTATTGTATATATCCTAAGCTATTCTCGTATAACATCAAGATGTCCTAATGGTGAAACAAACTAGTTTGCTAACTTATTCTTTATTCTTATCTATTCACGCAATAGAGTGATTAGTTTCTTATAATAAATTTCTATTAGCATTTGTTCCTGATATACATCTAAGATTTCCTTTTAAAACCTAGCGTGGGCCAAATTATCAAGACATTTCGTTGGTAATTTGAATACGATATCTTACATACTTTCTAGAAACTTACAACCTAATCTCATTGAAAAGCAATTTTCATATTAAATATTCCATCGAGAGTTAATGAGGGGCCGGTCAAGTTTACCTCGCCCTTGAGAATAATCGGACCAAGAAAACGTTATAATTTTACACATTTCCTCTTGAATTTTCCGTTACCCAACTACTGTGGAACAGGTAGAGAAAATTTGACTTCACAGGAACATCACCTGTTACACAATTATTAGACTTCCTAACGCTCTAGTCTTCTGCATCTTTCTTTACGTGTCCGAGATACAGATTATTAAGGAGGCAAATAGTGGTAACACAGCGTATCGGTACTTTCAAAATGTGTGTCTGAGATGTTTGCTACAAATTCCCTGGGCAGCCCATCAATCCAACAGCTTGATTCACCAAGAAGTATGTCACCCAAATCGACACTTCAGCGTCGTATTCTTCTGAATCCTCTCTTATTTTCATCATAACAGAATGTCAAAAAACGAAGAGCACTACATCAAAAATGTTAGACCAAGAGGTTAATGGGAAAATGCTTTGAAGAGGCCGGGCGCCTAATAAGCAGCCGCGATATGCGGACATGCTATATAACAAAGGGAGTTCAACTTATTGCATGAATCAAAAAACGTCTATCAAGACGGTACGAATAAGAACAAGCGAATAAATTATGTAGGGGGGCGGGTATGCAAACTTGATGCTTACCCCCCACTAGCCTCAATTAAATGAATGTTTCCATCATCATAATTTCACAATTTTGCACACTATATTTCAAAGTCTATTCACTCACATTGGAGAAAATATCTTCTTCTCTTCAGATAATTATAAGTGTATGTGTAAGTTGGATAAATCGAATTAAACAATCAGCTACATATCAAGAGAAGCCAAATGAAAATGGAGAAATCCTAGAGACATTGAAATAGAAAGTTACGTTCACTAAGATTGGCGTGCCAAAATATACATAGGACATGAAAACGAAGCGGTTAAGATTAGCAGAAAAATAATATCCAATTTGGTTGTGATGAAGGGCTGTCGGGAGCATTTCCGGGCAACACCTCGTCGGCGCTAACTAAGGGCGTGCAAAATTTGAAATAAAATAAAATTGTGCAGAATCCAGTTATTTAAACAGTGCAAAAGTAATACGAATGTTGGAACTCGGAGGACTTGCCCATTTATGTTTAATTGCCTTAGTAACGTACTGGCGAAGTGAAGCCATAGCTCTGCACTACCTAACGGAAACACGCACATAAAGACAACAACATAATGACCATACCCTGTGACATTGCTACCTGTGGTAGCTGAGAATCGAACTCAGAGATAATGGCTCCTAGCCATGTTGTCTCAGTTAGCTTTGGTGTAGCCTACTGCCAACATCTCGGTAACATTTTAGAAACGTCACATATTAAGGTATCTATACCCTAGCCAGAATTTGAGCCCAGGACCCCATGGTCTTAAACCTAAAACCGTAAGCGCCAAGTCACTGAATCTGCATCGTGGTAGACGATTTGTGATCCATCAATTATCTTATTAGCCCTCCAGTGCCGTATGGTCCAACCTTTCATAACTTAAACTAACCTTGAAATACATAACTTTTGCAAGAGCTAAATATATGTAAATATCTATAACGTATATTGCAGAGAATAAGTTTTCTCCTGGTATTGGATATTCTATTTGGTTCTAATAAAGTACGAAATAATGATGATTACTTTCTATGAATGAAAATTATTCACGTTTAGAACACAGTAGAAGGCAACTTTGATATAAGATAATAATCACAATATTCTCTTGAATTCTCTCACAATTTAGAAACGTCAATTGGAGATAGAACAATATAATATAATGGTCGATTTTGGAAAAAATAATGACAACAGGCTACAACGTTAGACTAATTACCAAGAAGCTGATGAGAAAGAGCGTTTGTGAGGTACCTAACATGCAAGCACGACAGATGGTCTGGTGTTGTCGGACGTACCATAGAGTATAGACAGGTTAACCAGAGATACGAATGGATCACAAAACACCTGTCGAAGCTTTGTGAAAGAAGATGTTTAAGCTGGAAGTTCAGTCTTATCCGGTGGCTTGTATGAACATTTTGATCATTATTGGACCAACAGTAGAGTCATTTTTTTAATACTATTTTGTACATTAATTGTAATAATTTTTGCCGTTGGAAGTGTAATATTATTATACATTATACAATAGAGTCCTAGATGTATCTAGGGATGAACCAAATAGTATAAAAATTTTATGTTCTATAGAATTATAAGTTTAGAGGGAGGGTGTCATTTGAAATTCCAAAGAGGTGGAACACAAAATTGAATCAATGATCGACATATACCTCTAAAATTAGGGCCTATTTTAGATCTAGACTTATTAAAATTAACATTTTAAAACTGGTCCTTCGAGCCGGATTTTGTTTTGCTTACACCATAAAAAACAAAATTAATAATTGCATATTTTTGCTTCATTCAAGGGAATTTAACATAATTTAAAAATAATTTCTTACAGAAATTGCATATTTGTTTAAATTTGGGCACTCATAACCCAACCTACTACCTATAATTTTTCGCAAACTAAGGATCCAGCATTTATGTAACAATATTAATGTATTTTTAAAATCGTTTCTCACATTACATTAAACTTGATTAAAAAAAGAAAAATATTCACCTCATTTAATAATGACAGATTTATCACGATCAAACTACACATACTTTACGTTTTACCCTTTTATCACAATGACAATCTATATTTTATTAAACTTAATAACGGTCTCCATCAATCACTTCGATTACTTCCTGCTTCCTGTGAATTAAGTTTTCTGTACATGTTGAATATTAGAATATATGTTGTATTCGTAGAATGTTATGGATTTTCTGCCTAGGTTTTTGTTTTATTAATCTGCTTTTAACGGTCCGGCCAAATAGAATAAAATAGATTAGAAAACTTCGTTTATTATCATCATATCACAAAAAATGCATATTATGAATATAACGTACTCATAATATGCAAGCTCTTCCTAGTACTTCGGTTATGTTTAGAAATAATTAAATATTTTCATTTCAGACTGCAAATCTGAGAGGACCTACTTCCGTCACAAAATGTCATCCAACAGGTTGTAACACTTTTAATACGTGAATATTAAAAAATGCTTCACCTGTGCGAACGGCAGCTATTTTTCTGTTAGATAGCACAGGGTCGTGAATAAGGAGTGTGTCGACACTCAAAGGGCTCCACCTGCTGTATACTACGCACTGTGACTTAAATAATGTTTCCAGCCAGGAACAAAATTAAGTTACTAGCAAACATGCGATGGAATTCTTAAAATATATCTATAATATCCAAACTTACACTTTACTCTATGAAATCTCAAAATTTAATTAAATATCAGGTATGCTAGTGCAAATAATAAGAACATGCAGACATTAGACAATTATTACAACACAAGTGAGACGTATAAGAATAAAAAATATGTAATTTCGTTACTACCCCTTAAACAAAATCTATAAGAAATAGAAACTCAAAATATGTGTATGACCCCATTTAAAATTGTTTCAGTGATTTGAGTTTTTCATAGGAATGCAACTACGGCTTAGGTGATACCAACAATGAGTTTTAGATTTGTGACAGCGAGTTAAAGACAATGGATTAAAATTACAGCTCATCACTAAAATATTGTGTAATAAACAAGATCCTGTGAGCCCAATTTTGCAATGCTCGCTGCGTATTCTAGAATGTTAAAGAATGATCTAAAATAGGTATGTTCTATTAAACATATTCCACATGTGACATAGTAGAAGGTAAGTTAGCATTACATGGTACCATATGTTGCCTTACAGTAAAAAATCTTGATATCTCGTCATACTAGGCACAAACTTAGAGTTCAACTTGTAGTTGCAAAATCGTTGTGTAATTTACTCTAATATTTAAACAAAAAATCACTGACCGAAACTGTAATAATTTCTTTAAAAGTATGTAATTAAAATGGAACAACAAAACCTGATTAGAGCCTTGTCATTTTCTGTGACGCTGCAGCGTGACCTGCTACCACATCATAGACGTTCTTGATGTTGCTTGCGATTATGATTCCGTGCTGCTTCAAAATTTCTACCTGAATCTCCTGGAGACTGCTGCGAACGACTCTCCAAGCCCTAAACTTCTCCCAAATGTCAGCAGAACCCACATATAACCAAACATCTGAGTAACAGACTTCCTCCTATTACTCCTCTAAATACTAGGCCCCCTCACATAACCAAAATGACAGCACCAAATGGCTGGGCTATTACAGAAATCACTCTGCCAAATTGCCTGACCCAAACATAGGCCTATCCAACTATATGGCTTCTCCCAAACATATGCTTATCCCAAATATAAGCCTCTCCAAAAACTCTGTAATATTTACAATAAATAAGAACTAAATAACACTCCAAACTAAGCAAAATAAAAACTCACCTCATATAGAGAGTATTACATAACTTCACGAAACACGTATCGACAAAACTACGGCAACCAACAGAATTCCTTCCTGGAATTTACAAAATGCTTTCGGCAGGACGATAAAGAAAATCTGGGTACATCAAATAAAATCCACGAATGTGTCAATGATGTAAAACCCAAATTCTTCAACACAAAATAAAGACCGCCGCCGTTTAGATATCTCGTGGTTGTCGAAGAACCCAATCAGCCGGAAATGTCCCACCCTTCTTAGTGTTGCCAACTTGAGCACCTAGAGAACACTTTCTCTAGCCAATGAAAATGCGCCAACAAAGGACTTTGCAATTACACAATTATGTAATATCTCAACTACAAGAATATACGACTAACACCATCATTCAAACTATTCTTAAAGAAAACAAGTTTACTTTCTGGATGTTAAGATTTTTACAGATATACTACACGCTATGTCCTTCAAAGCACGAGTGGTTGCATACCTCTCCACTCCAATAATTGAATTAATTAGGATCAATTCACAGTAAATAAACTGAAATTAGTCATGTAACTTTTTCAAATGTTACAAGGTTTGTCATTACTCACTGTGTTGCTATGAAATACTTTATTTTTTAGTCCCCTTGTTTACTGAAAAGAAGTATTGTATTCCTAAAAAAATCATCTTCCGAGATTTCTTAGGATTTTCACATTTCAGATCATATAGATTACAGAAAAAGGTCTTTTAATTCCGTCAGTCTCTCTGTCTGTCTGTCGGTCTGTTATTTGTCTGTAGACATTATGTTTAAAAACAATTTGACGGAAAACTGTCTTTGGTAGGTAGTTGACGCTACTACCATTGAAGAAATAGGTAGACTTTCACTTGAAAATATACAGGGCGTACCGTCTAAAGAGAATAAATAATGAAAATAATGTAACAAATGGCAATAATATTTGGCATAACGTTAACACAATTGGCAAGGAAGACAATTTTTTATACTTTTATTGAAAAATGTGGTCACCCTAAGAAATAATTCAACTATGGTGAAAATTTGTAAATGTAGGTTAGACTGTTGTTTGTACCTTGGAACACTTTTTGATTTTTAATTTTTTTTTGCGTAAAATTTAATTTTCCAGCATTGTATAAATCAGACATTAAGTAGTACACATTTGGACAACTAACCAAATTATTTGAGGGTTATTGGGGTGAAAATGTCAAAATCACACAATTTTGAAGTTTTAAAAAGAACACATGTCCACAAAATAAAGTCGATGAAAGGTTCCTTTGACCAGACTAGGTGCATCATATGTTCTTGGGGTCGCTGAAACTGAATCCGAGACCCGTTTTGCCCCATAACGTCAGGTTTTTCTCCCAACCTCAAAAAATAGCTAAAAATGGTAAAAGTCAACAACATCAACCTTGCAACCTAATCAAACTTCATAACTCCATATCTTCATGATCCAAAAATCCAAATACACAATAACCTATAACCTCAGAACCTATAACCTCAAAACCCGCAACCCCAAAACCCCCATAATTGCAATATCCATAAACGGAGAGACTTCACTGGAGACTTAATCCTCGATGTTTAGAGAGTTGAACCAGATATTTGTTCCATCACTATAACTCATAAAGTTTGTAACCATAAAACTCTATAATTTCAATACCCAGTAAAGTCGAGATGTTCTTTATTTCAATTACCTACATTCAGGCATACTCAAGAACAATGAGGTGGACGTAGCAATTTTCTGTTCCCTTTGGGGTGCTTTATTAACGTGAGTCCCCTTGCCTCTCACTGTTCGGGGTGGTTGATTTACGTGAGTCCCCTCACCTTTCACGATTCTTAAATGAATTTAAATTTTTTGTAAATAGACGTTTTATTGATCTTCAGTCTTAGAGTGATAACGGGTTCGTTTGTTTGTGAATGATCTCCGTAGTGCCTTTCTCTGACGTGTCTCTCTTCAAAGACCAGCAGTAGTCTACCAACATGTGGGCATCCCAAACACCCTGATATCTCTTTTCAATATCTTGTAAATCCTGGTGGAACCTGCACTTTTTTCATTTGCATATTGAATACTTTCCTGAAAATTTAGGCAAGTTTAGTGAAGAGCAGGGCGAAGGGTTTCACCAGGATTTACAAGATATTGAAAAGAGATGTCAGGGTGTTTGGGATGGCCACATGTTGGCAGACTACTGCTGGTCTTTGAGGAGAGACACGTCAAACCAACATAAGAGAAAGGCACTACGGAGATCATTCAAAAACGAAACGAACAGTGAGAGGCAAGGGGACTCACGTTAATAAAGCACCCCCCAAAGGGAACAGAAAAGTGTTAAAAAAAATGCAATAAAGAACATCTCGACCTTACTGGGTATTGAAATTATAGAGTTTTATGGTTACAAAATTTATGAAATATAGGGATGGGACAAATATCTGGTTCAACTCTCTAAACATCGGGGATTAAGTCTCCAGTGAAGTCTCTCCGTTTACAGATATTGCAATTATGGGGTTTTGAGGTTACCGGTTTTGAGGTTATAGGTTCTGAGGTTATAGGTTATTGTGTATTTGGATTTTTGGATCATGATATGGAGTTATGAAGTTTGATTAGGTTGCAAGGTTGATGTTGTTGAGTTTTAAAATTTTTAGCTATTTTTTGAGGTTGGGAGAAAAACCTGACGGATTCAGTTTCAGCGACCCCAAAAACATATGATGCACCTGGTCTGGTCAAAGGAACCTTTCATCGATTTTATTTTGTGGACCTGTGGAATCGTTCCATGGTACACTATTTTCGTGTACCTCAGAACAAATCATCATATACAATTAAAAGTAATTTTTTTGTTTGCTCATGACTGTAATGAAACATATTCTTTATACGATTTTGCAAACAGCAGAAAAAACTATCTATGAGAACTAAAAGAAAAAACAATAATTTTAAAGATAATTTTTCTTTCAATTCTCATAGATAGTTTTCTCTGCTGTTTGCAAAATCCTATAAAGAATATGTTTCATTACAATTATAAGCAAACAAAAAATAATAATTCACTTTTAAACACCTATAGAGTATATTGGCTCCATTACTAGTTAGGTAATACCGGTGAAAATCTGTTTCTTCATTCAGTTAGTGTCAAACACTCATGTCAAAAGTGTTAATAATTGTCTTGAGTTTTGCATGAAACATCGTGTGAGCAGCTTTGTGCCTTTCTGGTAGGATCCAGAATAAGGGCGAAAAACGTTTCAAAGGCTAAGCATTTCCAAGAAAGAGAATGATAGGTTCATGAAAATGCAATCCATTTGGATGAAACATTTTCCAAAAGACGAGGTATGTAAATAAATTCATTTTAGGCCTTTGTTCTCATTTTTAACTGAATCCTCATGGCCGTAGGGGTTATGTGGATACCTGTTTACTCTACATAGCCATAGAATTGTCAAATAAGACAAATTCATTTTAGGATTTTAATTGCTGGCATAACCAGAATTCAGGTTGTCGAAATAATGCCTTTGCATTCTTTCGACAACAATCTTTATTGTAAATCAATAATTTTAAAGATAGTGCTTCTTTTAGTTATTTCTGCTGTTTGCAAAATCTTATAAAGGATATGTTTCATCCTCATATACCTTGGAACACCCGCGTTTATCTCCATAAAACCGGACAAAATAGTGTTCCTGAATGTTGGTAAGGTAGGATAAATTAGGCAAATGCTATTACATTGAAAATATAACTTAAAATAAGTAGTGATATTTATGAAACTGACGAAAAGCCGTACCGGGTGTTAGAAAAGTATGGGAACGGTGAAAAATCTCGAACAGTTTTCATCAAATCGAAAAATAAAAAAATACGTGTCAAAAGGTTTTCAAAAAACTATCTACTGATACCAAAAATGACCTCCCCACCTACCACCCAGTGGGTGGGGCGAGGGGCAACTTTAGAATTTCAAATGGAAACCCCTGTTTTTTATTGCGGAATCGGATTCTACGGCCACAAATACGTAAATTTTATTTAGGACTTTTTTTCGATTCGTGCACGTTGTCGCTGTAATCGCAAAAAATGAAAAGAAAACATGACTGTTTCAAGAGTAGCGTCTTGTGCCCATAAAAAAATGTCCAATTCAAAAACTGAAAAACACGTATTTGTTATTTTTACGAAATCTATACAATGACATTGGATTCGACTCTCCCACCCCCAACCCAGTGGGTGTGGCGGGGGTTAACTTTGAAATTTGTAATGAAAATCCCTATTTTTTATAGCGGATTCGGATTCTACCGGGCATTTTTTTCGATTCTCGCAAGGTGTCGCTGCAAGGCAGACGAACGGACGGACGGACGGACCGATAGACATTATGGAAGTTGTTCAGAATTCGATCACCAACACGGTGATACGAAATTTTTTTCTCTGCGAGCAATATTACCGGTTTTATACATGCACCGATCGAATGCAATATACTTCTCGTCTTGTATTTGCGAAGAGTATAATAACAATTAACAAATGTTCACCAGTCTGGCGGGCGTAACATGATTTTTACGTGTTTTGCAACCATGTTCACCTTTTAAATTTGAGGTGTTCGATGAACTAACTTTTTTGTCATGAGAGCTCGGTCTATAATATGTTGTTTAAGACGGATGTAATTGCTCATTTTAAAGTTAGTTCTAATTAGTGGGGATCACTAAAGCTCGTTGTACAAGTGTAGATATTAAAAGGAATCCTTTTCTAAATTACCATTCGTGATTTATAAATTCATTGTAAACTCCCTAAAATTCTCGGAAATGTATTAAGTAATTTAATGTGGATCGATTTTTAACCTTTAGTTTCAATTATTTATCGCAGAATATCCGTCTTGTATGAATCCTACAACTTTCATGCGTCTATAGGTTAAACTGCAGGTTTTAAAGTTTTAAATCTATTTTCGTACAAATTTTCGTGTAACTTAAAAGTTTTATTAATATCTTGAGAACTTTGACTGGCTCTTCTTTTTATTAAAATATTTGAATAAAGTTTCCTTATAATACGGATAAGCGCTATGCATATTACTTTAATGGATGAAAATGGAAATTTTCATATCATAAAATAGATTTTCAATATATGTGTATGTATTTTATGAAGATTGTTCGTTTTCCTTAGTATGTTTGGAATAGTTCAATAGGTAGAATAAAAAAAAATAATATACTAAATATTGACAATGATGAATGATTAGATTTTGTCTGACTATAGGAAACGTTTAATATTAATTTAGAAAAAACAATGAGCAACATATTTTTGTTTAAGGATGTCTGAATTTAACCAATAATTATTTCTGTAGTTTTATTTTCAAGAGCAGATCTTTGAGGTCAAAGTGGCGCAAGGCGCCATAAAATTGGAGTATAATTCCAAATTGAAATTTTAAGAATGGATCTGGCGAAACTATCAAATAACACAATTATATTTGCAGTCAGGTTCAACAAAAACAATATACTTTTGGCTAAAACCACGACAGTTTTTTAATGTGTAATAGAAATTTCCGGATTACATAATGAATATTTGACATGAATTATTAGTATTCCAAGTACAGGTACTAACATGCATGGAGAATAGCACATTAATTCTAATAAGAGGAAGCTGCAGATACATTACAATTAATTTAGATTATGTTTGACACTGATGCCATTCATTCGCATTGTATCTATACTGAGAATTGAATTCAATTTTTTAGGAGATTATCAACAATGTTACCTCAACTTATACAGGGTGTTGCATCATGAGAGGGACTTAGCTTAACAGGAGGTACAGAGCATCAGTGGTAATCAGAACCTCTCATAGAAATTTCTCATTGGGCCTTCATTACGAAGTTACAGGGTGTTTTGTCATTTTTGGCAGAAACTACTTTTTGTCATTACTTTGACAGGGAACGGAATAATGGTACAGCTAATACAGTAACGATTCTTCAGAAGTACATGTGACACACAAAAAAAATGTAGATCCGGAATCACTAAAATTTAGATTTCTTTTTTACCTCTAAAAAACATTACCCTGTATATATTATTTTGGAATCTCTATACGATATTCGAAAAGAACACTAAAAATAAGCAAAATGGCCTTATTCAGTGTGAGTGATTCCTAATTCCGGCACGTTTTTAAGATCAATTTTAGTAAAAAATGTTGGTCTAATAGGTAATCGCGAGGGTAATCGGGTATATATATTAACAAAATATTTAATCAATCATAGTAGGCTTAATCAAAGTGACAGATAATAACAAGAAATCTCCTAAGCAGTTGAATAATTAATTGTTTGTAATTTAATGTGTCAATAATCCGCATTTAGTTTGTGAAGTACATTAAATTAAGAAAATTGAAGGTCTCCTGATTGTAACCTTTGCGGTGACTTTTTATTGGACCACTTAAAAAATGAAGTTTATAGCGTCGAAATTGATTACAACCTGCCACGAAATACGGAATAATCTGGTCCAGGAGGCGACTGCAAATTTGTGTGCGGAACGAGTGGACGGGATTTATCAGTTTAGAATAATGCAGTAGTATGCCCTAAACTCATGCTGGTCGGCCGATCACAGTCCCTGGCGGTAATGAGTAATTACGGTAATTGTTTATTGGAGCAATGGGGCGATTGGTCGGCCGACACCCACCCCTGGCGATAGCCTTGGCCGACTATTAACAACAATGCAATTTTTAGTGCCTAGCCTCCCCCAAGGAGTGACCAGGTCGGCCTTGGTCTATTCGAAAGAACAAAATTTTTCGTTTCATAAAACCCCGGTCGGCCGATCTCGGTCCCTGGCTTTAATGAGTAATTACACTAATTGTCGTGGGGGCACAGAGAGGATTGTGGATTGTGATTTTTCGCACCTGTGGATTAGTTCCTCATGGGTAGCTCTTCTAATTGAATCCTGTGACATGTTTTGAAATGCATTTCTTACTCTTTGCATACAATCTTCAATGGTTGTTAATGGACTCTCATAAACTTTATTTTTAATAGTTCCCCAAATAAAATAATCCAGAACTAATAAGTCGAGCGAGCGAGAAGGCCATAAGAAAGGTACCTTATTGAGCACCGTCGTGCTGATAAAAAATGTTTCTATACTCGGCGAGAGGTAAATTTTCTAAGTACTTATTATTCAAATTTTGTAAGATATTCAAATATCTTTCACCTAAAAGAAAAACAAAAATTTACCTATACATGTTAGCAGAAGAGAAAATTTAATTTACCATTTAAATTTTCCTGATAAAATTGTAATGCCACCACTCTATCGTTTCCTATGGCACAGTAAACATTGAACTGTCAACTTTCCTGAAAGTTTCGCACTCTGAACATATGAGGATTTGAATCATTCCAATAATGGGAATTGTGTCTATTAAGAAGTCCGTTTTTATAAAATTTTGCTTCATCTCTCCATATAATATTTCCCAAATAAGAATCGTCACCCTCAGACTTTATTAGAATAAACTCACAAAAATTTTGTCTTATTAGAAAATCTGTTTCTTTTAATCCTTGAACCATATGGAACGAGAACGGGTGAAACTTACGTTTTAATAAGATTCTGTGAATTGAATCTTTGCATAGTCTCGATTTCAGAGCAGCTTGTCTTAACGACATCCTTGGAAAGGCATGAAAATATCCCAGAATGACTATTTCAATGTTTTCGTCATCAACAATAGGCTTTCTTCTTTGCATTTTTGCCTTGACAGAGCCATAATTTTTAAAATTTTCAACTATGCGTTTTACAGTGTTTGGTGACGGTTTCCGTTTTTCTGGATATCGAGTAGCAACTGTGCTGCAAGTACTTGATACTACCTTATCACATTCTCCATAAATAATAAACAAATTTAAAAAGTCTTCGTAGGCGTAATTTAAACGTGCTGGCATTTTTTGACATAAGATAATGACTGATTGTTTCTAATCATGGCTATTTTGATGAAATGATTACAACAATTCATGAATTTCTAATAAAATCGCAAATATTTCAAAAAGTTGAAAACTTCAACCACTCAATGCTATTATCAGAAAAAAGGGAATTCAATTTTACACAACTTGACGTAAAAAAATACAGGGTGTTCCATTTGACCTAAACAAGTTTTCGCGGTTTGAAGTTGACAAAATATAACGCGAAGAACGGAACACTTGGTATGATATTATTGAATTTATTTCAGTTGTAGAACGTAGTTTGTTGCAGGGCTCCCAGATAAAAGGGGAATATATATGCACAAAAAAATAACTTTAGAGGCTGATATATCAGCAATACAGCAGGGTAGGGTGGTCACACTGGTCACCCTGTGCCCTGAACAAAATTTTTATGTTTTACGTGAAGTCCCCTCTCTGCATTTAATTGGTGGCGAAAGAGGCTCACACGGCCCACTAGACAAGTACCTGGGGAGTGGCTTCGACCAAATTGGGGCTTTAAATGTACGCTGGTGAAAACAAATACGCTTCTTACTATAACAGATTTAATAATTATATATAGGTACGCTTACAGCCAGAGATAACCTTACACACAATCGATATTCTTAGATGTGTGGCCCACACTTAACCTAACACAAAACATATGATAACTTAAAACTAATAAAATCTTAACTAATAATAGGCAAAATATGACCCCCCAAAATATATTAACTTAGACGATTACATTAAAATACTGAAAATAACATGAAATGAACAAAATAATGTGAATTGAGTAAGTGACGATAGGTTCAAGCGTGTTGTTCAAAACTACAAAAGTTAATTGGTCATATGCAAAGTATGTACTGATAATTTACATTTAATGTCTACCGTAAGAAAGCTGACGGGCACTCTACGCCTCACGTAGAAGGTGGTATGTGATATAAGGTCCCTCGTTAGGTAATTCAAAGACGCTTACCTCCAGCAGGTTTCAAAATGTAACCAATAGGCCTACCAGGGGACCGTAGGTTCCAAGGGACCAGGCAGGAGAGTCTCACCGGTACACTCAGGATTCCAAATTCACCAAATATCTTGCCAACCAAGTTTCAGTAAAACCAAATTCACATACAGATATACAAATCCAACAGGTAAGATGTGCGGTCAAACATACATGGTGCAATGCCAGTAAAAGTCCAAGATAAAATGAAACCAAAAGAACAAAAGGTACAAAAGAACAAGAAAACCAGAAAGAACAAAAAAAAACCAAAAAGCCCTGCAATAAAGAAATAACGAATATTACAAATCTATTTTCTAAAGAGGTTTCAGAGGTATATCTTAGATGTTGAGTGGGCTTTCAGAATTCCTTTGCCATGTGCTTCCAGCAAGTTGATTTATCCGGAAAATTCCGTAGCAGTATTTCCCAATAGAAAATAATCAAAATATCAAAATAAAATACTGCTAATTTGTCACTACAGCACAAAATCCCATTAAAGGAGCAAATTAACAAAATGCTATCCACGTGCTCAGTGACACAACTTATCCTCCAGCCGGCAAACGGAAAAAATCCCCAAAAATGGCCCAGACGGAAACCTCTGTCAAAATCTGAGAATGACTAAAACTTTGTTCATGGGTACGTTCCGAATGAACACTATAGAACATAACCCACAAATCTGATAAATCTCCCTTAATGACGTTTATATTCCTCACATAATACAGTATTTCATAATTCCATTAACAAAACAATAGGTTTAATTGATAATAACGGTCTTGAAAAGGTTATAACCGAGACGTTCGAAACTCGCTTCCTAATTAGGTACAGTTACAGTGCGTTGCTAGCAATGCGTTGCCAGCAACGTGCTGCTAACATCACTGTGCGTGGCTCACATGGAGCACGAACGGTAGGCAACCAGTTATATTATATTAACATATTACGATATTCAAATTTAAATGTACAGATACGAAAATAGACTGTAACAAGTTCTCCTTGTGTTCTTTCTCCGCGCCAAAGAGCAAATGAGGATGTCCTACACAGAAAAAGTTATAACGGTTCTTGCAAACCGTTGCATCTGTCAAATTTTTTATAGAATGTCAAATATCTTCGAAATTACTGGGTTTAGATTAGGGTGTGCTACATGTCTGAACTAAGAATTTTATTGTCATCTCGAAAAGTCGAAAATATATAGGGTGTTCCATTTAAAATAAGCAAGTTGATATCGACTTCCGGTATAACCGGAAGTACCCCATGCTTCTAATTATTTTATTTGGATTGGCCACACCGACGTTAGTAAGCTAAAATTTTCAAACATTTCTGATGCTTGCTTTTCTCTATATCGTTCGATTCAGTTCCCGGTGAGACACCCTGTATACCATGCAATTTTATCCTATTTTACTTTTTATTTCATATTTTAATATTCTTAGAATAACTATTATTCCTACTGTACGGTTAAATATCGTAACCTCGGTAAACTTCGCTCTCATAATTATTGTATAGTGTATTGTATATTAAGAGACTAAAATAAGGTTTATTATTATTATATTCGAAAAAACCTTTACTTACTACCATTTTTCCAATATGACGTACGAAGCCTACACGGAATGTTCAGGAATATTACTGTGTTAAATTACCCTCTCGGGATCTCTATGAAATTTAAGCTTTTCTCGAATCATTTCTATTATTTGGACTGATTTGCATTTGTACTGCTTCTGTTAATATTAATATTACTCGCATCTTATATGTAAAGATTCGTCTTAGCTTATTTAACAAATTTAATACCGAGACATAATTAAAGAAAAAAAAAATTAATTCTGAAAGAAAGCAACGCAATATTCACACAGAGGAATTTAAAACTTTGTCTAGTTTTTAATTAAAGAAACAAGCTTTATGCTTATTAAAATATAAAAGAGAAGAATAAAGGATTTTAATAATCCCAGAAAAGTTTAAAGAAAATGCATTTGACTTACACACAACTTCCATTCGGGATTCGCTCTGAGCGGACGCGAAAGAGGGCGCCTCTGCTGACACCTCACATCTGAAGAGGCCGCTCGTTTTCCAGCTGACAGGGTGAAGTACCACTTTTCTACTGTCTGACTTAGACATCTGCAATTATAAAAGAAGTTCATATTATATTCAAGAGTTTTTAGACTAATTTCAACTTAAACCTCCTTTCGTTGTATTAATTAACAAGGCTGGGATGTTGCTTCTTGTGTCTACGTCTTTGTGCTGTCAGATAACATTTAGGACATGATAGAGAAATTCTCTCCCTTTCATAATTTAAGAAAAAAAAATTCCAGCCGACAGATGTCGTGCGTAATTTTATGTTATTACTTTTGTCTTTCTAATTAGTTTATCCCTATTCGAATGCAAATGCAAAGTAGGAATTCTGCTTTACTTTTCACGATTGTACATCTTTGGGCTAAGCTCAAATAAATCTGAGAAAGTTCAGTAACGAAATATTAAAAGGCTTAGTCATAGTCCAGTTGCCTTTATACATAAATATGGTTTCTGTTCCAAATAAATCCGAACTTTCTCTTGTCTTAATAGCTTTGTTTTGTCATTTTAAATAATGTATTAATTGAGAGTGAAATCGCGCTGGCATCAAAGAATATTAAAGATCAAAGGTAAAGACAATCATTTTATTTTCGAATATCTCACTTGCTATGGCTCGGATCATTTTTTATGTACAACGAACCGTTTAGAAAAAAAGGGTTACGAATTTTCCGCATCAAGCGTATGCCATTCCGTTTAGCCTATGCATAAAAAGATTATTATTCTGTGAAACATGTAGATGCTTTAATTATTGAAACTTCAATAACTCTTCAGTGCAGTTTCAATAATTAAATTGTTAATACCACTGTGGCAGTTGGCGGACACATCGATCTTCTGCTTCGTCTCATAGACGTAGTCATTCACAGCAACAATTAAGTACGTTTCATGAAATTAGGCAAGACACACAACACACAATTCTATAATACTTCAAGCTTTATATCCTCACTGTAAGCAATATATTTTATTCCGACATGCTATAGCCGGATCCGATACCACTTCTGTTCTATTTAATAAAATAAAACTTAATGCTATGAAAGAATTTGAAAATCGTCCTGATTTACATCTATAGTTTATCTCAGCTTAGAATGCAGTGCTTGTAGTAAATAGAGAACGTATGTATTTGTCTCTGATTGGCACATTTGCAAGCCAAGTTTACGCAGGGAAGATTAGTAGATCAGAACAGATTTAGTGTATTTTATTCTTACTGCAATAAAATAAGAACATTTACATTCAATAAATTCGATGTTTTATAAGATCGTCAAATAATCGTTAAAATATATTGCTGTTATTGATTTCCTACAATTTTTATCCGAGGCATTTTTTTCAAATTTCAAACGCCTTGGAGATATATTGACCGTCTACATAGTAGTGACTTGGCCTGTATAAACGCAATAGAAAAAAATGTACACAATTTGTGTCATACGATCTGCCATATAAATTATTTAAAATGTTTTTTATGACATGTACATTAAAATGTCGTTTAAGATAAATTTTCGACTTTCAGTTAAATATTGAGACAGTGAATAAAACTGTCGGTGTAAAATTAGCTCAGCCCTCTTTAATTATTAACAGAGGAAATGGGCAAGGTGTAGTTAATAACGTAATAAGTCATCCTTTTATTTGGGAGTTTAATTTTCTCCCTAGGGACCTGCAAGGACATGCCCGCAGTGTTATTGAATTAACATTTTGAACATCTGTATTACCAAGGAAGATAATTTATGTCTTTAAATCTTTTGTGCGTATGTTTCCTCATTATATTAAATGATAAAATATTGTCTGTCTTACTATTATAACCCTCTATTATTTATTGCATACAAAGTGTCTGGGAATTATATCTCAATTTTTTTCTGAGAGTGGATTTTTCATTCAAAAAGAACAATAACAACCTAGTCACCACGAGCTCGAAATCAACGAAAACTATCGTAGCTGCTTTGGGTTCAAAGTCAATCGTGCTCAATATCTGGTTTTCATGGTTTTACTTTGTTTTTTCTGACCATTTGGCATAAGAAAAATATACTCACAAGAATCAAACTTGTAAACGCTTTATCCAGATTTAATATAAAACTTCTCAGGGCAAAAAAAACAATAAATCATTGCAGCAAAAGTTCCATTCAAAATTTATTTTAACTCCTCTATATTCTTATGTTTATAGTTTATTAGTAAAATGGGGAAGGGTAGGGATGAAATTTCCTTTATTTTAATAGAAAATAATCGATATAAATGTAGATCCGATTTAAAAACATCGCTAGACGCTGAACATGTTTTGTTTTTTGTATTGATTTAGTGTATTAGGCATAGTATATCTTACATGTATGTTAGTTTCTTATACTCCATAGCATATAATGGGCTTGTTCCATGATATTCTTTTCATATGGTTTTTATACTTTTTCATATAGTACTCGATATTCTCATTATGCAATTAAAATTTCGTATCATTAACTTTTCCGTTCTCGAGATATAAGGAGTTAAACTTAGTAATAGTTGCAAAAACCAAACGCTCACCTGTGACGTAACTATACGCAAGTGACGTAAGAAAAGTGGCTTTCTGGTACCTTTCAAATTTAACCTGTAAGGTCGGAAAACATGGAATTTTCAAACGCTGGTAACTAAATAAATACGTCGAGTGGAAGTTCGTTCTATGTCTCTACGGAAAGGAGAAGGTCGGCGAATAATTTTAATCGTAAATTGCAGGAACAAAATCGAAAGTTCGTCCCGACAGGAGCGAGAGAAAATTGTAATTTTTTGACATTTCACCAAATTGAGCTCCCCTACTGTCAAGAAGTAAGCATAACAAACAATACTTCGAAACACTTGTAATTATAACAACTAAGGAGCATCAAGTCTATTGAGATCGCCGAGTCTATGCGTATAGTGACGTAGCGCCTGGCCACACCCCATTTTCGCGAGGTGGAAATTTGTAATAGTTTTTAAGATACTAAACGTGCGAATAAAGGCGCGTTTACACCAAAGCCTTCCACTAAGTTTTCCACAAGTTGCGGCAATTTGTTGCTTTTTCTACAAAATACAGCAACTTTTTCTGTCTTCCACTTGTGGAGAGACAAGTCTTCCACTAAATTTTGGTTTCCCGCGGAATGTCGGCAAAGATCAAAGAAAGTTGACAACTAAAAGTGGAAGATTTGTTGCTGCGCGCTTTGCGCAAGCAACTTGTAGAAAACTAGAGGAAAACTGTTCCCCCTCCACGCGCCCCGGACGTCGGGCGCTAGCATCCCCCCGTCAGCGCACGTATGTACTTCAGCTGCAGGTGTTGTTGGTGTTTTCGTGTGTGTTTTCGTTGTGTTTATATCAAAATGGAAGGCTGTAGTGAGAACGAATGGACCAGGACCATGTCACTGCCACTGTACCTATCCCTAGCCTTCAACGAGGGTCTTACCCAATATCTTCGGGGACCTCTTGTACAGTGGCTGGCTATGATGACACAGGCAGCCGCAGCAATAATTGCGTCTTCTTCGTCCGACTTCCTTGACACTACTGCCTAACCTTTCGCGACAATTCTTTGACAACAAGTTTTCCACTTGTTGCTCTAAATTTGAGAAAAGCAACTTTTAGTGTTCTACAAAAAATCTTCCACTTGTTGCACTAATTTGAGAAGAGCAACTTTTAGTTGACAACTTTTAGTTTTCTACAAACAATCCTTTGTCAACGTTTAGTTGTCAACTTTGGTGTAAACGCTCCTTTAGATTCTTATTTTTTGCAGATCCATTATTTTATACTTGCAATTTCGATTTATGAAATTAAAAAAAATGCCGAACAAGCCGGCTAACGTAATTTGCAATCTACCAATGTGAATATTATGTATTTATATTCTGTGTATATGTATTGACAAATAAATTATTATTGACAAATAAATTATCTTTCTCTCTGAATTAATCTTAACACAAACACATTTTATTTGAATCAATATAATCAAAAACTTGCACATATTTTAAATCGGATATTACTATTTATCCCATAATATATGCATGGTTTTCATTTGCCCTAATATTGATATTGGTGATATGCTAATTTGACTGCACCTAATGAAAATTAATTAAAAAGCATATCATTGTAGAAGAGTAGAAAATATTGAATGTAATGTATATAACTATCAATAATTATGTTGCTATTGTTTCTAAATTGCTGAGAACAATAGCAGTTGTAAATAAATGAAATAGGAATACGTTTATTTATACATGTGAACTTTATCACTCTTTCTACTAACATAATAATAATAATTTATTTTCTAATTAAATCAAATATATTAAATACAAATTCGACGCAACAATAAGTCTTTTTTAAAAGTGAATTATTATAATTTGCTAGCATAACCAAAATTCAGGTTATCGAAAGAATGCAAAGATTTCATTAATATTTTTACACATAGTTTTCATTTAGTTCTCATAGATAGTTATTTTTTCCGTTGTTTGTAAAGTCCTATAAAGAATATGTTTCAATGCAATTCTTGCTTATAATTGTATTGAAACATATTCTTTATAGGATTTTGCAAACAGCAGAAAAAATAACTATCTATGAAAACTAGAAGAAAAACTATGTGTAAAAATATTAATGAAATCTTTGCATTCTTTCGATAACCTAAATTCTGGTTATGCTAGCAATTCTAGCAAATTAAAATTTAAAGATGAATTTGTCTAATTTCTTATTTGAAAATTCTCAGTCAACAACTAGCATCCACACGGTCCCCTACGGCCATGCAGATTAAACTAGTATCTACATAACCCCCTACGGTCATGAAGATTCAGTTAAAATTGAGAACAAAGGCCTAACATGAATTTATTTATCTACCTTGGCTTAAAAATGTTTCATTCTAATGAAATTACATTCTTATGAAATCTATCATTCTTTTCTTGGAAATGCTTAGCCTTTGAAACGTTTTCCGCCCTTATTCCGGAGCTCATCGGATAGGCACAAAGCCACTCATAAATATCTTTCATGCAAAACTAAGACAATTTCTATGAATAAGTATGAAATAATTATATTTGATATTGACTGATAAAAACAACACATCTTCACATGTCTATTAGCTAACTAGTATTGGAGACTATATACTATATGCACATCTAAAAGTGAATAATAAAAAGTCTTTTACTATAACAGTTAATTAAACTGAAATTATCTGAGTTAACGGACTTGTAACACTTTTAATGAGAATGCCCAAATTTATTTACTTTGTTTACACTATTCTACGATATTGACATAAATAAGGCATGTTTGAAAATATCGTTCTCCATCTTTCTTTACGCTTCTGAGACATGGACTTTTATGTAGGCATATAAACGGCGCATTGAAACTTTCGTCATATGGGTCTGAATACGCTTGCTATAATTTCTCTGAGCAGCCTATTGCACCAGCTCGATGCAAAAAGAGATACTTCCCCAAGAGCTACTTTCCAGCATCGAATTATATCGAGTCCTCTCGTTTTTTGAGAGAGGCTAACAGAATGTGTAACGTTGCAGAAAAAATCAATTGGTAAGATGACAACCTCCAAAACATTGTACTGACATCATCAAAGAACCCATGGGAAAGAGCTTTGATGCTTTGTTGAGACCGTAGTTCTAACAGGCTAACGCGATAGAAGTCGTGAGGCTGCCTGACATGCTGTACAATTATAAAAGACTAACTAGAATATTATATAAATCGTAAATCGTCTGTGAAAGCGTAGTGAATAATAAGAAGAAAATAATTTTTGTAAGCAAAAGAAACCAGGGAGATAAAAATATTTAGCTGAAAGCTATAAAAGATAAATTTTAGTTATAAGAACATTGCAACCCCTTTGGAGAAACAGTCTGAATTTTTTAGTGGTAATATTGTATTAAGAGCTGGGTATGAATACTAAAAAAGTATTTAAATACAGAATACTGAATACTTATAGATAAAGGTATTTTAAATACTGCAATATTCAGAATACTCTAGACTAGAAGTACTTGAATACCAGTATTCACGGTATTCATAATGACATGAATACCATGAATACTTAATGAAGCAGTAAAATTCTTACTTAAAATATTAAACAATAAAAAAATTTAGACATTTTTAATTAATTTATTTATTAACATTAACCCATTAAGGATGGAGTTTCCATTTTTGTAAAAAAAGACTGTTTCATGTATAAATACTAGGATTCATTCTAATTTTGAAAGATATTACATACAAATAGGCAAAAATTCAATATTTTTTTATAAAAATCCATGTTGGCATGTGGCAACGCTAGGTTTCAAAGATGACAGGTTTAGAACTCTACTGCCAAATGGCTTAGTAAATATATATATCACCTAAAATGTAAGCATTTTTAGTGAAAATGTTACAAAATTTTTATAAAACATTACAAATTATTATGAAATTCCAAATTACAGTTCAAACAGAACCCCACATCACAGTTCATATATACTTACTTCTCATAATAGACTTGCAGTTTTCGCCGGCCCATCTTTTTTTTTCTTATCTGGTAGAGATCAAATAGTGTCCTATATTGTCGTACCTAATGTCATCAGAAACTCGGCTGCATAACTTACTTGATACGCTCCTTGATGGCCTACCCCCCCACACTACGCGAGTTTCTATATCTTCTCAAGTAAGTTTTGACGATTTCCCGTCTAAATTCTAACTGGGTTAATTTATTTCCTGCCTTTTTATGTAGAACCCAAGCATTTTGGATGGTGGCATCTATTAGCTATGTAAACAGACACCACCACCATTTTTTTTTATCGCAGGGCAATTCTGTGGCGGGAAATGTTCTCATCCATGAGATCTGTACCCCCCAATGCAGAATTGTATTTACCTACCAGTAACGCCCGTTTAACATTTATGTTTCTTTTTTCTTTGTGAGAATAACGTTTGACGGTACCCATCGGGGATACTCCGTCAGATGTTGAGGCAACGGTGACCATGTTGTTGTCAACCCATCTAACTAATATGATGATGTTTTCACGGTCTAATAAAGATGCGACTTCTCCTCTGTTTTTCTTTTTCATTGCTTTCTTTGAAATTATTGGACAGTTCTTTGGGATACGATTTTCTCTCATAGTGCCCGTGACTTCATGCCCCAGTTGCTTGAAGTAAGCTAATAAAGTAAAGCTAGTGAAAGGGTTATCACTAAATAAGGAATAACGCAAGTTTCGCTTTTCATCAGGTAGTTCTTCAAGCAAAGTGACAAACGGTGCAGCAGACGCTCCAAACACTGTCCGGTAATTGATTTTTTTTGTGATTACTATACTTCCAATCCACTACGTGGATGTGGAAGTAAAAATACAGGGTTATAAGTTTTAACATCCATTTTTAGCGAAATTAACATTTTGTGACCCTAATCGTTTTTAACCTGTACCCTTCTTTTTCGAAAGTTATTTATAGCTTTTAGGGTTATGATGCAATATTCAATTTTCACATATTTTTAAATCATCATTATTTCAAAAATTAAATTCGATTGCACCTGCATCTTTACATGTACACCACACCAATTCCCACCATTATAAATAACCAGAAATAATACATCATAACGTCACACAACATTTTTTGACTTACCTAACTTAAGAATGAGAATGACAACAAACAGTTAAACAAAACACCCAAATCAAGTCAGGGAACAGGAAAGCACAGCACGGTTTGACCACGACACGACTACTTACTACACATAAGGGAAGTGAAGTCAATTATTTCATGCTTGTTCCTAGAATTATTTATCAATACCACTTGTTAATAAAAAAATCGGTAAAGGTATTTACATAGAACTTCCCTCGTTATTTGCGCATGAGGTCGCTCTAAAATTTTTTTAATTACGAAATGACATTGGGAATAATAATCGGAATATAGTTATTGCTATTGTTACAAAGAAAACCTGATAACTTTTGGTCAAGAAAATATACAGAGTTCTCATCCAACAGCAAAAGTTCAATACTAAATAGCAGGTGCCACATATGGCAGGCGCAAATACCTTTACAAATGTCCACCATGACTGAATTATTTCTTGGGATGACCACCCTGTACATTTTTCAATAAAAGTATAATAGGTGCATATGCCAAATATTATTGCCATCTGTCACATTTTCAATCCAACATTCACGTAATGGAGTGGAAGTATAGTGTGTGGTTAAGAAATTTCATTTTTTTTACAAATTTTTCAAAAGATGTTGGTAAAATGATTTTCAAAATTTTTTCTTCTGAAATAGGTTTAAAATGTCAAACGTAGAAATTTTAAATTTGAGCAAAAAGAAAAGTTTCCTTCTATTCTATAGTAATGCTAAAAAAAGTTTAAAAATTAAAAATTATATATTTTTTAAAATAGGTTTAGAATGCTATGAAACGTGAAAATTTTAAATTTGAGCAAATAAAAAAAATTCGATCTATTTTGGTGATAAAAACTTTTTGAAAAATGTTGGTGAAAAAAATTTTCAAACATTTGTTTCTGAAATACCTAGGTTTAAAATGTCATTTAAATTTGAGCATTCTAGTGTTAAATTTTTTTCCAAACTGGTAACAAAATGTTGCAAATTTTTTTTTCCGAAATTGGTTTGGAATATCATGAAACGTGGGAATTTTAAATTTGAGCAAAAAAATGTTTTTCGTCTGTTCTATAGTAGTGATACATAAATGGATTAAAAATATTTTCAAATTTTTTAAAAAATTCTTCAAAAACATTTTTAAATTTGTTTGAATAGTTTTAGAATGTCATGGAAACGTGGATAGTTAAAATCTGAACAAAGAAAAAAAAATTGTATCTTAGTGGTAAAATTTTTTTAAAATAGTAAGAAAAATTTCTAATTTTTCTTTTAGATAGATTTAGAACACTATGAAACGTGGAAATTTGAAATTTGAAGAAATAAAAAAAATCCATCTATTTTAGTGGTAAACAAATTTTCAAAAATGGTGAAAAAAATTTTCAACATTTTTTTTTTTTAATCAGGCTTGGAATGCCCTGAAGGATGGAAATTTTAAGTTTGAAGAAAGAAAGAAAAATATTTCATTTTAGTAGTAAAAATTTTTTCAAAAATATTGGTGAAAAAAATTTTCAAAATTTTCAATTTTTTTTTTCCTGAAATAGGTTAAGCGTGCCATGAAACGTAGAAATTTTAAATTTGAGCAAAAAAATTTTTTTTTCATCTTGGTAAATTTTTTTTCAAAAATGTGAAAAAAAATTTTCAAAAATGTTTGAAAAAAAATTTTCAAATTTTTTTTTTTCTGAAACAGGTTTAGCGTGCCATGAAACGTAGAAATTTTAAATTTGAGCAAAAAAAAATTTATTTCATCTTGGTAAAATTTTTTTCAAAAATCTTTGAAAAAAAATTTTCAAATTTTTTTTTTCTGAAACAGGTTTAGCGTGTCATGAAACGTGGAAATTTTAAATTTGAGCAAAAAAAAATTTTTTTCACTATTTATTCCGTTTAGATGGTCCACCCTGTATATTTTCCAGTGAAATTTCTACCATGTCTTCGCTGACAGTAGCGTCAACTACCTACTAAGTTTGACTGCTCTCCGTCAAGTAGTTTTTTAGTAAATGCACCAACAGACAGACAGAGAGACAGACAGACAGACAGACAGACAGACTGACGGAATTGAAAAACCTATATTTTCGTAATCTACGTGTTCTGAAACGTCAGAATCCGAAAAAATCTCGGAGGGTGATTTTTTCTCGAATACAATACTTCCCTTCGGTATGCGAGGGAAGTAAAAATCAGATATTTGTGAGGAAAATAATATTACAAATAATTATGAATACTAAGTTTCATGAATACTTAGTATTCTTGAATACTGCTGGTATTAATAAATATCACATTTAAGTATTGAATAATAAATGACTACTACCCAGCTCTGATTGTGTTCATATTTAGGTTTCATAATCTTTAATACACACACTATATTTACATAAAATCGTAATTTCTGCTCATTTAGCAAAAATTAAAATTATCACCTTGTGATAAACGCTTCGAATCAAAATTCACTCTCATTTATAGAATCTAAATTAGAGAAATCATATTTGAACACTTTGAATGATGGTTATAAACAAGTGACAATCATATTTTCCTTACGTTACAAATGAGTTCGACACAGATATTTATGAAGTATTTAAATCAAACTGGGGGTACATAAATTAAAGAAAATACGCAACATAATACAAACAAATATTCAAGGTGGCAGCAGAAACAAATTTAAAGATAAATGTTTACAATATTGAAATAATCGGAATTGAAATTAATGGAAAGTACTTTGAAATACTCGTATATATTTTAATATCAAGAGAGTGTCGGGTATCTTGAATACCTTAATTTACTAAGTACTTAAAGTAAATGGATGATTAATGTTCGTAGAATATTAATGGTTAATATATATTATTAAATCTGTGAATTCGACAAGATAATCATGAAACAATTTGAAAATAGGGGATAAGTGTGCATGGACAGTTAAAATATAACCTGTGAGTTATTTATGTGAAATTATTTCAAAACAACTACCAGGCCGGAAGTGTATTGGAGATATTATGTATTACCACTATTTAATTTAATATCTATAGATTTATGTGTATGTGAGAATATAAACTATATGTGTAACTACAATAATTTAATAATAAGTTTTAAATAATATCCTATTGAAATTGGCCTTTAAAAGTGAGAGAAGATAACGAAATAAGCTCATATGAGTAATTATTATTAAAATACTTAAAAATGTGAAATTATTTCAAAACAACTACCAGGCCGGAAGTGTATTGGAGATATTATGTATTACCACTATTTAATTTAATATCTATAGATTTATGTGTATGTGAGAATATAAACTATATGTGTAACTACAATAATTTAATAATAAGTTTTAAATAATATCCTATTGAAATTGGCCTTTAAAAGTGAGAGAAGATAACGAAATAA
Source organism: Stenurella melanura (assembly GCA_963583905.1). Taxonomy (NCBI): domain Eukaryota; kingdom Metazoa; phylum Arthropoda; class Insecta; order Coleoptera; family Cerambycidae; genus Stenurella; species Stenurella melanura. Next base: position 199,926,987 of record OY757309.1, read on the forward strand.
GCTCATATGAGTAATTATTATTAAAATACTTAAAAATTTTCATATTTTAGATAATTTATATTTCATACCAATATTTGAAAAGTTCTACTGAAGATTCATTATAGAGTATAAGATTGAAACAATGCTGAAGTTGATAATCATGTTTATTAAGGTGGAACATGCTTATATGGCTAAATTGATAATAGCCAATATGTTGTCAACGTACCAAATTTTGTTAGGAACTTTATGCAAAATTTAATTTTTTTATGTTTGAGAACCATTTTAGGCAAACTATCATAAACTCTCCTTATAGCAGACGATGTTTTAATGTGATTAAATACTGTCGAGGATCATGACCGATGATCCTTCAAATTCAACTGCATGAAAAATTGTCGTTGCATGAATCACGATTAAAAAAATTAAAACGTAAAATCCGCCGGATTCAATGAGCAGTTGTAGCCGTACCTTGATCAATAAATAATAACGATAATGGTACACGTTTTTATCATGCCCAGCAAAGAAAAGCAATACTGTTAAAATTCTGGTATGTGGAATATAAGACACGAAGCATCAAATCGAGCATACAGCCATTATTGTTGGCAAATAATGGATTTAAGGATGAGGTAAGGGATAAATACTTTAAAAAATAAGCAAATAAAAATAAAACTGGACATTAGGAGTTTTAACTAAGAAACTTAACACATGAGCACGACTTTATATTTACCTATCTTCAAAACTAGAAGACGCGTTAGTGTCAGTCGATTTTGAGCGCCCTCTATATATGTAATCATTCAGTTACTCTATACACAAAAACCTAACAAATGAATCTGATAGATAATAAAACTTACAATTTTTCATGATAATCTTCCAAATTATAACGATTTGAAAATTGCTGTTTTAAAGTTGATTAATAATTTATATTTTAAGTCGGCTTTTCGTAAATAACTTCAAATGGCATGCATAATGAGAAAGTGGAATATCACAAAAAGGACACTAGTGTAGGCGCTGGCAATAGTTGAGTATGCAAAATGTGAGGACCGGCAAGTATGTTTAGATTTTTATACCTCAGAACCTAAATAATGGAAAAACCCATCTTACCCTCGGCTGCGGTGGTCCCATCTAGTCTCCTGCCATCCCCTCCGCCCTTAGCGCGCTTAACCTTTCAGTGTGTTTCTGCGTCAGTCGACACAAGCCGGATTTTGCAGGAAATCACCAAAATCACAACTCGCTCTTGAAATTAAAAAATCAAAACTGTGGTACGAACTCTCAGCAAGACATTATAGATTTAGATCATCCAATTTACATTGTTGATGGTATGGCACTAGTTCGTCAAATTCAATTAAAAAAGTTCAATACTTTCGGTGATTTTGCCGGGGCATTTTTCGAAAAGATCGTGCTAATTCTTATGCAGTCTAATGTGAAGTCATTCAACAAGATTCCTACTGATTGTAGAGCATTCTTTTCAAACACTCAAAATAAATTACAACTTGTTCGATATCTTTGCACTACTTCTCCAAAATACGCATAAATAAAAGAAGACTGCGAGATGTACATTTGTGGAGGATTCGAGGATCTAACAAAATGTTTCAAGCTACAAGGGTCTTCATTTTGTGAGGCACTTGAATTAAAACTAAACCACTTAGAACCTGATTCAAGGATGTTTGTCACATCTTTTACACAGTAGGAATTCAATCGGCTCATGTTGTTATCCTCAATGTTCATACAGATGTATTTGGCGATTTACTTGGAAAAACTAGCAAATATTGATTGTCTAGGTCTATGGTTCGACGGTTCTTATGAAAAGAAACATCTTCTAGGATGTCATTTAGCTGCTGAATCCCTTGAGAAAGCATGTGTAATATTTTGCCAGCATTACATCCCGCGAGTGGTTGCGATTCTATCAGTAGAATAGGTAATAAAATAAATAAAAAGCAGCGTTGGAGGATTTTGCCAGCCCTTGTGTCTTTGGGAAACCTTGACCTAAATACTGAACAATTAAAACAGAAACAGTTTGCACATTTAAAAAAAAAAATAATTACTGCTCATAAATTCCGATATAAACTGATTTCCCAAAACACAGATTTCGGCTTTAATTCAATGAAAGTACACGTCACATACTTTTCATTTGCATTTGTTAAGGGCTACAGTACGAACATTTATTTGTAAAAATGCTCATAAATCGAACTTGGAGCTCATTTTTCTTAATTTTAAACTGGAATTAATTTTTTTGTAGATATATTTCATACCATAGAACCACAGACCACCGATTTTTAAGCAAAAAACTAAATTTTGCAAGTAAGGAAATTTTTCGAAATTTTTTATGTATAAGTGATAAAACTTAACCGTTATAAATTTTGCAAATCTAGTCACTAAGTGATCTTGTGGATAAATGAGAGTAAATTGAGATTTAACTTAATCTCTTAAACTTAACATTTCAATGAAGTGCACATATTCTATCTTTGATAGTTCTATATGTATAGATAGCTTGATGAATCCTTGTACTCCGCATATTGGGTAATTCTACTTCACGTAATTTTTTTGATATTTATCGCTTTTAAAATATTGCGTATATTGATCTGAGACATTAGTTTTGTAGTTTTTGTATTTTATATGTATAAAGCGCAAAGTGGTAAGGATTATACATAGTCTACATAATAAAGAATAGTTAAAACTAGGGTTTTGCTAAGTATGATCTTAGTAAGTGAAGTGGTACAGTGCTTGATTATAGGGCTTGGGATCAAAAAGTCCCTTTGGACCGAAAAAAGTTACAAAAATTATAAGTATTTAAAACACTAACTTTTAGCCTTCCCAACTCGACAGCGGGTAGACTATTAGGACTTAAATTGCCTTGATCGTTTTTTTTGCTGAGTATTTTCTCGTGTGAGCAACCAAAATTAAACTAGAGCGTCGCCCCCCTATATTATCTTTGTAGCGTTTAGTTAAGAGTTTATAAATCTATGTGGCAGATATGTATTAATTTTAAGGTTAGTTTTAATCCGCTACGGGTCGACTGCTATGTAATTCTTTAAGCCGAGCCGGTCGTGATCCGCCCAACCATACGAGCACCACGACGCTGCGGCGTGGTTGTCTAGTTGGCTCCGGATCGTGATCACGGGAGGCAATGTATGTATTCTTGTAACTCTGAATAAAATTTGTAATGATACTGGATCAAGAAATCCCTCGTTCAAATACTGGTCGGGGTATGGGCGCGTTAGTAGTGTTTTTAATGTATGTAGCCGAGCCGGTCGTGATCCGGCCAACTATACGCGCACCACGACGCTGTGCCGTGGTTGTGTGGCTGGCTCCGGATCGTGATCAGAGGAGGCAATGCATGCATTCTTGTGATTCTGAATAAAATTTGTAATGATGCTGGATCAAGAGATCCCTGGTTTAAATCGTGGTTGGGGTATGGATGCATTAATAGTATTTTTAATGTATTGTCGTGGTGGCAGTGAGCTAGACCATTACTGTGTGTCACAATTCTAAACTTTGTTATAGAAATTTACTAAACATTCATTGCTTCGTTATTTTTAACGCTGCATGGAAAGAAAGAAATACATTTTAAATGATATTTCAAGAGTTTAATTTTAATGTAACATTGATTGTTATTGAGACATTTGAGATTTAAACATTATATCTCTTCTTATGAATATTCTAGCACCATATTTAAATTGCCATATTTTTAGAGCAATTCATCGTATAGAAATAAGAAATAGTATATAATATTATGTTACTGGGAGGAGAAGGCGAACATTACGTGTTGAGCCCAGAAGTTTCATCAGCCGAGACGCAAGCCGAGGCTGAGCAACTGGGCGAAACATGTAATGTGTCTTCTATTCCGAGTGACATATACTATTTTTTCTTCAAGCGTCAAAATAAAAAATTGCGACTTTAATTTCGAAAAATGACATCAAATATATTCTATCTTGGCAAGAAAATAAAATATAGGTTATAATGCGTACATACATTTGTTGCTAAATATTTATCATTAGGTGCTTTATTAAGGAGTTCATAAAACTCTTCTTTGGATAAAACTTTTGACTTCTTAGGTTTATAATTTTCGCCTTATCGCTTTAAAAAGGCAATTAATGTAGAATGGTTGTCAATTTTTACATTGTGTTCGATGTTTAATTTAGATTTTACCATTGAATATTGCGCCCATAGAGTTGAACATTTCAGTTTTTTTTGGATAAATGTGTGAAATATGCTATCATCTCATTTTCCGAATACATATGTATATTGTTATCTTTGGCCCATTTTATAAATTTATTGTACGCATTATCATAAACTTTTTTAGATTTCGCGGGAATTTATGTCGCCACTGATGAATTTGCTATTTCAAGTAATTCAGGTGGTGTGCACTGCATTTCTTCAGACATTTTTGCTTTTCAATTTGCAAAACGACCCGACGTGAAATTTAAAACTGACAGTTCTGACAAGTCATAGCTACTTGGATTTTTAATTCATAAAACTAAGTAGTAGCACTTGTTACTGTATTTATAAGAGTTAAAAAGCAAGATAAGAAGAAAGGAGTATTAAAAGAAGGCCTTTAATTGTGAGATGAAGGATAAATGATGGTTAAATACGATCAGCAATTAGTAAATTATCTGCGTGGAAAAGCAGATACATTTATATTACACCACTACTGTCACTATCCTACTTACTTTTGCACCGCGGTGTACATTGTTTCATTTTTGTCCTAGGAAAAAATGAAAAATATTTGTATTAGTACAAAAATAGGCTCTTTCTCCAGGACGTGCAATATATAATGTTAAGTATTGTTATACGCTTGAAGAAAAAATATATTTGTCATTTTATAATCTTTCATTTTTTTACTCTTTCGTTAAATGTAGGTAATAATTTTTAGTCATTTTACGGAAAACAATCTCGACGTACCAATTTCCCGATGCTAATCGCAATATTCAACTCGTTATAACTTGGAAAACATCAATTTCCATGAAAATTGTAAACCGCCTTATTGACGTCTATCGATAGTTAGTTGTTAATTTGTTTGTCCACCCCTCGCCACATTTGGAGTTGTTAGCATTAATCTACATAGTCTTAAAAACACATTATAGAAGGAATCATATGCAGGATGACAATTCCGAGTTAAAGGCTACATCGACTCTACTACAACAAACCGATCTCTTCCAACAAAACTGTCCACCCTATAAACGCAACGTAAAGTAGCAGGAACGGAAAGGCAGCAAATAAATCCTCCATTCTATAACTTAAATTTGGTTGAAATTGGTCGATATTTAGGAAAGTTTCTTAAGACTTTCTATATAAAAAAACGTTATATGATAAAATTGCGTGACGCGTGAGGTTTAAACGATACACTCTACGTCCCAACGGGTTAAGAGTTTATTCAATTTTAGCACACAATAATTTTGTGTATGTTGTTATATGTCATGCAAGAAATGATATTAAATGAAATATCTAATTTTGGTTTCTCGTAACAAATTGTTTCCATCATCCGTTGAATGGTATTACATTTTTCTCATGTCAGTTCCATGTGAAATGAAATGTATTTTGTCGTAAATAGAGTCTCAAGGTTATTTTTGTAATAAAGAAATATTTATACTGCGACTTTAGGGATTTTGCTACGTCAAAGGTATAACGTTCAAATATTGTTTGTTGACGGTAGCATTTATCCTAGGAATAAGCGGTTATTAAATTGATTCGTTTGTTGCAGGTAGACTTATTCTCCGATAACTAGCGATATCATTGAAACACATTGTGACCCAAGTAACAATTGTAGGTTTTAAAATAATCTACAAGTTATCTTAAAAACTTATTTCCAAGACTACTTATAAGCGTAAATAGTTTGGGAGGACTTTATGAAGTCGATTTAAAACCTTTACAAGAGTATAGGGGTACATCTAGAGAAGGGCCTACATTAGGGTGGAGTGAAAAATATGACATTTTAGTTTCTGAACGCCTATATGCGGAAAAGTGGTGGGTTAAGTAATATTAATTCCCTGCAAAACCTGGAGTCGATTGGATGACGTTTAGCGGTGCCCCCACCACTTTTAAGATTTGTCGCCGACTGCCAGAAACAAAGGCGATTCAATTATTTCTCCAGCGACTGTCGTTAAGTGAGTGTGCGTTTAAGCTGCCGATATTCATTCAAAATAGTTTTTCAACCGCATAATTGTATCTCGGTTACTTTGGTTGTTATTTAGTGAATTTTGATATTCGAATTTTTTTGTGTAAGTATGCCAAAAACCAGAAAAGATATTGACTGACCTGTATTTGGGGCTCCTTCCGTGTTTAGGAAAAATACGTTACCTACATATGCGGATGTGATGAAAAACTATGCATATATATGTCAAACCTTAATTAATTCAGCTCAAAATAAAGCAGAACCGACCTTAAGTAACATTGCAGAGATTTTGATTGCATAGCTGAAACTTGTTTGGTCTAAGGCGTCTATTCTCGCGATGACAGATCAAAAAATTTTTCATATGATAAGACAATATCACAAAAAATTGAGAAACCTTAAGAAACCTTTAGAATCCCGATTGAATGATGCTCTTGGACAAAAAGTGAAAAAAATTAGAGAAATTGCAGAAACAAAACTTTTCGATATTTCGTCCTGCAAGTGCGCGAATTTTTCATTGTGTAAGTGTAAAAACAAAGTGCCAATTAGAGAAAGAGAATTTCTAGTAGACCAGAGAATTGAAAGAAAAATGTTTATTGGCACAATTGATCCAGTAGCTACGTGAAACATTCAGCGATCCTTACATCGGAGAGTGTGTGATCGCTACCTTCAACTTCTACTTCTAATGTGCTGGATATGGAACTGTCAGATGCTGAAGGGACAGATGATATTGATGGCAGTTCTAATGCAAAGCAGGAGGCTAGCCAAAAATTACAACGCCAACGATCTAAACAAATGCGTATTAACTTACCAAGTCTCGCACAAGCGTGCGATCGTACAGGTGTTTCTGATAGATCCGCTAGATTGCGTCTGCTGTATTAAAAGATATTGGACTGGTAACCAAGGAAGAAACTTGTAAAATAATTGATAGAAGTAAGATAAGAAGAGAGAGAAAAAGAAGACGAAACATTTTAAGAACAAAGCAAGACAAGGATTTTTTACAAGCCATTTATTTCGATGGACGAAAAGATAATACCCTCGTTCAGCATTCAATTGGTAATAAAAATCACAGAAGTACAATTAGCGAAGAACATATGGTGATTGTTTCAGAACAACCCGGATCTAAATATTTTGGACATATCACTGTTCCATGTGGCACAACAGAGGCAATTTCCGAAAATTTGATATAGTTTCTGCAGCAACATATGGATTTGACGAACTTAGTAGCTATTGAATGTGATGGGACCTTTGTCAATACGGGAATTCATAATGGTGTAAATAGAAAGCTAGAAATGCATATTGGAAGGCCACTAAAGTGGTTCATTTGTATGTTACACGCAAATGAATTACCTTTGCATGATTTAATAAAACATTTAGATAGGGAAACTACTGGCCCTTCTGGGTTTTCTGGCGAAATCCGAAGAGCATTACAATCTAGCGAATCTATACCAGTCACAGAGTTTCAAAAGATTACCACAGAACTTCCCGAAATTGACTTAAAAATGTTAAGCACAGACCAAAAATATTTGTATAACATGAGTTTGTCTATATCGAAGAGTAACATATCGGAGGATTTGGCCATGCAGCCATCTCCACGTGATGAGTTCTGGGTTGTTTTATATTAAAACATGCCTTTTTTTAAATCTATTGTTACAACTTTCAAGTTTGGATAAATTATCTAAAACTTTACTCAGAGAGTATATAAAGAGTATTATAAAACCAGACTTGGTTTAGGATAGGCACTATATCAAATCTTAAAAGACACACACAAATGCTTTGTGCGGACTTGTTGTATTTAATGAAGTAAAAATAAATGCAAATAAATCTATTCTGCATTGAGCCGCTATAGTTATATATAAGTTATAAAGTGGACAATTGGTTAGTACAGTTCAAAAAAACAGTTTAAAACGGACTACTTATAATGAATTGATGGGACTACTTATAGTGGGCTATAATTTTCAACGAGGTTAAGTTTACTGTAAAACGTGTATTAGATAGTTCTTAAAATTTCGTGCGCTCCCTAAAAACACAATTTTCAAAAAATATATAAATAATTATTTTTTTTTTGTGATTTCAAAAGTAAAGCGAACTTTAGCATCTGCCCATAAAATGGTTAAGTACATGTAAATTGTTTTTATAAAAAAATTCTATTAGATACAAGTTACATATTTTTGTTCAATTTGGGACATTTCCAATATGGCTGATCGTTATATTCCTCGGCGGCTGGAAAGAATATGGCGGCTGCATGTATAAACCCTATAAGCTGTGAATAATTCTACGTCAAACTTGTTTTGTCTTAAAATGCCTATTGCATTACCAATTTCTATTTAAGCATGTCGATTAATTCTTATAAATTTAAATTTTATTGGAATATGCGAACTTTGTGAAAAACTTTTTATATAGCTTTTCACCACTTTTCTCTTAGAATTACCAGTCCTTTTAATATCTTGACATTTTTGAAGAAAGTTATATTCACTACATCTTGTTATTATTAATTCACCCACAGGCACGTCATAGACAAGCAAAACGCCGACGAATGTGTATATATCTTATCACAGTTTTAAAACTACCTATTTTAAATCAATTTAGTCTGAGCAAAGGTAAGCCAAACCCTTTTATGTTTATGACTGATTTATCACAGATGTTCGTTTGCTTCATTAAAACTCTAACAAGCAGTTGGTTCTATGAAGGTTCGACCTGAAACTAAGTGATTTCAAAGCATATTAGATCTATTGCCCAGCATTAACAATCGCCTCAATTCAATTTCATAAAGCAATGATAAAACCTCAAAATCTTGATCCTCCTTATTGAAGGCTTGACAAATACCTTGATAAGTCAATCTCAAGCCAATAAAGACTAAAAGATAATAATAGTTTTAATGCAAGGCATTTTTAAAACTTTCTTTAAGACAAAACCATCTTTAAGTGCATTTGAAATTTATTAAATCTGACATAAATCAGTGGTTTATGAGGTGGCCATTATGAAACATTGATAAAACCTAAATAAATCTACACAGAATATGAATTGTTACTTGGGAAAGCTTATTCTTTAAACTGAATTAGGTATTTAACGTGTTTCCTCATCTGTGTAGCTGACTGATATAATCTACCCAAGACCAAATATTAGGGTAAAAAAGGTATTTTATCAATTGGATATTTTGCTGAAGGAGCTGTTCTATGGGCGATTCAGACTAAAATCTCATGTATTTTCTTATGGAAGTTCATTCTGGACGTTTAAGCAATGATGCTATCTTGATGGATGAAACCGCAGTTCATTATCAGATATGTATACAGTTTTTAACGGGTCTCGTACAATCTTTAACAGGTCTACTCTGTTATTGGAATACTTTTTAACTGTTCTGTTATTGGTACAAGTTATGATAGGTGTGTTCAGTTATTTAAACAGCTATACACAGGTTATAGTGGCATTGCAGTAGCTATCAACAAGCCGTGCTGGTACTGAAACAGCTTTCCACGGGTTGTACTGATACTAGAACAGCATTTAACAAGTTATTGCAACGGCTCTTTAAACTACCAGGGGCGTGTCCGATGATTAACTTCTATTTCGACCACCGAGTTGGCCTTATCGCTTGAAAAGAACCTCCATAACAAAATATATGAAATTTTGTTCTGGTTTGCAGATAGAATTGCTACTTCATCAACTTAGATAATATCCTCTGTGTGATATAATTAATGTATGTCCTCCACAATTAAAAGAAATATTTCCTTCGAGTCATTGAGGTGGGTCCAATGATTGACTTGAAGAAGCTATGAATAAAATATGACATTTTCTTTGAAACCATACCTAATATGCCCAAACATCTATTTTCGAAAAGTATCGGTCGGTACTGGGCTCTATGTTGGATAGAGACGAGAGCTTGTAAGCTCAATAATCGCCCAAGACAATAAAGTTATAAAGTCAATCATGTAAAGGAAGTAAACATTTTAGGACAATTTAAAACATATTCTAAGAATCAAATTTTAAAATGGAACGTTTTGGAAACTCCCATGAAAAATTACTTCAAACGGAATTCGAGTTATTTAATTCCAGCTTTCTTGACGTTAATTAGCCAAATTTTCCTTTTTAAGGTAAATTTCACTAATTCAAAAAGTCCTTGAATAAGGACCTAGCCGACATCTACATGGAGGTACTCGCATGCAGAGTTGAGACTTTTCTCATATAGTAGATTATATACCCTTAATACATTTGAGAAAGCAGGAACACTGTTTATAAGTTATATACTCTTCTTAAAGCAACTAAAAGTGTGATCAATGATAAAATGGCTGATTAGGATACTTAAAATTAATCACAAGTGAACCAAAATTCTCCTGGCAGATATTACAGTGTGTCCCAAAACCTTCTAAACCAAAGTTTACAAATATATCCTCTCGAGGAATCTGAATCGATTTGTGCAGCTGATTGTTACAATCTTCTCTCTCCACTGTATGAAGTTGGAAACACATTCTCGAGACGTGCTCCGCTAGCCATGTGTGCGAACCTAGCAGTTTTATATACAGTTGATTTATAGATTGATTGTAATATTTACGAGTGTGTACATATTAAATTTTAAAGAGAATCGATAAATACAAATTTTTATTGAATTTGAATCTCTCATTGACCACTTACTTTAAGTCCTTTGACTTTCGTGTCGTAAGCGGTAACCGAACTTAAAGCCTCATGAGATTCTTTTACGTCTGAAAGCTTAGGCAGCCGATTTTTCATTGAGTTTACCGAGGTTACATTATCTTTTAGAGGATATCAAAATAGTGTTAATTATTTTATACCACGATTAGATAAGCAAAACGCATCATGGATCTTCAAGATACGATGCAGAACAGTTATCTCTCTCATTATTAACGTTTCTACAAGATGTAATGAACTCTCTGAAAGTGGAAAGAATTGTTAACCACGAGAAAGGTACTTCCGGAGCCCTTTAACATAAAGAATATTGAACGCGTAGCGATGATCATCATCTATAAGTTCACCTCAAAAAATTTACTAAAATATTTTATTCACAACGTCTCACCAGACGTTTTCCAATTGACGAAATCATCCAGTTGACATTATTGACAACTTCACACCATCTGTTGTGGTTGCCTGTTAGACGAATACCTCGTCAAAGGTATTTCCCATTAACTCCTTGGTTACATCAGTTATAATAGTAAACATATCGAAAACAGTACACATTGTACTTGCAGAAGAAGTTTTACATTACTTTACATCCACATAGTAGATTGGAAGTATAGTAATCGCAAACAAAATTTCAAACATGTTTTTTGATGGATGGTTTAAAATGTCATGAAACGTCGAGATTTTAAATTTGAGGGAGACAAATTTTCTGTCTCTCGGTTGGTCTGTCTGTAACTTCTGTAAGTTTTCTCTGGATTGGTTTTTCAACTCCCTCCCCCCCCACTCCATTATTAAAAGGGTTAATAAAATAAAATAAACATAAATTTTTTACTCGAAATTTGGTACATGTATATATTATAACGCCATATGTAATTAGATTATATTTTGACATGATTCCGTAGCAGGGTTGGCGGTTAAATATAGCTAAGTAGGGGAATATAAGTAAAGCAAGCTGGTAAGAGTACAAAAATTTGGGATTTAGTTTATATACAAGAAGCCAAGACCTCAGATTTTTATATAACATTTCTCATCCCCTCTACCACTCCACTCCATTGTTAAAGGGTTGATACAATAAAATGGAGATTTTTACTTGAAATCTGGTAAACGTGTGTATTATAACGAGATCTGGAACTTGATTCTGTTTTGAGATGATGATCTTGCATTTTACCTCTGGCCCAATTACAAAATTGTAGGCGCTTTTGAAAATCGTTATCAGATGATTCCTGGTGCATTTGAATATGATATGCAGGCAACTTATTTGTATTTAAGATTCAACACACAGACCGTCTACTTATTCCTACTAATGATCTCACTTCTCTTTGACTAACATAGGGATTCTCAACTGTTGTCAGCACCAGAGAAAACTCATTTTCTTCGTTCACAACACGTTTTATTCTTTCACTTTTTTTATATTCGACATTTCCAGTTTCCATAAATCTATCGAGAAGGTTCTGGAAGCTGCTAACAGGAATTCTTCTTTCACGACAACGTAGGTGATAAATTCTATTGGCAAGTAAACAATTTCTGTCTGACTCGCCCAAAACAAAAGTCATGTCTTCAAGTTCCGCTTTATTAAAATTCATATTGTCAAATTTCAAATATTTTAAATTTAATACAAATTGTAACTAACAACCGATAAGTGTGATGAATGCTACGTTGTACAGGGCAATTTGTACCAAACTGAGGTTTTTGCTTGTCGAATAACGAAAACAGCAAAAAAAAAATGTGCAAAAAAAAACATTACAGTAAAGAAGGACCTGTTGAATGCCATTTAGTCATTTCAATGGATTGGAAGAAATGGTCCCACTATATGACCTAATTTCAAAATATCAATCAAACTGGGCCACACGTCGAAGACCTATTATAAATTTTTCCAATTAATTATTTGAGGGAACCTCTTTTTTTCTTGAAGTTGACATTTATTTATAAAAGGAAAGTGGTTGCAATTAGCCATGGGGAAGTACTTACAGAAAATGTTCGTTTTTCATTTCTACAACACATTGTTGAAAAATATACTTGAAGAAAATGAGAAAATTCAATTTAAAAAGTTTCTTATTGAAAAACATGTTTGGCCACCCTATACAGTTTTAGGAAATGAAAATGATTTAAAAACACTAAGTAGTGTGACGTTTCGTTCACTCGTCGGTTGAGTGAAGGGGCGTCACTTTGGCATTCGAGCTCTATGCGGTTACGGTAAGCTCGGGCGCCACATTTACAATTTTTCTCGTGGTGTAAAGGACCCACACTAGCCTCTTGACACAGCCTGTTGCAGTAAGGCTGGGATAGCGTCAGAAGATACACGGTACGTCCAGGGGTCTAGGGGTAGTAGACTTCACGCACACCAAAAATAAAAGGCACAGTTCAGATCCTACATACAGATATTTATTATTCCTATTATGTGTAATTCTACCTAACCTATAACTATTACGGTTAACTATGGTGATGGTGGCGAAGCAAGAGGGCGGCTATAAGCAGGATACGAGTTTAAAGAAACGGAGCGGTAAGGCGGAGCAACTACTATCGGATAAAAGCGGACAGGGTAGCGCAGATACCAGGCGGAAGAAAGCAAAAGCACATGTAAACAATAGAAAACAAGTACCCTGGCAACTTGGCTAAGGCGCAGAGCCTAATGTTAGTACACACTCGTGGTCACGGTTCCTTTTTGGTGTAATCACCCCAAAGGAGAGATTAAACCAACGAGGTTCACGGGCGCTATTTTGCACTGGCGGATGTCCTTGTAGCTTTCCGGCTGGCGGGGACTAGGCCAGAATGCACAAAGCTTCCCCAGGACTCGCTTGTCCTCCAGCTGGCGGGGACTAGGTCAGAGGGCAAACACGAGTCCGGTCATCAGCGGAAAATTTCCCAGTCACACACTCTCCCAACTTGCACACTCGCTCACTCCTGTCGGCGGTATTTGGTCGGGGACGATACCTTCGTCTGCTAGAAGGCTTTGTGACTTTCGGGCTGGCGGGGACTAGGCCAGAAAGCCCGAAGCTTCCCAAGTACTCGCTTGTCCTTCAGCTAACGGGGGCTAGGCCAGAGGGCAAACACGAAACCTGCTGTCAACCAATGTATCCTCCAAGACACACGGCGGAGCAAACTAGGATTAGTACACAAGATGGCACTTAGTCCCAGCCAAGCTGCTTATCTACAGTCGGATGTACTTAGTCTCTCTCCTTTGCAAGCGGATATCGGTTGGGGTCGGCCGGCAGGTGCGTAATGCTCAACGCAACCCGGGAAATATCCAACTTAATGGACAATAAAACGGTACTTTCCTTAGTGGTTTCGGTCGGCCAGTAGTTGTGTAATGCTCAAATACAACACTGGAAGCATCCAACTTAATGGACCCAATTCCTTAACGGGTAGAGATCGAAATGAATGGACCATATTTCGCTGGCTCGGCCAAGTATTTGTTAACGGTGAAGCCACTCGTGTCAGTAGTGGAGACAGTGGCTCCATCTGGCGGAGTGTATTCCTATTTGATAATTTTAATAATTAAAGTATAACACTTATTTATGCTCTGTATCGACAGTATAAAATATTACTATTCAAAATACGAAAATAGACGGCGGTTTTGGGTGTAATTTTCCACACCAGAAATTATGCCTAAGACCTGTATAAAATGTTTGTATTCTAGATAGAAAAATAGACGGCGGTTTCGTGTGCAATTTCCACACTATAAAAATGCTTCATTACAGTAGATCTCTCGTAATTGGTATTCACATAAGTTTTTCTTAAAACCCATAATTGTGACTGTGGTGATTTTTTTTAATATCCATCTGCAGATTGCATTATTTCAACAAAAAAAATTCATTACATCCAAGTGGTTGGGAGATATTCAATGCTAATATGGGAATGAATAGAGCCTAGAAAGAGGCTTCAAAAAATTTATATGGCATGATTTTAAAAAAAAAAGCACTTGATCCTGTAATTTAGTCTTAGCTCGCCCTGTATGTTCGAAAATAATTACCAGTTATAGACTTTTTTATCTAGTTTACTTGCAATTTTTTAAAAAATTTCTAGCTATCGTAGAACTCGAGATATCGAGGTCGGACGCACTATTTCCCCACCCTGTATTACTTGCATTCGTGATCAATCATAAATTAAGTTGAATCTAATATGACAAATGTCAATGTAAATTGTGTTACTGGCATATCATTTACTGGAACAACATGTGGGTGTGTACTTTACGATTTGCTTTATCGGATTTGGGGAGCATTCCTTGCAAATAACAATGACTATAAGAGTAGGAAGTAGTTTTAAAATAATAAATCTACGAAATACTTTTTTACGAAAACCATGATAAATCGTAGTCAAATTAAAACAGAATTTCCGCCAGACTAAAGCAATCTCAATTATCACGAAGAAATAAATTATCAAGTAAAATAGAAATTAGAAGAACGACAGTGCCTTAGAGACGATTAACATGTAGAGCACGATTCACGAATTGCAGTCTATATTTTGCTATTCGCTCCATGATAATTTGCTCTGATCGGTTAAATGTGACTGGGTTGAAGAAAACCTAACTGAATCGATTTGCGTCAACACCGAAGAGAGAAAACTTTATTCCTAGCCCGTAAACTTTGATATTTTATTTAGGCCCGACAGGAAACTTCAGCCTCTTAACAGTTAGTAACTTATATTCAATATTCTGCAATTCGGCTCTCCTGATAATAAAATATTGTTATAGTAAAGTATCGGTAAATCTTTTTTGTGAACAATATGTAAGGCGGTGAGAAAAAATATTTTATAAAATATTGGAAGTAATATTATGGGTGGAATATTTTATTTTGGTGTATAAGTTTCTGTTATTAGATTGTCCACATGTGTTTTATGTCTTCCTCTCAGGAAGGTAAGTAAGGATTTATGACCAACATTTTCTTTTATTTTATTTTTATTGTTATTTATTATTTATTTCAAAAGAAACATTGGTATGGCACAATAAGGACATTTCATGCCGATGTTATTAATAAAATCAGATGCTTATTTAATTATTCACGTTGAAATAACAGGTACCTAAAAATATGTTAGGTAAATTATACTTATCACAATTTAATATACAATTTTTTTATTTCCTACATATATCCTGCTCTATTAAGCCATATTCCTACAAAGAGATCAGCGGTAAGTACAGATAAACGGGGTCAACTTTGATATATGATGGCAATGAGCTATAAAACTTCATATTTATTGCAAATAATACATAAAGGCTAAATATTTTTATAGAAATAAGTAGCAATCAAACATTCATATCGTTTGAATTATAAATCAAGGAAGACTTATTTAAAAGCTGTATATCGTTAGAAAATTCTTTTGACTGAAGATATTATTTTATTCCAAATTTTACATTCTGAGGCAATACATTAAAGTGCTTAATACTGTAATAGCTCGCTTCGCCCCATGAAATGGAATATTTGACCTCATTGTGGATGTATAGTACATTCTACTTTCCTTATGAATCGCGAGATGCGCAAAAGGCGGAGTTTATTCCGCACAAGTACATTTTGAAAACATTGACTCAGCAACTACATAAATTTAATACAATGATTTACTTACATTGTTGGGATTAGATGATTACCCCGCGCAAAATTCGCTAGTTTCTAAATAAATATCAAAGAACCGTTGGAATGGAGGTCTGTAAACAACGACAGCTCGGGATAAAGCGCAAATCCTAAATCTGATATTTTTAGGAAGTTGTGCAATTGAGACGATCGCCGAAATTATGTCTCTGCGCATACCACGGTCAAAGCTCATAAGATTTTGAAACAACTCTAACTCTTCATCAGCTTTGATGTATAAGAGATGATATAAGCTGATGGTAATGTCATGTTTAATTTAATAAGAGAATTTTTACAATCTTCCATGAAGTTTTACCCCTTAATTGTATGTAGTCTGAAAGATTGTCACAACAAGCAGTATCCTCCAAACAAAAATGCAATATGATATCACTGATTAGATAAAAGCCATGATATGCAATAAGAAGAGTTTGTTGAAATATGTGAATTTCTAAGTAGGTACCTATATGTTCTTTGATATTTTGCAGCAAATATAAATGGTGTATTGATTCAGTTCTAAATTAGAATGTAAACACAGTCCTGGATTGGATTTTTTAATTTTTGTATATTTCGTAGAACAATAATCATTGTTTCTGTTTTTATGGCATTTACACTCAATTTACTTGATACAAACCAGTTTTGAGCAACCTACTGGGTTAGCTTGATTTGGTCTAACAAGACTGCGATGCTTCAGTTACATCCAGTAGTCATCAATAAACATGATTAACATTGAATTCATTACTGAACTTAAGAGGATAATTATTATGCATATTAAAAATTTTATGGGTCCCAAAACAGAACCTTGTAGGACTTCATATCCAATACTGAATAGATCAAACCTCGTATTGGTTTTATTCGATAAGGTGAGATAGATTAAAATTTACCGCTATTAGACATACCAAAATAGTCGAATTTGTTAACTTATATTTGAGACATAAAATCAAAAGCCATTGACAACTCCAAAAACACAGAGCAACTGAACTTTCCTTCTTCAAGTGCTTTATCAGAGAAGTTGTTAACTTATCAACCTTCATTGCGTTGTTACTTTTACATCTAATGCCAAATGGATTGAGACTAAATAGATTTATTCCTTTAATAACATTAGGTTTTTGTTAACTGTTAAATAATAAACATATTGAAAAAAATTTTACTCTATAAAATGTTTTTTATTTTATTTTAATGTGACTAACATTGAAGAAAACTTTTTTGAGAGCTGCAGTTTCGTGACTACTGGATACTCTCTTATTAGGTGAGCGATAGACTATCAAAAAGACTCTCGAAAAAGCAATCTAAGTACCTTATTAAACTCCGATGGCAGGTAATTTGTTATTAACAAAATAGTTGCAAAATAAAAAAAATAGAATAACCCGTATTCCAAACACACATAATTTAGGTTCATTGGGGCAAAATAAACACGGTTTGTCTTTCGACATTTTTTCCAAAACGCACCATTGATGATTTATACTAACTTATAAAACAATAGCAAAATAAGAGAAAACCCAAGAATGTAACATTTACGTTAAATTATAAATTTTGCGCCCGTTCGCCACCCTTCTTTAATTTATTTACTTTTATAGTCTACTAATTTGTGTAATGAGTTGTTTTTTCAAATAACGTTTAAATGCGGGTAAGGATTTATTTTTAAAGTGAGAGGGTAGAGAATTGTAGATTTTGGAAACTTGAAACGCAGAATGTAACATACGACGTTTAGCCATATTAAGCCAACCAATTTCATTAAGCTCATGCGAAATGCCCTGCCGACGTCTGATACCGAAGATTAACCTTAAATAGGAATTTTGGATTACCTGCATTCTGCGAGAGTCCTCAGCATCCAAACATGGACCATATACCGAATCAGCAAAGTTAAATTTAGACAAAACAAGTGATTCGCACAGGACTGTTTTCATGTTTTTATTTAAGGAGTGACAGTTATTGAAGATCATTTTTAAATTCATGTATGCTATGCGAATACAGTCATTAACATGGGGTTTGAATCTCAAGGTTGTGTCAAAGGTTAGGCCTAGACTCTTTGCAGATTCGGAAGGTAATATATTCTGACCACTTACATTTATTTGGAGTTGCTCTGTTAAAATTGACCTTGCATTATGAGACTCAAAAATGAGCATAGAAGTTTTATTAGCATTGACATGCAAGGCATGGTTTCTGGATGTCTCTATTAGGGCCGCGATGTCCCGATTGATATCAGTCGAAGCCTCAATATGCTTAGAGGGATCAAAAGAGTGATATAATTGCGTGTCGTTAGCATAGAGATGAACTTGACAGTGCTTAAATATTTTTATAAAATCTGAAGTGTATAAAGTGTACAGCAGTGGACCTAAAATACATCCCTGCGGAACTCCCGACGACACACCCAGAGGCGCAGATACATCATTGTCAATTTTAACTCTTTGTGTTCGGTTAGACAGGAAACTACGAAAAAAATTGATGGAGTTGGTATTTAGGCGAAGAGATTTCAATATAGCTAGAAGTATTTCATGGTTGATAGTGTCGAATGCTTTCGAAAAATCGAAAAGCACCAACACTGTAGCCATTTTGTTATCCGCTCCCCTCAGTATATCGTCAGTCAACAGACCTGTTTCACAGCTGTAAAGCGGACGAAAACCTGATTGAACCTCAGGCAGTATACAAAACTTCGAGACATGATGACGGAGTTGCAAGTCTACCTCTCTTTCCAGTAAAAAGAAGTAAAATATTTTCATTTAAAAAATAAATTTTTTCGTTAACGTTATTCATATCAAAGATCATTTCAAAAGGGATTGAACTTAGCTCACTATAAAATTCTTCCTGATTGAAGTTCCTAAAGTTTCTAATTGTCCTTAGAACTGGTAGTTCTTTATTACATTTCAAGTTAAGTTCACAGTAAACAAGCTCGTGATTTGACATATGATCCAAAGGTTTAACATCTACTCTCTGTATAATTTCGGTATTATTGTTAGTTATAATGAGGTCTATCAGAGAGGTAAAGGTAAAAGTTATGCGAGTGGGCGAATTCAAAAGCTGTGTCAAATTAAACGCTTCAAGCATCGAGTTGAGTCTTTGGTATATAAATAGTTATTTGGTACAATGAAAAACTAAAACATGTTACTCTGTTTTGCTTCTATCAAGGTAGGAACAATATCTTATATATTTGAGGAGCATTGACAAATTCGATATTCCATAATAAACTAACAATATTAAGTTTGATTATGTCAAGTGCACAGTTTTCATACCCGCTGTAAACCGATAGGCTGTAATATAATTTCGGTAGGCGAAAGTCGGGCAACTGTAATTGAATTATAATTGAACAGGTGTGTTTCCGTTAATTTCTTATTTTAATCATGCCGGAACATGCTTTATATGAGAATAATGATGTTCTATGTATTAAGTAATAAATATATTTATTACATAATATGTTACAGAGGGGTTGAAAATTGGCATTCCCCGATCTCCCCTCAATGCTGTAGGTATAAACGGCACAGCTTTGAGGTTCTTTATGTGCAGTAGACAAATGGTGACGACTATACTTTTTGTCGATATTCGAAGTAAAATCAAATAGAAAATGAACTATATAGCTAAATATGTATAGAAATCAAATTGATACAAACATAAAACAGCATAAAGTGATTGCAAGTATCAGTTCGCTTTAGTGATCAGATAGCAAACACTTAACCACAGTGCTGGACTGAGTGTCGGATAATTGAGCGTGTCCCAAGTGCTCCTTTCTACTCACTAAATACGAAACTACTTATCGTTTCATGATAACTACAATTTATCTCCTAAAATTGTAGAATCGAAATTAAACTGCCTTTTTATTCTTTTGTTACAGAAGGAAAACAAACATAGATAGATGGTCCGATTTATATTTATTATTATAGACTGTAATCAATTAAATTATTTATTGCTTAGTTGTGAATTTTGAAATAGCTTATTACCTTAGTACTAGAAGCGCGTAATAGAATAAATCAAAGATGAATAATTTTGTGTTTGTTGATACAAAATGTAATGGTATGCGCAGTTGGTGTGTCAGCCTATTTGCTGGAGGACACTATATGCTCTAAGGATAACGGATATACAGTTAACATCCAGATACATTCGAGTGGAGTAGATACCAATTTATATTTCAAATAAAAAGTTCTTCGACTGAAAAATAAATCATCGCCTTTGGCGGAGAGGAAGTAATTCTTACCGTTATTCTAAGTAAACACATTCAACTTATAAAAACCATAGGCAGGTCTCTAGTATTCATTGAATTTGTTCACGGGTAGTAATAGCGGGAACTCAGCACCTAACAACCAGAATTTTTAATTTCAGTGAAATACTTCATTTGCATATACACGTTTTCTCCGGAATGGCTTAAGACATTGACTTAAAATTTTGTACACGTATATATTATAACGAGATCTGGAACTGGATTGCTTTTTGAACATATTCGGTGAACGATTGGGGGGGTAGATAGGGGGAAATAAGTAAAGCAAGCTGGTAAGAGTACAGAAACTTGAAACTTGGTGTATGTACATGAAGAAGCCAAGGCCTGAGATTTTTTTAAATATTTTTCAATAAAATAAAATCAAGTTATTCACTTGAAATTTGGTATACGTATGTACTATAACGGCATCTTGATCTAGATTATATTTTGAGATATTTCAGTTGACGGGTTGCGGATTAAATAGACATAAATAGGGGAAAGGAAGTAAATCAAGCTGGTAAGGGTACAGAAACTTGAAATTCGGTGTATGTACTAGAAGCCAAGGCTTCAGATTTGTTATAATATTTTTCATTTTCCACCACCCCAACTCCATTTTTAAAGGGTTTGATAAAATAAAATTGAGATATTCACTTGAAATTTGGTACACGTATGTATTATAATGACATCTGAAACTAGATTATATTTTGAGATGATTCCGTTGACGGTTTGGGGGTTAAATAGGGGTAAATAGTGGAAAATAAGTAAAGTAAGTTAGTAATAGTACAGAAATTTGGGATTTGGTGTATATAATAGAAGCGAAGGCCTCATCCATCCCCCACCACTAAAAGGGTTGATAAAATTAAATTAAGACTTTCATTTGAAATTCTGTTCACGTATGTATTATAACGACATCTGAAACTAGATTATTTTTTGACATAATTCCATTGAAGGAGTGGGGGGTAAGTGGAGGTATATAGTGAGAAATAAGTTAAGCAAGCTGGTAAGAGTACAGAAACTTGGGAATTTCAACCCAGCACCCCACCACCTCCTCTCCATTATTAAAGGGACTGATAACATAAAATTGAGATGTTCACTTGAAAGTTAGTACATGTATGTATTGTAATGACATCTGATTCCATTGAAGGGGTGGGAGGTGGTAGGTTGAATAGGGGAAAATAAGTAGAATAAGTCAGAAACTTCATTTTTAACGTATATAGTAAAAACCAACGCCTCAATTTTTTCTATGACATCTACCCCAAATATTATTAAAATTTTATGATCAATAATTTCCACATAATAGAGTCCAAATATAGTCAAGATGTTTCCTTTAAAGTAACTTGGATAGAAAATCTGGATGTGGAGGTAGTGATTCCTTAGGCAGTATTTTTTTTATTAACTACTTCATTTTAAGCTGCGTGATGACTACGTACAAAAGTTTCATAATCACGATTCACGCAAACCGAATCTCGTAACCAAATTTTTAGTTTTTTATTGTTACGTCGTTAAAGAATAATGTTATTGTCGTCTACAGGAAGACCTATAAAAAACTTTTGAAAACATCCCTAAAATTAGCAAATAAGACGTACTCTCGGCGTCGCAAATGCTTAGAGAATTTTATTGACTCCTTATTTTATGATCCTTTTAAGCTCCATAAAAGTGAACATTAAATTAATGAAGCTTTAAGGACAATGTAATTCACAACTTGTTTTAATTTAATTTTCCCACGGTAATAAAACCTCAAATTGCTAAAACAACATTTTAATGAAAACTTATACTGATATTAATACTCACAATACAGGGTGTTGAGCAAAAAAAGAGGCGCCGAGACAACAATCATCGTCTGAAGTTTTCCACAACAATATCGTTGAGACCGTGGTAGCCAAATTGGGCAAATAGCGGTCAAAATGGATTTTACTTGATATTTCCTTTCTAGTTAATTATATGTTCAAATTAGTTATTGATAATCTTGTACGGAATAAAAAAGTATTAGTTATATTTGAACAATTACACGTCCCACCGGGTTGTCTTTTATTATCAATTAATTACACAGCCACAAAAAAAATCAAAGTTCAGACCCAGAAACTAGACCTACCAATCTTTACATATTTTGTTTTCCTGAATTCGATGCCGCCATAAAAACTTCATTTTGTCGGTGGGTTTTTTTGTCTTAGATTTTATCTTTGAAGAATTTCTTTACGTAAATCATTTCAAGGTGAGATATAGTATAGTTGCCTTCATTCGTTTAGTGCAGGTAAAAAAAGCTGTAAAAAACGGACCATAAATTTGGCTTGTTAAAATAATTGATGTCTCACAGAGACGTACTTAAAATTTTTGTGCACACTATTTGTTGAGAATTGATGCATTTTGAGTCTAAATTAGAATTACCAGATATTCTCTTGTTGCTCACTTTCGCCAATAGTAATTTAATCTATTGAAATATTGCCCAGCAAGGACCACGAGGAGGTACGAGCAATTTCTTGCCAAAAAATGTGGGTTCAGACTATAAGAAAAATGAGATACTATCTCATTTTCCTTATACTTACTGTAAATTAAATAACTTAACAACTTCACCACAGACGAATCTAAGGTTATGATTTTCTTTTGTCTGATTTAGCTTTCCGATTACATGGCCCTTCCTTAATTAATTTATAAATACTACGTTCTGGAATATCAGTTAAGTAGGTGGTTTTTTCCACGGCTCCGGTTTCTCCTTTACTTTCTTTTATATTTTTATAAACATTTAAAACTACTGTTTGGTTATGTTCACATAAATCTTGTCTAGAAACTTTTTCTCTAATTTGTGAGCTGTTACTAATCTCCATACTCTCTTGACATTCTTTGCTAGTGCTAGGTAGAGAATCTTCCCAGGGCCTAAACATTCTCATGATATTATTTTATCACAGCCACTCATAAACACAAGGCATCCGAATAATTATCTACCTGTACAATGTATAGATGTTTTCGCTACGGCAGATGGAAAATTTGAGTTCGGTTTGGTGTAACGTTTTTGAAAATCAGTCACTAAAAACAGAATTAAACCTCCCATGACCGTTTCTGACAACAGAATTTGCACATCTACACTGATAAAGAATGTATGTATAATCACGACCAGTTACGGTGCGGTGTTAAACAGGAACCTCAAAAATGGAACAAGGACGAAAGGAACGTCAACACTTATCCGGTTATCACCAACAAGGATATTGCTTCCTCAACTTTACTGCAATTCATATCATGTAAATCTTACGAAAAGAAAGGGATAGTTTGAGACTGCAAGAAAACTGACTTAAAATGCTCCATTGTTCGTAAACACCCATTGGACAAATATGTGAGAATATGTCAGAGATTTCAAAGAATGCTTTCGGTGTAGAAGAAGAGGAACATACCGGGTGGCCACGAGTCAATGTACGCCCCCAATATTTTGGTTGTTTTTGTATTTAAAAATTTGGTTTTTGGTACAAATAAATTAGACAATAATAGGCTACTTTTAGGCTAACAGTAATGAAAACATCACTTCCGGTTGAACTGGAAGTGACATCAACTTTTTTTTCTTAAATGGAGTGACTATATTTTTCTGATGGTTTCTCATTAAGCATAAATTTCTAAGTGCAACAGTTTCTTCAAATGTAAAAAATTTCAAAAAATAAGTAAGATACGAACAATTTTTTAATTTTTTCAAAATGGCCGCGTCAGATAAATGCGATGTAAAAAAATTACTAGGTAGGCTATGGAAATTATTAGTAAGGTTGTAGGCTTGTCTGTAAAGCAGAAAATAGTTGTTTGAATTACTTATAGGTACCAGTATTTTTTATTTAAAAAAAAAAAACGGCATTTCCGTAGGTGTCCTATGGAATTTTTTTTAATGGAACTGTGCTATTTCTTTCATTAATCAGAAATAATGATTCATCAAATATAATTTTTTTCACCATTAATCATTTATTAACGATATCCTTCGTAATAATAGAAGTATTTTTAAAAAGTAAACACAAATTAAACAAGAAATAATTTTAATAGGAATAACGTTACAACCATGAATAAATTACCAAGAATAACAAAACTATTTAAAACCTAAATTACAATAAATCATTATAAAAATTGTTCAAACTGTTCAGCGTTATGATTAATACACAGAGTAGCGCGACTTATCGATGCACGTCTAACATTCTGTAATTGTTGAGGTGTTATTTGTGCAATTTCATGTCGAACTCTTTCTTGAAGATCTTGCCTTGTGGTTGGAGCAGTCATGTAGACTCTATTTTTCAAATGCGCTCGAATAAAAAAATCGAGTGGGGTGGCCAGGCGACCTTGCAGGCCATCTGACTGGACCATGGGTCCCAACGATCTGGAAATAATTGATTTAAGTAATCCCTAACGATAATAGCATTTTGTGGTCCAGCCCCGTTCTTGTTGGAAGTAAACCTCGTCAATATTGTTATTGGGAATTTGATTAATCTGTGGAACTATTATATTTTGGAGAAATTCTAGATATCTTGGTCCAGTTAGAGTTTAGTTAAAAATTATTGGACCTATGATATGGTCGCCCAGTACGACTAACCAAACATTGAAGCCAAACCGCTCCTGAAACCGCCCCTGTCTCATAATGCGAGGATTATCATTTGCCCAATATCGAGTGTTGTTTCTATTAATTAACCCAAGGTTTGTAAATCTCGATTTATCAGTGAACAAAATGTTTTTGATAAAATTCTCATGTCTCAATTGGCGTAACTGTAACCAATTACAAAAGGTTACTCTTCGTTGATAATCATTCTCATACAAAAATTGGTGCAATTGATATTTATAAGAACGATAGCCGTGTTTCTTTAAAATTTTTCTGGCTGATTCTTTAGAAACTGGTAATTCATGTTCAGTTTGTCTTATAGAAATGGTTGGATCAACATGCACTAAAGCTAATACATTAATTTCCGTTTCATCGTCCACAATAAATCTTTCTTCAATTTCTACATTAGGTTCAGTTCTAGATTGTTGCTCCAACCGGGCGTAATAGTTTCTCGGAGGTTGTCTTCTTTCTGGATATCTCCGTCCATACAGACTTTGTGCTCTAGTTGCATTACGTCGAGTCTCCCCATAAATAATGATCATGTTAACTTTTTCATCTCTTGAATAATTTTCAGAATTTTATATTAATTTTATTCTTTATAACAACTTTAATACACTTGCTTCAGAAAATTAGTGAGTAAGTCGAGACTAATTCAATTGTTGCGAATGTCTGTCATTTTCATGGCTATCTGCAATTTTGGATTTAAATGTAGAGGTACCTTATTAAAATGATTTGTTGGCGCTTACTTTTTAAAAATACTTCTATTATTACGAAGGATATCGTTAAGAAACGATTAATGGCGAAAAAATATAGTTTATGAATAATTATTTCTGATATATAAAACAAATAGCACAGTTCCATTTAAAAAAATTCCATAGGACCCCTACGGAAATGAAAATGAAAATGAAATTAGGTTTTTTTTTAACTAAAAATACTGGTACCTATCAGTAATTCAAACAAATATTTTCTTCTTTACACACAAGTCTACAACCTTACTAATAATTTCCATAGCCTACTTAGTAATTTTCTTACATCGCGTTCATCTGACGTGGAAATTTTGAAAAAAATTAAAAAATTGTTCGTATCTCACTAATTTTTTGGAATTTTTTATATCCGAAAAAACTGCTGCCCTTAGAAATTTATGCTTAATGAGAAAGCATCAAAAAAATTTAGTCATTCTATTTAAGAAAAAAAAGTTGATGTCACTTCCAGTCCAACCAGAAGTGATATTTTCATTCCTGTTAGTCTAAAAGTAGTTTATTATTGGCTAATTTATGTGTACCAAAAACCAAATTTTTAAATACAAAAACAAGTAAAATATTGGGTGCGTACATTGACTCGTGGCCACCCGGTATATCTATATTGGATGCCACGCTGCACACAAAATCAAAATAACTGAATTTTTATATCTAGTCATACAAACTTCAATTATTGTGGCCTTTTCCTAAGACAATAACCGAAGAAAAATGCAACCAGTGTTATGCCACCTTATGGTTAGTTAATAAACTACAACATTTCTTGTTAAAAGTTGACATGCTCACTACCGTTTTTAGTACGTATTAGACTGATCGTTGTCTCATTCTTAATTTTAGTCGATCTAACCCCTTCCGCCCAGCCCATCAAGTGCCACGGCGCTATATATCATGGATGTCTGACTAGCTCCGGGTATGAGCTTCAGAAAACCCCTGTAACGTTTAACTTTAAATAAAACATTTTTTAATTAATTAAATTGAATGTATTCTGTCTCCGATTGAGGGTGTAAATGACTCCACTTATGCAAAATCACTCGACAGATTAGCAAGGACTCAAACATTTTTTTAAAATATCACCATTTTAGATAACTTCAAGTCAATTTTATTTTACTGCTAAGTAATATGTATTAATGACGTCAGACTAACGGGGCCAGACATATTTCCAAAACTAAACAAAATTTTTCAAAGTTCGAACTGCTGGAATTTTTATACAATTCATCAGGGAAGAGAATTGTCCAACCAAAAGGTTTGTGAAATTGTATTATCTACAGTATCAACAATAATCAATACCTATTACATATGAGCAACAATAACAGAGATCATTGTAAAAAACTGCAGTGGGACACAAATTATCATCTTCTTCACCTCTAAAAATACAAGAGAGAAAAATAGTTTAAATGAAAATTGTAGTTTTTCTTATTCCCTACAATGGTTAGTAGTAGCTAATTTCAGGGTGGAACTAACAAGAAGATAATCGAGATAACCTATATTGTCCACCAATTTACCAACATGGCATCTGTAGCGGCAACGATATATTTGTGGAAAACTTAAAATATTGATTGTGTAAATGCCATCTATATTATAAAAAAAACCGCTGCCTAAGGAATCAGTAATTCCAGATCCAAATTTTTCATCCAAGTCACTTTAAAGGAAACATCTTGACTATATTTGCACTCTAGTGTGTGAAAATTTTACCAAATTTCAAGTGAAAATCTCATTATTATTTTATCAACTCTTTTAATAAGGGAGTGGTGGGGGGATGGAAAATATTATAAAAAAAACCTGAGACCTTCGCTTCTAGTATATACAACAAATGCCAAATTTCTGTACTACCAGCTTGCAATACTTATTTTCCTCTGTTCACCCTTGTTTAACCCCTAACCCTTCAACGGAATATCCCAGAATATAACCTAGTGCCTGATGTCATTATAATACATACTTATACCAAATTTCAAGTGAACATCTCAATTTTATTTTATCAACTTCTTTAATAATGGAGTGGGGGTTGTTGGGGGGATAGAGAATATTATAAAAAATTTTGAGGCCTTGACTTCTAGTACATACACTCTAGTTTCTGTACTCTTACCAGCTTCCTTTACTTATTTCCCTTTATCTACCCCTATTTACCCCCAACCCTTCACCGGATACCTTAAAAAAAGAATCCAGTTCCAGATCTCGTTATAATATATACATGTACAAAATTTCAAGTCAATATCTTAAATAGTTTCTCGGAGAAAACGTGCGGACGAAAAAAGTTAGACAGACAGACCGACATGTAGACAGAAATTTTTTTCCGCTCAAATTTAAAATCTCGATGTTTCATGATGTTCTAAACCTATTTCGAAAAAAGAAAATATTTTTTTACGATTACTATACTTGTTTTAAAATCCACTATGTGGATGTGGAAGTAAAATTAAAATTTCTTGTTGTCATTAATCATGTGTCAGATTGACTGTACTATTACTAAGGTATTGAACGTAAGAAAAAATTGCATTTGCAAGACAGGAATAAATTGAGTGTTAAATTTACTGGAAAAGAAAAATATATGCATAACACAATAATATGAGGTCGTTATGTTTTTCACTTCCTTTACTATGTTAGCTTCCGTATTCGACATTAAATTGACTATGCCGAAATAGAATTCGAAGATGTGATGGAACACACCACCATTTCATCTGCAGAAAACACACATGCTAACCGTTACTTTAATGCCCTTTCACATCACCATCTATCCCAAAGACAATATATGTCATCAATTCCTTGTTCCCTCAATATACCGAGATGAGCCTTTCAAAGAAAATCAACCAATATGATCGTTTTGCCAACTTTCTCCATTTCAATCTATTATTAAAAAACAGTGCCCCTAAAATACTTTCCATATTTATAACTATTTAAGTAACAGTGCTGATAAATTGGTTATTCAGATTGTGACAAAAATGTACTAAACAAAACATGCAAATAAACAAGGTAACAATTATAGCCCGTGGGAAGACTATTTGAAATATATTATGTAACAAATTGATTAGTTAAAAGTTGTGAATAATTACTTCCACATCCACGTAGTGGAGTGAAAGTATAGTAACGTAAAAAAAAATGAAACATTTTTGCTGTAATAGGCTCAGAATGTCATAAAACGTCAAGATATTAAATTTGAGCGAAGAAAGCTTTCGATCTGCCTGTCGGTCGGTCCGTAACTTTTTTCTGCGCATGGTTTCTCTGGAATGGTTTAAGATATTGACTTTTTGTGATGATTCCATTGAAGGGTTGGCGGTTAATTTGAGGTAAATAGGGTGAAATAAGGGGAAATAAATAAAGCAAGCTAGTAAGAGTACAGAAACTTGAGATTTGGTGTATATACTAGAAGCGAGGGCCTTAGGTTTTTTTTACAATATTATTCAACCCCCCTCACTGGATATTTGGTACACGTATGTACAAATTTTTTAATATATACGGTGAAGGTTGGGGTGGTAAATAGGGATAAATAAGAGAAAATGAGTAAAGCAAGCTGGTAAAAGTTCAGTAACTTGAGATACGGTGTCTATACTAGAAGCTAAGGCCTCAGACTTTGTAATAATATTTTCCACCCTCAACCACCCCCCACTCCATTATTAAAGGGGTTGATAAAATAAAACTGAGATACTCACTTGAAAGTTTTCGATCTGCCTGTCGGTCGGTCTGTAACTTTTTTGTGCGCATATTTTCTCTGGAACGGTTTAATATATTGACGTGAAATTTTCTACACATCTGGAACTAGATTATACAGGGTGTAATTAGCTTCATGTCATTAAAAAATACTGATGGTAGGGAACGACAAGACAAACAAAAAAAACCTTATATAACATGGGGTCTAAAGCTCATAGTTTTGGAGAAACAAATTTCCAAATTACTTAATAACCTAGTTTGAGAACTGCTGGCATATTGGGGTAGGTTTTATTGCCTCGCGTCTTGTCGCACGAGATACTCTGACATTCCTGCAAATAAGTATGCCGACAAAGCAGTTAAAACAACCGACAGAGGACATCGTCATGTTTTTTGCTTCTTCGCGGCCAATTATCCTATTAGGCGTGCTATACTCTCCCTTGTTATATTCTCAAGTAATAATTTCAGTTTTGTCCTTACTTGGTAAAGAAAGTACGCATGGCGCAACGTACCCGTTCCTTGGTTTTGTCTGTTGCTTTTCTTTTTGAATTTTGTGCCAATTATCTTAAGATTTATTTTATTGACTTATCGTTCAAGTCGTTAGTATTTGGTTACGTAAGACACTACTTCTCGTTTTTTGGATTTTGGACCAAGTTTTTCTTTTTGTTTTCTTTATTGATAACGTTAATTCACAGTTTAGTGTAGTGTTTTAAAACGCAGATTTTGGACATTATGGGAGATTACGTTCATCCAGAGCTCGCGGATATGGATTTGGTACATGGAGAAAGTGGTGGAAATGCAGCTGGTGTGGAAGAGCTTTAGAACAATTGCAACGACGTATTTTAATGTGGATAGAAACCATAAAAAATGATCCTAATTTACCAAATGTATTGAACGGAGTAAGTATGTTATTAGTTCGACGTACCGAAATGTGTATACGTGGAGATGGAGGTCATTTCGAACAATTTTTGTAAAAAATTCAAAAGAATTGTTCAGTTATTGGGTGTTACCTATTCATTAAAGGTATGATTATTATTATTAGTATTCGTTGTCTTGTTTTTATCTATTTATTATTGTTTACATTGATTTTCATAGAAACCAAAGACTCGATTTTTAGTTTTCGATACCTGATTGGGAAAAATTATGCGCTCAATTCGTTAAAAAAATCAGATTTTTTCCTAACTTAAAATACACAACTATTTTCTGTTATCGTATCTCGGACGTCTAACTGTTTGTTTTCCAATTTCATAAAACAATTACTAATTTTTTAAGCTTTTAACACAATGTTACAAATGTTAATAAACCACTTTTTTAAATTCTTATAAACGACAATAAAAGCTACAATAGCTTTGTTCCAAATTAAAAAAACACATGTAAACAAATCCTATTTAACCCCTGCGGCCATGTTCTTCCGTTGTGCCGAAAGACGAGGATTTATTTACATTTTCATAATTAGTGGTATAAAAAGTTCGATACAAATAATCCCATCAAAGTGCCGCACTTCTACCGACGGGAACACAAGTCGGGTATTACGGTTTTTTATTATTTCTAATATTCGGAACTATAACATCCATTGACCCTGAAAAACAGTGGTTCTCAAATCTTTCCTACCTTAACATTAAAAATGTAAACCCAGGTCAGTTTTTTTCAAAGTGCCACCAGTTTTTTTTAATGGCATGAAACTAATTACACCCTGTATTTTCTGAAGATTCCATTGAAGAGTTGGGGTTAGTTTGGGGTTAATAGGGGGAAATAAGTAAAGCAAGCTAGTAAGAGTACAGAAACTTGAGATATAGTGTATATACTAGAAGCCAAGGTTTCAAATTTTGTTATAATATTATTCAACCCATTATTAAAAGGATTACTAAAATAAAATTGATATATTCACTTGAAATTTGGTACACGTATGTATTATAACGGCGCGCGGCGTCTGGAATTAGATTATATATCTCAAAATATAATCTAATTTCAGACGTCGTTATAATACATAGGTATTATATATACATACAAATTTGAAGTGAATATCTTATTTTATTATTCCTTTTAATGATGATGATTTCGTTGAAGGGTTGTGGATTAAATAGGGGAAAATGAGTAAAGCAAGCTTGTAAGAGTACATAAACTTAGAATTTGGTGTATATACTAGAAGCCGAGAGCTCAGATGTTCTTTATAACATTTTTAAAACCCTTCTCTACCCCCACTCCAGTTTTAAAGGAGGTGATGGAATAAAATTGCGATATTTACTTGAAATATACACGTAGGGTATATAGAAGGAAATAAGTAAAGCAAGTTGGTAAGAGTACAGAAACTTGGAATTTGAAGTATATACTAGAAGCCAAAACCTACGTCAGATTTCTTTATAATATTTTTAACCCTCCGCCACCTCCACTTCATTATTAAGGAGGTTGACAAAATAAAATTGATATATTTATTTGAAATTTCGTACCCGTATGTATTGTAATGACATCTGTGAGATGATTCCGTTGAAGGGGTGGGGAAGTATATAGAGAAAAATAAGTAAAGCAAGCTAATAAGAGTCCATGATAAAGGTGTTTTCCATTAAAGAGAGTTAGATTTGAAATCTGGATGTGCAAGTATTTATTTTTAGGCAGCGGTAGCTCAGTCGGCTAAGCGTCTTAGTGGCGAGTGCGCTTGGTCAAACTGCCTAACGTGTACTGGGTTCAATCCCCAGCACCGACACCAATGTTGGTGGGTAATGAATGTTGTCTGCGTCTATTCAAATGTGTAACCCCCTTCTGGAAAGCCTATGAGAGGCTTTGGATTTGGGGGTTGTCTACTATATGTGTTGTTTATGTTATGTTATGTTGTGGATTTTTTCAAAATAATTAGGATTTAGAAAACATAGGAATCTTTAAAATATAAACCTTCATCGTTCATAATGAATATACCAAGTGATTCGGATCTTATCCGAAAATTGTTAAGAGATATGCATCCTTAAATCTGAAGGTGATACTGTCATAGAAGCAAGATTTAGGCAATCAGAAAAAATTAAAAAGCTTACTATAAATATGTGGTCTGTAACGACATTGAATGAGTTACTCAATCTCAGTTTTATATATAACAAAAGCAAACAAATCATTTATGTAAAGTTTTCGAAAATGCACCGGAAAACGATGAATTTCTTCCGAAAGTGTACTGAAATTTTCAACTCTCAGAAGACGTTTCGAGGGGCCTTTCAGTCAATTCCACTTATGCAGGTTTTATTATTTTTTCTTCGATATTTGTTAAATTATTTCTCTGGAATAGTCTAAGCGATTTCTATTGAAATTTTTTGCAAACCAGAGTATGATTTGGCGGTGGTGCCTGATTCGTTTCATCAAGGTATGTCTAAACTTTCCCAAATATATCCTTTAAGGAATTATAATCTTTTGGTGCCAGTCGATTGTTATTCAATTATAACTTTACATCCAGTGGAAATTAAACATATTCGGGGTGTGTGCCAAATTTACCTCATAATCATTCAGTGAGGTTTATTTGTTTTTACAACTATACCAGTTGAGTGTTACAATAAATATACTTATGCAATGTCGGAAAGCATGAAATTTTTGAGATCAAAACTAATCGCGTAGTACAAATGAATCTTTTTAAAACGTGGTCAATGAACAAAATTATATAAATTATATAGAAAGAATAATACAAACATTAGGTATCTATTTAATTTCGGACTAGAAATTCCGGTTCCGTCAAGAAAAACAGGTTCGAAAAATTGAATTTTGCTTTTAGTATAATGTGCCATACAATACTCTTGATCAACATATTCCTACATCTCAGATTTTATGCAAATTTGATAGACGTGCCTTACTATTGGGGTTGTGCAACCCCAAAGAGAAATTCTGACACCACCATCGTATTCAGCATCCTCGAAAACGGGGGGGGGGGTAATTTCATTCCGTCTCAAAATATTTACCATTTTCGCGTTTTTTCCGACTCACACACGCCACTAATAGGTAAAATATAAAAGAGTATTTTGCAGAATACGAAATAATACCAGTAGCGAAGAATAAATGAAAAGCCAAGCACTGGAATAGATTACAATTGAGATGTGGTAGTTAGTGAGTGTATATCTCTACTGAGTTCTAATCTCAGCTACAATAGCTGAATGAATGTAGCAGGAAATGGTTGTCTGTTATGTACTCTAAAGTTTATATAAAAAGGCATTATAATAAAGATAATATTAAATAAGACTGTTGTGCTCAATTCCAGAAAATTGCGCTTTCTGAAGCAATTATGAGTGTTTTATTGTGACGAATGATACAATTGCGTATTAGGATATTCAAAGCTATCCAAAAATTTAATTGTATTTATTACATTCAGTCCTAAAACGTTTTAACATCAATTCAAAATTTATAAACAACTCCCTTAGGGAGGTGTCAGCCAATTGTTGCAATAATTTCACCGCTGTGTGGAGTTGAGATCGTACGTCTTCGAGGCGTTACTTACCATTATACATATTTCATTTTTCTAATGTACCAATATTAATCAGCTAATTCGTCATATCTGTTCAGGACACCGATTCTACACAGAAACTAGCGAGGTTATTATCTTAAAGAGTATCTAAAAGTGCTAATTTTAAAATAAACAACAGAGAAGGACGTCGACTGTATTCAAGATACAATAAACAGCAACAAACTAGCAATTAACGTCCCCTGGGTTTGTGGAAAATTAATGTCTTCTTCGTTCTCGAATGAGGATTTCGAGGGAATCGTTTCGTGTAAGAGTGGGGAATGATGCTACCCAGCCATTCCCCCCGCCCCAGAGAGTGGAAATGGATTTACCTTTGCTGTTTTGAGTGGTATTTGAAGGAAAGAGTAGTGTAGAGGATGACACTACCCCCACCCCCTCCCGCGGAAGGCTTAACCATCGCGTTAATTTTTTAAAATATAAGCTAGGGAAAATATGTTTTATACCCGCACGCTTTCTTTATCATGATTGAAAATATATAGACTCCGTGGAAATATGGTTAACCATTGCGTGGGAAGGGATGGGAGCGGTATCATCTCCTACACTTATCCCAAACCCTTTCCTCAAAATCCTCACTCAAAGCAGTAAAAAAAGTTCCATTTTCCACTCCCTCGAAGGGAGGTTGGGTGAGGGTAGTATTTTCCCCTACACTTATTCGATACCCCCGAAATGCTAAAAATTCGACAGTGAACAAGCAGGGGTTGATTGTACAATTAGGGATGCTCCTCTATGGTCGAAATTAAGGGAACCATCGAAAACGTGGGGAGGTAATTTCGTAGACATCCCCTATTCTTCCAAAATTGACATTGTAGCTGCATATATTTCAGGTACTAGTAGTAGGATCTTCTACAACATCAGATCGCTTACATTTAGATATACTACTGTTACGTGTATCCATCTCTTAGAAAACACCCTGTATGAATCTGTGGGTTCTAAATAATTTTAACAAAGGGTAAACCACTAACAGTTTATTTAATAATTTACCGATTACAAAATACTTCTTAATTAACCAAAATAACCTTTGTTTACTTTATATTTAACCTCACTTGTTCGCTGGTACCAAACTTCACTTTAATATAACTTCTCCTCCTGCGCCGGTAATAGCGCCTTATATACTCTGAAATTGCCTCTAGATGCATCCAGAATCTTCTACCACCACACTCTAGAAAACTCTTTCTACAAGTTTCCAGTCACTACTAGGCATAGGTGTATCAATCTTCAGTTCCAAGGGAGTGTAATACATAACACTATATAACAATTTGAAGATAAAGTTGATTGGTAAATTAGACCATTTTCCATTTCGTATTTACACCATATTTTTGACACTCACTACTTATAATGTTATTAAATCGAGTCAGCAATTCGTTTACCTGTCGGCGATGTAAATAAATCAACGGTAGCAATTTCTTTGCTTTAACGCATAAACAATCACTTTTGAACATTGTGATAATAGAGTAAATTATAACCTGCATGTCGAATTTCATCTAGATGGTAACAAAATATTGCGGTTGAAGTTGAGAAAATATATCGATAAATCTTTCCTGTATACAATATAGAAGATGCTTCAAGCGAGAACGTACAAATATTGGAGCCATCATAAATATGGAGTAAAGGCAATATTTAATGTTTCTTTTTACTTCTCCTGCCTATGTAAGCATGGAAGGAAAAGTATTGAAATGGATTTTAAAATTCGAGAAGTAAGTGGGTGCTGAAATGTGACACGTCTTGAAACTCGATGTTAATAGAAATAAATAAATAAATAAACACTTTTATTTCCTGAGATGTCATAAGTTTAGAATTACAGTGTCAGAATGTATAATCGAGAAAGGGAAATCAAGAATTCCACGCACACGAAATTTTTACATTAAGGGATACAATTTTCATAACAATAAAAGCTACTTTACTTTGGCACGGTTGAGTAAGAACAACAAATGTCCTTACATAACCAGCCAATCTCATTTCAATCAAGGAAACGACAACCGTTGATTTAATCAATGTTAAATAATTAAATAAATAAATAAGTAATCATCCATAATATATTGTAACAGTATTTAAGTTTATTCAGTTGAGAAAAAATATCAATTGATAACTAATAAATTAATGATAAAATCATGCTAAATAGCATATGTGAAAAATTATACAGAAAAATTACTTATTTATAAGAGTTTTGAAGTGGTTAATTCTCAATTGGATACAAATGTATCTTAAATATAATTAGTTCCACATCCACTTAGTGGATTGGAAGTATAGTAATCGCAAAAAAATTTTCAAAAATTTTTAATCGTGAAATAGGTTTAGAATGTCATGAAACGTCGAGATTTTAAATTTGAGCGAAAAAAAAATTCTGTCTGTAGGTCTATCTGTCGTCTGTCTGTCTGTCTGTCTGTCTGTCTGTCTGTAACTTCTTTTTTTTTTTTGTCCGCACGTTTTCCCCGGAACGGTTTAAGATATTGACTTGAAATTTTGTTCACATATATATTATAACAAGATCTGGAACTGGATTGTTTTTTGAGGATATCCGGTGAAGGGTTGGGGGTTAAATAGGGGTAAATAAGGGAAAATAAATAAAGCAAGCTTGTAAGAAACAGAAACTTGAAATTCGGTGTATGTACTAGAAGTTAAGGCCTCAAATTTTTTTATAATATTTTTCAACCCCCCACCACCCCTACCCCATTAATGGGGTTGATAAAATAAAGTTGAGATATTCATTTGAAATTTCGTACACATATGTATTATAACGACGTCTGGAATTAGATTATATTTTGAGATGATTCCGTTGAAGGGTTGGGGGTTAATTTGGGGTAAATAGGGGAATATAAGTAAAGCAAGCTGGTAACACTACAGAAACTTCAAATTCGGTGTATGTACTAGAAGCCAAGATATTAGATTATTTATAATATTTTTTAACCCCCACCACCCCACCCCTACTTCATTATTAAAAGGGTTGATAAAATAAAATTGAGATATTCATTTGAAAGTTGGTACACGTATGAATTATAACGACATCTGGAACTAAACTATACTTTGAGATGATTCCGTTGAAGGGTTGGGGGTTATTTAGGGGTAAATAGGGGGAAATAAGTAAAGCAAGCTGGTATGACTACAGAAACTTGAAATTCGGTGTATGTACTAGAGGCAAAGGTCTCAGATTTTTTAATAATATATTTCAGCTTACCACCACCCCACCCCTGCTCCATTATTAAAAGGATTGATAAAATAA
The DNA here is from genome assembly GCA_963583905.1 of Stenurella melanura. Lineage (NCBI taxonomy): Eukaryota > Metazoa > Arthropoda > Insecta > Coleoptera > Cerambycidae > Stenurella > Stenurella melanura. Next base: position 199,964,088 of record OY757309.1, read on the forward strand.
AATTGAGATCCTCATTTGAAAGTTGGTACACGTATGAATTATAACGACATCTGGAACTAGATTATACTTTGAAATGATTCCGTTGAAGGGTTGGGGGTTATTTAGGGGGAAATAAGTAAAACAAGCTGGTATGAGTACAGAAACTTGAAATTCGGTGTACGTACTAGAAGCCAAGGCCTCAGATTTTTTAATAATATATTTCAGCCCCCCACCACCCCTACTCCATTATTCAAGGGGTTGATAAAATAAAATTGAGATATTCACATAAAATTTAGTACGCATATGTATTATAACGACATCTGGAACTAGATTATATTTTGAGATGATCCCTTTGAAGGGTTGGGGGTTAAATAGAGGTATATAAGGGAAATTTAGTGAAGCAAGCTGGTAAAAGTACAGAAATTTGTGATTTGGTGTATATACTAGAAGCGAAGGTCTCAGGATTTTTTATTAGTATTTTCCATCCCCCCACCACCCCCACTCCCTTATTAAAAGAGTTGATAAAATTAAATATAAATTTTCACTTGAAATTTGGTACATTTATGTATTATAACTATATCTGAAACTAGATTATATTTTGACATGATTGCGTTGAAGGAGTGGGGTAAGTAGAGGTAGATAGGGAAAAATAAGTAAAGCAGGCTGGTAAGAGTACTGCAACTTGAAATTCGGTGTATGTCCTAGAAGCCAAGGCCTCAGATTTTTTAATAATATTTTTCAACCCTTCCACTACCCTTACTACATTATTAAAGGGGTTGATTGAATATTGAGATATTCACTTGTAATTTGGTAGACGTATGTATTATAACGACATCTGGAACTAGATTATATTTTGGGATGATTCCGTAGAAGGGAATAAGTAAATCAAGCTGGTAAGAGTACAGTAACTTGGGATTCGGTGTATATACTAGAAACCAAGGCCTCAGATTTCTTTCTAATATTTTTCAAACTCCACCACCCCCGCTTCATTATTAATGGGATTGACAACATCAAATTGAGGTATTCACTTGAAAGTTAGTACACGTATGTATCGTAGTGACATCTGATTGAGATGATTCCATTGAAGTAGGGTAAACTAGAAACTTCATTTTTAGCGTATATGGTAGAAACCAACTCCTCAAACTGTTCTATTACATCTGCCCCGAAAATTATTAAAATTCTATGACCAATAATTTCCACATACCAGAGTGCAAATATAGTCAAGATGTTTCCTTTAAAGTGACTTGGATGAAGAATCTGGATGTGGAAGTAGTGATTCCTTCGGCAGCGGTTTTTTTAAGTGATGAAAACGCCATACCTTTTTTTAAATATGAATTTTTTGGAACATGTTTTATAGTAAACTAGACTGATTTAGATAGTAATGAAATTCATTTCAACTTCCGTACCAGTGAGCTTTCATAAAATTCCAAAAGTTATACTAGGTTAGAGATATACCGGGTGTCTCAATAAAAACTCCCAGACCTGATATATTCTAAACGAATAGAGATATTTTAATTCTGTAAAAGCCAATTTGTAGAGCATAAAGAGAGCTTCATTTTTTAATATAACTGTTTTTTTATATATCAGTATATAGATGGCGCTGTGCTCTAAAGAAATATTTCGATGGGAGAAACTTTGAAATGGAGCTTATGAGAAAGGAAATGCATTTCTAAGCAGATTATGTTCTAAAAAAAATTCCATAAAACTAACCTTTTTCGAGATATTTAAGTACAAATGTTGGCATTTGCCAATATTGAAGAATAATTGTAATCTCTTCAACATTTCAGTCCTTTAAGTGGGACAGTCTGTATTTAATTTAGGAATCTTAGAAAAAATATTTAAAGAATTTTTCATATAATTGCCTTGTTATTAGGTTAGATCATAATTAAAAATATTTGATATCTAGTGAGTGTAATAATCCTTATACCTTATAAATTAATTACAAGTTACATTTGGAGTAATAGTTTTGACATTTCTCAATTTCAATCACATTTTGTTTATTGGTGTGTCAATAGAACTGTATTATTGTACCTAATTATTATTTTCTTTGTGAATGTTTATTATTAAATATGGTTTCTCATACAAATGAAGATAAATTAAACATGATTTTAATTTATGGGGAATGTCGTAAAAATGCTTCAAGAGCTGTAAGTTTATATGAAATACGTTTTCCTAACAGACCCTTACCAGATCGGAAATTTTTTTTAAGTTTGTGTTTTAATTTGAAAAATTATGGAGGTTTTAAGAAACCAAAAACAACAAGAAGAAAAAGAACTGCAACTGATGAAAATATTGCATTGGTATTACATCAAGTAGAAAATAACCCAAACATGTCAGTACGCAAGTTGACGGAAGAAACAAATATTGCACATTCCACCTGCCACAGAATTCTTAAAACAAACAAATTTTTTTAATATAAAATTTATTTAGTTCATCATTTGATTCCAGGAGACAATGAGCGGAGATTAGATTTTTTGGTGCAACTTTCAATTCTCTTAGAAGAAGATCCAAACCTTTTAGAAACAATTATGTGGAGTGATGAAGGGCGATTCCACAACAATGGAGTAATCACACCACATAATTGTCGTTACTGGTCTCAAGAGAATCCTAGGTGGATGAGACATACCAGATCCCAGAATCGTTTTGGAGTAAATGTTTGGTGTGGTATCGTTAATGGTTACATTGTTGGCCCATACCTCTACCGTGAGAATTTAACAGGTGGAAGATATTTACAATTTTTGCAAAATTATTTATAAGTACTATTAAGGAATTTGCCCGCTCAGTTGGATAACATATGGTTTCATCAGGTTGGAGCGGGCCCATATAATCATCACAACGTTGTTATTTATTTAAATCAAACATACCCAGGAAGATGGATTGGTACCAATGGAGTACTTAGATGGCCCGCTCGAACTCCTGACATTAGTCCATTAGACTTTTATTTATGGGGATTTTAAAAAGTGAAGTGTACAAAGAACCAATAGAAGACATGGCAGATCTTTATAATAAAATTTATGCTAGTGTTGCCGCCATTAATCAACATACATTATTATAAGTTTGTAGATCTGAACTAGGTAATTAATAGATTTACGATGTATGTTAATGAAAATGGCAATAATTTTGAACACCTATCCAAATAGTTATATTTTTCATTAGTTACAGTTCGTAAAAATTGTTAATTTGACAAAAAAAAATTTACCCGTACCGAAGATCGAACCGGCCACCCCATTGTGCGTCAAATCTTACCATTTTCACGTTGCGGGAGAAATTTTCTTAGGGGTCAAAAACGCGTATAACTCTTCAGGAATTGAACATTTTTTGTAGAAGTTTTTGTGGTTGATGGAAAAACTTGTTAGCTTTCATTTGCACCGAACCTCGTGTCCAAAAAGTTGTTAATAAACAAATTAGATCCTCTCACGCAATGTCACTCTTATTTCCGGTTCCGGTTATCCGATCAAGTTGTTTCTGGTCTCAAAATGTTCCTTTTTCCAATACAAGCAATTTCATATGCACAAAACCCCATTTCGATACGCTTACCCAGAGCCGAGATATTCCATTTCTTAATTTGCAAAATTAATTTAAACTTTAAATAAACAAAAGAAAAAAGTTGCATTCGTGCAGACTTCTATGGGGGTTATGTCCGACATCAATATTTATCGTTTAAAGTTGGTTTGAACTCGATCAAACTTTCGAAAAAAAAAGTTATTTGCTAATTAACAAATTACACCAATTGTTTAAACGATCATAAAGTATTGAAGATATTGGGCCAAAATTAATACCGTATATTCTTTGGTATAAAAGGCATGTTTTTTGAAAAAAAAAACAATATCCTGACCTCATTAGTTTCGGAGTAATCAATTTGTTAACTAAAAAATTTATTTTGGCTATAACATATGGGTTGACAAAATGAGTTGTACCTAACTCCAAACGACGCGTATTGAAAATATTTTTCGATTCAATCAAGATTCTTCGAGATCCGTCAAACCGTTTTCATTTTATTAAATAAAACCGAAAAAAATTCTGATTAAACGATTATTTGACCACGAAGATCGCGGTTTGGGAAAACTTTTCATAACAAAATCTTGTTCGGCGGAATTTTTCCTAAAAAAATTCGTGGCTAACTCAAATGGTATAGAAATTTTTTGGGAAAAATCACAGGCAGACTCGCCTAGATAATCATAACTTTAATACTCCTGAGTACAGAACTTACTACGATAATAATTTTAAATAACTTGAAAAATTACTATTTCAACATAAAAGTCAGTTATTTTAAGAAATAAATTAGAGTTGATTAAGGTACAAATACAGATCTTAATGGCTGACACCCGTTAATAAAGTTGGTCTTACTTACACTATTTCCAGTATTGATTGATATTGTTTATTACTGCCCAACAACGATTTACTAGTAACAACATACATACAAGCAGAGTTTTAAATTTTATCAATAAATGGGAATCAATTGTAAACTATAAACTTTGAAAAATAACTATAGACAAGTTTTTTAATAGTAAAATTGGGTTTTCTTTATTTAATCATTATACAAATTTATGATTCCTATTCCTTTTATGTACTGAAATGTAGTAATAATGGAAAACCATTAGTTACATTAAAACACTTCGTCGTAGAACGATATCTATTCCTATACAATTGATTTTATTAACAGTGGTTACTTTTGCAGAGAGAAAAATCTAACGAATTTATTTGATGTAGTCTCGAGCAAATTGTAGAGCATTATACACAATATCAAATGTTAGTAGCACTCTAATAGATTAAGTTATTGTGATAATATTAAAAGTTTTGCCCACAATAATCCTAGAATAGTGGATCACTCTGATGTATCTATAAATATCGCGAAAATCTATTTTTGTTCCAGTAAAATACATTTATACGAGAAATAATAAAACAGCTACCTACGCAAAATTTTATGTAAAAATAATATAGTGTGAGTGGTATTAAATTCTACTGATGGTAATTCTGTTTTGGAAAACATTTTTGTTAATACCGTGGAGATAGCTGATGTAATAAAACATTTCAACATATTTTGGTGGTACGTAATCAAATTGATTAATGAGTAATTAGCCCCTCTTTACTCTACAGCACATCTAACATTATTATGCCATCTGTCGATGGAAAAGGGTGGAATTGTTTTTCCTATGACCTCTGCCACTGGTAAAGATCAACGTATACTTCATGATATACAGTAGGTAGGGATGCACGTGCCTGGCATCTGCTCGTACCTACTGCATATCTCGCGATGGTTTCGGGAGGTGGTAGGTCAGTCGCCACCCTCGTAGCAACCCACCTACCGGGGGGTGGGAATCACCTCCCGAGGACTACCTAAGGGTGTAATTTTCCACCATATTTTTAAGTGAAATTACTTCCTCAGAGGGAGTCGAGTCCATGACCAAGATGACGGGTGGCTGCTTCAAGGGTGGTGGCTGGTCCACCCCTTCGAAACCACCGCAATAGCCCGGTTCCAATAACTCCTCATGCGGTTAGCTATAGAGAAAACCAGAAGAAAGGACGGCTTCTTGTATTTTAAGGGTGGTTGCGAAAAAACGCTTGTCGAATTTCAATTCCTCACCCTCGAAAACGGGGGATACGTAAGTCTCATCGTATTCAGCGAAATTTTATGAAAGAAACAAGTGGATGAAGTATAAGCAAAATTACGATCCAACATACTTTTTAATATTAAAAAAAAACCTGACGTGGAGGGGCAAACCGGGTGAGATTCGTGGTCAGCGACTCAAGATACAAGTAATAGGTATGGTCAGTACCCTAGCACAGATCACTTTTTTTAGTGAGCCTGTGTAATTAAAAGCAAACTGCTGTTTTCAAACGAAATATCCCATTCCTAGATTTTATTTACGTGCAATTGTAGTATAATACTCAAATTAATGATGTTCCTCCTGAGGCATTACTTACGAGTTTTAGAAATTAATAATAATTACGAAAAGGCGTTAATCCAAACTGACATTTATGACAAAAAGATACAATGCGTATCAAGCAAACGTAATTAATCAAAAGCATGTGTTATATGCACATACATTCTAACTGCGCTAATCTTCTGCTAAACTCTACGAACACCATTACGGTTTTGCAAATGCTTTGGAAAATGAGTTAAATTATATGTTCTGTAAGAATCATTAGTGTTCCCTGCAACATAAATTATTGCGGTAATGTATAACTTTATCTCAGATGAAAGTATATGTTTGAATTGAAATATCACGAGAAATTTCTACATTTGCTCCTTATATCCACGAAATATTTCAATCGAGACAGGAGATAAATATCACGTAGAAAAAGAAAGAACAATATTATTGAATTAGTAAGGCAGGGGTAACATGTAACGAAAATGAAAGAAGTTATAGTTATAATAATAAATAGTGTGAGGGCATTTTTCAATAAACATAGTGGGAGATCCCGAGGTTAAGTACACTTAACTTATTTGTATATTTTCTAAGACAGGGATTTAAAAAAATGATAACTCAATGATAGACATAGACATATAAAAAAATATTTTTAATCTGTTTGCGTTATTTTCCTCATTTCCTACACTATTCTACTATAACAATTTTCACAACGTCTATCGAATTATTTTTAAGGAATTTTATCCAAATCTGATATAATATTCTACATCATGGAGGGAGTTGCAACATTTCGTGTGACACTAAGTTTCTAATTTCCTCAAACAAAAAATCATTTAAACACAACACTCGAATATTACACTTGCCTTCAGTTTTGACAATCTCCAGATAATGTCAACATGGTTGACGAAATAATAGTAACTACTTCAACGTAAAAATATATGGCTGTGCTGTGTTTTATAACCATAAAGGAATAGTTACTGAAACTACTTATAGTTAGGTAAATGGTGTGCAAATTCCACGACGAAAAGTTACCGTCTGCCAGTCGGTAATCGGAGAGAGCATATAACTACGAACATTTTTTCTCTCTAGAAATGTTTGGTATGGTGGGAGAATATGGAGGAGGGGGGGGGGATATATTCTCCATATCTGTCCGCATAGGTAGTTAGTATATGTACTTCACATACCTCAATTCCACTAGTGGAGTAAAAAGAGGACATTGATGTGCATAGTTTTGTAACAGCAATTTCATGATTTTATACCTTCTGGGGTTTCACGAGGAGTATATATCTGAGTTTTGAACTTCCATGGCATATTGCGTTTTTTTATAAACAATTTTGCTTTTTGAACAAAGGACCCCGCACGGAACATATGGAAATCCGCCCCCAGTTAAAGTGTTTGATACTCGGGGATATTATCCAAATATCGATGTTGATCAAAAGTCTCTATGGGCTCAAGGTCGGAAATTGGACGGTTTTCCAGATATCGGGGGTGTAAAGGGGGATGCTCATTTCTTGTGGGAAGTGGCCCCCGCACCAGTAAAATTCGCTGGAATCGACATATGTTATTCCTCTTGACCTGATAAAAATTCTCAGGGGCACAAGTTTGAAAAATGGACAGTTTTCTAGATATGGGGGGTGCAAAGCGGGGCGCTCATTTCCTTTATAGGAAGTGACCACCAGTGAAATTCACTGGAATCGACATATGTTGTTTCTCTCGACCTCCTGATCAAAATTTCTCATGGGCACAAGGCCGGTACATGCACAGTTTTCCAGATATCGGGGGTTGCAAAGTCGACTTTGAACCCCCGATATCGAAAAAATTGTGCATTTATCGACCTGGTGTCTATGAGAACTTTTGATCAGGAGGTCGAGAGGAACAACATATGTCGATTCCAGTGAAATTCACTGGCGGTCACTTCCTATAGAAAATGAGCATCCCCTTTGCACCTCCCATATCTAGAAAACTGTTTATTTTCCATACTTGTGCCCCTGAGAATTTTTGATCAGGAGGTCAAGAGGAATGACATATATCGATTCCAGCGAATTTTACTGGAGCGGGGGCCACTTCCCACAAGAAATGAGCATCCCCCTTTACACCCCCGATATCTGGAAAACCGTCCAATTTTTGACCTTGAGCCCATGGAGACTTTTGATCAACATCGATATTTGGATAATATCCCCGAGTATCAAACACTTTAACCGGGGGCGGATTTCCATATGTTCTGTGCGGGGTCCTTTTTATTTTAATGTCACCGGAAAGCTGGCATCCAGACCTACATTTTGAGATAAAATTTGGACTTAATGGCACAAAATAGCGGACAAATTAAATTTCAGATAACAAATTTATTTGTGTCCTCAAGGTTCAATATTTGTGCACCAAAATTTCAGGCTTTAACAAAAGGCATATTTTCTGAAAGTTTGGAGCCCGTCGGAACTCTTGACGTCCCTGGGCGTTAAACTGAAAAAAATTGTTTTTCAGCCAGTTGATACCATTTTCCGCGTTATATACGTACTCGAATGACCCAAAACCAACACAGATTTGTTGTAATTTTAATTTAGAAGAATTTTGGTTTTTTGTTTGTCCCGATCGGTCCTTTAGAACCGGAGATATTCACCGTTTTACCCTGAAAAACACAGTTCAAAAAGCAAAATTGTTTATAAAAAAAAACGTAATTGGTTTTGGAAGTTTAAAACTCAGATATACAGGGTGTCCCAGAATTGAGGTCCCGGACGGGACCTTGTGATTCCTGAGTTCATATTGGGCCCGTATAACCCAACCTACCTACCTACTTTGTCCAGAAATGCATCCCTGAGGAAGTACATCCTCTTAAAGTGGGAAAAAAACATTTCTTTTCAATTATCTCCGTTATATTAAAGACAAAATTTTAAAATTTTGGTGGGAGCTATATCTCTATAAGTATTCTATGAAAACTTGACAACAAAGAAATATCTTTTGTTTCTCAATTATTTTTCATAATAACTAATATTTGATTGGCTATATTTTTTTAATCACCCTGTAAAATTACGGAATACTACGGAATATTACTGTAGAGCGCTGAAATGGCTGCAAAAAAGTACCTACTCTTAAAATTTTTTATACTGTTAATCAAAACACAAGGAATTACCGTTTTTATTTACATTTTTTACATTTACATTTTTACATTTATTTACAAGTATAGAAAAAAATGTTGTAATAACAGAAAATTAGAGGTTATTCTAAAAAATATGTTAACAACAAATGCTCCACATGACGTCCACCTGTTTCATTCAGTACACAAATTATTACTTATAAAATTTTGTGTAATAACAACGAAAAATCAAGAATTATAATTTTTTCTCTGTAGGTGATTGTCAAACGGGAAACCTGTCGCGTTTGAGAAACAAAAGATATTTAGTTGTCATCAAGCTTACAGAGAGTAATTCTGGGACACCCTGTATACTCCTGGTGATATCACAGAAGGTATGAAATCATAAAATTGCTGTTACAAAACTATGCATATCTTATGGTATTTTTGGTCTTTTCTTACTGCACTACACAAATTTGGTGCGCGGTAGAAGGAATTTAAAATTTTTCTGTTAAATTCCTAAGTTCAGCAGTAACGATCCTATTATTAACTAAATTCAAGAATTTTCCCAAAAATTTGACGAGGAAGTTCCACTCGCTTCCAGTAGCTGTCTGTTTTTTAATTTAGAGGTAAATGGAGATACCACGTTACCTAGCGCTATTGCCGCACAAATATAGGTATGTATTTGCTATCGACTGACTTAGGTTAAATGAAAACTAGTTATATAATTGTTGCACATACTATTGGATACTCTCCGCAGTTTTTTTTTGTAAATAATATTAGTTTTAGACATTTTCTGTTTAATTTCAGAACATAAAAAAATTATTAAAAAAATTAATAACTTTCTTATTTATTGATCGATTTTGTTCAAACAGAATAGGGTTCTTTGTCTAGCTAACATTAGATTTTGGATTTTAGTTAGAGGAGCTGGCGATTGGCCTTGCCTACTGCGACCAGTACAGGTCTATTGTAGTACTCCTACTTGTACCTTAGGGCTCCTTATCCAGACATGTCCTTACTAGACTTTCAGTCTGCTTGATAAGGAGCTCCTTGGTGCAGTTATCAGCCCTTCGTTTCTATTTTCTCGCCAAGCCGTCTCAGTCCAGTCAAGGCTATTACAGCTCATGACATAGACTGACGTACCTGAGCGAGAACTCTCCCATCCATGCGCTGGACCCGACCGACGTAGCTTAACTTCGCCGATCCATTTCCATTTTAATGTTTTTTTATTCTGTTTACCTATATACAATTGCAAACCTTAAATATGTATTTGATACTACTTCATCACATTTAAGTTGTACACAATACAAATAAAAGCGATGGTCGCCGATGGTATGGCTGATGTCTTTAAGGTTTTGTCTGCTTACTATTAATGATACGATCACACACTTCAAAAATTTGTATGTGTATTTAATTTTTGTTATTTTCCTTATAAAGGAGATTAAAATAATAATTTAAAAAGGTTTACCAGGTAACGTGAGTAATAAGGTGTATAGGGAAAACATAAAAAACCCTATTTAATAACTTCGCCGATCGAGTGTCGGCACCTGAACTGGTGACCGTACGAGGAACTGTAAGCTAACATTAACTCACTGTCCAATCCAATCAGACTTTTGGTTCTTAAGTTATCGTGCTCACAAGAAACGTGGCGGATGGACGAACGGACAGACAGACATACGAACGGGTTTTTTGAAATTTGTTCAGAATTCGATCACAAACACAGTGATATGAAAATTTTCTTTCTACGACCAATACTACTATTTACGAAGAGCATAGTAAGACATACCCAAGATCTCCTTATCTATTTTCCCGAATCAGTATATGAAATAAAATTATAGATTGCTAGTATTATCTAATCAATTTCAAGTCAGGGTCAGGTCGTGTTCATGTAAAACTATACAGAAAATCGCTGCCTAAGGAGTCACTACTTTTACATCCAGATTTTTCATCCACCTCACCTTAAAGGAAACCATATACGTTAAAAATGAAGATTCTAGTTTGCTCTACTTATTTTCCGCTATTCGCAACCTACTACCTTCCACCCTTCAACGGAATCATCTCAAAGTGATGTCATTACAATACGTACGTGTACCAACTTTCAAGTGAATATCTCAATTTTATGTTATCAATACCTTTAATAATGGAGTGGAGGTGGTGGGGGTGGGAGGGCTGAAAAATATTAGAAAGAATCTGACGCCTTGGTTTCTAGTATATGCACCAAATTCCAAGTTTCTGTACTCTTACCAGTTGCTTTACTTATTTTTTCTTATTCACCTTTACTTACCCCCACTCCTTCTACGGAATCATGTCAAAATATAATCTAGTTTCAGATGTCGTTATAATATATACGTGTACCAAATTTCAAGTGAAAATCTCAATTTAATGTTATCAATTCTTTTATTAATGGAGTTGGGCTGGTGGGGGGATGGAAAATATTTTGAAAAAAAATTAAGGTCTTCGCTTCTAGTATATACATACACCAACTCCCAAATTTCTGTACTCTTATCAGCTTGCTTTACTTATTTTCCCGTATTTAACCCCCAACCCTTCAACGGACTCATCTTAAAATATAATCTAGTTCCTGATGTCATTATAATATATAAGTATACCAAATTTCAACTGAATATCCCAATTTTATTTTATCAACCCCTTTAATAATGAATTGGGGACGGGTGGCGGGGGTATGGAAAGTATTATAAAAAAAATTGAGGCCTTGGCTTCTAGTACATACACCAAATTTCAAGTTTCTGTACTCTTAATAGCTTGTTTTACGTATTTCCCTCTATTTACCCCCAACCCTTCACCGGACATGGCAGTTAAAGATCTCGTTATAATATACACGTGTACAAAATTTCAAGTCAATATCTTAAACTGCTCCGCAGAAAACATGCGGACGAAAAAAAAAGTTACAAACAGACAGACCGACAGGCAGACCGACAGACAGACAGAAAATTGTTTTCAAATTTAAAATCTCGATGTTTCATGACATTCTAAACCTATTTTAAGAAAAGAAATTTACTTCCAATTCACTACGTGGATGTGGAAGTAAAAAATAATTCTATTTAACTCTTCTAGTTATCAAGATAGCGCTAGAGTGATTCATGGAAATGAGAAATATCCTGTTTAAGATAGACAAGAAGGGCGAGTTTTACCTTTTGACTAATGAAATCGGTTTATCATATTATTATTGGAGAAGTAATATACTTTCCCTGCATACGAAATTTTCTTTTATAAATTAGTTTAAATAGGAAGAAGACTGGTAGTCATTTATTTGAAAATATTATCAGAGTTGAGTTAATATTTCAGCGAGATCCATTAAAACGGAAATACAGAGTTTAAGCCAGGGTAGTTGTGATAAATAATTAATAACTTGATTCATGTACGCCAATGTTCCGACAGTGAAAACAAAAGGAAGAGTGATATCGAAAATTAGCGACTAAATTAGTCGCCCCGAAACTTTATTACTCTTCTACCCTGATTCACTTCCATGACATTAAAACATTATTAATGAGACATATTAAGGGTGTATTGATTTAAGAATTTAAAGTTTGGAATTGATTTTAATATTTTAAGCTCCATTTTATTAACAGTCTCCCAGACAAATTAATAAAGCTCTAAAGTTTCATTAACATTTACATAGATTTAATAACTTCAAATAAATTTTAACACAGAATGGAGAAATGAAAGGTCGTATTTTGAGGGATTTAGATTTAGATTAAGGTATGGGTTTCAGGGCGGAAAATCAATGTGGGATGCTATTGCGTCTATTACTAAAGAGACGTATTTGTCGTAATAAAGTAAGGTCCTCACTTGGGACGTTCATAACGTAGCAAAAACTTTCGACACGAGTATTCATCTATTGTTGATAGAAAATGTTGGGATAAAAAATATACGACTAATTCTTATTAGGAAGGTGAAACTAATATGGTGTCCCACAAGGTCCAATAAAAAGACCCCCATTGTTCATTTTATACATTAACAACCTATTTCTCTTAGAACTGAGGGTCATGTAGTCAGTTTAGCTAAAGATACGGCAATTTTACTTCCACATTCAATAGTGGAGTGGATATGCTTTTTGTTCTGGTTGAAATAGGTTAAGATTATCTTAAATATGGAGATGTAGTAACTGCAACTGAATCTGACTGGGTCTGTCCCAAACATGCCAACTAACAAATAAAGCAAGTTAATAAAATCTTTTAATAATGGAGTTTCTGGATTCTTATTGGCTTGCTTTACTAATTTTCCCCTATTTACCCCCCAACATTTCACCGGATATGTTCAAAAAACAATCCGGATCCAGATCTCATTATAATACATACGTCTACAAAATTTCAAGTCAATATCTTAAACCATGCCAGAGAAATTTTTTTCGCTCAGAGTTAAAACATCCACCTTTCGTGACATTTTAAACCCATTTCAACAATAACAATTTCTTATTTTTTTTTTTACGATTACTATTCTTCCCCTCCACTTGGTGGATGTTGAGGTAATTGCCTTACGGCGTATTTGTTTACATCTTAAAGCTCCTAGTAGTGTGCAATTGCATAAAATAAGATTGATAGTTTCATCCTCAAATCCACCATATCTGAAAAGGGGTCGGCTTTCAAGATCACTATATCTAGGGGCCTATCTAGATGACAGTAACGCGCGTTCTCTGTTGAGCCCAAGCAACGCAACCATTTTGCAGTCGAGTCAGTTGGAGGTCAATTTACATGGAGTGGCTTAAACCCAATAATTGTTGAACTATGCCACGGTCCAGTATCGTAGCTTTAATAGAGATATGTAAATTAGTGCTGTCCTCAAGCATAGCAGAAAGTTTTGAATTCCTTGTATAAAAAGTACTGTCACTTTGTTATACAGCAGAACTTTTATTTATTGACCAAATGCCAGTGGCGTTCTCTTAATCCTTCTTCTATTCTTTTTGGGACTTCCTGCGCCACATATATCTTTATTTTGATATTTTAATACTTATCCGGCACCGCCGGACTCTTGCTAGATGTCGACCTGGACAATTAGCAAAGTAGATGAAAACTTACTGATTTTTAGAAGAACTTTTGGCGCAATCTGTGACAATGGTGTATGGCGCAGAAGATAATTTTGAACTATATCAAAAGTATTCACAAATAGCTAAAGCCAAGAGCATCATAGGAACAATCAAGACTGCAATACTCAGATGGGCGGGGCATATAGTACGAGCCCATGAACACTACCCACCCAAAAAGATTTAAAAAAGCAGTTGGAGCAAAACCCGGTGGTCGGCCGAGACTGAGATGGAGGGACGAGGTGAATGAAGGTGCTAGAATATTCGTAGCAAACAACTGGCAATGAATGGCGCTAGACAGAGATGGATGTGACCAACGAAGTGGAAGGGAAGACTGGAACGCTGACATCGTTACGTGAAAATGACACCTGTGTTAGAGCGGTGCGGATGCTGCGGAGGGGTCAGCTAGCCTTGTCTAACACATAAGGGCCTCATTTGCAAATGCGACTGTGTTCGCTAAAATGAATATTATACGTAATATTCATAATAGTAATATTATGACTCAATTAAATTAAACTGAAAATAATGCAAGGTTAATTTTAAGTACCATATACTTACAATAAAAGTACTTAATACTTGCCGAATGCCGAGTCGATAGTCGGTTAAAGTAAACTTAAAATACTGTAAATTCGTTTTTAAGTATAAGTAGTATATTTATAATAAAAGTAATACCTGTTGAATGCCAGGTCAATTAAAGTAAACTTAAAATAATGAAATATCGTGTTTTTTGGTAGGTTTATATTATTTGAATATAAATAAGCAATAAAGAAATGTATAATAATAATAATAATAATGTTTATTACTCCTCTTAAATGTTACAATATACAAGTATTTCAACATTATGGGATCGTCAGGTAAGATAAGTAAAATATAGTACTTAATTAGTAATTGAAACAAATAAAGTATAAACAATTATATAAGTCACAGAGTGTGATACAAACATACAACAATAAATATACATACAATAAAGACATACAAACATATCAAACATTATGACGTGGTATTATCATTAAAAAAATCGTCTATTGAATAATAGGATTTACATATTAAAATTTTTTTAACTCGGCCTTAAATCTGGACATTTTTAAATTACAATCGATTTTATATACATTTAACACAGAATTTTAAATTGTACGTATTACATAGTACTTAAAATTTTAATATCTACCTACATACATATTATTATAATGATAAATATACATTAAATTAATCTAAACTTGATAAAATATCAGTTTTGTGCATTTTTTGTCTTACTGATAATTTTTTAGCTCCTACAACTTGCATTGTTGTCTTTTGCATGTGCTTACTATTCTTATATTAGCATAATAATATGCATTTGCAATATATTTAATAATTTGCACTTCATGTAGGTCTTCCGAAATGCTAACTGGGTGGGATGGTAGAAACCAACATTGTTTTTATCTTATTTAAAACATGTTGCAAACCACCTTTAGGTTACGTTTTTTAAATCCAATTTTTCCATATACTCCATTAGAAATTCCGCTCTGAAAGCTTTTTCGCAATATTTTATAATTTCAAACACTACTGGAGAAGGAAAATATCATTTACCTCTAGATACAAATTTAGTAAAACTTGCATAATCGTCTATATTTACTTTACCGAATAGTTATGATCGTCACGCCCATTTGTTATTAAAATTTTTTGTCAATGTGGGCATGAATTCTTAGCCAAAATTTTTTTGAGGATAAAACCAGCAATACAATATAAAATATTTTCCTGGAAAACTGATAGTGAAATTTTATCCAATACCTCCTAACTTAATATTCGATTCAATGTATGGACCCCTCACTTTAACCGCGAATATTTCAGAAACGGAGGATCGGAAAAAATTGGAAAAATTACGTGTTCATTATGTTTCTATTCTAAATCATTCACAGAAATTTGAATAATGTACATTAGACGGTTTTAAAGTTCTGCTAATTATATTGAAAACGCGCACGTTTTCCAGCAGTTACTACGTGTGTGGGACAGAGACAGATACCCACCCCACAGCATCCGTACTGCTCCAACACCTAGTGCCACTTTAGAGTTATATTTGTCTATGGTGTAAGCGTTCCAGTCTTCCCTTCACTTCGTTGGATGTGACATGTGGCTGTAGAGCTAATCATGATGATTCTTAGTCGTGTCATTTGTCAAAAAAACAACTGATCATTTGGCATAGAATTTTATTTCCCATTAATATACTGGTTAATTGTATTATTGTTTAAAATCCTCGGTCAATTAGAAGTAAAGATACATGTAGCAGTAAGCCCCAAAAAGGAAAGTGGAAATATTGACTTTTATTTAGACAAAATTAACAGCAATAATTTTATATTATATTTTAAACTAAACTTACGTTAAATGACATAGTTGACGAGTTTTATTTTATTCCAAACTCATAACAGACAGTCGAGTAAACAATTGTTTATACAGAAATACGATTTATGTGAAGGAGAAAATTATAATTAATAGCTCACTGTGTGATTTTCGTTCTACTTTTATACAAAATAAAAACATATTTAGTTTTATGGCTTAAGTTCATACCCATAGTACATAAATTGCATCATATTCATAAAACCTTACCTTTTACGTACAAAGTAGCAATAAACTAGATTTTTATAGTTTTGCTGTATTTCAATCTAATTTTCTTTTAGAGCCACACATCTGTGTTTGTTAACTTTATGGTATTTTAGGAAAATTATATTACGCTGCTTGTAATAAAGTACAAAAAGATATGAAACTCTAGTGTAGGTAGATGGTAATCTAAACCACCATATATTATTCACTTGACGTAAATACACAGAAACTGAATGGTTTATTCATAAAAATATGACATAATTCTTAAAACTTTTTCTTTATTAAGCTTTAGGGCTTACTTTTCTACTATAGTTGGTACGGTAATACATATTTACAATCTTGCATACATAAATGATATACTTACTAGTCTACTGCTACCTTCTGAATTCTCTCAGTTTTCGTTTTTACAAATTGCTCAGAATCAGATTGTGTTTTAATTGCATTAAATTAGAGATTTTAATTGAATAGGGCTGTACCTAAACGTGAACTACTAAAATAAAGACATTTTCCAGAGTGACACTTGCCTGAAGAGTCTTTGGAAGACAATTCAGTCTAGCTGCAGCTTTACACTCCGTGCCTCTTCAAGTAGTCAGCAATATGTTATGAGGTGACGTTGTGTCCAACAATTTTAAAATAAGTCTGAACGAGAACCGCTATACAGCATATCCTGCAAATTCTTGTAGATTTTTTAAAGGAATATAAGCAAGGGAAGACAGTAGTCTATGTTAATGACAATGCTTGGTCAGTGCTAACAAAAGCAACCGGGTACCTCGAGAAGATGGGTATTAAATAGTTACAGTGATCCAGTTCCCTATATACAGGGTGTTCCTTAATGACAAGCTAATATTTCAGGGTGTGATTGTAGCAAGCAAATTGCTACCTTTGTTTTTAACTCTTCGGAATAATTAATTGCTCATATCTATTAGTCAATAATTTTACACTACTAGTAATACAAATTAAATTCACTTTAACAAAAGCATAAATTATAAGTAAGCAATATCTGTAAAACATAGCACTTGGTTATCTATTTTAACGGCGCGCATTACATTCAATATTAGCAGAATCAGGCTAGTATTGGTTGAGTTTTTTTTAATTCAGTAGGCCTCTCTAGAAACTAAAAGGTGAGAAGATATTTTACTTGTTGCTCGACCTCTTTAACGTGTGTACTTCTCAAATGTTAACTACCATACTAGTTTCAACACCACGTGCAATATAAAAGATATTATACATACAAATTTTAAATAATATTAATATCATTAAAGATGATGAATAGTTATGGATCTGTGTTTAAGGAAAACCGGAAAAAATCCGTAATTGAATTGGAATTTATTTTTTTTTGACTTGTAAGAAAAAAACTAAATTATATAAGTCAATTATGCTATATCGTTATTTTCGACTCTTAGGGTTTTCCCTTTTTCATTGTCTGTGTGGAGTCCTCCACGGAAATTATTTTCGATGGAAGTTAGGATGCAAATGTTTTTTGAGGAAAAACGTGTAGAGCCGCTTGAATACCTATACATTAGCAATACCTATGTTTCGTTAATCCCCCATGGATAATAATGTAAATTTAGTATATAGAAGATTACGGATATTTTTTCTAATGATGATAATCCACCCCTTTTTCTAAAATATTGTTTTTATATACCTATGAAGTTTTGTTGGCCATTTTGTCGCATATCTTATGAAGCAATGGTGTACCTAAAAACGGATTTTGCTGTAATGGTTTTTGGTTCAGTTTGGTAGGCTGGGATAGTTTCCAGTGGGCATTCCAGAGTCATTTTGCCATCCTAGACTGCTACAGGCGAAGAAAAACTACTGCTGAATTCACTTGAGCTAAGCGATATAATAGTTCTTTTCAACATTTAAGTAATTTACTTTGCTTATTAGTCAATATCATTCATCTAAAAATATATTATTAACAGTAATTGTTTCTAAAAAAAAATATGAAAGTTAAAAGGTATCTTTGGCATATATTTTTAGGTTCAGATGGTGCAAAAATTGAAGATGATTAACACATTTTAATTATCATCAGATAATGTCAAGATTGTTGTTGTTGAGTCATAATACTTGAGTGTAGTGCTCAAGTGCTTCGGCGCTTGTGGAAACCATTGCCAAATTGAGGAACATGTTGCTCAATTTATGTGCCATATTTTTTAAACACCCTATGTAGTAAATTAGTATAAGATGTTTTAAAAACTTTTGGGTTTAATGTAATACATCGATGCTTGTTAATGTAGTGTACTACGTAAGTGTACTACGAATATAAAACTATAAAATGTATGATATAGTTATCAGAAGTTAAATTAAATATTTAAACAAATGTATTCCATCGAAAGGAAACATGGCCGTGTAAGGGGGTAAAGAATTATGCACGTAGAATCGATGCAGGAAAGTTAGAATTTTAGGTTCTGTTCATTTCCTTTTTTATTATTAAATGAGGGTGGTTGCCGTTGAATCAGTGTCCTGATATCGTTGAGCTTGCATTAAACAAGACAACAGGGAGCTGATACACGAACAGAGCATTAGCAACTAATCATCAAAACAAGGTGACAGCGGAAATTGCGCTGCTCAGTACATTGTTTTGGCTACTACGGTATCATATCCTCTAGTGAAAACGTAAACCCAATTATATTTGTAAAAAGCATTCCGCTTTTTTATACCGTGGGCATTTGTTTTGACCTGATGTGACATTTAAAATGTATGAGTCCATTTCTGTTTGTAGTCGTCTTCTTGAAAAATTATAATAACAGCCATAATGCTTATTTGCATATAGAATAATTACAGCGCCATTTAGTGGATTGTGTGAGTCGGACTATTGTCTGATGCAACCAAAGTACTTCACCCCTCCCCTTTCCAAGGATGCTGAACGCCGTGATTGTGGCAGAATTTCTTGTTGGGGTGACCCACCTCCGCAAATGGCCAAGAACCTCCCTCAAATGGGGCAAACGCGTATTGATAATGTTTCACGGAATCTAACTTTTTGATTCCCCGTTTTCAATCATGCGAATTATGGGAGGAACTCCTAGAACGCGTGCTTGATAGCCGCCCACCTCCCCCCAACGGCCCATAATCACCCTCCAAAGGGTGAGAGAGAGCTCTCCGCATACCAGGAGCAAAAATTGTTTCTCCTGTTTTCGATCAAGAATGGCGAACATGGGGGAAGGTCATGAAAATCATGTCTGACACCCGCCCACCCTCTCAAAAGCCAATAATCACCCTCCAAAGGGGTGAAAGAGCGCTCTCATCATACCACCACCAAAAATTATATTATTGCAAGCGAACTTTTTAATTATATATAGTCATAGTAATTTATAATGTAAGAAATGCCAGCATAACAATATATGCAGTAATTGTATGCGTTAATAAAAATATTTGATATAATATATTATAAATAAATGAATCGGATGTTTTAATTATTATATAAACATATTTTTCCAAAAACATATGTACAAAAAATATGCATTCATCTTTTTTCAGCTCCACAGTAAATGAAGATGACTACTTTGTTGACGAGATCAAAGCAACAACATCTTAGTACTTTTTCCTGTGTAGCATCCTCAAAAACGGTGGAAGGGGGCGGTAGCTTTGCCCGGGGATATGTTGAGAACGCACTCTCACCTATTTGGAGGGTTGTTATTGGCAATTCACAGGGATGGGTCTCCCCGGGGAGGAATTCCACCATCACCACGGTGTTCAGCAACCTTGAAAACGGGGGATCACCAAGTAAGTCCCTTATACAATTATAATACGCATTGACCCCTGTTTGGGGGTAATTTCTGGCCGTTTGCGGAGGTGGGTCACCCTAACTAGAAATTCTGCCACCTCCACGGTGTTCAGAATCCTCGAAAGCTGGTGGGGAGAACTAATCTGGTTGCATCAGACAATATTTCGGGTTTTCGTCCAACTCACAGTGGTAGAAATGATAAATCTAGGGACTCAAGATCCCTTTTCGCCATTAATCTAAATGGGTGCCAATGCACCACAGGTAAATTCTGAGAAGACCATAGTATGCGGCATATTAAGCATTTTTCCGGGAAACTCCTTCTAGATACGTATTATGGGGGTAAAGCAATCCTAACAAATCATCAAGATCCATTCAGTCGACTTTTGGTAGTTATAAATAACGGTTCGTCTTGTGTTTAGTACAAAGTAATATTAGGTGTTAAGGGTAGAACAAGTAGAGGTTTGTTTTTCATTTTACAGTCAAATTATTTTTGAAAATGTATTCGTTGTCTTTTATAAATATTTTGTATAATATAATATTTTTAAAGTAAGTAAAATGAAGACTCTTAATTTGACGAAGAATAAATTTTTCGGAAACAATTTGCACCAATTTTTTTAATGATTGTCCTTCAGAGCATTTATCTAGCAATTAAACCATACAAAATTTACTGCCAAAATCTACCACAATTTCCTTTCATTTCTAGATGTTCCCGAGGGGGGCACATTACGACAAGAGGTGTTCTATGTATGGCATAATGAAGCTAACAAAGAAAACGCAATCCATGCTTTGTAATCATATATTATTTATAAACCTGAGTTAGAAAAGTACGAGGGTATAATTAACGATGATTTAAGGCGAAAAGGTGATAATATTGATAAGCAAGTTCCTCATAAATGGCGAGAATGCCACTTTAGCATACAAAACTTCCTACATATGTACATAAAGCGGATGGATGAACATTTTATATTTGACATTTTAGAAAAAATGAGAAATACACCAACAACTAGTGGAACTTCTGGTAGGCCAAGAAAATGTTTTCCTGAAAGTTCCGAATAAACAAAAAGGCGTAAAGTTCAGTCTCTTTTGAAAAAAAGCACAGAGGAACTTGCATTTGCTACCCAAATGATCCTTCGGTCACAGAGCCAACGCACTGCCGCAGTTATAGTTAAAAGTGTGTCAGAGTCACCAAAAAGGTCTATAATATTAAAAGAGCTATCACTGATATTACCAAGAAACCAATAAAGCTCACTTCTGATGAGGCCTTAGCCTCCTACGTTCAGAACCGACTTACAAAAGCTCAATATATTGCAATACACACCGAAACTAAAGGACATAATGCTGATATATATATCAGATTTACGATGACGTACTATTAGCAAAAAAACGTTTTCCAGAGGAAATGGAAATAAAAGCAGTATCAGCTGAAATAAAATTAGTCGATATTAGATCACACTATTCGGCGCGGCGGTTGATGTTAGTGCAAAAGGAAGTAGTGTGTCAAATGAAAGAGGGCGAATGTTTTCCAAGAAGAGTGACTGCTGGTTACAAGTGGGGATGTGTCTGTGCCTCCGGTATTCAAAATTGCAAACAGTGCTTTGCAGAAAGCGAACATACACAGGGCACGATGATTAATTTCTGTTTGTCTCTTTTGTGCCTTTGCAACTTATTGGCGAAAACGAATCAATACTGTGACACAATCAATGACCGCAATCCACAGCATTTTGTAGGCCAGTTAAAATCTCCTTCGTAAAAGAATCAGAAAAATTAGTTAAAAATGAAGTTGCCAAAATAAAAGAAGAAATGGGACTTCTTGTAGATATTCCAAAACCCGGTTTCGGGACTACAGACGATGGGAATACAGCTAGACGTCTTTTTGCTGATCCTGACCTGCCTTCACAGGTCACAGGGATAGATAGAGAACTAATACACCCCTATGTATTATTTTGCGAACAACAGCGTGTGGTCTATCAGTTAATCCCAGAAAATTTGAAGAGTACACCCTAGAAACAGCCAACCTTAATGTATCTTTATACAATCATTATTTTATGCCCCCTACTGTGTACAAAATACTGATTCATGGGTTAGTTATAATCAAATCTTCTATTGTTCCAATAGGTCAATTATCAGAGGAGGCCCAGGAAGCTAGAAACAAAGACTGTAAACGTTTTGACATGGTAGCACTAGAAAGAAAAGCAACGATGGAAGATTTTATACATATGCTGCTAATTACATCAGACCCCCTTATTAGCAGTTTAACATCCAAACCATCCAAAGAAAGTGGTCCATTATTATCAGATGTAATTAACATGCTTAATTGTTCATATGACCTTCAGGAAATGGAAACAGATATCGACAGTGACTCAGATATTGACAATTAACTATGTAATACTGTTTAGATGTAAAAATATAAATATTTATTATTTTGTTCCATTACTCTAATAGTTATGACATTATTTTTACATTTAAAAATAACATTTAATTTGTAACGATAATTTTGTTAAGAATTGAGATGTATGTTTTTCATTTTTATGTAATAGAAAATAATTTATTGCTTATATTTTTTATAAATAAATAATTTGGTACTTGAAAATAGGAGTAATTTATTAATTAGTTCATTGACATATATTTTGAGCGCCTAAAGTGACGATTTCTACCACTTTGCGACTCACACAATCCTCTTATTGTATTTAAAAGAAAATGTATGTACCTAATAAACGTAATGAGTCAGTGAAGTAAATATACTATATCTTCAATACTATAAGAACCCATATTAGCCAAATAACTAACCATCTCTTAATAACCTAAACCGTCCTGGGGTACTCGTGCACACAAAAAAAGTTACAGACTATCAGACAGACCGACAGAATCTTTTTTCGTTATTTAAAATGTCAACGTTGCATGACATATAAAACCTATTTGAATAAAAGAAAATTGATTTTTTTACGATTACTATACTTAGTCTCACTCCACTAGGTGGATGTGGAAGTAAAACAATGTTTTGAAGCAAAGGATTTTAAAAAGTAAAAAAAAAAATAAAAAAAACAAACATTATGCGTATGTACACGTATAACATAAGTAATTCAATTTGTCGGAATATGACTACCTCCTATATGTGAAGTTAACATATGGCAATTCTTAACATGTTGCAGGTAGCATGACAGCAACACATTATTTTTTTTAAATACCTACAATTAGAAAAATAAGGTAACTTGTAACAAAGTGTACGATTATATTTAAGTAATTCACGAAGTTCAAGCATCGATTTTTTATCATTATTAAAATGACGGTGTAAATTATCTACCTTTATTACCAGGCTTGAATAATTGTGATTATTTTAATATGTGTTGAACCGCTATTTAAATAGTTTCAATATAATTCTAGCAGTACGCTTTTCCAAATATCGCAATGTAGAGAAACGGAAATGATATTGAAAGTAACAATACACGAGGCAATAGCTGTAACAATCATCAATGGCAATCCGATAATCCAATCACTGTTAGACCGTTATTGCCTTTAGTAACATTTTCGTACTAAAATTACTATATATCGACCATGACTTCTACATGATTCAACTTCAACGATTATTGAACAATTTAACCTCATTTAACGATTTGTTTTTCAAGACAGGCTAAGTATTTTGCGATTGTAATTATACTTCTTCAACAGTTAAACCTAAGAGAACCATTTTGCGAATTAAAATCTGATGTGAGAATTGAGCCATATCTATCATGGTAAAATTTAAATACATTTTTCCTTCCTATATTATTCTGAGACAATTGTTGCTGAACATATATATCAATTAAAAAAATTATTTAGTTATCTGTGTTTAGTTTAATTTCATCTAATATTTACGTATCAGGTGGATACTAAAAATCTGTGTAGAAGAAATAATAATTCTACAACACATCTATAATGAATTGAAGATACAGGTATATTACAATAACAGTAAGGATCTGATTCAAACAGTACGAATAAGTACAATGCAAATAATAACGAGTTCCGAATGACTTGTATTGTTTATAATGAGATAAATATGAAATTGTTAAGTAAAGGAATATCCCCGTTGTCGCTTTTTAAAATTTCTATTTCACAATACAGTAGTTTGAGACCGGAGGCGTTATTAAAGTTAAAATTATTCCTAATAAGAAATCCAAGAGATTTACAGGATTTTTTGACAACACGACAATATGATGGGTAAATGACACCTTTTCATCAAACACAACACCTAAATCAGTGAATCTCTCAGGTCTAAAGAAACCGTTATTTTCAAGCGCATACTCATATTTTATGATATTTTATTTAGTTATTACTGATAGAACATTGCATTTTGACAAGTTGAGGAATAATTTGTTTCTTATAGACTACTCATTTCCTGTTGCAAAATCAAACAGTCGTCGATTCTCGAAATTCTACAGAATAATTTCAGATTATCAGCATATAGAAGACAGTTCAGGGCGATATCAGTAACAATGTCTTTAATAAACATAATGAACAAAAGTGGACCTAGATTAGATCCCTGTGGGACGCCTGAGATCGGTAAAACCTCGACAGATCTATGGCCACAGAATAAAACAAATTGGGCTCTATTGCTTAAGTAAGACGAAAAATAGTTAATGAAGTTCATTTGAGAATCCGAAAACGTGTAATTTTCGCAAAAAAATACTATGGTTTAGCCTGTCAAGAGCCTTAGAAAAATCTATATGGATTATGTTAACTTGACTACCATCATCAATTGCATCGGATAAATACTCTGTTAAACAGCATAAGTTTTATTTGTAAATATTATAACGATTTCAGTCACGTGCAGGGTCCTCTAAATTCAAAAAATATTAATTTAAAATTAATTTAAACTTTGGCATTATTTCCAGTAAATCTGAAACTCATAGCAACTTGACAGATAGATAAAAGTATTGTTTTGGTAACATATGACATGTCATGATCATCTATATCCGTTCAAAAATGAAGAAATAGTAGTCGAATTACAATCTCTATATGTTAGTCATTTTTTAGATACATTTGACTTTAATAAAACACTACGTCCGAAGATGTTTCCACATCAAAACATTTGAACACTACACTAATCTACTGTTAATTTTTTTTTATCTGTCATTTTCTTACATGAGAAAAGTGAATGTAAAGCATAGTAACTTCGGCACATATTTATTTGATATTTTATACCCAAAACGAAGTTAAATATAAATAGTTCAGTGAAATAACAATTGAGATTAATTTAGTGAATTCCAAGATACGGAAAGAACTGTAACACATGTTTGTTTCAAGGGGTAGTTTATGTTTGGTCGAGACAATGCAAACTAAGAAAATCCAGGACATTGGATTGTTTGAACAACAGTTTCCTAACGGCATAACGTAGAATGGGAGACGGCCAAATATGTAAATTTACAATATCTGAGAGATACTGGGTTAGACCACCAAATCATCTTTAAAACGAAGTAGTGGAAATGAAATGCGTACAATGCTCTTTATTAAATAATATCAACCTATCTTTTAAAAGTCGTTTATCAGACAAACTAATAATTGTAATACCCGTTATATAATTTGATCTACTGGAATATAGCCAGTAGGGCGCGGGCGGTGCGACATTTCAGAATTTGGAAATTCTTAGCGCCTGTCTGTGGAAAGTTTGTTATTGATGAACAATAATTTTGTTCATTAATAACAGCTTCTCCACATCCAAACATTAAGAATTTCCAAAACCTGAAATGTCGCACAAAAAAATTATCATAGTTCGTTTTTCAACTCCCCGTGGCCGAAATGTTTAAATGTTTACGGTGGTAACAATAGCGTTGGGGGGGGGGGCTGAAACGACACCCAACACATTTTTTCCCATGAGGTTAAAAATTTTAGATTTTATTTGTTTCAATTTTTGCAGTCAGGCATTTTAACTTTCAAAAAAAAATTTTGGATGCATTCTTCTGAAGAATGATTTTTTCATTTTTCCAGTTGTTCATTATGCATAATTTGAAAAACGATGAAGAGCTACTCATTTTTTCGAATGCCTAATGGAGCAAATGTGCACGCATTTTCCCCCAGCATCGCGACAAGTCTATAATTGTCAAACCCTGTCGGCTCTGTTGAGACGAGAAAGGTTGAGTACTGTCCTATTTTTAGAGCATCTAAAGACTCAGGCCATATTACGTTATCTACGTTTGAGTGCATTGTGAAGAATTTGATGTGGACAAGGAAGATTTGGAAGTAAAATCGATTAATAGAAACCTTCTGGTGTCTGAACCATCAGGTAATATTGCTGGGCAAGTAAGCCACCAAAAAATTTTAGAACTTATTAGAAAGTACCACGCTAAATGACAAACGTTGTTTAAGTCGTACAAGGAAAGACATAATGTCCCATCGTATAAAGTTAAGCTAACAGCATTTACAGCAGAAGGCAAAACATTGTTTGATGTTGCAGCATGCAGCATAGAGATCAATTCCTTATCCATTTATGGAGCAAGGCATATATTTCAAACAATCCAGTCGTGCAAGTATCTACTGAAAGAAATTAAGGCCATATATAGTTCATCCTGCCATTCTAAGAAATGGTTACTTCGACCATCCTGAGAATTATTGCTAGCTAGGCTAACTAAGAAGGATTTCAAACATTAATTATTTTCTTCTATTTCATTTGTTCAATTTGTGTGTATTTTTTATTGAGTAGTTTTTCTGTTGTATTTTGAGGGGTTGTGGTTAGGAGGGTAAAATACAGAAACAAAAAAGTATCATTTATAACTGTATTTTCATACTAGAATAAAAAAATTCCATATTCAAACTCAAGTGTATTACTGTTCTTTATTTTCAATTTTGCCGTGTCGAATTTTTAAATGGGAGTGGGGGATGGAATGAATTGGCAAGAAATTTCGAAAAAAGTATGCCTTCTACATTTTGTCAATACTCAACTTTTACGCATACAAAAGTATCAAAATTTGGATTTTTTCCATTGGTGGATTATTCAGTGACTCAGGAAGGTGAAAGGAGTTAACGAAAAAAAAATGTAAAAAATATGAGCCATTTTCTTTTATCAATACACAACTTTTCTGGCTACAGGTTTTCAAATTTGTTGAATTTATTTTTTCATCCACCTATAGCGACGCACTGCCCTAATAACCAGAGCCCGTAGGCCACAGCGCCATTTCATAATATATGAAGAGTGGACTCGGATGTGTTTTGAAAAATGTTTTAACTTGGTACGTATTTCATGTCAAGAATGATACAATCATACCTTCCCAATAAGATAATGCTAAAGTTTGGTGGAGTATACACAATACAACACTTAGGGCACCAAAACTATTCATTCGTGATGGCAAACAAGAAAATATAAAAATATGTATTTCTTAATGTTTATAACTTATTTATTACATTCCATTCTATTCGAAAACTGTCGTACAAAAAAATTCATGAGATCTCTTTTTAATCTTCTCTTAAAAAAAATACTTTTATTTAGACGGGTCAATATTTCTCCATACAGATATTTAAGAAAATTCTCAAAATTTAACCACAAAATTTTCACTGAGATGCCTCCTATAGAGATGTGGAAAGGACCTCCCCATCTATAGGTTATTCTCAGTGAAAACTGTTATGGATAAAATTCCAAAATGTCTTTATTATAAAAATACAGCTAGTCGAAGCTCCAAAAATTCAAAATTTTTAAAAATGCGATTTTACGTCTCTTTTATCGAAACAGTAAATACTTTTAATATTTAATTTGCGTTAAGGTGGCCATTCCCTAGAAAGAGACATCCGATAGGGAAATATTTACTATATTTGCCCATATTTTTTTTCCTTAGTAACGTATATTTAAAAAAAACTATAAGACTACCTAAGTAGAACCTTAACAAGACTATTACTAAGAATTTTCATTCAATAATTTCACTGGTTTGGAAAATAGTTAGATTTAAATTTAAAAATTATATTAATCTTCCTATTTCGTAGTTTTAAATTAAACTATTTTGCAAGCCACTGAAATTATTGAGTGAAAATTCATAGTAATAGTCTTGATAAGGTTCTACTTAGGTAGTCTTATATTTTTTTTAAATATACGTACTAAGAAAAGAAGCTATGGCCAAGAATAGTAAATATTTCCCTATCGGATGTCTCATTCTAGGGAATGGCCACCTTAAGAATATAATACTGATGTACACATTATTCTAATATTCATACAAAATATGATTTCGGCATTTTAAAATAAAATTGACATTTTTATTGCATAATATTTAAAAAAAACACAGGCCAAATTCACATGACGTTGCTATAGCAATATAAATAAAGCATAATAATATTATTTAATTTAGGTCTATGACTTCTTAGTAAAAGTGAGTTATTGAAATATACAATAAAAATTTGAGTTATATTATATATATTATATAATCAAGACATTTTGGAACTTTATCATAACAGTTTTCATTGAGAATGACCTAAGGATTCTATGCCTTGAATTTGCAACAGTCGAAAACAGAATTACCCATGCAATTGGTGCGGGGTAATTGTTTAAAAAACAATATAGCTTGAATACAACAGTGAGGCAAATTTCAGCCATTCGTATGTTCATCCGAGATTTGAGTAAATTTTCATCTCAGATAACTAGACTATATAGATATATAAAAAAATTAATATAGTACGATTCTTAAAACAGATTTAGGCACTTTCTGTTGTTCTAACGAATATGATTATATACATTGTTTTACTGTAATTTTTGTTATAGTTAAATGCTGCGCTCTTTCAATAAAAAAGTAACTATTTTCACTGTCCGAGCATGGACAATTCAAGTATGGCAGACATTTCCAATACAGAATGTAACTTATAACTATATTCATTAGAATTAAAGTTTACACTGTATTTGGTTTGATAAATATTTATAATAAACGAAAGATAAATACTTATTTCCCTCACCCTCTGCAAAAATGTTTATATTTAAAATTAGCATACTTACAACAAACACAGTAAACAACTCTAATCAACATAATAAACATTTACGTTTATTTTACTGTATTTTCTTGCGTATATTTAGCTAGTTATTTCAATATAACCTCAGAGTTGTTTACTGTCCTACCCAGAGAGAAGTAAATACAACTTACGTCGACGTGTACTCCTTCTACTTTATACCAGTTGGCTTGAGGGCGAGCCTTTGGGACGAATCTGTAGAACTCCTCGTGTTCCTTGTACCACTTGACAGCGTACAGGGTATCATTCCCTAGGTCGAAATCGCACTGGAGCATTGCCGTTTCTCCTGGTACACGATATTGCGGCACATTCACACGGACCCACTTTATCCCGGAGCCCGTTGACACCGCCGCTGTGGACAAACAAAAACTTTAGTTAAGCTGGAATAGAATGCATCTGATAGCTTGAGAAGGACACTCAGGGGTTCAGTTGGCGTTTTATGCCACCGTGGCCACACAGGGTGAACGAAAGCTTAATGATTTTACTATGTTGAAAAAGGTCGGTGTAAATTAAGGTTATTTTGTTAGTTACATTCTCTTACATGAAATGTAAATACACCCAAATTTATATTAGAGATATATATTATAATTCACGATCTATATTCAGTAGGACAAATGAATTAATGTCAGTAACTTGCGATTAAAGTTGGTCGTAAATTCATAGATAGAGGCTGTACAGATTTCCTATGAACAAGATACATGAAAACTTTGTATGAGTGAGTAAGTACTACCACAGACCTACGGGTAAAATTTACTTACATGAAAAGTGGCTCCCTGTATGTCTGTGGTAGTAATTACTCACATAAAATTTTTCATGTATCTTATTCATAGGAAATCTGTACATCCGGCTCTCAACCTATCAAATCAGTAGATCTTGCAAAAGACTTTGACTGTGTATCACATGAAATACTAGATGATAAATTAAATTTTTATAGCTTTGGTAGCAATAGAGTGAACTTATTAAATTCCTAGCTAACTAATCGTTGTCAACATGTTTCTTCACAAAAAACTCAAACCTCCTTCCTATAAAATACGGTGTTCCTCAAGGAGGACCTGTGTTAGGGCCGACACTATTCTTGATTTACATAAATCTACCGAGCATTGCCTTGGATGCACACTTTGTTTTATTTGCTGACGACACAAGCAAAACCCAATCAAAATATAGAATTTAAGATTTATTTGAAACGCCTGGTATATCATTTGAGTGATGAATATAAATATAATATTATTCTTTTTCTAAGACTATGTTGATAAAATGTGAGAATTAGCATGGGTAATTAATAACAGCAAGTAATTTGCTCTTTCGGAACCAAATAAAGATAAGGAATGGAGGTACTTACTTCCCTCATTTCCAACTTTTTTTTAAGATTAGAAGGTGCCGAGATTTTTTTTTTTTTTTTAGCAGTCACAGCTCAGTAGCTATTTCAGTAAATATTGGTAAATTCAGCTTATAAGACATCCATTTTTTTCTAGAATTTCGCGAAAATAACAAAAAAGTTATTGCTTTTATAAAAAAAAAGCAGATACAACATGCATAAAACGTATTCTTCAAAATTTGTCTCTCAAAACAAATTTATATCTTTTTTTTCACTCCATACATCTTGGAACTTGTTTTAACCTCCCTATTTATAGTACAATTCACTAGATCCACAGCACCACATTAAAAATTTCTTTAGTTAAATAGATTGGAATCTGCCCAAACACCGAACCATGAATATTTTTTTACATTTTTAAAACAAGTTACTTTTTCGTTACGGATCGCGTTTTTTTATTTATTTAATTTTTTTCAATAAAGTTTGATTGATGATAATGAGTCTATATAATTTGATTAAGATAAGTAATGCTATAAAAACTTGTCTAAAACAACGTATGACTAATGCAGACAAAAACAAGACACTAAAAAAACATTTTTTTATACAGCAATTTTGTCGATTAATGACTACTTCAGTACGGCAATCGCATATCAGAAAGGCGTTAATTTCATTACATTTATAATGTCATAAATGCTGAACGATATAGATTATTCCTTGGGATATTATCTAGGCCATAGTAATATCTATATTGAATTTATTTACATTTTCCAAGCTATAAAATATGCTGTATGAAAATAAAGTTGGTGTTATTATTATTGCGTGACACTGAAAACCTACTTTGTTATCATTTTTATATTATTAATTCAAAATATATAAACCACTTTTATGTTTCTGGTGACTACAGTATACTACACATACCTATAAAATGAGTCTTTAGATGTAACCACATTTGATTTCAGTCAGAAGCGTTCGATTCTAGGATGGAAAAAGGGGGTCGATTTTCAAAAAAAGCAGGTATTAACGAATTTTTATTAAAAAAATATCAAATATTCTCAACAAGCACCTTTAGAAATTTCCTTATACGAGTACATCGCAGACGATTCAAATGTGTTTGAGATAGGGGCTCTCAAAAAAACATTTGTTTCAATTAAACATTATTTTTATCTGTAAAACGGTTTCTTAAAAGAAAAACAAGTTTCATTTTTTGTTCAGAATAATGTATTATACTAGTTTGAATTTATTTTATAACAAAATATTTATTCAGTAAGGCGAAAATTCTAATTCGTACATACGTACCAATTTTCTAACAATTAATCTTCAATAAAAACTTAAATAAACTATGAAAACAAAAGTGATTGCAAGTGTCAATTTAACTATGTATTTCTTAGCATTTCTATATAACCGTCATCATTCCGAATACATTGGCTCAATACGTTTTCTTATATGGCGTATAACTTTTCCAATCTCCGTCGGAGTGATTTCAACATATTCCTGTCTAATTCTGAACACTAACTCTTCTTGGTTATGTGGTCTTCTTTCATAACACTATATTTTTTTAACCTATTGTTGCCGTATGGGTCAAATAAGGAACCGTAAACAGGGGTTACTTTGCACAATTTTCGCGGTTTTCTGAAAACAACTTGGATGTATTTTCATGAAATGCCTTGATATCAAACTATATGAAATTTTTATGTTTTATGTAGGTATTCCCCAATTTTTAATACAAAAAAATAACGAGAAATATATTTTTTAAAACGTCAAAAAGTAGGCAAAGTTGCCCCTGCTTCGGGGAGACTTTGCCAATCGACGTTTTAGCTTGAAAACACTTATTCCGTGCAAAATAAATGTCACAAACAGGTTAGTTTGCCATACCTCTAGGCATTTTAAAAAATATCTTTTTGCTTTTTTGCAAAAAAAACGCATTTCTCTATGAAATTATTATTTTATTTTTGATTTGAATAATTCAGAACGCGCAATAGAAAATATATATCTCATAAATAACTTTAACAAAAGAATAACTTCTAAACTGAAAAACTTAACGCTTTTTATAAAATTCAGGCACCAATCAACTCCAGGCATATTATTTTTGAACTTAGCTATAGTGATGCCCTCCTTGTTCAAGTGGGCATTTAGAACAATCCTTAAGTCCAACATGGTTAATGGACAACCATATTCCGAACTGGCTAAGATGACATCAACTAAGCTTCTTTCAATTCGGGAGAAATTATCTGAGATACGCCAACTGCTCCTTGATGTTTTCGTTTAACTTTATTCACCAGGGTTCTTCTTGGAATGCTGAAAGTTTCTGCTGCCTCGGTGAATCCCATGTTACAATTTTTGATAGCACGTACTGCCCTATTCAATTGCTCGTCGGTATAGTCTCGATATCGCCGAGTATCTAACACTCTCTTAAATGTGCGAACCATTTTTTAAAAATAAAAAAATATCTGTGAATTAAGGGGTAACTTTACCAATGGCTAAATATTGTTTTTTTTATAGCCTAGATTAACAACAATGATATTAATAAATTGGTATAAGGTTCATACATAAGTAGTACAAACAACAGTTCTCAAATCTAAATAGATTATGGTACACAACCCTTAGCATAGCAGCATGTTTGAATAGATGAAAACGCCAGTTATTACTTACGTGCTGAAAACGCTAAGAAAACTTCTCCTACAAGTGCCGAACAGCTACTAACATTTGCTTTACTTATGCGCGAATATTGTTAGACATGCGCGGTTCATTCAGTTGTACCAACTTTCACTCAATGAATTTTTAATTCGTGGCGGGCACGGTGTGGCAAAGATGCCCCAGCTGGCAAAGTAACCCCTGTTTACGGAACATATTATTTTTTACCTGCCCACCTATGTAAATTAGATTTAAGGACTCTGGGGCCTAACCTATTATTGCAACTTAGGAACATAGGTTTATTCTATTCAAGAGGCACGTGTGGCCATCCATGAACAGCTAGGCATGGATTACACTGTCAATGGCTGCTAAGTATGACAGTTTATTTTCGCATATGTTTAGCTCACCAAAGAAAGTAAAAATCTTGTTAAAAAATTTTTACGTACTTTTTATTTGTTTGTTGTACTTACTTCAGTAATATGTTCGGCAGTATAAACATCTATTTGTGTCTTGATAATATCGAAAAATTCTCTTTGTTCCTAATATGGAACATTCATTCACACGGGAAAGTTATTTTGTTGCAGATTAGGAACAGTAGGCACTTAAGTTTATTAAACAACTCTGAGTTTCCTAGAGCTTACATGGAGATAATGGAAGATCATATTGGTGCATATCCTCGCATCGAGAGCGAAGACAACAATTTTGATGATAGCGACGAAGATCCTGACTAGACACCAATAACAAAATCTCGACAAAACGATTCTTCTTCAAAGAAAATGATGCAACATCTTAAAAGGAAGATGAGCCTTCTGGAGCAGATGTGTTTCCAATAAGCGACAGAAGCACCAAAACAAATTTAAAAAATCATAGTCATGGACCAAGTCAAATTCCAATATCTATTACCACACCGGAAGAACACGGTGCTGAAATAGGAAGACCAATTGTGAAACAATATAATTCTTTAATGAGATGTATTCATGTCTTACCACCGGATTTTATTAATATGTGTTTGGTTAGCGTTTGGATTAGATTCAGCTCGGAGGCGCAATGCTGAAGGTGTTTGGCTTGCCACCACGGAGTCCCGGGTTCGAATCCTGGCTAGGGTATGGACGTTAGTAGCGTTTTTTCATGTGTTACCGAGACGATAGCAGAGACCTAGACCACTGTTGGGTGGCAAAATATGTCTAGTCGTTGTTATCTCTTCTGGGTTCGAGTCTCAGCTGCGGTAGATGGCAATATCGCAGGGAATGGTTGTTGTGTTGATGTCTATGTGTACGTGCCCTGGTTGAGTGGCAGAGCAGCAATAGCTGAACTCCGCCAGGACGTTAATATAAAATAAGGCATTAAAATTTATTTGCAGAGAGAACAGTAAAAAAAGATATTACTGATCTGCTGGAATTCCGTAGTCAAGTGGCTCTGAAGCCTTATGCATGATAGAGAAATCACCGCTTCCAAGAAAACGTGATCGTCCATCATCTAGTAATTCGATAGAAAATGCTTATGAGCAAAAAAGAAAGGTCCAACAAAGGCTATTCCTCAATTTGACAAGAGACGCGACAATAATGGACATTTACTCTCCGAAGACAATGTGCGTCAAAGGTGTAAAAAACCTTACTGTGGCTCAAAAACTTCTTTCAAATGCATCAAATGTAACATATATTTGTGTATATAAAAAAAATGCAATTGCTTTGCAGAGTTTAATACTTGAATAATTTTATTGTTTTCTTTTTGTAATTTTGTTGCTAGTTACCTACTGGGTCAAACTGGCAACATGCCGGTAATTTAAGTATAGTTCTTCTTAAAGTTTTTGTGTTGTATGGTTTTTTGGTACCTACGACTATATTATTTTCGAGATCAACATTTTCTTTAAGGTTGAAAACCAAATTCAGGCTACAAGCGGTTAAGCGACCCCACAAATAGAAATCAAGTGGTGTCAGGTACGGAGACAGACGGGAAAACTACTGCACTTGACTCCGTAGACCTATCCATCCACCTGGAACATTGTCTTCTAGCCAACCCCTTGACGTGACACCATCAAGTTGATAAGTTGATTTTTTTAAAACAACCCCACAAATAGAAATAAAGTGGTGTCAGGTAGGGAGACACAGAGGAATACTCCTGCATCTCCTTAGATCTATCCATCTACCTGTAAAATTGTTTTCTAGCCAACCCCTTGCCGGGGCACCATCAAGTTGATAATACAAGTTGCTTCTGACATTTTGCGGCAGAATATTGAGAAATGATTAAATTTCATTTTGCAACAAATTTGAGTAAGCCTCCCATTCAATCTCGGAATGAAAAAGGCCCACTAATCTGGTCATTCCATAAACCACACTAAAAGTTAAGTATCGACACATATTGCCCTCTAATAATAACCCGTGGGGATTTTCGTCAGTCCAAAAACAGCAATTCTGGGAGGATTATACTATCCCATTGGTGGTAAATTAACTTGATGTATACCTGGGATTTTTCGGTCAGCTTTAAATGAAAATTCATATATTTTCTTACGTTTGGGTTTTATTAACCCGTAACTACTACTATCAGGCCCTAGGGACCCAGCAACATTTTAATTCGTGAAAATTTTA
This sequence comes from Stenurella melanura, assembly GCA_963583905.1. Classification (NCBI taxonomy): domain Eukaryota; kingdom Metazoa; phylum Arthropoda; class Insecta; order Coleoptera; family Cerambycidae; genus Stenurella; species Stenurella melanura. Next base: position 199,999,823 of record OY757309.1, read on the forward strand.
CAGAAATATTAGAGTGGGGGAATAGCGCTTTCGAATATTCTCTAGTTAGTTAGTTCCTAGTTGAATACTGCATTGAGTTGTAGCAAATAATTTAAACTCGCGAAGCAATACGATAATTTGGTCCCTGGGACCCAATAGTAGTGCAAGCGTTGGTTTTAAAAAGACAGCAATTTAGGTAAGTAGATGTCTAAACAAATGTAAACACGTGTAAAATTGCTAACTAGTTATTTGAATTAGGATTATAATATAAAAACGTATTCTTATTATTTATAGTTTAATCATGAGCACCTCAGACAAGGCTCTTTCGAAACAAGAGGTGGCAGAGTTATTAGAGGATGATGATTTTTGGACGGAGATGGATGGTGATGAAAACGTTGAAGCCTTACCAGAAGAAGAAAAAGGAAGCGCCCTTTGCCTCACATATGTCGGTACAATGAGAAAAAATTAAACGCAGATCCCTCCACAGTTCCAACCTAATCGAAGTCGTCCTGTTGATTCCCCATTATTTGGATTTTCTGGGAAAACCACGATTGTTTCTCATGTACCAAAGAAAGGTAAAGCGGTTGTCCTAGTCTCTAGTATGCACCACGATAACACAGTCGATGCCAATAGCAAAAAACCCGAAATAATTTTATATTACTACATCACTAAAGCAGGAGTTGACGCACTCTATGAAAAATGTGCCAATTATTCGACGTCAAGACAAACTCGCAGGTGGCCAATGACACTATTCCACGCCATAATAAATATTGCTGGAGTAAATAGCAGGGTCATATACCAGTTCGCCCAACAAGGACAAGAAATTTCTAGGTACCATTTCCTGAAACAGCTATACGTGAGTTGTACGCTCCATATATGACATTTCGAGTGTACAATTCAAATGTCCCGTTTGCCCCCTGCAAACTTCGTTCAGTGACCGCAGATACTTTAGGTATCGTCATGGAGGAACCCCCTATACCTACAGAAAAACCTAGTAGATCGAAAAGATCCAGATGCCGTGAATGTTCGTCAGGAAAAAAACGGAAAACGATCAACTACTGCGCGGGGTGCAAAATACCCATATGCCTAAAATGTGCGTCTACAATATGTCCAAACTGCATATAATAGTTTCTTATTTATTTTTTTATGTTAAATAATGTTTATGTTATCAATCTTCAAGAAAATATATATTTTGTTTTTTTAAATAATTGTATTTATTGTGATTTTTTAATGTTGGGTCCTAGAGACCCACTAGTAGTACTTGCGTGACATATTTTGGATAGTAGTAGTTACGGGTTAACCATCGTCAGAGGAAAAACTACAATATTTATATTAACGTACGATTATTTTATGTAATTTTACAAACTTAATTTCATTACTTACAATTTAAACATTTTTGTTTACACTATTTTACCACTTTACGTCTATTTCTGTTGAAAGTTTTTATGCAACTAAATGCCGAACAAAAGTATTGCCTGCTTTCTGGTATGTGTTATGGCACTGTTGATACAGTTTATTTAATTTATGGATGTTAGATATGGCTGGTGGTGTGAAATATGATATTTTAAGAATTATCTTGCGGACTTGGTGGTACAATGTAAAAATATATGTTGTGTAATAACCTTTTTAGTTAATTTAATAAGTTAAAGAAAACAGAAATCCAATCTTCTGTCTCTATCTTCTAGTGTTCGTAATAATTTTGGCTTGAATGCTCTTTTTATATGTTTTTCAAGGAACGCTATTATTAATGCTACTTGCATTGTATCTTGGATTTTCTCTACAATATTGTAAAATGCGTTTTTCATTTTCAATTTGCCGATTTTGTAAATTACAATTCTTTGACTTACTTATATTTCGATGTAATTTTGTTCATAGGGGTTTCCAAAGGTGCTGAGAGAGAACATGTGAGTGAGTTTTGCTTATTGAAAAATCGCTAATACTTTTTTTTGAAAATCGATCCCCTTTTTCCATCATAAACGCTCCTAACTAAGGGTCCATCAATTAATTACGTCACGCAATTTCCATGGTTTCTCTACCCCTCTCTCCCCCTATGTTACAGGTTGTCACGTTCGAGTCAACCCCCCCGCTGTGACGTCTCACATTTTAAATTTTGATGTAGAATTTTCTGAATTTTTGTTTTATTGAATTCCATTCAATTAAAACAATGGTATACGTAGATGCAAATAATGTGATGTCACAAAAGTTTGACCTCTTCCTACCCCCCTCAAAGTGTGACGTAATTAATGGATGGCCCCTAAAATGAAATGTGGTTACGCCTAAACACTCACTTTATAGGTACACATTCACAATCAACGTTTTAAAATATTCGTATATCAGATGAGCGAAATATGAGGTGGTTCTATGAAATGGGACACACTGTATATATGAACAGGAACATTAAATTGATTTAATTTCTCATAAGGAGTACCTATTAAAACTGTTTCCTGTATCAGTATTTAGTTGACATAATTCTACTTATTTTTTTCTAATACATGCGTTTTCTTAAAATAGCAGAAAAAAACTACATACATGTATACTCTTCGCTGATTTATTCAATTTTCCAATCTAAACAATGCAGCTGAGCGAGGCAGTGTGCCGACCGCCAATTAATGATTTAAAATGTTTGTTTTCTTATTAGATTTTGGTTTTTGTGAATTTTTATAGTTGCGCAAAGATGAATGTTGTTAGATATGTTGCTGATGAGTATATGAATAACTTCCGGTATAAGGGAGGTCCATAAACAAAAAATAAAAATTTGCGCCATGAACCAGACTATAATTTTCTTATGTATTTTTGTGCTCTGAAACCGAATTCGGCGTCAGTTTTGCCCCTATTCGTCAGGATTTTAGGTTGTTCATTTTTTTGTTGGAAGTGGCTCCACTCCCAGTAAAATTCGCTGGAATCGGAATAAATTATTCCTCTCGAGTTCCCGATCATGGACATAAGGTCGGAAAATGCACAGTTTTTCAGATATCGAGGGTGCAATCCATTTTTATGAAAAGTTGCCTCATCAGTGAATAAAACATTATTGAAGAACTTTACATCATCTTAATTCAAAAACATTAATTATATTTCTCGTAACTGGTATTCACATAAGTTTTTCTTAAAACCCATAATTGTGCTTGTGGTGATTTTTTTAATATCCATCTGCAGATTGCATTATTTCAACAAAAAAATTCATTACATTCAAGTGGTTGGGAGATATTCAATGCTAATATAGGAATGAATAGGGCCGGAAAAGTGGCTTCAAAAAATGTACTGATATACATAGCACTCCATTTAAAAGAGGTACTTGGTCCTGTAATGTTGATTTGGCTCTCCCTGTATGTTCGAAAATAATTTCTAGTTATAGACTTCTTTTATCTAGTTTACTTGCTATTTTTTTTTAATTTCTAGCTATCGTAGAACTTGAGATATCGAAGTCCGATCCACTATTGCCCCACCCTGTATACTCTTTGTTTTCATATTTTCAAATGTGCAATAAAAATTGTTTTCCAGACATATTCTAATTATTTATTAAAACGACAATTATTTCTCTGTAATTTAATGAATATAAATAGATCACGCCAATATATTAATTACACGACAATTAGTTCCTGGAAACTCAATGATTTATTTAGTAGTTTTATTGATTTAAAGTAGGGAAATTCATGTCTTTTTTATATGAGTTCACAAATCAATGGTTTCTATTGAATTATTTATTTTATAATACAAAGTGTAACGGAAACTGGTTAAAATATTTAAAAGGTAAATTCTTGGCGGGAATTAAGAAATAATTTCATATACACTTTTTCAATGATTCTCTTTAGCTCGAAATGTGTGTATGACGTATGTATGTATATTCAAATCTGGTGATCGAATTCTTGACCACTTCCCTATATCCAATCATGCTAAAATTTTGCACAAGACTTTGGTTCTGAAGACAATTCAATGTAGTATATTCAATATTGTGGTAGATCCAGTACGGCGGCCACCATAAAATAGCAAATTCCCCTTTCCTTGCCAATCCCCTCGACATGAGTATCAAATGAAAGGGTATATAAAGTAAAGTACAATAAGCTATGTGACGTCATTCTTAATCCAATATGGCGGTCCGCACAGAATGGCGGATCACCTACTTTTTTACAATCCCCCGGTGTGGGTATCGAATGAAAGGATATGACAAGTAGAATACAATAAGCTGTGTGATGTTAGTCAAAACACAATGTGGCAGCCGACACAAAATGACGGATTATTTATTTCTTTACAACCCCTTTGATATGCGTATCGAATGAAAGAGTTTGACAATAGTAAACGAAATGATGGCGTTTGAATAAAAAAATGAGGCAGGCGGGAAACTAAAAGGTAAAACCGCTGCCTAAGGAATCACTACTTCCACATCCAGATTATTCGTCCAAGTCACTTTAAAGGAAACAGCTTGACTATATTTACACTCTAGTATGTGGAAATTATTGGTCATAGAATTTTAATAATATTTGGGGTAGATGTCATAGAAAAGTTTGAGGAGTTGGTTTCTACCATATACGTTAAAAATGAAGTTTCTAGTTTACCGTACTTATTTTCCACTATTTACAACCTACAACCTCAATGGAGTCATCTCAATCAGATGTCACTACAATACATACGTGTACTAACTTTCAAGTGAATATCTCAATTTGATGTTATCAATCCCATTAATAATGAAGCGGAGGTGGTAGAGTTTGAAAAATATTAGAAAGAAATCTGAGGCTTTGGTTTCTAGTATATACACCGAATCCCAAATTTCTGTAGTCTTACCAGCTTGCTTTACTTATTTTCCCCTATTTGCCCCTATTTAACCCCCAACCCTTCAACGGCATCATCTCAAATTATGATCTAGTTTCAGACGTCGTTATAATACATACGTGTACCAAATTTCAAATGAATATCTCAATTTTATTTTATCAACCCTTTTCATATTGGAGTAGGGGTGGTTAGGTTGAAAAATATTATAAGAAAATCTGACGCTGTGGCTTCTAGTACATACACCGAATTTGAAGTTTCTGTAGTCTTACCAGCTTGCTTTACTTATATTCCCCTATTTACCCCAAATTAACCCCCAACCCTTCAACGGAATCATCTCAAAATATAAACTAATTCCAGACGTCGTTATAATACATACGTGTACGAAATTTCAAATGAATATCTCAACTTTATTTTGTCAACCCCATTAATGGGGTAGGGGTGGTGGGGGGGTTGAAAAATATTATAAAAAAATCTGAGTCCTTAACTTCTTGTACATACACCGAATTTCAAGTTTCTGTACTTATACCAGCTTGCTTTACTTATTTCCCCATACTGACCCCTAAATAACCCCCAACCCTTCAACGGAATCATCTCAAAGTATAATGTAGTTCCAGATGTCGTTATAATTCATACGTGTACCAAATTTCAAATGAATATCTCGATTTTATTTTATCAACCCTTTTAATAATGAAGTAGGGGTGGTGGGGGTTGAAAAATATTATAAATAATCTGAGACCTTGGCTTCTAGTACATACACCGAATTTCAAGTTTCTGTAGTCTTACCAGCTTGCTTTATTTATTTTCCCCTATTTACCCCTATTTAACCCCCAACCCTTCAACGGAATTATCTCAAAATATAATCTAGTTCCAGATGTCGTTATAATACATACGTGTAGAAAATTTCAAATGAATATCTCAATTTTATTTTATCAACCCTTTTCAAATTGGAGTAGGGGTGGTGGGGGTTGAAAAATATTATTAAAAAATCTGACGCTTTGGCTTCTAGTACATACACCGAATTTCAAGTTTCTGTAGTCTTACCAACTTGTTTTACTTATATTCTTCTATTTACCCCAAATTAACCCCCAACCCTTCAACGGAATCATCCCAAAATATAATCTAATTCTAGACATCGTTATAATACATACGTGTACGAAATTTCAAATGAATATCTCAACTTTATTTTATCAACCCCTTTAATGGGGTAGGGGTGGTGGGGGGTTGAAAAATATTATAAAAAAATCTGAGGCCTTAACTTCTAGTACATACACCGAATTTCAAGTTTCTGTACTCTTACAAGCTTGCTTTACTTATTTCCCCCTATTTACCCCTATTTAACCCCCAACCCTTCACCGGATTTCCTCAAAAAACAATCCAGTTCCAGATCTCGTTATAATATATACGTGTACAAAATTTCAGGTCAATATCTTAAACCGTTCCGGAGAAAGCGTGCGGACAAAAAAAGTTACAGACAGACCGACAGACCGACAGACCGACAGACAGACAGACAGAAAATTTTTTTTCGCTCAAATTTAAAATCTCGACGTTTCATGACATTCTAAACCTATTTCACGAATAAGAAATTTTGAAAATTTTTTTGCGATTACTATACTTCCAATCCACTACGTGGATGTGGAAGTAAAAATAAATAAATATATTTTTTTTAAACAAAGGTTTTCTTTTAAAACTGAATTGTACCAAAAAGCAGAAAATACTTTTTATTCAGTGATAAAATTACAATATGATGATGAAAAAGAAAACCATTGGGCGCTCATAAAGTATTGTTGTTGCTGTTATATTACAACATACTATTCATAACGTTTTATCACAATGTTGATTGTTGATAAAGGTAATATATTATATTTTATGAGCTTTTTCATAAATATTTTGTAATGTAATCACTGAATAAAAATTATTTTCTAGTTTTTGTGCAACTCATTTTCAAAAGAAACCATTGTTTACATACATATTTTAAAAAGTTATCAAGGCCACCGTGGGCGGAATATAGAACATACTGGCGTCAAACTTTTTTTACTTTTTTTAATAACTTTGAAAATACGAAACGTACAAAAACCATCGAAGAGATGACAATTAAACATCACAAAATTCTATAAGAAAATATACTTACAACTTTGGCATATATTAACATTTTAGCAATGCCGGCCAACGGGTGAACGCCAAAACTAGCTTTTTCCGTGCATATTGGCACAGACATTTTAACAAAGAAGTGGTGGAATCATAAAATAATACAAACAATCGCTGTACAGTTACTTTTTTAAATTGGCAGCTATTAGAAGCAGGTGGAGCTTGTTCGCCAAATGTTTGCGAACATTCCTTGATTTGGTTCATAACCAGACCCCGGCTCAGAGGTAGTTATGACGTAAAAGCCAGAGTAGGCTTTGCTCAATATGAACTATATAAACATTTTCATGAGCAAAAATACAATATTTTACCTTATGATTATATCTAGTGAATTCCGTAATATTTAAAGGTAAATGGCCCCGAAACGGTTATAAGTCATACTTTGATGCACTTATTGTTGGATGCACAAACACAAACGTCTAGTAACTATACCTTATTAGAATAATAAAAATATATTATTTGCACTTGTTCTAAATCGTCCGAAATTAAACTCCGATAACTGTTACTGAATATCTCACTTGTGTTGTGAAAAAGGATCGTTCAACCGTTCAATGTCTACCGATGTAATCGGCGCATATTTAAAATTAGTATAGCTTCTTATAGATGGCAGATTTATGTCCGGCATTGAACAGTCCACTTCTTTGCCACACACAAAAATGTTGAAAAACCGGAGTTGTTTCTTAACACTGTTATGTATCCAATTTGTATTTCACTCAGCAATATCCCCTGAGAATCTAAAAATATATTGACGTAGATCAAATACCTGTAATATTTACTGCATCAATTACTGTATACTGATCTGATTCCGGCTTACGTTGAACGTTGCGTATAGCTAGTGGGATCCGTGAGAAATATCCATGTAAATATGCCAAATGTTAGTTTTTATGACGTTCAGATGAAACTTGTTTTAAAATGTTCGATTTGCATGTCCACGAAAGTGTTTTTTCACAGCTGGCACAAAAAAGTTCTACACCGTTAAACCGCAGTTCCAGAAAATCTTTAATCTACGAAAGTACTGTTTCATTTAATGGAAAGCCACTCGACACCATAACAAATCACGACACATTTACTTCTATCAAATGTACTGACAAGTCTGTAGTGTTGACTCCATAATGCGCGTGTGCATATGAAAAAATCTCACATGGCATTGGTCATTGTGTAATAAATTAATAATAATTGTTGGACATTTTTTATTTCAATTGCTTTCTGTATGTTTAAAGTCTTCCGCAAAATATAAAACGCAATCTGCTGTTTATTTTAGTATTATTATTGTTTACCGTATCCTATTTGCTGTCGTAAAAAAGCAGAAAGAGAGTGACAAACGTGGCGGTGACTTTGTGGTGTCGAAAATTTTTCTTGTATTTTTTTTAAATTATAGTGCCTCATATTATGTGCACAGATAAAAATTATATTTTAAATTGAAAATTGTTTAATATAGTTGCGAAGAAACATATGGGAGATGCTTACATTTTCTTAATTGATAAAAAAAGTTGAAGTGGCGTATGCCGGTTAAAGTGTCGAGTTTTTTGTTTTCGATTAGACAATCACAATCACCGACGCGCGACGCTGCAGGTATATATAATGTGCGGCCGAAGTCTGGTGTTTTTTATCCGCCAGTTTCGGTAAACATCTCTTACATTTACTTGCTCAACAATACCAAATAAATAATTTCTCCAAACCAATAATAAATTATTTATTTATTATTTTATGAGTTTCATGCCATACTTTTTATTTCTTACCGCAAAAGTAGGTATTTATTTCCTATAAATATGGCATTTATTTGCTTACGTGAATCATACAAAACATTATATTTATCTGTGTGTGAAGACCGTCTCTGGCATAACTACTTTTGCGCCGGGCTCTGTTCATAACCGGACTCTATACTTAGCGATCCGCTATTGTGGGGCTCCAAACTTCGGTACCCCGCCAAAATTAGGTTTTCAACAATAATTTAAAAATTATAAGATCGTCTGCAATTTTAATTTTTGCGTAATTTTGAGAAATTGCATGCATTGCCCTCGTTGGTATATTTCTAGGCATATAAATTCATAGTACAAATGGAAGATGGTAGGTGTGGTACATACTGTTTTAGAAAGCCTGCATTTAGGCCCCGCTAAGTCCATATCTATCCTTTGAGTTTTCACAAAATCCATATGTGTGCCAGATGAGTTTACCATCTTTCCAGTTGCTGTGCTTCGATCCTCCTCAATCAGCATATCAAATTCACGGTCTAAGTTCTACTTAGTTGGTTTTGGTCATAGACATCAATTGAATTAACTTCACTATCCTTAAGCCAATCAGATCGCCTGGTTTTAAATTCAAGTATGTATTGCAATCTTAGTGCACTAAGTGCTGTCTCCTTCTTCACACACAGATGCAGAGGCGGTAAATCTAGCATTACTTCCATGTCTGCTGTTAGGCCAGACCCCTATAATTCCGGAATAGGCAATTTCTGGAACTTTACTTAAAGTCTAGTGGCCTTTGCCTTTTCAATAGAAAAAAACTTCTTTAATAGACATGACAACTGACGTCAAATTAAATTATGTACTTGGAATTGCCTATTTATGAACAGAATGTTTTATGTAGTACTGCAAATATTATAATTTCTCTATGAGATAATGAGTTCATTTTATACAAAAAAAGAAGGACTACCAGAAAATACAGAACTCTTTAAACGTGCAAAGAGGAATTCCTACCAGTATCTAAAAATGAAACGCTGTCTGCGAGTTTGTTACTCGATCACTTAAACACAAGTTGACGAATCGACTTGTAATTTGGATGTAGGTAGACAATGGCCCGGATTAATATATAGGCTATCAAGCCGAATTTCAGTCATGTTCCCGAGGGAAACCCGAAAAATGGGCAGAGCCAGGTGACACGGCTAGTAAAACACAATTGTGTTCTATGCAGATATACTACAGCTACCGAAAGGAAAGGATTTATGCGTTTAATTAAAACACGTACATTTTTGTAATTTTCACGTAATACTTAATGCTGATCTGCAAATGACTAATTAGAATAGCACTTGACAATCTGCCGCCATGCCAGCGTCGCTACTGGTCACGAGATTAACGGATAATAATTCAAACATTGCGTTTTGTTTTTACTTAATGCAAATTGCAGCCAGTGAACTATGTAGCTGGGTAACAAGAATGTTGTTCAAAACAACAGAAGTTTGACGTTTGTTTCTTTAAAGAGAGTTGCTGTTGCAAGAACGAAACATAAGGTGTTTCAGATTGGAATTCACTTTGGAAATCATTAAATGTACTTACCACGTGATAATTTTCATTGTGAACTTGTGATGACTTATTTCCGTAGATATCCAATGACTCAGTTATGTAACGAAACGTTTTCTTTTCAGCGTCAAATTGTAATTCAAATAAATATTACTATCCTTCGTTACTTGCTCCGCTAACCGTTAAATATCTTTGTTTTACATCATTGTATGCAGGATAGAACCGTGTCCGCGATAATTATTTACAAATGCGTCAAATAATTAATTTTCATGTTACCGTCGATATCCAGGGAAACCTAAAAGTACTGTAAGCAGCAATTATAGATTTCTCCTAGATTAAATATCTTAACCGCGGTGTAAGATTCTACCTTATGTAGGGAATGTAATAAGCCAGGTTTTGAAAAGATTACTTCAACTCATTTCGATAATTACAAAATTGCACACTAACGGCGCTGCGCTCACGACGCAGAGCAAATAATTTTTCATTTGAAATAGATTTGCTTGCGCATTCCGTACCGAACTGTCTAGCAGATAAACACCCAGTTTATATACCGACCGCCGCATGTAATAAGTACATACCGATTTGAGCCATCGTTTCTTGTCAGAGTTTTTACGTTTACAAAGATAAGAAAACCTTATTGAAATACGTGTATAAAAGTGATAATTTAAAACAATTCCGATTCAATGTAGCAAAATAAAATTCCTGTTTTCCTAATTATCAAAGTAAATTTCATATTAAATGGAAATTATTATGAAAGTAGTTGTGCCCGTTAAGTGCCTTTTTGATTCTCAAGATTTTGTCCGAATAACTATGTTCCAAGAATTTTTCTTAGGCCCGTACCTTGAAAACAGAACATAGATGATATTTCGAGAGAATACCAGAAAACCGTTTCCGTACCTGTTATTTTAACTTAGACCGCTTTTACAATTTAATGGGTTAAGATAATGTCCGTCATTTTGCCGGAGTGGTAGAAATTAGTTTTTCGTTTATTTTATTTTAACTTTTCCTTATTTTTACGTTAAACAATTTTTATGAAACTTGTTACAGTCCGGTAATTTAGTGCAAAATCTAGGCATACCGTAAATACATTGATTACACAGGCATACACAGAAAAAGAGTCAAGTGCGAGAGGGCAGACCTATGTATTCCCATGCAATTTTGACTGCTTAACACGAATCCGATGTCCGTTTTGTCCGATTGGCTCTTGCATTTTTCCCAAGCTCAAAAAACACCATCAGAATGTCCGAAAAATCTCAAACAAGTAAATAAAAAGCTTGAATGAGCTAGCCTCCATTTCCATATGTATTTTGAGGCGCTAATATCGAATGTAGGCGGCACGATGATCTATGGTCATTTATAAGGGAGATATATTTCGCTTCTCCTGCGTCATGGGTCCGCCTCGGAAGCAACTGCATCCGACTGAGGGACCATAAAATAATGAAAAAATTCGGAGGTACGCAAAGATAACAGAGAAATCGAATGGCATAAACCAGTCATCCCTACGATACTTCGTTTCCGAGATAGGGCCACCTAAGGTAATCGGAAGGAGATCATATTTTTTCCCTCACTTCTCGAGACTCTATCTAGTTCTATTCTAGTTTGCGCAGACTTCTTTTGGTGTATGCCTCCGTTATTGTTATATTTTGATACTTACGTTTTCCGTATGAGCTCTGACAAAATACCAGGTGGAGGGTGGTCTCGACGCGCATCACGCTATGCGCCGATCCCCTTTCTACACCAACTTCATTTCACAGACAACTCCTTCAGGCCAATATCAGAGAGGCATTACCGATCTAACCGCCGACTGATTAAACTGTGTGCGCAACAACCAGTAGATAGTAAATGGCTTTAAATAATTGAAAGCTGGACAAACTTACAGTAATCGTGTTTAAAATAATTTTAATATTTCATAGCTGAACCCAGATAAGAAAATTATGATTCTAGCCGATATCAATAATAAGCTGAAAAAAATTTCTGATCCGAATTCTTTTTTTTCTTGCTTTCTTGTTGTTTCACCATTTCTTTTTATTTTATTTTTTCTCATACAAATCAAACCGAACCTGTGTATTCTTTGGATTTTTATCCAAGGTATACGTACACTAATAACCGTTGTATTTATTAATATCAGTTTTATTCAATTTTGCCCAGTTCTTCAAATATACATGTGCATGCTTACTACTGTAATGCCTGGTATTTGCACACTGCTCTTACCGCATACCGCTTTGCTACTTGCGCCAGCACAGCTTACGCTTTGTAAACTTCTTGCTTACCACTGCTAGTTTCTGAAATAATAATAGTAATTAGTAGTCTACCATCTTCTTACCGCCTGATTTATTGTTTTCGTAGTTTTTGTAGTTTTTCATGCAAAATAAAATAAAATGACATATTATTTATATTGAACTCCAGCGGAGCACTTTTGGTACCTGACCGTTTATTGTTTAACTTTGTTATTTACCGATATGTGCGTTTTACTGTTGGATGTGAGTGAAAATATAGTCTGCCATCCAGGTCCCCTGGACATAACCGTTTCTTCACTGTAGCTGTCCCAGCAATACTACAACTGGCAGTATTAAGAGGCTAGTGTGGTGCTTTTACCCCACATTAAAATTGTAAAGCGCTCGAGACAACCGAAATAGAGCTCAACGCTAAAGTAATGCTTCCACTTGAGTTAATAATTATAATATTTAGTAGTATATTTATTATATTTTATTATTTAATCTATTGGGGACCTTGTAAGTACACTGTATAAAGAACCTCCTTGAAAGTATGTTAGTGAACATGGAGTGGTTTTTAAAGGATCCGTATTTTAGATGTGTTCGAAATATAGAGTTAGAAAACAGGAACTAATAAAAAGGAATAAGTTTTGTCAGTCGAGATCAAAGCTAGATTGAAATTTTTCGATTATGGAGACAAGAGGGGTTCCGATCTCTTACAGTTTCTTTTCAGTGGAGTATAGTAGGGAAGGACAAAAAATATTATGAACAATTAAATGTTGACGAAATAGATTTTTACTGTACTATGAGAGACACATATGAATTTAAATATAAGATAAATAATCACTGGTCCAGATGAAAAAGGGAATAACTTAAAAACTTAAAAGATTCGAATTAAATCTTTGTCAATATGCTCTAAAATCGAGAAACATTATAGTTCTCCCATTGAGAAAGTGTACAATTATTTATTTTTTCTGAAAAGCTCAAAAAATCATTATTTTAATTAATTTTCTTTTTTTAACTGGTATAAGAGATATATTTACGAAAATACATGTATTTTAGATACCCATGATTCCAATTTAGAGACTATAATTTCAAAATTCAAAATGGCGAATCCAAAATGACTGACTTAAACTAAAACAGTACACCTAGCATGTCTATAAATATAGCTACTCTAGGCCCTATTTACAACCGCAAACATCATAATCATTCAATTTCTCGGAAGATGCTGTTCGTGTTCAGATATCATATTTTCTTTCAAATTAGGTACCTCTATTCTTACAGCCTTAAGCTTCCAGTGCTATACAATTATTCATCCAGAGGTGAACCTGAAAGAACGCTCATTTCAAATGTTCTATGGCTTTGGATGTAACGAGGCTAACTTCACCGGGTTGACCTTTTCTGTAGTTTTAACAAAGTATCTATATCTATATAAATATTTTAATTCAGAATTAGGCTTAACCCATAATGCCAGTGTACACTACAATTTAGCTTCAATGATTTCCCTAAATTAGCATTAGTTTTTTTAATTGTTTAGCAACTTCTTGCAGGTATCTTCTGGTTTCTAACATTTTAGAAAATTTATATATACTATTCAAATAAAATGAAGAAATTGTGTCGCAGAAAGCAAGAGTATGGAGAAACAGAACATGCTCTTTAATGTGCGAGCATTTTTTATTCATGCTATTTGTAATGTGTTCTCTAGACGATGTTCTTAACTTGGATTTTCTTTTCTCAATTTTATAAAATCTGTTTTTGTTTCAGGTGGAGTAAAAGTAGACAACATTACAATAGCTATTATAGCAATTTTGCAAGATACTTCTATCGCTGTCTTGATTTATTGACAATAAATCAGCGTCGACAATAGCTCGTTCATACAAAATGGTATATTCTATTACTTTTTCCATTGACGCTTATATAAACTTGTCACTGTTATTACTGTTTTCGGGAAACATCTCTTGACCAATCTTAATGTCCATTTTTCTCCTCATCTATGGATGTTTCTTTAAGGATTGGCGATTTTATTCTGCAGACTTTTTACTGTTCTTGCTCTAACCACCAAAGATGACAACTATATCGATACCAACATACCTTTGGAAACTATTTAGTTTATATGGGGCCATTCAATAAATACGTTTACTTTTAGGTGGGCCACCGAAATTATGACAATGTGAATGATTGGAAGAGAGGAGGGGGGCTCTCAAAAAATCGACAGAATATATTTTTAGGAAGATGACTTTTTATTATTAAATGTAGAATTGGGGAGGGCATTGCAAACGAGCCTTCGTGTAAGAGGGTATTATAAATATTATACTGTGGTACAAAGGGATGAAAGGGGGTCAAATACAGCTCTTTTTGCAAATCCATTTATTGAATGGCGCTTATTATTCGTACAGACAAATTCAAATGTCTCGTTAACTTGACATGGAATTCTATGCCTATGTCAAACAGATGGGATGAATTCTTTAAACGAACTAGTTATTGTGTCACTTTGAATTACTATTAATCAAACACCTATAAAATCTAAACACTTGGCTATCAAATTTTGCTATATAGTGGGGTTAATATCTATGTCTATTGATTACAAGAGGTGAATTTGTTATTTTTCAAAATTTTAACGGCACGGTGCGGTGAACAAAATATTACATACGCCTGCAAAATAGCACTTTTTTTGTTTTGTTTTTCTTTTCGCCCAAATGGGTGATTCCGAAGATTATTGACGCGCTGAACATGATGCCGTTGGCCGTTTTGCACCATCACGTCGCAGTTTTGAGGAAACCTAAACTAACAACGCTAGAAATGCCATTTCTGCATATACTCGTGTCCCAATAACTGCACAAGAATACGATATTGAGTAAAACGGACCAGACTATCTTATTCAGCTGTTCAAGATCTTCAAAAACCAATAGTAATAATAAAGACATGTAACTGCGGAATGTGTTTCTGAGTTTAGCTAGAAATACTAGTATTTATATCGTGAGTATATATACAAGTAAATCGGACCTAAATAGCTAATTTTGACACGCTGAACATAATTCTGTTACCCGTTTGGTCTACGCCAGCATTGTGAGACAAACAAAAAAAACGAAAACTAACCAAGAAATGGAACTTCCTAACCTGACCTCATAGAGCAAAACGTGTAACGGCATTGTGTTTAGCGCATCAAAACCCTATAGAATTAGCAATTTAGGTCCGATTTCCTTGTATATATACTCACGACAAAAATTCTAGAGTTTCTTGCTAAACTCAGAAATAAAATAATGTTTGCATCATCTACAGTTATGTTTTTCTATTGTAACCATTGGTTTTTGAAGATTTTGGACAGCCAAATGAGATGGCCTGGTCTGTTTTACTCAATCTCTTATCGTTATCCACTTACTAGGACACGAGCATAGGAAGAAATGGCTTTTTTAATACGTTTAGGTTAGGTTTTCTCAAAATTGTGACGTGATGGTGCAAAATGGCCAGCGGCATCGTGTTCAGTATATCAAAAGCCTTCGGAATTACTTCTTTGGGTTAAGGAAAACACCTTGCGGGTCAGTGTTATTTTCGTAATTCTAATATCCCTTCGCAACTAAGGATTGACGTATGCTTATAACCAGTGATAGGTACTAAGATGATGTGTTCTCTAGTTCTATACTAACTTATGAATAAACTAAACAAGTATTATGCTCTTCGCCGATTTACTGTGTATTTTATATAATTGTTGCACATTCTATAGGGTATTCTTCGCATTTTATCGAAAATTTATTTCTGGTAGCGAGTAACCTTGGCTTGATCCACTGTGTAATGATTGAAATTGCTAAACCACTATAATTTTATCGCATTTATGACAAATTTATTACTTTTAAGTCTCCGGAGAGATGAGCTTGTTTTCGTTTTAGAGATTTTTTTGTTTAATTATGAAATATAAAAATATGGTTTAAAAAAACTGAAATAATTAATTAACTTTTTTATTCACGGATCGATCAATAACAATCCTTCCTCTAGGCAACACTTTTATTGTCTAATTTTCAATATAATCCTAGTTTTCTTTCTTAAGTTATCGTGCTTACAAAAAACGCGACAGACGGAAGAACAGACGAATGGACAGATCGACAGAGAAACGAACTGACAGACAGACGGGCAGACGTATGGACATCTTGAAAGTTGTTCAGAATTCGAACAGCAACACAGTATGTTTATTTTATTTATTTATTTTATTTAATCGTCTTATTTATATTAATGCCCTAGTCGAGTTTAGCTAATGCTATTCCACCACTCAACCAGGATACATACAGATAGACATCAACACAACAACTAGTCCCTGGCCAGGATTTGAACCCGGGGTTCCGCGGTGGCAAGCCAAACACCTTAACATTGTGCCACTGAGCCGATATGTGTTTGTAATAGTTATTAATGTTCGACATAATTAGGTTAATTATAATTTATTTATTACCATTATTATTTAATTAAATTTGTTAAGTGTGATACGTTTGCATATATCATTTTTATTGACTTATTATTAATTGATAATATTAAATTTTAATTGATTACTAATTACTTATTGTACCTGACTTACCATATGTACGTTATTTGTATCGAACATGGCGTAATCATTATTATTATCAAGTGTAATATACTCTTCGTTTTATGTTTGGGAATAGTATACTAATTAAGCGTGTTTTGCAGAAGAAGCAAACTTTATTGAAATGGATAATAACAATTATGTAAAAATATTTACAACTCTATTCAAGCGAAGTCACCTCTATTAAAATATTAAAATTGTGGCACTAACCGCGACGTTAAGCTCCATTCCTAGCATATTTCTAGCTCCTATAGTTCTGTTCGAATGAAGAAAGTGATAAATACAATTTTATGTAACATTTCCACCTCTTTCTAACTTCCCACTTTTCATTTGCCGAAAAGTGTCAAACTAACAAAGCTGTTTCAAAAAAAAAAAGTATTGGTGTACCTAATTTGTTGCTCTAGAAACAATGTTACATTACTACTTGGCTTTAGGAAAATTGAAATTGATATTGCCAGTTAAGGTAGTAATCAAAAGCAATTCGAACAAAACACAAGTAGCGAGAACGAACGACTAGCTAATCTAGTGCGAGAGCGGGGATTTCGTGGGTTCACTTTTTTAGGTGAGTAGGAGGAGGCTGAAATAATATCTTCACAGTGCCATACCAAATCATTTTGTTTCACCACCCGGAGGTAGCTTAAAATAAAAAATGTTAAACGGGTCCCATTTACAAGAAAATTGAAGCTTCAGCTAACCTATGAGATAGTGAAACTGACCGCTGGGATAGGTCTGATTATTATATTAAGACACATGCAGACGAAAAATTTAAAAAATATTAATAACTTTAAAATGATCAGCAGATAAAAAGAACAAAATTGGACAAATACCAGTATAAAGTACCTTAGTACTTTTGACCCAGAAATATTCTTAATTAACAATAACGTGCAATAGGAAACATATCGACAACTAGGTCTTATGGAAAATTAATAAATAAGTTATTGGCGAAATTATATCACAATTTAAACTTCAATAGTAATTATAACAATAACTGTTGCACAATTGACAACCGAAAACTTCACTTTCTCACCAATCCTTCACAAGATGGGTGGTGGCGACTGGTGAGCACCGGCTGTCTTTGCTAATAGTCTACGAAATAATGTGATCTCGAGGACGGGGGCCATCGAAGTATAATCCAAAATAATCGACGATGATAATATAATCTGATTTATTTGATTTTGTAATCAATTTGACATGCAATGATATAATTTGAAATAATTAGATGAACTGAAATAATTCTTGACTGTTTTTAACATAATTTTACAAGTTCTTAGCAGAATTTCAAATAATTAACAGCAAAACTCCTACATTTCGAAAGAAGAAAAAAAGTGTTATTAGCACGTGTTCGCAGAATTATGGTAATAATTATAAATAAGTTGAAATAAATTAACAGAACTGAAAAATATGGCTGAAGATCGTCAAATATTAATGAGAGGAATCTCTTAAATAAATGTAACTACCTCTTATTAGATAGATCGCTAAAGATAAAACTTGATAACACCAAAAGCGACACTGCGTGTATCTAATTAATTGATCAAAACTTGGTGTGATTATCCTATGCTGCAGCAGAATGAGATTCCGTTCGCTCTATGTCAGCTAGTAAAATAATATCCCCTCCCCAAACAACAAATTGTTACCATATTTCACAAATAAAAAATTATTAGGTATATGAATCCGAGTTCCATGCAACCCACAATACCCTCTACTGTAAATAATTTAAGATAAGCAATAATCAAGCAACATGTGCGATGAAATATAAACATATTTACTATGCGGTTATGGCCTTTGTGTTTAATAAGAGCAAAAACTGTAACATATAAAGCAAATATATGGTTTCAATATAAAGGTACAAATATGTATAATAGGGTGGAGTGAAATATTAAAAATTAAAAAAAAGTTATTATTTTTTTAAATACATGCTATAGATGGTGGCCATTTGGGTTCAAATTAATGGGGAAAAAATTTCAGCTCGATAAAAAAATGTCTTGAGGGTTCACAAGTGAAGCAAAAAAAATAAAAAAATATGTATATTTTCTTCAATACATATTGGTTATGGATTGTATTTGAATTCAAATTAATGTAAAATAAGATTCAGGTTGAAAAAATAAAATTCTCGAGGGTTCGCGACGACTATTCTGTTGTGCGAAATTGTTTCTATGTATTAAATTTGGACATTATTTTTCTACCTGCAAGTCTCGATCTGATAAGTCCATCTCTGCGTTGAATCCTGAAAACTTCACTTGATGCCTCGGTTACTAATTTGACACAACGTTCCACGCTTTGCGTATGACATGGGTACCGAGCAAAATTGATGCTGCTGCAATCACCACTTGTAATTACCTCCAAAATTAATTCATCTGCTACAAATTTATTTGCGGGAGGTTCTGTTACATTAATACCTTGCCAATCAATTAAATCGGCGTAATCCTTTGCTTCAAAATTCAATGTCGGTACCACAAACTTTCGAATAGTAGCTTGAGTTCCTCCTAATCACACTTTCATTACTCGTCGGAACGCTAACTCACGTATGGATTTTCTTGGATCGGTCATCATAGCTAGAAGCACATTTTCTGCGTGGGCGTAAAACGAATTTCTTTCAATGACAGGATCAATCACTTTTTTAATATCAGAGTCAAGATATTTGGAGAGAGAAATCATTTTTCACAAGTGGCGTGCCCCATCGGTGCTGGAGGGGTGACATTTAATTGAGAACCACATCGGGACATAAACACGACCGACAAAATTCGCTAGAGTATCCAAATTATGGGATGGATTTTGCGTTCCAATATACAGTCTCATAATTCTGTTTGCTGCAGTCAACCAACGAGCATGAGACAATTTTCCTGGGCTTGTCGATAATAATGATTCTGCACAATTCCCAGTGGCTACTACCTGACATATATCATATAGATATTTTTGATCACAACTAAGGTCCTTCATTTTTGATATATCTGGAAAAACTGTGAGTATCGCCGGAATTGGTTCGAACATCGCCAGTGCTATGTTTTCACAACTTTTCATCTTTTTTTCAACCGGTCCAGAGAAACCAGATGGTTCTGCTGTGGGGCCATCTAAATGTTGTAAAAGGTGTCTCAGAGGCAGCTCGTTACAATGTAACAAGCAAATACACCATTGCAATGGTTTGTCCACAGCTTCTTCTATCAACCTTACAACACCACCTTTTATACCAGTATTGCCAACGGTTCCATCACATACAATGGCCACTAACTGAGATAAGGGAATTTTATTTTTACGCAGATAATTCATTATTGAGTTTTTAATGCTTCTTGATTTTCCATCGCAAGGAGGAACATGTTCTATATGTGACCCCGGTTCTTGAATAAGAGAAACATGTTCTTTAACGACAATTTTGTGGTATGTTTTTCCTCCTCGTTTGATTAATATTTTAGTCCGATCTCTTCTACCATCAAAATAAAGACTTTCAAGGTGGGTCCCTTCTAAAGAAAATTTTTTCTGTAACTTTTGCCTTACACCAGTTCTTAGGCGCCTTACTTTGGATCTGTCAACAACATTCGATTGATCCTCGCTAGATATAATACCAACGTTTTTCAACACACAGCTTACTATTAGAGCAGCATTTCTATTGGATACCCCCGTTCTATCACATGCAAGGCCTAGGCTAGGTGATTTTAACTTGTTTACCGAAGCTTCTATATATGACGACTAATTCAGAATTGGTGGCGGAGGTATTGGAGGCGATACTTGGTATATGAGTCAGTTGGCGAATGAAGATGCATTCTAAAACAATACATTATAAATGTTCGAGGTCGTTGTGAACCCTCGTAATATTTTTTGATCAAGCTGATTAATTTTTATCATCATTATGAATACAAATGTCTTCCGTTTCCCTTATGTATAAGAAAATAATAATAAAAAAAAAAATCAAATTTTCAAGATCGTTGTGAACCCTCTAAATATATTTTTTTCTAGCTGAAACTTCATTTCCACAAATCTGAATGCAAATGGCCGCCATCCCCCCTATGTATATGAAAATTTAAAAAAAATAAAAATTTCACTCGACCCTAATGTATAATCTTAAGTCTAAACACACTGCCTAAGATAATTTAATATGGTAAATACTCGTACATATTTCTCAAATATAAGTTTGATTTGCTAGAATTCAATAAAAATACGTAAAATTCCCAGATGTACGCAATAACTACCCTCTGAAATTTTCAGGCAATTCACAACAAATAAAAATCTAAATGTGCTAGAGTATTTACATCGAAAACACAGCAGTCCAATTAATAATGAGTGAATTCTGAGAACTAAGTTGTATTATGCGACGTTGTGCTATCATAAAATAAATAAATAGCAGGATTTAAATTACATGTAAAATCTAAACGACTATGAAGAAAACAGTTTGATTAATATTTGTCTCATAATGACAAGAAGTTTATTATGAAAACGCCCTCAGCAATACTATGTCCCCTTGATGATATATAAATTATTACAACGATTCCAGAGATCATAAAAGCTAATAACCTCAATTACCTGAAAGAGATTCCTCAAGTCTCATTAACTTAAAGATTACATGAAATTCAGTTTGTTTGTTCATCAGGATCTGTATAATGTTTATAATATTTCGTCTCGTTGTAATGCTCACATTAAAATTAAGCACCTTGTAATGGCTGACATTAAGAAAGAAACATTAAGTAAAATTTGTTAAGGAATAAACAGGGTATAATGTAAAGGGAAGCGGTTAATTGTTAGGAACAACGGTTTTCAAGACTTTCGGCGTTAGGGGCGCAATTACGTGAAATAGCTTAAGTTAGAATGACTTACTTGAAATGTGTTGGTAGTATTCCCAGTCTGTTCCTTTTCTCCACCACAAGATAGAAAGAGATTTAATATTTGAGATTTTACACAGCATTCGTTTTAACAAATAAATCCTAAAGTAGCATTGCTAAGTGTTGAAACCAAGATCATTACAGGAAATTGAGTTTTATACTTTTTTTGTTAAAAAAAATAGCTTACAGCAACTTGATGTAAAAGCTTAAGGAATAATGCACGTGTCGCCCAACTGCATTTATAATTTACACAGTTGGAATGCATCCAATTTCGTGATCTCAAGATCGATACCAAAATAATACAAGCATAATATAGTGGTTTAAACTAATTGTTAATTAATTCTCAAAATATACCTTTTACAAAAATAACATGTAGACCAAATATCTCTTTATTTTGAGATGCTAAATCTACATATTATAATATTATATTGAATTGAAATATAACAGTTACTAAATTATTGAAGTTTGACTTGAATCGTATAAGCTTGGGATATTTGTAATGCTTCAGAGCGTTTCAACGTACGGCACAGGGGATGAGCAGGATAAGCATTGACTGCCACCCTCGCTTTTTCCAACGAGATTTTTGGTAGGTACATATAAAACGCAAATTATCCAAAAATTGCAGATATCTACATTCATCCAGTTCTTGACAAAATAAATATTTTCTATATTTAGAAAACCATTTTTTTTTTCTTTAGTGACTGAATCGATTGATTTGTCAAAGAGGTACATACTTTATAGGCCAATCAAACTGGAAAAATATCTAAAGGTAATTGCCATTAGAAAAAAACACCAGGACTATAT
This sequence comes from Stenurella melanura, assembly GCA_963583905.1. NCBI lineage: Eukaryota > Metazoa > Arthropoda > Insecta > Coleoptera > Cerambycidae > Stenurella > Stenurella melanura. The sequence continues at coordinate 200,022,336 of OY757309.1, forward strand.
TCAATATATGTGAAATATCAATTTTCAGAGTAGTGCATCCAAAACAAAGCTGCAGAAACAAAATGGCGGTCGTTTAACGTACGAAAAAATGTTAAGAAGTCGGTTTCACTTGTCTATCTGCCAATGTAAATTTTTCATCGAAAAAAGTTTCAAACAATAGTTGTAGGTATTTAAAAGACCTACAAAATGACGCCCACTGAGCCAAAATCGAATTGTAAGATTTCTCGGAAATTAAAAAAAATCGAAAAATTACATTTTTTAATTTCGCAATAGATAGATAGATAGATAATTTATTTAACTACATTACATACACAAGAGTACATTTGTAGCAAGTCAGAAGAACAAAAATTAAATTAGATATGAAATTAAGTTACTGTAAAAGGGTAACTATAAAAAAAGAAGAAAACATATATAAATATAAAAGTAACAAGCCTAAATATAGAAGGATCACATAAATATATAAAAAACAATAAATATGTTTTGTCATGACAAAAGTATAATAAAAAAAACATACAACAACTATAATATCTAAATACTGCATTAAAATCAAAATTATTTAAACTCCTCGTGTGCCTGCTTCATATCAACATTAATGTATTAATTATCTGTCATTAATTTATTTCAGTCTGAACTGAGTTTGTCATAAAGTCATCTACAGAATAGTAGCATTGTTTAATTAAAATTGCTTTCAGGGCCTTTTTAAAAGAGTTTATATTTAATGATTTTATACTATTTGGCAAGACATTGTACATGTTTAAATTTAAAGAGTTATTCTCAGATTTTTTCAGTCTAAAACGGAGTTCTCAATAGATTTACGGATCTAGTACTGTAGTTATGAATGTCAGAGTGCGTGTTGAAATTATTGATATTTATGTGTATTTCAATTAAAGAATAATATATAAATAAAGATGGTAACGTCATTATACCAAACTTCACACAAACAGTGGCTTACAATGTACTCTATTATCATTAATTCCAGCCAGCACTCTGACAGCTTTCTTTTGAAGCCGAAAAATTTTTATGGCGTGCATTGAATTTCCCCATAAAATCACACCATAAGTAACTCGGGAATGAAAAAGGGCAAAATATACTGAGAGCAAAGTGTTGCTTCCTATAATTAGCCTCAACTGGCGTAATAAGTAAATTGTACTCGAAAGCGACTTCAACAAAAATTCAACATGACCCAACCAACTCAATCTATCATGTAATACAACGCCCAGTAGCTTTACACTCTCACCCTGACTGATTCTATGGTTTGATGATATAACAAGTTTTTGTGATTTATCACTGTTAAGTTTAAGTTTGTTTGTAATGAACCATTGATTAGCCTTTGTTTCAATTTGACCTAGACTACTCGGTAAACTCAAATACTTTGCGTCGGAGGCAATTAAAGTTTTATCGTTGGCAAAAAGGACACACTTATCAGGACGAAGAAAGTGATCTATATCGTTTATAAATAATATGAACCACAACGGTCCCAAGACCGATCCCTGGGGAACGCCACTAATAACTTTGTCAATAATTAATTTATGGGATCAACAATCTCTGGAAATATGCGACAATATGTGCTTAGAAAGTGACTGCAACCTGAATTCCCACGGATGAACAGATTCCGAGAAATTTAATTGTTTATTTAGAAAATGATTTAGTAACATTTGAATTCCCCAAAATGAGGTTGACCGATTTCAATTTTACATAAGTTTTCTACTCTTTAAGAGTTGTAATATCACAGAGCTCAAAGCCAAAGTCAAATATTTCAATTAAGTTGCTTAAACACACCGTTGAAAATGATGCATATTTCGACAAGCGTCTAGGTATACCGAAAATCCGGAAGTAAAGAAAATTGGCTTTCTTAAAATTATACAGTATGTAATAAACTAACCGAAGGAGTACATATTCGATAAAATAAACCACTTCTTCTAATAAGCATTGAAACATATTCTTTACAGGATTTTGCAAACAGCAGAAACAAAAATAACTAGGAAATCTTTGCATTCTTTCGATAACCTGAATCCCGGTTATGCTAGCAAATTAAAATCCTAAAATGAATTTGTCTAATTTATTATTTTTATTCTAACACTAGCATCTACACAGTCCCCTACGGCCATGCTGATTAAACTAGTATCTACATAGCCCCCTACGGTCATGAAGATTCAGTTAAAAATGAGAACAAAGGCCTAAAATGAATTTATTTATCTACCGTGTCTTAATTTTTTTTTCATGACCGTAGGTAGTTATGTAGATACTAGTTTAATCTGCATGGCCGTACGGGACTGTGTGGATGCACTTAGTGTTAGAATGAGAATTTTCAAATAAGAAATTAGACAAATTCATTTTAGGATTTTAACTTGCTAGCATAACCAGAATCCAGGTTATCGAAAGAATGCAAAGATTTCATTAATATTTTTACACATAGTTTTTCTTTTAGTTCTCATACTGTAACAAGTTTTTTCCGTAACTTGTTGTCAATTATTTAATTAGTTGCCAAATATTTTCCATTCAGCACCCGTACTAGGAATAAATTCGAATAAATTCAATTTGTTGCCGAAAACTCAGGTTTGACGACCGTGCTACAATATGTGACATAAAATCCAAGTTAGAAGCAACTGAGCATGCGCGAGCGGAATATTAGGGAGAGATGGAACTGACAGGAATTGAAAACCGGGACTTTCCGTCTTGACGTCGCTGAGGTGAGATCATTCTAATTTTTTTTATTAAAAGATTTGAAGTTTAGAGCCATCCTATAATACTTTGTTGAAAGTTCCTTTTATTATTGAATTATCATTGCATTAGAATAATAACCTAGTTGTTTTGATTTGTTATTGAATTTTAAGCTGGCATTTAATTGAATTATAATACATTTGAAGTTAACCATGTGGTTAATAAAAAAAACCACTTGTTAGTGGATTGCCCCAGCCGTAGTTTATTTATTTGTCATTTTGGGACAGTTGCTGCGGATTATTTTATGTTTAGATATTATATTAATACTTTTTGCCAGTAGGTTATATTATATACTTACACATATATGTATATATATTTTTTTTGTATTTGGGGTTGCTCTAAAATTTATTTTATTAGATAATCTCATTTCACGACTGATATACTAAATTATTGAATTTGTCGAAAAGCAAGACGTAAAGTCAATTTATCTAAATTAATTTTGTCATAGAACCGGAGAGCATCTCCAAAAATTTATATTTTATTTAATTTTTTCTAGTTTTCAATTTTAATATATATCTCATTCGTTCTACTTTGAACATTTTGGTGTTATTAACAATTTTTTTCTTAGGACCATTTTGCTTCATAATAACTTAACTTTTGTCATTTACAGTAATTTTGTGGCCTAATTTTTTTGATAAGTTAGTAGTAGAGTTTTTTTTCAGTCCTCAACCATTTTCTTAAATTAATGCTTAAATTTTAGAAATTCTAATTTTTGTTTTTTTTTGTTTGTGTAGTTTTTATCGTAACCTTGGCCAATCTTTTTTTTTTATTCTTTTCAATAAGTTTTAAAGTTTTAAATTAATTTATTTAGAGTCATTTTAAATTTAAATCATTAGTTTTTTTTCTTTGTGTAACTTAATTTGTATCAACTGGTTCCTGATTTACCACAGTTTTCATGTAATAATCTGGATCGACCAACCCTGGATCAAGCACATGGTAGTTTTGCTAGTGGCTGGACGAGAATAATAATTGGCTGAACATTTCCAACTTCGTGTCATCCTGGAACCTCCTCGTTGACCCGGACAAACAATATAAGTCCTCAATCCCAGGTACCTGTGGCCATCTCCAGGAATTGACACCTTGGAACTCCGCACTCGCCGCCCAAAGTTACGTAAGCAATTAACTATCATCGTAGCTTTTCTTGGTCAGAAGATGACTACTAGATATAATTGTAAACCAGTTGATATTTTCAATTTTACAAGTTTCAGTTTCAAATTAATTTTTTTTCTCTTAACAAATTTTCATTGCCACTAATAAGCATTATATTTTTATTGCAGTAAATTTTGAATTTTTCATTAATTCTCACATTTAGTTGTAAAGTCTTTGTAAATTTTAAACTTTATTTATTGTTAATATATTGTTATATTTTGTTAATTTTGCTTTTGATTGTTTCCTCCTTAACCAGTTGCAGGAATATCATTTGTATGAATACACTGGCGCCCAGTTTCTTTGTTTATTTTTGTTTTGTAACATTCAAATTATTAAGTAACTCTTCTCGCCACAGAGTGACCTTCGACCAACCCTGAGTTAACCGGTTGCTACGCTTTCATAGCTTCTTCAGCACCCCGCTGAGAAGTTGTGGTAACAATACATAGTTATTTTTTTCTGCTGTTTGCAAAATCCTATAGAGAATATTTTTCAATACAATTCTAAGCAAACAAATAATTCACTTTTAAAGAAGCAATATTTGTTATTATATAGAACTAAATTCAAGATGTCTTTGCTTTTACTTATATGAATGCATTGGTTTAAATTCACGAAATTGTGAAAGTATAAAACAGTATAATATGCTTAAGTACAGACGATGCAGACGATTCTTAGTATTTTAATAATACATAAAATACAAAAGCTTAAAAGTTTATTAACCGTCACGTCAATCACATCGAAAATAAGGTATTCATTCTGATTCTACAGGGTTATATATCTAAATTAAGATACTGGAACTGTGGGATGTTTGAGATATTACTTCAAAGGTTTCCTTTGGCATATAAGTTAGGTGCTCTGAAGCAGTAATTCCTGAGTAGGCAACTAATATTCAAAAGCCGTTTAAAAACAAGTCGGTCTAAATTAATTACACTAATTTTCACATTAAGAGTAGAAAACAGAACCGAATGGGATAGGGTCGAATTTGGACAAACTACATAATGTCATACTGGCAGGCGCATAGCACGAAAACGGATTTGAATGTGTAGCTGTAGACTGCTAATTATGCCCTTTGTGAGAGACCCTGCTAAGTTGGCAATCCTTCTGAATACATCATTAATTCGCTTACTTCTGTTTCCATGTTTGTGTTTCGCAGGAGCTAGAGTGTCTCTGTAAGGTCTAATTGGTAAACTTATTTTCCTAATAATTTTAGTTCACACTAAATAACAAATTTTGAAGTCGTGAAATAAACGTACTTTGTTAATGCACTTGTTAGAGCACCTGACTTGAATTTGTTCCACGAACGTTTTATTCATTTGTTCCGCACTACCCCGGCTGTAGCCTACTGTAGAACAAACAAACAAATTAACCCAGGTTCTGTCAAATTATTTAATTGCCTCTCGAGAACTAAACTTTTGTAATTTAATTATTCACTTTGGTATGTTGTGCAGAATACATGTAATTGCGTTTCACCATTTTATTCTTAAAATCTGCCGACCTCGGCATGTTGTTAAATAGTAGTACTTATATACCAAAAAATATAGATAAATGACGTCCAATTTATTTAAAGAAATCGTTATTTATATTAGATTATATTGGAAATAATTATGAACGATAAGCATAGTTAACATGAGAATTTAACCCGATTTTTTTAAAACAAAGTAGTTACTAAAAATGATGAAATAAATCTTCACCAGTACCTAGTAGAGTCGGGTACAATTTAAACTGACTTGTGTCATGGCCGCTAAAACATCTGAACTAAGATTTTATTTGACGCATAAGAAATGCCAGTAGTTCTCAAACAGTTCTCAGCAATGATGTCGCTAAATAATTTTGAAGAAATAGGAAAGATATTATCATAAAATGTTAAGATTATTAATTTAGTAACTTCATATGGGAAAAAATTGTATTTTTGACATTTCTAAAAAACTCTATTGGGGGTTCGTACATGCATGTCCAACAAAAAAAAATTACATTTTGACACATGTCATGTGATCACCGGTTTGGCAGGACTGTAAAAAATAGTTGACCGTGGTACCGAAAAGTGGGTCAAATTGTTAAGATATCGAAAAATTTTATGAAGAAAAAGTGCCTATAGAATACAACAAGGACCCCATATATCAATTTTGAAGCAGATATGAGGAAAATGAAATCGTACAAATTTTACCCCTAGCATTAATTATCATAAATTCTTGTGTCTATTTCACAAATATTTGATTAGTTTCGACATAAACCGTATGTATTTTAGTTGAATAATGGTATTTGCATGTAGAAAAAGAAACGAACCCCCACTATAGTATTTTTTAGAAATCTCAATAATACAAATTTTTCCCATATGTAGCCAACTTTACGACGGACACTGTAGGTATATAGGTTCGAGCACAAATGAAACTGATAACAAAAAATGAATTGCCCAATATATTCAATAACAATGAGTGATCAGAAAAAGAAATCAAAGACTAATATTGCTACAGTCCAGCAAGAGACACGGGTAGGTTTGGGCACTTCTTGCCAGGAAAGGATAGGATCGTAGTATTAGTAGGGGAAACGATGTCAGTAAAAATAAAATATTTCATATAACAAAAAAAAATCTGAAATCTATGAGAATAACGAAACTACATTATTTTTATTTTAGCGGTAATACAGAAAAATTCTGGTTAACAAAATAAATATTACAAAAATGAACAAAAATTTTAAAATAAATAAATTAAAATAATTCTGAAAGAATAATGCATTGACACGTTTTCATAAACACTAAAACACTACACTTGAACAATTTATCATTCGTGTATTAATATATAACGTAAGAAAGTAGATTTTATTAGAGATAAACACGCGCTAGTAGTAATAAAAGACACATTTTTTGGGAAAATAAAGTTTTAACAAAACTCGCGGGGCAGTTTAATAAAATGAAAATTTTAGAAGGAAAATTATTAACTTTTAATGATTAATCAATTTTAAAAAAAGTGGAATTGCTTGGGGATCGATCTCGCAATAACCCCATTTATATTTACTGCTCTTCGGCCATCTTACCGATTAAGCTACGCGATCATGTTTATTCCACTCTAAAACGTGTAATATCTACGTACTAGAAAATTGTAAGACTTAGTGGTTTAACATTGTTCGTTTGACGGATGAATATCCACTATTTACCACTAAAACATAACTTAAATATTTCATATAAAGACGTTTTTCATATTTAGAGTGGTGTTAGTTCACGGAATAATATTCGTCGTTAAATGACGCAGTTTGAGAATCACTGAGCTTATGACTATGTGTCTCACTCCTCAGTGTACATTTCACATTTCCGTCTCAAGAGAAGTGGGAAAGAATCTTGATAGACATACATTGACAATGTCTTTAGGCTGTGGCTTTAAGTTTGTGTGCAAGAGATAGTGAAAACGTATGTGCAATATTAATTCATACATCGGTCTTTTTAAACTTGACCCGACTCTATTACTTAATATCAATATCGGTTGAAAAAAAATGTTTCATTTTGCTATTTCCATTTACGTACACATCCACGTACTGGAGTGAAAATATCGTAAAAAATTCACAGATCTTGCACCTTTCGCAAGTATCTCAGGCGTTTTGAAAATACCAAATGCAACTATACTGCTCTAGGTCGAAGTCCTATAGGATCGTCCTATTGATATGCCTGCTAAATTACACCAAATTATTTTCTGCATTTCATTTTTTATAAATATTATTTTTATTAATCATACTACGAAAAACTGAATAATTATATATTAAATACCTTCGATAATATATTTCTATAATATAGGTACAACCGTTGAGAGAAAGAATTAGAAAGAAAACGGTGTCATAAGACAACGATTAAACAGTTATCGGACGAAAATCGACTGATGCGTGCTCAATAGCATAAGGACGAATATAGCAGGGGAGTTCGGTAATTATCAGAGCTCGGATTTAGCGGCCAGATATGACGTAAAACCAGGGTTGGCTTTAGATGACAATGTGTCAGGGCATAAAGAGTTGAATGCACGTATGAAACGATACCTTACCTTGAAATATTTTTTAGCGAATTATGTAGTATCCAAAGGTGATAACTCCACTTTATAACACTCACTACAAGAATAAAAGTATATCACTAACATCTGATCTAAATGTTTTGGAGTTAAACTTCGGCGCCTTTCGGTAAAAATCCATTTATATTGCGAGAAGGACCTCTCGACGCCAACAGATGTAACTGGGCCATACTTAAAATATCGAAACTTTCACAGTCACTACATTCATGCCGGGTGTAGCACTCTACTTCTTTGCCTTGTAAAACGTCTGTTACACCTGTCATCGTAACAAATCCGAGATCTTTTGTTAACACAGTTGTGAAATTTTTTTTGTACTGTCGCAGCAATGTCTCCCTGTAATTGAAAAATAAATTGTCGAAGATCGAACACAACGTTTCTTGCATCAACTATAGTAATGGCTGATGTTGAAGGTCACGTATGGTTAGAGGAATTCGTGAGAAGCATCCGTATGATCTAATGATTTTATACAGTTGGATCCAGAAAGGCCTGGTACGCCTGTGAAATGGCAACTGCGTCATTTGAATTTAACTGTTGTATTACGTATTTCACATTTTCAAAATTACAGTAATAGTACGATGCGGCCTGTAGTCAAGATCCCCATCGTGTAATAATAGACGCAGGAGGTAATAGAATATTTGGTAGAATATCGTCAAATAACTGTACATGACCTGGTGCTTTAAGAAAAACTTTCTTTACTAGTTAATAATTTATCAACATTAGTGTAGCACCTCCTAATAGTTTCAGAAGTCCTACGCAGCCCATGTGGTAAACATGTTACATGCAGTATATTCCGATATGTTTCTTTCTAAATTCTTCCAGCAGCTTTCATATAATTCACTCCATCGCTAAGGAATAATAAGAATTTGTCCGTATTTTCTGCATATTTGTCACCGACCAACACACGCGGCGTTATCTCTGCTACTGTTTCAGATAATTTTCTCTCCTTCCGCACCGGCCGGATCGGGTAGTGTAAAGTGCACGTGCACTATAAGTTAAAAGAATCTATTACGCCTTACGTTTGTATTTCATAGGTATAGTGCGTCACCGACTAAACGCATTACTATGGTAAAATTAATAAAATTCAATTAATATGTTGCATCCTTTCTGTGTTTGTAGTTTGCGAATTTTAAGTAGGTGTTTACAATATAACAATATTATACGTACCTATTTGTAAAAGACAACCCTGGACTCTGGCCCCTACTTCCGAGGTATGATAATTATGAACCGTCCTCGCATGTCCGCGGTCGGGCCGACGAGATTCGACAAGGGTCCACAAAAAAATTACCACAAATCAAATGGTAAATCCTATTATAAATTTGAAAAAACCAACTAAATCCTCGATAACAAACGTACAACGTTTACTTCAGGGGCATTTTTCGAAAAATAAACACGCTTCGAGTTATGATGAGTTAAGGGATTTGTGAATTGATACGTTTCAGGGCAAGCGTTAATTCGTTAAGGTGCTCCATAAGAAAGCATAGCGCAGACAATATTGAATAATTAGAAAAAAATATTAAGTATTAAGATATGTACGTAATATGACGTGAAAACCTGGTGAAAACAAAGCTGACGTGCTGTAAATTTCAAATATACAACAAAAATTTTTATGACTTTTTCGGAAAATCGCCCCCTACAACCCACTGTACAGGGCGATTTTCCCACGACCAAGTCAAATCTTCTCTTTTGATGGGGCATCGTTTAAAATAGGTCGTAGCCTTTAGTAGCACATTGCCAACGGAATGACACAATAGAGACAGCTTGTTACTCTACTACAAGGCCGGCGCAGCGGCCTAGACAGATCTGTCGCTCTCGATACGTTTTTCGTAAGATATCATGCGCCCAGTAGTATTTTAAATACTAAAAAATTTCTATAGGTTTTTTATTAAAATAAGTTTAGAATGTCATGAAACGGCGAGAATTTAAATTTGAGCAAACAAAATTTCTGTGTGACGGTCTGTCTGACTGTATTTATTGTGCGCACGTTTTCTCTGGAATGGTTTAAGATATTGACCTGAAATTTGGTACACGTATGTATTATAAAGAGATTTCGAACTAGAGAACATTTTGGCCTTTGAAAGGTTTTTTGCTCTTGTTCTGGATTTCATCAGAAAGGCACAAAAGCCACTCATAAAGATGTTTCATGCAAAACAGAATGATAGATTTCATGAAAATGTAATTCATTAGAATGAAACATTTTTAAGACAAGGTAAGTAAACAAATTCATATTAAGCCTTTGTTCTCATTTCTAACTGAATTTTCATGACCGTAGGGGGTGATGTAGATACTAGTTTAATCTGCATGGCCGTGGACTGTGTGGATGCTAGTTGTTGAATGAGAATTTTCAAATAACAAATTATACAAATTTATTTAGGATTTTAATTTGCTATCATCACCAGAATTCAGGTTACCGAAAGAATGCAAAGATTTCATTAATATTTTTACACACAGTTTTTCTTATATTTCTCATAGATCATTATTTTTTATGATCTTTGCAAAATCCTATAAAGAATATACTTCAATGCAATTAAAAGCAAACAAATAATAATTCACTTTTAAACAATTAGGTAGGTGGTTTAGTTATTACCTAAAAATTATTTCAGTCATTAAAGGAAGCCATTACCGTAGCATAGTTGGATAATTCGTGGTGCCAATATATCAATGAAGTGTACCCAAAGTAAAAAACCGCTGCCTAAGGAATCAACTTCCGCATTCAAATTTGCCATCCAAGTCCCTTTAAAAGAAAACATCTTGACTATATTTACACCCTAGTATGAGGAAATAATTGGTCATAGAATTTTAATAAAAGGGTGTTGCCGAATGCCAGCCAAGCCCCCAGAATTTTCGGGTGCTGCCGAATACCATAAAACACATAGATTTTCGTGGTCATATTAAGTTTGAGGTCTAATTAGCAGAAGACGCCATATTTTCTCATCGCAGTTAAAATATGATTCCAAGTTAAAATTTGCAAAATGAGTGTGTGTGGAAACAAACTGATGAAAAGGTAAAAAAATACATAATTATACCTATAAACTCATATTTAAGAGATATATCATACTTTGGGCTCAAACTATTACTTTAATTACTTCCACATCCACGTAGTGGATTGAAAGTATAGTGATCGTAAAAAAAAAATCCATTTTTTTTTTCTTGTAATAGGTTTAGAATGTCATGAAACGTCGAGATTTTAAATTTGAGCGAAAAAAAAATTCTGTCTGTCTGTAACTTTTTTTGTCCACACGCTTTCTCCGGAAGGGTTTAAGATATTGACTTGAAATTTTTTATACGTATACCGGGTGAGTCACGAATTGCGCTCGCCCCGATATTTCCTAAAATATTTGGAATAGAAAATTGAAATTTGGAGGCCTTATTACACGACTAAAATGCCATCTTGTCAGTGTGGTGCACATCCGGTTTGACCGGAAATGCCCACAACTTTCGATTTTTAAATGGGACACCCTATATATTTTTACATTTTTGGAATCTAGAGGAAATTTTGAATACAATACATCCATTTTGGTCACTTTTTGATAAACATTAAAAATTTTATTCTATTTCTGAATCCAGAGTGCTGTGGTGCCCAAAATATATTTTAGTTTGTGTGCTACGTTACTATAAAAATAAAAAGAGCAATATGATTGCATTACTTAATTCTCTAAAGGCGTTTAAAATTTTTAAATGTGATTTTTAACCACTAACTCGGTTTTTTAAAATGGGAATTTAATCGTTCACCAACATTTTTAAATACCTCATTTTCATACGAATCTAATAATACCAAAATTTTGAAAATCCGCTCAGAAATATTTGAGATTTCAGCCAAAATACAATGCAACCAAGCTTTTAGAAACATGCGGCTAATAGATAATAGATTAGTGGGCTTTGGAAACTAAAATGGCACATTTCTGTGTAGGTAACCTAATAACATTGGAAAAATCATAGTAGCCATTGAATGTAATAAAACAATATCAGCTGTCAGACAGACTCGTGTAGTTATAGGCAATCTTGAGCTATCAAACATTTAATAATTGTGAGCGCAAAGAAATCGACCTTTTCATTTCTACTAAAATTATTCATTTTCTTTAATTTTTACTCAAAGAGATTTCCGCAACGCTTTATTTTGTATCTGTCTGACAGCTGATATTGTTTTATTACATTCAATGGCTACTATGATTTTTCCAATGTTATTAGGTTACCAGATTTACACAGAAATGTGCCATTTTAGTTTCCAAAGCCCACTAATAATTCACTGAAATCGCTTGAGCCAATTCAAGAGTAGTGACTGACAGGCATAAAAAACGTACAGACAGGCTAACACTTGAGAACGTTTTCAAAAGTCTAGTATCTTCATGAAAGTAAATTATTTATGTCTACAAGATGACATTGACATGAAATTCGACATCTTAAGGAACAGCCGTGCGCAGTTACCACAGAGATACGGTGACCATAATGGGTAATTCCTTGTCACTTTTCATTGTCAATCTCTTCATGAGCAGGTTCGAAACAGAGATGAACGAAAATTACGAATACTTTCTTTGGATATGATTGATGTATGTGTATGATAGTTTCACAGTATTCGATACAAATGTTGGAAATGTAGACAACGTTATCCTGAAATTAAATAGTCTGATTATCTATTAAGTTTCCCTCTGAATGAACAGAAATTTGCAAAGGAGAAAAGTTTAACTATTATTATCGCCAAGACTAATGGATACTTTGACAGTTTCGTTGATACATTAATTAGGAAGCATAAATTAAAGGAAACTCGTTGGAATACTTTGACCTTGTAAACTGAGCGAAATTCAAAATTTGTATTAATTCCCTATGAACCACGGTTTACTCGTGGTCTAAGCAGAGTTATTAATAACTTAGATATGACAGTTGTTCATACATCGGAAAATGAAGTGCAGTAACTTTTTGGCAACCAAGAGGATAAAATCGATAGATTTCGGTCGTCGACGAAGGCAGACGCGTTTTTAAGTGGATCCCATGAAATCCCGAAAAACTAGAGTAAACACGGTGTGAAATGCGCAAAAATGTGTTGAATTAAAGAGTGGAAAAATCCTACATTAGTTGATATATATTAACATAAATTTGGCTAATACATAAAGCTGATATTTGATATTTAGCTATGACATCACTAAAGGCGTATGGGCAGCTCGACAAAGGGTACAGACATCTGGCAACACAACTCGGATAAAAAGAAAATAAACACGTTGAATGGGACCAGGTCATAAACTCGTAAATTATCCACAAGTGCATGTACCTAAGACGACCGACCACCCTCCCCAAAGTGGCTAGCTAGTACGAAGGATGAAAGATAAGTGTTATTTCTATTTATTTCTAAGATGTATTTAATAATCCTTCACAGATGGGACGAATGTTGTGATTCACATATACGCAAATGAATGAATTCTTTATGTGGAACGGGTACTTTTGTTTAAGAAATAATTTATTTACTATAAACTTTTTGTTTCTCGCTGCAGAGTTATTAGTTTTATATGAAGAATTTGATTATTTGATTACCGGTTAAGGCAGGAGATTTCTATACCTGGATTCGTCCCTTCTTGAAGTGGGTGATATAAAATAAGCAACGCCAGATGTGTGAATGAAACAGATAAGTTTTTGTTTATATAGCATTAGCATTGGCTTATTTATGTCTTTATTAAATTTTAAACAAGAATTGGAGATCAAAATTAAAAAGGTATTAAACATAATATATAGGTAATAAACATAACATACAGGTGATGAAATGGAAAAACTGCCCAAAATTGAAACCGATTGTTTCAAGGAAACGACATACAGGGTGAGCAAACTATCCCTTCGGACCTTTTTTCTCATAACGCACAAAAAAAAATTTTTACCGCGAGATAGGGCCCTTCCCAGGAACTCCACCGTAAATGGATATTTACTTGTGGAGCGGTTAATAAAAAATAAGGAAAAAGGGAAAAAATTCAAAAATAAAAGCTGCCAGATTCAGAGACACAAGAAGCAGAAAACTTAGAAGAAAAATAAGGAGATGACGATAGATGGAAATTTAAGAGAAGCATGGAAACTGAAAAGAGCCATGTCGCAAACAACTGCACCACACCCCAGCCAATGATGACACATGGAAACTTAATAGAAGCATGGAAACTTAAAAGAAGCATCTCTCAAACACCTACACTTGCCATCCTATATTCCCACCCCATGCGTCATGCGGCTCTCGCTGCTGACAACAATCATGTCCAATGTCCAACCCGGCGTATGCCGCTGGTTCGGCGGTATATAAAATATGCGAGATTTGGTTCCGGCACGCGGTTTGGCCGTCCGTTGGACGCGTTCGACGGAGGACCAAGCTGCGTGTTGGAACGAACCTCCATGGATGCCCGGAATTAGCAGCAATGCCCACCATACGCTGGAAAATCAAATAAAAAAATCAAAGGGGATAAAATCGAATCAAACTAAAGGTCCGAGACGTACGAAATTAGTTGTAAGGGGGCATGTTGGGCAAACTAAACAATCAATTATAACAAGACTCAAAGAACATATGTCACATCTCAAACATGGTAAAATAGATAGCTGTAGTATTGATCAACACATTTTTGATAAATATCACAAATTGATATTAGCAACTTAAGACTAATTCAAAATATAACAAATAATAGACAGCTTTTGAAAGTTTAAAAATTAAAAAATGCAAAAATAGCATTAAGCGCCTTTGGTTATCAACAAAGGTATTTAAAGCTATTTTTACTTCTATGTCTAGTACGCTCAACAGGTAACAGTGACGACACATGCCAAGATGCTGTTGGACGTGCCATACACTAAAATAGGACTGATAGAAATAATGTATTGCTCAAGACACTGTGAATAAGAAGAAGAAATACATCTCTGAATATTTTAACAATACATCTTGACAATATCTTACAATGTTCATTTAAATATATTTCTCAGAATTTACCAATATTTCTAGACAGCTTCCTTAGATCTGAATTTTCAGTTGTTTTTTCAACTATTTGCTAAATAAATCCCCTAATATTTAGAAAATATTCTTAACAAATGAAAATTAGAAATTAATAATTTTTGCATTATTGCCATAACCTTATCTAAAATATCCCAAATTCCTTAGTGGTATCATATTGAGTTTGATTATTCAGCAATCTGATGGTACGTGATACGAATTTATATTTCCAGAGCACAGTTCTATTTCTTAAGTCAACATTTAACCCAACCATGAATGATAAATCGAGAAACCGGTAAATATTGACATAATGAAAGCTTAAAATGCACTAGAGCCAGCTTTTAATATCACGGTTATTTAACTCTTATGTATAATTAATTTAATATGAAGAGGTAATGTAAGTTATTAGAGTAAAGAAAGAGTACACACATTTCCGTAAATTTGAAAATTACTTTCCCGTGAACATGTTAAACAACTACAAGATAAAACAGACTGCTGAGAGCATTATTTTCATAAAAAATGCTTAATTAAAAACAGCCACTTACCCCGAACAAATCCGGTTAAAAGGAGATAGCACAAAAGCTGTATTAAGAAAGACCCCATTTTGCAGCTTTATAGACTGTTTTAACACTTAAAATGTACACATAAGTTCACTATTGTCACAGATTTAGCACAATATTTCCTCCGCTTCGGTTATATTTGAAAGTACTTTTGTCCTTAAGCACAATTAGATTTTCCAACCGGAAAATTCTAAACTCATTTGAGAGTATTTTTCAGGTTTTAATTATAGTTTTTTCTTTTATTGTTATGTGGATTCACAGAATTACTCTTTGAAGAGCGCTGGTATGTGGAATTATGATGTGCGGATCAAAAGAACTTTTGTTGTGTTGAAACTGATTCTTCTTGCTCTTTATTCGCCCAACGTCATTGTTAAAAAATCTGAAAAAGAGAAATATTTTAGTGTGTTTTATTTATTAAAGTTGGTAAATGAGTACAGTACACAGAACATATTTTACAAAGACTTGTTTTGTTCATTAAACGTTGTTTTTAATATTAAAAATTAGTATTCAATACTGTAAGCTTTTAAAAAATGTTCTCTTATTTAGAAAAATTAATGAAAGCATTATGACACAAATATTGACATGAATACTAATAAACATCGCAAATGACGCTTATAGAGCTAAAATAAAATGAAATTATAAATAAAAAAATACTTTTAAAGCAAAGCTTTATTCGAGGGGTCAACCACCATCGGCAGTCGCTGTACAAATTATAGGCAGCCTTTCTGCAGTCTAGTAGGCAGTCGCGGCAGTCTACTCGGTAGTCTCGGTGAAACACTAGATGAAGAAGAAAGTACAAAACGACTAGAAGAGGCTTTCGGGACGATTTTTATGAAATCAGTAAAAGAATCAAAGACAGGACAAAAAATAAAAGATACGAAAATACCGATGAAGACAAGGACATAGATGAAGTACAGCTGGATGATGAAGATGAACAAGACAATTCTATAGAATATGGGGAAGTTGAACTGACTGATCCTGAAGACATCGATGACAGACAACACAGCGCAGGAGTCATTGTGTTTCGCCACATTTCATAATTTATGTTTCAAAGAATATACCCAAAATTAATTAAAACGTTCCAAAAAGGCAGCTGAAGTGCATGCGAGAGTGCATGATAAGGCGCAAAATATGACTATCTTCCATAATAATAAAACCGAAAATACATCTAAACCATCTTTTTCCCCATATCTCAAAGTCAGACTGAAAAATAAAACAATAAGTGTCCGAAAATCGTCACTTTGCTGGTTTTTCAGTGAAAAAAAGGGTAGACTATCATCGGACAGACTTTTAAGGGTTAAAGGTATGGCGACGCGTGGTAATACTAGGAAAAGTAATAGAAAAAATAAGAAAAATAAATTGCCAGGCGACACAAAGAAGACAAATAAAAGAACAAAAACGAAAACAAATAAAAAATATGACGAGGAAGACGATTTGTCTTTATCTTCAAAGACGGACACAGATGTCAGCTCAGACTACCAAAGTGAAAGTGAAATTCCAACTGAGTCTTAGGCCGAGTCATTGTCTGAGAAAGGGGAAGAGGAAGAAATAGAAAAGTATATGATACAGACGGAGATCAATATTTAGAAAGAAAATTATTATAGCGTTTACTACGACAGTGGCTGGTACATCGGCAGGGTAATAACCATCGTTGATACGAGGTCAAAGAGGAAATTTTTGGAATCATATTTGGACAGTTTTTCGTGGCCCAAAGAAGACGACATACAAGATGTTGAAAATAAGTACATTATACATGGACCTATTAATTTACTGGGCGCGCACCCCTTCCAAATTTCACGGCAAGATCGAACTGGCATCCAGATTGCATTCCGAAAATATCGTGCAAAACATAACTTATAACATTTTTTTTACGAGTTTACCATTTTGTATGAAAATATTTTACTTTATTCTGAGTCTTTAATAAATATTTCGTTTCATTCTAATGATTCATTATTTCACTCATTATTTTTTGTAATTTCAATTCCCAAAAGTCGTAGCAGTCTCTTCGGCAGTCAGAGCAGTCTCTTCGACAGTTAGGGCACTCTCCTCGGCAGTTAGGGCAGTCCCTTCGGCAGACAGAGCAGTCTCTTCGGCAGTTAGGACAATCTTCTCGGCAGTTAGGGCAGTCACTTTGGCAGTCGCGGCAGTCACAACGGCAGTCGCGGCAGTACTGGCAGATTTTAATAATATAGGCAGTCGCTGTACAAATTTTCACAGGTGGCTTACCCCTCGGCTTTTATTGAAAAAAATTTACCAAAAAGTAAAAAATTATTTTTAAATTCATACATTTGGAAACTAAAAGCTTTGGGGGTATCATATAACGTGTTGTACACGGTGATTCTTTAAGGACGCCCCGCCCCTTCTTTGGGCCTTAATTTTCGCCTTAATATATAAAAAACTATTTCAATAACTATTTAATCATTTCGAAATTACGTTTTCTCACAAATCCAAAATTTTTATATAAAAAGAAAATTGAACGTAAAATAAAAAAGTTATAGATTAAATTTATATTTTCTTAAAAAGGACACCATAAATATTTTTAAATATTCTGATAGAGTATTTTTTCTGATTTCAAAAATATCTCACTTATGTATGTTATTTTTAACCATTTTTGAGTTATTATTTAAAAATCACATTGTTAAGAAATAATTCATTACTTTTTGTGGGTAGGTCATGACCTTTTCTATAAAATTTTTGGATTCCTGAGAAAAAATCATGTCGAAATGATTAAATAGTTATTGAAATATTTTTTTATATAAGGCCGATATTAAGGCCCGAAAAGGGGGCGTCCTTAAAGAATCACCGTGTACAGTTACTGCTGCTCAATTAACCACCCCCAAGGATTATAATTTCCAAATGTATGAATTTAAAAATTATTCTTTACTTTTCAGTATATTTTTTTAAATAAAAGCTGTGCTTTTAAAATATTTTTTTATTTATAGTTTTATTTTTTACTTTTTTGTCTACTTATTTTACCGACAGGCAAAACCTTTTCATTTACTACCCATGTCAAGGGGGTTGTAAAGAAAGAGGTAATCCACCATATTGGATATAGAATGGCGTTACATGGTTCATCCTATTTTACTCGTCAAACTCTTTCGTTTGATCAAGGGAGTTGTGAAGAAAAAGACAATCCGCCATCCCGGTGCGTCCGCCATATTGGATTTCGAATGACTTCACATAGTTTATCGTATACTACTCGTCAAACTATTTCATTTGATGCCCATGTCAAAGGGCCGTCCGTCACTCAGAATTTCACCTTTTTGGACCCCTCCCTCCACCTTCGTCACGCTAAGTCACACTTTCAGCGACCCCCCTAACAAATATTACGTCACAAAAGCTAGCTCACCCCCTTATAAACGATTTCTTGTGATTAAAAATAGCATACAGATGAATAATTTAAAATATTTTTTTCATATTTTCGGAAAACGAAAAGAGAGTCTGCATTTACTGAGTGCTATGAACGAATAAAATAAATTTATAAAGGGCATTATATTTTTCCCCCTTTTTTCTGTTTGACAATTGTTTGTCTTTTTGTCTTTTTTGTCATTTTGTTCTTTTTTGTTCTAAATTCATTTTAGACCGAAAAATCTTTTAAGAATTGCAACTATTGAAAAACCTTAATTCTTCGCCTTCCCTACGTTCCCGACGGCGCGGCGGGTAGACCGTTGGGTTCAATTGCTTCGAACGGGTTATTTCGTTGAGTTTTTTCCCCGTGCCAGAAATCAAAATTTAATAGTAGGTATCTTGTGCCCCCAATAGTGTTAATTTTAAATGTTTTAAATCTTTAATACAGATATTACTAATGTTAATGTTAATTTTAAGCCGCCACCGGCGGCAGGAGTTTTAACTTTTTGTATAAATTTTATTGAGCCGAACCGGTCGTGATCCACTCAACCCTACGTACACCACGACGCTGCGCGATGTGGTTGTCTGGTTGGTTCCGGATCGCGATCCGGGGAGGCAATGTGTGTATTTTAAATTTAAATAAAATTTGTTATGATGATGATGATGCATAATATAAAAACATTAGTATAAATGCGACTTGTTTTTTACTATCGGTCCGAAGTGCCTCGAGTCAGTTTACATTCAGTTGTTATTGTTTCGACAACGAAGAGTACGTCGAAGCGCTATTTTTTTTTTTTTTTTGATATTGGATCTACAGTCATCGATCCCGATGAACGCTGTTTTCGATGCCATATTAAACATAAACAACTGCTTGTTACTACATTTTGAAAAAAAATGTAGTATACGTTTAGCATTTTTCCGGTGGACCGTCGAAACGCGAAAAAAACGTCGGATCGATGTGAAAGTCGTATCTATCGATTCGAGAGCGAATTTAGAAAATTCCGTCCGTCGGTCAGTCGGTCGGTCTGTCTGTCTGTCGGTCTGTCACGCCCAGCCCCCCTAATCCGTTTACGGATTGCGATGAAACTTGGGTGGTTAATAGGAGGTCTTTAGAAAACCTTAACGCCAGAAGCTCGGCTCCGTTCGGAAACCGGAAGTACCCGATATAGACGTTTCGAGTTTTTCGGGAGAAATTTAATAACTCGATAACGGGTAGTCGGATCGAGACGTTTCAAAAAAGAAATGGTGCCGCTGGAAAAGCTCTACAAATAAGTATACTAGAGGCTATGTCGAAAAACAAATGAAAATTGATTTTTTTTGCAAAAAACTGGTTTTCTCGAAATCGGGCTAGGAGCACGATAACTGTCCAGAATATTGATCGATTTCGATGAGACTTAGTGGGATCAAAGGTACCCGGCCACAAATCAAGCCTATTGCTGGCGGCCCGAATCCGTTGACCGCAAGTATGTTTTCCAGGGCCGAGTATGATTTTTCAAAGAAATTAATAACTCCCGTACCGAAGGTCCGATTTTGATTTTTAAAAATGGCAATTGTAGGGCTCGATTAGGTCTATTAGTTAACGTTTGTGAGAAATTTGAGAAAACAAAAGCGAATCTACAAATCCTGGAAAACTTGATTTTTTTGATAAATTCTACAAATTCCGAACAGTTTCCTAATAAAAATTGAAAATTAACTATTCCGTCGATCGATCTCTATAACCAGTATAACACACGGACCTTTTTGGACAAAAAATCTGAAATAGAGTTTTTTCGAAAAATTTAAAATAAACGAGTTATTTACGAAAATGCATTCCATACAATTATTTTAAAAAATATTACAAATTGATACATTCTCCGTGCGATATAGGTGCAAAAAATGATGTAATGTTGTATTTAAAATATCATCATTCATTTCCTTATTTTCATTTACCAAATAAAAATAGAATGCCCTTTCTGGGTTTCAAAATGTAGTTAGCTTTTACTTTAGTCAATGCAAAAAGAAAAAAAAGAAAAATAAAACATGTCAAAGCACTGAGTCATCTTGCGACCCTCTGCTGAAAATGTTATGAATCATCCCAACAAATTGTATTAAAAGCATATCAAAATGTAGTTTTTTTCACTTGTTAAAATATATTATATTAAGTTGTCCCTATTGTGACCACATAAGTAAATAAATAAGTGTACACAATGTGAAACATTAATTTTTGACTATCCATATGTTTATTTACAGGCTTTTAAGTACTTAAGAATGACTTTCTATCGTAATGAAAAAAATTTAAAAACTATCAAGTTAAGAAAAAAATTAAAATAACATTGATGAACTGCGAACGTCACATTTCCTTAGGCCCCCGCCTCCCCCTTGTCATATCTCGTCACGCTGAGCAATACCCCTCCCTCCCCCTTATTTGCGAACGCATTTTATGAACCGCCCAAAGGGTGTTGTGAAGTAAAATGTAATCCGCCATCTTGGGACGTCCGCCATATTGGATTTAGAACGATATTAGATATACTATATTGCATTGTCACCGGACCTACATATGTGTGCAAGATTTCAAAGCTTTAGCTTAGTTATAACTAGTCGAAAAACAAACTAACACACTAACATTGCAAGTTAAATAAAAAAGCTTTTAAAAAATATAATGCATGAACGAGATTAGTTGGACTTTAGTAACGCGCTAGACACCTTGGATTACGAGACTGAAATATTTCGCTATAGGCGGTAGTGCTTTATTAGTTTTTGAACATTACTTAAGTCGTAGATATCAATGCATAATAAATAATGGTTTGTTTTCAAACCTAAATCTGTCGCTCCTCTGGACAGTACCTGAGACTCACCATTTTCTATCCACACTTCCGGTATTAAACTTATTGTCTCAATTATAATACATTATAAGACAGTCTGACAGACAGACCGACAGACAGACAGAAATTTTCTTTTCGCTCAAGTTTAAAATCTCGACGTTTTATAATATTCTAAGCCCATTTCACCAACAGAAAACTATTTTTTTTTTACGATTACTACACTTCCACTCCACTACGTGGATGTGGAAGTAATTAAAGTGTATTTTAATCGCAAATATTCTATTACAATATACTGAATCAGCAAAATAGTTTTAATAATACCCTACCCTATAAATAATTATTAAAGTGAAATAATCTGTACCTGATTCTCGCCACTAGAGTTTCAACAGATGAGACGCTGACCGAGCGGGCGACAATAATATTCTGCAAACAAAAGAACTTGTGATAATAATTATATCCGCTTTGGACGGTATTATTTTTGAGTATAACAAGTTTAGTTATTTATTCGTTTTAAACTGCTTAGTATAAATTTTAATGATGTCGTTATATTAACGGTATCGTTCTCTTATCTTTTAACTTAGAAGAGTAGTGCAATTGTTTGACCTAAGTTCAATAAGATTATGGACAATTTTGCACCCAATTTGTTCATATTTATTTATGGGGATTAGCTACTACAAATGTAAAAGTATTTCAGTCGAAATAAATTAGGAATATAACGTTGTTCCATATTTAATTTTAATAAACTCCTGGATTTCCCTATAAATTAATGAAAAGTGTTATGAATGAAAAAATATTATGTGGTTGTTACTTAATTTATGATGTTGTTATATCGTTTACAAAACATTTCTTACAATTTTCAATAAAATTAGTTCATCCATGTTTAAAATTTGTTATTATGTTTGGTATGTAAAATTTAATGCTATATAAATTAGTTAGTTTGTTAAGAAAATGTTTTCTTTAAATATTAACTTGTTGGAATCGAGTAAACTTTAACTTGTCTTGTGTATGAGTTAATAAGTTCGAGTACGATTTCATTTTGTCTTGCACACCAAATTAAAGTAACCCAACTAACAATTTGATATTTTATAAAAGTTGTAGAAATATTTCTGACATAAATTTTGTAAAACAACATTTTTCTCAGAAACACTTTCATAACGTTTTCACAGCAGCTATAAATACAAAATTGGCGCCATTTTATAAAAATTTTCAGTCGCTGTTGATATTTTGTAACGCCTCTTGAAACCATTACAAAATTATTATATTAACGTTTCTGGAGGCCTTATGAAAATTTATTACCATCACTATATAGCAGTCTTATTGAGCTTTATTTAATTATACTATAAAACGCACTTCACTGTTTGTCAAATTATTACTATAAAACAGTTAAAGAACTATTTTATAGGAACTTTTAAATAGTCATTATTAAAAAAGAAATGCTGCTTTATACACACTAATAAAATAAAATGATTTCTTAAATGTATCCTAAAAGTTGAAAGAAGTATTTTTGACACTTGAAGCATATGGCATTGTGATTTAATACTAGGTACCTAACAATCTATAATTATTATTTAAGAGACTTGTTGTTATTTACAACGACTACAATTTTTGATGAGGAGGAAATTTTGCTGTGAACTATGGTCGTGTTTTTAATAAATTAACGAACCCCACATTTTATTTGATGATGATTTCTAATAATTTTCAACATTTTATAAATATCTATTTTATGAATTTGAGTCTTCTTGCAATGTAATTTACACCAATTTGTTTTAGTAGTCATAACTGTATAGTTAACTCCATAAATTGTGATAAACATTTGATATTTTAAATTTTCATATCTTGTCATGTTTACCATCACGAATGCTGGCATTTTGATTGCTTCCCTCTACAAAATACTTTTGTGTTAGTAGCAAGCATTTCAAGATATTGACTATTAGATGATTCCTATAAATTATCTATAGAATAATGCGCCACTTTCGTGATGATTTTGCAGCTCTTGTGATAAATCTGTTAGGGCTGAGTTGTGAATGCAACCGTGGAAACAGGATCGGTTCCATTTTGCATAAATATAACCTAGAAATTAATGGCAGTAAATCACCTCTTATTTACAGAGCTGTTTATGGTTTATTTATTGCCAAAAACACGTAGTTACTTTTATTAGTAGAAGTATCAGTACTTTGGCACATGACCTGATTCATACGTTAATACTGCTTTGGATGGAGTTCATCATGTTTTATTATACAGCACTATAATTTGTGTCTTATTCCCAAAACCACTACATATACTACATGTTTTTATAACCACATTTTAAGTTTTGCCATTGTCCTAAATATCATGTTTTTAGTTTCGTAGTTACATAATCTGACAAGATCTGCATCGTTTTGTCAATGTTGGTAATCAAAATTTTGAGAATAATTTTTCTATAAACTTGTACACTATAATTATGACAAATTTTAGTAGAAGACAAACTTTATTTGTGATTAAATATAAATACACAGTTAACGCAGAAAAAAATATTCTTAAAAAGTTTAGTATATTGTTAGCCGCCACATTTTTGTGCTCAAGTAAATTTTTTGTTTTGTAATAATTTTGTTGCTGTTTCCATATTGCAGTTTACTGTATTTAACAATGCTGTATAATAATTACATAACGTACTCTGGAACGATAATTTGTTCTTAAAAGTGAAATTGTCGCAAATAGACCTTTAATATAATCTAAGATAATAAGAAATAACTATATAATAATCCCACTGTATATTTTTGACTGTGCTAAAAATGCTGCTGAACGTTACTAAAAAATCGTTATAAATTAATTTATTTTTATAAGGTAGAAACGTTTTAATGATAAATTTATAAAATAGTTTAGTTGGAGATAACAAAATAGTTGTTTCGTCCGCATTAGCAATAATAAATATACACCTATTTATCTAGTTGTTTAGTTTACTTTCGCGCGTTACATTTTAAATTCTCTTCCGTTGAATGGTATTGTCAGGGTTTTTTGTGACTTCTTACGGCCATGCGCCTCACGCAAAAGGAAGTCAGATTGCTAACACACGTTCGTGGACGCATATATAGTATCACTCGCCGCTATCATTAATTGAATTTTATATTGTGTATTTTGCTTCAAATTTGTTACACGTTTCGCAAATTTGCCGATCTTAAGTGTGTTCAACGTGCCTGCCAGCAACGTGGTCCAGTCCAGGTGGTGTGAGAGCTCTCCCCCCAAAACCACCCCAACATCAAGACATCAAGGAGACCAAGGCGGGCCTTTATTAAGGTAAGAAGTTTGCGAAATTTCTCTGTTTTTACCATTCAAACGCAATCAATTACAGTCCAAATCCGGGCACTCATTCGAGCTGCCATTTTTTGAGTTAATACCGCACATTTTTTTTGGTCCTTCGACCAACGGATAGGTTTTTTTGTTGTTTAAATAATTTTAGTAGTTAGTAGTTTTAGTAGTAATAGCTTAGTAGTATTACATTTAATGCATTAAAGTAAAATTAATTTAGTTTGCCTATTGAATTTAATTGTTTTCTGATCCTTTCTACATTATTATCGTGTCTTAAATTCATCTAAGTGTGTATATTTATTATTAGGTCATATTATTTCATGTAAATTTAGTTTCTGCCATATTGGTTTGGTATTCCTTATCAGTTAAAGATAATATAGAACCACGGGAGCCGTTTAAGGGTTTTTTCAGCTTGACTAGCGCACGCACTTCATTAATTGGTAGCTGCGTGGATTAACTGAGAAAGGAGTGGGGATCATTTGGATTAGAGTCTCGCTGGTACACATAGTTAAATTTTGTCGATTGACATTTTAATACACTGAGATTTATTGTTTCCTACGCGAAATCATTCACATTCAATATGTCAACATCAACTACAGATAAGGTTAAAAGGTGTAAGGCTTTTCGTTCTATAGAACTAAACAAAATTCATGAATTATATGAAGTAGCACAAACCGCTGTGGATGATCGAAACATTCGCACTCTGTTTAAATTACGTTTTCTCGAAATCGATCATATCAAAGAGGAGTTCACTAAGCAACACTATGCATTGCTTGCCTTACTAGTTACTAGTGAGGACGCCACCGTAAAGGACGAAGACGCTATACGTAAAACTTTTGATAAAGAATATTTCGCAATCAGAACAATTTACACAGATATTTTTGAAAGTATTTCCGATGACACACAAGACTTGGATATAATACAAGTGCAAAATTCAAATATAAAACTCCCGCAAGTCGAATTAATAAAGTTTAATGGGAACATTAAATTATTTCCAACTTTCATGGATATGTTTAACGCTTTAGTTCATGAAAATCGAAGTCTTAAAAATATTGAAAAGTTTAATTACTTGATTTCTTCTTTAAGCGGACCTCCTCTTTCATTAGTTAAATGTTTGCCCATGACTGCAAGCAGTTATGAAACTGCATACAATAGTTTAGTAAACAGATATTCAAACAAAAGGTTGTTAGCTGTTGCCTATTGGACGGAAATTGAAAATAGTACAAAAGTAACGACTGAAAATCCGTTTGCGCTTCGACGAGTTTTAGATATATTTTCGGAAAATTTGGCTGCATTAAAAACTTTAGAATTCCCTGTTGACCAGTGGGATTTTATTTTAGTAAATATGTTGTTGAAACGTTTAGATTCGTCCACTGTTACACGTTTTGAAATGCATCATGGTTCTCTACAAATTCCAACTTACTCTGAACTTGTAGATTTTTTAAATAAACATTGTATAGCTTTAGATAATTTAACGTTTGAAACACAGACAGCTAAAAATAAGAAAGTTGATTTTAAACAAAAATCACAAAATCGTAACACGCTTAGTTCTTCATTTTTTGTAAAAACCAATAATTTGACTTGTAGTTTATGTAAAGATAGTCACATGCTTTACAAATGTCCTGTATTTGCTACAAAAACTTCATTCGAACGTTTCCAATTTGTAAAAAATTCTCGTCTGTGTCTCAATTGTTTAAGTGATATGCACATGATTAAAAATTGTAGGTCACCATCTTCATGTCGCCAATGTAAACAAAAGCACCATACTTTATTGCATTTTGATAAAAGTAACTTGCCGTCTACACAAGTTGAACCTGTTACGGAGGCGCCTGCAGTTGCGTCAACCTCGGAGTCTGTCAATTCGCTTACCGGGTTATTACCAGAAAAAACTAGTGTTTTACTTGCAACTGCACTCATGGAAGTTTTGGATAGCCATGGTAATTATCAAAAGGTTAGAGCGCTTATAGATTCTGGATCGCAAGTTTCCTTTATAACACACAAATGTGTAAATCGCTTGGGATTATCTCGTTATAATTTGTCACTATCGGTACAGGGCTTAGGTCAAATGGAAACTGCAACGAATTCGGGAGGAGTAACTATTTGTTTGCGCCCCCTCGGACAGCTGTCGCCTATGTTGAATGTCGACGCGGTTATTTTACCAAAAATTTGTAGTGAATTGCCGATGTCGCATGTATCTACTGAAACGTGGTCTCACATAAAAAATTTACGTTTAGCCGATCCACATTTTCATAGTCCTGGAGCTATTGACGTATTGTTAGGCGCTGATATTTTTCCTCAAATATTACTTAATGGTCGGTTAACTGGAAATGTAAATGAACCGATTGCTTTAAATACGATTTTCGGCTATATTTTGCTAGGTAAGATAGAGAGTTCTGTTTTACCACCGGTCCAATCTTTATTTTGCACCGCTGAAACCATTTCTTTAGACAAAACGCTTAAAAAATTCTGGGAAGTTGAAACTGTACCTCACATAGAAACAGTGTCCCCAGATGATCGCACTTGTGAACAATATTTTTTAGATACTTTTTCTAGGAACGATGGTGGTCGATTTGTAGTATCGCTTCCATTTAGACAAAATAATCCTACATTTAAGGATACGCGCTCGCTTGCTCTAAATCGATTTTTGT
Source organism: Stenurella melanura (assembly GCA_963583905.1). Classification (NCBI taxonomy): domain Eukaryota; kingdom Metazoa; phylum Arthropoda; class Insecta; order Coleoptera; family Cerambycidae; genus Stenurella; species Stenurella melanura. The sequence continues at coordinate 200,049,828 of OY757309.1, forward strand.
CTTTAGAACGCCGCTTAGTTCGAAATTCTGCACTTTATAAAGAATATTCGGACTTTATGAAAGAATATTTAGACTTAGGACATATGGAGCCTATTTCTGAATACGTTGTAACGCCTCATACTTATTATATTCCACATCACTGTGTGTTAAAACCTGAAAGTTCGACTACAAAACTGAGGGTAGTATTTAACGCTTCTGCTAAATCCCCTAGTGGATTTTCCCTTAATGATACTTTATTAGTAGGACCTAAATTACAGACAAATATAATAACTATTTTGTTGAATTTTAGATTACATCGCTTTGTTTTTACTGCCGATATCAAACAGATGTATCGACAAATTTTGATTAACTCTGATCACAAAGATTATCAAAGAATTTTGTGGCGCTTTTCTCCTGTCGAACCTTTGCAAGACTTTAGATTAAATACTGTTACATATGGTGTTACCTCTGCTCCATATCTCGCGATTCGAACACTTCTCCAATTAGCAAAGGAGGAAGAATCAAGTTTTCCTTTAGCTGCAAAAGTTATTTTAACAGATACTTACATTGATGATATAGTAACTGGCTGTTCTTCGCTTGCAGAAGCCCGTGAGCTTCAAACGCAATTAATTAATCTCCTACATAATGGAGGATTTGAGCTGCGGAAGTGGTCTAGTAATGATCCGTCTTTACTATCACATTTACCAGAGTCACACTTAGGCACAAATACTCTTTCATTTGATGCTGATGTTGATAGTTCTTTGAAAATACTAGGTTTACAGTGGCATCCTGGAAATGATTCGTTTTCGTATAAAGTAGATATGCTTAACAGACCATGCACTAAACGTAATATTTTGTCCGAATTAGCTCGCGTTTTCGATCCGCTTGGTATGTTAGCACCTATCACATTTTTTACTAAACATTTAATACAGTATTTGTGGTGTTTAGGCCTAGATTGGGATGCGATACCCCCCGATGATGTACTTAGTCGCTGGAATCAATATAAGTTAGACCTACCGTTATTATCTAAATTTCACTTACCTCGGCGAGTAATAGATGATAATTATCACATAAGTGAAGTACATGGTTTCTGTGACAGTTCCTCGAAAGGATACGCGGCTGTCATATATTTTCGCTTTTTTAATACAGATACTCAAAAGGTTAATGTATATTTTGTTTGTGCAAAATCTAAAGTCGCACCTCTAAAAACTATTTCGATACCACGCCTAGAACTTTGTGCAGCTGCACTTTTGTCAAATTTACTTTCTTATGTTTTGAATGTTTATAGTTCTAGTCTTAAGTTTGATAAAGTTTTCGCCTGGTCCGATTCACAAATTGTATTAACTTGGATAAAATCGTCTCCGCACCGCTGGAAAACTTTTGTTAGTAATAGAGTTTCGCTTATCCAAGAAAAGATATCGCCTTCATGTTGGTACCATATTTCTTCCGAAGAAAATCCCGCTGACATTGCCTCGAGAGGTTCACTTCCCTCCGAGTTGTTAAATAATTCGTTATGGTGGGCGGGACCCGCTTTTTTGAAAAATCCTCAGAATTCGTGGTTACCCGCGGTAGGAAATTTGGACATACCTGCGGTTTCTGAGGAAGAACGCAAGATAGTTTTGCCTGCTTTATCGCCCTCGAATTTTGTCGAAAACATGTTAAAGAATATTTCTTCTCTTGCTACTATACAACGCCTTTTATGTTATATTTTACGCTTTATTCACAACAGTCGCTATCCCAACCAGAAAAAATCTGGCACGCTTACTTATATAGAACTGCAAAACGCTTTATTAGTTTTAGTTAAGCATACTCAACAATTAAAATTTGCCAAAGAAATACAGAAAATTAAGCAAGGGCAACGAGCCTCTAAAACTCTTAGAAAATTAAATGTATTTGTGGACGATAAGGACATTTTGCGGGTAGGTGGTAGGCTACATTTTTCAAATTTAACTTACGATAAAAAATTTCCTGCGCTTTTACCTAGGTGCAGTCGCCTGACCGATCTACTTATCGAAAGCGTACATATCAAATACTTTCATGTTGGTTTACAAACTGTTCAATTTTTAATTTCACAACAGTTTTGGATATTGTCTCCTAAACGTGCAATACGCCAAGTTTTATCTAAATGTATCACTTGTTGGAAAGTTAAGCCTAAACCTTATCAGCCGCCTATGGGAAATTTACCACGCTCACGTATTTCTCAAATAAAGCCCTTTTTGGAAGTGGGGACGGACTACGGTGGTCCTTTCATGGTAACTATGAGCAGGCATCGAGGTGCCAAAACACACAAAGCCTATTTGTGTCTTTTCGTTTGTATGACTACAAAAGCTTTACACCTTGAACTCGCCTCAGACCTGTCTGCCGAGGCCTTTCTAGCTGCATTTCGCCGATTTGTTGCTCGTCGCGGACGTTGTACTCATGTGTACAGCGATTGTGGCACTAATTTTGTCCGTGCTAACAAAATGCTACTTAAGTTCATGCAAAACGCTACCTCGCAAGTAGGTATTCAGTGGCATTTTAACCCACCTTCTGCTCCGCATTTTGGCGGCCTGTGGGAGGCGGGCATCAAATCCGTAAAATCACACTTACTTAGGGTTATTGGGCAACAGATTTTAACTTTTGAAGAATTTTATACTGTCCTGGTTCAGATTGAGGCAATACTAAATTCTAGGCCTTTAACTCCACTGACTTCTGATCCTGCTGATCTCACTGCCTTAACTCCGGGCCATTTTTTAACTTTAGAACCGCTTACCGCTCCTCCTGATGAGGATCTAACCGACGTACCACTTGGTAGGTTGAACCGTTGGCAGCTAGTGCAACGCTTACACCAAGATTTCTGGAAGCGCTGGCATAGAGAGTATTTGCATATTCTACAACAGCGAGGCAAATGGACAGAACCCACTACTTCGGTTGTACCAGGAACGCTGGTTCTAATTAAAAATGATCTAGTGTCGCCTTTGAATTGGTCTTTAGGACGCATTACCGAGTTATATCCCGGTGCCGATGGGGTTGCACGTGTTGCCTCGGTTCGCACGACTGATGGTACTTACAAGCGCCCTCTGGTCAAGCTGTGTCCCTTGCCGATATCCTCGTAGTTTTGTAAAAATTTACTTATAATTACTTATTAATTTCTTTTGGTTTTTGTTTTTTTTTTCCTTTTTTATTTTGTAAAATACTTTGCATTTTAGGTGAGCGGTATGTTTCGTCCGCATTAGCAATAATAAATATACACCTATTTATCTAGTTGTTTAGTTTACTTTCGCGCGTTACATTTTAAATTCTCTTCCGTTGAATGGTATTGTCAGGGTTTTTTGTGACTTCTTACGGCCATGCGCCTCACGCAAAAGGAAGTCAGATTGCTAACACACGTTCGTGGACGCATATATAGTATCACTCGCCGCTATCATTAATTGAATTTTATATTGTGTATTTTGCTTCAAATTTGTTACACGTTTCGCAAATTTGCCGATCTTAAGTGTGTTCAACGTGCCTGCCAGCAACGTGGTCCAGTCCAGGTGGTGTGAGAGCTCTCCCCCCAAAACCACCCCAACATCAAGACATCAAGGAGACCAAGGCGGGCCTTTATTAAGGTAAGAAGTTTGCGAAATTTCTCTGTTTTTACCATTCAAACGCAATCAATTACAGTCCAAATCCGGGCACTCATTCGAGCTGCCATTTTTTGAGTTAATACCGCACAATAGTATTTTCTGAAATTCTAATATAATCAATTATTGGATAGAAGCATTAATAGAATAACAATGAAACAAAATAATCGTCGAACATTTGTCATAAAACAAATTTGCTGGTTGAGAATAGCCTAACGTATGTTGACAAAGTCTAGTTCAGCCGACGAAGCAACCTTTGGACCGGCCAAGTTAAGATACACTGGACTATAGTAAATCTAACTAGCGTAAATCGCTTACGTTGTTTAGAATTTTGCTACACCTATTACTTCATCTACGTAGGCCATGGCACACTCATCCACTCCAATTACTATCGTAGTTGATATCAGTATCACAGCTTTGAGGTTAACATTTCACATGTTTAATCAATATAATGTATCAAAAGTTAGTCTAATTTTTTGCCCGAGATGGTACAATGGTTTAGGAGATATAGGTAATTATTTCTTTTCAATAAAAAAGATGTGCTCAATTTGGCGCCGAATTGATGCAGTTTTTTAAATTGAGTTAATATAAAGTTAAAACTCAAATCGATAATATTCTCTAACTTTTTCTATTATATTTAATACACAGAAGCAAAGAGCAAAGTCAAAATATAACAATTTTATATTAGTACTGGCAATATTGCTTTAAAGATGTTTAGAGTCACTCGCAAAATTACTAACACTTACATGCATTCGCAGACGATACAACACTTCTGCCTCATATTCATTGCTTCGCGTTTTGTGAAGTGCGATACAGTCATTAATTAATAGATATATGGTATAAGAGGAATGTAAATGTGTAGTTCATCTAATTACAATAAACTACCTTTAGATGGCGATAACTTACACAGTTATGTTATTATTATTATTATTATTATTATTATTATTATTATACAACTTAGATATGATGTAGGGTAAGGCACAACACAATAACATAACATAAGCTCTTTATGACATATTTTAATTACCTGTAGTACCTTAATGACTACATAAATGACAATCTGAGAGTAATAAAATGTCTAATCTTAAGCACCTTCATCCTATCCAGCAATTTATCACAGTGAACGCTTTCGCGACAATACGTTTATTGTCGAGCTACAATCTTTAATTCAACGAACATTTATGGATAATATAATGTTTTGTAGTGTTCGTTAGCTTAAATAATTTTAAATTTTCATTTGTTTAGCTTTAAACGTTTCGAGAATATGTATAAGAAACATTTTCAGTATTTTAACTTGAGCAAACTGTATCTCGGAAATTAAGCATTTCCTGACTCATACTAAGAAGGTCACGAATTTCATCAGGAATTACTTGGTGAAGTTTGACTTATGTAATTCAGGCCACCATGTATATTCTCATTTATTAATTAAATTAATCTACCGAACGCAATTAGTCAGTTAAGTTGACTCTCTCATCTAATTAGCAGGAAGTCCCTTTTGTCATCCTAATGACTGGGCTATTCGGTTTGCATCAATTAAAAATCTCCCCTCTAATTTGTCATGTGATTTTTTAAGAAGGTGCTTTAAATTACTAAAAACAGAAGAGCGACGAAGGTCTCCGTAGGTTGCCCGAATAAATACCCATATAAATCAAAGCCGCTTGCTCGCGAAAAAAGTGCAATTAATGTTAGGCTTGATTTATACTTTCGGACAAGACAACACTTCCCTGAAAACACTTGATCATATTTAACTGCAGTTCACGCATCAAATATATATAACTGAGGCTTAGTTGTTCATTCAAAATTGTTTAAGGCGTAGTTTATAATACTAATTTCAATTTAACTGTATAATGTTTATTTCTAATTTCAAGATTACTGGAAAATTTTATTTGGGATATTTAGCGGATAAATTTCATACATTTAATATCTGGGAATATTTAATACGAAAAATAAATAATTACCAAATCTTTATGAAACTGCAACATCGTCATTCTATATATTGTTGATCTAATTTTGACCAATCTAGTATACTAATAAATCCAATTCATGACATCATTCTGAAATTATAACAATACAGTTTGTCCATAAAAGAAAATATTGTCATAACTACAGAATATTGTACCTAATTGATTGGATTTTTTACTATACTACCGTGGTCAGAATTGGATAAACAATATACAGGTTCCGGCAGCCAAATTTAGAATGTCCTTTTACATAATACATTCTGTAAATAACAAATTCAAAGAATTTTAATAAACGAAGAAAAAAATACAGTAACCTAGGACCATTTGTTGGAATACGTTTACGATTTCCTACCGCAATTTTTCAAAATTATTAGCCCTACTCTCCTAGAAGCTACAAACTTAATATTTGACGTGTCTGCATCAGCAAAAGTTATTTGGAGCCAGATGAAGGCAACTAGCTCGTCATAAGATAGTTTCCTGTCCACTCAGTAAGAGACCTGTAAAAGTATTATCCAAGAAATCCCTAACTACCAAACTATCATGAAGACGACCATCTTATTGAAATCAGGTCTTGTTATATTTTAGCCTCATTAGCCATCTAATTTCTGGAGCAGTTTGCTGCTGCAATAGATTTGAATACTTAGGGTCATTTAGTTTGTTATCAATGAAAAATGGACAGAACATATACCATAAATTGAATTTCTGTGAATACTAAGTGCGTAAGGCAAGAAATCGATGCATATTTTCCTGAGACCAGTAACGAGCGATTAAAGGATTGTCAACCATGTAATGCACAGGACGATTCATCAGTGAAAACAACATTTGCCATAGAATTTCCATCACTGTTCGCTTTATCCACTAAACTTTCACAAAAGGTCATTGATCTGATATTAACCTCAGGAAATATCTTTCTTATTACTTTGTATGATCGATAACCATTTTTCATGAGAATTCTTTTTACTGTTCTGTCACTAAAATCTACCGCCTGAACAATTGCTGTAGCAGAAATAGTCGGATTTACATTAACGGCGACCAAAACCATTATTTTGCTCACATCATTATTATTATTTTCCGCAACAGATTCTCTTTTATTTCTTCTGGAAGAAACGCATCCATGATTTTCGAAATATTACATAATTCTCTAAATTGTGTCTCATGCAGGAGAAGGTCTAATTGGAGACGCAATATCAACATAAATGTGTTTTTAACGCCTCGGCCACGTACTGAATGGTCATCATAAAACCATTTAATTTTTTAGATTTTTTCGTTAACCTGATAAATATTCATTTTGTTTTAAATTAACAATGTACTACATTACAAAATAAACGTCTATACACTCAGGTTGCTCAAAGCAGATTAAATGTGCGTACGTTGCCCATTATCCCGTCGCGTGTCGCTTTGATCAACTTGATCAACCCCACCATTCAATATGCTCCGTGCCCTTGAATATGAACGTCTCGTTACCCAGTATATTATCTTGTATCCGTATTTGGCGGAACCTGTACATAAAAATAGGTAATTTATTCTTTAATACTACATATTGAGTGTATGAAAGCAATTTACTAAATATCCGAAATGAAATTTTTCAGTCGCTTGGAAACAAAAAATTTCAGATCTCTCCACTTTAATGTTTTCTAAAAGTACGGCGCATTAATGTTTAATATAAGACTCATAAGAAATGAATCACAAAAGATATCTTCCGCTTTGGATCATGTCCCTAGAGGCTCATTCCGACATTACGAAGCCCACGTTTAAGAGCTATATTGTGTATTCTGTCGTATTTACTTGGACTACTTGTAAAGTAAAAACCAGTGACACAAGAAATGTTTAACTTTGACTTAAACGATTGAAAACTTTAAATTAACTTGGACACAAATAAAACTTGTATATTATATAGCATTTAATTCCTTGCTCCGATTTTGTAAAGTTTCACTTTCCTTAACCGCTCCACAATATTTATTCGAGCGTGTGTAAGCGCACTGGATAATATTTCAGATATTATAGAGTGTGTCGACGGCATCATTAGACAAGTTTCCATAGTTTTCAAGGTATAAATCTTAAATTTGGCAGGGGGTAATATACCATTAACGGCAAATTTTTTATAATTCGACACTTTTCCATCAGTTCCAAATTTGGTACACGTATGTATTACATTTTGAGATGATTACATTGAAGGGTTGGGGGTTAAATAGGGGTGAATAGGGTAAAATAAGCAAAGCAAACTGGTAAGAATACATAAACTTGGGATTTTGGTGTATCTTTCTGATATTTTTTAACCCCTCCACCACCTACACTTCATTATTAAGAGGGTTGATAAAATAAAATTGAGATTTTCACGTGAAATTTGGTACACGTATGTATTATAACGACATCTAAAAGTAATAATAATATATTTTGTGATGAGTACGGGGCAAGTAGCGGTAAATAGGGAACAATCAATAGAGCAAGCTGGTAAGTGCAGAAAGTTAGGATTTGGCGTATATACTAGAAGCCAAGGCCTCAGATTTCTTTCTAATATTTTTTAACCTCCCTTCCCTTCACCACCTCCACTTCATTATTAAAGGGGTTGATAAAATAAAATTGTGATATCCAATTGAAAGTTAGTACACGTATGTCGACATCTGATTGAGATGATTGCGCTGAAGAGTTGGGGGGTGGTAGGTTGTGGATAGGGGAAAACAAGTAGAGCAAGGTAATAAGAGTTCAGATACTTAATTTTTGACGTATATGCTAGATAATAACGCCTCAAATTGTTCTATGACATCGGCCCCAAATATTATTTAAATTCTGTGACTGACTAATTTCCACATACTAGAGTGCAAATATAGTAATAATGTATGATTTAAGGTGATTTGGATGTGGAAGTAGTCATTCTTTAGGCAGTGGTTTTTTGAAATTGTTTTAATAATCTCAATTTATTCAGTACCTGACTAGATTTCTTAAGTTATCAATCAGCACATTCATAATTATCCATACCTATGTTCTGTTCAGCACACAATACTGAGATATTTTACAACTAATCACATATATATCTTTGATATACATAGTTTTATTGAAATTAAGAGTGAACAAGCAAAACCATGAATGAATACTAATCCTTTACGTAGACCGAGAAAAATAATATTTATAATTTATATATTTTAATGTTCTGTGAGATATCTATAGAAAAAAATGTTTATACAAATTGCGATATACTTTAAAAACACAATTTAACCGGAAGTAATTTAGTTTACACACTCATTAAAGTACTAAGCGAATTGTAGTTATCGGTTATAACACCGAAAGCTGTTTTAGGGATAAAGTGCCTTGAAGATAATATACACGAACGACGAACTAATACTACTACTGCTAAATACTCAGATTTTATGTAGATTTCTCGTATAGCTCTTGACCCAGATATACATTATTTCCATCGTCAATATATTCCTGTGTTTAATGCTGGTATTGCAGCAACGCTAGAAATCAGAAAATCTACAAACTGTATGGTGTGCTAGTTTTACATGTTGCTACTGGTTTTCATTTTGGGAATATTTTAAAAATTTGTTTTGCCAAAATAAATTATGTTCCCTAAGTCTTCGAGTAGAATAACTATCACAAATAGTAATATTAATTTCTATTGCCATATATGTATACATACCAAAAGAATTCATAGTTGCTATTACGTTGACTATATATAATATATTAAATAGTTATGAAACATTGATAGTAAGAAGCAATTTGTTTACCTTTTTATCAAAAGGTAAGAAATAAAATAATATTATTGCAGTTTACATGTGTGGTGTACGTATACAATTAATATTTCCTAACATTTAATGTTATTTTCTTGACATATCTCCTAAAGTTACATATTGGTTACGCTGGATTTCCAGGGGGGCGGGGTGGTTTGGTGTATTAACTGGTATATATACTTAGAAATTAGTTTTGCTAAGAAAACTTTTTTCAAATTCAGTGGACATATGTCAAAACACTTTAAATAAATTACAAGTGAAAGATTGGTCCGTATAGCTCATAACTGATGATCGTAAGCTTTTTAAATAACTGTGACGTCGCTTGAATGTATATTAAATCTACAGAATCTATTCAAATGTGACGGCCCTGTTGGGCTATTTCTAATCTTTAACTCTTGACATCAGATTCAGTAGTAGCTACTTCGAATACACCCAACTGTAGCTGCGACACCTGCATAATTTCAAATTATCTCATAGAAAGTACATTTTTTAAATATTGATGACCTTGTGCTAGATATAGTTTGTTGAAATAAATGTGGATCCACCGATGACACATTCCAATTCGGTTAAAAATTGAAAATGTGTCATATTCTCCAAAAATTGTCGATGCTGCAGTTTTGTAGGAGCAGATTTTTAATTAAGCCAAAAACTAACAATAGGATAGAATAGAATAGAATTTATTAGTCTCCAATATTGTCAAAGTTACAGAAAAATGGTTTCGTCAAAATCACACAAGCCCCAGCATAAGAAAACATGCCAAGTAGTCAGAATATAAATATATAAATATATAACGATAATACAAATATTTATACAAATATGAAACATAAAAAAGTAAAAGTTTAACATTATAAACATTCATAGAAGTAGAAAAGAAAATAGAGAGCAATTTTTTGACTACTAAAAGCTGTTGTAAAAACAAACCTGAAAGTAGTGACTAACAAAAAAAAAGGAAAAGAGAAAAACGATCAATATGTAAATATAACAGATATGCACAAATAAAATATAATTAAAAAATTAACCTGGTGACTAAATTGTGTTTTATATACCAATTATACATGATTTCCTATTAAACAGAATTCTCCACAAGAATAGAAACAATTTTATAATGGGTAGTCTTTCAATCCTGTCTTAAATAATTTGTATGGATGTAATAATTTGATCTTGTTTGGTAATATGTTAAATAGATAGGCACCAGTGCAGGATGGAGATTTTTTAAATTTACTTAGCCTGTAATTATTTCATATGTATGTCATTTATATTACGAGTTGCGTGATTATGTACTGCTCTATTGATTCTAAATTTGTCGATATTATTATAAACGAAGCAGAGTAATTTAAATATGTATATACACGGTAATGTCATAATTTTTCTATTTTTAAATGTTTGTCGACAAGAATGTCTATAAGGTAAATTAAATATAATTCTAATTATTCTTTTTTGCATGACGAATACTCTATTCACGTCCACTCTATAATTTATTAAAGACTAATATGTATTTTTTTCTATACTTACTATGTTTAACGATGTACAGTATCATATAACAACATTTCCAGATGTATAGCTTATTAATGTGAAGACCAAATAATAAGTAGAGAAAATATGATTTTTTTTTTCGTTTCCATAAGATATTCAAAGGAGAGGTGCGGATAAGGCCTTTTATCGGCCTCCCTTAAATTTCTTTCATTGTCATATGGTGTTTATTGAACAATTCCTAAGGTTTACAATTATGTACAGCATCAGTCAATATTCGCTTTATTTCGTGTTAAAGGTGAATATTTTATTAACAGGTAATGAACATAAAATGACAAATTATAATCATTACTACTGTATTTCTCAGCTGTATTTTTACCAATTTATTTTTACCAATTATATGTGAGGTGTAGATATATTACATCGTATTATAGAGTCCTCTTCTTCTTGATTCGACCATCCAGCTGCAGCATCTTCGACGAAATCTTCATAATGGGTAGAGTATTTTATTTCCTGATGCTCTAAAGGCCTATAATGACTAAGGAACCACAATACTGAAGCAATTTGAACGCAATATTCAACAACACTTCCTCCAACCTTGACGAGATTGAATTAGATCTCTTATTATGTCAGAACATTCTTTGTGAAAGAACAACTTATAGACACCTTCATCATCAATATGCTCCGCAGTATAGGAAATTGCTTGTTTTAACTGATACACCCTGATACACCCCTAATGACAAATGTGTGAGTTTTTTTATGGTGAAACGAGAAAAGTCTGTTAAGACATCATGTGTCATTTCTTGCCAAATAGCCATATTTCTTGTTCAGGTCTCCTGTAATGCATTCGAATGTCCAGACAGAGTTAACATTCTTTCTGCAATTATTGTAGCACTCTAATGGCAATCTTCTGTTACCCGCTTTGTTATTTGTTTACATAGCTAAACTGGCTTCAAATCCCTAAAGAATATTTTACATATTTTATCACGTTTCGTGGCGGCAATTTCAATTCAGTTTATATTTCACAATGACTTCAGTGCAGTAGCATGATAATTCTTATGCACGTTTTAAATTATGTACTCATGCACAACATATACAGGGTGTCTCACCGGAAACTGAATCGATCGATATAGGGAAGAATATGTAAAAAATAATTTTGAGAGCTACTAAGTCAGTGTGGTAAATCGAACCAAAATAATTACAAGCATGTGGCACTTCCGGTTATAATCAACTTAGCCATGATTAGAAACAATCATTAATGTCAGTCACTCTTTGTACAAAAAATGCCACCATATTTAAATTACATCTACGAAGACTTTTAGATTCGTTTGTTTTTTTGTGGATAATGTGATGTAATGTAATATCAAGAATACGTAACACATTTGCTACTCGATACCCACAAGAACAGAGACCATCACCATACACTGTAAAACGCATATTGGATAATTTTAGAATATTTGGCTGTCAAGGCAGGAATTCTAAGGAGACAGTAGCTCATCTTGTGTTCTTTCTACGTGCCAAAAAAGGAAATGAGAATATCCTACGCGAAGAGAGTTACAACGGTTCTGGCAAGCCATTGCACTGTCAATTTTTTTTTATAAAACATCAGATATCTCCGAAACTGCTGGATTTAGGTAAAGGCTACGCTACATGTTTCGACTTTTATGGTCATTCCAAAAAGTCGAAAATATATAGGGTGTTCCATCTAAAATGAGCAAGTAGTATCGACTTCCGGTATAACCGGAAGTACTACATGCTTCTAATTATTTTGGTTGGATTGGTCACACTGACTTCAATATCTCCCAAAATTTTCCAAATTTTTGTTACTTTTTCCTACATCGATCAGTTCATTTCCCGGAGAGACACTCTGCATAAAAATCTTTTCATTACTCGGTTGCGCTCTATACAAAGTAACCGAATAAATCTTGGAAAAACTACAAAAATTAAGTATTTTTGGAAAACAATCCAACTTTAGCAATTTTTTTCGTACAGATGAAATCAATCTATAGAGAAAGTTCATAAGTTTTTAAAGACCTGATATCTTACAGATTATTTAAAAAAAGTAACATTTTAATTTAGGTAATAAACTTCAAAAAATAGCAGTCGGGGGTCGATAAAGCACCACATCGTTACGTCTTCTTTGCGGGGGTGAATGTAGCAAGAGGGAAACTTCTTTATGTTTCGAAATAGATATCGAGTATATTGGAAAGAAATAAGGTAAAAGCGGTCGGCAAATCAAAAGCAAAATCTAATCTTGTAACGCAATTATTCAATGTGTAATTGTTATACTATAAAATGTACATTTATATATTTTTTTCAAATCACTGCCATTTACTTAGTCAAATAGATACTATTATCAAATTCTCTCCTTGCAGTTACGACATGTATTCCTGTTTCAGCTGATTATCACAGCCACACAAAAAGTAAGTTCAGACCCAGAAATTACACCTACCAATCTTCATGTATTTTGACCTCCTGAAGTCGATGCCGTTCTCATGTTATCGTTGGGTTCTTGTCACCTTCGATTTTATCTTTGAAACAGAATTTTTATATTTTGACGCGCTGAATCAGAATATGATGTTGAAAATGCTCTGCGATGCGAATTATAACGAGTATTTGTCACAAGTTCTTGAAATCAGTAATCAAAACTGATGGCTGTATCCAGATGGCTGTAAAATTAAATTTCGTAAAGTAAATTTTCATGTAAAAAGCTATCAAAGCGTATCACGAATTTCTTCTCTCCTTTTTACTATACCGTCAATGTCCCAATGTTCTAAATTTTCTTGCTACGACATCTTGCTCTCTTATCTTTAAATGATCTACGTAAAGAAGGTCTCTTTTTCTTAGCCAATGAAGGGATATCCCTCTTCAATAACCAGCAATTGTCGGCCATCATGTTTGCGTTCCACCTCCCTTGATATTTGTCTTCCATCTCCTTATGTCCTGGTAAAATCGCTCATTCGATTTCAAGAGGTCAAATTTCATAAAAATTGGTAGGTCTAGTTTCTGGGGCTGAACTTTTTTGTTATTGTGTGGCTGTGTATTCATTATTGGAGAATTGGTTTTTAACTAGCAATGATTATATCATTTCATCCTTTGGTTAAATAACATAAAAGACATAAAATTGTTTCCTAACGAATTTCGTAATTCCTTAATCCCTTAATTAGACAGGACATAAAAAATATCGTAAGCATCAATTACTTTCAGTTTTATGATATTATACTTATTACAGAATTATTATTTATTGGCCCAGCAATTACTCTTGGCTATAAAATTGATTGCGTTCGCTAATGATTTCGTGACTCTACAGAATAATAAGGTAACGAGTCCTAGGGTTTGTAAACAAAGTAAGTCATTACTTTTGTATTTTGAATCATAAAACAGTTCATAAAAATTTGTAGTACGAAGTAAATTCTTAAAAAATACATGTACAATGTTGTTTTGTAGCAAAGAACTTGACTTCTTTTATTACTAAGTCGAACAAAGGAAAACACAATAGGCAAAGGGTGCATTAGCGACCGGCTAGGATGACTTTTGATGATACCATTAAGCTAAACACAAGAAGTTCCATGGCTGGAATAATGGTAAAGAAAGAAGGTAAAATCATATTAATCCCAAGAACGTATACGGATGAGTTGAGTAGGAAGCTTTTCTTTTACTCAAATATTTTATAGATATGAAACTTAGTATTGTGAAACTTTTTTTATATATTACTGAAATATTCTGAAATATTATTAAAATCCCTACAGATATATTATATACAAGGTAGTTCATAATTGTCTCCCATGGCAGTACATCTAAAAATAACGATAGTGTTTTATATAAACTTATATCCGAAATCGAATAATAAGGAAGATATAGCCCTTAAAAGGGGGGTAATGAATGTCCGTTTTTCTGTAGTATCTTCCGAATCCCTCAAGACATCAAATTCATATTGTAAACTTAGTGAGGGGTGACCTGGACACTAGTTTACACGGTATCAATCAAACCCTCTCTTCTGTTTTAGGTATAGTTTTAGGGCGTGGTTATCAGTATTTTATTTATAACTTTCTATTTTTTTCAAATTTCTGGAAAAAACTGATTTTTAGATCATTGGATATAATAAAAGTATATTTATTGCATTTCTATAAACCAAGCCGTTCTCTAGTAATCTGTGTTTAGAAAACAACGTTCATTTACAACATTTTATTAATAAATTCTTTTACACATAAAGAACCTTGAACATCCTGTAAAATTCCATACATTTGGCTTAACTGTGTGCCAGGAAAAATTGGGTGGCTGCTATAATCCAGGAGAACCAGACTATTTGTCAAGAAGTTTTTGTAATCCAAGGTTGGAGTGTCTTGGTATGGAATAGTCCTCGCTGGATGAGAGCACCAAGTTGTTTGGTTTGGTAACCGCTCAGACGTCTAAATTCTTAGGATCTCTGCGGAGTCAATGATCGAGTGGTGGTAACACAAGAAGATTCAGTGAGACGAGGACCAGGGTTGGTTACTGCAGAACCCAGCCGGTAGTAATAGTATCAACTGAATTTCTTTTCAACATTTCTTTTCAACGTTCAACTTTCAACGACATTATTCAACTTTCGACAAACTTTTATACATTTCTAAATTGTTGCCATTGTTTTATGTTATATATTGCCTTCAGCTAATTATTAATTTTCTTCCATTTAATTATTTAATCACAGCTTAGCGATAATTTGTCATATTTTGTAAACTTTTTTTTTGGTCTTCAACCTAGTCAAACTTATTAAATAATATATAAACTTTCTGTAAGGAAGTAGCTACATCCAACCATAAGGTGTAGCATTTAAATCAATCAAAATTAAACCATTTCAAAATTTATAATAGAGTCAATAAACCAGATATATTTAACTTAGTGTGTTTATCTGTGAGAATCATGAGTATCTATAACATTAATTATCTCTGAGTAGTCACAGTCGTACAGTTAGACAAGTACGTTATAGATGCTTTTTTAATATGACTACTGGCGCCTAACCAAAAATAAAAAGTTTTTTCTTGAATAATTTCCGAACCACGACCCAGTCTCCACAAACTAAACGAGAACCGGGCAACCTCAACTTCCTAACCTGCTGGGGGCAGAAGTTGGTGGTACAACTTTTAAAAATCTGAACGCTACCAGAAGTCCTAATATCTACATCTAGTGAATTATAAAGTTTACACCCTTGACAAAGGAAATTTTTTTGATACATGGTGGTTCTGTATTGGTCAGGTACTAAAATGTTTTTCGATCTGGTTTCATGTGAATGTTTAACCTGATTACTAGAAAAAAACGCTTTATGCTTATGGACATATAAACATACTTCCAGAATATAAAGACTCGCAAGAGTCAAAATTTTTAAAGTTTTAAAAGCATTTCTGCGCGTCTCTCTGTAATTTAGGTTTGACAAGATACGGACTGCATATTTTTGTAATAAAAATACCCTGGCCACATTACTGCTGTTACCCCAATTCACGATTCCATATCTAAGACGGGAATGAAAGTTGTCATAATAAAGTGTTTTAAGAACTTCCTGGCTGCAGTGTGTCGACATGAACTTTAAAGCATAGCAGCTTGTTCTTATCTTAGTACACAAATTTTCTATATGGTGGGTTCACTGCAAATATTCATTAAAAGTAACGCCTAATAATTTATTGGCGTCACAGGATTTTAACTCAGTGCCAGTATCATCAAAAAGTTTTAACCCTTCGGAATTATTATTTAATGTAAATTGAATGGTAGTGGTCTTCGTTTTATTCAGGTTTAATTTGTTATTGTGACACCAGCGATTTACATTTTGGTAAACTCTTTCAGCAGTTACCTTAGTTTCCGTTAAATCATTTCCTGTGACTATAACTTTTGTGTCATCGGCATAACAAACCACATGAACATTTGGTATTTTTTGAAGGTAATTAATAATGTCATTGAAGAAAAGAATATACAAGAGTGGTCCCAATATTGAACCCTGTGGAACTCCTTGTTTAAGAACACATATTTTGCTTTCTGCTCCACCGGGCAGTTTTACAGATTGAGTTCTGTTGTCGCGATATGACGAAAATATTTGTAAAGCTGTTCATCGAACGCCATATCGTTCAACTTTAGTTATGAGCAACTGATGATCTACCAAATTGAAAGCCCGAGAGAAATCTATGAAAAGGCCTACAACGATTTTTTTTATCTAGGGCTTTAATGATTTTATGGTGAAAGCCACACAAAGCCGATTCTGTGCTTTTGCTAGTGGTAAAACCGTGTTGGGCGGGGGAAAGCAAGTGATTTTTTTGTAAATAACTTGACAACTGATCCTTAAGATGGAGTTCTAAGAGTTTCGAAAAACTACATAGTAAGCTAATGGCTCTGTAATTGTTATAATCATTAGGGTCTCCTTTTTTATATAGAGGCTCAACAATGGCTCTTTTAAATTTGCTGGGAAATATGCCTTTTTCTATGGAAAGGTTTATTATATAGGCTATTGGACTGCTGACAACATATCTGCAATTTTTTATCAAATTATTAGATATGTTATCGTGGCCACTAGAGTTTGAAGATTTTAAATTACTTATCAGAAGTTCGACATCTGTTAAGGAAACTGGAGACAAATAAAAAGATTTGTGAAAATTAGGTACGTTAGATTCTAAGTAATCAAAATCGAAGAGAGCATTTATATTTGTGGGATTTGAAAAGTGTAAATTAAAGTTGTTAGCCACCTCATCCATGGGTACCTCATTACCACAAGCTCTTTTGTGATACATATATCCTTTGAATTCGAGATTGATCCTTGTATTGTCTTTATTATTTTCCACATGGTTTTGGTTTTGTTATCTGAATTATAGATTTCTCGATCATGATATGCTTGTTTTGCAATCTCTAATTGATTACGATATAAATTATTTAAATAAGCACCAAGACCCCTATAATTCTCATTTAATTTAGATATATCACTGTATAAACTTACGAGATTTTTCAGTTGAATTAATTCAGGTGTGATATATTTATTCCTATAGTTAAGGCTGTAGCTGTTTATATTATTTGCCTGTTACCTTATAAATCTTGCTATAACTTTGGCAGATCTATTAGCCTGTTTTAAAAGAGTGTCGTGTGCATGACGAAATTTGTATTATTTAGTTAAGCTTCAATTTTTAATATGTTAATATATCAAGTATTTTAAGTGTACATTTTCATTTGCAGAACAAATATCGGTACACCTTTGCAAAACGATTTTAACGACCTTGTGCGCGCGCCTTGATATCGTGCCTTGCAACATTCTAATTCAATGCTCAGATACAGATGTTTTGGTAATTGTACTAGGCAATATGATCTATCTTAATCAATCACATCAAATATGGATCGAGGTGGGTGTTGGCAATTCACAACGTCACATCAACACAATTATCAAGAACCTTGCTTGATTATCACGCTCTTACGGGATGTGATCACAATCCTTAATTTTTCCGTAAAAACAAGCCATTGAAATTGTCGAAAGCGTTAGATGAGTACCAAAACACATTTAGAGACCCTGGAAAAGAAGACGTTAATGCTTCAGCAATATTTCCAGTTTTGGAATAATTTATTTGCCGGATGTATGGTGTTAAAAATGCAGATACTGTCAATGAAGCTCCCTTCCCTTGGAGCTCTTCAAAGAAACCTATAAAACGGCATACTTTGAAGATTTTTTTTTATTTTTAAAACGCAACCGCAATTGTGATGCATCAAACCTGCCACCATACTATATTGAACTTCAACACGAAGCTCATACATTGCGAGCAACTAGCTAAATGCAAATTTGCATAAGCCAACAAAGAATCACCAGAAAATCATGGCTGGTGCATGCGTTCGTCTGGTTGGAAGAGGATATATTGCCTGAATTGGTTGGTAATGTACTAGTTGACGATTCCAATGAAAACAACAAAGATCGCGAGAGTGACAGTGAATTAACAGTAAATATAGAAACCGATTGTCTCTAAGAGAGAAATGATTAAAATTAAAACTTTTCTTAGTCTCGTATATTGG
Source organism: Stenurella melanura (assembly GCA_963583905.1). Classification (NCBI taxonomy): domain Eukaryota; kingdom Metazoa; phylum Arthropoda; class Insecta; order Coleoptera; family Cerambycidae; genus Stenurella; species Stenurella melanura. Next base: position 200,068,578 of record OY757309.1, read on the forward strand.
TGCAATAATTATACTTGTTCAAATCGTTCTACAAGAGAGTTAAACCCAATATTTTGTTCTGCAAATTAAAATGTACACTTTAAACAGTTGACATAATAACATATTAAAAATTGAAGCTCAACTAAATAATAAAAATTTCGTCGTGCACACGACATGTTTGAGGAGATTTCCCAATCTTTTGATACCCACTCGATCTGCCAATGGTATATCAAGCTTCATAAGGTAACAGGCAAACAATATAAAAAGTTACAGCCCTAACTAAATGATAATTGTGTTCACTATTTTTTACAAATTGGGGGTGTTCGGTCCCCCTCCGATACCGTTAACAGGGTTAATCTTTATAAATGACGCTTATACATGCTTCCCTCAACATTGTCTCAAAAATATGCCTTAGCTAAAGAATCACTGAAAAATGTCAGCAGCTCAAAGACTACTACCGCAATTAGGCGCGTTGAAGTATTATTTATTACTTACTATTTCAGACGCGTCTCCGCTCGCACTGATATGACCATATTATTTGGGAACTTCTTACTCTTACCTAAAGACAGTAGTTTTAGGATATCGACTACCATTGTTAATATTTTTATTATTTCTAATAATAAATAATTGCTGATAGTATGATACATGCACGATCTGAATATTTTATCCGGGGTTTATTATGTTGTTATTGCAATAATTACTCCGTTGATTAAATTAGGTAACCACAGAGAGAGTTGAACTCTCTGCTGCACCATTATTAATACACGCGTAATGTACGTACAAGGGAAGGGTTGGAGTACGGGAAGTATAAAGTGGCCGACAAGAGAGTAAACTTCATTGAACATGTATACGTCATGATGAGAGATGATTAAAAGCGCAAAGCCTAACCCTCTGGATACGGAGAATTGGGGTAGACTTAATACTTAATACCAAATATGAGAAACTATCTTATCCTTAAAATGATATACGGGACTTATGTATACTTAACCCATATAATAATTTAAAGCTCTTGTTAAGCGGCAAAGAGAAATGAAACGTGCTTAATTATGAAAATAATACATGTGATTATTAATGATACGAATTACAAATTGTCTCACAGCTTACATTACAAATTTGTACCTTCGTCAAAATAACAAATTACGCTTAGTTTTATTACATGAGTAATTTAATAACTATGTTTGCGAATTAAACTTAAAAAAAATGCAGAAAATTGGCCGTCGTTCAAGAAAAGGTCTTAGAACATTTTTGAAATAAAAGGAGATGGGGGGGTTGATGAGGCCTTATTTCAGGTCCCTTTTAATTTGAAAAGAAATCATTGGAAACTTAATAATATACCTTTTTTAAAAGATTCTAGCCTAAACGGAGACATCCCACCCCCTCCATCATTTTTACCCTTCCCACTCATTTTCATATTTCTATGCTTATCTGTCACCTTAAGAACACTCCCCAGTTCTTCTTATGGCTCGAAAGACATCTGCTGCTTGTTACTGATCCACCAAAAGCATCACTTCCTCCGCTTATCTCACACTAGCGTTCTTTTAAAACTGATTTGGACTAAAAAGCAGAAAATAATTTTTATTCGGTGATTAAACTACAAAATGATGATGAAAAGGAAAACCATTGGGCGCTCTTACAGTATTGCTGTTGCTGTTATATTACAACATACTATTCATAACGTTTTATCACAATGCTGATTGTTGATATTATATTTCATGAGAGTTCAATTCTTTTCATCATCATTTTCTAATTTAATCACTGAATAAAAATTAATTTCTACTTAGTGCAATTCAGTTTTAAAAGAAAAACATTGTTTAAAAAAAATTATTTATTATTGTGTTTGTGGAAACTACTTCAATGTCACTGTCCTCTCAAAGCTTCACCCCCATTCAGGAGTATAAATAAATTTCCCAAAATTAAGAATGTTATAATTTCTTCAAATTTTATATAAAACCAATCAAAAAACTAGATATAACTGAATTAATTTTAATTAAACATGAATCACATTTTAATGGTAAATATCCTATGATTAACATCAATCAAAGTTGAGTCACGACATAGAAAATCAGTAGAATGTAAATAATACGACTTATACGAGACCAAAGTTCGCTTTTGCCCTAAGACATTTAAATATGTCTTCCAGCCAAATCTGTGCATATGCACTATGACTCTATTGTTATTTACACCTAAATTATTATTTCTGACGACCTAAAATAACAATATCAAACAAAATTTTAACAGACCTCAAAACTGATATCAGCTAATAACGGGCGTTCAACCGAACCACAGTGGATTTAATTTTATAATTTTCACTTCCATCGTAAAGAAATTTTGTTTTTGTTGAAATAGATTTAGAATGTCATAAAGCGTCAAGATTTTAAGTTTAATTAAATTTGAGCAAAATTCCTATCTGTTGGTTTGCCACACAGTGGGATAAAACTGTACTGTTCCACCTAAATCAACATTTAGATCGTAAAATTCAAGATTGACAAGAAATTAATGTCAAATATATTATGTTAATGATTTTGGCAGCTGTCAGATCTTCAGTGAACTTAATGCAAATGGCATGTCTTATGTATTTTCAAAAGTTAAAGCCCCTCTGGTTCGAAATTCTAGATAATATAAACTGGTATTTCGTAAAAAAATTTTGGATTTTTTTTTTAATTTTGTTTTGCCTATTAATGTTCCGAGTTATTAATTTAACAACTTTCTAATCAGAAAAATAAAATGGTCCTGAAAAGGGCCGATTAATGCTATGAGTTTAAAGTTATTATATTTAACAGTTAATTTGGCAGCTGTCAAAATAAATAGAATTAAAGAAAATGGAAAATATAATTTGAGAGATCATTTGCATCATATTGGTAAAATGAATTTTAAAATTAAAAAATCGAAAATATTTATAAATTTGTGATCTTGACACCGATTTTCATTGCAAAAACATATCTTTTAGTAAAATTACGTTTTTAGATGAAAATTATAAAAATTTGGGAACGAAAATCGAAATTCCGCATGGAGGGACTGATAGATAATTTCACAACGAACACTTAAAAGAACGTATAGTTATTTATGCACCAAGTGCGTTATATGGTCAGGCAACATGTATCCCTAGGGCCAAAGGCCCTCGCGTTGCATCATGTTACCCTCCGGGCGTTATAATCTAAAAACGGTAGTGGTGCATACAATATTTTATTTTTCACGAAAAATATATTTTTTTAATGAAACATTGACTTTTCATTTCTTAAATACATTTTTTAGTAGTCTATGACATTTGTTGATACATATTAATTTAAAATTAATAATTGTACCTGTCAGCATATTATGTTCTTTCAAATTTAGTAACACAGTTCAATGCTTTTTCTTTTTACCCTTTTTACCAAGTAGTCTATGACAGTTGTTCATATTTTGACGTTTGCTGATGTTACTTTGCTTTGTACGTAGATAATACATTTAACAAAATAAAAGGAAAATGAATATGGAAATACTACAAAATATCCGAAATTATGCGGGAAAAGCAATAGAAAATGTATTGCCGGTCAAACATTTACTCTTTCTTTGTTTCTCATGTAACAGAGCGTTATGGCCGTAACGCCCGCTCATTATGCCCGTGGTCATTATGAGCGTCTTAGTGGCAACCGTATCCAAGGTATAATAAGCAAATAATATGCAGGTGAAAAATAAAGATTTATAATTTTACAATCTAAAAGTTGATTTGGGTGGAACGCTACCACTGTGTGTTAGTCGCATACTCGTATCGAGCGTATGCTGTGGCAGATTCGGAAGTAGCCGAATATTTGTGCATATCGAGCGTGTGTAATCGCAATGTGTCTAAAAATGCGCGCTCGTTTTGAGGATCCTTAGAACTGTTTAAAATGGCACTTTAATTTTGTATTTTAACTTTTAGCATTTAGAAGGGCAAGGAACATTTGCGCCGTTTTCGAAATTAACATTAATTTGCAAAAACATCTTAAATGTTCCTTTACCTTCTCGGACACCACCTACTGACTTTCAACGAACGACTTTGGGATATCTCAAACAATATATCATGCATTATTATCGCTTACTCTGCTATAGCATAAGCTCCATACGAATATGCGTGCCGGTCGGGTCTGTTTGTAAGATTTCTTGTGCGCACCTTTTCTCTGGAACGGTTTAAGACATTGACTTAAAATTTGGTACATGCATGCATTAAAACAAAATCTGAAACTGGATTATATTCTGAGCATACTTCCGTGAAGGGTTGGGGGGTAAATAGGGGAAAATAAGTAGAGCAAGCAGGTGAGAGTCCAGAAATTGATGTGTATATATTAGAAGCTAGGTCTACAAATTTGTTCTATAACATTTGCCACCACCCACCACCATCCCCACTCCATTATTAGAGGTTGTAACGATATCTGGAATTAGATTATATTTTGAGACAATTCCGCTGAAGGGTTGGAGGGGGGGGGTTGTAAATAGGAATAAATAAGTAAAGCAACCTAGTAAGACTCCATAAACTAGAAATCAACGTCTCAATTTTATTTATCTGCCACCCCCACCACCACTTCCGACACCCCCGCTCCAATATTTAACGAGCTATCAAAATAAGATAGTGTTTTAGTGTGTGTATGAGATCAAAAGTTTTTGGACATAAGCCACCCCTATTACCATCCCACATTACTAAAACTCTAGGAGCAATTATTTCCATTCATTAGAGTGCAAATATAGTATTAAGATGTTTTAATTTAAAGAGACTTGGATAGGAAATATGCATGTGGAAGTAGTGATTCCTTAGGCAGCGGTTTTATAGTAAAGATTTTTTTAAAGGTGGTTCAGTTTTGGTCAAACTATTTTTTTAGGGCTTTTACTTGTACAGTCCTATACATAAGGGTCCTGTTGCCCTTGAATATACCAATTCGATAAATAGTCACAATTAAATTACTAAATCAATACAGTTTTACACTTAACAACAGAAGTAACAATCAATACTTACTGCATTTTAATTAATATGCATAAACTTACTATTCTGATCAATGGAAAATATTCCAGTATAAACTATTCCTCTTTCCCTTCAACACACATACAAGGTGATTTACGCAAACCGTACAATAGAAGTTTAGGGAAAATTTGGTTGCTTACATAGTCTTTTATGCTCTTTTTAAAAGAAATATTTTTAACGTCATTGCACTTCCGCTTATACCGAAAGTTACCATCAACTTGGTTATTTTAAATGGAATGATATTTTTGCATTTTTGAATTTTACTAGTCATTTTAATATGACTTTGATCATAATACCATGTCCCTAAATCTAACCCTACTCGACATATATTGACTTTTCGGAAAATTTGTGTCTTGACACCGAGCAGTTTGAAATTTGCTGTCTCTAACATAATAAAAGTGAAAGTTGCCATTTATACAACACGAATAGTGGAACCCTTAAGATTCCTAATCGTGCTTTGAAAGTAACCTAATTGCTTACAGGGTTGTCAGAATTTACTGCCAATTTTGGCAAACTTAAAACGTAAAACAGTATTGTTTTTTTTAATGCAACATCCTGTATATTTTTACCGATTCTGATGTAGAATTTTATTTAAAATAATGAAGTTGATGGTAACTTCCGGTATAAGCGGAAGTGCAATGCCCTTGAAAATATTTTTAATGAAAAGAGCATAAAAAACTATGTAAGTAACCAAATTTTCAAAATTAAATTATCGCTACAAGTCCCTAAACTACTAATAAACGGCTTGCGGGAATCACCCTGTACACATATGACATCATAATTAAATTATTGAATCGATATAGTTTTACATTTAACAACATAAGCAACAAACGCAACATAATCAATACCCACTGCAATTTGTAAATTTAATAGTACCTAACTTACTAACTATAACTATACTCTATTCTACGAAAAATTTTGTAATTTGAACCATTTTAATTTAGTCCGATCAACGGGGAGTTTCACCTCTAACTTGGGTGCTAATGAATGAATTTTGATGAAACCTTGTGCAATGTGTCTGTAGTGACATTAATAAAAAAGTTGAAAAACCTAAAGTAAGAAATTATCGGAAGGGGTAAAAAACACCCCTATTATCACAGGTTCTGTAACTTGTAGAATTAAGTGCAAACTGAAAAAAGAAAAAATAGGACGTTTTCATTCTCGTGAATTGTGTCGAAAAATGCATGTTTTTCGAGATATGGCCACTAGAAAATTGCAAAAGTTGAAAAAAAAATTTGAAAAAATTCAGGTGAATGTATCATCGAAATACAAACTTTTCTTTAAAAATAAGTTATTATTTGTTTGCTTATAATTGTATTGAAACATATTTATAGGATTTTGCAAACAGCAGAAAAATAACTATCTATAACTAAAAGAAAAACTTTGTGTAAAAATATTAATGAAATCTTTGCATTCTTTCGATAACCTGAATTGTTTCAATACAATTATAAGCAAACAAATAATAATTCATTTTTAAACATGCATAGAGTATATAGGCTCCAATACTAGTTAGCTAATAGATAGATGAGGTTGCTTTTATCAGTCAATGTCAAATATAATTATTTCACACTTATTCATAGAGATTGTCTTGGTTTTGCATGAAACATCTGTATGAGTGGCTTTATGTCTTTCTGATCAGCTCCAGAATAAGGGCGAAAAACGTTTCAATGGCTAAGCATTTCCAAGAAACAGAATGATAGATTTCATGAAAATGTTATCCATTGGAATGAAAATTTTTTAAGACAAGGTAGATCAATAAATTCATTTTAGGCCTTTATCCTCATTTTTAACTGAATCTTCATGATCGTAGGGGGTTATGTAGATACCAGTTTAATCTGCATCGCCGTAGGGGACTGTGTGGATGCTGATAGAATGAGAATTGTCAAATAAGAAATTAGACAAATTCATTTTAGGATTTTAATTTGCTAGCATAACCAAAATTCAGGTTATCGAAAGAATGCAAAGATTTCATTAATATTTTTAGTTATAGATAGTTATTTTTTTGCAAAATCCTATAAAGAATATGTTTCAATACAATACTTTCCATTATTCAACTATTCTGTAAAGTGCTTTTTCACTGAGTCTTTCCGGAAACACCCCTATTTTGAAATTGTGGCGCTCTAAAAATTTTTAATTTAATTTTTATTAATTTAGACGTATGAATTGAGGCCTTCTAAACATTTTTTGTCGCTTGGAATTTCTTTGTTACTTCTTAGTTTTCCGAATTACAGGCAGTTTTCCACGATATATAATGTACTAGATTTTTTACACATTTAAACTCGGTGAAAACTCACTTTACAGAAAAGTTTCAAAAAAAGTCTTGAATTTCGACTCGTATTTCGATGATACATTCACCTAAATTTTTTCAGATTATTTTTTAAAATTTTTACGTTTGTCTTCTCCTACTTTTACGAATTTTCGATGGCCATACCTCGAAAACTATGCATTTTTCGAAACAATTGACAAGAGTAAAAACATCTAATTTTGGTCCAAGAAAGGTTTCTCTTTTTATTTTTCATCTAATTCTACATGTTACGGAGCCCGTGATAAAAGAACACCCCTCCTACTCTACTCCACAACTCCCCCCGATCATTTCCTACTCTAATCGTTTTTCATATTTTTTATTAATATCATTACAAACATACTGCACAAGGTTTCATTAAAATCCATTCACTAGCACTCAAATTAGAGATTTTGGTCATTTTAGCGCTCCGTTGACTGGACATTCAACTTCGCATGTTTAGGTCAAATTTTGCAAGTCAGTTCTGAATGATTTCCATTTTATCTATTGCACATATAACTATGTATGTAGTATCGATGAAAAACACTGTTTTTTAGGATATAATTCGAAGGAATTGGACTATGAGTCAAAAGACGAGAGAGGAGGTGTTTGACCGGCGACTCCACCAAAAATTGAAAATGCAAGTGATTGCTTGGTTACATTTTATATCAAATGCTTGGGTTTGTATTTCTGTCGAACTAAATATCTTTAAAAGTTTGGCGACAAGTTTCATTTCAGTAAAATATTGTTAGTAACAGTTTTTTTATAATTTTACCTTACTTCAAAATAATGAGAACATCATACCATTTTCCATTGGCAACCAATTATAAAACATCATGCCGAGCAAGGAAAGTTATCAAATTGTTTCTATAAGTTTTGCTGATTGACAGACTCGATTAGCTGTTTTAAACTATCTGTCTTCCGGATTTATATCTATGTTGTATAAAATAACAGACCATTTTAATCAAGTAAAATTACTTGGTTAACTAAGTTTCATGTATTAATTTCCATTTAAAATTAATTTGAAGGCGCACTGAATACTTTTTAAACATTCTCAGGGCATACGATAGAAAACACTTAAGTAACTTGATGTATGCATTGATATTAACGGCTACATTTACTAATTAATATGGGAAGGCAGATAGTTCTTGTTTCTAGTTCTCATAGATAGTTTTTTCTGCTGTTTGCAAAATCCTGTAACGAATGTGTTTCATTACAATTATAAACAAACAAATAATTCACTTTTAAAAATGTTGCTTCATGTTAGCAAGTGACCTTGGCCTTGTCTACTACGAGATGAATTCGGCCGCCGAGAATTTCCGACAAATTTAATACTTTTAAACTTATAGACATCATTGGAATTTATGCGTAGCGGGCATTGCGATGTAACAATATTCATGGTTGATGGCCAAAAAAGTTTTGAGAACGGAAGTAGATTCTCTTCCGAAACGTTAACTACCCTTAGCTAGTTGGTTGCCCATCCTTAGACAGGAAGTAAGTAAAAATAAGATAAATATAATTTAATGTCTCACGTGACTATGGAAATACATAAACAAAGAACTGTCATGGTTGACGGCCAAAAAAATTTTGAGAACGGAAGTAGATTCTCTTCCGAAACGTGAACTACCTATAGCTTTCATTTTCAGTTTTTAGTTTATAACATTGTTCTAGTTTATATATTTTTAGGTGTGAGACTTTTTGAAACAGTCAAGTACTCAAGAACCAACCTCTGTCTGATCCGTTTGGCGCAGAGGTTTTTTCATTAAAATTTTTAAATATTTTTCAGTGGCAATATACCCAATAAAAAGTAAGAAAATCTGAATATGCCACAAATAAACAATTACAGACAATATCTGGATCACAGGTATGGGCCTAATATCAATAGATTTTTTAGAGATTTGGAAATTTTACATAAAAAATTAGCTCACACCGAAAATAGTATTACCTTTTTATGCAAGTGTCGTCAACATGATATTATTCCAAAAGGGTTGCGTTTAAGAGCATCATATACCAGCGATAGATGCAATCATATCTTAAGAAGAGCCAGTGCTGCAATGGTTCGGGAAAGAATACAGTTCCATAGGCAAAATAAAGCACACATTGTAAGAGACATTGAAATTATCTTAGAAAATTTATGTCACTGCGTCGAAGAGGATGATTACAACCAAATGTTGAATAGTGTCTTACGTACGTACAATATAGTTTTTGATTCACAAAAGAATAGACATTTAAATAAATTTAGAAATTTATATAGTGAAAGACAACATATTGAATTACAAAACTTTCAAAATAATCCTTTAATTGACAAAACTGTCATCAACCTGTCAAACCGCGAACTAAATATATCCGAGAAACTAGTATTAACTAAAGGCTTGAATTATGCATTAACACCAAGGGCTATTCCTAAATTTGATATAATAACTGCAATTGAACAGGCTGCACAGAAGCTTCCATTAGATGATGCTAATGAATACCGAATTCGTTCTAAAATTGAATTAGAGAAACAATATAAGACTAAAGATAATTTAACATCCGATGAAAAACGTTCCATTTCATCTCTAAAAAATGATCATAGCATTAAAATTTTACCAGCTGATAAAGGAAATGCCACGGTAATCTTAGATACAGCTACATATGATACAAAAATTACGAACTTGATAAATGATGGAAATTATTCCAAATTAAATAAAGATCCTACAAATTCTTTAGAAAACAAAATATATAGAGTCTTATTTGAACATAAAATCGAATTTACAGATATTGAACGAAAGATGTTAACTCCACATCACAGCAAGCCTCCTCATTTCTATGGTTTGCCAAAGATTCATAAACCTGACATCCCCTTAAGACCAATTGTGAGTTCAATTAATTCTCCATGTAGTAAACTCTCAAAATATCTATTAAAAATCCTAAATCCTTTATCAGGTTCCTCCGAGTCTTATATTAAAAATAGCAAACATTTTTTGGAAAAGCTGTCAGAAAATCATTTTAACAATAATCATCTAATGGTTAGTTTTGATGTAGTAAGCCTATTTACAAATGTTCCTGTAGATAAAACGTTAATAATAATTAAAAACAAATTGCAACAAGATGGGAATTTGGCGAATAGAACTAAGTTAAGCATTGAAACTATAATGGAATTACTTACACTTTGCATTAAAACAACATACTTTCAATTAAATAATGACTTCTATCAACAAGACTTTGGGATGGCCATGGGTTCTTCATTATCTCCAATATTAAGTAACATTTTCATGGAAAATTTCGAGGAAAGTAATATTAATAATCTAGCTTATAAACCCATTGTATGGTGGAGATATGTAGATGACATTTTTGCTATATGGCCTTATAGTAAAGAATGTTTAAGTAATTTTTTGAATCAGATTAACGAAAAAGAACCTTCAATTAAATTTACAATAGAAATAGAGAATAATAATGAATTACCTTTCTTAGATATTTTAATTAAAAAAATAGATAACACATACCAAACCAGTGTGTATAGAAAACAAACACACACAAACAGATACTTAAATTTCAATTCAAATCAACATATTAGTGTTAAGAAAGGTGTTGTTAAGTGTTTGTATGACAGGGCCAAAATTATTTCTTCAAATGATGTAATATTAAGGAACGAAAAACAATTTATAAAAACTGTCTTATTAAATAATCAATATCCTGAGAGTTTTGTTGATAGTCAGTTATTGAACATTGGTAGTAGAGAGAATATACTATCACAACCTGAGGTATTTAGGTCAATGGCAGTAATTCCATATATACATGGTTTATCGGATAAATTACGAAAAATTGGGAATAGGTTTTCCGTACGAACGGTTTTTCAAACGGGCTCCACGCTAAGATCGGTTTTATCAAGAACCAAACCTCCAAATATTGTTCAAAATTCAAAAAATTGTATTTATAGCGTTCCGTGTGAGTGCGGAAAACATTACGTAGGTGAATCATCTAGACCTTTCAACGTAAGGCTTGGTGAACATAGAAATTACGCTAGAAGGGGAGAATTTGAAAAATCCAAAATTTGTGAACACGCGTGGGATAATAATCATAGAATTAAATGGGACTCGGCGAAGATTTTGGAAAAAGAGAGCAACGGAACTAAAAGAAAACTTAAAGAATCCGCGATTATTTTATTAAACGAGGATAGATGCGTTTCTAATTATTCAATAGATTTTTGTACTAGTTGGTTGCCCATCCTTAGAGATGAAGTAAGTAAAAATAAGATAAATATAATTTAATGTCTCACGTGACTATGGAAATATATAATCAAACAACTGTCATGGTTGACGGCCAAAAAAGTTTTGAGAACGGAAGTAGATTCTCTTCCGAAACGTTAACTACCCTTAGCTTTGATTTTGAGTTTTTAGTTTATAACATTGTTCTAGTTTATATATTTTTAGGTGTGAGACTTTTTGAAACAGTCAAGTACTCAAGAACCAACCTCTGTCTGATCCGTTTGTCGCAGAGGTTTTTTCATTAAAGTTTTTAAATATTTTTCAGTGGCAAAATACCCAATAAAAAGTAAGAGAATAACAATATTCATTTCTAAAAATTTTCTTCAATTATTTTTTTTTTTTCTAGAATTTTTAGCAACTATCTCCAGAAGGGTGGGACTGTTTTCATTTTAGACATTTTTATTTCATTACAAAACATAAAAAACAGATTGCAAAATAAATTTTAGTTTTTCTTTTTAGTTCTCATAGATGGGTTTTAAATAATATCGATATACCTATCGAGTTGTACTGATTAGATTTTAAAAATCTAAAGATGAAAATATTTATCATAACAATATTTGATAAACCGCTGTAAAAGAAACTAACTTTTAAAAATAATCTGAATTTTAGAACCATTTAAAGAATTTTGAAAATTTTCAATATGAAAAATAAGGTTAAAAAATATCATAAATATTTCCTCACCGGATTACGAAATTAGAGGTAACAAACTGTAATTTGAATTTAACATCGTCTACATTGGTGTCCGATCCCAAAAGTTATAGTGATTTTCCTGATTTGACCGCATTTGAAGGTGTCACGCAAAAAATCATATTTTCAAATTGGTTCACATCACCTTGAACATATTTGGATCTATAATTGGTTTAATTTTTATCTAAATTACTTATTTTTCTGAAAAAATTTTTGAGTTCATACTACCACTACGTGTATGTGGAGGTAAAAGAGAATGTGAAAATATAAGTATATGGGCGCTCATGGTACTAGAGGCTGACCGGTGAGGAAAGCAGTGATGTAGCAGTGGTGCCCCTTATAATTATATAACCAGACATTTTTTTATCGAATTTTGGGGAGTTCTGGGCATAACTTTATTCCAATGGATCTAAAAACAGGTCATACCAAATTTTAGCTAGATCGAACATTGTTAACCCGTCGCGCTTGGCGTCTAACGTAATTAGAAAGTGTATTCGCAATGCTTTTCTATCGCAGAATCCACAGAACCCAATTAGATGTAATCATGTAGTATAACTAATGAACAAAAGAGACATTTTCAACTATCAATGCGGATTTTATAACCATTCACCGGGATACAAAACTGTTACAAGACATAAGCAGCAAGTGGAAAGATGGGTTGTAATTACTACAGCAACTAATATGGAACAATTACTAGGTGTTACAGAGATTCCAGATGCTACCGGTGCTGAAATGGTTTCAGCGGCTTATGAAACGTTGGGAAATTGGGATTTAACAGAAAAGGTACAAGCACTTACTTTTGACAACACTGCTTCAAATACGAGTAGAATTAAAGGCGCTTGTATGCGGTTGGAACAAAAACTTGAAAGAAATATATTGTTTTTCGGATGTCGCACCATGGTTTCGAAATTATTTTAGCAGCAGTTTTTGAAAAAAGCCAATTCACAATTTCAGGACCAGATATTCCATTATTTAAAAGATTTAAAAATTATTGCTTAAGAACGAACGTTCAAAATTTCGTTCCAACTGTGGCAAAGCCTGAAATCAAACAAATTTTTAGCTACCTTACTGAAACTATTCTAGAAATTATAAATGATGCAATCTCTAAAAAGTTTCCACGAGAAGACTATCGTGACTTATTGAATCTCGTAATAATAATCCTAGGAGGCGCGATGAAAGCCGGGTGCTTACCATATGGCCAGATGGTTGGCAAAAGCCATATATTCCTTAAAAATAATTTTATTACGAACAGAATTCGATTTAATGAAAGGCGAGAAATAATCACTTCCAAACAACATGCTTCATTGTAAAATGCAACGTAAAATACTGGATTTATGCATCAGAAGCAATCTCTGCTCCACTAATGGATATAAAATTCTTGCGAGAATTAGATCAGTATAAAGAAATTGATAAAAATATCGCCGAAGTAGCTATTGGGAAATTTGTGAACCATCTGTATTATTTGACTGATGAATGTGTCGCCTTCGCACTATTTGATGACTCGATTGCCGAAAATACAGAATTAAAGATGGCATAAGGAATTTTAGGACGAAACGTAAATGTAGAAGATGAAAATGAAAGTTAATATGAAATAGAAAATAATCTTAAGAATTTGCCAATGAGGAAAGAAAACATTTCCGAATTATTAAAATTGTTTGATGAAGAAATTTTAATAAAATTACTTACTCAATAAGTCAATAAATTTATTTCACAGATTTAAAACAGAAAACATTTTACACTTGCGTAAATCCGAATGGAACAATTCTAATAAGTATAAACAAGGTCAGCTAGTCATTGGAGAACTAAGATTAGTAAATGACTGCGCCGCAAGGGGAATGAAATTAATTCAAGATTTGAACCAAAAAATTACAAAATCCGAGAATCAAAAACAATTTTTTATATTATAAAATTATTATTCTTAATGCCCCTTTGGTTTTCTTTTTAGACTGTCCAAGATTACCGCCGTAAATATCCCAACCCAAAAAGTATTGCAGAAAACTTTCGAAAAATAGAGCTTTAGATTATGGACTAGTTTTGAAACTTTGTATTATCAAATTAAACAATAAATAAATTAACACCTTAACATACGGGGTGGGGCAATAGTCGGACCTCGATATCTCGAAATTTTTAAAAAAATTGCAAGTAAACTAGATAAAAAAGTCTATAACTGAAAATTATTTTCGAACATACAGGGCGAGCCAAGGCAAAATTACAGGACCAAGTGCATTTTTTTTTAAATGGAATATATTTTTTGAAGCCTCTTTCTAGGCTATATTCATTCCTATATTAGCAGTGAATATCTCCCAACCACTTGGATGTAATGAATTTTTTTGTTGAAATAATGCAATCTGCAGATGAATATTAAAAACTGAAACCTAGATACTAACAAAAAAAACATACTTAGGTATCTTTCTGGATCTAAGTCAGGCTCTATAAGAGGTCAACCGCTTAACTGGTTCAAAAGTTACTAAACTGATAGGACTCATTATGTAAAAGTTAATAATGTTTAATCTGATAGTCTATCAACCTCAATTGAAGTACCCCAAGGATCAGTTTTGAGGCCCTTATTATATATAATTTTCGTAAATGATTTTCTAGCTGATGCGATATTGATTCATCTTTTCTTATATCTGATCAGAAAGTAAAACATACTGTAAGCAAAGCTAATGAAACACTTTTACAAGCCCATAATGGTTTACTGAAAACAAATTTGTTTTGAATAATAATAAATCCTTATATTTAAGATTTAACAAGTTGAAGACAACATATGACGGAAGTACTTTTAATAATTACAAAAGATGGCACGATTAAACAAGAAGAAACTGTTATGTTTCTTGGTTTACTTATTTCTGACAACTGTTCGTGGTCTTCACACATAGAAAGCATATGTAAAAGAATTGCTTCAGTATGTTACTGTATTAATCAGTTACGAGATATGTTTGACCGGTCAGTGTTGGTTACGTACTATTATGCTCACTTTCACTCAGTGATTTCTTATGCCATTATTGCCTGCTGCAAGTGATAGTAACATGATCTTTAAATAACAAAAAAGGGCAGTTAGATTTATTACTGGATTAAGGAAGAGATATAGCTGCAAGAATTTGTTTAGAAAATTGGAAATATTGACACTACTATATATTATCTTGTTGAATTTATTAACATATGTGAAAACTGAGTTAAGTACAAATACAATCAGTACTTACCATACGTATGACACACGAAACAGTTCAACACTCGAGATACCACTGCATAAGTCATCAAAATTTAGATAAAGCCCAAAATACTTGGCCATAAAGGCTTACAACAGTTTACTTCCTAAATATAAAAATCTTGATTTCAGTCGTTTTAAAGAAGAAATTAAGATACTTTTAACATTATTATTCTCTAAATGAGTATTATAGTGATGGTAGTCTTTGATCTTGTTATTTCTAATTAATTAATGTTTGGTCTTTTGTGTAACGTGTTCTTTTTAATTGTTTCGTATGTTTTATTTTTAATTGTACCCCCATATTTTTATTTAAAAGTAACATGTATGTACTATCTATTTTACTTCTATTGCATTCTGCTATTTTACTTATCCTGTATCATGTAATGTGATCAAGTTAACGAATAAAATTATTATTATTATTATTATTATTATTATTATTATTATTATTTTTTTGTTAAAAACCAGTCACCCTTCTCTGTGGCTCCGATCCTCACCGAAGGGAGCTGGTAGTACCGGTAGTCACACTTTTTTGTCACGGATATTTTCCGGTTTGTCAGCAACAATCGGTTGGGTGAACAAGATTGATTATTATTATTATTACTATTATTATTATTATTATTATTATTATTTTTTCTCTCTCTCTTAAAAACCAGTCGCCCTTCTCTCTGTCTCCGATGCTACCAGAGAGGGTACGCTGGCAGTACCAGAAACCACTCTCTATGCCGTAGAGTCAGTGATCACTGGGTCCGCGAATCATGTGCCCTGAGTAGACGTAACGAACCAAGGATAACGGCCTTCTGCATGCTTCCGGCTAAGATTTCTGCCGAGTTTCGGCAGGCCGGTATTGTTCTCAATGCAGAAAGCAGTGTGTGCCTCACACCACCGAGGGATCCTATTATTAGTATCACTAGTTTAACTGTGTGGTCTGGATAAAGTCTGCGGAGTTCGAAGAGAAGATTATTATTATTATTATTATTATTATTATTATTAATGAGATCTCCACTAGTAGTGGGCGCACAAACAAGTATCGGCTGCAGCAAGATACTTGTGATTACAGGGGTGAATTTAGAAATGAACGGACTATTGTAGTAGTCGACAAGATCACTGCTTTCTGGATGGCTGCAATCTTGTCGGCAATTTCAAGCTTTGTTAAATTGGCAACAAGAGTTTTGGGGATTACTCCGGTGGTAGATATTATTAATGGAATTACAGTCACCCTTTCTTGATGCCATATTTGCTGGATCTCTTGCCGAAGCCGCTGATATTTGCCTTCTTTTTCAGCAAAATAGTTCTGAATGTTGTGGTCGTTCGGAATTCCTACATCGATCAGGCAAACCTCCTTTTTGACTTTGTCTATCAAGATAATATCAGGCCTGTTGTGGACGACTGTTCGATCCGTCAATACAGAACGGTCCCAGTAGAGCTTGTGGGTGTCAGATTCCAAGACTGCACTGGGTGTGTACTGATAGTAAGGCACTTCTTCTTTTAATAAGTCATGTCGCCGTGCCAACCCTTGATGTATAATTCTGGCAACTTGGTTATGCCGCGTGAGGTATTCGGTGGCAGCTAACATCTGGCAGGCGCCCGTGATATGCTGAATAGTTTCGGGCTGCTGACGACATCTCCTACACAAATCGTCCTCAACATTGGCCCTCATGATGTACTTGACATAGTTTTTGGTGGCAATAACCTGATCCTGGATAGCAAACATGAAGCCTTCCGTCTCCGCGAAGAGTTCAGCACGTCCCAGCCAACCGCATGAGGCTTTAAAATCGACATGTGGCCGACTGAGGACACTCGCATATCTACCGTGGAGTGGTTTCGATATCCAGGCCTGTCTCATTTGTTATTATTATTATTATTATTATTATTATTATTATTATTATTATTATTATTTCGTTCTCACGACTCTTGTCGGTATATTCTTTAAGTGCGGAAAGCCTTCAAGCACTTAGAGATTATTATAGTTCCTGGTGAGTATTCAGCGTCCTTCTGCACATACTACAGGTATCAATGACTGATTTTTGCATTTTATAAATGAGGTGTTCTTTTAGGTTTATAGATTTTAAATTGTGGGCAAGATTTTTGGGGATTTCACCGGTTGCTCCTAGGATGATTGGTATGATAATGACTTTCTCCTGTCGCCACATTTCCCGTATTTCTTCTGCAAGTGGTAGATATTTCGTCAGCTTTTCGGTATTTTTCTTTTCTAGGTTGGCGGCGTTAGGAATAGAAACTTCTATGAGGTAAGTGATACTTTTATCCTTGTGTTGTAGTACGATATCAGGTACATTATGTTGTATGGCTCTGTCAGTTATTATTTCCCAGTTCCAATATATCTTCCTCGTGTCGTTTTCTATGACATTCTGTGGATTGTATTGATAGTAGGGTATGTTGTCTGTTGGTATACCTTCTTGTTGACATATCTCCTGGTGTATGATTTTGGCTACGTTGTTATGCCTTCTCGTATATTCTGTGGCTGTAATACTGGTACATCCGCTTACAATGTGGTCGATTGTTTCAGGTTTTGATTTGCATAGCCTGCATTTGTCATCTGTATGTATGTCTCTTATTATATGTCTTCGGTAATATTTTGTGTTTACTACTTGGTCTTGAATGGCTATTAAGAATCCCTCTGTCTCTGCATACAGGTAACCTTTCCTTAACCACTCGTAAGATGCCTTGTGGTCGATGTGGGCTTGCTCTATAATCTGCGGGTGTTTGCCGTGTAGAGGTTTTGATTTCCAAGTATTCATATTATTATTATTATTATTATTATTATTATTATACGGTGAAAGTAACCGCCCTCATCTGCCCTACCTTTTAACCCGAAATAAATTGTAATAAATCTCCTTAAACCTACAGCTGAGTTTTACCCTAAAGAGCACGTTTTATGAAAATGTCCCGATGATTTTATAACTGTACCGGAAATAAAATGTGATAAACAGAAAGACAGTTGCTGTTCAAATTCATGACGAGCTTTAATGGAAACCGCAGACTTGAACAATGAGTTAAAATTAAACATCAAACTGCGTTTCTCCGCTGAACTTTAATCTATTTTTTCATGAGGCTATTTCACTAGGCTACATCACAATACGAGCTTATTTCAAAGGGGAATATAATTGAAAAATAAATTAAAGTCTAATAATAACATGTCGTTAATATTATAATAACCCAATTCTACGTCGAATATTCTGTTCTATATTAACAACGTACAATTAAATTGAAATTTGACACAAAATCATTCCTGGAATATCCGTTGAAAATAATTAACTGTGCAGACCATGAATAAAATTGGAAAAAGCTCACTTATGATTCTCAAAATATTATGTGCCATAGAATTTAAATTCGACATCGTATTATACTAGACTACATACAAATTGTTATAAATATAAAAAATATCAAATTTCATTAATTGCATTACAAAAAACTGTAGATGAAACTTAATAAGGGATATTCCCTATTATAGTGCTTTAATCTAGTTGGCATACCAATGGTTACATACCATTTTCTCCATCTTGGTATATATTATGTAACACATACATTATTACCTTTCTTTTGTTGTATGCCTCACTTGACATTACAGCGCCATATGTCGAGGTTGCGTGTCAGGTATACGGTCTTTCCGAAGTAACGTATTGCCAGGCGTCCTTCTGTCGTTTGCCATCTGATTTTCCGTGCACTATTAACCGTTGCATGGCAAAAGAATTGTGGAATGGAAAATGCGATGCTAGATTCGATTTGTGGAATGTGTTACTTGGAGAATTGAATAATGTCATGGTCTGTTCATGGAATTTGTAACTAATGTCTCCTGACATATCTCTCGAAAATATCAGGCTGACAATAATTGTTGGATTCCTTAACTGTCGTTGTCACAGAAAGTATGGAGAAAACTACAGTGTTAGACAAATCCATATACATTTTGTGATATTTTTACTCCACAGTTTGCTCAATTCTATCTATATCTCCATCTCCTCTTCAGATACATTTTTTTAATATCTAATTTCACAAAACTTTCATAATAGAGATTATCATATGTACTTCCCATTTTTCCCATTTAAATATTTTTATTGCTTATTTTATCTACAAATCTAACATAAACTAGGTACTTCATTTATAGAAAGACTATATTTGTATATTCATCACATGCAAAAAATCATTTATATTTTATCCAAGATAAAAACATATAACGATATGATCCGTTGGTATGGCTGGGGCTGAGTGACCTTGAGTTTATCTTTATTTAAAAAGCTGCCCTAAAATATCTCTATAAATATCTATATTTATTATCTTTAATTTATACCTCAGTTCAATACTCATGACTATAGTTCGGACGTATAGTGGGGCAGAACGAAAATAAATTTGGTTGCGTAGAAAAAGCAAAAACAAAAACCTACTAAAAATATTTGTCAAATAGTAAGAGTGAATTTATGAGAAGAGTAATACTAGGGGTAAATTAATTTTTTATGGTATCGGCGAGTAGGGGACATGGTGAGGTAGAGGGAAGGATGTTGGTGGGTTTTGTTATTTTGAGGGTTGTTGTGTCATTTGTGGCGTTTGGTCAGGGTCACCGTCTTGTGAAAAAGACGGGTAGTCCTTGGTGTAGTAGCGTATATCGGGGTATCGGCTTTTGGTGTGCACGTGTGTCTGCTATGTCTCTCATCAGTGCCGATAGCCGAATTTTATTGGCAAAGAACTCTTGCGAGGATTCATCTATATAATCCCTAATCATGGGCAGATTCGTAGCCCTGTGGAGTTCAGTTATCGGCGTGTATCGGTCGGTGTTCGTCAGTAGTCGTATGAGTATATTCTGCGTAATTTGCAACCTCTTGCATTGACGGGCGGAGACATTGTTCCACGCTGGGCAAGCGTACGTCATTAGTGGTCGAAACATGACTTTATACAGGGTTAATTTATTATTGATGGATAATTTACTCCGCCGGTTTGCAAAAGGGTACATCTTGTTTAATGTTACGTATGTCTGTGTCAAATGAGGAGCGAAAGACAGCCGTTTGCCTAAGGATATCCCCAGGTACTTGACTGTCTTGCACTCCTCAATAGTCCGTCCGTCATTTGCAATTTGTTGAATGTATTTATGTTCGTAAACTTTGTATTAAAATTGATAGTCTTGGTCTTGTCGTTGTTAATGTTGATTTTCCATTTTTTAAGGAATGTTTGGAGAGTCTGCCGATGATACCGCACCTTCTGCGTCGCGATCTGCGCATAAAACGACTTTACATCCGTACAGTATCATCTGCGTAGAGGAGATTGAAATTTGGGTAGGATGGGATGTCTGATGTGTACAGGTTGTATAGGAGTCGGGAAAGGATTGCCCCCTGGGGGACACCCGCCGATAGTCCTTGGTGGGATGTACTTCCAGATGTAAATGGTGAGACCAGTTTATTCTAACCTACTATATTTAATTAAAATATTTGTCAGATTGATGAAGTACCGACGCAATATTACTATACTTTTCGCAAATACAAAACGAAGACTATATTGCATTCGATCGGCACATTGCTAAAGCTGGTGATAACGCTCGTAGAGAAAACAAATTCTTCACTGTGTTGGTGATCGAATTCTGAACAACCTTCAAAATGCCTGTCCGTCCGTCTGTCTCTCCGTCTGTGTCTATCTGTCCAACTGTCACGTTCTTTGTAATCACGATAACTTAAGAAAGAAAAATCCGACTGTTTTGAAATTTGGACAGTAAGTTAGCGTTAGCTAGACGAAGAACCTTATTATTTTTCAACAAAATCGATCGATAAATATAAAAGTTATTAATTATTTATTTAAGTTTTAATTTTTTTTTATGTCCTATAATTAAACAAAAAAACATCTAAAACTAATATTATTTGCAAAAGAACTACGAATAGTAACCTATTGAACAACAATTTTATAAAAAGTGTAGTAAATCGGCGTAGAGTATAATGATTAGCTTGATTTAAATAAAACTGCTTAGATAAAGCGCGTTTAGTCAAGTCCTGAAATACAAGTCGGATACTTCTGTTAATTCTATCGTTCAACAGAGGACCCGAATTTGAGAAATATTCCTAGTCTAATAATTGCATGGAACATGGAATTAGAGAATCGTGTAATAAGAATATTGTATTTACAATAAATAATTCAAAACATCGCAGGCGTAAATTGAAAATTGTTAAATTGTAAATTATATTATAATTTTAATTGCAAGATAAAATCTTTATCAAAAAATAATGTATTTCATTTATTCCCCTTTACTTTCATTTACGAAAAAAATGTAGAATATTACCAGGTGTTTCAAGTAGGTAGTCGCAAATAGATTTTGTTGAAAACAATACACAAAACTTCCAAACATGCATCGTATCATCTAAGATTGATTTTCTTTACATATTTATTTGCTTATAGTTTATATGACTATATGTTGTTTGTATTTATCTACGTCATTACGTAACATCGTTTGTTAAAATTTCATTTGTAAAATGACAATTAAAAGTTTAGATTTTATAGTGCCTCATTGTACTGGTATCAGAATTGTAACCTATTTTAAATGCGTTAGTTTTTAATTAAACTGCTCATATTTCGTATCACAGCGTCCATAATACGTGCATGTGGTATTTTATTGCTTATCCATAATTGCGGATTCTAATATATCGATGTTTTAACTTATGCCATTGTATGATATGGTAATGTTTATTTATTTATTGTATACAATTAAATATAAAATATATATAAATAAATGTTTTAAATAAGTGGGTAGAAATCAATAAAAAAGATCTAAATATAAGTTAATTATAGCTTAAAAATTGTTTTAAATAATTGTGTCGCATTTAAAAGATGGTTACTAGGAATTATCAAATAAAACTTCACCATTGCTTAGTTAATTGAATCTCTTTATTAAATGCAATAAAACTTCGTCGGTTTACGGTTTTCACAATATTTATATATTTTTATAAAATATATCACTACAGAACAAAGTGACTTTTTCAGATGTGAGTTTTAAACTAACATTACAGTTTTGAACAGGGTGTAAAAATATAGTTGTATAGTTAAAGTTGTAAATTAATGTCTTGCAGGTATCAAACAACAAAGGGGGTCGGAATATTAACAGATAGTACTAAATGAAGTATTAGTACCCGGACTAACAGATAATATTAAACTTTAATAAAACATTCAGTAATGGTGACGAGTTTGTTTCAAGTTGGTTATTTAAAATTGTATCTTAGTTGTTACATCCACATCTACGTAGTGGAGCGGAAGTATAGTAATCCTAAAAAATTATTTCGTTTTTGAAATAGGCTTAGAGTGTCATAAAACGCGGAGATTTTAAATTTGAGCAAAAAAAAAAATTCTGCCTGTCGGTCTGTAACTTTTTTGTACGCACGTTTGCAAAGGAACGGTTTAAGACATTGACTTGAAATTTGGTACACATATGTATCATAACGAGATCTGGAACTAGATTATATTTAGCGCTCATTCCGATAGGAGAATTATGTAAAGCAAGGTAAGCAAGGTCATAAGAGTCTAGAAACTTCATTTGTGGTGTATATGCTAGAAGCTAACGTCTCAACTTTCTTTATGAGATCTGCCTCATATATTATATTATTAAAATTCTATGACCAATTATTTCCACCTGCTAAAGAGACATGCTTTAAAGAGACTTTGATGAGAAATCTGGATGTGGAGGTAGTGATTCCTTAGACAGCAGTTTTTAACTTATTAATTTCTAGAGATTCTAATTTGATACCCATTTCCTTTCTTTTCTACTTGTAAAATATCATAACTAATAATGAAGTCATGGCTTTTTTCTAACACGTGTGTGGCATAAATAGAATCTTATTTTTTTTTCTTTTTTGTTAAAACTTCTGCCATGTTCCGAGATTCTTTTCTTGACATTTCTACCTGTTTGTCTTATATAAACTTTAGGGCAAGTACCACCTATATATTCTACAGACAATAATATTCTATATTCCATATTCTATACAAATTTTAAAGAAGTTATAAGTCGCAAGATATGAAGCCCTTAATTTTTCATTTCGAGGCTTTTGAATTTACTATTATTATATAATTCTACGCGATAAAGATATTTAAAATTGTTGTAGAGAATTTATAAAATTGCACCTTAGAATTTTCTGTGAGATTCACGGTTACGGAGATATGTCAAAAAAATCAATAACACCCTTATTTTCGATACGGCTGTCATATAGGGGGAGTTTTTTTTTTTTTTTTTTTTTTAATGCCTTATTTATATTAACGTCCTGGCGGAGTTCAACTATTGCTGCTCTACCACTCAACCAGGACACGTACACACATAGACATCAACACAATAACCATTCCCTGCGATATTGCCATCTACCGCAGCTGAGACTCGAACTCAGGAGAGATAACAGCGACTAGACATGTTGTGCCACCCAACAGTGGTCTAGGTCACTGCTACCGTCTCGGTAACACATGAAAAAACGCCACTAACATCCATACCCTGGCCAGGATTCGAACCCGGGACTCCGTGGTCGCAAGCCAAACACCTTCAGCATTGCGCCACCGAGCTGGCGAGTTTCATCCCGGAAACGAAAAAGAGATTTAAACTCACCACGGATCCCACTACGAAGTCAAAACAAGATAATCACTGCCTAACGAAAATGCACAGATGGATGCTGGATTATCGAGAGTATAGAGCTTACGCTTGTATCCCCGAGATTGTATTCTGTTATTTTTCACAAAGAAGCGCACAATGAACCGATTTCGAATTGTGTGTATTTAAAGACATATTAATTATATATTAACATGATTCAAAGGATTTTTAAAACAATAATGTTTTTATGAAGAAAACACAGAAAGAATTTTATTGGTGTACTAATCCTCAGTGCCTATATGCAAGTTCCAAGAAGACGAATATTTTGGGAACGCGAAAAAGATAGTCACAATGAGTTGGTTGCCGAAGCTATCAGCAGAGATAGATTTGAATATATATTTGTCAACTTTCATGTGACGAATAATACGAGGTTGAATGCCAATGATAAATTTGGGAAAATCAAGCCACATTCTGTGCTGTTAAATAGAAAATTCTAGGAATATGTTCCTGTTAAAGAAATGCATTCTGTGGACGAGCACATGGTACCTTATTACGGCCGCCATGACTGCAAACAATTTATTCGTACCAAACCTATAAGATATGGCTACAAACTCTGGATTGGCGCTTCCAGACTAGAGTACATTAATTGGTTTGAGCCATTCCAGTGTGCTTCAACGAATATAAGTAAAAAGTGTTTAGATTTTGGAGTCGGGGCAGGAGTTGTTCTGGAATATGCAGATGCATTGCGTAGAAAATGGACAGACAAAAGATTCCACATATTCTTCGATAATTTCTTCACATCAATACCACTAATGAAAGAACTCACAAACATGGATTTGCATGCTGCTGGCACTGTCAGAGATAAAAGGTTGTTTGGAAACACTCTCATTGATTTCAAATTTTTGAAGACACAGAAACGAGGTACCTACCTATGACTATACAAAAATTAAAAATTAAAATATTACTGCTATCAAGTTGCATGGTAACAATATTGTATGCTTCTGTTCTAATGCTTTGGGTGTCCAACCCATCTGCTCGGCAAAGAGATATTCACAAAAGGAAAAGAAAAATATTCAGGTATTTCATTTATTACTTTTTTGTCACCGACCGATTTATTAAAAAATTTTCAGGTAGATCAACCTCATGTGGTTAGTTTCTACAATGCAAATATGGGAGGAGTTGATCATTCTGACCAGAACATCAGTCTATACCGTGTTTCAATTAGAGGAAAGAAATGGTACTTCCCGCTTATCGGACATTCAGTAAATATAGCGATATGAGATGCTTAGCAGAAATACAGGCTAGATGGGGAAATCTGGACCAATTATCACTTAGGAGACGAGTTGCTGTCTTACTTATGTCTCAAAATAAGAAATAATTTGTCTACCAGAAAGGCCATTCATCATCGCGGATAAATGTTATACACTATGATCGAATGGATCATTTTGTCATTCCACAAGAAAAACAAACACGCTGTGGCCAATGTCACGAAATGGCCAAAACCCGTTATGCAAAATGTGGCGTTGGAACACATGTGAAATGTTTCATCCAATATCCCACTAATTAGTATTGACAGATACGTATATGCCTAATATACTCTATAAAGTACACTTAAATGAGCAACATGCATGAATTTTAGAAATGCAATAATTTATTATTTTTTCATTATATATATGTTATATAAGTTGAGAAAGTAATGAAGAAAAGGTATAAAAAAATGTGTAGCCTAAATAAATGAATTTGAAATTCAAAATTTTATGGGAACATATCCACGTGACTGAAAACCCCACGGTATTGGTCTGACGTCGTTCGGCATAATGTCTAAAGCGTTAAATCGTAAATTGTGTTTTGTAAACGTGTATTGATATTTTCATAAAAGAAATCATTCTATATTTATTTATTTTAATTATTAAGTGGTAAAAATGACGGACAGTGTTGTTGATGTGTTTATGATGACAAACTTTTTTGCTACTAATACTGATTTTATTAGTGCAGAAATTAGAGGTACTAAAGCAACAAGTATGTGTCATTCATTATTCTAAACATTAATTCAATTTTGCCCATTTTCATCCTTTTACTGTAGTTAAATATAACAAATTATTTATGTACTTAACCTCTAAATAGGTAAACAAGGCAATGTTTTAATGTTATATTAATTAATATTTTTCATCTTAGAATGCTTTACTTTTTTATATAATAAATACCTCCCGTCACATACTAAGTACATACTTATAGGTAGGTAGGTACGTTAATAGTAAATAACTGTTGACATACATTCATAGGTATATATAAATATATAACTGGATAATATGCAGAACGTCGAGAAGTTACTTTCTTCCCACCGTTCTTATACATTTATGCATTTTAATTCAAGGTTCCTATTAACAGAAGTTAGTAAACTTTTGTATTCCTATAAATAGGAAAGTGACCAAATTCACCATGATATGTAAATAAATTATCACAATAATATTAGGGTTAGGTACATACTTTCATATTATTATAAAATAATTAGTTTTAATGGGTAAATTTATATCAAAATGATCCTGGCAGCAATATAATCTTGAGGATGACGATAATTTCTGCATTTCGGTCGTCTCGTCTCATAGCTCTGCACCATTTCTTCCTAACTTTATCGCGTCTAGGCGCATTAAAAAATAACTTTTCTGGAGTTTTTATTGTAGTATTTGTACATTTGGGCACAATACAATATTTATATAGTCGGGTAAAATTTAAAAAGACCGTTGTATGAATTAATATTGCACATACGTTTTCACTATCTCTTGCACACAAACTTAAAGTAATAGCCTAAAGACATTGTCAATGTATGTCTATCAAGATTCTTTCCCACTTCTTTTGAGATGGAAATATGAAATGTACACTGAGGAGTGAGAAACATAGTCATAAGCTCAGCGATTCTCAAACTGCGTGATTTGACGACGAATATTATTTATTTCCGTGAACTAACACCACTCTAAATATGAAAAACGTCTTTATATGAAATATTTAAGTTATTTTTAGTGGTAAATAGTAAATAGTGAATATTCATTCGTTAAACGAACAATATCAAACCACTTACAATTTTCTATTACGTACATAGTACAAGTCTTAGAGCATAACAAAGTAGCTAGCCTAGCTCAATCGGTAAGATGCTTGATGCAACGTAGAACAAGACCGCATCGAAAACGACATAAACGAAATAATTGGTCATGACATCCAATTGACCAGACGAGAATTTCTAAAAGTCATGACCAAGCCCTCGGAAATAGCGGGCATTATCAGGACCCTACCGAACGACAAAGCTCCGGGGAAAGACGCTATCGAGTACAAGCTACTCAAACATCTACCGAGGAAAGGCATTGTACAATTGACGTACATTGTAAACGCGATCCTACGGCTGCAACACTGGCCCAGCCAGTGGAAGTGTGCCGTGGTCGTGCCGATCCCAAAGCCGAACAAAAACTCGAAGCTCGTCGGCAGTTATCGACCAATCTCGCTACTGTCGACGATCTCCAAGTTGGTTGAGAAGGTCATCCTGGTCAGGCTCAACACTGCCCAGGATGAACTTCACATCGACGACGAGTGTCAATTCGGCTTCAGGAAAGGCAGGAGCACGACGCATCAGGTCGTTAGGATCGTGAATGACGTCAAAGTACAATGCAACCTCGGTAAAAGCACCGCCATGGTGCTCCTAGATGTTGAGAAAGCCTTCGATACCGTCTGGATACCGGGACTTATACACAAACTAAACATACTAGACTTCCCTACACACATAACCAAACTGATTCACTCTTTCCTGACAGACAGGTCGCTGCAGGTCAGAGTGAATAATAAACTCTCAACACGGCGGGATATTCGCGCGGGCGTCCCCCAGGGGTCGTGCCTATCACCTAAGTTGTACAATCTATACGTATCGGACTTCCCGGAATTCCCGAATACTAAACTTGCCAAGTACGCCGACGACACAGCCATGTATGTGCACTCGCACAACGCCCAAGCAGCGAATATGCTGCTGAAGGCACACATGGCTCGTGCCACGGCGTATTACGACAAGTGGAAGATTCGGGTAAACACCGAGAAGTCTGAGACCGTACTCTTCACGCGCCGAGCTACAGAAAATCGCATTTTAACGCCAATTTCGATCAGGGGTCAAGAAATTCCAATTAAAAGGTGCGTGAAGTATCTGGGGGTACATCTGGACAGACGGCTGACCTTCAACATACACGTAAACGAAACAGTACGAAAGGTCTACTCCATGTCCAGGAGTCTGTATCCGCTCCTGGCAAGGGGTAGCGGACTAAATAGGACAAATAAAAAACTATTGTACACAATGGTGATCAGGCCGGCCATCACATACGCGGCACCGGTGTGGTGCAGCATCCCGGTCACGACAATGAAAAAACTCCAAGTCCTGGAGCACAAATTTATGCGCCTCATCTCTGATTCGGGCAGATACACCTCCCTCAGAGATTTATATGATCGTTGTAACGACATAACACCACTAGCGGACTTCATCCGGGACACATCACAAAAATTCTACGAGTTTCGACTGGGTGAAAGTCCGCTCACACGCAACATTACCCAAATAAGAATGCATAATGCCCCTTTCCAAATTAAACACCCATTACCATACCAGGCGTTGCCTATCTTTCGGCAGCCTCTATAGCCACACTCTATCCTACCAAAACTTCCAACTATCATACACTTTTCACCACCATATATTTTATTCTGTATCTATCTCTTTCCTTCTTCTTGTTTGTTATATGTTTGTATTTTTGTAATTTTTGTCATTTTGTACCTTTTTGTTAAAAATTCAATTTAGACCGATAAACCTTTGTAAAAATCCTAATCATTTTAAACTCAATCTTCCTTTCCCACAACCAAAATTTCCCAGCGGCGAGCAGACTGTTGGGGTAACTTGTTTAAATGGAGCTTTTCCAATTGAGTTCGTCTCCATCTAAGCAACAAAATTTTAAAAAATGTTTTTTCCATAAAATAGATTTAAGTTTTTATATCCATTGTTTTTAGTTAAGTTTCTTTTAACATGTTCAAACATATTGATAATTTTAAGCCGCCACAGGCGGCAGGAGTTTTATCTACTTTATAAATTTTATTGAACTGAACCGGTCAAGACCCGTCCAACCGCACTAACACCACGACGCTGCGCGACGTGGTTGTACGGTTGGCTCCGGGTCATGATCCGGGGAGGTATAAATTGTATTTTAAAAATTGAATAAATTTGTTGATGATGATGATGATGATGATGCAACGAATATAAATGCGGTTGGTGCGGGATCGATTCCCGGCACTTCTACTTTTTTTTTCATTAAGCTCTATTAAAAGTTAATAATTTTCGTTCTATAATTTTTATTTTATTAAGCTGCGCCTCGAGTTTTGTTAAAACTTTATTTTCCCCAAAAATGTGTCTTTTTTTATTTTGTCAACTAGAATTTTTATTTATTACCGCTTAAAAGAAAAATAATTTATTTTCGTTATTCTCATAGAGATTTCAGATTTTTTTTTGTTATATGAAATATTTTATTTTTACTGATATCGTTTCCCCTACTAATACTACGACCCTATCCTTTCCTGGCAAGAAATGCCCAAACCATCCTCTGTCTCTTGCTGGACTGTAGCAATATTAGTCTTTGATTTCTTTTTCTGATCACTCATTGTTATTGACTGAATTGGGCAATTAATTTTTTGTTATCAGTTTCATTTGTGCCCGAACCTATATACCTACAGTGTCCGTCGTAACGTTGGCTACATATCGGAAAAATTTGTATTATTGAGATTTCTAAAAAATTCTATATTGGGGGGGGGGTTCGTTTCTTTTTTTACATGCAAATACCTTTATTCACCTAAAATACATACAGTTTTTGTCGAAACTAATCAAATATTTGTGAAATAGACACAAGAGTTTATGATTTTTCATATAGTAATTAATGGTAGGGGTAAAATTTGCACTTTTTATTTTCCTCACATCTGCTTCAAAATCGATAAATATATTTACGCACTTTACCTCAAAAAAAGGAACAGGGTCAATTGAATTCATTTTTATGTTCAGAAAGGCATTTAGAAAAAACAGTACCTTTTATTTTTTAGCGGAAATGTTTGGTTTAAATTTTGGACCAATAATTGGCCAATTAATGGCCAATTTAATTTAATTAATTGAAAAATTTGTTATCATACACAATATGCCATAGAATTAGACGAAAATGGTTACTCTGGGGTTTTTGAAGTCGCTGATCACCAATCTGAAGTCCGATTTGGGGAATTCAAAATGGCGGACCGGAAATCGGGCCATTTTCCATAAGAAATGACAATGGATATCTTGGCCTTGAAAATCTATGCTAGGAGGTTTTCGAGGTTGCTGATTACGATTCTGAGGTCTGATTTGGTAAAATCAAAATGGCGGACCAGAAGTAGAGTTCATTTATCAAGAAAAACTCGTATCTTTTTCGCTTTTGGACTGAAAATGAGTACTTGGGGGTTACTGAGGTCTCTGATAACGAATCAAAGGGCTAATTTACGAAATACAAAATGTCGGACCGGAATAACACTCTATTTCTCCTGAAAACTCGTATTATTTTCTTTTTTGGGCTGAAGGTTGGGGGGCACTCGGAGATTCTCGTTATCGCTGATAACGAATCTGATGTCCAGTTAGGGAGAATTCAAAATGGTGGACCGGAAGTAGTATATTTTTCAGGAAATACTTTTTTATTTTTCATACTTTCAGCCCGAAAATGCAAAAAATACGAGGTTTTCCGAAGAGATTGACTGTTCCTCCCGTGTCCGCCATTTTGAATTTCGTAAATTGGACCTCTGATCCATAATCAGCGACCTTAAAACCCCTGAGTACTCATTTTCAGCCCAAAAACGAAAAAATATGGATTTTTCCTGATAAATTAACTCTACTTCCGGTCCGCCATTTTGAATTTACCAAATCAGGCCTTGCATTCGTAATCAGGGACCCCGAAAACTCCCGAGTACAGATTTTCAAGGCCAAGATATTCATTCTCATTCTTCTTATGGAAGATGGCCCGATTTCCGGTCCGCCATTTTGAATTTCCCAAATTGGACTTCAGATTGGTGATCAGCGACCCCAGAAACCCCCGAGTAACCATTTTCGTTTAATTATATGGCATATTGTGTATGATAACAAATTTTTCAATTAATTTAATTGAATTTGGCCAATTATCGAAAAAGAAATGAAACTAAACATTTCCGCCAAAAAATAAAAGGTACCGTTTTTTTAAATGCCTTTCTGAACTCTTTGCGACAAGAATTAAGTCAATTAACCCTGTAGCTTTTTTTGAGGTTTTCAGATTTTTCATGCTAAAATGACGCGGCTATATGGAGTCCTTGTTGTATTCTTTATGCACTTTTTCTTCATAAAATTTTTCGATATCTTAACAATTTGACCCATTTTTCGGTACCACCGTCAACTATTTTTTACAGTCCTGCCAAACCGGTGATCACATGACATGTGTCAAAATATAATTTTTTGTTGTTGGACATGCATAAACAAACCCCCAATAGAGTTTTTTAGAAATGCAAAAAATACAATTTTTTCCCATATGTAGCCAACTTTATGGACACTGTATAATCCGAATTCCACTAAAATATGAAGTTAGTAAATTAATAATCTTAACATTTTATGACAATATCTTTTATATATTTCTAAAATTATTTAGCGATATCATTGCTGAGAACTGTTTGAGAACTACTGGTATTTCTTATGCTTTAAATAAAATCTAAGTTCAGACGTTTTAGCGGCCATGACACACGTCAGTTTGAATTGTACCCGACTTCTAGCTACTTTTCTTTGTATTTTCCACAACACAGCATAAACAATGTGTACGCATTCGCAATCACAATACGTTTTCGGTCGGTGCGATGTGCTCGCTGACGTCACACACAAGTAGCGCGGAAACTTCTCCATTTAAACGCAGTTAAATTGGCAGCTGCGGTAAATAATTTTTTTAACCTTTAATTAGGACATTAAAAATAAAAGACTGGAAAAATAGTGTTTTTTAGTGATCTATTCATCTGTTATGTTTATAAAAATTATGCATTTTGCTCATTCTTGTATTTGCATATGAACAAAAAATTTCAAATTGAATAGGGATATTTTTAGCCCTTCTAATGAAAAGACTATGTATACTGTATGAAAAAAATAGAGTTTTAGGCATATCTGGGTTAATCACCACACAAGGTTGCAGTTTTGCAGAAAACTGTTTACTTTATACACAAGTTTGCAAAACATGTTAATACTTCAATGTGATGCTTAACTTAAACCATTTTGTGTAATATCGGCAATAAAATAGTACGAAAAGTAAAAAATTCAATAAACGCTAATAAGCTTGTCAAGTTTGCCCATATCAGCATATCAGCAATATTTTACGTCAATTAATTTTAAAATAATAACGAAACGTCCAATTTATTCCGATATGAAATATAAAAGCTTGCTTATTGACTGTATACCCGAATAACAAAATTTAAATTATAAATAAATCCGATAAAACTGAAAATTCATTCGATTCATTTATTTCCACAATTATGTAAAGTTATATAATGTTTGCCCTATTTCAAAATGCAATATCCACACAAATTGTATGACATTACATAATAAATATGTAGGTATAGACGTAATTTCCTCTCCTGATTTTCATATGCATGCCTGTATAAGTAAGCAAATATTTATTGAAATCTCTACAAGCATTATTTATAGAAATCACTTCGTCACAAAAATTACGCCGCATTGCAGATATTAAATATTAATCAAACATTTCCGTTCAGCTCCGGTATATAAAAGGTATCAAGCGGTTTTCTATTCGTTTCTAAAATAAATCACAAATCGCTGAAATCTGATATAATGAATAAATGCACGTCATTTCTAACCAACTTAAATAAATTTAAACAATAAGCTCTGTGTACGGTTTGAGTCCAAACTACAATAAAACAAAAGTTTTGATTGTAAACCGAGCAAATGAAAACCATCCAGACACATTATAATAGGTGAATGTGAGGCAGTAAACAAGATCGTTTACATTGGTGCCATTGTTGATAACGTCGGAAACTGCAAGTATGAAATTCAACTAATTGCTAAAATCCTTGCTAACTTCCTTTACTCTTAACATGCATGTAAGTTCACCTACTAGAATTTCCCAGCACTCTGCTACAACCATCGACTATTTCTGTAGTAACTTTAGTAAGGAAAATATCCCCTGCTTGGTCATCCCACCTGCTTTATCAGACCACGAAGCAGTATATTGTTCAAAACAAAGCTCTTGGAATGCTTGTCAAAAAAGTCAAACATGGCCGCTTATATAGTAGGACTAATTATAATAGGTTTTATCAAAACGGTCTTGGGCACAACTGGGAGGATCTGCTGAATAGAGCAGAGCCATTTGATTCCTTCTACAGGTATCTTAAACATGCATTCAATGAAGCCTTTCCAAAAAAATTAAACTGAAAAGTAAAAAACCAAGTCAGAAGTCTAAGATCTTTTCACTATATAAGAAAATACACCAAAGAAGAATTTTTTTAAATACTATAATAAATAGCGTAATATCTACAGAAAAGTCATTAAACAAGCAAAAGAAAATTATTTCTAGTCCAGAATAGAACGAGCCAGTAATGGGGCAAAAGAGAGCTGGGTTATTATCAACGAACTTAGGGGTAAAAACCAACCGCGTGTAACATCGTCTTTAAATCCCAATATTATAAATAACTACTACTCTTCAATCGCAGGAAATCTAATGGAAAACATAATTCCAACAAATGACCCCTTGAGCTACCTTGGAGAAATTTACAATCATAATACCTTATACCTACATAGCACAAGCATCGACGAACTTAAAAAAATTATAACCGACATTAAGAATAAGAAGTCGTGTGGTTTCGACGAAATCTCTGTAAATATATTTGAAAATCTACCAGACTCGGCTCTTTATATATTAGCATCTCTAGTAAACGAATCGTTCGAATCCGGAACATTTCCATCTTTTTTAAAAACTTCGGTAGTTATTCCACTCTATAACGGCGGAGAGGTAGATAATCCATTTAACTTCCGACCTATCTCAGTAATCCCCACATTAGCAAAAATTGTCGAAAAATTAGTTAAAAAAAGGGTTGTAGAATTTTTGTCATCCTGCAACCTACTAAGTGATCAACAATTCGGATTTCAAAAGGAAAAAAGTACAAATGATGCAATGTTCTCATTTTTAAGTCAGATTTATGACGAAATCAATAACAGATAGGCAGCGGCGGTAATTTTCTGCGATTTATCAAAGTCATACCCATCAAACCGTAGCCAAATAGTTAGAAATCCAAATTATTCTAATAAACTAAATACAAAGTATGGGGTACCCCAAGGGTCCGTTCTTGGCCCAATTCTTTTTTTATTATATATCAACGACCTGACAAGAATTAATATTGAAGGAAAATTCGCTTTATTTGCTGACGACACCGCCATACTGCGCCACAATAAAGATGCTATTGTCCTTCAGCAAATGGTGTCAGCCGATATAAATAAGGTCAAAGAGTGGTGTGACTAAAATTTGGTTTCAATCAACATTATCAAAACCAACATAACTACATTTCACTGCAATTTAACGAACATCTCCCTAGGTAACCTTCTTTCTTGGAAATAAACCCTGCTCAAAATTTCTTGGACCAAACATTGACTGCAACTTAAAATTCAACGAACACATTAAAATACTTAGTAACAAACTAGCATCTTGCTTATTTTTCACTAATCGAATCATACTTAAGGTGCGGCATTGCTTTCTGGGGCGCATGTAGTAAATAACTTATACAAATAATATTGGTACCTCAAAAACGTGCCGTGCCATTCGCTACCTGCACAAAACTGGAATTCGTGAATCATGTAAGCCTCTGTTGTTGACACATGGATTTCTCACTGTGATATCCATTTATATTCTAGAAACAGTTTGTTTAGTTCATAAGCATAGATGTAATATCATAAACACTTCCTCCATACATGTAACTAATCAAAGACTCAATTATTTACGATGGCTATAAGATGTTCAATCGCTTACCAAATAATATTAAAGAAATGAGCTCAAATTCAAATTTCAGAAAGGCGATTAAAAGCCTGTTGATTGTAAAGCCCTATTATAATTTAGACGAGTACTATAATGACACATTTTAATTAGGCATTAGGCAATGAATAAATATAGCATGTGATATATCGTTGAAAAGGGAGAAAAATACTCTATTTAATGCCACTATTTCTCGCCAGTTTCAAAAAAAATTTGTAACGCCCTGAGGAGTAAATTTCAAAATACAGGTGATTTTGAAAAATTTAGACAAAACCTCGTTGAAGTACTGTGTTTTGCAATAAATTTTCGCCTTAAAGTTTTCAACGTATCTCTCCAAATAACGGAGATATTTTACTTAGACTATTTTCCGTCATATCTCTTAAAGTAGGCCATGGATTTCAAATGTCTTTAAACCATTTTGTAGCTTATAAAAATCGACATAATTTTCGTTCAAACATTTTTTTTGCACCATCGATATTAAGTGAGATATTCTCGATGGCCCTGATAAAATGGACAGCCTGTATATCAGATTTCCTAATAATGTCAACTATACAGTACCAAGTTATTTAAATGATTTCTATCCTTGTTTTTTAAATTAACTTAAATTTGTATACTCTGTAAATTTTCACTACAATTTTTCCTTCGCAATTCTATTAGTTGCATTTCAAATATTATTGTCCTTATAGCATATTCACGGATGGCTGAGACTAACAAATATGCGTGATTACCTCGTGATCGCGACGTGTTCCATCCCCATTGGCTGCATTTTTCAGGAGATTGCCAGCGGTTTTCTCGACTTCAGTTATATGTAATTTGCGTAATAGTGTATTCACATTTATTAAAAAATTTGAATTATTATAACTCATAAACGGTTTAGTGAATCCCTTTGAAATTTATGGTAGTGTATTATCAAGTTTAAAAGAACAATATCCTAATATCCAATCGTTCTAAAATCGATCAGGAAACTCCTTGTGTATTCTTAATAATTTTACACACGAAGGGCTCTGGTGAACTAAGCGCACGTGAACAGCGCATGTATTTTCTCACTGCTCGGTGAACAGATTTTAGTCACTTTTTTTAAATTTTTTTAGTATCCACCCTGTACATTTTTTACTAAAATTATATCCTATATTTTCGTTGGTAGTTATTAGTGGCATCTACTTACCAAATATTGTCTTCATCACAGTTTTATTGATATAGTGTAAGTAAGAGGGGGAAGTAAATACCACAGTTAAATTTTGCGCTCGAGTTGCATTAAAATATAGTACGTATAAAATGTTCCTGGTGTTCACCCTGTATGACAGATTTGGTTAAATTTTAACAGGAAGTAATCACACTGGGCTGTTCCACATACATTCCAAATTGGAAGTAAATATTTTAAGCCTAACAAAAGTTATGGTTTTTAGAAGAAACATTTTACACTGACACACCATACACAATTACACAAGCATTTTTATTCCATTTTAATGCACTGTGTTACAGAACGGGTGTCTGAAACTGTTTAACTGTTTATAATGTATCTATCTGATTAAATCATAATTGTATTGAATAAAACAACACCATGGTGTACCCCACAAGAAATATTCAGATTTGAGCCCATACGAAACAACCATAATATTCTGTATATGAATAAAAATAAAGAACATCATTATACTTCTCTCAAGAATATAAAAACGTACGTTTACATTAAAACTGGTGCTCATATTTGTCACTCGTTTTCTCGCAGGCGATTTGAGTTGGCTGGTATTTCCAAATGGTACCTATATTTTTTTCTCTTAATTCTCCTTGTATTTTAATAATGATGTACAGAGCTCACTTATTCAAATTCAAGATGCGGAATAAGAAGAAAATAAAGAGGAGCCTTCTGCGGATAAGTCTGAACCCGAGAAAATTAATAATGGCAAGACTTGTAATTATACCCCGGGGTGTCAAGCTCAGTTTTATAAAGCTTCAGCATTCATTTTCCGCGAAAGTATTTCTATACTTTATATAGAGTGAGACAAATAAAAACATAAATACATATAATATAATCGCTAAGGATTTCTACCCTACAAAAGATGGGATAGAAACGATTTTGATATATGTTGTATAGGTGAGGACCCTGAACATAATATTTTACAGCTTCAGCAGCCTTATCCAAAATATTCTCTCAAAGTCAAAACTACCCAAGTAACATTTTTAGACACAGTTCCGAAACAGATTTGGTAGTAGGAAACAGTTTTGTAACTATTTCGATACTTAGTTGAGATACAATGGTTTACATACAATTCCGACATTTTTCTGAAATTGTTACCGTTTATTTAACTTTTACATATAGCACAACAATATTACTCAACAGTTTAGTAATTGTTTCTACCACTAAGTACAACTTTTCTTCAGAACAACTGTTCGGAACAATTTCGAAACATGCTGCAGCATCTGTTACTTTTGAATAGAATATCTAGGAACATTTAGTTAGGTACGTAATGTTTTTAGGATTTAAGTTGGCAATAGCGACAGAAATGATAGATGATTATCAAGGTCATAAGTGGAGGTGACATGTTTACTTTGTTCTTATTTGTAAATAAAATAAAAGTGTGAAAAGCTATCTAGAAGTTGAATTGTGTCCATCATTACCCCTCACTCAACAGCATTCCTAACACTTATTTATAACTGCAATCTTGTGATTCTCGTGTCACCACTGAAAGAGTTTGAAACTCATTCTTGTATCCAGCACAAAATAGATTATTAACAGAAACTAGGAACTTTTTTACAAATTATAACCATTTAACAAATTTTGTAATTGTTATCAGTAACGTGATGAAAGTAGAAGAGTGTCCCATTTGGATAGAAAATATTGAGGAAGGTAAAAAAGTTGAAATGAAAAATATACAAAAGAAACAAGTTAATCATTATAGCATTTACTGCACTTTTTATATAATTGTTGCACATTCTATAGGATACTCTTCGCAGTTTCTTCTGTAAATAATATCAGTTTTAGACATTTTCAGTTTAATTACCTACAAAACATTAAAAAAAAATATTTAAAAAAATGCATACCTTTTTTATTTATTGATAGATTTTGTTAAAAAAAAACAATAGGATTGTTCCTCTAGCCAACACGAACTTAGCATCCAAATTTCAATACAATCGGACTTTTCGTTCTTAAGTTATCGTGCTTACAAGAAACGTGACGGACGGACGGACGGACAGACAGACAGACAGACAGACGGACGGACGGGCGGACGGACAGCCAGACAGACGTACGGACAGACGGACGGACGGACGGACGGACAGACGGACGGACGGACAGACGGACGGACAGACAGACGGACAGCTGGACGGATGGACATTTTGAAAGTTGTTCGGAATTCGATCACCAACACAGTGGTATGAATTTTTTTTCTCTACGAGCAAGATTACCGGTTTTAGAAATGTGCCGATCGAATGCAATATACTCTTCGCTTTGTATTTGGTAAGAGTAATTATAATAAACAAAGTCACTCAAAGTACACGTGCGCAACGCCGGCCGATTTATATACATGTTGCTAACATTTCCGAAACAATTTAGAAACACAGAAGAAATAGTTTAGAGACATTTTTTTTTCCTTCTTCAATTCTTTGGGACTTCCTGCCACATGTATGATTTCTTTTTAAGCGGTGCTAGGGGAATCTACAAAATATCATAATTAACCAGTATGTTACTGGTAAATAACCTCTACGCCTGTGACTTTTACGTCAAAGGATCAGTTAGAGGTTGCTTTTTTTAAATATACAACACAAATAAGTATAATTAAATATCTCGCCGACGTTTCGGAAATCTAATCTGTTTCCCTTTTCAAGGCTTTTTTTTGGCCGTGCGAAAAAAATTTGAAATAAACGAAAATTCGCGCCCATTAAAAATACAAATTTTTCAATTTTTGTCAATATCGATTTTCTCAAAAACTGTGGCATATATAAGAAAATTACAAGAGGACTTTTTTTAGGCAATTGCTCAAGCTTTCTTTTTGATGACGAGCAATTTTTTTATATCTATATAACGGTTAACGAGTGATCAGTAAAATAAGGGTTTTTTACCGAAGGGGCGGTTTTTTTGAGGAGTTGCGCGGCACCCCCAGAACTGATTTTTGTGGTTTTGTGATGTTTAATCCTCGCACTGAGAGTTGCGAAAGGAAAATTACAGATAACATTTTTTGCGAGCTTCTGGTGTATTTTTTACTTTACCGACTGGACTATTAGTTATAAAAACATTGATATATTTGCGAAACTACTTAAAAAGCTGTGAGCTACAAATTAGAAACATGTTTCTCTTTATTTTCGAAACTAGCAAAGAAACGTGCAGTGCCACCAAAATAGAAACACGTACTACACTACCATAAGAAATAGTGTATGCGTCGAAAATGTATCGCAACATATTGCAAACAGTTCCCATTTTGTACATCGGAACAGGCACACTTGTTAGAAACGTTTCCGAAAATGTATCTCAAAATGCTACTTGGGTACGTTTGTTAATTCACGTGTAATCGCCCATGTTTAAATAATATTAACAATTATACTGGAATTATTTCAAAGAAAAAAATCAGTTTATCGAAATGTAATAGGAATACCTTTTTTATTTCCAATGATCTGAAAATTAGTTTTTTACAATAATTTTCAGAAATTTGAAAAAAATTAAAAAATTATGAGGAAAATACTGGCAACCACCCCATAAAACTTCGCCTTAAACAGAAGAGACTAATGCCACGTAAACCAGTGTACAGATCGCCCATGACTAAGTTTAAAACGTGAATTTGATATTCTTAAGGAGTCGGAAGATATTGAGGAAAAAACTGAAATTTACTATCCCCTCCTAAGTGGTTATCACCCTTATGATTCATTTTCGAAAATTAGTTTAGATAAAAAACTACCATTATTTTTTAAAGTACTATCAGCCGCAGAAATATAGGGAGACAGTTTTGGGCCATCTGGTATAATAATTATAATCAAAGAAATCTAGGATCGAAATCAAGAAATAACAAACAATTTTGTAGTATTAATAACTTTCAGTGCAGTAAGTGGAATGAATTAATGGTGCCCCGACATTGATTTTTTTGATACCGTTACTCAGATACTAGAATTTAGGTTTCTAGAAAGAAAAATATTATTTTATAAAATAAGAGAAACGTAACAAACTTGAGAAATTGTTTTTTCCTCATAATCCAACGATTAAAACAGTGCACATAAATTTAATAAATGTGTTGAAATCTTGATAGTCGTAAAATTTACTCAAAAAACTTGCTACTTTTTCACATCCTGTAGAAAATACCATGACTCAAACGAAGACGATCGGACAAGACACTCGTTTTCACAAATGAATTATCTCTTATCCGGAAATGTTCTATTCTGCCTGAGAAAATCTTGTTTGAGTATTTAATTCTGAATTTAATAACTGTGTTGAAATTTTGATAGTCGTAACATTTAGTAAAAACATGTTACTCTTTCACATCCTGTAGAAAATACCATGTCTCAAACTAAAACGATCGAACGAGACACTTGTTTTCACAAATTAATTATCTCTTATCCTGAAAAGTTCTATTATACCTCAGAAAATCTTGTTTGAGTATTTAATTCTATGAGTCGGATTGAACTTCGAAAAACACATTTTTTTCTAGCCTAACGAGACTATGTTCTCTCCCCATTATCGAGGATGTTGAACACGATGGCAGTGGTTAAATCTCTCTCCGATGTCACCCCACCCCCCTAACCGGCCAAAAACTATCCTCGAAAGGGGTAAACCGATTATCCGCCGTCTCCTACCAGCCAAACCTCTTTTGCCCCCATTTTCGAAGATGCTAAGCACGATGGTGATGTCGAGACCCCTCCTCGATTCCCACCAACCCGCCAAAATGGCCAAAAACCACCTCCCAAATAGGTGAAACGCGGATAGGCCGTCTTCTCTCGGCTAAACCTGCGAAAACCCTCGTTTTCGAGGACGCTGAGCACGATGGTGTTGTCGAAACCTCTTCTCGATCCCCGCCAACCCATAAACAGCCAAAAACCACCCCCGAAGGGGGTTATTCGCAGCTAGGCCATCATGCTCAGCATCCTTGAAAACGGGGTTACCCCTTTCGGGGGTAGTTTTTGGGGTTTGGAGGGTGGGGTGACCTCGGAGAGAGATTTACCCACCGCCATCGTGCTCAGCCAGCATCCTCAAGAATGGAGGCGTGACATAGTTAGGCTAGGAAAAATTTGTATTCCTCTCTTACAGAATGCACTAATTTAGCAAGGAGCGAGTGTAGATACGTCAGCATATACTCGTATTTCGATACGAAACTGCAGCAACGTCAAGCGCGGTGAGTACTTGGAAGAGTCAACCGATCCACGGAAACACAGCGTTCTCGCTCCATCTTCTAACGACTTGTATATCAGCGCATGCGTAGAAAGTATGTAACTTTAAGCGGGTGTTACATAGCCGATATATCATCCTTCGGAGGGGATGTAAAGCAGTCGGTCTCTTGCCTACTAATTGTTAGGCAAGTAAGAGATCCCTACTCTTCGATAGAGAAAAGGTTTGGCCAATTTTCCAGGTGGGAGTAGCTCGTCCCCTGGTGCCGGTGCCATGCCTAAGTAGCGGAAATAGGCCGACATTAAATAAGTGAGAGAAAAAAGGAATTTCATACATTTCATCTAATATTTAATATGAGAAACTGCAAACTAGCATATAAAGCATAAACTATACTGCTAATCTAATTCTGACCAGGCTAATATACTAATAAAGTTAATCAACGACATGATTCTGAATTTATAATAATACATTTTTATCTCAGAGACAACATTGAAAGACTTCTCCCTTACGACTGCCCCTCTGGGTGTCTTGAAATTGCATCAAAGTCTCTATCCATACCTAGAGAACACTCGATTGCCTATCGCAAACAAATATTTGAAAATGTTTATATAAACACTTTCTAAAAATAAAAAAAATTGAACCCATGAGGGTCTCACAAAGATACTTCAACTTAAGATTAATTCAACTTTTACGACATACGTTAATTTTGCGGTACACTGTATTAAATATGTTAAATATGCATAATATTCAGCAACTTATTATTCTACAAGTTTCAGAGGTAACCACGGAAGGACAATTAGTAACAAGTATAATTTATTGCTGTACTCTCGTACTTAAAGGCTTAGTTATTCTGTTCCAGTAATTTGCTCACCCACGCAGACAAATGTTTATGTCATAAAAAGGACAAATAAGCGGCAGTATCGTATTATGCTCTTTTCTTCTCAAATTGACCCTTTAATGAGCATTCCAATTTATTACGTTCTTAAATTTACTGCTGTCTAAACCGTTCATTCTTATAGAAAATCTCCTTTATTTTCTTTCTTCTACCATTAAATAGGCTCTGCATATTTTAAAATAATGAAATGATCTATTTTAAACTTTATTTTCTCTCAACATTATGGTGTATTAATTATTTCTTAGTATATTAAAACTTTACTTTAACTCGAAATAAAATTGTGCAGTTCTTAAACTTAGGTTATAGGTTTAAAATAGGCTAAAGTTCACGAAACAAGAAAGTTTAGAAGCTTTATAGATCCGCGGGAACCTATAGGAGGTGAAAAGGGGTATTTTTAATTGAAAAATCGTTGTTTTTTTTCTATTTTCTCGAGATATTTGGCATTTATAATAAAATAGTTCGAGTAAAAGTTGTTTCTGACAAAGTTATCTATAATTTGGCGTTTAAATGGCAATAATTAACTGAAATAGGACCATTTTCGATGGGAGTTGAAAGGGGTGAATTTTCTTTTAAGTTTCTCTAAAAATAAGCGTGATTCAAAAGATTATATAATTTCATTCATTTTTATTATTTACGTACGAATATTAATAGAAAAATAATACAAAGAAATATATATAATTTAAATTTTAAAAAAATATACAGAAAAAAAAACGTTGCTATTCAATTTCGGAACTGTCGTCTACATTATCGTCATCAGGTTCAAGCTCTTCTAAATCACTTTCATCAAAATTTGCGCGAACAAAGTCTATTACGTCATCTTCTGCTGCAGTTTGATCTTCGCAATTACTACATTCAGAGCCTTCACAAATTTTATACATTACAGAAAATTTTAAACCCGCTTTTATGCATTTGGACTGGTTGCAGGATATCTCCTCTTTTCCCATCCCCACTCTTTTGGAAACTTTTCATTGCCAGGCCATTTTTGCACCAGATAATATTTTCAGTGTGAGTGTTGTGCTGCAGCAGCAGCCGTTGGAAGCAATGATTCCAAGTGAGAAGTTTTTTGAAGCAATTGTTGAAACATGTGAAGTCTGTGTCCGTCCAGTGTTATATTTTTTTACATCCATGCAGACCCAAAAAAAATTCTCTCCTACCTCTTTTACTTCATTTAAAGAAAAATTTTCATTATAAAAAGCAATTATAGCATTTTGCTCTCGAAGTAAACCATTTGTAATCAGTTTTATTGTTCGTTCTTTTCCTTTATTGTACTGAGCGCTTGTTGTATTGCAGCCGCTTACCATGTTAGCTGAAAGTATCTTTTTTTTTATAAACTTACGTAAGCTTAAAAAACCGCTATCAACCCCCATCGAAAAATGGCTGTATTTCGGTTAATTATTGCTATAAAGTTAATTTAATTTTGTCAGAAACAACTTTAATTTCAATTAATATTTTATAAATGCAGATTAAACGCAGAAAAATCGATTTTTTAAATTAATAATACCTCTTTTTGTCCCCTATAGGTTCCCGCGGATCCGTAAATCTCCTGAACTTTTTTGTTTTATGAACTTTGGCCTAGTTTAAACTTGTAACCAAAGTTTAAAGTCTGCACATTTTTTTTTTCAAGTTACAGACATTTTTTCGATCTTTTCCTATACCATATCCACCAACGACAATATTATGCAACATTTGATTGTTTTATTTTAGTTTGTGTTTATATTCGGTGTTAAAATTTATATTTTTCGTTATTAACGTAAAATTTGTTCAAACTCTCAATCGAACAAGTGTTAACCTTGTCAATTATTTTCTTCCAAATATTCCAGCCATCTTAAAAAAAAATATTCCACTAATTTTGCAAATTCACTAGTAGATGTATTTGCAATTATATTTTTTTCAGAGCATATTTGGACACTGTTAAGAGAAAGATATTTCATAGCCAGACGAAATGCATC
Organism: Stenurella melanura; assembly: GCA_963583905.1. Classification (NCBI taxonomy): domain Eukaryota; kingdom Metazoa; phylum Arthropoda; class Insecta; order Coleoptera; family Cerambycidae; genus Stenurella; species Stenurella melanura. Next base: position 200,112,717 of record OY757309.1, read on the forward strand.
AATGAATGCTACAGGAAATTAATTCGTAAACATTTGAATAATAATATTCTGATAACAAATATGAACCATAGTATTTTATTGTGTAGACCTATATGTATTTTATTATTTTTGGAGGTATTTGGACATAGTTTAAAACACTCCGGATGAAAATAATTTAGAAAGCTATATTAGATATGTACTAATAGCCAAACACAAATAATAGATGTGGATTTTACTCTTCTCTTGTTTACTGACGTCTTGACGTGATTGTCCATTTTACTTCCACATCCACGTAGTGGATTGGAAGTATAGTAATCGCAAAAAAAATTTCAAAAATTTTTATTCGCGAAATAGGTTTAGAATGTCATGAAAGGTCGAGATTTTAAATTTGAACGAAAAAAAATTTCAGTCTGTCGGTCTGTCTGTCTGTCTGTCTGTCTGTCTGTCTATCTGTAACTTTTTTTTTTGTCCGCACGTTTTCTCCGGAACGGTTTAAGATATTAACTTGAACTTTTGTACACGTATATATTATAACGAGATCTGGAACTGGATTGTTTTTTGAGGATATCCGGTGAAGGATTGGGGGTTAAATAGGGGTAAATAGGGGAAAATAAGTAAAGTTAGCTTGTAAGAGTACAGAAACTTGAAATTCGGTGTATATACTAGAAGTTAAGGCCTCAGATTTGTTCATAATATTTTTCAATAAAATAAAATTGAGATATTCACATGAAATTTAGTACGCATATGTATCATAACGACATCTGGAACTAGATTATATTTTGAGATGATTCCGTTGAAGCGTTGGGGGTTAAATAGGGGTATAAGGGGGAAAATAAGTAAAGCAAGCTGGTAAAAGTACAGAAATTTGGGATTTGGTGTATATACTAGAAGCGAAGGTCTCAGGTTTTTTTTATTAGTATTTTCCATCTTCCCACCACCTTATTAAAAGAGTTGATAAAATTAAATTTAAATTTTCACTTAACATTTGGTACATTTATGTATTATAACTATAGCTGAAACTAGATTATATTTTGACATGATTGCGTTGAAGGACTGGGGTTAAATAGGGGTAAATAGGGGAAAATAAGTAAAGCAAGCTGGTAAGACTACAGAAACTTGAAATTCGGAGTATGTACTAGATGCCAAGGTCTCAGATTATTTATAATATTTTTCAACCCCCTCCACCCCTACTTCATTATTAAAAGGGTTGATAAAATAAAATTGAGATATTCATTTGAAATTTGGTACACGTATGAATTATAACGACATCTGGAACTAGATTATACTTTGAGATGATTCCATTGAAGGATTGGGGGTTATTTAGGGGTAAATAGGAGGAAATAAGTAAAGCAAGTTGGTATGAATACAGAAACTTGAAATTCGGTGTATGTACTAGAAGCCAAGGCCTCAGATTTTTTAATAATATATTTCAGCCCCCACCATCCCTACTCCATTATTCAAGGGGTTGATAAAATAAAATTGAGATATTTACATAAAATTTAGTACGCATATGTATTATAACGACATCTGGAACTAGATTATAATTTGAGATGATTCCGTTGAAGGGTTGGGGGTTAAATAGATGTATATAAGGGAAAATAAGTAAAGTAAGCTGGTAAAATTATTAGTATTATTAGTATTTTCCATCTCCCCACCACCCCCACTCCCTTATTAAAAGAGTTGATAAAATTAAATTTAAATTTTCACTTGAAATTTGGTACATTTATGTATTATAACTATATCTAAAACTAGATTATATTTTGACATGATTGCGTTGAAGGAGTGGGGGTAAGTAGAGGTAAATAGGGAAAAATAAGTAAAGCAAGCTGGTAAGAGTACTGCAACTTGAAATTCGGTGTATGTCCTAGAAGCCAAGGCCTCAGATTTTTTAATAATATTTTTCAACCCTTCCACTTACCTTACTACATTATTAAAGGGGTTGATTGAATATTGAGATATTCACTTGTAATTTGGTAGACGTATGTATTATAACGACATCTGGAACTAGATCATATTTTGGGATGATTCCGTAGAAGGGAATATGTAAATTAAGCTGGTAAGAGTACAGAAATTTGGGATTCGGTGTATATACTAGAAACCAAGGTCTTTCTAATATTTTTCAAACTCCACCACCTCCGCTTCATTATTAATGGGATTGATAACATCACATTGAGATATTCACTTGAAAGTTAGTACACGTATGTATTGTAGTGACATCCGATTGAGATGACTCCATTGAAGGAGTCGGAGGTGGTAGGTTGTGAATAGTGGAAAATAAGTAGGGTAAACTAGAAACTTAATTTTTAGCGTATATGGTAGAAACCAATTCCTCAAACTTTTCTATTACATCTACCCCGAATATTATTAAAATTCTATGACCAATAATTTCCACATACTAGAGTGCAAATATAGTCAAGATGTTTCCTTTAAAGTGACTTGGATGAAGAATTTGGATGTGGAAGTAGTGATTCCTTGGGCAGCGGTTTTTTAGAGTAGTCTTCACAGTTTTATATAAATTAGTTACCTCCGTAGGTAAAATTGTTATATCTTTAATTTTAACCATCTGCCGGTGAGTCCAGCTTGATTGTCGAAAAGCACGTCAATATCGTATATAATATTTCGTTACTGTAGAAGCCTAAAGTGGCAACCATCTTCAACAACTTATTAATGTGCTTAACAAATTTTATACTCAATGGCCGATTTTAGGGATTTTCCTTTTGCTAATGCTAACATGCCGTATAAGTTTCAATATGATTGGATTCCCGTTAAGTTACCGTGCTTGCAACACACAGACAGATGGATGACCGCCACTTTTAATGCTATTTAAAACTCGATGATTTTTCGATATATACGGTTTTAAAACTATTTCTTGGAAAGAAACTATTCATTTCAGAATATTTTAATATGTTAGATTTGATGATAGCTTCAAATGTTTTTGATAATATGGGTAATTTAGGTCCATAATTATTAATTACTTTCAAATCTCCCTTTATGTATATTAACTGTATTTTGGGAAATATGGGAAACACGTAGTTAACAATAATTTAAAAAAAATTGGTATTAAAGCCAATAATGTTTCACACCTTTTAAGTGTATTTACAGAAATGCTGCATATCTGGATTTCAATTTTTTTTCCAGATAAACCTTCTCTATCACAACTACTACAGAATTTTGATGGACACCTATATCTTCTCTTGCGCCTGCTTGAAGGCCAGTATTTCTCACATGTCCCCTCACATATCCCAAAACGACTTTCACTTTAACGCTGTTGAATATCACACCAATTCTACGTTCTTCTACAATCCATAATTTTCTGTTCACTTTATATTATTTACAAACTCCTAATATCATGATTGCAAATAGCTCTTCTTGAACTAGAATATTTTCTGGAACGCAAATTGAATATTAACACTGCCATCATGGTACACACAAAAAAAAAATGGTACACACAGACAGTATATAGCTATAGCTGATACAAACTATAGCCAGACTTTAAATATATCAAGGAGTAACTCATTTTATTGAAACATGAACTTTTTTTAAACATATTTTTGGTGAAATAGACTCATAAAAAATGAGGAATTTTACTTCTACATCCACTAAGTAGTGGGTTGGACGTATACTAATCGAACTTCCCTCTTCGTGCATGAAGCAAAAAGGAAAGTTTCCTTCTATTCTATAGCAGTGGTAATTTTTTTTTTTTAAATAAGTTTAGAATGTCATGAAACGTGAAAATTTTAAATTTGAGCAATGAAAAATGTTTCCATCTATTCTAGTGGTAATTTTTTTTTCCAAAATGGTAAAAAAATGTTGCAGTTTTTTTTCCAAAATAGGTTTGGAATGTAATAAAACGTAGAAATTTTAAATTAGAGCAAAAAAAAATTTTTCATCTGCTCTAAAGTAGTGATGAATAAAAAAAAAATTTAATTTTTGAAAAAATCAACATGCAGTCTTTCTGCTGCATAAATTAAAAAAATGAAGGCACCTCTATAATTTTCAGTTTTCTCTCTTCCTAGATAGATAAAAATGTTATCAAAACTTCATATATCCTCTTGATTGAAATTATATGTTATTATTGCAAATAATGTTTGTAACGAACACAGAATACACTACTTGCTCTGAATATCCAAAAAGCGTTGATTTATTACTACAAGAATCGAGATGAAATAGGGATTAATAATAAGAAAAGTCAGAAATACATTTAACAATATCAGACAAAGCGCTGAAAATGAATTCACTGCACATACACAGGACTACTGCGAAGCGTAAATTGAATTTTTTACCACAGCAATTAGAACAGCATTCTTTCCTTCAATGATAAAAAGTATTATGAAACAACTTTTTGATATATAATAAAGTGAAATATATTGTGTATGCTGAAAATGTCTATAAGAACAAACAGAAATAATAAATGAGGGTATCTAATACTAAAATGTTACGGGATGTTACAGAAAAATTACCAACTGAGGTCATTACTTTTGTTAGAGTGTGTGCAAAAGAGATACCATCTTCATTATAAAAATTGTTCTTCTGACCCTTTCTAAATAAATTATATATTAAGCATAAGTAAGTGAGTGAATGAATGAGTGAATGAATGAGCGAATGAGAAAGTAAGTGATTGAGTGACTGAATGAGTAAGTAATTTTCCGGCATTCCGTTTGCTCAAGTTCGATTGACTGCACCGAGGTGAATTTTATCCTTATCTTCCAAATTCTAATATATGAAATATGTGTATTAAATTAAGCATATTTTGAAAGAAAATGGCATGCGAATAACAGCTCGATATTTTCAGATACTTTAGTAAGTACAGTAGTTGTATGATATACAATTCTCAACATCCAAACCTCGCGTCGTTAATAAATTTGCGTTAATTGCTATAGGTAAGTTTTATCTCAGAATATTAGTGAAAATGATAAATTGTTTAGTGTGTCTATGAATTATCTCTTGCGAAGAACATTCACTTAAAGATGCAATTAGTTCTTTTAATTGATTTATTTTACAACCAACAAAAGCTTACAAACATATTAACGTGTTACTATATGATTGGAGCCTACCGCAACAACGGAGGCGTGGACGCATAGATTGTGATAACATGTAAAAGTATACATATTTAACATCGGTATTACGTGAAGAATGGGCTCAACAGTAAAAATAAAATATTTTCAAGGTAGATTGAATATAAAGGACTTACCGTATGAATTTAGTTCGGAAGCCGAATAGTCTCTATACGGTATCTGAAAAAACATAAATGTAATTAGAATTTTAAAAAAGTTACTAGCATTTCTAGGATAAAGAAATAAGCGAAATTTACCTAATCAACATATACCATAATATGGACAGTTTTCGACATGCTGCTGGGGCAAGAAATTAATAATTTTAATCTCCAAATTATTAAAACAATCAAGAGATATACATTGTGAGTGTTTGTCCATTTGTCCTCTTATAAAATATACTAAAGTGTCCACAAAATCGAAACTGTATTGTGGCTGTCATATTGAAAAATGGTGGCGAATTGTTTGTTGTTTGGTGTATACTTAATTCTTTAACCTTAAAAGAAATTACAAATACAAAATTCAGTTCATAATACAGCAAACAATTATTTCTGTACCATTTAATGGTAATTGTTCCTTGACATTAGAGCATTAAGTCGTCATTGTTAAAAAAAAATATTAAAAATTGAAGAGTAACATTTGGTTAGGAATCGAAAGTTATTTTATTGAAACGACAGTCATAAAAGACCGTTTATTATCACCTTTCACAATCCCTAAAGATTGTGACTGTTTTTTTATTAAAATTATATACAGTTTTATTAAAATCGTACAAAAAATAGCTAACGATTGTTTTAATTATTTTAATCGAAAATATATATTTAGCTTTATATATCAATAGGAAAATAATACAGGTACCTAAGTACTTAGAGAAAATAATTATAAATACCTACTTGCAAAGAAAAATACTAGTATGATCTTACAACTCGACGTGCATTACATCACCATTCACATTAGAATTTGATTCCACCGAGGTTTAAGAATGACAATTCTCTAAATTTGCTGATTCCCATGAGAATTTTAAAAAGTGAAAATTTTCTCAAGAGAATTATACCTACATAAGATTTCAAGAATTGGGCTCCTAGGAGCCCATTTTAATAGAACCCCCAACATTTGTTATAATATATTTCTATTAGAATCTTAATTGTATCCGGACATACTTATGTAATTTTTACTTTTTTTCTAAACCGTCGAAAAAAATTGACAACAGGTATGAGATTTCAGGAAATAAATAATTGCTTGCTGTAAAATCTTAAGTAAAGGTATACATTTAAAAAAATTGAGTTATGACACCTGAGACATTTTTTATATTATTTCACAGTTCGTGAGATATTGACCACCCACGCACAGTGACACACCCCACCTCATACTATATTTTATTATTATAGGTAAAGAAAACTAGGTTTTTCAGTTAAAGGAAGTATTGTAATTGTAATATTTTCTTCTTTCTTTGAGTTTTCAGGTTTCCGGCATGCAGATTACGAAAATTAAGGTCTGCCAATTGGATTGGTATGTAGCAAACACAATTGCCTAGGAAGAAACCTGCTATACTTTTAATGATAATATACAGAATTGTCACTCTAAAGATGTAGTCAACTAAAAATACGGAAGAGGAAAGTAATATTTGGTTAATAATATTTTCAAGAAAGGAAACCTGTCGTATAAAGTTGAAATTTGGCATGTGTGAAAAATCCAAGATGGCGGACAGTCTATTGTCAATTAATATTCCATTCCACTAAAAATTTGTATCTTGGAATTTTTAAGGTCACAAATTACAAGTAGGCGTATGTGATCAAAACTCAAAAATTCAAAATGGCGAAGTGAACATGGCGAATAAGTTTTATCATTTATCGTCTGACTGAAAATCGGTATCTGAGGGTTATTGAGGTTGCAGATTACAATTATCTGGTCCAAATTTAACAATTTAACAGTTTTCTTATTTGTGATCTGATTCGTATGAAAAGCGGTATCTGCGGATTTTCTAGGTCGCAGATTATTTATTTATTTTTTATTTACTTTCACGTCTTATTTATTTTAACGTACCGGCGCGAAGTTTAGCTAATGCTGTTCCACCACTTAACCAGGACGATTATCCATCTAAGTGACGGATTCTTCCGGCGTTGCTTAACTTCGCCGATCGAGTTCTCGCCACTGAAACCGGCACCGTACTTCGCCTCATTACAAATATTTACAATTACAAATTACATTTTACAATTACATTACATTACATTACAAATTCAATAATTCAAAATGGCGGCTTGTACATGACGAATGGGTTATGGGTTTTATCATTTATAGAAAAAGAATTTTATCCAACAAAGACACTATTCTAATTAGAATAAAACTAAAAAGAACAAAATATATAAATAATTTTAAAACATGAAAACACACGCTTTTGAAAACAAACTGAAACTTTTACAGAATGCGCCTCGGAATGCACTGTGGCGTTGTTTTGAAAGGTTTTAAGTTGCCCAAGTAGTTATTATGTGGGCCACCCTACGAGCGACGTGGTTAGCGTCACTGGTGTAACCTGGCTAGCACAGTAAAGATACGGAGAGCTAAAGGGGGTGGAGTTCAAAGCTTGGGCGCCATTGATTACTAAGGGTAATCAAAGAAAATTAGAGATAAAGATAAACAAAAGACAGAAGTTACATATATATATAGTACTATATTACAAAAATATTATATTACAACAAATAAACTATCACAGCATCAACGATACTGTATAGCAAAATATTGGACAGAAATATATACAAAAGAAACTATATTACAAAATTTACTATATTACACGATACTCTATATTACAATGTGCCCCAACGGCAAAGCAAATCTGAGGCGTGTACGAGAACCAAAAATATATTACAAAAGATACGTCTCGTGACTTTCACCTCAATACTAAAATCATATATTACACAACATAGATATACTTGAGATCCTTTACGAGAGGCCAAATAACTATATTACAGAAGATAAGTCTCGTAAATTTATCTCAATATTAAAAATCATACGTTACAACAAAATTAGGAACTTGAGATCCTTTACGAGAGACAAAATACTATATTACAACAAATATGTCTCGTAACGTTATCTCAAAGTTCATAAACCTCAAACACTTTCGTTACAACCAAAAATTGAACCACGACTCACTATATCAACAACAAAAATGCATTACAGTACTACAATAAGATATTAATCATAAGGAATCACGATAAAAGCAACTACGAAACAATACTACGGCGAAATATTTGTGACAACGAATTCAAGATATAAGGAACTACGAATTAATATACAACAATGGATTTAAAATGCAAATAGCCAAAATATAATAGGTTTCACTTGAATATAGTATGTTAAATTTAGACATTTTTGGCTCTAATAGCTCAACAATCATGTGAAAATAATCCCTTTTATTGGTAACAATTAAAAGTACTTATCTTTTATTTTGTTATCCTGATGGAGAGAACTCCTAGATACGGTCCTATTCTCCGATGATCATGGGTTTAATTTCACACGTGGCCGCCTTAATCCCATTGTGAGGTTAAGAAATCGTAGAAGATTGTCGCCAAGACAAAATGAAGAAAATCTCCTCGCCTAGAATGTTTTCATGTATTCCGATTCAAAATGTAGTATAGCAAGGTGTGCATAATCTCAAATCTTGCTTAAAGCAAATAATATAACGCCAAAGCTACGTTAAATCATTAGACGTGAATAAGTTTTGTTTCATAAGAAATTAATTCTTAATTTATAAGAATATAAGAAAAACCTAAAACAATATTTCAAATGTTAGATGGCATTTACCGGTATAATTATCAAAACCTTACCTCATGTGATCATCACGAGGTTTTTCAAATTCTAACATCCCCATTACAGGTCAAACAAAATTATAAATACGTCTAATTAGTGCAATGGTTCAACGAGAAAGAGAAGGAATTTAGTCTAACGCGACGTAGTGTAACATATGTCCCGGACCGACAGTAACGTGGCTCCGCCCCAAAAAGTAGTTCCTTTATTTTAATGAAGTATTTAATCAGCTAAAGGATCTATATTGTTACTGATAGCTCTACGTTTCATGTGGCTATCCGACTTTATTATAAATACTCGACTTAACTTCATTTTTCAGTTAGTATGATTTATTTATTTAATTTAATTTGAATATCATCGAGCGTGCGCTGTTCAACACACCGATGCATAAGCATAAGCTGTTACCAACTTCTCATCTGTTTAGGAATGTTCGTTATAGTACCAGAGCATAGGATAATAAAACGTTTGATTATTAAAATTTTTCTACTAAATATTAGAAAATGTAACGAAGGATGCTTTTGTGCATTCCGCACGTTACAATATCTCGCAGCCCACATAAAAATATATATCAAATATATATATTTTTGTTAAGAGAAACGTTTTTTTTAAGAGATTCTCTAAGAAATTTCTCTAAGAGATTGTTTTTCGAAGAGATTATTTTCACGTTAGATACATCATACTTCTATCAGATATAACCAAAATACAATATACACTTATAGAGGCAATTTACATAAATAGTAAATACAGAATAGACAATATATGCAACATAAAGCAGACAATTTGGTCTATTTGCTTAAATTATTATGTTTTCTAAATTATTTATCAAATTTAAAGAAGGGTTATCAATGGAGATATCGTTATGCATGGCCTTGATATCTTTTATATAATAATGACCAATGGTCTTCCCTTCTAATTCATATATTAGAGGAGATATTTCACAAGTTATAATGCTTTTTAAGAACTTAGGAGCCGACTTTTTGAAAAATATTTTCTAGTATCACTCAAAACATAGTTCCTTTTATAAACTACATCTCAGACTCCGAATTCAACATCATGTTTCCATAAGTTATATTATTTTTCTTTATTTCGTTCATAAACTAACTTTTTTTTTTTTTTTTTTTGTTACGTAATACCTAATAGGTTGATTCTCGGTTCAATTTATCGTATGTTCAGCTAAGCTAGTCAATGCTAAATTTTGAGATACCAATTTTTGAAAATTTCTGTAACTTTACTTAATTGTCGTTTTTGATTAACAGTTGAATCATACTAGGTAAATACAGAACAAGTGTGCAACATAATTTCACTAAGATGTATCAAAATTACTCGTCGTAATATTCTTAGCATTATGACCTGGACTATTAGTTTTATGTCATAGGTGACATTTTATTCATTTCATTACTAAGCTTGTTTTCAAAATCTAAATTCAATTTGAATGATTCACAAAAGCCTATATTTAAAATTATAAAATGGGGAATATTTGATACCATTATACATTTAAAATAGCTTTAAAAGAAATTTATCCTATAAAACATTGATTACTTGTATATTAGGTAGAATTTAATTATTTTATTTTCCTATATAAATATAAAGATTATATTTGTTTCTGCACCTCTACCACCTAACTATAAGCATTAAATTTAATTCTTGCAAAAAAATAAAGATAATAAACTTCAAATAAAGGAAGGTGTTTGATATCTCTTATCAACTATAATGAGATTGTCACGGTCCCTGATTTCACCATTGACCATCAAAGTTTTTATGTATTTATATCTTTATAAATCATAAACGATGTTTTATAGAGATTTTTATACATACATTGAAATTTCTAGCAGTAAGCTTGACATTTATACTTTATAAATAGGTAATAAAATAATTTAAATGATAAATTAAATGGTTAACTGTATGTACGTGATAAATATTAACTATATTTAGTTCTAATGAATTTTCTTTCTATAGATACTCTATTATTTAAATGACTAAGAGAACTTTGTGCCTGAAAATTTTTAGCACTTAAAATTTGAAATGATACAGCAAAAATGTATTACATTTTCATGGGTACCTATGTTTTGAGATATTTCTTGCTTTACTTGATCAAATTATAAGATAACTTGAGTCATAAGTTCAAAAGCATACTTGCAAATTAGCTAATTGTTAATTAAACATTGAAAATTTATTTAAACAATTATGTACATGTAACAATTTAATTTTAATCCTTTTGTAATCAGGACATCGAATGTCAGAATAAAATTTAGATATCATACCCTCTAATATACTCATTTTTCCTATAAATTGAAGTTTCTCGTCATCTAAAAATTGATCTTCTTACATACTCCCATGAACGATAGCTCCTCTGATCCTTAGTTCATAGTTCAATTCATCTGAATGTGAGTAATTTACCTCCATATTGTATAACAATAAAATTCTCACTGAAACACAATTTCAAAGTATCGATTAGAATATATCAAACGATTAACTAAATCGTTAGTAAATAAAAGGAATTTTAAAAGCATAGCATTAATAAACTAATATTAAATGTTAAAAACAATATTTACAACATACTAAAGCTAAGAAAAATAATTACAAAAAATAGCAAAACATAAAAGACAATAGATAAACAGCAAAATATAAAGATAGCAGACAAATAGTGAAAGATAGATAAAGAGAATTTTCCTTGAACTCTACTCCTTTAAGTAATCAAGCCCCACGTTGGGCGCCACTTTGTGTGGCGTTGTTTTGAAAGGTTTTAAGTTGCCCAAGTAGTTATTATGTGGGCCACCCTACGAGCGACGTGGTTAGCGTCACTGGTGTAACCTGGCTAGCACAGTAAAGATACGGAGAGCTAAAGGGGGTGGAGTTCAAAGCTTGGGCGCCATTGATTACTAAGGGTAATCAAAGAAAATTAGAGATAAAGATAAACAAAAGACAGAAGTTACATATATACATAGTACTATATTACAAAAATATTATATTACAACAAATAAACTATCACAGCATCAACGATACTGTATAGCAAAATATTGGACAGAAATATATACAAAAGAAACTATATTACAAAATTTACTATATTACACGATACTCTATATTACAATGTGCCCCAACGGCAAAGCAAATCTGAGGCGTGTACGAGAACCAAAAATATATTACAAAAGATACGTCTCGTAACTTTCACCTCAATACTAAAATCATATATTACACAACATAGATATACTTGAGATCCTTTACGAGAGGCCAAATAACTATATTACAGAAGATAAGTCTCGTAAATTTATCTCAATATTAAAAATCATACGTTACAACAAAATTAGGAACTTGAGATCCTTTACGAGAGACAAAATACTATATTACAACAAATATGTCTCGTAACGTTATCTCAAAGTTCATAAACCTCAAACACTTTCGTTACAACCAAAAATTGAACCACGACTCACTATATCAACAACAAAAATGCATTACAGTACTACAATAAGATATTAATCATAAGGAATCACGATAAAAGCAACTACGAAACAATACTACGGCGAAATATTTGTGACAACGAATTCAAGATATAAGGAACTACGAATTAATATACAACAATGGATTTAAAATGCAAATAGCCAAAATATAATAGGTTTCACTTGAATATAGTATGTTAAATTTAGACATTTTTGGCTCTAATAGCTCAACAATCATGTGAAAATAATCCCTTTTATTGGTAACAATTAAAAGTACTTATCTTTTATTTTGTTATCCTGATGGAGAGAACTCCTAGATACGGTCCTATTCTCCGATGATCATGGGTTTAATTTCACACGTGGCCGCCTTAATCCCATTGTGAGGTTAAGAAATCGTAGAAGATTGTCGCCAAGACAAAATGAAGAAAATCTCCTCGCCTAGAATGTTTTCATGTATTCCGATTCAAAATGTAGTATAGCAAGGTGTGCATAATCTCAAATCTTGCTTAAAGCAAATAATATAACGCCAAAGCTACGTTAAATCATTAGACGTGAATAAGTTTTGTTTCATAAGAAATTAATTCTTAATTTATAAGAATATAAGAAAAACCTAAAACAATATTTCAAATGTTAGATGGCATTTACCGGTATAATTATCAAAACCTTACCTCATGTGATCATCACGAGGTTTTTCAAATTCTAACATCCCCATTACAGGTCAAACAAAATTATAAATACGTCTAATTAGTGCAATGGTTCAACGAGAAAGAGAAGGAATTTAGTCTAACGCGACGTAGTGTAACATATGTCCCGGACCGACAGTAACGTGGCTCCGCCCCAAAAAGTAGTTCCTTTATTTTAATGAAGTATTTAATCAGCTAAAGGATCTATATTGTTACTGATAGTTCTACGTTTCATGGGGCTATCCGACTTTATTATAAATACTCGACTTAACTTCATTTTTCAGTTAGTATGATTTATTTATTTAATTTAATTTGAATATCATCGAGCGTGCGCTGTTCAACACACCGATGCATAAGCATAAGCTGTTACCAACTTCTCATCTGTTTAGGAATGTTCGTTATAGTACCAGAGCATAGGATAATAAAACGTTTGATTATTAAAATTTTTCTACTAAATATTAGAAAATGTAACGAAGGATGCTTTTGTGCATTCCGCACGTTACAGCACTAAAAAAAAAAGAAAATAATGTTAATAATAACAAAGATAGTAGTAAGTATTTATAACTATGCGGGTACGGGGATACCTATGGCAGCAGACAGGTAATGGGGGGGCCTCGATGGCATGTGTCGATCCGGAGCGACCATGTTTAAACTTGTACAGACCTGTTTAGAATCGCACAGATCTGTTTACAGACCCGTTTTGAAACACCTTCAGCAGCCTGTGAATGCCTTTGCCCAACCACCCCCCATCACCCACGGTCGCGTCGCTTCGGATGGACATATGCCATCTTCTCCCCATTACCTATCTACTGACAAGTGTCCCCATACCCACATAGGTATACTACTAATGATTATGTTAATAAACGTAAATGCGCGGGGCGTTCAACACATCTGGAGAAACGAAAAATTTTGTTCATCGGACGCCCCACGCTTTTACGTTTATTAACATAATTATTATTATTAACATTATTTTCTTCTATTTAGTACATTTTAACAGTTTCAGTTTGTTTTCAATCTCTGTAAATCATTTATTTATTAATAAGATCATTATGATGCAAATATGTGTTGCAGTGGGGCGTTGGCTAATACCAATATTATATCTACCAATAAAACTAATAGTTGCTATATTTTAGTATGAAAACCTCTAAAATTGAAGATGCAGGGTCAATTGACTTCATTTTTATTGCAAAATGTTTAGAAAGGCATTTACAAAAAACATTAACTTTTGTTTTTTGGCGGAAATGTTTGGCTTCGTTTTTTGTCCAATAATTCGTCAGTTCAATTAAATTACTTGCAAAATTTGTTATCGCACACAATATGCCATAGAATTAGACAACAATGTTTTCTCGGGGGTTTTTGGGATCGCTGATCGCGAATCTCAAGTCCAATTTGGGTAATTCAAAATGGCGGAACGGACTTCGGGCCATTTTTCAGAAGAAATGAGAATGGATATCTCGGCCTAGAAAATCTTTACTCGGGGGTTTTCGAGGACGCTAATTACGAATCCGAGGTCTAATTTGGTAAATTCAAAATGGCGGACCGGAAGTAGAGTCAATATCTCAGGAGAAACTCGCATTTTTTTAGTTTTTGGGCTGAAAATGAGTGCTCGGGGGTTTTTGAAGTCATTGATCAAGAATCAGACGTCCAATTTACGAAATTCAAATTAGCGGACCGGAAAAACAGTCAATTTCTCCGGAAAACCTCGTATTTATCACTTTCTTGGGCTAAAAGTATGAAAAATGCGAGTATTTCTTCAAAAATATACTACTTCCGGTCCGCCTCTTTCAATTCTCTCTAATTCGACATCAGATTCATTATCAGCAATAACAAAAACTCCCGAGTTTCCACTTTCAGCCCAAAAAAGAAACGAATACGACCTCTGATTCGTGATCAGCGACCTCAAAAACTCCCGCGTACTCATTTTCAGCCCCTAAATCGAAAAGAAATACGAGTTCTTGAGAAATTGACTCTACTTCCGGTCCGCCATTTTGAATTTACCAAATCAGAATTCGGATTCGTAATCAGCGATCTCGAAAACCCCCAGGTACAGATTTTCATGGCCAATATATCCATTCTCATTTTCTCTGGAAAAGTGCCCGATTTCCGGTCCGCCATTTTGAATTTCCCTAACTGGATTTCTATGGCAAATTTTTCAATTAATTTAATTAAAATGGCCATTAATATTGGCCAATTATTATTGGACATAAAATGAAACCAAATATTTTCGCAAAAAAATAAGAGGTATCTACTGTTTTTTGTAAATGCCTTTCTGAACTTTTTGCAACAAAAATGAAGTCAATTGACCCTGTACCTTCAATTTTAGAAGTAAAATGCCAAAACGAGGCGACTATAAACCATATTGGTGCGTACTTATTTTCAGCGAATCATGTAAAAGTGATGTGACTATATTCAGGCCAAATGTCATTCAAATAAGTAACGACAGTCAGTCACATCCGACTGCAAATATTATGTACCTATTTATTTTCTGTATTAATCGTTAATCCTAAAGTATGTACTTTAAATAAAAATACAGTATTAGTAGACCAAGACATCGCATTAAGTGACTTGCTTTTTAGCCGTGAAACAAATTGGCACTTCCCTGCACTAGTCGATCGAAATCAGGCATATATGAACTGAATGCTAAATTAGCCGAACACACAGCAGCTAAACTGATCGGAGCCTAATGAACCCACATTGGTTATCCATTATTTCACATGCTGTGTGATCCGTGACGTTAATGAGAATAGTATGCACATGAATCAATAGAAAATACGTTTTCGATTCATACTCCCGTTGGGTAACCGATAAATTGTCGTCTTTCGACAACACTTGACGTGCAGAATATGCTTCCAATTAATTTTTATAAAAAAATTTAAAGTTGAATAATAGTATATTGCTTTAGTAAGAGTAAAAGTGGTACTTTTATGACGATTCTGTAGGCAATTACAGACGAGTCACAACAACTGGCTTTTACCCAGAATAAAACATGCCTTTTTGTTTTCAGACATCGATTAGCTATAAAGAATCTCGAATTTTACCACCAAGAACGCATTTTGTTAGAGTAGTATTATTATGAGAAGATGCTCGGGGCGGAGCTAACGTGCGCGAATATTTTTACCAGTGACAAATCATCTGGGGTAGAAGGATATATAATTATTGTAATCAAATTTTCGAGGTCGGAGAGCTGTGTAATGTAGAATATTAAAGCTTGTCACACTCTGGTGTTTACGATGAAAACATTCTTCACTGAAAGTAAGGTTATATCACTTAATTAGGCAATCCAACGACCTGTCAAACGTAATTCAAAATGGCCGACGTGGGCAAACAGGAGTTTATTTCTTATTAACTTGCGGAAACGAAACCAAGGCAATAGAAAAACAAACTCTTTTAACGAACGAAAATGAATGTTTGCAGGATGTTTGCCCACAACGCCATGTTGAAAGTCACGTGGTTTGAATTGCCTAATTCAATCAGAAACGGCGAACACAACAAGTATATCGCAGTACATCCTGTGACAGCAGGTTGACGGTGCCACTGGCTTCGACGTCAAATATGACGCAATTCGCTCTCATTGGCCTAGAACAATGGAAGCACACAAACTCGTTTCTGCGCATTATTTTTTGCGAGCATTTTCTCATAATAATACTACTCCAATATCGCATGGCCAGCGCGGCGCGGCGTATTAAATAAAATACGCTATACTATGGTTATGTTAATTATACTGTCGTACTTTTTCTGCCGCTCACAGCGTTAGAGAAAGTACTTTTATCTACTCATATTAGATTATACAGGGTGCGGCAATAGTGCGTTGAACCTCGATATCTCGAGTTCTACGATAGCTGGAAGTTTTTTAAAAAATTGCAAGTAAACTAGATAAGAAAGTCTATAACTGGAAATTATTTTCGAATATACAAGGCGAGCCGAGACGAAATTACAGGACCAAGTGCATTTTTTTTAAATGGAATTCTATGTATATCAGTACATGTTTTGAAGCCTCTTTCTAGGCTCTATTCATTCCTGTATTAGCGTTGAATATCTCCCAACCACTTGGATGTAATTATTTTTTTTTTGTTGAAATAATACAATCTGCAGATGGACATTAAAAAAATCACCACAGTCACAATTATGGGTTTTAAGAAAAATTTATGTGAACACCAGTTACGAGACATCTGATTAATGTTTCAGAATCATTTTCATTTCCTAATACTATACAGGGTGGCCAAAAATTATTTTTCAATTAAGAACTTGTAACATGCGGAATGCTCAAGAGCATCCTTCGTTACACTGTTAATATTTATTAGAAAAATTATAAATTATCGGAAATATTATTCCCACAAACTCTAGTGCTAATAGTGTGCACTTATTTCGTAGACTATAATGAATATACGTCATCGGTCAGCAGTTAACGCTCGCGAATAGTAGATAGTGCACCAGGTATGATAATTCAACTAAATAACGCCAGGTGAAACTCTTTCTCGTTGACCCATTGAACCATTAGACGTACTCATAATTTTGTTTGACCTGTAATGGGGATAACAGAATTTGAAAAACCTCGTGATGAGCACATGAGGTAAGGTTTTAATTATTATATCGGTGAATACCATCTAACATTTAAAATATTGTTTTAGGTTTTTCTTATAAATTTCTCTTATAAATTACTTTTCTTCTAAATTATTTTTAAGAATTATTTTTCTAACAAGAATTAATTTCTTAATAATCAAACCTATTTACGTTTAATGCATTTAACGTAGAAGTATTTCAACGTTACATTATTTGCTTTGAGCAAGATTTAGGATTATCAACATTCAATTTTCGATACCTACTACGTTTTTCACTAAACAAATAATACTCATATGAAGTCAACCATTCTATACTACATTTTGAATTGGGATATACGAAAACATTCTGGGCGAAGAGATTTTCTTCATTTTGTCTTGGCGACAAATCTTGTACGCACGTTTCTATGATTTCATAACCTCAAAATGGGACTAAGGCAGCCACATGTGAAACATACCTTTTAAATCCAGAATCATCGGAGAACAGGATCGTGTCTAGGAATTTCCTTCATCAGGATAACAAAATAAAAGATAAGTACTTTTGATTGTTACCAGTAAAAGGGATTATTTTCTCATGATTGTCGGGTTATAAGAGCCAAGTGTCTAAATTTAACATATTAGATTCAAGCGAAATGTATAATATTTTTGGTTAGATTACATTTTAAATCCGTTGTTATAATTAAACCCGTTGTTGTATATTAATTTGTAGTTGCCTATATCTTGAATTCGTTGTCGCAAATATTTCGCCGTAGTATTGTTTTCGTAGTTACTTTTATATATCTTGATGCCTCATGATCAATGTTTTATTGTAGTATTATAATGCACGTTTGTTAGTGGTTCACTTTTGTTGTAACGAGTGTATCTAGAGTTTATGAATTTTGAGATAATGTTACGAGACATATTTGTTGTAATATAGTATTTTGTCTCTCGTAAAGAATCTCCTAATTTTGTTTTAATATATGAATTTTAGTATTGAGGTAAAAGTTACGAGACGTATCGTAATATATTTTGGTTCTCGTAAACACCTCAAATTTATTTTGCTGTTGAGCAATTGTAATATAGTGTAACGAAAACAGTGGCCAATAATATGATTGGTGTGAAATTATCCACATTCACATTTAAAAGAAGGACTATAATCGATAAAGTAGTGGGCTTAAAGACTATTTTTTAAATTCGGAAAAAGATTTTTAAGACGCCATAATTTTAAATATTAAACAGTTTCGAATTAGAAATATACATATATGAAATCATATCAATACATTCACATTGTCGGCCCGCCTAGAAGGGTGAAATGGGGGTTTAAAAATCATCTGTTCTTTTAGCCACAGTAAAATTTTAATTCTAACGTAGATTAATTAAGAACAAAAAAAAACATCAGAAAAATGCATTGAAATCATTTGTCAGCCCGTCTAGCAGGGTAAAATAGGGGTTGAAATACATTAAAACATCAAGTATTTTTTTGGCCGCGATAGAATTTTAAACTTAACGTTATATAATACAGAACAAAAAAATGCATCGTAAAAACGCATTGAAATCATTTGTCAGCCTGTCGAACGGGGTAAAATGGAGGTTGAAATGCTTTAAAAAATTAACAATTTTTTAGCCACGGTAGAATTTTAATTCTTAATTAATCTACGTTAAAATAGAAATTCTACTGAGGCTAAAAGAAAAGTTGGACTTTTTAAAGCATTTAAATCCCCATTTTACCCTGCTAGACGGGCTGACAAATGATTTCAATGCGTTTTTCTAATGCATTTTTTAGTTTTTATTTAATCTACATTAAAATTAAAATTCTATCGTGGCCAAAAAAATTGTTGATTTTTTTAGTGTATTTCAGCCCCCATTTTACTCTGCTAGATGGTCTGACAAATGATTTCAATGCATTTTTCTCATGCGTTTCTTTGTTCTTAATGAATCCACGTTAAAGTTAAAATTCTACCGTGGCTAAAAAAATAGTTGATTTTTTA
This sequence comes from Stenurella melanura, assembly GCA_963583905.1. Classification (NCBI taxonomy): domain Eukaryota; kingdom Metazoa; phylum Arthropoda; class Insecta; order Coleoptera; family Cerambycidae; genus Stenurella; species Stenurella melanura. The sequence goes on from OY757309.1 coordinate 200,132,185, forward strand.
AATCTTCAACCCTCATTTTACCCTGGTAGACGGGCTGACAAATGAGTTCAATGCATTTTCCTGATGCGTTTCTTTGTTCTTAATGAACCCACGTTAAAATTAAAATTCTACCGCGGCTAAAAAATAGTTGTTTTTTTAAAGCATTTCAACCACCATTTTACCCAGTTCGACAGGCTGACAAAGAACTTCAAAACTGTCCAATGTATATTATTAAAATTTCAGTGATTGATTTAGAATAGACTCATAATAAATATACAATTTTTTCAATTTTTTCTGCTCCTCCGTTTCTGAGATATTCGCGATTAAATTGAGGGGTCAATACATTTGAATCGTATATATTAGGAGTAAATAGGATAAAATAAGTAAAGCAAGCTAATAAGAGTCCAGAGACTTCATTTTTGGCATACTAGAAGCCAACGTCTCTACTTTTTTGATGACATCTGTTTCAAATATTATTTTATTAAAATTCTATGATCAATTATACTACTACATACTAGAGCGCAAAGATGGTCAAAATGTTTTCCTTTAAAATCTGGAAGTAAAAGTAGTGATTATTTAGGCAGCGGTTTTTCAGATTCTGCTCATTTACTTTCATAATATAGTACTGTCTTGAATATCATAATGATCAGTAGAATAGTTTACTATAAATAAATTACTTAACACCATTTTCGCTTACTCAAATTTATCAACAATTATATGAGTGACTATTGGAGGTTAAAGTCATTAAAACATTGTATAAAAATACTTAAATATCCATTCAACAAATTAATTTATTATTAATTCATCATATAAAATTAAATTATGTATAATAAATTTGAACATGGATCTGCTAATACACAACCATGTAAATCAAATTTAAATATTAATGAGTGATCGTTTAAAAAAACTGGGTTCTGGTGGAGCATTTGAGACATTTCTTGGAACAAACTATTGAGGATTTATTGATCATCCACACACTTGTGACTAACCCTGTGTTATATATTTTATTATAACTTTAGGTAAAAGAAAATAATAAAGTTTCAAAACAACACTAAATGTCATACGATCTGCACCAAATTTAGGTTATGTACAGTACCAATATTACCTGTATACCAAATTTATTCAGATTGGTTTCTTTAATATCAGTGACACTGTGTCCACACACATAACACGTACACGGTGATTCTTTAAGAATTAAGGCTCAAGGAAGGGGCCTCTTTGGGCCTTAATTTCGACCTTATATAAAAAATATTTTAATAACTATTTAATCATTTCGAAATGATTTTTTCTCAGGAATCCAAAAATTTTATAGAAAAAGGAATTGAACGTAAAATAAAAAAGTTATACCTAGATTAAATTTATATTTTCTTAATTCGGACACCTTGTATATTTTTAACTATTCTGATAGAGTATTTTTTTCTGATTTCAAAAAAATGTCACTTATATATGTTATTTTTAACCGTTTTTGAGTTATTAATATTTAAAAATCACATGGTTAAAAAATTATTCATTAATTTTTGTGGGTAGGTCATGACTCAAAACAATAATTTTAATTTGACAGTTCTATTATTTTCAAATATTTTTGTGTTTGGTTTTACGACAATGGTTTCTTATTCTCTGGAAGAAAAGCGAGATTTATTCGGAATATATTTGTTAAATGGTAAAAATTGTAATGCTGCGTTAAGAGAATATAGGAGAAAATATCCAAATAGACAAATTCCGTAGAGAAATATTTTTAAATGCATTAAACGATGTTACGATGTAAATGGAAGCGTTCCACATAAAAAGAACAACAGGGTTAAGCGAATTTTAACGGAAGATATGGAAATTGATATTTTAGGATATTTTGAAGCCAATCCAAATAAATCTATTAGAAGTTTAATACCCGAAATAGGCACACTCAGAGAAAAAACATTGTAAAATTAAAAAAAACGATAATGATTGAAAATTAATCAAATATATTTTGTCTTCATTAGTGTTTGTAGTTAAATCAAAAAGATAACGTGTGACGCATTTTCAAAACAACCGAACGTAATAATGATTTAAATAGTAGGTCCTTTTAAAACGACAGCATAATGTTCATTTGAACATATCAGAAAACCATAAAGTTATTATCATGACAAGCATAATAAAATGTATATTGTAGCATCTTCTTTCTAAAGGAAAATTGTTTCATTTGATAGACGCATAACAATAAATCCAAAGTGTTTGTAAATTTAAAATAATAGTACTGCCCCAACACATATTAGGAAAATTTCATTGATTCATTCATGTTTCATTTTGTTTTCAAAGTACAATACTTTAATTTGAAAAGGACATAACAATGGTTTATGATATGAGCAATTTTAAAGTAAATGCCCCCTATTTACACATTATTTAAGAAATCCTGATGATTCATTTATGTTTCACTTAAAACAAAACTTAGCTGATTTTGAATTAATAGGACAACCAGTTAAATTTAAAAATGAGTTCATATCAAATTACCTAATAGTGAATGTCACTTTATTTCATAGATTCAAATTATTAAAACTTGTTTACTGTTTAGGTACAATAAAACAATCAATGTTCATGTATATAATAAAGTATTTATTTATGTAGGTATACATATGTTATTCTATAATAATAATAAAAAAAAAAAAAACAGAAATCATACATAATCAATCCCCTTTCGGGTTCTCAAATCATAGCCTCATTATACATTTCTAAAAATACTTATAAAAACTAGTTTCTTAAAGACTTTTTGCCATTAGCATATAGAGGAAAATGAATAAATGTCTAAGTTTCTCTAGCAGACATTTTCTATTTAAGCGACTGCAGCCTATTAACATCTATAACAGATGTGGAGATATAACGAACTTCAGTCACCATATTAAAAAAGACTCTTACGACTATTTAGGGTATCTACAGAAATTATATTTTCTTGTATTAATGAAAGCAAAATGTTGCAAACATCATAATGGCAGACGCCTCCAAGGAAGTCATGCATAATGTCGAGAACAAAATTATTAAGGACATGGAACGAGGGTATTCTGTTAAAAGTACAATTTTCCCACAATCCAGTTTCTTGGGACTTACTTTCTTTTTTTTTAGATCCAGATTATAATTTATTTTGTTTCTGAGAAACTCACCAATCTGTATGCAATCTCTTTTTTTGTGAGTTTCTACGTTTGCACACTCAGCAGAAGCTCTTGGAATTGAAAGACTTTGTAAAACTCATTATGCTATTGAAACCTAAATTATCACCGAAAAATGTTAAAACTGTTTGTTAGTTATTACACTTGCTGCGTTTTAACGTTTCTTCAGATTACACCAGAGCACTGCTGCACACAAAAAGTAGGAAATATCTGTCGTCCGGTTATTAGTATAAACGATTGAAAACGTTTGAAGGCAGCATCTAGTAATCTTCATGTAGTTCCCTTATTGGATAATACAATCACATGATCGAAGACTTGGTGATGGACCATTTATAAATGTTAATAAATCCTATAGAAATGTCGAGGGGTCAACCACTCCCAAAAATTTGTACAGGTATTCTGGGAATACCATCTATTCCCGATTTATTCCACGTATTCCCAAAAATTTTCAGTTACTCCCCAAGTATTCCCGATTATTCCCAAGTATTCCCGCTAATTCAAAAAGACGTTTTGATTTATGATTTTCGAATTACAGCCCCTTTAAAATGACATGTTTTAAATATTAGATAATTAATAACTTGGAAACAAATTGTTCTACGAAAAAAAGTCATTTTTCATTTTCTACTTAAAATCATTTTCTCTACCACCCCATGTCACCAATACTTTCAAATTCGAAAATTCTTAATTTGGCTAACGAAATTAGACTATCGATAACAGTGGGTAGTACAAAAAGTGATTTTAAATAAAAATGGGAATGACTTTTTTCGAAAAATAATTCGTTAAGTTATTAATTGTATTTGAAAAATATAAATATAAGGGGGCATTAAAAAACAATATATCAAAATGTCATTGAATTTTGGGTATGGGGGTTTTAAAGTATGCTGATTAATAATATTTCATAAGTTTTACAGTAAATAAATGCCTAATATGACCTCGAAAAATCTACTTTTTTTTTCTTAATAAAAATGCACGCTAATGACAGAAATAGGTTTTGTTTTACTCAAAAGTACAGATACTGATCTAAATCTTTTTTTTAAACCCTCGGTGTAACCAAATGGCAATTTTTATGAAGCTTTAATATATTTTTTTTATTCTCGTCGTTTAAGGAAAATAATAAACATTTTTATTTGTAATTTTCCATAACAGATTACATCTACAAGATCTATATTTTCACCAAGAGATTAATTATTTTTTTAATAATTTCGGTTTACCTATGTAAAATTAGAAACTTTTGTGCTTTTTATTTCTTCGCAAAAAAAAAGACAAAATGATTGATAGGATTTAGACCTATGCCGTTTTGTTCATCATCTATTTACAAACATTGCGATTTTTGGGTTTGGCCTTATCCGATGAATCGAACCCGAGATATTAAAAACAAATGAGACCAACACATGTCTGTTAAAATTAAAACTCAATTTACAAAACTTCCAAAATTGGACCAAACTTCAATGCACTTTCCTGGTAACATACAGATTGCATTTCCAAAAGAAAAATTGCACCCCTTGTAAAAAATACTTCTAAAATGTTGTTAAGGATGGACCATAAAATGAAATATTATCACTAAAAATTTGCTTTTATACTAAAGTATAGAATTTCTAATATCAATTGACAAAACGACGTTGACTTTACCGCAGCGGTACTTTGACGGCGGCACAGATCAGACGTCGGCGCTTCGTCGGTCTTTTTTACGAATTTCAAATTGACTTTGGACAGACTATAAGTGAAATATTTTTTAAATTTTTTTCTTCTTGTACCCATTTAATGCTTTCATGTACTAGGACTTTCAATATATCATCAATTTTTTGATACCATTATTCTCGTCATTATTATTATTAACTGATTAATTAACAGAAATGTTTGAAGGAAGCAATTCATGGCCAGCCGGTGATTAATTTTGAAACTGCAACGAAGAGTTCAATATTTAGGATCACTTTTTGTATCTGTCTTTAAAACTTTCCATTAAAATGTTTTGTATTGAAAATAATTTGTATGCGTATTGTGCGTTTTATAATCAATATAATCAATACCGAGATTAATACTTAGCAATTATTAAAATAAACATCTGAAATCTACACTGGTAAGAAAGTAAACTTGTGCAAAAGATAGTGTCATTATGAACGCTAAAATGACTCAAGTGTATGCAGATATTTCTCTTGATCGTTGCAAATGTATTTTTTTTCTCGGAAAAATGGAATAAAGTGGCAATGCCTCAGTGTAAGTCCAAAAATAATATATGCCTGGATATAGTATTAATAGGAGTCAAATACAAATGTATAAAAGAATATTGGGTGTTCTATTTAAAAATCCTAGTATTAGTTTGAAACACATTGTAGATTTAAATATTATTTTAAAATATACTACTCTTGATCTCAAACAATTTTTGACCATACACACACTACTGACCCACCCTATATAAAGGCAAATAATTAATCACATCATCAAATAATAAACATTATGATCTATTAACTATCTATTAAAAGTATAGCAGATATCTTCCGTGGGAATTGTGCAAATTATTGTTGTCCTCTGTCACATTTTATTAATTATTTATTTTTTAAAGCTTTCCACCCTGTATATTGTTCACTAATAGTACCAAATATTTAATCATTTAAATAGTTTTATAGATATAACGCCATCCGGCAGACAATACTTCCTTCGGTAAAGAAAATTGGCACCTTGCAAAATAAAATATGGTGTGCAGAGTTAATAGGTTCATTTAATGTTTAAACTAGAGCTTCGAGAGTATTACAATACAAGGAGGAGCGATTTTTATAGTTTTCTCGTCATATTTTTACATCGTGTGCAAGTTATATCTAGTTTTATTTATGTTTAATATAATATGATTATATTATTACTCGATATTTTTTAGCTGAATTTTATCCGCTAACAGTTGTTGTTATCTTTTATGTAAAAATTATTTTGTTGCCGTCAAATGGCTCTCTAGGTTGAAAATTATTAATACATAAAATATCCAGGAACACATAAACCGCGTCCCGAGATTCTACAAAATTTTCACGAACGTGTCTATTCTTGAATATTTCCGATGTGTTCCCGATTATACTTCGTTATTCCCAAGTATTCCTGAGTATTCTCTGATATTTCCGAATATTCTCAATGCATTCCCGGGTATTTCCACGTATTTCATAGTATCTCCAATTATTCCCGATATTCCCAATATTCCCAAAATATTGCCATTGTATTCCTAACATTTTGTACAGGTATTCTCGAAGTGGCTGACCCCTCGAGAAATGTTGAATCTCCTATAGAATGTAAAGGCTTCACTTTTGATTTATAAGAATGAAATATTAAAATATAAACACGCAAGATGCCAGTAAGACCCCCTTTTGTAATAAAGTACTATAACTTTGATTCAATTGTGATTTACCTTAAAAATGTTATTTATGGCATATAAAGACAAATGAGCTTCTTTTAACATGAAAATGATCAACTTTTATTTATATGGATGAGTTATTAATATAATCAGGCAAGTAAAACATTATTTTACAATTAAGTAACATGATTTTATTTCATTATTGATTCCTTTGAAAACAAATATACCATGTGGCGGCTAATTATTTTAAGAGGAAATCATTTTAAATATTCAGGGAAAGGAAATGCCCTATATTTTGAAGTGACTAAAGCAGTAATTTGTTCAATAATCAATATAAAAGTATTAATTTACGAACTTGAAATGTTGAGTTTTGGCGACTCGAATTAAATATAGCAATTGATTAATATTAAAGTGATTTCTTGTGCTTTTTAAAACGCCAAATTTCTCTGAGTGCACATCTTATAGTTCAATTCAACGGACTTTGAAGAAGAATAAATATTGTTCATTTAAAAATAGAAAATTTCAGGCTTTAAAACCTAATGACTTTCTAAGAAGGAGTCGTTTCTGTCACGATATATTACAAAAATACGAAGAAAATAATAATTAATATTAAAAACATATTGTGGACCGATGAGTCAAGTTTTTCAAGTGCTGGATTATCAAATAGAAAGAATAGCCATTATTGGTCCACAAAATACCCAAGAGGTATTCTTGAAAATAACCACCAAGGAAGGAAATCATTTAGTGTGTGGTGCGGTATATTCAATACTAAAGTTGTGGGACCAATATTTTATAATGGCCATCTTACGGTAGCTAGATATTTAAACTTTTTAAGAAATGAAATAGCAGAAGTTTTGGAACAGTTACCTCTTTAAAATTATATTATTATAATATGGCAACAGGATGGTCCTCCACCACACTTTTCTCGAGATATTGGAGATTATCTTGAAGACCAATTCCATGAGAGAATAATGCCCCATGGCATCATTTTATGGCCTGCAAGAAGCCCGGATTTTTTCTTCTAGTCATACTTAAAAAGCGAAGTGACTCCATGTGAAGATATTAATGAAATTCAACGCAGAATAAGAGTAACTATTGAAGAATTAAATAAAATCCCGGAAATATTATCCCGTGTTAATAACCATATAATTATAAGCTATAATATGTGCATTGAAAAAAAAACGGTAGACACGTAGAAAATTACGTACTTATAAATGTTTTATTGGTTTTTTTTGAGTTTGTATTAATTATTATCATATCGTTATCATCCTTATGTTTCACAATACTGTTATTGAGAGTGACATTTTTTAGATTTCTTTATTATTAGATTATGGTATATGCCTATTTCGGGTATTAAATTTCTTATAAGTAGATTTATTTATTTTTTTAGATTAGAGCAAACAAATTAGGTCATGACCTACCCACAAAAATAGAGCAGTAGCTGCTGACGTCACAACATGGCCGCCACAGCTGTTTGGTTGACAATAACCTAGTTTTGCATTTGTGACAATATAAAATAATTTGAGTTTTTAAAGAGTTTTTTGTGCTTTTATAAACGTTTTTCTTGTGTAAAATATATTGTTAGTGTTCTTTATCTATTATACATTTCGTGATTTGCTGAACTGACTTTTATCTAATGCTTTATTTATATATTGTTCACATGTCAAAAGTTATTTCTTTTCCAAATGGTAAGTGAAGGTTAGTGAATTTATTATAATTTTATTTATATTCTACATTTTAGGAGTCCCCTCGTAACATTTCTAAGTTGAAATATATTAATGGAGTTAACCTATAGGATTTAAAAGTGGAAGATTCATACTGCTTCCAACATAGTGTTGAACCATTATTGTGACCGTTCTTGGAAAAGAAATGCTATCTAAACTATAAGACTGTTATTATTCATACTTAACTTTATTATTATGTATAATGTGTACGATCTTAAACATCCTATTATGGTTGTTATGTTTTTAAGCATCATTTTGAAAAACTTTATTTTTCTCCCGTTAAAAGTGTGTTATTTTTTAAGTTCTGTCGCGTTTTAGCTCACTTACCTTCATTGATATTTTATTTGTAAGCATTATCAATATTTTAAACATCTGTGATTATAATTGTAAGAATCAAAACAAATACCAAACTAGATAAGTATACTTATACGTATAAAGCATTTCGAGCATATTAGGTTGAATATTCGTTTATGATTTTAATTAAATGGAAATTGAAATGATCTCACAGTCCTATCTTTATATTAGATTTACTAATGTGTTAAACAATTAAACTTATTAGAAACTGTTGAGCCAAATGAAAATTAGATATAATCAATAAAATGTTGATGGGAGATGATTTGAATTGTCTAAAAACGTAAATTTCACAACAGTTTTATAAAACCATTAATATATGATTGATATATTGGCATGAATCAATGAATGTTGCGACAACTTTTAACTTATGCTTAGCTGTAACTTAGCCTGTATTAATTAAATATTTATTGAAATATGTCGTGATACTATATATGTACAAGAAACTTCAAAAATCCAATATAGTCTTTATTTTCACTATATTATGGGTTCACAAAGATGTGAACGTATTTAACATCAAATTTTACACTTGTAAAAACAACCCTAATAAAGTATATATAAAATTCTTTCTCACACTAGACTTTTAGAAAAACATTAACAAACATCACAACACATAGCTGATATTCAGAAATCCTCCACTTTAATTTTTATCAAGCGAAAACTGACACCTACTCTTATGTCAAATTTCGGAGTTTGTCAACCAATCACGTGACAGCTGGCATAACTGTGACGTCACTGCTAGTGCTCTATTAATGAACTATTTTTTAACAATGTGATTATTAAACATCAATAACTCGAAAACGGCTAAAAATAACATATATAAGTGATATATTTTTGAAATCAGAAAAAAATACTCTATCAGAATATTAGGGTGTCCCATTTAAGAAAATATAAATTTAATCTATAACTTTTTTATTTTACGTTCAATTTTTTTTTCTATAAAATTTTTAGATTCCTGAGAAAAAATCATTTCGAAATGATTGAATAGTTATTGAAATATTTTTTATACAGGTAAGGCCGATATTAAGGCCCAAAGAGCACCCTTAAATGATCACCGTGTACATATACACATTTTGTACAAACCAGTCTTTTGTGTTTCTTGGACCTCAAAATGTAAAGATATTGTTGAATTCGAATTGCACTTTGTCGATATGTATCCCGATTTTAAATTTAAATATACCTGTAAGTACTCAAATTATTTTACTCACCATTACAGCTTAGTGTCTTGATTTTCAGTTCCTATTTCCATAATGGAGGACTATAACAAAACTAGGACCAAAATAATGAAATAAATTTTTGGTAATACATCCGCCATGCTCCACAGCTTTTGCTTGACACTAGACACTTATAAACGAAATAAAACATTCTCCATACACGAATCACGTCCTAAATAGTTTAACTTCTGTAAAGTTGCACATGGATTTTTGTTTTACGGACATACCAGTGTTAGAATTGTTTGTCGAAACTACAATCCTGTGCACATCATGACAATCACCTCGTAGCGAAAAACATCTTCACAAAAAAACGGGCACTTGATGTTTAATAGGTTAAGCAGTGACATCACTGGTAACAATGCACTGAACTATTTCTCACTGTTTCCAAGAACTACAAATGAAGCTAGATTATGAATTAATGACAATCAACGATATTTATAGTCTTTTAACTTGATATTTATACTTCACAACGTTATTTTCTGTTAACCGAAACCCCGCACCGCGTCAAGAATAGCACACACTGACGTAAACAATCAAGTTGGCCACAAGAGACAGTATGCAGACAGCGCGTTTGTTGAAATTCGCGGAAAACTGACAATCTGGCGGCGTTAAACTGAACTATCCACATCGCTTCTTTCACTGTCTCGCGGTTTAATAAAATGTACTGGATTACTGTTTTTGCTGCCGGGCTAACAATTGCGGGTATATATTTGATTAATTAATTCAAGTAATGTAAATAAGTCGAAGGTGGTGTGTTTATTGTGTGTCATAGTGCATCTTTCTTGGTCTAAGTATACAGTAAGTAGTATAGGTACTATTTAATAGATGGTTTTAATCTAACGGGTTTCTGATTAATATGGAAGTAGGTATAGTTTACCTCAGAATATTCTGGGTATCAAAAATGTCGGCGACTTTGACAGTGAGGTAAAGAACAAAGACCCTGACATTTTTTATACGGACAATAAGTTAGGGATAAAGTATACAAACAACTATGATTAAAGTAATGAATTATAAATATATAGTTATAGTTCTCTCCACATATTTAATGCAAGTAAACTACATAACTATTAAAACAGGCCATTAAAATATCAAGGTCGGTAATTTTACCAGCCGAGACGGTCCTACAGAGCCGTACTTCAAATTTTTGAGTATTAGAATAAACAAAATAAAGGTAATTGTGTAGAATAACGGGGCATTCGAATTTTCGCGTAATTTTTTCAGGGCACACTAATTTGGGGTCGTAGAACACGAATCTGAAGTCGGTTTTCACTGCAAATGTATAATTTTTCCGAAAATTCGAAATTTTCCACCTAACACGAATATTTGTCAATGTAAACACCAAACACACCTCGAGTTAGGCCGATTCAGATGCCTTGTTCACAATGTAAATGCTTTTCAGAACAATGCACTTTTTACTTACTGCAAAGAAATTGCTTTTTCATAACAATAGTTATAGTAAATAGTAAACTATTTATCAAAACTCCATTATTATACTCTTCACAAATACAAAACGAAGAGTATATTGCATTCGATCGTCACACTTCTAAAACCGGTAATATTGCTCGCAGAAAAAAAATTTTCATATTAATTTTTTGTACATATTTTTTTATGTTTGTAATTAAACTAGAAATGCCTAAAACTAATATTATTTACAAAAAAACTGCGAAGGGTATCCTATAGAATGTGCAACAATTATATAAAAAATGCAGTAAATCGGCGAAGAGTATAACGGTTAGCTTGTTTCATTATTTGACACATCAATAAGGTTGTTGCCCATGCGTATCAAAATACCGTGAAGAGTTGGTGTCTCAGGGCACAACAGATAAATTCATTTTATAACTGCCAACTTACAAATTGAAAAATTTAAATAAACATGCTTTTATGATCTTCCTTAGCCAATACTAAAAACTGGTGTTCTATTAAGAATATTTTCGATATATAATGTGTCCCAAGTTGGTTTCCTTAGAAATGGTCAATTTTTTTTATTGTCCAGCCAGGACCAGCGAGGGAGTGAGATAACATACCTTTCCAGGAAAGGAAATGCTACTTGCTCTTCTCTATTACTGATAATCATGTTGAAAGTCAGTAGGTGATATCCAAGAAGGACAAGGAGCATTTGCGCTGGCGCAAATGTGCCTTGCCCTTCTCGGATACCACTTATTACTGACAGCCAGGTTGAAAGTCAGTAGCGGATATCACTTATTACTGATAACCAGGCTGAAAGTCAGTAGGTGAACTGACTTTCAACCTGGTTATCAGTAATAAGTGATATCCGAGTAGGGCAAGGAATATTTGCGGTGGTGCCAATGTTCCTTGGCCTTCTCGGATACCACTTATTACTGATAACCAGGTTGAAAGCCAGTAGGTGATATCTGAGAAGGGCAAGGAACATTTGCGCCGGCGCAAATACTCCTTGCTTATCAGTAATAAGTTGTATCCGAGAAGGGCAGGGAATATTTGCGTAGGCGCAAATGCCCCTTGCCCTTCTCGGATACCACTTACTGACTTTCAACCTTATTGTCAGTAATAAGTGGTATCCGAGAAGGGCCAGGATCACTTCCTTTCCGGGCAAGGATGTGATCTCACCTTCTCGCTGGTCCTTGCTGGACAATAACAAAAACGGACCATTTCTAAGAAAATCGATTTGGAACACACTATAATAGAACACCTGTTTTTAGTATTGGCTAAGGATGATCATAAAAGCATGCTTATTTAAATTATATATATTTTTTCTTCCACATCCTTGTAGTAGATTGGAAGTATAGTAATCGTAAAAACATTTTCAATTTTTTTTTTGTTTTTTCTTGAAATAGGTTTAGAATGTCATGCAACGTCCAGATTTTAAATTTGAGTAAAAAAAAAATGTTCCGTCTGTCTGTTGGTCTGTCGGTCTCTCTGTCGGTCTGTAACTTTTTTGTCCGCACGCTTTCTCCGGAACGGTTTAACATGTTGACTTGAAATTTTGTATACGTATATATTATAACGAGATCTGGAACTGGATTGTTTATTGAAGATACCCGGTACAGGGTTGGGAGTAAATAGGGGTAAATATGGGGAAATATGTAAAGCAAGCGGGTAAGAGTACAGAAACTTGAAATTCGATGTATGTACTACAGGCCAAATCCTCAGATTTTTATATAATATTTTTCAACCCCCTACCACCTTTAGTCTATTATTAAAGGGGTTGATAAAATAAAATTGAGATACTCATTTGAAATTTGGTACACTTATGTATTATAACGACATCTGGAAGTTGATTATATTTTGAGATGATTCCGTTGAAAGGTTGGGGGTTAAATAGGGGTAACTAGGGGAATATAAGTAAAGTAAGTTGGTAAGAGTACAGAAACTTGAAATTCGGTGTATGTACTAGAAGCTAAAGACTCACATTTTTTTATAACATTTTTCAACCCCCCCACCACCACCCCTATTCCATTATTAAAGGGGGTGATACAATAAAATTGAGATATTCATTTGAAATTTGGTACACGTATGTATTATAACTACATCTGGAACTAGATTATATTTTGAGATGATTCCGTTGAAGGGGGTTAAATAGGGGTAAATAGGGGAAAATAAGTATAGCAAGCTGGTAATAGTACAGAAACTTGAAATTCGCTGTATGTACTAGAAGCCAAGGTCTCAGATTATTTATAATATTTTTCAACCCCCACCAGCCCTACTCCTTTATTAAAGGGGTTGATAAAATAAAATTGAAACATTCACTTGAAATTTGGTACACGTATGTATTATAACGACATCTGGAACTAGATTACATTTTGGATGATTCCTTTGAAGGGTTGGGGATTAAATAGTGGTAGATAGGGGAAAATAAGTAAACCAAGCTGGTAGGAGTATCCATCTCCCCACTCACTCCATTATTAAAAGAGTTGATAAAATTAAATTTAGATTTTCACTTTAAATTTATTACACGTATAACGATATCTTAAACTAGAATATATTTTGACATGATTGCTTTGAAGGAGTTGGGGTAATTGGTAGTAAATTGGGAAAAATAAGTAAAGCAAGCTAATAAGAGTACAGAAACTTGATATTCGGTGTATGTTCTAGAAGCCAAGGCCTCAGATTTTTTAGTAATATTTTTCAAGCTCCCACCACCGTTATTCCATTATTAAAGAAGTTGATAAAATTAAATTGAGATATTCACTCATCTGGAAGTAAATTATATTTTGAGATGATTCCGTTGAAGGGTTGAGGGTTAAATAGGAATAAATAGGAGAAAATAAGTAAATCAAGCTGGTAAGAGTACAGAAATGTGGGATTTGGTGTATATACTAGAAACCAAGGCCTCAGATTTGTTTCTAATATTTTTCAAACACCACCATCACCGCTCCATTATTAATGGGTTTGATAACACGATGGGACGTGGTAGGTTGTGAATTGGGGAAATTAACTAGGGTAAACTAAAAACTTCATTTTTAGCGTATATGGTAGAAACCAACGCTTCAAACTTCTCAATGACATCTGCTCCAAATATTATTAAAATTCTATGACCAATAATTTCCACGTACTAGAGTGCAAATCTAGTCAAGACATTTCCTTTAAAGTGACTTGGATAAAAAATCTGGATGTGGAAGTAGTGATTCCTTAGGCAGCGGTTTTTCAATTTGTAAGTTGGTATTTATAAGAATTTCTGCCTTGAGACATCAACTCTTCAGGGTATTTTGATACACATGCGCAACAACCTTATTGCTGCTGTGTCAAATAATGGAGTTTTGATACATTATTTACTATTTGCTCTACCTATTAATACGAAAAAACAATTTCTTTTCACTGTGTAAAAAGTGCATTGTTCTGAGAAGCATTTACATTGTGAACACGGTATCCGAATCGGCCTAAGCCGAGGTGTCTTTAGTGTTTACACTGACAAAAAGTTCGTGTTATGGTGGAAAATTTCAATTTTTTTTTTTTTAAACTATACATTTATATTGAAAACCGACTTCCGAGTCCTGTTCTACGACCCCAAATTAGCGTGCCCTGAAGAAATTAGGCGATAATTCCAATGCCCTATTATTCTTCACAATTACCGAAATAAATAATAGAGAATTGAAAATTGAAAATCGTGACAGAAATCTAATAATGTTTCTGGTAATTTATAAAATCCTACCCTGTTTTGCGTCAAGATAGGATATCTTCCGCATTAGTGGACGTATTGCCCGTCCTTAGCGAAATTGATACATTCAAAGTATGGCTCTGCTTATCTGTTCCCTGGATATGACGTTCTAGTTAGGGGTGATTTGCGCAACTATATTTCAGAAAACATTTTAATTAAAAGAAACTTGTTCCCGATTATTTCTTATTTTAATTATGCCAGAACATACTATACGTGAGAACAATGTTGTTCTATGCATTAAATAATACATTATATTTATGATTTACAATGTTCTACTAAATTTGAGCATGCCGCTCTTTCAGCTATACGTAAACGGCACAGATTTCAGTTTCTTTATGTGAATATATATTTACTTCACATAAAAAGAGACAACTGTATAGTCCTATCAACTGTTATAATTAGCAGAAAACTGCATTTTTTATATAGTGCAGGATAATTAGACATTGACCCGGACATTTAAAATAACAAGGTAAACATTGGTGAAAATGTTGAGTATAGTGTTCTGATTGATATCCCAAAATTCCCAAAAAAACCATCTTGGGGAATATTCGCCATTTTGAAAAAATCACCGCAATCTTGGTTTTGGCGAGTTTTAAGCATAGCGACTGAACCGATCACCAGATTATATTCGTTTTTGTGCCAAATTACTTCATTTAGGCTACGGTATCTTCCAGAATACTAAAATTAATAAGTATAGAAGAATTTTGGTGCTCGAGAAAGAATTATATTTATATAAATGCTATAAATGAAAACGCAAGGCGTGAAATACAGTCATAAGGCAGAAATAAAACTACATTATTAAGGACAAAAGTTAAATAGCTTGTTTCGCGGTATCAATGGAACTCGACTGACTGTTCACTGACTGGCGAAAATCTTAAACGATGGGTAATGCAGGATCTGAAAAATTATAACCTGCATTAGCGTCAGCGTCAATTTAATAAAATAAAGTGTTCTTCAAATTTTCTAGCTATTTACCGTTTCTATGCCAGCACGTCAGCCAAAGGTTCAACGTCGTCGTCGATATCCAAGTCAGCGTAGTCCATACGATTTGTACAGCCATGTCCTGCACAGTAGCCGCATATACTTGTACAATTTAAACCGCTTCTTCTGCAACCGCATCTCTTGTCGCACCCAGATTTACAATTGCAGGATATGATGTTGAGTACCCGTTCCGGTGCTGGTTCTTCTGTAGTTGGAATGGGTTTTAGCTGACCTGCATGCGCCATCCATCCCCATTCTGTCTCCGGCAGGAGATTCCCCTTCCATACTTGAACCTAAAATTTATAAGGCATGTAAGTTTCAAGTTCCCGGTGGTAACCAAATGATAGATAATTTGTTCCTTACCTGGTGGTAAACTCGGTATGACTGTTGTTTGGCCGCTGCAGATGTAGGCGGAAGTTTAGCTACGTCAAACGTTGTTGTGACTGACTGTTTGGAAATTCTCCTCTGGTAGAGCCGATGTCTGGCCTGCCTTCATCTTCACAGCCGTACAATGCAAGAAGAAAACGTTCGCCTACAACCGCAATATCCTGGTGCGTAGCATTCGATACGTTAAAGACGGATACTATCTCCCTTAAAGAAGCGTCTTGCTTGACCTTCTTAAAAGATCTCTTTTTGCCTTTCCTAAACGGAGCAGAAGCGGTATCACATCCAGTTGCTGCATGGAAAAACAAAAGATAGTTACGGAGATCTCCAAGAGCCGCGAGTAGCTCTTCACTACTGAAGTCCCAGACTTCTGCATGCTTTCTTCCCGGCATCACCATGTGGACGCTGGTTCCTGGGCTGTATGTAGCTGCCATCAGGACTAGCAGATCAGTGTCCTCCCCTACTATCACTGACACCGCACCATTGTTAGCTGCTTTCACAGCATTTTTCACTATGACAGTATCCGCATCACCCGGGGTTTGAATGATCTTGATACCATTTTCCATGAGGTGTCTTGATAGCAAAGCTATGAATCGCACCTTGTTTTTCATATTTGCCAAAAACGCTCCTTGTCGTGATGTTGAGGGCAAAGCATCGCCGACTGAAACCTCTGTCGATGCTCTCCTGGTGTTTCTTTTGGTGTGCTCTTCATCCTTGATGCTTGGAGATTCCTAACCGTCGAAAACCACGGTAGCATTTTGCCCGAAGTGATTTTTCACGTACTTCACATACTGGAGGCAGATTTGGCTGAACTTTGCTGGACACGCCCACACAACCCGGTGCAAAAGGAACCCGATATCGACTCTAAACTATGCGTTCACTGAAAAGTTGTTCTTAGGCGGCGCTATTTCTTCTAAAACGTCTATCAATCCAGACTTAATGCCTTTCCGCATCAACGTCGGGTCAAACAACGCTGGAGGTTTTGCTGCAAGTTCATATCTCAAGTACTCCTTGAGGTCATTATCGTCACGCACAACACACAGCAATCGGTAAAAAAGTTGGTTGGGGTTGATTTCGACGACGATCAAAGACACGTGGCCTTTCTAGACGCTGTGGCAAAGGTTGTGACTTTGTTTCTTCGTTTTAAGTGGACGTTATTAAATTTTTTACGATATACAGCAACGGCACTTCGCACTCCTCGGACAACATACAACCGCAAACGACGTAAGCAAACTGTCGTCGACTCACCGAGTGACAGCCGGGATAATTACATGCGAGTTTATCCCCCCACAATGCATGCCGCTAGGCGCGGGTAATTTAACACTTTCTCATCGTCGCGTCTTGTTTTTTGTCCTGAAATTAAATTTTAACTAAGCATATTCCATTACAATTACTATTATCTTCAAACCTACTAATGTTGTCAAGTATAATAGAGATTATAAACAATTTGGAACATAAATAAATAAAATCGGACGCTCGGTTGACTCGCTATGCTTAAAATTCGAATTCCAATATGCGGCCAGTTTTTCTCAGATAGCGGATTTTCCCCAAGATAGATTTTTTGGGAATTTTGGGATTTCAATTAAGGCATTATCCGTAACATTTTTACCAATTTTTAGCTTGTTATTTCAAATGTCCGGGTTCAGCCAAATTTTTGTATTATTTGCCTACACTAATAGTAGATATATTTTAGTGTCAATAAATACCCCCTAAAATGACAAGCCGTTAGCAACCCGAGAATGGTAGGAAAAATAAAACTACCCTGAATACAGTTTTTCGGATACATCGCGAAAACGAAGTATTTCATCGACTAAAGCTTTAAACAAAACTGGAAAGTGTTTTTAATTTTTACCTATCTCTAATAGAAAAATTGTACATTGCGTTTAAGAACTACAGAGCGCTATATAATTTTTTAGCACCAAGAAAGATAAGGGTCTGTAGTCTATTATGTATCTATATAACTATTAATTTATCTAAGTATGGTATACCAGAATAATTGTAGAGGGCCAAAACGGGGGATCGTGGGAAATTGATGATAAAAACATTGCTATTTCGATATTCACGTAGTGGTGGAAGTATGAACAGTAATTGTAACAGTTGACATAGGTTTAATGTCATAAAACGTCGAGATTTTAAATATGGGAGAAACAGAAATTTCTGTCTGTCGGTCTATCTGCAATTTTTTTTGTTTTCTCAGGAACAGTTTAAGATATTGATTTGAAGGTACACATATGTATCATGACGAGCTCTGGAACTAGATTATATTTTGCGATTATTCTGGTGAAGGGTTGGGGGGTAAATAAGGGAAAATAAGTAAAGCAAGCTGGTAAAAGTACAGAAATTAGGAATTTGGTGTATATACTTAAAGCCAAATATATCAACCCTTCTACCACCCCCACACTCCCTCACATACCAAAGGGAAACATTGTATTGGAGAAAAATCACCCTCCGTTTTTTTTTCTTCGGATTTTCATATTTCAGATCATGCAGATTAGGAAAATATAGGTTTTCCAGTTCCGTCAGTCTGTCTGTCTTTCTCTGCGTCGGTCTATTTGTTGACGCATTAACTAAAAAGCTACTTAATGGAGAACAGTCAAATTTTGTAGGTAGCTGACGATACTGCCACCGAAGAACTGGTTAGACTTTTACTAAAAAAATATACAGGGTGGACCGTCTAAAAGGAACAGATAATAGATAAAGTCTTTCTCGCCCAAATTTAAAATTTCCACATATGACGTTCTGAACCTATTTCAGAAACGATTAAAATACTGTTTTCACAGAGTCCTTAATAGCAGGAGTGAGCATGTTTTTGATACGTATTTCGAATCGTTGTATTGTAAAGTGAGGCCAGAATTTCAAGCGATCACGTCAAAAAAGTTTTTAAGCGCAATAAGTCGCGGAAGATTCGGAGGCTCAGCGCTTTGGTAGCGCTGAATAGTTTAGTTATTTATTTGTACTGATGGCTTCCAATAAATCTGAAACTGTGGTATAAATATGGATTGTATAAGAGTTGCTATTTACTGTTTCCATAATTTACAGTTTTATGTTGAATATGTATCATGTGATTTACCTTGTTAGACATTTTTTGCGTAAGTTTCGATATATGTGATGCCATAAATGGATGTCAGTAAAGCTATTTAAAATAAAGCTCATTTGGCGTTCAGGGGTAGAGGGAATTTAATAATAATAATGTGATGTAATACAATTGTGTAAAATTCATGTAGTACTAATAAAATGTCAAGTTTTGTTGCGTGTTTAAATCTTCAAAGTCAGTGAACAAAATGGAAAGGACAAAATAAGGTAATTTGGAATCCCCAGAGACTCGGACTTTGATAAATTGTGGTTAAACGCTTGACCTAAAAGCATACATTTAATCTCTAAACAGTACGTTGTAAGGTTGGGATTTTATTTATTATTACCAATGGTTATAATATACCTCATTTTGATTTGACGAAGGTAAATATTTAAATGAATCAAATTCGTTGATGTAGTTGTAGTAGCATATATAATGAATTCCAAAAATGATATAAATATTGACATTTATAAAAATGAAAAAACTAGAGCCAGCAAAAGGCCCGTTCTCAATCGGGATGCTGTATCTCGAAAAATAAAAAAGATTCTGCTATTGAGTAAACTAAACTCTCCTTTGTCCTCTTGGGATCGTTTTTAAATGCACTGGACATTATTTTTGTAAACTCCTATAAGCCATGGCCTTAGTTCTATAGCTTCCACTTTCGACTGTGTTGGCTAGCTCTAATTTACGCCAATAGAGCTGCAATGAGGTGGCTAAAAAGCGCACATAGGCGTTAAAGGTGCATCACTAAGGAGACCAAAATACCTTGTACAATAATTCTGATGGCATATCTGGAATTCAGGATTATTCTAAAAAAATATATCTGAAGCTTCTTGAGGCGCAGAATGAAGTAATCAATGCAACCAACTAGAGAATACTCTGATGGAAAACAAGGGGCCCCACGGTGGCTTTTTCAGCTGATTTGTAGCCTGTCTAGAAACTAAAAGCAATGATTAGCTAAGTTCAGCTGCAGCCGAAAACTGGGAGCAAGAATACTAAACATATCCGGAAACCTAGCTGATACTTCCCAGGGAGAAATTCCTCAAAAAGAGAAAGGTCCCGAGGAAGGTGATACCAGGCCAACATAAAGCCTCAAACACAAAGGCAACACAGTGCCTTTTCGAGAGGCAAACATGGGCCCAAAACACAGCTTTACACTAGCGAGGGCAAGGGTATGGACAAGAAGGCCTATGTAAAGGTCTCAAGCCGCCAAAATTATCTAAGTTTGAAGCGGCTTCAGATACATTACCATTACGCAAGAGCAGCCTCAAGCCTGCTTAGCAGGGAATTTATTAGGGAAAAACAAACATAGGCCTAATTCAAGAACCCTAGGTACACAGAGGTTGCATTAATGGACTCCTCACAAAACCAGTTGTGTTCATTATTTTTGTAAACTCCTATAAGCCATGGCCTTAGTTCTATAGCTTCCACTTTCGACTGTGTTGGCTAGCTCTAATTTACGCCAATAGGGCTGCAATGAGGTGGCTAAAAAGCGCACATAGGCGTTAAAGGTGCGTCACTAAGGAGACCAAAATACCTTGTACAATAATTCTGATGGCATATCTGGAATTCAGGATTATTCTAAAAAAATATATCTGAAGCTTCTTGAGGCGCAGAATGAAGTCATCAATGCAACCAACTAGAGAATACTCTGATGGAAAACAAGGGGCCCCACGGTGGCTTTTTCAGCTGATTTGTAGCCTGTCTAGAAACTAAAAGCAATGTTTAGCTAAGTTCAGCTGCAGCCGAAAACTAGGAGCAAGAATACTAAACATATCCGGAAACCTAGCTGATACTTCCCAGGGAGAAATTCCTCAAAAAGAGAAAGGTCCCGAGGAAGGTGATACCAGGCCAACATAAAGCCCCAAACACAAAGGCAACACAGTGCCTTTTCGAGAGGCAAACATGGGCCCAAAACACAGCTTTACACTAGCGAGGGCAAGGGTATGGACAAGAAGACCTAAAGGTCTCAAGCCGCCAAAATTATCTAAGTTTGAAGCGGCTTCAGATACATTACCATTACGCAAGAGCAGCCTCAAGTCTGCTTAGCAGGGAATTTATTAGGGAAAAATAAACATAGGCCTAATTCAAGAACCCTAAGTACACAGAGGTTGCATTAATGGACTCACAAAATCAGTTGTGATAATTTATTCTATTTTGCATGACAATCCCAAATCAGCTTTACTGTTTGATAAAAGCGTTAATTTTCCCTCCTTTCAGAGCCCATAACCAAGGACTTACTTGCCCAGTTGCAGGCATAACTACAGATGGAGGCAAAAAGACAGATCGTCACTGTCTACTTTCCCGGTGAAGAACGTAACCCATTTTCAGGGAATGTCCACAGCGTCATAAAGTGGTACAAGAGGAGAAACCAAAATATTGCATTATCGGCAGAGATACAAATACTACTACTAATGGTGAGTACTTCTTCAATATTTATTTCCAAATAATATCGGTATTATCAATAAGGACAATGAACCTGCTACCTTTAGAAATGTGAAAAGAGGTTTTAGATGTAAGTCTTGTGAATCCATTTATAACTGATCCCATGAAAAACTGATATGTTACAAAGGAGCTCTCAAGGTCGGGTCATATTCAATTCAACTTGGAGGCAGCCGTAACAATCCTCGAATAATCGAGTACCTAAACTGACTAATTGTATATAAAGAGTACTTAAGACCGGACGTCGAAGGCATCACACATTCCATCGACACAAACAACCGAAGAATTAGATATACAATCTCTTATACTTAGGTAGTTACAAAATCTGATAATGTTCTGTTAGAAAAAAGTTGCTCTGTTTAACATCAGGCAGTCCTAAGAGATGTGCGTTGGTGGAACAGGAAACTTAGAGCTGAGACCAGAAAATTATCAATACGATCAAAAACTCTGGAAATTTGGAGGGCTATAAAAAAGAACTTACCGAATCCAACAATGAATTAAGATGTTTAACGATGGGATTTTTAAATGCATTTATTAAAATTTCTAACATTACTTATGTTTTTTAACTCTAATTTTACAATATACATTTAACTGTTGAAAGGTGCATCCCATATTACTTAGTATGGTAATCGTAAAAAAAAAAAATCAATAATTTTTTTTCTTGACATAGGTTTAGAATGTCATGAAACGTCGAGATTTTAAATTTGAGCGAAAAAAATTTCTGTCTGTCTGTTGGTCTGTAGGTCTGTCGGTCTGTCGGTCTGTCTGTCTGTAACTTTTTTTTGTCCGCACGCTTTCTCCGGAACGGTTTAAGGTATTGACTTGAAATTTTGTATATGTATATATTATAACGAGATCTAGAACTGGATTGTCTTTTAAAGATATCCCGTGAAGGGTTGGGGGGTAAATAGGGGTAAGTATGGGGAAATATGTAAATCAAGCTGGTAAGAGTACAGAAACTTGAAATTTGATGTATGTACTACAAGTAAAGGACTCAGATTTTTTATAATATTTTTCAATCCACAACCCCTAGTTCATTATTAAAGGGGTTGATAAAATAAAATTGAGATACTCATTTGAAATTTGGTACATGTATGTATTATAACGGCATCCGAAACTGAATTATATTTTGAGATGATTCCGTTGAAGGATTGAGGGTCAAATAGCGGTAAATAGGGGAAAATAAGTAAAGCAAGCTGGTATGAATACAGAAATTTGAAATTCGATATACACACTAGAAACCAAAACCTCAGATTTTTTAATAATATTTTTCAAACCTCCACTCAATTATTAAAGATGTTGATAAAATAAAATTGAAGTATTCATTGGAAATTTGGTACACGTATGTACTATAACCACATCTGGAACTAGATTATATTTTGAGATGATTCAGTTGAAGGGTTGGAGGTTAAATAAGGATAAATAGAGGAATATAAGTAAAGCAAGTTGGTAAGAGTACAGAAACTTGAAATTCGGTGTGTGTACTAGAAGCTAAAGACTCAAAATTTTTAATAATATTTTTCAACCCCTCACTACACCTACTCCATTACTGAAGGGGTTGAAATTTGGTACACGTATGTATTATAACGACATCTGGAACTAGATTATATTTTGGGAAGTTTCCGCTGAAAAGTGGGGGTTAAATTGGGTTAAATAGGGGAAAATAAGTAAAGCAAGCTGTTATTAGTACAGAAACTTTTTCAGTGATGATCTAGTTAAGGCCTATTTTTGAGAGGATGTTGAGGGGGGTATAACTAAGTGTCATCCGTGAGGATTAGCCCTGATTCCAGTCGTAAGGGGGTGCCAGAACGCCCCTCACGTGTAAAAAAAACTGCATCTTTTTATTATTTAGTTAAGGATGAAATTTTTTCCAGTACTCCTTTGATAGCCCACAAACATCGATCTAATATTGGCAGAACGATTGGCCAGTCTTAAGAGGGTGGCAGAACACCCCCAACATGTTGTGGGAGCAATGAACTTTTTATTATTTAGTTAAGCTTCATTTTTTAGTATGTTGTTGTAGCAACTATTCCAAGTATATATGCAAATTGGCAGAACAAAATAGAGGTCGTAACTACCTGGCAGAACGATTTAAATGTGCCGTATGCGCGCCGTGACTTCGTGAGTTCGGTCGCAAATTAATTTGTATTATGAGTGCTTTAAATATAAACGATAATTTTGCTCATTTATTTAGAACCATTCTAGTAATTACAGACCTTCATTTACCTTTGGAGCTGGTATTTTAATACTCATTCGATGGAAATGCGACTTGAAAGTTACAAAAATTTGTTTTTCATTCGAGAATGACGTTGCAACTATAAGGGACACGAAAAGTTGTACTGTTGTTTTTTATTGGAAATTCAATTCTCTACAAAAAAGAAGGTCTCTTGACATTTTTTCGCATATTGCTTAGTTTGTGCGATATAGTGGAAATAAAAAAAAAATCAAAATTTTTTTACATTCAAACGCAAATATCTTTTGAACTGTGCTAGATACGAGAATATGACTTGAAGACTTTTTGTAGAAAAGCTTTCTAAATCATTTTCCGCATCTCACTTCATTTCGGAGATAAAGTGAAAATAAAGAATATTCTTTTCGAATTTCGGAAAAATATAATCAGTATCGACTGAGAACCACAAATTATGATGTATATTATTGTAATTGTATTGTCATAATAAATGAAAAATGCGACTGCCAAGAAAAGAATTACAAATTTTTTTTTAAAAGTTGTGAATATTAAAATTCCATGTTCCAGATAGATAAATAACATTGTGAATATATGTAGAATCATTTATATTATTTTGGATTATATCAAAAATATTCCGAGACAGGAAATACATAAAATAAATAAAATATATTTCAAGAAACATCGAAATTAATTATTGCAATGCCAAAAAAAAATGAATAAATCGTGATACGTGAATTAAAAGAATATTTCTAATACATTTTTTTATAGAGAATTAATTAATAAAAAAAATTATTTGATAAACATCATGAAGTAATATATATATATACTTCTTGATGTTTATCAAATAATTTTTTTCAAAATTAGTTCTCCATAAAGGAATGTATTAGAAATATTCTTTTAATTAACGTATCACGATTTATTCAAATTTTTTCTAGCATTGCAATAATTAATAGCGATGTTTCTTGAAACATATTTTATTTATTTTATGTATTTCCTGTCTCGGAAAATTTTTGCTATAATTCAAAATAATATAAATAATTCTACATATATTCACAATGTTATATATCTATCTGGAACAGGGAACTTTAATAATCGCAATTTTGTTTTAATTTTTTGGTAATTAATTTCTTGGAAATCGCATTTTTCAATTATTTTGACAATACAATTACAATAATATACATCATAATTTGTGGTTCTCAGTCGATACTGATTATATTTTTCCGAAATCCGAAAAGAAAATTCTTTATTTTCACTTTATCACTAAGGTCTGTGATTACAAAAAGGATCTAAATATTTAAAGCATTCATAATACAAATTAATCTGCGACCGAAGGCACAAAGTCACGGCGCGCATACGGCACATTTAAATCGTTCTGCCAGGTAGTTACGACCGCCATTTCGTTCTGCCAGTTTGCACATGTACTTGGAATAGTTGCTACAGCAACATATTAAAAAATGAATCTTAACAAAATAATAAAATGTTCATTACTTCCACGACATGTTGGGGGTGTTCTGCCACCCTCTTAAGACTGGCCAATCGTTCTGCCGATGTTTGTGGGCTATTAAAGGAGTACTGGAAAAAATTTCAGCTTTAACTAAATAATAAAAAGATGCAGTTTTTTTTACACATTGGTGGCGTTCTGCCACCCCCTTACGACTGGAACCCAGACTAATCCTCACGGATAACAATTAGTTATACCTCCCTCAACATCCTCTCAAAAAATAGGCCTTAACTAAATCATCACTGAAAATTGTCACTGGCTCTTAGTCTATTAAAATTCGGTGCATGTACTAGAAACCAAGGCCTCAGCTTTTTTATAATATTTTTCAATACTCCACCACCCCTACTCCATTATTGAATGGGTTGATAAAATAAAATTGAAATATTCACTTGAAGTTTGGTACACGTATGTATTATAACGACATCTGGAACTAGATTATATTTGAGATGATTCCGCTGAAGGGTTGGGTATTAAATAGTGGTAGATAGGGGAAAATAAGTAAAGCAAGCTGGTGAGAGTGTAAAAATTTGAGATTTGGTGTATATACTAGAAGCGATGGCCTCAGGTTTTTTTATAATATCTTCTATCCCCCCACCACCACACTCCTTTATTAAAAGAGTTGATAACATTGAATTTAGATTTTCACTTGAAATTTGTTACACGTATAACGATATCTTAAACTTGAATATATTGTGACATGATTGCGTTGAATGAGTGGGGTAATTGGTGGTAGATAGGAAAAAATAAGTAAAGCAAGCTGGTAAGAGTACAGAAACTTGAAATTCGGTGTATGTGATAGAAGCCAAGACCTCAGATTTTTTAGTAATATTTTTTAACCCCCCCCCCCACACCATCCTTAATCCATTGTTAAAGGGGTTGATAAAATGAAATTGAGATTTTCACTTGAAGTTTGGGACACGTATGTATTATAACGACATCTGGAATTAGATTATATTTTGATTTGATTCCGTTGAAGGGTTGAGGGTTAAATAGGAGTAAATAGGGGAAAATAAGTAAATCAAGCTGGTAGGAGTACAGACATATGGGATTTGGTGTATATACTAGAAACCAATGTCTCAGATTTATTTCTAATATTTTTCAAACAACACCATCTCCGCTCCATTATTATCAATGGATTTGATAAGATATAATTAAAATATTTCCTTGAAAGTTAATACACGTATGTATTGTAATGACATCTGATTGAGATGGTTTCATTGAAGGAGCGGGACGTGCTAGGTTGTGAATAAGGGAAAATAAGTAGGGTAAACTAGAAACTTCATTTTTAACGTATATGGCAGAAACCAACGCCTCAAACTTTTCTATGACATCTGTTCCAAATATTATTAAAATTCTATGACCAATAATTTCCACATACTAGTATGCAAATCTAGTCAAAATGTTTACTTTAAAGTGACTTGGATGAAAAATCTGGATATGGAAGTAGTGATTCCTTAGGCAGCGGTTTTTACTATATAGTTATACTATTAATAGACCGAGCTCCTATGACAAAAAAACGTCTGTCACATTAATTAACAAAAATTGTCAGACAGACCAGTTGTAATTGATAGGAGAGATCTTAAACTTCCTTTTGAAACAAAAATCAAGGAGGTGTTTAGAAGTGTACTTTAATTAAAAAAATGCTCTAGAAAAAATTAAGTATGTCACATTAGTTAACAAAAATTGTCAAACAGACCAATCTTTTTATCACGAAATCCCGTCGTAATTAGATTAGATTGCTACCATAATAATTGAATATTGGCGTTAAATAGAAAATAATGCCTTTTATAAATCTAAGTATCTTTCTAATTCTTCTTCCTTAAAATTGCAATTGCACGGCCCTACTAAATAGTTCTATTTCATTTGTCTAGTAAATTATAGCGTTGGTTCCTGTCTGAGATAGCAATTTGGAATTATACGTTCAACATCACTACTTTCGCCATATTCGCAGTTTCTTTACTTCTAGGCTACATTTCGTATTATGCTTAGGAAGTAATCCAAGACTTTTAAGACGTCTGCATTGTCTAACTTACTGGATTTTCATCGTAGACATTTAACCTTCAGGGGTAATTAAATATACTTTATATCCTCCATTATGTAATGCCCCCTTTGCAGGATTATCATATTTTTCATTCTTTTATATTCCACGAAATCTTGCCTTTTGTAAAAATAACGAGTAAAAGTCACAGCTACTTGTAATAAAAAGAAGCAGTTGACTTCTCTCTCTATTTAGCACCTTTTAAAATACCCCTACGTTGTTAGAAATCGTAAGTTGACTCATATTTATGCTACCATATTGAAGCTGCAATTTCGAATATTCCAATTTTCGTAGTTTTCTTGAATCTACATCTACAAGTAAAATTTCAAATTTTTAGCAGGAACGCCAAAATAATTAATTCAGAAAAAAAGATATATCTCGTTACATTATTAATCAAACTGCTCGAAGTTGAACTAGTACACCGAATATTAAGCGTTTCGACCATAATTTTATCTAAGCTATTTGTTCAATTTGAATGATTTTTTTGTATAGTAAGTTGATTCCTTGAGAATATTATTATATAAGTGAGTTTTATCAACCACTTAAATTTGTATGAATACCGAATGTAAAAACCGCTGACTAGGGAATTACTACTTCCACATCCAGATTTCCCATCGAAGTCTCTTTAAAGAAAAACATACTGACTATATTTGCACTACACTTGTGGAAATAATTGTTTATAGAACTTTAATTATAGGTATGATATTTGAGCCAAACGTCATAAGAAAAATCGAGGCGTTGGCTTCTAGCATATACGCCTAAAATGTTCCTGGACTCTTATCAGCGTGATGCATTTATTTTCCCCTATTTACCCCCCTCCAAACCCTTCAAGGAATGTAATTTGAGTCTGAAAGTCGCTTTTCGTAATACCTCCGGTTAAACCTTAAACGAAATTTTTTTGGCTATATAAAACACAGATTTGTTCCTACATTGATTTGTTTTATGTGAAAATTGAATAATTTATGACCGATATAACATTTTCAACCGCCATTTTCTCGAAAACTGTCAAGGCTAGATACAGGTGGATACATGTTGTATACCTAGAATTTCTTAGGCAACCTAAATTTCTAATAATATACAGGGTGTTCCATTAAAGATACTTAACAAAGATTATGCTGTTTCCGGTTAAACCGGATCTGAAAATAATCAGAAGCTAGAGGAACCGAAATGTGCAACTGATTCAATCATACAACCTCCCAGAATTTGAAATCGATGTCTTGTTATAGTAGAAAGTTATAGTCTGGTTAGTAATATCGTAGGCACCCAGTATATGCCGAATCTTACTTTTTACTTGAAGTTTAATTATCTAAAACTTCGTCTCTGTTGCTTTTTTGCAACTCTTGCCCTTTTGGCAGTGTTTTCATTTTAATGTAAGTATTACCTCTATGTATTGTTGTGAATCTTTGATAATAATCAAATTATTTATGCGGATATATATTTTCTATATATGATGTTAAATTTAAAATTTAAAAGTTATGTGAATATTTGGACATGTAGATTTCAAAACTGTAATATTTATTACTAAGGAAACATGTATGGAAAAGCATGTACTAAAAAAAAATAAGTGAAATCAACACAATCAACACAACAAGTGTTAAATAAGCGCTATTTGTTAATTAAGTATTTTTTCCCCTCTATATACTATATTTATAACTCTTCTTTAATACTGTTTTAACAGTTTGCACTCCAGAATTATAAAATGTATCAATCTTGTTTAGCATTTATTATTTTCTTCATTAATTTTTTTCATTTTAATACATTTTTAAATGACTTTATCTTATATTTAGTACATACTTCTCTATAAATACATTTGTTTCCTTACTAATAAACACAACTGTATATTTTTGTTTATATGTTCAATGCAAATTTAACATTATATTTAGAAAATATACAGATGTCCGCATAAATAATTTGATTATCATAGCTCCAACACTATATAGATTGGCCGCTATTTATATTGCGGATCTGCCATTTTGAATTTTGCAAATTTTGAAATATTCTTGGGTCTTAAGAATACTTCTTAGCTTCATGCCATTCAAGTTCCTAGCTCAGCGGGAGGTGCCCAAACAATTCACCTGACAGAAATGTGCGTAAAAACATTGTTACACTTGACTATACAGGGTGTCTCACCGAGAAATGAATCGATCGATATAGAGGAAACTACACTTCAAATATTTTTGAAAATTTAGATAATCATTAATGTCGGTGTGGCCAATCCAACTAAAATAATTAGAAGCATGGGGTACTTCCGGTTATACCGGAAGTCGATACCAACTTTCTTATTTTAAATGGAATACCCTATATATTTTCGAGTTTTCCAAATGACAATAAAATTCTGAGTTCAGGCATGTAGTACACCCTATATCTAAACCCAGTGTTTTCGAAAATATTTGACATTTTATAAAAAATTTGACCGGTCCAACGGTTTTCAAGAACCGTTATAACTTTTTCTGTGTAGGACATACTCATTTGCTCTTTAGCACAGAGAAAGAACACGAGGAGAACTACGTTCTACAATTGAAATTATTTCAATAATGTTATAGCAAGTGTTCTGTTTTTCGCGTTACATCTTGTCAACTTCAAACCGCGAAAACTTGTTTAGGTCAAATGGAACATCCTATATTTTTTTACGTCAAGTCGTGTAAAATTGAATTCCCTTTTTTCTGATATTGGCATTGGTGGTTAAAGTTTTCAACGTTTTGAAATATTTCCGATTTTATTAGAAATTCATGAATTATTGTAATCATTTCATCAAAGTAGCCATGATTAGAAACAATCAGTCATAATCTTATGTCAAAAAATGCCAGCACGTTTAAATTACACCCACGAAGACTGTTTAAATTTGTTTATTATTTATGGAGCATGTGATAAGGTAATATCAAGAACTTGCAGCACATTTGCTACTCGATACCCACAAAAACGGAAAATAACACTAACACTGTAACATGCATATTAATCGAATTGAAGATATGGCATGAATTAAAAGAGCAGAGATAAGATCAATTTAAAACATGATTCCATTTTAATTTAATAATTGCTCAAAATTCCGCCCTTGAACCTCGGCACATTTTTCGCACCTTCGGATTAGTTCCTCATGGGTAGCTCTTCTAATTGAATCCTGTGATATGTTTTGAAATGCATTTCTTACTCTCTGCATACAATCTTCAATGGTTGTTAATGGGCTCTCATAAACTTTATTTTTAATAGTTCCCCAAATAAAATAATCCAAAACTGATAAGTCGGGCGAGCGAGGAGGCAATAAGAAAGGTCGATTATTGGCAATCCATTGATCATAAATACTTTCTTGTAAATAATTATTAATTAAATATGCGTTATGTGGGGGAGCACCGTCGTGCTGATAAAAAATGTTTCTATGTTCGGCTGGAGGTAAATTTTCTAACTAGTTATTATTCAAATTATGTAAGATATTCAGATATCTTTTACCTAAAAACAAAACAAAAATTTGCCTATGCATATTAGCAGAAGAGAAAATTAAATTTACCGTTTAAATTTTCCTGATAAAATTGCAATGCCACCACTCTATCGTTTCTTATAGCACAGTAAACATTGAACTGCCAACTTTCCTGAAAGTTTCGCTCTCTGAATATATGACGATTTGAGTCACTCCAATAATGCGAATTGTCTCTATTAAAAAGTCCATTTTTAGTAAATTTTGCTACATCTGTCCATATAATATTTCCCAAATAAGAATCGTCACCCTCAGACCTTATTAGAATAAACTCTAAAATTCTGTCATCTTAGGAAATCTGTTTCTTTTAATCCTTGAACTATATGGAATGAAAACGAGTGAAACTTATGTTTTAATAAGATTCTGTGAATAGAATCCTTGCATAGTCCCGATTTCAGAGCAGCTTGTCTTCATGACATCCTTGGAAAGGCATGAAAATATCACAGAATTACTATTTCAATGTTTTCGTCATCAACAATAGGCTTTCTTCTTTGTATTTTTGTCTTGACAGAGCCATAATTTTTCAAATTTTCCAGTATGCGTTTTACATTGTTTGGTGACGGTTTCCGTTTTTCTGGATATCGAGTAGCAAATGTGCTGCAAGTTCTTGATACTACCTTATCACATTCTCCATAAATAATAAACAAATTTAAAAAGTCTTCGTTGGTGTAATTTAAACGTGCTGGCATTTTTTGACATAAGATAATGACTGATTGTTTCTAATCATGGCTATTTTGAAGAAATGATTACAACAATTCGTGAATTTCTAATAAAATCGCAAATATTTCAAAAAGTTGAAAACTCAATGCCAATATCAGAAAAATGGGAATTCAATTTTACACAACTTGACATAAAGAAATACAGGGTGGTCCATTTGACCTAAACAAGTTTTCGCGGTTTGAAATTGACAAAATGTAACGCGAAAAACGGAACACTTGGTATGACATTATGGAACTTATTTCAGTTGTAGAACGTAGTTATCCTTATGTTCTTTCTCCGTGCCAAAGAGCAAATGGGGATGTCCTACACAGAAAAAGTTATAACGGTTCTTGCAAACCGTTGCACCTGTCAACTTTTTTATAAAATGTCAAATATCTTCGAAACTACTGGGTTTAGATATAGGGTGTGCTACATGCACCATTTAAAATCAGCAAATTGGTATCGACTTCCGGTATAACCGGAAGTACCCCATGCTTCCAATTATTTTAGTTGGATTGGCCACACCGACATTAGTAACTATCTAAATTTTCAAAAATTTCTGATGCGTACTTTTCTCTATATCGATTGATTCAGTTCCCGGTGAGACACCCTGTATAGAATATATAGTTTGGGTGAGTACCCTGTACATTTGCTTAACTAAAAGTATACCAAGTTTTCACCCTTGGTAATAATCCTATTCTATTTTCCTCTATCATTTCTGTATCAAGTAGTTTTATTTAATTTGGCCCAGTTTGTATTAGTTTGGATTACCTGCTGTATTTTATAGTTACAAGTATAATACATACAATTTGAAGTAAGGTTAGAGAAAAATATCTCAATAGTATAAAAGATTCTGCTTTCAATGAATATATTTCAGGTACCCTTTTATTATGTTACTTCTTTAAATTAACTTGTAGTTTGAAAGCATTAACGTTTATAAATGCCGAGTTTTGCATAGCTAAACGGTACAGAAATCCAGATTACATTCAGTATTTCCTTACAACACCTGTTCTCATAGACGTACATTCTAACTATCCAGTTTTAGATGCGAAATATGCATATTTAGTGAAAGAACTGCAGTAAATGAGTTTAATTAAAAACTTCAGAAGTTTTCTCCGGATGTAGCCGCTACTACTACTATAATATAATATTATCATATGCACAATATTTATGTATAATGCATTAATTAAACAGTATGTATGTTTTTTTCATGTTTGTCGAACAGTTCTCTGAA
Source organism: Stenurella melanura (assembly GCA_963583905.1). Lineage (NCBI taxonomy): Eukaryota > Metazoa > Arthropoda > Insecta > Coleoptera > Cerambycidae > Stenurella > Stenurella melanura. The sequence goes on from OY757309.1 coordinate 200,165,061, forward strand.
ATGGCGTAACCGATTTCTATCTAATTATTTGTTCATTAAGCTATTAGACTTCGCCTTCGTATGAAAAAAATATTCCATACCATTTTTTGGTATTTTCACGTTCGGGACATGCCCCTGAATAAGGATCAAAAGTTTGTCGGACGATAATCTGGTTCCAATTTGTTTAAACTATTTCTTTTAAACAAATTACACAAATCGCTTTCTTTTCCTTTGACTTAGGTTTTTTTGGTCATTGTAAACAAAAAATGTCTCCTGTAATCTTTTCGTAAAGTTGATCGTTTCTGACTTATAAACGATTTAATATTTGAAAAAACGCAGAAACTGCCATTTTCAAGGTTGAAATACATTGTTAATAAATGAATTTTTTGAGTTCGCCAAAACTCTTGTATAATCTTTGAACATCCGTTAACAAAATCCTGAAGAGTAAGTGCAAATTTTTTCATTCTAAACCTTACATTTTTAATTGTTAAATAGACGTTTTTAGCCAGGCGCGCGCTTTTTCAATTGTTTATAAGTCGGAAACGGTCAACTTTAAGAAAACACCGCAAGAAACCTTTTTTGTTTACAATTACCAAAAAAACCTAAATTAGGATCATAAAAGTGATTTTTCTAATTTGTTTAAACTAATTCCTTATAAACAAATTACAAAAATCACTCATATTGACGTGAATGATTTTTTTTTTGTTTTTTAGGTTATCTTGAGCATTTTAAAAAATCGGTAAAGGTCTTTACACAGAACTTCCCTCGTTATTTGTGCATGGCGGTCACTCTAAAAAATTAATAATTACGAAATGACATTGAGAATAATAATCGGAATATAGTTATTGCTATTATTACAAAGAAAACTCGATAAGTTTTGGTCAAAAAAATATACAGATTCCTCAGCCAACAGCAAAAGCTCAATACTAAATAATAGGTGCCACATATGGCAGGCCTGCGCAAATACCTTTACAAATGTCCACACATGAATTATTTCTTGGGATGACCACCCTGTACAATTGTACATTTTTCAATAAAAGTATAATAGGTGTATATGTCAGATATTATTGCCATCCGTCACATCAATCCAACATTCGCGCATTGGAGTGGAAGTATAGTGGTGGTTAAAAAATTTCATTTTTATTTTAATTTTTCAAAAATGTTAAAAAAAAATTCAAATTTTTTCTTCTGAAATAGGTTTAAAATGTCAAACGTAGAAATTTTTAATTTAAGCAAAAAGGAAAGTTTCCGTCTATTCTATAATAGTGGTAAAAGAAGTTTAAGATTTAAAAATTACATATTTTTTTTAAATATGTTTAGAATGTCATGAAACGTGAAACTTAAATTTGAGTAAAAAAAGTTTCCATCTATTCTAGTGTTAATTTTTTTTCCAAACTGGTAACAAAATGTTGCAAAATTTTTTTTTCCGAAATTGGTTTGGAATGTCATGAAACGGAAATTTTAAATTTGAGCAAACCAAATTTTTCGTCTATTCTATAGTAGTGATAAATAGATTAAAAATGTTTTCAAATATTTTTAAAAATTTTTCAAAAACATTTTTAAATTTGTTTGAATAGTTTTAGAATGCCATGGAAACGTGGATAGTTTAAATCTGAACAAAGAAAAAAAATTCTATCTTAGTGGTAAAATTTTTTAAAAATAGTAAACAAAATTTCTAATTTTTCTTTTAAATAGATTTAGAACGCTATGAAACGTGGAAATTTTAAATTTGAAGATATAAAAAAAATCCGTCTATTTTAGTGGTAAAAAAAATTTCAAAAATGTTGGTAAAAAAAAATTCAAAAAATTTTCAAAATTTCTTTTTTCTGAATCAGGCTTAGAACGCCATGAAACGTGGAAATTTTAAATTTGAAGAAAAAAAATTATCATTTTAGTAGAAAAAAAGTTTTCAAAAATGTTGGTAAAAAAAAATTTTTTTTTTTTAATAGTTTTAGAATGCCATGAAACGTAGAAATTTTAAATTTGAGCAAAAAAAACTGTTTTCATCTTGGTAAAAAATTTTTCAAAAATTTCAATTTTTTTTTTTTTTCAGAAATAGGTTTAGCGTGTCATGAAACGTGTACATTTTAAATTTGAACAAAAAAAATTTTTTTTATCTTAGTAAAATTTTTTTCAAAAATGTCGGTGAAAAAAATTTTCAAAAATTTTTTTTCCCGAAATAGGATTAGCGCATCATGAAACGTGGAAATTTTAAATTTGAGCGAAAAAAAATTTGTTTCACTATTTATTCCGTTTAGACGGTCCACCCTGTATATTTTCCAGTGAAATTTCTACCATTTCTGCGCTGACAGTAGCGTCAACTACCTGCCAAATTTCACTGCTCTCCGTCAAGTATTTTTTAGTAAATGCACCAACAGACAGACAGACAGACAGACAGACAGACTGACGGAATTGAAAAACCTATATTTTCGCAATCTACGTGTTCTGAAACGTCAGAATCCGTAAAAATCTCGGAGGGTGATTTTTTCTCGAATACAATACTTCCCTTCGGTATGCGAGGGAAGTAATAAAAAAGGTCTCCTGCCATTTTTTCGTAAAGTTGCTGTGTCCGACTTATAAGCATCAAAACTTCTATTTAACGATGTTAAAATATAAGCTTTATAATGAAGAAATCTGCACTTTTCAGGATTTTGTTAATGGATGTTCAAATATTGTATAAGAATTTTGATGAACTCAAGAAATTCATTTTTTTATATTGCATTTCAACTTTGAAAATGACCGTTTTTACTTTTTTTCAAACATTAAATTGTTTGTAAGTCGGACACGGTCAATTTTACAAAAACATGACAAGAGAAATTTTTTGTTTAAAATTACCAAAAAAACCTAAAAAAGAAAATCATTCGAGTCAAAAAAAGCGATGTTTGCAATTTTTTCAAGACAAGTTAAGTTTAAACAAATTGGGACCAGATTCTCGTCCGGCAAACTCTCGATCAGAGATGGGCGCGTGACGTGAATTTCACCGTGTTACGCCGTATCATGGCGTGTCACGGCGTGAGCGTGTAACATTAAGGTACCAAATCACGGAAGATTTCGTGAGTGTACGTGAGTCAAAAAATTCCGTGCGTGAGCATGCGTGAGATAATATTTATTGTGTCACGCTCATGCCGTGTCACGCCGTGACACGACGCCCATCTCTGCTTTAAAACTTCAACCTGTCGTGTCGGGAGTGTCGTGACAAAGTGATAGACGGAAGACGGAATACGAGCGCGAGAAGCTAGTTGAAAGGACGTCAGGATGGATGACGCAACATTCAAATAAAATTGCGTAATTGCAATATCTCTTTGCTCCATTCGCCAGTCGCCTAGTCCTCCTGGTCTGGTCTGGTCATGTATACTGTATTATTATTATTATTATTAAATGCAACTATTTTTTTTACTAAATTTTATTTATTATGTGGTGTGGTGCTGGTGTGACAGTAGAGACTGTGGCCAGGGCACAGGGCAGCAGGGCACCACGTGCCGTGCGATTGCCGAGGGCACATAAATGAATCATGAGGTAAAGTTAACTAGCTTCGTGCGTGAGCGAGCGTGCGTGAGTAAACCTTCCGAAAGCGTGAGCGTGCGTGAGTTTACCTTCACGTATATCAATCGTGCGTGAGTGTGAGTGAGCTAAAGCTTTAAAGTCGTGAGCGTGCGTGAGCGTAAGTCAAAATCGACTCACGCGCGCATCTCTACTCTCAATCCCTTTTCAGGGGCATGTCCCGAACATGAATATGCAAGAAAATCGTATGGCACATTATTTTCATATGAAGGCGCCTTGTCCATATGTGTGGTACAAGAAAAGCAATCATTAATTAATCAAAACAAATTTGTTATTAATTTGGTGTACATGTAATTTCCGACACTCGTGCCCGGAGTTTGTCAACCACTCACTACACGAGGCACTGTGGCTGTTGATGGACAAGACGGAGCGGAGCCGAAATAACTTGAAGTAATACTTTATGCCAAACTTATTGTCGGTATGAACAATGTCGGTATATTTGTTCTTTACCGCACTATCAAAGGCGCCATTTTTTATACCCAGGCTAAGTCTGAGATAAACTATAAATGTAAATATAAAAGTCTTAGCTTTTCTCTTCACCGTGAAAGATTTAAAAAATATATTAAAACTAAAATTTCTAATAGAAATTATAAAACCGCTGCCTAAGGAATCACAACTTCCACATCCAGATTTTCTATCCAAGTCTCATTAAAGGAAGATATCTTGACTATATTTGCACTCTAGTATGTGGATATAATTGGTCATATAAATAATGCATTTGAGGCAGATATAAAAAAAAAATTGAGATGTTGGATTTTAGCACATACGCAGAAAATGAAGTTTCTGTACTCTTACTAGCTTGCTTTACTTATTTACCCCATTTACCCCCACTACATACGTGTACCAAGTTTCAAACGAATATCTCAATTTTATTTTATCAACACCTTTAATAATGAAATGGAGGTGGTTGGGGGTTGGAAAATATTATAAAGAAATCTGAAGCCTTGGCTTCTAGTTACACACACACAATTCCCAAGTTTCTGTACTCTTACCAGCTTGCTTTACTTATTTTGCCCTATTTAACCCTCAACCCTTCAATGGAATCATCCCAAAATATAATCGAATTCCAGATGTCGTTACGATACATATTTGTACCAAATTTCAAGTGAACATTTCAATTTTATTATATCAACCCTTTTAATAATGTAGTGGTGATGAGGAGGGGGGAGGCAAATATTATAAAATAATATGAGACCTTGGTATATATACCAAATTTCAAGTTTCTGTACTTTTGCCAGCTTGATTTACCCATTTCCCAATACTTACCCCTACTTACCCACCACCCCTTTAACAGAATCATCTCAAAATATAATCTAGTTCCAGATGTCGGTATAATACATATGTACCAAATTTCAAGTCAATATCTCGATTTTATTTTATCAACCCCTTTAGTGATGAAGTGGGTGGGGGTGGTGGAGAGGTTGAAAAATGTTTAAAAAAAAATCTAAAGCTACTAGTATATACACCAAATTCCAAGTTTCTGTACCCTTACCATCTTGCTTTACTTACTTTCCCCTATTTACCCCTATTTAGCCGCCAACCCTTTACCGGAATTAGTACAAAATATAATCTAGTTTCAGATCTCGTTATGGTACATGTGTGCACCAAATTCTTAAACTGTTGCTGATAAACGTGCGCACAAAAAAAAGTTACAGACAGACCAACCGACAGACAGACAGAAAATTTTGTTTCACTCTAATTTAAAATTTGGAAGTTTCATAATATTCTAAGCCTATTTTAACAAAAAAAATTGATTTTTTTTTGCGATTACTATACTTCCACTCTACTGCGTGAATGTGGAAATAGAACTTAATTGCTAATAAAAGATGTTACGACCAAACGAAAAGGACAATTTTAGATAATTGACTTAGTACCGAGTGAATGCCAAGCCTCTTAATTTAGAGTACAAACATTTTATCTTAAAAGTTATGATTGTATAAATTTGATGATAATTATGGCAAAGTTGTAAAAGTTGTAGCTAGACAAGCTGCCAGAAAATGGGCAACGCCTAGTGTGCAATGGTATGTTATCTTCGAAACGGGGCATTATGCTCTCTGATTTGTGTCGTGTTGCTTGTTAACGAACTGCCGCCCAAGTGGCGAATCCAATAGGGTGGCCATATTTGCAGAACTTTACAGATTTTTCCCATTTAGCGTATATTCTAATTGCGAATTCTGTAAAAGCCTGTCATTTTTAATTAGTGTGCAAAAAAATACTCACTTTCAGATAATTGACAACATTATAGACGCAAATTAATTTAAAATTAGACAACGGATTAATGATTTAATTAAATATAGAGGGTGGACCATTAATGATAGGCCATATTTCAAGGGTACATTCTTTGGACCAAAATATAAGGATAGAACCAAACATGCTTGAGTAAGTTGTTGCTGTGGGAAAAGATACAGAGTGTCAAAGTTGTATTTTTTCTTGCAATAGTACAAACACCTATTGACCGATCTTCTACTTTGGTATGGAATTTATTTTTTAAGCTAAGAAACGATAATTTATGTATCACATCACGCTGGCACGTGGTGGAAGGCGCCTCATGAGCAATACCTGATGATCAATACCTTTTCTCAATTTTTAAAAAACATTGTGTCCCTTTTGATTAGAAAATCTCATGTAGAAGTCATTTCTACGTAAAAAAGTTACATTTGATAGAACTTGATAATTACAACCGCTTTCAAGAAAACTGCCATAAGAGGTTTCAAGAATTTTTGAAAGCAAGCTCAATTTGAAAAGGACAAATCGCATCTATTGAAAGAATTACGCAACGTAAATTGTTTCGTTTAATTTCTCTCCAGTAAAGGTAATACAAACTAGAAAACGAAAATATAATGTTTCACTTGGCCATCCCAACGTATAGGGTTCGTTTTTTATTAATGCTTCATCCTCTATACTAATTAAAGAAGAAACCATAAAAGTATTTAAATAAATCTTTTTAATTTTTTTTATCAATTATTTATATTGTGCGACTACTATGTATCATCATTTTTTAGATAAAAGTACATCAGGTTTTTTTTCCCAAGAACTACAACATTCCAAATACTATTTTCCACCATCGCTTCTATGTTAATCATTTTTAGAGTGACCACCTACACATTTTCCATAAAAGTATAGCAGCCTTCCTCCTATGTATTTCGATGCGATGGACATGAATTCGGTGTCTGTTTAGCTCCATTACTCACCAATTTTTAAAAAATCGCGAAAATAAAAAGGAATTACCCAATGAAGTCCCAGAAATAGATCACAATTTTCTCCGACGCGCTGATCACGATTTCTCTGACCATTCAGGTCCATCACCCACCAGTTTTTAGTAAATTGTGAAAATAACCTAAAAAGACCAGAATTTTTAGGTTATATCGCGATATACTAAAAATTAGTGGGTGAAGGAGCTTAACGAACACCGGATTCGTGTTCACTGCATCGAAATACATAAGGGGTTAAACAATGGAGTCCCAGAAACAGGCCACCTTTTTTTGGATGTGCCTATATTATTAAACATAACAAAAATTGTTTTCTATTTTATAACATTGGGGTCGGCTAAGAATAGATTCGGGTACAATTTAAGCTGACTTGTGTCATGACCGCTTAAACGTCCGAACTAAGATTTTATTTGATGCATCAGAAATGCCAGTAGTTCCCAAACAGTTATTTCCTGTAACAGCAATGATGTCGATAAATAATTATAAAAAAATAGGAAAGATGTTGTCATAAAGTGTTAAGATTATTAATTTAGTAACTTCGTCATTTTAGTGCAATTCTGAATACCTATACAGTGTCCGTCATAAAATTGGCTACATATGGGAAAGAATTGTATTATTAATATTTCTAAAAAACTTTCGTTCGTTTATACATGTCCGACAACAAAAAATTACATTTTGACACATGTCATATGATCACCGGTTTGGCAGCACTGTAAAAAATAGTTGACGGTGGGACCGAAAAACGGGTCAAATTGTTGAGATATCGAAAAATTTTATTAAGAAAAAGTGCAACAAGGACCCCATATATCAATTGAAGCAGATATGAGGAAAATAAAAAAGTGCAAATTTTACCCCTACCATTAATTACTAAGTGAAAAATCATAATTTCTTGTGTCTATTTCACAAATATTTGATTAGTTTCGATAAAAATGTATTTTAGTTGAATAAAGGTATTTGCACGTAAAAAAAGAATCGAACCCCCAATATAGTATTTTTTAGAAATCTCAATAATGCAAATTTTTTCCATATGTAGCCAACTTTATGGCGGACACTGTAGGTATATAGGCTCAGGCACAATTGAAACTAATAACAAAAAATGAATTGCCCAATTCAGTCAGTAACAATGAGTTATCAGAAAGAGAAATCAAAGACTAATATTGTTACAGTCCAGCAAGAACCGCGGGGAGGTATGGGCATTTCTTGCCAGGGAAGGATAGGATCGTAGTATTAGTAGGGGAAATGATGTAAGTAAAAATAAAATATTTCATATAATAAAAAAAAATCTGAAATCTTTGAGAATAAAGAAAATAGATTATTCTTCTTTTAGGGGTAATACATAAATATTCTGGTTGACAAAATATGTATTAAAAAAATTAATAATAATTTTAAAACTAATAAATTAAAACAATTTTAAGAGAACAACGCATTGGCACGTTTTCATAAACACTAAAACACTTGAACACTACACTTAACAATTTACGATACATTTTCATAAACAATACAACACTAAAACAATTTATCTACTGGACGCACGTTTCACCATTCGTGTATTAATATATAACGTGAGAAAGTCGATTGTATTAGAGATAAACACGCGCTAGTAGTAATAAGACACATTTTTGGGGAAAATAAAGTTTTAACAAAACTCGCGGCGTGCCTTAATAAAATAAAAATTTTAGAAAGAAAATTATTAATAGAGCTTAAATAAAAAAATAGGTAGAAGAGAGGATCGACATCGAACTCACAACCACTCCATTTAGATTTATTGCTGCTCGAGTATCTTACCGATTGAGCTACGCGATCCTATGTTCATTATATTTTAAAACATGTAATATGCACATACTAGAAAATTGTAAGACTTAGTGGTTTGACATTGTTCGTTTGACGGATGAATATCCACTATTTACCACTAGCAATAACTTTAGTATTTCATATAAAGACGTTTTTCATATTTAGAGTGGTGTTAGTTCACGGGAATAAATAATATTCGTCGTCAAACACACAGTTTGAGAATAGCTGAGCTTATGATTTTGTTTCTCACTCCTTAGTTTACATTTCATATATCCGTCTCAAAAGAAGTGGGAAAGAATCTTGGTAGACATACATTGACAGTGTCTTTAGGCTATTGCTTTAAGTTTGTGTGTAAGAAATAGTGAAAACATATGGGCAACATTAATTCATACATCGGTCATTTTAAACTGGACCCGACTCTACCTCATATTAATATGGGGTAATTAGGCCCAATTAACCAGACGATAGTGAAATTGCGTTTAAATTTTTTAGTGACCGCTTTTCTTGATTCAATTTTTTCACCCTCTTCAGTGGTCCCATAGTAGATCCTACATAGTTCAATAAAATATCCGTCGTTTTGAATTCTTAACTTTAAGAGGAGCTTTAGAAAATTATGATATCCTGTATCAAGTTTCATGTAAATCTGTAGTGATTTTAATATCATGACAGACGTGTTAAGTTCGCGATTGAATGTTTTACTTTCGTTATAAAAATCAACAAACATTTTAACTGACTAATAAATATGAAACACTATCTATTTTATTTGTAATATTTCAAAATTATCAACTTGAGTTGTCAATGTCACTGTGTAAAATTGAAGCCTAAGGTTTTAAATAAGGTTTATAATTTAAATTTACAATTCGCTCATTTATTCGTCACTTCTAATGATAATTCCATGTTTACGGCTACTTCAATGATAATAAATTACTTATTTATATTGTTCCACACTATAAAGCTTTTAAGGGGTAGAATGAAGTAAATTGCAGACTATTAAAAATGGCTTATTGCGTTAATGGACTAACGCGTCATTTTTTATTTTCAAATATGCCGTGAAAATATTTGACCTTGTTCATAGTAAGCCACTTTCTTCTCGATTTGAATTTTTCAAAAACCGGTGCAGAAAGTTGACTCTGTGAGGTATCAGCGACCAGATACTTGATTGCTGAACAGTTTTAAATAAAAACATACAGGGTATTCCATTTGAAGAAATTCAATCATGGCATTTTAAGAATGCAAAAATTTTGAATCATTGTGAATCAAGGCTCGAGTGTGAGAGGATTGCAAATTAATGCATGGCCTTGACTAACATTGACAGTAAATGACGGTCAAATTTACGAAAATAGGTTTTATGCAGATTTTACTGTTGACCTGTGCATTTTTTATCGGAAAAGGTAGAATAACGTGGCAGTACAAATTCAAAAATAATATATGGACAGAGAATTAAGAGTCAATGTTGGATGTTCTATTTAAAAAATTCAACTATCACCTTGCCTCCACTATGTAAAACACCCAGTACATATGAAAATAATTTTCGAATATACCGCTATTGATCTACTACCACTTGTTTCAAACAGTTGAGGATATATTGACCAAGCACGCACTAATGACTGACTCTGTATGGTAGCAGTAATGTGAACTAGAATTTTGACACTTTTTGGCATAAACTAGATTTCAATGTGTAGTACCATTACGTTGCATTGAGCTCACAAAGAAGACATATTTCAGCTACAACAGATAGCATATCAGTTGAATCGCCCGTAAATGGTAAATCCAAATCTGCAATGATATATAGAGTGTTCCATCAAATAAAAAACTTAAGTTTGCGATGTCACGAATAAATATAACACCCTGTATATTTCAACAAATTCTTTAAACTATACACCTTTGCGTTCTTTAACACTCTTAAGTGTTCAATATGTATCATAAGAGAACCAGGTTACTTAGACAACGCGAAGGTGATACACCTTGAATTCAGGGCGGACCAGTAATAACACTACCCTGCAGGATTTTACCCCTGCACAAGGAATAGTTGTTTCCGAAGTAATTTTTTCCGCTGAAACTAAATCCGGGCTCAGAATTGCTTTATCACGTAAAGTTTTTGAGATATTATAACCTAAAAGTACAAAAAACTTTGTGTTTTGATATATTTGAGGTTATGTAGCACCGCGATTTTTTTTTTCTCAAAAAACTGTGTGTGAGATCTTAAAGTACAAGTCTTTCTCTTTCAATTACCGCGTCTATTTTTTTCACCAAGATATCGCATTTTGAAATTTTCATGTTTGTGACTTTCCCTATACCTGAAAACTCATTAGGGACACGTGTATATCAAAAGATTGTTTCTTTTTATTAAGAAACGTGAAAAATATTTAAAAGCTAATAACAAGTCAATATTTTCTTTTGTCGAAAGATCTGCTGGTTCAGAATCTAAGACCAGATTTTCAAAATATTTCGAAGAAAATACAATATGGCCGACCTGAGTTGATTTTCTTTGTTGACTTTCTTACGAACTGCTTGCTGCAACTTAGAGAAATTTTTTTATGTTGCCTCCCTCGGCTTCTATGCATCTTCTAATTCTTTTGTTAATAGATCTTCTTATATTAAAAAATACACTTTGCTGTTCTCAGAGAATTGGATGCTATTCGTATTTGTTTCTGCGATTCTTGTCTTAAATTTATGAAATTTGCATACACTAAAAATTTGATATATCCCAATACATGATAATCCAGAAGATTTAAATCAGGACTTCTTGGCGGCCAAGTAAATTTACTTTCTCCAGCGCTTCATCTGTGAGAGTATGTCTCATCCAAATGATTTCTGACTGAAATTGAGAAATGAGGGAAGCTCCATCTTGCATAAACCACATTCTGCCCCATTACGTCTAGTAAGTAATCATCTAATATATTGTAATAACTGGGGTTTTATTCCCCTAATTACATGATTTAATCAGACATTACCATTGGCAGAGTACAGAGTGTCCCAATTACTTTTGTAGACTCCGTCGATATTATAGTATATCCATCGAAATCAAAACTGTGCTTACCCTTTTCCTTCTAGGTGTTTATATCCTTTTGGTGTCCCTCAACCAGGTTACTTCACAAACAAACTTTATTGCATATGGAATGAACTTAATTTCATGACAAGCAAATAAAACACGTGATTTCTCAAAACACTTAAACCACTATAATTACATAAGAAAATGAAAGCAAATGAAATTGACAATCACAAACACTTAAACACGATTAAATAAATTAACAAACAGTAATTACACAATATTAAGAAATGAAATGGTCCGCGGCAAGTTCAAATCTTTAGCTGAATCGCGACCGAATACTCCTAGATCAATTACAACACATTAATTTTCTACTTATTAAAACCGGCAAAATACTAAAGAAATGTACTTAAACTTTAAAATTGAAAAAGGTTCGCAAAACGAGAATTTACTATACCCTGTAGGTAGATGATGACGGAACAGACCTTAAGCCAAGAGTGACGATGTTATCTCAATAGAAAAAAGACGTTTCAAAAGTGGGCAGTAAACTCTAAACCCTCGACCAATTAAAACCTTCTGTAGTTTAAACGGTACCCCCTATTTGAAATTACCTAACGGACCATGGTATTTATCATATGGCCTGATATTGTCTGTAATTATTTATTTGTGGCATATCCAGATTTTCTTACTTTTTATTGGGTATTTTGCCACTGAAAAATATTTAAAAATTTTAATGAAAAAACCTCTGCGCCAAACGGATCAGACAGAGGTTGGTTCTTGAGTACTTGACTGTTTCAAAAAGTCTCACACCTAAAAATATATAAACTAGAACAATGTTATAAACTAAAAACTGAAAATCAAAGCTATAGGTAGTTAACGTTTCGGAAGAGAATCTACTTCCGTTCTCAAAACTTTTTTGGCCGTCAACCATGACAGTTCTGAACTGTCATGGTTGACGGCCAAAAAAGTTTTGAGAACGGAAGTAGATTCTCTTCCGAAACGTTAACTACCTATAGCTTTGATTTTCAGTTTTTAGTTTATAACATTGTTCTAGTTTATATATTTTTAGGTGTGAGACTTTTTGAAACAGTCAAGTACTCAAGAACCAACCTCTGTCTGATCCGTTTGGCGCAGAGGTTTTTTCATTAAAATTTTTAAATATTTTTCAGTGGCAAAATACCCAATAAAAAGTAAGAATATCATATGGCCTATCTGAACATTTTTATTACCACTAAAACAGATGAAAAAAACCCCTTTTGTTCCTTACTTTGCTTTTGTATGGGGGAAAAATCTGCCTTAAGTGGTCTATCTATCTTATGGTCTATAACATATGTTCCTGGAAGCCTCTATCAACTGCTTTAGTCTTGAAAATCTAACTAGAACCCCGGTGGGTTCGTATTTAACAAGTGTCCATAACTGCAAGTAAGAAAGGCGAATTGGACATAAAATAATTTGGATGGTTATTTATTGTCTACAAGTGGCTAACGTCGACTACCTAATAAAGAGTAAAGTTAACAAAGCACGTTTCCTGGGCTCTAAGTAAATCGGTTTGCAAGATAAAACAGATGTTTCTATGGCCAGTATCTTACGTTATTGTCCTAAATACGGTGATTCTAAGCGACAGGGTCGGACTTGGCTTCCCTTAATTTGACTTTTGTTACAATATCATCGATTACATTTTGTTAAAAAGGCGCAGATAAGACTCATCATTTAAATTTGGAGGGAGAACAAACGATTTTGTAATCAATGACTGATCGCCGATAATACCACACCAAACGTTAGTATTAAATTCGTGCTGAAAATGCCTTTCTTTTACACCATGATGATTTTCACAGTAATGTAATTTCTAACTAAAAATGCCTCGACGAGTAAAAGTTGCTTCATCGGTAAATAAAATGTCGATTTGTGTTGTGTTTATTCTAGCACATCGGGATAAATTTTCTTGTACGTAAACACAAATATCCCTCATTTCTCTCGTGGAAAAATTATTATGACGAGACATTTCAAATAAAGAAGTAAAAGAAATTTCTGAAGTTAACGAACACAAGAGAAAAATAAAATGTGAAACTAACTAAAATGACAGAACTGAGACGTGACCAGAGCACTCTCTTCAATAAATACAATTTGTCTTTTTCAAATTGAGATTGTTTTCAAAGAATTCTGGAAACCTTTTGCGGCAGTTTTGTCGAAACGGTTGAAATTATCAAGTTCTATCAAGTATATCTTTTCTACGTAGAAATTCCTCCTGCATTGGATATTCCAGTCAAAAGTGCCAAAACATTTTGTAAGAAAGGAGAGAAAAAAATTCATCAACAGATATGCCCTCTACGGGTTAGCGTGATTTGATACACAAATTATTGTTTATTGGCTTAAAAACGCTTTCCTTACCTGGAGAAGATCGGTCAAGAGGTAACTGAGATATTGCAAGAAAAAAAAATACAACTTCGACACTCTGTATCTTCTTCCAGAGCAATAATTTACTGAGGCATGTTTGATTATATCGTTAATTTTGGTTCAAAGAATGTACCCTTGACTTATGGCCTATTATTAATAGTTCACCCTGTATGTTGGAGAATTCCACAAATATTGTCCCGCACCTAAAACTCATTTTATCTACGATAATATATTACACAGGCACTCCAACGTAATTAAACAACGTAGAAACTCTATTTTTCAGAATGGAAAATATATATTCAGCATATTCCTTTGAATATAATATATGGAAATGTATTATGAATATAATATTAAAGCAAAACCAGTTAATTAGGTATTCGTGTAAATTGGGTGTTCCATTCAGAATTTAGTCTAAATATTTCAGTAGCTTTATATCATGTGGTTAATTACACCTAAGAGCTTGTATATTAGTTTCCTACTTTGCAGCGTTTTAAACCCTTAATCCTCATTTCAGTACTTTAAGATAGATGCTAATTAATTTTGTATAAGTGATTAGCTTTACTTGCTTCCTTGGGTATAAAATGCTTCGTTTAGATTTGCCCCAAATCTAAATTCATAAGATGCCCGTTTTTAAATACACCTTACAGACTCTTGTCAAGAGATGTTAACATTTTAACGAGGATCTAATGTTTTGTGGTTAAATACATTACACGGAATTCTTCTGAGGGTTACTTAACTTTTAAAAACAATTTTGAGGCTCTTTTAAGAACTCCAACGAGTTACTTTAGAGAAGAAGTTTGCGGAAGAGCTTAAGTGGAAAAAGTTCAGTTTCTTAATAAACAAAAGTATTTATATTATGTTTGTTACCAGTACAGGGAAAATCATTTGAATTACATAGAAATATGTGGCTGGCAAAAACTTGCTTGCATGCTTTATGAATAAGAATTGTTTGAGCGAATTATAGGACAACACAGATTTAATGCACATAAAAATCCGTAAAAACCGACCGTCTTGTTAATATGAGTGATGTCCCACGGAGCAGTACTCAAAATTGTTGTGCACACTAAGAATAGAAATTTAGGTGTATTTGGTAAATAAATAGTTATTTGTTACAGTGATAAATTAAAAAGAACTACTCTGTTTTGCCTGTGTCAAGATATGAATAATATCTTCTATATTTGTAGAGCATTGACGAATACGATATTGCATGATACACTGAAAATATTAAGTTCGACTCTGTCGTGGGAAGGGTTTATGTGAGGTTAGAAAATATTAGCGTTTCGTTCCTTGGCTACTTAGTGAACTCGTCAGTAAGGCTAAGATAGATAACAAAATTTACTTTTAGTTTAAACCTATAAAACATTGCCTCCCCGGATCAAGATCTGGAGCCAACCGCATAACCACGTCGCGCAACGTCGTGGTGTTAGTACGGTTGGGCGGGTCGCGACCGGTTTGGGTCAAGGCAATAAAATCACAAAGTTAATACTCCTACCGCCTGTGGCGGCTTAAAATTAACATTAAAATTAAGCATATTTAAAACTTAAATTTTAAGGCACTGTAAACTAAAACACACAATGGAAAATGTGGTGGTTGCACTAAGTAAATTATTGTTGCTGTAACGGGAAAGAACTAGATGAAAATCCCGTTCTAAGTAAATGGTCCTAGTGGTCTGCCCGCCACTAGGAAGATAGGTGAAAAGGAAAGATTAGAGTTTAGGTTCGAATTTTTACAAAGGTTCTCGGTCTAAAGTGAATTTTTAGGAAAAATAAAAAGACAAAATAACAAAAAAGACGAACAGATTACAAACAATAGAAAAGAGAAGATAAATGTAGTTTAAAAGGTGTGAAAGGAAAAGTGTAGGGTGGATACAAGGTTTGGTAGGTGGAAGTTTGGCTAGATCGGCTGCCAAAAGATAGGCAACGCCTGGTATGGTAAGGGGTGTTTAATTTGGAAAGGGGCATTATGCATTCTGATTTGGGTTATGTTGCGCATTAGCGGACTGTCGCCCAGTCGAAAGGCATAGAATTTTTGCGATGTGTCCCGAACGAAGTCCGCTAGTGGTGTTATGTCGTTGCATCGATCGTATAATTCTCTGAGGGAGGTGTATCTGCCTGAATCAGTAATGAGGCGCATACATTTATGTTCCAAAACTTGAAGTTTACGCATTGTCGTGACCGGAATGCTGCACCACACCGGCGCCGCGTATGTGATGGCCGGCGTAATCACGATCGTGTACAATAATGTTTTATTGGTCCTGTTTAGTCCGCTACCCCTTGCCAGGAGTGGATACAGACTTCTGGACATTGAGTAGACTTTATGTACAGTCTCGCTTATGTGGGTATTAAAAATGTCAGTAAGGCTAGAGTAGCTACTGCCTTATACGCTTTTCCTACGAACTCAACATGGCTGCTCGTATATATACTTAGTGGGCCAATTGATGTGGCGGTGAGATGTAAGGAAAATGTCACCCGCCACAGTTTACATATCTGTATACCGTTGCATCTTAAAATAGTTCGGTAGGAGGGAGTCTGGTAATTATATCAAAATAATTCGAAGTTATAATTCAAACAGGTTTGTTTCCGTTTATTTCTTATTTTAATCATGCCAGAACATACTTTACATGGGAACAATGTTGTTCTATGTATTAAGAATCCATGTTAAAAGAATAAAGATATTTAATAAAAATCAAAATAGGATTCTATTTATACTTGAGGGTGCAGGAAACCGCTGCCTAAGGAATCACTACTTCCACATCCACATTTTCTGTCTAAGTCTCTTTAACCGAACACATCTTGATTCTGTATTAGAATTTCAGTAAGTCCAAATAATTTCTCATGGAATTTTAATAATATGATATTTGAAAATGTCTGGTGATGTCCAAACGTTTTTTAGAACTTTTGTCCTCCTGCAGATACTAAAACAATTTTATTTTGATAATTACTTTAATAATGGAGTGGGGATGTTGGAGATGGTGGTAGAAGTGGCAGATGTCACAAATAAAATTGAGACCTTGACTTCTAAAATATGCACTAAATACCAAGTTCCCTTCTATTACCTCTATTTATCCCTCAGCACTTCAAAGGAGTAGTTCCAGTTCCAGATCTCTTTATAATACGTATGTGTATCAAATTTTAAGTGGCCTTAACGACCTTTGTCGGTTTCCAGTTAATCAATAACAATTTATTAAAAACTTAAAGGAATTCAGAGTGTGTCGAATTCGGTGATAGATGCGTGTTTCGTGGCTCCTGCAAGATCTCGAGATAAATCCGGATAAAACGGCAACAAAACGCCGAAAGTGTACTGCTTGACCTTAAAATCTATACCTGGATGAATCCGGTGCCTTCTTCAAGTGGGGGATGTAAAATAAGCAACAGCCAGCCAGATGTGAACGAAAGAGAGAAGTTTTTTTGTTTAGCTTATTTTAATTTGGTTTAGCTCATTAATGAAGTCTGTTTCCTTATTTTAATTGAAAAATTAGAAATTAAAATTGACAAGATATTTATGTATTGGTTTATTAGTCTTTATCACGGGACAGTTTATTAAACAACAGAGAAAGAAAAATTAAGTAATGGAGTAGAAAATACCCGGAATTGGAAGGCGGCAGTTGAAAATAATTACTGTAAATTGAAACTGATTTTTTCAAAGATACAACATACCTACGGGGTGAGCAAACTATTCCTTTGGACCTTTTTTCTCATAACGTGCAACAAATATTGTTTCCGCGAGATAGGGCGCTTCCAAGCAACTCCACCGTAAATAGATATTTACCTGTGGAACGGTTAATAAATAAAATAATAATAAAAAATGAAAGCTGCCAGATTCAGAAACAGAAAAATAAGAGAGATGACGATAGATGGAAACTTGAACGAAGCATGGAAACTGAAAAGAAGTATCTCGCAAACACCTGCACACCCCAGCCGATAATGACAGATGGAAACTTAATAGAAGCATGGAAACTTGAACGAAGCATTTCACAAACACCTACACTTCCCATCTTGTATTCCCACCCCATGCGTCATGCGGCTGTCGCTGCTGACAACAAGCGTATCCAATGTCCAACCCAGCGTATGCAGCCGGTCCGGCGGTATATAAAACATCCAAGATTTGGTTGCGGCAAGCGGATTGGCCGTCCGTTGGACGTGTTCCACGGACGACCAAGCTGCGTGTTTGAACGAACCTCCATGGATGCCCGGAATCGGCAGCAATGTCCACCTTACGCTGGCAAATCAATCAATCAATCAACAATTTATTAAAAACTTACAATACAGCCATTGCCTCCTCGGATCGATACCCGGGGCCAGCCGCACAACCACGTTGTGCAACGCCATGGTGTTAGTACGGCTGGACGACCTCGACCGGTTCGGCTCAAGATAATTAAAATAAAGCTAAAACTCCTACCGCCTGTGGCGGCTTAAAAAATATCCGAAATGGATATAAGAACACTGTGAAATTAAAACACTAAACGAATTTGGTAGAAAGCACTGAATACATTTTGGTTGCTATCACGAGAAAAAACTCAATGAAAAACCCCGTTCTAGGCAATTTAGACCCAGCGGTCTGCCCGCCGCGCTGCTAGGAAGACATGGGAAGGGGATAAGTTAAAATTTAGAAGGGTTTTGATTTTTATAAAAGTTCTCGATCTAAAATGAATTTAGCACAGAAAAGGACAAAATAGCAAAAAAGACAAACTGACAAATAGATGACAAACAAGTAGTAAAGGGAGAGGATAGATGCAGTATAAAGGTGTGAAAGGAAAAGTGTAGGGTGGTTAAAAGTATTGGTTAGTAGAAGTTTGGCAATAGTAGTTGCCAAAAGATAGGCAACTCCTGGTATGGTAGGGGGTGTGCGGCAGCCCACTTGCCTTTCGAGCTTATTGTAAAAATATTTTTATTTTTGGTAACTAAGAATAGAAGAAACAAAAAATAATTATAACGAAAACATTTTGAAAATTAGAAATAAACTCCATATTAAGAGATCCTGAAAAACAAATTTAAAAATGGCTTTGTAAATTGGAATTGATATTATACTCTACACTACACTCTGCCCGCATCAGCACAATCCTAGGAGAGAGGCTAAGCAATCCAATGCTCGAGGAGGAAATAATTCATAAACTCGAACATGCTTGTGCGCGTGTCTCCGTAAGGTGTAGAGTGCGTCAAGTAAAGAGTGTTGTACTCACTTCGTTCATGTACAGTTTATCCATCGTTCTTCTTCTACCATCCGATTTCTCGTGACCTTGTCACTGGTGGGGGAATGATGTGGCGTGTGACGTTTCCCTTACATCTCACCGCCACATCATTTGGCCTACTAAGTATGTACATGAGCGACCATGTTGAATTCGTTGGAGAAGCGTATAAGGCAGTGGCTACTCCAGGACGAGTGCACAGAGTAGCCACGATACGAAACGCTAGTATTTTCTAACCTCACAATTGGTGACCCCGACGTGATCTGAATACGTAACGTGATTTACGACGGACTCTACACCTACTATATACCCTACGGAGACACACGCACAAGCATATTCGAGTTTACGAGTTATTTCCTCCTTGAGCATTGTATTGCTTAGCCCCTCTCCTAGGATTGTGCTGATGCGGATAGAGTGCGTCACGTAAAGGGTATATGGGGTACTCTCTTAATTCCTGTCCAGTTTATCCATCGTTCTTCTTCTACCATCAGGTTTCTCGTGACTTTTTCACTGGTGGGGAAATGATGTGGCGTGTGGCGTTTCCCTTACATCTCACCGCTACATCATTTGACCCATTAAGTATGTCTACGAGCGGCCATATTGAGTTCGTTGGAAAAGCATATAAAGCAGTGGCTACCCCAGCCTTACTGACACTTTCACGGAGTAGCCACGAAACGAAACGTTAATATTTTCGAGCTCCACAGGGAGTTTTATCCAAAATGGGACATTATGCATTCTGCTCTGGTTAATGTTGTGTGTAAGCGGACTGTCGGCCAGTCAAAAGGCGTAGAGTTTTTGCGATGTTTCTCGGACGAAGTCCGCTAGTGGCGTTATGTCGTTTGTCGATTGTCGGAAAACGAATAGTACGTTTTCTCTTCTTTACTAGGTGGCAAGATCATTTATTGTTTAATGCACTTTTGTGGTAGAATATTTTTAACGAGAGTATAGCTTCAATTAATAAACCTGCTATTTCCTTTGATGAAAATGCCGCCCTGTCATTGTTTTACTTTTCGCTCTTCATGAACCTAATATAAATTATATTTTGAGCTAATTCCTTTAAAGAGTTGGGGGATAGATGGGAGTAGTAAGGGAAAATAGATGAAAATAAGGGTAAATAGGGTCAATAATATGTAAAGCAAGCTGATAAGAGTCCACAGTCTGCCTTGACAGGCTCTTCGATATGATGAACACGTTCGACTTCTGACACTAACGATTTGCTCACTTCCTGAAAACGTAACCGTTATCGAAGGAATGTTTTAAAATGAAATTAACTTAAATATATTAACAAAATTTATAGTTCACCTGAATTACGAAAAAAAATTAGATTTTCTGTGAATTAATGGAGAAGAAAATACTATTTCTTGAAACTCTCAAATCACCACGGATTTTTCAAAAACAAGAAGAAATCAGTCATTTGGAAAAAAAGGATTGAATCATGCTTTCTTTATTTAATTCACTGTCACTATATTTCCCACTCACACCCCTTGTTAAAAACTACCGTCCTTTAAAAAGTTTTTATGACTTATTAACCTGCACACTTCAACAGCCAACGAAGCAAACCGACAGAAAATTTCAGTGGTTCAACGTGCTGTATCCCTTTAGAACACAGTGGGGGCCCCTTCGGTAAGGGTCATCTTGCCTTGATTACGTAGATTTCTGGCGTCTACTCTCAAGTATAATTTTGTAATCAGCGTTATCTTCGTAAATACTAAGAAGACAACGACCGCACACATTGAAGCGTAAAGCGACACACCCACCTACATATTTCTGATAATAATTGGTTTAAAGTAATATCAGATATATTTTACCTGACGAATGCAATATTTGCCAAAACGAGCGAGCGAAGCGAGCGAGTTTTGCAAATTACGTGAGTCAAGTAAAATTACTCTGTCATAACGTGTTAAGTACAACATTTAATCTAATCCCACTCTAAAGTAGAAAATAAATTGCAATTCATTTTGAATTCTATTTTACGGTTCCAAACATAGCTACGCTTGCAGTCGTACAACAAAATTTTGTGTTTAAAGCTTTACCTGAGCATCACTATGGGTTAACGTTTGTTTAAACAAACTTCAGTTGTCAATCTACTAAATATTTTGAAGCAAATTAAGTAAAAAATGGTTGATTCAGATGTGGATATTCCATCTTATATAAAAGAATCGGCTAATTTAGCAGTAAATTCAATAATAGCTGGTAAATTAAAAGCATAGATGAAGAAGTTTATACGAAATTTGAAAACTGGTGACAACAAAAAAGAATAAAAAGATGTTTGTGAAAAGATTCTCTTAGCGTACTTCGAAACGATGAAAGACTATAAAGCATCTACAATATGAATATTGAGTAGGTATCAATATTAAAGGCAGAATTAAATGTCAAAAGAAACATTGACATAAAGAATATACCAATATTAATAGCATTTTTGAAGAGAAAATCTTAAGGTTATCATGCTAAGAAATCTTTTATTTTAACAAGAGAAAACTTAAAAATTTTATTAGAAATGCCGATTTTTTTTGTGTCTTAGTCTTAAAGTTTTTTCTCTCAATGATGGGTTTAATAATAATCAGTTACGTAAAAATTCATTACATCACTGGTTATGTAATAAAACTGACAGTTATGAAAAATGTGACGTTTCGTAACGTCAAAAATGCATTTAAATTTTAAATTTCATAACGGGATTAGACAAATAATATATCATGCAATCTAAATATTTCATAGGCAGACAATTCAATCTAATTAGATATTATACTACAAATTTTGGTATATTTAGCAGCAATTAGCTATCAATTTGTAGAACCATTGTTGTATCAGTGTAATTTGAACAACATTTCCGTCCGTATAGGAAAACAATGAACGTGTTTATAATAATTATTAATGGCGATCAATAAACTGGCTTTGTTGTCTTTGTGTAAAAGTTAGCCTGACATATAAAGTTCAAGAAGTAAATTTCCTCTTTAAGTAAACTTTACAGCTTTTGCCATAAACATTAATATTAATAACATTTATTAAATTAAACATCGTCTGTTAAATTTGACTACAACTTATTAGACCACTTATTTGATAAGTAAAATGGAACAGTTTTGAGGAACATAATTCATTATAATTCATGATACAGCTGTATATCTACACATTTCCTCATTAGAACTAAGCGGCTCAGTACAATTAATTCACTTCGGCTACCTTGATTTCTCTAGAATTTGTATTGAATTAGAATTTTAAAAAGAATATTAACAATAAGGATGGTATTACTAAAGTATTTGGTGTCTGGTATCACGATAACTTTCATTTTCCGAAAACTGAATATGTTCTCGTTTGTTCCAATATGTTGAAATTATCATCAATATATTGATTTTACTTCAACATCCACGTAGTGGAGTGGAAGTATAGTAATCGTAAAAAAATATAATTTATTTTTGTTGAAATAGGTTTAGAATATCATAAAACGTCGAGAATTTAAATTTGAGAGAAAAATTTTTTGTCTGGAAGTCGGTCTGTCGGTGGGCCTGTAACTTCTTTCGTGTGCACGTTTTCTTAGGAACAGCGTAAGATATTTACTTGTATCATGCCTATTCATGATGAGACCTGGAACTGGATTATACTTTGCTCCAATTCCGGTGAACGGTTGGGGGTTAAATAGGGGCAAATAAGAGAAAATAAGTAAAGCTAGCTGGTTAGAGTGCAGAAACTTGGGATTTGGTATCTATACTAGAAGCCAAGGCCTCAGATATTTTTCAACCCCCACCACCTCCACTCCATTATTACAGGGATTGATAAAATAAAATAAAGATATTCACTTGAAATCTGGTACACGCATGTATTGTAATGACATCCGATTGAGATGATTTCGTTGAAAGGGTGGAGGGTGGGGGCAAATAGGAGAAATAAATAAAGAAAGCTTATAAACGTCCAGAAACTTAATTTTTGGCGTATATGCTAGAAGCCAAGGTCTCAATTTTTTTTATGACATCTGCCTAAATGTATTATTAAAATTGTATTACTAATTACTTCCATACACTAGAGTGCAAATATAAGCAAGACACAAAACACAAAAACGGTCAGTTTCAAGGTTGAAATACAATATTAAAACATACATTTCTTGAGTTCGCCAATATTCTTATACAATTCCTGAACACCCATTTATAAAATGCCGAGAGAGATTTTTTCATCACAAAGCTTAAACTTTTCATTGTTAAATAGGCGTCTTTAGCCGGGCGCGCGCTCTTTCAATTGTTTGTAAGTTGGAAACGATCAACTTTACGAGAAAATGTTATAAACAATTGAAAGAGCGCGCGCCAGACAAAAACGTCTATTTACCGATTATAAATTTAAGCTTTAAAATGAAAAAAATCTGCACTTATTCTTCAGGATTTTACTAATGGGCGTTCAAAGATTGTAAGTATAAGTATTTTGATGAACTCAAAAAATTAATTTTTTCGTGTTGTATTTTAACCCTGAGAATGATCGTTTTTGCGTTTTTTTCAAACATTAAATTGTTTATAAGTGGACTTTACGAAAAAAATGATGGGACCTTCTTTGCTTGAAATGACTCATAAAACCTAAAAAAAATAATTCGACTAAAAAAAGCGATGTTTGCCATTTGTTTAATAAAATTTTTCATACGAACGTGAGGTTTTCGCCTTGTCTATTATGACCAGACCCCGGCTCCGAGGAGGTTATGACGTAAAAGCCAGAATCGGCTTTGCTCAATATGAACTATATACACATTTTCATGCGCAATAATACAATATTTTACGTTATAATATTGTATCTAATGAATTCTGTAATATTTAAAGGTAAGTGGCTTCGAAAGGGTTATAAGTCGTACTTTGATGCCCTTATTGTTGGATGCACAAACACAAACACTTAGAAACTCTGTCTTAATAGAATAACAGAAATATATTATTTACATTTGTTATAAATGGTCCGAATTCCGGCGCCTGTCAGTATACATACATCCACGTGTGTCGTGAAAAGGATCGTTCAACATCTCCCGATGTAATAGATGGCAGATTTATGTCTGGCATTGAACAGTCCACTTGTTTGTCACTTAATAGGTCCACCACACACAAAAATGTTGAAAAACCGTGGTTGTTTCTTAACACTGTATCCACTTTGTATTTCAGTGTCTCACCAACACCCCCTGATGCTCTAAAAATATATTGACGTAGATCAAATATAATATTCATTGCATCAATTACTGTATACTGATCTATTTCCGGCTTACGTTGAGGGTCGCGTAAGCCTAGATGGATTCGCGAGAACTCTTCATGTATAATTGTATATATGCTAAATTTTAGTTTTTATGACGTTCAGATAAAACATGTTCTAAAATGTTCGACTTGCATGTCCACGAATGTGTTTATCCACAGCTGGTACAGAAGAGTTCTACTCTGTTAAACCACAGTTCCAGAAAATCTTGATTCCACGAAAGTTCTGTTTCATTTAATAGAAAGTCACTCGACGCCATAATAATTCACGACACATTTACTTCTGTCAAAGGCTGACAATGTATCTACTGACAAGTCTATAGTGCTGGCTCCATAACGCGATTGTGTATATGAAACAGGCTCACATGCCATTGGTCGTTATACTATAATAAAATAATAATAATTTTTGGACTTTTTTAACTTCAAATGCTTTCTGTATGTTTAAAGTCTTCTGCAAAATATAAAACGCAATTTGCGGTTCCTAATTCTGGAAACTAATAACGAATTATTTATTTATTATATTATGAGTTTTATGCCATACTTTTTATTCCTTACCGTAAAAGTATTTGTTGGTTATAAATAATATATTTATTTGCCTATGTGAATCATTAGATTCTCAATTCAAAACATTATATTTATCTGTGTGTGAAGACCGTCTCTGGCATAACTACTTTAGCGCCGGGGTCTGATTATGACATTGACAACAATATAGATTCCTATTTGGGTAATTCCCTTTTACTTCAAATGAATCATTATGGAGTAGGGTACATTGTTATTCTTCGCATAGAATGATGATTGTCTTGACAACTTAATCGAGAATATGTGACATCGAAATTAAAATTATGACTGATTTGATAACATATGCTATAGAATTAGCAAGTGACTTAGGAGCAATATTTCTTACATCGATTAGTAAAACAGGTTTTATTTTGGCACCTCAAGGGAATAACAAATAAAAATCCAATAAAGTATTAAATATAATATCCTACCCAAGAATGGTAATACAAAGAATATTATGCCAGAGTTCACTTGAAGTATCTCTTAGTTAAATCCTTCGTTTTATCTATTTTTCGAATATAAAATATAAGTACATTTACAAAGTTTAACAGTGAAACTTTCAAGTAAAACAATTACAGTTTTAAAATGTTTTAATCTTCCCTATAATACCACTTCAGAGAATTTTACACGCAATTCACGTAATGTTTACATAATTGTTCTAGTTTATAATGATTTACTTATCTTAATGTCTTAAATTATCTTTGAATTTTATTCTTAAATTTAGATTTTATAACCGACAATTAAATTGTTACTTTACTGAATCAACAGAATCTAGTAATACATACTCATTTTTGATTGCAGGTATGTGGAAATAATTGCTTATAGAATTTTGATACCATACTTATTTGAAATCATTTGCTCCAATGTGGTAATGGAAAAGTGGCCGATGCCACTCTCATACACATAACAAATCACAATTCTTTTTAAACCCTTTAATAATGGAATGGGGTTAGTAGATGCCATAAGAAAAACTTGGCGTCTAGTATATACACCAATTCCCAAGTTTCTGGACTGTTATTATCGTGATTTACTTGTTTACTCCTATTTGCCCCCACCCTTCAACGGAATAAACTCAAAATATAATCTACCTCCAGATGTCGTTATAGTATATACAATGGCGGTAAAGGGGTGTTTAATCGGTGTTAAAATATTTCCCAAGATATTCAAGTGTGGGCGACCTTACGAGCGACGTGGTTAGCGTCACTGGTTTAACCTGGTTAGCACAGTAAAGATACGTAGAGTAAATAGGGCAGTGAGTTCAGGGCTTGGGAGCCACGATTAACTAGTGTAATCAAGAAAAAGGAAAGCTAGAGGTAAACAAAAGACACATATTACATGTATACAATAGTACTATATTACAAAATGCTTTAAACTATCACAGCATCAATGATACTGCATAGCAAAACTTGATATCAAATAGAAAGAAATATTTACAAAATGTACCGTATTACAAGATACTCTACATTACAATTTGCCTAACTGCATTTGAGACAAAAAAATATATTACAAAAGATACGTCTGCAACTTTGCCACAATACTATATTACAACAAAATATCCGTGGCTTTACTATTACCTAACTTCAAGGTAAACTTGAGACTCTTACGATAAAAAAAGCAACTAAATGACAAAGAATATGTCTCGTAAATTAGCTCAAAATTCATCAACTTTAGACACACTCGTTACAACGAAAATGCACCACGACTTACTATATTGCCAACAAAAGTGCATTACAATACTACGACAAAATATTGACAACAAGGAATCAAGATAAAAGTAACTACGAAATCGATACTACGACGAAATATTTGCAAGATCGAATTTAAGATACAAGTAACTACGAATTAATGTACAATGGATTAATTATCATAACGGATTTAGAATGTAATCTAACAAAAAAATAATAGATTTCGCTTGAATCTTATATTTTAAATTTAGACACCTTTATGAACCAAAACTACATGTGAAAATAATCCCATTTATGTGATGACGTAATTAAAGGTACTTATCTTTCGTTTTAATATCCCGATGAAAAAATTCCTAAACACAATCCTGTTCCACGATGATTATAGATTTAATAGTTGTGTAGATGGTTCGATGTCTGAGGACCTCCATTTTGCTCACTTTGAATATTTCACACGTGGCCGCCTTAATCCTATTTTGAGGTTATGAAATTGAACAAACGTCAAAGATTAGAGAATTAACAAGATAGGATAGCCGGCGGTAAACCGTTTACATTTTAGCAATGGCGCCATTGACCTCGACATTTAAATTGGAGTTCTCGCGCAGTTACTACAAAGTGACGATCACACGGAGAAAAAGAGGCCAATGTAAAAAATGGACAACACTGTACTGATAGAATGACCGATCTCAGCTGACTGTCAGTACCCATGGTCATTAAAAAACGGGTTGCTTTGTCACATGAAGTATTTCTATGTTTATATGTAAGGTATCTATTTGGTTAGGATAGATTTGTACATTGAAAGAATAATTTTGAAACTTTTTTCTATGAAATGAGGAAAAAACAGCCACACGTAGGTGTCATCGAGGTCTATACGTGACGTAGCACTTGTCGATTCTAGTGAGCCAACCTATCTTTTAGTAAGCTTGGTCAAATTCATTTAATGCATACCCGACAAATCCCGAAACCGTTTCCGCTGGATGTCGTGTTCCTTTAAATTGGAGTTCACAACTGCCTTCGTCTATTTCGTCTTCTCCTTCTGACTGTGCTATCTTGTTAGTTCTCTAATCTGTGGAAACGTGCTCGTACATAAATAATTTGTCGTCAAGGCAAAATTAAGGAATTTTTTTCTACCAGGAGGTTTTCGTTTACTTGGTAGAAAATCTTAAATATGTGATGTGTCGAAAAATTTCGTGATAAAGACAAACGCAGTATTCTTATCCAAAAAGCGCGTAGTATAACTTGACGTTAAAAATTAGCTCTTAATGGAAAAACGTGGTATCAAAATTGTTCGTAGATGATCTTGCTTAAAGCAAAAGTGTAACGTTGAGATACTTCGATGTTAAAAAGAATTTTGTTATTATAAAGAAAAATTGAACGTAGTTTAAAAAGATTTTGTTCTAAAGAAAAACCTAAAGCAATATGTTAAATGTTAGGTGGTATTTGGTATAATTATTAAAATTCTTAGCTCATATGTCCACGAGGCTTCTCAAATTATTATATCCCCCTTAGAGGTCAAACTAAATTTAAAATACGTCTAACTAGTTCCATGATTCAACGAGAAAGAGTTTTACCCGGCCTTATTTTGTTGAATTATCATGCATGATGCGCTATCTATTACTCGTGGGTGTCAACTGCTGACATATGATGTAGTCGTATAGTGTAAGGACTTTAATAGTACAAGGGTTTAAGAGAATCATAGTTCTGGTAATTTATAATTTTTCTAATAATTATTAGAAATGTAACGAAGTATGCTTTTGAGCATTTCGCACGTTACAATACGTAAGCCGAATATCAATCTTAATTTCATTTTGTTAACCCCTTTAGTAATGAAATGGGGGTAGTTCTAGGGATGGCAGATGGCATATAAAAATTGAGACCCTGTCATCCAAGTCAATAAGTACTCCCATTCCAAAGTTTTCGTACCAGAAACAGACCAAGAGACACACAGGGAAGAGTGTGTCGAGTTCGGTGAAAGACGCATGTTTTGTGGCTTCTTACGGGATATCGAGATAAATCCGGATAAAGCGGCAACAAAACGCCGAAATCACACCGAATTGAAGCGTGAACAATTCTGCATTGATTGATATAAATTAGCGCGAGTATGGCTATTTCATATAGTTGATATTTGATTAAATTATGTTGGTTAAATAAAGCAACACAAAATAGTGTATATAAACAACGCGAGAAAGTGTACTGCTTGAGTGCTTGACTGTAAAATATATACCTGGATTCGTCCCTTATTGAAGTGGGTGATATAAAATAAGCAGCAACCAGCCAGATGTCTGAATGAAACAGATAAGTTATTGTTTACGTAGCATTAGCAACTTATCTATGTCTTTATTAAATTTTAAACGAGAATTGGAGATCAAAATTCAAAAGATAGTAAACATAATATATAGGTGATGAAATCGAAAAACTGCCCAAAACTAAAACCGATTGTTTCAAGGAAATGACATAGAGGGTGAGCAAACTATCCCTTCGGAACTCTTTTCTCATAATGCGCAAAAAAATATTGTTACCGCGAGATAGGGCCCTTCCCAGCAACTCCACCGTAGATGGATATTCACTTGTGGAGCGATTAATAAATAAAAAAAAGAAAGGGAAGGAAGGGAAAAAATACAAAAATAAAATAAATGCTGCCAGATTCAGAGACACAAGAAGCAGAAAACTTAGAAGAAGAAAAATAAGGAGATGACGATAGATGGAAACTTAAAAGAACCATGGAAACTTAAGAGAAGCATCTCGCAAACAACTGCACCACTCCCCAGCCGATGATAACAAATGGAAACTTAAAAGAAGCATCTCTCAAACACCTACACTTCCCATCCTAATATTCCCACCCCATGCGTCATGCGGCTCCCGCTGCTGTCAACAAGCATGTCCAATGTCCAAACATCCGATATTTGGTTCCGGCACGCGGTTTGGCCGTCCGTTGGCCGTGCTCGACGGACGACCAAGCTGCGTGTTGGAACGAACCTCCATGGATGCCCGGAATTGGCAGCAATGCCCACCTTACGCTGGCAAATCAATCAATCAAAGAAACAGACCAACAGACACACAGAAAAACTGAGAGGCAGAAATTTGCTTAAGCTCAAATTTTCGATCTACCTACCCCCACTGTTTTCATTTGTGAAGAATGAGGTACTAATACGGCGTACATGCTGAAAATAAATAGACATTAAATCGTTCTACAGTAGTGCAAGTAATAAATCTAATTAGAATAATAAGAAATCATTTCTCACAATTGGACCACAATGACCAAAAATCTATCTTAACTTACTGAAAGAGCAGGAGTTGCCATGATTTGAATTGTGCATTGCACATAACTCTGATAGTAGAGAGTGAAACTTAGTTGGTAATAGTTTACTTGTATTTAACTCATAGTGGAAGCATTTAGGATTTGTCAAGTATATTGTAAACAAGAAATATATTCTATTATCGCAATATGGCATCATTAGTTAAAGATATGTATGTATCAGGATATTCAAGAATACGAAATTAAATCTATTTCGCGGGCAGAATGCAGTTCACTAACTTATATGAAATTTTCGCATATATTATTATGTCGGTCAGCAGTTAGTCGGTCAGTTTATGTTAAATGTCTGAAGTCAGCTGTGAACTATTTCCAATTGATGTATTGCTATGAAATTTTGCATACATATTGATGAGAATACAATATTTTAGGACAATGTCCACAAAAAATTCGAAAGATGAAAAAAAGATCATATTCTTATCGTCTGTGAAAAATTGAACAGACTAGCTCTTATTGAACTTACGTATTAGTGAATTAATTTAGGTTAAATATTTCAAGCTGATTATCAAACACTTGAAACACTTGAAATTTTGCATGCAGATGTAGTACCGATGAAAAATATTTAATTAACTGATGACCAGGACCTGATGCTGAAGCGAGGATAGTCACTCATTATGCAACTCGTCAACGGTTAATGGTAGTCATACCCTAATGTAAATAAAAAATCGGTAAATGTATTTACACAGATATTTTCTGATTATTTATACATGGTTCAATCTCGAAAACGAAACGAGATACAGAGCTACAGTTTGTGCTACTCGATTTCTCTCACCTTCATACGTAATTCTTGATTTCTATTAGATTCTTGCGGATACTTTCATTTTCTTGGAGAATTATGTAAAAAATTATGCGATTTCGATATCTCTTCGCATAAACCGCTCTAACTTATTCTAAACAAAATTGATCCTCCTCTGTTATGCTTGATCGATAATCCGATGATATGGGGCACGATATGCTCCGGTAATTCTTAAGGATGCCAAATTAAGAGGTCCGAGAATCTCGCTTTTCCAGCGACATGAGTCCTCTTTGAAAATGAGAGCTCACTGCTCGCTGTTCTATCAGCGCACAGGCTGACCATTATTCTTAAATAACTAATAAATAAACAAACTAATAAAGGAATATTAAATTTTAGAAAGCTCTTTCACCCTCAGTGTCGTGAGCTCTCGGGCTATAAAACAAAGAACGTAAATATTTCGTGGTTTGGTTGGGGCAGGGCCATATTCCAATAGGTGGATCCGGCACAAATGAGTAGATGGGCATCAATTTTATCACCTATGCAGTGTATTTTAGTATTTTAGATAATACCTATTTCGTATATACGAGTCATTGATATTGTGCAGCAATGTTCAGGTTTTTGTCATATCCGTTGAATCTATTTTTATTATTTATGAATGTTCTATCGACAAAGGCTTTAAGTTATTAATTGTTCATCAAAAGCTCTTTGATACAAAGTTTCTTATTATTTAATTTTAGAAGAAATTATTTTTTCCTGTGATATAAACATTTTATAACCTTTTAACATGAATTAATTGATTTGAATTAAATTTCTTGCCGAATGGAGCAGGTGCCTCACGCATGTAACTTGTTCTATTTCACTTAAAGTATTTGCATTTGAAATAGCTTGTTTTGGTTTAATGAATGCCTCCGAACATAAGAATAATAATTTTATGTCACAGAAGTTGAAAAATTTTGTGCCGTATCAAATAATGATAATGAAATTATAGCTATTGAAACTTTTAAACATTTGGTTTAATTTACCTTGATGTCTCACGACTAATGCTTTTTACAAATAAACTTTCCCAAGCACGAAACCAATTATTTCGATTATTTATTACAAGAAAGGTGGGGTATTTCTTTTATTCTATTTCATTAGCAATACCTCTCCAATTTTATTACTTATTCAATTTCACTTTACTGTATAAATAGTAATGGAAGGAGCTAATGGTGATTCCTCAAAGTGGACGTGTTTGCTTAAGTAGCAATGGAATAGACAGGTAAAAAGTACTTTCGTGTGGATAATTAATGTTTGTTTGTCAGTTGGCTTCTATAAATGCTATACGAATAGAAACAACGCAACACTCCAAGAAAATGAAAAATGTTTAATTTATAGACTAAACATATTACGTTTGATTTTCTACTTGATTACTTTTGTTTTACTTTCAATTTTACTTTAATTGTTTACATCTGCAGTACGCAAATATAGCTGAAGTTAATACAAATCGTTGATAGGCTTTTGAATGTATTCTAGATCCTCAGATTTGTGCATACTTAGTATAAAAACATGATTTACTATGAATAATCTCTTAGATTAATATTTGAACCAAATATGGCTAGATTCGCTTTTACGTGGTGCCATTGAGATTAAGTGCATAAACAAAGATTTTTGCGTTTATTACTCAAATAGGTATTCACTCAGCAACGTCTCATTGGTTCGTAATGGTTTAAAAATACCTTCTAACATCAATTTTATGTAAGATCAATATATGATATTTACGCAAATGTATGTAAAGTTCATTGGAATTGAAAGGCACAATATATAACTCGCAGTTTTCATATGGCCGTATTCTCTTTTGGGTAACCACTTCCGATGATGTTAACGTGATTAGCGAAAGACGCGTCGAATGTTGGTAATCGAATGTTGTGTTCAATAGTTGGTTCATTGATTGATTTATTTTCCAGCGCAAGGTGAGCATTGCTGCCGATTCCAGCATCCAATCTTGGATGTTTTACATACCGCCGGACCAGCTCCATACGTTGGGTTGGACATTGGACATGCTTGTTGTCAGCAGCGAGAGCCACATGACGCATGGGGGGAATATAAGATGGGAAGTGTAGGTGCTTGTGAGATGCTTCTTTTAAGTTTCCATGCCCTTTTTTTTATTTTCATCTGTCATCATCGGATGGGAAGTGTAGGCGTTTGCAAGATGCTGCTTTTTAGTTTACATGCTTCTTTTAAGTTTCCATCTATCATTATCTTCTTATTTATTCTTCTTCTAAGTTTTCTGTTTCTTCTGTTCCTGAATCTAGCAGTGTGCACCTCCTTCTGCCCGCCTGCGTTCACTTCGATTGTCTACCAAAGCATACATAGATTCGCTCGCCGCAGGGAGCCTTTATTTATTAACCGTTCCACAGGTAAATATCCGTTTACGATGGAAGTACAAGGAAGAACCCTGTCTCGCAGCAGAAAGGCCTTTACAGAGGGTTACGAGAAAGGATATTTTGCACACCCTGTATATTAGTTTATTTTTGTAGTATTTACTTCCAGCTGATGCTTTCCAATTCCGGGTATTTTTCTATTTCGTTACCTATATTTAATACCTTCTTAATTTTAACTTTAAATTTTTTTCAATTTTAATAAAGAAGTTAGTAAAAACTACTACTCATCTTTTTGTTCACGGCTGGTATGTTTATCACATCTTATAAACACACAATTTTCTTCAGAGGCGTCTGTTTTGAAGGGACGGTCGCAAGTAGTATCCGTTTACGACGTAATGGCCTATATTCGAGACCCGTGATTTCTTTATACTATTATTAACAAATATTTTAAAGTAATTTTCAATTTCCAATTTGTTGCGTACTTTTTTCTTCTATTGTTACATTTCATTTTAAGCACAATTTTTTAATCCACCGAAGTTTCAAATTTTATCGAGCTTAATGGAGTTAAAACTCTTTTGCCGTTTTTCAGGAGCGTTCGTCTTCGATGAAGATCGACTTCGAACTCCCGAATGTTGTATTCAATGGTTTTATACAAATTAAAATTATTAATCATCTTTAATTCGCGAGGCAAAATATTATATAATTTTATACACTAATAATAATAATAATAATAATAAATAATGGAAGGAGTTACAATTCAAGATCTTGGTGTTAAAGATAACTACAAGTACTTAGGGCTTCAGCAGCTACTTGGAATTAGGGACACAGACGTAAGAAGACAAGTTGAGCACAAAGTAATGGCCAGGGTTGTAAAACATACGTCAGCTCTAGAAACAAAGTAGCCGCTATCAATTCATGGGCCATTCCAGTATTATACCTTCGGCGCTGTCAGATGGTCAGACATTGAACTTGAAGCTTTCGATAGAAAGATCAGAACTACTCTCTCGAAACATCGAATCCATCACCCCAGAAGCTCCATGGAACGGCTGTATCTATCACGAAATTATGGTGGGAGAGGCATAGTGAATTTACAAAATCTATGCAGAACTCAAGAGAAACGCCTGAGAGAGTTTTTTTAACACAAACAGAACCAATACATAGAGCAGTATGTACCCAGGATCTAAAATATACACCTTTATAACTGGCAAATGAATGGCTAATTACTGTTAAGACATCAGCAGAAAGGGTTCTTAATAGGAAACGAAAAGAACTACATGGGCGATTTGCCAGCAAATTAACATCTGATGATATAGATATGAAAGATTCCACTGAGTGGCTCCGTACGTCCGGGCTATTCGCAGAGACAGAAGGTTTTATCTTCGCGATACAAGATCAAGTCGTAAGAACTCGGGCATATGAAAAGCACATTATGAAATTGGACACCAGTGACAAATGTCAACTTTGTAAAACTGCAGTGGAGACAATTCAACATCTTTCAACGGCATGTCCGGTACTTGCTCCTAATGAATACCTAGTCCGACATGACTCAATCGGGAAAATAATTCACCAAGCACTGGCAAAAAAATATGGATTTATCGAGATAGAAACTCATTACTATAAGTGCAAACCCGAATCAGTTCTGGAAAATAAAAATGCTAAAATCTTGTGGGACATGTCTATGATAACCGATAGACAAGTAGAAGCTAACCGCCCAGATTTAGTACTGTTCAATAAGAGGTTACAAACAGCTACTATAATTGATTTTGCTATACCATCAGATGACAAGATCTTACGAACAGAAGTTGAAAAGCGAAGAAAATACCAACCACTGGCAACAGAGTTTAACCATATGTACCGCCTCGACATAGTGAACATATTGCTAGTGGTCATCTCAGCAAACGGGCTAGTTAGCAAGAGCTGGAAAGATGTAATGAAAGATCTAGATCTAAACAACTTTCATAAGAAAATTATCCAGAAAGCGGCATTACTCGGAACAGCAAACATAATAAGAAAAGTTTTAGAACTTTGACCATCTCGTTGGTACATGAATGACAGTGCTTATGGCTCAATGAGCCCAGCACTGTTATCAAGAATCTAAATTTAAAGAAATAATAATAACTGGATTTATCTTGGGGTCCCTTCGTCTACTTAGGACACACGATTTAGGAATTTACCGTCACTAACCCCACAGGTCGTGGGGAGTGACTGTAATAATTGCCGGCGCGGCTACCGTGTGACACGGAAGCCCTGTCCGGTAACGGATTAACCGAAAAAAGTAATAATAATAATAATAGCGGTGCTGACCCAGATCAGTCACTGAACTTCAGCCACCTCGCCTGAAGGCCCAGATAAAAGCTACCGAACAGGAACATCTGTTTAGGCAGCATGTCGATAAAACCATGCACGGGGTGTTCTACAAGAACAAGGACACACTGGATTTATCGACAAGGCTGATATTCGGCTTTTTAAAGTCAGCTGGGCTAAAGTCGGAGACCGACGGATTCATTGTGGCCTGTCAAGACGGCGTAATTAACACGCTGGTCTACCGAAGTCGCGTAACGGGTGTAGAGGTTCCTGATATAAACTGCAGGATCTGCCGTCAAGCGCCAGAATCGCTCATGCATTTACATTCCGCATGTCCGATGTATGCGATTTAGACCTACATCCATCACCATAACGCGGCGTTACGGGTGCTGTATTATCATCTTCGGCACTCGTACAGGATAGACCAGACACCAATGCTTACCTTACGTGCCCGGAGACATCGAATCTGTTGTCGAAAACGAGCGGCGACTAATTTAGTGGAACTACTCGTTTCCGACAGTCAGGCTAATTCAAGCCAACAAGCCTGACATAGTTCTTCGCGACCATCAACGCAAGGTGATATTTTTGATCGAGTTCTCGGCACCTGCCGAGCCAAACATCATTTTGAAAGAGGAAGAAAAATCGACCAAATGCCATGATCTCCGGTACGAGCTCCAAGTGCTATACCCAGGCTACTCGGTCAAGATGGTAGTCCTAATAATCCGTGTACTCGGTGGTATGAATTCTGATATTTATAGTCCCTAACCCCACAGGTCGTGGAGAGTGGCTGTAATTATGACCGGCGGCGGCGCGGCTCACGTGTGGTATCGGTCGCAAAACATGGAAGCCCTGTCCGGCAAAGGATAAACCGGAAAAAATAATAATAATGTATTTATACAAGAAATCATTTATATGATATACAAACAATTATAAAATAAAAAAGTATAAACTATTAAACTCATAGATACAAATTAATATTAGTAATGGTGATTTCTCAAAGTGTGTAGAATTAAGCTGTGATATTAGGAGCTCCCACTTCTCGTAATATAGTTGTCCTAAGATGACATTTTATCAAGAAGAGTAAATTTATTTTCTTGAAATATGGGCATTTTTAAACATCTGCTTTTTTGCTTAGTACGTTATAAGATCTGTTCTGTTCTTTTCAAACTTACCTTATTTCCAAATATGTTGATCAATTTTCTGAAATAGAAATAATAAAGTAAACGTTTGTAATAATTATTGCAAATTAAAAAAAAAAAGAATTTTACAAGTTATTAATTTAAGCATAAAATGCGCCAAATAAAGATTTATAGATAAGATTTTTATACTTGTGAAAAAAAATATATAATAGTAGTAACTGATTATCAGTAATGCTTACATTGTCCTATTTATACGAAAAACGTCCTATTGAAATAGACCGTTCAATGAATTTTATATGAGGATTAAAAGTATGAGCATTGTTGTCCATTGTATAACATCGATTTGAAAGTGATTATTTGTAATATAATGCCGGTTTATTCACGATAATCTAAAAGTTTTTATGACTGAAAAATATGAATGCATTTACATGGACAAAAGCAGTACTATTTACACACATGAGATATATAAATATCTTTCTTCTGGGGTGTCATAATGGTCGAAGTATTGGAAATGCTAACAAAGATACCTGCATTGACCGCTTTTAAAGAATAGCTAATCAAAATCATTCCTTGATGACTGTAAAACTAGTAGCACTGGTCATATATCAAAGTTATGAATAAAGAAACTAACTGCTTTGATGTTGGAACGAAGTATAAATATTAGTTATTTGAATAACCTTTTGTATCATAACACATTTATGTAGTTGCTGATAAATAAACAATACTTTTCTAATTTCAACGAATATATTATATCAAGAGAAAAATATGTGACATGTATTTTCACCAAGTACAGGTCGAATCTATCCAACATTTATTTCGGTTTAAAATGTTGGCACCTTCAATATAAGTTCACGGTACTCAAAAATTATCAATAACAATTAGTGAGTGGTGCTATGTTAAAAAAAGACATCCCGTGTGCAGGTTAATGATTAAGTGTAAAGAGGGGTATCAGTGTACTCAGGGGGACATATGGAACATGAAAATCATTGGTGGATACCTACGGTTCGTGTCTGTCGATTTCATGATGAGAGAGGGGGAGTTCCGTAAGCTAAAATCTAAAGATCAGGTGATAACTCCATAACCATGAACTTTACGAAAAAAAGTGGTAGAACCAAAATGAAAGATAATAAAATTTTCTGCAATAGTTGTCCTATACACTTACGTGCTACGAGCAAGTGTTTGCGAGATAAAGTAAAATGTACTAATTATGTTTGCCGAAAGAGTATTATTATACAATACCGTTGCTAATAGTAATTTCATTGTTTTACTGAAAGTCAAGCTTAATTGCTCAATAACACTAGGCGAACTAAAACAGTTATAGGGCCAAAATGAAAGATATTATAGGTACTTTTCTACAATAGTTTCCTATGCATATATGTGCATATATATGACACATTTGTCTGCTACAAAGTTATTTATTAATATAAGGGTAAGTCAATAGAATTAGCCATCACATTCAAACTCTTCGTGTTCGTCACTGACTATTTCCATTACACTGTGCACATTGTCGTAGGTTTCTTCTTGTCCAAGGCAAGCACCCATCTGTGCATGAAAGTTGGCTCATAACACATTTACAGGGTGGTGCACATCTTCCACGGCTGCAGGAATATTTTGTTTACGAAATTAGTTCTTCTAGGCCACATGGGAGGTCGCAAGACTCTGGTACCATCGTTCCATTCTCAATATTCCATCGAAATTCTACAGATGAGGGAGGTCATGGATGTGGTACAATAAGACGTTGCCACTCCATAGCCTGGTAGATTGCTCTACGTATTGAGGGTCATAATGCTGCTCTTGTTGGTACCATATTTCCCGCTAGGGTCTGTTTTTGCATAAAGAACGACCATCTTAACTCCGCCAGTGTATAAATTTGAAGTTTTTGTGTTGGTCGTAAGTATACACAGTGCATACATATTTTTTTATGCTGTCGTATGTTTCATCCTGTATCATTGAACCACCTAGCGATGCCAACGCTTCCAACACATCATCATCTGCATCTAAATATCATCTCCAAAAGGGAGTTTTTGCTTTGCCATTAAACGACCCAGTGACGTCTGCATCAGAAATAGCATACATTCCTAATAGAGCAGCAACTCGCATTGGTCCAAGGGCACTGTACGCCTTACCCAAAACAATCTCGCGTCGTTTTGCTCCCAAAAGAATCATACGGCTGTCTTTCGGGAAGTGTGGGTAATTGTGTACAGCCAAGAGAAGACCATCTGTATCTGATGAAAACATATGGAGACTAGAAGCTCCTCTCTTTGTAGCATCAATATCATGGAGAATTAACTTTGTGTCTGCTTTCTCATGGGAGATTTTCAGATGTGCTACAGATAATTGGGTTGCTTCTGCATTTCCTCTATAGGGTGTCTCAGAGTTCCCGGATGGGAACCTGTAATTCCTGAGGTCATTTTGGCCCCATTCCCAACTTATCTTAGTGCAAAAATGCATCCCTGAGGAAGTACATCCACTTAAAGTGGGACAGAAGAAAATTTTTGTTTCCAATAATTTACGTCATATCGAAAATAAATTTAAATTAAACATATATTTGCTATTTTTTGACGTTACTAATGAATTAGTTTTTGTTTTGTCATGACAACACGTCAAGTTCTCTGTTTCACAAGTATCTATGACCTATAGGGAAAAAAGGATAATTTTTGATTTTTGGTTGATATTACAGAAAATTTTAAAAGTATTAATTTGTGTACTAAAACAGTTGGACATCATGTGGAGCATTTGTTATGAATATAATTTTTGTTAAATAAACTACTTTTCTGTTATTACACAAATTTGTTCTGGAATTGTAAATAAATGTTAAATACGAATAGAGGAAAACACGACAATTTCTTGTATTTTGGTTAATATTACAAGAAATATTATGAGTACCTTTTCAATACTCTGCAAAAATGTTCTAATATTTCGTAATTTTATAGATTGATAACAGAAATATAGCCAGTCAAATATGAATTATTATATAAAAAAAGAGAGAAACAAAAGATATTTGGGTGTTATCAAGTTTACACAGGGTACCTATAGAGATACAGCTCCCATCCAAATTTCGTCTTCAATATAACGGAAATTATTAGAAAAAAAAATATTTTGTGACTCACTTTAAGAGGATGTACTTCCCCAGGGATGCATTTTTGGACTAAGGTAAGTTGGGTTATATGGGCTCAATATGAACCCAGGAATCTCAGGTTTCCGTGCGGGAACTCAATTCTGGGACACCCTATACATGCAACAACTACTGAACAAACTTGACATTCAGTAAAACAATTGAATTACTATGAACAACGGTTTATGTAATAATAATATTCTTTCGGCAACATAATTAATACATTTTACTTTATCTCACGAACGCCTGCTCGTAGCACATACGCTCATAGGGACAACTATACAAAAATTTAGTATCTTCCGTTTTGGTCCTATAACATTTTTTCGTAAAGCTGATGGTTTTGGAGTTATCAACGGATCTTTAGATTTTAACTTACCGAACCACCCTCCCCCATCAAGAAAACGAGAGACACGTCCCGCTGGTGGCCACCAACGCTTTTCGTGTTCCACACGTCCCTCTAAATACACCAATACCACTCTTTAAACTTAATCGTTAACCGACACGGAACTACATAAATGTAGGTATGCACTAAATTATACTTTAAAAATTCAATAGATCAAATAATTTTGATACAAGACTGGTCAATAGAAAAAAATATGTTGACAATAATTATTTACACATATTAATACGGAGAAAGAGAACAAGATTAAACACTAAATATTCATGAATACTATAAAAATTATTAGTGTGTAACATATTTTTAATAAAAGATTTAATAATGTTTAAACTTTAAACTGTTTTACTTATATCTAATTTATTTTGGGTAACTGTACACAATAGATTTATAAAGAGATAAATAAATATTATTGTTAAATAAATATATAGGTAATTTAAACCTAGAAATCTAAAATCAAAAGTTAATCTTAAACAATTACGGAATCATCTTAGAATATATTAAAAGATAACTAGAAATTCCGCCAAAGAAAATATATTGAACATATGAATAATCAATCCCCCAATTTCCTAAATTTTTCTAGAACCTACCGACGACGCCCCTGTAAATACTTGTCTAGTACATCGAGGCAATTTGATTATTTTTTCGTCTATCTGGCTGTAATATTCTAGTTCTCGGTGTCTTTAACTTTAATATGCATGCGGTAAACCGCGATAGTTACTAGGATCCATTTCAAACTACTCTGATAGCCTCTCATTACAGTGATATTTATCTTTATCTCTGGTAGTTTCACAAGCGACATAAAGTCTGTAAAGGTGCTTTAAACACCATGAATGTTATTACTTGGAAGTTGGATATTCAGGTAACGTTAGAAATATAGACCTTTATCGTTGTTATTACTCTAGAAAAATTTGGAAATAATTTTAATCACGGTTGGATATATTGCAAATATATCAATAGGAAAATAGTGTCCTTGAATATGATAATGGAAGTAAAAAATCATCGGCCATGGCAATAAATAAAC
This sequence comes from Stenurella melanura, assembly GCA_963583905.1. Taxonomy (NCBI): domain Eukaryota; kingdom Metazoa; phylum Arthropoda; class Insecta; order Coleoptera; family Cerambycidae; genus Stenurella; species Stenurella melanura. The sequence goes on from OY757309.1 coordinate 200,205,998, forward strand.
TCTATCGCAGCTGCATTTTAGTAGAATTTTTTTCCTATCATTGGCTCTAGCTCTTGACAAGACCATGAATTTTTTCGAACAAATTAGGACTAATTTTGGATTGGAGACTTACAACATATTAAATAAGTTTCTAAGGACAAATGAAGAGTTAGCGAGAGCCAATAATAGAAACAATTTTCGATACAATGCAGTCCTGAGGAAGTTTACAATGAGTACACGAAAAGTTGGTGAAATTATAGACTTTATTTATAGTCTTGAATCGAAGATTTTTTCTTTGCATTATAACAATATATATGAACACCAACATATTTTATCGAGTAGCTTACTAAAAACTTCACAATACTTCCATTAAGTAAAAGACACGTTTACTGACTAAAATAACCTTTAAAACCATTTATTAATTGAAATTTACATTGTTCTGTTCACATTGTATTACTTCGGATTTATCTAACCTCAATTCATTAAAAACTTTTTCCGCGTGTTTACATCGGCATATATACTTTACAAATTGCCTTTAGAACCATCCAACAGAGACCATAACCTTATTGTGTGGTAATCTAGAATAATGTAGGAATCTCGATCTATCTACAAGCTTCCAGTCTCCAGAAAACGTACTACCAGTGTCTCAGAGATGGCGTAAAATACAGGCATTGATGGTATTGCAGTTGCCTATCACCCTTGCTGCTTAATTCCTGCTACTACTCATGAGCTATCAGCTTCAGTCCCTAGGGGGCGTAAACGCGTAACAATGTGTTCTACATTAGTCGTGTAATTTAATGCTGATAAACAATACTAGAAAAAATTGTGAAATGACATTAAGAATAATAATCGGAATATAGTTATCACTATTATTACAAAGAAAACCTGATAAGTTTTGGTCAAATAAATATACAGAGTACTCATCCAACAGCAAAAGTTTAATACTAAATAACAGGTGCCTAATATGGAAGGCTTGCGCAAATACCTTTACAAATGTCAACCATGACTGAATTATTTCTTGGGATGACCACTCTGTACATTTTTCAGTAAAAGTATAATACGTGCATATGCCAGATATTATTGCCATCTGTCACATTTTCAATTCCACATTCTCGTAGTGGAGTGGAAGTATAGTGGTGGTTAAAAAATTTCATTTTTTTGAAATTTTTCAAAAATATTGTTAAAAAAATTTCCAACATTTTTTTCTTCTGACAGGTTTAGAATGTCATGAAATGTGGGCATTTTAAATTTGAGCAAAAAGGAAACTTTCCTTCTATAGTATCTATAGTAGTGGTAATTTTTTTTTTTTTGAAACGTGTTTAGAACGCGATGAAACGTGAAAATTTTAAATTTGAGCAAAGAAGATATATTTTCCATCTATTTTAGTGGTAAAAATTTTTCAAAAATGTTGGTGAAATAAATTAATTTTTTTTTTCCGAAATCGGTTAAGAATGAAACGTGAAAATTTAAAATTTGAGCAAAAAAAAGTTTTTCAATCTGTTCTAGTGGTAACATTTTTTTCCAAAATGGTAACAAAATGTTGTAAAGTTTTTTTTTCGAAATAAGTTTGGAATGTCATGAAATGTGGAAATTTTAAATTTGAGCAAAAAAAAATTTTTCATCTATTCTATAGCAAGTAGTGAGTGATAAATAGATTAAAAAATTTCTCAAATAAAATGTTAAACATTTTAAAAAAAAATTTAAACTTGTTTGAATAAGTTTAGAATGCCATGGACACGTCGAAATTTTAAATTTGACCAAAGAAAAAAAATGTTCCATCCATTTTAATGGTAAAATTTTTTCAAAAATGGTAAAAAAATTTTAATTTTTTACTTCCCTCGCATACCGAAGTATTGTATTCGAGAAAAAATCACCCTCCGAGATTTTTTCGGATTCTGACGTTTCAGAACACGTAGATTACGAAAACATAGGTTTTTCAATTCCGTCAGTCTGTCTGTCTGTCTGTCTGTCTGTCTGTTGGTGCATTTACTGAAAAACTACTTGATGGATAGCAGTCAAATTTGGTAGGTAGTTGACGCTACTGTCAGCGAAGAAATGGTAGAAATTTCACTGGAAAATATACAGGGTGGACCATCTAAACGAAATAAACAATGAAAACAATTTTTTTTTGCTCAAATTTAAAATTTCCACGTTTCATGACGCGCTAAACCTATTTCAGAAAAAAAAATGTTTTGAAAATTTTTTTCACCATTTTTGAAAAAAATTTTACCAAGATGAAAAAAATTTTTTTTGCTCAAATTTTAAATTTCTACGTTTCATGACACGCTTAACCTATTTCAGGAAAAAAAATGTTGACAATTTTTTTTACCAATATTTTTGAAAAATTTTTTACTACTAAAATGAAATATTTTTTTTCTTTCTTCAAATTTAAAATTTCCACGTTTAGTTTCATGGCATTCTAAGCCTGATTAAAAAAAAATGTTTTTGAATTATTTTTTTACCATTCTTGAAAATTTGTTTACCACTAAAATAGATGGAATTTTTTTTTATTTCTTCAAATTTCTAATTTCCACGTTTCATGGCGTTCCAAATCTATTTAAAAGAAAAATTAGAAATTTTTTTTACTATTTTAAAAAAAAAATTTACCATCAAGATAGAATTTTTTTTCTTTGTTCAGATTTTAACTATCCACGTTTCCATGGCATTCTAAAACTATTCAAACAAATTTAAAAATGTTTTTGAAACATTTTTAAAAAAATTTGAAAACATGTTTAATCCATTTATGTATCACTACTATAGAACAGACGAAAAAATTTTTTTTGCTCAAATTTAAAATTTCCGCGTTTCATGATATTCCAAACCAATTTCGGAAAAAAAATTTGCATTTTGTTACCAGTTTGGAAAAAAATTTAACACTAGAATGGTCGAATTTAAAAGTTTCACGTTTCGTGACATTCTAAACCTAGGTATTTCAGAAAAAAAAAAATTTGAAATTTTTTTTCACCAACATTTTTCAAAAAGTTTTTACCACTAAAATAGATCGATTTTTTTTGTTTGCTCAAATTCAAAATTTTCACGTTTCATAGCATTCTAAACCTATTTTTAAAAATAAATAATTTTTAATTTTTAAACTCTTTTTAGCACTACTACAGAATAGAAGGAAACTTTCCTTTTTGCTCAAATTTAAAATTTCTACGTTTGACATTTTAAACCTATTTCAGAAGAAAAAATTTTGAAAATTATTTTACCAACATCTTTTGAAAAATTTAAAAAAAAATGAAATTTTTTAACAACCGCTATACTTCCACTCCATTACGCGAATGTTGGATTGAAAATGTGACAGATGGCAATAATATCTAGCATATGCACGTATTATACTTTTATTGAAAAATGTACAGGGTGGTCATCCCAAGAAATAATTCAGTCATGGTGGACATTTGTAAAGGTATTTGCGCAAGCTTAGTATTGAACTTTTGCTGTTGGATGAGCAATCTGTATATTTTTTTGACCAAAACTTATCAAGTTTTCTTTGTAATAATAGCAATAACCATATTCCGATTATTATTCTCAATGTCATTTCGTAATTATAAATTTTTTAGAGTGACTGCCATGCACAAATAACGAGGGAAGTTCTGTGTAAATACCTTTACCGATTTTTTTTATAGGTTTAGAACGCAATGAAACGTGGAAATTTTAAATATGAACCAAGAAAAAAAATTTCCATCTATTTTAGTGGTAAAAAATGTTTAAAAAATGTTGGTAAAAAAAAATTAAAAAAAAGTTTTTTTTGAGATAGGTTTAGAATGCCATGAAACGTGGAAATTTTAAATTTGAACAAGGAAAAAAAAATTTCATCTGTTTTAGTGGTAAAAAAATGTTTCAATAATTTTGGTGGAAAAAATTTTCAAATTTTTTTTTTCTGAAATAGGTTTAGCGTGTCATGAAACGTGGACATTTTAAATTTGAGCGAAAAAAATTTTTTTCATTATTTATTTCGTTTAGACGATCCGGTCCACCCTGTATATGTTCCAGTGCAAGTTTAACCATTTCTTCGCTGAGAGTAGGGTCAACTACCTACCAAATTTGACTGCTCTCCGTCAAGTAGTTTCTTAGTTAATGCACCAACAGTCAGACAGACAGACAGACAGACTGACGGAATTGAAAAACCTATATTTTCGTAATCTACGTGATCTGAAACGTCAAAATCCGAAAAAATTTCGGACAGTGATTTTTTCTCGAATACAATACTTCCCTTCGGTATACGAGGGAATTAAAATCCGTCTTAATTTGCCATTTGGATCATCCTACGTTCTGAAGTGAAAAAGCATTTGAACATACATGAAAAAGGAACTTACATACTGGTCGAACTCTGAATTTCCTCCTTTGTAAAACTTTTTAATGTCGATTAAAATTCATTTTATTTTAAGCATAGAAAAAAATGTGTAAGGCTGTTTTAACGGTGACTACCTAATCGTTACAACAATTTTTTAGATTAGGAATATTTATTTAAGTATTTCGAATTCAATAAATTATTCCCAGAAAGATACCCTTGTCAGTTAATTAGCAAGTGTGAAAAATATTTCCAAAAGAAAAATTTCTATTTTTACTTTTTCCAGTTGAAGATGTACAGTAAGAGCCCGAGAGGTCACGACACCGAGGGTGAAGGAACTTTCTAAAATCTAATTATTATTTACTAGTTTGTTTATTTATCAGTTTATTCAAAAATAATGGTCAGCGTGCGCGCTAATAGAACAGCGAGCAGTCAGCTCTCATTTTCCGTGTCGCGGGAGAAGCAAAATATTCGGAACTCTTATTTTGGCGGCATCTATCTCACTTAAAAATCACCGGAACATATCTTGCTCTATATCATCGGATTGGAAATTTAATTTCCAATTAATCAAGCACAAGAAAGGAGGGCGTCAACGTTGTCTGGAAAAAGTTAGAGCGGTTTATGCGAAGAGATGTCGAAATCGCATAAATTTTTTAATACTGTTGTATGTTTAAAATTGAATTATTTATTATTTGTTTGCTCATGGTAATGAAACATATTCTTTATAGAATTTTGCAAACAGCGGAAAGAAAAACTATCTATGAGAACTAAAAGAAAAACTATATGCAAAAACATTAATGAAATCTTTGCATTCTTTCGATAACCTGACTTCTGGTTATGCCTAAGCAAGTTATAATTCTAAAATAAATTTGTCCAATTTCTTATCTGACATTCTCATTATAACTAGTATTATTAAACTAGTATCTACATGACCCCCTACGGTATGTAAATTCAGTTAAAAATGAGAATAAAGGCCTGAAATTGATTTATTTACCTACCTTGTCTTAAAAAATGTTTCATTCTAATGGATTACATTTTCATAAAATCTCTCATTTAGTTTCTGGGAAATGCTTAGCATTTGAAACGTTTTTCGCCCTTATTCTGAGCTCATCAGAAAGGCACAAAGCCACTCAAAACGATGTTCCATGCAAAACCAAGGCAATTAAAGCACCAGGACTAGACCTACTCAAATCAGAGGCCCTTAAAGAAATATCTGAAGAAATAGCGTCGCCTTTAACTTATCTAATTAATAGAGTCATTGAAAGCGGAGTTTGCCCACCTGAATTTAAAACCGCGGTTATAAAACCATTGTTTAAAAGTGGCGATAAAAATCTGGTATCAAATTATCGTCCTATATCTTTAATTACAAACTTAACAAAAATATTTGAAAAAGTTATTAAAATTAGATTAATAAAATATTTAAATAAATACAATTTGATATCAGATAAACAATTTGGATTCAGGGAGGGTAAGTGCACCCAGGATGCCATTTCTTTTCTCACCGGCAACATTTACAAGGCATTAGATAAAAGCAAAGCATCGCTTTGTGTATTCTTAGATCTAGCCAAGGCCTTTGACACTGTCAGCCATGTCCAGCTGTTGGAGACTCTGGATCATTTTTGAGTTAGAGGAAAGGTGCATGATTTGATTACCAGCTATCTGAGTGATAGAAAATAATTTGTTAAAATTAATGACAGTATCAGAAATTACAGAGTTGTGAAATACGGTGTACCCCAAGGAACCGTGTTGGGTCCAGTTCTCTTTATTATTTATATTTATCATTTATTAACCATTCATAGCTCTGTCACAATAATTAGTTTTGCAGATGATACGGCAATCTTTTATGAAGCACCATCTTGGACTGATCTAAAAGTAAAAGTACAAAATGATTTAAAAAATTTAATAAATTGGTTTGACCATAAACTGTTGACTATTAACTATAAAAAAACTACTTATGTTCCTTTCAACTGCAACAAAAGTAATTTACCTGGCTATGATAAACTTGAAATATATTCCAATGGTAACTTAATTGAAATAAGTAGTTCCAGTTTTACTAAATATTTAGGGGTCTACATAGATCAACATCTAAAATGGGACATACATATTAATTCTGTCACCAAAACACTTAGAAGCATACTATATAAATTTAAATTCTTAAATAAAACATTGGACATAAAGCAAATGAAAATCATATACCATGCACTAGTAGAGTCCAGACTATCTTATGGAATCTTGTCAATGTCAAATAAAAATATTTCATACTTATTCATGGATATTGCCTTCGTTTTGCATTAAGCGTCATTATGAGTGGCTTTGTGCATCTCAAATAAGAAATTAGACAAATTAGTTTAGCACAACCAGAAGTCAGGTTATCGAAAGAATGCAAAGATTTTATTAATATTTTTACATATAGTTTTTCTTTTAGTCCCATAGATAGTTCTTTTTTCCGCTGTTTGCAAAATCCTATAAAGAATGTTTCATTACTATAAGCAAACAAATAATAAACAATTCTCTTTTAAATATACTTGATACAGTTTCCTTCTAATACTGAAGCTCTACGTTTTGACTATTTTAATAAAAGGTTTAAGTGCGATTTAAGAAAATTAGGGTAGTCAGATCGGGATGATTTGAAGAGCGTTATGTAGGTTGGGCCTTTGTGTATCGAACAGAAGTTGTCCGGGCATTCTAAGTTTTCGGGGGCGGCAAGGCGGAGGTCAATAGTGAAGTTCTACGTTTTGACTGCTTAAAATGATTGAATGGTTGAATGGTTATAAGAAACAAAAACTTTTGGGCATTAAGTTGGTCGCAGAACGGGGCCATAAGACCGATGCTTATTCTTTACGGTTTCCGGGGGGGGGGGAGAAGGGCGGTGGGTGGGGTACGAGGCGGAGCCGAGTACCCGTTGGAAATGTAATAAGATACCTTTGTTACCAGAATTTCTTTAATTCAAGTTGTATTTGCATAAATACATATATTTACTCGTATATACCAGTGATGAGGCGTTTCATTTTATTTATGATAACTATGTTCATTTCCAATGTGTAAGAAGATTGCTTGATGGCGTTATCTGTATTTTTTTTAAAATAATGACTATTTAAAAGCTCTTATAAAACAGTTGATTAGTTGTTTTATAGCAGTAATTTAACAAACAGTGAAGTGTGTTTTATAGTATAATTAAATGAAGCTTTAATAAAACTGCTATATAGTGATGGTACTATATTTTCATAAGGCTTCTTGAAATGTTATATAATTATTTGTAATGGTTCCAATAGGCGTTACAAAATATCAACAGCGATATTTTATAGGTCGGTGCCAATTTTGCATTTATAGCTGCTGTGGAAACGTTATGAAAGTGTTTCTGAGAGTAACGTTGTTTTATAAAATTTGTGTCAGAAATGTTCCTACAACTTTTATAAAATATCAAATTGTTTGTTGGGCGCTTTCCTACTCACTTGTTTATTCCTTAATTTTGCCTTAAATTGCTGGAAGGTATTTTAGTAAGATATTTTTAATAAAATTACTATGACATAATTGAGAGTTGTAGTAGGGTCTTGCTGACTCTGAATGCCTATATGAGCAATACTAATCTCAGTGGCATCGTGAAAATTGAATAGAGTTGTACTCGAATAAAGCATTAAGTCATGACTACTACTAATACTACTACTACTACTACTACTACTACTACTTATTTGTAAAAATGCTTTATAAGAGATGTTTAATGACAGAAAAAGATTGCGCAAATAAATGAAATTACATTTTTTTATAGCATATCACATTCTAATAATGAAGATATACAATATGTTGTAAAGAATTAAAAATAGAAACAACTTGATTTTACTGTAGTGGGGTTTTATTTTTAGTAAATCGCTAACGATATCATAAATGATGTAAATATTATAAAGTTTGTTACCATAAATTCATGTTATATTCGTGTTTTTATTAGAGGTTGTTAATTTAAATTACATCCCACAAAATTTTAATTCTGTGGGAATATTATGGTAATATTAATTACGTTTTTTGTTAATTTAGGGCGGTCAGAATTAACATCAGCTAGAGGTTGCTCGATGTTTGAGGAGAAAGAGCGATTTTTAAATACTTAGAAGCACGACACACGTAAAATAACAAAGTTATGGTAATGTAAGTCACTGTAAAAGCAAATTTCTGCTTTAATCATTCCTTAACGTGTCGCTGTTATATTAGTAGCAAAGCACTCTCAAAAGAAATCTCTCTTAGAAAATTTATTCGGACTGAGAAAGTATGTAATCAATTGCAATATGTTTCTAGGAGACAATAATGTTTATTTTGCAGAAATGTGAAACAAATGATAAATGTATCTTTTGTTTCTATATTCCACACAAACATTATTATACAATGCGGCTATACGTATGGGATAAATCCATGTCCATTACTTGAACATTTTAAATTAGAGATTCTCTATTCAGGAGTATAGGGTTTTTAAAATTTGGTGCATTTATTATTACTGACAAAACTAATTTTGAAAATGTAATATTTTGTTAATGTTTTGTAAATTCAGTTGGCATATTCTTTGGTGGATTATTGATTTTGATGAAAAGTTGAAACATAAAATGAAGCACAGAGTCACAGATAAAAATGTATTTCCAATTTATTTGAATGTATTTCTACTGTATTTTATAATTAAGTTCAATGTTTAAAATTGCCGCCATTCGCTTCTTGACAATAAGCAGAGGTTGTCCTACTATTTAAATCTGTAATAATAATAATAATAATAATAACGACAACATCGAGAAGGCCTACAGAGAGAAAATACGAAAATATGAAGATCTTACCATCGAAATAAAGAATGTGTGGGAGGTCCAAAAAGTTACAATAGTCCCAATCGTTATGTCAGCAAACGGAATAGTACATAAAAATACCAAGAAACACCTAAAAGAACTCAATGTTTGCACAACGCACTTAATACAAATGCAAAAAGCCGTTATTTTAGGCACAACATCTATTGTACGAAGAACTCTTTCCATCTCGTAGCCAAACGCATATGCTTTGGTCCCAGGATCCGGCATTGTGATATAAACCAGGAGAACCTGTGAAAAAAAAAAAGAAAATAATAATAATAATAATAATAATAATAATAATACACGTACCTGGGTGTGCAACAACATCACATCCAGGACGTAAAACAAATTAAGGACACTCTCCGCGGCAAGTACAGACGCCGACTCCGAAAGATTTGGTCTTCCGAACTTTCGGGAAAGAACAAGGTGTCTGCGACTAATATACTTGCCGTTCCGATTCTGCTCTACTCCTTTGGAGTAGTCAAGTGGACAGTAGATGAGCTGCGTCAATTGGATAGGGATACCCGCAAGATGATGCATATTCACAGAAGCATTCATCCTAGATCGTCCGTTCCTCGAGTGTACCTCCCACGTCAACGGGGGGGGCAGAGGTCTCTTGAGCCTGGACTGCATGCATGGCAGAGTAGCGCTGAGTATGGCATGTAACATCTTGAGGAGCTCAGATCCACTCCTGCGGTTAGTGAGAGATCATGAAACCGTAGGAGTGGGCGGATTTTTATTTAAGGCAGCACGCAGGGCCGCAGATGATCTCGATCTCGTTTTCGACTTCAGGCGAAGAGGCAGGCGAGGTGCTGGTGCACAGTCAGTAACTGAGCTTCCGCCAAATCGCCTGACAACCCAAATTAAAGCTGCCGAGCAGAGAAATCTGTTCAGGCAGCACGTCGATAAACCCATGCATGGAGTGTTCTACAACAATATAGAGACACTGGGTTTATCGACAAAGCTGACCTTCGCATTCCTGAGGTCAGCAGGGCTAAAGTCGGAGACCGAGGGATTCGTTGTGGCCTGCCAAGATGGTGTTATTAACACCTTGGTCTACCGCAGTCGTGTTATGGGTGTAGAGGTCCTCGACCTAAATTGTAGGACCTGCCATCAAGCTCCGGAGTCGCTCATGCATTTACTATCTGCATGTCCGATTTACGCGACTTCGGCCTACATCCACAGACATAACGCGGCTTTACGAGTGCTGTATTACTATCTTCGGCACTCGTACGAGGTAGACCGAACACCAGTGCTGCCTTATGTTCCCGGAGAGATCGAGTCCGTTGTCGAGAACGAGAAGTGCCGAATTTATTGGAACTACTGGTTCCCGACCGTCAGGCTGATTCAAGCCAACAAGCCTGACATAGTCCTCCTCGACGACCAGACCAAGGTGATGTATGTCATCGAGTTCTCGGCACCTGCCGAGACAAACATCACCCTGAAGGAGGAGGAGAAACGGACTAAATACCGAGATCTCCGGTATGAGCTCCGAACGCTATACCCAGACTACTCAGTCAAGATGGTCGTGCTGATAATCAGCGTTCGCGGTGGGATGAGGCCTACGCTGCTCTCAGCATTAAAGACCATACCGGCCTGCCAAAAATCAGCCGAATGGTTGGCAGGTCAAATGCAGAAGGCAGTCGTCTTAGGATCCCTGCGTCTACTTAGGGCACACGATTCTGGAATTTACAACCACTAACCCTGCGGGATGTCGGGAGTGGTTGTAGATAATTCGCTGGCGCTTCCGCCGTGAGAATATCGGAGACACGGGAGAACTGTCCAGCATCGCTAACGCGAAAATAATAATAATAATAATAATAATCGAGTCCGTTGTCGAAAATGAAAAGTGCCAACAAGCCTGATATAGTCCTCGACAACAAGGTGATATTTGTGATCGAGTTTTCGGCACCTCCGGAGCCAAACATCGGAATCGTTTTGGAAGAGGAGGAAAACGGACCAAATACCGTGATCTCCTGTACGAGCTCCAAGTGCTGTATCCAGGCTACTCGGTCCAGATGGTTGTCCTAATAATCGGTGTACTCGGAGGTATGAAGTCTACGCTGCTCTCAGAACTGAAGACCATACCGACCTGTTATAAATCAGCTGCATGGCTGGCATGCCCAATGCTGAAGGCGGTTATCTTGAGGTCACTTTGTCTACTTAGGGCACACGATTCTGGAATTTACAGTCACTAACTCCACAGTGGGGAGTGGCCGTAGTTATCGCAGGCGCAGCTACCGTGTGGTATCGGTCGGAAAGCACGGAACTCCTGTCTGACAACTGGTAAACCGATAGTAACAATAGTTTATTTATGTTAAAATCATAAAATGTATACACGTCAAAAAAAGGGTTTTTACGTAAATTCTGATAAAGGCGTACATAATATTACAAGTATGAATATATATAATTTAAAATAAGGAGAGAACTTTAGCAGTTCCTAATATAAAATAGGCAAAAATTGCAGCTTAATAATGTCTTGTAATCAAAAAAACGCATTTTTGTTATAAGTATTTAATTATATATCTGAACTTTGTTGAGGGCAAAATTTTCATAGTGTTGGGTAATATATTACATATTTTAATACCATATTATATAACACCAGTTTGTCCCCGGGTAAGCCTTGTAAAATTAGGATATACAGGTAATATGCCCGTGTCTGGTTTCATACTGATGCAAGTCTGCATGATTTCCATTGTCTCAAAAATTATAGAAACTATAATAAAAAACAGACTCATTAAATACTTTGACAAATATAAGATATTCAGTTCGGTTTAGAAATACTAGATACACTCAGGATGCGATTAGTCTACTTGCAAAAAATATATGCAAATGTATGGAAGATGGGAATCCCAGCATTTACATTTTTGTGGATCTGGTCAAAGACGGTAGAGCATAAAAAACTATTAGATATTATGGAAAGAATTGATGTTAGGGGGATTGGAACTGAATTAATGAAGAGCCACCGGACAAATAGGCAACAATGTGTCAGTATAAATGGAACTTATGGTGAATTTAATACAATTGAATGTGGCGTTCCGCAAGGCACAGTTCTGGGTCCTATCCTTTCAATATCTATATCAATGACTTGATTTTTCTGTCTTCGTAGGGCCAGTTTATTAGCTCTGCGGACGATATAGCTATTTTTTACACAGGACATAAATGGGAAGTTGTCACAGAAACAGCACAACAAGATTTTAAAGTGATAAAACTGTGGTTTGATTCTAGACTGTTAACAATTAATTGCTAGATACTTGAAAATCGCAATTGATTCACATCTAAAATGGGATGTTCATATTAATAAAGTAACTCAAAAATTAATAGGTCTCCTGGCGTATTCACTAAAATTATAGACGATAATCTACTTCTATATCTTGCTCTCGTGGAATCGCAACTTCGCTATGGTATAATTGCTTGGGGAGGTGCGTACAACTGTCACATAGCAAAATTAGAAATTATGCAAAAATTAATCTAAAAAATTATCCATCGAAAAGAAATACCTTCCCAACCAATTTATTATTTGAACAAACAAATGTGCTGGATATTAGGCAATTATTTTGTCATTCGATAATTTGCTATCAAAAAGTACACTTAAGTAATATCCACAACGTTGATCACGTCAACAATACTAGGTATAGTAAGAATGCATTAGAAATAATATCTCATACCAGGAAGACAATCGGTCAACGTTGTTTTATATTTTTGGGACCTAGAGTGTATAACAAACTTCCTCCTAAAATGAAAAACCTAAACTGCACAACATTATTTAGAAGTAAAATAAAAAAATGGATATTATCTCTTGGTAGATTGCATGTACATCAGTTAATGGGCATAAAAAACACTCAACTTTTTAATAAAAAATATTACTAAACTTAGCCATTCTGCTCCATGGACTTTATTGAAATTGTATCCACTTTGTATTTTACATTTTATGTTTAATTTGTAAAATTGTATCATTTTTATCTTATACCCTACGTACAAATTTATTTTTGCAGGGTTTATTTTATTATTATATTATTATAGAGTAATAATAATTACGTATAGATATTGCAAGAATGTGTTAAAATGTACTTAAAGTTTTAATTGAAATAAATATTATTATTATTACCATTATTATACATATGAAATACAATCTAATGCTTATGTGCAAGGCAAGGTTAGTATGTTAAAGAGACAAACGGATATTTAGTATCATCACGATACCCTACAGCACCCACAACCCTGACAGCTCTAGTTTGAAGGCCAAAAAGTCGGTGCTTACCAGCAGAGTTCTCCCAAGCAAGGATGGCATAAGACAGTCGAGAATGGCACAGTACAAAGTAGGCTGTTAGCGTATTTAAAGATACTGAGTTAGGCGGTTACCTAAGACAATATATATTTATTATCAGTTGTTCCGCAACGTAATCAATATATGCATCCCAACGGAGAGATTGGTCAACGAATACTTCTTGAAATTTACTATTTATGGGGTTATTAGATAAGTTCCTTAGGCCACGTGTACTTGAGATTATTTTTGTTGTTTTAGCATCTGAGAGTGCATCATCACACTTCGACATTGGGTTACCTAAGTTAGGATCGGACATTAGGAGAGTTGTCCTAATGTCCGATCCTGTGATATTGTCTGGTCAATTAACACTTTTAAATAGCCCCATAAAAATGAATAAAGAGAGGTCAAATCGGGAGATCGAGGTGGCTATTCAATAGTTAATTTCACGGTGTTCAATCCACCTGTTAGTGAAAACTTCGTTTAAACAATTTCTTATTCTGTACGTGAATAATGCGGTGGAGCTGCACCTTGTTGGAGCAAATATAACTGTCTATTTCAAAAAGTAGTTTTAATATAGGCGCTAAAAGTTCGTCAAAAAATCTAAACGAACATCGTCAAGTGGCGTTAAAAAAAATAAGGGCAAATAATTTTATTATTATTAATGATACCAGCCCAAACGTTCACTTTTTGAGAAAATTATGTGTGAGCTTCCAACATCCAATGAAGAGTATCTCTGCCCCAATATCGACAGTTCTGGCGGATTGCCGTTCTGTTTAACTGAAAAACAATTTTGTTTATAAACTGTAAATCTGCTAGCGTGCTAGCATTCTTGTTCATCATTAATTCATAGAATTCTTCAACATCATCCTCATTTAACTCCTGAACCAATTTAACTTAAGGATGGTATTTTTCTTACTCTGCCCACCATGCTGTTCACCGGATTGTGCAATGAAATCAAAATTTATTTTATTTTGGATCCCTAATTATCTATTTTCATTTTATTATTTACATTTTAATTTGTGTAGTTGTTCGAAGATATAGCGAGATGAATTATTGCTTCCAATCAGAATTTTTTTCTCCATATTTTTCTATTAGCTGCTCAGCTATAGTAATTTTATTAATATGCAAAAGCAAACATCGGAAAAACAAAAATATTCGTGAAGAAATCACCCTCCGAGATTTTTTAGGATTCCCACGTTTCAAACCTACACGGATCACGAAAATAAAGATTTTTCAACTCCGTCAGCCTGTCAGTCTATCTGTCTGTTGGCGCTATAACTAAAATACTATTTGATGGAGAACAGTGATTTTTAGTAGGTAGTTGATGCTAATTCTAGCAAAGAAATGGGTAGACTATCTCTGGAAATATACCGCGTGGCAATAATATTTGACAAATAGTTAACACAATTGGCAAGCAAGCACCTATTACGGTTTTATTAAAAAATATACAGGGCGATCATCATAAAAAATAATTCAATAATGGTGGAAATTTGTAAAGCTACTGGTATCTTTCATATTTGGCATATTTTATTTAATATTCATTTTTTGTTGTCGGATGACAACTTTGTATATTTTTTTGATCAAAAGTTATCAGGTTTTATTTGTAATAATAGTGATAACTACATTCCAATTATTATGCCCATATGTCGTTTCTTAATTAATACTTTTTAAAGTTACCGACCTGTATAAATAAAGAGGGAAGTTCTGTGTAAATGCTTCTACCGTTGTTTCCAAAAGTTGACCAAACAAATAGTTCGAATTAAATTATTGGCGCTGCAACTAGGAAAATGTCAGATCTTCAGTTCAATGAAATTGGCAACAGGAATTCAAGTCCTTTGCAACTAATTTTATCTCTGAATTATCTTGTGTATGTGAGACGAATTGATCTATAAACATAGGTAGTAGTAGTAGATTATCCATCTTCCTCAAGGCTTCCCATAAGAACAGTAACCGGATTGCAAATCAATGAAATGCAAATCCGGGCGCTAAGTGTAGAAGTCGCATTTTACCACAAAACTGATAGTTTTGATGCAACAAACACCAGCCAAAAGATTATACACAAGCCACTCCCCCTGAACGAGGCGGTACTGATCGAATTTTCGGGAACGGCGAACAATCTGGAACGTTTAGAACGACTAGAACGCCTGGAATTTTCGATTCTCGAAGACTTCCAGAAGCTTTGATGTATCTTATATAAACCGAGACGCGCTCAACACATTCAGTCGAGTAAGTGAGTCAAGTCGAGTCAAGTCAGTCAGTCAGTCAGTTCGGGATCCAGCTATGCGACAAAACAACAACAACAAAAGGCAAATTTCTACTCTAAAGTGTTACTCATCAACATGATTAATTAATTTAAACGTTATTCGTTTACGTAAATACTTATATGCTTGTTATATACAATAGAAAAATATGTAGATAAAAAAGTGTACAGATTGGTAACCAAGGAATAATGTGATAAGAAATAAAATTAAAAAAATAATTATTATACTAGGAAACTTGGCGAATGGTCTTTGTAACCGTAGTCAACAAACCTGAAACACACACACACTCACACACAATTTAAACATACTTAGTGATAAATAAATGTATTGTTAGAACGTGAACGGTAATATATCGTTATTGTGACTCCAGAATTTTTGACTTTTAATTATTCGCGTAAAATCGATACAGGGTGTTATTCTTTCGCCAAACCAAGTAAAAATAAAATCATACCAAAATTAATTGTGCAGTGTTCTTGTGCGCGAATCTGACCAAAACGAAAGTCACGTTCGTGTTCAAATGGGGTGGTCCATGTTCGCAGCAATCGAAAACATAGCCTGACATTAGCATATTAGTTCAAAAGTATCCTTCTAGAAGTCAGAATACTTACTAAACGAAATATTTCTGTCAAGCTTCCTCTATAATACCGTATTCTCATAAGAACAGTAACCGGATTGCATATCAAAAAAATTTAAGTCCGAGCACTAAATGTAAAAATCACATTGTCACAAAACGCATGCCAGCAGCTCGAAACTGCTGTCTGCAAGTTGTCCGAAACGGCTGGTACGAGGGTTCCGTTAATTAGGTATAGATCTTTCGGCTGGTGTTTGTTGCAATCGAAACTATGCGTTTTGTGGTAAAACACTTAGCGCCCGAACTTGCATTTCTTTGATTTGCAATCTGGTTACTGTCCTTATGAGAATAAGGTTTCATAGTGGAAGCTTGAAAGAAATATTTCGTTCAGTAAATATTATGTCCTCTAGGAACATACTATTGAACTAGATTATCAATAAATATATGTCTATTCAGATTTATTTGTAAAATAGAAACATTTCTGCTCACTAGAAATTGTCGGTTTCTCCCACTAATATGGTTAATATTCAAATTTTGTATTACGTAATGTTTCAATAATCTCACTCGTTCAATAAATGCTACAAAATTCGGACATCAACGTCACATTCTAATAAACAAAAATAAAGCAATCGAACTACCAAATCGTTTGTGACTTTTTGCTGGAACAAACCGCCGTACCTTACTAATTGTAATCAGGGAGATTTTTATGCGCCAGTTGCAAGAAATTGATTCAAATATAAGTCGCGGTATGAAAGCCTCCTAACTATACACTAACTTTAATTTATAGGAACTTTGGAAATAAAGTTATATCATTAAACCAATATTTAATGTTTCTTTAATTGCAGATGAATCACGAATTGTAAATAATAATTTGAGCTCGTTTGTAACTTTAATTCAATCACAATTCCCTTAAAGACGAAAAAATAATTATACTTCATACAAGTGCTACATTTTTCATAAAGCAGGATATGGAAAGAAATTGAAAACGAAATAGCCAATGCTTTCATATATACGACATTTTTGTTTTGTTTATTGAAATGAAGATGAACGAACTGTTCCTATTACTTATTCTACAGCTACCGACTAGTAATGCGTACGATGTTCAAAATATGCATCATACATTTCTTCGTAAAAATCGATTTGAATATAAAACCCATCCATTACATTTTTCACAGTTTTTATGGGATTTGATGATTTCATGGCTGATACATTGTTGCAGGTCCTGAAGGTTGTTTCATACTCTTATTTAAATCTTAATTTTGAGATGTCCCCATAAAAAGAAATCAATTGGAGTAAGTTCTGGTGATCTTGCTGACCACTCAGATGAACATCTTCCTGCAAACCACCTGTTCAGGATAATTTAATTTAAATAGTGACATACGGTCACAGTGTAGTGCGGCGGAGCTCCGTCTTGTTGGACCTTTGCTTAGGTAAGTTTGAATTTAGTTGATTTTGATGTAAAGTTATCAAATGTGGAACAAGATCGTCTTAAGTGAAAATAAGATATGCTGGTCCTGCCTCGTCATCTTGACGTTAATCCGAAGGTTTTGTGCCTAGAAACAAAATTTGCGAATAATAACGCTCTGATAGTACTGTTTAATGTATTTGTCAGCTCAAAATTAGAATAAGCCCTACATAAAGTTGACGGTAACGAGACGCAAATAATTTTCAGTGAATGAATGAATAAAAAATTTGAATTCTTGGTTTCTAGTATACAGGGTGATTCACGTAGGTCATTCATTAGAAGTTTTTCAACTTGCAGTTCGATTAGAATCTTGAAATTTGGTATACAGCCATAATCGATCATGTCCGTTCTATCTAAAATATTTTTAGTCCTCCAACTATACAGGGTGTGCCAAAAATTGGTACCAACTTTCTTATTTTAAATAGAAACCTATATTTTTCTTTACATGGTTCGATTGGTCTTCTAATTCTGAGTTTAGAGAACCTAAGTTATGTTAACATATCTATTACAATTTTTGACATATGTCCATATTTTTGAAAAAAATTGCCGCTGTAGTAGTTTACGAACAAATTTGTATCTCGCAAACCTTTCAAAATTATGAAACCAAGTTTGTAACGCAGTTAGCTGGAAGTCCAGGCTAACTTTTGATGTCCCATCGGTGGTCTCATTTTGTACCATATCGGCGCAGTCGATTTTCAAATGTCGCAATCAAAAATTGTCAAAAAGTCTATTTTTTCAAATGGCACCTAGTATCTTTTTTCACACCATTCGAAAGAAAATTGAATTTTAGGGTGAGTTACTTAAGCATTCCCTATAGCTAACTTCACCCCATATCGAGTTATTCAATAAAAATCAAGAAATACCTTATCTTGCCGAGAGATTCCTTACTTTATCAAGTATGCCATGGAAACAAAAGACAGTTGTAATAATTTTTAAAGAAAAATATGGATTCTTATTTAATTACACACAACACCAACAAATTATTATTAACGAACAAGAACAATGTTGACGAAATTCTGACGTAAATGTTCAATGTGACCACCATATTTTTGTTCAAATATTCTATTATTCTACTTTTAACAGATTGCGTAGCACATCTTTGCGCCTGCCATTTCTGACGCCAGAAATCAATGCAAAATTGTATTTTAGGGCCACTTTTATTAACATTGTGTATGTCTATCTACAGTCGTTTTTGAGTTATTGGCATTTTTTGAAAAAAATATTGTTTTTTTTTTCTCAATGCGTCAGAAATAGTAGGCGCAAAGATGTGCTACGCAATCTGTTGAAAGTAGAATAATAGAATATTTGAACAAAAATATGGTGGTCACATTGAACATTTACGTCAGAATTTCGTCAACATTGTTCTTATTCGTTAATAATAATTTGTTGGTGTTGCGTGTAATTAAATAAGAATCCATATTTTTCTTTAAAAATTATTAAAACTGTCTTTTGTTTCCATGGCATACTTGATGAAGTAAGGAATCTCTCGGCAAGGTAAGGTATTTCTTGATTTTTATTGAATAACTCGATATGGGGTGAAGTTAAGTATAGGGAATGCAGTAACTCACCCTAAAATTCAATTTTCTTTCGAATGGTGTGAAAAAAAATAGTAGGTGCCATTTAAAAAAATTGACTTTTTGACAATTTTTGATTGCGACATTTGAAAATCGACTGCGCCCATATGGTACAAAATGGGACCACCGATGGGACATCAAAAGTTAGCCTGGACTTCCAGCTAACTGCTTCACAATTTTGGTTTCATAATTTTGAAAGGTTTGCGAGATCTACATTTGTTCGTAAGCTACTACAGCGGCAATTTTTTTAAAAAAATTGGACATATGTCAAAAATTGTAATAGATAAGTTAACATAACTTAGGTTCTCTAAACTCAGAATTAGAAGACCAATCGAACCATGTAAAGAAAAATATAGGTTTCCATTTAAAATAAGAAAGTTGGTACCAATTTTTGGCACACCCTGTATAATTGGAGGACTGAAAATATTTTAGATAGAACGGGCATGATCGATGGCTGCGTACCAAATTTGAAGTTTCTAATCCAACTGAATGGATGGCCTACGTGAATCACCCTGTATACATTGTGTCCCACTTTCCACGGCAACACCTACGTAGCTCAGTTATTAATAAGTCAATTTATTTTAAACTTGGTTCAGTTATACACCTGTTGAAGATAACTAAAAGCGCATATACCTATTTAATTTATTCCACAGACGTGCGGACAAAGGGGGTGAAAATGGGGTAAATTTTCAGGTAAATTGTATTAGGGATTTTTTTAAAAAGATTACCACCATCTCATAGGGCATCCTTTAAACCCCTTTGTGCCAAATGTTGTTAAAATATCTCTAGTAGTTTTAGAGGTATAAACAGGTACATATGAATGGCCATTAGAGTTTTTGGCGAGTACGAAGATATATTTGATTATTACTTAAAATTTGTAGCAAAAAACTTTGTTTCTAAAATCACCTCGTTTCGAATTAAAAGTCATTAATTCCTGATAAAACGTCATATGTACCTGTTTATTTATACCGCTAAAACTACTAGAGATATTTTAACAAAATAAGGTACAAAGGGGTTTTAAAGGATGCCCTATGAGATGGTGGTAATTAAAAATAAAATAAAATCCCTAATACAATTTACCTGAAAATTTGCCCTATTTTCACTGCCTTAGTCCGCACGTCTATGGAATAAATTAAATAAGTATATGCGCTTTTAGTTACCTTCAAGAGGTGTATAACTTAACCAAGTATAAAATAACCCGATTTATTAATAACTGAGCTACGTAGCTGTTACCGTGAAAAGTAGGACACTGTATACCAAATTCCAAGACTTTATCAGCATTTATGTTCCCCTATTTGCCCCCCAACTCTCCACCGGAGTTAATTCAAAATAATCTAGTTCCAGATCTCGTTATAACACACACATGTACTTTTCAAGTCGATATATTAAATCGTTCCAGAGAAACGTGCATACAAAAAAGTTACAAACAGACAGACAGACCAATGGACAGAAATTTGTTTTTTCGCTCAAATTCTCGACGGTTCATGGCATTCTATGTACGTGAATGTGGAAGTAATATTATTAATTTTATGCACAAATATTTTACATAAATCTTATTTTAATTTTCAATATGTATTTACCCTGTAACAATATGTATTCTCTCTTACATTGTAGAGTCGGCTCAAAAAAAGAGTGTAAGGTAGATCCAAGGGCATACCACCGATAAGTATTTCACCCGTAATATCTTATTTACCCAAATTTGGCAACATTACACTTTTAATAAGTAATTAAAAATCGTATACATAAAATACAAAACTATCCAGAGCAATGTGACTCATACTGGCTTTGCTCTATTTTTCAGTATTTATGAACCTACCACAATTGAATTTTTATCTGTATCTTGAATCCTAAATAAACAAATAAATCAATAAGAAATAATGCAAGTTTTTATTCTTTTATCATTTATCCTCGTGAAATGTTTAGAAAATAAAAATACATGGTGTTTCTCTCAGTGAAAACGTAGAATTATAACGTGTTTTACAATTTTTTATGGAAATACTATATATCCAAGTTACAGAAATTATTCCTGATAAGCTTTCCGCGCTGTATCACGCACTATCTTCCACCATATGTAAACAAAGGACTAACGATTTCCGCATCAATCATTTAAGGTTAATTAACATCACTTCTAGACAACTTTTTGTTTATTTATGTTGGTTTATTTGATATAAACAGCATTTAATATGTTTACCTAATTTATTGTGAAACTTCGGGTATTCCATCTTCCTGCGCTGACCTTTCATAGACCCCGTGTCAGGACATAATTAATTTATAACTCTGTCCCCAATGCAATTTTCGGCTATATGAACATATATATTTCACAGTTCATTTGAAAATATGTAAATTGTAATTGGAAACAACGGCAAATAAGGGTTTTAGATGCTAATATGCACGGCCACTAATTGATATATGCATTATAGATTAGGCATATGCGACACAAAATATAATGGTCGAGTGAATCCTTATAAAATATTCAAATGGAAAATATATACAGTTGTTGTGGAAGAGATGTATCAGACTGGAAGTCAAATATGAGTTGTTTGTTCTACGACACCTAGTATTT
Organism: Stenurella melanura; assembly: GCA_963583905.1. Classification (NCBI taxonomy): domain Eukaryota; kingdom Metazoa; phylum Arthropoda; class Insecta; order Coleoptera; family Cerambycidae; genus Stenurella; species Stenurella melanura. The sequence goes on from OY757309.1 coordinate 200,227,783, forward strand.
GTTATAAAAAACATAATTTGCTTAATCTGGGGGAACATCAGGAAATATAATAAATAGATTTAATTAGTAATAATTTAAAAAATAAACATAAAACAAAGGCCAAAAGACTTAATTCACTGTATATATGTAAAGTTAATTTCTTCTTCCAATATTAAGCTGCGGTTTTCACTATTTGCATATATTTGTCCCAATCTTGGGCCACGTGCAAATTCTCCGCCCATTATCTTATTCATCCATTGACTGAGGTTGCACATTGCACAACCACGACATGTTGCATCCAATATAATGTTTTGCTTCTATCTGTCCATTTAAAATTAATCTGGGCAAGTTATACTTAGCTCCGTACGAAATGTACCCGAATTACTCCAGTTTGTTTTTTGTTTTCTTTCATGACCAATTTAAGTACTCCTTTGTTCTTCATTCTTCCCGTCCTTAATATACGGACAAGCACATATGCATCAACATTTCAAAGGTTTCAGTTCGATTCATAACGTTGGTTGTTAGTTTCACATCTATATAACAATATGGATAACTGAGTGAGCGAATACACAGCACGGGCTTCAACTTCAAAAGGTTGACCTAGCTTGTACGATTTATCACATTAGTCACTTTCCTCAATGACTGTTCAATATCTGCTGGAGTTCTTAGATATTATCCCCCAGTAAATTTGCATCGTCTGTGTATTGAATATTGCTTGGAGGTTTTATTACCAACTTATATTTATTTCTTTAGTTTTCGTAACCCTAAAGCAGTTTACTTCTAATACAAGTTTGTTATCAGTTATAACTTTAAATCCAAATCAAGTTTCTTGAGTGTTTGGATCAGTTTTGAATATTGAACTCCGTTGAATGCTTTTACGCAATCAATTAAGATAAGTGAACCGTTTTCTTTACCTTCAAATACCTTTGGAGATGAGCTTGTATGGAATAGTATGTTTCTCTAGTTCCTTTGAATTCAAACTATTCGCTGGTTGTTGTTTTCTTAAATTTTCTGTTAATTCCTTTGTGGATTATTTTCAGCAATATTTTCAACGCGTAACTCATATGACCGACTAGTCCTACAGTAACTGCATAATTGTGGATTATTTCTCTTCGAAACCAACTGAACATTAACTTTAGGAAATCATTGGGAACGTGTCCAGTAACATATAAATCCAATTGAAACGATCATCAGTTAGTTATTTAATGTATGTTTCGTTCAGAAGCCTAAGAGATTCTGATTTTTTATGTTAATTACATTTCAACCTTAGTAGCTGAAAGACCTGGATCAGTACTGTCGTAACTTCCAGCTTCATTTTAGCAATCGTCATCATCGACTTTAGATTTAGATGATTACTAGAACGTGACATACAACACAGAGTACATATTAAAACACTTTTCTCCTTCTACTACTTACTTAAAAATGTCTGTTTGGTATTTTAGTAAAATCCTTGTGAAAACAGGCTATTGACGTGATCTGTATAGCAGTAAATAAGAAAAAACCGGCGATTCATATTTTTTGGAACTGTGCTGTTTAAAACAGTTTCGTCATTTCGAATGGCGTTATGGAAACAGTAAACATATCTAGGGTTACATTTTTGAAAAAAAAATGATGCTGTTTTTGTCTTCTTGGCGGAGCACGTTCACACTTTTACTTAAAGATATCTATAGTCACATTACTGGAAAAAATGAGAAAAAAGAAAAAACTAAGGACATCTTGGTGTAGAGTACAAAGATTGGGGAATGGAAGGCGACGAAAAAGCTTGTCACCTGAAGATGAAATTGCAAGAGCAGCTTGTAACCAGAAATAAGAAGTTTGGTAAGTTTAGCACCAGGAAAACAGAGACTGATTAGTTTCCTTTTAAGAAATATCATGTTTGATGAAAACACGACATATTATAATCGATATAGATCTGTTAGATAACTACTATTATTTCCAACCACTTCCTTAATTATTCTTGACCTAAAATCAGAGACAGTACAGTCCAAGAAGAAAATTAATGTCATACCGGAAGTTGTAATGGTTCAGTGTGACTATTTATTAGTCGAAGATAAATAGTTACCAGAGACAGATAGTTTCAGCACTTTCATTCCCTAAGGTTGTTAATGAAAATTAATTTTTATTTTTCTTTAAAGCTCGTCTTTTATTTCTTTCAATATTTCAATATAATTTACTTTATTTCGCTGGTTAAAAATCAGTCGTAGCGTATGAAAGTAAACTTAATTTTATAAGAAATTTCTGTTTGTCCACTACTAGCATTTCTCTGAAAACTCGAAAGAGGCATTTGTTTCATACATAATTACTTTCAAATATTTACAAACGCAATCCAATGCAAGAATTGTCAATAATTATACCATATTAAATGTATTTTGAATCAAAATTTAAATAAGGAAAATGTTTCTTATTTATCGTAAATATGATTTGTATTGAATCTTTCGTTCATTTTAATTCCCTCACTGCATGTTTTGTTTTATTATCAATGTTCTACGTTTCACGAAATATATTTTGCAGAAACAATCTTTTTTATTAATACATTTTGATATTACGTTATTTCAGCCACGTAACGTTATTTCGATAACGTTTCATATTATTTTAATAGTGATAAAATAAACAAGCTTAGTGGATTGAAAATATATAACAAGGCTCTTTTGTCAACTAAACTGCTGGCCACTCGAACTTACACATAGAGACTTTTAGGCAAAATTTAAAGTTCAATATTTTCAACAGGAATGCAAATTTTTGAACGCGGCTTGCAAATTTTAAGAGCTAGTTTTTTTCGAATTAAGCTGCATGACGTATATTTATCGTAGGACCATAAGTTTATTATATACGGGGTGATCAATGAAGTCATGCAAAAAATCAAAAAGTTTGTATAAGTGAAATTTCCGCAAAAAAGGTAACATCAATATCTCTAGACGGTTTTGTCAGTTTTTGGATTAAGGCCCTTAGGCCTTGTACACACTACTCAACATAAAATTTGGATACCGAAATCTTTAAAATGCTATAACTTGACATTGGATTGACGGTTCTTGATGATTTTTGCGGATTTGGAATCCTTATTTCACGTAGATTTTCTATGGTCTAAGCATTTTATTTGAGGGTTGAAATTTACACATTATACCGGGTCGATAATAAACAAAAACGTAGGGTACGACGCGCTCTAAAGTTTGGCATTATTTAAGTTTTTGTAAAAATAAATTCTCACCTCAAGTTGTTTTTATTTAATGTTCTTCTCACTGTTTTGTCTGAAACTCACACCCCAGTTTGTTGTCTCAAAGAATCATTCAGTTTTACAGAGTTCTTTGTCCACTCCCATGCCCATAATTATGACCGGGTGTAATTTCTACGCGACGCGTCAATTTCAAAGTAGGCATTGGAAAAACAAATTTGTTGCTATGGAATTAAAAACTGTTTACATTATTTTAGAAATAATCTGACATATTTCAATGTTATAATTTTGTAAAGTTTAATTAATATGAGGCGTTTAACCACGGCAGAAAGGGAAAATTGCATTCGACTTCTCAAGGAAGGAATGTCAAAATAGCAAGTTGCGCACATTTACAATGTCAGCCGAAAGACAATTTATAATTTGAACCGCCGCGTCGAAACTACTGGTGATCATAATTATGGGCATGGGGGTGGACATACAAAAAAAAATAAACCAAAGAACCGAAAGAATTTTAATGAGAGAAACTATGCGGAATAGAACAAAGAACTCTAGAAATTTAAATTACTCTTTAAGACAAAAAACTGGGGTGAGAGTTTCGGACAGAACAGTGAGAAGAACATTAAATAAAAACAACTTGAGGTGAGATTTTTTTTTTTTTAAACATAACATAATGCCAAACATTTTAAATTATAGAGCCCGTCGCAGAGCAAAATGTGTGCGGTTATTACAACGCCATAGAGCGAATAGGCGGGCATGGGCAAATCGGCATGCGAATTGGGGTAATGCAGAGTGGAGCCATTGTTTATTTACTGACGAAACAAGATTTAATTTGTTTCACTCCGATGGCCGAATGTTAGTTTGGAGAAGGCCAAATCAGCGATATTTGGAGGAAAATATGGCCCCTCAAGAAGCATTTGGTGGCGGAGGTGTTACAGTGTGGGGAGGTATCATAAGAAATGGTAAAACCGAGCTATTCATTACCAACCAAACCATTAATGCTACTGTTTATCAGGAGGAAATTTTGGAACCTATTGTTGTTCCTTTTGCTCGACATTACGGCCCAGAAATTCTATTGGTGGATGACAACGCTCGACCTCACAGAGCGCGAAGGATCACAGAGTTTTTGCAGGCACAAAACATCAATAGGATGGACTGGCCTGCAAAGTCTCCGGATCTTAATGTCATCGAACACGTTTGGTCTTATTTAAAACTTAAAGTAAGATCTCTTGATGTACCCCCTGAAACCTTAGAAACGCTCAGTGAGGCCATTCGTGAAGAATGGGAGAATATTCCATAAGATTTTATAAATAATCTTGTGGATGCTCTACCAAATCGATGTCGGGAAGTAATATTCCGAGCAGGAGGACCAACAAAATATTAGCTTCTCTTTTTTTTAATTAATGTACCTAATTTTAATTAGGTAATTTTAATTTAATTTTAATTTAAGTTTAAATTAAATTAATTTTTAATTTTTTAGTTAAATTTTTTTTCAGTTATTAAAAATTACCAGAATTAGAATTACAAATTTTTTTAGAATTGACTTTTGGTCATTGTTAAGCAATGTTGTATATTGTAGAATTTAATGTAATAAACTTGTTCTTGTCGCTACGTTTTTGTTTATTATCGACCCGGTATAATGTGTAAATTTCAACCCTTAAATAAAATGCTTAAACCATAGAAAATCTACGTGAAATAAGGATTCCAAATCCGCAAAAATCATCAAGAACCGTCAATCCAATGTCAAGTTATAGCATTTTAAAGATTTCGGTATCCAAATTTTATGTTGAGTAGTGTGTAGAAGGCCTAAGGGCCTTAATCCAAAAACTGACAAAACCGTCTAGAGATATTGATGTTACCTTAGTAAGGAACCATATTGCAACGACCAAAAAAATTTTTTGCGGAAATTTCACTCATACAAACTTTTTGATTTTTTGCATGACTTCATTGATCACCCCGTATATAATAAACTTATGGTCCTACGATAAATATACGTCATGCAGCTTAATCCGAAAAAAACTAGCTCTTAAAATTTGCAAGCCGCGTTCAAAAATTTGCATTCCTGTTGAAGATATTGAACTTTAAATTTTGCCTAAAAGTCTCTATGTGTAAGTTCGAGTGGCCAGCAGTGTATGTAACCATAAATGTACTAAAGATAAAAGTCTATGTATCACCCAAGCTTAAAATTAAAACTTTCTTCAACAATTTTAAAGTAATCTGTAAATGTATTTAATACTCTACTGTAAATAAGTAGCAGATGACGTCTTGTTCCCAAATATAAAACCGCTGCCTAAGGAATCACTACTTCCACATCCAGATTATTCGTCCAAGTCACTTTAAAGGAAACATCTTGACTATATTTGCACTCTAGTATGTGGAAATTATTGGTCATAGAATTTTAATAATATTTGGGGTAGATGTCATAGAAAAGTTTGAGGAGTTGGTTTCTACCATATACGTTAAAAATGAAGTTTCTAGTTTACCGTACTTATTTTCCACTATTTACAACCTACCACCTCAATGGAGTCATCTCAATCAGATGTCACTACAATACATACGTGTACTAACTTTCAAGTGAATATCTCAATTTGATGTTATCAATCCCATTAATAATGAAGCGGAGGTGGTAGAGTTTGAAAAATATTAGAAAATAATCTGAGGCCTTGGTTTCTAGTATATACACCGAATCCCAAATTTCTGTAGTCTTACCAGCTTGCTTTACTTATTTTCCCCTATTTGCCCCTATTTAACCCCCAACCCTTCAACGGCATCATCTCAAATTATGATCTAGTTTCAGACGTCGTTATAATACATACGTGTACCAAATTTCAAATGAATATCTCAATTTTATTTTATCAACCCTTTTCATATTGGAGTAGGGGTGGTTGGGTTGAAAAATATTATAAGAAAATCTGACGCTGTGGCTTCTAGTACCGAATTTCAAGTTTCTGTAGTCTTACCAACGTTTTACTTATATTCCTCTATTTGCCCCAAATTAACCCCCAACCCTTCAACGGAATCATCTCAAAATATAAACTAATTCTAGACGTCGTTATAATACATACGTGTACTAAATTTCAAATGAATATATCAACTTTATTTTGTCAACCCCATTAATGGGGTAGGGGTGGTGGGGGGGTTGAAAAATATTATAAAAAAATCTGAGGCCTTAAATTCTTGTACATACACCGAATTTCAAGTTTCTGTACTCATACCAGCTTGCTTTACTTATTTCCCCCTATTGACCCCTAAATAACCCCCAATCCTTCAACGGAATCATCTCAAAGTATAATCTAGTTCCAGATGTCGTTATAATTCATACGTGTACCAAATTTCAAATGAATATCTCGTATTTATTTTATCAACCCTTTTAATAATGAAGTAGGGGTGGTGGGGGTTGAAAAATATTATAAATAATCTGAGACCTTGGCTTCTAGTACATACACCGAATTTCAAGTTTCTGTAGTCTTACCAGCTTGCTTTATTTATTTTCCCCTATTTAACCCCCAACCCTTCAACGGAATTATCTCAAAATATAATCTAGTTCCAGATGTCGTTATAATACATACGTGATGAATTTCAAATGAATATCTCAATTTTATTTTATCAACCCTTTTCAAATTGGAGTAGGGGTGGTGGGGGTTGAAAAATATTATTAAAAAATCTGACGCTTAGGCTTCTAGTACATACACCAAATTTCAAGTTTCTGTACTCTTACCAACTTGTTTTACTTATATTCCTCTATTTACCCCAAATTAACCCCCAACCCTTCAACGGAATCATCCCAAAATATAATCTAATTCTAGACATCGTTATAATACATACGTGTACGAAATTTCAAATGAATATCTCAACTTTATTTTATCAACCCCTTTAATGGGGTAGGGGTGGTGGGGGGTTGAAAAATATTATAAAAAAATCTGAGGCCTTGACTTCTAGTACATACACCGAATTTCAAGTTTCTGTACTCTTACAAGCTTGCTTTACTTATTTCCCCCTATTTACCCCTATTTAACCCCCAACCCTTCACCGGATTTCCTCAAAAAACAATCCAGTTCCAGATCTCGTTATAATATATACGTGTACAAAATTTCAGGTCAATATCTTAAACCGTTCCGGAGAAAGCGTGCGGACAAAAAAAAGTTACAGACAGACCGACAGACAGACAGACATAAAAATTTTTTCGCTCAAATTTAAAATCTCGACGTTTCATGACATTCTAAACCTATTTCACGAATACAAATTTTTGAAAATTTTTTTGCGATTACTATACTTCCAATCCACTACGTGGATGTGGAAGTAATATTATTGCCGAAATTATACTAAACGAAAATTGAAGATGGGCTTCCAATCATTTCTGCAATGACATTTGTTTGGTGTAATGCTAAAACGGCTATGATTTTGAACTGTAAATTCTATACCTAATGTCTAAAATGTAATGAAAAATGCTAAAATCTAAAACTCTAATTTATTCATTGTGAATTGACCATTCATTACACAATTGCCGGGGTATATAAAGAAATTAGGTATGATATTTTGACGATCAAGCTAGGAGACGGCAATACGTTATTTTGAATGACAATATCGCAATGCAAATAAACCAAAATGAACTTAAGAGAATGTGTTTGCTTAATTTTGTAATGATATACTCTATCTATTATCTACTCTACTAATTAATTTCTATCTATGTATCTATCTATCTACAGTTTTTGTTTCCCCTTTTTTACACTCTATACTATAGAAAAATGATCTGTTTTACTAGTAATACATAAAATTGTTTGCTGTGTTGCCTACTACCATAGGGGTTTATTAAATGAAAAATAAATCACACAAAATAACCACAACAATAATTAAAGGGCGGCGCAAACAACATTTTTGTGATTTCAGCAAGTAAAAATAATTCACATTTTGTAACTATTAGAAATCTTGTGTGACCGCCTTTTTATATGCCTTTAGAAAACATGAACGTTTTCAAAAATTGTTATGAACGATAAACGAATTTGGTGATTGACTTTTTGAAATTGTGCCTATATTTCCCATTATTTTTAATTCGATCCTGCTTTGCCCCCTCAGTACTTCAATTGACTCGGTGATTCACACCTGGATGTCTGGTTGGCCCCTGACGAGAACTCGGGGAGAACACTATGTTTTATGTAATTTAAAATAAATGAATTTTGAAATGGATTTGATTTGGTCTGATAGACGGCCTGGAAAACTTTCATTTTAATAACATGCAACAATCATTGCAAGGTCCGTTATTATAAGGACGGTGTGACTTGGAATTATTAGCAATAAATTGTAATGTAATTTTGACACTCTTATTACAAAATTGTATTTTCTCTATTTTTAACAGTATTTATCAAATTGTTTACATCTGCACCCTCTGTATATCCCATCATATGTAAATAATATGCTTTTATGATTTTTCAGGTCTCGTTTCTTCTTTTGTAAATATATTTAGTTATTATATTTAAATAACTGTAAGTACTTTCAGTAAAGAGACCGGTTATCATTGCTGGAAAATGTTTGCTGAACATTTCAAACAAATTTTACAAAGCACTGTTTTCATGTGCGCTTTCAATGGGTTGTTTGTATGACGAATCGCTAAGTAATAACGGTTTCAATATTCATCTCGATACTTAAATGGGTATAACGTTGAAAATAAAAATACGTATACTAAATAGAAGTTTATACCAAGTACTTTTCATGCAATCTTTACAGGATTTTCAGAAATATATTCCTGCTTATTATTGCATACAAAACCCGAGACAGAACCATTACAGGAAATAAAGTAGAAATGTATTGTAAAAGAAGCGGGGTTTAAGGACTTACGTTAATGTTTTAAAAACGTTAACGGAAAATAATCAAATAAAAAACCATTATTGAATTCCTAATTTTTACAACCCTTTTACCCTTTGCCCAGGGGTAGTAAAAAATTTACACTCATATCTCTATAAAACACCAAATATATAAAAATTAAAGAGTACCTGTAACTCTTTACCCAATACCTACTCAATAATACCTTTATGAAACAACCTATTATATGTGAAAGTGTTAGTTGTGCTATTTACATAACAGTTGTTTTTATTCCTAGTGTTATAGGAATGGACTTCATTTACACTCACTAACCTCGAGGATAAATAATCTGGTACCATCTTATTTAATATTTTGTAAATAAATAACATTTTTTTAATATACATATTCTTTTCTATATCGAGCCAACATTGTGTTAGTATGTGTAAATTGATTTACACCTAAGAGAATTTGTAGAATCTGTAACCTGTAACAGTTTGCTTGAGATACATATATAACTGGCGAACAGTAGGTAAAATGGGGTAAAATATGCTGTTAAATAGTGTTACTTTAGTATTTATAGAAATATGTCTACCAATTCTATAAAAATATCATATTTTTTTATAAATTTTTTGATAAATATAATCCACATGATTCTTAAACTTTAAATTCCTATCTATTAGGAATCCCAGGTATTTATTGTCATTTTGAAAATCCAGCTTCTTATCGCCAATTTTGACTTTCATTTATAAATTACAAAAGTTTCTATACGCCCAGTCAGATCCTATAAACATACACTTTGATTTTGATTCATTTATTTTTATCCTGTTTGCATTAAATTTTTGAGTAAGTCTGCTTAAATCTTCATTAATTATGGATATCAAAATGTTATAATCTTCGTGGCTAAAGTAGATTAGCGTGTCATCTGCAAATAGATGTATTTTACTATTGACTAAGACTTTACCAAATCATTAATATAAAGGATGAATAGCAAAGGACCAAGAACAGTCCCTTGTGGGACTCCATTGTTATTATAGCTGCTTTCAGAATATTGAGAATCATATTTTGTTTTTTGGCATATAAATGATAAATAACTTTCCAACCACATTAAAGTAGTGCCAGAAAATCCATATCTATTAAGTTTTATAATTAGCGTATGGCGATCAATTGTCTCAAATGCTCTCTTTAGGTCTGCGAAGACAGCACATATGCCAAGTCCTTGACTTATATCCTCTTTCCAATCAGATATTACACACTGTCTCGCAAGAGTGTTTATCCCTGAATCCTGACTGTTATGTACTCGGAAAACTGTTACATTTTACATATTCTAATATTTGATTATATACTACTAATTCTAAGAGTATTTTTTTGCAAAATAGTAACATATTGATGGGGCGCATTTCTTATGCTAAATTTGTATTAGGCACATTTGGGACCGGAATAATAATGGAAGTTTTAAATCTATCAGACACAATACCTTTTTCTAAACCAAGGTTAATTAAGTTCCTTAAGGGATATCCTATGACATGAAAGAGTTCTTTTATTAATGTTAAGTCTTTCTCATCTATACTACCATTTCTACTTTGACTATAGATAATTTCTTTTAATTCATTTACCGATATCTGCTTAAAGAAAGAAAATGAAGACGAATATAGTAAGTATCGTATCTTCAAAATAGTTTCATCATTATTATTATCAATGTCAGCTACAATTTCTTCAATACTTTTAACGTAATAATTATTTAGCACATTAGTAATGTCACTTAGTTTATAGTAATATGCATCATCACAAACAATGCCACAGATTTTTTGTTTTTTACATCCTAATATGTCTTTTAGATTAGACCACATTAATTTTGAATTACTTTTATTTTTGTCTATTGCATCATTACAGAATTTTTTTTTAAGTCATCTATAGTTCTCGTTACTAAATTTCGGCATTTTTTATATGCTACTCAGTCCTCATTACTTCTAGTCCATTCATATTTTTTACATGCATTATTTTTACTTTTAATAGCCTCTCTACAATCCTCATTCATTCATCTATTATTCAACTTTATTTTGGTCTCTCTTAGTGGTGAGACTATATCTAAGTTTATTTTCAAATTCTCAAGGAAAGCGTTCGTTACTACATTTATATCCAATCTTTTTCAATCATTAAATTTAACATTTTATCAAAATCTAATTTTCCTCGTGTTAATTTGACCTGAAAACTGTTAACAATGTGGTCGGTAAAAACATGTACAATAGAATGATCAGATATAACATAATTATGATCCACATTTACATTTATATTAGCAATATTTCCAAACACTAAGTCTATTGTCGTTTTACTAATGTTTGTCACTCTCGTATAATCAGTTACAGATCGTTTGAAAGAAATATGTTCAAACTTATCACTCAAATTTCTTTTTATTGCATTATCTTCATTCCAGTTTATATTAAAATCTCCTACTACTAGTATATTATAATTACAGTTTTTTACCAAATTTATCACAAACCAATTAAAAAAGTTATTAACAAAATCCAGAGCATTTCCACTAGGTGAACGGTAAACCGCTATTACCCAAATAGGTGCTTTTGTCTATAGTAAGATTCAATGACACTAACCAAAAATCCATTATTTGTCTAAAAGTTTGAATATTTCGAAACTAAAACCCTTCTTGGCGTGTCTGAAATCCCCCGGTAAAATGACTTGTAGAGTCGCAATGAACTACTTTATACCCCTGTAGTGTTATTTCACGATCTGAAAAATCGTCTGTTATACAAGTTTCGGTAATACACAACAGAGATGGCAGGTACTTAACTGCATATTTCAGAAATTTCATCTTTGTGTTTATATTAACTTTGTTTAGTCAATATCAATGGTTTTGTGATAAAAAAAATATTTCCTAATTTTTGGCTTTGATAAATGTCATCTACACACATGAAGGAAAGAGAAGGGAAAAAGCTTATTATTTATTTAATTTATAATTCAATGGCTAGCTTATATTAATTCTCTAGTATTACACCATTCAACCAGCGCAGCTATTCCCCCTTATATTCTTAGGAGTGATAGAATACAACTGTGTTGTCTCATTCAATCGCGATTTGGCTCAACATGCCACTATCTTAACTACCGCTAAGGAAGTCCCATCCAGTTAATATGAATTTCCTACCAGCAATTGTTTGAGGAGATTAATAATGCTAACAATGTATGTGAAAAAAACCGCTGCCTAAGGAATCACTAATTCCACATCCAGATTTTTCATCCCAGTCACTGTAAAGAAAACATTTTGACTATATTTGCACTCTAGTATGTGAAAATTATTGGTCATAGAATTTTAATAATATTTGAGGCAGATGTCATAGGAAAATACTAGAAAGAAATCTGAGAACTTGGTTTCTAGTATATACACCAAATCCCGAGTTTCTGTACTCTTACAGCATGCTTTACTTCTTTTTCCCCATTTACCTCTACTACATTTACCTCTACTTACCCCAACCCTTCATCGGAATCGTGTCAAAATATAATCTACTTTCAGATGTCGTTTATACGTGTACCAAATTTCAAGTAAAATTGCCAATTTAATTATCAACTCTTTTGATAAGGGAGTGGGAGTGATGGGGGCATGGAATATCTTATAAAAAAATCTGAAGCATTCGCTTCTAGTATGTACACCAAATCCCAAATTTCCGTACTCTTACCAACTTGCTTTACTTACTTTCCCTTATTTACCCCTATTTAACATCCAGTCTCCTTCAACTTAATCATCTCAAAAATAATCTAGTTCCAGATGTCGTTATAATACGTATGTATACCAAATTTCAAGTGAGTGTCTCAATTTTATTTTATCAACCACGTTTAATAATGGAGCAAGGGTGGTGGGGGGGTTGAAAAATATTATAAAAAATCTGAGGCCCTGTCTTTTACACATACCAAATTTCAAGTTTCTGTACTGTTACTAGGTTCCTTTACTTATTTTCCCCTATTTAACCCCCAATCCTTCAAAGGAATAATTCCAAAATATAATCTAGTTCCTGGTGTCATTATAATATATACGTATACCAAATTTCAAGTGATTATTTCTATTTTATTTTATCAACCCCTTTAATAATAGAGTGGGGGGTGGTGGGGGGATGGAAAATATTATGAAAAATTTTGAGATCTTGACTTCTAGTATATACACCTAATTTCAAGTTTCGGTACTCTTACCCGCTTGCTTTACTTATTTCCCACTATTTACCCCTATTTACCCTCCAACCCTTCACCAGATATGTTCAAAAAACAATCCAGTTCCAGATCTCGTTATAATGTATACTTATACAAAATTTCAGGTTAATATCTTAAACCGTTCCGGAGAAAACGTGCGGACAAAAAAAAAGTTATACACAGACCGATAGACAGACCGAGAGGCAGACAGACAGACCGACAGACAGACAGAATTTTTTTTTCGATCAAATTTAAAATCTCGACGTTTCATGACATTCTAAACCCATTTCAAGAAAAAAAAAAAAAAATTTTTTTTTACGATTACTATATTTCCAATTCACTACGTGGACGTAGAATTAATTATGTGGGAGAAATGATTTTCAAAATGTATCTAATTTAATGCCACCTAATAATAATGTCGTTATAGTTCATCTAAAGTCAGTTTCAAAATTATAACAGACCGACAAAGGAATAGTTCATAATACGACCGGTGTCATGAACGTCGACCGATAGTTTTTAGATTCACTTTTTAATTATTGTAAAAAATTACTACTTTATATTAATTGACAGTCATGATGTAAATGATTAATTTATAATACATCATTTATTTATAATAAATAATGTTAATGAACAACTCTAAATTATTGAACAAAAGTAAATAAATATCATTTAACCTACGGCTATGCTACCGGCAATATTAAGAATGAACCATGAGTTTATAAAGGGCTTTAATGGTGAGCCAGGTAAACAATCGACTACTTTCGTTTGAAGTAAGCGCATAACATATCTGGTTAACTAAATTCGTATACGGATGTAATATTCAAGCACAGTCTCGGGTCTTATTTTATCACAGCAGGCTTTGTAATGTTTTATCCTGGTAGCAACGCTTTAGAAAAAATTTTCAAATAGAAATGCTATAAAATATGTAAAACTGTGAAATAAAGTTTAGATAAAATTAACGGAAGCGTACATCAAGTAAATGGTAGAAATAAAATCCCAGAGGCAACAGTAAATACATTAAACATAGTTATAAAGATATTTTGTGCTGTCAAATGGCTTCACTTAAGTCATTTTGTAAAAGACTAACAAATGTGATGTAAAAGATGCCTTACAATTATAAATAAAGCATCCTGGCTCGTTAAATTTCTTTTTTCGGACAATGAAAAACAAATAATGTTGTGACGTAACAGAAGCTCTAGTTCACAATATAGCAACGTACAAATTTCCTTACCAGTGTTCCCTGAGGGATAACAACGCCCTTCCTGCCTTAATTTTCTATTTCGACCCTTACGAAACATTTTTCTACTTCTAAAAACATATAGGGTAAACACCCCAATTGTTGGCATCAACCCATTTGTTGGCACTTCCAATATATTTTTTAATTTCCTTAAAAATATACCATTCATTTACGAAATTCTAGGCATTATTTTATAACTTGGCAACATCGCCTAACGTCTAGCTTTCAAACTGTATTTAAATTTAGTTTGTAGTGTCGGCCATAACGGATATTGTGTGGGTGTTTCTGGAAGAGGTAAGCATATTTAATATTTTTCTAACAATACACCAATTTTTACACAATGTACATATATTTATTTACATGGAAATAGGAAATGTTAGGGCAATATTGTGTTTAAAAAGGTTAGTTTTAAGCTTATAATTATAAAAAGTAGGTTAGATTCACACAATTTAAATAAAAAATGAGGTGCCAACATTTGGAATCTGATTTATTCATATTGCCAAATATTGCCACTCTCGTGTCATAATTAGGTTACTATTGCATTGTTACAGCTATTTGTTGGCATAGGTAAAAACTAGTTTAATTTATTCGTTTTTAGGCAAAATGTTGTCAACAAAACGAGAAAACATCAATACAAATGAAACCAAAAAGAGAAGTAAATCAGGAATTCGCAAAAAGAAGGTAAAAAATTAAATCATTTTCATGTTGTATAGTAGTCAGATCTGTTTAGTTGTAACACCGAAAAAATTTGATTGTAACAATTTAATTTGCAAACAACTAATTAAGTCGATCATAATTTTCTCTTAACTGTTTTCAATTTAATATCTATAGTACCATTACATCAAACTGATTATTTTTTTATTAAATTTATTGGGTGCCAACGTTTAGAATAGTTTTACGTTATATTCCAAATTTTGGCCCAATTATTCTTTTTTTTAATGTACCTACCTGTGTTTAAGATAGGTATGAGTTATTCGGAGAATTTAATTATTAACTTTTTCATTTAACAGTAAATGTAACTTTGCTATGAATAAAATTTATTTTATAAAAACCCATAGTGATTTAAGTACGTTAACCAATATTTAACTTGTAATATAGTATACATCCTATCATTTCTAATTCCAGATACAAAAATTCACATACACAGAGGAATTGCTTCAAAAAGCCATCACTGAAGTAGGAGGAGGCGCTTCTAAAAAAAGTGTGGCTCTTAAGTATGGCATACCTCGTTCTACAATTCAATTTAGGCTAGGCAATAAATTTACAAAAATTGAGAAAGGTAGAAATACCTATCTAAGTAAACTAGAAGAAGAAAAATTAGTGAATTGGGTAATTGAAAATGACCGAAAAGGATTCCCTAGACGCAAATTAGATCTTCAACTTGCCGTTAAGTCCTTTCTGGATGCAGACTCCCGGCCCAATCCATTTAAAAACAACTTACCAGGTGAACATTGGTATAAATTGTTCATTAAAAGACATCCCAAACTAACGGAGAGGATACCAGAAGGTGTGACAAGTGCCTCTTCTACAGTTTCAGAAAAAGACATAAGACGATGGTTTAAGGATATTGAAGATTATTTAAAAAAAAAAGATTTTTTCTCTATACTTGATAATCCCACACGAGTGTTAAACGGAGACGAAACTTGTTTTCAATTCTGCCCGAAATTAGGCAAAGTAATCGCTCCAAAGGGTAAAAAAAACGTATACGAGGTTGATTTAGGGAATGCGAAACAAAACTTGACCGTTATGTTCACCTTTTCAGCTGCTGGAGACATAACACCTCCAATGATAATTTACCCTAATAAGCGTTTGCCAAGAAATATACTGGATGGTGTGCCAGATAATTGGGGGATTGGTCTTACCGAAAATGGTTGGATGAAATCCGAGCTGTTTACTGATTACATAAAAAATGTTTTGTACCCATATTTAACAAAAAATAAAATTCAATTTCCTGTTATCCTCTTCGTTGATGGTCACAAATCGCATTTATCACTGGAATTAAGTGATTTATGTACAGAGCTCCAAATTGTGTTAATTGCATTATACCCAAACTCAACGAGATTACTGCAGCCAGCAGACGTTGCAAGTTTTAAACCTCTAAAATATCTGTGGAAAAAAGGTGTTTTAGAATGGAGAAGGCAAAATCCTTACTGCAGTCTAACAAAAGAACACTTTGCCCCAATTCTAAATCAAGCAATACAGTTTTTAAAACCTGACAGTATTGTTAATGGTTTTAAAGCTTGCGGCCTTTTTCCTTGGAATTCGAATGCGCTGGACTATTCCAAATGTCTTGGTAAAAAAGATCCAATATCGGCAGTATCTCAAAATAATAATGAACTTCCACATACATTTCCACAAATCATATCTCGATTATACGATGAAGAGTTAATAACAGAAATTAAATCTAATGCAAGTAGCGGATGTTCAATTCAAAGCTGTAAATATTTTGATATATTAAAAGAAATATACAAGACATTGGAATTTGCATCAACTAGTGTAGATAGTTCTAATATATTTTCAAATGATGATATCGAAAACATGCCTATCATTATAGAGGACGCTTATAATGACGAAGTTCTGAATTTAGACATTGAAAGTTTTCGACCAAATGACAAAATTATTGTTATAGAAAATAAATTAGTAAGAGAAGGAAATTTGATACAAATACAAAAAGATAATAAACAAGATGAAGAGACAAATGCAGAAGGAGTCAAAATGCATTTCATAAGAGATAAAACTAAAGAGACTGAAGTAGTTACTATTGAAGAAACAAACTGTGATATTGGTACAGTAATAAATACTGATGAAGTTATTGAAACTACTGAGATAAATAGTATGACAGAAGTCTGTGATATTAGTTCAATACTGACTACTATTCAACAAGAAACGTTGATAACCAGTTTAGACATAGACAACATTCAGCAAATTGAAGAGGAGTGCAATATGATAAATATTGATCAATTCCTAAATATTCCTGAAACACCAGTAAGAAAGGGGATTAGACAAAGTGAACGGGTAAGTTTTGTGTTAACGTCATCAGCTTATAAATCGAACGAGGAACAAAAACAAAGAAAAAAACAAGGACAAGAAAAGAAAAAAATAGAGAACAAAGAAAAAAGATTGTTGAAATTAGAAGAAAATAAAAAAAAGAAAATAGCAAAAGGAAGACCCACAAAAAAAACTAAAACTAGCGATAGCGCTATTATTACTGACACGATTATTAGTACTGTTGTAACTAATACAATTACTGCTGATAATATTTGTAAAGAAAATATTGATAAAAATGTGGGTAAATTAAAACACGTAAGAAATCTACAAAACGATTTGGGTGACTGCGAGAACAATATCATTGCAATTAGAGGGCTGTGTTTCTATTGTACGAAAAATATTTATATGACTTTGGTTGGCATAAGATGTCAAAATTGTAACAGAAGTTACCATGTACAATGCTTAAAAAATAATAATATGTATAAAGATTATTTTCTTTGTAAGGTTTGCTCAAAAAAAAATGATAATGTTTGTACAAAAGTTTGAACATTTAATTTTAGGTTTTTTTAAATAATATTGATATATCATAATATAATATAACATGTATTCAAAATTATTTCCCTAATAAAAATTTTAAATTTAGTTTTAATATCATTTTATTTCCTTTGTTAATATTTTAATGCATGTGTCAATAATTGGGTGCCAATAATTAGTACCAGTGCCAACAGTTGGGTGTCAATCATTAGCACTAGTGCCAACAATTAGGGGCCAGTATTTAGGTTTTTAGTGCCAACATTTGGAAAATACAGAATTTTATAATTTTCCCTATTTTTCAGATATTAATAGTAATTTAAAGTGGATTAAACCGCTATTTCTTAAAAATTCAATAGTTTTTGAGAATTGTGTCAAAAAACTTAATAAATTGGAGTACTTGCAAAATTTTTAGTAGTTTAAACTTTTTGATGGCCTTCTAAGAGTGCCAACAACTGGGGGGTTTACCCTATTTTGCTTAAGGTTGGAATGTTTGCCTCAAACAAGAAATAACGGTTACCGGCAAGGACAAGTTCTATACGGATGACAAAAGGCGAATGATTTATTTTACTTCAATAGAATGCTACAATTAAATGCGGCTTCTAATAATAATTATGAACAGCCTAGGTCACAGTACCAAACAAATGGCAACAATATTTATTGTTCGTAAAAATAATTAGTTTTCTGAGCGCAGATATGATAAAACTAAAAGAAGTCGCAGTTGGACTAGTCGACTGCGAAGAGCTAATTGATTGACTTTTTCTAGAATACTACATAATTCACCTTGTAGTGCTACTAAAATTAAGTATGAAACATTGGTTTCATACTTAATTTAATACCTTTTCTATTTTGATTGCTCTAAATAGTACGCGAGCCTGTTTTCGATAGGCAAGATCAAAATTCAAGAATTTAAGCTGTGCTCAATACCTTACTGTTTGATAAATGGAAATTTAAGGAAATGATACAACTTCAATATTATTGCATGGCCTAACTGTAAGGAACGATTTACAAGAGAGCACTAGCAGTGACGTCACAATTTTGCCAGCTGTCAGTTACCAGAGTGGCAAATTCAGAAATTTGACATTTGAATTGCTGTCAGTTTCGTTCTATATAAAGCAGAAGATTTCTGAATATCATATAATATATGTAGTGATGTTAACTAATGTCTTTTTAAAGGCTTTGTGTGAGAAAGAATTTTATATATACTTTACTAGTATCGTTTTTACAAGTGTAAATTGATGTCAAGTACATTGACATCTTTGTGAACCCATAATATAGGGAACATAAAAGCTATATTGGATTTTTGACTATTTTTGTACATGTATAATATCACGACATATTTTAATAAATGTTTAATTAATATAGGCTCAGTCACAGCTAAGCAATGATATAGGTTAGGTAGTATTATTAGACTAGGCCAAAAGTTGACACAATATTCATTGATTTATGCCAATATATCAATCTATAAATACCTAAATATTTGTATTTTCTTGACTGTGCATATGAAATTAACTTGATGTATACCTGGGAACAGCTTTAGTAAGTATTGTTTTGAAAAGGCAGAATATTATGTAAAAGACTCCTGGCAATTTTCCGACTTTATAAAAAAAACAGGTAGTGCCTAAAGACCATTTTATTAATTCACTTAATGTCACTTCACTATACACTAATGTACCGACAGAACTTGCAATGTGTAAAATACAAATTATTCGAAATTATTAAATATACATCAATTACTGAAAACGAATTTGTTAACACCATTACATTTTCTCTAAATTCTACATATTTTACATATAATAACCTATTTTACTCTCAAGTTTTCGGAACTGCTATGGGTTCACCTATATCGGCCAACATTGCAAATTTAGTTATGGAAGAATTAGAATGTCAGACATTAAAATCATTAAATTATAAACCTAAATTTTACAAAAGATATGTAGATGACTGTATTATTTGTTTACCAAAAAATAAAATAGAATATGCTGTTAACAATTTCAATATTTGCAATTCACCACCGAAATTGAAAAAAATGATATAACTATTAAGTACAATGATTCCGGATTTATTGATACTAACTGGTACACGAAAGAAATTTGGTCGCAAAGATACTTAAATTATAATTCACACACTCATACCAATTACAAAAAGGCGTAGCCTAACAGATCGAGCCATTCAACTTTCACATCCAAAATATAGACAAAACAACTTGAAAAAAAAAAAATTAAACCAATCCTCGAAACAAACTCCTATCCTAAACATTTTTATGAACCAATGATTACAAAAAGAGTACATAAAATGTATAATAAAAATATGAATCAAAGAAGTAAGAATAATAACAACTATGTACCCATGCCTTATATACCAAAATTATCTGAGAATATTTCAAATACATTAAAAAATTGCAACTTTTTATGAATATTTTGCTTTCATTAGGCTTAAAAGTTTCTAATAAGTTTAAGTGTTTACCACATTAGTAGCAATAATCAGGGGTTTGTATTGTGAAATGCAGAGTGGAAACACATCGACAAAGTTCCCAAGAACGAAATCTTAAACTTCAAAAGTTACCAGTGACATCTATGACTGCGGCTAATAATAAAACGTTTGATAAATCTGTAATATCCAATAGCCATACAGAAAATCAATCTAATATATCTAAACAAAAAGAAATGTCTAACAAAAAAACCCACATTAGCAGCAAAACAATTACTCTCTCTGAAGTAAACGCAGCCGTAAACAGTGCGATGGCTACAACACAAATTGACCGGCGACCTCAGCCTCAGCGCAGTAACGGAGTTAGACCACATAAGCGCAGGAGACCCATTATAGGAGTGGGAGCAAACACCGATTCTTTTAATGTAAAGACAGTACCTAAATTAGGCTATCTACACATTTACAGAATCGACCCAAGCACTACCTCTCAAAACCTCTGTGATTATCTCAAACAATCAGCTCCTAGGATAAATTTTACGTGTGAAAATTTAAATAATAATTCAACAACAAATTCGTTTATAGTCTCCTTCCCAATTCAACATGTTAAGGAAGTATACAATCCTCAAATTTGGCCAAGTGGTGCGTGTGTAAATCGTTACATATTTCCCAAGGAATCAAATACTGATAAAAATTTCCCGTCCACAGCCTCCGAACCTGCACCGAAGTAACGCATGATGCCTGTGATGACAATTCATTCTCTCGTGGTAATTATTATAATCTAAACCAACTAAGATTATGTCACATAAACATTCGAAGTATTCGCAATAAAACTGATGAACTAGACGTATTACTTCATTCACTTGATTTACCCGAAGTGGTGTGTTTCACGGAAACTTGGTGTAATAGTGACGAGATAAATCATATCAAGTTACACTCCTACAGTTTAACTGACTATTTCTCTAGAAGTTCAATGAAAGGGGGTGGTGTCGCTATATTCATATTAAGCAATTTAAAATTTAAAATAAAAAATTCCTGTATTAAAAAAGTAGAATCAATTTTCGAATATGCTGTGATAGAATTAATTATAAATAATAATAGTTTCTTAATAGGTTGTATTTACAGATCACCTTCAGCGGATTTTCAAATTTTTATCGACAAAATAGATGAATTTCTTATTAAACTTCTTAAACCAGGAACCCCTACATTTATTAGCGGGGACTTCAATGTAAATTTCAACGAAATCTGCAAGGATAAAAATGCTAACGATTTAACAAATTTATTTTTATCTTTTGGTATGAATAAATGTATTCATGAATTTACAAGAGTTCAAAATAATTCAAAAAGTACTATTGATAATATTTTTACAAATGTCGAGGTAAATTTGTTAAACCCGCAAATAATTCACACTGATGTTTCAGACCATTTTATGCAATGGATAACTTTTAATTTTTTAACATACACCACTGATGTGGATAAACCCGTCTTTAAAAGATTTTTTAATAATAAGAGGAATTTAAATCATTTTAAATTATTGTTATCTAAAGAAAAGTGGGACTTTTTGGCCACCAGTGATAGCTGTGATGCGAAATTCGAAGCTTTTTTTTAACACCTTTATAGAACTCCTAGATGGCATTTCCTCTGGAAAAAATTAAAAACAGAAAATCGAAATCTCAGAAACCATGGATTAATAACCATCTTATAGAGCAAGGTAAATTGGTAAGGGAAATTTTTAGAACCTATAAATTAACAAATGATCAAGAATTATTAACTCGATATAATATTCTAAAGAAAAACCACCAAAAACAAATTTTGGAAGCAAAAAATAGCTATTATGAATCCCTATTCTCATCCTCCAACAGTAAGTGTAAAACAGCTTGGCAAATAATTAACAATGAAGGTAATCACAAAAAGAAAAAATCACTTCCACCAACGCTCTTGGATGCAAATGTCGTGAAATTTCAAATCCTCAGGCGGCGGCCGACGCTTTTAGTGATTATTTCATTAATTCTATTCAAACCTTAACTGGAAGTATGTCGGTTAGTAATTCTTTAAATAATATTATTGCTAAAGATTCAACTTTTAAATTATCACCTATAACCTATGAAGAAGTCCATAAATTAATATTGTCAATATCCTCAAAACACTCAGCCGGCTTTGATGGCATTCCTAGCTCACTATTAGCTAAAGTTGTTGATTATTTAACTAATCCTCTCACATCATTAATAAATCTCTCATTTCAAGAAGGTATATTTCCAACTCTATTAAAAAAATCTCAGATTATACCAATTCACAAAAAAGAAGACACAAATTTAATATCAAATTATAGAGGTATAGCCCTGTTATCTGCCTTTTCAAAAATATATGAAAAATCTTTTCATGGGAAACT
Organism: Stenurella melanura; assembly: GCA_963583905.1. Lineage (NCBI taxonomy): Eukaryota > Metazoa > Arthropoda > Insecta > Coleoptera > Cerambycidae > Stenurella > Stenurella melanura. Next base: position 200,250,484 of record OY757309.1, read on the forward strand.
AATAGTTTATTTAGAAGATGAAAACATACTAACAGGGAGACAATTTGGCTTTAGAAAAGGCCTTTCTACCCAGCATGCCGTTCTATCATTATATAATTTTATTTTAAATAATCTCGACTTAAAAAATAACACTGCTTGCATATTTTTCGACTTGAAACGTGCCTTCGACACAGTTAATTTGAATTTATTACTAAATAAACTAGATAAATATGGAATAAAAAATACCGCTTTAAATTGGCTGAAATCATATCTGATGGATAGGACACAGGAAGTTGTTATAAGGAGCAGCGGTGTCGTTTATAAATCTGATACTAGCATGGTCAACATGGGCGTCCCCCAGGGAAGTGTACTGGGACCATTGCTTTTTATAATTTTTATAAATGACATTGTTGATCATTTTGATGACTCATTCGTGTCTTTATTTGCGGACGATACATCTACTGCTGTCTCTGCCCCAAGTATAGCTGAACTCAGCATATATGCAAATGCTGCTGTAAATAATATGATAACATTTTGTTCCAACAATGGCTTAGCATTAAACAATTCAAAAACCGAAATATTGTTCTTCTCTGCAAAGAGAACAACCAGAGTCTTCTCGTAAAAGTTAATAATATGAGCATTCAGCAAAATAACTCTGTCAAGTTTTTGGGATTACATCTTGATACCCATTTAACGTGGAGCATTCAAATTGATTTTTTATTAAGAAAATTAGCTACACATTGCTTCGTATTATGGCAAATGAGAAGTAAAGTTAACTTGGACATCTTAAAGTCATATTATTTTGCACATATACACTCGTCTATTAACTACGGTATTATATGCTGGGGAAATTGCTCTAGAGTTAATGAAATCTTGATAATTCAGAAAAAATTATTCGCACTATGCTGTTTAAATCTATCACTACCTCCTGTAGAGAACTATTTAAGCAGTTAAATATACTAACCGTACCTTCACTTTATATATTTAATGCACTGGTTTTTGTGAAATCAAATCCAGAAAAATTCATACAAGCTCGAGATGGAAGTTCCCGTTATGGGCTTAGGCTGAATTTTAATATAAGTATTCCGCATCACCGCTTGTCGCTGGTTGCTAATGGTCCCACTGTTATGGGTATAAAACTTTTTAATAAGCTACCTGCTAATATTAAAAATCTTGAAAGATTAGGTGAATTTAAAGCCGCTATAAGAAATTTATTAATAAGGTCTAGTTTCTACTCTGTCACAGAATACTTTACTGCCGATTTTAGTAATTAGTTTTTAATATGTATTTTACTTCAATATTTGTATGTGTCTTTACTTTTCTATATTTTATGTGATTTTATATTCCATGTAACTACTATTGACAATATTCTATACTTGTGTAGGCGAGTCTGATGAAAATAAAGTTTATTATTATTATTATTATTATAGTAAATCTAATATAAAGATAGGACTGTGAGACCATTTCAGTTTCTATTTAATTAAAATCATAAGCAAAACACAGATGTTCAAAATATTATTATAACGCATAGATACAAATAAAACATCAATTAAGGCAAGTAGGCTAAAGCGCGACAGAACTTGAAAAGTAACACACTTTTAACAGGAATAAAATAAAGTTATTCAAAATGATGTTTATAAAATAAATTTTAAATGCATCGTCTATCATAGTTGAATGTTTTAAATTATGCACATTATACACAATTATAAAAGTAAGTAGGGATGATGATGGTCTTATAGTTTAGATATTATCAGTCTTGTTTGCAAGAAGGGCCACAACGGTTTATTAATTCATCGCTATGGTATGTTGTATCATTCAAGGATGCAGTTTGAATCTCCCACTTTTAAATCATATGGGTCAACTGCATTAATATATTCCAGCTTAGAAATGTAATGAGGGGACTCCTAAAATGTAGAACATAAATAAAATTATAATAAATTCACTAAAATTCACCTACCATATGGAAAAGAAATAACTTTTGACATGTGAACAAGATGACATGCCTATTCGAATATATTAAAGCATTCGATAAAAATCACGAAATGTGTAATAGATAGAGAACACTAACAATTAATTTTACACAAGAAAAGAATTTAAAAAGTACTAAAGATTCTTTAAAAACTCAAATCACTTTACACGGACACAAATGCAAAACAAGGTTATACAACCAAGCAGCTGTGGCGGCCATGTTGTGACGTCAGCTGCTACTGCTCTATTGTTGGCGAATTAGTGAGTAATGCTTTATATTAAGCAAAGCTTGATTTAATAAGGTCTTTCCTTGTTGTAATAGAAAACGCTAATCTCACAAGAAATCGCTTCTTCGTAACATAAAGAAACTACTCAAATTTATCTTTTACTTCCACACCCACCTAGTGGAGAAGAAGTACAGTAATCGTAAAAACATTTCTATTTTTTTTTTAATTGAAATAGGTTTAGAATGTCATGGAGAGTCGAGGTTTTAAATTTGAGCGAAAAAAAAATATGTCTGTTGGTTGGTATGTCTGTAACTTCTTTCTTTGCGCACTTTTTCTCTGGAATGGTTTAAGATATCGACTTAAAATTTGATATATTCACGTATTATAACGAGATCTCGAATAAGCTTATATTTTGAGCTTACTCCGGTGAAGGGTTGGGAGGTAAATAGGAGAAAGTAGGTAAAGCAAGCTGAGAAGAGTCCAGAAAAATGGAATTTTGTGTATATACTAGAAACCAAAGCTTCAAATTTCCTACTCCCCAGCATTACCACCTGGAGGTTAATAAAATAAAATTTAGATGTTCACTTGAAGTTTAGTACAAGTATGTATTATAACGACATGTGGTGCTAGATTATATTTTGAGATAATTATTTTGAAGAGTTGGGGGTAAATAGTGGTAAATGAGAGATAATAAGTAAAGTAAGCTAGTACAAGTTCAAAAACTTGGACTTTGGTGTATATATTAGAAGCGAAAGCCTCAATTATTTTTTTATTTTCCACTCCCACTGCCACACCCTCACACCATTATTAAAGGGGCTAATAAACTAAAATTGAAATATTATTCACTTACTTATTTTCCCTCATTTAATCCCGTGTACCTCTCAACTCTTTAACGAAGTAAACTCAAAACGTAGCCAAGCTCCACCTCTCGTTACAATACATGCGTATATGAAATTTGAAGCCAATATCTTAAACCGTCCCAGAGAAAACTCTCGCTCAAAAATATCTCGCCATTTCATGACATTCTAAACCTGTTTGCAAAGTGGTGTAGAGAATGTGTCTTCTTACAATTATACGCAAATAAAAAAAATTATAACTTTAAAATTCTAAACCAATTGCAACTATAAAAAATTTTCAATTTTTCTTTACGATTACTATATTTCCACTCCACTACGTAGATGTGAAAGTAAAATATAGATAACTTAAATTTGTAATTAAACCAGTCCAGTTAGATTAGAACTTAAATCAATGATCCTGGATGCACAATTCATGATTTCCGGAAGTAGGAAGTACGAGCAACACCATTTGACCAACCTTTTGGTCCTAAGTCAAATACTTAACCAATTTATCAACTCTGTAGTTTAATGCAAAACTGTCTTCTTAATACATTCGGAGCACGGTGCGAAGTTTTACTTTGAACATTTATCATATGAATAAGAAAAATTCCTTAAACGTACTCAGATTATAAACTAGCTAAAATCTATGACCATTCGTTTACTTCTAATCCATTAAAGCCACAAATCATTGAATATCCGCAATGGCAGGTAGCGGACTAATATTCCGTCATCCTAACTGAAAATGTTCAATCAAATACGGAAATTAAAATTATAAATGTTACATAATTTTAACATCTGCAAATTTCCTGAACCGTTTTATGGAAGCTATGAAAACGTAATTACTGGAATGGCTATGCGTGCCTTTTATTTGATATTTCAATTTGTTTTTTACTATATATTCTCTTGTTTACTGTTATACAAAACAAACTAAAAACCATTTCTAATAGTTTTTAGCAAATTGTGTTCTTGATTACGAGGGGCATCCAATATGTTTATAGTTGATTTTCTTCGCAAGTGCTCTATCATATTAATTATTTATTGACTGAATTTTATGGAACATACCTGAAAATTGTAAAGCGTAAAATGGTAAAAATATGCTTAAAAAAATTTTTGACGAACGAAAATTACAAAAAAAAAATATTGTTGGGACGGTATCTTATTTTTTGAGTAAAAATTAAAAAAAAAAACATCTCGAAATTTTTTCAGAAAATCAGAAAATCTTCAATATTAGACAGAAAGATAGATAGATAGATAGATACATTGATAGATAGATAGATAGATAGATCTTTATTTGTCATATATACACAAATTATGCTTTAACACGTCAAATAGATGTAAAATATAGCAAAAAAAGCAACGAAATGTTGGTTGCCTTAAACAATAAAGGCACAAAATGCACAATAACTAAAACAAATAAATAACACTTAGAGTAAATAACCCAACTAGCACCAAAGTGACAGTAACTGAGATGGGAACTTCGTATGAGTAACCATTACGTAATTGCGACTAAATTTACGACTTTGGTGTAGAAATAACTTCATTAGACAAGTCTACAGTCCCTGCCTCGTAGTTTCTACCACTAATGATTACTTTATAGTTATGCAACTTCTACGTAGCTTTCATGGTACATGGGAACGTGGTAGTTAGCAGTGGGACGACTTTCGGATTTTTATAACTTGAAGGTGGTAAACTATAGTAGCAGCGACTAACTCGCAAATGTGACTTCAAAGTTGCAATCACCTTGAAGTAGCTTTAATAGTTACCGCGACGTTCTGGGAACCTTCACTATTTCTTTAAAGTAGTGGAACTTGTAAGTACTATTCATAGGTGTTAATGACGTTACTGCTACCCACAAAACTGTGTACGGCTACTACAAAGTGCACATCACCTCTGAAATTCACCATGAAGTAAATTTTACCATCTAGTTCCCAATGTTGACCATAGATAAAGTTAATGCAACAAACCTAACCTATATAATATATTTGCCTAACCTAGACTAGAATTATATGCTGCTATATTATGCTATGCAACATTTTATGTTCAAAATAAGGCAACAAAATTTAATATTTCAACACAGTTTTATTACACCTACCTTTTCTTCTATGTTATCTATCATTGTAATAGTATATTGTACCAACAAGGTTTATGTTTATTAAGTCGTTGATATATGGCTGCATACAAGTAAACTGCTACAGCTGATAGGTTTTTCAATGTGAAATTAGGTAAATGATAAACAGCAAAAGCTAGGAACGCGTTCAGTCTAAACCTCAACGTACGGCTAACACGTACGTTCCGAATCAATATCGGGAAAAATGTAACCATGAAGTAGCAGCGGCAACTTTGAAGAGGTAATTTGTGGTAGTCACAACTTTGCTACGACTTTAAAGTGATGCTACAGTTCAATTCGCAGATTTGTGGTAAATATAACTTTAAAGTTACGTATTTGCAGTTTTCGTCACTATCGCCAAGTAGCAATTACTTTCAAGTAGCATTTCTTGATGAAAACGACCTTAAAGTCATATTTTCTGAAATACGCCATGTTGATGGCCAAAATTATCGCCGCCATTGTTATAACACATGAACCATAATTTCACAATTGATTAACAAATTTAATTTATCGCAATTTCTTCACCAAATACAACAAATGAATACATAAAAAGTAGTGTTAAGTTCCGAAGAGCAATAAAAAATAAGTTTCGGCATCTAGTGTGTCATATTCTCGCATGACATTACATATTTTAAAAATAATATTTTCATTAAAAAATGCAAATTTTAAAGGCGCGTGGTTAGATTCGGACGTTTTATCATTATGTTTGTCAGTAAAATTGCATTCGTTTTAATTGTGACCCTTAGACCATTGGCAAACAGCACAAGTTTTGCTGTCTAATATTACCTTCTTATATTCTATTAAATTTCTGAGTTAGGGAAATGAACAAGAACAAGAATCATATGTAAGAATGAAACATAAATATAATAAAATCGGTTGCAAGACAAAGAAGGGGCAACATCGATTTGAAAGAGTAGGGAGTGGTAAAGTTTTCTGAAAGTTGCGGCGTCTACGCCGCCACGTCGCCGCTCTGGAGCAACAACGTCATTGGAACGTAGCCAGACAAGTTCCAGGAACGTGGCTGGAACGTTATCGTCACCAAAAAATATTCCCCATTTTGGTCATAAACACGTATTAGGAATGTTCCTATTACGTGCCTGTGACTAGTACCAAAACACTTTGAAGTGCCTACAATAGTCATTGCTACGTTCCCACGACTAATTGTGCTAGTTGGGAACAATATAGTACATAGAGGACGAACATGTAATAATCGTTGTCATATATAGAGTAGGTTTATAAAATTAAACGGGAAGAATCAGTCAACAGGAATTCGTCAAAATCATAGAATGCACTATCAAGGAGGAATCGTTTAATTACGTATTTGAAACGAGTACAATCAAGTGATTAGACAGTAATCGGTAACACAAAAATTTTATTGCGTAATAACATGTTCCACTTCTGGTTTTTGAAAATCGCAAAAAATCCAAATACCAATACCCTTATTACGGGTTGAGTATGTATGTATACTTTCACATGTTGTGTAGTTATTTAAGTTACTTTTAATATATACAAGGCACTGTAGAATATATTCGCAGGGTAAGGTAAGTATCTTGAGGCTATTAAAAGCATTCCTACAATCATCCCTATATGATATCCCAACAACGATTCTGACAGCCTTTCCTTGCAGCGAGAAAACTGCTGAGGTATGTGCCGAGTGGCCCCATATTAAAATGGGGTAAGGGAAGATTGAATTACAGCTGATATGCCATTAAAACCGTTGATTGTAACAAACAAATTTTTAAAGTCGCGCAATAAGAAAATATTACGTGATATACTTTTGCAGATATAGGACGTGTGTTCTTCCCATGTCAACTTACTGTCCAAAATAATGCCCAAAAACTTAACGCAATGAGAGGTCATCTGTATAGAGACAGTCTCTGTCTTATACATTATTTAGTACTAGCTTATTATTTGAAAATCAGTTATGAACCATAGACAGACTCTTTTGAGCCTCAGATAATAAAATGTTACAATCATTGTGGGAGTGAGTCAATGTCGTGTCATCAGCAAAGAGAGTGAAATTTGTTAAGGGTCTACTGTTAGGCAAATCATTTACATAAATAAGAAATAAAATATCTTAGGCCGTTCCGGAGAAAACGTGCGGCCAAAGAAGTTACAGACAGACAGATCGACAGACGGTACCGACAGACGGAATTTTTTTTTTGCTCGAATTTAAAATCTCAACGTTTCATAATATTCTAAACCTATTTCGAGAGAAAATATGTTTACATTTTTTTTTACGATTACTGTACTTCCAATCCACTACATGGATGTGGAAGTAATATTTAAGCAACCAATATATTGCTACTTTTTTCATAGGATACTGACACAGCGATTCCATCAATCAATCACAGCGAATTTATTTCAAATAATTATAACAAATTTTCTTCCCCGAGCACTCGTCCGGAACAGCGATTAAATATTTTTTAAATTCACTTTAAATGTTCAATAATTTAAAATATTTTGTATATTGATTATTAGTTCTACAATTGTCTGACTTGACCAACTTTTTTATTTTAAATGGCATCCTGTAGATTTTTCTGTTACATACTTTTTCATTTAAAATCTTTTTCAAATCTATAATGGCTTATTTAAAGAGTTGTACGAAGCATTTTAGATGTTTTCCTATTTTCGTGAATGCTGTATGGCCATTCCTCTACCTTTATTCTGAGACACCTTGTATGATCTATACTTAGAAGAATATGTATAATTTTATGAATTATCTACATAATAAACATATTTCTATAACTGTAATATTAAATATTGGTAAAGAAATCATTTAATAAATTGATAATATAATCTGATAAATAACACAAAGGCAGTTGCCATTATGTTCTCTGAAATATCTAGTATGATATTTTCATGAGAGTAAAAAGAAAATCGTGCAAGTGCATTTGTGTAATTAACTATTGATCAGTATGTACATATAACAATGCATCATTTATAATCGAAGAAAAATCAATATGAAGCATGTTTGTGTAAAAATATAATAGAAGCAGTAGTGGATTGATTACAACAAAAAGGTCAAACTAATGCTATCCGAAATCCAAACAATGAGAGCACAGGTAATGGGAATAGCACAACAGATTAAATTACGAGGGATAGACAGAGAATAATTAATTTTTTGCTTCTTAGGCTCAAAAGACCAGGAGAAAATGATCCTTATAAAAAGTAATGAACATTATTTCAGTCATTTTATTCCTCTCACGTAATGCTTTGGTAGTAAACCCATTTTCAACTTGTGTAAAAACATTTTGTATAGAAATTGTGATAAAATCCATATATTCTGTGTTAGTGTTAATGAACTCTTTAAAATGATCTATTTTAAAATTTAAGAAAAATTAAATTCAAACCAAATTTCCGTGAAAGAATTGACTTTGGCATCGGCTTTTATAGAAGTCTCAATAAAGAATTATTTCAGTAAAAATGTCTGAAAATAATTTTATAATTTTATGACTTTTTATAATTTTTATAGAAATTTTCGAAATTACCAAAAGTTAGAAAATTTCAAATTCCGATGGGCAGAAATGCTACAGAATGTAGCAAGTAGCTATTGTTAAAGGCAAAATTTAAGCAAAAATCAATGAAGCAGTTTTTCAAATAAAAACCAAAATTCACATTTTTTCATTTTGAAAGTGGTGGAAAATAGTCCGAGTTAGAACCACAAAAACGTCCATTAAAAATAGTCTCAAAATTCAAAGTCTAATCGATTCCGACGGACCCAAAGTACCTTATAAAAAGGCCTAAGTGGGCATCGCCAGAAGGGTCGCTCGAATACGACTCGACGGAAAAAAGGTATCTTTGGGTGCAGTGCTGTTAGTACGTTTTTTCCAACTGAAAAACCATTGAATTCATATATTCATTGTTGAAGCATCCTGAAAAAGATTACAAGCAATTTGATAATTTCAATGCAAAATTGAAAGTGAATAAATTTTCAAAAAGTTCGACATACATTTTATTATCATAATTGAATTGGGAGTCTGAATCTTTTTGTACAAATAATTGTTATGTAGATGAACCTACTCACAAGGGGAATTCAAGTTACCCTTCAGACTCCCCAAGACGAAACTAGACAAAATTATACTTACTGTAGTTGCTACAGACTGCTCTCTCCGTGGAAATCTTATGTCGGGCGGTGCACTTTTAATGAACATATCTTATAATTAGCACTTTCTCAGAAACACTTCTTAATAATTAAGACCGTCGATGGATTCTATGAGTATTCGGACAAGTACACAGACGTGGCGGGATCAAAGGTGACCTACGGAAAGTAATCGTCCGACTCACGCCACAGAATCTCACGTCGGTCACAAATCTTTTATAATTAGTGGATCAATAAGAAATCGAATCATTTATTGAAATAATTCATAAAATGTAAAAAATATAAATATTCAATACTTAGCTAATGTATATAAGGCCAACATCAAAGAGCACAACCACTCGGCAAGCCGTTACCTCCTGTCCCGTAGGAGTGTAACTCATCTAGCGTCGAGAGAACTATGACAATCGACTGTACAAAAAGATTCAGACTCCCAATTAGTAATAGTAGGGGAGCCCACGATGCTAAATGGGGATTTACTCTAGCGTCGTGGGGACCTATTGGATTTTGAAGACTAGATGGTAGAAAGAAAAAAAAGGTTATATGATGTATACCCTTTCACCGGTGGGGGAAGCGTCTACAGGCTTTCAAAAATTAAAAAAAAAAAACAGTCACATGGAAATACTCGAGCGCATCAGATATTGATAGTGTATATGCCCCACGTGTCTCCGATGACGGAGGTATGTTAATCTGCCGGTTTGCATGGTGGGGGTGGCCGTACGGAAGTGTTAAAAATGGGAAAAACTAAAAATTTACTCGAGCGCGTCAGATATTTAGAGGGGATGTTAAGTGAACCCGAACGAAGCTCCCATTCAAAAGACTGACCATTCAGATGTGACGCAAGCTCGTGGCGGCTTTTTGAAAATGCAAAGAAAAATCGCCATTTTGAAATACTCGAGCACGTCAAATTTTCATACAGATGGTTTAGCTTGATGTCCTAGTCGTGCTGATCAATAATCTGACGATTGTTTGGAGGGATTTTCTTAATCTGACGATTTGAAAAAAAAATATTTTTATGATTTTTTTAAACCACTGACAGCCGGTTTTACAATCGCAAGTTAACTTTCATGTTAGTTGACTTTTACTTGCAGGTTAACTATAACTTTACCGACACATGCGTTTTTCAATATAAAGTTAAGTGATGATTTGTAAACGAGAGGTTGTGAATAAAATTTATAATGTTGGTACTGGAAAAATGGGTAATATACATAAAATGTATGAATTTTTGCCATCAAATATAAATGTCAGAAGCAATTTATGAGTTAGTGGTCTATTACTAAGTAAGTAGGTAGTATTTAGTCTCGATCTATTTAAAAAATCTCTTCCATCGCATTCTTCGAAAAAGTTAGGTCTATACAGGATTACCTTGGCTACTCATCACTGCTATATGCGTTTACTTCGTACATATCCATTTTTAGGCAAAATATCAAAAAATTATTTTGTGACAGTTATTTTATAGGTTATAAATTGCCACTAAACTGCCAACTTCTAGTTTACCCACACCTTATCTGCTAGTACAGTTAACTAATAGATAACTACCACATCGAAAATAACCAGCTATTGTAAAACCCAATTTCTATAATAACCTGAAAGTTAACTCTGACTGGAAGTTAACTAGCGATTGTAAAACCGGCTGTGAATGTGACAAATAAAATGCACGGAAAATAGCATGCAAATAAAAGAAAATTACAAATTTTGTTGAAATTTGTAAAGAAAGTTTTTTATTTTATTTCTGCCCACGTAAATCTATTTCTTTTAATTATAATACATATCAACACATATATTTTTATGTATATATACTTTCGGTAATCTCTTTCTCTGATAAAATTACAAATGATAAATAAATAACAGGTAAAAAAAATATGGCCGAGGTTAATAAAAAAACAATATTTTTAAACTTTTTGATAGTTTTATTGATTTGTAATAACTTTACAGAATTCATAAAAAATTAATAAAATAAAATAAACATGTTAGAAATATTTTTTTTTGATCTTCATATCTTGCTTGCATATCTCTAATAAGAAATCGTTATAATACTTGACAACATATTTTTTATTTAATGAAAAACGTATTATTAAAGTATTGAAAAGTAAATGTACCTGAATCTGGAGTATCCCCTAGAATATCTGGTGTTATGACTACATCTTCATATACTTCTGGTAATTGATCACCAATGACGTGATGGCTGGCGTGTGGGGACGGTGCGAGAGAGTGAGAGACAGAGAAAGAGTGAAAGGGTGAGAGATGCGCGGAGTGGGGAATACATGCTTCACTGCGGTGCACGCGCTAAACTTTATTGATGATTTTTGTTACTTCGGCTTGTGGAAATCGGCAGATTATATTTTTCCCATTATCCTTGAATTATTTTCCTTCAAAATAAAAAAAAATTGACCGCGCTCGAGAATGTCGAGGTGGCGTTTTTTTTGCAAGTTTGTGACCCTCCCGCTCCCTTGCGTCAGGCTGAAATCGTCAGATTATTGAAACGCACACTTTTCAGCATGTAATTAACCCATCACACCTTAATCTGACGCGCTCGAGTATTTCCAACTATGGATTTTTTTTTACTATTCTGATCGGCTGCCCTACACGCGCGGCCCTATATAGAGGGCTTAGATATGGTGGAGGTACTCAACAGGGTGCAAAGTATTCCCTATATGTTAATCTGCCGCGCTTGAGTAAATCCCAAAATCCCCTATTGGGCACCCCTACCATAATAAATGTAAAATGTATGCGGAACTTTTTGAAAATTATTCACTTTGAATTTTGCACTAAAATTATCGAAATGATTGTCAGGATGGGTAAAGAAGTTATCCATATGAGTTCGATGGTTTTTCTGCTTTTATAAACGTACTGACGGCAACGAACCCAAATGTTTTTTTCCGTCGACTCGCATTCGAGCGACTACTATGGCAATGTCCGCCTGAGCCTGGATTAAAAGTATTTTGAGTTCGTCGGAATCGACCCTCCGACTTTGAGTTCTTTGACTATTTTTTGTACGTTTCAGGGGTTTTGTATAAGGATTATGCTCCAATCCTTTGGGGAATATTAAAAGAGGATTTAGGTTTTTATTGGAAAAAGCGTCCCATTGATTTTCTCCTTAATTTTGACGTTTAAAATAGCTGCTCGCTACATCCTGACTGAGGATTTCGACCTGTGAATCACAAAAGTCGTGGTACTTTCGAAAAACCAATTTCGTTGTACTTTCGAAAAATTCATCTCGAGGAGCGGTTTTCTGTTTTGTTTACGTTATTGCATTTTTTTTTAAATAAATTTTTGAGATTTTCAAAAAATTAAATTCGTTTTACTTCCGAAAAATTTGTTGGGCGGAGCAGTTTTTCGTCTTGTGCGATTTTATTCGTTGTAATTTCGAAAAACCAGTCAATTTTTGGAGTACTTTTGAAAATTCGAACGACGGAGCCCTAAGGCGATTGACCATCGTCCTCGAGATGAAAAATGAAAAAGTGAATATTTTGGTCATTTTTAGTGAAATAATTTTTTACGTAGATTTCGATTTAATATGATGCCAAAGGTGTTTAGAAGTCTTTTTACTGATTTAAATATTATTTTTTCATGGGATTTTTGTCTGAATTTACTTTTATAGCAAATTGGATATTTTTCAAATGGATCGTTTTACTTGGTTCAATAACAGTTACAATACCCTCGTCACTGTATGAAGTGCGATCCTTCGGGACGTAACGACTAGTGAAGAGTGGTGCTCTCTGACAAGTTGTCTTATATATTTTTACCTAAGTATTGAATATTTCTATTTTTTTGTATTTGTTGAATTTTATTTCAATAAATGAAAATATATTTTGAATTCAATTCTTTATTGATCCACTAGATCTAATATTGATGACCTGCATGTGATTTTGTGGCGTGAATCGGATAACTACTTACCACGAGTCAACTTTGATCCCGTTAAGTTTGTGTGGCAATCCGAATACTCACAGAATCTATCGACGGTCTTAATAGTCTAAGAAGTTTTTCCAAAATGTGCTAGTTTATAAGATCTAATCAGAAGTGCACCGCTAGACATCAGATTACGACGAAGAGAGCAAACTGTAGCAATCACAGTAAGTATAGTTTTATTCATTTTCATCATTTGGGAGTCTTAAGAGTTACAGATTCTCTTGAGCGTAGTGATTGTTAGATATCGTTGCGAAGGCACGGCTGGCGCCTGTCCATGATAAATTTCTGTCGTGTCCCTCAAACGTGCGATACTACGTTCAACTACATTACCAGTGATTTAACCCTCAAATATAATGTGGATAACGAAATCATCTTTTATTTAAAAGTTTTCTTCACTTATGATTCAGTGATCAGTTTTTTGCCACTATGCATTTCAGTTTAATTTTCTCATTAATGGCATATTTTCTCACAAAAATAGTTTCAATTTCATACTTCACGATTTACAAGTGAATAAAATAATGAGAAGCGTGGTCTGCTGTAAATCTAACTAGTCTTTTTTTTAGTTGTATAATTTGTACTTATACATGATAGTAATATTTTTTATTTATTTAATCGTCTTATTATATTATATTAACGTCCTGGCGGAGTTTAGCTATAGTCGAGGAAATGAAGCAGGAAAAAGGCCTAAACCCCAACATAAGACTCCGCCCCACCTGATTTTTATGTGAAATGGTGCAAAATGTTCCTAAAGATGTATGAAACCAAGTCAGGGTCATGGGAACGTGCTTTTTCGATTTCCGGTCGTAAAATGGGACAGAAGTGCGCTATTTCCGGTCAACAAAAATTTCTTCTAAGTAGAAATAATAATGTATTTTACATTTTGGACAATTCTAAGGATTTTTTGATTCTTGATATTTTTTACCTAACCTCACTCTTCTCGAGATAAAAGCGTTTAGAGAAAAAAGAACGAGAATTTAAGCGTTTTGGTTTTTCAAAAAACTAGTATTTACGATTATTTCTGGTCTTTGATTATCAATTAGAACATTGGTCAAAGATCAATAATAATCGTATACCTATACTAGTTTTTTTACAAAAGAAGCTTAAATACATATTTTGTATATTTTAACGCATATATCTCGAGAAGGGTGAGGTTAGGTAAAAAATGTCAAGAGTCAAAAAATGCTTAGAATTATCCAAACTTTAAAAAAATTTGTTGGTGACAGGAAATAGTGAACTTCTGTCCCAGTTTACGACCTGAAATCGAAATAGCACCAGTTCCCATGACCCTGACTTTGTTCCATACATCTTTAGGAACATTTTTGCGCCATCTCACATAAAAATCAGGTGGGGCGGAGTCTCGTGTTGGGGTTAAATGCTTCATTTCCTCGACTACTAATGCTATTCCATCACTCAACCAGGAGACATATACAATTTGACATCAACACAAAAATCATTCCCTGCGATATTACCATTTGCCACGGCTGAGACTCGAACTCAGGAGAGATAACAGCGACTAAATTCGTTTTTCCAGCTAACAAGTCTAACTCACTGCTACCGTCTAGGTAACACATTAAAAACGCCACTAACCTTTCATACCCTGGCCAGGAGTCGAACCTGGGACCCCATGAAACACGCTAGCACTGCTCCACTAAGCCGGTATGATGAACCACTTATAAACATTCTATGATCTGGTGAATGCGCCAGGCGATAGAGTTATTTCTCTGTTAGTTCCCTACTCACTTATACAGTAGCTCTACTGGTAATAGTACAGTTGCAAGAATAAATGTGTCACATCCAATGTTATTACAATCTAAATTTTTTATAACATAGTTTTAATACTTTATACACATGCACAGAACGAGCAAGACAGCAGACACATTTATTTTGTATTTTCAGACTTCAAGTTCGTAATCACAGTTGGCACCGCGACTGTTTACACGTTTCTGTCGATCACCTTGGATAATACATTATTATAGGATCCAATTTCAATATGGGTTATTCTACCACATGATTATACATGTGTTTAAAATTTGAAATAAAAATGTTACGTCCAACATTGTGTTTACAGGAAACACTCTACACGCTTACATATTATACACATGTACTGACAACTGGACATGTGTTATTAGATAATTTGTGGCTATACTAAGAAAAAAATGTCCATTTATCACTTCAACTGTCGAGAACAAGAAAATTTAGTAAAAGCACGAAAAATTTTTACAAATCCTGTAGCTATACGCGACCTCAAACGTAGTCCAGAAATATGAAAATTGACTTTAGTTGATAAAATGAATATTGTATTCGAACGAAGAATTATGCTCGATTATACAAGTTTTTTTTAAAGATTTTCGATTAGTAGATAGTTAAAAAACAATACTTCTAGTAGGCAAATGTTTACCGCTGTAAAGTGTTAACTTTTCTCATATGCTATTTCTCAAAAATATCGGTGACTAAGGTTCTACTGATTGGATTTTAAAAGTCCAAAAATTAAAATATTTACTCAAAGAAAATTTAATAAACCACCGAGAAGGAAAACATGTTTTTGAACAAATTAGAAATTTTTGAAAATTGGAAGTAATATTAAAAAATCAAGAATACATATCTCATTTCTCTTTGAATTACGAATGATGAGATAGAAACTTACAATTTGAGCCTGCGAATTTCTAGATTTATGCCCTAGCCCAAAAGTTATGTTATCGATTTTCACGCTTTTGAGAATGATAAGCATACAATTAATATTTTGAAAATCGGCCTACATCAATTTCTAGAGGAGATTTTTAGTTACGATTGGCTAAATTGTCAACTTAATCATAAATTTTTTCGAAAATAATTTTGGAATTAGAGGTTGGTTTCCTTGATTTCTTTGAAGACTTTAAGTTAGATTTTATTATTTTGACACTGAATTTCAACAGATCAATAGTAGTCTAGTGGATAAATAAAAAAATACACCAGAAGCTCGCAAAAGATGTTATCTAAAATTGTCCTTCAGTAACTATTAGTGGGAGGATTAGACAACACAAAATCACAAAAATCAGTTCTGGGGGGTGACGCACAACCCACCCAAAAAACCACCCCTTCGGTGGAAAAAGACTTATTTTACTGATAACTCGTTAACCGTTCAAGATATAAAAAAGTGCTCATCATCAAAAAGAAAGCTTGACTGACTGCCTAAAAAAAAAGTCCTGTGTAATTTTCTTGTATATGCCATGGTTGTCGAGAAAATCAATATTGACAAAAATTGCAAAATTTGTATTTTTAATGCGCGCGAATTTTCGTTTATTTGAATTTTATTGCGCGCGGGGCAATAGAAAAGATGGAATTGCTCGAAAACCAAACAAGCTAGGAAGAAAAATGGGTTCTAAAGGAGATATAAAATACTCTCTTGTGTTGCAATTTTTGATGACTATTGATATTTATTAGTATATAAAAATACCAATATCTTTTGATTTCTTGTACATCTAACTATTCTCAGGCTCATAAAATATAACTGATTTTAATATAAGTTATAAATGCATTATCTTTTAGTTCAAGGTAGTACTTTAATGCAGTTAGGAATAAAAATATTCACATTTACACATTTACCAACATGTTGAAGTTACTCAAAAAAAATCCAAAAAAGCAGGATATTCAATTTTTTTATGACATTTTTTATGCATCTTTTTAAACTATTAAATGATTAGAAACAATAGTTACATGATATATAAACTAAAATTTGAGCAAAATTTTCAAGGCGTTTGGGTCTTTCTTGTATTATTAGGAAACAATAAAAAATTGTCCAAAATTAGGCTAACTTTAACATAAGTCAATTTGTATATGTGATTATTTTTATTCCTAACTTTTTCTGCATTGAAGTACTACCTTGAACTAAAAGTTAATGCATTTATAACTCATAATAAAGTCAGTGCCATCAAATCCATAGGATACACAGTTAAAACAACGCATTATAGTCTTTTCTGTGTCACGTGACCTTCATTCTTTGTTGATAGTATTAACTCACAAATCATTTTGATATTAAGATGTAATTTCTTTTAAATGAGGTACTTCATGCGATGGGTGTTAATTAATTAATGTGTCTTTTTAAATATTTGCATAATTATCCAAATATAAAAATCAGCATACCTAACACTTTTGGAGTCGCCTGTAGAATGTACGTCTGTGAGTGTGAGGTTATCCTAAGTCCCTAATTTAATTTGGTAACCCTGTATACCAGAGACCGCAAGGAAATTTAATCAGTTAGAAAAGCAGTCAATCGTATTACATCAACTTAAATAAAACCGTACTGATTAGAAATAAGGATCTCATTTAAACTTCTCAGTCAATGGCAATATACAACAGTAGTATAATAAAAGTGAGCGCTTCTCTAAATTTATCAACATTAGAGTGTATAGAGCTATTGAGATTATTCTATAGTTCTCATCGAACTCTTTAATGTCGAAGGCCTATTCACAAAATTGCGGTTTACTTTGAGAGTGTTTATAAAAACGTGATAATTAATTTGAATGATAAGTAACCGAGAAAATTGCATTTAGCTCAATACAATTATTATACTATGAGAAATATTAACTAGCTAAATTTTGAGGGTACCTTTAATTATATATACTAAACAAAACTTCAAAGTTCCCTTTAGATAGCACCTCGCAAGTTTTTTTATAGGGGGTGAAAGAGGACAATTTGCATTCCCCTATAGTACCATATGTGACTATGGGACGCATAGAAGTTAATATTTACAATTTCCTGGATCCACTGAGGTCCGCTTCAATGTGTCTATCAACGTTCTTATTAGGCAAGTTAAATAAACACATTTATTTCCATGTTAGCGCAAAAATTGGGGGCTGCAAACATCTCCGTGATGACGTTCATGTTCTTATCGTAAAAACTGCGTTGAAAGACGGTGATGCATTTTGATCTTTGAACTTTACTGACAATTCTGACGTTTTAATACTAGGTGATTTTAATGTACCTGAGTACTGCAGCTGTACAACCAACGCACCGCACCTACTTCGGGTACCCTTCAGCCACTAACAAACTTTTAAAATTTCCTTAAGCTAAAGCAATTTAATACAATAAGAAATAGAAATAACAGATTACTAGACCTACTTCTATCCAATAAAATCTGCCAGGTCGAAAAAGCTAGTGATATTGTCATCGCAGAGGATGACCATCATCCTGCTCTTATGTCGACATTTAGTATCATAAAAGATCGTGAAAGTCATAAAGTTAAATTTAATTCTAACTATAAACTTAACTTTAAGAAGGCTAAGCTAAGCTAAGCTTCCACGCTTCCAGTTCTGTATCAATCATTAGCCGAAACTATGAAACCGTTGATGACGTTTATGATCAGTTCTACTCTAGGTTAAGCTCAATATTTGTTATTGTTGTTACTGTACCTCAGTCTAAAACCTCAAAAAGAATATATCCACCCTGGTTTGATTATCCATTAATCAAATCTATCAAAGAAAAGCAAAAAGCGCTGAATAAATACAAGCAGACAGGTGATGTCACTTTTCAGAATGAATTTAAAAGATTAAAGCAAAAAGTGAAAATAAATTCCGAGAGTTCATATAGAAGATGTTGTAATCATATTGTGGAAATATAATTGGTGATCCGTCCTCGTTTTGGCAATTTATTAATTATCAAAGAAGTTCCTCAGATTTGCCAAGCTTCATGAATTATAATAATGAATATATGTCTGATTCTCAATTAATTACTAATTCTTTTGCTGATTTTTTTCAACAATCTTATTCTGAATCTGAAAATATCACCCAAAATTTTACGTTTGTTTAGAGTAGTTCACCTTTAAATATATTTTGTTTTTCAGAAGATGAAGTATTGAATGTAT
Source organism: Stenurella melanura (assembly GCA_963583905.1). Lineage (NCBI taxonomy): Eukaryota > Metazoa > Arthropoda > Insecta > Coleoptera > Cerambycidae > Stenurella > Stenurella melanura. Next base: position 200,269,448 of record OY757309.1, read on the forward strand.
TAAGGAAAATCAAACCTAAATTAACCTCTGGGCTAGATGGTATCCCCGCATTCATATTACGCAACGGTGCTGCTGTTTTTGCTAAACCCCTTACTATATTATTCAACTTATCACTAAGGTTCTCCAAATTTCCGTCACGGTGGAAATTATCAAAAATAATTCCAGTATTTAAGAAGGGTGACAGATCCGAAATTTCTAATTACCGCCCAATAGTAATAATAAATAATTTCGCCAAGGAATTGGAAATTCTCCTACACCATTATATTTTTAACCACGTAAAGCATCAAATATCAATAGCTCAACGTGGGTCCTTCAAGGGCCGTTCAACAGTTACCAATTTAATTAATATTACAGAATTTCTTTCTGATTCTATTGACAGGAGTGTACAAATAGACGTTATATATATACTGATTTTTTCAAAGCATTCGATAGACTGAATCACAGTATCCTCTTACAAAAATTTGAATGTTATGGCTTCTCGGACAACCTTATTGAGCTTCTTATGTCCTATCTAATTGATAGAATGCAATATGTTGTATACCATGGTGTGAGATCTATTGAGGTTTTAGCCACGTCAGGAGTCCCCCTAAGGTTCAAACTTAGGTCCAGTCTTCTTTAACTTGTTCGTAAATGATATAGTAGATAATATAACTGTTAACTGCCTTCTATATGCTTATGATTTAAAACTCTTTTGTAATATTGCATGTGAAAAAGATTGCTATGAACTTCAAAATAATATTGATCGTATTAATACATGGAGTGTGATAAACAAAGTACCCTTGAATGAAACAAAATGTAACGTTATGACATTTACAATAAAGCAAAATATTATCTTGTATGATTACAAATTAGACAATCATATACTTTTCCGGCCAGACACTTTTCGGGACTTGGGTGTGACATTTGATAAAAAACTAACGTTTGTAAACCGCATCGAACTTGCTGTCACTAAAAGTTATAGAATGCAGGGTTTTGTTATTAGAAATTCCGCACATTTTGAAATTGTACGCACATTAAAGCAACTCTACACTACTTTTGTTAGACCACATCTTGAATATGCTTCAGTAATATGGTGTCCAACCTATAATGTATACATACAAAATTTGGAAAGAATTCAACGCCGTTTCCTATAACATGCGACTCTCAAGCCTGACGGGACTTATCCAGCTATTGGTTATCCACATGAGGAATTGCTCTCTAGGTTTTGCCTAGATAGTCTAGAGATCCGTAGACACCGATCGCAATTAACTTTTTTATATAATATTTTACACAATAACATCGACTGTGGAGATACTTTAAGTATGCTTAATTTTCAAATTCGTAGACCGGCATCTAGACACAGCAATTTATTTCACTTTCCTTTCTCAAGGACAAACGTAAAAAAAAATTCTTGTATCCAGCAGATGTGCAGTATGTACAATAATTTGAATAATCGATTAGATATATTCACTTGTAGTCTTACAGACATAAAGAATCTGTCTCTAACTTAAATTTCGTATTTTGTTCCTTTTTGTTGACACAAGTAGCCTCACCGTATATTAAACTTCTTGCATAAGCTGTATATTTTTTATGTATGTATATTGTATATGAATATTTATACTAAAATGTATTATATAAGTTTAGTTTAGTCAGTTGTCTTTTTGGGTTTTTTTTAACCTGTTGAATAGTGTTATCAAATAGATAAATAATTATATAAATAAATAAATTAATTAAAGTAATAATCATTGGCGATGTTTTGCTTTATTGGTACATTATTTGAAGAACTCCAACTAATCAGGAAATGTATTTCTTAAATTCAGGGAGATGGAAAATTGACCCTAAAGTATACTCATCCAAAAGTTCTAAACATTTTAAAAAAAGTAAAAATCTCATATTAGGTATTCCTCCTTGCTGTGATGTATTACACACGTTGTTGATGTTGTAGTATCTGACACATTTCAGATAGGACAAAGAAAGGCACTTAAGTTGCTATAGAATCTCAAGGTCTTAAAGGAATGTGCTGAAGTTTTGAAAATGTCACATATACATACAATGCTCCACATAAAGAAAAATTTATTGATTCTCAGAGATGCTACTCAATTATAAGAGCGATCAGACTAAATAAGGCAATGAAATTATCAAATCTACCATACCACAATTGTATTTATTTATAGTGTATTTGCAAGTTCAAACAAAAATGGATAGATAATAAACGAAATCCTGCTAAAGCAGCTATAGCTGCAAAAATATAGGTCCTTCCTTTTCTGCGGTATGTGGACACTGTCGTAGACAATCTTGTCTGAAATTATAACCTGATGTGACTGAAAGCAATTTGGATGCTTACCTTTCTTAGTACAAGATGTAGAAAAACACTAAACAGAAAGAGAAAGCATGGAGGAAACCCCTGAGGAAGTTGATGGAATTCTAAAAGATGTACACGAGCCCCCAAAAGTAGAGGAAGAGACAGATAAGTTTTTCAAATTCTTTTAGTATCGGTAATAAATAATATCAGTATTAACAACAATAACACGAATATACTATTTAATGAAGATTAAATTCATTGAGAATACCATATAATAAAACGCGTCTACTCTTCTCTCGCGGTGATGTGGAAAGGAGCATATTTTCCGTGAAATACACATATTACAATCCTGGCACATATTTTGCTTGAAAACGATTAGTTATATGGAAGAGGCCTGAAGATTTTTTTTGTAACAAATCTAATAATCTCTTTTCTCGAGAAATTTATAATTTCCAAGATGATAGGAAAAAATTAAATATTACATCCTTGCATCCCCATAAAAAAAATTGCGGAGGTGCTATCGATGGGGACTTTGAAGTTTTGCTTAAAACATTAAAATAAAGGTCCACACAAATTTCCTATAACTTTCCCCTTGTATGGTCTCACTTTACTGGGCTAATTCCGATTTAAAACCAATTTAAAACAACAATAAAATAAACTAACTAATTTCAATACAAACATTTATTTTAATGCTAGTCAATTTTATTTTTTAGTGCAAAATAGAAACATTCCATGTGCCAGCTGAATGCGTACCCACACACAGAAATATAGACATATAAATATAAATTTCCATTGCCTGGTGGCAAAACAGAGTTTTATTTTATAGTTATTCACCATGAAACTGTTTCAAATCAAAATACATTATTATATGGCCATGTAATTTCGTATATATACCTACCTAAATGTAATGAAATGAATATAGGGTCACTGTAATTCGAAAGCAGAGCTAGACAGCTCCATTAAAACCAAATTCAGATTCTGGTTTTGAAATTGTCAATATTGTTTAACTAAATCGAGTTAAAATTAATTTAGGTATGCTATAGTTTTCAAACATAGATTGTCGTTTTAATAAATATACTTTGATAGTATTGTAGATTTAAAGTAATTTATTTGAGCGGATATAATTACAGAAATATATTAATCAAATTCTAACATCTGAAAAGAAATGCAAAGCAAAATAGTACGGTTAAAAAATAAAAAGTTGTAAGAATGATACAAAAGAAATATGGCAATAGATAGACAGACATGTAGTTTTATTTGACTACATTTATGGAAACAACAAAGATCATTTGCAGCAAGTCACAAAGTATATAGCGCAGCCTGGCTACCAGTCTGCGAGAAAATAAAAAAAGGGAACACAAAAAAAAATTCATGACGAAAAATTAAATATTGTCTAAATGTTATTTGTGGCATTATCCTAATTTTTTTCTTCATCAATTCTTTGGGACTTCCTGCCACATGTATTTCTTCTTTTTAAGCGGTTCTCGGGGATTCCACAAAATATCATAATTAACCAGTATGTTACTGGTAAATAACCTCTACGCCTGCGCCTGTGACTTTTACACAAATAAGTATAAAAACATGAAATTAAATATTTCGCCGACGTTTCGGAAGTGGAGAACCCATTGCCATATCGAAATCCTGCTGATAGAAATCATTTTCCAATTGAAAATAATTTGTTTTTATAGACATAGTTAAAAGTTCCATTATGGTATTTACACTCAATATAGTTCTAGCTTCCAAATTATTCTCATTTAATAATTTGTCTTTGATTATTTTTAAAGTTTTGTCTACTGGGACGTTAGTGAACAGACTAACTATGTCAAAACTAACCATCAGATGTGTATTATGAATATTGTTTTCATAAACTTTTTCGATAAAATTAATTTTTGTATTTAAATAAGTTCTATAAATTTTGCCCTCAATTGATTTTGTTGGGCTTTTACTTAATTTTGAGTATGGGTTCTCCAATGTCACCGATTTTAAGCAATATATTTATGGAGGATTTTTAGACTGGACATGTTCAACATTGTGCATATAAACCGGTTATCTGGTGGAGATACGTAGATGATATCTTTGCAATCTGGCCTTACGGTATTGAATTACTAGATAGTTTTTTGGAACATTTAAATAATAAAGAACCTTCTATTAAATTCACTTTAGAAAAGGAAACTAGAAGTGAATTACCATTTTTAGATGTTTTAATTAAAAGAGTAAATGGTACAATTATAACAAGTGTTTATAGAAATTCAACACATACCAACAGATATTTAAATTTCAACTCAAATCAGTCGATGCACGTTAAGAGGGGTGTTTATGTTTATACGATAGGGCCAAAATCATTTCTTCTAATGATGAAATGCTAAACAATGAGAAGCGGTTTATAAAAGAAGTTCTTATAAATAACCAATACCGTGGAGGTTTGTCGATAAAACCTTCATAACTATTGAAATTAACAATCAGGTACGACAATAACTTGAAAAACGTTACACAGCGTTAATTCCTTATGTATGCGGATTATCCGAAAAGTTGCGCCGCATCGGTGAAAGATTTGATATTAGGACGGTATTTCAAACAAAAAACAGTTAAGTTCTATTCTGACAAAGACGAAACAGAAGAACCACGAGCAAAATTCAAAAAACTGCATTTACAGTATTCTGTGTGAGTGCAACAAACATTATGTGGGTGAGTTATCCAGACCATTTAGTGTAAGATTCGGCGAACATCAAAATTATATAAAAAAAAAATGGAATTCAGAGGTCCAAGATCTGCGAACATGCTTGGGAGAACGGACATAGAATAAACTGGGACTCGGCAAAATTTTAACAAAATAGGCAGATAGCAAAAAATAAAAATTATAGAATCCGCGATAATATTATTGAATGAGGATACATGCGTGTCGAATTGTTCAGTAGATGTCTGTACAACTTGGTTGCCAATGTTAAAAGAAGAACTTCACAAACTTAACATTGTATAAAAACTAAAAAAAAACTGTTAACTATATCAACAGTTCTATGTAAATAGTAAGTATCTATGGATATTGAAATTAACAAACATTCTTAGAGCTCTGTATTTATCAAACACAGCACAAAAGATTTTTCAAAAAAAGTCTTGAAAAAGGAATCAGATTAGATTTCCGAAACGTCGGCGAAATATTTAATTTCAAGTTTTTATACTTATTTGTGTTATTTATTTTTAAAAAAAGCAACCTCTGACTGATCCTTTGACGTAAAAGTCACAGGCGTAGAGGTTATTTACCAGTGACACAGTGGTTAATTGTGATATTTTGTAGATTCCTCGAGCACCGCTTATAAAGAAAAAGTACAAGTGGCAGAAAGTCCCAAAGAATTGAAGAAAAAGCAACACAAATTAAATGTTAAAAGATAACTATAAATATACATATAAATAACTGACAAGCTCATGGTTTCTAAAAATGAAAACTGACAATTTGAAACGAAAATAATAATAATAATAATAATAGTGCTGTATTACCATCTTCGGCACTCATACGAGGTAGACCGAACACCAGTGCTGCCTTATGTTCCCGGAGAGATCGAGTCCGTTGTCGAGAACGAGAAGTACCGAATTTATTGGAACTACTCGTTCCCGAGCGCCAGGCTGATTCAGGCCAAGAAGCCTGACATAGTCCTCCTCGACCACCAGACCAAGGTGATGTATGTCATCGAGTTCTCGGCACCTGCCGAAACGAACATCACCTTGAAGGAGGAGGAGAAACGACTAAATACCGAGATCTCCGGTATGAGCTCCGAGCGCTATACTCGGTCAAGATGGTCGTCCTGATAATCGGCGTTCTCGGTGGGATGAGGCCTACGCTGCTCTCAGCATTGAAGACCTGCCAAAAATCAGCCGAATGGTTGGCAGGCCAAATGCAGAAGGTAGTCGTCTTGGGGTCCCTGCATCTACTTAGGGCAAACGATTCTGGAATCTACAACCACTAACCCTGCGGGATGTGGGAAGTGGTAGTAGATAATTCGCTGGCGCTTCTCCCGTGAGAATATCGGAGATACGGGAGAACTGTCCAGCATCGGTAACGCGTAAAAAAAATTTATAATAATAAAGAAACTTTAAAAATGGCAGACATTTCGTAAGTGAGTGCATATTACAGTTAATTACATAAACCTAATTATGAATAGGGTGTTAGAAGGTATTCATCAATATAATAAAAACTGTGTCGTAGAATAAATTGTTTGATTTTTGCTTTGAAGGCAATTTGATTTATTTCTTTGATTTGCAAAACTAGATAGTTACATGGGCTTAAATTCAGAAAGTTTTTAACGCTTGCTGTTAACCTGTGTCGAGGGTTCTTTAGTAGTCCCACAGAACGAATGTTAGGTTTGTGGTAGTCAAAGTGAGTAGAGAAGTTGCAGACATCCTTATGGATTTCGATCAAATTAAAATATACATAAATCGAGGGAAGAGGCATAATTCCTTGCTCAATACAGGTTGACAATGTTCTCTAAAGTTAACATTTACGAGAATTCTTTTTCTTTTGTAAACCAAAAGCTTTTAATGAATGGTGCGAATTTCCCCACAGAACAACTCCGTACACAGCTTTGAGAGGAAGAGAGAAAAATAAGTCTGTTTTAGTATATTAAAATCAATAAAAGCTTTTAATTCCCTAAGAAGAAAAACATGTTGGCAAGTTTCAAATTTAAATGTTCAATATGATTTGACCATCTAAGGTTATCGTCCAGATACATCCTTAAGAGTATCACATACTTACCCTTAGCTACACATTTATTAGAGGATATAATAAGCTCTTGGGGTTTTTTGTTGGTTGAGTTTCAGTTTATTTGATGTAAACCAATTTTGAGCCAATTTTATGCTATTAGAGGAGATTTCAATTAAGTTATTGGTGTTTTTATCTGAGCAGAGAAAGTGGTGCCAACAGCGAACATCAGGGACTTATCAGGTTTTATACGTTGAGGAAAATCGTTTACATGAATTATAAAAAATAGAGGGTCCGAAAAGGATCCTTGAGGTACTCCTCGAGGTACCTCGTGTATGAAGTATAGAAATACAAAATTCTTATTATTTATAGACACACACCGCTTACGGTTGTCCTCTAATACCAGATAATTGCATCTCTTCTAATAGTAAGTCATGAGAGACACAATCAAAAGCCTTGGAGAGATCACAGCTGTGATAGCTGTGTGGCGACCTGCCTCAAGACCCTCAACTATGTCATTCACGACTCTAAGAACAGCTTGGGGGGTTGAATGTCCGGAGAGGAAACAAAACTGATCAGGGCTGATAAGCGAATTCGTATCAAGGTAGCTGGTCAATCTCTTTACCAATATTTTCTCAAATATTTTCCCGAAAACAGGGATGATCGATATAAGGCGGTAATTATCAAAGGATAATTAAATATAGTAAAATATATTACAAATTGGAAATAAATAAATAACTAATTGTTGCGAAAAAGTATTTATTTATTTAGCATACACTGCTCAACAGGTATAACCCATTTACACAGCAGGACAGATACATAAAAACAAAATATTAAGTATATACAATATGCATTAAAGAAATATAAAGTACTCCTAAAAACATAATATTATAGCTAAAGAAAAACAAATATCAAAGACAAGAAATATAAAAATACACATTATAAGATAAGCAATCATAAGACTATATTTATTTATTTATTTATTTATTTAATCATACATCATCCAACAGTACAAAACCATTTATAGGATGGAATATAGAAACAGAATCCAAAGAAAAACAAAGAATCAATGTCTATAAAAATCTTTTATGGAATTAACAGTGCAGCTGATAATATCAAATTTGTCACAATGTTTGTAATTATGACACATTGAGAATAGAGGAGAAAATTTAAGTCTATAAGAGCACGGAGTGGGAAGATAAAAAATTTGCATTATCCGAGTATTTAATTTGACATAAAATTGTCATTTATTTAAAAATTCTGGGCAATCGATCTTGTTATGTATTAGATTATGCAAAAATATTTGAGAGTTGCCGCCTGTTCTCAAGAGTGTCCATAGAGAATCTACTCAAGAGTTCTAGATGTGGAAAACCAATTGATGCGTATACTCCGTCACACTTGAACCACAATAATTTTACAAATCGCCTTTGTACTCTTTCTAGGCTATTAACATGAGTTACGTAATGAGGGTTCCAGATGAGAGACGCGTATTCAAATTTGGACCAGACAAGAGCAAAGTAAAGTAATTTTAGAGTATCAGTATTGGTAAACTCTGCTTGATCTGAATAGAAATCCCAAAATTTTAAAAGATTCTGAACTTATGTTATTTATGTGTGGTACAAAGGAAAGTTCTTTATCAAAATTTACTCCAAGGTCCTTGAAAGTCACGGGTCTTTGGAGTTCCACATTGTCTATGCTATAATTAAACGTGGTGGGCATGAGTTTTGTTGTGTAGGACATAACGTTGCATTTGGGCACATTTAAGTTTAACTTATTTCGAACACACCAATTATATACGTTGGAGAGGCTGTTTTGTAATAGATTGCAGTCCGCTATGGAACTAATAGTCCTAAAAAGTTTGAAATCATCCGCATAAAGCAAACAGTCGATTTGAGTAACTTCCACAATATTATTTATAAATATGTTAAAAAGTAACGGTCACAAAATTGATCCTTACGGAACACCTGATGTTGCCACCTACTCGACAGACCGAAACCCACTATAAAGCGACATATTGTTTTCTACCTAAGAGGTAGGATTGAAAAAATACCAGCAAGAACTGGGAGAAACCGAAGGAGGACATTTTTTGAAGTAATGTAGCGTGGTCAAGGGTGTCAAATGTCTTAGAAAAAATCTGTGTATATTACCTCCATTTACAAGCGTTGATCAATGGCCTCAGAGATTGAGTTAAGCATATTAGATTAGAGGTGGTAGAGCTCCCTTTAACAAAGCCCTGCTGGTAAACTGATAGCTGGCTTTTAATGTTGGGATATATGGTGTCATGCAATAAAATTTTAAAACCCTTGCAATTAGTATTTGGGTTCCTAATAGAGTAATTTGCCTTTACTATCACCTGTTGAGAAATATGTGGAACTATCACCAACCCTATATATATTTACTCGTTAGTCATATGTAATTAGATATTTAAAATCAAGTATAGTCAGATTATTGTCATATTTTCATATCATCACTTAGTTGCAAAGACGCAGCAGCCAATTTGAGTTTTGGTTTAAAAAGGTGTAATAACAGGAAAAACAAATTACAATTTCATTTATCTCCTACTTCAAAATCCCCATATCCTTCTTCTCGCTGCGAATTTTATCTAATAACAGACGCACCGTGAGAGAAGTGGCAGAAAAAGGCATTTAAGAATTCGACGGGAGCGTCGGCTATTTTGTAATCCTATTTAGTGCTTTATCCTTTTCTTATAGTTAATTTAAGCGAAGAGGCGTTTAAAAGTAACGTAAAATCCAACCATGTACTTGATTTAAGATAACTTACTATCATTTTCTTATTCACAAGGTCTCGATTTTTGTAACACATTCAATCTGGTTGGTATCTCCTTGCAGTATGATACGTCTAACATCATCACGCCTTCTGTCGCAGTTGATTGTTAGGCGTACCGCAGTATCAATAGTTTTTCTTTGCTCCTTCAATTCAACGTTTTGGAAGACGTTCACCGTGGATCATGTGGATTTTTCTCAACCCTCAACTGTTCGGCAAATTTTCTCATCAGATTATATAAAAAATGATGTGCACAGGGGTAGAATGCTGAAGAGCTGCCTACGAATGTTTCCAGGATAATGAATATTTTCTGAGTTGCCTAAGGAAACTGTTATAAACTTCTTCAGATCCACGTCTTGAAATCAATTATATTTTGCTTATTATACAGAAAACCTACGAAAGTCATAAAATTTAATTGGTGTCCCGCCAGTAAGAGTTGTCTTACAGTAGCGTTGGTCTGGATTGTTTTATATACAATTTTTAATTATGTATTAAAGGTGAAATGTTGCCAAATTTAAGTAAATAAGATATTTCGCGTGAAACATTTATCGGTTGTAGATCGCATATTACAGAAAATAAATAAATAACAACCAAAACAAATTATGAAATTTGCGAAACCTGTACAAGCTCACGTCAATTTTTAATTCTAAAATGACATTTCTTGACCCAACAAAAAGAAAGAAGTGAAAATGAGTTTTTTATATATCAGAAAAAATTTGTAACGTGCGGAATGCGCAATAGCATCCTTCGTTACATTTTATAACATTTATTAGAAAAATTATTACTGATTACCGAAAATTTTATTCTCCTATGCTCTGGTACTATAACGAACTTTCCTAGACAGGTGAAAAATTGTCAGTAGCTTATGCTTACGCCTCAGGATATTAAACGACGCACGCTCGGTAATATTCAAATTAAATTAAATAAATTAATCAAACTAACTTTAAAATGAAGTTGAATAGAGTCATTATAATAAAGTCTGTTAGCCACATGAAATGTAGAACTATCAACACAAATATAGATCCTTTATTTAATTTAATATTTCCTTAATAAAACAGAACTACTTTTTGGGCGGAGCCACGTGACTGCCGGTCCGGGACATATCGAACAATACGCCGCGCTAGACTAAATTCCTTCTCTTTCACTCGAACCGTCCTTTGAGATGGACGTAATTGAAACTTTGTTAGACCCTAAAGGTGATATTAAAATGGAGGAACCTTATAGACGTATAAGGTAATAGTTAAATAATTATATATCGTTAAATACCATCTAACGTTTAAAAATATTATTTTAGGTTTTTTTTCATATAAGAACAAATTTCTTTTCAACGTCGAAGCATCTCAACGCAACACCTTTTTCTATACAATAACAAATTTTCTCTTAAACGTCAAAGTATCTCAACGCTACACTTTTACGTTTTCTTGATAATAACTTTTTGGATAAGAATACTGCGCTTGTCTTTACCACGAAATGTTTCGCCACAACACGTATTTAAGATTTTCTACCAAGTATGCAAAATTCTGGGCGAAGAGATTTTCTTCATTTTGTCTTGGCGACAAATTTTGTACGAGCACGTTTCTACAATTTCATAACCTCAAAATGGATTAAGGCAGCCACGTGTGAAACATGTCTAGGCAACTTTTAAATTTATAATCATCGTGGAACAGGGGCGTACTTAGGAATTTATCTCATCAGGATATTATAGCAAAAGATAAGTACCTTCGATTATTACATGTAAAAGGGATTTTTTTCACATATCCATTTCTACACATTAATTCGCAGTTACTTTTATCTTAAATTAGCTGTTACAAATATTTCGGTGTAGTATTGATTTCTTGTTGCCAACGCTTAACGTAATCGTAGTTATCTGATAACATGATATTATTTGAATTTTACCAGTATAGCAAATTCGCTTTGTCAAAGTACTTTTGTTTTGGAGGTGTCTCAGTGATTAGACAAGTCAGTAATTACATGCACATAATACGCGTCGTGTAATCTGAAATTTCCTAGATTTGACTCGTCAAGTCGCATCACTTATGTGGATTATTTAATTAAAGGAATTCGGGTGTTCGGGGCGCGGTGAAATGTGTATTTATTTGCTAGGAATCCTAGTATTATCTTTTTGTGGTTATATAACTTGGGGTGTCCCTTATTTTATCTGCTAGAGATAAGTTCTGGTATTATCTTTTATGGTTATATAACTTGGGGTGTCCCGTTTTTGAGTATTTGGCATTACGCAGCAGGGAGGCTATATACTGGTAGGCTCAAATAAATATCACGTTCGAGTGAAATTGCATATATTTTATTAGATTAAGTTTTATTATCTTTGTAATACATTTTATGTCGCCATTTTAGTATATCTAATGTTGTAAATTTTGTGTTGCATTTTAGTATAACTAGTACTGTAAATATTTTGTTTTTCGAATCGTTTGCGAGATACCTTTGTAATATATTTCGGTTTAAATCTCGTAAATACTCATATTTTTCTCTAATATATGATTTTTAGTATTGAGGTAAAGTTACGAGATGTATCTTTTGTAACATATTTTTTTGTCTCGTAAACGCCTCAAGCTTACTTTGAACTTCGGTTGTTGTAATATAGTATCTTGTACATATTTCTGTTTGATATTTTTCTATACAGTATCGTTGATGCTGTGATAGCTCATTCCTTTTTGTAATATAATATTTTGTAATACAGTCTATTGTATATATGTAATATCTGTCTTTTGTTTATTTTTATCTTCACTTTTCCTTGATTATACTCATTAATCATGGCGCCCAAGCCTTGAACTCAATGCTCTTCTGCACTCCGTATCTTTACTGTGCTAGCCAGGTTAAACCAGTGACGCTAACCACGTCTCTCGTTGGGTGGCCCACATAAGAACAACTTGGGCAACATTTAAACACCGAATAAAACCTTGCAAAACAACGCCACAAATTGTAATTTTCTTATTTGCTACATCTGTGCAATCTTATGATACTAGTCCTTTATCGCTGATTAACAAGATGATCATTATTTTAACAATGAGTCCCTTGGTTGAAATTTTGATATTATTAGGATGTGGTGATAAAACAGAATCACAGGAGCAGGTATGCCAAATCTTCAATGCTAAGTATCCTGACCATCGCATTTCTCAGTCTGCAGTTACTAGAGTAGAAAAACAATTTTGTGAACTTGTAAATGCCACAGATATTCCCAGATCTGGTAAGAAACGCATTTTGGAGGATGGAAAGAAATTAGATGATATATTGTTAGATATTCAAGATAATCCATATAAACCTACAAGACAACTTGCCGCCGATAATGATGTTAGTAAAACATACCGCTCATATGATTCATTTGGTTCAAGAACTTAACGATGATGACCCTGATTGCCGATTGTAATTTTGCGAAATCATGGCAAGTAGATGCCAAGATGATCCGTTATTTATAAAAAAACATTCTTTTTCCGTATGAGGCAACATTCGTCTTAAATGAAACAGTCAACAGACACAACTGTAGATGCTGGAGAACAGAAAATCCACATTTGAATGATGGAGGCCAATACCCAATATCCTGAGAAGGTGAACGTTTGGACTGCAGTTATAAATTCTCAAATTATCGGACCATATTTTTTTGATAGCGCATTAACTGGCGCGCGTTACTTGGATTTCTTGCAAAATTTCTTTTTTCCAGAGTTAAGAATGTTTTTCTCAGATGATGACAGCCCTAATGAAATTGATAGAAATATTTGGTATCAGCAGAACGGAGCTACACCACATCTTGCATTGCAAGAGCCTATCTCAATCAAGTTTTTCCCAATAGGTGGATCGGTAGACGCGGAGAAATTGAGTGGCCTACCCGTTCTCCCGATTTGACCCCGATTGACTATTTTTAATCTTGGATTTTTACGGTTTTCTGCCAGACTATTTCAGTATTGGGGTTCTGTCAATTTCTGCGTGGTGAATTTCCTGAAATTTCTTACTACACAATCAGTAACGTTAAACAATCTGTTGACTTTCATTGCATGTTAAACAGGGGGCCGAGTCACATGGCGTTGAATAAGTGGTTGAGCAACTCCTCTACTAGTTCGAATATTGTCTCTAATTAGTTTCATTAGCTCAGTTTTATCTTGCAATGTTAATTGTTCATTGGGCATTTTTCATTTTACTGCTATAATACGAACTGTTGAAAACTGTCTTCAAGTGACAGTTTATTAATTGATCATTTGTTTGGAATGCAATTGCTTCCATTACATACTAGTGAAAAGAATGATCAAACTAGGAATAAATCAATACAAGTTAACTAATGCACTAAAGTGCGAATATTGCACTAAGAATTATTACATCCACTAACAATTTTCTATTGAACAACTCATTTTCAACACGAAGCAAGATATCGTGATTTCACCTTCTTCAAACGGCCGTGGTAGACGTTTAAACACTTAAACTAAATACCTCAAAAGATGCAGTTTATTTATATCCGAGAATTAATTAAAATGCACTGGTATATTCATAAGTGCAACATACTGTATAATTTATTAATTAATAATTAATGTATACAACTTATTGACTATATTCAATGAGTTTCTGATATTCCTGATATTTCTAAAATATTTGTATATCATTCATCTATCTCAATGGTTATAATGTTAATTAAAAGTACTAATCAATATCGATGAGCATGCCAAGCAAAATTTGAACTATGAAGTGCAAATTTATAAGGGAGGCTTAACCATACATATAAATGATGTGACATGCGACAAAATTATGTTTTTATATATTTTCAAGTTTCAGATCATCTAGATTACGAAAATATAGATTTTTCAATTTCGTCAGTCTGTCCACGTGTCCTATATCAAACCAATATCATAAAAAAAAAAAAAAATTTTACCAACATTTTTGAAAAATTATTTGCCTCTGGAATAGATGGAAAAAAATGTTTTTGCTCAAATTTAAAAATTTCACGTTTCATGGCATTCTAAGCTATTTAAAAAAAAATTGAAAATATTTTTGAAAAAAATTGTTTTTTATCACTACTATAGAATAGATGGAAACATTTTTTGTCTTCAGATTTAAAATGTTCACGTTTCATGACATTCTAAGCCTATTTTAGAAAAAATGATTTAGATATTTTTGGAAAATTATTTACCACTAGAATAGATGGAAAAAAAATTGCTCAAATTTAAAATTACCACGTTTCATGGCATTCTAAACCTATAACAAAAAAATAGGTAAAGGTATTTACACAGAACTTCCCTCTGTATTCATACAAGACGGTCACTCTCAAAAATTATTATTTATGAGATGACATGAGAATCATAATCGCCATGTAGTTAGCCCTACTATCACAGAGAAAACCTGATAACTTTTTTCCATCATCTACTGTATAGTGGTGGGGGAAAATTTCGTCATATTTATTTTTCAAATTTCAAAACATTTTTTGTTGAAATAGGTTTAGAATATAAGGAAACGTGGAAATTTTAAAATTGAAGAAATTTTATTGCAGTGGTAAAAAAATATAAGTATATTTTTTTTTACTTTCAAAACAATTTTTTTTTAAACATGAAACGTACAAGTTTCAAATTTGAGCAAAAAAACTTTTTTCCATCGCCCATTTTATAAAAATTTTTCAAAATTTTCCAAATTTCAGTTTTTTTCCATTTCAAACTTTCAAAAATATAATTTTTTTGAAATAAGTTTAGAATGTCACGAAACGTGGAAATTTTAAATTTGAGCGAAGAAAATTTTCTTCCATTCTTTTTAGACGGTCCACGCTGTATATTTTCCAGTGAGAGTCTAACCGTTTCTTTGGTGGCAGTGGTATTTCAAATACAATCCTTCCCTTCGGTATGCGAGGGAAGTAAACAAATAAAAATTTTTTGGAAAAAATCTAATTTTATTTTTACCACTACTATAGAATTGATGGAAACATTTTTTTTTTACTAAAATTCAAAATTTTCACATTTTATTACATTCTAAATCTATTCCAAAAACTTTAGAAAACAAAGAAAAATAAAAAATTTGCAAATTTTTGCCCGCTACAAAATACAAAATAGATGACGGTAAAAATTTGCTTTTGATCAAATTTAATATTTCCACGTTTCAGGATATTCTAAACTTATTCAAGAAAATATTTTTACCACTGCCATAGAATAGATGAAAATTTTTTTTACCACTAGAATACATGAAAAAAAAATGTGTTTGCTCAAATTTAAAATTTCCACGTTTCATAACATTCTAAACCTATTTCAAAAAAAATAAATTTTTTAACCACTGCTATACTTCCACTCCACTACGTGAATGTAAACTGAAAATGTGACAGATGGCAATATTTGGCATAAGTTATCAGGTTCTCTTTGTAATAAAAGTGATAGCTATATTCCGATTATTATTCTCAATGTCATTTCGTAATTGCACAAATAAAGAGGGAAGTTGTGTGTAAATAACAACTTTACCGATTTTTTTTTTTTTTTTTTTGTTGAAATAGGTTTTGAATGTCATGGGACGTCGAGATTTTACATTTGAGAAAGAAAATTTTGTCAATCTATCTGTCTGCAAATTTTTTGTGTATATGTTTTCTCTGAAACTGTTTAAGATACTGACTTTAAAGGTATACGTATGTATTATAACTAGATCTGGAACTAGATTATGTTTTGAATTTCCAATAAAAGGTTGGGGGTGATATAGGGGTAAATAAATAAATAAGGCAAGATGGTAAAACTCTAAAAACTTGGAATTTAGTGCATATCCTAGAAGCAAATGCCCTTCTACCCCCGCCCCTCCTCTCGTACTCCATTATTAAAAGGATTAAGAAAATAAAATTGAGATATTTACTTGATATTCGGTTCTCATATGTATCATGTATCACGACACTTGGATCTGGATTATATATAATATGTATTATATTAACACAATAAAAGTTACAGAAATTGCAACGTCTTGCCTGCTTACGGATTACAGGAGCAATGTGCTCCTATCCCACAGCAGCTGTGGAGGCAATGCTAGACCTGCTTCATCTATATTTGTACGTGAAGAAAGAAGCAGCACTTAGTGCCCTAAGGCTGCAATAGATACTCTCTCTCAAACCAGGCGGTCTGGTTGGTCACTTAAGTCTCCTGGGGTTAACCCAATTGGAATCCAAAATGAAACCCACTGACTGAGTGTCAGTCTAAAAAGATTTTGACTATCCGTTTGATGTGCTAATTGATAGCCGTTAAACGAGCAAAGTCCAAGATATGCGGCTGGAGAAATGGCCACTCATATGATTGTACCACCAACTTCTGCCCCCAGCAGGTTAGGAAGTTGAGGTTGCCCGGTTCTCGTTTAGTTTGTGGAGACTGGGTCGTGGTTCGGAAATTATTCAAGAAAAAACTTTTTATTTTAGGTTAGGCGCCAGTAGTCATATAAAAAAGCATCTACAACGTACTTGTCTAACTGTACGACTGTGACTACTCAGAGATAATTGATTTGTCATAGATACTCATAAAATTCTCAACACTGTGTTAAATATATCTGGTTTATTGACTCTTACAAATTTTGAAATGGTTTAATTTAGATTTTACACCTTATGGATCGAATGTAGCTACTTCCTTACAGAAAGTTTATATATTAAATAAATAAGTATGATAAGGTTGAAGACAAAAAAAAAATTACAAAATATGACAATTTATCGTTAAGCTGTGATTAAATAATTAAATGTAAAAAAATAATAAATAGCTTAAGGCAATATATAACATAAAACAATGGTAAAAATTTAGAACTGTTTGAAAGTTTGTCGAAAGTTGAATAATGTAGTTGAAAGTTGAATGTTGAAAAGAAATTCAGTTGATACTATTACCACCGGCTGGGTTCTGCAGTAACCAACCCTGATCCTTGTCTCACTGAATCTTCCCTGTGTATCACCACTACTCGATCATTTACTTCTGGCTGAGATCCTAAGATTTTTCAGAATTTAGACGTCTGAACGGTTACCAAACCCAACAACTTGGTGCTCTCATCCAGCGAGGACTATTCTATTCCAAGACACTCCAAACTTGGATTACAAAGACTCCTTGGCAAATAATCTGTTTCTCCTGGATTAATAGCAGCAACCCAATTTTTTCTGGCACACAGTTATGCCAAATTTATGGTAAAATTCCCAATTTTAAGGATTAACTTAAAATCAATTCTGAAGGGTCAACTTAACACCTCAATCCACTCCAGATGAGGTGTTAATCGGTCAGCAACACGCCTGTATTGCTACGAAATCGACAGGAAAATCACTATGACGACCTGTTCGGATACCCTGTATGATCTAAAACCTAGTTACACTTCTATACGCGAGATGTCGCTGGTAGTGGTAACATAAATCATTCTTTAAATACAATACAAATCTACACAATTACTCTACTGTATCATTCCTATGCATTCATGAGTTCCAATTTAATCATAATTATCGATTTATAATTCTGTTTATCGATTTTTAGGATTTTGTTCACTTATTACAGATTTCTTCTTTTAAATATTTGTTGTACCAGATGACTTGTAGGTGTATATCAAGAGAAGTAACAGATGGCGCTTGTATGCTCATTTATAATTTAAGTTCGAATGATAAACGCAATTTCTTCCGGATTCAGTAAAACAAGGACGGCTTCAGGATTGAACTGAAAATTTAATTAATAAGTTTACTGAATTGTGGTTTAAAACTACAAAAATTCATTGCCATTAGAATAAAAATTAACAAGTGGCATTCAGATAATTTTGAATGTCACATGATACACAGATAACTCGAAGATGACTAAAAGAATTGCTGTAGGTGAAGCGAGGCATAATTGCAGGCTATACAGAGCCCTAGGTAAAGACTAAAATTGCCTGGACATGCAGATAACCCTGGGGTACGTGGGAATGGAAGGAAAGAAATTAGCTGATGCCTTCGCAAAAAACAGGAGGAGATCCTAAACTGGGAAAGGAGACAGGAAAAGTCCTACTGGAGGGATACTCCAGGCCAAAGATAGGCGAAGAAGTTCATAATTTATTAACAGAGAATGCGACAAGGCCTTTCGAACACGAAAAGTCCGACTTAAGGCTGATGACAAGCCTTTTAAAAGGCCATTGCCCCTTGAGATATCTTTTTAAGAATGTGGGCCTGGTAGACAATAATACGTGCAGATACTGTGATACTGCAACATATTCTTTGTGACTGTAAGATGCTAGTCCGCACTAGGTTAAAATACGTGAAAGAGGTGGAATAAATACCTGAAGAAATAGGGAAATTAGCCCCCAGGAAACTCACAAGCTTTATAAAAAGCTTGGGAGTCCTGGGCAACAACTTGTATAGGAATTCACAAGAGATCTTTTATGTCAATATGAAGAAGGGCTGAAACAGTCGAGCGACTCTTTAAACAATCCATACATACAATCTTCCCACCTGTAGCACTATTTATTATTCAACTTGTTTGCCGACTCTAGTTCAGAATATTCTGATGATTTCGTTTCCATAAGAATACTATTTTTGATGGAATGATTTTTATTTTAATTGAATTACGTTAGGTTACCTTTTCAAAAAATTTACAGCGTTTGCTTCTAATAGTTCTTTACTAATTTCAAGTGATTATTTGGTTCATGCTTTTATTCAAATTTTAAGCTTTATATTTAATTTTTAATTTTTAGTGTCAAGTGTTTTATTTAGCATTTCATCTTACTAACATCCCATCCTCGTAAAATTAATTATTCAACCTTCAAATTATTTTTGCCAAGCACCGATATCCTATGTAAGAAGTGATATTAATTTATATTCAAGCGATATCACTATCTGATAAAATATTTTTGGCTGAGAGTCAGTCAATCAATAATCAGTTGGCTAAATTAACTACGAGTTAATGATTTGTTGAACAATGGTCATTTTAGCATGAAAAATCTGAAAAGGTCAGGATCGAAATGTCAAAAAGTGTATATGTGGTTGCCTAATAATCATTAAAATTCCGCCAAATCGACACTTGGTATTTCATAAATAACTTTTTTATAAGTAATTCAAACGAAGTTTTAAAGTGGGCAGTATTATAACAGAAGTCGGCCAAATACAACTGACCTGTTTGTTTCTTTTTTAAGTGCACGATAAATTCGAAATAAATTATTAAAATTGCCTAATTATCAGACGATACATTTGTAGCTATATTAGATAATCTGAGTTATTTAAATACACTTAATTAGGTCGAATTGATGCATATTACAATCATTATCTCTTATCTGTGTAAAAAATTGCATAAAATTGCTTTTGTACATTATAATGTATGAAACCAATTTTCAACACAAATCGATGAGTCATCAGAATAATTGTAAAGAATATTTAAAATAAGTTCATCATGTAACTATAAGATGGCGCCAATAGCATTATGAATGAAAAGAGGTAATGATTTTGATTTATGAATGAAATGAAAAGTGTGGCAAACTTAAATTTGTTAAATGAACTAAACAATGAAAGTATTAAATGGTCAACAGTTTGCAACTGCATTCAAGCACTAAAATGGCACTATATCCCAAATATATAATATATACAATAAATTCTATTAATTCTCGTCAAAACTTAGGTGAATTTTCAATGAATGTAAATATATAAATTATAGGTTCGAACCCAGAACATAGATAAATCCCCTGAATATGGTTCATGGCATTGGTGTTTTAATCAACTGTCCATAACTTTATCTCGTTTAAGCTTCCACAGAAAAGAGTATCTTTCAATAGTGTGACTGCTTCAGCGAGAGAAAACAACGTGTAACCTAAACCCTGAAGTTATGGGTTGAATCAGCTAGTTTTGGCAAATTTTTATTGTATAAGAATGATTAACCCAATATACTTACTCAGATATTGGTTATGTTCTTTCTTAGATATATGCAAAAGCATGTTAAATTTTTTGGGAAATAGGATAATGATACAATATATCATCTAGAGCTCAGGAAAGATTCAAAAACTAACAAGATAGGACAGTCAGACGGAGACGAAGACAGTTGTGTACTCCAATTTAAAGGGAAACGACATCCAGGTTCAGCGGAAACGGTTTCGGAATTTATCGGTTACGCATTAAACGAATGTTACCAAGCTTACTAAAAGATAAGTTAGCTCATTAAAACCGACAAGTGCTACATCACGTATAGATCTCGATGACAGCTGCGTGTGGCTGTTTTTCCTCATTTTATAGAAAAAAGTTTTAAACTTATTCTTTCAATGTACAATTCAATCCTCACCAAATAGATGCCTTACATATAAACATAGAAATACTTCATGTGACATATATATTAATTACTAATCAACCTGTTTTTTAGTGACCTTGGATAATGAGAGTCAGCTAAGTTCGGTCGTTCTATCAGGACAGTGTCGTCCAACTTTCATTATTGGCCTCTCTTTCTAATGTTACCTTCTTCGTCTGATTGTCACATTGTGGCAACTGCGCTAGAACTCCAATTTAAATGTCAAGGTTAATGGCGCCATTGCTAAAAGATAAAAGGTTTTCCGCCAGCTTGTTAATTCTCTAATCATTGGCGAAAGTCCGGATTGGGCATTACCTTGTAAATCTGTAATAAATTCCGCAAGTCGAGAAATTGAAGTATTTCGAGTTATTTTGTGAAAAAAGACAGGGGGACACCCCCGCATCCTCCATTTCTTTGTCTGCGACGCTTATACTGTCTGTGGCGCTAATAATTATTAACAATTAGATATCAGAATAAAAAACCTACTAACCTAACCTAAACAAATCACACGAAAGAATGAAATTATTTTAAGCAGAATAAAAACCTCTAACTTAACATAAAGAAATCATAGAAAAGAATTAGTGAAAAAATATATTAATCGTTATAAAATTAAAGGAAAAAAAATCAGCGGACGTAGGAGTTTGAACCCGGGACCTTCGAGATTTAACTACGCGCTAGCCACTCGGCTAACGGTGAACGCTAGAACAAGGAATAGTCAGATAAATGATATCACGTTTTGCGCATGGTCGAAGCTCCGAACTTTTGGTCTGTGTTTTGGTGTACTAGACGCTTCTCACACACACACTATACGTTCAAGGACATATTTACAACTGTTAGGTAGAATAAAAATTAGATGAGGGACAGTTGCCAAATTTAAACACATATTGTCTTTGCCATTTTCAATAATTAAAACTTTGATGTGTTCCCATAATGTGGATAAAAGGTTCTTGCTGTTTAATTCGAAATTAATAATGCGGTTACATAACTTTTAAAATATTTGGCGAGGCGAGGTACGGTGCCAGTTTAAGTAGAAAGGGAGTGCGTGAAGTATTTGGGCATACGACTGGACAAGCGACTGACGTTCAACCGACATATTAACGAAACTGTACGGACAGTCTATTCCATGTCCAGGAGTCTGTATCCGCTCCTAGCCAGGAATAGTAGACTCAGCAGACAGAATAAAAAATTAATTTACACTGTTATTGTGAGACCGGCCCTAACATATGCGGCTCCGGTATGGTGCAGTATACCGGACACGACAATGAATAAACTAAGAGTTCTGGAACATAAATTTATGCGCCTCATTTCAAATTCTTCACGATACATCTCCTTAAGAGACCTTTATGCACGTTGCCACGACATAACGCCACTAGTGGACTACATCAAAGTTACATCGGAAAAATTCTATCAATTTAAACTTGGTAATAGCCCACTAACAAACAACATCACGCGAATCAGAGAGCATAATGCACCTTTTCGCATCAAACACAAATTACCATACCAGGCGTTGCCCATCTTTCGGCAACATATCTAGCCACACCCACTTTCTCTATTCAATTATAAAAATTCTCAAACACAATTTCCGATATTTACCTTTTCTCTTCGTTTCCTTTTTGTATTATTTGTTTGTTTTGTCGCTCTAAATTATTTCTTCCAAACAATATTTATTCCTTTATTATTATTATTATTATTAAATTCTTTAGAAAGCAAACATTTTAAATTATAAATTATGCGGTCTGATATAGCCGCTCGCTCTTGCTGCATTGCTTGGAACGAGTTTTTTGGATAGTAATTTTCCCGTGCCGAACTATCATATATATCTGTGATATTTTATCTACACCAGCGTCTTTTGCATTGCATATATCAATTGTTTTAAGTTTAAAAAAAAATTTTTACATGTTCTATCTTATACACTTTTTAATTCGCCGATCCCGCGAAAGGAGATAGTGATTATTATTTAAGTTTACTTTTAATCCAACCTAGCCTCGCTCTGTCCATCCCTTCAATTACCATGGCGATTAGTGCTGTGGATGTTTGGCTGGCTCCGGACGAGTGCTTAGGTAGCACAATTATGTATTATTAATTTAAAATAAATTTACTTTGATTTTTTGATTTGATTGTGCCAGTTTAAGTGGCGAGAACTCGATCGGCGCAGTTAAGCTACGCCGGGAGAGTCCGTTACTTGGATGGGTGACTGTATCTCATTTCACCGTCCTGGTTAAGTGGTGGAATAGCTTTAGCTAAACTTCGCCAGGACGTTAAAATAAATAAGACGTTAAAATAAAATAAAATTTCATTTTAAAATGTAAACAATATCCCTATATGCTGTTAGTTGTACATGGCATAAATTATGCACATCTACATTTTAGAATTTACCTAACCAGATACTAAATAGCTATATTTTACGACTATTTATGTAATTAGGTAATATTTATAATTATAATTTGTAACATATATTATATCTTATACTAAAGAAATTTTTGTACATGTGGCAACGCGGACATCATTCCCACAAATATTGAAACTTGTCAATAAAATAAGATAAGAGTTTACGAGTTTTTGACATTTCGATCCTGTCCTTAAAGAAAAGGTACAGGGTCAATTGACTTCAATTTTGTTGCAGTTCAGAAAGGCATTTAGAAAAAACAGCACCTTTTATTTTTTGACGGAAATGTTTGGTTCCATTTTTTTCCAATAAATTGGCCAACATTAATGGCTAATTTAATTAAATTAATTGAAAAACTTGTTATCATACACAACATGGCATAGAATTAGACGAAAATGGTTACTCGGAGGTTTTTGGGGTCGCAGATCACGAATCTGAAGTCCAATTTGGAAAATTCAAAATGGCGGACCCGAAATCGGGCCATTATCTGTAAGAAATGGGAATTAATATCTTGATCTTGAGAATCTGTGCTCGAGGGTTTTCGAGGTCGCTGATTACGAATTCAAGGTCTAATTTGGTAAATTCAAACTTGCGGATCGGAAATGGAGTCAATTTATTAGGAAAAACTCGTATTTTCTTCTCTATTGGGATGAAAATTAGTACTCGGGGGTTTTCGAGGTCGCTCATCACGAGTCAGAGGTTCAATTTACGAAATTCAAATTAGCGGACCGGAAGAATGGTCAATTTTTCCGGAAACCTCGTATTTTTTACTTCTTTAGGCAGAAAGTATGAAAAATACGAGTATTTCCTGAAAAATATACTACTTCCGGTTCGCCGTTTTGAATTCTCTCTAATTGGACATCAGATTTGTTATCAGCGATAACTAAAACCCCAGAGTTTGCACTTTCAGCTCAAAAAAGAAAAAAGTTTTCCGGACTGTTATTCCGGCCCGCCACACAGTGAAAAAAAAGAGCCGTTTTTGGACAAAAATCTGCCTACAAGTCAAATATTAATCAATTTTGATCTACCTTGGCTTAAAATGTATGTTATTGGCTACGCTTTCAGAGTATACTGCCTAAATTGCAAACCCTGATTTTTTAACTTCAAAAAATGTATCAAATATGAGAGTAATCACTTTTTTTCTATTTCTGCAAGTAAAATTGATTATTTTTTTCTGTATCATCTTTAATTGATTTTCATCAAATTTTGATGTATCCTAATGTTATTTAATATTAAATCTTTTTTTGTATGTTTTTGTTTCTCACCGTTCCAAATAATTTCACAAAACTTTTTTTTCTTGATTTTATATTTCATTTTTGTAACAATGTTTAATTTATATAAAACAATTTAAAATTGAAATTTCAAGATTCTTTTCTTCAAATCTTTTTGTATAAATCAATACAAGGTCAATATTTTATAGCTATAATTAATAATTACATTTGGTGAAAAAGCGAGAATAATATCGCATCCATAATTTTTGATATTTGCACAAAATTGGAATACATTCACTTATAAAATACAATTTTTCAGGTCCCTGCTTAATGTGGTAAAGCTTGCACTTTAAGCTATAATAATAAATTTGGTAGACTGATGGTATTATCAATATCTAGTTAACCTATCCAATATATCTTCAAGATAATTATTAACAATAAAATATTCGATTGCATCTTTTAAATAGATATTAGATATTAGATAGATATACAGCAACAACATTTAATTAGTGTCTTCGATATATCTCCACAATTATTGTCAATAAAAGATTCGAGCTTTGTTATTTATAGTATACATTTTTTTATTTTAATAATTTACAAACAACC
Source organism: Stenurella melanura (assembly GCA_963583905.1). Taxonomy (NCBI): domain Eukaryota; kingdom Metazoa; phylum Arthropoda; class Insecta; order Coleoptera; family Cerambycidae; genus Stenurella; species Stenurella melanura. The sequence continues at coordinate 200,294,610 of OY757309.1, forward strand.
TCTTTTATTTGTAAGTAAAATTTTAATTCATTGGCTCATTTTTTTTTATAACAAAATATGGCAATAACTGAAAGTAATTTATAAAACATGTTAATAATATTTCGAGTAGGGTAATTATGTTTTGTTGAATTATGTTTTTGATTTTAGCAATTTAGGCAGTATACTCTGAAAGTGTAGTCAATAACCTACATTTTAAGCCAAGGTAGATCAAAATTGATTAAGATTTGACTTGTAGAAATAGAAAAAAGTGATTACTCTCATATTTGATACATTTTTTGAGGTTAGAAAATCTGGGTTTGCAATTTAGGCAGTATACTCTGAAAGTGTAGCCAATAACCTACATTTAGATCAAAAAGGTAGATCAAAAATGATTAAGATTTGACTTGTAGGCAGATTTTTGTCCAAAAGAAGGCTTTTTTTCCGCTGTGCGCCATTCTGAATTTCGTAAACTGGACCTAATTCGTGATCAGCGACCTCAGAGACTCCCGAGTACTCATTTTCAACCCAAAAACGGAAAAATACGAGTTTTTGCTGAGAAATTGACTCTACTTCCGGTCAGCTATTTTGAATCTTCCAAATTAGACCTCGAATTCGTAATTGGCGACCTCGAAAATCCCCGAGTACAGATTTTCAAGGCCAAGATATCTATTCTCATTTTTTCTGGAAAATGGCCCGATTTCCGGTCCGCCATCTTGAATTTCCCAAGGTGGACTTCAGATTCGTAATCAGCGACCCCAAAAACCCCCGCGTAACCATTTTGTCTAATTATATGGAATATTGTGTATGATAACAAATTTTTCAATTAATTTAATTAAATTGCCCATTAATATTGTCCAATTATTGGACAAAAAATAAAATCAAACATTTCCGCCAAAAAATAAAAGGTACTGTTTTTTCTAAATGCCTTTTTTCGAGGTAAAATGCTAAAATGATGCGACGACAAATAGAGTATTTAATTTTTACTATAACATAGCCTAATTAAACATGATGTTCTTAATTTGGTTAATACTATTTACCTAATACTATTTTACATAAGCATTAAGTTTATATTGCACCCTTAAACTAACAAAAAGTACCGCAATGGAATCAATTTAATCCCTTAAACATTAGTAAAGTCATGTGTTGATCGGCTATTTCAATAGATATTGGAGGGGCTGTACACGCTATTTGGTCTTTATTCTATTTGTTTAGAATTGTGATGGAGTTGGTGAAATTTAGGTCACATAAATTCGTTAAATAATTCTTTCAGTGTGCAGCAAATTTTAGTTCAGCCTTATTCTTATACTCTGAATCTAGTTTATAGTAATTATGAAATGTAGTATAATAAGTAAATAAAAACACATAGAGATTTTTAGAGCAGAATCTAGTAGAATGCGTTAAGAAATGAACCATATTTTTTGTAAGCTGAGAACACTTTTCACGTAAAAAACATAAATTTATTGACTAAAATGTTTTCTAGATCTATAAAAGTACGAAAATAAAGAAAAAGTCAAGGTAAAAGTGTAACATCACGATATCATCAACATTTTAATATATTTTTTCTACAGCTGTGACTGGTGCACCATCTGTTACTGCTCTTATTACACATTTTTACGCTGGATCCTTAATTTTTAAACTAAAATATCCAAAATATATTTATACCCAGACGTCATATTGAATGTCTTGTTTAAGAATAATTTATGTATATATTGTAATATTTAAATCAATAATAATAATCTTCGATTTGAGTTACAGAATAGACAGCTACATATGAAAAGTTATATACTTCGTTTAATACCAACATTTATATTCATTGTAATAACATTGTAATATAAAATAAATATTAGTTCGACTTTCAAAGGTAGTTTATCTCAAAAAGTCGTTCTTTATTTTCTTGGATTATAATTATACCGAACTTGTTTTTACTCTAGATATTATCTCCAAATCAACGTAGTGGTGTGTAAGTATAGTCATAATAAAAAACTTTAAAAATTTCTTTCATTAAAGTAGGTCTAGAATGTCATGAATGTAATAAAATGCCATAACTTTTTTTAAATTAATTTTGTATAGTAAATCCTTTAGGACAAATTTCATAGTAAAAGAGACTGGTTTAGACAAAAATGAAATTAGTTTATTTCAACTTCTCATATGATTGAAAATTACATAATTTATTTCTGATTAAAGATGGGAAAAGCCGGACATCTGGTTTCTATTATTTCTCGACTATATGAAGGAAACTCTATGGTGAATATTGACAATACTAACTCCGACAAATGTAAAGTTGGCAAAGCTGTCAGACCAGGTTTCTTCTATCACTACTTCTCTATAACATCTATAGTGAACGCGTAATTCGACGTGTGCTGAAGAACTGGAAAGGAGGAGCAGCTATGGGAGGAATTAAGGTTTATTACTTGCGGGTAATACGACATTGGTTGCAGCGAGCGAGAAAGAGCTCATTCACCTGCTGAGCAACCTTCAAACAATAAGCTCTGAGTACGGTTTGATTGTTAATTAAAACAAAAGCATAATTATGATTGTACACCGAACAAATGATAACTATCCAGGCACAGTAAAGATGTGATTGTGAGGTAATGCACAAAATAGTTTATCTTGGCGCCCTTGTGGGCAACACCAGTAACTGCGAATACGAGTTTCGATGAAGAAACAGATGGTAAGATCGGCAACTTCCCACTTGAGCAAATTCTGACGTGAATATTACGAGGCGCATAAAATCAAGAGTTGCTAATTGTCTAGTTCTCTCTATCTTTCCTTACGCTACTGAGACATGGACTATTAAGGAGGCAGACAGATGGCGTATTGATGCTTTCGAAATGTGGGCTTAGTGACGTTTGCTGCAAATTTCTTGGACCGCCCATCGCACCAACAGCTCCGATTCTCCAAGAAACACGTACCACAAAACGACTTTCCAGCATCGTATTTTCTCGAATCCTATCATTTTTTGGTCATATCAACCGGAGAGATTCCTATATAAAGATCCTATATAATATTGAAACATTCTTTATAGGATTTTGCAAACAGCAGAAAAATTAACTATCTATCAAAGAAAAACTTTGTGTAGAAATATTAATGAAATCATTGCTTTCTTTCGATAACCTGAATTCTGGTTATGCTAGCAACTTAAAATCCTAAAATGAATTTGTCTAATTTCTTATTTGACAATTCTCATTCTAACACTAGCATCCACACAGTCCCCTACGGCCATGCAGATTAAACTAGTATCCACATAACCCCCTACGATTATGAAGATTCAGTTAAAAATGAGAACAAAGACCTAAAATGAATTTATTTATCTACCTTGTCTTAAAAAAAATTTTCATTCCAATGGATTACATTTTCATGAAATCTATCATTCTGTTTCCTGGAAATTCTTAGCCTTTGAAACGTTTTTCGCCCTTATTCTGGAGCTCATCAGAAAGACATAAAGCTATTCATAAAGATGTTTCATGCAAAACCAAGACAATTTCTATGAATAAGTGTGAAATGATTATATTTGACATTGACTGATAAAAACAACCTCACCTATCTATTAGCTAACTAGTATTGGAGCCTATATACTCTATGCATGTTTAAAAATGAATTATTATTTGTTTGCTTATAATTGTATTGAAACATTCTTTATAGGATTTTGCAAACAGCAGAAAAATTAACTATCTATCAAAGAAAAACTTTGTGTAGAAATATTAATGAAATCATTGCTTTCTTTCGATAACCTGAATTCTGGTTATGCTAGCAAGTTAAAATCCTAAAATGAATTTGTCTAATTTCTTATTTGACAATTCTCATTCTAACACTATAATATAATATAATATTTTCATGGGAAAATTCACAAAATTACTTCGAACACCTTTTGTAAATGTCAACAATTAATTGATGTCAACAAAACATCTATGTAGATAAATGAAGCTCGCTTAATTTTAGAAAGGTAAGGCATTTTTGAAAACTTAAAAAAAAATTATTGAAATTGCTTAAAATGCAATGCATTCGCATTCACCATTTTTCAAGGTTCCAATCATCGAAACATTTCTTTTAAAATAAAGTCACCATGAATATCTAACGACTGGCTTTTACAGCATTTGAATATTTCCATATACCACGGAAGCTCCCCGTGAAGACATCACCTTGTATATTCTCGGGCAATTTGTGTCATGAAAACTCTTAATACAAATTATTTTTATGCGTTAGAACCAGATGAAATTGATTTTCTTACAGTTCCTGCTTCGGCTGTTCTCCGTCAAATAGTTTCTTAGATATAGCCACAACAGACAGACAGACAGACAGATAAACAGACAGACATATAGACTGATGAAAATAAGCGAATGACTTTTGTTTTCGTAAATCACATACTCTGAAACTAAAAACGTGAAGAGTGATTTCTTCACGATTACAACACTTCCCTTCTGCAAGCGAGAAAAGTAAAATACAAAGATTACTGTGGCTACTAATATTCCAAATAAAACGTGCACTTCAGCTGGCTGTCAATATATTTTATAATTCAGGAATAAGAGAGCGTCATGCTCTTACCTCCAAAACCTCTGTCACTTCTTATTTCTCGCCCACCTCCTAGCCAACTCAAAAATTAGATTCCAACATTATACATTTAAGGAGAGTAAATTAAGGGTGGGCGCTCTATAATGAGAGGCAAAAGACAAACCTGGTGGGACTACATAATTATTATTAACTACGGATCTTGTTGCTGAAAACTTCAATAATTAGATTTAACTTTAATGCATTAATTTCTTCGGCAGTTAGTTGATAGGTCACAGGGGAAATTGTAAACAGACTTTCGGAAAAGTTGTCAATGGTAATCGCGAATTTATTACAATCAATCAAAGTGCGATTAAGACCACATAGTAATTAGTATGTATGTATAATGCATCTAAAAACTAGAGTAATAACTCTGCCTAAGGAATCGCTACTTCCACATCCACATATCCACAGATTTTCCATCCAAGTCTCTTTAAAGGAAAACACCTTGACTATAATTGCAGTATGTGAAAATAATTGATTATAGAATTTTATTAATACCAACTTGAGGAAGATGTTATAAAAAAATTTGAGGCCTTGCCGGCGATGGTTCTTAGCATATACGCCACAAATGAAGTTTACACATCAGAGATCATTATAATACATACAGATACCAAATTTCAAGTGAATATTTCAATTTTATTTTATCAGCCCTTTTCATAATGATATGGGAGTGGTGGGAGTATGTAGAATATTATGAAAAAAAATTGAGGCCTTGGCTTCTAGTACATACACGGAATCTCAAGTTTCTGTACTCTTACCAGGTGGCTTTACTCATTTTCCCTTATTTACCCCTATTTACCACCCAATCCTTCACCGGATATGTTCAAAAAACAATCCAGTTCCAGATCTTGTTATAATATATACGTGTATAAAATTTCAAGTGAATATCTTAAACCGTTCCAGAGAAAACGCGCGGACAAAAAAAGTTACAGACAGACCGACCGACGTTTCATGATATTCTAAACCTACATCATCAGAATAAAAGTGAAATTTTTGTTTTACTCTTACTGTACGTTGAAAGTACGTGGATGTGGAAGAAATATTATTGTTACACATTCTAGGATACTCTTCACAGTTCCTTTGTAAATAATATCAGTTTTAGGTATTACTTCCACATCCACGTAGTGGATGGATACTTCCAGTATTGTAACTATAAAAAAAAATTGATTTTTTTTTTCTTGAAACAGCTTTAGAATGGCATGAAACGTCGAGATTTTAAATTTGAGCGAAAAAAAATTCTGTCCATCTGTCTGTCGGTCTGTCGCTCTGTTGGTCTGTCTGTCTGTCGGTCTCTCTGTAACTTTTCTTGTCCGCACGTTTTCTCCGGAACGGTTTAAGATATTAACTTAAAATTTTGTACATATACATATACATATAACGACATCTGGAACTGGATTGTTTTTTAAAGATAACCGGTAAAGGGTTAGGGGTATATAGGGGAAAACATGTAAAGCAAGCTGTTAGGAGTACAGAAAATTTAAATTTGGTGTATGTACTAGAAGCCAAGGCTTAAGATTTTTTTATAATATTTTTCAACCCCCACCACCCCTATTCCTTTAATAAGGGGATTGATAAAATTAAATTAAAATATGCATTTGACATTTGGTACACGTATGTATTATAACAACATTTGGAACTAGATTATATTTTGAGATGATTCCGTTGAAGGGTTGAGGGTTAAATAGGGGTAGATAGAGGAAAATAAGCAAGGCAAGCTAGTAAGAGTGCAGAAATTTGGGATTTGGTGTATATACTAGAAGTGAAGGCCTCAGGCTTTTTTATATTTTCCATTCACGGTCCATATGAAAATAGTCACTTGGTCACTTACGCCATATTTTTGTCTGTAATACCTTCTAACACACTGTCTATATAAAACCTCTCAGGAATGGGCAAAATTTAATTCATTTATTCTCTATAAAATTACTAATTAGACATAATTAAAATACCACAGAGAATTAAGTGAGAGTTGATCAAATCTGCTATTGAGATTTGTAATCTGCAACTTATTTTCGGTTTCAATAATTACAAATATTATTTAATAACTTTATGTAATTTATTTAGATGAAATCTGCTATTCACAACATAGTTTAATAATTTCAATGGTATTCAATGTTTCTTGCCTAAATTACCCTCAAGTATAATAGAGTCCTTTAGGATACCCTGAAGAAGTTCGATTTATTATTCTCAAAAATTGGGTGTTCCCTAAATTGCAGTCTTGTACATACACAATTTTAAAGTAATCCGATTTGCTCCTCAAGACGTAGACAGACACTTTTCCAAAATTGCAATTTCATATACACTTTTAAGTAATCTGATCGTAGTGTAGCATTTGAAAAAGCTACATGATTAATTTCCTATTTATTTGCAGTAAGTTGACTCTAATTAATCCACTTCTTGGAGTAGAGAGGTATGCAACACACCCAACTTACGATCTAGAGTTTGATATTGGATGGTTGTCTAAGTTTCGAGGTGAAATTATAGAAAGTAAAGCATGTTTTCTTTAAAACAATTTGAGTTGGTGGTGTTCATTGTATGTTCTTATTCTCGAGATATATTACATAATTATGAAATTCAGTCTTTTGATTATTAGATCATTTGGTGCTGCATTATCATTGGGTAAAGAAGTTTTCTCTAGGTGTTCAAATTGGCAATACTGAACTGTGGAGAATTTCCGGTCTGGGCTTCTCGTTTTGACAAGAGACACGAGGCAGACGGCGATCCCGATTTTGTGTTAAAGAATTTGGGTTTTACATCGCTAACCTGTTTGGGATTTGATTTGATTGTCACCGCTTTGCTGTGAGCGTTTTGTCAACTCCAGGAAGGAATTCGTTCTGAGGCCATGTGTTTCTTGAGGTTATGTAATGCTCTCTATGTGAGGTAAGCTTTTACTTTGTTTAATTTGGTGTTTTATTTAGTTCTTATTTATTGTAAAAATTACAGAGTGCTTTGGTTAGGCATATGTTTGGGACAGGCTTATGTTTGGGTTAGGCTATTAAGTGAAGCAGTTTATGTATGAGCTCAGCTGTTTGGTGCTGTAATTTTGGTTATATGGGGCCTAGCATGTAGAGGAGATGTAATAGGAGGGAGCCAATTACTCAGAAGTTTAGTTGTGTATGGGCCTTGCTGACATTTAGAGAAGTTTTGGCTTGGAGAGTTTTCGCAGCAGTCTCCAAGAAATTTAATGCAGGAATCTTGGTGCAGCACGGAGTCGTAGTCGTAGCCAACATTTAGCACGTTTAAGAAGTGGTGACAGGTCACTCTGCAGTAGTCACAGAAAATGCCAAGGCTCTAAACAGGTTTGTTGTTTCACCTTGGTTACATATTTTTAAGGGAAATTGTGATAGATTTATTCGGTGATTTTTTGTTTATATATTAAAGTAAATTATACCACAATCTTGCAACTATAAATTGAGCTCTAAGTTTTTGTATAGAACACCTATTTAAATACTTACGATTCTTACTGTGAAGGCAGCGTATGGTACCATGTGATGCTAATTTAACTTTTACTATGTTACATATGGGATATTTTTAATAGTATTCTACTCATTTTAGCAATTCATTACCATCTAAGTGTAAGCAGCGAACATTACAGTTGTCAGCTCATGAAATCTCGTTTATTACCTAATACTTTAGTGATGAGCTGTAAATTTAATTCATAGTAAATTTAATTCGATGCTGTAAGTTAGAAACTATAGTTGCATATTAGATAAGTCGTAGTTGCAAGAGAGACTCAGTCAGACAGTAAGGTTAGGTTTTCAGTGAAATTTTGTTAAATCAAATACGCAGAATTACTTTAATGCGTATGAACCAGGTATAGGAAACATTTGAAGTTTTCGTCTATTTTTTTTTGTTGTACATCTCACTTGTGTCGTAATAAATATTTAATATCTACATGTACTTGCTGTTCGCACTGATATACCTGATGTTTGCTTAGATTTTGAGATTTTGTAGTTAAATGTAAATTTTGACATCATTGATAGACTTCCATCGCTCGATAGTTAAAAATTTAATCTTGTTCCTTGGCTGGTAAGATTACATAATCACATTTTATGACAGCCCAGTGACGCCCTCTGAGTGTCCACACTCCTAACCCACGCCCCTATGCTCTCCTCAAAAAAATTTGCTGCCGTTTGCACAGGTGAAATACTTTTTTAATATTTAGGTATTAAAACTGTTACAATAGTTTGTCCTTCAAGACATAGACAGTTTTCCAAAAATGCTCAAAATTACTTAAAAAATACAACTGAGAACCTTACTATCCGAAACTCTATTCATTTCTTATTTTCAATTTCATCAACCCTCTATGATGTCGGCTAAGTTTGCGAAACGAGTGGCAATATAATTTGCAGTAGTATTTGTTGAACTACGATAGATTTTTGTCAAAAACAATAGAGTTATTCCTATGGATTACACTAATGCATTGACCAAATTTCAACACTATCGAATATTTCATTCTTAAGTTATCGTGCTTCCACAAAACGTGACCGACGGACGGACGGACGGACAGACATACAAACGGACCGACTTACAGACAGGCGGACAGCTAGTAAAGCAGATAGACAGGCGGGCAAACGTTTTGAAGTCGCTCAGAATTCGGTCACTAACACGGTGTTCAGTAGTTGCGAAGAGTATAATAATCTGAAAAGATCTCTAAGATGATATATTGTTGTATGATAACGTATTTGGCGATTCCAGTTTTTTCTCCGAATATAACTACGTATTATTTTGATTCGTTATAACTCATGAAATAATGAGTAAATATTTTACAATATAAATAATGTAAACATTTCATTTTAAACTGAGAGTGAATGAAGTTCTGTCTAATCCAATTAACGTTTCATGAAACTTCACAAATAATAATTACCATTTAAAATAATACAATTATTATTACCACATTAACCGCTTGTTTATTTAAACCATGTAATTGCAACTCTGTGACAATAAACAATGTACTGTTACCCGTGTGAATTTGCCAGCTATTTGAGACATGTGAAATAATTGGTTTCTCCCCGAAGGGACTATGCAGAATGTATTCATTGTGGTGTAGTGGCGTAGTTTTTCTTACTATTACCCAACATGTACTAGATAGAAAAACTATAAGTTTCAAGAGGAGACTACTTCGTATTTAATATATCGATATCTAAATTCGAATGTGACACGGGAATTTAAAGTAAATAAAGTTGAGTTATATTATTATGAACATTGCCACTAAGCCACTGTCAAACTCATTACAAACACTACGTATGTATAAAAGAGCTTCATTATCAAATTGATGCACGAGTGTTTAAGAAAACAATATAAATACTGTCATGATATTGCCTAAATGTTATTTGTGGCATTATCTTAATTTTTTCTAATTCTTTGGGACTTCCTGCCACATGTATTTTTTTTTCCTTTTTAACCGGTGCTGGGGAAATCTACAAAATATCACAGTATGTTACAAAATCTGCGAGTATGCTTGGGAAAACGTTCATGGAATAAACTGGGACTCGGCAAAATTTTTAACAAAAGAGGCGGATAGCAAAAAAGAAAAATTAAAGAATCACCCATAATATTATTGAATGAGGATAAATGCGTGTAGAATTGTTCCGTAGATATCTGTACAACCTGGTTGCCAATATTAAAAGAAGAGCTTAACAAACTTAACATTGTATACAAATTTAAAAAAACTGTTAACTATTTCAACAGTTCTATGTAAATAGTAAGTATCATGGATATTGAATATAACAAACATTCTTAGAGCTGTGTATGTATCATACGCAGCAAAAAAAATTTTCCAAAAAAAGTCTTGAAAAGGGAAACAGATTATATTTTCGAAACGCCGGCGAAATATTTAATATCAAGTTTTTATACTTATTTGTGTTATTTGTTTAAAAAAAAGCAACATCTAACTGATCCGTTGACGTAAAAGTCACAGGCGTAGAACTTATTTACCAGTAACATACTGGTTAATTGTGATATTTTGTATATTCCCAGAGCACCGGTTAAAAAGAAAAAATACATGTGACAGAAAGTCCCAAAGAATTGTAGCATTTGAAAAAGCTACATTAATTAATGTATTATTGAATACAGTAAATTAACCCATAAGTTCATTTGTTCGAGCAGAGAGGTAGGCAACCACCCATACTTTAAGGGGGTATAGCAGGTCGCATATCTGCAAGTCCTATTATCCAGTAAGTAAACGTGTTTTCTTTTAAGTATAATTTTGAGTTAGAGGTGTTACTCACATATTCTTGTAGTGGAAATATTACATAATCGTGTAATTCAGTCCTTTAATTGCAAAGTCCTTTGTTGGCGCATTTCTATTGGCTAGAAATAGAGTTCCCTAGATGCTCAAGTTGGCAACAAGGAGAACTGGAGAAGGAGATTTCCGGCTGGGGGTTCGTTCTTCGACAGCGACGAGGTAGCTAAATGGCGGCGGTCCCGGTTTTGTGTTGAAGAATTTGGGTTTTACATCGCTTACACTGAAAAGGGATTTGATTTGATGTACCCAGTATTTCTTTACCGTCCTGCCAGAAGCATTTTGTAAATTCCAGGAAGGAATTCTGTTGCTTGTCGTAATCTGATCGCCACGTGTCTCGTGAGGTTATGTAATACTCTCTATATGAGGTGAGCTCTTATTTTACTTAGTTTGGGATTTTATTTAGTTCTTATTTATTGTAATTATTACAAAGTGTTTGATATAAGCATATGTTTGGAGGGACTGGCCCTTTGAAAATAAGTTATGTTTGGAGGGGCATATAGTTTTGGAGAGGCTTACAATTGGGATAAGCACATGTTTGGTGCTGTCATCTTGGTTATGTAAGGGGGCCCAGTATTTAGAGGAGTAATAGGAGGAAGTCTATTACTCAGATATTTGGTTTTATGTGGGTCCGGCTGACATCTGGAGAAGTTTGGTTGGAGAGTTGTTCGCAGCAGTCTCCAAGAGATTTGGGCAGAATTTTAGGAGTGACACGGAGTCGTAGTCGTAAGCAACGTCGAGAACATCTTAGGAAGTGGTGACAGGTCACGCTGCAGTCGTCAGAGAAAGCGCCAAGGCTCTAACCAGGTTTTATTGTTTCATTTTAGTTACATAGTTTTAAAGAAATTTTTATACTTAGTTTTATTCAGTGATTTTTGTTGAAATATTAGAGTAAATTACATATCGATTTTGCAACTACATACTAGCATGATGAAATATCTTAAGTTTTTTTGTAAGTAACGCATGGTACCACGTGATACTAATTTACCTCCTACTATGTCACATATGAAGTATTTTTAATAGGATACACTTGAAGCCGTAGTTGCATTTCTATAAAGAAAAGGTTAAATCACTGAAATAATTGTAGACGAAGTCAGGTACATATTTTGAATTTCTTTTGCATATGTAGATTATGTTTAGGGGATAATTGTGAAACTATTTGTTTTTTATTGTTGTACATCTCATGTGTGTTGTAATAAATGTCCAATGTCTACATGTTCTTATTATTTGCACTGGTACACCTGATATTTGTTTAAATTTTGAAATGTTATAGAATAAATTGTAAGTTTTGATATTATAGAGATATTTTGAGAATTCCATCGCATGGTTTCTGCTAGTAACTTATTTTTGTTCCGTGCTGGCAAAATTATTTAAATCATATTATGTAACATACAGCCGGTGACGCCCTTTTGAGTGTCCACACACACAATCCTAACCCACGGACCTATGCTCTCCAACAAAAATAGGCTGCCGTTCGCACCGATGTAACACGTTTTAATATTTAGGTATCAAAATATGTTACAGAATTAGAAAAAATACTATCATACTTTTTAAATGATTATGTAATATAAAAGTAGTCGATTCCCAAGTCCCGATGGATGTTACTGTTTCATGTATATCAAGCAGCATCAACAACGTTCCTTAATAATTTGCTCTGGAACCTATGTATAATTTGGATGTTACTTTGACTGACACAGCCACACAACTGTATACTATTCAGGTTTGAGTACTTGCTTATATAACATAACCTTATTATGCAGAGACAGAGAGGATTGTTGTCCAATCATCCAGTACATTCTCTTGTATTTGATATCGACTTCCTGCCTTTTCTTTTTGTAGTGGGCATTCCAGCGAAGCCTGGTGTCAAGCGTTATACCAAGGAATTTAGCCGTAGTTTCAAATTGGGTTTCAGTTCAATTTTTGCCTAGAGGTACATACTGAGTTGTATTATTTGTATTTATATGAACAGATTTAGATTCATTTAGTTTGATCCTCCACCTGCTTGTCCAGGTATGAATTCTATTCATTGATATCTGCAATTTTCCAGCTGATTCTTCATGACTCGTTCTTACTGTTAATACGGCAGTGTCATCTGCGACCGTAGCTACGGTATCAATTTTTAGTTTAGGAATATCACTCGTCTAGAGGAGGTATGGGACGGGTCCCAATACACTTCCTTGTGGCAACCCTGCACTAATTCTTTTAAGCTCAGAGTAGTCTTCATTTTGCTTAATTCTAAAATGTCTATCTAATATGTAAGACTCCAGAATGTCAGAAAACTGTTTCGGCCTATTCATCTTCATTTTATGCCAAACATTATAAAATGCCTGTGCCACATCAAGAAATACTGTGGAACAAACATTTTCTATTCTAATGGTTTTTCTGTTATATCCGTAATTCTGTGGATTTGATTATAGTGGAATGACATTCTCTAAACACAAATTGATGAGATGGGATGAGATCATGTTCTTCTATAATTGGTTTTAATCGTGTTGGCAGAAGCTTTTCACAAAGAGTTTTGATAGTACTGCAAGTAGGTCTATAAGAAGAAACTTCGTGTGGCAGGTTTGGGGATTATTATGACCTCTGCTACCTTTCACATCAAAGTTACATACTTTAGTCTCAAGGATGCATTAATTACATGTATTAATTTAGCAATTGGTTATCTGGGGAGCTGTTTTCGCGATTCTCCAGTGATGAGATAAAATCCAGGGGCTTTCCATGGATTTATGTTTTCTTTAGTTTTTTAATTATATCATTAGGAGAAGTGAGCTTTATTTTCACATCATCCCAAATCCTTATCAATCCAAAAGGAGTACCTTGTTAGAGGTTTTCATTGCCTTTAATTGGTTGAAAAGTATTTTCTAGATGCACCGCAAATCGATCAGCTTTTTCTTGATTATTTCTCGCCCACTTGCCATTTTCCATTCTTATTGGAGGAGGTTGCATAATTGAATAATAGGTCTTTTCAGTATTTTAGTAGCTTTTCAAAACTAAATCAGTTCTTATGTTATTTGTTAGTTCACTAAGGTATGCACTGATCGATTTATTTTTAATTCGGTAGACTTCTCTTTTTAATTATTGAGTGGCATTATATAGATTAGTTCTATCGATCAGGGCTCTGGATTGATGCCATTTTTTCCTCAGTTCAATTTTTTCTGAAATCAGGTCTCTTATTTCTTTTGGGTAGGTAGTTGTTTCCCTTGTTTAAGAGTTATCTCAAGCTGCTTGTTGTATTTGTTTAACAAATAGTTCAACTTCTTTTTTATTTCAATAATGTCATTGATTCAATTATAGGTATCATCGACAATATTACCTATTATAAGAATAAAATATATAATAAAAATAATATTTATTTATCTTGAGGAAATAAATTACCTCGGAAGTGAATTATAGGCTATGTAGTAGAGTAAATGAAGAATTCAACATTACAAATGTCGAAGACAGGGCGGACTATGTTTTAATCTCTTTTTTATGGTGTCAATAATATATGATGATAAAAAGTCCGCTTCATAAAAAATTCCGCTCGGTTACTTATTAAACAATTTAGATGCAAAAATACGATTTCTTGAGTATAACTTTTTCAATTTAATTTTTATTGATAAACTGATTCGAAAGAACGGAAAATTTTAGGAAAAAAACATATAAAACATTGCTTTGTAGCATAGAGCCAGTAACAATTTGTTAACCAAGGCATCCAAGTTGTGCTGTGTCGGCCGCCCGCTCCCACAGAGAGATGGCCTTCGCGAGTGTGCGCGCTACACATAAATGACTATAACTATAGACTGGTAAATACAAATGTTATAAAACAAATTCGACATCAAAAAGGACCCATTTCTCGAACAACTTCAAGTGTTTAAATAAAATTTCGCAAATTTTTATTTGGTGATAATATAGTTGAAACTTGTAGATCAACTAAATTATCTATTATTCAACGAAATTCGTCGAAACATGTACAAAATAGGTAAAAACACTTGAATAATGCAACAGTAGTATATGGAAAGGTATTAGCTAAAAAAGGTGAAAACCATTAGACAACTTTATTTAACAAATTAGACTCTTTTGAATTTTCAAAAATCACATTCTTTTCTTTTAAACCTCCAATTTTGATCGTTGATAACATAATTTTGCAAAATGATATCGACCCTTTACAGGTGGTCAATTTAAAGCTTGTTATGTGTACTTTCTAACGAAATAGTTTGTCTTATCACAACTAGAGTATTTTATGCATATTTTCACTGAAACCGACATAAACAAATTTAGTCTTTAAAAAAATTTTGAAAATTGACATGAAAAAATTAATGAGATAAAAAAATTGTTTTAATTTATTTGTACACTCAGAGGTGGTACAGTGGATACCTACCTTTCATACTTTAACTTAGTTTGATTTTTTTCCAATGCAATAAGCATTCTAAATACAAAAAGGGAGAAATCCATGTTGTTAAAACGCGTTTGCATCACATTTGCAAATTTAGTTCGCACACTAGAATTCCTAGTTATATAATTTTTAGTGCACGCTTTGTAGGTATGGACTGTAATGCTGTATAATTTCTTTAATAATTTCTTATAACAATTTTTTATAATATAATTACAAATAACAAACATGTTTACTGTATAAAAGATTACATTTCTTATTACAGCCTTAATGTAATAGGAATAATTTTTACGTACTATTTCGAATTTGAAATCGGGTGTTGTTTCATGTACATGCGCCTTTGCATGCACAAACTTCTACGTGGGTAGCGTAAAAGACTGTGTGTAGTGTGTAGTACTACGTTAAAGCTATGCGTGTGTTCGTCAACGAAAATGCTCTGCAGTTTTTACTTAATTCATATATTAAAAATTATAAAAATAATTTTTACAGTGTTTTCATTTTTCCCTCGTAACGTAAGATAATAAATTCTATACCATAACTAGAATTTCTCAATCAAGTGTAAGATTTGTATGCAGCAGGTACAAAAATCCGTATGTATAAGTTATTGTTTATTTCTTACCTAGCTTCGCTTTTTCTTTCAATAGGAACAGCCACATTCTCTTTTAATTAAAAGGAATATACATGGAAATCATTAAAATAAACTTTTGCTCTTTTTTTACTAATTTTCTCACTTTTATTGCGTTCCGGTCGGCCATTTTGAATCCGCCATTTTGAATTTTAAAAATTTAATTTAAGATTCGTATTTAGCACACCCAAAAACCCCCAGGAAACAATTTTCATTAATTTCGATTGATTTCTCTTCGAGTTATTCTATTTTACATGTAATTTTGCAATTATTGTTTACTATTGCAAAATTAAGAAAACAGCGGTAATTTTCAAAGGGGGGACTTTTACATTTAAAGTATTTCTAAGGTTTTGCAAAAAATGTTGAGTCAATCCGACCTGTCATTCAAAATTGTAAAGTTGAGCCCCTTTTTGTCTTCATTTACTCCAGTAATGAATTTTTGCCACAAGAAAATGTGTCGGTGATGCATGTTTTGCGGTGAATTGTGCACGGTGAGTATTCCAGATTAGTATATTCTATAACAAGTTATGGAATGGCCCATATTCCACACGAGCGAAAAGTTTGTAGGCCAAGCCGAAGGAGAGGACTGCGGTTCGCGAGTGTGGAATATGCCATTCCTAACGTGTTGTAGACTATACTTTCTCTAACAAGAATTTAGAAATTATACAAAGAAACTTTAAAACTTCAAAACATCAAATGCGAAGCTGCCTTTTTTTCGACGTAATTATAGCAACCGAACCATTAACAGCTTCTGATTCGTCGAAAGCCGTGCGGTATTATACCATAACAGTGTGTTGGAATGATACTTGTTCCGGCACAATTTTTAGTTGTGGAATTTGTAATTTCTAAAATGGTGTTAGAGAAACACCTTTACATACAAATCAGAAATTCCTTCACCTCTATTTTCGAATTTCCTATCCCCCCTAATAATTTCATAAGCTGAGATAACCTGTTCCAACGGAAACAGTATTACCATTAAACCAAGTTTCAGTTAATGTAAAAATATTTGAAAAGTTTAATTTAATATTACATCTGATAAATCTTGAAAACGAGATGACATGATCATAATTAATATATTTAATATACCAAGGCGAAAATTGGCAGCGCTTAAAAGACACCTCTGAAAGTGATCTAAAAAATATAAAAAATTGGATGGACCATAAATTACTTACAATTAACTTTCAAAAAACAAAATACCTACCATTTACATGCTACAATAGGAATATACCATTATACACGTCCTTAAATATCGATGAAAACACACAAATATCGCAAACGGACACAATAAAATATTTAGGTGTTACTATGGACCAGCATCTTAGATGGAATCATCATATACAAAATGTTACCCAAACACTGAGAGGTCTACTATATAGATTTAAATACCTGAAAAACATATTAGACGTAGAAAATTTAAAAACCATTTATTATGCCTTGATTGAATCTCGACTCCGCTATGGTATTATAGGATGGGGAGGGGTCGTCAACGAATATTTAAAGAAACTAAATGTTACTTCAAAAAGATTCCTAAAAATAATCTTTGGTAAACCAAGTACTTACCCCTCAGATGATATTTATAAAGAATCCAAAATTTTTGATTTGCGTCAATTGTATTTTACAGCAATAATCAATTTACAACACAATAATAAGGACAATTTAGTAGAAATAGATCATAACTATCACACTCGACATAAACTCACATCTTATAGAACGCCATTCTCCTCTAAGTCAATAGGCCAACGTCATGCCACTTATCTTGGTCCGAGACTATATAATATATTACCGAATGAATTAAAAGCATGTCGCTCCCTATCCGACTAAAAAAATTTGTATTGAACTTTAATAGAACCGAATTACAGAAATTAATAGAAATGAGACCCTGAATATACGCTACAGAGACGCTACCATTTTTTCAGTTAGAAATCGCATTTTGTAGTCGTAGGTCATCTATTTTATAATATATACATGTCTAATTATTTTTTAACGTTATGGAATATTAATATTTTTAGCTGTAGGAAAAATTACATAGTTACCTATTTCATTATATACCTATTATATTACCTATTTAATTATATGTGTAAGAGTATATCATACGTATATGTAATGTACTGCTTGTATTGAAGTATAGTTATATTATAAGTACATGTATTTAAATATAAATGTGTTTTACAATATTTCAGTAATGTAAAAAATTATTGGTAATTCAACCGCGGACAGCCCTGGCTTTGCGGGTTACCTTAGTTTATTTGCTTGTTAATTGAATTTGTTGTGTACTATTCTGTTCTCTGTACAAATACTTAGTAGCTAATAAACAATTATTATTATTATTATTATTATTATATTATGTCGGTATTTTTGCAACAGTTTTATTCGCTGTGATTTAAAAACTATACTACTATAAGCTATATAAGGCGATTATAATGTCAAATTCTGTTGCGCTCCTCTCATCTATCACTATTAGTTCAGTAGCTGTCAGTAATAGGAAATAACAGAGTTCGAGTTATACCAGTAAAACTGGGACTGCAGGTATGATTGCGATGTGACATAGTTTACAATTTCATGCTTAATAAAGATCGTTACAAAGCCCATTTGTAGTCATGATGAAATTTCAGATGATAATCCAGCTATATTCCAAACGCACGTACATAGTAGTATCCAATCATTTTCAGAAAAACAATGATTTGTGCTCTTCATTCGTTCCAGAAATGGTTTTTATTTATTATTCAGTGTTAAATCTGCTAGTGAGAGTTTACATGATGCATTACGTTGTACGAGGAGTTTTATAGAATTTGATACAAACTGATTTTTTAAATTGTCGGACCAATAATAAAAATTTAAATAAATTGTTCTGTTAATATTTCGTAAGCAACTATTCTAAGTAATTAAAATATTTTGGAATTAGAATGAAATTAGTTTGTATGATTTTATTAAATTGAGCTAAAATTGGAAAACCTAAATCACCAAATAAACTACGCTTTTTTACAGATCTCAATTATGAACTTACTAATACTGACACAATCAACAAATTAGATGAAAAGTGTAAAAATTTGAAACTAGTTAAGGAGTCATCAATTTTAATCTAATCTTATTGGACGAACGTATTAGAAGATCCGTGTCATTATGTAATTTTGTAATAAGTTGCCAGATGGGTATTCCTATTTCAAATTGTATAAGTCTATAATATGTTCCTATTCGCATTTTCATATTTTTGGCATCATCTTCACCATTTTATGAAATGTGACCATTTTAAATACCTGTGGCGTCTATTATCGACTCTTGTTTAGTTCAATTCTGTAGCTCAGTCCTGACGCCCAGTGGCATCTCCTAAATGTCAGAGCAAACCACAGAAAAAATTGAAAGTCCGAAAATACTCTTTTTATTGGATATGGATGAGGAAGGTTAAATAAAACATAAAGATTTTCTGTACTGTCATCAAGCAATATATTCAATAAATCAGTAAAAAGGGTTAATTTGAACATTTCTAATCTTCCCTCTCTCTATCTCCCTCTGAGCTTCTCTACTATCACGGTATACTGCAATGCAATAATTCAAACTTCGTTGCTGTTGTTTTGTTACAATTGATATTAACAATATACGCCGATGGCGTTTGAAATACTGCCTACGTAATTTGTCACATAATCCTTGCATGTACGTGTGAAAATGAGGAGGAAAAGTGAGTTGAAGCTATATTCAATAATTAGAAATGTATTCAGATCATACCCCATGAATTCCGCATCAATTCTGCTTTAATATTGGAGTTTTTAATTAATTCGTAGGTAATACTGTTGCAGTTATGGAAATAGAGAATTTGAAAATTTTATTTATTTATTAATAAATAAGGTAAAAATTTTGTGTACACTTTACCATGAAATTGTCCAATTAGTGTAAACAATATCACAGTTTAACTACAAATAATGTAATAAAGATACCTTGAAAATCCAATTTATTTCTATTTTACTCAATGCGATAGGTAAGACACAAAAATATATTATTTATATTTGCAGCTGTAAGACAATAATTGGACAGCTAATTATTTTAATTGTTTCACTATTAATAAATTTATATGTGTAAAAATTTTTGGAGAAAAACTGAAACACATTTAAACAAATGGTCCATAAAATAAAAAATTTATTTATAAATAAATATTTGAGAAAAATTAAAACGCTTTTAAAGAAATTAGAAGAGGTGCTAAAAGTATCATCGTATGCAAAATGTGAGTGACGGTTTTTGACTTTGGAAATTAGTTTTCTACTGCTGCAACAACATTAAAACGCTTTTTGCCCTCAAGGAGTCCGTTTTGATTTTTCGAAATACTTACTTTATTAATAGTTGAATGTTGAATGTTTTGATAATTTGCAAGTTGGAAGTCTTTTGATATCATATCTTCTGTGGGTTTTAGTCTTGGAATTGATACTTCATACAAGTTATTATTTTTTTCTTGATACAAAACTGTAGAGTTTGCCGGACGTAAATCTGGTCCCAATTCGTTTAAACTAATTTTTTTCAAACAAACTGCAAACCTAGGTTGACCGAAGTTTTTTTTTAGGTTTTTTTGGTCGTTTTAAACAAAAAGTTCTCTTTTTCGTGAAGGTGACCAAACGATTTAATGTTTGAATAGACGCAAAAACGGTCATTTTCAAGGTAGAAATACTGTATTAAAAAACGAATTTCTTGAGCTCGCCAAAATTCTTATATAATCTTTAAACGTCCATTAACAAAATCCTGAAGAGTAAGTGCAGATTTTTTTATTCTAAAGCTTAAATATTTAGTTGTTAAATAGAAGTTATTAGCAGGGCGCGCGCTCTTTCAATTGTTTATGAGTCGGAAACGAAAAAACGACCGTTTTTATTTAAATTGACCAAGAACACCTAGACAAAATTCATTCGGGTCAAAATTAGCGATTTTTGTAATTTGTTTAAATTAATTATTTTTATTCAAATTACACAAATCGCTTATTTTGACCCGAATAAATTTTTTTTAGGTTTTCTTGGACATTTTAAACAAAATGTGTACTGTCATATTTCCATAAAGTTGACCGTTTCTGACTTATAAACAATTGAAAAAGCGCGCGGCCGGCTAAAAACGTCTATTTAAGAATTAAAGTCTAAGCTTTAGAATGAAAAAGTCTGCACTTAACTCTTCAGGATTGTGTTAATGTATGTTCAAAGATTGTATGAGAATTTTGGCAAACTCAAGAAATTCATTTTTACTTCCCTCGCATACCGAAGAGAAAAGAGTCGAGAAAAAGTCACCCTCCGAGATTTTTTCGGATTTTCACGTTTCAGATCATGTAGATTACGAAAACATATGTTGTCCAATTTCGTCAGTCTGTTTGTCTGTCTCTGTGTCTGTTGGTGCATGATCTAAAAAACTACTTGACGGAGAACAGTCTTTGGTAGATAGCTAACGCTACTGTCAGAGAAGAAATGGTTAAACTTTCACTGGAAAATATACAGGGTGAACCATCTAAAGGGAATACAGATTGAGAAAAAAATTATTTTGCTCAAATTTAAAATTTCCACGTTTTATGACATTCTAAACCTATTTCAGCAAAAAAAAATAGAATTTTTTTTTTATCAACATTTTGGAAAACATTTTTACCACTAGAATAGTTAAGAAAATTTTTTTGCTCAAATTTAAAATTTCTACGTTTCATAAGTAGGTATGGCGTAGGGTGAGACCGGGCTCCGCCCCCCCAAAATAGGGCCCCCGTAGGGCTTCTCCGGGGCCCCGTAGGGCTTCGCCCCCCTCGTGGCAGGTGGCCCCCCTCGTGGCAGGTGACCCCCCTGTGCGGTACAGCTTTTTACAGGTCTGGTACAGCTTTTTACAGGTCTGACACAGCTTTTTACAGGTCTGGTACAGCTTTTTATACCAGACCTGTAAAAAGCTGTACCGCACAGGGGGGTCACCTGCCACGAGGGGGGCCACCTGCCACGAGGGGGGCGAAGCCCTACGGGGCCCCGGAGAAGCCCTACGGGGGCCCAATTTTGGGGGGCGGAGCCCGGTCTCACCCGACGCCATACCTACTTTCATGACATTCTATACCTATTTAAAACAAAAATTTAAAATATTTGTAATCTATTTTTGCCACTACTATAGAATAAATGACAACATTTTATTTTGCTCAAATTTAACAATGTCCGCGTTTCATGACATTCTAAACCTATTACAAATAAAAAAAATCGGTAAAGGTATTTACACAGAACTTCCCTCTCTATTATTCTACAGCGGTATTTCTTTTTCTCAAATAGGTTTAGAATGTCAGTCATGTCAAACGTGAAAATTTTAAATTTGAGGAAAAAAAAATTTTACATCTGTTTTAGTGGTAAATTTTTTTTTCAAAAATGTTGGTGAAATAAATGTTGCAAATTTTCTTTTCCGAAAAATTTTTTCATCTATTCTATACCCAGTGATAAATAGATTAAAATTTTTTGCAAAAAAATTTTTTTCAAAAAGTCAACACAATTTTTAGATTTGTTTAAATAGGTTTAGAATGCCATGAAAACGTGAAAATTTAAATTTGAACAAAGAAAAAAAAATTCAGTCTGTATTAGTGGTAAAATTTTTTCAAAAATAGTAAAAAAGTTTCTAAAAATGTTTTTTTTTAATAGGTTAAAACTCCATGAAACGTGGAAATTTTCAATTTGAATAAAGAAAAAAATTTTTCCATCTATTTTAGTGGTAAAAAATTTTTCAAAAATGTTGGTAAAAAATAAAAAAAAAAAATTTTTACATAGGTTTAGAATGCCATGAAACGTGGAAATTTGAACAAAGACAAAAACATTTTTTAGCGGTAAAAAATTTTTCAAAAATGTTGGTGAAAAAATTTTCAAATGAAACGTGGAAATTTTAAATTTGAGCAAAAAAAAATTTTTCATTATTTATTCCCTTTAGATGATCCACCCTGTATATTTTCCAGTGAAAGTTCTACCATTTCTTCGCTGACAGTAGGGTCAACTACCTACCAAATTTGACTGCTCTCCGTCAAGTAGTTTTTTTAGTAAATGCACCAACAGACAGACAGACAGACTGACGGAATTGAAAAACCTATATTTTCGTAATCTCCGTGATCTGAAACGTCAGAATCCGAAAAAATGAGGGTGAGGGTGATTTTTTCTCGAATACAATACTTCCCTTCGGTATGCGAGGGAAGTAAAAATTGAACATTTTTTCTACCATTTTGGAAAATATTTTTACCACTATAGTCTGTTTTTAAACCAGGAGGAGTAAACATGAAAGTTCCATCCACACCATAAAAGTAACTAAAAAATACACTAAAACCCTTTTGACGTTTTGGGCAACCAACAATGCACGACTACAGTGTTTTTGTGTGTATTTTATTACATTATATAATCCAACGACCTCTATTTGACCTCTAGGTATTTTGTACAGTATCCAAACCATTTACGCAATATAAAGGCACCAAGTAACTAGCCACATTTACCTTCAGATTTACACAAAAGGAATTAAAACTCATATATAATGTGCAAACGATAAAATAGAAATTACAACCACACATGTTATGACATGAAATTAAAATATTTACAATATGTCAAAATTTTTTACTATTGTCTTGTGTAAAACTGGCGAGGGTCTATCTAATCACAGATGTATGATTTAGCGCGTTAAATTTAAAACGCTCCTCCTGGTTTAAAAACAGACCAAAATGTTATTTTGCTCACATTTAAAATTTCTACATTTCATGGCATTCTAAAGGTATTTAAAACAAAAATTGAAAATTTTCTTGAAAAAATTTGTAATCTTTTTTTTACCACTACTAGAGTATAGATGAAAAATTAAAATTCACACGTTTCATGACATTCTAAGCCTATTTCAGTAAAAAAAAATCGGTATTTACACAAAACTTCCCTCTTTAATTGTGGTCACACTAAAAAATTATTGATTACGAAGTAACATTGAGAATAATAATCGGAATATAGTTATCACTATTATTACAAAGAAATCCTGATAACTTTTGGTGAAAAGAATATACAGAGTGGTCATCTGACACCAAAAATTCAATAACAGGTGCCAAATATGGAATGCTTGCGCATATACTTTTATCTTTTACCACTACTATAGAACAGATGATGAAATTTCTTTTTGCCACTAGAACACACACAAAAAAATTGTTTGCTCAAATTTAAAATTACCGCGTTTCATTCACATTCCAAACCCAATTTAAAAAAATGAAATTTTTTAACCACTACTATACTTCTACTCCACTACGTGAATGTGGAACTGAAAATGTGACAGATGGCAATAGTATTTGGCATATGCACCTATTATAGTTTTATTGAAAAATGTACAAGTTGGTCATCCCAAGAAATAATTCAGTCATGGTGGATATTTGTAAAGGTATTTGAGCAAGCCTTTCATATTTGGCACCTATTATTTAGTATTGAATTTTTGCTGTCAGATGACCACTCTGTATATTTTTTTGACCAAAAGTTGTCAGGTTTTCTGTGTAATAATAGTGATAACTATATTACGATTATTATTCTCAATGTTATTTCGTAATTAATAATTTTTTAGAGTGACCGCCATGCACAAATAAAGAGGGAAGTTCTGTGTAAATACCTTTACCGATTTTTTTTTTACTGTATTTCAACCTTGAAAATTACAGTTTTTGCGTTCTTTTAAACAAAAAATTACTTATAAGTCGGAAACGGTCAACTTTACGAAGAAATCACAAGAGACCTTCTTTGCTTAAAGTGACCAAAAAAATCTTTGAAAAAGCACGCGGAATTTTTGCCTTGTCTAACATACAAGTGTGGACTGGGGTTGTATAGAGTAACTGAACCACGACGGTCACGGGCAACATCGTTTTTTATGAGGGTTTATGAGGTTTTAAATCCTCAGGTAGACAATAAAAAAGGCAAAATTCGCCACTCATATTTTGTAAACGAAAATAGTTTGAGCACCTGCTCTAAATGGTCCACAAAAAATTATAATTAATCAGCTCCATATCCTTAATTCCCCAGTATGTTATATGCAGTTGCTCATGAAACATTTTGTATTTTCATAATTACGTGTATCTGCTCAACTTAATAAATGCGTTTTAATGTTCTCTCAGTAGAGTAGACAATCATTAGAACTAACCTAAGAGAAGATGTACTTATTGTGCTCTAAACTTAATTCAAGAAGTTTCCTTATCGCACATTCTAAACTTGGGTGTATATAGCTTTGTTATTTTCTGCGAGTCCCATTAAAGTTTCCTCGATAATTTGCTATGGATTAAATTATATTAAATATAATAGCTAACCAAAGACGTGAAGACTTGCATGCAGTTTTAAATCATGGACATATCAGCGGTTTTGGTCTTCTCTTCATCAATACTTTTACTTTAGTTTTCTGAGCCACTACAAATTTGTGGTAAAATTTCGGAGTAAGCCGGAACGGCATTTACCAGCGGGGTTTGCCAATGCAGTTAACTTTAGTCTCGATCGAAGTTTTAGAATACCATTATGAGAATTTTGTTTTATATTACAAAAAAAAAATTGAAACTGTGTAGTTATTATTAAAGTTATATCAGATTTACATTTAGAAATAAGGTTTTCCTTAAGGTGGCCATTCCCTAGAAAGAGATATCCGATAGGGAAATATTCATTATTTTTGGCCCTAACTTTTTTTTATTAGTGCATATATTTAGAAAAACTATAAGAATACCTAAGTAGAACCATAACAAGACTATTACTATGGATTTTTACTCAATAATTTCAGTGGCTTGCAAAATAGCTAGCTTAAAATTAAAAATTATGTTATCTTCCTATTTCGTAGTTTTAAATCTAGCTATTCGTAAAATCTATACCTGGGCCTCCCTTTTTCATGTGGATGATATAATAAGCAACATGTGTTTATCATAGACAGCCAGCTGTGGATGAAACAGATAAATTTTGTTTAACTAATATTTTAGTTTATTAATGTAGTTTATTTCTTTATTTAAATTGAAAAAAAATATATTAAAAGTAAAAAGGTATTAAACATGGTATTTAAATAGAAAAATACCCGGAAATGGAAAATGGAAACTAAAACTAAAACTGATTACTTCAAAAACAAACCAATGTATACTATGTATAGGATGTACAAAATATTCGGGCTTTTTCCTCATAACCCGCTGAAAAAACTCTTTTTACCGCGAGACAGAGCCCTTCCCTGCACTTCGACCGTAAATGGATATTTACCTGTGGAACGGTTAATATAAATAGAAGCTCATTGCTGTCAGCTGAAACGCAGGTTTCTGGAAACCATCAAACCATTGACCTACAGCACAACACAACAAGCTTGTCCCATGTCCAATCCGGCGTATTCAGCTTGCCCGGCGGTATATAAAACATCCAAGGTTTAGTCCGGCACGCGGTTTGGTCGTCCGTTGCGCGGTCGATTGGAGCCGCCTAGCCGTGACATGAATATGTCACACCGAGTAAAGGATGTAATTGTATTCGTCTGGGAGACTGCATCCGGCCGTTCGGTGGGCGGCCCGGTTGCATGTTGGAACGAACCTCCGGACTGGATGACCAGAATCGGCAGCAAGGCTCACCTTACGCTGGCAAATCAATCAATCAATCAAAACGCTTCCTTCTCCCAAAGAAATTAAAAAGAGAAATCTCAATTTTTTCGTATTTTTTTTGTGGGAGAATAAGGCACTTTGGAGAAAAAATACAAGTTGCTTAGATTCAACCAAGGAATATGTCTGAATTTTTTGGGGTTCTTCTGAAGAAAGAAAACTATATTTCTGTCTAAAGAATTCTGAAAACCGACAGGCGTGTTTTTTGGATAAAAATGGGGAACTTTTGGCTCTTGGAGTTTTTGTCTAAAACATTTTCTTCACCCCAAACTAATAAAGTTCTATGAATCCTTTTTTTGTTATTTTCTTCCGGGAGAAGGAAGCACTTTAGAAAATAAGACCAAGTGACAAAAAATGATTATTTTTGCCCAGAAAATGTGCCTGAAATCTTTCAGAATTTTTTGCGATTTTCTCGAAGAGAGCGAGGTCCTGTGACCTGCCGTTAAGGGAAATGATAGCTACAGATGCCTGCAACATCTCCACCAAGCAACAGTAACTACGGTTCGCCAAGCTGCTCTCATAATATTAGTAGCTGCGACAAACGAAAATTTCCTAAATCACTAATTTGTAATTATGTCAGCTTTCTCGAATGGCAACGTCTTTTAGGCACCCAATAGGTGTCTAAAAGATGTCATCGTTTATAAAGCGATAAAAATGTCTCATAGAGCATAAGACGACAACGTGCCGAGAAAGCTACCCACAGCTCCCGTGCTATACGTTAATCTATTGGGTAATTTATACAACATTTTATTTGGTTGCTGCATCGAGAATGCACGTTTATATTATGTTATAACTATTTCTGTTGTAGGTTGTACTCCAAACAAGATATTTAGAAATATCTCTTTTTAAGGCGATACGTTTTGGTGGACCGCAAAGTCTACAAAATGTACAATTTGAAGATTTCCGAACTTCCTCGTATTGAACGTTTTCTGGCTATTGGACTAATTTATTATAACTGAATTCTTTTCAGTCACTCCTATGCATTTCATAGGTACAATCATCACAATCAGTTACTGCCAGCAATATTAAAATACCCCGAGGGCTTTGTGAACAGAACGATTATTATAGGCCAGGGCTATTAAATGGAAAGCTAAGTACGATAAAGGGTAACATGCTTCAATTAGTAATCTAACTACAATATCGTAAATTCGATAGGATTATATTGTTGCTTTCAAGATTATGGTTCATTAACAAGATTAAAATGATAATTAACATAGGATTGCTTGTTGCTAGGCTAATGCAGTGCGAGCAGACGCATAAATACATTTTTCACCAATCTGATAGTATAGAATACATATACATAGGATATAATCTATAGTCCAGTTGCCACAGGTTTTGACCTCGGCAGAAACTAGAACAGATAATATTTGGCACACAATATGTTTCAAGGTATACTATTTAAAGAAATTGGTATAGGTATTTACACAGAACTTTTCTCTTTATTTTTAAAGGACGGACACTCTAAAAAAATATGAATTACCAAAGACACATGAGAACGATAATCGGAATGTAGCAGCAAAAATTCAATCTTAAATAAAAGGTGCCAAATATGGAAGGTTGAGTAAGTACCTTTACAAATTTCCACAATGGTTGAATTATTTCTTAGAATGACCGCCCTATATATTTTTCACTAAAACTGTAATAGGTATCCTCCTTACCAATTATCTTAACTATATGCCAAATATTATTGCCGTCATCAGGTAAAACTCCCGGATGACTGGAATATAGGTATAATAATACCTATACATAAAGAAGGAGACCAAATGACATGTCACAACTATCGAGCAATCACTCTCCTAAACGTGACGTACTAGCTTACATGCTCTATAATCACCTAATAGCATATAGCGAAGATATAATACGCAAATATCAAAGTGAATTTCGTAAAGAAAAGTCAACAACTGACCAAATATTTCTCCTTAGACGGGTGCTAGAAAAGACCTACGAATACAGAATTGAAACCCACCACCACATATTATTAATAGATTTCAGAAGTGCCTATGATAGCACAGATATAAAGTCACTTTATAATGCCATGTTAGAATTTAATATTCCAAAATACATCTAATATTAGTGAAGGAAACCCTCTCAAATGTCGAATGCAAAGTTAAGGTCCAAAACGACATGTCAAGATCCTTTCAAACACACACAGGACCACGGCAAGGAGATAGTCTATTATGCTTGTTGTTTAACATAGCACTAGAAAAAGCGGTAAGAAAATCGGGTATATTGACAAGGAGAACTATTATCAACAAGAGCATACAAATACTAGCATACGCGGATGACATTGATGTAATAGCAAAATTAAAAAGAGACCTAATACAAATCTTCAAAGCAGCTGCGATGAAACTAGGGTTACAGGTTAATATTGCCAAAACAAAGTATATGAAAGTAAATTGTTACTATTGTAACAATTTAGCGTGACCCGATGATCTGGTGATAGAGTTTACATATCTTGGATCTCAATTAACATTATAAGTGCTGACATCGAGAGAAGAATATACCTGGCTAACAGGGCATACTATGAGTTAAAAAAGCGTCTAACATCAAGCATAGTAATCAAGAGAACCAAGGGATTGATATATAAAGTCCTTATTAAACCTGTCCTCACCTACGCGTCAGAAACATGGACGATGACAAAAAGCGATGAGGAGCTGCTGGGTTGCTTTGAACAAAAAATGCTTTGTCACATATGCAGAGGTGTGCAGGAGAACGGGATGTGGCGCAGGCGTTATAATTTGGAAGTCTGCGAAGAGCCTGATATTGCCAAATCCATCAAAATCAATAGATTAAGGTGGCTTGGTCACCTAGAATGGATGGATGAAATGGAACCCCCAAAACGGATATTCCACCAAACACCGGCGGGAACTCGAAAGAGAGGTATGCTCAGAGCCAGATTCAAGGAACAGGTAGAAGAGAGCATAAGAACGCTGAGAATCACAAATTGGAGAGAAAAGCAAGAAATAGGAAAGAATAGTTACCATTCTTCCTTATTTCTTGCCTTTCTCTCCAATTTCTGATTCTCAGCGTTCTTACGCTATCTTGGGATAGGCCAAGACCCACCTTGGGCTGTAGAGCCAAGGGTGATGATGACTATTGCCATCTGTCATATTTTTAGTTGCACATCCACATAGTGGAAGTATAGTAGTGGTTAAAGAATTTCAATTTTTTTTTCTTTTTTGAAATAGGTTTAGAATGTCATGAAACGCGGAAATTTTAAATTTGAGCAAAAAGTGACTTAAGTATCTCTTCTATCATGGCAAAATTTTATATTTTTTTTATAGGTTTAGAATGTCATGAACCGTGGAAATTTTAAATCAGAGCGAAATAATTTTTGTTCCATTATCTATTCCCTTTAGACAGTCCACCCTGTATATATTCCAGTAAAATTCTAACCAGTCAAGCAAATTTGACTGCCAGTCTGCCTTCCGTCAAACAGTGCATCGTTAGCAAAGAGTTTAATAAATAAGGAAGGCAAGCCGTCGATTTGCCGGGAGTCGCGGTTTGGTTGCCTTGGAGACGGTAGGCTCTTCGTCCTTGTCGCACACCTCGTACCCTCTCTCTCCACTATGTTACAAAGCAACACAGCCTTACCCGGCGCGCTTTGATTTCAAACAAATTGCGTCAATTTTCGTCAATCGTCACCTCCCCTCACGTAATGTGCGACAAAGAGAGAACGAATCGTGTGAGAAGGATGAGAAGCCTAAAGCCTCCAGCTGCTTATGCATTACGCTTATGGAGCTTGTTTCCTCTATTTGTTAAACTCTTTGATCGTTTGTTGGAGAATTTAGTTGGTGTCCGACCAACTGCGAGGAGAAACGTGTGCAAGGAGTAGTAAATAGAGGAACTTGTAGGTAAGACCGATTGTATTTTCCCATAAGTCCGAATCTGGTGCGCAAGCGGACTACGTCATCTTTCCCCTTATCATCTTTGTCACTTGAAGTATCAAGAGGCATCTTCTAGAAGACAGATAGGAGTTCGTGCCTGACGTCCTTGGACAGAAGTTCACTCCAGTCCGGTAAGCTGCATGTGTGCTCATCAGCCACAGGAGGAAGTGAGTAAAGTTTATAAGTACCAACTTGGCAAGTGCCTACTCACTCTTGGTATCCGTATTGCACTATTGTCTGTACTACTGCCCGTTTTCACCGCTCTTGGTCATCGGCACCACTCACTAACCGTTTACCATATCATCGTCTCCTTAACCGCATCGTCACTGTTTTCACATTAGCTTTGCTTTCGTGTAGCCTCACTTCAGCTTAAGCTCTTCATTGTCTGTTTGGTAATAGTAGTCGTAGTATTAAGTTTGTAAATCGTAGGTTATAAGATAGTAAACCTTGTTATATAATCTAACTCGTGCTTTTAACTGTGGTGCATGTGAAGTCTAACTATCTCTAGACCCGCTGAACATTACCATTTCGTCACTGTAGCTACTCAAGCTTTGCTGAATAGGCTTTGAGGGTAATTTGTTGTTCCACCAGTAAATGAACTGGCGCCCGAGCTTTCCGCATTCCGTCCTTACCGTCAACCGACTGCCAAGGTTCAAGTGTCAAAGTGACGCTTCATCAACTTCTGGGTGAATTTAACGTCACATGCTTGAAAATATCACATATAGAGCCTACCCCAATATGCTGCAGTTGTCAGACAATATCATTAAAAATGTTTGAAATATTTTTCAAACACTTTCTCTAAAACTATGTACTTTAGACCCCATCTAGTCGTTTAATGACATGACACTGATTACGCTGTTAGCTACTATTCATTTACTACTTTCGGGCACAAGCATTTAAAAAAGTCCTTACTGCATTCCTCTATTATTTATATTGTAATTTAAAATAACTTTTACTATTCTTCATTGTAATGTACCAAATATAAAAAAACAACAACAAAAATTATAAGTAACATATTTGCAGAATGCTTTTACGTTTATGTCTCCTATATTAGGCTGGACCCTATGATACGCGAGGAAAGAGGTGGTAAGACATGGACATGTGGTGATTCTGACTATATTTTTCTTGCAGCATTATAAATTATTTTAGTGTAACTTATTTAAGTCACCGCTGTATAGCTAAGGTATGACTGTGTAAAGTGCTAAATAGAGAGGAATGGCGAGTTTTGGTGTGCAAAGCGTCCTTTGGATTTTACGATGCTGAGAAGGTGTAAATGCGGTCTACAAGTAAGTGCATTTTTATCGTCTTATTCTCGTGCGAATGCGAACGTCCAGTAAATTTGGAAGAACTGTTTGAATTATTGAAGCCGATTAAAGCTGTCAGTAGTTGCTCTGTGTAAGCTTATATTGCTCTGTTTGTGTGACTCCGAATTTGGAAACAGATTGTAATTGTCAAGTAATTATTTTTGTTTTTCTTTTATTCAATACAACTGTTTTGTTTCCTTGATTTTTCCAAAACTAAATTTATTTTGTAAGTACCATAAATATACATCTGTGGCGCCCTATTTCTTATTGTAACTTTTTTCTAGTATACTCTGATCCAAGATCCTAATGATCTCTTGTTAGGGCAAAAACTATAATCTCGTAAGAAATAAGCCGGAATTTTTTTTGGTTGTACTTTTTAATTTTTCTAGAGCATTGGTGATATTGTCGTAATATATTCGAATTTCTTGAATATTATCTAAAATATTGGAATTATTATTATGAATATGTAATGCATTGAAAATAACTAGATCGCATAGTGTACAGGCAGCGGATGTAACATTAGATTTCCGTTGCCTGTGCAATCCATCACATACCTATTGGCGTTTTTTTACAAGGCATTGCACTAGCAATGAACTGCACATTGCTGAGTCAGGAAGAACGCGGATAGATATTGATGAAAAAATGCGGAGAAGATTCAATTGTTGTCAAGCCTCCGGAAGGAGATCAATCGTCGGTTAGGCTCCGCAGGGAGGAATAAAAGAAGAGAAAAGTCCCGAAAGGGTGAAATCAGAAAATAGTTGCCTCTTTTCGGCCGGCGCGCGGAATTCAGTCATTATCCGGGGATGAGGGAAATATTGATGTAAGTACCCTTTGTTTCTTACTTGTCAATATATACATATATTTTTACGGCTTATTTGGGTATTATTTTCTGGTGCGTGTGTGTGTGTGTTTAACCCTACCACCCTCTTTACGACGTTAAGAAGACCGACCCGGTCTCTTGCAAATTTAAGTCGAGCACCAAGCTAGTACCCCGATAAGAAGGGGCGCGCACCCTGGGCTCGACAATATCATTTTAAATTATATCTGTTTTTAAAGTGTCTATAAATAATACATACTGGTAAACGTTGAGCAAATACATTGATACTTATCGTCAATATAAGTTATTGTAGAATGTAAACAAGCTAACCATTGTACTCTTCGCCGATTTACTTAACTTTTAATATAATTGTTGCACATTCTGTAGAATACTATCCTTATTTTTATCGTAAATAAAAAAAATATTTGCGAAGAATACAGTAATGTTAGTTTTTATTAGCAAGTGACAACCTTGCCTAATTGCGAGAAAGCCGCCAAATATTGGTCCATAATCTTATCGCATTTGCGAAAAATTTGATGCTGTTAAACTGCCGAGTTAAGCGGTTTTGTATTGTAATAATATTATACCGTGTGACCCATTTGAATGGAAACACCCCTGTAAAAATTATGTCCATTATCTGATTTTAACGGGGCTTTTTTTTTTAAAGATAGGCCATCGATAGCTCTACTTTATGATAAAAACTTAGAGGCAAATTTCAATTTTCAAGACCTACTATGATTTTTTTTCATTGTCAAAAATGGACAAATTTAATTAGCGATTTTTTTATAGAATCTAACTATACCACTGGATTCAGAAACATCTCAAATGGGTAAATCCAAAATTTCGTGAAAAAATATTAAATAATGACAGATTTATGACAAAATTGATGTAGACAATATTTTATAATAACTTTTACATGATTTTTTCTAATAATCGAAGTAGCCCATGAAAAATAAATAATAGAAAGATAAATTAAGTGGATAGTTTTAATAAATATTGTCTTTTAAACAAACTTAATCATATTAGACAATTGAAAGTAATAATAATTAGGTATTTAATAAACAAAATAACAACACATTACAATGATTTATTAAAACACTTATTTTGTTTCTACCACTATATTTTACTGTAACTTAACGCTACTGTAGTTTCGATACTTCAACGTATCATCTTCAAACCGACTCAAGTAAAAGAACGAACATAAGAGAAAACCTAAGCTATTTATAATTTACATTATTCACCTAGTTTTATTACTATGGTGTAGGGGATTTAAAATTATCAAAACTAGAATTGACAGAAACTAATAAAAGGATTAAAGGATTATGAAATAAATATATTAAAAAGGGGTGTGTTATATAGGTCTAACTGGTCATTAAGTAGGTAAATACCTGGGGTTTTGTTTGATTTGAAAATTTCTAAAGATTCTAATAAATTTAATTTAAAACCTTTATTTTGTACATGTAATATATCAAGAGTATTTATATCAGGAAAATGGTGATTTGATTCTAACAAATGCTTTGAAAAAGTGGAGTCTGTTTTTTGGAGTCTGAAAGACCGTATATGTTCTTTGTATCGTGCTTCAAAGGACCGACCAGTTTGGCCTATATAGAAGCCATTACAGTCCGAACATGACAATTTATAAACTCCTAAGTTTTTGAATTTTCCTGTTTTATCTTTTGCATTATATAATAAATGTGACACTATTGTTAGTGGTTTAAAGGCAACCTTAAGATTATGATGTGACAATATGCCGGCAATTTCCTGTGAAATGTTACCGTAAATTGTCAAAGACATAAATTTACACTCACGTTCTTTAATAGGGGGATAGATGCTGTTACAGGCTAATTTGTACTGCTTTTTATTAATTAATTTTTGTATTGTGTTTTCTTGGAACCCGTTGTTAATTGCTATTGTTTTTATGACTTTTATTTCTTTTTCTAAGGTGTCTTGTGACAGAGGTAATGACAAAGCCCTATGCATAATTGAATTGTAAGCTGCTAATTTATGTGCATTAAGACTGAATGAGGAATTTGGAATAGTGGTATGTAAATGTGGGTTTCCGAAAAATTTCAAAATTTATTTTATTCTTGTTGTGTATTAACGTTAGATCCAGAAAGTTTATTTTGCAATCTTTTTCTGCCTCGACTGCGAATTTTATGTTGGGATGGATACGGTTAATAAAATTTAGGAATGTATTTAAATGTCTTTGAGTACCTGTGAAGCAGGCTATTATATCATCCACATATCTGTACCAAAATTTTATATGATTTATGCCTAGCTGTGATTTCAGTATTTTATCTTCTGTATGTGACATAAATATATCTGCTAAAAGAGGACTCAAAGGGGAGCCCATTGCCAAACCTGCATCTTGAGTAAAATATCTGTTATTATATTGGCAATAATTTTGACTAAGACATAGATCTAAGGCTAACATTAATTCGTTTTTCTGAATAGTGTTAATATGAGATTTATCTAAAATATTTAAGATAAGTGGCCTACATTCTTTGGCAGGAATATTTGAAAACATATTTGACACACCGAAAGATACCAACACCCCATTTTCTGGAATATCGCAATCTGACAATGTTTTAGAAAGCTCAATTGAATTTTTGATTGTATATATAGGTTGAAAATTTGTTATGCTTTTAAAAATCGTGTTTACTTTATTTCCTAACTTGTAAGTGGGACTATTGACATATGATACGACGGGTCTTATAAGAGTATTCTCTTTATGGTCTTTAATTAGCCCGTACAGTCTTGGTGCCCGAGGGTTCATACAAATTAGTTTATATTTTTCGGAGTTGTTAAATAAACTATTGTTTTTTGATAAAAATTGTTCAATTTTAGCTTAGGTTTTCTCTTATGTTCATTCATTTACTTGAGTCGCTTTGAAGATGATACGTTGAAGTATCGAAACTATAGTAGCGTTAAATTACAGTAAAATACAGTGGTAGAAACAAAATAAATGTTTTAATAAATCATTATGATCGACTACCACAAAGTAACGGCTAAATCCATCAATTTTTTTACACAACATTACACTATAACTAAAACACGATAATACAGTTCATCTTAAGTATTTGTAGCCTCTACAACGCCGGCGTTTATGTATAATTTGTATGTATATATATATATGTATAATTCTAATTCTAAATTTTAATTGGGGTTTCAGCTTTTATATCTATTTCATTAAGCCGATCCGGACGTGATCTATCCAACCATACATACACCATAACGCTGCGTGCCGTGATTGTTTGGTTGGCTCCGATCGCAATCCAGAGAGGCCACTGTTGTATATTTTAACGTTGAGGTCGACGGTTTGATCCCTAAGCGTTCTCAGATTTTTTTTCAACAAATATAAACTTAAAATTGGTAACAAAATTTCTTTCGGTACTGTAATATGATGTTGAAGTCTGGATTCACGGTACTAGATGGCTATAGGTTTTAAAAATTAAAAATTCTCGGGCTGGATGCACGGATGGAAGCCCTGACGAGAGTTCGATAGTCTAGAGGACACTAGATGGCGCCTGGTGATCAATTCTTAGATTTCGTAGAAGTGTGTCTTGATGAATATTGAATATAACAAGCATATTCTTAGGAGCTGTGCATATAATATTCTTATGAATTACACCCCCTTGGAACTGGATAAAAATGGACAAGGTCGAGGAGGAAATATGTGAAGTCAAAGAAAAAGTAAATAGGGTTGAAGGAAAAACGGATAAGGTCGAGGAAAAAGTAAACAAGTTTGAAGAAGAAGTCAAAGGAGAGATTGGCCAGCTCAAAAGATAGTTGAGGGAAAGAGGAAACCAGCAAGTGGTATCATCAGGCCAGCGATTAAAAATTCCCTCCTTTGATGGTCAAAGTTCCTGGATGACTTACAAGACACAGTTTGAGGCAGCAGCGAGTGCAAACAACTGGAATGACGAAGAGAAGGCTAAGGCATTAACCGTAGCTTTAAGAGGCCAAGCATTGGAGTTGCTCCAGACAATTCCGGTAGACCAACAACAGAACTTTAAAGTTTTAGAAGCTGACCTGGACTTACGATATGGCGATCAGCACCTTGCCCGAGTGTACCAGACCCAACTGAAATCACGTGTTCAAGGGGCTGGGGAAAGTTGCCGTGTGGAGACTGGCTCACCTGGCTTACCCGGATGTACCGAAGGAATTCCAAGACCAGCTGGCAGCAGAGGCTTTTCCGAATGGTATACAGGATGATGAGATCAGGCGAGTCCTCAGGTTATCTCGATACCAGAACAGCAGCGAAGCGTTGGTACGTGCACTGGAGGTGGAAGCTGTCTTTCAGGATACCCCGAGTCCAAGAGTACAAGCTGTGAGTATGGCAGAATCGCAACCAGAAAAGAAGAACCAGAACCCTATCTTGACCCAGATACAGGAGGTAAATAAAATGATAAGTCAGTTACTGGCTCAATGGGATACTGCAGGAAGACTAGGAAAGCCAAGCGGAGGTATCAAATGTTACAACTGTGGCAGAGCAGGGCAAATCAAACGAAACTGTCGACAGCGGAACTCGAGGAAAGTGAATGCTGGAAAGGTTGAAGAGACTCAGAATAGAAATAGTGGAAGGCCAAGTGGACGGCGTACGAAATGTTGCAGGTGCGGAGAACTGGGACATATCCAGCTAGAGTCTCCACGGAAGAACTTGAAGAGAGTGGAGGCCGACGCTGTGAAGCTGAGGGGAAAATCAGAGGAAGCTGGTACCAGAGAGACTGTGACAGATAGGGAACGTGGTACCCCAAGAGTAGTAAAGATTTCCCAGCTTCGAAGCATTCCGAGAAGTCCACTGCTACCAGGATGTGAAAATAAATCGAAACCCCAGAGAGATGCTAATATTTCATCCAGAAGAAGGTGCAAGTAATATTGCAAGTACTACCACCAGGAGAAACTGCAGGTCACGGCAGCAGTCAACAATGTCAAGGTGGAGGTGACGGATGACAGGACAGATGAAGTGCTCAAACAAGAGCAACTGAACGATGAGGAAATTGGACCTATATTGAGAGCGAAAGAAAGGTGAACTCGTCCAAAATGGAAGGATGTTTCAGGCAAAAGAGTGGGACTGAAGGCACTATAGGCGCAGTGGCACTCACTGAAAGTCATGAACGGGCTGTTGCGGAGAGCACGGGAAAGCCCGGATGGAAAGCAGGTGGTTATGCGTCTAGTGATTCCCAGGTGTCGAGTAGCGAAGGTGCTTCAGGAAGTGCACAATGGAACATCCGATGGACACTTCGGTGTTAACAAGAAGACCCTGAAGAAAATACGAAAACGATTTTATTGGATAAGAAGTCGTCAGCATGTGGAAGCTTGGTGTCGCAAATGCAAGATTTGTGCAGCCAGTAAGGGACCACAGACTGGAAGTAAGGGTGAGGGTTCAATGCCGGAGCTCCTTTCAAGAGGTTGGCTAACAATATAGCGGAGGCCATCACCAGCCAGTGACCGAATGAAGGCTCGATGTGACCGTAAGGGTAGTTCAGAAGGGTTCAAGGCAGGAGATCTGGTTTGGCTGTACAACCCACAGCGGAAGAAAGGTAGATCACCGAAACTTCAACCACTTTGGGATTAAAAATTCTCGGGCTGGATGCACGGATGGAAGCCCTGACGAGAGTGCGATAGTCTAGAGAACACTAGATAGCGCCTGGTGATCAATTCTTAGATTTCGTAGAAGTGTGTCTTGACGAATATTGAATATAACAGGCATATTCTTAGGAGCTGTGGATATCATATTGTTATGTATTACGCCCCCTTTGAACTGGAAATTGATACGCCTATGCCTAATATTGAGTGACTGGAAACTTGTAGAAAGAAATGGACTTTTTCTAGAGTATGGTGAAAAGATTCTCGATTGTTTCTGGAT
This sequence comes from Stenurella melanura, assembly GCA_963583905.1. Lineage (NCBI taxonomy): Eukaryota > Metazoa > Arthropoda > Insecta > Coleoptera > Cerambycidae > Stenurella > Stenurella melanura. The sequence goes on from OY757309.1 coordinate 200,332,822, forward strand.
GGATCTAAAGAGGCAATTTCGGAGTATGTAAGGCGCGGTTACCAGCGCAGAAAGAGAAGTTTATTAAAGTGACGTTCTGTAAAAGTGAGGTTAAATATCAAGTGTAAAGGTTATTTTGAAGTATTGTAGAGTCAGTAAATTGTTAAAGAAAGTGTTAGTGGTTTGTCTCTTGTTGAAATTATTTTAGAACCCACGGATTCATACAGGGTGTTTCCAAAAGGTGGAAAACACGTAACAATATACACAGCACAAAAGATTTTCGAAAAAGTGCTTTGTGAAAGAAAACGAGAGGTTTTCGATACATCGCGTCGGCGAATTACTTCGTTTCTATATTTTTATTCTTACTCATATCACTTGTCAGAAAGAGGATGTCTAACTAATCCTTTAACAAAAGTGACAAAAGAAACAGGCTAAAATGTTATTTTCCAGTAATATGCTATTTGAAGATTCTTCGGACGTTATTTACAGTGAAGATACATGTGACAGGAAGTCTCAAAGAGAAAAGTAGAAGAATAACCTGATTTCGCTGGAATTGTTACTTTTTAGATACAGAATATACGTGTCCGTTGTCCGTAGTCAGTTTTAATACGAAATACGTAAATATAAAAAATGTTGAATATTTGCAAAGTATTTAAAAGTACCAATTCACTTATAAAGTAATTTAGAATAAACCGTTATATAGAATCTATACAAATCTCAACTATTAACATTTCCCAATAATTGTGTTAAACTCAAACATGCGTATGTAATTCAAAATTATTATCGGAACACATTTAATCACAATAATAATGTCCTGAATTACAGTAATTTTATATACAACTTATTTGATATGTGCGAGCAAATTAAACTAATTTGCATCCCTCGTGTATTTACAACAAATATTCTATTTGTTTATGCACATTACAGAGGTTTGCTTGTATTTGCATATCCACCGGTCTTCCCACAGTTTATTTTATTTGTAGCCAGTTATCGTATCGCCAGACGGATTTGCATGTGTTTTAAATATTTAAATTGGGAGTTTTGTTGCTACTTTATTCGGCAATTCGTCCAATACGAGTTAATTAAAGTTTAGTAATGTTTGAGGTTTCACATTAACGATCAATATATACCTATATATCCTATTTCAATTCCCTTATAACGATGGATAAATTGTCGCTCTTCAGTTTCAAAATAGCCTGGCATTCAAGCGATTTATCATTTTGAATTAGCCTTGAAAATGGATGCCTGCAGGTAAAAATAAATAGGCTATAAGAACAACAGAAATGGATCTTTTCATCACTACATGTACTTAAGGAAAGTTTTATTACTTTGTAATTTGTAATATTGTATTTTTTATATAAAAATGAATGGTAGGTGTCCGTGACAATTACAGATTTCTAGCATTAATATCATACTCCAGTGAAATAATGTTGAATATTCTTCAATTTCAACTTTAGCATCGTCTATCTTAGTGACTAGCTCCTAAGCAAGTTTTGTTAGTGGATGCGGTGCTAATGAGCAAATACTGAATTAGCGATAGTTCATGTATGTTCTCGATAGACGAGTAGGCTTGTTTCTCAATTTGATATCTCTGGTTCGATTTTCAGCGGTTGCTTTAGGATTTCATAAAATAAAATTAGTACTAACATACCCGGATATAGCATATAGCTTTGTCTCGAAGTGTAATATAGTCTTTTCTTCAGGAATCAAAGGAATTGTATTACACGTGGTGTTATTAATAAGCGCGTCTGGGGAAACCGAAACGCGAAAACTTCGACCATGTGCAAAACGTGATATCATTTGTCTGGTTATTTCTTCTTTGCTCTATGTTTACCTGCAGCCAGATGGTTGGCGCATAGGTAACGCTATCGCTCATGGTGTGAAAGGTCCTGGGATCGAATTCCTACGTCCGCTGATTTTTTTAAATAATTTTGAAACGATTAATATATTTCTTCACAAATTGCTTTCTGATTTCTAGTAGGTTTTTATTCTGATTAAAATAATTTCATTCTTTCGTCTGCTTTCCTTAGATTAGGTTAGTAGGTTTTTATTCTGATATCTAATTGTTAATGATTATTAGCGCCGCAGGCAGTGTTAGCGTCGAAGACAAAGAAAAGGGGGGTGCGGGAGTGTCCCCCGCCTTTTTTCACAAAATAACATGCGTCTATATTTCTCCTTCGTAAACTACTGTAAGGTAAGGATAAAATGGAGTGGGACAAAGCGTTGATTGTATAATTGAAATGGGAAGATCTGATCTTTATTATTTGCCGAAGAAAACTCTGCATTGATGGAAGTTGGTAAGACTAACTGCGATAGAATTGGAAAAATTATCAGATAGAGCTGTCTCTTTCACATTTATTACAGCTGTAATGTACACATTTGTAAAACCTTCAAGCAACAAATTCGTCCCAGATTTTCATCTATTCACTCCTTTGAGACTTGGGCAGAAGGGGAGACAGACAGTCGACATATTGTTGGTTTTGAAATGTGGATCTAGAGACGTTCATTACAATTTCCATGAGCAGCCCATAGCAATAATATTTCAATTTTCGAAGATATTACCTTCAATATTATGGTATTTTCATTCCCAATTTAGAAATTCAGTCTAAAGCGTTGCTACCAGGATAAATCATTAGAAAGCCTATGTGTGATAGAATATGAAGAGGGTAAACACACTGTAATTACGCTGTGTGATCTCAGCAAGGCTTTCGACTGTGTCTCTAATACTCTCATCATCGAAAAACTTAGTTTTTATGGAGTCAGGGGAATACCGTTGTCTCTGTTAAAGTCGTATCTGGAGAATAGGCAACAATGCGTCTCACAAAACAATATGACATCTCATTTTAGATCAGTAGAACATGGAGTACCTCAGGGATCTGTACTGGGACCTCTATTGTTTATAATTTATGCAAATGATTTATTTTATTACTTATTCCCTAGCAGTATAGTTATGTTTGCTGATGACGCAACTCTTACAGATAGTGACAAAAATATTAACAATCTACAAAATATCATTGATGAAACTGAAAGTCGAGCGGAACATTGGTGTAATGCTAATGCACTCAAACTAAATCGTGACAAAACACAAAGACTATTTTGTTCTACTAGGTATGGCGTAACGAAGGGAGATAGTGTTAGTTTACTCGGTATAGTTATCGATGATACTTTAAGTTGGAGCCATCATATACAACAACTTAGCAACAAGCTATCAAGCTATTTATTTCTTCTACGAAGATTAAGAACAGTTCTACAACTACACACTTTGCTCTCAGTATACTATTCACTAATCCACTCCCACATAAGTTATGGGATAATACTCTGGGGGAACTCAAGCAGCGCTGCAAAAATATTTCGACAACAGAAAGAGTCTATAAGAATCATAGCAAGAGCAGGTTTCAGGGAACACTGTCAACCACTATTTATTAAATATGGTATAATGCCCATTCCTTGCCTATATATTTACTACTCTCTTTTAGAGATTCTTAAAAACAAGAATTCGTATGTAACTCCATCTGAGCTACATAACCATAACACAAGGTCGGCCAATCTGTTAAAACCTCCTAAATATCACTTAACAAAATCAATTAAAAACTCATTAAACTTGAACTTATATAATAAACTACCCGAAAATATAAAACAACATAACTTTCACAATTTAAAACTGTCATTAGAAACCATATCTTGAAGTTTTGTTTTTACACAACTGAAGATTTTATGACTACCCCCTGTTATGTAATATGCTTTGTAACTTACATAGTACGCCTCTAGGCGGTTTTTATGTATTATGTCTGTTTATTAATTTATTTCACATTGTACGACTCATCTTTATTTATGTGTATATTATTCATAGGTAATAACAATGTAATGACCTGCTACAAATGTATTTGTATATGTAAAGTAGTCAAATAAACGCCTATCTATCTATCTATCTATCTATCACCGAGACTATGCTAGAATATTACAAGCGATACACGTATACGAATATAGCTAACCAGATTTGTTATGCGCTTACCTCAAGCAGTGCCTGCTCACCATTACAAGTCCGCTACCAACTCTTGGTTCATTCTTAATATTGCCGGTAGCATAGCCGTAGGGTATATGATATTCGTTTATTTTTACAGAATCGATTTTGGAGTTGTTCACTAAAATAACATTATTCATTATAAATAAATAATGTATTATGCATAAATGATTTACAGCGTGCCTATTAATTAATATAAAGTAGTAAAATAACATTTACCATAATTAAAAGGTGATTCTAAAAATTGTCGGTCAGCGGTTATGACAACGCTGGTGTTACCAACAATTCCTTTATCGGTCTTTTTGTTATTTTCAAACTGACACTGGATAAATCATACTTCCAGTACACCGTCCCTGCAAATCCTAAAATTCTTTGACCACGTCAGTTAGGTAAAGGACAATATAAAAGGTTAATTATCAAGGACAACCCATACAGCACAAGGACATCCTCAGAACATGCTGGGGACAACTTTTCAGGATATATGGGATATCCTGGGAAGATCCCATTATCACCTTAGGATGTCCGTAGGATATCCAAATGGGACAGTTCGGGCTTTGCTGATGACGTCCTCAGGACATCAGTGCGGGTGTATACAGGACATCATCAGCTCTTATATGGGTTATGCATGGGCTTTACTATGAATAACCTGAGGACATTGATTGGACTTTATATAGGACATTCCCAGTTTATTTGGGGTTTATTGAATATTTCTAAAAACAGCAAAAAATACATATTATTTTATAAGATCATTACTTTTAAACTGAGCCAACAAGAGAAGACAAAGGAATACAAATTTATATAATGGCAGAGATAAAATGACTAATAAAAATGTGATACTTATATGTACTACTCCATACACATATTTGTATCTACCAATTGACTCATATCGCTTTAAAAGTAAATCTACCAAACTAATAGAGTTTATATATAGTCCAATGAAATAGGTCGACAAATCAAAATTTTAAGATTGAAATTTTGATGTTACTTTGAAGTATTTGAACACGATTAATGAAAGAATTTTTTTTTCAACCCCGAGAAGGAGTGAAAGGAAATGTAACAAAGTGTTTTTTTCAAAATTACTCAAAATGTGTAAAAGATAGTAAAAAAAGTTTCAAGTGAAAATTGTATAAGCATAAAATGTTACATAAAAATGATCTCTTGCCTTTTTAGTTTAGGGTGGTTAGAAGTTATAAAGGATGATATGTACAACTTTAAAAAATCATAGCGTGCTGAAAAGTTATAATGAATTTTAAAAAAAAATCTATTCACTCAGAAAACTATAAAGGTTTACGTATCTGACAATAACATCTGTGGACAATAACCAATCACATTTTCCCCTTTTAGATAATATAATAAATACAAAGATATAACATAGCAGCATTATATTTATGAAATATTTAAGGTAATCGAACGTGGAAAAGACATCGACGACCGGCGGATTTCTTAGAACTTTCTACTTGTCACAAAAAGGCGGCTAATTCAAAACACAGTAAATGTATTAAAACCAAATTATAAATAACTGCTATTTAAATAAGATATACATTTTTAATGAATTATTTGTACTGGAGGGGACTATCAAATAGAACAAAGAAATACGTTTTTAGAAGCAAATTTTACAAACCAATAAAAGACACTATAAATAAAAAGCCTCAAAATAATATATATACTTTTCATTATTTTTGTTGTTGAAATCTCCTAAATAATATTACCTATAAAAGGACGACTCTAGGACTTACCCAGGATATTCCCACAGTGGCTATTTGTTAGGCTTTTAATATCTTTGCGAGATATTACTAGGACGTCCTGCCAGGATTTGTCTAGGATATCCCCATTTAGGATATTCTCAGGTTGTATATATCTTATTCGGATATCTTAAGGATATCCTGAGGAATGTTGTCCTCGATTGGGATATACGGGACCAAATGAGGATATCCTAGGGATGTCATGTACTGTGTGGGATGTGATGAAGTTGACGTCATTCAGGGCGCTGGACTGACATCTCAAGGGAACTGATGGGAAAGAACTTTATTGGTACCATGCGTAGGATGTACTATACAATCAAATGAGGTCAACTAAAGCAATGGGTATGTTTCAAAAATTCTGCCAAGACGTTGTACATATTTGTTAGTTGAAACGCTGAATACACTTAGTTTTTAAATGATTTCAAAAAAAGAAATCTATCACGATGAGGTCGTAAACTTTCCGGATATTTACTGACTGAAGTGAGATCCTCTAGTCAAATATTGTTCATCTTTTAAAACACTATCAAAAATAATTGTACATTCTATGCGTGTTCCTATAATTTCCAACTAAACGTTGAACTTTACTAGAAGATTTGTTGTCTGAAACTATGTTGGTTGCCTCTTCGTCTTTGCCAAATTATGAGTACTTATTATGTTTGTAAAGTAAACATAAGTTTGTACAATCAGATCTATGTTAGCATAAGATACTTCTTGCTAAATAATTATTTCGTTATAACATTTTGCTTTTAATATCGAATTACGGTACGTTCATTATAAAGGTGTTGACGGATATATTTAAATTTAATTTTTATACTTAGCTCAGCCTCTTTCTGTGACACTTCTATCATCCAATAATATGCATACTATACTATATATGTACCAAATCATTATTTAACAATTTAATTTATTACAATGGCATTATCACCATGAACTTTTCTAAATTGAGCTTCTACTTTCCCACAAAATGACTTGGTGAAATATGCTGACAATTTGGATATTCTCAACAAGTAATAAATCTCTTTATTTAGCGTATAGCTAATTTAACAACAATGAGGAAACACTTTAAAAATTTGTAACTAAATGTGCGACTCTTGCAAAATGAAGTAATAATATCACGTACTAAATATGAATTCATAATTAATTCTGAAATGTCGCACCTACATAACATGTCATGCGCCATCTATTAAATTAAAATCTACGTGCCACGATAACACTGGAATTATGATATACCTTTATTGTCGTCCATGTACACAGTAAATAATGTCAAATGCACTGGACAGAAAGAGCAGACAATTTTACGTAGCTTTGAGATCCCTCATATTTATCAAAGTAATAAATATTGTAAAAATTACAGATCTAATAGAATTCCCTCCTTTAAATTAATTTCTAAAAATTGTTTGTTATTCAATTTAATGATTCACCGATGATTAGCATAACATTAAAAAAAAGCTACCAATAATACTTTCAATTCTTTATAGAAGTCCAAATTGAACTGGCTAACATTAAATCATCAAAGACGGGAATGATAGGGAAAAGTTTAATGTTTTTGCTCATCAATGATCTGAAGCGATAATTTTGAAGACAAATTTTAAAAGTTCCATCATCTTGTAGCTCTTCTTTTTACTATCATATTTACTATCACATCCGCATGTACCTGTTTTCATAATAGTGCAATATACATAGTTTTCGTTCGCTTTCAAATAGTTTTGTGGTAGCTTTACATCTACTTCTAGGCAACAAATTAGTTGACCACCTTGCAGGAAATGCGCTGATATGCTATTATTTGGGCCCGAACCATTTTGCGGCTATAAGCAATGCATGACGGAAAAGATTTAAACAGTAAAAGGGACCGAAGAGTTCCTACTGGAGGAATACTCCAGGCCAAAGGAAGACGTAAAATTTCATAGCTTATTAAAATTAGAATGCCAAAAGGTTTTTTGAAAGCTGATGGCATTGGCACTTGAGATATCATCCTAAGAATATGGGCGAGGCAGAAAATGATCAATGCAGATATTGCGGAACTGAAAAACTTTGTAAATGCACGATGAGCTGTACCTGAAAAATATAGAATTACCATCTCATAGCAAATGGAAATCAAGTACCAGGAAAATAATAATTGTAAAATGTGTAACGTTAAAATTTTCTCAATAATGTAACAAAAGTCAAATTAACGAAGCCAAGTCCGACCCTGTCGCACAGAGATTGACCATATTTAGTACAATAACGTAAAATACTGGTCATAGAAACATCTGTTTTATGTTGCAAACTGATTTATTTTAGAGCCCAGGAAACATACTTTGTTAACTTTAGTCTTTATTAGGTAGCCGAAGTTAGCCACATGGAAGCAATAAATAACCATCCGAATTATTTCATGTCCAATTCGCTCTTCTCACTTGAAGTCCAGGACACTTGTTTAAATACTACGCACCGGGGGGTCTAGTTAAATTTTCGTTACTAAGGCAGTGATACAGGATTCCAGAAAATATTGTATAGACAATAAGATAGATAGACCAAATAAGGCAGATTTTTCCCCCATACAAAAGCAAAGTAAAGGAACAAAAGGGGTTTTTTTCATCTGCTTTAGTGGTAATAAGATGTTAAGATAGGTCATATGATAAATACCATGGTCCGTTAGGTAATTTCAAATAGGGGTACGGTTTAAAGTAGAGAAGATTTTAATTGGTGGAGGGTTTAAAGTTTACTGCCCACTTTTTAGACATCTTATTTCGATTGAGATAATATCGACACTCTTCGTTTAACGTCTGAACGGTCGTCGTCTACCTACAGGGTATAGTAAATTCCCGGTTTGCGAACCTTTTTCAATTTTAAAGTTTAAGTACATTTGTTCAGTATTTGGCCGGTTATAATAAGTAGAAAATTAATGTGCTGTAATTGAACTAAGAATATTCGGTCGCGATTCAGCTAAAGATTTGAACTTGCCGCGGACCATTTCATTTCTTGATATAGTGTAATTACTGTTTGTTAATTTACGTAATCGTTAAATGTTTGTGTATGTCATTTTCATTTGTTTTCATGTTCTTCTGTAAATATAGTGGTTTAAGTGTTTTGAGAAATCACGTGTTTTATTTGCTTGTTATGCAATTGAGTTCATTCTATATTCAGTAAAGTTTGATTGTGAAGTAACCTGGTTGAGGGACATCAAAAAGAATATAATCGCCTAGAAGGAAAAGGGCAAGCACAGTTTTGATTTCGACGGATATACTATGATATCGAGGGAGTCTGCAAAGTAATCGGGACACTCTGCCAATGGTAATGTCTGATTAATTCACGTAATTAGGGGAATAAAACCCCAGTTATTACAATAGAAATAAAACGAATCAATTAAATTTAACTACTTTAATAGCTGACAGAAAAAGACACAAACAATAATAGAGCATGAGACATCAGGGTGCAGGTAAATTACAAAAAAACTTTCGTCAGAATAATAATGTAAAAATCATTAAAAGGCCATATGACATATAGCAAAATATAAGGCAAAAATCGTATATAATAAGAATCCGCATACAGTAAATATTGAAACTAAACTAAACGCGGTCTGGCCAAAGCGTTATAAACAAATAATTATTACGATAACATAATTAAGCTAAATGTAGCCACACAAAAGGAAAATAATACAAACTGTACGTAAAATTAATGACAAAAAAATAGTATAACAAACCCCCTGTATATTACCCTATATTCTCTAAGTTTATGAATTGCAATTAACCTCGTGATTGAATATATTTAGCGTATGTGTTACCACCAGGAAATGATCGTCAATCTGGCCAATCGAGCTCACACTGAGGTTTCCTCACAGTCTATACGAATGGTCGATTTGAATACTGGTATATTTAGCAATTAGATTAATTACATTCCGCGGAACTTCTGCGAGACCTTTCATATACACTCTGGGTTCTTACAGGTATAAATAGCTCTTACCTTTATTCGGCCTCAGGTCCTCCACAGTTATTGGGTCGCCTACTTTGGTTTCTTCCACCAACACTACACTTGCGGTGAACAGTCACTCACTTCTCGCGAGTGAGAGTTTGATAGCCCTTCTAAGGCTTCTCTTAGTATTTATGACTGTCGGGTATTCTCTATTTACTTTGTATTAAATGAAACTCAGTTTTTCCACAACACTTAATCTATATTAACAACAAATGAAAAACAAACCGAAATCAATCGGTTGGAAAATGTGAACAATATGCAAATGAGTAATTATTACAATATTGAGATTAATGGATGAAATTTTATGAAACAAGAAGCAAATTTGGTACCGGAATGGTAGAAAATTAACAAAATTAAAGCTTGCAATCGGAGTACAAATATTCTGAGGAAATCTACTAAACAATAAACAAAATAGGCTACCGGAAGGGTAGCAAAATTAATAATAATTATATCTTGTAAACAAAATACTCAAACTCCAAACACCGAACGTCAGTTGTCCGCGGTTAATTTGGAATATGGAAAGTTAAACGAAAATATCACAAAAAACAATTTACTACTAGTGAACTGTACTCTAATTTCTAAGACAAACCCTGAAGTCACAAACACTAACACAACAAAATTATTAATCGAATCGTAAGAACAACGTTTCACTAGGATCGTTAAACGAAAAGTGAAGTTTCTTCCCGAAGGGCTGAATTAGGCTAGTCAATTTTGAGTTAGTGGGCGTTATCCACCCAAGAAATGTCTACCAATGAATTGGGACCCGGCCCCCTTTTTGTGTTCCTAACTTGAGTACTGTTTTGCCCTACAACTGACGTGATGCAGGAATTATCGTAAATAGGGCATGGGCCGTGCATTTTCATCCTACGAACACATGTTTAAACCATAACTTAACCTAATCTATATATAAAGCTAGCTAATTGCTTCAGTCCGGTGAAAAAAACCCTTGCTTGTGTCATTTTACAAAGGACAAAAAAACCAGACTGGTCCCTGTCTATTGTACAAAGAGATAGGGGAATGTTTTCGTACCAATGACCGTATTTATGGGCCTACCCGTAAACTGCTACTCTCGATATCACATGTGTTTTCTAGAAACTTCTCCGAATCTATTGCAATACTCTTAAAATCCGCCTAGACCCCCCAAAGCGATAATTCGTCGACTTTAACCATACATTTGTCTATCCTCGGTTCCTGGACTTTAAGTAAATGATTTGTTGAACATCATAAAATTTAGGAAATTATTTATTACCGTCATGTGGCTCTTCAACCCGTCGATCCCTAATAAACTATTCTAGTTAAATGGGCATGTATCCGGCCCTAACAATCTGAACGAAACTAAGAAAAAAAATGATTTAGATAGCTATTTAACGACTTGTCTTTATTTCAATAGGCTGAAGTGTCGCCATGAATATTCTCGAAACTTGAAATGTGAAAACACCGGCTGTCTCCTACTCGCCAGGGCCGTACTTAACGTGACTTTTGTTACATTGCCCTCCCCTTAGATCGAAGCAATTTTTTCCACATAAATAAAATAATTGATACGATTTCCCCTGAGTCAATTACAAATTCTTAAAACTAAATGTCTAGTGTTGTACATGATGTTTTTATCACTACCACGTAGTACTTTGTTTCTAACACTTACACAGAGTTCCGCCACTGCACATCACTGCTAATGTCTGGATAGTCACATGGTGTCTTTGCCGTTGGTGCGGAACCGTTCATTGTCAATTACTCGCGATCATCGGTACCGCCCGTTCATGCCTGTCTATGTGGTTTACCTTTCCTCGGGTTCCACGCTCCAAAGTTGGGATGGTATCGTCCGGACCCTCGACTATCCCCGATGCTTTGATAGTGGTCAGGACTCGCCGCTGGGGTGTTTGGTTGGGCACCCTCCCGACCTCAGTGCCTGGTGTCCATTCGAAGTGTTGTGAAGGGCCCTGTTCCTCGGTGGCTCCGCCTTCTTTGTGGTCCTCGGTGATTGGCCCTGGGATGGCTCTGTCTGGGGTACTCTAGTTCTCCGTCTCCTCCGTTCGTCCGCCTCGACCGGATGGTGGTGGTTGTGGAACCTGAAACTCATCCGAACGTGTTAGTTATGCGTGATTTTGTAAAAAATCATATACGCCTGTCTCTTATCCATGGGGTGTCCGGTGCGGGTCCCATGCTCCTGGTTAGCATCGTGGATTTCGGGAATGTCCTGGCTGAGTGTTCCTCTGGGGCGTTCGTCCTGACGTGTTTCCTGGGATTGGGTGGTGTGTTCCACTTCCTGGTTGACGTCCTTCTTCCGTGTGGGATCTTGTCTGGGCTCTGCTTGGTGTCTGGTTGGTGGTTGCTTCTGGCGTTCTCAGCGGCGGCGTCTTCCTGTTCTGACCTAGAATTTGAGGAAGGTGCGTTTTGAGAGGAAGTAGGAGAGGACACAGGATCTGCCCCGAGGTGGATGTGTTCTGAGGCGAGGTTACGAGAATCTGGTTGTTCTACTTGGGGTGGTTTCGCGATTTCCGTCGAACCTAATCCGATGCGAGTCTCTGGTTTTCTCCGATTCTTCATAGGTACGTTACCTAATTGATTTGGTACTCCGTCAGAGGCTAAACACCTCTTCAAACGGTTAATATGCACCTTGTCCTCCTTGGTCCCATGGACTTCTTTTATCGTCGCCGTCACTCCTCGTAACTCGGTTATCCGATAGGGTCCCTTCCATTTTGGTGCCAGTTTCTTACTTATCCCACCTTGACTGGCGGGGTCGTTTAGATAGACGCGGTCTCCTACCGAGAGTTTTGGCGGTGCCGAGCCTCGGTTAAACACATCATGCACTCGTGTCGTATTTTTTTCTATCTCCTGGATAGCGTTTTTATGTGCAATTTTCATTCGCTGTAAAAATTCAGCTACGTAATTCGAATCCGTGTCGTATTTTACCCTTAAAGGCCTGAATATCTCGTCGTACGGGTAATCCATATCCCGACCGTACATTAAGAAGAACGGACTTTCCCCCGTAGTCCCATGTGTGCTGGCGCTGTACGAGGCTAACGCGAATGGTATCCATTCGTCCCAATCCTTTTGGTTCGGCTGAATGTAGTGCGATAGCAGGTCCTTTAGGGTTCTATGGAATCGTTCTAATGCCCCATTCGTTTGTGGGCGATACGCCGTGGTCCTCAGATGTTGTATTTGTAGTACCTCGCATACATTTTCCAGCAGCTTTGACGTAAAGTTCTTCCCTAGGTCTGTTAGTAGTTGTTTCGGAGTGCCATGTCTAAGGATAATACCGGTCACGAAGGCTTTAGCTACCGTGCTGGCGGTCTGATCGGGCAACGGGAACGCTTCAACATACTTCGTTAACGCATCTTGTACCGTTAGTATGTACTTGTGCCCTCTGTCGGTGACTGGGAGTGGTCCAACAATATCCATGGCGATCCGGTGGAAGGGTCGTGGTGGAATGCTGATCTTCTGGAGTGGTGCCGGTTTAGTATGCGGAGATGTTTTCCGTTTGGCGCAAGGTACACAGGCGTCCACGTAGATCTTGATGTCCTCTTTCATTTTGGGCCAGTAGAAAGTGTTCTTGATCTTCTCATAGGTCTTATCTAAACCCATGTGCCCTGCGATCGGGAGATCGTGATACAACCGCAGCACGGAGGGTATCAGGACGTTGGGCGCTACTAGTTGGTCTTGGTACCGGGCGTCCTGCGACGTCTTGTACAATAATCCATCGAGGTCGAGGTAATATCTTTCTTCTCTTCCTCGTTCCAGATCTCGGAAAATTTTCCTCAGCTTCTCGTCTGCCCTCTGATATCTCCTGATTCGGTCCCTATTCCATATTGGTTCCAGATCCTCTTCGACTTTGAGGCTCCGGATGGGTTTAATCCTCGACAGGGCATCGGCGTTGGTATGTTTCTTTCCTGGCTTATAGACGATGGTAAACGAGTATTCGGCTAACGCCAGAGACCAACGCATGAGGCGGTTGCTCGGGTCTTTTACACTCATCAACCATTTTAGAGGTTGATGGTCTGTGTAGACAATAAACTCCTGCCCATACAGGTAGTTTCTGAACTGTCGAATTCCCCACAGTAAGGCCAAGCATTCCCGCTCCGTCGTGAAGTAGTTTTTCTCCGCCTTCACAAGTTGTCTGCTCGCGTATGCTACAGGTAATTCTTTTCCGTCGTAAACTTGGCTCAAGATTGCCCCTAGCGCAAATGCAGAAGCATCGGTGGAAAGGAGGAATTGTCTCTTTGGATCGGGGTACTTGAGTATGGGTTCGTTCACCAAACAGTTGCGTAGCGTTTCAAAAGAATCTTGACATGTCTCGTCCCAGTGAAACTTTGCGTTCTTTTTAGTCAGCCCTGTCAGAGGGGACGCTAATTCTGCAAACTTAGGCACAAAACGTCGATAGTAGCCTATTAGTCCGAGGAAAGATCGGATCTCCGTAACGCTGTTTGGAACGGGGTAGTTTCTTATTACTTCTATCTTCGATGGATCTGGTTTTACCCCATCTTTCGAGATTATGTGCCCCAAGTAGGAGGTTTCGTTCTTCAAGAATTCGCACTTTTCCGGATTTAACGTCAATCCTGCTTCCCTAATCCGGTTAAATATGTCCCGTAGTTTCTGTAGATGTTCCTCTAGATCGTTCCTCGAGAACACAATAATGTCATCCAAATATACATAGCAATGCGATCCCGTTAATCCAGCAAGAACAGCAAACATGAGTCTCTGCCATGTACTGGGTGAGTTCACTAGTCCAAATGGCATCCTTTTACATTCGTAATGTCCGCCAGGAATACTGAAAGCTGTCTTCTCCATGCCTCGTGGATCCATTTCCACCTGCCAGTATCCCCTCGTCATATCCAGAGTAGTGAATAGTTCTGCGCCGCCTAGCGAGTCTAGGGTGTCGTGTATATTTGGAATCGGAAAGTAATCCCTCTTGGCCACTGCGTTGAGAGATCGAAAGTCTATACAAAAACGGAATTTCTTTTCGCCATCGCTGGACTTCTTTTCCACAAGGACCACAGGTGCACTCCACGGAGATACCGATGGTCTGATGACGTCGTTTTCCAGCATTTCCTTTATGTGTTCGTCTAATATTTCTCTTTGAGCGAAAGGTACTCGGTAGGGCGCTTTTGTAATTGGTGGGTGGTCGCCGGTATCGATTCGATGTCTCACTAGTGGGGTTGCCTTCAACGGTTTGTCGGCATCCGCAAAAATATCACTATATTCCCTCAACAACTCCCATGTCCGTTCTCGCGCATAACCGTCCAAGTGATCCCTGTCCCCTCTTCTCTCATCCTTAGCCGTATAAGGAGTCTTGCCGGGGCACTTTTTCGAAATCGAGCCATCCTCGGACACGGACACCAAGTTTATAAGTGGGGTGTGACGATAAATGGTCTGCGGTATTGGAGTAATATTAAGAACTCTCACGACTATGTTCCTTTGGTTGTTGGGTGCTTTATGGGGAACGTCTACGATACTGTAGGCGGTACAAATTCCGATTTCTTTGCTTGGGTGTGGTTCGCAAACCATAATGCCTGCAGGAACCCGGGTGTCTACGGGAACATTCACATCGCAACCATGGAATGCTGGGATGTGTATATCCTCACTTACTCGTACTACATTTGGGTGTTTTTTAAAACTACGTCCCATTTGTAGTCCTCTGGACTCGGCCAAGTTCTCAGAGGTCGAACCTGCAAGTCCGCTATCGTCACCGGAATAGTCGTGAGATTCTTTTGGGCTATTGTAAGATCTCTTCGGTTTGACAGCCGCGATCTCCTGTGCAACTTCCATCTCTCTATCATCGTCGTACGTGTTGCATAGTGTCACTGTACTGTCAAACCTGTCGTGGTCTCCGGGTGGTGTCCCAGGAATTGTAGACTTGTTCATCACGGCAGAGTCTGAGTGGTACCATACATCTGATGGGCGTATTTCTGTGGCCACGCGGCTTGGGGCCCTAATCACCTCATCTACTCGGGGTATCCGGCTATTCCCGCAACGATCGCTCCGATCCGCTCGCGGTAAACAGTCACTGTCGGAGACAGCGAACGCTACTCTTCCTGCTGGATTATTGTTGTCTATAATCTGATGTCCTTGGGAGAGCCCGTCACTGGTTAAGGTTAAACTACAACCGCATAAGTTCATTTCTCCCCGTTGGAAATCTAATATCGGTTTAAACTCCTCCAGGAAGTCCATGCCAATTAATCCATCCGAATGGAAGTTCAGCTCATCTCCGCAGATCACATAGCTATGTCGTATCTGTTTACCCTCCACTTCGAACACTACCTCGGCTCTTCCAAATCTATTTAAAACCTTCCCCGAAATGTCGGTGATGACCATTTTTAAGTTGTTCGTTCGCGGCAGTTTTAGCTTATTGACAACGGTATCCTTGATTAGAGATACCGCCGCGCCACTGTCGATTAGCCAGGTTGTGGGGCGCCCGTTGGTCCGAAAAGTGACATACTTCGAGGTAGCCGCGGAGAGGTGTAGAATTAGTTTCCGCGGGGCTCCATCCTCGTCTGTTGGTTCGGGGTGGACGCTCCTTCGCCAAAAAACGTACAGTCCTCGGTTCTATGTGCTGTTGCCTTCCCACAGTGATAGCATACTTGTTTCTGGGGGTTTAAACATCCACGTACCATGTGCCCCGTTTCTCCGCACTTTCGGCAAATCCTTCTCATTTTTGGATACTTGGAATAAAACGTCTCGTTATCATTGTATGGGTAATTAGCTCTTCCGGGGGTACGCAAATTTTCCATTCTCGAGCGTTGACGTCGATCCGTCCTTTCGTGTTTCCGTTCGCTCACCGAGTGTCCTTGCCGTGGTGGATTGTTGTTCACCATATTTACCGTCGTCCATCGTTCCTCATACAAATTTTCGGGCAGCTGTCGCGACACTATTTCCTCGTATGATTCAGCTAGGGCTAGGGCTTCGTCGACGTGGAAGAATTCGCCGTTCTCCAACACCCGGTTCGCTAAACGTAGGTCAATGCCTTGGAGGAACTGGTCAACAATCATTTTATCTCGGTGGCAGCTTTCTAGCGGTGTTAGGTGGTCACTCGGAAACGCCTTGTTAGACGTTACTTTGAGTCTCTGTACGTAGCCTCCCAAGGTCTCGTCGACCTGTTTCACACAGCGCTTCAAGTCTCGTTTTCCCTCTTCCTTATTCGATTTTCTTCCATATATGCGGCGTAACCAGATCTTCATTTCTGAGAGGTTCTTCGGTCTCTCCCCTTGCCGTAACGCGTAATACGCTGTCTTGGCACCATCGCGCAGCTTCTTAACCATTTGATTAAATACTTCTTCTTCACTCCATCGGTGTTGTTCTCCTGCGTTCTGGATGGCTTCCACAAATACCTCATAATCGGGTCCTCCAGAAAAATTTTCGATCGCGTCATGTCCATTTAGAACGGGTCTTATCAGCCGTCGTAGGAAGCCCAACTCTTGTTCGGTGCTGTCTGATTCTTCTGATCTACTGGGTCTTGGTGATTCGCGTTGGTCCAATAAGATTTGTTGTTGTTGGAGGAGTCGCTGTAGCTCCTCGAGCTGCTGCTGTAGTTGTGCGTTTGTGGGCGTCGGTGCGGTGTCCCCTTGCGTACTGGGCTCGTTGTCGGCGGTTGATGGTGGTGGTGCTGACCTGGTGGTTATCGGCATCTTCTCAAGTTGTTCTGATCGGATTAACTACTGACTTTCCTTGCGTCTCCTCAAACGTAAGAGGAATGAACTTAGTGTATCGATGGTTATAGTTGGCGAGAAAGGGACAGTTTTCCTTAATATCTCCAAAGCTAGTGATGAACTCTTCCCCAACTAGTGATCTTTCCTTGTTTACCGAGTACTGCTTAATTACTAATGCAAGGTTGTTTTTATATCTCCGTCGGTTGGTACTGCTAGGTCGTAGTCCGGGCTGTAGCGTCAAACCTGACTAGCAGAATATCCGTATATTTTTAGAGGAGAATGGCGCAGGGTAATACACTGTTAATTCCTACTGGTAAGAGGTAGGAGAGGAGAGGAAAAACAAAAAAAAAGAAAATAGAAAAAAAAACTGCCTTCCTTGGGACCTGTAAGAAATGAAAAATTCTCCGCGTCAATCTGTAACACTACTCCTCAATTTCTTTTTTCCCTTCACTATTTCCAATCTTTCTTATCTACTCCCTTCACCCGTTCCCTCGATCTAGACACAAGTATGCGTACCTCACGACGGGTGTTCCCTCTACGAGTTATTCTCTACTACAACAACATAATGAACCGAAAGTCAATGAAATTGAACACCTGCCTCTGAAGCAGCACACTTCTGTCCACGCGTTCCTCGTTTCTAAATCAACCTTACTCCAAACAACAAGGATTGTTCGGAATCCTTGTTGGACTTTTCGAATAACTCCCCTCTTGTCAACGTGTGTTCCTTATTCACCGACAATATTCAATTCACAGTTGTTTCCAAAGTGTAACAGAATAGGACAAAAAAAAAAAGAAAAAAAAAATCGTGTGCTTTTAACCGTTTTCCAGACCGACATTTTTTTTTTTCCCCCTCCACATATATACGTATCCCTAATCGTGGAGACAGTGAGTTCGGAAGCCACTTTCTTGCCTAATATTGTCACGTTAATATGCAACTTACGGAATACAATATTTTTCAATGAAGTATGGCGGTGCCTTGGTGATTAAGTTTACTTCTCGTATGCCTAAGGACCTCCTATCTACAACGTACTGTATGTTCCCTCAACCCACGATGACAGTGTAAACTTTGACGGGCACTTTCCCTTATACACTTTTCCCTTTCCCACGAAGGTTTACACTTATCGTAGACTAATTGGTGATTATTTAACAACAATGGCAATAGAACTACATATGTATAAAAAATATATGCATATATTCACATACATGCTTGCATACGCAAATGCAGCCTTACTCTTTTCATACCCCCATATATACTCACATGCGCACTTGCAGACACACGTACATGCATACGCACATCCGTACCTGCATACTTACTTACATACATACCGACATACACACGTGTATACACACCCATATATACACATATAGTCACACACATAGTCCCATCTACACATCCGCTCAGCTACGCATACCTCGAACCCCAGAACTGCGCAGTTTCTGTCATTTCAGGCATATCGTCTCCGGCAACTTTTCTTTAAGTTGGGCATACTTGACATTTAGATAGAACATCCTTTACCGAGATATGTCGCGCGATCCATTGTTGATTTAAAACCCTATCAAATTCTCGTACCTGAATTATTTGCAGCTCCTGCTTTTTGTATATCTATGAGTGCTTAGTATATGAAAAAAAAACCTAATTCCGTTTCTCGTGGTAACCTCGAACGCTATACGTGTTGCACAACCTTTGGCAATTTAGAATGACCCCGATTGAATTTTGGGTTGATTTCTCCTTGATTCCTCGAAGTTTAATCGGCCCTTATTTTAAATTAATTTCTAAAAATATCTACAGCTTGGGAGCAAAAGGGAAAAACAAAACTACTGGTTGAACAATTCGTTAATATCATTCGTCAAAATTTGGTCTTTGCCCTCGTAAAACCGTGCAAAAAACAAATAGTTTTTCTAGTTTGAATTTACGATTATATGTCCAATCTAATTGCTGTTCCCTTTTCGTTTGGCACAATTATTTTGATTATTAATCTGAACACCGCTCGTTATCAATAAGATTAATTTTCGTTATAAGAGCAAAGTATAACGTAATTCACTCGACTTGTGCAACCCTTTGACCAGTTTCTAACGTTTGTACTCACAGTATCCCTCTACCTTGGGCCACGTAAATCTAGATGTATTTATATCGTTTATACGCGGACCATTGTCAGAGACATGTGTGGATACTTCGATATGTTATGGCCCCAAGTTGCTTTAAAAAAATAAAAAGAATAAAAGAAAACTTTACTCATGTTTGCCAAAATCAATTAAGGAAAATCTAGGCTTTTCTTTTCAAATTTTTTTCCTTGTTCTTGGAAAAAAGAAACGAAGTGCTTACGCCTATAGTTGACCGAAAATTTAAAATCACTACTCTGTCCCTCTATTAGCTTCAGGGAAACTCTAATTCAGTGGCTAATCTGATTGTCCGCCCGGTCTTCTCAGTGCAAAGTGCATATCAAAGGATTAGTTATAACTAAAATATTCATCTTGACAAATGTAAATCGTAAAATTATTATCGTTAATGGCTTTTAATTTGGCACTTTATTATGATTATTATTATTATTATCATTTTTTTTCTAAAGTTATTCATAGGTAGGTAATTCAAATTGTGGAAAAAAAATCAATTCTCTAGCCCAGCAAAATAATATTAAAAATTTACAATGTCAATACACTTCGTTAAATTCACACAAGACAACATTCAAAAATTCAAAAATCTGGAGACGCAAAGCTGCCAAGGAGAAGCCACACTGTAGAAAACCTATTCTTCACAAAACAAATATCTCTTAACAGAACCCAATGGTCCTTACTTATTCCTCAGTTACTCCATCAATTAAATCAGTGCAAATAAATCGAATAAAATACCTTTGAATGAAAAATTAACTTCTATTTCTCTTGGGTACCAACCCATGATCCACATAAATCGTTTTTGTAAGTTATTAACTATTTTCGGCATTTAAGTCATAATTACCGGGAACTACTACAACTCATTTAATACCTTCTTATACAGGGCGCACCAACAAGCTATTTAAGAGGTTTGATCGACATTCACTTTACAACACAAACAAAACCGAATTCAATCAATTTTTACTTTCCTGTCCATGCTCCCCGGTTTTCTCTAATCATATGAGCTAGGTGCAGGCACCGGTTTTGAATTATGAGTAAATTCATTTTTTTTTTTTGTCATCAAATCGAGAGGTTCTTAACATTGCTCTCTAATTTTCTAATTCATCTCGTAGAATAACCTAACGTTAACTTTAAGTTTCTCTTTAATTCAACTCACTACTAAGCTACTAGTTTATTATGTCCACTTCTTATGTCTGATGTGTCTGATGCTAAACCGTTCAAAAAATTGAAAAATTTTACTTTTCCCCTCTGTTGGTGATCGGGAAAATAAACAAACAAACAACCAAAAATTGTGTCTAAATAACCGTGCGATACAGCCCAGAACTTGGATTACCTTTACTCAAGATTTACATACCTAATCCTTTCGAGAAGGGGAAAAAAAATCAAATTGTCTAGCTTTTAAAATGGCTTATCAGTATGGCTTATAAACATACTTCATCTCGCTTCGCGGCACGTAATTGTCTCATTGAACAAGTTCATTTGCCTTTTAATTCCTGTTAACGTACTTTGTACGAAGTGTACCCTCGTCCGAGATTATAATTTTTCCTAGGCAAGCTCCCTCACAAATAAATACTTTACTTTGATCCCTAGTTAATTCATTTACTCTTTAATTGTTCCTAAATTACGCAAATTCTGAATTATAACTAGTCAACAATGAATGGGAACAATCACAAAACACAATCGGAATAAATACCCTCTACTTGATCACTTTATAAGGTCCATAAATATTTACAACCAGATTTATTACCTACTTTCTAGCTTCCAATCTTACTTTATCTGTTAAACTAGGAATAATATTCCCTGGCAAACTGAAACATGCTTGAACAGTAACAATTCAAAAAAAAGGAAAAAAATGATCCTGCACTACTAAAAAAATTACAGGCTAATAGCCTTAGCCAAATTATTCTAGAAAATCGTCCAGTTATAATTATGAATTTTGTCAAAGCTACTAATAACAAAACTAAATTTAGAAGAAATTACATGCTTCCCTATGCTCTCAATGTTTTTGTTCTCTGAAAGACTATTATGAATTTAATAATACTGAAATTTTACAGAACCAAGGAATTAGATTTTGTTGTTATATAAATATTCTGTCGTACATTTTGATGTAAATGTTCCCATTATGTGTTTTTGCTTTTTATTCCTTAGTTTAAAACAAAAATTTACCACTAGTTAGTCTTATAACCTCGGTGAGCAGGGTTTTTCTCTGGCAACATTAATATATACTGTAATGGAGATGAGATGGTAGAAATTAAATTTATATGAATTCGGCTTTTGAATTTACCACTAATTAGACTTATAACCTCGGTGAACGGGGTTTTTCTTTGGCAACATTAATATAAACTGTAATGTAGATGAGACAGTAGAAAAGAAATTTACATTAAGTCATTCTGCTTTTGTTTTATGCTATTACTCTATTATTGATATCTTGGTAAAATTTCCAACTGCAGACTTCAACCCGAGTTCAAATAATCCTGTTGTTCTTTTTAAATCTGTCATAGTAATTTAATAACAATTGTCCACAAACTTTGGCCTATTTACAAGATAATTTCATTCCAAGCTCTAGATTGCATCGGTCACAACTTATGGTTAATATTTGACTAAATTTACGCACTTTAATATTAGATAAATCTTACTTTCTGTTACGTTAGGTACTTCTGCCGATTATCTATCGATTGTTAGTTCATTACACTTTACTTTCTATTATCTCTTGCACGTGACTAACAATACAAGCATTTCTTTGACAGGTAGAGCAATAAACACTTAGCCTGACCGACCCTTAAACGCGTGGCACTCTAATATTGTATTGTTAATAATTTTAGGCAAATACTCTACTCAATTATCCCTTTATTTATGGCTTAGAACACACTGGTCCCTATTGGTAACTCTGTGAATTGCCTATTGTAGCAAACTTATCCGGCTAATAATAATTACTGTCAATAACCCTGGTTTGATGTCTGATATTTCCTGGTAGATTTCTTACAATGGGATTACAAATCTAATAAACTCTAACACTTTTAACAAATTTACGCTAAATATTCTACACTACGGATCTCTATATACTTGTTTGACTAATAAAACATTATTTGGAAATGAGGCAAGTTTAAATTACATTCGAAAAATGTGCTATTATTTAATTGCTATCAAATTCTTACTTTTGACAGAAAAATTAAAAGAAAAATTAAATTTCTAGGAGGTTCAATACAAAAAAAACAAATTGTACTCTCTATTTAACTTTGGTAGGTTCCTATTTGAAAAGACGAAATTTAAAAATTCTAAAATATGCCCTAATTCAATTATTTAATTGAACGTGCAAATGATATTCTTCTCAAAATCCTATTTCTGACTGCGCCACTTTTATAACAAACCCCCTGTATATTACCCTATATTCTCTAAGTTTATGAATTGCAATTAACCTCGTGATTGAATATATTTAGCGTATGTGTTACCACCAGGAAATGATCGTCAATCTGGCCAATCGAGCTCACACTGAGGTTTCCTCACAGTCTATACGAATGGTCGATTTGAATACTGGTATATTTAGCAATTAGATTAATTACATTCCGCGGAACTTCTGCGAGACCTTTCATATACACTCTGGGTTCTTACAGGTATAAATAGCTCTTACCTTTATTCGGCCTCAGGTCCTCCACAGTTATTGGGTCGCCTACTTTGGTTTCTTCCACCAACACTACACTTGCGGTGAACAGTCACTCACTTCTCGCGAGTGAGAGTTTGATAGCCCTTCTAAGGCTTCTCTTAGTATTTATGACTGTCGGGTATTCTCTATTTACTTTGTATTAAATGAAACTCAGTTTTTCCACAACACTTAATCTATATTAACAACAAATGAAAAACAAACCGAAATCAATCGGTTGGAAAATGTGAACAATATGCAAATGAGTAATTATTACAATATTGAGATTAATGGATGAAATTTTATGAAACAAGAAGCAAATTTGGTACCGGAATGGTAGAAAATTAACAAAATTAAAGCTTGCAATCGGAGTACAAATATTCTGAGGAAATCTACTAAACAATAAACAAAATAGGCTACCGGAAGGGTAGCAAAATTAATAATAATTATATCTTGTAAACAAAATACTCAAACTCCAAACACCGAACGTCAGTTGTCCGCGGTTAATTTGGAATATGGAAAGTTAAACGAAAATATCACAAAAAACAATTTACTACTAGTGAACTGTACTCTAATTTCTAAGACAAACCCTGAAGTCACAAACACTAACACAACAAAATTATTAATCGAATCGTAAGAACAACGTTTCACTAGGATCGTTAAACGAAAAGTGAAGTTTCTTCCCGAAGGGCTGAATTAGGCTAGTCAATTTTGAGTTAGTGGGCGTTATCCACCCAAGAAATGTCTACCAATGAATTGGGACCCGGCCCCCTTTTTGTGTTCCTAACTTGAGTACTGTTTTGCCCTACAACTGACGTGATGCAGGAATTATCGTAAATAGGGCATGGGCCGTGCATTTTCATCCTACGAACACATGTTTAAACCATAACTTAACCTAATCTATATATAAAGCTAGCTAATTGCTTCAGTCCGGTGAAAAAAACCCTTGCTTGTGTCATTTTACAAAGGACAAAAAAACCAGACTGGTCCCTGTCTATTGTACAAAGAGATAGGGGAATGTTTTCGTACCAATGACCGTATTTATGGGCCTACCCGTAAACTGCTACTCTCGATATCACATGTGTTTTCTAGAAACTTCTCCGAATCTATTGCAATACTCTTAAAATCCGCCTAGACCCCCCAAAGCGATAATTCGTCGACTTTAACCATACATTTGTCTATCCTCGGTTCCTGGACTTTAAGTAAATGATTTGTTGAACATCATAAAATTTAGGAAATTATTTATTACCGTCATGTGGCTCTTCAACCCGTCGATCCCTAATAAACTATTCTAGTTAAATGGGCATGTATCCGGCCCTAACAATCTGAACGAAACTAAGAAAAAAAATGATTTAGATAGCTATTTAACGACTTGTCTTTATTTCAATAGGCTGAAGTGTCGCCATGAATATTCTCGAAACTTGAAATGTGAAAACACCGGCTGTCTCCTACTCGCCAGGGCCGTACTTAACGTGACTTTTGTTACATTAGCACGACAATTTGTAATTTCGACATAAACTTGTTCGTTAGTTGAATACTGCGTTTTTATTCCCAAAACACACAGGAAATGTCTAACACAACGGGACGGTATAGCTACGTAACCAAAACATTCAAACGAAATTATTCACGCACTATAGTCTTCTCATGGGGTACGATAAGTCTTTATCGAACGGTAACACTGGATACAATAGAAAATATTACTGGTCAAATGTGGAATGAAGTAATGAAGCCATCAATAATTCTGCATAGTTGCAAGCGGCTTCAAACAGCAACATTTTCATCACGAAAAGCGTACATAATAGAAAAGTCCACTTACAGTTGATTCGACGGAAACATTGCCTTGCTGTAGCTATGGGCAATGGTACATAGTCAACACATAACATATAACAAAACACAACTACTTTACTGATTTTATTAGCAGTTATTAATCACTATATACTGATACTTAGAAATTTTAGGCGGCTCTAATTTTTCCAGCCCG
Organism: Stenurella melanura; assembly: GCA_963583905.1. Classification (NCBI taxonomy): domain Eukaryota; kingdom Metazoa; phylum Arthropoda; class Insecta; order Coleoptera; family Cerambycidae; genus Stenurella; species Stenurella melanura. The sequence continues at coordinate 200,357,879 of OY757309.1, forward strand.
GACGGCCAAACGGTCTGCTACACAATTTTTTAACATCTCTCCGGCGCGCATCTCTTCTACTATTCGCTAACCTTGGTCGTACAAGCTACTACGCTATTGGTCAAGCATTTGTCATTACTAGCCAATAAGATTTAAATAATAAATAGAATATTCGCGCGCTTTATCACATTGTGTTTGAAAACGTGAGCGTTACAAATGTTTGGGAATCTTGAGCAATAATTAATTGTAGGGTAATTGACAAAAGATATTAGGTCGAGGTGAAGAAGGGCTTAGGACTTTAGCGTCCTCTCAAACATCTACAATTTACAGTTCCACTTCTACTTCAATAACGATCCCCTTTTTTGTCTTCCTACATTACTTCATTTATCTTAAAAAAATATGTCCTAATAATAAATGTACAGGCTCTTCAACATCGACTATTGTAATGGACTTTTGTCCGTAAATAAAGCAACATATTTATTTACGTCAACTTATTGTAAGGGGTATTCGTTGGCTGTTCACTAACTCAATTTAACTGACGTATTAAAAAAATTATTTTATTTAAGTGGCTTCGATATTTTAGTTACCTACTTCAAACTTGATGAGTATAAAGCAATTATAACTTCAGTAATCCCCTGTATTTAGGTGCTGCTACATTATTGAAATTAATAGGGTTAACATCACAAACTCCACCTCATAATACTTCTGCAATTACAGACACTCTACATTCTTAAGTGGAATAAGTATTCATTGTTCTAAATTAGTTTGCACCCCAGCTCTGACTGTTTTCGAATGAAATGTCTTAAACTAGTACTAAATACATTGCATCTCCTAATGTGTGCAATGCAGTGGTTTTAATTGCCCCTCACCTCATTCTATAAAGATTTTAATTTTACACCTAAGTGCTTCTGCACGTTCAATTAAGCACTTAATTGAATTTATTGAGGCAAAATCACAGTTTACGCTTAACAGAATTAAAATATGTTTTTAGTTTGGAGGTCCTTTATATCTAATACAATTTTATTTCAAATATTTTTTTTGTAAGTTCCTTTACATATATAGGGTGATTTATTTTGGAACAATAATATTGATGTAAAAATTTGGCTATAGTCCTAACAGGACATCATCTTAGTGGAGTCAATAAAGATTTTCACTTTGCAAAAATTCCGGGAAACAGTAACTTTTGAGAATACATCTCTGAACATGTCAGGAACCATATACCAAAAGTTACCAACAATAGTCCTTGAGCGTCATTTGTTATTAAACAAATTAGTTGCAAAATACCAGTTTTTTTAAGTAACTCTTAAAAATTTATTTTCCAAAAGCAGCTTATTGCGCCATTCTAAAGTATAGGAAATTTCACATCAAAAATGTACTTGAAGTTTTTTTGTACGATCAAGAATGTAGGCTCCAGATTTTTTGTTTAACGCACTAAAATGGTACGCGGTGACACGTAACTACCGTGCGCAAAGCGCGTGCTGCCTCGGCAGCGCTACACTAAATTTGTTGTAACTCTTGAACTAATTGTTAAAATTGCGCTCAACAAAGCGCAAATGAAAGAAGAAACATGGATTAGTATATTTTCAAATATCAAAATGAATGTATGTAGGAATAGTATATATATGAAGTCGGAACATAAAAAGATTTCCGATGAAATCGGTAAAAGCTATACCATTTCTACAATGTTTAAAATAGAAACCTGGAACATTCACATATTAGTCTTGAAGTAATGTATAAAAAGATCCGATGAATGAAGAAAACCTAAAAAATTTCTTTTTGAAGATGTACATTTCAAAATTTTGAGAAAGTGATAAAATTTGATATGTATAACTAACTTTAACCACCTATTTTTCTGGGTTAAATCGCGTTATTAGACTTCTGCAGGTGTGATTTTTAAAACTTGAAATGTATGCTTAAGATGCTTCAAGGGAATTTACCTTAAAAATTAAATTAACCCTCTTTATTTTAAGAAAATAGAAATAAATCATTTTTGTAATAATTTTGTTAAAGAAAAAAGTTCCTCACAATTATGTGTTTATAACTTTTTACTTTAAGCTATGTAAAAGTGATATCAAAAGGTTTTAGGAAAATCGAAGCTTCCCGTAATTATTCCAAAATAATGCATATTTTCGGCCTCTATTGACTCAAATATTTATGCAACGAAAATATTTTCAAGATAGTAGCATTTTCATTTAGATCGGAAGTTGATCCGAAATTTGTTATTTTAAATAGAATGATCCAATTTCAATTTTTTTCATCATCTACAGAAAATTTAAAGGGCATTTTGTTTAAAGGATGCTTATACTTAAAATTAGTATTTTCTGAGATACCTAAGATTTGGCTTACCAGGTCTCCTGACTTGACCCCTATGGATTTATATCTGTGGGGGCCCCATAAAAGCCGAGGACTATCAAGCTCAAATGAAATTCGGAGTGCTACTTCGCAATCAGTGAATAAAATGTTTCTGCAATGTTTAAAGATTAATGGACAACATATTGAACAGTTTAATAGAAGTCTCGTTCCAAAATTCTCATTCTTAATAAATTATTTAAAATTTTCGTTGAATTAGAAAATCGCTAATATCTAAAGTAGCATATATTTGATGGAATTATATACTCAAAACTAATGTTATCGTCAGATGAAGTTGGTATACGGGGTGACGTCCTGCGCTAGATCTATTCATACACTTCGAATAGAACACAAATAGTTACGGTTCTTGGACATAAGCAGGCGCGTGCTGGGACCCTGGGAGTCTTCGAATGAAAATGTGCCGCAGGCGAAAATTTTGAATTTTTCAAAGTCAAGCAATCCTAAATGAAGGAAGAGAGTTTTAGGTAGAAAAATATCTTCTTGAAATAACTAATTACATAGGGTAGAGTCCACGAAGGCCGCGAAGGAGCCCGCTGGCCAGGGGCCTACCGGGAAGTGCCCGGTAGCTCGGTGGGCCAGCACGCGCCTGGACCTAAGTCTAATCACTTTAATGTTCCTTCTGGAATTTCTCAAGGAAGCCACCTTGGATCACTCCTCATTAATATATATGTTAATGACATAAATAAATGTTTCATGTTTTGCAATTTTTTCATATATGCTGATGATTTAAAATTGTTTCTTGCAATAAATTCAATACAGGATTGCCAAAAAATTCGAAGTGACTTAAACAGACTAACTGCTTGTTGTACACAAAAACATATCGTTGTTAACAGTAAGGAATGTTTCTTCAATAAAATGGTCCTTTCAACGTCATATGGATAAAATGATCATTATCGCTAACAGAATGCTGGAATTTACTATTATAAATTGCAGAAACTTTAAGAATATGATTTCTATCATTCATTCATTACGTATTTAATGCGTACCCGACAAATCCCGAAACTGTTTCCACTGGATCTCGTGTCCCTTTAATTTGGAGCTAACAGCGATCCTCGTCTATTTCGTCTTCTCTGCATGACTGTCTTACATGTTAATTCTCTAATATTTGGTTTCAGTGTTTTGGCATTTGAGATAACAACATCAGTGTCAGGGTTAGTCTCTCTAGTTTCAACAAACACTAAAACACTTTAACACTACACTCGAGTACTGACACTCAACGTACATTTCGTCAATCATGTTGGCATTTTCGGAAGGTAATAATAACTCTAGTTTTATGATTATGATAAAAGCTCTAGTTTTAATTATTTTCCGATGACACCAATGTGGCTGGCGATATGTACGTTGAGGGTTAGTGTAATGTTCAACTGGAAACAACTCCAAAGGCAGCGTTACACCGAAGATTCCAACCCCCTTCAGGATGTCAGTTTTAGATCAAAAGTTCCAATATTTACATAAAAATGCGATTTATTAATCTCTTGATTAATTTATCAGAAAAATGCTACCGAAGCGGACTTCCAGGAACATTTTTCTCATAAATTAATCAAGGGAATAATAAATCGCATACCTATGTAAATATTTGTGAAATAAGGATAGGGAGTGTTTTACAACGTAATTTAATGACGACATGAAAATGTTATTCGATTATATATTAAAACTTCTGCATAGGCGTATCCTATTTTAATTAAGATAAAAGAGTAATATTACAATTAACTCTCAACTTGATTGCGTGTGTAGAAGGAAAAGGAACATAAATTGTGTCAACAGTTCTCAAAAATAGTTCAAAAAGAAAATACGCAATATTAAAATTTCTTCAGCAAATGTTTTCACAGCTACACACACAATGTTTAAATGGATATGTATAGTATACAGTAGTATATTACGGTATGGCCTGAAAGTGAGTTTGAAGTGCAACTTTGAAGCAAAAAATAAGGTTAATGGCAAAACACGGACAAAAATGTAACGTACCTCGATGTACATGCTGCAATTACAAACGACAAAATACGTTATGATACCTAGTAAACCTGTCTTTACACTGAACCGTCTCTAAAAATTCGCTAATAATTGTGAAATAAAACGGCGCAAAGTTACCTATTTAATTAATTAAACAATTTTAATAATATTAGAAATCTGTAAAAAGTACGTTCTTTTCTTTAAATAGTAGCAAAAGGTAAACTCGTGATGAGTATGCCTAAGATCTTCTAAAATTCTATATCCATTTATTGAACGGTTAATCAGGTTTATCGCAGTGACATAAAAAATGTAACAATTTGTATTTGTATATAAGTTATTCGAGAAAATGGCGAAGAATTCGGTGATTCCTTTAAATAGATTTACATTTTTTTTTCTTCTTCCCTGGTTGCTCAATAACACGTTCACTGCGTTACCATGTGACTGGTGAATAGCTCTTTGTTCAAACGGCACGGACATATGAGAACTTTGTTGTTCCCGATAATAGAACAGTTATTACTAGAGATAAAGTGACATTACAAGTACCTATATGATTGTCGCAGTCTCTAGTATACAGGGTTGGGCAATAGTCCCGGAACGGCTCGATTACAGCCGAACGGGACCTCGTATCAACTTCGGGTTTTCGACACTGTATTCAGCGAAATTTTTAGAACTTCTTGACATGTATTTCAGGGCCGTGACGTCATTACGTTCGGAGGTGTGACATAAGTGTCAATTGTTTTAAATGAAACACCCGGTATATTTTTCCATATTTGTATACTTTAAGGAGCCCCGAATTCAACGATGTAACGTTTGTATGGGTTCTGTTATGTAATGTGGTCTCAATAAGGGAAAATTAGAAATTAAATTCGGTGTATGTACTAGAAGCCAAGATCTCAGATTATTTATAATATTTTTCAACCCCCACCAACCCTACTTCATTATTAAAAGGGTTGATAAAATAAAGTTAAGATATTCATTTGAAATTTGGTACACGTATGAATTATAATGACATCTGGAACTAGCTTACACTTTGAGATAATTCCGTTGAAGGGTTGGGGGTTATTTAAGGGTAAATATGTACTAGAAGCCAAGGCCTCAGATATTTTAATAATATATTTCAGCCCCCACAACCCCTACTCCATTATTCAAGGGGTTGATAAAATAAAATTGAGATATTCACATGAAATTTAGTACGCATATGTATTATAACGACGTCTGGAACTAGATTATATTTTGAGATGATTCCGTTGAAGGGTTGGGGGTTAAATAGGGGTATATAAGGGAAAATAAGTAAAGTAAGCTGGTAAAAGCACAGAAATTTGGGATTTGGTGTGTATACTAGAAGCGAAGGTCTCAGATTTTTTTATTAGTATTTTCCATCCCCCCCCACCCCACTTCCTTATGAAAAGAGTTATAAACTTAAATTTAAATTTTCAGTTGAAATTTGGTACATTTATGTATTGTAACCATATCTGAAACTATCTCGGAAACTAGATTATATTTTGACATGATTGCGTTGAAGGAGTGGGGGTAAGAAGAGGTAAATAGGGAAAAATAAGTAAAGCAAGCTGGTAAGAGTACTGCAACTTGAAATTCGGTGTATGTCCTAGAAGCCAATGCCTCAGATTTTTTAGTAATAGTTTTCAACCCTTCCACTACCCTTCCTACATTATTAAAGGGGTTGATAAAATAAAATTGAGATATTCGCTTGTAATTTGGTAGACGTATGTATTATAACGACATCTGGAACTAGATTATATTTTGGGATGATTCCGTAGAAGGGTTGGGGTTAATAGGAGTAACTAGAATAGAATAGAATAGAATAGAACATTTATTCACCATAAGTAGTACAGAGTACAATGTAGGTTTTGTCATAGAAACGATACAAAATAAATGTGATACAAATAAATATATATGTATATAAAATTGAACAGCACATATGGACATAAAATGTAAACAAAACACATAGAAAAACCGCTTACAACAATTAATTATTACGTGAAATTAAGAACACACCTGACGTAGTGTAAATAATAGGAGAAATCAAGAGCATAAGAATCAACTTCCATTGTAGTTATAGAATTCTTCCAAGCTATAGAAGCATTGTTTAGCCAGAAACTTTTTTAATGTTTTCCTGAATAGTTGAAACCTGTCTTGTATTTTTATTTGGACTGGAAGTTTGTTAAAAATTAAACTGCCTGCACAATAGGGCGATTTTCTGAATTTACTCAGATTATAATTGTTAATGTGAATTTCCCGGGCACTTCTTGTATTATAATTGTGTACATCGTTATTTAGATGAAACAAGTTGGAATTTTTATACACAAAACAAGCCAATTTAAATATATAAATACAGGAAACTGTTAGAATTTCGTATTTTTTTAAAGTTTCACGACAAGACTGTCTTAATTGTAAGTTAAAAATTATTCTAATTATTCGTTTTTGCATTACAAAAATTCTACCTATATCGGTTGATTGGCCCCATACCATAATATTGTAATTTAAGACTGAATATACAAGTGAGTAATATGCGTTTAAAAGACCATGGCGGTTAAGTTCATTCTTGAGGTTTAGAAGAGCAAATGTGCTTTTTGCTAGTTTAACACATAGGCCGTCAATTTGTTGATTAAAAGTTAGAATACTGTCTATTATGGTTCCTAAAAATTTTGTGCTTATGCTGGTGCTTACGTAGTTTATGCTGGGTAGAGTTCTAGATATGGTAGTTGAAAAGTATATAAAGATGGTTTTCTTGATATTGATTATTAAAGAGTTTTTTTGGCACCAGTCTTCAAACTGCTTTATCACAACATTGGCTCTTTGTTCTAATTCCTGTATGCAGCTTGCATTAATAATAACTGACGTATCATCTGCGTACATAAATATTTCTCCCTCAGTGACATAAGCAGGGAGGTCATTTACAAATATTAAAAAAAGCAATGGTCCAATTATGGATCCCTGCCCTACTCCTATATTTATGTTGAATATATCAGAAGTATGCGAGTCCAATGAAACGATAATTTTCCTGTTTTCTAAGTATGACGTCAGCCAATATAAAATGTTGCCCCTAATACCTAATGTCTCTAATTTTAGTTCCATAAACTTTATGTTAACACAATCGAAAGCAGCTGTCAAATCAAAGAAGAGTCCGGCTACTTTTTTCCCCTTATCTAAGTGATTGTAAATTTTTTGACTGAACTCTAGACTTGCTAATTCAGTAGATCTGTTTGTTCTATATCCGTATTGACAGTTGGTAAACAGCATGTTAGTTTCCAGATAGTTATAAATTCTGGTGGCTATTGCTTTTTCAGCGATTTTTGACATGTAGCTGAGTAAAATTATTGGCCTATAATTTTGCGTCAATAGTGGAAAATAAGTAAATCAATCTGGTAAGAGTACAGAAATTTGGGATTCGGTGTATATACTAGAAATCAAGGCCTCAGATTTCTTTCTAATATTTTTCAAATTCCACCACCTCCGCTTCATTATTAATGGGGTTGATAACACCAAATTCAGACATTTACTTGAAAATTAGTACACGTATGTATTGTAGTGACATCTGATTAAGAGGACTCCATTGAAGGGGTGGGAGGTGGTAGGTTGTGAATAGTAGAAAATAAGTAGGGTAAACTAGAAACTTCATTTTTAACGAATATGGTAGAAACCAACTCCTCAACCTTTTCTATGACATCTGCCCCAAATATTATTAAAATTCTATAACCAATAATTTCTACATACTAGAGTACAAATATAGTCAAGATGTTTCCTTTAAAGTGACTTGGATGAAGAATCTGGATGTGGAAGTAGTGGTTCCTTAGGCAGCGGTTTTTTATTTTAATACAAGGCTAATATATAGAAGAAAATCATCAATATATAATATATATCTATATTCCACATAATCAAACACAATAATTAAAGTAGTAATTGCTTTATGTTATTGATATCTTGAGGGAAAATAGGATTACATTTTTAAAAGATATATATGTATCTAACAGTATCAAATATTTTGTTACTCTTAGTTACCAATTTTTATTTCTCCTGGGTATCTAGTTTATGCAAACAGTAAACACGTAATAATAAAGGAAATATTTATGTAACTACACTACACACCTCATTTTTGGATATTTTGTGATAATTCGTAGGAAATGTTCAAACTTTTTTTGGTCTATGGGAAACGTTCAAGAGATGTGTCAGTTTGGATAACTTACTTACATTTGCTTAAGTTAATGTAGTTTAAATAAACACTACTTTTGAAATTATTACAATTTCAAAATTTGTCGGACAAATGTATATACATGTTATCAGAACTCAGAGGCAAAATTACTGAAACACCTAAACAGTCTAGAAAAAAATAATATTCTACGCGTTTCTCAGTGCATCACGTGATAAGCAAAACTACGAAGAGTTTTAGTTTTAAGAATATAGTTCGCTAAGAAATATAATAAAATTCTGATACTTACAGAATAAATAGACAAGTATGACGTATACATAGAATATAGTGGAATGGCACATGTGTCTACCTTTATACAGGGTGGGGCAATAGTGCGTCGGACCTCGATATCTCGAGTTCTACGATAGCTAAAATTTTTTTTAAATATTGCAAATAAACTAGATAAAAAAGTATATAACTGGAAATTATTTAATGGAATGCTATGTACATCAGTATATTTTTTGAAGCCTCTTTCTAGGCTCTATTCGTTCCTACTATATTAGCATTGAATATCTCCCAACCACTTGGATGTAATGAATTTTTTGTTGAAGCAGTGCAGTCTGCAGGTGGATATTAAAAAAATTACCACAGTCACAATTATGGGGTGAATACCAGTTATGAGAGATCAAATTAATGTTTTTGAATCATTTGCATTTCCTAAAACTGTATAGGGTGGCCAAAATTAATTTTTCAATTAAAAGCTTTTTCTCAATTTTTTCAAATGGAACACCCTGTATATTTTTCAACGATGTGATGTAAAAATTAAAGACGAACACATTTTGTAAGTACTTCCCTATGGCTAATTGCAGCCATTTTCGTTTTATAAATAAATATGTTTCAAATTCAAGAATAAACTTCAAAAATAATTCATAAGAAAAATTTATAATAGGTGTTCGACGTGTTGCTCATTTCGATTGACACACGTCTTTATGTAATTTTGAAATGAGAAGATTTAGTGGGACCATTTTTTCCAATCCATTGAAATGAGTAAATAGTATTTAACAGGTCCTTTACTGTAATGTTTTTCTGTAAATTTTTCTGCCGTTTTCGTTATTCGATAAGCAATAAAACCTCAGTTTGGTATAAATTGTCGTGTACAATGGAGCATTTATCACACTTATCGGTCGTTAGTAAACGTGTTGTGAACGAAAAAAATTAACTTTCTGTGAGAATCTGTTGAGAATCCCTATGTTAGTCAAAGAGAAGTGAGTATTAGTAGGAATAGGTAGACGGTCTGTGGGTCAAATTTTAAAAACAAATAAGTTGCATGCATATCATATTCAAATGCACCAGGAATTATCTGATGACGATTTTCAAAAGCGCCTACAATTTTGTAATTGGGCCAGAGGTAAAATGCAAGATGATGTCAACTTCTTCAGTAATGTTTTATTCACTGATGAGGCCACTTTTCATAAAAATGAATTTCGTTTTATTGAGAAATAATTACAAATTTCAAAAATAAACTTAAAAAAAAGTTTCTTCAAATAACTCAGTAGAAGAAATTATAATAAATGCTCCACATTTTGATTGACACACATCTCCATGCGCTTTTGAAATGAGGTTTCCACTGTTCTTAAAACTGCCGCTGCTACGCTTGGTTGCACATTCGTCGTGCTCCGTTGATCGTGACCGATTACATTACTGGTAGTTGGCAAAGCCAGTCTCTATGTATTGCTTAGTCGATACCCATCTTCTCTGTTGAAATTGTTCTTATTTTTCATAATTTCCAGTGATTCTCTAATAATTGTCGGGTAATAACGCGCAGTTCTGTCCAATATTAGGTGAAGTATCCAGTGCAGAATCAAGGAACATCAGAGATATACTAGACTCGGATACACAGATAAGACGGCTGTAGCAGAACATGTTCATCACAATGAGAACCATAAAATCAAATACGAGAACGTTAGGATATTGAACAGAAGTGCGCGTTATTACCCAAGAATTATTAGGGAATCGCTGTAAATTATGAAAAATAAAAACAATTTCAACAGAGAAGATGGGTATCGACTAAGCAATACATGGAGACTGGCTTTGCCAACTACCAGTATGATCGATCACGATCAACGGAGCACGACGAATGTGCAACCAAGCGTAGCAGCGCCCAGGTATATAAAGTGGAGCCGAACTCAACAACTTCAGTCTTTGGACCGCTTTTGAAGAAGCTGACCAGACAGCATGATCAGCGAAACGTCAAGTCAAGTTCGACGACCGGTGCAAAACCCGGAAGAAACTAATTCAGTGGACAACGGCCGTGAAATCCTGCACTGCATTACAAAAGTTAGTTTTTCATTTCTACATCACATCGTTCAAAAATATACAGGGTGTTCCTTTTGAAAAAATTTATAAAATTAAATTTAAAAAGCTCTTAATTGAAAAATAATTTTTGGCCACCCTGTACAGTTTTAGAAAATGAAAATAATTCAAAAACATTAATTAGATGTCTTGTAACTGGTATTCACATAAGTTTTTCTTACTACCCATAATCGTGACTGTGGTGATTTTTTTAATGTACATCTGCAGATTGCATTATTTCAACAAAAAAATTTATTACATCCAAGTGGTTGGGAGATATTCAATGCTAATAAAGGAATGAATAGGGCCTAGAAAGAGGCTTCAAAAAATGTACTGATATACATAGAATTCCATTTTAAAAAAAGCCACTTGGTCCTGTAATTTCGTCCTGGCTCGCCCTGTATGCTGGAAAATAATTTCCAGTTATAGACTTTTTTATCCAGTTTACTTGCATTTTTTTTTAATTTCTAGCTATCGTAGAACTTGAGATATCGAGGTCCGATACACTGTTGCCCCACCCTGTATAATACAAAGCACTGTATTCAGGTAACGGCGCGGTAGCATCAGCCTCGCTCGACTCTGGTTTTACTGCTGGTATTATATTGTGTATGGATTTTCATAGAATGAGTATCATTAATGATAATTATTTTCCATTATTTCCTCCAATATTGTTTAATAGTCTAGTCTAGTAGATGCACAGAATTTCAAATTTCTGTACTCTCACCAGCTTGCTTTACTTATATTCCCCTATTTACCCCTGTTTAACCCCCAACCAGTGAACGGAATAATCCCAAAGTACAATCTGGTACCAGATGTCATTCTAATACATACGTATACCAACTTTCAAGTGAATATCTCAATTTTATTTTATCAACCCCTTTAATAATGGAGTGGGTGATGGTGGTGGAATGGAAAATATTATAGAAAAACTTGAGGCCTCGCCTTCTAGTACAGACACAAAATGTCAAGTTTATGTGCTCATACCAGCTTGCTTTACTTATTTCCCCCTATTTACCACTATTTACCGGATATGTTAAAAGACAATCCGTTTCCAGATATCTTTATAATATATACGTGTACAATATTTCAGGTCAATACCTTAAACCGTTCCGGAGAAAACGTGCGGACAAAAAAAGTTGCAGACCAACAGATAGAAATTTTTTCTTCGCTCAAACTTAAAATCTCGACGTTTCATGGCATTCTAAGCTTATTTCAAGAAAAAAATGTTTTGAAACATATTAAAAAGAAATCTGATGCCTTAATTTCTAGTATATACACCAAATCCCAAGTTTATGTACTCTTCCCATCTTGCTTTACTTATTTTTCCCTATTTATTTCTACTTACCCCCACTTCTTCAACGGAATCATGTCCAAATATAATCTAGTTTCAGATGTCGTTATAATACATACGTGTACAAAATTTCAAGTGAAAATCTCGGTTTAATTTTATCACATCTTTTAATAAGGTGGTGGGAGGATAGAAAATATTATAAAAAAAATCTGAGGCCTTCGCTTCTAGTATATACACCAAATCCCATATTTCTGTACTCTTACCAGCTTGTTTTACTTATTTTCCCCTATTTACTCCTATTTAATCCCTAACCCTTCAACGGAATCATCTCATGTGCCAGATGTCGTGATAATACAAACATGTATCAAATTTCAAGTGAAGATCTCAATTTTAATTTATGAACCCCTTTAATAATGGAGTAGGGGTGATGGGGGGGGGGTTAAAATATTATAAAAAAATCTGATGCCTTCGCTTCTAGTACATACACCGAATTTCCAGTTTCTGTACCCTTACCAGCTTGCTTTATTAATTTTCCCCTAATTTAACCCCCAACCCTTCAACATAATAATTCCAAAGTATAATCCAGTTCCTGATGTCAATATAATATATACGTATACGAAATTTCAAGTGAATATCTCAATTTTTTTTATCAACCCCTTTAATAATGAAGAGGGGGTGGTGGGGGGATGGAAAATATTATAAAAAAATTTGAGGCCTTGGCTTCTAGTACATATACCAAATATCATGTTTCTGTACTCTTACCAGCTGCATTACTTATTCCCCCCAACCCTTCACCGGATATGTTCAAAATAATCCAGTTCCAGATCTCGTTATAATATATATGTGTACAAAATTTCAAGTCAATATCTTAAACCGTTCCGGAGAAAACGTGCGGTCAAAAAAAAAGTTACAGACAGACAGACCGACAGACAGGCAGAAAAATTTTTTTTCGCTCAAATTTAAAATCCTGACGTTCTACACCTATTTTAAGAAAAAAGAGATTTGAAATTTTTTTTACGATTACTATACCTCCAATCCACTACCTGGGCGTGGAAATAATTAAAATAACATCACGATGCGTATTGTGAAGTGTAGGTAGACATCTTTGAAATCCACAATTGTCCGTGATTTGTATTATATGATTTTTCATTTTTCATTGAAGCCTCGTCGCTTTTGATTTATCGAATGTACAATATCGACTACCTCATTCACAGATAAGCAATAAAAGATAGCCCTTCGTCATAATTCTCAGTGCGTCATATGTATTTATTTTAAACTCAAGAGTTGAGCGGATAATACTGTAATAACAGTAGGAATTTGCTTGTGAACGTAGTATGCATACTACGTGATTTACCTCTACATTAAAAACATTATAAATCGTACAACATGCATCAAACCGTGTCATTTAATCCCCAATTTACTGTTAGAATTTGACAAACTCTCTATAGGAAAATTGATATTTCTCTTCGGAAACTCTGTTCGTCTATTCACAATTGATTTAGACGTAGAAAACAATCAAATTGACATATCCGTAAATTTGTTACCTATAGTTTCCTACCATCTCCGTCTTTGTATAAGTCGCCCCTTCCTTCAGGATGCATGTCATCAATACCTATAAATATGGAGGACTAATAAATATGGAACGCTGGGCACGTCAAATAATTCAATCAAAACTTCCTGCATATACCGCTATAACTCATCAAAATTGGCAGAGCGAATATATTGAGTTCCTTTGTTTTTAGGGAACACTTTTATTTAGTAGACCAATGGAAAATGTTGTAATGAAAACTGGCAGATGAAAAATGAATTGTTTGGTGTAACCAAATGAGAATTCTTTTCATAACACAGCGTTTAATAGGGCGTAACTACCTTAGAGCATGTATATAATTTTCATAGGTATTTCGTTATTGTGTTAACAGATTATATAATTAATATACATATAATAATATACATATCTAAGAGGATATTCTCAAAAATAGTAGAATGATAACCTGAAAAGTTTACAAATTCAAATTCAAATATTTATTGGTCCTTGTTGATCATATACATGATATAGGACAGGTCATTTAGGTACAATTTTAGGTTACATAATATAAAAAAAAACTTATGCTAATGGCCAATATAGTATTATACCTACACTAAAACACACAATTGTATAAGACAAAACACTGGGGAGAGACGAACAATGTAAAATTCGGAAACAAATTAAAAGTTTAGTAAACAAAGTTTATAAATACATGTTAATATTTGTTGATTAGACCTTTGATTTTATGTATAAAATCAAAGATTAGACTTAACGTTATATATAAAAATAAATTCTGATACAGAATAGTCAATTTAAGTTCAAATTCGAGTGTATTTATTCTTAAAGACAAATATGTGTATAAGAAACGGCACAGTTTTAAACTTGCCATTAAAACGAAAACAAACAGAGATATACAAAAATATGAGTAGATTACATAGCCTATGCACATTTATATATCATAGAAATTAAATTAAACAAAGTAAGTGGAGTAGTGTATCAGTTAAAATATTCCGTGGTGTTGTATAGGCATTTATCAAGCAAGCATAGCTTAAGCTTTTTTTTAAATATATTGTCCTTGTCTATTGATTTTATATCATTTGGCAGGTAATTAAATATTTTGGCACCTGTGCGGGTGGGGGCTTTAAATGTGATATTTAGTCTGGAGAAAGTAGATGTTATTTATTTGGCGAGTATTTATCTGGTGATAATTACTATTTGTTAAAAATGTATATTTATTATTGAAAACAAACAAACAAATTTCAAAAATATATAAACTATATGAAGTGAGTATTTTAAATTTCTTGAAGATCTCTTTGCACGTGTGAGTGCTGGATACGCTAGCAATACATCGTAAAATTCGTTTCTGAGCAACAAACACGTCATGTGAAAGGGTAGAGTCCCCCCAAGAGCAGATTCCATATCTTAATCGACTTTCTACCTGAGCATAGTACAATGTTATTAACTGATCCTTTGTAAAAATAGACTTTAGGATTGTAAATAAAAAACAAATGGAGGATAATTTAGAAGATAAACATTTACATTGTGCTTTCCAGTTCAAACAGGGTTCAACTTAACCAAAAATATTATCCTCGCCAATATTCTTGACTAAAGATGACGGTCTCGGATGATTAGGGGTCGAGCTTGAGCTCCTTGCCCCATAAATATTATCCTTTCAAACACATCAGTTTGTGAAAAATTCCTTAAAGTTGTTAATAAATAATATTTCTACTTTGCCGACAATTCTGAAGAGGCGGCTAGTGTGAAATTTTCATTTCACTGTAACGATTCTATCGCAAATTAACAGAGAACGCCTTCTTCCCATAAGAAATACATGAGAAACTTCACGGACTTTAAGGTGCGCATTGACATCATCCGATTTAGGCCGAATGTGGAGACAACAATAATAGTAATAATATTTATTGACCATTTCAGATCCAAAATGTATATATAGTAAGTCGTCTGTAAGAGTAAGGAACGTATATAAACATAAAATATGTTAGAATATACAAATTTAGATAAACTTGATATATGTATATGTTACAACTATATTATATAACACATATAAATATACCCAATTGACGTTTAGTTGGCATACATATAAATATAAAAAATATAAACACAGAAAGATCAAATAAGTTAGTTATTTGTTTTCACAAAGTTCAGAGATAAGAAATAACAATAATTTCTTATGTCTTCTATTTAAAAAGCCTTCAGTACTATAAAAGGTATCTTCCAGAAATAAATTTGTAACTGCAATTTTATACAGATTTGCATATTTTTGGTATTATCAACAGGAAAACTATTAGAAAGTGTAACACCGTTATATTATGGCGAATGTTTATAATTTGATGGGTGAGGTAAGAGTATACTAAGTAGATAACCACATCCTGTACTATACGTGAGTTATATATCTAAGCATATTGTAATCCTTTTATAAATAAATGTTAGAGTAAGCATATTGAATGTTATAAATAGAAGTAAATTGTAAATGATAGTCAGTCTTGTCTTGATCTCTCATGTGTGAACAATAAAATTGGTTTTTAAAAAGCGACTCATTCATTCCAAAACCATTTCTGGCGCAGTCGGCACGGATTTTGTGAAGTTAGACTAGTGATGCCCTTCTGAGGTTGGATCAGATTTATCCTGAGTCCTAGAATAACTTGGTTTTCAAACCTTCATCACGAAAACGAATCTGTAGGTGAATTGAGTAGCCTACCCATCAAGTAAGTGAACTGAGTAGCTTACAGAAGCCAACGAAGAAGATTTGTCCATCGAGGATTGGAGCAGATTTATCCTGCGAATCTCTTCAACCATTGGAAACCCTGAGACGACAAGCAAGAACTCCCACGCAGCCTAGTGGTTAGAGGCACAAATTCCGAAGACCCCCGGAAGAATAGATTTAGGACTTCCTAAGACCCTGGAAGATTAGAATTAAGAAGATTCGACAAAGATGAGCAGATTCTACACCCTTGTATTAATGTAAGTCATTTCATTTGTACTTTCAAACAATTTGAAATCGCTTAAACAGTCACAATTTCAAGTAGCTCTGTTCGCAAAATTTCAACATTTAATTTTAAGAAATTTAATTTTAATCGTAAACAAAATTTAAACAGAATAGTATTGTAACTATTTACTTTCAAAACACGCTGTATTTTCGATAGAGCATCGCCTGCAAATTTTGTAGTCACCGATCCCTCGTTGTCGATACAGATTTGGTGTATTAATTTATTTTAAGTCACAAAACTATTCTACTTTAAAATATAATATACAATAACTGTAAAAGAGGAAATTCTATAGAAATTAACTATTTAACATTTTATGGATGATATTTTAACAGGCTTAACAAAATTAAATTTAAATTCGCAATCAAATTTAATTAGCACAAGTTCAAGTTCATTACCAACAGATATGTCTGAAACAAATTATTCATTATTAAGATACCAAGCAGACAATGTCCCTTTGTTTGACGGAAATCCAAAACTGTTACAAAGATTCATTACATCATCTGAAAATCTCCTCAAGGCTTTTCAAGACAGAAATAACATTAATGCCCCGATTAATATATGCTTATTAGACACGATATATTCTAAATTAAGAGGTAGAGCAGCAGATTTAATATGCCCTAGAAATGAATTAAATAATTGGGATTTGGTTAAACAAACATTAATAACTACATTTTCTGATCAAAGAAATATTGATTGCTTAGTTCAAGATCTTTTATCTTTAAAACCTAATAGACAAGAAACATTAATTGATTATGGAAGTAGGTTACAAAATGTTAGAAGTTTATTATTTGCTAAATTAAACCAGTCAAACGAAAGTAGAGAAACCAAAATTATTAAAATTGAAAATTATGAGGCTTTAACTTTGAAAACTTTTATAACTAATTTACCATATAATATGCAATTAGTGGTTAGATTAAGAAATCCGACATCTCTAGAACAAGCTATTAGTTTTGTTATAGAAGAAGAAAATTTCATTCAGTTTAAAAATCGTAATTCGACAGTACAAAATAATATTCCTAACAGACAGACAAATATACCAAGACCACCCGTAAATTTTCAAAGACCCTTAAATCCTAATTTTAACAGACCAACAAATTTTCCTTTACCAAGACCATTTTTACAAAGAAATATTAACCCAATGCATTATTCTCAAAATAATCCAAATTTTACTAGTCAACCAATTCAAAGACCACAAAATTTGCATTCGCAAAATAATTTCCAAAATCCATTTAAAACCCAACCAGTTAACGTATTTAAACCTCACATGCAAGACACACGATTCCTACCTAAACCAACCCCTATGGATCTTTCATCTGGAAATAGTCGATTTTCTAGAAATAACAGTAATTTTACAAAATTGCACCATCATTGCGTGACAGGAAATTCAAATCAACCAGACTCCACGTCTACAGAAAACATGTCTAATGATAACATATTGCACACAAACAACAGTCAGCAAGACCTAGATTTTATTAATCAACTTGAAAATGCACATTCTTATCAACAGGATAGTTATCACCCTGACTCGACAACACCTTATTATCCAGAAATAGGTTACGATGATGAAACAATAGACTATTCAAACTATTATGACAATACATCTTTGTCTACTGATTCACAAACAAATGACTTTAGTAATTGTTTCCAAGAACAAAATTTTCAATTGACTCAAACTCAAATACCCTCGAAATAGTATTTTTAAACAATCATAATCAAGAACTTCCATTTATTTTCATACCGTCTTTAAATTCAAAATTACTTATTGATACAGGCAGCACAAAAAGTTTCATACACCCCAAATTAGCTCATTGTTATTTTTCAGACTCAATACAAAATAGAAATTTCGAAGTCAGAACAGCTCATGGTATATCATTTCACAACGAAATAATTGATCTTTTACTACTAGCTGATTTTAATATAGATTATTGCCATACATTTTATCTTTTTGATTTTTCACCAAACTTTGAAGGAATTATAGGATTAGACTTTTTAGAAAATTTAAATGCAAAAATAAATTTAGGAACAAAACAACTTGAAATACCAAATGTTAACATTCCAATGCATTTCACTCAGACATTAAATTCTTATGAAAAAACAACTTCCAACCAAAAAGTTATTAGTTTGAAAAATCCACATTCAATAGTAATTCCACCCCGTACACAACAAATTGTAACATTACCAGTTTATCAAAATTCAGGATACGCGATTATGCCTTATAAACAATTTGACGAATTAGAAACGCCTGAAGCATTAGTAAAAATAGAGAATAATCATGCAATAACAACTTTAGTAAATAATGCGGAAAATGAAATAAAATTTACACTACTTAAACCTCTGGAAGTAGAACAAATAGATTTAAATGAAATTAACTTTTTAGAAAATACTGAAACGGAAAAATATATTGACAAAAATACCGACAACCTTCAAAAAGAAAATTTAAAAAATTTGAGATTAAATCATTGCAATCAAGAAGAATACGATGCTATTAGAAAACTTTGCTATGAATTCAGAGACATATTCTATTCAGATAAAATTCCCTTAAGCTTTACAAATCAAATTAAACATGAAATAAATTTAACTAATGAAAGCCCTATTTATACTAAAACTTATAGATACCCGATAGTTCATAAAGAAGAAGTTAATAAACAAATTGATCAAATGTTAAACTCAAATATTATCCAACATTCTAATTCCCCTTGGACGTCACCAATTTGGATAGTACCAAAGAAATTAGACGCATCAGGTAAAACAAAATGGCGAATGGTTGTAGACTATAGGAAACTTAATGAAAAGACTATCGATGATAAATTTCCCCTACCAAATATTTCTGACATACTTGACAAACTAGGAAAATGTAATTATTTTACAACACTAGACTTAGCTAACGGTTTTCATCAAATCGAAATGAGACCCGAAGACATACCAAAAACAGCATTTTCTACAGACTCTGGACATTATGAATTTAAAAGAATGCCCTTTGGATTGAAAAACGCACCTAGTACATTCCAACGCGTTATGAATAATATTCTTCGCGGATTACAAAATGAAATTTGCGCAGTATATTTAGATGACATTATTATTTTTTCGACAAGTTTACAGGAACATATAGAACGACTTAGAAAAATATTTCAAAGATTACGTGAGAGTAATTTTAAAATTCAATTAGATAAATCCGAATTTCTAAAACAAAACGTAAATTATTTAGGACATATAATTACACCGGACGGAATAAAACCGAACCCCGATAAAATATCTGCAGTCAAAAACTTTCCTATTCCTAAAACTCCTAAGGACATAAAGTCATTCCTTGGATTAGCCGGATATTATCGAAAATTTATAAAGGATTTTGCTAAAATATCGAAACCTTTAACACAATGTTTAAAAAAAGAATCAAAAATTGTACATTCACCTGAATTTTTAGAGTCATTTAATCAATTAAAAAATTTATTAATTAATGCACCGATACTACAGTATCCAGATTTCTCAAAACCTTTTGTATTAACAACAGATAGTTCAAACTACGCATTAGGAGCCATTTTATCTCAAGGAACACCCCCAAATGATAAACCAGTAGCATACATTTCTAGAACATTAAATAAACATGAAATTAATTATTCTACGGTACTTAAAGAATGCTTATCAGTTGTCTGGGCTGTCAAGACGTTTAGACCTTATCTATTTGGTCGTAAATTTACTATATATACCGACCATAGACCTCTCGTATGGTTATTTAACATGAAAGACCCAAGTTCGAAATTAGTAAGATGGAGACTAAAACTTGAAGAATTTGACTATACTATAATTTATAAAAAAGGAAAACAAAATACTAACGCCGATGCATTAAGTCGCATTCAATTAAACACACACGAAACGGAATCAATTATAAATCAACCCGGTGAAATAAATAAAGACATTTTAGATTATCTACGCGAATTAGCAGAAAATCCAATAGATGACCCACCAGATATAAATCCTAATAATAACGATTTACCAAACGTAAACCCCAACAATAATCAACGAATTAATATTCTCCAGGATATACGACTTGATGACAATTCTATTAACAATCAAAATGATAATAATGACGTAATCGAAATTTTGGACGAACTCGATGAAACAGTACATACCTCAGCTGAAACCGATAATAATGAAATACCAATTTTAGATGATATTATAAACAATAAACCTTTTCAATTAATTCTAGATAGAAACGTACATCCAAATTTAGAAATTTCAGAAAAGACAATCGATGGAAATATTGTTAAAACCGCAAAAATTCCAAAATATAGCCAAAAGTATATAATAGAACTTTTAAGAGATCATATTAACCCTAGTAAAACTATTTATGTCTACTTTAAATGCAAAGAAATTATACCCATTTTTGTAAAAACTTATATGCATAACTTTCAAGCATTAAAAATTATACAATGTACAAAATTAGTCAACACAGTAATAAATAAAGACGATCGCCTATTAATGATAAAACACCAACATGAAAGTAAAACTAATCATCGCGGTATTACAGAAACTTTAGCAAAATTAAAAATTAATTATTATTGGAAATATATGAAACAAGATGTAGTAAATTATATTAATAACTGTACTACTTGCCAAAAAGCTAAATATTCTAGAGACACCCCTTATGTACCCCTAGTATTGACTGAAACACCTTCGAAACCATTTCAAATATTACACATGGATTTATTTATATGTGAGAACCAATACTTTTTAACGATTATTGACAAATTTACAAAATTAGGACAAGCCTTTCCTTGTAATAAAAATGCAATTTCAATTCAAGATAAACTAATAAATTACTTCTCTTATTATGGCACCCCTGAATTAATAGTATCCGATAGCGGAACTGAATTTAAAAATCATTGCCTAATAGAACTTTTCAAAGCTCAAAAAATCCAAGTACACTTTACAACTCCCCGTCATCATGAATCAAATTCTCCTGTAGAACGCTTTCATTCTACTTTAATCGAACATATTCGAATTCTTAGAAGTAATGATCCCTCTACACCTATTATAAATTTAATGCCTTATGCAATAATTGCCTATAATAACAGCATACACTCCAGCACGAATTTTACACCTTTTGAATTGACCTTTGGACATACAAAATCTAGAGATCCTTTAGACCTAGTTACTACTACCTTTTATTCCGATTATATTACTTCACATCAAGAAAAATTAAAAACCCTCTATCAAGAAGTTGAAAATAAGGATAAAGCAAATAAACAGAAAATGATTGATAAACGTAATACCGAAGGAGCCAAACAATATGAATTTAAAGTAAATCAAAAAGTTTATAAAAAGGCACCAGAACGAACAGCAAAAAGTAAGAATAAATATTTAGGCCCTTTTATTATTATTGAATTGTTACAAAATAATAAAGCCAAAATAAAAAATATCGGTAATAAACAAACAGAAATAATACATTTGAAAGAATTAAAGAAACCTCATCTTTCAGATATACCATCGGAACCGCCTCAGCCTACCCAGAATTAACAAAAATAAAATCAATACTTAAAGATCAAGTTACTCTACTTAATTCATCAATTAATAACTTTAACGAAATTACTCAAAATATAACACACAATCAATTAATATTAGAATCAAGAATTTTGCAAATAGAGAAAATAGTTAAAGAAATGAAAATTCATGAAATTAATAGCCATCACTATTTCTTAACCCAAATGATACTAAATCAAATAAATTTTATCTATCAGACAATTTATAACATGCTAGATAAAATAGAAACTGCAATTACATTTGCTAAGCTCAACACTTTGCATAATTCAATTGTTAACCCATTCCATTTATTAAAAGAAATAAAAGATACTGAAATTCACTTATAAATATAGCTAATATAAAAGCCTATTCAATTAACTTTACCATAATCTTTATTATAGAAATTCCTCTGGTAGATAAAGAAATGTATCAATACTTTCAATTGTATTCACTGCCAGTAAAGACAAATGACTCTTATCAAATCATTATACCACGATCTAAATATGTAGCATTGAATGAACAAAGCTATGTATTTACCGACGACAAATGTAAAAGTATCACTGATAACGAATATCTTTGCAAGAGTGTGAACACTGTTAAAATTCATAATAACATGCCATGCGAAATTAGTTTGCTAACTTTCAGTAAAGACAATTTAGATTGTTCACCTATCTCAATTGAAATTAACGAAATTCAAATTCAAAAAATTAAAACTAATAAATGGATATTAGTGATACCTACTGAAACTGTAATAACCCAAACCTGTGACAAATTATTGAATAAAATGCAATTAAAAGGTACCTATGTACTAAATTTAAATAAAAGTTGTGAAGTAACCATAAATAACCATGTATTGAAAACTCATAGTAACAATCAAATGATCTATAAATTTGAGTTACCTTATCTTAACTTTTCACAACCAAGAGAATATCATATTAATTATAACCCAGGACCTTTGAACCTAAATACCATCAATACACATAAGTTAATACAAACCCAAAGTGAATTAATGGAACAACAGAAAATAATTAAGGGATTAAATGAGCCCATAATTATTAACAAAACTAGTATATGGACAATATTCCTATACTTATTCATATTTACCTTTATTATATTATATGTATGTAATCTTATTAGAAATAAATATATATCCAAGAAAAATGTAAAGAAGACACAGAAGAATGAAGACATCATTATCTAAGAAATCAGGGATGATTTCCATCAAGGGATGGAGGAGTTATATATCTAAGCATATTGTAATCCTTTTATAAATAAATGTTAGAGTAAGCATATTGAATGTTATAAATAGAAGTAAATTGTAAATGATAGTCAGTCTTGTCTTGATCTCTCATGTGTGAACAATAAAATTGGTTTTTAAAAAGCGACTCATTCATTCCAAAACCATTTCTCGTGTGACAATCTCTTATTTGCTTACATAATTTTCTTCTCTTTTACATACATTGAATAGTTTAATATAAATATACAGGGGGCAATTAGTATTTTTATTTTTTTATTTTAGAATGTGTTTTTACAGCTCTCGTTATAGTAAATGTCGAATATAAGCCTAATAGGCTTCTTTTGGCTTATAAGCACTTCCCTGGGCAATAATATTGTATGAAATACGCGAATATGCAAGTGCCCCAATAGCCCTGTTTATTTACGGAACAAGTGTTCAGTCCAGACTTGAAACATGTCTTGAGTAACCTCAAGCACATCAAACGGAAACGGATTCTCTAGCTGACTTAAAAATGTCAATTCATTCATTTGGCATTTCCATTCTAGTTTCTTGATTACTAGTCCACAACCCTTGCCACACTCCCTATAGGAGTGACCCCGGGCAGACAAGCAGACAGGCGGACGGACAGACAGACAGTCTGACAGACGGACGGACATTTTGAAAGTTGTTCAGTATTCGATCACCAACACAGTGATATGATATTTTCTTCTCTACAAGCGATATTACAAGTTTTAGAAATGTGCCGATCAAATGCAATATAGGCTTCCTTTTGTATTTGCGAAGAATATAATAAGTATATAAAGCTTTTAAAAGTGGTTGGTAATGAGGTAATTTTCTTTTTTGTTTGTAATAAAAATGTTACAGGCATTTTTATACTTACAGTCTACCGATTTTACTATTTTTCAAATGTAGGTTGTTATTCTGCCTTAGTTTTTGTCTTAAAAGATAAATTGTCAAATAATTTTGTGCCATAATAAAAACAAGCTGTTAAATGTGTGGCATAAAGAGGCCTTCTATCCTGGCACCATGCCCACGGCCTATTTCAGTATAGAATGGGATTTCCTATACATTTAGAGAAAACATTGACAATAACATTGTTTTCTGATGGTAAAAAAATATGGTCCCTGAGAATGATGAATAATGATTGCCTATTAAAAATTACTTTTAGAATAGTTTTTTGAGTTATTACATTTCATCAAGTAATGATTATACATGCCAGCCATAATACTATACAATAACGTAATATTGATTCAATGCAGAGAACTAACAGATTTTTTTTATTTCTTAGGTATATCACGCAGTAAATACAATTTATAGAGTAATCCCCCCACCCCCAATATTATGTAAATGTAGAATATTTCTTTTGACTTAAGATAGTCAGATATTTAATATGAATTACATTTACAATATGGGCAGTCACAAAATTATATACCAGCACAACAGTTTCTATGAATAAGTAATGCTTTTTGATTTATAGTAAAACGTGTAGAAAGTGTGAAAACTTTGTTCTTTCTAAATTCAGACATAGGGATTAACAATTAGCCAGCTTCTATCGTTATTTTTTTATAGGTTGCTGCATTATGGTATACCACATTCTAGTAGCCATCCATAAGCAGAGAAGCAGTGTCATCAACATAAGTTATAATTTTGGCGTATTTTCTAGTTTTAATAAATCATTGTTCATATAAATAAAATGTAGTATTGCCCCCACCACTGTCTTCTGAGAAAGCACCTGTTGAAAGATATGGGATCACTTACAACTAAATTTATTTTAATCCATTGATTATGCATCTTACTTTAGTTAGGTTAGTTAAAATTTTGATGATAATAATGATACCTACTTTACGTAGTTTTCGTAAAATGTGCAATCGCATTAAGTTGAAACATTTCTTCTAGTTTAGACAAATAATTTATACCAGATATAGATCGGTAATAGGTTAATAACTGTTTATCTCGAATTTATTAAAGAATACAGTTACTATTGACTCTTTAAAATGCTCTGGTGTTTTATCGTTCAAAAATTCAATTTAATTTATTCATCTTATATTTAATTTAATTATATTTACAACTTAACATTTTGATGCTATTTTTATACAATTTTTAATAGTTAAGTTCATAGTTTTGAAGATTATTTATTTATTTGTTTTTTACTTTACTTTATTTTTTTCTTCTATATTCATCCCATCTCTCCTCTTCCCTCCATTTTCCTCATGATCCGCTTAAACTTCTAAAGCTTGTATGCAATATTACAAAGCAAAGAGGAAGGATGGAAAAGAAAACTAACAAAAAGAAGAAAATCAATAAAAACGTAGAAAGTTGAAGGTATCCGTAGAGATGTAAACATAACACTGGACCAATTAGCAGACAATGGTCTGCATTAACTTTAAAACTTCCCTAATAAGTTCGTAGTTGTCAATGATAAACAGTTTTATATATTTGTTTATTTAATTTCATTACTATTATTTTTATGTTTTTAGTGATATTTTACACAAGTTTGGACCATAGGGAAATATAAAGCATTGGACATGTTTATTATTGCTTATATTGCATAGTGGCATTGTGACTCAGACGTTTTCTTTTGTTTGTGCTAAGTAATCACGGGATAGTTTTGGCAATCTCGAAATTTCTATAATTGGCCATAATTTCTACCATCATTTTAGTGGAATATATGCAAACCTTTTTAAATAATAGTATTAAAGGAGTTGTATATTGCATTATGTGATCATGGAGACGAAGTTGAGAAAATAAATTAATAGATCAATCGACTTAATAGAAGAAAATTCGATCCGAATTTTTTGAGCAACTTCGTCGATCCTTATTACAAGCCCGCCCAAAGCAGCGTCATACGTACCTGACCCTAGAAGCTAACCATGCCAAGCTATCCAAATTATAATGAGCGTTGGATTGCAAGAGCAGCAGTTATTATCAGCCACCTTTAAATCGTGCCAGACCCGTAGTGGAGTTGTATACTACATTATGTAATGAGGTTCGATGAAGTTGCTTGAAAAATTGCATTACTGCAAGACAATTTATGGAGTTTTTATAAAGGCCACCCAATACCAGTGTATAATAATTTTTAAGTATAAATTCAGCTAAGACATAGAGTGTTATTAATAATAATTTTCTATTCAATCTATCCCTTATTTGATAGAATGTATGGAAGAGCTTTTTATATTAATTAACCTGACACTTCCATATTAGATGCTGATGCACCAGCACTCCTAAACATTTATTATAGTTGACTTTTTTTAATTTAAAACACAGTTATTAGACTTGTCGAATTGTTATATGCTATCGGTTTAGTGCCACAGTGCTAAGGTGTTTGGTTTGCGACTAGGAAGTCCCGGATTCGAATCTTAGTTACTGTATAGATGTTTACTGGCGTTTTTAATGTGTTACCGAGACGGCAGCAGTGGGCTACTGTTGAGTGGCACAACATGTCTAGTCGCTGTTATGTCTCCTGAGTTCGACTGTCGGCTTCGGTAGATGGTAATATCGCAGAGAATGGTTGTTGTGTTGATGTCTATGTGTACGTGTCTTGGTTAAGTGGTGGAATAGCAATAGATAAACTTCGCCATGACATTAATATATATAAATAAGACCGTTAACAAAATTCATTAATATAAACACGACGTAGAATTAATTTCTATAAAGTTTTCCATTGCTGATTAGCCACTGTAGATAATAATGCTACAAGTTTGTTTTTTTCTACAATTTTATTTACATAAGTATGTATGTATGTATGTATAACTTGTATATTTTCTCATTCCTAGTTCAGACTATATATTATATACCTATATATTTCATAACTTTTGTCTTCATAAAATAAAATGGTTACAAAATCGCAGCGTTTGTTTTTTGTGAGATGTGATTATTGCTATTTTTGACTAAATTCCCTATTTAAGCGCTACTTGACATTTTAAACAATTATGTTAAATAAAGTTTAAAGAAAAAAGAAGCAAATTTCACATATTTTACATTTTTGGACATCCCGTATATTTGTCTACAAATCTGACCCCTGCTGATGACTTCCCAATATAAACCAAACTTGTTACATGGAATAATGTTTTCTCGAAAAACGAACAATAAGAATATTTAAAACAGTGCGATGTTAAAGTGAACAATATTTAAAAGTATTTCACCCGAATCATATAGAAATTTATTTTTATTTATCACAGAATAATTTCTCTGCTGTTTGTAAAACTCAATAAAACATACGTAAAACTATAAATAAACAAACAATAATTTTTTAAGAAAGTTCTTAAGTATTCATAGAATATTCTTAAAATTAGAGTGATATTTCTAATAATGCTTGAAATAACTTAATTACATGTTTGCAATAAAAACCGTAAAAAATACCAAAGTCATATTTTTTCAGTAAACGTATTACAAAAATATGTGATTATATAATAGTCTCTTATAAAATTTAAAAATTGCATTTATAAAATATCTCATCCAGTGTCTACATGGTTCTCAATAATAATATTTAATATTTGCAGCAGTTTTTAAACAATGTGTATACTTTGGATGGATATTGTTAATGAAATTAATTATGAAGGAAATGTTTTTCATGACTGTTATTTTACGATAATGAACCCTTCTATAAAAATTCCAAAAAGGTTATTCTTTTCCTCAGATTACTGGCCTTACAGACAAAGTGTGTCGGCCAAAGCAAAAAAAAAAAAGTAATTTTATAATAGCCGTGTATTCTTAATATATTATTTACAAATATTAATTTTTCTTGAACCTGGCCTTTCCGTTGTTTTGGATCATAAGCAAATAAATTTTCATACCAGAAAGAACAAAATTATTAAACGATATTTTAATCTTTCTACTTTATATAACTCAATCTTTATATACGACCCATCATTTTAGAGTGAAACTATCTACTTGGTTGTAGAGTAATTTTCCACTATAAAAATCAATGGAAAATATTTTCGAATCCCGAATAATAGTTGAAATAACAGATTTATATTCATCCATACCTAATGCGGTAAAACATAAATGATACTCCCGTTTCAAAAATGTCAAATTCACGTTATTTATGAATTGTATATTTCAGAAAGTGCATAGGTATGTAACTGCACTGCGTTTAATTAAATCTAAAAACTGTGTTTATAAGATACAGCCTTCTCACAATTTTGAATCTTTTTATTTGGTTACTACGCTTTAAATATTTTCAACAATTTGTAAAAACCTTTTGTTTATATCATGATTGGATAATATTAATTACTTTTAAAGCCCTACGTAAATTTTTTATAACAATTAGAACAGAATTCAAAACTCTCGATCCAGTTTGCAGTATTACTTGAAAATATACTCACGGAATCGCCCAATGAATAACTTCAAACTAACTCAGCAAACTGAAAATCCAAAACAATATCCAATTTAGGAAGAGCAATTTAGCCATATTCACAAACAGTCGTATGCAACATATGAGTAACCATTAATATAAATCTCTGTGTTAATTCACTTCTCTGCTTCAAACCTTAAATGTTGTTTATAGGATCCGACTGGGTGTATAGAAACTTTTGTAATTTACAAATAAAAGTCAAAATTGGCGATAAGGAACTGAACTTTCAAGATGACATTAAATACCTGGGATTACTAATAGATAGGAATTTAAAATTTAAGAATCACATGGATTATATTTCTAAAAAATTTAGTAAAAAAATAGGATACTTTTATAGAATTAGTACATTGGTACAATTAGTAGACATATTTCGATAAGTACTAAATTAACACTATATAACAGCATTATTTTACCCCATTTTACCTACTGTGTAGGTAAATAGTGCATCTACTATTGTATTTACTTTATCACTTTATTATTTCCATACAATATCTTTCAGAAAAATAAATGCTATTCATTCATTCATTTGTTGATTCCATTCAATTACGTAGAGAATATTCAAAAATAGAAAATTTGAAAAAAGTATAACTTTTTCATAACGGCATACAAAATGTTGTTTACTGTAAGTAAACAAACAATAATTTACATTTTTTCAGTAAATGTATTATATAAGATATATTACTATATAATAGTCTTCAGATTGCTGGCCTTAAAAAGTGTTTAG
The DNA here is from genome assembly GCA_963583905.1 of Stenurella melanura. NCBI lineage: Eukaryota > Metazoa > Arthropoda > Insecta > Coleoptera > Cerambycidae > Stenurella > Stenurella melanura. The sequence goes on from OY757309.1 coordinate 200,387,329, forward strand.
GAAAAGGCAAAAAAAATAGTTCTTTAATAGCCGTGCATTCTTAATATATTATTTTTAAATATTCATTTTTCTTGAATCTGGCCTGTTCGGTAGTCTTGGATCATAAGCAAATACATTTTCGTTGTACCAAAATAACGAAAATATTAAACGATAATCTATCTACTTTTTATAACCCAATCTTTATATATGACGTATCATTTTTGAGTGAAACTATCTACTTGGTCGTAGAGTAATTTTCCTCTGTTTGTAAAAATCAATGGAAAATATTTATATTTTTCCATATCTAATGCGGTAAACATAAATAATACTCTCGTTTCAAAAATGTCAAATTCACGTTTTTTATGCACTATGCATTTCAGAAAGTACAAATTTAAAAAATTTGTTTATAAGATCCAGCCTTCTCACAATTTGCAATCTTCTTATTTGGTCACTACGCCTTAAATATTTTTAACAACTTGTAAAAAACTTTTGTTTATATCATCATGGGATAATATTATTAATAACCTAAATTAAAGCCCTTTCTGTAAATTTCTTAACAAGTTTGTAGTATTATTTGAAAATATACTTACGGAATCGTCCAGAGAATAACTTCAAACCAACTCAGGAAACTGAAAATCCAAAAACGATATCCAATTTAGGCAGAACAATTTAACCATATTCACAAACAGTCGTATGCAACACATGAATAACCATTAATATAAATCTCTGGGTTAATTCACTTCTCTGCTTCAAACCATAAATGTACAGTTGAGTCAATCACTTAGGGAATATTCAAAAACGGAGAATTTGAAAAAACATAACTTTTTCATAACTGCATACAAAATGTTGTTTACGTAAATATTTCGCGCCGATTACAATCTGAGTGTGCGTGACACGTTCCGGAGTATTTCCCGCGGTAAACTGCAGAACTCCGGGTCCGGAGTTTGTAACCTGTGTTCTTGTCTAAACTCCGGTAGGCACATGCGCACAGATTTGCCCAAGGGGTACATGTATATCATTATGAAATATAGTTCATTTAAATATAATGCTTTTCTGGCTGTATTTTACCTCACGGGAGCGTTTTTTCTTCATTTTTACTGTCAGTTGATTGTATTTGACGTGTGTGGTGACTTTTAAATAAATTTATTGAGAGAAAATGGAGTGATACTTAGATTTTGATATATTGTACATCATATGCATATATACAGTGTGTCTACGTCTCAGTGCCAGGTTATTTTGGTTAATTAAACGGGTTTAAATTTTAAAGCGCACTTTAAACTAGGTTAGCGCTACGCGTGTTTTCCAGTACATTAAGGGCCAGTTATATAAAAACAGTTTAATTAAGCAACAACGAAACGAGTTTAATAAGATAAACTAAGATTAATTTTGTATACGTTGTATATTGGAAATTAAAACGGAGTTTGGATAAACATACTTTTGTAGTTGTTTGAGAAACACAGATTTAAGAATTTTAGGGATATTTGTTTCTGTTATCATGGCGAGCAATATTGTGGGTGTTGGTCATGGTAATCATTCATGGCTTGTGGTCTTATAATAATTTATAATGGCAAGTTATATTTTATGATTGCATGTCTTTACAATTAGCTTGTATCTTTGTAATGTGAATAAGTAAGTATGACTGAATGAACTATGTTAGTTATATTTTAAAAAAATTATGGGAATAATTTTAATTAAATAATGAAAATGTTACATAGGTTAGGATTTTTCATCGTACACCCTATCAATAAATAGAGAGATATTGCAGTCAGTGGTACCGTACGACGCTCGCTGATTACAATACGTTATTAAGGCAAATAACTAAGCTTTGTTTTAGACTTATTGCATAGCAGTTCTATTCGTGCATAATTAGGTTACGTAAAACGTCACTTTTTATATCAAATAGTCATCAAATTTAGAAATATATTATTACCCTCCGAGATTCAGCTAAGCCACTTCCCACAAATGTGGGCTAAATTTGAATATAATATTTCTATTGGTTGAATTTTTAAAACCCGTATTACAACCAATTATGTCGAAAACGCTAATATATGAGGTATTTGTTCTCCGAGACAACTCGTTTTCAGCCTCAAATCAGATGTATGGTTTTTAGAAATAATTGTTTTTATTTGCTGTTATTCCTATTTATCTAATAAAATAGTGTTTTTCAATACTGTGGTGCATATTTGTGTATATTAAGGTACGCAATAAAAACAATTTATAATATTGATTAAATGTCAGAACCACTTTTTCTTTTTTATGTTAAAAATTCATTTTTGTCAAATTAATAATTATGAATTAAGCTCAAGCCCTTTCTCCGCCGAAGAAACGGAAAAGCAAACATTTTTCGGTTAAAGAGAAGGAAAATATTGTGAATATCTTTAAGGCTTCTGCTGCAGAGAACCCAGACAACAGCTCCTCGCTGGTTCTCACTAAACTATTATACCATTCTATAATTTTTGAATTTTGCCGCTTTTATAAATTTGTAGCGTGTAAAGCTGGTTATTGCCCTCAATGGTCTAAGCAAAATGGGGAGTGGCCTTACTGCATCTCTTGGCCTAAAGGAGTATAATTGTCAAATATTACAAAATTATTAAAGGTTCATTTTAAGTAAGTAAATTTTAAAATCAAACTGATCTTATTTTCTAAATTGAGGGCTCCAATTTACTTAAAAAGACCTTACAATCAAAATTTTTTGGAGTCAATTGTAAGCCAAAACAAAGATGAATTTCTGTATATGATATGATATAATATTTACATACATTTAGGGTTATAATAGAAGAAATGTTGGAAGCAGGCATATTTGCTGGTGATAATATAAAATATATAAATACAGATCGGATAATTTTTGTTGTTCCCGATTTTAACCGAGGTGGGGATAACGTCGTTTACCCGACGTACGCTTAACGTACGAAAATTACGTCAGGCGTCAGTTATTACCGCATGTCAAATAACGCGATCTTGTAATAGCGAGTGCCGTTATGTGACAATGCAATATCTCTCTATTTAATTACATGGTGTTCTTTGACAAGTGAAATCTTTAAAAAAATTCATTATCATCCCACAACAAGAAATTCTTTATTCTCTCTCGAAAATCTCGCGGAATTCTCAAATTTTTAATATATTTTACCTCTTAAAGAAAATGTTCATCATCAGTCAAATTCCCGAAGTATTCCATTATGTTATGTATAAAATTATCTGACCATCTCAGTTTAAACTATCAATTTTGGTGGTTTGAGGTTAAACGATTTAACACTGAGTTTATCTATTAATAGAATTTGATACAACGGAAAAATTATGTTAAACTAGGTTTTGCGCTTAAACTTTCTTTATACAACTGGCCCTAACCCTCATTTCAGAAAGCTGAGTTAACTAACCCGAGAATTCGTGTGGTTGGCCATACTGTCACGCTAATTTCGGCTGGCTGTACAAACATGATAAAACAGTTTTTTGAGTTTAAGTTTGTTTGTGTGAGAGAAAAGTGTCCTAACGTTGCTTTCCGGTCTGCAATATAGTAGGTTAGACGGCAGGTAGGAAAAAATGCCAAATATAAATTTTTGCCCATAGGCGAGATTATTGTTGGAATCACTTTGTTTCAGACTGTGTAGTTGAACACCCTAAGTTTGCTTACAAATTAGTGAACCGCTTGATTTTATAATTAATAATTAGTGAGCAAAATAGGTTATTTCTCTATATTTCTTTAAATATCTCCTTTCCTGCTAACTTTTAGTATGACATATGCATTATGAAAATTTTTTGTTATGTAATTCTCTATAAAATGAGCTAAGTGCAACTGTTAACTTGCAAATAGCTTCCAAAGCTTTCAAAACACGCTATTTCCACTATTTCTTTGCTCGAAAACAACTGCACGTAGAGGGCTGAAAGTTCTTGAAGATGGTGCCTATGTTGTCCCGACAATGTAAAAATGAATTATTTATTATTTGTTTGCTTATAGTAATAAAACATTTTCTTTATAGGATTTTGCAAACAGTGGAAAGAAAAGCTATCTATGAGAACTAAAGGAAAAACTATATATATATAAAAATATTAATGAAATCTTTGCATTCTTTCGATAACCTGACTTCTGGTTATGCTAACAAGTAAAATTCTGATTTGCCATTCTCATTTTAACACTAGCATCCAACCTAGTCCCATACGGCTAAGCAGGCTAAACTAGTATCTACATGATCCCCTACGATATGTAAATTCAGTTAAAAATGAGAACGAAGGCCTGAAATTAATTTATTTACGTACCTTATCTTTAAAAATTTTTTCATTCAAATGAATTACATTTTCATAAAATCTCATTCAGTTTCTTGGAAATGCTTAGCCTTTGAAACGTTTTTCGTCCTTATTGGGGACTCATCAGAAAAGCCTAAAGCCACTCATAACGATGTTCCATGCAAAACTAAGACATTTTCCATGAATGGTATAAAATAATTATAATTGACATTGACTGATAAAAAACAACAGATCTTCACCTATCTATTAGCTAACTAGTATTAGAGCCTATATACTCTATGCATGTTTAAAAGTGAATTATTTATTATTTGTTTGCTTATAGTAATGAAACATTTTCTTTATAGGATTTTGCAAACAGTGGAAAGAAAAGCTATCTATGAGAACTAAAGGAAAAACTATATATATATATATATATATATATATATATACTTGTTTGTTTGCCAAGAGGCACCCATGTTAATGAATGTAATTCTAGCACCCGTTTTATACTCTCACACCATGATGAGTAATGGTCGTATATAAAAGACGTTTTAACAGTGTGGCACCCCTCTCTGTGTAAAACTTTAATAAACCATAGCATTGTGGCATCCAACAATGTTGCCTAGTTTACTGCTTTAAATTGTTAGGTTTCTTATAACTTTTACCGACTTATCTGAGAATTTGGACTGTGTAATTCGTCACACTGGGAATATGGACATGCATAAGAAGCGTTAAATTTTTCAATTTAAGATATATCTAATATTTTTTATTATATTGAATGCAATGTTATAATAAGAATACACAAAATATTTAATTAACTGACGAAATGGAATGATTTATTTTCACCGTATTTGTTCTTCCAAACTAAATTAATATATAAGAATAATAGATTTAATTGAGAAAAATATATTTGATTCTTCCAAATCTATTACAATATTATAGTTATCTGCGAGAAAGAAATAAATTAGCAGAGATATAATCATGCTATATGATTTAAATATTTAATACTGCATAGTAATATTTAGTTTCCATTATTAAAAGTAAAGCGGATATTAATATTAGATGGTCACTTATATACAGGGTGTCTAAGTAGTATGCGGAATTGCTTCTGGAGCGTATAAAAGTACCTTTATTTTTTTCTTAGGTCGTCTCCTTTCTGAGTGCTATTTCCTTGAAGGTTCAAGTTGAAAGAGCTTCTTTGCTGGTCGTTTCCTAACCGCTTTATCGATTGTAATAAAACTAGGAAAGTATAGATAGTAAGTAGGTAATTTTTATTCAACGGTATGGTATCTTTTGCATCTTGTCTAGAAAGCCAGGAGTAGGACACCCCTAACGAGTTGTGCCTCTAAATATTGACAAAATAGTTTTCTAGAAAGACGGTCATGTTAGTCATGAATAATGCTAAACATTTTTGACCAAAATTAGTTTTAGTAGTGTGTCACAAAAACTGACATTTTCCTATTTGGAAGAACTGTTAGGAAGCGTTTCTGATAAACATATTTGTCTTCTAAATTACTCGCAACAAGTTCCTACGTAAAATTCATGCCAGCATGTTCACGAGATGAGAAATGTATTACCTATTTTAAAAAAAAACATTATTACACGCACTTCTACAGTGTTTTTTCTTAAATTAATAAGTTTGTGGTTTTCTTAAGAAATAATGTTTAGTTTCTATGTAATCATTTAATATTTGTAAAATTTGACATTGGAATTCATTTAGTAATAAATTAATAAATTAATTTATATCAACATTTAGTATCAATACGCATTAGGGGTGTTCAACCCCTAACTCCCGAGACAAAATATGACATGTCTAAATCTGATACTCATTATACCTCCTATACTTATACTGTCCAAACACTACAATCGACAAAGCAATTTGGGCGCTATCAACAAAACCTTCTTCAAAATTTAACTTTTACGGTTGATTAGTTCCTAAAGAAGGCCCTCTAGGAAAAAAATATATACGTGCTTTTAGTGCCATTTTCTCCCAAATTATACGCTACTGAAGTATTGCCCCAAAATGTGTAAGTAATCCATATGACAAAAGGTTATACATAATACATCCAGAATGTTTTAACAGATAAGAGTACTTTTACAATTAATCTTGTGTTTTCTAATTGCTATAAAATGCAGGCAAATAAACAAAGTGTACCAAAATTACTACTTTAAATTGCGAATATACTATTATATACGAAGAAACCAAATGCAGAAAACTAGATTACATTTCTTTAGAGTTAATTTATGCTAATAGGCGATATAATAATAAGATTCATACTGTATGTAAATCGTCTATACTCAATATAAAGTTTGGTTTGAATTAAGAGTGTCCTACGATCAAAAACCAACTAATTGGTTTAATATACTACTATATACGAAGAAACCAAATGCAGAAAACTAGATTATATTTCTTTAAAAGTAATTTATGCTAATAGGCGATATAATATTAATATCCATACTGTGTGTAAATTTAATATAAAGTTTGGTTTGAACTAAGAGTGTTCTACGATCAAAAACCAATTAATTGGTTTAATAGTATCATTAAGAAAACTTTACAAAATAGAGACGTGGCCTGTCAAGAAAATTAATAGACAAAAATGCGCAGTTCAAAATGTATGTGGCCAGTGTTGAAATCAGAATACCTACAAAATACTTATCAAAAATAAATTTAATAATGAAAATGATAACCTATATTAAATTAGTCCTAAAAAATAATAACCTTTTAGAGGACTTTTGTGATTATCAATTATTATACTCTTCGCAAATACAAAACGAAGAGTATATTGCATTCGATCGGCACATTTCTAAAACCGGTAATATTGTTCGTAGAGAAAAAAAATTCATATCACGGTGTTGGTGATCGAATTCTGAACAACTTTCAAAATGTCCGTCCGTCTATCCGTCTGTCTGTCCGTCCGTCCGTTTGTCTGTCCGTCCGTCACGTTGCTTGTAAGCACGATAACTTAAGAACGAGAAGTCCGATTGTATTGAAATTTGGGCAGTAAGTTAGTGTTACAAAAAAACTGAAAAGAGTATCCTATAGAATGTACAACAATTATATATAACAGGTGTAGTAAATTGGTGAATAGTATAATGGTTAGCTTGTTTAATATGTACTATAATTCAATATAAAATCGTCAATATAAGTAATAGTTGTATTCTACATTTAAATAAACAATAAAAATAAGTTGAGAATTTGTTACCTCAGATAATAATCTTAAGGGTTCTATTTGACTGAAATTACTATATTTGGCGCTAAATTAAGAACGACCATATGGTGTATTTAAAGAGCGCTTGACTGGTCAGGAAATAATGGACCTTATTTCTAACAACAAAAGGGATGCTTCAATTTCTACTATTGTAAACTTTAAATAGATCTCAAAGCTACCATTATTCTTTTGGTGAGTAGTCAGTTATATATTTACAACTTGTGACAATACCATAATTATACCGTAAAAATCTATTACTTTTTATTCCTGTCGTCATAATGGGTGGTGGATTTTAGGTAAGGCGACAGAAACTGAAGTAACTTAACAAACAAAGAAATATTTCAAATAAAACCAGAATAACTTTTTAAAGATTATATTATTTCCTTATATTTACTTATCGTAAATATTTTTCATATTGATAATTCTAGTTATACATAGAAAAAGACTTTATCAATTTAATGCCAAGCAAAGTGTATTTCATAAATTTTCACTACAGAAATTCACTCCTCGTTACCTCATATTTGAAAACAGCTGGGGTAAGATAACACAAACGTTTCATTATAAGGGCTGATTATCCCAAAAACGGAAAAAATTGTTCACTATTGTCTGTTGTAAATCTCTCACTAACATTTAATAACACATTTTTACGATACTCTCGATACATTAAATTTAAGCTACCTTTTGAAGATCAATTATTACTTTCATGTCAAATTTTGTTATAATATGAAGAAATATACTTTTTATATGAGGTAATACTTTGGATTTTTTTAAATCAAACTTTCTTTATTATTTATAGAAATATATTAAATACTATGTCTTTGTATATTATAAGATAATTATTGTTTTGGGACATAAACTTTCAGTCAAATGAAACAGCTGGAAAATATTTTCAACATCTTCAATAGTGTACACTACACAGTAATCCAGTGTTATGCGAATAACACTCAGTTGTCATGTTATTTTGATCCAAACAATGTAGGTATGTATAAATAAATTAAAGCTTACGGAAATTGCAACAAATCCTCGGAGCCAGAAATTTGAAATAAAAAATACTTTTTTATTATTTTAAGTTAAAGGTCGGAAAAAAATAAATTTTAAAATAATTTTTGATATATTATAATATACTGAATAATACATATATGGTAGAAATATCAAGTCCGTGAATATAAGTCAAATGTCAATTTGGCAGATGTCAATGACACTTTTTTTGTCTAATTGAAGTATGTATGTAAGTATGAAGTTATTCAGTATATTATATCAAAAATTATTTAAAAACATTTTTATTTGACCTTTAACTTAAAATATTAAAAAAGGAACTTTTTTTCAAAATTCAGGCTCCGAGGATTTGTTGGAATTTCGGTAAGCTTTAGTTTAAAAAAAACTGTTCATTTCAGATTTGCGCTCTCTAGACATTTTTGAACAAAAAAACTCGATTTGGGACCGATTTGGGATTTGGGATTTGGTGCTACTGTGCGCACGCCGGTTTCCATACTGACGGGCTTGAGTTTTCTTTCATGCCCAGATGTAGATGACTTTTCTAATAATACGTTTAATTAAATAATACGTACAAACGGTTTGAGATCTAATATACGATTCAAATGTATTGACCCCTCACAGCAAATATCTCAGAAACGGAGGAGCAGAAAAAATTGAAAACATTATGTGTTTATTTTGAATCTATTCTAAATCTGTCACTGAAATTTGAATAATGTACATTGGACACTTTTGAAGTTCAACTTAGTTATATTGAAAACTGTCCTACATTTTAAGGAAATTTTGACCATACCACAGGCTTCCGACTCATATGGAGAACCTGGAAAATTCAGGGAATTTAAAAATCTTTAAAAAATACCTGGAAATATCAGGGAATTTTATAAATTGTATAAGAAATCAAGGATTTCTGCGTCTCGATATGGAAAACCATAGAATTCTTAAGAAGTTCCACTGATGTAATTCAATTTAAGGAATTATTTTATGTGGAGTAAAAAATTAATTTACTAAAATATGTACGGAAATCTATATGTTTGGTTATGAAAAACCTGGAAAATTCAGGGAATTTTTTCAGCTTCGCAAAGTCTGAACTCTGTACCAGTTTTATATCTATTACTGCTTGGAAATATGCATACTTTGTAAATAATATTTTAGACACCGATAAAGCACGGCATTCTTTGTACAGGAAATTTTTTCAAAATTCTCTATTTTAAAATTTTGCAGTTATTCTCAAAAACTGGACGTCATGTTTATTCGGTCATTTATCAATGTATTTAAAAAATTTTTGTTAAAATAGCTAATTATGTAAAATTTGCAGAAAAAATTATTGGTATATATCAATCATTAATTTAGTTATGAAACGTAATAGATAATATTAGTGCAAACTTTGAATGGTATTATCCTTTACGCTTGATAACTAAATTAATATTTGATACATATCAATTATTTTTTTTGAAAATGCTTACATGTTACATAATTAACTATTTCAACACAAATTTTTTAAATACATTGATAAATAACCGAATAAAGATGACGTCACGTTTTTAAGAATAACTGCAAAATTTTAGAATAAAAAATTATGAAAAAATTTCCTCTTACAAAAAATTCCGTGCTTTATCGGTGTCTAAAATACTATTTACATAGTATGCATATTTTTCAAGATATGATGGATTTGAAACTGGTATGGTCAAAATTTTCTTAAGAAGTAGGACATTTTTCAATATAACTTATCAGAACTTCAAAACTGTCCTGTTCTGAGATATTCGCGGTTAAAGTGAGGCGTCAATACATTTGAATCGTATATTGGTACAAATTTTATGTTGTTTAGAAGAAATGATTTGACACACAACTAGAAACAAGTGTCCTATTTCATTTTCTTTAATATTAAAAAATAATTATTCCAGGGTTTTTATACTCCATTAAAATTTGTTGACTGTTTGATTTTGTATCCTAGATTTGAATCTGACCTATATAAAAAAGCTGTGGAAAATAAATAATATCAGACGAAGACCTGAATGCTCTCGGCTAGATTTCGAGATTTCAACTTTTAAAATAATTTATCACCATCACATTTTTATTATTAATAATTCTTTAAGCAGCCGCATTAACTACCCACTAGATATTACTCTCTACTTAGATCAGATTTTTATGTATCGCCAAAAGAGGTTACGATCAACAATCAGATAGGCAGACACATGTAAGACTCAAAATTTACATGAAACGTAAAAATCTGGGATAGCATATTACCAAATATTTTTAACCCCACCCTGTTTATTTTTCAACAAAAATATATAAGGTTTTTTCCTTGACAATGACGTTAATAATTAAAAACATATATGGTTTTTTCTTTGACAATAGCGTTAATAATCCCTAATTATTATTTTTCACTGTCAAAGTTTTTAGCGCTAATAGACGGAGATGACTGTGAGGCAGACAGACTGATGGAATCGAAAGACTTTAATTTTCCTAATTCAATAATTAAAAACGGGAAAATTTAAAAAAAATAAAAAACAGTCGGGATTCTTTATACTTATTTCACAAATAAATCAAAGTTTCACGGTCACAACATGCGACGGGCCGCCGTACTTTATTAAAACGATAGTCAGATATAAGTGTTTTTACCAAATATAAAATATCTGAAACTGTGAATGAAACCTAAATATGCTTTCATGTTAAAGACAATAACTAACAGTGTTGCCATATTTCGGGTGCCAGTTTGCATTGGTATTCTCAAAGGGCCACTATGTCACTTTGTTATATACAGTATATACAGATGTGTTTTAGCAGGCGCACTCTGGTGAAGAAGTTGCTCAACTATTGGAATATATGTGTCTATAAAATATGTAAAAATGGCACCCAATCAAAAATTGGTATTTTCGCCGATCTAGGCCAGAAGATGAGAAAACAGTCATTTTCTACTAAAAACAATGTGGCACCCAAATCTGGGTGCCACACTGTAAAATCGGGTGTCGGTATAACAAGGGTTATACGATTTGGGTGCCGCTATTACAATTTTTATATGTATATATATATATATATATATATATATATATATATATGCATACTGCGGTGGATAGGTCCTCCGCTAATAGACAATTTGCATTTAATAGGTCATCCGGGTGCGATAGGTCGCCCGTATACGGAGGACCTATCGCTTCCTGTGTAAACAGACTCAGTTCATCATCCTACATTGGCTGGTAAATTTTCAGCTGGGTGAGTTATAGCGTTATTTTTGATATTTTGAATACCTTAGTTGCGGGCTTTACCGTATGAACGGGTGGTGCCACTATAGCGCGTATATAGCCGAGCGTATATTCTGCACCTACTTTGCAGTGGATTAGTCATCCCCCGTATATTTAATATCAGATTTGCGGTGAATAAGTCCTCCATAATATCGACAACACTGTCTTCAGTTCATTGTTTAAGCTTCCACTGCACAACTATTGTGAGTAACTTCAGGTAGAGAAAAACGAATTCCATTTCCTGTTTTATCTTTTTAAACAGAATAAATATACTGAAATTTATTTTTATTAAAGATGATTTTTAAAATATGTCAACAACAATGAGTACTTATTACAATACAGAACAGCCAACACAAATAAGCATACGTAAGTTAAATGGACATTTCTGAAATCTGAACAAAGAAAAGATATAATATGGCGAGTTAGTGAAAATAATCCGAGGCGTGATTTTTCTATTTATTTCAAAGAAACGAAAATTAATTCTTAACAGCTATGGATTCCGTATGCGGAAGAAAAAGCCGCGGAATAAAAATCCTGGAAAAAAAAGCCGACGGAAGAAAACGCCGCGGAAAAAAAAGCCGCGGAAGAAAAAGATGCTTTACAGAAAACAGAACATATTCGAACATGAGTCTAGGAAAAAAAAGCCTCGGAAAAAAAAGCCGCAGAAAGAAAATCCGCGAATTGTAAATACGATAACTTCTGTTAGACTTAAAATTTGTGTTTCAAATTTGAGGCATGTATAAAATAGCATAGCAGAATACTCCCTATTGAAATTGAGTAATATCGGCCATACAGGGCGATCTTCAGGGTGTGCAAGTTGTCATTAGGTACCTATTTATATAATTGTGTTATATTATAACTTTATAGGCAAGTGTTAGAGGTGTTTCAGAATCTCATGAGCCGCGAAATGCGCAAAAGGCAAAGTTTAATCTGAGTTATAAGTATGTTTTTGAAGACACTGGAGGCTGCCTTGCTGTATACATAAACAAGAGCTCGGGATAAATTGTAAACAATAAATATAATATTTTTAAGAAGTGTAACTGAGTCAACTGGACGGATTATGTCTCTGCGCATATGAAGGTCACAGCTCATGAGGTTTTAAAACACCTCTACCAAGGTTTTTGATTAAGCACACAAAAGTACATAGATATACAAGATATCAAAACAAAATATACAGGATGTTTCTAAGATTTGAAAGAGTTTTCCATAGATTAGAAAATATGTAAAAAACCGCTGTCTTAGGAATTACTACTTCCACATCCAGATTTCCCATCCAAGTCTCTTTAAAGGAAAACATCTTGATACTATATTTGCACTCTAGGATGTGAAGATAATTAGTCCTAGAATTTTAATAATATATTTGATGCAGATATGTCATAAAAAAATTAGGGTGCTGCCGAATCTATATTTAAGCTCTGCATAATCCATATTCGGATCCTGCCGAACACCAAAGTGACTCCCGGGAGTTACCGAATCCATATTTGGGGAGCTGTCGAATTCCAACGTAATTTCCGGGCGCCGTCAAATGCCAAGGCAATTTTCGGGCACTCCCGAATGGCAAGGTGACTTCCGGGCGCTACCGAATCTGCATTCGGGCGCTGCCTAATCTGCATTCGGGCGCTGCCAAATCTGCATTCGGGCGCTGCATAATGGTCCAGAAAAAGGTATAAAATTTTCTAGAGCTCTCATTTATTTGCAACTGATTGGGATAATTTTTTTTAAATATTCGTGATTAAATTACGAAGAGATCTGTCATCGCTGATTTTTTAAATATGCAAACCTGAAAACGGTTCATATGTCTAAATGGCCAGGTTTTATAAAAGTCTTACAGATTTTTTTTAACAATTTACATACATCATGCCACTAGGGGGTTTTCGAGATCGCTGATAACGAATCTGATATCCAAATTGTCGTGAACCAATCTGCAAGATGGCGGAATCAATATGGCGGCTATAAAATGCTAAGAAATGATAAGAAATATATTTTCGTTAATTTTAATACTAACAAGTTTCAAATATTACTGATTACTATTTTTAAATTCAAATTGTTTCAATTTTAAGTTCTAGTAAGAAATTCAAGATGGCGGATCCAAAATGAAAATCAAAGAATTATATAAATGCGTTATTCTAATAGTTCGTAACACCAGTGATGTCATAAACGCCGACATAGACAATTTTTAGAATAATTTTTTAATTATTGTCAATATTGTTTTACTACTTACCTCAAACGAAAGTAGTCGATTGTTTACCTGGCTCACCATTACAAGTCCGTTATCTGCATTTCGTTCATTTTTAATATTGCCGGTAGCATAGCCGTAGGTAGGTTAAATGATATTTATTTACTTTTATTGAATCATTTGTGGAGTTGTTCATTAAATTAACATTATGTATTATAAATAAATATCCCATTATAAATTAATAATTTACATCATGTCTATCAATTAATATAAAAAAGTAGAACAATATTTACAATAATTAGAGAGTTATTCTAAAAATTGTCGGTCAGCACTTATGACATCGCTGGTGTTATGAAATATTAGAACAATACATTTAAATAATTATTTGATGTCCAATTTGGATCCCCCACCTTGAATTTCTTACTGGAACTTAAAACTGAGACAATTTGCATTCAAAAATAGTAATCAGTAATATTTGAAACTTGTTAGTACTAACTTTAACGAAAATATATTTTTTTTTAACATTTCTTAGCATTTTATAGCCACCATATTGATTCCGCCATCTTGTAGGTAGGTTCACGACAATTTAGATGTCAGATTCATTATCAGCGACGTCGAAAATCTCCGAGTAGCAAGATTTATGAAAATTGGTTAAAAAAGAAATTCTGTAAAATTTTTAAAAAACATTTAGGCACATTAATTGTCATCAGATTTGCATATTTCAAAATCGCTCTACGTAATTTAAACACGAATATTAAAAAAAAATTATCTCAATTGGTTGGAAAATAAAAGTTCTAGGCAATTTTGAACGAAAAAACTTTTTTTGGCCCACTGTGCGCTGCCGAATCTGTATTCGGGCACAGCTGAATCCAGTATTGAACACTACTCGCCAGGATACATTTTCATTGCAAGATCTAACCCCCTAAATATAATATATACTAACTGACATACAAAGCAAGTTAAATAAAAGCTTTTTAAAATGAAGTTTCTGGACACTTATTAGCTTGTTTTTCTTATTACTAAACCTAAACCTAAAACCGGTAATATTGCTCATAGAGAGAAAAAATCATATCGCTGTGCTGGTAATCGAATTCTGAACAACTTTCAAAATGTTGTTCCGTCTGTCTGTCCGCCTGTTTGTCTGTTCGTCAGTCACATTTCTTGTAGGCACGATCATTGCATTGTAATTTGGACAGTAGGTTGGTGTTAGCCAGAGGAAGAACCCTATTGTTTTTGAACAAAATGGATCAATAAATAAAAACGTTATTAATTTAAAAAATATATATATTTCTTCATATTCTGTAGAAGAAGAAGTTTATAAAAGTGAAAGGTAGCGGAAAATTGAGGTTAAATATCAAGTAAACAAAGTGTAAAGGTTATTTTGAAGTATTGTATAATCAGTAAATTATTAAATAAAGTGTTAGTGGTGTTTATCTCTTGATGAAATTATTTTAGAACCCACGAAAATTTTTGAGGATCACGAACGAAGACGTCAAAAGGACAATGATGAATTAAGGAAAGCAATAGAGATGCAACAGAATGCCTTTATTTCAGCCACTGAAGAGCTCAAAAATAAGATCGAAGTAAAAATGGACAAGGTTGAAGAGGAAGTAAGCAAAGTGAAAGATAAAGTAGACAAGGTTGAAGAGAAAATGCACCAAGTAGAAGGAGAAATAGACCAACTTAAACAACAGTTGAGGGATAGAGGAAACCAGCAAGTGCTATCATCAGGCCAGCAATTAAAAATTCCCTCCTTTGATGGTCAAAGTTCCTGGATGACTTACAAGACACAGTTTGAGGTAGCAGCGAGTGCAAACAACTGGAATGACGAAGAGAGGGCTAAGGCATTAATCGTAGCTTTAAGGGGCCAAGCATTGGAATTGCTCCAGACAATTCCGGTAGACCAACAATGGAACTTTAGAGTTTAAGAAGCTGCCTTAGATCTGCGATATGGCGATCAACATCTTGCTCAAGTATACCAGACCCAGCTGAAATTGCGCGTTCAGAAAGCTGGAGAGAGTCTGCAAGAATTTGAAGCTGCGGTGGAAAGACTGGCACATTTAGCATATCCTAACGCACCAAGAGAATTTAAAGAGCAATTGGCAGTGGGGGCATTCCTAGATGGGATAAGGGACGAGGAGATCAGGCGAGTCCTTAGGTCATCTCGATACGACGCTTGAAGAATCTGAGCCAGAAAAAGAGAACCAAAGTCCTACGTTGACCAAGATGGAGAAAATGATTACTCAACTACTGGCTAAATTGGATACTCTAGGAAGACAAGGAAAGCCAAGCATTAAATGTTACAACTGCGGCAGAGCAGGGCATATCAAACGACATCGAAACTCGAGGCAAGCGAATGCTGGAAACATGGAAGAGACACAAAATAAACAAAGTAATGGAAGGCCAAGTGGACGGCGTATGAACTGTTACAGGTGCGGAGAACTAGGGCATATCCAGCTTGAATGTCCACGGAGGAGATTGGAGAGAGTGAAGGACGGAGAAGCTGTGAAGCTGAGGGGAAAATCAGAGGAAGCTGGTACCAGAGAGACTGTGACAGATAGGGAACATGGTACCCCGAGAGAAGTAAAGATTTCCCAGCTTCGAAGCATTCCGAGAAGTCCACTACTACCAGAACGTGAAAATAAAATGAAACCCCAGAAAATTGTAGATATTTCATCCGGAAGAAGGTACAAGGAATATTGCAAGTACTACCACCAGGAGAAACTGCAGGTCACGGGAGCAGTCACCACTGTCAAGGTGGAAGTGTCGGATGATAGGGCAGATGAAGCGCTCAGATAAGAACAATTGAACGATGAGGAAATTGGGCCTATATTGAGAGCCAAAGAAAGGGGAACCCGTCCAAAATGGAAGGATGTTTCAGGCAAGAGCATGGGAAAGTCCGGATGGAAAGCAGGTGGTTATGCGTCTAGTGATTCCCAGGTGTCGAGTAGCAAAGGTGCTTCAGGAAGTGCACAATGGAACATCCGCTGGACAGTTCAGTGTTAACAAGACCCTGAAGAAAATACGTGAACGATTTTATTGGATAAGAAGTCGTCAGGATGTGGAGGCTTGGTGTCGCAAATGCAAGATTTGTGCAGCCAGTAAGGGCCCACAGACTGGAAGTAAGGGTGAAAAGAAGCAGTTCAGCGCCGGAGCTCCTTTCAAGAGGTTGGCTAATGATATAGCGGAGCCATCACCAGCCAGTGACCGAATGAAGGCTCGATACGACCGGAACGGTAATCCAAAAGGGTTCATCAAGGTGGGAGAGCTGGTTTGGCTGTACAACCCACAGCGGAGGAAAGGAAAGTCACCGAAATCACCTTGGGATGGACCGTACACTGTTATTACCCGAATTAATGATATCGTCAATCGGATTCAACGAAGCAAAAAGTCCAAGATGAAGATTGTGCATTTGGACAGACTGGCGAAATACATCGTTGATTCTGAGTTGCCTGATCGGGACGATCAGGCTTAAGGAGGGGGCAGTGTTATATGAATTACACCCCCTTGGAACTGGAGATTGATACGCCTATGCCTAATAATGAGTGGCTGGAAACTTGTAGAAAGTGCCTTGGACTTTTCTAGAGTGTGGTGGGAGAAGATTCTGGATCAATCTAGAGGTAATTTCAGAGTATATAAAGTGCGATTACCGGCGCAGAAGAAGAAGTTTAGAAAAGTGAAAGGTAGCGGAAAAGTGAGGTTAAATATCAAGTAAACAAAGTGTAAAGTTTATTTTGAAGTATTGCATAATCAGTAAATTATTAAATAAAGTGTTAGTGGTGTTTGTCTCTTGTTGAAATTATTTTAGAACCCACAGATTCATAAGGGTGTTTCCTAAGAGGTGGAAATACGTAACATATTATCAACTAAATGTACAAATATTTGCTGTTTTACGAAATATTATTTTATTGTATGTACTTCTGAGTATCATAATATTCTCTTTATTGTAGTACAATACATGTATAGTATTAATTCTTTGTCAATTTTGACTTTAAATTTGCGCCTAAAATAGCATTACCCATGAGCTCCTGTTATAAAAGTACCATTTTTGGCCTTGAAGATTAAAAAAACGATATAAACAGAAAACATAATAAAACGTATCAATAATGCAGCTATTAGTCATTATTTTCCATTATTTTTATATTTGTTCTGGACAATGATTTAGATTTTCGCCAATCTTTGTTTTTTAATAAATCAGGGTCCTTTAAAATGAGACAATTACATTTAGCTTTTTATAGAGATTCTTTTTCTTTTATATGAATTTTGAAGTGTTCTTTTGGTGTTCTGTCTATAAAATCAGTAATTTTTTCTGTCTCATTTGATTATATCAAAACTTGTCTTTGCTTTATCCCAGCATTTGTTTTATCATATCTATCTCTAAATTCAAATTAATTTCATCTAAACTCTGACAAACCTCGCCCTATTCCATATGTATAAGAAATTTGGATATTCTGACCGTCTGGTAAACATCGTCAGCAAATCTATAAGCTATTCGATGGATTCTTGAACAGCACCAGCCTTTTTCATATCTTTTCTTACCAGATTAAATAATTGAAATTTGACGCAAGACGCTTTCACTAAAGATAATTTCCTACTGGTACTGCTCTTGTTTATATCAAATATACTTAAATATATTAAATAATAATAATATCATTTATTTTCCTTAAGACAATACATTGTATAGGAATAGTTAGCGTTTCTCACCTACTAGGCATGTCAATTTTTTTATAAAAATGTACCTAAAGTGTAAGTAACAACATAGTGAACTATTACATTTTCTCTTTCTAGAAAAAATAAGAAAATTCACAAAAAGATATAAAACTTACAAACTAACGCGTACACAAGAAATCCGATATAGAATAAAAACATTTATTTAGTAAAAATTCTTTTAGTTTGACCTGCGAAATATGCGAAAGCGGAGAGCTGGGAGAGAAATTATTTTTGTTACATTGTTTGATCAAGAAACGCTGGCAACGTTGCCGGGCCACCGATCCACCGCGGTTTGTATATTATGTATATAATGGGAGACTGAAAGCTGAGAAATGGTTAACAAAATATACATCCGGATGACGCAAAGACTGTGATTTAGTCGGAGGACGTAAAGATCGCAACTTATATGCAAATTTAAAAGAATAAATTCGATTTTTTTGGTGGAATTGTTATGAAGGTGACTTAATATACTATATACATGAATTAAATTATATATATATTCACTATTTCTGGGGGATGACCTATTGCTGCTTCCCATGAGGAGGACTTATCCACTGCAGGATGTAAATATATATATATATATATATATATATATATATATATATATATATATATATATATATATATATATATATATATATATATATATATATATTACGCTTTAATATAATCCTGAACCAGGCATACGTTTTCGGGCTCATGGTCCTGAACCAGTGGAATGGACCTGATCCATATATGTGGTTCAGAATTTCAAACCCATGTAGACGAATTCCTAGTGCCTAAACATCGGTGTTGTGCGAATGGCTCTGCAGCCACAGCCATATATTACCAGTATAGACAGATAGGTTTTCTCCCTAGTGACCCCTATAGTATGTAGAATAAATTTAAAAGTGGTTCAATTTTGTACTAATCTCCAAACCGTAGTTCCGGCTTTTTCCACCCTTTACAATGGCGGCGCTGTAGTTACTTCTATTCGTATATCCGTTATACAGATATACAAATATAACAATTCTGAATCATGCTGTGTTCTGCGACGAGAGCCTAAACCCGGCCGACGGAACGGTTCAGAGTTGTGGGAAATTCAAATAAATTGTTTTGCTTAGTTGCTACAGTTGATATTATAGATGTGATCGTTAGAATAGGCTAAACTACGTGGGAGAGATACATTGCAGCCAAAGTATTTCTTAATAGTATCTCGAGTAGAGAGGATAAAAGAATTAGTTATTTACTGAGAGTGGCAATAGAAAATTATTTTAAAATCAACAGGGTATTTCACATGCTAATAATTGTATTTTTCAACGGTTTTTCTTTAGCTTCGATATGTTGTATTAGGTATGTTCAAATCTAGTGATCGAATTTTTTACCACTTCCCGATATCCAATCACGCTAAAATTTTTGCACACAACTTTGGTCCTGAAGATAATACAATACAATATATTCAATATTATGGTAGATCCAATATGGTGGCCACCACAAAATGGCGGATTACCATTTTCTTGACAATCATCTCGATATGGGTATCAAATGAAAGGGTATTTAAATTAGAATACGATAAGCTGTGTGACGTCACTCTAAATCAAATATGGCGGTCGACACAACATGGCGGATCACCTACTTCTTTACAACCCCTCGGCATGAGTATCCAAAAGAATGGGTATGACAAGTAGAATAGAAGACATTATGGTAGATCCAATATGGCGGCCACCGCAAAATG
Organism: Stenurella melanura; assembly: GCA_963583905.1. Taxonomy (NCBI): domain Eukaryota; kingdom Metazoa; phylum Arthropoda; class Insecta; order Coleoptera; family Cerambycidae; genus Stenurella; species Stenurella melanura. The sequence goes on from OY757309.1 coordinate 200,407,567, forward strand.
GCGGATTACCTTTTTCTTAACAACCCCCTCGACATGGGTATCAAATGAAAGGGTATTTAAAGTAGAATACAATAACCTCTGTGATGTCATCCTAAATCCAATATGGCGGCCGAAACAAAATGGCGATTCACCTATATTTTTACAACCCCCTCGGAATGGGTATCAAATCAAAGGGTATGACAAGTAGAATATATTAAACTGTGTGGCGTCGCACTAAATCAAATATGGCGGCAGATACAAAATGACGAATCACCTATTTTTTACAACCCCTCGGCGTGAGTATCCTATGAAAAGGTATCACAAGTAGAATACAAGATATATGGTAGATCCAATATGGCGGCCACGACAAAATAGCGGATTACCTTTTTCTTGACAACCCCCTCGACGTGGGTATCAAATGAAAGAGTATTCAAAGTAGAATACAATAAGCCGTATGACGTAATTCTAAATCCAATGTGGCGGCCGGTACTAAATGGCGGATCACCAATTTTCTTACAACTCCCTCGGCATGAGTATCCAATGAAAGGGTATGGCAGGTAGAATACAAAATATTATGATAGATTCAATATGGCGACCACCACAAAATGGCAGTTTACCTTTTTCCTGACAGCCCTCTCGACATGGATATCAAATGAAACGGTATTTAAAGTAGAATACAACAAGCTGTGTGATGTCATCCTAAATCCACTATGACGGCCAGCACAAAATGGCGGATCACCTTTATTTTTACATCCCCCTCGGAATGGATATCAAATCAAAGGGTTTGGCAATTAGAATACAATAAGATGTGTGACGTCACTCTAAATCAAATATGGCAACCGACACAAAATGGCGGATCACCAATTTTTTACAACCCCTCGGCATGAGTATCTAATGAAAGGGTATGACAAGTAGAATATAAGACATTATGGTAGATCCAATATGGAGGCCACCGCAAGATGGCGGATTAATTTTTTCTTGACACTCATCCCGACATGGGTATCAAATGAAAGAGTATTTAAAGTAGAATACAATAAGCTGTATGACATCATTCTAAATCCAATATGGCAACCGCCACAAAATGGCTATCACTTATTTTTTACAACCACTTCGGCATGAGTATCCAACGAAAGGGTATTTAAACTATAAACAATAAGCTGTGTGACGTCATTCTAAATCCAATATGGCGGCCGGCACAAAATAGCGGATCACCTGTTTTGTCACAACTCCCTCGGCATGAATATCCAGTGAAATGGTATGACAAGTAGAATACAAAATAATATGGTAGATCCAATATGACGGCTTCCACAAAATGGCAGATTACCTTTTTCCTGACAACCCCCTCGACATGGGTATCAAATCAAAGGGTTGTTTTTATGTAGAATACAATAAACTATGTGATGTCATCCTAAATCCAATATGGCGACCGGCACAAAATGGCGGATCGCCTATATTTTTACAACCCTCTCGGAATGGGTATGAAATCAAAGGATATGGCAAGTAGAATACAATAAGCTGAGTGGCGTCACTCTAAATCAAATACGGCGGTCGACACAAAATGGCGGATTACCTTTTTCTTGACAACCCCCTCGACATGGGTATTGAATGACATGGTATTTCAATTAGAATACAATAAGCTTTATGATGTCATTCTAAATTCAATATGGCAGCGGCCTCAAAATGGCGATCCGCCTCGGCATAAGTATCCAATAAAATTGTATTTAAAGTAGAATACAATAAGCTGTGTGATGTCACCCTAAATCCAATATGGCGGCCGACACAAAATGGCGGATCACCTATATTTTTACAACCGCCTTGGAATGGGTATCAAATCAAAGGGTATGACAAGTACAATACAATAAGCTGTGTGACGTTATTCTAAATCAAATATGGCGGCCGACACAAAATGGCGGATTACCTACTTCTTTACAACCCCCTTGATAAGGGTATCAAATGAACGAGTTTGACAAGAGTACACGAAATTTTTAATGAAATTCAATTTTAAAAGAAAACCAGTTTTCTAAAAAAGAAAATAATAATTTAACCACGTTATTTCACTTTTCCCGAGACAAAAGATATTTGCAAAGGTCAAGATTATAATCTGCAAGAAACGTATTTTCATAAATTTCGCTGTGAATGTTAGCCAAGTTCATGTACTACTTTCCAATCCTCTCAAAGTCGAATTTAATTCTACAGAGTTCTGCACATTGTTTCAAATTTTTACATATCTAAACTGTCATAACTCAATTTTGTTAACCTAAATCCTTATAAGCGCGCAGGACACCCTGTACCATGTAGCCATTTGAGAAAAGTGAGTTATGACAGTTTTAAAATGTAAACATTTAATTCATCGTGAAGAACATCCTGCAGAATTATGTTCATCGAGAACTAATTAAACTACATCCGAAATTTTTCGGCCAGAGAAAATGGACATCCATCAAGGAGGTGAGTTACAAAATTTATACCGGTTAATTAAAAGTTATGTAGTATTCCAATTATGTTTTATTCTTTAATCCATTTTTATTAATTTACTACTACATCCATGTAGTAGTAAATTTTTTTTTATGAGTTATGCTTAGATTGTCATAAAACATCGATATTTTAAATTTGAGCGAGAAAATAAATTCTGTCAGTCGGTCGGTCTGTAACTTTTTCTTTTGTGCGCACGTTTTCTCAGGAACGGTTAATGACATTTACTTGAAATTTGGTACATATAGGTAACATAACGAGATCAGGAACACGATTATAATTTGCACTAATTTCGGTGAAGGGTTGGGGGTTAAATAGGGCTAAATAAGGAAAAATAAGTAAAGCAAGCTGGTAAAAGTACAGTAACTTGGAATATGGCGTTTGTATTAGAAGCCAAGGCCTCTGATCTTCTTATAATATTTTACATGTACATATTATAGCGACATCTGGAATTAGATTCAATTTTGAGATGACTCCGTTGAAAAGCGGCCGTATCTCGGAAACGGAGGAGCTCATCTACTTCTGGTTTGCGCCATTCGATTTCTCGAAGAGCGAAATCCTCGGACTTTTCACTTTGGCGGCCAATATCTCAGTTAAAAATTGCCGGAAAATATTGTGCCCCGCATCATCGGATTGGAAACTTAATTTACAATCGACTGAACATAAAAGAAGGGAGGTCAATTTTGTCGAGAAAAAGATACAGCTATTTGTGTAGAGATGTCGAAATCGTGGACACCCGTTCAATTCATAACACCCCGTCTCTTGTGATGGCGTTACAAATTTACTCGACTAGTAGATATACTATGGGACAAAATTCCATGTACTCTTTTTTGAAGATCTAGTTTCTAAGCTATGATGCCAACTTGGTGGACGAAATCACAGTTTATCATATATGTATTTCTAATAGTGCAGGCCTGTAGACAATGTTTAACAAGCCTTTACTTTAAAATGATAAACAAGGATCCGTAAGGGTAATAAAATGATATAAGAGAAATATTTTTAAGAAAACATTTTTGTTTAAAAATAAATGTACTAAGAAGTAAAAATATGTTTTCAAAATATAGGTATCTGGAAACCAAAAGCTTTGGGGGCGGTCTTATAGCACTATTGAACAGTTGATGTTTAAAAATATGTTTTATATAATTTAATTTTTCACTTTTTGGTCTTTATTTATTTTACAAACACACATACAGACAGACAAACAAAGCCCATGTCAAGGGAGTTATGAAGAATAAGTTAAGCCGCCATCCTAAGGCGTCCGCTATATTGGATTTAGACGTATGTTACATAGTTTATCATATTTTACTGGTCAAACCCCTCTATTTGATACCCATATCAAGGGGGCTGTGAAGAAAAAATACTTCGCCATCTTGGGGTGTCCGCAATTTTGAATTTAGAATCACGTCACATAGTTTATCGTATTTTACTCCTCAAGCCCTTTCATTTAATACCCATGTGAAGGGGGTTGCAAAGAAGATGGCAATCCGCCATCTTGGGACGTTCGGCATATTGAATTTAAAACCATAGCAGATGCATTATATTACATTGTCACCGGACTTAAACACTTGTGACAAATTTCAAAGCTCTAGCTTAATTGGAAATAGTCGAAATTTTAATTGCAACATTTAACCCATACATACTAACAAAAAAAGTAAGTTAAACAAATTCTTTGGTATCATCACTTAAAAAATTAGAATGAACCTCCATAAGAGAATACATGAAATTTTGAGTTGAAAGCCCTATTGTATAAATACTGCTCCTTCATGTTTATTGATAAAGTGTAGCTCCCTGTCTATCCAGGTGAAATTTTACTAAAAACCTTTCTGACAAAATACCCTATTAAATAAAAAAAACCGCATCAAAATCGAATCACTAGTTGAAGGGATATGAAGCTACACGTTACATTTTTTTTCTACCATATTTATTGAATTTGTTGGTCAGATTATAATATATTTATATGATTAGATACACTAAATAGGTAAAAGGTACAATAACTCTAGATAGTATATACATATATACATAATATGCACATTCCTGAACCATATGGAGCAAAGAATTGTCTTGTAATATGTATTGAAATGTTACATGAGTTTATATAAATATGTATATACCATCCTGAACCACTCTCAGAATAGTACAATCTAGTGGTTCAGGATTGTATCGTTTATATCTACTGGTTCTGGGATGTATCATTTATATCCTATATACTCTTTGAAAAATTTTTTTCGTTTTTTTTATGTATATATTTCAGAACTAAGAAACAAGAATGATAACTGTTCGATATATTCCGCAAGTTAAGCTGTAACTATTTGCTTTAATGGTGGAGCATATTGGTATTTAATACAAATTGGATCAGGATTGATACAAAGATCTATATATATATATATATATATATATATATAAAAATATTAATGAAATCTTTGCATTCTTTCGATAACCTGACTTCTGGTTATGCTAACAAGTAAAATTCTGATTTGCCATTCTCATTTTAACACTAGCATCCAAAAATGAAAAAAATTTTAAAGACAAGGTACGTAAATAAATTAATTTCAGGCCTTTGTTCTCATTTTTAACTGAATTTACATATCGTAGGGGATCATGTAGATACTAGTTTAGCCTGCTTAGCCATAGGGGACTAGGTTGGATGCTAGTGTTAAAATGAGAATGGCAAATCAGAATTTTACTTGTTAGCATAACCAGAAGTCAGGTTATCGAAAGAATGCAAAGATTTCATTAATATTTTTATATATATAGTTTTTCCTTTAGTTCTCATAGATAGCTTTTCTTTCCACTGTTTTCAAAATCCTATAAAGAAAATTTTTCATTACTATAAGCAAACAAATAATAAATAATTCACTTTTAAACATGCATAGAGTATATAGGCTCCAATACTAGTTAGCTAATAGATAGGTGAAGATCTGTTGTTTTTATCAGTCAATGTCAATTATAATTATTTTATACCATTCATGGAAAATGTCTTAGTTTTGCATGGAACATCGTTATGAGTGGCTTTAGGCTTTTCTGATGAGTCCCCAATAAGGACGAAAAACGTTTCAAAGGCTAGGCATTTCCAAGAAACTGAATGAGATTTTATGAATATGTAATTCATTTGAATGAGAAAATTTTTAAAGACAAGGTACGTAAATAAATTAATTTCAGGCCTTTGTTCTCATTTTTAACTGGATTTACATATCGTAGGGGATCATGTAGATACTAGTTTAGCCTGCTTAGCCGTAGGGGACTAGGTTGGATGCTAGTGTTAAAATGAGAATGGCAAATCAGAATTTTACTTGTTAGCATAACCAGAAGTCAGGTTATCGAAAGAATGCAAAGATTTCATTAATATTTTTATACATATAGTTTTTCCTTTAGTTCTCATAGATAGCTTTTCTTTCCACTGTTTGCAAAATCCTATAAAGAAAATGTTTCATTAATGTAAAAATATTTCAGCAAGATCGGTTTATTACAGGAGTTTAAAATACTCAATGATAATCACGCATACAAAAGGAGACAAGGAAAGTTTTTATCAATTCCACAACACAAAACAGCCAAATTTAAAGAATCTTTCCATTAGAGCTGTATAATACTGTATAAAAGTCTCTGTGAGGAATTCAAAAATCTCCCCTATCAAAATATAAGATTGAAGTAAAAAAATTACTTATATAAAATGCATTTTACAGCATCCAAGAGTTTTTGGGCTGATTAATGACAATAATGTTTGTTTAGGTGTTGACAATAAGTTTGTTTGTCTATCTTGTATTTGTTTTTACATTTAGTGTAATTGTTATTGTTGTGTTATTATACTCTTCGCAAAACCCAAACGAAGAGTATATTGCATTCGATCGGCACATTTCTAAAACCGGTAATATTGCTGGTAGAGAAAAATTTTTCATACCACTGTGTTGGTGATAGAATTCGGAGCAACTTTCAAAATGTCCATCCGTCCGTCTGTCCGTCAGTCTGCCCGTCTGTCTGTCCGTCTGTTTGCCCTTCTGCCTGTCCGTCTGTCCGTCCGTCTGTCCGTCCGTCCGTCACGTTTCTTGTAAGCACGATAACTTGAGAACGAAAAGTCCGATTGCATTGAAATTCCGACAGCAAGTTAGTGTTAGCTAGAGAAGCAAAATCGATGGATAAATAAAGAAGTTATAAATTCTTTAAAATAATTTAAAAAAATTACACAATTTTTTTTGTTGTGTAATTAAACTAAAAATATCTAAAACTAACATTATTTACAAGAAAACTGCGAAGGGTGTCCTATAGAATGTGCAACAATTATGTACAATGTGCAGTAAATCGGCGAAGAGTATAACGCTTAGCTTGTTATTTGTATATACTCTTTATGTTATGACGTGCCATATACTTATACAGATTGTATCATTGAGGATGGTAAAAGAAAATTATTATTATTATTATTATTATTATCATTACTATTATTATTATGTATTGTTAACTGAAGCATGGTGTTCTGTTAACGAGTAGCTTAATGATATTTGGTAATGTTAAATTTTAATTTGTATCTATGTGTTGCATATTTTGTATTTTTGTATTTGTTTGTTTTTATATTGACGTTGTATAATTGTGCTTAATATGTTACCCCAGCTTCTATTTTAACATATCCTATATCATGTAAATGATCTTTTGGATAAATAGATTATTATTATTATTATTATTATTATTATTAGTTGTTATAAAAATGACTTAACTGAATACAGCGACAAGGCTAAAACCTTCTTTAGATGGCTGACCAGGGTCTATACATCCTGAAAAAAGTCTAAACGGACATTTTCCGTGCTGCACGGTTGTAGAAAATTAAATGGAGTCTTCTCTTATGCCGCGTATTCCATCCAAATCAATTTTTTCGTAAAATCACAGATTTTATTATGCTTTTTTTTAATATTAGTTGTGAAATTCTCTATCAATCCCTTCAGCGGGATTTTCAATTTTCGTTCCCAAAAATATGGGTTTTACCATGAAAATCGGTATCAAGGTCACAAATTTATAAATATTTTCGATTTTTTATTTTAAATTTTCATTTTACAAATTAGCAAATGATCTGACAAAATATTTATCAAGTATTTTCAAAATTAAAAGTGCTTAACTGTTCATTTCCTATGGATTTAGGTGATATTTGTCAAGAAACTCTTGTCAAATATATTTATATTTCTGCTTTTAGCAACTGTCAAATTTTGGGAACTTAATGAAAATGCCATTTCTTATGTATTTACAAAAGTTAAAACCCCGCTAGTTTGATATTCAGTATAACAAAAAACTGGTATTTCGATTCAGATTATAATCTGACTGTAAATGTGTTTTAGTAAAAAATTTTTAGAAAAAATTTTTTTTTTGTTTACTTCCACATCCACATAGTGGAGTGGAAGTATAGTAATCGTAAAGAAAAATTCAAAAATGTCTTTGGTTGAAATAGGTTTAGAATGTCATGAAACGTCGAGATTTTAAATTTCGGTGAAAACATTTCTGTCTGTCGGTCTGTCAGTCTGTCGGTCTGTAATCTTTTTTTTTGTGCGCACGATATCTCTGGAAGGGTTTAAGATATTGACTTGAAATTTTATACACGTATGTACTACATCAAGATCTGGAACTGGATTGTTTTTTAACTTATCCGGGAAATGGTTGGGGGTGAATAGCGGTAAATAGGAGAAAATAAGTAAAGCAAGCTGGTAAGATTGATTGATTGATTGATTAGCCAGCGTATGGTGGACTTTGCTGCCAATTCCGGGCATCCATGGAGGTTCGTTCCAACACGCAACCTGGTCGTCCGTCGAATACGCCCAACGGACGGCCAAACAGCGTGCCGGAACCAAATCTCTAATGTTTTATATACCGCTGGACCGGCTGCATACGCCGGGTTGGACATTGGACATGCTTGTTGTCAGCAGAGAGAGCCGCATGACGCATGAGGTGGGAATATAGAATGGGAAGTATAGGTGTTTGAGAGATGCTTCTCTTAAGTTTCCATGCTTCTATTAAGTTTCCATGTGTCATCATCGGCTGGGGTGTGGTGCAGTTGTTTGCCAGATGCTTCTTTTCAGTTTCCATGCTTCTTTTAAGTTTCCATCTATCGTCATCTCCTTATTTTTCTTCTTCTAAGTTTTCCACTTCTTGTGTCTCTGAATCTGGCAGCTTTTATTTTTTATTTTATTTTTGTATTTTCCCCATTTTTCCCTTTCTTTTTTTTTATTTCTTAACCGCTTTACAAGTAAATATCCATCTACGGTGAAGTTGCTGGGAAAGGCCCTATCTCGCGGTAACATTTTTTTTTTGCGCGTTATGAGAAATGGTACAAAAATTTGAAATTTGGTGTATATACTAGAAGCCAAGGCTTCGGATTTTTTAATAATATTTCCATCCCCCGCACCACCCCCACTCCATTACAAAAGGGGTTGATAAAATAAAATTGAGATATTCACTTGAAATTCGATACACGTATATATTATAACGATACCTGGAACTTGATTATATTTTGAGATTATTCGGTAGAAAGGTTGGGGGTTAAATAGGGATAAATAGGGGAAATAAGTAATGCAGCCTGGTACGAGTCCAGAAACTTGGAAATCGGTGTATATACTAGAAGCAAAGGCCTCAGATTTTTTTATAATATTTTTTAACTCTCCGACCAACTCTACTACATTATTAAAGGGGTTGGTAAAATAAAATTGAGATATTCACTTGAAGTTTAGTACACATATGTATTATAACGACACCTGAAACTAGATTATGTTTTGAGATGATTCCGTTGAAGGGTTGGGGGTTAAATAGGGGTAAATAGGGCAAAATAAGTAAAGCAAGCTGGTAAGAGTACAGAAACTTGAAATTCGGTGTACGTACTAGAAGCCAAGGTCTCAGGTTATTTATAATATTTTTCAACTTGGAATTTGGCGTATATACTAGAAACCAATGCCTCAGATTTTTCTTATAATATTTTTCAACTCTTCCATCATCCCCACTACATTATTAAAGGGGTTGATAAAATAAAATTGAGATATTCACTTGAAATCTAGTACACGTATGTATTATAACGACACCTAGAACTAGATTGTATTTTGAGATGATTTCGTTGAAGGGCCAGGGGTTGAATAGGGGTAAATAGGGCAAAATAAGTAAAGCAAGCAGGTAACAGCACAGAAACTTTAAATTCGGTGTATGTACTAGAAGCGAAGGTCTCAGATTATTTATAATATTTTTCAACCCCCACGTATCGCTATACCTCGCGAGCACCAAAAAAAAAATACATTTTACAAGTTCACTCACTTTTACGGGCAGCGATTAAATCATTAATTTTCATTTTTTCAGGATTGTTTCGCACGAAAATCCTCAAATTACATAGAAAACAGATGTGTCGCGATGACAAAATGTTCCACAAATTTTCCAATTCTCTCTTCACTTGCCACTTACACAAGGCCGTTCAAATTTTTATAGACTTCCATACATCCTACTTCAACACAGAAACCAGAAAACGGACATGTCGCCATAACAATTTTATCCCTTTTTTTTTTTACATATTCTTTACTGTTTTTCGATCGTTTAGCAACTTTGAAAACTTCCGTCATAAAGGATTTTTCTCTTGACTTTAACGCGACGTTATATTGCTGAATTGGCTGGAACTGTGATTAAACTTTGTGTATTATTATTTCAAATAATACTGTTAAGGATAACACCTAAAACCCTTCCCAGCCTCCCCATCCAATGTCAAATTATTGATTTTGCTCTTATGAGGGACTGGATTAATTGAATAATTCCATAACAAACTTCAAGAGAATATGTATACTTAGAAGATGTGAAATGTGGATATTAATGATATTATAACAACTCGTAGCGAGCGTTAGAGGAAATAATGTTTTTAAGACATTTAAAATTCGCACATTTATTTGTCTTAGTTTAGGCAAGTAAAGATTTTGAGGTATATAAATTAGTAGCCGCAATGTTTTTGCCGACTGGCTTTGGGAGGGGTAATGGGAGAAGCTTCTCATTTCCTGAGTAACAGAATTCATTGGCATCATCGTTTCTTATCAGCGATTAGAGCGGAAAATCAGTTTTTTTTAAATACTAAAAAATATTGGTCGTAAAGGTAAGCGAGGGACGGGTGATTTGTGAGCAATTAACATCACTACAGTGTGAGACTCTCCAAGTTAAAATCACTCCAGCGGTAAAAAAGTTATTAAAAAAAAACTGGTATTTTTGTATTTTATCGCAAATTGTGATGGGTTCAGCAACTCGTATGACATTTTCATGAAATATTAACAAGGAATGAAATGAAACAAGCTTGCACCAAATAATCATAGGCGTAGTTCGGGGGGTGGTGGGGGTGACTGGGCAAGGGTAGGCAAATTCCCACCCAATATTTGAAAGAGCATTAAATTGTTTAAAGCAAATCTGGCGAATTCCGAAATTCTTCCGGAAAAAACAATAAGTATGACAATTACACCAATCAAGTCAAAGGTTTTCAATACAATTAAACAGGGGCGGTTTAAAATTTTGAGCTGGGCCTTTTTGCAATTATCATAAAACCACAGACAACCGAGTTAAACCCCCGATGCCCGGGGTAAAATGAGTTCAATACTCGTAAATCGCAGATAGGCGACTTAAACCCCAGATGCCCGGGGGATAGCGAGTTCAGTACTCGTAAGAGGTAGGTGAGGTACGTCTATGATCATATAATATACTTTAAGGTCTAATGTGTTTAGGGTTTCTTTTTTAGGTAAACGGCTTGCTTAGTTTGTTACAATAATTTTTATAACAGTTTCTAAAACCTAGTTTAAATTTATATTTTTAACGAAATCGTCCCATGGTAACCCATTTTTTAATAACAATTTTATAGGGAAATCATAAATAACGCGATTTTCGATTCCAAAACACTTATTTTGTAAAGTATGGGTTAATACAAGAAAGAAAGTCTTATATATGTTAATAACATATATTAGACTTTTCCGACATAACATAATGTTGTGTCGGAAAAATTTGTTGTTTAAAAATTGTTAACATTTGAACATTGAAAAAATAATTTTAGTCTTTTTGACCTTTGATAACTTTTGAATGGAAAGAAATTTTTAGATTCTGCAGAATTAATCGGAAACTTCAAAATGCCGAAAACCCATAAAAACTACATCGATGGTTCCAAAGTTATAGTCCAGTAAGTGAGGGATTTTATCTACAAAAATTATTAACAGCAAACCGAGGTATGCAAAAAATCGGAAATTTTCCGTAGAATTCAATGAACTATTTTTAAAACAAATGACGAACTTGCGTCCTCTTCAAAATGGCGGCCAAAGTTTGCGAAAAACAGTTTTTTGCGTTGAAAAAGAAAAGTTGGCGTCGCACAAAAAAAAGTTTAACAGCACAATTGTGTAACTTTTTAATACAGATCGAGCCCGCCTAGTCCGATCTCCGAAAATTGCAAAATTAATTAGTTATTGCAAAAAAGACGATAAAAATCGCATTTTTTTTAAATAACTGTATCTCCGTGAAGAGAAAATATTCTTTAACGAAACTTGGTGAAAGCGTAGTCCAAGATATGTCGTATAAGAACATTTTTACAGATTTGCAAAATATTGCAAATTTCTTGCAAAAATCGATTTTTTCGAAAAAAACGCGACTTTTTCAATGTCCAATAGCTCATACAGGCCATCATATTTCTATACCGCACCGGTGCGAAAAGTTTCTCTAACAGTTGCGCTAACCTGTGCAATTATTGCGCATATCACGAAACGATCCCTAATATGCAAAAAATCGGTCAAAAATCGATAATTTTTTTTACCCAAAAAAAAAAAAATTGAATATTTTTGAGATTTTAATATTGCAATGTCGTTATTGCCAATAGATAGCTGGCATTTTTCTACAAATTTCCAAAAAAAAAAATTGCTCTCCGGCCTTCTGAAGCCGAGATAATTTTTTTTAAGAAATTCTAGTGGAGCCATTTTTTTAAGTAAAGGGCTGAAAACGGATAAAAGAACACGTTACAAAAGAACAATCAATTTGGAAAATAGAACAACAATAATTAATACTTAAATTAAAACAAAAGAAAATGCAACTTAAAAGATAAACAAATAAGGAAATTGGACCGTAGTCTCGAACTTAAGCAAGAAAAATTACTTTGTTAAAGGAAAAAATCATTTACACTCAAATTCAAACTGATTGCCAGAAGGGCCAAAAAATACAATAGCCTTAACTAGCCTTAACTAGCATGAAGTTAATTATTTCTTTATAAACTAGTGCAGAAACGCCAGTTGCCAGTGACAATATGAACGAGGTAACGTTTAATTTGAGAAATCTGATGACATGAAGTTAAATTTTATAACAGAAGCTCAAAAATGCAAATATCTATACTCGGGAATACTAAAATTATCACGATAAAAGTAGGCCGATGTCACACCACCAGTAGCTGATCGGAAAGTGTCTTTCTTTCCGGACGGGATTATCCTTGTCAATTTTTAGTTAGTGGTCCTTATCCACCCCAAAGCAATCTAGATCAATGAATGAAAGTCCCCCTCTTTTTAGAGGCATCAAGTCATCCGGAAGGTTGCGTCCTCTATAGTAGAAATTATGTACCGACATAGTACTCGCCTGGCAAGTGGCGTTCTCTTTAGTAACTGTGGCCAAATTGGCTTCCCTTCAGTATAACACGTCCATTTAAACAACTTAAAATATTCTACATCTAAGCTAGCTAATTATACCTATTATTAAAAGACCTATTTGTTTTACGAGTGGACTTAGAAAAGGAAAAAGCAACTAGTTCCTACCTAATGTGCAGTTTGGGGAATTCTTGTAATCAATTACCCCTTTTATGATTTGATTATTTTACACATTCACCTCATTTAATTACCCGCGCGTTTGTTACATTTCTAATAAAAAGCAATTTGACGATGACATCGATCGTAACGGATTTTTATCAGTTTATGAGGGGTATTTTACTGGTAATAAAATATTTCCGACTTAGCAAATTTACTACAGATTACTTCATAGCTATGGCTGAAAAAATCTAATAGTACATCGCCCGCCTCGATAACATTTTGGGGTTTGTCAAATATCGTCCCAAACTATCTACGCAATCGTGCTATTGTATGGCAAGTAATTTTAATTCCTTTACGCTTTATTACATTTGTTACATTACCAAAGAAACATCAAAATTTTATTATGTCTCATTTATGTATTCGAATTGTTTTTGTAGAATACGTTGCATTAATATTTTTTTTTCTTTTGCTTTTTAATAGGATTATCGTTATCATCATTTGAAAATTCATCTCTTTCTAGCTCAGTCTCTGTGATATTTGGCTCGTCTTTTTCTTCGTCGATATCATCAGCGACGACTCTGTTCTCCTCAATATTTGAGCAAATTTCATCGTCACACGTTGAACACACATTTGAACATTTTATGCCGTGTTTTCGGCAGCTGCAGGCGTACGCCACAGCATCGAGCTCCGAGTTTCATTGAATTTGCAATGTTCAACAACGGCCGATCAAGTTGCGAAGATTTTTTATTGAAAATATAAGTATTGTACAATAACCACTGCAAATTTCAGCCCTTTACCTTAAAAAATGGCGCCACAAGAATTTCTTAAAAAAAAAAAATTATCTCGGCTCCAGAGTCCGAGGGCAATTTTTTTTTTTTTGTAAATTTGTAGAAAAATGCCAGATATCCATTGGCAATAATGGTGTTCCAATATAATTTAAAATGTCAAAAATATTCAAAGTTTTTTGGGGTAAAAAAAATTATCGATTTTTTTACCGATTTTTCGCATATTAGGGATCGCTTCATTATATGCGCAATAACTAGACAGGTTAGCGCAACTGTTGAAGAAACTTTTCGGACTGGTCCGATATAAAAATATGAAGACCTGTATGAGCTATTGGACATTGAAAAAATCGTCTTTTTTTTGAAAAAATCGATTTCTGCAAGAAATTTGTAATATTTTGCAAATCTGTAAAAATGTTTGTATTCGATATATTCTGGACTATGCTTTCACTGAGTTTCGTTAAAGAATATCTTTTCTTCACGGAGATACAGGTATTTCAAAAAAATTCGATTTTTAACGTCTTTTTTGCAATAACTAAATAATTTTGCAATTTTCTAAGATCGGACTAGGCCGGCTCGATCCGCATTAAAACGTTACACAACTCTGCTATTAAACTTTTTTTTGTGCAGCGCCAACTTTTTTTTTAACGCAAAAAAACTGTTTTTCGCAAACTTTGGCCGCCATTTTGAAGAGGACGCAAGTTCGTCATTTGTTTTAAAAATAGTTCATTGAATTCTACGGAAAATTTCCGATATTTTACATACCTCGGTTTGCTGTTAATAATTTTTGCAAAAAAAAGCGATATTTTCGACAGATTTATTGGACTATTATGGCGTGATAGGATTACTATACTTGGGTTGCCTGCTGTCAGAGACATGGTCTGTAACCGGAAAAGCATGGCGCACTGCGCCGAAAACATCCAATTTTGAAATCGGTGTAACTTTCATACTGATGTAATTTTTATAATCTCTTCGGCGTTATGAAGTTAAAGCCTTACATTTTCAAAATATCTTTTCAGAATCTAAAAATTTCTGTCCGTTCCAAAGTAAAGCTGTAAATTTTTCACCCATATTTTCTTATAATTTCACAAAACAAAAACAACAAAATTTATCCGCACACTGTCGGTTCAGCTGATTGATTCAGCTGGAATAAAACAAATTCGGGCGAAGAGGTCGGTTGTTGTTTGCCGAAACCAACAAACCAGCCTTGCTATAACCCTCAGGTTGAAAAAAATCGTCATATCGCAGTGATGGACGGACTGTCATGTCGGTTCGGTTCTTCGCAACCGAATGTTCGAGTAAACCAAGGCTAAAGGGGACACGTAACTTCGTTGTCATTGGTTTGTTAAAAAATGCCACGTAGCGCGAACAACCTTGTTGTAGTTGTACGAGTGGTCTTTAAACAGGCCCAGATCGCAGAGTAAGTAGATTTATTTTATTCTTGTATAAATATGAGGAGTACGCCTTACGTTATTTTCTTTTTAACAAGTATCGCTAGCTACAATAATAATAATATCAATTTTATCGTTTAACTTTATAGATGTTACAGAATTTCCAAAAAGACCATAATTAAAATACTTAAAAGTGAATTATTATTTGTTTGCTTATAATTGTAATAAATCATATTCTTTATAGGATTTTGCCAAAAACAATTGGTTTTCAGAGATGGTTTTTTTCTGCTGTTTGCAATATTCTATAACAAATGTTTCATTAAAATATTGTGTCATATACAGCGTATGTCAAAAAGAGCTGCTTACACGAAAATGATAGAAAGGACATTATATTTTTGAAACATTTTCTTTATAGGATTTTGCAAACAATGTTTCAATACTATAAGCAAACAAATAATAAATAATTCACTTTTAGACATTATATTTGATCGATAAAAATCCTTTATTATTAAGGTTGGAATGACGACTTAGTTTCTTTAATGGGCCATTGAATTTGTTCCCTATTAATTTATAGTTGTTAAACTATTCGGTCAAGTTATTTAAAAAATGTTTCGCAAAGCTAATTAATGCTTTTCTGATTTAGAGTCATAACATCATCACCGACAAATTAATTTGATTAAAAGAAAAGTAACGTTAGTCACTTGAGCATGATATCTTTTGTGCCATAACAGTTTACAGAGTAAAATAGAATATTTAATCTTCCGACGTAGTTGTATTGCAGTAAAAAAATTACACGCTATATAATTCCCAGCAAACACCAATTATTGGCCCATTGCTAATAAACTGCCTACATGCCTTTGCTTTATCATTGGTAGAGTACTGGCAAGGAACGCTAAATTAATGAATAAAGTGCAACACCGGCCATCACTCGGCCACAGAACACTTTTCTAATGATGGCTGTGTAGTGCTTTTTTAACACATCTTTTGCATCACACGAATGAAAAGGATGATTGCTTTGCCATTACAATATATGCAGTGGTAGCTACTAGAATTGGAGAGATTTCCGGACCCTGCCCACGCTGCGCTGTTCCCAAATAAGAGAATACCTTAATTATTAATTAAGGCTGACATTTATTGGAAAATTATATAGCATGTTACATGATAATTAACGAGAAACCACTTATAGTTTCTCTAAAATCGGTCATGTACGGTTTTTCATTGACTACCATAAATTAGAATTTGAATGCTATTCGTCTCCAGTCAATTTCAGCTTGAATTACATTTTGCTATTCTCATATTTTAAGACAATACATGAAAGTGTGGTGACCTCCAAAATTCAAGTAGCCACTAGTGCATATGCCTCATTATTTCTTGCATGCGAAGAACCATTGTAACGATATTATTTCTTTATTAATACTTTGGAACCTTGGCTGTATTACCTACAATTCAAACTAATAAGATATTACTCATATTTTTAAAATTTGTTAAAGTAAACGGAAATATAAAAAAGGCTTAATTTTTTTATATTACTTTTCAGAAATCTTAAATCCTGTAAAAATAAACACAATCGTAAAATTAAATAAATACATATAGTAGTGAGGACGGTAGCGATCTCTTTTATTGGCAAAGTTTTTGGACAACCCACCTTACCCCGCTGACTGCTCTACAGTATCTCTTACCACTACTACAGAACTTGGACTGTCAAGTTATTCTATGTATACTACTGTCTGATAATGCATTTCCCTACAACATTCACATGACTTCGTCCCCATCAATCATAGGCAAAAACAAAGAGTGGATCTTCTAGAAGTTAATCGTGTTTATTATTTTTGTACAAATTAGTCGAGGTTTAGGCATTTAAAAATGATTTCAAAGAAATGTCTGTTTCCATTTGTCAAACAGTATTATTTTTCCCTACTTTGATACAAGACTAATCAATTACAGACAGTTCTAAGAAGAGATATTTTTTGCAAAACATTAACACAATAATCTAATTTTCATTATTTTATTGTATCATATATTTTAACCCTTATTATATACAAGTGAAACATGTACCTAGTCCATAAATTGAAATGTTTTTCAAAAAAATTTATGCATAGAAACTTAAAGAAAAGTAGGAAACACCAGATGAAGATATAAGAAATGCATGTATTGATACAAAAACAAAATGTTTTTTTACTTTCTTGCAATACAAATAGGTCAGTAGATTTATTATCAAATTAATAAAAATTCATTTTCATCTCTTGTTAGTGGTACTTTGTGTTCGTCCTCCATCATGGTCGATTGAACCTCATAACCAAGTTTTCATGTCTTCAATATTTTTTTGGGTGGTATCTTTGTATAAAGGATTTAACCTTACAGAATCTAAAAAAGTTTTTTAGGTGTTAGTCAAGGTGCAAATCATAAGAGACTTTTTTTTCTTTTACTTATACAATTATTTAAGCTACATTATTAATAGTTTTGTCCAAAAATTCTGCTCTGCTCTATCAGAAGTCTTTTACTCTACACCTTCTCTCGATTAATAGCAGATAATTTAAAAAAATCAAATTTTACAAAAAGAGACTGCTCCATCACAAAACGTTTCATAAAAAGAATTTAATATACTATATTATTAATATACTACGTTCTTTTTGTATACCTACATAATAAAACCAGTCTTAGATATTTTTTTCTTTTTATAAAGAATACTGTGACTTCCTTTCTTCTTGCACACAATGCAATTTTTAGAGTACAAAATATACATTTTCAGATGTAGATAAGTTCCAAAATCATTCTCTAGTAAAACACGAAAATAAAAAAATAGGGGTTAACGTCGTTTTGGGGGTCCTTAACATAACATGCTTGGAGTTGTCATTACTATTGGACGGTAAAAATACTGGATTTACTGGAGGACATGTCGTAACTTTTTGCTTATTCTACACTGTTAATTTTATGTTTGAAAGTTGTACTAAAATCCAACAGAAACATTCAGATGGCAAGTACATGTTATTGAAGTAAATAATTGTTTTTAACATTACAATGGATTAAACATGTATTGATGAAAATGTTGATAAGTTATATGCTGGGGATATTATAACCTATATATGTATCGGAGAGATGACGATCATGTAAACAGTTAAGTAATTACCTTTAGCTTTAAATATGTCATAGAACAGTTGGTTGAATTAAGCACCAAAATATTAATAATGTATCCTCGGGGTAGTATCATATAGTGCAATGACTATTCCTGCTTGTATCATTTTGTCCAGTCAATATTTGGAACAGCATTTTCTTGAGTTATTGTAGTATTAGAATTAATTAGGTAATTCGCCATATTAACCTCAATATTTATTTCAAAGCCCCGAGGTACTTCTCTTAGGTTTTTACCAATATTTTCTTTTCCGGCCTGCTCCTTTTCCTCTGTTAACTTGTAATCTAGGTTTGGTAATATCTGACGAATTTTCTATGATGATAAAAATTAATATGATGCACTTATTGTCATAAGCCATGTGAAACACTTAAACTTTTTAGTTACTGCACACACAGTTCCACAATACAACAGTACAAACGCAATTTCAAATAAAAAAATGAAATAAAGAATAATAAATAAAATAATATATAATCACTGAGTTCGCACGCCTAGCCATTTATTTAACCTAAATGTCAAATTTTCAAAGCGTTCCACTAGATATCGGAAGGCGGGAGATTTAAAAGTATGCAATGACAATACGTAATAATGCAAAGTATACCACTTTATGCACGTTTTTTTGCATTAACAAATATTGTGCTTACACCATTAAAAATAGAGTATTAATACATTGATACATTTACTGTATATTGGTTAACATTCATCAGGCCAACAGTGAACAATTGGCGGCAAAATTACCACGCAATAAACGATTTTTTACATCACTTAAGAAATGTTAATTTATCACAGGCAAAAAAGTGCTTTTAGTTATTTAATGTACCAGCAACGTTAAAATAATTTCAACTGCGCAATTACAGAAAGAGTACTTTATACACACAAGACCATTACAACACGGACATTATAATGGTTAGACAATATTTTATACTCAGTTTCTAAATATTGGCAAAAATTGCCAACACAATACCAATGATAACTGTAATGGCCCTTTGTTTTGCCAGACATACTGTGTTTGCTGGGTTGTTTTCTGAAATGCGAGCAGAAATACCAAAACAAGTTGCATGTTCATTTATTCTCTGACAACCATAATTTCTTAATCGAAATCATTTGTTTTATAACCTTATGTTCGATTTACAAGACCTCCATATTATCTCTAGTAGAGGGGACAAAGACATGGAATTACCCATATAAGTATAATATTGCCCCTCTCCATTAAGAAATTCAGTCTAAAGTGTTGCTACAAGGATAAATCATTACAAAACTTGCCTGTGACAGAATAACATGGAAACCGTGCTTGAATATCACGAACGAACGAACGAACGACCCGTATATGAATATAGTCTATATATAGTAGTATAGTATCAGATACATTATGCGCTTGCGGGCGTCGACTTCAAACAAAAGTAGTCGATTGTTTACCTGACTCGCCATTATAAGTCATATATAGATCTCAGAGGCCTCGCATTATTTGTATAATGTGCCGGTAACATAGCCGTAGGTTAAATGATATTTATTTACTTTTAAATAATATATTACCAGAAAACACTAGTAATTATTCAAACTTTTACAAAATACTTATAATAGATAAGTTTAAAATATGTCTCCTTTTTATACAATTACAAGAAAGAAAATATGCCTATTATGTACAGTACATCTGTTATCATAATGTTATTTTTGATTTAAAGTGTCAAACCCAAAGCCAATCAAAACAAAAGCACTTACCGATATGGCAGTGACACAAAACTTTAGAACATCCACAGACACATGTTTCGACATCTATGTCTCTTCAGTGCAGCTTCTTCTAAAGTTCACAATCAACTGAAATGTGTAAGCAAATACTCGTGTTATAACTATCAATGGATTACCAAAACAGGATAATAAAAATAAAAATTATTTTAATAATGTAAGCAAATACTCGTGTTATAACTACCAATGGATTGCCAAAACAGGATAATAAAAATTAAAATTATTTTAATTCTTATTATCCTGTGTTGGTAATCCATTTATAGTTATAACACGAGTATTTGCTTACATATTTCAGTTGATTGTGAACTTTAGAATGCTGCACTCAAGAGACATAGATGTCAAAACACGTGTCTGTGGATGCTGTAAATTTTGTGTTACTGCTATATCGGTAAGTGCTTTTGTTTTGATTGTCCTTGGGTTTCATTGTGCAGGATACTTTAAAATAACATTACGATAACAGATGTACTGTACATAATAGGCATATTTTCTTTCTTATAATTCTATAAGAAGGAGATATGTTTTAAACTTGTCTGTGATAAGTATTTTGTAAAAGTTTGAATACTTACTAGTTTTTTCAGGTAATATATTTATTCATTTGTTTCTATTGATATAGAGCTTTTACAGTTCTAAGAAGTTGCATTTGCATTTAATTAAATCTATGGAATAGTTCATTAAGCTCGTCGTTTGGCGTTGGCCGAAGCTGCGCGAAATAGAATAGCAACCGTTCTATGATCTTCCCAATTACAATTTGTTAAAGACGTTCAGTCTTTAAAAAAATATTTTTCAAATAAAATATTTGTCTTTATTTCGGTCCTTGCAACTCGGCGTATCAGTCAAAAGCGCAATTCTCAATTTTCACCATCATATTTACTTCCCTCGATAAGAAGAAAAAAGAAACTGCCTCGCTGTTTTTCTTTACATGTTCAAAGCTCGATTTAAACTCTTTGTCACCCTGAACTTTTCTTCTAAGCTCTCCCAGAACTGAAAAGAAACTGGAAAATCTTGGTACATTTGTTGGAGCTGCTCCCGCTCCGGTTTAAAAAAAATAGTGTTGTTTTGAATAATGCAACGAGAACTTTTTAAACGTTATTTTAGTAAATTGACAGTGCTCTGAAATATTATAAATGTCTTTTAAGAATACTATACTCTCAATTTGCTAAAATAGATTAAAACCACAAAGAGAATTTTTTGTTAACTTATTGGAATGAGTGAAAATAACAAATTTTTTGAAACAAGACCGATTTATTAATTTCAACTTTACAGATCTGCATATTTCTAATTTTATATATGAACTAATTATATATTTTTTCTCAATTTAATAGGGCCTTCATTACGAAGTTACAGGGTGTTCTGTCATTTTTGGCATACATTACTTTTTGTCATTACTTTGACAGATAATGGAATAATGAATTCATATTTGTTGCAGCTAATACAGCAACGATCCTTCAGAAGTACATGTGAGACATGAGTCACTAAATTTTAGGTTTCTTCTTTATCTCTAAAAAACATGACTCTATATATGCTTTCTTGAAATTTCTACAAGATATTCGAAAAGAACACAAAAAAGTAAGCAAAATGGCCTAGTTCACTTTTTTGTTATACCTCTGTGGTTATTTAAATCCGGTGTTAAATGTACAAGAATATCGATTTCAGAACAGTATTAAATGAAAGTCACGTAAAATATACAATTTTGTCACTAAATTTTGCAAAAATGTTATGGAGCGTGGGAGATTCCTAATTCCGGAACGTTTTAAAGAAAAATTTTAATAAAAAATGTAGCCCTAATCAGTAATCGGGTATAAATTAATAAAATATTTCATCAATCATAGTAGGCTTAGTCAAAGTGACAGATAATAAAACTATTTAGGCCTAAGCAACAAATTACTTTAATCAAGAAAATCAGCAATATCAGCAATAACTAAATATGTTTAAAAATAAAACATAGTTTACACTAAAGTAAATTTTCAAAGTGGCCTACCTCAACTTTTTATGTATTTACTTGCCCTTTAGTTGGTCACCAATTGCTCGACGTGTCACTGCCTGATTATTCCGCATTTCGTGGCAGATTGTAACGATGCGCTGGGTTAATTGTTGTCTGCTGTCAATTTCGACGTATAAACTTCACTTTCAAGTGGCCCAATAAAAAGTAATCGCAAGGATTACAATCAGGAGACTACTATTATACTAGGCCACCGGTGGCGCCACCAAGCTGAGACACTGGTGGAGCAACTGGTGGGGGTGCGAAAAAGAGCATTACCACCGGTAATGCATCCCAAAATATTCACTTCATTTTTGACTATGTCGTGGAACGAGGGTGTGTTTCTTCTTGCTTTATTAATGAAAAAAAAGAAAAAATGCAAAGAAAAGAAAATGCATGTACATCCAGTGTTACCATTAAGAGAAAAAAAGGGACTTATACGTTATGCAGATGATAACAAATTTTTTAATTACCTTCATATGTCGAATCTCTCATTTTTTGAAATCCTGGCTTAGGTATCAGATATGAGCTGCGTTAACATAGAGATGAGAAGATGTATTCCACCTGAAGAGAAACTAAACTTAACTATCAATATATCAGTTCCATATGGTGTTTGCGGAGTAACACTGATGTCCAGGTGTAATAGGTTACATATAAAACAATTAGACCACAAGCCCATGCAAAATTTTTCGGGGGTCATATGACACCGCTTGAAAAGGTATAATTTTTGTAGTCCTACAAAAATAAATCACTTTGAGCCCTATGCCGTACATTTTAGGTGGGACATGGGAAAGCCGCGGAAAAGTGAAAATCGTAACCCCCGGAGGTGCATTTTTTCCAAATGACACTGTACGGCTTACGTTTATTTGGACTGTATTTATACATGTGACTTTTAAAAAGAAAATGCCGTAGAAAAATAATTTGACCGAAGTACAGGAAAAAGTTTCGTTTTCCGAAAAGTGACCTCTATGTACTGAGGTGATATGACACCGTACGGCTTTTATGAAATTCTATTTTTATATTAACACGAATGAATTTTTTTGCTATGCCGTACAAATCGGTTGGAACATGGGGTGACAAACGCGAGATCAACCCCCGTCCTAGGTCTCTATCAAGGGTGGTGATTTGACCCTGTACGGCATCAATTCCAAAAGATTATACGACATTTCAAATCTTTAAAAAAACATAACCCGTCTAAAAAGAATGGGTATTATCAATGTAAATAAAAAAATCACCCCCGAGAAAGGGAAAAACTCACGTTTTCTAGGGTAAGTTTATTGGATACTGTAAGGCCATTTATTTTTTGGATTAATATAGGTTAGAATTTTTATTTTATTTAGTAGCCGTACAAAAATAATGGACAATAATAAAATTAGAATATTGCAAGAGAAGCGAAATTTTTTAAAAATTGGGCAAATTAAAAAATTATCTATTTTTAATACAATGGATAGATTTTCAACTTTACATCGTTTTACTTCCACATCCACGTAGTGGATTGGAAGTATAGTAATCGCAAAAAAATTTATATAAGTATTTATATAAGTATAAATAAGTAAAACAAGCTGGTATGAGTACAGAAACTTGAAATTCGGTACTAGAGGCAAAGGCCTCAGATTTTTTAATAATATATTTCAGCCTTCCACCACCCCTACTCCATTATTCAAGGGGTTGATAAAGTAAAATTGAGATATTCACATGAAATTTAGTACTTATATGTATTATAACGACATCTGCAACTAGATTATATTTTGAGATGATTCCGTTGAAGGGTTGGGGGTTAAATAGGGTCATATAGGGGGAAATAAGTAAAGCAAGCTGGTAAAAGTACAGAAATTTGGGATTTGGTGTATATACTAAAAGCGAAGTTCTCAGGTTTTTTTATTAATATTTCCCATCTCCCCACCACCCCCACTCCCTTATTAAGAGTTGATAAAATTAAATTTAAATTTTCACTTGAAATTTGGTACATTTATGTATTATAACGATATCTGAAACTAGATTATATTTTGACATGTTTGCGTTGAAGGAGTGGGGGTTATATAGGGGTAAATAGGGAAAATAAGTAAAGCAAGCTGGTAAGACTACAGAAACTTGAAATTCGCTGTATGTACTAGAAGCCAAGGTCTCAGATTATTTATAATATTTTTCAACCCCCACCACCCCTACTTCATTATTAGAAGGGTTGATAAAATATAATAAAATTGAGATATTCATTTGAAATTTGATACACGTATGAATTATAACATCTGGAACTAGATTATACTTTGAGATGATTTCGTTGAAGGGTTGGGGGTTATTTAGGGGTAAATAGGGGGAAATAAGTAAAGCAAGCTGGTATGAGTACAGAAACTTGAAATTCGGTATATGTACTAGAAGCCAAGGCCTCAAATTTTGCAATAATATATTTCAGCCCCTCACCACCCCTACTCCATTATTCAAGGGGTTGATGAAATAAAATTGAGATATTCACCTGAAATTTAGTACGCATATGTATTATAACGACATCTGGAACTATATTATATTTTGAGATGATTCCGTTGAAGGGTTGGGGGTTAAATAGGGGTATATATGGGAAAATAAGTAAATCAAGCTGGTAAAAGTACAGAAATTTGAGATTTGGTGTATATGCTAGAAGCGAAGGTCTCAGTTTTTTTTATTAGTATTTTCCATCCACCCACCACCCCCACTCCCTTATTAAAAGAGTTGATAAAATTAAATTTTTTTCACTTGAAATTTGGTACATTTATATGTATTATAACTATATCCGAAACTAGATTATATTTTGACATGATTGCGTTGATAGAGTGGGGGTAAGTAGAGGTAAATGTGGAAAAATAAGTAAGAGTATTGCAACATGAAATTCGGTATATGTCGTAGAAGCCAAGGCCTCGAATTTTTTAATAATATTTTTCAACCCTTCCACTACCCTTACTACATTATTAAACGGGTTGATAAAATAAAATTGAGACATTCACTTGTAATTTGGTAGACGTATGTATTATAACGACATCTGAAACTAGATTATATTTTGGGATGATTCCGTAGAAGGGTTGGGGTTAATATAGGAGTGACTAGGGGAAAATAAGTAAATCAATCTGATAAGAGTACAGAAATTTGCGATTCGGTGTATATACTAGAAACCAAGGCCTCAGATTTCTTTCTAATATTTTTCAAACTCCACCACCTCCGCTTTATTATTAATGGGATTGATAACATCAAATTGAGATATTCACTTGAAAATTAGTACACTTATGTATTGTAGTGACATCTGATTGAGATGACTCCATTGAAGGGGTGGGAGGTGGTAAGTTGTGAATAGTAGAAAATAAGTAGGGTGAACTATAAACTTCATATTTAACGTATATCTGCCCCAAATATTATTAAAATTCTATGACCAATAATTTCCACATACTAGAGTGCAAATATAGTCAAGATGTTTCCTTTAAAGTAACTTGGATGAAGAATCTGGATGTGGAAGTAGTGATTCCTTAGGCAGCGGTTTTTCCTTTCGTTAACTATAAAAATATACAAATGTGTCCATGCCGTACATTTTCATTGTTGGGATTTTAGACACTAGATTACGTTATTCATGCGATTTACACGACCCTTAATGATCATTAGATACCGTACGGCGTTTGCAAAATATTATTTAAAATAGCAAAAGCTGATAAACAATCACAATGCCGTACATTTTAGATTGGCCACAACTAAATGCTTGAACCAAATATATATATTAAAGATAATTTTTTTTAAGTGTATATCACTTTTAAACTTTAAAATAGAATGTAATATTAATTATAAAAAAATGTGTACGAATTACCCAAAATTTTCTTTTTTTGATTAACTTTTTTTGAAAACTTTAGGAAAAAATTATGTTAGTCTTTGAAATCTACAAAATTTTAGTAGGTATGTTTCGTAGGTTTATTTTTAGGCAAACGTTTTTTTCTAACATTTTCAATTTTACAACATACTACATTTGAAAACCTAAAAGTGTAATTCGTCGTTTATATGATAAAAAGAATATGCATAATTTACTTACTGATCTATTATAATGGATTTAACAAAAACAGTAAATTATAAAATAATATATTTCATACATTTTTATAGTTAATTTCAGGTAAAATCGACACGTACTAGTTTTTTAATGTTTAATATTAATAGGGGTGTAAGTGGTTATAATAAAAATACAAAATTTTCTATAATTGCGCTATTGTTTTATTTCGAAAAATTTATGAAATCTTTACTTCATTTTTAAAATATTGTCTTGTAATTTGGAAATGGTTAGAAAAAGGTAAATAAATTGCAAATATTTATTAGCTTCATTTTTACAGAAGATACTAAACTAACTAACTAACTTGCCGATATTTTTTTATAAAGAGTTTATAATACCAGGAGGAGATTTACAGTTTCACTGTGATATTGTTGTGTGTATTGTGATTTTGTTGTTGTATATGTATGTCAGTATTCAGCATTATATTCTGGAAATAAATGTATGTGAATAACACACCTAGATAGAAAAGTGGGGATGTGAAAGTAAACAAGATGCTCTCTTTTTTACTGAATCACCTTTGTTCCAAGTACATAAAAATAATATTTTTCAGCAGCTTTTCTTTTTTTCTCTCTCTAGATATTTTTACCTTACAGACTCAGTGTTTTGGCCAAGCAGCTTTTCTATTTTATCTTTTATTTAAGTCATAAAAAATATCGATAAATATTATTTATTTTTATAAAGTATAATTTATCTACGCACTGTTTCGACATAATATAGCGGTAAATTTTCGGAAAATCAGTTTACATTTAAGATCCATTAATTTTGAATAATAGATACTGCTCAAATGGAATAAAGTCTTACAATAATTTTTTATTCAGAAAACCTCACTTTAGGATGGAAAATTCAATTTTCCAGACATATGTACCAACTAAAATGTACGGCATGGTAATGAAAATTTTTATTATATAAAATAATATTAAAATAATCAAGTTTTATGTGGTGTCAAATCACCAACCTAGAGGTCTAGGACGGGGGTTGATCTCGCGTTTGTCACCCCATGTTCCAACCCATTTGTACGGCATAGCAAAAAAATTCATCCTTGTTAATATAAAAATTGAATTTCATAAAAGCCGTACGGTGTCATATCACCTTAGTACATAGAAGTCACTTTTCGGAAAACGAAAATTTTTCCTTTACTTCTGTCCCATTATTTTTGTGCGGCATTTTCTTTTTAAGAGACACAGGTATAAATATAATCCAAATAAATGTAAGCCGTACAGTGTCATTTGAAAAAAATGCACCTCCGCGGTTACAATTTTCACTTTTCCGCGGCATTTCCATGTCCCACCTAAAATGTACGGCATAGGGCTCAAAGTGATTTATTTTTGTAGGACTACAAAAATTGTACCTTTTCAAGCGGTGTCATATGGCCCCCTAAAAATATAGCATGGGCTTGTGGTCTAAATGGCCCGCTATGAAATCGCGCCAGAATAAGTTGCCCGAGCGGTTGCCCGGGTCGTCCACCAGCATGTCACCAATTTTCGGTGTAACCACCAGTTACCCTAGTATAATAGGCCATATTCACTCGAATGCCCCGCGATGTACCAAACCACCAGTGTCTCAGCTTGGTGGCGCCACCGGTGGCCTAGTGTAATAGCGCTCTTAAATTTTCACAATTTAATGTACTTCACAAACTAAATGCGAATTATTGACAAAGTAAATTACAAACAATTAATTATTAAACTGTTTAGGAGATTTCTTATTATTATCTGTCACTTTGAATAAGCCTACTATGATTGATTAAATATTTTGCTAATTTTTACCCGATTTCTTATTAGGGCTACATTTTTTAATAAAATTGAATTACAAAATTTACTTATTTCACATGACTTTCATTGAATATCGTTCTAAAATCCGCATTCTTGTACATTTAACAAGCTATTTAATTAATTACAAAGGTGTAACAAAAAAGTAAGCTAGGTCATTTTGCTTATTTTTCAGAGCATATTTTAAGGAATTTGCAATAGGCGGCGCTAACCAATCAAAGGAACAAATTTAAAAGATAGTCTTTTGAAAAAAAATTCTTGATGAACTCATCATTTTTCTACAGTTTTTAACCTCTGCGTGACAATCATTTCAATATCAGGCGAGACCAGGTCGGATAATTCTTCAGATGGACCCAGAGTCCATTGTTTTTGCCAGTATTGGCATTTTCTCCATCAGTTGCAAGGCTTGTAAGTTTCTCTTTAGCCAATTGATGACTCTTTAAATCCTCAAACCAAATCTTGATAGCTTTCGAAAGTCCTTCAGCGCCTCATCTCTCGGATTTGTTTTCCCATTGAAATACTGATTTCATTTCCTTATTTTTAGCGGCAGTGACACACAAAGGCTCTGGTTTTATTCTTTACTTTTACCTTTACCAGGCGGCACTAGTGCCGTCTAGTTTATTAATTAAAATGTGCTCTGTTATTTTTTGTGTTCCTTTCGAGTATCTTATAGAAATTTAAAAAAAAAAAATAAATATATACAGGGTCATGTTCTTTAGAGGTAAAGAAGAAACATAAAATTTAGTGATTCCGGACCTGGATTTTTCTATATGTCTCACATGTACTTCTGAAGGATCGTTAGTGTATTTGCTGTACCAGGTATGAATCTCTTTTTCCATTCCCTATTAAAGTAATGACAAAAAGTAGTTTTTGCCAAAAATTACAAAACACCCTGTAAGTTCGTAATGAACGTCCAAGGAGAAATTTCTATGGCAGGGTCTGATTACCACTGACGTTCTCTACCCCCCATTAAGCTATGTCCCACTCATAATGCAACACCCTGTTTACAAACACATACAGATATCAAATTCAGGGCCTGCCTTGTCTTGTTTATTAAAACAGTGTCGTTTCATTTTTGTTATTTCATTTAATTTAAGGAATCCAACATACATCAATCCTGGAACATCCTGTATTATAGATGCGTTGATTGTGACTGCATTGGTAACTTTGGTCAATCATATAGACGTGTCTTACAAGGTATAGGTATTCAAGAAATGAGGCAATGGGTTATATTGAAAGCTTTTATTTATATTTGTATTTTTGATACACAGGTTATATATTTATTTCACATTTATTTAAAATAATAATAGTGAATGACGTTGTCATTATTCCAATTTCCTTGAAACAGGAAAAACCACTAACCTATTTCTCTCAGTGACCACCACTTAGAATCGGAAAATTGAAATAATAAACAACATTAACTTTATCCATAAAGCTAGGAAACACTAACTAATAATATCATCTTATCCTGCGTTCGTTCTTTTTATACAAAAATTCATGTAACCTTAACTTACAATAAAGCATATAATATATAAAAATAACAGCAATAACGAAAACGAATAATTTAGCTTAAATATCTGAATAGTTATTGTAAGTTACTGTTACTTACATGTCATAAACAATCTTTCACTGTAGTAAGTACTTTACCTATATAAATAAAAGAATACTTTGAAACACTTTTTCCATTTTATTTAAATCACTAGCAAGCTAAAGTAAACTTTAATCACCGTAGATTTCAAAGTATCCTTTGCGTTCATTTTATACAAATATGAATGGCAAAAGTATAGTTAAACATATAAATTGCATATTTAAAATAACATCAATTGTATCTACTTATAGTAAGTATAAACTGTGTTTTAAATTTTCATGAAAATAGCGAATTTTAATCATATTGGCAGGAGGTGCTTGCTTTGTGGACCAATTTAGGAACAAAATAAGTTGGACAAGCCCTGCAATTATTTCTCGAAAAATATTTTTATTTTTGAGCCATGTAACTGTAAACTTAGTATGTATAAAATAGCAAGCGTACGAGAATTAGTTAAATAGTTTGCACCAAGCCTTTATTTTAATCATGTCAAAATTGAGTTGTACTCTGGTGGTAAGAAATTGTCATGGTTGGAATTTTACGAAGTTAGGGATATGTCGTTAATTATAGTTTTGATTTCTTCTTATTGCTTACTTTCCTTCTCCAATTCCTTGAGTAACTCTTTCATCTCGTCCGAAAGTTGGTGTTGATCAGGAACTCGTCTGAAAAAAGACAAATTTTAAATGTTTAAATTAAAGGATATGAAGTAGATTATATATTTCTTTATTATACTCTCACGATCTCTTGTTATGCACAACAAAGTCCAACTGCGAATACCTATTTGATTTTGATTAACATCTTGCTCGAAAATTGTACAAGGTGTGTGTAACAAAAGTCAAATTAAGGGAGCCAAGTCCGGCCCTGTGCAACAGAATAACCGTATTCCGAGCTTGGTAACATTTTAAGGGTCGAGACTTTAGTAAACTATCGTAAAATACCAGTCATAGATACATCTGTTTTATGTTATTTTAGAGTCCAGGAAACGTGCTTTGTTAACTTTACTCTTTATTAGGTAGTCGACGTTAGCCACTTGGAAACAATAAATAACCATCCAAATTATTTTATGTCCAATTCTCTTTTCTTAGTCGAACTTGTCAAATACGAACCCACCGGGGGTTCTAGTTAGATTTTCAAGACTAAAGCAGTTGATAGAGGCTTCCAGGAACATATGTAATAGACCATAAGATAGATAGACCACTTAAGGCAGATTTTTTCCCCCATACAAAAGCAAAGTCAGGAACAAAAGGGGTTTTTTTCATCTGCTTTAGTGGTAATAAAAAATGTTCAGATAGGCCATATGATAAATACCATGGTCCGTTAGGTAATTTCAAATAGGGGGTACCGTTTAAACTACAGAAGGTTTTAATTGGTCGAGCTTTTAAAGTTTACTGCCCACTTTTGAAACGTCTTTTTTCTATTAAGATAACATCTTCACTCTTGGTTTAACTTCGGTTCGGTCATCATCTACCTACGGGGTATAGCAAATTCTCGGTTTGCGAACCTTTTTCAATTGTAAAGTTTAAGTACATTTGTTTCGTATTTTGCCGGTTTTAATAAGTAGAAAATTAATGTGTTGTAATCGAACTAAGAATGTTCGGTCGCGGATTTAGCTAAAGATTTGAAATTGCCGCGGACCATTTTATTTCTTAATATTGTGTAATTACTGTTTGTTAATTTATTTAATCGTGTTTAAGTGTTTGTGATTGTCAATTTCATCTGCTTTCATTTTCTTATGTAAATATAGTGGTTTAAGTGTTTTGAGAAATCACGTGTTTTATTTGCTTGTCATGAAATTAAGTTCATTTTACATTCAGTAAAGTTTGTTGGTGAAGTAACCTGGTTGATGGACACCAAAAATGATAAAATCACCTAGAAAGCAAAGGGTAATCACAGTTTTGTTTTCGATGGATATACTATAATATCGACGGAGTTTGCAAAGTGATTGGGCCACTACGTACTCTGCCAATGGTAATGTCTAATTAAATCATGTAATTAGGGGAATAAAACCCCAGTTATTACATGTGCAACTAAGAATGGAGGCCGGCCATATCTCATAATGCAATAATCGCACAAGTTTACGGAAAAAATTGATTAAAGCGAAAAATCACTGGAAAATATTTTAGAGTTTCTAAAATGGCCGCTAGAACAGACAGCACATGATATCCTGAGCATATACTATTATAGTCCCGTTGTCCCAGATTTGGGATTATCCCATAGGTATAGGTCACCCCAGGATTGACCTGACTGGATATTATGTCCTGTAAAGATCCAATTGTGGATATCCGTGCAACTGATTGCCTACGAATATCCTGACGGGATGTCGGTATCCTATAGGTGTACAAAATATGTGTATCCTACGGATGTAATAGAATCGATATCCATGGGCTATCTTGTCCTAATTGCCCATGGATATCTAATCATGGGAGCATATTTGTCAACTTGCCATATTCATTGTTTTTTCTCTTACATTAAATTAGACTAAGACAATTTTCTAGTATGGTACCTATATAAAGTAAGTACCAATATAAATATTGGTATGTGTCTCTTTTTAGACGCAAATTCTGCAGAAATAAGGTTACCCCTATCAGAAAAGAATCCAGAACACTTTATAAAATCATGGTTGGCACACGCAACTCATAGAAAACAACAAATATGCACTTTTTTCAAATTTATGTAGTTGTAAAAGGCAGTGGCGGCCGGTGAAAATCAGGTTAACCATAACGCAATATTGAATCACATTTTAACATTTTATTTTACAATTGTTCTTGATGACAAAAATTTCGAGGTGCAACCTAATAAAAAGTAAAAATGTCTTAATGAAATTTAGAACATCAAAAAATTCTATTTTAGATATTTTATTACATATTAAATGTAATAAAACTATTCTGAGAATAATGTTCTACAGAATAATTCATAATTTGTGAGTAAATTGACTATTAAGATATAAATGTTATACTATTATCTGCATAATGCATTTATTATGCATTTATTATCATAGAACTGAGATAGTAGAAGCGACTTTTCAGAACTCCAATACAAATGGTACAAAACGATACGTAAGAAATCACCGTTCAGTAACTTAGTAACTTAGCCATTGGGCTGACTGGTGATTTTCTCTCAAACGATGTTAGCAGCTTGTCACTCTATTATATCTTCCAATGCGAGGGAAACTGTTAGTATTTTATGCCAAAATAATATTTTTGCTACATATTTTTAAATGTAAATGCCCTAGTAGTGCCAACATAAGCTCACAAGTAGTAAAAATATTATTTTTGAGTGAAATGCTAACAGTTTCCTATACAATAGTGAATGGAGAACTTAGTAGCGTACCAAGTTTTTAACATTGTTTGAAAGCAACTTTCAGTCTGGCTATTTAGGTAAACTACGGCTCTGAAAGCCTACAATGATATCCTATGGATAGCATAAAACAGATCCTCTAAGGGTCCCAGGTTAATCCTGAGGATATACAAAAATACGTTCGTGGGATACCCTGAGGATACGGAAAGCAGTGCTACTTCTGGTTCCCAGGGATATCCCTCGCATAATTTGAGATGTTCCCAGGATATCTTTATATCCTAGCTTTTATATCCCTAGGATGGCCGTAGGATATCCTTGTGCTGTCTGGGAGGGAGCGTAACAGCCATAACTGAATAAGAAATTAGGTCTTTCTCCCTATTTTGCTCAATTAAGTGACATTGAAAATATATGCATCACAATCCTAAGACAATTTAGAATCTTTTCAGTTTTTCATTTTTTATATCTTCCAGAATTAAGCGGTGGGAGATGCCAAGAAAACATGTTTTTAAATGTCGATTACTCCGATTAGCCTTAAAGGAATATAACAAACTTGATCTCATTACAAAGTGCCTTTCTTAGCCTATCGAGGGCGCTTTACGCGGTTTTCATTTGATTATTACCGTCGCCGCTAGAGGGCGTTATATGACATGTCAACAAATATCTCACTTTTTCTAGAAAAAAATTTAATGTAATATTATATTTATTTTTACACAGTCAAATAGAGAATTAAAAGCTTCAAATGTCACCGAAAATCGCAACTCGATAACTTTTTTCTAACAGTAAATATTAGCAAACAAATTTTAAATTATGAATTATTGTCCGATCTTGTCGACGGAATTTGCAAAAGTAGTTGTTGAAAGCAAGTAAGCTGTGGAAATGACAATGAAGAAGCAACATATATCAAGCCTATTCAGTAGAACATATGTTACATAATATAAAGATTAGTAATTAATAACAATGACAACAAATTTAATGGTAATAAAAATAAACAATGTAACAAATCATCAAACATCCATAAGTAAACGCAAGAACACATTACAACACATTATATCGCCGTGTGATCGTCATAATATGCAATATTGGTCTGAGACGAATCCGCGCTGGATGCAAGACCTCCAATCTCAGGGTCGTCAATCTATGTGTGGTGTGAAATTCTAGGTGGACAAATAATTGGGCCTTTTATTTTCAATGGAACTCTTAATGGAGAGCGTTATCTAAGTTTGTAAGAAACAAATTACTACTTCTCTTAGAGGACATACCTGTATCAATTCGTCGTGATATGTTTCTCCAACATGATGCATTTCACTTTGAACGTTCGGAATTTCTTACACCAGACATATACTGACAGGTGGATAGGACGTGGAAGTCTATTACATTGGCCAGCCAGGTCCCCAGACTTGACTTGTCTAGATTTTTATTTGTGGGGGTGAATAAAAGATCTCGTTTTTGCCACCAGACCCACTACAAGAGATGACATGATCGAAAGAATAGGACATGTCATTGAAAGTATTTCGATGGCAGTAGTAGAGACTTCTGTTCAGTTCACTAGTCAGAAAACGAATTCTTGCATCGAAAATGATGGACGACATTTTGAACATTTAGGTTGCCACTAGTCACATTCTAAATTTTTTAATGTTGTAATGTGCTCTTGCGTGGACTCTTTTGGACGTTTGCTTTGTTACATTGTCTATTTTTATTACTATTAGATTTGTTGTCACTGTTATTAATTACTAATTTTTGTATTACGTAATATATATTCTACTGAATATGTTTGATATAATATGTTGTTTCTTCATTGTGTCATTTTCTCAGCTTACTTATTTTCAACAGCTACTTTTGCAAGATCGGACAATAATTCATAATTTCAACTTTGTTTGCTATTTATCTACTGTTAGTAAAAAGTTATAGAGTTGCGGTTTTCACTGACATCTGAAACTTTTAATTGTCCATTCTACCGTGTAAAAATAAACATATCACTCCATTTTTTTAGAAAAGTGACATTTATTGACATCAAATAACGCCATCTAGCGACGACAGTAATAATCAAACGAAAATGGCGTAAAGCACCATCGATAGATTAAGAAAAGTACTTTGTAATGAGACCAAGTTTGCTAATTTCCGTTAAGGCTAATCGTAGTAATCGACATTTAAAAAAAATGTTTTTTTGGCATCTCCCCACCACTTTATTCTTGAAGTTACAAAAAATGAACTAAGGAGATTCGAAATTACCTTTGTATTACGATGCATATATTTTCGATGCCACTTAATTGTGCAAAATACAGAGAAAAACCTAATTTTCCTATTTCCCTAATTGGTTTCTGAGATATGGCCGGCCTCCATTCTTAGTTGCCCACCCTGTACAATGCACTTTTATATGGTGCTAACTAACACCATGTGGGTAATTACCCACGACCAATTATTTTTCTATTTTTTTCTTTAAATATGGAATCGTAATCGGCAGCGTCCGACTACAACTTTCATTCATCGTGTTACAAGAGTATCTTAAGGTGACCATTTCCTAGAAAGAGATATCCTACAGGGAAATATTTATTATTTATGACCATAACTTTTTTTCTCAGTGAGTATATTTCAAACAACTATAAGACTACCTAAGTAGAACCGTAACAACAACATTAATATGAATTTTCACTCAATAGTTGTAGTGGGTTAGATTTAAATTTAAAAACGGCTGCCTAAGGAATCACTACTTCCACATACAGATTCTTCGGCCAAGTCACTTCAAAGGAAACATCTGGACTAAATTTGCACTCTAGTATGTGGAAATTATTGGTCATTTTAATAATATTTGGGGCAGACGTCATAGAAAAGTTTGAGTTGTTGGTTTCTACCATGTTCGTTAAAAACGAGTTTCTAGTTTACCTTACTTATTTTCCCCTATTGACAACCTACCACCTTCCACCCCTTCAATGGAATCATCTCAATCAGATGTCATTACAGTACATACGTGTACTAACTTTCAAATTAATGTCTCAATTTTATGTTATCAATCCGATTAATAATGTAGTAAGGGTGGTGGGGGTTAAAAATTTTATTAAAAAATCAAGTTTCTGTACTCTTACTAGCCTGCTTTATTTATTTTTCTTTATTTACCTCTACTTACCCCCCACTTTATCAACGCAATCATGTCAAAACAATCTAGTTTCAGATATCGTTATAATACATACCTACGTGTACCAAATTTCAAGTGAAATCTAAGTTAAATTTTATCAACTCTTTTAATAAGGGAGTGAGGGTGGTGGGGAGTTGGAAATTATTATAAAGATACCGGAGACCTTTGCTTCTAGTATATACACCAAATCACAAATTTCTGTGCTCTTACCAGTTTGCTTTACTTATTTTCCCCTATCTACCCCTATTTAACCCCCAACCCTTCAACGAATCATCTCAAAATATAATCTAGTACCAGATGTCCTTATAATACATACGTGTACCAAATTTCAAGTGAATATCTCAATTCTATTTTATCAACCCCTTTAATAATGGAGTAGACGTATTGGGGGTTGAAAATTATTATAAAAAATCTGAGACTTTAGCTTCTAGTACATACATCGAATTTCCAGTTTCTGTACTTTTACTAACTTGCTTTAAGTGCTTATTTTCCCCTATTTACCCCTATTTAACCCTCAGCCGTTCGAGTGAATCATCTCAAAATATAATCCAGTTCTAGATGTTGTTATAATACATACGTGTACCAAGTTTCAAATGAATATCTCAATTTTATTTTATTAACCCCTTTAATAATAGAGTAGCGGTGGTGGGGGGTTAAAAAATATTATGAAGAAAGCGGAGGCCTTGGCTTCTAGTACAAACACCGAATTTCAAGTTTCTGTAGTCTCACCAACTTGCTATACTTATGTTTCCCTATTTACCATAAATAACCCCCAACCCTTCAATGGAATCATCTCAAAATATGATCTAGTTCCAGATGTCGTTATAATACATACGTGTACGAAATTTCAAGTCAATATCTCAATTTTATTTTATCAACCCCTTCAATAATGGAGTAGGGGTGGTGGATGTTGAAAAATGTTATAAAAAAATCTGAGGTCCTGACTTCTAGTACATACACCGAATTTCAAGTTTCTGTACTCCTACCAGCTTGCTTTACCTATGTTCCCCTATTTACCCCTATTTAACCCCCAACACCTCATCAGAATAGTCCCAAAATATAATTTAGTTCCTGATGTCATTATAAAATATACGCGTACCAAATTTCAATTGAATATCTCAATTTTATTTTATCAACGCCTTTAATAATGTAGTGGAGAGTGGTGGGGGGATGAAAAATATTATAAGAAATTTTGTGGCGTGGCTTGTAGTACATACATCAAATTTCAAGTTTCTGTACTCTTACCAGCTTGCTATATATATTTCCCCTATTTACCCCCAACCCTTCACCGGATATCTTCAAAAAACAATCCAGTTCCAGATCTCGTTGTAATATGTACGTGTACAAAATTTCTAGTCAATGTCTTAAACCGTTCCGGAGAAAACGTGCAGACAAAAAAAAGTTACAGACAGACCGACAGACAGACTGACTGACAGACAGAATTTTTTTTTTTGCTCAAATTTAAAATCTCGACGTTTCATGAATTCTAAACCTATTTCAAGAAGAAAAAAGTTCTTTAATTTTTTTACGATTACTATACTTCCAATCCACTACGTGGATGTGGAAGTAAAATTATGCTAATCTTCCTATTTCGTGGTTTTAAATCTAACTATTTTGGAAACGACTGAAATGATTGATATAATTCATAGTAAGTCTTGTTATGGTTCTACTTAGGTAGTCTTATAGTTTTTTTTAAATATTATACCTATTAAGAAAAAAAGTTACGGGAAAAATAATAAATATTTCTCTATCTCTATCGGATGTCTCTTTCTTGGAAATGACCATCAGACATTCTAAGTTATATACTGATCATCGACAATGCCCCCATTGATCAGAGTTTTTACCCTTGATACGTTATTTGAATAGGCCTGAAGTAAAAGTTGTCTATTGTGACATGTTGCGCCACCTCTGATCACGTATGAAAACTATTACGATAGCATTAGAACCGAAGAGTTATTAGAACACATGGCTGGGAATCTTATATGATCAAGGTCGACGATTAGTTGACAAATTGACACGCTTCATGTGGTATGTCGTCTTGTCGTCGCTGATATCGTGAGAGGTGGTTGTCAAAGTGTGTTTGTTTTGATGATGGTTTATTCTTATTGTTGTGTTCAATTCTGAAAAAACATTTAAAATGCATCGATTTCCTAGTGACCGAAAGGTAAATTGTTACATTTTTCTATTAATACCTACCTAGGTATTCATTCATGCAAGTAACTAAGGGCTAATATTGAATTAACCGTACATTTAAATAGGACATAGGTAATAACAATTAGTTGTTTCATACAAAAAGTTAATACTTTACTATCATTTGTGTATGGATTAGAAATAACACAGTTACAGTTAAATAAACTGACTTACTAAGTAAGAAAATAGAATATTTACTTGCCACTTTTAGGTTATAAAATGCATAGCTTTTACCTAAGTAAATGTTTTTCAGCTGTTTATATCGATATAAGATTCACTTGGACATTTTGATATCTTAATATTTACCTCTCAAATCCAGATTCTTCTTTTTCAGCTTCCTCTCCTTCAGCTGAAAAATAAATAACGCTAGTTATAATAAAAATATTTCAATTTGAACGATGCACATGCTTAACATTAATCTAGTAAGTGCACTTCAAAAAGTAATAGGAATCCAAATCTGAAATAGAAATAACCAAAAATAACATATCCGCTATAAAAAAAATGGGAAAATAAAATAATTACACTGTCTGGGATACGGGCGGGAAATCTGTATTACTGTACAATGAATGATGGAAAACATACAGTTACATTCACATACAATAATCTGGAATCTACCTATATGAATAAAACCGTGTAAATATGTATGTACAATGATTGTGGTATATTTATTAATGCATGGAGTTTTAATTTGTTACGGAAAAGCAACCAAGGAGAATAAACGTTAGGGTGAACCTTATTTATAGGGATGAAAAAAACATTTTCTCGCATAGCCACTGTAAGAAATTAGCATGGTCCAATCTTGAGGTCAATCGGATGATAACACATGCTAAATTAAACATAAAGTTAGAAGTTGCTAGATTTTTATTATTTTCATTATAGGCCTGTACTCATAGAGTGATGTTAAAGAGGGAGTAACAGTCAATGTACTTATACAGGATGTTTTGTGAAGTGATTCCGACCCTTAACAGGAAAGTACAAGAAATATTGGCATCTACATGATCAAACATACCTATATGAAAAATGCTAGTAGTCCAATAATTATAAAGATTTCCATAAAAAAAAATGTTATCTGAGATTTTCCTTCAGTAACTGTTAGTGGAGGGATTGTACATCACAAAAACACAAAAATCAGTTGAGGGTACCGTGCAACCCTTCCAAAAAACCACCCCTTCGGTGAAAAAAAGCTTTATTTTACTAATAATGCTTAAACGGTTAAATATATAAAAAATTGCTCTTTATGAAAAAGAAAGCTCGACTAATTGCCTGCAAAAAGTCCTCTTGTAATTTTCTTGTATATGCAATGGTTTTAGAGAAATTCGATATTGAAAAAAATTGCAAAATTTGAATTTTTATTGGGCACAAATTTTCGTTTATTTTGATTTTTTTTGCGCGCCGTCTATAGAAAAAATTGAATTGCTCGAAAACTGAGCATGCTAGGAAGAAAAATCACAATGGTCTTTAAAGGGGATATAAATTACTCTGTGTTTCAATTTTTGGTGGTTATTGATATCTGTTAATATATAAAAATAACAATATAATATAGTTACCCCTTGATTTTTTTCACTATTAACTATTTACAGGCCCATAAAAAATAAGTGACTTTAATATAAGTTATAAATACATCATCTTTTAGTTCAAGGTAGTACTTCAATACAGAAAAAGTTAGGAATAAAAAGATTCAGATTTACAAATTTACCAGCATGTTGAAATTAGCCAAATTTTGGCCAATTTTTTATTGTTTCCTAAAAATAAAAAAAAGACCCAAACATCTTGAAAACTTAGCTGAAAAATTTTTTGTTTAGTTCATATATCATATAACTATTGTTTCTAATCATTTAATAGTTAAAAAATTGTATTAAGAAAATATCATCAAAAAATTGAATCTGCAGCCAGTTATTCTCAAGAACGTGACCTCATGTTTATTTGGTTATTAATCCGTGTATTTAAAAAATGTTTGATGAAATAGTTAATTATATTGTTACGCATAACCACCCCCTAAGGCCTGGCAGTAATACGCCCATGACTACTAATAGCTGTAATTAAGTACCAATGGTTAGGACAACAGTAATACACGCCATCATCTCTTCTGGAAGCCTGTATAGATGGCTCTAGAGTTATATTGTTCTGGAATTGGAAATTTCTATAGTATATTCGCCAAGCTCTGAGAGCTGTCATGCGCTGTTCACGTGGGCTTAGTTCACCAGAGCTATTCATGCGTAAAATTATGAAAAATACAAGAAGTTTCCTGATCGATTTTAGAACGATTAAATATTAATGAAAATGTAGGATATTGTTCTTTTAAACTTGATGATACACTACCATAAACTTCAAATGGATTCACTAAACTGTTTATGAGTAAATAATTCAAATTTTCGAGCAAATGTAAACACACTCTTATGCAAATTGCATACAACTGAAGTCGAGAAAACCATTGACAATCTCCTGAAAAATGCAACCAATGTGGACGGAACACGTCGCGTTCACGAGGCAATCACGCATATTTATTATTCTCAGCCTTCCGTGGATACACTTTAGATGGATCTAGAGGCAATTTCAGAGTATATAAGGCGAAATTCCATGGCGGGAGGAAGAAGTTTTATAAAAGTGAAGTTGGAAAGTGAAAAGTGAGATTAAATATCAAGTAAACCAAGTGTATAGGTTATTTTGGTTAAGTGTATAATCAGTAAATTATTAAATAAACCGTTTGTGGTTACCCCTTGTTAAAATTATTTGAAACCCACGGATTCAAACAGGGTGTTTCCTATGGGCGGAAATAAGCAACAATATAAAATATAAGCATTTTCAGGAAAAATAATTGGTATGTATCAGATTTAGTTATCAAGCGCAATAGATAATATTATTGAAAGCTTGCAATAATATTATCTGTTTCACTTGATAACTAAATTAATTATGTGATATATACTAATTCTCTTTTCTGAAAATGCTTACATTTTATATAATTAGCTATTTTATCAAAACATTTTTAAATACATCGATAAATAGCCGAATAAACATGAAGTCACACGAACGCTTAATTTTTTCAATTTTCTCCGCTACTCCGTTTCAAATATCGTTATACATACCTACGATAATAGGTTCGAGTCGCTTCTCGGCTAATACGTTAACTTATTTTGATAATACAACTGATCACTTCTAAGAATCTTTAGTAAAAGTGTGCGCAGATATGGTCCAATTTAAAATATAGGTTAACATTTATTATGTGGGTATTCTAGTTAATTTTGCATTTTTAATAAATATACAAGCTAACCATTATACTATTCGCCGATTTACTGCACTTTTGTATAACTGTTGCACATTCTATGGGATACTCTTCGCCTTATTTTTGTAAATAATATTAGTTTTAAATATTTTTAGTTTAATTACAAAACAATAAAAAAAAATTTTTTCATTTAAAAAATTAATAACTTTTTATTTATTGATACATTCTGTTCAAAGACAATAGGATTCTTCATCTAGCTAACGGTAACTTACTGTCAAAATTTCAATACAATCGAACTTTTCGTTCTTAAGTTATCGTGCTTACAAGAAACGTGACGGACGGACAGACGGACATACAGACAGACAGACAGACAGACGGATGAATGGACAGACAGACGGACGGGCGGACGTTTTGAAAGTTGTTCAGAATTCGATCACAAACCCAGTGATATAAAAAATTTTCCCTACGTGCAATATTACCGGTTTTAGAAACATGCCGATCGAATGCATTATACTCTTCGTTTTGTATTTGCCAAGAGAATAATAAGTTGATATCTTCACCCATAAAATATTTAATTTATAAATTTGGATTATTATACACTTCGCAAATACAAAACGAAGAGTTATTGCATTCGATCGGCACATTTCTAAAACCGTTAATAATGCTCGTAGAGAAAAAATGTTCATATCACTGTATTGGAATACGTTAGTGTTAGCCAGAGGAAGAACCCTATTGTTTTTGAACAAAATCGATTAGTAAATAAAAAAGTAATTAATTTTTTTAGTTAAATTTTTTTTTAATGCTTTGTAATTAAACTAAAGATGTCTAAAACTAATATTATTCATAAAAAATAACTGCGATGAGTATACTATAGAATATGCAACAATTATATAAAAAGATAATGGTTAGCTTGTTTTAATAATATTTTCTTCAAAAATGAAATTTCTTAAACATTTTCTACTGTTATATTACAACCCCATTGTAAGTCAGATGCTTTAAATATTTTTCTCATTATTAGTATGAGTTTAAAAATACAAAATGTCGCATTTTTTTGTTGGTATAATTTTTTTCATCCCTTTCAGGTATAATTTTAAAAATAATTTTACCATAAACTAGGTTGGCCCTGACCCCACACTGCTCCGGGGCTTTGGGAAATTTATATGTAGGTGAATGAGTGAATGGGTTTCCGATGTTATACAGGGTTGGGCAATAGTCCCGGAACGGCTCGATTACAGCCAAACGGGACCTCGTATCAACTTCGGGTTTTCGACACTGTATTCAGCGAAATTTTTGGGACTTCTTGACATGTATTTCAGGACCATGACGTCATTACGTTCGGAGGTGTGACATAAGTGTCAATTTTTTTAAATGAAACACCCGGTATATTTTTCCATATTTGTATACTTT
Source organism: Stenurella melanura (assembly GCA_963583905.1). NCBI lineage: Eukaryota > Metazoa > Arthropoda > Insecta > Coleoptera > Cerambycidae > Stenurella > Stenurella melanura. The sequence continues at coordinate 200,450,427 of OY757309.1, forward strand.
AAGGAGTCCCAAATTCAACGATGTAACGCTTGTATGGATTCTGTTATGTAATGTGGTCTCAATAAGGGAAAATTAGAAATTACAATCGTAATTAACAGAGAATAGTTTTATTTTATTAAATGTTCAAATTGGAATCCTTCCACTGCCTGACAATGTGCTAGCCTGTCCACAAATTCCCGCTGAATATTTTGGAGGGACTGAGGTATAATATTATCAGCAACCGCTAGAATTCTTTCTTGAAGTTCTTGTACCGTGGCAGGTCTTGTCTTCAAATGACCCCAGAAAAAAATCAAGAGGGGTTAGGTCAGGTGACCTAGCTGGCCATTCGATATGACCCCTTCTACCTATCCATCTCCGGGGAAAGACAGTGTCCAAAAAATCTTTTACAATTCTGGCACAGTGTGGCGGAACTCCGTCTTGCTGGAAGTACACGTCATTTGCGATCACCTGAGGATTTTCGCGGTTGGGAAATATCTGAATTACAGCGGGTATAACTCTTTCGCGTAATAAAGTTAAATAGGTATCAGCAGTTAAATTACCATTTAGAAAAAACGGCCCTATTACATGTGTTCCAATTATACCCGCCCAGACATTTACTTTTTGTGGATGTTGTGTGTGCATTTCTTCCATCCAATGTGGATTTTCAGCAGACCAATAGCGACAATTGTGATGATGGACAAATCCATTTAAACAAAATGTAGCCTCATCAGAAAACAAAATGCGATCTACAAACTGTGGTGTCTCGTCTAAGAAATTCATAATTTGTTGGCAAAACTGCATTCGACGATCAGGGTCATCTTCCGCAAGTTCCTGAAGTAAGCTGACTTTGTAGGGATGTATTTTATTTCTCCTGAGTATTCTTCGAATGGATCTTTCACTGTTACCAGTTTCTAATGAAAGTTTCGGAATTGACGTTTTAGGCTCCTCCTGAATCGCTAACAGTACATCTAAAGCTCTGTCGTCGTAAGTCGCTGTTTTTGGGCGGCCATTTTTTGGTAAATTCTTGACATTTCCCGTATGTTCAAAATTGTGCAAAATTCGACATGCTGTCGACTTGGAAATCGGGTTTCGCACAGGAAAGGTATCGTTGAAGAGGTCTCTTGCTTCCTGAAGGGATCGACGCCTCTCTCCGAATCCAATCATCATGAGTAAAGTTATCCGTTCAGTGTCGTTCAGTTGAGCCATTTTAATGTCACGTTTTTAGAATCACAAATTAGTAGTACAAAAGTAATGTCACAATGACGTTTATACCACGACTTACTTAGATAAACTAGTAAAATAATGAGAACAATTTAACTATGACCTGTGTTTTTAATAAACGACTACAAAAAAACTTGTTTACGTGGGTCTTAGTTTTGTAAAAAAATGGTAAAAAAAGAGTGTCTTTTTTGGATACAGCTGTTTGGATATCCACTGTTCTCTGTTAATTACGATTGTAATTTCTAATTTTCCCTTATTGAGACCACATTACATAACAGAATCCATACAAACGTTACATCGTTGAATTCGGGACTCCTTAAAGTATACAAATATGGAAAAATATAACGGGTGTTTCAGTTAAAAAAATTGACACTTATGTCACACCTCCGAACGTAATGACGTCACGGTCCTGAAATACATGTCAAGAAGTTCTAAAAATTTCGCTGAATACAGTGTCGAAAACCCGAAGTTGATACGAGGTTCCGTTCGGCTGTAATCGAGCCGTTCCGGGACTATTGCCCAACCCCTGTATATACAATATTTCTTCAATCGATAGGACAGGAATGGTGTTTTTACCAAATTGTATTTGTTCGTTGATAGAAGCATAGGTATTAGAGTTCAGAAGAAGAATTGTCATGCAAAAGTTTTAATTTCCTCTTTCCTAGAAAATGTCTGTTTATAATACAGGCTTTTAACTATTACCGATTGTTTGAATTTACAGATGCAATGAACATTTCTTTGAATAAAAATTTAAGCGCTACAACTTTAGGAATTAGGTTGATTTTTAATTTTCTTGTGCAGAAAGCTCTAATAGTGGGAAGAAACTTTAGAAGTATATGTAAAGTTACAGTTTTTCATGATGCAGAAAAAGATGTGCTATTAAGCATATGTACATTTTAAGTAATAAATATACCACAAGCAGACAAAAACAATATTATTACATTACCACAAATACAGAATGTCCTAGATATCTATATAAATGTTTCCTTATGAGTGTTTGAGGTAATATCTATACTATGTGAGTGTATTTATATTGATTATTTGTAAAACGGAATAATTATTATCAATAAGTATATCCCAAAATGTAATTGATTATTTTATAACTATACGAAAAGATTACTTGTTTCGTGAATTTGCTGTTTTTTATATAAAATGTAGTAATATACAAGGTGTTTCAGGTATGCTTTCATTAATTTCTACGGTGATTCAACATAAAAAATATGAGAAAAGTTCATATAAATATAGGGTACCTAAAACTAGTGAGAAGGTTTTAAAGATTAACAAATTAAATTAAATTTTCAAAATTCATTGAAAAAATTCTGTTTACGCAAGAAGACTGGATAAATTCTTTTAGGTTCAAATTTCTCGAAATCGGTTGCTACTATGGCGTTATAACAAAATGACCCTTTTTGTGAATTTATAGCCAAGGAATCATATTCCAATGAGATAATCACAGGAAATTCATATTAAAATATTTGGGGGGAAGTAAATTCTCCCTTTCCAATTTTGTGCACTTTTGATTAAATTTACCCTTAGTGGATAACATCAGATAATGACCTTTATTGATATCGAATCATGTGCAAAAACTAATCACTATAGTTCAAAGGATTCCTTAGATATTAAATAAAATATCAACTTTGGGTGCCCTTTCAGAGGCCCGCAGCGTTCTTAAAAGGAATTTCCGGACCCATGTTTATATTATTAACTTTTTTCTATATTTTTACTTCCCTCGCGTACCGAAGGGAAGTATTGTATTCGAGAAAAAATTCCCCCCCGAGATTTTTTCGGACTTTCAGGTTTCAGATCATGTAGAAAATATATAGGGTAGGACCGTCTAAAGGGAATAGATAATGGAAAAAATATATTTTCGTTCAAATTTAAAATTTCCACGTTTTGTGACATTCTAAACCCATTTAAAAAAATAATAATTTTTTTGAAAATTTTAAATAGAAAAAATTTGGAAATTTTGAAAATTTTTTATAAATTGGGTGATGGTAGAAAAATTTCCACGTTTCGTGACATTCTAAACCTATTTAAAAAAAAAGATTTGAAAATTTGAAATAGAAAAGATTTTGAAATTGTTGTTAAAATGGATGATGGAAAGAAATTTGTTGCTTAAATTTAAAATTTCCACGTTTCATGACATTCTAAACATATCGGCAAATCGGCAAAGGTACTTACACAGAACTTCCCTCTTTATTTGTGCATGGCGGTCACTTTAAAAAATTGCTAATTACGAAATGACATTGAGAATAATAATCGGAATATAGTTATCACTTTTTAAAAATTAATTATTTATTATTTGTTTGCTTATAGTAATCAAACATATTCTTTATAGGATTTTCCAAACAGCGGAAAGGAAACTATCTATGAGAACTAAAAAAAAAACTATATGTAAAAATATTAATGAAATCTTTGCATTCTTTTTGATAATCTGACTTCTAGCATAACCAGAAGTCAGGTTATCGAAAGAATGCAAAGATGTCATTAATATTTTTACATACAGTTTTTCTTTTAGTTCTTATAGATAGTTTTCTTTCCGCTGTTTGTAAAATCCTATAAAGAATATGTTTCATAGTTATTACTATTATTAGAAAGAAAACCTGATAACTTTTGGTCAAAAAATATACATAGTGGTCAGCATAGCAGTGGTTAAAAAATTCCATTTTTTTTTAAATTGGTTTAGAATGCTATGAAACATGGAAATTTTAAATCTGAGCAATAACAAATTTTTTTCGCCATCTATTTGGTATCTTGTAGTGGGCAAATATTGTCAAATTTATTATTTTTTTAATTATTTTCAAAAGTTTTTGGAAGAGGCTTAGAATGTAATAAAACGTGGAAATTTTAAATTTGAGAAAAAAAAATATTTTCCATCAATTCTATAGAGGTGAAAAAAATTTTTTTTAATAGGTTTAGAATGCCACGAAACATGGAAATTTTAAATTTGAGCAAAAACATTTTTTTCCATCTATTTTAGTGGTAATTTTTTTTCCAAAAATGGTAAAAAATGCTCTAAATTATTTTTTTGAAATAGGTTTAGAATGCTATGAAACGTGGAAATTTTAAATTTGAGCAAAAAAAATATTTTTCCCATCAATTCTAGTGGTAAAAAAATTTTTTTCATTATTTATTACCCTTAGACGGTATATTTTCCAGTGAAAGTTTAACGATTTCTTTTCTGACAGTAGCATCAGCTACCTACCAAATTTGACTATTCTCCGTCAAGTAGTTTTTTAGTTAATACACCAACAGACAAGCAGACAGACAGACAGACACCGACGGAATTCAAAAACCTATATTTTCGTAATTTACATGATCCGAAACGTGAAAGTTCGAAAAAATCTCGGAGGGTGATTTTTTCTCGAATACAATATTTCCTTTCGGTATGCGCGGGAAGTAAAATTTGTTTTGATGATGTAAAGATTTTTTTAAATTTTTTTACCACTACAGTAGAATAGATGATGGAAAAAGTGTTTTTCTTCCATTTTAAAATTTCCACGTTTCATTATATTCTATTTCAACAAAAAAATTGTTTGTAAATTAAAAAAAAATGAAAAATGTTTCCCTTACCACTATACAGTAGATAATGGAAAAAAGTTATCAGGCTTTCTCTGTAATAATAATGCTAACTACATGGCGATTATAATTCTCATATGTCATCTCTTAATTAATAATTTTTTATAATGACCGTCTTGTATGAATATAGAGGGAAATTCTGTGTAAATATCTTTACCGATTTTTTTATATAGAATTAATGACTGCATATTTGCAACATCCTGTATAATCATTTTTTTTTTAAGAAATGGGATATACCTCTAGTGGAAAGTGTGCAAGGTAAGGGGCTCTATACTTTATACTGAAAAATAGATTTCGAATTGTTTACTGTCTTGCGCGTATTTGTTTAATGTCCCCGCAAAAAATATCTCCAAATTTGATATTAACATGTGCCTCAAGGGCCATGCAATTGCCATATATTTCTTATGGGATTTTTTTTTTGCAAATTAGCGATAGAATCCATAAAATAAAATTAAATAAATATCTCACACAAATAGCCTTTTCAGAATTGCCAAAAGAATATGATTTAATGCTTTTTTAAATTATCATTCGCAATTCCTTTCCCCATGAAGTCATTTTGGGGCCATTTTGAGATCCTATAAGGAACTGTCTTAAGATGATTTAATTCAAAGGGGAATTGTTAATTCGTATTCTCTGAGAAATTCCGAAGAGGAGACTTGTGTGCTATTTTTATTTCACTGCAATTGCGTTACTCTATCGCAAAACGAAAAAATGTCTTTAAATATAATAGTGGACAGCAATGCATGACATAGATAACACAGTTGTCAAGGAAAAACCTGATATACCTTTACTAATTATTGTCGCGATTATGAAACAGATCTGAGGTTAAGATTGCACTATAAATTCGTTTACGCAACAGTAAGAATAAGGCTATAACCATATTGTACTGAGTGCATCTCAAGCAAAACTTTGTGGATCACTTTGTTACCTTTGCACAATGCACAGCATTCTTGTACCTTGTAGTTAAAAGTGAATCCACTTTTAGGTACATTTTTTTTTTATTATAATTTGATAATTCCCTCTTGTTAGCACATGTTTTGATCGACCGAGTGGGACAGGCACTTTTCGCTAAGAGTATCACGTTTGTTTCTCTTCTGATAGCATATATCGTACGTCTTAAATAATATTCAATTAAAAATGTAAATAATACTATAAAAAAATAGTGAATATGGAGGAAAAATACAGATAACTCAGACACTCTGTACTGAACAACACAACAAAGTAACAGTTGCCAAAAACATGTAAGTACACAAATAAAGGAAGGTGTAAATATGTATAGGATTGTGTAACATTTATAACAATAACCTATCTACCATGTTTGGGTAAATTAAAGCGCCAATCGTGTTCCCTAGGATCCACTTCCGTTTGGTCTTCGATACTGATCTCATAACGAAGCGGTCTTCTACGGGTTACTTGTGCTACACCAAACAAAATCATCAAATGCAACTAATTTTATAAGACTGTTGTGTAAGATTCCTACTAGCTACATTAAGAATTGGTTGAATAAGTCAACCGTAGCCTTATCTAATATTGAAGAGCCAGATACGGGACTACATTCACATATTTGCCAAAAAAAATATAATATTGGCAGGCTCTTAGTGTATGAAAATATAACATTGTTCCCATTGTTCATAACTTCCCATTCCCGTTCATAGCTCCAAGTTAAACGAAGACTTGTCCCATTCTAAATTAAGCATTTTCGAAACATTGTAAATAGTAAAAGAAAATTGTATTCAAAATGTATTACTGTAAATTAGTATTGTAATTGCAACATTTTGTCAGTTATCTGAAGATCTTGCTAACAAAATATGTAAGCACGATGTTAACATTCAAGTTATTAAATTAAAATTAAAGTGAATATTTTATACAAGATTTTGTTGGTAGTAAGTCTACGTTTATGCATTCTAGAGAACGTCCTTAAAAAGACTTACTGAATTATAATAGAACATGATAAAAGATAAGAGATACAAAAATACACTTAGTTCCATCTCAACTCCCCATCTGTAGTTGATATATTACTTAGTGAGTAGGATTAGCAAACAATAAAGAATCATAAATGTTAATAATATTTAGCTGTTAGCACTTAAAAATATCTTATATTGCAATTATATTTTGTCAGTTACTTTTGAGAATCAATAAGAAAGGATGTGGTTATTTACTACAAGACATGTACTGCTGACGTATTTATGGTTTTCTGTAGAACAGAATTTCAAGCTACACTACCTCTAGTAGAATACAGAGCGATATTTAATATTCTTACCTCTTACTGAAGTTGACGGCTGTTGTATGGTGGAGGAAGTGGCTTCTTCTCCGCCTATAAAATACAAAAAATAAGTCAGGATACTTGTTTTCACAATTTTTTATACTTGAAGATGTTTAAAATGTACTTACCAAGGAAAGCATGCACAACAGAACACCATGCAAACTAAAAAAAACTTACCAAAACTAAAAGTGTGATGTTTTGTACTACAGAAACTGAAATATAACTAAACGAAATAACAGCAAAGGAATTTAGTATATTTTTGGGTTAATAGAAGAGACAAACCTGTCACAGATCTTGTTATTGTTGTTAGTTGGGTTTGAGGAATGTCAAATTGCTGGGTGATAGTAGTTTTGCTTCCTTGTCCGTCAGTAGTTGTTCTTGAAATCATTCCACGACCTTCGCTTAGGGTTTTTGTGATTACTCCTTGTTCGTGGACAAGATCTGGTTGGTTTAGCTGTTTAAAATATTCCTCTATGTCTGTTCCAGACATCGGTTGTTCACCTCCACCAGTGCCGTCACTTTTCACGATAAATCGTCTTTGCACAACCTTCTTAACATGCACATTTCCATCGTCATCGATCTCTTCTGTTTCTTGGACATCTTCGCCCTCATTAAAATCTTGAATAAATTGCCTCATTTGCTCATCGGCGTCGCTTCCTGTAAAAGTAACCTTTCGTACTTCTGGTGGTAGTTCTACTCTTCGATGAATCGTGTGGGAATATAAATCATCTTCACTTGGTTCAATTACTTCGGTAACATAAGGTCTAGATGACTCGTCTGTATATTCTATTGTTCTTCGACCGGTTGCATCTTCATCAAACCACACTTTTCGGACGGCAGCGGCAACATCAACGCTTGTCGCCAAACGACTTTGATCTATTGAATTAGTCGACGACACCATGGTGTTAGACCCACCACTTGTGAAACTTCCTGAGTAAACCGAATCTGTATCATACTGATAAGTTGCGTGAGTGGCAGTTGAACTAGTTGGATCAAAGCTTTCTGTGCTTTCTAACATAACATCCCCTTTAAGATCTTGATCCATCATCTCATCATCCTTTGCAGAAGAACTAAAATCTTTACCCGTACTGGAGCTACTTTGGTCGTATCCACCTATTCTCGAGCCATCTTCATCAATAGAATCACTTAATAATAAATTATTTCCTGAGCTAGTTGCAGCTCCAAGTTCTAGAGAATCGCTTGATACCATATAGCTTTTTTCGTCGCCTCTAATTTCAATACTATCCGTCATTATATTATCTTTGGCGGATTTTTGCCCTGCTTGAAATTCGATTGAATCCGTACTCGCTGTCATTATATCGCCGCCAGTTTTTTGATCCAAACTGTCGGTACTATCATGATGACTTGGTTTTTCCTTTAAGTCTAGTGAATCTGTAGAAGTAATCATTACGTCATCGCCTTCTTTCCACTGAACTTTTATTGTAGATTTGACTATAGGTGCATCCAGGTCTAAATCTGGAACTTTTGACACTTCTTCTATTGAATCTCCTCTACCAAGAGACTCAGTTTTTTCCATTTCTTTTAGATCTATAAACCTCTCCACATTTGTTTGAGCTTGCTTAATTATTTCATCTATTTCAAACATTCTCTTTTCATAATCTTCATCATCATCAGTGTCTGTGATAATTTTCTTTTCTGTACCGGAAGCAGTTTCACAGCTTTCCGATTCCGAGGCAATACTTTCTTGTCCTTCGTCGATTTGCGTAAGCAGTGCTTCTTCCTCTTTAACTTTAACTTCTATTTTATGCGCAGCAATGCAGGCCTTTTCTAATCCTTCAAATTCTTTCAGGGAACTTACAGAAATATCATCTCCTTGGCCGCTTTTCCCAGCATGATATCTAGCTTTGAAGCTGCCGTTGCTAGAGGAATCCTGTGAGCCTTGGTGAAATTTTCTCATTTCTAGAGACATGGCTTGTTCTAAATTTTCAAATTCTTGTAAACTTGACATTGAGACATCGTCATGTTCTGCTGATCTGGTAAAATATTTTCTACCAGCAAGAACGTCATATTCTGGAGTACTAGAGTAAGAATCCTTTACACTTCCCCCAGATTCTCGTTGAGAGCCGTAGCTGGAGGCTGCAAAATCATTTATGTCTTCCTCTTTGATATCTTCAAGTGGTCCTCTTTCAAACTCCATTTCATAGCCGTAACCTGCTGCCATCATAGCTGCTTGATCACCTTGGAACTGTTGTTCTATCCATTTTCTGTTAGCTTCTAACTCTTTATCATACTCATGCCCATAGTCTTTAGTTCCACTCTTAGTGGACACTCCTGCGGTTTTCTGTTCCACTTGTGGTGGACTGTCTTCAAAATCAAATCCCAATTCCTCACTTGAAGACGTTCCGTCAGGATAATATTTTATATCAGTCATTCTAGTTAGTGGGGTAGGAGCAGAATGAGCTAAATATTGTTCAACTTCTTCGTCGTGTCTCTTTGGCTTTTTAGGTATGTGACCGATTTTAACGCTTTTACCTTCTGCATCAAATTCCTCAGCTTCTTTACCCACCTCCTCTATCACAACAAAGTCGTCAATTAAATCTGGTTTTTCTAACATTTCAAAAGAATCGCTGTTTGGTGAATCAGTACCTTTTTCGGATCCTTCCTTAATAGTTGCTTCAATCACTGTACCTCCCTCACTTTTAGACTCTGTAATTTTGTCTTCGCCCAGGCCTTCAGGTTCCTCTGGAATAGAAGAAACTGTTTCGTCTAAAACATACTCTCGGCCTTGATCAGTTTCCTCTGAACTTTTACTGGAGTTAGATGCAGGTGTTTGTGGGGTATCTGCACTGACTTCAACCTCGTGCTCTCTTTCTTTTTCTTCTTTAGCTTGAAGTTCCAATTCTGGATATCGAAAATTTTTGTCGACTAAAGGTGTCATGTGCTGAGTTATTTTAATATCCGGAACAAATCCGGGGCTCGCGTCCTTGAGAATTTGCATTCGTCGTTCTTCGTATTCCTTTTGAACTCTCTCCCTAGTTTCAAGTTCGTGCTTTTCTGCATCTTCATCTTCTAGAATAGGGCATATTTGTTTAATTTTATGTGCCGGAGAAACATGGGCAACCATGTTAAACGCTGCTTCGGCCTCAGCTTCTTCGAAACTGGATTTCTCACTAGACGTACTGCTCGATTTCCCATGAGAGTCTCGTTTCTCTAGTGGTTCTTTAGGTAGGTATATGTCGGACATGCTGGATATTGACCGCCTACTATCAGAAATTTGGATTTCTTGTGATCTCGAAACCGCTGCAGAATATTCTTGTTCGAGTTCTCCAACGCTTGCTTGTGCTTCTGAACTAAATTCAGGGGTATCATCTTTGGTCTCATCACAAGTTTCCGGAGACACTGGTCGTCCAATAGAGTCAGTTTCTTCTGCGGCGTCGGATGATTTCACCAAACCAGTAGGTGCAGAATCGGATCTGTCTTTCATTATGCTGGTCGAAGTTGGTTCAGGTTCTGGTTTATCAGATTTAGATTTGGATTTTAATAAATCTACGTTGTCGGGTTCATTATCCGATTCTTTGTCTAAATAACGTCCCTCTCTCAGGTCTCTATGAAATCCTTGATCCGCTTCGGTCTCATAGCTTTCCTCCTTTTCACTCTCATCAACATCCTTTTTTTCATCACTACTTGTTTCTTTAAAACTTAATTTTGTATTATACTTGTCGCTTTCTGCTAGGTCAGAATGAATTCTCCTTTCAACTTCGGATCGTGTCGCACTGGACACATTTATTATGGATCCCATAAAACTAGTGCTTTCGGTTCGCCGATGACCTTTCTTCTTTAACTCTTCGGGCTTAGCTGCAATTGACGCTACAGTTTCTTCTACAGGTGATTGTGTTTCAGAAGTCACTTGAGTACTTACACTCTGTATACCATTTTCATCAATGACTGAAGTAGTTATTGTAACTGATTCTATTGGCAAATCAGATTGTATTTGTGGTGTTGACGTAGATATATCACTGGTAACATGTGAAGTTGGAGTATAAATTAAACTCTCTCGGCTACCGCGAGGCATGTTTTCAACATCGTCTAAGCTGAGATGTTCAGAAGTGCCAGATACAGTCATGCTACCTTCAAGGCGTTCAGAATCAGCTCTTGATAATTCGATTACTGTTCTTTGGGCACCTGTGCTCGATGTACTGGAGACACTTACACTGAGAACACTTCCCTCATCCAAACTGGTACCTAATCTTTCTTCAAAATCTCCTAGAGGTGATTCTGGTACTAAAATTTTGGGTTCCGGCTGGAAAGTCATTTCTTGAGACCTTTTCATTTTTGACTGAATGTCAGTTATCTTAATATCTGATGTATCTTCCTCTGAAACATCCATCGACTCTCCTACAGTATACGAGAGCAGTTCTGAATCACTTACTTCCGTGCTTTGTCTTAAGGGGGCACCCTGATTTGTCCAACCTGTAGTTTGTTCAACTTCGTCAAATAATGGCTGATCTACTGAGTCTAATATATCATCTAAATCACTTGCTGTTGGTACTAGTGTTTCAGAATGTTCAGAAATTTCTACACTCGCTAAATTACCAGAACTCTCGCTATCTAAACTTTTCATGCTTTCCTTTGAACTCATGCTGCTAACTGCAGTTTGGTATTCCGTTGAAGTCATGTGGGATCTGGCTGAATATTCCTGAGACGTTAATGCGCTCTCATACTCTGATGATCCTGCAGCCACAAGCCCTTCTACATCCGATGAACACGGTCTACTTTTCCCACTGTCCATTTCGAAGCTGTGGTAATGACTTTCGCCAGAACTAGAGTATGCTTCAAATTCAATTCCTGACTTTCTGTCTGGTTTCAAATTCGAACTACTGCTGCTAGTATCAGCATCAGATTTGGTCTTTCTAAATACTACTTTATGTTTTTCGGGTGTCTTTGTGTCTGACTCTTCTCTTTTTCCTGATGAAGCCGTTGAAAACTGATCTTCAGGGGACTTTGCATCTGTGCTAGATTTTGAATCACTGCTAGACGTTCTTTTTACAACTTCATGTGTTATTATTATTTCACTTTGTTCCGGTTTTACTTCTCTGTATTTTTCGGTATCCATTTTTAATTGGCCTGAAGACATAAGTTCTTCTAAATCTTCAACTTTGTCAATTATTTTACTAGAGACAGATGTAGTTTCTGCATGAACTCGGTCAGTGTATGACAACTTACTGCTAATTACTGAATGCTTCTTGTCTATAGCAAGTTTTGTTTCGATTTCAGAACCGTCGTCATCCTTTTTATATTGTATCATTTCTTCTTTACTTGTCTCGTGTTCCGTCTTGCTTATTTCATCATAAGCTTCCTCAGTTTTAGTTTGAGTTTCTTTAAGTAAATTATCGCTTACTTCCCTTGATTTCAAATTGGCTTCGAATTTTGCTCTTACAACAGACGTGTCTTCATCAGTGGCTTCTTCAGATGTCTTTTCTTGTAATAAGTCCTTCCCTTTTATTTCAGTTTTGTCGGTTTTAGCCTTTGATTTATGAACAATATCAGCCTCAACGAGGCCTGCTTTACTTTCAGTTACTTCCTTTTCATTTGATTTTACTTGCGATGATTCTTTAATGGCTGTGTCAATATGAGTTTTTAATTTTTCAGACTCCTCAGTGATAGATTCTGATATCGTTTCCTCATCCTCAAAAACTATTTCCTTCATTTCAGAAACGGCTTTTTCTCCTTTTACGGTGTCACTTGATTTTATGGTTAAGTCTTTCTTTATACTTGTTACCTTTGAGTCCTCATAACTTTCAAAGTCGTGTGAAGTTACCGTTTCCTGACTATGTTCCTCATCAATTTTATCTACGAACCCAGATTTATCGTGGAATCTCTTAGCTTGTTCCTGATCAAAGTTGTCATAATCTAAATGCACCTCATTGACTTTTTCAGCCTCTAGTTGGTCCATTTGTTGTTCTAATATGTGAGAATAGTCCATCTCAGTACCGCTATACCTCAAATCTTCATCTGTAATTTCCATACTGGAAGCTTGTGTATCCCCACGAGTTAGCTTAGCTAATCCCCGTTGCCTTCGTGCCAATACAGATTCCACTAGCTCAACTTCTCTTTCATCTAAGCCTTTAGTTTCGGCCAGATTCTTCAAGAATTCTGACACCTGTACATTTTCTATCGTTTGCAGTGACCGTTCCATTGGAAAAGAATCACGTTTTTGTATTTCTGCTTCAATTTCTTCTATTAATGCACTGGCGATTTTTTTTGCTTCGTCTGGATGCACTTTTTGTTGATGAAGACTGTCCAATATAATTTTCTCAATATCGCTATGACTCTCAGATTTAATTCTATCTGACTCATTTGAATCTGAATGATCCTGGTGTATTTCCGATCCCAAATCTGATTCATCGCGAACACTACTACTGAGATCATCATCTTTTTCAACTTTATCACTTCTTAAATCTTCCACAATTTCACCTACAGCTTGCGGTCGTGACTTTTCCAATTTTTCAGTATCAGATGCGTGAGATACAGCTTTTCTTCCTTGATATTCTAAAGTGTCTCTGGTAACCTGTTGTTTTAACTTCGCTTCGAGTTGTTCTGAAATTTCTTCTTGTTGATCAATCATTTCTTTTATATCATCCTTGTCATTATCTGTGTCAGGTTCAGATGCGGATTTAGTATCCTTAACAGAATATAATTTTTCTTCAATAAATTCACTGGGAGAAGGTTGGTCAACTTTATGACGAGTGTCTTCTTGTTTAATTGGCCTAGTTACGTGACCTTCTTTGGCATCAGAATATAGTGTTTTAGAATCTACGGGTGTGCGTTTTTCTTCAATTGAAGTACCTTTTCCGGGAGAGTCACTAATAAAATCAATTACTGGTAATATTGATTTTTCCTCAATGACTTTTTCAGTTGCTATAAACTCTTGGATTATGCTAGCAGCAGATTTTTGTTCTATAATGTCCTCAACTTTCTCGTCAAAGTCGGCGTCTGTGTGAGGCTCTATTGAAACTTCCCATACTGTATCTTGTACATGTTCTTCAGGGACCTTTATTGGAGATTCTGCTTCTGATTTTTCAGTAATAGGAGAACATGAATCTTTAGCTTCCGGCTTGTCAACATATTCATCACTTTCCTCACTAATTCTTCTTTGCTTACCAGATAAAGTAACTGTTATTTCTGGTATTGCGTCGTCTCCAAAATTTGAAGTTTTGGGAGAGCTCTCTGCGTCGATAGAATCAAACGATTTTCCTTCGAAGTCTTGATCTAATTCAGCCAGTTTTTCAGTATCTTCTATTTCACTTTTGTCGACTAGAACCTCCATAGAATCTGGTTTAGTAGAATGACTGTCGTCTTTAAAATTTTGTTCGTCCAATAATTCTGTACTTTTATCGGATGAAATGCTTTGTTGTGACTCAAAAATCTTGCCATGAGAGTCAATTTCGTTGCCTTTATTTGTTTCTGATTGTGATGTATCTTTATCTGGCATTGGTGTATAATATTTAGTTGTTTCAGTTATATCAGTAGCATCTGGGGATTCCTCTGCTTTACTATATTGTTTGTATTCATCAATGGTGTGCTTATCTAATACAAACCCTTTTAGTTCAGCAGGCGATTGACCTATTCTTTGACCAGCAACTACATTACCCAGTTGTTTTTCATAGCCTTTAGCTAAATCTTTTACACAAGTTTTTTCTTTCACTCTTTCTATTTTTTCATGTTTTCCACGCTCTTCTGTATATTTGTCTGGATATTCTTCGAAGTGTGAGTCCTTTGCCACCTTTGTGTCCGTACTAATTTTTTCTTCAAATGACCTAGCTAACGATTTCACAGAACTAATTCTCTCTTCTTTCATTTCAGTAACAGACTTTTCATCCCTGGTAGTAGTTGGCTCAAATACTTGTGCTAATTTGCTGATAATGTTAGCTTCATCTTCAATAACATCTTCGTCAAGTTCCTCAGCAATGCTTCTGGCATCTGCATCTGTATGTTCGTCTTCAGTAGAACTTAATAATGCTTTCTTCTCAGGGGATGGTTCTTCTTCTATTTCACTAGTTAGTTGCTCTTCAATCATTTCTTTTCTAATTTGTTCTTCGTAATACTCTTTGCGAAGTTTTATATTTCTTGCAGATACTTCATACATATCTTCGGTTGGTAATGATGCCGACCGTTCGTAAATTGATTTGCGTGCAGATGAAGCTGACGGAATAAATACACTCATTAATCTATCCCTAATTTGCGGAACTCTGTCCTCGATTTCTGAATCTGAAATATAATGTTCCACATCTTCACTGTCTGAAATGTAACCGCTGTTTTCAAATAACTGACTGCTTCCTTTTTGTGCTGCGTCAGAGTCTACGCTATCTGTCTTTTGTAACTCAGTCTTAACGTCTACTTTTTCATGTTTCTGCCATTTCCACGAACCTGGTTTTTGTTCAGTTGGTGCTTGGAATGAAGCTTGATATTCACTCATCATTTTGTCTTCAATGGGAGAAATATCGCTTTCAGATATTTTAGAAAGTTCAGTTTGCATTATTCCGCTAGTCTCACTTGTGGTTGATTCAAAAGACATGGCTCTATCTTTAACAGATATCCTTCTCACTTCATCTTTTTCAGATTCTTCTACGCTTTGTGATGTCTGTAAATTCGATCGTGCTTTCGTAGAAATTTTAATTTCGCTTTCAGTTTCTATTAAACTCTGAGCTGTCTGCAATATTGTACGTGGTTTTGGTATAGGGGCCATACCAATTTCGTGGATTGAAGCACGTTTTTGAACTGTTTCTTTTTCTGACGTGACTTCTTGTAAGGTCATCTTCTTTGGAGCTGCGTCTTTAGTGACACTTTCCCAAAATTTTCTTTTGTCTGAATAGCTCTCGTGTATATCATATTCGTCTAACAAGTCGTCACGTACGGGTGAAACAGGTTTTTCTAATTTAGATTCTTCACTATGTTTAGTGAATTGTGGTGGCGTTTCGGGTGATTTTGCGGATCGGGGTTTAGGTTGCGGTAATTGTTTAGTCTCGGCCGGTGTTAGTAGAGAAGCTGCTTCTGTTAGTCGTTCGCAGCTGATTTCTAAAAAGATGGGGTTAATTGTTAGCGGGATCTAGCAGTACTATAACAGTTAACAATAATTCTTTATTGGTGGAAAAGGCGATTCTGACATACAGGCACATTTATATCTGGTGGGGTACAATCTCCAAATGGTTCAACACTTACCGTATTTAATGAGACTGATAGATACACATTTAATGATATCTACATAATCGAAAACAAAACAAACAAAATGTAAATCATAAAAGCCAAAGTTTGCTTGTGCAAGAGTGGTATCTCTATGTAAAGTATGTGTAAATAAATCATGCAAATAAAAGTATCAAACATATCGGGCCCCGTCAATGTATGGGTCTACGAATCCTAACTAGTGCTCCATTAACACTATTTACCTAGCTGTGCATCCGTGGTTCTCAAACTATTTTCTTTTGCATTACCGTGCAAAGGCGTTACATTTTCTTCAGAAATTAATATATCCGGTAATACTTGCTCAGATTTAGATTGTGATTTTTCTTCTGAAGCATTCTCCAGCAAGTCATCCTCATCAAATATTGATAAACTTATGTCCATAGTATCAGGAATACTTGTAGTGACACTTTGATGGTCAATATTGTCCGTCGAGCTAAATGGACTAGATTTATGTAGCCAGTTTACAACAGCACTCATAATTGCGCCTTTGGGTATGGACTCCGCACTACCCAATGATCTAGACATTCGCTGGTTACTACTTCTGATTGAACTAACCAACGATTCACTGCTAAGAAAGGAGTCTGGATGCATTTGCATTACTGTGTTATACAGTGATCCTTTCAATGGCGTCGATTTTAAATCTGGTAAACTACCGCGGTCATCTTCAGCTATATATTTGTCTTTGTAGAATCCCATGTCAGATTTGGCTCGTTTATTTTTCAGTTTGGGTTTAGGTGAAGGACAAGGGCTTTTCATTATAGGTATAACGTCTACCTCTACGCCAGCTCTGTTTACTAAGTTATCTTTATTTAAATTGACAGGGCCCATGTAAACAATCTCACCTGCGGGAATTAATGCCAATGAATTTACTTTTTTGAAGTTATCTAGGTCCCGATATGTTTGCAAGGAAAGGGTTATATGATATTCAGAAAAAGTAGTTAGGGTACATGCTTTCTTTATTTTATTTGACTACATGTCGTGACAGATTGACTCTACTAGGTGTGATTTATGAATTTGTGATGGGAAAGGCTCTTTAAAGCAAACATCTAACATCTACCTTGAGGAAGTTCTTGAGCATCTGCTTGGCTATCTGGTGTTTTTGAATCCCAGTCATCGCTCTTTGAGAATGTATGTTCATCCCATAAGTGGCTGTACTCTTTCTGGAAATCTGATATTTCATCTGTACTTAATTGTGATACTAATCTGCGAAACTCAGTTTCTTGTTTTTCCTTAACTTCCGGACTTGTCAGTTGTATTTCTTTTCCCTGTTTCACATCGTCGTCGATTACTTCGGACGCCATCCTTTCAAATTTTCGTTCTACTCGTCGCAGTTTTTTCTCAATTTTGGCATCATCTTTATTATCATCGGTTTCTGTTTGTAAATCTATTTGCTCTAATGATTCTAATGCTTTATCTAAGTCACTCAATTTTTTTTCTATTAGATCAACTTCAGCTTCAGACTCCTTTTTATGTTCCTCTAATCGCCTTTCTTCTTTTCTGATTTCAGACTCTAGAGGTTTTTTAATATCTAAAGGTTCATTTAAGGTTTTGGTCAAATCACTTATAAGGCTATCTATTTTAAGTTCTGTGAGTGTTTCTAATACATTCGATTTTGTACTATCTTGTCTTTCAGCCTTTGAATTTATCGTGTCCAAATTATCCTCTTCCGATTCCAAATGAAATAAAGGTTTTCTACGTTCTGTCTCTAGATGAGTATTGTCTTTGGAAATTTCTTCAGGTTCGGTAACTATGTAAGACTCGTCATCACTGAAATTATCATCGTCAAAATTAGTAACTTCTATAACCTCAGGTCTTTCTCCCTTTGGAAAACGCTGAGACACTGTACGTCTTGCCAAAGATGGAGAAGTAACATAGGAAGAAGGGATTTTTCCAGACTGCTTGGAATATTCATCGATATTTGCTGGTAAATTTGATAAGTCAATATTGGCTTCCGATATTTTACGTGAAGGTTGTTCACTAGGATCTTTAATTTTGCTACCGTAATCTGACATAGTACGAGTCATTTTGCTATCATCAATATGTAGACACTCAGTTTCTATAAAATCAAGTGTTGTTTGTTTCATATCTTGAAAATTGTTTCTAGTATCTTCAGCAAAGATAACTTCAGGTTTTTCAACTCTTTTTTTCGCTGACTCTGATTCAGTTGCCGTCTTGATATCAGAAATGTGACTTTCAGCTTGATCTGCAGCAGTTTTAATTAAACTTTCTGTGGGAGATTTTCCCTTTTCTACGTCTTGTTTACTTTCTTCTGATTTTCCAGTAATTTTATCTCCGAGTTTCCCAAATAATCCTATGGATTTTTTATGCTTCTTGTCAAAATCTGATTTTGTCTTTTCTAACTTAGTAGATTCCTCATATGACTTTTCTTTCAACTCCTCCCCTTTACCACTAAATTTTCTTCCTAATTTTCCCAAAAAGCGTTTACTTTTTTTCGAAGTTTTATCAGAGCCATCTTTTATATCTTCGTTTGTTTTAGATTTAGATTTAATTGGTAATGTGTCTTGTTTTACGACTTCACTTTTCTTAGTTTCATTTAAACCTTGATTACTAGGTCCAGCTTCCTTAGCATCAGTTTCTTCTCCTTTAACAGTTTTTAGAAGATCAGTCTGTTTTACTACTTCTATTGTTTTGTGTTCAATTGCATTCCCCGCATCTTTTACAATACTCTTTGATATATCATATGATTCAATTGCTGATTCTTTCACTTCTTGACTTTTCTTTAAAGCAACTTCGGCAGCATCATCCACATTTTGCACAGCAATAGCAATTCCTTCTTCTGATTTTTGTCTCCCTTTCCCTGTTTTGTTGAAAACTTCGTTAAGTTCATCTTCTACTTGTTTTGATTTTTCACTAATAAATTCGCCTAGTTGATCAAAAAAGTCACCAGTTTCAGTTGCTCCGTGTATAGATGAATATTTCACATTGCCTTCGATATATTTAGCATCGTCCTTTATTGTTTGAAAACTGGTTTTAATAGTTGATTCTGAATCAGATAGTTTATCATCGGTCACATCTAAGGAGTGATCTTTAATTTGTCCTACATCTCTTTCGGTTACTAACTTTGTATCTGCTTTAATAGTACCATGCGGTGTACTTTTATTTTGTTCTAATAAATATATTTCAGTAGTTTTTAGTATTTCTTGCTGCTGTTCTATTTTCTTTTCTGTGTCATCTTGTATATCCTTTTCCAAGTGTTTAGATTTCCCAGTAATCTTATCACCAAGTTTACTAAAGAAACCACTGTTTTTTTCCTCAATTTTTGCAATGCTTTCTTTTGATTCCTCGACAGAATCTTTCATATATTTTTTCATTTCTGTGTCGGGCCCTTCTATTTGTGCTTCTAATTTATCTTTAGATTTTATCGATCCGTCATCTACTCTTTCTGTCGATTTAAATACTTTATTGACTATGATTGATTTTTCAGGTACTTCATGCTTTTGATGAACTACTCTAACGTCAGTAATAATATCTTTGGTCATATCTACTGTCATCTCAACAGTTTCACCGCTTAATACGATAGGTGATGAGATTTCATAATCCACTTGGTCCTTTTCTTTTTGTAAAAATTCCTGATAACCTTGTAAGGAGTCCTTTATTTTCTGTTTAGACTCTTTAGACATTTCTTCAGTTAATTTTATTGTTTCACTAAACTTTTCGTCTACTTGTTCTAAAAATGTACCAGTTTGTTTCGCTGCACCTGTTATTTTTTCTCGATTTTCAACTTCAACATCTTTTACACTATCCGCATGTTCATCAACAATCCCTTTTAGTTCTTTGACTTCCTCCTTAACATGTTCGAGTGTGTCGTCAAAACTTTGCATTATTTCTGTTACAAAACTTGAAGAGTCATCTTTGAAACTTTGTGCGCCAGGTACTACTTCTTCTAATAACGTTTCAGGAGTTTGTTCAGTTTGTATCTCTGTTTTCTCGATACTTAAGTGAGATATTTTATCTTTATCGACTTCACTAGTTATGTCCTTAAATATTTCTGCAGCTGTTTCTTTACTTTGTATTTTTGCATCATTTACATTTTGTTCTAATTCGTCTGTAGTATCTTTAATATCTTCACCCTTGACTCCTATTTTCGCCCCCAATTTTGTGAAAAAGGACTTCTTAGATTTTTTATCCTTTTTCCCTTTAGAATCACTTGCATCTTTGACATCTTTAGTGTAATCACTGGTATCTAAAATATCTATATTTTTAATAGTACTACCCTCTGCTTGTCTTTTCAAGTCTTCGATTTTATCCTCGGATTCTTTTTTATCTAAAACTGTTCTTTTAGCTTCCTCTTTGGTACTTTTAATATTATCTTTGACAGTTTCACTTTTGCTACTGATTTTCTCTCCAAGTTTGGTGAAAAATCCTCCAGTTTTTTTTGCTGTTTGTCCAACTGCATCTTTACCATCCTCTGTTAGTACTTCAGCTTTTTGTTGAATAACGTCAAATTTTTTCGAAGCATCCTTTTGAGCATCTTTAACTACCAACTTTAAGTCTTCTAACGTTTCATGAGTTCTGTCGGCGGCTTCCTTTAGAGTTCTGTTAATGTCATCACTCTCTTGTTTTATCCTTTCATCTATCTGTGAGAAGAAATCATCTGCGTCATCATTTTCCTCACTAAATTTTGCAGCTACCTCATTAAGCGTGTTTCCACTTTCATCTTCTAGAGGTATTATTTTCTCCTTTGGTATTTTCTCGACTCCTTGCTCAGTAAAATCTTTTATGTGCTCAGCTGAAACTTCTTTAGCTTTTTCTATAACATTATCCTTTGCATCTACAAAAGACACTTTCTTGAATTTTACTTCACGTTCCGTTTCCCCTAACAATTTTTCTGAATCCTCAGAAGTTTGTTTTGCAATATCTTCTAATCTTCTTGCAGCACCTTCCGTGACACTCTCAGTTTGATCGATATTATAGAGATTCTCTTTAGTTGATACCGGCGTATCTTCTGTATACTCCTTGGAATCTGTAGAACTGCCTGTTAGTTTGCGTCCAATTTTTTCTATAATTCCCAGGTCTTCTTGCGATTTTTTAGGCTTTTTATATTTTCTTTTTGTTATTTTGGGACTTTCCGATTTATCTTTTTTACTAAATATTCCGAACAAACCAGACGATTTAATTCGTTCCACATCTTCATCTAAATCAGTTATGATTTCAGGTTTACCATCTTCATAATTTTCTAATTCGACCGAGAGAAAGTTTTGAGTATTCTGTATATTTTCTAATGCAATTTTAGATGCTTCGGTTGGTTTAGATTCCTCCGTTTGATGTTGCTCACTTAGCGGAAATTTAATATTCTCATAAATTGGAATGTCCTGTTTCACTTTTTCTTCTGATAATTGCTTTTTACCAAATATTTTAAATGCAGGTGCTGCTTTTTTCCGGTCTTCTCTATTAACTTTTTCGTTTTCCAAATCTGTTTGGTCCTCAGATTTAACTATATATTTTTCCTCAGATGGTTCTCTCTCTTGCGATTGAGATTTTCTTTTAAAAATTCGAAATATTCCTGTTTTTTTGTCTTTATCTTTTTCATAAAGTTCTTTCCTTTCTAATAAGCTCGTGTCATCGGGTTGTTTTAATTCTTCTTCTAAGACATCTTTTGCGTCTTTCACATAATATGAGGCTAGAGGTTCTGTCAATACCTCTTTTTCAATAGTGATCTTATTTTTTGTGCCCTCATGAATCTTTGTGGCTTCATCAGATACATCCATTTTCATCAAATGAGGATCGACATCCTTTAACTGTGATTCTGCTTCAGTTATTGATTTTCCGCCTTCAAGACTTTTAGCTTCATCACGAAATTGCTCAATTTTTGTTTTAATATCTTCCTCCAATTTATTCAAGTCCGTTAATATACTCGGATCTATTTGAACAATATCTTTAAAAATTACTGTTTCCTTGGTTACCGTAGTGGATTTTTCAATTTTTGAGGGTTTATCGTCTACTATAGTATCGTATTCCGCAAGTGTTTTCATTGTTTCCTTTTTTATTTCTATTTGACCTGTATTAGTATCATCAATAGAGACAGGCAACAAATCATCAGTTAGAACTAATTGTTCTGAAGATATGTCGATGGGAGAAGTCTGAACGGGTTCTAGTGCCTTTTCTGTTGGTAATGCTTTATCAGAAAGAGCAGCTTCATATTTAGTAATTTCATTTTGTATAAAATTTTCACTGTCTGATATATTCTTAATGACTGGTGACGGTGAATACTCTTTCTCCACACTTATTTCCTTTATGCTCTTTTCTTGTGGTTTAGTTTTCTTTGAAAACAGACCAAAGAGACCACCACTTTTTTCTTTTAATTGCTCTTCGGTTTCTGGTGGTGAGACTTCTGGTAATTTGTCTTTACTGATTTCAGCGTCGTGATAGCGGTCAATTTCTCCCTTTAGGAAATCTTTGCTATCCGATTTATCTTCAGTTTCTTTAACTATGTCTTGCTCTAAAGTAACTTGAGCATCTTCATCAGTAGATATTGGCAAATCTGCATCCTGTTTTAACTGTTTCTTATCTTTTTTCTTATCTCTATCTATTGAACTTTCCCTGTCTTGTGATTTCTTTTTACCAAAGATTCCAAATAACTTGCCACCTTTGCTTGATGTTTGTTCCGATTTAAGTGTTGTAATTTCTGGAACATTTTGATCTTGTTTAATTTGGGCAGTATCGGCGAAGAAATATTCTTTACTTTTCAGTTCAGTTGTTGGGATCAGTTTTGCGTCTTCATATCTCTCAAGCTCGGTATTTAAAAAGTTTGTAGTGTCATGAATATTCTTAGCTTCAGTGTCCGCTTCAGTTTCAGTTTTCTTATCTTTTTGTTTATTTTCTGCATACGCAGGTTCACTTTCTCTCTTGTCTTCAATCTTCTCTTTACTGTATCCAGATGCTTCTTTTGGTTCGTCTGTTTTGACTGTAGAATCTTTTTGTACTGTAACTGAAGTATCGTGATATATATCAACTTCTTTTTTTATAAAGGTTTTTGCATCACTCATATCTTTTATGGCAGTTGGTGATAAAGGGTGTTGTTCAGTTACATCCTTGCGTAAATCTATTTTCTTTCCCTTTTTAGTTTTGAAAGTACGTTTTTTATCTTCATCCTTGGGTTTTTCCGTTGCTGCTTTCTCATTTGTGTCTTTTTCTTCTGAAGATTTCTTTTTGAATAGTCCGAAAAATCCAGTTTCACCATCTCTGCGTTGCGGTTTTGCTTTGTCAGTTGGAGCCTGTGATTCTATAGTAATTGTTTCTCTAACAATAGGACGAACATCGTGATAAACTTTAATTTCATCTTTTAAAAACGAATCACTTTCTTGCATGTTCCTAAGTGTACTTTCTGACAAAGTCTGTTTTATATCATCCACCTTCGGCGTGATTTCCTTTTCCACAGAAGGCTTCTTTTTGAACAATCCAAAGAATCCTCTTCCATCATCTTTATGTTCGTCTTTCGACCTGTCAATTGTGATTTTTTCCTCTTTCGCTGTTTCTTGGATGATAGGACGTACGTCGTGATAAATTTTAATTTCGTCTTCTAGAAACGAATCACTTTCATGCATGTCTTTGATAACACTTTCTGACAATACTGGTACGTCCTTACTTTTTCCTATCTTTGCCTCGATTTCCTTTTCCTCAGAAGATTTCTTTTTACGTAAGCCAAAGAATCCCGCTACATCATCCTTATGTTTCTCTTTCGGCTTCTCATTTGTAGTTTTATCTTCTTCCAGTGTAGCTGTTTCGGTAATGATAGGACGAACATCATGATAAATTTTAACTTCGTCTCTCAAAAATGATTCGGTTCCTTGCATGTCTTTTATAGTAGTCTCTGACAATGCCGGCTTCTCTATTATTTGTTCTACTTTAGGCTCGATGTCCCTTTCCTCTGAAGACAGCACCGGCTTATTTTTAGTTTTCTTTATCTCGGTTTCGATTTGCTTTTCTTTAGGAGGCTTCTTTTTGAACAAACCTAGAAATCCTTTTCCAGCATCCTTATCTTCACCTTTTATCTTTTCAAAAGATGTTTGTACTTCTTCCACCGTAACTGTTTCCGGAATTATAGGACGGACATCGTGATAAATACTAACTTCGTCCCTCAAAAATGAATCTGTTTCTTGCATGTCTTTTATGATATTTTCTGACAGTAGAGGCTTATCTTTTATTTTCTCTATCTTAGAGTCAATGTCTCTTTCCTCTGAAGATTTCTTTTTAAGCGGTCCAAAGAGTATTGTTCCATCATCCTTTTGTTTTTGTTTGGGTCTTTCTGTTGAAGATTCCTCATCTGACATAGATTCCTTTTGAATAATAGGGCGCACATCGTGATAAACTGTAATTTCGTCTTTTAGAAAAGAATCGCTTTCATTAATATTTCTAATAACACTTTCTGACAGCATTGGCTTGTCTTCAGCTTTCTTTATCCCAGCCTCGATTTGCTTTTCTTTAGGAGATTTCTTTTTGAACAAACCTAGAAATCCTTTTCCATCCTCCTTATCGTCTGGTATCTTCTCGAAAGATGTTTGTACTTCTTCCACTGCAGCTGTTTCCGGAATTATAGGACGCACATCGTGATACGTACTAACTTCGCCCCTCAAAAATGAATCGGTTTCTTGCATGTCTTTTATAGCATTTTCTGACAATACAGGCTTCTGTTTTATTTTCTCTACCTTAGGCTCAATGTCTCTTTCCTCTGAAGGTTTCTTTTTAAACAGTCCAAAGAGTACTGTTCCATCATCTTTCTGTTCTTGTTTGGGCTTTTCTGTTGAAATTTTCTCATCCGATATAGATTCCTTTTGAATAATAGGGCGCACATCGTGATAAACTTTAATTTCGTCATTTAGAAAAGAATCGCTTTCATTTATATTTCTAATAACACTTTCTGACAGCACCGGCGGCTTGTCTTTAGTTTTCTTTATCCCTGTCTCGATATGCTTTTCTTTAGGAGATTTCTTTTTGAATAAACCTAGAAATCCTTTTCCATCCTCCTTTTCTTCATCTTTTATCTTTTCGGAAGATGTTTGTACTTCTTCCACCGTAGCTTTTTCCGGAATTATAGGACGCACATCATGATAAATTCTAACTTCATCTCTCAAAAATAAATCGGTGTTGTCCATGTCTTTTATAGTATTTTCTGACAGTACAGACTTTTCCTTTATTTTCTCCATCTTAGGCTCGATTTCTTTTTCCTCTGAAGATTTCTTCTTAAATAGTCCAAAGAGTACCGTTCCATCATCTTTCTGTTCTTGTTTGGGCTTTTCTGTTGAAGTTTTCTCATCCGACATAGATTCCTTTTGAATAATAGGACGCACATCGTGATAAACTTTAATTTCGTCTTTTAAAAACGAGTCGCTTTCACTCATATTTCGAATAACATTTTCCGACAGCACTGGCTTATCTTTAGTTTTCTTTATCTCAGCTTCGACTGACTTTTCTTTAGGAGATTTCTTCTTGAACAAAGCAAGAAATCCTTTTCCCTCCTTATCTTCCTCTTTTAACTTCTCGGAAGATATTTGTACTTCTTCCAGCGTAGCTGTTTCCGTAATGATAGGACGCACATCGTGATAAATTCTAACTTCGTCTCTCAAAAATGAATCGGTTTCTTGCATATCTTTTATAGCATTTTCTGAAAGTACAGGCTTCTCTTTTATTTTCTCTACTTTAGTCTCGATGTCTCTTTCCTCTGAAGATTTCTTTTTGAACAATCCGAACAGTCCCGTTCCATCATTTTTTTGTTCTTGTTTGGGTTTTTCTGTTGAAATCTTCTCGTCTGTTATAGATTCCTTTTGAATAACAGGACGCACATCGTGATAAATCTCGATTTCGTCTTTTAGAAACGAATCGCTTTCATTTATATTTCTAATAACACTTTCCGACATCACTGGCCTTTCTTCGATTTTCTTTTTCTCGGCTTCGAGTTGCTTTTCTTTAGGAGATTTCTTTTTAAATAAACCAAGAAATCCTTTCCCATCATCCCTATCTTTCAACTTCTCAGAAGATATATGTACCTCTTCCAGCCTAGCTGTTTCCGGAATTGTAGGACGCACATCATGATAAATTCTAACTTCGTCTGTCAAAAATGAATCGGTTTCTTGCATGTCTTTTATTGTATTTTCTGACAATGCGGGCCTCTCATTTATTTTATCTACCTTAGGTTCGATGTCTTTTCCTTCTGATGATTCCTTTTTGAACAATCCAAAACGTGTTGTTCCATCACCTTTTTGTTCTTTAGGCGTTCCTGTTGGAATTTCCTCGTTTGACAAACATTTTTCTTGAATAATAGGGCGCACGTCGTGATAAATTTTAATTTCATCTTTTAGGAACGAATCACTTTCGTTCATATTGCGAATAGCACTTTCAGACAGCATTGGATGGCTCTGCTTTTCTTTAGAAGATTTCTTTTTGAATAAACCAAGAAATCCTTTTCCATCGTCCCTATCTGTCTCTTTCAAATTTTCAGTGGGTACTTGTACTTGTTCCAATATAGCTGTCTCCGGAATTATAGGACGCACATCGTGATAAATATTAACTTCATCCTTCAAAAATGAATCGGTCTCTTGCATGTCTTTTATACTATTTTCTGACAGTACGGACTTCTCTTTTATTTTCTCTACCTTAGGCTCAGTGTCTCTTTCCTCTGAAGATTTCCTTTTGAACAATCCAAATAGTACTGTTCCATCCTCTTTTTGTTCTTGCTTGGGTTTTTCTGTTGACGTTTTCTCACCCGAGACAGATACATTTTGAATAATAGGTCGCACATCGTGATAAACTTTAATTTCATCTTTTAGAAACGAATCGCTCTTGTCCATATTCCTAAGAACATTTTCAGAAAGCACTGGCTTGTCTTTAGTTTTATTTACCTCGGCCTCGACTGGCTGTTCTTTAGGCGATTTCTTCTTGAACAAACCAAGAAATCCTTTTCCATCCTTATCTTCCTCGCTTAACTTTCCAGAACATATTTGTACTTCTTTTAGAGTAGCTGTTTCTGGAATTATAGGACGCACATCATGATAAATTTTAACTTCGTCTCTCAAAAACGCATCGGTTTCTTGCATATCTTTTATAATATTTTCGGACAATGCAGGTTTATCTTCTATTATCTCTACTCTGGGCTCGATATTCCTTTCCTCTGAAGACAGAACTGATTTGTCTTTAGTTTTCTTTATATCAACTTCGATTTGTTCTTTATTAGGAGATTTCTTTTTGAACAGACCTAGAAATCCTTTTTCATCATCCCTATCTTCATCTTTTAACTTTTCAGGGGATGCTTGTACTTCTTCGAAAGTCGCTATATTCGAAATAATAGGACGTACATCGTGATAAACTCTAACTTCATCTCTTAAAAATGAATCGCTTTCTTG
The DNA here is from genome assembly GCA_963583905.1 of Stenurella melanura. Lineage (NCBI taxonomy): Eukaryota > Metazoa > Arthropoda > Insecta > Coleoptera > Cerambycidae > Stenurella > Stenurella melanura. The sequence goes on from OY757309.1 coordinate 200,478,027, forward strand.
GATGTCTCTTATAGTATTTTCTGACAATACAGACTTCTCTTTTATTTTTTCTGCCTCAGGCTCAAAGTCGTTTTCCTCTAAAGACAATACGGGCTTGTCTTTAGTTTTCTTTACCTCGGCTTCGATTTGTTTTTCTTTAGGGGACTTCTTTTTGAACAAACCTAGAAATCCTTTTCCATCATTCCTGTCTTCACCTTTTAACTTTGCAGGAGGTGTTTGTACTTCTTCAAGAGTCGCTGTTTTCGAAATAATAGGACGTACATCGTGATAAACTCTAACTTCGTCTTTTAAAAATGAATCGCTTTCTTGCATGTCTCTCATAGTATTTTCTGACAATACAGGCTTCTCTTTTATTTCTTCGGCCTCAGGCTCAAAGCCTTTTTCCTCTGAAGACAATACAGGCTTGTCTTTAGTTTTCTTTGTCTCGGCTTCGATTTGTTTTTCTTTAGGAGACTTCTTTTTGAACAAACCTAGAAATCCTTTTCCACTATCCTTATCTTCCCCTTTTAATTTTTCAGAAGGTATTTCTACGTCCTTCAATTTTGCTGTCTCCGAAATTATCGGACGCACATCATGATAAATTCTGACTTCGTCTCTCAAAAATGAATCGGATTCCTGCATGTCTCTGATAGTACTTTCTGACAATATGAGCTTATCTTCTATTTTCTGTACATTTTGCTCGATATCTCTTTCCTCTGAAGATTTCTGTTTTAATAATTCAAAGAGTACTGTCCCATCCTCTCTTACTTCTTGTTTGTGTTCTTCTGTTGTAATTTTCTTATCCGATATAGGTTCCTTTTGAATAATAGGACGCACATCGTGATAAATTCTAACTTCGTCTCTCAAAAATGAGTCGGTTTCTTGCATGTCTTTTATTGTACTTTCTAACAATACAGGTTTCTCGTTGCTTTTTTCTACTGTAGGCTCGATGTCCTTTTCTTCTGAAGACTTCACTGGCTTCTCTTTACTTTTCTTTTTCTCATCTTCGATTTTCTTTTCTTTAGGAGATTTATTTTTGAACAATCCTAGAAATCCTTTTCCATCATCCTTATCTTCCCCTCTTAACTCAGAAAGGATTTGGACTTCTTCGAATGTAGTTGTCTCGGGGATAATAGGACGCACATCGTGATAAATTCTAATTTCGTCTCTTAAGAACGATTCACTTTCATGCATGTCTTTTATAGTATTTTGTGATAACACAGGTTTCTCTTTTATTTTCTCTACCTTAACTTCAGTGTCCCTTTCCTCGGAAGATTTCTTTTTGAACAATCCAAAGAGTACTGTACTATCATCTTTTTGCTTTTGCTTTGGCTTTTCTGTTAAAGTTTTCTCATCTGCTCTTAATGAGTCTTGAATTATAGGACGCACGTCGTGATAAATTTTAATTTCGTCACTCAGAAATGATTCGCTCTCTTGCATATTCCTAAGGGTGGTTTCTGACAGTGTTGGTCGGCTCTTTTTTTCTTCTGTCTTATGCTCTGGTTCTCTTTCTTCGGATGGTTTCTTCTTGAAAAATCCGAAGAATCCAGTTCGTTCTTCTTTCTTCTCTTTCTGCTTTTCTCTAGGTAGATTTTCTTGAGTTAGAAATGTTTCATCAACTTCCTTAACACTTTCGGATAGCAATAACTTGTCTTTTGCCTCTTCTGGTATTGACTCTTTCTCTTCAGCAGTCCTCTGTAGAGTTGAATCAGAGTACTTGCTTTCTTCAGTTTTTACATCTGATCTCTTTATAATAGGACGAACATCGTGATATCTATCAAGTTCGTCTTTTATAAATGATTCACTTTCCTGCATATTCTTCAAAGTGGCTTGCGACAATATTGGTTTTTCCTTTGATTTTTCTGTCTTTGGTTCAATGTCTTTTTCTTCTGATTTCTTTTTAAATATCCCGAAGAATCCCCGTCCATCCTCTTTCTGTTTCTCTTTGGCTTTTTCAGTTTGCTTATTTAATTCTGTTGTTGTAGCTACAGCATGATGATCCTTCACAATTTCAAATTTATCATTTCCGTTAATTTCTAACTTTACGTCAATTTCATCTGCTGAAAATGGTTCACTCTTTTGTGTACTGATAGGACTTCTTTCAGGTACATCTTGTTTTATTTCAGTTATGTGTTCTCTTGGTTCAAGTGCTTGTTCTGATTTCTCTGCCTTTTTGCGAATTTTAGCAACGATTACAGGTTTAACATCATGATATTTATCGACTTCCTCTTTTAAGAATGCTGTTGAGTCTATCATGTCTTTAATAACCGATTCAGAGAAGGTTGGCTTAACCTCAATATCGTCTTTCTTTCCTTTTCTAAACAAACCTAAGAATCCTTTCTCTTCCTTGTCCTTGCCTTTTGATTTTTTAGGAGATCCTTGTGTTTCAGCAATTTCCACATCTATTTTTTCTGGCTTGTCCTTGCTCTTACCTTTTTTCAATTTTGGAGATTTCTGTACTTCTGTTTTAATTTTTTGTTCCTTGGATGCCTCTTTATCTTGTTTTTCAATTACCTCTTTTTTACTTTCTTCGTCGGAGTCATCGCCATCTTTTGATATTTTACCGAATAACCCAAACAATTTCCCATGTTTTCGTTTCATTTTTTGACTATCTGTTATTTTTTCTATCGGTTCTTCTTGTCTTTCTAATCTATTAATGTTAAACAAATTGTGTTTGTCATCTTCCCATCCAGTAAATTCACTTTCATGTTTTATTAAGTCAATTGTTGCAATTTTTATGTCATCTGGATGAGGAAAGTTAAAATATTCTGGAAGCATCTCAAAATGATCTGGAGGATGGGATATTACAGGTTCCTCGATATCTTCATACACGTGATCTTTAATACGTGGTGGTCTCACAGGAGCATCAATTTGAGCACTTGGTTTAATTAATTTCTCGTCTGGTAAAATTGGTGACTTCTCCAATATTTCCTTCTCTATTTTATCAATGCTTTCATCAATATTAAGCGTAAACGTCTCCCTTGTCTTTTTCGGCGAGCCAATCTTTGTTGGATCAATAATGATCGTGAATTCTTCTTCTTCTACACGTACTGGTGTAAATGTTTTCTTAACTTTCTCTTCAACGATGACAACCTTTCGCTTTTTCATCTTTGGTGACTTTTGTAACAATTGTTCTGTAGCAGCTTTCTCACCATCTGTAATAATGTCAGTTATAATTTCTTTAGCTTGATTCTTAATACTTTCTGGTACATCTGAATCTGTGTCGTCTAAATCTGTTACAGGTCCTGTAATTATTACTACTTCTGAGAGTTTCACAGGTTCATCTTTTTCAAAGGATATAAGTGGAGTTGATTCTCTTGTAGGTGTTAAAGTGGATTTATAGGTTCCGTTTTCAGGAGATGCTTCGAAATACGGTATATCTGCATACTTGCGATCTTCAGTAGGTGTTGGAAGCTTTGGTTTCCTAGGAGGGCGAACAGGGATTTCTGGTGGAAGTTCACTATCAGGAATCTTTACTTTCTTCTTGTCTTTCTTAATTTTCTTTTCCTTTTTAGGAGACTTTTCAGATTCTGAATCGGAATGATCAAGTGATTTACCAACAAATGTTTTAATAGTTCCTAAAATACCCTTCTTCCGCTTCTTTTCTTCTTTGCCTGAAGTGGTTTGACTTATATTTTGTCTTTCGTCGTCAATTACTTTATCGATTTTATAGTATTTTTCAGTATGATGATGATACGGTTCAGCTCGTGACTCAGATTGAATTAAAGCATTAGTTTGATCATAAATCTGTTTTAAATTTAGGAGATTATTTTCTGTGGCAGGTAAACCGGTAATAATGGCGCCTACGGGTATTTGGACTAGCGATAGTTCTTCGTTACTAACTAAATAATGTGCGGTCGAGGTCGTTTTTCCTGTAAGAACATGCACTTTCCAACAAGCTATTCTATCTACCAAACCTTAACTTTAATATCACTTTAAAAATATCCTTACTGCAGCAAGTCAGATATGTTGTCTCGGCTAATGCTTGATAATATTCAAGTGATTAGTCAAAAAACTACAATCGCAAAAACCCATGCGTATGAGTTTAGCACGTAACACGAGTTAACTTTAACTTTACCTCTATAGGGGTCTTCTTTTTGGGATAGCCAATCGCAGTATGCTTTGGGTATTTGTGAACTTTCTTTAATTGGATATGAAACGAATTCTGTGAATGGATTGTTACATCTAGGAGTGGATTTTGTTGAAAATTCGTTATAACAAGGATAAAAGGGAATATTTGCATAGAGGTCTACTTTATTTTCATTGAAATCTTTCGCAAGTTCTGGATTATATTCCAAGGGAAAATGTTTGTTTGAAGTAGCGATAAGTTCGGTTTTACTTCGCGATAATTCTTTTGTGTTGGCCAAGCTGGAATCTCCAAGTTTGGTAGGACTGTCAGCTTCTGGATTTCTGACGAACAATCTCTGCAAAGTAAATGATGGTTTAACGCTTCTTTCTTTTTCTCTTGACTCTACTTTGTCAGTGTCTTGTAAAAGAGAATAAGAGGAAGATTTTTTCTTATCTAGCAGACTCGAAAATTTATTAGTAATATTACTAAATTTCTCACTAAATTTACTGGGCAGGGTTTGACTTTTTTCATTTTGATTACGATGGTGCAACGTCTCGGTATTTTTTTTAATAGGATTATCCATAAACTCTCTTACAGATCTAACTTCTATGGATTCTTTCCCTTTATCAGTAGTTTTAACTAACAATTTTACTTCTGCTTTTACGACTTTTTCGGAAGTTTCGTATGTACCTTCATCTGAACTTGTTGACATTGTTGAGGAGCTCTCATTGGTTGAATCATCTGCTTCATATGAAATATCCTTGTTGGATATTATGCTTAACATAGACATCCCCTTAGAAATAGATTCAGCGTCTGAAACAATTTCGATAGGATCGAGCAGCGACGTGTAAGGTTTAGTTGAGTATGGTTTATTAGAATAACAACTACTGAGCAAACTTAAGTTCTCCTCGTCTTCTTCTGGTACGATACTAAGGTTTCGATAGGTCCCCTCCCACCAAATGTCATTACCAGTTCTGTTGTCATGAAGTTGATAAGCATAACTCATCGGATTTGTTTCTATAAGTTCATAGTCATCATCAATAAAATTTTCGGTAGCATTGTTAGGTTCACTTGGATCATTCCAACTTTCCGGGTAATGATCGCTTAGCGACTCACTTGAAGCTCTTGTAGCTCTATCGAAATCTATTTTATAAATGTATGGTTTTTCTGGATACTCATCCTCTGATAAGTTACCCAGTAACAAATTAGCCTCATCCCCGTCTACAGTAAGGACTAAATTGTCTATGTGTTTTGTGATTTCTTCTAAATTATTATTGGTATTATCAGTTTCTTCTTGAAAATGTATCAAGTCATATTCATGGTCTGACTTTTCACTAGATTTTCCGCTGTTGTTAAAATAAATATATTCATAGGTGTCGCAATCCTTATTGTCAACGATTATTTCTTGAACTGTTTCATAAACTTTGGGTTTTTTTATGGACTTCTTAATGGGTACCTCTATTATTGCATCAGTAGTAGGGAGTAATTCCAAAGTATTAATGCATTGTTCTTCTGGATCTAGAACGTCGAGATCTAAACTAAAGAGCTTTTCCTGTTTTTCTACTTCAAACAACATTTTCTCAAGCATAGCGTCAATTTGTGTATAGGAGGTAGTTTTATGCAAATATTGGGAACTAGACAAAGAAGGAGGCATACTGCGTTTTGGAGTAAACAGCACACTTTCATATGTAATAAACTGTGGACCAGTCGAAGGCACATCTGGCGAAAAAATTTAATTTTATCTAGGCATTAACCTTACTGTAGTAAGAATATTTATATATTATCTGTTAGTAATATTTAATGAATATGTTTGAAATTATTATGTTGATTTGCCGATGATAATGAATGATAACTGAAAATTTTATAACTAACTTTGGTTTGCCGGAAGATTGCTGAAGCTGTGCTGAAAACTTTGCTGTTTGACTTATTAATGTAAGATTTGTTTGAAGCTCAAATATGCTCAAAAGGAACATACGCAATGTAATATGCTCCTTCTAACTGTCCATGCTCATGCTCACAATATACAAATGTTACCTTAAGTATTACAAACACTTCTTTACGATCAAAATAAAAGCATACAAACAAATACCTTGCTTGCCTAGCAGTAAGCTTTGAGTTAAAATAATAACAAGCGCTTTTTGGCTTTAAAAGCGATAATTTTAATAATCATTATTGTGTTAGTGTATTAGGTGGTGTGTTAATGCACAAAGAGCATCCTCTGGCTTAAAAATTTATTAAAGAAATAAAAATTAAAATTGTTAACAAAAAAGATAGTGATTGATGAAGGTGCCCCTAACATAATGAGGTGATACTTAAAAAAAATACCTGCATGTTATGTACGTCACAAATATGAATTAGAATTTTGGAATTTTCTTTCATAAAAGTAAATATATAAATTGCATAATTATTGTGATGAAAAGTGATGATTTATTAGAAATGAATTAATTTACTTGATTAATGTTTATATATAGTTAGGAAATACACAAGAAAAAAATTCTAATAATCATGAAATCATAATTAGATACAGAGGTTGGCTTCTTTTGAAGTATCATTAAATATTTTAAATGTATAAAAAATGATTGAAAAAGAAGTTATTAGACAATCTATGCGGCATTTTAGGCCTTTGTCAAGAGTATTATCCGCACTTTCCCTTGACAAAGGACTAAGATAACAACGAACATGTAGATTTTTAAATAAATAAATTTTAATGTGGTTAAAATGAAATTTTCTATGCTTTCTAAATTAAATATTTGTGCCTCTGGACATGTAGTCTCTACAAATATCAAAACTATTGAGCACACACTTGGAATCCAACACTCGACGAGCGTTTCGCTAGCCACGTTGGTATCATCGAAAGATTAAAATAAGTACTAATAAGAACCTGTCTTTATTTTTACTAAAATATTGTCGTTGTTCTATCAACCAATAAAGGACTATCTGGAATGAGTCCTTTCACTGTTCATACTAGTTTTATTGAAATAGTATGAACAATGACAATGCTGTTTGTTGAATCCTGACATAGATTTTTATATTATTTTTATAAACAATATAAGGATTTTGATACTTTAGTAAAATAGTTTTCTTGCTCTTATAAAAGAAAAATCCAAAAGTGTAGATAGTATGAAGGGGACCAACTTATTAATGCAAGAATACTTTATGTTAAAGTAAGCTGATATTATTTGATGAAATAATGTAAAAGAACCCTGCATAACTCTTATGAGCATTGGGTTTCGGAGGAATTGGCTATACATTTAATATGATGTGGATTTTAGTACCCTGAGTAAAAGATTTAATGGGCCCGACCTTAAGTATTGAACAGTTTTTTAGATATGATTTGTCAAGAGTAGACAGTAACCAGTAACTTTAGGTAAAAAGTGTCAAAAACTGAAAAATCTATAATTAAGTGCCTTAATAATATATGTTTTGCCTTCATATTTTTAATCAACTTTAATGATCCAGAAAAAAATATATACAGGGTCTCTGAAAAATAATAGTCAGAAATCCTACCCTATTGAGGCTTTTTTACCTATAATTTTTAAATCGCTTCTCGTATTTGCTTCAAATTTGACTCGTGGGCTTGCCCTATAATCAGTAGGATCTCCATTTTCTCTTAAATTTCTATTGCTAGATAGGGTATGAGATAAAAAGATATCAAAAGTCTTCTAAACTATATGGGCCATCCCACAATTCAACGAAATCTGCTATTTTGCTCGAAAATTACAAGTATCTGCTTCTGGGCCAGTTCAGTTCCCCCTGCTTTCGAGGGTGCTGACACCGATTCCGAGGTCTAAAAAATTTTTGACTCCGGTTACCTCCCGAAATCGCCCCAAAACCGCGGACATCAATCCAACCTGGTAAATTGGCCCTCCCCTTAACTTAAGGTGGTAATTGTAGAGGGGGATAACCTCAATCATCCCTCGATTCAACCCCTATAGAGCGTCGATTTTTTTTTGTAAAACATATTTTCAATCTTTAAAAAGGGGGTTTATTGGAGGGAAAGTGAAGGTAACCAGGGTAATAACCAGGTTATAATCATTCCCGGGGGTGGATTTTTTTGTAAAAAATATTTTCAGAGAAGGGGTTTGATGCAGGGAAGATTAAGGTAACCAGGGTTATAACCACGTGTGGTTACAACTCCTCCATGGAGTGGATTGTTACAACTCTGGTCGACTTTCATCTTCCCTCCATCAAATCCACCCTCTGGACGTATGTAACCACCCCTGCTTATAGCCCTGGTCACCTTCATCTTCCCTCCAACAAACCCCCTTTTGAATAATTGTAAATATTTTTTACAAAACAAAAAAATTCCATGCCCTATAGGGGTTTAATCGAGGCGTAAGGGTGATGGGGTCATCCCTCTCTAGAATTACCACCTTAAGTTATAGGGACGGCCAATTTAAAAAAAATGCAGGGATGATGCCTGCGCCGGAAAAGAGACTTTAATGCTGATTTTGGAGCTACTTCGGAGTATGGTAGCCGGAGTCAAAAACATGTTTGAAACCCGGAATCAGTTTGAGCATCCTCGAAAACAGGGGGGCTAGATTGGCCCCATTGCAGATACTTGGGTGTCCTCCCGACTGCTGACCTCCACTAATATAGGAATGGGGATTTGAGCCATCAGAGAATGATTACTGAGTACTGATTAAAAGATAATTCTATTTATCAAGTTCGAAGCAAATACAGCAAGCGATTCAAAAGTTATAGGTGAAAATTGTCTGTTCTTTACACTTTAGGGAGTCATAACTAGGCAGAGGGGTAACCAAGGGACAATATTTTTAAACTAGTCCTCATCTCTCAAGGGCCTTAATATGTGGTAGAATTTATGATAATTTTTTGAGACATTTTATACTTACGAGATATTAATATCATTGATAATAAGTCATGATTCAAGAGTACATTCTTTGAACCAAAATATGAGGAGATAACAAACATGCTTTAGTAAATTGTTGCTGTGGGAAAAGATACAGCAACAATTTACCAAAGCACGTTTGAGTATATCCTCATATTTTGGTCCAAAGAATGTACCCTTGAATAATTATGACCCATTATTAATGGTCCACCCTACACTAATATAAGTTGACGAAAATTAAGAAAAAAAATCTATATCATTGTTGCTCCTAAGGAAATATTTTTTGTCTCCCACTTCTTCCCTAAAGTTAAAGATTCTTGGATGTCATATCTAGTCTTGGCAAACAATATCTCAAAAACTGTTTACTATTTGAAATCGTGCCCATGGAGACTTTCACTGAGAGGGTTCAAAATCCCCATTATCAAATTCTCAGACAAATCCACAAAAAGTCCCATAAGAATTTTGCACGATCCGTTGTATTCAAGGCATGAATTAATAAAGTGGTCTGTACGCAAATAAGTAAATACAAAATTTATATTCATTTCTAAATGTACAATAACTTAGAGTGGTTTATTAAATAATACAAATTTTGTATGCGTGATACGCTTATGTTTTCCATTAATGGTAAATATCTTACCTTGCTGTGCTGCATCCGGTCCTAGTGTTTTGGACTCCGGCTCTGCCGGCTTCCTTGAGGCATCCCATTCTAGAAAACGAATGAAAATTAGTGAGGAATTAACCAGTTATGTTTTCGTCTTATCATTTAAAATTTTCGAAATAAGTATTTTTCTTACCAACATTTCAGCTTCATTTTCATGCAAATAATTATATATCCTAGAAGCTTTAAGTATGTGTGGCGGTGTTTGCATGCAATTTTAAAAGTACTAATAAATTACCTTTTTTGGGTTTTCCAAATTATTATAGCTTCTAAAATGGGAATGTCCCACTATCTTGAGAATTGGATAAGTATTTGCATTATGTATGTAACTATTATCTATAATTGGTTGTTTTTTAAACTTTTCAAAATTACAAAAAAAATATTTAGGTTTAGCCTAGTTTAAATTTCCCGCCATTTACACCAAATTAAATAATTCGCGCTATTTAGCGGCAGACAGTGTTGTTATTGATTACTCTTATTTCATAGTTTATTAATATTTATTATTAAAATATATCATTCAAATAATTACGCAACAAACACAACAGATTAATATCATCTGAGACGTTATAGGTTAGACTAGCAAACGCGAATCCGTCAACACGGCATTATCGATTTTTCTTTCATTTATAACTTATGCTCTAAAAGGAATGAGGACGATGACGTCATGCGCCTAAAATTTCAAAGATATTTTTTTAATCCACTTAACGTAACTTAAAAAAATGTAGTGGGACTTAATATACAAGTACTATCGATTAATCGAACAAAGAAGATGTGTGCATGTTCATTGTGAGGTTCAGAAAATATTATATTAACTTGATTATTATTTTAGTGTCATAATATATATTTTTTAAATTATCTTTCGCGAGTTTTAGTACTGTGTGCTACAAATTCTATAAAGAAGTTGTTTAGTATGTCATCAAGCGTGTCACCAAATCCCTACACATTTCTCGACGGTTGTTCATCAAAACTGGCACAAACAAGTCTATTGAAAGTGGGAAAACGTGGACCTGATTACATAAATCAACTTTCGAAAAGTCAATTTTTTATACAGCGTATGCATTTTGCTTGAAGCTACTCCATAGAAAGTTTATTTTAGATTCGATTTAGAACTTAGATTTTTTTATAATACAGATCTTTGAAAAATAGTTTTTTTTCTGGGCGGGAAATGATGAAATTTCGTTAGCGATTTCTTTATCGCAGATCTGAGTACATGTCTGGATTTGGGAACCGCTCAAATAAGTTTGTACCAAATTGTGTGGAGAAATTCCTATTTTTCAATTTTTTCTCAAAGAATTAAAAATTTTGAAACTGCCGATGAGAACGTACTATTACACGGGCTAACTATCAAATGACTGGATCAAACACTAGCAAATGAATGTTTCATTATCAACTTGTGTCGATTTTATTTGATTAAATTTCTGCTTGTAATGATAGCTGTGGACCGCAAACATTGGGTTCTCAAGGAGAAATTGAGACTATTGAAATGGTTGATGATATTATAAAATTATCAATTTACTAGGAAAAAACCCAAATCGGCCACCACTCATAAAGTGTTTTGATGATACCGGTAGTATTTCAACGTCCACTTTTAGAGAAACTCGCTACCAGAACTCTCCCAATCCATTGATAGCTTGGCCACCAAGATCTCTAGATTTGGCACCCCTTGATTTTTACTTTTGGTGTACTCTTAAAAGTAAGACATGCAAACCTCTAATTAAAATAGGTAGTAACTGTGTGACAGAATTGCACAAGCTTGTCTAGATATTATCAGGGAGAAACTTAAGGAGGTTGAGACGTTAGACGATAATTATGAAAAAAATCTGAAAAAATTTTTTTTTAATAGATTTTTATATGACACAATTTTGTGTAAAAAATCCGAAGTCATTAGGAAACTCATAAAGTTAAAAATTTTAAAAAACTTTTACATGTAGTCTTATGGAAAATATGTCAACCCAGCATGCAAATGGTACATTTTAACACAAATAACTAAATAAAACACACTACTATGTTTTCTACCACACAAAACATAGTAGTGTGTTTTATTTAGTTATTTGTGCAAAATGATTAACTACCACAGAGTAACGGCTCCTTCAATCAATTTTTTGGTACATTTTATAGCAAATAACCAAATAATGTCAGCAGTTCTGTAAACAAACTATGTAAAGCATTTATGTCTTATGCATATTTTAATATTGTTTCCAATTTAATTAGGAGACTTTATTTAATAAATAAAAAAAATTATTAAACATTTGCAAACTGTCAAATTTCTCTTTTCGTTAATGATTTTTAGCTGATTTTTAAATTATTTAATGATTTAATTTTAATTTTTACTGCTTCTCATTTTTTAAAAAATTATTTACTGAAACAAATTTGTAAAATACACAGATATTTACGTAAATTTATTTTCTTTTTAATAAGTTTGGACAAAACATCCAAAAGTTAGTTCATTAAATAAGATAATTAAATCTACGTAAATAATTAATTAATAATAAAAATGATTTATTTATGCTTTTATGACAATAATTATTGGTATCATCGAATTATAAACTTTTGTAATAATTTATTATGGAAAAGTTACGGTTTAGAATTCGACTTACTTTTGATTGTACTTTCCAGTATTCATAATTAAGTATAATTCAAAAACAGAACTTCATGAAATATATTACAAACCCATTTGAGGAGTTACGGAATCCCACTGGATTTAAGGATCCATATTATTAAAACAATCGTTTGAAATCGCACCTTAAGTAAACTTTTTGTGAGAATAGTTCCAAGCAAAATGCCAAACGCTGTATGCGTTCAACTAACTGCCAAGTTTACATATTTGTAATCTACGCCAGAAATAAACGCCTCCTTACGTACACCGCGAAGTGCCCAAACTTCGAGAAGATAGTATTTTTTCTATTCAGAAGGACATCCTGAAGGACACTGGAAGTCTTATTGTTGTGTAATGTAAATAACAATAGCATAACAAATTCCTAAAGTGCCTTCTTTATTTTCGAAGTACTTTCCAGTTTTCATAATTAAGTATAATTCAAAAACAGAACTTCATGAAATATATTACAAACCCATTTGAGGAGTTATGGAAACCCCATTGGATTTAAAGATCCATATTATTAAAACAATCGTTTGAAATCGCACCTTAAGTAAACTTTTTGTGAGAATAGTTCCAGGCAAAATGGCAAACGCAGTATGCGTTCAACTAACTGCCAAGTTTACATATTTGTAATCTACACCAGCAATAAACGCCTCGTTACATACACCGCGAAGTGCCCAAACTTCGAGAAGATAGTATTTTTTCTATTCAGAAGGACATCCTGAAGGACACTGGAAGTCTTATTGTTGTGTAATGTAAATAACAAAGCATAACAAATTCCTAAAGCACCTTCCTTATTTTCGATGTACTTTCCAGTTTTCATAATTATTATTCCTTAATATGATTGTTCGTAATAAGTTTAAACTTTAACTTGGTTTTCAAACAAATTTTTAAATGTACAAAAAAACAATTTCAATATATCATTACACATCCTATTGTAAGATTATAGAAAAATCTCGTGCGGATCTTGCAGATAATATGCTTTTTTTCGGTTAGGTTCAAGATCCACCTACCTGAGATAATTGTTTTATAACTCTTGGTGCTTTTTGCAAATGAAACAAAATAAGGGTATTTGTTTTTTTTTTAATCGGACACCATCTTTTTGTTATGGTTTTGATACGAAACAATCCACAAGAAAACGTAAAGGACATATGTTCATAACTACATAAACTGCTGGCCACTCGAACTTACACATAGAGACTTTTAGGCAAAATTTAAAGTTCAATATTTTCAACAGGAATGCAAATATTTGAACGCGGCTTGCAAATTTTAAGAGCTACATGACGTATATTTATCGTAGGACCATAAGTTTATTATATACGGGGTGATCAATGAAGTCATGCAAAAAATCAAAAAGTTTGTATGAGTGAAATTTCCGCAAAAATTTTTTTTGGTCGTTGCAATATGGTTCCTTACTAAGGTAACATCAATATCTCTAGACGGTTTTGTCAGTTTTTGGATTAAGGCCCTTAGGCCTTGTACACACTACTCAACATAAAATTTGGATACCGAAATCTTTTAAATGCTATAACTTGACATTGGATTGACGGTTCTTACACATTATACCGGGTCGATAATAAACAAAAACGTAGGGTGCGACGCGCTCTAAAGTTTGGCATTATTTAAGTTTTTGTAAAAATAAATTCTCACCTCAAGTTGTTTTTATTTAATGTTCTTCTCACTGTTCTGTCCGAAACTCACACCCCAGTTTATTGTCTCAAAGAATCATTCAGTTTTACAGAGTTCTTTGTCCACCCCCATGCTCATAATTATGATCGGGTGTAATTTCTACGCGACGCGTCAATTTCAAAGTAGGCATTGGAAAAACAAATTTGTTGCTATGGAATTAAGAACTGTTTACATTATTTTAGAAATAATCTGACATATTTCAATGTTATAATTTTGTAATAATTAATATGAGGCGTTTAACCACGGCAGAAAGGGAAAATTGCATTCGACTTCTCAACGAAGGAATGTCAAAACAGCAAGTTGCGCACATTTACAATGTCTGCCGAAAGACAATTTATAATTTGAACCGCCGCGTCGAAACTACTGGTGATCATAATTATGGGCATGGGGGTGGACATACAAAAAAAATAAACCAAAGAACCGAAAGAATTTTAATGAGAGAAACTATGCGGAATAGAACAAAGAACTCTAGAAAACTAAATGACTCTTTAAGACAACAAACTGGGGTGAGAGTTTCAGACAGAACAGTGAGAAGAATATTAAATAAAAACAACTTGAGGTGAGATTTTTTTTTTTTGAACATAACATAATTCCAAACATTCTAAATTATAGAGCCCGTCGCAGAGCAAAATGTGTGCGGTTATTACAACGCCATAGAGCGAATAGGCGGGCATGGGCAAATCGGCATGCGAATTGGGGTAATGCAAAGTGGAGCCATTGTTTATTTACTGACGAAACAAGATTTAATTTGTTTCACTCCGATGGCCGAATGTTAGTTTGGAGAAGGCCAAATCAGCGATATTTGGAGGAAAGTATGGCCCCTCAAGAAGCATTTGGTGGCGGAGGTGTTACAGTGTGGGGAGGTATTATAAGAAATGGTAAAATTGAGCTATTCATTACCAACCAAACCATTAATGCTACTGTTTATCAGGAGGAAATTTTGGAACCTATTGTTGTTCCTTTTGCTCGACATTACGGCCCAGAAATTCTATTGGTGGATGATAACGCTCGACCTCACAGAGCGCGAAGGATCACAGAGTTTTTGCAGGCACAAAATATCAATAGGATGGACTGGCCTGCAAAGTCTCCGGATCTTAATGTCATCGAACACGTTTGGTCTTATTTAAAACTTAAAGTAAGATCTCTTGATGTACCCCCTGAAACCTTAGAAACGCTCAGTGAGGCCATTCGTGAAGAATGGGAGAATATTCCACAAGATTTTATAAATAATCTTGTGGATACTCTACCAAATCGATGTCGGGAAGTAATATTCCGAGCAGGAGGACCAACAAAATATTAGCTTCTCTTTTTTTTAATTAATGTACCTAATTTTAATTAGGTAATTTTAATTTAAGTTTAAATTAAATTAATTTTTAATTTTTTAGTTAAATTTTTTTTCAGTTATTAAAAATTACCAGAATTAGAATTATACATTTTTTAAGAATTGACTTTTGGTCGTTGTTAAGCAATGTTGTATATTGTAGAATTTAATGTAATAAACTTGTTCTTGTCGCTACGTTTTTGTTTATTATCGATCCGGTATAATGTGTAAATTTCAATCCTCAAATCAAATGCTTAGACCATAGAAAATCTACGTGAAGTAAGGATTCCAAATCCGCAAAAAGCATCAAGAACCGTCAATCCAATGTCAAGTTATAGTATTTTAAAGATTTCGGTATCCAAATTTTATGTTGAGTAGTGTGTACAAGGCCTAAGGGCCTTAATCCAAAAACTGACAAAACCGTCTAGAGATATTGATGTTACCTTAGCGAGGAACCATATTGCAACGACCAAAAAAATTTTTTGCGGAAATTTCACTCATACAAACTTTTTGATTTTTTTCATGACTTCATTGATCACCCCGTATATAATAAACTCATGGTCCTACGATAAATATACGTCATGCAGCTTAATCCGAAAAAAACTAGCTTTCAAAATTTGCAAGCCGCGTTCAAAAATTTGCATTGCTGTTGAAAATATTGAACTTTAAATTTTGCCTAAAAGTCTCTATGTGTAAGTTCGAGTGGCCAGCAGTATATTTGTCATTTTGTGTACATGATCACAAATTAAAAAATTATGAATTACTCTCTATTTTACTAGATAAACTTCTATAAGAATTTCATGAAATAGTTTCGTAGTAACGAACGCAGTGTTGAATTGTAAATAACAAAGCCACGTCTATACTGTTCGACTGTTAAAATCGAACCAAATTAAAATGGCGCCCGATATAAGAAATAAAGCTAATTTTTAGAAGCTGATAGTAATTAATAATTTAAAATTGACGACAGAAGTAAAAAATCAAATGAAGCTGTGAGCTTGCAAAAGAACAATAATATCAATGTCCACACTTGACGATTCTACCTATTCACTGTTGAGGTTTATTGATAACCATTTACTTAAGGTGGCCATTTACAAGAAAAAGACATCCGATAGGCAATTTTATTTTTTTAATTACTGAGTTCAGCTATTGCTGTTTTACCACTCAACTAGGACACGTACACATAGACATCAACACAACAACCATTCCCTGCGATATTGAAATCTACCGCAGCTGAGACTCGAACACAGGAGAGATAACAGGCTTAGACATGTTGTGCAACTCAACAGCGGTCTAGCGTACTGCTACTGTCTTGGTAATACATGAGAAACGCCACTAAATATCCATACCCTGGCTAGGATTCGAACCCGGAACTCCGTGATCGCAAGCCAAAGACCTTAGCACTGTGCCACTTATTTTTAGCCATAACTTTTTTCCTTACTATTTATATTTATAAAAATATCTAAGACTACCTAGGTAGAACCATAACAAGACTACTACTATGAATTTTCACTCAGTAATTTCAGTTGTTTCTCAGATAATTAAATTTAAAACTTGGAAATAGGAAGATTAGCATTGTCTTTAAATTTAAATGTAACTGTTTCGCAAACAACTGAAATTATTGGGTGAAAATTCATAGTAATAGTCTCGTCAAGATTCCACTTAAGTAATCTTATAGCTTTTTTTAAATATAAGTATAAGTAGTAAGGAAAAAAGGTATAGCCAAAAATAATAAATATTTCCTTATCGGATGTGCATCCCTTGGATCTGTATTTTAGTATAAGTTAGATTTTAATCATTCTCAAATCAAATAGTTGATCGTTAAACGTGTGCATAATGAATTTCTGGAAAGTACTTCAACATTTATATTATATAGTGTCTCCATTATAGTCCGCATCATATGAGAAACATTTTTATTAATCAGTTAAAATCAATTTTGAATTTTTCAATGGTTTCTGCTTAATAATAATGCCATATGATATGAAAAAAAAGCTATCACATTTTTTTAGAGGCCAAGAACTGTCATTCTGTCTCATTATCTCGAATAATGTTAAAGAGAAAAGTTGTTTATTTTCCAATTTTACATATGAATACTAATTTTCAAACCTCTAGTATAACGTTTAGTTTTTTGCCATGTTTTAACCAAACAAATTTTTAGCTTTACAAAATTTAAGCAAGATTTATTCTTACTAAAGTCATCACTTAAATATGGTTTGTGACCAAATGTTGTTTTAAATATTTTTTCTTATAAAAAACAAAAATGAGCTAATAAAAATTGAGTCAAAGTTTAACTGGTTTCCACAATTTATTAAAAAACAACATTAATTAAATTTTACATTAAGTAACTAAAGACAGAGAGGAAATTGTAAAGAAATAATCTCTTGTTATTTTCTAGTGTACTTTTTGGAACTTTTATTCTAATAACGATTTGCGCTAACACCTAAATAACTAAAAATGCAGTAAAACAATTCAAAATGAAATTGAAGAACCGTTTCTTTGTTGTTTTTTTCCCTGATGTATCTTAATAATTAAATCGATTTGCCATATGATGTGGACTGTATTAGTAACACCGTATACAATTCTGACTGGTATATCAGAAAATTATACTGATAAAAAGCACATGCTACTCACAAGTTTTCTGAAAATATTACCTTCATCAGTTCCAACAGGCACCAATCCGTCCTGAAAAGTCAAGGTTATATTCTCTTCTTTATTAAGTAAGCGAGAAAAGAATTCGTTTATAAACTTTGACATATCACTTTCCGAAACTGAAGGTAATTTATAATCTTCATCTGAAATATCCTCGCTGTCAGTAAGAGTTTCAGTATATCCACCACCTTTTAAATACATTATATCGCTGACAGCGTCCGAATCAAATTTTTGGAGAACTTCTGCAGATACTTTGCTAGAGCTCATTTGATCGAGTTCTTTGTGTACCTGATTGGGTGTAGCAGTTCCTGAACGACAATAGCCGGTAGTGTCTTCATCTGCTGAGGCTATCATTTCCTCTGTGTCGGTGTTTGTCGGACTGGCTATAGAGTTCTTAACTCTTCTGATGCGTTTGTTAACTGTTATTCGATCTTGTACAGAGAACGATCCTGAGCCTTCTTTTAATACAACTGTCTCACCTTCTATTTCTCTCATATGTTGTGGGGTACAAGACAATGGCCTAACTTCCAATGATTCCTTGTCTTCTTCTGACGATTCATCCAAATTTTCTATATCCGTAGCACCGTCATTGGTATTAACTGGAATTAATAAATTACCAGCGGTACTTTCTGTGTTACCATCACTAGAGTAAATGTCTTCCGTCTCAGTTAGTAATGCCTGTTCATTTTTTGCTGCTAACTTATTTTTCATTGCCATATATTTTTCATGCATATACTTGAATTTTGGGGCTCTATAGTTTCTTTCTCTTTTCTCCAAAATAAGTTCTTCTGTATCAGTTATGGATTCATTATATTTACTTCTGACCCTTGTATTCCTCGAGACATGTTCAAAATTTTCGGAAACTGTAATCAAACCACCGTCCAAAGGAGGCAAATCTGGAGTTGTAGCTGTAAGAGAGCAACTCGGTGTTTCTAAAGCCTCTTCTGGTTCAGATAAACTTTCCTCATCAGTTGTGTTTCCTAAATATTCTTGTGTTAATAGTCCGTCTACAAAGTCATCGTGTAGTGGTAGAATTTTTACGGTAGGTAGTGAATCGTTTTCACCAAGTAGTACTAAATTACGAATTGATGGAGGAAGCTGAATATCTGGAGTTTGGTGTACAGTACCAATTTCATTCTCTGATTCGAACCCCTCTTCGTCTGTAAAATCTAGTGATTGCTTTTTTAAAGTTGAAAATAGCTTAATTCTTGGTTTTTCTTCTGGAGAACTGTCAATTATTTCGCAGTCTGTCATGGATTCCTGATATGACGTTGGTATATTAATACTCTTAGTTTGTAAATATGTTCGTGAAGAATTTGGTGCCTGAAATTTGAATGTAGTGCTCCAGCTACTGCAAACTCCTGTTTCTATTTCATCCCTGTCGATACCACTAGTTTGAAAGCAAAAAGGAACTGCATTCTCTTGTTCGCTTGAGACGTCTCTATTTGATGTTTCGGTGTACAAATTGTTGCATTCCGTTTCTATATCTTCTGTCCGGCTATAACAGGCTGCCATGTCATTTAATTTTTGCTCTAAGGCACTGTCATCAGTTGTCGATTGAACAGTTTCTGTCAGTATACTACCGTCTTCGTCTTCAATATCTTCCGTGTCGGTCATAAAATTCATATCAAATTCTGGAATTTTTAAAGAACTTACTTTTTGTGTAGCTACTTTCTTACAAAGGGGAAACGGTATATAGCTATTTTCCTCATTATCAGACTCAACCATTAGAGATTGACTTCTCGAAAGAAATAATCCAGTCTTGGGTTTTCTTGATTTTTTGTGGTGAGATTTCTTTTTAACTTCATCTTCAGATAATTCTAGATCTTCCACATCTGTAACTGAAGGCTTTCGACTACCTCGTCGACGTCTTCTTCTGGATTTATTTTTTTTGCAATCTTTCTCATCGGAGTCGGAAAATAAAACTTCCACATCAGTCAAATCAGATAAATTTGGAGAAATTGATAACGTACTTAGGTATTGCTTATTTTCGAGGCCATCTTCACTCCCAATATTACTGTTTGTCATTACCTCTGATGGAGTATTTCTTTCCAATTCTGATGTATATATGGCATCAAAGTTATATGCTTCTAAATTGATACTAGACTTTGGAATGTTATCTGGAATTATTTCACTATCCGTGTCAAAATGTTCTTCATCCGTAGACTCGTCGTCTGCGTTAACGGGTTGAATATTAGATTCCTTCATTGCTCTTTGTATGGTGGAGTTTTGAGTCTTCAATTCCTTTTTACCTTTACATGTTTTCACTTGTATTTTGAATGATTCCTCAAATGTTCCACCTTCTAAATCTAAATCATCTAGCGATATAGGTACTTTGTGCTTGATGAATCCGACATTATCTGCATCATTATCAGATGCTTCGAAATCTTCGAGATCTGTTGTACAAACCTTGTCATCTAACTTTATTCTTATTTTAAGTTTTTTAGGACTCTTGTATTCGCAGCTTTTGTTTTCAGATTCATCCTCATCTAATGCTTCAACGTCTGTTAGTGCATCTATTAGATTATCATCTCCATCTTCCTCATTTTCAGGGGTTATAGCAATTTTTGGTATTTCTGTACCTAGTGACATTTTACCTTATTTCTCCGTTTGGTTTCTTGCTGTTGCCGTATGTAAAGTGTGGTCCTCAACTTTTAGCAAAATTAATTCTAGAATTCACAGCGACCTTCACAATCCACTGAATTTCTCGATGGCCCTGCATTAGAAAATATAATAATTTTTATTTTATGGAGCTAAACCGCACCATGTATCCCTTTGGCATTATATGAGGTATGCAATTATTTATCTAAAATGGAAAACAGTACTTAACAAAATAAACGTGGGAACAAACTTTTTTATTAGTTAGGCATAGAATTGCCCAATTCGGAGATAATAGCTTTCAAATTAATAAGTGAAACAGGTTTTTTTGAAGAAACATTATTCATTTATTAAAGTTTATTTTTATTCTCGAAATTTCGGTTATGAAAAACAATGTAGTAAATATCCTAGAGAGTCTCTGTGATCTCTTACTGAGATATAGACTCTGAGCTGTTGTAAAATTTACACACAAGAAAAAATGCTCTGTTACCGGGATCCGACACAGTAATTCCTATTTCTACGTGCTGAACACGAATCCGTTTAGCTCTATCACCCACCAATTTTTTTGTAAATCGAGAAAATACCCTAAGAAACCTGATTTATTTAGGTTACTTTTTCTAATTTCCAAAAAATTGGTGGGTAATGGAGCTAAACGGGCATTTGATTCGTGTTCAGCATGTCGAAATACATAGGGCTTGCTATGTCGGGGTCCTGGTAACAGAGCATAGTTTTTATGTGCCTGTGTTATTAATCAAGTTTATCTTTTCGACTAAGTGCTTGTGACCTATATTAACATAATTCCATTTTTAATTCTTCGATGTATGTCTATTTATTGATTTTGTTTATTGTTAGCAGAGAGAATCTGTAAAAGTCGGTGTTCTTAATTTTGAAATTTTGGTGCACTTTAAAGATCATTATAGCTAATGACATAATAATGCACGTTTCGTTTGATCTGTATCATCATCAAGTCCATTATCTAACTGATATTTTTGTTTCTGCCCCAAATTTATTATTTATATTATTCTGATGCTCTATACTCCTTTTGAAGTAGTCGGGAAAAATAATTATTTTGTGCGTTTTATAAAATTGTGTTGTTTATTTAATTCATATATCAGGTGTCAACGGATCGAGGTGAAATCCTACAATTTCCACAATTAGGCAAATTTAAATGATATTGGGCAAAGCTTATACAACAAAAAATATTAATTTTGTCGTATGTGACTTAAATTTTAAATTTCTGCTTTCACCAGAAGTGGTCCTAACTTTTATATTTGACACGAAACGCCCTTGTATTATTTTCGTAATTCATTGAAAATTCTCACTTCGATCTTCTTTCTTTTAGGTCAGTTTTAATCAGTATGATCTCATGAACTTATTATACGTTTTCAAAAATAAAATTCTGAGAATTTGAAATCGCTAATGATTTCTTATGAATACAAGCTGGTGATCAATGGACAAGAAAATATCGTCATTTGATTAGTTTTGGTTTAAAATTAAAAGCAGTTGGAGCAAAATCAATTGAAATTAAATTTTGTTAACAAACAAAATTTAAATAACAAAAATAACAATTTTGGTCTAAAAAAATTGAAACACTATGCCAAATGCGGTAGATTTACTTATATAAAATCTTCAAATATCTAAAACATATGTTTTTTAGCGTTCAAAGTATAGAAGAAACAGTATCAATTATATTTATAATAAGAAATACAAAAAACATTCTTTTATCATTTTTTAAATTTCATAGTAATTGAAATATGAACTTGATGATAGTCCTCTAAAATACTTCGTATATCATTTCTTTCTTGACAATAACATTTTATAGAATAATGTTCTAATGGCAAAGTAAGTACATCTTATCGGTGAAACGAGGTCAATAAAGATTGTATATAACTAGAACAACCATTTCAGATTCTCTCAGACATCAGAGAAGCAAATGAAAATATAGTTGGATACGTTTCTCTTGAAAATATTAATATTACTCAATCACAGTTATAAATGAAATACTCACACTCGAAATACTGGTTTCTCAGTATTACTTACCTTTGATATGCAGGTATGGTCGAATGACTACTATACTTAAACTAAAAAGCATGCAAAAATATACATCTAGTTTGGGCATTCGTAATATGTACTACAAAAGCAGATTCTACTCGACTTAGGAATTATACCTCTTTACGTGTCTCTATTCGGTAAGCCATGCTGTGGGATGACATCGCTTTAGATTCAGGCAACACAGATAATGTGTTACCTTGTGTTGTATCTCCTTCTTCGTATGAAAACTGGTATTTTCTTCTAGGAGGAGATACAACTTCAACGTCTATAATTGGAGACAATCGATCCTCAGACTTTTGAGAACAAGTTTCTGTCTGTTTTATAACTTTCTTTGAAACATCTGCTGAAGTGTAATAATCAGCTTGTTTCATTTCTTCATATTGCGACATTACTAACTTTCTAGGTAAAGATATCGTAGATATTTCTTGGGTACTAACTTGATCATCAGAAACAGTTGCACAAGTTATCAAATCAGAAATTCTATGTCCGGATTCGTGAATCGATTCAAGGCTTTTTCTTTGTTTAGGTGATGTGGGGGATATAGATTTAAAACGTCCATTAGCATCGGAGCTAACATCATGATCTGAAGGTGAACTGGGCAAGGCTACAGACTCAGATAAACTAGAGTCTGTTGTGTCAATTAATGACATTTCTGTTTCGTTTTTTAGTGCAGATGCTACCCTCCTAATATTCTCATAAGGCTGTCTATATATAACCTCAATTGAGCCTGTATAGTTCTGGGTTCTAGTGAATACCTCTGATGTAATTAGTTTAGTTCCACCATTAACAGATCTGATTCTTATAGGACTACCTGGCAAAGAATTGGGACTGCTACTCTTATGCCTCTCATCTAGTAATTCTTGGTGTGTAGTCGGAATAACCGACTGGCTGCGGATACGTTCAGAAAAGTGGACGGTTCTGTCAGCATCTAATTTTGTGGACGGTTTTTCGGAGGAATGGGAAGAAAGCTTTTTGATATGTTCTGTTACAATTGTGCGACGCAATTTGGTTGGGGATGGACTGGGTTTAGGACTGTCAAATTTTGTTACAAGCTCTGCCTTGTAAACCTTAGTTTCCTTAGGATGAATAGGAATAGTTTTTGCAGGTGAAGTGTATGATTTCTTATGTTCGGTATATTTGTTTGTATCGACAACTTTGCTTTTAGGTATTTTTTTAGTTGGTGTTGAATGAATTGGAGAATATTGTTTTGTTTTATTATCTTTCTCCATACCAACTGTCTTTGTTCTAATATCTAACGGTTGTGTTTCTTTTAATTTTTTGGATTTAACTGGGGTTCCCTCTCTCGACGGTGTAACTTTTTTCTCGGAAGAAATTGTGGTTCTAGTATAAGTATGCTTATAGTGTGATTCTATTTTCCTATCCGATTTCTGTTCTGATTTTTCTTCTAATTTTAACTTGTTCTTAAGTTTTTCATTAACGTTATCTATTTCTCGTTTGTCTTTGGTTTTTGCTGTATGAACCGGAGTCTTTTCTTTATTTTTTTCCATTTTCATGTCTCTGGAGACAGTAGACTGCATGTAACCATGAATGCGGTTATCATATTTTTTAACAACTTGTGGATGCTTTGCTAATTCATGCTCTTTAGTTTTTGTGGTTTTCCTTAAATAGTCCAATTTTTTATTGCTACTTTCTATTCGAGGTTCTTTAGAAGATTTGTCATGGAATGATAACTTAGGTGATGACTTTTTAGACGATTTTGGTCCACCAGTTTCTAGGTTAGATTGTCGCGAAAAGGAACTTTTCACATCAGTTGATTTGGTTTGATGTTGAGTAGCAGAAGTAGATTTCGTTCTTGTAGTTTTCTTTAATACTTTACCTTTAACAGTTTGCGAAGAAGCTTTCTTTTCGTCATCCGAACTTACGTCAGCATCACTGGCCACCTTTAAGGACTTTATTCTGTGAGATTGTCGAACTGAAACTTTTTTCTTTTCCACTTCCTCATGTACAGATCTTTGTTTCATTGGTTTTGATGGCGATAATTTACTCTTTTTTGCTGTTATAGTTTTCTCTTTTTCAGCAGGTAACTTCTTATCAAAATTCCTGACTGTAACTTCTAACAGATCATCTCTCATTACTATATCTGAAGTAGATACGTCATAGTGGTGACCGTTAGTTATTTGAGTTTGTTTCTTTGGATCCTGATATATTTCTATAATTGAAATATGAGATTCTGTTTCTGATAATGTATGTTGATCAAGTTTATTAGAAGAATCAGTCTCAGAGGAGCACGGCTCGGCGTCAGTCTCAGAAAACTTTGCCGATTCACAACGCGTGCGCGATAAGTCTTCTCCTGAAAGTTCGAGGTCCCCTTTTTGCAATAATATTTTTGTATTATCAAAAGAGTGGTGTAAAGGAGTTAAAGCAGATGATACTAATTCTAAATTATCTGGTGATTCAAGCAATTGATCTATATAAGAAGCATGTAGAGAAGTATATTCTGTACCTTTTTTATCGTTTAAATCTTTAGCCTCGGCGTCATGTTTCTGAATATCTTCACAAGTCTTTTCAGGAACTTGTTTCTCAGTTTCCCCTGCGTCTCTTGTAATTTGAGACTTCTCAACCTTAATATCTAATTCTTCAATTGGCAATTTGCAAATTGAACTTGGTATATGCTCTTCAATTACGGGAATTTTTAATTTTTGCATTGTATTAACTTCCGCTAAATAATTGTCTTCTTTTGTTACTTTTATTTTTCGCTCCTCTACATCCTCTATAGATAATATTTTAAAACCGATATGTTGCTTTTCCTGCACTGACAACCCCGTGTTGGTAAAATAATCTTTTACCTCTTTTGTTTCAGTTGGCGCTATGATTTCCTCTTTATAGGTCGGATCTTGTGTAGATTGTGTAGGTTTAATTTCCTCTACTGGAAGTTTGGTGTCTATAACGGTGTCTTCTGGTTGTTCTATTTCAGTGGTTGTGGTGATTTTCTCTTTTAATTTGTCTGCAGGCGTCTTCGGCTTTATGTCTTTAATTGTTGGTTCGTGTACTATTATATCCTCAACTAATTTCTTTTCGGCGGTAGGTGTCTTAATTTTGTCCTCTTCTACTGTAGGAGATATTTCCGGTTCGATATGTTTCTTAGCATCCTTCGCCGGAGGTCCCGTATCGATGATAGAGTCCTCAGGCTGATCTTTGCTAGCTGCCGTTGTGACTTTTTCTTTTATCTTATCTGCTGGCATTTCCGGCTTTATGTCTTTAACTGCTGTCTCATGCACAGTTTCAGTTTCTACTAGTTTCTTCTCTACGGCAGGCGTCTTACTTTTGTCCTTTTCTATTTCCTTTGATGACGATATTTTAGGTTCGACAATTTTCTTAATTTTCCCTACTGGAAGTTTCGTGTCAATAATGGCGTCTGGTGGTTGTTCTTTTTCAGTGGGTTTTGTGGTTTTCTCTTGTAATTTGTCTGCAGACGTCTTTGGCTTTATGTCTTTAATTGTTGGTTCGTGCACTACTATATCCTCAACTAATTCCTTTTCGACGGTAGTTGTCTTAATTTTGTCCTCTTCTACTTCTACTGTAGGAAATATTTTTGGTTCCATAAGTTCCTTAACATCCTTCGCCGGAGGTTTCACGTTAAGAACGGAGTCTTCTGGCTGTGCTTTGTCAGCTGACGTTGTAATTTCGTCATTTATCCCACTAGTTGGCGTCTTCGACTTTATGTGTTTAATTGTTGTTTCATGTACAGTTTCAGTTTCTTTTACTTTCTTCTCGACGACAGGCGTCTTCATTTTGTCAATTTCTACTTCCTTTGATAGCGATATTTTACGTTTTATAATTTCCTTAATTTCCTCCACTGGAAGATTCGTGTCTATTCTGGATTCTTCTGGTTGTAATTCTTCAGTGGGTGTTGTGATTTTCCCTCGTAATTCGTCTGCAGGCCTCTTTGGCTTTATGTCTTTAATTGTTGGTTCGTGTACTATTAAGTCCTCAACTAATTCCTTTTCGACGGTAGGTGTCTCAATTTTGTGCTCCTCTATTTCTACTGTAGGAGATGTTTTACGTTCGATAAGTTCCTTAACATCCTTCGCCGGAGGTTTAGCGTCCGAAACAGAGTCTTCTGGCTGACTTTTGTCAGCTGTCGTTGTGACTTCCTCTTTTATCTCATCTGTAGTCATCTTCGGCTTTATGTCTTTAATTGTTGTTTCATGTACAGTGTCAATTCCTACTACTTTCTTTTCAACGGTAGGTGTCTTAATTTTGCCCTCTTCTACTTCCTTTGAAGGCGATATCTTGGTTTCGATAATATCTATAATTTCCTCTACTGGAAGTTTGGTGTCCATAGCGGCGTGTTCCGGTTGTTCTATTTCAGTGGTCGCTGTGATTCGTTCTTTTAATTCGTATGCGGGCGTCTTCGGCTTTATGTCTTTAATTGTTGGTTCGTGTACCATTATATCCTCAGCTAATTCATTTTCGACGGTAGGTGTCTTAATTTTGTCCTCATGTAATGTATGAGATATTTCAAGTTCGATAAGTTCCTTAGCATCCTTCGCCGGAGGTTTCGTATCGATAATAGAGCCTTCAAGCTGATCCTTGTTAGCTGCCTTTGTAATTTTTTCTTTTATCTCATCTGCTAGCATCTCCGGTTTTATGTCTTTAATTGTTGTCTCATCTATAGTTTCAGTTTCTGCTAGTTTCTTCTCGGCGGTTGGCGTCTTAATTTTGTCTTTACCTATTTCCCCTGAAGGCGATATTTTAGGTTCGATAATTTCCTTAATTTCCTCTACAGAAAGTTTCGTCTCAAAAACTGAGTCCTCTGGTTGTTCTATTTCAGTGGTGGTTGTGATTTTATCTTTTGATTCGTCAGCAGGCGTCTTCGGATCTATATCTTTAATTGTTGGTACATGTACTATCATATCCTCTAATAATTCCTTTTCGATCATAGGTGTCTTACTTTTGTCCTCTTCTAATTCTACTGTAGGAGATATATCAGGTTCAATAAGTTGCGTAACTATCTTCGCCGGAGGTTTCGCGTCAACAACAGAGTCTTCTGGTTGTTCTTTGTCAGCTGGCGTTGTGATTTCCTCTTTTCTCTCATCTGGTGGCGTCTTCGGCTTTATATGTTTAATTGTTGCTTCATGTACAATTTCAGATTCTATTGTTTTCTTCTCGCCGGTAGGCGTCTTAACTTTGTCTTTTTCTACTTCCCTTGAAGGCGATATTTTAGGTTCGATAAGTATAAGTTCTTTAATTTCCTGTACTGGAAGTTTCAGGTCAATACCGGAGTCTTCTGCTTGTTTTCTTTCAGTGGGTGTTGTCATTTTCTCTCGTAATTTGTATGCAGGTGTCGTTGGTTTTATGTCCTTAGTTGTTGGTTCGTGTACTATTATAGCCTCATCTAATTCCTTTTCGGCGATAGGCGTCTTAATTATATCCTTTTCTACTTCCTCTGATGGCAATATTTTAGGTTCGACAATTTCCTTAATTTCCTCTACTGGATCTTTGCTTTCTATACCGGAGTCTTCTGGTTGTTCTATTTCAGTGGGTGTTGTGATTTTCTCATTTAATCCGTCTGCAAGCGCCTTCGGCTTTATATCTTTAACTGTTGGTTCGAGTACTATTATCTCCTCAAATAGTTCCTTTTCGACTGTAGTTATCTTAAATTTGTCCTCTTCTACTGTAGGAAATATTTTATTTTCAATTAGTTCCTTAACACTCTTCGCCGGAGGTTTCGCGTTAAGAACAGAGGCTTCTGGATGTTCTTTGTCAGCTGACGTTGTGATTTCCTCTTTTATCTCATCTGTTGGCGTCTTCTGCTTTATATGTTTAATTGTTGTTTCATGTACAGGTTCAGTATCTATTGTTTTCTTCTCGATGGTAGGCGTCTTAATTTTGTCCTCCTCTACTTCCTTTGAAGGCGATATTTTCTGTTCGACAATTTCCTTAATTTCCTCTACGGGAAGTGTCGTGTCAATAACGGAGTCTTCTACTTCTATTTCAGTGGTGGTTATGATTTTCTCTTTTAATTCGTCTGCAAGCATTTTACTCTTTATGTCTTTAGTTGTTGCTTCGTGTACTACTATATCCTCAACTAATTCCTTTCCGACGATAGGCGTCTTAATTTGGTCCTCTTCTGCTTCCACTGTAGGAGACATTTTTGTTTCGATAAGTTCCTTAACATCCGTCGCCGGAGATTTTGTATCAACAACAGAGTCTTCTGGCTGTTCTGTCTCAATTGTGTCCTCTGCTACTTCATTTGAATGCGATATTTTAGTTTCGATTTTTTTTATTTCCATTACTGAAAGTTTGGTGTCTATACCGGCGTCTTCTGGTTGTTCAATTTCAGTGGGTGTTACGATTTTCTCTTTTAATTCGTCTGTAGGCGTCATCGGCTTTATTCCTCTAATTGATGCTTCCTGTACTATTATATCCTCAACTAACTCCTTCTCGACGGTTGGTTTCTTAATTTTCCCCTCTTCTACTTCTACTGTAGGAGATATTTCTGGTTCGATATATTCCTTAAAATCCCTCGCCGTAGGTTTGGTGTCAATGATAGAGTCTTCATGCTGATCTTTGTCAGCTGACGTTATGATTCTCTCTTTTATCTCATATGGTGGCGTCTTCGGCTTTATATGTTTAATTGTTGTTTCATGTACAGTTTCAGAATCTATTGTTTTCTCCGCTATGCCAGGTGTCTTAACTTTGTCCCCTTGTACTTTCTCTGAAGGCGATATTTTAGTTTCGATAATTTCCTTGATTTCCTCCACTGGAAGTTTGGTGTCTATAGCGGAAACTTCTGCTTGTTCTATTTCAGTAGGTGTTGCGATCTTCTCTTTTAATTCGTCTGCATGAGCCGTCGGCTTTATGCCTTTAATTGATGCTTCGTGTACTATAACATCCTCAACTAATTCCTTTTCGACGGTTGGTGTCTTAATTTTATCCTCGTCTGCTTTTACTGTAGGAGATATTTCAGGTTCGATAAGTTCCTTAACATCCCTCGCAGGAAGTTTCGTGTCAATAACAGAGTCTTCAGGCTTATCTTTGTCTGCTGACGTTATGATTCTCTCTTCTATTTCATCTGTTGGCATCTTCGGCTTTATATGTTTAATTGTTGTTTCATGTACAATTTCAGTATCTATTGTTTTCTTTTCGATGGCAGGCGTCTTAATTTTGTCCTCTTGTACTTTATCTGAAGGCGATATTTTAGCTTCGATAATTTCCTTAATTTCACCTACTGGAAGTTTGGTGTCTATACCGGAATCTTCTGGTGGTTCTATTTCAGTGGGTGTTACGATTCTATCTTTTAACTCTATAGGCGTCGTCGGCTTTATGCTTTTAATTGGTGCTTCGTGTGTCATTATATCCCCAACTAATTCCTTGTCGACGGTTGGTGTCTTAAATCTGCCCTCTTCTACTTCTACTGTAGAAGATATTTCAGGTTCGATAAGTTCCTTACCATCCTTCGCCGGAGGTTCCGTGTTAATAATAACGTCTTCAGGCTGATCTTTGCCAGCTGCCGTTGCAACTTTTTCTTTTATCGCATCTGCTGTCGTCTCAGGCTTTATGTATTTAATTGTTGTTTCATGTACACTTTCAGTTTCCATTACTTTCTTTTCGACGGTAGGAGTCTTAATTTTGTACTCTTCTACTTGTACTGTAGGAGATGTTTCATGTTCGATACATTTTTTAACATCCCTCGCCGGAGGTTTCGTGTCAATGATAGAGTCTTCAGGCTGCTTTTTGTCAGCTGACGTTATGATTCTCCCTGTTGTCTCATCTGTTGGCGTCTTCGGCTTTATATGTTTAATTGTTGTTTCATGTATGGTTTCAGAATCTATTGTTCTCTCCTCGATGTCAGGCGTCCTAGCTTTATCCTCTTGTACTTTCTCTGAAGGCGATATTTTAGTTTCGATAATTCCCTCTACTGGAAGTTTGGTGTCTATAGCGGAGTCTTCTGGTTGTTCTCTTTCAGTGGGTGTTGCGAATTTCTCTTTTAATTCGTCTGCAGACGTCGTCGGCTTTGTGCCTTTAATTGATGCTTCATGTACTATTATATCCTCAACTAACTCCTTCGCCGGAGGTTCCGTGTCAACAATAGCGTCTTCAGGCTGACGTTTGTCAGCTACGACTTTTTCTTTTATCTCATCTGCTGGTGTGTCAGGCTTTATGTATTTAATTGTTGTCTCATGTACAGTTTCAGTTTCTATTACTTTATTTTCGACGGTAGGAGTCTTAATTTTGTCCTTTTCTACTTCCTCTGATGGCGATATTTTCGGTTCGACAATTTCCTTTATTTCCTCTACGAGAAGTTTCGTGTCTAGAACGGAGTCTTCTACTTGTTCTGTTTCAGCAGTGGTTGTGATTTTCTCTTTCAATTCATCTGCATGCATTTTCGGTTTTGTTGGTTCGTGTACTACTACATCCCCAACTAATTCCGTTTCGACGGTAGGTGTCTTAATTTTGTCCTCTTCTACTTCTACTGTAGGGAATGTTTCAGGTTCGATAAATTTCTTAAAATCCCTCGCCGGAGGCTTCGTATCAGTAATAGAATCTTCAGGCTGATTTTTGTCAGCTGACGTTATGATTCTCTTTTTTGTCGCATCTGTTGGCGTCTTCGGCTTTATATGTTTAATTGTTGTTTCATGTATGGTTTCAGAATCTATTGTTTTCTCCTCGATGTCAGGTTTCTTAGCTTTGTCCTCTTGTACTTTCTCTGAAGACGATATTTTAGTTTCGATAATTTCATCTACTGCAAGTTTGGTGTCTATAGCGGAATCTTCTGGTTGTTCTATTTCAGTGGGTGTTGCGATTTTCTCTTTTAATTCGTCTGCAGGCGTCGTTGGCTTTATGCCTTTAATTGATGCTTTGTGTACTATATCCTCAACTAATTCCTTTTCGACGATTGGTGTCTTAATTTTGTCCTCTTCTACTTCTATTGTAGGAGATGTTTCAGGTTCGATAAGTTCCTTAGCTTCCCTGGCCGGAAATTTTGTGTCAATATTAGAGTCTTCTGGCTGATCTTTGTGAGCTGACGTTATGATTTTCTCTTTTATCTCATCTGTTGGTGTCTTCGGCTTTATATGTTTAATTGTTGTTTCATGTACAGTTTCAGAATCTATGCTTTTCTCCTCTATGCCAGGTGTCTTAAATTTGCCCTCTTGCACTTTCTCTGAAGGCGATATTTTAGCTTCGATAATTTCCTTAATTTCCTCCACTGGAAGTTTGGTGTCTATAGCGGAATCTTCTGGTTGTTCTGTTTCAGTGGGTGTTACGATTCTATCTTTTAACTCCAGAGGCGTCGTCGGCTTTATGCTTTTAAATGGTGCTTCGTGTGCAATTATATCCTCAACTAATTCCTTTTCGACAGTTTGTGTCTTAAATCTGTCCACTTCTACTTCTACTGTAGAAGATATTTCAGGTTCGATAAGTTCCTTAACAGCCTTCGCCGGAGGTTCCGCGGCAATAATAACGTCTTCAGGCTGATCTTTGCCAGCTGCCGTTGCGACTTTTTCTTTTATCGCATCAGCTGGCGTGTCATGCTTTATGTATTTAATTGTTGTCTCATGTACACTTTTAGTTTCCATTATTTTCTTTTCGACGGGAGGAGTCTTAATTTTGTCCTTTTCTACTTCCTTTGATGGCGATATTTTCGGTTCGACAATTTCCTTAATTTCCTCTACGGGAAGTTTCGTGTCTAGAACGGAGTCTTCTTCTTGTTCTATTTCAGTAGTGGTTGTGATTTCCTCTTTTAACTCGTCTGCAGACATTTTCGGTTTTGTGTCTTTAGTTATTGTTTCGTGTACTACTACATCCTTAACTAATTCCGTTTCGACGGTAGGTGTCTTAATTTTGTCCTGTTGTAAGGTAGGAGATGTTTCAGGTTCGATAAGTTTCCTAACATCACTCGCCGGAGGTTTCGTGTCAATGATAGAGTCTTCACACTGATTTTTGTCAGCTGACGTTATGATTCTCTCTTTTATTTCATCTGTTGGCGTCTTCGGCTTTATATGTTTAATTGTTGTTTCATGTACAGTTTCAGGATCTATTGTTTTCTCCTCGATGTCAGGCGTCTTAACTTTGTCCTGTTGTACTTTCTCTGAAGGCGATATTTTAGTTTCGATAATTTCATCTACTGGAAGTTTGGTGTCTATAGCGGAATCTTCTGGTTGTTCTATTTCAGTGGGTGTTGCGATTTTCTC
Source organism: Stenurella melanura (assembly GCA_963583905.1). Lineage (NCBI taxonomy): Eukaryota > Metazoa > Arthropoda > Insecta > Coleoptera > Cerambycidae > Stenurella > Stenurella melanura. Next base: position 200,510,644 of record OY757309.1, read on the forward strand.
TTTTAATTCGTCTGCAGGCGTCGTCGGCTTTATGCCTTTAATTGATGCTTCATATACTAATATATCCTCAACTAATTCCTTCGCCGGAGGTTCCGTGTCAATAATAGCGTCTTCAGGCTGATCTTTGTCAGCTGCTGTTACGTCTTTTCCTTTTATTTCATATGCTGGCGTGTCAGGCTTTATGTATTTAATTTTCTCATGTGCAGTTTCAGTTTCTATTACTTTCCTTTCGACGGTAGGAGTCTTAATTTTGTCCTTTTCTACTTCCTTTGATGGCGATATTTTTGGTTCGACAATTGCCTTTATTTCCTCTACGGGAAGTATCGTGTCTAGAACGGAGCCTTCTACTTGTTCTATTTCAGTGGTGGTTGTGATTTTTTCCTTTACTTCATCTGCAGGCGTTTTCGATTTTATGTCTTTTGTTGTTGGTTCGTGTACTACCACATCCTCAACTAATTCCATTTCGACGGTAGGTGTCTTAGTTTTGTCCTCTTCTACTTCCAATGTAGGAGAAATTTTAGGTTCGATAAGTTCCTCAACATACTTCGCCGGAGGTTTCTTGTCAACAACAGAGTCTTCTGCTTGTTCTTTGTCAGATGGCGTTGTGATTTCCTCTTTTATCTCATCTGCTGACTTCTTTGGCTTTATATGTTTAATTGTTGTTTCATATACAGTTACAGTTTCTCGTACCCTTTTCTCGATAGTAGGTTTCTCAACTTTGTCCTCTGCTACTTCCTTTAAATGCGATATTTTAGTTTCGGTAATTTTTTTATTTTCCTCTTCTGGAAGTTTGGTGTCTATACCAGCGTCTTCTGGTTGTTCTGTTTCAGCGGGTATTGCGATTTTCTCTTTTAATTCGTCTGTAGGTGTCGTCGGCTTTGTGCCTTTAATTGATGGTTCGCGTACTATTATATCCTCAACTAATTCCTTTTCGACGATTGGTGTCTTAACTTTGTCCTCTACTAGTTCTACTGTACGAGATGTATCAGGTTGGATAAGTTCCTTAACATCCTTCGCCGGAGGTTTCGTGTCAATAATAGAGTCTTCAGGCTGATATTTGTCAGCTGACGTAATAATTCTCTCTTTTATATCATCTGTTGGCGTCTTCGGCTTTATATGTTTAATTGTTGTTTCATATACAGTTTCAGTATCTATTGTTTTCTCCTCCATGTCAGGCGTCTTAACTTTGTCCTCTTGCACTTTATCTGAAGACGATATTTTAGCTTCGATAATTTCCTTAATTTCCCCTACTGGAAGTTTGGTGTCTATACCGGAATATTCTGGTTGTTCTATTTCAGTGGGTGTTGCGATTTTCTCTTTCAATTCGTCTGCAGGCGTCGTCGGCTTTATGCTTTTAATTGGAAATTCGTGTGTAATTATATCCTCAACTAATTTCTTTTCGACGGTTGGTGTCGTAAATCTGTCCTCTTCTACTTCTACTGTAGAAGATATTTCAGGTTCGATAAGTTCCTTAACATTCATCGCCGGAGGTTCCGTGTCAATAATTACGTCTTCAGGCTGATCTTTGCCAGCTGCCTTTGCGACTTTTTCTATTATCGCATCTGCTGGCGTCTCAGGCTTTATGTATTTAATTGTTGTCTCATGTACACTTTCAGTTTCCATTACTTTCTTTTCGACGTTGGGAGTCTTAATTTTGTCCTTTTCTAGTTCCTTTGATGGCGACATTTTCGGTTCGATAATTTCCTTTATTTCCTCTACGGGAAGTTTCGTGTCTAGAACGGATTCTTCTACTTGTTCTGTTTCAGCAGTGGTTGTGATTTTCTCCTTTAATTCGTCTGCAGGAATTTGCGGTTTTGTGTCTTTAGTTGTTGGTTGTTGTACTACTACATCCCCAACTAATTCCATTTCAACTGTAGGTGTCTTAATTTTGTCCTCTTCTTCTTCTACTGTAGGAGAGGTTTCAGGTTCGATAAATTTCTTAACATCCCTCGCCGGAGGCTCCGTGTCAATGATAGAGTCTTCAGGCTGATTTTTGTCAGCTGACGTTGTGATTCTCTCTTTTATCTCATCTGTTGGCGTCTTCGGCTGTATATGTTTAATTTTTGTTTCGTGTACAGTTTCAGTATCTATTGCATTCTCCTCGAGGTCATGCGTCTTAGTTTTGTCCTCTTGTACTTTCTCTGTAGGCGATATTTTAGTTTCGATAATTTTCTCCACTGGAAATTTTGTGTATTTAGCAGAATCTTCTGGTTGTTCTATTGCAGCGGGTGTTGCGATTTTCTCTTTTAATTCGTCTGCAGGCGTTGTCGGCTTTATGCCTTTAATTGATGCTTCATGTACTATTATTTCCTCAACTAATTCCTTTTCGACGATTGGTGTCTTAATTTTGTCCTCTTCGTTTTCTATTGTAGATGTTTCAGGTTCGATAAGTTCCTTAACGTCCCTCGCCGGAGATTTTGTGTCAATAATAGAGTCTTCTGGCTGATCTTGGTCAGCTGACGTTATGATTCTCTCTTTTGTCTCATCTGTTGGTGTCTTCGGCTTTATATGTTTAATTATTGTTTCGTGTACCCTTTCAGAATCTATTATTTTCTCCTCTATGGCAGGTGTCTTAACTTTGTCCTCTTGTTCTTTCTCTGAAGGCAATATTTTAGTTTCGATATATTCCTTAATTTCCTCCACTGGGAGTTTGGTGTCTATAGCGGAATCTTCTGGTTCTATTTCAGTGGGTTTTACGATTCTATCTTTTAACTCTATAGGCGTCGTCAGCTTTATGCTTTTAATTGGTGCTTCGTGTGTAATTATATCCTCAACTAATTCCTTTTCGACGGTTGGTGTCTTAAATCTGTCCTCTTCTACTTCTACTGTAGGAGATGTTTCAGGTTCGATACATTTCTTAACGACCTTCGCCGGAGATTTTGTGTCAAGAATAGAGTCTTCTGGCTGAGCTTTGTCAGCTGACGTTGTGATTCTCTCTTTTATCTCATCTGTTGGTGTCTTCGGCTTTATATGTTTAATTGTTGCTTCGTGTACAGTTTCAGTATCTATTGTATTCTCCTCGATGTCAGGCGTTTTAGCTTTGTCCTCTTGTACTTTATCTGTAGGCAATATTTTAGTTTCGATAATTTTCTCTACTGGAAATTTGGTGTCTATAGCTGAATCTTCTGGTTGTTCTATTGCAGTGGGTGTTGCGATTTTCTCTTTTAATTCGTCTGCAGGAGTTGTCGGCTTTATGCCATTAATTGATGCTTCATGTATTATTATATCCTCAACTAATTTCTTTTCGACGATTGGTGTCTTAAATTTGTCCTCTTCTTTTTCTATTGTAGGAGATGTTTCAGGTTCTGGTCGTTCTATTTTAGTGGGTGTTGCGATTTTCTCTTTTAATTCATCTTCATGCTTCGTCGGCTTTATGCCTTTAATTAATGCTTCGTGTACTATTATATCCTCAACTAATTCTTTTTCGACGATTGGTGTCTTAATTTTGTCCTCTTCTACTTCTATTGTAGGAGATGTTTCAGGTTCGATAATTTCCCTAACGTCCCTCGCCGGAGATTTTGTGTCGATAATAGAGTCTTCTGGCTGATCTTTGTCAGCTGACGTTATGATTCTCTCTTTTATCTCTTCTGTTGGTGTCTTCGGCTTTATATGTTTAATTGTTTTTTCATGTACAGTTTCAGAATCTATTGTTTTCCCCTCTATGCCTGGTGTCTTAACTTTGTTCTCTTGCACTTTCTCTGAAGGCGATATTTTAGTTTCGATCATTTCCTTAATTTCCTCCACTGGAAGTTTGGTGTCTATAGCGGAACTTTCTGATTGTTCTATTTCAGTGGGTGTTACGATTCTATCTTTTAACTCTATAGGCGTCGTCGGCTTTATGCTTTTAATTGGTGCTTCGTGTGTAATTATATCCTCAACTAATTCCTTTTCTACGGTTGGTGTCATAAATCTGTCCTCTTCTACTTCTACTGTAGATGATATTTCTGGTTCGATAAGTTCCTTAACATCCCTCGCCGGAAGTTCCGTGTCAATAATAACGTCTCCAGGCTGATCTTTGCCAGCAGCCATTGCGACTTTTTCTTTTATCGCATCTGCTGGCGTCTCAGGCTTTATGTATTTAATTGTTGTCTCATGTACACTTTCAGTTTCCATTACTTTCTTTTCGACGGTAGGAATCTTAACTTTGTCCTTTTCCAATTCCTTTGATGGCGATATTTTCATTTCGACAATTTCCTTAATTTCCTGTTCGGGAAGTTTCGTGTCTATAACGGAGTCTTCTACTTGTTCTGTTTCAGTAGTAGTTGTGATTTCCTCTTTTAGTTCGTCTGCAGACATTTTCGGTTTTGTGTCTTTAGTTATTGTTTCATGTACTACTACATCCTCAACTAATTCCGTTTCGACGGTTGGTGTCTTAATTTTGTCCTCTTCTACTTCTACTGTAGGAGATGTTTCTGGTTCGATAAATTTCTTAACATCCCTGGCCGGAGTTTTGGTGTCAATGATAGAGTCTTCAGGCTGAGTTTTGTCTTTTGACGTTATGATTCTCCCTTTTATTTCATCTGTTGGCGTCTTCGGCTTTATATGTTTAATTGTTGTTTCATGTACAGTTTCAGTATCTATTCTTTTCTCCTCGATGTCAGGCGTCTTATCTTTGTCCTTTTGTACTTTCACTGAAGGCAATATTTTAGTTTCGATAATTTTCTCTACTGGAAATTTGGTGTCTATAGCTGAATCTTCTGGTTGTTCTATTGCAGTGGGTGTTGCGATTTTCTCTTTTAAATCGTCTGCAGGCGTTGTCGGCTTTATGCCTTTAATTGATGCTTCGTGTACTATTATATCCTCAACTAATTCCTTTTCGACGATTGGTGTCTTAATTTTGTCCTCTTCTACTTCTACTGTAGGAGATGTTTCAGGTTCGATAAATTTCTTAACAACCCTCGCCGGAGATTTTGTGTCAAGAATGGAGTCTTCTGGCTGATCTTTGTCAGCTGACGTGATTCTCTCTTTTATCTCATCTGTTGGTGTCTTCGGCTTTATATGTTTAATTGTTGTTTCGTGTACAGTTTCAGTATCTATTGTATTCTCCTCGATGTCAGGCGTTTTAGCTTTGTCCTCTTGTACTTTATCTGTAGGCAATATTTTAGTTTCGATAATTTTCTCTACTGGAAATTTGGTGTCTATAGCTGAATCTTCTGGTTGTTCTATTGCAGTGGGTGTTGCGATTTTCTCTTTTAATTCGTCTGCAGGAGTTGTCGGCTTTATGCCATTAATTGATGCTTCATGTACTATTATATCCTCAACTAATTTCTTTTCGACGATTGGTGTCTTAAATTTGTCCTCTACTTTTTCTATTGTAGGAGATGATTCAGGTTCTGGTCGTTCTATTTCAGTGGGGGTTGCGATTTTCTCTTTTAATTCATCTTCATGCTTCGTCGGCTTTATGCCTTTAATTAATGCTTCGTGTACTATTATATCCTCAACTAATTCCTTTTCCACGATTGGTGTCTTAATTTTGTCCTCGTCTACTTCTATTGTAATAGATGTTTCAGGTTCAATAATTTCCCTAACGTCCCTCGCCGGAGATTTTGTGTCGATAATAGAGTCTTCTGGCTGATTTTTGTCAGCTGACGTTATGATTCTCTCTTTTATCTCTTCTGTTGGTGTCTTCGGCTTTATATGTTTAATTGTTGTTTCATGTACAGTTTCAGAATCTATTGTTTTCTCCTCTATGCCAGGTGTCTTAACTATGTCCTCTTGTACTTTCTCTGAAGGCGATATTTTTATTTCGATAATTTCCTTAATTTCCTCCACTGGAAGTTTGGTGTCTATAGCGGAACTTTCTGGTTGTTCTATTTCAGTGGGTGTTACGATTCTATCTTTTAATTCTATAGGCGTCGTCGGCTTTATGTTTTTAATTGGTGCTTCGTGTGTAATTATATCCACAACTAATTCCTTTTCGAAGGTTGGTGTCATAAATCTGTCCTCTTCTACTTCTACTGTGGATGATATTTCAGGTTCGAGAAGTTCCTTAACATCCTTCGCCGGAGGTTCCGTGTCAATAATAACGTCTCCAGGCTGATCTTTGCCAGCAGCCGTTGCGACTTTTTCTTTTGTAGCATCTGCTGGCGTCTCAGGCTTTATGTATTTAATTGTTGTCTCAGGTACACTTTCAGTTTCCATTACTTTCTTTTCGATGGTAGGAGTCTTAACTTTGTCCTTTTCTACTTCCTTTGATGGCGATATTTTCGGTTCGACAATTTCCTTAATTTCCTCTTCGGGAAGTTTCGTGTCTAGAACGGAGTCTTCTACTTGTTCTATTTCAGTAGTAGTTGTGATTTTGTCTTTTAGTTCGTCTGCAGACATTTTCGGTGTTGTGTCTTTAGTTATTGTTTCGTGTACTACTACATCCTCAACTAATTCCATTTCGACGGTAGGTGTCTTAATTTTGTCCTCTTCTACTTCTATTGTAGGAGATGTTTCAGGTTCGATAATTTCCCTAACGTCCCTCGCCGGAGATTTTGTGTCAATAATAGAGTCTTCTGGCTGATCTTTGTCAGCTGACGTTATGATTCTCTCTTTTATCTCTTCTGTTGGTGTCTTCGGCTTTATATGTTTAATTGTTGTTTCATGTACAGTTTCAGAATCTATTGTTTTCTCCTCTGTGCCAGGTGTCTTAACTTTGTCCTCTTGTACTTTCTCTGAAGGCGATATTTTAGTTTCGATAATTTCCTTAATTTCCTCCACTGGAAGTTTGGTGTCTATAGCGGAACTTTCTGGTTGTTCTATTTCAGTGGGTGTTACGATTCTATCTTTTAATTCTATAGGCGTTGTCAGCTTTATGCCTTTAATTGATGCTTCATGTACTATTATATCCTCAACTAATTCCTTTTCGACGATTGGTGTCTTAATTTTGTCCTCTTCTTTTTCTATTGTAGGAGATGTTTCAGGTTCTGGTTGTTCTATTTCAGTGGGTGTTGCGATTTTCTCTTTTAATTCATCTGCATGCTTCGTCATCTTTATGCCTTTAATTGATGCTTCGTGTACTATTATATCCCCCACTAATTCCTTTTCAACGGTAGGTGTCTTAATTTTGTCCTCTTCTACTTCTATTGTAGGAGATGTTTCATTTTCGATAAATTTCTTAACGTCCCTCGCCGGAGATTTTGTGTCTAGAATAGAGTCTTCTGGCTGATCTTTTTCAGCTGACGTTGTGATTCTCTCTTTTATCTCATCTGTTGGTGTCCTCGGCTTTATATATTTAATTGTTGTTTCGTGTACAGTGTCAGTACCTATTGTATTCTCCTCGATGTCAGGTGTCTTAGCTTTTTCCTCTTGTACTTTCTCTGTAGGCAATATTTTAGTTTCGATAATTTTCTCTACTGTAAATTTGGTGTCTATAGCTGAATCTTCTGGTTGTTCTATTGCAGTTGGTGTTGCGATTTTCTCTTTTAATTCGTATGTAGGCGTTGTCGACTTTATGCCTTTAATTGATGCTTCATGTACTATTATATCCTCAACTAATTCCTTTTCGACGATTGGTGTCTTAATTTTGTCCTCTTCTTTTTCTATTGTGGGAGATGTTTCAGGCTCTGGTTGTTCTATTTCAGTGGGTGTTGCGATTTTCTCTTTTAATTCATCTGCATGCTTCGTCGGCTTTATGCCTTTAATTGATGCTTCGTGTACTATTATATCCTCAACTAATTCCTTTAAGACGATTGGCGTCTTAATTTTGTCCTCTTCTACTTCTACTGTAGGAGATGTTTCTGGTTCGATAAATTTCTTAACATCCCTCGCCGGAGTTTTCGTGTCAATGATAGAGACTTCAGGCTGATTTTTGTCTGCTGACGTTATGATTCTCTCTTTTATTTCATCTCTTGGCGTCTTCGGCTTTATATCTTTAATTGTTGTTTCATGTACTGTTTCAGTATCTATTGTTTTCTCCTCGATGTCAGGCGTCTTAGCTTTGTCCTGTTGTACTTTCTCGGAAGGCGATATTTTAGTTTCGATAATTTCATCTACTGGAAGTTTGGTCTCTATAGCGGAATCTTCTGGTTGTTCTATTTCAGTGGATGTTGCGATTTTCTCTTTTAATTCGTCTGCAGGCGTCGTCGGCTTTATGCCTTTAATTGATGCTGCATGTACCAATATATCCTCAATTAATTCCCTCCCCGGAGGTTCTGTGTCAATAATAGCGTCTTCAGGTTGATCTTTGTCAGCTGCTGTTACGACTTTTTCTTTTATTTCATATGCTGGCGTGTCAGGCTTTATGTATTTAATTGTCTCATGTACAGTTTCAGTTTCTATTATTTTCCTTTCGACGGTAGAAGTCTTAACTTTGTCCTTTTCTACTCCCTTTGATGGCGGTATTTTCGGTTCTACAATTTCCTTTATTTCCTCTACGGGAAGTTTCGTGTCTAGAACGGAATCTTCTACTTGTTCTGTTTCAGTAGTGGTTGTGATTTTCTCTTTTACTTCATCTGCAGGCATTTTTGGTTTTGTGTCTTTAGTTGTTGGTTCGTGTACTACTACATCCCCAACTAATTCCATTTCAACGGTAGGTGTCTTAATTTTGTCCTCTTCTACTTCTACTGTAGGAGATGTTTCAGGTTCGATAAATTTCTTAACATCCCTCGCTGGAGACTTCGTGTCAATGATAGAGTCTTCAGGCTGATTTTTGTCAGCTGACGTTGTGATTCTCTCTTTTATCTCATCTGTTGGTGTCTTCGGCTTTATATGTTTAATTGTTGTTTCGTGTACAGTTTCAGTATCTATTGTACTCTCCTCGATGTCAGGCGTCTTAGCTTTGTCCTCTTGTACTTTCTCTGTAGGCACTATTATAGTTTCGATAACTTTCTCTACTGGAAATTTGGTGTCTATAGCTGAATCTTCTGGTTGTTCTATTGCAGTGGGTGTTGCGATTTTCTCTTTTAATTCGTATGCAGGCGTTGTCGACTTTATGCCTTTAATTGGTGCTTCATGTACTATTATATCCTCAACTAATTCCTTTTCGGCGATTGGTGTCTTAATTTTGTCCTCTTCTTTTTCTATTGTAGGAGATGTTTCAGGTTCTGGTTGTTCTATTTCAGTGGGTGTTGCGATTTTCTCTTTTAATTCATCTGCATGCTTCGTCGGTTTTATGCCTTTAATTGATGTTTCGTGTACTATTATATCCTCAACTAATTCCTTTAAGACGATTGGTGACTTAATTTTGGCCTCTTCTACTTCTATTGTAGGAGATGTTTCAGGTTCGATAAGTTCCTTAACATCCCTCGCCGGAGATTTTGTGTCAATAATAGGGTCTTCTGGCTGATCTTTGTCAGCTGACGTTGTGATTCTCTCTTTTATCTCATATGTTGGTGTCTTCGGCTTTATATGTTTAATTGTTGTTTCGTGTACAGTTTCAGTATCTATTCTATTCTCCTCGATGTCAGGCGTCTTAACTTTGTCCTCTTGTACTTTCTCTGTAGACAATATTTTAGTTTCGATAATTTCCTCCACTGGAAATTTGGTGTCTATAGCTGAATCTTCTGGTTGTTCTATTGCAGTGGGTCTTGCGATTTTCTCTTTTAATTCGCCTGCAGGCGTTGTCGGCTTTATGCCTTTAAATGATGCTTCATGTACTATTATATCCTCAAATAACTTCTTTTCGACGATTGGTGTCTTAATTTTGTCCTCTTCTTTTTCTATTGTAGGAGATGTTTCAGGTTCTGGTTGTTCTATTTCAGTGGGTGTTGCGATGTTTCCTTTTAATTCATCTTCATGCTTCGTCGGCTTTATGCCTTTAATTAATGATTCGTGTACTATTATACTCTCAACTAATTCCTTTTCGACGATTGGTGTCTTAATTTTGTCCTCTTCTATTTCTATTGTAGGAGATGTTTCAGGTTCGATAAGTTCCTTAACGTCCCTCGCCGGAAATTTTGTGTGAATAATAGAGTCTTCTGGCTGAACTTTGTCAGCTGACGTTATGATTCTCTCTTTTATCTCTTCTGATGGTGTCTTCGGCTTTATATGTTTAATTGTTGTTTCATGTACAGTTTCAGAATCTATTGTTTTCTCCTCTATGCCAGGTGTCTTAACTTTGTCCTCTTGTACTTTCTCTGAAGGCGATATTTTAGTTTCGATAATTTCCTTAATTTCCTCCACTGGAAGTTTGGTGTCTATAGCGGAACTTTCTGGTTGTTCTATTTCAGTTGGTGTTACGATTCTATCTTTTAACTCGATAGGCGTCGTCGGCTTTATGTTTTTAATTGGTGCTTCGTGTGTAATTATATCCTCAACTAATTCCTTTTCGACGGTTGGTGTCTTAAATCTGTCCTCTTCTACTTCTACTGTAGGAGATGTTTCAGGTTCGATAAATTTCTTAACGACCTTCGCCGGAGATTTTGTGTCAAGAATAGAGTCTTCTGGCTGAGCTTTGTCAGCTGACGTTGTGATTCTCTCTTTTATTTCATCTGTTGGCGTCTTCGGCTTTATATGTTTAATTGTTGTTTCGTGTACAGTTTCAGTATCTATTGTATTCTCCTCGATGTCAGGCGTTTTAGCTTTGTCCTCTTGTACTTTATCTATAGGCAATATTTTAGTTTCGATAATTTTCTCTACTGGAAATTTGGTGTCTGTAGCTGAATCTTCTGGTTGTTCTATTGCAGTGGGTGTTGCGATTTTCTCTTTTAATTCGTCTGCAGGAGTTGTCGGCTTTATGCCATTAATTGATGCTTCATGTACTATTATATCCTCACCTAATTTCTTTTCGACGATTGGTGTCTTAAATTTGTCCTCTTCTTTTTCTATTGTAGGAGATGTTTCAGGTTCTGGTCGTTCTATTTCAGTGGGTGTTGCGATTTTCTCTTTTAATTCATCTTCATGCTTCGTTGGCTTTATGCCTTTAATTAATGCTTCGTGTACTATTATATCCTCAACTAATTCTTTTTCGACGATTGGTGTCTTAATTTTGTCCGCTTCTACTTCTATTGTAGGAGATGTTTCAGGTTCGATAATTTCCCTAACGTCCTTCGCCGGAGATTTTGTGTCGATAATAGAGTCTTCTGGCTGATCTTTGTCAGCTGACGTTATGATTCTCTCTTTTATCTCTTCTGTTGGTGTCTTCGGCTTTATATGTTTAATTGTTGTTTCATGTACAGTTTCAGAATCTATTGTTTTCCCCTCTATGCCTGGTGTCTTAACTTTGTCCTCTTGCACTTTCTCTGAAGGCGATATTTTAGTTTCGATCATTTCCTTAATTTCCTCCACTGGAAGTTTGGTGTCTATAGCGGAACTTTCTGACTGTTCTATTTCAGTGGGTGTTACGATTCTATCTTTTAACTCTATATTCGTCGTCGGCTTTATGCTTTTAATTGGTGCTTCGTGTATAATTATATCCTCAACTAATTCCTTTTCTACGGTTGGTGTCATAAATCTGTCCTCTTCTACTTCTACTGTAGATGATATTTCTGGTTCGATAAGTTCCTTAACATCCCTCGCCGGAAGTTCCGTGTCAATAATAACGTCTCCACGCTGATCTTTGCCAGCAGCCGTTGCGACTTTTTCTTCTATCGCATCTGCTGGCGTCTCAGGCTTTATGTATTTAATTGTTGTCTCGTGTACACTTTCAGTTTCCATTACTTTCTTTTCGACGGTAGGAGTCTTAACTTTGTCCTTTTCCACTTCCTTTGATGGCGATATTTTCATTTCGACAATTTCCTTAATTTCCTGTTCGGGAAGTTTCGTGTCTATAACGGAGTCTTCTACTTGTTCTGTTTCAGTAGTAGTTGTGATTTCCTCTTTTAGTTCGTCTGCAGACATTTTCGGTTTTGTGTCTTTAGTTATTGTTTCATGTACTACTACATCCTCAACTAATTCCGTTTCGACGGTAGGTGTCTTAATTTTGTCCTCTTCTACTTCTACTGTAGGAGATGTTTCTGGTTCGATAAATTTCTTAACATCCCTGGCCGGAGTTTTCGTGTCAATGATAGAGTCTTCAGGTTGAGTTTTGTCTTTTGACGTTATGATTCTCCCTTTTATTTCATCTGTTGGCGTCTTCGGCTTTATATGTTTAATTGTTGTTTCATGTACAGTTTCAGTATCTATTCTTTTCTCCTCGATGTCAGGCGTCTTATCTTTGTCCTTTTGTACTTTCTCTGAAGGCAATATTTTAGTTTCGATAATTTTCTCTACTGGAAATTTGGTGTCTATAGCTGAATCTTCTGGTTGTTCTATTGCAGTGGGTGTTGCGATTTTCTCTTTTAATTCGTCTGCAGGCGTTGTCGGCTTTATGTCTTTAATTGATGCTTCGTGTACTATTATATCCTCAACTAATTCCTTTTCGACGATTGATGTCTTAATTTTGTCCTCTTCTACTTCTACTGTAGGAGATGTTTCAGGTTCGATAAATTTCTTAACAACCCTCGCCGGAGATTTTGTGTCAAGAATGGAGTCTTCTGGCTGATCTTTGTCAGCTGACGTTGTGATTCTCTCTTTTATCTCATCTGTTGGTGTCTTCGGCTTTATATGTTTAATTGTTGTTTCGTGTACAGTGTCAGTACCTATTGTATTCTCCTCGATGTCAGGCGTCTTAGCTTTTTCCTCTTGTACTTTCTCTGTAGGCAATATTTTAGTTTCGATAATTTTCTCTACTGGAAATTTGGTGTCTATAGCTGAATCTTCTGGTTGTTCTATTGCAGTGGGTGTTGCGATTTTCTCTTTTAATTCATCTGCAGGAGTTGTCGGCTTTATGCCATTAATTGATGCTTCATGTACTATTATATCCTCAACTAATTTCTTTTCGACGATTGGTGTCTTAAATTTGTCCTCTACTTTTTCTATTGTAGGAGATGTTTCAGGTTCTGGTTGTTCTATTTCAGTGGGGGTTGCGATTTTCTCTTTTAATTCATCTTCATGCTTCGTCGGCTTTATGCCTTTAATTAATGCTTCGTGTACTATTATATCCTCAACTAATTCCTTTTCCACGATTGGTGTCTTAATTTTGTCCTCGTCTACTTCTATTGTAGGAGATGTTTCAGGTTCGATTATTTCCCTAACTTCTCTCGCCGGAGATTTTGTGTCGATAATAGAGTCTTCTGGCTGATCTTTGTCAGCTGACGTTATGATTCTCTCTTTTATCTCTTCTGTTGGTGTCTTCGGCTTTATATGTTTAATTGTTGTTTCATGTACAGTTTCAGAATCTATTGTTTTCTCCTCTATGCCAGGTGTCTTAAATTTGTCCTCTTGTACTTTCTCTGAAGGCGATATTTTAGTTTCGATAATTTCCTTAATTTCCTCCACTGGAAGTTTGGTGTCTATAGCGGAACTTTCTGGTTGTTCTATTTCAGTGGGTGTTACGATTCTATCTTTTAATTCTATAGGCGTCGTCGGCTTTATGTTTCTAATTGGTGCTTCGTGTGTAATTATATCCACAACTAATTCCTTTTCGAAGGTTGGTGTCATAAATCTGTCCTCTTCTACTTCTACTCTGGATGATATTTCAAGTTCGATAAGTTCCTTAACATCCTTCGCCGGAGGTTCCGTGTCAATAATAACGTCTCCAGGCTGATCTTTGCCAGCAGCCGTTGCGACTTTTTCGTTTGTAGCATCTGCTGGCGTCTCAGGCTTTATGTATTTAATTGTTGTCTCAGGTACACTTTCAGTTTCCATTACTTTCTTTTCGATGGTAGGAGTCTTAACTTTGTCCTTTTCTACTTCCTTTGATGACGATATTTTCGGATCGACAATTTCCTTAATTTCCTCTTCGGGAAGTTTCGTGTCTAGAACGGAGTCTTCTACTTGTTCTATTTCAGTAGTAGTTGTGATTTTCTCTTTTAGTTCGTCTGCAGACATTTTCGGTGTTGTGTCTTTAGTTATTGTTTCGTGTACTACTACATCCTCAACTAATTCCATTTCGACGGCAGGCGTCTTAATTTTGTCCTCTTCTACTTCTATTGTAGGAGATGTTTCAGGTTCGATAATTTCCCTAACGTCCCTCGCCGGAGATTTTGTGTCAATAATAGAGTCTTCTGGCTGATCTTTGTCAGCTGACGTTATGATTCTCTCTTTTATCTCTTCTGTTGGTGTCTTCTTCTTTATATGTTTAATTGTTGTTTCATGTACAGTTTCAGAATCTATTGTTTTCTTATCTGTGCCAGGTGTCTTAACTTTGTCCTCTTGTACTTTCTCTGAAGGCGATATTTTAGTTTCGATAGTTTCCTTAATTTCCTCCACTGGAAGTTTGGTGTCTATAGCGGAACTTTCTGGTTGTTCTATTTCAGTGGGTGTTACGATTCTATCTTTTAATTCTATAGGCGTTGTCAGCTTTATGCCTTTAATTGATGCTTCATGTACTATTATATCCTCAACTAATTCCTTTTCGACGATTGGTGTCTTAATTTTGTCCTCTTCTTTTTCTATTCTAGGGGATGTTTCAGGTTCTGGTTGTTCTATTTCAGTGGGTGTTGCGATTTTCTCTTTTAATTCATCTGCATGCTTCGTCGGCTTTATGTCTTTAATTGGTGCTTCGTGTACTATTATATCCCCAACTAATTCCTTTTCAACGGTAGGTGTCTTAATTTTGTCCTCTTCTACTTCTACTGTAGGAGATGTTTCATTTTCGATAAATTTCTTAACGTCCCTCGCCGGAGATTTTGTGTCTAGAATAGAGGCTTCTGGCTGATCTTTTTCAGCTGACGTTGTGATTCTCTCTTTTATCTCATCTGTTGGTGTCCTCGGCTTTGTATGTTTAATTGTTGTTTCGTGTACAGTGTCAGTACCTATTGTATTCTCCTCGATGTCAGGCGTCTTAGCTTTTTCCTCTCGTACTTTCTCTGTAGGCAATATTTTAGTTTCGATAATTTTCTCTACTGTAAATTTGGTGTCTATAGCTGAATCTTCTGGTTGTTCTATTGCACTGGGTGTTGCGATTTTCTCTTTTAATTCGTATGCAGGTGTTGTCGACTTTATGCCTTTAATTGATGCTTCATGTACTATTATATCCTCAACTAATTCCTTTTCGACGATTGGTGTCTTAATTTTGTCCTCTTCTTTTTCTATTGTGGGAGTTGTTTCAGGTTCTGGTTGTTCTATTTCAGTGGGTGTTGCGATTTTCTCTTTTAATTCATCTGCATGCTTCGTCGGCTTTATGCCTTTAATTGATGCTTCGTGTACTATTATATCCTCAACTAATTCCTTTAAGACGATTGGCGTCTTAATTTTGTCCTCTTCTACTTCTACTGTAGGAGATGTTTCTGGTTCGATAAATTTCTTAACATCCCTCGCCGGAGTTTTCGTGTCAATGATAGAGTCTTCAGGCTGATTTTTGTCTGCTGACGTTATGATTCTCTCTTTTATTTCATCTCTTGGCGTCTTCGTCTTTATATCTTTAATTGTTGTTTCATGTACTGTTTCAGTATCTATTGTTTTCTCCTCGATGTCAGGCGTCTTAGCTTTGTCCTCTTGTACTTTCTCGGAAGGCGATATTTTAGTTTCGATAATTTCATCTACTGGAAGTTTGGTCTCTATAGCGGAATCTTCTGGTTGTTCTATTTCAGTGGATGTTGCGATTTTCTCTTTTAATTCGTCTGCAGGCGTCGTCGGCTTTATGCCTTTAATTGATGCTGCATGTACCAATATATCCTCAATTAATTCCCTCGCCGGAGGTTCTATGTCAATAATAGCGTCTTCAGGCTGATCTTTGTCAGCTGCTCTTACGACTTTTTCTTTTATTTCATATGCTGGCGTGTCAGGCTTTATGTATTTAATTGTCTCATTTACAGTTTCAGTTTCTATTATTTTCCTTTCGACGGTAGAAGTCTTAACTTTGTCCTTTTCTACTCCCTTTGATGGCGGTATTTTCGGTTCTACAATTTCCTTTATTTCCTCTACGGGAAGTTTCGTGTCTAGAACGGAATCTTCTACTTGTTCTGTTTCAGTAGTGGTTGTGATTTTCTCTTTTACTTCATCTGCAGGCATTTTTGGTTTTGTGTCTTTAGTTGTTGGTTCGTGTACTACTACATCCCCAACTAATTCCATTTCAACGGTAGGTGTCTTAATTTTGTCCTCTTCTACTTCTACTGTAGGAGATGTTTCAGGTTCGTTAAATTTCTTAACATCCCTCGCTGGAGCCTTCGTGTCAATGATAGAGTCTTCAGGCTGATTTTTGTCAGCTGACGTTGTGATTCTCTCTTTTATCTCATCTGTTGGTGTCTTCGGCTTTATATGTTTAATTGTTGTTTCGTGTACAGTTTCAGTATCTATTGTACTCTCCTCGATGTCAGGCGTCTTAGCTTTGTCCTCTTGTACTTTCCCTGTAGGCACTATTATAGTTTCGATAACTTTCTCTACTGGAAATTTGGTGTCTATAGCTGAATCTTCTGGTTGTTCTATTGCAGTGGGTGTTGCGATTTTCTCTTTTAATTCGTATGCAGGCGTTGTCGACTTTATGCCTTTAATTGGTGCTTCATGTACTATTATATCCTCAACTAATTCCTTTTCGGCGATTGGTGTCTTAATTTTGTCCTCTTCTTTTTCTATTGTAGGAGATGTTTCAGGTTCTGGTTGTTCTATTTCAGTGGGTGTTGCGATTTTCTCTTTTAATTCATCTGCATGCTTCGTCGGTTTTATGCCTTTAATTGATGTTTCGTGTACTATTATATCCTCAACTAATTCCTTTAAGACGATTGGTGACTTAATTTTGGCCTCTTCTACTTCTATTGTGGGAGATGTTTCAGGTTCGATAAGTTCCTTAACGTCCCTCGCCGGAGATTTTGTGTCAGTAATAGAGTCTTCTGGCTGAACTTTGTCAGCTGACGTTATGATTCTCTCTTTTATCTCTTCTGATGGTGTCTTCGGCTTTATATGTTTAATTGTTGTTTCATGTACAGTTTCAGAATCTATTGTTTTCTCCTCTATGCCAGGTGTCTTAACTTTGTCTTCTTGTACTTTCTCTGAAGGCGATATTTTAGTTTCGATAATTTCCTTAATTTCCTCCACTGGAAGTTTGGTGTCTATAGCGGAACTTTCTGGTTGTTCTATTTCAGTTGGTGTTACGATTCTATCTTTTAACGCGATAGGCGTCGTCGGCTTTATGCTTTTAATTGGTGCTTCGTGTGTAATTATATCCTCAACTAATTCCTTTTCGACGGTTGGTGTCATAAATCTGTCCTCTTCTACTTCTACTGTAGATGATATTTCAGGTTCGATAAGTTCCTTAACATCCTTCGCTGGAGGTTCCGTGTCAATAATAACGTCTCCAGGCTGATCTTTACCAGCAGCCGTTGCGACTTTTTCTTTTATCGCATCTGCTGGCGTCTCAAGCTTTATGTATTTAATTGTTGTCTCATGTACACTTTCAGTTTCCTTTACTTTCTTTTCGACGGTAGGAGTCTTAACTTTGTCCTTTTCTACTTCTTTTGATGGCGATATTTTCGGTTCGACAATTTCCTTAATTTCCTCTTCGGGAAGTTTCGTGTCTAGAACGGAGTCTTCTACTTGTTCTATTTCAGTAGTAGTTGTGATTTTCTCTTTTAGTTCGTCTCCAGACATTTTCGGTTTTGTGTCTTTAGTTGTTGTTTCGTGTACTACTACATCCTCAACTAATTTCGTTTCGACGGTAGGTGCCTTAATTTTGTCCTCTTCTACTTCTACTGTAGGAGATGTTTCTGGTTCGATAAGTTTCTTAACATCCATCGCCGGAGTTGTCGTGTCAATGATAGAGTCTTCAGGCTGATTTTTGTCTGCTGACGTTATGATTCTCTCTTTTATTTCATCTGCTGGCGTCTTCTGCTTCATATGTTTAATTGTTGTTTCATGTGCAGTTTCAGTATCTATTGTTTTCTCCTCGATGTCAGGCGTCTTAGCTTTATCCTCTTGTACTTTCTCTGAAGGCAGTATTTTAGTTTCGATAATTTTCTCTACTGGATATTTGGTGTCTATAGCTGAATCTTCTGGTTGTTCTATTGCAGTGGGTGTTGCAATTTTCTCTTTTAATTCGTCTGCAGGCGTTGTCTGCTTTATGACTTTAATTGATGCTTCATGTCCTATTATATCCTCAACTAATTCCTTTTCGACGATTGGTGTCTTAATTTTGTCCTCTTCTTTTTCTATTGTAGGAGATGTTGCAGGTTCTGGTTGTTCTATTTCAGTGGGTGTTGCGATTTTCTCTTTTATTTCATCTGCATGCTTCGTCGGCTTTATGCCTTTAATTGATGCTTCGTGTACTATTATATCCTCAACTAATTCCTTTTCAGCGGTAGGTGTCTTAATTTTGTCCTCTTCTACTTCTATTGTAGGAGATGTTTCAGGTTCGATAAATTTCTTAACGTCCCTCGCCGGAGATTTTGTGTCAAGAATAGAGTCTTCTGGCTGATCTTTGTCAGCTGACGTTGTGATTCTCTCTTTTATCTCATCTGTTGGTGTCTTCGGCTTTATATGTTTAATTGTTGTTTTGTGTACAGTTTCAGTATCTATTGTATTCTCCTCGATGTCAGGCGTCTTAGCTTTGTCCTCTTGTACTTTCTCTGTAGGCAATATTTTAGTTTCAATAATTATCTCTACCGGAAATTTGGTGTTTATATCTGAATCTTCTGGTTGTTCTATTGCAGTGGGTGTTGCGATTTTCTCTTTTAGTTCGTCTGCAGGCGTTGTCGGCTTTATGCCTTTAATTGATGCTTCATGTACTATTATATCCTCAACTAATTCCTTTTCGACGATTGGTATCTTAATTTTGTCCTCTTCTTTTTCTATTGTAGGAGATGTTTCAGGTTCTGGTTGTTCTATTTCAGTGTTCGTTGCGATTTTCTCTTTTAATTCATCTTCATGCTTCGTCGGCTTTATGCCTTTAATTAATGCTTCGTGTACTATTATATCCTCATCTAAGTCCTTTTCGACGATTGGTGTCTTAATTTTGGCCTCTTCTACTTCTATTGTAGGAAATGTTTCAGGTTCGATAAGTTCCTTAACGTCCCTCGCCGGAGCTTTTGTGTCAATAATAGAGTCTTCTGGCTGATCTTTGTCAGCTGACGTTATGATTCTCTCTTTTATCTCTTCTGTTGGTGTCTTCGGCTTTATATGTTTAATTGTTGTTTCATGTACAGTTTCAGAATCTATTGTTTTCTCCTCTATGCCAGGTGTCTTAACTTTGTCCTCTTGTACTTTCTCTGAAGGCGATATTTTAGTTTCGATAATTTCCTTAATTTCCTCCATTGGAAGTTTGGTGTCTATAGCGGTACTTTCTGGTTGTTCTATTTTAGTGGGTGTTACGATTCTATCTTTTATTTCTATAGGCGTCGTCGGCTTTATGCTTTTAATTGGTGCTTCGTGTGTAATTATATCCTCAACTAATTCCTTTTCGACGGTTGGTGTCATAAATCTGTCCTCTTCTACTTCTACTGTAGATGATATTTCAGCTTCGATAAGTTCCTTAACATCCTTTGCCGGAGGTTCCGTGTCAATAATAACGTCTCCAGGCTGATCTTTGCCAGCAGCCGTTGCGACTTTTTCTTTTATCGCATCTGCTGGAGCCTCAGGCTTTATGTATTTAATTGTTGTCTCATGTACACTTTCAGTTTCCATTACTTTCTTTTCGACGGTAGGAGTCTTAACTTTGCCCTTTTCTACTTCCTTTGATGGCGATATTTTCGATTCGACAATTTCCTTAATTTCCTCTTCGGGAAGTTTCGTGTCTAGAACGGAGTCTTCTACTTGTTCTATTTCAATAGTAGTTGTGATTTTCTCTTTTAGTTCGTCTGCAGACATTTTTGGTTTTGTGTGTTTAGTTATTGTTTCGTGTACTACTACATCCTCAACTAATTCCGTTTCGACGGTAGGTGTCTTAATTTTGTCCTCTTCTACTTCTACTGTAGTAGATGTTTCTGGTTCGATAAATTTCTTAACACCCCTCGCCGGAGTTTTCATGTCAATGACAGAGTCTTCAGGCTGATTTTTGTCTGCTGACGTTATGATTCTCTCTCTTATTTCATCTGTTGGCGTCTTCGGCTTTATATGTTTAATTGTTGTTTCGTGTACAGTTTCAGTATCTATTGTTTTCTCCTCGATGTCAGGCGTCTTAGCTTTGTCCTCTTGTACTTTCTCTGAAGGCGTTATTTTAGTATCGATAATTTCATCTTCTGGAAGTTTGGTGTCTATAGCGGAATCTTCTGGTTGTTCTATTTCAGTGGGTGTTGCGATTTTCTCTTTTAATTCGTCTGCAGGCGTCGTCGGCTTTGTGCCTTTAATTGATGCTTCATGTACCAATATATTCTCTACTAATTCCCTCGCCGGAGGTTCCGTGTCAATAATAGCGTCTTCAGGCTGATCTTTGTCAGCTGCTGTTACGACTGTTTCTTTTATTTCATATGCTGGCGTGTCAGGCTTTATGTATTTAATTGTCTCATGTACAGTTTCAGTTTCCATTATTTTCCTTTCGGCGGTAGGAGTCTTAACTTTGTCCTTTTCTACTCCCTTTGATGGCGATATTTTCGGTTCGACAATTTCCTTTATTTCCTCTACGGGAAGTTTCGTGTCTAGAACGGAGTCTTCTACTTGTTCTCTTTCAGTAGTGGTTGTGATTTTCTCTTTTACTTCATCTGCAGGTATTTTTGGTTTTGTGTCTTTAATTGTTGGTTCGTGTACTACTACATCCCCAACTAATTCCATTTCAACGGTAGGTGTCTTAATTTTGTCCTCTTCTACTTCTACTGTAGGAGATGTTTCAGGTTCGATAAATTTCTTAACATCCCTCGCCGGAGGCTTCGTGTCAATGATAGAGTCTTCAGGCTGATTTTTGTCAGTTGACGTTGTGATTCTCTCTTTTATCTCATCTGCTGGTGTCTTCGGCTTTATATGTTTAATTGTTGTTTTATGTACAGTTTCAGTATCTATTGTATTCTCCTCGATGTCACGCGTCTTAGATTTGTCCTCTTGTACTTTCTCTGTAGGCAATATTTTAGTTTCGATAATTTTCTCTACTGGAAATTTGGCGTCTATAGCTGAATCTTCTGGTTGTTCTATTTTAGTGGGTGTTGCGATTTTCTCTTTTAATTCGTCTGCAGGCGTCGTCGGCCGTATGCTTTTAATTGGTGCTTCGTGTGTAATTATATCCTCAACTAATTCCTTCTCGACGATTGGTGTCTTAATTTTGTCCTCCTCTTTTTCTATTGTATTAGATGTTTCTGATTCTGATTGTTCTATTTCAGTGGGTGTTGCCATTTTCTCTTTTATTTCATCTGCATGCTTCGTCGGCTTTATGCCTTTAATTAATGCTTCGTGTACTATTATATCCTCAACAAATTCCTTTTCGACGATTGGTGTCTTAATTTTGTCCTCTTCTACTTCTATTATAGATGTTTCAGGTTCGATAAGTTCCTTAACGTCCCTCGCCGGAGATTTTGTGTCAATAATAGAGTCTTCTGGCTGATCTTTGTCAGCTGACGTTATGATTCTCTCTTTTATCTCATCTGTTGGTGTCTTCGGCTTTATATGTTTAATTGTTATTTCATGTACAGTTTCAGAATCTATTGTTTTCTCC
This sequence comes from Stenurella melanura, assembly GCA_963583905.1. Taxonomy (NCBI): domain Eukaryota; kingdom Metazoa; phylum Arthropoda; class Insecta; order Coleoptera; family Cerambycidae; genus Stenurella; species Stenurella melanura. Next base: position 200,532,116 of record OY757309.1, read on the forward strand.
TCTATGCCAGGTGTCTTAACTTTGTCCTCTTGTACTTTCTCTGAAGGCGATATTTTAGTTTCGATAATTTCCTTATTTTCCTCCACTGGAAGTTTGGTGTCTATAGCGGAACTTTCTGGTTGTTCAATTTCAGTGGGTGTTACGATTCTATCTTTTAACTCTATAGGCGTCGTCGGCTTTATGCTTTTAATTGGTGCTTCGTGTGTAATTATATCCTCAACTAATTCCTTTTCTACGGTTGGTGTCATAAATCTGTCCTCTTCTACTTCTACTGTAGATGATAGTTCAGGTTCGATAAGTTCCTTAACATCCTTCGCTGGAGGTTCCGTGTCAATAATAACGTCTCCAGGCTGATCTTTACCAGCAGCCGTTGCGACTTTTTCTTTTATCGCATCTGCTGGCGTCTCAGGCTTTATGTATTTACTTGTTGTCTCATGTACACTTTCAGTTTCCATTACTTTCTTTTCGACGGTAGGAGTCTTAACTTTGTCCTTTTCTACTTCCTTTGATGGCGACATTTTCGGTTCGACAATTTCCTTAATTTCCTCTTCGGGAAATTTCGTGTCTAGAACGGAGTCTTCTACTTGTTCTATTTCAGTAGTAGTTGTGATTTTCTCTGTTAGTTCTTCTGCAGACATTTTCGATTTTGCATCTTTAGTTATTATTTCGTGTACTACTACATCCTCAACCAATTCCGTTTCAACGGTAGGTGTCTTAATTTTGTCCTTTTCTACTTCTGCTGTAGATGTTTCTGGTTCGATAAATTTCTTAACATCCCTTGCCGGAGTTTTCGTGTCAATGATAGAGTCTTCAGGCTGATTTTTGTCTGCTGACGTTATGATTCTCTCCTTTATTTCATTTGTTGGCGTCTTCGGCTTTATATTTTTAATTGTTGTTTCATGTATGGCTTCAGAATCTATTGTTGTCTCCTCGATGTCAGGCGTCCTAGTTTTGTCCTCTTGTACTTTCCCTGAAGGCGATATTTTACTTTCGATAATTTCCTCTACTGGAAGTTTGGTGTCTATAGCGGAATCATCTGGTTGTTCTATTTCAGTGGGTGTTGCGATTTTCTCTTTTAATTCGTCTGCAGGCGTCGTCGGCCTTATGCTTTTAATTGGTGCTTCGTGTGTAATTATATCCTCAACTAATTTCTTTTCGACGGTTGGTGTCTTAAATCTGTCCTCTTCTACTTCTACTGTAGAAGATATTTCAGGTTCGATAAGTTCCTTAACATCCTTCGCTGGAGGTTCCGTGTCAATAATAACGTCTTCAGGCTGATCTTTGCCAGCTGCCGTTGCGACTTTTTCTTTTATCGCATCTGCTGGCGTCTCAGGCTTTATGTATTTAATTGTTGTCTCATGTACACTTTCAGTTTCCTTTACTTTCTTTTCGACGGTAGGAGTCTTAATTCTGTCCTTTTCTACTTCCTTTGATGGCGATATTTTTGGTTCGACAATTTCCTCTATTTGCTCTACGGGAAGTTTCGTATCTAGAACGTAGTCTTCTGCTTGTTCTGCTTCAGTAGTGGTTGTGATTTTCTCTTTTAATTCTTCTACAGGCATTTTCGGTTTTGTGTCTTTAGTTGTTTTTTCGTGTACTACTACATCCCCCACTAATTTCATTTCAACCGTAGGTGTCTTAATTTTGTCCTCTTCTACTTTTACTGTAGGAGATGTTTCAGGTTCGATAAATTTCTTAACATCCCTCGCCGGAGGCTTCGTGTCAATGATAGAGTCTTCAGGCTTATTTTTGTCAGCTGACGCCGTGATTCTCTCTTTTATCTCATCCGTTGGCGTCTTCGGCTTTATATGTTTAATTGTTGTTTCATGTACAGTTTCAGTATCTACTGTTTTCTCCTCGATGTCAGGCGTCTTAGCTTTGTCCTCTTGTACTTGCTCTGTAGGCGATATTTTAGTTTCGATAATTTCCTTAATTTCCTCTACTGGAAGTTTGGTGTCTATACCGGAATGTTCTGGTTGTTCTATTCCAGTGGGTGTTACGATTCTATCTTGTAACTCTGCAGGCGTCGTCGGCTTTATGCTTTTAATTGGTGCTTCGTGTGTAATTATATCCTCAGCTAATTCCTTTTCGACGGATGGTGTCTTAGATCTGTGCTCTTCTACTTCTACTGTAGAAGATATTTCAGGTATGATAAGTTCCTTAACATCCTTCGCTGGAGGTTCCGTATCAATAATAGACTCTCCAGGCTGATCTTTGTCAGCTGCCGTTGTGACTTTTTCTATTACCTCATCAGCTGCCGTCTCAGACTTTATGTTTTTAAATCTTGTCTCATGTACAGTTTCAGTTTCTATTACTTTCCTTTCGACGGTGGGAGTCTTAATATTGTCCTTTTCTACTTCCTTTGATGGCGATATATTCGGTTCGACAATTTCCTTAATTTCCTCTACGGGATGTTTCGTGTCTAGAGCGGAGTCTTCTACTTGTTCCATTTCAGTGGCGGTTGTGATTTTTTCTTTTAATTCGTCTGCAGGCATTTTCGGTTTTATGTCTTTAGTCTTTAGTACTTGTACTACTACATCCTCAACTAATTCCGTATCAACGGTAGGTGTCTTAATTTTGTCCTCTTCTACTTCCATTGAATGCGATATTTTAGTTTCGATAATTTTTTTAATTTCCTCTACTGCAAGTTTGGTGTCTATACCAGCATCTTCTGGTTGTTCTATTTCAGTGGGGGTTGTGATTTTCTCTTTTAAATCGTCTGCAGGCGTCGTCGGCTTGATGTCTTTAATTGTTGTTTCGTGTACTGGTATATCCTCAACTAATTCCTTTTCGACGGTGGATGTCATAATTTTGTCATCATCTACTTCTATTGTAGGAAATATTTCAGGTTCGACAAGTTTCTTAACATCCTTCACCGGAGATTTCGTGTCAATAATAGCGTCTTCAAGCTGATCTGTGTCAGATGGCGTTATGATTTTCTCTTTTATCTCATCTGCTTTCGACTTCGGCTTTATCTCTTTAACTGTTGTTTCATGTGCAGTTTCAGATTCTATTGCTTTCTTCTCGACAGTAGGCGTCTTAATTTTGTCCTCTTCTACTTCCCTTGAAGGCGATATTTTAGGTTCGATAATTTTCTCACCTTCTCCCAAGGGAAGTTTCGTGTCAATAAGGGAGTCTTCTGATTGTTCTATTTCGGTGGTTACTGTGATTTCCTCTTTTAGTTCCTCTACAGGGGTCTTCGGCTTTATATCTTTAATTGTTGGTTGGTGTACTATTATATCCTCAACTGATACCGTTTCGACGGTAGGTGTTTTAATATTGTCCTCTTCTACTTCTATAGTAGGAGATATTTCAGGTTCTCTAAGTTTCGTAACTATCTTCACCGGAGGTTTCCGGTCAGCAAAAGAGTCTTCTGGTTGTTCTTTGTCAGCTGACGTTGTGATTTCCTCTTTTCTGTCATCTGTTGGCGTCTTCGGCTTTAAATGTTTAATTGCTGTTTCATGTACAATTTCAGATTCCATTGTTTTCTTCTCGACGGTAGGCGTCCTAATTTTATCCTTTTCTACTTCCCTTGAAGACGATATTTTAAGTTCGATAATATTCTGAATTTCTTCCAAGGGAAGTTTCGTGTCAATAACGGAGTATTCTGGTTTTTCTATTTCAGTGGTTGTGATTCTCTTTATTAATTCGTCAGCGTGCGTCTTAGGCTTTATGTCTCTAATTGTTGGTTTATGTACTATTATATCCTCAACTAATTCCTTATCGACGGTAGGTGTCTTAATTTTGTCCTCTACTTCTACTCTAGGAGATATTTTATGTTCGACAATTTCTTTAATTTCCTGTACTGGAAGTTTCGTGTCCATACCGGAGTCTTCAGTTTGTTTTTTTTCAGTGGGTGTTGTCATTTCCTCTCGTAATTCGTATGCAGGTGTCTTTGGCTTTATATCCTTTATTGTTCGTTCGTGTACTATTATAGCCTCAACTAATTCCTCTTCGACGATAGCCGTCTTAATTATGTCCTTTTCCACTTCCTCTGATGACAATATTTTAGGTTCGATAATTTCCTTAATTTCCTCTACTGGATATTTGCTGTCTATACCGGAGTGTTCTGGTTGTTCTATTTCAGTGGTAGTTATGATTTTGTCTATTAATTCGTCCGCAGGCCTTTTCGGCTTTATGTCTTTAGTTGTTATTTCGTATACTACTTTATCCTCAATTAATTCCTCTTCGACGGTAGGTGTCTTAATTTTGTCCTCCTCTGCTTCCACTGTAGGAGACGTTTTTCTTTCGATAAATTCCTTAACATCCTTCGCTGGAGGTTTCATGTCAACAACAGAGTCTTCTGGCTGTTCTTTGTCAGATGGCGTTGTGATTTCCTCTATTATCTCATATGTTGACGTCTTCGGCTTTATATGTTTAATTGTTGTTTCATATGCAGTTACAGTTTCTCTTACTTCCTTCTCGATGGCAGGTGTCTCAATTTTGTCCTCTTCTACTTCCTTTGAATGCGATATTTTAGTTTCTATAATTTTTTTAATTTCCTTTACTGGAAGTTTGGTGTCTATACCGGCGTCTCTTGGTTGTTCAATTTCAGTGGTTGTTGCGATTTTCTCTTTTATTTCGTCAATATGCGTCGTTGGCTTTATGCCTTTAATTGATGGTTCTTGTACTATTATATCCTCAACTAATTCCTTTTCGACGATTGGTGTCTTAATTTTGTCCTCTTCTACTTCTACTCTAGGAGATGTTTCCGATTCGATAAGTTCCTTAACATCCCTCGCCGGAGGTTTCGTGTCAATAATAGGATCTTCAAGCTGATCTTTGTCAGATGACGTTATGGTTCTCTCTTTTACCTCATCTGTTGGCGTCTTCGGCTTTATATGTTTAATTGTTGTTTCATGTGCAGTCTCAGTTTCTATTACTTTCTTCTCGACGGTAGGTGTCTTAATTTTGTCCTCATCTACTTCCTTTGAAGGCAATATTTTAGTTTCGATAATTTCTTTAAATTCCTCTACTGGAAGTTTGGTGTCTATAACGGAGTCTTCTGGTTGTTCCATTTCAGTGGTTGTAGTGATTTTCTCTTGTAATTCATCCTTAATAGTGGGTTCGTGTACTATTCTATCCTCACCTAATTCCTTTTCGACGGTAGGTGTCTTAATTTTGTCCATTTTTACTCCTACTGTAAGGAATGTTCCAGGTTCGATAAGTTCCTTAACATCCTTCGCCGGAGGTTTCGCGTCAATAATAGAATCTTCAGGCTGATCTTTGTCAGATGGCGCTATGATTTTCTCTTTAGTCTCATCTGCTGGCGACTTCAGCTTTATCTCTTTAACTGTTGTTTTACGTACAGTTTCCCTTTTTGTTTCTTTCTTTTCGACGGTAGATGTCTCAATTTTGCCTCTTTCTGCTTCCCCTGTAGGAGATATTTTAGATTCGATGATTTTCTCAATTCCTTCCAAGGCAAGTTTCGTGTCAGTATCGGAGTCTTCTGATTGCTCTATTTCAGTGGTTTTTGTGATTTTCTGTATTAATTCGTCTGCAGGCGTCTTTGGCTTTGTGTCTTTAATTGTTGGTTCGTGTACTTTTGTGGCCTCAACTAATTCCTTTTCCACGATAGGCGTCTTAATTATGTCATTTCCTAATTCCCATGATGGCAATAATTTAGGTTCGATAAGTTTCTTGATATCCTCCGCCGGTAGTTTCATGTCAATAATAGATTCTTCAGGCTGTTCTCTGTCAACCGGCGCTATAATTTTTTCTTTTATTTCCTCTGCTGGCGACTTCGGCTTTATCTTTCTAACTATTGTTTCATGTAAAGTTTCAGTTTCTATTGCTTTCTTCTCGATGATAGGCAACATAATTTTGTCCTTTTCTATTTCCCTGGAAGGCGATATCTTAGGTTCGATAATTTCCTCACTTTCTTCCAAGGGAAGTTTCGTGTCAATAATATAGTCTTCTGGTTGTTCTGTTTCAGCGGTTACTGTGATTTTCTCTTTCAGTTCCTCTACAGGCGTTTTCGGCTTTATGTCTTTAATTGTTGGTTCGTGTACTACCATATCCTCAACTAATTCGTTTTCGACGGTAGCTGTCTTAATGTTGATCTCTTCTACTTCCACTGTAGGAGATGTTTTTGGTTCAATAAGTTCTTTAATAACCCTTGCCGGAGGTTTCGCGTCAATAACAAAGTCCTGCTGTTTTCTGTCAGATGGCGTTGTGATTTCTTCTCCTATCTCACCTGTAGGCGTCTTCGGCTTTATAAGTCTAATTCTTGTTTCATATACAGTTTCAGTTTGTCTTACTTTCATTTCGATGGTAGGTGTCTCAAATTTGTCCTCTTCTACTTCCTTTGAATGCGATATTTTAGTTTCAATATTTTCCTTAATTTTCGCTACTGGATGTTTAGTGTCTATACCGGCCACTTCTGGTTGTTCGATTTCAGTGGGTGTTGTGATTTTCTCTTTTAGTTTGTCTGCAGGCGTCATCGGCTTTATGTCTTTAATTGTTGGTTCGTGTACTATTATATCCTCAACTAATTCCTTTTCGACGATAGGTGTCTTAATTTTATCCCCTACTACTTCTACCGTAGAATATATTTCAGATTCGATAAGTTCCTTAACATCCCTTGCCGGAGGTTTCGTGTCAATAATAGATTCTACAGGTTGATCTACTACCGTAGGAGATGTTTTAGGTTGGATAAGTTCCTTAACACCCTTCGCCGGTGGTGTTGTGTCACCAACAGTGTCTTTTGGCTGTTCTTTGTCAGCTGGCGTTGTGATTTTCTTTTTTATCTTATCTGTTAGCGTCTTCGGCTTTATATGTTTAATTGTTGTTTCATGTACAGTTTCAGGTTCTATTGTTTTCTTCTCGATGACAGACGTCTTAATTTTGTCCTGTTCTACTTCGCTTGAAGGAGAAATTTTAGTTCCGATAGTTTCCTTATTTTCCTCTACTGGAAGTTTAGTATCTATACCGGAGCCTTTTGGTTGTTCTATTTCAGTGGGTGTTCTAATTTTCACTTTTAATTCATCTGAAAGCGTCTTCGTTTCTATGTCTTTAATTGTTGTTTCATGTAGAGTTTCAGTTCCTATTACTTTCTTGTCAAAGGTAGGTGTCTTAATTTTGTCCTTTTCTACTTCATTTGAAGGCGATATTTTAGTTTCGCTAATTTCTTTAATTTCCTCTACTGGAAATTTGGTGCCTATACTGGAGTCTTCTGGTTGTTCAATTTCAGTTGTTGTAGTGATTTTCTCTTTTAATTCGTCTGCAAGCGTCTTCGGTTTTATGTCTTTAACTGTTGGTTCGTGTACTATTATATCCTCAGGTAATTCCTCCTCGACGGTAGGTGTCTTAATTTTGACCTCTTCAACTTCTTCTGAAGAAGAAATTTCAGGTTCGACAAGTTCCTTAACATACCTCGCCGGAGATTTCTTGTCAACAGTAGAGTCTTGAGGCTGATCTTTGTGAGCTATCGTTATGATTTTCTCATTTATCTCATCTGCTGGCGACTTCGCCTTTTTCTCTTTAACTGGTGTTTCATGTACAGTTTCAATTTGTATTGCTTTCTTCTCAACGGTGGGCGTCTTAATTTTGTCCTTTTCTACTGTAGGTGCTATTTTAGGTTCGATAAGTTCCTTAACATCCTTCGCCTGAGGTTTCGCGTCAACAACAAAGTCTTCTGGCTGTTCTTTGTCAGTTAGCGTTTTGATTTCCTCTTTTACCTTATCTGTTGGCGTTTTCGGCTTTATGGGTCTAATTGTTGTTTCATATGCAGTTTCAGTTTCTTTTACTTTCTTCTCGATGGTAGGTGTCTCAATTTTGTCCTCTTCTACTTCCTTTGAATGCGATATTTTAGTTTCGATAATTTCCTTAATTCCCTCTACTGGAAGTTTCGTGTCAATAACGAAGTCCTCTATTTGCTCTATTTCAGTGGTGGTTGTGATTTTCTCTTTTAATTCGTCTGCAGGCATTTTCGGCTTTATGTCTTTAATTGTTGGTTCGTGTGCTATACCCTCAACTATTTCCTTTTCGACGGTAGGTGTCTTTATTTTGTTCTCTTCTACTTCCACTGTAGGAGATATTTTTGGTTGGATAACAGTCCTCGCTGGAGGTTTCGCACCAACAACGGAGTCTTCTGGCTGTTCTTTGTCAGATGGTGTTGTAATTTCCTCTTTTGTCTCATCTGTTGGCGTCTTCGGCTTTATGTGTCTAATTGTTGTTTCATATACAATCTCAAATTCTCCCACTTTCTTCTCGATGGTAGGTGTCTCAAGCTTGTCCTCTTCTACTTCGTTTGGATGCAATATTTTAGTTTCTATAATTTCCTTAATTTCCTCTACTGGAAGTTTGGTGTCTATACTGGCATCTTCTGGTTGTTCGATTTCAGTGGGTGTTGCGATTTTCTCTTTTAATTCGTGTTCAGGTGTAATCGACTTTATGTCTTTAATTGTTGGTTTGTGTACTATTATATCCTTAACTAATTCCCTTTCGACGGTAGGTGTCTTAATTTTGTCCTCTACTACTTCTACTGTTGGAGATATTTCAGGTGCGGTAAGTTCCTTAACATCTTTCCCCGGAGATTTCGTGTCAATAGTACAGTCAGCAGGCTGATCTTTATCAGCTGGGATTATGATTTTCTCCTTTATCTCATCTGCTGGCGACTTCGACTTTTTCTCTTTAACTCTTGTTTCATGTACGGTCTCAGTTTGTATTGCTCTCTTCTCAACGCTGGTCGTCTTAATTTTATTCTTTTCTACTTCTACTGAAGGTAATATTTTAGGTTCGATACCGGAGTCTTTTGGTTGTTCCATTTCAGTGGGTGTTGTAATTTTCACTTTTAGGTCATCCGAAAACATTTTCGGCTCTATGTCTTTAATTGTTGTTTCATGTAGAGTTTCAGTTCCCATTGCTTTCTTGTCAAAGGTAGGTGTCTTAATTTTGACCTCTTCCACTTCTTCTGAAGAAGATATTTCAGGTTCGATAAGTACCGTAACATCCTTCGTCGGAGATTTCGTGTCACTGGTATAGTCTTCAGGCTGATCTTTATCAGCTATCGTTATGATTTTCTCTTCTATCTCGTCTGCTGGGGAGTTCGGTCTTTTCTCTTTAATTGTCGTTTCATGTACAGTTTCAGTTTGTATTGCTTTCTTCTCAACGGAGGGCATCTTAAGTTTGTCCTTTTCTACTGTAAGTGATGTTTTAGGTTCGATAAGTTCTTTAACGTCCTTCGCCGGACGTTTCTGGTCAACAACAGAGTCTTCTGGCTGTTCTTTGTCAGATGGTGTTGTGATTTCCTCTTTTATTTCATCTGTTGGCGTCTTCGGCTTTATGTGTCTAATTGTTGTTTCATATACAATTTCAGATTCTCCTACTTTCTTCTCGATGGTAGGTGTCTCAAGCTTGCCCTCTTCTACTTCCTTTGAATATGACATTTTAGTTTCTATAATTTCCCTAATTTCTTCTACTGGAAGTTTGGCGTCTATACTGACGTCTTCTGGTTGTTCGATTTCAGTGGGTGTTGTGATTTTCTCTATTAATTCGTCTACAGGTGTAATCGACCTTATGTCTTTAATTGTTGGTTTGTGTACTATTATATCCTTAACTAATTCCCTTTCGAGGATCGGTGTCTTAATTTTGTCCTCTACTACTTCTACTGTTGGAGATATTTCAGGTTCCATGAGTTCCTTAACATCCTTCACCGGAAATTTCGTGTCAATAATAGAGTCATCAGGCTGATCTTTGTCAGCTGGGATTATGATTTTTTCCTTTATCTCATCTGCTGGCGACATTTTCTCTTTAACTCCTGTTTCATGTACGGTTTCAGTTTGTATTGCTCTCTTCTCAACGCTGGTCGTCTTAATTTTGTCCGTTTCTACTTCTACTGAAGGTGATATTTTAGGTTCGATAAGTTCCTTAACATCCTTCGCCGGTCGTTTTGCCTCAACAATAGAGTCTTCTGTCTGTTCTTTCTCAGTTGACGTTGTGATTTCCTCTTTTATCTCATCTGTTGGTGTCTTCGGCTTTATGTCTTTAATTGTTGTTTCATGTAGAGTTTCAGTTTCTATTACTTTCTTCTCGATAATAGGTGTCTTAATATTATACTCTTCTACTTCCTTCGAAGACGATATTTTAGTTTCGATATTTTCCTTAATTTCCTCTAATGGAAGTTTGGTGTCTATACCGGAGTCTTCTGGTTGTTCTAATTCAGTGGGTGTTGCGATTTTCTCTTTTAATTCGTCTGCAGGCTTCTTCGGCTTTATGTCTTTAACTGTTGTTCCATGTAGTATTATAGCCTTAATTAGTTCCTCTTCGACGGTAGTTATCTTAACTTTGCCCTTTTCTTCTTCTACGGTAGGATCCTTAATTTCCTCTTCAGGAAGTTTTGTGTCAATAATGGAGTCTTCTGGTTGTTCTTTTTCAGTGGGTGTTGTGATTTTTTCTCGTAATTTGTCTGCAGGCGTCTTTTGCTTTATGTCTTTAATTGATGGTTCATGTACTATTATAGCCTCAGCTAATTCCTTTTCGACGATAGGTGTCTTAATTTTAACGTCTACTTCTACAACAGGAGATATTTTAGGTTCGAGAAGTTTCTTATCATCATTCGCCGGAGGTTTCGCATCAACAACAGAGTCTTCTGACTGTTCTTTGCCAGCTGATGTTATGATTTCCTCTTTTACCTTATCTGTTGGCGTCTTAGGCTTTATATCTTTAATTGTAGTTTCATGTACAGTGTCAGTTTCTATTACTTTCGTCTCGACGGCAGACGTCTTAGTTTTATCCTTTCCTACTTCCTTTGAAGGCGATATTTTAAGTTCTATAATTTCCTTAGGATCCTCTACTGGGTGTTTCGTGTCTATACCGAAGTCTTCTGCTTGTTCTATTTCAGTGGGTGTTGGGATTTTCTCTTTTAATTCGTCTGCAGGCGTCTTCGGCTTTATGTCTTTAATTGTTGGTTCGTGTACTGTTATATCCTCAAGTAATTCCATTTGGACGGTAAGTGTTCTAATTTTGTCCTCTTCTACCTCTACTGCTATAGGAGATGTCTTTGGTTCTATAAGGTCTTTAACATCCTTTGCCGAAGATTTTGCTTCATCAGGGTCTTCTGGTTTTTCTTTCTCAGCTGTCGTTGTGATTTCCTTTTTTATCTTATCTGTTGGCGTCTTCTGTTTTATGTGTTTAATTGTTGTTTGATATGCAATTTCAGTTTCTATTACTTTCTTCTCGACGGTAGACGTCTTAATTTTGTCCTTTTCTACTTCTCTTGAAGGCGATATTTTAGGTTGGACAATTCTCTTAATTTCCTGTACTGGAAGTTTGGTGTCTATACCGGAGTGTTCTAGTTGTTCTATTTCAGTAGGTGTTGTGATTTTCTCTTTTAATTCATCTGCGGACTTCTTCGGCTTTGTGTCTTTGATTGTGGGTTCGTGTAATATTACAGCCTCAACTAATTTCCTTTCGACGGTATGTGTCTTAGTTTTGTCGTCTTCTACTTCTACTGTAGGAGATGTTTTAGGTTCGATAAGTTCCTTAACATCCTTTGCCGGAGGTTTGGCGTCAAGAGCAGAGCCTTCTGGCTGTTTTTTGTCAACTGGCGTTGTGGTTTCCTCTTTCATCTCATCTGTTGGCGTCTGCGGCTTTATGTGTTTGATTGTTGTTTTATGTACTGTTTCAGTTGCTATTACTTTCTTCTCGACAATAGATGTCTTAAATTTGTACCCTTCTACTTCCTTCGAAGGCGATATTTTAATTTCGATAATTTCCTTAATTTCCTCTACTGGAAGTTTCGTGTCTATACCGGAGTCTTCTGGTTGTTCTATTTCAGTGGGTGTTGTGATTTCCTTTTTTAATTTATCTACAGGCTTCATCTTCTTTGTGTCTTTAATTGTTGTTTCATGTAATAATATAGCCTTCACTATTTCCTTTTCGACAGTAGCCGTCTTAATTTTTTCCTTTTCTTCTTCTAGGGTAGGAGATGTTTCAGGTGCGACAAGTTCCTTGCTATCCTCTACTGGAAGTTTCGTGTCAATACTGGTGTCTTCTGATTGTTCTTTTTCAGTGGGTGTTGTGATTTTCGCTCGTAATTTGTCTGCAGGTATCTTCCGCTTTATGTCTATAATTGTTGGTTCGTGTATTATTATAGTCTCAACTAATTCTTTTTCGACTGTACGTGTCTTAGTTTTGTCCTTTTCTACTTCTACTGTAGGATATATTTTAGGTTCGATAATTTTCTTAACTTCCTTCGCTAGAGGTTTCGTGTCAATGCTAGAGTCTTCAGGCTCTTCTTTGTCGGCTGGCGTTATGATTTTCTCTTTTATCTCATCTGTTGTTTCGTGTACAGTTTCAGTTTCCTGTCCTGTCCCGACGGTAGACGGCTTAATTTTGTCCTTTTCTACTTCCCCTGAAGGCGATATTTTAGGTTCGATAATTTCCTCAGTTTCTTCCAAGGAAAGTTTCGTGGATCCTGGTTGTTCTATTTCAATGGTTGTTGTGATTTTCTCTTTTAATTCGTCTGCAGGCGTCTTCGCCTTTATATCCTTAATTGTTTGTTCGTGCACTATTATATCCTCAACTAATTCCTTTTCGACGGTAGGCGTCTTAATTTTGTCCTTCTCTAGTCCCCTTGATGGCGATAATTTATGTTCGATAATTTCCTTAATTTCCTGTACTGGAACTTTTGTGTCAATAACAGAGTCTTCTGGTTGCTGAATTTCAGTGGTTGTTGTGATTTTCTCTTTTAATTCATCTGCAGGCGTCTTCGGCTTTATGTCTTTAATTGTTGGTTCGTGTACCGGTATATTCTCAACTAATTCCTTTTGGACAGTAGGTGTTTTAATTTTGTCATCTTCTACTTCTACTGTAGTAGATGTTTTTGGTTCGATAAGTTCCTTAACATCCTTTGCCGGAGGTTTCGCGTCAATAACAGAGTCTTCTGGTTGTTCTTTTTCGGCTGTCGTTGTGATTTCTTCTTTTATCTCATCTGTTGGCGTCTTCTGCTTTATGTCTTTAATTGTTGTTTCATATACAGTTGTAGTTTCTATTACTTGTTTCTCGACGGTAGGCGTTTTAATTTCGTCCTTTCCTTCTTCCTTTGAAGGCGATATTTTAGGTTCGACAATTTTCTTAATTTCATCTGCTGGAAGTTTGGTGTCTATACCGGAGTCTTCTGGTTGGTCTATTTCAGTTGGTGTTGTGATTTTCTCTTTTAGTTCATCTGCGAACTTCTTCTGCTTTATGTTTTTAATTATTGGTTCGTGTAATATAGCTAATTCCCTTTCGATGGTAGTTGTCTTAGTTTTGTCGTCTTCTACTTCTACTGTAGGAGATATTTTAGGTTCGATAAGTTCCTTAACATCCATCGCTGGAGGTTTCGTGTCAATAAGAGATTCTTCAGGCTGTTGGTTGTCAGGTGGCGTTATGACACTTCCAGTTTCTATTTCCTTAATTTCCTCTACTGAATCTTTGGTGTCTACACCGGAGTCTTCTGGTTGTTCAATTTTACTGGGTGTTGTAATTTTCTCTTTTAATTCGTCTGCAGGCGTCTTTGGCTTCATATCTGTAATTGTTGGTTCGTGTACTATTATAGCCTCGACAGTATGTGTCTTAATTTTGTCCTCTTCTACTAAAGGAGATGTTTTAGGCTCGATGAGTTCCTTAACATCTTTCACCGTTGGTATCGCGTCAATATCAGAGTCTGCTGTCTGTTCTTTGTCAGCTGTCGTTGTGATTTTGTCTTTTATATCATGTGCGGGCGTCATAGGTTTTATGTCTTTAATTGTTGTTTCATGCAGAGTTTCAGTTTCTATTACTTTCATCTCGATGGTGGGCCTTCTAATTGTGTCCTTTTCTATTTCTTTTATACGCAAAATTTTTGGTTCGATAATTTCCTGAACGTCGACTTCCGGAAGTTTCGTGTCGATAACGGTAGGTTGTTTCTCAGTTGACGTTATTTTATTTTTTGCTTCGTGTGTAAGCATTTTCTGCTTTACATCTTCAATTGTCGTTTCATGTATAGCTGTAGGTTCTTTCTTTTCCATTGTTGGCGTTTTGATTTTGTCCTTTTCAATTTCTTTTGCGTGCGATATTTTATGTTGATCAATGTTCTTAACCTCCTCCTGCGGAAGTTTCAAGTCAATTGCTGAGTCTACTAGTTGATCTATTTCAGTTGGCATTGCAATTTTCTCTTTTATTTCGGTTGTAAGCGTCTTTGTCTTTGTATCTTTAATTTTTGTTTCATGTGTCTTTATAATTTCTTTTACTTTCTGTTCGGAAGTGTATGTTTTAACTTTATCCTTTTCTACTTCTTTTGCAGGCGATATTTTCTTTTCAATGATTCCCATAACTTGCTCTACTGGAAGTTTTTTGACAATAACGGAATCTTCTCGTTCTCTTTTAGTTGACGTTATGATTTTGTCTTTTACTTCATCTGTAGGTGTCTTCTGCTTTATATCTTCAATTACTGGTGCATGTACTCTTGAAGCCTCGACGAATTCCTTTTCGATAGTAGATGTCGCAAATACTTTATTTTTTTCTTCTTTTGTAGGAAATAGTTTAGGTTCTATAATTTCCTCAACCTCTGTTGTCGGAATTTTTGTATCAACCACTGCGCCTTCTTTATCAGTTGGTGTTGTGATCTTATCTTTCATTTCACTTGTTGGTGTTTTCTGCTCTATATTTTTGATAATTAGTTCGTGTGTAGTTTCTACTAATTTCTTTTCGACGGTTGGTGTCTTGATTTTGTCTCTCTCTACGTCCTCTGTGAGGGATGTTTTGTGTTCGATGCGTTCTTTGACTTCTTTTACCTTCATTTTTGCGCTAATAATGAAGTCATCAAGTTGTTCTTTTTCAGTTGATGCCATAGCTTTCTCGTCTATTGTTTCTATTTCAGTAGACGATATGGTTTTTCCCTGGACGTCATCTGTAGGTTTCTTCTGCTTTATAATTTCGATTGTTGGTTCTAGTACAGTTGCATCCTCTTTTAATTTTCTTTCAGTGGTAATCGTTTTAAACTTGCCCTTATCTACTACTTTGGTATGTGATGCTTTAGACTCGAAGAGTTCCTTAAGT
Organism: Stenurella melanura; assembly: GCA_963583905.1. NCBI lineage: Eukaryota > Metazoa > Arthropoda > Insecta > Coleoptera > Cerambycidae > Stenurella > Stenurella melanura. The sequence goes on from OY757309.1 coordinate 200,547,137, forward strand.
TTATGTACCGGTAGCCCTGTCTCTGTCTCCTTTATTATATCAAAATCAGTTGGTGTTTTAATTTTGCTCTTTTCTGATTTTGTAGTTGTTGCTTTCAATTCGATGTGTTCTTTAATTTTCTTAACCGATGATAGTTCTGTGTGAGTTACACGATTTTCTAGCTCTTCTACTTCAGTTCTTTCTTTCATTTTGTCTGTTATCTGTGTCTTTGATTTCGTTGCTTCGTGTGCCGATTCTTGAACTGTGAGAGCCTCTACTAGTTTCTTTTGGGCGGTAAGCATTTTCATTTGGTCCTCTTCTAGTTCATTTTTAGGCGATATATCGAGTTTCATGTGATCCTTGACTATCTCTACCGGTAATTTGCTCTCAGCTAACGCATCTTTTGCTTTCTCTCTTTGAGTTGATATTTTGATTTTGTCATCTCCAACTTCTCTTATAGATGTTATTTTAGACTGGTCTACCGAAAGTTCCCTGAAAGTACCCGAATCCTTTATTTTTTCTGTTTTAGTTATGATTCTTTTTTCAATCCTTTCTACGCCATCTATCACTGTCGCGTGTTTTATGTCGTGAGTCTCGGGTTGCTGTACAGTTATAGCCTCTACTAAGAAATTTTCAACAGTTGAAGTTTTAGTTTCTTCTACTTCTCTGGGCGATGTTTTGGATATAATTTGTATATCTTTTGATTCCTCGATTTCTGTTTGCTTTTGATCACAGCGCTTCGTTTTATCGATTGCTAACAGTATTTCAGTTTTGAGTTGATCTATTTCTTCTGTTTCCATTGACGTTGTTTTAGTTTCGAGGGCTATCTTCTTAGTAGGAGTTTCCTTAAATTCCATGTGTGTTTCTATTTTTTCTGTTTTTTCTACTTTACTTATGTCAACGGATGACTCATCTATTGTGTGTATTTTAGTTTTCTTTTCAGTTTTAATTATGTCTTCTGGATGATCTGTTTTACGTACGCTGTCTGTAAATTTCATTCTTGTTGCCGTCATTGATGCAGATTTTATATTTTCCTTATCTTTATTCAATTTTGTTATACTAGTTATATCGAAAATTTCCATTTGGGCTATTGGTTTTGTTTCTGCTTCTTTAGCTTCTTCTGAACTTGACGGTAACAGTGTTATTAGTTGACCTTCTGGGGTGGGTGTTAGATCTGGTTTTAATTCCTTAACGTCTTCTCTAATTTTCTTCGATTCCTCGAGAACCTCGGACATAATTTTTCGCGCTTCTTGTTCTGTGGTTGGTACTGATGTTTCGAAACTATTTAAATCTAATTCCCTCGGTGAGATTTTATCTGTAACTTTTTCAGTGTCTAATATGTGTTTATATTTTTCCTGTGATTTAATTTCTTCTGTTGGTAATGAAATTAGAGTTTCTAGATTTTGGGATTCCATTATTTCAGCTGGCAGAGCTATTGTCGATACAAGTTTAGCATGGGATACGATTGCCTCCTTTATAATTTTGGTTTGTATTGGTGTAGGTTCTTCACTTATATTGATGTCTGTTTCTGAAATGTCTGCTTTTATTTCAGGAGTAACTTCATATACATCTTGTTTGGTACAGGGTTCTTCGTCTATCTCTAAAGGAGAACCACTAATACTTTCTAAAATTGTTGTGTGATCTGTGAAAATTTTTGTTAGTGGACTTAAAGATACTGGTATATTTTCTTCTACTCCTATTTTTTCATATTGGTCACTAGCTTCATCAGGTTTTTCTTTTTTATATGTTGTAGGTGTTGGTTTCTTTGGTTCGATATGAACTTTTATGCATATTGGTTCATGGCAAGGTTCACCTGCAGATTGCTGAATTTCTTGCGTTAGAGTACTTCTTTTATGTCTAGGTTTATCTTTCTCTGTTATAATTTGGTGTTCGATTTCCTGTAGACACTTATTTAACTCCTCTGGCGTATATTCTCTTTCCTCGTAAGTTTCTTTTCGTTTTTCCTCTGTTGTTTTCTTAGATGAAGGTTGGACTAAAGGTTCCTTTTTTTGTTTTTCAACTAGGTCTTCTTCACCGGCTACAATTTTTTTATAGTCATCTGTGTATATTTTAGATGTCTTTTTTACGGGAGACGAGTCCTGTGATTGAGAGATGAGCTGTTCGAACATTGATCTTTTATCCTTAACTGACTTATATTTAGCATCTATATCATCCTCTACTTCATTTACAGTTTTCTCATCTGTATACGTATCAATTATTTGCGGTTCTTTTCTACCAGATACAGTTTCATCGAATCTTACTTTTATAGTTTGCTTAGGAACTTGTGACATTTGTTCTCCTTTACTAATTCCTTCTTTCTCTTTTGATTCAGCGTCTTCAACTGTAGAATGCTCTTTAGAACTGAGGTCCAAAGATTCCTGTGAACGCCATTTTGTTTCTTTTTCTTTCGCTTTGAAAGTTTTTATTGGCGACTTCATAAAATCTTCATCAATACTGTTTTCCATATCAGTAGAGAATATTTTTTGTAGTTCTGCAATTTTCCTACCAACTTGTTTTGTATGAGTTGGAGTGACATGTTTTGGTTTCATGTCTATGGATTCAGTATGTTTGTCTGCGACTTCAACTATTTGTTCAGTTATTGACTCCATTTTGTACTCCTCATCGTCGATTTGAGCCAACGTTTCAGTTGAACCTCTGAAAGCTTCTTCTTCCTTCATACTAGACAACTCGTCTTCTGATTCCACTATTTCCCGTTTTCTCCTTAGATATTCTTTATGAGGTGATTTACTTACTTGTTCCTCCAACATTTTAATTTTGGCTTTAACATCGCCTGAACCTCTCCTCTTTTGTAATATTTCCTCATCTTTTAGCTTCTCTGTTGCTGATATTGGAGGACTCTCTTCAGGTTTTATTGGACTGCAAGAAGAATCCTTCATGTCGATGTGATCCGTCAACGTTGCTGCCTCAGAAGTGTCGACGTGTGATAAAGGAATGGATGCGGAATCTGGAAACTCCATAGGGCTCGTTCCTGCATCCGTAAATTGTGTCAATTCTTCTTCTAAATCATGTGCTGGCAATTCATCCGCTTGTATCGGGCTCAAGCCCGCATCTGTACATTCAAATTCCTCAATTTCACCATCTACAGCTGTATCAGAGATAAAGCCGGTCGTCTGTAGTCCAGCTAATGTTTCTTGGGGCTGCTCGATAGGACTAGTTTCAGTTATCGTGCCGGTTATGGTACCTCTTGTTAAGGATATCCCAGTGTCGGTTATATGATGGGATATGCTTTCACTAACCGGTGAAGCCATTTGTGACGATGCCCGATCAGAAGAATCGTGATACGTGTAGATTTGTTTAGTTCCACTGAAATTTACAGTTTCTTCTCGCTTCTTTTGTGTTGATTCGAGAACAGTAACAGGGGGAATAATATACGCCCCCTGTTTATCTACATAAGCCATTTGAATATTTTCGGGTGATGATTTATCTTTTCCTGCGGTAGTTGACATTCCCACATCGAATCTTTCAGACGTTTCAGTTCCTGAATGATCACGTCTCGTTGTGGTTACCGAAATATGAGATTGTGATTTGATCGAAATTTCGACGTCTTTTGTACCGTATAACGTCAACCGGCTTTCAGCAGTAGCCAAAGCTTCCTTAGTGCGAACTTCCTTGCGTCCGATAATTAACTCTAAAGTAGGTTTGGACGTGTCTGTAACAGTCGGAGGGGAATTGTCTGGAGAAGGAGTGATATCCTTATTTTGCAGAGGGGACGTGCTTCTGTGTACGTGGTTAGATCTCTCTTTTTTGTTAATTATGATAACGTCACTCTTTATCTGAGTTGCATTGTCAATGTCTTTGTCGCAGAAATTTGTAACTTCACTCTCTGTATAATTTTGTAATCCAGGGCGTTCAACAGCCTTTGTTTTCTGCAATAGTCCTATGGAACCCGACTCAATATTGGTTTCAGATATTTTTGAAATTGGTTGCAAATTTTTTGTGATTTCCGTATAGGAAACAGTAATCTTCTTATCGGGAGTAGTTTTTAAATGCACTTTTTCTTCAGATGGCGGTATTTTATCTTTACCAGCTCCACCTTGCAGTCTTTCTACAGTCTTTCTTTCTTTCCTTTCCCAGTCCTCTGGTTTCTTTGAATCCTTAGCACCTTTTTCTTCTGGAGAAATACATCCTCGTATACGAAGCTCACCAGGCCGGACAGGATCAGGATCAATTAACTTATAACTATCTAAACCTATTTTTACAATTCCAGTTAGCTCACTATTAGAAATATTTGAAGGCAATATATTGGAGGTAGTCTTTGTGGAAGCATCTATCACATCAGCATCTAAGTCTTCGGTTGAAGCTAGACGTTTACGTTGCCCCGCGAAGAGTTTGGCTTGATGTTGGTAGTACTGACGAACATCGTCGTACGTTGTTACTTCTTGGGATTCGATTTCTTTGGTAACAGAACTATAAGAGGAATAATCACCTAAGTACTCTGATTTAGTACGCGGCGAAGTATCTTCCCCTGGAGTTGGAGTTTCTAAAAGACATTGATCTTCGCGGAAGCCATCAGTATCCAAAGAATCGTCGTCATCCTGCGGTGACGCACTTGCTGCTGTCGCAAGGAAAAACATAAAGGGTGGAAAAGGGCCGTAAATGTGTGTATATTGTGAAAAGGTGTTTTCATTATTTAATTGTTTGTGTGGTGCAACGGAATTTACTAATTTGCGGTTTCTCAGAAAATAAATCATAGGGGCTCCAATCGCCCCAATCATCTTTCGCACATACAAATGAAATGTATGAGTGTCAAAATGTGTACAATATGGATAGAGGAGAGGAGTGAAGGAATACGACAGCTATTTATATATTTATAAAGCCGGCTAAGGCATTCCGCATCTCCATAAGCTTCTACAATTTTATAGCATAATCCCGAAAGCAGAATCAATTTGTTTTTATCAAAACGATGCCCAAACTAGTAGCAAAAATTCCTTATATAGAGAAGGGCAAAATAAATTAAAGAATAGTCTCTTTGCGATATTATTAAATATAAATTGATAAAATAAACTTAAATGTAAACAAGAAGTATTTTTATAGCCGTTCTGCAACCTCTGCGACAGAAACCAGGTGAAAAATGAAAAGAAAAATAATTTTAGATTTATATCGTAATAACTATGTAAAAATGAATTGAAAATTTTAGATTTCTTGTCTCCAGAAGTTACATAATATCTATAAACAAATACTTCCCCAAAAATGATAGATAAGGTAAGACACCATAATTTAATTTACTTTCCCCAGAATTAAGCAACTAATAAAATTTCACTGACCTTTATGTAGCCTTTGCCACATGAAGCCCGAGGCCGCGATCTGAGCCATTAAACTCACCCCTACCCACAGTTACACTTGTTAATAATAAAAATCTCAAAAATAGTGAATAAAGTACACAAGAATAAGTGTGGGGTGAAATGTGTCTTCATGCACACAATTATTTACACTGTTCCATTAAAAATAATTCTCTTACTGGTTATGGAGTTTGCAATAACGGTTCACCAAGCAAACATTTGAAGCTAAGTGACCGGACAAATAAGGGTAAGGACATTTAACACTTATACTATTAATCTGGTATAAAACTTTTCATTAAGTTTTACCAAACTAATAGTTTTCTGGTGATCTGTTAGGGTTAATTATAGTGGGTTAGAGTGTACATGAAATGGACTGGGTGTACATAGTTGCAATTTAAATATTTCACCTTTTGTACTTGTTTGTTAGAAATGTAAGAAATTTCACTTGGTAGTTTATTGTAAAAGTAGTAAAGTGTATCTAAATTACAACCCTTTTAACACAAACAGATATTAAGCATAAGATTGTATTTTCTACTGGGTTAAGGAAACATTTTACTATACATGGTTTTTAGTTGTAAATGAAACAAAAATTTAATTTCAAAGTTATATCTGTTTATGTGTTAATATGAAAGAAAATTAGTATCACACACATCACAATCACAACATCAATTAGTTAGATCTATTTACATACGCAAAAGTATTTAAGGAATCCTCAAAAGCTTTCTATATATAAAAGAGTTTATGGAAAGATAAAATTTCATGCTATATTCCAAACCAAGTTTGTGGACTGTGTGATAAACATTAAAATATTCGTGAAATAGAAAGTGCAAATATGTCAGGTTATGAAATCTGGTTGCTGGAAAAATTGTCTAGAGGATATTTGAAACAAGCGCTATATTAAAATAGAATTTAGATTTTGATTATATCGCCAGTTTTTCCCTATGCATCTATAGTTTCACTAATGTTCTTTAATTATTTTAATTTTATTCTACCAACAAATTAATTACTTTAAAGCAACAACATCCACGAAGTTGTATTTACATTAGCCTTTAAATGATATCTAATGCTTCTTAATAGTCTTCAACTCACATGGTAATTGCGGATTTTTTGTACCATAAACTGAATGAGATAATTGATCACATAAGCAGATAATGTAAAAGTTTTGCTTAAAATTATAGTGACAAACAAATGTTGATGGAAATACAGCAATGAATATCTTAAAATTTCTTTTTACACTCTCCTGCTAATTTACCTGTAAAAATAGCGGCGCAGCCTATAGTGACACCCTTGTCTCTTTTACATGGATGAATAGATTATTTTCAAATTTGGTTTGGTGATATAAAATATAAATTCAAACTATGTTATGTAATAATTCAAAATGTTCGACTTTCGGTTTCAATTCAATATACATAAAAATTTAATTTGGAAATAGAACAACCTGTATTATTTTGCATATTTGAATTCTGCTGGCCACATGATTTAAATGTAGCAAGCTATCCTAATTATTAGAAACATCATTCTGATTTTATAGTATTGTTTGATCTCTAACACTAAAAGGTAAATGTTTAAACCTTCTTGAACAATTAGAAGAAAGAAAGAGCAATCCTTGTACCACAAATGACCGACGAAATTTCTTATAATAAATGAAAAAAGTTAAGAATTTTTGTTAAACGACAGTCAGGTCTGGTCCTATAGCCTGCAAATTCCGGGAAATAGAAATAATGTCGGGTATAAATATTTCAATAACTGCCCGAACTTTGGTATTGATCTTGCAATGTTCAAGTATATGTAATAAAAAAAAATGTTTTTTCTTAAAATATTTTCTTAACCGCCTCTTAAGTCACCGAGGTAACCCCTTGGAAATCCAGAATTTTGTGTTAAATAAAGAAAAATGAGTTAAAATGATTTCATAGTAAGTAGGAATTGAACCTGCTACCTGCTTCGCTACGTATTCCAGTTTGCAAGCTAACGCGTTAAGTACTAAGCTACCATACTCCTATTGACTGAATACTATAACAAGCCATGTTGTCGTAACATTAAAAAGTAATTATATTTGCATTATTTGTCTCCACAACAGCTAGTATAAGATATAATTTACACTAGCCATCACGATCCGGCTTCGCTCCAGGTCAGTACACAATACCCGCCTATGTTCAGATTACACGTGTAGCTTACGTCCTCTTTCTTGTATATTGTACAGTTTGCGAAGGTAAAACCAAGTTATATACGCTGCTGAACGCCAAATACTCCCTCCCCCACCCTTCTCCATATACGTCTACATACAAGTAAAAGACCCCGCACCAAATACACTTCTTGTGTTTACTATATTTTTGGGTTTCAGTAGGTCTTGATGGTACAAGTTAAATTCGATAGATTGAACAAAACTCCCTACGAATGAGAAGTCCGGTATTCAATATTGTCGGAGGTACAGAGTGATGTGATTAATTTTCAGTGTTCTATTATTGAAAACCGCTGCCTAGGAATCACTACTTCCACATCCAGATTTTTCATCCGAGTCACTTTAAAGGGAACAACTTAACTATATTTGCACTCTAGTATGTGGAAAATATTGGTCATAGAATGTTAATAATATTTGGGGCAGATATCATAGAAAAATTTGAGGCGTTGGTTTCTACCATATACGTTAAAAATGAAGTCTCTAGACTCTTATTAGCTTGCTCTACTTATTTTCCCCTATTCACACACCTTCAACGGAAACATCTCAATCAGATGTCATTACAATACATACGTGTATTAACTTTCAAGTGAATATCTCAATTTTATGTCATCAACCCCTTTTTAATAATTGAGTGGAGGTGGTGGGGGTGTGGGATTGAAAAATATTGAAAAGAAATCTGAAGCCTTGGTTTCTAGTATATACACAAAATCCCAAGTTTCTGTACTCTTACCAGCTTGCTTTACTTATTTTTCCCTATATACCTCTACTCGCCCCCCACTCCTTCAACGTAATCATCTCAAAATATAATCTAGTCTCAGATGTAGTTATAATACATATGTGTACCAAAGGACCCCGAAGTTTTTTATAATAAAAATGGGTTTCAGTCGATTGTTCTGAAACTTGGGGAAAATATTCTCCTAGGCCCCCTGATTAAGATTCTCTTTGATCACCAGTCCGACCGAATTCGATTTTTTTATCTAGAGGCGATTGAAACTGAATATCTGCGAAGGTCTGCTTAAACGCTTCATAAAAATTCTGAAAATATTCAGGCTCAATTTTTGGACAAAAATGAGCATTTTTGATGTTTTGGTGTTTTGTGTGTTTGGTTTCAAAGTGCTTCCTTCTCCCGGTAAAAAATAACAAACAAACAAAAATAATTTTTTTTGTAATTTTTTTACGGGTAAAGGAAGCTCTTTGAAGAAAAAGTTGGGGGGGGGGAAGTCAATATCTTGAACGATTGCTGAGAAAAAGTGTCCATTAAAAAATGTTACAGACCGACAGACAGACCCACAGACAGACAGAAAATTTTTTCGCTCCAATTTAAAATTTCGACGTTTTATGACATTCTAAGCCCATTTCAACAAAACAAATTTTTGAACATTTTTTTACGATTACTATACTTCCACTCCACTACGTGGATGTTGAAGTAATACTGCAAATTAGCAAGTTTTAAGCTCTGTAGTTTCAAAAATATTGAACAGCGGATTTCGGACCCCTAAAGACTTTTGATTAGGGAGCCATAGTCTGACGAATACTACTTGTTCCGTCAAAATCGACCAAAACCCAAACTGCCATGTATTTGATGCAGGGTCCTTTACGTCTTTTTACATTAGTATACATGATTTGCTATATACAGGGTGATTCAGAACTTGTCCGGAAGAATTTGAGGAGATATGCACCCTTAAAATTAGAGTCGATACCACGAAAAAAAAAAATAATTAAATCCTAACAGAACTGCCGTAAAAAATATTGAAGTTATGGTATTATTAAATGCTACTTAGCTGGACGACTGGATGAAACATTGACGTACCCGTTACTGTATGCGCAGATCTCTTCAATCAAGCAAATAGCAACTAGTTCCGGTGCCGTGCGTTGTCAGTTTGTGATTTAATCGCGTTGTTAGTGGGTGTTTTTTTAAATTTTAGTGCTGTGAGTTTCTTTCAAAATGCCATATGTGTATAGTGACGTGGAGTGCATGGGCATGATTTTAACTTACGGTGAGGCAATGCAGAACGCTTTAGCAGCGTCTGAATTATATGCGGAATATTTTCCCGATAGACATGTGTCTAACCCAGAAACTTTTACGGCAGTCGTTCAACGTGGCCGTGATACTGAAAATTTACAACTCAATCGTTAATGAGACAGGGGACCTGGTCGTCCACAACATATTTTAGCGGCCGATGAAGAAATTTTGGAAATTGTAGCCGAAAATTCGCGTATAAGTAGAAAACAGCTCGCCCGACAGGGTCAATAATTTAGGTCTCCAGGAACAGCAAGAAGCGGGAACATTTGCATTAGTACGGCATAATTGGATACGACGTTGTCAAAAGTGCATACAGGTCGGCGGACAAAATTTCGAACAGTTATTGTAACATCAGGTATGTACAAAATTTGTAATCATTTAAAGTACTTATATAAAAAATTGAAAGTAAACTTCTAACGTCAAAGATAAATTACGTTAGGTTAGATTCTTGTCGTTATCGATTTCTTTTACGTGAAGTTTTCGCATTTCACAACTATTCATCCAATATCAGCTGTTTTCACGATTCATGCTGTTTTAAATTTTTATTGCAGTCGACCTGAATGACAGTAGCGTACAAGTAAAATTTTTAAATTTTTTTAAATTGCTTTTTTTTTCATTTTTTCTTTGCGCTATCCCCCTAAATTTTTTCGGATAAGTTCTGAATCACCCTGTATATACTTATTTTACCCGTAATATTTTATTTAAAATAATATTCGCTCTCGCATATTAATTTTTTCTGTTGACCACCGTGTATAATAAAATGATGTTAAAATATGTAAAAAAAATGATATTGATACCTCCGATTATTTGCTCAAAAAACCAACCTTTCTAAGATAAAAAATAATTTAGTATCTAAAGGGTGATTTTCAAAAAATCCTTACGTATCTAGACCCAAAAGAGAAGATACAGGCTAAATTTAAACTTTTATCTGGTGATATGTAAGAGATTTCTCTCATTTACATATTTAGATGAAGATAGAAGATAGTAGATGTGCCAATCTCATGTCATTTGAACTCAGAATTTTTTAGGCTTTTCCTATTTTTTTAATTTTTTTTTATTTATGTGTATCCTTAAAATAAAACATGAATTCACTTCATTCTCTTAAATGGGCAAGACGTCATGTAATATAGAATACGGTAACGATATATATCGAACGTTCTTTCAGAGCCCAAAACAATGTATTTCCACTTAATTTTATTAAAATTAAGACCACCTTGATCAACTGCTTAAATGTGTCACATGTCATCGTTCACTACCGGAAATTAATAAAAGATGAATTAAATTTTCTGTTTCTAAATTCACAAGCTGGTTACTTTTGAATATTGTGTTGTATCTTTCTATAGCGACGACTGTTTTTCAAAAACGATGACAAATTCATTGTTGTATTTCGTAACAAAATAAAAATTGTTATAATGAAATTTGGCTCTTTCCTTGTTATTATTATTTTAGAAGTAATATTTTGTTTTGTGGGCAACAGTAGTGACTGTTCCAGTTTGCCTATACAAAACAATCAATTTATTAAAAGCTGGTAACTATTTCATAACCTGACATGTGATCTTTTAGAAGAAACAGAAAAGCAGTTAGTAAAACTAGCTATTTACAAGAAGCTGTGAGAAAATAAGCAACAAGCGTTAAAGCACTTCAATAGCATCGTAGATAGCCCACCAAATGATTTATTTTCTGCGTTTTGTAGTAAGGGCCAATTCGTATGTTCTATGTAGTGTTACTTTTATTGTTATTGTATCAATTATTCCTTTGTTAGTCTAGCTGAAGCCTTTTTGCACCAAAGCATGTTGCACATTTAGAGTGTAAATTGGTTATTGTTAGTGTTAAAAATTTGACACAAAATGACAACACTTTCTCACAATATGATAAGTTATTAACACAATAATAAGGTTTTAGTTGCCATTTTGTAAAAGCAGGGATCTAGTAATGTAGGCGTAAGGATACAAAGGTTTATATTATGTAATCTCATTAAAAGTAAGGCAAATTAATCACTACGTAGCGTTCGTTTCTATTTTTAACTCATCAGCAGAAATCATGAAACGAACGCTTGAAATAAAAAATCTAACTTGTTTAACCGAATGCAAACTCCATTTAAATGTGGCATATCAAGTTTTTGGGATACATGGTACGTACAACAATGTTTTTAATAATATAACAATGATGTTACTTACCTCTCCCTTTTCCTGAAAGAAAAGAATATAACTATTTTTTAAGCGCGACGCGGATGACTCGGTTTTCTACTTAGAACTGTTTACTCCGGTGAGTAAAATCTAGTTCTGAAATGGTATTGAATATATTGAAACATAATCTAATAATCTTAGGAGGCCATATGACATTCACGTAATTAAGTCATGCTTTAGAATTATGTCTCTGCCTTTTTTAAAACTCTAGTAACTAGGTAATCAATAGCTGTTATAATTTGAACGCAAATTATCAAACGCAATATGTATAGTATATCATAGAGGAAAAATAACACAGTTGTATGTTTGGAAATGCAGATTTTTAAAATTATTGTGTTCAGTGTATTGAGTGTAATTTTGATCATATACCCTCAAATAGAATATATACAAGATGAGACCTAAATGTAAATGACAGCAATAATATAAAATTCAAACCGTTAATATTGTATTAGTAAAGAACAATGTTAAAAATTACCGAATTTTTGCCCCTCTGGTAAAAGTGAATCTACCATATAAAATAATTGTTAGGGTCCCCAAATAACCTTAAAAAAGTACTTAGTTATTTTGAGGAAAGTAGCCGGGAATAATATTAGATATAGTATGTGCGTTTAATCAGGGCCTTCGAAGGATATGAGTGTTTGAAGAAAAATTGTTTACATAAAAATTGTGTTGATTTCTACAAACTATAAAATGGTTTAAATATATTTAAAATCCATGACCTATTGTAAGTGTGATGACGGAAAGTCTTGAAGATGCGAAATGGCTCCAAGCCCGATATTTCCATTATTTGAAAGGTTACAAAAACACTTCTAGACGAATTTTTGTTTGCAAAATAGATTAATGTTTTTCTTCTTCAACGATATCTTACATTATTTATTAGAACTAAGTAATTATTATAATACTAATAATAAATACTATACTAATTATAAAAATGTTATTTTATATGTTTTTATAGTTACTTGCTTAGTTTTAATGAATATGGCATGTAGTATCCTTGAAAGGAAGAAACATCCTCGATTTTATGAGATTATTTCCACCTGTTTCGTACATATTTTTTAACACTAAACCAGTTTGTAATCTATTAAAATCGAAAAAAAAAAATGTATGTCCCCTACTATTTTCGGCGAAACAATTATTTTTTTCTGTTACCTAGAGGACTACAACTGTTTTATACCATCGATTCACATTTATCAGAGGGATAAAAATTCGGTCATTATTTTAAACATTGTTCTTTAATTTGGAGGGATATGGGTTAATAGAATGATGTTAAATATTTCGGATAGCAGTATATTTTTCACAATATGTTTATTAAGTGGGCTTAAGGATTTTGTGTTAAAACTTGATTATTGTAACGTTGAGCTATGGGTATTGGGTATATCGGTGGAACAACGTAGCGTAGGTTTAGAGGAAAAATTAATAAGTCCTTTAGATAACAAGGTTAGAAACCGTCTTTTGCAGGTGATACGATGTTAATTGCAGTGATGAGTGCATACTTGTTCAACAGTCTTCAAACGATAGGCTCTGAGTACGATTGAAGTGTAAATTGCAATAAGACGATAATTACTATGATAGACCGGAGAAAAGAGAGACCAAACGTTAAATGTTGATGGATTTGAGGTTATAAACAACACGGTCTAACTAATAGCTCTTACTGACGACACTGATAATCTAGAAATCGATTGAGAATATGCATAGCAAGATCGGCAACTTGCCAGTTGATCAGAATTTTGATGTAAAACAAGTATCATAAAAATCAAGTTTGTTAATGCCCTAATTTTTCCATCTGTCTGTATACCTTTGAGAAACAGAAATTTGGAGATACACTCACAATTTTGATATATTTTGATCTACTTCTTTTGAATGCGTACAAATAAAATCCATAAATTCTACATCGTTGAAAGACTAAAGGATAATATGAGTTCATACAATCACTGGTAAAACTGAAAAGATCTATGATACAGTAAAATATGTAAACATTGAATACAAACATCTGGGACATCGATTGTTAGGAAGTCAGGCGCACGACGTAGGGATACTTTTAACATGTAAATTTGGAGACATTTATTATAAAGTTGCTTAGCCTTTGTGCAAACAATTCAATGGTCCAAGAAGTACTTCTCCTAAAACGACCCTCCCGCATCGTATTCTTCGACACCTTGTCACTTTTAGCTACAGTAACCCAAAGAAAGGATAATACAGAACGATTAAGGGCAAATTGTATGGCAAGTGGCGAAGTGGACGCTCTCCAAAACGTTGGGTTAATCTCACCAAGAATTTAACATGATGCAGCTTTGGTGTAGCTGTACATTTAATAAGTAGCCACGACAGATGGAGCGATAGTGGGAGATGGTCCAGACAGCACATATAGACCAGCTAGATAATTCATGGTAATAAGACCACAATAATTTTTACAAGTATGTTTTTAACCTCTTTATTATAAAATCATTGAATCAACTGCTTCTCTTTTAATAAATAGTGTATATGCGTGTAAGACTGTACGCTTGTGCGTTGTTTTTTGTATGGTGTGTGTGGCTTGTGCGTGCTGTATATGCACAGTGTTTAAAACGGCACTGACAGTTCTAGACCCTCTTAAGAGAAATTCATGTAAATCTTGCGTTTAAATCATTTGGGAGATACAGCCTTTCAAGAAAATTACAAAAATTGACTTGTTTGTAAAAAATAACCGGTAAAACTGAAGTGCTAAATATAAATTAATTTAACTAATACTGACATCTGTAAAATATCACCAGATGTAACAAAAACTGAAGTAATCGACTGTTCTTTAACACATGAATTTAACAATGTTATAAATAGATTTTGAGTTCTTATAAATTTTGATTAATGCTTATAAATAGTTCAGAACATTATTTTACAAGTCAACTCGTATTTTAAGGGTTGTATTTGTACCATCTAAGTGCAAAAACCTACACTTTTATTAATTTCCACAGTTTATTTAGCCCTAGAATGTGTACATGTTTGACTTTTGCTACCAACTTTAAAGCTTTGTATCTCCAGAATGAAGTACTTTGACTTACAATGTATTGAAATAATTTTAATGACCTAGAATTATTGTGTCGCCTTTTGATTCATCTTGATATACAAGGTGTTTGGTGTACGATTTTTCCATGTTTTATTTAGTTATCATTACGCCAATTTATCTAAATTGATATGATAAACAAGAATGCAAAATTTTAACCAGCATTGCTTCTGACTAAAGTTAGCATCCCAATTTTGAAAATTATATTTGCGATAGTTTGCGGTTCGTTTGTGGAGAAAAACGAAATTAATTTTATCGTTATAGTTTTAGAGTAACCTCTAAATGAAAATGAGTAGGAAATTGGGGTTTGCACCCCAAACTTGGAATGTGGAAAGAATGTAGGTACTTTTTACAACTTTTCTACTCGTTTACAAATAATTGTGACGCTGTAGTTTTCCGACAAAAATATGCATCAATAATACATCCCAACACCTCAAAGTTGGAATTTCGAAATCGTTTTATTCGAGATCATCAGGTTTCTCCACTAATTTTGTCTTAATATTAATATTTTTCCACATAACTCTTATAACTGCCAATAAAACTATCCCCACATTTGATACTAAGATACAATTCAACTAATACGTCCACAAAAATGTGCGATTTCTAATTGGTCACTTTGCAGCATTTGTGAGACTTCCCTTATAACCAACATTCTTTTGCATATTTCCCCTTCTGCAATTAAAGAGAAAACTTAACACTCTTTAAGACATACATTCTGTTGATTAGTCTGCCCTGAGAAAATTAACTTAAACTGTTGAATATAAATATTTACGAATATTTTTTGTGAGAACGTTATTATTATTATTATTATGAACACCCTCCTCCCCATCGTTCATTTTGTCACAGTTTCTGCCTAAATCCCCCCTCTCTGTAATTTGTTCTTGATTTTTCATGGCATTTAGATGGTGTCCTCTTAGTTGCGGACGTTTCATTTGCGTACATATTAAAAACAGGTATCATTTGCGTACAAATGATGCGGACAAAGGTATGGCTGTCGTTTTTAAAATAAATTGCGAAAGCGGCGCAAATGCTCCTTGCCCTTCTCGGATACCACCTACTGACTTTCAAAGGACGTCCTTGATCTGTCTTAAAATTTTGCAAACAAAACATTGTTCCACTGCTCAAAATTTTTAGTTTTATAAATGAATGGTACGCGCGCATTATCGCGATCATTCTCTGCACCGACTGGTCTCATAAACAGGTAAAAACGACAGCGCTGCGTCTCCAATGCCTCTGTTCGCATCATTTGTAGGCATGTTTTTGCTATGTACGCGAATGAGACGTCCGCATATAAGACACAACCGTTTAGATTCACAGAATCATTCTTTGAACACAAAATATGTCTTAAATCATAAAAAATAAACGAAATGAAAATGAGGTAATGAATGTCTATTGAGAAGGTGATACACGCTATTATTAAAATTAACAAGTTAATATGTTTCAACTAAGCGGGAAGTAATAACAAAATTGAAGCAATAAATTCTTGTTTAGCATTTCAAATTATATGGAAGTACGGAGAATCACTGAAATTGGTATAACGATAGAAAACACGCGAAAATTTTTACTCCTTACACCCTGTATATTAGAATATTACAACAATTAGAGTGCGTTATTGTTTTTGGCAGTGATTATATACATTAATTACATTCAATTTATGTCTTGTAATAGTATCAAATTCAGATTTATGTATTTTTTGTTGTACTTCGTTTCTAGGATTCTTTTCGAAAATGCTGATAAAAATTTACCTAAGAAAACACAAATACAAAAATAGCTGATTTCTTATGATTTGGTATAGTTTCCGATTTAAAATTTAGTATTAGCTAACATTTATTTCAAGTTGTAGTTTTTATGTAGCTTTTCAATTGATGTAGTTATTTGACTAATTTTTGTATTGAACTTATCGCATTGCATTTTAAATAAATGAATTGACAATGAACGATTGATTATATTGAATTACAATATGAATTATTATGCTTCTTAAAATATAAACATAATGAAGTAATGTTGTAAAGATTAGGTAATACTCATTGACGGGTACCTCAGCAAAGGTAAAATATCCCAATCTATTTAGTTTTCGCACTTCAAAGTTTTCATTCCTTTATCCTTGACTATTACAAGCTTTAATTAAATTATACGAACGGACGTGTTATATTTTTATTTGTATATTGATATGCCACATTTTGTGCATAAAATACTCATTTTACACTCGCCTCAACATTTATTTTACTCCTAGATCAACGTTTATTTTTAATGAGTATTCTGTACACATAAAATCTAATAAAGCGTTGTATTTTGTAGGAATTCAAGCTAAGTGAAACTTTTGAAATAATCTTACCTTGGACTGTGGCTGCCTGTTCCCTAATTAAGAAGTCAGCTGGGCTCGGCGGCGGAGTTTTGGAGAACTTTGGAGATTTGGGATCTGAAATACGTAACGATGCGGTGATACCATACAAGTACTAAATTATATTTGACTCAAATTGTAAAAAATGCAAATTTTGCATAGCGTTTTAATTATTAGGAAGATACTTGTAGTACAGCAAAATGCAATTTAATAAGATTTAAGTAACATGCAGACAAAACCGATCAATGATAATTTAATTTAGATTCAGTAACACGGTAGGACATAAAACTTTACCTTCATCAGCGATTAACTTTGGTATCGGCTTCTTGGTTTTTTCCAGACTTTGCGTCACTCCTTCCAAAAGCTCCGCATCATCGGCTGTTCTGTGCGTGGTTTCTTCAGGTTGAATTGTGCGTGTTTCTGTCACTGTGGTGGTCTTAACTTCATGTATTTTTTCTAGAGATGGTTTTTTAACTGTTTCCGAAACTTTCGAGTCAGATGGAATTGTGGTTTTTACTTCGACAGTTTCAGAAACCGTTTTCGTCTCGGGTGAAACGGTTGTTATTGTAGTTGTGGTGGTTTTTATTTGTTCTTGTGTGGTTTTTGTTTGTTCTGGTGTGGTTTTTTGATCTGGTGTGGTTTTTTGCTGGACTTCTGCTATTTTGTCTTCAACGATACTCTGCCGCTTTATAGAAGTTATTTCCTGGACGATTTCACGTCTTTGTGAAGAAGCTGGAATAGTTCTTTCAGCGGAGAGGCGCTTTTCTATTTGCTCTCTTCGTTCTGCTACAGGTTTATCGAAGGCTTCTTCTTCTTCTTCTTCTTCTTCTTCTTCGTCTGATACATCTATTGCCTTTTCTTCAGCTGAATATTTATCGTAAATGTCTAGCTTCCGTTTGACTGAAATATGTAAAAGAGTTTGTAACAAACTTGGTATTTTAAGGATACATAAGGCATATTTATTTCACTTCTACGTACACATTACACAGTGCAGTGGAAGTATAGTAATCGTAAAAAATTTTTCAACATTCTTTTATTCTTGAAATAGGTTTTGAATATCATGAATCGTCTAGATTTTAAATTTGAGGAAAAAGAATTTATGTCTGTCGATCTGCCGGTCCGTAACTTTTTTTGAGCGCACGATATCTTTGGAAGGGTTTAAGATATTAACTTGAAATTTTACACACGTATGTCCTATAACGAGATCTGGAACTGGATTATTTTTGAACTTATCCGTTGAAGGGTTGGGGGTAAATAGGAGAAAATAAGTAAAGCAAGCTGGTAAGAGTACAAAAATTTGGGATTTCGAAGCCAAGGCCTCTGATTTTTTATAATTTTTTCACCCCTCCCCTTCCCGCACCACCTCTACTCTATTATTCTATTATGAAAGGGGTTGATAGAATAAACTTTAGATATTCGCTTGAAATTTGGTACACGTATATATTATAACGATACCTAGAACTAGATTATATTTTGAGATGATTCCGTTGAAGGGTTGGGGGTTAAATAGGGGTAAATAGGGGAAAATAAGTTAAGCCTGCTGATAAGAGTACAGAAACTTGAAATTTGGTGTATATACTAGAAGCCAAGGTCTCTAATTTTTTTAATAATATTTCCTTAGTACATGTATGTATTATAACGACACCTGGAACTAGGTTGGCTGGTAAGAGTACAGAAACTTGGGATTTGGTGTATAAACTAGAAGCCAAGGCCTCCGATTTTTTTGTAATATTTTCAATTCTTCCCACCACCCCACTCCATCATTAAAAGGGCTGATAAAATTAAATTGAGATTATCAATTATTTGGTACGTGTATGTATTAATACGACATCTATAATTAGGTTATATTATGAGATGATTCCGTTGAATGGTTGGGGGTTAAATAAGGGTAAATAGGGAAAAATAAGTAAAGCAAGCTGGTAAGAGTACAGAAACTTGCAAGTTGGTGTATATACTAAGTCAAAACCTCTAATTTTTGTATAATATTTTTCAACTCCCCACGACCCCCAGGGCCCCATTGTTAAAGGGATTGATAAAATAAAATATACTTGAAATTTAGTACTCGTATATATTATAACGACACCTGGAACTTGATTATATTTCGAGATGATTCCGTTGAAAGGTTGTGGTCAAATAGGGTTGTGTAAGGGGAAATAAGTAAAACAAGCTGGTAAAAGTACAGAATCTTGGGATTTAATGTATATATTAGAAACCAAGGCCTCAGATGTTTCTATAACATTTTTACACCCCTCCACTGCCCCCACAACATTATTAAAGGGGTTGATAAAATTAATTAATTGTCATGTTCACTTGAAATTTGGTTCGCTTTTGTACTATAACGACGCGACATCTGGAACTAGATTATATGTTGAGATAATTCCGTTAAAACGGGGGGGGGGGGGTTATTGGGGACAATAGGCGGAGGAAGCGAATAAGAACTTCATTTTTGGCGTATATGGTAGAAACCAACATTTCAAATTTTTTTATGAAATCTCCCTCAAATATTATTAAAATTCTATGACCAATTATTTCCGCATACTAGAGTGCAAATATAGTCAATATATTTTTCCTTAAAGAGACTTGGATGGAAAATCTGGATGTGGAAGTAGTGATTCCCTAGGCAGCGGTTTTTATACCAGGATTTACAATTTACATTGATATCTGTTTAGCATCATATGTATATCAGCAATATTTTCTATGCTATATATTGCATTTATGTGGTAAATTGACCCCACGTTAACTATAGAACCAATTGAAAATTTATTTCTTTTCAACCGACTTAAAAAAATGGGAAAGAAGGAGGTTCTCAATACAACTCGTAGTTTTCTTAATGTTATTTCAGTCAGGTCTCTAGATTAGCTTGATCGTGAAAAATATTCGACGGTGATGTCGAGGAACTAAATAATGATATTTTTTTACAATCTATGATAATTGACCAGAAATGTCGATACAATCTATGGAAGTACATATCATCTATGGAAGCCTAGTCGGGAATTTTTCGGTCATTTGATAAAAGTCTACTTTCAACAAACCCCAACTGATAGACATTTGCGAAATATCTTCAAGTAGGGAAAAATAATAATTTTGATAAAATTGCCTGCCTGCCATACAAGAGTGATTCCATATAAAAGCCGATTGAGCCCATATGTACTTCCATAGATGGTATCGACATTTTTGGTCAATTCTACACAAATAGAAAACACGCTAGCATCACTCTGACCCCTAAACTGAGTCAAACCCCTATTTGCACTAATAGCCCCCCTCCGGGAACAGAGGGGGTTATGCGTAAGGCACTTGAAAATTCGCGTTGCCAAACCTCTCAACAACATGTGTCTAAATTTTTGTGCATTTTAACCTCATTTTTCAAATTTATTAAAAATCTTTAAAAAATTTGAGGATATGATTTTTCATCGCATAATATGTTGAATAAATAAACAAATAGTTATCCGATCGAGCAGGTGCTTGATTTGGCGTAAGAGGATATTAAATCCGACAAAATGACCAATTTCACGTGGTCGGGGTAGGACATAATTTCTAACTTTTTTCTTTCAGCTTTTACATGGGATCACTCCTGTATAGCAGGCAGGCAATTGTAACGAAGTTCCTATATTGCCTCGCATGAGAATATTTCACAAATGCCTTTCAGTTGGGGGTTTATATAAAAAGTAGACTTTTAAATAATCCCCACTTTCTCCCCAAACTTTTTCACGTGGGAACAATACTTGGAACCTAATAGTTCTTAAATTTAAGGCTGATTGTCGCTTAATACCATTTTATATGTTACTTTGTGGAGTTGCATTTGGAAGTTATATTGATATTTTTAGAGAAAATGATGCAGCATTTTCCATAAAATCTATGTACGCAATAGTTTATTAGCTCTAATGGTTAATTTATACTTTAAAAGACTTGAAGAGTCGTACAGTACCAATAAACACACAACATCAAAATATTCATGAATATTCTATGAATGTCCGTTGAAGTTCAAAAATAAGCACAATCTTTAAAAACATACCTTCTTGTTTGTCAGCCATAAGTCTCTCATCACCAATGTCGTCTCTTGTAACTACTTCTTTATCTATAATATCTATATCTTTTTTCAGTCTATATTTTCCTATCTCCTCTTGTTTTATCCTAGTGATTGTTTGACCGGTGTGGTCAACATTTAGGCACTGGGGTATAATATCCTCCCTTCCTATCCTTCTAAGGGCGTTTTCTAGGGTATTAGTTTGTGCTTTGTTACCGGACTGCGACAACCACATCCTTAACATGGACTGGGCCTGTTTGGCAACACTATCTGGATATTCAGATTTAATTACGTTAATTTCGGATGTTGTAAGGCCTAATTGGTTTGCTAGAGGCACCCAATCCTCTCCTAGGAGGTTGCTCATGTCGGCCAACCGTGGATCTGGTCGGTAGTAATCGAAGTTTTCGGAGAGGAAGGTGTGTTTCTTAAGGGAGTCAGTGTCTGTGAGGGAAATTGTGTCGGTCACGATATCGTCAGGAAGTACGATATTAAGTATGCATATTGGTTGCTGAGGTGGTTCTCCTTTCGGTACCTTAAAAGAAAAGAAGAAATATCAGAAACATTTGTACCTTATTGGGAGCTCTGTCAAAATTTGAAAGAAATTAATTGTATTCTTGTCTGCAACAAAGTCATTTTAAAAAAATATGATTGATCTAAAATTGTTTCAAGTGGGAATGAAAAAAGAATTCTGCAAAATTATGGAAGAAACCGCGAAACAAATTTGGTGTGCATCTAGAAGAAAATCCGGGAAATTTCAAGAAAATCAGAATAATATTACTTTCCATTGTACAGGTCAACAAAGAAAAATGTTCCACTTAAAGACTAAACCTATCAATATTTCATAAATAACTTTTTAAATCAAATTTGTATGAAAAAAACTGACAGCACCATTTGAAAGAATAGAAAATTTTACCAAAGAAACATATAAGACACATGTTTGTCGAATTAAAGTTGAGCGAGCAGTAATTTGTTAACTAATTCAAAGTCGCGCTACATCGGCCATCCGTCCACATTGAAATAGGCTTGCGGGAGCGCGCGCGCTGTACATGGTATGTGGCTATAACTTTTGATTGGCAAATGCAAATGATATAAAACCAACTGGACATTAAAAAGTAACATTTTCTCGAAGTATTGCGTGTGTTGCAATAATACTAGTCAATTTAGATTGAAACATTTTGTTACTGTCGTCAAAATACTGAAATACCACGTATTTTTCAACGTTTTAATGTTTATTTCATTAAAAACTATAAAACAAAAATAAAACCGAGGTGCAGTTTTGAAGATTAATACCTAAGCATCCACCTCCAAAAGGCGGGATTGTCAAAAAAAAATATTTTTTTAAAATTATTACTTTGTTCACACTTGAATTTTCCGGTTTATTCGTTGCAAAATTATAAAATCGTCTTCTTAGAAAAAACAAGCATGAAAACTTATACAAATAAATCGTTGATACTTATAATACATATATTCAGCTTTAATTTGCTCACCTATATATAAGTACAGATATCACTTTTCAAAACTTTAATATTAACCATCAAAGTTAGATAGCGAAAATCTGCCTACTTCGAAAATTGACAAATTTTGAAGCCCTGGATTTTGTGAAATAAATATTTCTAATTTTTTTGACTAAAGACGTATTTTAGATAATCCCTTGCTAATGTGCTAACCAAGTGTTTATTTTTTTATATTTCAATAAATTATTCATATTTCCACGAATTTTATGAAATGATCGAGAATTCATGCAATGCTCCACTTTAAAGTGATATATGCAATAATTAAAGTACTCAAAAAATTATTGCAACACACGTAATACTTCGAGTAAATATTGCTTTTTAATGCCCAATTGGTTTTATATAATTTACTTTTGCCAATCTAATGTTATAGCCACTTATGTTTTGTACGCTCGCTCCGGCAAGCCTATTTCAGCGTGAACGGATGGCCGATGCAGCGCGACTAGGGGCGTTAGTTAACAAATTACTGCTCGCTGAATTTTAACTCGAAAAACACATGTCGTATATGTTTCTTTCATAAAATTTTCTGTTCTTTCCAATGGTGCTGTCAGTTTTTTCATACAAATTGAATTTAAGAAGTTATTTATGAAATATCGTATTTTTGCACCTAAATTGTTAATACAAAATTTTTCACAGAATTTCTCGCGGTGGAATTTTGACCGGGATTTACTCGAAATCTACGCGGTAGAAAATTTTTTAAATTGAAAATTCAGTTTCAGCACACATAAATACTTAACTCATGATAAGTTTAGTCCTTGGAACCGAACATTTTTTTGTAGATATATGCTCAGACGTCTGTGCACAATCTACAAAAAAAAGGTCAGTTCCAAGAATTAAACCTATCATGCCTTAAGTATTTTGTGTGCTGAAACCGAATATTCAATTTAAAAAATTTTCTACTGCGCATATTTCGAGTAAATTCCAGTTCAAAAACCACATTTTGGCAATAAAAATTGGGATTTACTAGAAATCTGCGCAGCAGAAAATTTTTTGAATTGAATATTCGGTTTTAGCACCCAAATATACTTAAGGCGTGATAGGTTTAGTCTTTGGAACGGAACTTTTTTTGTTGACCTCTGGCAAAAAATAGTTCTGCAGGTTTTTCAAATAAACCAGCATTTTTATACTCGCCGTATAATAGTATTTGTTTTATTATTTCCAGTGCTACATGACAAATCAATTGTTTTAATATTACGTTTCAGAGTTCCAACGTATATATAATGCTGAAAAAGTTTCATGGTCATGTGATTTTAAGAACAATACTTTTGCTTGAAAATAGCTTTGATGTTTTGTTAAATAAAATTGACAATGAATGATAGGAAGTGTATTAAGCAAAATATGAAAGTTATAATTTCCTGTTAAAACAATTATGAAAGAATTATATGAACTTATAATACAGGCAAATTAGCCATTTAGGGTAACAAAAATTAATAAAAGAATCATATCTGGGATTTAAGTAGGTAATAACCTGGAGAATGAGATGGTGCATTCTTTGCACTTCCAAGTTCCGGGAAAATTCAAAAAAATTTGGAAAAACTTTCTGATTTTCGTTTTTTTTGCTCTAGCGGCCAAAGAAATGAAAATAGAGAAAAAGTTCCCAACAAAATTTGTAGCTCGTCTCTCTCTCTACAAAAAAGGTCTTTACAAATGTTTGTCTTACTTAAGCCGTTTAGAAGATAAATCTAGTTTTCTACTTATAGTTTTAAGCCGCTTCGAAATGCGCCAGAAATGAGAATTCTCCAGGAGTTTCGTACGACCAGCTCATCGATCGATAATTCTTACTATTCACAGCCGCTAAAAAAATGAAAATAACATGAAATGTAGAGAAAAGTCTCAGCTTTAACGTGGAACTAATCACAAAATTCATAAAAAAATTTATCATGGAGAAAAAGTGTCAGAAGATGGCCTAGTAAACTTTGTACAGTTGGTCCAAAATTTATTCATATCTTTGCCGGGAGTCATTAGAATGATAATTCATTTTGCTGATATATTCTTATATAATGATATATTAATCCAATTAACATTTTATTGCAATTACTTTTGTTGGAAAAATATGCCTTGCGATCAAAGTAGAGGGTATATTTCTCATCGATCAATCACCTCAATTCAATTCGCTATATCTTAATTAATAATAATACCAGAGTCTTAATTTTTGGATTATAAGTACAATAAAACATATTCTTTCGAATGACTTTAGAGTTCTTTAACTGGGTGGAGTACTTTTTTAATTTGTCTACATTATTTATACACGTTCAAAAAATAGTATAGAGTAAAACATATACAACTTATTTGTTTCTTAACATTCTTCAATAAAATTTTCAAGAAATATAGATAAAAGTGCATGGAATCGAATCCATGTAGTAAAAAAGCACCCACTGTTACGGAAGAAATAGGCAGAACGCATAAAACTTAAAAGATATGAATAAATCAACTGTATAAAGTTTACTAAGCCATTCTAACACTTCTTTCTCTATGATAAAATTTTCTATGAATGTTGTGATCGGTTGCACATTAAAGCTGAGACTTTTCTCTACATTTTATGTTGTTTTCATTTTTTTAGCGGCTCTGAATAGTAAGAATTATCGATCGATATGTCCGATCGTACGAAACTCCCAGAGAATTCTCATTTTCCGCGCATTTTGGAGCGGCTCAAAACTATAAGTGGAAAACTGAATTTATCTCCTTAACGGCCTAGGTAAGACAAAAACTTGCAAACCTTTGACGAGCTACAAATTTTGTCGAAAACTTTTTTTGAATTTTCATTATTTTAGCCACTAGAGCAAAGAAATCGAAAATCAAAAAGTTTTTCCAAATGTTTTTGAATTTTCCCGGAACTTGAAAGTGCAAAGAATGCATCACTCCATTCTACAGGTTATTACCTACTTAAATCTCGGAGATGATCCTTTTATTAATTTTTGCGAGGTTTCTACAAACGGTTGCCTTCATTGCCTGCACTATTAATAAATATTATAATTAGGGAATTGTCACATGTTCATTTTGGAATTAATATACAGGGTGTCATTTTTGCATCGTTAAATGTTTTTTTATTATGGAATTGAGATCCCCTAGGACGAGGTTTATCAGTATTTATAAGCTATTACGGCGGTTGAAATACAAAGATTTTATAGATTCTGATGTGTCAACTTGAAATGTATCTTTAATGTGAATCTCTTTTCTTAAATATGTTGGCATTTGTACGTGTCCATTTTGTAAAAATGAAGTTTTCATGAGGTAAATTAAATCAAAGAGTAGTGCTGAAATTATTATGTAACGTAAACTAATAAGATTTCGTCCATTCATGCTGATATATATCAAAAGGGATTCTTGTTAAAATATAGTAATTTTTCCTTATATTCCCTTGTTAATACTTTATTAAAACTTTAAGATCTGTACTTTTACATATGGTTGCAAATATGTTCCAGAATATCTCGCAAGAAGTCCTTATCAAGTTATAAATTTACACAATGCTGAGTAGTCACTACTCAGTATGTATCTTTCAGTTTCAGTAGTCTTTGAGTACTATGAAATCTGACAAAGTTAATCAATTTTATAATGTTACTGCTGAAAGTATAGTAATCGTAAAAAAAAAATCAAATATTTAAAATTCGTTAATAATCCTATACTACTCATCTCCTATTGAAATAAAACTCTCTATTAGTTTTTCCAATGAAACTTGTATAGTTTTACTGGCATTAAAATCCTTTAAAAAATTTTCAGATTCATAGTTGTAAGTAAATCCTTAATACTTTTAACTAAGTCCTTATATCGTAAACCCATATTAAATTCTAACCTGAACTAAACTAATATCGACCCCTCAAATCTTATGAAAACAATATATTAATTGTATTTTAGAAAATGTTTAAAACTTTTCTTTGGTTTTTCTGATTAATCGTTCACTATTCAAATGGCATACACACCTCAAATTAATAATAAATCCATATTAAAATATTTGAAAATATATTCCCCTTAAAATATTCCTAGCAATTCACATAGAAACAGTTCTTCTTTAATTTCAATTAAATCTACAATTTATTTATTGTTTACTGTATAGTATTTATACCATAAATGCTTATAGAAACAAGCAAACATCGTATCATCGACAAAATTAATCTACGTAGTAGCGATAAATGTTTCTAAAAAAGTTTGTATTTTCAAATAGGAATCGGGATAAACCTCTATTAAATAATTTGCTGCCTTCCAACTTACCTTAGGTTCTTTCATGAATAGGCATCTGCTAACAGCCTCGGCGTGCTGATCTTTAACTCTGACCGAGAACGGCAGTCGGTTCTCTCTGAATGCTCTAAACGAAAACGACAACTGTTCCCCGCTTTTTGTAATGGGTACCAAATTTCCGGCAAACTCCACATATTGTAATTTCCCTTCTAATACCTCTACGTCTCTACTTTTGGCAACCTCTGTGAAGTGTTCTTGATGTTCCAAAGTCTTGTCCTCTTTGTCGTCCGTCATACAAAATACCCTGAGTCTGGCTTCTAATGGATCCACTCGTTTTGCAAAAACGACGAATTTCGCCATGAATGGTACGTGAATCGCTTCCCTGAAAAAGCAGTACATTTATCATTAGGTGCATTTAGAAGCTTTAATTCAGTCTAATTTTATGTTTTAAATGGAGAAGAAATGAAAGATGCAATGATCCATCTATTTATTACATAGCCCGGTGATGTGTGTTCTATTCGCGCTCAGCGCGCTATCCATGTAATTTTTTATTGGTTATTTCTTCAAAGGAATCAATTTTAATTATAGTTCTTTGAAAGCGGAAGATTCTACTCTAAAATATGGTAAGATTTTAAGATTGATTTTTACTTTTATTAAACTGCTATTGGAAATTACCATACGTCGTTTGTGTAGTGTTAGTTAGTCTCTTCGTACGGAAATATTCTACGGGAATACACTTACATTTTTTAAATCCCTTTGTTTACTTTCGAATAGAACCTTATCCAATATTATTATGTTGCGTCTAATTATTATTAATAAAACATTTAGTTAAACTCCAAAATGGAACAATGAAATTGTCTCAAATTTGTACCATGTAGTCAGCACATATTTATAGCAAAATATCTTACTATGAAGATGTATTACACAGGTGTAGAAAATATGAATTTTTTCTAAGGCTTGTCAATAAAATGTAAACATTTACAGGGGTCCTAAATTTTTTATCTTTTGAAAGGGATAAACAAGTATATTGAGAGGAAATAGAGATAAAAGAGTAGGCGTTTGTGGCATGCCATACTAAATGAAACGACGCAGAGGACAGTGTAGAGTTAGTTTAATTTGCTAGCATAATCAAAATTCAGGTTGTCGGAAGAATGCAAAGATTTCATTAATATTTTTACACCTAGTTTTTCTTTAAGAGTTCATAGATAGTTATTTTTTCTGCTGTTTGCAAAATTCTATAAAGAATATGTTTCAATACAATTATTCCATTGGGGTAAATAAGTAAAGCAAGCTAGTGAGAGTCTAGAAACTTTGGATTTGATGTGTATATACTGGGAACCAAGTTCTTAAATATTTCTATGGCATGTGTCACCCTACCACCACCACCAACCCATTATTAAAGGGGTTAACAAGATAAAATTTGAATTTAGTGTGTACGAGAATAAAAGTTCTCAAAAAGTTTCTTGCCATCAGCTACCTCGGGGCAGACGATTTCAAATATTATATTATTAAGATTCTATGAACAATTATTTTCACATGTAGTGAAGAAAAACTAAAATATATGGGGAATTGTCTTACTGTAGCAATTCTTTTGCTGAAACTTGTTAAAAACATTTCAACAATTGTAGTAAAAAGTTTTGGAATAAATCCGTGTGACGGAAAGATTTTGTTTAATCAAAAGAATGTTTCTTCGCAGTTTTTCTTAAATATCTTTATATAACCCGTTTCACAAAAAAGAAAGACATAAATTATTCAAAATAAAATTGCGAAGAGAACAAGATTTGTCTCAAACTATTTGGTCAATATTCCAAGTCGTAAAACATGAAGACAATTTTGGAAGGCCATATTGAAACAATTGATGATAACTTGAACAATAATGCCCATATTCTAACGAAACTTTAGAATAGTATATCCCCCTTGTGAAGTTAAACCGTCAAGCCACGTTTCAAGTTAAACTGTTTACAATAACTCCTAAAAAATAATTGCAAAGTCGAAAATTGAATCGTAGATTGCATGTGAGATCAAGTCATATTTCAAAAATTTGTATTTCAGAAAATACTTAGTTGTTTTTATGTTCTTTGTGGTAGCATAACCAAAAATGTATTTAAAATTTTTTGAGACTATTTTTTTTTCAATTCTTCCAGTCTCCTTTTTTCAGGAAATTAATTTTACTAAAAAATATTTTGCCCAAAAATAAAAATTATTGGTACATCTTAAAAGTACATAAAAAACGAGCTATTAAAAAAATAGTTTTTTCTCTGTCAATTGAGACCCTAGATAGACATTTTTTAGCGTTATGACCATTTATAAGCAAGCTAATAGACATAATGACTAGAAAATTAGTTTGCCTTTAAAAAATTTAAAATGTATTTTTGTTTATACCAGCACAAAGAACATGAGAACAATTATAACCTGAAATGCAAATTTTTGAAATAAGACTTGATGCCCACAAACAATCGATGATTCCATTTTTCGAATTTGCAACTGTTTCTTAGGAGTTACTGTAAACATTTTAACTTGAAACTTGGCTTGATGGTTTAAATCCACAAGGGGTATGTATACTGTTCTAAAGTTTCGTTAGAATGTGTGCATTATTGTTCAAGGTATCCTCAATTGGTTCAAAATAGCCTCCCTAAAATGTCTTCACGTTATACGACTTGGCATATTGTCCATAAAATTTCGGACAAATCTAGTGCTTTCGCAATTTTACTTTCAATAATTTGTGTCTCTTTCTTTCTTGCGATACGGGTTATACAACCAGAGATATTTAACAAAAATTGCGAAGAAACAGGATTCTGAATATTCTTTTGTTTACACAGATTTCCGCCACACGACTTTAATCCAAAACTTTTTACTACACTTCATTAAATGTTTTTAACGAGTTCCAGCAAAAAAATTGCTATAGTAAGACAATTCCTTTCTAGGCAATTCAGACCATTATATTTACTCCACTAATACTCGAGTGCAAATATAGTATCCAGATGTATTAATTTAAATAGACTTGGATGAGAAATCTGGATGTAGAAGTAGTGATTTCTTAGGCAGCGGCTTTGTTTATATGATGTATTAATAATAATTCAGTCAATGAACAATGTTATACGGGTAGCATATATTGACTAAAATAACTTACTGGGTATGCAATTTTCGTTTACCAACAGTTCTATAAAAAGTACTGGGATAGGCATTGTCATCAAATTCTAGAACAACCCGTATAACGTACACATTTATGTAAAGTAAGGTAAAACTAGCAGCAATATAATACATTAGTAAAATCAATGAATTGACCTAACCACATAATTACAAGTATCGAATGCCTTTATTTACAACTGCTATTGAAGAACATGATACCTACGCTTGAATCAGTCACTAATAAATAGTATTTAATAAATGTTACAATTCTAAGCAGAGAATAGGATAGACAATTTGTAACGACTTAAACTAATTTGTCCACGACTCTTAAATAATGTACTCTTTATGTATGTGCTTCCTCAAGGATAATACTATCCATTATTCCCTGCAGTGAATAATGATTTCATTATTCAATAATTATAGTGAATAATGAGGACAGTCAATTGTTTATAAGAAATGACTTTTTACTAAAAATTTAAATGTAAAAATTGCAGAAACCAAAAGATAAGTGTTGTCTCTCTAAGTTTTCTAGGAAGCACTGAAATGGTACATGCCGAAGAGGTACTTTAACGAACAGTCAAAAACTGCGGGTTTTTTTCAAAGTATCATCTATTAGCAACACGCGGCAATCCCGAACATTGTTTTTGAAACCATTTACATACGTGGCTACAAACTGTATTATTTTATTAGTATGCCATGACAATGTGTCAAATAGTATATTATTCAACAAGCATATAATGATGGCTATTATTCACGATAGTGAAGTTTACTATCGTGAATAATAGCCATTATATGCGAGTAGAATACTATACTTTGTCCACGACTATTAATTATTTAATATTTATTTAATTCATCTTCATTTCATTTTTCCTATTTAAGAAAAATTCATATGTCATATTCATTGTTTAGATTTTTCGGGTAATAAGTTTAATGAGGCGATTTCTGCAGCTTTCTTTATCTCTGACGGTGTCAAAGAAATCTTGTATTCACTGTCAGTAACAATTTAGGTCATTATATTACTTTTTTGTGTACCTAATATGTAAAATTATTGTAAATAACGTTGGCGTTGAAATCGCACAAATTTTGACGTTTCAAATCAATTACAGAATTGCGCTTTGAGACGTTGTCATGGCTTACTAATAAAATAATACAGATTGCAGGCACGTAGGTAAATGGATTCAAATACAATGTTGGGGATTGCCGTGTGTTGCTAATAGATGATGCTTTGAAAAAAATCTTACTAATGTACTTTTTAAGTGTTCATTAAAGTACTTCCTTGTCTTTTGGTTGCTACAATTTTGACATTTGAAACTTTTAGTAAAGAGCCGCTAACGTCATTTCTTATAAACAACTGACTGTCCTCATTATTTACTGCAATCAGTGAATAATGAAATCATTGTTCACTGCAGGGAATAATGGATAACATTATCCTTGAGAAAACACATATATAATAAGTACATTATTTAATAGCCGTGGACAAACGTAATTTTGTAATTGATTTGAAATGTCAAAATTTGTGCCATTTCGACGCCAACATTATTTACCATAATTTTAAATATTAGGTACTCAGAAAAAGTAATAATATTAAATAAATGGATACTGACCTTCTTAAATAGGAGAAATGAAATGAATATGAATTAAATAAATACTAAGTATTTAATAGTCGTGAACAAAGTATAGTATTCTACTCGCATATTATTCGCTCTTGTGATTCTTCACCCTCGTGAATAATAGCCATCATTATATGCTCGTTGAATAATATACTATTCTAGTCGTATTGCTTGAATTTATTTGGAAACTTCTCACTACGGCATTTCGTGATGATGTTAAATTCGAATGATTTTATGTCAAGTGCAGTTCATGATATCGCCAACTGCGAATGTTCTCGTGTAAATATGCATTTCGTGAAATCATCAACAACTGCGAATATTTGTATGCAAATTGCGTTTCATATTCTGTGATATTCTTTTTATTTTGTACAATTAAATGTTCTGATAAAAAATCGTTAATTTTTGTCATTTCCGTCATTAGCACAGTAAAAGTCGACCTTCTCTATAGGGGCTGCTCACAAACAAGTCCCGGCAAGCTGATTTTTTCAGGGTCGGTGGAGAGGTGTCTCCCGAGTATCCAACCAAAAAGTCACAGTCCACACCCCTTGTAGGGTGTTGCAATAGGCGTGGTTTCTTTTTTTTTATTTTCTTTTTCCAGCTTATATATAATAATATTCTCTACAACTTTGCCTCATAAAATTTTTTGGTAATTTTTATTTTTGACGGTCTTGCTCCCATTATACGGGAAAACATTCACCATATTTATTTATCATGGTTCAGGAAATATACAAACAAAAGGCTGAATAGCTGGTTTTTTTGCAGGGTTGATCGAGAACTGTCTCCTGAGTCTCCAACCAAATAATCGCAGTTCAACCCCTTCGGGGTTTAGCGCAATAGGGGTGGTCTCATTATTTTGTGGCGGATTTTTTGGGGCACGTATTTTTTCTAATGTTGATATTAACCAGTAGAGGCCTCATTAAATGAAAAATGTATGCGGCTGCAATATTGATTTTTGTCTATTGTTTACAGGTTTAAGAGAGGAATGCAAGGTCACACCGAATGTAGTGAACATCTGCCTGTTTAAATAGGAGGATGGGAGCGTGTTGTGACCAGTGTGTTGTATATGTTAGATAGCATTTTGTGTGGAATGTCTTCATCATATTCGATGGCTATCCAGACAACGAAGAACAGTCAAAACATACGAACGTTTACGTCGCGCTACCAAACAAACAACACCTGATTATGTTTTTGACGACACCACAGTACCACTGGCATGTCAAGAAAAATTTATCTCAAATTAACGAAGAAAATACATCTTGTCATCCTTTCTACATATCTGCGGCAATCCGGCATTGGAATTCTACAAGCTATAGAGGATGCCGACGTACTAATCGTTTCCACAGCGTTTGACGAAATATATATAATCGGTGAAGACATTAACCTGTTGGTGTTATTAGTCGGATTATGCTCATAATCAACCACCAACGTGTTTTTTAGGAAGCCTGGGTGAGGACAGAAATCACAACATATTTATTTCACAAGCAGTTGGAAGCACTCATCTCAAACACGGAAGTGGATGCTGTTTTTACACGCGTTTCTACACCACCTTCTCAATGTTTGGATACGGAAAAGGTAAGCTCATCACAAAGATAGAAAAACATGGCGAACTACAAAAAATTGTTTCGTTCTTCTACAATAAATGCAATGATACTCAGACAGTGACTTTTGCAGGAGAACGCATTATGATCTCATGTATAGTGGTGATGATAAGGACGATTCCTTGAACGCTTTGCGTTACAAATGTTTCGTGCGATCAACGGCTAAACTTAAAAGCAATCTTTCAACGCTTCCACCGACTACAGACGCAGCCAAACAACATTCCCTCAGAACGTACCACCAAGTGCAAATGTGGCTTGGCCTGTACCCAGATGCAGATGAATGAGGCTAAGAAAAGCAAGCACGCGATTGGATGCCGTGCATGACAACAAAAGACCCTGCTCCAGCAGATCTTTTGAAGCTCATATCATGCCAATGCGCATTGCCATGCCGAGCAGCCTGCGGTTGTCGCAAGGCCGGTCTGATGTGCACAGAAATCTGCAAACACTGTGCTGGTGAGACCTGTGAGAACGTGCAAGTTTTAACAACAATTTCATATGACGACGATAATGTGATGATGAAGATCTTTACGATAACAACAAGCAAACAAGTGCCCAGGAACCACTCGTCGACGAAGAGGACATTTTAAACCCCACTGACAATGATCATGCACAAGCCATAAGCGAACCCGGTCCCTCCTCAAATAGAGGACGATTTGAATGATGGGAAAACTGTCTTTGTACGATCGTGTATTAGGCCTTCTGGGGAAATCACGTAAAAAAAATGTACCCAGAACTGTACCTCATGGGTGGTACGGAAATGAGTTCAATTGACAATTAACATTTACACGTAAAGCACATCATTGAAAACACAAAGTTACTTGGACATTACATCCCATTTGTGTCAACCGTCGTACCTCAAAATTTCATTTGAACATCCCTATTATATACGATTAAGTATTAAAAAATAAACAATCTGGAAAAGCAGTGTGAATTTTATTAAGTACAAGTGGATATTTTTAAATAAAGAGACTACCCCTATTGCGCTAAACCCCGAAGGGGTTGGGCTGCGATTATATGGTTGGAGACTCAGGTGACAGTTCTCGATCAGCCCTGCAAAAACCACCTATTCAGCCTTTTGTTTGTATATTTCCTGAACCATAATAATTAAATATGGTGAATGGGCGCTGGACCCTCAAAAATCAAAGTTACCAAAAAAATGTATTAAGCAAAGTTGTAGAGAATATTATTATGTACAAGCTGGAAAAAGAAAATTTCAAAGAAACAACCCCTATTGCAACACCCTAAAAGGGGTGTGGACTGTGACTTTTTGGTTGGATACTCGGGAGACACCCTTCATCGACCCTGAAAAAATCAGCTTGGCGGGAGAAATTTTTTTGAAAAATGATATCTTTATTGGACTACATGTACCAAACGTTTTATATTTTACCCTTGACAGTAGGAGCGTTCTGAAAGCTGATAGGCATCACGTCGTCAGCTCTTAGAGCACGTTTGCTTTTGTCGATATTGCTTTGAGGCTAAGTATGACCTAATCTCCATGAAATTTATGCTCTTCACAAATCTTGTACAATGTACAATCATGAAGTTAATGAACTCTACATTAGGTGTTTTAACTATACGCAAATATGCTTGTTTGATACAACTAAAATGAAGCACTTGGTATATTCAATCCAATTAAAGTTCCAATAAATAAATCACATTAAAATTTATTACTTGAACGGGTTTGCAAAACTTGCTGTGATTGGCGGTGACGTCATAATTTCCATTACCGGCTGAAATTGCCTTTAACAAGAAGTGGGCAGTGTCTTTTACTAGCTTTATTTACGTTTTGTGTGAGATTGAATAAATATGAACACTAACGTGGAATTCTTAAAAATTACTTCTGGAAATTTATCAGCTGTGAACGTGTTTATGATTGCCGAATTTATGAAGGAGAATGAACGTTTTTATGTAACCAAAGTGACAGGATCTACTGTTGTAATATAAGGACCTTATTTCTATTCTGTTTATATTCATAATATAAGGATCGGTGTACTATGTTGCAGTAATAACTTTTACCTACTCATACTAGATTATATATTAATTAATCTACGGCTTTTGAACATGTAAAATTATCCATAAACGAGTAGCGTGTAATCATAACACCCTAGTGATTTATTTGCACACGTCACCTTTACCTTCATGCCTGGACTGTCCAGTCCATGTAACGTGCAAAATAAAATAGAATGATCCATTATTATTGAGGGGAGGAAGATAATTTGACGTGTTTGAATAGATTGGACGTTATCAAACTATATTAATATTTATTGTTATAGTCGTAGATAATGTATAGTGTTCAACTTGCGGCTCGTGCTGCAAACTTCTTATATTATTTACTAACTCAATTGGAACAGCACTGAACTAGAGGATATTACGGGGTATTGTCAATATATCGCTTCACATTGAATGAAAGCACAGGATTTTACAGATTTACATTCACCACTCCTCGTGTACAATCCACGTGGACTTATCCGCCTGTCACATAGAAATATAGGTGGGATTAGATGCGAATTTGATTTGTCAATACCAACCTTGTTCAGAGTTTTTGCATGCCATAATATATAAAACAAAAAATACGTATGAACTATTTGTATCGTATGATCTGTACGAGGTTGTGCAGTACAGCCAGGCAACGTTATAAATTGCTTAATTCTAGTGAATATTTGAACAAATTACTAGTATTATTACTGTGTTTGAGTGATTTTTTGCAATTAATTGTTTAAAACTGCATTATGGAGTTCTTTTGATAGTATTGGCAACGAAACGGACGATTTTGATACAGAGCCTATACAAGCGGAATTTGAAAATAAAGACTTACACGTTCAAACTCAAAGGATTGTTTTGAATATTCACTCGTGTTTAAAAGGCGAAAATATTGGTTCTTCATATAATCAAATTGTGAAGAGGATTTGTGAATTAACCAAATTTAACCATACTGCAATTTATAAGGTTGTTAGAGGCGGGGATGTAGTTGATCATTCTATTAAAAGGAAAAGAGTTGGAAAAAACTTAAAAAACTTGATAACGCGTCCAAAGAAGATATTCTTCGATTTGTGTATGGCTTTTACAATGAACAGAAGGTGCCCACATTAGAAATTATTAGGGATAAGTTACGCAACTATCCAGATTATAACTATAAATCATTAGATACTTTGCGAAACGTTTAGCTCGATTGCGGTTTTTGGGTACAAAAAATTGGACAAGCGAATGGTAGTTATGGAATCACCACGCATCGTCAACACGAGTACCTGCGTAAAATAAAAAAATACCGAGATGAAAATGGAGACATAATTTATCTTGACGAAACATGATTTGACACCCATGATGTAGTTCAATACGGTTGGGTAGATAACACCAAAAAGTGTAATTTAAGTGCTCCATGTTCTAGGAGAAAAAGAATTATAATTCTACATGCTGGAAGTAAAAACGGTTTTATTCCAAATGCGTTGTCGTTGTCTGCTAAAAATATCAAGCAATTCTCTGCCGACTTTCACGAGGATATGCCAGCCGAATTATTTGAGAAGTTGGCAAAGGAACAGCTGTTACCAAATATGCCACCAAATTCTGTAATTGTTATGGACAATGCATCATACCATTCGCGGCAACACACAAAAATTCCGAGCACCAACACAAGAAAAGGCAATATCATTGAATTTATGAAAGGTAAATGCTTGGAAATACCAGAAAAAAAACAAAAAGAAGACCTTGTTAGAACTGATTGGAATGAAATTTTAAAAAGGAATATGCCGTTGAAAAAAATTTTGAAGCACACGATCATGCTATTTTACGTCTGCCTCCATATTATTAGCAGTCTAAGCCACTTTATTGTACATTGTTTTGTTTTGCTACTGTCACGAAAACATTTGTAAGTACGTTTTTGGATGTATTTCAGTGCACGATGATGTGACGTAGTGTCTTTGGCAGTAACATTTCAAATCAAATTTTAAAGGGCGCATTTTAAGGTGTGAAACGACTTACTATGAAAATTCAAGTATTTTTGAACATAAATTAAGTATTATCTCCATAGTCAAAGAAATATTACAATTTACATTGTGTACGAATACACGCTAGTCACTCCTTTTTATTTCCCCCAGGCTGGCTGCAAAAAGAGGAAAATAAGAGGAAAAGAGATGGATGCAGAAAAACATTTTCAGGAAATTTGTAAAAGGTGTATCTGATCGGGCCCACCACTTCTACACGCATCATCTTCAAGGCCGGATGAGAATAGTGGCTACAGCAAACTTGACATCGATCTAGTTTTTCTCAGAAATGTTAAGTCAATTGGAAATTGGCTTGAGTTATAAAATTAATAAAATAGACACTTGATACCTGACTGATACAAGTGATGCCAATTCTGAGGTTATTTTATAACGGTGGAAAAAAACTCGAAAGTGTTTCTCCAAACTTAGCAAAATAATGCATACCTCGGTAGGCATGTGCTGTATTATCACTCAATATGCCGCGCTAGTGCTCAATTTCGCTGATAAAATTAATTATCAATTAATTCATTCTGGGTGTCTAGTATATGAGTTGTAATTGTAGCTCTTTGGAAATATTCTGTCTTAAAACACTGTATCATTTTTATATTGATTTGAACTTTTATTAAGTTATATAATTGCTCTTGAACATTACCACAAGTCTTCGTCAATCAATCTGTATGTACAGAGTTGCACATTATATTTTGACTAGCATATTTCTAGCATTAAAGATGCGCCAGATATGCATATTTGTGTCTAATGGCAGTACTGTGACTACGTACTACGCAATGGGCTGTGACTGATGACAACATTATTTCGTCAATATGGGTTACATAGAAGAACATCAAAGAACAAACAAGTCACTCAAAGGAAAATTCTGAAATAGCTCAGTTGACGAAAAGGAGATATGGAGAATACGACACAATCACGAATTCCACAATTTATTCAAGGAGGTCGCTATCTCAGAATTTATCAGACTACAGAGACTTCGATGGGCTTGTCACGTAATACGAATGCAAAACAACAGGCTGCCAAAAAGAGCTCTAAGTAGCAGGATGCAAGGAAGAAAACCAAAGATCAGGACACGGAAACTTGGGGACGATGAGGTGGTGCAAGACGCACAAAACCTGATGGGCACTAAAACATGGAAGAGAGTGGCTCTTGATCGGCGGGTGTGAGGACGGAAGATAAAGACGCCAATACTCAATTTGGGCTGTAGCGCCATTTTAGAGAGAGGGTTACATAGAAGCCGAAAAGTGCCGCAAATATGTAAATCTGTAGCATATTTAATGTCCGATAAGTAAACAAATATTGCAGCTAGACCTATCAAATGATATAGATTTGAAATCAGATCTATAAGAAAATGTAAAAATTAACAGGGTGTTCCATTAAAATAAAAATTATCTTCGTTTTTGTAGCACAAGATGCAGGCTATTGCCTTTTCAGTTGTATTGTAATAAATATAGATGCAACACTAGAACTTTTATATTTAACTTTTCTTTAGAAGGTTAAGAGCAAGATAGTTCACGGGGGGTGGGTTGGTCAAAATATAATGAATAGCCCAGTACGTACGTACTGAACCACTTTATAGGTTGCATCCCTAACGCATTCATTTTTGTATTCGCTTCGTCTGTTATTAGAATAAAGCCCCATTTAATTTCATAAGAACCCTTGGGGTAGTTAAGTTATTGTAAATAATTTCAGCGCGGACCAATTCTCTCTCTCTCTCTGTCGGTCTCTACTGGATAAATAGATTAAAATAAAACAAAAAAACAATTATGTTATTACAGAGCAGTGTTATATAATAATTTAATGTACCAATAGAATAATAATAATTAAACCAATGAACTACTGGCACATGCATAGATAGGACTTATTGGATAAAACTACTTGCAGTACAGCGACCACCAGTCAGGCTATGATAAAAAGTTATTAATAAATCCTGCTATTCTAATGAAGAACCAAGGATTCTTGAAGTAATACATGTTCTTTTTAAATGCTAACACAACTATTTGATAACTTGAGTTGACATTGGGTTACCATTACTTGACTTGATTTCAAGTCAAGTGTAGTAACTTGAATATCAAGTCAAACCGTGAATCCATTATTGCAACACAAAAAAGTTTGAGTATAAGACATTAAATATAAGATGTTACTGTAACGTTAAACTATACAAAAACTTACTTATAAAGTTCTGTAGCCATTTTCGTAGCATCTCCAATATTTCGACAATCCATTAGCCAAAATCTGGCAGATACTGTGGTAGTAAATGACACACAGTCATTAACGAAAGTAAGCGGCGTTGATCCGGTGACATCCTCCCATTGGGCTCTTGTTGTTCCACCTGTTAACGAATTTGTTTAATTTATTTGGTGCAAGAAAGCCTTATCACATACAAAACGTGCATATAGTGAACGGGTTGCTGTTATATCCTTATATTAATAACTACTCCAAAGGAAAAAAGTCGATTTCAGTAGATGCGCTTTGGTACACTTTCAGCTGAATATGTTTATTTAATTTTTGAAAATATTTTGTTGTTGTTCTATATAACTTGTTTATCTGTTTTTGATCTACATATAAAAAATTATTTGATAATGAAAAATAACACATTTGGCAGATAGTCGACGCTGTTAACTAGGAAAAGATCTGATGTATTCAACAAATAATATACAGGGTGGACACTGGACACCTTTAAAACAAATAATGTAAAAATGTGCAGGTTTGCTCTGCATCCAGATTGTTATTGCCGTGGTATACTCTTAGTAAAAGTTAGCTTAATTTGGTCTAACACACAATGTATTACGTTTATATTATAAATACACAATAATTTTTAAGAAATATTTATGAGTGAGCAATTTGTAAAACGCCTATGCCTTGACGCCACGTATTCCTAATATTCCTGTATTATCTCAGTGTATATTTCTAGCCATTCTATGGTATATGTCCATATTGTCCATCCCAAACTTGCAAGAATATCCTTTTCTTTCGCATTTAGCAGAATGCGATGCAGCCTACTTGCCCGCACGTTTTCAAGAGTGAGAAATCGAAATTCGATAAGTTTTTTCTGCAACCCCCCAGGAACAGCCCTTAAAACGCAATAAATCTCCATTTTCCCTACGTTTTTTCCGCTAGCCGTGTGAGGAGTTGTTGAAACCGGATAGTCTCGAAGGGATGGACCAGTCGCCTCCCTCGAAGCACCCATCTATAGCCCGGAGAGAAACTACCCTGTCTAAAGGGTGGTTTTCCCTCTGTTTTTTTAAGTGTTTTTTACAATTTCATTTAAAATTATGATGAAAAACATCCCCTATAATATCTAGTAGGTACGAGCAGGCGCCAGGTGGTGCGCTATATCTGCCTACCTACTTACTGTATATCATGCGGTATTATGCCAAAGAAGTAATAGAAAAAATACATAATAATTTT
Organism: Stenurella melanura; assembly: GCA_963583905.1. Taxonomy (NCBI): domain Eukaryota; kingdom Metazoa; phylum Arthropoda; class Insecta; order Coleoptera; family Cerambycidae; genus Stenurella; species Stenurella melanura. Next base: position 200,587,624 of record OY757309.1, read on the forward strand.
AAGTGAAAACACCCTCTCCAGGAAAAAAATATGGTTTTTGCATTTTAAGGGTTGTTATGAGGGGTTACGGAAAGAAAACTCATTAGACTTCGATTTTCCCACCCTTGAAAATAGGGGGAGGTAGGAAGGTTCCATCGAAATTTGATGAAAAAACAAGTTTGAGATCGAGTAGTAGCTATTTTCTATTCGAGTAATATACACCATATGCACTAGACAAATTATTTGAAGAAATTGTAGCTGATTTTCAAAATTTCACTTATCGCAAATATGAAAACGGATAATCAGTTGCATTTGATCGGTACATTAAGAGTTCCACGTTATAGTTATATTTTACGATATAATTTCAATTCTGTAACGTGCGGCGTTTGGATATGTTAGTTAATAACACCACTGAGGGTCAACATTTGAGGGGCATACCTCGAGCAATAATTCGATAACGTATAGGTTTAGGTAAAATAACGCAAATTGTTTTTATGCGCTCCCGTTAAGAGTTACTCACCCCTAAACGTTAAAGATTTTTTAGTCATAACTTCCATACGCTGCTTAATTGTAATAAAATAGGCATAGTGTATACAAGTAGTCAGTATCACTAACAGAAAATGTTATGTTATGTATACTTGGCTATGTCTACGATAAAACAACTAGAGGATTATTGACAATTAAACGAATAACACAGGCGATTTAGAAATTTGAGGCCATTCATATCTTGCCTAGAATAGGTCCATAAAGAGTGAAAAGTAAAGCAAACAATTTTTATAAAAGGAAATAACAGGTGTATTTGATTGAAGCTGTATACTGTTGTTGACACACAGAAGTACATTAAACATTAAATGGTTTTGCCGCTTAGTAAAGAAGAGGAAACGTACTATTTGTTTTTTAATTATGTTTTGCTTGGCATAGTGGGAACCGACGAAGGATATAAAATTGAATTGGCGTTCCGCCAGTATGAGTTGTCTTACAGTGGCGTTGCTTCGGATACTTTTGAATATTATTCATACTATTATTAATTTACCTATTGAAGGTAAAATGTTGCCAACTTTAAGTAAATTATATATTACGGGTGATACACCTATTGGTCGTGGATCCCGTATTGCAGAAAATAAAGAAAGAAATAACCAGAATTAATTATGGAACTTGCGAAATCCGTACAACCCCATGTCTTTGGATCTACTTTTCATTGATTTTGAACCAACTATAGGAAGCCGGAATTGGAATTGCAGTCGATAAACAGAGTGGTCTATTTAAATTCAAACAGGTAAGTACCCCAGAGACAACGTATTTTTGAAAAAAAAAATGTGTCTCATAAAAGTTATTTAGTTTTGAAGGGGAAACAAAACGACAATATTTTGGTGGACGAGTTCAAGGTAATTTCAAGGTCAAATTAAATTTTTCATCTGTACTTTTTGCTTCACCATCGTATTTTACGAACGAAAATGAATAACTTCTGTTTGAAACCATTTTTTCGGAAATCTTTTGTTTCAGATATATTTAACAAGGAGACTCTTCAAGTCTCGTATCTGAAGTTTATTGATTTTAACAAAAATATATCGATTTCCCTTGCATCAATTTGATTAAGAAACGATAATTCTTAATAAAGTTTTAAATTTAATTTTTTTTAAACAATGTACATTATTATTTAATTTGCCGCTGACTTCGAATAAGAATAAGAAGAACTAACTGCGTATACAACAAGGAAAATAGAAACAGGAATTTTGTTCGAAAAAAGTCAATAATTTCATACGCTGAGAAAAGTTTATTACCTGCAATTAAAATGTTAATATTGGTAAGTAAAATGTTCATCTGTATATGGGATTACTCCACCGCTTCTTTGCTATACGTAAAATAGGAATCCTGACACAGATTGCTAACGGCAGTCAAACCGTTTTCAAGCAAACTAATCTACTTCCCATTAATAAGCCGCTATACTTACAATAAATAAAGTAGTGTATTTATACTTAAGCGTGTATGTCTTTATCTTGAATGAACTATGTGTACCTATCATAATTAGTTTGGTTAGTTCTCACAACTTTCCAATAGTAATTGACTGTGCTACCATTATATATTGTTATATCATCGCACATAACTTGTGCTTTTATAGAAGTTTAAAAGATAGTTTAAGAAACGTCAAAAAAAATTGTTTTAAATATTTAAAAAATTATATTTGTGAACACTACTAAAAGCTAGCAGAATGTCTCTTTTACTTATAAAAACTGCTACACAACATTATTAGAAAACAAACTAGACATTTGGCTTAATGAGAATCGTGTCAGAATCACTGTTTACTCACGGGACTTTTTTCTCAGTGATAACAAAATTTCCTCTTTATTACTTCAATAAATGTTCAAAATAATGAGAATCAGCTTGGGTACATGTTTCAAATGCTTTATAAAAGATGTAAAACCACGTACTAGAATTTGTCTATCAATACTTGTGCAAACATTAAGAATTCATTCTTTCATAGATGGAAGGTCTTGATATTCCTTATCCTTAATATATTCTAATGAGAAAAAAACATCTGTCGCTAAAGCACATGTTCGTGTGTGGGTCCAGCGCGATCTATCCAATGACCATTATGATTTATTTTCTCCTGCATTTATTATTCTTATTGTTAATCGAGGTCAGAGGCAAAGTAAATAGTTATGTACCGCGTATTAAAGAAACGATATTTAAGAATTTGTTGAGAATTATTTCTCAATTAAAGAACAATGTTAAAAAAGGGCTTTTTTGGCTCATTCGTAGGCCATGAAAACCATGTTTTTTTTTACTATTTTTGGGATGCTAAATGCGAATCTGTTATCCGAATTGGCTAAAAGCAGTAAAAAAACACCCTTATTTGGGGGTGTTTGAAATTGATAGAACTTGCAACAAAAAATTATTCTTCAGTGCAGGAAACTCTTTCAAAATACTCAATTTCGATAGGTAAGTTGAAAGAAGCAAACTTTAGTTTGAATCCTGCAACTAACAGTGGAAAATCTCAGATACAAACGACAGTTTATTTACAAGTAATGTTTTCGAGAGCTTCCGTACTCTCTGCACTTCCTCCGAGGTGATAGGTAACAGAGGTAGTTCCTTTACTGTGAGAAATGTTGCTGCTTCATATCGACAATGAGTGATAGCAACAAGAGTCCCGGCTCAGTAAGTTTATTTTATATTCTATGGCTTTCGAGTAGTGAATATTTTACTTTAATGTAACTTTAATATTTGTAAAATTTGAATAATTTTTATAAAAAATAATAAGCATTTACATTTTCGCATTTAACATATATTATTATATTAGAATTTTATAGCAAACAACCAATGCTTAATAACCTTGAGCATTAGTTGTTTGATAAAATAATTAAAATACAGTTGGTAAAAATTCCACCCTCCTTCCTCCTCGTTTTCTTCACCCGTCATCACCCACAAGAACGGTGTAAATTACAATATCTAATATACGGCTATTTTCCTTATTTTTAAAAAACCGAAACTCGTTAAATTGCTATTATCAGGTTATAATGTGATTTCTTCTGAATACTCTTACACCCATCCCCACCTAAGGATGGTTGATTTCATCTTTTTTGAGTGTTTATTAGTTTTAATTTCAAGAGAAATCTCTAATTACCCAGTTTAATGTTTTTTATCATAATAAGGTGATATACTCAATTTAGATGATTATTTCTCACCCCTGAATATTTCCCACACTTTTGGGGTTGAGGTGTACGGTGTGCATATCACTATCCAGAAAAAGAATAACTTCTTGTAGTTCTAATTCTAGTGGAAACTTCTAATATCATCTAATATCAATTTCAATGTCACTCCCAAAGAAGATTTTTTTTTTTTTAATATGCTTCCGAGATTATTCGTCAAAGCGAGTTACGGATTCGTTTTCAGCACCCCAAAATTAGCAAAATAGGGTGGCTTCCACACTTCACCACGGGTGGGTAAAAAAGCCCTATTTTTAACATTGTCCTTTCCTTTAAAACCAATAAACTTCATATATGCACTATGAAACATTTTTTTTTAAATATCAAGCAATGCATTTTCAAATAAATGTTTTAAACAAATGCTGCCAATTTTTTTCACAGAATTTGACTCTTAAAGAAATACACAATTTTTCAAAAATATGTCGTTTTCGAGATAGATTACTGGCTCAATTTAAATCAAACACCCGTACTATTCATAGTGGAATATAAATAAGAGTCTACATTATCTAAAAAGGAATTCTCTTATTATGGCAATTTTTTACTGAACCTTGTAGTAAACATTACAAGAATTGTAGCAAAAAGCTGTGGAAGACGTTTAACATATTTATTGTTTAAGTTACCTTTTTTTAAAAATGGCCATTCACGATTTCTTTTATTTTTGGAAATTTAAAAAATTGTTCAATTGTTTGGATAGATCTAGTTTTTTTCACTATTTCCTTATGAAAATTTACGATACGAGATACATAACGAGATGTAAAAAACACAATTTTGAATAGTCTTTTGTGCGCACCACTAGTAAAGATTACGATAAGTTCCAGCAAAAAAAAATACTAGTAAGGCAATTCCCAACCAACTTTAGTTTTACTGCACAGAACAAAGAAAATTCTTCAAGATCAATCTTTAAAAGTGAATAACTACAAAACGTAATGTGCCAAGAAAAAAATTACAGTTTTTTTGTGCTATTCTGGATCAAATTAAGCGATTCCTATGTCAATACTTAGGTTGTGGATTGCCCACTATCAGGGTAGTTCCCTGAGAACATCTGATTTTATATTATGAATTGTGACAGGTTGTTTCAAAACTACGCCGTATATATGAAACTTGTACAAAATAAAGATTAGAATTTATATTCCTGATAAATGTTTGGATACTTGGATCACTAAACCTTTTCTGATTCATTGCAAAATAATCTCTTCACATGCACATAACTTGATATCCCAATACAGGATTGCGTAGGCCAAGTATCACGAAAATAACAATAAAGTTTCTATATACACGAGTCGGGAAGTTACTGGTTTTCAAAACGTAGGTTGCTTAAGTTAAGAATTCTGAAAACGATTGTTATAAACATCTTCGACACGGTAAACAAATGACAAGTGCGGGTAAAACTGTACAGAGATTAGGTATAATTTTGCCTACAAATTTTCTGTTTCTCGCTTTAACATTAATTTATCAGCAGAACTTGAAAATATTAATTTTTTATATAGAAAGGTATCTTGCGTTCTTAATCTAAAATTTACCATTCTTGAATAGAACTTGCGGAAACAGATTATTAAGAATATTTTCACAGAACGGATAAGATAATGACAAAAAAATTTCGTTACATTTTTTTACACAATAATGAATTTGAGGGTAAATTACAAATTACAAGATGTGTTCAAAGTGCATCCACCAACTCCAGCATATTCTAGACACTTGTGCCCTACAGATTGTGTAGTTTTCCGTTTCTAAAATAAGGATTTTAATTTGAGCAACCAGCGTCCCGGAAACTAAGCAATCCCCAGCCCATGTTTATAGCATCTTTTTTCCTCATTTCTAAATAGTTCCATCACTTGGTGAAGTTGGCCTTTGCAATTTGTAACACCCTGTATAAGTTATTCCTTTGGAGCAATTTCAAGGTTTAGCAAAAGCATTTGTTACATTCAGTCAGGCATTAAGTCCCATTGGCTAAGTGAAGCAATGCAAGGTGTTGAAGCAGCAATAAGCAAAGCAGTCAATCGAACGGTTTCAGAAAAGACCAGTCGGATGGCAACTAACTTACGATCTTAAAAAAATATACGTGTTAATTTTTTTTAATTCTGAATTTTAACTGAGGTACATTAAACGACTGATCTGACGGAGTAGGGAAAAATCATAAAAATTAACAAATTTATAAAAATCAAATGCAGCAAATCTATAAGGTGAAATTGCAATTTGTGTTTTCGTGATATTTTAATTGATTTTAAAGTAAAACAAAATTAACGACTAAAGGCAAAAGAAAATATATTTATAAATCAAAAATTCGAAGTGAAAATACACAGTTTTTTGAGGATCCTTCTATTGTTATTTACAAAATATATATGGTTGGAAATAATCTTTAAAATGATGAAACATGCTTAACCTTGGTTCAAATATAGAAGGTACCGGTAATTCGTATGCAAAAAATATAAATAGTGTTTTATCAGAACAGATGTTGAATTTCTCTAACAGGTTAAAGGTAAAGGTTTCAAATATAAAACAATATCAAAAATTCTAATTATAAAATATTTACATATTGTTGTAAAAGTATTGAGCAAGCAAGGATATATTAACCAAATATATTTCATGAATTAGATGTTATTTAACAACTGCGTACATTCATTTCTCACATACCTAACAAAAAATTTAAAAAATTATTAAGATAGATACATTCTAAAAGGGGGCAGCCCACAATAGTTAGTTACCTTTGAGAGATCTTTTCCGAAACACCCCTGGGTACGCGCGTGAAAATTGTTAATAATAGCGCATTAGTTTTACTAGAAAAGTGACACTATGACGTCATTATGACAGACATTTTTCAATTAAATTTTGATGCATCTACCTGATTTGTCTTTAACGAAAAACAGTGATATTTCGGCTTTATTAGTACCTTCGTATTTTAGTGCAAATGATCACAGAAGTTAAAACATCTTATTATATGACCTCGTTCATAACCTGACGCTTATATGTTTAAAAGTGAATTATTTATTACTTGTTTGCCTATAGTAATGAAACATATTCTTTATAGGATTTTGCAAACAGCGGAAAAAAAAACTATCTATGAGAACTAATGGAAAAACTACATGTAAAAATATTAATGATATCTTTGCGTTCTTTCGATAACCTGACTTCTGGTTATGCTAGCAAGTTAAAATCCTAAAATAGATTTGTCCAATTTCTTATTTGACATTCTCATTATAACACTAGCTTCCAACATAGTCCCCTACGGCTATGCAGATTAAACTAATATCTACATGACCCCCTACGGAATGAAAATTCAGTTAAAAATGAGAACAAAGTCCTGAAATGAATTTATTTACCTACCATGTCTTAAAATGAGAATTTCAAATAAGAAATTGGACAAATTTATTTTAGGATTTTAACTTGCTAGCATTATCAGAAGACAGGTTATTGAAAGAATGCAAAGATTTCAGTAACATTTTTACATATAGTTTTTCTTTTTGTTCTCATAGATAGTTTTTTTTCCGCTGCTTGCAAAATCCTATAAAGAACATGTTTCATTATTGACGCTTATATGTCAATCAATTCTAAAAATTTTATTTGGTGGAAGGATGGGTTGTATCGACTAAGTTTAAACCAAATGGTACCTATTTTGCACTTATAGTACCTCCATCAATGCCGTGAAAACAAAATTAGTAACTATACAACGCTTATAAAGCAACGCGTGTCAGTTGGTAACTACGCTTTATTCAACATCAAGATCCGAAGTTAGGATTGTCACTACAATCATATCCTTGGATTTTGACCCATGACCAAGTGGAATTTGGTGTAAACTTGGTTGATAAAACCCGTCTTAAATGATTGTCTGATTCTCAAATTTCTGAGAAAATTTTTATAAATACCAGAACCTTGACTTGCGTTTGTACAACGAACTTCAGTGTTAGTTTGCGTTGACGTTTCCGTCCTACTTAAAGATCCATATGACGTGTCTACAAAAAATTTTTTCTGTTTTATGTATTGGCTTTAAAGTGAACCTTATACTATAATGTTTCTCATGGTATTTTAGTTCTTATAAACTATGCGTAAGGGTTTTTAATAGGGCAGTTAACCTAATTTTTTGAAATATTTTTTTACGATGAAATCGCAGAAAAGCTATTCTCTTCATATATTTTTCCTAACTCTAAATTCTCAACTGTATCTCAGAATTTACAACTGCAATTTGGAATTTACAATTGTATCTGGGAATTCACAATTGTTGCTCTGCAATTCACAGGGTGCAGTTTCTACATACAAACATCGAACCGTTAGAACACTATACTCGAATATTATTTGACGAGGGTTTCACTAACCATGTAGGTATCATCTGCCCAGCTAGCACATATTGCTTTATAAGCATTGCCCAATTGCTAATTTTATTTTAAGAACATTTACACAGTTACTTAAAGCGAGAAATGTGCACTATTTGCTAGTTGGGTGGATATGATTAGACCTGAAGTAAATTTTTGAATGTATAGTGCATGTCTTAGATCAAAAATTAGGTAACTGAGCATAGCTCAGTCATTAGAGATATTTACCTCTAAACAAATCGGAGGCGGATGATTTTCTTTTCTTTCCATGAGTTCTTTGGATGGTAAGCAATTATATCATGTAAAGTTTACATAATTTGCAGACCGGCAACTTTTAAAAAAATCAAAAACTTTCTTTTTTGGAATTCTTTCAAAATTTTTAACATGAGTCGACGTACAGGAAAATAAAAAATATTTTTAGAAATAGCATATATTTTCACATAAAAAATGTATCTACAAAAATTTCGTCTAATGCTACTCGTTTCCCATAAAAAAATAGTGAAGTGGAGATATTGGATGAAGCGCTGTGCAAGGTTGCCCGTTCGTTTTGTAGTACATGGCGCGCGAATAACCCTTTGCTAGACAAACAAAATTTACACCAATTATAAACTAAGGTATCATTTTAAAGCTGGAAGTCTCACCTTTCTTATGCATTTAATTGTATATTAATATAAGGCTAATATATAGAAGAAAATCGTCAATATATATAATATATATTATATTTCGAAAATGACCTTATTTTTGTATATTGTATGATAATCCGTAGGAAATGTTCGAATTTTTTTTTGGTCTTCGGGAAACTATCGAGAAGTGTGTCAGTTTGAAGTTCATAACTTACATTTGCTTAAGTTAACGTAGTTTAAATACACAGTACTGAAATTATTATGATTTCGTAATTTCAGAATTTGTCGAACAAATATATATGCATGTTATCGGAACTCAGAAAAAAATCACTTAGATACATAAAAGAAATTCAGTTATAAAGTAAAACATACCAGTTTTTGAAATATTCAAAAAGAGAATTATACAGGGTGTTTGGTGCATCGTGGGCCAAATTGAAATTCCGACAGAAAGGGTTATCTGCTATCCTTTCAGGCCCCTTAACACTTCCCATGCCCTGCGGGATTTTTCATATCGACCTTCTATCTTTTTAATGAAAAAACTCCCAAATTCTACATTTAAATTCAAATTATAAAAAAAGTATTAGGCGTAGACTGCGAATTTCATTTTTATTTTGATGTTTATTGTTGAAGGGTTCTTTTAAATCCAAAATTACTGACATTAGTCATCTAGTTGTTCACTCGCAAACTTTCAGAATAGGTAAAATTTAAATTTAAACTTAGACTTTAGACGGCTATAAAAAAAGCTCAGAGCACCCTGCTGCTTCCAACTCTCTCAAAAACTATCTAGTCTATCCTCTTGCTAATGATGTGTCACATGTTATAAAAATCTTTTAATAACTTCGTGAATTCGCTAAATTAATGAATCGGGTCACATAAGGCTAATATTCAAAATTTCGAATCAAAAATTATATTTGCTTAAATTATGCATGGCAAACAGGTAAAATCTGTTACCTCACTCTTGCGAAGTAAAATCTATCTTCTATCTCTTTCTGTTCATTGGTTTTCTTGAAATAAAGAAACAGTTACATTTTTATCATTTATTAAAAAAAAATAAAAATCTGGCTCAAAGTGTTGGTCTCTGTTGCGAATGCAGGCCCGACATCTGCTTCGTATTTCGACAGTTGCTGTATGAAGTCGTATTTCCTCCCTAATTGTACCGAAAGCCGTTTTTATGCGTTGGACAAGAGGACAAGTTCCTCCCTAGTCACAACCTCCGTCGTGTACGCGAGCTCTTTGGCACGTCCCCAGACATAAAAATCCAACTGAGTTAGGTCTGGGGAACGTGGAGGCTATTGGATAGGGCCATCCCGCCCAATCCACGCATTTGGGAACACATTGTCTAGATATTGTCTTACAATCAATCGCCAGTGCGCGGGACAGCCGTCATTTTGAAAAACTACAGACGTATGCGTAGATTGGGCGGGATGGCCCTATTCAATGGTCTCCACGTTCCCCAGACCTAACTCCGTTGGATTTTGTATCCGAGGTCGTGCCAAAGAGCTCGTGTACGCGACGGAGGTTGCGACTAGAGAGGAACTTGTCTTCTTGTCCAACGCATAGAAACGGCTCTCGGTACAATTAGGAAGGAAATACGACTTCATACAACAACTGTCGAAATACGAAGCAGATGTCGGGCCTGCATTCGCAACAGAGACCGACACTTTGAGCAAGATTTTTAAATTTGTTTAATAAATGATAAAAATGTAATTGTTTCTTTATTTGAAGAAAACCAATGAACAGAAAGAGATAGAAGATAGGTTTTACCTCGCAAGTGTGAGATAACAGGTTTTACCTGTTTCCCATGCATAATTTAAGCAAACATAATTTTTATTGGGAATTTTGAATATTAGCCTTATGTGACCCGATTCATTAATTTAGCGAATTCACGAAGTTATTAAAAGAGTTTTATGACATATGGCACATCACTAGCAAGAGGATAGACTAGAGAATTTTTTAGGGAGTTGGAAGATCCCGGTTGCTCTGAGTTTTTTTTATTGCCATGTAAATTCTAAGTTTAAATTTAAATTTTACCTATTCCGAAAGTATGCGAGTGAATAAAAAAACAACTAGATGACTAATGCCAGTAATTTTGGATTTAAAAGAACCCTTCAACAATACACATCAAAATAAAAATGAAATTCGCAGTCTACGCCTAATACTTTGTTTATAATTTGAATTTAAATGTAGAATTTGGGATTTTTTTCATTAAAAAGATAAAAGGTCGATACGAAAAATCCCGCAGGGCATTGAAAGTATTAAGGGGCTTGAAAGGATAGCAGATAACCCTTTCTATCGGCCATTTTCATTTGGCACACGATGCATCAAACACCCTGTATAATTCTACATGTTTTTCTAAATCTTCAGTGCCTCACGTGATAAGCAAACCGATATTTAATATGATATAAATTTTGATATTTACAGAATTTGTAGACAAGAATATCAAGTATACATAGAATATAGTGAAAAGGCACATTTGTCTACCTGCATAAAAATAAAAATAATACAGGTTCCGGCGCGGAAGTGTCGGCTTCCCTCGACACCTGTTTTACTGCTATTATGTTTTTATACATTAAATGTCATTTATAATTATTATTTTCTTTTATTTTCTCTAACAAATATTGTTTAATAATACAATTTTTACAATTTATTTCGTACCTGAGATAATATTGTTCAAATATACGCAGATTCGCTCTTACTTGCTCCACTACTTCCCCTTCAATAATTTTTTACGAAATTTCTGTGAATTTAATAAAAATTATTGTAGTGACATTTTTTGCTTAAAAATGTATGCTCTTTATGAAAATATTTTTTATTTTTCCATTTTTCGATTTTTCCAACTCACGTTAAAAATTTGGAAAATAGACAGAAAAAAAAGTTTTTGAATTTTTTTTTTTTTATGTTGCCGGTCTAGAAATCATGTAAACTTTAGATGATCTTATCAATTACACTTCATAGAACTCATAAAAAAATAAATCGTCTGCCTCCGAACATGTTTGAAATTTATAGACAAAATTAGCTACACCGCCTGGGCTAGCAAGATATATTATATTCACCACGATACATTTACTATTCACAATATTTTTTAAGGAACTAAAAAAGAGTTCGAATACTAATTTCTATTTAAAGCAACGCTAAGGAAACTATTTTTTTTAGACAGAGTTTCTTTCTATTTCCTACTGTAGTAGGTTATCAACTTTATAAAAATTAATTTTCAATTACAAGTTAAAACAATTTTTCAAAATATCCCCACATATGTAAAACAAATATATAAGCATTTTTAAACTTTGTTTTTGCTTGACTATTTTCTACTGCTCCGATTCTATTTAAATCTATTTAGTTGCCGTTCTCTCTAAATTGGGACTCGATCCTTAACTGTTTGAAATGCAAGAAAAGCCTTCTTGTTCATTTATTTGAAAGCTGCATTGCAGCAGGGGTACTTCTTTTATTATTATTATGTAGTTGTTGTAAACGCAATTACATTTATATTGAGTTACCTAAGTGATAATAACAATTATTGAAACAATATTTGTAATCCAAACTTCTGAAAACTGATTGTAGCTGGCCGCTTGAGATGACTACCACAAATGAATGAACAACGACAGTTGACATACAGATTCAGAAAATGTTGGTTTTGGTATTGTACTTGTCTCAATGTTTTAACCGACCGACCACTTACAGAGCTGCCCACGCACATGTGGTGCAGAAAAGAGGGTGGCTCCTTGTTCGATGTGCTATACGATAGAGAATAGCATAGTTGCTTTGCTCTCGCTTGTTCTTATTGCCTTACCAAAATAAATACTTTCCGAATCTGTATAATGGCCCTTGTAACATGACAAGATACCAATATGTTACTATAATTTTACTTCAGTCAAGTTGCTACAAGTTTACTCGCTTACGTTTCATACAGAAAATGAAGCTTATAAAATTGTCTACATAAAATGTAATACAGTTTTTTCGTATCTATTGTTGCACTCTTAGAAAATACAAAGCAAAAATGTTATCGACACATCTCTAAAATCGTAAATGTTGCTCGCAGAGAAAAAAATCATATTGTATGAATCTTGCAATTCTGAACAATTCTCAAAATATCCGTCGTCTGTCGGTTTATCCGTCTCTTTGTCCGTCTCTCCGTCCACCATATTTCTGGTAAGCACAATAACTTAAGAATAAAAAGTTGAATTTTATTGAAATTTGGAAGGTAAATTAATGCCAGATAGAGGAAGAATTCATTAGTTTTTGAAAAAATCGATCAATAAATATGAAAGTTATGAACCATTTTAATTTAAAAAATGCACGTGAAGAGTATTGAAATCGTTAAGAAGTTTTTGTACTTAGAGAATTTTATAAGCTTTATTTTGTATATGAAGCTTGATTCCGATATCACCAATGCTCATCGTGATACAGGCGAAAAACCGAATTTACACATCAATTCTCCAAGATGGTGGCTCGAGCGCAATATGGGCTTTTAATATGTTCAATAGTACACCCGAATGAACATCAGTGCCAAGTTTCAAAGCTTTATTAGTTTTTTCCCTCTAATTTTCCATATTTGACTACTTGTAGTACTGAATTTTTTCTAGTCGGTATTATTATTGTTATTAAAATGTGTGTTGCTTTATTAATTTTGTTTCTGTCATTTAAAGCTGCGTGCCATATTCAACATTCGTGTAGAAGTATTATTTCTTTCTTAGAACGTTACCCTTCTTAGGTACTTAGATCAGTGGATCTTATAGTATGCTTTAGCAGATTTGGGCTATAGAGAAACGCTATAATTTAGGTAATATAGTGTTCTAACTAATATTCTAATTTTACAAAGTAGTAATGTGTCAATTGAAATACTCTGAAGGCGTAGATTTTAGTAACAAAGTTTACGAATAGTTTGGGAATGATTATATTAATCATATCTAGATGTTTTAAGTTCTGTGATGGCATCTTTGAACAAGCACTTCTTAGGTTAACCCCTGGGGATCTTTGCAAGACATTTTTGTCCAATAGGTTCTTATATTTTAAATGCAAATGCAAATTCCCTACAATGTAAGAGTAATCTAAAATAGAATTCTTATATTTTATTTATATTATAGAAAGTAAAAACAAATTATTTATAGTTCTCTCAAAAACCTGAAGATACAAATTACGGCTGAAACATCAATGAGACATAAATGAACGATTAAACCATCGCGTGTTTACTCAAAATCTATTTAATTTTGTTGCTTTCGGTATAATTTTTTCTGCATTGCCTAAAGTCAAGAATTTGGAAAAAGTGTACGCCAAATGACGTCATTTTTGAAAACACAAAGCGCGAGGCTGGCAACCTGTTGCATATTTTACAAATTTATTTGTTGTAACTTCCACCCGTTGAGAACAATATCTGAATATATCTTTAATTTATTAAGCAATTTTCCAATCTCAAATTTAAAGAATTGTTACAGTGTTCACTACAATTAACGGTTTTAGGATCCATATGAATGATATAAAATAATCCCCACAAATACTAGTAGTACCAACGTGGATGGCAAAACGAAAGTCATCCACAGTATTACAAATACTGTGGATGACTACTTAATCAATAATTGCAATGTCTAACAGAAATATTAGATGGATGTGGTTACATCAGTAGTATTATCACTAGCTATCAAAAGTAATTTCTTTTTAATTGGTAATAATCTAAAATAGTATTTGTATTTTCACTCGATGTATTAATACCACGATATTTAAAACGCTGACTGCTGTAATGTTAAAGATTCCAACTTCTTTCATTTTTTTAAATATGTAAATAACACGATCCTTATAACATAAAATAAAAACAAAAATACTGAAATCTGCTAGAAATACTAAATACTAAAACTAAAATTTTGTAGGTATTTTAAACATAGTTGTAGATTTTAGTTGGGTTCATGTTTGCCCTTGGACCTTACCATGACGAAACTACAAATTTTACAAAAAATAATGTATTATATATATTTTAAGTAGTTTTGTATTTTAAATAAAAACTTTCCTGTAATTCTTTACAAAATATAAATTTTCATTAGGTTCTAAATTATTAAGGGGCATTGGAATCATTGCTATGTTACTGAATATCAGATTTTAGTTTCCATAACTTCGTTCACTCACACTAATACCTCCAGAGGCACAGTGCGGAAAGTTCCAGGTGCTTGATTTTCTTCATTATTTATCATTTTCGACTTCACACTCAAGACATTTATCTCCAATTTCTCTGACATGTGTCTGTTGACGCATATACGCGTCAATACCATTTATGTTTAGAATGCAATAAATGATTTATGCTACTAATAAAAATATAAATAATAAATATATAAATGTTTATATATTTTTAATAAAAAAGTATGTAGCACGTAATGCATGTTTGAAAATCACCGATAAAATTATTGCCTCTGAAGTAACTTCCGCAAATATCTAAACACTTGGTTACTAGAACTCGACTCGTATTTCGCCTGATACGTTAGCATTATCGGGAGACGATTAAAACTGTACTGTGCTACTTTAGTTTTAGTGATCTCCCAATAATGCCGATGTGGTTGACGAAACATGCATTGAGTGTTGATATTCGAGGGAAATCTTCAAATGTTATGATGTTTGTAGAAGCTACTCCAAAGGCAGCGCCGCACTAAAGGTTTCAGTCCCCTCCGGGATGAAATTATGACTTACTCGAAAAAGAAATTACTTTCGTCAAGCTGTGGTATAACATACTATACAGTTTTATTTAATTCCATACAAATTAGATAATAATTTTCGTAATGTTAAAATACTTAAATACCAAATTTTAGCAAACACTGTACTTCATAATTATTTTGTTTCTATTTTGAATACTTGGAACAAAGAAGGTACAGCCGCAGAATTGTTCCAATAAAAAGTATTATTTTAAGTTTTACTTTTCTCTACTTCTAAATTTATTGCTTATAATGCGTTACTTTTAAATTTTGGGTAATATTTCAAAGTCTTAAAGCATATTTACATGCTTTTAAAACTAATCTAATCCAAGTTACAACCTATTCTAAGTCAAAAATAAGTTATTATAACTACTTCTACCTACGTCTTATCTACCGCAAAAACAAAAGCTTGCCAACCCCTTAACGACAAAAACAATTGACAAAAATACATAGGGCACAACACAACATCAAGACATTGGGTTAATTAAACAAAATGTTAGATAAACTGAAACTAAAAATAAATTTGGCTGTTAAGGAAATTATTGTTGTTGGATGGGTTAAAATGTTAAACTATTGTTTAGCAAGCAGAAGTGTGGACATAATAATTTATTTTCAAATGGAAGACAAATTGTATATTTATTTTTCTACGATGTTGATTTGTATGACTCATACGCATTTTATCAATTCTATATTATTTATGTTTCAAAATAATTATGATGTCCCAAAATGGTCCTAAAATTTGGAAAGTGTATTTTTTTTTTTTATTAAGCTGTAGACCTCATTCCGTAGATAATGTAACATAACACTGCTTTCTGTATGTCTAAAACGATCCTATAAGGTAGGCGAATATACATTCTAAAGACTGCAGACCGGTAGCCATGAGAATAATGGATTTAGTTTTCCCTCAATAAAAAAAATCATCGCCATTGCCAGGAATCAAACCTAAATCATTCAAAACATGTTACATGTTCGAATAGGACAAATGATTTCCCTATTCTTTCTAAGTTTTCATATTCATTTTAACAGAATTTTCATGCCTAATTTACACAGTTCACTATTAGCGCAAAAAGAAAATCACTTTACGTCACATTGAGTTGCATACACTGTGTACGCTATGTTCGCTGTTCGTTATGTTGATGACTTAATTTGTGACAATACCTAAAACTTTCAATAGGATTGATGCAGGCGCTGCCTCTTTTCGATACACATCGTCTATAACATCTCGCTTTCACAGAATAAATCCGTATACAATAAATCCATCGTTCCCTCAGATCCACTTTCCCATACGCCCTCCAATTCAGTTTAGCTCGCTGACAATCCCCTAAAATTTGCACACTGTATGCCTCACCTTTTTAATAATTCGACACATTTAAGGAGGTTTTTAGATTTTATTTCCTGTCAATTAATAAAACACATAGAAAATGCATACTTTAGGAGATACTGAGGAAACACAGAAACAAGTGCAAATATTTCACTGTTTTCTAAAAAATTCAAACCCCTTGTGGGAATTAGCTCCACCCAACCCAACTGTATTATATTTCTCTATAAAACGACACGTGTAGTAGACCCGCAATGGCGTACATCTCTTTTAGTTGTTTCTTTTGATGGTCATTCCTGATACGAGACAAAAGTTGACCCTAATGATTTCTGCTTATTCGAAAGTATTTTTTAAAGCCTTTGTCTTGACATGAAACTTTTATCAATAGATGAAATTTATCTCTGTTTTTTGTATACATTCCCTTTATTTTACGTTCATTACACGGTGGAAGATATGACTAAACCTTATCATCATTATCATCAATTTCCCGGGACAAACTACTCGTCAACACGTTGGAGCTAGGTGATATATTGACTAGGGGAATTTTTATATATAAGTTCAGGGAATGTTATTACTAAAAAAGATTTACTATCACCAACGTAATGGTATATGAGAATAGATATCGGTGATATTTCTTCGTCCCAAAAACTAAACCTAGCAACTCTTTATCAATTTTGCAGTACTTTTTCTGTACCAGCGAGTATTTTGAAAGCAAAAAGATAGGTCTTCCTGACTTCATACGGTGACACTTCACGATAACGCTCAACTTTAAATTTTAAATTAGGATTTTATTATAATTAAGTTTTCCGGGTGAGCTATTATTTTTTAAATTTATTGTAACAATATTGACAACTTTCAGATCAAACAATTTTCTTTAAACTTTCCTTATCTGACACTAATCCTAAAAACTAACCGATTCTTGAAAGTGGCTGAGTAGAGTATCGGTACTTTATTTTCGAAATTATTATTTATATCTTCCATAAATTATTTATCCACACTTCCCAGCTATTACTGAATATCAATATATGTTGTATACGTAAAAATGTTTTACTTAATCTTCTTAGAGACTTACCTGTAATTGAACAAAGTAATCTTAATGTAGGCGCTGATCCTGAATATTGGTTGATCATTCCCTGAGAATGCGCTCGCGGAGCGGGCATACTTAACGTTATTGCTTTGTGGAATTTTCTTCTCCTTGGTTCGACTGTTACGACGGGCGAGACGGCCACTCCATGACCGAGGAGTTTCGCAGTTAGTTCTGGGTCTATCGGCTGCGCCTAAAGAGAACATTTCAGCGCTATAGAGTGTATTTAGTTACACCAGGTGCATTTTTTTACATACTATAAATTTTAAACATAAAGTCATTGTAACATTTCTGTAGAAATCTCAATTATCTTATCTCAATATGCATAAATTCAAAACAAGGAAAGGAAGAATTAAGTAAAATAGTTTCACTAGATAAATAAGAAAGGAATTCCAAGAAAGTGTAACTTAATTTGGATTATATACTCATTAATACAGACACACAAAAAAAAATATTGATCGAACTCGGGACCAGACATAGTAATCCCTATGTATTTCGACGATCTGAACATGAATCCGTTTAGCTCCATCACCCACAAATTTTTAGTAATTCGCAAAGATAACCTAAAAAATTCAGGTTTTCTATGTTATTTTCAAGATTTACGTAGACATACATATGGATAATTATGTCGGGCCCCAGGTTCAGATATTTATTATCTGCCTGTGCACAGGTAGGTGCAAGTATACAAAAAAAATGATCTGAACCCTCGACCCGACGTAGTATTCCCGATGTATTTCGACGTGCTGAACACGAGTCCGATATCCGTTTAGCTTCGTCACCCGCCAATTTTTATTAAATCGCTAAACAACATAACCCCTGAATTTTTTGTTATTTTTACGATTTAAAAAAAAATGGTGGATGATGGAGCTAAGCGGACATCGGATTCGTGTTTAGCATGTCAAAGTAGGTAGGGATTACTATGTCGGGTTCCAGATTCAGATCACTTTTACTTCCCTCGCATACCGAAGAGAAGTATTGTATTCGAGAAAAAATCACCCTCCGAGATTTTCTCGGATTTTCACGTTTCAGATCATGTAGATTACGAAAATATAGGTTTTCCAATTTTGTCAGCCTCTCTGTCTGTCTGTCGGTCGGTTGGCGCATTAATTAAAAAGCTGCTTGACGGAGAACAGTCAAATTTTGTAGGTAGTAGGTAGCCACTGCCACCGAAGACTTTCACTGGAATATATACAGGGTGGACCGTCTAAAGGGAATAGATAGAAAAAAATTCTTTTCGCTCAAATTTAAAATTTCCGCGTTTCGTGGCATTCTAAATCTATTTTTGAAAATTTAAAATATGTTTCTTAATCGCTTCTCAAGTCACCGAGGTAACTTCTTGAAAATCCGGAATGATTTTCTGTTAGGTAAAGAGAAACGGGGCCCTACAGTTTATAGTGGAGTCCGAACCACATCTTGGGGATAATTTTAGAATTAAAATTATTTTGCGGTAGGCAGGGATTAAACCTACTTAGCTAGGTATGCCAGTATGCAAGCTAGACGCGCTAAACCACTGGGCTACCGTCCCTTAGAAAAAAAAATTGAAATTTTGAAGATTTTGTATAAAATGGTTGATGAAAAACATTTTTATTTGTTCAAATTTAAAATTTCCACGTTTCATGACAATCTAAACATATTTCAAAAATATTTTTTTTTTTTAGAAAATTAAAAGAAAATTATAAAATGGGTGATGGAAAAATAAATTGTTTGCTCAAATTTAAAACTTCCACGTTTCATGACGTTCTAAACATTTTTTTTCCTTCTTCAGTTCTTTGGGACTCCCTACCACATGTATGTTTTCTTTTTAAGCGGTGCTCGGGGAATCTACAAAATATCACAATTAATCAGTATGTTACTGGTAAATAACGTCTACGCTTGTGACTTTTACGTCAAAGGATCAGTTAGAGGTTACTTTTTTTTTAAATAAACAACACAAATAAGTATAAGAACTTGAAATTAAATATTTCGCCGACGTTTCGGAAATCTAATATATTTCCTTTATCAAGGCTTTTTTGAAAAATATTTTTTGCTGGGTATGATAAATACACAGCTCTAAGAATGTTTGTTATATTCAATATCCATAGATACTTACTATTTACATAGAACTGTTGATATAGTTAACAGTTTTTTTAGTTTTTATACAATATTAAGTTTGTGAAGTTCTTCTTTTAACATTGGCAACCAAGTTGTACAGACATCATCGACACGCATCTATCGTCATTCAATAATATTATCGGGGATTCTTTAATTTTTATTTTTTTGCCATCTGCCTTTTTTGTTAAAATTTTTGCCGAGGTAGAAAGCAAAAAAAGAACAATTAAAGAATTCACGATAATATTATTGAATGAGGATAGATGCGTGTCGAATTGTTCCGTAGATGTCTGTACAACTTGGTTGCCAATGTTAAGAAGAACTTCATAAACTTAACATTGTATAAAACCTAAAAAACTGTTAACTATATCAACAGTTCTATGGATATTGAATATAACAAACATTCTTAGAGCTGTGTATATATCATAAACAGCAAAAAAGATTTTTCAAAAAGCCTTGAAAACGGAAACAGATTAGATTTCCGAAACGTCGGCCAAATGTTTAATTTCAAGTTTTTATACTTATTTGTGTTGTTTATTTAAAAAAAAGCAACCTCTAACTAATCCTTTGATGTAAAAGTCACAGGCGTGGAGGTTATTATTATACTGGTTAATTGTGATATTTGGTAGATTCCCCGAGCACCGCTTAAAAAGAAACATACATGTGGCAGGAAGTCCCAAAGTATTGAAGAAGGAAAAAAAATTAAGATAATGCCACAAATAACATTTAAACAATATTCTAAACATATTTCAAGAAAGAAATTTGTTTTGAAAATTTTTTAAAAATTTTTACCACAATAGAATAAATGAAGAAAAAAAATTATTCTTCAATTTAAAAATTTCCACGTTTCATTATATTCTAAACTTATTTCAACAAAAAAAGTTTTGAAAATAAAAAAAAATAAAAATTTTTAACCCCACCACTATACCGTAGATGATGGAAAAAAGTTATCAGGTTTTCTCTGTAATAATAGATCTAACTACATG
The DNA here is from genome assembly GCA_963583905.1 of Stenurella melanura. NCBI lineage: Eukaryota > Metazoa > Arthropoda > Insecta > Coleoptera > Cerambycidae > Stenurella > Stenurella melanura. The sequence continues at coordinate 200,608,378 of OY757309.1, forward strand.
GCGATTATAATTCTCATATGTCATCTCTTAATTAATAATTTTTTAGAGTGACCGTCTTGTATGAATAAAGAGGGAAGTTCTGTGTAAATATAGTATGCGTAATTGCTAAGAGGCCAATTGCTAATTAAGGGACGGGTGAGACGCAAGATGAGGTAAAAGGCAGAGCCGGATTACCGGTATTCTTCGCTCGATTACTATTTCAATGTAGGTATTATTTATCAGCGGCGTCTTGTGAAATTTACATTGGTAATATCTTGGTATTGAGCCATAGGACAAAGGCATATTTTATATCATGACTCCAAGATAAAATAAAGCAGTCTTGCGGAAAAAAATTTCCATGGAAATTTGCGAAAATTTTTTTTAAAATGAGTTGTTTTTGTTGTAAAATTTATTTTTTTTGCTTATTTTATTCACACTTCATTAAGAGTGATGACATTATTTCTATTTTGCACCATTTTCAGGGATGTTCTTGACTATATAAAAAAATTGATCTGATAAACCCTTCTTTGGACTACGAATTCGAATTCAGTGTCGAGAAATACACCAAATCCATATATTTCGATTCGTGGTACAGAACATGTTTTTGTGGGTGTGTAATTTATCATGTTATTGTGACAAATATTGAAAATAGTAAAAGAATGTTGCAGGTACGTGGATTTTTTTAACTGTATAGAACTAATACCAAAATATGATAAAAAAAATTGCAATAATTCTCCAGGTTTCAATAGATCAAAATAAACATGTTTGTCACTAGCACTTTTTCTTAAAGTGAATTTAAGAATTTCTTGAAAAGTCAAATATCTCTAATTATATTGATTAATAGCTGCAAAATTGTAGCCGGTTAAAAAAAATGTTGAAGGCAAAATTTGCTTGTTTTTTCGTTCAATAAGATGCCATAACATGAACTACAGATTTCAGTTTGAAAACATATGTGGTGTTAAAATGACCTTAGCTCACCAAATTAACAACAGATAATACTATTTTGATCCCCCTGGTTATTCAACTTTTGTTTGCTCCGTTTTTCATGGAAATGGATTATTCCTGAGATATTTCACTGTGTCATTTTAAGCGAATCACCGTGTATATGATAACAAAAATAACTAATTTAATTTAAAAATGTGTACAAAATTAAGATTTGTCGAAATTCAGTCCTATTAAGCTATGGACTGGTTTTGTAAATAGGTCACGAGGAATGCTTTCAATTAAAATTCAATTTTGTAGTGCTTGGCCAACAGCTAAAAAAAAAGAACAAACGTATCATTCGAATGAAGCTGAATTAGAAAATTAACTGCCGATTTTTAATCTTAAATTATTATTAATATGAAAATATTGTACCCTAGTGGTTAATGTATAAATGCCTTCTTGACTTTTGTACTAGAAACTTAAAAAGGGTTTTCAAATATAAAAAACCGCTGCCTAAGGAATCACTACTTCCACATCCAGATTTTTCATCCAAGTCACTTTAAAGGAAACATCTTGACTATATTTACACTCTAGTATGTGAAAATTATTGGTCATAGAATTTTAATAATATTTGGGGCAGATGTCACAGAAAAGTTTGAGGAGTTTGTTTCTACCATACACGTTAAAAATGAAGTTTCTAGTTTACCCTACTTATTTTTCACTATTCACAACCTACCACCTCCCACCCTTTCAATGGAGTCATCTCAATCAGATGTCACTGCAATACATACGTGTACTAACTTTCAAGTGAATATCTCAATTTTATGTTATCAATCCCATTAATATTGAAGCGGAGGTGGTGGAGTTTGAAAAATATTAGAAAGAAATCTGAGGCCTTGGTTTCTAGTATATACACCGAATCCCAAATTTCTGTACTTTTACCAGCTTGATTTACTTATTTTCCCCGAGTTACTCCTATTAATCCCAACCCTTCTACGGAATCATCCCAAAATATAATCTAGTTCCAGATGTCGTTATAATACATACCTCTACCAAGTTACAAGTGAATATCTCAATTTTATTTTATCAATCCCTTTAATAATGTAGTAAGGGTAGTGGAAGGGTTGAAAACTATTATTAAAAAATCTGAGGCCCTGGCTTCTAGGACATACACCGAGTTTCAAGTTGTAGTACTCTTACCAGCTTGCTTTACTTATTTTTCCCTATTTACCTCTACTTACCCCCATTCCTTCAACGCAATCATGTCAAAATATAATCTAGTTTTAGATATAGTTATAATACATAAATGTACCAAGTTTCAAGTGAAAATTTAAATTTAATTTTATAAACTCTTTTAATAAGGGAGTGGGGGTGGTGAGGAGATGGAAAATACTAATAAAAAAACCTGACACCTCCGCTTCTAGTATATACACCAAATCCCAAATTTCTGTACTTTTATTAGCTTGCTTTACTTATTTTCCCGTATATATATCCCTATTTAACCCCCAACCCTTCAACAGAATCATCTCAAAATATAATCTGGTTCTAGATGTCGTTGTAATACATATGCGTACAAAATTTCATGTGAATATCTCAATTTTATTTTATCAACCCCTTGAATAATGAACTAGGGGTGGTGGGGGGCTGAAATATATTATTAAAAAATCTGAGGCCTTGACATCTAGTACATACACCGAATTTCAAATTTCTATACTCATACCAGCTTGCTTTACTTATTTCCCCCTATTTACCCCTAAATAACCCCCAACCCTTCAACTGAATCATCTCAAAGTATAATCTAGTTCCAGATATCGTTATAATTCATACGTGTACCAAATTTCAAATAAATATCTCAATTCTATTTTATCAACCCTTTTAATAATGAAGTAGGGGTGGGGTGGTGGGGGTTGAAAAATATTATAAATAATCTGAGACCTCGGCTTCTAGTACATACACCGAATTTCAAGTTTCTGTAGTCTTTCCAGCTTGCTTTACTTATTTTCCCCTATTTAACCCCCAACCCTTCAACGGAATCATCTCAAAATATAATCTAGTTCCAGATGTCGTTATAATACATAGGTGTACCAAATTTCAAATGAATATATCAATTTTATTTTATCAACCCTTTTCATATTGGAGTAGGGGTGGGGTGGTGGGGGTTGAAAAATATTATAAAAAAAATCTGACGCCTTGGCTTCTAGTACATACACCGAATTTCAAGTTTCTGCACTCTTACCAACTTGTTTTACTTATATTCCCCTATTTACCCCAAATTAACCCCCAACCCTTCAATGAAATCATCTCAAAATATAATCTAATTCCAGACGTTGTTATAATACATACGTGTACGAAATTTCAAATGAATATCTCAACTTTAATTTATCAACCCCATTAATAATGGGGTAGGGGTGGTAGGGGGTTGAAAAATATTATTGAAAAATCTGAGGCCTTAACTTCTAGTACATACACCGAATTTCAAGTTTCTGTACTCTTGCAAGCTTGCTTTACTTATTTTCCCCTATTTACCCCTATTTAACCCCCAACCCTTCACCGGATATCCTCAAAAAACAATCCAGTTCCAGATCTCGATATAATATACACGTGCACAAAATTTCAAGTTAATATCTTAAACAGTTCCGGAGAAAACGTGCGGACAAAAAAAGTTACAGACAGATAGACAGACAAGACAGACAGACAGAAAATTTTTTTCCTCTCAAATTTAAAATCTCGACGTTTCATGACATTCTAAACCTATTTCACGAATAAAAATTTTTGAAATTTTTTTTGCGATTACTATACTTCTAATCCACAACGTGGATGTGGAAGTAAAATAATCTGTATTTGTAGGGATTTGTTTAATATTACTGAAATCTTATTGGGTTAATTCTTTGCCATTAGTGTATGGATTTTATTCATATGTTATCATTATATTGTTCTTGTGTTCAAACTATTCACAAATGTTAACTTAACAACCTTGATAAATCTTAAAATGTCATAGCTTTCAATATATTCAGTTCTCTATAATTAAAAGCAATTACATTCAACTTCACATGTTTATCACCAGGCGTCAGGTTAGTTCAAATCTTACTGCAAAATTTAGAACCACTCTTAATTGATCTACCGCTTTGAAATTTTGCATATACAGTATCGAAGACTTTTGAATATTTTAGAATAAAAATCCACAGAAAGTGTACTAGATGTCATAATGCTTTCGCCTTAAGAGAGGTACAACTGGCGACTAGCGACTAGCGCAAATGCCTTTTTGTCATTGTTGATTCATTCATTTCTCTTAAACAAATGCTATTCATTAAAAGTTAACAACTAGACAACGATGAATCATAGAAAGACGAAATAATTGAAATGGGATATAATGCTTGCAATTTTAAGTTTACGTTTGATGATCTTTTAAACTGAAATGGCAAACATTAGTATTATCCTATACTATTTCCTATGAATTATTGAATATTTCTACTATTATTTTGAAGTAATCTTTACTCCTTAATGTTCACATTGAACACGCAGAACAGTTTCTCAAGAATTTTAGCTACGATGGAGATTTAGATACACCTTTGACACATATAAATATCCCGTTTCATCCGACCATGCATTTATGCATTACTGGTTGTATATCTTTAGTAAGCTCTTGGATCAATTACTTAATACACTGGCAAAGAGCAGAGTTTATTTACAGGAGAGATATGGGCAATATACAACTTATAAGACATTTGCCCTACACTACGTCAACGGCAGCGCCACTTGAGAACAATAGAATATCTCATATTTTCTAGCGAAAGGCTATACGTTTATAGATTTATAAAATTTATTTTTTTTTTTGCCAAAATATATATTTTTTTAATTATACAAAACATCTATTAGACCCGTAGTATGGCAGAACTTATTTATTTTCTCATTAAATAAATCTTTTGAAGCGTACAAAATCAGCCATAATCCCTCATTTCCCTAACTTTCAGCAAATATAATAACCAATAAATGCAAAATACTAAAAATATGTCACACGAGGTGCGTGGAGGGATCTTTTCTCTTTCGAGTACATTGCTTTTGAAATTTGTATCTCATTTATTTTAGTAGAAATAAGCTGTTTTCTGACACTCTGACCACTCTGTAATACGTTGTGTGGACAGGGCAAATATCCTTTTCACTCATTAGATTTACTTAAATGTGTTTTCTAAACTGCACAAGAAAAACATTTTCTGTTAAAGTTTATGTTTATACTTATTTTTGCTAGAGATATTTTTTCTATAGAAATCACTGACATTTGTTTAAAAATTTAGAAGTATAGTCATTTAATTATAAATTTGATTTCTTAAGTAAATGCAAATAGACCAAGCAATTAAAGGTTTTCACGTATATAAATTAGTAGCCCCAATGTTCTTGCAGAAATTGCTTTGGGAGAAGTAATGGTAGAATCATATTCTTGCATTTTTACGCCAACCGATGCCTAGCGTCGTTTTTGTAATACTCGTGTATTTGATAAATTTTGATTCCTAGATTCATATTCTTGAATTCCTACGTCTCGATGCTGACCGACGCATAGCGTTGTTTTTGCAAAACTTGCGTATTTGATAAATTTTGATATCTAAATTTACATTCTTTCGTTTTTACATCTCGACGCCGACCGACACCTAGCGTCGTTTTTGCAAAACTCGTGTATTTGAGAAATTTTGATTCCTAGATTCATATTGTTGCCTTTTTACGTCTCGATGCCGACCTAAGCCTAGCGTCGTTTTTAAAAAACTTGTGTCTTTGATAAATTTTGATATCTAAACTTATGTTCTTGCATTTTTACGTCTCGACGCCGACCGACGTCTGACGTCGTTTTTGTAAAACTTCTTTTGATAAATTTTGATACCTAGATTCATATTCTTCCATGTCGACGTCGGCCGACGCCTAGCCTTGAATTTGTAAAATTTGTGTATTTGATCAATTTTGATACTTCAATTTATGTGCTTGCATTTTTGCATCTCGACGCCGACCGACGTCTGGCGTCGATTTAGTAAAACTTGTGTATTTGATCAATTTTAAAATCTAAATTCATGTTCTTGCATTTTTACTTCTCGACGCCCATCGCCGTTCTTTTTTATGATTTTTGTGTTTGATAGACATTGATATCTAAACCTATGTTCTTGCATTTTTACGTCTCGACGCCGACCGATGCCTAGCATCGTTTTCGTGAAACTTATGTATTTGATCAATTTTGATACCTAGATTCATGTTCTCGCATTTTTACGAAACCCATTATTTCTGGAATATTAATGTAAAGCTATTACAATTATTCCGAGTTGTGTAACTTTTTTAATTTTTTATCCGCAGCTTAATAAAAGTTTGAAAATTCCTAAAACTTTTCATTATTTCTATCCCCTGCACATTTTGCAGATTTTGTAAATATCATGCGGGCCTGTAATTTTTTTATGACATCTTCCCCAAATATTATTAAAATCCCATGACCAATTATTTGCGCATACTAAAGTGCAAATATAGTCAAGAAGTCTACTTTTAAAGAGACTTAGGGGAAATCTGGATGTGGAAGTAGTGGTTCCTTAGGCAGCAGTTTGGGTATTGGGTAATCGAGGCCCGTAAGGCCCAGACCTGCAAACTTACGAGATATGCAAAAGTGGCTCACTATTTACGAATTATTTTTGCAATACCTGTAAAAACGATGGAAAAATAATATTTATTATTGATTTATGGACAACCTACTCAAATGGAATTTTTATGTATTAATAAATTAGCTATAGTCTAGAACTTAACTTAAAAGATAAACAAATCAAGTCTGACGTGCAACAGTCTGAAGCTCTATTCGTAGCTTTATGGGTAAAAACTGTTAATAAATAATTAATAAATTGATAGATTTTGTATATAAAATTTCTGTTTATCCTGACAGGTAAATTAATAGGTACGAAATATACTTATCTAGCCTATGGGCTGTAAGTAAATATTTGTAGCCGTGGTAATTACTGAATGAGTTGTAAGTTCGACCAACTTCAACAAAAAGTTGTTAAGAGTGATCAATCAACTTACCGTACAGATGTTGCAAAATTGTTTTTTTACACTATTGGTCGTAGAATAGTACTTTATGTCTACCCATAACTAACAACTAACTGTGTTTTTAAAAAAAATACAGGAATGTTACGCAGGATCATGAATAAACATACTTTTTGTCACTGAATCTATTAGCGCAATACAAATTGTATTTTAAATCAATATCAAATAATGGAATTATATAATTTTCATATTACTTGTTATTAATAATTTTATTTCGAATGATTAATGTACCATCCTGAATATTTCAAATGCGAATAAAAAAAGTTTCTGCGTTCGATGAGATCAAAAGTGAAGTTTTTGGACCACCCGTTTCCGTAAATGAAGATATTGGATTTTGTTACCACTTTCTTGGTTACATTTTATTTTAAAAATAATTCATATGTAATTGAACTTAAGTATACAGAGTGTAATTAATTTTGTGTTAGCTTAAAAAAAAACTGGTAATAGGAAATGACCGGATAAACAGAAAACCTATGTAACTTCTTGTAGAGAAAGAACTGTAAACACTGAGCTAGGTCAACAATTTGAACAATTACTTAGAAATAGTTTGAGAACCTCTGTCATCTATAATTCTGTGGTCGTATAGTTTTAAAGCAATATACGCTAGTTTACATTCAAAGTTCCGCGTTGTTTCACTAGGACGAATCAATTACACGGCCGGCGTATAGGTTTATTATAACACGGCAGCAAGAACAACAACAAGTTGATGATCCTTACGCTTTTTATGACTAAGTAATATGCTCCCATACATATAAGACGTCGGCAGTATTCAGATAGTCGTTTGACATCTATCTGTTGATTTTTCGATGTTGTTTATCTTTTATTATCCATGTAATGAGCACTGAAAAATAGAAGATTTAGACTGCAAATGAACCTTTAACTGGCTTAGTTCGACAGCTGTTATTAGTTGATATTGTAAGTACTCTATCGGCTGAGAAATTTTCAACCAATTTTACAAAAATTTCTTTTTGTTTCTTGTCTCTCTAAAATGGTAGGCCTTAGATCCCATGTTATATAATGTTTTTTTCTTTGTCTGGTCGCTTCCCACTACCAGTTTTTTAATAATATGAGACTCATTCCACCCGGTATAGCGTTATAATATCTTACGTCATTTGCAAAGACATTCTGCTCGGTTGTTCGAAGGAAAAGCCTAGATATCTACAATTGAGCCCTTTCAACTTTTCTGCTCTATATGCGTGTGTTGTAAACTTGTTCCTACTTAAAATGTCTAATACACAGTAAGAAAAGGTTCAGAAACTGTTATTTTGTTCTTCCTAATAGCATGTAACATAATTTGCAATTGATAATACCAACTGCATTGTGCTAGAATACTAGATAGGCCTCTTTTAAAAGGAGGGCAGCTTAATAAAGATCTAAGACATAAGAATTAATTAAATCTTATTTTTTTATATTAATTCTCTTTCACACGTAGATAAATATTATGCAGTGGTGTTCAATACATTATAGTTGGGAATTCAGAGACCGTTGGCTTTCAGTCCTATTCATCTTTTGCACATACTTTGGGTCTACCAGAGGGCGATTTGCGATATAGGCTTGCGTTGGTCTCTTATGTTCATTTTATACCGCTTTTTGGCGATACACGATATTTAAAATTTTTCAAATATAACTGCTATTTCGAAAACTATGAAAGCTATAAGGATCAAATTTTAGACGGAGGTTAAATAATTAATGTATGGCGATTACGATATCAGCGTTGAATTAATATTTTGGTTATTTAATCTAAACTTTGCGAAGGTGCTAAAATATTGCACAGAGAAATATAGCATCAAGGTACTTTTTCATTTCTAGAAATATGACATCGATTGTATAAGCGGTATTGTAGTAAAATGTCCAAATTTCTGTGAAAGAATTTGTACAATCGAATTATTCTAGCGAGAGATATCAATTTATTTCGGAGCAATTATGTTTAGTCGGTCTGGTTTCGACACTAATAATTTCAATATTAAACTGAACAAGAATATAATTGAATGGAAAGAATCTGTCTCGGATTTGGGATTGACTATGGACACAAAGTTAAACTTTGATAAACATGTCAGTAAGGTTTGCCAATCAAGTTTCTTCAAATTAAAAAGTATTTATGAATTTCGGAATAGCCTACCAATATCAACAAAGTTGATGTTATCTATTGTACTATCCATTGCCAATTACATGGATGTCGTCTATGGACCTTACTTAACAGGTTTTAATATATACAGATTACAAAAAATACAGAATTCTTGCATAAGATTTGTGATGTCTTTACCAAGACGAGAGCATACCAGTCAACATATCAGAGCATCGTGCTGGCTTACAATGGAACACAGAAGACTCTTACATCAGAGTTGCCTGATACATAAAATATTGAAAACATGAAAACTAATAGTCCGACATATAATCCAGTTAAAATGCGAGTTTTGCTGTGAAATTGGAAACCAAAACGAGCTTACCTTACCGGTACGTTTTTTGGGTCGCTGAATCCGAAAATCGGGGTCCCGAGAGGGTCCGTTCACCCTTAATTTGCAAAATACACCCCTTTTGGGTTGCTGAATACAAATTTACGGGTGTCGAGTATTGCCAGCACCCTTAAATTTGCAAAAACTACCCTTAATTAGGGTATTTTTGCAAGATTCTTAGTAAACTGTATCCTACGTGTAAAAGTTTGTTGAAATACAGTTTACTAAGAATCTTGCAAAAATACCCTAATTAAGGGTAGTTTTAGCAAATTTAAGGGTGCTGGCAATGTTTTTTGGACTCGGGACCCTGAAATTCGTAATCAGCGACCCAAAAAACGTATCCTACGTGTAAAATTTTGCTGAAAGTCAGTTTACTAAGAATCTTGCAAAAATACCCTAATTAAGGGTAGTTTTTGCAAATTTAAGGGTGCTGGCAATACTCTAGACCCGTAAATTTGTATTCAGCAACCCAAAAAACGTAATCTGAGACCTCAAATACATAAATTTGTTATTAACCCCCTAAAAAGGGGTGTATTTTGCAAATTAAGGGTGAACGGACAGAGTCCAGCCCTCGGGACCCCGATTTTCGGATTCAGCGACCCAAAAAACGTACCGGTAAGGTAAGCTCGTCTTGGTTTCCAATTTCACGCCCCCCCCTCCCCCTCGCATTTTAACTGGACTAATACCGACGAGAACTAATGATACGTCGCGTCGTAGAGAATTGCATAATGTAGAAGTTAGAGACAACAATATGCTGTCTATTCCCCAGCACAAGACAGTTTTTTAAAAACAGTTTTAGTTATCAGGCAGCTCATATTTTTAATAAAATGACATGCTTACAAAATGATACAGTCAGCGCTGCCACTCTCAAAAGGCAGGCCTAAGACTGTATACTTCTTATGTGACAGCCAGTGAACGTTGTAATGTTTTATTATTCGACGCTATAATAATATATACTATTTTATTTATTTTTGTTCTTTTAACTGTCCTATTATATATTAATATTTAGTAAATGTTAAATTAGGTGTAAGTGAAAACACGCTATGCGGTATCTTCCACCTTTTGTCTGTAAAAATTTGTTTTTTTCTGACAATAAATGTTTATTTATTTATTTATTTAACTGTAGGCAGTACGGGTTGAATGAGTTACTTCCTTTAAATCCAGCAACATTCAAAACTGTCGTGTTAATTAATATCATATACTATGTCCAAAAATGTCAAAACCATAATTGCAAGACGTATGAAGACTTATATTTCCAGTATATAAGAAGTAATATCCACCGTCACAGATATATACCTACTGCATAATATTAGTTGGAGATAGATGTGAACATGGATTAAGAGCAGCTTATTATGGAATCAGTTCCTAGCTTCTTACCATAACATCTAATAGTGGTAATACTGCACTTATTATTTTTATGTTTATAAGTTGTTATTTTTATTTGTTCCGGTTTTGGTTCGTGATTATGATTACAGTGAAAATGTTGTGGTCTATCTTCCAACCATATTCATGAATGTTCAGTAATTTAGGGGATGTGTCACTAGCATTTTCCATACAAACAGTGTGTAGGCACTTCACTTTACATGCTGAATGAAGGCATCTTGAGTGGGTGGCAATGTCCTCAAATCCATTTTGCAGTTTTTAAATAAATGTGCTCGTGAATGATCTAAACTACCTTTAAAATTGGAACCACGGTACAAGCATTTGAAAAAGTAAGAGGCTACCACCGTAAATTGACACACATCCGCTTGTTAAAATTGCAGAAGAGTCAACAATTGACAAAGTAGTTGCTATTCCACCAATAAGCATTCTTGCGGTTATTAACGTAACATCATTTCCCGAAATGTGGTGATGCGTCAAACATTTCGTAGCAATGTAAGTCTGTAGACTTTGCTTATTCTTAGGGTTGGACATAAACAACTTCCACTCAAGAATATGAATTTTATCTCCAAGCTTGAATTCCGACGATAATTTGGTTATACGTCGGGGTCTTTCATAATATTTAATTCATGTTCGTATTTTTCCCCAACTAATATTATGGTGTTGGCATATCTGTGCCGATAGATCATATTTCTTATGTACTGAAAATATAAATCTTCATGCGTTCTGCAATTATAGTTTTCATATTCTTGAACATAGTACATGAAATCAATTAACACGATAGTTCTGAACTTTGCCTTATTTGGAGGAAGTGACTTATATTCAACTCGTGCTCCCTCTAACTCTCCGAAATAAATCGATATCTGTCGCTAGAATAATCCGATTGTAAAAGTTCTTTCTCTAAAATTTAATTTGAATTCTTTACTACAATACTACTTTACAATCGTTACAATATTTCTAAAAATAGAAAGAGTACCAAAGAGCTACATTTTTCTCTACAATATTTCAGCACCCTCGCGTTCTTTATTTTTTCTTGGATGATAAATAACCAAAACAGTCTTTTAACGCTACTCTCATAATCACCCTACATTATTTAACCTCCATCTGAAATTGGATCCTTGTAGCTTTTATAGTTCTCGAGATAGTGTAACAAAAGTCAAGGGTGCCAAGTCTGGCCCTGTGGCATATAGAATCGCCGTATTCTCTTATTTCCGATCTCGGTAATATTTTAAGAGTCGAGGCTTTAGTATAATAACGTAAAATACTGGTCATAGAAACATCTGCAAGCAAGCTAATTTATTTTAGAGCCCAGGAAACATGTTTTGTTAACTTTAGTCTTTATTAGATAGTCGACGTTAGCTACTTGGAAGCAATAAATAACCATCTAAATGATTTTATGACCAATTCGTTTTTCTTACTTAAAGTTAAGGACTCGTCTAACACTTGTTTAAATACGACTCACCGGGGGGTCTAGTTAGATTTTCAAGACTAAGGCAGTTGAGAGAGGATTCCAGAAAATATATGTAAGAGATAGTAAGATAGATAGATAGACCAAACAAGGTAGATTTTTTCCTTCATGCAAAAGCAAGGTAATGAACAAAAGAGGTTTTTTCATCTGCTTGAGTGGCATAAAATGTTAGAGAGGCCATAGGATTAATACCATGGTCCGTTAGGTAATTTGAAATTGGGGTACGATTTAAAATAGAGAAGATTTTAATTGGTCGAGGGTTTAAAGCTTACCTCCCACTTTTGAAACGTCTTACTTCGATTGAGATAATATCAACACTATTGGCTTAACGTCTGATCGGTCGTCATCTACCTACAGGGGATAGTAAATTCTCGTATCTCGAACCCTTTTTCAGTTGTAGAGTTTACGTAAATTTGTACAGTATTATGTCGGTTATAATAAGCCTAGGTTAGTGTGTTGTAAATTAAACGAAGAGTATTCGGCCGCGACTCAGCTAAAGATTTGAACTTGCCGCGGACCATTTCATTTTCTTATGTAGTGTAATTATTGTTATTTAATTTCCTAAATCGTTTGTGATTCTCATTTTCACTTGTCATTTTCTTCTGTAATAAGTGTTTTGAGAAATCACGTGTTTTATTTGCTTGATATGCAACTGAGTGCAGTCTGTATCCAATAAAGTTTGTTTGTGAAACAACTTAGTCGCGAGGCAGCATAAGGGATATAATCACCTACAAAAAAAAGAGTAAGCACAGTTTTGATTTCAGTAGATATACCATGATATCGACGGAGTCTGCAAAAGTAATTGGGACCCTCCTTATTCTGCCAATGGTAATGACTGATTAATTCATATAATTAGGGGAATAAAACCCCAGTCATTACAATAGCCCGAGTTATACTCTAAAAATTTTAAACATCGTGTATCGCTGAAACGAGGTGTAAAGAGACGAACTCAAGCCTATATCGCAAATCGCCCTCCGGAAATAGATTCGGCAGACAATTTTACATAATATAGAGCTAATTTTAAAAGTATGTCCAATAGTTGCATAGCAATGGAAACATTATTATCGATTACTGGATCCCTGACTATCAGTTTGGTCTATTATATAATTCGCTCTTAGCTACTTGAACTCTCGGAAATTTGGAACTGCACAATATGCCATGTGCGTTTTTGAATAGCTTAAGCGAAGCATACTTACCTCAAAAATTAAACAATAGCGATGACAGGATGAAGGAGAGGGAAAGGGGGCATGACACAAAGCAAGGTTCGACAGCGAACATAACACAAAAAACACAACAGCTGGAGTGCAAATAATAATGAAATGAGGGATGATGTGAAACAGTTGAGCTGAGAGCCCAATAAAACTTCTTATTTCTCTTATCAACATTCATTCTGCGAACCATGCTTTGTATGTCGAAATGTTTGACTTACGCAAAATTTTTGGCCACAACATTTCAAAGATAATTATTGTGCCCAAAAATGTTTTGCTGCAGCCAATAATTTGAATGTTTCGAATGAAAGTTAGTGTATTAGTTTAACTCAATTTTATTGGGCACTCATACTGTATACATTCAAGATTAGTGCAAGAAAACCAGTGATGAACATATATAGATACGAAAAGGTATACATGAAAATGACTTAAATTAGTTTCATGAAAGGTGAACATAATCGCCAAAAAAATCGCAATTTATAAAAGCGTAAGCAACCACTAATGATATAGCTAACTTTACCTCTGTCCAAATTGAAATAATTGAATATTGCATGAATATTCTATTACTAAATGTCCTAAATATTTCATTATGTATAAAGCTCTAATCTACAATTATATATCGTTTGTTATAGTCGACAACGTCGTTATTCCATTGCTTACTGTGTATAATAGTAAAGAAATATAATTGATGTATATGGTTTATTATAGTATATTATAAGCCAATATAATTAATATATCAGCTAAATAACTCCTTATGCTCTTAGGTAGCTTTTCACACAGGAGAAGAGGAGCACATTTTGAGAAGTGATAACACCATTTAACTACTACTCGAGATTACTTCTTTTCTAATTAGAAAAGTGAAATGGAATCGCCAAATGGAAGCCACGTTGATCATTACTTGTGAACAAGACAAGCTATCATACAATAGGCAGTCTAGATGAAAAATTATTTCCATGCGGTATATCTTCTGGCCAAAGTATCGTCACTAACTGAAGCCTACTAATTCGATTTTGTGATAGAAATTGTGAGATCGTTGTAGTGGAGTCGGTAGAGATTTTCACTTCAGAATAATTCTGGAAAGCGGTAACTTTAGAAAATACATCTCTGAACATGTCAGGGACAACATATCAAAAGTTAGCAACAATAACCCTTGAGCGTCATTTGTTATTAAACAAATTAATTGCAAAATACCAGTTTTTATCAAATATCTCTTAAAATAAATTTTTCTTAAAAAAACTAATTGTACCATACGAAAGTACGGGCAATTTCACATAGAAAATGTATATGAAGTGTTTTTTTGTACGATCAAAAATGGAACGCAGTAAAGGAACGACAAGAAAATGGGGCGCGCGCAGCCGTAGGCATGCTACACTAAATTTGTTGTAACTTTTGAACTAATTCATGAAATAGACCTCAACAAAGCTTATATGAAAGAAGAAACATGTGGCTATTGGATTATCAAATATAAAAACGAATGTATGTAGGAAAAGAACATATGAAATCGGGACATAAAGATATTTGCGATGAAATCGGTAAAAGCTCTACCATTTCTACAATTATTAAGATATAAATCTGGAACTTTCAAATATTACTCTTGAAGTAATGTATAAAAAGATCCCATGGATAGGTATGCTAAATATATGTTTTTTATAAAAGTTATTTACGTTTATTTTAGCCCTAATTTCACGAATTTTGGAGCAAAAGAAATTGTTTTAGTTCTCGTAAAATAAAGAGGGTTAATTTAAGTTTTAAGGTAAATATCTTTGAAGCATCTTAAAGTACACATTTCAAGCTTTAAAAATCGCACATACAGAAATATAATAACGCTCAAAATTTTGATAATTTGGAAGTGTACATCTTCATAAATAAATTTCTGAGATTATTTTCACTCATCGGATCTCTTTATACATTACTTCAAGAGTAATATGTGAAAATTCTAGGGTTTCATCTTAAAAATTGTAGGAATGATAGAGCTTTTACCGATTTCATCGGAAATCTCTTTATGTGCCGACTTCATATACGTACCATTCCTATATTCATTCATTTTTGTATTTAAAAAGATGATAATCCCGTACCCACATGTTTCCTTTTTCATATAAGCTTTGTTGAACTCAATTTCACTAATTCGTTCAAAACTTACAACGAATTTACTGTAGCATGACCGAGGCTGCGCGCGCTTCGCGCGCCCTTCTTATGCGTCGCTGCGTTCTAAATTCGTGCCTTAAACAAAAAAATCTGGGGCCTACATTCTTGATCGTCCAAAAAAACTTTATATACATTTTTTATGTGAAATTTCCCATACTTTCGAATGGAGCAATTAGTTTTTTTTAAGAAAAACTTATTTTAAGAGATATTTGACAAACAGGTATTTTGCAACTAATTTGTTTAATAACAAATGATGCTCAAGGACTATTGTTGTAAGACAGGCAATGAAGGAAAATTTTTGTGAAAACCTCGCAAAAATTAATAAAAGTGTCATCTCCGGAATTTAAGTAGGTAATAACCTGTAGAATGGAATGATGCATTCTTTGCACTTTCAAGTTCCGGGAAAATTCAAAAAAATTTGGAAAAACTTTTTGATTTTCGGCTTCTTTGCTCTAGCGGCTAAAATAATGAAAATGCAGAAAAAAGTTTTCAACAGAATTTGTAGTTCGTCGCTTTCTCTACAAACAAGGTCTTTACAAATTTTTGTCTTACTTAAGCCGTTTAGGAGATAGATTCAGTTTTCCACTAATAGTTTTGAGCTGCTCCGAAATGCGCGGAAAATGAGAATTCTCTGGGAGTTTCGTACGACCCGACACTTATTCTTACTATCTAGAGCCGCTAAAAAAAATGGAAACAACACGAAATGTAAAGAAAACTCTCAGCTTTCGTGTGGAACTAATCACAAAATTCATACAAATTTTTATCATAGAGAAAAAAGCGTTAGAAAATGGCTTAGTAAACTTCATGCAGTTGATTTATTCATATCTTTAAGTTTTATGCATTCTGCCTATTTCTTCCGTAACAATGGGTGCTTTTTTACTACATGGATTCGATCCCAATCACTTTTATCTATATTTCCTGAAAATTTTATTGAAGAATGTTAAGAAACAAATAAGTTGTATATGTTTTACTATATAATTGTGCATTTTCTGAACGTGTATGAATAATGTAGACAAATTCAAAAAGTACTGCACACATTTAGAAAACTCTAAAGTCATTCGAAAGAATATGTTTTGTTGTACTTATAATCCAAAAATTAAGACTGTGCTATTACTTTAATTAAGATATGGCGAATTGAACGCCAAAATTTGGAGGTGATTGATCGATGAGAAATATACCCTCTACTTTGATCGCAAGACATATTTTTCCAACAAAAGCAATTGCAATAAAATGTTAATTGGGTTAATATATCAATATATAAGAATATATAAGCAAAATCAATTATCATTCTAACAACTCCCGGCAACGATATGAATAAATCTGTGGATCAAATGTACAAAGTTTATTAAGCCATCTTCTGACAATTTTTCCCTATGATAAATTTTTTTATGAATTTTGTGATTAGTTCCACATTAAAGCTGAGACTTTTCTCTACATTTTATGTTATTTTCATATTTTTAGGGGCTGTGAATAGTAAGAATTATCGATCGATGAGCCCGGTCGTACGAAACTCCCGGAGAATTCTCATTTTTCGCGCATTTCGAAGCGGCTTAAAACAATAAGTGGAAAACTCGATTTATCTTCTAAACGGCTTAAGTAAGACAAAAATTTGTAAAGACCTTATTTGTAGAGAAAGAGACGTTGGGAACTTCTTTCTCTATTTTCATTACTTTGGCCACTAGAGCAAAAAGCCGAAAATCAAAAAGTTTTTCCAAATTTATTTTAATTTTCCCGGAACTTGGAAGTGCAAATAATGCATCATCTCATTCTCTAGGTTATTACCTACTTAAATACCAGATATGATCCTTTTATTAATTTTTGTTAGCCTAAATGGCTAATTTGCCTGTACTATTGGCAACTTTTGATCTGTTGTTTCCGACATGTTCAGAGATGTATTCTCAAAAGTTACCGCTTCCCGGAATTATTCCGAAATAATGCATATTTTCAGCCTGTATTGACTCCACTATTCGGCCAAGATAGAATTTTAAGGGGAACAAAATTAATTGTGTCTAGTGATGGGTGAGCTCTTAACAGAATTGGAACAGAAGGGAATATATGACTAAGGATATGCAAATGACGTCACCCCCATAGTAATAGAATAATTTCAGAGCACTACATCGCGAATGTTGCAAAGTCCCCTAATATGGTAAATGGTATTCACAGGATGGGCTATGCGACCATATCCTGACAACCCAATAAGGTATATCGATTAGTCAAAAACCCCAGAGGCGGTATGGAGGTTATATACTAACGAGGCAATTCTTTAAGTTCTGGAGTTTTAGAACTGACACTAGGGAAACTTTCAATAGGGCTAAAAGCTTTGGAGACTATAAAAGGATAGGAATTAGCCCCAACAGTCCGTTAGATTACTTTTAGGTACTCAGTTACTTAACCAGGAGTCAGAGAAGTGTTAGCGTAAGCACTCTCGAAGGTGAACTAGCACAGACCTATCTGGAAGAGGATGCATATTGCTCTACCAAAGAAGGAATGAGGTCGGCGGAAAAAATTGTCACCTATAATAAAATAAAATGGGTGGTATCTGGTTTCAACCCATTTAAATCGCCCAACGGGGATGATGCTTTTTCCTGGCTTAAATCGTTGGTGTGAGCGTAGCTAGGCCTAATTGCAGACTACCCAGATCTTTAGGCAGGACTTGAGCCATCTTCCAGGCGGAAGTCTATGCTATGTGCTCAGGAGTGCATAAACAAAGAATCTACATACTTTTAGAGAGATGACACTTGAAGACATAGGGAAATTAGTTCCCAGGAAAATCATGCGCTTTGTAAAAAGCTTGGGTAGTCCTAGGCAACAAACATTTCTAGAGTGCTTACGCCAAGATCTTTTAGGTCCATATGGGCTCAAG
Organism: Stenurella melanura; assembly: GCA_963583905.1. NCBI lineage: Eukaryota > Metazoa > Arthropoda > Insecta > Coleoptera > Cerambycidae > Stenurella > Stenurella melanura. The sequence goes on from OY757309.1 coordinate 200,626,861, forward strand.
GGCTGAAGAGCCGAGTGACCCCTTAAACAATCCACAATCTTCGGCCCCTTTGCTGCGCGTTTAAGGATTTACATAATATAGCCGCCTTAGAACGAATATAGTACGAGTACGTGTATATATGTAACATTTTAATTCTTTATAAATTATTACTCTTATTTCAATTTTTTCGAGCTGATTTCACTGAGCTAACAGTAAATATTAAGCAACACTATTGTGATAAATATTAGTACTCCAGTCAATGAACGCCCGAAATGAGGGTGGTCGGGAACAGAATTTCTGACTTCATGGTTGTATTTAGAGTAGTTAGAAGGTAAACAGTCACCGAACTTACCAGACGAGCGGGGTGCGGGAGGCACGTAGAAGGTCACTTCTTTGGATTATCGCTTATATTTCGAAAACAGTGCATCGTAGCGAAAAGCTTATTCTATTCAAAATGATAGGTGATAAAATTTCCAACAAGATTGTAGTTATTTGTTTTTTCCTATTTCCAATAACTTTCGAGATATGCGCTAGTGAAAATCGCAAATTTTCGAAAAACGCTTTTTTGCCTCACGCTTGCCGTCAAACTTTGCCCTTAGTTTTACAGCAATGGCCTCGCAATAGAAGATTTAGGTTTTCTTTAAAACGAGTTATAATTCGTATTATTATCTTCAAATGATCAAAAGTTATAGCAATCTGAAATTTTCTGACAAATAGATTCTGAGAGAAGATGGTATAATGCACTTTCTCTTTATTTAAATTTGAAATGAAGATCTGTCTAAGAAACCTCTTCATCTTCAATTACTTGTGCAACGAAGCCCCGCTCGATCGAGTGCGTGAAAATAGTTCACCCCCGATGCACATATAGTGGACATACCCGAGAAATTTTTTTTTCTGAAAGAAAACACTTGTGACATGCAGACAGATATGACGAAAGTATATGGAAAGTATGGAACCTTAAAAATTACACTTAAAACTAATATTCTGATGATTTTTTGAGAACGTTTTTGTTGAATACTATATTTGGTTAATTTAAAACCAATATTTAACCTTAAAATTCCACATAGTTCTAAGTACAGTGCCACAAGTTTCTAAGTACATTGCAGTGCTTTGTTAAAATCGAATTTCTTAACAAACAAAAAAATCACTACATATTACTGTGGATCCTGAGTATCTCAAATATATTTTAGCATATTTACTTCAACGATATTCTATTACACATTCTATTACACCAACATTTTATGATACTTCTAACTATATTTGCTGTCCTACAAAATTTTCCATTCGACGATAAAATCACAGATATTATGTCATTATGAAGGAACTTCAATTCTCTAGAACTTTTACTCTGCAGATATTGCTGTAAGACTAGGAGCCGAGGCGAAACAAGAGTTTTTCAAAAAAGCAGTATTCGCTAGCGGATATCTCTAAAGCCATTGGGAATAGAAACAAATTAATAGTAACAATCTTGGAGAAAATTTTGTCAGCTTTTATTTTGAATAGAGTAAATCTATTCGCTGTTGTTTCAAGATATAAGTAAAAAACCAAAAAAAAGTTACCTTCTGTGTGGCCCTCTGCACCCCGCTCATCACGTAGTCTGGGGACCTTTAGTATGTTTACCTCCTAACTACTCCAAACACAGTCCTGAAGTCGAAACTTCTGTTCCCCTACATCATTATCATTGACTGGGCTATAGGGGTAGTAAGTTGCTAGCAAAAATATTCCATGTATCCTTATTGTCCTTTAGATATTTGTGTAACATTTGAAGACAACAGAACTGCCCATTTGCTAACATACTCGTAAATTGCGATTTTCTTGTAAACTAAAGTATTCTAGTTATTAATGCAATGATTTAACAAACAACACTTAATATTAAAAAGGTACACTTAACATAAAGGATCTGCAGAAGCAACTTTTTATATTCTTATTGTCTATAATTTTTTATGAAACGTACGAAAATACTATTAAGTATTTTAAAAAATATAATTCATATATTGTTATAAATATTGATATAATTTTAATTTTTTCAAATGTAATTAGCCTTATTATACCTTGCTTGGCAAGGTTGACATATCTGCCTATCCTCTGCAGAAATATTTGTACTACGCCAACTTAGAGATATAGGTAACTGTTTATATAGGGAATAAATACTTTTATTTGGAATCACAGTTATTAAGCTTTAATTTTTTCAAATTTTACAGTCGCACAAAATTTCTTTGGTACATTTATGTTCGTAACATATCAATTGTTTTAAATTTTTATTTTATTACAAAAGTTTTAAAGTACACAAAAGTTTTAAAAAATATATTAATAGCACAGACATTGTACCGAATGATCATTATATGCGTCATTCTTATTTTGTTGCTGGTCAGACGGTTCTATGACAGAATAATGTGGTTTTTATTTTCGCAATTAGGCTTTTTGTTGCAGCACCCCTCAGATTGGTTCCATTTGATGAAAGAAAAAAAATCATGTAAAGTCGGGCCCTTCTATTTTATAATAAACATCTATGTATATAAAAAAATCGATTATATTTGATTATCTCATATAATTTTTAGATTTTAGAAAAAACATGACAAAGAAAAGTTCTAGATCTAGTCGAGGAAAACATTTTTCATGCAAAATGTATTTTCCGCACTTTCAAAGGTTTTCGAGAAATACTAACGTCATTATAGTATACTGCCAGCTACGTTCAATATCGATACCTAACTGTATACAGCTTCTCTTCCGATGCAAGCGACAGACTCACAGTTGGCAGTGTTTACTGAACTAGTATAGAGGTGATGAACGAAGAAAACGTAATTTTTAGAAATATATTAGAAGAAGAGCAGAATACGATCTCTTACTATATTATTTTTATAAACAGAAAAGATACATCCAATATTTCAAAACAGAGATGAGGAAGAACAGTTTCAGCTGCCAATAGGACATAACTGAATGATTGACGAATCCCGAATATTTTGAGTTTTGTCCCGACGCACAGTGGGCTAGAATCCCAAAACCCTAGCCAAAAATCAAAAAACCAAATTCGTTATATTTTATTTTAATTCACATAGTTTTGTAAAGCAGGGTTCTCTGCATGTAAGACTGAAACGACAGGTTTTATACCTGCCGTTCTAGCTCAGTCGGGACTTGGGCACCTTCGAGTGTGTAACGGTACGAGAATCGGTCCCGAAATACTCAACGTTCGTGTGTCGTGAATTTTTGTTATCACAGGGTGTGTTTTTAACTAAGAAAAATAGAGGCTCTCCTGAAAGTATGTAAAGTGTTATCTGTGCATTGATATTCAATTTTTTTCTATTTCTTATTATGGAAAATAAATGTTAACTATACGTTTATAATACAAACGCGAGTGTTAAGGTAGCAAAACAAAAGTACGAAAATAGTTTGTATCTACAAAGATCTAACACTAATTCACAATTTAACATGTGGAAAATGTTTGTAGAATAAGAAATTCATAAATATTAGCTGCTAGAAACTGTTTATTTCAGTCAAATATGCAAAAATAGAAAGGGGCGTCCAATAGAGTGTCCTCGGAGCAATTCTAATTGTGCCTGCGCTCATTTCCGATATAATAGTCCCAACCAAGGGGGAACATGCATATACCTGATATACACTATTGATTGACCAGTGGAAGAGAAATTATAGGGTGTCTCAATTTTTTGTGAAGTATATTTCAGAATCAGGGAAGAGCGAATTCATCATGAAAAGTATAAACCCATCTCATACATGCCGGAAGAAACAGGACGAGTAGGTATTATAAAAATATTTTCCTCATAAATACCTAAGTACAATCAACACGTACCTCACGTTTGAAAGAAATTGTGCATTATTTATATTTTCAACCCTTATAACTCACCCCCAGGGGTTGATAATTTTTTTTCTTTATTTTTCTCATAGAAATTTAGTTATCAAAAGTACGTAAACTGAGTTTCAAAAATATCGAAGGTTGTTTATATTTTCAACCCCTATATCTCACCCCCAGAGGGTGTCATTATTTAAATATTTTTTCCTTAATGACCTATGTACAATAAGTACATTTGCAGAGTTTCAGAATTGTACAGAAATTTTGGGTTCTGCCCCACTGTGCGACGAAGCCATCGCCCTGATTGACAATCTAACACTGCAACGACAGGAGAAGGTGTCGCGTCGTCACCGCTACCGAACCAGTCAAGAGTCCTAGACGAGCAACCAGAGACCGAGTCACATGTTTTTCGGAGCGGGAGAGGTTCCATTTAATTCCACTGAACTGGTGCCCTCCGAGACACATGTCTCTGCTTCCGGTCGCGGTCTATGGCATCTGTCGCATGCATCGGGTGAGTACCTTAAAGACTTACGCTTGCAATGAGAAAAAGGCACCTGCTGTTTGCGAATCACTTTCTGAATGGGGTATCCAAGATTCTGTAAAAGCGTTAGTTTTTGACACCACAGAGGTTAATACTGGACGTTTAAATGATGCATGTATTTTAATAGAAAATACTTTAAAAATAAAGAGATTTTTTGTATTTAGCTTGTATGCATCATATAATGCTATAATATGAGATTGTTCTTAAAAGCGCATTCGAAGTAAAAATGAATATATTGACATGCTCAAATGTACAAATTTTGAGACGGTTTCAGAACTAGGTCTCAAATAAACGTCAAGAATTTTCAATTCGGAAATGAATGCGAATAAGTCAAGATACACTTAAAGCAGGATAATGTATCGCGAATCATAAATTTTGTTAAAATTATGCTAGAGGAAAAGCAACCACGAGTCGATTATGGAGAATTTCTCAAATTAACAGCGGTGTTCCTCGGAGAGGCACCAAGTCGCTGGGGAATATCGTTTAACGTACCAGAACCATTCATCATGAGGGATGGGCGGCAGAAGCTATTTATTCATTAAAAAAATTTCTGTTCCGAAATGAACTCGGAATATCAGTTGAAGAAAAAAACGCACTCTGCGATATTTGTATGTTCATTGTTAGAATATACGTTGAAACGTGGGTTTGTGTTCCTTCAGCTATTAAAGCACTCTATTAGGATTTCATGGTTCTATCCAGGATTCACTAATATCAAACGATCGATCATGATATCTCTCGCACTACTTTACAAAAGTTTAAAAAATGTTAATGTTATTTAAGCCATTTAATATCCAAGTTATCCAAGTTTGCTAATTGAAACAAACGAGAAATGGTTAAAGTATTAAATCGCGAAGTTGAGTTTGATGAAGACATAAATGTTAAACGAACAACAATACGGAACGACAGAATCTCTGAAGTTGTTGAAGATGGTATTGAAAAATTCCTTTCAAATGAAACGAAATATGTTTTCAAAATAATTGAAATCACTGATCAGTTTTTGAAAACAAAACCGTCAACGTGGCATGAAATTGACAGTTTCATTAAAGAACTGAAAATCGTGAATAAACTGCGAGTTGTAAACGATATGGCAGAGAGGGTAGTTAAATTAATGGAAGATTGTAATCAATTTCTTACAAAAAGTGAAGCTGTTAACGATTACCATCGTTTTCTGGTTATAAAAATGAAATTTTATCACAGTGACAAGAATTTTAAATAGAATAAGTTTTTTTTGAGAACATAGAAAGGTATTGCATAAATAATATTGTCCTCGACCAGATCTACAACCTTTGATTGACATGTTTTTCTCTAAAATCAAAATTTTAAGATATACTCAAATAAAGTCGATGTTTTTATCTACATAGATCTGTTCTAGTATTTAAGGGCCATTCTTTCCCTTTATACGATCGGGCTGAAACTTTATATGAATATTTTTTTCCATCAAATGGAATTAATCCGGGTGAAAAGAATTCTGAAAATGTGTTTCGCCATGTAATTTAAGGACCTTAAGAGAACAACCTAAAGATGGCAGACAGATATCAAACACAAGGAGAAATTACACCGCCAACAAAAAATAAAAAAGTTCAGACCCAGAAACCAAACCGATCAATCTTTATGTATTTTGATCTCCTGAATTCGATGCCGTGATCAGAATTTCATTTTGTTGGGTTTTTTATACCTTAGATTTTATCTGAAAGAGCATGATATTTCAGTTAAAATCTAAGATAAAAGAAAAAATTCACAGATATTGCAATTCTTGCAACCTTGCCGCTTCCGGAGACAGCTACGATCCACTCTAGATTGCGACACCGCTGTATTTCGACCTTAATTGAAAACTGTTAACTTGACCCCCTTTAATATATGCAACTCATATTACATTTGCATATATCAGCCGTTGCATATACGACAGTCTCACTCGACCGCGACACCGCTGTCTTTTGACATTGAACAAAATCTGGTAACTCGATCTCCATATACGAACATGAACATTTCCAATGTTGAAACCCAACGATAAAATGAAATTCTGATCGCGGCATGAAATTCAGAAGGTCAAAGTGCATAAAGATTGGTAGGTCTAGTTTCTGGGTCTGCATTTTTTTTTGCGGGACTGTTATTAGTCAGAGGAACAAAGTTCAAATAACTGCAGTTTATTAAGTCCTTTTGAGTACGACTGAAGTAAAGAGAACTCTCTCAAATCTCTCGTATTACTTTAAAAATGTGAAGAAAAAATTGAAACAAAATTAAACCGCCTTTTAAAAAACGGTCACTAAAAATTTATAAATAAAACACCTTGGCCCAGTTAATCGATTCTTATTACCTTATCGACATTGAAATCGGGATAAATATCAAACATATTAAATCGACCTCAATTTCCTCATTAGGTAGGGTTTTTTTAAAGATTTTAGCTGGAAGGATCTGGTGATTGGCTTTGCCCACTACGACCTCTATGGATCTATTGTGGTACTCCTTGTATCTTGGAGCTCCATATCTAGACATGGTCCTTACAAGACTTCGGGTCTGTTGATGATGAACTCCTTGGTACAGTTATCAGCCCTTGGTTTCTTTTTCTCACCAAGCCGCCTCGGTCCGGTCAAGGCTTTTATAGCCCATGGACTGAGGTTTCCAACGAGAACTTGGGTCACCCACCCATCCATGTACCGGACTCGACCGACGACGTTGCTTGACTTCGCCGATCAAGTGCCGGCATCTAAACCGGTGACCGTGCAAGGAACTCCCCCTATTAGGTAATAAGGGTTAGTTATTTTTTTATATTTTTTATCTGTCCTATCAGGTCAGAAGTCTGATATTTAAAGACTTCATGTCTATTTGTGTAAGGTTCAATGAACTATCATCTTCAATATTTGCTCGTTGAGAACAACGATGATTTCTGTCAGTTTGAGTCAAATGATAACTATCTAATACAATTGGCAACAACCTTTAAAACTCTTCAGAATTCCATTCTATGAATTTAATAAGAAAAGGGCATAAGTCAATATTTTAGTTTCTATCAGCAATCTGCCTCGTCCAGTTCATCCAAATAAAAGTATTTATGCCATATTTGAAAATTAGGCCATTTTATAACTGATTTATATATAGCATGAGCAATTACAAAACCAACTTTTTTAAATGACTAGAATAAATATGACTAGTTTCAAAAAATACCGTTGTACTTTATCAGATAATACCAATATAAAATTTAATATTTCCAAAATTGATTTTCAAAAATTAACAAATTTTATATACAATAAATATTTTGGCATTACTTTAATGAACGTTTCAGACATATGTCTTAACTTATGGCTTGTTTAAATAAATATTACCATACTAATGACCACCGTTTCTTTTTTGGTATATGATTCACGGTTATTTTACGTAACTTTTCCAAAGGAACTCCTTTCCGTGGTTTGAAAAGATTTACCTGTAGTCCCACTTTGATCTTCTTTGTCAATGCACCTTCTGGGAAGACGGCTTGCACCTGAGGTACTACTGTGCTCGACACCATTCCTCCTTCTGGTCCAATAGCGTGTACTTCCTGGCGTATTCTGGAAACCACTGCGAAATACTGCGGAAAATCTTGGGTGAGGATTCGTGTAATACGACCTGATGACATATCCTCTAGTTGATTTAAATCTAGAAAGAGGTGATATAAGTTAATAACTTATCGTACAAAATAATTATTTATGATATAATTGTTAAAAGTGATATTTTGTTTTGTGAGATGGGGAAGTTCTCTTCACGAACAAAATAAAATCAATTTTAACACGTATACAGTGATTTTTTTGTATGAACACTGCCAAAAGCATTATTGAAAATCTGGTTTTAAAAACGTAATTTCTGCGTATTATTTATTAGAAATTGAAGAAGCAGCTAAGATGGGTTACTTTTAGTTTGTTTCCAGCAAAATCAAGACAACAGTACGAGATTGCCTATAATTGTTTGATGGAATAGAGAAAAGTAAAAGTGTATCAGGCAAAAATGAAAATGTGCTTTTAAGACAAATCTAAAACATGGAAGTCTTCAACACCTTGGTCGAACTACTCTGTGATCAGGGCAATGCTGAATATATGTAGTAGTCAGTTCATGAGCAAGAAGTGTTATAAGCTTATTGCGTTTTTGAAAAAGAGGAACGAAGGATATAAACCAACAAAATCCAAAATACTGATTAAGGAGCAGATGGAGAATAATTTTCTTATGGAAGCACCAAACGAAAAATATTTAAAAACTTGCCATGATTTTCGGCACATTTGGAGCTTGTCATCATAAAGAACTGTGCCACTTGACAAGACACCGAGGATAATGATAGTCTAATAGTTGTAAATATATCCGACACAAAAACCAAGGTAACACGAAATTTCGTTATTATTGATTTAATATATCTACATTATTATAGAAAGTATGTAGCTCTTTGTCCAAATGATATCAGTTTTCAACGTTCACTGATATTGCTCAATTCCTTGAATTTCCAGATCCTTATATATAGGACACTAATTTGGCCGGTCATCGGCTAGCTTCCTTTCTGATGCTTGTGCAACTCCTACAACTACTAAAACTTATAGGCGTACAGTGGCGGATGGATATAATTAATAGTAAATTTTGACTTCTTTCATTTTTGCAGAACCGACAAATATCAATATCAATTTAAAGTTTTATATTGATATTTTAAAGTATTTTTATGCATACTCATATATTAAGAAGCTTACCTTCTGCTTCAAAGCTATCATGAAGAACTTCATTGAGAACTTCTTCAGTTGCTTCGACTGTGTGCTCCTTCCAAGATTCGCCATTGTCGGACCGAAGAATCACAATTTCGCGTTCTTTACCACGAAGAGCAGCAAAATGTGGGACTTCGATAATTACTGGCCTAAAATTATATTAGTATTAATAAAAAGTTTTACATACAGTTGATAGAACAGTTGATTAAGCGAACCATTACTATATGGTAGTTTATTATCTTGTAGAAATTAAATATAACACACCACTATGTTTTTTTACCACTATATATAAACAAAATCTGGGCATGTATGTTCAACTTACAAAGTCATTGTCAATCAGTGAAACAAAATATACTATATACAAGTGAGCAAAGAAATTATACACAGGGTGTCCCCTAGATGAGGCGTTTTGGCAGTGGCGAAATTATACATTCATTTCTATGCATCGACAGAGTTGATGGTTTCATAGACTCTGTTTTGTGTATCAGAAACTTCAACTCAAAAGAATAGGTCGAGGGGATTAAGATTGGAGGATCGCGCAGGCCGAGCTATAGGGCCTCGTCTTCTGACCTCTTCTTCGAGAAAGCTGATCCAGATATTGACGCACTTTCAATCTAAAATGTGGAGGAATTCCATTATGTCTTGTATTATCTCTAAGTAGATATTTTCTAAAAGTGGAGGCAAAATATTTTGCCAGAATTTGGGGTAGGTGTGGCCATCCAAACGAGGTGGCAAGTACAAGATCAAGTTCTCTCGTCAATACTAACCAAGATATTGTCAGAGTATTGTTGCTGACTCCTCTAATGGCGGTGGCATAAGGATTTTCATCACTCTAGATGTAGCTGTTTCGACAGTCGAAATAATTATCTATAGTAAAACATACCTCACTTTTTTTTTTTTTTTCCTGGCATTCGGCCATTAGCCATACAGCCAACCACTCAAACTCATTTATACAAAGCTAGAACTATATCGACAATAGAAAAAATTATTGAAGACGATCAAAGGAAAATACACAGGGACACACGCTTCTCGTCCTGGGGTCTGTCAGGACATTAATTTTTGACAAAGACAAATGTAGGACCACTATGGTTTAAAGGATGTAACAAAGGAAAAACCACAGAGGATACGAAACTAAGCTACCATCATTCGCACACACACAAAATTCATAATAAAATTTTCGATTCGTCCAAAAAACTTATAATACAGTCAAAAATGTGTTTGTTAAATTGGCAAAGAAGAGAGAGTACATTAAACGGAGCTTGAATATTACAGTTAATAAGATTGTTATAAAACCTGTTACTTGCTGCTCTGTATTTAGATACCTCACTTGAAAACAACACAATTCCTCCTAAGTTAGATTGGATCAAGGTACGACCCAGAAGCCACTAGTAGAAAGAGATCTGATGAGGGTGGGCTTTAAGAGTTGTAAATCGTACTTTCGTAAATGATAAGGGCAAAACAGTCGATCATGCACAACACGCCATACTGTCGATCTGGATGCCCTGCCTCATCTGGTGCACAATTACGTGTGATTGTGATTCGCATTTTAAGACTTTTTTGAATGCTATATACCGTACGTGCTCTTCTTTGATGACCACTACCATGCTTTAAAGTGCCACTTTCGCGAAGAGGGCGAAGAATGGAAGAAGATATGGAACGATGAGGCTTAGGATGATTAGGATATTCGTCTTGGTACAAGTGTACAAAATGCATGCTAGCCTGTTGTTGAGAAGAAAACTCTTTGTCTATTTTAGATATGCTTAATAAGTCAATAAAAAAGGTACTCAGCTCCTCAGTCAAACTCACCTGTTTGAAGTTTTATAACAATCTTTGAGAAAGTAATTTTCATTTTTGTTTTTTTTTCGCAAAATAAAATTAAACAGCAAAAAATAAACAGCTTGACGATAAAATGATGAACTGTGGATAAAGACTATCCCATATTAATTGTGCATGTCCATATAAATGGAAAGATGATTCAAAAATTCAATTCACTTTATAGGGCGATAACGACTTCTTTACGCCCACAGGTTTATACCCTTATAACGTAGAGGAGGAAGGTCCCTAAGGTCGGTTTTCGGCCCCCTTCAATGCTTGGTAGAAATAAGTGAACTGGATTTTATTAGACTTTTTGAACAAAAATATGGTATTTCCAGGTGAAACAAAAAGTTTTTACCCCCCACCCTATATTATAATCGCGATTAGGTAGAAATTATTAGGCATAAATATATGTAAATGTGATCAGATAGTCATAAACTTTACTGACGTAAAAACTAAAAAAAGTTCCACCTCACCCTTTATTGTACTGCCTCTTGTCTCAATAAATAACGTAAATATGTTATTTAAAGGAATATGTCAGGTTAATATCGTGTCGATACCAATCTGGTTAATGAAATATTGTGGAATACTGTACCATATATATATCCCTATTTTTCCTTTTGGCCCCTTCCTCTTTTTATATATCCCCCCCCTTCCGCTTTAATACAACGTAAAATATGCGTTAAGTAAACTACATCAAATAATTAAGAATGTATCATTTCCCCCACCCCATCCCTACACCTCTTATATAAATCTTAACTCTGTATTTTAAATAAGAAAAATCCATTCAATGTGTATTTATATAATATGCGTTAACTAATATATGCTAGACAAATAAACATTTGAAGCAAATAATCCTACTTTCAGCTTCAATTTGAAATAACGGCACAGACGTAGGAGTCATGTGTTCCATTTGGAATTTTTTATTATCGTTTATTATCAAGCGAAGGACTGTTCCTTATAAGAGCAGCTCTTGCCTCTAGCATTTTAATACATATTTTAACCCGATTTAGGCACATTAGTATCCTATACTTGTCTTTCTGAAAAAAAAAATGGTGGAGGGGGTAAAAACTTTTCTTTTAACCTGGAAATGACCCAGCCTTATTCATAAAGCAAAAAGAAAGAGAATTCACTTATTTTCGTCAAAAATTGAAGGGGGTCGAAAGCCAGCCTTAGGGACCCTCCTCGGTATATTTTCGGAACACCATAGATAATCTGAAGAATTTTATGTAGTACAGTTTTTAATGATAGGGCTTAAGCAGATATATGACAATAATAAACACATTTATTTATTATTGTTTACCGTGTGTTCGAATCTATATAGGGCAGAGTGGCAGAAACTTTAATACGCGAAAGCAAGAACATTTTAGATCCATAATCAGGTGCATTTAACGTTTGCAAATCACTGCTTAAATGATAACCACATTATCCTTTAATTAAATGACATTGAAATTACATATCTTTCAACAAGATGTCATAAGTTGAATATTTTAGATTTCCGAGAAATTTATAAATACAGTAATAATAAACACTATAATTTGTTGAATAATCAATTATAAATCTCACATATTTCATCTCGATTCAATGTAAAACCAATGATTAAAAATTCATAAAAGTGTTTACTATTTCCATTTACCTACCTAAGGCCTTACAAATTAGTCTATTTTGATTCATAATATGACAGATTGAAGGTGCTGCCACAGATTTTATGAATACATAGTGGTGAAGAACATAGTAGTGTGTTTTATGTATTTTTTATTATATATAATAATAATGCAAGATTAATATTTTAATTTAACTATATTAAACAAAAAAAAATCTTTAATGTGAAGTGTACTTACCCTAGGAATTTTGCTCCAACTGGACCTAGTTCAAGTACTCTGCTTGCAAGAGCCTCACCCTCCATCAAGGGCGGTGGATGGGGAGTCCGTTGTGGTCTAACATATCTGCAGGTGATCCTTGTAGGACTTGGTGCACATCTTGGCGGCACTATAACTCTGACACCGGAATGCCTACAACCTCTCATTGCTCCACCGCGTGCATCCACCAGGAATGAAACAAGGAAACTGAAAAAGTAAAGATATTATTAAGTTAAATATGCATTTATTCGTAATTTGATGACCAAGCCTACGAAATGAGATGATGTCATGGATAGAAAAAGTTATTACAAATCTATTATTTTTATTTTCTTACACCAAAACAAGAATATGTTAATTATAGTTGTTTTCAATTGATAAATTTTAATTCAAAGGAGAGTACCTCGTAAGTGTCTCGTAAGTAAAATGTTTATTAGGGGATCGGTGACCCCTAACATTTCATTGAACTTTTTTATTGATCCGTTAATCTGAAAATGTATTAGTAAGTTATTCCGAATTTGAAACCTTTTCTTTCTTCTCAGTAATGTTTAAGAAAATTAATAGTATTCCAGAAAACACATATATGCATTCAAGGTCTTAATACTTTTATTACTTATTTTTTAAGCAATTTAAACCTTGTTTAAATTACTTGGGGTTTTCTCAGAAAATATGTATCAATTTCCATAAAATTGCCTAAAAATAAAAAAGTTCCAAAATTGTTAAAGAAACCCTAAATTGTTTTACCAATAAGTGGTATACGTATTACAGTTCATTTGTCAAATTTTTTCACATGCGATTTTATCACAAAACACTGGTCCTAAAATTTGAAGTAAAATGGTTGCCTCCTTCCTTTATTTATGTCCTTCATATTAATATTTTTTTTAAAACAAATATGAAGTGATAACACTGTAAAATACTGAAACCGATTCATTGTTGCCTTCTGAAGTTGGAGAAAGTTAAACGAAAAAATGATGTACTTATTTTTTATTTTATTTTTATTATTTGTCCCATAAACACCGAGAACGAGAGAACTTCTCTGCGAAACCTCGTGAGGCGTTAAGTACTGATTTATAATGATTAAACAATTCCACGGATAATTATGAAAGTAAATAATGTTCTGTACTTAAAGTAGACGAAGTGATTTAAAGAAGTCAGATACATTGAGACCTGAGTTAGTACGCACGTGTGTATAGTTGACTACATATATTGAATGCACATAAAAAACCTCAAAGCTTTGCCGCTTACGTATAGATGGGACAGCGGGGCATGCTCTGTTTTTGTAGAAAATGTAAAATTATAAATATAATGTATTACTTAATACATAGAACAACGTTGTTCTCATGTAAAGTTTGTTCTGGCAAGATTAAAATAAGAAATTGACGGAAACACACCTGTTTGAATTATAAAATTTCAAATTATTTTGGTGTAGTTACCCGACTCACTCCTACCGAAAATATTTTAAGATGTAACGGTTTACAGCAGGTATGTAAACCTTACTCACGACAGAGCCGTGTATTGTCAGTGTATCATGGAATATCGAATTCGTCAATATTCCACAAATATATAAGTTATTATGTATTGTATGATATTGTCACAAGCAAAACAGATGAACATTTTTTAATTTATCACTGTACTAAATAACTATTTATTCATCAAAGACAATACTTCTAAGTTTCTACTGTTATTTTGCTGAAAAATTTTAAGTACGGCTCTGTAGGATATCACTGATGCTAACGAGGCAGAGATTTACGGTTGGTTTTTATTACTTTTTTACGTGCATTGAATTTGTGTAGTCAACTATAGGAAAATACTCTTCGTATACACGTGCGTACTAAACGACGGATGACGCAATTTTAGAAGCTAATGAAACTTCAAATCAACTTAAGAGTGGTACCATTTTGTAGAGTAGAACCTTTTAGAAAGCAGTACTTTCAATCGATTCATTGGAGAATGCATCAATCAGTAAGATTGTTCGCTATGGTTTCATACAAGGCTTATATAAATTCTGAATCACTAACGAAAATGTGGATATATTATTATGTATCTAAATGTTTGAGCAAGAAAATCATTAATTCTATTATACGTTCAAGAATGATTTGACTAGAAAATGACCTCGGAGTTATAATTTCTTCAAAAGGAGACTCCGCTCATTTTAAATGTAAACATTCTGATATTTTGAAATATTCTAGTGCTTATAAGCTATAAATTTTAGGAACAATAAAAAAACTTTTAATTAAATCCAGTAGGTATAGCTCACACAATTATTTGGGAATATTATCAACTTCTAAATTTCAGCAAAATATATACATGTAATGTCAGTGACATTATTATCCCGTCGCTGTTTCTTTATTTTCACCGTATCGATATCAAACTTGGCATGCGTCACATGTTGCCAAAATGATATTTTTGCGTCTGTATGTCAAGTTCTATGGCTTCCGGTTTCACTGGAAGTGACTCCAACTTTTGATTCTTAAGTATGTTGTACATCTTATCGGACACATACACATAGACATCAACACAACAACCATTCCCTGCGATATTGCCATCTACCACAGCTGAGACTCGAACTAATGAGATATAGTACATTCTATAAGTCGCACAGGAATACAGACTTTTTTCTAGCCTAACGAAACGATGTCACGCCCCCGTTTTCGAGGATGCTGAATACAATGGGTGGTTAAACCTCTCTCCAAGGTCACCTCACTCCCCAAACCGCCAAAAACTAACCCCGAAAGGGGTAAACCGCGTATTCGCCGTCTCCTACCAGCCAAATATGTGTTACCCCTAGTTTCGAGGAAGCTAACCACGATGGTGATGTCGAGACCCCTCCTCGACCCCCCAAACGGTCAAAAACCGCTCCCGAAAGGGGTGAAATGTGGATAGGTCGTCTTCTCTCTGCTAAATCCGTATTACCCCCCGTTTTCGAGGATGCTGAGCATGATGGTGATGTCGAGACCCCTCCTCGACCCCCGCCAACTCAGACCCCAGAAAGGGGTGAAACGCGGATAGGCCGTCTATTCTCGGCTAAACCCGTGTTACCCCCGTTTTCGAGGATGCTGAGCATGAGAAAAATATCGCGACCTCTCCTCGCTCACCAAACGGACAAAAATATAATTACACTCTTACTTCAGCATCTCCGCGACGACACTTTTACTGTAGCTGGCCCACGTGCAGGATACCTTCCCTGCCTCCACTGGCATAAAAACAAGAATTCAGTTACTGTTAATACCTACACGACTGATCTCGTGGAAAAGATCACCATCACCACACATCACCATCGAGCTCAGCATCCTCGAAAACGGGGGGTAACACAAGTTTGGCTGGCCGGAGATGGCCTATTCGCGGTTTACCCCATCTCGGGGGTAGTTTTTGGCTGTTTAGGGGTTGGCGGGGGTCGAAAAGGTGTCTCGGCAACACCATCGTACATCAGCATCCTCGAGAATGGGGGGGGTTTAGTGGGTTTAGCCGAGAGAAGACGGCCTATCCGCGTTTCGCCCCTTTGGGGGTGGTTTTTGGCCGTTCGGGGATATGGCGGGTATCGAGGAGGGGTCTCGACATCACCATCGTACTCAGCATCCTCGAAAACGGGGTTAAGACAGGTTTGGCTGGTGGGAGATGGCTGTTACGCTGTTTACCCCTTTCGGGGGTAGTATTTGGCCGCTTGGGGGGGTGGGGTGACCTCGGAGAGAGATTTAATCACTACCATCGTGTTCAGCATCTTCGATAACGGGGGGACGAAATAGTCTCGTTAGGCTAGAAAATAATAGTGTATTTCGAAGTTCAATCCGACTCACAGAATATACTGAGATAGCAGCGACTAGACATGTTGTGCACCTCAACAGCAGTCTAGCTTGCTACTACCATCTTGGTGACACATGAAAAATGCGCTTATCATCCATACCCTGGCCAGGATTCGAGCCCGGGTCGTAAGCCAAACACCTTTAGCACTGCGTCACCGAGCTGGTTGTGGCTAAGAATAATAATTATTTCCCTACCGGATATCTCTTTTTTGGAAATGGCCACCTTAATAAAAAACAAAATGGTTGGGCTTTATTGGAGTTAAATAAGCAATTCTTTACTTTTGAATTTCTCCCATAAAAACTTCTTGAATGTCTAAAGTGACACAAATTGTCTAGTATTGACAAACTGCATCTCAAGAATTATACGTTTTTGGTCCATTGAGACTTTCACCGCCATCTTAAGCACTATATCAATATTTTAGAACGTTTCACTGAAACCTAAATTCTGTTTAAAGTGAGCAGGGTGCTTTGATTGTAACATTTTGCATATTAAAAATAACTAATTATTATTAATAAAAAGGTGTAAAAATCGACACCTTATTTTCAATGACTTGTTGATCCTATTGCGTTGTGTCAATTATCTATTTTTTTAATAGAGTTAGTAGATGAGCATTGTTGTACTGTCAATAATTACAACTACGATTGCACATTCATTATATCAGTTTTAACTACATCTGGCAGTTTGTAGAAATCGTCCGATGCAACAGTAATTTATGCTACTCCATATATATCAAAATACCAATGCGGTCATACAATTATAATTACTACTATATTAGTCGATGGAGCTGATTAATATAATTAGTTTCAGAAATGTGAAGCTTGCATCAACTAACCTAAAGCTTGTTTGTTAGGTATAATCATAATAAAATCTGTATATGCGCTCATGCAGTTTCCGGGAACGGCATATTTAGTGTATTAATCACTGTTAGTGAGTAGATTAAAATTTAATTGCTCCGGAAATACAAGGTTGACACCTGAGTAATTTTGAATATCATACAGATTTTATCGAATACATAATATAAAATATTTGTATTTATGGCAACAACATTGTAAAATCACTTACTTCTTCCAATGAAGCTTCCTGAAGCAATAGATAAACAGAAACAGATATTAGTAATCACTCAAAAATAAGTACATTAAGAAAACTCATTCATAACGGAGAGGAAAATAAAGTCATGGTTTATACGATGTAATTTAAACATATTAGATCTGGGCAGTTAATTCAGTATAAATAGTTGTTCACATTGATAAAGAAAAACGAAATTCTATATCTTAAGTAATTCTTAAATGTTCCACAGACTTCGTCTGCAATAATATTTCACTTTTTAGACAAAATTTATGATAATTAAATATTTTTTCACAGTTTTTAGTGGATTATAATTTGGTTATTTTTTAATTAAAGAACATATTGTGAGAAACTAATTTGTAAAAGATTTCATTATAATTGCGTAACTACATACATACTTCTAATCATACCAATGGCCCGGAAGGCGGCGACAGTTTTCGTGAAATCATTTCTATAAAGCTAGATTGTTTTCCAAAGAGAGTTTAGGTAGTACCTATACTGAAGGTGGAATTCTACCAAAGTCTTAGTGGTGCATAAATGAGTAAAAAATTAAATAACATGTTGCAAAAAACAGATGGATGAAAATTTCGTTTTTCGAGTTGTCACGAATTGTCAAAAAATTACGATTCGCCTTTGCTCCTGCCGGCCCCAAGTTTCGATTTTCACCTCGTGATTCACGTTGTACGGTTATTGCCGACCTTCTCCTTGCCACCGAGACATAGAAAGGGGCTCCGATCGCCGTACTTATTCAGTTTTTACGTTTGAAAAATTTACTTGCGGTCGTGCTGACCGGCGACTGTTTTTAAGTGGTTTTCCGAGTTCGAATCCCGCCCGGAAATACTTTTTTTATTTTCAATTTTTCGGCAGATATTGTTGATTCTATAATTGCTAATTACTCCGTTCTATTGCATTTCTCGGAGAAGTTTTGCACTTTCCGCCGCGAAATGTTAATCTGCACTATTTCGATTAAACACCTCCACTATAGGGTGGCCTCCACTATAGGGTTCTGAATTTATTTGCCGATTGCATAAAACATTTAGTTCCTATCATTTCAATTCCTTCTTTATATTCAATTTTCGAAAGCAAAAAGCATGTATAGAAATTTCAGATGGTATAGAGACGCTGTTGATAGAAATGTTAGAGATAATGCAATCTTGTTTTGAGTGAATCGAAAGTACGTTTTTTTTACTTGCACCCATTATTAATATTATAGTTTTATGTGATATTTTCTATATCGATTAATATCACACAATAATATCTCAATAAAGTAAATTAAATTGTCATAATTGATTATTGTACACATTAGTCCATACAGTTCGTTAATACTAATGAGGATTATAATTGTCGTGATTTGACTTCGTATTGCCGTTTTTGCAACATCTACCAAAGATTTAGCCACCCTATAGCGGAGGTAGAATGCGATTTTTAATCGAAATAATGCAGATTAATATTTCGCGGCGGAAAATCCAAAACTTCTCCAAGAAATGGAATAGGACGGAGCGAATAGCAATTATAGAATCAAAAATATCTGCCAAAAAATTGAAAACGCAAAACAAGAGTATCCCCGGGCGGGATTCAAACTCGGAAAACCACTCAAAAATAGTCGCGGATTGGCATGACCGCAAGACAATTTTTCAAACATAAGAACTGAATAAATACGGTGATTGGAGACCTCTTCTATGTCTCCTTGGCGAGGAGAAGGTCGGCAATGATTGTACAACGTGAATCGCGAGGTGAAAATCGAAAATTGGGGCCGGCAGGACCGAAGGCGAATCGTAATTTTTTGACAATTCGTGACAATTCGAAAAACGAAATTTTCGTCCATCTGTTTTTTTACAACATGTTGTTTATTTCTTTACCCATTTATGCACCACTAAGAGTTTGGTAGAATTGCACCTTCATTATAGATACTATCTAAACTCTCTTTGGAAAAATATCTAGCTTCATAGATATTCACGCGAAAAATCTGTCGCTGTCTCCCGGGCTATAAGAAAAGGTCATGATCTAGTTGTCTCATAATAATCTCCACTACATAAACATATATCTATTATTGCAATAGTACAATGGGTTATTTCATTACTTATACTATTCTTGGCAAGTACTCGTTAAAATAACAATACCATTTTTCATTATTTTACAACTTTAATTCACAGAGAAAACAAATATAAAAAATCTGTAAACTTATTTACACAGAACTTCCCTCGTTATTTGTGCATGGCGGTCACTCTAAAAAATTATTAATTACGAAATGACATTGAGAATACAGATCGGAATATAGTTATTGCTATTATTACAAAAAAACCTGATAATTTTTGGTCAAAAAAATATACAGAGTGCTCATCCAACAGCAAAAGTTCCATACTAAATAACAGGTGCCAGATATGGAAGGCTTGCGCAAATACCTTTACAAATGTCCACCATGACTGAATTATTTCTTGGGATGCCATTATTCAATAAAAGTATATAATAGGTGCATATGCCAAATATTATTGCCATCTGTCACATTTTCAATTCCACATTCACGTAATGGAGTGGAAGTATAGTGGTGGCTAAAAAATATAAAAAATTTTCAAAACTTTATTTTTGAATAGGTTTAGAATGTCACGAAACGCGAAAATTTTAAATTTGAGCAAAAAAAATTTTTCGCTCTATTCCAGTGTTAAATTTTTTTCCAAAATGGTGAAAGGACGTGGCAATTTTTTTTCCGAAATAGGTTTAAATGTCATTAAACGTGGAAATTTTAAATTTGAAAAAAAAAAAATTCGTCTATTCTATAATAGTGATAAATAGATTACCTAAACATGTTTTCAAATTTTTTTAAAAGATTTTCAAAAACATTTTTAAGTTTGTTTGAATAATTTTAGAATACCATGGAAACGTGGAAATTTTAAATCTGAACAAAGAAAAAAAATTCCAACTATTTTAGTGGTAAATTTTTTTTCGAAATTTTTCAAAATTTTCAAATTTTTTTTTTTTTTAATAGATTTAGAGCGCTATGAAACGTGGAAATTTAAAATTTTAATAAAAAAAATTCCATCTATTTTAGTGGTAAATTTTTTTAAAAAAATGTTGGTAAAAAGTTTTCGAACATTTTTTTCTTTTAAATAGGTTTAGAAATTTTAAATTTGAACAAAGAAAAAAAATTTTTTTAGTGCTAAAAATTTTTTCAAAAATGATGGTGAAAAAAATTTTCAAAAATTTTTTTTTCAGAAATAAGTTTAGCGTGTCATGAAACGTGGAACTTTTAAATTTGAGCAAAAAATATTTTTTTTCATCTTGGTAAAAATTTTTTCAAAAATGTTGGTGAAAAAAATTTTCAAAATTTTTTTTTCCCGAAATAGGACTAGCGCGTCATGAAACGTGGAAATTTTAAATTTGAGTGAAAAAAAATGTTTTCACTATTTATTCCGTTTAGACGGTCAACCCTGTATATTTTCCAGTGAAATTTCTACCATTTCTGCGCTGACAGTAGCGTCAACTACCTACCAAATTTGACTGCTCTCCGTCAAGTAGTTTTTTTAGTAAATGCACCAACAGACAGACAGACAGACAGACAGACAGACAGACAGACAGACAGACAGACAGACAGACAGACAGACAGACAGACCGACAGACAGACAGACAGACTGACGGAATTGAAAAACCTATATTTTCGTAATCTCCGTATTCTGAAACGTCAGAATCCGTAAAAATCTCGGAGGGTGATTTTTTCTCGAATACAATACTTCCCTTCGGTATGCGAGGGAAGTAAAAAGGTAAAATTTAGTACGCCCTTGAGACACCGATTTGAATGCCTCATCCCTCGCAAAAATGACCTAGTATAAAATAGGTTTAAAATTGCATCTTTACAGGAAAAATACCTACCCCCACCACCACCTAAATTTTGAACTGAAATTTCTCAATAGATATACGGATCTAACTAAAAATTTGTTTAGTTACACTTACTAATCGATATTTCTCTATGGATTGAGACCAGAATCAAGGATAAATGATATTAAATACATATTAACGAGGATACGTGCATATCAACCCGTAGCCACGCCTTTTGTGCGTTAAAACTCAGGATTTTAGATTTTTAACATTTAAAATATATATACGTGATTTGTCCCACTAATTTCGGCTTCCGTCGTTGATGATCGCATCTAAAAGATGCACTGTAGGTAATGCAGCTCTTTGAATAGGCCTCCGTCCTCCAGAATGGGGCCTCCGTAGGGCTCTGTCCAAAAAAATATCTTTCTACAGAAACATAAAATGAGAAAATGTATTCTCTCCAAAAATATTTGAAATCAATTAAAATCGATAAGTTCGGTATTTATTTATAAAAAAAATTGTGAAACAAATGTTTTTTCCACTAAAAGGCAAAAGGCTGTTTGGATTCACCAGTACCACTCAGTCAATCTTATACAAATTTCCCCGTTAAGGCCTTCGCTCCACGAAGCGTCTCGTCATAGACGCGTACTAGATTCATCTTGAAGCGAAGAGTCACGTACGCCCACATATCTATACACGGAGCGTACAGTAATGAGATTTTAATTCGAAGTGCAGCTTATTATTTACCTTAGAAGATGCCCATCGACGAAGAGGACATGTTATTTTATTATGTTATTCGTCATCGCAGACGAAGAAGACACCGTAGAAGGTTTTGGATGCATCCTTATATCGAAAGAAATATGAATAGAAGATTATATATTGCTGCAAGAGAACTGTCAGAGGATGAAGCAAAATTTCAAACATTTTATCGAGTGACCAAAAATACATTTGAAGAACTAGTTGAAATTGTGGGTCCAGTTATTCAAAAGCAAAATACTAATATGCGTGAATCTGTAATTTAATTGTTGTGTTGTCAGTGCTTTTACCGGGAAAATATAAAAGATTATAGTATATAGTAAACAAACGTGCAGTCGTACAGCGTACAGTCGTACGGCCAGCGACTAACTGGAGGGTACGCCTAGCGTCATGAAGCTTGCATGCCGTGACGAATAGGTTACGTTGCTGTCTGGTGTGAAGACTTGCATTCGAAAACACAGGTCGCTACATGCAAGCGTACAGCTTGCGATGTCGCATCTAATACGCGTCTATGACGATACGCTTCGTGGGGCGAAGGCCTAAGTTGACAAAACCTCTGGCTGCAATATTATATATTACTTCCGATTATCAACATATGCAGGATCTGCGGAAACATGAAAAGTAAAACGAACCAAGTTGTTTGTATTTGAAGAAATAATTTTTTTCATAATATTTTCTTTTTTATAAATAGATACCGAACTTGTCGATTTTAATGGATTTCAAATATTTTTGGAGATAATACATTTTCTCATTTTATGTTTTTGTAGAAAGATATTTTTTTGAAAGAGTGTACTTGTCGCTGTTTTTTTGCACAGAATCTGTTTTTGTGAGCATCCATAATGACTATTAAAAATTTTACATTTCAGTACTGAATTGCAAATATAACTATACTAACTACTAATTAACTAAACTTTTAAAATCATAAAAGCGCTCTTCCTGGAACAACATTTCCTGAGATATTGATAGAGAAAAATTATTTTCATCGATATCATTCCATTTTTAATATAAAAAACTGACTGTCGATCACCGAAGGCTCCTCAATTTCTTGAAAAATAAGTACGTTAAAAAACGTCCGTAAAAAGATCGTCTTCGAATTTTGTTCCTATAAATATCTTTTACTATATTATAAATGTGAGGTGTATCTACAGTTTTTCAAATTTGATTGGAAAAATGAACAAAAATGCCGTTATTTAATAAAAATATTGCAGGGCTTGTATTATATCAAAATAACTAGCTTTTAAAATCGCCAAACGACACTATCAATTTTTCTTTATTGGTAACCAAAATATGTATATTTATGTAAGCGGACAAATTCTAAGTCGATTGGCAAAGAAATTAAAAGCGCTTGGAACCAAACCAAACTTAATCCTCCTGATTTTATCTTACGATAGTGAAATCATAAAAAACATGGTTTAGTTACTAACATACGAAATATTTATTTTCACATAGTTAAGTTGCATGAAACAATGTTTTGAAAATAATTTAAAATACAACTTAAACAATAGTTATGTGTAGAAACAACTTTTCGAAGGTCGTTCCATTCAAACAATTTGCGTGCGGTCAATAATATTATTCACAATGGGTCTCGCATTCAAAATACATAAAAGTGTTTTTTAACACAATGTATTTTTATTAGATGCCACTAACAATAACTTCGCTTTGTATACCAAATCATTGCCAAGACTGTTATATTGTATTCAAACAAATTAAATTACGAACAATATCTCTATTATTTACCAGACTACGCACTGCAAAGGATATGTGCTTCACGTATATGGAATGTATATGGAGTATGTTCACATGCGGAATGATTTGACCGATTCTGAAAAATGAGATGTTGAATGGTTTGTCTTAATTGCGTGAATGGACATTTTTTAAAAACAAAGCTTCAAATGTTTCGAATATTTCACCATAGTCTTTTCTAAGATATATTTAACTGGATACCTATATTAACTTTTAAACTTTAAAATTTCTATTCTATTCTATACCGTGTGTCTCAAATTGAGGCTGTATGTATTGCTGCTCCGTGGATAAAATGCTCAGAAGGAGGTTATACAACCCCATATGTGTTCTGTTTGCCCAGTTTAGTACAGAACACCAAAACTGTTATGGGATCTTATTTCAAGAAAATTGAATCTATTTTAAATCCAGTTTACCAAATTATTGTATAAATTATTTAGGAAATTAGTATGAGTATCTAGCGTTAAAGTCAGCATCTGACCTTACCCCAGACACAATTTTTCGACCAATTCGCCATACTTCTTCTATTTACTCCGGAACATGGATATAAGAATAATGGAAAATTTACAATTTCTCTTTTCATATAATTTTTAATAAACGAAAAGACAAAGAAATCTGGCCATTATATATTTCTAATTATTATTAACATTCAGATTGTGCATAAATGTTAAATGGATAATTTCATGAAATATGTTGATATCTTAATTTATAACTATTGTCTATATGATTTTAGTAAAGAACATTTGCGTTAAAGGGTTTTTATTGTGTCTTCCATTACTTGGCCACTTAATAATGATAAAATCACAAAATGATGTTAAATTTAGGGGTGCATTTTTGAGAACGGAGTGAAAGGGGTGATTTTTTGGTTTTTTAATATAATTGAAAAACTAAGCGAAATTTGAAACAATTACAAAAGTACTTTTTTGTATAAGATTGAATAGCTGTTTGCAATAATAAGAGATGGTTATAATACCATTTCCTAAGTGGACAAGTACTACCTGGCAGTTTTTGATTATTAAATAATTACAAAATATTCGATGATAGTTCCAAGAACTTACACTGAAAGAATGATTTATTTGAGTAAAAGCAATTTTATTTCCACGAAAAAAATGATTTATTTGTATTTGGCCACTTAAATATTTCTTTGTGGGTACCAAGGCATTTATTTGAAAATGAAAACTAAATATTGATTATTATCAAAGAAATATTTGTTTCTAAGCAATAAATATTTGTTTGTCATAAACAAGACTTCTTACAAAATTTCTTGGATTTATTTGTAGCGAACAAATATTTATTTGTAATAAATAAATATTTTTTTCTCAACAACAATCCTTGATTTGATTAAGTTGTAATGATATTAGTGTTGATAATTTGTTGTATAACTGTGGCCTTGAGCGCCTGCAACAAACATTTAAAGGTAAGTATTACAGTTACATATATTGTCATCAAATTTTCTTTTGCATAACTTGCAAAACAAACAAAACCATAGACTCTCTTGTCAGTAAACTACTAATGCAACAGGGAAAAATATGGCTACCAAAAGGTTTAGTTGAACTTTTTTAGTTTATTTAATTATCGAACAAAGATATTTTCATTGAAATATACAAGTTGTATAAATATTTCTAGATCTGATGTATCTAAAGTTATATACCTATATCATGCAAAGAAGTCAGTGATTGAACTATTAAAATAGTTCTATACCCAAAAAATGGTGGAAATATATATATAACTTTAAAACTTACCTTTAAAGGTTTGTTGGAGGCACCCAAGATCCCAGTTGCACAACAAATTATCAACACTCTCTTGATTATCTGAATCCATATTTCAGTGAGTAAAACACAAAACTATATAATATAACCGATGCATAAAAGTAATAATCTTCTGCTCGTTGCATGTGTGAGATTGCAAGTGGAGCAATGGCAGTTTGTATCTTCGCTTCCCGGCTTCCTCATGCGCATACTTTCGGCGCAAAGCCCCATATATGAATATTTTGTTGTCAGAAATAAATAATACTTCCTAGAAATAAATATTTATTTCACACATATTATGATTGACTCTGTGCTAAAATATTTCTTTCTAGGAAATAAATGAAATATTGTAATTTCGGAGAAACAAATATATTTCTCTCAAGTAAATATATTATTTTTGTATGGTAATTTCCTTACGTGGAACAAGTACTTCGTAAATAAATCATTTTGTTCTCCCAATTAAATGAATATGTGGCATATCCTTATTATAACAAAATAATTATTTGGGTGCAATAGATATATTAACGGGTATTAATATTTGTTAAATTGAAAAAAATTAGCCTTCTTTCACATGTCAAGCCTCATATTTCTCTCAGTGTAGTACTTTTCTACTATAGGTATGTTGATAATTTCTTGCCTATCTACTGAACATGAGGCTCAAACTGAAAGACCAGACTGATTCACCAATACATGAATTTATTTTCAGTTTAAAACAAAGTTGTTTGGTTGAGATATTGTTATTTTGGGCATTTAGTTCTTAACAAAGCAGTTTATAATTTTAATCTAATTATTTTTTGGTGGATTTATGGACCAGCGTATAATTCATTGACATGTAATCCTCCTCTCCGTTATACAAGGTTGATAAGCTTTCAAACACAGGCTCAACAGTACTCACCCTATGCTGATGGGATGTCGAGCAATATCAACGTTATCGGGGGTATACTTCTTAATGTACTCCACGTAGTTTTGAGTGACGTGTTCGGGACTAATACTATCCTCAATATGTTGAGGAGGAAGCATATTACTATCTGCACTGGAAACCATCCGATTAGAATCTATTCTTTCGTCTCTTGTAACATCAATAGGCAACGAGTCATCGCCCAAAGATTTCATTTCATCTGCTGTGAGGTACCTGTAGGTTTGGTCACCCAAAACTGTATCCTCACCTAGAAAAAAATAAATCATTTGTAGTGTTATGAAAATGGGATTGATGTTTATATGAAGTTGACTTATGTAATTTTGCCCTATATGAGTATCAGATGAGATGTATTAAATTTGTTTTCTAATTTAAATAGTTGTATTTTATTGTATCGGTGGTAATATTATCATAACCACACAATTCCATTAGACCTGAATCTTATACCAATGATACAATCGAACATTTTAGTGATGAATACTACTGAGGAATGTAATGATTTGATAATATATTTAGCTAAGTACGTTACATTTACATATGAAGAACGATTATACTAACATTTGGAAGTAATAATATTTAAGGAACACAGCACGACTTAAAAATAAGAGAAAACAATTGAGGCTGGCACCCCCAAATTATCGTATCGAAAAAATTCTTTTTACAATCGTTTGTGAACATTTGTGGTTACACAATTCTCGCTTAGTCTACTATAGCTATCCAACAAAAATAAGCAACAATACTACATCCCAGTACTCTAAATTTGTAATTTTGAACAAATTATTATTGTAATCGTTTGCGATGAGTATGCGATTAGTAGTCGAGTTTTCATTTATGACTCTGCAATTCCGTGACGAAAAATATACACCAACAATCCATACCAGCTGCTCAAAATTAGAATTTTTTCGATATTTCAGTGTTTCGCTCTAATTTTCGAATAGACGTTTTTCAAAGACTATTGCGTGACAAACAGCTTTTAGATGGGGTAGCCTTTATTTGCGCAAACGATAGCAAATCAAACCATTCTAAAGTTTTAAGATTGAGGTATTGACTTAATTCATATAAAATTTGTATATAGATTATCTAAATGTTCGTTCTTTGTAATATGTAAATGTAACGCAGCTAGATGTGTCGTCATATCGTTCCAAATTTTCAAAATTGGGGTGCAAACTCCACGAATTTGTAAATTGTGGTATTCTATGAATTTTTATTTTTAAGTAATTTTTAACCACACATTTCTTAGCATTAGAGACATTTTTTGACAAATAGTGTAAATGAAAATAAAAGCAACAATAATTTATCTCACCGGCTTTTCAAAATCTCTCCTCTCTCGACACTAGTAAGAACCTTTTATGTTCCGCATCTATTAAGTATACAGTGTCAGTAATGTATTTATGTTATACTAGTTACTGAACTGTTGATACACATAGTAGAAATAAACTAAAGCTTAGTAATAAGAAAAGCAAATAACACAATTGAAACAAGTATTTACGGGAAAACAAACAACACCTAAATTTTAACTCAAATCAATCAGTAAATGCTAAAAGAGCTGTAGAAAATGCATATAAATAAGGGCCAAAGTAATCTTCTATAATGCAATATTTAAGAAATGAGAAACGTTATATCTAACGCCTGATAACCAATCCATACCCTGAAGAAGTTGCTGATAGAATTTTCATAACTATTGAAAATAGACCTGAACATTCTTATATAGCATTAAATTTTAATGTCGATTATTAGACTATGTCGTATAGGCGCACCAGGAACCTAAATTAGTGGAACAAAATGATTTTAAAGCTAGAATTTACTGAAAATTATTAACAGTTTCCCAATAGCAATTACTACAAAAATTACGCATGAAGATAACTATCTATCACTTGATAACAGAATATTACAAAGCAGCAACCAATATGGTAATAAAGATGAAGATAGTGATTTTAAAGAATAAATTGCGAAACACAAGCATGTTGACCTAGTGGGCAAAAGAGAACATGTACCTAATTACTGAACAGTGAAAGTAGATGGTTCAATATCATCCTCAAGTAAATTAGTTATGATTTATTTCGAACTGAGATAGTAGAGGTAGTTGTGACTATCATTTATATGGTTGGAATTTTCACAAAGAACTCTCTTTTTGTAGCTCATACAAAATACAGCATGCATTCTAATCTTACTTCGTCCTCTACAAATTCATTTCTGTACTAACATGTTTATGCAATAATCAAAAAATCACGTAGGCACCAGAATAGTCGAGGGTTTTCCCAAAATCGTGAGGAGAATGATGATGTCTTCAATCTGTATGCTAAAATTCGAGTTACCACGTGAACGTCTGTTCTCCAGTGTGTCTGTTGTTTTATTTTATAACTATAATATAACAATGCTAAAAGGATAATTGGGCATTAGGAAATTGATGCTGACAGGGATGATGCTAGGGAGACTCCATCAAATTTGGAATGAATACATCCAATGATCAGCCTATATGTTTATTCTATTTTTAACTGTGGGCACTTAAGTAAATCCTAATGTAATTTAATTTTCAATTTTTCTACTTTTTTCATTCAAGAGCATACGATGCATTATTTTATTCCTATTACTTGGTTTCTATTTTCTCAATTTTACTATCAATTATATTTTCAATGAACCAATTATATTTAACTCTATACTCTCTCAAGGCATTGTGTAATCCCAACTCTTTCTAATACTTTCCGAAGGAAAATTTCAGTGCTATTTTGGACAAAATTAAATAAGTCAACTTCTAGTTTCAGTGTTCTTGTAAAGAATAAGCGTGTTAGCTTGCAAAGTAAAGATGAATTTGACAAATTAAGAAACAGTAGGATATTGGTGTTAGAATTGTGAAAGGTTTTCTGGATTCGCAACTTACGATTGACTAAAGATGTACCACTGTAATATGGAAGATACACATGTCGTTCATGAAGCGCTGTACCGAATCCGTCCAATATATCCTCCCCTGTTTTGATGATTAGTTGTTATTTAGTGGTAATGTCGTTAATACAAAAATAAACAAGCACATGAAGCATAAGCATTATTAGTTTGGAATTTTTTTTGTTTCGTTAACACTTCTATTTTCTATTTATTAAGCGTCTCTGATAATAATTAATACACTGGGGACAACATTAACTATGCAAAAATAAAGTAGGGAAGTTTCAACATAGGTGGATTAAAAGATTTTTGGAACCCAAGAATTCAATGTAGAGATTAACCTCTCTCTTTCGTGATCGTGCTGCCGTATGTGACGTCTTCTGGGAAGACTCAAGTAGGTATTTATATTTAAACCACTTGACCATGATTCTCGGAACATGCGTTATGATTTTATTTGTTACATTTTTTTACATATACACAATAAGTGTGTCGCACTTATTATGAACATACCCTTGGGTTTTCGTTATTTCTAGATGCAAATAGCCAGCTTCTGCTACAACAATAGAGCTTCATATACTGTCTCTTTCCAGGCATTTACTATAAGCGAGATGGCTTCGCGTTAGCTGAGACATGTAGAAGATGAATGTGGTTTCCTGTAGAAAATCACCGGCCGCATTCGAATTTTGAGGTCGCGTTAATATTTGAAATTACGCGAACACCCCCTAAATTTTAAAAATCGAAAAATCGAAAATACGCATTTTTTAATACTTCTCAAGTCATATCTAAAAAAGCTGTTAACCTGCTTTTTTCTAAATGATTGTTAGTATCTGGATATAACACTGGTGCTGTTATGTTTTCCATTGTTTTCCGTCTTGAAGAAAACAAATTGAGAACACATTGTCGTTTTGTGTAGTGATATTTTGAGTCATCGAGGAACGATAGTTATTTGTTGAAATTTTTAAAAAAGCCAGCGACAGGATTTCGTCAAAAATATCATAATTATTTTTAGTGAAAAAATTGTCTCTGACTTCGGTGTAATCGGTGTAAAAAAATGTTTGGCAAGTTTAAAACCAAACGTCTTTTACGCGCTTTCTACTTAAATCTTCTCATCTTATCCGTATCAAACACGTAGCAATGTACGTCCTGTGTAAGCAGGATAACTCAAGAACGAAAAGATCGATTGTATTTAAATTTGGAAAGTAAGTTAGTGTAAGCTAGAAGAAAAACCCTATTTTATTAACAAAAGTGATCAATAAACAAAAAAGTTATTAATTATTTAAAGAGAAAGAAATATATGTTTATTAATTAAACAAGAACTGTCTGAAACTAATATTATTTACAGAAAACTGCGAAGAGTATTTTATAGAATGTGCAACAATTATACAGAAAGTGCCGTAAGTCGGTGAAGAATTTAATGGTTAGCTTATTTATATTACATTGAAATCTGTGAAACACACGTAGTTTGATAGCTTCGCACCTCGCGAAATAATAGGTACTTTATCGTGAAACTGTTTTTAGTATGAAGAAGTGTTCTAATTTCAGCTGCAGTAAATAATTCGTTTTTAGCAAATAAAGATTCTTAGAGATGCTGTGGAATATCACAAAATATGTCAATAAACGTTAATACTTGTTCAACAGTTTCATTGCATCGGGTATATAAAAAATTTTTCATGCGCAAAGTGTGGGAGTTAAAGCCGTTTGCTTTATGCTCAGCATGCAACGGTAGCCATCGTAAACAGATTGTTTAACGCTATTGATTTTATAGTAAAAAAATTCCAGAGAACCCACCACGCCGAAATCGACGAAACCCCCCAAGACGAAAATATTATGGCTGAAAACCGTGGAAGTCTAGGAGCCAATCTACAGAATTTGTCGTTACGACCAAACCTTTTAAAATACCGGGTAAAACAAAAGAATATTGGGTAAGATGTTTCTCTAATACTATTCCGGAAACTACAAATTTCACAACTAAAAACTGTGTCGGAACAAGTATCATTCCAACCCTTTGTTATGGAATAATACCGCACGGCTTTCGACAAATCAGAAGCCATTAAACCACATTTAGTGGTTCCATTGCTATGGGTATGTCGAACAAAAGTTATTCATTTCTAGCTTCGCATTTAAACAGTTCTGAAATTTTTTTGTATAATTTCTAAAATCTTGTTAGATAAAGTATAGTCTACAACACGTTTGGAATGGCATATTCCACACTCGCAAACCGTAGTCCTCGCCTTTGGCTCGGACTACAAACTTTTCGCTCATGTGGAATATGGGCCATTCCAGAACTTGTTGTAGAATATGCTATTCATTCGTCATAAAATTTTAATTTTTAATTTTAAGCCAAAATTCCTACATTAGATTTAAGGCGATGAAAATACAAGATTAGATTATTGTTATTGGACCTAAGGAGACCCCTTAAGTGATCGATTTTTTAAAATTAAATGAGGTCACATTTACTACCAATGGGACATCTCAAAATTACAGATATTGGGCTACAGAAAATCCTCATTGGATAATTTACTATAAAATCCAATATTTCCAAATTGTCAACGTGTGGTGTGCAATTCTTATTGGCCCCTTCTTTTTCCACACAATATTAAACGCAGTTTGATTGATCTTCTTGATGGCGACTTATTGGAAGCAATTCAAAATCTCTCATTAGAATTAAGACAAGAAATGTAATTCCAATAAATGGAGCATGGATTTATAATTCTAGAGTTGTTCCGTAATGATCAGACGCACATTTTCCACAGCACTGGAGAGGGTAATGGCCCTTTTGGGCTCTGCTCACCAGATATTACTCCTATTGATTGTTATTTTTGGAGAAAAATAAAAACTGAAGTTTACAAAAGGAGGCTCCAGAATCGTAACGAACTTTGCGCCAGAATAACCCAAACCTGCAATCAAATCCGCGTAGCCGAAATAATCGAAAATTCATTGAAGAACTTACATCCAATAGAATTTAATTTGTTAGCTTTAATTTTAAATGATTCTTCGTTTAAATAAATGATATGAAATTACCTTTGCACCTATAGTGCTTTTCTTTGGTTCTCATGGCACACTAATGAAAATAATTACCAAAATTAGAAACAAATCAGCAACAAATAACTAAAAAACCAAATGTACAGATTTTGTGCTGGGCTAAAAATCAAATAACTTTTTTCGATATCTCCAATGCGAATCGAGATGTCATGTTTTAACGTTCTTCAAATGGTTATACGCTGCTTAAATAAATACCTCAAGAGATGCAGTTTATTGATCTCTGTTATTGTATCAGAAATTAACCAATCATGATTATTATGACACAGTGTATAAAGTCGACAATAATTCTTCAATTGCTCCTCGAGAAGGGACGGGCCCATATTAATTGACTAAGCACCATACCACCAGGCATAATATAAGTATAATATTTTTTAGAATAATGAAAACTGTTTACTTATGACAAAAGTTTTACATGTACAATAGAATAGAATAAAAAATATATTATTTATATCGTTTTAATAGCAGGTTTGTGGTAATGCATTGTATCCATAAAGTATAAACAAAACAAGAATATGGTCATTAGATAGATACCATAGCTATCTTCTCTACTATAATTAAAAAAACCGGATATTAACCTGTCTACAAGCAAAATAATTTAAATTATTGAAATGTATATTCAGTTCAAATCTATTTTAAATGCCTATCTTTAATTATAAAGCCCTACCTTTGGACAGACGGACTTTTGAAAATTATGTAGAATTCGTTCATTAATATAGTGAAATGAAATATTTTTCTCTATGAGCGATTCTACCGATTTTAGAAATGTGCCGTTCAAATGCAATATACTCTTCGTTTTCGTATTTGCGGAGAGTATCTTGGGGAAGGCATGTATAACTAATCAATACTTTTTAAAACTTTATTTAAAATACATTTTTTTATTAAGACTGGTTTACTCATCAGAATATTGATAATTTGACTATTGTTACCTTTTCTCACCTGAATTTATTAATGAACTGATTGTTGTGTATTCAAACGCACGAAATGATTGTTCGGTGCTTGAAGAAAATTACTCCGCGATATAATGCACCTAATATAAACAAATTCATAGGTTTGACCGTGAAAACATGAAAAAATTAAGATAAATAATGCGACTTATTTAATACAATTTGAAATTCCTTCTTAACATCTACGACGAAAAATTAATTAGCTATAATTAACATTTTTAACAGATATTTGTATTCTATGGAGAAATAACGTGGCTTCTAGATGATGTAATTCAATAACAATTCGTTAATGATATAAACAAAGAGAGCTATTTCATTTGTTTTTTAATTAAGCAGTTTATTATTACTTCTAAATTTACCATATTATTTAAAAAAGCTATAAAAATAAATAGACTGGTTAAATACATAGGATGCCTCATATCACAAAATGTTAATTCCAAGATAATTTTGCAACAGTTCCTAACATTGGGTGTTTAGAGCGGATTTTTCATTAGGTATTTAATGTAAAACTGCTGCCTAAGGAATCACTACTTGTACATGTCCAGATTTTCCTTCCAAGACTCTTTAAAGGTAAACTTCTTGACTGTTTTTGCACTTTAGTGTGCGGAAATAATTGGTGATAGAATTTTAAAAATAGGGCAGATATCATAAAGAAAATTACAGAAGTTGCAATATAGCAAGCTTCGTTAAGATGTTGAAAATAAACTTTCAAACCTGATGTGATATTTACAAAATCTGCAGCATGTACAGGGGATAGAAATAAAGAAGTTTTAGAAAGTTTCAAACTTTTGCAGGAATATGAATCTAGGTATCGAAATGTATCAAATACACAAGTTCCACAAAATCGACGCTAATCGTCGGTCAGCGTCTAGACGTAAAAATACAAGAACATGAATTTAGATATTAAAATTGATAAAATACACAAGTTTTACAAAATCGACGCTAGGTGTCGGTCGGCGTCGAGACGTAAAAATGCAAGAACATAAATTGAGATATCAAAATTGATCAAATATGCAAGTTTTACAAAATCGAGGCTAGGCGTCGGCCGACGTGGAGACGAAAAATGGGAAAAATATGATTGTAGATATCAAAATTTTATAAAATTCAGAAGTTTTACATAAACGACGCCAGGCGTCCGTCGGTGCAGAGAAGTAAAACTGAAAGAACATAAATATAGGTATTAAAATTCATCTAATACACAAGTTTTACATAAACGACGCTAGACGTCAGTCGGCGTCCAGACGTAGTACTGCAAGAATATGAATCCA
The DNA here is from genome assembly GCA_963583905.1 of Stenurella melanura. Taxonomy (NCBI): domain Eukaryota; kingdom Metazoa; phylum Arthropoda; class Insecta; order Coleoptera; family Cerambycidae; genus Stenurella; species Stenurella melanura. Next base: position 200,661,533 of record OY757309.1, read on the forward strand.
GTTGTTATCAAATGTTATCAAATATAGTAATTTCACAAAAACGACGCTAGGCGACGGTCGGCGTCGAGACTTAAATTGCAGGAACATAAGTTTACATATCAAAATTTATCAAACACACAAGTTTTATAAAAACGACGCTAAGCGTCGGTAAACGCCGAGACGTATAAATGCAAGAACATGAATTTAGCTATCAAAATTAAGAAAATACATGTTTTACAGAAAAGAACACTACGTGGATGTGGAAGTAAAATATAAGTTGCTGTTTAGTCCGGTTCAGAGAGGTAAAATAAGCTACAAATTATAAAACGTATATCTCAAAAGTAGTTACTTACTGGACTCTGGATTTATTAACTTGCTTAATTTATGTATCCCTATTTACCCCTTTTTCACCCCTCCCCCCCCCCAACCTTTCAACGGAATACGCTCAAAATATAATCTCGTTATAACACATACGTGACAAAATTTCAAGTCAACATCTTTATTTTATTTTGCTAACCCGTTTAATAGTGTAGCTTCTATACTCTTACCGTCCTACTTTATTTATTTACCCCCCAATCCATCACCAGAGTAAGCTAAAAATATAATCTAGTTCCAAACTCGTTATAATGCATAAGTGTACCAAATTTCAATTCAATATCTTCAACCATTCTACAGAAAGCGTGTCCACAGAAAAAAAGTTAGACAGACACACCGACCGACAGACACAGAATTTTCTTTCCGCTCATATTTAAGATATCCACATTGAATACTGTGGTCAGCGGTCTGTAGAATTTGTATCCACTTCAGGCGTACCCCAGGGTTCAGTGTTAGGACCTTTATTTTTCAATATTTTCATTAATGACATTACAGTAGAACTGGGTGTCAATTGTCTCTTATACGCAGACGACATGAAGTTGTACAATAAAGTAAATGATGTTACTGATTGTGTCGCTCTGCAAGCGGCCCTCGATAAAGTAAATGAATGGTGTAATTTGAACAAACTACAATTGAATGCAAAGAAGTGCAATATTCTAACTTTTACCAATAAACAACAGCTGGTCGAATTCAACTATTGCTTAGAAGATTCAGTGCTTACACGTCCCTCAACCTTCCGCGATCTCGGTGTAACATTTGATAGTAAACTAAACTTTAATTGTCATATAAACACCATAACCAATGAAAGTTTTAGAACACTGGGATTTATAACACGATGTTCTCATGATTTTAATGACAGTAACACGCTGAAACTACTATATCAGTCTTTTGTTCGATCAAAATTAGAATACTCGTCAATTATTTGGTCCCCTCATTACAACCTACATATACAAAATATAGAGAGAATTCAGAGACGTTTCTTAAAGACTTTAAGTTACAAGGAGGACGGTGTCTATCCTGCTATTGGTTTTCCCCAGACTGCACTTTTAAACAGATTTTCGCTTTCGAGTTTGGAGACTCGCCGAACTATTTCACAACAAATATTTCTTTTTAAAGTAATACATAATATAACAGATTGTAGTGCTATCTTAAGTTTACTAAATTTTCGAACGCCTAGACCAGGTTCCAGACAAAACACTTTATTCTATCTGCCGACCCCCAGAACTAACGTACAGAAATTTTCGCCATTGTACAAAATGTGTGAGAACCATAATAGTCTTCAAGACCAGTTTGATATGTTTAAAAATGAATTATTATTTGTTTGCTTATAATTGTATTGAAACATTCTTTATAGGATTTTGCAAACAGCAGAAAAATTAACTATCTATAAAAGAAAAACTTTGTGTAGAAATATTAATGAAATCTTTGCATTCTTTCGATAACCTGAATTCTGGTTATGCTAGCAAATTAAAATCCTAAAATGAATTTGTCTAATTTCTTATTTGACAATTCTCATTCTAACACTAGCATCCACACAGTCCCCTACGGCCATGCAGATTAAACTAGTATCCACATAACCCCCTACGATTATGAAGATTCAGTTAAAAATGAGAACAAAGACCTAAAATGAATTTATTTATCTACCTTGTCTTAAAAAAATTTTCATTCCAATGGATTACATTTTCATGAAATCTATCATTCTGTTTCCTGGAAATGCTTAGCCTTTGAAACTTATTCATAGAAATTGTCTTGGTTTTGCATGAAACATCTTTATGAATGGCTTTATGTCTTTCTGATGAGCTCCAGAATAAGGGCGAAAAACGTTTCAAAGGCTAAGCATTTCCAGGAAACAGAATGATAGATTTCATGAAAATGTAATCCATTGGAATGAAAATTTTTTTAAGACAAGGTAGATAAATAAATTCATTTTAGGTCTTTGTTCTCATTTTTAACTGAATCTTCATAATCGTAGGGGGTTATGTGGATACTAGTTTAATCTGCATGGCCGTAGGGGACTGTGTGGATGCTACTGTTAGAATGAGAATTGTCAAATAAGAAATTAGACAAATTCATTTTAGGATTTTAATTTGCTAGCATAACCAGAATTCAGGTTATCGAAAGAATGCAAAAATTTCATTAATATTTCTACACAAAGTTTTTCTTTTATAGATAGTTAATTTTTCTGCTGTTTGCAAAATCCTATAAAGAATGTTTCAATACAGTTTGATATCTTCCACTGCAATGTAGCTGAGATAAAGAGATTAACTGTATAAATTAAAACACGTTACAATATTTCTATTTACTTATACTCTTTTAATATTTTTTAATATATTTGTATGTACTTATCATCTCCTGCCCTGTAATTGGAATGCTCTGTTGGGCAGTGTATTGTTAAATAAATAAATAAATAAATAAATAAATAAATAAATAAATAAATAAATAAATAAATATCAACGTTTCATGACATTCTAAAACTATTTCAACAACAAAAATGTTTGAAATTCTTTTTACGATTACTATACTTCCACTCCACTACGTGGATTGGAAGTAATTGTCCAACTTAATTCCAAAACACGATAGGTAATTTTATTTCTTAACAATTTTTAAAAGCACGATAACACGCATGTTCGCAAAATTTTTACTTATTTTAACCTTTTTTAAAATGAGTACTTTGAAAATACCAGAAAATTGGAGCATATTAACAATACCTACTGTATTTTAAGAAAAACCAGTACGGTTTTTTAAATTTTCATTCCACGGCCAATAGCAACAGGAAAATCCTAAACTTTTCTCTAAAAAAATTACAAAACACTAATTGCTTCTCACATTACTTCATTTAATTACTTTTAGAGCTGTCAGGATAGGAAAATCAAAGGACATGTCAATGCCGTTAATTTCTACTACATATATGTAGTTTTCACGTCATTTTTTAAATATTTGAGATTTAAACATTATACCTCGACTTATAAACGATCATATTTTTAATAATATTCATCGCACAGAAAATAAGCAAAATATTTTATAATGTCCTTTATATGCGACTCTTTCGTTAAATTTTTTGTTCTTTTATGAACAACAAGTGTGGAAGTGTGAATTTTTTAATGCTATTTGACAACCTTCAAATCGTTATAACTTGAATAATATCAATTTTCTAACACCTTTTATAATAATTTTATTCTGCACTAGATCCAGTGGCTAGTTGTTTATTTTTTCTTGAAGACACTGGGGGCTGCTTCGCTGTATACATAAACAAGAGCTCGTGATAAATTGTAAACAATAAACATAATATTTTTAAGAAGTGTAACTGAGTCGACAGGAGAGATTATGTCTCTGCGCACATGAAGGTCATAGCTCATGAGATTTTAAAACACCTCTAATAGAATATTTCAAATTGCAGCAGGCATACCTACTGGCTGTTTACCTGAAACCCAACACCAGGCGGGGAGGGGAGTGAGATTACTGAGTGTCTCTCTTACTGTAGATTTATTCGGACGTAAGTACTAAAAACACAAGCTACAGTAAATATTTGTATTCGCGGCATTGCCGATTTACATTTTGATGGTAGAGAACTGTATTGCACTAGATGGGACAAAGCAATTTCGTTGTTATGCAAGACAAATATTAATTAGCATGTTTCTTCGGAAAACTATAAACTAAGTGGCTTTACTTACATTGACACGCAACGTAATTTTAACGTAGAGTTAGTGGAATTTATGATAGGATGTAACTTACCGTGGTCGAAACTAGACAATCCTCTTTTCAGACAATTTTTCGAAAAATGTATTAGTGGCACATATAGCAATGTTAAGGTGCCTTCGTACAGTATACTAAGAAAAAAATATTTATTTATGGAATGCGAAAATATTAGACAGAAAACTTTTTCTGAGCTTAATGCTGGCTTAGCGTGAACGAAACAATCAATGCTTGCGGGTTCAAGGTAGCGAATGTTATAGCGGGTGCATTGAACGAAAATTCCGCAATGAGCGGACATTTGATCGCCTCTAAAGTTTTAGAAGGTACAAATTCTTGCACTATAGCAGATGCAGTAAATTCAAGTTTACAAGACTTTTGAGGTGACAAATAAGGACAAGTTCTTAATATTTCTTATCGATGGAGTGAATTATATGAAAGCTGCGGGAAGAATATTGAAGGAAACATATCGGAATATGCTGCATGTAACATATTTAGCACATGGGCTTCATAGGATTGCTGAAACTATTAGGAGGTGTGACCCTAATGTTGATAAAATAATTGCTAGTGTAAAGAAAGTTTTTATTAAAGCACCAAGTCGTATACGATTGTCTCACGGAATTATGTTCAACAACATGGCTAAAGGCAGCACCGCTCTATTACTGTCATTTTGAAACTGTGAAATCCGTAAGAAAGGAGTAAACCCAAATGACGCAGTTGCTATTTTACAGACGCAACAGGAATTTATGGATCCAACTGTTCATACACGGATGTTTGTCGAATTCCACTAGCCATACAGGACCTTCAATATCAGCCAACATCTTAATTTGCTACACTAGATGCAATAAACTTTGTGTTCGACCTTCGTCAATAAATTTTTCAATTACAGGGAGATATTGGTTTGGTGCGAGGGTACAAAGACAATTCCAGACTGTTTAAAAAAAATCCCTGATTTGTTACGATGAGAGGTGTAATAGATCTTTTAAACGGCAGGGAATTAGATTTTGCTACACCGGGCATGAATGTGGTGACTGCGAAAATTTAGTATGCCCCAGTTACACCTGCCGACGTCGAGCCGTCGCTCTCGCAATATAAATGGATTTTCAACGAAACACGCCGAAGTTTAACTCCAAAACATTTAGAACAGATATTAGTAAGTAGTATATTTTTATTCTTGTAATCGGCAGTGAAAAATAATTGTGTATGTTGATTCAGTGTTAAGTACGTCCCCTTATACCTCCATCTCTTCAAGTAAGTGTTTATAATAAATTTACTTTATCAGTTTTGGATAATATGGAATTCGCTAAAAAAATTTCAAGGTAGGTAAGATATTGTTTCACACATGCATGCATATCTTAATGCGCTGACACATAACCACCTAAAGCCAACCCTGGTTTTACCACATATTCAATAGGTAATTCCGACCTCTGATTATTAATGTTTTAGTTATATTATTCAATAATATCTGAATTGGAACAATTCAGATTTCCTTACAACAAAATGTGTATTGACAACTAAAACCTGAAAGTTAAATCGAGAATGTAATTTTGCTCTCAGTGTAAGTGAAAATAGTTGATTGATTCTAATTAAAATATTTACTAAATTGCGCAAACATTGTGGATAGATGAAATTAATAAAATGCGGAAAATGTATATGATAAATCTGTAAACGTACACAGTTACTAATATTACAGCAAGTTCTTGTTATTTTCCAGTGTTATGAATACTCAATGCTTACAAATAAAACCTGGTGTGGCCAACACAAAACATACCTCTAACATTACTTTCATTCTCTGGTATACATGTAAATACTTTGAATGATCCAACAGTCGAAAGAAACATTGTACAATCTCCTTTCTACTTTAATTAAAAAAATATATATAATCTATATATACAATTTAGAGTATGCGAAGTTGTAGAATAGGGAGGATTATTCCATAATTTATGGTAAATTTGCATTCTAGGACTGATGATGGTGATAATAACTATGTACATGGCAATTTTTTAATAGAAGATGGATAATTTTTAAATTTATAATTTAAAGTTGATCGATGCCCAAATATAGTTTATGATACAATACGTAGGGGAGAGCGGGGCACAGTGGACATTTTTTTCATTTTTATTTAGAAGAAGCTTTATTTCCTTCTATAAATGAATTAAAATTTAGTAAAAACTCTATTTAGTTTTCGACTATGTATTCAGTATAAAATAATTTAGATAACACATTTCTGTTTTGTAAAAAAAAATTATTTATACTGAAAGGAAAAGTGTTCATTGTGCCCCTCATGCGGGGTACAATGGACATACCTTTAGTGTACAGTGGCCACTGCTTATTGAAAGTGGGAATAAGACTGCAGATGAGATAAAACACAAAAAAATCATCGTAATTTGATATTTTTTATTTGAGCTTGATTAAAAAAATAACACTCATGTCGCAGTCATAAACAAAAAACTAAAAGATTATTCAAAAATACAGGAACACCTATCTATTAAACTACATTGTAACTTTCAAAATTAACTGGAAATCTAAAGAAACTATGTGTTCGAGCAGTACCTCCAACTGACAATGGTTCTGGCAAAACAAGTTCTACATCATCTTTGTCAATGATTGAGATGTCTTCGATGTTAGGAAATACGAACTTTTCTAAATGTCTTCTAAGAAAACTAACTGTTAATTCATTTTGGTCCAATTGCAGCTCCTGTGCGACATTATATTTAATTGTCTTCTTAGTTGAAAACTTTACTAGTATGAAAGATTTTTTCTTTAAATCTTTCACATATTTTAGCAGACGCAAATATGTTCTCATTCTCAAATTCTTCCTCTTCCTCAGAATCTGTATCAGTAAGTATTACTGGTTCGTTATCTAAGGTATCGCTTTCAGATTCATAAAGCTTCATTTTACTCTTCTTCGATTTCGTAATTTTTTTATCTTTAGTCTGTGTTGAATTTCGCTTTACTTTCACTTTCGGTCCTTTCTTCACAAGTTTTGCTGTTTCCTCTTCTGCAATTCTATCCCTAACCGGTGTAGTGGTGAGAACTTCTGAGGCTCCCTTTTTCCTTCCCTTTCTTTTAGTTTCAATTGAGGAAGCTTTTGGAAATGGTTCGAGAGATTCGGGTTCAACAACGGTTGAGCAGTCTGGTTCATAAGAATTTACATCAGTCTTCTGATTGCAGAATCACCTTGTTGATTTTCATTTAAATTATCAAGGCATGTTAGTTGCAGTGTTGGATTTAAATCAGTTACAGATGCAGCCAAAAAGTCGTCATCACCAAATTTATTTTTGTTGAATAAAAATATACCAGTAGCGTGAAATCCACACATAACATTTTTTGTAGAAAATGCTAACGGATAAACATTTCCAAATATTTCAGGAATATCATATATTGTTATTCTTTTACCTGGATGGGTTAAAAGCCATGAATGCAACCGTCGTTGTAAAATTTTTTTAAAGGACTATAAACTCCACGGTCAAGCGGCTGAAGCTTATGGCTTGTATGAGGGGGAATCGTAAACAATATTACGCCGCTTTCTTTTGCTAGATCAATGCCTTTTATCGAAATATGAGTTTCGTGGTTATCCATAACCAACGGAACAGAGTTTTCTTTGGTTGCACCTGAATATTTTATAAAATTCTCCAAATATTTATGAAAAATCTCTGTGGTCATCCATCTCGAAATATTAGCTGCGCCTATAGTACAAGGAGGTTTGCCTTCTATCATGAAGTCTTTGTAGTGTACTCTAGGAGATATTAAAAGAGGTGGGATAGAGTTTCCTATTGCATTTACACCTCCACACAATGTCACTAATTTCCCCCTTTCTCCGGATGTAACCTGCGCAACCTGTTTCTGCCCTTTTGCCGCAACAACTATACTAGAGCCTTGAACTGTCGTAAGAGCCGTCTCGTCTACGCTGTATATTCTGTATGGACTAAATTTATGCTTAACAAGCAGCTCTTCAAGTTGTTTGTAAAACTTATCTACAACCGGTTTATTAAAACCCATGGATCTTGCCAAAGAAGTTGATTGAGCCGGTCTTATCGACATGCTTTTGTTCCTTTTTAAGAATGACGTAAACCAATCCTTTCCAGCAAATTTCTCCATTTTCCAAGAATCAGGAACTTTTTCTTTATTTGCAATAGCCAACTCATAAGCTAGATTTCTTATAGCTTTTGGGGGCAGTCCATGATGGAGGTTAGCGCTCGTCTTTAAATATTCACACAACATTTCTTCTTCGCCACTCGTAAATATCTGGCGAACCCTGTAATTAGGACATAGTTGTGGTAAGTCATCTAAACTTGAATGATCCCAGTCTATATCAAAATCTTTGCATTTTTCAACATAGCACCTTAATGTACATCTTGGTACAAAAAGCTGACACTTGCTCGTTTTAAAGTATATCCAACATTTATAACTGAGGTTACAGCTGTAAACGTTCTTTGAGGTTTAATAAGCTCAGTATTACTTTTTCTTTGACGATTACGAACTATTTTCTGAAGGAAACAAAAACTATGTAAAGAGAGAGGTGGCCACCGTACCCCTTGTTTACAGTATCCACTGTGCCCCAGATGCAACCGGTATGATCTTTTGCTTCCATGACACAAATATTGTAAACTTTTCGATTACTTCTTATTTATACATAAGAAGAAAGATATCCTTTATTTATTGATCACATCAAATTGAAAAAAAAAAACAATGAGATGGAATAGATAAAAGAAAAATTCTTACCATACAATATTTTATTTCTAGACCACACAACAATTATTTTCTGACTGAGTGAAAACTGTAATACCGATTGAACTGACACTACAGCTGAGTATAGGGAAGTGAATTAATTATTGGTTGGTAGATGGCGATCGAAATTTGCCAAAGTTAAAATTACAAAACACGTAGGTGACCACTGTGCCCCTGTGCCCACTGTGCCCCGCTCTCCCCTATAGGTGCAATTGTTAACATTAAAAATGAAGTGTTTAGTGTATTTTCTAATGATTTTTATATGGAACCCGCCGTTTTTTTAATATAATACAATAGTTTGATTTTTCTTGATAAAATCGATTGATCTCTTAGCTTCAAAACGATCTTTTTAGATCAACTCTGATCATCCCGAAAAAAACCCTGGATCGAGCTGAGGATATTAAACAAGCTTTGAACAAAACCACCGCTCTTATGTAAGATCGCCTGCTTGAAAATACACTTTTTTGAACAGAGCGATTATAACTCGTAATTTCCATCTCTTTCAATGAAAACAAAGACCACATTAGAAACTAGAGTAGACGTTACAATCTTCACCGATATATCTAACTTTTTATATAATTGTTGAATATTCTATGGGATGCTGTTCGCAGGTAAACAATGTTTTAGCTATTTTTAATTCTTTTAAATTAAAATAAATGAATAACTTTTTTATTTACTAATCAGTTATAGGACTCTTCCTCTATCGTACACTAACTTACTGTCCTTTGAATACAATTCGTTTTCATGAAACCAAATTTTTACATGGAGACCGTTCTTGAGTAAAATGAGAAAAATGTATAAGAGAGAAATTTTTACCGTACAGCAGCAACAAGAAGATATTTTAAATATTTTTCCATGTTTCAAGAATATCTAAACATATTTTATATGAGAGAGCTTTTGAGATATTTGCGAAGGACTAGATGTGGGTCTGTACTTAGTAGAAAGCAATATTATTCCTGGAGATTTATCAGTTTGATTTTTCTTTAATAGTACCTAAGTCCTTTGACATTTTCACAAATTTTCCTATATTTTATTTTAGATATCAAGATAACATGATGATCAGTACATTTTTTGTAATATAAAAGATACAGGGCGTCAAAGTTTTATTTTTTTTCTCTCCCTTTTTTGCCTACTATCTATTTTGCCTACTACGTCCTCACCGATTTGTTCCAAGCGACCCCGCACTTTTCATAAGTGGTTTTCAGTCAAATTTTTACAAATTTTCTGAACTGAAATTCTTTGAACCCTTACAAAGGAAAGTCTCTCATGGGCACAAAGCTATAACTATATTTATGTGACTTCTACAACCTCTGGAAGTCGCAAAATCTGTGATTTTTGGAATTAACATACTACAATAGATTATCATTATAACTACGAAACAAAGTATAATATTTAAAAGTGAATTATTTTTTGTTTGCTTGTAATTGTAATGAAACAAATTCTTTATGGGATTTTGCAAACAGCAGAAAAAACTAGCTATGAGAATTAAAAGAAAAACTGTATAAAATTATTGACTCACAATCTTCGCATTCTTTCGATAACCTGAATACTGGTTATGTCAGAAATTGAAATGCTAAAATGAATTTGTCTTTCTTATTTGACAATTCTCATTCTAACATTAGTTACACAGAGTCCCCTACGGCTATACAGAGTAAACCAGTATCCACATAACCCCCTACGGTCATGACGATTCAGTTAAAATTGAGAACAAATGCCTAAAATGAGATTATTTACATACCATCAGAAAGGCACTTATATATATTTTATGCAAAAACCAAGACAATTACCAAGTTTTTTGACATTAACGTCCATTAATATCCAATAATCCTACAATCTTACGGGGCCGTGGAGCAAATAGGTGTGTCGGGTGTGTAAAAGTATGTGACGCAAGTATTGGTGCAAGTTTATTGTATTTAAAAGTAACTTTGAGCAGTGGGACGTTTTATTTGCAAAACTTTCAGGTCAAAGTTGTCCGTTGAAAGTATCTGAGAAGAGCAAGGAACATTTGCGCCGTTTTTGGAATTGAAAATAAATTACTCAAACTCTTATAAAAAAAGGATATTTCTCTAGAAATGAACTAAAAGTATTAAATACAATGTTATCATAAATATTACGTGTAGTATTTGAATAAATAGCTTTGTTTAGGATGGGCCCTTCTTATTATTGTTGTATAATTGCCCGATTTAATGCAAGTGTAATCAATTTCAAGATATTCTGAAGCATTGTCAATGAAACGTTTTAGGTCTTTTTTAGCTCCCTCGATAGTTCTTGTTCTAGTTTTAATCAAATTTGTAAAAATTGTTGCTTTTAAATTGTTTATGGCCTGTCCTAAATCGATCCAGGAACAATACTGATCTCCAACTTTCATCTTGATCTCCCTAATAACCTTACCTAATAATATTGCCTGAAATTATTCATTTAACTGCGATACAATATCCACAATTATTTTTAGCCTTACCTTATTACAAAACTAATTATGGTTGAAGTTCCACACTCACTGACTAGGACAAAACACGAACACAGAATCGAGGTTTCGACTAGCTTCGACCAATGAAATCAAAATCGAACGTGTAAATAATGTTGCCGACGTCGCATAATTTCCAGTCGAACGTACAAATAAGTTTTTTACCTCCGACGTGTAAATAGTAATTTACACGCCGGACGTGTAAATAGCTACTTCGATATTTATTACCTCGAGCGAGCGGGCTCCGCTGTGTGTGAATGTGTGCACTCTTGTGCATACATAGGTATGTCTGCATATTGCGTATGTATTTCTGTAAATCTATAATTGTTAATACAAGAAAGTTCATTAATATATTATACTTTGTTTCGTAGTTGTAATGAGCGCTTTCCTAGCATGTTAGTTCAAAAAATCACAGATTTTGCGACTTCCAGAGGTTGGAAAAGTAACGAAAATATAGTTAGAGCTTTGTGCCCTTATTTGTAAGAATAACATAAAAATTTTAGAAAATTTGGCCTTAAGCCACTTTCCATAAGAAAAGTGCGGGGTCCTTTGGTAAGGAAACATTTTTTAAGCCAAGAAGCAATAATATACGTTGCGCTAGTCCGTAGAGGGCGCCTCGTGATGATGAATATTTTTTTCTTTTTTGAAGAAACGTTGTGGCACGTTTGACTAGAGAATTCCATGCAGGAGTCATTTCTACGTAAAAGAGGTATACTTGATAGAACTTGATAATTTGAACCGTTTACGAGAAAACTGCCGCAAAAGATTTCAAGAATTCTTTGACAACAAACCCAATTTGAAAAGAACAAATTATAATTATTGAAAAAATTACTCAACGTGACTAAAAACTAAAGAGTGATGCAAATTCACTAACTTTTTGCTGCAACTTAAAGTAAATTTTCGATGTGGCCTCCACGTTCTAAAGCATATTTGGTTATATCCCTACCTTTTGGTGCAAATAATGTACTCTTGAATTATGGCCTATTATTAATGATACACCCTGTATAGTGGAGATAAATGAGAAATAACTGTATAACCACATTGTGATAATACCAAATTTTATGTAAAAGCATGCCAAAAGGATGCCAGATCTAATTAGTTTATCTAAAAATTCTAAAACGTAAACACTGTCTACACAGATTGAAATTAACATTCTTTTTTTCCACTACTACAATTAACATTTTTAAAGTGGTTCTGATTCAAGAAGTCACCACTGAATAAAATAATAGAATTTTTAACAATGATTTGGTAAATTTTACTTCACATTTCAATTCTAATGTTATGAAAAAATACTACAGTGTATATTAAATTTTTATTCATTATATTTCAATTATTCAAAGCTATTTGCATAAACATTATTTTCAGCATTTCAGTAATTGTCATTTAAATATTGAGTAATAGAGTAAAACTAATATTTCTAAGGAATTGTCTTATTAAGGTAATTTTCTTGCTATAACTTGCAAACTTTACAAAGTTTCGTTAAAATATGTGTATTGTTACATTACCCTGAACTGCATTTATGGTAGGCTCCTTGTGAAATATCTTGAAAATAATTGTTAATTATAAATTAAACACTGCTTTTAGATGAATCAAACAATATTATAAATTACTCTAATTTATATCTAAATGTATTTAATCTATTTAAGACTTAATACTTAATTATGGGAATTTTTTTAGGTAGATCTAACCTGGTTATGTAAATCAATGAATAGTGCTTAGCAATTTGTTTGTTATAGGGGTATTCCAGAAATTTTGCTGGTCATTAATGGTACAAGGATTGTTTTTGAAAGATTTTTTAATTTCTAGTTGTTCAAAAGATCCAAACGTTTAGATCTTCTTGAACAACTAGAAATTAAAAAATCTTGCAAAAATAATCCTTGTACCACGAAAGATTAGCAACATTTCTCTAATGTCCCTATAATAAACAAATTGCTAACTGATTTATATAATCAGGTAGATTAAATACATTTTGTATAAATTAGAATCACCAGATCGGAAACTTTAGTATTCACTATGATATACTCTTGTTAAAGGCCTAACAAGCCAAGACATATGTAGAGTATTTATAATATATTGTTTGATTGTTCTAAAAGCAGTGTTTAATTTATAATTAATAATTATGTGTATTATTGTTCAAGGTATCATCAGTTGCTTAAAAATGGACACTGTCAATTATCTTTATGTTTTGCAACTTGACAAATTGACGAAAAGCACAAGTCTAGTTTTCTTCGCAATTTTATTATGAACAATGAACCGTTTTTTCTTCATTGCGATGCGCGCTATACAATCAGATATATTTATGGAAAACTGCGAAAAAACATAATTTTGATCATTATTTTGTTTCAAGAAAGCTTTCTTTAATTCCTATTTAATCTAAAACTTTTTGCTATACTTCTTGTAATGTTTAGAAGTCCCAGTAAAAAAATTGCTATATCTAGAAAGACAATTCATTTCGGGCAATTTATTTAAGCATTTAGTTTTACTGCGCTATAAGTGAAAGAATTACGAGAATTACGAGTATTTTTGCTAGTAATATATTCATTTCCTCAATTCTAGTGAAAGAATTATTACTATTACACTTACTTTTATTTTTATTCACGAAATAAGTTTTCTTTCCCATATTTATGTGTATCCTATTAATTGTATTTACACAGAGAAAAGTCAACACAATTTAAACCACCAACGCACTAAAATATTTTCAATAAAAATATAACACCAGACAACAATAATATCACGCACGCCGAAATGCCAACCTCTTTATTCGAAACGCAACACTTAGAATGCAAAATCCTTGTATACCAAACTTCTAATGTTAACAAACAAATTGTTTACAAATTCATTCATAGGTAATGGGTTTAAATATGGTGATGATTCATGCACGTTATTAAAAATAATTCTATAAAGAAAAAGCTAGATTTGCACAAGCATCGCATTGTCATGCTGTTTGGTTCTAACATTTACGCCCACTATTTCCACGATATAAACAATTATGAGAGAATTCACAAATAAGTAAGTCAAATAGCTTGGTTTTGGTCGACTGGCGCTTGTTCGATGTCTGAATTTATTTTCTTTACTACCTCTGAGAAAACAGGTACTCCCAAAATAGTTTGATTTCCAGTGCGAAACATACAGCATGTTAAGAGAATTTGGGGCACGAAGTTTGATATTTCCAATTATTGCTATATATATTTTTTAAATTAACATTAATACGTCTTAATGTGATGTAATGAAAGATAATAATCCAGATTATTTTCTTTATTATTAATATTCAGAATATATTTTTTATGTTTATAGTATAGTACCTAATTAAGAAAATATGGAGCAAATATTCAATTTCTTGATCAAGAGTAATGTTATTAAACATGTATATATATACAGAGTGTAACAATTTTAATTAGCAGGATATTGCTTGAGGGGTATATGCGAGGGTATATGATAATATGAAAAGAAAGAAAATTTTGGAAAAATTTTTTAGCACTAGAATACATGGAAAAATTTATTTTTTTTGCTCTAATTTAAAATTTCTACGTTTCAGGGCATTCTAAACCTACCATTTTTTTAAAAAATTGATTTTTTTTCTGAAAAAATTTGTATCTTTTTACTTCCCTCGAAGTGAAGTATTGTATTCGAGAAAAACTCAACCTCCGAGGTTTTTTCAGATTTTCACGTTTCAGATCAGGTAGATTAAGAAAATATAGGTTTTCAATTCCGTCTGTCTGTCTGTCTGTCTGTCTGTCTGTTTGTCTGTCTGTATGTCTGTTGGTGCATTATCTAAAAAAAACTACTTGACGGATAATAGTCGAATTTGGTAGGTAGCTGACTCTACTACCAGCGAAGAAATGGTTATACTTTCGCTGGAAAATATACAGGGTGGACCGTCTAAAGCGAATGGATAATGATACTACCAGCGAAGAAATGGTTAGACTTTCACTGGAAAATATACAGGGTGGACCGTCTAAAGCGAATAGATAATGAAAAAAATTTATTTTCGCTCAAATATAAAATTTCTACGTTTCATGACATTCTAAACCTATTTCAGAAAAAACAACACAGAGACAGATTGCAATAATATTTGACATATAGTTAATGCACTTGGCTTATAGTTTTATTGAAAAATGTATAGGGTGGTCATCCTAAAAAATAATTCAACCATGCTGGAAATTTGTAGAGGTATTCACGCAGGCCTTCCATATTGGGCACCTTTTATTTAATATTGAATTTTTGCTATCGGATGACCACTCTGTAAATTTTTCTGGCCAAAAGTTATCAGGTTTTCTTTGTAATAATATCTTCCGGTTGTTATTCTCATATGTAGTTTCGTAATTAATAATTTTTTAGAGTGACCGCCCGATATAAATAAAGAGTGAAGTTCTGTGTAGAGCAAAAGGGCAAAAGCTGGCTTGATCCCGATGTTCAGTACGCATAGGGACTGCGAAAGCACGGCCTATCGATCCTTTTGGCTTGAAGAGTTTTCAGCAAGAGGTGTCAGAAAAGTTACCACAGGGATAACTGGCTTGTGGCGGCCAAGCGTTCATAGCGACGTCACTTTTTGATCGTTCGATGTCGGCTCTTCCTATCATTGCTTTCCCGATTTTTTTTCTTGTATTTTATGTTTTTCACCTAATTTGAATAGATAGAATTTATGAACTTTATATCATTCTGCATATCCGATTATGGTCAAGTCTGTATGAAATACACACATTTGTCAATAAAAAATCTCATATTTATGCTGAGAAATGGAGTAAACATATCGATTTCGATTTTAATTGAGGTACTTATCTTAATAAGAATTACATCATCGTGGCAGTTATAGCCAACCAAGGTGTCGCTATTTACAATGATATCATTTTCTCTCATTTTATGCTGCACATATTGTTTATTTATTGCCTGTTAACAAATATGGTGAAGTAATCATTTATTTTGATACTGCTATTATTTAATGTACATACAGGGTAATGCTAAAAGATGGATTTTAAGAAAATTATCTATTTAAGACTTAATAATTTATACTCCTTAATATTAGGAGAAAAGTGTTTTCTATAACAGAAAAAGCAAGCAGAAGCAGGAATTTATATTTATGGATATACAGACTGTCTATTTTACGAGGGCCACACCAAATATCTCGCTTAATATCTATTGTAGAAGAATAAAGTTTTAGAAACAGTTATCCCATTTTTTGTGAGCTATATTTCAGTAAAAAGAAATTTGAAATCCATAGCCTACTTTATGAGATATATTACAAAAACCTGAAAAATAGGAAAACCACAAACGGTTATAGCTTCCTTATTTGAGGAGATGCGAAAAAAGTTAAAGGAATGAAAGTTGACGGCAAAGACAATAAGAATAATAACGTGTAACAAAAAAATCGAAAAATGCAGTTGGCTTTGACATACGCTATTGTGCAAAAATGAAAAATACATATCTCAAAGTAGGCCATGACGCCATTAATTCCGTTATTTTTTTCTCATTCCAACGATATAAAACATGTCACAGAAATTTTAACCGATAGTGTCAATATTTAATATTTTACGAATACCACAATTCATATAATTGAATCGTAACAATCAGCTGTGCCATAATAGTAAAAATTCACTTTATAATAATTATAATTCCGTAATTATTTATTACAATTTAATACAAACCAATAAATATCTCATAAATAAAAATACAAGTACAAAACGAACATCCAAAGAAAAAAACGAAAAACTATGTATAACAGTACTACCTACTACTATATTGAAAAGAAATTGTGTGTATTTATTTTTCTAACTACAAATGCTCAAATTGTGCACCATGCATTCTGACACATAAACGTGCTCTACGAGACACGTCACGCATTACATTTTGGAGCATTTCAGGAGTAATTGCCTCACATGCGTTTCGAATTCTGATTTTGATGTCCTCAATATTTTCAGGGGCAGTTTGAAATACCTTGTCTTTAATGTAATCCCAGACGAAAAAATCCAAGGGAGTAATATCTGGTGATCGAGCTGGCCATAGAATGGGTCCATAGGTGCCTATCCAGCTATCTGGCATAACTTGATTTAAATAATTTGTACATATTACAGCAGTGTGAGGTGGAGCCCCATCTTGTTGAAAATATGAATAATTTAATCTTTTTGCCACTGTTAATTCATAAAGAAAATTGAAATTCGTTTTGCAGGAAATTAAGGTATCTACGAGCGGTTAATTTGCCATCATAAAAATAAGGTCCAATTACTTTAGTCCCTAAAAGACCCAACCAAACATTCGTAGAAAATCTTTCTTGGAAAGCAGTCTCTCTGCACCAATGTGTATTTTCTCGTGTCCACTTATAATGCATATTTCTATTGAAAAATCCATTATTAGAAAAATTTGATTCGTCCGACCAAAGAATTTTGCTACATATCAGCGCATCATTCCTTTTCTTATTTAATAACCATCTACAAAATCTTACTCTCCTTGGCTTATCTCCCTCATTTAAATGTTGAACTTTTCTCATTTTGTAGCATCGAAATCCGTTTTTTTTTCAATATTTTTCTTGCACTGTCTTTTTTTATGCGACAGTTTCTCTGAATTTGTCTCAAAGAGGTTTCCTCATTTTGGTTAACATAATTCATTACTCTATTCACTTTTCTTACATTATCCGCAACATGCGCTCGCCTTACTACTTTTTTTGAAAATGAACCGTGCGTTTTTAGATTTTGAACTAACTTCCTAAACATAGTTCGATTTGGCTGCGGAGCATCTGGAAATCTATCTCCGTAAACCGTGACTGCCATCTCAGCGTCAAAATTGCACTGATAATAAATGCTAATCATATCGAATTTGTTATTATTGGTGTACACCATAATTACTGATATAAAATTTGTCTTAGAACTCGACAACGCAACATACAACATACAACAGTGACAATCTGTCAAATTTATTAATAACTGTATACATTGTTTTTCACTAATTATGGCACAGCTGATTGTTACGATTCAATTATATGAATTGTGGTATTCGTAAAATATTAAATATTGACACTATCGGTTAAAATTTCTGTGACATGTTTTTTATCGTTGGAATGAGAAAAAAATAACGGAATTAATGGCGTCATGGCCTACTTTGAGATATGTATTTTTCATTTTTGCACAATAGCGTATGTCAAAGCCAACTGCATTTTTCGATTTTTTTGTTACACGTTATTATTCTTATTGTCTTTGCCGTCAACTTTCATTCCTTTAACTTTTTTCGTATCTCCTCAAATAAGGAAGCTATAACCGTTTGTGGTTTTCCTATTTTTCAGGTTTTTGTAATATATCTCATAAAGTAGGCTATGGATTTCAAATTTCTTTTTACTGAAATATAGGTCACAAAAAATGGGATAACTGTTTCTAAAACTTTATTCTTCTACAATAGATATTAAGCGAGATATTTGGTGTGGCCCTCGTAAAATAGACAGTCTGTATATAACTGTTTTTACAATTTCTTCTATAAATAAGAGTGCGAGAATCATATTTATCAGAATTTAAAGAAAATATACAGATTTAGAAAAACTTTGTCTAATCTTCTTGGCGAAGAGGCTTATTAACTTCAGCATATAGGGAAATTATTGTAATGAGCCTTAAAAACCGAAATTAAAATTATCAACATATCTTAATGTTTCAAGGCCACATGTATTTTTCAACTGTTCTTGAAAAGAAGTATGTTTGTGTGTGGCTATTTGGAACATTTTTTATAGTTCATGAACTTAATGCTGACGCTGGTGTACAATTTTTGTTGTTATTGTGTTATAAAATAATGTTCATATCACGATTTTATTATTATTCTTTTAATATATGAAACTTTTCTGCTTCTGTGTAACCCATTCTGATAAAATAATAATACGAAATGTCAAACAGTAACAATGTTGTCAGTATCATTACTCACAGTCTACTGCATAAGGGTAATTACAGCGCTTCCTTCGATAATCTGAAATATCTATATGCACGTTTGGAGCATATTTAATATCCAATATGCCAAGAAATAGTACAGCTAGACAGACCTATCAACCCTGATATATTTGAAATCAAGGAAAAAAGATCTAAAAGAATATGTAAAAATATACAGTTTTTTCCATTTGATTCTTACCTCCATTTTTATATCACGTGACCTATGCAAACAATTGCTTTTTAATTGCATTTATAAAATATGTAGAACCCTACGACTTTTGTACGAAACTTTTTTTTATCTCCAATAATAACACAAATAAAGGGAGGTCAAAATATAATGATAACTCTGTACAATTATTTTGAAAACTTCTCTATATTATCCTGTTTATATGCTCAGGTGTGTAATACTTATATAAAAAATATTGAAAAATTGGGTTTTTAAGAAAAAGTAGAAAACCGACATTATAAAGAGAACTGTAACATTTTCTCATATACTTTTGCTTGATCACATAGATCCCAAATGACATATATATCTCTGTTCATGGTGAACATCACTTTACAAACACGCTGTATATAAAAGCATTGTCCGATGAGGCAACTTTTTTAATTTCACCTGACTTGGACATTCGTGTTAAATCTCGTGTTAAATCGATTTCGGTGTTTTACACTGCATCAACTTTATTTTTTATATATAATCGGAGTAATTATACCCAACTAATAAAATTAACACGTAAATTCAGTGAGTAGATATAGTCAATATTAAAATTAAAATATACCAAATAAATACATGGTTTAGAAGAAAAAGCATAGTAACATAAAATATTAATTCTATTTTGAATAGAATGGATTTTTGACTAGGGTTTATAAATTGCTTTTGTTTACAGTATTCCCAGTTTTCTCTTGAGGCTGATTTTAAGAACCATATTTCAGAAAAGAACATATTATTGTCCTGTTCTATCATCGAGTTATTTTAAGGAGCCATGAGCCACTTATTACTAATTTCCTGCACGTTTATCTCCATAAACTTTACTTAAAGCCAAAAATGTCCGTAGGAGTGCCATAAAATGATATAACAAGTGCTTCTAGGTTATTAGGTCAAATTTTTAGACGCAATAGAATTTTAAAATCACGATCTATTTTCATCTCGTCTCCCATTATCTACTAGAATTTGAACGAGAAGAAGTGATAACTCATTTAATTAATCTAATGTATGAAATAAATTAATCACTTTGTTTGTAGTGATACCTTTTAAACAGCAGCTCTAAACTGTCTTATTTCGATGCATCATGTTTATTTATAGATTGTAACATTTTTAATATCTACTTCTCTTTCACTTTTTCTTGACATAATAGTTCGAGGACGCGCTTTCGTCTAGAGCAGACTGACATTGTGTATCAATGGTATTGACCAGCAAATATTTGTTTTACTAATTACTTCCGTGCCAAATCATATTTTTGTTTTTTTTTTTTAGTTTCAGTTTTTTGATTAATTATTTCTAGGATTATCAATGAATATACTCGGAACTTGTACTGATTAATAAAAGTTCAAGTTTATGTGGCATTAATTACATAAATTTATTACTAATTATAGACTCCACTACAACTTCATTGACATTTTAGTTTCTCAGAAGGTTTCCTGAATGTAAATTAAGACTTATATTTGTAAATTCTCTCATATTTAAACTAATATCTATAATCAGTGAACAGATTAATACAACCAAAAAAACTTACCGCCTTCTTCTTCTGAATCCGACATAAATGTCTCATGCATTAGTTCTGGAGCTTGAACCCTGTATTTTTCCTCTATGTTTGTTGTTGTCGTAGTAGTTATAGTTGTTGTAGTTGTCACAACCTTTAGAGTTTCGATCACAGTTATGTAGCCCAGTTTTTGGGCAATATTGAGGGGTGTTTGGCCGTTCTGAAACAAAAATAGTTTTCGTTCAACAAACAACAAATTTTTCAAGATTTTCAAAATGCGAAATATTCCTATTTGAAAAATAGAGAAAATTATCAATGTTACCAAAAAATAAAATGTTAACTTAGAAAATAGATATAATTATTTTTTGAATTGTGTAATTTTTTCTTTAAAACTAGGGAGGCTTTGAGAGTTTGCCGAAAATAAATGTCATAATAATTATGATGCATAATGTTTGTTAGAAATACTGAAAAAAACTTTAATAATTATATTACTAGGGAATTTCAAATTCCGAAAAATACGCATGATGAAATATACAGTGTGTTCCAAACTGAGACTGCATGTATTACTGTCTTTTGTTTTTGAGATATTAACTGCAACTTTCGTTTTTATGCGGACGTCATGTTGGAATTTGTATGTTTTTATTCGATGGCACTTTTAATGCTCTTCAAAAATGTATGGCAATATTGGAAGTTTATTTATTAATTTGTTCTTAAAATCTCATAAAACTTTCTTAAATAAGTGTGCTTCATAGTGCTTTATAAGTGTGCAAAAGACGGGTGATGTCGGTGCAATAATTTTTGCACAATCCTATATATTTATCCCACCGAGGGAAAAAATTGACAGTTTTGACCTCCCGGGGTGCTCGCAATTTTCAACTAAAATTGATTCACAAAATATTTTTGTAATACTAAAGATCTAACTAGCCTATTTGCAAAAAAAACAACCAATTTTCGCAAAGCATAGCTGTGAATTATTACCTTAAAACAAAGGCTAGATTTTTGCTAATAAACAAAACGCATATAGTTTTTATATCTTAAGCTGTGTTCTTGCAAATCAAACCAATGAGAGCTTAGTTTAATCACGCATTAAAATAAATACGAGAGATTTGCAAAAATGCATGATCATAGTTTTTCCAATTCTTCAAAAATGGAAAACGTTGGATAAATCCAATAGCATCACTGAAGTGCCCACGAAATTCTCGAAAACTTTCACCATTCAACCAACTTTCTGAGTCTTATAATAAAGAAGACAACGATACATGTAACCTCACTTTCGGACACACTGTATGTTATTCTTAGTGAAAACATAAGGTTTAGTGATTATTCATAAGGAATTAAGTAGCTTTTATAAGTAATAACGATACTATTATGAAGAGCCAAAAAATATAAAAAAACAACACGCTGACAACACAGTACACTTCTTTTTAATTAAAATTACTTCCATTTTCAGATTTATTAATATTTTTGTTATTCCATTTTCAACAGAGAAATCGACTGTAAATTAAAGAAGCTTCAAGTCTGATAAACTTCTCATCATATGATATGACACAAGAAATAATTTGGGACTCATGATCAGACCCCGGCGCAAAAGTAGTAATGCCAGAGACGGTCTTCACACACAGATAAATATAATGTTTTGAATCAAGAAACTTATGATTCACATAAGCGAATAAATACATTATTTATAGGAAACAAATACTTTTGCGGTAAGAAATAGAAAGTATGGCATAAAACTCATAATGTAATAAATAAATAATTTATTATTAGAAATTTAGAGAAATTATTTATTTATTTTAACCTCCAGCGTCAGTCTGTCTAACCGAAAAAAAAAAAAAAAACTCGACACTTTAACCGGCACACGCCACCTCAACTTTTTATATCAATTAGGGAAATATAAACATCTCCTATGTTTCTTCTCAACTATATTAAACAATTCTTAATTTAAAATATTATTTTTACCTGTGCACATAATACAAGGCAATATATTTTAAAGAATATAAGGAGAACTTTCGACACCACGAAGACACCGCCACTTTTGCCGCTCTCTTTCTGCTTTCTTTATGACAGCAAATAAGATACCGTAAACAATAATAATAGTAAAAGATACCGCAAATTGCGTATTATATTTTGCAGAAGATTTTAAACATACAGAAAGCACTTGAACTTAAAAAGGTCCAACAATTGATAGTATCCTATTACACAACGACCAATGGCAGCCTGTTTCATATGCCTATACACATTATGGAGTCAACACTACAGACATGTCAGTAGGTACATTTTCAGCCTTTGATAGAACCAAATGTGTCGTGAATTATTATGGCGTCGAGTGGCTTTCCAATAAATAAAACAGTACTTTCGTGAATTCAAGATTTTCTGGAATTATGGTTTAACGGTGTAGAACTTTTCTGTACCAACTGTGGAAAGACACTTTCTTGCACACGCAAATCGGACGTTTTGAAACATGTTTCATCTGAACGTCATAAAAACTAAAATTTTGCCTATATACATAGATATTTTTCACGAATCTCTAGCCATACGTGACCTTCAACGTAAGGCGGAAACATATTAGAATACAGTAATTGATTTCATCTACGTCAATATATCAGGGGGTGTTGCTGAGACAGTGAAATAGAAACTGTATACAGTGTTAAGAAACAGCCCCGGTTTTTCAACATTTTTGTGTTGGCAAAGAAGTGGACTGTACAATGCCGGACATAAATCTGCCATCTATAAGAAAATATACTTATTTTAAATATGCATCGGTAGAAGTTGAACGCCGGAGTTTAACTTCGGACGATTTAGAACAAATAACAGTACTAATAATAATAATAACTGCTTTTATCGATAGATATTGAAATAAAACATATTTACAAAATGTGATAATTTAATAATACATATAGATGTATTATTAAATTATCACATTTTGTAAATATGATAGCAAAAGACAGAGTTCACTGATCCTCAGGGTATAAGGACCTACGCTCTTCCACTCAACCGCAAAAATGCAAAAAATATATTTTTATTATTCTAATAAGGCATAGTTACTAAGGGTTTGCGCGTGTGTATTCAACAAGTGCATTAAAATATGACTTATAACCTTTCCGAGCCGTTTACCTTTAAATATTACGGAATTCACTAGATACAATTACAAGGTAAGTTATTGTATTATTGCGCATGAAAATGTTTATATTATAGTTTATATTGCGCAAATCCGATTCTGGCTTTTACATCATAACTATCTTGGAGCCGGGGTCTGTTCATGATACTAATTTTGTGCAATAAATATATCTCTGCAGAAATAAAGCATTTACTATTACCTGACTTTATTTTGTATTGTTTTTAATAAAAATATCGGAACGTATTCGCAATTTGAATGCTGTATTAATATCTTTTATAAGTTCTTTACGTTTGTAAGGTAAATAATATTTTATTTTTCAATAGAAATATTTAATGGGCCTTTTCAGCATATTTTTTTTATTGTGGAATCATAAATTTTATGAAAAATTAAAATACCCGTATTTTTTCAATTTCTATTTTGATGCAGATTAGAGCCAGAAAAAAATAATTAAAATCGCCTATTTACAAGTCCAATTTAAACGATTATCCGTAACGCGCCATTAATACGTCAGCAATCCCAAGCCAATAGTGTAAAAGGCGACTCGGCGACGTTGTACAAAATCAGCATTCAATTGACGTTTGTAGTGATGGGCGATATCGCGATTTTCCAATCACTCCTTAACGGCGACTTATATTTTTCACTTCCGGTGGTTTTAAACTAACGCCATCACAATCTGTAAGCTGATATGTTTACCGTTCGCCGTAATTTGTTTGTGTGAATGTATGGTTGCATTAAGCAGCAATCGACAAGTATGAATTGAAAGTAAAACGATGTAAATTACACTTTATATTAATATTTTATATAATCACGGTGATTTAATCACGGTGATATAATCACCGGCAGTGACATATCGCTCATGACTAGACGTTTGACAGCTTGTTGATGTTAACATTTTGGTTTTGAGTTTAGCGTAAATTGAAAGCTTCCGATTTTTCAATTAAAATATCTAGAAAGCAGTGTTTTGTTCCATTCTGTGAAAATACGACCGAAAATGTCCCAGAAAAGACGACAGCTCAAATGAAAGTTTAAGGTTATCCGCTATCCGCATGCTCGGTGATAGCAGTGTTGCCGGTTTGCAAGTTCTTCTGTTGTGTCCTCGATGATGATTGGTGGGATTACGTGTGCAACCAAGGCGCGTGAAACTCAAGCGTTTGAAATACCCCGTGAAAGTTGGTGTATTTCGCTAATTTATTTCTCAGAGATTGCTGTTCTAAGACGCCTCATTTTTAGATACAAAATTATTTTATTTTCCCCAAATGACACCCACCATATTTAAATGTCAAAATTCGAATGCACTGTAAAGGCCCATTATTGCTTAAATGGTAATAAACCAGGACTGCTTGTTATTCTTGTCTTCATAGGCGTTGCATGATCCATGCATTTTTCTACTTGGCCTCTCTTTGATGTATGATGTGCTTGACAGCATCACCCAGTTTGTTGTAACTGCCTGTTATACGTACGGCCTGGATCCCATCAGTTCCGACTATTCATAAATTTATTCCCTTCTCCCAACAATCAAGTTTTCCCGAAGCCGTTGACCGTTTTATATTATCCTACCTGATGAATGTAGTGATGGGGGTGACGTGTATATATATATAGAAATTTGATTTTTTTAATACATTTCCGCTATTCGACCAAATTTGATATGGTATCTACGGTATCGACCAGAACACTATTATAATACTGCTTATAACAAATTATTAACAGTAAACAGAAACAGTTGGAATTTATGTTGATAACAAGATCATACATTCGTATAGAGAACGGGTAGAACCACTCTAGTCAACCACCTATGCCTAAGCGTAAAGTGGTGAGGCAAATCCATGTATGGACACAATTCTGTTGTCAGTACATTTTTACAAGATGAAGGGTTTACTTCGATTTTGTAATAGTCTTCAGAATTCAGTTCTACGTATGGCAATACCTTGGAGGAAATATTTTGTAGAACTTTCACAATTCTGGCTTGTAATTTGGTTAAATTAAATGGTCTTTCATGTGTGGGTGAACTATTCGCTAATACACTTTGCCTTGTACCGCAAGTTGTTGTGTTGTTGCAGTGTTCCCACGAGAACATAGTTCACTCGCTTCAACAAAAGCACTAACTCTTTTCTAATCTCGTCTCGGGCAAGATTCAGCTCAGGATACAGTGAGGATAACCTGGGGTATAGATACAGACAAGTCTACAAATGTGTAGAAAAAATTGTATATAATTTTTAACCAGTATTCATTGATTTTCGAATATAAACGCAAATCGCCCACCAACTTTCTCACCGCTCTGGGAGATATGAGATGCCACTCAATTATTTACATTTTTTAATCTATTCCATAGACAGACTTTCTCTAAATTTACTGATCATAATAGTTAATAGTTTCCATACAGTTTCGGCTGTGTAATGATCAGTAAGATTTGATTTTTTGTTTAAAGTAAGAAAAGGAAAGTTAATCCCTACAAAATTTTATTTACATCCATCTGGCTTCATTTGAGATAAATCTTATATATTGTAAGAATGTCGCGCATATTTTTATGTTTTTAATATAATGTTTACAACTAGCGTGAGTGTAGTTATTAGATGTATTCCTATTATGCGCATTTTTATAATTTGAAATTGAACTACTGCTTTATGTAATTTCAATCCTGACTTCTAAACAATGTATGCAATCAGTATGAAATACAACGCATTTAAATGTTTATATAAATAAATAGAATTAACTACGCTCCGCTGTGTGTATATTTATGGAATTCGGAAGACGTTTCATACTTACCTAGAAGTACTGCGTAATTGCGTATGGTTCTAATTAATATTTTCACATATCTATAAATATTTAAAAATTGTCCTTGAGCAAAAATATTTGTGCAATGTCATCTAACTCATCTTCAACGCTTTGCATATATAGAACTAGCGCGGATAAATTAATTTCCTAACGCATAACTTCAACAGATGGAGGCAAATAAACCGTTAGCTTTAGGAATTAGGTAATAGTGTCTAGGTATATTTATAGATTTTACAACTATGTAATATGCGTAGTATTAGAATATTGGAATGTGTGCGTGCTGTTTCTATATAATTAAATCAAAACTAGGCGAATATTTGGAATTTTATGTTTTTGTTATTATTGCGTTATTGCATTTTCTCTGATTTTCTGTTTTGTAAATTTAGGAAATGTTAACCTCGTTGTATACAGGGTGATTCATTTTGGCCGTCCATTAGAAGTAAATGGAATAACATTGATGTGATAATTTGACTATAGTCCTCATGTATTGAACGGATATTTTCTAAATGGTGGCATATCCGGTTATACCGCAAATTGTTATTTTAATTAGAATGTCACCATATTAATGTTAAAGAATCGGCAGCACTCGAACAATGCCAGGCACCATTAGATATGTTTATGGAAAAGGCACATTCGATGATGTCAACGGAGCAGACGGGATTTGACGGAGGGAATGAGGACACTTGGTTCCAAACTATCAATAGATACGCATGTATTATTATTTTCTATTCAAATCGTATTATTTCTTCACTTCGCGGAATATATTGTTATTTTTCTAAAGTACTAGTTTTATTACAATTTCTAACATCAGAAGTCGGGATTCGCTCACGTGTCCGTGTAGTATAGTACAGTGTAGTGCAACCAGTTATTTTAGGAACAAGTACATCAAGTAACAATTGGACAGTATGGGATACTGTGGTATGGTATGGTAATTATGGTATCCTCTGGTATAGTACTGGCACACTGTGGTATGGTACAGAAAGCTAAAAGATCCTCTCAAGGGCGTCGGTCGGTAAATGATGAGTCCGCTTATCAAATCAGTCACCTATGCCAGGTATTTTTAGATTGTATAGATTTTTAGCAAAGTACGGGAACACCAATTCTCATAATTCTCAATCCGAGCTAAATTTATTTGCAAGCAGACATTGAAACCAAATTTGACGATTTTAAAAGTTAACATCAACGCGTAGTTAAAAAGTACATTTGCGTAGGTCAGCAATTGTGTGAAGTATCAAGGTTTACCTACACGTAGGTATTTTTATTTGGGATCAATTGAAAGTTATGTGACAGTTTCAATCCAAAAGATTTAATCATGGTCATGACCTTGTTGTTGCAATGTAAACTAAGATTTTCCAAAGCTCTCTAAGAATATGTTTTAGAAATCTATTCTTTCTTATAAGTTGTTATATTAAAATACAACAGTCGTTGGAAGTAATGTTGTTTAGGTTATGGATCAGTGATGGGCGTCATTGAAATGTAAACATGGGCTGTTGCTGATTCATAGAAAAGATCTACGTGGTATTAGCTTGTTCCAATCGTCATACCCACGCGAGGACGCTGGTCGTCAGGAAAGGCCGTGTTAAAGAATCGGCAGCACTCGAACAATGCCAGGCACCATTAGATATGTTTATGGAAAAGGCACGTTCGATGATGTCAACGGAGCCGAGGGGATTTGACGGAGGGAATGAGGACACTTGGTTCCAAACTATCAATAGATACGCATGTATTATTATTTTCTATTCAAATTGTATTATTTCTTCACTTCGCGGAATATATTGTTATTTTTCTAAAGTACTAGTTTTATTACAATTTCTAACATTAATTTCTTTTCAGAATCTACAACAAAGGGTGTAGCAGAGTAAGTAAGGCAAAATGACCCTAGAAGGCTCTGGACCTAATTCAGTAGTAGATCGACAATAGGAAAATAAGTGATTTATTTCCTCTAGTATTAGCCTCCTCTCGTCCCTAGGATCCCCTGTACCCTAATAAATATATATTTCCTTTTCATTTCTTAGCTATGCAAGTTGTACGTTAATATGAACAAAATTGAGGATGTATATGTGATATAATAATAATCCTAGAAAAAAAAAATTGTGCTGATTTTGCTTCCTCTTTCCTATAACAAAAAAATGTTAAAGAAAATAAAACAATATTTTTTTCATGAAAATAATGATTTGCATACACAACATTTTTACCAGAGATACACTGCTATGAGTAATTTATTGTAGATTTTATTCTTTGTTATTTCGAACGAGCAATACAAAGACATAACCACCAAACCAAGGTCAAAAACAGCTTTTACAGTACTCTGTGTTAGTGTAACAAATGTTATGTGGGTGAGTCATCCACAAATTTAGTGAACACAAGAATTACATCAGGAAGAATGAAATACAGAGATCATATATTTGCGATTACGTTTGGAATAGCGGACATGGAGTAAACTGACACTTCGCAAAAATTTCGATAGAAAATGACGACAGCAATAAGGATAATTAAACAATCATCAATGACATTGTTGAATGAGGTTAAATGCATGTGATATTGCTCTGTTATATATTAAATATAACAAACATATTTTTTGAGCTGTATGTTTAACATCCATAGCACATAAAAAAATGTTTAACACAACGTTGAACAAGGAGATTCGATTTCCGAAACGTTAGGAAAGCACATTCTTTTAATATGTTTTATTTTGATGTATTTATTATATTTTATCATTTGTCAAAGAACATATCTTACTGTTCCCGAAACATAGAAGTCATAAATACAATGGTTATTTTACAGTAATTGATTGAATAATTGTATTGTTTTGTAGATTTCTGAGATATTGAAGAAATTACATATTCGGTAGAACATCCCAGAAAGTAAAACTCACATTTTATGATTAAATAAGAACATACCTACGTGATTTCTTTGATCAACACCACACCCGTTTTAAATCATCCCGAGACTAAATTAATCTTTATATAAACTACTGTTCATGCAATCTGTTTTTTTATTATTAGAAAGCGAAATACTTTACACTTTTATTTATCGTTGAATTAATTAGGTCGGAATATCTTTCTTGCTTATTTGTTTTGAGCAGGGGGCCTCTATTTATTTACAAACTTGTAACAGACCAGAACATTCTTTAGCATTGGCCTTGTTCAAGGTATGCTCTTCTATCTCGTTCCACATAGCAGAGTAAGATAACTGTATTTTTTATGTCTAATCGCATCCTACAGGCCAACTTAGTTTTGCTTATTGGTTAACATAGTTTTATGGACAATGTTGTGTTTTTCTTTTGTATCTTAAAGACCAAAGATTCGGTTATACGTCTCTAACCCAGCACAAAATATTAGACCAATATTTAACACATATGGGTCAACACATAAATAATGGCTCTATGTTGACCCTATGGAGTGTACGTTGCGATCATCTAATTAATGCATACCGGGTGTAACAGGATCATGGTATACCCCACTTTTCTCCTTTAATTTTGAAGATAATTGATTGAAATTCAGGATATACTACCTACATAATAAACGGCACTTTCTGACATACAATTGATTTTTATTTTCACTTCCAGTTTCGCCGGAAGTGACACTAACTTTCGATTTTTAAATGGAACACCCTATATATTATTGCATTTTTGAATTCTGCATCATTTTCTAAATCCAACAATGCCAAATAAGTGACATTTCAAACATCAATTTTTCTTACAATATAATTTTTAGTTTATAAATTAAGTGTGCCATGACGGTTCCGATTTATTCTAAATGACCCGTGTAATGCTACAAAAATGGAAATCCCGTTAAAAACACTAAATTACGTGATTTTTCAGCAAATAAAATTTACCAAAAATGTTTTTGGGGAAAAACTCAATTTTTTCAAACGAAACCATATCGTTATCGTGGTACCATTTATTAGTACTATTAATAAAGAATTTATTCATATGTCGTATTAATATGTGCGATAAATACAAAAAAAATTACAGTTAAAAGAAAATAAGAAAATAAAATTTTCTTCTAATTAAATGTTAAGAAGTAACGAAGGTAACTAAAAACAATGAATTATTTAGCTTGTCAAATATTTGTTGGTTTAACGGTGTTGTTATTGTGTCTTTAAAAATTGTTTAAAATTCTTGTTAATTGTGTTCAAAATGCCGCAAATTCACACAAGAGATGAAAAAGTGGACATGTTAATTATTTATGGGGAAAGTAACAAAAATGCAATTGCATCTATGGACCTTTATGGCCGACGATATTCTGATAGACAATGCCCAGCGAAAAATTATTTTAAACGTGTTGAAAACCAATTCCGAAGAGAGCTCAACAATGATTCCGAACAAAACTTCATTATTGACGAAAGAACGGAAATTAATGTTTTGGCTCAAATAGAAGTTGATAAGACTGTTTCTTTAAGGCAAGTTGAGTTTGAATTGAACATCAGTCACCAAACAGTAAGCATAATTTTGCACAAATACCACTATAAATCTTTTAAATACCAATTGCTCCAGCATTTGTACGAAAGTGATTTCGAATGTAAGATGGAATATTGCAATTGGATTTTGTATAATAACGTGCAGCCAAGCGATGATTTTTTGGGACTGATTTTATTTTCGGACGAGTCAAGGCTTACAACTTTGGGATTATTTAACCGACAAAATACAAAATATTGGTCACAAGAAAATCAAAATTTATTACGGGAGGGTAACTTTCAAGTGCGGTTCGGTTTCAATGTTTGGCTAGGAATAATCGGTTGTAGAATCATTGGTCCAAAAATATTTGAAGTACCTCTGACTGGTGCCAGATACTTGAGAAAATGAGATTGAGGACATTTTAGATTTAGGAAATGTATTTTCGACAAGATGGTGCTCCTCCCCATAATTCAAGGATAGTAATTGATTACCTTCAACGGAGATTCGGAGAAAACGTAATTTCGACGAATGGTCCTGTGAGGTGGCCTCCAAGGTCACCTGATTTAACGCCCGTTGATTTCTTTGTTTGTCATTTAAAAAGTATTGTCTATGGAACCGCCATTACAACCCGTGAAGACCTGGATCTACGAGTAAGTCGAGCAATTGATAGCATAACGGCCCAGTAATTGGAGAACGTTCTTCAAGAAATAGCTATGCGAGTTCAGAAGTGCATTGATGTTAATGGACAGCATTTTGAACAACTGTTGCAATGTTTTGTATTAAGTTTTTGTATTCCAAAACCACCTTACGTCTAACAAGGTAATTAGAATAAAATTGTATTTTCTTATAACTGTAATTTTGTTTATATTTATCGCACATTTTAATACGACATATGAATAAATTCCTTATTAATATTACTGATAAGCGGTACCATGGTGCCGATATGGTTCAATTTGAAAAAATTGAGTTTTGCCCCAGAAACTATTTTGGTGAATTTTATTTGCTCATGAATCACTCGTTAACCGTTGAAGATATAAAAAAATTGCTCATCATGCAAAAGAAAGCTTGACTAATTGCCTAAAAGGAAGTGCTCCTGTAATTTTCTTGTATATGTCATGGTTTTCTAGAAAATCGATATTGACAAAAATTGCAAAATTTGTATTTTTAATGCGCGCGAATTGCTCGAAAATCAAACAAGCTAGGAAGAAAAGTAAAAATGGGTTTTAAAGGGGATATAAAATACTGTCTTATGTTGCCATTTTTGATGACTATTGATATTTATTAGTATATGAAAATAACAATATGATATGGTTATCTCTTGATTTTTTGTACATCTGACTATTCACAGGCTCATAAAAAATAACTTTAATATATGTTATTAATGCATTATTTTTTAGTTCAAGATAGTACTTCAATGCAGAAAAAAATAGGAATTAAAATATTCACATTTACAAATTTACCAGCATGTTGAAGTTGACCAAAAAAAATATAATAAAGGATGCATATTCAATTTTTTTATGTTAGTTTTCTATGCAATTTTTTAACTATTAAATAATTAGAAACAATAGTTATACGATATATTAACTCAAAAAAAAGTTTTTGTGCTAAATTTTCAAGATGTTTGTGTCTTTTTTATTTTTAGGAAACAATAAAAAATTGTCCAAAATTTGGGTAACTTCAACATGCTGGTAAATTTGTATTGTGAATATTTTTATTCCTTTTTCTGCATTGAGGTACTACCTTTATAATTTATATTAAAGTCGGTTATTTTTTATGGGCCTGTGAATAGTTAAAAGCTCAAAACATCAAGAGGTAAGTATATTATATTGTTATTTTTATATACTAATAGATAACAATAGCCGTCAAAAATGGAAACACAAGAGAGTATTTTGTATCCCCTTTAAAACTCATTTTGATTTTTCTTCCTAGCTTGTTTGGTTTTCGAGCAATTCAATTTTTTCTATACGCTGCACACAAGAAATTTCAAATAAACACAAATCCGTACGCATTAAAAATACAAATGTTGCAATTTTTTTCGATATCGATTTTCTCGAAAATCATGACATATATAAGAAAATTACAAGACTTTTTTTTAGGACATTAGTCCAGCTTTCTTTTTATGATGAGCAATTTTTTATGTCTTCAACGGTTAACGAGTTATCAGTAAAATAATGTGTCTTTCACCGAAAGGGTGGTTTTTGGGGGAGATGCGCGTCACCCCCAGAACTGATTTTTGTGGTTTTGTGATGTATAATCCCTTCACTAACAGTAACAGGAGGAAAATCTCAGACAACAATTTTGTTATGGAAATCTTTATAATTATTGGACTATTAGGGTCCTAACAGGTTATCAATTTCGTCCACTTTCATTAAATTGAGGAACTCATATTTCAATGTTTAAGTCCTGTAAATTAGTTATTATATTATTTATATGAATAAAATGTACTGTGAAGCCTGCGATATTAAAAAAAAAGAAATCTATTATAGTTTTGAAATGAGTCAATACTTTCATTAAAGTTATTTATTAGTGACAAAACCAGATCTATACAGACTGTCTATTTTATGAGGGCCACACCAAATATCTCGCTTAATATCTATTGTAGAAGAATAAAGTTTTAGAAACAGTTATCCCATTTTTTGTGAGCTATATTTCAGTAAAAAGAAATTTGAAATTCATAGCCTACTTTATGAGATATATTACAAAAACCTGAAAAATAGGAAAACCACAAACGGTTATAGCTTCCTTATTTGAGGAGATACGAAAAAAGTTAAAGGAATGAAAGTTGACGGCAAAGACACTAAGAATAATAACGTGTAACAAAAAAATCGAAAAATGCAGTTGGCTTTGACATACGCTATTGTGTAAAAATGAAAAATACATATCTCAAAGTAGGCCATGACGCCATTAATTCCGTTATTTTTTTCTCATTCCAACGATATAAAACATGTCACAGAAATTTTAACCGATAGTGTCAATATTTAATATTTTACGAATACCACAATTCATATAATTGAATCGTAACAATCAGCTGTGCCATAATTAGTGAAAAACAATGTATACAGTTATTAATAAATTTGACAGATTGTCACTGTTGTATGTTGTATGTTGCGTTGTCGAGTTCTAAGACAAATTTTATATCAGTAATTATGGTGTACACCAATAATAACAAATTCGATATGATTAGCATTTATTGTCAGTGCAATTTTGACGCTGATGGCAGTCACGGTTTACGGAGATAGATTTCCAGATGCTCCGCAGCCAAATCGCACGGTTCATTTTCAAAAAAAATAGTAAGGCGAGCGCATGTTGCGGATAATGTAAGAAAAGTGAATAGAGTAATGAATTATGTTAACCAAAATGAGGAAACCTCTTTGAGACAAATTCAGAGAAACTGTCGCATAAAAAAAGACAGTGCAAGAAAAATATTGAAAAAAAAAACAGATTTCGATGCTACAAAATGAGGAAAGTTCAACATTTAAATGAGGGAGATAAGCCAAGGAGAGTAAGATTTTGTAGATGGTTATTAAATAAGGAAAGGAATGACGCGCTGATATGTAGCAAAATTCTTTGGTCGCACGAATCAAATTTTTCTAATAATGTATTTTTCAATAGAAATATGCATTATAAGTGGACACGAGAAAATACACATTGGTGCAGAGAGACGGCTTTCCAAGAAAGATTTTCTACGAACGTTTGGTTGGGTCTTTTAAGGACTAAAGTAATTAGAACTTATTTTTATGATGGCAAATTAGATACCTTAATTTCCTGCAAAATGAATTTCAAGATTTTCTTTATGAATTAACAGTGGCAGAAATATTAAATTATTCATATTTTCAACAAGATGGGGCTCCACCTCACACTGCTGTAATATGTACAAATTATTTAAATCAAGTTATGCCAGATAGCTGGATAGGCACCTATGGACCCATTCTATGGCCAGCTCGATCACCAGATATTACTCCCTTGGATTTTTTCGTCTGGGCTTACATTAAAGACAAGGTATTTCAAACTGCCCCTGAAAATATTGAGGACATCAAAACCAGAATTCGAAACGCATGTGAGGCAATTACTCCTGAAATGCTCCAAAATGTAATGCGTGACGTGTCTCGTAGAGCACGTTTATGTGTCAGAATGCATGGTGCACAATTTGAGCATTTGTAGTTAGAAAAATAAATACACACAATTTCTTTTCAATATAGTAGTAGGTAGTACTGTTATACATAGTTTTTCGTTTTTTTTCTTTGGATGTTCGTTTTGTACTAAATTGTAATAAATAATTACGGAATTATAATTATTATAAAGTGAATTTTTACTATTATGGCACAGCTGACTGTTACGATTTAATTATATGAATTGTGGTATTCGTAAAATATTAAATATTGACACAATCGGTTAAAATTTCTGTGACATGTTTTATATCGTTGGAATGAGAAAAAAATAACGGAATTAATGGCGTCATGGCCTACTTTGAGATATGTATTTTTCATTTTTGCACAATAGCGTATGTCAAAGCCAACTGCATTTTTCGATTTTTTTGTTACACGTTATTATTCTTATTGTCTTTGCCGTCAACTTTCATTCCTTTAACTTTTTTCGTATCTCCTCAAATAAGGAAGCTATAACCGTTTGTGGTTTTCCTATTTTTCAGGTTTTTGTAATATATCTCATAAAGTAGGCTATGGATTTCAAATTTCTTTTTACTGAAATATAGCTCACAAAAAATGGGATAACTGTTTCTAAAACTTTATTCTTCTACAATAGATATTAAGCGAGATATTTGGTGTGGCCCTCGTAAAATTGACAGTCTGTATATGTCTGAATGTACTAAAAATTACGGTAATGTTAATAATACACTTACCGTAGTCACAGCATTGGGGTCTGCGCTATTCTCCAGAAGAATATTAACAATGTTCGCGTGTCCTTGCTGTGCTGCCTGATGGAGAGGAGTATAATCAAGTGAAGTAGTGGACTTCACATTGGCACCATTCTGTAATAGGAACCTCACCATATTGGTTTGGCCATAATGACTAGCTATGTGTAGAGGTGTATAGCCTCCTTTGGTGGCAGCGTTGACATCCGCGCCGTTTTTGACTAGAATTTCAGCTACAGGTACTCGGTCTTCTTGGGCACAAAGATGTAGTGGTGTCAAACCATTCTGCGAATAAAATCAGTGATAAGTGAAACAGAATTGCGGGCTACTTCGTCTACTTCATAATATGATCCAGACTTATTTGAAAACCATAATAGTTTTGAGGGTTCGTGATAGTTACGGACCCACAGTTATACACTAAGTATATCACAACGTTAATGGATTTGTGTGAGTTCTTTAACAGATAATCTGGACTTTTGAAGAAGTTATGGTGTAGTAGGTGCTTCCTCACACCTATAGTTATTTTCATGTCACATTCTCCATTTTATGTGATTCTCCATAAGGAAATACAATGTTATGTGCATATTTGTCTAATATAAAACTATAGTTAATAAATATATGTGTGGGTTTTTGGTTCACTCAGCGGCTGCTTCTGGACATGGGATGGTTATTTTAAAAGTTGTGCTAAATAATGTATTCCCTTGTCATATATATTTATGGTCTACTAAGGTACCAAATTCGTAAACTAATTTTCAATTTTTTTTTTCGTGAAATAGGGGTAGAATGTCATGAAACATCGAGATTTTAAATTTGAGCGAAAACAATTTTCTGTCTGTCTGTCTGTCGGTCTGTCTGTCTGTAACTTTTTTTTTGTCCGCACGTTTTCTCTGGAATGGCTTAAGATATTGACTTAATTTTTGTACTCATATAATACAACAAGATCTGGAATTGGATTGTTTTTTGAAGATATCCGGTGAAGAGTTGCGGGGTAAATAGGGGTAAATAGGGGGAAGTATGTAAAGCAAGCTGGTGAGAGTACAGAAACTTGAAATTTGATGTATGTACAAGCGAAGGCCTAAAAAATTTGTGTAATAATTTTCATCCCCCCAGCACCCACCCCTCCTCCATTATTGAAGGGGTTGGTAAAATAAAATTGAGATATTCACTTGAAATTTGGTAAATGTATGTATTGTAACGACATCTGGAATTAGATTATATTTTGAGACGATTCCATTGAGGGGTTGGGGGTTAAATAGGGGTAAATAGAGGAAACTAAGTAAAGCAAGTTGGTAAGAGTACAGTAACTTGAAATTCGCTGTATGTACTAGAAGCTAAAGCCTCAGATTTTTATAATATGTTTCAACTCCCCACCACCCCTACTCCATTATTAAAGCGGTTAATAAAATAAAATTGAAGTATTCATCTGAAATTTGGTAACGTATGTATTATAACGACATCTGGAACTATATTATATTTTGAGATGATTCCGTGGAAGTGTTGGGGGTTAAATAGGATTAAATAGTGGAAACTAAGTAAAGCCAGCTGGTATAAGTACAGAAACTTCAAATTCTGTGTTTGTACTAGAAGCCAAGGCCTCAGATTTTTTATAATATTTTTCAACCCCCCCACCATCCCTACTCTATTATTAAAGGAGTTGATAAAATAAAATTGAGATATTTACTTCAAATTTGGTACACGTATGTATCACAACGATATCTGGAACTAGATTATATTTTGAGATGATTCCGTTGAAGGGTTGGGGTTAAATAGGGATAAATATGGGAAAATAAGTAAAGCAAGCTGGTAACAGTAGAGAAATTTTGCAATTCGGTGTATGTCCTAGAGGCCTCAGATATTTTAATAATATTTTTCAACCCCCCACCATCCTTACTCCATTATTAAAGGCGTTGATAAAATAAAATTGAGATGTTCACTTGATATTTGGTAGATGTATGTATTATAACCACATCTGGAACTAGACTCTGTTTTGAGATGATTCCGTTAAAGGGTTGGGGGTTAAATAGTAGTAGATATGGGAAAATAAGTAAATCAAGCTGGTAAGAGTACAGAAATTTGGGATTTGGTGTATATACTAGAAGCCAAGGCCTCAGATTTCTTTCTAATATTTTTCAAATCCCACCACCACTGCTCCATTATTAAAGGGATTGATAACATAAAATTGAGATAGTCACTAGAAAGTTAGTACATGTACGTATTGTAATGATATCTGATTTAGATGATTCCATTGAAGGGGTGGGAGGTGGTAGGTACGGAATAGGAGAAATTAATTAGAGTAAACTTCATTTTTAACGCACATGGTAGAAACCAACGCCTCAAACTTTTCTATGACATCTGCCCCAAATAGTATTAAAGTTCTATGACCAATAGTTTCCACACACTAGAGTGCAAATCTAGTGAAGATGTTTCCTTTAAAGTGACTTGGATGAATAATCTGGATGTGGAAGTAGTGATTCCTTAGGCAGCGGTTTTTTTAATACTAGGCTAATCAACGGAAACATGGGAAAATACAAATTAAGATGATTTTTAAATTTTAGATATGTTACGTAGAATGACTCTCTAAAACAGAGTTCACGTTTTTCTATCAAAAATGGCGGCCGATAACCCCGCCATATTGACTTTTGTGAGCAAGGACTTGCAACTCATTTCCAGATGTCGTGTTGACTTGAAATTCTGCATGTGTATATGTTTCACATGACAAAACATTTGGGTATTTTTCATAGAAAAATGTCGTTTCCAAGATGGCGAACAGTTAATTGTGATTTAATATCTAATTCCACTAAAAATTGATCTCTGAGTTTTTGAAGTCTATGATTATCGATATGTGATAAAAATAAAAAAAATCGAAAGTCTGCGTCAACATGGCGGATAAGTTCAATCGTTTATCATCTGATTCGACTGAATAACGGCCATTTTAAATTGTTAAATTTCGACCAAATGTTTATAATATGCACCCTCGATAACCCTCAAATGAATATCGTTATCCAAATTTTGTTTGCGTATATGGCCAGTTTGCGATTCAAACATTTTTTACTAGTGAATCTCCAGTGATACATATCCTACAGAAGGGAGACTGAGATATCATTGTTCCACCAAATGTATGAAATCAAACAACCCTCAACGGCTTAACATATCTTTCAGATAATAACACAAAAATGGAAATTGTCATACGTTTAGTTAACCAGCAATTGTTCGTTTATCACCACTGGTTTTCTTAACCATAAGAAAACCAGAACCTTCGAAACATTGCAAAACAGATTTTTATAATAATCTGTTAATCAAATATGAACTATTATTAACCAGCAATTGTGAAGACAACTGTTAGTTTGACCCAACATACTATTTCCAATTCGACAGTGTAATACGATAGTAACCAATTAACATTTGTATTTTCATATTTTTCCCATTCTCTATGTTGGTGATATAGCAGAATGTATTCATCAGCTGCTTACCTTTGCTTCATAATTGGCATCAGCTTTATGTTCTACAAGTAAAGATGACATGTCAGCGTGTCCTTCTTGGGCACTCAGATGGAGTGGCGTAAACCCGGCTTTACTTTCGGCATTTGGTTGCGCACCGTACTCTAGAAGAGTATTCGCAATGTCCATTTGATTCTTTCTGGCAGCAATATGTAGGGGTGTATGTCCATTTTTGGCTGTGGCATAAGGTGAGGCACCTTTATCAAGGAGTAACAAAGCCACGTTTTGATGATCGTAGTGTGAGGCAACGTGGAGAGGAGTTACTCCATTTTTTCCCTGTGCGTCAACCGGTGCTTCTTTTTGTGACAGTAGTTTGGCCACTTTGAGATGGCCATATTTTGCGGCGAGGTGGAGGGGTGTAAAGCCTTTCTTGGTTGTGGCATCTAACGAGGCACCATGGTCCAATAACACAGCAGCAACCTAAAATTAAATTTCGTAAAAATTAAAAATGTCACATAGTACGCTTGGTGTATTCAAACATTGAAGGCTGAAGATAAGTTTCTCAAAATAATCTACTTGGGATCTGTAGAATGTGTTGCATCCTCCCAATAATTTTTGGTGTACATGGCCGGTTAATTAGTTAATGATTAAAAAAGCTTCTTAAAATAAATGTAACGACTCTATATCATATACTTAAAGCTCTTTGTAAAGTTATATTCAGGATTATAGGAAGGACCTCGCACTAACTTTACGGAAAATGGCCCTCGGTTAAATTCGCCGGAATCGATATATGTTATTCGTCTCGACTGCTGGTCAAAAGTTCTCATGGACATAAGGTCGGAAAACGAACAGTTTTCCCAGATAGGGGGGTGGCAAAGTCAACTTTCTTTGCACCCTCGATAGTTGGAAAACTGTGCATTTTCCTTGTGCCCATGGGAGAACTTGCGATTAGGATGTTTTTTATTTTATTTCTCCAGGATGAAAATTAATTGAGATATCACCGTATTAAGTTCGTATTTGAGTGCGAGGACTACCTTCTCTGAGCCCTTTAAACACAAAAATCTCAAAAACAAAGACGCCAAGAAAGTTCAATTTTAGAGAACTTGTAGCCCTTGAAATCCCCTCCAAAATGCTTTTCGGAGCGATTGGATATCTTAAAAATTAAGGAAGTTAAGCCATTCGTTTCATTGCTGATTCTTCCTCCGAGCAAATGAGACAACCATTTTATTACTATGTAAGCTCTTATGCTAACATCTTTTACTAAAGCTCATTTTAAAGGTCATTTCAAGTACTTAGAAAAAGGTCTGATAAGCTTTCCTCAAAAAAATCGTCGTTTTTCCGTCATCTTCAACGAGCCATAACTCGATTTGCATTTCTATGGAAATGCCAAATAAATATATTTATCAAAGTGATTTTTTAATTTTACACGTTATTTTTGCGTTTAGGTAATTTGTATGTTCTTTGCAAATATTTGATATGCTCGTTATGTTTCTCATTTCAATAGTTGTATCGTTTATTTCACTTGCCTGTTCCAATTTATAATAGGTATTCGCTTTTGAAATTGAAATAAAACGTTTGTTCAAAAAAATTATTTTTATAGTATTATTATATTGCTATTTAGAAAAATATGTTGTTATTTTTTCAGGATGTTCCTTTTTCGGTATATGATTCGACCGAAGCTTCGTACTTCGCCGAAATTTAGGATCGGCTGAAGTAGAAGAATCTCGTTTCGGGGCATTCCTACTAATAATTTATTTTTCATCATATATTAACATTGATATTAATTGTTAAATGAATTTGATGCTGTTTATTATTATTGTTATCTAATTTTCTGATAAAAATAATTTGACCAATGAACTAATATTATACACAGTGTTATACGTGTACACATTTCTTAAATAAAAAAACTCGCGGGGTGTGCATTTTTAGTTTTATCAACGGTTTTTTAAATTTCTTACTCAGACTATTTTGAGGCACTTTTCCTGGCTTATTTTAAAATTGTGCAGTTATCTTTAATTGTTTTATATCTTACCTCATCTTGACCTTCTTTGGCAGCTATGTGTAAAGCTGTGTACATGTCTTTGGTAGTGTTGTCTACTTTGGCTCCATGCTGAAGTAATAACATGACGATATCAACGTTTCCTAGACGGGATGCTATATGAAGAGGAGTTTGTTGTTCTCTGGCCCTTGCATCTACTTGAGCTCCATTTCGTAGAAGTATTCTAATTATATCAGTCTAGAAATAATAGAAGAATTTTATTATATGTTAATATTGTTTCATAGATTTTTGTTAAATTATCTAAAGGCGCTTTTCGGCACCCAGAGAACCGCAATTTTTTACGTGGTCGACTTTGATCTTACGTAATTATTCTAATGAAGACAAGATACAATTTTATGAAGAAACTGACCGAAAAGGTCCCTCCAAAACGTAGAGATGATGTGAGTAAGATGTCGACGGAAAGGTTGGTGAGTCCGGGCGCCTAACAGGCAACCACGACAGGCGATGTGAATAAAAAGAAGAAATTTTACTTCATAAGTCTAAAGATTAAAGTGAATTCAAAGTAAAATATCATTAGATATGAAATTTAAAACTAATTATGGCAGTACAAAACTTGAAGTACCTATATTTTCATTTGAAATAATGTCAGGAAATAGTCAAATCCGGGAAAGTAGCAAATGGTTGTATAAATAAAACATAGTCGACCCTAGTCTAGTTAGGAATTAAAAAACAATTAAATAATGATATTGCTGAGAATAGAATAGTTTAAAAGTGAATTATTATTGATTATTTTTAGCAGTCAGTGTCAAATATAAATTTTCATACTTATTCATAGAAATCGTCTTGGTTTTGCATGGAATATCTTTATCAGTGGCTTTGTGCCTTTCTGATGAGTTCAGAATAAGAACGAAAAACGTTTCAAAGGCTAAGCATTTCCAAAAGGAGAATGATAGATTTCATGAAAATGTTCATCAGAATGAACAATTTTTTTAAAGAAAGGTAGGTAAATAAATCCATTTTATGCCTTTGTTCTCATTTTTAACTGAATCTTCATATACCCTAGGGAGTTATGTAGATACTACTTTAACCTGCATGGCCGTAGACGACTGTGTGGATGCTAGTTGTTAAATGATAATTTTAAAATAAGAAATTATTCAAATGCATTTAAAGAATTTTAATTTGCTAGCATAACCAGAAGTCAGGTTATCGAAAGAATGTAAAGATTTCATTAATATTTTTACACATAGCTTTTCTTTTAGTTCCCATAAATAGTTATGTTTTCTGATGTTTGCAAAATCCTATAAAGAATATGTTTCAATAGAATTGTTTAATAATAAATCGTAAATATATATAAACATAACATTGACCAGTTCTGCTAAATAAACAAGTAGTTGCCTAAATATATAAAACGAATAATCACATCAAACGTCTCTCTTGGTTCTGATTGAGTTTCGGCGCCTCCACCATATGTCACGAAGAAAAAGACGAGGGCGTTAGACCATGGGCCCTACGTCCGACTTTGGGTTTTCTGTTGAGGTGTGTTAAGAAGGGGCAACTTTGAGAATTTACATGGTTTTATTAAAACACTCGTTTAGGGGATAACGAACAAACAGCAGATAGAAATAATCAACAACAATAATACACATAATAAAAATGGAACACATAGCAATTTAAACGATCTTACCAATATATGCAGTGGGGAGGAAAAGGTGTCACTTTACACTATACAACTTAACTTGTGATCTCCAAGGTGGAGAGCACTAAGACTGCCTGAAGGGCCTGGGCTTCACATCCTAAGATAAGGGCCCCAAAACTAAGACTGACTGTCGACACTAAGACGTCGAAAGTCAATCAAATGAAAAGAACCGAGAAAGACGTTTGTTTTGATTATTCGTTTTGTATATTTAGCAACTATTTGTTTATTAAGCAGAACTTTATACCGGTCAATGTTATGTTTATATATATATTTATGTTTTATTAACAAACAATTCTACTCTCAGCAGTCATTATTTAATTGTTTTTCCTAACTAGACTAGGGTTGAATATGTTTTATTTATACAACCATTTGCAACTTTCCCGGATTTGACTATTTCCTGCGTGCCAATAAGAAGGCCGATATGACGTTGATTTGAATGCGAAAATTACACGACCTTCAAGCTTTAGACATATGTTGTAGGCCAGTCATTAAAGCAAAAAAGGTATGAAAAATTGCGAAAGTCTTTAATCTTTGAGACAATATTGTAGGAGGTGAAAAAATAATGAATACGGTTTTGCACCCTTTTCCGCCCCCCGGAACATTGTTTAAGTAACAAAAAACGTTTATTTTCAATAACTTTTTGAAGAAAATTCCGATATTTATGTAAACCTTGGAGAACATTTTAACAATTATTACACATATTTTATCAAATTTGCACCCTGCTACGATGATCGGAACATTGCAAATAGTTGTTTTTTAATTAATAATGAAATATTTCGTTGAAAAAAAATGCGAAAGTTATGCAAATGGTTGTTTATGTAACAGAGTAGGGTTACAAACCAGTTTGTAATTTCGCATAACTTTCTTTACCCCGGAGAAGATTTTTTTCGCAATTTTTTTATCTGGCACTGACACGATTTTGACGTTTTAAACAATAAGTAGGGGTCTAAATAATTGAGAAAGTCTTAAAATCGGGTTGCAAATGTTTGTAACACCAATAACTGATATAACCTGAATTTGCAACCACGTAATTGTCCCGAAAGTTAATAAAATTACCTAGTAGTTATATAATGAAGCTACGCTTGATTCAAAAAAATTAGAAAATAGGTGCAAATGATGAAATTTTGTGTAGTTATAGTTTTTAATTGTAGAAATTGCGTAAAATTATTGCCAGAAGTCTAGGTCGGAGATTAAACGTTGCCAGAAGTCGGTAAAATTGTAAGAAAATGGTTCAAATTATTAAAATTTGACATTGGTCAAGGTGCAGTTCTGGCGATTTTGTTTTTATATTTAAAATCTCCCTATTCTTCCGGGTTGTCCGGTTATTAACGTACCAGTGACATTAATGGAACAAAAAACAAATCCAATTCGCGAAATGTCAAAAAATGCTATTTTTCTTCACTTCTGTCGTCTCGAATTTTCGATTTCGCCCATGCAATTGACGATGCCCTGTAAATTCCAATTTCGATCTTTCGACATCGACATTACGAAGCCTTCCTGCTGATGCATTTATTTAGTTATGAACATTTAAAAATTTCATCCGACGAGACTAATTGAAATTTCAAGTCCACCCCAACCGTAGCCTATCG
This sequence comes from Stenurella melanura, assembly GCA_963583905.1. Taxonomy (NCBI): domain Eukaryota; kingdom Metazoa; phylum Arthropoda; class Insecta; order Coleoptera; family Cerambycidae; genus Stenurella; species Stenurella melanura. Next base: position 200,706,244 of record OY757309.1, read on the forward strand.
CGTTAAGCGACGACATTCACAGCGGATTTCTCGATTCGAATTAAGTACGAGTATACTTTTTTTAATTCGTTTTCAACTTTTTGGCTGATATTTCTTATCCTAAAATTACATGGCATTTATTTATTTATTTCTACAGTTAAAATATACAACTACACAAAATTTCCGACCTGCACTCAAAGATTTTATTTTAATTAAAAATTAACGCGGGCTGTACTTCTGGCTGCAGAGCTATGTACTTTTCAGTTAGTAAGGAGGGTTTTTACATAAAGATTTTTACCATTTCAAGCTTTCTTTTTATTTTTAGCTATCCTACATTTCAAACTTATTGCCTAGGTGCATATAAAGTGCAAATATAAAACATATAACAAGATTACAGACTATTTTATTGATACATAAAAACAAGTACTGAGGGCAGCTTAACGCATATTAGTTAGTTCATGACGGCGGAAAAAAAATAATCCTTTATGAACACGTAGAAAATAAAAGGAAAAACCTACTCAAAGCCAATGGTTTTTTTAATATGTAAAAATATTTTTTAAGGTGTTTTAGGGCGCATGGTATGGCGAGGAAAGGCAGGATTGTGGGTTTTTTGTATTTTCGTGTGTTGAGTATGTGCGAGTGTATGTTATTGTCACCCTCTTTAAACGAGATTTTATGTATTTAAATCATGTTCCGCATTAATTAATGGATTGTAATTTGATGTTAAGCTATATACCCACATAATAATTAAAACAATAATAAATTTGCAATTTTTTTCTGGAATTATTTTTATACTGATTACATTTTAATAAAATTGCGAGATATCTCAGAAGGAAAGCGAAGATAGATAAATTATATTCCGGATATTTTGCGAGGTTGTGAATTCATATGAGTATTTATATCCATTATTAGAATGCTATATGAAATTTGCACCTGTTATCCAATTTCTTCGAGACAAGCATAGCTTCGATATTTAAAAAACAGATAATTTTATTAACTTCCGGGACATTTATGAGGTTGCAAATTCAGATTATATCAGTTATTGGTGTTACAAATATTTCCAACCCGATTTTAAGACTTTCGCAATTATTTAGACCCGCACTTACTGTTTAAAACGTCGAAATCGTGCCCGTGCCAGGTAAAAAAATTGTGAAAAAAATCTTCCGGGGTAAAGAAAGTTATGCAAAATTACAAACGGGTTTGTGACCCTTCTCTGTTGCATAAACAATCATTTGCATAACTTTCGCAATTTTTTCCACAAAATATTCCATTATAAAGTTAAAAAACAACTATTTTCAATGTTCCAGTCATCGTAGCAGGGTGCAAACTTGACAGACTACGTGTAAGAATTATTAAAATTTTCTCTAAAATTTGCATAAATATCGGATTTCTTTTCACAAAGTTATTTGCAAATTTACGTTTTTTGTTAATTTAACAATGTTCCGGGGGGCGGAAAAGGGTGCAAAACCGGATTCATGATTTTTTCACCTCCTCCAATATTGTCTCAAAGATTAAAGCCTTTCGCAATTTTTGTCTAACTTTGCATTATGGAAGTACGTGGTGACTGGCCTATTGTGGATATCAGAAAATTCAGAGTTGTATCTTTCAAAATCAGCAAGTTATTTCATGGGCAATACTCTCGTGCCGACCTGGCATACTTTGTTAAAATTTATCCTATTTTGTTTACTATTTAATGAAAAAGATAACCATACCTGATTTGCTCTTGCTGCTAGGTGTAAAGGAGTTTCTCCTCGGACAGTTGGAACATCGGGATTTGCGTCGTGTTGAAGTAAGTAAATAACAATATTCATGCAGCCCATAAAACTGGCTACATGTAAAGGCGTCAAACCACTTTCTGTTGTAGCACCAATGCCTAAAAAAATCGAAAAGGTATATTTAAATTATCCAGTATTGATTAAAAGATAACAAAACGGTGAGCGTATATGAAAAAACATTTGAGTATTTACAACCGCAATGATCTAGGATGAGTTATTAATGTCAATGTTAGTATTACTGATTTTCATTTAAAACTGCATTTATTTTATTAGACCGGCTGTAGATTTTTACGCAAGTAAACTCGACGACTGCGATGAAATGGGAAGAATTCTATTCAGTGGTGTTTATTTCACAGAAAATAAATATTATTGTGAAAATCTAAAAGAGTTAAGTTGTTTTCATTAGAGTTGTAATTTATACATTCCAAACATTACACACCTCTCCTAAAACAATTTTATATACTAATATCAACAGACTTTTTATTCCAAAATGTTCAGTTATATTGAAATCGTGAGATATTGACCTTTCGTATTTCAAATATCCCGACTCTCAAATACGGGATAGTAGAGACACAAGGGGATATAGTTTATACTATACAGGGTGGCTCATTAAGCACGACGCCATGAACTTGTTTTTTTTTACAATGGAACATTCGGTATGTTACAACATATTTGTGTTCTCATTTTAAAGAGGATTAGATAATATGTTATGTGTGAGGAACTGTAAGGAACGTGAAATAGCGACATTGAATAGAGTATTTTCCTCCCTCTTTAACGATATATCACATGACATATTTATTCATTGGAACTAAGCAAGCAATTATAAAAACCTTTTTTTAAACCAATAATTTTTTTAACTAGCATCATACTTGCCGCGTGGAGAAGTATGACTTAATAAAACGATTAAGAAATTCAGTATGTTCTTCAAATCTTCACTATAATGAAATATTAACACAATTAAAAAGAGTAAAGTAACAGCCAACAAAAAGAAGTAATAATAAAAAGGAATATAGCACACAGAACATTAATATTTATCTAATCCTCAAAATAATTTTTATAATATCATATCAGGTTTAGTAGATAAAATGAACAGACAAATGGATTTTCTACTTCAATTAACTAAAAAAGATTTTTTATTTTTCTGAGCACGAAAAGACGTTTTTATGGATGACTTCTATACACTGGCATACGTGTGAATAATAATCTTCCATAAGTGCTCCATATTGTCTTCCTGATTGTTACTATTTCTTTGTTAGCTTTATTCTTTTTAATTATGTTAATATTTGATTATAGTCAAGATTTGAAGAACGTACTGAATTTTTTAATTGTTTCATTTAATCATGCTACTCCACGGCAAATAAATGCTAGTTAAAAAAAATTATTGGTTCAAAATAGGTTTTGATAATTACTTGGTTAGTTGCATTGAATAAATATTGCATGTGATATATCGTTGAAAAGGGAGGAAAATAGTCTCTTTAATATCACCATTTCCCGCACGTTTCGAACAAATTTTATAATACCCTAAAGAGTAAATCTCAAAATACAGCGGTTTTGAAAAACTTTAGATAAAACTTCGTTGATATACTATGTTTTGCAAAAATTTGTTACCTTAGAATTTTCGTCGTATCTCTTCAAATAACGGAGATATTTTGCTTAGACATATTCCGCATTTTCAAAATTTTCCGTCTTAAATCTTAAAGTAGGAAGGATTTCAAACGTCTTTCAACCATTTTGTAGCTTACAAAAACCAACACAATTTTCGTAGAAACAATTTTTTTATACGACCGATATTAAGTGAAAAATTAATATTCTAGAGGGCCCTGATAAAATGGACAGCCTGTATATTTAGCATTTCCTGACTGACTCTTTATAAAATAGCCGATTTCTACACATGATAACCGTACATTATTGTACAATTTTTGTCATAAACTAGGTCGCAAAATCCTGCCATTACGTCACAGTGCGCCGTCAACGTATAGACGTATAGACCCACCCATAATGTGGCAACAACCCATCGCACATCCATCAAACGTCACTTTATTTGAATCCTTTTTAAAGGACAATCCACATCTAACAATGTACTGTGTGTTCCACTAAAAAATACATAAGGTCACTCCTAAATGGATCACCATACATATTTGAAACTATTTTTAAACTATACCCCCCTATGCCCTCTACCATACCGTTTTTGAAAATTTTCGATATATTTATTATGAGATTCAAGATATTGCTAAATGGTAAAATAAAATTCATATATGGTATTACATAGATGGGTATCTATATTCATATTAACTAGTTATAGCATTTGAAAAGTTAAATACGAGAATTCGTCAAGTCTGATCTGATATACCATGACTGAGGTATTTACATACTAGGTGGGTAGAATTACAGAAATTAGTATACATATAATCAACACAAGTAATAGATTGAAATATTATTTTCATGAGCTGAGTTATTGTCATATTATCTACACCATTGTAAAAATTATTATTCCATAATAATTCCCATCCCATAATAAAACACATGTACTTACTTGCACCGTGTTTCAATAGCAACTCCACGACTTTTATTCTATTTTTCTTGCAGGCTATATGAAGTGGTGTGAAGCCATTTAAAGCTCGTGCATTGGCGTCGGCTTGTCTATCTAAGAGAAGCTTGGCCACCCTCACATGACCGCAGTGTGCTGCTACATGAAGAGCCGTCAAATAGTCGACAGTCACTTCATCGACAGGAGCGCGATGGTACAGAAGTATTCTTGCAGCATCCACGTGATCTCCTTGGGCTGCCATGTGTAGTGGAGCTAGACCGTTCTGGAATAAATTTAACGTGTATATAAGAAATTAAATAAATATTTTCAAAGTTGTCAACGACGTTTAGGAATGAAATTATTTGATATTAGTAGTCAACGAAGCCGCAAAAATGGAAAAACCACGGAATTCTCGTTCAGTGAATGACCTGACCGGAAACCTTCTGTAATGGTTTTTAAGAGCTATGTAGAATAATGTTTAAAACACAATATCGGTTTTTGCCTTCAAGGAGTTGAGACCACCTCTATAGGTAAGAAAAGTAGTAATAGGCGAAATAGTTCAAATCATTATTGATTGACTGCTGTTATGATTTTGAGGTCCAATTTTATATACAACTGGTAGATTTAAAGGGGCCGCATCAAAACATAGATAAGGATAAATTCTAGCAAAGAGGTAAAAACTCGAGTCATTGGCACACACCGAGTGTACCATGATCGTGGTACATTCACTTTTTTACTAGTTTTGAAAATTCATTATTGAAATCTTATCCTATAGGGGAGTAAAACTAACATGGGAAATTTTATTGCTTGAACTTGTTGTACATTACAAGAAATTTAGGAAAAAGTTTTTGATAAAATCCGTGTTTTGGAAAGCCTTTGTTTAAACAAAGGAATGTTCAAAATCGTGTTTTTCGCAGTTTTTCTTCAATAACTCTGATTCTATGACTCTTATCGTAATAAGAAAAGAGAAACAAATTATTCATGATGAAATTGCGAAGCAAACTAAATGTATCCGAACTCTCTTATAACATATAAACAATTGTGGGTGGCCACTTTTAAACAATTGGTAATAACTTAAACAATAATGCATTAAATTTAATCAAACTTTAGAAGAATATTCCACTAATGGAGATAAATGGTGGTGCCAAATTTCAACTCGAAATGTTTGTAATAACATAAATTGAATAGTTGGCCTTTTTCGGGCATGAAATCGTACAACAAACTTTTTTCTTCCAAATTGTATTATATACTTTTCAGATGCGTTAAAGGAAACATTTTTAATATTTTCTGAAACCATTTTTTTTTCTAATTTGTTTTTTTTTTAACAAATGCACTAAAGCGCATTGTACTGATACCACACATAAATCCCATATGCAACACTCCTTTGATCTAGCAGAAATGCCGCCGATGACCTCGGACTTTTACTGTGGATATGGCACGTCCAGATTAAATACGCTCGGGATGATTTGGATAATCCGAATCGGAATTTTAATACCTGATTGAAGTAACTAGGTAATAGAGTATTTTAATCGTATAATTATAAGATCTGCATCATATAGTACATTTACTTACTTCGCATAATGCCTTACATTACCTATTTGTATCATTTGTAAGGCTTATTTTTAAAATAATAGTGAAATATGAACGTCTTACGAAAATTCAATCTTTTATTGCAGCTAAACTGTTATGTTCTGGCCACAACAGATATTGCGAAACCTGCTGATAGTATACTCTATTTTCATTCAGCGCGCCATCGCTCAGCTTCACTGACGAAATTTCGTTCTTAATTTCTTAATTCTATAAGGAATTGACTAATAATAACTTTTTGTAACGGGAGAATTCTACTCTTAAATGGTATCGTTTTAAGACTGATTTGAACATTTTCTTAAAAATATAATTGAAAATGTCTGTACGTCTCCGTCAGTAGGTCTATGCGTACGTATGAAAACACTCTACAGGTTGCAATCCTTAACAGATCTACTTATTTTTTTTTATCATTTCATCTGTTACCAGGATATAACTGTATTGAGTTTCATAACGATACATCCAGTAATTTAATCATTATATTCGACAGAACAATTAGAAATGAAATAAAACCACTACTTTTTCGGTTACCTCAGAACGGAAAAATAAATTTCAGTCAAATTAAATTTTTACCTTATCACTACATTTTCATTAACAAAGTGTATGTATACGAGAGTTATTTTAACAACAACTATAGAGAATTTTTTTTGTAGATAGGTTATGTCAATAAAAATATGAGAATTTGCAGTGGTAAGTATGGCAAGAGGCAAACTGTTTATCTTGCCAAAAACAGATGCCAAGTATATTGAAGCAGTAAAATAAAGAATGCAAGCTACTATTTTATTTTTTTGGCATAAAGGCTTATAGCCATACAGTACTATTTTATAAAGGTAACAACTTTTACTTACTTTCGTTTTTGAACTAATAGGTGCCCCTCGTTCCAAGAGCATATCAACCACTTGTTCGTGCCCACTCCTGGCTGCACAGTGAAGTGGTGTCAGTCCATCCCTTGTTTTTGATTCTATCGTAGCGCCATGTTCAAGTAAAAGAGCAACCATATTCGTTTTACCCCATTTAGCGGCTACATGAAGTGGAGTAATATTGTGTTTAGCAGCATAGTTTACGTCTGCTCCCTTTTGTATTAATAAATTTGCTATTTGCTGGTTACCATAATGAGATGCTATGTGGAGTGGTGTGAAGCCGGATTTTGATGTGACGTCTGGATTGTGTTCATTCTGAAATTAATTAAAAATTTTGTTATTTGACGAAACGATGTAGAATTACTTATTTAGTTTTAGAATTATCAGTTGAAGTTAAAATAATGTTTTTATGAGTAAATTTGGTAATATTTTGTCAGAAGTCCACGATGGAAGGCTGTGTTATGCTACAAATGAAAGAATGGCATATTGTGTTCTAATCAGTAATTTAAGAACACTTAATGGAATAACTAAGTTCAAGAAATCGATTTTGGAATTCCTTACTTTGTGCTGATATGAGAAAGGACACTTTACTCTGTTTTCTATCTATCGCTAATTTCTGTATCATAGATATCACTGTAGTTTCGGCACGTTATCATGCCATTTTCAAACTAAAACTTAGAAATATAACAATAAACATTAAGAATATTAAAATTATGTAAATAGGTTTACAAGGGATTAACGTTTGAATGCATTAAAGAGAATATAGGTCCAACTGATCATAGTACAGTAACTTGATGATCCCATTTCGGACTAGTTTTAAATTCAAATATGGAATATCAAAAAAGAATAAGGGTGATTTTCGCCCCAACTCAGGGGTTTCGAAAAAAAGAATTTACATTGGAACCTGTATATCATCGAATTCTACCTCTAAACCTCCGTATACGTATATATTATAACAAGATCTGGAATTGGATTGTTCTTTGAACATATGAGGTGAAGGATTGGGGGGCAAATAGGGGGAAATAAGTAAAGCAACCGGATAAGAGTACAGAAACTTAAAACTTGGTGTACTTATGTACTAGAAGTCAAGGCATTTTTTATAATATTTTCTATCCCCCCACCACCCCCACTACATTATCAAAGGGGTTGATAAAATAAAATAAAGATATTCACTTGAAATTTGGTATACGTATATATTATAATGAAATCAGAAACTGTTTTGGTATTATTCTGTTGAAGAGTTGGGAGGTATATAGGGGTAAATAAGGGAACATAAGTAAAGCAAGTTGGTAAGAGTACAGAAACTTGAAATTCTGTGTATAAGGCCTCAAATTTTTTTAATATTTTCAACCCCTCACCAACCCTCCTCCATTATTAAAGGGGTTGATAAAATAAAATTGAGATACTCACTTAAAATGTGGTACACGTATGTATTATAACGACATCTTGAACTAGATTATATTTTGAGATTATTCCGTTGAAGGGTTGGGGGTTAAATAGGGGTAAGTAAGGGAACATAAGTAAAGCAAGCTGGTAAGAGCACAGAAACTTGAAATTTGGTGTATGTACTAGAAGACAAGGCCTCAAAATTTTTTAAAATATTTTATATTCCTCCACCACCCCCCACTCCATTATTAAAGGGGTTGATAAAATAAAATTGAGATATTCACTTGAAATTTGGTATACGTATATACTATAATGATATCAGGAACTATATGATATTTTGGGATTATTCCGTTGAAGGGTTGGGTGTTAAATAGGGGAAAATAAGTAAAGCAAGCTGGTAACAGTACAGAAACTTGAAATTCGGTATATGTACTTGAAGACAAGGCCTCGGATTTTTTATAATATTTTTCAACCACGCCATCCCCACCACCCATACTCCATTAGAAAACGGGGTTGATAAAAATTTAGATATTCACTACAAATTTGGTATACGTTTGTATTATAACGACATCTGGAATTAGATTATATTTTAAAATGATTCCGTTGAAGGGTTGGGGGTTAAATAGGGGTAAAGGGAAAATAAGTAAAGCAAGTTGGTAAGAGTACAGAAATTTGGGATTTGGTGTACATAATAGAAGCGTAGGCCTCAGGTTTTTTTATAAGATTTTCCATGCCCCCACCATCCCATTCCCTTATTAAAAGAGTTGATAAAATTAAATTGAGATTTTCACTTGAAATTTGGTACACGTGTGTATTATAACGACATCTGAAGCTAGATTATATTTTGACACGATTCCATTGAAGGAGTGGGGGGTAAGTAGAAGTAAATGGGGAAAAAGAAGTAAAGCATGCTGTAAGAGTACAGAAACTTGGGACTTGGTGTATATACTAGAAACTAAGTTCTCAGATTTCTTTCTAATATTTTTCTATGACGTCTGCCCCAAATATTATTAAAATTCTAACCAGTAAATTTCACATACTAGAGTGCAAATATAGTCAAAATGTTTTCTTTAAAGTGACTGGGTTGAAAAATATGGATGTGGAAGTAGTGATTCCTTAGGCAGCTTTTTTTGTACATCTTTCTTGTTTCTCATGAAATGATAAAGTACACGTGCTCTTAAAAGTATAAAACTTAAGGACATGAAATAATAAGAATAAGTATATGTTTTTTTAGTAAGAATAAACTTATTGCAAATTTCTTACCTCGAGGAGAAGTTTGGCTGCCTTGACGTCATCTTTCTTGGCCGCTATATGTAAAGCAGGGAGTCTAATTTTCCCCCTTGTGTCATTTTCTAGTAAAACTGTCACTACCTTATCATGACCCTGTTGCATAGCCACTGCCAATGGTGTGAATCCATCCTAAAATGTAAATTTTGTAAATATTTGAATGCCGAAGTATCGCAAAGGAGTTGGACGATTAAAAGAGTTTTAAAAAATTGATCACATTGTTATTTCAATATGAACATATTTGTTTCTATTTGTGTATATTTTTCTTTTAGTGTATTTATTTATGAAAATTTAACAGCAGGTAGGTCTTGGTTGCTTTTTTTTAATATCCTACAACAAAGTTCTGTAATAACAATATGGAACAAGTGACCACACAGAACAGATTTCAACTGCTCTCATCCAAATAATGTCCACACATTTTATTATATGAAGGAATTTCTTCCTTGCTTAAATCATACTTTTACCAGACAAGAAGTGAAAGTATTTTTCAAAGTTAAGTTGCCTAAAGAGGCTCCCTCATCTCAAGCCAACAAAAGGATTCAAATTGTGGGTCAGATGTGACTCAAAAACTGATATGCATATGACTTGAATATTTACTTTTTAAAAGGCGGACAGGAACAGATATTAAACTCTTGAAGAAAATATGGTTACAGAGATTGCAGGCACTATTAGAGATTCCATTGTTAGTTTATATTTTGACATATTATTTACCAGTACAAATGGGAAACTTAAGAAAGTATTATACTCTTCGCAGTTTTTTGCAAATAATGTTAGTTTTACACATTTTTTTAAATTGCAAAACATTAAAACAATTATTTTCTTTTGCATAAATTCACTTTTCTCCTTTCTCTTACTGCCCATATTTGAATACAATCGAATTTTTCATTCTTAAGTAACCAGTAAAAAAGTTCATGTACAATCAGAATGGAACTGAGGTAGCCATGGTAAATTGAAAGGTAAGAGGTGACACTGAAGCTGAAATTTCATACCCAAATATGGTTGAATATTTCATTAAATATATAAGAGGGTTCGGTTTATCAGATCACGTGGCAGGGTTATATGATAAAGACAGAAACACTGTTAAATGGTCTAAGCGAATTTGTTATCGTTTACTTAGGACAGCACCAATGAACTCCTGGACTGTTCATTCCCATAAAATGAAGGAAGAAAAATATAAAATGTTTTTTGGATTCTCCTCGGGATTTTTTTACCCTCGTGAAGTTGCTAATAAGTTATCATAGGGAGCATGCAGAAGTTGCTAGTAATGAACTATATTGCAGGCCATCTCCAAACGATTTACAGGTGGAAAGAATAACAAAATTATGTAATTGTACCAATAGAAGAGAGATACAAGATCAATTGCGCCATGTGTTGCTTGCGATATTTTGTTATGCAAAAAGTGTTTTTTTTACAACTGTCAAAAAAGGCTATGTTTATTAACATCAGTGTATAAAATGAGACATTTTTTCATTGGCATTATTTGGTTTGAGCTACCATGCACATCAGTTACATATTATTGCCTATTTTTTATAATTTTTAATGTATACACAAGAATTAAACAAGCATCTAGTTCAAAAATATTTATTGTTTTATGAAATAATTCAACTGAAAGTAGAATTTTTTAAATTATTTTATTTATTATTTCCAATATTAACGTTAATTGTGCAACCACTGCAAGATATAATATTTACTCCTGAGGTGTTGTGGTTTTAATTGAATCTAGCTAAAATATTGTTTGCATGTCGTGTGCGAAATACTTTGTTCGTTCTCGATCACCATAGTAGTATTTCGCACCCTAGATACAAAAATAACTATTATAATTTATTACATGTACGTGATGGGATATTTATTTTCTCTACCTGACTTTTATTTTATTAAGTAAAGGTTGATACTAGTGGGACATGTGTCCTACTACCCTAAATTACGAACCTTATTAGGTATTTTCTAAAAAAGTTATTCTTTACAAATCATATTAAAGAAAATCCTAAAAATTAAACGATTTATTTTGTATTAGAACGGATAATCTTAACAATCAATAATACAGAGTTCTTCAGAATTTCAGCAAACCCGTATCCATATCCTCCAGAGATTTGTCTTAACTAACTTTAAGTAATTATTTCCTGAGCCTGAGCCTCACGTCAGCGATGCATCTAGGATGGTATATTTTTTCAACAATTAAAATATCATCAGTCTATAATTTACAAAACATAAACAATTAATTAATAAATTATATTCAAGGAATAAGGCAGAGCCTGAAACCTCTTGTGAAAGGACTACTATATCAAGAACTTACTTATCTCTTCGATCGCTTTTAATAAATCATATTGACAACGAATCGATTTGTTTACGATCAGACCCTCTTCATTCAAAATGTCAAAGGTATACTTTAGTGGTAATCAGTTAAATGTTAAGGTTTACGTTTTCAAGCGTTTTCAGATATAACTCCAAAGCTATTTTTATGTCCTATAAATTTATTCCATCATATAAAATACAGCATTAAAATTTTGTGAAACCCAACTGGAAAATTATAACCTTGGAGCAGGGCCACCTGACAATAGTATCTTTGATTTTATACTACTACTACTAATTCTAATACTTTCATTCGCATTTTAGTTTCGAAATTATATATTTATAAACACTTACTCGAAAATTAAATTACTTTTAATTATAACAAATTATTATTAAAAATAAGAATGACCTTTTAATAATAATGGTACAATATATCTGATATGCGATAGAAACTCAACCTCGAAGAAAAGGTTAAAGGTGTGTAGAACTTTGGTTCACAACCATAACATTCTGGGAAGGTTATGTATAAAGAACTTGTAACAATCCGTTTAGAGTGCTGAGATAATATACCCTTATGGATTGAATTTCCTTCCGAAAACAATTTTTTGTGTTCAAAATGTTTAAATAACTACTCTTAATCTAAAAATAACCTTGTAACGCTTAGGTGCTATAACTACATTTTGTATTACAACCGACAACTTGTGATGTACCGAAAGGTGTACCACCAGAAATCAATTTTATGAATCGTTATGCCAATCACAATTTGTGAAGGTGCAGATAAAGAAAAATGAAGTATTACCTTTTTCGAGTCATTCATCTGTCATTATTTAGTTACTATTCGAATGTGGTATTTAGTATATAATTTAGCCTTGTGTAGTACTAGTGTGTTTTTAAAGAGATAAAGAGTAGTCAATACATCTTTCCAAAATGAAAAGGTGTGTCGTACTAATTTTCAAAAACAATTAAAAAATTATTTGTATGTCACTATCAAATAGTGACACGATAACTGTTTCATTTACACGCTTATGAGGTAACCCCAAACTTGTTGAATATAAAACCTTTATCAATAGATTTCAATGCATATCCCAGTATATACCTAAAATATTACTATTGTTTAATCAGTCATTATTTCTTCTTTTACACTTGAAGTTATATTGTTTTCTTTATTCAGAGTTGATATATCAGGAGTATTAATATAATGAATAAAATTTCAAGACTGTATATTTGAAATTTTCCTTGACAGTATTAAAACGAGCAAATAGTGGTAATGTAGCATTTACAAAATACATTTGGAATTCTCCTCAACTGCCTCAGGTCCCCACGAATTACAAATTTAGTCACAGGAGCTCTTCAAATAACTATATCCCAGCGATTATTAGGATTGAAAGGCTGATGTTCGGTAAAGAAAACTGAACCCAAAGTACCTAGCGATTAAAATGTACCATAGACTACCCAAGCCATAGAAATCTTTTGATATTTTAATGATAGATTAGAAATAGTCGAACACTTACCTCTGTCGATAGACTTTGATTTGCCCCATTGGCTAGTAGGTACTTGACAACATTGTCATGATTTTCCTGAGCGGCCATATATAGTGGAGTGAATCCATTTTGGCTTTGTACATTAACTGAAGCGCCATGTTGAACAAGAAGTTTGACCACTTCCTCTTGTCCAGCAAGGGAAGCAATATGAAGTGCTGTGTTGCCTTTTTTGGTCGCCGCGTCTACCACAGCACCCCTTTTGAGAAGTTCTTCTACAATTTCTACGTGACCGTCTTTCGACGCTAAATGAAGAGCGTTCAATCCATTCTAGAATAACAAAGAAATATTATCGTTAACGTTTTTCTCAGCATTTTCGATAATTTATATAGTGCGGATTGGAATTAGAAATGTGATAGATCTAACATTAAACATAGCTAGAAAACTCATTTATCAACAGTAAAATCACAAGAATTTTTTTTTATCGGATAAATTTCTCTTTGTAACGAAATAATTTTGCAAATCAGTGATTTCATAAGAAAGACTGACACGAAAAAAATTGCGAGATCGGAGGACGAGCGATTTTGTTAAATGTCAGTTTTTCGAGCAAAATTACTGATTGGAAAAATCTCGAGTTAAAAAGAAATTTATCCATAAAAGAAAAGCTCGAGTCTTTCTAGCAAGATAAATTAACGACAGAATATGTGAACGAACAACATCCTTCAAATAATTGTTTATACAATTATTTGAAGGAACAGTTATTAAAAACACAGTTATAAATTGTTTGGTTTGGTGTACTGATTTCAATATTCTCTTCTGGAAACTAACACATGTCGAATATTCGTTTTATTCGAGGCTCATAAGTTACTAACAAGATTTTCGTGATGTTCAGGGTCAATTTGGAGGTAGGGTTTAATTCATGATGATGATCAGTGTCCGGTTATCTTTATAAGTTGTTGGTCACTTATCCCTGGTTTGGCTAAATGGGAAACTGTACTGGCACGGTTGATTGGAATGATTGATTGATTTCGTCTTTTTTGTGGATTGAGGAATTGATTTTCCTAAAAGGTTTTTTGTAATTTGTTCAGACGAAATTTTCCCAATACGACTCATATTGTATAGTATAGTTTCCACAACACTTAAAAATTATAGCTGACAGTACAGATTTTAAAGTGACGTGCGACTACTAGATGTACTCTGCTTTTGAGTAATGGGTATTTTTATCGGTGGTAAAAAACGATGCACCTCCTTTATCGCTGTCAAAGTGACAAAAATGTGACTGACAAATACTTTTTATATAGGAGTTAATTTATCACTACAACGACTTTACATCACTCACAGTCACAAATAAACGGTAAAAAGAAATTAGCAATGCTCTATTTTTGCACTCGCGGCGTTGTTTTTGGGACCATTACCATTTAAAATAGTATAATGGACCATTTTGAAAATGGAACTTATGCATGATATTTATGGTAGTACATTTTCACGACTATATCACAAGTTTATCAAAAAATGTCTTTCCAATAAGGAATTCACGCGAAACTTGTGAACACTATTTGCACCTCGTCTCTAATCATTATTTAAGCCACATCTCGATGAGAAATGCAATAACTCCAAAATATACATCCATAGCTGCGTCCTTAGTTCTTTCTTGAGTAAATGTAAAATGTTATGGTTTTTCTTTTTTAATAATGTTCACAAGTTCTTTCATTCTTTTGCATCATTTTGCTAGGCAGAAATGGGGCTGTTCATATAGAATTCTATGTGCGGATTTCTCTGACATGAGACCCTAATTGTGGCACATGTAGATGTAGTGAGACAGAAGCCCACAAACCTGGAGCATCGAATTGCACACAACCACAATCATGTATGTGTACGACGACTGAATTCGAAACATCCTAATTATCTGGATGGTACCGAACCAGAGATTCCCGTTAACATATGCTAATTATAATAAATCAGTTTATAATAGATTTAAACATCCAATTATATATACGAAATTCTTAAAATGATTATGCAAAGTGTAAGGTACTAATAACAATAATAGTAAGTATGTAGGTAACAAAACAATAACATCTAGTTTTTAATCTATAGAGCTGCAATATCAACGTTAATAGAATGCGGCTAAATTTGACAAACTAAATTTTATTAAATTTATTATACAATATAAATGTTGTTGATCGAACTAAGCAACTTGTTCTTGCAATGTTGCAATAAGTGTTGTAATAAAAGATAACCAGAAGTCAGGTTATCGAAAGAATGCAAAAAGTCATTAATATTTTTACATATAGTTTTCATTCTAGTCCTCATAGTTAGTGTTTCTTTTCGCTGTTTGCAATATCCTATAAAGAATATGTTTCATTACTATAAGCAAACAAATAATAAATAATTAAGTATTGTGATACTTCTCGCTCGTAATCCTTAAGAAGCCAAAATACGATAATTTATTTAACAATAAGCTTTACATTCTGATGGGTAAAATAAGAAAAACAGAATTCAGAATATATACTTGAATATATTCTAAATTATCTACATGACACTGGTATATACCAGTACCAAATAAGCATTTCGTTTTCGATAAAAAAACTTAATATATTTTTTGATCGGAGCATTCCGTATTCAAGCTTTATTATGTATGAGGAATATAACATGTGTTATTATTAGTCGACGATTTTTGTCGTGAAACCACACATTCAACTCGTCCTTTGGACTTGTTGAAGCTGCAGCTTGGTTTCACTCATAATTAATAAATATCATGGATAACAATAATCATAGCACTTGTTATATTACCACTGGTAATACCATTGCAGAAGCTGTTAAAGGCCGATCTAGTCTGATTTACTATTAATAATAACGTTTGATTGGTAGAATGATCTTGGAAAATGAAAATTCATTAACTTCGATGTCAACTCGTGAAATAATCAATTATTGTCTGTAAAAGAGCATAATCTTCAGCAACTTCAGTTTCTTTTGTAAATCTTAAGGTTCTCAGCAATTGATTTGCTTAGGTAGGACACATAAATACGAGAACACAACAGATTTAAACTAGACTCTTGAATATAAAGCTGCTTTACATTCAAAGCCCGTACTGTGGCATAGAAGTGACACATTATCGATTCTTCATGAAGCTATGGTGATTGGAGGATTTATTTTCAGTGCATTCACAGATGTAATAATACCTGGGCTCAAAGGGCTTTGAAGAATTATAGAAATTGAACTAGTTGAACAACTATAAGTGATCTCCCTAAATGTTTTGCAAAATTACCCAAAATATACAAAATGAGATTCTTGAATACATGTTCCTCAGAGTAGAGACGTTTATAAAAAAACTCTTTGGGGCTACATAACTAAGATCATCTCTAAGGAAATAAATAAGTATAGTAGTCATAAAAAAGTATTATTTTTTTTTTTTCTTGAATAGGTTTAGAATGTTATGAAACGTGGAGATTTGAAACTTGAGCGAAAAGAAAATTTTCTGTATGTCTGTCTGTAATTTTTTTTTGTCCGCACGGTTTCTCGGGAACGGTTTAAGATATTAACTTGAAATTTTGTTCACGTATATATTATAACAAAATCTAGAACTGGATTGCTTTTTAACATATCCGGTTAAGGGTTGGGGGGTGAATAGGGGTAAATGGGGGAAGTAAGCAACTTGAAATTTGGTGGTTGTACAAGAGGCCAAGGCCTCAAAATTTTTATCCCCTCACTTCATTATTAAAGGTGTTGATAAAATAAAATTGAGATATTCATTTGAAATTTGGTATACGTATATATTATGATGGTATCAAGAACTAGATATATCTTGAGATTATTACGTTAGGGTTGGGGGTTAAATAGGGAAAAATAAGTAAAGCAAGGTGGTAAGGGTACAGAAACTTGAAATTCGGTGTATGTACTAGAAACCTCAGTTTTTTATAATACTTTATAATAAATCAATTTTTAAGGTAGGTTAAAAATTTGGGGGCTAATAGGGGAAAATAAGTAAAGCAAGCTGTTAAGACATGGGGATTTGGTGTATATACTAGAAGCAAAGGCCTCAGGTTATTTTAT
Organism: Stenurella melanura; assembly: GCA_963583905.1. NCBI lineage: Eukaryota > Metazoa > Arthropoda > Insecta > Coleoptera > Cerambycidae > Stenurella > Stenurella melanura. The sequence goes on from OY757309.1 coordinate 200,723,459, forward strand.
AATATTTTATAATATAAGCAGCTGTTTTTTCTTCAACCGTCAGAAAAACATACATTTCTAAACCCATTTTATGATATTAAAGTTTGAGACTTTGGACAGCTGTACGTTGTCATTGGCAGCATAAAAGTACTTGCTTTGACGCTGTGGGCGGCAGAGAAAGTACAACAGTGCAATATATCCAGAGGAACGCGTATTTTGTTTAAAACGCCGGCCATACGATATTAACACAACTCGTTTCTGATAGTGAAATTAGAGATTTCTTTCCTTTATTTTTTTTATAGCTAATCGACGTTTGAAGAAAAAAAATAGCATGTTTTATTCGGAGTAAAAGCCACTTGTTGCGACTCATCTGTAATTGCCGGACTCACTTCTTTGGTGCGGTAAACCTACAGACTCGTCACAAGAGTATCACTTTTACTCATAATAAAACAATATACTATTTTACAATAATTTACAATCATTATTTAAATTTTTTGAAAATTTTACCTAAAATTCAATGACCATAAAAAATACTATAACAAAGGTAAATTAATGTGGTTGTTCCCATTTGAAAGGAAATTTAATAATCTTGACGTAATAACGCTTTAATTTTTAAAGATGTTTTTTATAAGACATTCTGGAGAATGACATTCTTCACATTTTTTTAAGATAGAAACTATTTTCAGTTAAAATTATATTTGGTTTAGATAATAAATTTTTTGTCGAAAGGCCATGGCAGGTTAAAATAAGAATTCGTGCCTTTCCTCAAGAGATTTGCGTTTCATTTCTAATGTTGGCTCATTTCAGCAATTAACTCTTAGAACTGAGCTATTTCACTTTTAACACTAATTTTACATACTCTGCTCTTAAATAAAACAGCTAAAATGTGAGGAATTAGAAAATGAGAAATATAAACATTTTTTATAATATCTCTCATCCAAACGCATACAGCAGTAATTATAACTAAGGATAAATAAAAATAATTTGATTCAGATATAATACTTACAGCATTACTGGTGTTAATGTCAATATTTGACTTTAAATGTTCTAAAACTTTATCCAGTTGGCCATTCCGGGCAGCACGCAAAAAGGACGTATTTCCGTCAGACTGAAACAAAGAAAAGGATTATTAGTTTTTTCTATTTTTATAATAATGGTACACTATAGTAATAGTTTTGCTTGTTTAAGTAATTTCATAGAATTGTGCGTGGCGTTATTAAGGCCTTAAGTCCTAAAGAATTAGAGGCAAAAGTTTTTAGTTGTTTCAAGCTTTCTCATAAATCAGTATAAGTTGAAGAAATTATAACGATAATAGTAATTAATTATTTTATTAAACCAACTGAAATTATCTTACAATATATTTTTTTCAGCAATATAAGTAAGGAAAAATCAATTATCAGCTCAACACGGATCAGTTCGACAGTTACCAATTTAATTAATATTACAGATTTTATTTCGGATTCTATTAATATGGGCGTAGAACTGTACAAACAAATGTTATTTATATCGATTTTTCTAGGGCCTTCGATAGATTGAAGCACGATATCCGCTTAGACAAACTTATTTTTTTTGGTGTTTGGTTAATATTATAGCGCTTTTTAAATCCTATCTAAGTAATTTAAAGCAATATGTTGTATATCATGGTGCTGTATTTATCGAGGTTTTAGCTACGTTGAAATTCGCTCAAAGTTCGAACCTTTTATAATATATTTATTAACGATTTAGTAGAAAGTCCTAGTGTTAACTTCCTTTTATATGGGAATGATTTAAAACTCCTTTGCAAAGTTACCTGTGAAGATGATTACTTCGTACTAAAAAATAATTTTGATCATATTAATACATGGTGAATGATAAACAAATTGTCTTTTGTATTTACAACAAAACAAAATGTTCCATTTTTACAAATTGGCAATCAGACACTTTTTCGTCATGACATTCTTTGTACCTCGGGTGTGGCATTTGATATATTATAGCAAATCTACACTATTTTTGTTAAACTACATCCTGAGTATGCTTCAGCAATATGGTGGTAGTTAAGTGATTAAATTAAGTTGTGTATCCTATTCTATAACTAATTACAAAAAGACTCAGTAGGAACTCAGTAATGTATCAAAGAAATTCATTTATTAATTAATTAAATTGGAGTTCATACAGCAAGCTATAATAGAGAATATTTTTCTCCGCGAGCCAGTTAATTTTACACGAAGGGTAGAGGGAGAGTATTGGTTTATCCACATATAATTAACTACGATCGATAAGGTGTCTCATTATTTGCAGCCAAAGCTACTTTCTAATAAGACACTCGATACTATGCTTTCAGCGCCATTAACCGGTATTTGACCTACATAGTTTATAGTAAATAGAAGCCTTTCTCTGTAATTTAGCCTAGTTTTCAAGAAACTCTTGAGCTTTGAGATGAGATGACCTGAAAATGTATTCTCCAGAAGTCGATTAGCAGATAAGATAGATGCTACGCCAACTTAGTATAAAAAGTATATATTAGGATGTAAATATGACAGCTAGCTAATTTCATGCCTTTGTTATACTAAGTGTTTGAGAAAATAAAATATATTTGACAGTTTACTTCATAAACTTGTTTTCGTAACAACCACCTAGGTAACAGCTGTCTCACCTGGTAAGACTGACACCTAACGCGATAAGAGGATTGGTCTAATGATGTGTCTTATTTAACTATATATCTTACGCCAAAGTTTGTGAGGGATGCCACAGTGAAAGATTTACTTGAGAATTCCAAAGTATTTCAAAGTTGTCTTTAATACATGTGAACGCGCATTATCTTATTGGGGAATATAATTCGAAAACGTTCTGCCATGTAGCAGAAGATGATTTTTAAAGTTTCCTGAATATGATCATGGGTGGTCATACTGGTCATGTTATTCCTCACAGATACCAGATATGGCCCGCTTACTATGGTCTGTCAAACCATAGCTCCCATACGTGACATATGTACATTTCTACAGAAGGCTCAGAATCACTTTTTCCGCGATGTCTTCACAACTTGACCAACATGTATATCCAAACAAAAGCGGGACTGTCATAAAAAATTATCACATTTAATCTCTCATCCCGCTGTAGAATAGTTTGTGTCCATTATCAGCTCTAAGAGTTAGATAGATAGAAGTTAGATCTGTCGTGTTTGGTACCGTTGGATAAGATCTCCCCATACTACGGTCTACAAATTCTATTATGTGAACTCCTTGAACTAAGTGTCCGAACGGACAATCTTGATGTTCTTTGAAGCCAAGTATCTTTATCTCATCGTAGATGAAACTACGTTTGACAATATATTAATACAGAGCCTTGGTTCCTACTTAGTCGATTGGTAATACCAAAGAATGGTGTACCTGCCTCTCGGAATCAAACTATACATTTCCTATTAAACTTTCTGACCGAAATTTACACTTCTACGTGTTCTAGATATGGTAATCTTCCAAAAAACACAAGCAAACATGTTATATCAGAATAAGTTACCAACTCTGACAATAGTGTTTCCATTTCATATATTTGGAAATTTTATTAAGTTGGGTATACTAGACCTACCGGGGGTAAATCTACGCAGGTATCTACGCGGAATTTATTAATGAATTAGGAAAACTAGACATGCGATTATCATATGTATTTTACTTGATATTATACAAATATTCTTCAGCTTACGTTACTACGAGATTTTATTTTTAGGTTTATGCTTCTCAGATATTTTGTTTTTTCTAAACATCTGTTAAAATAAATTAAATTCAAATTTAGTTTCGCAACGTAAAATATAAATATCATTCAAATGCGGAGACGGAATACCTGAAGGTATTTTCATGCGTCTTCGCATCCTCTTATTACTTCGTAGTAGAGGCGGCATAATTCACTCTCGTAGTCGTAAACGTCAAAGGTAAAACAGATTGGAATCAATAAGATGTTAGAACTCTTCTAGATTCTATCTTGTAAAAGAAGGACCTCACTGAACGAGTTAATTAGATTTTCGGCATAAATGGCTCCTAATTATATGAATCTACTAAAAGGCAACATTTTAGAAATATTTATTAGAGCAAATTAAGTAAATGAACTACACTTTGTCATTAACCAGACCACTTTGCCATTTATTAGTATTTTGTCTTATAAATGTATTTTTACTCTTGAATATTTCCCTGTCAGTCAGTCATTGATATTATTTTACCAGGTATCTATTCATTTTCAGATTCTCAAATTTCGAATATTCCATAATCTTCCAGTAGTCGCGCCCGGTCTCTCAGATCGGCCCGACAATGTATTACCGACATTTTAGAAACTGGAAGGAGTAGCTATCTCTCGGGCACAGTACCTTCCTAACTATACCCTATAAAGCGTTAGTCTTTGTTAGAGCAGTATTGTGTTCATACGTTAATAGCTATAACGTAATCCGGTCTGTGAGACCTGGGTGACTACTAGTGCAAATATTTGGTTATCTGTGTTAATTTATACAAATAGGTATAATTGCGGCAAAATAATATTTTTTTTGTTGATATATTCATTTAAAACTTTTTTAGACATGAGTTACGAACAAGAGCAAGAGAGATTAAGGATTTTGTTAGAAGTTCAAAGTGATAATGAGGAAGTAGCTTACGATGAATCTGATGCTGACGAATCAGATCATGAACAAGTCGAATTTGAAAATAGTGAATCCGAATAAGACATTTCTGATACATAAGAAGATGGCTTCACGGAGAGCAATTCATTGTCATTCATAGGAAAGAATAGGCTAACGTATTGGAGAGAACGTTCGCAAGAACCTAAAACTGTTAGAACCAGAGCAGAGAATATTGTCAAAATTTTACCTTCCCCAAAACTAGCTACAAAATCTTTGAAAGGTGCAAAAGAAATATGGGAATATTTCATAAATGATGCTGATTGATTTGATTGTAGAATTCACAAATCAATTTATAGAATCAGTTTCTCAAAAATTTGCGCGATTTAGAGATGCTACTACAACAAACGCAATTGAGATTCGGGCTTTACTGGGACTACTATACATGGCAGGAGTTTATCATGCAAATCGTTTGCATGTTGAACAATTATGGAATACAGATGGGTCTGGTGTTGAAATATTTCGCCTTACCATGTCCTTGCAAAGATTTAGGTTTCTCCTTAGATGCCTACGTTTTGACGACATGAATTCTCGCGAAGAACGAAGGGCAATAGATAAGCTAGCAGATATACGAACTCTTTTTGATAATTTTGCGACTAATTGTCACAATGGTTTCAACCACTCTGAATACGTAACAGTTGATGAAATGCTTCCAGGATTTGGAATAAGATTTAGCTTCCGTCAATACATTCCATCTAAACCGAATAAGTATGGCATAAAAATATACGCATTATCCGATGCCTATATGTATTTTATATCACTTATTTACTGTTTCACTTTTTAAAAAATTTTATTTTCACAAAAAGTTACAATTGAAAAAACTTTTATTTAACTTTAAATATTTGAATTAATTATACAATGGTATATAAAGTTGAGTACAATAATATGTGTAGACTGACTCTGATAACGTTGTGAGTCGTATTTATAACATTCTATTTGCTGACGCTGGCATAAGCATTTCTTGGAAATTAATGCTATGCAAGCGTTTCGCATGGGAATGGAATAAAATCCAGGAAGCTGTTATCGCTTATCTCAGATAAAGATATTGAGTTACTTAGCATATAACAACTCCCCTTTTTTTTGAAAAGTCGGTGTTATTCGCCGACTTTTTGGGGAAAATCGGGCATTTCATTTTCTTCTGTGTGTAGATGGGGTCTTCTTCTCAGGAGGGTGTTGATTCTGTTCAGCATCTCGTTAGGAGTTGCGTCGTTAGGTTTCCTACAGCAACAGCATCTTCTTTTGCACTTCCAGGCGATGTAGGAGGTGAGAATACAGATTCCGAGACCAATAACTATGTACATGCTCATAGAAAAGTGTTTAGTTATGAATGGCTCGTTTATTAATTTATCCAAGTCTCTGGAATATTGTTCGAGTTTGTGGTTGGCTATATCCAGATTTTCGACATTTAAATGATCGAATTGAAGAGGTTCCAATTTGGGTAGTTGCATTTTTTCGGGGATGTCACTACAACAGTCATAGGGTATAACCACTGGGTGTGAATTGTCTGTAACGTTGATAGTATTACGGCCTTCTGCTTGCACTTTCGTTATACCGACAAACGCGTAACAGTCCGGGTGAAGTTTTAATATAGAGTTCTTATTAACACTGGTGATTTTTGTGTCCATTTGGTTACAGTTTATGGTGATATGAATGGGTTCAGAAACAATTATTAACCACACATTGTCTTGTAATTTCTGAACGTTATAACCTTGTCCGTACACGAGAGAACTTTCACAATTTTCGGGAATTTTCCTGAAGTTTTTTAGTAACTGGGCCTCGCATGCTGCACTGCTGTCGATCGGGTAGGCGTAAAGGTCAGAGCATAGCTTCTTGCGAGCATCTAGTTGTTTACATGTGCTCAGATCTTTGACGGGGATGTACATTAAAGAATCATCGTTACGTGCAATGAATTTTTGAGAAAATGACAAAACGTGGTGTAGGCCAGTTCTATTGTCTAGAATCGGGATGGGGTATAAATGATACAAAGTATAGAGTTGTTGTTCCACTAATGGTATTCTTAAGACAAAAACGAGATCTGATTTTGACTGAAAGGCTTCCAGTTCGATAATTTCCAAGTATTGGGGAATTTCTGAATATTTTACTGGAAGGGGTAAATTGTTTTTAACTAGATTTTGAGAGATTTTTTGAAGTGCGGTAATCAAACTTTCGGGTGTAATGATTGAAGAATGTATTATTTTTAGGCGGGCAAAGGTAATTGAATTTAAAATGTCATCTAAGTTATTCTGAAGGTACAGATAACTTTCAGTTAGTTTTTCGCATGTTTCAACAAATTTTAGTTCGGCTTGAACCAGTGCAACTCTATCATTTACATTATGTAATGCAATTTGAATTTTTCTCATGTCTTCGTTAAAGGTTTTTATATTGGTTTGCATGTCTTGAAATGTTTCATTAAAGGTCTTTATGACGGTAGAGGTAACAGATATTTGATTTTTTAAAAGGTTTTCTATTTGATGTTGGTCGTTATTTAATTTATTGATACTGTCTGTGAAGAATTGTCCATCTTCAGCATCTAAATTACCGGTAATGGCTTTGAATACGCTACCTATTCCGTTTAGTATACCGCGTTTGAATCGTTTAGTGTTAACAAAGACTTCCTCAAACTTTACATTAAGGGAGTTCGATATCTGATTTAGAAGCGTTATGTGCGTTTTGACTTTGACAAGGAATTCTTTCGTTTCGCGTGTATCAACGGCAAATATATCGACAATTGACTTTAAAATTTTGTTGTTGTTGATGAAGGCTTCTTCAAGGCTTGATAGGTTTTTATGGACTAACAGGGTCCATTTATCATTGGAAATTACTATCCTTGTTTCATCGTGGTAATAGACTCCGACGGTGTTATTGATCGGTGTTATTTGGTACTGGGATATGGCTGCTCCGATCAGCAAGGTGAACCTGTAAGGCAATTTAGGCTTCAAAATATGGTTTTAACCTGTCAAAATTGGCTTTAGTTTTTTGTTTTGTTTTTTTGTTAAGGAGGGTGGCTGAGTTTTTATGAAGTTCTAGAATCTCAAATGGCCCGTTAAATTTGTTACTTAATTTATCGGTAATTTGGGATTCTTTTACGTATACCTTTTGACCAATTTGATATTCGGGGGTTTCTTTTGAAACATGGGAGTCAAATCGAATCTTTGCTTTTTGTTTTTGATTTTCAGTTCTTTCGCGTGCGACTTTATAATAGTGAGAGAGGCGATTATTTAAGTCTCTGACGTATTTCGTGACTAGTTCCTCTTGATTATAGAGTGTCTCGGGCGGTCTGCTAGACGTATGTCCGAAGACTAACTCGTAGGGTGTAAATCCGTGAGTTTTATTAGTGGAGGTGTTATAGCATATTATCGCGTAAGGTAATATGTTGAAGGGGTGTTCGTCAGGATGCTCCGTCATATGTATTCGGATCATTTCTAGTAAGGTTGCATGAAACCTTTCCAAGGAACCATTCGATTGTGGGTGTCCTACACTAGAATGTGTTATTTTGATGTCATAAAGGAGGCATAAGTCTCTTAAAATGGCGTTATCGAATTCTCGACCGAAGTCGCAGTGAATTCGAAGAGGTGTTCCGAAGTGCTGGAAGTAAACGAGTAGAGTGTTTGCGATCGACTTCGCTGATTTATCTTTGATGGGATATGCTTGACTGAATTTTGTCAGTTCGTCGCGTATTGTAAGCGCGTAATTTCTTGTAGGAATTTCTAGAAGATCAATGTTAATACGTTCAAAAGGGGACTTAGGCGTTTCCGTAATTACTAGGGGTGACTCTAGGTTTTTTCGACAGATTTTTGTTTCTTGGCAACATTTGCAAGTTTTTACGAATTTTTCGACATCCTTTGTCAGTCCTTGCCAATTGTATTTTTGTCGAATGCGCCTAATGGTCTCATTTATTCCGCGGTGCAGATGAGCTTTGCCGGTATGGTATTGATCGATAATAATCGGAATTTGGTCTTCACTAGGTGTCTTAGTAACGTTCTGGCATATTTTGAGTTTCACGTCTTTTTCTGCTAGGAGAAATGACAAAATTTCGAGAATGGGGAGATCGATATTGTTTTCAATATGATACGTTTTGGAGTCATCGAATTCTTCCCGACCGTTGTATAGTGAGATAAACAGGTTCTGGATTACAGTTTCGGGGTCGTACGGAAGAGCTACGATAAAGTAATTTCTATGTCGCACCGACTTACTGGATAATTTATTTATTGTTAAATTCCGAAAGTCTGCGTTTTCTTCGAACAAATCTTCAATGATTTTGTAGTGAAAATCTTTGAGATTGTTTTGTTGGAAAAAGGTCACGATATTTTTGTTAGTTTTATCTAGGAGTTGTCCGTTCAAGAATTCAATTTTGGAATAGTCGATAAGCGACTTTGTTTTGTATAGCTTTATGAAAGTTTCGAATTCTCTTAGGGTGTCCTCTTGTTCGTTGGTTTCTGTATCGTCACTTTGACTATCAGAATCGGCTTCTGCTGAAGTCGAGGGCCTTTGGATAGGGTACGTTAATAATTTGGATTCCGCTTGAAAGTTAGAAAAATTTTGTATGTGATTTATTTTTATGCGGGAAAGAGCGTCTGCGTTCTTGTTAATGCGACCGGGTTTATATTCAATTTCATACTCGTATTCTTCGAGTTTCAGGCGCCAACGTGCTAGGCGGCTACCGGGGTCTTTTATTGAGAAAAGCCACGTTAGTGGTCTATGGTCGGTTATTAGTTTGAATTTTCGACCAAAGATGTATGGACGGAAGTGTTTTACAGCCCATACGATGGCTAAAAGCTCGCGCTCGATAGTTGAGTATTTGGTCTCAGCTTTGCAAAGTGTTCTTGAGGCGAAAGCGATTGGTAAATCTTTTCCGATGGGGCCTTGTGAGAGAACAGCGCCGATGGCGAAGGCGCTTGCATCAGTGGTCAGTAGAAATGTTTCGTCAAAGTTTGGATAGATAAGAACTGGTGTCGAAGTAAGGGCTTGTTTTAATTCTTCGAAAGATTTCTTGCATTCTGAGTCGAAAACAAAAGGAACATCTTTTTGTAACAATTTGGTAAGAGATTTGGATAACTTCGCGAAATTACTTATAAATCTGCGATAATAACCTGCCAGACCGAGGAAGGATTTGATTTCCTTCTGGTTAGTAGGCTGAGGAAAATTTTGGATGCACTGGATCTTATCGGGGTTAGGTTTCACTCCTTCTTTGGTAATGAGGTGACCTAGATATGCGACCTCCTTACGAAGAAATTCGCATTTATCAGGCTGGATTTTTAGATTGGCATTTCGAAGACGTTTGAACACTTCTGTGAGGCGAGAAATGTGTTCATGGACTGTTGGGGAATATACGATAATGTCGTCCATGTAGACTAGACATCTCTCGTTCTGTATACCCATGAGAATATTATCCATAACTCTCTGGAAGGTGGAAGGGGCGTTTTTAAGACCGAAAGGCATACGAACGAATTCGTAGTGTCCATTGTCTACACTGAAGGCACTTTTTGGTATATCTTTTGGATCTATCTCTATCTGGTGGAATCCAGATGCTAAGTCCAATGTTGTAAAGTATTGGCACTTGCCTAATTGATCCAAGAGATCAGAGATATTTGGTAAGGGGTATTTGTCTCCTACAGTTACCTCATTGAGTTTCCTGTAGTCCACAACTACACGCCATTTTTGCTTACCAGAAGCATCGAGCTTCTTAGGGACGACCCACACTGGGGATGACCAGGGGGAATTTGAGGGACGAATAATATTTTGGTCTAACATTTTGGATACCTGCGTTTTGACCTCTTCTTTGTGTATCTGAGGGTACCGATACGATTTTGTAAAAATCGGTTTCGCGTCATTGGTATCTATCGCGTGTTTAATCTCGTTAGTGAAAGTTAGTTGATCGCCTTCAAGATAAAAGATGTCCGCGAATTCTAAACAAAGTTGAGTTATTAAATCGTTTTCCTCCTCGTTTAGGTGGTCCAGACGGAGTTGATTTTTTATTTCATACTGTCTGTCGAGGCAAATTTGGGAGTTTTCTTCGCCTATATTATTTAATGAGAAATTTTGGATCGCTTCTAATTTTATATTTGAAAAATTTACAGTTTTTGGTACTGCGTTTGCGTTTAATATAGAGGTAATAAATTCGCCTTTGTCGTTTATTTGGACTATCGCGTTAGGGAGTCTTACCTTGTCTACTTCGGTAGCTTGCAGTATAGCTTCCGTGTTTTTTAAATGACATTTGAGTTTGGTAATTTTTTCCGTACGCGGTTCAACTGAAATTATATTTGAAATGTTACGAATAGTATCTTGAGCGTCCGGGTTTGGGTAAATTTGTACATTTGATAGACCCTGGTCTGTGACTTTATGAATCGGAATTGTTTTGAAATTTGTTATAAGTTTTTTGTTTTTTATATCCACCATACAATCATAGCGTTCTAAGAAGTCAGAGCCTAAGAGTCCATCGAATTCTATGTCGAGATCGCATATATAAATTTTGAACGGTTCATTGTTGTCAAATGGGATAAAAACAGATTCATTAATAATTATTTTTTGTTCGGTTATGCCTTGGATCGTAACATTTTCTGGGCATCTCCTACTATAATTTCTACAAATTTTTGGTTTAAATATAGACAATCCGGCTCCCGAGTCGATTAATAGTCTATGCGTATTAGTAGCATCATAGATATAAAATAAGTTTTTAGACTTGACAGACAACAAGGGGCTTATAGAAACTGTTGTTCCGGAAAATTGAGATTCGGGTTGAAATTGTCCAAGTTCATGTTGCCGAATTGGGTTTGCAATACTGTCATATTGGAGTCCCTGGTTTTGTGATACGGTGGGTCCGACTGGGCATGAGGGCCTGATCGAAAATCCCGATTGTATACAGGGGTTGCTTCGAAAGTTGGTTCCTCTGCGTAATAATTCTCGGAGGGGTTATTAGCAGTATAATAATCCTCATTAGTGCTGCTATATTCCGAAGTATTAGCTGTATAATAATTCGGATTCGCTTGGGGGTCATTATCCGTATAATATCCCTCATTACTATTTTCGTACGAGATGTCAGAGTAATAATTTTGATTTTGTTCTAGATTTTCGGGTTCAGTATTTTGATTGAAATGAAGTGTTTTCCTATTCACATTTGGTTTAAAATAGTTTGGATTCGGTTGAATCGCAGGGGGTCTCGCATTATTAAAATTTGGGTTTGGTGTAATAACTGGTGGTCTTTGTTGCTGAAAGTTTTGAGAATTTCCGGGGTTTTGGTTATAATAGTTAGGTCTTTGTTGGAAATTTTGCGAATTTCCAGGATTTTGATTATAGTAGTTAGGCCTTGGGTAATTTTGGGGGATGCCAAAATTTGGGGGTCTAACATTTTGTTGTCTTTGACGGCATTCGTTCGCGATGTGTCCCGCACGTTTACAAAATGAACATTGCTTTACTGCTAAAGGTGAATTTAGGTTGCGCATAGGTGTAATGGCATTATTGTTACGATTGGTTTTTTGTGTTTCAAAATAATTTAATTGGAGCTCCCTTCGAACTCTCGCTATTGCCGTTAGCATATCTGGGGGATCACTCGCCCTAACAACATGTGCGATTTTAGGTTCTAATCCCGTGAGTAGAGTGTTCAAAACCATACCTTCAGTTAACTGTATTTGAGCTTGTTTTTGCATCGCCGTTAATCTTTGCTTTTGAACAGAAGCATGCATTTTTGCTTCGTGGGTTTGTAGGCGTGCAATAAAAGTAAGCGGGGATTCACTGGGGAGCTGTCGCATCCTTTGCAAATCCTGTATTAGTGAAGTAAGGTCTCTACTATCTCCGAAATGATTTTCTAAGAGTGTTTTAATTTCGTCCCATGTAGTGGGGTTTCTAGAGTTCACTAGTTCAGCTGCACGACCTTTTAATTTGTTTTTTACATGAACTGTTAAAAGAACTGTTTGATTGCCAATTGACATGTCGTAAGCAATTTTGCATGAATTTAAAAATGTATTTAAATTAATTTGATTACCGTCATATTCTGGGACAATTGAAAATATTTCGCTCAACTTATATGGTTCAACAACATCTGGTTGAGGTTCATTTGGTTGTTGTTGTTGTTGCTGCTGTTGATGAGCCATATTTCTAGTCGTTACTGGCATAAACTAATTTGAATTTTGAGGACTTATTTATTTTACTTATAATTCAGAGACAACAGAACTGTTTTTACCACAATAATACGCAAGAAATAGTACGATTAATAATTAAAATAAGTTTTGCACTTGAATGATTCAATAAGTACTTACACGTAAACCTTCATTTAGACGTTGGTCCTTTTTCTGTTTTAAGGGATTGGAATCCGCCACCTGTTGTCAAAGGTCTCCTTGTTCCGGCGATCCTTTCCTGAAGTTAGGCCCTTTTTGGGGTGCTCCTTGTTCTTCGGGGAGGTTTTCGTCAGTTAGGCTTTTCTACCAGGTGTTTTTCCAGATCCTACCGACTGCGCCACTTTTATATCACTTATTTACTGTTTCACTTTTTAAAAAATTTTATTTTCACAAAAAGTTACAATTGAAAAAACTTTTATTTAACTTTAAATATTTGAATTAATTATACAATGGTATATAAAGTTGAGTACAATAATATGTGTAGACTGACTCTGATAACGTTGTGAGTCGTATTTATAACATTCTATTTGCTGACGCTGGCATAAGCATTTCTTGGAAATTAATGCTATGCAAGCGTTTCGCATGGGAATGGAATAAAATCCAGGAAGCTGTTATCGCTTATCTCAGATAAAGATATTGAGTTACTTAGCATATAACATGTATTATACAAGCCGGATGGAAGTTTATGTTGGCAAGCAACCGCAAGGGCCATTCAGTCTATCAAATAGTACCAAAGATCTTGTGCTCAGGCTTACTGATAATATTCGGAATACTAGTCGTAATTTGACGATAGATAATTGGTTTACGTCAATCCCTTTAGTTGAAGAACTGATGACACCACCTAATAGAATGACTGTTATTGGAACTATCAAAAAGAACAAGACAGGGAATTTTCCAAGCCTGCAGTACGCCCGGAATATACCAGTATGTTTGGATTCAGGCCCAAGTGCACTCTTGTATCTTACATCCCGAAGAAGAAAAAGAACGTGCTTTTAGTCTCTAGTATGCACAAATCTGACGAAACTGATAAGCAGACTGGTGAAAAGCAGAAACCAGTAATTGTTACTGAATATAACCGGACAAAATGTGGTGTGGATGTGGTGGATAAACTTGCCAGTTACAACTGCTCTAGAAATACACGAAGATGGCCAATGGTAATTTTTTATACAATTTTAAACGTAGCTGGCATTAACTATCGGGTAATATACTCTTTCAATAATCCGAAAAAAACAGTTTTAAGGAGGCAATATTTGAGACACATTGCCAATCAATTATTGCAACCTCATTTACATGTACGTGCTACCATGCTGTGTCTTCCTCGCCATCTAAAACTAAGATTACGAGAAACTTGTAAAATTGACGATGGAAATCAACAAGTTCATCCACAGAACAATTTACCTGGAAGATGTGCATATTGCGATTGGAAAAAAAAATAGGAAAACTAAATACGCATGCTTCAAATGCAACACATACATGTGTTTAGAGCATATCACAGCCATTTGCCAACATTGCCATGAAAATACTCTTCAACAGGACTAATATAAATGTTTTACAACTTTATTTATTACTAATACACCATATAATAATAATTTTAGTCCATAACAATCAAATAATTGACATTTTTTTTAGAATCAAAGTTTAAGATCCGAGATTTGAAATATTACATATTTTGGTTTTTGTTTGTAAAACTGTACTTAAAATAAATATTTTACACTAATACTGCATTACCGAATGCATTATTTATCCTAGAAACCCAAAGTGTAGCGAATTTATAAAAACCTATTTTATTTTGTTTAAAAACTGTTTTTTTTTTAAATCCCGCTTTCTCAGTCCGGCGCGACTACTGATGTCTGAAAAGTCAGCGCGACTACTGGAAGGTTAAAAAATCAGTAAAGGTATTTGTACAGAATTCCCTCTTTATTTACACATGATAGCCACTCTAAAAAATTATTAATTAAGAAGCGATATAGGAGAATAACAATCGGAATGTAGTTATCACTGTTGCTACAAAGAAAACCTACCAACTTTTAGTTAAGAAAATATACAGAGTGATCATCCGATGGCAAAAATTCAATATTAAATATAAAGTGCCAAATATGGAAGACCTTTACAAATTTCCACCATAGTTGAATTATTCCTTAGTATGACCACCCTTGTATATTTTTCATTAAAAGTATATTGGATGTTTTCCTTGCCAATTGTATTCACTAGGTCTATTCCAAATTTTATTGCCAGCTGTCACATTTTCTTCCTTATTTATTATGATAAGGCGGTTCACCCTATATACTTTCCAAGTAAAATCAACCCATTTCGTTGCTGACAGTAGCGTCAACTACCTACTAAAAACTGTTCTCCGACAAATAGTTTTTTAGATACAGCGCCAATAAAAACCAAACCATCAGACAGACTAACAGAATTGAAAGACCTTCCTTTTCGTAATCTACATGATTTTAAACATAAAAATCCGAAGAAATCTCGTAGGGTGACTTGTTCCTCTATCGGTAAGCGAGTGGAACAAAGTAATTTTAAAAAATTTCTAGCAGTCGTTTTCACTAATATTGAAACTTCGCGACGTAGAACCCTATGAATATACGATGATTCTTTAAAAAAAATTGTATACAAGAATTCTATTTATGTTCTTTGGCTAATTTTGACGAAAGAAAGAATTAAAGGAAAAGATTTTTTATTATAAATTCGATAATTTATAAGTTATTTATTTTTAATTGTTTGAAAATACCCTTTTTGACACTTCACAGTATGTTAGAAATCAGATTTTTTTATTAAAAGGAATTCTTCAAATCTTCAAATAATATGCGCAAAAGCACTTCCTCAATGTGTGCTGTTTACGCTTGTTTCTGAAAAGTGGAATATCAATATTAGGAGCACTTTTTCAAAATCATTAGTTGTCATTTGATGAAAAGGAATCGCCAACCACAGTATCTGTAAATGGCCATTAATATATGTTTTCTAGTGAATTCATATCAGTATGATGAAGTATATTTAGTGGATTAGTATTACTTTCATAAAAATTCTCTTTTATGTTTAATTATCGCCGTTTTCTAAAGCTAACGAAGCTTTATGTATTGCGGTACTAGGTTATGAATAACTAACTCCTTTCAATAATAAATACGAACACCACTTCGCTCCTCGCAATAAATCCTCGTTATATAAATTTAATTAAAACTCCTCGTTGACACGAACCGAAATCAACTTCACTGTATTATCCGAGTTCAGAAATTATCACCAGAGCCCACATTTTCCGTTCTCCCTTCGACATATTCACCTCCATATGAAAATTAATTGTGTACCAAACGTAATGTCATTAAGCATTTCGTGACCTTTTCAACTCAGTGAGGAATACAGAGGCTTTAAAAAGTATATAGAAAATAAGCTATTGTGGGTCTGTATTGAGTCTCATTGAGGACGATAATCTAGGTTAATTGTATTGTTATTGTCAACAAAATTGTCAAAATTGTTAGTAAAGCCAACCTGCAAATTATTACATTTTGTTGACATAGCCTTAGAAAAACATTCAAAATTCCAAACTTATTAAAATTTGACGTTCAAGTCCAACACGTTTTGTTTTCCATATGCAGTATAATACGGTACAAATATGAGATCCAATTTTGAGTTAGAACGAGTTAAACCAAAATATTTTAGTTCCCTTGTTTTGATTTTAATTATCATTACTATTTATCTAATGGACGAATAAAACGAAAGAAATGGTCCGCGGAAACTGTATTGAATAATCATGAAATTGGATAACATAGTGGAACAGATAGAATTGAAAGTAGTAAATATAGGTTCATCTGATGAGGACTTAATAATTTTACTTAATAATTTTTGTTACAAACGATATCAATTTTTTTACAATTTAAAAAAATTGACATAATAATTATTATCGAACCATGTCAAATATGCAAAATAAATAATGAATTTTTATTCTCACTGCAATAAAATAAGAACATTTATGCCAATGAGAGTAAATTTAAACAGTTAATTTTGTGTTGTGTACCAATGGCCTTGAGACTGCCTCGATGGGGGATTCCACATCCTTAGGAATTCCCATGTCCCTGTCTAAACAGTGCTTCGCTCTTAACGTAAACAACTGCATTCTAAACTGAGACCGAGATAGATAGTTCTCATTGGAATTAACAAAAATAGCAGTGAACGGAAGAAAGCGATAAGGGAAGGCAAATATCAAGTATTTACTTAAATAATTACTTAGTGTTATATCAGTGAAATAATAAGCATTGTAGTTAGTTGGTAGGTTAGTAACTATGTGTTTTGAACTCCAATTTAAAGGGACGCGACATCCAGCGGAAACGGTTTCAGGATTTGTCGGGTACGTATTAAATGAATTTGACCAAGCTTACTAAAAGATAGGTTAGCTCATTAGAACCAACAAGTGCTACGTTACGTATTGACCTGGATGACAGCTGTGTATGGCTGTTTTTTCCTCATTTTATAGAAAAGAGTTTCAGAATTATTCTTTCACTGTAGAATTCTATCCTAACCAAATAGATACCTTACATATAAACATATAAATACGTCATGTGACGTATATTACAAAGCAACCTGTTTTTTTAGTGACCTTCGGTACTGACAGTCAGCAGAGTTCGGTCGTTCTATCAGGACAGTATTGTCCATTTTTCACTATTGGCCTCTCTTTCTAATGTTACCTTTTCCGTCTGATTGTCACATTGTGGCAACTGCGCGATAACTCCAATTTAAATGTCTAGGTCAATGGCGCCATTGTTAAAAAATAAAAGGTTTTCCGCCGGCTGTCCTATCTTGTTAATTCTCTAATCTTTGATTATACGTTGCTCATTTACATTACATTCTATGCAGAAATTACTGAAAGATTATTTTCAATTATCTTCATTGGGCTCGTATATCAGAAAGGTTTTATTGAGCCCTAATGTCCTGCGTAGTTCACACCGCTCATGCAGTACAAGTACGGCCTCTATTATGCAATCCTCGTGAAAATAAAGGTAGTTGGTAATAGAAAAGAATTTGTACAATTAAGTGCTTTTTAATAAAAGTTTTGATTAAATATTATTTCCTGAGTTGTACTTTCATTATATTGGTTGACCTTTGTTTACTGCATAGTACGTCTGACATCATGCGACCTATAGCGGTTACCTGTTACACACACGGATTCTCAGAAACTATTTCCTATCAGCTCCTTGGTGACTCAGGCTGGTTTTATGAGAATGAATGAATTAAAATCTTAAGGTGGCCATTCCCTATAAAGGGACATCCGATAGGGAAATATTTATTGTTTTTGCCCATAACTTTTTTTTCTTAGTACGTATATTTAAAAAAAAACTATAAGCGTACCTAAGTAGAATCATAACAAGATTATTACTATGAATTTTCACTCAAGAATTTCAGTGGTTTGCAAAATAGCTAGATTTAAAACTATGAAATAGGAAGATTAACATAATTTTAAAATTTAAATCTATTTTGCAAACCACTGAAATTATTGAGTGAAAATTCATAGAAATAGTCTTGTTATGGTTCTACTTAGGTACTCTTATAGTTTTTTCAAACATACGTACTAAGAAAAAAAATGGCAAATTCGCCACGGTATTCCAGACTGAGATCTTCGCTATCTTAGTCTGTGCACAGGAGAATATCCGAAGAGAATACTCCAACAAATACATACATACATGTAGTGACAGTCAAGCGGCCCTCAAGGCCCTTGCATTGACAAGGACCAAATCAAAATTGGTTCAAAACTGTAAACAGGCTCTCTGTGAACTTGGCTCATCTAACTGGGTCAGGCTTCTGTGGGTGTTTGGACACAGCAACATTGAGAGTAACGAGTGGGAAGACGCTCTGGACAGAGGGGGCTCTCGGAGGCCTTTACTGGGTCCGGAGCCGGCCCTAAGCTACCCTAGATCCAACGCCAGGAGGTTAATAGAAGACTGGATGCGCTCCCAGTTAATTGACTACTGGTCTTCCTACCCAGGACTCCTGCAAGCGAAGCTACTCATCTCAGGGCCCTTACCGGGAGAGGAAAAACAGATTCTGCGACTAAGCAGGAAACAAGTCAGAGTCGTGATAGGTTAATGAAGTTGAGACACAAGCACTTCGGCATTGGCTTTCCAGTGTTGGAGGAAATGAGAAATTCCCCCATAGGAAGGATTTTGGCCTTTGGACTAGAATCCGGCCTGAATGGGGGCTTTCAATAATTTTGGTTAACGGTTGCACAATGGGCCACAAGGCCTGAGTCCGGCGATCTTTCGTCGCCCCGCTAGAAGAAGAAGAAGAAGAAGAAGAAAAAAGTTAAGGCCGAAAATAATAAATATTTACCTCTTTCTAAGGAATGGACACCTTAAAAGATTTTGCCAGCTTAAATATAATTGTCATTGGTTACTGTTTTTGATGTCATGCTTGATAATCATTTTTAAGAATTCAGCCAAGGGAATAACTTCCATGCTCTCGGTTAAGTTGAGGTTTTGAAAACTAAAGCGAATAAAAATTCAATTGGTGTGAGAAGGATAGACGGTGGGGCAAATATCTCTTGCACGACCCAAGAAATAGAAGATGAACAAACGAGGATAATTGCTCTGCCACTAGCAAGTAGTCGTAATATCTGAAAACTGTTCTATCTTATTTACTTCTGTAAAGCTCTGGCAATTGAAATTACCTTATAAAGAATTGTTAATTGACGCACAAAATAGAACGTCTGTATATTTTTACAAATTATTATTTGCAAATTATAAGTATCTAATTATAAGGTTATAAATCAACTGATGGTGGGTTAAGTGAGTTAATAATATTCTTCGCATAAACAAATCAATCTGTCCTTCACCTATTAATAGGTTTTTATAAATATTTACTTTGAAGTTGTGTGTAAAGTCATTACCACATATCAGTATATCCAATGTAATATATTAATATTAAATAGAAACAGCAATAGTAATACATTGTTTCATTTATAGTAATTATGCAAAATAGTAAATGATGAATTTATGTTTATTTTTTCACCAATCCACTTCAAGAATTAATGACCTCTCTACTGAATCTTTTGTTAATTATGTTTCGTAATGTGCAGTGGAGATAAGTCAAAATTAATAATATTTTTTGAGAATATAATAATATTTACGCGCCTATTGAACCGTCCTTTAACTTTGTTATAATATATCAGTTTGTGCGCTTGTACATTTGTGAAATATTTAATAATTTTTTGACTGTTTTTTAAAGGCACTTTAATTTTTTCCAAGAAATGTTTAATAAAAACAGTTCGGGCTAAGAATTTCTAAATATTAATAGTGGTGATAGTTATGACAAGTATACACATTATTATATTTATATAAATTGCAATAAATTTAAAGGAAGTTCTGGTCAAAGAAAATGTTGGCCTTAGGTAGTTTATCGCCGCGTAGCTAAGTAATTCAGACCTACAGACAAACTATAGCTGTTAGTTCATACTAAGCAAGCACAATTCGTCACCAAACGCCCTGTATATAATAGTCGATAAAGCAATATAGATATATTGGCTGATCTGTGACCAGTGACCATTTTCAGGTGCGTTGTTACAGGGATTTATTGAAATAAGCACAGACATTTAGTTCAGTGAAAAAAAAATTGATTTATATTTCGAGTAATATAAATTATATAATCTATTTATACAAAAAAACGCTATTTAAGTTAAAGAAACAGGGCATATATACAATGCGCACCTGCACACGTGGCCGACACGCCAAACATTATTTACTACTTACTCGCCTTTAAACTGAAAGGACGGCACAGGACCTAGTTTATAATAATTGTGTTTACTGAAGGCTAATTAATCAATCAATCAATAAAACGCCCTGTATATAACAATCAATAATTTTATACGTTTGAATACACGGACATTTTTTCTTGTAAAATACAATGCAGTTTGTAAAAGAAATTCCATGATTTGAAAAATCCAAAAAGCTTCAATTTTATATTATAACAGTTAGGAACGAAATACACATTATACTGTTCATCTAGTCAATGACTCAATGTAGACATTATGCACTTGTTCTAAGTGCGTGAGGGGTGCGAACCAAACAAGGGTGAAAGTCACCTTGCACACTGTGTGCACATAAAGAGAATTACTAGGAGGGACGCATTTCTGTAGCAGGTTAGACGGGAACAAGTTAAACGCATACTGTGTGAAATAAGGACTACTTAAATATTCTTTTTAGACGTGTTCCTTAGATTGAGTCCTAAATATACATAGTGCGTAGTAGGTATTGCTGCGTGATAAAAATAATTGAAACTATTTTACGTACATTTATTGTATTTGATAAATTATATTTATTTATTTATTTAGGATACAAATACAATGGGAAAATATATACGGCGAATGCGGTATTCCAAATTATGTATTTGATATCTGTTTAGTAAATTACATTGAGACGAACCTCTTGTCGGGTAAATACTGTCATTCTTACGCTAAAGATGTTTACTGAAAGCTGTGTGCGTTCTTCTAAGGCCATATTCTGAACTCTAGATTATAGAAGCGTATTCTAATTTTGATGTGACAAATCCATTGAAAAGTCATATCAAAATGGGAGTATCCACAAATTGTTTGGTATTTCTAATTGTAAATCTTAAGTTTGTATAAGCAATGGCGAGTCATTTATATGAAGGTAAAAGGTTATCTTGTTGTCAAGGATGACTTAAATCAACTGCACCTGGATAAGTATATTCAATTTGACAAAGTTTTGTGTTTAGATTCGTTAATGTTCAGATGCAACTTATTTTTGTCACAATTCGTATTTATTTGTTTCAAATCTGCTTGTACGTTAAGGCAGGCATCGAGGTTATTATTGGCTAAATATAGCTTGTAACCAACAGCGAATGATATTAACAAATTAATACATAAATTGATAAACAAGTTGAATGAAATATGTTATAAGAATTCAGTTTGAATTTTTCTTTCATATTTAGCATTAATTATTTATGTGGGTTCAAATGTTCTGTGATTCGATAAAGCTATTTTCATCAAGGACGGAATAGGTAATTATCATAACCAATATGTGTGGTCGTTATAAAATCGATATTTCATTCCATCGTAGTGGGAAGTATAATCAGGGCGAAGGTGGATTGGGAGCTCTTGTAAAAACTTCATTTTCGTTGTATTTTTAAATTTCAATCAAGGTATATTAAACTATTCAGTTTAGTAATGCCCAAAATAAGAAAGTCCGATGTAGGTCCGTAATGACGATTTCATTTCTAAGTAATATTTATTTTCAGTTCATAAAATGCTTAAAAAGCTCAGTCAAAACTTACACGTATACTCTAGATGACACATACATAGAAAGGTATTAAATTTGAAGATTACCTGCTAGTAGTAATTTTTCTAAATTATAATTCTTATTTGTAGCATTAGTGATTAATTCCTTGATCACGTGAATTGAATTGTGCGAGAGGGGCTACACATTTCAAGACCCACTCAATACCCTCATTGACTGATCTTCCGTAAACTTGGGTGATGATTCTTTAGTCAGCTCTTTGGCTTCGGAAATTTATCAACGAATGCAAGACTTAGGTACACAGCAAAAGAGTTATGATCATAATAGGGCCTCCGGATGAACCTTCCCTGACTAGTCAGCCTTATTATTTCCCTTATTACCTGATACCCACGCCACTGTTATTTTACTCTAACTTCCTAGCATTATAAGGGCATTTAAGCATCCTCGTATTAGTCTCGATTCGACTTGTATGAAAACAATTGCCTCTAGCACTGCGTAGCTATTGGAAGAAGTGACAATCGACTGGTTAACAGTTTCTTGCCTTGTTATTTCCTTTCTATAAAACTATACTGTGGCCGCTTAATCCTGAAATACTATGGTGTGCTTTTGGCATTATCCGTCACATCCCAGATCTGTCTTGGAGCTGTCAGTATACCAGAGTCGATGTCGGGAATCATTTTTCTGGTCTTCTCTGCCTTATATCCTATATAGAAAGTACTTTGAAGTGACACTTGGACTGTGGTATCCATGGGCATTTCTAGAATGGGATCCACCTTCAGCTCTCAATATAACTTTTGATACTCTCCTCGAAGCTGTTGCCCATGCACCACTGAACGAGCTTCTCGTTGAAAAAATACATATAGTCTATAAGAGCTTCCATTGTAGTTGTGGGAGCGGTTTTTATGGTCCCCATAACACACAGTTATGCAATGCAGTTCAGTCTTATGGTTCCCAACTTCAACATTAGTCGATCATGCTACTAATCCGTAGGTATCACGGTGCTTATATATAAAGGATAATGTTGGGACTTAACTGCCATTTTGTCCTCACATCTGCCTATACCTTCCCAGAGCTATTGTTGCTTTCTTTGTGATTTTTGGATGTCAACTTTCCATGGCAACTGTTGGTCAAAATGACTCCTATTGAGTGCTAGGGATTTTAGGCTCCCCAAGGCTTTTTTCGTGTAGAAACAACGGCTGCGGTTTTGCGAGGATTTATGGGGAGTCCACACTCACTACACCTCCTGTCGACAATATTTAGAACTAAGATCTAAGTTGTCGATCAGCCACATTCAGTCAGCGGCGTAAAAAAATGTTGTTTCTATTAAGTCCTGGTTGAGAATAAATTGGTAGCCTCATTTGAAAGTATTAAAAAGTATTAACAGTTGTTTCACAAGTAGATGTCTAATTATAAGTTAATTTATTGACCCTTTTTAAAGAAAGATATTTTATAATGACAGTATCTGATGCTAAACATCGATATAATTAGTATGTAGTTTTGTTAATATAATTATAATAGTGTGATACATTATATTATTAGTATCATAAATAAACCATCTGCGTTTTGTGTGTTTGCAAGCCATTATAATAACCTATCCTTTTAAAGGGGTGACTCTATGCCTACGGATTACTATAATATTTACATTATTAACTTAATACCTTTCGTGACTCGGATGCTAATTTTAATTTCGTTAAGCCATTGTAGGTACATTAGAATAATATATTAGAAACACGTATAGATTAAGTCACCACTAACATCAGAGGCCTATCGGCTTAATTTGTTTATTGGGCAACTATACAGGGAATTAAAAAGTGACCAGCAGCACTATTAATTCACAAGAAGATTTGATAAGAAATATATGCTTAAAAATGTAATGCAGGTAATGATTTGTGAAGAGATAATCATGATTTCTTGAAGTTTACATGAATCGTTAAATAATATGGAAGTTATTATTGTGGTAAGTGAATTTAAGTCCAATAGATAAAATGTGTCGTTCCTCAAGGATGAATACAAGAACCGCTGTTCCTTTTTGTTTTATATAAGTGATTCAACCAATAATTTTAATTAAAAATATCTTTTTAATAAATATGTTTGTATGGCATAGTTCAACTGCCTGTAATAGTATGTTACATCTACAAGTATTTTCAGTTTCTTTGTCTTGATTGTTTTGGTAAGCGCTTAATCATTCCGACATATCCCAGATCATGTTACTCTCTGTTGGTAAATGAAACGTTTTTTTATCATTACTAAACCTCTTCTCGCTTATTTGATGGTTTTCAACTTTGTCGTGAGCTAAGTCCATAACTCAACATGAAATCATAGCATATTTGTATAAATATGTAGTGCGATATATCGCGGCCCATATATATGCCTACATCAATCGAAAGGAGTGGTAAATCTTATCGAATCCTTTCTTGACAGTTCCAGGAGCTTTAGTAAGTGGGACAAATTTGATTTTCACGTCCAATATTCTGTGGATCTCTTTTTAAGTTTTGTACTTGCTTAGTTTTCTACGTATTGAGTAGCACATTGGCATCGTCGGATATATACATCAATGTGTCTGACAAGATATTTCGTTTTGTTATGACGATGTTTAAATCAGACATTGTCAGGTATTCAACAATTGTTGAATCCTTGGTTTTAAAAACGTTTTTGGGACCGATGATCGTAATTTTTCTCGAGTATCCATAAATTAGTGGATGTGTACTCAAGTGGTTCTAAGCTACTAAACCCCGCTAGTATGTGAGTTCTGCCACTCTCACATACCCTGCATCTATGAACGACCTGTGTTATCATCTCCCTCTGAAGATATATGATGTTCAATGTTTTGATCCTTTACTTCTATTATCAGGCTTTCCCTTCCTCCCTTAAGAAATAAACCGTTTAGCCACATCATGGAAGATTTATTTATTAACTATTGGTTGACAATATTTATTTCTGAAATATTGACCACGACATATCCTTTCAGTAGTTCTATTTTCATAATGCTGATTTTCGTCCCCCTCTTATCGTTTTTTGAGCCCCCAAGTACTTCTATTTGGCCTTTAATGCCTCTTTTTGGAGGGCAAACACATATTCTTACCCATATTACAGCCCGTTATGAGACGAATAAATGTTTCGTTTTCTTATTGGATATAGTCGTTATCCTAACTATGGAAGAGTCTAAAGCAAATTCTAGTTCTAAGAGCTCACGACCTCCATCTGTCTATTTAATGTACAATGTCTCAACATTAACTTTCGGTCATTGTTATTATCACATTAGTATTATCATTATTAATTTTTTAAATAACTAGTTTATTTTTCACTTTTCCTTCTTTAAATGTATTTGTGTTTCATTTATTTTTATTTTATTACTATAAATTAACAAAAGTTGAATAATTTGGGAATTGCGGTATTCAGTTCTTAAAAAAATTCTTTTAAGGAGATGGTGTATCGTTTTCTACCAGATTTTTTATACTGCACATTTTTATCCTATACCGGGTATAATAGGATCCTTTAGTTTTGAAGATAATTGATTGAAATTAAGGATATACTACATACATAATAAGCGGCACTTTTTGACATACAATTGATTTTTTTTTCACTTCCGATTTCGCCGAAAGTGACACTAACTTTCGATTTTTAAATGGAACACTCTACATATTATTGCATTTTTGAATTCTGCATAATTTTCTGAAAACATTTAAAACATCATTTTTTTTATAATATGATTTTTAGTTTTCCATTTAAGTGTGCCATGATGATTCCGATTTATTCTAAATGACTCGTGTAATGCTACAAAAATCGAAATCGCGTTAAAAACACTAAATTAGGTATCTATGAACAAATAAAATTCACCAAAATTGTTTTTGGGGCAAAATAATTTTTTTTCAAATGGAATCATATCGGTACCATGGGACCATTTATTAATACTATTAATAAGGAACTTATTCATATGTCGTATTAAAATGTGCGATAAATACAAACAAAATTACAGCTAAAGGAAAATAAGAAAATACAATTTTATTCTAATTACCTTTTTACACATAAGGTGGTTTTGGAATACCAAAAATTAACACAAAGCATTAAGACTGTTGTTCAAAATGCTGTCCATCAACGTCAATGCGCTTCTGAACTCGCATAGTTGTTTCTCGCAGAACGTTCGCCAATTGTTGGGCCATTATGCTATTAATTGCTCGTCTTATTCGTAGCTCCAGGTCTTCACAGGTTGTAACGGCAGTTGCATAGACAATATTTTTTACATGACCCCAAACAAAGAAATCAAGGGTCGTTAAAACAAGTAACTTTGGATGCCACCTCACAGGACCATTCGTCGATATTACGTTTTCTCCAAATCTCCGTTGAAGGTGATCAATTACTATTCTTGAATTATGGAGAGGAGCACCATCTTGTTGGAAATACATTCCCCGTCCTAAATCTAAAGGTAACTCATCTAAAATGTCCTTAAACTCATTTTCCAGTAATCTCAAGTATCTGGCACCAATCAGAGGTCCGTCAAATATTATTGGACCAATGATTCTACTACCGATTATTCCAAGCCAAACATTGAAACCGCCGGTTGAAAGTTACCCTCCCGTAATAAATTTTGATTTTCCTGTGACCAAAATTTGCAAACCGTCTGAAAATAAAATCATTGTTTGGCTGTACGTTATTATACAAAATCCAATTGCAATATTCCATCCTGCGTTCGTAATCACTTTCGTACAGATGCTGGTGCAATTGGTATTTAAAAGATTTATGGTGGTATTTGTGGAAAATACTGTTTGGTGACTGATGTTCAATTCAAAACCAACTAGCCTTAAAGAAACAGTATTATCAACTTTTATTAGAGCCAAAACATTAATTTCCGTTCCTTCGTCAATAATGAAGTTTTCTTTGGGATCATTATTGGGCTCTCTTCGGAATTGGTTTTCAACACGTTTAAAATAATTTTTCACTGGACATTGTCTATCAGGATATCGTCAGCCATAAAATTGGCAGCATTTTGATCACAATTAAATATAATTTTAAATAATTTTTAAAGACACTTTAAAAACACCGTTAAACCAACAAATAGTTGACACGCTAAATATTTCACTGTTTTCAAAGCCACCTTAGTTATTTCTTAACAATTAATTAGAACAAAATTGTATCTTCTTATTTTCTTTTAGCTGTAATTTTGTTTGTATTTATCGCACATTTTAATACAACATATGAATAAATTCATTATTAATAGTACTAATAAATGGTACCACGGTATCGATATGGTTCCATTTGAAAAAATTGAGTTTTGCCCCAAAAACCATTTTGGTGAATTTTATTTGCTCATAAATCACGTAATTTAGTATTTTTAACGGGATTTTGATTTTTGTAGCATTACACGGGTCATTTAGAATAAATCGGTACTGTCATGGCACACTTAAATGAAAAACTAAAAATTACATTATAAAAGAAATTGGTGTTTGAAATGTCACATATTTGGCATCGTTGGATTAAGGAAATTATGAGCAATTCAAAAATGCAATAATATATTATGTATGTAGTATATCCTTAATTTCAATCAATTATCTTCAAAACTAAAGGAGTAAAGAGGGGTATACCATGATCCTGTTACACCCGGTATATTCTATGCAGATCAGAAAATTAAAAAAACATTTTACGGCTGCGCACCGCAAGTAATTATGTTTATTTTGGTCTTGCGTTGATCCATTGTTAATCACTAAATATTTGATATCAAATATAACACAAACTAATCAATCATATATTTATCGGAAAACACTAAAAACCAATTTTATGAATTTGTTAGACAAGTACCGCTCCGCTTGTTTTAATTTATTATTACTTGCTAACGATACTGCTAATTATACATTTTATTGAACATTAGACTACTTCAGATTCAAAGTCACGAAAATAAGGAAAGGGGCTAGTACGAATTGCACATTTGCCAAAAAAGGGATCTCCCTATCCCATATTGCTGCAGTTGTGCAATTAATTAATGTCAAAAATGAAAATTTCATAAGTATTTAAACAATGGAAAATTGTTACGTAAATTGCACAAAAATATCCAAAGATTTGGTCCCAGGAGGATTTAGCTATGTAACTGACTACAATATGTAATACGATTTCAACGGTTGTGCACTGTGGTGCTCTGGTAAATTAAAATTTTCTACTTAAACCATAAATATAAGTACTTTATAATATTTACAATTCTGATTACTTGCTGTTAACTACCGCGCGTAGAACAATCATTAAATATATAGGTAAATCAGTTATAGTGAGATTTTGTCTATCTCCAGATGATGACAGTATGGTTTGCTAAGCGCTTGTTGATTGTAGTGTATGTTTGTATAAACTAGGCGAAGTTATTTTGGCACACTCATATTATTTTGAAAAATCCAACACAAGTGTTTACTAGATGGTATATTAATATTAGACGATGCCACAAAGAATGATAAATATACATGTAAATTTATATCTACTGTACAACGGAGCAAGCAGACTAACTTTACGTACCAAGACGGTAGGAATAACAAGAGAAAACGTCCTAGACTTAATGTAACAGAAAACTGTAGTTGACTTTACATTTTCATGTTTCAAATTTGTACATAACAAAGCAAATCGTGAGAGATAAAATTATTTCACCGTTCACTTAATGATAGAAATACAATAGAAACTTCCGAAGAAAATTGATATTTTCCAAATATAGCTAAGGAAATTGTCTATTTTACCTAACCTGAACCACCTGGTATATAACGGTAGATCGCTTTTCCAAATTGTATTTTATAAATTCTCCCTACCAAGATAAACAGTTTTACCACGTGTTTGACTTAAATATGTATTAGTAGTATAAAAAATAAACTTACCATTCGTAGAAATTTTAAACACAACGACATTATATACTAGTAAACATTATAAATATTTAATCTTTGAACATTGAACACTTATTCCACCATTTTAAAAATGAAGGGTTTTCTACATTGGTCAACAGGTACATCTACACAAAAGTTACATCAATATGTTTCAGTCGAAAGACTTGTAAGACACTTATTTGCTACTAAACTTTTAAGATCTAAAGAACTGGCGCTTGAAATATTTGTGCAAGAGTTTTGCTGAATAGAGTTCTTAGGCCATTAGAGCATATAAAAACAGTAATACTAAATCACAGACAGCAATTGTGGATAATTTGAACTAGGATGTTAAATTCAGCTAATGCACCCGGCAAAATGAGGGTGAAAAAGAACTACCACGCTTTTGACGACGCCTTCTTACGTCATCGGTCAATACTTGTGTCGCGACGGCGCGTCTAGCATCCGAACGCACGAGCCCCTGTGGCACTTACCATTTTTATGTTCATCCGCTGGTAACCCCATGTGACCGTGACATAAATATATATCTCAGAATGCATCTTGTACATCTTAATGTACTGAGATATTGGTGCCTCCTTTTTACTATTTATCTTAAATGTATGTATAGGGTCCTTAGATGTTTAGGATATCCACCAAATGCATACAGAGAATAAGTTAAAAAGGAAATGTAACCGTTAGCTAAGTAAAAACTAAGCCTTTAAGCTTACTTAATCCCTTTAATGATTTAAGAATGTATAGCTGTCGCGAGAATACAGGATTATAATAATAATAATGATAATCTTTAGTTGCCCAACAGGATAACCGTACAGGATAAAATATACAAATAAACAATTCTAAAACTTATTACATATACTACTTACAGCAAAATACACAAAAGTGTTGAGTATTATAGAAGATATAGATAATAATACACAAATAAACATTTTAAAAACTAAGTTTATAAGTGACTCATGGCCGCATCTAAAAGTAGTTTTTTTGTACTGGTGAGGCGCCTTTAGAAAATGTAGAATAAATTTAGAAAATAATAATTTAATTTAAGTAAGCGAATGTATATAAAAAGGAGACATAAAAATGTTAGCTTTTTGGGTACTTCGCGTAGTTAGTAGTCATCGACAGGTGCTCGCTGTCGCGTAGTAGATAGTTGTTCCCCATTTTTGTTCTTAAAAATAATAGTATCATAGTTATAAGTTATTCAAGTGAATTACAAATTATTGTTTATTTGGTAATTGTGATGAGAACCATCCTATCACACACCATTCCTATCCTATTTCAAGAATTACCTCGAAGATACACCAGGAACGTCACAACATGGTAAGTTTTCGACACATCTTATTTAGTATTTTTAGCATTTTGTTCGCATTTTGGAATACTGCTCTCTAGTTAGAGCTCTGAGTTGGCCCAAATAGGCACATATAATGATATAAAAATAATTGCTAATTTTATTAACATTGTGATATATATTTGTAATAGGTGACTTCAAGTGTACAGTTGGTCTTGAGTTATTGCAATAGAAAATGCTTTATTGCCTAGATCTAGTCTAGGTATGAGGAAATTGATTTGTACAAGAATCTCAGGACAGTCAATTCCACTATGTAACAGTTTGTATATAAATGACAGCTGAACAGTTGTATCTCAGTTCCAAACTGTAAAAATTAAATCCATTAAGTAGAACTGTGTACCTCTAGCAGAATAAGTGTGATCAATTTAAAATATACAAATTTTTTAAAACTTTCGGTGAGTTTTATCCACGGCATTTTTTTGATAATTGTAAATTTGATTCCAGAATATGGAACCCAATTTAGGTTTGGATCTGACCAATGAATAATACAAAAATTTTTATTGCTTGTAAATTGTTAAAATTCTTACAGTACTGATGTTTGAATGAATATATTTTTTAAATGAAAGTTCATAATCGAAAATTATTCCTAAATCATCAGTACCTGTGCGTCGGGATAAAATAGTGCCATTAATACTATATAATCATAAACAAAGCTAGTACTTCTGTTAGTAAATGATAAAACTTTACATTTATTAATATTCAAGTGAAGTCTATTTAATACGCATCTGTCTTGTAATTTATTAATGTCAGCCTTCAAGCTATCATAGTCATACTCAGAGTTTATTTTAAATAGTTTGAGATCATCAACAAAAAGTAGTTTATTACAGTTGATTTGACAACACAAATCGTTTATAAAAAGTAAAAATAATAAAGGTCCCAGATTGGAGCTTTGTGGAACACCAGAAGCGGCTAGAAATACCTCAGATCTATATGCAAGACATATTGCTCTTCGTCTGATAAATAAAATTTGAAAAATAATGTGAAACGCGTGCTAAACTCAAAATTTTGTGATTTATTTAACAATAAAGCATGATCAATTTTGTCGAAAGCCTTCGAAAAGTCTGTGTATTCCGCATCCAACTGTCCAAGTTTATCAATATGATCATATATATATACTATGTGAAAACTTAAATTGCTAATTGTAGATCTATTGCTTACAGAACCATGCTGCTAAAGAGAAATCTGTTGACTTGCACTGGAATAGATTCGATTATACAAGACTATCTCGAAAAATTTAGCGAAATTCGAAAGTATGGTTATAACTCGGTAATTTGTTACACATGTGGCGTCGCCATTTTTAATAACTGGCAAACTTTTGCAAATTTCTAAGACTTTGGAAAGGTATCGGTTTTCAAGGCCATAACAAAATAGAGTTTATTGAAAGGTCAAAAATTATTTACAATAACACAGGGGCACGAAAAACGTACTTGTTCTTTGAACTGGACTAGTGTATTCCTACCCATTTTGACGTGCTGAACTTGAATCCGAAGTCCAAACTGATTGATCATTTAAGAATTCGTCAAATTTGTAATTTGTAATTCTTAGTTACAAAAACGAGTTTCTTGAAAAATTCCCAAATGACAAATAAATTTAAACTTCAAATTCGAGTTCAGCACGTCAATATACAAAGAATTACACTACTCTTTCTATTTTGTGTCGTACTCGTTTGTTTATTTTGGCCACATGCATGATAAACTCGTCATATAATGGCGAATAATGATATCCAGTGAAAAATTGAAGTCTAGATCTCGAAAGGGATCACAGAGACTCCCAGGATTTTTCTTAGGCTATGCGCCGTACAGTGGGACAAAAAGCTACATTTGTGGACAAAAATCGCCTGCCAGCATAAATTTTAAACCGAATTTAATACATATTTTTTTAATGCTCGTAAGCAATGTAGTTTCATGGCCCGACTGCTACAATTTTGAAATAAATAAAACATAACCTAAAAAATATAAAATAGTACTAGACAATTTTTATAAAAAATAAATAATAAATAAATTAAATGAATCTATTATCACAAAAAATTTTATATAAGGGAATCTCAAGGTAGAAAATAGAGAAATATACTTTTGCGAACAACCAGTAGACCATTTTCGGTTGACGTGGCGTTGGTGGCGTGGAGGGCACACAACTTGCCTTTTTTGTTTTTTAGAGATCGGTAAAAGCTGTTATGTTTTAATAACAAGTTTAAACTGATTCTGCTAGCAACTCATCTCCAGTTGTTTACATTTGTATTCCTCTGTGATTGGATGAGGTTTGTGTGCCCTCCAGACTGTATCAAAGTCAAGCGATCGAAAATGGTCAATACATTCGAATGTGTTACATAACCTAAAAAATTTTAATAAATCAATGTTATTAGCTAGCATCACCTATCAGATTTATATTTAACTAAATTTCATTTTTTTTTTTAATGTTCATGATGAATGCATTTCCAATGGACATCTGCTACAAATTTGATAACAGTAAAATCTAAAAGATAGTAGAACATTTTTGTAATTTTTTATCTATAAAATGAGCCTATTATAGCAAAAAATGTTCTATAATGGAGTTATAAGGTAGCAAATGAAGAATAGTTTTGTTTAACAAAATACATACACACTTGTCTTACATCTTACCTAAAAGGTAGATCGAAATATGATCGAGCAGAAAGGTACACCTGATAAGCTGTAAGAACCTACCATAACCTAATGGATCAATTCACGAACGAACAGAAAGATATAAACAAGCCCTAAACCTAACTTAATGGATTAAATCACGAACGAGCAGAATGGTATACACGATAAGCTCTAAACAAAAGAGAACTTAATGGATCGAACTATGGACGAGCAGAAAGGTATACACGACAAACTCAAAACCTAACAAAATCTAATGAATCGAATTATAAACAAGTAGAAAGGTATGCATGACAAAATTTTGTTACCGAAAAGCATTTTTCTTCTGTTGCTACCTTGTAATTCCATTTTAGAACATTTTTTGAAACAATAGGTTAATTTGACATTGATAAAAAAAAATTACGAACTATTTCTACTATCATTTTGGATTTTTAGGTTATGTTTTACTGTTATCAAAGTAGCAGATGTCCATTGAAAATGCATTCATCATGAACTTAAAAATAAGAAATTTGGTTAAATATAAAGCTGACAGGCGATATTAGCCAATAAAATTGATTTATTAAATGTTTTTAGGTTATGTAACACATATTTGAATGTATTGTTGTTCGCAAAAGTATTTTTCTCTATGTTCTACCTTGAGATTTCCTATAACTTTTTTTTGCTATAACAGATTTATTTGATCTAGATACAACTTACTTATAAAAATTGTCCGGTATTATTTTTAATGTTTCAGGTTATGTTTTATTTATTTTAAAACTGAAGCAGTCCGACGCTGAAGCTACATTCCTCATGAGTATTAAAAAAATATGTATTAAATTTATTTGGTCAAAATTTGAGCTGGCAGGCGATTTTTGTCCACAAATGTAGCTTTTTGCCCCACTGTGCGCCGTTCCCAATAGTATAATGTTCTGCACTTCTTGCGCGCTTGGTTGACCACTCCACGGAATCGATATAGAAGTAATTACAGAATCCTGTAATACGAGTATATTTTTTGACTAATCAGCAGACAGTATCACTCAACCTTCACGTTTCAGCAGACAATGACAATGCTTATCCTCGACACTAATTTAACTTTTTAATTTTAACCACTATAATTAATGAGGATGTGACATGCCCTTTGAATATAAAATGGGTAATTTTATTACTTACTAGTCTATTTACATTTAATATCATGTTTCATATCGTAGCGTAAAAATAACCTACATTTATAAATTGAAATTTTAATTGTTTAAAGATATATGATTTGGGTTCGTAATTTACATTTCAAATATAACTTTTTAATGTACGTCAATAGATCCTGGCACATATCCAACTGTGTCAAATAAATTTAAAAGATCAATACAAGATTAGTAATATTTTCAGAATTTTAGGTCAGTTATTGTTCTGTATTTTGGAACTAAGCGTTATTTAATAAATGTAGAGGTTTGTATGTGTTGGACATAGTGCAACATAAAAAGTTTATTCATAGTAGCGGTAGGGTCCTGTCATTTGAATTAACGCAACGTTTGAAAATAGTACGTTAAGGTACCAAAGCTACTAGGCGAGTCTGTCTGGGATTTTTCCCAATAATTTTCTATACCATTTGAGTTAGCCACGGATTCTTATAGGACAAATTCCGTTGAACAAGATTTTCTTATGAAAAATTTTCCTAATCCGCGAGCTTCATTGTCAAATAATTATTTAAACAACATTCTTTTCGTTTTTATTCAATAAAATGAAAACGGTTTGACGGATCCGAAAAAATCTTGATGCAATCGAAAGATATTTTCAATGCACGTCGTTTGGCGCCAGACACAACTCATTTTGTCAACCCGTTCATTTGTTATAGCCAAAATAAATTTCATAATTAACAAATTGATGACTCCGAAACTAATGAGGTCAGGATATTGTTTTTTTCAAAATATATGCCATTTATACCAAAGAATATACCATATTTTTTTTGGCCCGATATTTTCAATACTTTTTAATTGTTTAAACAATTGGCATAATTTGGTAATTAGCAAATAACTTTTTTTCCAATAGTTTAATCGACTTCAGACCAACTTTAAACGATAAATGTTGATGTTGGGCGTAACCCCCATAGAAGTCTGCACGAATGCAACTTTTTGCCTTTGTTTATTTAAAGTTGAAATTAATTTAGCAAATTACCAGATGGAATATCTCGGCTCTGGGTAAGCGTATCGAAATCGGGCTTTGTGCACATGAAATAGTTTGCAAAGAGGAAAATTTTAAGACCAGAAAGACCTCGATCGGATAACCGGAACCAGAAATAAAAGTGACATTGCGTGAGAGACTCTAATTTGTTTATTAACAACTTTTTGGACAGGAGGTTCGGCGCAAATGAAAGCTAACAAGTTTCTCCATCAACCACAGTTCTACAAAATATATTCAATCCGTGAAGTTATACGCGTTAACAAGATCTCTTGCGCAACGTGAAAATAGTAAGATTTGACGCGCAATGAGGTGGCGGGTTCGATCCTTGACGTGGCCAAATTTTTTTTCCGTCAAATTTGCATTTTTTCATGTAACCAAGTACTTTTTATGATAATAGTCTTTCTGAGAAATTTATAAAAACGTCGTAAATATTTTTTTTGCAATTTCCATTAAATAAATGGCCATCTTTTTTTTTTACTACTTCTTGTGAAAGAGGAGGCTTGCTTTACTTTATTTGAGGGGGTGCCTGTCGAAAAAAGACCAAAAATAAAAAAGAAAAAATTATTTTTTCACTTTTTTCTTATAATGAAACAAGGTTCACGTCTCATGAAAAAAACACACACTTTGTTATTTGTAAATGAGAACTAATCAAGACTTAACTATTTTAATGGCATTATTTTATTGTTTTAATTACAAATGTTTACAATTAATAACTATTAATGCTAATATCTATTAGAGTATTCCACCGTTCCATGATTTCGACTATAAGAAATGTAGAGCATACAAAGCAGGTGCATAGCATCAGCTCGAGATTGCGGATTTAATGAAGAATAAAGAAACTAACCATTATACTCTTCGCCGATTTACTACACTTGTTACATAATTCTTGCACATTCTATAGGATACTCTTCACAGTTTTTTTTAAGTGATGTTACTTTAAAAATTTGTTTGTTTAATTACAAAATAGCTTTAAATGTATAACTTTTTTATTCATTGATCGATTTTGTTAAAAGGCAATATGGTTCTTCCTCTAGCTAACACCAACTTGCTGTCCAAATTTCAATAGTATCGGACGTTTCGTTCTTAGTTAGTTATCATGCTTACAAGAACGGACAGACAGACGGAAGGACAGACAGACGGAAGGACAGACAGATAGACAGACAAACGGACAGACTGACGGACATTTTGAAAGTCGTTCAGAATTCGATCACCGTGATATGAAACTTTTTTGATCGTAGATCAATATTACCGGTTTTAGAAATGTGCCGATCGAATGCAATATACTCTTCATATTGTATTTGCGAAGAGTATAATTATTTATAGCGTTTTTTACAATTTAAAAATTATTTTATTATAGGAAATATTTTATTGCACGAAAAAGAAGTGAATTTGACAACAAATAAAAATTTGCCCACACCGAGGATCGAACCCGCCACCCCATTGCGCGTCAAAATTTACTATTTTCATGTTGCGGCAGAGATTTTTTAAGGGTCAAAATCGCGTATAACTCTTCAGACATTGAATATTTTTTGTAGAACTTTTTGTGGTTGATAGAAAAATTTGTTAGCTTTCATTTGCACTGAATCTCCTGTCCAAAAAGTTTTTAATAAACAAATTAGAGCCTCTCACTTTTATTTCCGGTTCCGGTTATCCGATCAAGGTTTTTCTGGTCTCAAAATTTTCCTTTTTGCAAGCACTTTCATATGCACAAAACCCCATTTCGATACGCTTACCCAGAGCCGAGATATTCCATTTTTGGTAATTTGCAAAATCAATCTAAACTTTAAATAAACAAAAGCAAAAAGCTGCATTCGTGCAGTCTTCTATGGGGGTTATGCCCGACATCAATATTTAATTATTTTCGTTTAAAGTTGGTTTAAAGTCGATCAAATTTTCGAAAAAAAAGTTATTTGCAAATTAACAAATTATGCCAATTGTTTAAACAATCAAAAAGTATTGAAGATATCGGGCCAAAGAAAATATAGTATATTCTTTGGTATAAAAGGCATATATTTTGAAAAAAACAATATCCTGACCTCATTAGTTTCGAAGTAATCAATTTGTTATACTTATATTTTATTAAATAAAAACGAAAAAAATTTTGTTTAAATAATTATTTGACAATGAAACTCGCGGTTTAGGAAAATTTTTCGTAAGAAAATCTTATTCAGCGGAACTACTCCTATAAGAATCCGTTGCTAACTCAAATGGTAGGTATACAAAATTTGTATACTTAATCACCTCTTCTTTGCCCCAGGCAGACTCGCCTATACAGTAACGTGTATGTTATAATAAATTCAGTGATCGAAAATAAAGCAGTGTCCTTTTTCACATCGTAGTAGTATATTATTAAATTACACAGTTTCTGGCGACAACATTGTTAAAATCATATTTTCGTTACTATTTTATACAACGAAAATAAGTTGAAAATGTCACTTTGTTAGCAGGTTAGCAATTTTTAAGTTATTCAATTTGTGCAAACCTTTAAAAGAGTTGCTTAGAACCAACTGTAAACAGAATGGTAATAAAATATAAAGTTTAATGACAAGAATAAATTAGGTTTAAGTTGCTATCATTTGCTGAGTAAAAATATATAAATATGACTAAATATCCGCAGTTTATTGCAACAGGTTTTCAACAAAATCTTTTGGATGAAACCTTCATAGTGGGAAATAAAACTTAAGACGGGGGTTGCATAGCGGATATACCATCTTTCGAAGGGGGCGTTGTCCCTTGTCTCTTAAATCTTAGGCAAATTTAAAAAATCCTGCTCTTCGATAGAGAAGAGATTCGGCAATTATTTCTAGGTTGGGGGTAGCTGGTCTCTTAACTTGATGGGCTTTCTACTTTGACTTTGTGCTTACCCTAGCTTGAGGTATAGTGGGATAACTTTGCTGTGAGGCTAGCAGTGTTTTTAGTTTGTGTTAGGTTGCTTAGTAATTATTTTGTTATATTTTTCGGTTGATTTTATATTGATGTGTGTTGGCTCTTTTATTTGCTTGTGTGTGTTATTTGTATCGCTCTTTTGGTTCTTTGTTTTAGCTGAAGGCGATGTTATATAATGTTTTATTTTTTTTTTGGTTTTTGTGTTATTTCTAATTTTTATGTCTTTTATTTTTTGTTTATTTGTTTTTTTTTTGTTTTTTTTGTTTTTTTGTTTTATTCCACGTCTACAGGCATCGGTGAGCCTTAGTAGCGAAAATAGGTAGACATTAACCCGTAACTGGTGACGTGGAGTCTAGCAGCCTCCTTGAAAAATGCCCAAGTCTGCCGATCTCACAATTGTGTGACCCCCTACTACTCAGTAACTTCATATATTAGATATTAATCCTAAAACTTCATAAACAGTTATGGTTGGAGATTCCGATTTTGAGCGCACACTTTTGCAGTGATATGAAGTAGAACCGGTAAATCTTAGTAATATTGAACACATCGAAGATGACTGCTATAAAAAGTGACCACGATGCTGCGTCAGATATCTCAGTGTCTAACTCAGAATACGAAAATCTTGCAGAAACTGAAGACATAGAAGAGATAGAACTTGGTGAGAATGAAGCAAATGCAAAAAGCTAATTGGTTTGGAGTGCACAAAACAGTTTGCTTGGAGTGGGTCTCTATGAACCGCTGAATTACACCATTGCAGTTTCTTTGTTTCAATTATTTGTGATATGTATATTGTACACTGCTTTATAGGTTAGATCTTCGGTGTCACTATGATATTATTATTTCTTGTTTATTTGTTTCGACACATACGTAACAATGCATTAAACATGTTTAGGATTTCATAGGGTAGTCTTGTAACAATGTTGTGCTATTTAATTTCAACTGCACTTTCACTTTCTTCTTCAAGAAATATATTCTGAATACTATAACAAGTGCTTATGTGTTAGTTATTCAGGAAAGGTATAAGTCAACGTTTTTTGTTTGGTTCTTTTTAAGGAGTTTGGTGGACTCCACGTCATCAGTTACGTAAATAAGTAAATAAAAAACTTATTGTTGAGTTAAGCGTGCTATAATATTCATTTAATTAATCTTGACTTTAATAATATGTTTTCTCCTATTGTATCTTAAGTAATTTGTTATAATTCATTTAACTACAGTTGTATATTATAATGTAGAAATTGTTAACTTTATCCTTATAGTAAATTTTAATTAACTGCTTTCCACTGCTATTCTCTGAGAAATAAATAGTTAATTTAGTTTGTGAGAACCAAAGCGTCCGAACACTTAGATTGATTGCCTGCAGGGTAATTACACTGATATGTCTTCCGCCTTGACCATATTAATCTGGATTATCTGAGAAAATCCATTTGAGTCTCATGTACTCGCACTAGATAAATTTTTAAAGTAAACACTAGTATAAATTTCCTTCAAAACAATTTAATTAACTCACACAGAAATTTTCTATAAAGCGTCTGTTTTAAAAATGGTTTTCTTAAATGTTTTTAAATGTGTAATAGTAAAAGTGAACTTTTTTCGTATTAGAGATAGGATTACGCAGTCACACAAAAGATTATTTTTGCGATGTACTAATAAACAGAGTACCATATTTCGATGCATTTAGATGTGATGAATCCGAATTCATGCTCCAATTTGCTATACATGTCATCACATATTATTACAAATTCAAAGGAAAGTTAAAATAGATTAAAATGCAGTTTTCGTAAGATAAAGTGACATAGCTACCTGAAAAGTCACCCAAAGCTGTAATTAGTGTGTTTTGACACATATCTTGAACAGTTGTATTCCAACCTGAGGCCAGAATTTTGGGTAATTACGTCAGAAAATGTATCCGCAATAAGTCACGAATAATTTATTTACCTCAGCACTTTGACAGTAGACCACCCTCCAAAGCCTAGGCTGTCCAGAAGGGAGATAAATATACATTTGAAAGAACGCACGCAACATCCATTATCCATCGGCATTGACAGTGTAGGAGCTGAGAATCGAACCAAATACACGAAATACAGCGTGACCAGCCACGCTCGCCACCAAGATGAGCGTAGCCGTGCCATGCCTATTCCAATTGAAGATATAACGTATAATAATGACGAAAATACGCATAGCCATTTTAAGAGCGAGAACTTTTCATTGCTACACCAATCACCGCTGCCAGAGCATTGAGTTTTCGAATTTATTGCAACTTTTTACGGATCAAAGATTTGTTTATTCACAATCATACAGAAATAATCAATTGTTTTACAAGTCAAAAGATGAAAGGCATGATATTCGAACTTCATTTTGGCTTGGAAAGTGGACATGTGCCAACCTATGTTTTTTACTGGTTTCTTTTAGTTCTAGGAAATATAAATTATAAGACATAGAGAGTATGTTTATATATTAACAGAAACCTCAACACAAACAGAGAAATTAATTCTGCGAAGAAACGACCCGACGTTATTTTGACATTTGTTTGCTGCCAACTTTATAAAAATATTAAATGATATTTAAAAATTTAATAAACGGTTTATTGGCTTTTTGTTCTTTAAGAGGGATGATTGTGAATAAAATTGTATACCAACCTTGGTGAAAAGTTTCATTCCTGTCTCGAGAAATAGTTGACCTCGCCGCTTCGCGACACGTTCAACTATCTCATCTTTCGATAACAAACTGGCTTCAGGTTCAAATACAGCGGATCGAAATACATATCAGAAATACACTCACTCCTGTTGTAAAGGGTTTTTCGGATAGATATGTCATGTTCTCTAATAATAACCATATTTAGATCAACTTTTTCATTTTTTTTATGAGAAATTTTGATGACATGTAGCAAATTCAAGTGAGTTTAAATAAAACTTATGGAAACATTAAGAAGCATATTTTCTATGTGTTTTTAATGTTTTTTGATGTTCATATACTAGTTACTTCGACCCTTATAAACTACCAGTGGCATCCAAAATACTGGGCCAAATAGAAAATATTAACATAAAAACTAGTACTGCATCTATTGAATACAATTATCGTAGATACAATACATACTTTCAGTACTAATTAAACAGTTATTTTGTTCTAATAACATCTCTACTTACATCTTCTTCTGGTGAAATAATTATTTCATCACTTATTAGAGAAAGCAGAACTTTACCCACCTTAAATTAATATTGAAATACAGAACACTAGTGCACAAGTGGGATGAGATTGTAGTATGAATTTTTATTTAGTTTTGTTGATCTGTTCAGTATAAATATTGATAATGCAAGAGATATCCAGACTTATTTGTATGAATTGCCACCAGCTTTAGGAATGACTCTGAGTGATCCTAGACGTTAAGGGTTAACGAAAATAGTTTTAGTACAATTCAGGATGAATCAATCGCCCCGAGATTATATGTGTCAGCGGATATGGCCCTAGAGGTTACACATCAGTAACCCAGTAAGGAACATCCCATGGGAACATCATATAATCCTCTAAGGACATCCGCCCGAAAAAGCATGAGCTCAAGAACTGTTACAAGTTTATTTCTCATGGTTTACACTGTCTACTCTTACTTTCCAAATCTATCTTAATCCATTTGGCACCCATTCTCATGACATGTGTGAAGGTCTTGTACGAAGACATTTCAAACAATACGACAAGCGAAGACAGAGTGTAAAGAGGAGGGATAATGACTAAACAGGATTTTTAACATGGCAGAAGGTAGTTCTGGAGACAGCAAAGGGGGAGCATATTGCTAGGAAAGTCGCAATGGTATTAATTTTATTGCGAATTACATTCGAAAGAATGCTTTTTGCAATGCTAATGTCTATATCCGTCTCCAGTCTCATTTGTTGAAATGATGAAAAATGTCAGTTTTCAACGTAAAATTGTTTAACTTAATATTATAAAGAACCCTGATGCTATTTTCCTCCTATCAGACATGTATTAAACATGAAGTATGAAGTCCGCAAGACTATAATATCGCGATTTCTGTGTTAACTTGTCTAAAATGACACTATAGACTATCATATTCATAACATGAATAGCATACATTGATATTTTGATATATTCAATCAGTATTATTTCATCATATCCTTCAGTACTATCACTAATAACTGATAGTATAGAAGCTAGAAATATGATTAATCCTGTTCCTTAGAGCATGGTAGGCAGCGGAAGTGAGTGAGTGAGATTGATAAATTAAACTGAGTGGAAAAATGTCAGCTTGATAATTCTTATGGTACAGGGATCAGCATGCAAATACCACCTTTGTAACCACTAGATATATGATTAATCCTTTGACTTAGAGTACTAACGACAAGATAAATAAAATAATAATTTTTGTAAGTGGTGGAAACCTAATTTATAAATGAAATTAATTACAAAAAAATGATGACATAAAAGTAGACACCTTACAGGTTTAAAATGTCTGCCGCTGTATCGCTAACAACCGAATCGGATATCTGCCTCTGGATCTCCACTAACTTGGATTTATGCAGATCATATTTTTGTATTAACCAAGTGAAAACATAAGGGATGCATGGCTCTGGTTAGCCGGTCTGATTATTTTTTGTGGGGGTGTGTAACGTATCTTCTTCTTCTTTTTAGCACGTTCATGTCCACTCCTGGACATAGGCTTCCTCCATACTTTTCCAACAATATCTATCTTTAACACTTAATATCCAGTTTCTACCGGCTTGCCTCTGGATATCGTCACTCCATCTTGTGTGGGGGCGCCCAACACTCCGCCTAGTTTCTCTGGGTCGTCACTGCATTGTAGTCTTCGTCCACTTCATATTATCTCTGGCGACGTACCCTGCCCAGCGCCATTTAGTTCTAGCAATGCGCTCTATGACATCACAGACTCTGCGGTTGTCTCTAATGACCTCGCTTCTAACTCTGTCCCTCAAGCTGATCCCCAGCATTGCACGTTCCATTGCTCGTTGGCAAACCCGGAGAAGGGTTGCTCTGTTTAGTGTAAGGGATACAGTCTCGGGGTCATATGACATAACTGGTAACATGCAGGCGTCGAAAACTTTTCGCTTCAGGTTAATGGGAATAGCCGGTTTCATGAGGATGTGGCCACGTTTTCCAAATGCTGCCAACATCAGAGCAAATCGCCTGGTAATTTCTCAGATCTGGTTGTGCCTATCTAGCTTGATATTGTGGCCGAGGTAGACGTATTCTTTAACCACTTCAAGCGTGTAGTTGTCGAGTGTAATATGAATATTATCTGGGCTCATTACCTTGGTCTTCAGGAGGTTCTTCTTCATGCCCATGGCCTCCGAAGCTTCTTTCTGTTCTTGCAGCATAATTCTAAGTTCGTTAGCATCAGTGCTTATCAGAACAATGTCATCAGCAAAGCGCAAATGGCTCAAATACTTTCCGTCGATGTTGATACCTTTTCGCACTCACGTCAGGTTTTTAAAAGCATCCTGCAGAGCCGTGGTAAAGAGTTTCGGTGAGATAGTGTCGTCTTGTCTGTATCTAGCTGTTACAAATGTGGCAGGTAATTGCACTGTGGCTCATGTAGCATTAGTCATGGCTAAATAATAGATTTCTTGCTGGTTAGTACGTCCACCTCTGGTCCTCGGTGTCTCGGGAGATTATAAATGTGTCAAGTAAGTGCACGTTGGCTTCTGCACCATTAGTCATGGTTGCAGATTCAAGATGCCTGCCTCTAGTCCCCCACTAAATAAGATTTATGCTGATCATATTTTTGTAATTTTGTAATTAAGTGGTGACTAGTCGACAACAGAAAATCTTCTTGATACTTGCTTCTCATGCTCATTATCATAGGTTGCAGGTCTAGAATTCCTGCCTCTGAATCTGCATTAATCGCATTTTTTATACAATAAAACAGTATTAGTTCGATTCAAATACTTGCACCATCCATTTAGATTATAATGTCTCCAGCTGATACAAAGGTAAAGGAACACTAGCTAATGTTCTATAACGTTTTATTTACTATCCCCCAATCGACAATTGTTTTGTCTCGTATTTAATCTCAAAAAATCATACTTTATAATGCAGAAGTCATTAAACTTCAAGTTTAGTTCGAAACTATGCGAAAAGGATCTTTGATCTATCTTACATATTCATGGAAAGCTGCAAAGCTTTTGAGGCATGAATTGCATGACAGATTGCACCGAGCCCATTCAAACATTCTTTTCTTCAGGCTGGTAGTAACTGTCTGTCGCCAAGGCAACGTTTAAAACTAAAAGTAACTAGTCTGCACTTATAGAACGTGTCCAATGTCCATCGCCCTGTCACAATTCTCTTAGTAATTTTTTTATCACTACGCAATATTTAGTTTCTAATATTAAA
Source organism: Stenurella melanura (assembly GCA_963583905.1). Taxonomy (NCBI): domain Eukaryota; kingdom Metazoa; phylum Arthropoda; class Insecta; order Coleoptera; family Cerambycidae; genus Stenurella; species Stenurella melanura. The sequence goes on from OY757309.1 coordinate 200,767,620, forward strand.
TTCGTATGCAGTTCCTGCGCATTTAGCTTACAAGTCTTTCGTGGTTCATAGCTGATATACAGGGCGATTTAGATCTTATTATCTTTTATTTGGTGACACTAGCTCAGAACTTTATCTTCTGGAATGTCCTACGAAGCGTGTTCGAATCGTACTTAATGCAAAATAATTGTATTTATAAACTCTTTACTTAACACAAAATTATGAATTTTCAAGGAGTTACCCCAGTGACTTGAGAGATGATTAATAAATAATTTTTTCATTCATTCAAGTGTTTTTGAACATAATGAACTATTATGTTCACACTCAAAGAGAATTTAAAATTTGTGAAAACACCCAATTGTGTTACTCTAATAATACTTTGACAAAGTGTATATCTTCAAGTATATCACTAAGTAACAAGTTCAGTAACTAAAATGTAAATCCACAGGAGCATCTATTTTATGTAAGCATAATAAAAATGTTTCAGGAAAGGCAATTTTATTAATGGCTGCATTTAAATTAAATCTACTTAAAACTCTTTTACAAAAGTTCAATGTAGGTATGAAAAGATTGAAAAGTTAGGTGAATTGTTCTAAAACAAACTTTCTCAAAATTAATTGTGTTACTTGGCAAAATTATCCTGATTGATTATATCATCTCCTTTATAATAATATTCTATCATGTCCTGAAGAGATTCATTATCACTTCAGCTTTTAAATATACGTCAGCACTGTCAGTGACAATTAAATAGGGCATAATTTGGAGTAATATATCTAGTCAATATAAATGAATTACAATCATATAAAGACAAAGGCTTTAATACCTTTATTTTTTCCTGTCAAACAGTACAATCATGTATAGGAATCGTCACAATTTAGCATACAGTTATGCTGCAAGAAATTCATCTAAAGTGTAAAAACAATTGTTTAATAAATATAGTCTTAATTTTAGTTTAAAACTAGTCACATTTCGTGCCTGTTTGATGTCGTTAGATAAACAATTAAACAGTCTCAGACCTAGACAGTTGGGTGCATTTATCGATATATTGTATTTATAATAAGGAACATGTAATTCTTCTTTTTGTCTTGTATTTCTAGCATGAAACTTTGTATTCGACCTAAATTTAGCCTTATTACTGTAAACATATACAGTGTGTCTACTTAAGTTGGCGGCATATGGAAAACTTTTTTATTTTCAGTTTTAGGAAAAAAGTTATTCTTTATAAAAAGTTCTGCATGGTCTAAAACCTACAATGCAACAATCAAACCTCAAAATTTATCAGTCATATACAGGGTTTCTCAATAAATATGAATTTGGTACAAGAGTAAAGTGCTTTAATTTTTGACAATATCGAAAACTGTAATTATGAAAAGTTGTTCATAATTAAAAAACACATTCAAATATGCAGTCCTATCCATTTACGTTGAAAAACGAGATTTTTTACTTTTTCTAAATTTTTCTCTACAATAGCATTGAAACTTTAAGTGTACACATTAATTACATTTAACATAGGATGCACTGACAAGAAATGTTTGACAGTAAACGTCAAGACAACAATTTATAAGACGTATTTGTTTATAAAAATAGGTAAAAATGCCAGCAACATTAAGTAAAGAAGATTGAAATTATATTAATCGTGGGTGAAAATTATTAAGTCACTTCGAGAAGCTGCAGAAATTTTTGATAGCCGGCATCCAGAGAAACAGATTCACAATGAAACAGTAAGGAAACTATTAAACAAATTTAAGACTTTTGGAGATGTAAGTAATAAATTTCACAACAAACGCCATAAACGGGTTGCTAATGATGACAATGAGTTTGAAGTAATGCTCTCAGCAATTGAACATCCTGAGTATTCTTTGCGAAAAAGGGCATCTCTGATGACAAATACTATAAGCAAAGATAAAAATAAAATAATTCTACCTTTTTTTTCGAGAATCTTTGAATGCAGACCGTTATTTACGCTTTTTAGAAACTGAAATAAATTATTTTTTGGATAACCTTCCCATAGTTGAACGTCAACAGATATGGTTCCAGCAGGATGGTGCTCCATGCCACAGTAAGTTAGATGTAATGCAATACATTGAAGATAGATTTAATGGAAGAGTTATACATCGATTTTCAGAAATTCGTTGGCCACCCCGCTCTCCAGATTTGACCCCACTAGATTTTTTTTATGGGGTTACTTGAAACAAAAGGTATATCTTCGAGGGCCATTTACAGATGTTGACCATTTAGAGAGAATCATAACTGAAATGGTTCATAGTGTAACTCCTGTTATGGTCAGGAGTGTATTGAGACTATTTTGTGATAGAACGGTTATGTGTATGGTCAGAGAAGGCGGATACGTTGAGGCACTAGTGAATAGAAGGAAGGGATAATATTCGTTACTACTTATTACAATAAAATAAGTTATTTTATTTATTAATAAAGTTAATTATTGTTATGGTACGTGTTATTCATTTAAATGCATTACTAATATGCAATTAAGCAATTGAAGGGTTCAATAATAAGAGATTACTGTTTATCATAATTTTTAATAAAAGTTTCTTGTCAGTGCATCCTAGATTAAATTTAATTAATGTGTACATTAACATTTTCAATTTTATTGTAAAGAAAAGTTTAGAAAAAGTAAAAAATCTCATTTTTCAACGTAAATGGATAGGACTGCATATTTGAATGTGTTTTTTAATTATGAACAACTTTTCATAATTACAATTTTCGATATTGTCAAAAATAAAGGTACTTTACTCAATACCTGTATATGACTGATACATTTTGAGGTTTGATTGTTGCATCGTAGGTTTTAGACCATGCAGATCTTTTTATAAAGAACAACTTTTTTCCTTAAACTGAAAATAAAAAAGTTTTCCATATGCCGCCAACTTAAGTAGACACACTGTATACACAAATCATAGATTAAAATACTAACAAGGGTTAAAATTTTATATTCTCTAAAAACATCTCTGCAAGAACAGGTACTGGAATGTACAGTATACGAAAGGAACTGAAAAATTTTGAAGCGTAACCACATATTTTTTAAAATTAATTATACATAATGCCAACTTAGTGATTCCAGTGCTTGTCTGGTTGAGTGGTGGAATAGCTCTAACTAAAGTCTGCCAATCAACATGATGGCGTAAAATGTATTGAAGTAAAAAACCCCATTGATATGCCTAGTTTTGTAACAGCAAAATTATGATCTCATGCCTTCTGGGGTATCACCAGGAGTATATATATCTGAGTATTGGATTTCGAAAGAATATTGCGTTTTTTACTTCCTCGCATACGAAGGGAAGTATTGTATTCGAGAAAAAATCACCCTCCGAAATGTTTTCGGATTTTCACGTTTCAGATCATGTAGATTACGAAGATATAGGTTTTTCAATTTTGTCAGTCTGTTCGTCGGTCTGTCTGTCTGTCGATCTGTTGCTGCATTAAGTAAAAAACTACTTGACGGACGACAGTCAAATTTGGTAGGTAGCTAACGCTAATGCCACCGAAGAAATGTTTAGACTTTCGCTGGAAAATATACAGGGTGGACCATATAAGGGGAATAAACAGATAATAAATTTCCACGTTTTATGGCATTCTAAGCCTATCTCAAAAAAAATTCTTTTGAAAATTTGAAATAGAAAAAAAAAATTTGAAAATTTTTTATAAAATGGGTGATGAAAAAATTTTTTTTGCTCAAATTTAAAATGTTCACGTTTCATGACATTCTAAACCTAATTAAAAAACATTATGAAAAGTTAAAATGGAACAAAATTTGAAATTATGAAAATTTTGTATAAAATGGCTGATAGAAAAAAAATCGTTTTGTTCAAATTAAAAATTTCTACGTTTCATGACATTCTAAACATATTTCAAGAGAGGAATTTGTTTTGAAAATTAAAAAAATATATTTATTTTTTATTATTTTATCACTACAAAGAAGAGAAATGTTTTTCTTCAGTTCTAAAATGTCCACGTTTTATTATATTCTTAACCTATTTCAACAAAAAATCTTTTGAAAATTAAAAAAGAACTCCCACCACTATACAATAGATGATGGAAAAAAGTTATCAGGTTTTCTCTGTAATAATAGGGCTAACTACATGGTGATCATAATACTCATGTCATCTCTTAATTAATAATTTTTTATAGTGGCCGTCTTGTATGAATAAAGAGTGAAGTTCTGTGTAAACACCTTTACTGATTTTTTATAAACAATTTGTTTTTCGAACAGTGTTTTTTTAGGTAAAAAGGTGAACATCTCCGGTTTTAGAGGTCCAATCGGGACAAACAAGAAATCAAAATCTTCCTAATTAAAATTTCAACAAATTCCGTTGGTTTTGAGTCACTTAAATACGTACATAACATGCAAAATTGAACAAACTGACTAAAAAGCGTTATATTTTTATTTTTACGCCCAGGGGTGTTGAGAGTTCCGATCGGCTTGAATCTTTCAGGAAATATACCATTTGTTGAAAACAAAACACCCTGTCGTGCAAAAATATTGGACCCTGTGGACACACAGGAATTTGTTATCTAAAACTTCAATTGCCCGCCAATTTATGCCATTAAGTCCAAAAGGGATAATTTTTTTTCAAAGAACTCGATGCCAGCTGTCCGTTGACAGTAAAACAATTTTCTTTAAGGTGGCCATTCCCTAGAAAGAGACATCCGATAGGGAAATATTTATTATTTTTGCCCATAACTTTTTTTTTCTTAGTACGTATATTTAAAAAATATAAGAATACCTAAGTAGAACTATAACAAGACTATTACTATGAATTTTCACTCAATAATTTCAGTGGTTTGCAAAATAGCTCGATTTAAAACTACGAAATAGGAAGATTAACACAATTTTTAAATTTAAATCGAGCTATTTTGCAAACCACTAAAATTATTGAATGAAAATTCATAGTAATAGTCTTGTAATGGTTCTACTTAGGTACTCTTATAGTTTTTTTAAATATACGTACTAAGAATTTTTTTCTTAGCTAAAAATAATAAATATTTCCCTATCGGATGTCTCATTCTAGGGAATGGCTACCTTAAAGGCATTTTGGCCACTTTTTTGACATTTGTTTATATACCAAGTAACAACCAGTGGATTTCTTCGGCCATCTCAGATGGACGAAAATTAACTTTTTTTTAAATTAAAGTTCTCGCAATTCTCTTTCTTTTCGGACAGAAGTTTTTCAAAAATGTTTTCAAAATGGGAGGAAAAAATCCATTTTGTTTATAAATAAATGGCAAAGAAGTGGCCAGATCGAGATCTACATTTTGAAGAAAAATTACCCATTTTGGACCTAATGACTTAAAATGGGAGGCAGTTAAAGTTTAAAAAAAAAAAACGCTTTTTCGCCAGTTTATTCAATTCTGTATATTATGTACGTACTCAAATAACCCAAAATCAGCAGATTTGCTGGAATTTGAATTATTTTGGTTTTTTGTTTGTCCTGATCGGACCTCGGAGCTGTTCACATTTTTACTTGAAAAACATTGTTCAAAAGACTAAAATGTTTTTAAAAAGAACGCAATAGGCTTTGGAAGTTCAAAATTCAGATATATACTCCTAGCGATACCCCACAAGGTATGAAGTCTTAATTTTTCTGTTACAGAACTATGCATATCTCATCGATTTTTTTGTTTTTTTTTTCCTCGATTTCAGACATACAAGGCCACCGGGCTGTAACAATTAGGTATTAACTTATACGGTTTTAGGAGCGAGCGTAGATGAGTCCTGGCTGGGCTCATATTTCGATACGAAATATTAAGCAGCTGGAAGCGCGGTTAGTACTTGGATGGGAGATACTCTCCAGGGAAATACGGAGTTCTCGCTCCACCTTCTAACCGATTGTATATCAGTGCATACGTAGAAGATATACCATTCTTCAAGGGAGATGTAAAGCAGTTTGTCCCTTGTCTATTAAATGTTACGCAAGTATAAAATCCCTACTGTTCAATAGAGAAGAGGTTCAGCAAAATTTCCAAGTTGGGATTGGCTTTTTAGATGTTAAATATTTTTTTCCAATTCTTTGGGACTTCCTGCCACATACATTTTTTTTCTTATTGACCAGTGCTCGGGGAATTTACAAAATATCACAATTAACCAGTATGTTACTGGGAAATAACCTCTACGCCTGTGAGATTTACGTCAAAGGATCAGTTAGAGGTTGCTTTTTTTAAACAAATAACACAAATAAGTATAAAGACTTGAAATTAAATATTTCACCGACGTTTCGGAAATCTAATCTGTTTCCTTTTTCAAGGCTTTTTTTGAAAAATCTTTTTTTTCTGTGTATGGTAAATACACAGCTCTGAAAATGTTTGTTATATTCAATATCCATAGATACTTACTATTTACATAGAACTGTTGATACAGTTAACAGTTTATTACATTTTTATAAAATGTTAAGTTTGTGATGTTCTTCTTTTAACATTGGCAACCAGGTTCTACAGACATCTACGGAACAATTCGACGCGCATCTATCCTGATTCAATAATATTATCTTTAATTTTTCTTTTTTTGCTATCCGCCTCTTCTGTTAAAATTTTGGCCGAGTCCCAGTTTATTCTATGTCCGTTCTCCCAAGCGTGTTCGCAGATTTTGAATCTCTGAACTTCAGTTTTTCTGATATAATTTTGGTGGGTGAGTCTGGATGACTCACCCACGTAATGTTTGTTGCACTCACACGGAATACTATAAATGCAGTTTTCGAATTTTGCTCGTGGTTCTTTTGTTTCGTCATTGTCAGAATAGATCTGGTGGGTGAGTCATCCAGACCGTTTAGTGTAAGATTGGGTGAACACAAAAATTATATATAAAAAAATGGATTTAGAGGTCCAAGATCTGCGAACACGCTTGAGAGAACGGACATAGAATAAACTGGGACTCGGCAAAAATTTTAACAAAAGAGGCGGATAGCAAAAAATGAAAAATTAAAGAATCAGCGATAATGTTATCTAATGAGGATAGATGCCTGTCGAATTGTTCCGTAGGTGTCTGTACAACCTGGTTGCCAATGTTAAAAAGAGAACTTTACAAACTCAACATTGTATAAAAATTTACAAACTGTTAACTATATCAACACTTCTATGTAAATAGTAAGTATCTATGGATATTAAATATAACAAACATTCTTGGAGCTGTGTATTTATTATACGCAGCAAAAAAAGATTTTTCAAAAAAGCTTTGAAAAAGGAAACAGATTAGATTTCCGAAGCATCGGCGAAATATTTAATTTCGAGTGTTTATACTTATTTGTGTTATTTGTTAAAAGAAGCAACCTCTAACTGATCCTTTGGCGTAAAAGCCACAGGCGTAGAGGTTATTTCCCAGTAACATACATTAATTGTGATAATTTGCAGATTCCCGAGCACCGGTTAAAAAGAAAAAAAATGCATGCGGCTGGAAGTCCCAAATAATTAATGTCATAATAACATTTAGACAATATGTTAAATAAGTGAAAAAAAAAGTGCGATAAAATGAAATTGTGTCTCGATTATTTTAATTATTTAAACTTCCGTATTTATGTTCTGACAGCCTGAAATAAGCCACTAAAGATCAGGTGCCCGTCGAGTTGTGAAATTTTATAAACAACAGTTGACCTTTAAACTTTAATTAGATCGACCCTACTGGTGTATAACATCTGCAATATTACAGAGTTTCACTTTGGATTAAAGTAAATTAACATATCTCCCGGACATTTACAGACATTTCAACTCGGCCATTTAAATGCAATTTCCTAGTTTAGATTTCCACTAAAATGTTTGACCTAGCTAGTTCTGGCAGGGTTGGATGAATATTTAAAATATCTCTGGAGACTGAGAACAGCTCAGTTAGTTTCGTTAGCTTGTACTTCTCCATTACAAGTTCCATCATATACAATATTAAATTTAAACTTCATAATGAATTTATTTATAGATCCAGAATATCCGAAATATCCAAAAAGTGATATATCAGATATTTTTGTAATTCACGTTGTGATTTTTTTAACTAGACGTCAAGTTATTGTATGACACCTTGGTAGTTAGTAGTACTGTTTTATATAAAAGTGTAACTTTTATTAGCCAGGTGTATGCAGCGACATCTTGCTGGATGTTTTTAGATCTAGTGATTATCCTAGTTGGTCTTTTATTGCCGTACAGCTTTTCTGATGGTATCATGTCGTGGTTACCTGTTAGGCGCACCACCTCACCAAAGCTGTTTCCCATTAGATCCTTGGTAACATCAACCCAATGTTTTGTAGGGTGTCCTCTTCGGCTCTTTCTATCTGGTTTTACCTGAATTATCAACCGTTCTCTCTCCTCTCTTCGTTTGATGAAATCAAAGAATGAGCGGATTCGTTAGAGTACCATGCCAGAGAGTCGTTTTGGGGACATATTTCTCCCAAACCAGCATCTCGGAGCCATCAACACACTGGCTGCTTCCTTAATGATCCAGCTTTCAGAGGCATAAAGAAAATTCAATAAATAGGGTGTCAGCAAGTTTGATCTTTGTGCGCTTCCGTGCTGTTTCTGCCGCGGCAAATTTTGCTCAACAGATAGTTTGCCTATTTTACCTTCTGTATTTTTAATCGAGTCTCTTACTTCCAACCAGTATTTTCCACAAGGGATACAAAATATGCCATCTTATTTTCTGCCATACATATATCTACCCTTAATGAGTTTGGATGGTTATTATTTGCTCGGTCTACAATCATACTGATTATCGTTTTGTTTTGCACTTAAGTTATAATCGGCGCTTATTATCTAGAGCCTGTTCAGCAGATGTATTAGCTCATGCTGGTTTGCTACAACTATGGTGGTATTCACCTCACAGGACGGTGTTGCAATAAAGCCCAGCTTAATGATTCCGACCTGTACTTGTTGGAGTGTACTTCGATGTCGATTCACTACAGCTTCTATCATACAGAATGGAAAATCCAATAATCCTGCAAAAAAGGATTTGGTGGACATCTCCATAGGGGTCGCTTGAATATGGTGCGACTGAATTTACCCTTTATAGGGTGCTATGCCGTTAGTACGTTTAAAAAAGTTGGAAAGATTCGTAGAATATGTTTCTTGAAGCAAGCAAGAGTGTATCATCCTGATGAAAGGCGAATCAAAATTTAAAGTGCAATGTTACAGTCAGTTTCTATAATTTCTGAATCTGACTCAAATTTTACACACATATCTTACTGGGAGTTCGAATATTTTTATGCCAGTCGATTTTTATATTATTCTCCCCATTGTTTGAAGTTGCGATAAACTTCATCAAGACATGACCCACTTGTTGAGCGTGGTGCTGTCTGATCTACAATCTTTTGTATTTTTATTCAATTTTCAATGTATTCAATTATCTAGATAGGATTGGATATTTTATATTTCCCCTATACTTATTGCGTTTTTTATAATCAGTATACATAAATATAATTGAATTCGACTCATTCACTTAAGCTAAGATTGATAAACTTGCGACTCTGTGGCGCAAGTCGGCAACTTAGTTTTAGATTCTTTCATATATGTTTTGGATCCCGATTACTCACAAAGATTATCAATATTTATTAACTCTAAGAAGTGACTCTAAAGTGGAAGTTTTAAGACGACGATCTGAACAAAAAGTTCATCACTAGTCTATAAGGTATGACGAATCCTCCCTGAGAGTGGAGAAATCCTCGGACTGTAGCAGAAGGCACGTTTTGCGCCGTTAGTGATAAATGTTTGTCATGTCCTGCAGACGCGCAGTGGTGAGTTTATCCAATGTATCATCTACAAATTAAGATTGTTGTGATAACACTGCCATGTGTGATGCCTTCGCTAATTTTACATTCGACGAAGTTAATGTTTTCCACTTTAGCTAAAATAAAGTTTCTTCATACAGTCGGCAAATGATAAAGACCAGATAATACAGTCCACAGTTTGCTCCATTCCACATTGTTAAAAGCCTTGCCATAGTCTAGGAAACGAAGATAAATGAACATTTAATCCAGGCTGATATCTGGATTGATGAGCATACAATATTAATTCTGCGTATTTTGCTGGCAGGTGATCTTAATACCGACAATCCGCAGTTATAGCAGACAAACATCAGGCCTAATTCTTGTTTTTCATATTTTTCGGCATACTAAGTCAAGGATTCCCATTCCATCTTCACCAACTAACTTAAGCGCTAATCGTGCTAGTGTTGACTCTAGTTGCTTTGAAAGTTTTTAGCCTTTGTATGACTACCTGCACTTCTGATTTTAATATTACTGGTTTACATTCGTAATTCAGTTGTCCAGTCATCGTCTCTCTCAAGGTTATCACTTTCGAAAAGCTTTTCATAATATTGCCACCAATCATTTGTTCTTACACTACCGGTGGAGTCTTTAGTTGACCATTAAATATTACAAGCTTATGAGTCCTTTATCCTTTGTCTTTGTATCCTGTCTATGTTTCTAATACACATACTCTGTTAACCCTCCGGCATATATTTAGTTTTATTTTCTATGAAAATCATTATTCTGTAGTTACGTTCAGGTTTTGCCTTGTTTCAACTTGATATTATTTTTTTAATTTATATTAATATAAACGTCACGTTGTGTTTTGTAAATTAGACGCAAGTTCTGATTCTTTAAGCATTATCTGGAAATGTATTTCTATTTTAGCAAGTGATAGAAAGAAAGTATTAGTTAAACTTTCTACCTTTAGTACAATTTATTAAATTCTCTAAGATGAAAATCAACAAACATATTCGTTAAGACTACATACATATGTGGATACAATAAAGCTGTTCAACGAGTAATTTAAAACTCAGGAAAATATATTGGAATTGCTAACTGTGTTGTGAAATTATGAAATGATTATGAAATTAAATCCAAACGATATTCCATAAAATTTAAACATGAATTAGGCTTTTAAATTATAATTATTCCAAACAAACTTCGAGCCGAATCTAAAATTAGATTTACTATTATACGTTTAATGTATGATGATAGTGTTTTTGCCAAACTATACTTAAAAATGTTATATAAGGCAGAAATATTTCTATTTGAAATACATATTACATATATTACATATTTGCTCAATTCATAAGAATTAAATAATACAGAATAAATAAAATTAGGGGTGGCTTCAGACGGTACACGAGTAGGCAGACTTTTAAGGAATTTCAGGGGCGCTAAAATGCTATCAATTATTATTTTCACAGTTGATGAACAATCCTCAAAGGTGAGAAGTCAGATAGGTGTTAAAACAGATCTACACATTTATGTCATTCGTTGTTTTCTCCTTTTAAATATTTGAACTGAAAATTATACGTACTCTCGCATTGCAAGAAAGTGTTTTTTGACTAGCGATTTTTCCCCATTCATCAATAATTTTTTTATAAATATTTTACAACAGCATTTTTTGCATTATAATAATTGTTTTAAGTTGTCTTTCTTTATATCTTGTTAACCCTATAAGCATTTTAATTGGCTCTACTGCGAAAAGAGCATGTACTTACTTTCTGACTATTTTTAATCTGAACTGGCCTTGACTCATCCAGCCTTTCAGTTGCCAGAGCGCTTCATACCGTGGATGTCTGACTGGCTTCGGTGTATGTGCTTGGTAATGAAAGTGTTTTTATTGTTGGTTTAAAATAAATTTTATTTGATTTCATTTGAAAACTAGACAGGATCATCGAAGTTCAGCAATGATTATTGGAGTTAGTACTTAGATGGCAGACTTGACCATTTTCTTACATACATATTCAAAATGTTGTGCTTATGTTAAATAAAAATTTGTTTTGAAATATTGAACTGAATTTGTTTCAGCGATTTCAATGTATACTTTTATAAATTTAATTTCTTCAAGTTTGAATAAGTTCTTTGGTATGAGTATGAAATGATAACCGATTAAAAATGTTCGTCAAATAAGTATTGTATGTCTTCAATAATACTTATTTGCGAGATCTCTTTAGAAACATTGTTGCATCAACGGCAGAACGTAATATTTCTCCATTTAGTTTCAAGATAAGCAAGTTATTTAATCTCATTGTAAATAGAAAAATTACAAAACTTTTACTTGCGATAATCCGTAGATGTCAGGTTTCACCTTACTTAAATCGTTTTTTAGTTTAACTTGTTGAATTTCCTTTCCAAGTTATTTGTATAGTATTTAAACTTCAACCTCTGGTCGAATAATAAAAAAACAGTTCGTGGCTAATGCTATCGAAAAGTGTGTAAGCGCATGCAGTGACGGTTCTTTATTGTCCACACTTTTGTGTATCTATCAAATCATAAATTGCCACATGAAATATTTTTACCATAACCAAACTGTTTATATGAAAGTATATTATATTCTTTTAAGTAAAGTAAGAATGGCCTATAGTTTTGAACATATGGTTTATGGAAACAAAATATAAGACAAATTTAATTTCCTCATTTTATTTGGTTAGCGGCTTTTGACAGCCTTGAACATAATATTTTAAATTAAGTTTATATGGAATTAGAAAGAACCGTTTGGAACTATTTGGATCTTATCTAAATAACACAACTCATCTAGTAGATTGGTAAATAAAAAGTAAACTCCTAAGAATTAAAAATAGAGGAGTACCCCAAGATTCAGTTCCAGGGCCCATAATTCTATATTCTGCGTTGATGATCTGCCATGAAGTATGAGAAAGTTCAAGGATACTACTGTTATGTATGCAGATGATGCCACTTTTATTACAAGTATAGACAAGGAAAATGATAATCAGGTCATTCTTCAGAACACTTGCTGAGGCTTGGTTTGCATATAACCAGTTAGTTCTAAATGAGAATAAAATAGTTATCGTATCATTTGATTGAAACCAAAACTATCACACAACTTGAACGGGGTCATAAAACCAATGTATAGTTTTTCGGGGAACTTGTTAATATCAAATTATCATGGATAAATCACAGTAACGTACTGTGTGGAAAATTGTCTAAAAACATATGCTATAAGGGGAATTAAAACAACAGTTAATCAACAAGCTACTGTCATCACTTAATTCTGTTTTGACTCATTACTCCTGAGTGGAATTATATCATGAGGAAATGCAGCACATACCCATTTACAATGATTGTTTTTATCCAGAAGCCTGGAGTTAGAAATATAGTAAAATGACAATGAGATGACAATTTCTGTGTGATAGACTACTCCATTCTAAATTTTAGCCAAATCGGTTGAGATCCGGAGGGGGATGGTCGGATCTTCCCCAAACTTAAACTAGAGGTTTCTTTAATATTGAGAATAAAATGATACCATTTTCTTTTCTCAACTAATTGTTTAAGTGGTCAAAAAAAATATTGGAACAAAGATAATTAAAATGTCCAAAAAACCCTTTTCAGTAAAAAAACACGGTTCCATTCCTTTTTGGAAATCAAGATTTAGGGTTTTGTTATACTCGCCATGACAAATAATTTCCGCCGAGTCCGTACTCATCTTAAAAAATTTCCCAACCTCGCTATTTTTTTGTCTAAATCGACTCCACTATAAGATCGAACTCAGTTCAAAATCTTTATGCTTTAAGAACATATGCAAACGAACATCCAAGATGATTTTAAAATATTAGATACATGTAACTGAATTAATGTATAATGTCTTTTTCAAAAAAAACATGTAGGAACGATATGACAGTTGTGAATCATGTTGTGCGCCACCAAAATCTTAATTTCTATTATTTATATTTTTTGTACATGAGTTTACATATCCTTCTATCTCATACCCTGGCACCAACGTTAAAGTAACTTTCTTGTTTCTGTCAGTTACATCAACAAATGTCTGCATTCCTAGGCAATTTTGAAATCCGTGACGTCGATGTCTTAGGTATCTTGGGATTTTCCAAAATTTAAATTAAAACCCTAAAATGCTTTTAAAAAATGTGTCTTCCGGAAAGTATTCCTATAGTAATAGCGTGCTTCTCGAAAGTATTGACATTAATTTTTTAACCACGGAACATATGTTATGTGATATTTTACAAATTTATTCAAACAGTGGCATCATTTATGGTGTTTCAGCTGTAATTGATATTATGAAAATAGGGATTTGATGGGAAATTTATTATAATGCAATTTAGTAGCAGCTAAAATCGTAAAATCATGATAACATACATTACATATATCTTGCTGAGCTTGCTACGAAATTACCCCAACTATATTTTATGTATTAATGACTTTCTTATGCACCCTCAAATTTTAGTGCATGTTCTAAATCTACTACTAGTCATACCACACAGTTACGAGATCTTATCATTAGATAATTTCCATATGCGGTCCCTGTATTTTAACCAAACTAATACATGAGAAATATAACATGCATTTCGTATTTTTGCGATTTCTATTTTATGACTTTCCGATATAGCTGCACCGGGTGGCCCAGTTCATACTCTTGTAACATTTGAATGGATTAATGAATAATTTCCAAATTTGGTCTTGTGATATAAAGCATAATTTCCAATTAAGTGATGTAAATGGCCAAAATGGCTGACTTCCGGTTTAGATGAAAATTATTTGAAAATTAAATTATTAAATGGGACAACTTTATATATTGGGCATTTCGATCATGCTCCTCAAAAGACATATAATTCAACCCTCAGATATTATTTTGATTCTCAGATACTTGTTTTTTAATCGTTAGCTTTAGTCAAAACTGCTAAAAATTGGTCCACAATCACTCTAATAAAAAAACGTATTTACTAAAGTTTGAAGAAAACGCTCTTTGAAGCAATGAAGTAATCAAGTTTTTTTTTCAGAAACTGTAATTAGTTTTTTTTTAATAAGAGAAATTCATTCTCATAGTGAATTAGAAGAAGAAAGATGAGAATATTATAAATGTTTTATGAAGCGTGCACTATAAAGATTTTCAAAATATATTTTGGTAATTTATTAAATTTTGAATTTTTGAGATATCTTTTTTATGTTAAAAGTGGAGTAAATCTAAGGGTCTAAAGTGCCTAGAAATGAATTGTCTTACTATAGCAATTTCTTTGCTGCAACTTGCTGAAAACATTTCAAGAAGTGTAGTGGAAAGTTTTGGATTAAATCCGTGTAGTGGAAAGCTTTTGTTTAAATAATGTATGTTCAAAATCCTGTTTTTCGCAGTTTTCCTTTTAAATGTCTTTGGTTGTATCTGTATAACCCGTATCTCAATACAGAAAGCGACACAAATTATTCACAATGAAATTGCTATGAAAACTAGATTTGTCCGAAACTTTTTGGTCAATATGCCAAGTCGCAATACATGAAGTTATTTTAGGGAGGCCAATTTGAAACAATAGATGACAACTT
This sequence comes from Stenurella melanura, assembly GCA_963583905.1. Classification (NCBI taxonomy): domain Eukaryota; kingdom Metazoa; phylum Arthropoda; class Insecta; order Coleoptera; family Cerambycidae; genus Stenurella; species Stenurella melanura. The sequence goes on from OY757309.1 coordinate 200,782,847, forward strand.
GAAAAACAATGCACATATTCTAACCAAACTTTAGAAGAATATACTTCTTGAGGGGTTAAACCATCAAGTTAAAATGTTCACAAGAGACAATTGCAAAGTCGAAAATCGAATCGTCAATTATTTAGGGGGCATCAAGTTATGCATCAAAAATTTGTATATCAAATTATAGTCTTTATGTTCTTTGTGGTGGTATACACAAATATAAATTTTTAATTTTTAAAGACCAATTTTATTCAATTCTTCTATTTTCTTTTTCTTAACAAATAAATTTTACTATCAACACTTTTCCCAAAAATAAAAATTGTTGGTATGTATTAAAAGTATATAAGAAACGAAGTATTTAAAAAAAAGTAGTTTAATGTATGTATACCAATTGGGACCCTAGATCTGACATTTCTTGCATTATGACCATTTATAAGCAAGCTAAGAGACATAATGACGACTATTTTTTCGGTTTAAAACATTTTAAAATTTATTTTTGTCTATACCACGACAAAGAATATAAAAACAACTATAATCTGAATTACAAATTTTTGATGTACGACTTGGTAGTTAGGTATTTTGGGAGTAGCTGATACGTAATTTAATATCAGATGTTAACAACTCAAAATAGCGAATCTAATATGGCTACCGTGTTTCAATTTTCTTGCAATTTACAGGAAACTTAGTATATGAAGATTTCAGAATTCTATAACAACAATTTAGGTATGTGGTGCACGATTGTGCACCAACACATTGAAGAAGACAAGCAAGTAAATGGATTAATGTATATTTCAATCGATTTTAATTATAGAATTTTGAAAAAGTTAGATTCTGCTCTAAAATTGTACCATTTTTGGATTAATTTAAATTCTTATTAGGTACTAGAATTATTATTGTAAATTTCCAGACACCTCCGTCAGTTAATCTGTATGAATGGAAGCATTCTACAGATCACAATTTTTAAGGATTAGCTTGATTTTTTTTATCGCTCCGTTTACTATCAGAACGTCAAGTAGATTAATTATCATAAATAATTATTTAACCCCATTTTCGCTGACCACTTTTCTCGTCCTGGTCGCCTATTGAATAAATAACAATAATGATGTAAACTGAAATAAGAAAACATGTATTTCTTCGTTTAACTCGGTCTAATTCAAAAGCGGAGCCGTGTGTTGGTCTCAGTTTTCTACCTTGTTATTGCGGCTTTGGTAATAATATGTGTGAATATGAAGATCAAATTTTAATAAGTGCAGGAATTTTTATTTTTTTTTTGTCAATAAAAGATGAGAATTTTTAGAGATAAATATGACACGCGTCAAACCTATTTATCTTTTAGATAATAAATACCAAGTATATCAGAAATAAACATAATGGATGCAGGCAACCTTATTATTTGACATTTTTTTGGAATAAGTCGTTTTTGAGAAAATCGCTTTAAAATTTTTTACTAATGTTAAACGCCTAGCACTCAATGCGGAGTGTACACTTTTTGGTTTTGTCAACGATTTTAAAATGAAATAATACAAAACAAAAATCAATAACTTCCCGGGTAGGGCGTGATTACATAAAATTTGTTATATCATTTGTTCAAACTACAGCAGTTTAAAAATTACAGAATTAATGACCAAACCATAAACCAAATCCATATAACTAATGAACATACTACCAATGTTGCTCTCTCATATTGTCATATATTGCAGGTTATCTGCATAGAAAATCCTGCATTACGCAACAGCAGGATAGTTTTTGCTAATTGAGTAGTTAAATAAACCCAATTAGCATAAATTGTAGTTGTTTAATATGCAAATTAGATTGGAATAACTATATGTCACAATTATTAAAAGTATATAATTATTTCAGCATTACAGTAGAAACACCACATAAAAGATGTTTTATTAAAAAGTATTTTAAATTGAGTACAGATTAGTATTTATATACATCTTAAAGGAACCGTGGCAAATCTTTACGGCTGAGTTATTACGTAAGAACATCCGCATAGCACCCTGCATAGCGCAGACAGCAGGACGGGCACGTACAATTATCCTGCGGAAAATATATTGAAGTGGCAATTGAAGCTTGTATGTATATTTTTGATGGTATATATTGAATTTTAAAGTTTTTGGCAAACACCGAAAGCCATACAGTGCTAAATTTATTTTATAAAAAATATAAAATGTTCAAAAAAATCGTCCTACCTGCCCATTTTCGGTCACCATATTGGTCCCAGGCCCACTACTCTACGACAGACCGACAGTTAAAGAAAATCCTACAGGAATTTGAGCAATTCTCAGGAAAATTCACTACGTAACCGGCATACTTAGTGGTATGACCAACTCTTTGCCACTAAACCGAGGGATGTGAACCAATGGCACAGAGCAACCCCGATATCGAGCGGAAAGTAATTTTGATAAGAGCGGGGTAGGTTTTCGCTTAGGCAGGAATATACCCCTGGTCTGTGTTGGCTGTGAAGGCCGTATTTCACTCGAGGGTGGAGTATAGAACGAGTACAGGGTGTGTGAAAGGATCTGCTCATTATTATTTTAATAGGTGACAAAATTAGTAACTCATTTAAAAATAAATTGGCACATTGCACGGTAATTTACATGCAAACAGAGCGAAACTATTAATCTTTTGGAATATCATTAGCGCTGACTTCAATTTAATATTAGTAAAATATGTAAATAGATATGCATGCACATGAACAAAATTACACTATCTATCTATTAAGGAAAACGTTGTATTATCACTTTACCTCAAGTAAAAGATATTAAAAAATAGCAATTCGTAACTAATAAGCAAGCTAACCATTATACTCTTCGCCGATTTACTACACTTTTTAGGTAATTGTTGCACATTCTATAGGATACTCATCGCAGTTTTTTTTTGTAAATAATATTAGTTTTAAATATTTTTTGTTTAATTACAAAACATAAAGAAAAATATATTTCTTAATTTAAATAATTAATAACATTTTTATTCGTTAATCGATTTTGTTCAAAGCAATAGGGTTCTACCTCTAGCTAACACTAACTTACTATCCAAATTTCAATACAATACAACAAGACTTTCCGTTGTTAAGTTATTGTGATTACAAGAAATGTGATGGACGAACGGACGGAGAGACAGACAGTCAGATGAACCGACATTTTGAAAGTTGTTCAGTATTCGATCACCAACATAGTGATATGAAAATTGTTTCTCTACGAGCGATATTACCGGCTTTAGAAATGTGCCGATCGAATGCAATATACTTTTCGTATTTACACAGAATTTCCCTTTTTGTTCATACAGGACAGTCACTCTAAGATATTATTAATTAAGAAATAATATGAGAATAATAATCGCAATGTAGTTAGCCTTATTATTACAGAGAGAACCTGATAACTTTTTTCCTACTCTACTCTATAGCGGTGGGGGAAAAGACTTTCAATTTTTTTTTAATTTTCAAAAATTTATATTGTCAAAATAGGTTTATAATGAAATGAAACGTGGAAATTTTCAATTCAAAGAAAGAACATTTTTGCACCATCATCTATTATATTGTAGTGTTTAAAAATTTAAAAAAATATATATATTTTTAAAATATTCAAAACTAATTCTTTTTTTGAAATATATTTAGAATGTTATGAAACGAGGAAATTTGAAATGTGAGCAAAAAATAATTTTTTTCGGTCATGCATTTTATAAAAAACTCAAAATCCATTTCATATAAAAACATCAAATTTTGTTTTTAAATTTTCAAAACAGTTTTTTTAATTGGTTTAGAATGTTACGAAACGTGAAAATTTTAAATTTGAGCGAAAAAAGTTTCCATTATCCATTCAATTTAGACCCTGTATATTTTCCAGTGAAAGTCTAACCATTTCTTTGGTGGCAGTGGCGTCAGCTACCTACCAAATTTGACCGTTCTCCATCAAGTAGTTTTTTAGTTAATGCATCAACAGATAGTTAGACCGGCAAACAGACAGACTGACGGAATTGAAAAACCTATATTTTTGTAATCTACATGATCTGAAACGTGAATACAATACTTTGTTCGGTATGCGAGACAAATAAAAATGCATTCTTAAAAAATCTAATAGTGGGGGAACTGAATTATGACGTCATTTAGATAGCACCACGTCTTACTAATACCAGTATATTTGCATCTTCGTAACTTCTCACTGATTAGAACTAGAACGGACTTGTATTTCTTAAAGTATAACATAATATAATTTTGCACTATTCGCAAGCATTTTCTTTTTGTAACATGAGACTAGTAAAAATCTTATAGTTCATAACCGCAGTTGGATCATCGTGAAATAACTTATCAACCAACACTGATATCAAGAAAGTCTTAGAATAAAAGAAAATGCCTGCTTGAAGAGCTTTCAAGTGATATTAATAAGTTTTGAAAATTGTTTAAATTTTGTTAATAAATTAAACACTGCTTTTAGATGAATCAATCAATATATTATAAATACTCTACATATGTTTCGGCTTATTAGGCCTTTATCAAGAGTACTACATAGTGAATACAGTATTCACTATGTAGTACTCTTGATAAAGGCCTAATAAGCCGAAACATATGTAGAGTATTTATAATATATTGATTGATTCATCTAAAAGCAGTGTTTAATTTATTAACAATTATTTTCAAGATGTTTCACAAGGAATCTACCACAAGTTCAGTTCAGTGTATGTTTAAATTTTCTTAAATATTGCAATATAACATTTAATGCAGGTGAGGCAATGACCTTAAAACCTTTTTTTGTCGAGTAAGCTAAGATTTTTTTTGTTTGCCTTTGGCTTGGAATATTTATTAAGTAGGATTTTTTCCGCCTTTTCTTCCATTTTAGGATATCTTCCGGCATGTGTCCATGACATAAGCCATGATATGGTTCGAGCTGAAAAAGTAGGACTTCAGCACCTTCTTTTACAAAGATATAAGCTAATTCATTACTGTCTATTCCCGCGTGCTCTGGTATCCACATATGGGTCACCTTGTTGTTTCTTGCCAGTAGCTTCAAAGATGTATGCGTTTCTAGGCAATTTTAGATTCGAAAGTGTAAAACCTAGAGCCTTCAATGCTGTCTGGCTGAAACTATGTAGATCTTGGCCCTTCGTTGTTTGTGAATTTCTGGACACACACATCTCTTGCATAGATTTATATAGGGCCCTTAATAGCCTTCAAGTAGGCCCAGCGACGTCCACACTCTTCAATCAGCTACGATTCATTTGTGTACCAGATAAGTAACCCTTTCTCCAAGAACAGTACTTCTAACCTGTTTGCTTGACAGTTCTCAATCAGTAGATCAATAGATAGCTAATACTGGCGAGGACATTTTGAGTCTAAACTTGGGTGATGGAAATCTTCAATGGTGACAATATATACATTGATGATTAAGTTCAAAGTAATATCTCAGAGAATTATTGAATATGTGGAACCTAACATATAGTCTAATTTCATACCTTCTAATCACACTTTCTTAATTAATATGAAGCCACCTGGTTCTGAATTAAGTTTTAATAATTGTCATGGTGGTGAAACTATGTTAAGATAAAAGTGCGTATAAAATTTAAAGTTGTTGATTTCTTATTATGATGCCGAAAAAAGTACTGCACAAGGACTGCAACAGGTTATTTTCCACACTGTTAGAAATTGAAACTTTTTATATGGTTCTAGAAGAAAATGTATTGGTTTAACAACTTAATAACTTAAGTTAAAGAAATCATCACTTGATTGATGAGTATAGCGAGATCAGTTGAATTAATAAATTATACGTCACACACCACAGACAGCTATTAGACAGCTTCTAAGTCTAAAGCTAGTCCAGAAGGAGGTTACATATATTTAAAAAATACAGACAATCTCCTGTGTCGAAGCTGAGGATCGAATCCAGTATATTACAGACAGTGTGACCATGCATGATAGCAACTCAATAAACTTGGTAGCACACCTCGCCACCAAACCGGGGTAAATTTTCTCTCTACAAATTGTTTTATATTTGGATTGATCATTGCCATGACGTTTGCGAAAGAAAATCTTTAAAAGTTAACTGATTGAGATCGACTGATAAAAGAAAGACAAAGAATATGAAGAAAAAGAAAGAAATCGTACTTAGCTACAGTTAGGAGTCGCTTTGAAAAATTTATACATAAAATACCATTCTTCTCTCAAGAGTTCCAAAATGTGTAAAATATTTACAAATCTTTTTGCAAAATTAAATGTCAAATTTAATTTAATTTAACTAACTGATTTCGCGAACAATTTTTTTACTTATTTCTCACGTTTTCTTTACCCTTTATCTATTTACCGCTACTCACTTTTTGTTGAATATTATTTCCTCTGCAAATTCGAGTATGTGTATCATTGCTCTACCAAAAATGGAAATTTTTGGTGTACTATCTTTGCAAATGAACAAATGTCGGGCAATTCTAATAATTTCCCGACATGTTAAGATATTTTCATGTATTAGTGAATTAACCGAATTTTCAAATCTACATATAGCTGGCCTGTAATGAAAAAAGAAAACAGTTATTAACATAGAGTGGAAATAGTTTGTCGTTATGTTAAACAGAATTATCTTTGCGCATTTCAGTTTTATTGTTACTTTAAAACAGGAACAATAAATGACAATATTCCGAATGCATAATTATATACGTTATTTTATTGCCTCACAACATTACGGCAGAATTGTTATGTCGGTATGTCACGCCAGCGCCAGCGTAATTATATAAGAAACTATATGTTTTTTTGGAGTAAATTAACACTTAAACATAATAATTACTGCCTCGAAATCAGTGGACCTGTATACTAATTGACGAATTTAATCGCTTTTAATACATGTTGATGCACATTGCATATATAACATTTATATACGATGCGCTTTGTGTAAAAATTAATATTACAGTTCATACTAACATGTGCCGTGATATCTATGTATCGTATGAATTAACGTATGAATGTGTAAACTTCTTACTTTGTATGTTAATAGGTACTAACATTTTTATTAGCCAGAAATCGAAATTGTAAGAACACGAATATTTCTTACTATTCCAGCCATTTTCTGTTTTTTTTTTCGTGCGGTTTTCACACTTTTTGATTAACTTGACTGTCAAGCCAACCTTAACTTCCACAATATAAACACCAAGCAAAATATTATTCTTTACATCTTACTTGAATTATGAAAAAAAGTTTAATTGAGTTTTCAATGCATTTATACAATTTAGCATAAAGTACTGTATAACCATTTCCACTTTTTGAAAATAACTCAATATATTGAAATGTAGGATACTTAACTAACTTGCTACTTTGTCGTCGTTGATCATATGTTCGATGCAGGCGACCAATATAAAATAAATGCGCACATGTAGAGTAGATTACGTCACAAATGTAATCTTTCAAATTATTTATGAACTTAACAAAAATCAAGGGCCCCGATACACTATCTTGGTGCACTCCAATAATTACTTCGTGTTTTTGAGAAACCTTTCTTCGATTTGGAGTATTTGGTAGCAATTTCGTAGATATAATTAAATATATAAATGACTGGTAATATTAAAACCAAAATAAAATTTTAGCTTATTTCCCTTATTATAACTTCAAAGACTCATTTAAGGTCTAAGAAAACTGTTACATTAACAGGATTTGTATCCATTGAAAATTTAGCTTCATTTTCCATCTACACATCCAAGAAAACTATTAAATCAACCAGATTTTTATCCATTGAAAATTGCAGTTTCGGAAAAACGACCCTCTCTGAAACTAGATTGATTTAAAGGTAGCAAATTATTCTCTGCAATGAACTTTGTTAGCGATTGAGAACTACTAGTTCAACACTTCTTTCTAGGCAAGATGGTGTATTGATCTGCCCATGTTTCTTAATTAACCTTACACCAATATCAACACTCGATTAAGACATCTATTTTGAAATATCCCTATTCTACGTGCGTTTTTTTATTTACGCTTGCTCAATTTAGCCGTTCTCAAGGTTTATCGGAAAAGTAATAGCTTGTCTTGAAATAGCGGAATCCAAGTAATGGATATGTATGGGCCTACAGGCTATAATGTGCTATATATAGAATAGTAAATAAGATGTGAAACAGAAAAAGAGCATGGATTAAAGTTTGTGCAATTAGGATTATCATTTGTTTTAAATTGAATCATCACTATCCTTACAAAAACTACTAGCTTGAATATGATTAACTTTCTAGCATTACCATGATGTTTGTTTTTTCTTTGAAGAAATGATTTTGATAGTTACTTGCTGGTAATATTGCTTAAATTTTATTACAATCATTATTTTAGTTTGAGAATAATGAGGAAACACTGTTTTCAAAATTTGATCTATTAGGCGAATATAATCGTCCTAGGAAAATATTTGTACATTCTTTTAGTGTAATTTTGATTCAAACTGTAAGACCAGCGATGTATTCTATCATACCCCTTCGACATCTTGTGTATGATAACCTTAAATAAATTGCAAAAACTGACTCCTAGTAGTGTTAAACTCTTATATTATACAAATTGATCCATACGGAATGGCAATTCTCCAGTTGATCAGATGGCTAGTTATGCGCTTACGCATTCAACTCTCCCGATTGATTAAATACCGAAGATAACTATAATACCTGATAGGGGTTAAATTTCATATATTTACTCTCAAGTTGAACTGCATAGTCGTGGATGTGTAATGTGTTTACTTTCACAAAAGTCGATTTCTGTTTCTAATATAAAATGCAATATAATTGTTTTCAATCATTTAAACCAAACTTATGATCATAACGTCTATTTTCACTCTAAAGATTATATTATTGTATTCTTCACAAATACGAAAACCTCACATGTCACTGGTAGAGAAAAAGTTTTCATATCATTGTGTTAGTTGACGAGCTTTGAACAACATTGAAAATTTAATCACAATAACTTCGATCAGTAAGTGGGGAAGTTTTTACTCATTTAGTTTAAATGAAAATGTCTTCTTAATTATTATTACTTTTACTTGAATAAAAATCTTAATGAAAAGTTGTTATTTCATCTCATTATTCATTGTTGTATTTTACTGACATACATTTCGTAATAATGTAGTATCCAGCCGTCGAAATATGTTTTCCACCTGCATACATGATATTGTCGTGCATTACACCCCCTTGAAACTGAAGACTAATACGCCCACTAATAGTGACTATCCAGGAAGTTTGTAGAAAGAAATCGAGTTTTCTGGTATGTGGTGGAAGAAGATTCTCGATTGTGTTCAAGATAACTCTAGAGGCAATTTTGGAGTATATGAGGCGAGGTTCCCGGCGCAGGAAGAAGAAGTTCTATAAAAGTGAAGTTTGGTAGTGAAAAGTGAGGTTAAATATCAAGTAGTAAACAAAGTCTAAAGGTTATTTTAGTTAATTAAAAAGTATTGTAGTTCTGAAAAGTTATTAAATAAATAAAGTGTTGTTAAAATTATTTAGAACCTACGGACTTTTACAGGGTGTTTACTAGGGGGAAAACACACAACAATATTATAGAAACTTTTGGAAATAAAGAATGGTAGTGTAGTGTCTAGTATATAGACTCTAAATTCAAGAGTCGCAGGTTTGAGATACAGATATGTAGTGGCTTTTTTTACTTTACTTTGTACCGACTGGTTTCAATACATAAAATAAAATTAAAGATGTCCAATACACCAAGAAACGATGAGTATCCTACATGTACAACAATTATATAAAAGGTTCGATAAATTGGCGAGTTGTGTACTGCTCACTTTATTGTTATTAACGTTGCTCAACCTGAAGTCTTACAAATGAAATATGGAAATATTAAGTTAAAATAGCCATTTAATTGATTGGAATTTGACTTCAATTCCATAGCAGAACAGAAGATAATAAAATCAAGAAAATATAATTAACGTTATTAAAATACGTTTAATATAAATACAGCTGTATCGAAAGGAGCTAGCTGGGACGAGGATAATAATACATTTTTAATAAATGTAAGTTGTGAACGTAAAGAACAGGGATAACACAGCCCCTCAAAAAAAAAAGCAAGTTTTTGATCCTGATGACTGGCCATGGTATTACTATGTGCTTCTCGACGCTAAATCCGAATACGAGGTCAAAAAAAATCCTGCACCCATAAATTTTTATGTAGAGGCAAAAAACAGTAAGGTAAATTCCTATAAGTATCATGAGGGAAAGAAGTATGAATGGGGACTTTTTGTTTCTCGTACTCTTCTTTTTCAATACCAAGGGCTTTAGCGAGATGGTAACAGTTCTTCCGAAGGGGTTGCTACACTCTCTGCATCCCTTCTATACCCTGGACATAGAACTGCGTCATAAGAGCTTCTAGCTTACAAGCTCTTGAGAATGCAAAATTAATATGGTGGAGGGTGAATGTCTCTCCAAAACCAAGCCTCCAGAGCGGTATAAACTACCCCTTGCCAGATGATTTTGCTTATGAGGCACATAGGTGGGGAGGTGTTCCTTGTTTTTACTGCAGAATGGTCGCAGTGTATTAATGAGAATTTCTTTCAACTGCCTTGAATGTACCCTGCAAGGAGCAAACACTACCCCCCCCACCTCAATTCTCAAAAAATGTTCAGAGAACCTTTAGGACCGGAAAGCTTCGCTTTGTGGTTTTTAATTCTGAGAGGGAAGACAAATGAGAATCCATCTCTGTAGATATTTTAGTGGAGAAGAGTTTTAGAAAGATAATTATGATTGTAGACTAAATGGGGTTTATGAATGAAAGAGACATGAAGTGCAGGCGATACTATGAGGGATATAGAGATGCATTGAATGCTGGAGTGAAAAAGAAACTGCAGAGATGGATTCTTGGTTGTCTTCCCTCTCAGAATTAAAAACCCCCCATATTTCCTATCCAAAAACTTTTACGAACCCTTTTTAGGGGTATGGGGGGTGGTTTCCGCCCCTTGTAGGATGCAGTCAAGATAATTGAAGCAGATTTTTGTTAATGCACTGCAACTGTTCTGCAGTAAAAACAAGGAACGCTTGCTCTCCTAGATCTCCCTCCGCCCCTGTGTTTCCTATTCAACAGGGTGTAGTTTAATCCCCCTCTGGAAGCTTGGTTCCAGAGCGGCATTAACCCTTTACCATATTGCCTTTGCATTCTCAAAAGCTTGTAAGCTAGAAGCTTTTATGATGCAGCTCTGTGTCCAGAAGGGTATAGAAGGAGTGTATCATCCCCTTCTGGAAAATTGTTACCCCCTCGCCGAAGCCCTTGGGATTAAAAACGAAGAGTACGAGAGATAAAAAGTCCACATTCATTCTTTAATGATAGGTACTTGTATTCATAAATTTGCCTTATTGAAGGGATGTTTTTGCCTCTACACAATAATTGAAGGGTATAGGAATTTTTTTAACTTCGGATTCGACTTCAGCTTGGAGAAATACATAGGAGTACCATGGTCAGTCATCCAGATCAAAAACTTTTTTTTGTGGGGCTGTGTAATTCTTGTGTGGACTAGACCTCTTTGGGTAGTAAATAAAACGAACAAAATAAGTACTTTTGTCCACGACTATTAAATAAAGTACTCATTATGTGTATGTTTCCTCAAGGATAATGCTATCCGTTATTCCCTGTGAACAAATATGTCTTTATTCACTAGTGAATAATGAGGACAGTCAGTTGTTTCTAAGAAATCAGGTTAGTGACTTTTTATTAAAAATTTAAAATTGTAGCAACCAAAAGACAAGTTTTTTAGGAAGCACTCAAATGGTACATGCTGAAGAGGTACCTTTAATAAACACTAAGCTATTAAGTTTTTTCAAAGCACCATCTAATACGCGGCAATCTTCAACATTGTTTCTGAAACCATTTACGTACGTGCTTACAAACTGTATTACATCATTAGTAGGACATGAATGACAATGCATCAAAGCTTAATTTTGTTAACGATTTGAAACGTCAAAATGTATGCGATTTAAACGTCAATGTTATTTACAATAATTTTATATATTACTCAAGAGAGTAATGTAATTTAATAAATGAATACTTACAGTGAAATCAAGATTTCTTTGACACCGCCACAGGTAAAGGAAGCTGTTCATTAAACAGAAGAATCGAGAAAATTATATATGATGGCGTATGATCTTTTTTAAATTGGAGAAATGAAATGAAAATGAATTAAACAAATATTAAATATTCAATAGTCGTACACTACTGTACTGACATATAATGGCTACTATTCACTTTTGTGATTTACGACACTCGCCTGCGACTCATGTCTTAACCTTCATCCTCGTGAGTAATAGCCATCATTACATGCTCGTTGAATAATATACTATTAAATTTATTTACAGTAAATGCCTCCATGTCGGTTTTCGCCGATTTATGAAGACGCTAGCAGATTTATATTTGATATGGGTATTCTATTTATTTAATTAACGAAAAAATCCCAATTGACAGGTTTCTAATAGAGTAACTAGTTATAATAACATCGATTAAAAATATTAATACATTTATCTGTGTATTAAAATGTAACATTTGCGATTATATTGAAGAGGAAGAAATATAACGCAAGAGAGAGCGGTGTAAGACGAATCGTTCAAAGCTTGCTGTGGAAAAAGCCGACAAAGCGACGAACAAAGAAGCCCGCTACACTCCTCGCTTTGTCGAAGTACTGTATATTTTTCTTTTATTATATGTTAGTTTCCCTACCCTACCCATGTTACAAACTTATATAACGTCGCTTGTACCGGCACGTGTTTGTGGCGTATTATTACTTTTTGCAATTTTTTGTAGGGTCAAATACGCTTTAGCCCACTATACACAATTTAAGTCCTAATATGTGTTGAATGTTCTAATAAGATTAACTTTATGGAGAGAAATGTATTCTCTATTAAAGAGAATTAGAATTTTCAATAAATATTAGAATTTAATTTGAATTCAACTGTATTAAATAATAAATATACAAGATGGAGCATAACAGTAAGTCGGACTTCGATACCTTGTATTTTGTAACAGCTAAAAATTAAAAAAATACAAGTAAACTAGACAAAAAAAATCTATAGCCGGAAATTATTTTCAAATAAGGGCGAGCTAAGACAATATTACAGGATCAAGTTCTCTCTTTTTAAATGGAATCCAATGTCAGTACATTTTTTGAAGCATACTTTCACTCCTACATTCATATTGACTATCTCCCAACCACATGGATGTAATGAATTTTTTTGTTGAAATATTCTCCTCTGTAGATGCATATTGAAAAAATCGCTAGTTACAATTATGATATTGTAAGAAAAAAATGTGTAAATACTAGTTTCGAGACATCTAATTAATATTTTTGAATAATTTTCACTTCCTAAAAATATTCGAGGTGGCCAAAAATTATTTTTCAATTTAGAACATTTAGAATTGAATTTTCTCAATGTTTTCAAATCTAACGCCTTGTATATTTTTCGACGATTTGAAAATTAACGTTTTTTTTGTATGATGTGCATATAGCCAATGGCTATTTGTAACCATTTTCGATTTATTGAGCAATAAGTACAAAATTGAAGAGTAAATTTTTAAAACTGTTCACGGTGAGTTAATCATATTTCTGCGACTGATATAAAAATTCAAATAAGTACATAATGAAGACACATTTTTTTTCACTTTCTTCAGCTATATCTTTGAAATATTCGCGATTAGCGTGAGCGCCTAATACATTTGAATCGTATGTTAATACGATATTGCGGGTAAAGGTTGTTAAAAAGTTTCCTAAAATGGATTTTAGTTGGCTTGTCGCATAATGTTATATGCAACGATTGCATTCTTCCCATGGTTTGCCAAGCTGGGACCGCTTTTTAGACAATATCATGCTTTTAGCACTTGCGAGGTATTATTTTTGTCATCAAAAACTCTAGAATTTGCAGGAGAGTATTTAGCTTTTCAAAGAGGGTCACAGTGAACAGGACGCTGTCACGCTTTCTTCTGACACTGTATTTACTAAGAAATGTAGACAATATCTCTATGGATGCTTATTATCAGTGTTTCTTAAAATTCCTTACTTTTCATTGCAACTCAAGCACTTACAATTGTAGCAACTTGGAATCATTCTTATAAGAGGTATTATTAGGTTATGTGGCAATATGTTCAAAAAACTATAGGCAGCAAAGGCTTTATGCCAGTATTTGTCCTCCTGCTTCCGATAAACTGCTCAGATTCTTCTACTGCAAATATAAGAAAGGCACGCGTAAAATGTTCTATGGTTTGCAATTTTTATAACGAAAAAAACGAAATTCCCTCAAATAATTCAACAGAAAAAGTTATAATAAAGCTCCACATGTTGCCCATTTTGATTGATACACATCTCGATTCAATTCATTGAAGCGGGTAGTTATAATGGTCTTTTTGAAAAATTTGTTATTGTTTACGTATTCGGCAAGCAATAAAACCTCAGTTTGGTATAAACTGTCTTACACAAGCGAACCTCTATCGCAATTATCGGTCATCAGTTCTCATTTTTGTTAATTTTAAAATATTTGGTGTTGTACAAAATGAATTTTAACAAAGCTTAACTTGCAGACGTGACTCTTGTTTTGGGCAAGTCGGACAGAAACTATTTACTTGCCAATAGAATTTATAAGTAACGGTATCCTAAAAGAAGGATTCCTGACGTTAACAGCTTCCAAAACTTACTCGATAAATTAGTGGACCCTGGAAATGTAGAATGCAAAATTAGTGAAAGAATAAAACGTGGTTTGGATGAAGAAAGTGAGTTTTCTGTGGTGCTGGCAATGGTTGAGAATCTCCATAGTATTCAGAGAGAAGTGAGCTCATCAGTAGGAATAAGAGGACGTTCTGTTGGTCGAATCTTAAACGAAGTAAGTTACATGCATATCATATTCAAAAGCACCAGGCTGATGACGATTTTCAAAGGCGTCGATAGTTTTGTAATTGGGCCAGAGATAAAATGCAAGATGTCAGCTTATTCAATATTGTTTTATTCACTCACGAGGCAACTTCTCATAGAAGTGGATTTGTTAATAGGCACAATTTCCATTATTATGCTTCGGAAAGTCCTCACTTGTTTAGAGAAGTTGATAACCAGCACAGATGGTCTAACGTTTAGCGAGAAATAATTGGAGATTGGAGAACATGTGATAGGGCCACAGTTCTTTGATGGAACTGGAGCTATTTATCTTTATGTTAAGGAGAACCATCTATCTGCCACAATTACTGGTAAATCCCTGATAGGATACGAAATAGGACGTGGTTTCAGTAAAATGGTGCTCCATCACATTATTTAAATGCAGTAAGGGACCACTTAATTAATATCTATTCAATGGATTGGAAGAAATGGTACCACTAAATGGTCTGCTAGATCTCCAGGTCTTACCAAATGGATTTTTGAGGATACGTGAAGGAAATTGTCTATAAAGACCCAAGACACCAACAGTAGTCCAAAATATTAAGGAAAGGGCAATGTTTTTAGACTTATCGCACCAACAATTGTAGGAGTAGTAGAAACCTCATTTCAAAAGCACATGGAGATGTGTGTTAATCAAAATTGGCAACATGCGGAGAGTACTTCTTATATTTTTTTTTCTAGTATTGCCCCACCCTGTATAGCCAACAACTACCTAATACCCTGGTAGAGCAGTTCTGTTCTAGGTCATATAGTAGCATATTTGTGGGTTGCTGATTCAGGATAATTTTTTTTGTATATAACTTTCCTTTCATAAAACATTAGTGTTTACTGTTTAATGAACCATAAGAAATCATTTAATTTAATAAAATAATAATAAAACTAAAACCATGAAAATCAATATTTAGTACATTTGAATTCTATCATTGTGACGTACTACATGCATCAGGTTCCTACTTTGCTACACCTGTATATTAAACTGCGGCTTTTCGGTTTATTTTCATGTTAACCCGCCGAGGTTCGTTGTGCCAGGCGCTTCATGCGCTCCAATATGTCGGTTTATTGTATACTGCCGATTGAGAAATGTGACAGGCCAAACCCATGTTTCCTAAATGCAATTTTCTTAAAATATCGATATCATTGCAAAAGTTAATCAAGTTTCACGTAAGTTGTACTCTTCATTAGGAAACAGCCAAACCACGTTCTAAAGTACCTGTTCTTGTATTCTTCTTTATCGTATATATCGATGTTGGTATATAGGGAAAAATATCATTATGTACTGTTGTTAGTAAGGTATGAGTGCTTAGTAGAGATACAAGTACTTAGTTCTCAGGAGCGAGCGTAGAGACCTCTGCATATACTCGTATTTCGATACGCAAATGCAGCAACGTCGGGCGCGGTTAGTACTTGGATGGTGAGCTCTCCAGGGAAACACAGCGTTCTCGCTCCGTCTTCTAACGGCTTGTATATCAGCGCATGCGTAGAAGGTATGTAACTTTAGGCGGGGGTTACATAGTGGATATACCATCCTTCGGAGGGGATGTAAAGCAGTCGGTCCCTTGTCTATTAAATGTTAGGCAAGTAAAAGATCCCTACTCTTCGATAGAGAAGAGGTTCGGCAAAATTTCCAGGTTGGGGGTAGCTCGTCTCCTGGCGTCGGTGATTGGCCTTGGTAGCGGAAATAGGCCGACGTTAAATAAGTGATTAAAAAAAAGTACTTAGTACTCACCCTGAAGTCCCAGGCTCGATTCCGACCATGACATTGGGATTCTTTTGGAAAAAAATATTAATAAAGTATACTTTCCTTCGAGTAAGTCTCACTTAGTCGAGGATATAGCATTCCACTGTCGAAAAATGTGCAGTAAGTCAGATCAAAATGTGTTTTTTTGCGTTTGATTCCTTGGTGCATTTATTCATTTTGTTACGTATTTTCATCTTATACAAATTGCACTTGTGCATCTCAGAAATGCATTTTATCGGCGCAGTTTTTTAGGTATTTGAAAAAAAAATCATTGTTTAGCAATCCATGGTGGAAATTGGCCCAATTAGATTAAACGGGCATTTTTGGGGTCGCTGATCATGAATGTAATGTTCAAATGTTACTCAATGTACCTGGGGACCAGGAAGATCACGATTTTGATGTTCAAAATCTTCCCCAATATACGTGGAAGTCAGGGCGTCCTGGCTGTAGGCCATACCTTGGACATTTACCCGAGTTTTCATTGAAGCGCATCGAATTTTGTCACTCGGGGGTTTTCGTGGTAGCTGATTTCAAATAAGGTATCAAACAACTTCCTCGATGCACTTGATGATCAGGACGACCGAGGAATCAAGATCATCCCCTGGAATTTTTTTCAGATCCGTTTCAATTGAAATGAACTTATTTATTATGGGTTTTCGAGGTCGTAGATCATGAATACGATGTCAAAAATGTTTGTCGATGTACCTGGGAATCAAGATGACCCGTTTTACGAGACATCTGCGGGAATTTGCTTGAAATTTGTTTTAAAATGGAGTAGAACTTATCACTCAGGGGTTGTCGCTGATCATGAATATAATGTTCAAAAAGTTCCTCGATAAATATGTATGATTGTAGTATGTAATCGATCTACCAAAGCCTCCTGACTATGTAGATACATAGCAGCTTACCTACATCAGCATGATGTATGAGTATGATACCTTTTTGGACCTAACTCAAATGGAAGTGAAAAACACAACGCAAATTTTTATTCATTTTGTCTAACAATTTTAAATTATGACATTATGATCATGTTGGAAATCCAAGATAACAACCATAAAAAATAGAGATGAAATAGATAAAAAATTGATTATAATAAAGTTACGGAGATGACCTAGATAGCAAAAACGCCCTTGTCCTCATACCAATCTAGGAACATTTTTGAGGCTCCAGGTATATCGAAAAACTTCATGAAAATTATGTTCATGCTCAACGACCTCAAAGACCCCCGAGTAGCCAAATTGGGTTAATTTCCATCATGGATTACAGAATAATGATTTTATTTAATTACCTCAAGAACTGCACGCGAAGAAATGCATTTTTTCGATGCCCAAGTGCAATTTTTCATTTGTATAAAATTAAAATAGGTAACAAATTGAGTAAATGCATCTAGGAATTGAATGCAAAAACGCTTTTTGATCCGTCTTACTGCACAGGTTATCAATAATTTGGCCTGTTTTTGTGCTAAATTTCCTCGACTAACTGTTCCATATCAAGCCTTATCCATTTAATAATATTCTTGTTTTGCTCTTTTATACCATTAGGTTACCTTTCTAATTGATCTCTTCCCAATCATCTTTATGAGATTATATTCTTTCAAAAATAACAATTTTACATATCAGAAATTAAGCAACTTGACATTCGCTCCGCCCAGCCTCACTTCCTTGAAGCAGGTTTTTTTATTTAGTTTAGTTTCCTCAGCAATTTTAATTTCTCTCCATTGTACGCCATCCTTTATTGGTATATCAGGTTTATTATTACTTTTGGATGTTCAAACGCTTTTTACTCATCTTAAGGAGGGAGTCTTGGTTTCATTCAATTTCTATCCGGCTCCGCCCTGTCCAACTCTTCAACTACCGCGACGTTAAGCATCGTGGATGTCGAGCTGGTTCCGTAGGCAATTGCAGGATATACTCTTGGTGAAGAGAAAGTTTTTTTAATAAAAATATTATGAAACAAGTATGAGTTTCAGTAAGGCGTTGCGGACTACGAATACCTATTTGACCAATGATATACCAGCAATATCGATTGTGTGCTTAATCTCAGTGACTATGCAAAAGTTAATCAAGTTGTACTCAAGCCAAATGCCAATAAATATTTATAGTTGAAAAAAAAGTGTCTATCCTAAAAAAGTCTTGGGCGCCAATTCAAAGCAACAGTCGCGACATGTAGAGGTTACGCCAAGCGATGTTAATATGGATAACATCTGATTTGATAGGAAATGGGTGTCGTCCAGCAAGTATTGCGTCTTCTGAAAGTCTCGCCAAATTTAAATGTCGTACAATATTTATCACAATCGTGTAACGTATATTACCTACTAAAAAGTGTGCAATACGGATAGTATATTATTGTAAGACCTAAAATTAAAATCATCTGGTCCATTGAATATAATGTTGTATTTTGACTTGGTTTTACGTCATTCATTGAAGGTTTGCGGATATAGAAACCTACGTACCGTTTAAGTGTAAACATGGTACACAGTAAAATTTTATTTTATTATGTCGTATAATTATACATCATTTTGAAAGTGGCGAGTAGTTATTGCTGGTTTAATTTTTGAACTTCAAATGTTTTTTAAATTTTGAATCATAATAAAATACAGTAAGAGAAAAAAAAAACGATAAGCAGAAAAACAACAGTAAGTAGTAAAAGAAAAGAACAGGCGCTGTAGCAAGCTGTTTTCTACATCCAGCCATAATTAAGCATAACTATACAGTCACAGTGTAAGAGTGAAGAACTTGGTAAAACTAAATAAAACTGATACGAAATAAATAAAACGATTTTTGGATTAGATGTGATATGTAACATACGTTACATTCGGATCTGAAAATAAAACGGTTATCGGATTCGGTATTAGTGTACGGCGGAGATTATTCTGCCTAGACGGACAGATGGAAATAACCATACTGGTGCGGTTCAGAAATGTTAAAATTACCTTAACACTTCATAAGGTGTTTGCCAAGTGCCTCAAACCCCACAGCTAAGTATTTTTAAATGAATTCTGATCGGCCACGTAGTATCTTATCAGAGTTAATACTGAATATTTGTATCAACATATAATGATAGTTAATTTATTTACGGTGTGTATTAGATTTGGTACTAGACTCCAGGACTAACGAAACTGATACGAAATAAATAAAACGATTTTTGGATTCGATGCAATATGTAACATACGTTACATTCGAATCTGAAAATAAAACAGTTATCGGATTCGGTATCAGTGTATGGCGGAGATTATTCTGCCTAGACGGACAGACGGAAATAACCATAACGGTGCGGTTCAGAAATGTTAAAATTACCTTAACACCTTAACACTTCATATGGTGTTTGCCAAGCGCCTCAAACCCCACAGCTAAGTGTTTTTAAATGAATTCCGTTCGGCCACGTGGTTCTTGTCAGAGTTAATACTGGATATTTGTATCAACATATAAAGATAGTTAATTTATTTACGGTTTGTCTCAGATTTGGTACTAGACTCCCGGACTACAAGTTTTTAAAAATTATTCCAAAGCGACAGATTTTATTTTACTTCGTAAAAGTACGAACAAATTAAAATAAAATAAACGGAAAAGTAAAGTTTCCACCCACTCGGGTAGAAAAATAGATATTATTTTAACTCATTGAATAGGAAAAAACGGTCTAAGTCAAATGAATATAAACGGTAAGCAGTTCTCCGGACAGTCTCTCGAAATATCTTCTATGTTCTCTTTTCAAGGGGCCGGTCCTATGAATTTTTTTTTAACATAGTTATTTGAACAAAATCTTGAGAATCAATTGCTTCTCAACAGAGCACAACTACATTAATAATAATTTATATTTAATCTGAAATGTACTTTGATAGTTCGGAAAACAGTAATTATATTCTGTTACATTGAATCGGAAATTATTTTAAATTTATCGCTTTTACACACATATTTCAGTAAAGTAAGTATAAAAACTGTGACAAGAAACGGTAGCTATTGCAAATCGGTATGAACTTACTTGACGGCGGCGCGGCGGTTCAGAGAATAATAGTCAACGCGTGGTTTTCTATTAGGTGGGCGGATCGGAATTAGCATCAAATCTATTTCAATGAAAATGATTTACGCTGGCCTAGCCAACGCCGCTAGTGTCAAATTTCATAATTATTACAAGTAGCCCTCTTACGGCCGGGTTCGATGCAATTTGTACCCACAGTAGGATCCTTTCGCGGTGCAAACTTGCTAAATTAGAAGGAATCTATAACAATGACTACAACAACTAGTTTTCGACCGTAAGTGGAACAAATAACGAAGGGCAATATTTATTTAACTTGCATTTTTGTCATCGGAAAATCACTTCGTTGCAAGATTTATAATTCATATTTTTATAGATAATTTTCCTTATTATTTTTCATAGATTACACTTCTACTGTTTGTCAAATACTATAAAGAATATGTTGTACCACAATTTTATGCATACAAAAATAATTCACTTTCAAATACTCATAGAAAATATAGGCTCCACTACTTGTTAGGTAATAGGTAAAGATTGTTATTTCTATCAGGCAGTTCCAAACGTCTATGTCTAATTTTAAAAAACCTCAATTTTGTAAAAAACAATATTTTTAAACATTTTCTAAAATTTCGTCTTTTCATGCAACGTCTTAAAAGTGGTTTATGTCTTTCTGAGGAGCTCCAGGATAAGAGAGGAAAACGTTTTAAAAGTTGAGCGTTTCCAAGATGTAGGATCCTTCATGTAAATTTGATTCATCTGAATGTATATTTTTAAAGACAAGATTTATAAATAAATGCAGTTTAGGGCTTTTTGATCTCTAGAACAACTAGATGTAGGTTGTCAAAGAAATACAAAGCTTAGTTTTTGAGTAAATAATTATTTTTGTTGAATAGATAAGCTTTTGTTCTCATATTGAACTTACTCTTCATAGTCGTAAGGGGCTAAGTTGATACTAGTGTTACAATGAGAAATGTCAAATAAGAAATAGATAAATTTATTTTAGAATTTTGTAATTGCTCATAACCAGAACGCATCTTATCGATAGAATACAAAGATTGAAATTTAATATTTTCAATGATCGTTTTTCTTTCTATTTTTCATAGTTTACTTTTTCTGTTGTTTGCCAAATCCTATAAGAGTATGTTTTATTAAACTTGTAATTTATAATTTCAAAATATAATTATACGTATTTTTACTAACAGGGTGCTTCGAGCACAAGATTAGTCAAATGGTTAATATGAATAAATTTATTTATCTAAGTATGTATTCGTGGTCGGCCACGTTCTACTGCAACTTCTACTAGTTTTAAAGATAAAAACTAAATCAGGTATTTAGCAAAAATACTTTTACGACAAATTGAATAGTGCAAACCTTGACTTTGTGATAATCAATCTTTATAACATCAATAAAACATGAATAAACATGAAAATGCAACATTATACATTGAAAGTCGCAGTTACGGTAACGTATGATAAAGACGAAAGCAACATGTTTTAAAAAAATCATGCTTTAATTTTTTTTAATCCACCCAGACATACTGTAGACTGTAAGATTATATTTATTTTTGCGTTTTTCTTTTATTGCCTTTTTTGACGAGGACACACATTTTTAAACATATTTGCAGAAAACATTTATTTATAACCAAATATCTTGCATCCCTAGCTATCCTGGCAATAACCGAGTACTGAAACATTATCTGTTTAAAGGCATCATGTAATATTTCATCCTAATAATTATTCAACCATTCACCGCCATGCAGTTCTAAGTACCCCTCCTACTGTCCTTGTGATATAAATAGCTCTTATTTGGGTAATAAATAGGAAACAGTCACCTTTAAATTGCGACAAATTAACTTATTAATAGGGCTGTGTACCATTTGACTGCCTTTGACCTCTTAAGCTAAATACCTTCTGTTTGCTCTTCTCGGCTCCGAATATACTTTCATTTTGCCCCTCGTTCACAAGTTGACAATAATAGGTAAATTTATCTGTATTTAAATTGGTCAGTGAAATATTTTCACCTATCAGTAGATCGAATTAGTCCTAACTATAAATATTAGTTGGGTCTGAATCGGTCTATCCTCAAGGGATGACTTCTCAAATTGTGGTACTGATGACATTTCCCAACTTTAACTAACAAAATAGATTAGCTCTTCCTAGTAGAAAGTAATGCTCTTTGATTTCGAATAAATCAATAGTTTTCAAGAAAAATTCACTTCATATATGGCATTTTATTGCCTGCCGTAATAACATGAGGTATTTTTGCAAAATTTGGTAGATATGTACATCTGTTACCAATCATACTTATATCAAAATGATTGGTGAGGCACGGTAACATTAACCATTGCTGCGATGAGAAGAGAAAGTGAAACATGATATGAAGGTGACGATTGCAAATTTAACATGCGAACTATGTTATAAATTAAAATCCAGGATTTTGTAAAATTTCTGTACTAACATTTCCTTCTTAGGTTCTGAGGAGTATAAATAATGTATTTATACATTACCAGAAGGTTTAGTATACTATAAATCAACATTTTTGAAGTTAAATACAGATAAACGGAAAAATCACGATTTTAACCACCGAAATACGTGAATAACTATTGATTGCTTTCAAGACGTTTTATTGCATATTATTTCTTTGTTTAAGGTTGAAATCAGTCAACAAAAAGGGATTTCGAATATGTTATCAGATATGTTTTTCTTTTTGCTGTCATTTTCTGTTTATTTAACACTGCTATAGCCCCCACTATCCTAAAAACTTGCATGTACATAGCGCAACTCTACGTAAGGTGAATTTGAATTTTTTGCTGGTGCAAGCAGGTTATCAGAGATGGAAAAATTAATAATTAAAAATGGACCATTTGTTTCCCATTCCATAACGAACACTAGGCTCATTATGTTGGTCTTTGAGAGTACTACAAGTACATCATAGTATATGAAAGCTATCAAGTGTGGTCGAAAAGATGCAACAGCTGTTAATTTATAAAAAACAACTTGTATATAATATTCGACGTTTGTATATGGGGAGACAACACAAAATGATCATGTTTGAATTTAACGCAATAGCATCAACATCAATTTGCGCTTACTGCACCTTTACCTTCACAGCTCAGTTTACTAAAGACAGCCTTTTATATACTGAATACACTTAAATTTTTTTAAAAAGAAGTAAGTTGTAGAATAGCTAAATCTGCATCAAAATCTAATCAGTGGTTCGTCTATTATAAATAGAAATACATAACGAGACTTATGTTAACAATAACAGGTTTATTTTATATTCTCTATCTGTATTAACAACTTACTCAAAGCAATGTCTATTTATCTGCATAGCTTTGTCAATGACAATATACCCCAAAATGTTCCTTGTGACAAACAAACGTTTTTGTTTAATTCTGCTATTCTACTTTAGAAGATAATATACGCAAATGATATCTAATTCAATCAGGAGACTTATTTCCATAATCCTTCCTTCGATATTTTAATCTCAAACAAAAAGAAGCTTAGTGAAGTTCAATTATTAATTTTAATTACCGCTTTAAGTAATACTTTCTTAAATACAATTTCGTGCATTATAAAAATACTGACGAAGCTAAACTTGAATAAAAATTAATGATTTTTTAATTTAATTACTACCGAAGAAGATAAAGTTATTATGATTATTTTGATTACAATAAGCTCCGTTTTAAATAATTTATCCATACATAAATTAATAGGTTTTTATTGATTCACCAACGCAGTCCAGAGCATTGAAGCTTAAAACTTTGATACGTTGAAGGAATATATATAAAGAGTTAGAACCCTCTAAGGATGTAAATTAGGAAGTTATTGTTCTCCTCTAACCCTTTCAGCTACAGGGTTTAAATTTAAGTGATACCTTTCGAAATAAGCAATGTACTTGTCTCTGTTTATATAATACACATGAAAAACCGGCCATCAAAATATCAAAGTTAGCACAACTACTGCTGACAAGAATACTAGAGATTTATAAATCGTGTTATTGGCAGAAATTTATGACATTTACTCTGTTTTGCGTCAAGAGAGGAATATCTTACGCATTGGTGGACGCACTACCCGTCCTTTCCGACACTGACAAAAAAACTCCAAAGTACTGCTATGTTTGTCAGTTTTCTGAATATACTTACATAAGAGTAATGATGTATTTTCAATTACGAAATACATTATTTAATGAAGTGTAATGAGTTTTTACACTCGTTGCCAAAATTTGCAGTTTAGTTTTCGTACTACGTATCTCGAATAATTTCAAGGTAAAAACATTACAACCCCGAGATTGCGCGGAATCAACAAGTGTGCATGTGCGAGGAGACAACAACAGCCTAATCGCGAAAAAGCCATTTTAATGACGTTGACTTTCGTTTCGATGTATTTAAGGTGAGATGTCTGATTTTCTAGATTTATTATTAGCATCCTTTGATATTTTGAATAAATTTCAATATTAAATTGTATATTATAATTGGGTTAACGATTTAATATAAATATTTTTGGGGAATTTTAATTAATTCAGGGTACTTAATTAGTTGAATTTTGAGACACATTTTTGTGCGACCTCGTGTTATATTTTTTTAACACGTGTGAGTTTATAACCCCGGCCGTAGTTTTTTTGATATTTGTGCTTGTAGCATATTACTGCTGGTGATTAATTTTTTAGAGCACGGTGTGAACGAATAAAAGAAAACCTCTGAGTTCGACATGTGTAGGACTCAACAGGCACAGGATTGAGACACCATGGAGACGGGAACAGACCGCTGAACCACTCAACGTGAATTTTGGTGAGATAAGTGAACGTTATTTTTCTTATTAGATAACTAAAAGTTAAATTTAGGTAATTGTTCACTTATCTCACTTAAATTCAGCGTGAGCTCCTGGTTTTCTAGGACCGTCTGGATAGATCCTGAGCAGGATTATTTCCGATTTGTTAATGTTTTCTCGTTAATAATAAAAAAAACCTAGAAGAAATTATTTTTTTTGGTGTACAGACAATCTCAGCCCATATATAATTAGTAATCTATTGTGGAATTTGTTATAGAAAACTAGAGTCGATTTTTTTATTGTCAATATTTCAGTTAATATTGTATTAGTCCAGGAGACGGAATACAAATTTTTCAGTTGCCTTTTTTCGATTCGACTGAAATATTTTCAGTCAGTTTCGATTAATAATTGATTAGTTCGGGAGACAAAGCCTGCAAATGTCTGCCATATTTTGTTAAAAGTTTGTATGTTTTAAGCAGATAATAATCAAGCTATTATCTATTTATCTCGTTTTTTTTGGTAGCAAAAATAAATTTTTGTTCTATTTTTTTTTGCTGCTCAATTTGCTTTTCTGGTCATCAGCCAATGTCAGCCATTTTTACTAAAGGCTAGATTTTTCCTCTCATTAAAATTCAATCTTAGTAGATTTCTTTCTTATAAATCATTCATTGCTATATAAATCAGAATGTTTCTTGATCAAATTTCAAGAAGAAAAATATTACAGATACTCAGTTTTTTTTTTGCTGAAATTAAATTGGTTTTTTTGTAGTGACCTTCGTCACTAGTTTCATTAGTAGTTTTTGTAATTCTTTCGCCTTTTAAAGTATATATTCAATCAATTTAGTATATTCAAGATTTTTTTTTATTAGACAGATATCAGTTAGTTTTTCTTAAACTAAATTTTTAATTGTCAACTGGTTCTTTACACTACCCATTTTTCATATTAAACCCTGGACCAAACCACCATTGAAGCAAGGCAAAAAGCACAGCTTGAATATTTGGAGTTATCCCTAAATTACTGGATATTATCCCGACGCAGCGTTTCCTGGAAATCATCGTTGACAGGACCTGAACATTACATTACATTAAGTAGCTCAAGTATACGTGTAAATTCAACTTTTAGTCAGAAGAAAATTTGTAAACCAGTTAATTGCTTTTGTTTTTTTTTCCCCTTTTATTTATTTCAATTTTTAACTTTAACACTAAACTTAAATTACTCTAATATTTTGTCATTTTCCTAAATCAATTTTTTTAACAGTCCTTTAAAATTAACTCATATGAATTCATTGTAAAAAAAATTTTTCTTATAGTGTTAATATATTGTTTGTTCTTATATTGGATTTTAATTGTTTTCCTCCTAAGATAATTGCAAGAATATCAGCTAATTAATAGGCTAGCGCCCTAATTCTTTTATTTATTAAAGTTTTTTTGTTTGTTTTATTGACAGTCAGTTAGATTATTGAAAAGATATAACTCTTCTTGCCGAAGAGTGACCCTCGACCCTACTACTGAGCTAATTGGTTGCTACTGTTCCTTAACTTTCCTCAGCAGCCAGCTGAGAAAGTGTGTGAAAGTGTAAAGAAATAAAGCATGCTCTGGTCTCCCCTTATTTTATTTCGATCGGCAGCTATGAGTTTTCTATATTCCTTATAAATATGCAGTAAACCATACCTTCGTAGCCACCGGGTATACCAACAGTTAATATATACACGTAGTGCTCATCTTCAATACAAGCAACAAAAGCTAATGAACCGTGGTAGATGTAGACAAATTTCAAATGAAAAAATCTCCAGGACTATTAAAATTACTCTCCTTCTCTTTGGTCCTCTCTACACTGAAATTGGTCGGTTAAGGATCGCGAACGCCTATGTATTGTCGGCCAGCTGAGCGTCGGTGTGTCTCACCGCCCCTAACATGTCATATTGATCGGCGCCGGGGAAAGCAATGCAGGGTAATTCAACCAATATTACATTTATAGACGTTCTATAGTCCGATCAACCTGTTAGTTTCGTTTTCATTTCCGTTCGATGATGAAAAAAGATTACCTTTTTCAATTTCTCGGTGTATTCAGGTCGTTAAATTCTCGTAAATTAAAGCTTTTTGCGATATTTTTCTTTTATATATCGGTTATAAAACCCCATGCGGTCAAGTCAGAAGCAATCAACGGATATTTATTCGCCATTAAACAAACCTTTATTATTTTTATGTATGGAATATAGTAAATTCTAAACATGTAAATAAAAAGAATAGGGTTAGTAATACTAATTTAAATTAAAATTACTAATATTTCTTCTACAAATGTCTAAACTACAAGAAGCAATATCAAGTACCATTTTCTTATCATCCTAGCCATAATAAGTATTGCAAATAAAAACTATTTCAGATCTTTAGAGATTTCGTTTATCGAAATCTGTTAAAACATATTAAAAATGATCCTAGCCAAAATGTGTCTGACATTATTATTAACATTTTAAAATACGTACAAGATGTTATTATTATTCTTCTAGTACCAGTGTCTGATAGACCAAAAGTTATGTGATATTCAAGTCCATGAAAGGAAGGAAGGAGGTGGTAAAAATTAACACTTTTAGGGGGGGTCCAACAGACAGCAACAGGGGCCACGAGTTCTTTTAAAAAAAGTTAGTAACCTCCTTGAATGAAAATATTCTTTATAGAATATTGCAAACAGCAGAAAAAACTATCTATGAGAACTAAGAGTAAAAACTATGTGTAAAAATCTGTTATGAAATCTTTGCTTTCTCTCGATAACCTGAATTCTGGCTATTCTATCAAATGAAAATCCTAGAATGAATTTGTCTAATTTTTTATTTGACAGTTCTCATTGTAACGCTAGCATCCACATAGTCCCCTATGGCCATGCAGATTAAACTAGTATCTACATAACCCCCTACGGTCATGAATATTCAGTTAAAAATAAAAAGAAAGGCCTGAAATGAATTTATTTACCTACCTTGTCTTAAAAATTGTCCATTCTAATGGATTACATTTTCATGAAATTATCTATAATTCTGTTTCTTGGAAATGCTTATCCTTTGGAACATATTTCGCCCTTATTCTGGAGCTCATCAGAAAAACATAAAGCCACTCAAAGATGTTTCATGCAAAACCAAGACAAATTCCATGAATAAGTA
This sequence comes from Stenurella melanura, assembly GCA_963583905.1. NCBI lineage: Eukaryota > Metazoa > Arthropoda > Insecta > Coleoptera > Cerambycidae > Stenurella > Stenurella melanura. The sequence goes on from OY757309.1 coordinate 200,811,309, forward strand.
CGAAATAATTATATTTGACACTGACTGATAAAAACAACAGATTTCACCTATCTATTAGCTAACCGGTATTGGGGCCTATACCGGGTGAGTCACGAATTGCGCTCGCACCGATATTTCCTAAAATATTTGGAATAGAAAATTGAAATTTGGAGGCCTTATTACACGACTAAAATGCCATCTTTTCAATAAAATATCAAGTTTGGTGCACATCCGGTTTGACCGGAAATCCCCACAACTTTCGATTTTTAAATGGAATACCCTATATATTTTTACATTTTTGGAATCTAGGGGAAATTTTGAATACAATACATCCATTTTGGTCACTTTTTGATAAACATTAAACATTTTATTAAAAAATCTATTTCTGAATCCAGAGTGCTGTGGTGCCCAAAATATATTTTAGTTTGTGCGCTACGTTACTATAAAATTAAAAAGAGCAATATGATTGCATTACTTAATTCTCTAGAGGCGTTTAAAATTTTTAAATGTGATTTTTACCCACTAACTCGGTTTTTTTAAATGGGAATTTAATCGTTCACCGACATTTTTAAATACCTCATTTTCATACGAATCTAATGATACCAAAATTTTGAAAATCCGCTCAGAAATATTTGAGATTTCAGCCAAAATACAATGCAACCAAGCTTTTAGAAACATGCGGCTAATAGGTAATAGATTAGTGGGCTTTGGAAACTAAAATGGCACATTTCTGTGTAAATCTGGTAACCTAATAACATTGGAAAAATCATAGTAGCCATTGAATGTAATAAAACAATATCAGCTGTCAGATAGACTCGTGTAGTTATAGGCAATCTTGAGCTATCAAACATTAAATAATTGTGAGCGCAAAGAACGTTTCAATTAAGTTTAGCATAGGTATGTGGAGGTAAACACAATTACATCGACAAGGACATTTGCAATAGAATGCGACATCAGTTCGGTTTTCAGAGTTTTATTTAAATGAACATAAATATCGGGCCTATAAATAAATAAATATCAATTGCTGCAGTTGAATTTTTGAGACGCTCTCCATATATCAGTAACATGTCGACCTTTTCATTTCTACTAAAATTATTCATTTTCTTTAATTTTTACTCAAAGAGATTTCCGCAACGCTTTATTTTGTATCTGTTGACAGCTGATATTGTTTTATTACATTCAATGGCCACTATGATTTTTCCAATGTTATTAGGTTACCAGATTTACACAGAAATGTGCCATTTTAGTTTCCAAAGCCCACTAATCTATTATCTATTAGCCGCATGTTTCTAAAAGCTTGGTTACATTGTATTTTGGCTGAAATCTCAAATATTTCTGAGCGGATATTCAAAATTTTGGTATCATTAGATTCGTATGAAAATGAGTAACGTAGCACATAAACTAAAATATATTTTGCACTCTGGATTCAGAAATAGATTTTTTAATAAAATTTTTAATGTTTATCAAAAAGTGATCAAAATGGATGTATTGTATTCAAAATTTCCTCTAGATTCCAAAAATGTAAAAATATATAGGGTGTTCCATTTAAAAATCGAAAGTTGTGGGCATTTCCGGTCAAACCGGATGTGCACCAATTTAGATTTTTTATTGAAAAGATGGCATTTTAGTCGTGTAATAAGGCCTCCAAATTTCTATTTTCTATTCCAAATATTTTAGGAAATATCGGGGCGAGCGCAATTCGTGATTCACCCGGTATACTCTATGCATGTTTAAAAGTGAATTATTATTTGTTTGCTTATAATTATAATGATACATGTTCTTTACAGGATTTTTCAAACAGCAGGAAAAACTATCTATTAGAACTAAAAGAAAAACTGTGTAAAAATATTAATGAAATTTTTGCATTCTTTCAATAACTTGAATTCTGATTATGCTAGAATATTAAAAAGTAAATAGGTTGGGTACCAATGAGCAGAAAAAACTTAATCCAAGGCGGCCGCGGACGCTGGTAATAAATTGATTTGGAAAAAAATCCCCAAATTTAGAGCAATGAGAAGCCATTCAAGTCATAATTTTTGTGATTCTTCAAGAAAGTTTTCACAATTCTTTCATGGCGTTGCACTGCTTCATTTTTTCTGTCATTGGGGTCTTTCCGAGAAACAACCTCTTTTTGCGATAAATAGGAGGCCATATTATCGAAAATCTGGAGCACTGCATTGTCAGTCAACTGAGTGTGCCTAAAAAATAATTGCTGTAATACACTATAGTCTGTTTTTAAACCAGGAGGAGCGTTTTAAATTTAGCGCGCTAAATTATACATCTGTGATTGGACAGGCCCTCGCCAGTTTTACACAAGGCAATAGTCGTAAATTTTGACATATTATAAAAATTTTAATTTCATGTCAGAATTATTTGGTTATAATTTCTATTTTATCGTTTGCAGATTATATATCAGTTTTTAATCCCTTTTGTATAAACCTGAAGGTAAAAGTGGCTAATTACTTGACGCCTTTATATTGCGTAAATGGTATGAATGCTATATAAAATATCTAGAGGTCAAATAGAGGTCGATGCATTATATAATGTAATAAAATACACACAAAAACACTGTAGTCATGTATTGTTGGTTGCCCAAAACGCCAAAAAGGTTTTAGTGTATTTTCTAGTTACTTTTATGGTGTGAATGGAACTTTCATGTTTACTCCTCCTGGTTTAAAAACAGATTATAGTAGTTGGATTTTTATATTTTTGAGTTCTAATATGAGCTTCATTAGTGTTAGTTTCTTTCGTTCCTAATTTTTGGGAAAGGAAGGAAAGTGAAGGAAAATGTCGAAACTGTCACTTTTTCATTTTTTAACGAACTGTCGTAGATTGATCTGCAGCATGGCACACAATCTTTATTGGATGATGTTGTTACTCGTATAAATAAAAGTCTTTCTTGGGTTGTCGATGTAAAAAAAGAATGATAAACAACTACATTATACCACCATAACACGACAATACCACAGCTGCGCCATTTGTCAACTAGACACGATAGGACTACGGGCAACGTTGCCACTTTTCTACTTCATGGCTTTTAACGATTATTGTTAAATACTTTCCATAAATACAGAAAAAATTGAATGCGACTTACTACTCGATGTGTATTTCACCAAACAGGCTGACGTTATTTGGTTTTAGGGTTTCGGTATTTATAGAAAGTATTTTTTAGACAGTCCCACCCTAAAGAGTTCAACCCGCTCCAGCAGTTATTGTTATTTGTATGTAACCCCTTGCAATCACCTCCCTTCATCGAGAAACTATGATAGTTTCTTTACTGCTGAACACGAGAAAATTTTGATTTTTTTTTTCCAATCTAATATTTACAAAAATTCATGAAAAGGGTGAAAAGACTACTTACATGATTTTTAAGGCTATGCAGTTTTCAAATGTATATAAAGGGTCGTCTTAAATTCTTTGAGGAAATTTTATTTTTTTATAACTCCTTAAGTTAACAACAGAATCACAGTATCAAAATATTAATTTTCCAAGGAAATGTTTTTCATGGTGTAAATCTTGAAGTTTTTTAATTTTTAAATAATTATTAGTTAATTATTGTTTTTGATATATTTTCTGCTTCTCTGCTTCCTATACGAGAAAGTTTTCACAATTTGTTTGGTTTTTTTTTGTTTTCAAACAAATAATTTGTTACAATATAATACAATATATAAAATAATCTTTTGCGAATAATATAGTTATTTAAAGAATAATCATATTATAATTAATTGAGGTTGAAATATGGAATATATGTGATTTACAACTTGCACTTAATTAGTAAATTTAAACAAAATACAATACAAAAAATAATATGTTGTAAGAAAAGTTTAAAATACTTTTCCTGACTACCCTCTCAAATCCAAATGTACAATTTTAGTCATACATATAGATTACCGAAACTACTCTTCCTTCTCAATTATTCATTTTTTTGCCGGATGCACGAATTTTAGCGAGCTACCCTTAATTTTGAAAAGGTAATAAGAGGGTGAAATTAATTATATATGACTATGAATGGATACATTTACTTCAATATTTTATTAAGCGAGTAGTATATGGAAATAACATATATAAATTACTGACTGTTAACAAAGTAAGAACACTATAAACACGTGCTATAGCAGAACAGTATTTATGTTACATAATTTTTTTAAATCCACCTGAAAAATTAATGATTTGGTCATTCTTAACCTTGACCGGGGTCCGTTTGTACTTCAAGATATATTTTTCTACTGTCTCAAAACATTTGAAATTTTTAGCGTTGTCCTTCCCTTTAGCTGTAGTTTATACTTTTTATTGATAGAATATGGTGTATACCTTAGTATTTACAGGTTACGTTAAATTTAAATTTCAGTTTTTGATCCCGGATGAAATTCCGGGGAATCCAATCCATTGAAAATATTCTGTGGGGGCTTCCCCGTCCTCTGATATGATTATAAGAGATATTTATCAATGTTATTGCATTGATACCTCAGATGAATTAGCCAAAGAACATACGGCACAAGGAAAGTCAAATCGGTGGTCAATGGTAATATTTTCTCATCTTATAGATATAGCTGGTATAAATTCTTATAAATTGTGCTTGCTGAAAAATCCCGATTGGTATAAGAGTAAACTAGATAAACGTAGAATGCTTGTTTTGACACTAGGCAAGGAAATAATAAAAGAAAATGTTTTCCGGAGATATAATAAATACATTTAGCTGAACAGAAGAAAACATTGAAACATATTCTTTATAGGATTTTGCAAACAGCAGTATCTATGAGAACTAAAAGAAAAGCTATGTGTAAAAATATTAATGAAATATTCGCATTCTTTCGATAACCTGAATTCTGATTATGCTAGCAAATTAAAATCCTGGAATAAATTTGTATAATTTCTTATTTGAAAGTTCTCATCCAACAATTAGGATCCACACAGTGCCCTACCGCCATGCTGATTAAACTAGTATCTTCATAACCCCCTACGGTAATGGATTCAGTTAAAATGAGATGTTTTTCCCTAATTATAAGGCAACAGGACTCAGAGTTCATGAAGAAAATAATATTAGGGGGCGCTGATATATGTGTCAAAGGGTGCAAAACAGGAAATCCAGAAAAATGTGTTAAATGTAACAAATTTGTATGTCTAGAACACGCGATATCCAAGGTGGTTTTTAAAAATTGTAAAATTACGATGTAAATAGTTTGTATCTTGTTACTACATTTTGAAAAAAATGTAGTATACGTTTAGCATTTTTCCGGTGCACCATCGAAACCCGAAAAAAACGTCGGATCGATTTGAAAGTCATATCTATCGATTCGAGAGCGAATTTAGAAAATTCCGTCCGTCGGTCAGTCGGTCTGTCTGTCGGTCTGTCTGTCGGTCTGTCGGTCTGTCCGTCACGCCCAGCCCCCTTAATCCGTTTTCGGATTGCGATGAAACTTGGGTGGTTAATAGGAGGTCTTTAGAAAACCTTAACGCCGGAAGCTCGGCTCCGTTCGGAAACCGGAAGTACCCGATATAGACGTTTCGAGTTTTTCGGGAGAAATTGAATAACTCGATAACGGGTAGTCGGATCGAGACGTTTCAAAAAAGAAATGGTGCCGCTGGCAAAGCTCTACAAATAAGTATACCAGAGGCTATGTCGAAAAACAAATGAAAATTGATTTTTTTTGCAAAAAACTGGTTTTCTCGAAATCGGGCTAGGAAGCACGATAACTGTCCAGACTATTGATCGATTTCGATGAGACTTGGTGGGATCAAAGGTACCCGGCCACAAATCAAGCCTATTGCTGGCGGCCCGAATCCGTTGACCGCAAGTATGTTTTCCAGGGCCGTGTATGATTTTTCAAAGGAATTAATAACTCCCGAACCGAAGGTCCGATTTTGATTTTCAAAAATGGCAATTGTAGGGCTCGATTAGGTCTATTAGTTGACGTTTATGAGAAATTCGAGAAAACAAAAGCGAATCTACAAATCCCGGAAAACTTGATTTTTTTGATAAATTCTACAAATTCCGAACAGTTTCCTAATAAAAATCGAAAATTAACTATTCCGTCGATCGATCTCTATAACCAGTATGAGGCACGAACCTTTTTGGACAAAAAATCTGAAATAGAGTTTTTTCGAAAAACTTAAAATAAACGAGTTATTTACGAAAATGCATTCCATAGAATTATTTAAAAAAATATTACAAATTGATAAGTGATAATGTTGTATTTAAAATATCATCATTCATTTCCTTATTTTCATTTACTAAATAAAAATAGAACCAATGCCCTTTCCGTGTTTCAAAATGTAGTTAGCTTTTACTTCAGTCAATGCAAAAAAAAAATAAAAATAAAACATGTCAAAGCACTGAGTTATCTTGCGACCCTCTGCTGAAAATGTGAATCATCCCAACAAATTGAATAAAAAGCATATCAAAATGTAGTTTTTTTCACTTGTTACCATTAGTTATAAACATGCAATTTTTTTCTAATAAAGGTATTTTAGTTAAACAGTAATAAAAACTTTTTATTACATTACAAGAGTGAAAAAATATAGTTTAACTCGATGTTAAGATTGGGGTCCATTTAGACCCCGGCTCGTCTTTTCCGTAAGTTTTGATAGCCCGTCCTATAAAGATTTTAAAATCAGTCTTTAGCAATCATTATTATCGCTAAATTTCTCGATTGCTTCCAGTGACAGTAAAACTGCGTGAACTTTATTCATAAGTGACTTTACTATTTATAAATAGTTAATTTTTCATTATTATTATTTGTACTTCAACCTTTCTAGTTGCCTCTTATTTAGCTCCTGCATAATCTGTCCACACTAGAGGGGGTGGCTGATAATCTGAGAGCTAGGTGTTTTTCTTTAACTTATCTTTACATGAACTTTGTATTAGCTAATTAATTCTATCGAACATAAATCGCCACAAAATAAACTTCTGATGTACGAACGTCAACCCGTTAGTTTGGTCGTAGTTCAAGATATACGTTTTTCTCGTGTAAAATCGTACATTTTCTCGTTTTTAAACACATGTAGAAATGATTCTGACGAGAGTTTAGTCTTAAGATGCATATTTCTTTATTCAGGAAGAGTGTCCTTTTAATAATTGATATAATACTTCTGAAATGCGGTAGAAACTCAACTTAGCGGAAAACGTAAAATTCCTCTACAGTTATCGATGTGTAGTCAGGCGCGGATCTAGGTTTTCGTTCAGGGCGGGAGGGCAATTTTTATGAGGAAATCCGTTTTGGTTCTGAGACCAAAAATCGGCTAAAAATTTAGTTCTATTTCCATCATATTTTATTTGCATTTGAAAACTGCCTGTCTATATTATAAAATTAATTACATTAAAAAAAAAAATCTTGCAGAGGTTGCAACAATTTAAAACATGCATACAAAGCATATATACTTTAGTATACAATTCTTTGGTATGATATTCAAGTATACAAGTCTTAGTGCAATTTAAGTTTGTGAATGATTGAAATTATTACATTAAATATTGAATTTCAATCTCCTCCGGTCGGTTTTCACATATGTAGTGATCACTTTTTCAATGTCAATTGAAATATGTCTATGGATGTGCATAAAGTCAAGACCGAGGAGGCGGCTCTCATGCATTGTTCTTCTTAAATCTGTTTTATACGGATCTTTCCGTGAATAGACTTAATTAGAGTTTAGAATGATTTTTGTAACTGGCCAAAAATTCGGTTGAGGTTCGGGAGGGGGGGGGGGGTTTGCAATTCCACCCATTGCTTCCCTTGTATCTGCGCCTGTGTGTAGTTCTTTTATTTACAACTACTCTGAAAAGGTTATTTTGTTGTGAGAGGATGACATATTTACGATTTACAAAAGGGAAGAGAAAGTATACAGTAGAAAACTATTTTTTCTTTCTAATTAACTAACATGAGTTTCTTTCTAGGCGAAGAGGTAGACCAACACTGAGATAGAAATATGGCATCAACGAAGACGCTAGAAGAATCGGCGCGGGCAACTGGCAAAGATTAGCTATGAATAGAAACGACTGGCAGAATAGGCTTGGGAAAGCGACCCAACTAGGCCCGTACTATTAATAAATATGAGTCTCTTTCTGGGAATATTTTTCTGTGTTCAAAATGTTTACATAAATATTATCAATCTAAAGAAATCTTGTAACGGTCACGTGCTATAATTTAATTTTTCTACAACTCCTGACAGAAGGTCCTTTAGCAGAAGTAAATTTTATGTGTTGTTATCATTCATAAAATGATAAATATATCTGAGCATAAGTCGATGACGCGCCGAAAAGCCATCCAGCTCCTGTACTATAAAATGCTGCTTAGCCGTTCGCACAGCATCTTATTGAAATTATATATTTTAATAACGAAAAAAGGAAAAGGTAAATGAAACCATTAAGTCAGATTTTATATATAATGGAAACCAACGGACAAAGCTTCTGCATAATGAAGAAAACTATAATGAGGTGGTAATATACAAAGTTTTGTTCTAATCCTGTACCAGCCATGTAGAGGAAGATTGAAAATTATTGGATTTTTTATTATTAGGTTGTTAATTTCCCTTATGACTTTGCTATCGTTATAGTCTAATCGCTAAAGTAAAAAATACACCAAAAGCTCGCAAAAAATATGTGAGATTTTCCTTCCGTAACTGTTGGTGCGAGGATTAAACATCACAAAATCACAAAAATCAGTTCTGGGAGTGTCGCGCAACCCCCCAAAAAAAAAACCACTTCGGTAAATGAAGCCTTATTTTACTGATAAATCTTTAACAGTTGAAGATATAAAAAGATTGCTCATCATAAAAAGAAAGCTTGACTAATTGCCTAAAAAAGAGTTCTCTTGAATTGCTCGAAAACCAAGCAAGCTAGGCAAAAAAATCAAAATGGGTTTTAAAGGGGATATAAAATACTCTCTTGTGTTGCCATTTTTAGGGCTATTGATATTTATTAGTATATAAAAATAACAATATAATATAGTTATGTCTTGAATTTTTGTACATCTAACTATTCACAGGCCCGCAAAAAATAACTGACTATAGTATAAGTTATAATTGCATTATCTATTTAGTATTAGTTCAAGGTAGTACTTTAATGCAGAAAAAGTTAGGAATAAGAATATTCACATTTACAAATTTAGCAGCATGTTAAAGTTAGCCACAAAAAAAATCCAAAAAAGGCTGCCTATTAAATTTTTTAATGATATCTTTTTAATGCAATTTTTTAACTATTAAATAATTAGAAACAATAGCTATGTGGTATACAGATTAAAAAAAAATTATTTGAGCTAAATTTTCAAAATGTCTTTTTTTTTATTTTTAGGAAACAATAAAAAATTGGCCAACATTTGGCCAACTTCAACATGCTCGTAAATTTGTAAATGTGAATATTTTTATTCCTACGCTTTTCTGCATTGAAATACCACCTTGAGCTGAAAGATAATGCGTTTAGAACTTATATTAAAGTCAGTAATTTTTTATGGGCCTGTGAATAGTTAAAAGTACAAGAAAAATCAAGAGGTAACTATATTACATTGTTATTTATATATAGTAATAGATATCAGTAGTCATCAAAAATGGAAACACAAAAGAGTATTTTATATCCCCTTTAAAACCCCTTTTGATTTTCCTTCCTAGCATGTTTGGTTTTCGAGCAATTCAATTTTTTCTATAGGCCGCGTGCAAAAAATTTCTAATAAACGAAAGTCCGTGCGCATTAAGAATACAAATTTTGCAATTTTTTTCAATATCGATTTTCCCGACTTTTTGTTAGGTAATTAGTCAAGCTTTCTTTTTCATGATGAGCAAATTGTTTTATATCTTCAACGGTTAACGAGTTATGAGTAAAATAAGGCTTTTTTCACCAAGGGGGTGGTTTTGGGGGGGGGGGGGGGGGTGCGCGGTACCCCCAAAACTGATTTGAAGGAAAATCTCAGAAAACATTTTTTGTTATGGAAATCTTTATAATTATTAGACTATTAATGGGAAATAGGAACGTAGTTTTTTTGATAAGTGGAATTTTGCCTTGGTTTATCCATATAACACGACTAGAGTTCCCCCATTTGTTTAAATTAAATCTTAAACTCATTTGATATTTTGATATTAATATCTGTTAGTTCCAAAATTTTAGCTTTATTTTACTTATTTGCCTATTTTCACAATAGCCGTTAGCTTTATTTACAATACGCCATAAGTTTTTAGAATCATAAACATTTTTATCGATTTGCTTTTTACAGAAATTACACTTTGTTGCATCTCTGAAGTTTCTTGCCCATACTCTCTTTCGAAGCCATTTTCTGGATTCTTGAGTAATTTTTTTGCTTATCTATTTCTTTAAATCTTACGTTATTCAATCATTTCTTTTTCACTTTTTACCGTTTATAATTTTCTGTAATGTTTTCAATTTCATTTTGTAAAACCTTTACGAATTATTCAGTTGCTAACTCTTAGTTTTCCAGCATTTGTAAAGTCTGGTCTGTGATAATATATGTAATGTGGCACCATTTGGTTAATTTTATCCACATCTATTTTTTTCTAAATTATGTAAATATGCAATCACTTTTATTTGTAAGTTCTATCCTTTTAGTTGTTCCTCAATTACATTAATGCAAAAAAAATATTTTTGGCAGCTCTCAGGTCGAAATTATTCAATTTAATTTATAAGTCAAATAAATCATGATAAAAATAGTAATCTCGCGTAAATATTTCGAGGAAAATATTTACATTGTAATATCGCGTTGCCTTCTAAAAATTTAGTCATATTTGTTTTCATTATATTTTTACTGGATTTGTTTAAAAATAATTTTCCTGTTTATTATTCTTTTAATTATTTAAAAAAAAATTACTTGTCTGTATGTTAACGCAGACCAAGATTATTATACATAATATTATCTATTTTACATATTTTTTTGTATTATATGTTTTATATGAGTGACAAAATAAAATGTTAGTGAGTATCTTAAAAGTGTTGTACCGAGGACGAATTAGGACGGTTATGTTTAAGAAACACTTCAATCCTGAAATATCCTGAAAAACTGTATTTTCATGTTTTCTTAATAAACAAGTGGTATTTATTTTAGTAAACAGAATAATAATAAAGGAAAATATAACTGTCCACACTAAAGAGGTTTAAAATTAGATCATAACTGGGGCAACTTTAGGAGATTCCTTAAACATTTGGCAGTTAAATAACACGTGAAAATCACGTGACACTTTCTTATAAAACCTGAGGAACTTAGATTTGCACTGAAGCTAAGTTTCATGTTCAATTCTAACTGTTGCTATTTTCAGTCCTATATATTCGCTAGCGAATGACTTTACAATTAACTCTACAGCCCCATATTATGTGAAATTAACAACGAATTTATTGACACTATTATAATGAAAATAAGTAAAAGAAAATGTTAGAAAACGAACATTTCTCAAAATGTACTAAAAAGTATATGTCACGTGATTTGATTGGAGGAGGCCGTAGTCCAATAAGTAGACTAGTGAGAATGAGTGAATGTTAACAAAGGTAAGTTAAAAATTAACCACGCCAGTAAATTACATCATTCTATCAATGTTGATGACCTGACCTGGAAACTTGTGTCGAGATGATCATAGCTATTTAGTTCGACAGAAACAGGTCTTTTTTTATGTATATTTCGCGACAAGCCTTTAAAGTAGATCATTAACATTGATAAAATGATGTGATTTGTTTGAATCGATTACATTCAACTTACCTTTGTTAAAATCCACTCATTCGCACTTGATCTACTTATTGGACTACGGCCCTGGTCAAATCAAGTCACGTAATATGTATTCTATTTGGTTTAATACAGTTTAATAAAAGCTTAGAAGTACCTGTTTTTTATTTTATTACTTTCGTTTTCGTCACGGTATGTCTTCCTTTGGCCGTTGAGCAGTGGCATAGTGAGTATTATAGTCAACTTCAGGTCACGATAATCAGTCATCGGTACTATATATGACGGACAGACACTTGAGGAGCGAAATTCAGTCAAATATCTAGAGGTAACCGTGGATAAACGACTGAGTTTCGCCCCTCATGTTACGCAAACACTCAACGGAACGTACCCCATGCCAAACTGACTTTACCCACTAGTGATCAGACGGAGCAAACTGACGACGAACAATAAACCAGCATTATATAAGGTTATTTTAGACCCATTATGACTTATGCCTGGGCACAGTGGGTCGTTTTCAGATATATCTGGCTAAAACTCAAACGAAGCGTTTTTGACAGATTTCCGAGAAATGGGTAATAAACAAGCTTCTTGGTAAGGGTGACCATTATACTTAGGGGAACAGAAGACCCCGAACCCTATAATTGCTTCATTTGCGTTCTACGGCTGGAGAAAGAAACATGAGTGATTTTTGCCGTAAATTTTTACGTTACGTTTTTGTTAAGCTTTACTTCCCTAAGCTTCCACTTTGTATTTTCTTTATGATATTGAAAGCAATGTTCAATACATATCCTGTAAATTTCAACTGCCTTTAGCTGCCTTTCTTCGAGTTAAGGCATTTTTAATACGTTGATACAGGTGAAAAACATTAAATTTCAGGTGTAAAAATAGTTATTATTGATATTGCAGTCACTGATTTCATTAAATTCATAAATCTGTTCACCAATCACAACATCTATAATGTACATCATCGTTCTCTTTTCAATCCCTATATTAGATAAGGAAACACATGAAATTGGCAAACATTATAATATCTCCTCTTTTGCATTTTTTTCAGATCCTAGCTCCCATGTTCCATCTTATAAACGCAAGCGACTTAATTTATCCAAGATTTGGAAAGAAAAATCTCAAAAATTCCAGTAAGAAATGTCAATAAAGAATTGTGACCAACGAGGATTGGTTGCATATGCTTTTGGTTTCATTGGATCCTTTTATAGTTAGTTTGAGACCCCCTCTAAGAAGAACAAGGAACGCGTTTTCTGCCGAAGTCTTGCAACTAATTGCTGCCCCAGATATTCCAAGTACCTCGACTGGTAATATAGAAATATAAATCTCAGCTGATTGTGAATAGTCACACACATCTCACAGCCAAAGTAATTTGAGTGAAGCACAAAGTGACCACGAAAGCGACTATTGATCAATAAATTGAATTTATTTTTAAGATTGTATCCTTTGATTTTGTAAAATAATACAATATTAAAAGTTTAATTTTTAAGGTGAAATTCTATTAGTATCTTAAGTCTCCACATGTTATCAATGAGTGCGATTTCGGCAACCTGAAACCGAGCCCTTTTTATCAGTGAAAGTTTTCTACACATTCTTCCTTCGATTTGGAGGTAATATTCTATTCAAATCCTAAATTTCACAATTTTATAAAATTATTTGAATTTCCACCCCCTGATACCCACCCCCATTTATCGATGGATTTTTAAGTTATTTATCCCGTAATTGCCAGCTGATATTGAAGCATGCATGAGTTTCAGAATTTTGGCCAAACATTTAAATCTGACCCTCTGTAGCTATGCAAGAGAGACGACGAATCTATTTGTTATCAATTAGGGATGGTATTACATGCCGACATGTATGCAAGAAATCCTCAGACATGGAGCTGAAATTGTTGAGTCTGCTATGTTACCAATCACTCAGCTCACGGAAGCTCTAGAGTCAAGGAATAAAGATCTGAAATAATTCAGGCGAAGCCACACTAGAAAATCATCTAGACAATTAAGGAACGAAGATCTTCATTGCTTGCTAATTTCATTCGACCCGTTCATCACAGGACTTAGAAAATTGCTCCAAAAGAGGTCAACAACCTTCCGAAGTATTAAGTCTACTATCAATACCAAAAGTACCCAAACCTCCAGCGACTTCGATGACACAAACACCACATGAAAGCACCTTCGAAACCACAACTTCTGATGATGACATCGATTCGGACAGTAGTGATTAGGTAGACAAGTGTGTATTCTTGATAGGTCTTACTTTATTTATTATTTCTGTACAAAAATCTATAATAAATGTATCTTTTGAATGCCTATTGTCTCTTTTTATTCCACAATGTTAACAATACATAATCTTTTTTAATCGGTTTCTAAAAAGACTGATTAAATAATTTTTTGAACTCTTACATATCACTTCCAGGATGAGAACGTATTTTAAAAATATTTTTCTCATAAATACCTAAGAGCAATAAACACACTCGCCAAGTTTGAGAAGGATCGTGCATTATTTATATTTTCAACCCTTATAACTCACCCCCAGGGGCTTATAATTTTTTTCTCTTATTTTTGTCATAGAAATTTAGGTATCGAAATTATGTAAACTAAAATATACTAATACTAAAAATATCGAAGGTTGTTTATATTTTCAACCCCTATATCTCACCCCCAGACTGTGTCAATTTTTTTTTACTATTTTTTCTTTAATGGCCTATGCGCAATAAGTACATCTGCAAAGATTCAGAAATTTGGCCAAAAATATTAGATTCTGACCCACTGTGCTGTAGCGTGGAATTTAATCTCCGCCACACAGTGCAAACGCAGACAGAAACTTGCATAGCAACTTCTATTTAATAAAATTCAGCTAAATGCAATGACTACAGACATTACGCAAGTTAGAGCCCACCAAGACCAAGACATACACATAAGTTACTGCACCAAAGACTAGTGATGCGCGCCATATATCGATGTATCGAAAACATCGATGTTGCAATGTACGACATCCAATATATTTACATCGATAAGTGACATCATTAAACATCGATATAATATCGATATAACGGCAGCAATATCGAAAAATGTCAGATTGTATTAAAAAAAAATTGAATTAGTATTTGGTTTTGATACAATAACACTATTTCTTTTCTTCATCTACCTTCTGTCTTACTATACTGACTATAATCTACTACTGAAAGTTGTAATGCATTTTTGAATTACGCACTTCTATGCGTTAAACAGAAACAAATGAAAGAGATATCAGTAGTCACAGCAGCCGTAGCAGCTAGCGCCAAACACGCCAAGTAATGTGAGGCGACCTGTTTTAATAAATTGGGAAGCCAGTAATAATACCCATCAAACCGAATCGAATGGCACCAAAAATATTTGTTTCTAATATCGAGAATCAATGCTAGTGATTTTTTAAATAACAATGCGAGCCTCGATCAAGACAGCTTCAGAGTGATTGTATGCCCCTAAAGGCCTTAATTACTCGATAGAAAACCAACGCTGTGGTAAAAAAACTCGAATACGGAAAAGAATGCCTGAATTCTTTTATCAATACCTTCAATTTATCGAATATCGATCATTGGAGATAAAGATATTTTTTACACGACAAACATCACATATCGACAGTTTCGTTCGATGTTTTCATCGATATGAAATATCGATACTTTTTCGATGTCGCATCACTACCAAAGACTTCTTTGAAAAGCGGTGACTGTGACAAACGACACAAGACTCGCGTGACACGACAAATACACGATACTCCCAACCCCTCTTTCCTTTTCCCCTTCTCCATGCTCACTAACTAACAACAACTCCTAGAATATCTCCATCGATAATTCACGTTTTTATCCAACTGATACACTCTCTAAGCGGGGTTTTATTTCTGTTTTTTCCTGTAATATCTGAAACATTGCCTGCGGACCTGTTACATCTCATTCTCATATTATTTTAATTTCTTTCGAAAGCAGCTCAAAAATAAATATATATAGATAAATATAAGTGTGTTATACTAGCAGATAAATTGTAGCGTTTAAATGGTCCCCTGTCTTACCATTGGCCCTCATTTTATTATTTTTATATCTGGTGTGTTCGGTGCTATGCGAATGGCTTTGCAGCCACAAAAATATATTACCATTATAGATAGATAGATATATTTCATGTAAATAAATAAAATGAACACTATTGTAAAACTGAAGTACCACAGGTTTAAGAACTTGAAAGTATCAATAGTTAAATAAAATAAAAGTCTTTAAATGGTGAATGGTAAAATGGTACTATATACGCATCAAAATTGACTAACAAACATGTGCATTTAAATAAAAAAGGCTCGTAAAAGAAAAAATGCCAATTAAGATGTAGACAGCCTAAAAACCTAGCGTTTCGAGTATATACCCAATTAGGTGTTTTCACAAAGGACCCCGCCTGCGCCCGTTTCTTATGTCAATTGGCTTTAGGTCAAATTGGCTAGAAATTAGATATGTTGTAGGTTTTGACCTCCTAACTAAAAGTTGTCATGGGACATGGGACCAACGTTCGAAAATGGACAGTTTTTGAGATTCAGTCAATTATAGGGATCATTATGGGAATATCCGCTCGCTACTGGTTTCAGGTGATTTTCAACGCAATAAAGACGTGGTTCAATTGACATAAGAGATATACGGGTCATTTTAAATTACCTTTGAATGTAAAGATAGTACTGGATTATGGTTAAAAGCATTTGAATTTTGAGAATCAGTCGAATAATACCTTAAAACGAGGCATTTTAATTTTAAATTGAGATTTTACTGTGCACTCATGACGTCATCAGTTTCTTTGTCAATAAAAAACGTCATAGTGTATAATAGGCACATGTTCTTTTGCAAAGTCTTACCATTTTAGAATGAGAACTAGATGGTGTTTAGTGCCAAAATGCAAGAATACATCCAGAAACGTACCTGGATGAGTGTTAGTGACAATACCAAAACACTTTTATGGCAGGTAAATTTCCAGAAGCAGCTTTTACAAATCCCATATTGGACATTACTTATTTAATCACATGTAAACGTAAATAAAGCGGATAAAACGTTCTATTCGTCACTTTTTAAACGTGATTTAGACAGTTAATAAAGCCGATGACGTCATTGCCAATCATAGCGTGTTTTGCATACTCGTTCTATTATTAGTACTTTGTGTTATTTATTTATTGAAATTTTAATTTGATGGACGATAAACAGTCATTTAAATATTAAGAAGTGCTTTAGTATAACAATTACTTAATTTTAATAATATCAAAAAAGCATTGCACAAAGTGAATATACCTAATTCAGCTATCAGTTAAATTTTCTATTTTTGCCGGAGTCGCCGGTGATACAAATGCGATTCTTTTTTCCGTGCTTTGAGTTCAATTTGTATGAGTTTGATACTGAAATATTGTATTGTCGTTGATACCACATATGGATTCAAAATATACTTGCAAGATTTAAACAGACTGACTGAGCCCTAACTGACGCCTGACGGCAAGTATGGGATGTTGAATAAAAGTTTTTTTTACTTTTTCTTGGGTATCTTGCCACTGAAAAACATTTAAAAATTGCAATGAAAAAACCTTTGCCCTCTCTTCTTTAGATGTAAAATACTTCAACTTAACACAGTAATCTTCTCAGGATGTTATAAATGTTAACAAACTTGTCAAAGATAGTGAAATGTACAAAAATTTAACATTTTTGCCACTAAAAATATTTACTTGAAATTTAAAAATACGTTCCTATTTTGAAACCTATTTTAGGAGGGTTTAAGCACTTTTATTTCATAGCATCTCTTTCGGATAAAATCTTTACTATTATTACTTTTGATGAACCGAGTGAAAATCGCGGCGTCTTAGAAGTATAAGAACAAGAGCAGCCAAAGGGAACCTGGTAGTCATAACAGAGCCCATTAACAGCAGCTTATTAAATACCTCGGGCTTTAATCTAAAAATGCATATTACTTTGCGTTAAAACATTCATGGCTCAATTGCTCTTGAGAAATATTGCTAATGGTATAAAAAAAGAACATAAAATCTTTTTAATAGGAATGACTGTATTTGTTTTGGTTGCTGAAATCCTGGACTACTGCCAGATGTACACAAGAGTGGATGAGAGGACTACATGTGGTTTTTCTGCGTCGGTTCCTACTCTATGCTCCAGTTCTCGTTTATTTACTATTTGTTTAGCTGATTTGAATATTGTTTACTTCTCAGTATTTTTATTCTACGCTGTCATTATGTAGCCGCATCCTCATTTCAAGTTTGCTACTAACGACGTGGAATATTTAGATTATATATATTATACTTTTTTTCTATAAATGCTATGGTTTAAATAATAGATAAGGGAACATCTAACTTTTTGACCTAAATGTAATGTGATTTACGGTGTAGTATCCTGATATATAATTTACACGATAAGTACATACCATTTACAGAAAAAGAACTATGATAAATATGTTATACTATAATGCAAAAAATAAATGATGTTGTACTTTGAGAACTTCAATTTGAATAGATAAGAAGAAAAATAGGGATTTAATTAATAATTAATTTTTGATGTTGAACTTTTGAGTATAATTATTTTAAATTATTTTACCATTTTATCACAATTGTAAAAGATTACAGTCAAAATTGGTCTTAAAGAAAATGACAGGAACAACTTATACAATTAAATAAGATATTTTTGGAGTGGCGATCTTGTACAGTTTATACATTAACTCTGTATTTGAATCTTGTGTACCTAAGAAATCGACTTCTCGTAGCGGCAGATATTCTCCGTGGATTAAGGGCAGTATCATAAAAAAAATTAGCCTTAAAGAACGTCTTAGGAGACAGTATGCAAGAACCAGTGATCCACTTATACACAATAACCTCAAAAACATCAGAAGGGAAATAAAATATGATACCAATTTAGCCTACAGAAATTTCGTGCAGAACTCTGAAGATAATATAAAAAATGATCCCAATAAATTTTGGGTTTTCATCAAAAGTAGAAAAGGGTCGGCCAGTGTATCTGAAGAGATGTTCTTTGAGGAATCTTCGCTAAACAATCCCTCTGATATACTAAATGCATTTGCCAATTATTTCGGTCAATCTTATAATGAGTCCTCATTAGATATTGAGGAACATCACATTGAGACCAATATACCTAACAATAACCCTATTGTTAGCATAAACTCTTTCAGTGAAGATGAGGTTATTCGGGCTCTAAAACGAATTAAACCCAAAATGACGACCGGTCCTGATTCCATTCCAGCTTTTTTATTAAGGGATTGCGCTATCATCTTTGCATATCTTCTAACTATAATTTTTAACTTAATCTTAAAAAACTGCCTATTTTCTGACCTATGGAAATATTCCAAAGTATGTCCCATCTTCAAAAAGGGAAACAAACTAGATATTGAGAACTTTAGACCAATCTCTGTAATTTGTAACTTCTGTAAAGTCTTAGAAATATTACTTCATGATAGAATATATCATTCAATTAACACCAAAATCTCTATTAATCAACATGGATTTATGAAAGGGCGTTCAACAACAACAAATTTATTCTGTGTAACTCAATATGTTTCTGAATCCTTAGATGAACGTGGGCAGGTAGATGTCATATATACCGATTTCTCCAAAGCGTTTGATAGACTTGATCACCAGTTGTTACTTAAAAAATTAGAAAAAGTCGGCTTCTCATATTCTTTGCTCCTTTTGTTTAAATCTCATTTAATGAATAGGAGTCAATACGTTGCATTAAATGGGTTCAAATCGATCGAATTTGCTGCCACATCTGGAGTTCCTCAGGGATCTATTCTGAGGCCCTTGTTTTTTAACATATTTATTAACGACATAGTGAACGAAATTAATTTGTCTCACCTTTTATATGCCGACGATCTAAAAATTTTCACAGTAATTGATGAAATCGATGACTGTTTTAACTTCAGACTTCTCTTCACAAAATAAACACCTGGTGTATAGTAAATAAATTATTCATGAATCCTAGTAAATGTAACGTAATGTCCTTTTCTTTAAAAACAGCACCTATTATTTTTGATTACAAGTTAGATAATGTCATACTTCAAAGACCTATAACATTTCGCGACCTCGGCGTAACTTTTAATTGTAAATTATCCTTCACTGATCGTATCGATACCATTGTGTCTGAAGCCTCCAAAGCCCTTGGATTCATCGTTCGTACTAGTCGAGAGTTCACTAATACTGATACTCTGAAAATTCTTTATCAATCCTTCGTCAGATCGAAACTTGAGTAGGCTTCGCTAATTTGGAGCTCCAGTTATGATGTTCACAAGAATAACTTGGAGGCAGTTCAACGTAGATTTCTTAAATTACTGTGGTTCAAATCCGACGGTACCTATCCAGTGATTGGTTTTCCGCAAAGTAACTTGCTTGAAAGATCAAGTATTTTTGTTTAAATTACTACACAATGATTTTGACGCACCCGAAATAATTAGTAAGCTTAATTTTCGCATTCCCAGGTTAACCTCTCGTAATCACCAAGTTTTCTATTTACCTACGCCGCGTACCAACGTACTATAAATAATTCACCTTTATATACGATTTGCAGTACTTCTAACAAATTATGTAGCGACTTCGATATTTTTAATTGCAGCCTTAGTGACATAAAACAAAATGTTCTAAATTAAATAACCAGTGAGTGTCTTTGTTTTTCTTAATTTACTTTGAATCACATATGTGTATATATTATGTATATATAGTTTTTATATGTAAACATTTCCCATGTTATTTTTTTCTCTTTCTTCGTATCATTAGTTATTCATAGTTGTACATTTAAGTAAATTTTTTATTCATTTTACTTTCTTTCTATGTTGTTGTATATTATGTAATTAATGCTTTGCATGCCTTTATCCCTGTTCTGTAATTGGGTATCTTACCTGTTGAACAGTGTATACAATAAATAAATAAATAAATAAATTAATTAACATTATTTTAAATTTTTATACAATCTTAGAAATGTCATAAATTGAGTCTTTTTCTTTTTGTAATTAATGGCATTAGGGCGATTGACCCACAGCCAGACACAATTTATGTTACTTATATTTACCTAATTCTAACCTATTCGACAAAATATGAATCCTTTCTTTACACAATAGGATAAGGACAGGGACACACGCTTCTCGCGCAGGGGTCGATCAGGACATTTTTCAATTACACGTATAACTATTGACCACGGGTAACGTGGGTTACTAAAAACAAAAGGATAGACATATATAGGTGACAAGGTTAAACCTACTCCAAATATTTATTTTTGTCTTATTTATAAATGAAATTATGCAATCAATTATATTTTTTTATTTAGACCCAGAAGATGTACTAAATTAAATGGAGCTTCTACTTTGTGTTTGATCAAATTACTGTATAATTCATTAGTTTCTTGAACGTATTTATGACATTTGAAAAAAATATGATCTAGGTCCCCTATTTCACTACACTGGTCACAAATATTTGATGGTAATATGCCTATATTTTACAGGTGATGTTCATAAATAGAGTTCATTACAAAATTGGATTAATAATACATACATACACTGATGGAACAAATGTCTGAACAGATTAAGTTTAACAGTTTAAGTTTCTACAATTTGTGTGATTTTGAGATAATTTCTAAATATGAAATCCGCATGTTATAAATCATTATCACGATATGCAGCTGTTATTCGGTAATATGTTAACTAGTGTTAGTTTTTCACAATTTGTTAATTTAAAATTTCCAAGTTGTACGTTTTGTAGTACAACTTATTTTGCACAAAGTGTTATGTATTTGCTGTTATTCATTAATTCATGAAATGCAAATTTGAAATTAACACTTTTTATCGTTACTGCTTTCTGTATATGTACTGCCCATTGGTACTGTTGACGCTCTAAATCATTATAGCGGTACTCTGTGAATATTTGAATTATTTATGTTGGCTTTGTGTTTAGATTTAATGTGTCTTTGTGTGGTGAATTCATGTGTTTGTTATCTACTTTCTGTATGTATGTTAAGCTTTATTATTGTGTTGTTGGATCTTTTGTGGTACTTATTTTTGTAGGGTGTGTGAAATATTTGGGGGGGCTTAGTTAGGGGAGAAGATAATGATTTATTTAGAAAGACTTAAAAAACATCGTAGACGCGGCCTCCATCACTAGGCTAGGCTTGAGAGAGCAACTTACAACTCCATGTACCGGTGTCCACTCTAAATAATTGCGAAAGGTCCAATTATGATGACTTAGACGACTATCTATCTTTATATCTGACAGTGCAAACTCTTAAGATAATGGGGACAAAATAATTGTATGTAGTGTATTATTAAATCACACAGTCTTTGGTCCCTACTCAGTTGGTACCCAACTTTCGTAAACGATTTAAATATATAAAATAATTGTGCAAATAAATAAAACAATTTTAGAGTAATGATCTTATGCACAAGTTCTTAAAAAAGGCAAAATTGTTTTAAAAAATTCAATCCTTTTCTACAACGCTGCGTGATTTTTTCCAAAACAAAATTAGCACGGTTACATATTTCTATACTTCTTAGCTATATGTAGATCAAGTTCAAGTATATTCTTGTAATTATATGGTATCTTATATCACATTGAAGAAAACTAAATATAATTATGAATACTGGTATTTCAGAATTATTGTTCTTTCTTATCTCAATACAACCTATGGAGCGGAATCTGAATAAACCGAGAACAATAACCAACCCACTGATGCGAAGTACAATACATTTAATTCATTTTATATCATATCTCCATCACAGCCACTTCTATGGTCCAAAAGACAGTTTAGTATTGAGGAGAAGCAATAATCCGAAATATTGATTAAAAGTAAGAAAATATGAAAGTGTGGTAAATAAATTATTATAGATAAAATAAAGAATGTTTAACGTCGCCATTTAAGTACTCAGAATTGCTAACGAAAATGTGATTAATATGTTGCAATATAGTTAAACACATTTTTTTAAGTTATAAAATACTACGTAACATTCTAGACATAAATATTAAAGCTCGCACCATGTTATGTTAAACATATTTTAAGGAATTTTCTTTATAGTTTTAAATATAGTTGAAATAACTGTCGCCGTGTTATAATGAATTAACTATTTAAAAATATCAATGAGATACCAGGACAAATATTTTCTACTTATGTTATATAATAAATAGTTCTCAAGTATATAAATATATAGAAAATAAATGACCCGACACAACTAGTTATGCCATCTTTATAGGGGAAGTATAAGAAATAGACAATTTTATTTAATGTTTCAAACCATACACTTTACAGTCTGTATTTTCTAGGAACACCATCTGCTAATAGTTCTAATAGGGTATCCCCGCGTTATGTTTCATAAAAATCGTATTAGAGAAAAAGTTGTTTTCCATTTTTTCATCGGATTTTACCTTTACTTGAATATCTGTGTCTCTACTAGGAATCTTATTCTTTAAATACTTCGCATTTGGGAAAGAAAAAGTAGTTTTGTCCTAACCAGCTTTTCTTTGTGATTGAAATAATGCTGAATTTTATATCTGCCATTTAAAAATATTACAACATTAGTACATCGGTAAGTGTATAGTAGCATTAGTAATTGAAGTATCTCGTACTTTATATTTATAAAATAATTATTAAGTGTCATAAACAACAGAAAGCCACGATATGGATTTCGCCAACCCTACAGGAATCAGAAGTTATTAAATATAATGAACCATTAGTATAACTTCAAAAATTAAACTGTCACTGACCAATTAATTGCTGAAATATTCTGATTTTATTAGTCAAATGAATTGAAGATTTTCATAACTGTTTCCAACTGTAACCCAACATTGAAATTACGGAACACGTATAATCTGCCTCATACACAGAAAGGAGCGGATAATAGTGAGCGAAAAGTATAGGGACATACACTATTAAGCACAGCCTGTAAAATATAACTAACAATAGTCAAGAATAAATTAGAATCATGAGCCGGAATTTTTTTAACGATGTAACAGCCCCCTTTGCTCTGTTTACCTTTGTCGGTTATTATTTTTATTGTATTATATCCACGAAAATTAATTTATCCCTTTCATAGTGAGACCAATTTACACTATGTGCGACTACCAAGGAATATTCATACATCTACATTGGGCCATGGGGTCTGCACCCAGTACTCACACTACCCCTACACAGTGGGCCACTTGCATCTAGATGAATAATTCTCGTTTTATATGTGGACCGTTCTCAGAGATATGTGCGTACACTTAAAATATTACAGTTCAAAAACTTACACCTTTTCTTTTATGTCAGTTGCTGGTTCACCACGATAATCTGACTCTTATGAGTCGGCTCTCCACTAATAGGCAAGTAAATAAAACACGCATTACCAACAACACCTAAGCTATATTTACAAAAAGAACACGAAAATAATTCAGTTTAGAACTATAAAAAAAGAAAATGGACGTAAAATTAAAACAAAAGAAAATATGCGACTTGGACTGTAGTCTCGTACTAGCGAACAATATTACTTCGTTAATGATAGGTTGTTTACAATAACACACAAACTGATTGCCTGAAGGGCAAAATACAATACCATTAACGAGGATGAAGTTAATAATTTCTGAAAACTATACTTTAGAAACTAGTTAAGAAAACATCGGTTGCCAGTGACAATTCGGAAGAGGTAACGTTTAATTTGAAATCGAATGACATGAAGTTGAATCTAGACCTAACTCCCAAAAACACAAATCTACCAGGTGACACTAAAAATTTCTACGTTGAAAGGATGACAATGTTAGCAGATCGCGAATCAATCGAAATGGTTTATTTTCCTGATGGGATTATTCTAGTCTAGTTCGAGTTAGTGGGCGTTATCAACCCCAAAGATACCTAGGCCAATGAATGCAAATCCGCCTCTCTTTAGGTCATCTGACAGATGGCCTCCTCTTTAGGACAAATTATGGGCCAAAGTAACTTCCCATAAATATTAAACACTAGGTCAACCTAGCAAGTGGCGTTATCGACGGTAAATATTGACAAAATGGTCTTACCCTTAATATCAAACATTATTGTGACTACCTAAAATATTCTATATCTAAGCTAGCTAATTCAGCGAGATGAAAAAAAACCCTTTTGTGTTTAGATTCGTACTCATCATATACGGAAAAAACTTTTCGCCGTGTACATTCACCGAAACTCGTCGTTTTACCTCGGCCTCCCAATTAATTAACAGCGCATTTGTTAGATTTCTAATAAAAGCAATTTGACGGGACTGCCACTTTCCCATGCTTTCGAAGTTATGAGTTTATGGGGGTCCTTAAATGATAATAAAACATTTCCGATTTTGAAAATATACTACAGAGTACTTTATAGGCATGGTCGAAAAGTTTTTTGTATTTGACAAGAAGCGATTGTTAAAATTATGAATTTATACAATCTTGATTTGAAATCCTCTAATGTCACACTGACACGACTATTTTATGACATTATATTGTCTGCCTCAATTTTTTAGCCATATCGCGCTATTGTATGAAATGTAATTCTAATTTTTTTAACCCCTAACTTACATTTGTTACCACAAGTACCAATCCTTTATCAGACCGGACAGATCCACAATATCAATTTTTTTCTGTAAAACATATCAGTAATACATTCTGAACATACAGTATATAACCTAGAGGGCTTTGGAACCTTCGTTGTGACGTTGTCTCTAAAGTAGTTTCTATAAACACAAAAAAACTTCAAGACTTGACGATGCCAATGTGGATATCGAAGCTCTCGTCGAACGTTAGTATTCGAGTGTATCGTTCAAGTGTTTGGGTGTTTGTGAAAACTACTTCTGAGGTAGTGCGATCTATGGCTATCAACTCTGCATCAAATTTCAACAAGCTTATGATTATTAAAAGAGATAAACTATTCTCCCTATTGCTAGCTCGACTTTAAGATCACTGAAACTAGTATTGTTAATAAAAATGATTATAAGCGACACTCTATGCCAGATAGATGTGGATGGTGAAGTTGATGAAGCTTTTAGGGTGTCGCAGGGTCTCAAAGAGATGGGTGGCCTAGCAGATGACTTGACCTTGTAAAGCATTACTTATAATAAAAGCTGGCATAAATTAGATTTCAACTATGATAAGCGTGTCAAATCTCATTACGTCGACAATCTGAATACAATTATAAAATCAATTCTATTCGTAAAAGAGCGTCACACTAAACTAAAGAACACGACGGAGGAAACGAGGCACCAAGGTACTAATATGCATTAAGCAGTAGTGGAATCGAACGAAGAAAACATCACCTTTGATGACTACAGTTTTGAACTAGTAGGAAACGTCATCTACCTACGGAACTTGCCACTTAGTATTACCCATCTTAAAATCAAGATATATTTACGGAGAGAAAATAAAGTTGGAGCGTACAAGACAATGATCCATATAGTTTTGACATACGCAGACGAGACTCTCAGCCCAAGCCTTGCAACTTTTCAACCGATCGGAAAAAAATATTCTGAGATGGATTTGGAACTGGAGAAATGGGATTTTCTTCGGAGTACATATGAATCATGAAATATACCTGTTACACGAAGAACCCAGAACCTCGGTCCACATAAGAGTCATAAGACTGATCCAATTGAGATGTACAGAACAAATCCGGAAGATGCCAGGTGACAGAATTTCAGGGAAACTGAATGTAAGAAATTGAAGGCGTATGGGTATATCGATAATATTTTTGCAGAAGAATTGTGAGACCAAAGGTTGATATGAGTTGTAGTACCATTGTAGTATAACATATTTATAACACATCAGTATATATTGCTATGTATTTGCAATGTTGCATATTTGTGTTGTGGAGTTATTTATGTCTTCCAGATTTGGTAAAGATCTGATGAGGCAATTGAATATTTTGAATTGTTATTTAGTTGTTGTAGTTTGGTATAACTGTTTTTAAGTTAGGGAATTTGTTTTATAGTTTTATATGTCATATGTTGAGGTTATTATAATTTAATGACACTGACAATGAAAATTCTAATTTTGGGCTGAAGGGGTCAGGTTTGTAATAATAATCTAAGTTTAGTTGTTTTAAAAAAAAAAAAACTTTGGCTTCTTGATTGAAAAGAAAAAAAAAGATTGGATAAAAAAAAGAGGGGAGAAATCAATAGATACGGGTAGAGGATTGAAGATTGAAAGAGAATAAAAATTTTGAGAATTTTGGAGAGAAAAATAAGTAGAAGAAAGAAGATCAATAGATACGGCAGATACGTGAGAAAAGTTTTGAAATTTGGAAAAGAAAATAGGTAGAAGGAAGGAGATAAAATAATTTGAAGAGAAGAAAAGAATATTAAGGCTAGTCGGAGAAGTAAAAAAAAAAATAAAGGAAGAAATAATTAAGAGGAGTTGAAGGATAGGAATTGTAAGGTGGAGAAAATAAGTAGAAGGAAGGAGTTAAATAGTTTGAAGAGAAGAAAAGAATATAAAGATTAGTCGGAGAAGTGAGAAAAGTGAAGAAAGAAATACTTAAGAGGATTTGAAGGATAGGAATTGTAGCTACGAAGAAAGAAATGAGTGAAAGGTATTAAATCAAAATTATTTATAAATTATCACATTAACATATTTATATCAAGAAATTAAAGGTTGTAATAAATAAAAATTTAGTCAATTGAAATTTTAATTTTATAAAAAAAAAAAGAATTTCCAACATAGAAACCTGAACCTGCAATCTGAGGTGGAATCTCATAGCCGGAGCTACAGAGATAATTAAGAATTGAATATTGTTGTTTTAGTTAGTGGTATTAATTTGGAAGATATAAATGGTTTCACATCAAAATTTTAATCAATCATATTAATAAAATATAACAATAATTGGCACAGCAACGTGGGGGCAATTCGGAAAATTCATTTCAGGTCGGTTAGACAAGATTATTTAAAAATTTAAAGAAAAGAAAAAAAGGAAAAAGTTTTTTTTTGTTTGTCAATACAAATGTCACTTAAATAGGATAATTTTAGTAAGTATTAATTTTCAATTGTGTAAAATATTTTATGAACTTACGATCAGGAAAACAAACAAAGATGGAAAATAAAGATCAAATGCCAGAAACTTCACAAGGTGACACAACACAAATGACACAAGCACAAAATGATGACAAATTTATACAGTTAATGAACATGATAGGGAATAGATTTGACGAAAATAACAAGAAAATGGAAGAAAACAAACAAGAAATGAAAAATAGATTTGACGAAAATAGCAAGAAAATGGAAGAAAACAAACAAGAAATGGAAAATAGATTTGACGAAAATAGCAAGAAAATGGAAGAAAATAAACAAGAAATGGAAAATAGATTAGATGAGAACAATAAGAAGTTAGAAAATAGTATACTAGAGCTGCAAAACAAGGTGGATCAAAGAATTAAGAACATAGAAGTGAGTTTAGAAAAAGTTAACGAAGAGATAACTAAGAAAATTGATACAAAAATACTAGAAGCAACTAAGGAATTTAAAGGGGAAGTAAGAGTAGAAGTAGAACATGTGATATTAGAGGGTATGAAGGAAATAGATATGCGTTTGAGAAACCAAGAAGATATAGTGAGGACACAATTAAAAGAACAGGATGGTAAAATAGAACAGAATATGAAGATATTAAATAATACACATACACCTACATTTAACACATTTGCTGCAATACAAAATACGGCGATAAATCATTTCTATGGTGATTCTAGAATTCACCCAAAGGTATTTTTAGAACGTTTCAAGCAACATTTACAAAATATAAATAGTGGATATAATTTAAAATATGAAATACAAAAGGTATTAAAAGCAGAATCGGAAATTTGGTATCAAATAATAGAATCTAAGTTCGAAACGTTTGAAGAATTTGAACAATTACTATTAAAGAAATATTGGTCTGAACATTGTCAAGAGAAAATTCGTTTTAATTTATTTAATGGCAAATATTCAGAAAATAGTGGTATATCTAGGGAAAGTTATGTCATGCGTAAAATTTATAATATTAAATTTTTGGAACCAAATTTGACAGAAAATGAAATGATAAAATATCTAGCCAGACATTTTTCGGATGACATTCATCATGTGATCGTAACACAACGCATAACAACATTAGATGGTTTAAATGAGTATTTGAGGGTAATAGATGATTTACATAAGGTTTCAAATAGCAATTTTAGATCAATGAATAAGAGAAATTTCAGACCAACACAGCATAATGAGCAAAATTTTAATAACAGACAAAATCATTATTCAGACAGACAACAATATTATAATCAGTATAACAGTAGAAATTATGATAATAATGAGAGATATAATGACAAATATAAATCTAATGGAAATACATATCAAAGTAATAGGAATTACGGAGATGGAAATAATAGGCAAGGGGAAAATAAAGAACCGATACGATTTGAAAATAAATATGATGCAACAAAATATGCGCAGGTAACAAATATGAATGTTAGATCAGAAAAGAATGATATGAATGAAATCAAGACAATAGCACAGGTAAACTCAAATTTTCCAAAAGAAAATTTTTAGATAAGGATATTTTAACGGGGATAACTACATACGGACATATGCGCGAGTTTATAGGTTTAGAGAATGGGTCAAATTTAAATAATGGCAAAATTAGTAATTTACCAATGATTAATATTAAAATTAATAAAGTAAATTTGAAGGCGTTGATTGATAGTGGATCTGAAATAAGTTTAATAAGTGGGAAGCTAATCGATAAACACAAAGATTTATATGAGAATAAATGTATTAAGATTTCAAAAATTATTTTAATGAATGCTAATGGTAAGAAGATTACTGAATGTAATAAAATTATTAATATGGAATTTGAAGTGAAAGAGACGTGTTTTAAAGGTGAATTTGTAATTGTGGATAATTTAAGTTTTGATGTTATCATTGGAGAGGACATGCTGTCAAGATTGAAAGCAATATTAGATTTAGGGGAAAGGTCTCTAATTTTAAAAGGTACGTCGGTAAAAATAGTAAATAAGTTTGAATCAAATAAAGGGAATTTAAATATAAATAATATAAATAATGTAAAGAGTGATGAAAATAAGTTTACAAAGAAAATTAATAATTATGATATGCCTAGAAAGTTGGAGATAAATTGTCCTTTAAATTATAAAAATATAGTAAACGAATTGTTGCAAAAGTATATGACATTGATAAATCATGAATCAAGAATCGCTAAAGGTTACGTGCATAGACTTCAAGTTGATGAGGATAAGCCTTTTAAATCAAAAACATATCCTATTCCATACAAACGTCGGCAAAAAGTACAAGAGGAAATACAAAATATGATACGTGCAAATATTATTGAACCAGCAAAAACAAACTTTATAAATCCGTTGGTAATAGTACCTAAAAAGGATGATTCTATACGGATATGTCTTGACGCTAGAAATTTAAATCAAATAACGAAATCACAATTTGACTCTCCACAAACTATAGAAACTATGCTTTATAGGATTGGAAAGAACACTATATTTTCAAAATTAGATTTGAAGAATTCATTTTGGCTTATTCCATTACATGTAGAGTCTCGTAGATTTACTGGTTTTAGTGTAGATGGACATATTTATCAGTTTAAAGTAGTTCCATTTGGATTACAATCGGCATCTTCTGCTTTGGTTAGAGCAATGCAAACAATTTTGGATAAATATGAAAAGTTTTGTCTTCACTATATAGACGACATTCTTATATTTTCAGATACAGTAGAAGAACATTTAGAACATTTAAATATAATTTTAAAGGCATTAAATGAATCAGGTTTAAAATTAAATATAGAAAAATGTGAATTTTACAAAACGTTCGTAAAATATTTGGGTTATATTATTAATCAGCAAGGAATATCTATAGGAAAAGAACGTATAAAGGAAATCAAAGATTATCCTACTCCAAAAAATTTAAAGATGTTAAGAGGATTTTTAGGTATATTGAATTATTACAAAAAGTTTGTACCTAGACTTTCAGAATTAGAAGTACCTTTGATAGAACTACTTAGGAAAGATATAAAATGGGAATGGGATACTAGACGACAAGAGGCATTTAATAAGTTAAAGATAAATTTTCATGATAATTTACTTTTACACAGTCCAGATTTTAATTTACCTTTTATATTACGTACAGATGCTTCCGAACAAATTATTGCAGCAGAACTTATTCAAATTGTAAATGGTATTGAAACGCCAATATGTTTTATATCTAGAATTTTAAAACCTTATGAAACTAGGTATTCAACATCAGAGGTTGAAATGCTTGCTTTGGTTTATAGCTTATCTAGACTATCCTATATTTTAACTTCAAATCATTTTACAATTGAAACTGATCATTCAGCATTATGTTCACTTATGAAAAATAGATTTGCAAACAATCGAATTTATAGATGGTCTCTTTTAATTCAAGAATACTCTTTTACTATCAAACATAGACCAGGTAAAGAAAATATAACTGCAGATGCACTAACTCGAAATAAACAAATAGACATAGACAAAAAGAATAATTTTATCATAGGATTAAATTATCTATTAGACGAACAAAATTTATATACATATGAAAGGATTAGGGGAAGCCAGGGATATTTGAGTGAACTTAGAAATGTAGTACAATTAGGTGAATTTAAGGGTTATAGTATAAAAAATGATTTGTTGATTAAAACAGTTATGAATGAAGAGAAATATGTGATACATGATAATTTGGCGTTGAATATTTTAAATGATTTGCATAATCATATTGGACATATTGGTGTAAGGAAAACTTGGATGATTTTCAGAGAAACTTTTTTCTGTAAGAATGATTTACAATTAACAAAAAGAATCATATCATTATGCCATGATTGTTGTTTAGGGAAGACGAAAAATTACAAAAACAGAAACGAAGTAAATAGTATTTTGACAAAGGAACCTCTTGACATAATAGCAATGGATTTTATAAATAATTTGATTAAGGATAAAGAAGGGTATAAACACATATTAGTTATAGTGGATATTTTTTCAAAATTTACAAAAGTTTATCCTACAAAAAGATGTAATACAAATACGGTTTGTAAATTACTTTCCAAATATTTCAAATCGGTAGGAATACCAAAGAAAATTTTAGCTGATAACGCGACGTATTTTGATAATGACAAATTAAAAAATTATTTGACAGGTAAACAAATTAAATTAAGTTTTACTACAATTAGACATCCACAAGCAAATCCAGCAGAACGATATATACAAGAGGTGACTAAAATTTTAAGATTTACCATACACAATGATCATACAGATTGGTTACTATGTTTATCAAATGTTGAATACATTATAAATAATGTTCCAAGTACGATTACAGAAGTACCGCCGATAACAATTATGTTTGGTATTCCACCTATCAGACCATGGAATTTTGAAACTGGGATTGAATTAGATCAAATAAGAAATCAAGTAAAAATTAGATTAGAACGAAATGCAAAAAAATATCAGGCTAGAGAAAATAAAAAAATTAAGAAACATGTAGTGTATAAACAAGGGGACTTAGTAGTTATAAAAAGATTGAAGGTGTCAAATTTTGACAAGAAATTATGTGCAAAATTTCTATTTCCTTATGAAGGTCCTTATATAATACATAGATCATTAAATGAAAATACATATGAATTGAGACATATAAACAGTGAACATATAAGAGGTAAATTTCATATAGAAATGATTTATCCATATACACCAAGAAATTAAGACACAAGTAGACTTACACGATTAAACTGGTGAAAGATTTTATTTTGCAAATACGTTTGTTTTAAGAAATTTTAAACATATTACCTAAGTAAAAGTTTAAGATTTGGGGAGGGAAATGCTATGTATTTGCAATGTTGCATATTTGTGTTGTGGAGTTATTTATGTCTTCCAGATTTGGTAAAGATCTGATGAGGCAATTGAATATTTTGAATTGTTATTTAGTTGTTGTAGTTTGGTATAACTGTTTTTAAGTTAGGGAATTTGTTTTATAGTTTTATATGTCATATGTTGAGGTTATTATAATTTAATGACACTGACAATGAAAATTCTAATTTTGGGCTGAAGGGGTCAGGTTTGTAATAATAATCTAAGTTTAGTTGTTTTAAAAAAAAAAAAACTTTGGCTTCTTGATTGAAAAGAAAAAAAAAGATTGGATAAAAAAAAGAGGGGAGAAATCAATAGATACGGGTAGAGGATTGAAGATTGAAAGAGAATAAAAATTTTGAGAATTTTGGAGAGAAAAATAAGTAGAAGAAAGAAGATCAATAGATACGGCAGATACGTGAGAAAAGTTTTGAAATTTGGAAAAGAAAATAGGTAGAAGGAAGGAGATAAAATAATTTGAAGAGAAGAAAAGAATATTAAGGCTAGTCGGAGAAGTAAAAAAAAAAATAAAGGAAGAAATAATTAAGAGGAGTTGAAGGATAGGAATTGTAAGGTGGAGAAAATAAGTAGAAGGAAGGAGTTAAATAGTTTGAAGAGAAGAAAAGAATATAAAGATTAGTCGGAGAAGTGAGAAAAGTGAAGAAAGAAATACTTAAGAGGATTTGAAGGATAGGAATTGTAGCTACGAAGAAAGAAATGAGTGAAAGGTATTAAATCAAAATTATTTATAAATTATCACATTAACATATTTATATCAAGAAATTAAAGGTTGTAATAAATAAAAATTTAGTCAATTGAAATTTTAATTTTATAAAAAAAAAAAGAATTTCCAACATAGAAACCTGAACCTGCAATCTGAGGTGGAATCTCATAGCCGGAGCTACAGAGATAATTAAGAATTGAATATTGTTGTTTTAGTTAGTGGTATTAATTTGGAAGATATAAATGGTTTCACATCAAAATTTTAATCAATCATATTAATAAAATATAACAATATATTAATGGTCCAAACTGCAGAAATACTGTTTTAAGGAAAGTATTATAGTACAGGAGGCAGCATGCAATTAACCGACACATTTGTGTAAGTTAGAGACACGATCAATACTTTGCCTTGCAGCATGGCAGGTAAGAAAAGTGATATGAGAATTCTTAGCGGTGGAAGCTTGCTTTATAAATAAAAAAAATAAATGTAAATTTACTAATCATCGCTTAAAAGTAGACATCTTGTAGGTTTAAAATGTCTGCCATTGTACAGTTCCGTAAGTGGGACCTATGCCTGCTTCTGAACCTCCACTCATCGGGATGTATGGCGATTTTCTTCTTGTAATAACCAAGTGGTTATTAATCGATAACGAGGAAATCGGCTTGATACTTCCTTGTCATGCCCAGTGACATAGCGTGCAGGATCAAAATGCCTGTCGCTGAACCTCCACCAACCGGATGTTGCCAATTGTACTATTGTATTCGCTAAGTGGGAAGTAATCGATGAAGAAAATTCGCTTGATACACATACTTGTAACAGCTGTAAAAAACAGATGAGTTATTTAATGAAGCTTTAGCAAAGCTAATATTTTGACAATAAATAGTGTGATATGTAGTTAAGAACGTATGCATATTTGCCAGCTTGAAAGCGGGGCCTTTTTAGAGGTACAAAAGGTACAGAAAACCTTACTAACCTACGTTAAAGTATGATGGCTGGTATTTAAATATGTTTGACAAAATACTGTTAAAAACCGACATCAATTATTGCCAGGTACCTTACGTTGGCCCTAACTTCCAGCAGATGCTTTAAAGCTTGAGAAAGACCCAACCTAACCTAACATAACTGTGAAATCATGTCTACTACTAGCTATGTATAAAACGAAACTAATCAAAAGTGTATCATGTTAGGTTAGGTTGTGATTCTTTTCAAGCTTTAAAGCGTCTGGCGAAAGTCTGGGCGCACGGAAAGTGTCTGGCAATAGTGAATGTTGGTTTTAACGGGATTCTGACAAACATATATGAAAACCAGGTATCATGCTTTAACGTAGGTTAATAAGGTTTCTTTGTACCTTTTATACCTGTTATCTGTACAAGGGCCTCGCTTTCAAACTAGCAAATATGCATACGTTCTTCACTGCATATCGCACTATTTATTGTTAATATATTAACTTTGCTAAAATGACGTAAGTTTGTCGGCTCTGTGATCTTGGTATATAAAAGGATTGATCATATCTCTAGCTTACACAAATGTGTCAGGTGAGTGTACGCTGGCACCTGTACTATTGTAGATCAATGCAATATTTACATCTTAGGCTAAGAGTACATGGAGACACAGAAGCGTGTAGCTCATATCTCTAAATCGAATAGCACCTGGAACACAATATGAACACTAGGGTGGAGCAAAAACTTCTTTCTTTTTAAACAGTTTTTCCATAGATGTCAAAATGTGCATTTGGATAAAATAAATTTATTCTCAAAAGCTGATCGACCTATCTTAGCATCTTCAGATTCCTCACGAGTCCGAAAGTTTTGAAACTAATGAAGATAAGGAAGATGGCATCCAACGTGTCCTTACGGCACAAAACGTTAAAACAACAGCAATACGAGAACTTGGTATACCTAAAATGAATTTTGCGGCCAAGCATTACTCGGAATTAATCTTTGGGAATGATGTAAATGTTACTGAGCCGCCAGTGACTGCTAGTATGGAAATGTGTTACCCAACCGTCAGACGTAAATTTTCCTGACTTTCGTGCGTTTTGCAACTGAGGCATCACTAGCTGTCTCTTGCTAAGAAAAACGAGACAACCCGTATAAAATCTAGAGAAATATTGCCCATCATTTAAAACGATATCAGATTACTCTAAAAATGAATAATAACTGAAATATTAAACATGTCCTGTTTTTGTTTGTTTTTCCATGTCTATTTGAGTTTTTTTTAACGAAATATGTGATATTACTTAATGTTCATGCTTCTACAGTTATTGAATATAGTGAAAAAAATTGTAAATAAGACCCGATCAAGTAAATAATACTTTGGGAAAAAATTGCTTAGAAGTGCATATTTTGACTTCCTTGAGGAACCTGAAGTGTGGATAATATCGTTTAAAAATGTGGCACAGTGATTTGTGGTACATTAATACACTTTTTAACGACTACGACATTACCAATGTCCAAAGGATAGAAAAATAACTAAGAAAAAATAAATGGTACAAAAAAAGTTTTTTCTAAAATTTTGAATTCCTTGAGGAACCTGAAAATAACAAAGTACCGTTTTCAATTTTTACACAGTTATTAATAACAACATGCACCTTTTGATAACTATGTGGTAATAATTCTCAAAAAGAAAAATTAAAAATCTAATTTTTCGGTATTTTTATAAATAATTTTGACAAATCAATACTTAACAGGGAGTAAATTAATTTTCTGGCAAATATTACACATTTCTTTTATTTTACATAATAACAAAAACGGCATACATAATACATAATACATAGGTGGTTTTGCTGATTATTTTTGTAGTTCTTATTTCACTTCTGGTGTTCCAATTGAGGACAATCATGACGCAAATACTGATTCTTTAACAATTGAACAGTTTACAGAGCAAGAAGTTTTAAATTCGCTAAAAAAAAATCAAGCCTAAATGTACGATGTACGTCACAAGTTGACGTAATTTACACATACTTCACTAAAGCATTTGACAGACTGGACCACAGTATTTTATATTCAAAATTTCAACAATTTGGCTTCTCAAAGAATCTGCTATTATTCTTCAAATCATATCTTGAAAACAGACACCACCACATTGAATACTGTGGTCAGCGGTCTGTAGAATTTGTATCCACTTCAGGCGTACCCCAGGGTTCAGTGTTAGGACCTTTATTTTTCAATATTTTCATTAATGACATTACAGTAGAACTAGGTGTCAATTGTCTCTTATACGCAGACGACATGAAGTTGTACAATAAAGTAAATGATGTTACTGATTGTGTCGCTCTACAAGCGGCCCTCGATAAAGTAAATGAATGGTGTAATTTGAACAAACTACAATTGAATGCAAAGAAGTGTAATGTTCTAACTTTTACCAATAAACAACAGCTGGTCGAATTCAACTATTGCTTGGAAGATTCAGTGCTTACACGTCCATCGACCTTCCGCGATCTCGGTGTAACATTTGATAGTAAACTAAACTTTAATTGTCATATAAACACCATAACCAATGAAAGTTTTAGAACAATGGGATTTATAACACGATATTCTCATGATTTTAATGACAGTAACACGTTGAAACTACTATATCAGTCTTTTATTCGATCAAAATTAGAATACTCGTCAATTATTTGGTCTCCTCATTACAACCTACATATACAAAATATAGAGAGAATTCAGAGACGTTTCTTAAAGACTTTAAGTTACAAGGAGGACGGTGTCCATCCTGCTATTGGTTTTCCCCAGACTGCACTTTTAAACAGATTTTCGCTTTCGAGTTTGGAGACTCGCCGAACTATTTCACAACAAATATTTCTTTTTAAAGTAATACATAATATAACAGATTGTAGTGCTATCTTAAGTTCACTAAATTTTCGAACACCTAGACCAGGTTCCAGACAAAACACTTTATTCTATCTGCCGACCCCCAGAACTAACGTACAGAAATTTTCGCCATTGTACAAAATGTGTGAGAACCATAATAGTCTTCAAGACCAGTTTGATATATTCCACTGCAATGTAGCTGAGATAAAGAGATTAACTATATAAATTAAAACACGTTACCACATTTCTATTTACTTATATTCTTTTAATATATTTGTATGTACTTATCATCTCCTGCCCTGTAATTGGAATAGTCTGTTGGGCAGTGTATTGTTAAATAAATAAATAAATAAATAATATAATAAATAAAGTGCAAGTATTTTTGTTAGACATTTTCTCATACGTTTCCTATAATAACCTGATGCCCTAAATTAAAATCACAGGTTCCATTATGCTTATTAGTTGACATCATTCTATACCCCTTTATTGTTTGCTTTAATGTAATGCACTAAAGTAAATTAACAACCTTACCTCGACATCTATACTGGTAATTGACGGGAACCTCTTTTTCATAAGTTGCGACATTTTGTTCTTGTTAATTTCTGACAGGTATTAAACAAAATAAGTCCACAATATTTATACAATACTATTTACAAACAACACCGGATATCAAAAATAAATGATCTGCAAATATTACGTAGTTGTGAAAATTGGAAAGAAATTTTAAATAAATAAGTTGATCGATATAACGTGAAGATCTAACATTCCCTGTACTGGTTAATTTAACGTAAAATTACTACTCCATACTTTTTCCAACTCAATGAATTATTTTTCTTGGATCAACCAAGCGTTGTATATTGCTCATCGAAGATACTGTCCCCTGCTTTTATATTAAAGGACAGCCTTTGTGAGGACCACACCGGATTCTTTATGAGACAGGTTACACTTTCCCTTTTGCACCCTTTGAATTTTTTTTTAGAATGTGCCATTACTTAATAAAACGGAAGTAAAATAAAGTTACTAAATTTTCGACAATAACTGCTACTTTTTAAATTATCAATCAATTTTGCAAAACAATGAATGTTCTCCTTTATGAATATTTGTAGAGGGCTGATAAAATTTTTAGAAGTAGCCGGAGAACTTACCTTCGTTTACTTCGCGTACTGACTAGTCACTAACACCATTTTTTTTTAATTTACATCTCATGGATTATAATTAGATATATCTTTTATACATTCGAGTGGGGAAACTTAGAATTAAATGTGGCGAATGAATTAGATGAAGCATGTCTTTAAAATAGCCAGCCAGATCACCAGACATTATTCCTCTAGAATTACTTTCGTGTATTAAAGTCTCTTTTTCTTAAAAACAACCATTATTAGTGTTTCTGAGAGTGTTTGGTATCATAATACATCTTCAGCACCATGGTATGGAGGTGACTAATTGCCATTCTAAGTAATTAATTAGACATACAAAGACTACTATTCTAAACTGTTGTTCTCATAATTGTATATAGAGAACTAGAAAGAGTAATTAAGAAATATGGTTATTTTACTAACTAACTGTTTTGATATTTTTGGGATGTGGCTGTGGATGATAGCAGGTTGATACGGCAGGACGAGTTTTATGGAATATTTTATTCCCAGTGCGTGCAAAATGTAATATACATTTATTTTAAAAAGCGTTATTTTTAGTCCTTTAAATAAATATTACACTGCAGGAAATATAAATTAAAATATACATTATATAACATTGCTTCACTACTGCAGTGAAACATTTTTGTTTGAGTTCATAAAGAGAAGAATGTGGTTTGTTTTTGCTCTAAATATAAACTGTCTGCATTCAACACGTTATTTAAATTTTGTCTTTACTGTCCTGAATATTTCAGTTTATAGGCAATTACTTATTACAAGATTAAATTCTCAATAATACAATTTTAGCAATTCTTAAACTGAAGATTTTCTTTACGCCACTGTGCGCGAAATTTAAGAAATACTTGTTTCCGCTTTTCGCTTACGTTTTATACATATATCGTTGCGCATAAGAAAATACTATAAAGGACCACATTTGCATAAAATTGTCTGCTCTTTTGTTTTTTTCCGAACTATATTCTCGTGTTTTCTGCATTTGCAAAAATATCAGGAAGAAATGTTTTTTGGAGCCGTTACCCTAATTATAACTCACGAAGCATTTACCTTATCTATGCAACTTTATTGTACAGTGTAAACTAAAGAAACGCACAAAATTCATATCTTTGGTATGTGTCATTTTTCAAAAAAATCCTCGAATAGGTCGATTTTAGTTTTGTAAATGTTACATTTTGTCACTATACCAAAATTTATGAGATCACTGGTTTTTGAGTTATGACGCCATTACACATTTTTTTTAATGGAGACAGACATTTTTTTTACTGTTTTTGGTGATACATTCCTTTAGCTTTCTGGTGATATAAAAAAATTATATTACCTGAGCCATTCTTTTGGAAAAATGATATTTTATGTAAAAATAGCTTACCTTTCGCAAATTCACGAGTAATGTTCCACTTTCTTATGGACTGATAAATCTTGTTGCCTACATTTTTGTTTTAACTAGCATGAAAACATTTGGCATAAAAACAAAAGAAAATAATAAAAAAACAATCACCTTAACAGCAGAGAGATACAGGCCTTTTTGTGTAAAGTATTGATAACTTTTTTATTCTTGGCACGTGTGGAACCTCAGTTTTGTGACACCTCTGAGACACTGTAAAACTAGTGAATGCAATGTCACGCTTAAGTGAAAGAGAACGCGTAGAACTTTTGATTATGGTTGGATATGGTGATAAACTGAAAACTCATCAGGAAGCATGTGATGTTTTTAATGCCAAGTATCCCGAAAAGCAAATTTCTAGATCCACTGTAAGTAGATTGGTTCCTAGATATGATAAATGTGGCAATATAGCTAACCTCCCTCGATCTGGTCGCCCTAGCACAAGCAACGAAACCAAATTAAATATTCTTCTAGACAGTGAGGACCATCTTTCGACAAGGCAGCTGGCTTTAAATCATGACGTGAGTCAAACTTCTGTTGTACGTCTATTGAAAAAAGAAAAATACCATCCATGCAAAGTGCAATTAATCCACGAATTGAATAAGGACGATCCAGATCAACACTTACAGTTTTGTGAACAGTTGATGACCTTGTGCGATGAAAACCCAAATTTTTTTTAAAGAATATTGTTTTATCTGATGAAGCTACATTTTCTTTAAAGGGGACTGTACATCGGCATAACTGTAGGTATTGGTCATGCGAAAATCTTCATTGGACTCAAGAAGCCCGTACACAGTGACGAGGCAAAGTAAACGTATGGGCATGTATGATTGGTAATCGTTTATTGGGACCTTTTTTTTTTGAAGAAAATCTTACGGTCTTAGCAATTATGTTTCCGAACAATGAAGATGAAGATATTTCTACTGAAAACGTCTGGTTTCAGCAAGACGGAGCCGCACCTCATTTTGGGATAGCAGTGCGTCAGTTTTTAGATGACGCCTTTACTAGGAGGTGGATACGTCATCGAGGTCCGATTGAGTGGCCCCCGCGTTCACCGGATTTAACCCCCTTAGACTTTTTTCTTTGGGGTTACTTAAAGTCAATGATGTATTTTAACAGACCGGATACCATAGAAGAATTGAAACACAGAATTGGCTTGGAGATGAGACGAATACCCCATGAGATAATTCAGAACAGCATGCAAGGGGTCTACACTGGCCTTGGTCAATGCCAAATGGTTGGAGGGTCGCAAATTGAGCAATGGAGATGATTTTTTTCTCATAATTACTTATGTAAGGTATCAATCAATAAAAATATTTTTGCCAAAAGAATGGCTTAGGTAATATCAACTTTTTTCATATCACCAGAATGCTAAAGGAATATACCACTAAAAACAGTAAACAAATATGTCTGTTTCCATTAAAAAAAAATATTATGACGTCATAACCAAAAACCAAGGACTTCATAAATGTTGGTATAGTCGCAAAATGTAGCATTTACAAAACCAAAATCGACCTGTTCGAGGATTTTTTTGACAAATGACGCATACCCAAGATATGAATTTTGTGTGTTTCTTTAAGTCCACACTGTATTCTATTTTGTGTACAAAATTCTGTATGGTAAATATAAAATTGATTTGGCCCAATTCGAGGTTACAACCATGGGAACTACTGAAGTAGAAATCTTGCAGGTATTACTCACTCAAATGCAATTTTTAACTTAAACGGTACTCCTTGAAATTAGCATCAATTAGTATATCTAATTGTCTTGGTTGTTTGTAAGGGCCCCATCGGAAGGGGTTACCTTCTTTTTGGAATAATTGTGTAAAATAACTGTAAAGGGAACCATGGTGATATTTAAACTATCGTGTTGTTTTTAGACACAGTAAAAATAAGTTAAAATTTAACTTTCAGCGAATCAAAATCGATCAACTTATTTTTGGTTTCTTGCATTACGAAATGACACTTTGTTATTAACCTCTGTTATAATATAAAAACGCACATAAAAAACTATAATATAAAAAACAACTATTCACGAATATACACGGTCTCGATCGGATTTAAGATTCTCGCGCACTTCCACACATATATTTTACAATTTTCACCGGCCGCGAGAGTGTTAGGCCGCTGTAGGCACAGTATGAAGGAAACTGGCAAAATCTCGATATATTTTTAGCGGTGTTTCAGATCAGCTATTTCTATACCGTCCACGACTGGCGAACTTATAATCATTGACATAACACGATTAGAGATGAGTTTCAATTAACAGACGGGAAAATGTTGATTGGCTTCAATGAGATTTTTTCTAATTAAGCCCTCTGCATTGTGCTCTTAACTTATTACATGTGTCAGTAGGTTCAGTAGGTTTGTACCTTTATAATATTTATTTTTGTAACGGTGTGTCACGCATTTAAAAAATAACGTTATGGGTTTAATGCAAATGTTTCGTTCCTTTAAGTATACATGGCGATTCCAGAGGAAAATGCAATGGAAAAAAGTGAGGATGTATAAATAAACATTAAAGTTGGTCGAAACATAGGTCCACTTGTCAATTGTTAAGTAAATAATTCGTTTTAACAGTACATAGCTGTGGAATATTGTTCATAATAGTCCCTAAGTACAACACTATCCAGGAACGTATAGGGTCAAATCGTACCAAACCAATTTGGATTTGTACCTGGGAGATCAACTGAAATACATCTTACTGGTGTCACTCATACATTTCTGAAACAGTGGATGATCACAAAGAGGTGGATATTATCCACACTGATTTCTTCAAGGTATTTATTTGGTCGCCTGGGTTACGGTATGCCATTGCAAAAGCCAACTAAAATGGGTTGTCATTAGTACTGTTAGAGTAAGATTTAAAAAGTCTTTAATTAATAATAACTTAAGAAAATTGCTGATTAATTATACCTGAAAATTTATAAAAAAATGAAACAAACAAACGACAAATTTATTAAATAAGACTTCAGGGGTGAATGAATAACAAAACACTTTCGTTAAATAAACAAAAACAATAAATATATATACAAAAAATTATTAGATGGAAATGCAAAACATATACTCAAGCATTCGCGTCGGGCCAGTTCCGCGTAAAATAAATGTTTAACTATTATAGAAACAACAACAGAAAGTTAAATGATAACAATTTTTACAGCAAATCGAAATTTATAAACTAGTTACAAAAGGAAACCGACAAGTTAATATTCGATATGTTAGTTGTCGAACCAACATATATTTTCGCACACCATGAGTTACCTGAGAACACGATGAGGTTTAAATTCGAACACTCACGACGTTTTCACTAATCAGTTTTCAGGGAAACCATCGATGAAAAATAAATGTTTATAACAGGATGCGATGTTCGGAAATTATGATTCTGATTACCAAACATCCAAGGAACACATGATCATGACTAACTAAATACGTTAGCAAACGTTGTTTATGGCATCGGCCATTTAAAATGCACAACATGAAGTAGAAAGTTGATAAACGTACTTACAGTTTAATTCTCCTCTAATTGGGAACTACATTACTTCACTGTATAACTCGTTAAATATTGATAACATTAATTCTAGGTATCAATTTACTAAAGCGGGTAGACTGGATGACCAATATTACAAACTTTTTAAAGTGTCACGACAATTCTCGTGCACCCGACCCAGACAAGGGTCTGCCGGGTCATTGTGTATTTTCCGCGACGCTACTCTCAATGCGCTCTTGGATGGATCGTTTTTTGAGTGGTTGTTTATAAAGTGACAATTGATCTACCGTGCAATGGATCTATTTCCAGCGTACTAGCAGGGTAGGCTTAAGCTAATTTTAGAACAAAATATTAAATAAAATCAGTGTTTTAGGTAAATTACTCTTATTTTTGAGTGGATAAAAAGTAACCCGTTACAAGACTTAGTTCTTACTTAGAAAATAGGCGGCAATATGTGGAGTACCGTGGTCTTAGGTGATTCGACGTATAGGCTAGTTCTGGTGTTCCCCAGGGCTCTGTACCGAGACCACTTCTCTTTAACATATTTTTAATCAGAATGTCACAAATCTCGATGTTTAATGCTTACTACACGCGGGTAAGTTAAAAAGCTTTTATGTAATCGAAACGAAAATAGCGATAAGCCTTCAAATAATCTGAATAAGATTGATTGGCTGGTGTCTACTGGATCAATTACATCGTAATATATCGAAATATAACGCATTTATATTTTATAGAGCCCATAGTCATATCAATTAAGATTATGATTTGAATAACGAAAATTTGAAAAGACCGAACACAATTCTTGATGTTATATTGTTTGATAGAGGCCTAAATTTTAATGGCTATAAAAATGTAACTATATCATCAGTACTAAAAAGTCTAGGATTTGTAAAAGTTTTAATAATGCAGACAGTATGAAGTTGTTATACTACTCATTTGTGTGAACAAAATTGGAATATTGCTCACTGATGTGGTCTCCTGGATATGATACGCACATAAACAGCATTGAAAACATTCAACGCCGTTT
This sequence comes from Stenurella melanura, assembly GCA_963583905.1. Taxonomy (NCBI): domain Eukaryota; kingdom Metazoa; phylum Arthropoda; class Insecta; order Coleoptera; family Cerambycidae; genus Stenurella; species Stenurella melanura. Next base: position 200,855,381 of record OY757309.1, read on the forward strand.
TATTAAAAACGGTAACTGTCCTATAATTGGTTACCCTTAAAGCATCGTGTTAGAAAGGTTTGATATGACGAGTCTAAAACACAGACGGTTAATGCACTGTATAGTTTTCCTATACAGTGAGCACGTAGCGGTTGGAATAAATTCCTTAAAATCGTTACAGATAATTGACAAAAATTCGCTCAAATACGTCTAAGTCTATAATTTTATTTTAATTATGACGTCGTCGGCATTTTTTTTAAATGACAACCCCCATTTTTGCAAATATCATTTGAAAGATCATATTTTTCTGCATACAGTACCTTAAATTCTAATGAGAAAAAATGTTAGCTACTTATAACAATGTAATAAAACAGAAATACAAGAATTAATAAACACTTAACGCAAAAAATAATTAAATTAAATGTTCGAATTGCGTGCGATTTGGTTCTTGACAATTTCCAAGCCGAAAATGATATCTCGCAAAACGTTAGTAATTGTTTCGGGTCCAGTTCTTCCAAAAAAAGTCTAGTGAATTCTTGTCATATCTATTACTGTTCTCGCTACGTTAGAGGTGACGGCACAAGATACAGCATCCTCGAAGTTTCAATTTTTTTTTCTAATTGTTTAAACAAAGTGGGCGGCCTTAAGTTTACTCACAAGTATTATTTATTTAACCAATTTTACTGCACCATTTATGGTTTTTATGATATTGACGCAGCCCTTTTGTCAGTTATTAAGAACCGCTCAGTCTATTGCGTGGTGAAGATTAACTTGCAACAAACTAATTCCATTTTCTGGAAAACATTAACCTAATTTGCACTGATAAGTCGTCATATTAAACTTAACTTAGTGTCAAACAGTAATATCACAATCGTTTAGCGTTTAATTACTCGTTAGCAAACACTAATGTTTTATTGAAATGTTTCACGATCTATCAGTTGTAATTACAATCAGTTTATGATTTAATCGATATATCTAATTGTTCGTTACACTCATTTTATATCTAACTTTTAGAAACATAAATATAACATTGTATTGCACTTCATTTATTATCCTTTCAGAGTTACACCGGCATTCGTAATTTTAATATATTATCCTTGATTGTTAATTGAGTAGATTCAGCTTCCTTGTAGATATCAACTTTTGTACAAATAAGCGGTTTGCATACGTTCCTGGTACCATGCAAATTCGTAGCATAGACACACATTCAAAATGTATATTTATTGTCAGAAAATTCTTTGTATCGATATAATCTAGTTTTACACTGAAAATGTTTTATAAATAAAAAATCGATGTATCATATATTTAAAATTTGGTCGTTGCAACATTCAATATTATTAGTTATTGTAAGAAATATTTTTACAGAATTTCGCAATCGGCAGAAATCAGTCTAAGAGGAAACAAAAAAAAATCTATGAAAACTTTTGATACTTATACTATTTTTTGTATATCTACATTCTGGTAACGCAAGTATAAAAAAATATTTTCAAGATTTCTATTAAATCAAAAATGAAAATCTAATTTAAAAAATATCGGTTTCTCTCAGAAATCGCTTAGCTCCTATTTAAACTTTTCAAAGAGATATAAATTCATTGTCATTTCAGTCACGAGTGGAATAAAGTTTAAACAACTTTCATTAAATATAAATATATACAATTAAGTGTGAAGTGTTTGATAAACAAAATATTCACATATTAAAATATACTGAAAGAAATTTAATCGATTTAACAAAATTTCACCGTCTCTCGGTTAATTCAAACTTACCTAATATCGATACTGAAGTTGGTATAAAACAGGCTCAATTTTGTTATTTGGCCTTAATATCGATGATAGATAATAAGTTTCAATTATGGGGATGCTGTTCTATTTGAAAAAATCGATTTATGACTGATTATTAAGAATATAATAATAATTAAAAGTGAATTATTTATTATTTGTTTGCTTATAGTAATGAAACATTTTCTTTATAGGATTTTTCAAACAGTGGAAAGAAAAGCTATCTATGAGAACTAAAGGAAAAACTATATATATATAAAAATATTAATGAAATCTTTGCATTCTTTCGATAACCTGACTTCTGGTAAAGTAAAATTCTGATTTGCCATTCTCATTTTAACACTAGCATCCAACCTAGTCCCCTACGGCTAAGCAGGCTAAACTAGTATCTACATGATCCCCTACGATATATAAATTCAGTTAAAAATGAGAACGAAGGCCTGAAATTAATTTATTTACGTACCTTGTCTTTAAAAATTTTTTCATTCAAATGAATTACATTTTCATAAAATCTCATTCAGTTTCTTGGAAATGCTTAGCCTTTGAAACGTTTTTCGTCCCTATTGGGTACTCTTCAGAAAAGCCTAAAGCCACTCATAACGATGTTCCATGCAAAACTAAGACATTTTCCATGAACAAGTTTAAAATAATTATAATTGACATTGACTGATAAAAAACAACAGATCTTATTAACCTATCTATTAGCTAACTAGTATTGGAGCCTATATACTCTATGCATGTTTAAAAGTGAATTATTTATTATTTGTTTGCTTATAGTAATGAAACATTTTCTTTATAGGATTTTGCAAACGGTGGAAAGAAAAGCTATCTATGAGAACTAAAGGAAAAACTATATATATAAAAATATTAATGAAATCTTTGCATTCTTTCGATAACCTGACTTCTGGTTATGCTAGCAAGTAAAATTCTGATTTGCCATTCTCATTTTAACACTAGCATCCAACCTAGTCCCCTACGGCTAAGCAGGCTAAACTAGTATCTACATGATCCCCTACGACATGTAAATTCAGTTAAAAATGAGAACAAAGGCCTGAAATTAATTTATTTACGTACCTTGTCCTATTTTTTTAACAACAAGGATATGAAATGACTTTATGAAAACTTGAAACTCCCGGAGATACATCCATCAGCAATACCAAAACGTTCAGACCAAAGGGTAAGTAAATTATTCGAAGAGAGTTTTGAACGCAGTAAGCAGATGCATGTTAAACTAATTTCATCAGATTTTAGTACAGAAAACCTATGATTGTCTGCAGAATTCAGCTTGGTGAAATCAGGCAAGAGAACTGCAGCCCAAGTTGTGAAGTTATTCATCCAATCTACGCCCAACAGATTTAAAAAAACGAAACTGATGCTTGATACATCATGCTCTAGTACTATAAGACCGTACTGGCCTGAAGAAACTTTAGCTATTATAGTGGATCTTGGCTTGACAAAAGAAGATTATATAACGACGCGACTTGGGACAAGAGAAGAGCTGATATTTATCCCTCATGCTATATGATACTAGAGACAAAGAGGAAGTGCTATCCTGCAATCATTAAGATAACTGAAAACAAAGCTGTGGTGCCACTGCATGATCTTACACAAAATATACAACGTCTGGTACAAGTACATGCTGATGTAATCCTACAGAACATATCGGAGTATTGTGATACTATCGAAGTTTATTATAAATGGCCAGCCCGGACACAGTATATAGAAACAAAATTTTGCGAATAACTCAGAATTATGCAGATTTCAACATAATTTTATGTACGATTGTGCCACTGGAAATGTGGGAATCTAATGGTAAAAACAAAAAAATATCAATATATTCTTATACCTCTCTCACTAATTCAAAATACCGAAATAATTTAATATGATTTTTTTTTTTTATTAGAATACTATGAGCCCTCACCTCAACTAACCCTAATTAGGTATTTTTCTTAAAGATAATTATTAAGTAGTCTCCTCATAAGCATGTCTGATTAGAATATCAAATAAAATCTTATTTTATATTTTTGTCGTCGTAAATTCTTAATTTGGCTTTATGTGCGCCGTTGGGAAGTTTTGGTAATTGGAAAGGGACATTGGGTTTTAAGAAAAGTTGGAATTTTTATTGTGGAGTGGAAGGAGGTATAGTAATCGTAAAAAAATATATATATTTTTTTTTGTTGAATTAAGCTTGGAATAACATAAAACGTCGGTATTTTAAATTTGAGCGAAACATTTTTTGTCTGTCTGTCTGTAACTTTTTTGTGCGCGCGTTTTCTCAGCAACGGTTTAAGATATTAATTTAAAATTTGGTACACATATGTACCATGATGAGATCTTGAACTAGATTATACTTTACGCTAATTTCGCTAAACGGTTGGGGGTTAAATATGGGTAAATAAGGGAAAATAATTAATGCAAGCTGGTAAGAGTACAAAAATTAGGGATTTGGTGTAGATAATAGAAGCCAAGGCCTCAGATTGTTAAAAAATATTTTTCAACCCCCACCACCCCCATTAAATTATTAAAAGAGTTGATATAGTAAAATTGAGATAAAGCACGCTAGTAGGTAAGTGTCCAGAAATTTCATTTTTTGCGTACATGCTAGATGCCATCCCCTCAATTTTTTTGTGACATCTGGCCTCAAATATTATTAAAACCTTATGACGAATTATTTCCACATACTAGAGTCTAAATATAGTGAAGATATTTTCCTCTGAAGAGACTTGGATGGGAAATCTGGATGTGGAAGTAATGATTCCTCACTCCTCAGGCAGCGGCTTTTTTACTAGAATGGTCCTCTCTTGCAATTTACAATTTTAAATCACTATTTTATTCATCATCTGGCATCATTTTAATGCCACGGTTGATGTCATCCGCAGGTTTGTAATAATACAGTAAAATAGCATTCCACGTAGGTGCCGATTGCCGGTGCCGGTCAGGAAAATATGTTAAATTATAATTTGCAATAAAGCGGACGTACACTGACGTAATACAATTATACTACCAATGGGGACGTAAAATATAGAACAGTCATAATAATGTTGGAGAGCATAAATGGAACTATCTGCAACTCTTCTGAGAAAAAGAAATGATATTGTGTTAAAACATGCATACTTATCTAGCCTGTCATCGAGAGAAAATAGCACAAACGGTAAAGGGTAATAATCAGTTAGACGAAACCGTCTCAACACACCTTTGTTAAAGTAGTTAGAATATATGCGCGAAATAATTTCTGTACATGGTGTTCCATAAGTATGGGACGTAATATTTGTGTGAAAATGACACTAAAAAAAAATCGGTAAAGGCATTTACACAAAACGTCCCTCTTTATTTATACTGGGCGGCCGTACTGGTTAAAACATAAAAAAAATTTTTTTAGGATAAATTTTAAACTTTTTTTTTCGCAAAAATTTTTCAATATCTTTTTATTTTCAAAAAAATTGTTTTTTTAATAAGTTTAGATTGCCATGAGACGTGAAAACTTTACATTTCAGCAAAAAAAAATTCCATTATAGTTTTGTGGTTTAAATTTTTATTTTTTTTTATTTTGAAAAACCTTTTTTTTTCAAACAGGTTTATAGAATGTCATGAAACGTGAAAATTTAAAATTTGAGCAAAAACAAAATTTTTCCATTATTTGTTTCCTTTAGACGGTCCACCCTGTATATTTTGCAGTGAAAGTCTTACCATTTCTTTGGTGGCAGTAGCGTCAGCTAGCTACCAAATTTGGTTGTCATTCTTCAAGTAGTTTTTTTAGTTAATGCACCAACAGACAGACAGACATACCGACAGACAGACAGACAGACTACTGACGGAATTGGAAAACCTATATTTTCGTAATATACTTGATATGAAACGTGAAAATCCGAAAAAATCTGGGAGGGTGATTTTTTCTCGAATACAATACTTCCCTTTGGTATGCGAGGGAATTAAATGTGTATTTTTTTAAACGGAGCTATTGTGAATAAACATATATCAATCGATCATATTAACTTATATGTACACGTCAAAACAAAATTGGTATTTAAATTAGTCTCCCCAAAACTATAAATGATAACAAACTTACCCACAAAGTATTATTATAAAAACTTTTATAAATTTATAAAAAAATTAAGAGTAGAGGTCTAACAATTTCGTGAAATAATTTATTCTTACTTATTTTAGTGAATAAGTGGGTCATGAAACCTGAAGATTAACCTACTTATTAAGTTTAAATTGAAAAATAACGTAAGAATTATGAGACAGTTTTAATGGCCTGCATTTTTAATAATTAGTATATTGCAGTATAAAGTTCCTCTTAGTAACATACTAAATATTTCAGTCTCAATTCGAAATTGAACTCATTTTTTTACATATAGTAAAAATATGTGATTGTTTTGTCAACTACCAAACACTGAAACTTACACTGGAATACCCCAACGATCGTTTCGCTAACCATGTTGGCATCATCTGGAGATAATTAGACTGCTTTATAATTGTATAGTTAGAGTAAGCACATTATTTAATATGTTTTGTCACAAATATTATATTGATTGATTTTTTTTTCTTGATTACCCTAGAAGAACTTTTTATTGCAAAAAATATTTCTGACTTTTTTTAATTGTTCTGGTCTACAGGGATACATTTCCGCCTCATTAAATTTAGAAGCATTGTGTATCTACAATGTCCAATTCAATAAATATTTTTGACAAAATTTGCTTGTTAATATATTTCTTTAATTATATTTTACCAAATTTTAAAGAAAACTTTAATTCATTGTTATTTAATTTCTGGACTTGGACCAATTGCAATAACCCTCCCAATTCTATAGATTGGAAGAAGTTAAAATCGTATAATTTGCAATTGAAACATTTTCCCTTTCTTTGTTGAGATCTTAAAAGTGTATGACATTCTAAGATTGTCATCTCGACATAAATAAAATGGTACAGGAGCCAGCGTGCAATTATGTGACATATCACAGCCCCACAAAAAAACACAAATTTTTTATCTTAATGACTGACCATGGTATTCCTATGTATTTCTCGACGCTGAATCCGAGTCCGAGGTCAAAAAAATTCGTATACCCCTTAAATTCTCATGCAGAGACAAAGACATCCGTAAGGTAAAAAACCCCGCACAAACCTTATGAGAAATGGGTTTCGATAGAATCGTCTGGTATGGTATATTGTAACTCTTGTCATCCTAAACAAAAGTCTCCATGGCCACAATGCTCCATTTTGAATATTTTGGCTCCTATGGAGCACCAAAGCTCCATACCTGCACTAATCTTATGCAAATTGGGTTTCGGTGGAATCGTCTGAATTTTTGGTATATTGTACTCTTCTTTTCTAATGCCAGGGAGTTCAGCGAGGGTATACAATTCTCCCGAAAGGGTTGATTTGCCCTCTGCAACTCTTCTATACCTTTCTGGATATAGAACTGACTCACAAAAGCTTCTAGCTTACAAGCTCTCGAAAATGCAGAAAGTTATGATAGAGGGTGAATGCCGCCCTGGAACCAAACCTCTACAAGGGTATAGACTACCCCCTGTTGGATGAGGAACACAGGTGTGAAGGGAGAGAGCAAGCGTTCCTTGATCTTACTGCAAAATGGCCGCAGTGCACTAACGAGAATCTCCTTCAATTGCCTTGACCGCACCCTGCAAGGGGCGAAAACTATCCCCTAACTCTTAAAAAGAGTTCGGAAAACTTTTAGAACCGAAAAGATGCACTTTGGGGTTTCTAATTCTGGAAGAGAAGATGGAATCCAACCCTATTGATTTTTTTTCATTCCAGCATTCGTGCATCTCTATATCCTATATCACGGTATCACCTGTATTTCATGTCTTTTTCTTTCATAAACCCCATTTTATCTTCAATCATACTTGTTTCTCAAAAATTATTTTCTCTATATATTGAGTAAAAAAAATTCTAGTAAAAAGTAATACATTTTGGAATTTGAGATTAATTATGAATGGTCCCTCCCCCAAAAGTACCCTTGCTATACCTAAGTAGAAATCTTTATCACCGGCAATAAGAATTAATTTATTTTTAAACTTTTCATTGTCAACTATAAACTGGAAAACATTTGAAGGATATAGCAGGATAAGCATAGATAATGTCCCCCCAGAGTAAAATGCTGTATCGTTAGGTAGGTATTCAAATTGCATTACTATTTATATATTTTTGACCTCGTATCTCTTACCATTCTTGAGTGATTTTGAAAAATGTCCTGACAACGACGAATTTTTTTAACTTACTTTTCTCTAAAACTACTAAAGCTAAGAACATAGTTCTAAAACACAGTTGTGGCAGGCAGCAGTCCGATTTTGATTAAACTGATACAAGTTGATCTTTCTACTAGAAACAATATTTGATAATTTTTTTAAGGTGGTCACTCTGTGGATACCTAAAAAAATTGTAAATGAAACATATTCCCTTTTTAAAATACTATTACCTATAATTAAAAATAAAAATGTAATATTTATCACAGTATTCTCTATCATTTGGTTCTTGGACTATCTCCCTAACTTTGGTAGATTTGGATAGAAGAAAAATTCGCCGTTGTCAGTTTTTTAAAATCACAAGAGTGGTAAGAAATAGGAGATCAAAAATATATAAATAGTAATGCAATTTGATAATCTACTTAACGACATAGCATTCGTCACATTTTGCCTTGGGGGCGCATTATCTATGCTTATCCTGCTATACCCTTTTTTAGGAGTATACCAACAGTTAAAATTTCCATCTACGAATTCCTGTGGTGTCGCCGAAATTGGTTTTCGACCCCTTTGGCAATATTGTCAGTACGTCCGTGGCCCAAAATGAGTAGATCACTCCATTTTATCCAAAATGCTATAAATTGTCAAGATGGCAACAAATTTGTAACTCAAGGAAACTATCAATTATTTTATATAAAAGAAATCATCACCTATCGTAAAATACTGCACGTCATTTAGCAACATAATGAAGAAAAGTAATTAATACAAATAAAAGAGGCTCCAAATTTGGAAATTACCATATGTGAAAATAAAAAAAATGTTGAAAACATTTATTTTTCTAATACAGCAGGTTTAAACAATACGCTTAATTAGCGTTAATTTATTTTATAAATTCACAAGTAAATAACATGCGAATTTAATCTTAAATATTGGTCATAACTTATTAGTGGTATTTGAAATTCCACCAACCGTATTTTATTTATTTATCAAATAATTATAGCTCAAGATTATTAAGCATTAGTTGTATGCTATAAAATCCTACTATAATATGTGTTAAATGCAAGAATGTAAATGCTTATTAATATTGTATAATAATTTATTAAATTTTACTCAAACAAACATTAAAATTACAATATAGTAAGTAAGAATATCAATAAAAAGTAAGAAAATAAGAATATCAACTACTCGAAAGCCATAGAATATAAAATAAACTTACTGAGCCGGGACTCTTGTTGCTGTCACTCATTGTAGATATGAAGCAGCAACATTTCTCACAGTAAAGGAACTACCTCTGTTTCCTATCACCTCGGAGGAAGTGCAGGAAGTCCGGATGCTCTCGCAAACATTACTTGTAAATAAACTGTCGTTTGAATCTGAGATTTTCCACTGTTAGTTGCAGGAGTCAAACTGAAGTCCTTCAGCAATCCTAACCTAGAAATCCGGGCCGGTAAAGGTGCAATGCGTCTGTTACTATTTGGTCCTTTTGGAAACAAATGTGAATCTTTTAGGATGGCGATTGGTTGGCGAATTGCTAAACCACGCCTCCCGCGACCAAGGTCACATAGGACTTTGTTGGATAATCGATGTCTTAGGAAATTCAACAGCATAGCTATATGTATGCCAGATTGCGCCAACGCGCCCTGCAGGGGCGGTACTTTGTATCTTAGTTTTAGTTGATCATAGTAATTTATATTCAACTTTAGAGATTTTTTTGTAGAATCGGAAAATATTGATTCGATTTATGTAAATACTTTTAGATACATCTCGTGCTCTTTTTGTGAAAATAAGCAGGAAGAAATAAGATGACATTTAAAAATGTTGTTATTGTATTATCAGTTATTCTACTGAAAGAAGACAAAATATCTGCAAGTGTAATTGTTAAAGAATACGAACTATATACATTTAATTTAATCAAATAGGTATTTAATACCCGAATAAAAATGTATGATTTAGACTCGACACGTATCTAAAATAGTATGATAGAATAGCCCCTACTGTAACTGGGCCTTTACCCTTATACAGAGTGATCATCAGAAGCATGTAAACACAGTCAGAATTTACATATTTCATATTTTACTATAATTTTAGAACAAAATTAAACTGAGGTCTCGCTTGCCGATGGGAAGCATTTTGTACTCGTGAAAAAAGCACTCCGTAGATTTTTTAAAATTTTTGCATTTCAGACTGTGCAGATTGTGAAAATTAAGGTTTTTCAATTTCATCAGTCTCTCTGTCTATTTGTCTGTCGGTCTGATGTATATTTGTCTGTTCAGTCTATATCTTCAAAACTATATTAGATGAAGAAACATAATATTTGGTAGATATTGACGCCATTGTCAATGAAAAATTTACAGGATGGACACTAATGAAAGGAATGTGATAGAGGCCCATAATATTTGGCGTGTTGTTATCACAATTACTAAGGAAAAAATATACTATATTTTTAGTGAAAATATACTGAGTGTTTACCCTGGAGTTAAATAAGGAAACAACCAAGGAAAATAGTTAGAGTGTAGATGGCATTACTCAGAAAATGTTTTCGAGGAAATTAGGTGTTTTCACAAATTTTAAATTCACTTTCACTGTGGAGATACTGCTTTATTATAGTTAAAAACACTTGAATTTTGAGAAACAGTCGAATAATACCTTAAAATAAGCCATTTTAATTTTGCATTGAAATTTTTTCGCCAAAAACACTACATCAATTAACTACGCACTCATGACGCCATCAGTTATATTGTCAGTGTCATTTTGTGTTGTAAACACATTATTTTGCCGGTAAATTTCCTAAAGTAGCTTTTGCAAATCCCGTATTAGGTAGGCTTTATTTATTTAATCACATGCAAAACGTAAATAAAGTGAATAAAATGCTGTGTTTAACAATTTTTAAACACGATTTAAGAAACTAATATAACCGATGACGTCACCGCGTGTTTTGCGTACTCGTTCAATTACTAAAACTTTTTGTTATTTATTTGTTGAAATTTTAATTTGATGGAGTTTAGAATGCTGTTTAAATATCAATAAGTGCTTTAGTATAACAAGTACTTCATTTTAATAATATCAAAAAAGCAAATTTGCACATAGTGAAAACACCTAATTGCCGTTAAACATTTGAATCATTTTTTGAAAGACAAATTCAAATTTACTGAAACATAGTATATTTATTGGAAAAGTACAAAACGTAAGGGAAAGCAAAACCGTAATAACAGCGTAAACTCTTTCTCATTTTCTTATGATCTAATGGAGTGTTTTCATGGTATTGAGATAAACACATAAATCAAAAGATTGTGTAAAATAAGGATCTAATTTTATTAGAAGACCAAAAAATAACATGAAAGTTAAGTTAATGACATTAGTATTTATTATATAAACTTTCCCCCATGCAAAAACCCCATTGCTGCAACTTAGAATAAATTTTCGATATGGTCTAGCCCTACTTCTATGCCTTTTGTAATTCTTTTCATAACAGATTTTCTTGCATTGAAAAATACATTTTCCTATCCTCTAATAAAATTGGCTGCGTTTTGTATTTTGTCCCATAGTTCTTCTCTTGAATTGATAGTATTTGCATAGACTAAGGACTTCATATGTCCCCATACGTAATATTCAAAAGTATTATAATCAGGCTTCCTTGGTGGCCAAGCAAACTCACTTCCTCGACCGATCCATCTGCATGGGAAAGCCTCGTCAAGATAATTCCTGACTTCAATGGAAAAATGAGGGGGAGGTTCATCTTGCATGAACCAAATTTTGTTCCGTATGTCTAGCATGAAAGCATGTAATATAGCAAGAGTATTTTGAAGAAAAATCAGATAAGACTGTCCATTTAAATTTGGAAGAAGGACAAATGGTCCCATTAATCGCCGATAAAAACACACCAAACGTTAATCTTAAATTCGTGCTGAAAATGCCTTTCTTTAACGGCATGAGGATTATCTACTTCCCAGTAATGGGTATTTCTCCAGTTAAAAACGCCTCGGCGAGTAAAAGTTGCTTTGTCGGCAAATAAAATGTTCTTAACAAAATTTAGATCCCTGTTTGTTTAGAACAAATTGAAAAAATTGTAGCCTCTGTGAAAGAAGATCCCTTCGAAGTAAGTTTTATGCAAGAGTGAAGTGATATGGGTCGAAGCGTTCTTTGCCTAAGACTCTTAGAACACATTGTTTACTAACCCCTGTTGCAGCTAATAAATGACTTGAGCTGAGTTAAGGATCTTCATCCACAAGAACTGAAATTTCTAGTTCTTGATCTGGAGTAATTCGTTTCGGTCGTCCTACATCACTTTTATGGCGAAATGGACCCGTCTCTCCCAAAAGACGTAGCAGATCTTTGGAAATCTTATGGTCTGGCTGTATTCTATTTGGATATTGAAATGAGTATCCCCTCGCTGCAGCTCGTCCGTTAAATTTTTTTTGTACGTAAACACATATCATATCCCTCATTTCCCTATTTGAAAAATTATTATGTCGAGGCATTTTAAATAAATAAGTTAGAGAAATTACCTCGAGGAACACAAGAACAAAATAATATGAGAACTAAAACGTAACCAAAGCACATTTTTCAATAAATACACTTTGTTTCATTAAATTCGAATTTGTCTTTCAAAAAATTATTCAAATGTTTAACGGCAATTTCCTCGAATACGGTTGGAGTTATCGAGTTCTATCAAGTTTACATTTTATATATGGAAATGACTCCCTCATCGGGTTTTCTAGTCAGAAGTACCACAACGTTTCCTCCAAAAAAAAAATCATCTTCAGATACAGGTCCTGCGGCGCCCTCTATGATCTAACGTGATATACTTAAATTATTGTTTCTTAGAATAAAAAAATTCCCCTTGCAAATTTGGCGAAGATCAGTAAAGAGGCTGTTGAGTTACTGCAAAAAACGAAAAAATTGTTTGAATTTTGACACCCTGTATCTTTTTTCACAGCAACATTTTACTAAAGCATATTGGGTCATATCCTCATACTTTGGCCCAAAGAATCTACCCCTGCACTATGGCATATTATTAACGATTCGCCCTGTATAATGGATTAATTGAAAAAAAATATATTTACGGGTACTATAGATTCATAATTAAGTAGATGTGTAAATTTTGAAAAATATAAGGGCCAATATAAGGCATATTCAGTAAATATGTCAGCTCATCATAAAACTTTGGTATTAATTCAGTTAATAATGTATAGTTAAGAAAGTAAAATCAAAATCTGGAACTGTCATTTTCGAATATTTGAGTTTTTCTATCTAAACTTTTTAGATAAAAAAAGAAGTTTGATAAACTTTGGTAATAAATTGCCAAGTTGATTTTCAGTGGGACGAGAAACTTTCAAGTTATGTAATTTCCAGTTAGCAAGATTCCCGAACTTTAACAACTCTTAAAATTAAATTAAGTGTTTTCAAAATTCTTAAATGTTTGTAAAAGTTCTTATTAAGCACTGTCGATATATCAGTTACAACTGAAGGAGTTTTTGTTGTAAATCTAAAACCCTGAATGAAGCAAAATAAATATTCTAGTTTACAGGAATTGGTGTATTTTTATTTTACCGCATTCTAGCTGCAAATATTTAGTTACGTGCAAAGAATAAACCTACATAATTCCTGTAAAACGAATCTTATATTTATGTAAATTGTGTTTATAGCCCTGATAGGATTTCTAAAAGTAGTTCTATATAATGTAATATGCCACGTAAGATAAGATATTTTATTTATAAAAAGAGATTTGTTCCTGTTCAGGTGAAATTCAGTGTCAGTCGTGAGCGGACGGACAATATCTCCTTAATCGTTTGAAAAGAAAGTTTCAGAAAAAAATTCAGGAGATATTATATAGTGACAAGCTAATACTTGGGTTTTTTAAACGGAATTGCCAACATTTTTTGGTATGTTCATATTTGACTCTCAATTCTCTATATATAGTCCAGTCGGTAAAGTAAAGAATACACCAGAAGCTCGCAAAAAATGTTATCTGAGATTTTCCTTCCGTAACTGTAAGTGCGAGGATTAAACATCACAAAAACCACAAAAATCATTTCTATCTATCAGTGCCGCGCAACCCCCAAAAAAAAAACACCTTCGGTGAAAAAAGCCTTATTTTACTGATAACTCGTTAAGCGTTGAAGATATAAAAAAATTGCTCATTATAAAAAAGAAAGCTTTACTAATTGCCTAGGAAAAAGTGCTCTTGTAATTTTCTTGTATATGCCATGATTTTCGAGAAACTCGATATTGACAAAAATTGCAAAATTTGTATTTTTAATGCGCGCGAATTTTAGTTTATTTGAATTTTTTTGCTCGCGACCTATAGAAAAAATTGAATTACTAAAAAACCAAAGATAGGAAAAAATCAAAATGGGTTTTAGGGGGATATAAAATACTCTCTTATGTTGCCATTTTTGATGACTATTGACATTTATTAGTATATAAAGATAACAATATAATATAGTTATCTCTTGATTTTTTGTGCATCTAATTATTCCCGGGCCCATAAATAATAACCGACTTTAATATAAGTTAAAAATGCATTATCTTTTAGTTCAAGGTAGTACTTCAACGCAGAAAAAGTTAGGAATAAACATATTCACATTTACAAATTTAGCAGTATGTTAAAGTTAGCCAAAGAGAAATCAAGAAAAGGCCGCATATTAAATTTTTTTATGGCATTTTTATAATACAATTTTTTAACCATTAAATGATTAGAAACAATAATTATATGATATATAAACCGAAAAAAAAATAAATTTGAGATCAATTTTCAAAAAGTTTGGGTCTATTTTTATTTTTAGGAAACAACAAAAAATTGGCCAAAATTTGGCTAACTTCAACATGCTGGTAAATTTGTAAATGTGAATATTTTTATTCCTAACTTTTTCTGCGTTAAAGTACTACCTTGAAATAAAAGATAATGCATTTATATCTTATATTAAAGTCAGTTATTTTATATAGGCCTGTGAATAATTAAAAGTGCAAAAAAGCAAGATTACATATTGCTATTTTACTATACTAATAGATATCAATATGCATCAAAAATGGAAACACAAAAGAGTATTTTATATCCCCTTTAAAACTCATTTTGATTTTTCTTCCTAGCATGTTTGGTTTTCGAGCAATTCAATTTATTCTGTGGGCCTCGCGCAAAAATTTCAAATAAACGAAAATTCGTGCGCATTAAAATACAAATTTTGCAATTTTTTTCAATATCGATTTTCTCGAAGACCATGGCATATACAAGAAATACAAGAGGACTTTTTTAGGCATTTAGTCAAACTTTCTTTTTATAGTGAGCAATTCTTTTATATCTTCAACGGTTAACAAGTTATCAGTAAAATAAGTCTTTTTTCATCGAAGAGGTGGTTTTTTAGGGGGGATTGCGCGGTACCTCCAGAACTGATATTTGTGGTTCTGTGATGTATAATCCCTCCACTAACAGTTACTGAAGGAAAATGTCAGATAACATTTTGCTATGGAAATCATTATAATTATTGGACTTATACGTATTAGGCATATATCATTTTTTTTCAGCTGCGTTGCCATGAAAAAAATGTTTTTCATATATTTTTATAAAGGTCATCGCGTCGCGTCGTTCCACTTTAAATGTTAGCTTGGGCCATACCACTAGTACTAGTTTCCAATCCAGTTCTGTCAAAGTCGAATCTAATTCTAGAGGGTATTTTTTACCTTGGCTCATTTTCGAAATTTTGGAAAAATACCGGAAAAACGAAATTTAAAATTTTTTTTAGTGTTGCAGATCTGGAAATTATGCCAACTTTACGTGATCTTATTGCTTACCATCCAATCAACTCATTAAAAAAAATCGACCGCTTGCGATTTGTTTAGAGATAAATATCTCTAATGACTAGGTTGCAGTAGACATAGCGACATTCGTACAGACCAGTCGACGCGACGGGGACTTTCAGTAGCAATTTTAAACCTTAATAAAAGTTCAAATGTGGTTCAAAAGATACTGTGGAATATAATAAGCTATGGACTTTATTATTAAAGTTGGGAACACTCAGACATCGGGTCTCTTATTCGTCCAATGTATGGAAAAAACTCTGCTTTGGTGAAGATTGACAACACTGACTCCAACAATTGTAAATTTGGCAAAGGCGTTAGACCAGGCTACGTTCTGTCACCACTCCTCTTTAACATTTATAGTGAACACGCGATGCGACGTGTATTAAAGGACTGGCAGGGTGGTGTACTTATGGGAGGAACTATGTCTCTAAAGCCTTGGTTTCCTTGAACATTCGGTCAAGGAGAACCGACTGTCGGTCTACCGACAAGGATGGCGATTTCGGTCCCAAGTGGTTTGCTAGTAATTGCAGATCGTCTAGCTTTTTCTATTCGTCGACCTGTGCGTTTGCATTCTGCATGGAATAGAGCATGGATACTAATTAAATAAAATATGAAATTAATTGGTTGAACTTTTAATGTCAGAAAAGGACGCTCTGTTCACTTTTCCTTCTATTTCTTACAATTGAATCTTTGTAACTTTTATCATTAACTGTATATAATGTTGGATTCTGTCTAAGTCTATTAAAGTTTCATCGTCCTCAGAATTAAATTTTTCACCAACATTTTCTTATAATTTCATAAAATAGAAGTAACAAAATTTAACCGCACACTGTCGGTTCATCTGAACAATTCGGCTGGAATCAAACTGAACAGATTCGAGCGAAGAGGTCGGTTGTCGGTTACCGAAACGCGAAGCTGAACTGACTCGAGCAAACCAGCCTTACTTAAATCCACGCGTTAAAAGAAAATCGTCATATCGCAGCGGTGGACGTATTGTCGGTTCTCCGCAACCGAATGTTCGAGGAAACCAAGGCTTAACTTGAGGTTTGCGATTAATGCCACCTTGGTTGAAGCGAGCGAGGATGAGATCATGCATCTACTGGACAACCTCAAAACAATAAGCTCTGAGTACAGTTTGAGTGTAGATTACAGCAGGACAAGAATTATGATTAGAGAACGAACAAACGAAAGTCATCCAGGCACATTGAAAATTAATGAATTAAGTATGAAATTCGATGAAGAATATATATGGTAAGATCGGCAACTTTCCGGTTGAGCAAAACATATAAAAATAAATTCCTTGGCAAAGATACAAAACTATAATATTTAATCATTCCATTTCTTGTATTGACAGAGCAGATATACATATTTGTAGAATTATTTTCTTTCCTAAATGGGATGTGGTTGCGTGGATCAGAAGCACCCTGAGCGCCATATTGAGCGTAAGAGCGTACAATAACAATGTTCATTAGCATCCTCATTTCACATTTGCTATGATAGTACCAATCCCGAAAATATCGAGATCTAGGCTCGCAAAATAGTCAGGATCCCGGGATTCTATAAATCGGAATCCCAAAATTATTCTCCTTAGTTCTGATGCATGATTAAAGCGTAGCTATATAAAAGGTGCTACCTAAATTAAGATATATAATATTCACATGAAAATAAAAAATTGCTGAATTTTCTCAGCATTAAATAGCGATCAGAACAATTTGCCCAATAAAAGAATTTTCAAACAGTACCCTAATAATGTTCGGGTCTCCAACATATTGAAATGAACCTTGAGGTGTGCGTAATTGAGGAAATAAATGAACATCATTGCACGTTTTGAAAATTACTAGGAAAATAGGTATACCAGATAAAATTTAAAATATAAACAAAATGAGCATAAAATACCGGAAACATTTTCCTATTTAACTCCCTATTACTGATTTTCTAAAAAACTACAGATATTGTATAGTAAAAGCTTTTATTATTTTTGATTAACTTGTATAAAAATGTTAAATAAAATGAATATTAATTATTTGTAGTACCGTCTTTACTGTGAAATCCTGTTGTGTATGGTCTTTGGAAGTATTGATTTCAAACAAAATAACCTGCTACAACTTCGGCTTAACGATAAATCAACTTCTTTTGGCTGCCCTCTGCGTTCACTGGAACATGTTTTGTTTTCCGTTCATATCTTTCAGCATAGCCGAGTTTAAAGTATAGGGCAACGTTCCAAATATTTCCGTGACACTTGCTAAAAGCAAAGTGAGTTCATCATTGTCGGTGTTGTACTTATACAGCGAAATGTAAATGTTATAGTTATTTATGTCTACTTATAACTCTTTTGGATGAAAGGGCATATTAGGCCAATCATACTAAGCAAAAGGAGATCCGTTTTTAGAAATAAGTTCCATTAGAAAAAAAAACACTACGATCATATTCAGTACATGTGAAATATTAATTTTCAAACCAGTGCATCCAAAACAAAGTTGCAGAAATAAAATGGAAGACGTTTTACTTACGAAAAAATGTCAATGTCGTTTATCTGCGAATGTAACTTTCTCATCGAAAAAAGTTTCAAGCAATAGTCGTAGGCATTTGAAATACCTGCAAAGCGTCCGCTGAATGAAAACTCGAGTGTTAGATTTTTCGGAAATTAAAGAGAAAAACATGGAGAAATGGCATTCTTAAATTTTGCGGTAACTTTTGCAATGATTATTTTATAGTATTAACAATCTCAAGAAATATGCATCATAGTGTGCTTAAAAAGTGGCGTAACCCGAATTCCGGCGGATAAATAATTTCCGAGGAATTCAATTGTTTAGTAGAAAAGTTATTTTAGTAACATTTGAATTCCCCGATTTAAATTTTGCAAGAAGCTCCCTACTCTCCAAGAGTTGTACTTTCACTACCTAAAGCCGAAGTCAAATATTTAAACAAAGTTGCTTAAAATGCCGTTGAAACTGATGCATATTTCTTCGGTATAAACAAATGTACTTAATAACTCTGTCAATTGTTCTTATATCGAAATGTAAAGTTATACGAATTAAAAGAAAAATTAACTCCTTCCGACCTTCAGTGGATTAGAGGTATAGCAATCGTAAAAAAAATTTCAAACATTTTTTTACTTGAAATAGGTTTAGAATGTCATGGAACGTCGAGATTTTAAATTTGAGCGTTTGTCTGTCTGTAACTTTTTTTGTCCTCACGTTTTCTTCAGAACAGTTTAAGATGTAGATTATAATGAGATTTGAATCCGGATTTTTTTAACATATCTGATGAAGGGTTGAGGGGAAAATAGGGAGAAATAAATAAAGCAAGTTGGTAAGAGTACAGAAACTTGAAACTTGGTGTGTGTACTAGAAGCCAAGGACTCAATTTTTTAAAAATATTTTCCATCTCCACCCCCACACTCCATTATTAAAGGGGTTGATACAAAAAATTGAGATATTCACTATCAAATTTGTTATACGTATATATTATATTGACATCAGGAACTAGATTATATTTTGGGATTATTCCGTTGAAGGGTTGGGGGTTAAATAGGTGTAATAGGGGAAATAAGTAAAGCAAGCTGGTAAGAGTACAGAAAATTGAAATTCTGTGTATTTACTAGAAGCCAGAACCTCAGACTTTTTTATAATATTTTTCAACCCCCCACCACCCCTTCTCCATTATTAAAGGGTTGATAAAATGAAATTGAGATATTGACTTAAAATTTGGTGCACGTATGTTATGTTATAATAACATCTGGAACTAGATTATATTTTGAAATGGTGCTGTTGAAGGGTTGGGGGTTAAATAGTTGTAAATAGGGGAAATTTAGTAAAGCAAGCTGGTAAGAGTACATAAATCTGGGATTTGGTGTATATACTAGAAGCGAAGGCATCAGATTTTTCATAATATTTTCCATCCCCCCACCACCCCCACTCCCTTATTAAAAGAGTTGATAACATTAAATTGATATTTTCACTTGAAATTTGGTACACATATGTATTATAACGACATCTGAAACTAGATTATATTTGGACATGATTCCGTTGAAGGAGTGGGGGGAAAGTAGAGGTAAATAGGTAAAATAAGTAAAGCAAGCTGGTAAGAGTACTGAAACTTGGGATTTGGTGTATAAACTAGAAACCCAGGCCTCAGATTTTTTCTAATATTTTTCAATCCCCCACCTCCACCACCCCCACTCCATTATTAAAGGGATTGATGACGTAAAACTAAGATATTCACTTGAAAGTTAGTATAGTAATGACATCTGATTGAGATGATTCCGTTGTAGGGGTGGTAGGTGGTAGGTTGTGAATAGCGCAAAATAAGTAGACCAAGCTAGAAACATAATTTTCAACGTATATGGAAGAAACCAACGCCTCAAATTTTTCTGTGATATTTGCCCCAAATATTAAAATTCGATGACCAATAATTTTCACATACTAGAGTGCAAATACAGTCAGGATGTTTCCTTTAAAGTGCCTTGGACGAGAAATCTGGAGGTGGAAGTAGTGATTCCTTAGGCAGCGGTTTTCTTTAACTCGCACCGCTGAGACTTGCAGTTATTGCACAAAGGGTTTTTTTTGGTTACACCAGAAATCAAGACATAGACGATTTTGCAAGCGCGAACGATTTTGAACGCGCGACTCAAGTTTTCAACGCAGGGAGAGACGCCGCTGATACAGGCTCTCTCCCCACTCTGTCAGTGCCCGCTGGCTCGAGTAGCTGGTGTCACCATGAACTGTGTTATCAAAGAAGACGGTGAAAAAATTGCTTATCTTTTTATATCGAAAGTTAAAGTTTTCAAATGCAATACCTGCAAATCTCAGCGTTGTTATTTAAAAAATTAGGCCTCGGAAAATAAAAAATTTTGTGTCCTGAAGGTCGGAGGGTATTCATCTGTGTTTAAGTTCGTATACAAATGCCAGCTACGCGAAAATCCACTTTACATTTCGATATACGAACAATTAACAAAGTTATTAAGTACATTTCCCAACCAGCAAATTTGTTTTATCATTTAAATGTTCTACGATTATTTTGTTTTATTGTTATTTTATTAATGCTTCTTAATGCCGATTGATTATATTAGAGTTCCAGAAAATACTGTTTTGTTGTCTGCAAGTGAGCTATTTTATAAATTTATCATTAAAAAGTTTCCACAGCAGAATAATAAAATACCTTATAATGGAGTTAAGAAATCATTTTAAAAATGTTTTCGTGACTGTTATAAAATATTTCAGCTTATAAAACTAAATCGTTTTATAACGATTTTTTAGTATCGTTCAGCAGCATTTTTAGCACCGTTATAAATATACATTCGAATTGTTTTATAGTTATTTCTTATCATCTTACAAAACAGTTATATTGAAGATCTATTTGTGACAATTTTGCTTTTAAGGATAAATGTTGTTCCAGAGCATGTTACATAATTATTATATAGCATTGTATTTACTGTAATATGGAAACAGCAACAAAGTCGTTACAAAACAAATTTGTTTACTTAAGTATAAAAATGTGGTGGCCAGCAATACAATAAAACATATTTGAGAAAATTGGTTTTCTGCGTTAGCTGTGTATTTATATTTGGTCATAATTAAAGTCTGCCTTTTAATGAAAATTTGTCATGATTATAGTAGACAAGTTTATAAAAGAATTATTCTCCCAAAATTTTGGTTACCAACATTGACAAGAGCGGTGCAGATCTTAACAGATCATATAACGGCCAAACTATAAACATCAGATTTATGACAATGAAGAAACTTAAAAAGTGGTTTTAAAAATATTAGATACATGTATTAACAGCGTAGTGGTTTTGGCACTAGGATACAGTTTATACAGTTATAAAATGAAACGACGCATTTCACTCACTGCACTGTTAACGTATCAGGTCATATGCCAAAGTACTGTTGATTTCACTATAGTAAAAATAACTAAGTGTTTTTGGAAATAAACAAATCATAAATAAACAGCTCTGTATATAAGGTGATTTACTGCTACTAATTTCTAGGTTATATTTATGCAAATTGAACCAATTCTGTTTCGATGGTTGCATTTACAACTCAGTCCTAACAGATTTATCATAAGCGCTACAAAAGTATCGCGAAAGTGAGTGATCTATTTTACAAGATTCCCGAAAAAGTTACACTAAACCGCATTATTTTATGGATGTTTTGTAGGAATCGTCTAATAATTTAAATATCATGAAATGCTTGCTACTAACACAAAAGTATTTTATAGAGGGAGGCCATCTTGAAAGGCCAGCATTCGTGATGGTACATATGACAATTTATGAAAATTGAAAATATCAAATGTTTATTAGAATTTATGGAGTCAGAAACGTGCTAACTATACAGTTATGGCTACTAAAACAAATTAGTGTAAGTAGCATTGTAAAAAAACTCAAATTCATAAAATCGATATTTATAAAATTTCAAAAATTATTAGAAATCATCAATAAGTGTGAGGCCCGTTAAAAACATATTAGAAATATGGCCATAGTTCACAGTAAAATTTTCTTCCCATCAAAAATTACAGTCGTTGTAAGCCAGAACAAGTCTCTTAAATAATGATTATATGTTATTGGGTACCTAGTATTAAATCACAATGCCATATGCTTTTAGTGTCAGAAATACTTCTTAAACTTTCAGGATACATTTTAGAAGTCATTTTATTTTATTAGTGTGTATAAAGCAGCATTTTTTTTTAAATAATGACTATTTAAAAGCTCTTATAAAACAGTTGTTTAGTTGTTTTATAGCAGTAATTTAACAAACAGTGAAGTGTGTTTTATAGTACAATTAAATGAAGCTTTAATAAAACTGCTATATAATGATGGTACTAAATTTTCATAAGGCTTCTGGAAATGTTTATATAATTATTTTGTAATGGTTCCAATAGGTGTTACAAAATATCAACGGCGACTGAAATATTTTATAAGATGGTGCCAATTTTGCATTTATAGCTGCTGTGAAAACGTTATGAAAGTATTTCTGGGAGTAATATTGTTTTATAAAATTTGTGTCAGGAACATTCCTACAACTTTTATAAAATATCAAATTGCTAGTTGGGTTGTTTATACCGAAGAAATATGCATCAGATTCAAAGGCATATTTAAGCAACTTTATTGAAATATTTGACTTTGGCTTTGGGTTCAGTGATAGTACAACTCTTGGAAAGTAGAGAACTTCTTGCATAATTGAAATCGGGCCGCCTCATTTTGGGAAATTCAAATGTTACTAAAATCACTTTTCTAATAAACAATTGAATTTCTCGGAAACTATTCATCCGCCGGAATTCAGGTTACGGCCACTTATTAAGCATATTATGACACAGATTTCCTGAGATTGTGGATACCATAAATTACTTATTGCAAAATTTACTGCAAAATCAAGAAATGTCATTTTTGATGTTTTTTTTTTTTTATTTCCGAAAAATCTAACAATCGAATTTTCATTCAGCGGACCCCACTTTGTAGGTATTTTAAATGCCTACAACTATTGTTTGAAACTTTTTTCGATGAAGAAGTTACATTCGCAGATAAACGAGAAAAACCGACTATTTGACAAAACGTCCATCATTTTGTTCCTGCAACTTTGTTTTGGATGCACTGGTTTGAAAATTGATATTTCACATGTACTGAATATGATCCTAGTGTTTTCTTTTTCTAATGGGAATTACATTTAGAAATTTTCGCATTTTGATTGGTCTATATCGCTAATAATTATTAATCTTGATAGGTCTGGTAATATTAGCACAGAGCACAGATAAGTGTGTGTAATTACTAATTAGTAAAGACGTGTAGAGGTTACAGTCGGCTGTAGCTGACTGCGACTACCTATGTGATTAATATTTTGCTCGAATATGGCCGAATTCACTTTTACCTGCTGCCACTGAGATTAAGTAGACAGTCAATATTTTTATACTCTTCGCAAATATGGACTTAGGTGAACATGTTTGTGGTGTATTCTTCGATCTGTCTAAGGCCTTTGATACGGTCGATAAAGATTTTGTGGCCCAAAAATTACAAGGCTTGGGAATATTTGATCCACTAAATAGCTGGATCGTTTCTTATTTAACTAATAGAAAAATCGTTGTGAAAATCGGTTCAACTTTGTCTAATAAAAATGATATTGACATTGGAACTCCACAAGGTAGTGTGTTAGGACCATTAATATTTTTATTATATGTGAACGATCTACCAGCTCACATTTCTCAAGGCAAAATTTTTATGTACGCTGATGACATCACAATAATGATTTCTGATCCGGATCCTTCTGAATTACACCGTAGGGTATCAATTTCATTAAATGAATTTAATATATGGTGCCATAATAATCGCTTGATGATTAATCATGACAAAACTGTTGTAGTAGATTTTAGCAGAAATCGATATAACCCTAAGTTAAATTTTAATTTTAATGGCTTTACACTTGCTTGTAGTGAACAAGTAAAATTCTTAGGTATCACTCTTGACCGAAATTTTAATTTTTATAATCAAATTGATGTAGTGTGCTGCAAATTAAATAAAGGTTTTTATGTCATTAACTCTCTAAAAAGTGTGCTTAACAGAGATGCACTAATAAATGTGTACTATGCCGTCATTTACTCTCATATAGCTTACAGCATTAATGTATGGGGGCAATCAAGGGATATCATTAGGGTCTTTGTTATTCAAAAAAGGGTAATTAGACTTATGTTTGACTTATCCTACCGTGAATCGTGCAGGGAGACATTTAAAAACGCACAATTATTTACTGTGACATCGATTTACCTCATGAAATTGTTGACCTTCATTCATAATAATAAAAGTAAACTTCAAGTCAACGGTGACTTTCATGTCTACAGCACTAGAGGGCGGAACAGAATGTGCGCGATAAGGCACGATCATGAGTATTTCAAAAAATCTACGAACTATGCTGGCACAACTCTATACAATAAGCTGCCATTTGAAATACAAATGTCGAAGTCTTGTGAGGTTTTTAAAAAAAAAGCTGAAGGCTTTGTTATTGACTGGTGCATTTTATAATATTCAAGAGTTCATACATTCTTGCTCCAGTTAAGCGAATATAGGGTACGTTTTTATGCTCCTTTTATTTATTATCTGTTTGCACTATACTGTCCATTTGCATGTATTGTTTGTTGTATCTGGTATTTATTTGTTATATATTATTTATGTATTTTGTACTTAAATGCTTAGTGTTATTATCATATTTATATTTGTACACTATTATTTTACCATTTCTGTTGACCTGCCACATATACAAACTATGTATCTAAAGTGGTTAATAAAGATTATTATTATTATTATTATTATTATTATTATTATTATTATTATTATTAAATACAAAACGAAGAGTATATTTCATTTGATGGCACGTTTCTAAAACCGATAATATGGCTCATAGAGAAAAGAATTTCACTATATTAGTGATCGAATACTGAAGAGCTTTCAGAATGTCAGTCCGTCTGTCTGTCGGTCAGTCACGGATTTCTTGTAAGCACGATAACTTAAGAAAAAAATCGGTAGAGGTATTTACACAGAACTTCCCTCGTTATTTGTGCATGGCGGTCATTCTAAAAAATTAATAAACACGAAATGACATTGAATATAATAATCGGAATATAGTTATCACTATTATTACAAAGAAAACCTGATAAGTTTTGGTCAAAAATATATACAGAGTGCTCATTCAACAACAAAACTTCAATACTAAATGACAGGTGCCAAATATGGAAGGCTTGCGCAAATACCTTTACAAATGTCCACCATGAATTATTTCTTGGGATGACCACCCTGTACATTTTTCAATAAAAGGATAATAGCATATGCCAAATATTATTGCCATCTGTCACATTTTCAATTCCTCATTCACCTAGTGGAGTGGAAGTACAGTGGTGGTTAAAAAATGTAATTTTTTTTTTTATTTTTCAAACATTTTCTGAAATAGGGTTAGAATGTCATGAAACGTGGGAATTTTAAATTTGAGCAAAAAGGGAAAGTTTCCTTCTGTTCTATAGTAGTGGTATTTTTTTTAAATAGGTTTGTAATGCGATGAAACGTGAAAATTTAAAACCTGAGCAAAGAAAAAATATTTTGCCATCTATTTTAGTGGTGAAGAATTTTTCAAAAATGTTGGTGAAAGAAATTTTCAAAATGTTTTTTTCTGAATAGGTTTAGAATATTATGAAACGTGAAAATTTTAAATTTGAGCAAAGCAAATTTTTTCCCATCTATTCTAGTGGTACATTTTTTTCCAAAATGGTTAAAGAAATGTTGCAATTTTTTTCCGGAATAGGTTTGGAATGTCATGAAACGTGGAAATTTTAAATTTGAGCAAAAAAAAATGTCATCTAGTCTATAGCAAGTAGTGATAAATAGATTAAACATTTAAAAAAAAAAAAATTATTTGTTTGATTAGGTTTAGAATGCCACGGAAACGGGGAAATTTTAAATTTGAATAAAGAAAAAAAATGTTCCATCTATTTTAGTGGTAAAATTTTTTCAAAAATGGTAAAAATAATTTCTGATTTTTTTTTTGATAGGTTTAGAATGGCATGAAACATAGAAATCTTAAATTTGAACAAAGAAAAAATTTTCATTTCATCTGTTTTAGTGGTAAAAATTTTTTCAAAAATGTTGGTAAAAAAAATTATTTTTTTTTTCTGAAATAGGTTTAGAATGCCATGAAACGTGAAAATTTTAAATTTAAGCAAAACAAAATTTTTCCATCTATTCATGGAAAAAAAAAAATTTAAATAAAATTTAAATTTTTTTTTAAAGGTTTAGAATGCCATGAAACGTGGAAATTTTAAATTCGAACAAAGAAAAAAAATTTTTCGACTATTTTAGTGGTAAAAATTTTTTGTTCAAAAATGATGAAAAGTTTTCAAATTTTTTTTTTTTTCTGAAATAGGTTTAGCGTGTCATGAAACGTGGAAATTTTAAATTTGGCAAAACAAAATTTTTTCATTATTTATTCCCTTTAGACGGTCTACCCTGTATATTTTCCAGTGAAAGTTTAACCATTTCTTCGCTGACAGTAGGGTCAACTACCTACCAAATTTGACTGCTCTCTGTCAAGTTTTAGTTTTTTTAGTTAATGCACCAACAGACAGACAGACAGACAGACTGACGGAATTGTAAAACTTATATTTTCGTAATCTACGTGATCTGAAACGTCAAAATCCGAAATAATCTCGGAGGGTGATTTTTTCTGGAATACAATACTTCCCTTCGGTATGCGAGGGAAGTAAATAGTCCGATTGTCTTTTGGGCAGTAAATTATTAGAGGAAGAGCCCTATTATTTTTGAAAAAAGTCTATCAATACGAACAAAAGTTATTAATAATTTAAATTCAAGAAATTGTGTTATTTAATTTTTAATCTTCTGAAATACTATTTCCTGTAATTATCTATTGATTTGTTTTGCTGATGTAATATAATTCGTAATAGAATGTATAATTTTTTAATGCAACGGTTATGTTATGTAAATGGAAACGTTTTAAGCAGTGAGTGATGGTGTAGTGGTTAAAATTTCAGGCTTGTTGTCAAATGTTTGCGGATTCAAGCCTCCAATAGTTTAAATAATTGATTTTTTTTACTTCATTTTATGTTAACGAGTATTTGACCAATTAAATAGAAATTATACAATTATAAATGCGATGAGAATCTTATAGAATGTGCAACAATTATATGAAAAGTACAATAAAACGGTGAAGATTACAATTCTTACTCTAGTTTATTTTTATGTTCCAAATTCGCAAGAGGCTGCAACCCTACTGAAACTCTCTTTCTCTCTCTCTCTCTCTTGTTTTAAAACAGTTTTATTAAAATTTTGCACTAAAATTGTAATAAAAATAGTACACATAAATCTGTCTATTTTTCGTCTCAAACGATCATCATGTGTATTAAGGATGTACTTTAAATTCATCAGAGAGTATTGACCATCCTATTTTACATAAGTTACAAAATAGAAATAAAAATTTCAATTCTAAAAGAAGTTCGCTTTTAGTAAATGTTCACAGTCGGCAACACAAAACATTTGTTTAGTAATAGTCTCATTAAAAATAACTCAATAATATTTTAAACTGAAATCGATGTACGACCTAATACACGTAGAGACATATTATACATTATACATGTAGTACAGTTAATGTGTATGCATAAATTCGTTTTAAACATAATTATGCACTTCTACGAAAATCCTGAAACTGGTCAAATTTTAGTTCAAAACTTCCATTTATAAGCATGAAAATGATACCTCCCGTGTTCACCGCCTCTAGTTATGGCTACTCTCCCGAAAATATTAAATTAGAAATGGGATTGTTACGGCACCTCGTTCGAGAGGGATTTAGAATTTCTATTCAGCAGCATAAATTTTTTAAATTTAGTGCATTGATTACTGAGAAAATTAATTTTGATAGTGTAAAATGTTGTTGTTAATGTTAGCTGAGGTATTTTTAAATTATCGGTTTTGAAGAAAAGTTGAAGCTGATGCATTGTTGCTTTTAAAATATTTAATAGAAAATTGCATCCACCTCAACCCTTTACACAATATGAAGCGCTGAGTCACAGATATTGAGAATGAATTTCCAATGTATTTGAATGTATTTATAATGTATTCTATAATTGAATTAAATGTTCAAAATGACCACCAATCGCCTCTTAATAATAAGCAACGCGATTTTTGAATTCTCTTATGGCCTCAGGGCTAATTTTGGGAATTTCTTCGGTCATCTTATTTCTTAAATCTGCGACATTGTCTTGTCGATGAGCATACATTTTTTATTTGAAATAGGCCCGTAAGAAGTAATCAAGGGGGTTAAATCTGGAGACTGAAATGGCCATTCAATCCACCTGTTAGGGAAATCATCGTTTAAGTAAGTTCTTACTGTACGTGAATAATGCGGTGGGATTCCATCTTGAAGATGCCAAACACAACTGTCTATTTCATTTGGACAATTAGCATCAGGAAAAGGTAATTCAGTTATTCTATTTCTTAAATCTGCTATATAGTCTTAGTCGATTAGCATACATTCTTTATTTGAAAGAGGCCCATAAAAAGTAATCAAGGGGGTCAAATCGGGAAACCGCAGTGGACATTCAATCCACCTGTCAAGGAAATCTTTGTAATAATAAGTTCTTACTGTACGTGAATAATGCGGTGGGGCTCCATCTTGTTGATACCAAATACAACTGTCTATTTCATTTGGACAATTTACAACAGGAAAGGGTAGTTTTAGTGTAGTCCGCTAAGAGAGTTGTGTGTTTTCTTCCCTTATGCAAGATGATAAACTACCACAGAGTAACGGCATCTTCAATCGATTTGATGTTAGTATAACACTTATTAGATTAAAACGATTATCTCATTACTGTACCTTAAGAATAGCGAGGAAGATGCACTGATGTTTTGATAAAAATTTCGTGAGCGGTAACCAGCACGATATTGTCGATTTCATGTAAAGGATAAAGTTGCAGATTTATTAATGAGTGCCTATACATTAAAGAAGAATATTTAACATTTGCCGTTTCTCACGCCTCTTTACCGAAATACGTATAAAATCTGTATTCAACAAAGTTATGGCATTAATAATTGAGGAACTTTACTCGACGTCGAGGTATGTTTAAGGGCAAAGGTTAATAGACATCTCTTTAATATATACAGATAACATAGTTGGCTCTGACGCTATCTGGTGTATATATAGAGCTAGCTATTCAACGAATGGGATCATTAATTAAAATTATTAGAACAATATAAAGTTGGTATCGAATTTTTTACGCGACACAAAACCTCTAACTTCTTTGGAATCTCGGTGCGTTATGGCTATAAATTGAAAAAATAATAGTTGAAAGCCTAGTTGTCCCTATTTTAAATTATTGTGTCAGTTTACTACCCAAACTAATATAATATTCCAAATAATGACCATCGACTTATACAAGAGAGCTGTAATTCAGTAGAATTAGAGTTTACTGTTTCTTGACTGTAACTCAATAACGCTTATAGATACCCAAATGGAGGTTATTAGTTCTGAAAATTCTATCTGAAAAAGGATGTATACAATATCCTCGTAAATCTTACAATTTCTCTCTGGAAATATACTTAGAATATCGCAATATTTTAAATTTGTCGGAAGCTTTATAAATCAATAGACTTGGCACAGAAAACTAACGAAAGATTCAACTGATATCAGGTTTATCATAATGTTTTTTTCTTTTTAAAAATAAACAGTTATATTTTTATACAGTCATATACATACAGAGTATTTCCCGAGTGAGGTAAGGCGTACCCCAAAGTTTATATTTTTTCACATTTGGGGGGTGAAAATTAGTGACAGGATCAACAACTTGCACATCGCACAGCCTTTAGCACAAGCGCTACCGCGTTTGTGAATCCATGTTTGCAACAAAAGACATAAAAATAACTACAGCAGTATGATTTTAATAAAATTATGGAAGGAAATAAATGAACAATATATGAATAATTAGTACAATATCTTCTGTATTAAAATTTATAAATATTATCATGATATAATAAAATAAACTTCACGATAAATAAACCAAGATGTTTCGTATGAAAATTACATAAAATATGTCAACACTTGAGACTTAAATGCATATCAACTAATTACTTGAAATAATTTTCTCCTATTTCTACTTTATTTCAAATGCTATGTTTCGAGTGCATTTCTTATTTCATTTCAGTTGTCATTCGATTTTTTTGCTAAAAGTATTTCTTCTTTGAAATTATTAATATTATATTTGATATAAGTAATAAACTATAATTGAAATTAATAGGTACTATTTCTATGAACGAAACCATATATGATTGGACACTAACACTAATAAAAACGTTTAAAACATTTGACCACTTTGGACACGATGTTTCTTTTCTATGTTCCTGTGTCGTATTTTAAATAAATAATCGTGTATTTAATAAAATATTTTAAAAACAGCTTTTTTCATTTCTGCGTTCATTTGGACATATAATATAAACTATAATTTAAACCTTCTTATTTGTAACGAATACATTAATTAAAACCATTTAAAACTATTCATTCGAAAATGTTTCTTTGATTGAGTTGAACTATTTTTTAATTACTATTTCAATTACAAAAGTTTACCTATAATCATTAATTTGTATTTACACTTGAATCAAAATATAGTCGAACGTTTTAAAATTCATTTTCAAGTATTCACGAAAGCGCCCTGAATGCAGTCTTAAATCATTATAGAGATGGTGATTCACCAAAATTTTTTCGCTATCTGTTTGGAATGTACTCTAAATTTTCACTTCTTTTCGTACATTACACATTTGACATGTGGGATTTTTAATGCAACAATGTCATGTGTTAATCGCATCGTTTTATTACTTATTTTTTATTGGTGAAATGAATGGAATGTGCTTTATTTTGGACGGAAAAAACACTGAATGTCAAAACAAAAACAAATAACAACCTCTTCTACGGGGTATTTAGCTAAAATTAATAAAATAATGATGCTAGGAACTATTTGTAGAATCTCAAATTTGGTATTTCAATACTTTTGAACATTTATTGAAGAATAATCATAAACGTGCCATCAAATATTATGACATGTTTTATAAACTGGTCCATAGGCTTTTTAAAAGTTTACTAACATTTACCAAAAAATAATATACAGTGTGATGTTAACGACCCTAAGAGCCATATTAAAAAAAGGAGGTCGGTCCTGGAATATTTCCAAAATCACTTATGCTATTCATTAACCTAAAAGATTATAATATGTATACCAAATTTTATCTAAATATGTGCCGTCGTTTCAAAAATATGGCGAACTGAAGTTCTGGTCAAAAACCATAAAAAACGGTTCACATTCAATGGTAAGTATAGGGGTGTTTTGAACTCAGCTGAGTGTGCTCTACCTTCCACTAGAGTATGTCCGTTTAAATCTGGGACACCCTGTATACCACTTTCTAAAGTTAGACTGTAGTATATTTTCGTCGTCGGAAGATGATATTAATGAAGAATTTATGTTGAACTGTTGGATGCCCACAGACAACTGAAGTGACACCAAAGATCTATACAGATCAGGATAGGCGCTGTGCGATGGATGATGGGCGATGTTCGATGTGCGTTGTGTGGTGCGCCGACGTGGCCATGCATTAATACAATAATAATATAACGAAATTGTGCCACTACCATTCGCGGCCTGTGCTCTATATGAAAATTATGAAAAGAAATCATGAAATAGGTTGGGTATGAAATCTTTTCAGTTAGAAAGACTGGACAGTTTAATTAGTGAAACTAAATATTAGGTGCATTATTTCCTCGGGTTACTTCACTACTGTATAATTGTTACTCTTCTGTATTTATTTTGTTCTAATAATTTTTTTTTAATGTTTGTTGGCATTATTACCTTTCACTATTTTGACCAATGTGACAAATTCTAATAGAGTAAAATTCCATTTTTTATCACAAAATTAAGGTCACGTATGCAGCCATTGTGAAACTCAATTGTTAATTCTCGAAGCGTTAAAAACGTGCCAAAAAACTAATTATTTAATAATTATTTAATTAGAGCATTTTTAAATTCGGCATTAAAAATTGCCAAAACCGTATACAGCGCGATTAAAGCCGGTTCCTGATATTTTTCTCGTTTGCGGTATTGAATTTTGAGGATAATATAAATCCTCACAACTGAATGAAACATGCCTACTAAATTTGGTTCGATTTCGTGAAGCCGATGGAGAAATATATGACCGATCGAAATTTTGGCAAATATAAAAAACACTCTGTATATCATAAAAGTAGAGCACTAGGGATATAACAAAGGCCATTTTGAAATATTTTCAGGGTACTGTACTCCTCACTAGAGTATGGACAGTCACTGACGAAACACCCCTATATTGCTCAGAGAATGACATATACTTCTTATTCGCAACGTATTGCCAAACATTTTATGATCCATTAGATAGCCTCCTTTTGCTGTATGGTGCATCTGACAGCACCACTCTGATTACGCCATGATTACGTGTTAGACGGACGGCCTCATTCAATCTCGTTTGCACCCGGTTTTTCCTGAAACCTTAACCGGTTTATGTTGTCCTCTTTCCAGTTAATGTGACAGAAAGAATATGATGCTGGAGCATTCTGTCTGCCTCCATGTTTTAGAGTCGTAAAGAAAGGCAATGAACAAAATGATATTACCTTGGAATACTTATGGATAACACAGATTGTCGATCTTACAGCTTCCATTGTCCATAAGGGTTCCAAGGTATGCAATTTTGTTTACTACCTCACAATTATCCATCCTTAATGTGTCTAGGTTATTTTCATTTGCTCGTGGTGCTACTGTGATTAAGCATGCAGTAAATATAGTTTCTATATTTATTATTCAAGCAGACAGTCGCATTTGACAACGCTCGACTGCAACTTTCACTTGTTTTATAGCTTACATGCTGTTTTCAAGGTTGCGATATTTTGCTTCTTTTAGTGTTTTTATGAAGTTAATCAAAAACCCTATTAACATTTTGCATTATAATATAACATCACAGTTTATATAAAATATAACAGTTTACAGATGTCTGAAATATGACAAATATGACCTAATTTCAATATAGAATATTCTACCATGCTATTTTACATAGGTACGTATCAAATTTTAAATAAAAATTCTAAGATTAGTAGAACCAATTTCTATTCTTCAGCTTTTCGTCTATGACTGTTTATTTAATGTTCAATTGTTTTTTCTTTTCAAATTCGGTTAATCAAAGAAACAGTGTAGTTTGGATTTACCTGGGTGGGACACAAATATCGATCGCCCTGTACAAGTATAAAACATAATTCAACTTAAAAGTTTGAAAAATAAACACAAAATTCAGAAAATTGGTTATTTATAAAGATTAAATAAAGTTATAGCTGTATTTAGAACGGATATATACATTTTTATTGAGACTAAATAAATTTTAAGTTTTCAAAATATTTTACAAACTTATTTGACTAATTCTAATACAATCGTATTTTTTTTTTCTATGCCTTACTTTTCAAATACGAAAATAAGTAACATTTTTTATAGTATCTATTATTGAAAATCCATGACATCCTATATAATCAGTTGCTCTACTTAATAAATTATATATTCTATATAGTTATAGTATTCGGCATACTTACAATAACAAAAACACAATAAACACATTAATATTCATATAAATTGATATTTTTAAATTACTAATTTAATTCTGCTTAATTTTTTTAACATCAGATTCCCACCTAATAATTAATGAAAAATAACACTTTATTTTTCATCAATCATCTCCAATATTACCATCCAGGCCTTAGGTCACATCAGTTTTAAGTGCATTTTCATGTCTGTAGTTTAAATTTAAAGTTCTCTTGCAATGCGGAAAATTGGGAAAGGATGAAGCTATTCGGAATATATTGTACCAGTCTTGTTGGCTCCGGTTTATTGATTTCAGGCGCCTCGTCGCCGTCGTGATGTTGTAGGCGCCGTCTGCTGGCTGGTA
This sequence comes from Stenurella melanura, assembly GCA_963583905.1. Taxonomy (NCBI): domain Eukaryota; kingdom Metazoa; phylum Arthropoda; class Insecta; order Coleoptera; family Cerambycidae; genus Stenurella; species Stenurella melanura. The sequence goes on from OY757309.1 coordinate 200,889,613, forward strand.
GTTAAACTGGTAGTTTCGTCCAGTCTCTATTAATATAGGTGACTTTCTTAACGTTTAACTGAAAATACATTTGAGAAAGTTTATATGTGGAAACTTTAACTACTAGGCAATAGGTGTCCACGCTATCATTGCAGAGTTGTCCTTTTGCATTCTTGTAAGTTTGTAAAACGTTGCACTATTAGGAAATACTTTGAATTTCAGGGATTTAAACGCAATATACTCTAAAAATTAAAATTTAAAAGTTTACTGATCAAAAAATTGTGCAAATTAATTTTGTTTCAGTATGCTCCAAAACATCTATACTTTATCCAGTGCTGGATTACCCTATACGCCAATTACGCACGTGCGTAAACCGTCAGATTTTCAGGGGCGGCAGGCAATATCAGAATAATAAAATCGTACTTCGTATTTTCTAGACCAATCAATTATTTTCTATCGAGATAAGGATTCTATCGTAAGGAGTACCACCACCACCCTCCATTCGGCGAAAAGTTCAATCGAGATTAAAAATGTTATGGTGAGGAATATCACCCCCCCTCCCCGCGCTTCGAAATTTCAGTTGAGATAAAAATGTTATTGAAAAAAATCACTTCCTGCTCTTCGACATTTCTTAATCGAGATAAACATTGTATTGTAAGGAATGCCACCCCTCGTTTTTCGAAGTTAAATCGAAGAGCAGGGGTGGGGTGCCGTAGGGCAGTAAACCCCCGGGTCCAGATTTTTTCTGCTGATGGCCCTGCAGGTTCCCTAACATTATTGCGTAAAGCGGCAAATTCTTTAATCCGTCCCTGATTTTATCCATCCGTTGAGTAGTTCAATATTTATACATAATTATTTATCTGCATTTAAAAATAAGCAATTAGTGTTTCTCGTTTAACTTGTCTTAACATAAATAAGGAATAATAAAATGGTCTCAGTTTTTTATCGTGTTATCATTCATTACTTTGTTAACAAAACTTGCTAATATGAAGATATAATTTTGCTGTAGTGTAGAAAATATGAAATTATTTCTAAGGCTACATCGATAAAATGTGAAAATTTGCAAGGGTAAATATAGGAAGAGGAGTACTTTGCTATCTTAACAAAAAATTAAGATTGGAGGCAAGGATGTTGACAAGTCAAGAATGTAGGTTAGTTTTTTATAACCATTTCTTCTAGAATTAGCAGTTTTCGAGAATTCTGTATGTGAAATTTTTTTACCAATGACCTAATGTTATATGTATAGCATTTATTGACTAAATGAATTTGCGGGGTGTGCATTTTACTTTTACCAACGATCTTCTTGGATTTAAATTTTCTAAAACTAATTTTTTAATACAAGATCTTAAAAATCTTAGAGAGTGAGATAGATATTCTAGCAAACTTAATGTTGAGTATATAACTGAAAACAATGTCCGCCTCCCAAGGAATAACAAATGTCGACAATTTTAGGCGATATCGAGTTTTATCCCATAAAAAAAAACGAGAACAATAAATATAGGCTTCGAAAGAGAACACCTTCAGTTATATTAGAATTTTTTGTTTTTGTAAATTTTAAATGAATTATCGAGTAGGTACTTATATTTATTGCTTTAAATTTTTTGGATATTTTCGAATTTTTAGCTCATGCTATACAACTCCCGTTACCATAGAAACTTCTTGGATATACCGGGCGAGTCACGAATTGCGCTCGTCCCGATATTTCCTAAAATATTTCGAATATAAAATGGAAATTTGGAGGCCTTATTACACGACTAAAATGCCATCTTTTCAATAAAAAATCAAGTTTGGTGCACATTCGGTTTGACCGGAAATGACCACAACTTTCGATTTTTAAATGGAACACCCTATATATTTTTACATTTTTGGAATCTAGAGGAAATTTTGAATACAATACATCCATTTTGGTCACTTTTTGATAAACATTAAAAAATTTATTAAAAAATCTATTTCTGAATCCAGAGTGCTGTGATGCCCAAAATATATTTTAGTTTGTGTGCTACGTTACTATAAAAATAAAAAGAGCAATGTGATTGCATTACTTAATTCTCTAGAGGCGTTTAAAATTTTTAAATGTGATTTTTACCCACTAACTCGGTTTTTTTAAATGGGAATTTAATCGTTCACCAACATTTTTTAATACCTACCTCATTTTCATACGAATCTAATAATACCAAAATTTTGAAAATCCACTCAGAAATGTTTGAGATTTCAGCCAAAATACAATGCAACCAAGCTTTTAGAAACATGCGGCTAATGTTGGTTGATTTTTAATGCTAAAAACTTGATTGGTCATAAAAGAAAATCAACAAACAAATATCCAAGAACTATTGCTTTCTTGAAGCATCAAGCTGTAGAATATATACGACAAGAGTCCAGAGTTCTAACAGCAAAACAAGTAAGCAAATTTTTATGTGGAACTTCAGATGAACAATATCTATTAGCAAAAGCAATTTTAGTGTTTGGCATCTTTGGTGCGTATTGAAAAGGCGATGTAATACGTTTAAATTTTGACGATGTGATAGATAATGAGCGCTTTCTTGTCGTGTTTTTACGAGATGGAAAACTCGACATCAAGAAGTTTCTCCATTACCAATGAAGGATGTACATTTGAGCCCTGCACCGTTTACCGTAAATGTGCAGCTCTACGACCTAAAAATATGAACAGCAGAAGATTATTCGTTGCATATCGAAACGGCGGGTGTTACGTTCAACATGCTGGATGCCATACCATCAGCGGTGTTCCGAAAATTATTGCAGAATACCTAAAACTAGCAAATCCCATGGACTAAGGTGTTCTTCGGCAAGCATATTGGTGGAAAGCGGCGGTAATTTACTCAGTCTAAAAAGGCAAGGAGGATGGCGTTCTTCCAATGAAGCAGATGGATTTATAGAAGAATCCATACAAAGATAAATTGAGGTATCACGAAATCTGTTTAACCCTTCTCACTCGCAAAATACAACAAGTGTATCATTCGATCAAGAAAATCAAAACATTTGCGAAGAGTCTGCTTCAATAATTGCAGTTTCACAAAATGAAACTCCAAAAGGACTTAACCTGTGCAATAACACCAATTGCGCAATGAACATAGCCATTAATAATAACGATTCAAACTAAACACATTATTAGTTGGAGCTGTTATTATTATTAGTTAGTTAGTTAATTTTCAATATTCTTTCTCTAGTAGTTACATGTTTTGTTGTTCCTATAATTTATGAAAATAAAAATGTTTCAAGTTTCTTTCGTATGCGTTTTTTGCAGAGGCGCGTTTAGGCCTAGGCGCACTAGGCGCGCGCCTAGGGCCACACATTTCCAGGGGCCCCCATTTCCCGATTCATTGAGGTAAAGAAGCGATGTAAAAATTTTATTTCTTTGTCATGTCGTTATTTATTTTCGCTTTACCGATAGCAATAATGATAATTATAACTATCAAAATAGGTATATTTCTTCCCTTTTCCATATCATCCTCATCATATCTCAATTGCAACAAAAATAACAAAATAAGAATGGTTCATGCGAGTATGTGTTCACGTACATTTGTCGTTTATTTACATTTTATGTCATTTGAATTTGAAATCATTTTATAGTCCTTCCTTTCGATTTCAATTTTTTTCATATTTCAATGTAGAAGTCTATAGGAATTTATTGTTTGTGTTTATCGTGTTTGAATATTCTTGAATATTCATTTTTTAAATCTTTATTCACTGTATCACAAAACAAGCTAAAAATCAGTGCACTGCAATGATCAATGCATTAGTCTCAACCCATAGAGGCGACATAGATTCCGAGCTATCTCCAGATAAATTGCAAGTTTTGATATATGCCGGCTTAAGTCGCATGCTGAAATGTATAAAGGACCCCGCAGTTTTTTATAGTAAAAATGGGTTTCAGTCGATAGTTCTGAAACTTGGGGAAAAGTTATCCTGAGCCCCCTGATTAAAATTCGTTTTGACCACCAGTCCGACCGAATCCGCTTTTTTGATCTAGAGACGATTGAAACTGTGAACATCTGCGAAGGTCTGCTTAAATGTTCCATAAAAATTCTGAAAAGACTCATAAAGATAAACATCTTTTGTTTCTTGGTGTTTTTTTCAAATTGCTTCCTTCTCTCGGAAAAAAATAACAAACAGAAAAAACATTTTTTTTGCAATTATTTTACGGGAAAAGGAAGCACTTTGAGAAAAAGTTGAAGGGGCATAATTTTACCTAAAGAATATGTCTGAATATATTGGGATCTTTCTGAAGTAGAAAAAAAATAAAATTTTAGGGAAATTCTTGGTCGAAATTATTTTTGCCTAAGAAATACTGAAAACCGGTAGGCGTGTTCTTTGAACAAAAATAAGCATCTTTAGTTTCTTGGTGTTTATCTTCAAAGTGCTTCCTTTGCCCGTAAAAAATTACAAAAAATATTTTTGTTCGTTTGTTACTTTTTTCCTGGAGAAGGAAGCACTTTAAAGAAAACGCCAAGAAACAAAATATGCTTATTTTTCTTCAAAAATGAGCCTGAATATTTTCAGAATTTTTATGGAACATTTACGCACACCTTCGAAGATGTTCACAGTGTCAGTCGCCTCTAGATCAAAAAATAGAATTCGGTCGGACTGGCGGTCACAGAAAATTTTAATCAGGGGGTCCAGGAGATTATTTTCCCCAAGTTTCAGAACAATAGACTACTATAAAAAACTGCGGAGTCCTTTATTCTCAATGTGTTGCAGGCGAAATTTCTTAAAGTTGAAAGCCTTTTCTATATTTACTTGACCATTCCGGTTAGTAATCCCTCACGTAAACGTACTTTTTCGGCGCTCAACAGAATTAAGAACTACCTACGAAGTACTTCGGGGCAACAACGACTTCAAAATCTGTCTCTTCTGCATACTGTATCAGAGGAAACACAAAACTGTGATATCAAACGTTCAAATTGACAAGTTTGCTAACATATAAAGCCGGAAAAAAATAATATAATATGTACCTATTTGTAAAAACATACTTGCCTTCAAATCTTTAGATCTAATATTTTTTTAATCGAGGTGTCCTTAAATCTCACAGCGCCTATGGGCCAAATTTATCTAAACGCGCCCATGGTTTTTTGTTGTGTTTTGTTTTTATGTTATCGTTTTCAAAGAAGCATAATAAAAATTTTCCGTGCTTACGTAACTTCCCGCATTCGGCTTCGCCTCACACGAGAATTTGTCACACTCGCACGGAAAAATACTTATTTCCAGACTCCTAAGAAATTTTCTATTATGATATACTCAGAAACAAGCTAACCATTGTTCTTCTCGCCGATTTGCTGCACTTTTTGTATGATTTTTGCACATTCTACAGAACACTCTTTTTTTTTGTAAATAACGTGATTTTTTTGTTTGTTTAATTACAATTCATAAAATTGATATTTTTTTAAAAAGTAATTAAGAACTTTTTTATTTATTGATCAAGAAATAATAGGGTTCTTTCTCTAGCTATAACTAACTTACTGTCTTTTAAATGGTATCGGAATATTTATTCTTAAGTTATAATGCTTACAAAAAACGTGACGGAACGAGGGGCAGATGGACGGAAAGACTGACGAAAGGGCATTTTGAAAGTTGTTCAGAATTCGTTCACTAAAGAGCGATATTACCAGTTTTAGAAATGTCCCGTCAAATGCAATATACTCTTCGTTGTCGTACTTGCAAGGAGTACAATAATTCGAACAAGTAGTTACAATTTCTAAGAAACTTGGGAGATAGTTATAGCACATTGTGGTAATATACAAAATACGACGCGTACAATCTTGCCAATATTTGCGGATTTAATTTTTTTTTATTTCAGTTCTGTACCACAACATCCCAACCTAAGTTTTTCAATATTCGAAAATTGGTCAACTACATAAACATTGAGTAACTAATATTAATTACGTCAAAGTTCAAATCACACATTTACATAAAAATACCATATGATTTTTGTAATTACGGTAAAAATAGAATTTAGCAAATACATCGAGTATCCATTAATAGTTCACAATGTGGTATTGTTTAATCAACGTTCCAACGCAGAAAAAAATATGTGTGCATTGAAATTATAATGATACAAACACATAAAACAATCGCTCAGCCTAAGAGACTACAGACCGCCACTGAAACAAATACGTCATTTCTGATAAGATTTCAACCGGCTGCGTCATATGGTGCACTAATATCGTCATATACATCTCATGACGATATTCATGCAGAAGCGTATTGAAACCATGACGGAAAAAAAATTGTTGAAATTTCAACTTATAGTCCGTTATATTTAGACATCGGAACGTACAAAAATTCACACCCAGCTGAAAGTTGGTAGGATTGTTTAAAACATCATTATAAATGAACTCAAAAAAGTCCTCATCGATCCGATACCTGGAAAAAAAAATTTACGCGGGGTCAAAGGTCACAAAAATGGGTATTTCGCGATTTTCAGCAAAACGGTAAGTTTTATCATAAAATTAGCTCAGACGAAAATTGTAGATCAGATAATTATCTATAAAAAATATCTCAATACTTTTTTTTCGAAGAGCTGCCGTTTCTGAGATATGACGATTGGAAGTTGGAAGAGTTGTAATCCCCATAATATGTATAAGTACGCCACGTATATAAATCTACTTTTGCAAAGTGTCAAAATCATGTACTATTTTGACACTGGCTGTGATACGACATCTGCATTTTTCAGAAGGGGTAAAACAACAGTTTTTAAAATGCTTGAAAAACTAGATTTAGTTCAATGTGCTGAAGTTTTTTAAAAGAGTAATTCAACTCCACAAGAAGTTATCACCAACAGAATTCGCTTTCTTCTTTCTATGTACGGAGCTCCTAAAAAAACTACCTGCTTAGATAAGTTTCGATATGCATGTTTCGTTAAAAATAGTCGAAATGAGAAACAAGTGCAATTAGCTTGTCTTCCTCCAACCTCAGTGGCTGCCCATCAACATCTTTTTCGGGTATATTACCAAGTTCAAATGTGGCTTGGTTATCAGCTAGTCCCAAAAGACGTTGGAAGCTGGTCGACAACACATTAGAACCAGTTCAGACTTTAGACTTTACTCCCACCTGCGTCAGAAAAACTACTAAACACAATTTTTTGCAACTGTAAAAAGGGATGTAGTGCTAAATGTGGTTGCAAAAAAGTTGGACTGTTTTGTTCTCTAGCATATACAAATTGTCAAGGTCGGTCGTGCTCCAATGTTGAATCAGCAACAGTAGAGGGTTCGTTTGCTAGCAACGAGGAGACATGCGATGCATCACTATTGAGGCAATTTACTTGCACCCAGGATGAAAAAGAAGAACAAGAAGAAGAGGAAGCAGAAGTATTAGAGAATTATGAATCAGACGAATAAATTTCCCAATTTTTTTTTATTTACACCGCTTTTATCATTTTCAACCCTTGCTAATATCTTTTGTTATTCAATAGTTTCAAATTAAACAGAATCACAACAGACCCGTGGAATAGGCCTACCGGGGAAACCACGTTAAAATAAAGCGCTAAGTACACTACCTCAAAGGTTGCGTGGAAACGTGTGCATATTATAACGGTTACAACTCTTCCAACTTTTTGAATCGTCATATGTCAGAAACGGTGGCTCTTAGGCAAAAAAGTATTGAAACATTTTTTATAGATAATTATCTGGTCTACAATTGTCGTCTGAGCTAATTTTATGATAAAACTTACCGTTTTGCCGAAAATCGCGAAAAACCCATTTTTGTGACCTTTGACCCCGCGTAAATTTTTTTTTTTCAGGTATCGGATCGATGAGGACTTTTTTGAGTTCATTTATAATGCTGTTTTGAACAATCCTACCAACTTTCAGCTGGGTGTGAATTTTTGTACCTTTTCTCCTCTCCTATTTTTTGGCCTAATTTGACCGGATTATTAATTGATTGATTGATTGATTGATTGATTTGCCAGCGTATGGTGGGCATTGCTGCCAATTCCGGGCATCCATGGAGGTTCATTCCAACACGCAGCTTGGTCGTCCGTCGAACACGCCCAACGGACGCGACGGCCAAACCGCGTGCCGGAACCAAATCTCGGATGCTTTGTATACCGCCGGACCAGCTGCATACGCCGGGTTGGACATTGGACATGCTTGTTGTCAGCAGCGAGAACCGCATGACGCATGGAGTGGGAATATAGGATGGGAAGTGTAGGTGTTTGAGAGATGCTTCTTTTAAGTTTCCATGCTTCTGTTAGGTTTCCATTTGTCATCATCGGCTAGTGTGTTATGCAGTTGTTTGCGAGATATATCGAACTTTCAACTTGACCAGTAACTATGTCCCTTTGTTTGTAGAAATCTTGTAACTCAATCTTTACTCGCTTTCAAATGCCACATTGACTTGAAGTTTTGCTGTTAAATATGGTTTACATAAAGGTTAATTTTGAATTTTCTTTGTTTAAAAATCCAAGATGGTGTTTCCAAGATGTCATCAAAATTCAAAGATTCAATATGGCGGATAAGTTTTATTATTTATCGTCTGATATGACTGAAAGTCTGCATCTGAGAGTTATCAAGGCTGCAGATTATAACTATTTGGTCAAAACTGAACAATTCAATATGACGATGACAATATGACGGATAAGTTTTGGAATTTATAATTGTGTGAAAATTAGTATTTGAGGATTTCCGAAGTGGCAGATTATAAATGTTTAGTAAAAATTCAAGAATTAAACATTGCAGTTACTGCTTCTGAATCGAACAAATACACTAGTTTAATTTGAACAAAACTAAAAGGAAGAAAATAATTTTATAATCAAGAAAATTAAGTAAACGCTTCTATTTCAGATCAGTGAGCCACCATAGGACTGAAAAATAATAATATAAATAAACAATGTTACAAAATTTAAAGACACGCATTCAGAAACCAACTGAAACCGTTAGAGTAATGCACTAAAATGAAGTTATATGTACCTACTTCTATCCTCATTTATAACGATATATTTCATTAGGAGTCTGGAAATAAGGATTTTTCCGTGCGCGTGTGACAAGCGTGTGTCATGCAAGCACGGAAAAAATCTATTTCTTGACGTGTAATGAACGATATTTTTTAGTATACTTCTGAAAACGATAACGTAAAAAGACAGACGAAAGAAACCTGGAATATTTTTATTTTCATAAGTTATAGAAACAAATAATATCTACTAGAGTAAGAATATTGAAAATTAACTAATTAACTAACTAACTATTAATAATAACAGCTCCAACTAATAATGTTTTTAGTTTGTTGTTAATATTAATGGTTATGTTTATTGTGCAATTGGTATTATTGCACAGGTTAAGTCCTTTTGGAGTTTCATTTTGTGAAACTGCAATTATTGAAGCAGACTCTTTGCAAATGTTTTAATTTTCTTGAACGAATGATACACTTGTTGTATTTTGCGAGTGAGAAGAGTTAAACAGTTTTCGTGATACCTCAATTTTTCTTTATATCGATTCTTCTATAATATCCTTTTGATACATTAGAAGAACGCCATCCTCTGTGCCTTTTTAGAATGAGTAAATCACCGCCGTTTTCCACCAACATGCTTGCCGAAGAACGCCCTAGTCAATGCCCGGCATATTCTCTGGGATTTTCTAGTTTTAGGTATTCTGCAACAATTTTCGGAACTCCGCTGATGGTATGGCATCCAACATGTTGACCGTAACACCTGCCGTTTCAAAATAACAAGTAATCTTCTGCTGTTCATATTTTTAGGTCGTAGAGGTGCATATTTACGATAAAGTGTGCAGGGCTCAAATCTATATCCTTCATTAGTAATGGTGAAACTTCTTGATGAATGAGTTTTCCATCTCGCAAAACACGACGAGAAAGTGCTCATTATCTACCACATCATCTAAATTAAAACGTATTAAATCATTTCTTCAACACGCACCAAAGTTCTTAAACAATAAAATTGCTTTTGGTAGTAGACATTGCTCGTATGGAGCTTGACATAAAAATTTGGTTACTTGTTCTGCTGTTAAACTCTGGACTTTTTCGGTATATATCCTACAGCTTGACGCTTCAAGGAAGCCATAGTTCTTGAATATTTGTTGATGTCAGCATTTTTTTCTATGACCAAACAACTTTTTAGCATTACAAATCGACTCCATAACGAGGAAGATTTCATAGACTTTGCTTTTCCGACAAAGTAAACTAGTTTTACAGTTTTGATTTTGTTCAGATTTTGCCATTCAGTAAAAAGATAGATATTCGTGATCATATCTTGACCTGGATTTTACTGGTAATAAATTCGCGCTCGCTTGTGCCACCTGCTGTAGGATGTTATCGGGAATTTCGGGATTTTCTTCTGAGTACATTTTGTGGCATAAGTTTAGTTATTGACAGAAAATAAACAACGCTGACAATGCGGTGTTTGGTATATATGATGCGTTTCCATGGTTACTCTCAAATTATTTCAAAGGTGATTTATTTTAAATTAGTCTGTCACATTAGGTTGACAAAACGTCAAAAAATATTACAAAAGTTCATCCAAATATTCAAACATTTACGAATTAAAATACAAAATAGGTACATGTTAAATATCAGATAGCATATAGACTTTCTTAAATTTAGTTAACTTTGCTGTATGTTTCTATTTTAAACCCATCGGGAAAACTTTTCCCGTACACTGTTTCCGTTATTACTAATACAGATGAAAATAAGGTGTTTTCAAAGAAGTGTAATAAAAACTATATTACATTCAGTGGCGGTCTGGGCGTCTAGGGCTCAGTGGGCATTTTACAAGCGGTATTTTATCGGGGGGGGGGGGGGATTTTTGGGCGAATGAGAGAATGTAATGAAACGTGGAAATTTCAAATTTGAAGAAAAAAAATGTTTTCTCCACCACTATTGTAGTAGTAAAACACAAAAAACTAATTTTCAAAACAAACTTTTCTTTTGAAATATGTTTAGAATGTCATGAAACAAGAAAATTTTAAATTTGGGCAAAAAAAAATTTTCTCCGGCAATGCATTTTATAAAAAAAAAATATCAATTTTCAAAAAAAGAATTTTTTTTTGAAAAGTATGTTTCGAATGTCGCGATACGTGGAAATTTTAAATTTGAGTAAAAAAATTTCTTTCCAGCATCCATTTTATATACAAATTTCCGCACATCTCCAGTTCGTACTTCGGCATTCGACGCCGGCGGAACGACCAAGAGAAGCCCAACGGACTCATCAGCTCACCACATACGCCAAAATTTTTTAAAATTAATAATCATTCAAACGTAGTTCGTCAGCCTTTGAATGTTTTTGCTTCGCATTACCTACTCGAAAGGCAAAAGGCCCAGTCGGCATTTGCCGACTCGCCGACCTGGCCAGACCGCCACTGATTACATTACAAGACCGAATAGATGTGTTTTGCAGGTCAACCCAACCAAATTCCAGGGCGAGCCGCAGACGAGCCCTGGAATCTTGGGGAGACCTGCAAAACACTGTTTTTCGGTCATGTAACGTACAACATTTGTTTTCGACCGATACTGTGATACAGAATCAACTTTTTATTATTTATTAAACAAATTTTCTAACAAATACAACAGCAGACAATATAAGTTAAGTGTGTTTCTCTATTTGACACTCATCTGAACAATTAACATAAGTTCATTTCCATAGCAACAAGAAAGCAAAGCTACCTATACCAAAAATTGTTAGAATTTTTTACCTTCATGGATCGGAAAAAAGAATAACAGGGATCGGAAAAGCTTTTGCCGATCTCTGAGGCCCATTTTCCGGTCTAACCCGGTAAACGATACTTTCTGTCCGAAAATGTCTCTACAAAGGATGTATTTTCTGGTAAGTCGAAAAAAATTACTATTCAATGATGAACTTGTTAGAGTTCAGGGACAGTTACATAAAATATTAAAGTACCTTTCAATTAAATTAAGTTTACTTTTCTAAATGGTAAATGAATTACATATTTATTGATTCCTAGCAAAAGTGAAGTGCCAGTCTTATCTGTTAAAATGAGTAATTATTATCTGCCACCTGCTTTATTGAAGTTTTATTAAATTAGTGAATCAAATGATGATTAGTCAGAGAATATGTATCCTAGAAAATCATGTAAGCAATAGAAGAATTCACGCCATATATTTCAACTAATCTCAAATTCTTACATTAAATTACAACATACCCAACTATCAAAGTTGCTCTATAAATTTAAAGTGAGAGTACATTTTTATTTTATTACTTTTGCATTACTACTCTGCAAAAATTATTCTGTTTTATTAAAACTGCCAAAGTGCTAAGAATGTTCTTACAGCTAAATTATAATACATTTCGTAGAATTTATTTTTCGCTGTTTTATAAACTTCTATACAGTAATTATTATAGGATATTTTAGCTCACGAAGCAAAATAGATTTGTTGTGGATTTATAGTGATGACTTTTACTTTTGGTCAATATGCAAACATCTATAATACTATTCTTTAAGAGTTTAGCTAAGCATTAATAAAACAGTTTTATTAGGATTCTTCTTAACACAATATTATTGCTGGGAGCATATTGTATTTGGCCGTAACTGCTAAACAATTATTATGTAAACGAAGCCCACATTGCTCTTATAAAACTTTTAGAAAATAATTAAGAAGCTAAGAATTGTCGTTAAAAATTATAATATGTTCTATACCGTTTTCATAAAACATGGGTAGGTGTTCATGTGCCATGTATTTCTTAAATGAAAGCTTTTTTAAATATTTTTTTTTAATTCTATTTTTAACTTTTTAGTCTTCGGGCAAAATTATTCGGAACGAAATACTAATGAAAATTACCATTGCTTTTGCAGTATGCCCCTATCTAATTACAATAAAATTGATATATAACAATTCTTCAGAAAATGTATTTGTTTTATAAGTGCTTTCAAAGATATAAATATGATTTATGAGATGGACACCATAATATTATTTATGTTTGAACTATTTGTATAGCGGCCATTTTGGACTCTAAAATAGAAATAGTTGAAAAATAAGAATTACTGTAATATAACCATTTTACCAACAATACATTATTTTGAAATATGTTATCTGCGAAACACAATTGGTGCTATACCACAAAAAGATCGAAAACAAAAAATTTATTTTCACTCTATATTTTTAATTTTGATAAATATTCGTTGTTTTTAGAGCGTTCAAAAATTTCATCATATATTACCACATTTCTCACTGAAAAATTTTCTTCGCAGCCCAAAATAGCTTTGCTGTTGGCAAAATGAAATCCTAATTAGTTAATACTTGTCTCATATTACACTAAACATGTTGTTAGTTACGCTCCCATGTCAGATAGAATCTACCTTTGTAATATTTTAAAACTATTTTGAGAACTATTATTGCCTGCAAAAACATTTGAAAAAAACCGCTGCCTAAGGAATCACTACTTCCACATCCAGATTATTCGTCCAAGTCACTTAAAGAAACATCTTGACTATATTTGCACTCTAGTATGTGAAAATTATTGGTCATAGAATTTTAATAATATTTGGGGTAGATGTCATAGAAAAGTTTGAGGAGTTGGTTTCTACCATATACGTTAAAAATGAAGTTTCTAGTTTACCGTACTTATTTTCCACTATTTACAACCTACCACCTCAATGGAGTCATCTCAATCAGATGTCACTACAATACATACGAGTACTAACTTTCAAGTGAATATCTCAATTTGACACAAGTGAATATCTCAATTTAACACAAATAACTAAATCAATTTGATGTTATCAATCCCATTAATAATGAAGCGGAGGTGGTAGAGTTTGAAAAATATTAGAAAGAAATCTGAGGCCTTGGTTTCTAGTATATGCACCGAATCCCAAATTTCTGTAGTCATACCAGCTTGCTTTACTTATTTTTCCCCTATTTGCCCCTATTTAACCCCCAACCCTTCAACGGCATCATCTCAAATTATGATCTAGCTTCAGACGTCGTTATAATACATACGTGTACCAAATTTCAAATGAATATCTCAATTTTATTTTATCAACCCTTTTCATATTGGAGTAGGGGTGGTTGGGTTGAAAAATATTATAAGAAAATCTGACGCTGTGGCTTCTAGTACATACACCGAATTTCAAGTTTCTGTAGTCTTACCAACGTTTTACTTATATTCCTCTATTTACCCCAAATTAACCCCCAACCCTTCACCGGATTTCCTCAAAAAACAATCCAGTTCCAGATCTCGTTATAATATATACGTGTACAAAATTTCAGGTCAATATCTTAAACCGTTCCGGAGAAAGCGTGCAGACAAAAAAAAGTTACAGGCAGACAGACAGACAGACCGACAGACAGACAGAAATTTTTTTTCGCTCAAATTGAAAATCGCGACGTTTCATGACATTCTAAACCTATTTCACGAATAAAAATTTTTGAAATTTTTTTTGCGATTACTATACTTCCAATCCACTACGTGGATGTGGAAGTAATAAATGACTGATGTTGTTGCCATGTATAGCAAAAAAGGATCAATGGAAATAATAACAGAACGCTTAAAAAATGTTTTGTCGTATGTCGAATATTTTATAATTATCGTTTATACATACAATTATTTTATAACACCCGTGAGAGCTATAATAAAATCAATTAAAGAACTACTTTGTTTTATAAACTGTGCCCATTTTGCGTCTATAAGCGTTGTATAAACGTTTTGAAAATGTTTGTATCAACAATCTTGTTTTATAAAAAATGTTCTGTAAACATTCTTTCAGCTTCTATATATTATAAAAAAATTCAATATTGGTGCAGTTTCTAAAAAATATTTGTATTATTACACCTTCTGTACCGTGATCAGTAACATTGTCAAATCTCAAGGTAACACAACCTCTAACTGTTTCATTGTTCTATAATTACGAAATAAGCAGTTTGTAGCAAATTACCAAACTTCTATGTAAAAGTTTGATTCAATCGATGCTCTAACGGCAGATTGTATCATTAATTTTTCCACGTGGTAAAACTATATTATTTATCCTCGAACATCGTTTAACTTTCGTGAGTAATATCCAAAACATGAAATTCTTTTATCAGTTAACTTTTATAAATCTGGGAGGAGCAGAACGAACAAGCATGGTTAGGCGCCAAAGTGGCGGCATTCTGTTAAAGTTGGCAGTGAAATTGATGTCTTACTTCATAACAACTAAGAAAGGCAAAACAGAAAATTTTATACATTCTGGAACATAAAATGCATTGTATTACTGACATAATACCAAGAAGTTCTAGTTATGAAAGTGCCGTAAAATAAAATTTAGAAGCTTTGTGTTTAAAATATGTACTATATACGTTTACGTCTTGTAAGGTTCTTCGAGTTTAACTTTCTTATACTTCCAGAGAATTAGCGCCATCTGATCATATAATTGACAATGTTTTGTTTGAGATTACCATTGCTATTTCTTTTTAAAACCAATCAAAGAAAACATTCAATATGGCGGTATACTCACACCTGTATCTATTCCCACTTCTAATTCCTTGCACGTGTTGATTATATCGTGCCATGTGTCTAGGGCATCCACGGTTATATATTCGTTTGCCTCGGTTTCGGGCTTGTTTATTATAGTCCTTATGAAGAAATACAGCGCTGTCGCTGTCCCAATACCAAATTAAACCAAGAGGCCATAGCAGGATAAGTTAATGGAAATTGCCTGCACAAGTATAAAACTAGAATGATTTCCTAATATAACATTTTATAGCGGGAATCGCTCTCATAAAGTTTCATTCCAATGTGACTGCTTAAGGGGTACAAATGGATTTTTACCCTTAACTGACTTATTATAATCTTCGCCAATACTAAACAAAGAGTATATTGCATTCGATCGGCACATTTCTAAAACCGGTAATATAGCTTGTAGAGAAAAAAATTGCATATCACTGTGTTGGTGATCGAATTCTGAACAACTTTCAAAATATCCGTCCGTCGGTCTGTCCGTCGGTCACGTTTCTTGTAAGCACGATAACTTGAGAACAAAAAGTCCGAGTGTAGTGAAACTTGGACAGTAAGTTAGCGTTGGCCAGTGGAAGAACCCTATTTTTGAACAAAATCGATCAATAAATAAAAAAGTTATTAATTTTTTAAATTTGAATGAAATATTTTTTTCATGTTTTGTAATTAAACAGGGGCGGTGGGATACCACCTCACACAGGCCCTGACAGGACACGGTTGCTTCGCGGACTACCTCCTTGGAATAGGGAAGCTGAATTCCAGGGAGTGTGTGTACTGCGGAGAGATCGACCACGTGGAACTCACTGTGTTCCGTTGTAACAGATGGGCAGAGGAGAGACGGGGCATAAACCAAACAGAGCCTGACGAAATTCTGTACTACATGCTACAGTCGGAAGACAGCTGGAATAGAGCTGAGAAAGCTATCAAGAGCATAATCGAAAAAAAGGGAGGGGATGAGAGAAATCCCGACTTATTCCCTCCACACAACTGAACGGAATAGCGGTAGGAAATGACAACAACCAAAACAGATGGGTATCCTGAAGCAAAGCGAAAGCGGTCCCAGGATACGTCCCCACCAGTTGAAGAGGGGTGGTTTTAGTGGGTAGGCCGAGAGGAGAGTCCCACACTACCAAAACGGTATCCATAAAGGATTTCCACCTCGCAAAATAAAAAAAAGTGAATAAATTGATTTAATAATTTATTTTTCAGTACAATTTTCACAATTATGAAAAGAAACCAGAGTAGGTCCATGGCTTGTCTGAGTGATTTATTACTTTCTGCCTTTTACAAACAGAGTATAGTTCTTAATTCTCTTTTCATGTAGGTGAAACCAAAATCTGAATTATCGCTTAATCGCCACCATACAGCAAGGAAACGCAGGCTATAGCTGGGTAAACGGTATGAAACTGCCCTGAGCAGTGTTGCCAACAGAAAACTTACTTGCTTAAATAAAAGTTTTGATTAGTTTAGTAGTATCGGTTTTTATTTAAAGAATAAGCAACAGCAACAACAATTTAGGAACACGCCGGGTGCCCGTGTATAGAAGAAAAAAAAACAATTTAGCAGAGGCACTGAACACATATCAACTGCTGTCGAACAAAATGCGTGGTGAAACCAGTAACACTTGAAATAACGCAAGATAAGATTTGAATATTTTAATAATGAAATAATAACAATAACTGAACATTAAAACATCTTTGGTATCTATCCATTAGTATGGTATTACACAGAAAGCAAAAATAACAGAAGTATATTTCAAATAACTGTCTTACTATAGCAATGTAGTACTGTGCTATTTAAATTTTGAACTCCGCTACTAATTTACATTTTGAGATTCTTTTAAAATTACTAATTACACCCAAATTACACCGCATTAAAAAATGTTAGGAAGCTACACCGCAGTCGGTAAAATTACACCCCAATGGTGTAATTACACCGCTATTGGCAACACTGGCCCTGAGCCTGGATTTCGCTAGTTTCTTTTTGTGGTTGTTGCTCTTGTGGGAATGCTCCCATACTCAATGATTGGCATTTAGAAGTCGAAGTTTTTGAAAAAAAAACTTTTTTTAAGAAACATTCCTTGGGGTATGGTCCAGTCGGTAAAGTAAAAAATACAGCAGAAGCTCGCAAGAAATGTAAAGTATCTAAGATTTTGCTTCCGTAACTGTTAGTGGAGGAATTATGCATCACAAAACCACAAAAATCAGTTCTGGGGGTATCGCGCAACCGTGAAAAAAGCCTTATTTTACTGATAACTCGTTAACCGTTGAAGATGTAAAAAAAATTCTCATTATAAAAAAGAAATCTTGACTAATTGCTTAAAAAAATTCCTCTTGTAATTTTCTTGTATATGCCATGATTTGCTACAGCCATTAAAAAAATACGGCCGATCTAAACTTTGGCAAAAATAGAAAACAAGCTGTATATCAGAAACGAAAGGCATTAGAGATCTAATAAAGGTCATTCTTAAATCGTCTTAAGGTTCTGTACCCCTCAATGGCCCTCAATAACGTATGGCCAGTCACTTACGAAACATCCGTATAATAAAAGTTTTAGTGCTCCCTTATTCTGTACATTACATGAAATCGATGAAATAAAATTTTAATTAAGGATTAATGAACAAACATTTTTTAATTCAGATATTTTAGTTATTCTAATATTTACATCGCAAAAATAGAATTGTTTTGGTATAATTATATTTGTGTTCTCACTGCTGTTTCTTATTCAAAGCAAGTATTTGGTGCCTAAATGACTTTCAGTTCATTTCCATGTAACGTTAGAACTTATTAGCTGTCTCATTAATGTTAAACGGGCGTTCGATATTGCTTTTTATGAATAAATGCATTAAGTGTTACAGATCAATTGTTACGACAGTATTCTTCCATTATATCAGAGGATAGTGCCTGTAGCATGCCGATGCCAACTTGAAAAGCCATATAAAGGTCATTTATCCTTTTGTTGCGCCCGACTGGCTCCTCCTGGAAATTCCGTCACCTCATCCCTTAGCTTCCACGTCAGACGGAAAATGGAATAGTGCATTATTTCATTGTATTCGGAGAATGAAATTGAATTTACACTAACAGTTAAGTCTTTCTATATTTCAAAAATAACATAAGAATTAGCAGAAATGTCAAATTACAGTAAGGTAAGTGTTCCTATTTTCGTCAGGTGAAGCAATACGGCTACTTGCTTTTAACTTTTGTTAAGTTATAAACATGATTTCATAAACACACAGATATACAATGTTTAACAATACAATCACTGATTAGTTAAACATAAATCGATAATTTAATTTATTATCCAAATTAATTATTTCCTTTTTAATTAAATTAATATTTAGAAAATACCACCTGTCTCTAATTTCGCCAGTTTTTTATCTTATATTTGTCATATTACACAACCCGCCACGTTGTGATATAGTGTCGATCAATTATCTGTCAACGCTCCAGGATTCAGTTTCGGTGAAAAATAATGTTTAATTATTTAAATCTGGTACTAATCGATTTTCGTTATAGTTTTTTCAAAAGGAAAACTTTACTCTACAAGATGATACCATTTTTAAATTAATTTGAAATGTTTCTTAGCTCTAATATTACTATTGAGAATTGAAAATACGTCGCAATTTATTGGTTTTCACATGGATAACACTATATACATCACAATGTGTCACGGATCCACTTGATTTTGTTTTAATCGCCTTTTCTGGATGATTACACGTTCTCCAAATTAACATGCGTAGTTTTCACTTTGGGATAATGTTATCGTAATGCTGCCGCAGCTGAAAAACATTATGAAGATAAGTTTCCCAACAGAAATATTCCTGAGGCCAAAATTTTTTTTAAGGACAGAGCTCGAAACACGAAGTCTTCAAGAGAGAAATAGTGAAGCTGGCCGTCCAAGGAATGGTGAAGAAGAAATATTAGATATTGTAATGGAAAATCCTACAATAAGTACTAGAAGAATAGGCATAAGAATGGATATATCTCACCAAAGCACTTTAAGAGTAAGATACGAATAAGAGTTGATTTTTGTGAATTGTTGCTTGAACGAACGCATAATGCTCCAATTTTTTAAAGTAAAATACTTTTTACTGATGAGACTACTTCACACGAGAAGGCATGTTTAATTCTCGGAATATGCATTTCTGGGCTGAGAAATTCTAATGCAATAATACAAACCCATTTTTAACACACTTTAATAATAAATACCATATTGTTTTACGTGCAGTCCCTTTCCTGCATTATATCGGTGGCGAAAGGGGCTCCCACGACCGACTAGACAGGTTCTTGGGGGTGGCTTCGAAAAATTGGGGTGTAGTGGTTGTACACTGGTGAAAACAAATAAGCGTCTTACTAGAAACATATTTAATAATCAAATTTAGGTACGGCTATCTCAATATCCCACAGAAATAGTATTTCACATTAAAATATACCTAAATGTTTGGCCCACGCTTAAGCTAACACAAGATGCATGATGACATAAAACTAGTAAAACCTTAGCTACTACTATACAATATTACCTATGACCCAAAGTATACTAAATTAGAAAATTACGTTAAAACTGCTGAACATGAACTGTAAAGTGAGCAAGAAAATCTTACATTGGTAAGTGACGATAGGATAAATTGACGAGAGAAGTAAAACATTGCAAACGTTGTGTTCAGATCTACTGAAAACTTAATTGGTTATGTGCAAAAAATTTAAATGCAACTGACAACTTTATGTGTAAAATATTAAATTAAAGAGGTAAACCACAACTCTGGTAAATCTTCCTAATGACATTTATTTCCCACACATAATATCGTATTTCGTATTTCCATTAACAAAACAATAAGTTTAATCAACGATCACGGTCCTGAGAAGGTTATAACAGGACGTTAAGAACTCGCTTCCCTAAAAAATTAACGAACGTCCTCCGTGATGCATCACGTTGCCAGCACCATCTTGATGGTCTTCTGATTTCTTCGCTACGCGTGGCCTACATGGAGTGCAACGGTAGGCAACCAGCTATACTATGACTAACCACGCTTGTGAAGTTGATGTGAACTCAACTAAAACGATAACATTGGAACAATTGTACCAATATATTTCCTGGAAATGTAAATGGCGATATGTTTTATGATTTTTTTGAAAACACTGCATGAAATATTAGGTAATATTTTATTAAGGAAGGGAAGAAATATGTTCTTTATGCATGGCGGCTCAACACAGCATTATACCAGAACATGATTACACCACCATTATCCTAATAGATGGATTGGCAGGGGTGCAGAGGCACCGATTAATTGACCGGCTCGATCTCCTTACCTAACTCCTCTCGATTTCACTGTGTGGAGTTACATAAAATCACGAGTTTATAATGCTCAAATTGGCAGGGTTGAACAGTTGAAAGGAAAAATCAATCAAGAGTTTACAATGTTACAGACAGATGAAGGAATTTTACTTTTACAGTGTTCAATGTTCTTTAAAAAAAGACTTAGATTGTGCATAGGGGAAAATGGGGGGCATCTCGAACAATTTGAAAAAATTTTAAAAAGTTTTGAGGAAAGTCCTAACAATCAGCCCCTAAAACTGAAGACAGAAGAGAAAGTTTGACTGATACTATGTAAACGATTGTCTAGATGGCCTATGACTAAGTTGAAAATATGAATTTGATATTTTAAGAGAGTTGGAAGATATTGCAAAAAATATGAAATTTTTTATCCCCCTTTTAATGAACCTTATCGATATTGAAGTATTTTAAAAAGACAGTTAGATGAAAAATTTAACATGGGATTGTACTTCTCTTACCCAACCATATTATATATAGATACAGTCATGACATTCACATAATTTACTTCTTACTTAGTGTGAGAAATTGGTATACAACAAACTTCCAATAATAGAATTTATTATTCAATGTCTTGTAAACGATTTTTTCCTTTATATATTCACCCTAGAGTTTCTGTGCCGTTTGACTTGACGGGCACTGTGTCCCAATAGGCTATTTGGGTAGAATATAACTTTCCTAAAAAAATATTTTTATATTCTTGAAACTGTCGGTGCCACATGGGAATTGTTTTCTCATTTCAGAGAGACTGGATGTGTCTGTCCCCTTGTGATTAAAATAATAACCGTTATACCAGTTCTCCTGGGCTCTCTCGGTCGTATTTGATTTAATATAAATTAATATCAAATTTAAAGTAATTACGCGCAATGATGAGTATTGTTTAGGAAATTTCTCATTATTTAAAATGAGCGTAACCATTTTTAAATGCTAACACAGTGTTAATTTTTATTCACAATATAATTTCAATATTACAAAGTACTGTTCTATCTGCTTTGCATGCAGCTGCTCTCAAAATTCAAGAATCTTTATTTTCTAGAACACTGAAACTCCAAATATTTTACGTTTGTGAAAATCAAATGAAGATGACTTTAATCGACGCACCGACTTTTGAAATATGTTCCTGTTCAGTACTCTCATCATTAGCCCGAAATTATAAAGATCTTTATAAAATGGACCTTCTTAACCAACACACTGTGTACCTACACAGCATCAAATACGGATTTTTTATAGCTCGGTATCTACTATCCATATTTGATACTTGAAGAACAAATTTAAACAACTCAAATTTTTAAAGTTTTGACTGATACTTTGTAGTAAAACCATTGAACCTTTAACAAGAAGTCGGCTGTCCCAAGTAGAAACACAGTAATTGTAGTCGGGCTAAATATCGGGAAAATTGATTTTTAATGAAGTATGTCTCCATTATCAAAGTAAAAATATATTTAAAAATGTTTGATTAGCAGCCTATACTTTGTTTTTAAGTAGCTTCGATTCCTGTACATACATAATTATTTACATGCAAAACACAGTAACTGCATTTACTGTATTTGTAACTGATAGATACCTAAAAAGTAAACATTAGATATACAGTAAGTGTGTTTGGGTGTAGGAAATTGACAATTGAGACACACGTAGGTATTTAAATAGAAATGAATGCCTCTTAAATAACTGAATCGAATGCTGTCCATTGTTGCACTTGACACAGTGAATGGTGGTAATTATGGAAGGGGTGATCTGACCACCATTTTCAAAACAAAGTAACTACTCAGACCATGCAAAAACACGGTAATGTCAAAGTACTTACTGTGTTTTCCAATCGTATTTGGCTAATACTGTGTTTTGTTCCGGTACAGCTACTCATTCAGAGTCACTTACTGTGTCTTGTGCACATAATAACTCTTAAATGTTCATTATTTAGTCAATTATAAGTGTTCCACAAGACATGTTGGGACACAATAAGTCCAATACTTTAGAAAACTCAATTTTTATAAATTTGTCAATTATTACTGTGTTTCTGCTTGGGGCAGCCGAAGTGATTTTCGACCTGTTTGTAAATACTTTAATCGATAGTATTCTGCTGAGCATGCTGTAAGGGGACAAGCCATTGAGTGACCTCTTAGGTCGCCAAATTTAGCCCCATTAGATTAGTCTATTACTTTAGATGAACTGTGATGACCCATAGTTGAGTGTCTGGAAATCATAACTTTTTGATCCACAGAACATTGTTCTAATTACCGTTTAATTAAAATTTCAAAATTTATACTTATAATCGGGTACGTATGAAGTTATGTAGTAATAATATATTTGACTTCATTCATATGTTATAGAAAAATATAAAGTTAGTTTGTCGGCTTAATGGAGCTGGACTGTGGATGTTTTGTGGCGTTTTATAGCGTTTTTGCCTTTGTCTTGTTGATGTCTATCTATATCTGTCTTGGTTCAATTGTGAAATAGCTATGACTAAAATCTGTCGTAACATTAAAATAAATATAAAGAAAAGTACAGTTATGTCATAAAAAATACTGTAATAATATTGAATATACTATTTCTAATAACTTCCATACTTTTTGGCAAACGAAGTACATCTGCTATATCTAACTATATGGTTATCAATAATAAGAACTGTCAGAAGATATATTACTAAGTTTTATCATCATCGCATTCACAAGATGTATTATTATCGCATATAAAATACTTACTAAAATAGACAAATTCTTAAAAACGCGTCTGAATTCGCACAAAATCGCTTAATAGAGCTCTGTTATCCAAATTCTGCTTATAATATGTATAATTTTTACACGAAAGCATATATTTGTATAATATTCAAACACTGTACATTATATTCCTCTTTATTCCTACCCTATAATTGAGTTAACACCTGTTGAATGACCGTATAATATAAAATAAAATAACGTCCACTCCACGAGGAGGCATCAACTTTGTGTAGAATTGTGGATAACTGAGCGCTAGACCTGCAGCTGCGTGTAGCTTAAGAATATTCAAACTGTATTTTGATACACGGTGTAATACAAAAAAAAATGAAACATTCATGGACAATCCATGAAATCTACAAAGAAACTTTCCGTATGAAACATGAAGTCGGCTAATCTGTATTCTATTAAACGCTCTCTGTATTCAAGTAGGGCACCAATATATTTTTTCATAGTATTGAATGTGTTTGGTGTACTTGTAGTGACTATTTACATTTCACAGGAATAACAGAAAATAATACATAACTAAGAATTGAGGCCCTTGTACAACATCCCGTATCCGACTAATATATTGTGTGTACGTAAGGATGTTCAATGGAATGACGTTATAGAGACACTCATACTACAAAACGAGATATTGAAGCCCACGTTTTATATTGAAACACGTATTTCTCATTATATGTGAAAAATACTGCCATTAAAGCTAAATAGATAGTCACATTAAAACGCGCCAGAGATTTTAGGATGGTTGTATTGTATATTCAGATAAGTAAAGAAAACGGTGAGATAAAACTGATCGTTAAAATTTCGCTCGAATTATTAGAAATATGTTTTTTAACTATTATTTTCAGAGTAGCTACTCCTTAAATAGAATAGACGATCATAATTTAAAAGGTGGCAGCATTCAAGAAAGTTGATTTACCATTGCTTCAACCAGAGATGTGAATGATGTTAAGCAGTGAACCAAACAGGTTGACATAATTAAAACTGAATATGAGTGATCTTGTTGTAGAACTCAAAAAACGTCTTCAAAAACGAGAATTTAAAAATGTAGAAAAAGTAGTGTTTTCTTCAACATAAATTTTTCTCTCAAAAATTGTCAACTCCAAAATCGTAAAAATGCCTTTAGGAACCGAAAGTGAAAAAAAATTTGGAAATATTTTCATGACTCAAGGGGCGTTAAAACGCCTTTGATACAAATGTTCACATGTACAGTTACTGGAGTCGAAATTTTTTTTAAATGAAAATCGCTAAATCAGCAAGTCGGTTTTTACAATTATAAAGAGTATGATTTAATTATTTCACAGGCCCGTGCGTGGGGAAGTAAAATTCAATCCCGGCTTTCACAGAATGGCCAATTTTATATTTTAAAAGCAAACTTTAAGTCCAAAATTCCTTTAACAAAGAACTTTGCAGACATCTCCATAGCCATCGCTCTCATATGGATCGATAGATTTGTCGCTATATTGGATTATGCCGTGAGTACGTTTTAAGAGCTGGAAAGTCTCGTATAATTTGTATAGGCTTCTTGAAGCAATTAAAGGTGTATCATCCTAACGAATTATATAATCGCCAATTGTAATATTTACAGATAGCCACAAGCGAATCAATATTAAAAGTTGAAATATTACAGGCAATTGCTAAGCTTGATGACTATAACCCAAATATTACATATTTTGCTGAGGGTTTGAATATTTTTGTGTCAGTCGATAAAACATTTCTCTGGATGTTGTGTAAGTTTGCGAGAATACTTCTTCGAGGCCAACATCTTCGAGGCATGATACTATGGGTGGTGTAATTTTATCTGCGTTGTTTTATATACATTTACCTAGAGAAACTTGAATATTTTAATTTTCGTATAATTATTGAATTTTTTACAATGAATAAATGTAGATATCATTTGACTCGACTCTTTTATTGACTTCCTAAACTTGACAACCTTCGTGCAATTCTGTAGTACGAATCAGCAATTGAGTGTTACGGATCTACTGCGAATCTATCAACTGCTTTCAGTACCCCGATTGTTCACAGAGTCTAGCAGCGTTATTAACTTTAAGAACTGCTTTTTAAGGACAAGGACAAGATACTGTCTACAAGACGTTATCTATTACAAACAGCGCCAGACGTGCCTGCTACGGTGAGTGGTTTTCTCCACTCTTAGGGCCGATTCTTACTACTAGCCAAAGTTTTAAAGACAAGAAAGGAAAATACAGACATTAGCAACGTAAGGTAAATTGATTTTTCCTTTCTTGTTCTTAAAATGTTTGTATATACAATCCTAAAATTTGTGGCAAGCTTTAATGTCACTGTTTATTTAGCCTTTATGATATTGTTTTTTTTTCATATAACGTGCAAAAAATTTAATTACTAATTCCTTATCGAAAATGAAGGTGGGTTCCTCATATAGTATTTTTCAAAATATGCCTTTCTTGTCCAGCTACACCCTCTTAAGTGGGTGTGAAAAAAATCGTTTTTAATTTCTGTCTGAACGTTATCGGAAAAAGATGAAATTTGGCACATCTCGGTCATTAATGAAAAGGTATCTAACGAAATTATTTCATCTTTCTAGCGTGTATACAAAGGGGTGATATTAACTACCCTTCTTATAATTTTGTAAATATCTTTCTGTATGCTATTTTTTCTTTCAATTAAAAAAAAAGAACTAAACGCTGTGATTCATTTGGAAACTTGTTTACCTCTTGAAAAAATATCGTAATATCGACAATTTTTGACAGTGATCAGTCAAAAGCGACGAGTCATATTATATTAGTGAAAACACTAAGTAGGCTGGCGCCAAATCATAATTTGGCAGGATTATCTACCAACATGATCATTTGGTACTTATAAATTATTTTCAGGTAAAATTTAAGAACTGTTTTTTGCACACCACTTTAAGGGGTACAACTGGCTTATTTTGAAAAATTTTATATGTAGAACCTATTTTCGATAAGAAATTAGTAAAGTTTTTGCACGTTATTACGGGACACCCTGTTTAATGACAAATATAATCAATATCGTGT
Source organism: Stenurella melanura (assembly GCA_963583905.1). Lineage (NCBI taxonomy): Eukaryota > Metazoa > Arthropoda > Insecta > Coleoptera > Cerambycidae > Stenurella > Stenurella melanura. Next base: position 200,916,060 of record OY757309.1, read on the forward strand.
TTTGTAGTATGCTTGTCTCTCTAACGTCATTCCATTGAACATCCTTACGTACACACAATAAATTATTTCGATACGGGGTGTTATACAAAGGCCTCAATTTTTAGTTCTGCATTATTATACTCTTCGCAAATACAAAACGAACAGTATATTGCATTCCATCGGCACTTTTCTATAAATGGTAATATTGCTCCTAGAGAAAAATTTTCATATCACCGTGTTGGTGGTCGTTTTTCTGAACAACTTTCAAAATGTCCGTCTATCTATCTGCCCGTCCGTCTGTCTGTCTGTCCGCCCCTACGTTCGTCACATTTCTTGTAAGCTCGATAACTTAAGAACGAAAAGTCCGATTGCATTGAAAGGACAGTAAGTTAGTGTTAGCTAGAGGAAGAATCCTATCGTTTTTAACAAAATGTGTCGATAAATAACAGATTTATTAATTTTTTAAATAAAAAAAATACTGTGTTTTGTAACTAAACTAAAGATGTATGTGCCTACTTGAATACAGAGAGCGTTAAATAGAATACAGACTAACTGCCTTCTTGTTTCATACGGAAAGTTCCTTTGATGATGTAGTGTCCATGAATGTTTAATTTTTTGTATTACAACAGCAAAACACAGTTTGAATTTTCTTTATCTACACAACTGCATGGCACCGCTTGTTAATATCCCATCATCTAACGCTAGTGGAAAACTGCCAGTTATAAACAATTGTAGTCAAAGCTGATGCCACCGCGTGGAGTGAGTGTTATTTTATATTATACGGTCATTCAACAGGTATTATCCCAGTTACAGAATAGCAATAAAGAGATATATAATGTACAAGTGTTTGAATAGTATATAATATAGAAGGCAGGTCTGGCGCTGTTAGTAATAAGTAGTAATAATAATTATAATACATTGTCGTGTCCTTCATCCACAGTTTCACATGGAAACTGTAATAAATGACGCATACAGTACCATTTTAAAACTCCTGATGTCCATAAAGTCAATGAACAAATTGAGGTGCATATGCGTAGGTATTATTATGAACTTGAATTAAAGTGGGAATAGCTGAGTATTTTGTGGAAGACGTCCATCGGCAGACATTTTGTCTACTACCAGCCTTGATTAGTGCATATGAAGCTGATTTTTTTAAAATAATTAATTTAACTTTCATAATTTAAGTTTGCACCAAAGTAAGAGAAATTCTCACATCACTTTTGCTATCTGCCATGATTTAAGATATCTTTACCTTTGCAGGATTTGAATTTTTTTGTCTCTATGACTGACAAAGTACATACTTTTGTCAGTGACAGGTACCCAAAAATTCACGTCAATTGCTAACAACTAATCGGCAGGCCATTACCTCAATTGTTCATTGACTGTTTTGACAATATTTCTTGTTCCAGGGCCAACCATCTTAATTCATACATTATGAATTAAGAGGGTTGGCCATGGAATAGCGAAAGAACAACTGAGGTAATGGGCTACCGATTTGTTGTTAACAAATGACATGATTGATGTAATATATTTCTCGAGACTGAGGGTGAATCGTTGGCTAAGGTTGTTAATATTATGTCAATATACATAAAAGTACTAGTACAATTGTACCTTTTAATGCCTTTGGCATTATTAAATTTTCGCCCAGTTAAAGAAAAAGGAAACTCTGAAGATGAACATTCCCAACGAAACATCTGTCGGTCTGACCATGTTAGTAATTCCTCCTTCTGTAAAAGCTCTGTCTGTAGAATGAATCATGTTGCTGTGGTGAAATAAGGATTCCGCGACTTACCTGTCTGGACGCCAAGGATTAACTTGATAGCGCTAGCCTGGTGAATACAGTCATCAGATTATTATTATTTGTCACAAGTTATATTTATTAATTAAAATTATTTCAATAGTCCTAATTTTAATAATTATTAATTGCGAATGAATATTCAAATTATTAAATTTTACAGCGTGGTAAAATCGAATTATATTTGTAGTAAGTGAATTAATTAATTTATCACCTTAATATATACACCTTGCTATTTTTCAATCAATATATTTGAAAATAGTAAAGTCAGCTAAGATAATGAATCATAAATTATTAATAAATATGGCGAACTGCTTACGAAATGAAAATCATTAGGAAATAGACACCATCGTTTAAATGAATGGCTAATCGATACTAAGTTAACTTACCCTATTATTATAGGTACTCCGTACTTATAGAATACTTCTTTAAAATACAACCTTGTCATCGGAATTTTGGGTTTAATTTCAGGTGCGTCGTTACAAAAATTTATTGATATAAGCACATATGTTTAGTTCACTGAATAGAAAATAAATTTTTATTTATTTTTGGTGTAACGTAAATTATATAATCTATTTTACAAATAACGCTATTTAAGTAAGGCCAAGCATGGACGATTGTGGAATCGCCAGATCACAGGGTTACGCGCGCATGTGCAATTTTGCAGTCGGCCGGTTAGTCTAAGCGCGGACGAACGATTTGCAGTGGGCCGATTAGATTGAATTTTGTATTTTCTGCTCGGTTATAACATGGGTTTGGTAAAGATTGCGTGTATTTCTGCCTTTCTTAGATTTCGCCAAAAGAAGCGAACAAGGCGATATTGGGTATATCCTCTCATAAGAGCTCGTCTAGTGAAAGGACAATTTTATAAATTATGTGATGATTTGAGATTGCATTTTGAAAAATTTTTCGATTATACGCGAATGAGCAAAGATAGTTTTGATAAACTGCTTATAATTGCCTTACCATAATATATCTTTCTTTTTGAGATATAGCTGGCCCCATTCCTTAACCATAGCTTCGCAGACATCAGGCCACAGCCTTTGTTTTTTATTGCTGTCACTATAGTCTTTTAATTATTTATCATATAGTTTAGGTCGGACTTCTACCAAACTAATTAATGTTTCTTTATCAATTTCCATATTCTACGTGGAAAATAACAGATATGTACTTCGAATATCGTGAATAGGCCGACTGAATACATATGTGCCCGCACACGCAGATTAAAATACATTGGGCTAATGAAATCGGGCGATCGCGATCTGATTCAAAATCTGTGTCCAGACACATATTTTCAAGTCGGGTGATTTTACGATGGTTCACATGCACTGCCGGACCGACCAATGACAACGCATCTTGCACCTGATCGGTTGATTACTACCGATTAGGAGGTGTATACAGAAAAACGTTGTTTTAAAACATGTACATAGCTACACACACGGCTGTAATACAAAAAAGGAAAAGATAATTTCAAAGGACGAGTTTTATTTCGATTTGTCTTCTTTGTTAATGTGTTTAAATCTTCCATGGAGTGTACTAAATAACGTTCATTTTACACATTTTCTAAATAAATATTGCGTGGGGCAATATGTTCCAAATGAAAGCCTGCTTCGTAAAAAAATTCTCAGCGAACTATATGAAGAAAAACTAGAAGGTGTTCGGAATGATCTTCAAAATGGCTGGTTTTGGGTTACAATACACAAAACGACAGACATTTTAAGAAATAAAGTTGCCAATTTTTTAGTTACAAGATTACATGTTGGTGGTCCTGACAAGTACCAGTTAACGGCGAGTCAGTGTTTAATTTTTTTGAAAACACTTTAAAATGGCTTTTGCAAGACTTGGCTAAACAAAATTTAAAGAAAGTTGTTATTTCTATTAGTGATTTAGTTTCGTATATATTAAGTGCTAGAAAAAAACTTAGCGCATGCGTTACACCGCGTATGCGAAAAAGTACGAGATTGTTTCACAAATGTTGACAAACTTATTGCTAATATAAAGAAAAAATTTCTAAAACTTCTACCATGTTACAACACTTCACAAGTGATCACAAGTTGGTAAAATGGATTAACGCTGCATGTTACTACCATGTTAACTTCAACTCACTAAGTTGTAGAAACCTTAAATGAAGATGCTACTGCCATTAGGCATGCAAAAGATTTAATGTATATTCCAAATATTAAAAATGACTTCAAATTTATCTTCGAACGTTTTAAAATAATGACAATAGTTATATAAAACCTTCACAATTAATGAAATTCCGCGTGCAACTGTTGAGGTTAAATAAAGAAAGTGGGTTTCTGTTTTCAAAAGGAACTCAGACTTGGCGGTCGTATTTGCCGTTAGCAAAAAAATTGTAACAGGTGCTTATGAATATCTTTAGATATGCTTCCCTTCTGTGGAATGCGAAAGATCATTTTCGACCTTACAGTGGATATTGACTGCGCTACATGAATTTAAAAATCTTAGGTCACAAATAAAACGAGACACTGTTACTGCTTTTAAAAAATACCAAAACAATGTTCAAAACAACATAAAAAATAATACTAAAGCTTTCTGGTCTTATATTAACTCTAAAAAAGAAACAACAGTGTTACCAGACAATTTTACTTACCAAGACCAGTGTCTTGGTGAACCGCGGGATATTGTGAATGGTTTTGCTGATATCTTTAAATCTTCGTATAATTTACCCACCCAAAATTATGATCAAGACACGGAATACACTAATAACGCTGTTCTGCATTCTAATGAGTTTACCTCCAATGATGTTCTTTCCGCTTTACAGCAGCTTAAACCTAAATTTACCAAAGGACCTGATGAAATACCAGCTTTTGTAATAAAATATTGCGCTAATGCTTTTGTGGAGCCACTTAGAATAATTTTTACTCTCTCAATTAGAACTAGTACTTTTCCGAACATCTGGAAATTGTCGCGAATCTGTCCTGTTCATAAAAAAGGTGATAGGCATCAAATTGAAAACTATCGCCCGATTACAATTATATGTAATTTGGCTAAAGTCATGGAGATTGCTATACGTGCAGTTATATACCCTCATGTTGAGGAGCAGATCACATCAAGTCAACACGGTTTCATAAAGTATAGATCCACCGTCACCAACTTAATGTGTGTCACACAATATGTCTCGCATTACCTCGATAAAATCATGTAATCTATACTGACCTTTTGAAGGCCTTTGACAAACCTGACCACGGTATATTGCTACATAAATTCCAAACTGCTGGATTACATTCACTTATTAATTTTTTTAACTCGTATAGAGCGCAATAATTAGAATATCGCGGTCAAAAATCCTTCGAAATTTCGGCAACTTCTGGTGTACCCCAAGGGTCAGTTCTAGGTCCCTTAATGTTTGTATTATTTATTAACGATATCGTTGATGAGTTAAATGTAGATGTCTTGTTATATGCTGACGATGTAAACATTTTCACTACTATAAATACAATAACCGATTGTCAAAGACTACAATGCAATCTTATAGAAATACAAAGATAGTGTAATCAAAACGGTCTGTCTCTTAACATTGACAAATGTAATGTTGTATTATTCTCTAGGAAAAAGGAAACTGAACTATATAACTACAAACTAGATCTCACAGCACTAAAAAGAGCTGAAGTTTTTAAAGATCTGGGTGTCTTATTTGACGTCAAACTATCATTTAATAAGCATGTTGAAAATACAGCTTTATCTGCTAATAAAAATCTTGGTTTCGTTATTAGAAATTCGGTTGGCTTTACTGACACTCACATTTTAACTTATTCAATACATACGATAAATCTAAACGAGAATATGCATCCATAATCTGGCACTAGGGCTATAATATTTACTTTAACTTACTCGAAGGCATACAAAGGCGTTTTTTTAAATATTTATCATATAAAATTGATGGGGTATATCCGCCAAGACGTACTTTTAAGTAGATTCTCAGTAGACAGTTTGGAGAGCCGTAGGAAAAAGCAAGCAATAGGGTTGTTCCTCTAGCTAACAGTAACTTACTGTCCAAATTTCAATACAATCGGACTTTTCGTTCTTAAGTTATCGTGCTTACAAGAAACGTGACTGACGGAAGGACAGACGGACAGACGGACATTTTGAAAGTCGTTCAGAATTCGATCACCTACACAGTGATATGAAAATGTTTTCTTTATGACCAATATTACCGGTTTTAGAAATGTGCCGATCGAATGCAACATACTCTTCGTTTTGTATTTGCGAAGAGTATAATAATAATAATAATACAAACTAGTTTTTGAACCATATAGTTATTAATGAAGTAGTTTCTTCCGGGTTTTGCCGCGGTCGTCGAACTTGACTTGACGTTTCGCTGATCATGCTGTCAGCTTCTTCAGAAGGGTTTCAAAGACTTTCCAAAGTCTTTGGAAGCCTTCTGAAGAAGCTGACAGCATGATAAGCGAAACGTTAAGTCAATTTCGACGACCGTGAAAACTTACATTGCACCATATAGTTATTATATTTTATATATTCGGCAAATTTAACAAAAATATATAATCAGTGAATAAATAAATGATACTTATTTTTCATCTAAAAAAATCATTAATCCCTAGCATTCTCTTTCACTGTGCATGAATCTGATAAATTTCAATATCATTTATTTCCTTCCCTCATCACTAAATTAAGTAACAATAGTGCGCTGTCCGTTGGAACCAGCAAAAGCCAGCCGTATTACTTTGACAACATTTCTTCATCAGTTCAATTGGTTTCATTTTTGATTAATCTGATTAGTTTAGAAAATTATGAACTGCCCTATGACCTAAAAATAACCGGATTTGGTTAAAATCAGCGCTTGGATAAGAACTATTGTATTTTTTTTTTGCCTGTATATAATCAAGCTTGATTAGACGATACTCCACTGACATTAAAATCAACATTTCCATAAGCATCATGCTTCTGTACCATGAAACAAATATTTGAGGGAATCGTCTTTATTGCTTTAAAATAATCTTGTTAAGGTTATAAATAAGAGGATTGTATTGACTGACATTTTCTGTTATCCTTAGAGGTATTTCACGTCTCACACACGCATGATACGTGATGTCACGTCAAGTTTTATATATCCGTTTTAGCCAGTAAAAAGCTCTAAGAGCTTACCAAAATGTATAAGAATTTATTTATATTCAAATACCTACACACCCTTTTAAATGTCTATTTCCATGTTAGGCATTTATGAATATGGATTGTTTCTTGCCGTACTCAAATATTAAGCCACTTATATCCTATTAATTAAGGAGATACTACAGAATAGTTTTTATACGATTAGTGTATTGGAAATTTATGTAATGAAAACGCATAAATATATCGTTTTAAAGCCTCATGACATAACAACTGTTTGTTTGTTTTTGTTTATAATTTTTTCTTTAACATGTAATTTTGTTTATACGAAAGGATCGAATCGAGTCAGTTTGAAGTTTTTTAAGTACCTCCCACATAACAAAATGATATGCAATGTACATACAGTGTATATTCTATCTATGGATATGTATATCCACAAGATGGGGAAAGTATATTTAATGTACATCTAATGGGTGTGGAATTAACATTCCTAGCATATACATTTGTCGCCAACTTTCATATCTATTTTATATCCAGTGAATGTACATAAACATATGCAATTAACATTCACTGGATATGAAACACTCATCATATACACAATCGCATATTTCATACATTACATATCTCGGAAGTAATTTCGACGGACATCAAAACACTTACTGAATACTGTACTCGATGCGTGTTGCGCCAGTAATGTTGGTATCATCAGGAGCTGATTAAAACGAACAGTTTTAGTCATCGTGATGATACCAACAATATTCGTGGAAACTACTTCAGAGGTATCCATGTAAGAGGTAATAAAACACACACAGTTTGACAATAAATATAGTTTATATAACTGTAAATTTTAAACATACACAAACTTTACGTTTACAAAATAACCTAAATTATTACACAATATGTAAAATTTTCAATATTTACGTATACTTTTATACCTTCCGGTAGTTTAACAAATTTTAAGCACATGTATAATACTAGTTAATCATGTCCTACATATGCGTTTAAAACATTCTCAACCATCAGTACCTAAGTTATATAATATGAACGTTTGTAATTTTTATTCACTCTATTTATAGCATACACATACCCTATATCACGACACAACAGCAAATTTTTAGGCCTCTGTCACTTTGCGCCATCTTAACTAAACACACACCTGCCACAATCAGTTAAATATGAAATTTTCAAATATTATAACCCTAAAAGAGTATATATTTACACATCTAAAGAATTGCATTATAATAAATATACTCTTACAGTACGGGAGCTTCATGCAAATGTAACAGCATAATATAGCAATAAGCAAATATAAAAACACTATGCAAGGAATATTATAAGTTTTAATGACTGCCGGCTGTTGTTGCGAACTGTATTGTAGCGCATGCACATCAGATAAAGAGATACAATTCGAGTACGGTTATAATTTAATTGTACCTTAATGGACACGTTATGTATAAATTATTATGCATATACCTCCAGCAATATACATTGTATATGACACTGATGGATGTCGGTAGCTGAATATACATTTCATATCATATGTATGTTTAAAAATACATATTCAAATTCCAACATCTAATGTATATGCTGTGAATGTACATATCCACGAGATGTTATGTGGTCTGTTTCTATTAATATAATGTCAAAGTCATTTCATATCCGCTCATAGATGCGTCAAAATTTATCAAACAAGTTTGAGAATGAGTTCTCAGATCTTCGCAGTTATTTCTATAGCTAGTAATCGCAGGTAAAAATCATACAAGTGCAAAATCATTTATGTATTAAAAAAATTAGAATATAAAATAATCAGCAGTAAAACTATTGGGAATATAAAACCATTTCTAATGATAAAAGCAAGTAGCTAGTCACAGTTCTTAATGAGACCATTTAAAATGATTTGACCTGCCGCACCATTTGAATTAGTTTTAGAATGCAAAATGGCGGATTATTTTTAAAAGCTTTATGTAATTTAAGTACATTTGCAGTTGAGAGCCCCAATAATGGAGATTACGGTGTTATAAGTACATTTTTTAATTAATAAACAGTTATTCTTATATTAATTAAATACTGCTTTTAGATGTTCTAAAATAATATGTTTAGAATACTCTACGCTTGTCTCGGCTTACTAAATATTATTAAAAGTATTACAAGATGAATACTATTCACTATTAATGTTGTAATGCTCTTGATAAATGCATAATGAGCCGAAATAAATACAGAGTATTCGAGATACCTATATTATTTTGAAACAACTAGAGACAGTGTTATCTTAAAATATAATTGTCTTCAAGATGTTTCACAAGGAGCGTAAGTATATTAAAAATAAATATCTGAAAATGTATTTTTTATAACCTTTTGACATTAAATATTTTATTTGACATATCATGCAACAAAATGCATCTTACATCCTTATTGGTCCATACCTCTAGCAATTAAGTGTAACATATTTTATTTTTGCACATACTTCATTGAAACAAACATTACGCAATCAAATCTTCTCTATTTAGAGCCATTAGAGACCCACAGAGGGGCCATCGTAAGGGGCAATTGTCTTTCAAACAAAAATAAATTATTGTAATTTCAGAATTATGTCACTGGTTGACATATGTAGGATATTCGGTCAGAAGTAGATCATCAGTATACATAATGAATAGATAAATTGTTGTTTCTTATATTAAATGTTAGATGGAGTGTACGAAAGTTATCTGCAAAATACAAAAATAATGTTTTTGTCAATGAAGTCTATGCAAAAAATAAAAGGTATAACAGTTATAATTCTATATGCGTCTAATCCCGGCAATTTTTATAAAATCACTCAATCATGATACAATGTTAATAGAAGAGGCAAATTCTCAGCTAGTAAGACCAATACATAGTAAACCTAAGAACTAAACTTAAACTAAAAGTTTTGTAGAAAATCAAAACCTCCACAAAAAAGGTAGTCGATGGATCAACCTAGGTAATAATCAGCCAGGTGATTTTCCACACCTCTCAATTAAGTAGGTAAAGGACCGATAGTCAGAGTATACTAGGTAGAATTAGCACAATCTTACATTAAAGATACTTTACAGTGGGATGATTTTGAAGTTTTACTTCTGAATATACTGTGGGATGAATCAGGTATCATAATCTAAGGATAATTTAGCCCTGTATATCCCCATTTCAGTACCTTCAGGAGTTCTGCCGAGCAGAACGAGGGAACCATATCATCTCTCCTGGTCGTGGAGGATATGGCACTTATATATTTCTAACACTTCCTTTCACTGACTACCACACCTTTTTCAAGCCTTAGCCAAAATTATCAAGTGAAGGGGCACAATGTCTGGGAGGACCACCAGATCTGTTGCGAGAATTGTGTGTACTTTCTGTGACTTCCAATCAGACAACTTCTTAAAACTGTGTTAATTTCCGTTAATTATGTGTCTTGGTTACAATATTCCACCAAACCGAAGCATAAGCTACCATTGTTCTATAGAAGCAGATATTTACGTGAGGATAGTCCTCATGGTTTACCAAAGGTTCTTCTGGCTACCCAGAGTGGCCTTTGTATTGGTCCCACTCTACGATGTTTCGAAGTCACCTTCGAGGGCCTTAGGTTAGTGCCATAGTATGGTCTCGACAAAAACTATTTAATGTCGTGGTACTATCAATGTAGTTTTTCATTGTTCTTCATTTTCAATAACTCAATACTTTTTTGGATTAACTTTGGCAACAAAACACAATACATTGCAATAGCAATGTGGATAGCCAATATATTTGGAACAAGTAAAGCTTCAGCACTGGAAGGGTTCCATGCATTTACAGATTGTGTCACAGTAGTATACTTCTCTTTAAAAGGAAAGAAAAATGATTGGAAGGCGTGGAATCATTTTGCCAAGGCTACGGTGGCATTAGAGACGATTAAGTGAGTTTGAGAATCCTGATGTAGATTCAAGGGTACAATACACAGATGGTTTGTAATGCAGTATAATAGTTGATATAATTTTCCACAGATTAAGGCATACCCTGGGAACCGCTTATTAAAGTGGATATTTAGACAGACATGGAATCAGACATACAATAATAGTATGTACTTCCCAACGTCAGAGTCTTCGGTTTGGGGAACTTCAGAGAGAACTCGTTTTGGAAAACTTTGTTAGTATATTATAGTATAATGTACTTCTATAAGATTGAGACCCGATTACAGGGAAAAATGACTGAACTCAAGAAATGACATTAAAAATTACTTATAAATAACGATGTTAGATAACCAACTGTTCTCAAACGAAGCATAACTGCCAGGTTCTCCGCCATTGACAATAGAATAGTCTTAAATAAATTATTTTTTATTCTAAACTTATTAATAAATTAATTTTGCACATACGTTGATGAAGTTACACTAGTCCTTCGATTGCTTGTTCGAAAGAAAAACTAATCCAGGGCCCTTGCCAAGGGTGGATTTTTGTGATTTCTATTTTTTTTTATTCCAACATGCATGTATTATTCTTAGTTTATTAAATAATTAATAAAAAGATTGGGCTGAAGGACTCCGGTCAATGGCATTTTGTTAATCAATAAATAACGTATATTATTATTTAACAAAAATTAAAGAATTTCCAATTTAATCTAAAATGAACTATACATGCCAACTAATACGTTGTTTAAAATTCTTTCAATGGTCTTTTACTGTGCAAGTGAGAGGGCAAGATTAAAGTCAATAATCACGTTATAATGGTATCATAAATCGCAAACTACTCCCCAACAATCACGCAAGTAGTAGTAATTGTAGGAAAATTGTAAAATTTAATTTTGGCTGACACGATTTTATTCGTATCACGCTGTTGTTCTAATAGTACTATAGACTGGTCCATAGAGACAAAAATGTATCTGTACTTTTAAATAAATTGTCGATTTCTGTTATAATAAAATTCAAATATCGCGAATATCAATGATCTTAAGAGAATTGCTCGCATTATAAAAGTTGCTCAGAATGTAATGTCCATCACATGCACCTCTTTGCGGGGTTCCCAGGGATATATTTGCACCGTAACGCCATCTATACGTCAATTTGTAGAAAGAAAATTTGTTTTTACTCAAAACTGAAACTATGTTCTAGTGAATACTCTTTCCAGAATTCAAATACTTCTTTTAGTTGTCGAGGTAATGGCTCCGGAAATGGGACACTAGATAATTTAATTCTTTTTTTTTTACTAGTTATTTTATGTTTTATTATACTTTAACAAAATCAGTTTTCAACAACAAATTACTAATTATAATCATATTTTAAACATTTTATCATTATATTGTTTAGTAAATAGGTATGTTAATATCCGATATTAAGTATTATTTAACATTTTGCTTAAATACTGCATTTTCTTATTTCGTAAATCGAAAGTGCAAGTATAAAATAATGGATCTGCAAAAAATCACTATTCTATTCGCATATTTAATATCTTAAGAACAATTACAAACCTCCAACTCGAGAAAATGTGGCGTGGCAAGGCACTACGTCACTATACGCACAGACCACAGACTCGGTGATCTCAGTCGACTTGATGTTTTCTAATTGTTATAATTATAGGTGTTTTCGGAGTATTGTTTGTGTTCGTACTTCTTGTTGGATTCAATATGAATACAAAGAGAAAGAGTGATAAATATTGTATAATACCAGAATGCACAAATGCAAGTAGAAATGCTCCAGAAAATTATGTGTTTGTTTGTCCGACCAAAAGCTATGAAGAGCAATGTGTCTTTTCGAGGGGTCTAAACGGAAAGGTGCCTTTCGGTTCGGGAGTTAATTGCGATTGTGTTAGGATGAACTCGGAGGATGTATTTTTATGGGTTTTCTGCAATTAACGGACAGAAGTCGGCTATCTCTCTCAACTCTAATTTTTAGGAACGGGCACTGGATGGACTGTAGGGAATTACGATTAGGCGAAATGTCAAGAAAATTTTCTCTCGATCTTGTCGAGTCGAATTTTCGATTTTGACCCTGCAATTTACGATGCTAATTCATCTCCGCCCTTCCTCTTTCCATAGAGACATAGAATGACTTCCACTCGACGTATTTATTTAGTTACGTGTGTCTGAAAATTACATGTTTTTCGACCCTTCGGGATAAATTTGAAAGGTCCGATCTTCCTCCAATCTTCCTCTTTCCATAGAGATGTCGCGAGCCCTTTCACTCCAATTATTTATTTAGTTATGCATTTTTAAAGCACCAATTGCCAGTGTGAAATTTATGATGAACTGTGAAATTTACGATGTCGAAAAAACCCCAATTTTCCTCTTTCCATAGACATCTAAAATGACCTTCACCTGCACGTATTTACTTACTACTGAAGGGCTGCTAGTGGTCGCGGTGTCTCGGTAGATTTTCTAACCCCTCACTGACATCTCTATCATCGTGGAGCACACGACACACTTAGAAACCACAATTTTATCGATTGACATTATTTCCAGTAGGGTTTTGTTTTGCTTTCCCTACATACTTGTGATATAGAAACCACGTACTCATATTAAAATTTAATTACTGTTTAATCTTCACAACAAACTCTGGTTTCAGAAATATAAATAAAATACACTGGTGCCTTAAAGGATGTGTAATGACGTTATCCTACAGCCTACCACCGGCACCCCGACCGATATATACTTTCCCAATATAACGGTTAGGGTAATATACAGATTTAGCAAATTTAGTTTTAGGTACGTAAACTTGATTTTGCGCAGATAAACCACGCCTTGTCGTAGAACAATGCAGAGCATTGATATAAAACAATAGCGCCATCGCTTGACCGCGACGAGTTGAGAACAGCGCGAGCGCACCCATTCTGCTTTTAGTAGCGTACCTGTTTAGACGTGTGGGAATAAAATAAATTAATCTCAATTTCGTTATTAAAATGCCGTGTCTTTATACAACTGCAGAAAAAGTGCAAATTGTGAAGTGGTACTTCGGGGGCCATTCCACTGACGACACAATAAATTTATTTACTGTGGCATATCAAGACAGATCAATCCCCTCAGCTAGTATAATTTCATCAACAAATGAGCGAAGAACGTGAAATTCGCGAAACTAATGTCTGTGCACTTGTTAAAACTAGAGAACCTTGTTCTAGCAGACAAATTGCTGATGAAGTTGACGTGAAGGAAACAGCGCAAGAAATATTTCCCGAGGACAATTTCAAACGGATGGAATTTTGTGAAATCATGATAAATAAAGTGAATGAGAATGAAAACTTCTTAAAGAATATATTGTTTACAGACGAATCATCCTTTTCATTACATAGGAAACACAATCCATCCGTAGTACGATATTGGTCTCGAAAAAATAAACATTTCAGTGTTGCTGTGCGAACTCAGTATCCTGAAAAGTTGAACGTTTGGACGGGAATTTTAGACAATCATATTATAGGCCGACTGCTAATCGATGGCAATTTAAATGGCAATAAATATTTAGAGCTTTTACAAAACCAAATAATTCCTGCAGTTCAAAATCTTCCTGTCAACTTTGACGACATTTGGTCTCAACAAGACGGCTGCCCAAGTCACAATACCTTAACTGTTATAAATTTTCTGGAAAGAACATTTGCCAATCGTTTAATAACTACGAGAGGAATGATAAAATGGCCCCCCAGATCACCTGATCTAGCACCCCATGATTTCTTTCTGTGGGGCTTTTTAAAGGAAACCGCGTACAAACAAGCGTTTGAACGAGCCAATAATTTTGTTGATAGGGGAAAAACTTATCTAACTCTGTGCAAGCATTACTCCAAATCAACTCGATGATATGAGAGATTTATTGTATAATCGGTTTGGCTATTGTTTGACACAAGAAGGTGGTTTGTTTGAATCCTTACTTCATTAATTTATTGTTTGATAATTATTAGTCGATTTTAGTTTCTGAGGCTTATTTAATTTTATTTGACTGTTCTATGTTTGTGATTTAATAAGAATAATTTATTTTTTGATAATTATTAGTTGATTTTAGTTTCCGAGTTATTTAATTTTATTTTAATGTTCTATTTTCATTTCGATTTTAATAAGAATTATTACTTTATTCCCATTGCATTTACGGCTAAAAAGGAAATTGCAGAAATGCTTTCAATAGAAGAAATTATTTGTCAAAAATGTGACAAATAACTTCTTCGCTTTTGACGAAGAGATATTTTCTCGTTTCGTATAGAAATTATTAGCTACGTCCGCATCCATCTTTAGTTCATGCCGTAATTCAATTCATTGTGTGCCTCTGCTTTCACGATTTATGGAACTAGCGGGGCGTGGTCAATTACATCGTTATTTCTATACCCTAAACTGCATTTTCCGAATCTGTATATGAATTGTTAAATGATGTATATAAGTATATTTAGATAATGAAATACCTTTTTGAAATGTGACCATATTTAAACAAAGTAAAGAAATATTTTAAAGGTAATGGTAATGGTAGATCTCCAAATTCAAAGTTGTCACAAATGGGTGCACTATTTTTCCAACTATTATTAATCTCAGCCCCTTATTCTCGAGAACGGAAGAAGTTAGTAATACGAAATTTTAACTGCATAATAAGAATATAGAGTACTCTATAAAAACGTATAAAAGCCATATAAAAAATATCATGGAACAAGCCTATTAACTTTCACTTGATGCCCCTAAGATGAAGTATATAGTCAATACAGAATTATATTGATATATAACCATTTAAGTAATATTTGTTCGAATATACATTTCATCTTCGACATTCTATATATCTTAGTGGTCTTGTATGTTTAACCAAGAATCTTGATAACATTTTGCAATAAAAAGATAAAACTCAGAGTTTCTATGAAACAAAACAATTTTTATTCCTCTGGCGATTATTCTGTATGACGCATATGCCTATATTTCAATAGAAGGTGTTCTACCATGCTATTTTACAGATGTTACACATTCGAAATAAGAATGTTAGGTAAGTCTAACATAAGTTATCATATCATGCCTAATATCTATTCGCAGTCAGCAAAGATCGACTGTAACCTCATTCCTTTCGCAATAGTCTTATTAAAGAGCCTAATATTTTAATAACTAGAACTGATACATCACCTAGCCCACGTAAAGCTCGCCGTTTCGATAACTTGTACCCCTTTGTGTTTTTGTGTGTTTAGTCAAACGTTAGAGCATTTGCTCTAAAATTATAATGAAATATAACTTATGTGAAATAATAAAATTTAGTACCTCTCTGTATATAAAATCAGGCCTGCCACATGTTACGTAATTTTTTTGAGAGGGCAGACATTTATTTGTTCGTTATGTGGAGAATTTAATATTCAAATTAAAAAAGCTAGCGGCATTCTAAAGAGCAAGTAACATAATAAACATGCACATAGGTTTGCCGGGCACCTAGATTTAAGTAAGGCTAGGCAGACCATAGAAATCGTACTAAACATATAATTTTTTATAAACGTGATAAATTTCATCGTGGTAGGTATTTCGTACAGCACTCCGAATTAATTTAATTAAAAATGCCTTGGTCACGATTTTTAAAAGTCAGCCACTGGATCAACATTTACTAGCATACTTTCTACCAAAATTTACAAGTTCTACGAGAGTGCTATAGTATCGTGGTCTCCTGAACTATTAGTTAACTTCAATTATTGTTCATGTCTTGATCAAAATCTCTACAAAATAAATCACGTTGGTTCTGATATTAAATGTCTCTAGTATATCACTATAGATGTTTTTTAAAATTCATTAATTTTCAAATGTACATTAAATTGATTGTCGAAAGAAATATATTTCCAGCCGAACAGGCGATGATTTAACTGACACCCGCAGAAATAACGATGAATCAGCTATTTTTATAGTACTTTATGTCACGTATTGTTAGGGACGTGAACACATTAACGGTATGTGATGTACCCTTAACGAGCTCTTATGGTCAATATTATACATCATTGTAATGTATATATTTGTATTCTGAAGTACATATAATATGGTAATTCTGAATGAGAGGGTTGAATAGTAGTGAGGCAATATCTATAAATATTTTCGTAGTTCTTTAATATACGGAAATTGTTGGTCTAGATGTGACATAATAGTCAACAAATACAAAATTCTAATCCGTAGAATTATCTCATCACGTAGCTACAATTGATTAGGTATATAATATTGTTACCAATTTTATTTCTAATTCAACTTATAATTTTTGACTGTCATCACTGATTCCCTAATACGTAACTTTGAGACTATTGCAGGATTCACTGAAACATTTTTCAATGTTATACCCTACTGTTACTTTAAATATGCACCAAGATGTGCACGTAATTTCATATTAATTTATCTAATAGTTTGTTTGTATCAATTATTTTTGTAAACGTCAAAATTAGATATACACCTTTTCAATTAAATGTTGCTTTTTTTTTAATAAGTTGTTAGTGGAATGAATGTCATTTTTGGCCTAGTGGCGATTTTAATTTTCACATTTGGTGCAAACATTCGCTACTTCGTCGAAAATGGTATTAATAATAGCATTGACCAACAATCCGTTTTTGGTCTTAGAACTTTAATAAATTAATAGACAAGTACGTTAAATACATAACATAATATTTCGTGATGTGTGGTTCTGTCTTTTAGTAGAAAGTGTCCAGGACCTGATTTCCAGTAACCTAAAATAACCTTACAATGATTCTTCTTATTAACCATAAGAAGAATCAAAAATCCAGAAAATTCAATATGGCGAGAAGCTTTAGGAAAACGGCAGAGTATATCGGGTTGAAGCCTAGGGAGTTAATTGGAAAAGGGATCATTATGCAAGCATTTTTTTTTGGCCGTACATCTGCTCTTCATTAGCTTAAAGTCCAAATTAACTTTTAAAATGGTGACCAAAGATCTAATATCCAAGACAAGAAATCTAGATGGGAAATAGAAAAATAAAGTCAAATCCGAAGTAAATCAAATGGACGCTTGAAATAGAAATCAAATGTTACGTTTTGAGTGCGGTACCGAGATTGTACAAGCACTTTACCCCACATTTATATACTTCCTTCGTTCCTTCCTTCCTTCATGATACAATCTCCCTGACGTTTCAGATGTCTGTTCCTAGGCTTTAAATTTTTTATGTAAGATCAAGTGATGAAAATTCGTTTCACTGACATTATCATTACTGTATAGCGTAGGTTAACATATTAAAAACTGCGAACGAATACTTACATCGATATCTTCACAGATTCAGGAGATATTTTCAACACTCGTACAAGTACTCGGTTCCCAGTACTATTCGCATTCGCATTCACACGTTTATTTTTAGACAGTGGATCACATCTCGACAGCCCGGATTTTAAAATCCATCTTAATATCCCGGCAGCCAGGATCGTTCAATAACTTAAAAAAATCCCGGCAGTGTAAAAGTTAACACTGTAAGATGTAACAGGCAAGACACCATCTATTGAACGATTAAATCTAATTTCCAACTTATTGGATTCTTTTGAGACGATAAATTGAACAAGCTAGCAGTTATATTCTTCGCCGATTTACTGCACTTTTTATATTATTATTGCACATTATGTAGGATACTCTTCTCAGTTTTTTGTAAATAATATTAGTTTTAGACATTTTTAGTTTCATTGCAAAACATAAAAAAAATAATGTAAAAAAAAAATTATTTAAAATATTTATAACTTTTTTATTTATTCATCGATTTTGTTCAAAGACAATAGTGTTCCTTTTCCAGCTAACAGTAACTTACTGTCCAAATTTCAATACAATCGAACTTTTCATTCTTACGCTACCGTGCTTACAAGAAACGTGACGGACGGACAAACAGACGGACAGACAGACGGACAAACAGACGGACAGACGAATGGATGGACATCTTGAAAGTTGTTCAGAATTCGGTCACCAACACAGTGATATAAAAATTTTTTCTCTACGAGAAATATTACCAGTTTTAGAAATGTGCCGATCGAATGCAATATACTCTTCGTTTTGTATTTGCGAAGAGTATAGTAAGCATTTTCAACTTAGCAGTCTGACATGGGATAGCATCTGCCCGTCTGTCTGTCCGTCTGTCTGTCCGTCTGTCTGTCCGTCTGTCTGTCCGTCTGTCTGTCCGTCTGTCTGTCTGTCCGTCTGTCTGTCCGCCCACCACGTTTCGTCTAAGCACGATAACTTAATAACTAAAAGCTCGACTGTATTAAAATTTGGACAGTAATTTATCGTTAGCTAGAGGACGAACCCTATTGTTTTTAATCAAAATCGATGAATAAATAAAAAAGTTACACATTTTTTAAATAATTTTTTTTTGCATCCATTTTTTTATGAGGACAGATGCATCTCGAATTGTTCCGTAGATGTCCGTACAACTTGGTTGCCAATGTTAAAAGAAGAACTTCACAAACTTAACATTGTATAAAAACTAAAAAAAACTGTTAACTATATCATCAGTTCTAAGTAAATAGTAAGTATCTATGGATATTGAATAT
This sequence comes from Stenurella melanura, assembly GCA_963583905.1. Taxonomy (NCBI): domain Eukaryota; kingdom Metazoa; phylum Arthropoda; class Insecta; order Coleoptera; family Cerambycidae; genus Stenurella; species Stenurella melanura. Next base: position 200,935,353 of record OY757309.1, read on the forward strand.
AACAAACATCCTTAGAGCTATGTATTTATCCTACACAGCAAAAAAAATTTTCAAAAAAGCCGTGAAAAAGGAAACAGATTAGATTTCCGAAACGTCGGCGAAATATTTAATATCAAGTTTTTATACTTATTTGTGTTATTTATTTAAAAAAAGCAACCTCTAACTGATCCTTTGACGTAAAAGTCACAGGCGAAGAGGTTATTTACCAGTAACACATTGGTTAATTCTGATATTTTGTAGATTCCCCGAGCACCGCTTAAAAAGAAATAATACATGTGGCAGGAAGTCCCAAGGAATTGAAGAAGAAATTTTTTTTTTATGTTTTGTAATTCAACTAAAAGTGTCTAAAACTTATATTATTTATAAAAAAAACTGCGAAGAGTATCATGTAGAATGTGCAACAATTATATAAAAAGTGCAGTAAATCGGCGAAGAGTATAACGGTCAGCTTGTTTTTCCCTGGGAACGGCGCTACTAATTAAATATTCTAATTTTTATTCAGATAAATACATATTAAATAATATTGATACTAATTTAGTTTCGGAAACAAAAAAATTACTGCATTGATTTAAACCAGAAATTAAATTTTAATACCAATATCATATTGGTTAATTTTCCAATGAGACAACAGATAGTGAGAGCCTTTGTAATATGAAATGGTCAGTGTTTTAGAAATACCCGCTTGTTAATTTCATTATACTCGTATAATGCCTTTGTTCATGGCAAACTCAGTTCAACATGGATTAATTGGAGTGTGGTACTGTATTTATGTCACCATTCAACATTCAACATTAATTAAATCAGAATAATTTAACAGTGATATTTGACTATTTTGTCGTTGCAAACAAGCAATTTTTTGAAACGTCGCATCGTCTCATTTCTTTGTATTAAAGATTTCCATTATTAATGACAATTTAGTCAAATACCAATTCTCTCATGTATTCACACAAAAATTGCACTCTTATTAGATATTTTTATTTTCAGTTGATGTTTTAATTTGAATTTTGTTAAAATGAGAAGTGTGTAGCATTTGAAAAAGCTACATGGCTATTTTCAATTTATTTACAGTAAATTGACTCTAATTAATTCACTTATTGGAGTAGAGAGGTATGCAACCACTCATACTTTATCAATTAGTTGCATTTTTTTGTTGTAAGCTCTTTAGGGTGTCCGGGAATTGTGCATTCTCTTGTTTTTCTAGAATGTTGGGGCAAAAACTGCGATAATTCAGTGACGAAAATAAACGATGACGGTGAAAAAGAAATGGGTGTAGAACTTGATGAACAGCAATTTTCGCGTTTATTTCCACTGTATTCTTCAATTATCACCGAAAATATAGAGTTTTATAAACTTTCTGTTTAAGTCCTGGAGAGGATTGGAACCTTCGGTGTTTCGGCATAAACTTGAGAAGGTTAAAATTAAAATACAATTTTGTCACTATTCGCACTTTTCATGTTTTGCAACTTTTTGTACTTTCAGTAGCATTCAGCTCTCCATTACTTGTTATATTTATAATTAAATTCGTTTTCTTGAAATGTCTTCTTGACCGCTTGTCAAGTCAGCCAGGTACCTTCTGTTAAGTAAAGAGAAACGAAGCTACAATTTATAGTGGAGTTCAAACCATTTCTTGGGAATAATTTTATAATTAAATTATTGATCGCAGATAACCCCGAATGGTCGCACTAGTTCTATCATATAGTGTAGTTTAAACAATGTCTTCCGTGTTTTTGTGGTCCAAAGGGTGGCACGATAGAAAATTGATAAAACACAAAAAGTTATAATACTTACCTCCCCTTTGAATCCTCCCCCCCTTAATTGCTTTTATTTTTTCTTAAAAGTTTCGACGTAATTTTATACTTCTATAAGAAATAACATTCCAAAGTGGAGTAGAATGGGCCTTTCCCGCATGACTGAATTTTACTACTTCACTATAATCAAGCCATATAATAAACTGCAATATAATTTTATTTTAATTTAGTTTCTTCCAATTTTTTACGTTCTACCAAATATTTACATTACAAAATCAGTTTTATTTCAGGTAATTTGAAACGTAAGTTTTAAGGCGCCATGCGTGACGTCACACTGATTAGACCAATAAAAGTCGTATTCTTAATGAGGATCCTCTATTGCCAGATGTATGTCTTTTTACATGAACATCGTATTTCCGTTATCAATTGTCTACTTTGAATAGCGCATTTTTTCGTTACAACGTATTCTTCGTTTCTCTGACACTAAATAAAAGCAAACATTGTATCAAGTTTTGACTGTATGAGTTTCTAAAATCTATATATCAGATTTATATTCTCTATTTTTGTTCATTTGGTTCACATATGGTATAATGCCAGTTTCATTTGGCAACGCTGTACTGAAATGTTCAAACTTTATTCGATAACCTCACTTTCTATTGTTTACGTTCGATACGAAAATTAATTTTGCTCTCTTCTAATTATAAAATGCCGCTTAAAAAGGTTTGTTTTGTACCAGTGTGTCCAAATAATAGTGAAAATAGTACGAAGTTATTTTTGCGAGTTCCAACAAATTTGGAAATTCGAAAATTATGGTGGAAAGTTGCAAAAGTTCCAGGTATTGTTTATACTGCTCCTGGATTTTTCTGTTGCGAAGATCATTTTAACGTATGTGTATGTATATATTGTTCTTTCTTTTAGTGGACCTTTTACAAATCTGTCTTCACATTTACTCATATTTTTAAAAGAAATTAATACTATAACACCAAACAAGAAGTAAACACGCTGGGCTGCACTCTCGTGATTTATGACAGATACTTCTTGGCACTGTCAATGGGCGTCATAAACGCACGTTCTCAATTAAGCGTTACCACTTTGCAATATGAGATTCTATTGGTAGTTCCTCATAAATGTACTTCAGGCACCAATAGAATTGCAGGTTGTGGAAAGCAAGGCAGAGAAGTGAGGTTCTTTTTGAATGCACCTTCATAGCTAATTCTGACGGCCGTTTAATCCCATACTGATTGGTGCAGTTTATGATGACGTCACATTGGCGCCCGAAAGCTATCGTTTCAAACTGCTGTTCATTTACGGAACATTTGTATTTTTTTTGTGGTATTTTATGCGCTCAGAAAAAAAATAAAAATTCATTTTTAGTAATATTTTGATAGGCTCTTTCCAATAACACAATAAAAAAAAATTGAGGGAAAAGCCCATTGAACTACTGTTAAGCATTTAAATTGTTAATATGAAACATATTTCAGTCATTAATTTAGTGTAACGAAAATTAATAAAAGGATCATGTCTGGGATTTAAGTAGGTAATAACCTGGAGAAAGAGATGATGCATTCTTTCCACTTCCAAGTTCCGGGAAAATTCAAAAAAATTTGGAAAAACTATTTGATTTTCGGTTTCTTTGCTCTAGCGGCTAAAATAATGAAAATAGAGAAAGAAGTTCTCAAAAAAAGTTGTAGCTCGTTTTTTTCTCTACAAGAAAGGTCTTCACAAATTTTTGTCTTACTTAAGCCGTTTAGAGGATAAATCGAGTTTTCCACTTATAGTTTTAAGCCGCTTCGAAATGCGCGAAAAATGAGAATTCTCCAGGCGTTTCGCACGACCAGGCTCATCGATCGATAATTCTTACTATTCAGAGCCCCTAAAAAAAATGAAAATAACATAAAATGTGGAGAAAAGTCTCAGCTTTAATGTGGAACTAATCACAAAATTCATAAAAAATTTTCTCAAGGAGAGAAAGTGTCAGAAGATGGCTTAGTGAACTTTGTAGAGTTGATCCACATATTTATTCATATCTTTGCCGGGAGTCGTTACAATCATAATTCATGTTGTTTATATATTCTTATACAATGATATATTAATCCAATTAACATTTTATTGCAATTACTTTTGTTGGAAAAATATGCCTTGCAAAGTAGAGGGTATATTTCTTATCTATCAATCACCTCCAAATTTTGGAGTTCAATTCGCTATGTCTTAAGTAATAATAATAGCACAGTCTTAATTTTCGAATTATATGTACAATAAAACATATTCTTTCGAATGACTTTAGAGTTTTTTAAATGCGCGCAGTACTTTTTGAATTTGTCTACATTGTTCATACACGTTCAGAAAATGCACAATTATACAGTAAAACATATACAACTTATTTGCTTCTTAACATTCCTCAATGAAATTTTCACGAAATATAGATTAAAGTACGTGGAATCGAATCCATGCAGTGAAAAAGCACCCATTGTTACGAGAGAAATGGGCAGGATGCATAAAACTCAAAGATGTGAATAAATCAACTGTATAAATTTTACTAAGCCATCTTCTAATACTTTTTTCTGATGATGATAAAAATTTGTATGAATTTTGTGATTAGTTCCACATTAAAGCTGAGACTTTACTCTACATTTTACGTTGCTTTCATTTTTTTTGCAGCTCTGAATAGTAATAATTATCTATCAATATATCCGGTCGTACGAAATTCATTTTCCGCGCATTGCGGAGCGGCCGAAAACCATACGTGGAAAACTTCATTTATCTCCTAAACGGCTTAAGTAAAACAAAAATTGGTAAAGACCTATTTTGTAGAGAAAGAAACGAGCTACAAATTTTGTTGAAAACTGTTTTCTGTATTTTCATTATTTTAGCCGTTAGCGCAAAAAAAAAACGAAAATCAAAAAGTTTTTCCAAATTTTTTTGAATTTTCACGGAACTTGGAAGTACAAAGTATGCATCATTCCATTCTACAGGGCATTAACTACTTAAATTCCAGAGATGATTCTTTTATTATTTTTTGCAAGGTTTTTACAACATTTTGCCTTCATTGCCTGTACTATAGGCTATTATCTGTAATGTTTTCATCGCTGACTGTTTGTAGGACTTAACATCTTGACCACTTAGCATGATTTTCTAAAACAGTCTGAACTATGTTTGTCTCAGATCCTCAAATGGTATGGGTCGACAGAAGGCATAAACGGCTTGATTTTGAGGACTTGCCGTAGCTAGTTACCCGGAACATTGACTTCTGTGTCAACGTAAGTGTAGTCTGGTATCACGGTTAAAGCTATTTGAATTTTTCTACATTTCTATGACACGTTCGTGTTTTCTCGACAAGCTTCTTACCTGAGCTAATCATTTGGTCCCGTCTTATTGACCAATTTCGTTTGACCGATATGTTCTTCATTCCTAATGTTTATATTCTTATTTTCATGTACTTATTCGATTCTGCCTGCATAATCTTATATGTATAGCAGACATTTCTTTTCTTCTTTTGTATTGGGTAGGTATATTTTATGTCCTGATGGCGTTGTTTATGACCCTGGGCTTAATTCATGTTTCCCAATGTATGACCTTTGGTTTATTTCAGTGTTTTCGTATATACATGGTGTATCAAAATTAAAGGTACATACGTTACTTGTGGATAGAGGGCACTTTGGCGGTTCCAAATTACCCGCCGTTAATGCATACATCGTCCTTCCTTACTGAGATACGGGATGTTTTATTGATTTTGGCCACATCTTTCTTTGATCATAACTATTGAACCACCCTGTATAATTGGTTCATACTTAGAATATATGTTTCGCGTCTTTTTTTATAGAACTTCATAATAAACCAAAAAGAAATCCAGGTCCGGCTTAATAAAAAATTGACAATATGTTGTATGTCAAAATCAACATCATGACAAAATTTTGTAGATTTGTTTCGATATTCGAAAAGAGCGAAAAATATTCAATAGAGTAGCTCACTTAATTTGCTTGCGCTTTTCATTCATCAGTCATGATTACTTGCCGTAAATTCAATTTCATTAAAATGGTCCAGACAGTTGGTACTAGAATATTTATTTCAGGGTTAATTAACAAAAAAAATTAACTTGCAGCAGTGACAATTCTTTCACTTCTAGACTAGGTAAGTGAACTATTGTAAAATAATTTTGAAGACAATGTAGATTTGCGCACATAAATCAAAATACTACTTAATTTTGTGAGTATACATTTAAAAATAATATTATTTTTAATGCATGTATTTACAATAACAATAAATACGTGAAAGTAATAAATACATAACTACAATAACTGTTCAAAGTGGTCTCCATTTCGTTGAATACATTTCCTTGCTCTAGTAGTAATATTTCTAATTGCACGTCTAATCATATCTGAATTATTTCTAACTTCTACGCAAGCGTTATTAACGTCTCTACTACTAATGGCAACGTCATATACCTTTGCCTTTAAATGTCCCCAAAGATAATAATCAACAGGATTGAAATCCGGTGACCTTGAAGACCAATGATGAGGTCCATTTCGACCTATCCACATATTTGGAAAATTGTCATTTCGGATATTTCTCACAATATTCCTAAAATGAAGTGGAGCGCCATCATGCTGGTAATACATTCCTGCAATATTTTCATTTTCCAATAACATGGGAAAAAAATGTTGCAAAAAGTCTAAATAAAGTTCACCTGATAATCTGTCAGGGAGGATATCCATTCAAATGATTGTTGAACACACCGCACCAAATTAATATTAACAGCAAATCGATGTTGGGATTTATTCTGCGTTACAGCATATGGATTCTTCTCGGTCTAAACAAGTGAATTTCTTAAATTATAAACACCATCTCTTGTAAATTGTGCCCCATCTGTAAGCAGACATCTGTTAAGAATTCTTCGATTCCGATAATCCAGTTATTAAAATTTAACCGATGAACTTCATCCCCTTCCTTTAACTTCTGAACTTGTTGAACATGAAATGGATATGGATGATTTTTTTTTAGTGTTCTCCAAACACTGACATGTTGAACACTTAAAGCATGGCCCACTCTTCTTGTGTTAATTTTTGGATTATTTGCAACAATATTTGGTATATTCTCTTCTACAGCTAAAGGTTGCCTTCCTTGATACTAATTTAAGGTCGCCATTGGATACCGACCATGATTTTTAGAATAATTGACAACTCTAGCAAAAGTTTTATGATCAGGAATTCGGCGTCCAGGAAATCTTTTTTGATATTCTGTCACAGCAGCCCTTCCATTGCCATCACAAAATCCATACACATAGATTATATCCGTATATTTACCGAATGAAAATTGATAATGCATATTATATACTTTGTAATGTGGGTAATAATATTAATACAAATAACAAGTATTTTAGAATAATAAAACGCAAGTATGTCGAACCAGTAAATATGAACTGTCATATACTAAAATTTTCAGCTTTGTCTACTTGACGGCAAAGCAGCTATGTTATGAAATCATCTCGTATGTCTTAGTAAATGGATTGTTCGTAATCGAAGCATTCTTAACAGATGTCTGTTTACAGATGAGCCACAATTTACAAGAGGTGCTGTTTATAATTTAAGAAATTCACACGTTTGGACAGAAAAGAATCTACATGCTATAAGACAGAATAAATCCCAACATCGATTTGCTGTCAATATGTATGTATTTGGTGCGGTGTTTTCAATAATCATTTGATTGGGCCACATATCCTCCCTGATAGATTTTCAGGTGAACTACATTGTTCTTAAAGTTACTTTACTTACCTAGTCTATGGGTAAGACTTGTCACTGCTGCAAGTTAATTTTTTTTTAATTAAACACTGAAATAAATATTCAAGTTCCAAGTGTCTCGACCATTTTAATGAAATTGGATTTACGGCAAGTAATCAAGGTTGATGAATGATATGCGCAAACGAATTAAGTGAGCTGCTCTATTCATTATTTTCCGCTCTTTTCGAATATTGAAACAGATCCACAGAATTCTGTCATACAGGGTGTTGATTTTGACATACAATATATTGTCATTTTTTCATTAAGCCGGACCTGGACTTCTTTTTGGTTTATTATGAAGATCTATCAAGAAAAATAAGTGGAACATACGTTCTAAGTATGAACCGATTATACAGGGTGGTTCAATAATTATGATCAAAGAAAAATTTGGGCAAAATTACTAAACATCCTGTATCTCAGTAAGGAAGGACGATTGATGCATTAATGCCAGGTAATTTGGAACCGCCAAAGTTCCCTCTACCCACAAGTAGCGTATGTACCTTTAACTTTGAAACACCCTGTATGATCATAGGTTTATGCCAATTTCTTTGTAGAGAAAATAAGTATAACACACGGTAATAAACAATATCATCAGGAAACAATATAATCAGTACAGTTGACGAAAATAAACATACAACGTACTATGATTTCCAATGCAAAACCGAAAAAAGGAAAACAATTTTCTTAATACAAGACGAATTCAATTTACTGGAGTTTTATAATATTTTGTGTCTATATATGGAAGTTTACATCAGACATGAAGATACATAAACATTGGGCTTAAGAAAAACATCAGCCACATAAAAAAAACGTTTACTAAATATTTAAATACTTAAAGTACACATAAGTAACCACCAGCCGAGAAAATGCAGTCACAGAAATGCTCAAAAAATTCAATCAATTTCAACCGTGATGCCGTACTGCAGCTACTGTTAACATTGAAATCAATTATTCGGATAACTGACCACGTGGCATCTTCGGAACCAATCTATGCATTTTCACAATGCATATAAATAGAGGAGCATAGTCCGCCAAATTTAACATTGCTACTCAAAACCATTAACACGAATGAGTAGCGGAAAACTAGGGTACAGATCGTCTATTTCACGAGAGCCGTAGAAAAGAACAGACTGTTAAAGTAAAATATATTTTGGTGACTAAATCTTCATGCAATAAATTAGAAACTTAATACAATAAAAAAGTTACTTACGGGTTTGTTTTCTGAATGGACCCCATGTAAATCAATGAACTGCGGGGGTATCGGCCTGCTGCTTTCTTCTTTAAAAGGAGACTTATCTTCCTTCTTGGCCTTGTGATGTTTTTCTTTTTCAGTATGATGGTCTTTATAATAATCGTCAGCAGCCTCAATAGCATGTCCGTGGTAATCTCTATAAATACCCTGAGAGTCAATAAAATGAAGTTCGAAGGAATGAGGAACTCCATGGGAATCGACGTATTGTCCTGAATCCCTCTTATGATCCAAACGATGACTTTCTGCATCTTGATGGTGTTCATTGGGAGTATGCGGCAAGACAGGGTATTCTCTGCTATGCCCCAAATGTTGATCTTTGTAGTGCACGTCATGTGGATGATCAACTTTATGGGGACTCTTAATCATCATATGAACTTCTTTACTGCCATGCTGCTCTTTTCCATGATGATCCTTCCCGTGATGGTCTTTACTGTGGTGGTCTTTATGGTGATCCTTATGGTGATGGGGATGAGGAATATGATGATGGGAAGCTTCCATCAACGTAGGCTGAATATGCGTCACGAACTGCGCCATTTTGATTTTATAGTTTATATATTGTTCTCTTTTTAACGTTCATTCTGTAGTGGTTATTACTAGTAAAATTAATGATAAAAATATTTATTATTTGGTGGGTATACAAATGGCTTTCGTTTAAACCATTATTGCATATTTAATTAATAAAAAATGCATATGAATTAGTATGTTAATCTGTTTATAAATTATATTTTTTAACCAACTAAAAATTGGTGGATGGATGGATGGTCAGCTGTACAAAATTTTCGGCTTGTAATTGCTTAAAATTTTTCTAAGGCAGGACTTAAATTATATCTTAGATTTACTTAAATTACTTCTTTTCCTAATACAACGAAAGTACGATATTTATTTTTCTCACAAGTATAATTTGCAAGAATGTGAAAGATCTGGTGTTACATTAATAAAAGCGGTACAAATGTTAATCTGCTTGTTTTTTAAACTTGCGTAACTTGACGAATCGATTATATAAAATTTTCTTTACATGATGTTTGGAAAGAACTCATGTAAAAACAGAACAGTGTGATACATGTCCTAAATTGATGTAGCGGTGTAAATATTACTTACTAAAAACATTTTATAAAATTTATGGGTCAGTCAACTTGGCCCCCCTCAGTTATTTTTTCTTCATCAATTTGCTAGCACACAATGATTAGACCTGGCACATCCTAGCACAACCATTTTTTAAAGCTAGCACATCCCCGCGCAAATAATACATACAGGGGGGGTAAGTTGACGCTAGCCCCCCCACTTATATTTATCTCTTGAATTTGCTAGCACACAATGCTTACACCTTGTATACTCTAGCACAACCACTTTCAAAGCTATCACACCTACAGGGGTGGTAATATACAGTATGTAAATTGTTTGTGCTTACACCTAGCACACGCCTGCAGAACCATTTTCAAAGCTATCACACCTACAGTGGTTGTAATATACAGGATGTAAATAATTTCCTCAGCCCCCCCCCCCCTCCCAGTTATTTCTTTGTCTTCAATTTGCTAACACGCAATGCTTGTACCTAGCACATCCTAGCACAACCTTTCTCCAAGATAACTCTCCTACAGGGTCGACAATATATAGGGTGGAAATTTTGTCCCGCCCACAGATATACTACATTTTCTATTATTACTCAGATTGCCTTACCAAAAATAATCACATATATAGTAGAGGGTTGAAATTTTTTTGTGTGCTCCCATGTACTTTTTTTTCTCGAATTTGATATCACACAACATTAACACCTAAACAACTAAACAACTAAATACTCAATTAAACATATTAAACTTTATTTCATGAATAATTTTTAGAATCATTTTAGTAATATAGTAACACACCACAATAATAATAATGACATACTTAAAATATAATATACATATACATATACCTGTTAAATTTTACATTTATGCGAAAAATCATTAAAAGTCGCCTTGTATCTCATGTTTTTTCGTATTTTATTTTAAGAGACGGCCACCATTTTCCAAAATGGCGGCCGTAGCATAATATGCACGGATGTTATTAATGGTATGATATTGCTGGGCGCTAGTAGGTACTGCATACCTATGCAATGTTTCGAATTATTTCCAGGGAAGGATTTTTTCATAATATGATTGTGCTAAAAGTTGACGAAATAAATTAAGTGAACAATATATAGGCCAGTAGGAAAAAAACAGAGTTTTTAAGAAGATATGAGAGACAGCACTTTTTTACATAGAAATCTATGTTCTGACCTAACATTTTATCAGACGGCGACAAAATATTAGGTGGGGAAGTATGTTTTATATAGATAATATATTTTAAGTGTGTTATTATTATTATTATGGTGTGTTATTATATTACTAAAATCATTGTAAAAACTATTCATGAAGTTTAATTCATTTATATAATTATTTAGTGGTCTAGGTTTTAACATTGTGTGCTATCAAATTTGAGAAAAAAAGTACATGGGGTTTACAAAAAAATTTCAACCCTCTATATTAACCTCTCTACTTCAACCTTCTATTATATATATGATCATTTTTGGTGAGGAAATCTGAGTAAAAATATAAAATGTAATATATCTTTCTACTCTATATATTATCGTCTCTGTAGGAGCTTTAAAATAACTGAGGGAGTTGAAGAAAAAATTACACCATGTATATTACCGCCCCTGTCGGTGTGCTAGCTTTGAGGTGGTTGTGCTAGCGTGTGCTAGGTGTAAGCAGTGTGTGCTAGGAAATTCAAGACAAAAAAATAACTGAGGGGGTAGCATCAACTTGCCCCCTTCCCGAAAATAGCCCCTACTTATAATTTGCGCGGGGTGTGCTAGCTTTAAAAATTGTTGTGCAAAGGTGTGCTAGGTCTAAACATTGTGTGCTAGCAAATTGAAAGAAGAAAAATAAGTGAGGGGGGGGCAAATTGACTGAACCGAAATTTACGTTTAAAATATTATTTTATTGCTTCTTCTTAAAACATTTTACATTGATGGAAATAATTTGAAAAGAGAAATAAATAAATCATTATCTGAAACGTAAAAACATAGAATTTAAAGTTTAAATTGAAAAAATTCCTGATTTTTTGCCGGTTGTTTCTTGTTTTGTATTTATTGGGAGAAATCGAATATTGAAGAGCTTAATTACTTTTCTTAATTGAAATAATTAGTGCATTATGATACTATATGTCATTCGGTTTCAGTGCGCTGGTATTATGACATACTTCTCATTTATGTAAAGACATCTTGAAACGTGAGAAGTATTTATGCAGAACGATTTCTTGCGAGACGGTTTCCAACTAAAGTAACATTTGTTGAGTATCTCTACGACCACTTGAGGCTAATGGTGTTATTCAAAATTAAACAATCACAGCCAGTAGCGAAAATAGCAGTAGAAAAGAGAATATTGGACTTAGTTTTAGGAGATTCCACAGTCGATATTAAATAGAATTACCATCATGCCAGCATGTATAGACGGTCTAAGTTCTTTTAACAGCTGCTTTGTCAGATAAAGAAAATTTAAAACTGTGACAGATGACGTGATGCTATCAGACGTGCTATGCAGCAAACCATGCTCAATTAAGCTAGTTCACAGATCACAAAATGGTAAAACGTTATGAGTAGGAAGATTATTTGGTCAGCATCAGCTTCAAAACAATTCCAAAATTATTAGACGAGGTACCATGTCAAACTTGTTCCGAGCTTATATCGCCTCTTAGCAACAATACCAGAAATCAATTAATGAATTGTTCTATCACCTAATCTCAATTTGTTGGATTTTGTCGTTTGGGGATATATTTTATTTACGTCTATTTCGCAGAAATTCAAAAAAAAGTGATTTTTGACAACCAATTGTTTAACGAATTCCTAAAAATTTGCAGATATCGGAATGTTTAGATACTGTTGAATTGATAGTCATTACCAGCAACATCCTAGCATGACGAGTAGTTCAAAACAAAAAACATATATTTAATAATTCAGGTAGAAACCGCGTTATATTTTGATAAAATTGTTAATAACTTTTTATTTCGATCAATCATCCACCTCTATCAATATTGATTTACTCATAGTAGTTGCAACATGTTGCGATGCTTACCGTTTTTGTCTAGTACGATTGGATTAAAGGAAAAAAAATAAAAATTTCAACAAAACTGAATGATATTTTATTCCAAGATTTTTAGGGATCTTTTTAATATTTTGGAGGCTGTTAAATAAAAAAAAATGGTTTATCCAACACAGGCATAGAACATGGCTATTACTGTGGTGATTTTATATATAGAATGTGGTGTATTAGTATTACACACTAGTGAGAGAATATTTAAAAATTCACTAGAGAGTAAATGTAATAATAGCTTTTTTTCTTGTAAGTTCTTGACTCATTTTTTAAATAAACATTCAATTTTTCATATTTAGAAATATCAACGTTTTTATAAACTATCAAAGTTGCCTTCAGCATTGAATGCTTCTCCCACATTGACAGCACACAAGCAAACGTTAAAGAAGCTGCACACTTTTTCCAGTATAGTATTACATCTTCATTTACACCAGTAACACCTTTATGTTTTATCCAATCGTTATATTCACTGAATTCCTTTTGATAAAAAGCTCGAGATTGTGTAGAGTAAGTTTAAACAAACTTCATTTCCTTATTTTTAAATTCTTCCCAGACATACCAGTTTTCATCCATTTTTCACAACTATTTTTAATTTTTTACCTTTCTGTGTTGACTAGTAAACAATAAATAATAATCAACACCATAACAACCATTCCATGACTTTTCCGATTACAATTTTTACAAATATAAAAATTAGTTTGTCAAATGAATTGTCAAATTCAAAAAAATATTAGTCAAATAAAGTTTCATTAATAGATAGTGCTGGATAAAATTTTGTATGGCACAGGTGTGTAATTATACATTAGTCATTTAAGAAAATTAACTGCCCGACCTAACGGCTCGTGGCTAACTTTTTCTTGCTTACCAGAGTAAATTGTCTTCCGAAATTTCTTCGCTTCATTACTTCGGATATTGTAGATAACAACATATGATGTGAATGAGTGTATACCTGTTCGTGGGAGCGATATTTGAAAATATATTTGACAGGAAAAATGAATTAATTGTGGCAAGTGAAACTTGCTGTATGTATTGTGAAAAGTAAAACGGATCAATGCGAAATGAGAAAAATATGTTAAAATTGTTTGTAAAGTTTGTTTGAACTGGTAGAGTACGGATATAGACAACGGTGATTTACAGTAGAGGGAGTGGTGCTATTGAATTTCATTCAGATTGTGTAGAATATGAAAACTAAAGCCTCTCGATATTACCGAGGTCTCCTTCTTATATGAAATCAATATACTAAGTAGTATGATTTATTAGTATGAATTTTAAAACACCGTTAAAAGCTTATATAAGCTCTTTTTAGCATAATGGTTATTTATTTTCTTAAGAAATTTAAAATTATATGAAGAATATTATAAACTACTAAGGAACTGTACTTAATTAAAATTTGAATTAGGGATAGTTATTAAACATTTTTTTTCTATTTATCCATGATTAAAGAAATATTATTTAGGTTTTGTTATTTTTATTGGGTAAAGATCGTCTAGAAGTTGATTCTTCAATACTTGTAACTACTACAGAATATCTCATATTTGATAGTATACGAGCTAAAACAAAATTATGAAATAAATTATTATAAAGTTAAAAAATCGGTAAAGGTATTTACACAGAACTTGCCTCTTTATTTGCGTATGGCGGTCACTCTAAAAAATTATTAATTACGAAATAACATTGAGAATAATAATCGGAATATAGTTATCACTATTATTACAAAGAAAACCTGATAACTTTTGGTCAAAGGAATATAGAGTGCTCATCCAACAGCAAAAATTCAATACTAAATAACAGGTGCCTAATATGGAATGCTGGCGCAAATACCTTTACAAATGTCCTCCATGGCTGAACATTTTTCAATAAAAGTATAATAGTTGCATATGCCAAATATTATTGCCATCTGTCACATTTTCAATTCCACATTCACGTAGTGGAGTGAAAGTATCAGTAGTGGTTAAATTTCATTATTTTTGAAATTTTTCAAATACCTATGTTGGTAAAAAAATTTTCAACATTTTTTTCTCCGGAAATAGGCTTAGAATGTTATGAAATGTGGAAATTTTAAGTTTGAGCAAAAAAATGTTTCCTTCTGTTCCATAGTACCTACTTAGTGGTAAAAGAACTACAAATTTAAAAAAAAATAATATTTTTTTTTTAATTAGATTTAGAATGCCATGAAACGTGGAAATTTGAAATTTGAGCAAAAAATTTTTTTTTCAATCTATTCCAGTGGTAAGAAATTTTTGCAAAATGGTAAAAAAATCATCAATTTTTTTTTTCTGAAATAGGTTTAGAATGTCATGAAACGTGGATGTTCTAAATTTCAGCTAAATAAATTTTTCTCATCTATTTTATAGTACTGATAAAAAAAGATCAAAAAACATTTTTTTTAAATAGGTTTAGAATGCCATGAAACACGAAAATTTTAAATTTGAGCAAAAAACTTGTTTCCATCCATTCTAGTGGTAAAAAAAAATTTCCAAAATGGTAATACGTTCCATTTTTTTTAACAGTATTAGAATGTCATGAAAGGTGGAAATTTTAAATTGAAGCAAAAATATTTTTTTCATCTATTCTGTAGTTGTGATAAAAAAGATTAAACATTTTTTCAAGAATTTTTTTTTTAAATAGGTTTAGAATGCCATGAAACGTGGAACGTTTAAATTCGAACTAAGAAAAAAAATTCCGTTTTATTTTTAAAAAATGTTGGTAAAAAAAATTTTCAAAATGTTTTTTTCTGAAATAGGTTTAGAATACCACGAAACGTGGAAATTTTAAATTTGAGCAAAATGGAAAGTTTCCTTCTATTCTATAGTAGTAGTGAAATATTTTTGTTTTGAAATAGGTTTAGAATCCCATGAAACGTGAAAATTTTAAAATTGAGCAAAGAAGAAATATTTTTCCATCTTTTCTAGTGGCAAAAGTTTTACAAAAATGTTGGTGGAAAAAATTTTCAAAATTTTTTTTCTGAAATAGGTTTAGAATGTTATGAAACGTGAAAATTTTAAAGACAAAAACAAAATTTTTGTGTCTATTCTAGTGGTAATTTTTTTTTTCCAAAATGGTAAAATGTTGCAATTTTTTTTTCCGAAATAGGTTTGGAATATCATGAAACGTGGAAATTTTAAATTTGAGCAAAGAAAAATTTTCATCTATTCTGTAGTAAGTAGTGATAAATAGATTAAAAATTATTTCAAAACAATTTTTAAATATTTCAAAAAAATGTTTGGATTTGTTTGAATAGGTTTAGAATGCCATGGAAACGTGGAAATTTTAAATTTGAACAAAAAAAAAATTTTTTACAGCTATTTTAGTGGTAATTTTTTTTCAAAAATGGTAAAAAAAAATTCAAATTTTTTTTTGAATAGGTTTAGAACGCTATGAAACGTGGAAATTTTAAATTTGAGCAAAGAAAATAAATTTCCATCTAATTTAGTGGTAAAAAATTTTTCAAAAATGTTGGTAAGAAAAATTAAAAAAAAAAAATTCTTAAATAGGTTTAGAATGCCATGAAACGTGGAAATTTTAAATTTGAACAAGGAAAAAAACATTTTCTTCATCTATTTTAGTGTTAAAAATTTTTCAAAAATGTGGGTGTAAAAACTTTTCAATTTTTTTTTTCTAAAATAGGTTTAGCGTGTCATAAAACGTGGAAATTTTAAATTTGAGCAAAACAAATTTTTTTCATTATTTATTCTTTTTAGACGGTCCACCCTGCATATTTTCCAGTGAAAGTTTAACCATTTCTTCGTTGACAGTACTGTCAACTACCTACCAAATTTGAGTGCTCTCCGTCAAGTAGTTTTTAAGTTAATGCATCAACAGATAGACAGGCAGAGTGACGGAATTGAAAAAAACTATATTTTCTTATTCTCTTTAATCCGAAACGTCAAAATCCGAAAAAATCTCGGAGGGTGATTTTTTCTCGAATACAATACTTCCCTTCGGTATGCGAGGGAAGTAAGAGAAGTGGATTAAAACAATTGTCAATGTGACAGAAAAATCTTTTCAATCATTCATTGATTCAGTAATTCTAAGGTTCTTTTCATTGTGTCCACGGATGCATGTAACAAGAGTACAAAATTCTTTATTTCTTCAAGAAGAATTTGAGTTATTCTTGAGTGCAAATTACTTTGGTAAAGAGCCCAAAAATATGTACTGCGTGTTCAGAAACACGAAAAGTTGAAAAGTAAGAGGAACCTATCCCTTCTGAACTCCGGGTTAACAATTGCGAATTCCAAGCTAAAAAACTATGAATAGCTTGACCTTTCTGCACTTTCGTACATTAATTAATTAGTATCAAATTACCTGCCATATAAAAAAGCAAATCCTCTAATTGAATAACTTGAACGTGACTAACATCGTTTATTTTGTCAAAAATTAAAGGAGATATCTTAATTTATATCCTATAATCCTTAGTGTTAAGTTTCATTACATACAGACAATATAAATAAGCTGGAATCACGCAAATATATGTTTTATCACGTAGATATTATCGCATGTTATTATTTGATAATGAGAATACTATTTTGACAAGAAATATGATTCATAGGACATTATTCCGGAAAGAAGTGCAATAAATTAATAACACAGACCTACGAAAGGTGATGAAAAATCTGAATATGACTAAAGTAAATTGTTGTAAAGTCATTCATTTACTACCCCCATAAATACGTAATAAATCCGATCTTATCTGTATTACAATTCTTTTTATGTTTTTATATTTATAAATTATTTTCTGGTTCTTTTCGGTTTCTTTTTGTTTTATAGACCAGTCTGGAAAAATTATACAGTTGTATAATCAACCCGGAAATTACTTAAGAAGACTTCATTGTATGCCCGGGGGAAGGGTGTAATAGGTAATAGTTTAATTAGATGAAAAACAAGAATGATTGCCGTGCACCCCAGTAAAAAACAAGAATGTAACCACAGACATCTGTTTCGGAGCTATTGGTCCTCATCGGTGTAGCGAGAAAGTCGCTATGGATTAGGAAAGTATAGCACTTAGTCCTCTATTTTGCACTTTCGTACCTCATGTGCCACATACATTCGGCAATTGCAGTTCGTGATATGTAAACGTGTATCTGCGCAGGTAAACTACGCCTTGTTGCATGTCAACGCAGGGCATTGGCATTCGTTCATTCCGCCACCGCTTGACCGGGTCAATGACCCCACGCATTTTGCTTGGGGTATCATGGCAACCATTCTTGTTTTTCATTGCTTATCGAACTCCACAAACTTTTCTATTATTTAACTTAATAAGAGTTTTTGGGAATGTTCGATACTGTGCTATACTGTAAAAATAACAAAAAGCCAAAAAGAATAAAGTTCATCGCGTCGTACAACATTTTAATGGGAGCGCTGCCTAAATTGCTGAATATGCTATAATACTGCATATAGTCGAAATTGTATTTTCCACAAGAACTAAAGTATATAGTTAGCTAATAGATAGGTGAGGATAATTATTTCATACTTATTCATAGAAATTGTCTTGGTATTGCATGAAACATCTTTCTGAGTGGCTTTGTGTCTTTCCGACGAGCTCCAGAATAAGGGCGAAAAAAGTTTCAAAGGCTAAGCATTTCCAAGAAACAGAATGATAGATTTCATGAAAC
This sequence comes from Stenurella melanura, assembly GCA_963583905.1. Classification (NCBI taxonomy): domain Eukaryota; kingdom Metazoa; phylum Arthropoda; class Insecta; order Coleoptera; family Cerambycidae; genus Stenurella; species Stenurella melanura. The sequence continues at coordinate 200,953,851 of OY757309.1, forward strand.
TGTAATCCATTAGAATGACATTTTTTTAAGAGAAGGTAGGTAAATAAACTCATTTTAGGCCTTTGTTCTCATTTTGAACTGAATGTTCATGACCGTAAGAATATGTTTCAACACCAAAATACTTGTACGCTACACTGGAATACTATCACTCGATGTGTGTCATTTGTAAACGATATATAAGTAAAGTTTAGTTTTAATCTTCTCTAGATGATGTCAAAATGGTTGGCGAAACGCCAAACATCAGTGTATTGTTTAAGTGTTTTGTGTTTATTGAAACTACTTCAGGACTAATTTTTAAACGTTGAGATTTGTGACAGTGACGTGAGTGGTGGCATCTTTCCAATTTTAATAGACAAAATTCGAGAGAGGCCTGAAAACTGACCTAAAAAATACTCGTTGTTCAAGCAACTATTTAAAATGCATTCAGTTGTAAATATTTTTGTGGCACATAAATATTGCGGAAATAATCTACACAAATTTTCATGAATAGACACACTTGAAAGAAGAGATTCAATTTTGCAACAAAATTCTTGAACTCGATTTCGAGTTTTGGCGGCCACTTGTTGCTCTTTACTTTTTTGATCAGACTCAACTTGTAAACTAATTGTCACAGCCAGGTAATAGTAAATACTATCTTATTTAAAGTATAAAAATTGGCCACCCTTGATATATCATCATAATTTCTACCATTACCCTATTTGTAAATAAACAATGAAAAATAATTAAAAGTGAATAATTTTTTTTGTTTTCTTATAATTGTAATGAATATGTTTCAAAACAAAATCAAATAACTGTTCAAACTGTTTTTTAATGAATTGAAGCAGCAGTGGTACAAGTTTCCTCATATTTCCCTAAATATTCTTACTTCACAATTGTTTATAAATTGCTACAAACAATGCACAATAGTAAAAAAATTGTCTTTTTCAATTTAAATGGCACGTGACTTGTTCGATTATTTGTTATTTTAAAATTTTATTCAGAAAAAGTAATACCAACAATATTCCAAATTGTTCATATTATTTATTTGTTACATATTAAAAATTTCTTACCATTTATTGGGTATTTTGCCATTGCGAAATGTTTAGAAATTCAATGGAAGGAAGAAATCTCTGCGCCAAATGAATCACCGAATTTTTAAATATTTTTGCGGAAGTAGAAACATACCTAACGACGAAGAAGAAACAATATTGTTATTATTATTTTCCTCTATGTTCCTTAATTATATTTTTAAGTTGATCACCCTTTATATCTTTCACCAAATGCACAACAAGATCTCCATGACGGTTCATATAAACTATATGCCAAATATTATTTTCTTCTATTAAATTTTTACTTATTTCGCATACCGAAGGGAAGTATTGTATTCGAGAAAAAATCACCACCCTCCGAGATTTTTGGGATTTTCAAGTTTAGATCATGTAGAATACGGAAATATAGTGTGTCTGTCTGTCTGTTGGTGCATTAACTTTAAAATTTCCACGTTTCATAGCATTGTAAACCTATTTCAGAAATAATAAATTTTGAAATTTTTTTTATCACTAGAATAGATGGAAAAAAATATGCTTTTCTAAAAATTAAAACTTCCACGTTTCATGGCATTCTTAACCTATTAAAAAAAAAATTGAAATTTTTTTTGAAAAAATTTGTAATCTTTCTTTACCACTACTATCGAATAGAAATTTTACCACTAGAATAGATGGAAACTATTTTTGTTTGCTCAAATTTAAAATTTCCACGTTTCCCGACATTCTAAACCTATTAAAAAAAATGAAAATTTAATTGAAAAATCTAATCTTTTTTTACCACTACTACAGAATCGATGGACATTTTTTTTGCTCTAATTTAAAATTTCCACGTTTCATGAAAACTTTTGAAAAAAAAAATTGCAAATTCTTGCCCACTACAAAATACAAAATAGATGACGGAAAAAAAACGTTCTTGTTCAAATTTAAAATTTCCATGTTTCATGGCATTCTAAACTATTTAAAAATAAATTTTAAAAAAAAATTAATTTAAAATGAAAGTTGAAAATATTCTTACCATCACTATAGAATAGATAATGAAAAAAATTGTTATCACTAGAATGAAAAAAAAATGTTTTGCTCAAATTTAAAATTTCCACATTTCATAACATTCTGAACTTATTGAAAAAGAACTGAATTTTTTTTACCACTGCTATACTTCCACTCACACTACATGCATGTGGAACTGAAAATGTGACAGATGGCAATAATATTTGGCATATGCACCTATTACAGTTTTATTGAAAAATATACAGGGTGGTCATCCCAAGAAATAATTCAACCATGGTGGACATTTGTAAAGGTATTTGCACGAGCCTTTCATATTTGGCACCTGTTATTTAGTATTGAATTCTTGCCATCGGATGACCACCCTTTATATTTTTTTGACCAAAAGTTATTATGTTTTCGTTGTAATAATAGTGACAACTCTATTCCGATTATTATTCCAATGTCAATTCGTAATTAATGATTTATTAGAGTGCCCGTCATGCACAAATAAAGAAGGCGCCAATATTCTTGACTAAGGATGACGGTCTCGGATGATTAGGGGTCGAGCTTGAGCTCTTTGCCCCAAGAATAAGGGATAAAGGAAGTTCTGTATAAATACCTTTACCGATTTTTTAAAATTAGTTATTGTTCTTAAAGTGTCCACATTCTTATTAAAGATATATTGGGTTTTTTCTTAATAATGGCGTTAACTATCTGCCAACTATTATTTTCCTTCATCGAACAATTTATTAGATCTAGCGTGAACAGGCAGACAGAGAGGTAGACGAAGTTAAGCGACCGTAATTTTCGTAATTTACATAATCTGAAACGCAAGAATCGAAGGAAATATCAGAAAGCAAAGGACGTAAAAATTATTATTAACATATTTTTTCGAAAACTGATAACATTTGACAATAATTGTCTCCACCCTAAGCGATGGTTATTTCCCAAAAAATATAGTTTTTTTTTTTATCTTACTTGTTCATAATATTTTTTCAACTATCAATGTACACAGCTAAAGTTGCAAATATTGTGGAAGCGATGAAAGAAAACAATAAGAGGAAAAGGCCAAAAGAAGGTAAAACATGAAGAGAGGAGTTTCATTATAACCGATGAGAGACAGAAACTCGAACTTGGTGGTGAAATACCTAAATAGGAGTCAGTGTGGATATAATAATTAAAATTCCAGGGAAGTAGCATTCCTCAAAGTATCAGAAGGTACCGAGACGAGATTTTCAAGATTTTAATGAAATTTTCGTGTAGAATTCTCTGGCTTAACCATAACAGACTGCGATATACAGTGTTGTATACCGGATATAAATTGCAACCCCTACAATTGTAGAAAATTAATTTTTTTCCTTATATGTTAAAAACAGTATTGACTTTTTATTATCTGTTAAAATTAGAATGATCTATAGACAACTAGTCCAATCAATGAACTCTCAAAAATGGAGTGTAGACGACATAGTCGGAGACATAATTTTTTACTTCGAGACTGCGTTTGGAGTAGTTTGGAGGTAAACATACTAATAGTTTCCGAACCTACGAGGTAAGCCGGGGGTCATGTAGAAAAACACTTTTCTCGGTTTCTCGGCTTATATCTCTAAAACCGTACATCGCACCGAAAATGCTCTATTCAAAATGAAAGCTGATAAACTTTTCTACAAGATAATTACTATTTTCTTTAAACAGCTTTCAAGATATCCGCTAGCAAAAATCACAAATTATCGAAAAACGCGTTTTTGCCTCACAATTTTTCGAAAACTTTGCTTTCTATTTTTGCAACGTCCGAGGTTGTGTAGCATTAAACTGCCTTTAATGTAGGTTGTTATACTCTTCGCAAATACAGAACGAAGAGTATATTGCATTCGATCGGCACATTTCTAAAACCGGTAATATTGCTTGTATAGAAAAAAATTTGATATCACTGTGTTGGTGACCGAATTCTGAACAACTTTCAAAATGTCCATCCGTCCGTCCGTGTGTCTGTCTGTCTTTCCGTCTGTATATCCGTCTGTCTGTCCGCCTGTCTGTCCGTCCGTCACGTTTTTTTTTTTTTGTAAGCACGATAACTTAATAATGAAAGGTCCGATTCTGTTGAAATTTTAACGGTATGTTAGTGTTAGCTAGGGGAGGAACGCTATTGTTTTTGAACAAAATCGATCAATAAATAAAAAAGTTACTAGTTTTTTAAAGAAAAAAAAATGTTTTTTAATGTTTTGCAATTAAACTAAAAATGCCTAAAATTAATATTATAGACAAAATGAGTACCTAGAATAGAATGTGCAACAATTATATAAAACTGCAGTAAATCGGGGAAGAGTATAATGGTTAGCATGTTATACAATTACCTCAGGTTTCACGGTAAAAGTACACAATATACAGCCTATATAGCAAAGATGTAACGATGTAACCCTTAAATAAAGAGAAAGTGCAATATACGTTTTTTTTTCGAAATCTCGAAATTTGCCCGGAAATTTCAAATGCTGTAACTTTTGATGATTTGGAGATAAAACAAGCTAACCATCATACTCTTCGTCGATTTACTACACTTGTTATACAATTGTTTCACATTCCATAGAATGCTCTTTGCAGCTTTTTTTGTACATGACATTTCAAACATTTTTTGCTTAATTACAAAACAAAAACAATTTCTTTTCATTTAAAATGTTAATAACTTTTTTATTTATTAATCGATTTTCTTCAATAGTGTTCTTCCTCTAGTTAATACTAACTTACTGTGCAAATTTCAATACAATCGGACTTTTAGTTCCTAAGTTATTGTGCTACAAGAAACGTGACGGACGGACGAACGGACAGACAGACGGACAGACAGACAAACAGACGGACGGACTGACGGACATTTCGAAAATTGTTCAGAATTCGATCACCAACACAGTGATATGAAAATTCTTTTCCCTACGAGCAATATTACTGGTTTTAGAGATGTGCCGATCGAATGCAATATACTCTTCTGTTTTGTATTTGCGAAAAGTATAATAACAAACAAGTAAAAAAAACTACATTTTGATATGCTTTTTATTCAATTTGTTGGGATGATTCATTACATTTTCAGCAGAGGGTCGCAAGATGACTCGGTGCTTTGACATGTTTTATTTTTCTCCAAGCAATAGGCTTGATTTGTGGCCGGGTACCTTTGATCCCACCAAGTCTCATCGAAATCGATCAATATTCTGGACAGTTATCGTGCTTCCTAGCCCGATTTCGAGAAAACCAGTTTTTTGTAAAAAAAATCAATTTTTATTTGTTTTTCGACATAGCCTCTGGTATACTTATTTGTAGAGCTTCGCCAGCGGCACCATTTCTTTTTCGAAACGTCTCGATCTGACTACCCGTTATCGAGTTATTCAATTTCTCCCGGAAAACTCGAAACGTCTATATCGGGTACTTCCGGTTTTCGAACGGAGCCGAGCTTCCGGCGTTAAGGTTTTCTAAAGACCTCCTATTAACCACCCAAGTTTCTTCGCAATCCGAAAACGGATTAAGGGGGCTGGGCGTGACGGACAGACCGACAGACAGACAGACAGACCGACAGACCGACAGACCGACTGACCGACGGACGGAATTTTCTAAATTCGCTCTCGAATCGATAGATATGACTTTCAAATCGATCCGACGTTTTTTTCGGGTTTCGACGGTCCACCGGAAAAATGCCAAACGTATACTACATTTTTTTTTTTAAATGTAGTAACAAGGTAACTTTTATACTCTTCGCCGATTTACTGCACTTTTTATACAATTGTTGCATATTCTATAGTAGTTTTTTTGTCAATAATATTAATTTTAGAAATTTTTTGTTTAATTAAGAAAATAGACTTTTTTAAAACTCAAATATTTAACAACTTTTCATTTCTTCATCTAGGTAACAATAACTTACCGTCCAAATTTCAATATAATCTGACTTTTCGTTTTTAAATTATCGTGCTTACAAGAAGCGTCATAGACGGACGGGTAGAGAGACAGACAGACGGACGGACATTTTGAAAATTGTTCAGAATTCGATCACCAACACAGTGATATGAAATTTCTCCCTCCACGAGCGATATTACTTGTTTTAGAAATGTACCGATCAAATGCAATATACTCTCTTTTGTATTTGCCAAGAGTATAATAATAACTCATTTTAACGGAACCGTAATACTCTACAGCTTTTACTGTGAAGACATTTCTGTAAAACTAAAGGCTGAAGCGAATAAAGCATTTTTCGAAAACTTGTAATATTCTCTAGCGGGTACCGCAAAACCTGTTGGGAATAGAAAAAAATTAATAGCAACAATTTTTTGAAATTTTGTCAGATTTCACTTTGAATACAATAATACTTTCGCTGCGATGCGCAGTTTTCGAGATATAGGCGAAAAACAAAGAAAAGTAACCTTTCACGTGCCGTTCAGCACACCGCTCACCTTGAGGATCCGGATACTTTTAGTGTGTTTACCTCCTGGCTACTCCAGACACAGCCCTGAGGTCAAAAATTTTATTCCCGACCATGTCCTCTACACACTCTTCATTGACTGGACTAAAATTGGAAAGAGAATTTTGGAAATTTTTAATATCTGGTACTTTTAAATAAACATTTTTTTAAATGAGCCACTTTGTTGCTTATTGGCCTGTCCACTGTCAGTGACAATACCATTTGACCACTTGAGCAAACTTTTTTCAACATTCCCGAAAGAAAAAATTGCAGAATTTACGTTTGTCCTCGTACGCAGAGTTCAAATAGGTAATTCCAGAATATCGCTGACTTACCACTTTTGAATAATTTACATGCTCTGCATACCCTTAAATTGAGGATATTACGGAGATCAGAGGCACGTGTATCAAACTTAATTCAAGTAATAAACATATATTCAATTATTCAATGAAAGAATGTTACTGATTTTCAAAATGAAAAGAAAACCTCTCTAAATAGAGGTAATAACCGGTATTTTTCTTCATGGTTAAAGTTTATTTAGGTGAGGTTTGTAAAAGACAGCACTGCCAAATTATGTTAATCGCTAAAGAAATACGCTTATCTAGCTTCGTGCAAGATACACATTTAACCGTAATAATGAAAGAACAAATATTGACAGAATATTTACTACATAATTCATTTTAAAGCATTAAAGTACTTCAAATAAAGGTATTTATTATTGTTATTTCATGTATACACGATATCTAAAGTTGCCGCCTTTTTGATATTGCATAAATATAAAGCTTCAACCTGCTATTGCTAAATGAATTTAGTATTTACGTACAGATTAACATACTAATTTAAATTTCATAGCTTAATAAGTACTAAAAGAAATAGTTACCCACCAAATTCTAAAATACACTTATCACATTAAAAAATAAAAAAAATAAAAAAATAGTCACATTTTTAAAACAAAGCACGAAATTATATTATACTATATATTTGTACACTACTCAGACTATAGATTTATTGTCTATGTTTATCAGAATTTTGAAAATTTACTCAGGAGTCTTACTTGACAGAACACCGACAACAGATGAAAATTCCGGCTAGAAACGTATCGATGGAGAGAATTTCCCTCCTCTGGAGCTGTCCCGGAATAAAATATTGAGATTTCCTCTATGATTTTCCCTTCTAACGCTGCAATCAATACAGACACGCAGAATATCAAAACTTCAGGAAAAGGAGTTTTGTGCCCTCGTGCGAATAAGGGCAGTGTTTGTTAAACGGGGATACGACTCTGGAGTCTATATTTTTTTCTACACCCCATACGTTTCCCGGGTTACCGCAAGCGCAGAATGTATATTTGCAATTTCGCAATTGAGTCTTGATATTTGAATTTGTTTACACCCATTTACTCCGGCTTTTTGTAACTTCATATTAGCAGAATTTATAGTTTCATTGTTATTTTTCGTAGTAATATAAGGCTAATTAACTATTAGTTCATTACTTTGTCCGTCTACTTATGAACTTAATTGATGAATGAGTTTACTTAATGTTATTGCGCGTTTCTTCTATATATATAGATCATAAGCAACATCGGGTGGAGATTCATTTATAAATGTTCAGGTAGGCGTAAGAAAACCCTTGACAAATGTTTGAGATGATTGATTTAGCGGGGCTGCGGCTGTGCTAAACGTTCGTCTACTAATAGGCAGTTTTGATGATTGATTGATTATCCAGCATACGGTAGACATTGCTGCCACTTCCTGATATCCAATTTGGATATTTTTATATACACCCGGACCGGCTACGTACCGGCTACGATTAAACATGAGACATGCTTGTTGCCAACAGCGCGAGTCACATGATGCATGGTGTAGGATGGAAAGTGTGTTTGTGAGATGCTTCTTTTAAATTTCTATATATCATCATCTCCTTGTTTATTCTTCTTCTTCTCTTCTTTCTTCTGTTTCTGAATCTAGCAGTGTGTACAACTTTGATATTTCTTTGTTTTATTCCTTCTTTTGATTAATCCGTTCTGTAGCAGGGAGATGTTTTCGCTGTTCATATTTCTTCTAGTTTCTTGGATGAACTGCCTGAATACTCGTCCTGTCCACATGCGTGCAGATGTGGTTTCATGTTTCTTAGAAACTTGTGTTTTTGTTTCAACATCCTGTATTAGCGTGTTCGTGTCCAATTTGTTCGTTTGCCAGGACATATCTTGACGCTTGTCAAAATATTAATCAGAACTTTCACAATTTTCCATAAGTTCTACCTAAATATTAATGCCAGTAAAACAAAGACCATGTTATTTGGTCGAACTGCCTCACGAAACCGAGTTAGCAGAGATGTGTCTGTTAACAATGAAATTTTAAGCCTCGCAATTAATGATAAAAACTTGATTTTAGATGTGAATTTGAGATATTCTGCACATGTTTCATCCATCGTTAGGAAGTCGTACTGCTCCTTAAAACTGATATATTATTATGCCAACAGATATTTTTTATAAAAAGATAGTCGAAACTGGGTGGTTAAATACGGATTCTACACTTCTGCACATTTTACCCTAAAACCATAACCATAAAGAAACCTCAGTATTTACTGAATAAATTAAAATTCAGAACGGATATCCATAATATTAATATCCGGCGTAAAAACATTATAACCCCTCCTCAGCATAGAACCACCCTTTCCAAATGAACTAAAAAGCTATTCCTTCATAATAGTACTTTCTTATAATAAAAGACTGGCTAGTCTGAGTATTGATTTTTTTTTTTACTTCCACATCCACGTAGTGGATTGGAACTATAGTAATCGTAAAAAAAAAAATTATTTTTTTTACCCGAAATAGGTCTAGAATGTCATGAAACATCGAGATTTTAAATTCGAGCGAAAAAAAAATTCTCTGTATGTATGTCTGCCTGTCTGTCGGTCTGTCTGCCTGTCAGTCTGTAACTTTTTTTGTCTGCATGTTTTCACCGGAACGGTTATTGACTTCAAATTTTGTACACGTATATACTGTACCGAGATCTGGAACTCGATTGTTTTTTGAACATATCTGGTGAAGGGTTGGGGAGTAAATAGGGGTAAATAGGGGGAAATAAATAAAACAAGTTGGTAAGAGTACAGAAACTTGAAATTGGATTTATATGTACTGAAAGTCAAGGCCTCAAATTTTTTTATGGTATTTTCCATCCCCCCACCACCCCCTACCCCATTATTAAAGGGGTTGATAAAATAAAATTGAGATATTAACATGAACTAGATTATATTTTTGGATTATTCGGATGAAGGGTTGGGGGTTAAATAGGGGTAAATAGGGAAAAATAAGTAAAGCAAGCTGGTAAGAGTACAGAAATTTGAAGTTCGGTGTATGTACTTATACGTACGTATGCCTTGGCTTCTAGCCAAGGCCTCATTTTTTTTTATAATATTTTTCAACACCCTACCGCCCCTACTCCATTATTGAAGGGGTTGGTAAAATAAAATTGAGATATTCACTTGAAATTTGGTACACGTGTGTATTATAACGACATCTGGAACTAGATTATATTTTGAGATGGTTCCGTTGAAGGGTTGGGGGTTAAATAGAGGTAAATAGGGGAAAATAAGTAAAGCAAGTTGGTAAGAGTACAGAAACTTGAGATTCAGTGCATGTAATAGAAGCCAAAGCCTCAGTCAGATCTTTTTATAATATTTTTCAACCCCCCCCCCACCACGCCTCGTCCATTATCAAAGGGGTTGATAAAATAAAATTGATATATTCATTAGAAATTTGGTAAACATATGTATTATAACGGCATTTGGATCTAGATTATATTTTGAGATGATTCCGTTGAAGGATTGGGAGTTAAATAGGGGTAAATAGGGCAAAATAAGTAAAGCTGGTAAGAGTACAGAAACTTGAAATTCGGTGTATATACTAAAAGCCAAGATTATTTATAACATTTTTCAACCCACCCACCACCCCTACTCCATTATTAAAGGGGTTGGTAAAATAAAATTTAGATATTTACTTGAAATTTGGTACACATATGTATTATAACGACATCTGGAACTAGATTATATTTTGAGATGATTCCGTTGAAGGGTTGGGTTAAGTAGTTGTAGATACAGGAAAATAAGTAAAAGAAGCTGGTTAGTGTACAGAAATTTGGGATTTGGTGTATATACTAGAAGCGAAGGCCTCAGGTTTTTTAGTAATATTTTCCATCTCCTTACCACCCCCACTCCATTATTAAAAGAGTTGATAAAATTAAATCTTGATTTTCACTTAAAATTTGGTACACGTATGCATTATAACGATATCTGAAACTAGATTACATTTTGACATGATTGCGTTGAAAGAGTGGGGACTCGGTAGAGGTAAATAGGGAAAAATAAGTAAAGCAAGGTGGTAAGAGTACAGAAACTTGAAATTCGGTGTATATCCTAGAAGCCGAGGCCTTAGATTTTATAATATTATTTTTGAACCCCCCACCATCCTTACTCCATTATTAAAGGGGTTGATAAAATAAAATTGAGACATTCACTTGAAATTTGGTAGACGTATGTATTATAACGACATCTGGAACTAGATTATATTTTGAGATGATTCCGTTAAAGGGTTGGGGGTTAAATAGAAGTAAATAGAGGAAAATAAGTAAATCAAGCTGGTAAGAGTACAGAAATTTGGGATTTGGTGTATATACTAGAAACCTAGGCCTCAGATTTCTATCTAATATTTTTCAAACCCCACCAACTCTCCGATAACATAAAATTGAGATATTCACTTGAAAGTTAGTACACGTATGTATTGTAATGACATCTGACTGAGATGATTCTATTGAAGGGGTGGGAGGTGGTAGGTTGTGAATAGGGGAAATAAGTAAGGTAAACAGAAACTTCATTTTTAACGTATATGGTAGAAACCAGCTCTTCAAATCTGCCCTAAATATTATTAAAATTCTATGACCAATGATTTCCTCATACTATATTGCAAATCTAATCAAGATGTTTCCTTTAAAGTGACTTGGATGAATAATCTGGATGTGGAAGTAGTGATTCCTTAGGCAGCGGTTTCTTTTTTCCTAGTTTAGTTTAGTTATCTGTTCTTTTGTTCAAATATTTGAACTTTTTAGGTTAAGAAGAGCAATAATTTTGGATAGTATATCCAAAATAATTGAACTCCGCGTTTTCCACAATATATTTGTTAATTATAAGTATTGTTTATATGTTTGTAAGTATATATATTGTTGTGGATTAAAAACTATTATTATTATTTATTAGCCGTTTAACAAGTAAATAGCTATTTAGATTGGAAGCGCAAAGAAGAGCCCTGAGAGCTCATTTGAAACACTCTGTATACTGATCTGCTATTGTAAATAAAAAATAAAAAACATTAAATCTGCAAAAATAAAAAAGAGATCTAGGAAAATATTTGGGGCGCCCTGTATATTAAGCAAACCTTAATAATTTTGACTTGAGAAACAGTTTTGTATTCGTAAACAAGTTTAATATATGGCCCACGTAATACTTGTCAGTTGAAACTTTCCTATTGTGGCATATCTATGTATAAGTAAAAATTTCAAAAATAATAAAAATTGATCTTTTCTTGATCTTTTTCACTGGTCCGTCCCTATTTGTTGCACGTGTTAACTTTATTAGCCGGTATTAGGTACATACTATTAAAAGAATACTTTACCAGTAATTTTCAGGTACTAATTCAAAATGAACTTTGTTTTGCTATTATGATGCCTCAGTTTACGCAGAATTTTTTGACCTACTGATGATTTAAATTTAATCTAAATGAATGGAGGTAACCGATTCTTCTCGCACTTTCCTCAGAATTGTCCTACGATACGTGTGCCCTCGACGTTAACCAACTACGGGTCACCTAAGGCAGTTTTTTTGTTAAAAATTAAATATAAAATTTATGAACGGAGTGAGTTGATGTGCGGTTACATCGGTAAAATTGCCTTTGATTTTTTACTTGTTCATTTTTACACCGTTCTCAATGTTGACAATAGGCATATAGTCCATTTACCAAAAAGCTTTTAACCTCGAAAAAAACTAGAACAGTTGAAATTTGGTCCATGATATTTTCAAAGCGTTATTACTCTTTCAAGAATAAGATTGGAGGCACTTGATTGAGACAGCTGAATTTAATTTTGAAAGTTTCGTTTTTTATAATATCTTGGAAAATATTTATCGGCCAAAAAGAAAATTTAATTCTTTTTTAAAGAGGACAATTTTATTTAAAGAAAGGTCATTCGGTTTCTTCTCAAAGGATTAATGATTTTCATGGAAAATGAAGTGCAAGTGCTCTGTGACTTTATGAATTTACTTTTGCGCGGGAAGCTAAAAAAATATAAAATTTCATAGACCTAACTTCATAAAAAGTGCCACATATCCTAGTAGAGAGAATGAAGCAGGAAAAAGGCTTGAACCCCAACATGAGACTCTGCCCCACCTGATTTTTATGTGAGACGGTGCAAAGATGTATAGAACAAAATCAGGGTCATGAGAACTGGTGCTTTTTCGATTTCCGGTCGTAAAATAGGACAGAAAATTCGCTATTTCCAGTTACCAACAATTTTTTTTAATTTAAAAAAAATCATTGGACAATTATAAGCATTTTTTGACTCTTAACATTTTTTACCTAACCTCGCCCTTCTCAAGATATAAGAGTTTAAAAGAGAAAAAAAAAAGTGTATTTAATTTATATATTTTCTAAAAACTAGTATTTTTGATTTGATTGATTAATTGATTTTGATTTAGGATTAAGGAAACGTATATTTAACTAGTTATTATTATACTAGTATTTACGATTATTTATGAATCAAAACATAGGGACTTTATATTTTGGACAATTCTAAGCATTTTTTGACTCTTGACATTTTTTACTTAACCTAGTTAAAAAAAAGCTTAAATGTACATTTCTTTTTTTAAATGCTTATATTTCGAGAACGGCGAGTCCAAAAATGCTTATAATTGTCTAAAAATAAATATAAAGTCCACGTGTTTTAGTTCATAATAAGCACCCAAAATACCATTATTTTAAAAAATTTCCTGAATACAAGCAATCAAACGTTTTTTTAAACGCATATATCTCAAGAAGAGTGAGGTTAGGTAAAGAATATCAATAGTCAAAATATGCTTAGATCTGTCCAAGCCTCATGTTGGGGTTAAATGCTTCACTCCCTCGATTATCTGTCAAAAATAGACCTAAAAGAATGAGAGCAAACACCTTAAGGAAGAATGCGTACACTTTCAGATGTATTGATTTATTTCTTTAAGGCATTACTCCTGAAGAATGTATATACATTTAAAAAAATTACTCCCCGGTAAAAACCTTTTTACTTAAAATGTTGTTTAATTCATGGTCCTGCATTTTTATGTGACAACGCTGACCGACGCCTAGCGTCGTTTCTGTAAGACAGGTGTGTTTGATAAATTTTGATACCTAGATTCTTATTCTTGCATTTTTTGTGGAATATTAATATAGAGCCTATTACAATTACTCCGAGTTGTCTAACTTTTTAAATTTTTTATCCGCAGCTTAACAAAATTTAAACAATCAAACTTTTCACTATTTCTATCCCCTGTACATTTTTCAGATTTTGTAAATATCATGTCAGGCTTCTGTAATTTTTTTTATGACATCTACCCCAAATATTATTAAAATTCTATGACGCATGCTCTGAAGTGTAAATATAGTCCATAAGTTTACCTTTAAAAAGACTTGGATGTGAAAGTAGTGATTCCTTATGCAGCGGTTTTTTTTTAAAATTTTAATCAGAATTATATAAAATATGATGAACTTTACAAGCTTACATAAATAAATCGAATTTAAACAAGGAAATAATAATAATAACCAATCGTCTTTATTTTTTTAAGTGAAATACAAAAAAAATGTGTTTACAATATGTAGGAGATATTGGGGAGTGCCAAAGGCTATCTTACACTTAACCGAGCATTTTGAGGACGGCAGTAAGTAATAAACTTATTTTAAATGAAACTAAAAGTAAAATGTGTAAGAACGTATACTAACTACTACTATTTTTTCTTTCACTAATTTTACGTTTATAGCTGTTTGTCATACAAAGAAATAGCATTGGAAGTTTTTTCTTTTAAATCCCCTCCTTCTCGAATAAAGAATTTAACTTTGTTTTGGCTAGATCAATATTTCTTGAGATATTTAAGAAATACCTAATTTAACTTCACTTTCTTCTCTGAAGCGCTCCCTATAGTGATGTAAACATTTGTGTTTTTTAATATACTTTAAAAATAACCGCATGCCGAATTTCAGACCTTATTGTTTTTTTTTTTCGAGGTTCGAGCAATTTTTCATCTTTGGTAACTGAACTAGTAAAAAACTAACCAGGCGACGTAACTTTTACTTACCGTTTTTCTGTGACAATTCACATTAAGAAAAAATCAACTAATTTAGTCGCCTCTTACATAGCTTCAATAATTCAATTATTCTTTAAAAAAACTTGTATGACAAAATAGAAGTTGACTGAAAGTGATTAATACAAATTTTCCCATGTGATGCGGACTTTATTGGTGACAGTACAATAAATAATGTAGGAAAATAATTTAGTTACCAGTAATTAATATAGTATACTAGAAACGCCATAAAATATATGTACAATATGTACATTATATTTCAAAGTTTGATGAACCGAATGAATCATAAATAATACGTGCTAATTTTAAATCAAGATTTTATAAAATGGTTTGTTGCACGATATACCTAAGTAAATATTTTTTATCCTCATGCTTGCAGAATTATTAACTTTAAAACATTATTTAAAAGAAGGAGTTATAAATTATACAAATAATAAATTGTAATACTTAGTATTGTTTTCAAGGTGGGTGAAGAAATTTATTTGTTAAACTATAACGATAAAAGACTAAAAAGCCCTCAGACCATAAAAAGTTCCTAAAACAACTAAATTGTTGTAAGTTTGTGACAATTGTTATAATTTCAAACAGTGAGAAATAAAAATATTGAAATT
Source organism: Stenurella melanura (assembly GCA_963583905.1). Taxonomy (NCBI): domain Eukaryota; kingdom Metazoa; phylum Arthropoda; class Insecta; order Coleoptera; family Cerambycidae; genus Stenurella; species Stenurella melanura. Next base: position 200,969,279 of record OY757309.1, read on the forward strand.
TAATTAATAGTTACAATTAAAATACTATGGTGAGTGTGATACATATTAATTTTTTAATACTCTTTCGGTACGGAGGTTACCAATTACAAGAATGTAATAAGTAAACATTTTTAGGCGTTCCGAACTACTTACTCAGATATGTCACAATTGAGTTATGACAAATATCTCTGAGATTGCGTGCAACGTCTACAATTCTATAATCAAATTCTTTATAAAAATGAGTAATGAAGATTGTATGGTGATCCGGAATCAAGTTGAAATTTAATTATTTGACGGTTCATGCTGTTAGGATCTTTGTCTAAAGGGTATGAAACAATATTTTTACGTGCGACGACTTACCGTGCCATGTCCTATGATAAAATTTACTACATTATTTTGCTTTAAGCTATTTCTCTTTGCACACAAAATACACATACCGACAGATTCAAAGGAATGGAGATTAATTCACATTCCCTCTACACATTTTTTTTCCTAATAAATCTGAACAGAATCTCTTAAGGTGGCTATTCCCTATGTAATAACAGGGGTTTTATTCCCCTAATTACATAATTTAATCAGACATTACCATTGGTATAGTACGGAGTGTCCCAATCACTTTGCAGACTCCGTCGATATTATAGTATATCCATCGAAAACAAAATTGTGCTTACCCTTTGCTTTCTAGGTGATTTTATCCTTTTTGGTGTCCATCAACCAGGTTACTTCATAAGCAAACTTTACTGAATATAAAATGAACTTAATTTCATGACGAGCAAATAAAACACGTGATTTCTCAAAACACTTAAACCACTATATTTACATAAGAAAATGAAAGCAAATGAAATTGACAATCACAAACACTTAAACACGATTAAATAAATTAACAAACAGTAATTACACAATATTAAGAAATGAAATGGTCCGCGGCAAGTTCAAATCTTTATCTAAATCGCGACCGAATATTCCTAGATCAATAATTACAACACATTGATTTTCTACTTATTAAAACCAGCAAAATACTGAACAAATGTACTTAAGCTTTAAAATTGAAAAAGGTTCGCAAAACGAGAATTTACTATACCCCGTTGGTAGATGATGACCGAACAGAAGTTAAGCCAAAAGTGACGATGTTATCTCAATAGAAAAAAGACGTTTCAAAAGTGGGCAGTAAACTTTAAACCCTCGACCAATTAAAACCTTCTGTAGTTTAAACGGTACCCCCTATTTGAAATTACCTAACGGACCATGGTATTTATCATATGGCCTATCTGAACATTTTTATTACCACTAAAACAGATAAAAAAAAGACCTTGTGTTCCTTACTTTGCTTTTGTATGGGGGAAAAAATCTGCCTTAAGTGGTCTATCTATCTTATGGTCTATTACATATGTTCCTGGAAGCCTTTATCAACTGCTTTAGTCTTGAAAATCTAACTAGAACCCCCGGTGGGTTCGTATTTAACAAGTGTCCATAACTGCAAGTAAGAAAGGCGAATTGGACATAAAATAATTTGGATGGTTATTTATTGTCTACAAGTGGCTAACGTCGACTACCTAATAAAGAGTAAAGTTAACAAAGCACGTTTCCTGGGCTCTAAGTAAATCGGTTTGCAAGATAAAGCAGATGTTTCTATGGCCAGTATCTTACGTTATTGTCCTAAATACGGTGGTTCTAAGCGACAGGGTCGGACTTGGCTTCCCTTAATTTGACTTTTGTTACACCTAGAAAGAGACATCCGATACCAAAATATTATTATTTTTGCCAATAACTTTTTTTCTTAGTACATATATTTAAAAAAAAACTATAAGAGTAGAGCCATAGCAAGACTATTACTATGAATTTTCACTCAACAATTTCAATGGTTCGCAAATAGCTAGATTTAAAACTACGAAATAGGAAGATTAACATAGTTTTTAAATTTAAATCTAACTATTTTGCAAACCACTGAAATTATTGAGTGAAAATTCATAGTAATAGTCTTGTTATGGTTCTACTTAGGTACTCATAGTTTTTTTTAAATATGCGTAATAAGTAAAAAAAAGTTATAGCTAAAAATAATAAATATTTCCCTATCGGATGTCTCTTTCTGTTCTGTTCTTGCAAAAAACTGATAGTATATTTGATGACTTGTTTTAAATATTTCATAATCAGCTAAATCTCAAGGATTATTTTTTCATGTGTATACTCCACGGACATTTATGATTGCAGTCATCCTTCTCCTCATACTTAGTATGATGTTATTGATTTCACAGGACCACAAAATAAAATCGAAATGTACCTTTGACCAGACCAGGTGATTTATATGTTTTTTAGGGTCGCTAAAACTGATTCCGAAACCCGCTTTGCCCCATCACCTCCGGTTTTTCTTATAAACTCAAATACTAGGATAAAACTAGTAAAACTCTATAATATTAACCCGACAACTTAATTAAGTTACATAACTTCATATTTCTATTACCCCTTTACCGTAAACTCATTACTCAAAAACTCCATAACCTCAAGACCTCCTAACCCCATAACCCTTAAATCCCATAACCCCAAGTAATGGCGCAGTAAAAAAACACTTCACTTTTTATTTCAGTTTTTCTTTTGTGCTCTATAAGGAATACGTGTTGCAAATGTGGTGTAGCAACTGAGGCATCTTTACACGTTGACATTGAGATTGAGATTGACATTGACTAACTTTATACAATATAAATGTACTATATAAATATAGTAAGAAATTTATGGCTGTCTATGCCTTCAAGTTTCTTAAACAAAAAAAAAAAAGAAAAATATGTAGAAAAAAGTGAAAAGTACCTCTTTTGCTGGTGTGTATATTTCCTCCACTAGATTATTCTGTATATTTTGTATACTAAAATTATAAGTTATTTTAAAACTTTTGTCAAAAGAACATCATAAGCCCAAAGGTATTGAAGTTATTGGAAAAGTTAATTTGAGTTATATTTTCATATTTCTTTCAGTGGAGTCAATAGAGTCTGAAAGTATGCATTATTTCGCAATAGTTCAGGCAAGCGGTAACTTTTAAGAATACATCTCTGAACACGACAGGAACAAGATACCAAAAGTTACGAACAATATAACTTTTTCTTACAAAAACTAATTGCGCCATTTGAAAGTACAGGAAATGTATATGAAATTTTCTTATACGATGAAAAATGTAGGCTCAAAATTGAACGCAGCGACATGTTAATAAGCCGCCGGCGTGCGAAGCGCGCGCAGCCTCGGTCACACTACATTAAATTTGTTGTAACTTTTAAACTAATTAATAAAATTGAGCTCAAGAAAGCTTAAATTAAAGAAGAAACACGTGGTTATTGGATTATCATATTTTCAAATACAAAATGGAATGTATGTAGGAATAGTACATATATGAAATCGGCACATAAAAAGAGTTCTGATAAAATTAGTAAAAGCTCTACCATTTCTACAATTTTTAAGATGAAAACCTGGAACTTTCACATTTTACTCTTGAAGTAATGTTTAAAAAGATCCGATGGGTTAAAAAAAATCTCAAAAATGTAGTTTTCAAGATGTACTCTTCTAAAATTCCAACATTTTGAGAAAGTGATAATGAATGAAGTATTAAGGAATTTACCTTTCGTTTTGACTTACTTAGATGATATACTCGTCGTAAGTAAATCTCATCAAGAACATTCACAACATTTGCGCTAAGAAAAATATGCAATTCATATTAAACCTTCCAAGTGCATATTTGGCGCAAATTCTCTCGATTTCCTCGGACATCGCGTCTCATCTGACGGAATTTCGCCGACAATCGAACGCATTGCAGTCATTAAAGATTTTCCAACTCCCACAACTCTGAAACAACTACAACGTTTCATAGGGATGGTTAGTTTCTATCATCGTTTTATTCCGCATTTTGCCCAAACTTCAGAACCCTTGCATAACTTCAGCACTTTTTAGCAAGAATCCACGCTGAAACTATCTCACATTGGCCATCAGAATGTGACATTATTTTTTCGTTAGTCAAAAACAAAATTCCTTCCTTTTTCACACCCTGCTTTCGGTGACCAAGTGTTGCTTACCTTATCGACCGACTATTCCAGTACCACAGTGGGAGCAGTTTTGGTACAAAGGTTACATGGCATTTCTGCTCCCTTAGCGTTTTCTTAAAAAGATTATCTTCCGCCGAGAAGAATTATTCTGTTTTTGACAGAGAATTGCTAAGTTTATATGCAGCCATCAGGCACTACAGATACATACTAGAAGGCCGTGTCTTTATGTGTTATACTGATCACAAAGCTTTGGTCAATGCACTGGTTTCAAAAACTGACAAATCTCCCCGACAGATTCGTCACCTTGAATACATTTCCCAATTTACCAGCGATATTCAACATATAAGTGGTAAATCAAACGTAGTAGCTGACGCCTTGTCACGGATTCATGACGTTTCAACGATAATTGCATCTAATACAATACCTACCTCTATTCCGGACATATCAAACAATTTTAGTTTGTAATTGCTTTGTAATTCACATCTAAAGGATGGAGAACTTACAACTTTAATTTCTAAAAGTCCTGAAAATAAATGTAAACAATCGAGGTATGTTTTAGAAAAAAAATGTATTCCTAATACAAAAAATCGCATATGGTGTGACGTATCTACTTCACAGTATCGCCCTTTTGTCCCTAAAGTCTTACGCCCATCCATTTTTGACAACTTGACACATGTAGGCATTCGCGCAACTAGGTAGCTAGTTGCGGCACATTATTTCTGGCCGAGAATGAACAAGGACTGCGCTTTGTGGGCTAAGACGTGTTTAAATTGTCAAACTTCGAAAATACATCGCCATACGGTAACCTCGCTTGCGAAATTTTCAATACCGAAATGCCGTTTTGACCATTTGCACATTGATATAATTGGGTCTTTTCCCCCATCGCGTGGATGTTCTCACATCCTAACCATGATTGAAAGATTCACCCACTGGCCCGAAGCTGTTCCTATATCAGACACTTCCACTGAAACAGTTGCCAGGACACTTTTTCAAAATTACATTTGTCGTTTTGGTGTTCCGCTTTCGATAACGACGAACCAGGGTACCCAATTCGAATCGAATTTGTTTCGTGAATTTGCAAAGTTTTTAGGTTTTAACCGTATTCACATCATATCACCCACAAAGTAACGGGATGGTCGAGCGTTTCCACCGCACTTTAAAAACTACATTGCTAGCACGTGCAAACTCTATACCCTGGTATGACGAATTACCAATAGTCCTTTTTGGTTTCAGAACAGATCCGAGATCTGACTTAGAATGTTCTTCCGCTGATCTCCTTTACAGTCAAAATTGAATGATCAGGCTCATTCTTTTTACAACCCAATTTCGACGTGAATACTCCTGATTTTGTTACTAAAATTCACTCACATTTTGACAACTTGACGTTTCGAAATCCCAGGCATAGTGATCGCCGAAGAGTTTTCGTTAGTCCTGTCTTGTCTACTTGTGATTATGTTTCTGTTAGACAAGATCGGATTAAAAAATGTTTCACCCCATTGTTTCTGGGGGTGTAATTTCTAGAACTGACAAAGTCATTACTCAGTTGATTCGTGATAAGAATGTCACTCTCAGTTTAGATCGCGTTAAACCTGTGTATGTTTTAGGGGATTCTGTGGATTCGCCTGTCGCCACTACTAAAAAAAAGGTTAGGCTTAATATTGATTGTTTGACATGATGATTGTAGATAGAGCAAATGATAACCACGTTAAGGATAAGTAACTGTGAGGTAGCAAACAAGATTCTTAGGCTAGAAACTGCAAATATGATGTTCCACAAAGGTACAGATGGCAGGATTTACAACTTGTCAGTTGAGCATTCGACGCAATAGAAATATCAGGAAATGCATAAAGATCAAATTTGCTAACGCACTAGTTTTCTTTTTGACCACAACAACAAGAGAAAGGACACTACAAAAGATTGAGAATTCAGGGAAAACCAGATGGCAGAGACAAAGAGAATGCCCTCTAAAATGTTTAGTTGATATCACCAAAGAGCTAATGGGAAAGAGCATTGGCTAGGGAACTTCGACAAATGACATAATGTCGTCAGGTGTGCTAAGCAGCAAACGGAGGTCAACTAGGATAGTACATCTAGAACCGCCTGGCACTGTATTGTTAATAAGAAGAAAATAAAGTATCGTTTGTTTTTATATTATATGCCAGTGCTATGAGAAAAAAAAATAGGAAAGCTTAATTTCAACAAATTGACAAATGTAGCAGTCCCATAGAAAACCCTTTGTGTAATATTTAAGCTTTTTTCAGTTGAAACGTGAGAGATGCGATTCTGTAACTGGCACCATCCATTTTCCTTTACCTCAATACATTGATTTTTAATAAGTGTCAAGTTTCACTACTCGTTGCACGCAGGGGGCTAAAAATGGACGTAGTATTAACTTACAAGTAAATTGTCGGTGGAACCACTAAACAAAAAAGATTTTTTCTTTCATTGTGTTGATCGATGTTGCTGATTGAACGAAAATGCTATAAATGAACTGGCGTAATAAGGTTTGAGATATCATCAGTTTATGAGTAGCGATATATCTACTTACAGCAATAGTAGCTATTTTCTATTGTGTATTGGCTAAACCAATTTTAGATAAGACTTTGGTTAGGGTCCGTATTGTGCCTACTCTTATACGCGCATTAGGGAAACCTAAGTTTTTTATAATGATTTGCCAAAGTACATGTAGACGGCTTTCAACAATCCTTATTGGTCAGTAATTCAACAGAATATTAATAAGAGACAATGTAATGAAAAAAGAATATTATATGGAAAATAGATAATTCCACTGTTATTCATAAATTATTTAATATTAAAATCACTTAGAAAATTTGCTTTTTATTGTTTCAATAAGCTTTTATTTAAACTCTACATATGTTAAAAAGCCAAAACGCCTATAGAGTTTAAGTAAAAACTTAGTGAAACAAGTAAAAACAAATTTTTTACATAATTTAAATATTACAAAATGTTTCACAATGAACCAACCGCAGACTTAACCCAGTGTATTAAAGTATTTAATACTATTTTTACTTCCACGCCCACGTAGTGGATTGGAAGTATAGTAATCGCAAAAAAAATGTCATGAAACGTCGAGATTTTAAATTTAATTTTTTTCTGTCTGTCTGTCGAATTTTGTACACGTATATATTATAACGAGATCTGGAACTGGATTGTTTTTTGAAGATATCCGGTGAAGGGTTGGGGGGTAGATAGGGGTAAATAGGGGGAAATATGTAAAGCAAGCTGGTAAGATTACAGAAGCTTGAAATTAGATGTATCTACTACAAGCCAAGGCCTCAAAATTTTTTATAATATTTGTCATCCCCCCACCCCTCCAATTCATTATTAAATTGAGATATTCACTTGGAATTTTGTACACGTATATATAATAATGACATCAGGAACTAGATTATATTTTGGGATTATTTTGATGAAGGGTTGGAGGTTAAATAGGGATAAATAGGGAAAAATAAGTAAAGCAAGCTGGTAAGAGTACAGAAACTTGAAATTAGGTGTATGTACTAGAAAGCTTCAGATTTTTAAAAAATATTTTTCAACCCCTCACCACCCCTACTCCATTATTAAAGGGGTTGGTAAAATAAAATTGAGATATTCACTTGAAATTTGGTACACGTATGTATTATAACGACATCTGGAACTAGATTATATTTTGACATGTTTTCGTTGAAGGGTTGGGGGTTAAATAGGGGTAAATATGGGAAAATAAGTAAAGCAAGTTGGTAGGAGTACAGTAACTTGAAATTCGGTGTATGTACTAGAAGCCAAGATATCAAAATATTTATAATATTTTTCAACCCCCCACCACCCTACTCCATTATTAAAGAGGTTGATAAAATAAAATTGAGATATTCACTTGAAATTTGGTACACGTGTGTACCATAACGACATCTGGAACTAGATTATATTTTGAGATGATTCCGTTGAAGGAATAAGTAAAGTAAGCTGGTAAGACTACAGAAATTTGGGACTTGGTGTATATGCTAGAAGCGAAGGTCTCAGGTTGTTTATAATAGTTTCCATCCCCACCATCACCACTCCCTTATTAAAATAATTGATAAAATTAAATTTAAATTTTCACTTCAAATTTGGTACGCGTATGTATTATAACGATATCTGAAACTAAATTATATTTTGACATGCTTTCGTTGAAGAAGTGGGGAGTAAGTAAAGGTAAATAGGGAAAAAAGTAAAGCGAGCTGTTAAGAGTACAGAAACTTGATATTCGGTGTATGTCCTAGAAGCCAAGGTCTCAGATTTTTTGATAATATTTTTCAACCACCCACCACCCTTACTCCATTATTAAAGGGGTTGATAAAATAAAATTGAGATATTAACTTGAAATATGGCAGACGTATATATTATAACGACATCTAGATCATAGATTATATTTTGAGAAGATTCCGTTGAAGTGCTGGGGGTTAAATAGGAGAATATAGGAGAATATAAGTAAATTAAGCTGGCAAGAGTACAGAAATTTGGGATTTGGTGTATATACTAGAAACCAAGGCCTCAGATTTCTTTCTAATATTTTTCAAACCCCGCCATCTCCGCTCCATTAATGGGATTGATAACATAGAATTGAGATATTCACTTGAAAGTTAGGACAATTATTATGCATTGTAATGACATCAGATTGGGATGATTCCATTGAAGGGGTGGGACGTGGCAGATTGTGAATAAGTAGGGGAAACTAGAAAAGTCATTTTATCGTATATAGTGGAAACCAACGCCTCAAACTTTTCTATAACATCTGCCCCAAATATTATTAAAATTCTATGACCAATAATTTCCACGTACTAGACTGCAAATCTAGTCAAGATGTTTCCTTTAAAGTGACTTGAATTAAAAATATGGATGTGGAAGTAGTGATTTTTAGTTTATAATTTAAAAATTATTAATGTTAAACTTTTTAGTTTAGTTAATAAAACATAGTACATAAAGTTAATATAATAAATCAATTGCTCAGAATTTTAATCAATATTTTATCAACTTCCAAAAAAAACTAAGGGAACTACTGGAAGCAACATAGCTGATGTTCTGTAATTATTATCTAATTATTTTTCATATTCGTTAATCCATATTGCAGAGACTCTTCTGCCTGTACAATAACAGCTTTAAGGAGGAATAAAAACAGCCAAACCTTTAGAAATAATAACAATGCTGATTGCAGATATGTTGATTTGATAGAATATTCCAGAATATAATCAAAGATTTTTTTCTCACCTATTTAACGTCGGACTATTTCCACTAACGAGGCCCATCGCCAACGCCAGCAGACAAAGTACCCCCAACCTGGGTTGAACATCTTCTCTATCGAAGATATTTTTTACTTTCCTAACATTTAATAAACAAGGGACCGACTGCTTTACATCCCCTCCGAAGGATGGGATATCCTCTATGTAACCCTTGCCTAAAGTTACATACTTTCTACGTATGCGCTAATATTCAAGCCGATAGAAGATGGAGCGAGAAAGCTGTATTTCTGTAGACTGGGTCACATCATAAAAGATAAAGCACAAAGTAATATATTCGGGGATAATATAACTAGTGTTATGATTATCATCGATGATAGCCCGAGGTAAAACCGATGAAAATTGACTGAGTGCGAAGCACGAATTCAATTTTCTATAGGTTTTAACAAGTGACAGTCAATATGCGCTGATAAAATTATCACCGATTTGATAGCCTATTATGCTCTTTTGTTTTTGTATTTTAACCAATGAAATTAATCAAAAATGTACCATGTGACACGTGAATTATATTCTCTGTGAATTCCTACGCAATATCGTCGCGTCGATTATACGAAATCTATGCTTTGTTTATATAGAATTCTAATGTGCCAAAAGCTACAACAGGTACTTTGGTAGTTTTAACAACGCTAGAAGAGGAAACGATAGCCCCAAAGCGGAACCTAGGATTCCTTTGAAGTATGGAATTGAAGGGGTAGATCTAGATCAAAGGGTATTTATAAGAAATTTCCTTGGATCGGGGTGAGGAAAAGCGTTGCAGGCTCTATAGTCCAATCAACGAAGGAAAAGTAGGGGAAATAATTCGTGTAATTGCCAATTTCTGCATAGTTGTTGGGAGTAGTACCCAGAACAATATACTAAAAGTCCTGACCAGTGGATGGTCTGCGGGTGGGTAAGGGGTAGTTTAAAAAGGTCAACTTTTCACTTCTTTCTAGTATAAAGTATAACTCGAAAACCACGCCCTCTAGCGAAAAAGTCTTTATATACAATATTAAAAGAAATGGAATTTCGGACAAATAAGATCCTGTTTTTTTTATAGGATCAATACTTTACGGGATACAGAGGGTGGAAAAATCGCATACATACAGTATTTTATCTGAGACAAAATCACCCTCCGAGATTTTTTCGGACTTTCATGTTTTAGATCATGTAGGTTACGGAAATATAGGATTTTCAATTTCGTCCGTCCGTCTGCTTGTCTGTTTGTCTATCTGTCTGTCTGTTGGTGCATTAACTAAAAAACTACTTAACGGAGAACAGTCAGATTTGGTAGATAGCTGACGCTACCGCCACCGAAGAAATGATTAGACTTTCACTGGAAATACACAGGGTGGACCGTCTAAAGGGAATAGATAATGAAAAAATAATTTTCCACTCAAAAATTTAACGCATTTCTTGACATTCTAAACTTACTTAAAATAAAAATACTTTTTTGAAAGTTGTTTAACCACTGCTATAGAATAAATGGAAAATAACCTTGGAAAAAGTATTGATCCTATAACGAAATGAACAGGAACTTATTTGTAGGAAATTTCATGTTGTTTAATATTGTATATAGACCCTTTCTCGCTAGAGGGCGTGGCTTTCAAGTTATTCAACAAAAACGTTAAAAGGGGACTCAGACAATCCACTGGCCAGGACTTTTAGTATGTTGTTCTGGGCACTTCTTCCGACAACAATACATACATTAGCAACTACACGAATTATTTCCTCTATTTGGCCTTTTTTATGCTTTGTTGACTGAACTACTAGCGATCTACTTGTAATCTAAGCTTTGTGCTACTTTTATTCACAATGCTCATTGATTAGCTATTTGGTGACCAAATTTATTAAAGAATTACTTATTTGAGACTCATTGAATACAAACAAACTAAACAGTAATTTAATATTTTATTTTCTTTAAAGTTCATATAGTTAAGGCTTAAGGATTTACCATACAGCGTTTCCGATAACGTTCAGCCTCGCCAGACGGCTTAATTATTATTAATTTGTTAATTAGTGAAATTAAGTTGAGTAGTTATGAGAACATGAGTAAATAAACAAGTTTATTAATTTTAGTCTTTGATTCCATAATATTAGCTTTTGCAAAAAATTTAAAGCAGGACTATTTGTAACTCATAAACTTATCTTTAATTTGTTCTTTTTTAAATATTTCTGCAACAAAAATTGACCCATATAGTTTTCTTTTGTAAGTGGATATTTTCAACTTATGAAGAAAAGTTATCAAAATCATAAAATACACTACAAGGAAACGATTTCCCCAAATAACTAACAGCACACGTTTTATTATTTGTTGTTCATATCTAAATGTCATGTATTTTTTAAAATTCCATCATAAAATATATATCCTTCGTTTTAAAACTTAAAATATTACTCATACTTAAGGGCGTAATAACGTTTTTTAAAGTTTTAAAGCAGGACTATTTGTAACTCATAAACTTATCTTTAATTTGTTCTTTTTTAAATATTTCTGCAACAAAAATTGACCCATATAGTTTTCTTTTGTAAGTGGATATTTTCAACTGATGAAGAAATGTTATCAAAATCATAAAATAGACTACAAAGGATACTATTTCCCCAAATAACTAACAGCACATGTTTTATTATTTGTTGTTCATATCTAAATGTCATATATTTTTTAAAATTCCATCATAAAATACATATCCTTCGTTTTAAAATTTAAAATATTACTCATACTTAAGGGCGTAATAAGTTTTTTCTTTAATAATCTTATTCCATCCTTATCAACTAATTTCAGCGTCTTAGACGTGATATTATTGATCTCAGCGGTATTGCCAATTTTTAGTTTTTTGATGGCTGCTTCCATTTCTAATTTGAGTATTGAAGGTTGACGTCCACGACGCAGTTGCCAGTCATCCTCTGCCTCGGGATAATCACTTCTGAAAAGTTTTTCGCAACATTGACACCTAACATCAATAAATCTGTTCCCTATCAGTTTAGTTCTTACAGTAGCGGATTCTTTAAATGACCGTCTTATATTTAAAGGACGCCGCACAATCCTTATGGATTTTGGTTCTCGGTCAATTTTTTTGAGACTTTGGGAAAATGGTCTCCTCAATGTCCTAATGAAAAGTCTCAATGTGCCCCAAGGATTGATAATGGGCCGTTTGCGAGTAATTGGAGTCCCAGTGTTCAGACATGAAGAAATAATGTTAAGATAAAATTCAACTCTGTTCCATTTATTAAGATGCATGTATTTAAGAATACCACACCTAGCGGTTTTCTGACCCGCTGAACTTGAAGCCGAGGTCCTATTAACGATAACGAAAGTTGGCAGCGCCGTTTACTAATAACAGGTAACGCTAAAACGAGAAGGGTTTTAAGACCTGCTGAATCCGAACTCAGGGTCCGATTCGTGATAGCGACAGTTGGAAGCCCTGTTTACTGATAACATATGAAGCAAAAATGGGCCCACATTGCCCATTATTGGAAACATTGATGCGAAGAAGGTTTTCAAAACACGTTGCACCCAAGTCGAGTTCGGATTGAGGGATCAAGGGTCGAAATTTTTCATCGTTAACAGAGTCAGACTTGACTTGATATTTAATTTTTCAAGAAGTATTATAAATAACAATGCTGTGTTTTGACAATTGTGAATTTGCAAATATAAGTTCTCTCCCTATATTATCCCTTTATTTCTTTTTTTTCTTACTACTTGTTGGGTATTTTGCCACTGAAAAATATTTAAAAATTTTAATAAAAAAAACTTCTGCGCCAAACGAATCAGACAAAGGTTGGTTCTTGAATACTTGATTGTTTCAAAAAGTCTCACACCTAAAAATATATAAACTAGAACAAAGTTATAAATTAAAAATTAAAAATGAAACCTATAGGCAGTTAACGTTTCGGAAGAATATCTACTTCCGTTCTCAAATACTGTTTGGCCATCGACCATGACAGTTATGTCTTTATCGCTGCTTTTTCAAAAATCTTTTGCGCTTTAATTATTGCAATAGATTCGCAGGAATCGAACATGTTATAATATTTTAATCATAATAAAATATCGCCTGGCCTGCAGCCAAGTCCTCCACCTCCGAACAGTAGGTGTCGGTGGCAGCGGTATCCCTGGACAATGTTCATAGAACTGTGCGATTCTGCTCGATGCCTTTAAGAATTTTTTTCTTTTCTGAAATGAAGTCATTCACATCGGGACACAGAGTACGTAACTACACAGAGACGAAGACTTTGGCGGCACCTTTGATTTTTGATGGCTCAATATCTGTGACCTTGGAGTTTGGAGTTTGGAGTTTGTGGGAGGGCAGTCACATTTAGGTGACCGCAGCACCTAGGCCCCATTGGGCCCCTTGTACGTCCTCCCGAGGGATACAGGATTCCACCTAGGCCTCCAACCATCCTAATCTTGTGAAGAAGGTGGTGATGCTGCCTAGGGGAATATCCCTCAAGTCGGCCAGTGTAGGCCAACGTTCTCCCAAAATGGATTCTCTGCTAGAGGAGACTGCCGCGCACTCACAGAGTACGTGTTGGACAGTCTCGTCTTCTTGTTCACAACCTCTGCATAGGGGTGTGTCATTTAACTTCATATTATAAAGGTGCTTCCTCAGCTGGCAATGACCAGTAAGAATTCCTGTCGCGAAGCGCAGGTTCTTCCTGGACATTCCCAGGTAGATCATCGTTGTATCCTTGTCAGGGTATCTAAGCAGATCCCTGGCCAACTGACAACTATGAGTTTCATCCCACAGTTTTTTAAATTTTCTGTGGGTGTCTTCTTTAATCATTAGCATTATTGCTGAGGTCGGCAGTATGTTGGAAGGGCCAGGTCCAAGTATACTTAGACTGGCTGCCTTCTTAGCCAGACTGTCAGCTTCCCTGTTGCCTCTGCACTGTGCATGCCCTTTGACCCAGCATAGAATGACACTGTTCATGCTGGAGGCGCCCACGAGTGCCTGATGGCATTCCCATACTGACCCTGTTGTTATTTTGTGTCTCTGTAGGGCCAGTAGTGATTGTCTACTATCAGTGTAGATTCTTATTGTTTTTCCCGTTATTTGTCTACGGGAAATTTCTTTTGCGGCTATGGTTATTCCCGCCAGTTCTGTTTGTATTATACTGGCTTGTTTGTCCATAGCCCATTCAGTGACCTTCAGTACCAGTTATTTCTATACTGAGAGAAATGTGTTATTCAGTATACACTGAAGAAACAGTGCGTATCAAAATATCAAATTCCAGAGAAAACTATTACTATTTGAATTGTTTATAATCAGCGCCTATTTTCAAGTGAATTGGTCCTTGTATCATATCAAACTTTCGAAAGACCCAAAATGACCGTAAAAATGTAATTATTATTAATATACGTTCTCTCGGCACCTGCACTTAATATTATTTGTTTAGATCATGAGCTACAAATATATTATTTATGTGAGAAAATAGTATCCTGATTCTTTTATGAAGGATAAGGAATAAACGTTTTAAGATAAATATGTTCATTGTGTAGAAGATCTAAAATATTTTAATTTTTTTATGATATTTTATTTATTACAATCTTAATTCTCAGTTAATGGTTTGAACAAAATAATCTTTTCATACAACCGTCCAAAACGAATGGAAATATAGCTCTATTCAATATAAGTTGTAAAATAGTGGTGTTAAAGGCATACAAAATTGACATGTTAAGTGACTGAAACTCTTCTTTCGCAACACATATTGAACAAGATTTTTCGTAAAATCGTCAAATATTTATTTTAGTAAAAGAACAAAAATTCAAACACCACAAATTTATTTAAATTATACACAAGTTGGATATTAGGTCGTTGCTATGCACTGGTTGTTTGTTTTGCGTGCATAAGAATTTTGTCTGTGTAAAAGAGATTTGTTTGCGTAAAAAATGTAACTTTTACGCTCACGTGCGTAAAAGACTCTCATCTCGATATTCATATGACAATCGAAATGTCACACTATTATACGACGATTTTACGAAAAAACAATTTTTGCTTATTCATGTATTAATTTAATTGCGAAGTAACTTGAAAATCTTTATTTATAAATACAGAGGTAGAAGACTGCATTATATTCTTATACTAGACATACTATATTATTCAAGTTCGTTGTTGTGTCTTGTTACTATATACATATAAATATAAGACAAATCATAGAGGTTTAAGGTAGCTATTATAAAAGAGTACACAAGTACAACGACTAATACCTCTCATCTACAAGAATCGGTAAACTAATATTAACAATTAAACGTAGTAGTTTTTGTATTACAAAATCTGTGTTGAAATCAGTTGACTGATTCAAAATGACATAAAAATTGATATGGATACATGATAGTTAATTACCTTTAATGGCAATTTAATGTTTAGATTACTTTTCATTTCAAATTAAATTAATTCCTAGATATGAGACAATATAGTAACCGTAAACACAAAAGTGAGGTTGATTAATATACCAGTTAAAACATGGTCTCTGTGTAGTTACGTACTCTGTGATCGGGAAATAAATCTCTGATTTTGTCTGCTAGTCGATGCAATCCATGCGCTGCACACGTAAAATGAACTAAATCGGAATATTTCTCTTGCAAGACCTTTCCTGACTTAAGCATATATCTCATGTAGCCAGTGACTGACTAATAAAATAAATATGTTTTTATTACATTGCTCCGATTCCCGTTTTCTATTCTTTCACGAACTAACACGTCGTTACGACTTTTAACTTTTGGCATTTTGCGTAATCTAAACACAGTAAGAACTACGCAGATACCGGGGAAAATTACTAGACAAATACTTTCGCTAACGAAGTACGCGTAATACTAAAGTACAGTTTAATATTTCTCTATTGTGACTAAAGTCCAGCCTACTCGCGACAATCTGCTAAAATCCAGCCCATACTGGTAGACCCGTATAACTTTAAGCGCAGGTCTATGCATTATTGAAACTATCACTTTGCTATATGTTTTCAAGTCGTTTTTTTCTGTTTTTATGTCATTTAATAATTAGTAGTTTATTTTTCAAATATAAATAACGATTATACTGGTATTTGTTTTAGTTAAATTAATTTTGTTGGCTAGTAGGTATGCAAACAATGCGACGCAACAGCTAATTTCACTTCATATCTCCAAGTTTTATGGGTCTGTTAGTTTCGTAATTTGATTAACAAATATTTTCGATTTACATTATTGTCAACCGAAAATTACTTTGTTTCATGCGACATTATTTTTCCAACCCTTGATTATAACAATTGGCAACACCGAGGGCAACTGTGGCGTGTGACGTTTCCCTTACATTTCACTGCCACATCATTTGGCCCACTAAGTCTATATACGAGCGGCCATGTTGAGTTCGTTGGAAGAGCGTATAAGGCAGTGGCTAACTCCAGCCTTACTGTATAAAAACCTAAACTTCCTTTCCAAAACCACAACTTCCCAATGGCGAGTAGACTGTTGGGGCACAATTGCCTTGAACGTGTTTTTTTGTTGAATTTTTTCCCGTCTCACCAAATCCAAATTCCAAAAAGTGAAATACGCGAC
This sequence comes from Stenurella melanura, assembly GCA_963583905.1. NCBI lineage: Eukaryota > Metazoa > Arthropoda > Insecta > Coleoptera > Cerambycidae > Stenurella > Stenurella melanura. The sequence goes on from OY757309.1 coordinate 200,986,051, forward strand.
TAAACGCTTCGAGTGAAAAAAGTTTTTAAATTTATGCCTGCTACGTAGACAAAACAGTCATATTTTTAAATTTAAGCCGCCACAGGCGGCAGGAGTTTCAACCTTTTAATCTAAGTTTTATTGAGCCGAACCGGTCGCGATCCGTTCAACCGCACTAACACCACGACGCTGCGCGACGTGGTTGTACGGTTGGCCCCGGGTCTCGATCCGGAGAGGCAATTCTTTTAATGAAAAAAAGTAATAAATTTGTTATGATGATGATGAGCCTTTCTGACGAGTTCATGGAGTAGCCACGGAACGAGACGCTAATATTTTCAAGCTCCACAATTGGCGACCCCGACGTGATCTGAACACGCAACGTGATTTACGACGTACTCTATACCTACTCTAGAGCCTACGGAGACACGCGCACAAGCATGTTCGAGTTTATGAGTTAATTCCTCCTCGAGCATTGCATTGCTTAGCCCCTCTCCTAGGATTGTGCTGATACGGGTAGAGTGCGTCTAGTAAAGAGTGGGGTAGGTACTCGCTTCGTTCCTGTCCAGTTTATCCATCGTTTTTTTTCAACCATCAGATTTCTCGTGACTTTGTCACTGGTGGAGGAATGATGTGGCCTGTGACGTTTCCCTTACATCTCACCGTCACATCATTTGGTTCACTAAGTATATATACGAGCTGTCATGTTAAGTTCGTTGGAAAAGCGTATAATGCAGTGGCTACTCCAGCCTTACTGACGAGTTCATGGAGTAGCCACGGGGAACGAAACACTAATATTACCAAGCTCCACGGTAATCCTGTGAATTATATTGTCTCTTATCAGTGAACAGGGTTATCAATTGTTATAATAGTCAATCCTAACTCCAATTTGGGTTAATCGGGTCTCAGGATCCTTGAATATACCTTTTTCACATCAAAATTTTCAATAATAGGCAATCTGGTGCCATTTTAGCGTTACATGTTATCACTAAATAGGACTTCCAACTGTCCTTATCGTGAACCGGACCTTGAGTTCTGGTTCGGCTGGTCTTAAAACCCTTGGGTATACTTTATTTACATAAAAATTGTCAACAATGAGCCGCCTGGTCCCGTTTTAGCGTTATCTGTTATCGGTAAACAGGGCTGCCAACTGTCGTTATCATGAATCCGACCCCAGGTTCAGGTTCAGCTGGTCAGAAAACCTTAGGTAAGATATTCTGATATACATGCATCTTAATAAATGGAAGAGAGTTGAATTTTATCCTAAAATATAAGCATTCATGTCTGAACATTGGAACTCATAAATGACCCCTTATCGGTCTCTGGGCCCATTGAGACTTTTTAATTGGGACGTTGAGGAGAACATTTGCCCAAAATTTTAAAAAAATTGACCGAGAACCAAAATCTGTTGATTGATTGGGTATCTATTCTCACTGTACGGAAAAGATATTTGCTGTTACTGTGGTCAGTATGTAACTCCAGTTCTTTTCATGTGTCTTGTATATAAGAATTCATATCTCTTCGACAAGTCAAAATTTTCCGCGTCAATGTATTTACACTTCCGTTTCCATAGCAGTGTTGACACCTTTCCAATCTAATCTAATTTAATCTAATATACTAAACATTAAGATAACTTAAAATATGTTTTGACATGTAAAGTAAAGTTTAGAAATACCCTGTATATCTACCGACTTATACGTTTTATGAGAAATCTGATAGTCCTATAAACGTATGTACAGAAATTAAGTTCTTTGCGAGCATTGCGATCAATACAGTTTGTTTCCATTTGAATAATCCCAAATGACAAAATCTATTAGTAATCGTCTATTCAAAACAATGAATATTTAAAAACGTTGATCAATAAAATATACAATCAACAGGCGAACAGCAATTGATATTGGACAACCTTAGTTCATATTTTATATTGTTGGAGCACGGTTGTCATTCCTTATCTTATCTCTAGTTGATATGAACCTATGATACCTATATTTTCTATTTTTGTGTGTATGTAACATAGACAGTCGTTGAGTTGTTCTCGTTACTTTAACAAATGATGTGAAAAACTTTTTAATTGTAATGGAATATTCGTGTTTTGTGAGTTAGAAGTTGTTTTGTTCACAACATTGCGACAAGGAAATATCTCTATGATGTACAAGGTACTTTGGCAAGACGTTTTTCATACACGTGTTAAGTGTGGATGTTCATAATTATTTAGAAAATGGGTTTAAGTATTATAAAAACATTGGGGAATTGTGGTTATTAATTCGAAAGGTATTGTGATAGAAAATATTTGCATATAAAGTATAAAGTGTGATTAAGCTTCGTGTCCTCAAAATATCCTGGCTCTCTTATAAAACATGTCGAAGTATTCAAAGATTAGGCGGCAAAGGGAACAAAAATGTATGGTTCAAAATATTCGAAATGTATACAGTATTCTTAGGTACGACGCCATAAACATATATTTTTTAAATGTATCACTAGGTATATTATTAGATATTTACATATTTGGACCCTGTTATTAAAGACGATTCCAACTATATGTCATTGGATGGATCTGCAATGGATCAGTAGCATGATTGGTGATATCGTACCAAAAACATGTCAACTTTGTAAGCTCTCTGTAATGTGATGAAATAGTTTACAATACTGTTATGTAAGGCTTTGTTAGGATTAAGTGTTAGAGAACCACATGTGTTAGGTTAACTTCGCTCTTAATAAAGATAATTTATTATTATTATTATTGTTATCAGATCTAATGAAGTCGGCTATTTTATACTGGGTGAATTAAGAAACGCCAAATCTACTGTGTCTCATTTCAAGTAGAACACCATGTATGCTACGGTACCACAAGGTAGCCCTTTAAAAGAACTTTCCACTGATATAAGTTTCATGAAGATTCATGAAACTAGATTTGTTATGGGCGTCTAGATATTTGATGACAAATTGGCACCATTCGGGATTTATTTAAAAATGACAACCAATTTTCAATTATATTATGGATACTTCAGTAAAGAGAAGTACTTGAGTATAAAATATTTAAAGTCAACGCCCGATGTATAAGTAGTTTCTGAAATGAGTAACTTTTGTGACGAAGAACTGCTAAAATTTGGTACAAGACAGTTCCAAAATATAGCATTTTAATATCAAAGATATCTCTTCAGGGTGAGCTTCTTTAAAACAATTGAATTTGAATTTTGAAAATTCTGTTAAATATTTAGGAAAATATTTATCGGACACAGCAAAAGTTAAGTCCTTCATTAGAGAAGAGGATACTAGAAGAAAGTATAATTTATTCCGTAACATGACTAGATTTTATGTAAAATAAAATAAAAATGCGCTCAGATTTTACAAATTTACTACAACGCAGGAGTTGAAAAATTAGACTTTTCATAGATACTTCCATCAATACTTGTCTCGTTTCAAATAGAATACCCTGTATGCTACGGTACCACGAAATAGCACTTAAAAATAACTTTCCACTGCTATAAGTTTCATGAAGATTCATGAAACCAGACATTTATTATAGGCGTCTAGATATTTGATGATAAATTGGCACCATTCGGGATTTATTTCAAAATGACGACCAATTTTCAATTATATTATGGATACTTCAGTAAAGAGAAGTACAAGTACTTCATACTCAAGAGTATAAAATAGTCAATAGTTAAAGTCAACGCCTGCTGTATAAGTAGTTTCTAAAATGAGTAACTTTTGTGACGAAGAACTGCTAAAATTTGGTACAAGACAGTTCCAAAATATAGCATTTTAATATAAAAAATATCTCTATAGGGTGAGCTTCATTAAAACAATTGAATTTGAATTTTGAAAATTCTGTTAAATATATAGGAAAATATTTATCGGACACAGGAAAAGTTAAGTTCTTCATTAGAGGAAAGGACACGAGAAGAAAGTACAACTTTTTCCGTAACATGACTAGATTTTATGTAAAATAAAATAAAAATGCGCTCGGATTTTACGAATTTACTACAACGCAGGAACTGAAAAATTGGACATTTCATAGATAATGCCACACTTTCATCAAAACTGAACATAAAAACGCAAAAATCGTCTAATAAAAAGGTGCGGGAGGTAATGACGTAAATGTGTTTAAAAATTTTACTTTGCAGAAAAAGTGCATTTTCACTCAAAATGTTGTTTTATCTTCAATAATTGATTAATACGTATAATTCTTGTTGTTATATTTTAAATATTATACATTTTGGTTTACTAATAGTGAAAAACCATATTTCATTTATTTATTAAAGAAAGCACTTTTAGATTTGTGAATTTCGTCAGTTTCGAAATTAACCATGAAATTTTAATAAAAAATAACTGCCAAAGCACGAGAGAAGGTGGATAAAGGTCGACTTTTTTTCATCTATCACAATTATGAAAATATATATTTTTTTATGTTTATTTCTAGTTTGAGTATTCAATATTATATTTAGATAAAATTGATATAAAATATCCTATCATAAGTTGCATTAAAAATGTATCAAAGATTTTCGACGTTTTTTCGAGCTTTCAATGACATTTCATTATAAAGCACACCTACTACAATTTTTTTCTGTAATAGTAGAGTTATAAGATTTTTTCTAAGCGTGAATTAATTGTAGTTCATTCAACGCTTTATAATGAAATATTTACTGAAGTTTCGACAAAAAGGTCAAAAGTGTTAGAAAACTAACAAACATGCTCTGTTTGAAACATTTTTAACGCTGTAGGATATTTTATCAACTTTATGTAAATTTTATCTAAACATAATGTTGAACATATGAACAAAAAATAAATATAAAATAATGGTTCAAATGAAAACTTTTTATTTTAGTAAGTATGTCAAAATCATTATGTCAAAAATGAAAGTTTTAATATTTTATAAATATATAATTTTGTAATTCCAGAATTTTGATCATGAATCTCTATACTTTTAACTCATTGCAATTAATTTTCGCTTCTTATTTTCATCAATATAAATTTTCTGCATTCGTTGCATGAACATTACGTAAAAAACCGCCGCCTAAGGAATCAATTCTTTCACATCCGGATTTTTCATCTAAGTCACTTTAAAGAAAACCTCTTGACTATATTTGCACTCTAGTATATGCAAATTATTGGCCATAGAATTTTAATAATATTTGGGGTAGATGTCAGAAAAATTTGAGGCGTTGGTTTCTACCATTTACGTTAAAAATTAGGTTCTAGACTCTTATTAGCTTGCACTACTTATTTTTCCCTATTCACAACCCCCACCTCCCACCCCTTCAACAGAATCATCTCAATCAGATGTCATTACAATACATACATGTACTAACTTTCAAGGGAATATCCCAATTTGTTGCTATCAACCCCTTTAATAATGGAGTGGTGGTGGTGGGGGTGAGGATTGAAAAATATTAGAAAGAACTTAAGTCTTGGTTTCTAGTATATCCACCAAATCCCACACAGAGAAAAATGTGTGTGATATTTTACCACAATTGTAGAAAATTGTACTCCAAATTGGTCTTAAAATGGTGACAGGAACAATTTGTGCAAATAAATAATACATTTTTGGGGCAATGATTTTGTACAGTTTATGCATTAACATTGTTTGAAATTTTTGTACAAACTTAAAAATCACATAAATTGAATTCTTTACAAATTTGAATTATGGTTGCATAAAAATACATAATTTTATTCCACTTGTGGAAGTTAGTTTCTACAATTTGTGTGAAATTTTTAAATATATTCTGAAGATTTCCTAAACAAACATTCACTTCTAAACCTATTCATTTGTAAAACATACTTACAAAAAATTGTGCTATTAAGTGACACAATGTTTATAGTTTTTTAAAAGAATGTGTTTTAGTTTTCCACAATTTCTAAATCAGAAATCCTCAAATTGTATGTTTATTTTGTCAACTTTGTGATTCATTTTGCACAATATATACACTTAATTCAAAGAAGCTGTTCAGTAATGTATGAACCAGGGTTAGTTTTGCACAATTTATTACTCTATTATCTCCAAATTATGTATATATTTTTTGGTTCACTGTGTACTCATTTCACACACTGTATGTATCCACTTCATTTTAATTGTATTATTCTTTAACACAAATTGTGAAATATTATTTCCAAAATTGGAGGTATTCCTAAAGGATTTCAAAAAAAAAAAAAAATATAATAAATATTTTATTTTAACAGAACAGCAATACATAATAGAGCATGCATTTATATATTATCATATGGTAAATGAAAACATTTCTATTTTTTTAAATGCAAATAAATTTTATATGCATAAAGTTTTAGTTGAAAAGAAGTAGGTGACTTACATTTATGCTTAAAATAAATCCATTTAATAGTTCTAATTTGGAAGGCTTCCAATGCTTCTTCTTTTTAGCTTCTATTAACGCAGTTTGTAGTAATAAAGCTTATGTCGTAGTCACGTCATATTCTTAAAAAAAAATAACATTTATCAGTTCATCACCAAAATCAAATGTATTGCTTACCATCAGAATATCTTCGTTTTGGAGCAGTTCTTTTACAAGTTTGCCTTTTGGGTCTAGTAGTTTAGGAACAGCTTTCTGTCGCTTCGCATAAGAAAACGAAATTACTCTCAAGCTGTAAACGAAATCAAGTATTAGAAGATAGGTATCATGCATTCTTCGCATATAAACAAGAAACCATTTTTATATTTATATGTTGACGAAGTTAATTTAAGGGAACATATATGCAAATCTGTAACTCTGTGTGAAGTACTTACCTCTGTGAACGCTGCATGGAATTACATCTAGGAAACCCCACTCGGTTAATAAGTTTTCAACAAATTCCATCACAAATGTAAGTACTTGTATAATTCGAAAGTGTACGCCTTCACTTAACGAAATATCACCTGGATTTGATGAGTAATTGCCTGCGCGTATATGCGTAGCATGGCCGGCGCAGTCAGTACAATTTTTAACCAATAAACTTTACGTGAAACAGATGAAATAATTATAAAAAAATTTAAAACAATATCACCAAACTGATTGTGAATAGTATGTCATTAAATTATGCAATTTGTGCGGGCGGCATAGATTACTATTATTGTTCAGCGGAAATAGATATATTCGGACTCCTACTTTCACAAGTTTGTCAACAACCGATTATAAAATAAAATCACACTTTTATGTTACACAAGTTGTGCAAATCCTTTAAACAATTACTTAAAACTAATTGTAAATAGAATGGCAACAAAATATATAGTTTGAGGATACTATTGACAATTAATTTAGTTAAATTGGCTATGATTTGTTGAAAATAAATAAATAAATTTATCTCTAAATTTCGCCAATTTGTTGGTCGAAGTTTTCAATAAATTCATCGTAACTAAATCTTTATATTGGATAAATAAAACGCACAAGAATTATGCACAATTAAAATGTGTAAAACTATATAACGTTGTGCGCTAAAATTTTACAATTGTTTAAAAAAATGCAACAAGACGTTGTTCCACAACATTGTGCAAAATGTTCCAAAGCGATTTCTCTCTGTGCAAGTCTCTGAATTCTTGCTTTACTTATTTCTCCCTATTTACCTCTACTTACCCCCCACTCCTTTAATGGAATGTTAATATAATTTAGTTTCAGATGTCATTATAATACATACGTGTACCAAATTTCAAGTGAAAGTATTAATTTCATTTTATCATTCCCTTTAAAATGGAATAGGGGTTGGTGGGGGGTTGAAACATATTATAAAAAACTCTGAGGACTTGGCTTCTAGCATATACACCAAATCCCAAGTTCCTGTTCTTTTGCCAGCTTGCTTTACTTATTTTACCCTATTTACCCTTATTTAATCCCCAACCCTTCAACGAAATCATCTCAAAATATAATCTAGTTCCAGATGTCACTATAATATATACGTGTACCAAATTTCAAGCGATTGTCTCAATTTCATTTTATTAAACCCTTTAGTAATGGACAGGGATGGGGGTGTCGGTAGGGGTTTCAAATACGATAAAAAATCTGAGGTCTTAACTCCTAGTATATACACCAAATTCCAAGTTACTGGACTCTTACCAGCTTGCTTCACTTATTTTCCCTTATTTATCTCTATTTAACCCCCAACCCTCAATCGGATTTGGCGCAAAATGTAATCAGTTCAAAATGTAATCGCATTATAACACTAGGTAATGCTATCTATAACTAAAAGAAAAACTATGTTTAAAAATATTTATGAAACCTTTGCATTCTTTCAATAACCTGAATTCTAGTTATGCTAGCAAATTAAAATCCTAAAATGAATTTGCCAAATTTCTTATTTGACAATTCTCATTCTAACACTAGCATCCACACGGCCATAAAGAAACATGCAAAGAGTATATAGGCTCCAATACTAGTTAGCTAATAGATAGGTGAAGATCTGTTGTTTTTATCAGTCAATGTCAAATATAATTATTTCACACTTATTCATAGAAATTGTCTTGGTTTTGCATGAAACATCTTTATGAGTGGCTTTATGTCTTTCTGATGAGCTTCAGAATAAGGGCGAAAAACGTTTAAGGGCTAAGCATTTCCAAGAAACAGAATGATAGATTTCATGAAAATGTAATCCATTAGAATGAAAAATTTTTAAGACAAGGTAGATAAATAAATTTATTTTAGGCCTTTGTTCTCATTTTTAACTAAATCTTCGTGATCGTAGGAGGTTATGTAGATACTCGTTTAATCTGCATAGCCGTAGGGGACCGTGTGGATGCTAGTGTTAGAATGAGAATTGTCAAATAAGAAATTAGACAAATTCATTTTAGGATTTTAATTTGCTAGCATAACCAGAATTCAGGATATCGAAAGAATGCAAAGATTTCATTAATGTTGTTTCACATAGTTTTTCTTTTAATTATAGATAGTTCTTTTTTTCTGCTGTTTGCAAAATCCTATAAAGAATATGTTTCAATAGGTAATGCTACATTTGAATATTTTTTAAGTGACGGTTTTTATTTAAAGTTTAATATTTTTAATCTTGGAAACACCATGATAGAAGATCTTATCTCTTTATGATGAACATACTTAATACAAAAAGAAAATGAAGAGGTGGCAGAGGTTTCTGAATTGTTTACATTTTTTTTATTTTTCTTTATTATTTAAATGTTTTAACTACAAATTATGTAAAATATGATAAAATGTATAGGCTTACATGTATTAGATGCTTTTAAATAGGAAACCGGAAAAAAACAGAAAATTATAGGCGAATTTCATTTTTGCGTCTGGTTAAATTCCATTTTACCTAAAAACTGTTATCAGTTCAAATAATAGATCCGATCAAATTAGATGTTTCCTCTCCAAATGTTCTCTTCTTCAAAAAGGAATTTAAGTTTTCTTTGGCCCGGTTAATATTTCTCAAGATATTTAAGTAAAGCAGAATTGTCTAAACTTATACTCATTATTTCCAATGCAACACCTTCTGCAGAGATATAAAAAAATTTTTTTTAAATATTTTTTGGAAACACCATACCCCGAATTTCAGCCGGTCTTTTTCCAAGATTTGGAACGTTTTTGACTTTGTTAACTGGATTATATGAAATGTGCTATTTTCTCATCAAAATGACATGCATGGCAGATATACCCTGATAAAAGAAATCAGGAAAATTAATTTTGAAGTTTCCTTACTCACCCAAACTACCGAATTTATAATAATTATAGTAATAAATTAGAGCTTAATACGTTGTACCGTTAGATCACAGTGAGCTCACAAAATTCACATGTTTTTTTTTTTCAAACTCACCTATAACTCGGTATCGAACCATCAGAGACCCATATCGTTTGAATCGTCTGTAAATGGAGAATCCAAATATGTAAACATAAGTGTATTTATTACATATTTTTTTAATTATCTTATTTATATCAACGTCCTGGCGGAGTTTAACTAATGCTATTTCACCACTCAATCAGGACACATACATAGACATCAACACAGCAACCATTACCTGCGATATGCCATCTACCGCAGCTGACTCGAACTCAGGAGAGATAACAGCGACTAGACATGTTATGCCACCCAGCAGCGATCTAGCCCGCTGCTACCATCTCGGTAACACATTAAAAACACCACCAACATCCATGCCCTAGCCAGGATTCGAACCCGGGACTCCGTAGTCGCAAGCCAAACACCTTAACATTGCGCCGCTGAGCCGATAAATAACACTTCTGTATGATATTACTTCTAAAAGGATCACCCTGTATATTACAAAATATTTTTTAATTCTACTATTGTGTGTCCCCTACCACCTTGTCACTAAAAATATTCGATATCTTTTGTAAAAGACCCGGGATATTTGGATGAAACGAAGTAAAAATGCCCTAAATAATTAGGAAAACAAGAACTATCTAGTTTTATGTATATTCTGCTCTAATCTGCGCACACTAAAATACAAGTTATTAGTTATTAATACAGTCGTTAAAAATAGTAGCTAGCATTGTAAATTGGTATCATAAAGATACTAACCAATGATTACTTCGTTAGAAACGTAATTCTCCAGTGAGTCACTAACTCATTTTATTATTATTTGGTTTAGAACGAAAAATACGTGAATGTGGAGGGCAGCTATTTTATCTATTTAATTATTGAAATTCTTGAGATATTCTGGAATCGAAGATTGAAAGACGACAGACATGTCAGATATTTTTGTTATTACTTCCTCATCCACGTATAGCAGATTGGAATTATTCTTGTTGAAATAGGTTTAAAATGTTTTGAAATATTGAGATTTTAAATTTGGGCGAAAAAAATTTCTGTCTGTCGGTGTGCAGCTTCTTATGTGTGCACGATTTCCCTGGAAAGGCCTAAGCTAGTGACTTGAAATTTGGCATGTACTATGACGAGATCTGAAACTAGATTATGTCTTGAGCTTATTCCAGTGAACCGTTGGGGAGTAAATAGAGGACGTAAAGCAAGCTATAAAGAGTCCAATAACGTGGGACTTACTGTATATACTAGCCAAGATCTCTAATTTATAGCATCTGCTATCCTTTCGTGATCAAAGCGGTTAACAAAATTAAATTGAGCTATTCACTAGAAAGTTGTTACACGTATGTATTATAATGACATCTGGAACTATATTATATTTTGTGATGGATGTTTGGGGGTTAATAGGGGTGAAAGAGGCAATTAACTAGATCAAGCTAGTAGGAGTTCAAAAACATGGAATTTGGTGTGTGTACTAGAAGTCAAAGTCTTAATTGTTTTGTAACAACTGCCACCCCCACTACCACACCACCTCCACCATTATTAAACGGGTTGACAAAATAAAATTAGACGTTGACTTGAAATTTGGTACACCTGTCTTTTATGACCAAATTTTGAACCAGATTATGTTATGGACTGATTCCATTGAGGGGTTGTGGTGGTAAATAGGGGTAAATAAGTAAGACAAGCTTGTAAGAGTCCATATACTTGAAATTCGGTGTATTTATGAGACGTCAAGATCTCAAATATTTTGTTATGGCATCAGCCACCTCCACAACCCCTTATCAAAGGGGTTAACAAAATAAAATTTTGACTGAATGTGTGTACGAGATCAAATGTTCCCAAAAAATTATTTGATATTACCCACGCCCCTTACCATCTTGGAGTAGATGATTTCAAATATTATATTCTATGTCCAATTATTTCCGCATGTTAGGGTGCAATATGGTATGTTTTCGTTTAAAGACACTTGGATGGGATATTTGGATATGGAAGTAGCGATTCCTTAGGCAGCGGTTTGTTTGTTGTGTAATTGCCAAAGATATTCTTTAGTTTGGAAAGATAAAATTATATTATCTTCTCATTTCTCTTTTAGGAATACCTATTTATGAAATTTTTTAGCGTGATAGGATACTATTCATTTAATGCTATCCATGACTTCGTGTAAATGAGAAAGCGCGTGTCATCGCGATAACATTAGACACCGGTGATGTCCACTATGGTATGGTTTATAAAGATAATCCTTAATATACTATAAATGTGTTGATGTTGATATGAAATATTTGATAAAAATCTATAAAAGTTCCACGTAACAATGAAACTGCTCTGAAGGTAAAGGGTAATGCAAACGAAATATAAATTAAACTTTCTCATGTGTTAAATTTTAAATATATTACACATTACCGCGGAACGGGTCGTTTCTTGCACCCAAGTTATATAACGTATATACGTCTCCAACTTTCCAAAACTGGGAGGAGGCAATATCACATACAACTTTAAGCAAGTGGAATCAAATTCCAACGAGATACTGTGTCATATATTTAGGAGTACGTTAGGTGTCCCTTATTTTTCAAGTTTTAATTTTTGAGGAGTACCGGACGGAATTTTATTCCATTATGTTTAAAAAAATCCCCAGCAGTTTTTATCTTAATTTAATATAAGGAACACGTCGCACTCGTGGCCTAAAATTTTCAAAAATCAAAAATTTATTTTCTGTCGATTTTATTTTATTTTTAGCCCTACACCATCTTTTTAATTGGATAATTTTTTGATATCATAAATATCTGTTAAGGTAGTAATTTATTTATTGCTTGATTTGAGAATACAGTTTTAAAACTAGTCCATAATATAAAGTTCTACATTTCGAAAGTTTTCTCCAATACTTTGGAGAGTCTAAAAAGAAAACCAAAGGGACCAGTACATTAAGAATACGAATTTTGTAGACAGTTTGAAAATATCAATGAAAAAATGACCGACCTGCAATAAGAATTGTTTTTGATCTTCGGATCGGACTTTACCGTTAAAATCTTGAATTAATTTTATTCTCCTTTTCTTCGCAGTCATTTATTCATTTTAATTTTCCAATGACCAGCTGTCCTTGTATATACGAACTAGAATTTTTCCATTCGGATGGACGCAAGTGTAAAAAAAAAATCAATTTTAATTCTGTGAAATTTTATTGACTTATTACTAAGTAATTCTATTAAGATTTCTTCATCAGACAGTTTTAAGAATTCGGAAATGTCGTCTTTCCTCATGGGCAATTTCTTAACATTATTTTCTGTTTCATCTTCACTTTCAATTTCATCTTCTACATTTACTGCTTCTCCTAGAATTTCTTGTGCCATCTCTAATTTTGTATCTTCGGTAATTCAGTCATCAAATAGTGCGAAAGCGACACATTCATCAGTCAAAGAATACAAATGGTTCACAAATTTCCCAATAACTACTTCGGTGATATTTTTATCAATTTTCTTATACAGATCTAATTCTCTCAAGAATTTGATATCCATTAATGGAGCTGACATTACTTCTGATGCATACATACAGTATTTTACGTACCATTTTACACAGCGTGCTGTTTGGAGGAGTGACTTTTCCTCGCGCCTTTTGATAAATCGAATTTTATTCGAAATAAAATTATTTTTAAGGAATTTATGGCTTTTGCCATCCACCTGGCCATATGGTGAGCACATGGCTTTCTAAATTTTATTCCACCTGGAGGAACGCCACCTACGAATATTATTACGAGATTCAATAGTTCACGATATTCTTCTCGTGAAAACTTTTTAGAAATTTATAATTTCTAGAATAGTTTCAGTATGATCGCTATAGATTCGTTTGATTTCAGGGTTTTCCACAGCTGGAACGAAATTTTGAATGTTGATTCTAGACCAATAATTCTTAGATCTTTTAAATAAAGGAATATCTGGTCCTGAAATAGTGAATTGCTAAAACAATTTCAAAAACATGGTGACGGCAATCAAAAAACAATATATTTCTTTCAAGTTTCTGTTCCAACCGCGTACAAGCGCCTTTAATTCTACCCGTATTTGAAGCAGTGGTGTCAAAAGTAAATGCTTGTACCTCTTCTATTAAATCCCAATTTCCCAACGTTTCATAAATATCTCAAGTCATTTCAGCACCGGTAGCATCTGGAATGCCTGGAAAACCTAGTAGTTGTTCCATATTCGTTGCTGTAGCAAGTACAACCAATATTTCCACTGGCTTACTTATGTCTTGTAACAGTTTTGTATCCCAATGAACGGTTATGAAATCCGAATTGATAGTTGAAAAAGTTCCTTTTATTCCTTCGTTATACTAAAAGATCACATCTAATTAAGTTCTGTGGATTCTGTAATAGAAAAGCATTGCGAATACACTTGCACATAGTTTCTTATTACATTAGGCGCCAAGCGCGACGGGTTAACAGTGTGAGATCGAGCTAAAATTTGGTATCACCTGATTTTAGATCCATTGGAATAACATTATGCTCAACACTGCCTACTAGAGTACATTTGACAAAAGAATAACGTTTGACAGATGTATGAACGAAATCGTACGGACAGTTTATTCTAGACCCTGGTGTACGTACCCATTCATGGCCAAGAATAGGTGTGTTTTTTGCTCCAATTCTGTTACCGAACTACCACCCGTTGTTTGCTCAGCATTTTGATTTCAGTTTGCTACTTTTCATTCTGCCTCAGAAGACGAAAGCATCGGTAGCAAGAGGGGTGGTGATAATGGGTTTGCAATAGATAGCTTAATGTAGCTGATAATAAGTCAATATTCGATATAATATACGCTTTTTTATGTTTACTGATATCTACGTATGAATATGAATATCTATATCAACATTCATTATTTAATATAACCTAAGATTCTTAATATATTTGTCACCTCCTTCAGTTTTGTCGTTTTATTGGTAAATGTCATTCTGTTAATTCTACTGCATCCAGTCGTGGGCCAAAAAAATGTACCTAATAGCAGACTCAATAGACATAATAAAAAAAGTCGCTGTCATTACGTCCACATCCAGATTTTTCAACCAAGTCACTTTAAATGAAACACCTTGACTATATTTGCAATCTAGTATGTGGAAATTATTGGTCGTAGAATTTTAATAATATTTGGGGCAGATGTTGTAGGAAAGTTTGAGGCGTTGGTTTCTACCATATACGTTAAAAATGAAGTTTCTAGTTTACCCTACTTATTTTCCCCTATTTACTCATATTTAACCCCCAACCCTTCAACGGAATCATCTCAAAATATAATCTAGTTCCAGATGTCGTTATAATACATAGGTCTAGCAAATTTCAAGTGAATATCTCAATTTTATGTTATCAACCCCTTTAATAATGGGGTAAGGTTGGTTGGGTGGGTTGAAAAATATTATTAAAATTTTGAGGCCTTGCTTTCTAGGAGATACACCGAATTTCAAGTTTCTGTACTCTTAACAGCTTGCTTTACTTATTTTTTCCTATTTACCTCTACTTACCCCCCACTCCTCCAACACAAACATGTCAACATATAATCTAGTTTCAGATTTCGTTATAATATATTATACGTGTACCAAATTTCAAGTGAAAATCTAAATTTAATTTTATCAACTCTTTTAATAAGGGAGTAGGGGTAGTGAGGGGGGTGGAAAATATTATTAAAAAACTTGAGGCCTTCGCTTCTAGTATATACACCAAACCCCAAATTTCTGTACTCTTACCAGCTTGCTTTACTTATTTTTCCCTATCTACCCCTATTTAACCCCCAACCATTCAACGCAATCATCTCAAAATATAATCTAGGTCCAGATGTCATTATAGTACATACGTATGCCAAATTTCAAGTAAATATCTCAATTTCATTTTATCAGCGTCTTTAATAATGGAGTAATCCAATATGAAGTTTCTGTACTCATACCAGCTTGCTTTACTTATTTTCCCCTATTTAACCCCAACTCTTCAACGGAATCATCTCAAAATATAATCTTGTTCTAGATGTCGTTACAATACATACGTGTACCAAATTTCAAATGAATATCTCAGTTTTATTTTATCAAGTCCTTTAATAATGGAGTTGGGGTGGTGGGGGGGGGTGAATATTTAAAAAAACGGAGGCTTTGGCTTCTAGTACATACACCGAATTTTAAGTTAGTGTACTCTTGCCAAGTTGCTTTACTTATTTTCCCCTATTTACCCCTATTTAGCCCCCAGCCCTTCATCAGAATAATTCCAAAATACAATCTAGTTCCTGATGTCATTATAATATATACGTGTACCAAATTTCAAGTGAATGTCTCAATTTTATTTTATCAACCCCTTTTAATAATGGAATGAGTGCAATGAAATATATAAAAATTTTGATGCCTTGAAGTCAATATCTTAAACCGTTCCGGAGAAAACGTGCGGACAAAAGAAGTTACAGACAGACATACAGACAAGCAGACAGGCAGAAAATTTTGTTTTGCTCAAATTTAAAATCTCGACGTTTCATGACATTCTAAACCTATTTCAAGAAAAAAAAAATTTGAATATTTTTTAGATTCAAACTTAACCGACCAGCATCATCGCTCCTGTCCTAGTGAACTACTGTAGGCAGGTTTCTTACCCATCGTCGTCCTTTCTTGTGGTAACAACCACATATCTTTCCGTCAATGCTACGCCATCTTATTCTAGTGAATACGTTTTAATATTCCCCTTAAAAGTTCAGCTATTTACTAGCAATTTAATTCGCCTCAGTTAAAAGGAGCCTGGTCACTGTTCATTTTTATTTCTAGTTGGTCTTGTTCCAGCCCATCATTTACCACTACACTATGTGTCGTGGATATCTGGCTTTATCCGGGCATGAGTCATAGAAAGACTGCTACGTTTTTTGAATAAAGTCCGCTTGAATTTAATTAAATTGGTAACTTCATGGCAGTAAAAATATTTATAATAAAAGATATCAAAACTCCAAAGTCAAATCATTGCTAAGGGGTCATCCATTAATTACGTCACGCAAATTTCAAGGATTTTCTACCCTCCCTCCCCCTATCTCACAGGTTGTCACACTCGAGGCAACCCCTCCCCATCGTTGTGACATCACATATTTTACATCATTTTTTGAAGTAGAATTTTCAAATTTTTGTATTTTTTTAAAGCAATGGTATACCTAGATGTAAATATGATGTCACAAAAGTTTGACCCCCTCCTTCCATCTTGTCACACCCTGTCACACTTTATGGATCCCTCCTCCCCCATCAAAGTGTGACGTAATTAATGGATGGCCCCTAAGCTATATTGCTACAGTCATACGAATAATTTTGCAGCCGAAAATTATTTATGAAAACTTATGGCTCCACTACTTATCTGTGCTACTTGGGATATTTCGTAACGATGTTCCATTGCATGTCGGTTCCGCACCTAAACAATTAAATGCGTTATTTTTATTATAGATATATTTATTTTACATAATTACAATCAGATAGTAGAGATAATGTTTTAACTGCAACAATTTATCTGCTTTAATACTACAAAGTACTCAAAATACATAATGCAAATTCACGTCGCGCAAAATAAAGAAAAACACAACTTTATTAGAGTTAAGTGTTTTTTGACGTATATTTTATTCTAAATTGCCTATGTCACCTTTAGATGATAATAATATACTCGAAAATCTCAGGCACTTGTGATTTGTTAAGATATAATTTTTATAATCCACTATAGTACGTAATATATTGTCAACATTATTAATATAAAATTTCGTTATCAAGAATCTACTCAAAAACACCTTAATTTAAAATATGACAAATGACTCAACATATATAAAATGGAATGCCTTGCCCTGTTAGTCAAATGTTGAAGATGTGTTATCAAATTTAATGATAACATTTACGCAGGTGTTCCGGAACCATTACGCTTTTTAGCTAAATACGATATTATGGATAAAAAAGATCTTTAATTGTAACGGAAGAAAAATTTCGCAGAAGCATTAATTTCCTAAAATCTGATATCGAGGAGAAACAAATTTCTGTGTATATATGTTCGTACTTATATAATATAGATTCTAAATGACAAAATGATTCAGAACATGATAAATACCAAATACAGAAAATTCAAAAATAAAACCATTACTAGTACACTTATTATTTTTATTCACAGACCTCAAATGTAAGTTTCTTCCTTGAAATGAAAGTGGGCATAATGTAGGGTGACCAGATTTTTGTTGAGTAATTGCTGTACACTTCTGCTGGGGAGACTTTATGGTGAAGTGGGACCTTTTACTTCCACATCCACATAGTGTGACATGTATTTTTATATTTGAGACAATAATTAGCTTAAAACTGAAATTATAAAATATAAGACGAAAAGTAAAATGTAATTGTTTTGATTCGATAAATAGATAACACAAGATTAAGAAGAAAATATGTTTATAGTTAAAGAAGTATTTTAGAGTATTTAGTAAAAGTACAATCACATTATATTTTTTAGAACCTATAAAAGTAATAATTGTAGTAGCTCAAAAATATCAACTCTCAGACTTTGAAGTGGAATTAAATAATTATTACAAATTAATTTGCAATTACTGCTAAGGAATCAAAATTTGAAACAGATTAATTAAGTAAAAAAATATCATTAAAATTCAAGTAGGATTAAGAATTGTTAATAGTAGATTAAATATAAGGCTTAAGCAATAAATACAAGAAGCTATTAGTGCAAAATTAACTAAAAAAGTGATACAAAGCAAAAGTTTCAACAAATATAAGATTATGACAGTGATTGTGACAGGATTAATTTCATAACAAATGTCATAGACTGACATAATAACAAATATCAGACTGACAGAAATAGAATGTTTGCCAACATAAATAAAAAAAGACCAGAAATAATAATGTAAAAAAAGTAAGCGGGAAAAATAAAAGAAAGGAATTGTGGAGATGGATGACAAGAAAAAAAAAAGAGATCAATAGTTACAACGAGAGGAGAAAAAAAGAATATTTTCGATGAGAATAGAAAAGCAAAAGTATATATAAAAAAAAGTTAATCAAAGTAAAAGAAGAGAAGATAAGAATAAGAAGAACAAGGATAGAAACAATGATAAAATAAATATATGGAATTAAAGAGTATTTAAGTAGAAATAAACTAAGGTGAAGAAGAAATAAGCAAGTAAAGAGTAGAAAAAATAAATGTAAACGCGAAGAAACGAAAATAATGATTTGGAAAGAATAAAGATAGTTTTAACAAGTCAAAATAAGTTAGAATAAAGAAGAAATAATAATACTGTGGAGTGAATCTATAGAAACAGAAGGAAAAGGAAATCTGAAGAGAATACAAACTAGTCATAATAAGTATATACAAAAATAAAGAAAGAGAAGTTAGAAAACAGGGAAACAGAACGAGATGAAGACAACATTATATTGATGGTAAAAAATGGGAACAAAATAGGAAAATCAGAAACGGAAATGATGAAATAAAAAAAGAAATATAAGAATAGGAGGAATAGAGGTCATGCAGTAAAGAATAGTATAAACTGAATGATTAAAAAGTGTAAGAACTAAGAAAAAGAAGTGAAGTAAGTTTATTAATAATAATTGACAGTTGTAATAAACATTTTATGACAATTTGACATATGATAAAATAGGCTAAGTTAGCTAGTTAGGGTATTAGGAATTTTTAAATAAGAAATACTGAAACAATATTAATGATGTTGAATTTAATACTTATAATAAACATTTAAATACAAAAAAAAAGTTATTTAACTTTCAAGAATATCAAGCAACTTAAAATGTAAATTAAAAAAAATATATTTGAATAATAGTAATCCACCAAGAACCCTGAGATGAGAGTAACAGCAAAATTAACAAATAAGAGCTAAAATTCATCGTTAAAAAAAAAACTATTACACCCTTATCTGAGCATAACAATAAAGGTAAGCAAAGAAAATTTATTACTAACAAAAAAAATATATATATTATAGAGTCATATTAGGGAGAACGTAATAAGTGGAATGGAAGTATAGTAATTGTAAACAATTTTTCAATTTTTTTCTTGTGAAATAGGGTCAGAATGTCACGAAATGTCGAGATTTTAAATTTGAGCGAAAAAAAATTTCGGTCTCTAACTTTTTTGTGCGCACGTTTTCTCTGGAACGGTTTAAGATATTGACTTGAAATTTTGTACAAATATGTATTATAACGAGAACTGGAGCTAGAATGAATTTGGGACTTATACGGTGAAGGGTTGGGGGTAAATAGGGGAAGATAAATAAAGCAAGCTGGTATGTGTACATAAATTTGAGATTTAGTGTATATACTAGAAGCAAAGGCCTAAGATTTTAGATTTTCCTTCCCCACTATCATTAAAGGGGCTGATAAAATATAATTGAGATATTCACTTGAAATTTGGTAGAGGTGTCCCAAACTGGATTATGTTTTAAGATGATTCAGTTGAAGCAGTAGGGGGGAAAGCAGAGGTAAATAGGAAAAATTAAGTAAAGCAAGCTGGGATTTGCTCTATATACTAGAAGCCAAGGCCTCAGATTTCTTTCTAATATTTTTCGACAAAGGAATACATTTACAACAATATAGGTATGTGATGTTTAACATGCAGCACTGGCCACAGACAAACACAAACCTGTTTCTGTTTTCACGGTGAATCACTGAATTTTTTTTAGTCATCAACCATTACAAAAGTTTCTCATTCTGCCTGCTCTGCCTCATGTCAAATTTACTTCCCGCAAGATATCACAGTCGGTATTTATTCTGCGTCTATATACTTTCTACTCTATCAACAAAATATTTAGCTACTATTCCCACTCCATAAATGTTCAATGTTAAGTCAAATTAAAAACGGAAATAGTAATAAAAAGCAGATATGATCCGAGTAAAACGCAATCCTGTACGTTTTGCTGTACATCAAAAAATGCTGTACACCTCATTAAAATTCCGGACAATACAGCGAAATTCCGTACATATGGTCACCCTAGCATAATGATTAGGTATTTAGGATAGCTTAGTAGCAGGAGTCGGGTCCTTATCGATTGTTCTTCTCTCAATGTCTTAATTTTCTTCAAATAGAATCCTTTACTTTTAACCCGGAAATGAAACGAGTGGAAAATGTTACGTTCGGATGTGACCATCGACACTTAAAAGTTAACCTTTAAAGGCCATATTTACACCATAATTTTGAAAGTACCGAGGGTCATCTCAAAACGTAAACTTTTCTAGGGTTAAAAGTAGGGCGTCTCATTTGAAAAAATCGACGTCACCATAGCTACCGTAATATAGCCAGAGGAATTTCCTACAACTTTTGCAGTGAAAGTTTTTTTCTAAAATTTCTATTTTTCAAGCTATCCTGCTGTTTCCGTACAGCTGATGTTCAAATTGTTCGCCGTTGACAATTTGACAGTGAGCTAGACGGATACAACAAATTATCAATTGTCTTTCTTATCATTTCTGATGTAATCTCAGTATATGTATCTATTATACGCTGTTGCAAAATTGAAGTTCAAGAGTAAATCTACCATTAGAGGTGAATTTTGTAAGTGTCGAAGGTCATGCCAGAACGTAAAATTTTCCGCTCGTTTCATTTCCGAGGTTAAAAGTAAAGGGTTCCATTTGAAAAAAAAAATCGACTTGACCTTTAAATGACTTTGAAAGTCACGATCAAAGTCAAATTCAAGATCCCCTTCGGATTCCTACAACTTTCGTAATTAAAGTTTTTTGCTAGGATTCGTATTTTTCAAGTTATCCTGCTGTCCCTCCCATACTTTTATGCCACCCGGTATGTCAAACATATTCTTTATGGGATTTTGCCAACAGCGGAAAAAAAATTATAAGTAAAAATATTAATGACATCTTCGCATTCTTTCGATAAGTTGACTTCTGGTTATGCTAGGAAGTTAAAATTCTGAAATAAATTTGTCCAATTTCTTATTTGACATTCTCTTTATAACACTAGCATCCAACATAGTCCCCTACGGCTAAGCAGATTAAACTGGTATCTACATGACCCCCTACGGTATGTTAATTCAGTTAGAAATGAGAACAAAGACCTGAAATTAACTTAAGTTGCTAGCATAACCAGAATTCAGGTTATCGAAAGAATGCAAAGATGTCATTAATATTTTTACATGTAGTTTTTCTTTTAGTTCTCGTAGATGGTTTTTCTTTCCGCTGTTTGCAAATTCATATAAAGAATGTGTTTCATTACTATAAGCAAACAAATAAAAAATAATTCACTTAAACACCCGTTATGTGTAATGATCAGAGTCACTTTGAATTAATCATTTTGAATTTTTTATTGTAGACATTATGCGGATCATTTTTTAAATATTTTGAAGTAGATTAACAAGAGCTATTGTAGTTTATTTGCCAGATGCTGGAACTATTACTGCTATTACTCCAATGCTTACTAATAACTATAGGTATTTCGCATTAAATCAATGAATATTCTTAAAGCAATAGGAGAAAAATATTTCAACGCAGCCAAACTCCTTGTTCCTCCTAGTTTGTTTCTTGCGAAGAACAACACCCAGAGTCGAATTATCCATAAGACAATGTAGGCAGCTGCCTAGGGGCATCGACGGCTTGGGGAGCGCCGGCAACGAACAAAAAAAAAACAACAAATTTCCATACTTAAAAATTATCAACAAAATATAGAAATTTTCTTAAAAGGTATTGTCATTTCTTTTCTTCTGGTAGATTTGGTCACAGATGCGGGTCGAATATCAGACCACCTTAAATAGAAGCATAGCCCAACTTTTTTTTTTCATTTGGTGTCGCTCTATCACAGTTTATCGGTGAGAAACTTGCAGAAATGATCCTTGAACAATTCTGTAGATCGACATTTGTCGAAACTTGAAACTATCTTTGTTGAGGCGATTGCCTCTTATTTTCTCTTTTTGTAATTTAGAAGGGAGCTGTGGACTGTATTTTCTTTATTGGGTTTTTATACATAAATATTCTTGAACAATGTTTGTTGTTACTCAAATGTCATTGACACTTCTCAATCTCTTATACTAATGACAGCTGCTAACTATGATAAAACATAAATAACTTAACATACCGCCGCCCTTGAAAGGCTGGACTTTCAAAATAAAATGAACATAAAACATGAAAGAAATAATACAACTTTAAAGTATTAAATAAGAAAAGAATTATTCATTATTAAATGTCCTTGATGAATAAACTTGTCTCTATTGGAAGAATGCATATTTTTGTTATTGCACGCTGCACTGTGTTATTCGCAGTTTTTACACTCACCACACGCACTTTGTTATCAACCCCTGGATGTAATTTTATGATTCTTCCTACGGGCCAACATAATGGCGGTAAATTTTCTTCCTTCAGCAAAACCATTGCTCCAATCTGTATTATATCATTGGATTGGTTTTGTCTCCACTTATTTCTTTGTTGAAGGGATGAGAGATATTCGTTTTTCCAACGATTCCAAAAATGTTGTAATATTTGCTGTAATTTTTTATACAGGGTCAACCTGTTGGGAGCAATTTCTTGCACATTGATTTGTGGAATAGCAGTTAATACATCTCCTATTAGGAAATGACTGGGAGTAAGGAAACTGAGGTCGTTGGGATCTTCCGATAACGGGGTTAAAGGTCTTGAATTCAGAACTGCCTCTATTTGAACGAATACAGTATATAGATCTTCGAATGTGAAATGAATATTACCAACAATTCTTTTAAAATGGTATTTGGCAGATTTAACCGCTGCCTCCCAGAGACCACCAAAATGAGGTGATCTTGCCGGTATAAAATGCCATCGAATACAATTTTGATTTAAAAAATTTGAAATGCTACTTTCATCTTTAATATTTGACAATATTTTGTTAATTTCCTTTAAATCATTGTTTGCGCCATGAAAGTTCGTGCCGTTGTCAGACCATATGTTTTTGCATATGCCTCGTCTAGATGTGAATCTCTTTAAAGCATTTAAAAAGGAATCCGATGTCATATCTCCTACTAATTCGAGATGTACAGCTTTAGTAGCAAAACAAATAAAAATACATAGATAACACTTTACAATTGTACGATTCCTTGCCTTACCGTCTTTAACATAGAATGGCCCAGCATAGTCTACACCGCAGTTAGAAAATGGTCTTTCAGGTTGGAGACGACATTCAGGCAAGTTTCCCATTATCTGATTTACGTTTAAAGGTTTGACCTTGAAACAAGTAATGCATTTGCGCAACACTTGCTTTACTGTAGAACGACCCTTTAATGGCCAAAATTTGTGTCGTATCGAAGCTAAAGTGGCTTGTGTCCCAGCATGTAAATTTCTACAATGCTCATAGTTTATTATCAATTTTGTGAATGGATGCTTGTTAGGTAGCAACATAGGATGCTTTTGATCATTGGCAATGTTTGATTTTAACAATCTTCCGCCTACCCGAATAATACCCTTCTCATCTAGGAAAGGATTTAATGACATCAATTTACTACTTCGCGTGACGGCATTAGATTTTTTCAAAGATTGTATGTCATTTTCAAATTCTTCTGATTGAACTAATTTGATGAGGATAGCCATAGATTCGTTTAGCTCATCTATTGTTAAATTACCCGTAAGCTTGCAAAGCTTATGTGTGGTAAGGTTTTTCTTGAATCTAGCGCAATAAGTTACTACACGATGTAGCTTTGTTAAAGACGAATATTTAGAAAAAAGGGTTTCGTTAAAGATATTTACGCAAGATAAAGTAGTTACTTTAAGTTCTAATGATTGTTCTTTTTCGGGTAATTGATATGTCTCAGGCCAATGCTCTGAATCTTGCAGCAACCATGTTGGACCTGACCACCACTGCGGTAGATTTAGAATTTTCTCCGGATTAACTCCACGCGAAATTATATCCGCCGGGTTGTCACTTGAGGTAACATGGCGCCATTCAACATTACAACTAAGTCGTTGAATTTCGGCTACTCTGTTTGCTACAAAGGTTTTCCAATTTGTAGGTTGAGAATTTAACCAAGAAAGAACTATTGTAGAGTCTGTCCAATGAACTATTCTGTCGAAATTCATGTTTAGTGCTTCGACTACTTTGCATGATAATTGTGCTAACAGTAGTGCTCCACACAGTTCCAGTCTGGGAAGAGTGACGCTTTTGAGTGGTGCTACCCTAGATTTTGCGCATAATAAATGAATTTGACATTCACCAAATGAATTGGTACTTTTAACATATATGGCCGTGCCATAAGCTATAGTTGAGGAATCGCAAAAACCATGTAGCTCGACTACTGTCCAATTCTGTATCACCACATGTCTTGGTATTGTTATACAAGATAGGGAAGGTATTTGTTTACAAAATTGGGTCCACTCCGTGAATACATTGCTCGGTACCGATTCGTCCCAATCGAGTTTGAGTCGCCATAATAGCTGTAAAATGATTTTAGTCTTAATTATGACAGGGCCCAATAATCCAAGAGGATCGAAAATTTGCGACATTGCTGACAAAATTATTCTTTTGGTTACCCGTTGATTTGAATATTGGATATTAATGGCGAATTTCAAACTATCGAGTGAAGAGTTCCATAAAAGTCCTAGCATTTTTGTACACGAGTCATCCGTAATATAATATTCGGAAAGATTTTCTGGATTGTCTTCAGACTTATTTACCACACTTTTGTCATTAGAAAGCCATTTGCGTAATGGAAAACCCCCACATCGAAGTATATTACTGATTTCATGTTTAAACTGAATTACTTCTTCTATTGTATCGGAACCCGTGATCAAGTCGTCCACGTAAAAGTCTTTTAAGATAATTTGACACGCATTTGGAAATTTGTCGCGATTTTCAAAAGCCGTCTGTTGTAAACTTCTGATGGCTAGAAATGCAGCTGATGCTGTACCGTAACTGACTGTATTTAATGTGTAATGGTCTAAAGGTAAATCAGGATGTGTGCGCCAAACGATTCTTTGTAAATTGCGTTGAAAATCTGCGACTTCTACCTGCCGGTACATCTTCTCTATGTCCGCCGTGACTACATAAGTATGTTTTCTGAAACGCAGTATTATAGAAAAGAGATCGTCCTGTATTGTAGGACCTACCATCAAAATATCATTTAGAGATATACCTGAGTTGCTCTTGGCGGACGCATCAAATACAACTCTAAGTTTGGTAGTAGTACTGTTTTCTCGTATAACACCATGATGCGGTAAATAATATGTAGCATCATCAGGAGTGTTAATATTCTCGATATTGATTTTAGACATGTGCCCTAACTGTGTATATTCGTTCATGAATTCGATATATCTATGTCTCAATTGCGGGTTACACATAAGCTTTCTTTCAAGTGATAAAAATCGTTTTGTAGCTGATTCTTGAGAATTTCCAAGTTCTGGAGCATTTTTTCGAATCGGCAATGTAACCTTGAATCGCCCAGATTCTAAACGTGTTGTGGTTTCAACGAAACATTTCTCACATTCAAGTTCTTCCATTGTAAATTTGCTACTAGTAGAACATTCTTCTATTTTCCAGAATTTCTCTAACTGATTTTGAATATTTTCTTCAACTGACAAGTTACAAGAAATATTTTTTAAGACTTGATTTTGTTGAGAAATAATAGGTCCAGATATAACCCAACCCAAATGAGATTTTTGTAAGATAGGGTTACCTTTACCAAGTCGTATCTGACCGACACAAAGTAAGCTGAAAAATACTTCTGCCCCGAGTAAAACATCAATTGGTCCAGAATTGTTGAAAGTAGGATCGGCTAAAGTTATATTGTCTGGAATTTTCAGATTAGATGAATTAAAACTGATCATAGGAATGTTATTGGTTATCTCTCCTAGCACAAGAAAAGTGAGGTTTATAGAGTATGCGTTGTAACATGATTTTATATTAGTTTCAGTCCTTTCAGAAATCTTGATTGGTGCTTGATTTATACCTGTTACTGGCCAATTAATTTTATTAATTGAAAGCCCCAATTGATTTGAAAGTTGTCTCGTGATAAAATTTGATTGAGACCCTGAATCTAATAAGGCTCTACATTTTACTAAATTGCCTTTGTTATTTTGAATGTAAATTAAAGCGGTTGACAATAAGATATGTGGTATTTGCTTAAGAGAGCAATGTGTTGTGACCGTTGAATTTAATTGTACTTCATTGTTTGATTGTGATAAATGTGATTGTGCCAAACGAGAGGTTGAACCTTGTTGTTGTGACGAATTTGCTTCCGTTGATTGTGCAATCGATGATTGAGATTGTGAAGACGTTTCGTTTGATGTAGGTGAATCCCTGTTTATGTGCAGTAGAGTATTATGCCTTTCATTGCACTCTTTGCAAGACATAGACTTGCAATTAGAATTCGAATGACCCCATCGCAAACAGTTTATACATAGATTTAATTTCTTAGCTTCGGCGAATCTAGATTTTACAGATAACTTTAAGAAATTCTGGCAACTATAAATTAAATGTGTTCCTTTACAGAAATTGCAACGTTTCCAGGGTTCATCTGTTGAAACATGTGAGAAAGATTTGAAATCTGTACCTTTCTTAATATATTGTTTGGTTGGTTGAGATGTTTTATGATCAACACTGGTAGGACTCAGTGTTTCTAATAACTGACACCGATTATTCAAAAATGTGACAAATGCATTCATTGTAGGTAAATCTTTTGTTATTATTGATTTTTCCCACTCGCGTTTTGAAATGTTATCTAATTTTCTCGATATGATATTAATTAATAAGGCGTCCCAGTGTTCAGTTGGTAATCCCATGTTTTTAAGCGCCATGGTATGTTTATGAAATTCATCAACTAAACTACGCAAATGCTTATGCGACTCCTTCACTAAAACTGGTAGATCAATTAGAGCGTTAAGATGTGCGTTTACGATCACTCTTTTGTTATCAAAGCGATTGCGTAAAAGCTCCCATGCTAAGGTATAGTTTAAATCTGAAACCTCGACCGACTGAGTGATTACCGCGGCTTCACCTTTTAAACATGAATTTAAATATAAAAATTTCTGCATGATAGTTAAAGACGAGTCTTTGTTGACTAAAGCTTCGAATGTATCATGAAATTGATGCCATTGCTCATACTGACCACTGAAAGTAGGCAAATCTAATGTTGGTAATTTTACTTGTCTGCTACGAAAACTATTAGTCTCAAGTGATTTTACTGACGTGTTGTGTTCGATAATGAAACGTTTAGCCTTTGCGACAATATCAAAATATTTGCTTCCAAAAGATTCACGTTCGATTATTTGAGATTGATTGTCATCTAATATTTCAATGTCAGATTGAATAGTGTTAAATTCACCCCAAAGAATTTCAATTTTTTCTAAACGGGCTGTTAACTCGATTAAGCATTCATAATTGTCAAAATTATCCACGAAAGTAGTAAATCTGGTTAGCTGTGCTTTAATTTGACCGCGTTTCTTGACAAGGCTATTTAAGTTTATTTTACTTTCTTCCATTTCAAAAGTATTTGGCAATATATCTTTAAAAGGAATATAACGTGCCTATAAAGGCGTTATCTAAATGGAATTGACTGAATTTCTATGTTTGAAATCCAGTAAAATACTTGCAATGTTAAGCAAATGATAAATTAATACTAGAAAATGTGACTTAAATATGTATAAAAACCGAGTACTGTATTCATACAAATATAACGTGAAATAATTTGAATTTGCGTACGAACTGCTTATAACCTGGTTGACTGCTCCGTCGCCTCAGATGTCCAAGACGTCGTGGTACCAAGCCGTGTTCTTTGCCTTTTTCAAATCTGATTGGTTGCAACTTTGCTAGCGTTGTGCGTTACATAGAATTGTAAAAATACCTGCGAATTTATACTGAAAGCTATCCAGGATCGTGGGACCATATGTTGAGGCGATTGCCTCTTATTTTCTCTTTTTGTAATTTAGAAGGGAGCTGTGGACTGTATTTTCTTTATTGGGTTTTTATACATAAATATTCTTGAACAATGTTTGTTGTTACTCAAATGTCATTGACACTTCTCAATCTCTTATACTAATGACAGCTGCTAACTATGATAAAACATAAATAACTTAACAATCTTTATATTTTTTTGCTGAGAAGCACCAAAATGTTAAATTATTCGGCCATTTGTTTACATTAAAATAACTCTAAACAGTGAATGTTTTTCTGCATTTCCTGCAATCATATGGCAGCGGTAGAGTCTGGGGAATAGTTTGAGGCCAAAATCGATCGTTTTTGTTCAGATCCAGGCGAGCAATAACAATTTATGTAAACAAAAACGATTGGCTTTCAGTGATTTCGAGAGAGAGACATTTTTTGTTTTTATTTTTTATCTCGAAACCAAATAATTGGATTAAAAAATTTCTAATGGCAACATTGTGCGCCACAATGAGGGCTATATGCTCATATTTTATATTTCTTATTCTGGTGATATTGTTTTTCCAAAATATTTTTTGGAGATTTTTCTAGATTTCCCTAGCGCTCAGGGTACAGTTATATTACACGCACGGATAGGCTAGATCAAGAATTAAAGGAACGATTGATGGCTTACGTAGAAATAGGAAAAATCTGAATATTCAAACGATTTGGACGAATGTTTTGCTGAGGAATGTATTGAGTTCAAATATTTTGTTGAAAACATAAAAAATATCGTTAATGTTAGGGACTTGTTAGTATTTATAGGGAAAAATATATTAAAACCATGTTTACTAACGTGGAAATTGCATTAAGAATTTTACTATAGCAATAACAAATGCGTTAGGAGAAAGATCATTTTTTACTTTGAAAAGAACAAAAACATATTTACGAAATGCCATTAGTAAAGAAGGAGTTAATAATTTATCTGTTTCAATAAATCATGATTTAACTAGTACGCTTAATTTTACTGATATTATAAATAGTTTCGCCAGTAAGAAATCCAGGAAACGTATATAATAGTTATTATAATACAAGTGGTAAAAATGATGTTTTATTTACAACATATTTGTTTTTATTGTTTTGTCCCCACTCACAAAATAAAATATCGTTTCTAATACTTAATCATAAATGGCTATTATACCTATTTTTTTAACTTTTTCCTTTTAAAGATTTTGTAGTGAGAGGAGGGGGGCGCTATAATATAGTTGCCTTTGGGTGAAATAGTCATTTCAGCACTGACAACACCGTTTTATAATTATATTCATACGAATCGCGGCCCTATCTCACCAAGTCATGCAATCGAACAGCGCAATAAATGATTGTTTTTTTATTAAATCGACTATTAAATTACATTTTATGTCTTATCGGAATATTATTAAGGTTTTTATTACATCGAATAAAGTGGAAATGAAATGTAAGCATTAATCAATGATATTTTAGGTATAAGTAATTGAGATATGAAATCGAATAAAATAATTTATTGTTAAGACGATCGTGTCTGATGTTGTACTACCACGAAGATAATTAAATAATTGCTAGTTATTTAATTGCTACGATACTGTCAACTTCATGTAATATTAGTCCAGTAATTCTATACTATGGATAAATGCAAAAACGATGCTACTCGGAAACAAAAAAATAGGGTCGTGTAGAGGAAAAAATTGTAAGAAAGGTAGCGTTTTTGCGTCGTTCTAGCTGATGTAGAACATAACCTAAACAATTAGACAAAGTCGAAAAAACGGTTTATTACAATTTAAAAAAAGACGAAGCATCCTACAGATAAAAGTTAAACAAGAAAGTTGTAGGTGATAAAAAAACATATCAAATGCGACTAACACAATAAAAATTTGTTATTTTTATTCCGAGATAACCTAAAAATACCGGTTTTTATTGTTTTTGCTGTGTTTATTACAATTTTGATTTAAATTGCTCCTTGTTGAGTAGAAAAAGAACATTTTTGAAAAATTTCCAAAAAATTAGAAATACGTGATTTACAGAGCAATTACGAAAAAAATACCTTTTCGTAAATCGTCCATTGCCCAGGATTGGGATGGCCTAGAGAATTAAACCTGGGCTTAAAATCTTCATAATGGATAGTACTATCATATAATTTAAGATACACATATTTTGAGTCGCTTTGTAACCTCAAGAAAAGCGAATTAACATCGTAACGTTTTTTGGTTATGTTTTTGAGAAGTATCTCTTTGATTAAAAGTGAATTATTTATTATCTGTTTGCTTAATGTAATGAAACATATTCTTTATAAGATTTTGCAAACGGCAGAAAGAAAAACTATATGTAAAAATATTAATGAAGTCTTTGCATTCTTTCGATAACCTGACTTCTGGTTAAGTTAAAATTGTAAAATAAATTTGTTCAATTTCTTAGATGACATTCTCATGATAACACTAGCATCCAACATAGTACCCTATGGCTGAACAGATTAAACTAGTATCTACATGATACCCTACGGTATGCAAATTCAGTTAAAAATGAGAGCAAAGACCTGATATTAATTTATTTACCTATCTTGTCTTAAAAAAATATTTTTCATTCTAATGGATTGCATTTTCATAAAATCTCTCATTCAGTTTGTTGGAAATGCTTAGCCTTTGAAACGTGTTTCGCCCTTATTCTGAGCTAATCAGAAAAGCACAAAGCCACTCATAACAATGTTCCATGCAAAGCCAAGGCATGAATAAGTATGAAATATTTAAATTTGACATTGACTGATAAAAACAACAGATCTTCACATATCTATCTAAGCAAACAAATAATAAATAATTCACTTTTAAACATGCATAGAGTATATAGGCTCCAGAATAGTTATCTAAGACACGTGAAGATCTGTTGTTTCTACCATTCAATGTCAAATATAAATATTTCATACTTATTCATGAATATTGCCTTGGTTTTGCATGGAACATCGTTATGAATGGTTTTGTGCCTTTCTGATGAGCTCAGAATAAGGGAGAAAAACGTTTCAACGACTAAGCATTCCCAAGAAACTGAATGAGAGATTTTATGAAAATGTAATCCACTAGAATGAAAAATAAATTTTTAAGACAACGTAGGTAAATAAATTAATTTCAGGTCATTGTTCTCATTTTTAACTGAATTTGCATACCGTAGGGGGTCACGTAGTTACTAGTTTCAGCCAGGTTATCGAAAAAATGCAAAGATTTCATTAATATTTTTACATATAGTTTTTCTTTTAGTTCTCAGATACTTTTTCTTTCCGCTGTTTGCAAAATCCTATATACAATATGTTTTAACTCTTTGAATTGAGTAATTATAAATTTCGCTTGTGAACGATAGTATACACTTTTTCTCACATTTTAAAAAAATGAGCATCCTACGACCATTTTGGTCCAAAATAATTCATTTTTTATTATCCTCACAACGGTAAAAGAACTACACAAATAACTGAGTTCTGTTAAAAATGTTACTTACGCTTTTTTTCGGTGGACAGCAGACGTCAGTCAAAATGTTCGAAATATACCTCTGCTTCTTGAATTGTACGTGCCAGTCTACAGAGAGAGAGAGAAAGGAGAAGAAGGAGAAAGAATATAAAGAGGGAGAGAGAGACGGATGGAGGAGAAATCAGTTAGAGCGAAAACGCTCCAGTACAACGTGCTCAAAAGTCATTTTTGTGCTTCGTTTCTTATACTGTGTATAATATATGAATTCAAACCGAGCGATTGTATAACCTATATTTACTTCCTTATGAGAAAACAACTGCACAAGATAATAGTAAAGTTTCAATTCATATATACATACACAGCACACGAAACGAAGCACAAAAATGTTTTTTGAGTACGTCGTACTGAAACGTTTGCGCTAACTGATTTCTCCTCCATTCCTATTTATCTCTCTCGCTATCATCTTTGTCTCCATCCGTAGGCTGGCAAGTACAATGCAAGATAGAGGAAGTAGCAGTACATTTCGAAAATTTTGACTGGCGTCTGCCGTCCACCGAAAGAAAGCATAAGTAACATTTTTAACAAAACTCAGTTATTTATGTAGTTCTTTTACCGTTGAGAGGATATAAAAAATGAATTATTTCGGACCAAAATGGTCGTAGGATGCTCATTTTTTTTAATCTGTGAAAAACTGTATACTATCGTTCACTATACGCAGACTTTATAATTACTCAATTCAGAGAGATACTTTGCAAGACCATAACCAAAAAACGTTAAGATATTAATTCGCTATTTTTGAAGTTACAAAGTGACTAAAAATATTTATATCTTAAATTATATGATAGTACTATCCCTTATGAAGAATTTAAGCTCTGATATGATTCTCCAGGCCATTCCAATCGTAGGCAATTGCCGATTTACGAAGAGGCATTTTTTTCGTAATTGCTCTATAAACCGCGTATTTTTAATTTTTTGGAAATGTTTCAAATTTGCTCTTTTTCTACTCAACAGAGGCAACATTTTTATCGAGCAAGGAGCAATTTAAATCAACACTGTAAACACAGCAAAAATAGTAAAAACCAATTTTTGATGGTATTTTTAGGTTAATAAATAACGAATTTTTTCTTACTTTTTATTGGGTATTTTGCCACTGAAAAATATTTAAAAATTTTAATGAAAAAACCTCTGCGCCAAACGGATCAGACAGAGGTTGGTTCTTGAGTACTTGACTGTTTCAAAAAGTCTCACACCTAAAAATATATAAACTAGAACAATGTTATAAACTAAAAACTGAAAATCAAAGCTATAGGTAGTTAACGTTTCGGAAGAGAATCTACTTCCGTTCTCAAAACTTTTTTGGCCGTCAACCATGACAGTTCTTTGTTTACGAATTTTTATTCTGGTCGCATTTGATAGGTTTTTTCACGACCTACAACTTTCTTGTTTAACTTTTATTTGTACGATGGTTCGTTTTTTCTTAAATTGTAATAAATCGTTTTTTTGACTTTGTCTAATTTTTTACGTTATGTTCTACATCAGCTAGAAAGATGCAAAGAGCGCTACCGTTCTTAGAATTGTTTTCTCTACACGGCCCTATTTTTTGTTTTCAGGTTTTGCATTTTTCCTCAGAGTTACTGGACTATATTAATGTCGGTACGTTTTGAAATTTTAAGATGGAACTGTAATAATTATTAACAAGAATGACAAAGCAGATCCCTAGCAAATGTAAAACAAAATGATAATTAGGAGTTCCTTAGAAAATGGATTTGTCATGTACTTAATTGTAACCGTAGTTAATATTAATGCTAGTACGTTTTGGAATAATACGATAGAGCTTAATAAATTATGGCCACTAAAACGAGGGATCGTATCCAACGCAAAGCGAGTGATATATGTAATTTCCCTGGAAAATTGATTTGTCATTCTTTATATATTTGCGTATTTTATTATAGATGAATAATAAATACATTTTATTGACTAAGCGATCACTAATTTACCTTTACTCAAAGTAAACTTTTATTTGAATGTATAACCATTAATTTTTACAAAAATGCGAAAATCATATTTTTCCATTTTTCACATGATACAGGGCCTACGTAAGTATTTATCTACAGGATAAATGTTTTTACAGTTTCCACTGTTGGAAAAATGTAAATTTATAGTTATATTGTACTGCTCTTCGTCTTTTGATTGATTGATTGAATATATCGTACAATTAATTTTATCCCAACAATTGAGAATTTCAACTGACTCCTTCCTTGTTAGATTTTTCAAACTTGTTCCTATTAATAAATTCGCTGTGGATAAACGACAATAATAATCCTCTATCAAATACTCTTCGTTTTGTAATTGCAAAAAGTGTAATAAAATGCACACAAATACACTGTAGTCGTCTATTGTTGGTTGCCCAAAATGCCAAAAAGGTTCTAGTGTATTTTCTGGTTACTTTTATAATGTGAATGGTACTTCCATGTTTACTCCTCCTAGTTCAAAAACAGACTATAGCAAAGCAGGTCGTATTTTCGCAGCTGAGAGAGAATTCCAACAATTCCATTATTCTATCATGAGACTCCACCTCATTGGCATAATAAAGTACGTCGCCATTTAAACGGATAACTTCCTCACCACTAGATTGGGAGAAGTACATCTTACGATTTTCAGAATTTTCTCTTTTCTTTGGGGGTATATTAAAGATATGCCACCAATATCAACAACATTGGGTGAATGCGGAAAACCCATTACTGCTTTGAAACATATTCTTTATAGGATTTTGCAAACAGCAGAAAAAAATTACTATTTATGAGAACTAAAAGAAAGCCTATGTGTAAAAATATTAATGAAATCTTTGCATTCTTTCGATAACCTGAATTCTGGTTATGATAGCAAATTAAAATCCTAAAATGAATTTGTCTAGTTTCTTATTTGAAAATTCTCAGTCTAATGCTAGCACCCACTCAGTCCCCTACAGCCATGCAGATTAAACTACACAGAGAAAAATGTGTGTGATATTTTACCACAATTGTAGAAAATTGTACTCCAAATTGGTCTTAAAATGGTGACAGGAACAATTTGTGCAAATAAATAATAATTTTTTGGGGCAATGATTTTGTACAGTTTATGCATTAACATTGTTTGAAATTTTTGTACAAACTTAAAAATCCCATAAATTGAATTCTTTACAAATTTGAATTATGGTTGCATAAAAATACATCATTTTATTCCACTTGTGGAAGTTAGTTTCTACAATTTGTGTGATATTTTAAAATATATTCTGAAGGTTTCCTAAACAAACATTCACATCTAAACCTCTTCATTTGTAAAACATATTTACAAAAAATTGTGCTCTTAAGTGACACAATGTTTATAGTTTTTTAAGAGAATGTGTTTTAGTTTTCCACAATCTCTAAATGAGAAATCCACAAATTGTATGTTTATTTTGTCAACTTTGTAATTCATTTTGCACAATATATACCCTACACTTAATTCAAAGAAGCTGTTCAGTAATGTATGAACCGGGGTTAGTTTTGCACAATTTATTAATCTATAATCTCCAAATTATGTATATATTTTTTGGTTCACTGTGCATTCATTTCACAGACTATATGTATCCACTTCATTTTAATTGTATTATTCTGTAACACAAATTGTAAAATATTATTTCCAAAATTGGAGGTATTCCTAAAGGACTTCAATAAAAAAAATTAAAGAATAAATATTTTATTTTATCAGAACAACAGAACAATACATAATAGAGCATGCATTTATATATTATATGGTAAATGAAAACATTTCTATTTTTTTAAATACAAGTAAATTTTATATGCATAAAGTTCTAGTTGAAAAGAAGTAGGTGACTTACATTTATGCCTAAAATAAATCCATTTAATAATTCTGATTTGGAAGGCTTCCAGTGCTTCTTCTTTTTAGCTTCTATTAACGCAGTTTTTTGTAATAAAGCTTATGTCGTAGTCACGTCATATTCTTAAAAAAAATAACATTTATCAGTTCATCACCAAAATCAAATGTATTGCTTACCATCAGAATATCTTCGTTTTGAAGCAGTTCTTTTACAAGTTTGCCTTTTGGGTTTAGTAGTTTAGGAACAGCTTTCTGTCGCTTCGCATAAGAAAACGAAATTACTCTCAAGCTGTAAACGAAATCAAGTATTAGAAGATAGGTATCATGCATTCTTCGTATATAAACAAGGATCCATTTTTATATTTATATGTTGACGAAGTTAATTTAAGAGAACATATATGCAAATCTGTAACTCTGTGTGAAGTACTTACCTCTGTGAATGCTGCATGGAATTAGATCTAGGAAACCCCACTCGATTAATAAGTTTTCAACAAATTCCATCACAAATGTAAATACTTGTATAATTCGGAAGTGTACGTCTTCACTTAACGAAATATCACCTGGATCTGATGCGTAATTGCCTGCGCGTATATGCGTAGTATGGCCGGCGCAGTCATTACAATTTTTAACCAATAAACTTTACGTGAAACAAATGAAACAATTATACAAAATTTTAAAACAATATCACCAAACTGATTGTGAACAGTATGTCATTAAATTGTGCAATTTGTGCGGGCGGCATAGATTACTATTATTGTTCAGCGGAAATAAATATATTGGGACTCCTACTTTCACAAGTTTGTCAACAACCGTTTATAAAATAAAATCACACTTTTATGTTACACAAGTTGTGCAACTCCTTTAAACGATTACTTAAAACTAATTGTCAATATAATGGCAACAAGATATATAATTTGGGGATACTATTAACAATTAATTAAGTTAAATTGGCTATGATTTGTTGAGAAAAAATAAATAAATTTAACTCTAAATTTCACCAATTTGTTGGTCGAAGTTTTCAATAAATTCGTCGTAACTAAATCTTTATATTGGATAAATAAAACGCACAAGAATTATGCACAATTAAAATGTGTAAAACTATATAACGTTGTGCCTTAAAATTTTACAATTGTTTAAAAAAATGCAACAAGACGTTGTTCCACAACATTGTGCAAAATGTTCCAAAGCGATTTCTCTCTGTGTAGTATCTATATAACCCCCTACGGTCATGAAGATTCAGTTAAAAATGAGAACAAAGCCCTAGAATGAATTTATTTCCCTATTTTGTCTTAAAAATTTTTCATTCTAATGGATTACATTTACATGAAATCTATCATTCTGTTTCTTGAAAATGCTTAGCCTTTGAAACGTTTCTCGCCCTTATTCTGGAACTCATCAGAAAGACATAAAGCCACTCATAAAGATGTTTCATGCAGAACCAAGACAATTTCTATGAAGAAGTATGAAAGAATTATATGAATAAATGAGTTATTGTTTGTTTGCTTATAATTGTATTGAAGCATATTCTTTATGGTATTTTGCAAACAGCAGAAACATTATTGCTGTTGTGAAATGTATCGATGGAGACATCATGGAGCAGTGTGTGTGATGCAGATTGGACTACTGTTTACAGTTGTGTGAGGCGAAGAGCTTATATCGAACACTTGCTGTAGTATAATTAAAAATATTCACATTTTCTCTTTCTTGTGGCGTGTCATTTAGTATATTTATAACGTTGAGAAATGTCTTTTTAAATCCCTATTATCCTTTTGTAGTAACCCTGTACATATGTATATATTTGATCTGCGTTGGTTTCTCGTAAATATTAAATAAAGAATTTGACATGTATCTGTGTTTAGTAGGGACCTAAAAGTTTATACATTCTTGATATTTCAAATGGATGTTTTATGTTCAAGAATGGATTTGATATATTTTTAATGCGACCCTTGAAAGTGTTGGGGTAGACAAAAATGTTTTATATATAATGATTGTATGTTTTCGCATCCTACCATTTGTCCTAGCCTATCCTGGACATACATTTTTCACTAGGGTTTTAAGAATTTGTGACACCTGTTTTTCCGACTGAAATTCATGACCAGTGCTTTGAAGGGAAATTACTATAAAACTACGAATATGGAATCTAAGACATCAAAATAATATTACATTGGAAGTTGTCCATAAATTTTTGCTTCTGATCATCAACTGAAATACAAAACGGTGAACAATGATAAAATTGTGATTTTTCAGTTAACATTCATCTATAGAATTATAATAATGAAATTTTTAACTGACGCGTTTTTTTGGATTAGTGAAATTCTTGCATTTATGGCCATTACTTTCCGTTTTCGTTAAACTTTAGTCGTCTGCCAAATAATTGAAAATATAATTGTTTCCATTGTAACCGAATAAGTCTGACCGACGACTTACGTATAAAGAATATGTTTGATTTACGTATAACTAATACTGAAGGTAAGACCCTTAGTTGTGTAATTTCCGTATTTAAACCATTTAAACCATTAAAAAGTATCGGAATAGTGAATATAATTTTAATAAATAAAACAAAAGTAGAAATCTAGTGATCGAATGAAAGCGTACTTTAATCATAACAACACCTTGTTATTATTAGGAACGCGAGCAGATTTGAAGAGTGCTGTACTCGAGCTTACGAATCCACAGTGCTTTCACATGTAAAATCTCCTAGGCAACTGCAGTACCTTCCACTAAGCGTATTTCAGGGTAGAACCCTCCGAGTGAAAAAATTGCTGCTCTAGATATCTATGCTCTGATGTTCCTTGATGATTATCAGTGACAGAATGAATGATTTTCAAATCATTTACTTTACACATCAGACCGTTCTCCAACCTAACTATACGTATGTGCTTATTTAAAGGACAGTAATCCGTTATCAAGTCTACTATCCAGCTCATTCGTCTTCTATCGAGCACAAGTAACCTCTTTGGGGGTTATAGAGTCTTGAGTACCTCAGTCCTAAGACTTGAACCCAATAGTTATTGAACTGTGCTATGGCTCAGTGTTGCAGTTTAGATTCAATCGAACTTCTTGCTAAACCAAAAGCTCGCACACGGCTGGAGAAAGTAATTTTTGTCTCACCTTCCACCAAACGGTCTACTTCTTTATTATTCTTCACGCCGTTGTATTTAAATGTCCATGTGAGTTCGACTGAGTTGTGTTTACATAGCTCGATCAAAATATTTTGATAGTTGAGCACTAGCTAACTGTTCACGTTTGATGCAGGAGCATTCATAGACACCTGGCTGTCACTGCACATATTCAGGTCAGCAGATTCAACTGTACGCTCATGGTTTTTGTAAATCGATATATAGGAGGAAGATAGAGGATAGTGAGAATAAAGAATGAAGTTGACTTTACAAAAAAAGGGAACTTGACCTACCCTTCTTCAATTCAATTAATTCCAATTGATACACGATTAGATTTGTTATCCTCTTGTACGGTAATCAGTACATATCCTCTTTTTCTATTACTTTCTGCATTATTATCCAAACAAATTTCGATAAGAACTACGACTGGCAAATCATTGGTAAGCACAGCACAAGTCTTTAAATACTGTACATTTTCTAAGCATATTGAAAATACAGGTATTTTTGATTTTTGTTGATTTCACTTTTGCTGAGCTGCTACATCTCGCCGAAAATTTGACGTCTAGAGTTTTCGTAGAAAGAATTTGTTAATAAGAGTCTACTTATGCTATAAATTAGCATCTAATAGGCCTTCCAATAACGATTCCATTAGGTACATTAATTTTAAATGAGAATAGATCATTATTAGTTAGTGAAGAACATTTAGGACGTTAACCATATCGCCATTTATCGTTTGTGGCAGTAATTGGCGAAAAATCACAATAAATTATTTTATGTAATTGATCGATATGAGCATTCTGATGAACATTTCTGTTAAAATTTGAACCTGGTGCGCGTCTAGACCTTTTGAGAACACTTTGTCATTAGTATTGGATGCGCTCGAGTTGACACTGTTCCATAGACGATCTATGAATGTTAGATTTTGCAAGATGATTTATGTGGTTTTGTTTAAGATTCATCACCAAATTATCTTCACACGGTCTACACTGAATCTATCATAAAATATTTGGTAATACGTATATATAACTTTCATACTATTTTCATTTACAGATATGCAACTCTTCACAAATCGCAACTAAAGCAAGTAATTGTTAAAAATGTCAAAGCCAATAAAAGAATCTACTGAAAAAAATAACAATGACGACGCTAGATTAGACAGAAAGTATCGTCATAGTTTGCAACCCAAATCAGTTACTGAACCACCTCCAGCTGTTTTAAGACACACGCAGTCACACCGTTATGGTACCGATGGTAAGAAGAAAAGTAAACGACTCGTAACATTGTCCCAAATTCCATCGATAATGGAGGCTGACAATTCAGAGGATGAAGTTGATAAAGAAGTTGATCTGAGAAAAGAAAAAATTAAACGTTCTCCTGTTGTCTCGTATGAGAATGAAAAGAAACCCGTAAAAGTCAACAAGCGGCCAAAAACTGAAGCTAGTAATAAAGCCGTATTTACTTATGAGAATGCAGCATTTGAGGGCAACGTGACCTCTAAGAGAAATAGTACTGCTACAATTAGGACAAACTCATCAAGAGCACCAAGTCTTCAAAGTTTAGAGTAAGTATTTGCATAAAATAACGTTGTAGTTACAGCTTATGTATAACTAATAGCATAGGTGCCAACATTTGTGTCATGTAAATACATGAATAATCTTCATGTGTTGACTCAGTTGAATATTAAAGTTGGTTTGGAAGCTGTTTATTTAATGACAAGCGTAGATACCGAATGTCATAATAATATATTAGATATTATTTATCATCTTTAATCAAGTAGAACTATTTTTCAAGTGGTCGGTGTTCCTATTCCAGAATTACCTCTTACGTTGTCTAATCTTTCAATTTCCAATTCTGATTCTTGTAAGACATACTATACTAGCTTCACCAATCGTTAACTCGTCGATCATTTGGTAATATCTTGCTCTATCGTATTTGATTCGTAGGTCTATATGATATGAAATTATTCATATGATACACCTCATATTTCAAATATTGCATATTGGTAGCAAGTATCCACTTCCATTCTTGCCTGTCATGATTTCATACCGTAATTTTTTGGCAAATCTTTTCCCCCCATGTCATAGTGGGTCGAAATAAACAATTTTTTGGTCAAAGTTCTGAAACTTATAAAACTCTTCCAAAATCAGCTCGCGATTGCAGAAAAAATAATTTGAAAAATACCATCGAGAAAATGGGGTGATTCCCCAGGCGCTGGAACTCGAAACAATTGAGTAAAATTCTGAAAAAAATTATTCACAGAGAATTCAACCTACAAATTAAAATAAAAATAGCGAAACAATTTCGTTTACAAAATAGGTTGGTTTAAGGGGTGGAAGTAAAGAATAATAATACTTCAAAAAAATCCAGAAACCATGAAATTCTGTCTGCAAACTCATGGATTTACCAGGAATGTATTTTGCAAAAACGAATGAAAATGTAGTTCCAACAATTGGAAAAATGTAATGCAATAATTTCAAATATAATTATAATACAAAATCCTTATTGTTTATAAATACCTAGTCAATTTATGCTCCACTTTCAATACTTAATTCATCAACATCTGAGGATATTGAGGTTTCCATAGATACTGATGTACTTGACGGTATTTCTGGGTCTTTTTACGTTTCGATCTTTTAGTACTTTCATCAAAAGACAGCTTCTTTCTCCCTGTTAATCCAGATGTGCTGAGTAATCATTTTCATTTTCTACTACAAACAACATCATGATATAAATTACATTTTTCTTTCAGCCAGTCAACATTATTGCTCAGAAATCGTTTTTCTGCTCTTCCATTCTTGTTCCATCATTCTTTAATTTTGCTACAAACTCCATATAAGTATATTATGTCGTACATCATTTTAAAAATTTTTCAGACGCTAGAAATATATGAGGCTGGCTTCAGATTACATTTACAACGTGCTAACAATTTACAGAAAAATCCCAAACATATTTTTCTTTCCAAAATTTAAAAATATGGTTCATACTTAGACCCGCTTCATTTCCACCTGACATAAAGGAAATTATTTAGAATACAGTTAATAGGATAAAAAAGTAGAAAGAATGTAGTATTCTATTAAAGGTAGATTAAAATGTTACATAAATTAAAGATTTAATTTTCGCTTTTTCTCAGCAGCAACTAACACGTAGGATTTTAAAATAAAAAAGAACTCAAATAGCAGCTATACAAAATACCCAAAGTTTTAGTAATTTGTTTTACATTGTATAAGGTGTTCATGTGAATAAAAGATTGGCGTGGGTCTGAGCGAGTGTATTATATCTCGACGTTTTGTTATTTAATCATCTTTATCGGCAAAGTTCATTGAAATAAAGAAATTATTATACGTTTATTATCCATTATTGTTAAGTAGCATTAAAGATTACATACCTTGAGGAATTTGATCCATGTTAAAGAAATTTTTTAAGGACAAAGTTCAGCGTTAGTAGATTGACGAGCGAATTAATGGCCAACAGAAAATAACTACTCTGATTTATTTTAATTGGACATATTAAAACTTTCATGGCTAACTTAGAAAATGTGAAATATTACTAATAACGAAGCCACGGTTGATTTATTAAATCTGAACAACTTAAAAGGCGAAAGAATAAAATAAAATGAATAAAAGTAAGGAAGTTCATGAAACTGAATCATGATTATAAAATTCTTTATTTAAATATCTGTAGAGCCACTAGAAGAGCAACCAAATTTTATTAGTAAGAAATGTGTATTACATGAAAACATGCACTTACTAGCAATGGGTTCATCAAGTGATATTACGAAAGAGAAAAAAAATGTTTCCTTTTATTTGTTGTTGCTGTTTTGTTACTTTAAAGATTGTTTATGATATGCCTTTTACAAATGAAGCTTAAAAATTATTATTTACATTCCTTTCAATTTTATTTTAAGAGAATTCATTTTGGAGTCAAAAAGAGAGTTTTTAATTTATTTCTCTAAAACGAAAGAGAATATCGAATATAACTTAATAACATAAATACAAGCTAATTTAAACCTTCATATGAAATAATTAACACAGTTCATGTGCAGTGTGAGGGAAAAAATATTCAAGGAAATTAAGTTTCATCTCGTAATAATTTTTTCAAAAATTTTTATTTAAAATCACTCTGTATGCATATTTAAAGGCCTTAAAAATATCTACAATTTATGTGCCGAACGTGGTTGTAGCTTAAAAAATAAAGAAGTTACTACGAGTCTGGAGAGTTTTAAATGGCGGACCTTCTATGGACAATATTGGATGGATTAGTATACAGATTCAGCAAATTTAGTTTTGGGTATGTAAACTTGTTTCTGCGCAGATAAACCACGCCTTGTCGTAAAACAATGCAGGGCATTGGTCCACCGCTTGACCGCGACGAGTTGAGAACAGCGCGAGCGCAACCATTCTGCTTTTAATAGCGTAGCTGTTTATACGTGTGGGAATAAAATAAATTAATCTCAATCTCGTTATTAAAATGCCATGTGTTTACACAACTGCAGAAAAAGTGCAAATTGTGAAGTGGTACTTCGGGGACCATTCCACTGATGACACAATAAATTTATTTACTGTGGCATATCAAGACAGACCAATCTCCTCAGCTGGCATAATTTCATACATTATTAAAAAATTTGAGAATTTCGGGTGTGTCGTGAATTATTGTAAAAAATGCTGTCAACCCGAACCCCGTCATCAATATATGAGCGAAGAACGTGAAATTCGTGAAACTAATGTCTGTGCACTTGTTGAAACTAGTGAAC
The DNA here is from genome assembly GCA_963583905.1 of Stenurella melanura. Classification (NCBI taxonomy): domain Eukaryota; kingdom Metazoa; phylum Arthropoda; class Insecta; order Coleoptera; family Cerambycidae; genus Stenurella; species Stenurella melanura. The sequence continues at coordinate 201,029,720 of OY757309.1, forward strand.
CTTCTTCTAGCAGACAAATTGCTGATGAAGTTGACATGAAGGAAAGAACTGTAAGAAATATTTTGAAAAGAAATGGGTACAGTTGTTTTAATGTTCAAACAACGCAAGAAATATTTCCCGAGGACAATTTCAAATGGATGGAATTTTGTGAAATCATGATAAATAAAGTGAATGAGAATGAAAACTTCTTAAAGAATATATTGTTTACAGATGAATCATCCTTTTCATTACATAGGAAACACAATCCATCCGTAGTACGATATTGGTCTCGAAAAAATAAACATTTGTTGCTATGCGAACTCAGTACCCTCAAAAGTTGAACGTCTGGATGAAAATTTTAGACAATCATATTATAGGCCCACTGCTAATCGATGGCAATTTAAATGGCAATAAATATTTAGAGCTTTTACAAAACCAAATAATTCCTGCAGTTCAAAATCTTCCTGTCAACTTTGACGACATTTGGTTTCAACAAGACGGCTGTCCAAGTCACAATACGTTAGCTGTTATTAATTTTCAGGAAAGAACATTTCCCAATCGTTTAATAGCTACGAGGGGAATGATAAAATGGCTCCCCAGGTCGCCTGATCTAGCACCCCATGATTTCTTTCTGTGGGGATTTTTAGAGAAAACCGCGTACAAACATGCGTTTGAACGAGCCAATAATTTAGTTGAATTACGGAAAAAACTTATCCAACTTTGTGGAAGCATTATTCTAAATCAACTCAATGATATGATAGGTTCATTGTATAATCGGTTTGGCTATTGTTTGGCACAAGAAGGTGGTTTGTCTGAATCCTTACTTCATTAATTTATTGTTTGATAATTATTAGTTGATTTTAGGTTCTGATGGCTATTTAATTTTAATTTAATGTTCTGTTTTTGTAATTTAATAAGAATAATTTATTTCTTGATAATTATTAGTTGATTTTAGCTTCCGAGTTATTTAATTTCATTTTAATGTTCTCTTTTCATTTCGGTTTTAATAGGAATTATTATTTTATTCCCATAGCATTTACGGCTAAAAAAGAAACTGCAAAAATGCTTTCAATGGAAGAAATTATTTGTCAAAAATGTGACAAATAACTTTTTCGCTATTGACGAAGAGATATTTTCTCGTTTCGTATAGAAATTATTACCTACGTCCGCATCCATCTTTGGTTCATGCCGTACTAAATTCATTTCATTGTGTGTCTCTGCTTTCACGATTTATGGAAATAGCGAGGCGTGATCAATTACAACGTTATTCCTATATCCTATACCGCATTTTCCGAATCTGTACAGGTCATTGAGTTAGAAGGTATGGAGACGATATCCTATACAAATTTCCAATACAGAAACGGCATCAGTAGGCGTAGCTAAATGTAGTAACAATATGATGGTTTTGCCACACCCGGACTAATTAAAATAATAATGACATGTTATATAATGTGGCATTATATAACATGTCAACAATATGCATATACGATTTGAGTAAAAAGTATTGCACAGCTTTTATAACTTTTTAATTACTACTTCTATTGAATAATGTTTTATAGAAAAGTGAAATAAAAAACGAACAGGTTTGTGGTTTGAATTTTTATACAAATTTCTATTTTGACACTTGAGTTAGTAACTTGTTTTTTAAATCACACCCTATAATATGGTTTTATGACTTATTTAACAGCATAAACACCAACCTTGTAGATAAAAATAGAACGACAAAAAATGATTTGTATAAAACATTTTTTGATATAACTTCCTAATATTTAAAAAATTATAGGCAAAATATGTAACAGTTTTTATTTACCTTGATATATAAAATGCGCAATATTATCCTAAAATAAACCATATTTTTCTGTTCTACGAAATATATAACCTGAGTATATTAAAAAAACATTTAATTAGCTGTGTTTTTTAATACGGTTCTGTTTGTTGTTTACACTACCTATGAAATGTTATTCCTGTTAATTTCTTCTTGTTAACACCATCTCTAAAAAAGCAACTTCTTTTGGTACACAACACAATAGTCCTTTTATTGTTTATTGTCTAAAATTTGACAAATTATCAATAAAAATCACAATAAATCGCATGGAAAACAAACTGTCTCTATTTGATGGAAAAGCAGTAACAAGTTGGCGAAATGATGCCGTTTTTGATTACGTGACTGCTTCTCCCTACCTTCCAACTCAATGATATAGGTATTATAAAAGCTTAGACAGGTAGATGACAATAATAAACTAATCTATGAATATTCAATTATGGGTCTTCGGGCTATAAATAATGGTGAATATATAAGATCTAATTGATCATTTAACAAATTCTTATCCTGGACATTACTGTGTTTGTGAATTTCTAGAGATTCTAGAATGTTTAATTTAAAGGCTTTTGTCCAGAAATGTAAAATTTTCATGTCATGTAATTCCGGAAAACTATGTTGGTTTTCGAGGCAGTGGTTCGTGAAAGATGAATCAGTTTTTTGTAATCATATCGATCTAAAATGTTCTTCATGACGTGTTTTGAAATTTTTACCGTCTTGCCCTATATAGATACTATTACATTCTTTTCATTTTAACTTATAATCTCCAGACTTGTTAAATCTATATGGTGGGTCTTTTGCATTATATAATGTCTGTGATAATTTACTCTGCGATTTAAAACCTCTTTTAAATTGTGCTTAGAAAGAACATTACCTAGCTATTTTTTCAGACAAATTGCCACAGTAGGTAATTGTTGTGTAAGTCAAATCAAATCAAAACAAATTTATTTTAAATTAATAATACATAATTGTCCTACCTAAGCACTCGTCCGGAGCCAGCCAAACATCCACAGCACTAATGGCCATGGTAATTGAAGGGATGGACAGAGCGAGGCTAGGTTGGATTAAAAGTAAACTCAAATAATAATCACTATCTCCTTTCGCGGGATAGGCGAATTAAAAAGTGTATAAGATAGAACATGTAAAAAAAAATTTTTAAACTTAAAGCAATTGATATATGCAATGCAAAAGACGCCGGTGTAGATAAAATATCACAGATATATATGATAGTTCGGCACGGGAAAATTACTATCCAAAAAACCCGTTCCAAGCAATGCAGCAAGAGCGAGCGGCTATATCAGACCGCATAATTTCTAATTTAAAATGTTTGCTTTCTAAAGAATTTAATAATAATAATAATAAAGGAATAAATATTGTTTGGAAGAAATAATTTAGAGCGACAAAACAAACAAAAAATACAAAAAGGAAACGAAGAGAAAAGGTAAATATCGGAAATTGTGTTTGAGAATTTTTATAATTGAATAGAGAAAGTGGATGTGGCTAGATATGTTGCCGAAAGATGGGCAACGCCTGGTATGGTAATTTGTGTTTGATGCGAAAAGGTGCATTATGCTCTCTGATTCGCGTGATGTTGTTTGTTAGTGGGCTATTACCAAGTTTAAATTGATAGAATTTTTCCGATGTAACTTTGATGTAGTCCACTAGTGGCGTTATGTCGTGGCAACGTGCATAAAGGTCTCTTAAGGAGATGTATCGTGAAGAATTTGAAATGAGGCGCATAAATTTATGTTCCAGAACTCTTAGTTTATTCATTGTCGTATCCGGTATACTGCACCATACCGGAGCCGCATATGTTAGGGCCGGTCTCACAATAACAGTGTAAATTAATTTTTTATTCTGTCTGCTGAGTCTACTATTCCTGGCTAGGAGCGGATACAGACTCCTGGACATGGAATAGACTGTCCGTACAGTTTCGTTAATATGTCGGTTGAACGTCAGTCGCTTTTCCAGTCGTATGCCCAAATACTTCACGCACTCCCTTTCTGGAATTTTGTTTCCCTTTATCAAAATTGGTGTTAAAATCTTATTTTCTGTAAATCTGCCCGTGAAAACTATAGATTCTGACTTCTCCGCATTTACCCGAATCTTCCACTTATCGTAATATTCTGTGGCACGACCCCTGTAGGCTTTTAGAAGCATGTTAGCCGCTTGTGCATTATGACTATGTGCGTACATGGCTGTATCATCAGCGTACTTGGCAAGTTTAGTATTAGGGAAAATGGGGAAGTCGGATACGTACAAGTTGTACAGTTTTGGACCAAGGACCGACCCCTGAGGAACACCCGCGCGAATGTCCCGCAATGTTGACAGTTTGTTATTCACTCGCACCTGGAGCCTTCTGCCAGTCAGATACGAGTGAATGAGTTTAATGATGTGTTGTGAAAAGCGGTAATTGATCATCTTTGAAATTAACCCCGGGATCCAGACGGTATCGAAGGCTTTCACAATATCTAAAAGTACCATGGTAGTATTCTTACCAAGGTTATATTGCACTTTCACGTCGTTAACGATTCTGACAACTTGTTGCACTGTGCTTCTTCCCTTCCTGAACCCGAACTGGTGCTCATCGTTAATGTGAAGTTCATCCTGGATAGCGTTTAGTCTGTCCAGGATGACCTTCTCCACCAACTTTGAAATCACTGACAGCAACGAGATTGGTCGATAACTGCCTGCGATCTTAGCATTCTTGTTCGGTTTGAGGATGGGAACAACCACAGCACACTTCCACATGCTAGGCCAGTGTTGCAGCCGCAGAATTGCGTTAACGATGTACGTGAGTTGCACAATACCTTTCCTTGGCAGATATTTAAGCAGCTTGTATTCGATACCATCTTTCCCCGGAGCTTTATTATTAGGTAAAGTCTTTATCAGCTTTGCTAGTTCAGAGAGTTTGACCATGACTTTTAAAAATTCCCGTCTAGTTAATTGGATGTCATGGCCAATAACATCGTTGGCGTCATTTTCAATGCGGTCATGATCTAAATTGTTGGGTATGTTTAAATTGTGAATTCGTTCAAAGTTGTCAGCTAATTCATTCGCCTTTTGTGAGTCTGTCATAGCCGTCTGTCCGTTGGTCTTGGTCAAAGCAGGCATGGCTTGCCGTGTAGTTTTCAGTGCCTTGGTGAATTTCCACAGCGAGTTGTCCCGAGAATTTAAGGCTTCTAGCTTCTCACTCCATTTCCTGTTTCTCCAGGTGGTTATGGCAGCTTGAATCCGCCGTTGCAATCTGATCATCTCAAACTTAGCGTCGACATCACGATTTTGCTGCCAACGCCGTCTCAACCTTTTTTTGTCCCTAATATCTTGTTTGACCGCTTCGTCGAGTCGGTCTCTGTAAGGATCTATCGTTATGGTAGTTGCGACACCTTGTTTGGCATTCTGCGGCACTCTTGTGAACTCCTCGACTGCACCCTCCAGGTTAGCGGCTGTGTCAATCGTGTTAGTGAGTGTTAGATATGTATTGATGTGGGTCCTATAGAGGCGCCAATCCGCATCTCTATAAGAGGTGATTTTTCGAGTAATATCTTCCATTGACATATTTTTTAATTCAATCTGAATTGGGTTATGATGAGTTCCTCTAACGCAATAGGTCGCATAGAGTTAGTCACGCCCTTATTGACCACTATGTCAATGGTTGATGGTGTACCGCCATTACTGGGAAAGTGTGTCGGATCATTCGGATACTGCAGAATGACATTATGATTATTAACATATTGAAACAAGGTGCCACCGTTTGCGTTATTGTGATGGCAGTTCCATGCCTAGCGTTAAGGTCGCCGATCATCAGACAGCGCGGGCCAGCATTCATCAAATTCTCAAGACAACCCGCTGTGAATCCATTCGCAGGACTATTATACACGGCAACGATGTTCATGCCATCCTCTAACGTCACACACACGTTCTCCACGGAGGTATTCCGCAGAGTGCGATGCGTGTGCGCTATGTTAGATTTTATGAGCACGGCCACACCACCGCCTCTGTTTTGTGCTACCCTATCTCGTCTGATTGTAATGTACCCTCGAACGCTTAGCTTGTCACGTTGGGTTAATTTAGTTTCGTTTAAGAGCATAATATCAATTTTATGCCTCAAAAGATAATTAATAAGAAAAGGAATTTTGTTACCAATACCGTTAGCGTTCCACGAAGAGAGTTTGAAGTTAATGAGTACTATCTAAATTTGTCATGAATTTGTAAAAAAACTTGGAATTTAGCACTCTCACTACTGCAAAGCTCGAGTTGATCGGCTAGTAATCTTACCCTTTCTATCATCAGCTCGATGTGTAAGTAAATTTTGTAGTTTCTTTTATTTTTGAATCTTGATCTACCTGCCTAAGCTTTTATAAGCTATATACTAATCCATCCAAAATTGTCTATACATAACATTTTTGTGCACTTGTAAGTCATTTTTAATTTACTGCTTGACAATGGCTTTCTAAGTCTCAATTTTTATAAATATATAGTGGTAGAAAACATATTAATGTGTTTTATTTAGTAATTTGGGTAGAAATTTTTTTTTTGAGATGAGGTACGGTACCGTTTCAGTGGCGAGATCTCTCCTCCCCCTACCCCACTGACATAGCGGCATTTCACTGAACCGGCAGTTAAATGCCCTAGTTTTTATCGTTCGACAATGTCTTTAGTAGGGTTTTATCCGTTTTCCCTATATACCTTAATAGTACTTACGTATCCCCTCAAACCTCGTTTTAGTCATTATTTTAATTTTCTTGGAAAAAACACCGCATATCAAATATTGAAGTGTGCAATCCCATATATCTTAAATTTATTAAGTAACATGTATTCATTCCTGTATATCAGCCATACCATCGGCGATCGCTTTATTTGTACACACTCCGTGTGTTGTAATTGTCATTTAAGTTTGTCAAATGAAATAAATATAGGATAAGTTACGTATTATTTTAAAGCAATAGTAAAATAAAATAAAATATACTAAAATGGAAATGGAAATGGCGAGATCTTGATCGGCGAAATTAAGTCACACCGGTCGAGTCCATTACTTGGATGGGTGACCGTATATCATTTCACCGTCCTGGTTAAGTGGTAGAGTAGCATTAGCTAAACTTCGCCAGGACGTTAAAGCAAATAAAGCAAATAAATAAATAAATAAATAAATATTTGACTATGTGTTTTGTTTTAGGGTTGTACGTGAGCAGTATTGTTGTTGTGCTAAAAGGACTAAATGTGAAAGGATATTACTGACTACAGTAACAGTGTTGACTATCGTAATAGTAGTGCTTGTTATTGTTGTTATAATTCTTGCGCAGAAGGAGGATCTTGATCAATTTAAAAGACAACTAAGATTATAGTACATATTTTATTATGTATAAATATATTTGTACAATTTCTACTTTAAGAGTTAGTACTGATAATGAATTACAATAATATTATTATTTTACACTTTTATTGTATTATGTCCATTACTGAAAGTAAATAGTTTATTCTTTTAAGTATACATTAACTTGAAAGAGAAAGATGTCATAAGTTGTATACTATAGTTTATTTCAGTTTAAAATGCAGTGCATGTAAAGATAGGGAACGTGTGTCCTTGTCTCTGATTGGTACATTTGCAAGCCAAGTTTACGCAGGGGAAATTAGTAAATCAGAACAGATTTCCTATTTTATTGTTACTATAATAAATTAAGAACATCTGTGCTGTCATTTAAATTAATTAAATTAAATGTGTTTATAAGATAGCCCAATTGAAAATGAATTTAAACCAGCAATTTTCATTTTGTGTACCAATGGTCTTGAGACGGCTTCGATTGAGATTCCACTTACTTGGGAATTCCCAAATGCCTGTGTAAACTGTGCTCCGCTCATAACATAAACAACTGCATTCTAATCTGAGAACTACATATAAAGAGGTTCAATTTAATACCAGAGAAAGAGAAAGTTGTTATCAATAGTGCTCAACTCTATTGTGTCGTATTCCCTTCTCGAACCTCTTCAAGGCACATATCGGATTTACTGCAAATGCCGTTGTTTTCTCAATGTATTTGTATTCAATTTCCCAGTCTATGCGAAAGCAATCTGCAAATAAAACAGTTAAGAAGCGTATTTACAATCTGATGTTTTGAATCATTTTGTTTAGATTCAGGTAACAAAGGTATTGAAAGGCCCAGCTAGGGTCTGCAGACAATTTATTATCGATTAAAGCTAATATACAGAGTGTAATTGGTTTCATGTCATTAAAAAGAAACTGGTGGTAGGGAACGACAAGACAAACAAAAAATCTTATATAACATGGGGTCTAAAGCTCATAGTTTTGGAGAAAAAAAAATAAACAAAAATTTCCAAAATACTTAATAACATAGTTTGAGAACTGGTTGCATACTGGGGTAAGTTTTATTGCCTCGCGTCTTGTCGCACATAATACTCTGACATTCCTTCAAATAAGTATGCCGACAAAGCAGTTAAAAGCGATCGACCGAGGACACCGCCATGTTTGCTTCTTCGCGGCCAAATTATCTTATTACGCGTGCTATGCTCTCCCTTGTAATATTCTCAAGTAATAATTTCAGTTTGTGTCCTTACTTGATAAACAACGTACACACGACGCGACTTACCCGTTCCTTGGATTTGTCTGTTGCTTTTGTTCTTTTTGAATTTTGTGCCACTTATGTTAAGATTCATTTTATTGACTTATCGTTCAAGTCGCTAGTACTTCGTTACGTAAGACACTAACTCTCGTTCATGTTTTTTGTGTTACTTTTTGTATTTTGGACCAAGTTTTTCTTTTTGTTTTCTTTCTTGATAATGTTAATTTACTGTTTAGTGGGGTGTTTTAAAACGCAGATTTTGGACATTATGAGAGATTACACTTATCCATAGCTCGCGGATGTACACTTGGTGTGTGGAGAAAGTGGTGCAAATGCAGCTGGTGCGGAAGAGCTTTAGAACAATTGCAACAACGTATTTTATTGTGCATAGAAACCATAAAAAATAATTTACCAAATGTGTTGAACGGAGTATCTCGGACGTCTAACTGTTCGTTTTCCAAATTCATAAAATAATGACTAATTTTTTAAGTGTTTAACACAATGTTACAAGTGTTAATAAACAACTTTTAAATTTTATAAATTTTTATAAACGACAATAAAAACTACAATAAGTTTGTTCCAAATTAAAAAACACAGGTAAGCAAATCCTGTTTAAACCCCTGCGGCCATGCTATGCTTGCGTTGTGCCGATAGAGAAGGAATTATTTACATTTTCATAATTAGTGGTGTGAAAAGTCCGGTACAAGTAATCCCATCAAAGTGCCGCACTTCTTCCGACGGGAACACAAGTCGGGTATTACAGTTTTTTATTATTTCTAATATTTGGAACTATACCATCCATTGACCTTGAAAAACAGGGGTTCTCAAATGTTTCTTACCTTAATATTAAATTTTTAAACCTAGGTTAGTTTTTTCAAAGTGCCTCTAGAGAAAAAAGTCATATAGGTTTTTTGTTTATCTAGACAGTCCCTATTACCAGTTTTTTTTAATGACATGAAACTGATTATACCCTGTATTTTTAATTTATAAGGTAGTATGTCCCATACTTAATATTAAGATTTATTTGTTATTTTTTGTATTAAATGTTTGTACGAGTAAATGTGTTGAAAAATTTTTTGTATCATTTTTTATTAGGACATATATAAAAATATAAATCGTTTCATTAATTTGGCCTTACTGTTGTTGGCACACCGTCTTACCTTTTCCTTTGAAGATAAAAAATGCAATCTAGTCCAACTAATAAAAAACTTTGTTTTACTCTGAACAAATTAAATCGGAAACAGATAATGAAATAAACTGCTGGCCACTCGAACTTACACATAGAGACTTTTAGGCAAAATTTAAAGTTCAATATTTTCAACAGGAATGCAAATTTTTGAACGCGGCTTGCAAATTTTACGAGCTAGTTTTTTTCGGATTAAGCTGCATGACGTATATTTATCGTAGGACCATAAGTTTATTATATACGGGGTGATCAATGAAGTCATGCAAAAAATCAAAAAGTTTGTATGAGTGAAATTTCCGCAAAAAATTTGTTTGGTCGTTGCAATATGGTTTCTTACTAAGGTAACATCAATATCTCTAGACGGTTTTGTCAGTTTTTGGATTAAGGCCCTTAGGCCTTGTACACACTACTCAACATAAAATTTGGATACCGAAATCTTTAAAATGCTATAACTTGACATTGGATTGACGGTTCTTGATGATTTTTGCGGATTTGGAATCCTTATTTCACGTAGATTTTCTATGGTCTAAGCATTTTATTTGAGGGTTGAAATTTACACATTATACCGGGTCGATAATAAACAAAAGCGTAGGGTACGACGCGCTCTAAAGTTTGGCATTATTTAAGTTTTTGTAAAAATAAATTCTCACCTCAAGTTGTTTTTATTTAATGTTCTTCTCACTGTTCTGTCCGAAACTCACACCCCAGTTTGTTGTCTCAAAGAATCATTCCGTTTTACAGAGTTCTTTGTCCACCCCCATGCCCATAATTATTATGATCGGGTGTAATTTCTAGGCGACGCGTCAATTTCAAAGTAGGCATTGGAAAAACAAATTTGTTGCTATGGAATTAAAAACTGTTTACATTATTTTAGAAATAATCTGACATATTTCAATGTTATAATTTTGTAAAGTTTAATTAATATGAGGCGTTTAACCACGGCAGAAAGGGAAAATTGCATTCGACTTCTCAACGAAGGAATGTCAAAACAGCAAGTTGCGCACATTTACAATGTCAGCCGAAAGACAATTTATAATTTGAACCGCCGCGTCGAAACTACTGGTGATCATAGTTATGGGCGGGGGTGGACATACAAAAAAAATAAACCAAAGAACCGAAAGAATTTTAATGAGAGAAACTATGCGGAATAGAACAAAGAACTCTAGAAAACTAAATGACTCTTTAAGACAACAAACTGGGGTGAGAGTTTCGGACAGAACAGTGAGAAGAACATTAAATAAAAACAACTTGAGGTGAGATTTTTTTTTTTTAAACATATCATAATGCCAAACATTTTAAATTATAGAGCCCGTCGCAGAGCAAAATGTGTGCGGTTATTAACACGCCATAGAGCGAATAGGCGAGCATGGGCAAATCGGCATGCGAATTGGGGTAATGCAGAGTGGAGCCATTGTTTATTTACTGACGAAACAAGATTTAATTTGTTTCACTCCGATGGCCGAATGTTAGTTTGGAGAAAGCCAGATCAGCGATATTTGGAGGAAAATATGGCCCCTCAAGAAACATTTGGTGGCGGAGGTGTTACAGTGTGGGGAGGTATCATAAGAAATGGTAAAACCGAGCTATTCATTACCAACCAAACCATTAATGCTACTGTTTATCAGGAGGAAATTTTGGAACCTATTGTTGTTCCTTTTGCTCGACATTACGGCCCAGAAATTCTATTGGTGGATGACAACGCTCGACCTCACAGAGCGCGAAGGATCACAGAGATTTAGCAGGCACAAAACATCAATAGAATGGACTGGCCTGCAAAGTCTCCGGATCTCAATGTCATCGAACACGTTTGGTCTTATTTAAAACTTAAAGTAAGATCTCTTGATGTACCCCCTGAAACCTTAGAAACGCTCAGTGAGGCCATTCGTGAAGAATGGGAGAATATTCCACAAGATTTCATAAATAATCTTGTGGATACTCTACCAAATCGATGTCGGGAAGTAATATTCCGAGCAGGAGGACCAACAAAATATTAGCTTCTCTTTTTTTTAATTAATGTACCTAATTTTAATTAGGTAATTTTAATTTAATTTTAATTTAAGTTTAAATTAAATTAATTTTTAATTTTTTAGTCAATTTTTTTTTCAGTTATTAAAAATTACCAGAATTAGAATTATAAATTTTTTAAGAATTGACTTTTGGTCGTTGTTAAGCAATGTTGTATATTGTAGAATTTAATGTAATAAACTTGTTCTTGTCGCTACGTTTTTGTTTATTATCGACCCGGTATAATGTGTAAATTTCAACCCTCAAATAACATGCTTAGACCATAGAAAATCTACGTGAAATAAGGATTCTAAATCCGCAAAAATCATCAAGAGCCGTCAATCCAATGTCAAGTTATAGCATTTTAAAGATTTCGGTATCCAAATTTTATGTTGAGTAGTGTGTACAAGGCCTAAGGGCCTTAATCCAAAAACTGACAAAACCGTCTAGAGATATTGATGTTACCTTAGTAAGGAACCATATTGGAACGACCAAAAAAATTTTTTGCGGAAATTTCACTCATACAAACTTTTTGATTTTTTGCATGACTTCATTGATCACCCCGTATATAATAAACTTATGGTCCTACGATAAATATACGTCATGCAGATTAATCCGAAAAAAACTAGCTCTTAAAATTTGCAAGCCGCGTTCAAAAATTTGCATTCCTGTTGAAAATATTGAACTTTAAATTTAGCCTAAAAGTCTCTCTGTGTAAGTTCGAGTGGCCAGCAGTGTAGTAAGATACCATCACTCCTGTAAGACATTTGATAACTACATCATTCATTGTGGGGGATTGTCCAGAAGGTTTTAAAATATCTTACGTAAAACCCTCTGGCAAGTGAGGAGGCAAGATAATACCTTTGAATTTTAGGCAAATGACGCTTATATCAAGCTTAGCAAAAGTTTTTTGAAACGACACTAATTTATATGAATATTTTTTCATCACAGCAGTGTTGATTCAGAAAAGGTAAGTCGACCGTTAATGCAATTATCAAAAGAATTATGAAGCCACAGGACACCTCAAATCTTAGCCGAGTCATTAGAGATATTTGCCTTTAAACAAATCGGAGGCGGATGATTATTTTTCCATGAGTTCTTTGGATGGTAAGCAATAATATCACGTAAAGTTAAGTTTACATGATTTCCAGGCCGAAAACATAAAAAAAAAATCAACAACTTTTTTATTCGGAATTTTTTCAAAATTTTTACATGACTCGACGTATGGGAAAATAACATATATTGTTACAAATAGCTTATATTTTCACACAAAAAATATATTTACAAAAATTTTGTCTATTGCCACGAATTTTCCATAAAATATATTAGTGAAGTGGAGATATTGGATGAAGCGCGGTGCAAGATTGCCCGTGCATTTTGCAGTACATGGCGCGCGAAACACTCCTTGCTAAACAAACAAAATTTATACAAATTAGAAAACTAAGATATCATTTTAAAGCTGGAAGTCTCACTTTTCATATGCATTTTATTGTATGTTAATATAAGGCTAATATATAGAAGCAAATGATCAATATACAGTGTGTCCCACTTTTCATGGTAATACCTACGTAGCTCAGTTATTAGTGAATCGATTTATTTTAAACTTGGTTAAGCAACACACCTCTTAAAGGTAACTAAAAGCGCATATACCTGTTCAATTTATTCCATAGACGTGCGGACTAAGGGGGTGAAAATGGGGTAAATTTTCAGGCAAATTGTATTAAGGATTTTTTTTAAGATTACCCCCATCTCATAGGGCATCTTTTAAAACACCCTAGTGCCAAATTTTGTTAAAATATTACTAGTAGTTTTAGAGGTATAAACAGGTACATATGAATGTCCTTTAGGTTATGCAACGGATTATGCTAATTCCAACAAAGTGGGGCAGCGCATTAAGAAATTGATCAGAGTATTAAAATGGTTTTAAATTAACCTGAAATAAAACTTCTTAAATGTTTAGTAACTAAAGATATGTTTTTAATTGAGTGTTCTATTATTTAGTTAATCAATATCATATGTAATACACAAACTAAACAAAAAAATACATATCTAAATTGTTAACAGCAAAATGATTTAAATAATTATTTAATAACATAACTAAATGTTTGTCATTTCTAATAAGCCACCATTTAATCTAATACACTTTTCTACTATTTTTCTTTTTATTTAAAACTCTGCGTAATTCTACTGGTGTCACCTCTCGACAAGCTTCTGTAAGCTTCTCACATAATTCTTGTCTGTTCCTCGGACGGGTTTTGTAAACGCGGTTTTTAATTACTCCCCAAAAATAAAAGTCCACTGGCGTGATATCTGGGGACCGCGGAGGCCACTCATGTAATGAACTGTTCCTTCCAATCCACATTTAAGGAAAATTAAGGTTTAGCCAATTTCTAACAACAATTAAATTGTGAGCCGGCGCCCCATCTAACTGGAAAATTAAATTTACCATTTGCAATAGTGGAAGGTCCCTTAAAAATCCATCAAGATAATTATTTAAGAGGTTGAGAAAAGTTTCGGCATTTAAATTTTCCAAAAAAAACGGGACCCAAAATTGTATTATTCAATATGCCACACCAGACATTGACTTTGGCTACATATTGATCCTTACAATTTAGTATCCAATTCGGGTTTTCAGCTGCCCAATAACACCGTATATAATATATATTATATTTCAAAAATAACCTCATTTTTGTATATTGTTTGATACTCCGTAGGAAATATTCGAATTTTTTTTTGGTCTTCGGGAAACTTTCGAGAAATGTAGCAAATGTAACTTTATTAACTTACATTTGTTTAAGTTAATGCAGTTTAAATAAACTGTACTTCTGAAGTTATTATAATTTCGTAATTTCAGAATTTGTCGAACAAATATATACAGACTGTCTATTTTACGAGGGCCACACCAAATATCTCGCTTAATATCTATTGTAGAAGAATAAAGTTTTAGAAACAGTTATCCCATTTTTTGTGAGCTATATTTCAGTAAAAAGAAATTTGAAATCCATAGCCTACTTTATGAGATATATTACAAAAACCTGAAAAATAGGAAAACCACAAACGGTTATAGCTTCCTTATTTGAGGAGATACGAAAAAAGTTAAAGGAATGAAAGTTGACGGCAAAGACAATAAGAATAATAACGTGTAACAAAAAAATAGAAAAATGCAGTTGGCTTTGACATATGCTATTGTGCAAAAATGAAAAATACATATCTCAAAGTAGGCCATGACGCCATTAATTCCGTTATTTTTTTCTCATTCCAACGATATAAAACATGTCACAGAAATTTTAACCGATAGTGTCAATATTTAATATTTTACGAATACCACAATTCATATAATTGAATCGTAACAATCAGCTGTGCCATAATAGTAAAAATTCACTTTATAATAATTATAATTCCGTAATTATTTATTACAATTTAATACAAACCAATAAATATCTCATAAATAAAAATACAAGTACAAAACGAACATCCAAAGAAAAAAACGAAAAACTATGTATAACAGTACTTACTACCTACTAGTATATTGAAAAGAAATTGTGTGTATTTATTTTTCTAACTACAAATGCTCAAATTGTGCACCATGCATTCTGACACATAAACGTGCTCTACGAGACACGTCACGCATTACATTTTGGAGCATTTCAGGAGTAATTGCCTCACATGCGTTTCGAATTCTGGTTTTGATGTCCGCAATATTTTCAGGGGCAGTTTGAAATACCTTGTCTTTAATGTAACCCCAGACGAAAAAATCCAAGGGAGTAATATCTGGTGAACGAGCTGGCCATAGAATGGGTCCATAGGTGCCTATCCAGCTATCTGGCATAACTTGATTTAAATAATTTGTACATATTACAGCAGTGTGAGGTGGAGCCCCATCTTGTTGAAAATATGAATAATTTAATCTTTCTGCCACTGTTAATTCATAAAGAAAATCTTGAAATTCGTTTTGCAGGAAATTAAGGTATCTACGAGCGGTTAATTTGTCATAAAAATAAGGTCCAATTACTTTAGTCCCTAAAAGACCCAACCAAACATTCGTAGAAAATCTTTCTTGGAAAGCAGTCTCTCTGCACCAATGTGTATTTTCTCGTGTCCACTTATAATGCATATTTCTATTGAAAAATCCATTATTAGAAAAATTTGATTCGTCCGACCAAAGAATTTTGCTACATATCAGCGCGTCATTCCTTTTCTTATTTAATAACCATCTACAAAATCTTACTCTCCTTGGCTTATCTCCCTCATTTAAATGTTGAACTTTCCTCACTTTGTAGCATCGAAATCCGTTTTTTTACAATATTTTTCTTGCACTGTCTTTTTTTATGCGACAGTTTCTCTGAATTTGTCTCAAAGAGGTTTCCTCATTTTGGTTAACATAATTCATTACTCTATTCACTTTTCTTACATTATCCGCAACATGCGCTCGTCTTACTACTTTTTTTGAAAATGAACCGTGCGTTTTTAGATTTTGAACTAACTTCCTAAACATAGTTCGATTTGGCTGCGGAGCATCTGGAAATCTATCTCCATAAACCGTGACTGCCATCTCAGCGTCAAAATTGCACTGACAATAAATGCTAATCATATCGAATTTGTTATTATTGGTGTACACCATAATTACTGATATAAAATTTGTCTTAGAACTCGACAACGCAACATGCAACATACAACAGTGACAATCTGTCAAATTTATTAATAACTGTATACATTGTTTTTCACTAATTATGGCACAGCTGAATGTTACGATTGTGGTATTCGTAAAATATTAAATATTGACACTATCGGTTAAAATTTCTGTGACATGTTTTATATCGTTGGAATGAGAAAAAAATAACGGAATTAATGGCGTCATGGCCTACTTTGAGATATGTATTTTTCATTTTTGCACAATAGCGTATGTCAAAGCCAACTGCATTTTTCGATTTTTTGTTACACGTTATTATTCTTATTGTCTTTGCCGTCAACTTTCATTCCTTTAACTTTTTTCGTATCTCCTCAAATAAGGAAGCTATAACCGTTTGCGGTTTTCCTATTTTTCAGGTTTTTGTAATATATCTCATAAAGTAGGCTATGGATTTCAAATTTCTTTTTACTGAAATATAGCTCACAAAAAATGGGATAACTGTTTCTAAAACTTTATTCTTCTACAATAGATATTAAGCGAGATATTTGGTGTGGCTCTCGTAAAATAGACAGTCTGTATACATGTTATCGGAACTTGGAAAAAAGATCACTTGGATACATAAAACAAATTCATTTATAAAGTAAAACATTCCAGCTTTTCAAATATTCGAAAAGATAATTATATAATTCTACATGCTTTTCTAAATCTTCAATGCATCACGTGATAAGTAAAAATACCGATATTTACAGTCTCGGGAATGTAGTTTGCTAAGAAATATGAGATACTTAAATTTTGATACTTACAGAACAAGTAGACAAGAGTATCAAGAATACATGGAATATAGTGAAAAGACACATTTGTCTACCTGTATAATAATACAAAGCATTCAGGTTCGCTCGACTTCTATTTTACTGCTATTATGTTGTATATCACTTTTTATAGATTAAATATCATTTAAATTATTATTATTTTCTATGATTTTCTCTAACAAATGTTATTTAATAATGCCATTTTCACAATATATTTCGTACCTGAGGTAATATTTTGCAAATATGTGCTATACGCAGATTAGTTTGCATCTCGCTGCCCCACTACTTCTACTTCAATAATATTTACAGAAATTCTGTGATTTTAATAAAAATTTTGTAGAGACTTTTTTTTGTTTAATTTTTTTTTGCTTAAAATTTATTTATGAGAATCTTTTCTATTTTTCCATACATCGACTCACGTAAAAAAGATTGGAAAATACACCGGAAAAAAAAGTTTTTGATTTTTTTTTTATTGTTGCCGCTCTGGAAATCATCTTAACTTTAGATAATCTTATTAATTACACTTCATGGAACTCATAAAAAAATAAATCATCTGTCTCCGAACATCTTTGAGATTTATAGACAAAATTAGCTACACCGCCTGGGCTATATACAACCTATTAGACATACCTACTTACCCAAGAACAAATTGTATTCCCTGAATCTGTTTCAGTAATGTTTGAGACAATAAAGAATGAAAATAAAAGAAACAAAAAAGTGCATATATATGTTTAGATTAACATGTAATGTGAAAAATTGCGCAGATAATCCAGTACAATCTTAACGATAAATTAGGTACCAGCTTATAATAATTTTCTACGTGTGCCTTTTTGTGTCACATCACACTCTAGGTTTTGACTATGCCTTTGTGGCTGATTCTTTATATTTATTTGCATAGAATTTGTGTAAATTTATAAATTATTCTTATTTTGCTAATAATCATAATATTGTTATTATATTATTATAACAACAACCTTGCATCTCAACTTTAATTCCGTATTAACATTTTCATTTTACAATAATTAATTAACTAATAAGCATGAAGCTAAATTAATTAAAACTGAGAATTTAAATTGATTTTAGCTTTACATGGATTACTTAGAATAATTCTTTCATTAATATAAAAAACAAACATTACTAACGCGAGTTTCCGACATACTTTCTTAAAAGCTATTAAACGTCTTGATTTGTTCTGTTGTGTCAGATTCACTTTAATTTGTTTATTTGTTTTACTTGATTAAACAATGAAATACAAGGGTCCGCAATGGAACCAACTTGAGCAAAGGAGTAAAATACTATAAATCAAATGAATGACGCCAAGGGACATTAAGGAATGAATGAATGAATTATTAGTTTTTCAGTTACCAAAGAATTATTCTTAAAAAAATATTCTCCAAGATTTCTTGGGATTTTCATGTTTCAAATTTAGCAGCTTAAGAAAATGAGGTTCTTTAATTCCATCGGTCTGTATGTCTGCCGCCCGTTGTCGCTATATTTATAAACATATAATTGATAACCAGTTAAAAATGTATATAAATAGAAGGCTTTACGAGAAATTTGAATTAAGAATTGATAAAAAATAATAATATTTGGAATGTACTTGATACCATTTCCAAGTAAGAAAATCTGTTACACTTATAGTTAAAAAAATATGTAATGGCTACACAAATTATATTGCAGACCAACATGCCATGCGTTTTGTACATAAGCCATACAATATCACAAAAGAAGAAATTCATGCATTAGGCGAGTCTGCCTGGGGTTAAAAAGAGGCGATTTTACAAATTTTGTATACCATTTGAGTTAGCAACGAATTCTTATAGGAAAAATTCCGCTGAACAAGATTTTTGCATTAAACATTTTCCTAAACTGCGAGCTTCATGGTCAAATAATTGTTTAAACAATTTATTTTTCGTTTTTATTTAATAAAATGAGAACGGTTCGATGGATCCGAAAAAATCTTAATTCAATCGAAAGATATTTTCAACACGCGCCGTTTGGCGCCAGGCACGACTCATTCTGTCAACCCGTTAATTTGATATAGCCAAAATAAATTTCTTAATTAACAGATTGATTACTCGGAAACTAATGAGTTCAGGATATTGTTTCTTTCGAAATATATGCCTTTTATACCAAAGAATATACCATATTCTTTGGCCCGATATCTTCAATACATTTTGATCCCCCATAGAAGTCTGCACGAATGTAACTGTTTGCTTTTGCTTATTTAAAGTTTAAATTAATTTTGCAAATTATCAAATGGAATATTTTGGTTCTGGGTAATCGTATCGAAATGGGATTTTGTGCATGAGAAAGTTCTTGCAAAAAGAACATTTTGAGAGAAGAAAGAACTTGATCAGATAACCGGAAACAGAAATAGAAGTGATATTGCGTGAGAGGCTCTAATTTGTTTATTAACAACTTTTTGGACACGAGATTCGGTGCGAATGAAAGCTAACAAGTTTTTAAATCAACCACAAAAAGTTCTACAAAAAATATTCAATCCCTGAAGAGTTGTACGTGTTTTTAACCCTTAAAAATATCTCTCCCGCAGCGTGAAAGTAATAGTAAGATTTGACGCGCAATGGGGTGGCGGGTTCCATCCTCGGTGTGGGCAATTATTTTTTCGTCAAATTTGCTCTATTATCATGTAACCAAGTATTTTTTATGATAATAAATGTCGTTACTTTCTAAGACATTTTTAAATACGTCGTAAATATTTTTTTTGCAATTTCCATTAATTGAATGGTTATTTTGCAACAAACATGATTGTTCTTGTCCAACGAGGGATTGTCAGTAGTTTTTGTTTTTTATACTACTTTTTGTGAAAGAGAAGGCTTGTTTTACTTTATTTAAGGGGGGTGCCTGTCGAAAGAAGACCAAAAATAAAAAGGAAAACAAATTTATTTTTCATTTATTTCTTATAATGAAAAAAAGTTCACGTCTCATGAAAAAAACACACCGTTTGTTATTTGCAAATGAGAAGTAATCAAAAGATTTATTTAACTATTTTAATGGCATTATTATTCTATTTTTAGTCTTTTTTCGACAGGTATCCCC
This sequence comes from Stenurella melanura, assembly GCA_963583905.1. Taxonomy (NCBI): domain Eukaryota; kingdom Metazoa; phylum Arthropoda; class Insecta; order Coleoptera; family Cerambycidae; genus Stenurella; species Stenurella melanura. The sequence continues at coordinate 201,049,785 of OY757309.1, forward strand.
TCAAATAAAGCAAAACAAGCCTTCTCTGTCACAAAAAGTAGTAAAAAAAAACAAAAACTACTGACAAACCCTCGTTGGACAAGAACAATCATATGTTTCTTGCAAGATAGCCATTTATTTAATGAAAATTGCAACAAAAAAAAATATGTACGACGTTTTTAAAAATTTCTCAGAAAGTAAAAACATTTATTATCATAAAAAATACTTGGCTACATGGAAAAAAAAGCAAATTTGACGAAAAAAAAATTTGCCCACTCCGAGGATCGTACCAGCCACCCCATTGTGCGTCAAATCTTACTATTTTCACGTTGCGGGAGAGATCTTTTTAAGGGTCAAAAGCGCGTATGACTTTTGAGGGATTGAATATTTTTTGTAGAACTTTTTGTGGTTGATGGAAAAACTTGTTAGCTTTCATTCGCACCGAACCTCGTGTCCAAAAAGTTGTTAATAAACAAATTAGAGCCTCTCACGCAATATCACTTCTATTTCCATTTCCAGTTATCCCATCAGGTTCTTTCTGGTCTCAAAATTTTCCTTTCTGCAAGCACTTTCATATGCCCAAAACGCCATTTCGATACTCTCACCCAGAGCCGAGATATTCCATTTGTTAATTTGCAAAATTAATTTAAACTTTAAATAAACAAAAGCGAAAAGTTGTATTCGTGCAGACTTCTATGTGGGTTATGCCCGACATAAATATTTATCGTTTAAGATTGGTTTGAAGTCGATTAAACTTCCGAAAAAAAGTTATTTGCTAATTAACAAATTATGCCACTTGTTTAAGCAATCAAGAAGTATTGAAGATATCGGGCCAAAAAGAATATGGTATATTCTTTGGTACAAAAGGCATGTTTCGGAGTAATCAATTTGTTAATTAAGATATTTATTCTGGCTATCTATAACAAATGAACTGGTTGACAAAGTGAGTTGTACCTGAGGCCAATCGACGCGTATTGAAAATATCTTTCGATTGAATCAAGATTTATTCGGATCCGTCAAACCGTTTTCATTTTATTAAATAAAAACTAAGAAAAATTAGTTTAAACAATTATTTGACCATGAAGCTCGCGGTTTAGAAAAATTTGTCATAAGAAAATTGTTTTCCTATAAGAATCCGTGGCTAACTCAAATGGTATAGATAATTTTTGGGAAAAATCCCAGGCAGACTCGCCTACATAGAGAAACAAGTAAGAAAGCTGAAATAATGATAGCTGGCGTAGTTCTACCAAAATACGCGCTAGAACCTGCCAGGGCATATGCAAAGTCCCCACATTTTCCACTATGAGAGTTACATATGAGGAAAAACATCGAGTAAGTTCAATAATATATACCACGAAAAGGATAATAATCGTAATACCTTCAGAAATTTGATGTCAGTCGTTCATACTCGACATTTTTTTATTCTCCTTTTATGCTAAAAAATTCCTCTTGGGTGGTAGCAAGCCAGCACAAGTGAACATAAGATGTTATAACAGAAACAGAGCACAGAAAACAGGCAGCAATATTTTAAGAATGAAATTGTTCTTGTCGTGGACATAACTAAAACAAAGTTCGGGAATACAAAGAAGGCGCACAACAAGAATATTCTTTACCGATTCAGATATATTTTCCTCAATTACAAGAATAGAATGATTACCACTTCCTGAGCGTAATTTACCGTTGATAATTGTTTTACAGTAGTTGGGGCTGTACTCACTGGTATATAATAGAGTAATTACGGATTACATTCAGAGATGTCTATGTTAATTCTGATATTTCTTTAAGTGTTCTGTTTTTCTTCTTGGAACTTGCCACCTTACCTCTAAGTACCGTCCGAGGAAGGAAATTAGGTTTCCGAATCGTTATTCCCATACATGTCATTTGTTAAAAGCACCCTCTAACAGTTCCTTTAACGTAAAAGCCACAAACCTCGGTTATCTGTCAGCAATTTATTGAATAGTGATATTTTGTAGGTTCCTCGGATGTTATTTAGATGTGGAGGCATGTAGCAGGAGGTTCTAAAAAGTAAAAGTAAATTACCATTAAAAATGGTCCTTACAAAATTGTACATTTTTTGTGAATCCTGTATTTTTCTGTTTATCATAATTTTAATAGTATGTACTTAATATCAAATCGCGTACTATATCATATGAATTAATTATTAAGCAGAGTTTGCTTTTGTCAAAACGATGTAATAATTTGTCTTATACAGGGTGTTGCATCATGAGAGGGACATAGCTTAATAGGAGGTAGAGAACATCAGTGGTAACCGGAACCTCCCATAGAAATGTCTCATTGGGCCTTCACTACGAAATTACAGGGTGTTAAATAATTTTTGGCCAAACCTGTTTTTTGTCATAACTTTGACAGGAAATGAAATAACGGATTCATATTTGGTACGGCTAATGTACAAACGAGCCCCAAGAGGTACATGTATAAAAAAAAATATATCCAGGTCCGGACTCACTATAATTTATGTTTCTTCTTTGCATCAATAAAACATCACCCTGTATATATTTTTTTGAAATTTCGATACGATATTCGAAAAGAGCAAGAAAAAACAAACAAAATGGCCTATTTCATTTTTTTGTTACACCTTCGTGGTTATTTAAATACGTTGTTAAATGTGCAGGAAAATGGATTACAGAACCCTATTAAATGAGAGGCACGTGAAATAAATAGTTTTATAACTAAAATTTGCAAAAATTCTATTGAGCCTAGGTGGTCTGGGTGAATCCTAATTCCGGCACGTTTTAAAGGTCCATTTTGGTAAAAAACTGTGGTCCTAATGAGTAATCGGGTATGAAATAACAAAATTTTTAATCAATCACAGTAGGCTTGTTCAAAGTGACAGATAATAAAAAGAAATCTCCTAAACAGTTGAATAATTGTTCGTTAGTAATTTAATGTGTCAATAATCCGCATTTAGTTAGTGAAAACTTGTGAAAATATTTTAACTATGCCAGTAAAATTTACAAACGAGGAATATGCTGACATAATATTCATCTATGGTTTCTGTAATGGAAATGGTAGGTCGGCGGAAAGAGAATATCGGCTGCGTTTTCCTGGTCGTCGATGCCCTAATCATAAAACCTTTAGTACGGTGTTCCAGTATGCAAGACAACACGGAAAGTTTCCTACTTCTGCAGTTGTGGAGCGTGTTTTACAACAAGGTGTGCAGGAACAAAACAATATTATAAACGTAGTTCAAGAAAACCCAAATATGAGCACTAGACGAATCAGTTTGGCAACTGGTATTCCTCATTGGCGAGTATGGAGAACCCTAAAAAGAGAACGTTACCATCCATATCATATCCAGCAGGTACAGCGTCTTCAACAAGGCGACGATATCCCCCGCCTGGCATTTTGTCGTTGGTTGTCTAATCATCGCCCAGTCATTTACAGAACCTTATTTACGGATGAGGCACAATTTACAAGGGATGGAGTAAACAATTCACGAAATAATCATAAATGGGCACAGGAAAACCCACATGCGGTACGCCAACGCCGTTCGCAACACAGGTTTTCTGTAAATGTTTGGGTCGGACTTGTGAATAGACATTTGATAGGGCCACATTTTTTTGAAGAAAGATTGAATGGTGAAATTTACTTTGATTTTCTTCAAAACATTTTACCGAATATGTTAGAAAATATCGGTATAAGAGGCATGTTGTTTCAGCATGATGGGGCCCCACCACATTTTAACCTTCAAGTAAGAGAACACTTAAACAATGTGTATCCTAATAGATGGATTGGACGCGGGGGTCCACATGAATGGCCACCAAGATCTCCTGATTGTAACCCTTGTGATTACTTTTTATGGGGCCACTTAAAAAACGAGGTTTATAGCATTGAAATTGAAAGTAGACAACATTTAATCCAGCGTATCGTTACAACCTGCGACGAAATACGGAATAATCCAGAAATGATACGTCGAGCAATTGGTGACCTTTCTAAACGCGCAAGAAAATGCACATAATTTGGGGGAGGACATTTTGAAAATTTACTTTAGTGTCAATTACGTTTTATTTTTAAACACATTTAGTTATTGTTTTGTTATTTATTGTTAATTGAATGGAAAATATTTTATTTATTTAGATTTTAGTTTGTTCTCTTCCAATTTTTATTAAGTATAAAATGTTGATGATTTTCTTGATCAAAGTAACTGGTTGCTCAGGCCTAAATGGTTTAAATTATCTGTCACTTTTATTCTTTGAACAAGCCTACTGTGATTGATTAAAAATTTTGTTATTTCATACCCGATTACTTATTAGGACCACAGTTTTTTACCAAAATGGACCTTTAAAACGTGCCGGAATTAGGATTCACCCAGACCACTAGGCTCAATAGAATTTTTGCAAATTTTAGTTATAAAACTATTTATTTCACGTGCCTCTCATTTAATAGGGTTCTGTAATCCATTTTCTTGCACATTTAACAACGTATTTAAATAACCACGAAGGTGTAACAAAAAAATGAAATAGGCCATTTTGTTTGTTTTTTCTTGCTCTTTTCGAATATCGTTTCGAAATTTCAAAAAAATATATACAGGGTGATGTTTTATTGATGCAAAGAAGAAACATAAATTATAGTGAGTCCGGACCTGGATATATTTTTTTTATACATGTACCTCTTGGGGCTCGTTTGTACATTAGCCGTACCAAATATGAATCCGTTATTTCATTTCCTGTCAAAGTTATGACAAAAAACAGGTTTGGCCAAAAATTATTTAACACCCTGTAATTTCGTAGTGAAGGCCCAATGAGACATTTCTATGGGAGGTTCCGGTTACCACTGATGTTCTCTACCTCCTATTAAGCTATGTCCCTCTCATGATGCAACACCCTGTATATAAATAAAATATTTAATAGTCGTAAAACTGATAGTATGATATCCCTAACTAAAATATAATACCATGTTTAGATATTATAATTTTAGTACAGCTCTCGCCATCTATGAGTAAGTAGATCAATAGATAAGGTAATTCGGTATAGGTTACTATTAGATATGGTCTAACCACATATTCATTCTGTAAAAGCATACGTATAATGCAATTTATATTTTGTAAAATCAGATATTTTATTTAAAATAGCCTAAATGCTGATACATAATAAAATCGAGTATATCACTTTACCTATTTATAACAAAGTATCGATAAAGCAAAAAATAATGTTATTAACCTCGTAGCTTCCGCAGAATTTGAACTTCTGCTATAGCCAACTGTTGACTCTTTAATAATAATGGTAGTATAACAACAGGCCCACTTTCAACTATTTTTCACATTTTATTTCTTTAATAATTCGTGCTTTGAACTAGTCCTGTAACAAGTAAAAATTCATCAGACAAGAAAAATAAAGTTTGAGATCGTCATAAATTGCGTTGAAAAATGGGGAAAATGGGACAAAAATTTATAACTGAGTTCTTCGAAAAAATTTTATATTTCATATTACACAAAGTGAGATTTTAGCCTCGCTTTCAGCTGTCTAAGCCGAATGTAAGCTTACATTAAATTATATTTCTAAGCACGTTGGCATTCATATATATGGGGTGATTTACTAAGTTGATGCTGATATTTAATAGCATATGGAATTAAAAAAGATAGGTATTTATTCTCTGCAACTGGTTGAACTTTGGCATGTTAAAAGGGATCCTTATTTCCTCTTCATGCTGTTAAGTTTCGACCACTTGAAAAACACCTTTTGTCCATACAGGAAAATAAAAGAAAACACAAGCATGACTAGTGAACATGTACAAAATTCGTTATTTAAACATAAATGTTGCGCAAAAAAACGAAAATTTTACATTCTGACAGAAGTTCTTATAATATACCCTAAAGGTAGTGTCAAAGAGTCATTGGCTTGGTACTTGAAAAATTAAAAATTAAATAAAAATAATTTTTTTTTAGTTTATCTTACTCTAAGTTAAAATCGGAATAATTAATTGCTCTCAAATTATTACCGTGTTATCACTATATATCTATTAACAAAATGTGTTACTGTATATAATAATATACAAATTTAAATAAGTATTGTTTTTCTTTAAGGTTATGTCGGAAAAATATTAGAACTTACAGTGGTAAGTATAGTCAGAGGGAAACTTTCTTTCGAAATAATTACTAAGTATTTTGAGAAGTAAAGATAAAGATGGAGGCAAATTTGCTATTTGCATCTTTTTGTTTTAGGATTAGCAGTTATCGAGAAAATTCACATGAAAATGTGGAACGCCTTTGCAAACGAGGTAGTTTAGAGGGCGGTGAAAAATTGATAGACATTAAACGTAAATTTGTACTTCTTTTCACGGACAGACAGACGTTGAAGACAATTTATAGGTTGCAGCACCATAATCGCATAGTGATTTAATGCATCGGTAAATCATTCAGTTATTTGTTTTACATTTTAATGTAATAGCTGATCATTTATAACCATTGTTTTATATAATAATATATTTTTTACATGATATATTAATATTGGTATTCATATCAAGAATTTTCTAAACAAGTTTCATTGTTTTTTTACTATTGTGTAATTTTACTTCCACATCCACGTAGTGGAGGGGAAGTAAAAGTAAAATAAATCGTATAAAAAATAAAGTAAAAGTAAAGTACTTAATCGTAAAAGAAAATTCAACTTCTTCTATATTGAAATAGGTTTAGAATGTAATGAAACGTCATGGTATTAAATTTGACGAAAAAAAAAATACAATTTTTTTTTGTCGATCTGTTTGTAACTTTTTTGTGCATACCTGCATTTTCACTGGAACGATTTAAGATGTTGCCTTGAAATCATAACGAGATGTGGAACTAGATCACATATTTTGACATAAGTAATGTAAGCCGATAAGAGTCCAGAAACTTGGGATTTGGTCTATATACTAGAAGCAAAGGTCTCATCGGTAGTTTTCGTTTTTTTTTTAATACTTTTTGTGAAAGATGAGGCTTGTTTCATTTTATTTGAGGGGGGTGCCTGTCAAAAAATAAAATAATAATGCCATTAAAATAGTTAAATCTTTTGATTATTTCTCATTTACAATTAACAAAGTGAGTGTTTTTTTCATGAGACGTGAACTTTTTTCATTACAAGGAAAAAGTAAAAAATGAATTTGTTTCCTGTTTATTTTTGGTCTTTTATCGACAGGCACCCCCCTCAAAAAAAGTAAAACAACCTTCTCTTTCACAAAAAGTAGTAAAAAAAAAAACAAAAACTACCGACAAATCCTCGTTGGACAAGAACAATCATATGTTTGTTGAAAGATAGCTATTTATTTAATGAACATTGCAAAAATAAATTATTTACGACGTTTTTAAAAATTTCTCTGAAAGGATCGAACCCGCCACCCAATTGCGCGTAAAATCTTACTATTTTCATGTTGCGGGAGAGATTTTTTTAAGGGTCAAAAACACGTATAACTCTTCATGCATTGAATATTTGTTGTAGAACCTCTTGTGGTTGATGGAAAAACTTGCTAGCTTTCATTTGCACCAAACCTCGCGTCCGAAAAGTTGTTAATAAACAAATTAGAGCCTCTCACGCAATATCACTTTTATTTCCAGTTCCGGTTATCCGATCAAGTTCTTTCTGGTCCCAGAAGCACTTTCATATGTACAAACCCATATTTCGATACGCTTACCCAGAGTCGAGATATTCCATTAGTTAATTTGCAAAATTAATTTAAACTTTAAATAAACAAAAGCAAAAAGTTGCATTCGTGCAGACTTCTATGGAGGTTATACCCGACATCAATATTTATTGTTTAAAGAGTTGGTTTGAAGTCGATCAAACTTTCGAAAAAAAAGTTATTTGCTAATTATCAAATTATGCCAATTGTTTAAATAATCAAAAATTATTGAAGATATCGGGCCAAAAAAATATGGTATATTCTTTGGCTAAAAGGCTGTATTTTGAAAAAAAAAACAATATCCTGACCTCATTAGTTTTGGAGTAATCAATTTGTTGATTAAGAAATTTAATTCGGCTATAACAAATGAACGCGTTTACAAAATGAGTTGTGCCTGGCGAGAACGACGCGTATTGAAAATATCTTTCGACTGAATCAAGATTTTTTCGGATCCGTCAAACCGTTTTCATTTTGTTAAATGAAAACGAAAGAAATTTTGTTAAAACAATTATTGACCATGAAGCTCGCGGTTTGAGAAAATTTTTCATAAGAAAATCTTGTTCAGCGGAATTCTTCCTATAAGAATCCGTTGCTAAATCAAATGGTATACAAAATTTGTAAAATCACCTCTTTTTTACCCCAGGCAGACTAGCCTGAAATTGTATTTTGAGTTTATTCCGTCAAAGGTTTGGGGGTGAAGTAGGGGTAAATAAATAGTTTCACTTGCTATTTATCGACAGTCTCAGTATTATACTCGTGCCTTAATCTTCATTTTACAAATGTTGGATAGCTCTTGTCGCATTTAACTGGGTGAAGGTAAATGTTACTATACCGCAGTTGAGTAGACAGTTATAAAAACTTTTAGTCGTGACAATACTATTTATAGAGTTCCAAGTGGTTAATTAACTAATTTCCGTTTATCTCAGGTTGCTACCATGTAGTTCACTATTGGTAGTCATCCGGCGTATTGCTCCGACAGAGCACTTTAAACGGTACACAAACTGCATGTACTTCTAGTTTGCAGAATCATTGTCAAGTGCAGTTAGAATATAGTAGTAATACTTTACTACCTTACTACACTCGGATGTTGCCGACAGCAAATACATATTTAGCCAATATCTTGATCGTTACGTAATTTCCTTTCTAAGTATAAACTTTGTTAAAACAAATGAGGCGAATAATGTTTCATCTTTTACGATATTTGAATCTTATAACCAAAATGATAGCCCCAGACATAAGTCTAACAGATTGTAATATACAGAGTGTTCAATAAGTTGAGTGCCAAACTACAAAAGATATACGAAGTATATCTTTGAGAATGTTTTTTTAATAAGAATGTGTATCCGATGTTCAATCTTTAGTATATGTAACACTTTTAAAGAAATAAAATAAATAGAAAAATACGTTTCATAGGAAATAAGAAATAATATTCACTATGTTTCTAAAACAAGATACATAAGCTGTCTATTGTTTGTGGTTTCATAGTTCGATGCAAATATGCAATATTAAATAATATTAGGAAATTGATGTTTTTAGTATTGAAAATACTACTGGGCGCGTGATATAGGACCCATCTTACGAAAAACGTATCGAGAGCGACAGATCTGTCTAGGCCGCTGCGCCGGCCTTGTAATAGAGTAACAAGCTGCCTCTATTGTGTCATTCTGTTTGCAAAATGTTGCTAAAAGCTACGACCTATTTTAAACGATGCGAAGAGAAGAAGATTTGACTTGATCGTGGAAAAATCGTCCTGTACAGGGGGTTGCAGGGGGCGATTTTCCGAGTAAAAAAAAATTGTTGTATATTTGAAATTTACAGCACGCCAGCTTTGTTTTCACATAATATTACGTACATATCTTAATACTTAATATTTTTTCTAATTATTCAGTATTGTCTGCGCTATGCTTTCTCATGGAGCGCCTTAATGAATTAGCGCTTGCCCTGAAACGTATCAATTCACAAATTCTTTAACTCATCATAACTCCAAGCGTGTTCATTTTTCGAAAAATGCCCCTGAAGTAAACGTTGTGCGCTTGTTATCGAGGATTTTGTTGCTTTTTTTCAAATCTGTAATAGGATTTACCATTTGATTTGTGGGAATTTTTTTGTGGACCGTTGTCGAATCTCGCCGACCCGACCACGGACATGCGAGGAAGGTTCATAATTACCGAACGCCCCTGCTATACTCGTCCTTATGCTAGTAAGCACGCGTACAGTTGATTTTCGTCCGATAACTGTTTAATCGTTGCCTTCTGAGAGCGCTTTCTTTCTAATTCTTTCTCTCAACGGTTGTACCTATATTATAGAGATAAATTATCGAAGGTGTTTAATATATGATTATTCAATTTTTCATAGTATGATTAATAAAAATAATGCTTATAAAAAATGAAATACAGAAAATAATTGTGTAATTTAGCAGGCATATCAATAGGACGATCCTATAGGACTTCGACTTAGAGCAGTATAGTTCCAGCTCGTATTTTCAATGCGCTTAAGATACTGGCGAAAGATGTAAGATCTGTGAATTTTTTAGAGGGGCGGGAAAAGGAGTGAACTATTTTTATGAAAATTTGTCGAAACGTAAGAGGTTTTTTTTCATCGAATAGTTTTAGAGATCCTTTTTAGAATTTAAGAATTTGCCATCAATTTTAGACGCTTACGCCCATTTTCGATAAAAATTTACCGAAATGCTGTGGACATATCAACTTTTCTTTCACCTTTAAAGAAATGAAATTTTACACTTTTTTCTCGAAATTTACCCGAAGACAAATATGTGCTAAGTTAAGAACAGTCTATTTATAAAATTGAGAAAATTCTATGCGTGATTGAAGCACGAGATAACAGTTTTAAGGAGGGGCGTAAACTGAGGCCTTACGGTCCCAATTGCCCGGGCCCCGAGCTTATCTCCTCTTATTATATCACCACCATTGTGTTCATCTCTATATAAGAGAGTAATGTGCTGGCTAAATCAGATATTTTAACACAGTGATCCTTATATTTATTGAAAAGTTAAAAATATTGTGTTCCTAAATATTTGACCTAGCCCTCTGAAAGTGTAAAAAATATAATAAGTAAGATAAATCCCGGGATTTCTTTCTCAGCACCACTCATGCTTCAACAATGTCAATATATCTGCACCGTAGCAATTTGTGACCATAACCTTAATGCAACTTCCTGTTTGTTTGTTTATATACCATATAATTTAAAAGGTTATAAGCAATGTGTATTAAAACGAATTTATTGGTCTAAGTGGAAAGTACTGGTGAGTTCTACAATAACCGGAGATACAATTTACTGAATTAGTATGAATAAACGAAATATTCTTCTGATATACTTTTGTTAATTGTTGAGAAATAATTACTAAATTGAAGAATTTATTGTTGACTTGACGAGAACAATGTGTCAAAGGTAAGAGCATATCTAAATATATTGTGTATATGGAGACTGTTTCTCGAAAAGAATTTCTTTCCTCTTCTCTAATTTCAACGGTTGACATCAAATGAGCCGTGAGAAAAGAGAAAGATTAAGTTTTATTACTAGTTCAAGCACACAGCTAAATAAAATAACTATCTGCGGACATTTGCCCTCACAGGTTGCCGTAACAAAAAATTAAATTGTCTTAGAGCACCATAATTATTGTGAACCCGGAAACAGTATACCTCTGTTTCCGGGTTCAAAAGCTATTAATAATGATAATAATAAAATAAGATGACTTCCAAGGTGTTAAAAATTGATTTCCGAAGCGGTTGTTTCTCGTCATATTTTAATTTTAACTATACAATTTTTGTCGGTCCATTAAAATGCAATTAAATATCTGAAAAAAATCGTCTGTGACCTCAAGAAATGCGAATGATCGTAAGATGACGTAGTGCTAAGGTGTTTGGCTTACGACCACTGAGTTCCGGATTCGAATCCTGGCCAGAGCATGGACACTTAGTGGTGTTCTTAATGTGTTACGAAATGGTAGTAGCGAATCGGACCACTGTTCAGTGGCACGGCATGTCTAGTTGCCGTTATCTCTCCTGGGTTCGAGTCTCAGCTTCAGCAGATGGCAATATCGCAGGGACTGTTGGTTGTCTTGATATCTATGTGTACGTGTTCTGGTTGAGTGGTGGAATAGCAATAGCTAAACTCGACCAGGACGTTAATATAAATAAGGCGATTAAATTAAAAACTGAATCAAATTAACTCAAACATTTAATTAAGTCATGATATATTGCGGTAAAGCCATAAACAAATTTACTTATTCTCAATTGATGATGGGCACATTGGCACGTCAATGCTACTAATAGTGGCTTTAAAAGCTGCTTCCGATTTTCCGTTGAAAAACAGATCAAATGAATGTACCCTGCACAGGGTCCTGCGGAAAACCATGTAGTTGTCGACGACTACAACGCTCATTTGTTTATGACGTTCATAATGCTACCATCTTATCATCCTGCCAAGGGATACCGTGTACATACCGTATGACGATGGACCGTGGACGCGATGAACTGCAAGCAGTGGAAGATTCTATTTCCAAAAATATCTATAAAATTAATTAATGGATAGTGAAGTCTGCACTTAATAGAAAAAATAAATAGATAATAATCATACATCACATATAATACAAGCGCCTTTGTCTCTGGTGGGCGCACACCCAGTATATTAGTATTCTAGGATTGAGGTGGCCATTCCCTAGAAAGAGATATCCGATAGGAAAATATTTATTATTTTTGGACATAACTTTGTTTTCTTAGTACGTATATTTAAAAGAACTCTAAAAGTACCTAAGTAGAACCATAACAAGACTATGACTATTACTATGAATTTTCACTCAATAATTTCAGTGGTTTGCAAAATAGCTAGATTAAAATTTGAAAATTATGTTAATCTTTTTATTTCGTAGTTTTAAATCTAGCTATTTTGCAAACCACTGAAATTATTGAGTGAAAATTCATAGTAATAATCTCGTTATGGTTTTACTTAGGTACCCTTATAGTTTTTTTTAAATATACGTACTAAGGAAAAAAGCTCTTGGCAAAAATAATAAATATTTCCCTATCAGATGTGTCTTTCTAGGGAATGGCCACCTTAAGTTAGTTTTCTGAAAAATTTCGTTCTTACGACTGAGAACCGAATGCGACACTTCACTGTGAGAGTCGAGTGTCCTAGCCTCTCAACCACATAATACTTAAAATAAATAAATAAATATTACTTTAAAATTTTTCTAGTTGGTATGTCACTTTCATTAGGAAAAAATCCAACAAATAGGGAGTTTCTAATATTTTCGAAATAAATAATTTATTAACAAATTAGAAAAGAATAAAGAGTAATGTTAAAAACGTATTCGTATATCGTATGCATTAAATAAATGTGCATATTGTGCATTAACAAACCTTAAATTATAATGCATTTTAAAATAAAGTACACAAATAAAAAATCAGAATTCTTTCTTCAAAACTTTTATGCCTAAATTTTGTCATAAACAAAATTTCATATCACGAAAATTATTAGATGACATACAGTGTGTCTGTTTGAAGTGAGCCACTCTATATATCTCCGTTACCATTTGAGATATCCAAATGCTACCATACTTGTAGCTCATTGGAGGGAGCATTCTGTGGTAAAATACAATAATCCTTAATTGCCGGAAAAAGTTAGAGCGGTTTATTCGAAGAGATGTTGAATTGCATAAATTTTTCCAAAAAAATGAAAGTGACCGCAAGAATCTGAAAAAATTCAGGGGTACGTAGGAAGACGAGAAAAATCGAATGACATAAATCGCAACTCTGTATCTTGTTTCTTTTTCGAGATTGAGCCCTCGAAAGTAGGTAGAAATCGGTCTTCTTACCTACTTCCGATGGCTCAATCTCGAAAAAGAAACGGGATACAAAGCTGCAGGTTGAGCCATTCGATTTCCCTCACATTCCAACGTACAACTAATTTTTTTCAGAATCTTGTGGGCACTTTAATTTTTTGGAAAAAACATGCAATAGAATTTAAAAAATCATGCCATCTATTCGCATAAACCCCTCTAACTTTTTCCAGACAAAATTGACTCCTCCTTTTTTTGTTCGATCGATTGAAAATTAAATTTCCAATCCGATGATGTGGGGCACGATATGTGAGATAGCGGCCGCCAAAGTAAGAGGTCCGAGGATTTCGGTTCTCCAGCGACACTAAAAATGTGAGCTAACTGCTCGCTGTTCTGCCAGAGCGCAGGCTGACCATTATTTTTGAATAAACTAATAAATAAACAAACTAATAAATAAATATTAGATTTTACAAAGCTCTTTCACCCTCGGTGTCGTGAGCTCTCGGGCTATTTGGTGTGGTGTTCTTAATGGCCATTTAATTGGACCATACATTCTTCCCAATAGACCAATAGGTGAGATTTACCTAGATTTTATCGAAAATGTATGGCCGGCCTTCTTAGGAAACGAAAACATTGAGAGAAAGTTTTTTCAACACAATGGAGCTCCTCCACATTTCACATTAGTTGTGAGAAATTTCCTCAGTGAAAATTTCCGAAGCAGGTGGATAGGTCGCGGACTTTAATGTGGTAGATTATTATTTGTGGGGAGACTTGAAAGCAATGATTTTAGTCGAGTCGCCGTATCGAAATTTTAAAAAAACCCAAAAAATGTTAAAAACCTTACCGATTTTTTTGAAACTTTGGAAATATCTTCTTGGGCCCATAAATTGAAAAGTCAAGAGTTTTTATTTGTCGGTCTAACCTCCGACATTGTTGAATGAACAATTAAATAACTTCCTGAATAATTATTCAAAACGGCTGACTTTGTTTAGGGAGGTTTAGGGGGTCGCTGATTACGAATTTGATATTAAAGAGTTCAAATTCAAAATGGCGGAATTAAAATGGCGCATATGCTATTAATTATTTCTTATATTTTTAACTAACAATTGAATAATTGTCAGAAAAATAACTGAAAATGGCTCAAACGTTTTTTGGGGGGGTTTCAGGGGTCGCTGATTACGAATTTGATGTCAAGGAGTCCAAAATCAAAGTGGCGGTTGCAACACTAATTATTTGGAATATTCCCTGTGAATATTCATAATTGTATCGGAAAATTTCCAGAAGAGCATCTTACGTCGCGAATTATTAATTTAACATGGAAAAGTCAGGATTGAAAATGGCGGATTTAAAATGGCCGAAATATCATCGTTTATTTTAAATATTTTTGTAAATCTGTCATTCTAAATAAATGATAACTCTCAGAAGAACCGAATTTTTTAATATAACAAAATGTTAAATATGGCCATGTTTAACGTACGTTTCAAATGTTATTGGTTTGGAGTCCAAATCCGTTATTGTGTTCAAGGGCCGTTACTAATAAGCATCTACTCCGCGAACGTACGGTCGGAGAATTGCTCCGTTTTTTTTTTAATTTCTGGAAAACAGTTTAGAATTTTTGAATGAAATAAAATGCAAAGTTTAGCCAATAAACATATCTTTCGATTGTTTTTTGTTTGAAATCGATACCTATAATTGTTTTCAAATGCGACCCCTCACAAGCACCTATCACATCAGCGTGTGCTCGGAAAATCGCTCCGTTTTTTTCGTATTTCTGGAAAACAGTTCAGAATTTTTGAATGAAATAAAATGCAAAGTTAAGCTAATACACGTACCTTTCGACTGTTTTTTTGTTTGAAGTCGACATCTAAAATTGTTTTCAAATGTGACCACTCACAAGCACCTATCCCACCAGCGTGAGGATCCGAAAATTGCTCTGTTTTTTTTTTTCAATATCTAGAAAACGGTTTCGAATTTTTTAATGAAATAAAATGCAGAATAAAGCCAATAAACGTAAACGTACTTTTCGACTGTTTTTTGTTTGGAGCCAATACGTGTAATTGTTTTCAAATGAGACCCCTTATAAGCACCCATCCCACCAGCGTACTGCTGGAAAACCGCTCCGTTTTTTTTTTAATTTCTGGAAATCGGTTACGATTTTTTGAGTGATGCAAGAACAAAATGTTTCTAGTGAACGCTCCTTTGAGTATTCTTAGTTTCTAGCCGATTTTTAGCATTTGTTGTTGTTATAGTCCAAAATCACGTTGAGTTCTTTAATTATTTAAATTCACTTCCGACAAAAACATTTTTTATGTATTTTTCAGAATATGTGGTATATGTGGAATTATATTTTTGGTGTATACCTACATACGATGTATCTATAAGATTCACATAAATATATGCCTATGATAAGTAATATACTATACTTCGTAAAAATAATCGTTTATTTGGAAATGCGTGCGGATTTTTGTATCTCTTGTTACGATCTAAAAGTGAAGATCGTACACACTTTAAAGAATAAAAGGTCCTAGGCCTTACAAATCCTATTTTGGTGAGTGTGAGAGGATAAATAAATAGAAAGAATGCTGTAAGGTAAAAAAATATTTATTACGATTAATTTTTTTGACAAATTTGAGTATTATTAAATATTAACAAAAAATATATGTACAATAGCACACTAGTGAGAACAATATTGAGTATTATTAATTATTAACAAAAAATATGTACAATAGGTTTTAACGACCGGGGTGAACTATGCCCCAGGTGGGTGCATTCACCAGTCCCTACAAAAAAAATATATAATAGCTCTAGGCCACAAATGAAATCTACACCCTACAGTATCTCTCTGAAGGAGTCACTATAACAAAATAAAGGAACGATAAGCAAAATGTTAACTACTAAATGTGTAAATATAAAATATAAAAAAGATTACTAAAAACTACAGGATGAGCACACTAATTTAAGATTGTACAAAAATAACTTATCTTTTGTTAACGTGAAGAATCGTAGAGCTCAGGTGCTCCGGATCTGGGGTCTGGTGTTATGCCAGAACATCCTCCAGGAAAACACAGCTCGGTATACTTCGCCTCAGAAAACTTGTACGAGTTAAAATTAGGTGGGGTTGCCCACGTGGCTATCAAACCATAGAAAAAAATCTAGGGAACTACTACTTTTTGTTGCCCAAAAATGAATCCTCTCCAAAACCGTCTACGATAAAAACATGTAAATTAGTGTAAAGCTAACCTCAAAATGTACACATGGTTGTGAACTAAAAAGAAGTGAAAATACAACTTACCCAGATTATCTGGACGTTAATTACTTGTTGAAATATCTCCGATTTAAGAATCGATAAATTGAGAATATAAAATTATCAATTAACTGGTGAAATTATAGTCTTAAACTCCGATACCAAGATCGATTTGCCTCAACGTGGCCTTTGACTTAATTACACTGGAAACAAGTGTCTAATGAATTTTCGAAATAGAAAGAGGAAGATTCACTCCGTCCTGCGTTATTTATAACTTCAGTTAATATAAAAAAACTAAGTCATGTGCGCACTTTACACTTAATTCAACATTTTTGGTAGGAGGTTTGATTCACGTTGTCAACCTTGAAGTTTTCTTACTGAGATCTTTATTATCGGCATTCGGACTTTGCGAAAACTGACATATGGAGTAAACATTTGTACTTTTCGAATTAATGCTGAAATCAATGCATTTTAATGTGTTTAGCACTATAAAAGAGAATCACTCATTTATTACAATGATTTATGAAATTCTATTTTGTTACCAGGTTCGCCATCTATTGCCTGATAGGTTAACCACAAGCTTATTAGTACCGACTTGTTTAACCCATGGTCGCTCTTGTCGATTTTATCACGAATAATGACGGATGTTTTCTCTTTTAATCACATATACCGGGTGTTCACATATACCGGGTTCCCCGAAAATTAACTCCCTGCTTACCCCAGATGTTAATGCCAAATAGGGCGTGACAACTCCATCCTATCAAGGAATAAAAAAAAATTCAGAAGGAATTTTTTTTTTTTTTCAAAAATCTCAAATTAATAACTAGTGTGATAAAATGACTAGCATTGCTTAAAATTCCAATCCAACAGCAGGTTATCAAAATATGCAGAAACTAGTAACAACAAAGTGTGTCGGAGAAAAAAAAAATGTAAATTTATATGGGGCCCAAAAGGATTGTATCACGGTACGATTAAATTACTAATCCACGTACATTTAAATAATTACCCAAAACAATGTACAGTAAACTTGTTAATTAAATTCCGATCAGAGATCGATAAAATTGCAATAACGAGAATAAAAAAAATCTCAAAGATATATTTGCAATCGAAACGGGTGAAATAACAGTCTAAATCCGATACGAATCGACTTAGCTAAAACAGCTAGGTGACGTTATTCACCAAAACAAGGTACTTGTAACCAAAATTAATTGTACACGAAAATTAAAACAATGTAACGTGATTACACAGGTTAAGTGGAAGCAACGCTTCTGTCCCCTTTAATATTCTACCCTGGACCATTATCTAAATTTACAGTTTTCTCAAAAGTTTTATGCTGGTTGGGAATAATTGCATCATTTACCTGCTCGAAGGAGATATGAGTAAAAGGAATTAGAGAAAAAAAAATAATTTAATAGAAAATTTTTCTAAACTTGTATAGTAGTTACACATACAAGAAACCACATGAAAAGTTCGTTTTATCACTGGAGAAAGTTATGAACATCACCAATTCCGAGATTATTCACCAAGAGCTCACATATAGTCAAAAAGGATATAACAAAGATAGTAGGTAATTCAACTCACACCCATTCTGCGCTAAGTCAAGTTGCATGAAAAGCCTCGATAATGAGTGTTGCTATACAGCATATGAAAAGTCATGAAAAATCCACTCGGAAAAGATAATGCTTCCCCCAGTGTAAAATGAAAGAAAAAAGAAAAGAACAAGAGAAAAGAAAAAGATGAAATGTTTTAGGAGAGGACCTCTAAGGATCAGTCTCCACAGACATTGTGGTGAAATGCCTGAGCAGCGTTATAGCGGTTGCCAGTGCTAAAATTAGTTTAGACATAAGCACACCTAAACCACGACACAGAACCAAGTTACCTGCCTATACTCAACAGTGGGAGAAAATGTCCAGACTGTTGAAAGAAGAACAAATGGATATAGCTCCATGTGGCTTAAACTAGAAGTACGTAACATCAAAATACTTTGGATTTAGCTCCAAGAGGCTTAGCAGAAGTACGTAGCGACTAGGTGACAAAAAAAAGACCATTATTTGGGAATACTCCTGCTTCCGGCGCGATGAACAGTGCCTCGATCGGGCGATAGATCAAGGGCTGAGGTGAAGCGGGGAGGAAGACCTGTCTCTCGAGGAACGTCAGACGACCTAGGCCACTCCTGACTGACAAGCCCCCTTGCCTACGTGTCCGCTCGACCCTCCTTGACCATCTGTCATTGAAGACAGCCCGATCGAAACTAGTTCACCCCCATCTCGAAGCAAGTTCCCTAATGGCAACTAAAATATCCTACTAAATAGGATAATGTTAAAAAAAAATTTTTCCTACCTACTAGAGAGTAAACATAAAGCGATATAATAATTGATGCCTTAATTACCCATCAGGACAACAATAGTGATATTAAACAACAAAAATAACATTCATGATGACGAAAGAAAACTTGACAGGACATAAACATTTCTCAGATCACTATATGAACAAGATAAAAGATAAAATATTTTTGCAATTTACCTAGCCGAAGAAACAATAAGCAGTAAAAACACCCAAAGATACTGACTTAAATTTAGCTATGACTCAACTTAATGCAAGACAAAGGAAAACTACCCAAACCACTGCTAAGTATCTTGTACTATAGAACAGCGACCACCTGTATAATAAAAAGCACACGCCATACAGGAAAAATATGTTCCCATGAACAATTTTTCTGCAAAGTAATTTGTTCCCATGAACAATTTACTGCAAAAAAAAATACGTGAAGTCAATCCACAAACAAATTCAAAACATGTGGACTTGACCCTCAAACCAATATACGTGGACTTTATCCACAAAGAAAACAATATGTTTACCAGACTACAAATTCTGCCTTTTGGCACACTGGTAATTAACATATCATAAACCAAAATCACAGGTAGGGAGTTTCCTTATAACAAAAGACCAAGGCCTTTCACAAAATTCTAAACATTATTTGAAGAGTACTATAGCAAAATTGTCAAAAAGCTACTTATAATACAAACGGTTAAAGTAGTCAACTAGGCAAAATTAAAAAACAAGAGGTAGTGATCATAGAGAAATATAGAAAAATAGAGAATTGCGAAAGAAAAGAAAAAGACGATCACAAAAAGAACGACGTTGTTTTGTCATATTATTGATATCAACCATGCGTAAGAGAAAAACAAACAGGTATTTCGACAGCAGACTCCAAAAACTACGAACATCTCGATAAAATACGAGAGTGAGTCGTTTGTCTAACACCCTGTATGTATTCTCCTATGGTGAGACAAACCGTGAGTTTTACCCCGCATGATTGAAATCCATCGCTTGACTACCGACACCCAGAACGTATGCAACCAACAAAACGTGATATGCAAACGCTCGAGACGCAAGCCATCAGCGGAAACGTGGCCCTTTATTAAGAACCTCCACCCTACCGCCCTATACTCAAAAAAGATAAAATTTAAATCTACGAGAGAAAATCCAAATATTTATGCTAAAATGCGTGTCCAAAAGAAATGTTCCGAAAATAATTTGCCTATTAGTCTGGCTCCAAAGTGTAATCTGGCTTCAGGTCTTTTACGTGCCACTGACCTACGGACTCTTTGGCATCATTCTCCAGCTCATACACATTCAACCCAATTTTCCGTCTCACACGATAGGGACCACTAAATTTAGGAGCCAACTTAGCAGAGAAATGCTTAGAAGCGTCGGATAATGGAAAGTCTCGTTTCCATACAAAATCATTTTCCTTAAAACTAACCGGACGTCTTCTAAGGTTATATCTCGCTTTAGTTTTCTCATAAGCCTTCTCTAAATTTAATTTGATGGTTTTGTGTAATTGAGCTATTCCCTTACTTTTCCATTCTCCGTTGTCAGGTGGGTCAGCAGTTCCAAATTTACTTTTGTCCCGGCGAATTTTGTAGTCCTCGCCATTGACTACCATTTCCCGTCCGAAATTCGCGAAATATGGAGTGTACCTGGTCGCTTCGTGTTTCGCCGTTCTAATTGCGCACGCTAGATGGGGAAGATTCTCACTCCAGTTTCTCTGTTGTTCATCCACATATGTTGCCAAGAGGGTTTTTAACACCCTATTAACCCGTTCAGTCGGGTTATTCTGTGGATGATACAGAGCATTATAAAGTGGTTTCACCCCATACTTGTCCAAAAACTTGGAGAACTCAGTACTTCTGCCATATTGGGTCCCATTGTCTACAATGATAAACTCGGGTACACCGAATAGCAAGAAGACATACTGCTCAATGGCTTTTATGATGTTTTTCGCGGTAGCCGTGCGAAGTGGTACGAAAGTGACAAACTTGCTGAAATAATCAGTGACCACCAACACATATTTGTGGCCGGCACTACTACTGGGTAATGGGCCAAAAAGGTCGCTACTAATGAGCTGCCAACAACGCGTAATCTCTGGCCTTTTGCCCATTTCTCCAGCAGTTGCCTTCTGTATTGGTTTCTGTTTTGAACAAATATGACACTTTTTGATGTATCGATACACGTCGGCTTTCATCCGGGGCCAGTAGTACCTTTGTATCAGACGATTGTACGTCTTGTACACACCCATGTGGGCACCATGTATCATATCGTCATGATACTTCTCTAAAAGCTTTTGCCTTTCTGGCTTTGGAATTACTTCCTTCCATGCATCGATATCAGTCAAAAGATCCTTGAAACCACATTCGACTCGCTTGTATAGCTTACCACCTGCCTCTCGCCATCTATCATACCGGATGGGATTATGCTTTAGTCGGAGGAGCATCTTATCGTACCACTGGTCGCCTGAAGGTACATTGGGTTCCTCATCCGGAACCACAGTATCGATGGTAGGTGGGACAGCCCTTGACAGACAATCAGGGACCACGTTATATCGACCCTTGCGGTGTATCACCTCAAAGTCGTAACTTTGCAGTCGCAAGCACCACCTACCCAGTCGACCTTTAGGATCCTTCAAATTATTTAACCATTTCAAAGCGTAACAGTCTGTCACAACAATGAATTTGGTCATTTCAATATACCCCCGAAGCTTTTCGATTGCGTATATCACGGCCAGTATTTCTAACTGGGTTGCCCCATACTTGGCTTCCGTTTTTGTGAGGCCCCGTGACAGATAGCATATGACATGTTCCCTGTCCTCGTAATACTGTGTAAGTACACAACTTACTCCGACTTGGGATGCATCCGTCTGAAGGATGAAAGGATACTCCCAATTTGGACGTGACAAAATTGGAGCACTAATCAAAACGCTTTTGACTCTTAAGAATGCTTCTTCACACTCCTTCGACCATTCCCACTTAACAGATTTTCGGGTGAGCCGCGTGAGAGGTGCGACGATCGTGGAGAAATCAGGGATAAATCGGCGGCACCAGGAGAGCATTCCGACAACTCGCCTTATTTGCTGAGGATTTTTGGGCCTCGGCATGTCAACGATGGCGCTGACCTTTTTCGGATTTACTCCTAGCCCGTCCCGATTTACCTTATACCCCAGATATTCTAGCTCCTCTCGACAAAATTTACACTTCTCCCGTTTTAACGTGAGGCCGGCAGATCTCAGTCGGTTAAACACCTCATTCAAAACATGAACATGGGTCTCAAAATCACTGGTAGCTATTATTAGATCGTCTAAGTACGCGAAGACATAGGGTTTCAGCTCAGGGCCAAATAACTTATCCACCAAGGACTGGAAAGTGCCTGGTGCCCCATGCAAACCAAATGGCAGCCTTTTAAACTGGAAGTGGCCTCTGCCAGGTACCGTGAAAGCCGTATATTGCTTACTAGCTTCCTCCAGTTTTACTTGCCAATAAGCTGACCTGATGTCTAAACTAGACAAGTAACGAGCTTGACCTAGTTGATCCAGTATCTCATGTATGAATGGTAATGGATATGCAGGTCTCTTAGAGACACTGTTAACCTTCCGAAAATCTACTACAAACCGATATGTCCCATCGTCCTTGTTTACCATCAGAATAGGTGAACTCCATTCACTGTTGCTACGTTCGACAACACCAAGTCTTAACATCTCGTCGAGCTCTTCGTCGATTTTCCGTTGCATGGGTGGACTAACACGATAATATTTCTGCTTAATGGGCAGAATCCCTGTATCAACTTCAATTTTGTGTTCCACCACATCTGTGCAACCTAACTCGATGTCTTTGATGTTGTCGAAGTAAGCATTCACGACGTCTTCTAGTCGTTCTCTCTGCTTCCCGGTCAAATCGATCGCGCTCTCAAGAGAAGGATTTTTCTCTGAGACGACATCGTTTAACACAGGTTCGCTTGAGAAATACCATTCGCCTTTACGTAAGTTCGGAACGATACCCATTTTGACCCAAAAATTTGTACCCAAGACTAAGGTATGGCGCAACTCTGGCACTATCATGATCTCAAAAAGATGTGTTCGATCTCTAAGTTTAATTGGAACAATGGTTTGACCTATACACTGGATGTTATCATTGTTAGCAACCTTGCAAGAGGTTACAGAACACTTTTCTAACTGGAATCCCAAGGTTTCCAGAATTTTCCATCCTTTTTCGTTCATGAAAATGCCATTTGCTCCACTATCTAGTAATGCTAAAATTTGTTTATCATAAATATTTACACGAATATATGGACATTCATTTCCCTGAACGTGGGATAAAATAAAATCTAAAACGTATTTGACCTTCTCGGTTTCGACTAACTCTTTTGATATACGGGGTGTTTTTATTCGATTTGTTGGCTGTCTGTGAAATTGACTTAGCCCCCGACGAGGGACTAAGTCCTCTGTCCGTTTCCCTGTTTGTTACAGGTGGGACAAGTGCGTGTCGTGTACCCTAACAGGCCACAACGGTAACATTTCACAACCTTTGAGGGACAGTCACTTGTCAGATGTTGTGTACTATCACACTTAAAACAGCGCAAACTGTTTACCTGTCTGGGATCTCGGTCTTGACTCGTTGGACGAGTACTATACCTCTCCCGACTATCTGATCTTCCACCGTTGTTAGGTGTGTGTCGATTAAGTGCAGGGCGCTGGTCCCTGTCACCTCCTCGATCACGACTGTCTGAACGGGTTCTTTCTAAACTACCATTAGGTCTATTAGTACGGTCTTGACTATTTGAGCGCGCTACACCCCTACTATATCTCCTAGTACTATTACTACCCTGAGACCCACTACTGAAATTATTAGCAGAATTATTAAAATTATTAGAATTACCACTAGAATTGCCAAGATAACTACTACGGGGATTCTCGGGTCCACAAAAAGAAACTTGTGGGCGAGTCTGACGATTGTTAGAGTTGGATCTTTCGAGTCGTTTCGTTATTCTACGTTCCTCGATCCTCATTACCAGCTCCACCAATCTCTCTTCAGAGGGTATGTCTTCAAGGATAAGTCGTTCCTGATATTCAGGTAACATATTTTCCCGAATAATCCTTAGACGCTTTTCCTTAGAGAGAGGGACTGGTAGGTAGCTTGATAAATCAGAGATATGCGCTATAAAAGTACCTATACTCTCACCACTCTGTTGGTATCTAGCTTTTATTAACTCTTTTACATGTTTCACAAAATTAATAGGTAAAAATTCTCTTTTTAAACGAGAACAGAGGTCTGCCCACGAGTCAACTTCTGTTTCTATTGATCTAAACCAGACATCAGCCCTATTTGCAAATAAACACCCTATGCTACTCATTAATTTAGATTCAGACACCTTCCTCGTCTTACAAAATTGCTCCACTTTCCGTATAAAATCTAACACATCCAGGTTATTTTTACTCTCCCCATTGAAAACAAAATTCCACTTGGTAACAGGAACATAATCAGGGTCAGCTAATACTAAGGTTTGTAAATTTGCCAGCCCGATCGATGGATCGACTGGAGGTTGTACGTTTGTTGCCCCCACTAGATATTTTTTTCGATCAATGAAGTCATCAAATATTTTTTTATAACCCTCTAATAAATCGGAAACTTGTTTCTCCTGGTCCTCATTTTCTGCGGAGATACGCCCAATGCGTCCCTTCAAATGCCAAAACAAAACATCTAGCCTCTCAATGAGTGTTACTGTCATTATACTTTTGGATGTTTTTGTGACTATCGTTAGGATCGTGGCACAACTTTGCAATTCGGTGATGGTATCTAAATCTCTAAGAACTCTAAAGGTTTTACCCTGTGTCTCTAGTTTCAAAAGCGCGGTTAAATTAGACGAAAGGTCTCTAGTTCTATCCCCTGCTTTTACTTCTACACCTCGGATATTAAGTTCATAAATAAGAAATTCTCTTTCTAAAAGTGCTACATTGATGTCAGCCATCTTGTTCTAGGATTGGCTTGGCTTTTTATTGTGATACTTTTTTTTTTCCAAAGGGGAAAAAAACTTATCTACCAAATATATAAAAAAACTATAGAATTTGCAAAAAAAATGACTAAAAACTAAGTATACCAAACTGGTTCCTGAAACATGTCCTCCTGTACGTCCTAAATTACCAGCATCAAGTACAATATACAATCCCTGGATCCTTTGCTGCCTGTTAATCCAACGTCTCCACAGGATATTCTCACTAAAAGATTCCAAATACAATTAGCAACAATCTTATTAGGTAATATGATTCTAAATATTTCTCCTCTCTCACTCACTTTACAGATCCCGGACACGAGCCCCCAAAATAAAAATGTTACGATCTAAAAGTGAAGATCGTACACACTTTAAAGAATAAAAGGTCCTAGGCCTTACAAATCCTATTTTGGTGAGTGTGAGAGGATAAATAAATAGAAAGAATGCTGTAAGGTAAAAAAATATTTATTACGATTAATTTTTTTGACAAATTTGAGTATTATTAAATATTAACAAAAAAATATATGTACAATAGCACACTAGTGAGAACAATATTGAGTATTATTAATTATTAACAAAAAATATGTACAATAGGTTTTAACGACCGGGGTGAACTATGCCCCAGGTGGGTGCATTCACCAGTCCCTACAAAAAAAATATATAATAGCTCTAGGCCACAAATGAAATCTACACCCTACAGTATCTCTCTGAAGGAGTCACTATAACAAAATAAAGGAACGATAAGCAAAATGTTAACTACTAAATGTGTAAATATAAAATATAAAAAAGATTACTAAAAACTACAGGATGAGCACACTAATTTAAGATTGTACAAAAATAACTTATCTTTTGTTAACGTGAAGAATCGTAGAGCTCAGGTGCTCCGGATCTGGGGTCTGGTGTTATGCCAGAACATCCTCCAGGAAAACACAGCTCGGTATACTTCGCCTCAGAAAACTTGTACGAGTTAAAATTAGGTGGGGTTGCCCACGTGGCTATCAAACCATAGAAAAAAATCTAGGGAACTACTACTTTTTGTTGCCCAAAAATGAATCCTCTCCAAAACCGTCTACGATAAAAACATGTAAATTAGTGTAAAGCTAACCTCAAAATGTACACATGGTTGTGAACTAAAAAGAAGTGAAAATACAACTTACCCAGATTATCTGGACGTTAATTACTTGTTGAAATATCTCCGATTTAAGAATCGATAAATTGAGAATATAAAATTATCAATTAACTGGTGAAATTATAGTCTTAAACTCCGATACCAAGATCGATTTGCCTCAACGTGGCCTTTGACTTAATTACACTGGAAACAAGTGTCTAATGAATTTTCGAAATAGAAAGAGGAAGATTCACTCCGTCCTGCGTTATTTATAACTTCAGTTAATATAAAAAAACTAAGTCATGTGCGCACTTTACACTTAATTCAACATTTTTGGTAGGAGGTTTGATTCACGTTGTCAACCTTGAAGTTTTCTTACTGAGATCTTTATTATCGGCATTCGGACTTTGCGAAAACTGACATATGGAGTAAACATTTGTACTTTTCGAATTAATGCTGAAATCAATGCATTTTAATGTGTTTAGCACTATAAAAGAGAATCACTCATTTATTACAATGATTTATGAAATTCTATTTTGTTACCAGGTTCGCCATCTATTGCCTAATAGGTTAACCACAAGCTTATTAGTACCGACTTGTTTAACCCATGGTCGCTCTTGTCGATTTTATCACGAATAATGACGGATGTTTTCTCTTTTAATCACATATACCGGGTGTTCACATATACCGGGTTCCCCGAAAATTAACTCCCTGCTTACCCCAGATGTTAATGCCAAATAGGGCGTGACACTCTATAAATTTTTTGTTAATAAATAAACACTTTATGACTTTTTAAATTTATATATGTAATCAGCGACCCCAAAACCCCCCCTATAAAAATTCAGCCATTTTGAATAATTATTCAGGAAGTTATTCAATTGTTAACTTAATTTGTTTATTTAACAATGTCGGAGGTTCGAGCGACAAAACATAAACTGTTAACTTTTCGAGTTATAGACCCAAGAAGATATCTCCAAAGTTTCAAAAAAATCGGTAAAGAATTGAACATTTTTTGGGTTTTTTTATAAATTTCAATACAGCGACTCAACTATTTATGCTGAAGAAGTTAACGAGGAGCAGTGTTCGAAAGAATAAATAACGCGTGTTAGGAAATAAGAAATAATCCTGGTGAAATTAGGAGAGCAGTCAGTAGTTCGTCTAAAAGGGCTAGAATGTGTATTAACAAATACGGTAGTCATTTTGAACAATATCTGTAAATTTAAATGTAATTATTACCCAAGATACTGTTCTTAATTTTCTAAAAATAATTTGTCTTAGTTTGTAAGATTCGTTTTTCAGTACGGTAATTAATTTGTTGTAAAATGAGACGCGGAATTTGAAAATATACTTTATTTGCCTTAATTTTCTATGCCCTTTCTAAATCTTAAAACAAATTTTTAGAACCTTCGATACATGGTGTTGCTTTTGAGATTTAACAATTCGGCCCATTTTTTTTCTGCCTGGCCCTGTATTTTCATTCCGCTAAATTAAGCAATCGCTATAGCTGATTAGTAAAACACACACGAAATTTTGCTTTTTTATACCCAGTGGTTCTAAAATTATGATGCAAGACAAAAATGGGCATAATAAATACAATTAATTAATTATTGACACACTAACCATAGGTGATAATGGAATCACTCGGTATACAGTATACTTCCAATTAATTTAGAGAGTGTTTATATTCTTCGCAAGTACAAAACGAAGAGTAATATTGCCTTTGATCGATACATTTCTAAAACTGGTAATATCACTCGCAGAGAAAAAATATAATACATATCACTGTGTTAGTGATCGAATTCTGAACAACAAATTGATCAATAAAGAAAAAAAGTTTTTAATTATTTAAATTTAAGAAAACGTTTTCTAATTAAGCAAAAACTGTCTAAAACTAATATTATTTACAAAAACTGCGAGGAGTATTCTATAGAATGTGCAACACTTATTATTATACCGGGTGAGTCACGAATTACGCTTGCCCCGATATTTCCTAAAATATTTGGAATAGAAAATTGAAATTTGGAGGCCTTATTACACGACTAAAATGCCATCTTTTCAATAAAATATCAAGTTTGGTGCACATCCGGTTTGACCGGAAATGCCCACAACTTTCGATTTTTAAATGGAACACCCTATATTTTTACATTTTTGGAATCTAGAGGAAATTTTGAATACAATACATCCATTTTGGTCACTTTTTGATAAACATTAAAAATTTTATTAAAAAATCTATTTCTGAATCCAGAGTGCTGTGGTGCCCAAAATATATTTTAGTTTGTGTGCTACGTTACTATAAAAATAAAAAGAGCAATATGATTGCATTGCTTAATTCTCTAGAGGCGTTTAAAATTTTTAAATGTGATTTTTACCCACTAACTCGGTTTTTTTAAATGGGAAGTTAATCGTTCACCAACATTTTTAAATACCTCATTTTCATACGAATCTAATGATACCAAAATTTTGAAAATCCGCTCAGAAATATTTGAGATTTCAGCCAAAATACAATGCAACCAAGCTTTTAGAAACATGCGGCTCATAGATAATAGATTAGTGGGCTTTGGAAACTAAAATGGCACATTTCTGTGTAAATCTGGTAACCTAATAACATTGGAAAAATCATAGTAGCCATTGAATGTAATAAAACAATATCAGCTGTCAGACAGACTCGTGTAGTTATAGGCAATCTTGAGCTATCAAACATTTAATAATTGTGAGCGCAAAGAACGTTACAATTAAGTTTAGCATAGGTATGTGGAGGTAAACACAATTACATCACGAGGACATTTGCAATAGAATGCGACATCAGTTCGGTTTTCAGAGTTTTATTTAAATGAACATAAATATCGGGCGTATAAATAAATAAAAATCAATTCCGTTTGAACAATTAAACTTAAACTAGGTAAGAGTAGGTATCTTTAAAGTAATTAATATAATTAAGCCATAAATTGACATTTATAGATATTGTTCAAAGTGTCCACCATTTTTCTCTATACGCAATTCGGCTCTGCGTACAGTTGCTTGAATGGCTCTACGCAATTCAGCCGGCGTTATTTCATTAAGAGCCCGTACAACTTTATTTTGCAGCTCTTGACGGGTATTTGAAGAAGTTTTATAAACTTTATTTTTGAGAGTGCCCCATACATAATAGTCGAGGGGTGTTAAGTCAGGTGACCTAGGAGGCCACCTGATATGACCTTGATTTGCGATAAGGCGTTCACCATGCAAGTTGTTTAAATATTCCATCACTCTTTATTTATTTATTTATTTATTTATTTATTTATTTACACGACTCAACAGGACGAAAGTCCCAATTACAGAGTCGGAGCGGTCTTCTGGAATTATTTGAGGGAGCACCATCTTGTTGGAAAAACAGATTCTGTAAATAGGCAAGAGGAAGTAAGTCAAGAAATTCTGCTGTCCGGTTTTGTAAAAAGAATAAATATCGTTCGCCAGTAAGTGTTCCATCAAAAAATATGGGTCCAATTATTCGATCTCCAAGTACTCCATGCCAACAGTTAAACCCAAATCTTTCCTGAGTATTCCCCCGCCCTACCAACCTCGGATTTTCTTGAGCCCAGTACCTAGTATTATTTCTGTTAAAAACACCTTGGTTCGTAAATCTACTTTCATCTGAATATAAAATATGAAAAGGAAAACCTGGGTTTTGTTGTACTGCATTTAAGAACCAGTTGCAATATACTAGCCTCCTGTCGTTATCATCTCCATAAAGATGTTGGTGTATGTGGTATTTATAAGACCGAAACTTATGTTTCTTTAAAATTCTGCAAACCGAAGACTGACTAATGTCGTATTCCATTGACAATTCCCTTATTGATGTTGTTGGGTGTACCATCACAAATCCTAATACATCAATTTCTTTGTCCTCACTTACAATAAATGTTTGATGGTCATCTTGTTGATTGGGTTCGTTTCTTAATTCTTGTTCCACTCTGGCAAACAGCTGATATTGTTTTATTACATTCAATGGCTACTATGATTTTTCCAATGTTATTAGGTTACCAGATTTACACAGAAATGTGCCATTTTAGTTTCCAAAGCCCACTAATCTATTATCTATTAGCCGCATGTTTCTAAAAGCTTGGTTGCGTTGTATTTTGGCTGAAATCTCAAATATTTCTGAGCGGATTTTCAAAATTTTGGTATCATTAGATTCGTATGAAAATGAGGTATTTAAAAATGTTGGTGAACGATTAAATTCCCATTTGAAAAAACCGAGTTAGTTGGTAAAAATCACATTAAAAAATTTTAAACGCCTCTAGAGAATTAAGTAATGCAATCATATTGCTCTTTTTATTTTTATAGTAACGTAGCACACAAACTAAAATATATTTTGGGCACCACAACACTCTGGATTCAGAAATAGATTTTTTAATAAAATTTTTAATGTTTATCAAAAAGTGACCAAAATGGATGTATTGTATTCAAAATTTCCTTTAGATTCCTAAAATGTAAAAATATATAGGGTGTTCCATTTAAAAATCGAAAGTTGTGGGCATTTCCGGTCAAACCGGACGTGCATCAAACTTGATTTTTTATTGAAAAGATGGCATTTTAGTCGTGTAATAAGCCCTCCAAATTTCAATTTTCTATTCCAAATACTTTAGGAAATATCGGGGCGAGCGCAATTCGTGACTCACCCGGTATAAAGAGTGCAGTAATTCGGCGAACAGTATAATAGCTTGTTTAATTCTGCTATTCTTAT
Source organism: Stenurella melanura (assembly GCA_963583905.1). Classification (NCBI taxonomy): domain Eukaryota; kingdom Metazoa; phylum Arthropoda; class Insecta; order Coleoptera; family Cerambycidae; genus Stenurella; species Stenurella melanura. The sequence goes on from OY757309.1 coordinate 201,080,572, forward strand.
GTAGTAACTATGTCACTGATATCTGTATATATTTATGCACCCAGTTATCTGCAAGTATCTTCTGATAGAAATATCATATGCTACACAAAATATTTATTCACAGTAAAATAAACAAATTGATTATTATGACCAATAATATCAATATTAGATACAATTACAATTATACATTCCTTTTCAAATATATCAAGTTTACAAGATATCTCAAGCACTATTTTAGAAGATACCAGAAATCAAATTGAGATTATATCAATAAATGTATTGGTCCTGATGTATTTAAATTTAATTTCGTTTAACAAACATAATATAAATTAGGCATTTTTTTAAATTGGAGTACTTTGCTTTCCAGAAGGAAACTGTATTGTTGAAAAAACGCGAACACATAACCAATCTCTCCGACATCATCACCGATCGGAACTGGGATTCGAACCTAGACTAAATTGGTGGCTAGTCATATTTTGGAATACTGTGCTCTAGTTAATAAAGTGAGATCACTGTGCTCGACAACAAAAAATTGTGAATTATTGTTGTGGCAGTTAGAATTTGTCCATCCATCATGAATATTAAATACCAGCATATATGCTACAACGAAAGCGAATGGCAGTGAACTTACATCCCGTGACTCAAAGAAAGTATAAATGGGAGAAGAAAAAGTACCAGTACTGTATCCTTCAAATCCGAAGACGTACTATCTGGAACGGACTAATAATATCATAAAACACGAATGTTTGTATTTAACTTTAAAAATTGTGGTTTGTAGAGCACAACACTTTCTGGTAATATAGAAATATGTTGTTTACACTCCTGAGAAATTAAATTTCAAGCGTAAAAAATGTTGGTAGAAACTAACACTATCTTCGTTCTCTTGAAGAGGTAAGAAACATAATTTAAATAGGTAATAAGAAAAACATACTACCTGAAAACCACATGAAAGCATGTTCTTCAAAAGCAAAGACTATTGCTTCTTGGACAGTTTTATATTTCAAGATATTATTTTTATTATTAACCCTTTATCCCCATAATTAGGGGTTGAACGTGTCCTAAACTAGATTAATTTTTTAACAAGGAAATTTCAAATTAAAAGTATTTTCACAGGATTATTTATATATAGTTGTTGTTTTTATCCTCCTAGAGGGGATGGCAGGGGTTAATTATACACAGCAACTAATGGATCAATTCTTGGTATATGAAAGCGCCATACTATGCTAGTTCCTCGATATGGACCAAACTCAATACGAGCACATAATATTATAAAAATTATCCCCAAGATGTGGTTAGGACTCCACTATAAACTGTAGGACCTCGTTTCTCTTTACCTAACACAAAATCGTTCTCGATGTTCAAGGAGTCACCGAGATAGGTGAAGAAGTGGTTAAGAAAACTTTTTTTTTAAACATAGAGACTAGAAGCGAAATTGTCCAATTTATTCATTTTCACTACGAAACAGCACTTTATACCACGCTTTTTGATTTTTCATGTCAAGATGCTCATTTTCTTATTTTATATATGAATAGTACAGGAAACGAAGAGCGAAAAATCCCCCAATTCGGAAATAAATAGTGCTCAACGGATTATTGTTTTGTTGTAGGGTTGACCCTTAGGAGTAACATACCAAAAGTCCCTAGCCGTGGGCCCTTAGGCGGGAGGGGGGTGGAATGGGTCGGTTTGTAGGTTTTTCGTTATTATCTCGAAAACTAAGCATTCTAGTGAAAAGGTCATCCTATACAAAATGAAAATAAATTAAATTGTACTACAAAAAAGATCCTGTTCACTTTTTCGCTAGGGGCAGTAGTTAAGGATGTATGATACTTGTATGAAAAACCATGTTTTTGCCGTTCAAAGTTCATGTCAATTGATCAAATCACCTAATTTCAACGAAAAATGACCACTGGCCAGCATGAACAATTCAATCAAAATTAATGGCAGATCAGGGACCATTGATCTTTTGACAGTTTTCCACAAAACCTTAATATCAAAGAAGAGTGAAAAAGATTTTGCTGAACTGTTAAAATTTGAATTGTCCCCGTACCCTTTGGCTCTCTTCAACGAAGGGTGGCTCCGAAAAGGGAAGAAGTCGGCCCCTTATGTAGCGTTACCAGTGGACAACATCACAACTCATGACGAAATCAATCAGTTGCCGCGCTTCGTGTACCAACGACCCTCCAATCGTCAGCATCAACGGCGACGACGAGGATGATGACCTTGACGATGAACTCGACCAATTACATACCTAATATGGCCTCGTAAATACTTGTAATATTATAAAATTTTCTACTTGTTAAGCATTACCTTCCACAATACATAGTTTTCCAGCTATTCGCATTTCCAAACTCATGTACACCCTTAACTACTGCTCCTAGCGAAAAAATTACTAAAATCTGTTTTGTAGATAATTGAATGTACATTTTGTAAAGGATCACCTTTTCGCTAGGATGTTTTCCTTTCGAGATAATATCGAGAAACCTACAAACCGTTCCACCCCCCTCACGCCTAACGTATGAGGCCTACGGCTGGGGACTTTTGGTATGTTACTTCTAAGAGTGAACCCTACAATTTGAAACAATGATCCGTTTAGCACTATTTATTTCTGAATTAATGTCTTCGTTTTCTGCCCTAATAAATAATTTGAGACAAACAACAAAAATATACCTTACTGTAGGAGTATAATTTATCTACCATACCTACCTACATTTTAAAATGTATGTTTTCAGACGATTAATACAATGAAAATGGGAGGGATTATAAATATATTATAAATATGGCATAATACGTATACTTAACAATATATGCGATTTTTCTTGGCAGAAGTTGTTTCAAATATAATATTTCAAACACAGTTCAATTATAGATTATTTAATTTAATTAACAGTACCGATATGACAGCTGTTATTATGTACTTTATATCTAAAAATAATAGTGGTAAAATTATTATCTACAGTTATAATATTTATTAATAATTAAGAACCATTCATTGTAAAATTATTTCACCGGAAGCAATTAATAAATGATATAAATATTTAAGTATGATTGTAGCACTAAAATTATATCGAGAGTGATTTAACATTGTAGGTACAAATTATTGCAGCGGGTTTAAGAATAAAAATAATTTTTTTAATACCCGTCCCAAATCAATTTCTAAAAGAGCTATAAACTCAAAAATTCTTAATAATATGAAGTTTTACCTGACTAAGCAAAAGGCTATTCGTAGAAAAAAGTTATAGTACCATTCTAAGTTCTTTAAAAGTGAATTATTTATTATTTGTTTGCTTATAGTAATGAAACATGTTCTTTATACGATTTTGCAAACGGCGGAAAAAACTCTGTCCAATTAGCCGATGTCAAATATAAATATTTCATATTTATTCATGGATATTGCCTTAGTTTTGCATGAAACATCGTTATGAGTGACTTTGTGACTTTCTGATGAGCTCAGAATAAGGGCGAAAAACGTTTCAAAAGCTAAACATTTCCAAGAAACTGAATGAGAGATTTTATGAAAATGCAATCCATTAGAATGAGAAAAATTTTAAGACAAGGTAGGTAAATAAATTCATATTAGGCCTCATTTTTAACTGAATCTTCATATATTAGAGGGTCATGTAGATACTAGTTTAATCTGCCTAGCCGTAGGGGACTACGTTGGATGCTACTGTTATAATGAGAATGTCAAAAAAAATTTGAACAGATTTATTTTAAGATTTTGATTTGCTAGCATAACCAGAAGTCAGGTTATCGAAAGAATGCAAAGATTTCATTAATATTTTTCACGTATTGTTTTTCTTTTAGTTTTTTTCGCTGTTTGCAAAATCCTCTAAAGAATATGTTTCATTACTATAAGCAAAAAAGTAATAAATAATTCCCTTTTAAACATGCATACCACATATCGGCTCCAATACTAGTTAGCTAATAGATAGGTAAAGATCTGTTGTTTTTTATCAGCCAATGTCAAACATAAATATTTCACACTTATTCATGGATATTGCCTTGGCATTGCATGAAACATCGTTATGAGTGGCTTTGTGCCTTTCTGATGAGCTCAGAATAAGGGCAAAACACGTTTCAAGGGCTAAGCATTTCCAAGAAACTGAACGAGAGATTTTATGAAAATGTAATCCATTAGAATGAAAACGTTTTTAAGACAAGGTAGGCAAATAAATTCATATTAGGCCTTTGTTCTCATTTTTAACTGAATCTTCATACCGTTGTGGGTCATGAAGATACCAGCTTAATTTGCTTAGCTATAAGGGACTATGTTGGATGCTAGTGTTATAATGAGAATGTCAAATAAGAAATTGGACAGATTTAAATTAGGATTTTGATTTGCTAGCATAACCAGAAATCAGGTTATCGACAGAATGCAAAGATTTCATTAATGTTTTCTACATATGGTTTTTCTTTTAGTTCTCAGTTCTTGTAAAACTATTGACGAAATTCGAAAGATAGGAGAAATTCAACAGAAAATATGCGTTTCTTTTCAATGAATTTGAGATTTACACCATCAGTCATTCTTTCAGTTTCTTGACGATTCCCATATATGAATATCATACTTTATGGAAATATCCTAGACCCTACCAAGTTATCGTGAATGATGACAGAAAAACTAGAAGGTAGACATTTATTTCTTGCACAGACAGATAAATAGTTATTTTTTGTAACAAATTTTTGAGAAAGATAATAATTGGAAGAGGCTGGCAATTTACTCTACCTATCTTCTAGTAAAAGTCAGTAGATATTTCATTCATGGCAGCTCATTTCATCGAGAAGCGTGAAGGTTCAGAAGATGTCCTATTACATTATACTGTCTAAATTGATGTAAATCATTCTTTGTTTTTATTTCGAAGGTGGAGTAAGATATGTAGGTAGTTTTTCAGAATTTTTCGACTCCAGACTAGTAACCAGAATAACCTTGATGTATTCGGCGCAGTAAGAAATTCGTTTGATTTCCCACAATCATCGAATAAACCCTATTGCCTCCTGGTAATGTCCAACATGCTTATGTTTCAAAGAGCGGTCATTTTCCTTAAGTTTGGAGAGCTAATTTCTTCCGTTAACATATATGACCATTGTATCCAAGTATTTATACAACTTTTACGTCTCTGTAACTGGAAGATGTTTAATAATATCTCCGTTCTATTAAATACGTGAAATACTAACCAGGAAAACCTGAAGACTCGAGGTGTCAAGGCTTTGGGAATGAAAAAGGGCCCAGATAATTCAGACTCTTTGTCCAAAAGAAAATAATTATTTTCAGTCAACACGCGTGTAATGAACTAGATTCCCACGCTAATCACAATAATACTAAGGATATTTTCAGAACAGTAAGTATGATTACATGCACGTCCAACCAAAAACATTGTCAGTTAAGGACTGCACTGGTACGTTAAGGACAGAGATCAGATATATCGAGGTTTGGCGCCAAAACTGTGAAAAATTTTTCGACAACTTTCAACAGGTAGAAGCTGACTGTCAACAGAATTACTAAAGCCAGCCTTCAATACTGAAATCACAAGTGAGGACAGCCAAATAAATCTAATACTAAATCGATGCGCTTAAGTTAGTTGGTGAAGATGGAAATAGATACTTTTAATCTTCGAACCACTACATAAGAGAGGAATGTTAAATATCTATAATAATTTCAAATTACTGGCATCAATATAGCAATCCGGTAAAATCGGTCTATATATTCTTCAATAGAGACTTCAACATTATCTATCTTGGCATATATCTTCCAAGCAAAAAAGCTACGTTACCAAAGCTTGTCTCCAGTGTTGTATTCCCGCAAGTTTTCTCAGTGTCTAGCTACATCAACTGGACAGTTGAAAATATACAGCGTCTTGTAGTTCAGGGAAAATAGATGGCGAGGACTAGCTTCAGAATGTTTGACTCAGGTCACCAAGGACTTGGAAAAGAGCTTTTGTGAGGCCGTGGTTCTAACAGATAACTACAACAGAAGATATGATGTCAGCAATAGAAAAATGAGACCATGAAGAAGAATGCATGGGTCACAAAACGTCTGCCAAGATATGAATTTACGATAGAAGGACAGTAGGTCGATTATTCCTGTGATAGCTACTTGTCTGACTACCGTAGCAGATAAATAATTTCCCCTGTTTGCTGTTCTTTACTGTTTAATTTCCTGCCACAGTTAGAATGGTGAGAACACCGGTAGCTTGCGATTCTAGAGATTCTAGAACCTCTTTTGCTCTTATCACTCAAGTTGTGCACTTGTCTATTTCGTGCAGTAGATGACCACGCCACGCCTTTATCATCTCTGTAAGACAAATTCAGCAAGCGCCTCTATTACGCACCTGGAACGTATTTTGCAGTATTTCTTATTGTATTTGTACTATGATTTTGTGCTGTTCTTTCCTACAGATAGATACCAATTGATTGACTATCTTTCATATTGGTGAAAATATGAATGTCGAATTTTTCTTCATTTTTAAGTACAACCAGAATGAAAGATTTCTTATATGTTAATTTAATTATATACACATTTTTTTGCGATTACATCTCATTACTATCAGAATATTTCTATCACAGAAAGTCAAAGGTTAAGGTTATCATAAGTTCATTCCTTTTCCTCTATAGTTACAAAAACATTATGTCTGCCTACAGTATTAATGTCATTGTACATAATCTATTATTATTGTTAAATGTTGAAACATATTAATTACGTACTAAAACACATTCAATTTTAAGTATTGCAATAATATCCTTAACCATTTCTATATATGACATTAATGCAATTTTCGCTTTGAAACGAATTTACACCACACATTGAAACCCACTTTGTCACTCATCATGAATTCCATTGCTTCTACCATCACAGATACTTATGACAAAGTTTAAAAGAAGAATGTTTATTTTTTGGCAATTTTTACATACCGCTTTGCGTATAAACATAGCTGCGCTGGTTCTTTCTCTATTTGACATATTTTATTTATTACCTTCTTGGGTTTGGGTGACCACCCTGTATATTTTTTCAACTAAAATTATGTCAGGATGACTTTGCGTCAGAAGTGGCAATTATCAGTCTTTTTCCCCATTAATAATGTCAACTACCAGAAAAGGAGCAAGGAACTGCAGGGCCCTTGTAAAGAAAATTAATTTTAGCCCCTCATAAAATAAATATTTGCTTAATGAAAGAGGTAATACACGTACATACATAATATAATTTCCGACAAACTAGATATAACAAAAAAAACAAACATTCTGAAATATATCAAAGTAATAAGAATTATGTACAGGTATTATTTAGTGGGCTGCACTCAGATTTACGACTTGAAATTTTATTAGAGAGAACTGTTGGGTATACCGGGTGAGTCACGAATTGCGCTCCCCCCGATATTTCCTAAAATATTTGGAATAGAAAATTGAAATTTGGAGGCCTTATTACTCGACTAAAATGCCATCTTTTCAATAAAAAATCAAGTTTGGTGCACATCCGGTTTGACCGGAATTGCCCACAACTTTCGATTTTTAAATGGAACACCCTATATATTTTTACATTTTTGGAATCTAGAGGAAATTTTGAATACAATACATCTATTTTGGTCACTTTTTGATAAACATTAAAAATTTTATTAAAAAATCTATTTCTGAATCCAGAGTGCTGTGGTGCCCAAAATATATTTTCGTTTGTGTGCTACGTTACTATAAAAATAAAAAGAGCAATATGATTGCATTGCTTAATTCTCTACAGGCGTTTAAAATTTTTAAATGTGATTTTTGCCCACTAACTCGGTTTTTTTAAATGGGAATTTAATCGTTCACCAACATTTTTAAATACCTCATTTTCATACGAATCTAATGATACCAAAATTTTGAAAATCCGCTCAGAAATTTTTGAGATTTCAGCTAAAATACAATGCAACCAAGCTTTTAGAAACATGCGGCTAATAGATAATAGATTAGTGGGCTTTGGAAACTAAAATGTAAATCTGGTAACCTAATAACATTGGAAAAATTATAGTAGCCATTGAATGTAATAAAACAATATCAGCTGTCAGACAGATACAAAATAAAGCGTTGCGGAAATCTCTTTGAGTAAAAATTAAAGAAAATAAATAATTTTAGTAGAAATGAAAAGGTCGATATGTTACTGATATATGGAGAGCGTCTCAAAAATTCAACTGCAGCTGCAGAACTGTATCAGCAACGATATCCCAACAGACGTCATCCAAGCAGACACTTGTTTGCCAGAGTGGAACAAGAATTAAGAAACGAACCCAATCAACAAGATGACCATCAAACATTTATTGTAAGTGAGGACAAAGAAATTGATGTATTAGGATTTGTGATGGTACACCCAACAACATCAATAAGGGAATTGTCAATGGAATGCGACATTAGTCAGTCTTAGGTTTGCGGAATTTTAAAGAAACATAAGTTTTGGTCTTATAAATAGCAAATACACCAACATCTTTATGGAGATGATAACGACAGGAGGCTAGTATATTGCAACTGGTTCTTAAATGCAATACAACAAAACCCAGGTTTTCCTTTTCATATTTTATATTCATATTTGATATTCAGATGAAAGTAGATTTACGAACCAACTGTTGGCTTGGAGTACTTGGAGATCAAATAATTGGACCCATATTTTTTTATGGGATACTTACTGGCGAACGATATTTATTCTTTTTACAAAACCAGACAGCAGAATTTCTTGACTTACTTCCTCTTGCCTATTTACAAAATCTGTTTTTCCAGCAAGATGGTGCTCTCCCACATAATTCCAGAAGAGTGATGGAATATTTAAACAACTTGCATGGTGAACGCCTTATCGCAAATCAAGGTCATATCAGGTGGCCTCCTAGGTCACCTGACTTAACACCCCTCGACTATTATGTATGGGGCACTCTCAAAAATAAAGTTTATAAAACTTCTTCAAATACCCGTGGAGAGCTGCAAAATAAAGTTGTACGGGCTCTTAATGAAATAGCGCCGACTGAATTGCGTAGAGCCATTCAAGCAACTGTACTCAGAGCCGAATTGTGTATAGAAAAAAATGTTGGACATTTTGAACAATTACTATAAATGTCAATTTATGGTTTAATTATATTAATTATTTTAAAGATACCTACTGTTACCTAGTTTAAGTTTAATTGTTCAAACGGAATTGATTTTTATTTATTTATAGGCCCGATATTTATGTTCATTTAAATAAAACTTTGAAAACCGAACTGATGTCGCATTCTATTGCAAATGTCCTTGTGGATGTAATTGTGTTTACCTCCACACACCTATGCTAAACTTAATTGTAACGTTCTTTGCGCTCACAATTATTAAATGTTTGATAGCTCAAGATTGCCTATAACTACACGAGTCTGTCTGACAGCTGATATTGTTTTATTACATTCAATGGCTACTATAATTTTTCCAATGTTATTAGGTTACCAGATTTACATTTTAGTTTCCAAAGCCCACTAATCTATTATCTATTAGCCGCATGTTTCTAAAAGCTTGGTTGCATTGTATTTTAGCTGAAATCTCAAATATTTCTGAGCGGATTTTCAAAATTTTGGTATCATTAGATTCGTATGAAAATGAGGTATTTAAAAATGTTGGTGAACGATTAAATTCCCATTAAAAAAAACCGAGTTAGTGGGTAAAAATCACATTTATAAATTTTAAACGCCTCTAGAGAATTAAGTAATGCAATCATATTGCTCCTTTTATTTTTATAGTAACGTAGCACACAAACTAAAATATATTTTGGGCACCACAGCACTCTGGATTCAGAAATAGATTTTTTAATAAAATTTTTAATGTTTATCAAAAAGTGACCAAAATGGATGTATTGTATTCAAAATTTCCTCTAGATTCCAAAAATGTAAAAATATATAGGGTGTTCCATTTAAAAATCGAAAGTTGTGGGCATTTCCGGTCAAACCGGATGTGCACCAAACTTGATTTTTTATTGAAAAGATGGCATCTTAGTGGTGTAATAAGGCCTCCAAATTTCAATTTTCTATTCCAAATATTTTAGGAAATATCGGGGCGAGCGCAATTCGTGACTCACCCGGTATACAGACTCATAAATGAGTAAAAGAAAGTCAACCGAAATCGATAGCTGACCTAATTTTTGGGGGGCCAGGAAGGAGTCAAATTACAAAACGCCTTTTTATCCGAAGTTGTGGCTTGAAGATGATTGTTTACATCTTTAAGCTAACAAAATACTACTTTCCATTATTTAATAAAGTTCATGCAATTAATTTTAAATGGAATACACAGCGATTTATTATATTAATTACAGCGTTATCTATGGCCACTTGAATTTAAAAAGAATTATGGAAAAAAACAATATTTCATAATAATTTAAAAAAAGAAAAAAATTAAGGCATATAGAAAAGCAATATAGTTTTTTTAAGTATGCTGTAGTATAGTTAAATGACCATAGGGAGATTTTCTTTCCACCATTTAGTTTTTTGCGATCCCGTTTTGAAATAATTTAATAAAAGCACATAATTTTCTTAAAAATAACATAAAATAGCCTATCTTTAACCATTAATAAGAATAGCCAAATATTGTCCCCTATCATATCAATTTTTTTTATGTAGAAATAGGTTTAGGATGTCATAAAATATCGAAAATTAAAAGCTGAGCTAAAAAAATTCCATCTGTCTGTCGGTCTATTTTTCTGTCTGTCGGTTGGTCGGTCCGTAACTTTTCTTGTGTGCACGATTGCTCTGGAACAGTTTAAGGTATTGACTTCACGCATGTATTATAACGATGTGTGGAATTAGAATATATTTTGAACCTATTCCATGAAGGGTTGAGGGGTAAAAAGAACAAAATAAGTAAAGCAAGCAAGAAAAAACTTGGGATTTCATGTGTATGCTAGAAGCCAAGGTCCCCAGAAGCATCTTAAATTTTCTTATGACATCTGTCATCCTCACCACCCCCACTCTATTATTAAAGGGGCTAATAAACTAAATTGGGATATTCACATTACTACATTAAAATGTTACATTGACCTTGCATTTTGGGTAGGACAAGATTTTTTTATGTGTAGGGGACTCAGTATGAGTATAAAACTCAGTTTTCAGTATTGAAAACCCCCCATTTGGCCGCGATCTTGAAAATGGGGGTGTAAACAGCGATATCTTGAGAACCATAAGTTTCACAAAATATTTTGTAAAACTTTTTCTATAGAGAATTGAATTCTCTACAATCTTGGTTCAGATACTTCTTACCGCAAAATTGAAAATAGAAAAGTTATAATTAAAAATTTCAAGAGAAATATAATTTAAGGGTTCTAATTTTTTTCTATTGATTTTATTGAAGAAACACGTCACATGTTTCTTGTAGATCAATTTATTACAAACAATCTTCTATACTGGTTTTTAAAATATCTTTCCTTTGGAGAGGTGTTAGGACGCTGCAAAGGGATCAAACCGAGTACTCCACTCAAAACGCGAGAAAGGGTGCTTGCTCTATAGAACACCGGTCTGAAACTACTTTGACTATACATTTTTTTGGGTCACTGATTAAGGAAATCGGGGTCCCGCAATACTAAAAGTTGGGGAACACTCTTAGAAACGACAAAAACATCGCTTTTAGTCTGAAAATTGTTTGAATGCGCATTGCCGGGTAAAAGTAAATTATTCTCAACCAATGCCGAGGATGCCCATTCAACAAAATTTGAAGCAAAAAGTAGAAAACATTTTTTTTTACTATTTACCAAATATGGGTTGTATTAACCCCCTCTAATTATCCCTAATCTTACAATTTGGCTATACTTGGTATAAATCAACCACCTTTGCAAATTAATATTAAAAAAGGGGATTTCATTCGATTTCATACGTTTATTTTTATTGAAATTATCGCAAAACACTCCCCAAAGGGAGTGTTTTTGGCATTTTTAGAAGTGTTCCCCAACTTTTAGGATTACGGGACCCCGATTTTCGCAATCAACGCATTACTAAGTATGAAAAGGAGCTTTCTCATCAGATGAGCAACGGCAAGAAGCTATTTCAAAAAATGTAAGTTTAATGAATCAGTCCGGGGATCAAAATAATTGTAAACAAGAATATTATTTCCTTCGTGACCCCTAATTTTACAGTAGACAATCTAAATTAATGTTTATACAAATAATCAATACAGAGGACTACTGCTGCTTCAAATCGCAAGTCGCTTAAGTAGCATATTAGAGTAGGGATACACAATAAAACATACTTATTATCAAGAAGCTTCAAACATCCTTAGTTTGCTAAGCACGTTGGTGTGTGGTGTATTGAATGGATTTAAATTACATGTAGTTTTGTTTATTTTTATCAAGATTACACAGTGGATAACATTTTATAAATTACACATTGGTGAGTGTTTACTAATTTTACATATAGCTGATAACTATTTGTTCTTAAAATAAACAAATTGCAAATTAATAACAAGACAATATATTACGTATATTTCTTGTTATTCTGAACAATTACTAATTGAGTTAGTGTTGAAATTTTAATATGATTAAATCAAAATAAATTATTGACCTATGGTATGCCCTTTGTACGAGTTTTGGTTTACATTAATAAAATTTAAATTAGATATTATTACGAATTATTTCATGTGAAATAACCATCAGATAATTGGAGACTAAGCAACACATCCATTGTTTGTTTATAATAATTCTAGAGCAAAATACTATTACACATTTTTATTAAAGGACACCACGCATTTCCTATGGATTTCTGTGCGATTTTCTGAAACTTTGCAATTTGCTACTTCATATCATGCTGATCAAGAATTGCTATGGACACAATCTGATTCTATATACGGCTTTGGCTGCAGAAGGCAGTAAATGTTGGGCAAATGTGTGAAAACACCTGATTTCTGTCTAAGCTATAAGTTTTACCCTTAACAAAAGTTTTTGTATATTCAGTGATAGTGACGTACTTTGATTTCTAACAGCTACCCGACTTTCGAGATAAGACATCATCGGCAGTTTTTTTAAATGGTTGACCCTGTATATTTATACATTTTCAGATAGACACCTTTTCATCAATTATAATGATGTAGGGTTTGATGGTTGTGTGATTTGTGATTTTTCAAATATTAAATAAGGTAATAAAATAAAGATTAATACACATTGATTAGTTAATGAAAATTAAATTTGTTATAACAAAATATTGAGCACTTCAATATAGAGAAAGAAAGAAAATATTCGTAATAATGGGGTGTTTGCATTTTAAGAAAAGTACATTTTTAATAGGCTCATTATGTTCTTCAGTAAAAGTTATTTGATTTTGCGTGGTTTCAGTTTTCTTTTACTCCCGATAAGTTTGTTTTTGAAAATTAAATTTAAATAAATAATCTTGTGACGTAGGAGAATTTTAAGCATATGTGTTGAATTTTGGAACTAATACCTCCAGTAATGCAGAAATCTTCTCTGTAAATTTCGATCAAGAAAGACTGCGTCTTCTTCTACCAACATTACTTATGAAATAAGTCATATTTTGAGCTTATAACAAGATAGTAAATAAGTATAGTTTGAGATTTATCGTTCGGTTTTGCGTCCCTGTTTGTGCTAATATAATAGTTAAAAATGGAAAGTGGCTATAAAGCATATTCTAACAACTTCCATTAGTATCAATGGATATGATTGATGACTTTTATGTCAATAACATGGATTTTTTAGCTCCTGAAATGGGAGGTGTAAAAGTATCGCGTATTCATTCTTATAATTCTTTAATTCTTGTGTTTGTGTACAAATATATCGAATATAAATGAAATAGTTGAATTTATTATTTTTAATGAGTGTTTCATAATTAGTAATTGAAATGAAACAAAATAATGTGTGTTCCTTTTCGATGAAATAATTCGTTGTGCAGCCACAGTTATTCCGTACCCTATAGTGTAATCTGTCTCGAGCAGGCATAAACTATAATAGTTAAGTCACCGAATTTTAACAATTCATTTGCGACTAAACTAAACAGAAACAAAAAGAAATAATTTACAAAGACTTCCTTGATCTTTAAACTTCACTTTTTGTCGTTATACTATCATTCTATCTTTAATAATAAAAATGTCTCTCGCTTACTATATTTTACAATGCGTTTTCGTACTTTTTCATAACATATATTAGTTTATATATTTTTTATAAAAAAGATGTCACGATAATACAATTTTTCTTCATACATCAATCAAGAACAATATCAGAGAAATATGTTCATAAAAGTTGAATATCTCTCACAAGGCTCGAGATACTGAGTGAGAAATAAGAAAATACACATTTTCATGCTTTTCCGAGTTTTGACAAAAATATGTTTTTTTCTCCAATTTTGCAATTCCGAATTAACTGGCGAACTCGAAATTCGAATCCAGCGGAAAATAAGAATCTGTTTTTTGTTTTTGTATGCCCTTTATTAGTCGATCCCTCTTCCTTTAAAATGCATCGTAGCGGGCTCTAGACTCTCTACTAATATGTAATGCTGTGCTACTTCTGTCTACTCCAAATTAATGTCTGTATATCTACTCTGTGTCTGTATTATTTGTTAGAGCAGTAAAGCAATCGGTTCTGCGTTTAAAATCTCTAGGGACAGTTAATAATATTTTGTCTGGTGAATTCACTGATGTTTTCATGCAAAAATGAGCTGGGACAATGCACTTCTTAAAGGAACTCATATTTATAAACTAAAAAGGCAACATGTTAAGATCTGAACATATTTACGAAAAACGGTATGCAACAAATTTATTTGCTTTATTCTTCAAGTATCTCGAGGATAAACTAGAGTTAGACCGATAAAAATACAAAAATAAACAATCAATCACAACATTCATAAATCGCCGTTCTATATTTACGAATTATGACGCTTGGCATTTGGTAATATCTCTGAGTAATATAAGAAGAAGAAGACGACCGAATTAATATTTAAAAATATACATATGTACTATTTAATAACAGATGGCGCAGATTCAATAAATTTTTCGTACGTCATGATATCCCCACTATTATTAAGTTTACGTTAATTATGAACAAAACAGTGACTTAATAGAGAGTTGTTGAGCAGCCAATTGTGGAATACCGTAACATTGTTTTGACATCTACGCATGCGCAGTTTCGATTAGGAAATACGCTAACTTTAATAATGTTAGCGGTCTCCGTTAATTGCGGAGGGATAAAGTAAACGTAGTATGGCACCTTAGCGTTATCGTTATACTGTGTGTGTACATCGTTCTGTTATCGACCCCTATGGTTGATAATAATCTGAATCGCATTATCCATATTGTATTATATAATAATATATAGGTGTAATGTTTACCATATAAATATGCAATAACTCAAACAATGAAAATACAAAAGTAGGGTTAGGTTAGGCTGTCAACGATAACGATTAACGATTGCTGATTAAGTAAATACTGTTCAACAACTCTTTTTTTGAAAACACGTTATTTGCAAATACGTATTGAAACAAACTTATCGTATCTTGATAACGTTACGTTATTTTTAATGCTCAACAACTCTCTATCGAAAAAATAAAAAATACGGGTCACTTTATTTTTCACGGTCTTTTGATATGTGCATTTATCTCAACACCCTGCAAACACCCCATTGTTTGAACTAGAGACTTTCAGGCGCCTGACAATATCCCAAACAATCGACGAGGCAAGCGCGGATCCACCGTTGTGGGCACGGTGGGCATGCCCACAACCCTTATTGACGTCAATAGGCTAATGTTATATCCAATGCCGTAATAATTTTTTTTAAAAAACAATGAACCGTGCGCGAGTGACTTTTTTACTTTGGGTACTAGTCTATAGTATTCACGGAAGGCTGAGACAAACAAATATGCGTGATTGCCTCGTGATCGCGACGTGTTCCATCCCCATTGGTTGCATTTTCCAGGAGGTTGCCAAAGGTTTTCTCGACTTTGGATGGCGAAATGGTAAAGACAATGTGAAAACAATTCCGTCATACCAGACTCGGTAGCTCATCTCATTGAAGCATGCGACCAAGATTTGTACCCTAACATAAACATTTTCTTACAAATACTGGCGACCCTCCCGGTCAGCGTAGCTACCACGGAGAGATCGTTTTCTACCCTGCGCAGAATAAAATCTTGGTTGCGATCCTCAATGGCACAGGAAAGATTGTCCGCGCTAGCTCTCCTAAATATACACAAAGATGTGAACCTGGATATCGATGAAATTATTAATCTGATATGCTTTCAAGCTGTAAAAGTTTCATTAAAATCGGTTCAGTAGTTTAGAGTCTAGATGTGATATTGTGAAGTGCAAACAGACCCACATTTTTTGTAATTTTCGTGAGCAAACAGACTAACATTTTACAAGTTTATTAATTTACTAGTGTTCGCCCCGCGACTTTGCCCGCGTGGACCTATACACTATACAAGGTCTTGGCCGAGGCGTCATATTTTGTAAATGTCTCATTTGTAGGAATGCAATGTATCGATCGTAAGCGAGTCCGTGTCCGACTCGCACTTGGCCGATTTTCGGGTGGCCGTGCCCCCAACCTTTTTTGGGGGCTGGATCCGCGCCTGCGACGAGGGCTCTTAAGCAGTTTTGAATAGCATGTTGTGATATTTCTTGAATAGCCAAAGCCATCCTATTTGGAAACAGTACCTGTAAGGATTTGCCATGTTATGTGGTGATATAGAAGACGTATTGGTTTGATAGATTCCATAAAGAATTGAAAATTAAGAATAGCAAAATAGTTTATTTTTCTACTTATTTTGTATTCCTAAGATGATTGATTCAGAGACAGAAATTCTTTGGTATTGATAATATTTATCACATAATATTCTCGATAATAGCGGTGTGAAACAGATAGAAAAGGTTATTAATCAAGTACCTACAAGATTTTAAAGATAGCTGACTTTATGAATATACATTCATTATGTTATTAATGTGACCAAGTTTAATCTCTTTCTGTGTCTGGGTTTGATATTAGTAATTATACAGGTTAAGATCTCAAAATAATTACCTATTTGTATTACAATTAGAGGGGGCGTGGGATTCCTCTGGGCCCGGAATATTTAGATGGGCCTGCATTTAAGGACCTTGTGGCTAAGAAAGAGTTAACGCGTTGATCAAGCTATTTTGTGTGACGCTGATCAAGTGTTACGGTGTAATAATATACCCAAGTTGTTCAAGTGTGGGCCACCCTACGAGCGACGTGGTTAGCGTCACTGGTTTAACCTGGACAGCACAGTAAAGATACGGAGAGCAATAGGGCAGTGAGTTCAAGGCTTGGGCGCCATGATTACTTAGCATAATCAAGGAAAAAGAAAGACAAAAATAAACAAAAGACACGTATTACACATACGTATACATACATATACTATATTACAAAAAAAGTGAAACTATCACAGCATCAACGATACTGTATAGCAAAATATCAAACAGAAATATGTACAAAATATACTATATTACAAGATACACTATATTACAAGTTGCTCAACAGCGAGGTAAATTTGAGGCGTTTACGAGAACCAAAAATATGTTACAGAAGATAGGTCTCGTAACTTTACCTCAATACTAAAAATCATATATTACAACAAAATTAGGTACATTTGAGATTCTTTACGAGAGACAAAATAACTATATTACAAAAAATATGTCACGTAACATTATTATCTCAAAATTCATAAACTTTGGACACACTCGTTACAGCAAAAATGAACCATGACTTTAAAATACAATCTAACAAAAAAAATTATAAACTTGAAATATATTATCTTGCTTAAAGCAACAGTCTAACATCGAGACACTCCGACGTTAAAAGATTTAAACGTAGTACTTATCAAAATTTTGCTTTTTAAGAAAAACCTAAAACAATATTTTAAATGTTAGATTTTATTCACCGGTATAATAATTAAAAACCTTACCTCATGTGATCATCACCAGGTTTTTCAAATTTTAATATCCCCTTTACAGGTCAAACAAAATTATAGATACGTCTAATTAATTCAATGGTTCAACGAGCAAGAGTTTCACCCGGCGTTGTTTAGTTGAATTCTCATACCTGGTGCGCTATCTATTATTCGTGAGCGTTAACTACTGACAGATGACGTATGTTCATTATAGTCTAAGGAATAAGGGCTCTATTAGCACCGGTGTTTGTGGGAATAATATTACCGATAATTTATAATTTTTTTAATAAATATTAACAGTGTAACGAAGGATGCTCTTGAGCATTCCGCATGTTACAACCTCTGAAAGCAAAATTTCAAAGTTGTTAGAAAATAAAAATCGTTTGCAATAATAATCGTATGTAACAAGAGCTACTTTACTTCGGCTCTAGATTTTGTAAATGATTTCTGTTCTAATAACAATTTATGTTATGAATTTACGCTACATAGATTCGAAATGATGTGAGAGAAATTATAATATAGCGGAATCAACTAATCATATTTTCCGAAATTCTCTATTTCGAGATGATCCTGGCATGGATTTTCGTGCAAAAATTCAATAAGGGGTCTGTAAGATGGACCTCCTCCTTTCCTCCCGGGCCCGTAGTTTCTCTCCACGGCGCTGCTTAGATGATATTATTTTTATATGATTTTTATACGTTTTTAAGTAGTACTCGCTATTCTTGTTGCGCATTTAAATTTTCATATTAATAACTTCTTCTGTTCTCGAGATATATGGGGTTGAAATTAGTATTAGTTGCAAAAACAGGGCACCGGTTTGGGACGTCGCTATACGCAAATTTGAACTCGGAGATCTACCGAGACATCGCGACCACTAGTAGCCGTTCAGTAGTAGGTAAATACGTGGAGTTGAAGGTCGTTCTAGGTGTCTATCGAAAGAGGAAGATTGACGTTTTATCGACATCGTAAATTTCACAGTGGAAATTGGGATTTCGGCTCGACCTGAGCGAAAGAAAAAATTGCTATTTTCGTAAAAATGGAAAACCGTCTGTGCTTTAAAAATTCATAACTAAATAAATACTTGGAATGAAAGGGTTCGCGACGTCTCTATAGAAGCAAGGTTGGAGCTTTATCCTGATAGTAATTTGTACGAGCCAAATCGAAAATACGGCTCGACGCGAACGAGAGAAAAGAGGCTTTCTGGGACCTTTCAAAAACCTTAAAAATCGAAAAACATTGTGGCTAAATAAATATGTCTAGTGGAAGCTCGTTCTATGTCTTTACGGTAAGGAGAATGTCGACGATGAATCGGCATCGTAAATTTCGGGGTCAAAATTGAAAATATGACCAGACAGCAGTCAGAGAAAATTGTAATTTTTTGACATTTCGCCAAATCGTACTCCTCTACAGGCCCTCCAATGCCCGTTCCTAAAAATTAGAGGCGAGAGAGATAGCCGACTTTTACCTTAATTGTGGAAAGCTCATTAGAAATACCGAAATTAGAAATACCTAACGGCACCGGTCACGTCCGGAAAAACCGACCCCTAGAAAATCCAAATTGCCATGCTGTTCTTAGCGTTTGGTGGATGGTAAACAAATAAATAATTTCCTGGAGCATTTCTACTTGTATTTGTGCATTCTGGAATTATACAATACTTAACATTCTTTTTCTTTGTACTTATATTGAATCAAACAAAAAATACGTAACACAAACGATACTCTGAAAACACCTATAAATATAAGAACTAAAAAGCATCAATTCGCCTGAATCACGGAGTCTATGCCAAAGATTAGAGAATTAGAAAGACAGGACAGCCGGCGCAAAACCTTTTATCTTTTAGCAATGGCGCCATTGACCTCGACATTTAAATTGGAGTTCTCGCGCAGTTGCCACAATGTGACAATCAGACGGAGAAGGTAACTTTAGAAAGAGAGGCCAATAGTGAAAAATGGACAACACTGTCCTGATAGAACGACCGAACTCAGTTGACTGTCAGTACCCAAGGTCATTAAAAATCAAGTTGCCTTGTAATATATGTCACACGCAGTATTCTATGTTTATGTGTAAGGTATCTATTTGTTTGGGATAGAATTGTACATTGAAAGAATAATTTTGACACTTATTTCTATAAAATGAGGAAAGAACAGCCACACGCAGCTGTCATCGAGGTATATTCGTGACATAGCACTTGTCGATTCCAATGAGCTAACCTATCTTTTAGTAAGCTTGATTAAATTCATTTAATGAGCACCCGACAAATCCCGAAATCGTTTCCGCTGGATGTCGTGTCCATTTAAATTAGAGTTCACAACTGTCTTCGTCTATTTCGTCTTCTCCGTCAGACTATTCCATCTTGTTAGTTCTCTAATCTTTGTCTATGCTTATAGTGACGTAGCGCCTGGCCACGACCCATTTTCGCGAGGTGGAGGTTTGTAATTGTTTCTAAGGTACTAAACGTGCGAATAAAATTCTGATTTTTTGCAGATTCATTATTTTATACTTGCACTTTCGATTTATGAAAAAAAATGCCGAACAGGCCTATTACTTATTCTTAGAAATTGCAATTGTATGAATTTAATTATTTACATTTGGTAAAAATATAAAAAATAACTTAAAAATATTACACCATGAATGGGTCAAGGATGCTAAATAACTTTTTAAATTCTGGCAATCCTTACAGTTCAAATAATGCAATTTAAAATGCATTGAATTCATTAAATACTTAATTGCTGACAAAGTGACAAATAGTTATTAAACAGAACTATGCTATAGCTACAGCGCTGAAATTTGCTGTGAAATAATTTCAGTTCCTCTAGCATATCTAATCAACAAATGTTTTGAGCAAGGTACTTTCCCCGAAATCTTCAAAATTGCATTGGTTCTGCCAGTGTGCAAAAAGGGTGACGAACTCGACCATGGGAATTATAGACCGATCTCTATATTATGTGTAATTTCAAACGTTATAGATAGGATTGTTTTCTATAGAATTATGTCGTTTTTAAACAAGCATAACTTAATACCAAAATATCAACACGGGTTTCAACAAGGCAAATCAATTGAAACAGCCACCATCCAACTCTTGCAGTTTGTATATGGTGAGATGGACAAGAGAAATCATGTCATGGGCATATTCTTTGGTCTAAGGAAAGCATTTGATGTATTGAATATTGACTTCATCATGTACAAGTTGCAAAGATTAGGAATTAGAGGGTTGGCATTGGACATTATGAAATCCTTTATAACAGGGCGAAAATTACATGTAAAAATATATGGCTATACGTCTGAAAGTTACGATATTAACCAAGGGGTTCTCCAGAGCTCGGTGCTAGGACCATTAATATTCCTATTATTTGTCAACGATCTTCCTGCAATTCTGCAAGAAGGATTAGTTGTAATGTTTGCAGACGATACTTCCATGCTGCTTTCAGCACGTGATCCTATAGACCTCCAAAATAAGACAAACAGAATATTACAAGTTTATCAAAAATGATGTCATGGCAATACGCTTATCTTGAATATTGGCAAAACCGAATGAATATATTTTTCCCAACGAAGATTGCCTTCGGAGGACTTAATTAAAATACTACCTACTGAGAACTTCTCAGAATCAGTTAAATTTCTGGGGACAATAATAGACAGTAAGCTATGTTGGGATCACCAAATTAAACACATTTGTAAAAAAAATAAATTATGAGTACTATGCGCTAAGGCAGTTGAAGAGTGTTCTTAACATTAAATCTCTGACAAATGTTTATTGTGCACTTGCATACTCACCTTTGTCATACAATATCGTGTCGTGGGATGCTGCCTCAAACATAAACCGTGTGTTCATCCTGCAGAAGAGACTCATCAAATTATTATCATTTGACATAGCGCCGAGAGAATCGTGTAGACCTTATTTAAAAAAAATAACATTTTGACCATCCATAGTATATATATATATCTTAAGCACTATTAAATTAGAACTTAAGAAAGTTTGAAACAAACTCAGATACTCATCCATATAATACAAGACAAGGGCATTTATTGAAAATTACCAATTACAACACAACTCTATATAAAAGATCTCCGTATCATGCTGGTATTAAAATGTACAACAAATTGCCACCACATATCAAAACTATAAATTCTATAAATAAATTTATTTCTTGTTTGAAAAATTTTCTAGCTGTAAATTGTTTCTACTCAGTTGAAGAGTATATGAATCATGAGCCGCAGTGATGCTAAATTGCCTCACAGCACAATCAGTGACATTAGGGTTAGGTTAGGATTTGAATTAGTTGTTGTGATTTTTAACTATTTTATCCTACTTTTGAATGTTGTGACGTTCATATATATGCAATGTATATCCAATATGTGATGAAATAAATAAATAAATAGATAAATACTACATTATATATGTATCCCAAATATCAGTGAAATGAAAATTGTTAACATTTTAATCAGTTGTAGCAGTAAATAATTATAAAAAATTAATCAGTTGTTTTATATTTCAAGTTTTATCATTACAATTATGCTTAAATTTTAAATGGATTGTGATATAAACATAGTGTATTACCTGTAGGAAGTGTATCTAAAATTCATTTTCAGGTATGTAAGCACACAATAAAGCACGGCTCAAACATGTGGAAAATCTTCATACTATTGCTTGCTATTCAAACGTCCATAATCAGCGCAGTGCCCGTTACAACAAACTGTGGATACCAGGTAGGAGTTACTTTAAAAATACAAATTATGACATATTTCGTCTAACAAATCGATAGATATTGTAAAAGTTACTGAAATTTTGACATATTTTAGTCCTGTCATCCAGTTAAAAAAGGGTTTGTCAATGTCCATATCGTGCCCCACACGCATGATGATGTTGGATGGTTGAAAACTGTAGACCAATATTTTTATGGCAGTAAGTTAAATATCAACGAGTGTAACAGCCGTATTCACCAATGCTATAATAGTCTGTATTTAAACCAGGAGGAGTAAACGTGAAAGTTCCATTCACACCATAAAAGTAACCTAAAATACACCAAAACCTTTTTGGCGTTTTGGACAACCAACAATGCATGACTACAGTGTTTTTGTGTGGATCTTATTACATTATATAATGCATCGACCTCTATTTGATCGCTAGGTATTTTATACAGCATCCATACCATTTACGCAATATGAAGACACCAAGTAATTAGTCACTTTTACCTTCAGATTTATACAAAAGGGATTAGAAACTAGAAATCATAGCCAAATAATTTATGACATGAAATTAAAATTCATTTACGACTATTGTCTTGTGTAAAACTGGCGAGGGCGTATCCAATCACATATATATGATTTAGCGTGTTAAATATTAAACGCTCCTCCTGGTTTAAAAACAGACTATAGTTAAGTAGATAACGGTTCATTAAATTGCTAACGGATTGTTAAACTAATCTCTATGTATTCATCGACTTTAGCGTTTAACGCGTCTGTAAATGGTTCGCTAATTTGACTGATGAATATCGGATAGGCAACTAATTTAACAGCTCGTTAACGTTTTGAGGTTGAGGTTATGTTATTGTGAAGTGAAGTTACAATTTGATTTGGAATAATTTGGATATTTTTGTTTGTTAATAAATAGTAAAGCGTATCACAACAGTGCACATACCTAGGTAATTTAATAAGTGCCTGCATCTTTCTATGTGTAATAATAATAAACTATTTTTTAGTTGAAACGTTATGAAATGGACGAATTTTTTCCAAAATTTAATGAATTCTAGCAATAAATTTCTTTGATCTGCGTTTCTTTGAATCCATTTTTTCAAGCAAAACTACCGACACCAATACAGAAGTAAATATAATAAAGAAACTCGTGACATTGGCATTCCATTATTTCCATGCGAGCGTATGCGCTTCGGGGTCCATTACTACTACCTGTCATAGCCAGGCAGATCTAGGTTTTGAAAAGTGACTGCTCCGAATGAAAAAATTTTTTTTGCCAACTTATAAAGTTAGGTACCCTCCATCATTCCGAGAAGTTTTTACAGGGCGGAGTCGGCGGGGGGTAAGGGAAACGGTCTATTAAAAGTATAGGAAAGCAGTTTTTCCGACATATCTCCGCAGGTGTTGGTGCCATAAAAAAAATCGTACTTACCAAAAATTAACAGCTTGACAAAACACGTAAGCTCGTTCTAATCCAAACCAGATCGCATAATCCTTCGCGAGATATCGCGATTGAAGTTGCGAAAAAATGAAAAATTAAATTAATCATTTCTCGAGAAGGGGTGGAGTTGGGGCCTCAATTTTTTCTGAACAGAAGGGTTTTGATGAACAATTGATGAGACCGAAGAGTGGAGGTGGCGGGGCTATTAGAAAGGGAGATATAATATAATTTGGCCGCGACCAATTTCCGTATTTTTTTATTTGTTAAAATATAGCACGGACGAAATTTTTTATTTTTTTTAAATGCCTGGAGCGGAAAATTAAAAAAAATTGCACGTCTTTTTCTGTATGAAGGAAGGGGGTGGGGGATTTTTTTATATTCAATTTTCGCCCAGCCAGATCATGATCGGATGATTAGGAAGGGAGATACAGGCCGGAAAATTTTTTGTTGTATAGTGGGAGAACGGAGAGGGGTGGGAGGTTTGGGCCGGGATGAAAATTTTGAGAAACGTCTTTTCTTTCGACTTTCCTGTTCTATAAGTACCCGATGTCCATACATTGTCCGCTCACGCGAGTTACAAGAGGAAAAACAGAACGCCGGGGGCGCTTACTCTCTCCCGCTCTCTAGCTCTCCTCGAATTGTCATCATATGTCAATGAACTGTTTATAATTGCATTAACAGATCTATATGGGTGTACGAAGATTTCTCTTACGATATATAATATTGGAGTGTGACAATATTTTATTTCTTTCATATATAAACATCGTGTAGCTCCTCGCCGAAACGGTTGTAGACAATGAGAGCATAAACATTCTGATTTCGATTTTTGTTACCCTTATTTCCAGAAGCTGTTGACGTGAAAGATATAAAGATAGCGATGACGAATCAGCGTTAGACTTCGTCAGTCTATAAACTCTACTTGGTATTGTAGTCAGTAAACAATAAGCTCGCCGCTGCAAAAATAGTCCCGAGCTAGCAGGGACAGGTTCTTTTCGTTTATTAGACGTCACCAAAATTTCGACGTAAAGATGACGACGATATGTCACAGCGATTTGACGTCGATAGACGACCTTAAAGTTTAATCCAATCCACATCATGTGCCAAATTGTTCAGAGTAAAACATGATTTTATTCTGTTAATTACTTTACACTGTTGTAACAATTATGCATCCGAAATTATAAAATAACAGCAGCATATATCATATTATATTATAGGAGTATAAATAACACAGTTGTGTTACTTTAAATATATATATGTATTTTTTTTTACAAAAACCAATTTCAATAATAAAAAAACAATTGCTTAGGCTAAAAATTTAAATTTGTGTTCTTTAATGTTTGCAACTTATATAATATTTTATTATAACCAACTTGTTGCCAGTAAGTAAGTAAAACGCTCGTTCATGCATGTGTGAGTTCGAGGAGAGCGAGAGAGCGGGAGAGAGTAAGCGCCCCCGGAGGTCGCCCGTTTTCGTTCTGTTCTTCCTGCTGTAACTCACGCGGGCGGACAATGTATGGACATCGGGTACTGATAAAATAGAAAAGTCGAAAAAAGACTTTTCTCAAAATTTTCATCCCGACCCGAACCCCCCACACCTCTCCATTCTCTCGGTATACAGCAAAAACTTTGCCAGTCTGTATCTCCCTTTCTAATCATCCGATCGCGATCTTGGTGGGCGGAAATTGAAGATAAAAAAATGCTATTAACTGGTGAAAAAATTATTTCCCCCACCTCCTTCCTTCATGCCGAAAAAGACGTACAAAAAATCGGCCATTCTTTATCTTGCGCGCCAGGCGTTTATTAAAAAAAAAAATCAATTAGTGCTGTCTTTTAACAATTAAAAAAATACGGAAATTGGTCCCTGCCAGATTGCTGTAGCTCTATTAATAAGGAAGTTATCAGCTTAATAATTTTGGTTTCCCCCTCATATCTCCCCTCCTAATTGTCCCACCACCCCCACTCTCCGTCCTCATCAAGTGTTCATCAATACCCTTTATTCAGAAGAAATTGAGCCCCCAACTCCACTGCCTCTCAAGAACTGATTAATTTAATCTTTCGTTTTTTCGCAACTTCAGTCACGTTATCTCGCGACCTAATTATGCGATCGGGTTCGGGTTAGAACGAGCTTACGTGTTTTGTCAAGCTCTTTTGGTAAGTACAATTTTTTTGTGAGACTAACACCTACGGAGATATGTCGGAAAAACTGCATTCCCATGCTATTAATGGGCCGTTTCCCCCACCACCCGTCGACTCCGCCCTGTAAAAACTTGTCTGAATGATGGAGCATACCTAACTTTATGAGTTGACAAAAATAATTTTTTCAATTGGTGCAGATACTTTTCGACTCTGTTTTTTCTCCAGATCTGCCCCACTATCAGGAAAACATTCAAAATTCATATTTAAATAACCATGTGTTAAATATTCTAATATTTAATTAGGTGAATACATATTAACACTAACGTCCATTTAAAATTTAACGAACTGTTACTAAATGAGTTGTTAAGCACATCTTGGTGAATACGGCTGTTAAAGTTTTAAAGGGAATTAAATGTGCACCTAACAAATACACTCCATTTATTTTAAGAGACCCTCTTAAAATATTTTGCTTATGCGTCTCAGCCTAAATATGCTTTAGGGCTGGTTTATCAGTGCAGGGTTAAATGTTGCTGTTACATAGCTGCCAGTCAACTCTGAATGGCTGTTGAAGTCACTGTTAAATTAAAAAGTGTTCGGCCTTCAGTCAACTGGCAGTTAGAAAGCCGCCAGTTGTATAAAATGTAAATTTGGCAGCGGGGTTTTAGTCAGATGGTATGTAGACAATGTTGCCGGAATTGCTAATTTGTAGTATATTTAAAGAATAAATACATGTTTTTTTGTTTCATGTAGTTTTAAAAGAAAATTATTTAAAGTAGAGGTTACATAATGCTTATAGTAAGTTATTTTGTGAGTAGAAATGCATTTTTAAATTCCGTAACTAAAAATAAATTTAAATGTAGACGTGATAAACCACTTATAGAAATAGATATTTGTGAATAGGCAATAACGTAAATTCATAATTTCTAACTCAATATTTTCGATTTTTTTGTCTGCATATGACGTCTGTGGGTACTCCGTTTGTCATAGTGGAACATAGCGATAAGAAACTAAAAAATTTCAGTTTTTCCAAACGAAGTTTGTTAATTAAAGTTATTGTAAAACATAAAGTCGTGACTGAGAATAAAAAAACAGATGCCATAACTTGGCGCCAAGAAGCGTGGAATCAAATTGACAAGGAGTTCAATTCGTATTTCAGTGGCATTTGCTGTTCAGGCTGATCGGGAAGTTCAAATCTAGTTCAAGATGAAGCGCTTCTTGGCTATTTGCGGGACAGTCCGTTTCAAACAGCAGGAGATGCTGTGTTCCTGAGAAAATCGGAATTAAAAAACTGTACAAGTGCCAGCAAGACCATATTAACAGAAGAACAGAAGCAAACCCGCATTCTGTTTTGTTTCAATTATGTCTATCATCCGTTGGAGTTTTGCATAATCTGAGTGTTTATTTAAACACAGTAAATTTGTGAAAATTATAACATTACCTGAAAGTTTAATTTCATTTGATAATTTGAGCGCATCCACTAAACAAATCTCTTAAGCAAATATAAATTATATCTTAATTTCTATCATATTAAAATGGAGGTATTTTTCTTTTTGAATTTCTATCATTAGTATTACGTCTCTGTGTTTGTATTTAAAAACGATAAATAAATAAATAAAAATTGAAAAAAAAATTATTTCAATAAATTAAAATTTTCATCATCACCAATTTCGATTTCTTCAAATGCATTTAACAAGTTTTATATTCTCATAACACGCACAAACATACTGTTTATATAACCTTACTTCTTATGTCAACATCGAAAAACCGCATTCTAACTTCCAACTATTTCCTCAAACAGGCGTCTCTTAAAATAGCCGTGACTTTACATTACGGTTTGGATTAACCGAAACATGAATAAACATGACGTTAATATGACTGACAGCTAATACTTGACCAACGGCTATAGTACATAACCGCGCACTGATAAACCGGACTTAGGGCCGGTTTATCAGTGCAGGGTTAAATGTTACTGTTACGTAGCTGCCAGTTAACTATACATGACTGTTAGGGCCGGTACTTTCATCTATAGATAGCGACATTAATTCTTTAGAATAAGTCTTATCTAGAAGATAAGCAAAAAATCGGTATTTTCACCTACAAATAGTGATATCAGTCAGATAAATTTGCTTGTTCCTAGGATAAACTATTCGGCGCCCAAATCGACGAATAAGGCCCGGTACTTTCACTTAAGTATAAATATACTTTATCCGGCGAATAACTATCCGAAGGATAACATAACCAGAATTTGTTATCTACTGGATATCTTGTATCTGTACTTTAATTCAAATTACACCTTCGGTTAACAATTCGATGGATAAGATTTTAGACACTTCCCAAAGTAAGTGTTGCCAACTTAAGGTGTGGTAAAGTAAGAGAAATGTATGCAGAAGCTATGTACTTCAAATAAAGATACAAATAATCCCCTCCTATTATTGCTTACCTGTTAATGACATTTGAGTCATTTTTATACTTCATGGTTGTTTGTCATTGTCAGTATAGTGTTTATAATAGCTATTATTATGCGATTTTGTGTCTGCATATTTTTAAATGGTATATATAAAATAAAACTGTGTTTCTTGTGATATATTTTTGGACAAATTGAGGAAATATATAAATAGCAGTTATTAGATTTTTTTTATTATTCTTCCCACCGCCGTGGCTTGTGAAAGTCCGTAAAATCACCCAGTTATAAAAGTCACCACTGGCCATACCGTATCTAAAGTATTTTTAAACACAAAACAACAAAGAACTTTTCAAAACTTAGGTTAGAAAATAGAATAGCACTGCCAATCAGAGCGCAAGCTCGTAGGCGTGGCTTCATTTATCCGATAGATAAAAGCATTATCCGTCGGTTTGGGCGCCGAATAGTTTATCCTAGGAATAAGCATATTCATCTGACTGATATCACTATTTGTAGGTGAAAATACCGATTTTTTGCTTATCTTCTAGATAAGACTTATTCTAGAGAATAAATGTCGCTATCTATAGATGAAAGTACCGGCCCTAAGGCTTTTATCTACCGGATAAATGAAGCCACGCCTACGCGCTTGCGCTCTGATTGGCAGTGCTATTCTATTTTCTAACCTAAGTTTTGAAAAGTTCTTTGTTGTTTTTTGTTTAACAATATTTTAGATAAGATTTGGCCAGTGGTGACTTTTATAACTGGGTGATTTTACGGACTTTCATAAGCCACGGCGGGAAGAATAATAAAAAAAATCTAATAACTGCTATTTATATATTTCCTCACTTTGTCCAAAAATATATCACATGAAACACAGTTTTATTTTATATATACCATTTAAAAATATGCAGACACAAAATCGCACAATAAAAGCCATTGTAAACATTATACTCACAATGACAAACAACCAAAATGACTCAAATGTCATTAACAGGTAAGCAATAATAGTAGGAGATTATTTCTATCTTTATTTGAAGTACATAGCTACTGCATACATTTCTCTTGTTTTACCACATCTTAAGTTGGCAACACTTACTTTGGGAAGTGTCTAAAATCTTATCCATCGAATTGTTAACCGAAGGTGTGATTTGAATGAAAGGACAGATAGAAGATATCCAGTAGATAGCAAATTCTGGTTATCTTATCCTTCGGATAGTTATCCGCCGGATAAAGTATATTTATACTTAAGTGAAAGTACCGGCACTTAAAGTCAATGTTAAATTAAAAAGTGTTTATCCTGCCTTCAGTCAACTGGGAGTTAAAAAGCCGTCAGCTATATAAAATGTAAATTTGTCAGCAGAGAATGTTTAAGCTTCCGTATGGTTTCAAAGAATCCTTTTTATCAAAATGCTATTTTTAAATCGTATTTCGAGTTCACCCAGAGTTAGTAGCTGCAACTGATAAGAAAATGTTTCCTTTCATATTACTTCTTTTCAATTTCTAATTATTTAGTATAGCTAACATTACTTTCTAGTTGTGTCAGTAATATAAATTTGTACCTACCTTTCAGTCAGGATCTTTGGAAAATAACAAAAAACTTATTGTTTCACCCGCTTTCGAAAGCATCAAAAATCAAATCAATAGATAGAGAATAAAATTTGTCGAAAATTAAAAGAAAAAGTCACCAAAATCATCAACCACCGTGTAAGCATTGAAAGACTGTCAATTGCTCAACGTGAATGATTGTCACATCGCTTTTAGGGCGCGTGCAAAATCTGACAGCTAACGATAGTGGAGGGCATATAACCTCAATGTTCCAAATTAATTATCGTGAAATTTGCTGTTCTCGTTTGCTTTTTTAACCTTCTTGTGCTATCAGCTATTGAAATAAACATTTTCTTTAGTTTTCATTATATTATACTTACTTATAGACAATTACGTGTTTTGTACAATAATATTTCCTTTGATTTGGCGAGATGTGCCTTGTTTTCCTATGTGTTTTTAGTTATTTTCTTCGTATTTAAACAACGTACGGGATTGATCTTATTGTTATACATAGAGCATATTTAGATTATTTAAAATATAAATGCTGTTAATTATTCTGTTACCGGTTTACCATAATACTGTATGGAGTCTGGTTGTCAAAGTCTCACCGAAAGCCAATATAAGCTTTAAAAGGTATGTGATTATTACTTAACATTGGAATTTAATACTTACTATATAACACATTTGATAAATACATAGTAGTATACCTACCGCATGCACGAAAATAAAGTTATAGTTATTTCAGATTGCCATCAACTTACACCAAAAAAGATAAGTTTGTGACGTCACAGTATTGCCAGCTGTCAGTTGCCTTGTGGCAAATTCAGAAATTTGACATTTGAGTTGGGGTCAATTTTCGTTCAATATAAATTAAAGTGGAGGATTTCTTAACATCAGATAGATGTAGTGATGTTTATAAATACATATTTTTTAAATCTACTGCGAGAGAAAATTTTATATATATACTTTATTAGTGTTGTTTTTACCAGTGTAAAGTTTGGCGTCAAGAACGTTGACAACTTTGTGAACCCATAAATTAGTGAAAATAAAGGTTTTATTGGATTTTTTTACATTTTTTGTACATATATAATATCAAGACATACTTTAGTAAATGTTTAATTAATATACGCTCAGTTACAGCTAGGCAGTGACATAGGTTAGGTAGTATTATTACACTAGGTTAAAAGTTATGAAAATACTCATTGATTTATGCCAATATGTCAATCATATATTAATGGTTTTATAAACCCATTGTAAAATCTACGTTTTTTGACGATTTAAAATATTTCCCTTCAACTTTTTATTGATTTATATCTTACTTTTGTTAGGCTCAAAAGTTTGTAACGAGTTTAAGTGTTTACCACATTAATAACAACAATCAGAGGTTTGTATTATGAAATGCAGGAGTAATAGTAAATCTAATAAAAAGATAGGACTGTGAGACCATTTCAGTTTCCATTTAATTTAAATTGCGAGCAAATATGCAACATAATACGCTCTGAATACTTTATATAGCTATATACCTAGTTTGGTATCTGTTCTGATTCTAACAATTATAATTACAGAGGTTCAAAATATTGATAATGTACACAAATAAAATATCAGTGAAGGTAAGTGAGCTAAAACACAACAGAATTTAAAAAATAACACACATTTAACAGCATCGTCTACCGTCATTGATTGTTTTAAATTATACATATTATACATAATTATAAGGGTAAGTATGAATAATAACAGTCTTATAGTTTAGATATAAATTTTATTTACAAGAAGGGTCACAATAGTTCATTAATTCAATGCTATATTATATTTTTATAATATAGTTTCAATCTCTCACTTTTAAATCATATGGGTTGGCTCCATTAATACATTTTAGCTTAGAAATGTAATGAGGGGACTCCTAAAATGTAGAATATAAATAAAATTATAATAAATTCACTGAAATTCACTTACCATATGGAAAAGAAATAACTTTTAACATGTGACCAAGATGACATGCCTATTCGAATATATAAATAAACCATTAGATAAAAGTCAGTTTAGCAATTCACGAAATGTATAATAGATAAAGAACACCAACAATTAGTTTTGCACAAGAAAAACGTTTAAAAATGCACTAAAAACTCTTTAAAAACTAAAATTATTTTACATCGACACAAATGCAAAACTAGGTTATTGCCACCCAGTCAGCTGGAGCGGCCATGTTGTGACGTCAGCTGCTACTGCTCTATTAACAGTTTAAAGAGAAATAGTGGTTAAATGCTTTAAGGCTGCATAACTCATAAATTTATTTGTTAGTCCATCTAGATGAGTTCATCTAGTTCATCTAGTTCAGCAGGTTTTCCTAAAAATTATAGAGTATAAAATTTAAATGAAATTATTATCCATAAAGAGTATCCGTTAAGATAATGACCATATTTCATCTTTGACTCGGTAAGATTGGATCTCTGTAAGGCTCTTTTCGCTTTGCCCTTTTGATTGAGCACAAATTTTACTTCTTTTGGTGTAAATCGATGGCATTCTGAAATAATTAGCTTACTCTACTTATTTTCCTCTACTCACAACCTACCATCTCCCACTCTTTCAACGGTATCATCTCAGTCAGATGTCATTACAATATATACTTGTACTAACTTTCAAGTGAATATCTCAATTTTATGTTATCAATCCCATTATAGTCCAGTACGTGGGGGTTTTGTGAATGCGAAAGGTGGGGTAGTAGTGATTTTTTAGTATGTTGTTAAGCTTGGGGCCCTAATGAAAAGTCCAAGTTTTCGACCTCGAGGTGCATGCGCTCGAGCCGCCATCTTGAATTTTAGGTACAAAAATTTGGTTTTTTGATAATAACTAAAAAACGGTGGCTTTCACGACAAAAGATGTTCTATACAAAGTAAAAGATAAAGCAATTTTTTTGTATCACACATATGTTAGGAGTTACAGCCCCGTGAAGTTGCACTATTTGAAAAAAAAATGCAGAAACTTCATTTTGGTTGAGTTTTATTATTCTTATTATATATCATTATATTTGTACATAATTATAAAAAAATACTAAAAGGCGCTTGAATATTATCATTTAACAGTATTATACCTATCGTAAACAAAGCTAAAAGCGAAAAGTATATCGCATTTTTTTTAAAATTTAAGAATAGTAAATTATTATTTTAGAGCGTCACAAAAATTAATTTCTACTACAATTTGGTACGTTTCGATGGTCCGGGTTGGTTATTGTCGGTGTCCTGGTCGTAGTTTTGGTCCGTAGCCTGAAAAATGTCGTCATCCTCGTCCTCGCTTTTAATGCGGATTTCCGGCATATTTCCGCAAGATTCTCCGTTGCAGAAGCCACATACAACCGAACATTTAAGTCCAGCCTTTCGGCAGCTGCATGCCCCACCACACCCCTTTTTGCAGTTATAAGATACCGATTTTAATAAGGAATCAGGAGCTGGTTTTTCCGCCATTGTTATGGGAGTGAGCCCGTAAGCGCCATGCTTCCAACCCCAGTCTTCAGGATTTTTCTCTGTACCTCTCAATTTCTGTACTTGTTGGTACGTCCTAAAGGCGTGGAATTGCGCCGCGTCTTTTGTAGGTGGCAAAGAGGCAAAATTAAATTTGCTTTTCAGCGTAGATTTGGCGAAGCGATGGAAACGAATCTCTTCCAAACTCTCTTTATCCATGTTGCCACCATATAAAGCTACAAGAAAGCGTACTCCGGCCTCGGTAATCTCCTCTGACGTGGCATCTTGTTGGTTGAAAATTTCAATTATTTCATGAACCGCTCTGTTTTTTTCTATCAACACGAAGCCGTTCTTCATCGGGATTTAACTTTTTTGCCGTATACGATTGGTCAGCTAGAAGTTTGTAACCTGTGTCCCGAAAGCAGACGACAGGCGATTGCTTATATTTTTCAATGATGAGTATATCTTCTTCATATTTATTCATAACACGAGCTTTTACGGTTCTCTGATCAGACGCTTTTGACATGACATATGATATCTTGCATCTACTGCAACCAAGTCTGCCACATGTTGAATTCTTTTTATTATTTCCCGTCCCCAGTCATCATCCCGTTCTTCACCTGCTTTTAACATTGTAGTTTTCACTCCCAACTGTTGCACCATACAAACGAAATCTCGATGAGATGATATCCTCTTTTTTTTTTTTTATTTAAAAAGTCCGGTGCAATTTCTTCAGTACAGAGAAAACACCGTGCTTTCAAATTAAAAGTCGGTATACTAGATCTGCGAGATGTCGACGCTACTTGAGGTTCGTTATCTTTTTTACGACAATACGCGGCGATCAGTTTTTCATTAATATAATTTTTCTGACATACGCCATGCACAGTTACAGAAGACAGTGTTCTCAAAATGCGCGTATGTGCGCGATTACCTCGTAACTCACTCGATTTTAAAAGTGTCTTTACACCTCTTTCCTTTACAACGACAACGTCACTTTCACTTAAAGTTTTCTCACAAATAAAGCACAAATCAACTTGGGGATTTTCCATTATAACAGCATAATCTTCTGCAAGCTAGACAATAAGCACACTGACGCATACAGACTCGATGCACTGAAGGTCATTTATGACCCTCTCTCAATACCTACTAGACAGCAGCTGTTCTCTCGCTACCTGCCTATCCGTTAAGGTTTAGGGCAACCTATTAATATAAAATTAAAGTAGAGTCTCTTTAAAAATTATTTCAATATGATTTGTTTAAATTATTTATTTTAGTTATTAACAGCCAAATAACAAAATATAATACTTTTTTTTTCAAATAGTGCAACTTCACAGAGCTGTAACTCCTAACATATGTGTGCTACAAAAAAAAAACAGCAAATGTAGGAAATTTTGTCCTCTTTAACTTTGTATAGAACATCTTTTGTCGTGAAAGCCACCGTTTTTGAGTTATTATCAAAAAACCAAATTTTTGTACCTAAAATCCAAGATGGCGACTCGAGCGCATGCGCCTCGAGGTCGAAAACTTGGATTTTTCATTAGGGCCCCAAGCCTAACAACATACTAAAAAATCACTACTACCCCACCTATTGCATTCAAACACCCCTTTTTGATACCCACGTCCTGGACTATTAATAAAGGAGCGGAGATGATGGGGGTGGGCGGTGGGTGGTTGAAAAATATAAGAAAGAAATCTGAGACCTTGGTCTCTAGTGTATACACCAAATTGCAAGTTTCTGTACTCTTACTGTACTTATTTTTCCCTATTTATCTCTACTTACCCCCCAGTCCTTCAACGGAATCATATAAAAATGTAATCTAATATCAGATGTCGTTATAATACATACGTGTACCAAATTTCCAATGAATATCTCATTTAATTTTATCAACTCTTTTAATGGTGCGGGGATGGAAAATCTTCAAAATACATATAGTTTTTGTTGAAACTAATCAAATATTTCCAAAACAGACACAAGAATTTATGATTTTTCATATAGTAATTAATGGTAGGGGTAAAATTTGCACTTTTTTATTATCCTCATATCTGCTTCAAAATTGATATATGGGGTTCTTGTTGTATTCTATGCACTTTTTCTTAATAAAATTTTTCGGTGTCTTAACAATTTGACCCATTTATCGGTACCACAGTCAATTATTTTTTACAGTCCTGCCAAACCGGTAATCACATGACATGTGTCAAAATTGTAATTTTTTGTTGTCGGACATGCATAAATGAACCCCCAACAGAGTTTTTTAGAAATGTCAATAATACAATTCTTTCCCATATGTAGCCAACATTATGGCGGACACTGTATCAGGATTCCACTAAAATGGCGAAGTTATTAAATTAACAATCTTAACATTTTATGATAACATCTTTCCTATTTTATTCCAACTAATTAGCGACATCATTGCTGTTACAGGAAATAACTGTTTGAGAACTACTGGCATTTCTTATGCATTAAATAATATCTTAGTTCAGACGTTTTAGCGGCCATGACACAAGTCAGCTTAAATTGTACCCGACTCTACGACGGAAAATAGTTATATGGCAAAATATTTAAAATCTGTATTTGGTGCCATTTAATTCCAAAAACTATGATACACTTTACCTTCTTATTTATTCACTTTAGACATTAAATTAATTTGTAGGTAAAAACCGGATACAAAATGCTGGAGTTCAATATATCTTAGATTCGGTAATGTCTGCTCTAAAAAAAGATAGAAATAGGAGGTACGTTTACAATTTTATAACTTTTGAAAATGTTTATAACTTAGAACGTGTTAATCAATCTACTTATGTTTTTAATAGGTTTATTTATGTAGAAACAGCATTTTTCTGGAAATGGTGGATCAGACAGCATGACACTGTTAAAGCGCTTGTAAGACGATTTGTCAAAAATGGGCAACTGGAATTTATAAGTGGAGGTTGGAGTATGAATGATGAAGCTGTAACTAATTATCAATCAATAATTGATCAATTTACTTGGGGCTTGAGGTAAGTTAGTAGTAAAATTCTTCTAGCCTTGAATCTCCAATAGTGTAAGAATTTAATTTAACAATTTCCCTTAATCAACAGTGTACCTAATTAATAAGTAAGCACAATTATAGATTAGTTATGAGCATCAAATTGTTAACACTCAAGCAGTGCCGTTACATGTGAAAAATCAGAAAATAACCATAAATTTACTCATTGTTCAGTTGAGCGTCTATTGATACGTAGAAGGTTATTTGTTACCTGCATTATGAAAAAACTATGAGTCTATGAACAAGTTTAAAAATCTGCTAAAAAAATGCATGACGATTTCTTGTAAATCAATTAATAATGAAAGTATAAGTTACAATAGAAACAAGCTAAGCATTATGCTATTCGCCGATTTACAGTACTTTTCATAAAATTGTTGTACATTCTATAGAATACTCTTCGCAGTTTTTTGTTAATAAAAAAATATTTGCGAATAATGTAATAATGTTAGTTTGTATCTGTGAGTGGCAGCCTTGTCTAACTGCGAGATGAATGAAAGCCGCCAAAACTTGGTCCACAATCTTATCGCATTTGTGACAAATTTATTGCCGTTAAGTTGATATGCGATATGTGATTAGGGACTATCGCCGGTGTAGCAAAGTTACAATCTTATATAATATAAACATATAAATTTAAAAATAATTAGTAACATTTTTATTTAATGATCGATATTGTTAAAAAATAACAGTTGTTTATCTAGATAACATTAGCTTACTGTCCAAATTTCAATAGAATGAGCCTGACCCTTTTTTTTCTCCAGTTATCGTGCTTACAAGAAACGTGACGGATGGACAGACAGACAGACAGACGGACGGACATTTTAAAAGTTGTTCAGAATTCAATCAGCAATCCAGTGATATGAAAATGTTTTCTCTACGAGCAATATTGCCGGTTTTAGAAATGTTCCGATCGAATGCAATAATACTCTTCGTTTTGTATTTGCGAAGAGTACTATAAAAATAATATCACGGATAAAATACAGATTGCAAATTGCCGTGATAATGACTCATTCATTAGTACACAGTTTAATATTGTTTTGCATTACACCCCCCTATGATACGCCTATGCCTAATGATGATTGTAAACTTGTAGAAAGAGATAGAGTTTTCTAGACTGTGGTGCGAGAAGATTCTCGATTCTGTTCTGGATGACTCTGGAGGCAATTTCAGAGTATATAAGGCGCGATTACAGGCGGAAGGGGAAAGAAGTTTTATTAAAGTGAAGTTTGGTACCAGCAAAAGTGAGGTTAAATATCAAGTAAACAAAGTGTAAAGGTTATTTTGGTTAATTAAGAAATGACATGTAGTCAGTAAATTATTAAATAAAGTGTCAGTGGTTTACCCCTTGTTAATATTATTTAGAACCCACGGATTTATACAGGGTGTTTCCTAAGAGGCGGAAATACATAACAACTAATGTCAGAAGCGGAATTTTATCAAGAGGATTTTTCGGAACTGTTCGAGAAGGTTTGGATAGTGTATTCTCGGAGTTGGTGCTAACACAGAGGATTGATTTACTGGACCGTTGTTCGAGGGTTATTTTCGAACTGAAAAATAGTGTTAAGTGCATTTTTAAGACATTGTAGAACTTCTCTATTTGAACAGTTAGTAGTTGGACAGTGACAAAGACTTTATTAAATAAATGATTTTTTCGTGCTGTTTTGTGATTTCGCTGGACAATTCTATTACCGATATTGACGTGATTGTTAAATTTTGTTTCTTTTATCGTAATTATATGCCGGTAATGACCAGAAGCATGGCATCCGAAAAACAAATACAGGACTTATTCGCCCAAATGCAAAAGATGATGATGGACTAAGAGAAGAAACGCCAAGAAAAGAAACGCCAAGAAGAGAAAGAAGAACAGGAAAGAAAGCACCAGGAAGAGAAAGAAGAATGGGAAAGAAAACGATAAGAAAAAGAACAAAAACGCCAACAGGAAAACGAAGAACAAGAACAAAAATGTCAAGAAGAAGTAAGAAAAATTCTTGGGGACCAAGAACAAAGACGTCAGGAAGAATTGAGAAATTGGACATAAAACAACAAGATGAAAGAGACGAACTAAGGCAAGTTATCGAGACACAGCAGAATGCGTTTATTTCAGCCACCGAAGAACTCAAAAATAAGATCTAAGTTAAAATGGACAAGGTTGGGTTGCAAGCATGAGCCAATATTCTTCGAGAACGCTGTAACTCCTCCTGGCTAAGAGGAAATCAAAATACGACAGTTGTCCTAAAAATCATATAAGTTCTGTGGTTGCTTTTTGCTTTCTTTTTACTAATAGGACATTTCCCAGAGTTTGTGTCAAATTTTACATAGGCTGAATTCGATTATCAACCGTTAAGAACACACGACTACTGTCGGTATAACAATATTGTTTTTGTTGTTTATATTGCTGAACTTATTTATTCAACAGAGGTAAATGTGACGGTTTTTTCCAAAGAATTCTCTTCACTTTCTGAAATTATTGACGGTAGTCTCAACCAATATTTGTTATTGATATTATTGCATTTGCTGTGTGTGATAATTGTGTGATAAAATGCATTAAAACATTTCGTGACTTTTTTTAATTATCTTACCTTTCAGAAATTAATACTAAGTACACATACAAGGTTCATGAAAATATGAGTAAAATAATAATTAAACAAAAATAAAAATAATCCAGATAAAGGTTAAGAAAATTAAACTTACAAATCTGGTTCGGAATAATTATACAGGTTAAAGTGAAGTAAATAAATCATCTCACATAAAATGCAAATTCATAAAAGACATAAACAAGTGCCGAAATAATGATTCAGTGTTTAATTTCATCAATTAAAGAATATCTAATGAAGTTCAGTAATAAATATCCAGTGATTATATCTATCTTAAATACATTAAAGTGGCCATTCCCTACA
The DNA here is from genome assembly GCA_963583905.1 of Stenurella melanura. Taxonomy (NCBI): domain Eukaryota; kingdom Metazoa; phylum Arthropoda; class Insecta; order Coleoptera; family Cerambycidae; genus Stenurella; species Stenurella melanura. Next base: position 201,119,994 of record OY757309.1, read on the forward strand.
AAGAGACATCCGATAGGGAAATATTTATTATTTTTGGCCATAACTTTTCTTTCTTAGTACGTATATTAAAAAAAAACTATAAGAGTACTTAAGTAGAACCATAACAAGACTATTACTATGAATTTTCACTCAATAATTTCAGTGGTTTGCAAAATAACTAGATTTAAATTTAAAAATTATGTTAATCTTCCTATTTCGTAGTTTTAAATCCAGCTACTTTGCAAACAACTGAAATTATTGAGTGAAAATTCATAGTAATAGTCTTGTTATGGTTCTACTTAGGTACTCTTATAGTTTTTTAAATATACGTACTAAGAAAAAAAAGTTATGGGCAAGAATAATAAATATTTCCCTATTGGGTGTCTCTTTCTAGGGAATGGCCACCTTAATATCAATAAATAGAAACAGGTAATATCAAACTTTAAAAAGAGTTATGGTAACAATAAACTACAAACCCCAAACGAATGCGCGCAGCCGTTCTGCATGTGAGACCTTAATTATACGTAGGACTGACTTTGCGGCTCTATAACTTTAGAACTATTAGTCACAGAAATTTCGTTGAGTATATAAATTAAAGGTATTATGTCTTCTATAAGTTTTATTTATAATTTTACACCCGGAAGTTTCATTTAATGGTTGAAATATTGACAAGAAACATTTTTTTTTCAAACAGCTGTAACTTTTACAGTATCAATCCTCTACAAACCAACAGTTAAATTAAAAATGAAAGATACAATGATTTTCTATAACTTTAATTCTCAAATATTTTTCGAAAAAGTGACCAGGAATGGAGATAGGTCATTCGCGTTTTCCAAGATGACGACCGGAAGCCAGCAGGTACAGTCCCGAGTTTTTGGTTTTAGACTATACCCATGTCCCCTTTCCATTCTAGACAGAAATCTTCAATCGTGCACTTTTCAAAAACTTTGTTCTAAATGCATTAGACTATTAATAGTTTCAGTGAGATCTTGTATGCATAAAAATTGGTCTGTCAGCGGAAAAATGTTATTTATTTTGTCAGATTCTATTTTGAATGCGTAGTACCTACCCACTTGTATGTCGGAACGTAATGGTCATTATGGAACTTCCCTCTACTAGTCTATCGTTCAGTTTACAGTTCCTCTCATCTTTTTAGTCGGTTGAAAAAAATGAAAATTTATTTTATTTGGAAGAATTATAATTATGAATGTTCCTTTATTTTTGTCAATTGTCCGTCTGTTAAAGTATTTTTTTTAACATCCGAGTAAATAAAAAAAAGAATAAGTTTGTAAAATTTTATATAAAACAATAAATTTTATTAATTACCAGTTCAATATTTTTGTTCATAATAATAATAATAATAAATGAACTTTATTGAACCACAAACTGATTCAACAGGCTATTGACCTAGGTCCTTCAGCTTCTTGTTCATAATATTTACTGAAATTATTATTTTCGATACAATACTAACGTACACCTAAGGTCATACCTCGGCGCTTTACAAAAATTGAGTATGAGGTATTACAACCTTTTTTTCATGACAGACTTATTTAAATATCCACGGAAGTTTCAAAGATTCAAAAAAAGATCAGTTACAACCGTCATACCTCATTTTTTTAAATGAAAAACATAATAAGCAAATAAATGTGACATAGTATAAAACATTTTTTCAGTAAAAAACGTAATTAAATACATAAAGGGGATCTAGAATAGTAATTAAGGAATTAAAAAAAAATACAAAATTAAAAAATGTAGTCACGGCACTTAAATAATGAAGTCTGTCGTAGTGAATAATTCATAAAAGAGATCTAAAACGTAATTACAAAAACAAAAACCGCTGCCTAAGGAATCACTACTTCCACATCCAGATTTCTCGTCCAACTCGCTTTAAAGGTAACATCTTGACTATATTTGCACTTTAGTATGTGGAAATTATTGGTCATAGAATTTTAATAATATTTGGGGCAGATATAGAAAATTTGGAGGCGTTGGTTTCTATCATATACGTTAAAAATTAAGTTTCCAGCTTGGTCTACTTAATTTGCGCTATTCGCAACCTACCACCCTCCCAGCTTGCTTTCCTTATTTTTCCCTATTTACCTCTACTTTCCCCCGACTCCTTCAATGGAATCATGTCAAAATATAATCTACCTTCAGATGTTGTAATAATACATATTTTGTGTACAAAATTTCAAGTGAAAGTCTCAATTTAATTTCATCAAGTATTTTAATAAGGGAGTGGGGGTGGTGGGGGATGGAAAATATTATAAAAAAACCTGAGGCCTTCGCTTCTAGTATATACACCAAGTCCCAAATTTCTGTATTCTTGCCAGCTTGCTTTACTCATTTTCCCCTATTTACCCTTATTTAACCCTCAACCCTTCAGTGGAATCATCTCAAAATATAATCTAGTGCCAGACGTCGTTATTATACATACGTGTATCAAATTTCAAGTGAACATCTCAATTTTATTTTATCAACGCCTTAATAATAGAGTGGGGGTGGTGGGGAGTTTAAAAATATTATAAAAAAATGTGACGCCTTGGCTTCTAGTACATACACCGGATTTCGTGTTCTGTGCTCTTACCATCTTGCTTTATTTATTTTCCTCTATTTACTCCTAATTTAACCCCCAACCCTTCAGCGGAATAATCCCAAAATATAGTCTAGTTCCCGATGTCAATATAATGTATACGTATACCAAATTTCAAGTGAGTATCTCAATTTTTTTAATCAACCCTTTTAATAATAGAGTGGAGGGGGGTGGTGGGGGAATGGAAAATATTATAAAAAATTTTGAGACCTTGGCTTCTAGTATCTATTTACCCCCCAACCCTTCACCGAATATGTTCAAAATCAATCCACTACGTGGATGTGGAAGTAAAAAAATTAAGAAAATTACGTTGTCACGGCGCCTCAAAATTTACTCTGACTTGGTGATACACATTTTGTCGATGTCGGACAAATTATTATGCAGAGAAGAGATCTTAAACTACACTTTCTTTTTCTAAGGAGGTGTTATGAGATGCCAGTGATTGATCTTGATGCATAGATGCAGCGTATTCAAAATTAAGTCTGACAAATTAATTAACAAACATTGTCAGACAGAAATTAAAAAAAAAATGGTTCATTATTTATCATAAATTGCAAAAATTTCAAGCATATGTTTTGAAAAGTAGAATATTTCTTTTAAGTTAAATTCAAAAATTCATAAAAAATAAAAATTAACAAATTTTTAATTGTCTGGCGGACGTAACGTGATATTTACATGCTTTGCAACCATTTTCACCTTTCAAATTTGAGGTGTTCGTTGGGGTGCCTTTTTTGTCATTAGAGCTTGGTCTAATACTAATTAACGGAGGGGATTATTCTCAGAATATTGAATAAAATAGTAGCCAAAAATCGGCTGATACCGAATATACAATTTGGTTTCAGAAGGGGCCATAGTACGACACATGCCGTATGCAAGGTGGTGCAAGACACAAGCATCCTAAAGTTACCCAAGTACCTTGTCGCTCTACTAAAATCATATGTAAGAGGGAGACATATTACTGTATCTGTTAACAATACTTATTCTACTCATACTCACTATTATCGGCGGGTGTCCCCCAGGGGGCAACCTTTTCCCGACTCCTATACAACCTTTACACATCTGACGTCCCTTCCTATCCGAACTCCCAAATCCTCCTATATGCAGATCACACCGTGCTGTATGCGCAGTCGTTTTACGCGCAGATTGCGACGCAGAAGGTACGATGTCATCTGCAAACACTCCAAACCTTTTAAAAAAATGGAAAATAATATAAATAATGACTCAGACCATTAACTTTAATAGAAAATACACCAATATTAAGATTTTTAATAAACTAAATATGGACGGACGGACAATTGAGGAGCGTAAGATAGTCAAATATCTAGGTGTCACCCTGGATAAACGGCTGTCCTTCGCTCCTCACCTGACACAGACAATAAATCGTACTTACGCAGCCCTGAATAAACTGTATCCTCTTGTGAACAGGCGGAGTAAATTGTCCGTTAATAAGTTAACTTTATACTTTTAGACCAATAATGACTTATGCATGCCCCGCATGGAACAATATCTCCGCCCGACAATGCAAGAGGATACAGGTCACACAGAATAAATTACTTTGACTATTGACAAACGCCGACCGCTACACGCCGATAGCTGAACTCCACAGAGCTACTAACCTGATGATGGTCAGGGATTATATTGACGAAATCTCGCAAGAGTTTTTCGCTAATAAGATTCAGCTATCGGCACTGATAACTGACATAACAAACGTACGAGCACATCACAATCCCACTCACAGACACACTCTCATTCAACAAAGACTAACCGTCTTTTTTCAAAGACGGTGACCATAACTGACGCCAGACATAACAATACACCCCCAAATTCACAAACATCACATTCCTACCCAAACCATCCATGCCCCATACCCCACGATACCCCCAAATTCTATCATAAAAAACAACAACACTTTCTCGCAAATATTCATTTTTTATACCTTGACTAATTGCAGAGTAGGTTTTTCTTTTTATTTTCCTAGGCACTTAGAATAGTTATTTTCGTTATGCTATTAACATGAATTTTAGCCTTGCTAGGATAGATAGATAGATAATAAACCTAAATGAAAAAGAGGTGTTTGATAGCTGTTCATAAATTTTGATAAGCTTTATAAAAGGTCCTCAGTCTTGCCATCCACTGCCATCGTTTTTTATATTTATTTTCTAGAGATAAACTATAAACGATGTTTTATATATGTGTGCTACATATAGAATACTTGAGATACCTTTTAGCTTAAGTTTAGAAATGTACAAAATAGAAAATAAATGTTTAAATGGAATGGTCTAATACCAAATAAAAAATATAACTGATTCTGGGATACTGAAGATTATATTGAAATGAATTATTTTGCAGAAAACTCAACGATACCTTTGGAGAATGTGGTCGCCCAAAAGTTGGTTGGCAAATTGATCCCTTCGGACACAGCAGAGAAATGGCGTCCATTTTCGCTCAGTTGGGATTTGATGGGGTACTATTAGGAAGAATAGATTATCAGGAAAAAGAAAGCCGATTTAGCAGTAAATCTGCCGAGATGGTTTGGAGGGGAAGCGAAAATTTGGGTAAGTAATAAATAGGACGATAGTTGGCTATAACGCATTGTGTGGCAAAATATAATCAGTCACTCTCTATGGGTGTGACGCTAGCTGTAACCATTGACAACATCGAAAAAAATGGCTGCATAAATGTTAGTATTATGCGTTCTGTACAAATCTGGCATTGGATATCATTATTGTATTTTTTTTTCAATTATTTATATTTTGCCACAGTAGAATCTACAGTTGACCTTGTAAATGTAAATGGTTATCAAAACGATAATTATTTACTTTACCATCTAGAAGCGTGTATATATTTATTCATTAATTCTTTTCTCGTATTTTACTTTGGCCTATTTCAAATCAACTCAAATCATTTTATTAGTGCTATATACAGAGATAGTATTTGCACAAGTCAGTATTTAAATTAGAAATATATACAGTGTGAACCTAAAGAACCGCACAAAATTCATATCTTTGTTGTGTGTCATTTGTCAAAAAAATTCTTGAAATGGTCGATTTTAGTTTTGTAAATGCTAGATTTTGTCACTATACCAAAATTTATGACGTCATTGGTTTTATGACGTCATCATAATTTCTTTTATAGAAACAGACTTTTTGTTTACTGTTTTTGGTGGTATTATTCCTTTAGTTTTCTGGTGATATGAAAAAAATTGATATTACCTAAGCCATTCTTTTGGAAAAATAAAATTTTATGCAAAAATAGCTTATCTTTCGCAAATTCACGAGTAATATTCCACTTTCTGAAACATTTATCTTAGTTTTGCATGGAACATCGTTATGAGTGGCTTTGGGCTTTTCTGATGAGTCCCCAATAAGGACGAAAAACGTTTCAAAGGCTAAGCATTTCCAAGAAACTGAATGAGATTTTATGAAATTGTAATTCATTTGAATAAAAAAATTTTTTAAAGACAAGGTACGTAAATAAATTAATTTCAGGCCTTTGTTCTCATTTTTAACTGAATTTACATATCGTAGGGGATCATGTAGATACTAGTTTAGCCTGCTTAGCCGTAGGGGACTAGGTTGGATGCTAGTGTTAAAATGAGAATGGCAAATCAGAATTTTACTTGTTAGCATAACCAGAAGTCAGGTTATCGAAAGAATGCAAAGATTTCATTAATATTTGTATATATATAGTTTTTCCTTTGGTTCTCATAGATAGCTTTTCTTTCCACTGTTTGCAAAACCCTATAAAGAAAATGTTTCATTACTATAAGCAAACAAATAATAAATAATTCACTTTTAAACATGCATAGAGTATATGGGCTCCAATACTAGTTAGTTAATAGATAGGTGAAGATCTGTTGTTTTTTATCAGTCAATGTCAATTATAATTATTTTATACCATTCATGGAAAATGTCTTAGTTTTGCATGGAACATCGTTATGAGTGGCTTTAGGCTTTTCTGATGAGACCCCAATAAGGACGAAAAACGTTTCAAAGGCTAAGCATTTCCAAGAAACTGAATGAGATTTTATGAAAATGTAATTCATTTGAATGACAAAATTTTTTAAAGACAAGGTACGTAAATAAATTAATTTCAGGCCTTTGTTCTCATTTTTAACTGAATTTACATATCGTAGGGGATCATGTAGATACTTGTTTAGCCTGCTTAGCCGTAGGGAACTAGGTTGGATGCTAGTGTTAAAATGAGAATGGCAAATCAGAATTTTACTTGTTAGCATAACCAGAAGTCAGGTTATCGAAAGAATGCAAAGATTTCATTAATATTTTTATATATATAGTTTTTCCTTTAGTTCTCATAGATAGCTTTTCTTTCCACTGTTTGCAAAATCCTATAAAGAAAATGTTTCATTACTATAAGCAAACAAATAATAAATAATTCACTTTTAAATTCCACTTTCTTATAGACTAATAAATCTTGTTAACTACATTTTTGTTTTAACTAGCATGAAAACATTTGACATAAAACAAAACAAAGAAAATAATTAAAAAAACAATCACCTTAACAACAGAGAGATACGCCGGGTTGGACATTGGACATGCTTGTTGTCAGCAGCGAGAGCCGCATGACGCATGGAGTGGGAATATAGGATGGGAAGTGTAGGTGTTTGAGAGATGCTTCTTTTAAGTTTCCATACTTCTATTAAGTTTCCATTTATCATCATCGGCTGAGGTGTGGTGCAGTTGTTTGCGAGATGCTTCTTTTCAGTTTCCATGCTTCTTTTAAGTTTCCGTCTATCGTCATCCCCTTATTTTTCTTCTTCTGTCTCTGAATCTGGCAGCTTTTATTTTTTATCTTATTTTTGTATTTTTTTCCATTTTTTCCGTTCCTTTTTTTATTTATTAACCGCTCCACAAGTAAATATCCATCTACGGTAGAGTTGCTTGGAAGGGCCCCATCTCGCGGTAACAATTTTTTTTGCGCGTTATGAGAAAAGAGGTCTAAGGGATAGTTTGCTCACCCTGTATGTCGTTTCCTTGAAACAATCGGTTTCAATTTCGGGCAGTTTTTCCATTTCGTCACCTATATATTATGTTTATTACCTATGTATTATGTTTAATATCTTTTAATTTTGATCTCCAATTCTTGTTTAAAATTTAATAAAGACGTAAATAATAATGTTAACGCTACATAAACAAAAAGTTATCTGTTTCATTCACACATCTGGCTGGTTGTTGCTTATTTTGTATCACCCACTTCGAGAAGGGACGAATCCAGGTATAGATTTTACAGTCAAGCACTCAAACAGTATTCTTTTCTCGAGTTGTTTATATACACTATTTTGTGTTGCTTTATTCAACCAACATAATTCAATCAAATATCAACTATATGAAATAGCCATACTCGCACCAATTTATATCAATCAATGCAGAATTGTTCACGCTTCAGTTCAGTACAATTTCTGCGTTTTAAAGCGGCAAGCTTTATCCGGATTTATCTCGATATCTCGTAGGAGCCACAAAACATGCGTCATTCACCGAACTCAACACTACACTTCAACCAAGATAGGAGGAGGATTACTTTATAGTGTAAAAAATAAAAAATGAATTTGAAAAATGAAAAAATAGATTTTCTCAAAATATTTTAATTTTCCAACAATTTTTTCTTTAGGAACTGTTTGATGGAACACCACTATTTTTTCCTGTGATATGCTCATATCCTAAGTAACAACATGTATTTTTTGGAATAAGATTAGAAGATTACTTCATACTGTAAAAAAATACATTTTGAAAGATGAAAACATTTGATTCTTACTTCCCTCTCATACCGAAGGGAAGTATTGTATTCGAGAAAAAAATCACCCTTCGAGATTTTTTCGGATTTTCACGTTTCAGATCGCGTAGATTACGAAAATATAGGTTTTTCAATTCCGTCTGTCTGTCTGTCTGTCTGTCTGTCTGTTGGTGCATTAACTAAAAAAACTACTTGACGTAGAACAGTCAAATTTGGTAAGTAGCTGACGCTACTGTCAGCGTCGGAATGGTTAAACTTTCACTGCAAAATATATAGGGTGGACCATCTAAAGGGAATAAATAATGAATAAAATTTATTTACCAACATTTTTGAAAAGTTTGGACCACTAGAATAGATGGAAACAAACTTTATTTGCTCAAATTTAAAATTTCCGTCTCGTGGCATTTTAAGCCTATTCCAAAAACTTTTGAAAAAAAAATCAAAATTTGCAAATTTTTGCCCACGACAAAATACAAAATAAATGATGGAAATAATTTGTTTTTGCTCAAATTTAAAATTTCCACGTTTCATGACATTCTAAACCTATTTCAAAAAAAATCTAAAAAAGAATAATTTAAAAAAGTTGTTGAAAATGTTTTAACCACTACTATAGAGTAGACGATGAAAAAATTTTTTTACTACTAGATTACATGAAAAAATATTTTGTTTGTTCAAATTTAAAATTTCCATGATTCATAACATTCTAAACCCATTAAAAGAAAAGTTTTAATCACTAATATACTTCCACTCTACTACGTGAATGTGGAACTGGAAATGTCACAGATGGCAATAATATTTGGCATATGCACCTATTAAAGTTTTATTGAAAAATGTACAGGGTGGTCATCCCAAGAAACAATTCAACCATAGTGGACTTTTGTAAAGGTATTTGAGCAAGCCTTATGTGGCACGTGTTATTTAGTATTGAATTTTTGTTGTCGGATGACCATGTTGTATATATTTTTGACCAAAAGTTATCATGTTTTCTTTGTAATAATAGTGATAACTATATTCCGATTATAATTGTCAACATCATTAACGTCATTTCGTAATTAACAGTTTTTTAGGTGACCGCCATGCACAAATAAAGAGGGAAGTTCTGTGTAAATACCTTTACCGATTTTTTCAAATGTGAATGAGCCGTATCCGGAAACTAAAATATCATTGATTCCAATCTTATTCCAGAGAATATGTGTTGCTACTTAGGATATGTGCATATCACAGAAAAAGAAGAGTTGTGTTCCATCAGAAACTTCATGAAAAAACATGTTTTTTACCCCCTATTCATTTACTGTATAGTTCTAATGATACTCATTTTATTGAGTCACGAACTGAAAATTAATGTTGGTTCCTGATTCCAATGGAATTTCATAAATATTAGGGGGCCAAAATTTATTTTTTATTTCTGTTTGGAAGTAATCCTCCAATCTTATTCCAAAAGTATATGTTGCTACTTAGGATATAAACATATCATAGAAAAAAATAGTGGTGTCCATAAAATAGTTCACAGGGAAAAAAATTTTGCAAAATTAAAATATTTTTTTACCGCCTATTCATTTAATTCATGAGTATTAATTTTTTTTATAGTCGACATAGCGTCCTAGACCACATATATTTTATCTCCCGGATTCAGCTCATTCATATTTGAAAAAATCATTTTTTTTCAATTTTCAAAATTTATTTTTTATTTTTTTACACTATGAAGTAATCCTCTAAATCTTATTCCAAAAATATATGTTGTTACCTAGGATATGAGCATATCACAGAGACAAATAGTGTTGTTCCATCAAATAGTGCATGAAGAAAAAATTGTTACAAAATAAAAATAATTTTCTTTACTACCTATTCATTTAATTCAGACAGTATTTTTTTATAATCGACATAACGCCCTGGACCTCATATATTTTAGCTCCCGGATTTGGCTTATTCACATCTGAGAAAATTAATTTTTTTTATTTTTCTAAATTTATTTCCTATTTTTTTAAACTGAAGTAATCCTCCAATCTTAATCCAAAAAATATATGTTGTTACATAGGATATGAGCATATCACAGAAAAAAATAGTGGTGTTCCATCAAATAGTTCAGAGAAAAAATTGTTCTTTTGTAAAAATGTTTTTTCAAGCTGTCATTTGGGGTAAATTATTCTCATACTGGTAGGCACTTCCCTCCCAAATATGAACCAAATCCAAGCGGGGCAGAGGGGCAGATATCCCATGCTTATCTGGCTACGGCCTTTGGGTGCTAAAAATTGAGTTCCTCTTAACTTTTAATTAATCTTACCTAAGGGGCTAATAACATATTTTTGTGGTTGTCACATTCTCTGTTTACACTTTGAGGAGCTCTCTCTAGCATACAAAAGCAACTCATAAATATATGTTGATGGTAATATGAGTATGTTTAGCCTACGAAACTCTTCTCTACAGTCATTTTTATAATTTAATCCAGATATTATACGTATTGGTCTTCTTTGTAGAGTAAACGTTCTAGGCCAATTTCATGCTTGTCCCCAAACTAAAACAGCATAAGAAAACAAAGTGTCGTATATGCAAAGTATGCATTTTTTAAAGCTTCTTCACCTACTACATTTGCTAAATATTTCATGGTAAATGTATATTTTGCTAACTTTATTGACAAGTTCTCTTTATGTACCTGCCAGGAGAATTGGTCATTTGGATAATCTTCCAAGAACTTTGTTGATTTCTGGGGATCGGCAACATTGCGCCCTATATTATTACGCAGTTAGAAGATCATAAGCATTGTTTTTCTTTATTAAGAGTAATTTTATTTGACTTGCACTACTGTTCTGCCTTTGACTCCACCTAACATGCCACTGCGGAGAGTTGTCCAATGTTCTTGTTTTGAACCGAAATAGTTGAATCGTCTGCAAACAGTATGTCATTAGAGTGTTTGTGTGAAATCATTTACATATATTAAAAATAGGAATGGGCCAAGTTCTGAGCCTTGGGGCACCTTATGTATTATTTGTGTTTTAATAGAATATGCATTTATTACTTTAGTCGTTTGACATCCATTTGTTAAACATAATCTTAATAATGATATACTGTTATGGCAGAACTTATATCTTTTTAGCTTTTGTAGTAGTATTTCGTTTGAGATTCAGTCAGACGCTTTTCTTAAGTCGCAAAATATAGTCCAATCTATAAGTAAGTAAGCCCAATTACTGACTTCAACTCCAACCTGGAAATATTTCAACCCTCTTTCCTTTCGAAGAGTAAGGATTTTTAACTTTCTTAACATATAATATACGAGAGATTGACTGTTAGCATTCTCTCATTCAGTCTCATTCCAATATTGAGCTACTATCGCTTAACTGTTCGTATCGAGCACGAGTATAGTCTAGACCGAGCCGCGCTTATCCTTGAACAATTTCTATTATGTTGAATACCATGGAAGTCTCATTGGCATATAATATTAAATTATATGCGTTGATAGTGTTCTCTATTTGAAGAGGTTTCTGTGATTAATTGTGTCACGGTCCACTTTATTTTGATCTGATTTTGCAAAAGAAGTGTGCGTGTGTTGGTCTGGAGAGTGGACTCTGCTCTGCTGTTTGGCTCGAGTGCTTGTATTGAAGGGTTTAACTACGGGTAATTATAAGTACATATGATAGCAAATTGGCCATCGGTAGTTTATAATTCGGCTATACCAACCTCAAAGATCTCTTGTCGTATTAATACTGTCCATAGGCGTACGCCAAATTTTAGCCTTTACATTACCATAATAAAATTAATATCTTTTTAACTAAAAGAGATTACGTAATGCCGTCAAGTGTTCTAGATAGGCATTTTATAGGGCTATCACCTAAATGATTTTAATTGTTTGGATTCAGCGTTTTAGGCGCTAATACCCCTTTTTCCTACCCAAGTGATGGCAGATGCCAACTCATTTTCTAGACATTTCGATTCCTATTTAATTTCCGGGGAGTTTAATTCGAGGAGCCATATTTTAAGACAGAAAGTAAATGGTAGTCGTTGTGTGAAAGTGGTAAATAGTTTTTGAAAATCCATAATTTTGGGATAAATCCACATTCACCGACATTTTGTGATTTTCACATAATATTCTGTTGATTTGTTTCGTATTTTAATTTTGTGAAGATCTTAACTCCGTAAGAGGATTTTGAAGCCATTATTTCAAACACCGTCTTAATACTGCTAAGAAATATTCAAGCATCTTCTGAGGCCCTCCATAGAGGTATGTTAAATTTCTAAAGTTAACCAAATTATTATTAGCTGATACTATGTCACGAGCATTTGTCAATTGAGGTTAATTATTTTAGGGTCGCTCTGGCAGGGTGCACATCACATTTCCCCTATGTATGTATAAGTTGTCCTTGAGTTTTCGTCTAAGAGAAATTATTCTGGGTTATCGAATACGGTTCTGCTGTCCAGTTGCAGACTTTCCTTTCACTTGTCTACTTGGAGACGCCTAAGAGGTTCCCGTGGTTTCCAGACAATCCATCGAGGCCTATGTGATAATCGAGGTTCCTGAATGAAAAATATATGTTGCTCTGGTATGTAATTACTGTATAAATTGTTTTTGACTCGGAACATCCATTTAAACTTGTGGAAATTATAAGAACGCTTCGTGAAACTCTGGACCAGAACACGAGCATATACACATTGCTACATGTATGAAATTCCGATTCTAAGTTAAAATATTTAAATACCTGTACACACATATAAGCTTAATTTGCTCTTTTACCTAGAACAAAGTAATAATATTTATCTATTACATTTTTTTTTAATGTGTTCCGTCTGATTCTTTGATAAGCAATAATCATTAGCTTGTCTGCTTAATTTAATTGTAAATTACGTTGTTTATTATATATATATATTTTTAATTTACTTACTATGATTTAATACATAATAATACACATATATAATCATACGTATAAATAATAATAATAGAGATATGTAAGTACAAGGTTGTAAACCAAAATATATGGCCATATAGTTGGGAAATCGCTATATTTTTTTTTTGTGCTAAATTATTTTATTGAAATTACTTTAGTTCATGAATATATGCATATTAATATATTTCTTTGTCATAACCTAAATAAATATCTTGCTTATTCATTTGTCTATCCACTTAGAGTTGTGAGTTATTTCGTGATTTTGGAACACAATTAAAATAAAATACCTAGCCAAATCAATTGTTTTATTTTTTTTAAATCACGTGGCGCCCTAATCATATATTAATTATTTAAATCATATTTATCGTACTGTCCTGCTCTACTGATATAGCTGGCATTGATTTGGTACTTAATTATTTTAGGCAGATCATATTTAAGATATTTTAGGTTGTTTAACTAAACTTTAATTATCATTTCTTTATCTTGTTGGTACGTGTGTTACGCATATACTTATGTATATATATTTTTCTGTTAGCTAATTATATGTGCCACGATAAACAAGGACCCTGAGAGTCTCATGCTCACTATGCTCACTATGCTCTATTATACCGTCTAACCTTTTTTTTATTTTACTCCGAGGTTGGCGCCCTAATCATATATTAATTATTTAAATCATATTTATCGTACTGTCCTGCTCTACTGATATAGCTGGCATTGATTTGGTACTTAATTATTTTAGGCAGATCATATTTAAGATATTTTAGGTTGTTTAACTAAACTTTAATTATCATTTCTTTATCTTGTTGGTACGTGTGTTACGCATATACTTATGTATATATATTTTTCTGTTAGCTAATTATATGTGCCACGATAAACAAGGACCCTGAGAGTCTCATGCTCACTATGCTCACTATGCTCTATTATACCGTCTAACCTTTTTTTTATTTTACTCCGAGGTTACCGTGGCATAATTGGCGCCCAACGTTCAATAGCTTCTTGGCATCGTTGACGGTTTGAAAAAAAAATTTTTTTTTTCTTCCTCCAAGTGAGGGGGGGGTTGTCATTTGTTTTCCTTTTTTTACTACACTAGCTATCTTACCCTAGCATTTTCTTAATTTATTATTTGAAACTAAACGAACAGAGCGAAGAGGAGCACAACCTTTTAATGAAATAAAATTATTATAAACGAACATATTTATTGACTTGAAATTTTCTTTTCTTTTCTTATTTTTTTTTTTTTTTTTTGAAATCGGGGTTTCGGGTTTTGCCCTGTTAGTTTAATTAAGTTGGCTCAGTTAATTCTTTTTTTTTGCTATAATTTTGTTTAAATAATTTTAGTATAGTATTTATAGCTTAAAATTTAGGAAATAAGAATAAATTCTAAGGACTTCTTTTTTCTAGATCTAGGTTTATTATTTTATAGGTTACGTTTATAAATTACGTTTAATTATTGCCGAGATTATTTACTTCCTTACAATCATGGACATTAATAGATTAACTTCAGATGAATTGTCATACGAATTATGTATTAGGGATCTGGCGTCAGATGGCAACGTTCTGCAGAAGCGTAGCGCCTTACGGGAAGCTATTCGTGCAAATCGCATGCCGCAGTCTTCTCAACTTGATGCCTTTTCAGAACTTAGTATCTGTGATCAGAAACTTTTAAGACTTCGCGAAGATTTGGTAAATTTTGATCACAGAAATAAACACAATGAATACCAACGAATTTATTCTCGATTAATACATGTTTCCGGTAGATTAAACAGAATAGTTGATAGTAATATGCGACATAAGCAAATGAAGTCAGACCTAACATCACGTTGTACTCAATTACTAGATATTTTAAACACAGTGTCAGAGTGTCATCAGGCGGATGCACAGGCATCATCCACCATACAATCGTCGATATTGGACGATGAAATTCCTCCGCTGTTAAATCAGGTGTCTCCTGTCATTTTCGATTCCTTAGTTGCCGCAACTCCTTTAACAGTGCCATCTACAGTGGTCGATAATTTAATTGATCTACAATCTATACAATCATGTCATGTCACTACCACTTCATCTACAACGGTAACTTACTCAAGTCCATTAAATGCTAGTCGTATTGCCTCAGTTTCTTGTACGTCACATTCAGTTATTCCAACCCCAGATCTCAGTACTTCACGTCAGGTTAGATATCATCTACCCCCTTCACAACTTGACGATCACCCCGTTCCATACGACACTCAAATCGATTCGTCTGCTAACTTAGCTACTGAAGCTGCTAATTTACGACTTGTCGACACTCCAGTAATGCGAGACTATGACCAACCGGTAACGAATCATTTTGTTAAATATTTCGACATTAACAAATGGCCTATTGCCAAGTTCGATGGAAAATCGTCCATTGCTAGCTTTCTAGAGCGAATCGACGAGCTACGGATATCGCGAGGAGTGTCAAAAGATGTACTATTTAGGTCCGCTACTGAATTATTCACCGATAGCGCTCTAATTTGGTTTCGCTGGGCTAAAGCGAGCATTTTTACTTGGGACGATTTAGTCACTCAGTTGAAACATACATTTCTACCTTCTGATAATGACCGCGAAATATGGAAAGCCATTAATACTCGCAAACAAGGACCTACAGAAAAGGTTGTTTTATTCATTGCCGATATGGAAAACTTGTATAGCAAACTCACTCGTAAACCTCCGGAATCAGAGCGACTTAGCACTATTAGGGATGGTTTGTTACCGTATTTACAATTAAGATTAGCTGGCAATCCAATATGTTCTATTAGTCGATTAGTGGAATTCTGTAAACCTATCGAAGAAACGGTTTTTCGATTGAAAAATCAATTACCAAGTTCTGTAACCATTCATCCTTTGTTAGGTTCTGGTTTAACTCATCAACGCCGAACTCATTTTTCAGAAATTCTTGTTGATAGTGAAGATACTACTCAGGGTAACGCCCCAAATCATCAATTAAATCTGAATCCCGTGGATTTAGTATCTGGACCTAATCGTCCAACCTCTGCTGATAACAGTTCTTCTTTAAACACAAATCAAAGATCCAGTGTTAGTGATCGTAGAATTGTTACTTGTTGGAACTGTGGACAGCCAGGTCATCGCTTTCAACAGTGCACACAACCCTCAAAAGTGTTATGTTACCGTTGTGGCAAACCTGGGGTTACAACCAGAAACTGCCCAATTTGTTCGGGAAACGGAAACTCGGGTCGCTAGTTAGTCGTATGGTGGCCCGAGAACGTTCAAAATCGGCTTCTCTCTCTTTCTCTGAGCATCAGGTTGATACAAAACATAAAGCTATTTTAGATTTTATTATTTCTCATGCTGAAGGCGATCAAAGGCCTTATCTGGAAGTTTCTGTATTAAAATATCCTATCCTTGGACTTTTGGATTCAGGAGCGACAAATACTTTAGTAGGGCAATCAGGATTGGATATTCTGCTAAAATTAGGGTTAACAATGGATGGGAAGAAACAAGTTACTTGCACGGTTGCAAACGGTCAGACTTGCTCTTCAATTGGCGTTATTAGAACCCCATTTTGCTTGATGGATAAAATCCATATTTTAGACGTCTTAGTGGTTCCACAACTTCCCCACCGCTTAATTCTGGGTACTGACTTTTGGATCTCGATGGGCATCGTTCCTGATTTAAAGAGGGACATTTGGCATTTTAGTTCCGACATCCCTGTTAAGTCATTTGTTGAATCTTGTGGAATTCAAGACAAAGATCATGTAACCCTTGAGCAACGTCAAGCGTTGAACTCTCTTCTGGAAAGGAAATTTAAACTTATTAGCACTAGTCTAGGTTATACTAATGTCGCCGAACACGAAATTATTACGGACTCTCCGCCTATCAAGCAAAGGTATTACCCAGTTTCACCCCCAAAACAAAAAATCATTGACGAGGAAGTACGTAAAATGCTTGATGACGGGATCATCGAACCTTCAAAGAGTGGTTGGTCTTCGCCAATCTTGTTAGTTCCCAAGCGTGACGGTAGCTACCGATTTTGTGTAGATTATCGAGCCCTTAATGCTGTAACTAAGAAAGATGCATATCCTATTCCTTATGTGTCGGCTATTTTGGATCGTCTACGAGACGCTCGTTATATTAGTACCTTAGATATAAAATCGGCGTTTTGGCAAGTCAGTGTAAAAGAGTCATCGCGAGAGTATACTGCATTCACGGTACCCGGTCGGGGACTCTTTCATTTTAAAAGAATGCCATTTGGACTCACCAATAGTCCTGCTACGTGGCAAAGATTACTTGATACTGTCTTGGGTGCTGATTTGGAACCGCATGTCTTAGTCTATCTGGATGACATTATTGTAATTTCTCCAGATTTTGAAACACATCTGGAAATATTGTCTAAAGTTTTTGACAGACTTCATGCTGCTGGTTTAACCCTCAGCGAAGACAAGTGTCGGTTTTGTTGTTCTTCACTAAAGTACCTTGGTTATGTTGTAGATTCTGATGGCCTTAGAGTGGATCCAGAAAAAGTGGAAGCAATTTTAAATGTCCCTAGTCCTAGCAACGTTCATGAGGTCAGACGTTTCCTAGGTATGGCTAGTTGGTACAGGAGATTCGTTCCCAATTTTTCCTCTATTGTCGCCCCAATAACTCGTTTAACCCAAAAGAATATTAAATTCCACTGGACTGAAGATTGTGAATTGGCCTTCAATACTATCAAGGATCATCTTGTATCGGCTCCAATTTTAACCTGTCCCGATTTTAGCCGCCCCTTTACTTTACAAACCGATGCTTCTGCGTACGGCATAGGCTCAGTTTTGACACAGAGAATTGATGGCGAGGAAAGAGTTATATGTTTTATATCGAGGTCGCTAACTAAACAGGAGCGAAACTTCTCCACAACAGAGAGAGAATGTTTGAGTGTAATATACGCCGTAGAAAAGCTACGCCATTATCTAGAAGGCACGCACTTTACGGTAGTAACAGATCACGCCTCCCTAATTTGGTTAAACCGTTTAAAAGACCCCACAGGTCGTTTAGCTCGTTGGGCTTTAAGACTGCAACCGTTTGACTTTACCATTGTGCACAGAAAAGGTAAAGAGAACGTCGTACCGGATTTCTTATCTCGCTCTGTCCCAGTTTCTGTCAATACAATATCTACCAAACACGAATTCAGTTCAACAACTGATAAATGGTACTTAGACATGTTAAACAAAGTTGAAAGCAAGCCGAATAAGTATCCCCAGTTTCGTATTGAAAATAATATTCTATATAAATATGTTCGCTGTCGTATTCCAGAGTTGTCTTCTAATTCTGATTATTGGAAAATTGTAGTCCCAAAAGACAAACGTAAGGATCTCATTCAGACTCATCATGATGACGTGCGCTCCGGTCATGTGGGTGTTCATAAAGTTTACTGGAAATTGTACAACTGGTACACCTGGCCAAAAATGCGTTCGGACGTCGCTAAATATGTCAAATCTTGTCATACTTGCGCAGCATACAAACCAGAACAAAAGAGACCCGCTGGTCATATGGGTAAGCGCCCTGAAGTTACTAAACCTTGGCAGCTAATAAGTCTAGATTTTGTTGGTCCGTTGCCTCGTTCGAGTCATGGTAATAGTTATATTCTTGTGGTTAGTGATTATTTTAGTAAATATGTCCTGACTTTCCCTATTAGATCGGCTTCGGCAAAAAGTCTTTGTCGGCTGGTAGAAGATCACGTATTTTTAGTTTATGGCGTACCTCCGTATTTGATATGCGATAATGGTACCCAAATGCGTAGTAAAATGTTTGAGAAACTTTGCAATAATTATCGTACAAAACTTTCTTATACTGCGCTATATTATCCTAGGGCTGATCCCTGTGAGCGCGTCAACAAAACTGTTAAAACAATGATAGCCATGTATGTTAAGGATAATCAGCGAAAATGGGATGACCACTTGCCCGCGATCAGCTGTGCGATACGAACGGCAATCAGTGAGACGACCGGTTACTCACCGTACTATGTTAATTTCGGCCGTGAATATATTCAGACAGGTGACCAACATGGGCACCAGCTGCCATGTAGTGAGGATATAAGTCATGATAATGCTATTAAACAGCGTCAATTGGGTTTCCAAAAGTTGTATGAAAAGGTTAAACAAAAATTGCATGCGGCTCAGGAACGCAATAGAAAAGTTTATAATCTTCGTCGTCGTCCGGTTCATTATGAAATAGGTGATAAAGTTTGGCGCAGAAATAAGGCACGATCTGATGCAATTAATTTTATAAATGCCAAATTATGTTCAAAATTCGTTGGCCCGTTTATCGTTAAGCGAAAGATTGGTTCTTGGACCTACGAATTGGTAGACGAACTAGATGAACCGAAAGGTATATGGCACGTGCAGGATCTCAAATCATATCATGACACGAATCTCGATTTTTAATCAGATTGTTCAGTCCTGGGAGGTAAAATCTAGGTTATCTAGAAGTTTGTATGTGTGTATGTCTATTAATCCTTGTTTTGAAAAATTGTTGCGCGGAAATTTGAATCAGTAAATTTTGCTACAAAATTTACTTCTTCCGAAGGAAGGGGGGAGTGTCACGGTCCACTTTATTTTGATCTGATTTTGCAAAAGAAGTGTGCGTGTGTTGGTCTGGAGAGTGGACTCTGCTCTGCTGTTTGGCTCGAGTGCTTGTATTGAAGGGTTTAACTACGGGTAATTATAAGTACATATGATAGCAAATTGGCCATCGGTAGTTTATAATTCGGCTATACCAACCTCAAAGATCTCTTGTCGTATTAATACTGTCCATAGGCGTACGCCAAATTTTAGCCTTTACATTACCATAATAAAATTAATATCTTTTTAACTAAAAGAGATTACGTAATGCCGTCAAGTGTTCTAGATAGGCATTTTATAGGGCTATCACCTAAATGATTTTAATTGTTTGGATTCAGCGTTTTAGGCGCTAATACCCCTTTTTCCTACCCAAGTGATGGCAGATGCCAACTCATTTTCTAGACATTTCGATTCCTATTTAATTTCCGGGGAGTTTAATTCGAGGAGCCATATTTTAAGACAGAAAGTAAATGGTAGTCGTTGTGTGAAAGTGGTAAATAGTTTTTGAAAATCCATAATTTTGGGATAAATCCACATTCACCGACATTTTGTGATTTTCACATAATATTCTGTTGATTTGTTTCGTATTTTAATTTTGTGAAGATCTTAACTCCGTAAGAGGATTTTGAAGCCATTATTTCAAACACCGTCTTAATACTGCTAAGAAATATTCAAGCATCTTCTGAGGCCCTCCATAGAGGTATGTTAAATTTCTAAAGTTAACCAAATTATTATTAGCTGATACTATGTCACGAGCATTTGTCAATTGAGGTTAATTATTTTAGGGTCGCTCTGGCAGGGTGCACATCACATTTCCCCTATGTATGTATAAGTTGTCCTTGAGTTTTCGTCTAAGAGAAATTATTCTGGGTTATCGAATACGGTTCTGCTGTCCAGTTGCAGACTTTCCTTTCACTTGTCTACTTGGAGACGCCTAAGAGGTTCCCGTGGTTTCCAGACAATCCATCGAGGCCTATGTGATAATCGAGGTTCCTGAATGAAAAATATATGTTGCTCTGGTATGTAATTACTGTATAAATTGTTTTTGACTCGGAACATCCATTTAAACTTGTGGAAATTATAAGAACGCTTCGTGAAACTCTGGACCAGAACACGAGCATATACACATTGCTACATGTATGAAATTCCGATTCTAAGTTAAAATATTTAAATACCTGTACACACATATAAGCTTAATTTGCTCTTTTACCTAGAACAAAGTAATAATATTTATCTATTACATTTTTTTTTAATGTGTTCCGTCTGATTCTTTGATAAGCAATAATCATTAGCTTGTCTGCTTAATTTAATTGTAAATTACGTTGTTTATTATATATATATATTTTTAATTTACTTACTATGATTTAATACATAATAATACACATATATAATCATACGTATAAATAATAATAATAGAGATATGTAAGTACAAGGTTGTAAACCAAAATATATGGCCATATAGTTGGGAAATCGCTATATTTTTTTTTTGTGCTAAATTATTTTATTGAAATTACTTTAGTTCATGAATATATGCATATTAATATATTTCTTTGTCATAACCTAAATAAATATCTTGCTTATTCATTTGTCTATCCACTTAGAGTTGTGAGTTATTTCGTGATTTTGGAACACAATTAAAATAAAATACCTAGCCAAATCAATTGTTTTATTTTTTTTAAATCACGTGGCGCCCTAATCATATATTAATTATTTAAATCATATTTATCGTACTGTCCTGCTCTACTGATATAGCTGGCATTGATTTGGTACTTAATTATTTTAGGCAGATCATATTTAAGATATTTTAGGTTGTTTAACTAAACTTTAATTATCATTTCTTTATCTTGTTGGTACGTGTGTTACGCATATACTTATGTATATATATTTTTCTGTTAGCTAATTATATGTGCCACGATAAACAAGGACCCTGAGAGTCTCATGCTCACTATGCTCACTATGCTCTATTATACCGTCTAACCTTTTTTTTTTCTTCTTTTACTCCGAGGTTACCGTGGCAATTGGTAGTTCTCTACCTCCGCTCCCTCTCAAGACTTTGGGAGGCGATATTGACCTTGGTGCGCCCTTGACCTCGAACAATGAAAATTGTCACGTACCCTTGGACTTGATGCTATGAAATCGCTTCAAGGTCAAGGAGATGACGATGAAAATGTAGATTTTCTTAAGATATATGGATGGAGATCCAGAATCTCAATTGTACATTACTAACTTAACATCATAGATTTGTCCACAATTTTAGACTAATAATTAATTCTGTTGATGAAACTGGGTGTATCATATTTTTTAACGTACCTACAGAGAATATTTGATTTACATTCTTCCTCAAGGAACAGTAGTATGAATGTATACATAAATTAATATTAACAAGTATTAATCAATTTTTAACATCAAACTTGATAACAGCGTGGTCCCTATTAGCTTTAACATTATGCTTTTATGTTGTTCTAATATACACAGAAATAGTTCAAGTAAAAGACAGGAATAATTGAACATTATTTCTAGAGGTAAAAAACATATCGCAACTTATTTGAAAATTGCGAATGCAGTGCTCACAAACGACGCACCGTGAGTTGACTAGTGACATTCGCGCAAATTCAATTTAGAATATTGCTAAGTAAACTAACATGTTCATCAGAGTTCCTAATAAGCTAGGCATATTAAAATTATCAGAGGAAAGTTTTGCTATTGTTTCTATGTTCTCACCCTCTATGTTTTTTTGGGCCGCTGAACACGAATTTAAAGTTTGCAAGCAAATGTTTGGCCCGGAACTTTGTTTTTTGGCACTTATTGCTCAAATTTTGGCACTTTTCTCAGTTTTTGGCCTATATCTCAGTAAAGGAAGCGTTTTTTCGACAAGCCCTCTCTATACAAAATTAAAGTAGATACTTGAAATTTTCCTATATTATCACTTTTTTTTGTAAGACCTACCTTTCCGCCGCTAGATCGCGCCAAAAAAGGGACATATTCCTGGACGCAGTATACCTTACATGAATAATGAATACAAGGAAAGTAATTGAAAAAATGAAGACAAACGAATAAAATGAAGTTATTACTAAAGTAGTTATGTACAGTGTATTATAGTCAGTAGTATAATATATACTCATATCATGATACTCAATGATAAATGTTACGAATGATGAATGTCGCTGCCGTCATAAATTGGACTGCCTTAATCATCTGGAACAAACAGGAGATGTTATTTTATGGATTTATTGATAGACGAGGTGAGTAGTAATCTGCACATGTTTACTGATGAAGATACTGTTGTACATAACTTCGTTTTTCAAGGAACTGTCACATCCTCTTCAGTCCGTACATCTATTCTCATTATTTTTTCAGGTAGTCGAGAGTCTATACTGAACAGAAGATATGGGGCAGCTTGTACATCCATATTGACTACCTCAGACAGGTACATTTATGCTCCAAGTATGTGATTGTAGTTTTTGGGGAATAAAATGTTACATACCTTCGTCCTCCTTGTTCAAATTTTTTTCGATGGTCTCAACAACCGGGGAGAAGCCCAGTTCGTCCTGTACTTCGACGTTGAATGGTCCGTCCTCAAGGGCATTTGTGAAATCTGTCTCGATTGTCACGTTGTTGCAGGGCCCCTCACAGTTGATGCACAGATTGGTGCAATCGAGGCCTGCTTTTTTGCAGCTACGTTTTTTTGCGCAGGTCTTGACGCATCTGCATGACACCAGACGCAGCAATTCGGGAGGAGTAGCGGCTTGCAGAGAGGTGATCGATTCCAGGCAATTTATTGCTCGTTTCCAACCCCAATCTTCGGCATTTTTCTCAACACCCCAGCCATTGCTGCACCTGGTATTACACCCTAAAACTGTACTGTGTGGCTGCAGCAGGTGATGGTGGTAGTGCAGCTATTTTTGATGAGCTTTTGAAAGCTGCCTTCTTATAATTAATATACCTCAGACGGTTTATCGACGGTTCACTCCTTCCTGTGTAGCCGTACACGTTGACCAGGAATCTCTCCCCTGCTGCTACATTGCTTTCTGGAGATGCCTCAGAGTTTTTGAACACACTTACAACATCGGCAAGGTGGGGGTTTTTGGTGAGAGTTTTCACAAACTTCAATTTCCCTTGGTTGTAAGGTACTGAAGTTGTATTACACCCACTCATTGCGTGAAGAAACATGATGTGTTCTTTAATGGTTTTGTTTTGCAGAGCGTGCACAGGAGAATAGGTGGTTGGAGGAACGTTTCTCTTTCCTGGTTTCAGGAAGAATACGTTTCCACGTTGGCAAAAACTTGTGAGGATGACCAACAGGTCGATGTCTTCTCCAACTACCACCACAGTCTCGGTACGTTCGGCCTAAGACAGGGCTTCGTTCACAATGACGGTGTCGGCATCTTCTGGGGCTGCAGTAAAGTTCAGTTGCAAGATTTGTCCAAAACAAACTAATATACATATACATACATACATAGCAAGTTAAATGAAAGCTTGTAAAAAACCATTCGAGTGTTCCTTCCAACATTTTTACCGCTCACGCAAATTTTGGAAATTTAATTAAATTTAATTATATTCAGCAATCATGACAACCCATACAAAATACGAATTCATTATAAATCATTTACGATCAACAGTTAAGTTTCATAGCGGGGGCGATTTCCGCGAGAACGGCGAATTTCACTAGATATGGGAATAAGGCCCTTTTTCGGCGCGCTCTAGAGGCGGAACAGTTAGTCTTCCAAATAAACGTTATATATAAAAAATATACGAAATTTTATCTACTTTAATTTTGTATAGAATGGACTTGTCGAGAAAATGCTTCCTTTCTGAGATATAGGCCAAAAACTGAAAAAAGTGCCAAAATTGGGGTAAAAAGTATCAAAAAAACAAAGTTTCAAACCAAATTTTTGCCTGCAAACTTCAAATTCATGTTCAGTGATCCAAGAAACATAGAGGGTAAGAAAATCAAAACTATAGCAAAACTTTCCTCTGAACCCCCATTTTTTTCCTAATATGCCTAGCCTATTAAATTGTACTCATACATTTTTATATTTTTCAGGTCAAGAAAGTGAAATTTTTACTGGAGTAATGTATAATACTTATGCCCCACCACCCGGCTTTTGTTTTGATATTCTTTGTACCGATGAACCGATTATTGATGATGCAAAGAGTCCTGAATACAATGTTGACAGACGGGTAAGATAACTAGTTAAATACCTACAGATATGGTTTTACTTTTATTAAACTGTCGATAACATTGATAATACCATAGCCTAAGTTCAGATTAGTAAAAAACAGTAGGAACTATTTTATTCATGGGATGAGTGAAGGGTGTGAACTTCGAGTGTAAACTCAAGTTTGGAGGTTTGGAGATGTGTCGCTTCAGTCGCCATATTCAAAACAAAGGTGCAAACAGGTTTTTCGAAATTTTTCGTTTCCTGTTAGCTATTAAATTTATAAATACTTTTCAACACTATCGGTGCCACGGTCTATTTGATGGGCTGAACTCTGTCTCGTCCATATCACTGCCTTGAAGATAATCCTTCTCCATGGGAATTTCATGGTCCTCGGTTTCCGTTTTGTTGTGAACGTAAAAGCTGTCTCATCAGGTAGGCAGAAGACAGGGATTTATAGGATTTGCATTTTGCTTTAATACACTTAATATTTTATGGTAAAGTTTCTATATTTTACCTATGCTTGCATAGAAGAAGAAGAATTTAATATACTAATTTGTTTCTTAATATATGCTCTACAGAATAGGTATGACCAATCTTTTTGCAATTCTCGGCTCAAAACTTTTTTTAATCTCCTTGCTTTTTAGCATTGACTTACATTGACTTTCTTAATACTGATGCCATGGCAAAATTTAATAAAAGCTGTAGATAATTTTATTATGTACAAAATTGTCATAATGCCAATTTTTCTTGGAATCGAACGAATACAAGATATTTCTATTAACCTGCTTGCACCTCTGTCTCCAATATGGCGACTAGAGCGCCATAGCCTAACCCAAAAAGTTGACTTTACACGTTTCATGAGCAAAATAGCCTCTACCATTTTATGCAAAGTTACACCGTCATTAGGAGAATAATGATTGTAGTATAAGAATATTCAAGACATAAAAACTTTCGTTAATAGGAAAACTTTTATATCCCTTATTTAAAGTTTATATCATTAGAAAGAGTGACCGCAAAATGCAAAAAATTGCCTGTTTCGTGGCCCTTCGAATCGGACTTAATTTTAGTCCTAAATGATATTTTATGGTAAGACACTGATCTCTTTTAAATTTGAGCCTACTTTTAGGTACAGGGTTATGGGATCTTCAGTCTTCTGGTGGTGCTAAAAATAACACAAGAATACAAACACAAATTTGACGTCAGAATTACTCTATTATTTTCGTTCACCTGATTTTGACGCACCTATCTGGAGGGCACACAAAACCTCATCCAATAACACAGAAATGCAAATGCAAAAATCATTAACGAAAAGAGAAATTTGACAGTTTACAAATGGTTAATAATTGTATTTATTTGTTAAAAGTCTCCTAATTAAATTGGAAACAATATTAAAATATGCGTAAGACATCAATGCTTTACATAGTTAGTTTTCGAAATTGCTGACATTATTTGGTTATTTGCTATAAATTAAAATGTACCAAAAAATTTATTGAAGGAGCGGTTACTCTGTGGTAGTTAATCATTTTGCACAAATAACTAAATAAAACACACTATGTTTTCTACCACATGGTGGTAGAAAACATAGTAGTGTGTTTTATTTAGTTATTTGTGTTAAAATGTACCATTTGCACGCTAGGTTGACATATTTTCCATAAGACTCATGCAAATGTTTTTAAAAATTTTTAACTTTATGAGTTTCCTAATGACTGAATATTTTACAGAAAATTGTGTCATATAGAAATATATTAAAAAAAGCTTTATTTCAGATTTTTTTCATTATTTTTGCCTAACGCCTCAACCTCCTTAACAGGGTTCAACATCTTGCCATAAAATATCAATTAGGACTAAAACTAAGTCCGATTCCAACAGCCACGTAACAGGCGATTTTTGCAGTCACTCTTAATATTGTAAAATAAAATTATCTGGTTGGGTATTACAATTACTCAATTACCTGATGGTTACAATTTGAAAAATGAAACTTTTCTTTAAGAGCTCAGTAACTTTGTCAGGTCGTACGCACCCGATAATTTATGAAAATAGTCAATAAGATCTTGAACTAAAATAAAACATTATTTACCTACCGGTGTAATAGCTCAGCGTGTTAATGATAAGCATGCTTGGTTAGACGGTCTATGGTGTACTTGTTTCGATCCACATCTCCGACACTGGTAGTGTCGGTGGGTAATGATTAATGACTGCGTTTTTTCCCCTTCCGGATGCCTAGGTTGTAAATTTAGGGGTTGTCTACTATGTGTGATGTATGTTTATTGAAAATAACTAAAATTAATGTCTAAAATGTTTCAAAATCTTGAAAATGTAGAAGAGGAAATTTCTACTTATCAGGAAAGATTTTCATAAAGAGTGTCGATTGTCCAAAACTAAGTATAAAAAATAGAGCTACTAATTACTTGTAGAAAATTAAGGTGGTGGGTTAATCTTATATAGTTCTCCAAAAGAAGTTTTCCTCGTCTAACTACACCCCTTTAATAGGGCATACAATAAATGCACTTTAATTTTTATCTCAAAATATCATAAACAGAAAAAATGAAATTACTACTAATCTTGTCAAATTGAAACTTGATGCCAGCCAATTAAACGTTTTAAAATAGATATTCTCGATTGAAATAACGCACAATAGCTCTTCAGAAATATTACAGATATGATAAGATCACTTCCTGATATAAACCTAAATGTAAGTAGTTACAAGAGTACTTCAGGTGCTTTAAGTACATTTTTTCTCACAACCATCACTACAGAACAGGTATTAAATGCAATTTAAACCTTAAATAACAGAGATTCTTGACACACATGAAGTCAATTAAATAAATTTGCGATTCAACATTACATTCTTTAACACATCTTAGTTTTCGAAAAGACATAGACAGTTCAATTTTTGCCATTTCTAGAGGATAACCAATATATTTTCGGTGTTTTGCTGTGAGCCAGAATTAATTTTCCTACCATATTTTGGCACCAATAGAGCATGTAGAATAAATTTATTATTTTTATTCTTTTGAATACGAAGCCATAGCATTTCTCCTACCTTATTCTTGTCTTTCACGCGCCAATACACTTGACTGTGATTACGGTCTCGGATGATTAGGGGTTCAGCTTGAGCTCTTTGCCCCAATCATAGCTGTAGACCTGAACCGGCCTCGTAAGGGGTGGGCCCGCTTTTTACGACTACCCCCCCTCCTGCAAATGCAGACGGTGTAGGCGAAGTTAGCAGACCTCCCCTGGTCCTGGCTGTTGGACCCCGCCAGCTGGGTCGTTTCATGTGGCGTTCTTATGTCTTGAGTTTCTTTCTTTGCTGGCACGTCGGCTCCCGGGAGCGTCTTTCGTCTGTCGTGAGAGGGAACGGCTGTTGCTGTACCCTTTCGGAATTTGGAAGGGTTTGGAGGTGTGTGGCTAGTCGGAGACCAGGGTGCCAATTGACATCACGTGCTCCGATTTCGTCGGAAGGGAGTTTTTGGCTGTGTAGCTCAAGAATTGTGTTCAGTCAAGGACGCTTGTTTTAGCGTCAGAGGCCGGTGCGGGCTAGGGTAAGGGTATCTAGCTGGTTGTTTGCTGGATATCCCTGGGATCGGGTGATTTGAGTGTTTTGGTCATTGTCTGCTTGCGGCGTGGCTTGAAGATCGGGCTGAAAGGAAGGTTAGTTATACTTACCCATTATCCAGGATCTGGAGCTTCGGCCTCTTATGCCTAGGAGCGTCGTTGGGGTCGTAGTCAGTCGCCTGTCTGACCAGCGGATTCCCATGCTCTGCTGCACGGGCGTATAGTTTCTTCGCTCTGTCCTGGATGACTTCAGTTACCAGGGTGTATTCCAGGTCTCTGAAGATGTTGGCGTTTCTGACAAACCATGATGCATCCACGGCGCACCTAAGTGCGACGTTTTCCACGACTTGTATCCTCTTCAAGTAGGTGGCTGCTTGGTATCCCCAGGCAACGGAGGCGCTTGTCTTTCAACTATCTTCGCCAGAGCGTTTCGTCATCGATTTACAAATCTTAATGTCCAGCTAGCTAGCCTTGGAGTTACAGGAGCTATCAGGACCACTCCAGCCCTAGCAATGGAGGCCCTTCTATGGCTCACTCCCTTGCACATCGAGGTGGAACTAGAAGCCAAGAAAGCAACAAATAGGCTGTTCAGAAATAGAATGTGGAACGGGACGAGCCGGGGATGGAGCATACAAATGCCCTGGATCTGCCGGTAAGGGACCAGGTAATCAGAGGATGACCGGTGTCTCTCCATCCACAGGTTCACTATGCCATACTCAGTTGTGTTTCTCAGTCGAAAGGACTGGGAGCGCGATAAAGATCATCTTCTGAGTCTCGAATGGTACACAGATAGATCTAAGACTCAGGAGGGAACTGGTGCTGGCATACACGGATGCATACCAGGGGCTCGTATATCGGTGCCACTTGGAAAGTATCCCACTGTATTCCAAGCAGAAATATACGCCATATTGGTGTGTGCAAGCGAGAATCTCAGAAGAGATTTTCGTTAACAAACATATTTACATACCTCAAGGCTGGTCATAAACTGTCAGAATATTTTGAGAGAACTGTGTGAACACAAGTCTGTTAAACTCTTATGGGTACCCAGGCACAGAGGTGTGGAAGGAAACATAGAAGCAGACCGGTTGGCGTAACTCCTTTCCCTGGCCCTGAGCCTGCCTTCGGTCTGCCAAGAAGTCGAACTGAAACAGAGTTACGAGACTGGGCCATGGCAAGGTTCAAGAAGTATTGGAATCAGGCCCCTGGAATGAGGCAATCGAGGCTCCACATAAAGAGATAATGTTCAGCTTTGCGTCATTTAAATGTTTTATAAGGTTCCCTTGAGTTTGCATTTAGCGTAGCTATTCGCTGTACAGTATTCGTATTATTGCGTTTATTTCACGAAATGAGCAATTATTACAGGAATATCTGGTTGATTTCATAAAAAATGTTTGCTAGATCTTGTAGATAACTATTTTCTCCTTTCCTATCATTTTAATTTGCCTGTGACCTTTGAATATAAGAGAGAGATACTATAGTATTGTTTGATGTCTTACCAGGACTAGAAATGATTCCTGATAACTTTTAACCCATGCTTTAAAGTAAATACAAAAATAGAAAACTGTTTTCTCTTGTGACATTGATTATAAAGTATTTATTATAAAAATGTTTCGTAAATTATGAAAGGTCATTAACACATAAAATCAATATATTTGTAAATAAATAATTATTATGGAAGAATTATTAAAAAGCTTTTAAACAGCTTATCTCAATATTATGTACAATAAATTTAATTGTCGATATTAGACTTAAACTTATAATTGTTTAATTCTAAATACCTAGATCCGGTTTTTCGAGATTTCTAGAAGAGGGATTGAATCACATGATACTTTTCAAACATCTTCTGAATGGTTTGAGATATCTCAATTTTATTATATGAGGGATTAAACATATCACACAAAGCAGACAACCCCCGAATCCAAAATTCAGGCTGTTCGGAAGGGGGTAATAATACATCTGAAGGAACGCAGACAACATCCACTACCAACCAACATTACCAAAGTCGGAACTGGGGATCGAACCTAGTACAGGAAAGTTAGTCTAACCAAGCGCTGCCAAAGCTGGCTGCATATTCGTAAATTACAGACGCAAATAGCGATTCTATTTTCCGAACGTCTCAGATTAAGTGACAGTGACTAATGAAATAAAAACACTAAACTGTTTTTAACGTTTTCACACATATTACGTCAACATGATGATCGTTTTGCTAAAACATTAGCTTCATCAGATAAGCGCTCTACTACACTATTTACAAATTGAACTTATTGGACCTTAACTACATGACATTGCATTACCTGAAAACTAATTTCCATATAATTGTAATTATTTACTAATAATATAAAATATACTACTAAGAAATTAAATTAAAATGGATTTAAAAGTGGAGAATTATTTATGTCTAATTGGTCATTAAGTAAAATATTACAGTTTTTATACCTATTAAATTGTAAGCTCTCAAGCGACGTCAACTTTGATCCCTTAGTAGCTGTATGGGGGATATCAAGATTGTCGTTAAATAAGTGCTTTTCTTCCAAAAGGTGATTTGCAAAGGTAGAATTATTTTTATTATTCAAAAAAGATGTTTTGTGTTTCATTATACGTTTCCTGAAATTTCTATCTGTTTGTCCCACATATGTCTTAGGGCAAGTTCCACAAGTTAGCTTATATACTCTCGACAATTCTTTTTTATGTTTATCTTTATTGTTTTTAATAACAGAGCCTAAAGTATTATTAGTTTTATAAGCTACATTCAGACCTTGCTTCTTTAAAAATGTACTCATCTTTTCGGACGGGTCGCCAATGAATGTTAATTAACAATATTAGATTTTGAATTATCAATTATCTTTATAGGTAGAATACTCTACATTTACCCTGTTATAGTACCGCTTTTTGTGTAAAAACTTATCTATAAAGGAGGCTTAAAATCCGTTGATAACCGCGATTTACTTAATTAAGTTTAACTCCTTATTAAATTCGTAATCTGATAATGGAATATTTAATAGCCTATGTAACATACTATGATAAGCTGCATACCTAGACGATATTTTAACCTGTTTTGTGGCACTACAAGTCAACTGGATAGTTTTTTAGATTACATTAATTCATTACATTCGAATATTAAATTCACCATGGAAAGAAAAAGTAGTAATAAACTTATTTTTTTACTTTTAACAATAACTAGAGTTGACAATACACACCAATTCTCCATTTATCACAAACCTTCACATACTGATACCACGATAAATTACATGTTATTACACCCTAGACAGCATAAGCATGCAACTTATCATAGTATGTTACATAGGCTATTAATTATTCCATTATCAGATTACGAATTTAATAAGTAGTTAAACTTAATTAAGCAAATCGCGGTTAACAACGGATTTCAAGCCTCTTTTATAGATAACTTATTGCACAAAAAACGATATAATAACGCTCTAAATGCAGTATATCTGACCTATAAAGATCATGATAACTCAAAATCTAATTTTATGTCATTAACATTTATTGGCGACCCATCAGAAAAGATCAGTAAGCAAGGTCTGAATATAGCTTATAAAACTAATAATACTTTAGGCTCTATTATTAAAAACAATAAAGACAGGAATAAAAAAGAAGAATTGCCGGGAGCTAACTTGTGAGACTTGCCCTAAGATATATATGGGACAAACAGGTAGAAATTTTAAAAAACGTATAAGTGAACATAAGAATTCTTTTTTGAATAATAAAAATAATTCTACCTTTGCAAATCACCTTTTGGAAGAAAAGAACTTATTTAACGGCAATTTTGATTTCCTTCATACAGCTAGTAAGGGATCAGTTGACGTTACTTGAGAGCTTAGAAATTAATAGGTATAAAAACTGTAATATTTTACTTTACGATCAATTAGACATAAATAATTCTCCACTTGCAGATCTATTTTCATTTCATTTCTCAGTAGTATATTTTATATTGTCAGTAAATAATTACAACTACATGCAAATTAGTTTTCAGGCAATTCAGTGTCATGTATTTAAGGTCCAATAAGTTAAATTTGTAAGTAGTGTTGTAGTGCGCTCATCTGATGAGGCTAATTTTTTAGTGAAACGATCGTCGCGTTGACATAATTATATGTAAAAACATTAAAAACTTCATTAGTGATAATGGATTTTCACTAAGTAAAAGTCAAGTCTACCAACTAAATGACAGTGGTAATCAGTGGTGCAAGGAACATTTGCGTCGTTTTTGGTGTTGGGAAAATATCTCAAATACTCCTTATCCTTCTCGGATACCACCTACTGACTATGTGTATAAAAATAAATTACTGTTTTGAATCCGTATATACACTTTTTACTCAATTATAATTAATAGTGCAATATGTCGTATGTTGCAGACGTAACTTGTTGATACGTATGGAAGTTATTCAGAGTAATTCGTAAAACTGAATTGCTATTTATGTCTGTAACTTACGAACATGCTAGCTGGCTGAACTGCCGTGCCGGTTCTTCCAAATACAGTTTTAGCAAAAGTACACTTTTACGGCATAATAATATATTCTAGATTATATTTTTTTTACAGCCATATTTTTTTGTATGTCACTCTTATATAAGTAGAAACAGTTTATTATTACAAGAAATTTTGTTTACATTAATGTACAGTTCTATTTAATAAAAGCTGTATTCACATGTCGATCAAGTTTACCTAATTTCAGTTTCAATTGATTACATGTTTAGTGCAGTAAAAGAAGCATTTTAATTTGCACAGTCTGGATACAGAAATATTATGATTTTATCCTGCTTGGGGTATCACCGGGAGTAAGTTTTGGACCTCGAAAACCTTGTGCTACTTTTTTTATAAACAGTTAAATACTTTTTACTGCGTTTTTCGAAGTTAAAATGTAAATAACTCCGGTTCTATAAGTCGGATCGGGGCAAACTAAAAACCAGTCTCTTCGTAATGAAAATGCCAATAAATCGTCGTTGGTTTCGAGTCCCTGAAGTACGTACATAACCTACAAAACTGAAAAAATGAGAACAAAACAGTGTTTTAAACCAATTTGCATCAAACTTTCAGAAAATATACTTTTTGATGTAGTAAAAAGACCCTGAAAAGTTGGTGTCAAAATATTGAACCCATTGGCCAAAATTGCATTTGCTATCTAAAATTTTAAATGCCCGCTATTTTATGCCATTTAGTCCAAAATGAAAAGCTTTTTCAAAATGTATCTCGACGCCAGCTTTCGAATGCAATTAAAAATAATTTTTTGAAATGTAATTTGGGTTACTTTTGTACATTTGCTTATAACTCAAATAACAACAATTTCATTTTCTCGGCCATTGTGAAAAAAAAAAATATTTTTTATTAGATCTGGTAGAGAATTTTGGGTCCTTTAATTTTAAAACGAAAGTTTATTTTTATTAACGTGAACTCGAGATATTTAACTTTTTGCATTTTGGTCAATTGTTAATTAACAAATGCATATCTTGATTTTGAAACGTATTCATTTCATGTGATAAATTAAAAAAAATTAAGTTTCATAGAGAGTTATTTACAAGCATTATATTTTTAATTGAGCTCAAGATTTATTTTTTTATTTTTTTCATAAAGCTCAGTTGCAAAATGCAATAACCTCCTTGTTATAAATGTAAAAAAAGTAACCAAAATTGCATTAAAAAATGATGTTTAATTGCATTCGAAACCTGGCGTCGAGATCTACATTTTGAAAAAAATTTTTTTCATTTTGGACTTAATGACATAAAATGGCGGGCATTTCAAATTTTAGATAACAAATGCAATTTTGGCCAATGGGTTCAATATCTTGACGCCAACTTTTCAGGGTCTTCTTATTACATCAAAATAGTACTTTATGTCACAAGGACGAAAAATCTAGTTTTTCGGGGGACTACGAAATATTGGTAGGCAACTCGTAGTCCGAAAGACAGTTTTTCGGATGGGTGTCATACAATATTTTTTATTCGAATGTGCTTATGGTTATTAAAATGATAGGGAAAACTAAAATATGTTCTTAAGATTTACTCGCTACCCCGCCAATGATACAATTTTCAAGTTTTCTTGTAACAGACGGTTGTGAATTAAGGCCAGATATAATAAATAACAACTGCACAACTGCTGTCATATCAGTTTGCTCGAAATTAGTGTCGAATTCATTCAATTTATATATTATAATATCGAATTTAATCGAAAATATACTACATAAAATAAATACAATAAAATGAATAGTGAAGAATTTGTGAAAGAAATAAATCTTCCACTGTAGCTGAGGGCTATGTGGATGAGTCAATAAATAATAAACTTGAAATAGCTAACAAAATGTTGAATCACTTACCCCACACTTCTACGGTTCGAAACACAATAACTTCACAACAGTCATAAGAAAATGGTATTTTAGACACAGACTTGACCACTACTATTATTCAAACAGAATATAACACACTAAACACACACAAAACTCAGACAATTATCGCACCCCAATCCACTTTAACTGAAAATGTTGCACTAGACTTAGAAAGTTTGAACCGGCCGATAATTGTGCAAAATTATATTATATTTCTATTCGTTTTACAACATGTAGGTATAATTACTAGTCATTATAATAATTAAATGACAACGTTCAATAATCGTAGGTTTCTTATTCAATTAAAATTTAGAAATCTCTTATTTTATTCAACTAAAATTGCCTGAAGTGAAATATATTTGCATGTGCATTACCATTTTATAGTGGAAAAGAAGGGTCAGAGCATTTTAAAAAGTAGGTAGCTAAAAACGCTTAATCGTTTTGTCTGTCATTTTTTCGGCCTAGGTCGGAAAAGTCTTTTCAGGCCGCTTACTTGAAGTGGATAGAAAAGTTCTACCTTTCGCTTTTGTTTTCTAACCGAGAATACGTTTCTCATCCAAATAATAAGTATATTTTCTGAAAGTTTGATGCAAATTGGTCTAGTTGACGGTCTTGGGCAATAAAATGAAAAAAAACACTGTTTTTTTCTCGTTTTTTCAGTATTGTAGGTTATGTACATACTTCAGAGACTCAAAATCAACGACGATTTATTGGCAATTTTATTACAAAGAGACTGGTTTTTAGTTTGCCCCGATCCGACTTACAGAACCGGAGTTATTCACATTTTAACCTCGAAAAATGCAGTAAAAAGTATTTAACTGTTTATAAAAAAAGTAGCACAAGGTTTTCCAGGTCCAAAACTTAGGAATATACTCCCGGCGATACCCCAAACAGGATAAAATCATAATCTCGCTGTATATAGACTATACCTATCTCTTCACTCTTTTGGCCTTTTCTTACTGCACTAATTGTTATATAGGACCCTTCAGAACATGTTTGACTTAACAATATTTAATATGTGAATATTTGTAATTTTTCACAGGTCGATGAATTTTTTGCTTACGTTAATAACATGACCAAGGTTTATGCTACTAACAACGTAATTATTACAATGGGGGAAGATTTTAACTACCAAGATGCCAACATTTGGTACCAAAATTTAGATAAATTGATATAGTAAGTAACATAATTCATTATTTTATTTTATTTTATGTATATTAAAATAGTTACTGCGTACCTCTTTACCAAAGAACGATTCATGGAGGACTCAAAATTTTAGAACAATGCAATTTTTTTATTCGAAAAAGAAGAGGTTTGAACAAAAAGAGTTTGGAATCATCCCAGAAATGTTCTCATATTTTTTCAGAATTAGCCAATGCCCTTGTTGATGCACTTGATTCATTTGCAGCATCCTAACACGTCTCCAAAGAAGAGAAATTTAAAAAATGAGTAGAGAAAATTGTTGGCAATAAAATTATGTACAAGAAATGTCTGATGTGTATTTTCGATAAAATCAATAGAAAAAAAGTTATAACCCTTAAATGCAGTCTTTCTTGAAAATTGTATTTATTTTGAGTTAAACCTTTTTTATTTTCAATTTTACGATAAGAAGTATCTACCAATATTGTAGAGAATTCAATTCTCTACAAAAAAGTATTAGATTTTCCTTTGCGAGACTTACGATTCTGAAGATTTTGCGGAAGAACTGTTTCAAGATGATGGTCAAATGGGGGGGGGCTCTCAACCACGAAAATTGAGTTTTATACTCTGACTGACCCCCCGTAGACATCAAAAGAAAAAAATCTTGTACTACCCAAAATGTAAAGTCAATGTAACATGTCAATGGGCTATTCATTATATGCAGCTTTCGTCAATATTGTTGGTATTTCTCTTCAGCGTTTGTCATCTCTTCCAAATACACTGCCATAAGGTAAATAAGTATGACCTCATACTGGGTATTTGTCACACCCCTAAATAAAACGGCTAATCCGCATCTAACCTAAATTGTATATATTTTTTAGTTATGCCAACCTCCGACAGCAGAAAGGATCTAAATACAACCTAATATATTCAACTCCATCATGTTACGTTAAAGCCATTCATGATGAAACAAAAAACAAATCTACCTGGCTCGTCAAGCAGGATGATTTCTTTCCTTACGCTTCTGATCCACATTCGTTTTGGACAGGATTCTATACGTCTAGGCCGACGATTAAGCGCTTTGAAAGAGAAGGCAATAATTTTCTTCAAGTAAGTATGATTCTATTATTGATGTCACAGAGGAAATCAAAAATACGTATGTTTAGTTAAAAACAGGTTTTCGGTACCATATATTATGACATTTAAAATAATCTTAGTCAGAGATAGTCATAGAATTAAAAACTGCTTTTTGCTTATGTCAATTTCTTGCAGTGATTATGTCAAACATTTTTTAATTGTTGAAATATGTCAAGAAGTTCGGTTAAAGTTTGTTTCTTTTCTAATCTTAAAGTTGGCTTTTAAATTATTTTAATTAAGGCTTCACCACAGAGTAGAAAACTTACATGGTTGAAGAATATTTTGGAACCAGTATGCTAGTTAAGAGAAAGTCACCGTTTATGTTTGGATGGTTTTCAAGAGCACTTCCCAGTCATAGCAGTATGATTTTTATGCATGTGCTACTCTAGGGTGCCCGTTATTTTCCATATTGAAGATTTTGAGAGTGAGATAGATTGAAAATCTTATTTCAACTTACTCGAAGACTTTTTGCGCTTACCGCAGTCTGATAGCTTCAAAACTCGCGTGCCGCCAAGTATTTTAAAAAACGTGAATTTACAATTTTTTGTTGGTTTGCACAAACATTAATGTTTTCTCAAATTGACGTAGCTTGAACTGGAAAAAAGCTTGCGAGTGTTAAGGGTACTCAACGATTGTCAAGAAGGACTTGGGCCATGCATCTGTATAATATTAATGTCTGGTCGACAGACCACACCAGACGTCTCGCGTACTGTCAGTAGTTTGTGAACAATTACGTAAATATTGACTTGCTAAACTTAACATTTTTCCTGGTGAAGCGCTGTTTCATCTCTCGGGGAACGTCAAAGTTCCCGAAATGTACGGGTGTGGAGCACTGGTAATCCTCATTTTGGTGCTGAATCTCCACTGCATCCTAAAAAAGTTGGTGTATGAATGGCAACTTCTCATAGGAGAATTAATAATTGTTTCCGTTTTTTTCAATTTCATCGTTAATTCTGAAAGGTACAGAAACAATGTTTTGTGTATTTGTTCAATAACCGCACGATGACGAACTTTGCTTTACCATGGTTATATTCAGAAGGACGAACAATAACACACACGGCAAGATAATTGAGTTTCCCCCAAGGAGACTTTGCTTGATCAATGACCATTATGGGCCATTTTATTAACCTTTACTTGAAAAATAGGATTTTCATAACTCTTGTATGTAATTTGCAACACCTAGATCAAAGAATTGTTTAAGAATGTGCAGCCATACTGCCATTGACACTGCAGAATATTTTTCATAGCACAGGGGATGCGTATACTTGACTTGTGCATTTAACATGGAGGAGGACAATTTCAACAATTTTTTAAATTCTCTTTTTTGTTCACAAAAACGTTAATAGTATTTTATTTGGTCTATTTACATTTTTTCTCTAATATCAGAACCATATGTGCACATGAGTGTTAGACGTAACTTGAACAAGTTTGACAATCATTACAAAAGAATGACAAAAGCTAAGACATCAATTATCAATTCATTCCATCACCGTCTTTGACCAAGATAATAATTTTTAATATCGCGGTATACAGGGTGCGCCAAAGTTCTGATTTTGGTCGATTACGGCTGTATTTGAAATGGTGGAAATATATTGTCTATAGATTATTTTCTTGATTTTCAATTCTGAATAACCAGAAAATATGTACAATTATACAGGGTACTC
Source organism: Stenurella melanura (assembly GCA_963583905.1). Lineage (NCBI taxonomy): Eukaryota > Metazoa > Arthropoda > Insecta > Coleoptera > Cerambycidae > Stenurella > Stenurella melanura. The sequence goes on from OY757309.1 coordinate 201,158,759, forward strand.
CGTTTTCGTTGTCCGAGCAACAACTTCGTTATTTTAAATGGAACACCCTATATTTTTTTCCTTTATCGAGTTACCCATCTAATTATATTCATAATTCTATTAAGGTGATAGGTACTTAAAATGAACCGTTTACGATATAAAAAAGATTTTTTGACAAAAAGTGAGGTTTGCGGATAAGTTTTTGAGTACCTCTGATTTCATAGACAAGAGAGTTTTCAAAATTCTGCTTATACTGTTATGTTGAGCATATTAAGGGCTAGTAGGGCAGAAACATTATTAATATTAATCTTATACAGAGTGCTGAAAAAAATTGAGTTTAATGTTTCGCTAATAAAAAAGGCCGTAATTCAATTTTTTCAAATGGGACGTACTATTTTCAGTTCTGTCATCTAATGAAGTGTTAAATTATCTTTCCATTGATATATCATAGTAGGTATTTATCTTTAGGAGTTGCATAGATATTAAGGTTAATTGTCTGGATCAGTCATTTTTCTTGCTGGAACTTCATGAGGTTTGTACTGCACTTCACCAGTTTCGATAAATCTGTCTCTAAGATTACTAAATGCAGGTTCTAAAGGGTGTCTCCTTTCAGGATATCTGGTTTTATAGACTCGGGATGCTAAGAGGCTGTTCCTTGAGCACTCCCCCAGAATAAAAATCATGTCAACCATTTCTTCCCGCGAATAATTCATATTTAATATAATTATATGCAAATGCAACTTCCTGGAACTGTAAAAGCTACTAGTATTTTATTAAAGACAATCAAAACAAAAGCACTTACCGATATAGCAGTAACACAAAACTTTAGAACATCCACAGACACGTGTTTTGACATCTATGTCTCTTCGGTGCGGCTTTTTCTAAAGTTCACAATCAACTGAAATATGTAAGCAAATACTCGTGTTATAACTATCAAAGGATTACCAGAACAGGATATTAAAAATTAAAATTAGATTATAGGAAATTCCCCGTAAAGGGATTAATTATATGCAAATGCAACTTCCTGGAACTGTAAAAGCTACTAGTATTTTATTAGCTAATAAAATACTAGTAGCTTTTACAGTTCCAGGAAGTTGCATTTGCATATAATTATATTGATAATAAAATATAAAAATAATTAATAAAATACTAGTAGCTTTTACAGTTCCAGGAAGTTGCATTTGCATATAATTATATTGATAATTATCCCTTTACGGGGAATTTCCTATAATCTAATTTTAATTTTTAATATCCTGTTCTGGTAATCCTTTGATAGTTATAACACGAGTATTTGCTTACATATTTCAGTTGATTGTGAACTTTAGAAAAAGCCGCACCGAAGAGACATAGATGTCAAAACACGTGTCTGTGGATGTTCTAAAGTTTTGTGTTACTGCTATATCGGTAAGTGCTTTTGTTTTGATTGTCTTTAATAAAATACTAGTAGCTTTTACAGTTCCAGGAAGTTGCATTTGCATATAATTATATTAAATATGAATTATTCGCGGGAAGAAATGGTTGACATGATTTTTATTCTGGGGGAGTGCTCAAGGAACAGCCTCTTAGCATCCCGAGTCTATAAAACCAGATATCCTGAAAGGAGACACCCTTTAGAACCTGCATTTAGTAATCTTAGAGACAGATTTATCGAAACTGGTGAAGTGCAGTACAAACCTCATGAAGTTCCAGCAAGAAAAATGACTGATCCAGACAATTAACCTTAATATCTATGCAACTCCTAAAGATAAATACCTACTATGATATATCAATGGAAAGATAATTTAACACTTCATTAGATGACAGAACTGAAAATAGTACGTCCCATTTGAAAAAATTGAATTACGGCCTTTTTTATTAGCGAAACATTAAACTCAATTTTTTTCAGCACTCTGTATAAGATTAATATTAATAATGTTTCTGCCCTACTAGCCCTTAATATGCTCAACATAACAGTATAAGCAGAATTTTGAAAACTCTCTTGTCTATGAAATCAGAGGTACTCAAAAACTTATCCGCAAACCTCACTTTTTGTCAAAAAATCTTTTTTATATCGTAAACGGTTCATTTTAAGTACCTACCACCTTAATAGAATTATGAATATAATTAGATGGGTAACTCGATAAAGGAAAAAAATATAGGGTGTTCCATTTAAAATAACGAAGTTGTTGCTCGGACAACGAAAACGGAGTACCCTGTATAATTGTACATATTTTCTGGTTATTCAGAATTGAAAATCAAGAAAATAATCTATAGACAATATATTTCCACCATTTCAAATACAGCCGTAATCGACCAAAATCAGAACTTTGGCGCACCCTGTATATCGAGCAAATCGTTCTGTCTAAATTTATTAGGTAAAAATTATAAGTTTCAAGATTGATTTAAACCCTAAGGTATTGTCGCACAACGTTAAAACTACCAAGACCACAAACGCTACACAGATTTTTGTGTGCTAAGATTGTAAGTCAAAACAATTGCATAAAAACGATTGTTAGTTAATTTACACTGGCTGAAACTGATGAAAATTTACTTGTGTTAACGAATAATAAAAAATAGTTTATTATTTCTTTTTGCTATTGCCATACCTCCACTTCAGTATGTAAATTGTGGAAGTAATAAAAATAATATGAATATGAATGCGATCGTCATGTGAATGTGAATGTGAATGAGAGTGTGAATGTGAAAATGAATATGAATATGAATATACAAAACTACTGGACTGAACCGTGCATTTCAAAAATTCTCCGTATTGTATTATTAGTGTAATTAACTCTGAAGGCAAATCTTAAGTAATATGAGCCTCAGGTATATGGATTTTGTAAATAGAAAATTATAATAAAGCAAAATACTAAAACGACACTTTCATGAAAAATGTATATAACTCATTATTTCTGAAATTATGATAGATAAAATACTTCAATTTGTTTACGGTATATCAATTTGAGAAATATCAAAAATAAGTTTAATTATAAACATACAATTGTTATGGTTCTTAGTTTACCAAACTGAAAGTTCTGATATAATAAAATATTGGATTACTGAATACTTTAACTAATTTGAGCTATTCATTTAGGTATGCAAACAGTTATATGCTCTAACTGATTTGGGCCCAGAAGACAGAGTTGATTTGAATGCCCTTAGAGAAGCAATGGGTGTAATGCAACACCATGATGCAATTACTGGTACGGAGAAGGAACATGTTGCTCATGATTATGCTAGGATCTTATCCAAAGGAATAGAGGAATGTGAATTTATTACCACGACAGCATTACGGTATTTTAATATTAAATATCCTTAGTTCAACAATAAACAGTTACACTAGAGTAAATGAAAATACCAGATCCTCTATAGACCATATATTCCTTAAAACAAAACAAGATATTTCGGAATACGTTCATTTTGTCCTAAAAACTAATATAACCTATCATTACCCAGTTGGTATCAAAATTACGGTGAACAAATAATTAAAAAATAATCCGACCTCAGAGGAAAACTATGTTAAGATAACAAATTACAAAAAATGAAAGAAGTTAATGGTCGGACTTTTATAATTGTGAATTCAATGATGAAACTACAGATTTACTAGTGGACGTAATAACAAATACAGTTGACAGTAGTACATTTTGTAAAAAAATTATGCACAAAGAAAGAAAACTAAAACCGTGGATCGCGCAAGGTTTGATAAATTTCCTTAATAAAATAGATAGGTTATACAAAAATGTAAAAAAATAATATTGAACTTAAAACGGTTTACTTAAATTATAGAAATAGACTAAATGAATTAAGTAAAACTCCCAAAAATAACTACTATAGCACAAAAATGACAGTAAAAATCTATGGAATGTAGTAAAGGAAATTAGCAATTCCAATAATAAAAAGAAGTAAAAAATTATTCCGGAGCAACATCCAACAAAGTAGAAATGGCAAATTTATTTAATAATTGTTTTGTAAATGTAGGGAAAAATCTCGCAGAAAAAATAACAATATCAGATGTTGTTTCCACCAGAACATTGACAAAATTTTCCTTTTTCTTACGACCTACATATAGAAAGGAAATTGAAGGTATAATAAAAACTAAAGAACAATAAAACACTAGGCATCGATGGGCTAAAGGCGGAGCTTATAAAAGAAATTGCAAAGTATATTTCACCTCAACTAACATTTCTTATAAATAAAATAATAGAAACCGGAATATGTCCTTCTGGATTCAAAACTGCAATTGTAAAATCATTATTAAAGAGCGGCAATAAAACCGAATTGTCGAACTACAGACCGATCTCAATAATAACAAATTTTACGAAAATATTTAAAAAATTAATGAAACTAAGAATTAAGGAATATTTAAAAAAACACAAAATAATTTCTGACAGACAATTCGGTTTTCAAGAACAAAAATCCACTCAAGATGCCATTTCATTTCTTACCTCAAAAATTTACAAAGCATTGGATTCAGGTAGACCAACGCTGGGTATATCTCTAGATCTAGCAAAGGCATTCGACACTGTGAGTCATACACAGCTGTTACATGCTTTGGAGGATACTGGTTTTCGGGGAATTACCCTAAATCTCATGAAGAGTTATTTATTAGAGAGTAAACAACACGTTCTAATAGATAAAACAATGAGTATTCATTTTAGGATTTTAATTTGCTAACATACACAGAATTCAGGTTATCGAAAGAATGCAAAGATTTCATTAATATTTTTACACATAGTTAATCTTTTAGTTATAGATAGTTATTTTTTCTGCTGTTTGCAAAATCCTATAAAGAATATGTTTCAATACAATTATAAGCAAACAAATTCATTTCTAAAAACTCTGATATAATTTCAACAGGCATTTGAAAAGATTACATGTTATTTTAGGTTTTTTTATATTGTGGAGTATTGAGAATTGTATTTCAGAAAATAAACAGTCCATCACTGACATATCGTTTTATTTTTTTTTTTTTTAGCAAAATTGTAGACCATTCAGGAAATACGAATAAAATGGATGATCCTGCTCCTTCAATGCCGTTCAAAACTTGCCCACTGTTAAATATCAGTCACTGCGAAATTTCAGAAACTAATGATAGATTTGTGGTGACTGTTTATAATCCGCTGAGCAGGCCAGTTTCTACATATGTCAGATTACCTGTTTTGGGAACTACATATTCTGTTCGTGACCCTAACGGTAAGATACTTTTATGTCTTATTAAATATTAATTAATAATGTGTTATTGCAAGAGATGTCTCAGCTTGCTATATTTCATGCCCAATATATTGGTGATGAAGTTTCGACAACCTGAATACTCTTTTTACAAATTTTTATTGGTTTGGCCTGTAACTGTATTTAGGAAAATTTGTATGTAAGGAAATTGTATGTAAGAAAATTTTGCAACCACTTCCCTCACTTTCCACTTCCGGAGGTAGCATTGACTTGAAATGTTGCATGTGTATATGGGTCATATGTCAATACTATCTGACATTTTTAATAGAAAAATCTAAGATGGTGTTTCCAAGTGGGCGGACAGTTTATTGCGATTTAATATCCGATATCAGATTATAAATATGTGATCGAAACTCAATAATTGAAAATGGCGTTATTTAGTTATTTATCGTTTGTTTCGACTGAAAATTGGTATCTGAGCACTGAGAGAATGATTTATTTGAGAGAGACAAATTTTATTTCCACGAAAGAAATGATTTATTTGTATTTGGCCAATTAAATATTTCTTTGCGGATACCAAGTCATTTATTTGAAACTAAATATTTATTATTGCCAAATAAATCAAAATACTCATGATTAAGAAACACTTGTTTCTGAGCAATAAATACTTGTTCGTCATAAACAAGGCTTCTTATAAAATTTCTTTGATTTATTTGTAGCGAACAAATATTTATTTGTAATAAATAAATATTTTTTTCTCAACAACAATCCTTGATTTGATATAGTTGTAATCATATCAGTGTTGATAATTTGTTGTTTAACTGGGGCTTTGGGTGTCTGCAAAAGAAAAGTTTTGAAGTTATACGTATTGCCATCATTTTATCTTTTGTATAACTTTCAAAACAAACAAAACCATAGACTTTTTTTTCAGAAAATTGTTAATGCAACAGGGATAAATATGACGACCAAAAGGTTTAGTTGAACTTTTTTAGTTTATTTTATTATTGAATAAAAATATTTTGATTGAAATATACGAGTTGTATAAATATTTCTAGATCTAATGTATCTAAATTTATACCTATATCATGCAAAAAAAATGGTAGAGTTTCAATCCCGAAAATCGAGTTTTATACTCACACTGACCCCCGTAGACATAAAAAAGGACTATTATATGTCATATGAGCTTGTTTATTATTGTGCAGACGATTTGTGTTCAATTCTCGTCCTACTTAAAGTCTCTAAAAAATGGACGTATATAGCCTAGCTTTCATTAATCGAGTAAGCGGTAGAGTAGACTGGCTTGCTTTTAGCCAAACTACTCTACTCTACCGGATTTGGGAGAGTACCCGTTTTCACACAAATTGATAGTAGTCTAGTCGTACAGTGCAGAATTGAATTTACAACAATGAACATCAAGCGTCGTCGGTCTGTTGTGAGGAAGACGTTGATAAATGTTGCTAACATATTGCTGAGGGAAGCGACGTTAGCTATTGAGGAAGAACAGAACAGAACAAAGAAAATATGGACGAGAGATTGGATCAGAAGAAGGCATAGTCACGGAGAAGTAGTCACAAAGTTTTTGTACTTGATTGGTATTGAACGAAACGTTTCTTTCTCCTACATATTGCTTTAACGAAGCCCATACTAATTCTATAGGATTCAGACCCGGATGATCAGGCGGCAATCTTAAAACGTCATGACCATGATTCTTTGACATTTCGTCTATTTCATATTTTTTATAGTGTTGTTTATTCATTTTAATAAGAGTATAAAGTTCTATTTTTAACATTGTATCATGAAATGGAACGTTGTTTTTTCTTAGCCAATCCTGCATAACGTTCTTCCTGGTTGAAGATGTGGGACATTTATCGATTTGCTTATTATGATAGGGTGCATTATCAATAACTAACACACTCCTAGGAGGAAGATTTTGTATTAATTTTTCTTCCAGCCACTGTTTGTAGTTTTCAAAATTCATTGCATGGTGGTAGTCTCCAGTTTTTATATTTGATTTCCATGACAAATAAGCACCATTTATAAAACCTGCACTTCCGCCGGCGTGGAAATTATTACCTTTGATCCTTTCGACACTTCTTTTTAACAATCCTTCATTGCTGTTGTCACTGCAACTTTTATTATTGGTGTGGGATTCATGTAAGTATGTATGTTTCATCCATATAAACTATTGGTCTATTTTCATCTCGATATTGCTCGATATTCCGTAAATACTCGTGGCGTAGTTGACATATATCATGTTTCTCTATCAAAACTTTTCGGTTGGTTTTAGTTTTGCGTCATCTAAAACCAACTGCATGGACTTGCTTCCTTAATGAATCTAAACAGCCATTATGTCCAGTATGCTCAGAAAATTTTTTTATGCAAGGGGTCTTCTTTTCTGTTATATGATAGTCTGCAATCAGCCTTCTTAACAAGTCTCGGTCAAAATTATCCAGTCGTACCTTAAATAAGAAAGAAGTACAATAATATGAATAATTATTAGATTTCTGAGTGTAGTCCCGCGTGGTTGATACGATTCCGAGAATAGAACTGATTCAATTTGAGCAACAAAAAGTAAAAGTAAGCAGCTGTTAGCAAGAACCTGATGGTTGCAGATGCGATTCTGCCTAAAGGTCGTTTAAGAAACCAAGTCTAGTAGCCAATAGCCAACAGCACAATAACCATAAAACATCTAACATCTATAGTAGCAGAAATAGACCGACGTTAAATAAACAAATAAACAACACTAAAATCTAAACATAAACATAAAACCACTGTGCATATTAATTGAGGAACTGATATTAAAACAAATTAAATTAAGGTTTACCTTAGTGTTGTTAATTTTTCTTTTAACATTGGAAATGTTTATGTTTTCGTATACTTATGGGGTAGAGTTACCAGTTTTTGTTCAAGGTCAAAAGACAGCGGTGTCGCGGCATAGTAGAGAGAAGACCAGTAGGCTCACTTACTCTTGAGATTTGTTGTAATCGATTTAATTTTTTATGAATCCACTGCGCATCCGATATTTGTACGCTCATCTACATATACACTGCTCGAACTAGAAAATGCTAATAAACTGGCCAACACTTACAATGACACTAAATTATTTTTGTTCGAAGATATCCTTGGCAGATGATTTATTTTGCGATTGAATTTAATGTTTACTGATTAATCAGTAAGTAGCGAATTAAAATTTGACCTGCCTTTACTTAAATTTATTACATAACATCCGCGTCTGACGTAACAAACTGAAAATGCATGATTTTATATTATTCAAACAAAAATTTGTACACGGCTGCCGAAAGGGGCGCGCTACTATCGATTAGGCTGCTGCGCTTGCCAATTACATTACCTACCGTGTCGGGAGATTACCTAAAAGTTTTACAGCGATGCTGACGGTAGAACACAAAAGTTTTCAGCTTGCTAAAAATAGGTGCCTGCTTGCAAATAAATGATGTGTTAGAATTGCAACTAACTGATATAGGTTCTCTGTTGTAAAAATTGAGTAATGTGTCGCGGTCGACTGAGACTATCATATGCAACGGCTGATATACGCAAATGTTATACGGGTTGCATATATCACAGGAGGTCAAGTTACCAGTTTTCATTTAAGGTGGAAATACAGCGGTGTCGCGGTCGAGTGAGACTGCGTATATGCAACGGCTGATATGAGCAAATGTAACATGGGTTGCATATATCACAGGGGATTAAGTTACCAGTTTTCATTTAAGGTGGAAATACAGCGGTGTAGTGGATCGTTGAAAAAATTGAAAAACTTTATGTTTTATGTATGGTGTTATGATTTTCAATGTCCCGATGCTTGCAAGGATTGCGAAATCTGTGAATTTTTTTATTTGGTGTAGAAAATGAGGATTTCTCCCCTTGCTGAATTTCTCTTCGCTCGCGATTTATTGTTTGAATGAACCGCAAGGAGACTCCAGTTGCCTTAGCCGCTCGTTCTTGGATCTTTGATAAAGGAACCAAAAAACTGTCAGATTCAGCCCCTTTCTGCATGAATTTAATTACGGAACTTATTATTTCGCGGTTTTGACCAGACAGCACTTTATTTTTCAATTTGCTCTTAAACTCCATATTACGAATTTTACTGCAAAGCTATAATTGTTATTACTTCCACATCCACGTAGTGGATTGGAAGTATAGTAATCGCAAAAAAATTTTCAAAAATTCTTATTCGTGAAATAGGTTCAGAATGTCATGAAACGTCGAGATTTTAAATTTGAGCAAAAAAAAATGTTTCTGTCTGTCGGTCTGTCTGTCTGTCTGTAACTTTTTTTTTGTCCGCACGTTTTCTCCGGAACGGTTTAAGATATTGACTTGAAATTTTGTGCACGTGTATATTATAACGAGATCTGGAACTGGATTTTTTGAGGATATCCGGTGAAGGGTTGGGGGTTAAATAGGGGTAAATATGAGAAAATAAGTAAAGCAAGCTTGTAAGAGTACAGAAACTTGAAATTCGGTGTATGTACTAGAAGTTAAGGACTTAAGGATTTTTTATAATATTTTTCAACCCCCCACCACCCCTACCCCATTAATGGGGTTGATAAAACAAAGTTGAGATATTCATTTGAAATTTCATACAAGTATGTATTATAACGACGTCTGGAATTATATTATATTTTGAGATGATTCCGTTGAAGGGTTGGGGGTTAATTTGGGGTAAATAGGGGAATATCAGTAAAACAAGTTGGTAAGCGTACAGAAACATGAAATTCGGTGTATGTACTGGAAGCCAAAGCGTCAGACTTTTTATAATATTTTTCAACCCCCACCACCCCTACTCCAATATGAAAAGGGTTGATAAAATAAAATTGAGATATTCATTTGAAATTTGGTACACGTATGTATTATAACGACGCCTGGAACTAGATTATAATTTGAGATGATTCCGTTGAAGGGTTGGGGGTTAAATAGGGGTAAATAAGGGAAAATAAGTAAAGCAAGCTGGTGAGACTACAGAAACTTGAAATTCGGTGTATGTACTAGAAGCCAAAGCGTCAGATTTTTTTATAATTTTATTCAACCCCTACCACCCCTACTCCAATATGAAAAGGGTTGATAAATTAAAATTGAGATATTCATTTGAAATTTGGTACACGTATGTATTATAACGACATCTGGAACTAGATTATATTTTGAGATGATTCCGTTGAAGGGTTGGGGTTAAATAGGGGTAAATAGGGGAAAATAAGTAAAGCAAGCTGGTAAGACTACAGAAACTTGAAATTCGGTGTATGTACTGGAAGCCAAGGTCTCAGATTATTTATAATATTTTTCAATAATACTTCATAATAGGGTTGATAAAATAAAATTAAGATATTCATTTGAAATTTGGTACACGTATGAATTATAACGACATCTGGAACTAGATTATATTTTGAGATGATTCCATTGAAGGGTTGGGGGTTAAATAGGGGTATATAGAGGAAAATAAGTAAAGCAAGCTGGTAAAAGTACAGAAATTTGGAATTTGGTGTATATACTAGTAGCGAAGGTCTCAGGTTTTTTATTAGTATTTTCCATCTCCCCACCACCCCCACTCCCTTATTAAAAGAGTTTATAAAATTAAATTTAAATTTTCACTTGAAATTTGGTACATTTATGTATTATAGCTATATCTGAAACTAGATTATATTTTGACATGATTGCGTTGAAGGAGTGGGAGTAAGTAGAGGTAAATAGGGAAAAATAAGTAAAGCAAGCTGGTAAGAGTACTGCAACTTGAAATTACGTGTATGTCCTAGATGCCAAGGCCTCAGATTTTTTCATACTATTTTTCAACACTTCCACCACCCTTACTACATTATTAAAGAGGTTGATAAAATAAAATTGAGATATTCACTTGTAATTTGATAGACGTATGTATTATAACGACATCTGGAACTAGATTATATTTTGGGATGATTCCGTAGAAATGTTGAAGTTAATAGGAGTAGGGAAAAATAAGTAAATCAAGCTCGTAAGAGTACAGAAATTTGGGATTCGGTGTATATACTAGAAACCAAGGCCTCAGATTTCTTTCTAATATTTTTCAAACTCCACCACCTCCGCTTCATTATTAATGGGATTGATAACATCAAATTGAGATATTCCCTTGAAAGTTAGTACACGTATGTATTGTAGTGACATGCGATTGAGATGACTCCATTGAAGCGGTGGGAGGTGGTAGATTGCGAATAGTGGAAAATAAGTAGGGTAAACTAGAAACTTCATTTTTAACGAATATGGTAGAAACCAACCACTCAAACTTTTATATGACATCTGCCCCAAATATTATTAAAATTCTATGACCAATAATTTCCACATACTAGAGTGCAAATATAGTCAAGATATTTCCTTTAAAGTGACTTGGATGAAGAATCTGGATGTGGAAGTAGTGATTCCTTAGGCAGCGGTTTTATATAAGGTTAACAGTGATTGTAGAATATTACTTACAAGATAATATGAAGATGTAGTTGCATAGTTTTAAAAAAAATTGTTTCTGTAAAATAAAAATCACACCTTAAAATAAAACCTCTACTAAAAGAAATACTTTTTGACGGAGTGTACTGATACGTTCTCAACGGCAACTAGACCTCAATACCTCAAGTGAGTTTTGGCTTTAAATTAAATGGTTGCTACTGCGCATCTAATAGCCAGCCGCAGAGCTACTTTCTGTGAACAAATGTAAACGCGTGGGGCACTCTGGAGTTCCTGTACCAGTTCTTCCTATATCCAATGCTGAAAAAAGGTTTGTTGAATGTGGTCTCTGATATCCTTAGAGTAGGAAAGACATATATTGTAAGGAGTCGTAACGCTACTGCCAATGGTGTGACCAACTGCCACCAAAGAGCAAGAGCCAGTGGCGGAACATATGTAGATTGTAGGTGTCATGTTTATCACGGAATAAAACGATACAAAACTGTTATTTTTTCAACAAACAGCTTCATATTACAATTAATGAGTGCAATGGATATTAATACGACAAATTAGGTGTTTGCACTATGTGCAAATTTGCTTTTTTGATATTATTAAAATGAAGTAGTTGTTATACTAAAGCACTTAGGTATTGATATTCAAACAGCATTCTATTGTCCATCAAATGAAAATTTCAACAAATAAATAACAAAGTTTTAGTAATTGAACGAGTGCGCAAAACACACAGTGACGTCATCGGTTATATATGTTTCAGAAATCGAATTTAAAATTTTTATTTTTTATTCACCTTATTTGCGTTTTACATGCGATTAAATAAGTAACGCCTACTTAATACGGGATTTGTAAAAGCTACTTTAGGAAATTTATCTGCAAAATAACGTGTTTATAACAAAAAATGACACTGACAATATAACTGATGGCGTCATGAGTGCGTAGTGAATTGATGTAGTGTTTTTGGCGAAAAAATTTCAATACAAAATTAAAATGGCTTATTTTAAGACATTATTCGACTGTTTCTCAAAATTCAAGTGTTTTTAACTATAATAAAGTATTATCTTCACAGTGAAAGTGAATTTAAAATTGGTGAAAACATCTAGTTGTGCATACAGTGAGTCTGAAAAGTATGAAATAAATTTATTGGAATTGAAGTGTTTGGGAAAACTATTGGGCACGTCCATCTTTTTTATTTAGCAGCTCTCATCATTGTGGATATATATTTTTGGTTGTCCCCACCATTGTTATTTATCATAAACAATTCGAGATATTACATTTTAAAAAATGTCGAAATAAGTTGGGTGTGATAATTAAAAATAAAAACAAAAATTAAGGTGTCAGTCAAATACTTTTCCTTTCATTGTTAATTAAGCTATCCCTTAAATAATTCTGAGGCTGAATGTATACCTACTCAAATTCAGTTAATTTATTTAGAATACGTACCTTGATTACTATTAGTGCTACATAAAATATACTTAAACTTTTTACTTGTTTTTCAATTACCTGTATGATAAAAAATAATGCATAATGTATTAGGTAGGTATATTTATAGAAGATAACACCCAGCTAGATGCAAGTACAACAAAACATTTATTTCAAAAACATACAAATAATTTTCCTACATTATTACTTGGGAGCTTTTTCATATATACGTATATTGATGTCATATGATGGCATCGTTTTGTTCTCTGAAACAAGAAAAAAATATTATGTGCAAATAAAAAGAATAGTCAGATCAGGACTGATTGCCTGTTGGCGTACATTGTAAAAAAAAAAGATTATTCAAGAAACGATGCTCACCTTCTTTACTTGAAAGAAGCTAGGTAGTTCTAGGAAAATTGTTGATACAGCTTCATTTAATAATTTCGTTTTATTTCCCTCCGCTTGGTAGAACCATTTCTTCAAATCTTCAAACGAATACTATAAAAAGCCTATCATAATTTGGTGTTGGAGCTCAGTCTGCTAATTTCTGTTTTCTAACCATAATTTTCGTTTATCAGGATCGTTTGGAAACCTAAGAAAACAGAGTAATATAAATTCAAATGTAATAATACGTTTTATAGCATTTATTACCAAAATTTCCTTAAAATAAATACATATAGGGTGGTTGGAGGCTCGATGCAAACCCTTGCGTAGGTCATAGGAGAAATCATTTAGACTGTATTAAGCCAAACATATCCTAGTACAAAGTCTTATGGTCGAAAATCTCAAAATATTTAAGACTGTACTATAAAGGTATGTTTGGCTTAATTCAAACTAAATGATCTCCCTTGTCAACTCCGCAAGGCTTTGCCTCGACTTTTCAAACACCTTGTATGCTAATGTATATATTATAGTAATAATTTATTAGTCAAAAGTAATTGCACCGTAGTGTAATTCACATAAACAAACAAATGAAACAAAGAAACGCGCAATTATTGTAAATATTTTAAAATGAAGCAAATATGGCCTGCAAATATTTTGCTTGAATATTTCAGAATTCACTTTTACCTGAATGATGCCACTGAGATTGACTACACAGCCAAACCCTTTTTTATTTCTATTGCCCAAATTATTAAGACTATTGTGAAACGAGTGAAAGTTGATAATACATTTGATTTCACCACGTTAGAATTAAATGGATTTTTGTAGAATATTTTTTATTTCTACTATGATAAAAACATTTATCTCGTTGTAACATACTTTTACGTACTTATATCAAGTAGGTATAAAAGAAATATATTCAAAGAAGGAAACAAGCCAGCGACTGTAAATATGAACCTAACCTATACAGACAAACGTTGGGTTTATATTTAGACAAGTAATAATTAATTTTGAATGCTGTTTTTTTATCTCACTTTTATGATTTTCCCGGTTTTGTCCAGTGGGCGAGATTTTTCTAAAAAAAAAAATAAAACTGACAAACTTATTGCCTTCAGCCCAGTTTGAGGTTGACAGCTAACCATCTCACTACCTATGCTTATTCAATAATTAAAAAATGTTTGGATTACATGAGCATAGAATAATGGCTACTATATATATATATATATATATATATATATATATATATATATATATATATATATATATATATATATATATATGTATATATATATATATATCCCGCTATCATTTCTGCGTCCTGTAATAGGCAATTTACATTTAAACCTGCGTCCGGTGTAATTCTGCGACCGTATATCGGACGCAGAATTACAAGTCACGTTATTTCCATTTCCCGCCAAGATACATCGATTATTTATTTATCACAAGTTAGCATATTTAACCGTGACCCACGGATTAAATTCTTAAACCATTTCTTAAAGAAATGCGGACTCTACAGGCAAAAGTTTAAGAGCGCGTCGGTCGCAAAATTGATAGAGAAATGAAATATTTTGTATATTTTTAGTTCAGCAAATTTACTACCGAGACGCCACCGTTTGTCATGTAAATATACGTTTTGTATATTCTGGTTTTATTAAAAAGGCCTTTTCCGCGTCCGCTATTTTGGCAACGTCGCTAATATTTGTTATCTTGACGATAGCTAGTTAGCATCTACGTATGCTTTGACTTGCGTCGATGGAAGGTTCACGTATTGTTACATTCAAATGAAAGCGTTTAAATTTTATATATTACTTCAACCTCTTGCAGATTCCGTGACGTTCTGGTCCGAAATTAAATCCCAATTATACAATATGTACATGGAATTAATAATGAAGGTGAAAAGATTATAATTGTATGCTTACGAGGAAAAGTCACTCTTTATAAGAACGATTATTTTTTATGAAAAGTCCGTAAATATTTGCAAAAATGTGAAAAACTGTAAAGAGTGAAGTGCTTCATTTGTGAGTATTTTAAAAACCGATATTAATACAAATGTAATGGATTAAAAGTTCTAGTCAGTTACGAAATCTTGACCTCCTACTGAACACTATTTCTCACTACTCTTTCCAAACATTCACTTTTCTGTAAACAACTTTTCCTCAATCCTTTCTTTTGAATTCTTCAAATTGTTATTAACTACTGTTGCGAAGATCTTTGATATTCCATCATTAGACATCTCCAATACTAAGTTCAGGACTCCCATGTGGTCATGGAATTGAGCCATGAAATTTTACTGAACAGAAAAATGAATTCGCAGTGAGAGATTAAGATTTACCATAATTATTATTCCATAACATTTTTCTTTAATTCCATGTCTCAATTCTTACCATTCTGTTAAAAGTTTTGGAAAACAGTATCATTTTCGAACTGTCAATGAAAAGCAGGCTCATTTATTTTGCATTTTTTTTAAGCCTAAACGATTTTAGATGTTATTTAACCTTCATTTGATGTAATTTAGATGGACCTGTTTGTTTTTAGGCTATCGTTTAAGAACACTTAGTGCAGTAACGGGTAGAAGTTGCAGTCGTGCGTGGTTAACTCCAAATACCTACTTGATTAACACTTTGCATGATTGACTTGGTACGACCACAGTAATAGAATAAGCAAGGAATATGTTTTTTTCAAGTAGTTTTTCAGTCTTACTAAAAATATTTAGAAGTAAAATTGATGTCACCTAACTTCACTAAACTCAGTTCGAATCTGAGAGATATCACACTGGTCAATTTTCAAGTTCTAGGCGGACAAATTTCTACAAATTTGCAAATGAATAGAAAATATCTGTAGAAAAGCGAAAAAATATAGAAAAATATTTAGACACTGAAGGGGTGGTTTTGAAGAGTTTTAAAAAATATTTAGTTTTAATATTCTAAAACATTGTAGATACGATAATATTGTTCCCGTGAATACACTAAAAATAGTAAAAAAAATTCTAAGGACCAAGGTTATGGATTTTAAGGGGGTTGGAAATTAAATATTATTTTAAAATTACGTAACGTTTTGAATAAGATTTGTGAATCTACGAAAAAAATGTATGTAATGAAAGGGTGTAGTGGACAATTTTATGTTTCGAGAACGAACGAAATTATTTCAATTATATTTTTTCTGTTTTTGATGCAAAACGGTTTATTTTGTAATTTTAGGTTGTTCTTAAAATAATATTAAAATATGTTGTAAATTAAGTTGTATTTAAAATGAAGTGCTTGATTGCTCTAAGTAGAGAGATGTAAAAGTAGGGAATTGTAATTTTCTGAATATCTACAAATTCTTGCAGGTCTATAGTTTTATTTACATTGATCTAAGTTCTGTCGCTTTAAGAACTATAATTACCTATTATTACTTTATCATTTTATGAAAAAAAAAGCTGCTACCATCTGCTACTTTAATCATAAATTTACTTTCAGTTAAATACGCTCCACCACGGAGAAGTCTCTTTGAGTTATGGTCAATGGAATGTGACAAAGGGAAAACATGATAGGATGTACTTGCATATCCTTAATCTCTGCACCTTTTAGCTCTTTCACTAAGTTTGTCTGACAATGTCCTTGGCCGTCCAGGTGTTTTGGAAGTTGATTGCTGATTAGGCTCTTTCGACTTTTCCAGTTCATTAAATTTAATGTCCCTATCCAACCAGTAATAATTAGTTTTTATAAACTTGACCTTATCCTACAACTTTCTCGCCATCTTTCAGAAATACAATATCCAATTTTTCAAATTGCTTCCATCATTGCCTGTTCTAAAGCTTCTCTACAATGTTGTATGTTAAGGACATGTATAGACACAAACATGTACACACTATAAATTGTATATTATAAAAGATGTCCCTCTTGGGGAAGCATACCGCTTACTACGAATGCTCCTTAAAATAAATAGGATGTATACTTAATCTCAATGGCACCTCATTACAGGCGCGGATTCAGGGAGGGGGCGAAGGGAGTATCGCCCCCCTCCCCCTGGAGCAAAGTTTAGATAAGAAAACCTGATATAAAAATAAATTTATTTTATTGCATTTTTCCCTCAACAAAATGCTGGATCCGCACCTGCCTCGTTACCGGAAATTGTACAGCATTCATACAAAATATTAACTAAATATATATTCGCAATCAGCTATGCTCAACTGCAACTTCTACTCCTATAAACATACTTCTAAATAATTTTATTCAGAAGTACGTTTATAGGAATAGAAGTTGCAACTTCGTATTTACGAAGTTAGAGAATTCATCAAAACAACATGCTGAAATACATCATTGAAGTACCTCTTCTACGAACGAAATTGTTGGTTAATCGATGAAATAAATTTTTTTTGCTATGAAATATAGTTATTATAAAATTCATCATTTTCGCATTATGGTTATTACTTTGTACCACATAGGCCACGAATAATTGGTCTACTCTACTCATTGCATGTATTTTAAATTTTCTCAAACTGTTTTGTCCAACGAGAAAATTATAAAAAATGTTCCTGATGCAATTTTCTATCCTTAACAATTTATCTTTCAATTTCTAGATTCAATCAAACATTTTTTTTACGCCGTTCTTCAGCCCTCCGCGTCCCCGGTGAGCCGTCACTATAATATAGTTTGCATTGCACGTATAAAGTAATAAAAAGTAGTTCAATTTATTCCAAAATTTAAAATAACATTTGAAATATTTTTCATCGACGTCCATTGATATGAGTATATTTCTCAGCTGATAGTGTGTCCCAATTGAGGCTGTATGTATTGCTATTTCATCCGTTATTATATAAGATGGAAATGGACAGAATTTTAGAGAATTCTTGTGTATTTCAATGGCGCTTTTAGATTTGATATAACCTTTACTTCCCTCACACACCGAAGGGAATTATTGTATTCGAGAAAAATCACAAGATTTCTTCGAATTTTCACGTTTCCGATCATGTAGATTACGAAAATAATAAATTTTTTCAATTTCATCGGTTTGTCTTTCGGTCTGTTGTCATTAACTAAAAAACTACTTGACGGAGAACAGTAAAATTTGGTAGGGAATAGAAAATGAAAAAGAATTTTCGCTCAAATTTAAAATTTTTACGTTCTACTTATAAAAAAAAACATTTTTAACCACTTCTACTCCACTACGTCGACATGCAACTAAAAATGTGACAGATGGCAATAATATTTGGCATATAGTTAACACAACTGGCAAGGAAGACACCTATTATAGTTTTAGTGAAAAATATTCAGATCAGTCATCCTAAGAAATAATTGAATCATGATGGAAATTTGTAAAGCAAGCCTTCTATATTTTTGGCACTTTTTATTTAATATTGAATTTTTGCTGTCGAATAACCACTCTGTATATCTCGTTGACCAAAAGTTATCAGGTCTTCTTTGTAATAATAGTGATAACTACATTCCGATTATTATCATTTTCATATGTCGTTTCATAATTAATAATTTGTTAGAGTAACCGCACTGTATAAGTAAAGAGGCAAGTTCTATGTAAATACCTTTACCTTTTTTGTTTTTAAAATAATTGAGGAAACCCATATTGCGAAACCATATTTTCTTTGTATACATTGTTACGATAATAATAATAATAATATAATAATAATAATAATAATAATAATTTATTTTTCATATGTTGTCTACATTACAATTGTATAGGAATAGTGAAGTTACAACATATACCTTAAAAACTAGGTAAAAAGCCTCATACAGTGAAAAAACATTTAGATAGCAAAAACAGTTTTAACTTTATTTAATTTAAAATTCAGCAAGTTTCTAGCTACTTTACATTCAGAAGGTAAGTTATTAAACAATTTTGGTGCCATGTAATTTGGAGAATTGTAGCTTAAATTAAATCTTGCATATGGTATTCGAAACTCTTTCCTGCTACGCGAATTTGCATTATGAATATTTTTATTCACAATGAACATATTCTTGTTTCGATAAGCATAAACGCATATTTCGAAAATGTATAAGCATGGCAAAATTAATATATTATACTCTATAAAGATCTCTTTGCAAGAATGGGTACTAGAAACACGAGCTATACAACGCATTATCCGTTTTTGAGCAATGGAGACATTCTGTGATAAAGTGGAGTTCCCCCAGAAACAGACACCATATCTTAATCTAGACTCCACTTGGGCATAGTATAAATTAACTAATTGCTCCCTGGTAAGCACGGTTTTAATATTATTAAATAAAAATGAAATTGACGCTAGCCTGGAAATTAGATATTCACAATATGATTTTCAAGTCAGGCACTCATCGATATGTAAACCCAAAAATTTTATACTTTCATGGGTACTCGTTATAATTGACTCATTGACCTGAAAATAAATAGACTCGCATTTTTTCTGTCTATTATGAAACAGAGTTAATAGAATTGCATCTGCATTGAAGTACAACTGATGTTGATTTAAAGACGTATATACCTTTTCTACAACATTACATTTACTTTCTAGCACATTATGCATCTAAGATAATCATAGAAAGATCATTAGCAATCATTGAAAAGAAATTATTACATGAAACACAGTCGAGCTCATTAATATATAATATGAATAACACGGGGCCCAATATTGATCCCTGTGGAACTCCCATACTTAAAAACGAACATTCAGAATTGGCAGTATATACCATATTTTCACTAACATGTATACTCACATACTGTCGACGATTGGTTAAAAATGAATTAATCCAGTTTAGTGGTTGCCCTCTAATCCCATAGTCATATAGTACAGTTAACAATTTTGCATGATCGACCCAGTCAAATGCCGTGCTGAAATCAAAAAATATTCCAACCCCTGCCTTAATATATTAAATAATTTAGTTATAAAATGTTGATATAGTTGTTATAGTGGATTTTCCATAACGAAAACCATGTTGTCTCTCGGACAAAAGTAATTTAGAGAAACTACTGGCCTATAGTTCACCAAAATATGGGAATAATTTTTCTTAAAAATTGGTACTACTTTACCCACTTTCAAGAATTCTGGAAACGTTCCCGTTTTAAAAGACATATTCACCAGATAAGTAAATGGTGTCACCAGTCGTCAGAACTTTTAAGGCGTCACTAAATGTTATATGGTTGAATTTTTCAGGATAAGTATTGTTTTTTGGGTAGAATACGATAAAAAGAGTTTACAGCTGTAAGGTGCCGATGACCCCTAAAAAAATCGAAAATATTGGCCGAATTTCAGTTTTGGCCAATAACTTTAATTGACTTTATATCTTTTATAATAACGGAAATGGCAATACAGGTAGCCTCAATTTGAGAGACGCATTATAGAAAAAGAAATCATTAGTTCATGTTCCATGTGAATAAATAAAATTCTGCATCATTTCGGACACCTACATTATCAGCAGCAGCAAATTAAAAATTCACCACTAACAAACATTATTTAATTCGTTATTAGTTTTTTGTTACCCTAGTTTTTACTAATTATAAGAAGTCACAATACAGATAATACTACATTTTGTTCTAAATATATTCCATGCAGTTAAAGTCTCTACATTTTCAAATGACGAATGCCCATCCAGATTTGAGTTAAAATACTTCTCTATCCCAGAGACAAATATCCTGGACATTCTATTAATACATTTTATTAACCAGCGCATGCTTGTAAATTTGGCAACATTGTGGGATGCAGAAATGATAGAGATATGTAACTAAATATACATGTCGGACGCAGAATGAACCGCAGAATGTAAGAAAAATATGCATCGGAGTTGGAAATGATTGTAGAATAAAAGGACGCAGAAATGTATGGTCCATGAAGGAACACTTTTTTTTTTAATTCTTCATTTAGAAAAAAATAAAACCGATCACTGACATCTACGTTAAAAATAAGTCGATATTCATCTATAAACGGTTTGCTAGAACCTCTCCTTCTGGTGGACGCAGAAATGTATGATCCATGAAAGGACGCAGAATTGATAGCGGGATGTATATATATATATATATATATATATATATATATATATATATATATATATATATATATATATATATATATATATATATATATATATATATATATATATATATATATATATATATATATATATATATTTGTCCTTAGCATAATGCTGCGTCCATACATGGGCACGGGACCATTCATTGCTGCGTCCTGTACAATATTGCGTCCGTATATAGGACGCAGCATTGTTTTCCTATGCTAGCATCAACATAGTACAAGATTGGACAATTTCCAGCATCTCAGACTGTTCTTTGTCTCTTGGACTATATGTAGGTACGGAAATAAGTTCTGTGTCATTTTAATTGAATGAGATATCGACCTTCATTTTTTTACGATTCGGACGCAGTATTATACGGTTAGTATAACTCAGAGTATATTTTTAGTTCAAGCGAATTTTGTTTGGGGGCACTTCAATCTTTGTACAGAAATATACATTTAATATACACTATTCAGATATGGTATAATGATGTGTCCCACATTTGGCAACGCCGCGTTTAACCGATATTTAGATAGTTCTTCCTCATCGGACGAGTGATGACTTCTGATATGTGTGAAAGGAGCCCGCACCAAATACATGGAATTCTGAATTTCGGACAATTTTGATGGAACAAGCGGCATTCGATAGCTTACGGCTCACTGAATAAAAGTCTTTATGGGTACAAATTCACCTATTTAATATATTTGTAGTTACGGAGAGTAGAAGCGACTAATTTTAAGAATTCAATAATAGGGCTTTCTTCATTTATATTGGGACAGGTGGCATTCGATACCGATTATGAATCCATTGTCTTTCTACATATAATGAATACTTTTATCACTAAAATTAATTTTCATGAAATGAAAGCAACTTTAACGGACATTAATATTGCTCAAAGGATATTGTTGTAATTACTAATTAAACAGTACGTTTTCCAAAATAAAATTGTGTAAGCCTTTCCTTTTTGATATAATTAAGTTAACATAAGAGAAAACACCAATACTTTATGACCTGACTTGCTGGGGTTATATTATATTAAATTCTAGATTCAAAAAGCCGAGAATAGAAACCGAACTCAAGGGGTGAGCAATATTCTGATAGTCAATTTGCTAAATCAAAAAATAATGTAGTTGTTTGTCATCACAGGCTTACTATAACTTTAACGTAACTGAAAAATATTTAAATAAGCACAAAAATAGAAGGATTCAAAACAGGTCTTTATAAAGTTCACCGCAAAGACCAGGGAAAAACGGTTTAATTTAATGAAACGGAACTTGTCAATTCAAAAACGG
The DNA here is from genome assembly GCA_963583905.1 of Stenurella melanura. NCBI lineage: Eukaryota > Metazoa > Arthropoda > Insecta > Coleoptera > Cerambycidae > Stenurella > Stenurella melanura. The sequence goes on from OY757309.1 coordinate 201,181,389, forward strand.
AAATATAACAACGACAATATATTATCAGAAAGTTCTTTTCAAAATACACGTACTATAATAAACATATGGCAACCAAATAAACAACACGACAAAATCAGTTTAGTTAATTCTCAACAAATATACTAAACAATATAACGTATCGGTGTTATTTCCGCTACATATTTGCAACCCATGAAACGTAAATCCTAACAATATTTATGGTTAATAAATCTAAACAAGGCAACAACTTACGAATGGCCCTTAACATAAAATAGAACAAGCAAGTTAAACAAAAGCCAAAGCCCACAGTAACTGCTGTGGTAATAACATTTAAACGTAAGTGTTTATAACAATTAAATAACCCGTGCCCCGATCGCTCGACGTCACTGGGGTTCGTTAACAAACAGTCGAAACAGTTATCACTAAATACGAAAATTCTGTCTCATCAAATAATTGCAGATATCGTAAAACCAAAATATTTCTAATGTAATTATTGCGTCAACCAATTTTACATTGAGATTTAACAGGTTTGTCTGAAATTCAAAGTTTCTAACACATACTTCACTTCTAACAAATATCCTCCAATATTATTCAACGATATGCAGAATTTTACTGGACATCAAGTTGCTTACTCATATCATAACCGAAAAAATAGGAAATACTCGGGTTATTACCGATATAATTTATAAGAAATTACCACACTCGACATTTAACTGTAGCAACGTGTAATTTTCATTTAGACTGAATTGAACTTAAGGTAACTTGTACTTTTAGGGCACTAAATGACTTTGCACACTAAACAAATTAGAGCGATAACTGATTCAACAATCTCCCCTAAATTTATCGAAGTAATCTTTGTGATCTAGCCTCTGGCAAATTGACCCGCGGTACGACGTCTCCTCTTCTCTAGTTATAGGCTCGCCCCTTATTGGTTAAACATTTTTCATGCATAACCGACAGGATTTAAATTCAAATAATGCCCGGACTAGTAGCGCATGCTTTTATAAAAGATGCACGTTCCAAATTGCGGCACGCATAATTTAAGTTTACAAATTAACTTATAGCATATAACGACAAGTGATCGTTACAATTTTACTTTTCGTTTATCACCAATTTATTGTAATTTATATGTTGTCGCATTTTCAGCACTTGATGTGCCATTTTCAAACGATAAAAGATAATGAACATGTAAAAATAATTTATAGGGAACTTCTAATAATTTCATGATCATGAATCAAATAATAATAATAATAAAGAATTTGTTGCTCAACAGAATGTTCCATTTACAGAACAATTTTTCGAAACAAAAATAAATTTCATAAATGCAAAGTATACAATATAAAATATAAAGAAAGTATAAAATATAAAATAATTATTTAGTTTACAGTAGTTTAATAATTTGGTTGTCCACTTAAGTACATATTTAAATATAGGTTACAATCTATTTTGGACACAGAGTTTTATGGTCTTGAAGTAATTATTTGAAGAAAGATTAAACATGTCACATGGTCACCAATAGAGTTATATATTTCCATCGTGGAATAAATAGGTGATTTAGCAAGGACGTTTGTTCTTTCAGATGGTAGTGCAAAAGGTTTAACACGAGTCTAAATGTGGAATTCTAAAATTAATTTGCGATAGAACTTCTCGAGGGTCTATTGTATTTTCGATCAGTTTGTAAATAAATATTAAATTTGACATAATTCTTATGTTTTCCAATAAATCAAAATTAAAGCAGATTATCATTAAATAATTGGGATATCCCTGTTTGGGATAATGGTGATCTATTTTAAAAGAAATGTTTAAGAAATTTTCGCCGAACAGATTCTAATGATTGTGAGTATTTCTCATAAAAAAGGATTCTATATTACCTAACTATACTCCAACTTCGAACGCACAAAACACACATATAATACACTGAACTGAACTTGTGGTAGGTACCTTGTGAAACATCTTGAAAATAATTGTTAATTATAAATTAAACACTGCTTTTAGATGAATCAATCAATATATTATAAATACTCTACATATGTTTCGGCTTATTAGGCCTTCTTCAAGAGTATTACATAGTGAATACTAAAGTTTCCGACGTGCTTATTCTAATTTATACCTAAAAGTATTTGTCTTAATCTATTTATGACCTAATCTATTTAAGACTTAATTTAACATCCTTAATTATTTGAATGTTTGGAGTGGACCTAGCTGATTATATAAATCAAAGGATAGTTCTTAATAATTAGTTTATTATAGGGGTATTCAAGAAATTTTGTTGGTCATTTGTGGTACAAGGGTTGTACTTGAAAGATTTTTTGATTTCTAGTTGTTCTAGCAGATCTAAACGTTTACCTTTTCTTTCTGAATGAAGTAAATTTGTTATCAGTATCTATGAAATGGTTGTTTTCAATACAGTGTGTTGACATTCCTGTATTTTAATTGTTATTTAAGATTGATTTTTTGTGTTCTTTTACCCTGTTTACAACGCTTCTACCACTCTGACCGATATAGACAGCATTGCAATCTTTACAATTAATTTTATATACACCAGATTTATCAATTTTATTAAGTTTTTTTTTGTTATTAACCAAACAGTTTATTAATTATAAGTCTATAGCCGATGCGGTCAAGAGCCTTCGAGAAGTATATTACGTCTACCTGCCCTCGTTTGGCTAGTATATTAGAAATAAATTGGGGTAGACACGCTAAGTTAGATATTGTAAAGCGTTTTTCCATAAAGGCATGTTGAGATACAGAAATTATTTTTTTTACAGCAGAATATATTACGTTATACATCGCCACCTTGAAAACCTCTTGCGAAATAGGATCAAATAGAAATACTCTGTAGTTAGGCATATCACTAATGTCACCATTTTTGTGTATGGGACGTACTCTTGCCAGTTTCCAGCAATCAGAAAATGTAAAAGTTTTGAATAAGATTAAAATGGAAAATTAGAAACATAAATAGAACTAGAATAACCATAACAAGTAATTTTGGTTTTAGATATTCCAACTTGACTGGTGAACACCTCGTCAATATAAAATAAAATTAAATAAAAGAAGAATCTACATTTAACATACTGGGGGCTCGAACCGGCGACCCTTGGATTCAACCAACAAAGTCAAATCAAAACCAATCTATTTAACACAAACGTACACAATTTTGCCCTTCCCTGATATTCGTGTCGGAGCCACTCAGACATACATGGCCCCAATCGTCGTAGCAATTGAAGGACTGAGCGGGGCAAGGCTACGTAAGGCTTAAAAATAGTTAAAAAATAACATAATATCTTGCTTGTTCCAACATAAATATTAATTAGAATTATACGTGTAATAGAAAACTTAAATAATTTAAATAAGAAAGCAAATGTAAATAAATATCGGAGATGAATATAACAAGGCCACCGAAAATCCGTTTCAAGCAATTGAGACAGTAACCGGCTGTGCCAAATTGCACAATTTAATATTTAAAATGTTATGGTGTTAAAAGGTCATGATACTCATTACTTATGTTACTCATGATTATGAAGGGAAAATTTAGAAATGAAAGAAAGCAACAAGCAGAAACAGAAAAGGACAGGAAAGAATTAAGGATCTGAAATTTGTATTTTGACAGATTTTATAATTGCATGGAGAAGAGAAAATGTGACTAAATGGTCTGCCGAGAAATTGACAACGGCTGATATGGTAATATGTGTTTTATTCGAAAGGATGCGTTATGCTCTCCGATTTCTGCAATATTGTCTGTAAGCGGACTATCTCCAAGTGTGAATTGGTATAATTTTTGAGGTATAACTTTGATGTAGTCTGTTAGTGGAATTATGTCGTGATAATGTGCATAGATGTCTCTTAAGAAGGCGGTCGTGATGAGATGAGGTTCATAAATTTATATTCCAAAATTTTTAGTTCTCTCATTGCCATGACCGACGTGCTGCACCACGCCGCCGGCGTGAGGAGGTCGGTATTACAATAACGGTGGAAATTTATTTCTTATTCTGTGTTTATTCTGCCGCACAAGACCGGATACAGGCACCTGAACATGGAACAGACTATCCGTACAGTGTATAGTTTCGCCTTAATCCCAGCTAAACGTTAGTCATTTATCTAAGTATACACCCAAGTACTTCACGTTCTCTCACCCGCATCTAAGAATACATTCTTTAATTTCGAGCAGACTTTTGAGGAAAAATCTTTCTGCTGAAAATAACCTCTCTAATCCCACGCTGGTGTTGGTTACTAAATAGTGTTTTTGGATTTAAAAGAGTGAATTAATTAAAGAAACGCTTGTTGCTCAAATAATTTCTGAAATAGTCCTATAATGAAATTTAAATGCTTTTATAATGCTAATTCTAATCTACTTGTTAAATTCGTTGAATAGGTAAATATATTAAATTAGCCATCACTAAAATAAATAGTGAATATAGTTATATAGCATATTATATTACAGTATAAAATAGATGCTATTACCATTAATTTCGGGACATTCTAAAGTCCAGGGATTTCTTTTGTGTACCCAGGACGCATAGTATATCAAGATTGCCTAAATATAGAAAATCATTACCTGAACCTAAACTATTGATGCTGTTCTTTGGAGTCTAAAGAAACATTAGAGCTCTGTCCATCTATTTTCAATTAAATCATATAAAAAACTAGAGAATCCCGACATGTTTATTTTTAAACCTCTGAATTCTTCAATTTGGTGATTTACAACTGACTTTTTAATCAGGTGATGATAGAACATTAGCGATTCTTCAAGAGATTTTGTAAAGATATATTGGAGACATATTTACTGCTATCACGAACTTTAATTCGTGAATGAATATTCTGAGAGACTAATTTGAATTGTTTTTTTAAAACATTGCTTATGACAATTGCTCTTATGGTTCTTATTCATTTACTGTTCCTTTAAAATAGTTATTATTAAAGCCCTATGAGTTATGGAGTTGTATATTGCTAGTTTATATTTTTGGATTAAGAGAATAATTTAAAATGTCGATTTTCGGTAAATTTTAATGTTATTTTACTGTTTCGTATCAAAACTAAATTCAGAACTATTTCGAGAAAATTAGACATATTCTTCATTTATGGTGAATATTTCGTAAAATACTTATTTTTGAGTAAATTGTGATAATTTAATCTATTCAAAAGGGTCAAAAAGGCAATAAATTCAACACTGTGTCGGGATCAACTTTAATTTTAAATGGACGTGACCAGTTTTATACTAACAGAAATTTCACAATATCTCTGACATATTTTGCAAAATGACGTTCGAGATATTTACCAAAAATGCCTGCGGGAATATATAATAATGATTATTCACATAATGTTGAATTGCTCAAAGGATTAAGAAATTTTTCTTTTACTTTGCAAATTGACGTTTATTTTTACTACATTATTTATTATTTATCCTAAAATAATAATAGACAGATGAAACAAGATTCAAATTCTACTTACAATTTTTACCATTTAACTGATTCCCGTTTGTTTGCTCTATAAAATTATCACGATAAATATGGCAACAGCGCCGGACGCAGTATTGTTCTAAGTTTGTCAAAAAATATACCGCCCGGACGCAGCATTGTATTGAGATTAAACAAAAATATCCTCAGGACGCAGTTATGTACCATTGATGAAAGGACGCAGCATTGTACAGTATATCAACTTCTTTATTTCTTAACTTATTGATATTTTGAAACTAGCTATGAACAGCATTTAATTAGTAGATCAAATATACTCCACTGGATTTGAGCTAAATAGCGTATTTCTAGGAGACGCAGTAAGGTTGGTTTTTGAAAGGACGCAGCATTGATAGCAGGATGTATATATATATATATATATATATATATATATATATATATAGAGGTGAGATCATTTTGTGTTAAAAAGTAAGTAAGATGAGATCATTTTTGGAAGGCGAGATCCGATTTCGGATCTCGTCTTTTTCGACGTGTATATAGAGTTTTTAAGATATAAGAGAACCTGCGCAGGCCGCTGTTAAATTTTTGATCGGATCTCATTTTCCTCATTTTTATCTGAACTTATACACATTAAGTTTGAAGAATTATATGTAGGGGGCGCGCGACACCTTATGTATATGTGTGATATATCTGACCAAATTGAGATCCGACAACTTGGCAACCTTGCGGATCCCATCTTGATTCTTTTTTATTATGAATATATTAAATTAAGTTAATATACTAATTACATAGCTTTGGGATCACGGGGACACTTACGTCAGTAGATGGGCAATGGGGAGACCTCGATGGCATGTGTCCATCCGGAGCAACTGTGGGTGGTTGGGTGAAGGCGAAGAGGTCATCCGACAGTAAAAATTCAATATTAAATAACAGGTCCCAAATATGGGGCTTGCGTAATATCTTTAAAAATTGTCGCCATGGTTGAATTATTTCTTAGGATGACCACCCTGTATATTTTTCAGTAAAACCATAATAGGTGCCATTCTTGTCAATTGTGTTAAAAAGTTGTCAAATATAATTTTTTTAAAATAAGTTTAGAATGTCATGAAAAGTGGAAATATTAAATCTGAGTCAAAAGAAATGTTTTCCATCTAGTCTACAATATGCCTCACCTTTCAAGACAGTCAAGGGGGCAGCCCCCTTATTAGCAATGCGATTTAAAAAGGGGGGATTGTGTCACGTTAAATTAAAATCCACCAGTGGCGTTCGTCCTTATGAAGAAAAATTAACCTAATTTTCCAAAAAAAGATATTAGACAAAGTTTTAACTATAAAACAATCTCATAATCTTATTTGTTGTTATCAGAAACTCGCTAATGCCGAGTTTCAATAAGATAGTGCACTTGTAATGAAAAAATAAAATCTCCCTTCTTAATGTATCAATTATTACAGTCATCGCTTTATTTTCGGACGTAATAAAGAGTTAATCAAAATGGAGAAAGACATTAATTGACTTGGAAACAAGAAAAGTACAATTTTAAACGAATTTAATTCAGGAACAATTCAATAAATGATAACACTTACATAGATAATTTTGTTGTGAACCTCCGCTTAAGATTTCAGAAAAAAATTGTTTTGAATGTGTTTTCACTCACTTATGTACAATATTATTGTAAATAAAGTCTTTTTTTTTTTTTTTAATCGCTTATTTAACGTCGGCCTATTTCCGCTACCAAGGCCAATCACCGACGCCAGGAGACGAGCTACCCCCAACCTGGAAATTTTGCCGAACCTCTTCTCTATCGAAGAGTAGGGATCTTTTACTTGCCTAACATTTAATAGACAAGGGACCGACTGCTTTACATCCCCTCCGAAGGATGGTATATCCGCTATGTAACCCCCGCCTAAAGTTACATACCTTCTACGCATGCGCTGATATACAAGCCGTTAGAAGACGGAGCGAGAACGCTGTGTTTCCCTGGAGAGGCTCACCCATCCAAGTACTAACCGCGCCCGACGTTGCTGCATTTGCGTATCGAAATACGAGTATATGCAGACGTCTCTACGCTCGCTCCTGTAAATAAAGTCATTTATTATTATTACTATTATTATTAACTGAATCGCAGTTTGCTCAATAATTGTCATGAAATTTAATCCCACTGAAAATGTGTTTTGCTATTATCAGTATGATTTTAGAAAATACAAGAAATTGGATATCCATCAAATCCTGTTAAAGTTGCACTTATGGTGCTTATTATTACCTTAGGAATGTTAAATTAGTTTAACATTGATTTTTTTTTATTTAGGTACTGTTAAGTAAACTGACTGACATCACGTGATTAGTTCTAAATGGAAAGCCTGCCTTCATTACGTCCGAATATAACGTAATGATTAATAATTGGTACTTCAAAAAGAAAAACTTTATTTTCTTATTCAGTGAGCACAAAGTATACTATTGCAATTCGGTATTAGTGAGTTCTCGATAACAACAAATAAGATTATGAGATTGTTTTACATTTAAAACTTTTCCTAACATATTTTTTTGGAAAATTAGGTTCATTTTTCTTCATAAGGAGCGACGTCACTGGTGGATTTTTAAATATTTTACCTTGACATAATCTCCCGATGGGTAATTACCTTTCATCAAAATTTAAAATAAATCATTTTTTTAATAGGTTTAGAATGTCATGAAACGTGGAAATTTTAAATTTGAGCGAAAGAAATTTTCTTATTATCCACTCCCTAGACGGTCTACCCTCTACATTTTCCAGTGAAAGTCTAACCAATTCTTCACTGGCAGTAGCATCAATAACTACCTATCAAATTTGGCTGTTCCCCGTCAAGTCGTTTTTTATTTAATGCACCAACAGACAGACTGACGGAATTGAAAAACCTATATTTTTGTAATCTACATCTTATGAAACGTGAAAATTCGAGGAAATCTCGGACGGTGATTTTTTTTCGAATACAATACTTCTCTTCGGTATGCGAGGAAAGTAAAAAAACTGAACATTTTGTAACCATTTCGCTTGAGCTTAGACTTCGAGAGACATAAAGAAACAGATTTCCCCTCCTACATGGGGCAACATCCTAGTCCGAGTTTTCAACAATTTTTCATGATCAAATACGTGCTTTTGGTTGTGAAAAACCGTTGAACTCGGAAAATTTGCATGTCTGCATTTTCCAGATTTTTAAATTTCACAGTTTACGAGGGCCGATAAGGGCCATTTTTTCATGTTTTTCGGGAAAACTTGGACAGGATGCACTTTAGGAAAAAGTAACAAAGGAAAAAAAGACTTGCATTTTAATAATAAATTTTTAAGAATTTTTGTGGATTTTTTCTTGTCACTTTTTATTCAGTTTTTATTCCCTACAAAAATTCGAACCGCCATATCTCGGAAAATAAGCATTTTTTCGAAAATTTTACAAGAGTAAAACGTTGCTATTTTTCGACAAGTTGTCTATAAAATTGCGGGACAATAGCGGAATTTTTTTATGGAGTTTGATCTAGACATTAATACGAACAAAATCCAGAAAGTTTCGTGAAAATCCACTCGTTCGGTAGACTTTTTAGCTTTACTTGAATAAACGGAATATCAAGAATTTTTCATATTTTAAAATAATTATGCATATTTCCTGTAACTCTTACTTCCTGAATGAATCAGCTATGTAAAAAAATCGGTAAGGGTATTTACACAGAACTTCCCTCTTTATTTATATAGGGCGGTCACCCTAGAAAATTATTAATTAAGAAATGATATATAAGAATTATAATCGCAATGTAGTAGCCCTATTATTACAAAGAAAACCTGATAACTTTTTTCCATCATCTGCTCTATAGCGGTGGGGAATAAAATTTTCATTTTTTTTCAATTTTCAAAACATTTTTTTGTTGAAATATTTTTAGAATGTAATGAAACGTGGAAATTTTAAAACTGAAAAAAAATTGTTTTCAAAACAATTTTTTTTTAAATATGTTTAGAATGTCATGAAACGTGAAAATTTTAAATTTGAGCAAAACATTTTTTTTTCCATCCATTTTATAAAAAATTGGTAAATATATTTACACAGAACTTTCGTTTTTATTCATAAAGGACGGTCACTCTAAGATATTATTAATTAAGAAATGACATACGAGAATTATAATCACAATGTAGCAGCCCTATTATTACAGAGAAAACCTGATAACTTTTTTCCATCATCGACTCTATAGCGGTGGAGGAAGAAAATTTTCAATTTGCTTTTTATTTTCTAAATATTTTTTTGTTGAAATGGGTTTAGAATGTAACAAAAATTTTAAAACTAAAGAAAACATTTTTTTCCATCATCTATTCTAACATAATGGTAAAAAATATATATAAGTATATATTTTCTTTGTATATTTTAAAACAAATAATGTTTTTTTTTGATGTGTGTTTAGAATGTCATGAAAAGTGGGAATTTTGTATTTAAACAAAATAAATTTTTTTGCACCATCCATTTTATAAAAAAATTTCAATTATTTTTTAATTTTCAAAAATTTTTTTTTAATAGTTTAGAATGTCATGGAGCATGGAAAACTTAAATTTTAGGAAAAAGATTTTTTTCCATCATCTAATCTACAGTAGGTAGTGGTAAAAAAAATAATTATTTTTTTTGAAGCATGTTTTGAATGTCGTGAAACGTGGAAATTTTAAATTTGACGAAAAAAATATTTTTCGATTAAAGATTTTATACAAAATTTTCAAAACTTTTTTTTCCATCAAATTTTCAAAAAAAAAATATTTTTTGAAATATGTTTAGAATGTCGTGAAAGGCGAAAGTTTTAAATTTAAGGAAAGAAGAATTTTCTCCATTATTCATTTTACACAAATTTTTCCAAATTTCAAAAGTTCAAAATTATTTTCTGTTAAATTTTCAACAAAAAAAAATAGGTTTAGAATGTCACGAAACATGGAAATTTTAAAGTTGAGAGATAATTTTTTTTTCCATTATCTATTCCTTTTAGACGGTCCCTGTATATTTTCCAGTGAAAGTCTAACCATTTATTCGGTGGCAGTGGCGTCAGCTACCTACCAAATTTGACTGTTCTCCGACAGACTGACGGAATTGAAAAATCTATATTTTCGTAATCTACATGATCTGTAACGTGAAAATCCGAAAAAATCTCGGAGGGTGATTTTTTCTCGAATACAATACTTCCCTTCGATATTCCAGGGAAGCAAGAATTTTCTAATTTTTTTTTTTTTGATTTTCAAAAAAAATATGTATTTTTAAAATATGTTTAGAATGTTATGAAACGTGGATATTTTAAATTTGAGAAAACAAAAAATTTCTACAATTCACCATTTTATACAATATTTTCAAAATTTCAAAATTTTCTTCCATTTCAAATTTTCAAAAAAAAAACAAATTTTGAAATAGGTTCACAATGTCACGAAATACGGAAATTTTAAATTTGAGGAAATTTTAAATTTCCATCCATTTTTTTAAAATATTCCAAATTTTTTTCTTTCTGATTTTCAAAAAAATACACATATTTTTTTAAACATGTTTAGAATGTCATGAAACATGGAAATTTTAAATTTGAGAAAACAAAATTCTTTACAATCATCGCATTTTATTCAATATTTTCAAAAATTCAAAATTTTTTTCTATCTTAAATTTTCAATTTTTTTTTTAATATGTTTAGAATGTCATGAAACAGAAATTTTAAATTTGAGCGAAAAAAAAATGTTTTTTCCATTATCTATTCCCTGTATAGTTTACACCGAAAGTCTAACCATTTCTTCGGTGGCAGTGGCATCAGCTACCTACCAAATTTGACTGTTCTCCGTCAAGTAGATTTTTAGCTAATGCACTAACAGACAGACGGGCAGACAAACGAAATTGAAAAACCTGTGTTTTCGTAATCTACATGTTCTGAAACGTGAGAGTCCGAAAAAATCTCGGAGGGTGATTTTTCTCGAATACAATACTTCCCTTCGGTATGCGAGGGAAGTAAAACAACAAAGTATTTGTAAATATTTTTATTTTTCAAAATCTACTTACTATAGAATATCTATATCATATTAATGTCGAAAAATGTCTTTACATGTCAACGACTGCAATTTTTCCTCTGGTAAAGTGTTTACGAAGTCGATACAAGGTAAAAATAACAACTGGTGGCTGACTGATGACTGAATCTTTTCATAAGAAATGCATTGGTGTCAAAATCTGACGTAATTTGACAATGCATTTTTTAAGGGAAGTTTCAATCACTATAGTTAGGTAGATAGCGTGCAGATTCGACCACGAAAAGTTTTAGATCGAGCTCCCACGACAAAAAAGGTACCCATCGAACACCTCAAATTTAAGGTGAAAATGGTTGCAAAACATGTAAAAACCATGTTATGCCCGCCAGACTAGTAAAAATTTGTTAATTGTTATTTTTTATGAATTTTTTAATTTAGCTTAAAGCCTCTATTCTTCTTTTCAAAACATTGCTTGAATTTTACGCAGTTTGTGGTATCTATTACAACTTATCTGGCTGATAATTTTTGTTAATTAATTTGTCTGACTGAATTTTGAATGTGCAGCATCAATGCATCAGAATCAATCAGTGGCATCTCATAACACCTTAGAAAAACAACTGAATTTAAGATCTCCTCTATACTTAAAAATTTGTCTGTTATTGAAAAAATGTTTTTCAACATGTCAGGTTTAATTTTTAAGCAACAACGTTTTTTTTTAAAAAAAATAAGCTTTCATACTTTCCGCCTCAAAACATCACCTTAAATTTTTTCTGTAATTAAGTTTTATGCATAAAAAAGATCTTCAACTTAAATTCAGGAAAAACTAAGATGTTGTTTTGATGCGGTCATTGTAAAAGCTTATTAAAAAAAAAAAACGTCACGGCGCTTAAAAATAAGTCTGACATGGTGAAAAACATGTTTTCAATGTCAAGCAAATTTTTGTGCATAGCCTCGGTTTTTTTTAAGGAGTTCTGAGATGCTAGTAATTGATGCTGATGCATTGATGCTGCGCATTCAAAATTAAGTCTGACAAATTAATTAACAAAAATTGTCACACAGACAAGTTGTAATAGATAGGAGAGATCTCAAATTTCATTTCAAAACAAAAATCAAGGAGGTGTTATGAAGCGCACTTTCATAAAAAACATAATTTATAAGAAGAGCTCTGCCAAAAGTTAATTAATAAAAATGGTCGCCAGACAAATTTTTGTTAAAATTGGTTCATTATTTAGCATAAATTGCGTAAATTTCAAGCAGGTCTTTTGAAAAGAAGAATCATTTCTTTTAGCTAAATTCGAAAATTCATAAAAATAAGAATTAACAAATTTTTGCTAGTCTGGCGAGCGTAACGTGATTTTTACATGTTTTGCAACCATTTTCAGCTTTTAAATTTGAGGTGTTCGATGGGGTACCTTTTTTGTCATCACCTTTAAACAAATTTTGTAAGAAAATGCGAGCGCTATAAATCACTCCCGATAATCGCAGATTACAAACTAACTACTTCAATTTTAAAATATTATCCTCACGCATGCGCCATGTGTTAAAATACCTGGCAACAACGCCGGAGCTCGTCTTGAGACATACTGCTCTTTTTATACATTACAGGATCTCTTCTTGTGCGTAAATTGTTAATAGATTCCAACGGATCTCGCCCGGCCAAACTTTTATAAAAAAAAATCAAAACATTATTCCTTTACCCCTCCCGGCGGATTCGACTAATACCAACGATTTCTAAGCTAATTATGGAATACATACTCTAAAATTACTTTGATTTGTGGCGGACCTCGGGTAGTCCAATTTTTATCCGGATCTCAACTTGGTAAGAAAACGTATATATATATATATATATATATATATATATATATATATATATATATATATATATATATATATATATATATATATATATATATATATATATATATATATATATATATATATATATATTGTTATGTTTTATTAATATGATTGATTAAAAATTTGATGTGAAACCATTTATATCTTCCAAATCAATACCACTAACTAAAACAACAATATTCAATTCTTAATTATCTCTGTAGCTCCGGCTATGTAATTCCACCTCAGATTGCAGGTTCAGGTTTCTATGTTGGAAATTCTTTTTTTTTTATATAAAATTAAAATTTCAATTGACTAAATTTTACTTCCACATCCACGTAGTGGATTGGAAGTATAGTAATCGCAAAAAAAATTTCAAAAATTTTTATTCCTGAAATAGGTTTAGAATGTGATGAAACGTCGAGATTTTAAATTTGAGCGAAAAAAAAATTTCTGTCTGTCGGTCTGTCGGTCTGTCGGTCTGTCTGTAACTTTTCTTGTCCGCACGCTTTCTCCGGAACGGTTTAAGATATTGACCTGAAATTTTGTACACGTATATATTATAACGAGATCTGGAACTGGATTGTTTTTTTAGGAAATCCGGTGAAGGGTTGGGGGTTAAATAGGGGTAAATAGGGGGAAATAAGTAAAGCAAGCTTGTAAGAGTACAGAAACTTGAAATTCGGTGTATGTACTAGAAGTTAAGGCCTCAGATTTTTTTATAATAGTTTTCAACCCCCCCTCCACCCCTACCCCATTAATGGGGTTGATAAAATAAAATTGAGATATTCATTTGAAATTTTCTACACGTATGTATTATAACGACATCTGGAACTAGATTATATTTTGAGATAATTCCGTTGAAGGGTTGGGGGTTAAATAGGGGTAAATAGGGGAAAATAAGTAAAGCAAGCTGGTAAGACTACAGAAACTTGAAATTCGGTGTATGTACTAGAAGCCAAGGTCTCAGATTATTTATAATATTTTTCAACCCCCACCACCCCTACTTCATTATTAAAAGGGTTGATAAAATAAAATCGAGATATTCATTTGAAATTTGGTACACGTATGAATTATAACGACATCTGGAACTAATTACACTTTCAGATGATTCCGTTGAAGGGTTGGGGGTTATTTAGGGGTCAATAGGGGGAAATAAGTAAAGCAAGCTGGTATGAGTACAGAAACTTGAAATTCGGTGTATGTACAGGAAGTTAAGGCCTCAGATTTTTTTATAATACCCCTACCCTATTAATGGGGTTGACAAAATAAAGTTGAGATATTTATTTGAAATTTCGTACACGTATGTATTATAACGACGTCTGGAATTAGTTTATATTTTGAGATGATTCCGTTGAAAGGTTGGGGGTTAATTTGGGGTAAATAGAGGAATATAAGTAAAACGTTGATAAGACTACAGAAACTTGAAATTCGGTGTATGTACTAGAAGCCACAGCGTCAGATTTTCTTATAATATTTTTCAACCCAACCACCCCTACTCCAATATGAAAAGGGTTGATAAAATAAAATTGAGATGTTCATTTGAAATTTGGTACACGTATGTATTATAACGACGTCTGAAACTAGATCATAATTTGAGATGATGCCGTTGAAGGGTTGGGGGTTAAATAGGGGCAAATAGGGAAAAATAAGTAAAGCAAGCTGGTAAGACTACAGAAATTTGGGATTCCGTGTATATACTAGAAACCAAGGCCTCAGATTTCTTTCTAATATTTTTCAAACTCTACCATCTCCGCTTCATTATTAATGGGATTGATAACATCAAATTGAGACATTCACTTGAAAGTTAGTACACGTATGTATTGTAGTGACATCTGATTGAGATGACTCCATTGAGGTGGTAGGTTGTAAATAGTGGAAAATAAGTACGGTAAACTAGAAACTTCATTTTTAACGTATATGGTAGAAACCAACTCCTCAAACTTTTCTATGATATCTACCCCAAATATTATTAAAATTCTATGACCAATAATTTCCACATACTAGAGTGCAAATATAGTCAAGATGTTTCCTTTAAAGTGACTTGGACAAATAATCTGGATGTGGAAGTAGTGATTCCTTAGGCAGCGGTTTTTATTTATTACAACCCTTTAATTTCTTGATATAATTATATGTATGTGATAATTTATAAATAATTTTGATTTCAATACCTTTCACTCATTTCTTTCTTCGTAGCTACAATTCCTATCCTTCAAATCCTCTTAATTATTTCTTCCTTCACTTTTCTCACTTCTCCGACTAATCTTTATATTCTTTTCTTCTCTTCAAACTATTTAACTCCTTCCTTCTACTTATTTTCTCCACCTTACAATTCCTATCCTTCAACTACTCTTAATTATTTCTTCCTTTACTTTTTTCACTTCTCCGACTAGCCTTAATATTCTTTTCTTCTCTTCAAATTATTTTATCTCCTTCCTTCTACCTATTTTCTTTTCCAAATTTAAAACTTTTCTCACGTATTGATCTTCTTTCTTCTACTTATTTTTCTCAAAATTCTCAAATTTTTAATTCCTTTTCAATCTTCAATCCCCTACCCGTATCTATTGATCTTTTTTCTTCTACTTATTTTTCTCTCCAAAATTCTCAAATTTTTAATTCTTTTTCAATCTTATCAATCCCCTACCCGTATCTATTGATTTTCTCTCCTCTTTTTTTTTTATCATCCCACTTTTTTCTTTTCAATCAAGAAGCCAAAGTTTTTTTTTTAAACAACTAAATTTAGATTATTATTACAAACCTGACCCCTTCAGCCCAAAATTAGAATTTTCATTTCAATATATATATATATATTCACTATCATATATTTTTACTCATATCTTACATACTAGAATTTATTCTACATAACACCATAAACAAACGCCCATGGAAAAGTGTCATTTCGGATGCACTGTTCTATATTTAATGAAGAAAAGATTAATGAAAATTTCAATCGAGTAACGTGCAAATTGCATACCAGAAAATGATATACTATGCTTCTCATTATCATTGCATGTTGTGGCGATTATGCGCTGTTACGAGTCCTCACCATCTATCTTTCCTAATCTAAGCTGATATCATTGAATTTAATCTCATATTCAGCAGAAGGTCTTTTACCATATTTACTAGCCTCATTTTTCCCAGTCTTACTGCATCACAGCTTAGCAAGCACATAATAAGCAATACCAAAATTATTCATACTGCTTCACTGGTAATTCAGTGATAAGATAGTTTCAAAAATAGATAGAAGAACCTTTCAAGTATTGCCATATTAATTAAATTTGTTTTTATTTTAGGAACTTTTCTGGTGACACAGTTAGTACCTATTCCACTGCAAGTATATAACATACCTGGAAGAAAAAGTTATGCAAAAGCAGAACTAGTGTTCCAGGCCAAGAATATTCCACCTTTGGGTTTCAAATCGTACTTTGTCGAAAAAACGAAGGAGGAAGTTGTGATTGATCCAGAAGAATTGAACAGTTATAAAGTAGGAGTAAGTTCACTATTTCTTCCAAAGAAGATCAATATTTTACTTAATATTTTTATAGGACGCAGAATTCGAAATATCTCCAGACACAGGACTGATTACTTCCATATTTATGAATAATAAACAAATTGCCTTCAGTCAAAACATTCTATACTATCTAGGATTTGTAGGTAGTAACAATAATTTTTCCAATAGATCTTCAGGTGCATATATATTTAGGCCAAATGGAACTGCATACAAGGTCACTGATAAAGCTAAAATTAAGATATATGCCGGTCTCTTGGTGTCTGAAGTACATCAACAATTTAATGACTGGGTTAGTCAGATTATCAGAGTTTATTCTAATAAAAATTATATTGAATTTAACTGGTTGATAGGTCCTATTCCAATAGAGTAAGTATAATTTATTTAAAGTAGCAAATAGGTTACAAACTTAATTGCACATTTCTTCATAGTCTAATGCATTTTGATTTTTATTTCGGAAATTCTTAGAACTCGTTAAAATTTTGACAAGATAAAATGAACTTCATATTTCTAAGTCAAATAAAACATTCCCGACAAAGGAGTGAACACGGTGCGAGAAACCCAAAAAAGCCATAAAACTCGGCCATAAAAGTGTCAAAGCCGACGTAATTTATTGCGGCTCAGGACCGTACTTAGAATTATTGTGCCGTGAGTTACAATCTAATTAATTTAATGTATGGTTGATAACTAAATAGTTATTTGTTACAGTGATAATGACAAATTTAAAAAGATTATTCTGTTTTTCTTGTGTAAAGGTAGGAATAATATTTTATATATTGGTGGAGCATTGATGAATTTTATTAGTCTAAATTAAAATTATACCAAATATTCTTTTGTTGCTCAGTTTCGCCAATAATAATTTAATATGCCTATCGAATTATTATTGTTGCCCGGCAAGGACCCCGAGGAGGTACGAGCAATTCCTTGCCAAAAAATATGGGTTCAGAGTTAAGGTTATCGATATTATTAAAATAGGTCAAAGTAAATTTTTAAATTCATTAAATAAAGAAAATATTGAATTTATGTCAATAACCCGTAATCTAATTAACCCAGATTAAATAAATAAATAAAATTCTAGAAAACAAACAAATAATTGAAATAAATAAATTCAATTCTGGACAGCAAATAAATAACTATAAAATAAATAAATTCAGTATATGTATACATATAATATAATAAATAAAAATCACGTTATATATCATTTGCGCGTATGTAAAACACTAATGAAACGATAAATTCACAATGTACACTAAATCAAATCACATATAACATTTTATTTAAAACTCTAAACACTACACTGACTCAACACTTCACAACCACTTTCTAAATCGGTATCATCGTCGGTATCTGAATCTACAGATATTATTAAACGGTCTTGATTAGGGCTGATACTTTTTTCTAACTTAATAAATTCATCATCAATTTTAATGACACGCTGAATACACTTTTTCCAATTATTTGGTGTTATTTCTCCCACTTCAGCTTTAATAAGGTCGACTACTTTGGCATCAAATTTGAGGAAGGTGTTATTTTTGCGAATACTTCTTTTCAGCTGACTCCATATTAGTTCTATCTGATTAAAAATGCAAAAATATAGGGATAACCGTAAAACTGTATATCCTTGAGCTTTAGCCATGCTGTCAGTCACATATTGTTTTGGGAAGTTTTGCTTCTTAACAATTTCCAAAAGATCTTTCTTCCTAAAATTTTCTTCAAATTCCAAATTATGTTTTCGGAGAAATTCTTGAATATCTTTTTTCTTTGTTCCCGTATTTGGTATTTTCTCAATTTGTCGCGAATGATACGAAGCATTGTCTAAAACAATTACGCTGTTTTCTTCTATATTTAGTAGCAATGAAGTCTGAAACCATCCTTCAAAAATATCCGCAGCCATGTTTTGGTGATAGTCAACGTTTGATTCTTCCATTTTTTTTTCCACTTAATTTGAGACCATTATGATGCACCCATCCATTTTCTGATCCACAATGTACAATTACTAATCTGGTTCCTTTATTTGCAGCCATATCAACTTTACATTTCTTTGAACCATCTATCCAGCCTTTTTTCACTGTATCATGGGTATCATACCAAGTTTCATCTAAATAATAAATAGGTCGTTGTTCGTTTCGAAATTTTTTTATATTTTTAAATATTCATTGCGCCACCGCACAATTCTGAAGCTTTCCATAATATCTGCCCTTTTATTAATAATCTTGAACCTAAATCCTACCTTTATTATCCAGCGCCGAAGTGTTGCTTGACTAACTGACACTGCACCATTTGTTTTCAGTTCCATATGTATTGATTCCACCGTTGGTACCTCATTTTCCATATGCTTGCTATAAATTAAATCTCTTAACAATTTCACCATAGACGAATCTAGTGCTCGTGCTGCTCCTTTATCCGATCTAACTTTTCGATTAGGTACCACATCCTTAATTATACTATAGATAGACCGTTCTGAAATTTCTGTTAAGTAGGCCGTTTTTTCCACGGCTCCTTTTTCACCTTCACTTTCTTTTATATTTTTATAAACGTTTAAAACTACTTTTTTAGTATGTTCGCATACTTTTTTCTCTGTAATTCTCTGTAATTTGCGAGCCATTACCATTTCCCATATCTTCGTTAAATTCTCTGCTGGTGCTAGGTTGAGGATCTTCCCAAGGCCTGAATATTATCGCAATATTATTTTACCACAGCCACTAAAAAACGGAAAACACTCGAATATTTCACCATCCGCTGGAATATTTTTACACAATTACATAATTACATACGCTTAAACAAAGAGCAATTTCACTTATCTGTTAAAGTATTATACATTCTAGGCACTCACAATCAAAATAAAATGTAAACACTGAACTACACACTGTATTATTGTATGAAGCACATAACCTATATATTCTAAATATAACAAAACTCGTTCGAAATATCGTGGAAGACTGTGGTCAGTCTCTACTTAATACCTGTACTGTTCCGCTTGCCCTTTTACAGCATTATGTATGTGTGTAAAAAATTAAGTAAACAGTAGTGACAGATCGTAAAATATTTTAGGAGTGAGTGGCGTAATTTATTAGAGATTATAACTGATACTGGCGAGTTTCCCTTAATTTCTTATTTTAATCCATGCCCCGCTTTGAATTTTTTTATCTGTCTTAAAAATATGAAGTTTACTTTACTTTCAGGACTAATGGAAACGATTACCGAAAAAATATACCAACTTCAACCACGTGGAATTTTTATATCAAATTAGACAGAGAAATATTTTCTTGTAGATATCTTTGTTGGTTTGATTTTTTCGAAAAATGGTAAAATGACAAAAAAAAGTAGAAATTTTGACATATAAAATGTATTTATTATTTTCTTCACTTTACCAAAGCTATCGGAACTAGATATTTTGCATGTAACGCTTGGAACGAAGCTCATCGGTACATGGCACAAGAATAAAGTTCATGAAAATCTGAATTAATTATATTGAAACATATTCTTTATAGGATTTTGCAAACAGCAGAAAAAAATAACTATCTATAACTAAAAGAAAAACTAGGTGTAAAAATATTAATGAAATCTTTGCATTCTTTCGATACCCTGAATTCTGGTTATGCTAGCAAATTAAAATCCTAAAATGAATTTGACTAATTTCTTATTTGAGAATTCTCATTCTAACACTAGCATCCACACAGTCCCCTACGGCCATGCAGATTATATTATAGTCTGTTTTTAAACCAGGAGGAGCGTTTTAAATTTAACGCGTTAAATCATGCATCTGTGATTGGATACGCCCTCGCCAGTTTTACACAAGGCAATAGTCGTAAATTTTGACATATTGTAAAAGTTTTCATTTAATGTCAAACTATTTGGTTATAATTTCTATTTTATCGTTTGCACATTATATATCAGTTTTTAATCCCTTTTGTATACATCTGAAGGTAGAAGTGGCTAATTACTTGGTGCCTTTATATTGCGTAAATGGTATGAATGTTTTTTTAAAAACCCAGAGGTCAAATAGAGGTCTATGCATTATATAATATAATAACATACCCACAAAAATACTGTAGTCGTGCATTGTTGGTTGCCCAAAACGCCAAAAAGGTTTTAGTGTATTTTCTGGTTACTTTTATGGTGTGAATGGAACTTCCATGTTTACTCCTCCTGGTTTAAAAACAGACTATAGTATCTACATAACCCCTTACGATTATGAAGATTCAGTTAAAAATGAGAACAAAGGCCTAAAATGAATTTATTTATATATCTTGTCTTAAAAAATTTTCATTCTAATGGATTACATTTTCATGAAATCTATCATTCTGTTTCTTGGAAACGTTTTTCGCCCTTATTTCAAAGGCTAAGCATTTCCAAGAAACAGAATGACAAATTTTATGAAAATGTAATACATTAAAATGTAATTTTTTTAAGACAAGATAGATAAATAAATTCATTTTAGGCCTTTGTTCCCATTTTTAACTGAATCTTCATAATCGTAAGGGGTTATGTAGATACCAGTTTAATCTGCATGGCCGTAGGGGACTGTGTGGATGCTAGTGTTAGAATGAGAATTCTCAAATAAGAAATTAGACAAATTCATTTTATGATTTTAATTTGCTAGCATAACCAGAATTGAGGTTATCGAAAGAATGCAAAGATTTCATAAAAATTTTTACACCTAGTTTTTCTTTTAGTTATAGATAGTTATTTTTTTCTGCTGTTTGAAAAATCCTATAAAGAATATGTTTCAAGAAAATTATAAGCAAACAAATAATAATTCATTTTTAAACTGAATTAATTACTTTACCAAAATATTTTTTTGTTTGCAACTAGTATGGAGGGTAAGTAGGTAATGAACTGAAAAAGATTGACAGGATAGAATAGCCACTTGGTCCTAAATATTCCCAAGAATGCTTTGTCGAATAAGTTATGAACTTTTTCGCTTATCTTTGGCCTGGAGTAGTCCTCCTGTAGGACTCTTTCTATTTCTCTTCCCATTTTAGAATCTCCTTCATTATGTGTACCCTTAGATAAGCCACAAAATGGTTCGGGCCCAAAAAATGCGGCTTCGGCGCTTTTCTTGCAAAGGCGTCAACTAATTCATTTCCTTCCTCATACCCTGGCATCCACATCAAAGTAACCTTGTTGTTCTTTGCCAGTTGCTTCATGGATTGTCTGCATTCCCAAGCAATTTTAGACTAAAAGGTGTAAGACCTGAGAGCTTTTAACGCTGCCTGGCTATCTAATAGTGTATAGATCGCTGCTCTTCGTCTTTATTTACACATTCCTGAGTACATAGATCTATAGCATAAATTTCGGCTTGGAAGATGATTGGGGGGTCTACCTAAGGCTCTGGATAGCCTACAATTAGGCCCCGCTACGCCCACGCCAACCCCTTCAGCCATCTTCGATCCAGCTGTGTACCAGATGAGTGACCCTTTTTCCAACTGCAGAGCTTCGATTCTGCTCATCTCACGGTTCTCAATCAGCACATCAAAGGGACAGTCAAAGTTCCGCTTGATTGGCATTGAGTCGACAGTGGGCTTGGTCTTGGATTCCAATTGGATTAACTTCCGGATCCTTAAGTGACCTACCAGATCGCCTGGTTTGAGAGAGAGTACCTGCTGCTGCCTTAGAGCACTGTATCCTTCCTTACATAAAAATGTAGAGGAAGTAGGTCTAGCATTGCTTCCATAGCTACTGTAGGACAAGAGCACATTAGTCCTGTAAAGGCGTTGTTATTTCTGCCACTTTCCTTGTGTTAATTATTCTTCACTTTTTGGCCACCATACACATGATGCATAGGTTACCATGGGTCTCACAACCGAAAGATAAGACCAGTAGATCGTTTTCGGTTTTAGACCCTAAGTCTTACCAAACACCCTGCGACACGTCCAAACAGCCACAGTGGCATTGGTAAGTGTTCTTTCTAAATAGGAGTTCCAGGTAAGTTTTTGATCCGGAATTACTCCTAGATAATTAACTTCACTAGAAAAGCTCAATACTGCCCCATTTAACATAGGAGCTCTCAATCTCAGTGTTTCCGTTTGGTAAACGGAACAATAAATATCTGGCTCAGATTAACACCGAGACCCTATAACGAGAACCACCTGAATCTCTCTGCATGAGATAAGATATCATAACCTCATGCCCGCCTCTCACAGTAATAATCAGGTAATCAGCATAACCCTGAACGTTGAAGGCAGAATTACTTGGTTTACGGAGGAGATCATCTACAACCGTTGACAGGGCAACAGATAGGGCAACTTTTCTCAGAACAGTAAATCATGAGGTTGTAGCTGATACGAGGTTATATCTAGTTTCTCTATTGTATCGATGGAATGCGTGATACGTTCGACCTACGACCTTAAGCGCTTTTTATGAGCACTCCAATCGGTCAATCTACGCATTCTGCATTCCTTGAGGTCTGTTACAGCTGCCTCCAGCTTGAAACGAATATGTCTATGCCGAAATTTAGGGCTGAGTCGTAACATGCCAATTTTTGATGGAGTCAGTTATAAATGGATCCTCAAGGGTTACATCTAGAACCTCTTTTCTAATCGAATTAATAAAGGTGGTTTCATTGCCCTTGTTGACAATGTCGATATTATTTGCAGACAAATATTCAAAAAGGTGCTTACCTCTTGCATTGATATCGGTGCTGCCCCCCATAGAATGGTGCGCATTGGCATCGCTGACAATAATGTAATGTTTGTTTCTTCTTTTACACCATCTTATGAGTCTTTTAACATCCTCTGCAGGTGGGCTTCGTTTTTCGTTCTTCTTCGGAAAGTAAGCAGAGGCGAAATTGATCTGTCTTTTGCCTTTTTCCGTAGGTACGTCCACAACTACGGGGACTAGGTCCCCAGTTGTGAACTCTGCAAAAAGAACAAAATTAATGTTTTTGTCAAGCAGCAAGGCTGCTCTAGGATTGTCATGTAAGGTGAAATAAATTAACTCACATCATTGAGTAGGGAGTCCTTTTATGTGTACTCTATACACCCCCTAGATATCCTCTAGATACTCTCTATATACCCTCTATAAACTCGCGGTAGGCCATGATTATTAAAAATAAAATATGACGTTTTATCCAAAAATACAGTTCTTGGTGCTGTAAGTTTTAAAAACCGCTGGCTAAGGAATCTCTGCCTCCACATGAGATCCACTTGAAATTTGGTACACGTGTGTATTTTAATATCTGGAACTATATTATATTTTCACATGATTCCGTTATAGGGTTGGGGGTTAAATAAGGGTGAATAGGGGAAATAAGTAAAGCAAGCTAGCAAGAGCAAAAGAACTTGGGATTGGGAATATATGCTAGAAGCCACCCCTACTCTATAATTAAAGGGGTTGATAAAATTAAATTAAGATATTCACTTGAAATTTAGTACACGTATGTATTATGACGACGTCTGAAACTAGATAATATTTTGAGATGATTCCGTTGGGGTTAAATATGGGTAAATAGGGGAAAACTAGTAAAGTAGGCTAGTAAAAGTGCCTACAGAAATTTGGGATTTAATGCATATACTAGAAGCGAAGGCCTCAGGTTTTTATAATAGTTTCCATGTTCCGACTTCCTTATTAAAGGGTTGATAAAATAAAATTGAGATTGTCACTTGAAATTTGGTACACGTATGTATTATTACGACATTTGAAACTAGATTATATTTTGAAATGAGTGGGTGGTAAGTAGAGGTAAATAGGGAAAAATGAGTAAAGCAAGCTGGTAAGAGTACAGGAAATGGTATAACTATAGGTGTACTAGAAACCAGGGCCTCAGATTTATTTCTAATATTTTTCAACCACCCACCCCCACCATCTCCATTTCAATATTAAAGGGGTCAATAACATAAAATTGAGATATTCACTTGAAGGTTAGTACACGTACATATTATAATGACATCTGATTGAGATGATTCTGTTGAAGAGGTGGGAGGTGAGAGGTTACGAATAGGGGAAAATAAGTAGAGAAAGCTAATAAAGGTCTAGAAACTTCATCTTTAACGTATATGGTAGAAACCAACGCCTCAAATTACTTCCACGTCCACGTAGTGAAGCGGAAGTATAGTAATTTTTCTATGACATCTGCTCCAAGTATTATTGAAATTCTATGACCAATAAATTACACATAGTGGAGTGCAAATATAGTCAAGATGTTTCTTTTAAAGTGACTTGAATGAAAAATCTGGATGTGGAAGTAGTGATTCCCTAGGCAGGGATTTTTTATTACTTGAATGGTTGTCATTATCAGTTTCAAATTATTTTGGATAGTATATCGATTTTTTCCAGTTTTCTCAAAAAAGTCTAATTTGCACACTTTTTTAATGGATAAACTTTTGAATTTATCGTTTATAGAGTACATTGCAAAAGGTTTAGTTTAAGTCTTTCAAATTCAAAGTATTTCCGCAATAACACATCTTTGTCATCAAAATGCACTAAACTATTAATTTCTTACTATTTTTAGATGTAGCAAATAGTCAGGCCAAAATTTCGGAGCACCTTCTACATCGCTAACAATCCCCAAAAGTGGTGCACTTTATAATATTACTTAATATTTATGCTATAGAGAAGTTTCTAAACTCAAGATTTTTTTAGTGGTCAAAATGGAAAAGAAATAATTACGAGGTATGAGACATCTTTAAACTCCGATACAGTATTTTACACAGACTCTAATGGTCGCGAAATGCTAAAGAGAGTAAGAAACTTTAGACCAACGTGGAAATTGAGACTGGAAGAACCTATCTCTGGAAATTACTATCCTGTTACTTCAAAAATTTTAATAAGAAATGACGAATATGAATTGGCTGTGTTAACTGACAGAGCTCAAGGAGGAACAAGTCTACGCAGCGGACAAATTGAGCTTATGGTAATTAATACATTCAAAGATAAATCTATAATTTCCTGATGTATACTTTCTTGTGCAGGAAAATTGCATATCCTACTATAATAACATTGTTATATCGGCACCGATTCGAAAGTTTAAATAAAAACATGAAATAATTTTTTCCCGGATTTCATACGCCAAATCTAAGAAGCCAGATGGTTATATTTGACTTTTTAAATGGAACACTGTATCACATAAATACCTCTATCTTCGTTTTTCCTGATTGTAACTAGATAGTATAGTATACAATACAGTGTGAACCTAAAGAAACGCACAAAATTCATATCTTTGGTATGTGTCATTTGTCAAAAAAATCTTCGAACAGGTCGATTTTAGTTTTGTGAATGCTACATTTTATCACTATACCAAAATTTATGACGACATTGGTTTTTGAGTTATGACGTCATCATAATTATTTTTAATGGAAACAGATATTTTTGTTTACTGTTTTTGGTGGTATCCTTTAGCTTTCTGGTGATATGAAAAAAATTGATATTACCTTAGCCATTCTTTTGGAAAAAAATATTTTTATTGACTGATATCTTACAATCTCTGTAATTTGTAACTTCTGTAAAGTCTTAGAAATATTACTTCATGATAGAATATGTCATTCAATTAACACAAAAATCTCTATTAATCAACATGGATTTATGAAAGGGCGTTCAACAACAACAAATTTATGCTGTGTAACTCAATATATTTCTGAATCCTTGGATGAACGTGGGCAGGTAGATGTCATATATACTGATTTCTCCAAAGCGTTTGATAGACTTGATCACCAGTTGTTACTTAATAAATTAGAAAAAATCGGCTTCTCATATTCTTTGCTACTTTTGTTTAAATCTTATTTAATGAATAGGAGTCAGTACGTTGCATTAAATGGGTTCAAATCGATCGAATTTGCTGCCACATCTGGAGTTCCCCAGTGATCTATTCTGGGGCCCTTGTTTTTTAACATATTCATTAACGACACAGTGAACGAAATTAATTTGCCTCACCTTTTATATGCCGACGATCTAACAATTTTCACAGTAATTGATGAAATCGACGACTGTTTTCAACTTCAGACTTCTCTTGACAAAATAAACACCCGGTGTATAGTAAATAAATTATTCATGAATCCTAGTAAATGTAGCGTAATGTCCTTTTCTTTAAAAACATCACCTTTTATTTTTGATTACAGGTTAGATATTGTCATACTTCAAAGACCTATAATGTTTCGCGACCTCGGCGTAACCTTTGATAGTAAATTATCCTTCACTGATCATATCGATATTATTGTGTCTGAAGCCTCCAAAGCCCTTGGATTCATCGTTCGTACTAGTCGAGAGTTCACTAATACTGATACTCTGAAAATTCTTTATCAATCCTTCGTCAGATCGAAACTTGCATACGCATCGCTAATTTGGAGCTCCAGTTATGATATTTACAAGAATAACTTGGAGGCAGTTCAACGTAGATTTCTTAAATAACTGTGGTTCAAATCCGACGGTACCTATACAGTGATTGGTTTTCCGCAAAGTAACTTGCTTGAAAGATATTCTATGACTACTTTTGAGGACAGGCGTACGTACTTTTCTCAAGTATTTTTGTTTAAATTACTACACAATAATTTTGACGCACCCGAAATAATTAGTAAGCTTAATTTTCACGTTCCCAGATTAACCTCTCGTAATCACCAAATTTTCTATTTACCTACGCCGCGTACCAACGTACTAAATAATTCACCTTTATATACGATTTGCAGTACTTCTAACAAATTATGTAGCGACTTCGATATTTTTAATTGCAGCCTTAGTCCCTTAATTTACTTTGGATCACATATGTGTATATATGTATATCAGTACCGGAGAGGTAAATAGTCGTAACTCCACTTTTGGCGTAAGTCCGCAATTCAAAGTCCAGATACAAACTTTTATAATTTTACTACTGTGAATTGAAGTGCCTCCTTATGCATATTACACATATTAATGAACTACTGAGTTAACAATAATCAAAGTACATATAAAAAATACTTGAACTTAAAAAACTTCTTCTTTTTAACATATCTCAAAATTCATTATAATTGACTTACGACTATTTACCTCTCCGGTACTGATATATACTTTTATATTTAAACATTTCCCATGTTATTTTATTCTCTCTCTTCGTATCATTAGTTATTCATAGCTCGTACATTTAAGTAAATTTTTTCTTCATTTTACTATCTTTCTATGTTGTTGTATATTATGTAATTAATGCTTTGTATGCCTTTATTCCTGTTCTGTAATTGGGTATCTTACCTGTTGAACAGTGTATGCAATAAATAAAATAAATAAATAAATGAGTAATTGTGAGAAAAAATCATCTCCATTTCTCAAATTGCGACCCTCCAACCATTTGACATTGACGGGTGTAGACGCTTTGCACGCTGTTCTGAATCATCTCATGGGCAATTCGTCTCATCTCCAAGCCAATTCTGTCTTTCAATTCTTCTATGGTATCCAGTCTGTTAAAATACTACCTTGACTTTAAGTAACCCAAAGAAAGAAGGGGGTTAAATCCGGTGAATGCGGTGGTCAATTAATTGGACCTCTACGACCTATCCACCTTCCAGTAAAGGTGTCATCTAAAAATTAACGTGCTGCTATCCCAAAATGAAGTGAGGCCCCGTCTTGCTAAAACTAGACGTTTTCATCAGGGACATCTTCATCTTCATTGTTCGGAAACAACTGCTAAGGCTGCCACTAACTCAACTTGCCAAAACTGTAAATATGTTGCGGCTGTAAGATTTTCTTAAAAAAAAGGACCCAATAAACGATCACCAATCATACCTGCCCACACGTTTACTTTGCCTCGTCGCTGTGTATGGGCTTCTTGAGTTCAATGAGGATTCTCGCGTTCCAGGTGTACGAATTTAAAAAAAATATTTTTTGCTTTTATTGTCGTTTTTTACTTCCCTCGCATACCGAAGGGAAGTATTGTATTCGAGAAAAAATCACCCTCCGAGATTTTTTCGGATTCTGACGTTTCAGAACACGGAGATTACGAAAATATAGGTTTTTCAATTCCGTCAGTCTGTCTGTCTGTCTGTCTGTCTGTCTGTCTGTTGGTGCATTTACTAAAAAACTACTTGACGGAGAGCTGTCAAATTTGGCAGGTAGTTGACCCTACTCTCAGCGGAGAACTGGTAGAAATTTCACTGGAAAATATACAGGGTAGACCGTCCAAACGGAATAAATAGTGAAAAAAATTAATTTTCGCTCAAATTTAAAATTTCTACGTTTCATGACGCGCTAATCCTATTTCGGGAAAAAAAATTTTTGAAAATTTTTTTCACCAACATTTTTGAAAAATTTTTTACCAAGATAAAAAAAAATTTTTTTTGTTCAAATTTAAAATTTCCTCGTTTCATGACACGCTAAACCTATTTCTGAAAAAAAAAAAATTGAAAATTTATTTCACCATTTTTGAAAAATTTTTTACCAAGGTGAAAAAATTTTTTTTTGCTCAAATTTAAAATTTCTACGTTTCATGGCATTCTAAAACTATTAAAAAAAAAATAAAAAAATTACCAACATTTTTGAAAAAATTTTTTCTACTAAAATGATAATTTTTTTTTACTCAAATTTAAAATTTCCACGTTTCATGGCATTCTAAGCCTGATTTAAAAAAAAATTGAAAATTTTTTGAAACTTTTTTTACCAACATTTTTGAAATTTTTTTTACCACTAAAATAGATGGATTTTTTTTTATTTCTTCAAATTTAAAATTTCCACGTTTCACGTTCTAAATTTATTTAAAAGAAAAATTAGAAATTTTGTTTACTATTTTAAAAAAATTTTACCACTAAGATAGATTTTTTTGTCTTTGTTCAGATTTAAACTATCCACGTTTCTATCGCATTCTAAAATTATTCAAACAAGTTTAAAAATGTTTTTGAAAAATTTATAAAAAAATTTGAAAACATTTTTAATCTATTTATCACAACTATAGAATAGACGAAAAATTTGGTTTGCTCAAATTTAAAATTTCCACGTTTCATGACATTCCAAACCAATTTCGGAAAAAAAATGTTTGCAACATTTTGTTACCAGTTTGGAAAAAAAATTAACACTAGAATAGATGGAAACTTTTTTACTCAAATTTAAAAGTTTCACGTTTCATGACATTCTAAACCTATTTAAAAATAATACATAATTTTTAAATCTTAAACTTCTTTTACCATTAGTATAGAATAGACGGAAACTTTCCTTTTTGCTCAAGTTTAAAATTTCTACGTTTGACATTTTAAACCTATTTCAGAAGAAAAAAAATTAATTTTTTTTTTAACATTTTTGAAAAATTAAAATAAAAATGAAATTTTTAACCACCACTATACTTCCACTCCATTACGCGAATGTTGGATTGATGTGACGGATGGCAATAATATCTGACATATACACCTATTATATTTTTATTGAAAAATGTACAGGGTGGTCATCCCAAGGAATAATTCAGTCATGGTGGACATTTGTAAAGGTATTTGCGCAAGCCTGCCATATGTGGCACCTGTTATTTAGTATTGAGCTTTTGCTGTTGGATAAGCAATCTGTATATTTTTTTGACCAAAACTTATCAAGTTTTCTTTGTAATAATAGCAATAACTATATTCCGATTATTATTCTCAATGTTATTTCGTAATTATTAATTTTTTAGAGTGACCGCCATGCACAAACAATGAGGGAAGTTCTGTGGAAAGACCTTTACCGATTTTTTTAAATAAAAGCTTTTTCTTAAAAATATTTTTTTTTGTATAATTTTTTTTTTTCGACATGAACGCACTTTACTCGAACGATTTTAATATTTTTACCCTACCCTGTATACTATTTAACCTGAAGCCAATCTAAGTACACCTGAAATGGTTACCGGACATGCAATAACTTTTAGCGGTATTTAAACTTTGATTGTGCAACTAAAAAAAAAAAATCCATTTGTTGCACACTTAATCGACCACACTGTATATCCTGAGTGTAGAATCACATCATGCATAAAAATGCATTGTCACTCTACTTATACAAGTGTGCCAAATGTCAAAACTCTAGCTTGATTAGAACTGGTCCAAATTAAGGGGGTTGTGAAGGAAAAGGTGATCCGCCATCTTGGGACGTCCGCCATATTGGATTTAGAACGATAATAGATATACTGTATTGCATTGTCACCGGACTTGCTCGTGCCAACTTGAAAATTCTAACATAATTAGAACTGGTCGAAATATTGATTGCAAGATTAGACCTAAGCAAACTAACACACTGACAAACTAACATTACAAATTAAATCGAAACTATTAAATATGGTACATTTCCAGACAGTGATAGAAAAACTATTTTTTGACACCTAATAATTGAAAATATTTTCAGTTGCACAGAGATTGTTTACATGACGATGCATTTGGTGTAGGCGAATCGTTAATTGAAGAAGCATTTAATAAAGGACTTGTAGCCCGAGGATCACATTATGTTATCTTTGGTAGCACAAATACCAGCAATTCAGGAGGTATGTATAACCCTTACTTTTAATATACTACGAATAGTCAACCATCTATGGATACTAGAAATCATTGATACTGTAGATGAACTCACTACTGCCCGTCTGAAGAACACGACGAAAATTTATTAATGACGGCATCAGACTCGCCTTCGCTATCATAGTGGTCGGTCTAACGATTTCTCCACTCTCAGAGAGGATTTTTACTACTCGTAAATGTCCTCGAAGACGAGTCATGAATAGTTTACTTACCATCACGCGTCGCACCTTGTTGACTAGCTGCACTTTCTGCTCAGATCATCATCTTATAACATACGTACATTTTAGATACACTTCTTAGAGTTAATAAGCATTTATGGACTCTGTGAGTAATCGGTGCACTGATAAAGACGTGACAGAATTGCAGTCGATACGAATAGCTCAGTTTGCCGATTCGCGCTACAGAGTCACAAAGTTATCATTCTTAATTTAAGTAGTCAATAAGAGATTCGAATTCAATAATATTTTTGTTTATTGGCGATAATCAATAAAGAAAAACATTATTTCAACAACTATAGGGACAAATAAAATATTCAAGCCTATCAAGCTAATTTTATATAACACAACATAGATCAGAGAGCACCAGCTATGACAAGTCTCGCGCTTCGAGGACGAGGTTGCGGGGAAATTTATCGTAACCCCATACAATTGGGAGAGTAATATAAGAATTGACTGGCACAAACAGATTGAGACTACTAGTAAAATATTTGTGTAAAATTTGAGTTAAATCTGCTCTGCCTTTCTGCAGGTAGTCTCTGTGCTTATTGTACTCATCGAATTATGTTAAGGTGTAATTAAAGGGTACATAGTTCGTAAGCGAACCATGACCTAGCATTCGAGACACTATATAACACAACATAGATCAGAGAGCACCAGCTATGACAAGTCTCACGCTTCGAGGACGAGGTTGCGGGGAAATTTATCGTAACCCCATACAATTGGGAGAGTATTATAAGAATTGACTGGCACAAACAGATTGAGACTCCTAGTAAAATATTTGTGTAAAATTTGAGTTAAATCTGCTCTGCCTTTCTGCAGGTAGTCTCTGTGCTTATTGTACTCATCGAATTATGTTAAGGTGTAACTAAAGGGTACATAGTTCGTAAGCGAGCCATGACCTAGCATTCGAGACTCGCTAGCTTGTAGCAATTGTAGCTCGTGAACTCGTCACTCAATGTGGATCTTTAGAGAATACAACCGCTGAGAATAATTACTCAGCCAAATTACTTTAATAGTACAGGAGCCCATCGTCAAAGTGGATCAGGCCCCGCGGTTGCCGCCGCCTGGTGGTCAAAAGAACACGTCTGCTAGTTTTTAGAATTTCCCTAATTTTTTTTAATTTCTTCAGAAAAATCCCAAAAAATTCAGACATATTCTTTAGACAAAAATAAATACATTTTGCCTCTTAAACCTTTTCTTTAAAGTGCTTCCTTCTTCCGTAAGAAAACAAAGAAACTAATTATTCTTTGTGTTATTTTTTCCGCTTTGGAAAAAACACCAAAAGACAAAAGATGATTATTTTTGGGCACAAAATATGCTTGAATTTTTTCAGAATTCTTTGACAATATGTAAGCGGCCCTCTGTCTCTTGCCTCTCTCTCTCGAAGAAGAAGAAGAAGAAGAAGAAGAAGAAGAAGAAGGCGTGGTCACGTGACCTGCCGTTGGGGAGAAATGGTATCTACAGATGCCTACAATATCTCCACTAAGCGGCGGCAACTGCGGTGCCCGATCCACTTTTGTCGATGGGTCCCCGTACTATAACGACTGCAGCAAACCGCTGTGAGTTCCTTAAGGTAGTTATATCGGGAGAGGTGGGACATCTGTTAGCGAATCGATAAACTCTCAAATGTATCGATTCGCTAACAGATGTCGCACCTCGCGAGAGAGACTGTTGGAAATTTATCACAGACACAAACCAAATATACAGAAGTTAACAATATCTCTGGTACACACGCCGGACTCTGTCACACCGAATAAGAACGAGTCTGAACGGAGGAGTTCGTCTCCATTTTGGTCATCACGGATATGACGGATACGGACTCATAATCCGACGAGCCTCGTGCACGGTCCTGTCATATTGAATATCTCACAATAGTTTTATATTTTTTTGAGATTAATAAACTAATTTCGTGAATTTAAGTTGTGGTTCGCATTTTTGCTAATCTTTCTAATATCAGAAGCGGGATATTTATCTACAATGTCCACAAATAATGAAGAACAAGAGATTCCAGCAAATCCTGGTTCGTCCGCCATGACACCCGAGAATTTTCTGGCTATGTTTCAAAAAATGGTTGAAGCTACCAGCTCTAATGTAATTCAAAATGCAGTGGGAAGTCTTCGCTCTACCTCTACTGGTTCAGGGAATTCAGGAGATATGCAAGTTTGTCTCCAGAGTTTTGATCCGGAAGTAGATAACGTTGACAACTGGTTCATGGAAATCGAGCAAGCGCAAAAACGCTTTGGATGGAATGAATGGGAAACTGTGGTAAGATCTGCCCATCATTTGCAAGGTAATGCAAGAATCTGGTATGATTCGTGGCGGCCTAAAGCTAATGAGCGTGTGTGGAACCGTATGAAAACTGATTTAAGTCGAGCATTTCCTCGTAAACGTAATAATGGCGTTTTGTTATACGAGGCTGTAAATTTCAATTCTGACAGGTCAGAGAGTTATGATGAATATGCTAGACAAAAATTGTCTAAATTAAACAAGGTTTGTGTGGAATGGCCGGAGAATGTATTGATTGAAGTAATTATACATGGTATTACAGATTTAAATGTTCGAACTAGTGTTTATAATCAAAATTGTTTAGACGTATCCAATTTAATTTCAACATTGTCATCTTATAATAAGCGTACGTCAAATAATGATGAATCAGCACAGCGCAAACAACGAGAACGCCATTTGAAACGTAGGTCGGATTCATTAACATCACATTCAAATTCGCATCCGAATCAAAACCGACCGAAGGTCTGTTTTAGGTGTGGTAAGTCTGGTCATATAAAGCGCGATTGTTCAGTACGTAACTCTAATGTAAACATTGCTGAGCGTGTTGATAAAAAGCCAAGAATTACTCTTACTTGTAATTATTGCAAAAACGAAGGACATGTTGAAGACAATTGTTGGGCTAAAAAGCGTGCGATTAGAAATAATACTGACAAGCGTGTTAATTTTTGTCTATCTAACAAAGACAAGCGGCTTCTTACTGTTGTAGTGAATAACATCCCTATTAATTGCCTGCCCGATACCGGCTCTGATTGTTCTTTAATTACAGAACGTGTAGTAAAACAGCTGAATTGCAATCGACAGCCTGTTTGTTTAAATTTATCCGGAATTGGCAACGGCCAATTTATTTCTACTTCATTAGTTACATTACTCTTAGAATTTGAAACGCTCAGTTGCGAAGTTGATTGTTTTGTTGTTCCAAATCATATTCTTGATGTCGACCTTATAATAGGTAACGATGTATTCACCAGACCGGGCATTGTTTTGACTAGCAACGAAAAGGGAATTACTATTCAAAATGATTGCATCATCGATAGATTTGCTTCGGTACGTGCCATCACTAAAACAGATGTCTTAACTGGCATTGTTACTGACGTCTTAGGTAGTGATCGAGACCATCTTTTTGAACTTCTACGCGAATTCAGAGATATTATAAGTAAATGTTACTGCGTATCTAGGGTCAATACTGGTAGCCTTGAAATTAGATTAATAAATGATTCGACTGTTCGTTATCAACCATATCGCCTTTCACTATGTGAACGCGAGAAAGTACGATCTATTGTAGAGGAACTTTTAAGTAATGGTATTATCCGAGAAAGCCAGTCACCTTACGCCAGTCCTATATTGTTAGTGAAAAAGAAAAACGGTTCTGATCGAATGTGCGTTGACTTCAGGGCGCTTAATAGAATAACGGTCAAAGACCGATATCCCTTACCCCTAATTGATGATCAGATTGATCGTTTAGGTAAAGGAAAGCTGTTTACCTGTCTCGATATGGCCTCTGGATTCTTACAAATCCCTATTCATGAGAATTCAATAGAGAAAACAGCTTTTGTTACGCCGGACGGACAATACGAATACTTGCGAATGCCGTTCGGGCTTGCCAATGCACCTTCCGTCTTCCAACGAGCCATCAATAAAGCTCTGCGTCCTCTTATTAATGAAGGGATAGCCCTGGTGTATCTAGATGATGTTTTAATTCCATCCGTGTCTGTCAAAGAGGGCCTAGAACGTCTTCGGAAGGTACTTATGGCCTTAAAAACTGCGGGATTTTCTTTAAATATTGACAAATGTACCTTTCTTATGAATAGTGTTGAATATCTTGGTCGTGAAATCTCTTCGGAGGGTATTCGTCCTGGTAAATCTAAAGTGGAAGCTCTTCTTAAGTCACCAATCCCTAAAAATGTACGCGAGGTCCGACAATTCATGGGACTTGCTACATATTTTCGTAAATTCATACCTAATTTTGCATCTAAAATGGCCTGTATAACTAAATTAACTAAAATCGGAGTACCTTGGGAATGGACTACTGAACAAGAAACTGCGAGACAGTATGTTATGTCTACACTTACTGAACGACCCGTCTTATCTATTTTTGACCCTGAACTCCCCACCGAGCTCCATACAGATGCTAGCTCCCTTGGTTACGGATCCATATTATTTCAGACGAAAGACGATAAGAAGTGTGTTATAGGTTACTTTAGCAAGCGTACCTGTGGGGCAGAGTCTCGTTATCATTCGTATGAACTAGAGACGATGGCTATAGTGAAAGCCTTAAAATTTTTTCGCGTATACCTTCTAGGAATTCGCTTTATTATTGTAACTGATTGCAATGCAATTAAGGCGACCGAAAAAAAGAAAGATCTTGTCCCTAGAGTAGCGCGCTGGTGGATGTATATGCAGGATTTCACATTTGACATTCAATACCGAAAGGGGTGCTTAATTTCACACGTCGACTATTTGAGTCGCAATCACTGCACAGTAAATGTAATTACAAATTGTGATCCATGGATAGCCGTGCAACAGCACAATAATCCCGAGATTGTTGAATTAATTAAGAAATTTGACGATGGTTCTCTAGATAGATGTAGGTATACGGTAGAAAAAGATATGCTTTATCATCTAGATTATTTTAATGGTTTGCCCATAAAACAGTGGTATGTTCCTAAGGGAAGCCGATTAGGTCTCCTTCGTATCTTTCATGATGAACAGTGCCACATTGGCTATGATAAAACGGTTGGAAGTATCACAAAATATTTTTGGTTTCCTGGTTTAAGGAAATTTGTGCGTAAATATATACAACATTGTATAGGTTGCCTAACACTAAAAAGATCAACTGTTGCACCTAGAGGAATGCTACATTCCATATCAAAAGTACTGAAACCATTTCACACGATCCATGTTGATTATTTGGGTCCTCTACCAGCTACAAAAGATCTAAAGCAATATATTTTAATTATTGTTGATGCTTATTCAAAATTTACTCTGCTGTACCCACTAGTGAGTACCTCAGGTGCTGAATTTCGCCAAAGCTTTAAGAGTTTCATATCATTGTTCGGTACTCCAACGCGCCTCATTGCTGATTCGGGGCCTGCCTTTGTAGACGCAGTAACCAAGCAAATGCTAAGAACGTGGCAAATCGAAGTACACATTATAACGCCATATGTACATAGGGCAAATGGGCAGGTTGAGCGCTACATGCGTACAATAGCTAATATGTTACGCGTGGAAACAACAATTGAGTCAGAATGGGCGAAGCGACTGTGGAAAATCCAATTAGTTCTAAATTCCACTATACAACGAACCACTAAAACTTCACCATTGCAACTACTTCTCGATTGTGATGGTACTGTTCCAGTTGTTAGAACCCTTTTAAACGCTATGGCCGTTGATAATCTACCTACCTCTCAAAGATCATTACTGAGAAAGAGGATAAAGGAAGTTGCGGATGCAGGCATTAAGGCTAATTATGAGATTCAAAAAAGATATTTTAACAAAAACAGAAAACCAGTATGCAGCTATTCTGCTGGCGATTTGGTTATTTTAAATAGAACTGCTTTAGTTGGGAAATTACAAAGCGGGATGCGAGGTCCATTTAAAATAATAAATGTTTTACCAAATGATAGACTAGAAATTCAGGAATTGGTTGGTAAATTTACAACCAAGTGTGCTGTTGATCAAGTCCGAATTTGGCCTCGTGAATGGACCCCTGACGACTGTGCCGACATGATGGACTCTGAATCCGAGTCAGGTAATAATAAGAGATGTTCTGAATTTGTCCATATGTATATGAGAGTACATAAGATGTGCATATAGATTATAGTTTGTTGGTGTTTACAGTGCCTGTCGTTTTATCGACCTGAAGCATATGTAAATAAGTACCTATAATATTTTGTTTATGTTCATATTTTGCCAGTCGTTTTATCGACCTGAAGCATATGTGAACAAATACCTATATTTTGTTTGTGTTTATATTTTGCCTGTCGTTTTATCGACCTGAAGTATATGTAAACAAGTACCTATAATATTTTATTTGTGTTTATATGTTGCCTGTCGTGTTATCGACCTGAAGTATATGTAAACAAGTACCAATAATATTTTGTTTGTGTTCATATTTTGCCTGTCATGTAAATTGACCTGAAGCAATAATATATAACAAAATAAGGATATATTGTCTTACTTAAATCACATTATTTACTAATGTGTGGATTCACTTAAAGTTGCCTGTCATAAGACTTGACCTGAAGCACACATCGCTAAAAGAAAAAAAAATGCAGTACTATTAGTTTTGTTATAATTACAAGTATACCGTCATATGTTTCTAATGACCGGTAATAGGTAATTTGAGAATAGAGTTGTATAAACAACAACTCTGACATAGTACATTCCCGTCCTATGAACTTGCAATGTTGACAAGATTGCAATTTAACGACTTTACAAAGTCGTATTGTATCAACTACGTAAATAGTTTTCTTAAAATATGCTCCGTAATATAAACATATACTAATATTTTGTGTGGGCGTAGAGCTTGAATCTAAAACCAATGATTCTTGCCTTCCGCCTATCCACTCTGTTACAGAAAATTATTTGCTGGACCGGGAGCATACTCAGGCAAACACGATGTTGGCAAAAGCCGGGGAAGAGGAAGCACTTCGAGGACGAAGCGAATGTCAGTCTGGCCGTGTTGGAAATTTATCACAGACACAAACCAAATATACAGAAGTTAACAATATCTCTGGTACACACGCCGGACTCTGTCACACCGAATAAGAACGAGTCTGAACGGAGGAGTTCGTCTCCATTTTGGTCATCACGGATATGACGGATACGGACTCATAATCCGACGAGCCTCGTGCACGGTCCTGTCATATTGAATATCTCACAATAGTTTTATATTTTTTTGAGATTAATAAACTAATTTCGTGAATTTAAGTTGTGGTTCGCATTTTTGCTAATCTTTCTAATAGAGACAGTAGGGAAATATTTAGTAACGCCGCATATAATTGCTGGCGCCAGCTGATCGCACTAGCGTCTACGCCTCAAGCGGAAACAAATAATCCCGCATGCGCATTAGTGCTGGTTGGTTATTGTACCACGACGTTGCCACGTCTGCTACTCATGTTCCCAATCAACAATTTCAATAATTTTCGGGTAGCTGCCATTACGTTATTAGACGGTAATCATCTCGATATTTATACACGTGCTTCGTCAGAAATTAAATTGAGATCATTCTTAAATAAGGATCAATCGTAAGAGGGAAAATAATGTCACGACATCAAATTAGTTCGCGTAGCGTCCATAAACGCAATGTTAAATGTCAAATACTGCGAACTTTGAGCGAATGAATCTCGGAAACGGTACGTTAAATGGAGTTCATATTTTACCAGAATGTTTATTGATATGTGAATTAAATTTGCTAAAGTTTCGTGACTTTCTTAAATAACGTAAACTGCGATATACCTACCTTAAAGGGTGTCAAACAAGTTGCTAATTGTCACTACAATTGAGGTTACATTATGTCACAAAAAACCTTTTTGATAGTTCGTTAATAAATAATCATTTGATATTAATACAGCTTTATTCTATATTTTCGAAAATCAAGTATCATAGATTACTGGAAATAGACAAATACCAAGCAATAAAAGAAAGCGAAGTTAAGTTTCACCGCTGGCTAAACTCAGCATGATATTTTCCCCTGACCAAAATACTCAGCACTTTCAGCGCCCATTGTACCTGATGAGTCGATTCATTTAAAGCGGAACCAATCCGAATCACGAGCCACGAGGCACGCGTCGCCTATCTGCATCTTCGTACTTGTTTAATTGACTTTTTCTGTATGTTTTAGAAAGAACTGTTGCTGCCCAAGAGCGTAATTTAGCCCAAGAGAAACTATTATCTACTTGGACATTCTTGACTCCTACTAGTGAACTTACATACGATATGTATAAAGCGAATTATCGAATGGAAGTAAGTTAAGGAATTACTACTATTTTCTCTTTTCTACTGCCATTTTTATATTTATAGTTTGCCGGTTTGAAAGATGCACTGCCAGATAACGTACAAATACTAACATTAGAACCTTGGAAAGGATTTTCATTTTTATTAAGGTTGGAACATGTTTTTGAAAGGAATGAAGATCCTGAACTATCTCAGCCTGCAATAGTGCAGTTGAAAGTAAGTATTATTTTTGCTTAAACTTCTCATTGATTTGTAATAGTGAACTTTATTTCATTTTATCGAATTTTGATTATTCTTCTTCCAAAGCAAAGTTATAACAATTCTATTCTATGTCACATTTACGAAACTGTCGGCATGTGTAGGTAACATTGTACTACGTCGCCTGAGAATTGGTTTTAGTAGGAGAGCTGGCAGCCATTTCGGTTAACGTGCGAGGTACAAAGCTACAATTTGGTGTATAATACTTAATTTAATACTAGTTAAATAAGAAAATCCATATCTTGCCAGATATTGCTGGCGCGGTTGCAAAAGTACCCCATAAATTTTTTTTAAATGCAAAATAATTTTAAAAATTAATGTACTCCTACAAGGCTGGCGTTTGAATATGTTTTAATCTATACATTGGTAAGTATAGAAATTAATTTCTAAATAATTCCCTCGGTTGCAAATGCCTGCCAGATAAGCCTAAAGTTGTTAAGAAGGGTAGTATTCATAATGTCCTTGTATAATGCTGAAATTTCTTAGGAAATATTATTCGACATACCTTCAGAAATAATATTGACTGCCAGACAGTTTGGTTGGTTACAAATACTTGCCATATCAGTGCATTGTTCGCCATATTCAATGCGACTGTAGGTGAGATAGACGGATGTAGATGCATACGCGAGAAAGAAAGCCAATAGAAATTATGACTATAGTAAGAAAGAAGTGTTTTGTTATAGAAAGTAAAACAAATTATAGGACATACATATTACGTTATATTATAATATATAAAATAATATTTTGTAATAGAAAGTAACAAAATTAATAAATAATATTCACCTTCAGATGCGCGTGGCGTTGATAGATATTTTGTCATTATTGTGGAAATTTTTTTATAAGAACGATAATGATATCTAGTATTGTCACTTAGCACGTTAGACAATACAACGTTATGGAATTTAAGTTTATGTAGTTTTCTGATGTTTAATAACTCATGGTTTTTCGATAAAGTCTCCGGTTTAAACTTAATTTCTCATTGTTCTGTTTTGTGCAAAACACAGATCATTTTTTGTGCTTCTATTATTAGTAGAATCAAAATAAATATTTACACTTTTGCCACTAATAGAAGATTACTGCACAGAACTGGGAACAACATTGATACTGAGATATTATAAAAAGACAATAATTGACCAACTCCAAAAATACTTTCGTATAAGTACTGAATGTATACAAAAAATACTTTAATGTAAATAACAAATATTTCACATGCAGTTATCAATGAAGAACGCCAAAATTATTACAATTCATGAAATTTTTTTTTAACCGTAGAATCTGGTTGACTTGCTCCGAAATGAGCAGCGTTGCAAACGACAAACTTTAAGGAAATTTGCCTTATAATGTTATAATATCTATTCCCCAAGCAAATAGTGTAGATCCTGTATTCAGGTATAAAAAATATATTTCTGTTATTATAGGTTACTAAAACTGGTCCAAATAAAAATGAGATAACACCAAATCCTTACGTTTTGAGGTTCCAGGGACCCAAAAAATTGGTTTTTAAAAAATGTCTCTGTGTGTATGTGCACGATAACGGCGAGATTAGTAAACGGACTTGGATGAAACTTTGCATGGGGGTTTCTTTAGTGCTCCAGAAGATCCGTAAAGGTTTTGGTTGAGATCGGATTATGTTTTGTGCCGTTTTGGCATAACGTTTATGGTGGGCTCGCGATAGAACCGCCCGCCAAACGTCGCTTTCATTAGGAGCAAAAATCGATGGACGTCATAAAATGCTAGATTTCGCTCGCTCCTGTGGCGCCGAGTTTTCCATTTTGACGCTGCGATTCGCGATGGGGAATAACTACAAGCCCTCCTCTTTCCGTAGCGCCGCCGTACGGTAACGCCGAAGGTGTATTTCGAACGATATGAATGATTTAAGATTGCACGTTTTCGCACTTTTTTCGGCATCGAAAAGCGCTTTTAGTTTTGCGACTTTTCGATCGGAATTTCCTGCGTTTCTTCTTTCCCGAGATATCGACCGAAATATGCGGCGGTGTAAGGTGGAAAATGGGACGTCTTTCGCTTTAAACCTTCACAACTTCTAAACGGAGACTCCTGGGACAAAAAACTGCGGCCTAACGAAATCGTAGAGAATTAAACGATCTAAAAGTAATTTCTTTTATGTTCGTCCTGCTCCAAAAATAAACGAACTGCGAGCGATCAATGTGGAGTAATTTCCATTCTGGCGGTTTAATTTTATAGATTATACTATGTAATGTTGGCATTTTAGTTAGTTATTTTATATTTGTGACATATACAAGGTGTGTGAACAATTTACCGGAAATTGATTTAAATTAAATTTCTTTGTTGGTCGTCCGATTACGTTGAAAACGGATACATATATATTGCAATGTTGTTCGCAAATCTGCATCGAGAACCATCCTTGGGTTTGCATTATTTTAATCGCGAAAAATTCAATTATCGGTTTGTTTATTTCTTTCGAATAATTTAGTATGAGTTGCTAGCAGAAGCAATTTAAACCTGTTATTAAAAAATAATAGCTCTTGCCCATGTTTAGAAGAAAAAACAATTGTTTTAGCACGATAGCACCGAAGCAACTGAACTTATTTGGATACAAGTTTACATGAGGGTTTTTTTAGTATTCCAGAAGATCTGAAAATGTTATGGTTGAGATCGGATTATGGTTAGTGCTGTTATGGCACACAATTTAGTGCTTTTTTCGGCTTCAAAGATCCACCGGTTGGGGAGATTCTAGCCGATTATAGTAGCTGCTGTTTTAACATTGGAACTGTTTATGTTCGTATATGGGAGTCGAGTTACCAGTTTTCGTTCAAGGTCAAAAGACAGCGGTGTCGCGGTCGAGTGAGACTGTTGTATATGCAACGGCTGATATATGCAAATGTAATATGGGTTGCGTATATCACAGGGGGTTAAGTTATCAGTTTTCATTTAAGGTCGAAATACGGCGGTATCGCAATCGAGAGTGGAGTGGATTGTAAAACCAAATTGTCTGGCTGTCAATATACTTTCTGAAGGTATGTCGGAGAATGTTTTCTTCTAATTTCAGCTTTGTACAGGGACATTATGAGTACAACCCTACTTAAAAACTTTAGGCTCATCTGGCCGGTATTTGTAACCGAGAGAATTGACTGGCATTTTTTTCCATACTTAACAACGCAACGTATGAATTAAAATATATTTAAACTCCAGCCTTGTATAAGTACATTAATTTTTATGATTATTTAGCATTTTCAAAAATTTAGGGGGTACTTTTGCAACCGCGCTTACCCTGTCAAATACTAATTTTCTTCAAAATTGTAGCTTTGTACCTCGCACGTTAGTCGCACTGGCTGCCAGCTCTTAGGCTATTTGTTGTATGTCCGCTTTGAAGTTTGCGTCTTTTTACTTATTTATAAACTACATAACTGATTAATCTTATCTCTGTGTATAACTGTGTAAAATTATCTATGTGTATACAAAGACAGGTCTGAATTCCATCGTTGAATGTGTTTGGAAACGATCATTCTTTAACTTCCTATATAATTCTGTGTATCACTTATATATTCGTAATATAAGTACCTACTCCAATCCAAAATTCTTTACTCTTAAAGGCAGATATTTGTATAAGAAAGTCACAGTCTGGATGTTTCGAGGAAATCATTTCAAAGCACATTTCGGGAAAACTACGATTTAATTATTCTTAGATTACACATGGCTTCTAAAACAAGAAAAATAGTATAAAGTTGTAGATATTTCAAGGTATTACCTATTTAGGGAGGGAATAGGGGTAATGCCTTCCGATTCCACAAGAGCTATAAAAGAAATGCTAGACCAACTTTCCCCTAGTCGGGTGGAATCAACCCCCAAGGGTAATCGTATCTCTGACATTATCCTTTGTCCTTTATCATGTCCTGGTTAAATCTGAAGAAATTCTCATTAAAACACTTGCTGTCGCGTGACCGTACGTACACGGAAACCGATCAAAGAAGTGGTTTTGGCCATTTAAAGGGGTTGCTTAGAATGAAAACTGTTTTTACCTTAATATTGGAATTCAGCACCCTCGAAGGCAGGGGTAGAAGGTCTGGTTACGTTACTCAATTATAACAACATATTCGGGCTAAAATCCCGACTTTTTGACTCTGAATTGGACTTTGTCTAATTTGTGTGGTGTGTTTTATATTTTTTCACGTCTATTTAAAACAACGTAATGATCTAACACTAGACAGAACTCAGGTCCCATCATTAAGAGTTTCAGATACACCCGGTATAATATTGAAAACATTATATTAATTGACATATTTTTTCAGGACATGTTTTCGCCTTTCGAAATAACATCTTTAAAAGAAACAACTCTGGGTGCCAATCAGTGGTTATCAGAAAATCATCGTCTTCAGTTTGAAACCGATGGATATGTGGACGATTTATTGACTGGGGAATATCTCCTTCTAGAAGAGGATGTAGTCGGATCGCATAACCATTGGAATTCTAAAGTACCTAATTCCAGAAATTATGTTAAAAGACAGACTCTTATAGAAGTAACTGATAGTGGAAATAATTTTGATATAAAGCTTGAACCTATGCAGATTCGGACATTTGTCATAGAAATTAACAAAACTCCTTAATATACTACAATAACATGTGATTTTACTATTTTTTATCTAGTAATAAGTTAAGCCTGAGAAAATAGTTTTAT
The DNA here is from genome assembly GCA_963583905.1 of Stenurella melanura. Classification (NCBI taxonomy): domain Eukaryota; kingdom Metazoa; phylum Arthropoda; class Insecta; order Coleoptera; family Cerambycidae; genus Stenurella; species Stenurella melanura. The sequence continues at coordinate 201,225,903 of OY757309.1, forward strand.
AGTCTGAACGTGTAATATACTATATTACGTTGCCAATTATAACAAATGTCAAATTAAAAAAATGTTTATTCTCGTTTTATTTTTTTCTCATAAGTTCTCTTAGATGCAGTTGACAGGAAAGTTCAAAAGAAAGATTATTTCTTGATATATTTCATACTACCAAGCCTGGGTGAGAGGTGTTCTAAATTTTGAATTTACGACATTAGCGACTGGCAGAATGAGAGCAGTTCGATTTTACTAATAATAATAATAATTGATTTATAGACTATCGTCAGAAAGGCGGAGCGGGGTTTACAGGTATGCGCCCCATTCATATTAAAAAAACCTCTGCCTAAGGAATCACTACTTCCGCATCCAGATTTTTCACCCGGTCACTTTAAGGGAAACATCTTGATTAGATTTGCACTCTAGTATGTGGAAATTATTGGTAATAATATTTTAGTAATATTTGGGGCAGACGTCATAGAAAATTTCTAGGCGTTGGTTTGTACCATATACGTTAAAAATGAAGTTTCTAGTTTAACCAACTTGTTTCCTCTATTAACATTACCACCTCCCACCCCTTCAATGGAATCATCTCAATCAGATGTCATTACAATACATACGTGTACTAACATTCAAGTGAATATCTCAGTTTTACGTTATCAATCCCATTAATAATGGAGCGGAGGTGGTGGGGTTTGAAAATTGAAAAATATTAGAAAGAAACTTGAGCCCTTGGTTTCTAGTATATACACCAAAACCCAAATTTCTGTACTTTTACCGGCTTGCTTTACTTATTTTCCCCTATTTACTTCTATTTAACCCCCCAACCTTTTAACGGAATATTATAAATGAATCTTAGGCCTTGGTTTCTAGTACATACACCGAATCTGAAGTTTCTGTACTCTTACCAGCATGCTTTACTTAATTAAACTTATCCTTCAACGGAATGATCTCAAAATATAATCTAGTTCCAGATGTCGTTATGATACATACAAATACAAATAAAAATACATATGCAAAACAAACTACTAATCATTTTTTTCATCAGGTTAAACTTTACTGAAAAAAACTACTTACTGGTTAATTTTGCGTTCAACCAAAGCAGTTTTTAAAATTTAAAAATATATTGAGGATATGGGATGACAAAAAATACCGTCAGTACATATCTGGCTCAGATCAATTTTGTAGCAGTTATTGATCCATATGACTATCGATGATACATTTTTAGTCAGCGGGCAGTTTTTTCAGTATGTCCTAACTGAAAGAAAGAAAAGTAAGATACGTGATTTCTGAGGACTAGTGCAATATTTATGAAACTAATATGAACATTGTTAAGAAGGCTGCAGTTGACTTTTTACAAGAAGATAGATTGGGAATATCTTGTAACATTTTAGTAAGTACAAGGATATTTTTCCAAAACTTTATTTTTCAAGACTTCTATTTTAAAAATATAAAGGCCTTCAGGTATAAGAAACATAACTGAAGTGGTGCCGAATAATAAAAATGGGAAGAAACATAATTTTCTAATAAAACAATGTAAACTTGTTAATAGACAGTAATAATGTAGAGTTACTTGTCGGTTCCCATTTTTTTAATCTTTCGCTAATTAACAAATTTGTTTCAACATGATTTTGTTCCATGTTTTCGGCACCTTCAGTTATGCTATAATATTGTTTCTGATTGTTTATTTAAGCAATTGTTGACAATCTTGTCTACAGGAGAAAGCCATTCAACTTACACTTGATAAACTAGCACTTATCAATATCAATTGTTTTAAGTTCTTCTTAATTATTGTTTATCCACCTTGTGAACATAATTGTTTAGAAATTCGATGGGATGCTGTTGTTGCGTATTCTGTTTGTATATTTCTCGACTGTTTCTGTTACCCATGGAAAGCCTTCTTTGATAAATGAAAATGAAGATTTATTTTGCGGATATCAGGTAAATTCAATTCCGAAAAAAATTGTATTTTCTGTCAACGTTAACAAAATGTTAATCAAATCATGTTTCACAACATATCACTGGCGTTAACATCTACCCAATATACAGAAATATTACACAATATTATTTTGCTGTGAAATAATGAGAAAAATTTAATCAACTAATTTAAAACTAAAATTAGTTTGTTTAACCAAAAAATAATGTTTTTAGACTCTACCAACTCTACAACCTCGTCCTTACCGAGGGAGTATACAAATATTACTAAATGATCATACATACATTTCTCGATTTCAGTCCTGTCCAGCTATTGATCCAAATAAAATAAATGTGCATCTAATTCCTCATTCTCATGATGACTTAGGATGGTTAAAGACTATGGACCAATACTATATTCAAGGTAAATATTTTCGAATAGCAAATGTAACTTAGAATAAATAGTATTTCATTTCTAGAAGTTCAATATGTATTGTCTTCTGTGGTTGAAGCTTTGCTTGTGGATCCAAATCGAAGGTAAAAATATTATAAGCTAATTAGTGTTAATTATCGCTTTTCGCTTTAACTAACTAAAGAACTAGTTACTATGTGGACAAGCTATATTTAGATATAGCCATTGGTCTTTTCCGGGTAGTGGGCGATTAGTCGTAAATTTAAGTTCAAAGCTTGGTCAATGAAGAACTCCTCAGTCAGTCCAAGAATTTACCAGGATTAGATTATTGGAGGTTGGTGTCAATACTGTGGGGAATTTTCTAAAATTGATTATTTTGGCTCAGAAGACAACTGACAGAGGAATACAATGAAAACTTTCAGTAATACAATAAGTGGTGGCAGACATACAAAAGATAAATACTGGCAAACCATTTGGGGGTAATAATATTACGTTCGAGGTGCTTAAGATAGTTAGCGAAAATGGACTGAGAATCCCTTACAAAACACCTCAAAAGATACGAAAGACATGAATCTGACCCGATAGCTGGAGGAACTAACTATCGTTGTAATACATACGTAGAGAGGAAATGAGAAACGTCTGTATTAACTGAAAAATTAAAATTATGATAGCGGACAGTGCAAATAAAAATATGAAGCGACTTCATCTTCTAATTTTCCTTCTGAATCTTCTGGTTATCCTTGATGAAATAAAATCGGAACAATGATAGTATAATAGCATAGTATATTTAGTGAAAAATAGTTTGTTCAATATGGTGTTCCATAAGAGACTGTGCAGGGACCCTCTGTATTAATGAGTTGCTCTGCTTAAATTTTAGTAGACGAATTACACAGTCACACAAAAAAATATGTTTATCTAACATTCTGACCAGACCATTCTACCCTTATGTATTTTGAGCAGCTGACTCCAAATCTGATATCAGAATTGTGGCTACACCCACCAATGTTTTTTATGGTTTAAAAATAATCCAAAAATCGGTTAAAAAGGATAGTTTCTAAAACTTGGTCAAAGTACAAAAAGAAAATGCCCAGCAACCGGATAACTGAAAGTAAGCAATTTTCTACACCAATACCCATATTATAGTAAAACAACCTCTTACAGTGGTCAAAGATGCTTCGAGTGACTTTTTTTAAAGACGTCATTGGCGTAACCCAATGTGCACCACAAGGAGATCGAACAATCCTATTTTGTACATCGTTTTAAATTAACCATGGTATATGAAGAAACAGCCCTTTAAGGGCGAAACGATGTGCAAAATCCGATCGTTCAACCTGCCCGTGGTGCACACTGGGTTACGCCAATGACCACGGCAAAAAAAGTCACTTAAAGCATCACATGGAGCCAACATTCCAGCTTCGAAAGCAAATAGACACTTACTAGTGAAGTAGATATGCTATTTAGTTTGCATTTACAAGATGTCCAATCAAGTTTCAGACTGATTTTTCTGGATTCGATTATTGGTTCGTACTAAATGACCAAAATTCACTTAAAAATTACCTTGTTAGGTTTATAGTAATAATAATAATAATAATAATAATAATTTTATTCATACTTAGGCCATATTGAAATGGATGTACATGTCAAATAGATATTAAATAGCATAGAAAAAAAAGTAATATGAATATAGGATATTAGTTTAGTTGATGTATGCAACACAACTACACTGCGTCATAATAATAAAAAAAAAGAAAAATATGTAAATATAACCTAACTAGTGTACGACATAAATACAAACAAACATATAGGTACATACATATACATATATAAATAGATATCACATGAATGACTAAAATGATGTCAATCTATAGTATCATTTAAATATTCAGTAACTGTATAATAACATTTATTGACAAGCAGGTTCTTTAATATTTTTTTAAACGAATTATATTTCGATTTTTGTAGCGTTCAGGAAGCTTATTAAATAATTTTACTCCCGCATATGAAGGCGAAAATTCATACTTAGATGTATTATGATTCACAGTGCACAGTTCATTCCTTTTCCTCGTATTATAATTGTGATGCTGGCAATTTGTTTCATACAAGTGAATATTTTTTTTTGTATGTAGTAGAATTTTAAAAATGTATATGCATGGGAGCGTCATAATTTTATTGTCAGCAAAAACAGATTTGCATGATTCTGTGCTTCGCATGCTGAATATTAGTCTTATAATTTTTTTTTGCATTATAAAAATCCTTATGCTTTCCGGTGCATTACCCCAGAGTGTGACATTATATGACAGATGGCTGTAGACCAGTGAATAGTATACATTTAACAGGTAATGTGTAGAAAGTAGGTCTTTCATTTTTAAGATGGCATAGTAAGATCTGCTAATTGTTTTGCTCACGTGGTCAATGTGAGCTGACCAGCTTAAATTATCATTTAGGAATACCCCCAAGAACTTAGTGACTGAGCTCTCGTTTAAAGTGATGTTATTGACAACAATATTGTTGATATGGTGTTTCTTTTTGTTGTAAAAGTTGAGGCAGATGGTTTTGTCTATATTTAAAATGAGATTATTTTCTTTACACCACTTTTGAAAATCATGTATAACTCGCGTAATCGATTTATTTAAGTCCTCAGCAGTCGGTGATGAAACCGCCACTGTTGTGTCATCTGCGAACATTGTGACACATGTAGATGTAAGAAAAGTTGGCAATTCGTTAACATACAGAGTAAATAGTAACGGTCCCAACACCGACCCTTGAGGCACACCTCTGTGTATGTTGTAATAATTTGAGGTATTTTCTTGTACTTTAACACAGATTTTCCTGTCTTTGAGGTAGGACATTATCCAGGATAAAATGCAGCCCCTTACTCCTATATTATAAAGCTTTTGTTTAAGAAAAGAATGATCAATACAGTCAAATGCCTTTGATAGATCAAAGAACACTCCAGCTACTAATTGCCCCTGATCTACACTTTTATAAATGTATTCCATAAGCTGGTATGCTGCAGTTTCCGTTGATCTATTCATACAAAAACCATGTTGACAGTCAGTTATGATTTTTTGATTTATAAGAAAAGTTGTTAATCTATTGTAAATAAGCCGTTCAAAAATTTTAGAGAGCACATTTAGAATTGCAATAGGCCTATAGTTGTCTACACTATTAGGATCGCCTTTGTTTTTATAAATTGGAATTACTGATGCAATTTTCAACAATGAAGGGAATTGCCCTTGTTCAAAAGATAAATTTATAATGTAAACTAATGGGTTTACAATGCTTTCTGAAACAGCTTTGATTAATTTCGTTGAAATACCATCCACGCCTACACTATTTTTATTTTTCAATTGAGAAATGATTTTTAAAATTTCCTCTCTATCAGTAGGAGCAAAAAAGAATGATTTTGTATTGGTAGATGAAAGAGTGCAGTTTTTAGAGGAAAATGTACCGTAATGATTTTTCAAGCAAATGTCTGTTATATTTGAAAAGTAATCTCCAAACGTGTCGGCTACATTTACAGGGTCTGTTACGTATTGATTTTCATTTTTTAGTATAATTATTCCATTTTCTTTATTTCTGCCTGCTTGCTCATTAACTAGTTGCCAAATTTTCTTAGGTTTATTTGATGCAGTTTCGATGACGTTCTCATAGTATTCTTTTTTTGTTTCTTTAATTAATGTTTTATACTCCTTTTTTTGATGTTTGTAACATTCGATAGTATTAATATTATAGGTATTTTTTTGTAACCAAAAAAGATTTTTCAGGTTATTACTTTTTTCAATTATTTCGTTTGTTATCCACGATTTCTTGTTCTTTTTGTTTGCATTTTTTATTATGTACTGCACAGGGCATATACTATCAATTGACCAGGTAAGCACTTCCATGAATTTGTTGAAAGCTACATTAGTATCTGTGCTATCATATACGTCTGAAAAACTAGCATTTGCTAGGGACCATTTTAAATCTTGCAAATTACTGTGTGAGAAATTTCGATACCTATATTTTTTTTCATTTTTTTGTCCTTTTGATAATGTCAAATTACAATATATGATAAGAGCAAGGTGGTCTGCTATATTAGGCTGTAATACAATTGTATTATATTGACTCTTATTCAAGTTGGTAAATATATAATCTATCACCGATTCAGAGTTATTTCCTAACTTATTTTTATATATTCTCGTCGGTTTAGTAGATGCACATTTTAAGTTAAAATTTTCAAGTAAGTCCGTTAGCAATTGTTTGTGCAAGGACAAGTAAACACTCATAACCTTTGAATGACTTTGGCAAGCTAACTGACTTTATATCTGAAGTTGTTCGAATCCTTGCATTCCCCTATTTAAGGCCACATTAAAGAACAGTAACTTACCTGTAAAAATCAACTTGACCTTAAACTGACCTTGTAAGGTTCATGGTAATGACCAATATATTACCTCTCAACACCTATTTACAACTTATTTTTGATAGATTTCTTTCAGATTACTGATTTCCCGAGATCATGATCTGGAAACTACATTAGGTATATATCAGTAATATAGCCAAGCTATCAACCTTCAGCTTTCTGTATCTTGGATTCTAATCAGAGGATCAATTTGTGTGTATGAGAACTTTTGTTCAGAAAGTTGAGAACTATAACATCCTCAATTTTCAGACAATTTGTGCGATGATGTGAGACACCAATGCACCATACCTTACGCCGCTCCGGCCGTCAAAGTGAGAGGTCCGAAGATTTTGCTTCTCTAGTGATACGGCTCCAGTTCGAGGGCCCTACCGCCCAAGCCGAAACTCGTAATAATTCAGAGAGACGTAGGGAGGCGAGAGAAATCGAATGGTATAAACCGCAGTCTCGTAACTGCTTTCATTTCCTAGAAGTGAGCTCTTAAATTGCCCGAAAGGTGAAAATCGTTTTGTTTTCTTAATTCCAAAAGCCCTATCTCGCGAACGGAAACAAATACAAAACTGCGGTTTACGCCATTCTATTCCTTTGCCATTCCTACGTTCTTACGTCTCCCTCAATTTTTTCAAATTTTTGATGGCACTTTGATTTTTTCCCAAAAATCTCACATCTAAAATTTTTACGCCATTTCGACACTTCTTCGCATTTAGCACTCTAACTTTTTCTAGACAAAAGTGACGTTCCTTTTTCTGGGCTAGATAGATTGCAAATTAAATTTTCAGTCCGATGATGTAGGCATGAATACCTTGCGCCGCTTCGGACGCTAGATATAAGGCAGTCAAAGTGACAGCAAGGGAGATATGTAGTATTTACAATTCAGCGAACAAGAATACAGTGCCGTGCTAAAATAATCGTACTTTTTACAAAATTAAAGCAATGTAGATAATTCTTTCACTAAAAATTTCTCCATACTTTTTTGCATATTTCTTCGTAGAAGTATGCACCTATATCTAATAGTTTCAAAAATGTCTCAATACTGAAATTTACACTACAATTTTCGGGGACACCTTGTTTAAATCAATTCTGCAGCATTTGTCAACAATTTCGAGAATAGTTTAATAACACTTGAATCTAGAAAGAACAAGCTTTCAATTGGTTCCAAAATCATTCATGAATATTAAAAAATAAACCCGGAAACGAGGTAGAAACAAAATTAATCAATTTTCAGTAGTAAAAATAAATATCGGATTTTTTTAAAACATATTTTTACAATAGCGGACCGAATGGCGCCTTCCACATTTAGATCTGCAAGTTTATTCCAGATAAGGTACCAATTTTTTCAAAACTGTATCTTCGAGTTCACCCCCATATGATCGAATTTGTGGCTTCTGATTCCCTACTATTTGTATGCCGATAGTATGAAAAGATTTACTTTCAACAGGTTCAGAAACAACCCTTTGATTTTTACAGAAAATGAAAAGTAAAAGTTCAGAAAATTTTATTTATGTTTTTCTAGTTTCTTCTACTGTAACGAAATCTTTTATTTTGTGTCTTAAAATTAACCTAAGTACTATTACTCCAGTTAAAATGCGAGTTTTGCTGTGAAATTGGAAACCAAAACGAGCTTACCTTACCGGTACGTTTTTTGGGTCGTTGAATCCGAAAATCGGGGTCCCGAGGGCTGGACTCTGTCAACAAATTCATGTATTTGAGGTCTCAGATTACATTTTTTGGGTTTCTGAATACAAATTTACGGGTCTCGAGTATTGCCAGCACCCTTAAATTTGCAAAAACTACCATTAATTAGGGTATTTTTGCAAGATTCTTAGTATACTGTATCCTTCGTGTAAAAGTTTGTTGAAATACAGTTTACTAAGAATCTTGCAAAAATACCCTAATTAAGGGTAGTTTTAGCAAATTTAAGGGTGCTGGCAATGTTTTTTGGACTCGGGACCCTGAAATTCGTAATCAGCGACCCAAAAAACGTATCCTACGTGTAAAAGTTTGTTGAAATACAGTTTACTAAGAATCTTGCAAAAATACCCTAATTAAGGGTAGTTTTTGCAAATTTAAGGGTGCTGGCAATACTCGAGACAAGTAAATTTGTATTCAGCAACCCAAAAAACGTAATCTGAGACCTCAAATACATACATTTGTTACTAACCCCCTAAAAAGGGGTGTATTTTGCAAATTAAGGGTGAACGGACAGAGTCCAGCCCTCGGGACCCCGATTTTCGGATTCAGCGACCCAAAAAACGTACCGGTAAGGTAAGCTCGTTTTGGTTTCCAATTTCACGCCCCCCCCTCGCATTTTAACTGGACTATATAGTGCCACATAGGATAAGGCTGCTCGAAAGTTCAGTTCTAGCTGAACCTCTTCTAAATATATAATAACACAAATTATAGCACACGTGGGCGTTATCAGGACCCAAATGAATGCATACATAGGTGTGGCATCAGTTTTGGAAGGTAGCTCAGTAACGTAAGGTTTTAGAAAAAACTGGCGGGACTTAATTTGCGTCAGGCGGCTTCGTCCTATTTGGCTGGCGACTGCGGAACAGATATTTGAATATTATTCTTATTTTGAATTATGAAATTTCATAGAAGAACACAACTCTCGTGCTTTTTATTTTCTCATATTTCATTGAATGAAATTCAAATTGAAGCTAGAGGAAGGAAAACTCAGTTATCTTCTAAATTAAAACTGCAAAATAGAGTATGTGCATTACAGATGCGTCAGAGAATTTGTCTGCAACTCCAATACAGGATTTATATTAATTTGAGGAATCCTGCTTTAGCAGACATGCTCTGTTATCTGCGGACCAGTTTCAAGCTCTTGAGCCCTCATCAGCGCGGAATATATTGAACCTGCTTGTGATAGTGGATACCCATGGAAACAGTGAATGGTAAGCCACAGTAAGTTAGGGACTTTTAAAAAACGATATGGTCCTACCCTAACGTTTTTATCAAAATAATTTAGAGCAAAATGTTTCTAAATATTTCTATTAAGGTGGCCATTCCCTAGAAAGAGACATCCAATTGGGAAACATTTATTATATTTGCCCATATCTTTTTACTGCTGAAAGTCGCAGGACTTTAATTTTACTTATTTCCATATGACTTATTTTTTTATGGGGATGATTTTACGGCACTCTAGGAGTAGATTGTGATAAAATTAAAAGTCCAAAAAAATCAACTTGAATCAACATCAACAAAAATTATTTCAGATTTTTTAACGTGACACATGGGATTTTATCATTTAGGGGGTTTTATAACCTGAAAGGTTTTGTTTTACTATAATATTGGTGTAAAGAATAGCTTACTTACAGTTACCCGGTGGCTGGGCATTTTTTTTTCTGTACATTGACCAATTATTAGAAACTTGCCTTCTCGATCCCTTTTTGGACTATTTTTAAACCTTAAAAACATTGGTGGGTGTAGGCACAATTTTGAAAATTGGTGGGTGTAAGCACAATTCTGATGCCACATTTAGATTCAGCGGCTCAGCGGGTAGGGTGGTCCGGTCGCAAGATTAGAAAAAAAATTCTTGCGTACCTGTGTTATTAGTTTCACTTCACGGCACTACTCCTTTTTATGCACCTAACTGTTGGGTAGAATTAAAAATTAAGACTTGGACAGGTTTAAGAAACAAAATATTTTTCCGATAGAAAATTTTTAACGTTCCATTTCTCAGGAGAATTTTAATTCTCTACATTTTTTTTCTGTTGGCAAATTATGCATATTTACAACATACTTCTATATAAAGTATAGAGTACAGTAGAGTATTAAGTAAATCCAATGGGTGAGTCTATCATGAAAGGGAAACTACCATCGTAGTGTCTCCTCGTTAATTGTTCTTCCATAGTTGTAGTAGATGTCGAGGCCATGTCTTTAGTAGTTTCCGATTGTCTGAGCCGTTGTAAAGTCGTTCAATTAAAGGGTTTTCACTATCAGTTATCCGGTTATTGTATGATTCAGAAAACCTCTTGACTTCATCATTGATGAAGGATATTCCAAGATCATTTTGTATCGTCTGGTTGCTGACATAATATAGAGCTCCAACCCTGACGGTGTTTAATTGGAATCGTTGTATAATATTTAACCTTGTTGGCTTCACACATCCACACAGTTGGAAGCCGTAGGTCCATATAGGTTTTAACATCACTTTGTATACTAGGACTGTAATGAGAGTTTAGATGTTTTACCGATACGCCAATACATTTGGCGATATTTAATGTCCTTTGGTCAGCCTGAATGTGCGAGTTCCAAGTGGGATGTTTATCGCGGTGCAAACCAAAGTATTTGGTGTCTGTTTTGATCGGTATGGATTCATTTTTCATTGTTACAGAAGGACAGATACTGTGCCGAGTAGTGAATGTGATTTGTACAGACTTAGATATTGGTTTACTTTAGCTTTTCATTTGTTGTACCAGTTGCATAGTAAATCCAGATGGTATTGGATGTTTTCTGAAGCCATTGCTGGATTATTGCTTATGGATAAAAATGTTACAGCGACAGATGCAATTGTGGTGTTGGCTATTAAGTTATTTATCTACACTAGTAAAATGGCAGTTGCGATAAACTATGTCATGGTCCAATGTAACTGAGTAAAATTCAAACAAATTATCAATTTTTGTACTTGTCCGCTATTCTGTGATACTACTCAATATATGAACTAATAGATTTTGATTAGATTATAACTCTTTAAGTGTTTTATACATCAATAGACCAGTGCAAATATCTTTTGGAAAAAAAAAAATAACAGCATGGGATTTGTTGGAATATGAAGGAAGTATGGCGCAACCAACGGGAAAAATAAATTATAGTCAATCCGAGTAACGAGGGTGAAATGGGGTGAACTTTTAGGGGTGTAAATGTTTTTTCACGATTTCCAGCGAAACCAGACTTTCTACCCAAAAAAGTTAAATTTAGAAGTTGTAGGTAATGAAAAGGTCTATATCTTTTCTATGAACTATTTTTTCACAAAACCTGATATTTTCCGAGAAAAATCGATAAAGCAGGTTTTTTCGTTTTTGATCTTTATCTCCCACAAAAATTTTGTTTCACGAAATCTTGTGGAAACTTACCTACCTACATTTTTATGTCCAAACACGCTGTAGATTTTTTGAATTCAAATATTTATTTTTACGTTTAATTTTGATTTTAAACCAAATAAGAGACCTCATTTTCATCCGAAAATACCCCGTTCTGGAAACAGTTTTTTCGTTGAAACGTCTAGTTTTAAATGGTGTAAAAATAATAAACATTACTATGGGAAAATTTGTCAGGAAATGCGAAAAACTGAAAAAACTAGATTATAAAAAGTTATTTTTCAATCATTGTTTAAATTTTTTTTATTGGTATCCTATTTTGCTTATTCAAAGTACGCCTCAGAGTGTTTAAATCCAACTTTAAAAAACGCGCGTGTTTTAAAGGTTAACATGGCAACCACTACAACCCGAGTCAAAATGTCAACTTTTTAATTATTAATCTGACAGGAATTTTTGCGGTATTAATCGCGAATCTGCTTTTCTAATTAAGTAATCAATATTAGAACTAATTTTAATGCAATACACAATCAGTAACAACTGTGGTGACAATAATTAATCCTATGTGACAGATTGCAAATTAATTTTTGCATTCCTCATTTGACACTGACAGGTATCCTGATGTCACATCACGAATTCAACCATTTTACATTCTCAATTCTTATTTCCATTTTTTGTAGTAATAATATCAAAGTGTACCAATAAAAAAAATAGCGTAAAGTATTCGTGGATAACTGGTCTTTAAAACACTTGCTCTATTTCGAGCACTCCGGTTGCGCCGTCGTACTCGAAAAATCGCGCGTGTTTTAAAGACCTTACTATCCACTTATACTTTAGTATGCTATCTTGTTGCTACTTGATACTTCGGGAATCTTAATTGATTCAAAGTCACCTTTTTAACGACTTTTGGTAGTTTTAAATCAATTGAATTCAAATAATTATGACATTCATTTACACAAACCAGGCTCAGGCAATAAAAAAGATATATTTTACACCTCAAATAGTTTCAAGCATGACTCCTTCAAAAATAATGTAGCATTTTTGCATTGTTTTTCTGGTTGCGATACAATATCTGGATTTGCCGAAAATGGAAAAAAAACATAATAAAATCATTGTTATCCGATAAAAATTTGTCAAGTTTGGCCAATACTTTTTATAAAAAAGATGCAGACAAAACAGATATCGCTGAAAATGGATTGCAATTAATAAAGTCAATTTATAAATGTAAAAATAAAAATGTGACTTTGAATCAATTAATATTCCAGAAGTATCAAATAGCAACAATAAAATCATCTTTTAAATTGGAAAAACTTCCACCAACTGAAGACGCATCAGAACAATATTGTTGTCATACTATCACCTTCAAACTTCGCTCGATAACAAACTAATAGCAACGGATTGGGGCTAGAAGCAACAACAACATGGAATTATGCCCAAATTGACAGATACAGAATTGATTCCTGAAACATTGCTTAAAACTGTTGCAGTTGTGAAAGTGGGTGTAACAGTCAAAAATGCGGCTGTCGAAAACACGGTTTGAAATGCACAAATTTATGTTCAAACTGGCATGGTTCCGAAAAATGCTCTAATATTGAAAAAGAAATCTACGAGGAAGTAAGTGATTCAGAAGAAATCACAGACGATGAACTAATAAATATTAGGCAAAATATTGGATTTGAAGAGGATGGCTGTATTGAAGATTTCAAAGATCCACCAGAATCCGAAAATTTTATTGAATCTGACGATGAAGAACTGCCATCATAGAGGCAAAGACTAATGGACAATTGATTATATTTCTAATTAGTGTGATAAATGTAAATAAAGATATTGTAAAAATGATAATTTTCATGAATATTTAATTTGTGTAATTTACAATCTTAGGTATACATTTTTATGTAAATTTAAACGTAAATACTATATAAATACGTTTTAGATCTAATTAATCAACTTTTTTATATTTAAAAATATGGTGGTAATCCCTTTTTTCTGGCTGAAACCATTTCAAACCTAATATTTAATACTTGGAAAATGATCTATTTTCGCATATTCTTTGCAAACCCCATACTTCAACGATTTCTAATTACTTAATTTATTAATGTAACAATATATCTTACATTCTTCAAAAATTTCAACTGAGAATTTTAATAAATAATGATAAATTTTAAACAATTATTGAAAAGTAATTTTTTAAATCTAGTTTTTTCAGTTTTTCGCACATCCTGGCAAATTTTCCCATAGCAATGTTTATTTTTTTTACACCATTAAAAAGTAGACGTTTCAACGAAAATAAAGACCACTGTTTTTTTTTAACTGTTTCCAGTACATGGGTATTAGTTTCCACCAATTTTCGTGGAATTTTTTTTTGTGGGAGATAAAAATCAAGAACGAAAAAACCAGTTTTTTCGATTTTTCTCGGAAAATTTTAGATTATCTGAAAAAATGGTCCATACAAAAGTTATGAACCTTTTGATTATCTACAACTTTTGTATTTAACTTTTTCGATAGAAGGTATAGTTTTACTGGAAATCATAAAAAACCATTCTCCACCCCTAGAAGTTCACCCCATTTCGCCCTCGTAACTCGAATCAACTTTAATTTATTTTTTCAGTGGGTTGCGCTGTATTTCCTTCGTTTTCCAACAGTTTCATGCTGTTATTAATTTGTAAGATTTTTCGCCTTTCTAAAAGGTATGTGCACTGGCTACAAAAGATTTTTACAATTAATACATGTTCAATTATTATCTGAAAGGTTACTTAAGCACTAAGAATAAAAAGGAAATCGCACCATGTACCCCAAAGCAGAGCAACGTAGCATCTGTGGGTACGTGTTTCCAAGTTATCTCCTCATTAGCGTAGCATAACACTTACAGGGCCAGGAAAGGTTAGTTCAGGAATAACAATTAAAATAAATCGAACGTATAGTCCACAGTATTCCATTTATTTGTACCTTACTGTCTAGTTAGCCTTTTGGACCTTATACAAAACAATCAACGCTGAGAGCCCTAAGTGCACTACTCATCTCAACTTAGCCATTTAACTTAGAGAAGGTATAATGGACGATTTCCTTTTAAATATTGACTATTGATCTTGTGTCCGGTAAGTATTAATATTCTTTAAATGTTTGTATTACAGATATATTCAAGTAGAGACTGCTTTCCTTCATCATTGGTGGAGTTTCCAAAAAGATGCAATGAAAACCAATGTAAAAAAGTTAATCAATGAGGGAAGGCTTGAAATTATAAATGGAGGTTGGAGTATGAACGATGAAGCGGTGACTCATTACCAGTCAATTATTGATCAATTTACGTTAGGACATAGGTATAAATAGTAGAGGATCCGAATTGGAAACGACCTTCACCCATCTGTTTAAGGGATGAAAAGTATTTTTTATCGAATTTAGTGTGTTAAAAAATATATCGCGAGTGGGTTTGCTAAAATAATCCTGGCCAGGCTATGTATGATTAATTAAAAATTGAAAAATGACTTTTTATTTAACATTACCCTCATGAGTTTGAGGAATAAATTTGATACTAATCGAAAGTAAGAGGCCTATAGATTATGCAAGCGTTGGGTTGTCTATTATTTTCCTGGCGTAACTACTGGGTTGGCAGGTATAAGCAGGTATGTTGAAACTAGCTATTTTCACCCATTTGTTTAATAAATAAATCTCATATCAAAATAAACGCTATTTCATAGGAAACACGATGATATAAGGTTGTCTGCAAAAAGTCTGGTTTGAATGACGGTTGTCGAATTTTAAAAAGTGAAATTTGTGATTGAAAAATGACTTTTTATTTAACATTGCACTCATGAGTTTAACGAATAAATTTAATACTAATTGAAGGTATGAAGTCTATAGAATATGCAAACGGTGGGTTATCTATTTTTTTCCTGGCGTAACTACTGGGTTAGCAGGTATAAACAGGTATGTTGATACTAGCTATTTTCACCCGTTTGTTTAATAAATAAATCTTATATCAAAATAAGCGCTATGTCATTGCGAACACGATGATATAAGGTTGTCTGCATGTCTGCAAAAGTCTGGTAGTAGCACGTGTTCTCAATGTTGATATTTTAGGTTACTAACTACTCCAAAATAATGCTCAGTATTTACTGGTGTATCGCTCTCCTTCTGGACAAATAGTATACGCACTCTCTGTCACCCAGCGGTCGCGCCGCGCGCAGCTGCAATGCTGCGTCTTCTTCTATCACACGGCATACTTAGCTCGGACCTCTTTGTCGCAAGTTTCCATTCGCATTAAAATTTCGCTTTTTAAATTTCGACAA
Organism: Stenurella melanura; assembly: GCA_963583905.1. NCBI lineage: Eukaryota > Metazoa > Arthropoda > Insecta > Coleoptera > Cerambycidae > Stenurella > Stenurella melanura. The sequence continues at coordinate 201,241,944 of OY757309.1, forward strand.
CCGTCATTCAAACCAGACTTTTATTTAGTGCTTATTTTGATATAAGATTTATATATTAAACAAATGGGTGAAAATAGCTAGTATCAACATACCTGTTTATACCTGCCAACCCAGTAGTTACGCCAGGAAAAAAATAGACAACCCAACATTTGCATATTCTATGGGCTTCATACTTTCGATTGGTATATTCATTCGTTAAACACATGTGTGCAATGTTAAATAAAAAGGCATTTTTCAATTTTTAATTAATCATAGCCTGGCTAGAAATTTTTTAGCCAACCCACTCGCGATGTATTTTTTAACTCTCTAAATTTAATAAAAAATACTTTTCATCCATTAAACAGATGGGTGAAGATCGTCTCTAATTCGGATTTTATACTAAATGCAATTTATTTTATTTCTTGTAATACAAGGCAGTATATTATAAATATCATGGCATACTTGTTTACGCATTACCTTTGACGAAGAAAATCTAATGCAATTTAGGAAAAAAATAAAAACTACCTACTGTTCAATGCGTCCTTCGTACATACGCTGATCAGTAAGAGTGTGCTCTAATGAATTGTATAACGTGTATAGAAAACTGCATCAAAGTTGGTGCATTCAGTTTATATTTTTTAGGAATCAGAGAACATAATTTGTTTCATTTGAGAGTGATAAATTCAAGTCGGAGCTGCGGCAGATGCTGACGTGGCAGGGAATGGTTGTAGTTACGTAATTTTAAAATAACAATTAATTTTTAACCCCTTTAAAAACCATCTTGGTCCTCAGAATTCTTTTACTGTGTTTGTCGTATTAACGAGTACAATATTATCGCATCTATGAATTTCAGGATTTCAGAACTAAGTAAATTTTTTAAATCCTCTCAAAAACCATCCCTTTACCGTCTAAAATTTTTTCAATAATTTTCCGCTTTTCTAGCGAATATTTTCTGTTCATTTGCAAATTTGTAGAATATTGTCCAACTAAAACTTGAAAATTGACGACTGTGTGATGTACCTATATTTTTGTATTTTTTCATCATAACTTGGTAGATGGCTGGCAGATAATTTTGGTACATGTGGACTAACAAGAACTGGATGGCAAATTGATCCATTTGGTCACAGTAGAGAACAGGCATCGATTTATTCGCAAATGGGATTCGATTCATTTTTTCTTATGCGTTACGATACTAGAGATAAGGAAAAACGACAAAAAGAGAGAACAATGGATTTGCTCTGGAACGGCAGTGACAATTTAGGTAACTGCGATTACTTAGTTATACTTGATATTATTATATAGGAGCTGGATGGCTTCTCCAGCACGTCATCGTTTTAATCTCTATCAAATATTTCTTTCGCTTTATAAATTATAACGATTCACAAAATCAATTTCTCGCGGAGCACCTTCCGTCAGCTATGTCAAGAGTTGTCAAGTTCCAAAGAAAATGGAGTTATAGCACGTATTTGTTACAAGATTTTTTAAATTTAGAATTTTTATTTAAACATTTTGATCACAGAAATTTAGAATTTTTTATTTAGAAACGCCATTTAAATTTAACACACTCTATTAGCACTTAAGATGACTAGGCTTTTGAGTATGAGTTTAAAGGCAAGATATATTTATAAAATATGTTTTCCTAATAAAAAATGATTGGAGGAATCTATAGAATTATTATTATCAGTTTTAAGAGATATTCTATTTACTGTTTAATTAAAATTGAAATACTTTTAGGCGACTTAAATATTTTTACTTCGACTTTCTCTCTCGATACTTTTGCCTGGCCTGCTAATTTCTGCTACGATATCACATGCAACGACCCGGACATTATTGAGGATGAGAGGAGTACAGAATTTAATCTGGCCACAATAGTAAGAGACTTTATTAATATTAATATTTTATTTTCAGTTAATTTCAATACACTGCAATACAATCCCCTTCACCTATTAATACATACCCAGTTAATTTCATTGCATTTGAATTCTACAGGCTCTGTGTGAATGAATTATGAATTAAATATCATACGTTTGTATTTTCCTTAAGCACAAAAATCACAGTTAAAATTTGGATATGAACAAATTCTAGAAAAATACAGCAACCTCGCTCCAAGTTCTAGAGGTCCGAATATCAGGTTAAATACTGGAGCTATGCAATCTTAGATTGAGATTGCGTAGTTGATATACCATCTGTTGGAGGTGTAGATCAGTCGATCTCTTGTATGTTAGATGTTAGGAAAATAAAAAATTAATACTCTTCGGTAAAATAGAAGTACGCAAAATTCTTAATTTGGATATAGCTCTTACGTTAAATATATGAAAGAGTTTATTATAGAGTGTTACATAACGTATCTGCTATTGTTTAATATTCTTGCCATTATAGGTACAAGAATTTAAGGAAATCGTGAAGGAAAGAGCACAACATTATCCCACAAATAACGTATTTATTACAATGGGAGATGATGTTCACTACAAGGCAGCCCACAAAAACTTCATTAATATTGACAGGTTAATCAAGTAAATTGTTAATCTACTAAATAATTGTTAAAAATTACTTTTGATTTTATTTTCAGGGGATTCAAGAATTATAATCCAATTGTCGATGGGAAGGAAATCAATATGTTTTATTCCACTCCTTCTTGCTATGCAAAAGCAGTAAACGATTTAGTTGCTAAAGAAAACTATACACTGGACTATAAGATAGATGATTTTTTGCCACTAATTACAGATAATGATTGTTGGACAGGCTTTTACTCCTCAAAACCTACTTCAAAGCGTTTTGAACGCATCTCAAACCAGATACTGCAGGTATTCTCGCACAAATAAATAAATAATTTATTGAATATATATCATAACTAGCATTTTTCATTCAATCATTCCAAATAACCTCTACGGCTTCTAACATGAAATGCCACCAATCCTCTTCAAGATTGGATACATATATTTTCGACCCACTCATCCGACAATTACTAATATCCTTCACTTTATTGCATATATAACTAGCAGGTCCTCATTTAGAAGGCAATCATAAATCCATCATATTATTAACTTCCAGCAGCCAACTTGGGATAAATTTGTTCTATATATCGTGTTGCGTCTAATTCCTGGAGCTTGAGGCCAATGTTATTCAACTATGTCCTATCTCTGATGGGAGCAGAATTATTAGTAAACAAGCAATCATGTTTAGATTTTCGGAATCCTTCTGTGCTAAAATCGTTGTTAGTTGTCTAATATCAGGAAGACTGTTTTATACTGGGACAATATTTTTCCAACGGCCATTACACATTTGTATGTTAATATTTTTTCAGTATTATTAATTCACTACATTGGAAATATAAAAAGTAATTTAAACAAGTATTAAGAGTTGGTTAAATAGTGCTTAAAGGGGTAAAAAAAGATTGTCCCGGTATACACTGAAATCTCACTATGCACCAGACCATGGTTTCATAGTGAGACTCACGGCATATGTATACTGGTACATGCTTTAAATCAGTATTTTTTAGGATGAAACAAAATTATAAGAATTATTATTTCTCGTAGTAATTTTCTTATTCACCTACCGAGATATTTTAAAGTAACAGACGTATATAAATATAAAAATAATTAATTGAATTTATTTAATAAAGAAGGTCCACTAATCTACGTTATATAGAGGAGATTCGTAATCAAAACAAAACTGGTGGCCCGTTCTGTTCCGGTTGTTATTAGAGGCAGCAACTGTCTTCTTTCAAACTTAAGTCTTCGTCTTTTTCTCCTGTGAAAAGAAATTGACCCTTGGCAGTTCTTCTTAAAAAATTAGTGAAATATTCACCACCTTCGATATTCTCTACTTGTCCAACATAATATTTCGTTTTTCTTTTTGGGGGTATTTAACGGGAACAAAACTAAAACTATTTCTTCTTCTGTTTCGAACTTACTATGCACCACATGATTTTGTACCACTATGCTCTGGTATACATAATATGTTAACTTATAACATAATATTTTCAACAAGCATGTACATAAGAACAAAAAATACGGTCGTAAGGAAAAAAAAATCCAAGAAATATTCAATGGATGCTAACCTAAAAAATTTGAAAAGTTAAAAAAAAAACAGTTTTTCGTAAATGGAAAGAACTATGACTCCAATCGAAGAAAGTTGAATGAGAAACTTGTAGGTGCTGAAAAGGTCTTTCGATTGCTATTTTATTAAAGTATCAGTTGCGATAGTACTTTCCAAAATATATTGAGAAAACCATCAGAAATCTGTTTTTCTTGTTTTTGCTGTATGTTTTGCAAATTTACATTTGAACACTTACTATCAACCGTAAATATAGCTTACGGAAAGCCGAAAAATTATGTTTATGAAAAATTTTAATGTCTTTTATTTTTCGATGTTCGGGTGTCCCGAAAATGGTGGGCAATATCTAGGATTTGGGTAGAACTAGTGAAAATAAAGTCACAAGTTCGTATATTTTTCTTTCCCCCGAGGTATTTTATAAAAACCTAACCTAAAAAATGTTTATTATTTTAAAGCCATTTATTTATTTACCCTTAAAATCAATAAAACCGTAACAATCATTTCACAGCATGATAGTACAACTCTTTATAAAAAAAACTGAGCCCATGATCGTTACTGTAGAACCCTTTGTGGAGCATGTCTACCCGATTTTTTCAAACAATCGACATATCTCGAAAAATAAAAAATATTTTAAAATACTTCAAAGACGCACTTTCTCGGCTTGCCGTGAGTTATACTTACGGTTGATAGTAATTATTTAAACATATATTTGAAAAAGATACAGCGAAAACAAGAAAAGATGATTTTTGACGTTTTTTTTATACAGGGTGTAATCAGTTTCATGTCATTAAAAAAAACTGGTAATGGGGAGCGACTAGACAAACAAAAAACCTTTATGACTTTTTCCTCTAGTGGCACTTTGAAAAAAACTGACCTAGATCAACCTTTTTAATATTTTTTAATATTAATGTAGAAAATAATTGAGAACCACTGCTTTTCTTGGTCAATGAACTTGTTAAATTATACAACTTTTAAATTATAATAAAACAGTGCAAAGACCTTGGATCATCGACCGCCTTTGATGGACCGCCTCAACAGAACTGAGGCAATTATAAAGAGGTAAATAATTCGTTATCTTTTCCTGCACAACTGCAAGCAAATAGTGGCCGTAGAAGTTTAAACAGAGCATGTGTTTACATGTGTGTCTTTTAATTTGGAACAAAGTATTGGATCAATGTTTATAATTTAGAATATTTAAATGTGATTTATTAACGTTTGTAACATAAATGAGTGTCCTGGGTTAAAAGCTTACCACCTAAGTAAATTGTTCGCAATCTGCATCTGCATCAATACACAGTTCGGTACGTCGAATTAAGGACATGCGTACTCCGTTCAACACTATACAATAAACTATCAACTAACGTTGTCAATAAAGAAAAATAAAAGAAAAACTTGGTCCAAAATCCAAAACGGAATACAAAAAGAAGGAACAAGTAAGTTGTGTCTGCACGTAATCAAGAATTTAACGACTTGAACGGTAAAGTTAATAAAATAAATCTTCACTATAAATACACAGCGACCCGAAATTCAAAAATAACAAAAACAACGAACGGCGGGTTGGACGTGTGTACATAACGAAACACCCACAGAAACTAAAATATTGCACAAGGGAGAGTCAGAGTATAGTTTTCTTCAGATCAGATCTACTAAACACTCAGAAAACGTCGACGTCTTTCATCTTATTTACCGCACCGCTAAAGACCGCCGACATTTTATAGTTATCTACACAAATATTGAGTATCATAGGCAAAGACACGCGCGACGATCTAAACCTACCTCAATATTTCAGCAGTTCTCAAAAGATTTTATTGAAAATTAGCGAAAGGTTTTTTTGTTTGTCTTGTCATTCCCTACCACCAGTTTTTTTAATGATTAGAAACTAATTACATCCTGTATATCTCGAAAAGTGTAATCGCAACTTAAGAACATAGCAAATGATGGATTTTTTTACCTTCTCGTTCAACTTCTTTCGATTACAGCCATAGCTTTTCTTATTTACGTACGTACGTTTTTTCAATTTTAAAAATTTTTTAGGTTAAGTTCGTCTCTTCAGATCGGGTCCATCGAATCATAAATCTTAGAATTTTTTTCTCTCTGCAACCGTATTATTGTTTCCGGGTAAATTTAACAATAGGCCGAGACAGATTGATTGGGCTATAATACCATAATTCTACTGGTAATAGAAATAGGAAAAAAATTTGGAAAATTTATCAACAAGCAACTTTATTGCTTTTTCTTATGTACAACGTCTTGGCAGACATGTTGGGATACATGTATTATTCTAGCCTCTCTTTGCTCTAAGGCACGTCTGTTAACCGCAGAACCTCACACATGCTCTTTTCGTCGGCTCGTCGTTGTGGAAACCATTCTCTTCGCCTCTTACCGACTGGTTTATCCCGATTTGTCAATGATTCTACATTGTGCTCTCTCCAATTTTCTCATTTTTATATGCAATTAGAAATTATTCTATCGTATATTTCATCCTGTGATTTGCTAAAAAATAAAGATGTAATACATCTGGGATGCGATAAAAAGTCAACCAGCGAATCATATTAAAATCCTGTATATTGATGGACTTGTGGTACTTTGGTTAAAAATCATAACTTTCTGGGAGGACTATTTTGTTGTTATATTTAAATTTTGTAAAAGGGAAAGAACTATTAACGATGCTATTAGAGCTCTGAGATAAAATATTCTATAAATTGGATCTTGTAACGATGACTTAATTGCTTGACCTATGGTCAAACTGGGGGGTGCATATGCTCGAAGTCCATTTTGTCATGATTCTTGTTCAATTAAATTAATTGACTAATAGAAAATATTTGTAATGCAGAGTCGCCAGAAAATCCACCTAGTACCCGGACTAAAACATAGTTTTTGTACTTATAAACGTCTTTCCAATTTGTTCTAGGCTGCTAAACAAATTACAGCATTTGCTGGTTACCTGCGTAACTCCACATTTAAATTGGCCAGCGCAGTAGCTACAATGCAACATCACGACGCTATTACTGGAACTGAAAATCTAGATGTAGAAAAAGACTATCATAGACTGTTACATGCCGGCATTACAGATTCAATCACTGAAATCAGCAGAGCTCTATCGTAAGTATGAACTAACAAATATGAGATGAAGGTAGATTTTAGAGTAAATTGTTTTAAAAATTTTAGCAGTCTTTCTAATTCAGATATTAACATCGATTTACATTACTGTCCGTTAGCAAATATTAGTATTTGTGCAGAATCTAAAACAGAAAATTTTAGTGTTTTGTTGTATAATCCAGTTGGTAGGAGGGTCTCACATTATGTTCAAATACCAGTAGATGCTGGCACATGGATTGTAACGGATCCAGAAGGTAATATTAATTTTCATGTAAACAACTCTTTGCCTGTGAAATATTTGCCACAAATACCAACACCCTTGAGCACTACACCTGAAGGTTGACACTTGATGCGCATTTTGCCAACTACATTGACATCATCGGGAACTGAATAAAACTATCGATAATAACTACAGTTGAAATCACGAATATTTTTTTATTTTTTTATTTAGGTACATCATCCAACCTATTACTGGATGAGAATAAGTGTTAATAATTACATGTCACGTAGACTAATAATACTGTAATACAGAGATTATGGAGATAATAAAAAGTCACACAAAACATAAAATAGTAAAATAAAAGAAAAAAGTACACTGGCATATCTATATAGAAACAAAAAAGTAAATGTAAGAATATATACATATATATAAAAAAAAACAAAAATGATATACATAAATGATTTAAAAAATATATATAAAATATATGCATATACAAAGGAGAAAATATTAGAGTTCCAGTTTTTTTATAGAGGCAACAGAGCAATTAAATATATCAAGTATTTCTTGTAGGTAGTTGTACGTACTGCACTTAAAATACAGGGGGAGAAACGTTTGTTCGAGGCGTGGTAAGATAAAAAGTTGTATGATGTCGTGAACCAGGATGTGGTACATGAAACGGTAGTTTTTCAAGTATCGCAGGACAGTTTATGTTGTTATGAATTATTTTATGCAAAAACACCAATGCATGTTTTTTTCTGCGGCTCTCCAAACTGTCTACTGAGAATCTATTTAAAAGTACGTCTTGGGAATATCCAATTGGCAGATATACCCCATCAATTTTATAAGACAAATATTTTAGAAAACGCCTTTGTATGCCTTCGAGTAAGTTAGAGTAAGTGTTATACCCCGGGTGCCAGATTATGGATGCATATCCTAGTTTAGATTTAACGTATGTATTGAATAAGAGTGTTAGAATGTGAGTGTCAGTAAATCCAACCGAATTTCTAATAACGAAACCAAGATTTTTATTAGCAGATAAAACAATATTTTCAACATGCTTATTAAATGATAGTTTGACGTCAAATAAGACACCAAGATCTTTACAAACTTCAGCTCTTTTTAGTGTTGTGAGATCTAGTTTGTAGTCATATAGCACAGTTTCCTTTTTCCTAAAGAATGATACAACATTACATTTGTCAATGTTGAGAGGCAGACCGTTTTGATTACACCATCTTTGTATTTCTATAAGATTGTTTTGTAGTCGTTGACAATCGGTTATTGTATTTATGACAGTGAAAATTTTTACATCGTCAGCATATAACAAGACATCTACATTCAACTCAACAACAATATCGTTAATAAATAATACAAACATTAAGGGACCTAGAACTGACCCTTGGGGTACACCAGAAGTTGCCGAAATTTCGAACGATTTTTGACCACGATATTCTACATATTGCATACTATTGTTAAGATATGAGTTAAAGAAATTTATAAGTGAATGTGAAAATCCAGCAATTTGGAGTTTATGTAGCAATATATCGTGGTCAAGTATGTCAAAGGCCTTCGAAAAGTCTGTATAGATTACATCAACCTGGGTGTTTTTATCGAGGTAATGCGAGACGTATTGTGTGACACACATTAAGTTGGTGACAGTCGATCTTTTCTTTATGAAACCATGTTGACTTGATGTAATCTGCCCCTCAACATGAGGGTATATAACTGCATGTATAGCAATCTCCATGACTTTAGCGAAATTGCATATTATTGTAATCGGGCGATAGTTTTCAATTTGATGCCTATCGTCTTTTTTATGAACAGGACAGATTCGCGATAATTTCCAGATGTTTGGAAAAGTATTGGTTCTAATTGAGAGAGTAAAAATTATTCTAAGTGGCTCCACAAAAGCATTAGCGCAATCTTTTATTACAAAAGCTGGTATTTCATTAGATCCTTTGGTGAATTTAGGTTTAAGCTGCTGTAACGCAGAAAGAACATCATTGGAGGTAAACTCACTAAAATGCAGAACAGCGTTATTAGTGTATTCCGTGTCTTGTAATATTGTCGTACACGTCATTATCTTTTAATGTCTGAACGAAATAGACTCGAGGCTACACAAAATTTACCATTTGAAATGAGCTTTCCGTAAAATAACAGTTATTACTTCATACAAGTTTAATATTATAACAAAATATTCTCGCCAAGGGGCAACACTACTTTAGCGGTCGGATAGACTAACTACAAAAACTACAAAATCCACTACGCTTCAAACTTACTTCATATTATAAATTGTATTCCTCACATATCTTCCTTGCCCCCATCAAGTACTTAGTATTATTTTTCGTTTTGGGTCCATATTTTGCCACAGTAGTATTTGCAACGCCTTGCCCCTCACGGGTTTCCTTACAAATCCGTTGCACCATCCGCATACAAATACCCAATGTATTAGAAGTACATTAAAAGAAAATTTAATTTATAAACATCCGCCACATTTAATTTTCCGATTCACCTCATGGACTGCTTCCAACGGTAAAATGGGACCTCCTGTCCATTCTCCTGATTGAAGTGCTCAACTGATTTCACCACCATATCTCTGGCTACTGCATTCAGTCTTTTGCCATTTAAGATTAGTTTCCTGACAAGCATTAAAACTATCTACGCATCAATTTACATTATTATAGGAAACTTAAAACATCACAGTAAAGAACACTACAAACTTGTATAAATAACGAAAGGAAATAGAAAATAATTTAATTTGACAAATGCGTCAACTGTAATGCTACTGAACTGACAAAATTCTGAATGTTGATTGCGGCTACAACAAGCGGTTGTATTATTCATCTATAGAACGCATCGTTACGCCTGAAACTTCTGTCGTAGCCCCATCAGACGTCACTATCCGTTATTTAAATTGTCATGTGCTAGTATTTAAGCTGACAGAAAAAGTCATGTCTTTGATAAGTATATAAGTTGATGACGTGAACGACAAGATTCGTGATTCCAACTATATAGGCATTGACCATAAACTGTTGACTATTGACTATAAAAAAAACTACTTATGTTCCTTTCAACTGCAACAAAAGTAATTTACCTGGCTATGTTAAACTTGAAATATATTCCAATGGTAACTTAATTGAAATAAGTAGTTCCAGTTTTATTAAATATTTAGGGGTCTACATAGATCAACATCTAAAATGGGACATACATATTAATTCTGTCACCAAAACACTTAGAAGCATATTATATAAATTTAAATTCTTAAATAAAATATTGGACATAAAGCAAATGAAAATCATATACCATGCACACATGCACACAGTAGAGTCCAGACTATCTTATGGAATCTTGGGATGGGGTGGTGCTTTGAATATTCATATAAAAATGCTTGAAATAACACAAAAACAATTTCTAAAAATAATGTTGAATAAAATTCCAACGTATCCGACTAACCTACTTTTTACAGAATGCAGACTCTTTGATGTTAGGCAAATATATTTTTTTCGGATTATCGTTAACCAATTTAAAAATAAAAATAATTTGGAGTTACTCAGCCATACATATACAACAAGAGGTAAAACTAATTTACAAGCAAAAATTCCTCTCTCTTCTAAAACTATAGGGCAAAGAAGTTATATCTTTCTTTCACCTCGCCTTTATAATATCTTGCCAACTGATATAAAACAGTCTACTTCATTAAAGCATTTTAAATATAAATGCAAAATGTATATTCTAAACTTGGACAGAGATTTTATCCATTCCCTGATCAACACAAAAAAAAATTAAGAAAAATGAAAAAAAAAAAATTAATGTAATAATCAAGTTCGCATTTAGATGCATTTAGATGTACTTTCAGAAATATTTTCAACAGTTATACTACATGTCTTGGTCTTATATATAATAAGAAAGCACACAGATTCATTATTTATGAATAGGTGAACCCACGTACAAATTAATTTTTGTGGGTTTTTTTCTGTTTATTTATAAATATTACTTTACTGTAGTATTTCTTCTGAATTATTATATGTTAGTTATTTAAGTATAGTTCTGCATTTATGTATCTACATATCTACTTACTCAAGTTTTCAGAAATGTGTATTTTTATATTATAAATAAACATATTATTATTATATTATTATTATTATTATTATTATCCAAGTTCTCACACACTGAGGGTGGGGTTCGCTTATTATCGGCTTTTTAAAGCAAGATAATAAGTTTCTATTGTAGGTTTATTAAGTTGGTAGATTTAAAAACTTCCGGACTGTATTGCAAGTGCTGAGTATCGTAGCTTTCTGTATCAAAACAATAATATGCTAACTAAGGCCGAGTGTGTCCAAGCCCTTCTTCAAGTCATTAGGAATAACGCCAGTTGAGGACAGAACGATCGGGACAATGGATACCTTGTCTTGTTGCCACATCTTTTTAATTTCTTCTGCAAGTTCACTGTATTTATTAAGTTTTTCCGCATGTGCTTGTCGTAGTCTGTGAGTATTTGGTATGGCTATGTCAATCAGAAAAGTAAGTTTCTTTGATTTGTTCGTTAGGACGATGTCTGGTCTATTTGCAGAGATGGTTCTATCAGTAATAACAGAGCGGTCCCAGTAAAGCCGGTAGTTGTTGTTCTCCAAGACTGCGTTAGGCGAGTACTCGTAGTATGGCTGCTTCGTGCTGGTCAATTGATGATTAAGGGCCAATTGAGAGTGAATTATTTTGGCCACTTGGTTGTGCCTGTGCGTATAGTCAGTCGCTTATTATTATTATTATTATTATTATTATTATTATTATTATTATTATTATTATTTGGAATAGATTCTCTGTCAGTATTTAGGTATACCACTTACATTTTAAAATTTCTAAGGTCAGGAAAACTTCTACCGATCTATTATTTGTTACATTTCTATGAAACCTTAAGTTGCCGATATTACTTCCACATTCACGTAGTGGATTGGAAGTACAGTAATCGTAAAAAATATTTTTTTTTCTTGTGATAGGTTTAGAATGTCATGAAACGTCGAGATTTTAAATTTGGGCCAAAAAAATTTTCTGTCTGTCTGTAATTTTTTTGTCCGCACGTTTTCTCCGGAACGGTTCAAGATATTGACTTGAAATTTTGTACATGTATATATTATAACGACATCTGGAACCGTTTTGATTTTTGAATATATCCGGTGAAGGGTTGGGGGTAAATAGGGGGAAATAAGTAAAGCAAGCTGATAAGAGTACAGAAACTTGAAATTTGGTGAATGTACCAGAAGCCAAGGCCTCAACATTTTTTATAATATTTTCCATTCCCCCACCGCGCACCCCCCCCCCCACGCCGTTACTAAAGGGGTTGATAAAATAAAATTGAGATATTCACTTTAAATTTTATACACGTATTATAACGACATCTGGAACTAGATTATATTTTGAGATGATTTCGTTGAAGGGTTTGGGGTTAAATAGGGGTAAATGGGGGAAAATTAATTAACGCAAGCTGGTAAGAGAACTGGAACTAGAAATTTGGTGTATATGTACTAGAAGTCAAGGCCTCAAACATTTATATTTTTATACCACCACCGCCACCACTTCGTTAATAAAGGGGTTGATAAAATGGACTTGAGATATTCACTTGAAATTCGCTACACGTATGTATTTTTTGTTGAAGGGATGGAGGGGAGTGTGTAATTGGAAAAAATCAGTAGAGCAAGCTAGTAAGAGTCCTGAACTTCATTTTTGGCGTATGTGCTAGAAACCAATGCATTAATTTTTCACATTGAAAATGTATGTTGCCTAGCGTCGTTTTTGTAAAACTCGTGTATTTGATAAATGTTGATTCTTAGATTCATATTCTTACATTTTTACATCTCGACGCCGACTGACGCCTAGCGTTGTTGTTGTAAAACTTCTGAATTTGATAAATTTTGATACCTAGATTCATATTCATCCATTTTTTCGTTTTTGATTAATTTTGATATCTAAATTTATGTTCTTGCATCTTAACATCTCGACGCCGACCGACACCTAGCGTCGTTTTTGTAAAACTTGTGTGTTTGATAAATTTTGATATCTAGATTAATGTTACTCGCACTTTTACGAAACCCATTTTTTTGTGGAGTATTAATAGTATTAATGTTAATATAATATTAAATTTTTCTTTGTTTCTATCCCCTGTGCATTTTACAGATTTTGTAGATATCATGTCAAGCTTGAAAGTTAACCAAGTTCATTTTCAATGTCTTAACGAAGCTCTTGCTAAATTGGAAATTCTGTTAATTTTTTTATGACATCTGCCCCTAATATTATTAAAATTCTAGGACCAATTATTTCCGCATGCTAAAGTGCAAATATAATCAAGAAGTTTACCTTTAAAGAGACTTGGAAGGAAAATCTGGATGTAGAAGTAGTGATTCCTTAGGCAGCGGTTGTCTGTAACTGTTATCAAAGGCTGATCATAAAAAAAATACTACTCGTCAGAAATTCATCAACATTGTGGAAAATCATTCTTCTCAGTCATTTCACAAAGAACTTAGTCTCCTGATCTAGGGATTAGAATTTGCAGTACCTTCCTCTGATGAGATTCTAGAAGAAATTATGGCAAATTTTAAAAGTTACATTCGGTATCTACCTGTTTCTTCTAAGGGTTTTCTCAGAGAGACCATCAGAATATCTTTAAATATTATTAATATACACAAAAATCCGTGGAAGAAGTTCTACAGTTTTACGTAATATTTTCCTAAAGGAGTAAATATATACAAAAATCTAAAATTATGGTTTACACTTCCTTACGAGTCTTAATACTTTGTGTCATAACTTTGTTATCATAACCAAAAAACTCTAATCACAATCATACTCCGCTCCAAAGTTAGTATCATTCAGTTTATTTTAGTTATAAGAGCTTAAATATATATGTGATACTTTCCATTTTGTATCAATTGCAAATATTAACCGAGTAGGTTTTACAAACTATGGTACATGCACGAAACAATTCAATATGTTATTTAATTTTTAGATAGGACTATTAATAGTTTCTTGTATTCTCCAATTCGAAATTTCTCGTTCGTTGCTGAGAACTTAGGAGCAAAGATAAATGGAAAGGTTCTAATGTTTAAAGCGGAAGACCTTCCTGCGCTTGGTTACAAAGTCTACCAGATAGTAAAGTCTAAAGAAATACCTGGTACAATAAGTAAATTTGAATCCATCTCTGATGATGTAGGCGAAGACACCAAAGTTGGATATGAGGTATAAAAATTAAATTATTTACACATGTAATTAAAACTTTTAAATGACGTTTGATACTTGCTAAAATAAAGTTTAATCGAGTTAACGATAAACTCGATATTTTAGGAGAAATGTATTTAACATTTTAAAAAGTACTCTTTCTATTTAAGCTAGGACAAAACATCAAAGCTTGAATTCTGAAGGGTGCTGAAACCTTCGGTGTGACGCTGATTCTGGAGACGTAACTCCCGCAGATTTAAATATGCTGAGCACAGCACTTTAATACCAGTTCGGCTTCAATTATGTCCTGATGATGCTAGCATGGTAAGCGAAACGAGTGTGGTATTCAAGTGTTGTGTTCAAGAGTTTTGGTGTTCGAAGACACTACGTCTACAAAGTCATAGTTTGATGTCGATTTATGTGAAAGATTGCGAAATTTTTTTAAATATACAAATGTATTATAAAATGTTAACTTTGAATTATTCTTATTTTAAGAAGACACTGCCTTTAGATGTTTCAATATGATATATTTAGAATATTTTATATACGTGTTGACGTGTTGTTAGTTCTTTATCAAACAGATTACAAGACGAATACTATAGTTGTAATACAGTTCTAATATTTATACCTAAATTTATAATTTCTAAAATTCTACGAATTTTCAGACTATTCGTCTAACCTAGCTTATATAATTTAATGAACAATTCTTGTGACCTTAATACCATGAGTGTGTTTAGATATTTTGTTCTTCAATATAAAGTTACAAAGCTTGTCTTTTAAGAATTTTTTAATTTCTAATTCTTCAAGAAAATTCAAGACGTTTACCTTTACTTTCTATATCAACTAGGTTTGTATTATCTGTGTCTTTGAAATCGTTACTTTCAATTCAATGTGGTGCTAGTTCTTTGTTTCTATTCTTATTTAAAGGTAAGTTGTTATGTTTTTTAACCCTATTGTCTATACATCTACCGCACTGACCAACATAAATACCATTACAATTCTTGCTATTAATTTCATCTAGACCAGATTTATTCAGTTGATTTGTCTTTGTCTTTTAATGACCAATACGCTTCGTAAATGTGTTTCATTGACACTTATTGCAGAAAAACCCAAATGATTAAATTTAAAAAAATGTTTATACTACTTTTAGAATTTAATTAATGAAACTACATTTGTTAAGTAAAAAACTTCATTTGAACGACTCTGCATCCTTTATTCCTTACAATATATATTGAGATTTAACTCAATATTGAAATTGAAATAAAAAATCCAATATGATGTAAACTCTCTCCTCTCACGACAAATGCTCATTTCCTTTCCTCAGTTCTATGAAATTACAGAATAGTTGTCTGTCTTAAAACTTGTTGCAATAATGATGTTACTCAGAAAATATGAAAAAGGGACTTATACAATGGTACACTAGATTATTACAAGGAAGTCCAGCATTCAATGCTTGAATCGATTTATCCCCAAAGATCCAGATATCCCTTACCTTCTGCAACGAAAGTAGATTCAATCAAATTGACATTTTCAAATCACAAAAAAAAATCAGTGGATCATGCTTTGAATAGAGTTGGTGCGAATTAGCCGAAGCTAGTGTTCAGTCGTGGATAATTCGTTGTCGTCTTCTCTAAGTGAAAAGGCAAGAGGAAAAAGAGAAAAAATATTTACAAAAAATATTGCTTATAAATACATGGATATTGCAACAATCTGGGCACATTCCAGTGACACAACTAGGCAGAATATCGTTTTACTATCTACATATCAATAATGGAGCTATGTTATCGTTTCAGATGACCCTTGGCCTTAAGGTGTATCTATCTTACTAGAATATCTAGCAAATGCAGACATAAATACTAATACATATCATATAGTTTTCAACATGTTTATATATTTTTAGAAAAATTATGTTCTCTTGGACAAGGAATCTGGGTTTGTAAAAGCAATGTCAATTGCTGGTTATGAGGTAAATGTAACTGCAAGATTAATGTTCTACTACAGTGATTGGGCTTCTGGAGCTTATATGTTTAGACCCAATGCTACCGCCAGGGACCCTGTACCTTTTACAGATAAAGTTGGGAACCAAATAACAAATACTGATGTGAGCATTGAAATAAGACAGAAAATGAGAGACTGGGGTATATTACACATAAGAATTTATCCAGATACGGACTATATTGAAATTGATTGGTTAGCTGGAGAAATTGATATTGGGTAAGAATTAGTAAGAGTAAGTTGTTACATATTATTAAGAAAATCAATGTTAGACATGTCTATTAATTTAATGCTAATAATATTGCGTTAGTGCTAATAGTTAACTTTAAACAATAATAGGTATATTTCTGTCTGCTCTTCGAAAATTTTGGTGCAAATTCTCTATGCAAAGTTGTTTCTCCTAAAGAGCAAGTATTGCTGCTGAGTTCTATTGCTTACTTCAAACCTTCATAAAATTTTCTGGATAGTGATGAACGGTTAAGCGGACATAACGAAATTATAAGAGTTCTATGGAGTCCTAAAACAGTAAGGTTCACTAAAACATGAAGAAAAAATGAGAACTACTAAAATACATTAACATCAACAATAAGAATATATATTATTATTAACTTATCCAATACCAGGTAAGAATCTATCACGGCAGAGTAAGAGGCTCCTGAAACCCAAGAGTTATGAAAGTTGTGCAGAATTTACAAAGCAGTTTACGCTGTTGAAATTTACACAAAAACCAAATAGTATCAGTACGAGAATCAAATCAAATTGTAATGTAATGTTGTAAGATTACTTATTTAACATGTCTAGAAAATTTTATATTTTCTCAAAACCAATGAATATTATTATTATTATTATCATTATTATTATTATTATTATTATTATTATAAATCTAATTTATTTACCACATTTCAATTACTTAATTTTAGTTTAGCAAATTGTGTAATTTAATACTATGGCCTGTTTGTGGCACCTAGATTTGAAACCATCTCTAGGTACCGTTTTATTTTTTATTAATCATATGTATAAAAACCACTGGTAACCATAACACGCGTTATGGTTAACAATAGATGATACTTTTCGTGAAACCGTAGCAGCACATTTAACTGTAGCTCGATTTATTTGTAATAAAGCGACGGAAGTCTAAACTTATGTTTTATAAATAAATTGTATTCGTCCATTATAGTATGACGTAAGCAGATTAACATTATTTGCAGTTTAAAGAAACTGAGCCACATTCATTCTTGCTCCTCGTCGAAGTTTTACCCATCACCGACAACATCAACCGTTTTGTCCCTTTTTAGTATGTTACGACAAAC
Source organism: Stenurella melanura (assembly GCA_963583905.1). Lineage (NCBI taxonomy): Eukaryota > Metazoa > Arthropoda > Insecta > Coleoptera > Cerambycidae > Stenurella > Stenurella melanura. The sequence continues at coordinate 201,259,803 of OY757309.1, forward strand.
TTCTTCAAGGACTACACTTATTAACTCAACTCTAACACACACTATTTCAGTGGCTGACATATTGACAACCACCATTGAATGGTGTATTTATCTTTGGCTTTCATCTTTCACATTCAGTGCAGATGAGTCATCTGTGACGCGCATCTAAAGTGTAAAATCACTTTAACGGTAATCGCGAGAGGAACTGGACCATTGACTATGCTATAGCATTTATATACAAAATAATATATTACTTGCACTGGTTTACTTTACCTTACATTAAGACTATTACATAACATGTGTTAATTTTTCTTTTCGTCTGTTAAGCATAAAACCTTTCGCAATTGAAACCAGTTAATATTTTCATTATTATGTAGGGATGATCAAGGCAAGGATATTATCATAAAATACACCACTGACCTAAAAACAGACGGTATATTCTACACCGACTCTAACAGTAGAGAACTAATGCAAAGGAGAAGGAATTATAGACCTACTTTTCAATACACTGATGTAGCACCTGAGGCGGGAAATTATTATCCAGTTACTAGCAGAATTGTATTGAGAGATGACAACGCAGGTATGGAATTTGCTGTCATTACTGACCGAGCTGAGGGGGGGTCTAGTTTGGCAGATGGAGAAGTAGAACTTATGGTAAGTGCAAAAGGAACGCATTATTCCTATTCAAAAATTTTAATAACGCGTTTATTATGCAACCACACATATTCCTGCACTTTATGTGACAGATGAGATACGTTCAGTATGAGTATCAATTTGTAACTGGTGTGCGCATGACGTCACTCCATGGAATTTTTCATATCAAGTTAGCGACAGTCATTTAAAGTTACATATCTGCATATGTAATAGGGATGTTTTCTATTTTTTAATTGTAATAAAAAATGATAGTTCTAAGGCTACTGAAACACGTAATAACCATTAAAACGCCTAAAAACTTTTTTCTTGAATATAAACTGAAAATAACAACTCCGAAATTAACGAGGCTAGTAAACGATCCCTGCAGTGAGAGTAGCGCGCGTGAGGTCATAATGCTCTAGCGGAACTGGTATATCAACATTATATGGATTGTTTGTTTCAGTAATGTTTTATCTCTGTTTTTGTAATGATGGGAGACTCAAAAAGTGTGGAAGTTAATAGAAACAACTATTGTTTTGTTCCTGGATGTACAAATACATCAGTAAATAACCCAGAAAAGGTTTTTATGTGTGTCACAAAATGTATAAAGAGAGAAGCTTTGGTCCTTTTTTAAACCAATGATATTTTTTTTAAACTTTTGTTACGTTAAACGCCTTTACCAAAATCGGTCTCCGATTATTAAGCATGGCAATGATATATCGATATATTAATCCTATACCATGAATATATTCATATCATTTTTTTGTTGCAATATATCGGGTTGAAATATCGATATTTTTTATAAATATATCGAAAAGGGTCATATTACCCCCCGCTCTTCGAAATTTCAATGTTATTAAGAGAACATCACCCCCGCTCTTCGAAATTTATTTTAATCGATGGATATTGTACTGTAGAATGCCACTCCCTGCTTTTCGAAGTTATACCTTAAGCAATATTCATTAATTTTTGACATTAAATGTTAATCTACAAAATATATCGATGCATAGAAATATCGATAATTTTTGTTGATATATCGATTATATTGATCTGAGTCTTGTGCTGTATCAAATGATTCATATATCGATATATTACATTTTTTGCCATCCCCAATTCTCATAAGAAACATGCATGAAAGCCTAGCCACTATATTCGCTCGCGTTTAACTATGAGCAACATGACGTCACACTAATCAAGGAGCGTTCCGCGCATTCAAATGAATATTCATATTTCTTTAGGGATTTTCCCATAGAACGGATTTGTTGATTTTTGTATAACTTTGTGGATATTATTATAAGACTATTTTTAACCATATTATGATGTTTAAACAGGATTTAATTTTTTTGCGAACATCCCTATTACCATCAGCAAGGTAACCCGTACCACAGAGCGGTGTGTCAGTACTTTGGCAACTGAACGTTTCACCCGCGGGTTAAGCTACCCTTTCTGACTGACTTGCAATACTTAATAAAAGAAGAAACTATATTTTCTAAAGTCTGTTTGGAAATGGAAGAGAGTAGGTAATTAAAGCTCATTATAAATGTAAATCGTATAAAAACAATCATAGTTAGAGTGATTATTAGTCATTCCTTTTCGTTTTATATTATGTATTATATCACATCATATCATATCATATCATACCATATCATATATTACATTATATAAGTGAGCTGTTAGAGAAGGTTTATTCGAAATATCCATACTACATTTCTATCTGCTTCCCTCACGATCTACCCTTGTCTTTACAGCTGCGGTTTGTCGGTCGATCTCTCTCGTAACTAGCTATCACCTACAAATTTATACATAGTAACCGAGTTTATGGGGTTTTTCGTTGTTTAACAAAATTATTTATGATTATTATTATAATGGAATTATTTAGATAAATTGAACAATAGAGGCTTATATAAGACGGGCTTTCTCGTCGACTGAAATTGTTAACCGTAAGATTAAGGCCATGAAATAAGTGGAAAAACTAATATAATAATTTATTTTTCAGTACAATTTTCATAATTAGAAAAGAAACAATACTGCGCCCATGGCTGTCCTTTATCTGAGTGATTTATTACTCTGTCGTTTCCAAACAGACTATATGTTAGTTAAAATTTTACTTGTGTATTATTTACCTGCTATTGTAAAATAGTCACATAATCATATAAAAACTTATTAGGAACTTGTCAAGTTTCAGATAGCGAGTGCCTATACAGGTTAGCGGTCTATGTCTAGGTACTAACTTTTACACAGTTCCCTGCGATCGCCGTTTCCTCTCCAGGGCAGTCCGTATTGTTATCTGCAATTTTTTTAAGACAAAAAAGCTTTAAATAGATATCTTCTTAATATACTTGGCATTTCTAAAAATAAAAAACTATCCGTTTGCTGTACTTACTCCTGCAAGTAGGTACTCAAATTTTAGTGACTGCTTAAAATACATCCATATTTTCTGTTTATTAAAATTTAGTATTTATGTTAAATTTTTGTTAACAAATATATAATGGATAAAACGTATCTATCACCCCCTTTAACAGCGATTTATTATATTATACTGAATGTCTATTACAAACTCTCTTTAATACAAGTAGAATTTCACTTCAGTGTTAAGTTGCATATTTTAGATTCATAGAGGACAACTTAGACGTGAATACGGAGACTGTAATTATGAAAAGGAATATAACAGAGGAATAATGGCAAGAGGTTCGCATTATATCACATTTGGGCCAGTTAAAGGTGGTAAGAATTTTTTCGTATATATGTGTTCAATTGATAATACTTACTGCTTATTTTATTTAAGATTTTTCATATGAGCTGCAATAGGTATTAATAATAAACTGTATTGTCATTATTCAACTGCAAGTGCAAAATAATAACTTCTTGTTTTTCTTCTTCTACTACATCATTGTAGTCTTCTTCCTATTCACCGACTTTTCTGACATTTTGTAGAACATCCCCTTCGTCTTCTGTATTTTGATTTTTCCTGAATTATCAACCGTTCTATATTGTTCTCTGTGCAGTTGAGGAGTAGGGAGAATGATGCTGGAGAGTCACATTTGGGGACACATCTTTCATCATATATTCTCATATCTCGATAGCATCAGTTTATTTCCCCAACATTCCATATCTCGGAGGTGTACAAAATGATGAAAAGAATAATTAGAACGTTGGCAAGTTAAAACTCTGAGCCTCTTAGATGCCAATACTGGTCACAAGGGCTCCAAAGTATATCATTTAGGTCACCACCTCACAGTCACTTACCCTTAACATGGTCAGCCTACAGTCATAATTTTTATTTTGTTGTAATTTACTCCTAAGCCACATTAAAAATTGATGAGAGATTAACTGTAAATTCAAGAAATTTGTATTACATCAAAGACATAACACGGACACACAAAATGCTACTTGATACCGACGAAGGTATATCAATATTGAAACCTAAGCTTGCGAAAAATTATAAGCGTAGATCTCCCGAGAACGTTGCCATACAAGGTATAACAGAACAAAAAATTCCGATAACCGAATCTGTTCTTATACCATTTACAGCTAACGACCCGCATAAAGTATACATTCGTGCTTAGAAATCGAATTCGATGGATTATTAGGAGCCAGATCATTCACATGAACAACAACCAATTAAGTACCAATTTTAAAACTGTTCCTCTTTTTGTAGTACTTAAATCATGATTTACCAGAACCACCAGCAAAAAATATTTGCAATTCTCAAATTCCCATTTCAAAGGTCCTTCGTGAAAACAAAAACCAAAATAAAATTTCCATAGAACCACGCATGGAAAAAATATTTAAATTAAAATATAATTTGCGAAATATTGAGGCTATACTGTTAGCCCAGGAAAAAGAGAAAGTTGGCTTACCCAATGCTCTCGTTAAGGTAGACGAAAACGGAAAATTTCTCACGACAATAATTAATGCAAATGCCATCCCAAAATCAATCGAATTTTCCAATTTAGACCTAGAACCAATTCAAAAATTTAAATCGATTCTTAATTTTAACACTGACAATTCTGATCAACAAATACCGACAGACAGATCATTTGAAATTCAAAATCAATTACGTTTAGATCATCTAAATGAAGAAGATGCCGAATTAATCACGCAGCTTTGTTTAGATTTTCAAGACATTTTCTATTTAGAAGGTGACAACTTAACATTTACGAACGAAATTAAACACCCGATTGATACGAATGATTCCCGACCTATCTTTACGAAATTTTATCGTTACCCCCAAGTCCATAAAGAACAAGTCAAAACTCAGATTTCTAAAATACTAGATCAAGGTATTAATCAACCCCCGATTTCACCCTGGTCATCCCCTGTTTGGGAAGTCCCCAAAAAACTGAATGCCTCTGGTAAACAAAAATGGCGAGTTGTAGTTAATTATCGCAAACTCAACGAAGTTATAATTGACGATAAATATCCTCTTCCCAACATCTCTGACCTTCTTGATCAATTAAGCAAATGCCAGTATTTCACAACGCTAGACCTTGCATCTGGATTTCACCAGATACAAATAGACCCGAAGGATATACAAAAAACTGCTTTCACAGTTGAAAACGGTCATTTTGAAATTGTAAGGATGCCATTCGGACTCAAAAATGCCCCATAACTTTTCAAAGAGTAATGGACAATATCTTGTTAGGTATTCAAAATGAACGATGTCTTGTCTATATGAACGACATTATTGTCTACTCCCCTACCATCAATGATCATATTTCACGCCTAACGGAAGTTTTAAAACGACTGCAAAAGACAAATCTTAAAATTCAATTCGACAAATGCGAGTTTCTCCGCAAAGAAGTCGGGCTAGCTACTTTGTGCTATTCAACCTCAGTCCACAACTGCCGCCTTCGTAACACACTAAGAACGTCACTAAACATCCAAGATTCGAGCCACAGAGTTCTTGAATTCAAGGCTAACATGTAAGCACTGAGCCCATGAGCCGGTTTTATCACTGCTAAGCACAACTCTGTTAAATTTTCTATCCAAAATTATTATTTCCCATTTAATTGTCAAGATAGAAGGAATGTAATAACGACTGATTTCGGCCAGCTTATTTGAAAAGAAATAATTGGAAGCTTAATCATGAACATAAATAGACCTTTCTAAAAGGATTCCAGCCTATACAGAGACATCCCATCCTCGCAAAGTCGATTTCCCTCTCATATTCATGTTTCCATGTTTCTATGTTACATCGTACCTTATTCATCACCTTAAGTACACTCTCAAGTCCTTGTTATACCTCGAGATGCATCTGCTGCTTGTTACTGGCCCACCAGAAGCATCACTCACTCCGTTTACCTCACACTTACATTGCTCCCTACGAGTGAGTTCGTCTTATTTGGGTTCAATCTGTATTTTATATTTAAATCTATGTTCTTAACTCATCTATACTTAGCGCTACCCAGGAACAGCGACGTGGAGGTGGTGGTGGTGGTAGGCCAGTAAAAAGCAGCAAATGTATTTCGAGCCATAAGAAGGACTCGGGATTGTACTTAAGGTGATAGATAAGGTACGATCCAAGATAGAAGCGTAGAAACATGAAAATAGGTGGTAGGGGTGAAAATGACTTTTTTTGTTCTCAGGGCTCGATTGTTAATAAAACTCCAAGGGCACTGCAGCCTCCTGGGCTTATTGTGCTCTCCCTGTCATGTTTCACTCCGCCCACTCTAGTACCCCTGTACCCCTAATCAGGTGATACAGATCCATGGTCGGGCGGGTGCTGATGAATTCCGGGTCTGTTCGTGCTTGCCCGTAGATACCATGTCTTCTGCGAGCCAGTGCTTCGCAGTTGAATATGATGTGATCGACCGTTTCCGGCTCCTCGCTGCATAGTCTTCAGTCTAGGTTGCCGTCAAATTTGCCTATTGTATTTAGATACTTCTTTACCGGAAAATGTCCAGTAAGTCCTATTATTAGTCTTAACTGCGTCCTGTTTTTGTGAGCAGTTCTTCAGTTTGTTTTGCACATGGACCTTTAATGAGTGTTTTCCCATGTCGATTTCCTGGAATGTTCCTCCAGTGATTATTGTGTTTGCTCTTGACCCAGTCTTTAATCTCCCTTTTGGCTGAGCTTTTGAAAATACCCAGCGCGGGTTCTGGGCCATAGAATGTATTAACTGCCCCTTGTCTAACAAGTTTATCGGCTTTTTCATTGCCGTCAATTTTGGAGCGTCCTCTCACCCAGAGTAATTTGACTCTGTTCTGCTCACCCAGAATGTTCAGCTCTTCATGGCAATCCCATACCAGTCGGGATGACACTCTATTGGAGGCTAGTGCCTCAACTGCCGCCTGACTGTCTGATGCAATGGAGATCTGCTGGTTGACATATTGTCGATTTGCATTCTCACGTACACATTCAAGTATAGCTAGAATTTTTGATTGGAATACAGTGGCATGTTGCCCTAGGGAAAGCCTCATACTTGCCTTGGGTCTTTCACCATGTATCGCAGCTCCAGCTCCTGTGCTCATCCTAGACCCATCAGTATACCAGGTTAGGCCCTTACGTAGTATATCAGTGTTTATTAACCTCAATTATCCCTCCAATCTAGCTCCGTAGAGATTTGAGATATTTGAGTTTTGTAGCCTATATGCTCCCATTCTGGCCTTTCCTTGGATCACTATGCTAAGTGGGGGGAGGTCCAATAGGGTCTCCAAGGCTGCCGTAGGGTTGCTTTTCATAGCACCCGTAATTCCTAAGCAGTCCAGTCTTTGTACCCAGCTCAGATTATTAGTGTAGTCTGAGTTGTCTTTGACCACCAAACTAGTGCAGCGTACGTAATGGTGGGTCTTATAACGCTTGTGTAAAGCCAGTGCAGTATACTAGGCCTGAGTGTCCATATTTTACCATACGATCGCCTAGGTTGCCAATGTGGCTACCGATCTATGTATTATCCTCTCTAGGTGTTGGTTCCAGGTAAGCTTGGAGTCTATTGTAACTCCAAGGTAATTGACCTCTCCCGACATCTGCAGCTGTGTATCTTGAAGGACTAAAGGGCCTAAGCCCTCCAGACTTCATCTTCTGGTGAATAGGACGATGTGGGTTTTTGATGGGCTGACTTTCAGCCCTTCCTCATCGGTTCATTTTTTGACCATGTTCACTGCCATCTGTAATCGATCCCTGACTATGTTATTAAACTTTCCCCTAACTATGGTAACTATATCGTCAGCATATCCTTGGGCTTCAAATCCCTCAATTGTGAGGTTCCGTAATAGGCTGTCAACTACAAAATTCCATAGCAGGGAGAATCTTTGAAAATGACTTGGAGAGTGTGGGATGTCTCTGTTTAGACTCAAATCTTTTTAAAAAGATATTTATGTTCACAATTAAGTTTCCAATGATTCTTTTTTCAAATAAGAAGGGGGCGGAAATTTGGCCTTATTGAGCCTCCTCCTTTTTAAATTTGAATGTTTTCAAGGTAAACAAATAAGTTTTACCATTAGTTAAAATTAATTTGCTTGTATTTGTACTCAAGTGCTACCTAAAAGTTTAAAAATTCTGCTTCAACATTTAAATTAAAACCATAGTATAATTTAAGTTATGACAAACCGTGAAAGTATCATTAAAGTAGAATCAGCAATTTTGAAATTGTATTTAAAAATTTTACATTTCTGTTTATGTAAATCATAATAATAATCTTTTGTGAACGTTTAATAATTGTATTTATGGTTATAGCGAACGGTGTCAAATCATCTTCATATATACAAAGAGATATTGCAATAAAAAGACATCTATCTCCAATCATGTTTTTCCCACAAGAAGCTGTTTCGAAGAAATCATTGTCCTTTCTGAATAAAGAGTTGCCAGAAAATGTTCATCTTCTAACATTAGAAAAATGGAGCGACGCAGATAATACCTACCTTATAAGGTTAGAACATTTCTTGGAGAAAAACGATGATAGCGATCTTTCAGCAGAAGTTACCGTGGATCTTGAGGTTTGTATTTACGAAGTAGCAAATATAATAGGAAATGAATTGTTTTTTTTTTAGAACCTATTTAGGGTATTCAAAATAGTATCTTTGCAAGAGAGATCTTTAAATGGTGTTTTGGCTTTGGAAGATGTAAAGAGATTGGACTGGCCACAACTCAAGGGGGCGGGCATACATATACCTAACAAGACTAAACATATAATGAAATATGCTGCTGATTTGAAAATAACCTTGGCTCCAATGCAAATTAGAACATTTATAGCAACCACTAATTCTGTGCACGAATAATCATTTTGAAATATTTTAATAGCAAATAACAAAAATATTAATATCCATTTGAATAAAATAGACATATTTTAGAACATTGTTTTATTTAAAATAGGCCCGGCCCGTTCAGCATTTTTTTATTTTAGAAATCGAAAGAAGAATACTTTCTAAGACAATTTACAAATTTTTAGGGGTTTTCACTCGAACGTTCAAGCCCTTAAATAAATTACCAAAGTTGGATCACGCGAAAACAGGGCGAAGCTTCGCGTGATATCACTTTGCATAAGCTGATCGGGTGACAGTCGAGATTCTTCAATTTTTGACTTTGAGGTTAACACATTTTTACAAATTAAAATTATTATTAGGATTAGTATCCCTCGAATTAGATGTACTCTTTTTTAAATATAAGTTAAAAGGCAAGTATGTACCATCTATTTAGGATTCCTCTAAAAGCAATATTTTACCTGAGCAATCTTATTCCTCGCATTTCTGCACTTATGAAGTCTTTATTTTTATTAAAATAGTCAAACACCAGGAACACACTTCTGGTAAATTTCCAGAATCTGCCTCGATAAAACCACATATGCTATTTAAGTAAAACATATTCCTCTATCAGTAGATATTATCAAATCAAATTGCTAAACCTTCCGACATGTGTAGTAGCCAAGTAGAGAAAAAGCTGCCGAAGCTTGCTGGAAAATGGTGAAAACAAAGAATAAGAATAAGAATAAAATTTATTAAAACAAATTACAGAGTAAGTACATATAGATATTTTGTAAAGAAATTATGACATGGTGCAGCATTTGTATGTGGCACCTAAGTGCGTGATGCCCCTGTATGTGCCTGTTTGATTACAGTTTTTTATAGATAGGATGTTATATGCGAAGGAAAGAGAATTAAAAAATAATAATAATAATAATAATAATAACTGTACTAAAAGCTGGAACTAAAGTATATAAAATATAAGCCACATTAATTATAATAAAAACAGTAGCATCACAGTATTTGTTACACAATAAGAACAGTTTAAGCTAAGGAGTTCACATGTTATCTAGGTGTTTTATAAAACCAGCATAGTTCATAGTGATATATGTTTTAGTACAAGTAATACATTTTTTAATGTTTTTTATACATTTGATCTGCATGGGTGGTAAGTTGTAGAATTTGGGAGCCATGTAGTTCACAAATCTTTTATTTATGTTTCTATTACTTGTCGGAATTTTTATGTGATAGTTTGTTTTAGTTCTGGTTTCATAAGCATGCGAGGTAATGTTTTTTAGACTATCATTTTTATGTATAAAAGTACAGACGCTGATTATGTACAGAGTTCTCACATTAGGTACTTCTTCGTTGTATAGCAGGTTCGTTGAGTAGTACTTATTTTCCTTGTTTATTATCTTTAATATTGTATTTTGAATTATGTTTAGTTTTTCTAATGCATTTTTATATAGACACCCCAGACTAATATTCCATATCTTCTTAGTAGTGATTCAACTAGTGCCTTATAAATGTTTTGTAGTAATTTTTTTGTTAAAATTTCTCTCAGTAGATAAAATTTATGTATAAGCCCTCTGAGTTTCTTGGTTAAAGAGGTTACTTGTTCATCCCATTTCAAATTTTTATCTATAATTATGCCAAAGTATTTAGTTGAGGCAGTTTCTTTAATCTCATCTTTAAGGTTGTCAATTTTAATGGTGTTGAAATTTGGACGATTCGCTGCTGTGATAGAGAAGGCTATGTAATTCGTTTTACTGATGTTAAGTGATAATTTAAGGGTATCTAGACAATTCTTAACTTTTTTTACTTCTTCTTGTACTGTTTCTTTGGTTTCCTGCCAAGTCGCTCCGCGGAATATAAGTACCATATCGTCTGCATACGATATGATTTTTCCTTGTGTATTGAGATTTGTTAATGCGTTAATATATAGGTTGAATAAAATAGGACCTAGGACTGTACCTTGCGGTACGCCGATGGTTATGACTTTGGGGTCACTTAGTGTATTTCTGATCTTAACATATTGTACTCTGCCTGACATGTATATTTTGAAGATATCTAGCACGATGCCTCTTACTCCATACTTGCTTAGTATGTCAAGCAGCATGTCATGCGAGACCGTGTCAAATGCTTTGGCTAGGTCAAGGAAAACTGCAATACATTTATGATTTTCATTTAGGTTATCAGTGATTATTTTTGCCAATTCATACATCGCATCACTTGTACTAATTCCTTCTGTAAACTCGAATTGATTAGGTGATAGTATGTTGTGTTGCAGAAATGTATGAGTCGTTCTTTTAGAGCTTTCTCAAAAATTTTGGCGAGGTTGTTTATCAAGCTAATAGGTCGAAAATTGTTAATTTCATTTTTATTCCCGGCTTAATGTATTGGTACTACTACAGATTCCTTGAAATGACTGGGCACAATTCCAGTTTTGAAAGTTATGTTTATAATATGTTGCAATGGTGATAATATGTGTTGATGTATGTGTTTTATTGTCACTACTGTAATTCCATCTTTGCCTGGCGAGCTGTTTATATACTTGATTATCTCATTTGTATTTACCGGCCTTAAGTACATTGAGCTCTTTGGTGAAAATGTGATTTTGTAAGGTTCACTTCGTTGTGCAATGTCTTTTGCATTTTTTGACCAATATTTGAGAAATATTTGTTGCAGTAGTTTCCCATTTGTGTATCATTGTCAAAAAGTTTTTTTGTTCATTTAAAATCTGTATATCATTATTTGTATTTTTTTTTTGTTTCATTGTTGTAGAAATTATTTCAAATATTTTTTTCAGATTTTTATGGTTTTCCATAATTTTATTTGAGTAGCAATTGTTCTTTGTATCTTTTATAATTTTATTTAAGTTGTTTCGATACGCTTTGTATTCGATTTCTTCATTTGTATTATAGTTTTTTAGCAGATTTTATTTCATTTTGTCCCGGTGTTTTATTGACGTAACTATCCCTAGGGTGATCCAAGGTTTTAATTTCCCAACTTTTTTTACCTTACTAGTTGTTTTAGTTGTAGCCAATTCTATAGCTGTTAGTAGTTTGTCTATGAAGACGTTTGTTGCCAATTCCGGGTCATTAGTTTCTTCTACGTTCCGCCAGTTTTTTTTGACTATTATTTGAGTTAGTTTTTGGTAGTTAATTTTTGTATATATATTATCAGCCTGTTTAGTCTCCAGCAGATTTTCCTTGCTTGTGATGTTTAACATAATAGGGTAGTGATCAGTTAGGCCATAGTTTATAATGAAGGCTTTGAATTTTAGGTCACTTACTTTTAACTTTTTTTATGAATACATGGTCAATGCATGTTGAGCTATCCTGTCGCGTGATCCCATTGACATACGGTGAAAATCCATGAAGGGCTAAAGTTGATAAGTAGTTGTTTACATGGATTTCCATGGGGTTCGTTGTCTAGTATATTGATAATAGTATCGCCTATAAGTATTTCTATATTCTGGTTATGATTTTGCTCCAAGAAATTATTGACATCCTGGATAAATTCCTGGACGTTAGTGCTAGGTGGTCTATATAATGTAGTGATACCGTAGGATATATTAAGCATTTCAAAATTAATTTTAGTTACCGTTACCCCCGAGTTCCCCAATTTAGTACTTGTGATATCTGAGTTTAATTCTGATTTTATATATGTAATTAAGCCATCATTTCTGTTAAAATCTCCATTATTATAGTATGAGGTATAGCCCGGAATGTTAAATTATTTATAAGAGTCTAATTGAAAACAATCGCCTAAAACAATTATATCACAATCATGCAAATCATATGTTTCTAAAAATACAATTAATTCATCGAAGTTTTTCTTAACACTTCTTATGTTTACGTGTAATACATTTAAAATTTTGTTTTTACTGTTTATTTTACCTAAGAGTTCTTCAGCTTCTGTTGTCTCCCATGTTTGCCCATCTTCTTCAAGTTTATCTAGGATTTCAGTTTCTTGGGGATACAGGATATATAAAATAGAAACTCTCAGCTACAAATTGACAATAAAATTAAAACTGTTATTCACCCAAAAGGGAAACAACTAATAATTAAAAAATTTAATTTTAAAAAGACGCTTTTGAAAATCAAGTGAAACCAAGTTATATATACTCCTGTTTTGTAATGACTGTGAAATAAATATGAAGAGATCTTAATCACGTTTATGCTTCAACTATAAAGATATTTATCTACCATATTGATGCCGCCAGTTTGAATTTTTGATTTTCTGTCACATATTTATGAACTGCCATCTCAAAAATCTCAAGAACCCAATTTTTAGTAGAATGGAATATTAAATGACAATAAGCTGCCTCCGTTCTTCGAAATGTCATAAGTAGGTAAAGAATGGACTTTATATAACACCTCCCACCACCTTTTCGGCACCCCTCAGCCCTTTTCCTAAGCCACGCTCTCACCCCCACCACCATATCTAAGTCACGCCGCACCCCACCTCCATCCTTACTTCAACCCCCCGCCATAATTCAGAACTTTCCACAATAAATTGGAATCCCCCAGCACAAATCAGAACCCCCCCATCATAATTCGGCACCCCACCCCACCATCCAGAACTCTCCACCATAATGCGGAACCCCCCATCATCATTCAGAACCCCCTAGCATAAATCGAAACCCCGACAATCATTCCAAACTCCCCACCATAAATCGGAAATTCCCCTACTATCATTCAAAATCCCTCACCATAATTCGAAAGCCCCCACCAAAATTCAGAACTCTCATCATAATGCGAAACCCCTCACCACTTCACAGAACTCCCCACCATTCTGAATTATTCCGAACCCCTCCCCCCCCACTTCACAGAACTCCTTACCATGATTCGGAAACACTCCAAATTCGCCTATAAAAAATGTCAAAATGTATTGTCATATCAATCATATTATTATATGTTATAATTTCAAGGCAGTACGACATCTTCAAGTGTGTGAAAACAGAGTCAAGCTAATAAAACCATGTTAATAATAATACAATAAAAAAATTGGTAAAGGTATTTACACAGAACTTCCCTCTTTATTTTTACATGGCGGTCCCTAAAAAATTATTAATTACGAAATGACATTGAGAATAATAATCTGAATATAGTTGTCACCATTATTACAAAGAAAACCTGATAACTTTTGGCCAAAAAAATATACAGAGTGGTCATCTTACAGCAAAAATTCACTACTAAATAACAGGTGCCAAATATGGAAGTCTTGCGCAAATACCTTTACAAATGTCCACCATGGTTGAATTATTTCTTGGGATGACCACCTTGTACATTTTTCAATAAAACTATAATATGCCAAATATTATTGCCATCTGTCACATTTTCAATTCCACGTTCACGTAGTAGAGTGGAAGTATAGTGGTGTTTACAAAATTTCATTTTCTTTTGAAATTTTTCACGTTGGTAAAAAAATTTTCTACAATTCTTTCTTCTGAAATAGGCTTAGAATGTCATGAATAGTGGAAATTTTAAATTTGAGCAAGAAAAATGTTTCCCTCTATTCGATAATAAGTACTTACTTACCTAGTGGTAAAAAACTACAAATTTTTTCAAAAAAATTTTCTAAATTTTTATTTTTATCAGTTTAGAATGCCATGAAACGTGGAAATTTTTTTCATGTATTCTAATGGTAAAAATTTTTCAAAAATGTTCAAAAAAATCTTCAAAATTTGTTTTACTGTAATAGGTTTAGAATGTCATGAATCGTGGAAATTTTAAATTACGGAAAAACAATTTTTCTTTCCTTATTAATTTCTTTTAGACGGCCCACCCTGTATATTTTCCAGTGAAAGTTTAACAACAGTAGCGTCAGCTACCTACCAAATTTGACTGTTCTTCGTCAAGCAGTTTTTTTAGTTAATGCACCAACAGACAGATACACAGACCCACAGACAGAAAGACATACAGACCTATATTTGCGTAATCTACATGATCTGAAACGTGAAAATCCAAAAAAATCTCTGAGGGTGATTTTTTATCGACTACAATACTTCCCTTCGGTATGCGAGGGAAGTAAAAAGACAAAGGTTCAGAAAAGCAATGCACTATCGTTACGTGGAGTGCATGATATAAGCTGAGGTGTTGCATTATAATACTTATTACAAGACAAATTCAGTTCTTAAGTAATTTGAAAACTTATATTACCATTAAAAAGAAAAAAAAATATTGAAATTTTTATTACAATTTCTACACTTCCAATCCACCACGTGGATGTGGAAGTAAAATATACGAAGCAGTTGTCAGTCTGAAGCAACACCATATACCCATATTACCTATATCGTTATATGGCCTAATTTAGTAGAATAAAGTTTGAATGAAAGTAATGACATATTAAACAAATACAAAAGTACTAATATAATGCTAGTGGCCGAGCATTAATATAGGCAACCTATCATTTTACATTTTACAATACACTTACGTTTAAAAGTGAATTATTATTTGTTTGATTATAATTGTATTGAAACATATTCTGTATAGGATTTTGCAAACAGCAGAAAAATAACTATCTATGAGAACTAAAAGAAAAACTGTGTAAAAATATTAATGAGATCTTTGCATTCTTTCGATAACCTTAATTTTGGTTATGCTAGCAAATTAAAATCCTAAAATGAATTTGTATAATTTCTTATTTGAAAATTCTCATTCAACAGCTAGCATCCACACAGTCCCCTACGGCCATGAAGATTAAACTAGTATCTACATAACCCCCTACAGTCATGAAGATTCAGTTAAAAATGAGAACAAAGGCCTAAAATGAATTTATTTACCTACGTAGGTGACTGTGTGGATGCTAGTTGTTGAATGAGAATTTTGAAATAAGATGCAAATTAAAATGTAAATTCATTTTTGGATTTTAATTTGCTAGCATAGCTAGAATTCAGGTTATCGAACGAGTGCAATGATTTCACTAATAGCCGAGTCTGCCTGGTGTAAAAAAGAGATGATTTTACAAATTTTGTGTACCGTTTGAGTTAGCAACGGATGCTTACAGAAAAATTTCGCTGAACAAGATTTTCTAATGAAGTTTTTCTAAACCGTGAGCTTCATGGTCAAACAATTGTTTAAGCAAAATTGTTTTCGTTATTATTTAATAAAATAAAGACGGTTTGACGGATCCGAATAAATCTAGATTCAATTGAAAGATATTTTCAATACGCGTCGTTTTGCGCTAGGTAAAACTCATTTTGTCAACCCATTCATTTGTTATAACCAAAATAAATTTCTCAATTAACAAATTGATTACTCCGAAACTAATGAGGTCAGGACATTGTTCTTTTCAAAATACATGCCTTCTATACCAACAGTATTTTTTTTTGGCCGGATATCTTCAATACTTTTTGATTATTTAAACAATTGGCATAATTTGTTAATTAGCAAATAACTTTTTTTTCGAAAGTTTGATCGACTTCAAGCCAACTTTAAATGATAAATATTGATGTCGGGCATAACCCCAATAGAAGTCTGCACGAATGCAACTGTTTGCTTTTATTTATTTAAAGTTTAAAAATTTTGCAAATTAACAAATGGAATATCTCGGCTCTGGGTAAACGTACTGAAATGGGGTTTTGTGCACATGAAAGTGCCTGTAAAATGAAAAATTTTGAGACCAGAAAGAACTTGATCGGATAACCTGAACCGGACATAAAAGTGCGTAACAACTTTTTGGACACGTTGTTTGGTGCAAATGAAAGCTAACAAGTTTTTCAACCACAAAAAGCTCTACAAAAAATATTCAATCGCTGAAGAGTTATACGCATTTTTGACCATTAAAAAAATCTCTCCCACAACGTGAAAACAGTAAGATTTGACGTGCAATGGGGTGACGGGTTCGATCCTCGGTGTCAATTTTTCGTGAAATATATTTCAGAATCAGGGAAGAGTAGATTCATCATGAAATGCATAAGCCCATCTCATACACGCCGGAAGAAGCAGGACGAGAAGGTATTTTAAAAATATTTTCCTCATAAATACCTAAATGCACAATCAACACGTCCGCCAAATTTGAAAAATTCATGCAGTATTTATATTTTCAACCCTTATAACTCCCTCCCAGGGGTTGATAATTTGATAATTTTTTTTTTCATAGAAATTTAGTAATCAAAAGCAGGTAAACTGAGTTTCAAGAATATCGAAGGTTGTTTATACTTTCGACCCCTATATTTGACCCCCAGAGGGTGTCAATTTTTTGCCATTTTCCCTTAAAAACCCATGCACAATAAGTACATTTGCAGGGTTTCAGAATTTTGTCCAAAAATTTTGGATTCTAGCCCACTGCACTGTGCGGCCAGCCATAGTTACAAAATGTCCGTTTTTTATACACTATTTATGATAGAATATTTTTATGAAATTAAAATAAAATATATTTTGCTATACATAATACCAGTCAAAAATTCAACTTATTTACTTTTTTTAATTTGATACAATGAATGAATGAATACAATTACAAAGTATCCTCAAAGAGTGGTTCAGACTCCATTATAATCTGTAGTTCGAACCAACGAACCAACTAACCTCTATAGCATATAATAAATAACTTATTGAAAAAGGTTTCTTTATAAATATTTTTAGAATTTCGCACGTGTTACCATTTTCAAAATTAGGTCATCTTTTAAATATCAATGATTCATTATAGACTAATACCATACGTTAGCTATCTGTCTAAATTAATAATATAAGACTCACTATCAATATTTATCAAAAATATCATCTCACATATCAAGTCAACATAGTTTTAGGAAATGTAAATTGACAGAGACTGCTAGCGTTCACTTACTTGATAGATTTTGAGTAGTAAAGGAAATATGTGATAAGGTTACAGTTCGACATATCCAAGGCATTTGATAACTTGGATTTAGATCATACTACATCTAAACTCTGTAACTACGATACTTATTAAAAGACAGTAATAACGTAGAGTAATTTGTTAGTTTCTGATGTTTCTGTTTTACACAGATTAATCAGGTTGCTTCAAAATGATTTTGTTCCATGTCTATATTAGCACCTTTGAAATTTCCGCTCTTTAATTATGTTTTCATTTTGTCACAAAATGTATATTTAAAATAATTGTTGGCAATCTTGTATACAAAAGAAATCAATTCAAGTAACACCTGATAAATGATTAATATCAATTGTTTTAAGTATTTTTATAATCATTGTGTATCTACCTCGTGAATGTGATTGTTTAAAAATTCAATGGAATGTTGTTGCTACGTACTCTATTTATATGTTTCTTAGCTGTTTCTGTTACCTATGGAAAGCCTTCTTTGATTAATAAAAATGAAGACTCATATTGTGGATATCAGGTAAAGTCTATCTTGATTTATTATAGTATATTATGTAACAAGTTTTATAAACGTCATTTTAGTCACGAGTTTTATTAATCGCGAGCGACGCGTAGCGGAGCGAGTGTTTAATAAAATGAGTGACTAACAAGTTTATAAAACGTGTTGCATACTATACTTTTCTACAACAGCAAATATCTAAATAAAAAATTTGGAAGTTATTTTAATATTTCATTTATTAACGTATCAATAACATGGTAACAGTAAAAAATTACTAAACTATTGTTCTACTTATTGTGTATATTAATGGTTACATTGGAAACATTTTGGCAATTGCTAAAAAAGCTAAGTGATTTAGGCTCATTTTTTTCCAAAAAATACAAAATTACTTGTCTCTTGTCACAACGCGTCGATTTATTTTGACAGATTGATGTCAAGAATTACGGAAAACTAACCTGATTTTTGCCATTAAAATATCTAGAATTAACCTCAGCCGTGACTAATATCTCGTTGCTAAGTTCAGCCTGTGACTAAAATGCACGAAGTCACGGTTTGTCGAAAGCGTGTTTAAAGGATTATTTAGCGTCATGGAAACGTATACGATAAACGCCATTTTAAAGATGGAAGTAGAAAAAATATATTTAACAACTTTTTATTCCCCACATCATTTACATAACGTACGAAAACATTTGATAATACTATATTGCTATCAAATAAAGTGAAACCATTCAAGATCGAACAAATCTCAGTTCGTGAATGAAATATAGAGGTAGATAAAATAACATCCTGTAATTGGGAATTGATACTCTCTTATTAAGTATCCTTAAAACACAGTTAAAACCTAAAACTGAATTTAATTTACTTCTAGACGAGGAACATGAATCAAACCACCCATTCTCAGTTAAAATGTCCATTATGTTAACTATATTTTTAGTTTTGCAATTGGGGATTACTATTAAAGGAACGAATTCAATAAAAAAGAAAATTATAAACTATACGAACTCAATAGTAGATATTTTAGAATTATCTTAAAAACTGGTAACAATGATGTACCTGCTCATTCTTTCTAGATTTTTGATGGTTATTAAGGGGATATAGATAATATAGTCGAGAAGATAGGAAGCACAACCTTCCGTTGTGATATGCATATTATCCTTTTGCGGACTATTGGTTATTAGGGTCTATTATTTTCGAATTTGGTGGGTGCCAACGTGGCCTGATTGGGGATAATTTTTTATTCACAGAGTAAGTACATTTAAAGAAATTCTTAAACCAGATTTTCCTACTGCGGAATTGTGACACAAAAGAAGTTTCAAGGCAGAAAAATCAGGAAAAATACTTACAGATATGTACAGGTTATAAATCAAAAGAAAGGACGGCAGCCGTGGGTTAATACAGCTGGAATCTGCTTTCGACTACTCCATTGTAGGACTGAGCGCGCATATCCGACAAGAAAGAAAACATTTACCCACCAGTTCAAGAATATGCTCAGGATAAAAACTTGCTCTGCTTAGAAGAAAGTACGTAAAATTCAGGAATAATATCTAGGAATTGAAATCACTGACGAAGAAGCCAAGAAGAAAATTAAACGCACTGAAAAGTGGAAAATAGAAATACCATGCGCAAAGTCGATGCATGGAAAATTCTTCCACGACCTTGATCGACCAGCGACCAAGGGCAAATAAACGCGTACGAAATGGTTGAGTGACTTGGGCTCGAAAGACGAGACAGAATCAAAGAGAGAGACAGGGAAATTTAAACCATGATACGTCATATGTGAAAAGTCTAATTGATGTATATAACCTCGTATTTTAGTTATACTGTGTCAACAATCATACCTTTAAATCACAATAGAGGAGCGTAAGACATCAGGGTGCAGGTTATCCTTGACAGCCTGGCTTAATATTTGCTATCACTTACCTTAGTAAATACTCACTAAAAGAATAATCCTGAAAAGATAAAGGTAAGGCTCTAAAAAGTTCAACAAAAGAAGATAGTTGGACGCTACCTTATTTTACGTTAAGGGAAATCAACTAATACAAATATTACTTATCACTTTAACTATAAATATGCCCGGCAAAGTAAGGAAGCACCGAGCTATCATAATTTGAATGTGGGAGAGATTATCGAAATTAAACAAAGACTAACACAAAATAATCTATTAACCATTCTAGGTTACATGGTAAAGTGAAATACACTAGTCGTAAATGGTACAACAAAGGTAAATTAATTTAATATTCGGTATCGCACGGTCTGAGCTCAATGACCTTGAATACGAAAACTTATAACTAACTAGCTTAAACTACTAAGAACTGCACAAACATGTAGGTTAACATGGATTAAACAATTTATCTAAACGACATGAATTCATATTTCGTTACATTAATTACCCATCACTGGTTTTCAAAACCAAATTGTAGAAGATTTAGGGTAGAAATACAAACCACTCGCTACATGTAACGGCTTCTCTCTTGTTCTTCTCAAACTTAAATGTTACTTGGCAATTACACAATATCTCGCCACTAGTTATGCCTACCGGTCATATGAAATGTCAATCAAGCAAGTGAACGCGGTAACTGACCGCTAATAACATGAAAGCGGTGAAATTGTCCACTGGTTTCGCTCGCGTTAGTTATGCGTTGGATAAAAATCAATTACGAGACTGGTTCAATAGCGGCACTGGAGCATCTTGTTCCTCAAAACTCGTAGCCTTAGCCACTACAACATAGTACATAAAATAAATAACTTACAGTTCGATTTCTGGGTACATGAATGTCAATTGAAAGATAGCACCCCGAAAACGGAACTTAGAAAACAGCAAAACAAGGCAAGGATACTTGAAATCCAAACGATCTTTAATCACTTCAAAGAAAACCCTTCCAAACTAACCAGGCGATTTGCTGCTATTAAATCCAGGTTCATTCTGTCATTTAATTTACTTGCCAATCTAATCACGTTACTGATGTACCATTATTACAATGACAGATTAACATAGAACGTAGTTACGATACTAGAACACGCAATCACCACCATATAATGGCTTCAAATTAGCTTATTATTATTTTCGCAAACTCAAACAACAAACCGCGACCGTTTTACGATACAGCCACAGCTCGAATCAATTACCACGCTGGATTAATCAGGGAGGTTAAATTCACCTGTTCCCTCTACGTGGCGTCTAGACCAGAGGCCAAAACTCAACTTTCCTCGAAGCCGGCTACACTCTCTCTTGACCTTCACATATCAGATACTATTTCATCTCACCCTTCAGTCCTCGAAACGTATACCCATGCGAGCCAATGCAACCTCAGTCAACAGTTTTTATATATTTGTTTGTGAACCAACATATTTGTCTTTTAAGATCCGATTCTACAAACAAGTATGATTTTAACTATTTTAATTTCTAATTCGCATACAGGGCGCTCTTTTAAAAGTGAGCGGTACATATGGTCTGTGACTTATAGGTTATCGCCAACTGTCGCGTTACCCTGGAAACATGCGTCCGCGCATTCTTAGTTACGATGAGATTGGTGGATTGCCACAACTCTTCACACCGTACATGTCTGACAGACTTCGAAATGGGTGTCGAAAATTTCATGTATATTAAGTTCTTAGTAGTTATTTTGTTTGACTGATTGGTCCCTACAGAATCAATTTATCAAGTTACATGCTATTAGAAGATTTCTCCCCTGGGAACCAAGATGGTACCCATCGAAGTCTAAAAGACAATTAAAAGACTATTAATAATAAGAAAAACTTCAGGCATGCCTTATTGCAAAATTGGCACATTTGGTCTCATTGTCAGCAGGACAAGTAGTAAACAAATATAAGTAACTAAATGACGAAATTTATGCATTTCTCTCTTTCAGTCTTGTCCAGCTATTGATCCAAATAAAATAAACGTGCATTTAATACCGCATTCACATGATGACTTAGGATGGTTAAAGACTATAGACAAGTATTATATTCAAGGTAGGTAAGCACTTTCTAAAAGTTAATTTAAATTACAATAAATGCTACTTTATTTCTAGATGTTCAATATATATTGTCTTCGGTGGTTGAAGCTTTGCTTGACGATCCAAATCGAAGGTAAGATAATTATAAGCTAATTAGTTAATAGTGTTTCGTATTAACTAAATAAGACATATTAATGGGTGGTATGGACGTTTACACGTGAATCCAAATTCAAAGCGTGGCAACTAAGGACTTGATAGATACTCAACAAGAATTAACAAGAGTCCGATAATAATTGAAGTTTGTGCCAATTCTGCGAAAATATTTTCAAAAGTGATCACTCTGAGTCAGAAGATAAACAAGCTAACCATTATGCTCTTCGCCGATTTACAACACTTGTTATATAATTGTCGTAAATTCTATAGGATACTCTTCGCAGTTTTTTTGTAAATGATATTAGTTTCAAACATTTTTTGTTTAATTACAAAACAAGAAAAGTGTTTTTCCATTTCAAAAATTAATAACTTTTTTATTTATTGATCAATTTTGTTAAAAGACAATATGGTTCTTCCTCTAGCTAACACTAACTTACTATCCAAATTTCAATACAATCGGACTTCTCGTTCTTAAGTTATCGTGCTTACAAGAGACATGACGGACAGAGAGACAGACGGACGGACGGACAGACAGACAGACGGACGGACATTTTGAAAGTTGTTCAGAATTCGATCACCAACACAGTGATATGAAAATTTTTTTCAACGAGCAGTATTACCGGTTTTAGAAATGTGCCGATCGAATAGATGGCCGGAATGCTAGAGTACCTCAGTCTACGTGGCACTGTCGACGCCGGGGACGTTCGAGTTGAGTGGAAGAAGAAGTGGATACGGGCTAGTCGTCCCTTATACTCCTTAGCGACAGGTCACGAATGTATAGAGGGCGCAAGTGATCTTAGTGATGCCGAACACCTCCTTGTCGACTCTCAGGATTTTTTATTAGTACCGATGTGGGAGTACTAGTGGTGGAGGACTATTCCCCCATTCAACCACTAGGCAAGAATGTAAATAAATTATTTAGTGACCCCCCTTGATACGCCCCTGAACGGTGTGGAAAATAAAAGGCGGAATTCGTTGTCAACTGGGGTATATTAAAGTAAGAACATGATACAAGTGAAAAAACAAGAAAAGGAAAAAAGACTGAGACCCGGTAGTATAATAGGTCCTAAACTAATTAAATTAGGGAGTGTACATATGTTTCTCCAGGGGGGTGCAATCTGCAAACTAGAATTAGCTAAATGAAATGATAAGAGACAGGCACAAAGAAAAATTTAAGAACATATTTTAAAAAAGTAAGAATAAAAAAATTGTACTCTTAGGTTACGATCTCCAGGTATGAGTGAATAACGCTGTGCCTGTGCTACCCATCGTTCTATTCACTTTAGTCACAATTGATAATTTAGTTACTGCAAATAGTAGTAATGAAGTCTCGGACGTAGTTGGGATCCAGAATTATTGAACACCCGTTTCTAGACGAGCCAGATTTTGAGCTTCAATCATGGGCAGTAGTCAAATAGACTACTGCCCATGGAGATTTATGTAATAACTGTTTTGATTGAAGCTGAAAATTTGGCCTGAATAGATACGAAGAAACAAAAGAATACTGAGTACTAGACTTTCGAACTATTTTAATTGTTAGTTCTGATTTCTTCCTCGCATGTTCTCTACTTTAAGTTAATCAACGATAATAATTTTCAAACATGTGTCTATAGCGGTTTCGTTGTTTCTCATTAAACCCTATAATCTTCCATTTGATAATTATTCAATATGTTTCTATGATTGAAGGGTTGAATAATAAAATAAGAATGAAATAACTCTATATCCCCAAATGCCTCAAAATAGAAATACATATCAATAGGGGTTCCCTTTTAATCAATCAGTAGTGGCTACGGATATGTATCTCGAAATTATTGTTCCTCATCAGTGTGGAGTAGCTTAAACTACAGGATCTGGAAAGGACAAATCAGGAAAGAAAAATATTCAGTACACAGTATTTCTTTTTTTCATCCGTGTCCAGTTGAGCCAAGTTTTGAACTTTAGCTACAATAATCACGTAGAGTTCCATGTGTACAGCTAATTTCAACGTGGCGAGTTAAACAAATAGATGTTAGATAGTAGGGATAGATAATAATATAAAAAGGAAATGGTTCTATATAGCACAAAGAAGAAATAAGGAAGCAGCTTCTGACACATGTTTCGGAATTATTGTTCCTTATTAGCGTAACGTAGCTACGTAAGTACGTAAGTACGTGTCTAGTGAGCCCAATTTTGCACCATAACCAGAAGAGTTCATACATCTGCCCATTTTAAGTTGGCGAATAAATTTTCTTGGAACACATGGGACTATTTTACTTTTCATTTATATTGAATTATTTTTTGCTCAATTTTATTATTCGTTAACTTTTTGTATTACAGATTTATTCAGGTAGAGACTGCCTTCCTTCAACACTGGTGGGGATTCCAAAGTGATATAATGAAAGACAATGTAAAAAAATTAATCAATGAGGGAAGGCTTGAAATTATAAATGGAGGTTGGAGTATGAACGATGAAGCAGTAACCCATTATCAATCAATTATTGATCAATTTACTTTAGGACACAGGTACAAATCATTTTGTTCTTACTTCTTACAATATAAAAATATCTTCTAAATAATCGTGATTATGCAGTATATGTGGCAAGGAAAATAAGTTATAATTGAAAAGAAAGTCACAAACCTGAGGTGAGTCCATGAAAGTGGACTAAATTTTTCAGAATTTTACAGAAGACTAGCAAGATTCGTGCATTCAGATTAAAATTATTAGAAAACAGACAGAGAACAGAACCACTATACAAATATTATTACACCTTAAACGCATACACTAACTTCGTCGCTCTGATTTTTTGGGGAATGGATATGAAATTATGCAGTATTTGCAATGAAAATGAATTGTGGTATAAAAAAGAATCACAGTTGCTGAAATTTTCTCAAAATGACGTGCACCACAGCGAAATAAGCATATGGACGTTTTGTACTAGTCGTAGAAAATCATATAAAAGAATAAATTATACACCCACTTAGTGGCTTAAGACCACGGAGTTATTAGTTCAAATCCTGGTCAGCGTTTTTAATTTGTTACCGAGACAGAAGCAGTGGGCTAGTCCTCGGTTAAGTGAGTCAACAAGGCTAGTCACCTTCTCCTGAGTTCGAATTTCAGCTGCGGCAGATAGCAATGTTGCGAATTATTGCTTGTGACAATTGATTGTCGAATTCTAAAAAAAAATGAACATGATTCAAGAAGATTTATTGTATTTTGTTATGAAAAATCAGTAACTGAAATTTATTGTACATAGGTAGGAGTTTTCTGAAGAGTAGAGATAGTTATCAAAGATATATAAAACAAGAAATTCGGCGTGCCTCATAGTATCGGCAATTGGATTATAAATGTATCACTTTAACATAGTAGATCACCAGTCGTTCTAGCTGTATCTATTGATATAACTGCCAAATCAGAGCTATAACATAAAATATCGCGAGAAGTAATTAAATAATTTTCATTTGTTAATAGCAATGTGAATTTTTTCCTTATCAAACCATTACTTTGTAGATGGCTAATAGATAATTTTGGTACATGTGGATTAACAAAAACTGGATGGCAAATTGATCCATTTGGGCACAGTAGAGAACAGGCATCGATTTATTCCCAAATGGGTTTCGATTCATTCTTCTTTATGCGCTACGATACCAGAGACAAGGCCAAACGACAAAAAGAGAAAACAATGGATTTACTATGGAGGGGCAGTGACAACTTAGGTAATATTAATACCAACTTTTAAGGAACTGTCAAACTTTCAAAGCTCTAACTGGATCTAATATTCTAATGAAATATCTTTGTTACCTTCTATATTGAAAGTGCATATCATAGTAAGGACGTTCCAAGGAATAAATTGGTTAATATTAGAAACGCTAGGAAACTTGTTTGCAACGAACGCCGGAGAAAGGTTTACTACATTTATTTTAGAAGTTCTGCTTCGCTAGGCACCCTCTGTGATTCACGGACTACCTAGTTCTATAATCAGGGTGCTACAAATTCTAAGTTCCTGAATTTAGGTGACTTTTAAATAAGAACAAAGATAGTCCGGAAACTCATGAGTTTTAGGACTATATTTGTTCTTAGCGGAGCTGCAGAAAAATGTTCAATGTTCAAAAAGATTTTTTTTACCCATTACCCGATATTGACCAAATTTTGAAGATGATTTTTTTTAACTAAATAAATGAGGAATGATAATTAGCATTTTGTGCCAAGTGGTAGAGATAGTTTAGAAGTTACCCACCTTTTGCCCTATGTCCTCTACGCCGCTGAAATTATGGCATTCTTGCATTAACGCGTTGGCTAAACAACCTTAACTTAATTTTTATACTTCTTAAATTAAAAATAAAAATTAAATAGGTAAATACATTATTAATAAACATTTATTCATTGCATCATTCACTGCCCTAAATACTGTCCGGATTATGTAGGATCTAATAGTAGCGCTAGATTGCGGTATAGTCTGTTTTTAAACCAGGAGAAGTAAACATTAAAGTTCCATTCACACCATAAAAGTAACTAGAAAATACACTAAAACCTTTTTGGCGTTTTGAGCAACCAACACTACACAACTACAGTGTTTTTGTGTGTATTTATTACATTATATAATGCATCGACCTCTATTTGACCTCTAGAGATTTTATATAGCATCCATACCATTTACGGAATATAAAGGCACCAAGTAATTAGCCAGTTTTACCTTAAGATTTATACAAAATGGATTAAAAACTGATATATAATTAGCAAACGATAAAATAGAAATTATAACCAAATGATACGGCATGAAATTAAAATGTTTATAATATTTCAAAATTTACGACTATTGCCTTTTGTAAAACTGGCGAGGGCCTGTCCAATCGCAGATGTATGATTTAGCGCGTTAAATTTAAAACGCTCCTCCTGGTTTAAAACAGACTATAGAATGGATGAATAATACTAAGTAATATCTAGAGACGGCACATTAATCAATACACTTGGAGCCTTTACTCATCATGTGGGTGGTTGAAGCGTGTGAAAGATTTCCTTGCAACAACAGGTCAGTTTAATACAGTATATACTCGGTTGTCAGTTACATTACATTTAAAATATGGCTAATTCCGCATATTTTTAAGTTTCTGCGGCTGCGCTTCTTACATATTTACACCTACTTCGTTTTTTACTAGGTGAGTAGTGTTGGAAAGAGATTTTTGTGTAACCAATAATGAAATAAAAAAAATTGGTTAATGAACACAAAGAAAGCATCTGAAGCAAAACCTTAATATTAAAGACATGGTTTATGTATTTAATTCATTCATTCATAAAACATTCTTCCTGAATAACACTCGCCCTAACAAATTTTACCTATAATTATTTCTCAAGTTAAGTTTCCAAAGAACAATGCAAGGGAATTAAAATCATAAGTATGCTATGAACAACATATACAGTTAAGTATTATTCTTTTCTAGCAATGACGCAAACTTATCAAATCTTATATTTGGTCAAAACTGGTTGACTGATAAATAAATTTTAAGAATAAAATAGTATTTTATATAACAAGTGGCGAAAATGGTGTTTTTTACAAGTTGGGCATTTATACTACGAGCCGAAGGCGAGTGCTATAAACCACACGAGTAAAAAAACACATTTTTGTCTCCACTTAGGTACAAAATTTTTTGTATCGCCATTCGAAAGCAGAAAACAATATAATTTCGTAAAAATACGGCAAATTGACAAAGTTACATTGTCGTAATGACTAAATTCTATTGCTGTTTCCATAGAAACCGATAATAAAACAATGAAATATTTAACGAATGTGTAACACTGTGAATTAATAAAATGTCTTTGTCCACGACTATTAAATAATGTACTCATTATGTATGTGTTTCTTCGAGGATAATGCTATCGATTATTCCCTACAGTGAATAATGATTTCATTATTCACTGATTGCAGTGAATAATGAGGACAGTCAGTTGTTTATAAGAAATGACATTAGTGACTTTTTACTAAAAATTTAAAATGTCAAAATTGCAGCAACCAAAAAACAAGTGTTGTCTTTCTAAATTTTCTAGGAAGCACCCAAATGGTACATGCAGAAGTGGTACTTTAATTAACAGTCAAAAGCTACATTAGTACGTTTTTTTTTTCAAAGCATCATCTATTAGCAACACGCGGCAATCCCCATTTTTGAAACCATTTAGCTACGTGTCTACAACTGTATTATTTTATTAGTAAGCCATGCCAATGTGTCAAAGCGTATTCTGTAATTAATTTGAAACGTCAAAATTTGTGCGATTTCAACGCCAACGTTATTTACAATAATTTTGCATATTAGGGACTCAAGAAGAATAATGTAATTAAATAAATTGATACTGACAGGAAAGACGTGATTTCTTTGACACCGTAAGAGATAAAGGAAGCTGCAAAAATCGCCTCATTAAACTTGTTACCCGAAAAACCGAAAAACTATATATGGTGACTTATGAATCTTTCTTAAATAGGAGAAATTAAATAAAGATGAATTAAATAAATATTACATACTTATTTATTAGTCGTGGACAAAGTATAGTATTCTACTCGCATATAATGGCTATTATTCACTCTGGTGATTTACGACACTCGCCTGCGGCTCGTGTCAGCCATCATTATATGCTCGTTGAATAATATACTATTATTTCACACTTTTTTCTTTATTTTTCACTTGGCAATAATGACATAGTTTTAATTCATTGAAACTGTCAAATAAATGTTATATTAGGATATGGCGTTACACATATGTTTTTACATCACTTTAAATTATTTTCACTCTCAATTATCAAGGACCACCAAAAACTTTTTCACAGTTTTTTATTTAGAAACACCACTCTCACTTTGTATTAATAAATAACTAAGATGTCTAGTTAGGCTTATTTTAACTTGACCGTAAATTTGAGAAGACATATTTTAAAAATATGCTATATTGTACCAATTTCAATGTACAAAGCTAAAGGACTATTAACATTAAGGTCATTATCAGTTCGATATCAGCTCTAAAGTTATATTGACTATATAATTAAAATTTAAATATGTTTAGGTGACTCAAATGTTTTCACTTCGACGTTCTCCTCTGATACCTACGCCTGGCCTAATCATTTCTGCTATGATTTCACATGCAATGACCCGGACATTATTGAGGACGAGAAGAGTACAGAATTTAATCTAGCCGCAATAGTAAGATATTTTATTAATACTGATCTTTTATTTTCAGCAAATATCACACTACAAACATACAATCAATTCCCTTTATTCCTGAAAGTCTGAAGTGGCATTTCGAGATAAATGATACACATCTACTAAAAATCCGAATTTCTTGACTCGAAGCTCCAATTAAAATTCAAGCGCACTCACTTTTCGATCTTGGAAACGATTAAATTACAAGTATAAAAAGATTCTTTATATCACTTCATATCATAGTTTAAGTACGAATAGCTACGAATTAACGAACTGTCAAGTGGGATGAAGTTTTAGTTAAGGAATTGCCGACTGAAAGCCCTGTAATTGCCGAGCCCACGTTTATATTAACTTCTAATAGGCCAGTCATTGGGGAATAAAAAAGGTGTTTACCCAAACAAAATTACAAAACTCTTCATACTATGATAGAAGCTAAGTAACACATAAACATAAATAAAGCTAGATTTGCAACCATTTTTGAGTCCCGGAACATTGTTAAAAATTTACTTTTAAACAATTGTCAATACCTATTTAGACAAAATTGCAAAAGTTGTGCAAACTTGGAAATCAATTGAAAGTGTTATTGCAAATGTTAATCTCACTTTGCAACCTGATCGTGTAAGCGGAATATTGTTTTTTTATTATTTTTAACCCGTTATTTAGGATTTCTACTGGGAAAAAATTGCAAAAGTTTTGCAAATCTGACAGACAAATTTTTACGATTTTTTATTAGCGAATCGGATAGAAAAAAAGCGATGACATATTCGTATTTATCACCCTCGATAACATACCTAAAACAAGTTTCATCCAAATCCTATACAGAGTTGCTGTATAATCCAATAATTTATTGATTTAGAATAGCACACCAAACATTCACTTTGAAAAAGTATTGATTTTTACTCTTAATTATCCAATGTGGAAATAACTAAATAAAACACACTACTATGTTTTCTACCACTATGTATAAAAATTGCGACTGCAGTTTCGACTTACAAAGCCATTGTCAAGCAGTGAATCAAAAATGACTGATTTACAATTATACAGAAATGTAATATATAGACAATATTGGTTGGATAGATAGGTACAATAAGAGGCTTAGGCAGGTAGATGACAATAATAAACTTAATTATGAATATTCAATTATGGGTCTGCCGGCTGTAAATAAAGGTGAATATATCAGATCTAATTGATCATTTAACAAATTATAATCCTTGACATTATTGTGTTTATGAATTTCCAGAGATTCTAAAACGTTTAATTTAAAGCCTTTTGTTGAGAAACGTTTTAGAATCTCTGGAAATTCATAAACACAATAATGTCAAGGATTATAATTTGTTAAATGATCAATTAGATCTGATATATTCACCTTTATTTACAGCCGGCAGACCCATAATTGAATATTCATAATTAAGTTTATTATTGTCATCTACCTGCCTAAGCCTCTTATTGTACCTATCTATCCAACCAATATTGTCTATATATTACATTTCTGTATAATTGTAAATCAGTCATTTTTGATTCACTGCTTGACAATGGCTTTGTAAGTCGAAACTGCAGTCGCAATTTTTATACATAGTGGTAGAAAACATAGTAGTGTGTTTTATTTAGTTATTTGTGCAAAATGATTAACTACCACAGAGTAACGGCTCCTTCAATCAATTTTTTATCCAATGTGGGTTTTCTGACGCCCAGTATCTTAAATTTTGGATGGATCTTACACCATTTGATGTAAAAGTAGATTCGTCATAATAGATTATATTTTTCAAAACATCTCTGTTGTTCAAAAATTCACCCTGCATCCAAAGTGCATAAATCCAATCTTCCTTCAATATCCCCTTCTAAGAGTGTGTGTAATATTTTAGGCTTAAGTGGTTTTGTGTTCTTTTTTTTTAGACATATTATTTCTTTGTTTAGATTTAAGTTCAAAGAAGCTTGTCTTATACTTAATTTTGTATTATTACGGAATGGTTGCAAAATTCTGTTTTCATATAAATTATTCCGATTATAATTTGTTGGTCTTAATATTATAACGTTTCCAGTTTGATTAAATATTCGATTAATCTTAGCTATTGTGCTAAAACTTACTGGAGGCCGGTTAGGATGTCGGCCATTAAAAGTTCTTGCTGCTTCTCTTGTTGTTATATTTTCTCCTACAATTCTAATAATCTCAACTTTTTCAGCAACTGATAAACGATTTTCTGGAATTGTATTAGAAATCACAGTTATTTGAAGTTAAATTCAACACTAAAATGTAAACTACTTAGCTTATGTCACAATATGACATTTCGACAAATAAAGCCATTCCATGGCACCGTTGGATTTTGTATTATAATTGCAAGCAGTAAAGATTGATAAATTATTGTTTTATTATTTTTAGAATTTCCTTTTAATTTGCTCTTACATTGTGTACTAAGTAAATTAGTTACTAAAAAATCTCATGACAAATCTTATGATTAGAGTAAAAAAGCAGCGAGAGTTCTTAATCACCGATATGCTTAACCGTCCTTCTAGTTAGTTTTAACAGATGATTAACTAAAAAGGTAATAACGAAAGGAAATTTAAACATTTCTTTATTTTCTGAGCAACCCTGTATAGGATTTGGATGAAACTTGTTTTAGGTACGTTTTCGAGGGTGATAAATAAGAATATGACATCTCTTTTTTTCTATCCGATTCGCTAATAAAAAATCGTAAAAATGTGCCCCTTTATTTATTTCCTGCAACGGATGCCTGTGATTAACATGTCTATTAGGTTCTAAATATAGACTACCATGGTATATGTGGCCTGCCCAAATTAGAAAACGATCCGTCAAGTAATAACATAGATACAGGCTTGTGTCCACGAAATTGTAGCAACACTGTATATATTATACAGTGCAAATTATTACTTTCGCCTGTTTTTTTAACTCTAAGTACTTAATACATTTTTTACAGCTACGCTATTTCTCAAATCCGTCTCTTTAATTTGTTGAGACACTGTGGAATCAGAGGTTTATATTGTGAAATGCAGGAGTAATAGTAAATCTAATATAAAGATAGTACTGTGAGACCGTTTCAGTTTCCTTTTAATTAAAATTATAAACAAATATGCAACGTAATATGCTCGAAATACTTTATATGTATAAGCATACTTACCTAGTTTGGTATTTGTTTTCATTCTTACAATTATAATCACAGATGTTTAAAATATTGATAATGCTTACAAATAAAATATCAATGAAGGTAAGTGACCTAGAACGTGACAGAACTTAAAAAATAACACACTTTTAGCGGGAGTAAAATAAAGTTCTTCAAAATGATGCATATAAACACAACAACCATAATAGGATGTTTAAGATCGTACACATTATAGATAATAATAAAGGTAAGTATGAATAATAACAGTCTTATAGTTTAGATAGCATTTTTATTTCCAAGAACGATCACAATGGTTCATTAATTCAACACTAAGTTGGAAGCAGTATGAATCTTCCACTTTTAAATCCTATAGGTTAACTCCATTAATATATTTCAACTTAGAAATGTTACGAGGGGACTCCTAAAGTGTAGAATATAAATAAAATTATAATAAATTCACTAAAATTCACTTACAATATGGAAAAGAAATAACTTTTGACATGTGAACAAGATGACATGCCTATTCGAATATATCAATAAAGCATTAGATAAAAGTCAGTTCAGCAAATCACGAAATGTATAATAGATAAAAAACACTAACAATAAATTTTACACAAGAAAAACGTTTAAAAAAGCACAAAAAACTCTTTAAAAACTCAAATTATCTTATATGGTCACAAATGCAAAACTTGTCTACTCTCTATTGTCAACCAAACAGCTGTGGCGGCGGCCATGTTGTGACGTTTGCTGCTATTGCTCTATTGACGTCCATTTTAAAAGCTAATTTACACAAAATTAGAAGCGCTGTCACCGTGATAACGTTGCTATTTATTTTTGACACATATGTGCGGATAAATAGTTTTTGAAGGCCAATTCAACCACTTACCTTTTGTACCTCACGGTTCTGATTGTGCTAACTGTGAGTATATATTGTTCTAAGTTATTGTAATATTCAGCACATCTAGCTGTGTGGCGATTTTGTGAAATATGCCCATCACACAGGGTAGTCTACGTCCAGGAATTGCCTCCTTGATCAATTGAGAATATATCGTAGCACAGCTTTGCAATAGATCATAACCTAATTTAGTGCAATCATCACTTTGAAAACCTAATATTTTCAAAATCATGAACATTATGAATCCGATTAGGCAATTAAAATTTAACAATATATATCGATCGAGTGACTCTGATCACACTTGAATTCTGTAAGACCTATGTGTACCATAGATAGCAATCAATCTATTTAAAAGATAAATTTGTTATATTTTTATATTTCCATGTTTTTCTTAAGTAGCTAGTATTAGGATACGTGAATCCCAGAGAAACATATTAAGTCACCCACTAACGGCTATTGAGTATCAGCTTAAGTGCAGGAACTATGCAATATTAGGCGAGCATTGCATGGTTCATATACCATTTGTAGGTGAAGATGTAAAGTAGTCTGTTCCATGTCTATTAAATGTTGTAGTAATTTCTATTCCTCAACAAAAAAGACTTTCGCAACATTTTTTGGTTTAGGTTCAGCTTGTCTCGGAAATTGTCTTTAGTCACAGAAATAGTCCGACGCGACGATAAGTACACCAAATAAAAATGTTTATTATTAGACAATGTTATACATATTTTTCTTGTTATTATAGGTACAAGAATTTAAGGCAGTTGTGAAAGAGAGAGCACAATATTATCCCACTAATAACGTGTTTATTACAATGGGGGATGATGTTCACTACCAAGCAGCCCATAAAAACTTCATTAATATTGATAGAGTAATCAGGTAAATTATTCATTTACTGGTAAATTGTCCAAAATTACTATTTGATTTTTAGGGGATTCAAGAAGTATGATCCAACTATAGATAGGAAGAAAATAAATATGTTTTATTCCAGTCCTTCCTGTTATGCAAAAGCAGTGAATGATTTAGTTATTAGAGAAAACTATACATTGGACTATAAGACAGATGATTTTTTGCCGCTAGTTACAGATAATAATTGTTGGACAGGCTTTTATTCCTCAAAACCCACCTCAAAACGTTATGAACGCATCTCAAACCAAATATTGCAGGTAATATATTGCAAGTTATTGTTCTCCAAAATCAACTATGAATGAATATTAATTTTTTTCATAATGAAGCACTTAATTTAATTTTTTTCTCACAACCATTGTAAATAATTAACCTTATGTCGTAACTAACCCCTTTTTCAAACATTTTAAAAAACAGAAACTCCTAAAGTAGGTTGTTATCTACAAAGCTCTCTCAAGATATGATACACGCCATTTTTTAGGTCTACTCATCCAACAAATAGTATTATCTTCACTTCATTCTTTACAGCAGGGAGATCTGTATTTAAAAGGCAGTCTTGGTAAACCCATCGCTTTATTCCATACATACATATTGCGTTCTAGCAAACACGTTACAATATATTCTGTAGCAGTCAATTCCTGAAGCTGGAGTCCAACAGTTGTCCAAATTGAATAGTTGTCCAAATGTGCCCTAGCTCTGATGGAATCAAAATTGCTGGTAAACAATAAATCGTGTTTGGACTTTTAACTTTCTCCTATGTCAAAACAGTTGTTTGTTCTTTGCTACTACGTCTGGATACTTAAGTGTCTAGACGTTTATAATTATCTTGAACAATCTACAACCAGGTGACTCCCCTTGCTTTCTTCTTCTCATTCACAATATCTTGACAAATCTTTTGTGATCCAACCACTATTCTAATTTTACTCCCTTTGCTCTAAGATACTTTAATATCATCGCGCCATTTTTCACAGCTACCCGTTGGGTATACGATCTTCCCAAAACTCTTTCCCATTACCTCATTATTAACACCAGCACAACGCTTCAGAGGAAATCGTCTTCGCCTCTTGAATATAGAATGGTCAAAGTATTAGGAAATCGGGAGCATACGATGCAGGAAAGTCACTTTGGAAGACGTATTTCTCGGAAGCTGTTGATGGAATGTATTGTCCAGAAAATTCATTACAAGTGTCTCTAAATTCACTCATTTAGTAAGCATTAATGCCCCGTTTCTTTGCCTCCCTAATAATTCATACCTCAGAGGAACAAATGAAAACGGAGACATTTAAGGCATTTGCAAGATTGGTTCTTTTCTGCTTTGGAATAAATCTGCTACATCACATTCACAAGTCGCAAGCTTTGCCATTATCATTCTTCCTCGAATATCATATTCGCAGTTGCCATATTGTCCACAACTTATGCAAATATACCACTTTTCTCTCCACCTCACAATTATCTCCCCGCCACTGACTGTCTGGATGGTTTCCATTTGCTTGATTTGGAATCGCAATTTTCGTATTGTATAAGTACCACACAGAGTGTGTGGTGCTTCGTTAAAACCTTCTAAGAAGGCTGTTTTGTTGTTTAGGTAGTTAAAATGACAGAATTTTTATTCTACTTGTTGTGTTCAAAATGCTTAAGTAAATATTCTCAACCCGAGAAAAATCTCGTAATGATTTTGTTCTATAGCCCCATTTTTTTACTCTTCTTGCTGCACTTCTTGATGTCGCACACATCCTAACAATCTTATTTCATTCATTTTGAATATAAAATTGTACGTACACACAAAATTGAACCTGGCAATGATGATATAGTTGCTTAAACTATGTCAAAATTGAGGTGATTTTCTTGGAAATCCTAATCAAATCAGAAATCTCTCGTACTAAAACATGATATATGTACAATGTACATATATCTTTATGATTTATTCTAGGCTGGTAAACAAATTACAGCGTTAGCTGGTTTTTCACGAGACACATTATTTAAATTATCCAGTGCAGTAGCTACAATGCAACATCATGATGCTATTACTGGAACGGAAAATCAAGATGTAGAAAAAGACTACCATAGACTATTACATGCCGGTATAACAGATTCAATCACTCAAATCAGTCAGGCTCTTTCGTAAGTATGAACTAATTAATATCATTTGATATACATTTTTGAGCAAATTATTTTATAATTTCAGCAATCTTTCTAATTCGGAGGTTAATGTCGACTTACATTACTGTTCACTAGCAAATGTCACCGTTTGTGCAGAATCTAAAACAGAACGTTTCAATGTTTTGTTATATAATCCAATTGGTAGGAGTATCTCACATTATGTTCAAATACCGGTAGATGATGGTACATGGGTTGTGACAGATCCAGAAGGTGATACTTTTTTTATGTAATATGTTTTTACCAGTTTAGTTCATTTATAGATGTAGTAGTTTATTTTTCTTTGCCTTTTTATTGACTGTGGAACAAAAGTAGAAATATGACTTGAAGTTGTATGGCTGTTGCCGAGTAATAATACCTCTCTATTAACATATTCTTCGATGTTTGAACTGTTCACCTCAAAAAGTGAACGGTTTGCAATTTGAACATTTACGTTATCTTAATGAATTTCAATTTTGTAATAATTTTGTTAACTGTTTTTTTCTACTAAAGATATATTTTATAATATTTGGATTCTCTTATTTCTCGTGTTGCAAATTTTGAAAATCAAGTTTCTCGATAACTAGTAAACGAAATAAAAAATGTTGATATTGCTCGGACCCTATTCTTGAATTCTGGGGAGTAGAACAGCCGAGAGGAAGTGACGGCGTGGTTCTCTTGGAGAATAGAGAATCGTATTATTAAATAATGCTTCTCTCGGTAGGTAGGAGAACGCGCTCCCCGGTTTCATCTCTTACAAATTTGCAAGGAAACAGTCACTCCCTGACTGAATTAGACTCTTTTATCTGTTATTTGCGATTTGACATGATATCCTTAATTTTTGTACAGGCGATTTTTTTGTTAAATTCGTTACTTAATTAATTATTAATGGTTTTTTTTTAATGGACGTACATGAAATTTTGTTAGCAGACCAAATTCTGCAAGATATATAAGATGCAGAGCAAGAAGCTCAGAGAATACGTGTAAATTAAAAAAAAATGGACCCATTTAGTTTATCAGATAACACATTTTTTTAGACTTTCTAAACCATTCGTTCGAGAATTAATTGAAATGCTTACTCCACATTTACAACCACCCGCAGATCGGCTTTAACTGTTCAAACAAAAGTACGTAGTAGATAGGTATCATAAATATCTTTTTTAAATAGGCTTATTTAAGGTTTTCGCCACCCTTAGATTCTTGGGTTTTGGTAGTTACCAATAAATTTCAGGATCGAATAGTTTTGTTAGTATAAGTTAGTCAAGTGTGAGCCGCAATGTAAGTGAAGTATGTGCTGCACTTTTCCTCCTCAGATATTTTAAATAGAGGGGTACATTTTCCAGAAAATATACAAGAAATGAAAAATTATTAAAAATTATTTCACTACCGCTGAACTTGCTCAATAAATGCAAGGAACAAACATGAATTATCAATGACATTTGTTGTTGAATTTCAGTTGTCAAAATTTACTATAATTTTTTTGACTGCTGTTTTCATGGTGCACTTGGCAACGTTTACTACTGTGTCCTATCGTTTCGCCATGTTCACTCGTATTCAAGAATACCAACAAATTCTCCCGAGAGAAAGCGATGAGGGATTATTCCCCGGGGAACGCTCCTTTCTCTCGCCGTCAAGAATAGGGCCCCTGCAAGGAAAATGGTTGCTGCTTGGAGTTAGTAGCAGCTTTACGCTGACATCCCGCCAGATTAGATAAAGGCCTTTGTTTTTATTATTATTATATAGGTATCTTCCAAATGAAGTATCATAAGTATCTCTTTCCAAATTAAGAAATATGGGTTGTAAGTGTCCGCAAAAGTGTAATTTTAAAATCAAAAATTGACCTGTCTCGGAATTTTGCATAAATATCTACTAATAATAACGTAGAAAATGAATGTATTCGCTACATATGGACCATATATTGTTAAGGTGGTAAAACCACTGGCAGGAAACCACTCATAACAAACATATTATGAGACGGAGACTGTTGAATATTCCGTGTTTAGGTCACCCTCTACAACTTTGTTCGAGGTAATGCTCTAGCGCTGGAACGCCTTAGATAAAAAATTTAATTACTTGAGAATTATTTTCAGTCATGTCTGAAAATAATTCCACAGTATCTGTAAGAGCCCATAGTCACGGAAAACCCAGTTTCAGAGAAGCCACCCTTTACAAAAAAATATCCCAACCTACCAAAAAAGAAAATGGAAAAATTCTAAAGCATTAAGTGAATGTGACAGAGTCTAAGTTTGCTTGATCGATTCGTATTGACATGGAGATTACCCGAAAACACTTTTCTGACAAAATTGATCTTGCCAAAGTCGCCATGCAAATTTGCGGAAAACTGGTCCACTTCCGATCCTACAATACGATTACGTGTTCCCCTACGTAATTTTTTGTACTGAATCGATTGCACTGGGTCCCAGCTCCCCTAACCCTCAAGTATCACCCCTGTAACAAAAGTCAAATTAAGGAAGCCAAGTCCGACCCTGTCGCATATAGAATCACATTGTTTAGTACAATAACGTAAAATATGTGTCATAGAAACATCTGTTTTATGTTGCAATCTGATTTATTTTAGAGCCCAGGAAACATGCTTTGTTAACTTTACTCTATTAGGTAGTCGACGTTAGCCATTTGGAAACGATAAATAACCATCTAAATTATTTTATGTCCAATTCGCTTTTCTCACTTGAAGTTAAGGACACTTGTTTAAATTCTACCCACCGGAGGGGTCTAGTTAAATTTTCGTTACTAAGGCAGTTGAGAGGATTCCAGAAAACATATGTATAGACAATAAGATAGATAGGCTAAATAAGGTAGATTTTTTCCCCCATACAAAAGCAAAGTAAGAAACAAAAGGGTTTTTTTTCATCTATCTTAATGGCATAAAATATTAAGATAGGCCATATGATAAATACCATGGTCCGTTAGGTAATTTCAAATAGGGGTACGGTTTAAAGTAGAGAAGATTTTAATTGGTCGAGGGTTTAAAGTTTACTGAAACGTCTTATTTCGATGGAGATAATATCGACACTCTTGGCTTAACGTCTGATCGGTCGTCATCTACCTACAGGGTATAGTAAATTCTCGTTTTGCGAACCTTTTTCAATTTTAGAGTTTAAGTACATTTGTTCAGTATTTTGCCGGTTATAATAAGCATAAATTAATGTATTGCAATTGAACTACGAGTATTCGGCCGCGATTCAGCTGAAGATTTGAACTTGCCGCGGACCACTTCATTTCTTGAGATAGTGTAATTACTGTTTGTTAATTTATTTAATCGTTAAATGTTTGTCATTTTCATTTGTTTTCATTATCTTCTGTAAATATAGTGGTTTAAGTGTTTCGAGAAATCACGTGTTTTATTTGCTTGTTATGAAATTGAGTTCATTCTATATTCAGTAAAGTTTGCTTGTGAAGTAACCTGGTTGAGGTACACCAAAAAGGATATATTCACCTAGAAGGAAAAGGGTAAACACAGTTTTGATTTCGATGAATATACTATAATATCGACAGAGTCTACAAAAGTAATTGGGACACTCCGTACTATACCAATGGTAATGTCTGATTAAATCATGTAATTAGGGAAATAAAACCCCAGATATTACACCCCTATCGGCCAAAAACCACTCCCCAAACGCGTTTTTTTTTGCTTTATCAATCAAAAATATGATGAATAATACCAATACCAACTGAGCCGGTTGTTTTGAATTTTTGGAAAATAAGTCCAACTGTTGAATGAGAAGCAGACTTTTGGGGATATCTTCGGTTAAAAATATCAGCTGTGTCCCTATTTGTTCTATTTTCGCCGTGAATTAAAATAATTTAAATTTTTTCTTCAGTAGGTATTTTTTAAACGATCGACAGCAACAGAAGAATTAGATTCTATTATAGACATTAATAAGGCATCGATACGTCAAAAGCTAGCACTTGTTTTCAAAACTTGATTACCTAGTGAAAGTTATTAAATAAATCCGTATTATGCACTTTTGAGGTTTTGAGGTCAATACAGGCGATCACGGGAGGGCGATCACGTTATTAGAATTTGTCTCAATCAGTAAAAATGTTTTTTTTGTCAATTTTTTACTCGCTATAGAAACATTTATTGCAAACATATCCAATAATAAAAATATCTTATTTCAGGCCAAAAGTGGTGATTCTACTTTTTGCGCGACGATTTAGAACATTTTATAAATTCGGGGGTGATTTTTGGCCAATAGGTGTGAGTCTATGAGGCGGGGGTGTTGAAACCTATCACAATCTACTGAGCATCCCAAAAAATGTAGGGAGAATATCTTGCTTATCTGTATCAGCATATAATATTTTTATTATAACTTTACTGTACTAGGCTTGCTTCCACCCTTATCACCTCTCTCCTTTCCGATTGGTAAAACTGCGCCACTAATTTCTCCGTGTTCTAAACCAGCGATTCATGACAAGAAACAAAACCAATACAGAGTCGCACTATGCATTAGCTCGAAAACGCGTTTTGGGGGTGGTTATTAGCCAATAGGTGTGAATCTAGGAGTTGAGACTTATCCCAATCGAATTAGAGCGCCAAAAAACATAGGAGCTCGTGTCTTGCTCGTCTTGATCGCCACTTGTTATTTTTCCGCTCATTTGACTGGACGATACCTGCCTCTCGGCAGCACTGAATCATCTTGTCAGAATATGAACTAGCAATGTCCTATGTCTCTGAAATTTATTTTTCCATAATATTTGGGGGCATAAGAATGCAGGGTGACAATTTCAGATATGGCACAAACGTTTTGCGAATTTGGGCCCAACAAATTTTTAAAAAATTGTAATAATAAAATGGCGAGATCTGGAGAATCATTTTTTTTCACGTAATCTTTGATATATAATGTACCATCCTGCCAAGTTTCAAGTTGAAATTCGCTTTCCTCTTTTGTTCCAAATTTGCCTTTTTTTCTCAAATTTTTTGACATGCTGGGAATTTTTTTTGCAAAGAGTGACTTGTCTGAAAATGGGTTAGCCGTGACTATGGGGTCTAACAGATGCTGTGGAATTATTTTCAGAAATGACTAATAATTTTGAATTAATTATGTTTTAATCTAAGGCGCTTCAGCGCCTCCCAGCAAAGCGCTCAAGCATTACTTCAGAGAACAAACTTGTAGAGGCCGACCTAAACCCCATGAAAAAAAATGTTCATACGTTGCTAATCCTGCAGCCATTATTTTGGCAGGTTGATATTTTATAATTTAAACATACTTTGATAAACCAAAAAACCGCAATCGCGGTAATTCTCCGATTTAAAGTTAGAATTACTTAATTTACTTGTTACGAAAGGTGGCTCCAACTTGAGAGATACTTGGTATTGTGTACCAATTGTGATATGCTGTGGCTGTAAATTGTTAAGAAAATATATTATGCAGCTTTTGGCGCATCAAAGTTGAAACAAGTATCTAATAGAAGAGCGAATTCGAGACTCTATCGTGCCGTTTTTTTTTTCTGGCGTAGAACCAGGTCAAACATGGTAGGTTTTGTTAAGCATGTCACTGGGCATATGAAATCGTATTTCACGACATTTTTTCGTGGTCTGGACCTTTTTAAATTAAAAAAAAGGGAAAATATTGCATTTTAAATAAAATATGTTTTTTTTGGTTTCCACCGTCATATCTTCAAAACTAATGTTGCTATCGACGTTGTTTTTTTTTTTAATTAAAGTACACACAATAGCG
This sequence comes from Stenurella melanura, assembly GCA_963583905.1. Lineage (NCBI taxonomy): Eukaryota > Metazoa > Arthropoda > Insecta > Coleoptera > Cerambycidae > Stenurella > Stenurella melanura. Next base: position 201,301,917 of record OY757309.1, read on the forward strand.
CTTTTAACTGTACTAATGGTTTTTACACAGTTCGCAATTTCATTTATTTAAAAATTAGGAAAACTAGATATTTGAATTTTACGTATTACAATTTTCACCAATCGATAAACTTTTTTATTTTTGAAAATTTTTATACACATACAGTGAAGCAAATGTAGCCCAAACATTAGAAAAGTTTTTGATATAATTATTTTTTTCCCAATGTGTATCGTTTGGCAACAGCGATTTTTTTTAAAGCGCGCTAAATTAGTCATATGTATTATTGTACACCGCGTATGGAAGGTAGGATAAGATGCGTCTAACTAATAGACTATTCAAATTTATTGACCCCTCACCTTAACCGCGAATATCTCAAAAACGGAGGAACGGAAAAAATTGAAAAAATTATGTGTCTATTGTAAATCATTCACTGAAATTTGAATAATGTACATTGGACAGTTTTGAAGTGCTGCTAAGTTATATTGAAAAATTTCCCACTTTTTAAGGAAATTTTAACAATACCAGTTTTAAATCCATTATATATTTGAAAATATGCCTACTATATAAATAATCTTTTAGATGCCGATAAGGCGTGGTATTTTTTGTACGAGGAAATTTTTTCATAATTTTTTATTCTAAAATTTTGCAGTTATTCTAAAAAACACATCATGTTTATTTGGTTATTTATCAAGGTATTTACAAAAATTTTGATAAAATGGTTAATTATATAAAATGTAAGCATTTTCAGAAAAAAGAATTGGTATATATCAAATATTAATTTAGTTATCAAGTGCAATAGATAATATTGCAGAACGCGGGCAATAATATTATCTATTGCACTTGATAACTAAATTAATATTTGATATATACCAATTCTTTTTTCTGAAAATGCTTACATTTTATATAATTAAATATGTTTTCAAAATTTTTGTAAATGCCTTGATAAATAACCGAATAAACATGATTTCACGTTTTTTAGAATAACTGCAAAATTTTAGAGTAAAAAATTATGAAAAAATTTCCTCGTACAAAAAATACCATGCCTTATCGGCATCTAAAATATTATTTATATAGTAGGCATATTTTCCAATATATGTAATGGATTTAAAACTGGTATTGTCAAAATTTCCTTAAAAAGTAGGACATTTTTCAATATAACTTAGCAGCACTTCAAAACTGTCCAATGTACATTATTCAAACTTCAGTGAATAATTTACAATAGACACATAATGGACACATATTTTCTCAAATTTTCTCTGGTCCGCCATTTTTGAGATTTCGCGGTTAAAATGAGGGGTCAATAGATTTGAATCGTATATTAGTAGTTTGCGGGATTTAGAGTATACGTATAAATAGTTTTAAATAAATGCGATGCTGTAGAATATTCGCAATTTAGTTTTCTAAAATAATGGAGTGCATTATTTGTAAGAAAATTGCGCGGGATGATGACAAATATGTGGTACCAAGACCTAGGATACAAGGTTTGTTGTCACTAATATCTAGTGCTGAAAAAAGACGACATCGCGGAAATATTGTGTCAGAAAAGATATTTTAAATAACGAAATTTAATTAAAATATCATATAGACTGTCGTATAGGTAGACAAGTTTTGAAAACATGAACGTTTTTTGCAATCATACAGTGCCGCCGCGCCGCGCCGATTTGCAACAGATGCTGCACAGTACTTAATCGAATACGAAATATTAATAATAGATGGAGGATTTAAATTAACAGAAAAAGTAGTTTCACTACATAAACGTCATTCAGAAATGACCAAAAATCTATTTAGCAAACAGCAAGATATACCAGGATGATTTTGCATGCAATGTACGAAACTAAATTTAGCAAACAAACATTAGTGAAATTAGTTGATATAGATGTATTAATTTTACTTACTCTCCTTTTTTCACTAGCAGACAATTTTTGTAAATATAGAAGGTAGTGCAAAGTTTATGAACGACAGTTTGTTCTTGTCTTCATTGTTTTACTGGTTGCGACACCACTAATGGTTTTTTTTAAATATTTAAAAAATCTGCGTTTGATGTTCTTAAAGAATATTGTTGCATTTAAAAAATTATCGGAATTGCCATTGCTGTCTAAAGACAAAGCTTTAAAAATCTTTACAAAATTGATTCTAGTACTGCACAAAAACAAAAGTAAACAAATTCAGATATTAAACGACCTAAGGATCAAATTAGCAACAACAACAAACGGAGCTTCCTTCAACTGAAGGCACCTTTTACCACCCATTCTTAAGGTAAACATATATATTTAAATCATAGATTTCCTATCTAATACATTTAGTTAACTATTGCAGGTTTATGCATCAACTTAGAATATCGTACAGAAGCAATATGCCAACTACACTTATAAATGCACATGGTTCAGGACGGAATTTAAGTGACGATGTTTGGACAATATTTTCATTAAGTATTTATTGTTCAGATAAAAATTGTGAAAATCGAAAATATGATTGTGTTAAAGAAGGCATAAAATGTTGTAACGAGTGTAAATGCCGTACTTGAAATACTGTTATTTAAAGGTTTCGATGAATGCACAGACGAACTAGAATGCTTTTAACGCAGGGCCTACGTAACTAAATACTCATTTTTCAATAGAAAAATAGTTGCAACAAAATAAAGATGTTTTATTCCTGCGTCTTGGTTTAATTCAATCAAAAATGTGTAATAACCTACTTATTAGGTGGGTACTTACTTTATAACATTGATTTATATTTACCTGCTTTTAAATATTTTTTACCTTAAAACAACAAAAGGTAGGTTCGTACCTATTTTGGAGCTGTTAATAAAAGCCCGATTAGTACACATGAATCCAACAACCGTAGTCCGCAGGCGGTAAGCAGTATAATGAGAGCCGGGCGTGCAAGAATATGATTTAGCCCGTTTTAAAAAAATCGCTGACTACATACTATAACCTGCACATCAAAAATTATGATTCTAAAAACTTTTTTCATATATTGGCTTCAATTTGTTCACAGCATGTATATACATATTTTCATAAATAAAAATTTTTCTCGATTGCTGAAAAATACATTCACGAAAATAACAACTTTAAGTTTGCTATTATTTTAACAATTAAAAAAAAAATATTTTACAATCATATTGTACATAGTTAGAAGCGCTATTGTGTCTACTTCAATTTTAAAAAAAAATCAGTTCCATAGCACAATTATTTTTAAAGATATAACGATGGGGACGTTAAAAAACATGTTTCATGGAAAATTCATTTTTTTACAGTTTTTTCGAAATAAAAAAGTTCCAGACCACCAGAAAATGTCGTGAAAAGTGGTTTCATGTACACGATCACCTAATTAAAGAATCGCACCAAGTCTGGTTTGGTTCTACGCCAGTTTTTTTTTTCTCGGAAACTAAGCGTCTTTGCGTCCCAATTTTACTCGTCTATAATAACATAACTTAATTTTCAGATAAGACAGTTAATAGTTTTTTGTATTCTCCAATACGTAATTTTTCGTTCGTTGCTGAAGACTTAGGAACACAAATAAATGAAAAGGTTTTAATGTTTAAAGCGGAAGACCTTCCCGCGCTTGGCTACAAAATCTACCAGATAGTGAAATCCAAGGAAATACCTCGCACAATAAATAAACCTGAATCTACTGCTGCGGACGCAAGCGAAGACACTAAAGTTGGATATGAGGTATATAAATTAATTTATTTACATTCGTAACTAGAACTTATAAATGGGGTTTCATACAACTTAATGATAAACTCGGTGTTTCAGAATATACGTTTGTAACCTTTTAAAAAGTATATTTTTCATTTAATATAGTCAGGACAAAGAATTATAAGTTTGAAGTGTAATTATGGGAAAGATAGTCCAATTCTTACACAAACTAAAATATGTAAATGTATTATAAAATTTGAACTTTGAATTATTCTTAGTTTACTCAAGAAAGTTTAGAATATTTTACATATGTGTATGTGAAAACATCCGAATGCGCGTTTTTAAGGACTTTTCAATTTGGACTCTACGAAAGGTTTACAGGTCGCAGATGAATAATAAATCTTATAACTGTGGGATTATTAGAACGACTTATCTTGTCGTCTAATTTGATTTCCGGCCTCTTTCCTACATCTACAGCTTTTGCACAAACACATAAGAAATATCCACTAAAACATACTTTAGCACCTGAAAACATTTCTTTCTTTTTTTTGTACTAAAGCGAGCGGACGTCTTCTTGTCTCCCTCAGATCAGGGTGGAGGGTGGGGATCTACCCTTCCGGATTATTGTGTATCCGCGACATTATACAGAATGAGAAAACTAGAAAAAATGGAGCGAATGCACCTAATGATACTTTAGTAAAACCAGAAAAATTGTGAATAAATTTTGCTAAAACTAGAACATACTACACTGACCTATATAAACAGAGTGGCCGGAACAATATGTGTTGACTGGTTAGTCCTTTATCAAAAGCTTTACAAGATAAATACTAAAGCTGTATAGCAGTTGCTCTAATATTTGATGCCAAGCAATTGAGCAGGAGGGAAATCAGACAAAATATTTCTGAAAAACATGTTTATAAAGAGCTATATTGTAAAATGCTCGACACATTCCAGTGAACCAACTTGACAGAGTATTCGATATGTTGATCAAGATAAATTGGTAATAATTTTATTGTTTTAAATGAGCCCTAGCTCAAGCTCGAACCATTACACCATATGTCTACCGAAGGCAGGCTTAAACGCTAATAGGTATCTTATAAATTTTTAAATAATTACATATTTTTAGAAAAATTATGTACTCTTGGACAAGGAATCTGGATTCGTGAAAACAATGTCCATCTCTGGTTATGAAGTAAATGTAACCCCAAAAGTAATGTTCTACTACAGCGATTGGGGTTCTGGAGCTTATATGTTTAGACCCAATGCTACTACTAGGGACCCTGTACCATTTACTGATAAAGTTGAGAACCAAATAACCAATAGTGATGTGAGCATTGAAATAAGACAGGAAATGAGAGACTGGGGTATTTTAAATATAAGAATTTATCCAGACACGGACTATATTGAAATTGACTGGCTAGCTGGAGATATAGATGTTGGGTAAGAATTATTATTCTAGAAGGTTATTATGTATTACTTATCATTAATTAATGCAAACTCATACATTAATTTAATGGTAATAATGTTGCACTACATTAAATATTTTATTTTATTTCATCCCATCTGATATCTCATCTCATCTCATCTCATTTTACTCATCCCATCTCGTCTCATCTCATCCCATCCCATCCCATCCCATCCCATCCCATCCCATCCCATCCCATCCCATCCCATCCCATCCCATCCTATACCATCCCATCCCATCCCATCCCATCCCATCCAACCCCAACCAAAAAGATTATAGTAAGTGGAAGTGTTCCTAAAAAATTACATTTGAATTTTAAACATACTCGTATCATAAAAAAAATTGTCCATGCCCATTTATATGAACGTATCCCCGTTAGTTTTGCGTAGTAGAACACTGTTTATGCATTGTTGAGGGGTAAACCTTCATTACTCACATAGGTATATACATTTAAAATAGGTACTTTTGTTTAAAATAATATATCATTTATACTAATTTTCTTTACTTTTCTTTGATCCTTTTACAAGTTGTGTTGTTTGTCAAATATAAGAAATTTCCGCAATTAAAACTAATTATTACTAATGTTATTATCATTATTATATAGGGATGATCAGGGTAAGGATATTATCATAAAATACACTACTGATCTAAAATCAGACAGTATATTCTATACTGACTCTAATAGCAGAGAACTAATGCAAAGGAAGAGGAATTATAGGCCTACGTTTCCATATACTGACGTAGCGCCAGAAGCGGGTAACTATTATCCAGTTACCAGCAGAATCATCCTAAGAGATGAAAATAGAAATATGGAATTTTCCGTCATTACTGATCGAGCAGAAGGAGGCTCTAGTTTGGCAGATGGAGAAGTAGAACTTATGGTAAGTATTAAAGAGATATATTATCCCCATAAAATAAGCTTATTGACTCATTTATGTCCCAACAATTATTACCTGGCAGAAATGGTGAAAAAATATTTCTTTCTAAAAACCTGTGTTTCATTTAAGGAGTACAGTCTCAAGTAAGCTTCTACAGGGTGTCCCAGAATTGAGTTCCCGGACGGAAACCTGTAATTCCTGAGGTCATTTTGGCCCCATATTACCTAACTTACCTTAGTCCAAAAATGTATTCCTGAGGAAGTACATCCTCTTAAAGTGGGACAGGAAAAAAATTTAGTTTCCAATAATTTCCGTTACATCAAAGATAAATTTAAATTAAACATATACTTGCTATTTCTTGACGTTATTAATGAATTAATTTTTGTATTATCATGACTACACATGTTTTCTGTTTCAAAAGCACCTTTATGGGAAAAACGATAATTCTTGATTTTGGGTTGATTAATTTAGGTACTCAAACAGTTGGACATCATGTGGAGCAATTGTTATGAATCTGTTTTTGTTAAATAAACTACTTTTCTGTTATTACAATTTTTTTTTCTAGAATTGTAAATAAATGTTAAACACAAATAGAGGAAAAAACGATAATTTCTTGTATTTTGGTTATTATTGCAAACAATTTTAAGAGTACCTTTTTGCAGCCCTTTCAATGTTCTGCAAAAATGTTCAAGTATTTCGCAATTTTACAGATTGATAAAAAAATATAGCCAGTTAAATATTAATTATTATGAAAAATAACAGAGAAACAAAAAATATTTGGGTGTTATCATTTACATAGGGTACTTATGGAGATACAGCTTCCATTAAAACTTCAAAATTTTATCTTCAATATAACAAAAATTATTTAATAAAACGTTTTTTTTGTGACTCACTTTGAGAGGATGTACTTCCTCAGGTATGCATTTTCGAACTAAAGTAAGTTGGGTTACATGGGTTCAATATGAACCCAGGAATCGCAGGTTTCCGTCCGGGAATTTAATTCTGGGACACCCTGTATAAGTATGATAAACGTTTACGTAACTCATGTTATTTCAAATTATGAAAGTAATAAGGTAACTATCAGAAGTCTTAGAAACGATTATTAAAGATCGTTTAATATACGTTTTTAATAAATTTATATTTTAGTTTTATTAAAGTTAATACACGGCCACAGAATAATCTGTGACACGGCTATATTTAATAGTTCGATTTTGACGTTGACGTTGTACTGAATATCAAAATTCTTTAACCTTTATGGCTGACATCTTAAATACGTTCTTTTGTAGTTTTATTATAGTTTCAGCCACAAACGTAATTTTGTAGTTTTTTTTTTAATAAGAATTGTATCCTTCATATCAAATATAACCTCCAGAAACATTCTCAATGTGTTTGACCTAATATGTGTTAAATTTTTTTAATAATTAAAAATATCACTTTTATCATTTTATTTGTGCCGAACAAATGAACAAATTCTTAATAATACATTAAAATGTTGCTAATGTTTTTTCAGTTATATTGTTTCTTTTACTAACAGCTGTATAAATTTGCTATATTTTTGTTGAACATTATAAGGTTCACTGTAGGTTAAGTAACTGTTTTAAAATTAAAACAGCCTTAGAGGTGTTTCAGAACCTCATGAGCCGCGAAATGCGCAAAAGGTAAAGTTTAATTTGAGTTATAAGTATGTTTTTGAAGACACTGGAGGCTGCCTTGCTGTATACATAAACAAGGGCTCGGGATAAATTGTAAACAATAAATATATTATTTTTAAAAAGTGTAACTGAGTCAACAGGACGGATTATGTCTCTGCGCATATGAAGGTCACAGCTCATGAGGTTTTAAAACACCTCTACATGCATTTGTTGCCTTAAAAGTTCAAATATGGTTTTAAAAATACTTCAAATACTTTTTATAAATTTTGATTCTTTACACATTGTATTTTTCGAATGGTATATTGTAGAATCTCTAGTCCTACCTGGAGAATATATGTGACAGATCACGTTATAAATGAAATATTTGTTACACTTCCAAGTTTAGGAATTAATGACAAATAAAAGTGAAAATATACAATCTTTTCAATTGTATGCTTTAATAAATAAAATGTTCCCTTCTTCTGTCGAATAATCTCAAGTTATCTCCAAGTTGTAAAAGTTTTTATTCTCATCTAAAATTATCAGGAAAGCATATAAATTATTCGAAATAACATTATTATTACAAAACAGCCTAAAATAGTAATGTTATTTCGAATAGTTGATGGCCTTTCCTGGAGATTTCAGAATAGAAAACTTATACAACTTTCAGACAGTTTGAGATTATTCGACAATGGAAAGGAATATTTTATTTGATGTCTCTTAGGCGGCAATACTCGTGGCAACCTTTTCTAAATAATAATACATACACTATTGTTTATTCTCTAAAACACTGACGGCAAGAAGTTAGGCGTGAAATTCCAACTATGATTTTAATTACATGTTTTTGTAATATATACTCTATCTGAATGATGAGAGCTGCCCCAAGAAGTTATATCATACTGAACTCTTGAAAAAAGAATTTCGTAATAATAAGATACGAAAACACTACTATTTGTAATATTTCTTAATACATATAGTGTACGACATACAGCAGACAAATTATTATAAATTTTCTAACGTTAGTTTCCAAATTCAGAGCGTTATCAATGAACATATCTAGAAATTTTGTTGTTGAAACTTGTTCTAAGGACTTTCCATTTACTCTCAGTAAATCATGTCCTTTATAATGCAGAATGGTAGGTGAAAACTGAATGAAAAATTTTATTTTCACAACGATTTCTCATTTTGAAACTTAGATACAAATAGTTTGAATCGTATGGATATAAGATATCGAAGTGAAATATCATTTGAAATTTCATTACACATTTTAGATTCACAGAGCTCAACTTAGATATGAATTCGGAGATCGTAATTACGAAATCGAGTATAATAAAGGAATATTGGCGAGAGGCTCCCATTACATCACATTTGGACCAGTTAAAGGAGGTAAGAAATGTTTTCATATATGTTTAATAATGAAGTTCAGTTGACAATGCTTATTTTATTCATGATTTCTCATAGAACTTACAAAATGTGTCAGTAATATATTGTATTTTCATTATTCAACTGTAAACGCAGAACAGTAATTTGTTATGTATCGGTTCTTTTTACAGCATCTTGCAAAGCGCTTTGTCCCCTAAGCATAATTCTAGTTAACCTATGTAACATGTTTGACGACATCTAGTTGTCTGTCGCAGTTGTCTGTCAAGTTCACGGTCTCACCAAAACTCTTCTACATCTGTTTCTTGACGTCATCATAGTAACGTCATCATAGTGACGTTATGGAGGGCATCCTATTTGCCTTTTGCCACTTGATTTTCTCTGAACTGGCAACCATTCTGTGGTGTTCTCTCTGCTAAGAAACGAAATAATTCTGGAGAATACGGTGCTGGAGAGCCAGTTTCGGAGAAGTAATGGACTGTCCAAAGAATTTGCAGAAAACATCTCCATTCTTCCCTAACGGTTCATGTGTCATGTAATATCAATACCAATATCACAATCAGAGCTTACTGCCTGAAGCCAATTGCTAATATCATCTGAAAATTTCAAGTTAGAAATCTTGGTTTCGACAATGGATAGATACTCCACTGTGACAGTTCTCCAGCAATGGTCTCATGAAGTGTCCATTGCAGATTATAAGGATGATTATAGTCTGTTTTTTAACCAGCAGTAGTAAATATGGAAGTCCCATTCACACCAGAACATACACTATAACTTTTTTGACATCTTGGCCAACCAATAATACACGACTGCAATGTATTTGTGTGCATGTTATAACGTTATATAATGCATCGACCTCTAGTTAACCTCTATGTATTTGATACAGCATCCATACCATTTACGCAATACAAAGGCACCAAGTATAGCCACTTTTAACTTCAGATTTATAAAAAAGGATTCAAAACTGATATACAATTAATCGAAGATCGCGAGCTCTCTATAGGATGTATTTTAAAGGTGGAGTAATTTATACGACTCGCGAACATAAAAAACTGAATGTGTATTTTCATGTAAAATCACCTTCTAAAACAGAACCTTGAGTTCGCTCATCGATTTCGGATTGCAAAATCAGTCAAATCGTCGACTGTTTGAAAAATGTGACAAGTTCTTTTGGTATTTTAACTTAACACATCATATCCCCGCTATCTTTCCTTAAATCAAACTAAAATTTTTGAACAAAAAACTTTTGATATTGTCTTATACCGTATAAGCCAATGATGGCAAAATATAGTTTTAAATAGACCAAATTAATTATTCATTTTCAAATACCAAAAATTATTTAAAATTTGCAGATCATATTAGTGGATCAATAAAACTTTTTTATTACTGAAATTAGATATATAATATAAGCGAGTGAAATACGCCTTAGGGTGTAAGTTTAATTTCTAGAAAACAAAATATATATGATTGCTTATCATTTTAACCATTTACTGAGTGATGTATTAGGGAGTTGCATACGTTGCGCTCCATTTTCCAAACAGTGGCTGTGGCACTATGCTATCATACATATAAGTGTCGACCACGCCACCATGATAAGCATATTACCGTCATAATACTTAATAATAATAATAATAATAATAGCAATATCAAGTAAACCTAAATAATTTGTTGTTTTCTCAGAAAAAACTTATAAACTACATTTGCCTTCACACAAGCAATTTATAGTGCATTGCACATTAATTTTTTATACCGGTAATTCAATGTGCAATGAAATAATTTGAATTTGCAACACGGAGTCGATTTATTAAATGTGAGCCTTGAATCTATCGACACCATTTTTGGCACATCATTATTTTCACTCTTAACCCATCCAAAATTTATTAAGTCGCAAATTTTGGGTTTTATTTAATGAGCTGCTTTATAAACAGTGATGTCAATGTAAACGACCGTAAACGTTTCGGCCCCATTTACTTTTTATCTCCTGAGGAAGCTATCAATCGAAGGAATTAAAATAGCACCTGCATTTGGTTTTAATCCTTGAAAATAACGATAGGCTGATTGATCCTGAAAGAGTGGACCTACTTATAAACTCTAAAATATCAGATCCGATTTGGGACATTAAATTAGCATCTCTACTGAGTGATGTATTGCATATTAGGCGAACTGACCACTGATCACACACTGTGATTGCATATAAGATTTACGCGCATTCATGCCTGCGCGTACTGGCTCTTTATCCTTATAACATAAAAATATAAAAAAAGTTTTTAGTAAAAGATTTTCTATGTACATTAAGGATCGTTTCATCCGCTTATAGTAGGCCTCTAATATTAATATTAAAACAGTTTTGTCGATGCACCAATATGCTTTGCATATTTTAAAAAATTCATGACATTTACAATGATTTTTTTTTAACATTAGAAACAATCTGTTGCTACTTTTGATTATACCATGTGCCAAAGTAATGTTACATATTTACTATGTGAAAATGTTAGTTTAAATGTAGAAAAATTAACGGAGATATAACGTGACAAGTTAAGATAATAAAATATTTTAGTGTCCACATTTTTAAAAAAATCGAGGATTTCATGGATTTTGCAATTCCAAATTGACGGTTGAACTCAAAATTCGAATCCAGTATGTGATTTTACATAAAATCACATATTCAGTTTTTCTATGTTCGCGAGTCGTATAGGGTATCGAGAGGGTATCGAATTCAAGTATCTTGATCTCCGACTAAATGTGCAAACGATAAAATAGAAATTAAAACAAAACAATTCATAACATGAAATGTCAAAATTTAGGACTTTTGCCTTTTGTAAGTCTGGCGAAGGCTTACCCAATCATAGATGTATGAATTAGCGCGGTAAATTTGAAATGCTCCCCTGGTTTAAAAATAGACTATAGTGAATACAGCAATGTCTCATGACAACAATAATATTTTACAAATATTTTGTAATTGGTTCTAGAGAGCGGTAAAAGGTCATCATCGTATATACAACGTGATTTGGCAATAAAAACACATCTTTCCCCAATCACATTTTACCCTCAACAAGGTGTTCCGAGGAAATCATTGTCTTTTCTAAATAAAGACTTACCAGAAAATGTTCACCTCCTAACATTGGAGAAATGGAACGACGCAGATAATACCTACCTCATAAGGTTAGAACATTTCTTGGAGAAAAATGATGACAGCGATCTTTCAACAGAGGTTACCGTAGATCTTGAGGTATGCATTTGCGGAACTACAAATACAGAGTTCGGCAAAGGGTGCGCCAAACGGGAATAGTGGATAGGAAGGACCATCTAGAAGTTAGTTAGCCCTAATGTCCTCTATCCAAAGTATCACAGTTTTTGAGATATTACTATTTTTTCTTTTTTTGAAAATTTTCCTCAAATCAGCATTTTAGCATGTATAACCATTTTTTTATGGTTGTAACTGTTCAAAATAATTTTTATTATTTTCTGCAATGTATCTGTGTTCTAACAAAATTATATGGGACGCTGATGATTAAAGAGAAAAATTATTAAGACCTAACAGAATCCCTACATTTAGACATTTTTCTACTTCGATTGGTGTAAATATAACTCAAACAGATATCCTTTTGAACAAATTACCACCAATTTTCTCATGTTATTTAAAAAATTTTTATTGCATGTAGCATATGGTTAAAAATGGCATTAAAGGGAAAAGTTTCTGAAAGCATTTGAACATCTTGATAGCTTTTCGTTTTCTTGCAAATGTCTTGCATTTGCAAGTTGCACTTTATGATCCTTTCTAACAATTCTGGGGACTCTGTTAGCTCATAATAATTTTTTTCTTTAATTGTCAGTATCATATGATTCTGTTAGAACACAGATACATTGCAGAAAATAATAAAAATTATTTTGAACGGTTACAACCAAAAAAAAAATTGTTATACATGCTAGAAGGCTGATTTGAGGAAAATTCTCAAAAAAAGAGAAAAAATAACAGTATTTCAAAAACAGTGATACTTTGGATAGAGGTCATTAGGGCTAAATGGTCCTACCTATCCACCATGCTCGTTTGGCACACCCTCTGCTGAACACTCTGTATGTTAATAAATGTAATATTTGTATTTTTTAGAACCTATTTAGTACGTTCAAGATTGTTTCGTTAGAAGAAAGATCTTTAAATGGTGTTTTGGCTTTGGAGGATGTAAAAAGATTGGACTGGCCACAGCTCAAGAAAGCTGATACAGACATACTTAACAAGACTAATTATCCAAAACGAGATGATGCTGATTTGAAAATAACCTTGGCTCCGATGCAAATTAGAACATTTATAGCTACCACTAAGGCTGCACCCGAGTAATATTTTTAAAAGTTCTAAAACCAAATGGTACATTGAGTAATACCTAATTGTATTAAAATTCACTTTATTTGAATTAGTGTTTTATTTAAAGTTCTGCTATTTAATTAATTTCTCTCTTAGAGTAGACATTCGTAATGTAACACTAGATTATGCACTAATAGTACGGCAGCCCGTGACCAAAATCAACTGTTATCACCTAATGCTAATTTCGAGCATCGGGTTATAGTTTATTAAATAAAATACGAAACCGATTTTCCTCTGAAAAAAAAAATCTCCCAGAACGTTACAGTAGCCGGGAAATTGATTTTCCGGTCGTTAAAAAAAATACGTTATTTTTTTATTCCCTAATGTCCGTTCTCGATGAATTCTTTTTATAGATGTCGAATAAAACAAGAATCAATACAGAATGGAAATTTTATATGTTGCATAATTTCAATAATAAAAATCAAAATTGTATAAGAAAATGGTATAAAAAAGTTTCTCCCTAATGGCTGAAACCTTTTTTAAACTATAAGATATGGTTCAAATAATCGGGAAAAAGTGAACGGATATTTCCTATGCGGTACAGCTGCACGAAATGCAGTGCGCTCGCATATTGACAGATATTAAAGTGAAGAAAACTCGTCAGACGAGAGCGATTAAAATAAATTGGATTGTATCAATAAAACTGATAATTTTTATATTTTATACGAAAAAGTTCTCGTTTACTCCTCATATGTACCCGAAACCTGTAAGTTCTCATTATAATAAAAGCAGGACTGTTATATAAAATATTACCAAATAACTTATAAGATTTAGAGTCATATGAAAGTAGCCTTATCAGGCATATCATATTTCATATGGCAGCTGCTCCTTTTGCTAACTCAACATCACCTGATTCACAGGCTCGTTCACAATATTCCTTTGTTCTAAGACTCTTCAAGTCAGCACTTTTAAACTTATAAATATATGTAAAGGAACGTTTGCTCCTCAGTTATAATACTCACTTCAAACCATGAAGTTATAAACTCATTTTCATTCTCTTCACTTCTTCATGTCTGGATAGTACGTACTATCCATTTAAGTAAATAAATCTTTTTAAAAAGTTCTTTGTGTTGTGTGTGATGTAACAATTGGCGCAGTCGAAAAGGATCTTCAAAACACCCTGTACCGGAGCCTAACTACCAGAAACTACCCGAGAGAACAAGGACAACATCTGCAAAAAGGTGCCTAACTGGAGGGAAAGACTGGAAGAACAAGGAGAACTTTAGGGCAGGAGTGGTGAATCCCAATTCTTCAAGAAGAAAAAGAACCTCAGCACACAACAAAGCAACAATCCAAGAATCATTCAAGAAACACAACAAAGCAACAATCAACAAAACAATTTTTCAAGAAACACAACAAGCAACAATTAGTTTTAAGAAGCAACCACTCAACGAACAACAAACACATTTAGCAAGTAAGAAATCATCCCTGCTCAGAAGTTGGTGTCTTCGACGTCAGACAGACGGAGCTAGCTTTACGAAGTCGCACTGCAGCTGCACGAGTCCACGGAGATGAAAACATTAATGTAAGTACAAAGAATCATCTCGTTTTATTTTGTGCTCTACATATAACATTTTTCAAACCAAATCCAATCATTTAGTTATTTTAATTTGTACGTAACGTAAAACAACAGTTCTATAACCCAGATTAGCGAAAGACTAATGAACTTATCAAGAAATTTTATACATTTCAACAGATCAAATTTCAATTTTAAGATTAATTTCTAAAAGGTTGTTACACGACCTTTACCTTTGCATTTATTTTGCATTCAAACACATTCCAAGCTAATCAGTATATCATAAGTTTGTGAAACATTTATTACACCAGTGCCGTATCATTCTGATTTTCACCTCATAATAATTTTAATTAATTAAAATTTCATTTTCTTTCAAATTGAATAATTAAAACCTAGTAAAAATGACTGACAATCAAGTCGATGGAAATGAAAACCAGAACGTTACAGCAAACGAAACAATAACCATTGAACCCTACAAGTTAAGTGAAATCTTTTCAATAATACCTGAGTTCGATGGGAACCCTATATTTTTACACACATTTATTTCTGCATGTGTTTATGCACAAGGAATGGCAGTAGATGACCAAAGAATTCTTGTAACATTGCATATTAAAAATAAGCTTCGCGGGAAAGCATCAGAGCTAATAAATTCGCGAAATCCTGCTACTTGGGCAGAGATAAAAAGCTTGCTCGAGGCGCACTTTGGCGACTCACGCGATTTAACAGCGCTTATTCAAGATTTGCAACGAATACATCAATTGCAAAATGAAAGTGCATTAACATTTATTTCTCGATTACAAACACATAATGCCAAAATGCACGCCGCTGTGCAGAAACAAACATTAACTTTAGAGGAAAAAACCGCCCAATCTCGTCTAATCGAAACCATGACACTTAATACCCTACTGACAGGACTAGAATCTAAACTAGGCCAAATAATTCGCGCTGGCAATCCAGGTAATATGCTAGACGCCATTAGTAGAGTCAAACGAGAACTTCAACTGTCCTATTTTGAGCAACAAAAATTCTCAAATAAACCAGCTAACAAAAACCCTGTACAATCTCAGCAAAGACGTCCAAATTCCCAGCAATTTTGTAATTATTGCAAAAGAAGTGGACACAATTTTAACGAATGTCGTGCAAAACAACAATTTTCACAACAAAATCCTAATTACAGACAAAATTATTTTAGTGGAACTCCAACACAATTTTCTAGGCCCAATTTCCAACAATTTTCGAGACCTAATTTCCAAAGTTCGTCAAATCATTATAGTCCAGGCAACTTTGCCTCTCAACAAAATTTCTCACAAAATAATTCTTTACAACAAAACAGGCCTTCTGTGATAAGACCTAACCCAAATTATCAACAAAGACCTCCCAATCAACAACCTTCAAATTTTAACCGTCAAAATCCCCAGAAAACGCACCATGTTAATTTTGACAATTATGATGCGCAAAATTACGAAAATTATGATTCTAATTGTGAACAAGATTATCAACAATTTGATAATTTTGAAAATTTTCCAACTGATTCCAATTTTAATGACAACTATGTATCACAAGAATACTTCACCGATAATTCCCAAAATCATAATGATCACCCATCAAATCGATATGAAAATTATTCCGATTATCCGTCGAATCCTCACATGAATTATTCTATTAATCAACCGGATTTTTGCCAAGGCCCGGAGTATCCTACAGATACTCCAACGCAGCAACCGGATTTCCAAATCGACCAAATGTCCAGCCAACTACAAACTATGAATCTAGAGGACAATTTCAATCCGTCCCTGAATTTCCCAGAACAAATTATAATGTAATTTCTTATCCATCATTAACTGTAAATTCAAGAAATTTATATTACATCAAAGACATAACACGGACATACAGAATGTTACTCGATACCGGCGCAGGTATATCAATATTCAAACCAAAACTTGCCGAAAATTACAAACGCAGATCTCCTGAGAACGTTGCCATACAAGGCATAACAGAACAAAAAATTCCGATAACCGAATCTGTTCTTATACCTTTTACAGCTAATGACCCGCATAAAGTATACATTTGCGATTTAGACATCGAATTCGATGGACTATTAGGAGCCGACTTTTTTAAACACTATAAATGTGTTATTGATATGAACAACAATCAATTAATTACCAATTTTAAAACTGTCCCACTTTTTGAGGTAAATCAGGATTTACCAAAACCACCACAAAAAAATACTTGCAATTCTCAAATTCCCATTTCAAAGGTTCCTCGTGAAAACAAAAATCAAAACAAAATTTCTATAGAACCACGTATGGAAAAGATATTTAAATTGAAATGTAATTTGCGGAATACCGAGGCTATACTGTTAGCCCAGGAAAAGGAGAAAGTTCGCTTACCCAATGCTCTCGTTAAGGTAAACGAAAACGGAGAATTTTATACGACAATAATTAATGCAAATGCCATACCGAAATCAATCGACTTTTCCAATTTAGACTTAGAACCAATTCAAAAATTTAAATCGATTTTTAATTTCAACACTGACAATTCTGACCAACAAATACCGACAGACAGATCTTTTGAAATTCAAAATCAATTACGTTTAGATCATCTAAATGAAGAAGAGGCCGAATTAGTAACGCAGCTTTGTTTAGATTTTCAAGACATTTTCTATTTAGAAGGTGACAATTTGACATTTACGAACGAAATTAAACACCCGATTGATACGAATGATTCCCGACCTATATTTACAAAATCTTATCGTTACCCCCAAGTCCATAAAGAAGAAGTCAAAAATCAAATTTCTAAAATGTTAGATCAAGGTATTATTCAACCCTCGATTTCACCCTGGTCATCCCCTGTTTGGGTAGTCCCCAAAAAACTGGATGCCTCTGGCAAACAGAAGTGGCGAGTCGTAGTTGACTATCGGAAACTTAACGAAGTTACCATCGACGATAAGTACCCTCTTCCAAACATCTCTGATCTTCTCGACCAACTAGGCAGATGCCAGTATTTCACAACGCTAGACCTTGCATCTGGATTTCACCAGATACAAATAGACCCGAAAGATATCCAAAAAACTGCTTTCACAGTTGAGAATGGCCATTTCGAATTTGTAACAATGCCATTCGGACTCAAAAATGCCCCATCAACTTTCCAAAGAGTAATGGACAATATCTTGTTAGGTATTCAAAATGAACGATGTCTTGTCTATATGGACGACATTATTGTCTACTCCCCTACCATCCATGACCATATTTCACGCCTAACAGAAGTTTTCAAACGCTTACAAAAGGCAAACCTCAAAATTCAACCCGACAAATGCGAGTTCCTCCGCAAAGAAGTCGCTTATTTAGGCCATCTCATCACTAAAGACGGTGTAAAACCGAATCCCACCAAAGTCGATGCAATTTTAAATTTTCCCCAACCGAAAAATCCCAAAGAAATTAAGTCATTTTTAGGTTTAGCCGGATATTATAGGCGATTCATCCCCAATTTCTCTAAAATAACCAAACCATTAACGAAGCTACTACAAAAGGACGTACCTTTTAACTTCGACAATGATTGTTCAAATTCTTTTCAAAATTTAAAACAAACTTTAACGACAACACCGATTCTCATTTACCCTAATTTTAACGATGAATTTATTTTAACCACCGATGCAAGTGCATTCGCCATTGGTTCTGTCCTTTCACAAGGCAACATAGGCAAAGACTTACCTATCGCATACGCATCTCGAACTTTATGCGCTGCGGAAACCAAGTATTCCACGATCGAACGCGAGCTTTTAGCCATAGTATGGTCAGTAAAGCATTTTAGGCCATACCTATTCGGCAGAAAATTCAAGTTGGTAACAGACCATCGACCACTTACCTGGTTATTTCCAATAAAAGACCCAGGAAGTAGACTCGCACGTTGGCGATTAAAACTAGAGGAATACGACTATGAGATCGTATACAAACCTGGCAAGATCAATAAAAATGCGGACGCGCTATCCCGAATTAAGATCAACCATTTTTCGGAATGTTCTAAACTCCACTCAAAAATTCTAGCCGCTAACGAAACTGACGATTCAGAATATGACGAACAAGACGATGACGAAAACCCAAACGAAAATGCCCAAATAACTAACGAGCAAGTCGCTCACGAATTCGATATTTTTGTTAATTTGTATAAAACGAAATCTTTGATAGACTATTCGAAAATCAAAACTTCCAACAAACAACTTTTGGACAGAGAACATAAAAATATCATAACCTTTTTCCAGCAAGATAACTTGCAAGATCTACATCATAAAATAATCGAAGACATTTTCGAAGAACATCCTGAATTTTACAAAAACACTTAATATCGTTTCGAGTAAATCAGTCAGGCATAGGAAATACTTTATAGTCCCTTTGCCATTCGACGTTAAATCTACAGTAGAACATTTGTTCATGGTACTGTATAAAAGACAAAACATTTTAGACCTTTCCAAAACGTATTATGTTGAGAACAATCTAGATCTCCCGATACTAGAAATGTTATCATTCATTTTCGCAGAAAAAGACTTAAAAATCGTAATATGCCAGAACATCGTTCAAACCCCCGATGAAAATCAAATCCCTATCATTTTAGACCAACATCATTGCGGTAAAAATAATCTTCACCGCGGAATAAACGAAACGATGCGGAGAATTAAAAATAAATATAATTGGCAAGGATTACCTAAGGATGTTGAAAACTTTATCAAATCTTGCGAGATTTGTCAAAAGAATAAAGTGTATCGTAAAAACATGACTAGTCCTTTGGTAATTACGGAAACGCCAAGAACGCCATTCGAACGAATCAATATCGACATATTTCAGACCCCAACTCGAAATTACGCTTTGACCATTCGCGACGAGTTGACTAAATTTACCCAGGCATACGCAATCCAAGACAAATCTGCAAAATCTGTAGTAAACACCCTGTTACTATATTTCCAACACTATGGCACCCCTTTGAGAGTCCATTGTGACTACGGTGGCGAATTTGACAACAGACTACTAAAAGATCTCTGCACTTTATACGACATAAAACTAACATATTCAAGTGTAGGACACCCTCAATCTAACGGATCGATAGAACGATTTCATGCCACCCTAGCTGAAATGATTAGAGTCCATAAAGCCGAAAACCCTGACGAACATCCACTGACTATTTTACCCTATGCAGTAATATGCTATAATAACTCAGTTAATAAAACCCACGGTTTTAGTCCATACGAACTAGTATTCGGACACACTTCTTGTAGACCACCCGAAACCTTATACAATCAAAAAGAGTTGATAACTAAGTATGTTAGAGACCTTAACAACAGAATTTCGCACTACTATAAAATAGCGCGTAGTCGTACGCTAGATCAAAAAGCAAAAGCGAAAATTCGTTTCGATAAACATGTCCCCGGAAATCGACCCGATTACCAAATTGGAGACAAAGTCTACGTAAAAGAATCCCAGATCAAAGACAAACTACACAACAAATTTAATGGCCCATTCAAAATTATAGAAATCTTTCAAAATTCAGCTCTTTTATCTAACCCCGAAACAGACCAAACTACTAAAGTTAACTTTGACAGGATGAAACCATATTTTGAAAATTAAACTTTATTTTCAGGTTTCTCTTGCTGTTCGGATCAGCAGTATCCCAATATACAATAACGCCCATAAACAACACTATCGGAGTGTATTACCACCGAGACACTGACATTGTAATCTCCCACAAGAAATGGACATTACTAATACATAAGAACATTTCCTCACTCAAGACAGCCATTGACAGAAATGACAAAATTTTAGACAAAATCTTCATCACACTTGACCCGGCATATTTAGACATGGTAACCTTCACAAGTGAAGTTAAAACACACCTTAGTCTATTAACACAAATTTCTAAATCCATAAAGAGTAAATTTGACGAAATATTGTTCGATACGAAACGCTACAAACGCGGACTCTTGAACGGTATAGGTTCAATATTTAAATCAATAACCGGCAATCTAGATGCTGAAGATGGCGAATACTATCTAAACTGTATTAACAAACTTAATAATGACGAACACCAATTGGAGAACTTGCTCAAAAACCAAATATCTGTCACAACTTCGGTCATAAAGAATTTCAATCTAACTGTTCGACAATTACAAATCGACGAAGAGACATTCAATAAGGACATGAAAGAAATCGAAAAACAGATTTTAAAAATCGAAGGCGAAACGCGAATAGCTTATACAAAATTAAAATTCCTAAGTATTTGCGAGCAACTCATGGCAAGCTATTTATTTATCGAGGACAATTTAAACGATATTTTAAACTCCATTACTTTTGCGAGACTTAAGATAATTCACACATCAATCATTAATCCTCAGGACCTGGTAAACTCTCTACAAGAGATTTCACAAAACTTACAAAAGAACAATTTGCCTCTCCCGATCAAATTATCAAAGGTTTCACAATACTTAGATATTATTGAATTGAAAGCTTTTCAGGTAAATTCAGAATTAATATTCGTATTAGACATACCACTAATAGACCCTCAAACATATTCTGTTTTTAAACTATATCCCATTCCTATTCTGGATAATAGAACTGGTCTATTTCACATTTTATCAACTTCTCAAAAATATATCGCGAGAGATGATGATTCTTTGATGTTTATACCCATCGCAGACCTCGAAAGATGCAAACCAATCTATCCTAATACCAAGCTATGCTCAAATTTATTTGCATATCCAATTGACAACAATGCCATATGCGAAGCCCGTCTCTTCAAGAACCTCGACACACTACCTGAAAACTGCCAGACGTCACTCATCATCAGTCAAGGCTACAACGTGCAAGAACTAGGTGAGAACAAGTGGTTAGTGATAAACGCAGAACCCTTACATGTGACGATTAATTGCCCCAAAATAAGTTCGACCGACATAATATCTAAAAACTCGATCATTAAACTAAAACCAAAGTGCTACGCTTTTGTAGGCATTACAAAAATCCAAGCCAGTACAAGTGACTTTACTAGTGTAAAAGACAGTAATCACCCAATTCAAGTCCCGTTTGAGTGTTGTGGCCAAATTCCCGAAAACATTCGAGTGCCCAATCTAAAACCTTTGAAGTTGAACAATTTAAACACCGAAGACCTCGAGATTGCTAAACACAAACTCGACCAATATTCAAAAGACTTAGACGACCTAATTAATGAACCCTTTGTCACCAAACACGTCTCTTGGTTCACTTACTTCATAATTGTTTTAATCTTCGGACTATTATTTGTGTACCTATTCTATAAATATAGAATACGCCGAAGAAATTCAACCACCGATGTCTCCACATCGCCCCCAGCTCCTCCGAGACCTAGTAAACTCTCCAGGACATTTACTAGCATACTTCCTCAACGAAGACGACCTCCACTAAGAAGAGAAGACGAAGAATCCGAAGACATAGAGCTTAGTTAAAACAGTTTTGTGCCTTTCTAACTTTTGTGCTGAAACTCTTCAGTGAAAATTTATTCAATTTTATTTTTATACATTTTTATGCTTTTTATACATGCACTGTATTGCATTTTTACGCTTGCTATTTTATATTCTATATTTTTACATTTTATACTTTTACAATTTTACATTTTTGCACATTTTACATTTTTGTCACATTTTACTGTACTTTGTATTTCATACCTTTCATTTAATTTCAATTTCAAAAGTTGCTGTATAATCACCAACTTTTTCTATAAGGGGGAAGTTGTTATATAAAATATTACCAAATAACTTATAAGATTTAGAGTCATATGAAAGTAGCCTTATCAGGCATATCATATTTCATATGGCAGCTGCTCCTTTTGCTAACTCAACATCACCTGATTCACAGGCTCCTTCACAATATTCCTTTGTTCTAAGACTCTTCAAGTCAGCACTTTTAAACTTATAAATATATGTAAAGGAACGTTTGCTCCTCAGTTATAATACTCACTTCAAACCATGAAGTTATAAACTCATTTTCATTCTCTTCACTTCTTCATGTCTGGATAGTACGTACTATCCATTTAAGTAAATAAATCTTTTTAAAAAGTTCTTTGTGTTGTGTGTGATGTAACAGGACTACATACAAACGGCCGTTTTTGCATATACAACCGACAATCTCAGCCTAGGATATTCAAGGTAGTATACAATTACCCGTTTTGTTGATATTTTCAGTTTTCTAGCAAGAGTAACAGTTCCCTCCACCAGCCGATGGCACCCCTATCCGCAAGATAGTCTCCTAAAATAGGATTTTTATTACTATCAAAGTGCGCATCGGTTTCTTTTTAGTTGAAAAAATAATTCCGCGTTGCATACTAACATCAAAAAATCAGTTTGTACTTCGACATCAATGAAATTCTCGGTTCAGTGCTATTTTTTACCCATAGAGGCGCGTTCGGGGGGGGGGGGTTGCAGGGTATTGAGAATACTGGTATTCGATTAAGTGCCCAAAAAACATAGGGAGCGAAGTTTTACGCAATTGTATCAACATAGGACACTTTGCGCTCTTGTTATTGAATTGCGATGGAAAATGATTTTTTTCAATATGTCAAGTTGAAAATTGTCCGTTCATCATTTTGATTAGAGAACGGACATTAGAGAATACCAAAATTAGCCTAAAAATAGCAGACGAGAATTATCGGAACGGATATTTGGCGATGACACGAATTTCCACCCGTTCCCAGTTTTCAGTATTTAACCCCTTATATCTTCACACAAGACTCAAAATTTCCATTTTTATTTTTTCCTCGAACTATACATATTTATGAACATCAAGAAACAGTAACCGGAAATTAGGTGATTTACTCAGATGACATGTTATTTTTTACAAGTTGAAGGATACATTTCTACCCTTTCGCGCCACTAAAAATTTCCGTCGCTCTGAAATTTTGTATCCTTGTTCAAAGACATAGGCTTTGGCTTTCGAGCTGAAGGTGAGCACTACGGTTTGTGAGTGTGGAATACTTTCTCTAACAATATTTTAGAAATTATAGAGAAAAGACCTCAAAACGTCAAATGCGAAGATAGAAATAACTATCTTTTGTTTGACGTTACCATAGCAACCAAACCACTAAATGTGACTTAATAGCTTCTGATTTGCCGAAAGCCGTCCGGTATTATACCATAACAGTGTGTTGGAATGATACTTGTTCCGACACAATTTTTAATTGTGGAATTTTCAGTTTCTGAAATAGTGTTCCAACACACAGTTATGGTAATACCGCACGGCTTTCGACAAATCCGAAACCATTAAGCCACACTTAGTGGTTCGGTTGCTATGGTTACGTCTAGCTTCGTATTTGACGTTTTACACCGTTCTGAAGTTTTTTTGCATAATTTATAAAATCTTATTAGAGAAAGTAGTAAAGTCTACAACACGTTTGGAATGGCATATCCCACTCTCGCGAAACATGGCACTCGCCTTCGGCTCGGACTACAAACTTTTCGCTCGTGTGGAATATGGGCGATTCCAGAACTTGTTGTAGAATATACCATTAAGTACCTCATTAAAGAAATGAGAAGACTCTTTAGAACTACATTTCATTAAATCAGCTGAACTGATAGCAATATTGAAATACTAAAAAAAAGTCACAGAATTACTTCTAGAAGAAATAGGCGACATGTGCTTGGCAGTACATTGTTCAGCAGCTCGAATATTTTTTCTAAATTATTATTATTGTCGAGAGGAACACATGTTTGCCCAAACGGACTGCTGTTTGCCAAACTCCTGTTATTAGCTACTGACGTGTCGATACATATATCTGAAACTTCCAACCGCCATGACGTCGGGCCTGTAGTCAGATGAGTGTCAGAAAGTACTTGGCATCCCGTGGGAAGAAAATTTCAGCACCTCTGAAGGAATTTCAACATTAGCTGAACGAAATAAGTTTGCATATTTTCGTAAATTATGAAGATTGGAATCGAGGAACAAAGCCATCATAAGACAAAGAGATAACCTAGTGTACTCGAGACTATCTGCGTAGTTTTTAAGTTGTGGAATTGGTAATAGCCCAAGAGCTCATGACACCGAGGATGAAAGAGCTTTGTAAAATCTAATATTTATTTATTTATTAGTTTATTCGAAAATAATGATCAGTCTGCGCGCTGATAGAACAGCGAGCAGTCAGCTCTCATTTTCGAAGCGAACTCGTGTCGTTGGAGAAGTAAAATCCTCGACTTCTTACTTCGGCGGCCGCTATCTCACTTAAAAATTACCGGAACATATCGTGCCCCACATAATCGGATTGAAAGTTTAAAATGGAAGGATCAATTTTGTCTAGAAAAAGTTATAGCGATTTATGCGAAGATGTGTCGAAATCGCATAAATTTTTTTATCCTATTGTAGGTATGGTTTTTCCAGAAAAATGAAAGTGCCCGCAAGAATCTGAAAAAATTCATATGTAAGTAGGAAGGCAAAAGACATCGAATGGCGCAAACCGCAGCTCTGTATCTCGTTTCATTTTCGAGACTTAGCCGCCGGAAGTAGGTTAAAAGACCGATTTTTACCTATTCGCCTTCCGACGTACCCCTGATTTTTTTCATATTCTTGCGGGCACCTTATTTTTATTTATTTTTTTTGAAAACCATACAATAGTATTAAAAAATTTATGCGATTTCGACATAAGATTTTGCTGCCATTAATAGATCAAAAGGTGGAGGGGTACTATTAGCAGTAAATATAAAATACACTTCTTCTTTATTAAGCCTTGATACTGCAGGTTTTAACAACATACTTGCCATCGACATCTTAGGTATAAAAATTTCAAATAATTATCAGTCTCACATATTTGTCATCTACATACCACCGAGTATACCTGTTGCCGATTTTGAATATTTCTTTGAGACACTAGTTACCCTGGAGTAATTACAAAATAACGATAATGATATAGTCATTTTGAGTGATTTTAATATCCCCAAATATGCATCTTACCTAAAAGATCAAAATCTAACGCCCAAATTAGAGCCTTGAATAATTTTCTAGACACTAATAATGTATCTCAATACAACTTATTATATAATGGCAATGACAATATTCTTGATCTGGTATTACACAACAAAAACTGTGATGTATCTCAATCTCCTGATCCGTTAACTAATTAAGATTTCCATCACCCCGCTCTGATCATATCAACTGAAATAAGTAGGTACTGTTAAGAACCTTAATAATAATTTTTCAACTAACCTTCTCAACATAGACTGGTCCTCCCTCTCTTCTTTTAATGACGTCAATGGTGCATGCACTCATTTTTACAACAAACTTGACTCTGTATTTGAATCTTGTGTACCTAAGAAATTGACTTCTCGTAGCGGCAGATATCCTCCGTGGTTTAATGGCAGTATCATAAACAAATTTAGCCTTAAAGAAGGAGACAGTATGCAAGAACCTGTGATCTACTTATACACAATAACCTCAAAAACATCAGAAAGGAAATAAAATATGATACCAATTTAGCCTACAGAAATTTCTTGCAGAACTCTGAAGATAATATAAAAAATGATCCCAATAAATTTTGGGCTTTCATCAAAAGCAGAAAAGGGTCGGCAATTGTATCTGAAGAGATGTTCTTTGAGGGATCTTCGCCAAACAATCCTGATATACTAAATGCATTTGCCAATTATTTCGGTCAATCTCATAATGAGTCCTCATTAGACGTCGAGGAACATCACATTGGGACCGATATACCTAACAATAACCCTATTGTTAGCATAAACTCCATCACTGAAGATGAGGTTATTGGGGGTCTAAAACGAATTAAACCCAAAATGACGACCGGTCCTGATTCCATTCCAGCTTTTTTATTAAAGGACTGCGCCATTATCTTTGCATATCCTCTAACTCTATTTTTAACTTAATCTTAAAAAAGTGCCTATTTCCTGACCTATTGAAATATTCCAAAGTATGTTCCTTCTTCAAAAAGGGAAACAAACTAGATATTGAGAACTTTAGACCAATCTCTGTAATTTGTAACTTCTGTAAAGTCTTAGAAATATTACTTCATGATAGAATATATCATTCAATTAACACCAAAATCTTTATTAATCAACATGGTTTTATGAAAGAGAGTTCAACAACAACATATTTATTCTGTGTAACTCAATATATTTCCGAATCCTTAGATGAACGTGGGCAGGTAGATGACATATATACCGATTTCTCCAAAGCGTTTGATAGAGTTGATCACCAGTTGTTACTTAATAAATTATAAAAAATCGGCTTCTCATATTCTTTGCTCCTTTTGTTTAAATCTTATTTAATGAATAGGAGTCAGTACTTTGCATTAAATGGGTTCAAATCGATCGAATTTGCTGCCACATCTGGAGTTCCCCAGGGATCTATTCTGGGGCCCTTGTTTTTTAACATATTTATTAACGACGTAGTGAACGAAATTAATTTGCCTCAGCTTTTATATGCCGACGATCTAAAAATTTTCACAGTAATTGATGAAATCGATGACTGCTTTCAACTTCAGACTTGCCTTGACAAAATAAACACCTGGTGTATAGTAAATAAATTATTCATGAATCCTAGTAAATGTAACGTAATGTCCTTTTCTTTAAAAATATCACCTTTTATTTTTGATTAGAGGTTAGATAATGTCATACTTCAAAGACCTATACCATTTCGCGACCTCGGCGTAACTTTTGATAGTAAATTATCCTTCACTGATCATATCGATACCATTGTGTCTGAAGCCTCCAAAGCCCTTGGATTCATCGTTGGTACTAGTCGAGAGTTCACTAATACTGATACTCTGAAAATTCCTTATCAATCCTTCGTCAGATCGAAACTTGGGTACGCATCGCTAATTTGGAGTTCCAGTTATGATGTTCACAAGAATAACTTGGAGGCAGTTCAACATAGATTTCTTAAATTACTGTGGTTCAAATCCGACGGTACCCATCCAGTGATTGGTTTTCCGCAAAGTAACTTGCTTGATAGATATTCTATGACTACTCTTGAGGATAGGCGTACGTACTTTTCTCAAATATTTTTGTTTAAATTACTACAAAATGATTTTGACGCACCCGAAATAATTAGTAAGCTTAATTTTCACGTTCCCAGATTAACCTCTCGTAATCACCAATTTTTCTATTTACCTACGCCGCGTACCAACGTACTAAATAATTCACCTTTATATACGATTTGCAGTACTTCTAACAAATTATGTAGCGATGTTTTTAATTGCAGCCTTAGTGACATAAAACAAAATGTTCTAAATTAAATAACCAGTGACTGTCTTTGTTTTTTTTAATTTACTTTGAATCACATATGTGTATATATAGTTTTTATATTTAAACATTTTCCATGTTATTTTTTTTCCCTCTCTTCGTATCATAAGTTCATTCTACTTTCTTTCTATGTTGTTGTACATCTTGTAATTAATGCTTTGTATGCCTTTATTCCTGTTCTGTAATTGGGTATCTTCCCTGTTGAACAGTGTATGCAATAAATAAATAAATACATAAATAAATAAATCTCCTCGCATATACCGCTCTAACTTTATCTGGACAAAATTGACCTCCCCCCCCCCCATTTTTTGTTCTTGATCAATTGGAAATTAAATTTCGAATCAGATGATGTGGAGCACGATATGTTCCGGCAATTTTTAAGTGAGATAGCGGCCGCCAAAATAAGAGGTCCGAGGATTTCACTTCTCCAGCGACACGGATCCCCTTTGACGAGCTTACTGCTCGCTGTTCTATTAGCGCGCAGATCGACCATTATTTTTGAATAAACTAATACATTAATATTAGATTTCACAAAGCTCGTTCACCCTCGGTATCGTGAGCTCTCGGGCTATAAACTTAGCACTTACTATTCAACAAAATTACAGTTACACATTTTATCATAGATATTATTAACACGATAATTAATTTAACAATAATCATGATCAAGGATGATGCCTAATGTAAACAGTATAAAACAAACATTGAAGTAGCAGGCATTATATCTTGTTCGTTAATTGTAGATCAAAAATGCGATGGAAACCGATTAGATTAAATACAATTTAAAATTTAACAGCATGTACAAGACGCATAGTAACAATTCATTCATATGTTGAACCAATAAACTTTAGATCATTTTCATTTTCACAAAAATTTGTGTATATTAATGACATTCTTAGATAGATAACTTTCTTTATAAATATTGTGACAAATGTTATCGTTTTAATCGACTAAAAGGGGTTTAGTTCCATCCATATGTATGTTTATTAATATATCTGTTCTTTCATTACTATAAATTCTGTAGTTTCTTAGTTACTTATATTGCAGGGTGATACTTTTCACATTTTTCTGGTTAACTATTTCCCTGGTGTCCGCCCTATATACTTCTCGTTAAAAATATAGCAGGTTTATTACCTAACAATTTTGCCACATATTATTATTAAATTCGTTGAATGAGATATTTTTTTTAGAATGGCCACTCTGCAAATGTTTAACTAAAAGTATACTCCATTAACTCGTTGAGAATAATGTCAACTACCTACTAAATATTTACTATTTTTCGTCAAACGATTTTGCAGAGATAGATATTTATTTTATGTACGCTGCTGTTTAAACTTAATTTGTATAATTCGATTGATTAAGATGTAACAACTATTCTCTTAGCTTAATCTTCTGTTTACCCCATTCCAAAGGTGTATTCTGGCTCTAGCCAATGATTTTGGGGGTGTACGATTTTTTTCCTCGCATTCGGATACAGTGACGGATAATACATAGGGATACATGGGTCTAGTTCGCCGGTCCGATTTTTTTTTTGTGGTGCTGTGTATTGAGAGGGTGGCTGATGTCCAAAAATATTTGAGAATTTTTGTTGCCATACACACACACACACTAAAACACAATGCTATTTTGATGACGCCTCTAATAATCAATTGGGAATGTTGGAGGTTGTGGTGGCGGTGGAAATGTCATAAAGAAAATTCAGACGCTGACTTCTAGTATACAGTGTGAGCCTAAAGAAACGCACAAAATTCATATCGTATGTGTCATTTTTCAAAAAAATTCTCGAACAGGTCGATTTTAGTTTTGTAAATGCTACATTTTGTCACTTTACCAAAATTTATGACGTCATTGGTTTTTGAGTTATAAAGCCATCATAATTTTTTTTTAATGGAAACATACATTTTTGTTTACTGTTTTTGGTGGTATATTCCTCTAGCTCTCTAGTGATATAAAAATGATGTCACCTGAGCCACTCTTTTGGAAAAATGACATTTTATGTAAAAATAGCTTACCTTTCGCACATTCACGCAACTGTCTATCATTTGTTTCAATATTATCACGTTTCATGGCTTTTCCATTTGAACCAAAGCGTCAGTAGCAACCTGATGACCAAATCCTCTATTACCCGATTGAATCATAACACATATTTGTCCTTTTGCGTCAATACCCATTTTGCAGGCAGCCCATTTATCGTATATTTCATCTACTACTTGGATCTCGGCATAATGGTTTCCAGCTCCTAATGTTCCCAACTGGGGTAGACCTATCTTCTTTGCCCTCATACTAACTTTAGATGGATCTGCATTTAATATTCTACCATATTCTTCACAATGTTCCTTATCCTCACCCAAATATACCCTTCCCGAAGTGACCAATCCATACCCATTTCCAGTGCTTCTTCCAAGTCTTTTGCATTCATGGGAATTATTCCTTTTGAACCTACACCTACTGGGATGTGATCGAACAAGCCCTGGGCAAGTTGTTCTTTCACTGGCTGAACGTCTTGTTCAAACAAATTGGTCCTTAATAATCTCACTCCACAATTAA
Source organism: Stenurella melanura (assembly GCA_963583905.1). Taxonomy (NCBI): domain Eukaryota; kingdom Metazoa; phylum Arthropoda; class Insecta; order Coleoptera; family Cerambycidae; genus Stenurella; species Stenurella melanura. The sequence goes on from OY757309.1 coordinate 201,332,563, forward strand.
CTAGCATGAAAACATTTGACATACAAACAAAACAAAGAAAATAATAAAAAAACAATCACCTTAACAACAGAAAGATATAGGCCTTTTTGTGTAAAGTATCGATAACTTTTTTATTCCTGGCACGTGTGGAACCTCAGTTTTGTGACACTTCTGAGACAGTGTAAAACTAGTGAATGCGATGTCACGTTTAAGTGAAAGAGAACGCGTAGAACTTTTGATGATGGTTAGATATGGCGATAGGCTGAGAACTCATCAAGAAGCATGTGATGTTTTCAATGCCAAGTATCCCGAAAAGCAAATTTATAGATCCACTATAAGTAGATTGGTGGCTAGATATGATGAATCTGGCAGTGTAGCAGACCTCCCTCGATCTAGTCGCTCTAGTACAAGCAACGAAACCAAATTAAATATTCCTCTAGAAAGTGAAGAAAACCACCATCTTTCGACAAGGCAGCTGTCTTTAAATCATAACGTGAGTCAAACTTCTGTTGTACGTCTATTGAAAAAAGAAAAATACCATCCATACAAAGTGCCATTAATCCACGAATTGAATGAGGACGATCCAGATCGACGCTTACAGTTTTGTGAACAGTTGATAACCTTGTGCGATGAAAACTCAATTTTTTTAACGAATATTGTTTTTTCGGATGAAGCTACATTTTCTTTAAAGGGGACTGTACATTGGCATAACTATAGGTATTGGTCACGCGAAAATCCTCATTGGATTCAAGAAACCCATACACAGCGACGAGGCAAAGTAAACGTGTGGGCAGGTATGATTGGGACCTTTTTTTTTGAAGAAAATCTTACGGCCGCAAGATATTTACAGTTTTTGCGAGTTGAGTTAGTGCCAGCCTTAGCAGTTATGTTTCCAAAAAATGAAGATGAAGATATTCCTGCTGAAAACGTCTGGTTTCAGCAAGACGGGGCCCCACCTCATTTTGGGATAGCAGTGCGTCCGTTTTTAGATGACGATTTTACTGGAAGGTGGATAGGTCGTCGAGATCCGATTGAATGGCCCCCACGTTCACCGGATTTAACCACCTTAAGACTTTTTCTTTGGGGTTACTTAAAGTCAAGGGTGTATTTTAACAGACCGGATACCATAGAAGAATTGAAAGACAGAATTGGCTTGGAGATGAGACGAATTGCCCATGAGATGATTCAGAATAGCGTGCAAAATGTCTATACCCGTCTTGGTCACTGCCAAATGGTTGGAGGGTCGCAATTTGAGCAAAGGAGATGATTTTCTTCTCACTATTACTTACGTAAGATGTCGATTAATAAAAATATTTTTTTCCAAAAGAGTGGCTTATTTTTTTCATATCACCAGAAAGCTAAAGGAGTATACCACCAAAAAGAGTAACCAAAAATGTCTCTTTTCATTAAAAAAAAAATGCATGATGACGTCATAACTCAAAAATCAATGACGTCATAAATTTTGGTATAGTGACAAAATGACAAAATGTTGCATTTACGAAACTAAAATCGACCTGTCGAGAATTTTTTTGTTAAATGACATACCAAAGATATGAATTTTATGCGTTTCTTTAGGTTCACATTGTATATTATATACCAAATCCCAAGATTCTGGATTTAGTAGAGGGTCCACGCCTTCGAAAGCCGTCAAAATCGCCAAGTAACCCATTCCAGCAAGGTAAATAAATTTTTAGCTCGCATATCGAAAGAGGGCCCTAATGGGCATCCGAAATGACTTGTTGGACTTTTTTTGGCGCTTGCACAACTTCTCCACAAGAAAAAAAGATGGCGGAACGTTATTTCAAGAATTTGTGTTTTTAAACATATACCTCTCGCTACAAAATTAACTACGTGCGATATTTATATGATTTTTTATATTTGTATACTACTGACATAAGCGCATATATCTGTATTGATAGAATTTCAAAATCTCTTACGATCTTTTTCTAAATAAATCCTAAATCACAGGAAGGAAATTTGTGTGTTTGAATTTTCGACGTGCGATCAACTATATTAAATGTTTAATTTTTTTATATATTATATGCGAATGAAATATGGTTTAAGATCAAAAAAGTTTTTGCAAAAAAATTAGCTCCATATCTTTTACAATTTTTGAGTTACAGACTTTTCAAATTAAACCATAATTTAGGACCGTAATACTCCTATTACCATCTGGTTAATTGTAATGCATCAAGATAGTAAGTCAATACATTTTTGATATTGTGTTATTATTATTTATAATTTTACAAAAATATTAATATGTAAAATGAAACTCATTTGGCATAGGATTTATTAGATCTATAGGTTATGAAGGTGTTGTATATGGAGATATGTATTATATATACCATCATTATACAACATAGAAATAAAATATAAGCACGTACACAAAACGTCTAATTTATAAGTAATAATAATAATAATAATAATAATAATAATAATAATAATAATAATAATACACAGCTCAGTAAGCATCGACAAAGCACTACTATACTAGTAAGAATTACTGTCTGTTAAACACTGCTCTGTATTATTTCTGCCCTTAAAACAATTGTAGGAAAGGCCAGATGCACATGCAACAGAACATCAACATTTTTAGTCACACTCTACTTTACAATTCCACTTTTTTTAACCACTTGTGGTTTTTTGTCATCATTTGTGGGTTTATTTGGTTATTCTCTATCAGATATCCAAATTTTCTGGAAGAGTGTGATGTGTTATCTTAACCGTTTTTCATGTCACCGAGGTAATTTGTTTAAAATCCAGGATTTTGTGTTAGGTAAGGAAAGTATAGGAGAATCTAAACCACCTCTTGTGAATAATTTTTACAATTAAAATTATTTTGCAGTAAGCAGGGTTTGACCCTGCTTCGCTAAGTACTTCAGTTGCAAGCTAAGCTAAGTATATCAAACTACTGGATTTAATGACCGTTTCAAATGCAGTAAGTAAGCTCTCTTGTAGGACTTAGCGAACGTATGTCTAATAACTTTATGAAAAATAAATGCTACCTCGGTGAATCTAATTAAACTCACTATGGCCATACAGATTCACATAGGTCTTTCGACCATCTTCAATCACACGATCACCATTTGCATCGCAGTTATCTCCAAGATTAGTCAAACTGTTTAGATGGCCTGTTTGATTTAAGGCAACTGTAACTGCTCACTTTTTCCCCTTCAGAAAGAATAACTGACAGGTCACACAATACATAGACTGCCAATAAACAATATTTACAATATTTTCTTCTTCATCCTAATTATTTATTGATTTCGTGAATACTATAAAATACCCTTTGTTGTCGTATATCCACAAAACTTTTTTAGTTTTTCTATTTTCGAAAAATTAAACATATCTTTCGTAAATATTATTGTGTTGGTTTGTTCATGACTGCACTTTAAATTTTATGCTAGGCGGGAGGAATCCAAGTTCACATTGTTGGGCAACATTTATCCTTATTTACACCAATATTCAGAAATGTATTTTATATGATTGGTTTGTTTTCTTAAGTCATATAATACTTTTTTAAATCTGAAGTTTGGGTCAATTTTTATTTTTAAACTCAATTTATTAAAACTTAATAACGATTTCGTACTCTATTTGCAAGTCTAGATATACTGTCCTAAACCAAAATGACGTATCTTAAAATTTCCTAAGCAAATTGGAGGTACTTCAAAGTTTCCTTGTTGACCGACTTTTTTCAATAATCAATAAACCATTATTGTTGCATCTGCCTCATAGAATTAAATCCAAAAATAGAATGAAACTATTTTAAAAAATAAGATGTGCTGAGATTAGCGGCATAAAACGTCAAATATCTCAAGAGGAGCGTATACTGAAGTACGTCTTTTTGACTTAGGACGGCAGTATATTACATGTAACAAATTACATCATAATTTAAAATCACGTATTTATTGCACCGAAATAATTATTTAATAAATTTCAGACAATGAGTGATCTAATGATCAAGAATAATATAACACCTAAATCAAATTAGGTATTAGATTAATATATGATCTATCCACAATTGCACAGAACGAGCCCTGCCGTAGCTGCCACGTTGCGCGCTATCATAACAAGACATTATTACGGTCAAATTTAAAAATCCGTATCTCGAAAACTGTATAAGATATCGAGCTAATTTTTTTTGCAAAAACTTTTTTGATCTTTAGACCATATTTCATTCATATGTAATAGATACAAAATTCGAATATTTAATATAGTTGCCCACACGTCGAAATTTCAAATACACAAAATTCGTTCATGTGATTTTGGATTTATTTAGATAAAAACCGTAAGTGATTTTGAAGGTCTCTTAGTACAGATAGATGCGCTCGTGTTTGTTGTATATAGATATAAAAAATCAGATCGATATTGCAAGTAGTTAATTTTTTAGCAAGAGGTATACGTTTAAAAACACAAATTCTTGAAATAACATTCGGCCATGTTTTTTTCTTGTGGAGAAGTTACGCAAGCCCAACAAAAGTCCAACAAGCCATTTCTGATGCCCCTAAGGACCCTCTTCCTGAATTCGTTTCCAAAAATCATTTACCTTGTTGGAATGGGTCATTTCAATTTTTAAAGCGTTGGACCCCTTACTAATTCTTTTTATTTTTCGATTACTATACTTCTACTCCACTATGTGGATGTGGAAATAATTAGTAACTCATTAAAATCAAATCATGTCGATATGGAATCTCGCTACCATTCGAGCATTTAAATATTTGAGGTTATCTGAGTTATATTTATTATATTAGAAACTAGACGTTTAACGGCAGTAATTAAAAGATAGTTCAATATAAGCTGAGTGGCATAAATAGTAAATACACCTGTAACAATGTTTAGTTTGTTAAGGAGTCTCAAGTATTGTTTATCGCCACTCAATAAATATCATTGCACCATATTCATAATAACATACCATATGAAAAAGTGAAGTGAAAAATGTAAGTCAGCGAAGAACAGTTCAAGCGTTAAATTTTGTTGGAAAATTATTGAAATATCCTTGTCATAATTTCTTGGCAAAAGGAATATATACAGTGTGTCTACGAATTCAGTTCGGAGAAAGGAACAATTTTTATTTGTAAGTTCACGAAGAGAAGCTAACATTAGAAGGATTTCTGTGTTTTATATAATGTCCGAAAATTATACTGTTATCTAAAATTTATATACAGACTGCTAAATATCTACAAGAATGTGAAAAACTACAGAGAGTGTTCATTTATTTGTAAAAATAACGAGAAATGGTATTACAAAGAAAGTTATGGATTAAAAGTTATAGTCAATTCTAAAATCTTTACCTCCTACTGGTAATTTATTTACTTTCAACCGTCTTACAAACATTTCTAGTACATATCAACAATATCTATTGTTATATCAGTTTCATGTTGTTATATTTGACGTAGCAAAATATTTTCTAAGAAATGCCAATAAAGAGACAAAAAGTATTTACGGTTGAATACTATGGTTGGGGGGGGGGGGGCGGCTATTTTCTATAGTGCAGTCAGAGACAAATTTCATGGTCCAATTCCTTGGCCACCTAGTAGCCCTGATTTGGCTATTGTAGATTTTGGTTTATGGAGTATCAAAAGGTCTATGCAACAGTATTTATTAACAATTTAGACAGTTTAAGGAAAGGTTTAGAGAAGAATTGTTTGTCAAAACGTGCATGCTTGAAAAGAACGGAAAAATAGAAGATTAAGATTTCATAATAGACTACAACTTTTAATAAGTATGTAAAATTTTTTGAATATAATTTTTCGTACTCTACACAAATGAAGGCACTTTGTTCTTTGTAGATTTTCATAGTTTTGCAAATATTGGGCACCCTGCACATAGAGAGTGCAGCAGGGTAAGCCTAGACCAGATGACCCTCCGGAAATTGAGCTGATATTTTTACCTTGACATCTCATTACTAAGAGGAACTATTTTGCAAGATATTACACCTCTGCCCCCTCTGGTTTTAAAATAAATTTATGGAATTTTGAAAAAAAAATTTTTTCCTTAATAACGTAACCAATTCTTATGATTTTTTATACATGGTGTCCCGATACTCCCGCCTTCCATTTTAGGTGCTAATTCAGCAACATTTCGTTTAGATTGCTTGGACCCGAAAACGAATTGCCATATGGGTAATTGTAAAGAGGACCTTTTTTATGCCGAATTAACCAGCGAATCATAATCAGGGATTAAAATACTAAAAATGTCAACTTGAAACATTAATATGTAAAAACAAAGGACACTGACCCCTCGTTTCTTCGCCCCTGGATAAATTTAATTTTCTATAATACTGTAAAACAATAACCTTTAATGATCGAAAATAGTTAACCAAGTTTCATAAAGTTGTCCCAAATTATTTTCGAGACAATTAGTAAAAACACCTATTTTGCGACATCCTTAGAAGGCCGTAGCTCCCTTAGGTAGCATTTCCGGACACATGTTAATAGGAACTTTGCTTACTATATTCGCATGGAGAATTAGCACCTAAAGGGGAAGGCGGGAGTTTCTGGACACCCTGTTTATGTGGTAGATATATTAAAGAGGTATTAGACAAAAAATAATTGAGTATGTGCAGTAAGTAATATACCTACCAAAATATTCGAATTAATAATTTTAAAATCTAAAAAATTTCATGTACCTACCTATATTTAGCCCCCCACTATGCTCTATATCATATATTTTTTTCAAAATTTTCATAAGGGTGCTAACAGTGCTAAAGAAAATTATAATCACTAATTATATATAAATTAATATTAATAGTCTTCCTAATAGAAGATAGAAGACTACTAAACAATTAATTCAACTGCACATTTTTTTATTCATATTTTTTTTATCTGCGTCAAGGGTAGCAAAGACCAGGGTAACGAGAATTCAGTGTAAATAGAGAGTTGTTGAGCATTCAAAGTAACGTAACGTTATGAAGATACGATAACTTTATTGCAATACGTATTTGTAAATAACGTGTTTTCAAAAAGAGAGTTGTTGAACAGTATCGTTATCGTTGACAGCGTAACCTAACCCTACTATTGTATTTTCATTGTTTGGGTTATTGCGTATTTATATAGTGAATATACTTATACATTATTTGTAATACAATATGGATAATGCCATTCAGATTATTTTCAATCATAGGGGTCGTTAACAGAACGATGTACACACACACAGTATAACGATAACGCTAAGGTGCCATACTACGTTTACTTTATCCCTCCGCAACGGAGACCGTTAACGTCATTAAAGTTACCGTATTTCCTAATTGAAACTGCGCATGCGTAGATGTCAAAATAACGTTATGGTATTTCACAATTGGCTGCTCAATAACTCTCTAGTGTTATATTTTTTAGGTTTGTTCATGTGTGTTGCTGGAGGCAGATCTGAGCAACTAAATCATCAATATGCCCTAAATTAGTGTCAGATCATATGATCTGGTTCTGTTCATTTGTATCGAGCAACTTGCTTGAGATCAAATAAATCACTGACTTCTTGCTCGAGCTCAGGAGTCCGAGCAATAAAATCAGAGCCGGAAATATAACCTCTCAATCCTTGGTAAACAAATAATAAACGGCGAGTAAAATAAGTTGTTATATGTATTTATTTATTATAAATGTTCAAGGAACAGGGAGGTGTTATTTTAAATGCCATCGTAAGGGATGTGCAAAATGATCATTACATTCTGCAAACCGAGGACGAGTGATATTTGTAATATTGAGTAAAATATAGTTAACTAGGAACCTTTGCCTACTTACATTATTAATATTTATTGATAGGTATATATTTTTTTACAAAATGATTGTGAATTAGCGGTAGGTGCAGTATTCTATTACCTTACACAATTCGAAATCCTGCAACAAATACCACCTTTCACGTGTTCGTTTGTGTTTTGAATTGTTTTGATTGCAAATGCTGTCATATGTCAAAATAACCTGCTAAAATGCGATTTTTTTAAAATCAGTTGATCTCATTCTAGCAACACAAATGAACAAAACTATTATGTGCATTCTTAATACGCGACAAATTAAAATACATTTATTTTTTAAGCTTCAATTTCATGTCTATACATGTTTTTATTTAATGTACTTGTACGACGCGCGACGCCATGTTATTAGGAGATTGACTATTCCACAATTCAGTGATTATTGTTTTCGTGTAAATATTAGGTCTGTTCCAACACACAATTTGATCGTCCGTTGAATAGTCAAAAGCAGTCTCTCGGTCGTTTATCTATTTATCTATCTCTATGACATATTCATGCCACGACTGGGTGGCTCCATTTGACCATTCAACGGACGATCAAACTGCGTGTTGGAAGAAACCATTAACGTGCGAAGAACTTCCAGTACAATATAGTGACTTTACAGATAGTGATTTGCCTTGCTGATTCGGTAGTAATATTAATTAAGTGACAAGAATCCTAAATGTGTGGTGAATTTTAGCACAATGTTATATCTTCCTCTGCCATCATTTTTTTTGTTCTGTCACTTTCAACAGGAAATGACCACACACCACACATTTAGGATTCTTGTCAGTCAATTAAGATTATTACTGAATCAGCAAGGAATATTACACTACTATCTGTAAAGTCATTATATTATACTACTATTTTTTCGCACTTTAATATTTACACGAAAACAATAATCACTGAATTGTGCAACAGTCAATCTCGTAATAACATAACGTCGTACTGTCGTGAGTAAAAAAATAGGACAAATACTTTTTTCTAATGTAAATCTGTTTCTATTTGAATATTTAATGAGTAGCCGAAATAAAACAGTTAGCACTTTTGTTACATTGTTTATTGTATGCTGTAGTTATTGCTAAAGCAGGAGATGGATTGTCAATGAGACATATTGCACTGCGTTATAACATTAACAAGAACTCTGTCTTTAACATTTTAAAAAACTGAAGAATAAACGGTACGATTAGTAGAAATCCTGGATCAGGACAACAAAGGATATCCAACTTAACAAGTAACTAACTATTAATATTTTGTTATTGCACCATTTCTATTTATAACTTCTATAAGTCTGTTTGGCATAGAACTAAATAAGCTTATACAATAATCGTTGGTAGTAATATTTTCTCATGCATTATTTACTACTTCCAGTAATTCTTGGGCATTCTGTGGTCTCACATTTAGTTTTTGGATACTTCTTACGAGTAGTCCCTATACGTCTTTCACAGTGTTAAGATTTGGACTACGACTGGGTCAGTTAAGAGCATTAATGTTGTTATCTTGAAACCAGTTTGTCACTGTATGAACAGTATGAACTGAACAATTATCTTGTTGAAACATGAATTCATTATTAGGAAATAATTGTGACACAGAACAAAGCATAGTATTGTCTAAAATCCTAATATACATTTCACTATTAAATCGTTCCTCAATATGCCACAAAACACCAGGACCACGTGCCGATATTCAAGCCCATATGTTAACGGAAAATCTACCACTTTTGTCATTGTTAGATTAATTCTCATCGAATCGAGTATTCGGGGGTCGGTAAACACGAATACGACGGATGTGTGTAGAATGGAAAGTTTTTTCATCTGTAAAGATTACATTGATTCAAAAATTTACATCATGCACTAAAAATTCAAGCACAAATCCCAGTCGAGCTTTTTTATGTTCAGCTTTAAGTCGTCATTTCTGTGCTACTGGATGACAGCCTAGCTCCGATTCTCTCACTCGCCCGCAACTAGTACTACTCGATCCAGGAAAATTCTTTCTTCAGCATCCTCAATTACTTATTGAAATGGATTTTCTACTAATTTATTTACCAATTGCAAATCTTGCTGTTGTGTTGATATCCTTTATCGCCCTGATCCAGGATCTCTACTAATCGTACCGTTTACTCTACTTTTTGAAAGTGTTAAACACAGAAAAATACGTTATAAGACCTGTGCTATTTTTTTAGCTCACGACAGTACAGTCATGAAATTGAGATTTAAAATTAAACGTATTTTAATTTGTCACGTATTAAGAGTGCCCATAAAGAATATTACATTTACAGTTAATGCTCGTTGACTTTGTCTTTCATTCCGTTGATGCATAAAAAAAATATGAATAAGAGAAATGTAAAGTTGAATTAATTGTTAAGTAGTCTTCTATTAGGAAGACTATAAATATTAATTTATATATGATTAGTGATTATATATATTTTTTAAAACTGTTCTAGCCTTAGGAAAATTTTGAAAAAATATGTAATATAGAGCATATAGTAGATTCGAATATACTGGTATTAGTGCAAATACTCAATAATTTTTTGTTTAATACCTCTTTATTATAACTACCACATATGTAGAAATCATAAGAATTGGTTGTTATTAAAAAGATTTTTTTTTTAATTCGATTAATTAATTTATTTATAAACCAGATGGGAGAGGGGCGTAATATCTTGCAGAATAGTTCCTCTTAGTAATATGATGTCAAGGTAAAAATATGAGCCCAACTTTCCGAGGGGCATCTGGCCCATGCTTACTCTACTACACTCTTTAGAAAAATACCATAATTTGCAGATTTCTCATAAAAAGTAGGCGATTTTATAAAGAATGATATTTTATCACAAACTTACGAATAAAAAAAGTTTCCACTCTTCCGACCCCAAGTCGTGGTCATACTATAAATAACACACACTATTGTATTTTGCTTATTTATTACACTTTCAAATTTTTAGCTCAGTAGTTAAAATTTATATTGATCATCATAAAAAGTTATGTTTTTAAAAAAGCAATATTTGTTCCATTTTGAGGTACCTCTCTTTGTTGCAATATTACAAGAGCACCCAGTTGAAAACATATTTTTAAAATCGTTGGTAATTATGTTTAAACAAATGGTAGTGGTATCTGGAGGCTATCATACATTGATTTATCAGAAAATGAGCAATTAAATGGGTGTTAGTTAAATAGTGTTTAATATTTATAAATAATGATGTATTTTCTTCCAATGGAATGCTAAGAATGACAACTTAAGTTTTTTGCTGCATATATTTTAAACATTTTTTTTGGGCTATCTCGATTTTTGATTTTACTCATTTAGAAATTAACACATAAATAATGAATAATTTACGAATACTTATATGAGAAGAACATATCGACACCTATTTGCCAAAACAACGTAAGCGACAATTTTCCCGAAATTGGGATTAAGAGTTTATCGTAAGCGACATAGTATTTCGCATCAGATGACAAAGTAATTTAGGCGCCATTACACATTTCTCTCACTTTAACGGAGATTCAAATGTATTGTTGACCAAGATCCCAGAGTCGCCAGACTTATGTCATTTTAGCAAAGCCAACATTTTGGCAATAAATAGAATATGTAGTTAAGAACGTATGCATAATTGCTAACTTGAAAGTGGGGGGGGGGGGCTTTTACAGGTAACCAGGTGCTAAAGGTACATAAAAATACTACGAACTTACGTCATAGTATGATGGCTGGTTTTTATATATGTTTGAGGGAATACTGTTAAAAACCAACATTAATTATTGCCAGACACTTCCCGTGGGCCCTAACTTGCGCCAGACGCTTTGATGTTCGAAAGGGACTAAGCAAGCTAGCTCATTAACTAACTGTGGACGCCCTAAAGCTAGAAAAAATCTAACCAAACCTAACAAGACATAATAAATCTTTTGTTTTCTTTCATTTTTTAAAATAGTTAGTAGTAGATGTGATTCCAAAATAAGTTAGTTAGCTAGCTTGCTTGGTCTTTTGCGAACTCTGAAGCATTTGGCGGAAGTTAGGGCCCACGAGAAGTCTCTGGCAATAACGAATGTTGGTTTTTAACAGTATTCTCTCAAACACATGTCAACACCAGCCGTCACACTATGACGTAAATTCGTAGTGTTTTTATGCACCTTTAGCACCTGGTTACCCCCACTTTTAAGCTAGCAATTATGCATACGTTCTTAACCACATATCACACTATTTATTGTCAAAATATTAGCTTTGCTAAAATTACGTAGGTCTGACGGCTCTGGCAACTTACTTTATATGTTTAAAAATAAAATACAATTTACACTAAAGTAAATTTTCAAAATGACCTCCCTCAACTTCTGTTCATTTTCTAGCGCGTTTAGCTAGGTCACCAATTGCTCGAAGTATTATTGCCGGATTATTCCGTATTTCGTCGCAGGTTGTAACGATGAGCTCGGTTAATTGTTGCCTATTATCAATTTTGACGCTATAAACTTCATTTTTTAAGTGGCCCAATCAAAAGTAATCGGAAAGGTTACAATCAGGAGACCTTAAATTTTCACAATTGAATGTACTTCATAAACTAAATGCGGATTATTGACACATTAAGTTGCAAACAATTAATTAATCAACTGCTTAGGAGATTTCTTGTTATTAACTGTCACTTTGATTAAACCTACTATGATTGATTAAATATTTCTTTAATTTATACCCGATTACCTATTAGGGCTACATTTTTTATTTAAATTGATCTTTAAAACGTGCCGGAATTAGGAATCACTCACGCTCAATAAAACTTTTGCAAATTATAGTTACAAAATTATTTGTTTCACATGACTTCCATTTAATACCGTTCTGAAATATTCTTGTATATTTAACACCGTATTTAAATAACCACAAAGGTGTAAAAAAAAAGTGAACTAGGCCATTTTGCTTATTTTTTTTGTGTTCTTATCGAATATCTTATAGAAATTCCAAAAAATATATACAGGGACATGTTTTTTAGAGGTAAAGGAGAAATCTAAATTTTAGTGACTCCGGACCTGGATTTTTCATGTGTCACATGTACTAATGAAGGCCCAATGAGAAATTTCTATGGGAGGTTCTGATTACCACTGATGTTCTCTACCTCATGTTAAGCTATGTCCCTCTCATGATGTAACACCCTGTTTATACATATAATTTACTGTCACCTCTGTGTTCTTAACTTACATTATGAACTTATGATGCTAAGTATGGAGTGAAATTTATCTCTGATCGAATCTCTTGAATTATCTGATTCTCTTTCATATTTATCTAACTTTTATTTAAATGGGTTCCTGTTATTAATTTCGATTAATTCCCTACTAACCTTCGACGTAAGTAAATCTATCTAGTAAACAGCATAAAATTATATTTAATACCAACATTGTTACAGATGAAAGCCACAGGGATAATTATTGTTTTACTGATTGGCAGTATTTATGGGAAACCGTTTGATTTCGCAGACGATGAACCGACTTGTGGCTATGATGTGAGTACAAAATAATACTAAATTTTATAAAGTGCTTTTTTATGGAAAACTTTTCATTTTGTAATTATCAATATTGTTACTCGTATTAAGTTAAAAGTTATCATAAAACGATAAATGCAATATTTTACGCATGACATGACGTGACATAATTATTTATTTAACTAGGTACCACTTAAAATCATGGACAAATGAATAGCAGGTAGAACCTTTAAACGAAAATAAAATAACCTTGTAAAAGGTCTTTAGTCCAAAAAATTGTGCCTCACTAGAGTATTTTTAAGTCGGCTAACGCTTCTTAATAAAACTAGTTTGAATATTTAAATTATAAAATAGTTATTTAGAGTCAATTGCTCTTGTCTAAATTTATTTGTAATTATTAAACAATGATATGCTATAAAAACGAAAATGCAGAGACAGTGTGAACAGCATTAAGAGAATAAAATTTTTCCTGCAATACATTAAATATATTTGTTCTTCATTACTTGTAAATTGCTCATATTTGCACCACAGCAATATCCACCCAAAAACGTAGCCAAGCTAGAGAGAAACAATGGCAAGTAAGTTACTCCTAGTTCGGTAGTCTCAGACAATGTGCAGTGTCTCTAAAGTAATCTTTCTAAAATAAGTTACAAAGAAATTTAGTCATGCCTTATTAACATTTAAAATATATTACAATTTGTGTATGCAACTGCAATTCATTTTGTTATAAAATATTTACATATTTACTAGTAACCATGAATCCAGATGTTATTGTATATCACGCGGTATTCTGCGTATTGTTACGTGTTTCCGCCCCTAGGAAACCCCTGTATGAATCCGTGCGTTTCAAATACTTTTAAAAAGGTGTAACCACTAACACTTTATTTAATAATTTACTGATTACACAATATTTCTAAACTAACTTTTACAATGTTTGTATTTACACTTCGGATTTATAACCTCACTTTTCGCTACCTAACTCCACTTTAATAAAACTTCTCTCTCCGCCATCGATTTCGCCTTATATATCCTAAAATTGCCTTTAGAGATTTCCATCTAGAGATTTCCAATTCCAGAACAATATAACTCTAGAGCCATCTACATGCTTCCAGAAGAGATGGCGTGTTTCACTGGTTGTCTAACCATTGGTATTTAATTTCAGATATTAGTATCATGGGCGCATCACTCGCCAGGTCTCAGGAGGGTGTAATGAGTAACTCTGCCCGCTCCTTAAGCCTGAACGTCCTGGTCAGGCAATTCAGAGTCATCAATGTATTTCGCCAATCTATCCAAATGCACGATCTTCATATTGGACTTTTTACTTCGTTGAATCCGATAGACGACGTCATTAATTCGGGTAATAACAGTGTACGATCCATCCCAAGGTGGTTGAAGTTTCGGTGACCTTCCTTTCTTTCGCTGTGGGTTGTATAGCCAAACCAGATCTCCCGTCTGGACCCTTCTGAACTACCCTTTCAGTCATATCGAGCCTTCATTCTGTCACTGGCTATGGTGATTTGATCTCTAACCAACTCATGGTTATTTCTTAGCTGGATATAAGTACCCTAATTCTCATACGCCGTCCACTTGGCATTCCGCTACTTTGTTTATTCTGTGTCTCTTCCATGTTTCCAGCATTCACTTTCCTGGAGTTCCGCTGTCGACAGTTTAGTTTGATCTGCCCTAACCTTGCCGCAGTTGTAACATTTAATACCTCCACTACTTGACTTTTCCCTGTTTTGTTGGTTTTCCTGTGTTCTTGGAGGATTCGATTTAGCCAGACTGATCATTTTATTCGTTTGAGAATCTCGTTCAAGATAGGGTTCTGGTTTCTCCCTTCTGGCTGCGATTCTTCGAGCGTCATAGCACCACTTTTGACTTTAGAGTATCCCTATAGACGGCTTCTACTTCTGATGCACGCACCAAGGCTTCACTACTACTGTTATGTCGGGATAGCCTGAGGACTCGCCTGATCTCCTCGTCCCGTATCCCATATAGGAATGCCCCCACTGTTAATTGCTCTTTAAATTCTCGTTGCGCATTAGGATATGCTAAGTGGCCAGTATTTCCACCGCAGCTTCAAATTCTTGCAGACTCTCTTCAGCTTTCTGAACGCGCAATTTCAGCTGGGCCTGGTATATTTGAGCAAGGTGTTGATCGCCATATCGTAGATCTAAGGCAGCTTCTAAAACTCTAAAGTTCTGTTGTTGGTCTACCAGAATTGTCCGGAGCAACTCTAATGCTTGGCCTCTTAAAGCCAGGAGTAATGCAATAGCCTTCTCCTCGTCATTCCAGTTGTTTGCAATTGCTGCTGCCTCAAACTGTCTCTTGTACATCATCCAGGAACTTTGACCGTCAAAGGAGGGAAGCTTTAATCGCTGGCCTGATGATATCACTTGCTGGTTTCGCCTTTCCCTCAATTGTTGTTTAAGTTGGTCTATTTCTCCCTCTACCTGGTGTATTTTCTCTTTGACTTCATTTGCTTTCCCTTTGACTTCGTTTACTTCTTCCTCGACTTTGTCCATTTTTACTTCGATCTTATTTTTGAGCTCTTCAGTGGCTGAAAAAAAGGCATTCTGTTTCATCTCTATAGCTTTCCTTAATTCTTCATTTTCCGTTTGTCGCCGCTTTTCCTCTTCTTGTTTTTCCTCTTGACGTCGTTCCTCCTCTTAACGTCTCCGTTCTTGATCCTCAAGAATTTTTCTTAATTCCTCTTGGCGTTTTTGTTCTTTTTCTTGCTGTTTTCTTTCTCGTTCTTCTTTCTCTTCCTGGCGCTTTCTTTCCTGTTCTTCTCTTCCT
This sequence comes from Stenurella melanura, assembly GCA_963583905.1. Classification (NCBI taxonomy): domain Eukaryota; kingdom Metazoa; phylum Arthropoda; class Insecta; order Coleoptera; family Cerambycidae; genus Stenurella; species Stenurella melanura. The sequence continues at coordinate 201,348,516 of OY757309.1, forward strand.
GGCGTTTCCTTTCTTGGTCCATAATAATTTTTTGCATTTGTACGAATAAGTCCTGTATTTTCTTTCGGATGCCATACTTCTGGTCGTTACTGGCATATAATTACAATAAAGTCAACAAAATATAACAATCACGTCAATATCGGTAATGAAATTGTCCAAAATCGCGAAACAGCACGAAAAAGTCTTTTGTTTAAAGTCTTTGTCACTATCCAACTAAGTAAAATTTCCCAAAAACGCACTTAACTACACGAAAAAGTGTTTAGAGTCTTTATCACTTCTCATTTCAAGGGATTTAATTACTACCACTAATACCCTATCCTCGAACAATGACCAGTAAATTAATCCTCCCTGTTAGCAGTAATTCCGAGAATGCTATCTCAGACTTCTCAAGCTCTTTCAAAAAAATCCTCTTGTTAAAATTCTGCTTCTGACGCCAATTGTTACGTGTTTCCGCCCCTAGGAAACACCCTGTATCCGTTGGTTTCAAGTAATTTTAACAAGGGGTAACCACTAACACTTTATTTAATAATTTACTGATTCACAATACTTCCAAACTAACTTTTACAATGTTTGTACTTACACTTCGGCTTTGTAACCTCACTTTTCGCTACCAAACTTCACTCTAATAAAACATCTCTCTCCGCATTCGATTTTGCCTTATATATCCTAAAATTGCCTCTGGATCCATCTAGAGATTTCCAATTCCAGAACAATATAACTCTAGAGCCATTTACAGGCTTCCAGAAGAAATGGCGCATATTACTGGTTGCCTAACCATTGGTACTTAATTTCAGATTAGTATTATGAGCGTATCACTCGCTAGGTCTCAGGGGGGTGTAATGCGTAACTGTATTATGTTCTGTTTTATAATTTGATGACTTTAACTCATATTTTCCACTTTCTCTGCTCAAACTTTCTTCTTTCACATCAAGAAGTAGTGAAGTCAAGAAATCGGGCGAATATGTTACAAACGAGGAACGCAACCAGACCACCTCCCCGCCTGTTTTCAAGGATGCTGAACATGAACATGGGGCTTAATGCGAATTTCTGCAGATTTGAACGGAATGTGATAAAGGGCGAAGATTTAATATCAGAGGCATGACCGTGACCAACCTTGGGGGTTGAATCTACCCTCTCAGAAGTCAGGTGGGAAAATGATAAAATATGTCTTTTCTCATTGAAAGTTTTATCTCCCCCCCCCCCCCGGTTTTCGATGATGCTAATGATAAACAAAATACTTTTATTTTTTTTCCTTCCTCAATTCTTTGGGACTTCCTGCCACATGTATGTTTTCTTTTTAAGCGGTGCTCAGGGAATCTACAAAATATCACAATTAACCAGTATGTTAATTGTGATATTTTGTAGATTCCCCGAGTCCCGCTTAAAAAGAGAGCACATATGTGGCAGGAAATCCCAGAGAACTGAAGAAGGAAAAAAATTAAGATAATGCCACACATAACATTTAGAATATAAAATACTTTTAGTTGACTTGGACCATTCCTACCGCCTCAAATGACCATCACCCGTCCCTCTCGCGTGTACACTTTTATCAATGCTCGGCAATACTTAGAAGGAAATGAATGGAAACTAGATAGTATTCGAACTGTACGTGGAGGGTGATGTCTAGGGAAGTTTGGGGAAACTCTTAAGGGTGGATTCTACCATACCAGTTGGTGGGACAGTAAATAACCCAAAACAAAAACACTCCTCAAGTTTATGCATTTTCTTTATTATCTACCACTTTTAGAGGAAGGAGATAAAGACATCACCCCACCCCCTAACAAGTGCAAATCAACTCCCACGGATTATCTTAAAACTCTTAAGCCTCTTTCTGATTCCACTTGTATAATATTTCGAGCCACCCCACTCCAAAGGAGCATTGTCGAGTGAAAGAATGCACTTCAAAGGGGTGACTTTTACCTCTTTACGAGGTAGGAAGGGTCAAACTCATCTCAATGTATATCTGTCGTCATCAGCACCCTCGAGAACAGGTGGAGGGTAACTTGTAAACTGGAATGAAGAGTAAAATCCCAACCCCTGGGAGACTAAAATCTACCCGTAAGAGCCGTTGCAAACTGTTCTGACCGTCACCCCTCCCGTATAGTTCGGTTACTATTAAATTTCCATCCATTCTTTTCTAAGTATTGCTGAGCACTAATGAAATCATACACTCGAGAGGGGTGGGTTTTTGTCATTTGAGAGGGTAGAAAGGGTCGAAATCGCCTAAAAGTATTTTATTTGTCATTAGCATCCTTGAAAACGGGCGTACAAGTTAAATTATAGGGGTAAATAGGGGGAAATAAGTAAGACGAAGAAGAAGCTGGTAAAAGTACAGAAACTTGAAATTCGGTGTATGTACAAGGTTTCAGATTTTTTATAATATTTTTTAACCTCCCACCACCCCTACTCCATTATTAAAGGGGTTGATAAAATAAAATTGAGATATCAACTTGAAATTTGATACACTTATGTATTGTAACATCTAAAACTAGATTATATTTTGACAAGATTCCGTTGAAGGAGTGGGGGGTAAGTAGAGGTAAATATTTTGAATTTGGTGTATATACTAGAAGCAAAGGTCTCAGATTTTTATAACATTTTTAACCCCTCCACCACCCCCACTCCAATATTAATAAAATTGAATTAAGATAATCACCTGAAATTTGATACACTTATGTATTATAACGACATCTAAAACTAGATTAGATTTTGAGATAATTCCGTTGAAGGGGTGGGGATGTAAGCATAGGTAAATAGGGGGAAGTGAGTAAAGCAAGCTGTGTAAAGTACAAAAACTTGAGGTTTGGTGCTTATACTTCTAGTATACAAGCACTCAGATTTCTTTATAATATTTTTCAACCTCCCTACAACCACCACATTAATAAAGGGGTTGATGAAATAAACTTCAGATGTTCACTTGAAATTTAGTACACCTAGGTGTGTATTTCTTGTTGAAGGGGTGGAAGGGGGGTGTAATTGGGAATAGTCAGTAGAGTAAACTAGTAAGAGTCTAGAAACTTCATTTTTTGGCGTATGTGCTGGAAAACAACGCCTTCATTTTTTTAACATTGAAAATGTTTAACAAATAGAAGATGTAATGGTAATACCAGGGTCCAGTAGTGATTTATAACGCTTGGAAATTCGTCTTTTTGGACACGAAAGCGTTCGGTACTGCTACATAGCATACTTCTTGAAAGATCCAAATTTGATTTTGTATTTGATAAATTTTGATGCCTAGAATCATATTTTTGCATTTTTACGTCTCAGCGCCGACTGACGCCTAGGATCGTTTTTGTAAAACTCGTGTATTTGATAAATTTTGATACCTGGATTCATATTCTTGCATTTTTACGTCTCGACGCCGATCAACGCCAGGCGTCGATTTTGTAGAACTTGTATATTTGATCAGTTTTGATACCTAAATTCATAATCTTACATCTTTATTATTTATCGACGCCGACCGACGCCTAGCGTGGTTATTGTAGAACTTGTGTATTTGATAAATTTTAATACCTAGATTCTTATTCTTGCATTTTTACGCCTCGATGTCGACCGACACCTAATATCGTGTTTGTAAAACTTGTGTATTTGATAAATTTTAATGCCTAATTTGTAAGAAAACTTAGGGTGTTCAACTACACCCTAAAACAAAGCGGTTCCAACAATAATCTCGCCTATGGGCCAAAAATTAATTTTTTACCATTTCTTCCTCTATGCCGTCTAGCTTATGATGAAGAAGGCTCAGTAGCCAACTTCATGTAGATACCTTTCAACCGCGTGAGTGTGGTAAGGTAACTTCTCCTCCGATCTGATCAGCAATATCTGAAATCATATTTTGAAAATTCTAGAAATACTTTTCGTCACTGGTGGTTTGGTGACATCATCAACATCACACTGCATTGATAGTATCGATGCAGTATGTGGCGTTGAAATTGCGTCTGAGCTCTTCAAGCAACCGAATAATATCCTGGTTATCATCTTATGCTCCATATTTGAGAATTCATCGTAAACCTAATTCTCGAATGTGGTTTCGTTCATCACATAACAGCGCCACCAAAATATTTTCGTAGCGGCTGAAATATGTATTTCCTTGCAATAAGAGATTCGCTATATTGTTAAGTTCATTAAATTGGCAACGAGACTTCTTAACGACTTCGAAGAAATGTTTAGATTTATCCGTACAGTCATATTTCGCTTTTATCCCGAACCAGCTACGTACAATCTGAGAATGCTGTTGACAGTTATTAACCAACACTAGCGTGATATCATCCCAGGATTCCACAAAGACAAAAACGATGGTATATTGCCTTTCGAAATTTCACTACCACATATCAAAGAGATGATTCTGGTCAGTACTCGACTCATTTGGAGCAATAATCGGCAATTCTACTTCAGTTGGCGCAAATGTAATGATATGAGCTTCTAGCAGTTTTCTAGTAGTTTTTCAATCGCGCCAAAAAACCTCATGAACTGATTGTTTTTCCATCTGCGTGTTGTATTAAGTGGCGGGGAGGTATCTCATTGGTATGCAATAATCATATTTATTTATTTATTTATTTATTTAACAATACACTACCCAACAGAGCATTCCAATTACAGGGTATATATTCTATTGCAGTGGGCAACCTACAAACGTTTCTATTTACCTAATAACACCATTTTTCACGCATGTATTTATAACAGCACGATCACATCAATCTTCCTTCACGTCATCCACATTGAAATTAGTATTAAAATCCTCTAAGAATACCTGGTACTTAATGTGGTATTCCAGACATTGGCTCTGAGAGTCATGCGTTCTTCTGTAGCAGTGTTTTTGTAATATTTCATGCCTTCTTTCATCTTGCCGAGTACAAACGTTTCTACTCACCTAATAACACCATTTTTCACGCATGTATTTATAACAGCACGATCACATCAATCTTCCTTCACGTCATCCACATTGCAATTTGTATTAAAATCCTCTAAGAACGCCTGGTACTTAATGTGGTATTTCAGACATTCGCCCTGAGAGTTATGTGTTCTTCTGTGGCAGTGTTTTTGTAATATTTCATGCCTTCTTTCATCTCACCGAGTTGCCTTGTGCTTCCTACCGTTAAAATAAAGTCCCTTAACAGTTAATGAAAGTTTTGCCTAATGTTCTCAAAGCTTTGTTTGAAGATCTGAAGTTATTTGTAATTTAAATAACGCCTCGATCAAAAGGAACGAAGAAGAACATTAAAATCTTGCTGAAAATGATTTAAATGTTAGTCTCTAGTTACGGTGTCGTTTGGCACTACAAGTTTTTTTATTACGAAAAACATTTTTTTATGTTTTCGACAATGACGTTGGTGTGTCAGCAGCTTCTTGATGGAAACGAAGCTATATTCAATTATCCACTTTATATCTTATTTCACACCTAACAATTGAGTAGAGACCAAAGTACTTAAATACTTTTCATTAAAATATTAGCGTTGTTAATAATTATTTTTAATTGCAGTAAACGAAGTACAAGTGCCAATTAGATTTTTAGAACCATTTATCAAAAATGGTATCGATCATCGCCACCGCCAAATCCGTTACTGTCAAAGAAACGATGTATGTTTATTATGATGGCAAAAGTCACGTGTAAACAACAATTCTACTTCCTTCCAATTAATGCAACGAAGTCATACGTTTTAGTTCCCTATTCACTGATCGAAAACTATCTAAGAGTGACGATTTGACAATCTGGCAAATTGCCAAAATTTCTAAGTAATTGCATTCAATTGAAAACCTGTTCAATGAAGTGCCACTTCTAATGGTACAACATTCAACAAATTTAATACTTATGTGGCCTATGTTCTTAAAACCTTGAATGTGATATTTGATTACCTCAAAAGATACTTATCGCTTATAATCTCGTAGTCGAAAAAAAATACATGATTACGGTACATACATACTATCACGCTTCGATATTGATGACAATGCCTAATATTATTACTATGTTACGTTCTTAATACGTTGATTTAATAACATTGAAAGCTAATCTTTAAAAGAGATACAATACGACACTTTCGAAATTAACCATAAAATTGTCATTAAAAATGGTGAACTCGATAAATTCAATTCTCACGTAAAAAAGTAAAATGGACCTAAAATGGACTATTTAGTGTATAATATAGTTTTACTTCCACATCCCCGTAGTGGATAGGAAGTACAGTAATAGTAAAAAAATTTAAAAGTTGTTGTTGAAATAGGCTCATAAAACGTCGAGATTTAAAATTTGAGCGAAAATAAATTGTCTGTCGGTCTGTCGGTCGGTCAGTCTGTCTATAGCTTTCTTTGCGCGTAGGTTTCTTCAGGAACGATTTAGATATTGACGCTAATTCCGCTGAAGGGTTGGGGGTTAAATAGGGGAAAATAAATCAAGCAACCAAGGTCCCTTATTTTTTCATAATATTTTTCAATAATTTATTTTGATGTTGATATAATAAATATAATAAAATTGAAATATTCGCTTGAAATTTGGTACACGTATGTATTTTAACGATATCTGGAACTAGATTATATTTAAAGATGACTACGTTGAAGGGTAGGTATAAGTAAGGGTAAATAAGAGAAAATAAGTAAAGCAAGCTGGTAAGAGTACATAAACTTGGGATTTAGTGTATATACTAGAAGCCAAGGCTTCAGATTTCTTTATATTTTTCAACCCCCACCACCTCCACTCCATTATTAGAGAGGTTGGTAAAATAAAATTTAAATATTCACTTGGAATTTGGTACACGTATGAAATGTGATGGTATCTAATTGAGTTGATTCTGTTGAAGAGATGGGAGGTGGGGGCGGTGGTAGATAGGGGAAATAAGTTACGTAAGAGATTTTTAGCGTATATCCTAGAAGTCAACGTCTCTAATTTTAACATTGGAAATGTTAATGTTAGTATAGCGTATAGGACAAAAATTACGAGTTTTTCCAAGGCCGTCGACATGAAAATATCAAGGTCAGATGATGTAACACTGAGCGAGAGCCTGTTACTATGTGGGAAGCGATGATGCGGTGTAGTCGGTCAGCGCCGATCAATATTGTACCGCCTGTTCAACAAAGGGGGTACGGAGAGAGCAAATCTTGTAGCATCAAGCAAGGATGGATTAGTGCTGCTGCGGCGGACGAATAATGAAGCGTAATATCATTTGTCTCACTATTTATTTCTTGCCCTAGTGTTCACCATCAGCCGTACGGTTGACGCATAGGTAATGATAGTTGAATTTTAATAAATTGTTTGATGATGATTATGATATCTCGCTTACGATGCGAAAGGTCCCGTGTGCAGACTCCTATGCCTGCTGATTTTTTTCTTTAATTTTGTGACGATTAATATATTTTTTACAAATTCTTTTCTATGATTTCTTTAGGTTAGGTTAGGTTAATAGGTTTTATTCTTCTTAAAATAAATTCATTCTTTCGTGTCATTTCTTTTGGTTAGGTTAGTAGGTTTTTGTTCTGATATCTAATTGTTAATAATTATTATTAGCGCGAGTCGAGATCAGATGACCTAATACTGAGCAAGTGTGCATAGTATGAGTATGCGCGGAGAACATGAAGTTATAATACGGTTGTAGTCAGCGCCAATCGTAGTCGCCATGGATTCACAAACTTTGACAAATAGCGAATAATTATTTTTGTGACAAGTAACTAAAATCACGTTTTTTGGGAGGAAGCGGAGCCGAGTCCGGAATAAGTTTATGTTTTATACATGTTGTTATCATTTCCAATGTCTCGTTGGTTGCAAGGATTTCGAAATCTGTAAATTTTTTAATGACCTCTGCCTCAAATATTATGTTATTAAAATTCAGTGTAAAATTATTTTCACACACTAGACTGCAAATATAGTCAAGATATATTCCTCTAAAGGGACTTGGATGAAAAATCTGGATGTGGAAGTAGTAATTCCTTGGGCAGCGATTTTAATTTCACATTCAACTTTTCTTTTTGATTAACTTTTATCCAGTCATGTAAAAAATTCGAGTGTACTTTACTTGAACGGTGCTAATAACGATGTCATTCTAGAACCTGTAGTCCTGTAACTTTCCAAAGAAGGTAGAATGTGCATAAAAACAATTCAAATTCTGTGTTAATGGGACTCAGTTCAAGAGCATCAAAATATTGGAGTAAATTGGTAATTTGCTTTCGTTTTTTTTTCCAATTTGTATTAATTATTACACATTTAGACACATGGTCAAAGTAAATTATTATTTCCGTCGCATGAAAATTATGTAAAATTTTAATTTTTAACAAAAATTCAAAAATTATAATGTTATAATAGTCCAGCTTTAGTTTGAATATTTTTCATGTGCCAGCTTTTATTTAAAATTTCGTATTTCTTAACGTTGCAGTAAAATTTTTAAAGTGTACGTGAAGGAGTAAGGATCCTTGAAATATTTTTAGGACGAAAGTGTTATCCCTGATGATGAACAAACTCTAATAGATAACGAAAATTAAGAAACTTGATAAGGAAGAATAAAATTGAACACAGGAAGTTTTTAATAATTTTCCTCTAATTTATTATTCTTTAAATACGTTTCCCCAAATTGTTTAAAAGCAAATAAAGTTTACAAGCTTACAAGCTTACAAACAGTGTGTTTTCTCGATAAAACAAGGCCTCCTATATTTTTCGTAATTTTCATATTTTTGAGCCTTTCTCGGTAGGCCATGATCGACGAAATAATTCTTTAGGCAAAAAGGATCAATTTTATTGCATAATGGAAGTTGAATTAGAAAAAAATTGAAGAAGGTAACGAGGGTATAGGCGAAAGGTGAGACACACTTTATAATGGAAGGTATTGAATAGGAGAATATAAAATTCTATTTTTTTACGAAAAAACTACTCGACCTGCCAAAAAAATGCCAGAGCCCTTCCTTATTTTATTTTTCCCCATCTGTAATGTCTAATAGTTATATTCAATTTTTTCAAAAATGCACCCCCTATATAGACATGTAATTTTATTTTTTAATAATATACTCGCACACTGAATTTGAGCCGTTCCTCTTTTTTCCTTGGTTGGCGCCATTTTTGTTGTCCGTTTACTAGATTAAAACTCAAACAGTTCCAAAATATAAATACATAATTTTTGAAATTTCTGCTTGGAGTACTACTCTCCTAACTTGGTGAGAGTTTCTCATTTGCTTAAAATCTACAACAGTATTTTCCCAGTCAGGATTAATAATATGATGAATCAGTTGGACATTTTAATACTACATTCAAATAATTGTGACGCGTTTTGCAAACTGCGTTGGCATTATTTGTACATAATTAATTAACAGATGATTAAGTTTAGTATGAAATAAGTTGTAAGAATTGTATTTGATGTATATTGGAGAAATAAAGAGTTTAATTATAACTAGGTCGAAGAAGCATATGACTCACATCTAATATGAAATTACTGAAAAATTTAGTCTTGTCCAGTATGCATTTGGTAATAATCATGGAATAAATCAATAACTTAAGGTTCCATAGAAACAGGATATTAATTTAGTAAAAATATAGTATGTATTCTTAAATCTACTTTAGTTTTAATCATTTATGAATAACACCATCTATTAAGAAATGTGTTTTTTCATCAATTTTTCTTTTGATTTCAAGTCGTGTCATCCAATAGATGTTAACAAAATTAACGTACACCTTATACCTCATTCTCACGATGACGTAGGATGGCTGAATACTGTCGATCAATATTATTACCGTCGTAAGTTACTCAACTATCATTTCTCAATTATATGATATTCACAAAAATTACATATATTTTTCTGTTTTCAGAGGTGCAATATATTATTTCTTCTGTGGTAGAATCATTATTGGAAAACAGCGATAGAAGGTAAGTTTAAGAATAGTAATAATCACTGATAGAAATGCTAGTCGAATCAGCAACCCACACACGGTTTAACGCAGAAAGGCAGATTCAGCTCTATCTGACAAGTACCGATTGTGTGTGTGATATCAAGGCTGTCTACTTGGGGGTTCTGAGTTTCCAGTGTAAGACTAGGGCCAAGAAATTGTATTCATAATCTACCTAACATTGCCCAGAGACAAACTGAAGGAACATTACCTTAATATTGCAAATGTATAAGAACGCTTTAAGTGATTGGGTAAATTTTGAGACAACTTGCAAGCATAATGCTATTACACAATTACTCCAGCTCAAGTGCAATATGCATCCGAGGTATCACGCATAATAGAATTAAAACCCATATGGAAAATTTAGGTAAAGTAACATGTTTTATGAATTCAGAACGTGGGTATAAGTCTAAGAACATTACCTACTTCGAAGGGGTATCTGCAAATATTAGTCTTTACAAGTGGCCACCATAAGAAATTGAATTATTTTTTAATGCCATTTTCATTATAATGTATGCAACCCCCCTTCATTCCGGGCTGACCTGGTTAACCCCACTATTTGCTCTACGACAAAGGTACGTATAGCTCTTTGCCGTATTTCAATAATTTGCAAGATATTAGTAGAAAAGGATTAGAAGTCTTCATTTTGTTTCATAATTTTTAGCAGTTTAGTACCTATATACCACATAATGAGTATAGTACTCTAAGACAATTTCGTTTTTATGGCGAAGACTTGTGGAGACTAATGTTACACAAATATTTTATATGCTTGCCCTATATAATACCGTTAGTCCATCTACATGGAATTACCATAGACTCTTGAGGTAAAATTAATTCGACTTATCAAATTTGCCTCTTTTCAACCTGGCTGGTTCAACCGCTAGAGGGCATCAAAATTGACCAAACATTTTAGTCTTTTTCAAATAAATTCGAAACGATCTGTAGCATTTTACTGAAATTTGGTGCACTAATATTTTCCTGTAGTACAGCTGTCACCTCATAATATTATAACTAAAGTATATACATTAATAGAAGTGTGAAAAGTGCCGCCACCATTACACAAATCTGCCAATTTTTTGAAATGACAGTTTATTCTTAATTATTCTTATTTATAATGTTGTAATAATACTTTTCTTTATTACTTACATCATTAACGTTATTTGGAATCACACCAAACTTAATTATTTCATTTCAAAATTAGTTCACTTGACAACCTCAACAAAATAATGCATTCTAATTTGCAGAAACTTTGTTAGTCAACTGTTTGATATGACTACATTTTCAGAAATACTCTCATGCCAGATTGTCACGAGAGAGAGCGAAACAATTTGGAATATAGATAAATTTTGTTAATTCGACTTATTTTGACCCCAAGAATCTATGCTACCTGTACACCATGTTGAATATCATCTATTCAAACTGTCAAATACTTCTGAAAAGTAATTACAAGACTAGTGGTCCATTTCCAATTCAGTGGGCTGACTCTGAAATTACCTGAAAATACAGATAGTCTCTTAAGCAAGTGGCAAAAAATAACAATATTACCTTAATCTTGGCACTAGGGTACAAGAGAATAACAGGAAAAATAATAGCAAATTAGCGAAGAGAAGAACTTCTACTGGAAGAATATTCAAGGGCTAAAGACAAGCGAAAACGTTAATATATTTTTCGACAAAGAGCGCCAGAAAGCTTCTTGAATTCGAGAAGTCTGAGTTAAGACTAATAACAACCTTCTAAGAGGCCATTGCCCCTTAAGATATCATCTTAAGAATATGGGTAAGGCAGAAATTTATAAATCGAGGTATAGCATCAGATACTGCGGAACATATATGTTGCGAATGCAAGATGTTTGTCTACATTAGGCTGAAATATTTGCAAAAGCCGCAATTTACACCTAGGGACGCGGACGTAAGGAAATTAGCTCTAATGGAAATGACAAGCTATGTGAAAGGCTTGGGAGTTCTGGACAACAAAAGACCTTATCGATGAAGGTGAAGAAATTCTGAAAGAATACCGATCGATCCCTTAAGCTATATACCATCTACAATTTGCAACAGGCTGTTGCTGGCACTAAACATTTTGGTATCCTTAGCTCAGACTAGAAAACATTTCATTCTACTAACCCTCTAGTTTTCAATCCTAATACCTGAACGTGGGGAAGCTGAATCTGATTTGGTTTGTCAAGTGCCAATCACTAAAAAGATTATATTTGTCTGATCCTCAAAATTAGTTGAATTCCAATTACTTGCTTGTTGATACAGTTTCTAACAGATAATTGTTCAGCAAGTAACAAAAAGGAAGAAATTTGCTTTATGTGTGACATTAAGAATAAATGGTGTATCTGAGAGAGCGAACTACAAAATAATCTTATACTAGGCCTGGAATACGGGCAATTTAAATGTAATGTTAGGTGCGAAATTCACAGCTACTTATCTCAAGAGAAAACAATGCAGATAGTTTTCTACAGATGCTCATATGGAAAAATCTTTAACATCTGATTGCCGATGGAACTTACGTTCGTTTCAATACACCAAGACACTGATCTAGAACATGCAGAAAGTAAATCACCGACACTGACTGCAAAAGAAATTGTTGCTTCTGAAGGGAAAATAATGTGTTTGTAACTAGTAAGCTAGATGTTCCATCTGTTTAGTTTATTGACAATAAGGCCTGTTCCATAGCCTGTCGCTAAAGCTAATCTTTGTTAGAGTCAAATGAGTCGAGGATCAAGTAATACTATGGCGATCCAAGACGATCCCATTAATACCTTGGTGTATAATACATGTCTATTGTGTCAAGGGGCTCCTCACACTAACTGACGATCCTGCTGGTAGATGTCGAAAATTACTGATATTTATATGACCTACATGCTTCGTCATAAGGAGGTACTACAGGTACTATATTGACATGTAATCGTATGAAGTACACTAAATACCTATGCTGTCTACTAAGGTATATCAGGTCTCCCTGGCTACTTAAAACTAACGAATCAATAACCTTGAGGAGTGTGAAGAGTCACTTCATTCAAAGGATGCAAGGCATGCTATCTATGATTACCAATGACGTGGTCTAATATGCATATCGCATCGAGTGTTACTCAGAATAACTGACAAATGACAACTGATGTAATCATGAAGGAACACATACATTTTTTTAGCAAATATTTGTTTCTTAAATCTTAATTCCTTTTGTTGTGTCACTACAATATCTTGTGCATTCTTTAAATGTCTGATACTTTATTGAAAATTTTACACTTTATTGTTTTGCAAAAGAAAATGAGTTTATGGATATATTATGATTATAGTAATTTTAGTTAATGCTGTTAAGATACCTGCATTATTCAAATGAAGGTCGATTTTAACGAGTTTAATACAAAAATAGAACGAAACTTCAATAGGAGTGTAGGTTCATAATGTTGACATTTTATGGAACTGCACGACTGCCTACTATAAGAAAGAACTTGATCCTATAATTTGTAGCTGTGGCAATAGCTGTACATAGAAATGTTCTGGGAGAGAAGCATGAAATTTTTTTACACAAAATGTTCTTTAGACTCAAATACACGAATTGACCTTCAGGGCCTTCCATTTTATCCCTAAGGTTTGAAAATAGAATTCTATTAATTTCCAATTCAAATAAGTCATATTTCAAATATGTATAGATATTTTTAAAGATGGAGTACATTTTTCCTAAATGAGCCGCCATTTTGAATCCCATAGGTTGAAATGAGGGGTGCTGCAGGTTAAATCGTTTATTTGGATCTAAACATAACTGTGCAAAATTGTATGCTTCCTTTCCAACATGACAGATAATATCAAATCTGTAGGTACTACTAATTTTTATCGAGATGCGGAATGTTAAGTATTGTGTATTTAGCAGTTCTTCAATGTTTCAAGCTCAACTTATCACAACTTGATAAAATTGTCAGAAGAATCCAACAAATAATAATTTTTATTATAATGGATTAGTTACAGATCATTTGGACACTATTTTAAGCAGTAGTTACACAATATAAAAGTTCGTATTAACAGTCGAATTATAATATAATGTAAGATTTGAAAACAAAGTAAAAATTCAGAGAAAAACAAGACCTATAAGTTCATATCGATTTGTTGTTAGCACCTTAAATATAAAAAAAATCTGATACAGAATAGCAGCTTTTAGCAGCACAAATTACAAATATATAAATGCAAGATAGGGTAGAAATGTTATTTTCTTTAAAGACATTATTGCAGGTATGGGTATTCGATATACTAAAAATACATCATAAAAGCGTTTTTGCACAATAAATACATTGGTAAGCATTGCGAAATTTCCCTAAAAACAGATACCATACCTCAAATGTAAATCAATTTGAGCATAGTAGGTATAAACTAAAGAGTTGTTCCCTTGACAATACCCTTCTAATATTTCGGGGCAGATACATTATGGATGAAATTTTCGATACCAAAGTTTCACGATGATGCTTCCAGCTTAAACATCCCTCCAGGTATACAACTTAACATTATCCTCAGAGTTAGAAATAGTTGTGTTATCTTTCTTTATTTTAGTACATTTTGATAAAAGTTTGTTTTCAAAGAGTATTATTTGCAATTTATTATTTTCATTTTACTCACGGTATGCCTGCCATTGAGGAATTGCATAGTGAGCTAACTATCCTGGCTGCAACATCAAGTCATGGCCATCAAATAATTGTCATCGGCATTACGTCTGTATCCAAAATTTCAAGAGGAAGTAATTTAGAATTGACTCGCAATGTTTGACCCAAATTTACTGACAAACGTGAAGTTGCACAAAATCTTGTAACAAAAAATAAATTGCAAATTAATATCTAAGCAGTCTAAAATCCTTGCATCAGTTGACTTTTCAATCGTTGTTGGAGTTCAAGTGATATAAACACTACCTTTTTTGCATCTTTTGACTTGCATAGTGTATTTTACTCCCACACTCACGTAGTGGAGTGGAAATATAGTAATCGAAAACGAAAATACCAAACTTTTATGTTGAAATAGGCTTCGAATGAAAAAAACATTTCTATCTGTCGGTCTGTCTGTAACCTTTTTTTGTGCGCACGTTTTCTCAGGTACGGTTTAAAATATTGACTTGAAATTCGGAACATATAAGAGATCTTTAAGTAATTTGCCATAAAATATTGTATACAGTATGCAAGGCAATAAATCCTTTAAAAGTGATTCAAACTTAACTTGGAAGATTTGAACTTAACTGACCGACTGAGGCCTGATTGGTGGCAGACTAACAAATGTGTGAATTTAAAAAGAGGGCTTGTAAATACATATCAAGAGCAACAGTGAGGATTTAGAATTTTAAATTATAGTGATAGAAAAGAGTATGTGTAATATGTATGATCATAAGCGAACCTATCAGTTTAATTCACATTTTCTTTAAATGCATGTTTACAAATCCTTGTTTTATTTATAAACGCTTGTCGACCTGATGATTTATAACTATCAAATTGTTTAGGTTCATCCAAGTGGAGACTGCCTATTTCTACATGTGGTGGAATCTACAATCGGACAACGTAAAGGCCGACGTCAGAAAGCTTATCAATGAAGGACGATTGGAAATCGTCAACGGCGCTTGGTCCATGAATGATGAAGCTGCAGTCCATTATCAGTCCACTATAGATCAGTATACCGTAGGTTTGAGATTTATTGAAGATATTTTAGGAAAATGCGCCAGACCTAGGGTAGGTTGGCAAATTGACCCCTTCGGCCACAGTAGAGAACAAGCCTCTTTACTTACCCAGTTTGGTATGGATGGAGTTTTCTTCGCTAGAATTGATTATAGAGACAGAACCAAGCGTAGAAGTGATAAAACTATGGACATGCTTTGGACTGGAAGTGCGAATTTAGGTAAATAAATATATCCTTACTAGTATTCCTTGCTTATCTCTTGCAATATGTAATTTTCTATATAAAAAGATAATTCCTTCATCATCATCAAAATCATCTTCTGATATTTTTATCAACAGCCTATGCATGTCAAGTTCTATTTTCATTTATCAAATTTTCTAAATTATTTTCCCGATTGCTCGAGACATTTATGTTTCTATAAACTAAAATACAAGTAATCGAGCTGGTTCTGGTCTGGAGCATTTAGCACAAACTTGATATTTTCTGTCAATTAACCTCATATGTTGTTAAACTTGTTATGTTATATGTTAGAACTAAATGACAATACCGGTAGTTCATTATAAGCATCAGCATTAGGGTGATGCTTAAAATCGAACTTTTTAAGCTCTGTTCAGCCACCTTGTCAGTTAGTTCTATTGGACGGGATACGAGAGTATGCAAAATTGAAATGAATTTGGAGAATTTTTAGAGGTCTCCACCGGCCTCTAAATTCTGAAAACAATTTTTTGACATAATTAAATGTCCACCCCTAATTTGCGAGGGGTTGTTCCTGGGTTATTAAGATTGAGCTGAAGGTCTGTTAAGTAATGAGAAGTTAATGGGACGGCGCAGCAGTGTATGCTATAACTAGTACGTGATCTTTCCAAGTACAATATTAATACTTTTTTCTATTCGTCTTACAACAAATAATGAAGTTTTGTGATTAGATTGTAGTGCCTGTGTAAACAAACTTTGTGTGATTTATTGGTATAGAAAGTGATCAAAGACATCGTTACATATAAAACTATTGATCGCCTTCCAGTTTTAATTTGGAACATAAGACTTGTTTCAAAAATGAAATTTGGAAAAGGTTAAATTGCAGCTTTGCTAGTTTTTCAGATCGTCCAGAAATAGGGTCAAGACCAAGTCAAACGCTTTAACACAACCTACGACTACTGGATTAATACATAGTTTTCATTTTACTGGAGCAAACACTGAAAACAAACCTACTACTATTACACCAGTCATTGTTCATTCAGGGTTACTACTGAACATGTTAAAAGTCCCCAACTTTATCCATTGCGCTCGAGCCACCATCTTGGAAAATGGTGTTCAGTTTCAGTTTTTTGCTTACATCTAGCTAACCATTAGCGAGATCGAAATCATGTTCCATATGAAAAATAAAGCTTATATAATTCTCTACAAAAAAATGGCCTACACATTTTTCCATACTGTTCGAAAATTCAAAAACAAAAATTTAATCCACACATTTCTAAAATCATAAATATCGCTGGCAGAGAAAGAACTTTCATATTATTGTATTAGTCAAGCAATTCTCAATATCTTTCAAAATGTCCATCATCTGTCAGTTCGTCTGTTGGTTTGTGCATGTTTCTTTTAAGAACAATAACTTAAGATCGAAAAGTCATATTTTATTAAAAAAGTATGAGCGTTGCTTGAGGTATGTAAGTTGTGAGTAACTCTATCTAACGAAGGGTTTTCTTTATAGAACTGCAAACTACACACTTTCGATGAAGAGCAAAATCAGTAGCTATTGTAATAGCTGGAGTTATATTCCCCTAATCACATGAATTAAGTTAGATATTACTATTGGTATATCACGGAGTGTCTCAATCAGTTTTCAGACTCTGTCTGTATTATAGTACATTAATCAAAATCGAGACAGTGCTTACCCTTCTCCTTTCTAGGGGGTCGAATCCCCAATAAAACACATGATTTCTCAAAACACTTAACCAACTACATTTATAGAGAAAATCAAAGCAAATGAAACAAAAAACATTTAATGAATAAACAAACAAACAGTAACTACGTAATACAAGAGCATGAAGTGGTCCGCGGCAATTCAAATCTTTAGATGAATCGCGAGCAGAATACTCTTAAGTTCATTACCTCACATGAATTACCGAACAAATTTACAGTAATAATATTTCTCAAAAGTGGGTGGTACACTCTGAAACTTCTACCAATTGAAAATGTTCCCTGCGTTAAACCGTACCCAAATTTGAAGTTGCCGTGGGATTTACGAAAAATGACTTCATGTACATCACTTGATGTCTCAAATAATCCCTAATATTTTATTATCCTACTTTGCCCTGTCTAACATGTATACCAGTAAGGTAGATGAAACCCGTTGTTAATGACTTCGCTTTTATACGAGGAAAACCTACCTTACCCTATCTAGTCTTACTGCTAAGATTATTACATGTATTTTTAATAACTTTAATCTTGAAAATCTATTTGGGTCCGCCGACGCGACGGGTCGTCGTATTTCGTATCAACCGGGCTGTATAGACACGTGCTTGACATTATCGGTTCTTCGAAAGACCTGAAGCAAGACGAATTGTTCGAACATAATAATATGACTTTTATTACACTATTGTAAGTTGCGAAGATCTTTTGAAAATAAGTTTTTAATACTGCTTTTACTGAAGTGGAAAATTTTCTAAATTCTCTGCTTAATTTATTATTATTATTTAGCTCTATTTTGGCAAGAAGCAAGTTATAACATGTTCTAAACACAATTGCATTTTTTTTATTAATTAATTCTAAATTAAAATTTTGGTAGCAACCCCTAAAAGTTACTCGAAAATTCTAAAATTAATACTTGTGTATTTTATCATGGTAGGAACACAAAATAATAAAAAAGTACTAACATTTTTAGTGTGTTTGAGGGTCATTTCGATCAGTATTCTTGCAAGGATTTATATTTTTCATCAACAACCACAATTTTTAATTAATGTTGTAGCAACATTTGCTAATAAGCTCAGTTGATTAAGCAAGTACATCTAGAGATTATTATTTACAGAGAATTTCAATGATATTACATTGTTTTGAATTTCTCCCGTAACAGATATTTTTTTATTGTCATTGCTCATTTAGTATTAATTTCTTCCACACCATTTGAACGCGCACTATCACCACAGCTGCCCTTCATAATTTCAAATAGTAAATGAAATTCATTACCATTATTTGGGTCGATATTCTATATTAATGGATAACTTTTATTCAGTGTTGATATTTCCCACTTGAACTCACTGCTATGCACTGCACTGCACTAAGTAGATCAGCAACTATTGCATCTAATAATTTATTTTGTTTTTATAGGAAATGACACTAATATCTTCACTTCGGTATTCAACTATCATTACAGTGCACCCGCAGGCTTCTGTTTTGATATAACATGCTATGATGAAGCAATTGTGACCGACAAAGAAAGTCCGGAGTACAATTGGGACCGAAGAGTAAGTAAAAGTATTCAATTTGAGTCAAACAGTACTGATTTTTATGCTATGTGCAGGTACAAGAGTTTATTGATAATGTTATTCGGGACTATACCGTCAATTACCCAACTAATAATATTTTAATTACACTGGGAGATGATTTTAAATGGGAAGCAGCGGACAGATCGTACATAAATTTAGATAGATTAATAGAGTAAGTAATGCATACTACTGTATAAGCTGAAAGTAAATTTAAATTGTCTAAATTTTGTTTATAGAGGTTTCAAGGTATTCAATCCAACATACATGGGTAAAGAAATCAATGTAATATATTCCACGCCTTCTTGTTACACCAAAGCGGTACGTGATACCGCTGAAGCTAATAAACAAGAATTAGATGTAAAAACGGATGACTTCTTCCCATACGCTGATGGTCCTAATACTGTTTGGTCGGGTTATTTTACATCAAGACCAACCTCTAAACGACTGGAACGATTTGCAAATAATTTACTTCAGGTACATTCACACTCTGCAGGATAATTTTGCATACCTATGACTAGTTCTCCTTGTAGGTCACCAAACAAATAACGACTCTGGGTAGAAAACCATATGGCACCAATGATGCTTTAACCCATGCTATGGGTGTTATGCAGCACCATGATGCTATAACCGGTACGGAAAAAGCTGCTGTAGAAAAAGATTATCATAGATCCCTTGTGAGTGGAATGCATACAGCTATTTCTGACATCAGCAGCTCTTTCTCGTAAGTTACTGCCTTATTAATTAACAAGACATTAACTTATTTGCAGGTACCTAAATATTGTTCTGGTATTACTTCCTCATCCACGTAGTGGATTGGAAGTATAGTAATCGTAAAAAAAATCAATTTTTTTTTTCTTGAAATAGGTTTAGAATGAAACATATTCTTTATAGGATTTTGCAAACAGCGGAAAGAAAAGCTGTTTGCAAAATCTTATAAATAATATGTTTCATTACTATAAGCAAACAAATAATAAATAATTCACTTTTAAACATAGGTTTAGAATGTCATGAAACGTCGAGATTTTAAATTTGAGCAAAAAAAATTTCTGTCTGTCTGTGGGTCTGTCGGTCTGTATGTCAGTAACTTTTTTTTGTCCGCACGCTTTCTCCGGAACGGTTTAAGATATTGACTTGAAATGTTGTATACGTATATATTATAACGAGATCTGAAACTGGATTGTTTTTTAAAGATATCCGGTAAAGGGTTGGGGGGTAAATACGGGTAAATATGGGGAAATATGTAAAGCAAGCTGGTAAGAGTACAGAAACTTGGAATTCGATCTATGTACTACAAGCCAAAGCCTAAGACTTTTTTATAATATTTTTCAACCCCCACCACCCCGAGTGCATTGTTAAAGGGGTTGATAAAATAAAATTGAGATACTCATTTGAAATTTGATACACGTATGTATTATAACGGCATCTGGAACTGAATTATATTTTAAGATGATTCCGTTGAAGGGTTGGGGATTAAATAGGGGTAAATAGGGGGAAATTAGTAAAGCAAGCTGGTACGAATACTGAAACTTAAAATTCGGTGTCTATACTATAAACCAAAGCCTAAGATTTTTTAATAATATTTTTCAACCCCCCACCACCCCTACTCCATTATTAAAGGGGTTGATAAACTAAAATTAAGATATTCATTTGAAATTTGGTACACCTATGTGTCATAACGACATCTGGAACTAGATTATATTTTGAGATGATTTCGTTGAAGGGTTGGGGGTTAACTAGGGGTAAATAGAGGAATATAAGTAAAACAAGTTGGTAAGAGTACAGAAACTTGAAATGTGTATGTACTAGAAGCTAAAGACTCAATTTTTTTTATAATATTGTTCAACGCCCCACCACCCCTATTTCATTATTAAAGGAGTTGATACAATAACATTGAGATATTCATTTGAAATTTGGTACACGTATGTATTATAACGACATCTGGAACTAGATTTGAGATGATTCTGTTGAAGGGGGTTAAATAGGGGTAAATAGGGAAAAATAAGTAAAGCAAGCTGGTAAGAGTACAGAAACTTTAAACTCTGTGTATGTACTAGAAGCCAAGGTCTGAGATTACTTATAATATTTTTCAACCCCCACCAGCCTTTCTCCATTATTAAAGGGGTTGATAAAATAAAATTGAAATGTTCACTTGAAATTTGGTACACATATGTATTATAACGAAATCTGAAACTAGATTATATTTTGAGAAGCTTCCGTGAAAGGGTTGGAGGTTAAATAAGGTTAAATAGGGGGAAATAAGTAAAGCAAGCTGGTATGAAACAGTACAGAAACTTGAAATTCAGTGCATGTACTAGAAGCCAAGGCCTCAGATTTTTTTATAATATTTTTCAACTCCCCACGACCCCTACCCCATTATTAAAGGGGTTGATAAAATAAAATTGAAATATTAACTTGAAATTTGGTACACGTATGTATTATAACGACATCTGGAGCTAGATAATATTTTGAGATGATTCGGTTGAAGGGTTGGGGATTAAATAGTGACAGATAGGGGAAAATAAGTAAAGCAAGCTGGTAAGAGTATAGAAAATTGGGATTTGGTATACATACTAAAAGCTATGGCCTCGAATTTTTTCATAATATTTTCCATCCCACCACCACTCCCACTCCCTTATTAAAAGAGTTGATAAAATTAAATTTAGATTTTCACTTAAAATTTATTACACGTATAACGATCTTAAACTAGATTATGTTTTGACATGATCGCGTTGAAGGAGAGGGGGTAATTGGTGGTAAATAGGGGAAAATAAGTAAAACAAGCTGGTAAGAGTACAGAAACTAGAAATTCGGTGTATGTCCTAGAAGCCAAAGCCTCAGATTTTTTGCAATATTTTTCAACCCCCCACCACCCTTATTCCATTATTAAAGGGGTTGATAAAATGAAATTGAGATATTCACTTGAAATTTGGGACTCGTATGTATTATAACGACATCTGGAACTAGATTATATTTTGATATGATTCTGTTGAAGGGTTGAGGGTTAAATAGGAGTAAATAAGGGAAAATAAGTAAATCATGCTGGTAAGGGTACAGAAATGTGGGATTTGGTGTATATACTAGAAACCAAGGCCTCATATTTCTTTCTAATATTTTTCAAACACGACAATCTCCGGTCCATTATTAATGGGTTTGATAACATAAAATTGAGATATTTACTTGAAAGTTACTACAAGTATATATTGCAATGACATCTGATTGAGATGATTCCATTGAACGGGTGGAACATGGTAGGTTGTGAATAGGGGAAAATAACTAGGGTAAACTAAAAACTTCATTTTTAACGTATATGGTAGAAACCAACGCCTCAAACTTTTCTATGACATCTACTCCAAATATTATTAAAATTCTATGACCAATAATTTCCACATACTACAGTGCAAATATAATCAAGATGTTTCCTTTAAAGTGACTTGGATGAAGAATCTGGATGTGGAAGTAGTGATTCCTTAGGCAGCGGTTTTTTTTTAATGCTACTGGAAATTATTATACACCAGATCAGGTCAAGGCAAAATAGTTATTTAAAATTAATTCTCTTTGTATAGCACAACATCTATTTTATATTATTTCGCATTAGCAGAAAAATTTATTTATGAGAGATCAAAAAAATCGGTGTTTTCGCAGATAATTTTTCTTTTTATTTTAGGCCGGTCGTGGTAAAATTAATATCACCGATTTTGGTCAGAAATTTAAAACTGCAATTTTATTGACTATTCTTATAGGAAAAATTGCGCTGAAGACGATGGTGACATTAAAAAATGTATAAAGCATAGGCTTCATTGTTGAAAACAATGGTTTTTTAGCGAAAATTCTAATTTTTTAGGTTTTTTTACTTTTTGACCAAAGCGGTACGTGAGACAAAAAAAAGTCAATGTATAAAGCATAGGCTTCATTGTTGAAAACAATGGTTTCTAGCGAAAATTCTAATTTTTTAGGTTTTTTTACTTTTTAACAAAAAAAAGCCAAGATATAGAAAATGACGATTTTATCAATTCGTAGCGACCTATTGTCTTTGACCGTTTAATTGTTATAAACAAATTAAGGGTCCTAAATTAACGTTTTTTTTCTGTTCAACAAAAAGCCACGGATATTTCATTGTGGTCAAAATTTTGTTCATAGAATTTACAGGTTTTTCTTGCGTCGATATATCACGTATTTTGCACTGTTTAAACAAGTACGCTAATTTTTTCATCAATAAATATTGATAAAAACTACCATTTCTATATGGTCTTGTACAGTTTTTCTTTTTTTTTACCCCCCACCAACGTTTTAAAAAAAATACTTAGGAAACAAATGAAATATCTCATCTCAGGAACGTCGTATCGAGATGTCGGCAACTGAAAGATAATTAAAAAAAATAATAATTTGAGCCTAGATAGACCTCGGCCCGTTAACTAGATCCGGAGACCATATATAGACCATTTTGCGTTTACGACTGTCAACTACTAATTTTTTGAAAAAACTCTTGTGACAACATAAAGTTAATTTATTAAACTAACTTGTTTTCAATTGATACAAAAATCCATTGGTTTTTTCATACACTTTTTGCTTTTATAACAATTAATTTATGAACGCCACACAAAGTTTTTAGTGTTTACGCTTCGAGTGACTTGCGCAGTAACGACTTTGTATATGTAGGCTAGATGGCGAGGGATTTTGATTGGATTTCTGGCCCATAGGCGAGATCATTGTTGGAATCACTTCATCTTGGGGTGTGATTTAACAGTCTAAGGTTGCTAACAAATTAGTGAATCTCTTGATTTTATAATTAACAATTAGTGAGTAAAATAGGCCCTTTTTCCATATTTTTTAAAATTTCTCTGTTCCTGCTAACTTTGCTCGTTATGAAATTCTCTATAAAATTAGCACCAATAGATGTCGCTAGGTGTAATTACTAACTTGCAAATTGCTTCCAAAGCTTCAAAACACGTTATCTTCACTATTTATTTACTCGCAAACAACTGCACGTAGAGGGCTTGAAGTTCGTGTCTATGTTGTCCCGACAATGTATAAAAAAATTCAGTAAGATAGGATAATTATATTTGGGTAATTATCGATCTATTTGTTTTTTAATCCTTGGTTAACAATTGTGCCATTTTTTGTAAAATCCATTTATAGTTGGGAAATTAAAAAAACTATTGAAAAATAATATTCCGTTGGAATTTTTGGAAATTTGCAATTTTGCCCGATTTTATGAGGTTTGTTACGCGTGAACCTTTTTATACGCGACAAGAATAAACAACTTTAATAATTTTGCAACTTTGCAACTTTGGCGATTGTTTTTCAATACTATTAAACACCATCAAGGACAGAAATATTTTTTTATTAAAAGTACTAGTATTAAAGTACAAGCTCTATTTTGATCACTGTACGACGTATAATACGACCTCACGAATTTCTCGAAAAAAAATTATCTCGGTTCCTAGGCAAGCTAGGACAAAATTCTTTTTCTAAAATTTGTAAAAAATAGCAGCTTTTTAGGTATGCAAGAGCGGATTTCATCTCGTCAGTGGTGCCTAAAGTTAAAACATAACAAGATATTTGTTTATTTATGTCACGCATAAAAAGGTTCATGAGTAGAAAACCTCGTAAAAGCCAAAATTGCGATTTTTCAAAAATTCCAACAGGATTTCATTTTGCGATAGTTTTTTGAATTTTCTGAATGAGTTTCCCAATTACAAATTGATTTTACAAAAATTGGCACAATTGTTAATTAAGGTTTAAAAAGAAATAGAGCCAATCAAAATCGCTCGCCATCTAGCTTATTCATTCCAATACGCAGCCCGGTTGCCAGCCGAACGGCCAGATGCAGCCACCCAGCCACAACTACACCCTTTACTCGCTGTGACATATTCATGCCACGACCTGGCGGCCCCATCCGACCTCCCAACAGTCGACTAAACCGCATACCCCAACCAAACATTGGATGTTCTATATACCACCGGAGCTGCTAAATAGGCTGCGAAAGCCGCTTGACGCATGAGGTAGGAATATAGGATGGGAGGTGTAGGTGTTTGTGAGATGCTTCTGTAAGTTTCCATGCTTCTTTTTAGTTTCCATCTGTCATCCTCCCATGGAAAGTGCATGTATTTGCAAGATGCTTCTTTTTAGTTTCCATGCTTCTTTTAAGTTTCCATCACTATCTAATTATTTATTCTTCTTCTAAGTTTCCTGCTTATTCCGTTTCTGGATCTAACAGTGCACCGCCTGCTGCCCGCTTGCGTCCATATGTATATGGTTTCATGTTTCACAGAAATCTACGTTTCAGTTCACCGCAATGAGCTTTTATTTATATTAACCGTTCCACAGGTAAATATACATTTACGGTGGAAGTGCAGGGAAGGGCGAAAGAGGCGAAAGAGATTTTTTCAGCGGGTTATGAGAAAGAGGCCCGATAGAATATTTTGTACACTCTGTATATTGGTTTGTTTTTGAAGTAATCAGTTTTAGTTTTAATTTCCGTTTTCCAAAAACCGCATATTTTTCTATTTCATTACCTATGTTTAATACCTTTTCAATTTTTATTTTTTTTTCAATTTAAATAAAGAAATAAACTACACACATAAACTAAGCTACCAGTTAAACCACAGCTGCTGGCTTATCCGCCCTTCTTGAACTTCACTTCATATATCTGTCACTTAGTCTGTTTTTGCAGGGTCACTTATGAGTTTATGACATAACCCTCTTTGGTATCTAGAACTGGGTTCGGTCGGTGTTTACTATCTTTTACAGTTATATTACCAGATGCTTTATTCTTTTGTGAAATTATTTTTATACGCTTTAAGTGACGCTATAATCAAATATCAAATATCAACTATATGAAATAGCCAGACTCATGGTAATTTACATCAATTAATACTGAATTATCCATGCTTTAGTTTAGCACGATTTCGTATGATTTTCCGACTTTATTCGAGATTTTGTATGACACTTAAAATGCGTCTGCCCTCGTCGCCGACCGAGCTAGTTCTCAATGTTTGCATTTAGTTAATAGCGAAATAGTACAAAATACCCACAGAATGATTGTGGATAAAAACAGATATATACCCAGCTTTCCCTCTTCTTATTCAACTGTCACGCTTAGAGGGTCGCATGTCTTGGAGAATCGAGCCGTTGGTATGATGAACCGTCCAAAGAACTCGCTGCAACTGTCCCCAGACCAACAACTCGAATGTGTCAATATTGCATCTATCTGCCTTCCTAACGGGCAATATTTTAAAGACGTAGAGAAAAATGGAAGAAACTAGGGCATTAGAAAGTTTGATCTTTGTGCTTTTTGTGCTATTTCTGCCATGACAAATTTTGTTCAACTGGGAAGTTCTTAGTTGATGTTTCAAAACTTCCACTATTAGTTCCGTCAAACGTCGAAGATACCTCGCACCATTACTATGGGAAATGCTCGTGCCTATGCCAATAAGAACTTTTGATCAAGAGGAAATTTTCTGCAATATACTGCGATTTCAGCCAATTTAAGTAGGAGCCATGTTAAGAAAGGTCCTTTGTTTCTATTTGACTGGAGTTTGGCGTAGTGTGAGAATGATACTTTCAAACACTTGTCATAATATATTATTTACCCCATTTATTCAAATCCTATTAAGCTTGACACGTTATTTATCATTTTTATTGTCGTTTTAGCTCTATACTGGGGCTTTCGAATGATCTCGATCTCAAATCGTGCCTATTAGCAAATGTAAGTATCTGTGCTGAATCAGACAAAGATACATTTACAGCTGTAATTTATAATCCATTGGCTAGAAATACTTCACATTACATTCAAATACCCGTAAACGATGGTACATGGAGGATCACTGGGCCATCAGGTAATATCGCAAATTAAAATGTACATGCAATAACAAGTTTCTATTAATTTACTAGGTGAGGATGTGGAGACCTACTTAGCGGATCCTATTGGCAATTTCAGCTATATCACTAGGGAGACTGATGAAAAGGTCTTGGATAAGGTTTTATTCTTTAGAGCAGAAAACTTACCCCCACTTGGTTACAAAGTTTACACGTTCCGAAGGATTGGCTCTAAGAGTCAAGCTGCCGTGCCAAGAGACGTTAAAGCTGACTATCAACTGGGATTTTCGGTAAGATCAGCATAACATATTAGTGAAATAGAACTAAGGGCTCCACTTTAATTGGAAGTCGGCCTCCGGCGGATTTGGATGAAATTTTGAGAATGAGTAGAGTGCTGATCAAAAGTCCTAATGGGTTCAATCCTCAGAAACGCATATTTTTCAGATTGAACATATTTTTTACAAAATAAAAAAGAATCAACGACATATGGGGGTTGAATCGAGGGGTAGGGGTGATTTGAGTCATCCCCCTCTATAATTATCACCATAAGTTATGGGGAGGGCCAATTGTACAAAATACAGGGTTAGATTGATGTTTGCGCCGGGAAAGAGACATTATGGGTGGTTTTGGGGCGATTTCGGGGGTAGCCGGGGTCAAAAACTTTTTGGACCCCGAAATCAGTTTCCACACCCTTGAAAACGGAGGGAGGGCTAGATACTTGAGTGTACTTCCGAGTCCTGACCAGTATATTGGTTATTAAGCCCTTTTAGTCTAAGAGCTGGCTACGGAGGGGCAGGGGTGACTCGGTACATTGAAAATTTTATCGCTTACAGGTTCGATTGTTACCGACATAGCGTGAGGCGAGCCGCCAGAAGGTACCCTGGAAGAATAACGCGAGGGTAGGGGGTTAAATAAGCAATTTTTTTACGTAAATTAATTGATAAGGTGCAATGCTGAAAATTTGCAGAATAATAGGAGATAGTACAAGTAAGTAGGGAAAAAATTGCCAGAAGACTAGGCGGAAGATAAAGAGCCGCCAGAAGGCGCTAATGTTGCGAAAAATTTTGCAATAATTATGTGACTCAGTGCACTTCTGGCAATTTCCATACTTATTCTGTAATTCAAAACTAGACTACCTGCAAAACGCCAGAAGGCTAAGTGGAAGAATGACAGAGATATCAGCGATACTAAGAGCGTCGGTGGCCCACTCGATGGCTCAATTTTTCTTATATTTTATATTTTATTTCATTAAGTGTACTTCTGGCGATTTGTCAACATAATTTAGGATATTTCATGACACCATTGGACAAATGCCAGAAGTAAATTTGAAAGACATATATAACGCCGTAATTTTATTAATGAAAATATATGACGATTAATTTTATTTCTATCAAAATGACATTAATAATTTTGAATATTTGTCGAATGTAATTATTATATCATGTTTGAATTTTGCTGTTCTCCTCATGAAGAGGCTGACACGAAGATAATATATCATGCTTTCAAAATTGATTCAAATTCAAATATTGTAATTAAGTGTTCACATACAGGTATTGTAGTTATTTAATTAGCAAATTTACACAAAATTAAATCGAAAATTTGGATTGAGTGCGAAATTTTCGGCAAACGTCACATTATCGATATCAATGCGCTTCATGAATCCCTGGGATTAGAAATGTGCAAAGCATTACCGGGATTTCATGCATTAACGGGATGTGACTATAACCCCGCATTTTTCAGAAAAGGAAAACAACGTCCATATGAGATGCTTTTGAAGTCAAAAGAATATCAAAATGCATTCGCTGATTTAGGTAATACAGACGTAAATAAAGAAAATACTTTCTCCATTGTTGAATCATTCGTTTGCAATATGTATGGTATCAAATCTTGCGACAAAGTTAATGAGCTCCGATACGAATTGTTCCATCAAAATTACACGATAAAAAACGTAAACGAGCCTTTCAAAAAAAAAACAATTAAAGAACTTCGACGCTTCCTGCTTGCCACCCTGCTACGTGGAATTACGCCAACAAATGGAAAGAACACACTACATTGCAAATATATGGACGAATGCAACGTTATTTGATCCATACGAATTAGAAGCGGAAAATTGCGGATGGATATTGAACGGATCCGAATACGAATTCAAATGGTTTGAAGGACCACAATTACCACCATCTGGCAAAGACGTTGTCGTTAATAGTGATAATTCGGAAATTAATTTTGAATTCGATTTTGATATACTTATTTATCAATTTTATTAAATTATTGATTTCCTTTTCCAGCTGAAGATGATGACAATGTATGACAGCGACGAGGACATTGAATTTGATGACGACATAGAAAATGAGGGTTATTCAACGGAATAATTTTGTATTCAATTTATATTAAATTGATATCAATATTCGTAGGTAGTATTAAAGATATATATTGTATTAGAAGTAGAAATAAAAATTATATTATAGGGCATATTGAAAATTCAAACATGACATAATAATTACATTCGACAAATATTCAAAATGATTAATGTCATTTTGATAGAAATAAAATTAATCGTTATATATTTTCATTAATAAAATTACGGCGTTATATATGTCTTTCAAATTTACTTCTGGCATTTGTCCAATGGTGTCATGAAATATCCTAAATTATGTTGACAAATCGCCAGAAGTACACTTAATGAAATAAAATATAAAATATAAGAAAAATTGAACCATCGAGTGGGCCACCGACGCTCTTAGTATCGCTGATATCTCTGTCATTCTTCCACTTAGCCATCTGGCGTTTTGCAGGTAATCTAGTTTTGAATTACAGAATAAGTATAGAAATTGCCAGAAGTGCACTGAGTCACATAATTATTGCAAAATTTTTCGCAACATTAGCGCCTTCTGGCGGCTCTTTATCTTCCGCCTAGTCTTCTGGCAATTTTTTCCCTACTTACTTGTACTATCTCCTATTATTCTGCAAATTTTCAGCATTGCACCTTATCAATTAATTTACGTAAAAAAATTGCATATTTAACCCCCTACCCTCGCGTTATTCTTCCAGGGTACCTTCTGGCGGCTCGCCTCACGCTATGCCGGTAACAATCGAATCTGTAAATGATAAAATTTTCAATGCACCGAGTCACCCCTACCCCTCCGTAGCCAGCTCTCCGTCTATTTTGTACCCGTAAAGCGAGAAATATGCATTTCTGAAGGTTGGACTCATTGGGTCTTTCAATCAGCAAGGTCTATTCTACTCGTTCCCAAGGTTTCATCCAAATCCGCCGGGGTCCGATTTCCCACTAAAGTGGTGCGGGATCCTTTCTAGGAAACTGTCGTACTATAGCAATTATTCCTGAAACTTGTAAACATTGCAAGAAATGTAGTAACAAATTCTGTAATAAATCCATATAGTGAAAAGCCTTTGATTAAACATCAAATATTTAACATTGTATTTTCTGGCAGTTTTTCTTAAATATCTCTAACTATACAGTTCGTATTACAACGATGAACAAATTGTTCACAAAGAAATCTGGAGGAGAATTGGATTTGTCTGAACCTTTATGAACGATTTGCCAAGTTAGGGAACATAATGATCGTGGCCATTTTTAAACAATTGATGATAACCCGCACAGTCCTACACTTTTAGAATAATATGCCCCTTGTAGCGCTAAGCTATCAAGCCAACTGTCAAGGTAATATAATAATGCCTAAAGAACAATACCAAATTTAAAACTTGAATCGTCGATTGTTTAAGTACATCAAGTCGTACAACACTCTACCATACCGAGCGTTATCTATCTTCCGGTAAACTCTCTAGCCAGAATTCTCTATACCGTTACTTTCCTCTACGATATATTTCATCTCTTCACACCTCTATATTCTATTTCTTCCTTCTGCTCCCTGTTTGTTTATCATTTTGGTTGTTTTGAAAAGTTTGTCGCATGTTATATTTTACGATGCACTTTACAATTTTTGGTCAACATGTACGGGTTTTTGTATCTTTTATAAAAAATATCTATCATAGGAAAAGAAATTTTAGTTTCGCTATACCTAAAGCAAGGGATGAAGGAATATTTAGCTAAATTTTAAGTTCGATATCTTCAATAGCAAGCGTGATATGAACTGAGAAATAATGAAATACATGTTCTTTGTAGTTTTTGCAAATAAATGCATTTTTCTACAATTTCGCAATTCCAAATGAATTGGCGAACTCGAAATTCGAGTCCGGCAGGAAATTTTACATATGAATCTAGTTTTCGTTTTTGTATACCATTTAGTCCACCCCCTCCCCCCTTGTCGATTTCGAGACTAAGTCAAAGTTAAAAGAAAGTGTTTTATGCCATAGTGTAATTTTATTGTTTTAATGTTTTTTAAACCTGCTGCGCAGATACTTTTATATTTTTATGTCACATAAATTGTTGAAAAATAATAGAGTTGAAATTACAACACAGTGCACCGAAACCGTAATATCGTGCACGGCCTACTTCCATACTTCCGACACAGGTTTGTCGTTCATCGTTACGGCATAATGAAAACCTGATTCACTTATATTTAGAAAAAGATCGACCATCACCGACATAGTACAAAATGTAGAAATTTTTTTAAAAACAGTTTCATACTTTTATTTTTATTTCAGTAATATGATATGAACATAAAGTTGGCATCCAGAGTTAGCACCCCAGATTCACACTAGGTCTTAAACGGCAAAGCAAAGAGCGGCCGCGCTGCCGTTGGTGGGGATTATCTTGTTTCGAGAAGCTGATGACTTTTCTCTTGTTATATCATCAAAAAACACTGAATTATTGAATGTTAAATGTGCAGAGGTGGTTACCAGAATATCAGATTTCTTTAATGGCATCGATTTATTTTTCAACACTGAAAAAACTGACATGCTCAGGATACATAATCGCCAAAAAGAAATAGACGATTTAAATTTCGACGTCAACGGGGTAGCTTTAACAAATACACATGATAGCGTGCGTTTTCTTGGTATTCATTTGGATGAATTTCTCACCTGGAAGTCGCATTGTTTAAAACTTATTTGTAAAGTGAATTCGTTGAAATTTCTTTTCATTAATTTGCGGACGGTACTAGAAACACATCAGTTAGTGCAGGTTTACTACACCCAAGTAGATTCTAGACTTAGGTACGGAATTTGCTTGTGGGGAAATTCTACCGAGGCAACTAATGTACTTATTGCACAAAAAAGAATAATTCGATGCATAACAAACATACCGCAGCGGGAATCATGTAAAGATGTTTTTAAAAAGCTGAATATTTTAACTCTCCCGTGTTTATATATATATACGAAATGTGTATCTACGTCTATAGGAACAAAAGTAGTTTTACCACCAATAAAGATATATATAGTTATAATACGAGGCATGTTGATGAGTTTCATGTGCCGTTCGCCAAACAAAAACTTAGTTTAGATGCTCCCAATTGTATAGGACCTAAGATGTTTAACTGCCTGCCACGAACAATTAAAGACAGTGAAAATCTGCATATTTTTAAAAGAAA
Source organism: Stenurella melanura (assembly GCA_963583905.1). Lineage (NCBI taxonomy): Eukaryota > Metazoa > Arthropoda > Insecta > Coleoptera > Cerambycidae > Stenurella > Stenurella melanura. Next base: position 201,380,833 of record OY757309.1, read on the forward strand.
TTTAAAAACATTTTTAATTGACAAAGGTTATTATAAAGTGTCTGAATTCTTACAGTAATTGACGAATCCCATACAATATACATTGTCACAGTGGAAAATAAATGTTATTATTATTATTATTATTATTATTATTATTATTATTATTATTATTATTATTATAGAAGAGGCCTGTTGGGGTGGAAAGCGGCAGGTCGTAGGCGGACCGAATTTTTCTATGTAAAAAAAATTTCCGGCTCTGAAATGCACATGCAAAGAGCTGCCACGATTCAGGTTAAGGCAATCATCATCATTCAGTGTAAACTAACCGCCCTCCAATTTTCAGTGCGGCAGCCCCATGCCACGTCGAGTTTTCCGGGGGAAAGAATTTGCCGACCGGGGAAGGGCCAAAAGCTGCTGCGTTTTTCTCTCTGTGGATGCTTCTCTATTACCGATAGGTACCTTATGATCTATTTTGAGCGCGGCAGCTCAATGCCAAGTCGAGTTTTCCGGGGGGGAAAGGAGTTTTCCAACCGTGGAAGGGAAGGGCCACGAGCTATTTTCTGTCTGTGGACGCTTTTCTTTTAACAATCGGTATCTTTTGACGTAATTTCAGCGCGGCAGCTCAACGCCAAGTCGAGTTTTCCAGGGGAAAAGGATTTTCCCACCATGGAAGGGAAGGTCCACGAGCTGCCGCGATTTTCTCTCTGCGGATACTTTTCTTTTAACAATAGATATCCTTTGACCAACTTTCAGCGCGACAGCTCGTGGCCCTTCCCTTCCACGATCGGAAACTATTTTTCCCGCGGAAAACTCGACTTGGCGTTGATTCGCCGCGCTGAAAATAGGTCAAAAGGTACCTATTGTTAAAAGAAAAGCATCCACTGTGACGTGCTTTCTTCCAGTTGCCTAGCGCATAGGCAAGTGGAAGCGTCACTTTGGCGCTGAGCTATATTTCGGTTAAATTCGGTAATCTCGAGCGCCACCTTTGCAATTTTTACGTAGGGCAAAGGTCCCACATTAGCCTCCTAAACGCAGCCTGTTGCAGTAGGGCTGGGATAGCTACAGTGGAGACACGGTATGTCCAGGGGTCTGGACGGCAGATTAGACTTTCACTCACATTCAACAGTAAAAGGCAGATGTCGGTAAATAACAAAGTTTATTAACACACAATGAAATTTTTACAAAACAATGAAAAACGGTTAAGTACCAAAATACGGAGTTTCGGATAAATGCAATAACAAAAACTTAAGATATGTCATTTTAGTCTAACTTGAATTAGGTAGGGCGCCATTTTGTGACGTACGTGTAACCAGGCGGTGAGAAGCTAGTTAGCTACTAGTTACTCATTAATACGGAGGCAAGCGGTGGTAAGCAAGCAAACAATGAAAGCGGTGGAAAAAACAGCAGCAAAGCGGCATATTAAAAAAAAACAGCAAACGGAAAAAACTACACAAGTAAGTAATTTAAAAAAACGAACAGCGTGCAAATACCAGGCAAAAGCAAGCAGTTATCAACAGCAATAATCATGCCTATATGGACGGTCAGAGTGTAAGTGTGAAGAACTTGGCAAAACTAAATAAGGCTGATACCAAATAAATAAAATGGTTGTCGGATTCGGTGCGGTGTGTAACCTAAGTCACACTCGGATTGGAAAATAAAACGGTTATCGGATTTGGAGCGGTGTGTAACCTTGGTTACACTCGGTTCGGAAAATAAAATGGTTATCGGATTTGGTATCAGCTTACGGCGGAGATTATTCTGCCTAGACGGACAGACAGTAATAATCAGAACGGTGGTATTTCGGTTCGGTTCGGATGTGTTGAAATTACATCAGCACTTGATGCGGTGTTTGCCAAGCGCCTCAAACCCCACAGCTGGGTACCTTCATTAAATGCATTTCGGTTTGGCCACGTGGTATCTTGTCGGATTGCGGAAAATGTCTATGTATCAGAATATAATGTTAGTTAATTTATTTACGGTAGCCTAGATTCTATTCTCAGTTCCCGGACTATAATAAATTTCTATGAATTATTTCAAAGTAAGGAATTTTGTTCCATTTCATATCAGTACAAAATATTGGAAACAAAATGAACGGTAAATTAAACAATAACACTACAATAAATTTTACAAAAATAATTTTTGCAAAGACATATTTTATTTTGCTACGCACTAGCCAAAATAAAATATACGGTACATATAACTTCTACACATTTGGTAGAACAACATATTATTTTATCGCAGTACCATCACACATGGTCTGGATTAAAATAATATAAACGGTAAACGGTACACATTTTCTCGAAATATCATCCATGTTCTTTTTCCCATTTGGAAATTCTTGCGAACATGGCTATTTGGATAAAATCGGAGAAGTTGACATGTCCTAACTCGGACTCTCTTACTATACTGTAATAATTTAATAAATTTATTTAATTTCGGCTAAGTCGGGAAATAATAATTATATTCTGATATATTTAAACGGAATCGGTTTCAAATTATTGCTTTAAAACACACATTTTAGTGAATTGTTCTTATCGGTGTTAATATAAAAAGATCTACAAGAAACCAGCGGCGGTGATAAAACGGTGTACTTACATGTTGTGAATATACGGAACAGTACCCGACTGGGCTGTTTGACGGATCGGACAGAAGAAGTGATTCTCAAATGTGGTCTAATGAAACTAATTTACGCAGGTGTCTTACCAACGCCCTCCGTATCAAATCTTGTAATTAATGTTAATATTATGGACAGCCCTCTCACTACCAAGTTTATCAAATTACCTATTTAAAGTAGAAATCTGTTTCGCGGTTTCAGCTAGCTAAATTAGTAGAAATCTATAATATTAATTTACAGTACCTATGATTCGAATGTAAGCGGAGCAAATAACGAAGCATATATTAATGTAAACTGCATTTTTGGCAACGGAAAATTTACCTCGTTACACCACAGAGATAAAATCGCGGCAGTTCGTGGCCCTTCCTTTCCACGGTCGGAGAACTCTTTTTCCTCGGAAAACCTGACTGCATTGAGCTGCCGTCTTGAAAGTGGGTCAAAGGGTACCTATCGGTAAAAGAAAAGCATCCGCAGAGAGAAAATCGAGGCAGCTCTTGGCCCTTCCCTTCCATGGTCGGAAAACTCCTTTTCCCCGGAAAACTCGACTTGTCATTGAGCTGCCGCGCTGAAATAATAATAATAATAATAATAATAATAACATTTATTTTCCACTGTGACAATGTACATTGTATGGGATTCGTCAATTAGTGTAAGAATTCAGACACTTTATAATAACATTTGTCAATTAAAAATGTTTCTAAATTTCTTTTAAAAATATGCAGATTTTCACTGTCTTTAATTGTTCGTGGCAGGCAGTTAAACATCTTAGGTCCTATACAATTGGGAGCATCTAAACTGAGTTTTTGTTTGGCGAACGGCACATGAAACTCATCAACATGCCTCGTATTATAACTATATATATCTTTATTGGTGGTAAAACTACTTTTGTTCTTATAGACGTAGATACACATTTCGTATATATATATAAACACGGGAGAGTTAAAATATTCAGCTTTTTAAAAACATCTCTACATGATTCCCGCTGCGGTATGTTTGTTATGCATCGAATTATTCTTTTTTGTGCAATAAGTACATTAGTTGCCTCGGTAGAATTTCCCCACAAGCAAATTCCGTACCTAAGTCTAGAATCTACTTGGGCGTAGTAAACCTGCACTAACTGATGTGTTTCTAGTACCGTCCGCAAATTAATGAAAAGAAATTTTAACGAATTCATTTTACAAATAAGTCTTAAACAATGCGACTTCCAGGTGAGAAATTCATCCAAATGAATACCAAGAAAACGCACGCTATCATGTGTATTTGTTATAGCTACCCTGTTGACGTCGAAAATAGGTCATAAGGTACCTATGGGTAATAGAGAAGCATCCACAGAGAGAAAATCGCGGCAGCTCTTGGCCCTTCCCTTCCACGGTCGGAAAACTCCTTCCCCCGGAAAACTCGACTTGGCATGGAGCTGCCGCACTGAAAATTGGAGGACGGTTAGTTTACACTGAATCATGATGATTGCCATAACCTGAATCGCGGCAGCTCTTTGCATGTGCATTTCAGAGCCGGATTTTTTTTTACATCGGAAAATTCGGTCCGGCTGCGAGCTGCCGCTTTCCACCTCCGGCAGGTCTCTTCTACTCCTCGAAACAAGATAATCCCCGTCAGGGGCAGCGCGACCGCTCTTTACTTTGCCGTTTCAGACCTAGGTGTGAATCTGGGGTGCTAACTCTGGGTGCCGACTTTATATTCAATAATATGATAACCGAAAAATGTATTTTTAAAAACAGAATACAATATTCATTTTATCGATACTACCTACAGCCAAGTTCTACATCATGTTAAAATGGGCTGTGGAGGTAATGGTAATGGCATACATAGAAAACTTCCTAAAATAGCACGGTGCTTTAAGAAAAAATTGTTTCATACTAGATATCAATTTATCAACATTAGAAATAGCCCCCCCAATAGTTTTAGCAATTACATGAAGTAGGTACATCCTAATATGCTTTCATAAATTTCTTATACTACTTGAATAGTTGCAATTAGTTAGTAAAATATCTTAATGCTGTAATATTGAGGGTAGTACGGCATCAAGTAAAATTTGTGTTATGAAATATTATCTTACATAATTATTATTTATTACAGGACAAATTTGTTGACTTCGACCTTGACACGGGTCTTTTAAAATCCATTACCATAAATGATGTAACTTTGAGTGTCTCACAGCAATTGATGTTCTACGTCGCCTCTCAATCTGATGGTGCCTACATATTCAGACCACACGCTGATCAAAGGGATGCAGTTGAATTTGGTGATGTTGAAAGCTCAGTTCTAATTAATGATGGAAATTTAGTTAGAGAGATAAAACAAACATGGAGGGATTGGGCTACACAGATCATCCGCATATATAAAGAAGAAGACTTTATTGAATTTGATTGGCTAGTTGGACCCATAGATGTTAGGTAACAAAGCGCTTTAGTCTTCCAAGAGATAAATTTTAACAATTCAATTTCAGCGATTACTTAGGCAAAGAAGTTATTTCAAGGTTCACGACAGAACTGAAAACTAATGAAGAATTTTATACTGATTCAAACGGCAGAGAAATCATATACCGGAAGACGGATTATCGGCCAACCTATGAATACACTGCTGAAGAACCTCAAGCTGGAAATTACTACCCAGTAAATACTAAAATTTTAATAAAAGATGAAAAAGTGGAATTTGCAGTATTAACAGACAGATCAGAAGGAGGAGCAAGTCTATTTTCAGGAGAAGTTGAATTAATGGTAAGCTACTTTATTCATATTAACACATTGAATACATAATTTAAGACAGACGCACACGTTTTTGTTACTACCACTTAAGATTTCCGCAAAAAACGTATTATTACCAAGATTCGGATGACAGAGCTCTATTTCACGTACGAAGGAGAACTCAGATGAGTTTGTGAGAAGGTACTTCATATGCGAAAATAATACATCCTGTTAATACAATGATGCTAACACCAAAAATATACATTTGTGGTAACACAGTAATCAAAGTTACTAATAAGTTATTGTAAATAAGGAATGCATCATCGCCTGTATCCATGACAGACGGTTTATCCTTTTGATCAATTTCACAAAAACGTTAAAGTGTTCACATTTTCCTGGCACACAATTTTGCACGAATTCTCTGTAAAATGAAGTGTTTAGTTGATTCCACGAAATATACACCCATCTATCCTTTTCATTAAATCTAAATTAAATGTTGCCTCTAGTTAATTTTAAGTAGGCCTAAAATTTTGTTTTGTGATTTTTCTAACAAACTGAGTTACAAATTTATTTAGGTAAGGATGAACATCACAAACATAGGTACCTTGAAATATATTCATTTGTCGATATTCTTGCTGTTTTCCCGAATACTCGCAACGTTATATTATGCAGAATTCGTATCTCAGAGGGTGCTTTGATATAGTATATTCTATAACAAGTTGTGGAATGACTCATATTCCACACGAGCGAAAAGTTTGTAGGCCGAGCCGAAGGCGAGGACTACGGTTCGCGAGTGTGGAATATTCCATTCCAAACGTTTTGTAGACTATACTTTCCCTAACGAGATTTTAGAAATTATACAAAAAATCTTTAAAACTGTTCAAAACGTCAAATGCGAAGCTACCTGTTGTTCGACATAACCAGAGCAACCGAACCACTAACAGCTTCTGATTCGTCGACAGCCGTGCCGTTATACCATAACAATATGTTGGAATGATACTTACTCCGACACAATTTTTAGTTGTGCAATTTGTAATTTCTGAAATGGTGTTAGAGAAAATGTATTTTATTTGTTCGAATACATCGTGCCACTGTCTGTTTCACAACACAGATGATTACTTGTAGGTACGCATTAAATCAGGATATCTAGTCAGCGGTCAGCAATTATTTAGCATTACACGTGCGGCAGCTTCAAATAAAGTACCACAAATTAACGATTGCCATGTAATGTTCTGTCAAGACGTATAGGTATCATAGTACTGTATTGTATTGTAGTATAGTATTGTATTGATCTTCTTTATCATCTCTTATCATTGTGAACACGTATAGCAAAGTGCTAAATAAAGGAGTATTATTATTATTATTACAGTACCTGATTTCTTGACGATATTAATGGTAATGTTAGAGGTATAGCAAAATTCAGTTCATTTCGTGCCTACGGGCACGATAGTAGTGACAAAAGAAAAGCTAGAATAAGAAAATAAAAAATGGCATAGTATTAATTCTGTAAATCATATTAGCAACTCAATTTGTAATAGGTTAAGTAAACTTGGCATTAATACCATTTCCTCGAATACAAACAACTTGGGTCGCTTGTTGATTAACAACAAATAAGAAACTGAAGATTCACAAAAAGCGGGAATATATGAAATAAATTGTGACGATTGCCATGCTATATATATAGGTCAGAGTGATCGAAGCTTAGACGTACGGGTAAATGAACACAAAAAGTCTATTTTAGAACCACTACCGTTAACTTTTGCACAATGTCAATAAGGGAAATAGGTTAGACATGCTTGAAATTTTGGAAATCAAGAAGGCCTTAAATAAACAGAAAAACGTTACTAATACATAAACTAAATTTAATAATACCCCCATAATAGACACCATACTAAAAAACCGCTGCCTAAGGAATCACTACTTCCACATCCAGATTTTTCTTCCAAGTCACTTTAAAGGAAACATCTTGACTATATTAGCACTGTAGTATGTGGAAATTATTGGTCATAGAATTCTAATAATATTTGGGGCAGATGTCATAGAGAAGTTTGAGGAGTTCGTTTCTACCATATACGTTAAAAATGAAGTTTCTAGTTTACCCTACTTATTTTCCCCTATTCACAACCTGCCACCTCCCACCCTTTCAATGAAGTCATCTCAATCAGATGTCACTATAATACATACGTTTACTAACTTTCAAGTGAATATCTCAATTTTATGTCATCAATCCCACTAATAATGGAGCGGACGTGGTGGAGTTTGAAAAATATTAGAAAGAAATCTGAGGCCTAGGTTACTAGTATATACACCAAATCCCAAAATTCTGTACTCTTACTAGCTTGATTTACTTATTTTCCCCTAGCTGCTCCTATTAACCCCAACCCTTCAACGAAATCATTCCAAAATATAATCTAGTTCAAGATGTCGTTATAAGATATACGTCTACCAAATTACAAGTGAACATATCAATTTTATTTTATCAACCCCTTTAATAATGGAGTAAGGGTAGTAAGGATTATTAAAAAATCTGAGGCCTTGGCTTCTAGAACATACGCCGAATTTCAAGTTGCTGTACTCTTACCTGCTTCTTTACTTATTTTTCCCTATTTACCTCAACTTACCCCCACTCCTTCAACGCAATTATGTCAAAATATAATCTAGTTTCAGATATAGTTATAATACATACATATATCAAATTTCAAGTGAAAATCTAAACTAATTTTATCAACTCTTTTAATAAGGAAGTGGGGTTGGTCGGGGGATGGAAAATACTATTAAAAAAACCTAAGACCTTCGCTTCTAGTACATACACCAAAATTTCTGAACTTTTACCAGATTGTTTTACTTATTTTCCCCTATATACCCCTATTTGATCCCCAACCCTACAACGGAATCATCTCAAAATATAATCTAGTTCCAAATGTCGTTATAATACATATGCGTACCAAATTTCATGTGAAAAGCTCAACTTTATTTTATCAACCCCTTGAATAATGGAGTAGGGTGGTGGGGTTTTATATATATTATTAAAAAATCTGAGGCCTTGGCTTCTAGTACTTACACCGAATTTCAAGTTTCTGTACTCATACCAGCTTGCTTTACTTATTTCCCCATATTTATCCATAAATAACCCCCAACCCTTCAACGGAATCATCTCAAAATATAACCTAGTTCCAGATGTCGTTTTAATTCATACGTGTACCAAATTTCAAATGAATATCTCAATTTTATTTTATCAACCCTTTTAATAATGAAGTAGGGATGGTGGGGGTTGAAAAATATTGTAAATAATCTGAGACCTTGGCTTCTAGTACATACACCGTATTTCGAGTTTCTGTAGTCTTACCTGCTTGCTTTACTTATTTTCCCCTATTTAACCCCCAACCCTTCACCGGATATCCTCAAAAAACAATCCAGTTCCAGATCTCGTTATATTATATACGTGTACAAAACTTCAAGTCAGAGAAATCTGAATAATAATTGTGGAACAGTAATGCCAAGTGTTTTTTAATCATTATTCTATTTAGTATGTTTCACCAGGAACATACCGCAGACTCAGTTCAATTAATTATAAAGGAAAATCTAGTGTCTGATCTCTTGAGAGGGATTTTTTCTCATGGTCTCGTTCTAAAAAAGAAAGGACTGTATGAATTTTAAACAAGTTTGGATTCTTCTGTGTGTCGCTGCACGAAGCATCCAAAAATATCAAAACCATTGAACACTCGACGCACGTTTGGTTAATTATGTTAGTAACGTCAGTTTTAGTCACCGTTAGATACATCAAAAAATGGCCTTAAATATTCTATATAACAAAAATCATCCTTACCCTTACAAGATTCAACGAAATCTGTCGAAAAATAAGCGAATTCTAGCCAATTTCGGCATATCAGGAGAGCAGAATTAGAATCCAAAATAAAAAAAACTACAAAATCATTTGAAAATCGACCCATAACCAACACCATATCATTATTTACTTTTCTTACTTTTATAAGCACAGGCGCGGCCAACCTCCTCCTCAAACGCGCCTGAATCCGCCTTCCGTAAATTGTGAAATAGAGTTTTGCGATTCAAACCCTGATTATTACATAAAATTTATCAAATTCTTAAATGTAGTTATGATACCGGACTAAGTCCAATGATTGATAAAAGTGTGTCAAGTGTCATTTAGGGATTAGAAGGATTGTATTTATATTTATAAATAGCAAGTTATGTAGCAAGATCTGATTTTTGTGCAATATCTCGTTTTTTGTTTACCCTATGGTCAAAATGGTCGTATATAAAATTTTATTGAAGTGGATTGTTTAGGAAAAAGGTTCTATGCATGTACTTGTCAGCAGTGGCGTAAGTAACGCCCCCGCAAGCCCCACCTTGCGAGGGCGCTCACCAAAGCCAGGGGCACCATTTCTACCCCAGCGAGTACGACTTCAATGTCTGATTTAATCAATAAGTTTTTTTTTATATCGGTATATTATCTTGAAATTTCATCATTTTTACAACAACAAAATTACTGTATACAATATTTAATAAACGTTTCATTTAAAAGACGCTTACGACTGACATTTCTTACCAGTGTAAATAGGAAGAATTAAGAGAGGTGCTAAATAACAGGACGCTTTCAGAAATCTGCGGGGGGCGCACTGCTTGTCAGACTATTACTCTCGAAGTAACAGGCAGTCAAGAAATTCTCGGCGGACGGCGGCGGCGCGGGCACAGTCCTGTACTTACACCTCGCAAAATTCTTATGAGCATCAACAACTCATTTAGGGAGTTAGTTAGTTAAACAACGGTAAAAGATAAATAGACAAAACTTTGAAAATTCACTCATCATTACACTCTTCGCAAATACAAAGCGAATAGTATATTGCATTCGATCTGCATATTTCTAAAACAGGTAATATTGCGCGTAGAGAAAAAAATTTCATCACTGTGTGGGTGATCGAATTCTGAACAACCTTTAAAATGTCCGTCCGTCACGTTTCTTGTAAGCATGGTAACTTAAGAATCAAAAATCCGATTGTATTGAAACGTGGATAGTAAGTTAGTGTTATAAAGAGGAAGAACCCTTCTGAACAAAATAGATTAATGAATAAAAAAGATGTTAATTCTTTAAATTTGAAAAGAAAAACTTATGTTTTGTAGTTAAACAAAAAATGTCTAAAACTAATATTATTTACTAGCACGGAAGCCCATCGACAAAAGTGGGTCGGGCAGCACACTTGCCGCCGCTTGGTGGAAATGTTGTAGGTATCTGTAGGGACCACTTAAATGTTGCCAAAAAATTCTGAAGAAATTGAGGCATATTTTTTGGGCAAATATAAGCATTTTTTGTCTATTGCTGCTTTTTCCCAAAGTACTTCCTTCTCCCGAACAAAATAGCAATAGATGTATTATATAAAAGTGAACTATTTATTATTTGTTTGCTTATAGATGTATTAGTTCAGTTTTTTTTTAATTTTTTTCCGAATGTTTTCTTTTTTCTTTAGAGTTCTAATAATTTGTCTATCAAACCAAACATGGTATTTTTTACTCGGTTTAGTTTAGGCAAACAGATGTCGAATATACCTACTATATATTTTTGAGTAGAAAAAGTCAATATCAGTGAATAATTCGAGCTCCGTCCAATCTGCACTCATAAACAATTCGTACATAAGCGCATAGTTTCCTTTCTAGAATTATAATTACTTGCTATATTTACCTTTAAGTCTTTAGCTTTATCTACATTTAATGACACTAATTTGTAAAGTAGCATGATGTATGTCTTCCCCAACCAATCCAGCTATTGCCCGACTCACTCCACATTTGACATTTCCTATTAACGAGATTTAATAAACGATTCAAATGATTTGAGATACGACTATATTGCTCACAATCCAATTCAATTTGAAAAGTTTAACAATTCATTGACGTGAGGATCATTAAAATTTTTATTTGTATAGTAATCATTTAACCTAGAGATATTAAAATCACCTATTATGAGATAATTGATGTTATACAGAAATGGCAATTTTTCTAGCAAATTAAACAGGTTTTCTAATGACAGCAAGGAGTAATTTGGGTCAACGTATGTACACTGCAAATATGTATATAGATATTTTCTCACTAATGGTAGTTCTTACGCAGAGAATATCGACTTCTGGATCATTTAGATTTAAATTAACTTCTTGACATTGAACAGTAGGGTGGAACGAATTTTTTTTTTCTTTAAACTGTTTTGACATAGGCGTTAAAATGTGCCTTTAGATAAGTAAGAATTATTCCCAGAAGCTGATCGATCTATCTTAGCATCTTCAGATTCCTCACGGGACCTAAACTTTAGAAATTTTCATGATTTTCAGGTTTTTATTACCTTTATTGATTTATTTTTAATAAACGATTTTCTATTTAACATAGTGCTTAAAATTATTATTAAGGTATGGTGAAAGACCCCTCCAAGCAAAATTACTTTATTTTAATCTTTTCCGGTTTCTCATTATCAAAATCGCGGTGTTTATGAGAATTATCCAGCAAACAGCGCACTCGAATACAATCATGATCTAGGCGACAAGCGTCTATGAAGGCGAAGGGGGTGGGACATTGACAAGTTTTAAACGGCTTTCATTTGTTTCATTACTTCTACTGTTTTTAGTTGTGTGTCGAGTGTCCGTCAGGTGTTGCAATATTTAAGTTATTATGGCAACTAGAATTGCAGCTCGTTGCGAGATATTTGGCCAACCTACATTATTAAATAACCGTGTGTTACCTACTTTTCGGGATATTATTATACACCATTTATTTGTTCAGAATGATCTAAAATATAAATGTGACAGGAAACATCCAGGTGTTTCTGAGATACTTAAAAACGTTGTACCGAGAATTGAAGAAATTTGGAAAAGTGCATCGATTCCCACCGTCTCTCACAATCGCATTTGGGATAAAGTAAAAAAATTTCATGAACGTTATAAACAAATTCAAAAGAATTTAAAATCAAGGAAAAATAGTGCGATCATGCAATGAATGGGGCGTAAACTTTCATTACGTAATTTACCAAAATACGAAGATATTCTGATGGGTAAAGCCTTAATATCCTATTGGCCGTAGTAAGCCATCGTACATGAGAGAGTTTTCCTGGGTGTCTTGATGCAAGAGAAGCAGACATGCTACCTGATTCAATTGATTGAACTATTTCCAAAAGATATCTTTGATTTGTGCTTAGATCATAGTCCTTCTTCTCGATTTTTGGAAGGTTACTTTTTATTTTATCAAACTTTACACAAGAAAGAGTTTCACAGTCTTCTAGTTTTTGTCCAATGTCACCTTTGAGCCCGCTTGGACCTGAAGTTCCGCCATCTAGTTCTTTTATTAAATGCCGCAATGGAAGTTCATTAAAATGAAATAAACAAATTAGCCATTGTATGGGACGATTAAACTCCTTTTCTAACAGACGAATTTTTTATTCCCGTATTTACAACAGTTCCGTCCTGCCCAACTGCAATCAAATCGGACATGTCAAACTTTTCTTTCCGAAAATGTACTAAGGACCGTTTAATGTGCAAAGCGCTACCTCTCTCAGGGGTTACGTGACCCAAGTATTCCGAACCAGGTTCACTTATAACAGAAATATGTTCTTCCAGAATGCGTTCTCGTTTATTTGCGTTTCTATCATGTGTGTGGTCTTTTCGACCATTAAAAAACAATCCTTTTATCGGCGTTTTAGCTTCGACACTCGTACAGGCTCCACGCTGAGATGTTCTCTCTCTCCTGATTTTCATTCTATCTATTGTCATTGCAGAGTTGCTTTTGGACTCCATGCCAATATCCTCCAAAACTGCATTCGCAATTATAGCCGCTGCACGATCTGACACGCCAGTTCCACCACAAGCAAGTGCAACAGGCGGAAATTTAAGTCTCATTTGGGTCGGAACTTCATTTTCTGGATTATCATTACCTAAAAGAAACCCATTGAATTAACTGTAAGTAAGTAAAAAACTTAAGCAAAGCAAACTTACTAGGCAAGATAGGTGAAAGCTCAAACTCATCTTCCCTTTCTTCATTAACTTCAACATTTTCATCTTCGCTATTAGAAGAGCTGAAGGGCAGATGTACTTCTTCATTAACGGCGGAACGACTACAAGATGGCACGGCTCGGAATTTCAGTACCCTGGACGCTATCAATGCTTTTCTTTCTTCTCTAATTTTTATTTTCTTGGTAGCTGTTATATCTACTGCTCCTATAGCCACTTCTCTGATCGGTAAGAAATTCTTGCTCTCTCAAGGGCACTTTTTTAGATTTCTCGCATTTACATTTTTTAAAATCGCACTTGCAAAATGCTACGTCAAATAATTTAGACGCTTCTAAAAGTTATTATTTTGACTTGCATGATCACACTATTTTTCCCTGATTTTAAATTCTTTTGAATTTGTTTATAACGTTCATGAAATGTTTTTACTTTATCCCAAATGCGATTGTGAGAGACGGTGGGAATCGATGCACTTTGCCAAATTTCTTCAATTCTCGGTACAACGTTTTTAAGTATCTCAGAAACACCTGGATGTTTCCCGGCACATTTATATTTTAGATCATTCTGAACAAATAAATAGTGTGAAATAATATCCCGAAAAGTAGGTAACACACGGTTATTTAATAATGTAGGTTGGCCAAATATCTCGCAACGAACTGCAATTCTAGTTGCCATAATAACTTAAATATTGCAACACCTGACGGACAGTCGACACACAACTAAAAACAGTAGAAGTAATGAAACAAATGAAAGCCGTTTAAAACTTGTCAATGTCCCACCCCCTTCGCCTTTATAGACGCTTGTCGCCTAGATCATGATTGTATTCGAGCGCGCTGTTTGCTGGATAATTCTCATAAACACCGCGATTTTCAAAGATAATGAGGAACCGGAAAAGATTAAAATAAAGTAATTAGGCTTGGATGGGTCTTTCACCATACCTTAATAATAATTTTAAGCACTATGTCAAATAGAAATTCGTTTATGAAAAATAAATCAATGAAGGTAATAAAAACCTGAAAATCATGAAAATTTCTAAAGTTTAGGTCCCGTGAGGAATCTGAAGATGCTAAGATAGGTCGATCAGCTTCTGGGAATAGTTCTTACTTATCTAAAGGCAAATTTTAACGCCTATGTCAAAATAGTTTAAAGAAAAAAAAAATTTTCGTTCCACCCTATTGAACAGTTCTTTATGGATAACAAAACGCCTCCTCCATTACATTTTCCTGCTATTTTAAAATCTCTGTCCCTCTGAAAGACTATAAATTCACTGAGTAATAGTTCACTGTTGTGCACAATGGGTTTTAACCAATTTTCAGACGTAACAATTATGTCATGTTCATCCACAATTGCAAATATTGTATTGTATATGTAAATTAGCTTAGAATGTCATAAAGCATTGAGATTTTAAATTCGAGCAAAAAAAAATTCCGTTTGACTGTCTATAGGTCTGTGATTTTTTTTTAATGCGCGCGTTTTCTCAGAAAAGGTTTAAGGTATTAATTTGAAATTTGGTACCCATATGTATTATAACGACGTCTGGGAGTAGACTGTATTTTGAGATGATTTCGTTGAAGGGTTGGGGGTTGAATTGAGGAAAATAGGAGTAAATAGGGAAAAATAAGTAAAGCAAGCTGGTAAAAGTACATAAACTTGGGATTTGGTGTATATACTAGAAACCAAGGCCTTAGATTTTCTTGCAATATTTTTCAGCCATTTCTGAGAAAAAGTGTCTTAACAGACAGACAGCCTGACAACAAAGTGATTTTATAAGGATTCCGTATTTTCATTTCGAGATACAGAACCCAAGAAAAATTTGGAGAAGTAGCTAGTATATATTTTTATATATTCAATCACTCCGTCCCATCCCTTGTACGTAAGTTATCTGATCGAGCATTGTATAAGATATAAACTATAATTAAATTGAAAAATGAAGACTCTTTGGCAATTTGTCCTGTTCTATCCACTTTTCTTGCTGTGACGCATTAATACTGACAGATTCATGTGGCTATTGTTTGGTAATTATTCCTCTGAGAAATAACTTTATAGATAATCTACTTACCCCAATTTTAACCATAGACAACAAGGTATTGCCCAATAACCACACTTTCGCATCTTATTTGCAAAACTAAGTCACTCTTGGAGCATTTTAAATTTTTAATGCAGTTTTTCTAGTACCTGAATGAAACTATGAAAAGAAAAAAGCTTACTAGAAACCGAGCTACTAATAAATACCAAATCATTTAGTTAGTGTATTACAAGGTTTACAAATAGGGCACAAATATTGTAGTAGGTACTAATACTTAAATATTTTAGTTGAGCAGAGCATTATTATATGACGACTATAGAGGAGTCGGGGAAAATCTTAATGAAGTAGAATACAATCAACAGCTGGTAGCTAGAGGAAGCCATTTTGTTACGATTGGAGAATCTTCAAGAGGAAATGGTAATATATCTATCTGAGGCATTTAAGGTGGCCATTCCTAGAAAGAGACATCCTATAAGGAAATATTTATTATTTTTGCCCATAACCTTTTTTTCTTAGTACGTATATTTAAAAAAACCGTAAAGTACCTAAGTAGAACCATAACAAGACTATTAATATAAACCATAACAAGACTATTAATAGGAATTTTCACTTAATAATTTCAGTGGTTTGTAAAATAGCTCGATTTAAAATTACGAAATAGGAAGACTAACATAATTTTTAAATTTAAATCTAGCTATTTTGCAAACCACTGAAATTATTGAGTGAAAATTCATAGTAATAGTCTTGTTATGGTTCTACTTATGTACGCTTAAAGTTTTTTTAAATATACGTACTAAGAAAAAAAAGCTCTGGCAAAAAATAATAAATATTCCCCTATCGGGTATCTCTTTCTAGGGAATGGCCACCTTAAGTACGTACGACATTGAATTAAAACAGATTGATGTCAGAAATATCTCGTTCTGAGATGATTTATATTTTTCTGTGGAAATGTTAGTGTGCTACATTTCAGTAAATTATAAAGAGCGCTTTGTAGTCATTAGATAAAATGAAAGTGTTTTGTCAACTTTGATGCCCTCTAGAGGCTAAATGAAATAACTTGGGAGAGGGGTGAATTTGGATAATTCAACTATCTCGGCAAAAATCTACAGTAGCTGTATGTATTCAGAATGTAGGGACACACTGTACATAAACATACAATTGTATTTCGTGAATATATCACATACGATATGCAATGTTTATATGATTGATACAGCAAGAGGCTTATTCCATGATATTCTTTTTACATAATTTTTATACGTTTTTATATAGTACTCGATATTCTTATCATGGCACTTAAAATTTCATATCATTATCTTTTTCCGTTCTCGAGATATAAGCAGTTGAAATTAGTAATAGTTGCAAAAATAGTGCGCCTGTTTGTGACGTCACTATACGCAACTTTGAACTCAGAGATCCACCGAGATACAGCGGCCACTAACAGCCACTAAGTGGTAAGTAAATACGTAGAGCTGAGGGCCGTTTTAGGTGTCTAAATGAAGAGGAAGAGTGACGATACCAAAGTGAATGAGCAAAACCGGAAATCCGGCTTGGCACGGGCGAACGAAAGATGGCTTTTCTGTTAAGAATTGAAAAACATCGAATTTTCAAAATCTCATAACTAAGCAAATACGTGGAATGAACGTCCGTTCTAGGTGTCCATAGAAGGAACAAGAGTGACTCTCTGGGACCTTACAAATTTAACCTAAAACATGGAAAACATGGAATTTTAAACGTTCGTAACAAAATAAGTACGGTGATTAGAAGCTTGTTCTATGTCTCTATGGTAAGAAGAAGGTTGGCGATGAGTTAACATCGTACATTGCAAAGTCAAAATCGAAAATTCGGCCGGACAGGAGCGAAGGCAAATCGTCAATTTTTGACCTTTAGTAACGTTTCTCCAACTCACATTCACCTACAATCCCTCGACTGCCCGTTCCTAAATTTAAGAGACGAGAGAGATAGCCGACTTTTGCGCGTTAATTACTCAGAAACCATCAAAAAGAATCCCTCCGAATTTATCCTAAACAATGTAGAATTAATTCCCGAATCGAATGACACCGGCTGCATCCCGAAAAACCACCCCTACGAACCATTTGATAGATCCGATCTGCAATTTTAGAGGGGCGCAGATGTACACGATTAGTATATAGATAATAAAATAACTAAAAAGCAACAAGTTGACTGAGATTGCCGAGTCTATGCGTATAGTGACGTAGCGCCTGGCCATCCCCCATTTTCGCGAGGTGGAGGTTTGGTATTGTTTTTAAGACACTAAACATACCAATAAAATTCTGATTTTTTTGCAAATCCATTATGTTATACTTGCAATTTCGATTTACGAAATTCAGAAAATGCCGAACAAGCCTATTGTAGATATTAACCCAACTATCTTTTCACAAAAATATTAGCTACTGTATTTTGTTATGGACAGCTGTACTTGTCAAAAAGAAGGCATTTCTAAACTGGAATGACATTCAGAAAGTTGTCACTTTGCAACAAGATTGGAAACATTTTCATTTAATAAATTGGTAATGTTGTCTAACGAAAGTGACGAAAAACAATGTTCATTCCTGCAACATATTGCTTGCAGGATTTTTTGCAAGTGTGTAATAAAATCGGAATATTAAATAATGATAAATTCTGATATTCATAAATGATTCATTTTACGATGTCATCGTTTAATAATGTATTTGTTATTAAGTATTTGAAATTCTTCACGTTCCATTAAATTCAATAAAGTTGAAAATTGTACTATTAAGTAATATTTTTTATAAATGAAAAAAACATTTCTTGCAAACAGGCCTGATTAGATCCTCTGAGAATAGTGAAAAATGTAACATTTGGGTGAAGAAATACTTCTCTTTGCTACTGATGAAAGTATCTGCTTTGGCAATAATAACGACTAAAAAGTTTACATTTTGGTACAGAATTGAAAATAGCTATTTGTGTATTAAGAGCGGAAAGTGTCTCATTGTCACTCGAGAGAATAAGCTGGCGGGCGGCGTAAAGCGGAGCACATTAAACATTCGAGAGCGACAATTATCCTTTACGTTCGAATTAGATGAGAAGTAAAGTGACATTAATTTTTGGATCCTTGACAAACGTCAACTTTCCATTGTCTAATGTGAGCGAAAAAGCCAACTTTATCTATAGTCCAGTGTACGACGGTAAAAATATGGTATTACCTCCAAATCCTATAAAGAAGCATGGATTTTCATAAAATTTTGGAATTAAGCTTAACTTACCGTCCACTTCATTGCCTACCCTATGCCGGTATGCGCAAATTATTCTTAGTGGTGAAAACTACCCCTTATTGCAAAAACTTAATAAAACAATGAATTGAAGCATTTGATAAATTAAAAAATGTTAATATGGTTTGAATCAAGATTGTTTGATGTTTGAAGACACTACTTTTTAGTTGTCAGCCTTACTTGATTTCTTTACCCCGTACCCCCTATTATGATATAAAATTGGAAAAAGACAATTTATTGACTTTGTCATACTTCATATATTTTTCAACCCTTAAAATTCATCCCTTATTGATTGATTGATTCATTGATTGATTGATTGATTTGCCAGCGTATGGTGGACATTACTGCCAATTTCGGGCATCCATGGAGATTCGTTCCAACACGCAGCCTGGTCGTCCGTCGAATACGCCCAGCGGACGGCCAAACCGCGTACCGGAACCAAATCTCGGATGTTTTGTATACCGCCGGACCAGCTTCATACGCCGGCCGGGTTGGACATTGGACATGCTTGTTGTCAGCAGCGAGAGCCGCATGATGCATGGGGTGGGAATATAGGATGGGAAGTGTAGGTGTTTGAGAGATGCTTTTTTTAAGTTTCCATGCTTCTATTAAGTTTCCATTTGTCATCATCGGCTGGGGTGTGGTGCAGTTGTTTGCGAGATGCTTCTTTTCACTTTTCATGCTTCTTTTAAGTTTCCATCTATCGTCTTCTCCTTATTTTTCTTCTTCTAAGTTTTCTGCTTCTTGTGTCTCTGAATCTGGCAGCTTTTATTTTTTTTATTTTATTTTTATATTTTTTCCGATTTTTCCCTCTCTTTTTTTTTATTTATTAACCGCTCCACAAGTAATAAAAAAAATAAAAAAAAATAATAATTACGAAATGACATTGAGAATAATAATCGGAGTAGAGTTATTGCTATTATTACAAAGAAAACTTGATAAGTTTTGGTCAAAAAAATATACAGATTGCTCATCCAACAGCAAAAGTTCAATACTAAATAACAGGTGCCACATATGGCAGGCTTGCGCAAATACCTTTACAAATGTCCACCATGACTGAATTATTTCTTGGGATGACCACCCTGTACATTTTTCAATAAAAGTATAATAGGTGCATATGCCAGATGTTATTGCCATCTGTCACATTTTCAATCCAACATTCACGTAATGGAGTGGAAGTATAGTGGTGGTTAAAAAATTTCATTTTTTTAAAATTTTTCAAAAGATGGTAAAATAATTTTCAAATTTTTTTTTTCTGAAATAGGTTTAAAATGTCAAAGGTAGAAATTTTAAATTACAGCAAAAAGGAAAGTTTCCTTCTGTTCTATAGTAGTGCTTAAAAAAGTTTAAAAATTAAAAATGATGTATTTTTAAAATAGGTTTAGAATGCTATGAAACATGAAAATTTTAAATTTGAGCAAATAAAAAAAAATTCGATCTATTTTAGTGGTAAAAACTTTTTGAAAAATGTTGATGAAAAAAATTTTCAAAATTTTTTTTCTGAAATACCTAGGTTTAGAATGTCATTTAAATTTGAGCATTCTGGTGTTAAATTTTTTTCCAAACTGGTAACAAAATGTTGCAATTTTTTTTTTCCGAAATTGGTTTGGAATATCATGAAACGTGGAAATTTTAAATTTGAGCAAAAAAAATTTTTTCGTCTGTTCTATAGTAGCGATACATAAATGGATTAAAAATGTTTTCAAATTTTTTAAAAAATTCTTCAAAAACATTTTTAAATTTGTTTGAATAGTTTTAGAATGTCATGGAAACGTGGATAGTTAAAATCTGAACAAAGAAAGAAAAATTCTATCTTAGTGATAAAATTTCAAAAAACTTTTTTTTTAATCAGGCTTAGAATGCCATGAAACGTGAAAATTTTAAATTTGAAGATAGAAAAAAAAAATTCATTTTAGTAGTAAAAATTTTTTCAAAAATATTGGTGAAAAAAATTTTCAAATTTTTTTTTCCTGAAATAGGTTAAGCGTGTCATGAAACGTAGAAATTTTAAATTTGAGCAAAAACAAATTTTTTTCATCTTGGTAAAAATTTTTTCAAAAATGTGAAAAAAATTTTCAAAAATTTTTTTTTTCTAAAATAGGTTTAGCGCGTCATGAAACGTGGAAATTTTAAATTTGAGCAAAAAAAAAATTTTTTCAACTTGGTAAAAATTTTTTAAAAAATGTTTGAAAAAAATTTTCAAAAAATTTTTAAACCTGAAATAGGTTTAGCGCGTCATGAAACGTGGAAATTTTAAATTTGAGCAAAAAAAAATTTTTTTCATCTTGGTAAAAATTTTTTCAAAAATTTTTTTTTCCTGAAACAGGTTTAGCGCGTCATGAAACGTGGAAATTTTAAATTTGAGCAAAAAAAAATTTTTTTCACTATTTATTCCGTTTAGACGGTCCACCCTGTATATTTTTCAGTGAAAATTCTACCAGTTCTTCGCTGACAGTAGGGTTAACTACCTGCCAAATTTGACTGCTCTCCGTCAAGTAGTTTTTTAGTAAATGCACCAACAGACAGACAGACAGACAGACAGACAGACAGACAGACAGACAGACAGACCGACAGACAGACAGACAGACAGACTGACGGAATTGAAAAACCTATATTTTCGGAATCTACGTGTTCTGAAACGTCAGAATCCGAAAAAATCTCGGAGGGTGATTTTTTCTCGAATACAATACTTCCCTTCGGTATGCGAGGGAAGTAAAAAGCAAAATTTTCAGTAATAAAAATCCTAACTTTCGTTCTTTAGTAATTTCTCCGTATCTTCGATAGTTTTTTAGTTATTTAAAAAAAAATACGATTTTTTAAAAATTTCAAAAATGCTTTTTCCATTTTAACCATAATTTTGATTAAGCATTCTAAACCTGCCAAATTTCTGGATCCATTACTATTGCTTAAATAAAGTTAATTGTAAATGGATTACGTTTAATTTCAATTAGGGTAGTAATGCCAAGGGTAGCATTGTTGTTTTCTTCCACGAAGAAAATAGGAATCGACCTTATTTTCGTCATAACTCCCTTAGTTTTTATGCTAGAGAATTCTACAACATCTCATTTTAAAGATTTTTTAAGTACATTTTTAAAATTTTCCCGTAAAATTGACCGTTTTCCTGTTATTCAATGTTGAATTTTTTAATTTTTCATTCGATATATAAGGCCCACCTTCAATAAGCCATAACTCGGTTTGTATTGGGCCTACAGTAGTAAAAGAAAACCGGTCTCTTTTTTTTTGTAAGCTACATTTTTGCTCATTATACTTTTTTTGATAAAACACAAAGTTTCGAAAAAACTATGTAGAACATTTTTTGCTTAGAATGTGTTCCGCTATCGATTTCTGATTTATTTTCAGTATTAAAATTGCCATCCTCGAGTTGGGGTGGTATCCACCCCTAGGGTAAATGCGCACGTGCGCATAGGGTAGGGTTTGCTTTTTAAGGTATTCCATACTTAAAATTCAAATTTCAAGCAAATTGATTCTTCTTGATGGAAATCGGAGCCGAAAACCGTCATACACTGGACTACTATCGATTGTAGATAAAATGTATTTTCGTACTAATTCATAAAGAAATTAAAGCACCCAAGATATTCAAATGCATTTAAAATACTCCCTTTATTACATTTCAGACAAGCTTTCAAATAACTTTAGAAAATCGGTGACATTTGTTTATAAGAGATACTGAGTACGCTAAGAATTACAATGTAATTAAATTGGTTTGTGGGATGAATAAGTAATGAGCATACGAAAAGAACTTTTTCTTCTCTTGTTTAGGTAATATCGTTCTCCTGTCTCTTTCTTTCATGTCCTTACCGTATCATAATCGGTCGGGGTACGATCGACAGACTCCTCAGTATGATGTTGCGGTCGATGAACGTATACTAAAAACATTTGAAGAGGATCCCACCAGAAGCATCAGAAATATAGCTGACATGCAAAGCCTAACCATTTGGAGAGTCTGGTCAGTTGTAGATGGAAGGCATGCTTTCCATTATACTCCGGTGCAAGATCATTGTTTTAATACATATCTACCTAACATATTAGAAAATGTAGATAAGACCGCCTATTTTTACCACCCGATGGAAACAATGATTTTATTGTTCCATACAAAAAACAACCAAATAAATTATTAATTTACTGTTCATGTCCACTTTTATTCTCAATTTGCTTTCCGAACCATGTTCATTTCGTAATACAAAAGAAATTGGTTCTGAAAAGTGCATATTTCATTTGTACGACGAACATTAATAACATCTTAAAAGTATTCTGTGGACGGACTACTCTAGATTTCCTAACGAAAGATTTATAAATCTTCATAATTTACATAATTTGGTCAAAAATCATGAAATTCAACGTTTGACAAGGTTGATATCTTTTCAAGTCAAATTAAGCATAAACGGGTGTAATTGATAGATCCCTTAATTATTGCACCGCACTACTCACCGGACAAACACGATGGGAATAATAAAGAAAGGCCAATCATATTCTAAAATGACGGATGTCCGACGTATTATCGACTAACTGTGAGGGAGCATCTGGATAATGCATTTCCCAATTCGTGGATTAACAGTACTGGCCCCACTCCATGGCCTCCACGGTGTCCAGACTTAATACCACTTGATATAGCTTGCGACTTTTGTACATAATATGTTCTTAGGAAAAACATGCATATAAACTTTTTTATTAACAATCCACTTACCATGATTTTGACCATGGAAAACGAGTCATTGCCGAAAAACTACAATGATACCGAATTTGTGAAATTAAGTGAATAAAACTATGAAAAACAACATGGTTTCTAGTAGCCGGGTTACTAATAAACATCAAATTATTGATAATATGATGATAGTACCATAATACTAATACTTAAATATTCTAGTTGAGCAGAGCATTATTATATGACGATAACAGAGGAGTTGCAGAAAATCTTAATGAAAGAGAATACAATCAACAGCTGGTAGCCAGAGGAAGTCATTTTGTTACACTTGGAGAATCTTCAAGAGGGAATGGTAATATTAATATATCTGAGACATTAAGTAAACATTTCTTACGAAATACGTACGACATGAAATTAAAACAGCTTGGTGCAAGAAATGTCTCGGTCTGCAATGGTTTTATTTTTTTTTCTACTAGAGACAATCGTAAAAAAGTGCTTGCCAAAAATGTCATTAGACCATAATAGCTATTTTTTGTATATTATAAACACCAAATAATTGTAGAAGAAGAAAAGTAGAAGCATTGTTTCCTCTTGCATAAGGGCTCAATACCGCCAGCTACAGCTTAATAAAAAGAGTTAGTAAAAATAAAACTAACCTAACCAATAAGAATCATGACGTTTATGTCAACCACAAAATAAAGGATGTACACGGATCACAAGTGAGCAGTGATAGTATATATGTTAACATTTTATTCTTGGCCTAATTTTTTTTATGCTACTTAAAATTTAAAAGTGTTGACTAATTAGTATATGAATATCAAACTTAAAAACCAATAAACATCTCATTTTCCCAAATAGTAGTAGAAGAAAATCATGTATGTAGTATAGAAAAGGTATTTATCTACTCCATTGAGTTAGAAGGTAGGGAGAAGCTGTCACGTGATCAAAAACGGCATCATTTCGCCATCTTGTTACTACTTTTCCGTCAAATAGTGACAGTTTGTTTTCCGTGCGATTTATTGTGACTATTATTGATAGTTTGTTAAATTTTAGACAATACACATTAAAAGGACTATGGTGTCGTGTGTAAAAGAAATTGTTCTTCTAGAGATGGTGTTGACAAGAAGAAATTAACGGAAATAACATTTCATAGGTAGTGTAAACAACAAACAGAGCCGTATTAAATAAAACAGCTGATTAAATATTTTTTTAATATACTCTGATTATACATTTCGTAGAATAGAAATAAATGGTTTATTTTAGGATAACATTGCACATTTTATATATCAAGGTAAATAAAAACTGTTAAAACTCTTGCATTTATTGAATTGAACATTTATTTGCGTTATCCAGATAAACCGTCTCGTTGCAGTACAAAATTCCTTTTATTTTAATTAGTCCGGGTCTGGCAAAACCACCTTATTGTTACTACATTTGGCCACGCCTACTGATGCCGTTTCTGTAGAGGAAATTTGTATAGGATGTCGTCTCCCTACCTTCTAACTTAATGATCTACTCTTATTACATTATATATTAATTACTCAAATGCCTTTGAGCATGTAATAGTATCCATAAACAAATAATGTGAGTAATCATTACACTCTAGTGGTTTATTTTTACACCAATCACCTTTAACTTGGCGCCTAGCCCATCCAATCGATGTAGCTCGAAAATAAAATTTGCTGATCCATTATTATTGAGGGAAGGAAGGTGATTTGACATGTAATAATAGTTTGGACGTTGTCAAACTAATATATTAATATGTATTGTCATGATCATAGATAAAGTAAAGTATTCAACTTGCGGTAAGAGTAATGACACACTCCATAATTTACAGCACTCGCCTGAGGCTAGCGCTGCATACTTCATCTGCGTGAGTTATTATCTCTAATTAAATAATATTCAATTCTTCCGCATACACCGTATTTTTTATCTGGACTATCACCTCGATAAAAAAGCCTACCCCTAATATTACAAATATTAATAGTACAATTTTTAACTTTGTTGGAATAAATGGAAGATTCTAGATTTCGAACATTAATAATAGGAATGCCATCAAATAAAATGTATTATTTCAAAATGTCAGAATTCAATATTTAATTTTATGATTCTGTTACAGAATTGCAAAAATCTTGCATGCAGTACGCTGCAAATATAAATTACACAGATATTTGCAGAACATTTTGAATGTATTTATCAAGTATTTGAAATGAATGAATTCGAAAACATAAATATGAACAATGACCTTGATTAACTATTAACAAATAAGGCGCGAAAAACTTATGAGGGCAAATATAGATAAACTTAGACCTAACAAATCAATGGGGTTTGATGATACACCGTCATAAAGTCGGTCTCAGTCAAGAATGCTCCGTCTACGTTGTAAACGGAGTATAGTTTACCCAGGTACATGGAAATTCCCCCAAGTAAGTGGAATCCTCATCGAGGCCGTCTCAAGGCCATTGGTACATAAAATAAAAATTAACGGTTTAAATTCGTTTTTATTTGGCATTTGGCTGTCATTAATATATTGAATTTATTTTATTTATTCTTCCCCTGCATATTATTTGTTTATTATACCTTGGATACGGTTACCATAAAGACGCTCATAATGACCACGGGCATAATAAGCGGGCGTTATAGCCATAACGCCCTCTTATTTGGGAAGCAAGGAAAGAGTAAATGTTTCATATTCCATATCGTATAATGGTTTGGATTTGACCTGAATTACATTTTCTGTTGCTTATCATGCATTGTTTTGGATATTTTGTGGTATTTCCATATTAATTCTCCTTTTTCCTGTAACATCAACAAACGTCAAAATATCAAGAACTGTCACATACAGTTAATAAACGTCAAGTACCAGCAAATGTCATAAACAGTTAAATGTATTTGAAGAATGAAAAGTCAATTTTTTAATAGAAAAATATATTTTTCGTGAAAAATAAAATATTGTATTCACCTCTGGCTGCATCATGTTACCCTTCGGGTGTTATTATCTATACAACGCACTTGGTGCATAAAATACTATTATATTACAGCATAAATGTTCTTATTTTATTGAAATAAGAATAAAAATACATTATTTATTTTGCAAATCTAACGTGGTTAGATAATAATTAACATATTAACTTTTTTTAAATTGCAACAGAGATTGAAATCATTTCGTATTCAAGAACTGTAATGAATGTTTGTGCTACTACAGATTTATTATATTTAAATAAAAATATTCCAATATAAAATTGCGTATTGATATAAAGAATGTAACAAAAATTATTAAATTAGACAACACGAGTTTTACATGAAATGAGTGTATTATTAAGACTTAACCCGGAAGAATTCCAAATTCATCTGAACCGGAAAATTCAGCGTCTTTATCAGATGAACCTGTATTTACTACAAAGGGTGCCTCAGGATAAGATAGATGAAATGCCCCCTGACACCGATTTTGGAATAAATCTGATTGGATCGTTTTTTGGACCTAAAAAATAAGAACAACAGGGTCCGTATATCAAAATTAAAAAAGAGAGGGGGGGTATTTTTTCTACAAAAATGGAATCAATTTAAACTTCTAACAGAATTCATGCATATATTAATCCCAAAAACATGCAGCCTCAATTTTCTGGGGCTCTATAGAGCCCCAGTAAGGCCCTTAAAAATATTTTAAATTTTTTGAAGTCGAATACTTTTGTTATGATAAAGAGGTGCGGAAAATTTTATTTCATCACATTGCTCTGTTGTACGGTACCGTCAGAACTGATTTTCATGGTTTTATGATGTATGATCCCTCCACTAACTGTTACTGAAGGAAAATATCAGATAACATTTTTGTTATGGAAATCTTTATAATTATTGAAGTAATAGTAATATAAATAAAGCATAATAATATTATTTAATTTATACAACTTCTTAGTAAAAATGAGTTATTGAAATATAAAATAAAAATCTGAGTTATATTATATAAAATATACATCTTTGTATTATTCAGGATGGCTTATCAATATAGATTATTCCGCTTTATTTGTAATCAACAGTTTAATACAAATTTTACGTTACTAATAACTTTTGCCATTGTATATAAATAAGGGCAAAAGTAATTATATATTTGTTTACATAAGTACACAATTCAAGTACCTGCTTCATATTAATCCATACATAAGTCCATTTCGATAAAAAATACGTAAAATCGCGTTTACAAATTTTGAATTTTGGAGCTTCGACCTGCAGTACTTTTAAAATAAAGGTATTTTGGAACTTTATCCATAACTGTTTTTATTGAGAATGACCTAAGGATTCCATGCCTTAAAATTGCAACGTTTTCGTCGACAACAAAATTACCCATGCATTTGGTGCGTGGTCCTTTATACTAAACTTAATTCGATAAGTGTAATGTAATTTAGGTTTAATGCAATTTAAATTAGTGTAATGTGTAAGAAGTAGCAATATGTATAACAATGAAGTTGGAATGCGTTGTGTTCAAAATATGATTTGTATTTTATGAATTCAGGTGGAAGGACCATGGCTGCAGTAGAACGAGACATAGCCCAAAGGAAGCTGCTACAACCCTGGGTATTTTACACTTCGGAGGATATTCCTGTAAAAGAGCAATCATTTTTGAATCACGAATTGCCAGCTAACGTGCACTTGTTAACATTAGAAAGTTGGAATGAAGAGGGAGATAGTATTCTTATTAGATTAGAACATATTTTAGAGAAGAATGAGGACCCAAAACTGTCCCAGGAAGTCACAATTGATGTTTCGGTAATATATAACATGTGAATCGCTACAAAACAATGCTTCGGATTCTCAAATTTAGCAATATGTTGAAATCTCAAATTTAGCCTCCCTAGTGACTTCATGAGAGTTTACGTTCTTTCCCAAAAAAGGCGTGTTAAAAAAACAATAAGTAATATCAAAAATGCATGCCTCTCAATTTATTTTTTCAATAAGTCCTCTGAGCATAACGTTATTTTATAGGTTCAATCCCTCAACGCGATTTTGTAGAATACTAGTAATCCTAGAAGCAAGTTTTAAATTACCTGCATCCCTCATCTTTGTTTCTTTATTATATTTTGAATCTATATCGATGCTATGTTACCTCTGCATATTTTCATGCTTTATTCTCAATGCATTAGAAACAAATTCATACTTTCTGCTTATTAAAATTTGACATTTATATTAATACATTATTAAGAAATATGTAGTGATAACAAATTAAAAAATTGATATCACTTCGTTGCTCCATTCTTCAGCTAAAACAAGTTAAGAAAAGAAATTATTATTCTTCTTTACTTTATATTTCATTATTATTTATCCAATAGATGCTGATTTATCTGTGTACTGTTCTGAAGATTTCAAATGAGAATGAAATAAATTGTACAATTTCTAGGCAGTTCAGTCGATCCGAAGGTGTATTTTATTTGTTAAGACATCAGTGAGTCAAGAAATTCTTCAAAAAAAACATTTTATTGCAAAACGGTTACCCAAATTGAAAAAATATTCTCCATGTCTTGTTCAGAACAATTGAATTTTACTAGTGTGATTTTACTAGTGTGATTTGGATGTGAAGGTAATTCTTGATTTTTTATTCATGCAAAAATTCGAATATAAATATTATATTTAAAAATAATGTAAGATCAAGAACCAGAAAATTATATTAATAATAGGTAACTAAATAAACTTAAACGATTCTTTCCATTTCTATAAAACCACCATCATTACGAATAGGTTGTTCAATTCTTCTTCTTGCATGTCGTAAAATTTTTCGAATCTCAGCAGGAGTGATTTCAGCACATGCCTGCCTAACTCTAATTCTGCTTGGCTACGGGGTCTGTTCTTGTACACTTTATTTTTTAAATGACCCCACAAATAGAAGTAAAGAGGTGTGAGATCGGGAGACCTCGGGGGAAACTTCTGAACTGGACTTCTACAACCTATCCATCTGCCCGGAAAATTAGCTTCTAAAAATACTCTTCCGACGCTGTGAGCTGGAACACCATAAGTTTATAATATAGGTTTTGTCTAGAATTTTGTGGCAGATCGTTAAGAAACGGGGCAATTTCATTTCACAACAAATTCAAAAAGGCCTCCCCATTTAATCGTGGGACGAAGAAAGTCCCAATGATCTGCTTAGTCCATATACCACACCAAATATTGGCTTTCGAAACATATTGCCGTTTCGTGTTGATAATCCATTTGGGATTTTCGTTAGCCCAAATGCGACAATTCTGAGATGATACTATCCCATTTGTCGTAAAGGTTGCCTCATCAGTAAACATTACATATTTCAAAAAATTTATATTATTTAAAAATTCACCGTGTGCCCATAAAAAAAATGTAACCTTATCTTTGTATCCCCATCCTCTAAATTATGCAACATTTTTGGCTTGAAATCGCTTCGCCATTTTTTTGGTCAACGCCAAACTCGATTTAATGCTGTTTGTCTTACAGTAGATTTTGGGTTCTGTCTAAAATTTTGTAAAATACGTCTGGGGATATTGTCATATTTTTTTTGTCTTAATTTACGTACGTTTCCTGTGTTTTTAAAATCACTCATGACATTTTCCAGCAATTTATGTCGAACAAGAGAGGACTGCTCAGGATGCCGTGCGTTAAATTCAGCAGCAGCTTTTCTATAGGTTCTGGCATTATATTCAACCAATAGGACCAACTCATTCTGTTCCTCGATTGTTAAACGGCGCATCATATTTTCCCGAACACAAAAATTTGCTATATTTAGGTACTTATTTGAAGTACACTCACGTACACGCAGTACATTTGCAAATTTATATACAATGATCAATTGACACTAAAAGAGAAAAAATCGAAAATAAGAAGAAAAAGGATTAAATAAAATTTAAAAATTAATGAACAATAATATATGTATATAATAATAAATAAAACACATATAAAAAAAATGTAATTTAAAAAATGCATAAAAAAATTACAAAAAAAGTTATGCGAAAAAAAAAATTAAAAATGGTGACAAAAATCGTCACACTAACAATTCTAATTATAATTTCGAGTAATCAATAGGGAATACTATCGGCATATACAGCACGTTTACCACTTGTACTTAAGGTTTGGATCTACAGTAGGCTTTTCCATAATTTTTCATATTGAGAGATTTATGAATGTATGTATGGATAATTATAGTTCAACATGGCACTGTGCGAATGGTCACGCTACCCTAGTCACCATTTTGATTATAGATAGATAATAAATTGACACATTGCATAACCTTTGTTTTCACTGCCTACTTAGGTTTGTATTTCATACAATAATAGAATTTTTGCATTATGAAAAAATTAAGAATTATCTTTCAAATCCAATTCACACCAGTAAAATACATTGTTCTGAACAAAAAATGGAAAATATTTTTTCAATTAGGGTACTTAACCGTTTTGCAATTAAATACTTATGTCTTTCTGTTGAAAAAATTTTTTTTTGGCGGCCTATATCCCAATCACCCTTGAAACCATTATAAAGAAATTTTGTACAAAGGGATTTTTAAAAAAATCCACCCTTACGTTAGCCTATGTACAGGTACGCCAATGACGATTAACAAATTTTACTAAGTCCTTAAGTCCTATGAGGAGCGTAAGACACGACTGGATGGTATACTAATTGCACATAATGCACACCCCGCTAAGCGTGTGTTCTATTTTCTTCCTGAGCGTCTCCAAGTTTCTACGTACGTGCGCACGGAAACACTCTAAAGGTCGCAGTGTGTAATGAATTTAGTTGAATTGTTTTAATCGTTTCATCTCTTATCAGCATAGAACCCTATTGAATTTCATAATTATCCTAAAAATATACACATA
Organism: Stenurella melanura; assembly: GCA_963583905.1. Classification (NCBI taxonomy): domain Eukaryota; kingdom Metazoa; phylum Arthropoda; class Insecta; order Coleoptera; family Cerambycidae; genus Stenurella; species Stenurella melanura. Next base: position 201,411,888 of record OY757309.1, read on the forward strand.
GCATGCATTTATTGAATAAAACAGCCCGCGGGATGTGCATTTTCTATTTTACGAAAGCTTTTTATTTTTGCTTGACTTTCCGAATTAATTCCACAAAATAAACAATTCCAGCTTTACGAACAATCTTTCCTGCAGCAAGTAATATCTTTGAATCATATTCAAAATCTCATCAATACCATCGTCCGCCATTTCTAAATAACTATATTTCATAGGCAGCAAATACAAAAATTAGCAGGATCGGAGTTTCTGAATATCAAACATTACAGAGGCCGTATTTGAGAACACATAGTGCTATTCTGCGATCAATTATAACCTGAATATAAATTTAATAAATTATTAATAATGATTCCTTTCGTTATTTCTAGGACCTTTTCAAATCGTTTAAAATCAAATCGATGAAGGAATATTTATTGGCTGCAAACACTCCAATAGAAGAAAGTACAAGATTGAAATGGTCTCAAATTACTGAATCAGAAGACGAATCAAGCCCTCTAAATATGAAGAACCGTTTAGCTAGAGACGAAAGCGATTTGACAATTACATTGGCTCCTATGCAGATCAGAACTTTCGTTGCTGTTATCGATGTTTAAAATAAAACAAATACAAATAGATATTTAATAAATGTTTTCTTGTTGACAAAACTAAATTGTTTGTATTTTTCTATACATCATTCATAAAAAAAAATATTTCTATTACTTTATACTTCAGTAAATAAGCTGGAAAAAAATGCGAAATATGCAATAGTTGGAAAAAAGTATCGATTTTAAAAATCCCTTGTGCGTTTTGTTCCTTGAACCCTCTGGATCATTCGTTACCACTAACATTTTGCGGGCGGACAAAATGGAGGAATTATGGAAGTTTTAAGCCCCAAAATTGACCCAAAAATAAATCCTTGACAAAGACTTTAAAATTTAAAATGTCTTCCTGGAAATCTCTACTCGCAGGTTCTTGAGGTCGCAAAAACTCGTACTTTTCCCGTTATTGGGCAGACAGTAGGAACTCGGAGGTTTTCGTGATCGCTGATAACGAATCCAATGTGCAATTAGGGTAAATTCAAAATGGCGGACAGGAGGTAGTCAATTTCTTAGAAAGAACTCATACCTTCCTCTTCTTTAGACTGAAACTGGGAAATCGTGGTTTTCGTTATCGCTGATAACGAATCCGATGTCTAATTGGACTAAATTTAAAATGGCGACCCGGAAGTAGAGCGATTTCTTCAGGAAAGACACGTTTTTCTTCTATTTTTGTGCTTTTAGACAAAAATTCTGAACCTAATTCCTGAGGAACTGACTCTACCTCCGGTCCGCCAGTTTGAATGTACCAAATTGGACCTCGGATTCATAGCCAACGACCTCGAAAACCTCCCAGTACAGATTTTCAAGGCAAAAATATTCATTCTCATTTCTTCTGGAAAATAGTCCGATTTCCAGTCCGCCATTTTGAATTTCCTTTGATTTTCCCAAATTGAATCTCAGATTCGTGCTCAGAGACTTCGAACTCGCCCCCCCCCCTGGCAGAGATTTCAGGCCCGAAATATTCATTTTTAAAGTATTTTTTTAAGTCATAATTTTCGGGGCATTTTTACGGATTATAACCCCCATCATTCCTCCACTTTCACCATACGCAAAGATATTAGTGGTGATTAATGATCCTGAGGGTTCAAGGAACACAACGCAGAAGGAACTTTTAAAATCAGTACTGTTTCCGTTACGTTTGGAAAGTACGCGGACACTGTGTACCTTCCCTTCATTTATACCGAATCTGATTTAGACCGAATCTAACCAACCAAGAAGAAACTATTTATGCGAAAGAGCGCAAGAAATCATACTAACTGTATATAAAAATATAGTAGGGAGTGAAGGAGAACGAGTATCAAAAGAACAAACGGCTTACTTGGGGGAAGTACAAATATCAATATTTGAGAATTTACTGAGCAGGGGGGCAGAAAGAGAAAAATACGACCAAACAAGGGAGTATCAAAGGAGGTAGATCCTTCAATGGCCAAGGATATAAGGGACGTAATTTACAACAAATAACAAAAAAATTAAATACTGACTCGAATACTGACACTACAAACAATAAACAGTGAGTACGAGAAAATGGTAGAATTACTATTAGCCAGACAATATTAGCAAGGTAGATTGCTGGGCAGTAACGATATTTTTTTCGGTTACCAGTAGTATACTGTATATTACTAGAATTGTACTATACCATCCTTATAATAATAGTACCTTTAGCACATTAGGGTATCTATATATAAAAATACAAATACTGTTATTGGCTAAATGGTGCAATTAAAAGATCTAAACTTTTTAAATCGGTTTCATATGATTAAATCGATAATTATTTGTTTTAACTCTTCTCTATTTTAGATAAATAATTAAACATTGAAATATCAAGTACGGTTCAATGTTAATTATTGTCAATGTTTAGAAAAAGCTAAACCCAGCCCTGTCCCTCCTCGTCATTTTCCTAACTAGCAGTAACGCCGGTATCTTTAATGTTTTTTCAACCCACTAGTTAGATGAGAAGAACTACAATTTTGAGTATGCCATAGCCTTTAAGGGAAATTTGTTTTAAAAAGTACAGCAAAATGTCAGTAAGAAAAGACTTTCAAATTAAAAACTTATACTTCTAATCAAAATTTCAAGAAAAACTGCCTACTTGAATGAGTCTGTTATTTTTCACCAAGATCTGCACTTTACGCTAAAATAGCACTAGAATGTCGATTTCGAAAGCGTTCCATATATCTAAAAACTTATTTATTTATGTCTAATAAACGTAATGCAAATACAAAAGTACATTTTAATTATATCATACAGTTTATAACAAAAATTTAATGTGGAGAAAATTACTCGGACAATATTTTATATTTAGATACGAAACTGTTCTTTGCTAACTCAAAAGAATGTAGTAAAATAGAGCAGCAATATTATTATCTATAATATAATGTCAACTTTGTGCGCTTACTAACATTACAAACTTATCCCAAATATGAAATAAAACTTATCACTAATTGAATCTTTTGAATTATCTGACATTCTTTCATGATTGTCTAAATGGGTCTCTGTAATTGATTTTTATTTGTTCCCTACTAACCTTCGAGGTAAGTAAATCTATTTAGTTAACAACATAAAATTACAGTTCATACCATCAATATTTCAGATGAAAGCCACAGAGTTAATATTTGTTGTACTGATTGGTAGTACTTATGGAAAACCTTATGATTTCGCAAATGATGAACCGACTTGTGGCTATGATGTAAGTACACACAATTTAATTTTATAAAGTGGATTCTTATAGAAAACTTAACCGGAACTATAGCCGGAAAATTCCGGGAAATTAAAAGTCAACGTTGAAATTCATTTATCGCCTACGGCTCAGAATTTCTGAAAATTTACATGTTTTTCCTAAAGTCATATTCAGAGCTGATCGCACAAGATTTCTAACGATTAAAGAACTAGAATTACTTATATTTGTAGGCATCACAAAAGTCGTCATTTCGGAAACAGTTGGAATCCTACCTACAATTTTTTGTGTAGTATAATTTCTGCAATAACATTGTATAAAGGGCCATAGCAGGATATGCTACTGAAAAGTGTGCTTATGGATCGAACTTTTATTCGCGTGCGACTGTTCACGTGGTGGACATTATTGTTTTCTCCTAATTATCTTGTTTTCCTTTCCATCTTTAATTGATTAATTTGCTTGTAATTTGGTGCACAGATTCTGTCTTTGAATGACTTGAAAAAATCAGAAGTTCGCTTAGATTATTATAATATAGGCCGGTCGTGGTAAAGTCAAAATCATCGATTTTGGTCAGAAATTTAAAACAGCAATTCTATTGACTATTCTCAGATAAATTGCGCACGATGGTGACATTAAAAAACTTATAAAACACGGGCTTCATTGCTAAAAACAATGGTTTTTAGCGATTTGGCCGAGGATTTAGCATTTAGTATGTTCTTTGACTTTTCAACGAAAACGGTGCGTCGGACAAAAAAAAAAGCCGATTTTATTGAGGGGGATAAAGCTCAGTTTTTTCTGCTGTTTGCAAAATCCTATAAAAAATATATTTCATTACAATTACAAGCAAACAAACAATAATTCACTTTCAAAGCTCAACATACTTTGTTGCTTTCAGATTGTCGAGCATTGTAACAGTTCTCCAGCATTTTCAATTTCTAGAGACACTGTATTCGCTCCCCCACCTTGCGGCTTTGAGCAAAATCTTCTCCCATTACAACAAAAACAGACCTTAATTAATTTTATATTGTCATATAATACACATATGTACAATATCTATAGTATCTGGAAGGCAACCTTCACACATGCATTTCTTCAGTCATCATCACCCTCTCTGCCCACTCGTTCCATTTTCTCACTTGTTTCACTTGCACTAACTTATTTTCCCTCATTCGTACTTCCAGACGACCCCATTCATTTCTCGCAAACCTTATTCCTTCTTCCCTATTATTTCTCTCGCATACAAACCTCACATGCTCACTGTTTTCCTCTCCTCTTCCACATTCGCACTTGCTATTCCAGATTTCTAATGACACTAGCGAAATGAAATTGCCCCACATCTTCCGGGACATGCAGAAACGCAGGAAAATTTAAGTTAGCTCAAAGAACGCAAATATGACGCCTTCCCCTTCAATACAGGTGAAGAAGATGCAAGCGTCTATCCAGGAGCACACCTGACCATACTAGATAAAATATGAAGCGCGAGCCGATCTATTCCCTATCACCTTCTTCGATCGATTATTACTCAAAAACTATTACACATTTCAGAAAAATGCACACTTTATTTTTTGTGTCACCCTATTATCCAACAGGTGCTGTATTTCATAGTTCCACCGTAGATAATGGTATTTGACAACAGCCTATTACTAAACGATACTAAATTAACCGTTCGCTTCTTAGCTTATTTTACAGGTAACGGTTGGGTTAATAGGAAAGCACTTAAGTACCTTTTTATTGAAAATTTACTAATTAGCTAATAATTATTTTTAACACCAGAATTGTGGTAAGAGAGATATATAAAAAAATTTGAATTTTAACACCATTGTCGAAAAATGTCGCATCCATTCTTGTCCCAAAAACATTTAGTGTTATTATAATCTGACTATTCAACCAACATTTAGAATCAGAATCACTTCAATTTGACTTACTAGTAGGTCAGAATATTTGGTTTACCCATTTCATTTACCAATTTGGAGAAAGAAATTGAAATAAATTCGAAATCTAAGCAAGCAAGCGAAGGTATTTTAATCAAGAGACTAACAGTAGCTGAAGTTACATAGCTATTAGTAGCTTAATTTGTGATAATCTTAAGGGAATTGCTTCCTATAGATCATCAAAATAAAGGGCCATTTTTATCTCAAAAATAGAACAAGGGATACTTTGAATAACATGCTCAAAATATGCAAAAATATGCTGGCTGTCCCATTTGAAAATCACAAATTAAGGTTACTTCGGGTGAAATCAGTGGTCATGGAAACTCAACGAATAGATAAGAATAATTCGTTTTTATTAAAAAACAAAAATCTGATGGCCGGAAAGTCATGCCGCCGACGCCTAGTATATCATTAATTCAAGAACATTTTCAAATATAATATTACTAAATATTTATTTTATAAATTTTAAATTTGTCTGATTCAGAAAAGAAATATTTATAGATATAATCTAGATGGAGAATGTCATACTCTCTTGTAAGTAATCAGATAATTTTGTCTCAGTCAGTAACTATCAAATTTATTGACAATCAAAATATAGCTTTTTCCAAATAAGAATGACAGCATGCAGAAGCTTTCATGTAAATGTATAATTTTTTCTTCTTTTTCCTGTTCACAATGTCCTGTAGGGTGTTTTGTGATCTATGCATGATTCTAGTTAGTCACCAGCGGTGCACGTTCTGAGCAAAACTCTCATCAGCCCCTTGGTAACAAAAATGGCAGTTTTAAATTAAAATTTAACACGTGTCAGGATTCTTCATAAATGTTCATAATTACACTTAAAATGAATTTGTTCCATAAGAACCGCACTGTTTGTAGTTTCCTCAGCAAATCTTTGTTGAACCTATTGACAACACATATTTTCTTATTTTTAATTTCGTTAAAGCATAATTAAAACTACCACCAAAATGAAGCTATTTTATATTTTCTTAAAGTTCGATCCTTTAAAAAGTGAGCTCCACTTTTATACGATATTACTTTGCTTATTAGTCATATTGATGTTTGAACAAATATTGTTCGTTGAATTGTTAACATTTATTGTGATCTCACAAAACACATTTTCCTCTAGATTTTATCGTTAGTTTATTGTAACTAAATGATAAAAATTACAATTCCCGATAAAAAACAAAGTAGAAAGTAGTTTATTAGATTATAATGATTAACCATTACAAAGTGGCGGCTTTCCCTATTCAATTATTTAACATGTTAACAAAGACAAAAAGACAAAATCAATTAACTAAAAATTTGTTATCGGTTACCCTTGAAAAATGAGTCAGGCATATATTATACCATCGCTTCCTATTATAAATTTTAGTAGATTTTTATGAGGATTTTTGCTCCAAATTATATTTAAAAAATTACAATCGCATATGGCTTGTATAGTTTTAAATGGGAAAATATAAAAGAAATACATACTTACTCATAATACATTTTTTATTTTCTAAATTTGATCTTCTTCAAAACCGAATTCAATTTATTTTCGCAGAACCAATATATCGAGGTATTTAAGAAAGACGAAATTTTCAATATATAAATTAATATTTTTCCAAATAAGTCTATTACAGACATGTAGCCATTTAAATAAAAAGACAATTTGCTTTGAATTACTGTTTGCAGAGTTAAGCTGTCCCCTTTTTTAGTGTTCCGTACATCGAAATGAAAAACCAAACCATTATAGGATCACTTTGTCCGTGTGTCTGTCGGTCTGTCCGTCAAGACCCCTTTCTCAGAAATAGCTAAAGGTTGAAATTAATACTGAATATCAAAGTCTATAGCGTCATAGTCCTGTAAAGAATTGAAGTTTCTAACTCAATGCAATAAAAATATACGGCCTTTCAAACTATGTTTTATACCGACAGAATAACACACTGACTGACACATCAAAACCTATAAGATACTTCCCGTTGACCTAGAATCTTGATATTCAACACGAAGAAAGTTCTCATAGCACAAGTAGGTAAAGGAAAATGTCCGAAAATCATTAATTTCTAATTCGATGAGGAAGTATAATAATCATAATAAAAATAATAATAACATCAATCATAGTCGCGCCGGTCTGAGAAACCGGAATTAAAAAAAAAAAGTTTTTAGACAAAATAAAATAGGTTTTTATAAATTCGCTACACTTTGGCTTTCTAGGATAAATAACGCATTCGGTAATGCAGTATTAGTGTAAAATATTTATTTTTACAGTTTTACAAACAAAAACCAAAATATGTAATATTTCAAATCTCGGATCTTAAACTTTTATTCGGAAAAAAAATGTCAATGATTTGATTGTTATGGACTAAAATTATTATTATATGGTGTGTTAGTAATAAATATAGTTGTAAAAAATTTGCATTAGTCCTGTTGAAGAGTATTTTCATGGCAATGTTGGCAAATGGCTGTGATATGCTTTAAACACACGTATGTGTTGTATTTGAAGCATGCATATTTAGTTTTCCTATTTTTTTTCAATCGCATTATACACATCTTCCAGGTAATTTGTTCTGTGGATGAACTTGTTGATTTCCATCGTCAATTTCACAAAATTCTCGTAATCTTAGTTTTAGATTGCGAGGAAGATACAGCATGGTAGCACGTACATGTAAATGAGGTTGCAATAATTGATTGGCCATGTGCCTCCTTAAAACTGTTTTTTTTTCGGATTATTGAAAAAGTATATTACCTGAGAGTTAATGCTCGCTACGTTTAAAATTGTGTAAAAAAAACCGCTGCCTAAGGAATCACTACTTCCACATCCAGATTATTCGTTCAAGTCACTTTAAAGGAAACATCTTGACTATATTTGCACTCTAGTATGTGGAAATTATTGGTCATAGAATTTTAATAATATTTTGGGTAGATGTGATAGAAAAGTTTGAGGAGTTGGTTTCTACCATATACGTTAAAAATGAAGTTTCTAGTTTACCGTACTTATTTTCCACTATTTACAACCTACCACCTCAATGGAGTCATCTCAATCAGATGTCACTACAATACATACGTGTACTAACTTTCAAGTGAATATCTCAATTTGATGTTATCAATCCCATTAATAATGAAGCGGAGATGGTAGAGTTTGAAAAATATTAGAAAGAAATCTGAGGCCTTGGTTTCTAGTATATACACCGAATCCCAAATTTCTGCAGGCTTACCAGCTTGCTTTACTTATTTTCCCCTATTTGCCCCTATTTAACCCCCAACCCTTCAACGGCATCATCTCAAATTATGATCTAGTTTCAGACGTCGTTATACCAAATACGTGTACCAAATTTCAAATGAATATCTCAATTTTATTTTATCAACCCTTTTCATATTGGAGTATGGGTGGTTGGGTTGAAAAATATTGTAAGAAAATCTGACGCTGTGGCTTCTAGTACATACACCGAATTTCAAGTTTCTGTAGTCTTACCAACGTTTTACTTATATTCCTCTATTTACCCCAAATTAACCCCCAACCCTTCAACGGAATCATCTCAAAATATAAACTAATTCCAGACGTCGTTATAATACATACGTGTACGAAATTTCAAATAAATATCTCAACTTTATTTTGTCAACCCCATTAATGGGGTAGGGGTGGTGCGGGGGTTGAAAAATATTATAAAAAAATCTGAGGTCTTAACTTCTTGTACATACACCGAATTTCAAGTTTCTGTACTCATACCAGCTTGCTTTACTTATTTCCCCCTATTGACCCCTAAATAACCCCCAACCCTTCAACGAAATCATCTCAAAGTATAATCTAGTTCCAGATGTCGTTATAATTCATACGTGTACCAAATTTCAAATGAATATCTCGATTTTATTTTATCAACCCTTTTAATAATGAAGTAGGGGTGGTGGGGGTTGAAAAATATTATAAATAATCTGAGACCTTGGCTTCTAGTACATACACCGAATTTCAAGTTTCTGTAGTCTTACCAGCTTGCTTTACTTATTTTCCCCTATTTACCCCTATTTAACCCCAACCCTTCAACGGAATTATCTCAAAATATAATCTAGTTCCAGATGTCGTTATAATACATACGTGTAGAAAATTTCAAATGAATATCTCAATTTTATTTTACCAACCCTTTTCAAATTGGAGTAGGGGTAGGGGTGGTGGGGGTTGAAAAATATTATTAAAAAATCTGACGCTTTGGCTTCTAGTACATACACCGAATTTCAAGTTTCTGTACTCTTACCAACTTGTTTTACTTATATTCCTCTATTTACCCCAAATTAACCCCCAACCTTTCAACGGAATCATCCCAAAATATAATTTAATTCTAGACATCGTTATAATACATACGTGTACGAAATTTCAAATGAATATCTCAATTTTATTTTATCAACCCTTTTCATATTGGAGTAGGGGTGGTTGGGTTGAAAAATATTATAAGAAAATCTGACGCTGTGGTTTCTAGTATATACACCGAATTTCAAGTTTCTGTAGTCTTACCAACGTTTTACTTATATTCCTCTATTTACCCCAAATTAACCCCCAACCCTTCAACGGAATCATCTCAAAATATAAACTAATTCCAGACGTCGTTATAATACATACGTGTACGAAATTTCAAATAAATATCTCAACTTTATTTTGTCAACCCCATTAATGGGGTAGGGGTGGTGCGGGGGTTGAAAAATATTATAAAAAAATCTGAGCCCTTCAACGGAATCATCCCAAAATATAATTTAATTCTAGACATCGTTATAATACATACGTGTACGAAATTTCAAATGAATATCTCAATTTTATTTTACCAACCCTTTTCCAATTGGAGTAGGGGTGGTGGGGGTTGAAAAATATTATTAAAAAATCTGACGCTTTGGCTTCTAGTACATACACTGAATTTCAAGTTTCTGTACTCTTACCAACTTGTTTTACTTATATTCCTCTATTTACCCCAAATTAACCCCCAACCCTTCAACGGAATCATCCCAAAATATAGTCTAATTCTAGACATCGTTATAATACATACGTGTACGAAATTTCAAATGAATATCTCAACTTTATTTTATCAACCCCATTAATGGGGTAGGGGTGGTGGGGGGTTGAAAAATATTATAAAAAAATCTGAGTCCTTAACTTCTAGTACATACACCGAATTTCAAGTTTCTGTACTCTTACAAGCTTGCTTTACTTATTTCCCCCTATTTACCCCTATTTAACCCCCAACCCTTCACCGGATTTCCTCAAAAAACAATCCAGTTCCAGATCTCGTTATAATATATACGTGTACAAAATTTCAGGTCAATATCTTAAACCGTTCCGGAGAAAGCGTGCGGACAAAAAAAGTTACAGACAGACCGACAGACCGACAGACCGACAGACAGACAGACAGAAAATTTTTTTTCGCTCAAATTTAAAATCTCGACGTTTCATGACATTCTAAACCTATTTCGCGAATAAAAATTTTTGAAAATTTTTTTGCGATTACTATACTTCCAATCCACTACGTGGATGTGGAAGTAATTACCATTGGCCATCTTCGTGTATTTCTAGAGCAGTTGTAACTGGCACAAAGTTTATCCACCACATCCACACCACATTTTGTCCGGTTATATTCAGTAACAATTACCGGTTTCTGCTTTTCACCCGTCTGCTTACCAATTTCATCAGATTTGTGCATACTAGAGACTAAAAGCACGTACTTCTTCTTCTTCGGGATGTAAGATACAAGAGTGCACTTGGGTCTGGATCCAAACGTACTGGTATATTCCGGGCGTACTGCAGGCTTAGAAAATTCCAATGGTAATTCAGTCTTGTTCTTTTTGATAGTTCCAATAACAGTCATTCTATTAGGTGGTGTCATCAGTTCTTCAACCAATTATCTCTCATCAAATTACGACTAGTATTCCAAATATTATCAGTAAGCCTGAGCCCAAGCTCTTTGGTACTATTTGATAGACTAAATGACCCTTGCGGTCGCTTGCCAACATAAACTTACATTCGGCCTGTACAATACATATAGGCATCGGATAATGCGTACATTTTTGTGCCATACTTATTCGGTTTAGATGGAATATAATAGCACGACATATAAACACTGCCTTCTCCAGGGTTAAATCAGACTTCTGTAACATTGTTTCCCGAATTCGGGAGTCTTTAATACCTAAAACAATTCTGTCCATAATCATAACATCTTTTTCCTTAAATTCGCAAGTATTTACCAGCTGTTTTAGAGCCATGAAAAACTCATCAAACGTCTCACCCACAAGTTGGCCTCTCTTGAAAAATTTAAAATTCTCGTAAACAAAATTTTTTATTGGGTTACAATACTCATCGAATTTTTGCAAAGCTACGTCAAGCTTATATTGCTGTCTCCTTCTGAGTTATAAGTATTCAAAGGTATTATAAATCTGTAGCCCCTCGTCACCTAGTTGATTCAAAAGTATATAGCAACTTTTATGTCGTCAGGTTTTTGCACTTTTTCCACTGGCAAGCAAGTACAAATTAAATTCTTGTTTTCACAGCTTCCAGTTGCTAGCTACAATACCTTTAAACTTCATTTCACAGGATGTTTTTAACTGTTATGCCATGTTTTACTATTTGTTATACCTACCCAACGTCAAAATAGGAACGTTTTAAGTATTGAGAGAAAGTTCACTCGTATATAGCACGATACTCGTGGACCGTACAAAACAAATAGTTATTTCCGCGAACTAAAGGTAAACCGCTCACTTACTAACTCGTCACTACCCGTCTTTTTTAAACATAACCTCTGATCGCGTTTTTCTGCAGCTGCCACCATGTAATGTTTTATTTGTTCTTGTAGTAACGTTGGGAAGAACTATGAACACTTTTGGATGAGAGTAAGACACCTGAGTTGTAGTTAATGATGTTTATTAATATTTACCATAAGAGCGTAATGGCGGTGTACACATGTCATAGAACATTAGAAGTAACTACTGCACGTGGACGTCTCAAGTGGCGTTGCCAAACTTAACATAAATCGTTAGAACTAAATAATAATCATACTTTCTTACACGACAGCCATTTCCCATAATAGAGCGGAGTCTTTTGTTTGTAGTTTTAATCATCACCAATGTATGACAACTTTGTTGGCGAAACGCCCATTTAATATTAATAGTATACGAGGACAGTGTTGAAGTGCTTTGGTATTTCCAGAATCCATTTATTTGTTAGTGTAAATAAAGTTAATAAAAAATAATTTTTAAAAGTGCATTTTTATATCAATTTTTCTTTTGATTCCAAGTCGTGTCATCCTATAGATGTTAACAAAATTAACGTGCACCTTATACCTCATTCTCACGATGACGTAGGATGGCTGAATACCGTCGACCAATATTACTACCATCGTAAGTTGACTCAACTATAATTTCTGAATTTTTAAAACCTATAAATGTCTCTTTGTTTCCAGAAGTACAATATGTTATTTCTTCTGTGGTACAATCATTATTGGAAAACAGCGATAGAAGGTAAGTTTAAGAATAATAGTAACGATAATGATTGACGTGGCTGCTATTCGGATCCGTAATCCGCACACCCAATGCCTAAAAGTGGTAAAACAATATTAATATATTTTGATACACATGCGTGTACATATACAGGGTTGGGCAATAGTCCCGGAACGGCTCGATTACAGCCGAACGGGACCTCGTATCAACTTCGGGTTTTCGACACTGTATTCAGCGAAATTTTTAGAACTTCTTGACATGTATTTCAGGACCGTGACGTCATTACGTTCGGAGGTGTGACATAAGTGTCAATTTTTTTAAATGAAACACCCGGTATATTTTTCCGTATTTGTATACTTTAAGGAGTCCCGAATTCAATGATGTAACGTTTGTATGGATTCTCTTATGTAATGTGGTCTCAATAAGGGAAAATTATAAATTGCAATCGTAATTAACAGAGAAGAGTGGATATCCAAACAGCTGTATCCAAAAAAGACACTCTTTTTTTACCATTTTTTTTACAAAACTAAGACCCACGTAAACAAGTTTTTTTGTAGTCGTTTAATAAAAACACAGGTCATAGTTAAATTGTTCTCATTATTTTACTAGTTTATCTATTTAAGTCGTGGTATAAACGTCACTGTGACATTACTTTTGTACTACTAGTTTATGATTCTAAAAACGTGTCTTTAAAATGGCTCAACTGAACGACACTGAACGGATGACTTTACTCATGATGATTGGATTCAGAGAGAGGCGTCGATCCTTTCACGAAGCAAGTGACCTCTTCAACGATACCTTTCCTGAATGAAACCCGATTTCCAAGTCGACAGCATGTCGAATTTTGCACAATTTTGAACATACGGGAAATGTCAAGAATTTATCAAAAACTGGCCGCCCAAAAACAGCGACAAACGACGACAGAGCTTTACATGTACTGTTAGCGATTCAGGAGTAGCCTAAAACGTCAATTCCGAAACTTTCATTAGAAACTGGTAACAGTGATAGATCCATTCGAAAAATACTCAGGAGAAATAAAATATATCCCTACAAAGTCAGCTTACTTCAGGAACTTGCGAAAGATGACCCTGATCGTCGAATGCAGTTTTGCCAACAAATTATGATTTTCTTAGACGAGACACCACAGTTTGTAGATCGCATTTTATTTTCCGATGAGGCTACATTTTGTTTAAATGGATTTGTCAATCGTCACAATTGTCGCTATTGGGCTGCTGAGAATCCACATTGGATGGAAGAAATGCACACGCAACATCCACAAAAAGTAAATGTCTGGGCGGGTATAATTGGAACACATGTAATAGGGCCGTTTTTTCTAAATGGTAATTTAACTGCTGATACCTATTTAACTGTACTACGCGAAAGAGTTATACCCGCTGTAATTCAGATATTTCCCAACCGCGAAAATCCTCAGGTGACCGTAAATGACGTGTACTTTCAGCAAGACGGAATACCTTAGTGAGTAAAAACATAGGTCTTGAAAATGCCGAAAATAAATTGTCAACTGCGAAAAATTTGTTGCTCCCAAATTTCAAGGGACGACAAAATGTTTGCAACTAATATGTTGAGATTATATTTTTGCCTTGCTCAGTAGGCAATAGACTATCCCATGGGAAAAAGAAGCTATGTTATACAACTAACTTTTATCAAAATACGAGATGTTGAGTACTTTTTATTAATAATGATAATAATTTATTAGCTAAAATTAGATCCAAACATGTACACATGTCAAGTCAAATTATAGTGATAAGTAATAAAATTTATATCATAATATGGATATACACAGGCGCATATATCCACAACAAATACACATATAGAATATATATAAACAAAAGAAATATATGTATAAGTATATACACAACATTAAATCATATTGCATATAAAAATAATTGAAAAACAGAAGATAAAAAAATCTAAATGCTATAAAGCGTGTAGAAACCATGTTGTTTTATGTAAAAAGTAATTTACAATATAAAAACAATTCACAGCCAAATGTTGTTTCAGTTTTTTTTAAACAACGTGTACTGCGAAATATTACGAATCTCATCAGGAAGTGCATTATATATAATGATATAATTGTAGAGGGGTGATCGCTTAAATGCACTTGTGAGGTAGTTGGGGATACTCAAGAGCTCACCATGTTTCCTTACATAATTATGAAAGTTTGCTCTTGTTTTAAACTGGTCTAGGTTATTTTTAGTAAATGTGAAATATTTTAAGATACAAATCGAAGAAAAATCTATACCCGCAACACCATCATTTGTGGGTATTGATTTTTCTTTAAACAGACCCTTGCAGGTTTCGTTAATTTTCAAATCAAAGACCAATCGAATAATTTTTCTTGACATATAAAGACTCTTTCAAATTCAGTAGCTCTACCTCATGCCATAATATTAAACAATATGTGACTGTATGCCATAAAGTAATAGATATTAATTAAACTATCCTTATCAAGAATTGATTTTAGCTGCAACATGGCAAGATAAGTTTTGTACAATTGATTACAAACTACATGTTTATACATGGATAATTTGTGGTGGAGAAAAGTACCAAGTAATTTTAGTGACTCTGAGCAAGAGATATTTTCACTAATCATAAAGTTGCTAGGAATAGGTCTCTGAAGATAAAAGTTTAAGAAGTTTTTTTTAGTTAAAATGAGTCTGCTTCTCTGACACCATATGCTTAATGATTCTATCACTTTACAAACAATATTTTCTAGCTCCTCAGAAGTATCCGCTGACAGTAAGTGTTGTATCATCCGCAAACATCGTGACGTGATAACATTTCATATGACTGGGTAAATTGTTAATATACAACATAAACCCTGTGGAAAATCAAGCACAACTTCAGATTTTTCTACATTGAAGTTTACAACCAAGGATCTATTTTCCTTATATGATGTTATTCAGGACAGAATGTTGCTTCTAGTACCAATTCTATACAATTTATGGCTCAAAATTATTTTATTAACAGTATCAAAAGCTTTGGTAAGGTAACAGTGAGGCCACGCACTTACCGTCATCTTGGCATTGATACACATATTCTAGCAGTTGCTGTTTCTACCAACTTGCTTGATCTAAAGCCGTGCTGTGATACCGTCAGCATGTTATTCTTTTCAACATATTTGATAATCTGATGTATTTAATAGCTTATAGCTATAAATCGGTACTTACGTAGTCATATCATTAGACAACCATGAGATAAAAATGATTAGAAGTGAACTTAAAATAATAAAAATATAACAAATGCAACAGTAGAAGCACCTAGCGAAGCATTTTCAATCCCTGTTCACTGCGAAATAATTTTAATTATAAAATTATCCTCAAGATGTGGTTCGGACTCCATTATAAACTGTAGGGCCTCGTTTCTCTTTACCTAACACAAAATTATTCCAAATTTTCAAGGAGTTACCTCGGTGACTTGAGAAGCGGTTAAGAAATCATTTAAAACATTTAAGTACAGGTCCAGTCTTTTCCAGTGCATTTTCGTATCCTTGATTTATCTCTAAACATTTTTCGTTAAACGGATGATATACAACCATCAAATTGTTTAGGTTCATCCAAGTGGAGACTGCTTATTTCTACATGTGGTGGAATCTACAAACGGACGCCGTAAAAGCCGATGTGAAAACGCTTATAAATGAAGGACGACTGGAAATCGTTAATGGCGCTTGGTCCATGAACGACGAAGCTGCAGTTCATTATCAATCCACTATAGATCAGTATACTGTAGGTTTGAGATTTATTGAAGATATTTTTGGAAAATGCGCCAGACCTAGGGTAGGTTGGCAAATAGATCCCTTCGGTCACAGTAGAGAACAAGCCTCCTTACTTACCCAGTTTGGTATGGACGGAGTCTTCTTCGCTAGAATTGATTATAGAGACAAAGACAAACGTAAAAGTGAAAAAACCATGGACTTACTATGGACTGGAAGTGCCAACTTAGGTAAATAAATATATACTAGTGCTCCTTGCTTATCTCCTGCAAAATGTAAGTTAAGTTGATTTAGTGTTATATTGTTAGATGCAAACTAATTCCTTGATGCTTTTTTAGGCTATATCTCTGCTTATTAGTCATACGGTGTTGTGTGTTTGATTTGCTTAGTTCTTAGGTTTAGTAGTAAAAATTACAATTGGGTGTGGTTATGGCTTAAGTATTATCAAAATTAAATTAACCACAGCTAATTCAATTACTAGTAGTTTTTAAACAAATTTACACTATAATAACAAAAACTCTTTTATTCTCATCATTAAAATACATATTTTGCAATTAGACAGAAGTTTGTAAATATGGGTGCCTCGTAGTGGGATTACCATTCGCTCTGTATAAAATAGGAACAATACTATCGCTTCATAGTTTAAGGTACTCGGGTGATTCTTGTAGCACAAATAATTAAAGATGATGGGATTGTTTACTTCAAGCGAATGGTGATATTTGTGAAAAGGTGCTAAATAGCCAAGGAAGTGTATAGTCCACAGTACAGCGCCGTTCTTCATTAATGATTACTAGCATGCTAACTCTTCGTAAGTAGCTTCATTTTGACGAGGTGCCTAACTTCTCTGTTCGAAAATTCTCGATAGTGGTAACTAATACAGTGTGTAGGCGTAAAACATGTCAATTGGTGATTGCCCAAATTTTATTCCTGACAGTTAGTTTTTTAGTTAAATCTTGAGATAATTTGATAAGAAACTCGAAAAATCATTTGCCCTACAAAATGGTTGGTTTGACCGAAACGTCCCCACTTCCAACGTGTTCAAATAACGAGGCCATAAAAGTTATTACTAACCAGCTGATATTTTTACTGTTGCTTAGTAAATGTATTTTTTAATTTAAAATACCAGATCAACAAATTAATGTTATATGGTAGTGTGTAGTAAGAGAGTACATAACAATTAAAAGGAAAGAAAACAAATATTTGGTATAACTTCACAATACTAGAACACTGATATTAATGTCATTCGGAATTACTATTGTGAAGTAAAATATCTTGTGGTAGTCGTCTTTTCAATCTGTTATTACGAGTCTTTTCACTTAGGTTTAAATTTCTGGCACTGGTGCAGTTGTTTAAAGTTTTGAAGAAGGTCTTTGCACATTATTTTATGAAGTCTTCAATGTATGGCACATTAAGTTCCCGGTGGATCTGATTGTTTCTTATAAACCAATGGGCATTTATGGCAATTGTTAGAACTTTATTTTGAAATGTTTGCACCTTTTAATATTAGTTTTGCTAGCAGTTTCCCACATCACACAGCCGTAAGTTACTAATGGTCTTAGGATTAATTTATATATCAATGTCGCGCACTTAACTCTGAGTTTCGATTTTTTATTTATAATGGGATATATCATTGACAACCGGCGTACCCATCACTAAGTTTTTTATTGATGTGGTAACTCCATGTTAATCGTTGATCTAAGTAAACTACAAAATATTTAATTGCAGTGTCTCCAGGATTCCATATTATTTCCTCGTCGTTGATGATAATATTATTGGGGTTTTGAGGTCTTCTTAGAGTAAATATTTTTGCCTCACATTTTGTCGGATTTAACTTTGGTTGCCATTTCGTAAACCAGTCCTGTAAAATATTAAATGCATTTTGCAGTTTGTTTGCAGCGATATGAATGTCTAGATCTTGGGTTATTATTGTGGTGTCATCTGCATACATGGCGATTGTGGATCTCGGTGGTACAGGTATGTCATGTACGAATACATTAAAGAGTATGGGACCTAAAATTGGTCCCTGAGGTATTCCTGCATTGATTTCTTTTTTATCCGGTAAGCAGTTGTTTATTTCGACACCAAAAGTTCTGTTTTGTTACAAATGAAGCAAGTATATTGGTGAGATATACTGGTGAATTTATACTGATTAACTTTAATAAGAGTTCTTTTAATCATACTTTATCAAATGCTTGGGCCACGTCCAAGAATGCTACCGTTGTATGATTTTTATTTTCGAATCCAGAGGTAATAATTTTGTAGTGTAAAATTTGCTGTGTTGTTGAATGGTTCGGGCGGAATCCAAATTAGCAGTTGGGTAAAATGTTGTTCTCTTGTAAAAGCCGCTTAGTCTAGACTGTATTATTCTTTCGAAGAGTTTAGATAGAGTTGCCAACAGGCTAATTGTTCTATAATTATCAGGTTTAGTTTTGTCTTTGCCAGGTTTATTAAAATGAATTATTTCTGCATGTTTCCATTCGTTAGTGAAATATCTTATTGCCAGGCAGCGATTAAATAAAGCAGTAAGATATGCCAGGATTTCATTGCAAGATTTTTTAGAACAACATTTGGAATGAGATCATGTCTAGGAGATTTATTTAAATGAAGCGAGTTTATATAGTTTTGTATTTCTCTGGGGTTCGTAAATTTTATATCATTTTGGTTGAGGTTTATGGATAGGGAGTTATCTACAAATTCTATTGTTGTTCTTGTAATATCAGTATCGTTGTCATTCAAGTGAAATATATTATCTAGTTGTGAGGCGAACACCTTACTTTTCTCTGCATCGCTACATATTATCCCTCCGTCGAAATGGCGGTATAGTTGTTGTTAGTAGTCTTTTTGTATCTTTCCACATCGAAGGATCTCCTGACTCTATATCCGTGAGATATTTTTGATAATAAACCTATGATTTTCAAACTCCCACTTAACTTGATGTGTCAGGGCGTTAAGTTCAGTTTTATGTCTGTAAAGTCTTGTTCGCTGAAGTCTTCTGAGTTGATCCTTTTGTTACATTAGTTGTCATATTCTTCCTGGAGGATGTATGTAATTATTGTGTCTGACATGGTTACTTCAATTTGTTGTTGAGGTGCTATGCTATGACGATATTCTTTGAAACATCTGCTACAGCTGCATCTATATCTTCTCGGCTGGTTAGGCTAGGGACTTTCAGCAGTTGGTCTAATTCAGTATTAAATTTCTCCTATTCAACATAACCATTGATTAGTCTGGATGTGGGCGTGTTTAATACCGAGAACTCTGTAAATGTTGATATGGTAGGAAGATGATCAAAATCTAATTCAGTGTAGACATTGGTATATATACTGGTCTTGGAAAACTTTTTTGAAGCAAAATATCCAAAATATCTGGTTGATGGTCTTGGCGATACGGATAATACGTTGGTGAATTGGGAGCAGATACCTGAATATCATGATTTGTGGTGAGAGAAGAAATTATTTGTCGTCCAAAACAGTCATTTTCAGACATAGGAAATAGAGCAAAGAGAAAGCGAATAGCATATTTAACAGAAACATATGAAGCTAAAGAACTTACATTTGCTGCGAAAATAGGTCTGCGAGAAGAGGGTTAACAATCAGATTCTAAATTATTATCAGAAGCTGTATTTATAGCCCCTACTCGCGCTGACAAAATTTGGACTTCGTGGTTCAAGAGCAGTCAACACAAAAGCGTTATGTCATTTAGTGAAGATGAAGCCGTGTTACTATTTTGGGCTGCGGATTCAGATTCGGTATCAAAATCTACGTATTCATGTGTCTCGTACAAAACTTCTTTTGACCTCCTCGTAGGGGTGGGTGTGAATTTAATTTACATGTACTTCTTTCTAATAATCAAAATGTTATTTCAAAATGTTTTCTCAAAGTATTTACAAATTGTTGCATTTCATTATGAAGCTTACCTCATCCTAACTAGTTCACTCTATTTTAGGGGATATTTTTGCGCTTTAGGAAAAAATTACCTGGTAAATCAGATTTTGGGCTGCGGATTCGGATTGAGCATCAAGAAATACACAAAATCTATTGTCTAAATGTTATTTATGGCATTTTCTTAATTTTTTTCTTCCTCAATTCTTTGGGACTTTCTGCCACATGTGTTCTTTTCTTTTTAAGCGGTGCTCGGGGAATCTACAAAATATCACAATTAACCAGTATGTTACTGGTAAATAACCTATACGCCTGTGGCTTTTGTATATTGAATATAACAAACATTCTTAGAGCTGTGTATTTATCATACACAGCAAAAAAGGTTTCTCAAAAAAAGCCTTGAAAAAGGAAATAGATTAGATTTCCGAAACGTCGGCGAAATATTTAATTTCAAGTTTTTATACTTATTTCTGTTGTTTATTTAAAAAAGCAACCTCGAACTGATCCTTTGATGTAAAATTCACAGGCGTAGAAGTTATATACCAGTAACATACTGGTTAATTGTGATATTTTTTAGATTCCCCGAGCACCGCTTAAAAAGAAAAAATACATGTGGCTGGAAGTCCCAAAGAATTGAAGAAGAAAAAAACTATGTACGTATGTCTCTGGTACAGTACTTTTTTAACCCCCTCGTAGGGGTGAGTGTGGATTCAATTTGCATATATTTCTTTCTAATGCACCTAATTTCATTTTAAAATGTTTTTCAAGATATGATTGATTGATTTGTCAGCGTAAGATGGGCATTGCTGCCGATTCCGGGCATCCATGGATGTTCATTCCAATACGCAGCTTGGTCGTCCGTCGAACGCGCCCAACGGACGGTCAAACCGCATGCCGGAACCAAAACTCGGATGTTTTATATACCGCCGGACCGGCTGCATACGCTGGATTGGACCTTGAACATGATTATTGTCAGCAGCGAGAGCCGCATGACGTATGGCGTAGGAATATAGGATGGGAAGTATAGGTGTTTGTGAAGTACTTCTTTTAAGTTTCCATGCTTCTTTCTTAGTTTCCATCTGTCATCATTGGATGGGAAGTGGAGGCGTTAGCAAGATACTTCTTTTTAGTTTCCATATTTCTTTTAAGTTTCCATCTATCATGATCTCCTTATTTATTCTTCCTCCAAGTCTTCTATTTCTGAATCTAGCAGTGTGCATCTCCTTCCGCCCGCTTATGTTCACTTCGTTTGTCTGCCAAGACATACATGCATTCGCTCGCCGCAGGAAGCTTTTATTAACCGTTCCGCAGGTAAATATCCATTTACAGTGGAGGTGCCCTACCTCGCGATAAAAAGCTTTTTATGGTGGGTTGGTTATGAGAAATAGGCCCGAGAGAATATTTTGCACACCCTGTATATTAGTGTGTTTCCACAGTAATTACTTTCAACTGCCGCTTTCCAACTTCGGGTATTTTCTATTTCATTACCTATATTACCTTTTCAATTTTAATTTTAAATTTTTCTCTGTTATGTAATATATTGTACTGTGACAAGTATTAATAAACCAATAAATAAAACTTAAAAACAAAACTTATCTTTTCATTCTGTTCTTATGTTGCTATTTCCATTCGTTAGAAACCAGCCTTTCGCTTCTGGTGTATTATGTTGCACATGTTTACTTAGACGCACTAACCACTTAAGAAAGGATCGGTCGTCTTGCATAGATGTGGGCACTTACACTTGCTTTATTTGATATTATTTATAAAACTGTACGCGTAATTATTAATTACGTATGAACTTTGTTTTTCTATTATGGCGTTTCACTTCGCGAAGAATTTCTTGATGTATCGATGGCTTAAATTTGTTCGAGTTTAATGTGGCGTTTACCGCTTTTTTAGCGCTTTGTTTATTGTAAATAAATTAACAGATCAGGAGCGTCCCACGGCACATCCACCCTAGACGCCAGCCACTCTCCAACCTTTTCAAAATATTTACAAATTGCTGCAGTTCATTATAAAGCTTTGTCTTACCTCATTATATCACTCTATTTCAGGGGACGATTTTGCGTTTTACTGAAAGATCCCCTAGTAAATCGGTTTTTGAGCCACGGATTCGGAATCAGCATAAAAAAGTACATAAAAATTATGTACTCATGTCTTTGGTACAGAATTTTTTTTGTGGGGCTGTGCTATTTCTGCACCAAAAACGTGAAGTGATCGGTTTTGGCCCATATAATAGTTATTATTTAGTCTTATTGCCTCTTTTACTACCTCTACCAAAATTAAAACAGAATTATTTTGAAGCCACTACTATGAAAAAGAATAGTATTTTGTTTCTAGATAGATTCCACTGACAATTAAATTAAATTTAATGCTGCCAAATAAGAAGATCTGGATCTTAACTCTTTTTTTTTTTTTTCAAATTGCAGTAACATTCCTATTTTGTTTAATTAGTAGAGGGGTTAAAACAATTATAAAAATTTTCTCCCTTGCTAACATATCATCGTGCAAAACATTTGTACATGTAAACAAGACACTCTGTATAAAATTTTCACACTTCTCACTTGAATTCTCTACTATAAGAAACGTTATATTAGCGGCAGTTATAACTAACTATTTACTGTGTCTTTATAGGAAGTGACACTAATATCTTCACCTCAGTATTCCCTGGTCATTACAGCGCACCTGATGGCTTTTGTTTCGATATATCTTGCAATGATGAAGCAATTGTGACCGACAAAAGAAGTCCGGAGTATAATTGGGAAAAAAGAGTAAGTAAATGTGCTTGATGTGATCCAAACAGTATTCATTTTTATATAAATTGCGCAGGTAAATGAATTTGTTGATAAAGTTATTCAGGACCGCATCCAGTACTACCCGACCAATAATATATTAATTACACTAGGAGATGACTTTAAATGGCAGGCCGCGGACAAGTCATATATAAATTTAGATAGATTAATAGAGTAAGTAACGGTCCAAGCAAATGGGTAGGTTAAATCGCAAAAATGTGATCGGAGGGGGATTTCTACGGGAAAAGTTGTACTCAGATGGGATGTAAAGAAAAGTCAAATGTTCTGCTGTTTGCACCCTTTCCTTGTAGCGGTTCACTTTTTGTCCACTGGATAATGAGAGTAATTTACCTAAAATACTGCTTATGTTTAATATTTTGTTCTAAAATTACCTTAAGCCAACCCTGCTAGTACGCTAGAAATAGATCCATTGGGCAGTAAATCAAAACAATCAATCAAAAAACGATCCATCCCGCCAAGAAGGCATTGAGAGTAACGTCGCGTCGAAATACATGATTACCCGACAGACCCTTCCCTGGGTCGGATGCACGATAATTGTTGTGTCAGTTTAAAAACTTTATAATATTGGTCATCTAGTCAACCTCCTTTAATAAATTGACACATAGAATTAATGTTATCAATATTTATCAAATTATATAGTGAAGTAGTGCAGTGCCAAATTACAGAAGTATTAAACTGTACGTTTATAAACTATCTATCTACTTCGATTTTCTGCATTACAAATAACCGACGCCATAAACAACGTTTGCTAACGTATTTAGTTAGTCATGATTCTGTAATCCTTGGATGTTCTGTAACCAGAATTATAATTTGCCGACATTGTATCCTATTATAAACGTTTATTTTTCATCGATGGTTTCCCTGAAAAAGTGTGAAGGCGTCGCGAGTGTGGAATTTAAACCTCGGCGTGTTCCCCAGTAAATCTCTTTCCTTTTGTGCGAAAATATGTGTTAGTTCGACAACTAACATATCTAATATTAACTTGTCGCTTTGCTTTTGTAACTAGTTCATAGATTTTGATATTATTGTAAAAATTGTTATCATTTAACTGTTATTTCTATAATAGTAAAACATTTATTTTACGCCGAACTGGCCAGACGCGAATATTTGAGTTTATATTTTGCATTTCCATCCAATAAGTTTTTGTACATGTATATATTGTTTATGCTATTTTGTTTTTCTATATTTAACCAAAGTGTTTTGTTATTCAATCACACCTGAAGTCTCATGCTCATTTAATAAATAGAGTTATTTGTATTTGTTTTTCCATTTTTTTAATAAAATTTCAGATATAATTATAGTCTGTTTTTAAACCAGGAGGAGCGTTTTAAATTTAACGCGCTAAATCATACATCTGTGATTGGCTAGGCCCTCGCCAGTTTTACACAAGGCAATAGTTGAAAATTTTGACATATTGTAAAAATTTAAATTTCATGTCATAAATTATTTGGTTATAATTTCCATTTTATCATTTGCACATTATATATCAGTTTTGATCTCTTTTGTATAAATCTGAGGAAAAAGTAGCTAATTACATGGTGCCTTCATATTGCGTAAATGGTATGGATACTGCAGAAACTACTTAGAGGTCAAAGAGAGGTCATTGGATTGTATAATGTAATAAAATACACACAAAAACACTGTAGTCGTGTATTGTTGGTTGCCCAAAACGCCAAAAAAATTTTAGTGTATTTTCTAGTTACTTTTATGGTGTAAATGTAACTTTCGTATTTACTCCTCCTGGTTTAAAAACAGACTATAATAAGCAATTTTCTTAAGATATTATTAAGAGGTTTAAAACCTTTTAAGTTTCATCCTTAAAGGTAGAGAAAGAATGAAATAGTTTATTTTTGTGTAAAAATCAAGAACGATGAGAGATATGGAAAAAGGCTTCAGATAATTTTTTTTTTTTTTTAATCACTTATTTAACGTCGGCCTATTTCCGCTACCAAGGCCAATCACCGACGCCAGGAGACGAGCTACCCCCAACCTGGAAATTCTGCCGAACCTCTTCTCTATCGAAGAGTAGGGATCTTTTACTTGCCTAACATGTAATAGACAAGGGACCGACTGCTTTACATCCCCTCCGAAGGATGGTATATCTACTATGTAACCCCCGCCTAAAGTTACATACCTTCTACGCATGCGCTGATATACAAGCCGTTAGAAGACGGAGCGAGAACGCTGTGTTTCCCTGGAGAGGCTTACCCATCCAAGTACTAACCGCGCCCGACGTTGCTGCATTTGCGTATCGAAATACGACGAAATTTTTTTCAAGCTACACTGTCTTCTTCGTGGAATTTTCTTTAAAAATTTCAATCTCACATACCAACTTTGATATCTAAGTAAAATTACTATAATTCCTACGATTTCTATTTCACTTGATGCCACTGCAACATAGTCTAAGAGCTACTAGCCTTCCGTAGAGATTACCCTCCGGTCACACTTTGGCGACTTAACCTACACATTTACTTGTACTATAAAACGCGCCAGTGTTTTATCCGAATTTTATCTTAAATTTTCTAAATTCCATTTTTAGAGGTTTCAAAGTATTCAATCCAAAAATTGACGATAAAGAAATAAATGTAATATATTCTACACCTTCGTGTTACACAAAAGCGGTACGTGATACCGCTGAAGCTAATAACCAAACATTAGTTGTAAAAACTGATGACTTCTTCCCATATGCTGATGGTCCTAATACTGTGTGGTCGGGTTATTTTACATCAAGACCAACCTCTAAACGACTGGAGCGATTTGCAAATAATTTACTTCAGGTACATTCACATTCTGCAAGATAATATTGTATACCTATGACTAGTTCTTCTCGTAGGTCACCAAACAAATAACCACCCTTGGTGGAGATCCGTATGGCACCAATGATGCTCTAACCCATGCCATGGGTGTAATGCAGCACCATGATTCTATAACCGGTACGGAAAAAGCTGCTGTAGAAAAAGATTATCATAGATCCCTTGTAAGTGGAATGCATATAGCCATTTCTAACATCAGCAGGTCTTTTTCGTAAGTTAATTAATATATATAATATACTAGTTACAATATATTAACCTGTTTACAAGTAAGTATTAACCTGATTTCTAATTAATTGTCTAATCTGTCGTTGGTGGTACGGATTATAAAATAGGAGAAATTATTTTTTAAATTGTCGACGTCTCGATATCCAGGGTGTAATTAGTTTCATGCCATTAGAAAAAAATCGGTAATGGGGATCGACTAGACAAACAAAAAACCTATATGACCATTTCCTTTAGGGGCCCTTTGAAAAACACTGACCAAGGTCGAACATTTGAATAATAAGTTAGGAGACATTTGAGAGCCATTATTTTTCTGGGTCAATGGACGTATAGTGTCCTTGTGTCCTCGCCACTTTGATGGCACCACTCAAACCGAACTTTTTATGTCAATTGTGAAAATCTACAAATTCTCTCTGTACAATGCAGGCACTGGATGGACGCAGAGGTTTAAACAGAGGATTGGTTTACAAGTCTGTTTTATAATTTGGAACAAAACTATAGGAGTTTTTAATTTACAAAATTTAAATGTGATTTAACGAAATTGAGTAAAACACTACTATGTTTTTTACCACTATATTTGCACAAAAACGTGACTGCAGTTTCGACCTGTTTTAGGTCATTTTCAAACAATGATTCAATTAAGAATGAAATACAAAAGATTTGGTCCCTATTTAAATATGTTTCTGGATTTAAACAGATTAGAGAATTATGAAATTATACAGGTATTTTATGATATCCTAACTATCTAAGGGTGGGGTTTCTCAGAAATTTTAATTACATCTTGGTAGCAGTAAAGAGAGGTGAGTACATAACATCTAATTGATCATTTAACAAAATTAAATCATCTTTATTATTGTATTTGTATATTTCCAATGCTTCTAACAAATTAAGTTTAAAACCTTTGCTGGCATAGTGTAGGATTTCCATATTATTAATATCAGGGAAGTTATGTCCACTCTCTAATATGTGATTAGAAAAAGCAGAATCTGTTTTTTGTAGTCTGAAGGACCTATCATGATCGAGGTATCTTGTTCTAAAATTACGTCCAGTCTGACCTATATATACGCTATTGCACTCTGAGCAATTTAACCTATAGACTCCAGATTTTTCGTATTTATTTGTTTTATCCTTGGCGTTGTAAATTAAATTTGATAATTTTTGTTGGGGTTTAAATGCTATCTTGATATTATGTGCTTTGAGAATATTTGATATTTTCTCTGTCAGTGTATCACAGTATGAGAGTGTAGCGTGAGGTGTTTGTTTTTCTTCTGTGATTATGGGATAAATGGCTTTAAAAGTATACTGGTTTTGTTTCTTGTTTATTAATTCACGCTACACTCTCATACTGTGATACACTGACAGAGAAAATATCAAATATTCTCAAAGCACATAATATCAAGATAGCATTTAAACCCCAACAAAAATTATCAAATTTAATTTACAACGCCAAGGATAAAACAAATAAATACGAAAAATCTGGAGTCTATAGGTTAAATTGCTCAGAGTGCAATAGCGTATATATAGGTCAGACTGGACGTAATTTTAGAACAAGATACCTCGATCATGATAGGTCCTTCAGACTACAAAAAACAGATTCTGCTTTTTCTAATCACATATTAGAGAGTGGACATAACTTCCCTGATATTAATAATATGGAAATCCTACACTATGCCAGCAAAGGTTTTAAACTTAATTTGTTAGAAGCATTGGAAATATACAAATACAATAATAAAGATGATTTAATTTTGTTAAATGATCAATGTTATGTACTCACCTCTCTTTACTGCTACCAAGATGTAATTAAAATTTCTGAGAAACCCCACCCTTAGATAGTTAGGATATCATAAAATACCTGTATAATTTCATAATTCTCTAATCTGTTTAAATCCAGAAACATATTTAAATAGGGACCAAATCTTTT
This sequence comes from Stenurella melanura, assembly GCA_963583905.1. Lineage (NCBI taxonomy): Eukaryota > Metazoa > Arthropoda > Insecta > Coleoptera > Cerambycidae > Stenurella > Stenurella melanura. The sequence goes on from OY757309.1 coordinate 201,439,900, forward strand.
GTATTTCATTCTTAATTGAATCATTGTTTGAAAATGACCTAAAACAGGTCGAAACTGCAGTCACGTTTTTGTGCAAATATAGTGGTAAAAAACATAGTAGTGTTTTACTCAATTTCGTTATTGTCATGGATTACCACAGAGTAACGGCTTCCTCAATCAATTTCCTAAATGTGATTTATTAACATTTGTAACATAAAATAATCTGTGTTAAAATCTTAAGAAATAAGTGATTCACGAAATCGGAAAACGAATACTTAGACGTCCAAGATACGATAGCAGAAAATGCGTATGCGTATTTTAAGTTAGGAAAAATACGAATCCGAATTGCACGCATAATTTTTCCCAATCAGGTATCGAAAACTAAAAATCGAGTTTTTGCTCTCTACGGAAATTAATGTAAAAATTAATAAATAGATCAGAACAAAACAGAGAGTAAGAATAACAATAACAATTTTATTACCCAACAGGGAATATCCAATAAAAGAACTATTCTTTTTAATTTGTCACAGAAATTGCTCGAAATAACCTCCATCTCCATCAATATACATTTCGACACGTCAAACTAAGGACATGCGCACTCCGTTAAGCACACTTGGTAAATTATCACATTAGCTATCAACTAACGTTGTCAATAAAGGCAGAAAAGAGAAACTTGGTCCAAAATCCTAAAAAGAACAAAAAGAGAATGAACAAGTAATTAGTGTTTGAACGTAACCAAGTATTTAATGGGTTCAACGGTAAGTCAAAAAATTAAATCTTAAGTGGCACAAAATTCAAAAATAAAAACAACGAACGCTTAGGTCATGTGTGGGATTCTTAGCCAACTAACGACATAAATTAAAATATTGCTTGAGGACACGATACACTTGTGTATCGTGTTTAAGAATATCACAAGATGGTACGACAGTACAGTTTACCCAAATATGTCAGCAGTTCCCAAACAATATCATTAAAACATGAAACTAATTACACCCTGTATACTAACACAAAATTAATGCTTGTTGCTATGAATTTACTGAGACTGAAGCAAATCTTAGCTTTTAATGCAATGACTTCCATTTACAAATTATTATATGAGTTAGTGTCAATACAGTTATCTGAATATTGTACCTTCGCTAGGAACATTCATGAACACGACACAAGATCACGAAAAAATTATATATTCCAATAGTACATACAAGATATGGCCAGGTTAACCTATTTCTGTTAGAAACTGTGAAAACCTCATGTTATTTGAAATGGCTGTGTCAAATATGTTTTATCAAATGTCACTATTTATTATGAAGTTTATACGCATAATTAATTTTGAATTTCATTAATATAATTGATTATTATTATTATTATAATCTACCAAGTATTTTTGTTTCATAATAAAAAATTCACAGATTTCGCAATCCTTGCGAACATCGGGACATTGGAAATGATAACAATTTACATAAAACATAAACTTATTCCGAAACAGTTACGATCCGTCCCATAAAATATAATTTTCGGTACTAAATAACTATTCGCTTTTTGTCAAACTTTGTATGGCGACTGCGATTGGCGCTGACTACAACCGCATTATAACTTTATGTTCTCCGCGCATACTCATACTATGCACACTTCCTCAATATTACGTCATCTTATCTCGACTCTTTCATGTCAGCGGCTTTGGATAAAACTCGTAACTTTGACCCCATATACGAACAATAACATTTCCAATGTTAAAAAGCGGTGGGACACCCCCACACCCCCTCCCCCTTTTTTGTCTGAGGCGCTAATACTATCTGCGGCGCTGATAGATATTAACAATTAGATAGCAAAATAAAAGTCGACGTAACTAACCTAACCACCTAACCATACCATGAAAGATTGAAATCATTATAGGAAAAAGAAGGAAAATATATTTCTGCCGTCAAATCAAACCTGAATTTGTGAAAAAATTCATTAATCTTTACAAAATAAAAGTAAAAATTCGGCGTGCCCAGGAGTTGACATACAGCTCTATAACACGGAAGAAATAGTTGAACAGACAAGACGGCACGGAGAGAGCATCAAGCCGGCATTGTTGGACCGAGAGTTAACGACGCGTTACGAAAAAAATTCAGCAGGCAGGAGTTTGAACCCGGAACCTTAAGCGAGAACATTGCCTATGCGCCAACTGCATGGCTGATGATGAATACTAGGGAAAGGAATAAATAGTGAGACAAATGATATCACGCTTCTTTGTTCGTCCGCCGCAGCAGCACTAATGCATCCCGGCTCGATGCTATAAAGTTTGCTCTCTCCTTACCGCCTTTTGCTGAACAGGCGGTACAATATCGATGGGCGCTGACCTACTACACCGCATCGCTTCCACATGGTAACAGGCTCTCGATCAGTATTACGTCATCTTACCTTGGTAATTTCATGTCGACGAGCTTGGAAAAAACTCGTAACTTCTCTCCTGTGTCTATATGGGAACATTAACATTTCAAATGTGAAAAGGTAATCAATATTTTTGATGGCATAACTGACAAACATTTGGCGGTGATCTGAGAAATCTGAGGGTGTGTACTAGGCGAGAAATGAATGTTGATTTAATTACGGAACGTGGTTTTTCACTTTTTTGTTGTTTTAGCTCTATACTGGGCCTTACAAATGATCTGAATCTCAAATCCTGCTTATTAGCGAATGTAAGTATTTGTGCTGAATCAAGCAATGATACGTTTACGGCTGTAATTTATAATCCACTGGCTAGAAATACTTCACATTACATTCAGATACCTGTAAACGATGGTACATGGAAAATAACTGGACCAGCAGGTAAAACCACAAAGTGGAAATTTTACAAAGTAACAAGTTTTGATTAACTTACTAGGTGAAGACATAGAGACGTATTTAGCGGATCCTATTGCCGATTTCAGCTATATTACTAAAGAGACTGGTGAAAATGTCTTGAAGAAGGTTTTATTCTTTAGAGCAGAAAACTTACCCCCACTTGGATACAAGGTTTATAGTTTCCAAAAAGTCAGTTCTAAGAGTCAAGCTATCATGTCAAGAAATGTTAATTCCGACGACCAACTGGGATTTTCGGTAAGAGTAATACAGTATATTTAATTTTTCTAGTGAGCCAAAGTTAGATGAATTTGTTTAGAATAAACTTTAAGCTAAGATATTAACTAGGTTTTGCTTAGTTTAAAAAAAAATGTAGTTGTTATCGAACGTATTTCAAACCCACGAAAGGAACGTATATGTATATGTACTTTTGCGTCTTTTTTAGATTTTCAGCCGAAATTATGTATTTTGGTGAAAAATATCAGGAGAGCAAAGTTGTAGAGCATAAAGTTTCCTACAAGTTTTGTCCACGTTTTTTACGTTTTTTTTTTCGAATTTCGCAGTTTTGCCGCTAGAGGGTGCGAAAGAAAAATATATACAGACTTTTGCGATCTCTAGCGGCGAAACTATGCGGAATTCGGACAAATATAGCACTAGGCCAAAAATCTCTGAAAATTATATATATGTATATATTTCTCAAAATCTACCCTTTTTTAGAACTACGGGGGGTGAAAATCATGTTTAGACAACCCAAGTGCTTCACTTTTTACAGATCTCATAGCTGTGGGAAGTTTTTCCATAAAACAGCGATTTCTTAACTAATTTCAAGGGACTATATAAGTATATAAGGCCTTGATTTATTCAATGACCGCTTTGTGGCAAATAGCTTTAAATTTTAGGGGCGCCAAGTAATTTATATTTATCCCTATAACGGAACATATACCTGTAGACTACTAAGACGTAAATTACTAAATTATCTCTGAAGATGTTAACCAAATATTAGTGTAGAAGATAGAGAGAGATATGTATATACTTTTAATTCATTAACTAATCAAATTACTTATAATAATTAGGTGGCCTATACTCTTGCAAGAGGGACTCAATTGGAAAAAGCATCATATAAAGAAAATATGTAGTAATCCGTTTAATAAAGAAAAAAAGTTCTAACTCCTTTGGCTCAAAACATATTTTGATCTTTTTCTTCAATTTCTGGAAAAGTTTATAGAGAGGTTGCCCATATGTGAGAGGTGCGCTTTTTATTTTTTCAGTTGTTATTAACAAACAAAGTGTTTTTTTAATACTCTCTTAATTGTAGAATGTATTTACTATTTATTACTTCCACATCCACGTAGTGGATTGGAAGTATAGTAATCGTAAAGAAATTTCAAAAATTTTTTTTCTTGAAATAGGTTTCGAATATCATGAAACGTCGAGATTTTAAATTTCAGAGAAAAAAAATGTCTGTCTGTCTGTCTGTCGGTCTGTCGGTCGGTTTGTCTGTCGGTCTGTCTGTCGGTCTGTCTGTAACTTTTTTTTTGTCCGCACGCTTTCTCCGAAACGGTTTAAGATATTAACTTGAAATTTTGTACACGTATATAATATAACGAGATCTAGAACTGGATTATTTTTTGAAGATATCCGGTGAAGGGTTGGGGAGTAAATAGGGGTAAATATGGGGAAATATGTAAAGCAAGCTGGTAAGAGAGCAGAAACTTGAAATTTGATGTATGTACTACAAGCCAAGGCCTCAGATTTTTTTATAATATTTTTCAACCCCTCACTATGCCTACTCCATTATTAAAGGGGTTGATAAAATAAAATTGGGATACTCATTTGAAATTTGGGACACGTATGTATTAAAACGGCATCTCTAACTGGATTATAGTTTGAGATGATTCCGTTGAAGGGTTGGGGGTTAAATAGGGGTTAATAGGGGAAAATTAGTAAAGCAAGCTGGTACGAATACAGAAACTTCAAATTCGGTGTACATACTAGAAGCCAAAGCCTCAAATTTTTTTATGATATTTTTAAACCCCCCACCACCCCTACTCCATTATTAAAGAGATTGATAAAATAAAATTGAGATATTCATTTGAAATTTGGTAGGTACACGTATGTACTATAACGACATCTGAAACTAGATTATATTTTGAGATGATTCCGTTGAAGTGTTGGGGGTTAAATAGGGGTAAATAGAGGAATATAAGTAAAGCAAGTTGGTAAGAGTACAGAAACTAGAAATTCGGTGTATGTACTAGAAGCTAAAGACTCAGATTTTTTCATAATATTTTTCAAGCCCCCACCACCCCTACTCCATTATTAAAGGAGTTGATAAAATAAAATTGAGATATTTATTTGAAATTTGGTACACGTATGTATTATAACGACATCTGGAACTAGATTATATTTTGAGGTGATTCCGTTGAAGGGTTGAGGGCTAAATAGGAGTAATTAGGGGAAAGTTAGTAAATCAAGCTGGCAAGAGTACAGAGATGTGGGATTTGGTGTATATATACTATAATATTTTTCAAACACCATCATCTCCGCTCCATTATTAATGGGTTTGATAACATAGAATTGAGATATTTACTTGAAAGTTACTACACGTATGTATTATCATCATCTGATTGAGATGATTCCATTGAAGGGGTGAGACGTGGTAGGTTGTGAATAGGTTAAAATAAGTAGGGTAAACTAGAAACTTAATTTTTCACGTATATGGTAGAAACCAACGCCTCAAACTTTTCTATGACATGTGTTCCAAATATTATTAAAATTCTATGACCAATAATTTCCTCATACTAGAGTGCAAATCTAGTCAAGATGTTTCCTTTAAAGTGACTTGGATGAAAAATCTGGATGTGGAAGTAGTGATTCCTTAGCAGCGGTTTTTTATCAAGGTTCTTGATGTCGCAGATTATAAATCTGGCCTCAAAATCGGTCTAAAGCAAAATGGTGTCTACGAATTGGCATCGAAAATCTAAGTTTTTATTTTCTCTTTGTCAATTTCTATTAGATGTCTGGAGGTTGTTAGGGTCGCTGATTGCGAATTTGACATTGAAACTCAACTGAAATCGAAACTGAAGGATACAAAATGGTAGAAAATGGTCAGTTTTTTTTATTCGAATTTTATTTCTCATATACCTGAGTAAGAGTTTTCTGGGTCGCTGATTTCAAATTTTGTGTTAATAGTAGTTATCAAAATGAAAGTGCAGAAGATTACCGCGTAAATAGAGATAAAAGAGACGGCCAAAAATGTTAAATTTTTTTAAATCGCGACACAATACATTTGACAAAGAGATACGTGATTGGTGTCTAATACACGAAAAAAATTAATGGAAACATTTTTTAAGATGTCAGTTTGAACAGAAAAGATAAGGTGCTACCTTTATCATATGTCAATAATAAAATAAAAATTAATAATGAAGTAATACCAATAGATCAATTGCTACTTTCCAAAGGTGTTCTAAAAAAACCGATAGTGAGTTACAATCATATTTCGAGTTTGAACTTGTCAGTACCCTCTGCCCTTATTTGATGAGAGTAGTATGAAAAAAATACAAAAATCTGTTTTCTACGACCTCTCTATACAATTACCAAAATATATTACTAAATATATGATTCGCAGTTTATGTTCGACGGAGGAATATTATTACACAAAAACAGATGACAACTTCATCAACAGTATGGTGTAATTTTAGATAGTTATATTAATATTATTGTACTAATTATGGGAAAGAGGAAATTGTCGTTTTTGATGGTTATCAGAATGATGGAATAAAATCTGCTGAAAGACTCAACGCGCGTCGTCTAAAAACAAAGACTGCACCAGATATTCAATTTGAAAGAGACATGTTTTTAAAATTTTATCAAGATAAATTCCTTGCAAATGTCTTTAATAAAAGTCGTTTTATTGATTTTTTAAAAGAAACTTTATTTACAAATAATATTTCCTGCTATCAAGCTTAAATTGGTGCTGAATGGTTAATAGTTACAATAGCTCTCAATGCATCAAACGAAAACATAGTCGTGGTATTAGAGGATATAGAGGTATTAGTTATATTAACAGATTTAGCTTCTTCGGATAAAGATACATATTTCTTTAAACCTGCCAAAAGCAAAGAAAATTAAAAATAATTTTTAATAGCCTGAAATTTGCATATCTCCCTGGTTAATAGTTACAACAGCGCTTATGCATTAAATGAAAACATAATCGTGGTTTTAGAGGATATAGACGTATTAGCAGCTTTAGCTTCTCCAGATAAAGATCTATATATTTTTTAAACGTAGCAAAAGTAAAGAAAATAAAAAATATTTTCCTCTAAGAGCCTGCAATTTGCGTGTCTAAAATTGTAGTAAGCATGTTCTTTTTCTACATGCTTTAACTGAATGTGACACAACTTCAGCATGTTTTTACAGAAGAAAGAATACATTTGCCAAAATAATTGAAAATGGTTTGAACAGTTTATTTTTTGAGGCCAGATTCGTAATCTGTGACCTCAAAAACCTTATGTTATAAAATTTTAGGCAATTTTTTAAGTAAATAAGAGAGTCATAAATTTTTTATTAAGAATGTACTAAAATAACACTTATTTGTTAATAATAATAATAGTAATAAACCTTTATTTAGCACTTTGCTATTTCATACAAAATTCATTACAATCTTTATCTATATATCTATATGTAAGTATAGCTTTATCATGACATTAGAATATAAATAACAATAAGTAAAACATAAGAAAAGAGATGGACTTTATATATATAACTATTTTATGCTATATATAGATCATATAACAACAACTAATCATAATATATAACTGTCTTTTAGAAGCCTCTTAAAGGAATTAATGCTACGAGCATCATTTTCTACTCGATTCAGACTATTATATTTACCTTTGCAGAAAATTGAATTTTGCCCAGCAGTTGTTCGCACCCTTTACAATACAAAGTTTTGTCTCCCTCTTGTATCGGAATCATGTACGATTTCAAAGGTTCCAATATGTTTTGTAGATATTCAGATTCTTGTCCCAGCCTAATTTTATGGATGAAAACCAGCATATTGTATTCTAAATATTGTTGTATATTTAGCCACCTCAATGATTAACAACATGTCATCAACCCTTGTGTTTCTGTTACAATTTAATATTGTTCGCATAGCTCTATTTTGCAATTTTTGTAAACGCCCAATACACTCCTGATTAGCTAAATATAATGCAGTGCTACAGTAGCAAAAGTGAGGTAATACTATGGTGTTGTACATTACTTTTCTAGTTTTTACTGACAAATACCAACTAACCCTACAAGGCACTCCAGTTTTTTTTCGCAATTAAAAAAAAAATAGCTAATGTTTTTATTAAATTTCTGGTCATTATCGAGTATAATCCCTAGATGTTTAATTTCATTAAATATTTCAACAACAACAATTGAAAAAATAAAAAGCACACCTTTTCACCTATGGGAAACTTTTCTATAAATTTCTCCCGAAACTTCAAAAGAAAAAGGATCAAAATTGGGTTTGTGTCAACGGTGTTAAAACTTTGGCGATTTTTCAGCGTTTAGAAAGTGGACTATAGTCCTAGTTAGGAATAAAAATAAATTGAAGAAAAACACATTCATCTAATATAATGATCTTGTAATAAACCTCTCTACCCTGTTTACACTACTTTGGGGGATTATTATGTTTGTTCATTACATCGGTGAAAATCAATGTACCCCTTTCAAATGAGACCAATTTACACTACGTGCGACTACCAAGAAATACTCATCAATCTACCAGCGGGTGTTTCTCAGAAACTTTGCTCACAGCCACTCTGAATGTTGTACCACGTAAATTCTGGATTAATTAAAATAAGATCGTTTATACCTGGACTACTCTCAACGACATGTGAGTGTACTTTGATATTTTCAAACTTACCCAATTTTCCTTTGTCAGGTGTGCCTCACTACGTTTATCTAACCTTGATAACTCGACTTTCCACTAATAAGCAAGTAAATGAAAGACGCATTTTCAACAACACTTAAACTATGTTTTACAAAGGAACATGAAATTAATAAAAAATAGAACAATAATGATTAATACTTAAATTAAAACAAAAGGAAATGCAACTTAACAGTTAACAAATAATAAAAATGGATTGTAGTCTCGAACTTAAGCAAAAGAATTATTTCGTTAAAGGAAAAAATCGTTTACACTCAAATTCAAGCTGATTGCGAGTAGGGCCAAAAAATACAATACCATTAACGAACATGAAGTTAATTATTTCTGATAAATATACTACGAAAAGGAGTGACAAATACGAGTAACAATTCAAAGGACGCGAAGTTTAATTTGAACCCTTATGACAATAAGTTAAGTTTTAGTACAAAATCTCAAAGAGAGCCGAACGAAAAGTGTCTTCTTAAATTGACGGGATTATCCTCGTCAGTTTTTTTGGTGAAATAGGGCGGGTACTTAGGAATTACTCTAACCAATTGAATGCGAACCCTCCCCTAGCTGGTACTGAGGCTCAATCCGAACGCTGGCGCCATCTACGGTACCAAAGGGACACCATATTTCTCCTAAGTATCAAACACGATCTGGCAATTGGAGTCCTCTATAGTAACTAAGGCCAAAATGGTTTTACCCTAAATATGAAACATTCTTTTAATCGCAAATTATCCTATGCCTAATCTAACAAATTTTTCCGAGTCGGTGAAAAAATCTTTTTTTCGTCTAGATTCATTCTGATTTTTGTCAATTATGGGAAGAACCGACTGTCATTTCCTATCTAGTGTAGAGCAAGGTTTGGGGGAAATTCGGCCAATCATTGCATTTATGGTTCTACCGGTACCCTAACTAATTTGACCATTCGTTTGTTTTATCATGTTAATTAATCTCGCGATTTAGCATTTCCAGTAAAATGACCAGATTTGACAAACACGTTGACCCAGTCGAGCATTTTCAGGCTATGGAGTTTTATCAGTTTATGAGGAGTCCTTTACTGATAATAAAATATTTCCGATTTAGAAAATATACTACAGATTACTTTATAGTTATAGCCGAAGCAGTCTTTGTCACGGAACGACTATTAAATTATAAATTTTTACTAGCTTGTATACTCTTTAAAAACTGTCTAATAGTACATCGCCTCGATAATATCGTAGGGTTTCTCAAATATCATCCCAAATTTTCTACGAAATCGCGCCATTTTATGGCAGTTTAGGGTCTGTGAACTAATTTTCTACGTATATCGCGCTATTGTATGAGAAATAATTTTAATTTTTTTAGCCCCTATCATTTGTTACAATTTGCTGGTATAGTAATATTATTGAATTCGAGGCAAATGGAGAACTTATTTCAATTATTTAGAAGTTTCCACGAGAGGGTACTTAAGTTTTTCCGGCATGGGTGGCGCTCTGCTGGTGCAATAAGATATAGCTGGCTACCCAGCTCTAAGGGTAGCCTTTGAATGCGGAGACCCCGACTCTCTAGGTTTCCCCTATTTTTTTAGTGCAGCAAGAGATTAGACAATTATATTAACTGTGACTCCTCGGCGGATAAGCAACAAAACAAAACTATAAGCAAGCGAACTCAAAAACCGAAGTGGCAGGATGTAAAAAAGCATCTAATGAAAGAAAGAACTTATTAACTAACGGAATTTTCTAGTATGTAATAAATTTTGTTAGTGGTAAAATTAAGGCATTAGGTAAAATTGATGTTACAGTATTTTCTTATATTGCATTTATTAATTACAGGACAAGTATGTTGATTTCGTTAATGACACGGGTCTCTTAAAATCCATTACCATAAACGATGTAACTTTAAAGCTCTCTCAGAAATTGATGTACTACGTCGCCTCTGAATCTGATGGTGCCTACATATTCAGACCAGACGCTAATCAAAGGGATGCAGTTGATTTTGGTGATGTTGAAAGCTCAGTTTTAGTTAATGACGGAAATTTAATTAAAGAGATAAAACAAAAGTGGAAGGATTGGGCAACACAGATCATCCGCATATATAAAGAAGAAGACTTTATTGAATTCGATTGGCTGGTTGGGCCTATAGATGTTAAGTAAGTATAGCGTTTTAGTCTTCAAAAACATACATTTTAATAAACCAATTTTAGGGACAACAAAGGCAAAGAAGTTATTTCAAGGTACACAACGGATCTGAAAACCGATGGAGAATTTTACACCGATGCAAACGGCAGAGAAATTATATATCGCAAAAAAGATTATAGGCCAACGTACGATTACACTTCTGAAGAACCTCAATCTGGAAATTATTACCCTGTAAATACTAAAATTTTAATAAAAGATGAAAAAACAGAGTTTGCAGTATTAACCGACAGGTCTGAAGGAGGAACAAGTTTATCTTCAGGAGAAGTTGAACTGATGGTATATTGCTTAAAGTATTATATTTATATTAAAGACTTCATTTTAGACAGCCACGTATTATTTTGTCACTACCATTTAACTTATCGAAAATTATTTGGTTGAAAACATAGTTTTTTTTTAGAGGCCCCTATCTCAAACGCCTTTAAACGCACTACGATGTAATCTTGTACAAGAGGGTTTCTAAGAATGCTGATTAGGAATATCTTACTATTTTTTTTAATCGTTAATACATTTTTTTGAAAGTCGACCCCCTTTATCCATCGCAGAATTGAAAGGCTCTGACTGAAACCAAATGTGATTGCGTCTAAAAACTCACTTTCTATGTATACCGGTTGCCGACGAGGTATTATTATATTATTTTTCAAGATAAAATTTTGAAATTGGGGTACAAGATATTTGGTATAAAACACAGCTTTAGACATATCCAAAACCAAAAACTTTCGGTTTAACCGGAAGTACTACTAAATAACATCCTGTGTATTTTTTCGTCTTATTTGATAAAGGTTTGAAAACGAAAATCGAATGAGAAAGGACTTTGAAAACGGAATTCTATGTAATTAGTTAGTCCTCATGAAAATCATGGTTAAGATTATAACATACTTTGTAAATACCCACAATATTTAATCGAAAGGAGTTGTGTCAGATTTTTTGCCTAAATCAAGTGACCGTTTTGGAAGTCTAATTAATTTATGGATCTTTTTCAAAATAAGAACTTTAAAGAAATAAACGGCTCAAAACTCACTTTTTTAAATAACACTCTGTACATGTTTTACATTTTTTTCGGTTTAACGCAATTTTCAAATTTGAAGTCGATTCATAAATGGCTGTGAAATTATAGTTTAAAGTTGGAGATGACACAATGAGGGTTTAGCATTTTTGTCAGTAATAATACTTTAGAAGGCATACTATTTAAAATAAAAAAGTTAGTAGCACTTCTGATTAAACCAGAAACGAATTTTTGGATCCAGTTTTATCAAAATTTGTATTTTTGAAAGAGAAAGAAAATATCTTGTGGGCCCCGGTATAATCATCATCAGCATAATAAGCACCAATATTTCAAAATATTCGAATATCAGATAAGTGAGATATGAGGGCATCTTAATCTTATGTGAATTACACTGCATATACAGAGTGTTCCTTAATGACGTGCTAATGTTTCAGCTCGTGTTTCCTTAGTTCATTTTATGATTTTTTTAAAATTTTAATATCACAGAAAATACTTTAGATGTTATTTTTAATTTTGGTATGCGTTAATACGTATTATTACATATTAATATACAGGTTCCGGCAGCCAAAAATACGGACACCGTCCCACCCAGTGTCCGTATTTTCACATACAGAATAATTCATCAATGACATGCAGTGAACGCCGGTAGGCAATTTGCAGTTACACTCGAGAACAGCAGTGTTGCGAGACTATTACAGTAGTAATGTATTTATTATTTTTTTCGGGAACTTACTATCTTAGTCACGAAATTTATTACTATTTTGGTATAGACATCACAAAGTTTTAGCTGCGAGCCGCGTCTGATAATTCCGAATAATTCTTACTTCTGATAGAAACTGAAGCATTAAGATGTTTATTTCTCACGGTCTAGTTATACAGGGTGATTATCATAAAACTCCACAAGCAGTTTCCGTGGTAACGAAAAGAGATCATGTAAAAGTCAGTCGTTAGATATTCTTGGTGACTTGATTTAGCAAGGATTCAGCAAAGAAATAAAAATTCGCTAAAGGGTGATCACTGAATACAATAGATAACTATAACTTTAAGTGATTCACACTTTTTGAAATGGCTGTACACAGATGGCGCAAAAGTGCAAAGTTATTTTTTCAACAGCTGCAACATTGAAACATATCATACGCGATGAGGTACCAAATGGTATTTAATTTTTTAGGAATACTTTTTTTTGTAAAACCATTAGTTTTCGAATTATCTGATATTTTATGTTTTAAAATTTTTCAAAGTATTTTGATCAACCCCTGTATCTCTTTTGTTAATTATTTAAACCAATTTATTGAAATTCGTTTACGATTTACAACCGCAATTTTTCAAGTAATTGACCCTACTGTCCTGAAAGCCATAACTTTGACATTTTACGTATACTCATAAAAAGGAGTCATTTGGAACAGATCAGAAGATCTAGCTGGCCACAATATGGTTCCCGCCCACTCAATAAACGATCTGGAAATACATTATTCAAGAAATCTTGAACTGCGCTAAGGACGACAACCATCGTGTTGAAACTAGACTTTGTAAAATCTTGGCTCCATTAGCCATCTAATGTCAGACCAAATGGACCGATCAGGTGGTCCCAGCATACTACCCCATGTATTTGATGTCCGGGGGTTAGGCAAAAAAATCGATGCAGATTTTTTCGAGGCCAATAACGAACCATTGAAGGACTATGTCGACAATGTAATTCAAAGGACGATTCTTCAGTGACAACAATATTGTATATGAAATTTTCATCACTGTTCGCCTGGTTCGTTATACTTTCAGAAAACGTCATTCGTCTGATATTGTTCTTGTAAAATATTTCGTGGGTTTTTCTTATTTTGCATGATCGGAAATCATTTTTCTTAAGAATATTTCTTACTGCTTTGTTACTTTAGTTTACCGCCTCAGCAATTTTTTGTCTCATTTCGTTGTCAATATTATTCTTCAGCATAGATTCTCTCTTTTATGTATTCTGAAAGAAGCACATTCGCAGAATTCTATCTCGTGCAGGAGAATGTCTATCTAAAATTATAATTTCTAATATGTCTTTAAGCTCATGTTTTGAATGGCCGTCATAACACCACTTAATTATTTAGATTTTTTTTCGGTAACCTGATAAATATTCACTCTGTTGTCTGTGCGTATGTTCTATATTGTCAATCGTCCCGCCATTCGTCACCTTAATTGAGTCGGTCAGTCAAAGAGTGGGTTCTTGGTTTTTTGAAAATGTTCAGTAACTACCCCTACCCAGGGTCTGAAATGCATAAATCTAAAACAATTCTATTTGTATTATCTCTATTAAATTAATCTTAAAAAATGTATCCTCTATTATCAAGGGTTTCAAACTCACCCTCGAAAGGGATGAAATCATCCCTCAAATATCAAAAAAATCAAAAATATTTTTAAAAATTCTAAAAATAATATATTTAAATGCTTCAAATCATGACAAATGAGAAAATATTTGTATTAATAATTTTGACAAAAATGCACTTTCTAAGGACTGAAAGTAGGGTCAAGTGGTGTAAAAATGAGACGATTTTTGAAATTTTTCATGTTAAATCCGTTTCTGCTAACCAAAATAAAATAAAATAAAATAAAATAAAAGATATAAGTAGGGCGCAAAAACGTGTTATAAATACCCTGTGCTATGAAAAGAATTACTTCGAATTCTTTTCTTTAAAAAAAATTTAAGCGCTGTCTCATTTTTAGCCCAGAGTTTGGGGTAAAAATAAGACTGATCTGGGGAAGAATAAGACATTAATATATTTGGTATACTATTACTCTGGGGTACTAATGAGCCGACTCAGTGGAGAAAGGAGACCGGATTGTATAAATGTAACTGTTCAAACTTTATTTATATATAAATAAAATTAAAAAAAATAGAATTAAATAAAATTTCAAAGTTTAAATACGCAAAATATACTGAATTGTAAACATGACATATTTTTAAAATTTTCATGTGTGTTGAAAGAAATTTAGCAACATATTCAAGTATCAAAATGAAATGTCTATCCGCTTACCTCTTTATCATGTCAACAATTTCGTTTTAAATCTTGTAAAAATTAATGTCTCATTTTTACACCACTTGACCCTACCCCTAAACAACTACAAAAGAGAACCAATATAAAAAATTAAAAAAATCTATTGCAGTTCTTTCTCACTACTTGAAACATTTAAATATTTTATTTTTCGAATTTTTAAAAATATTTTTAGATTTCTTTGATATTTTGGGGATGACTTTACCCCCATCGAGGGCCTATGGGAGAATTTTTAACTCTTAGAATTTTATTGAATAGAAAATAAATAATCACGCTTTTCTAAGATTTACAATAGAAATTATACTAATAGAATTGTTTTTAAATTAATTCACTTTAATCCCTGAATAAGGGCAATCACCGAACATTTTCAGAAAACCAAGAACAATGCATCTTTTGGTTTTTAATGACGATTGCTTTGAGACCCGCTAAACCTTTTTATGATTTTTCCCAAGCTCCCAATTTGTTACCCAGAAACAGATGGATTTTGCGGTCATTCCTTGCTCCGATCTCTTGGTAATGAGTGGGTAGTTATAGTAGCGGAGCTCTGAACTAAAATTTCGCGTAATCGCGGCATGGCTAAATTCATGAAAAGTGTTTAGTTCCAATCATAATGAACAACTTTTTTCCTTACAGCAAAGCCCCAAAGTGTTGCGAAAGGAGTAAAAATTCATTTCCAGTCGGTTTCATTCTGCGCAAAATTCACTGGATGTCAAGAAATACCCATTTTTTTTCGTTCTTGTCGAGCTGAATTTTCGATTTTGATCCTGCAATTTACGATGTCGACACATCACCGATCTTCTTTCGATAAGAGACTTAGAACGAGCTTCCCCTCGAAATATTAATTTTGTTACGAACATTTGAAAATTCCATGTTTTTCAACTTTTTAGAATACATTTCAAAATTTTCTGACAGATCATAGAGTCGTCGCGTGCCCTCATACTCGAAGTATTTACTATATGAACTTTTAAAGAATCCATGTTTTTCAATTTTTACGAGAAACGCCATTTTTTCCGTTCGTGACGAAGAGCATTTCCAGTTGCGATTTGGTATCAGAATAAAGCGCCAACTTTCATCTTTCCATGGAAACCTAAAACTACGTTCCATTCCATGTATTCACTAAGTTATGGATGTTTGAAAACATGGAATTATGATAAATTTTCCAAAAAAGCGAACGAGAACGGAGATACAACGTCATTGGCATTCCCCAAGATGACGAACGGAAGCCAGCAAATTCCAATTTTTTATTTTTAGACTCTACCCATGTCCCCCTTCCACTTTGAACAAAAATCTCGATTCGTGCATTTTTTCAGGAACTTAGTAGTGTTTTCTATCCAAATGCATTAGACTAATGTTCGATAAACGAATTCACACGTTTAGCGACATCAGGCATGTCAGTAGTACGGGAACTTTTTCTTCAGGGGGTGATAAACTATTGAAAAATAATCGAAACCTTCATGCCGCTATGATGCTAAAATCCTGTTCAGGGCTTCCCTACTGTTACCAATAAAATAATTTCGTGTTCATATTTGGCTGCCGGAAATGATATTAAATTCATAAATTATAATAATAGTAATAGTAATCTTTATTTATCACAAACAGCTATTACACAGATGTAACACACTAAAAAATACATTTACAGTCATCACTACTTATTACAGAAAAATACATTTTCGTTACATAATTTGGAATATTTGTGGACTCATTTTAATACTATACCTATCTTAATATTTAGCAATAAGCCTAAGGCATAAAGTAAACATTTATTTATGTATGTTACAAATATTTTTTAAACAGAAAGGCATTCTTCGCATGTTTGATTAATTAAGGAAATTCTGCCACTCGGCTGTCGTATTTGGAGGATTCTGTTTTCATTAAGTTTGAAAAATTAATGTTTATATGATTCCTTTGCCTTGTTATAATTAAGGACATACCCACGATGTTGAATATTTGCTGACAAATATGTTGGTAGCAGATTATTGTGAAGCTTATATAAGAATACCAGTGTGTTGAGCGTATATTACATTCTTTTTGATATCTTTTTTCTTGTATAGTTTCATAAATGTTCATTTACAGTCTATGATAACCCTCAGATATTTCGTAGTTATTACCTTTTCAAGATGTTCTCTGTTATATTTTACATAAGTATACTTAATCAATGTTTTGATTTAGGTATTTTTTAGAACCTGATATATATTTTGACTCATTAGCATTTACCACTAGCCCATTTGTTGTAAACCATTCATTAATTATTTCCAGTGTCCTGTTAATTTCTTGAATAAATTGCTTTAGTACAAATCCAGATAAATATATGATAGTATCATCGACAAAGAGGTGTATTTTGCATTTTTCTAAATCGATTAAGCATATATCGTTAATAAATAACGTGAAACTCATAGGCCCTAGTACGCTGCCTTGAGGCACTCCGTTATTATTTCGAAGTTAGTAATTAAATTCTATTTCATAATTTTTGTTGTCCGAGAGTTAAATTTTTACAAACATTGTTTTATGTGTTTTTTCAAAAACCAAAATAAAATTTAGTAGTGATTTTGACGTTAAAAAATATGCAATTATTTATTGTACTACAAGGATTGGAAATATGATACAAACATTATCATACTAATACTCAAATATTCTAGTTGAACAGAGCACTACTACATGACGATTCCCGAGGAGTTGGTGAAAATCTTAATGAAGGAGAATACAATCAACCGCTGGTAGCTAGAGGAAGCCATTTCGTTACGCTCGGAGAATCTTCAAAGGGGAATGGTAATTATTATCTATTTCAGACATTTAAGTAAACATTTCTTATGAAAAACATATGGTTCTTCTTCGATTTTTTCTTGCGGCTGTTATTGAAAACATGCTTTTCTATCTAATATTTAAGAACCGAAAGTTGATATTTGCAACTAAGAGAACGACGCGAACTTTTCTCCGTGTGTGTGCGGAAGTGTTTTCGGCTTGGCTCGAAGAATTTCTCATTAGAAACGATGTCATAGCTTACTAGAGGTTTAATAATAAATAGAAAAAAACGGTATGTTCTTTCCAATGTTGTTGCACTCGTAGAGATTGTAGATGTACCTGGCATCGCGCGTCTGATGGACACGACAACGATTTTATATTAATTAGGCTGGAGCCGTGTCATCGCTACGATATCTATCAACTCTACTCACAAGGGGGATTCAAATTATCCTTCAGACTCCCCAAGACGAAAATAGACAAAATTATACTTACTGTGATTGCTACAGTCTGCTCTCTCCGTCGTAATCTGATGTCGAGCGGTGCACTTCTACTGAATATATCTTATAATTAGCTCGTTCTCAGAAACACTTCTTAATAATTAAGACCATCAATGGTTTCTATGAGTACTCGGATAGTTACACCAACGTGATGGGATAAAAGGTGACGCGTAGTAAGTAGTTATTCCACTCACGCCATAGAATCGCACGTCTGTCGCCAGTTTCATAATTAATGGATCAATCAGAAGTCGAATTCAAAATATATTTTCATATATTGAAATAATTTATAAAATATAAAAAATATAAATACTCAATATCTAACTAATGTATATAAGGCAAACATCAGAGAGCACTACCACTTGGCAGGCCCTTACATCCCATAGGATCGTTACTCATCCAGTGTCGAGAGAACTATAACAATCAACTGTACAAAAAGATTCAGACCCCCAGTTAATGTATGTCGAACTTTTTGAAAATTATTCACTTTTAATTTTGCACTGAAATTTTCGAATTTGTTGTAATCTTGGTCAGGGTACTTAAAGAAGCTATTTATATGAATTCAATGGTTTTCCTGCTTGCATACACGTACTGACGGCATTGAACCCAAATATACCATTTTTCCGTCGTTTCACATTCAAGCGACTTCTATGGAGATTTCCACCTGGGCGTGGATTAAGGATATTTTGAATCCGTCGGAATCGGATCTCCGACTTTGAATTTTTTGACTATTTTTTATGGACGTTCTTGTGGTTCGGACATGGAATATTCTCCACGACTTTCAGAATAATTAAATGTGGATTTTGATTTTGATTGGAAAAACCGTCCCAATGATTTTTTCTTAAATTTTGACATTTAACCCTAGAATACTATCGTGTTTCTAGCCAACGTTATTGCTATCGCTTCGTAAAATTTACGACTTTTGAATTTTTTTCAATAATTGTAAATAAAATGGCGGTTTGGAATGATATTTATTTATTTAACGAACATAAACATACTTTCCACCTAAGTACAGCAAAAATAACAAAAAAATTAAATTTTTCTTCAACATTCGGAGCACAATCTTGATCTATGTTCTCCACAAATCGCTCTTTTGCACTGACCACAGTACATGGTGGTCATTCGTCTTTTTTTTGATGGACAAATGCTACAGATGGTTCTTGGACCTTTAGGCGGGATCGTTTGATTTACTGCAGCCCTTGGTTGTAAAACATCGCTGATGGACTTTTGGAGTGGACGTGATAAGTTTTTTAAAGTTGCTCGATGTTCCATCCATGGTTTCATAAGTTGCAAACTAAGGTTATATAAAAATTGTCGTCTTGATATGGGTTTTTCCTTCTTGCTAACTTTTTTGTGGTTA
This sequence comes from Stenurella melanura, assembly GCA_963583905.1. NCBI lineage: Eukaryota > Metazoa > Arthropoda > Insecta > Coleoptera > Cerambycidae > Stenurella > Stenurella melanura. The sequence goes on from OY757309.1 coordinate 201,459,427, forward strand.
AATACAATATAACTATTTATTCCAGCTATATTGAGCATGTCATAGAACACGCATAATGGCCATCTTCTTGTTTTTCGGTTGCAACTCATATTGGCACACATCATATCAAAGGTATCCACCCCACCCTTAGTACTATTATAAAACTCAATAATCGCAGGTTTTTTTGACATAGAAGATATGCTGGGTTGGTCATGTGTAGTTGATAATAGAAGTACATTTTTCTTTTTCTTGGGTACATATGAGACAAGCGTCAGATCTTTGTCGAAACAGAACATAGATGTTTTAGGCTTGCGACATTTTACATCTAACAATTCTGGTGGAATTTCTTTCTTGTTTTTGCGTAATGTTCCAACGATTGTTAGTTTGTAAGGATCTCCTAACAATGTTTCCGCTAAATCTATGGATGTAAACCAGTTATCCATAGTAACATTTCTGTTTGAACCATGAACTGTTTTCGTCAGTTCTTTTACGTAGTAAGTGCCAAGTGCATCACCATTAGTTTCTGTACCTTTTCCTAAGTAAAGGGCAGCATCAATCATATATTTAGTACCGGCATCACATACCATTACTATTTTAATTCCATACCTTGCCGGTTTGTTGGGTATGTACATCCTAAAGGGACATCGACCACGAAACCCCAAAAGTTGTTCATCTATTGTTAGGAATGAACCAGGTTTGTAATTTTTATTACAGTTCAGTATAAAGCGATCCCATATGTCTCTAATAGGAGCAAAACGATCTGTTAGTTTTCGTAAAGCCCTCGTGGCTTGATTGTCAAACCTTAGAGAGCTTAGAAGAAATTGGAAACGATCCTCACTCATGACAGATCTATAAATATTTCCGGATATTGTTGGATCGAACATCAAATGTGCATTTAGATGATTATTCTTCATCGATGCAGAGAAGAAGAGTAATCCTATCAGCGCTACTACTTCATTTTTGTTTGTTTTTGTTATTGTTCCCAAATTCTTGTTTTTATATTTTGTTGCCTTGTGTACAATCATTTGGTTCGTATGTTCCACAATCTGGTCTATTATTATATCGTCAAAGAATAATTTAAAAATATCCGCCTCTGTATCTGCATTTTGACAATGGGCTTGTTCAGCATTTTTTTTTTTATTTCACAAATCGAAAGTGCAAGTATAAATTAATGGATCTGCAAAATATCAGAATCTTATTCGCACGTTTAGTATCTTAAAAACTATTACAAATTTCCATCTCGCGAAAATGGGGCGTGGCCAGGCGCTACGTCACTATACACATAGACTCGTCGATCTCAATAGACTTGATGCTCCTTATTGGTTATAATTATAAGTATTTTCGAAGTATTGTTTGTTTTGCTTACTACTTGACAGTAGGGGAGTACAATTTGGTGAAATGTCAAAAAATTACAATTTTCTCGCTCCTGCCAGAACGAATTTTCGATTTCGACTCTGCAATTTACGATTATAATTCATGGCCGACCTTCTCCTTTCCGTAGAGACATAGAACGAACTTCCACTCGACGTATTTATTTAGCTACCAGCGTTTAAAAATTTCATGTTTTTCGACTTTTCAGGTTAAATTTGAAAGGTCCCAGAAAGCCATTTTTCTTACGTCACTTGCGTATAGTGACGTCACAAATGAGCGCTCGGTTTTTACTATTACTAAATTCAACTCCTTATATCTCGAGAACGGAAAAAGTTAATAATGCGAAATTTTAAGTGTATAATGAGAATATCGAGTACTATATGAAAAAGTATAAAAACCATATAAAAAGAATATCATGGAACAAGCCCATTATTAGTTGGCCCGGGTCTAATATGTATAATGTTTTTAGATGACTTTCTTCCGACACGACTTCTCGAAAGTGTACTCCATTTATGTTGGTTTTTGCCTCTTAGACGGAGTCGAGGTGGAACAATAATATTTGGATTAGTGTTCAAGAATTTACTAAGAGGTATATTATCCTCATCTTCACTTTCCAGCAAATTCCTAACGCCTTCCTCCTTTTGAATATCTTTTGCTTCTGCTTATAGTAATTCTCCTTCGCTTTCACTATCCGTGTCCTCATAACTTTCTTCACGTTCACAGAAATCGTCAGTCTCACTTCCAGACTCTCCATTTTCCAACATATCATCTTCATCATCTTCAAATAAAAAGTTTTCGAGTTCTGCACCAGTCAAGGATCGTATTTTTTCCCAGTTGGAAATCATTTTGCTACTACTGTGATCTATAGAAGCAATAAAATCATGTCAGTATATAAAAAAAATTGATTATAAAGGCCGATAAAAAACTTACGTTAACACTATCGCGTCGTAAATTTTACGACGGGAAGCCGATATTATTAAGAAATTCACTGCGCACAAACTTCACCTGCCGCCTACAGCATCTAGGCACTAACTGAGGAAAAGTCATGGGAGGACTAAACCGGCGCGCGAAAAATACCGAAGTTATCCGACTAATAAAATCCGATCGTCGTAATTTTGACGAGCGATAGCATTCCAGGGTTAAAATAACTATTCGCTACACCCCCTTCGTAGTACGGAAAAAATAAATTCGTGGTACTTTCGAAATCTTTGTCGAGAGGTGCGGTTTTCCGCCCTGTGCAATTCTCTTCGTGATACTTTCTAAAACCAAATTCGTGGTACTTTCGAAAAATTCAATTCGTGGTACTTTCGAAAAATTTATCGGACGGAGCGGTTTTCCACCCCGTGCATCTTGAAAGCAATTTTTTCGTACTTTCGAAAAACATTTATTTTTCGAACGACGGAGCCCAAAGGTGATTGACCATCGTCCTCAAGATGAAAAAAAATTTGTAATTCATTTTTTGGACATTTTTAGTGAAATAATTTTTTATGCAAATTTCGAGGGAAGACGATGCCAAAGGTGGTTATCGGTCTTTTGGAAAGTGATAATGTTTCAAAGTCGATTTTTTCATGGAAATTTTAGTCTAAATTTAATTTCTTCATAACTTGGATATTTTTAAAATGGATCATTTTACTGGGTTCAATAACAAGATCATATAGTCTATATTTCGAGCGGAAAGCGTCCTGATAAAATCATATTTTCATACTAATTATTCTATTCATGTAATTGTTTATGTAATGACAATTTCTCTCATTCGTAATTCAATGCCCTCTTCAAGTGATTATCATGCCAAAGTTTAATACCATGTGTATTTTATTTTTACAGAATATATTGATTTATTAACACAGAACTCTTTACAAATAAAATCTTTTTTAAATAGATGAATATATGAATTCACAACTGGTAAATTCTGAAGTAAAGTGTAGATACAAATATGATGATATTGGGCGGTCTGAAAAAAATATATTTCAGATGTCAAAAATGTCACAAGAATGTTACCTATAGCGTTATTAATTCCGACTTGAAATATTCTCCGTCATGTCTACTTAAAATAACATTATATACTGTTTTCTTGTCAAATTTATACGAAAGCATAGAGAGGTCATGTTATTCAATTTTTTTTTCTTAATTCATAATTGTGAAAGTGCAGAGCCGTCGAGAGAAAATCGGGGGCCCGAGGGTAGTAAGTATAATTCCAAAGAGCGGCAGAATTTTTATTCTTGCAATTTTAAAAAGCGGGGGGGGGGGGTGATATTCCTTGCAATGCAATTTAAGAGGTGATAATCATCCATACCATGCAATTTATGTCTCCATTGGCAAGATTTTCGAAGAGCGGGGGTGGGGTCCCTTACGATTAAATACTTCGAATGGTACATCAGAAATTTATATATTGCCCCTTACACTTTATAAAATAGTGTGCCTCTCTTGCTTTGGCTAATAAAAATGCAATCAAATTTTGCATATGCATCTACATCCCCTAGAATCCAGGCCGCTCAAAAAAGTCCGGGCCCAGGGGGAAACACCCCCAACCCCCCCCCCCTCTCGACGGGCATGTTAAAGTGGAATTCATAATTGTTAAATCGGAATTTGCGATTGTTAAATCTGAATTAACAATTGCATCTCGGAATTTACAATTGTTAATTTATTAACTCACAATTGCCCAGTCGTCGTAATTTTTCTTTGGTCAGAAATTTAAACAGCAATTTTACTGACTATTTTTGTAATTTAAATTACGCTAAACACCATTAAAACATTAAAAAAATTATAAAACACAGGCTTCATTGTTAAAAACAATGGTTTTAAAGAAAATCTTTATTTTTTTATGTTTTTTGACTTTGTAACGAAAACGGGTACGTTGGACAAAAAAAGTCAAGATTAAAAAAATAAAATTTTACCAATACACAGTACACGTCGCTTGAGTCTTGTAGCGATATTTTATCTTTGACCGTTCAATTGTTATAAACAAATTAAGGGTTCAAAATTTACATTTTTTTTCTGTTCAACAAAAGGCCATAAGGATATTTTATTAAGGTCAAAATGTAGCATATTATTCATAGAATTTACAGTTTTTTTATTTGTGTCGACATCTCGCGCATTTTGCAATTGTTTAAACATATAACCTAATTTTTTAATCAAGGATTTGCGACTTTCCACGGCATTCTTTGCACTCTCCACCCTTGGCAATCGATAAATATTGATAAAACCTACAATTTCTGTGTGGTCTTGCCCCTTTTTTTCTTTTTTTTACCCTTCCCCGCCCCGCGCCAACGTTTTTAAAAAAATAGCTTAATAGAGAAATGAAATATCTCAGCACAGGACTGTCGTACTGAAACGCATTTGTCGGCAAATGAAAGATAACAAAAGAAGGAAAATTGTGAAGCTAGATAGACCTCGATAAGTTAACTAGAACTGGAGATATCTCATCTCTCTCACATCTTGCGTTTATGACTGTCAATTTTTTATTTATCAATTATTTGAATAAAATCTTGCGACAACATAAAGTTAATATATTAAACTAACTAGTTTTCAGTTGTCACAAACATCCATTGGTTTTTTCATACATTTTTTGTTTTATAACAATTAATTTATAAACGCCGTACAACGTTTTTTAGTGTTTACGTGGTAATATTTCAGGGTGTGATTCCGTCATTATAAGAAGAAAAGTTCATATGAACGTATGTCCGCAACGGCTTAAATTCTTTGATACAGGGTCTCGAATTTTTTATAAATCGTTATCTTTTAATAACTCAGAAAGCCTTTATATGTTATTTCTAATTTTGGTATGTGTAGATAGGATATAAAACCACATATCTTAATTAGAAACGTTTTTTTATCACTCTACCAGTGACGTTCCTGCGAACATGTCCTCTGATAAAAGCGGTACGCCACTGATATGTTTCCACGTGAATATTTTTCCTGAGTAGCCTGATCAAGTCTACATGGGAACGGTCTCTTGCATTTTTCTCGTCAGACTCAGTTCTTGATTGAAACAATTAAATTCAAACTGAAATTAATTACGCAAGTTACTCGGAACCTAAACACTAAAAAACATTGTAGGGCCTTCATAAATTAATTGTTATAAAAGCAAAAAATGTATGAAAAAACCAAGGGATTTTTGTGACAATTGAAAACTAGTTAGTTTAATATATTAACTTTATGTTGTCACAAGATTTTTATTAAAACAATTTATTAATAAACAATTGGCAGTCATAAACGCAAAATGGTTTATATCTTCGGTTTTTGTTAGCTATAGCTATCTAGGGTCACAATTTTCCTTCTTTTATTATCTTTCATTGACCGACAATTGCATTTCGATACGGTGATCCTGTGCTGAGGAATCTCATTTGTTTACTAAGCAATATTTTTAGAAACGTTGGCGGGGGGGGGGGGGGGTAAAAAAAAAGAAAAAAGCTGCAGTTTATTTATATTTACCGATTGCTATCGGTGCAGAGTGCAAGAGATGCCGTGGAAAGTCGCAAATCCTTAATAAACAAATTAGCCCATTTGTTTTAACAATTGCAAAATACGCTAGATATCGACACAAACAAAAAGTTGTAAATTCTATGAACAAAATGCAACATTTTGACCATAATAAAGTATCCCTATGGCCCTTTGTTAAAAAAAAAAATGTTAATTTAGTACCCTTCATTTTTTTATTACAATTGAATGGTCAAAGATGAAAGGCCGCCGCGGTTAAACGACGTGTATCGATATAATCTTCATTTTTTATATCCTGACTTTTTTGTCCGACGTTTTCATTAAAAAGTCAAATAACATAAAAAATGAGAATTTTTGCTAAAAAACACTATTGACAATTGGCTGCTACTATTTACCAGTTGCATTTCTCTTTGAGCTTGGCACCGATGCAATAATGATGCCGAACAAGATCAGAACTAGAGACAGAAAGACTACACAAAGAGGCGTACTCGATAATTATTTCCAATATTCAATATTAATTTTCTCCGTTATTTTTGTGCATTTTGATAAGTACTGTTTCGCATAGCAGACCTGATGTGTATGGATGTATTTCAAAACACCCTCTATATAAGAATTACGTCAGGGCCGACGAGAGGGGGCGGGGGGTCAGTGGTCTTTTTCCCCCTTGCCTGGAGTTTCTGAGAGGAGGCGGGTTCCACCCGAAATCCGGGAAAAGTTGGAGATACATATGCAAATTTTGATTGTAAATCTTAAAATTTATTACAATCAGCAAGGGGTGGCGGCCCGTATGTGACTACCCCCGGGCCCCGATTTTCTCTCGACGGCCCTGATTAATGTGTTTTGTTCATAACATGCTTTGTACTCTGTAAATTCAGGTGGAAGGACGATGGCTGCGGTTGAAAGAGACATAGCCCAAAGAAAACTTCTGCAACCTTGGGTATTTTACACTTCGGAGGACGTTCCAGTGAAAGAGGAATCATTTTTAAATCACGAACTGCCAGCAAACGTGCACTTGTTGACATTAGAAAGTTGGAATGACGACGAAGATAGTATTCTTATTCGACTTGAACATATTTTGGAAAAGAATGAAGATCCAGAACTATCCAAGGAAGTCACAGTTGATGTTTCGGTAATATTTTATATCTCAAATCGAGTCGCCATTTCCTGCAGAATGGCGCTTCGGATTCTTAAAATAATTTCTAATGAGAGTTTACATCTCTCCGACAAAATAAATAAAAATGGTCGAATGCATTTTAAGAAAAAGTATTGGATTTATGTGGTGGAAAGCTTTTGTTTAAACAAAAGAATGTTCAAAATCTTATATTTTCGTAGTTATTCTTCAATAACTCTGGTTGTATGACTATCATAATAAGGAAAGAGAAACAAATTATTCACTATGAAATTGCTAAGAAAACTAGATATATCCGAACTCCCTTGAACCATTGGTTAAATTACAAAACATACAAACAGTTGTGGGTGGCCATTTTTAAACAATTGGTAATAATTAAAAATACGATGCATTTGATTTAACGAAACTTTAAACGAGTATTCCGCTAATGAAGATAAATTATGGTGCCAAATTTCAAGTCCAAATGTTTATAACAACGGCTCAAATACAATAACAAAATCTAAAATTGAACAGTTGGCCGTTTTTAGACATCGAGTCGTACAACAAACTTTTTTTCAGATTGTAGCTCATTTTATGTTCTTTTCAGCGGCGTTAAAAGAAACATTTTTAGTGTTTTTGAAAACCTTCTTTTTATTGTTTTTTTTTTAACAAACGCGATTTACTCATCAATATTTTATTCAACATTAAAAATTATTAGCTTACATTAAAAATACATGACACAAGACACAATTTTTAAAATAAGTTTTATCTACGCCAATTGGGAGCCGAGATATGACATTTCTTGCATTCTAGTTTTTTTTTTTGCTTTAACAATTGTTTTTTCTTGTAAATTTCAGTATTGCTGAACAATTTTGAGATAAACTATTTAATTCAACGACACTATGAACATTTTAAACTAAAATTTTACCCTCTATTTTCTTCAATTGTTCATTTAGTTCATTTAAGTGAAATATAAGTGCTGTTTACATCTATTTTACCTAGTTCTATTATATTTGTTATATTTTTATGCATAACCACAATAATATTTAAAGACCTATTACGGAGCAATATATAAAGCAACGGTCAAAAAGGATGTTAAGGTGTATTTATATTAAAGTAAAATATTGATGAATAAGATGTACTTGTTAAAAAGAAATTAATCAAATTAAAATAAATGGTTTTCAATAATACTAGGAATGTATTGTAACACCGCTGAAAGGTAAGCTACAATCTAAAAAGGTGAAGCTTGTCTTACGACTTGATGCCCAAAGACGGCCAATTGTTCAATTTTCGATTTTGTTATTGTTTTTGAGCGGTTATGAAAATTTTGACTTGAAATTTGGTACCATTATTTATCTCCATTAGTGGCATATTTTTCTAAAATTTGGTTAAATTATTGTTTAAGTTATTACCAATTATTTAAAAATGGCCACCCACAATTGTTTCTGTGTTTGCAATTTAACCATCTAGTTTTCTTCGCAATTTCATCCTGAATAATTTGTTTCTCTTTCCTTAATACGATGAGAGTCATAGAATCAGAGTTATTGAAGATTAACTGCGAAAAAATACGATTTTGAACATTCTTTTGTTTAAACAAAAACTTCTCAAACTTTTTGTAATGTCTGTAACAACTTCCAGTAATAAAATTGTTATAGTAATACAATTCCCTATAAATTTCAGATTCACTCCACTATTATACCAGTATATCATTGTTGGTAAAACCAAAAGTGCATACTCCATAAGTTGTTCTATTCAAAAAGTGTTATCCTTATTGTTCGGACAACACAACTGTGCATTTTTTGTTTTGTTTCTAAGTAACTAAGTTTTAAAATTTCTCATAGCAACAAGAATTTATTGAAATAACATAATATATAACTCAAATACCTTTTTTTGCAATAAAAACAAAAATAATAATAATTCAATTCAAAAACCGCGTTTAAAACCATAGTGCTACTACATTAAGAATAATAGTGTTTCTTCTCGTGAACATTGAACACTGGACATTGTTGGAGATTGTTGGGCCCAACCAGAAGAAAGCTAACATCAGTGAATTTAAGGTAGTTCATGTCTATAATTTTTGCCGCTTAATTTTAATTACTCTTGTTGTCAGTGCATTAGCTGACTGGTCCTTTGCCGCGATTATAAATTCCCGCGTAATATACATTTTGGTTCTTCGATGCCGATATTTTAAAAGATAACAGAACCAGTTTTACCTCTTGTCCATTTTCAAATAATTTTCATAATTACTTCAAAACTGACATTTCTCGAATAAATTTAATTTGACACTAGCACACTAGTTGTATTTTTCTGAACCTGCCGCTAATATATTTATTTTCTTAGTGAGAAATAATTTCTATTTGTGAGTACTGATTAATAAAATCAATTTGCAATTTTGTTTATAGTTAATCATATATTGACGAGCCTATCAATTCTTACAAAATGAAATTTGAGGACTTCGTAAGAGAATGTAATATAGTAAATAAAAAATTGACCGCTGTGTCAGAATATTCATCTAATGTCATGACAGATACTTCAACACACTCTATGTTTTATGCAAAATTTAAAAGATCTAACCTCATTTACGAGGATTTTCAGGAACAGCGTAAATTGTTAAAATTAAGTCAACTTTCTACTGAAAATTTGGACCAACTGAATTCAATGGTAGAAGAAATAGATGATTTGTACGATAACATTCAAACTGTTAATATACAATTAACCAATATGAAGTCAGTTGTTAATGAAAATCAAAAAATTAATGTTGAAAATCATCAAAATAATGTTCGTCTACCAGAAATTCCCATACCTAAATTTTCAGGGAATCCCATTGATTGGACTTCATTTCATGACCTATTTATATCATTAATACACAGTAGTAGAAAACTGTCAGACATAGATAAATTCCAATATTTAATAAGTGCCCTGTCTGATGAACCTCTAAAACTAGTTAAGCAATTGCCATTCAAATCTGATAATTACCATATTGCATTTAAATCTCTAGAAACAAGATATGACGACAAACGCTTACTTATTTCGACATACTGGGGAAATATTCTCAATTCACCGAAAGCTAAAGCGGATTCCGCAAGTTCTCTTCGTACTCTCTTGAATATATTTTCAGAAAATATTTCCGCGCTTAACAAATATAATGTTGACTTGTGGAATTTTACTTTATTTAATTGGTTAATGCAGAAGATTGATCCCAGTACTAGAAAACATTTTGAAATGCGTTATAGCGATACGGAAATGCCCACATATGAGCAGTTAAGCAAATTCTTGACCGATCAATGTAAAGCTTTGGAATCTAGTACTATGACATCACATCTTTGTTCTAATGCTTCTCAGCATTCAAGCCCTAATAATGAAAGATTTGGTCGATCATTTTCTCAAAAACAATATACGCAGTCTTCCATAAAATCCAAACAACAATCCCTTGTGGTGGACACATCTTCTCAAAACAATGTTGGTTCAGCAACGGCTGTTACAAAGTCTCATGAAACACCTTGCTTTGTTTGCAAGGCTAATCATTCTATTTTTAAATGCGATTCATTTTCAAGTAAGTCACCCCAAGATCGGTATAACTTTATTAAAGAAGGTAAACGTTGCGTAAATTGTTTTGGAACGCACAGTTTCTCGACTTGTGCTTCCCAATCTACTTGTCGCATATGTCAAAAACGCCATCATACGTTGCTACATTTTCCACGCGAAGTAACTGGGACATTCAATTCTACCGATAATGGTTCCGCTGCTGACACACCTCAAGTTGTTGCTAGTGCTCTTGCCCCAGTTACAGTTCTTTTGTCTACTGCTTTGGTATCTATCTGTGATGCTAAAGGTAATTTTCAAACATGTCGTGCTCTTATTGACAATGGCAGTCAAATTTCAATAATTACAGACTTAATCTACCGCTCACTCAATGTTCTCTTCCTATTCAAGGAATTGGTTGCACTTCTTCACCCGCTTGTACTGGCATGACTATGTGTCAAGTAACTCCGCTGTTTAGACACCATCCCAGTTTCATTATACAGGCAATGGTCTTGCCAGTTATCTGCAATGATATTCCGTCTAGTCACATTACCACTCAAGGTTATAATCATTTAGAAAACCTGCCACTCGCTGATCCTGATTATAGGAAACCTAGTGAAATAGACATATTGCTTGGCGCTGATGTCTACTCACAAATAATACAACCCGCTATTAAATATGGTCGTCCTGGCGAACCAATCGCAATGAAAACCATCTTTGGTTGGATTTTATCTGGAAAAATTCATCTTTCTACGCCCGCTGTTGTAAACTCATTTCATGTGTCGTTTGATTCGCAACTTGATTCTACATTAAAAAGGTTTTGGGAACTTGAAAGCTTACCTGAAAAAATATTTAATTCCCCAGAGAATATTAAATGCGAACAACATTTTATTCATTCTCATACTCGTGACATATCAGGTAGATATACCGTTTCGTTACCTTTTCGTGAAGAGATTCCTACTTTAGGTGAGTCATTTACCACTGCAATGCATCGTTTTTTGTCCTTGGAAAATCGCTTAAATAAAACTTCTGCATTAAAATTAGAATATTCAAATTTTATGCAGGATTATCTTGATTCTGGACACATGTCTCTTGTGAGTAGTAAAAGTGTTTCTAATCACAGAGACTCATGTTATTATATCCCACACCATTGCGTACTAAAACCCGAAAGCTCTACCACGAAATTACGAGTCGTCTTTGATGCCTCAGCGAAGTCTACTAATAATGTTTCTCTAAATGAAACATTATTAACAGGCCCTAAACTACAGCAAGACATAGTTTCATTACTTCTACGCTTTCGTATACATTCTACTGTACTTATTGCAGACATAAAACAAATGTATAGGCAAATTGCAGTGACACCTGATCACAGATCCTATCAACGCATATTGTGGCGCTTTTCTCAAAACACTCCTGTTCAAGAATTTGAACTAAACACCGTTACATATGGAGTATCATCTGCTCCGTATCTTGCTATTCGCACTCTTTTACAACTTGCTTCAGATGAAAAACATAACTTTCCCTATGCTGCAAAAGTGTTATTTAGCAATATTTATGTGGATGACGTAGTCACGGGCTGTTCATCTGCTAAAGAAGCTATTGCTTTGCAATCTCAACTTCGAAGTCTTCTTGAAAGTGGTGGATTTGATTTAAGGAAATGGTCTAGCAATGATCCTATTGTCTTAGAATCTATACCGCCATCATTACGGCAAACTAATTGTCAGTCATTTGACACTGCTGATTCATTTCAAAAGATATTGGGCTTAAACTGGAATCCAAATTATGATTCCCTAACGTACAAAATAGAAACTATCGAACGTTGTTGTACCAAAAGATCAATACTTTCTGAAGTCGCACGCATATTTGATCCACTTGGGTTGTTAGCTCCGCTTACTCTCTTTGCCAAACACTTGATCCAGGTTCTCTGGACACAAGGTTTGTCCTGGGATGAGGTACCTTCCGCTGAGATTTGTTCCCGTTGGTCACAATACAAGCGTGAAGTACCATGTCTCGCTCAACTTCAGTTACCTCGCCGCATTATAACGGACAATTATCAATCATGTGAACTACATGGTTTCTGTGATGCTTCTATGACTGGTTATGCATGCGTGGTATATTTTAGAGTAACACAAAATGATAACTCTGTACGCATTTTTTTGGTATGCGCTAAATCCAGGGTTTCTCCGCTTAAGCGCATCACGATTCCACGCCTTGAATTATGTGCTGCACTGTTACTTTCGGATTTAGTTCATTTTGTGCGTGAAACCTATGTCAACATTGCTTTTAATAAAATTTACGCTTGGTCCGATTCCACTGTGGTATTAAGCTGGATTAAATCTTCTCCGCATCAATGGAAGACGTTCATTGCAAATCGTGTCACACAAATTCACGAAAAAATATCCCCAGAAAATTGGTATCATATTAATGGTATCGATAATCCTGCTGATTGCGCCTCGCGTGGCCTTCTTCCCTGTGACCTCTTGAAATGTGCCGCATGGTGGGCGGGTCCCAAGTGGTTAAGTTCTTCTCCTGAACTTTGGCCTAATAGTTCCTCTTCTACTTCATCTTCCGAGGTAGATTTAGAAGCCAATACAATCTCTCTTATTGTCATTGATCAACATGATTTCATAATGAATCTATTATTGCATTTCTCTTCTCTGCGAAAGGCTCAAGGAAGTGTAGCTTATTTAGTTCGATTCACCCGCTACTTAAAGGACAAGATCAATGTTGTTCAAGGTCCTTTGGTAAATTTGGAGCTACATAACGCACTACTTATCATTATAAAACATATTCAAAAACTAGTTTTTGTTAATGAAATAAAACAAATTTCTTCAAATAGCCCTTGTGCTAAGCCTATACGCAAACTTGCCCCTTTCTTAGATCAAGATGGTATTCTCAGGGTGGGCGGAAGGCTCCGCCACTCCCAGGAATCCTTTGAGCGAAAACATCCCATTTTGTTACCACGAGATCACCGATTAACTACGCTTCTTATTAATCATTATCATAATAAGTATCTGCATCCTGGTGCGACCGCTCTTCAGGCTTTATTAGCTGAACAATTCTGGATTTTGTCGGCCAGACGCGCAATTAATCACTGCATTTCCCATTGCTATCGTTGTTCACGACATAATCCAAAATCCTATACACCTCTTATGAGTGATTTGCCCACTCCTAGGGTCTCCGAAGTTAAACCGTTCCTTCACACTGGGGTAGATTTCGCTGGACCGTTTAGTATTACTTTTGGCAGACGCAGGGGTGGTAAAACTCAAAAGGCTTATCTATGTTTATTTGTATGTCTCGCCACTAAGGCTCTTCATCTTGAACTTGTTTCAGATCTTACGTCTGAGTCGTTTATAGCAGCATTACGGCGCTTTGTTGCACGTCGAGGTCAGTGCTCCCATCTATATAGTGACAATGGAACTAATTTCGTTGGCGCTAATCGTCAATTGATTGAATTGACACAAAATGCCTCTGGAGTCATGCAAATCAAGTGGCACTTCAATCCCCCTTCTTCTCCTCACTTTGGTGGTTTGTGGGAGGCAGGGGTAAAGTCAGTCAAACATCACATTTCTCGAGTTGTTGGTGATCAAGTGCTGACCTACGAGGAACTTAATACTGTTTTTCACCAAATCGAAGCGGTTTTAAATTCACGACCAATATGTCAGCTCAGTAGTGATCCAAATGATCTACAGGCATTAACGCCAGGTCATTTTTTAACGTTATCCTCACTGACAGCTCCTCCTGACGAGGAATTAATCTCCGTACCCATAAATCGTTTGTCGCGATGGCAATTGTTGCAACAAATTCAGCAAGGTTTTTGGAAGCGCTGGCATAACGAGTACCTTCATACTCTTCAGCAACGATCCAAATGGACAAATTCTACGAAACCTCCCGATATTGGTACCATTGTGGTAATTAAACAGGACAACGTTCCTCCGCTAACTTGGCACCTTGGTCGTATTGTCGAATTGCATTCTGGTCCTGATGGGCAGATCCGTATTGCTACTGTACGAACGGCTAATGGTGTCCTTAAGAGACCTCTAGTAAAATTATGTCCCTTATCAACTCCTCAGTAATTTTATGTTATTGTTAACTTGGCTTTAGTTTCATAATTTAAATATATATCATGTACTCATAAATAAATTTTCACGCTGGAATAGCAAACTTTTTATTGCAAATGCTTCGTCATTTGGATGGGCGGTATGTTCGGACAACACAACTGTGCATTTTTTGTTTTGTTTCTAAGTAACTAAGTTTTAAAATTTCTCATAGCAACAAGAATTTATTGAAATAACATAATATATAACTCAAATACCTTTTTTTGCAATAAAAACAAAAATAATAATAATTCAATTCAAAAACCGCGTTTAAAACCATAGTGCTACTACATTAAGAATAATAGTGTTTCTTCTCGTGAACATTGAACACTGGACATTGTTGGAGATTGTTGGGCCCAACCAGAAGAAAGCTAACATCAGTGAATTTAAGGTAGTTCATGTCTATAATTTTTGCCGCTTAATTTTAATTACTCTTGTTGTCAGTGCATTAGCTGACTGGTCCTTTGCCGCGATTATAAATTCCCGCGTAATATACACTTATAACGCTATTTCGTTGAAAAAATTTTTCACAAGCAAATTTCTCGAAAATAGCGTCATGAACGGCTTTGCCTTCCTTAAGTCGATTCTTTGAGTTATTTGCAGTAAATTAAACAATCCAGCAGAATTACACAATTTTTGAATTTTCAAACAGTACGACGACCATATTTGAAACCGTATCGCCATTGTGCGACTAACGAAAATCTGAATATAAACTTATTTGACAAAGAGCTAGCTAAAGATTAAGCTAAGCTATTTCAGCTAGCTTGAAATTGAGTAGAGAGACCCTCGTACAAAGGTACTGAATAGAAATGACAGGTGTTACTTTCGATCAGGACCGGATATAGCAACATTTTAAGGGTGGTAAAAATATGAGTAATTCATTTTGTATTAGCAAGTATGATTTTTTTACATGTCAATTTAAGATTTATTCTATATTATAAATATATTGTCAGATAAAATGGCCGCCGATAAATTGTTGTAACTCAAAACTTTAAAGAAGTACTCCTGTTCAGATTTAGAATCGGAAAATTCGATTGGAAGCCCACACTTAAACACATTAAACTATATCGGAATGGATTCAAAAATTCAATTAAACCCATCTGAGAACATGAAGTTTCTTAGTTTTATCATTTAATAAATACTTCAGCGAAAAGGCCGTACGATGTCGATATCGAAAGATCGAAATTGACATTCTCATCACATCGTAAATTGCACATGCGACAGGAACGAAAAATATTTTCTAGCTCGATAAGTCGAACGTGAAATTAAATCTCACATTTTTCTGTTTCATTTTCTACATGGAAGCACTCTGTCAGAACAATTTTCTCATTAAAGAGATAGCTGAACTTTGTACCATGCTTTTGCGAAGGTTTTCCTACTCATTTCCAGCTTCTTGAAATAGCTTAACTAAATCCGCCACTGTATATAAATTTATAATTAATGATATCTTTTGTTATTTTTAGGATCTTTTTAAATCTTTTAAAATCATATCGTTGAAGGAATATTTGTTGGCTGCGAACACGCCAATAGAAGAAAGCACAAGATTGAAATGGTCCCAAATTACTGAAACAGAAGACGAATCAAGCCCTCTAAGCATGACAAACCGTTTAGCGAGAGACGAAAATGATGTATCAGTTACTTTGGCTCCTATGCAAATTAGGACCTTCGTTGCTGTTATCGATGTTTAAACTAAAACAAATATAAATAGATTTGTAATAAATGTTTTGCTATTGATCAAATAAAGTTCTTTATAATATTTCTCTCATTCTCATTAATAAGAAAATTTCTAAATCCATAATTTAAATTTACTGAGATCTGTATCTCTGTGTTAGTAAAAGTTAATAATAAAAACCCAATAAATTCGATGTGGCGGATTCAATATGACGACCCTAAAAAATAGGCAACTTTTAGGTTTTTAACCCTTTCAAAAGAGATGTGTTTGGAAGGGAGGCTAAGTTCATATTATAGCAACAGCCCCAAAATTACTAAAATAGTACATGGATTCTGAACCATAGATGCTGAAATTGTGCAAGCACATTAATAGTTTTTTTAAAGGTAGGAGAAACTCAGGAGAAAAATTGTCTGCATTTGATATAAAGTTCCAAAGGTTGCACTAGTATTATTTCCTACCTTTACTTTTTTCGTTCAATTCACGACACATTTTTCCTGTCATTTGGGATGTATGCTCCTAGTCCTAGGCTACATTTTATTCAGCAAAACATGTTTCTATCAAGATAGCAAAGATCAAATTGTTGAACTTATTCACAAACATGTTGATAATGGAGTAGTTCTGCTACATCAAGTCGTTATTGTGAACAATTGGTGTTACATATTACAGTGAAGGGGCTGCGCGATTGGCCTTGACTACTCCTGTTTTTTTTGTTTCTTCTTAGATCTTCTTATCCAAACTTGACTTCGTAGTCTGTTGATATGGGGCCCGTTGCTATAGCTATTAACCCTTGATTTTTTCTCGATCAGCAGTCTCGGTCCAGTAGGGTCTATACAGTGGCTTAGTATATAGGTTGAGGTTTCCGACGAGATACTGGTCCATGATGAATTGACTCAATTCACCGTGATACGAGTCACCAATCCAAACTTCGGACCCGACCAACGTTGCTTAACGTTGCTGATCGAGTGTCGGTACCTAAGCGGTGACAGTATAACAAGCTGCAATAATTAGTATTGCAAACGTTTTCCATCGTAAACATGTAATTATCTGAGACATCTGCTAGGATGAAGAAAGTAGGAAAATATAAGTAGTAGTTTACGTACAGGGTGGTCAATAAGTGGATATTCAAACAAAAGAGAAATGATAGAGGGGGTACTTCCATTCAAAATAACTTTATACGTAGTTACCCAATTGTTAATGGATTAAAAGTTATGAAACATATTATAAGCAAACAAATAATAATTCCGTTTTAAGGATCAAAAGTTATTTCTATTTTAATTTTTTTTTTGTTCAGGGAAAACCAGATAGCAGGAGGCAAAGAGAATGGCCTCCAAAACGTTAAGCTGATGAAACATATTCTTTATAGAATTTTGCAAATAGCGGAAAGAAAAACTATCTATGAGAACTAAAAGAAAAACTGTATGTAAAAATATTAATGAAATCTTTGCATTCTTTCGATAACCTGACTTCTGGTTATGCTAACAAGTAAAAATTCTTATTTGCCATTCTCATTATAACACTAGCATCCAACATAGTCCCCTACGACTAGGCAGATTAAACTAGTATTTATATGATCCCCTGCGATATGTAAATTCAGTTAAAAATGAGAACAAAGGCCTGAAATTAATTCATTTACCTACCTTGTCTTTAAAAATGTTTTCATTCTAATGAATTGCATTTTCATAAAATCTCATTCCGTTTCTTAGAAATGCTTAGCCTTTGAAACGCCCAAAGCCACTCATAACGATGTTCCATGCAAAATAAAGGCAATATCCATGAATAAGTATGAAATATTTATATTTGACATTGACTGATAAAAAACAACAGATCTTCAGCTATCTATTAGCTAACTAGTATTGGAGCCTAAAAAGGCTAAGCATTTCGAAGAAACTGAATGAGATTTTATGAAAATGTAATTCATTAGAACGAAACAATTTTTAAAGACAAGGTAGGTAAATAAATTAATTTCAGGCGTTTGTTCTCATTTTTAACTGAATTTACATATCGCAGGGGATCGTGTAGATACTAGTTTAATCTGCCTAGTCGTAGGGGACTATGTTAAATGCTAGTGTTATAATGAGAATGGCAAATAAGAATTTTTACTTGTTAGCATAACCAGAAGTCAGGTTATCGAAAGAATGCAAAGATTTCATTAATATTTTTAAATACAGTTTTTCTTTTAGTCCTCATAGATAGTTTTTCTTTCCGCAAGATAAAGAACATATTTCATTACTATAAGCAAACAAATAATAAATAATTTAATTTTAAAGTTAAGTTGATGTCTTCGAGGAGTTGATGAGAAAGAGCTTTGGTGGGGCCGTACGGCTAACTACGGCGATAGGTCATATAATAAAGAAAGGGTAACCATCAGAATCTTCTAATCCACAACATCTATCAAGACGATGTGAAAAATAAGAACTTGGGCCGTCATTTATATTTTGGGTGTCCCAGGACTTTGGGGCAATACTTCAGAAGCATATATTTCGAAGAAATATATTGAAATTCAAATGTTTCGAAAACTAGTGACTTTTCTAAAATTATTTTTAATGTAAACGTTGCTTAGAATTTAATACATCTTTTCTCAAGGTTTTCTGGATCAGAAAATATCTTTGTATTGCAACGCGATCTATACCTCAATTTGTAGAACGGCTCCTTTTATTCAAGCAACACCTTTTACATAATTTAAATTTCTTACAGTTATCGACAACATGGCCAAGAGAGTTTTAAGCGAAGCATCCTGTATATATTATTTTATCGTTTTATTAATTTATTATTTCTATGTATTACAAGTACTTTATTAAAATATTTTCGTCTCATTCTGTAATTGTGTGTATGCCTGTTCTATAAATTAGGCAAAAAAAATAATACAATTAAATAAATGTATCAAATTCTGTTTTATTTACATTGACTAGAAGATTATTTACGTGTGAGTAATTCTAAATAAAATCATCAAAATGCGATTTTAATCAATTTATAGTCACTTAAGATGAGTGTGAATCAACTGAGATTTATCATAATCATTAAAGGATTATCATCAGTTTCAGTGGATGCACTGGTAAATTCATCATTTAACATTAGAGAACAGGCCGGAATGCAAGTTGGAGACAAGCGGAATTTTAGATGTATGCGAAGATTCCGCATTCATAGTTGACAAAGAAAACAATTCTAGTGGTATAGATGGAGTCTCATTAAAGGTAGCCAATCTGTCTTTACAAACAGATACTTTGAAAAGAACACTTATAGACCCATTCTATACTTAGTGTATTTTCCAAAATAATTGAGAAAGCCATATATAATAAAACGAACACATTTCTAAATAATTACTGCATCATAACAAATTAGCAGCATGGATTTCGTGAGAATCTGTCCACGGGGACTGCAACTAATCAGTTTTTGCACTATATTTATGATGAATTGAATAATGGCCACTAAGTATGTCATAGGTTTATTTTTCGATCTCAGTCGAACTTTTGACACAGTTGGTATCGAGTTTTTGTGTGAAAAATTATATAGATTGGGGTTTAGGGGTACCTTCGTAGATTAGATTATATCCTACCTGTCTAATAGACTAATACGAGTCAAAATACAAAATGTTACCTCACATGATTATCATATTAGTCTGGGAGTTCCACAAGGCTCCGTGTTTTGATCTCTACTATTTTCACTATACATAAATGATCTCGCACCTCATATAAAAGGAAACATTACAATGTATGCGGATGATACGTCAGTCATGGTCTCAGCACCAAGTTTCGTAGAATTGCAGTCTCTCACAAATGATGTGATGGATATCTTCAACTCATGGTGCTTAAAAAATTGTTTAATATTAAATATCACGATAAGTGATTATATATATTTTTCTCTTCGAGAAACAACTATCGCTGACAATTTTTTTAATAACAGAAATATTAACTTCTGTAGTTCCGTTAAATTTCTCGGCACATTTGTAGATTCGCATCTAAAGTGGAACGACTAGATAGACCATGTAGCGAAGAAAATTAACATTTCTCTGTGTGTTACTTCTTCATTAGAACAGAATATGCTCATAGAATATATACTTAATATTTACTATGTTATGGTATATCTGCATCTCTCTTACAATATCATGGTATGGGGTAGATCACCCACCATTAATTGAATCTTAACGCAAGAAAAGAG
Source organism: Stenurella melanura (assembly GCA_963583905.1). NCBI lineage: Eukaryota > Metazoa > Arthropoda > Insecta > Coleoptera > Cerambycidae > Stenurella > Stenurella melanura. Next base: position 201,479,768 of record OY757309.1, read on the forward strand.
AGTCATTAGAGTCATCTTTAATCTAAAAACCACCTAGTCTTGTAGACCATACTTTATAAATCATAAAATTCTAACACTTCCATCAATTTATATATACAACATTGCTAAATATATTTAGATTCAGGAGCTAGTGACCACAAGTTGGAAGTCTTGTTCCATTTTCAATTCTTACATACTTGGAAGTTATCAATTCAGAATAATTCATAAACCAGTCTCTTCGATTTGTCATGTGGTCGCTAGCTCCTGAATCTAAATACCACACATTTCCGTCAGCTTCTTACATTAGTTCGGTTCGCCCAACAAATGCCTCAAATTTACTATTAGTAGCTACCACTAAATTTCCTTCAGTTTTCTGTTTTCTGAACTTACATTAATTTTTCCAGTGCCCTTCCTTTTGACAGTAAAAACATTTCCCTGGTTTCGTTTTTTTATATTTTTATTCCAATTTTGAAATTTCTTTCCTTTCTTTACAACCAATGCTTCCGTTGTATCATCCGAAAACTGAATACCAAGTCTTGCTTCTTCTATGATTAAGCGTGATGTCGAATTGTTTAGTGTCCTTTTTCCTTGTTGAGTGGACTAGCATGCACTATAAAAGTGATTGTAAGATGAATAATGTCATCAATATTACAGTTATCATCATAGGTTCTGATATTGGATCACCTAATTGTTTCAACTGTTGTCCAAGCTCTTCTAATTTGGAAATATGTGTTGCAATATTATCTTTAGAATCCATTACATATTTATAAAGTTTCTGCTGTATCAAATGAAGACGATTCAGATTTTTGTTCAATAATAATATGTAAGTTGTTCCACATATCAGCAGCAGTTCACAAATCATTATATATAATAAAGACTGTTGTCCTATAGTTGACACTACTTTCTGTACTTTATTATCTGCTTTTTCCCATTTGAGAAAACGTTCCTTAAAGGCGCTTCTTCCTGCAACACCTTCCCCGTCTAATGCAAATTCGTATACAGGTTTCTGAATACCCCCAACAACTACACCATATAATTCACTAGCTTTCAAATGAACTTTAATCATAAACTTCCACTGTGACCAATTATTGGCTCCTAACTTTTCTACCTTCAAAAGTTCACCGTCCATTTTAAAACTATTATATATCTATATATCTATATTCCTTTTAAATGGTTATAACGCAAACTGGGCCCATAGCCAGTTAAACTGTATTTAAAAGGAAGTTCTTTAAGTTTCAAAATGTACTTTTCTATTGTAGTGATTATGACAAGTCAACAAGATCAATTGTTTTCAAAACAAAAACAACATACCCAACTATAACAAATTACAATATTCAACAAATATTTAAGATAAAAACTTATCCTCATTAAAAATAATTGTAGTTTTCATCTGTAGACATGGGTCTTCATTAACAATTCCCCTGCATAATGTGTCCCTCTATGAAAAATCACCTTATTTCTCAGGCATAGAAATTTATAACAAATTACCTACACATGTATTAACTGCTAGGAATATTATTTATTTATTAGAAGTAGTATTACCTTATTTATAGTGAATGCTCCACAAAATTCAAACATTATCTCTAAGACTTAGCGGTATATTTGAAAAATTGATTGACTTACCTGTAGGAAGGTCAATTTTAATTTTCCGAGCTTTTCTTCTGAAGATAATTACACAAAGTAGTATCGCACTTTCGTGATCCATCGAGGTACATGTTTTTAAAGTAAATAGAATATAACCCAAACAAACATCCCGCCCCAGCACACATTGGATGAATAGCCCTCACTTCGCCTTTTGTACCCATCGAAGGCACACTAAATATTTACATTAGTAAAAAGTGTTAAAGCTTAGTGAATTTACTGTGTTAAAAATGCCGAAGAGACTCAGTGAAGTGAACGAAGACTCCAAAATGTATAAAAGAAAGAAATTTGATAAGTTAATGAAAAAACTTGAATGGCTAAGAACGGAAATTTCCGACAGTTCATCTGATATTTCAGAAGACGGGGAAGAAGAATTCAACTGTAAGTACTAATTAAAAAACTCAATAAAAATAATAATAATAGTAATAATGACAATAATAATAATAATAGTAATAACGATAATTATATTAATCAGGATGAGTAGGCAATTGTTATACTACTAAAAAAGTGTATACGGTGCATCCGGAGTCGTTATACTCCGTAAAAAATTAAATATACATTATATTGCACATCTTGAGTCGTTACACTCGTTAGAAATAATAATAATAATAATAACAATAAAATGATTGCTGCTGTATATAGTGCATCCGGAATCGTTATACTCCTTAAAAAATTAAATATACATTATATTGCACATCTTGAGTCGTTACACTCGTTAGAAATAATAATAATAATAACAATAAAATGATGGTTGCTGTATACAGTGCATCCGGAGTCGTTATACTCCTTAAAAAATTAAAGATACATTCTATTGCACATCTTGAGTCGTTACACTCGCTTAAAATAATAATAATAACAATAAAATGATTGTTGCACAGCACATCTTATTTTGTATTCGTTAAAATACAATAAAAATGAAAAACAATTTTTTAAATATTTGTGTGTGTAGTCGTTATACTACCAGGGAACCCAATGTTATTTTACATTCGTTTAATTTACAATAAGAACGAAACAAATTTTAAAATAATTATGCGTGTAGTCGTTATACTACCCAGGAATTTAACATTATTTTATATTCTTTAAAATACAATAAAAATAATAACAAAAATTAAAATACTTGTGCGTGTAGTCGTTATACTACCCAGGAATCCAATGTTGACAAACAACTACGTCAATATAAAAAATAAAAACAAACATTACTTTTAAGATGTATTGCACATCATACATGTTTAAAACAAATGCCGGTTTGTTTCAGTATCACCCGGCCCTAACGAACCGGAAATGGTAACAGTAGATGTACACCATACCACAGAGGGGGATGTCGTTAACCCTACTAATATTATGGCGGAAGATAATTCGAACAACGACATTGCACCAGAAGATAATTTTGACTTCTTGGGTATAAAGCCAAACCAAGCCGTAGAAACGAAAGAGACTCTTCACGAACAGCTAGCTTTAAGATGGTCGGCTTATTGAGAAATATCCCCTTTTTGAAAATTGTCCTCTATTAAAAGCACCTCTGTTGGGCCCAGAAATCACATCTTGTTTAGATACCAAGACGTTACGACAGGATAAATTCATAACCCTCTTCCAAAAAGAAACCGGTCATGCTTTGGCTGCTTTAGGCTCACAAATTAACAAGTTAATGAAGTCTGATACAAATGAGACGAAGGAGACAATCACAACTTTAGCTGATGCAGGACAATTGATTTGTAATGTACAACATGCCCTATCAACTCACAGAAAATACAACATCATTCCATTTCTGAAAAACTCATCCCGTATCCAACTAAACCGTCTTCCTCTACATACCCTACCCAAACGATCAGAACCGTCACACAAAGTAACGGAAATGCTTCAAGAGTTTCTAACAATAACTTAAACTTCAAGCGCCCGACATTCAACACCAGAAAAAAACTGTTCAAACCAAGCATCAACTGTTTTCCCATGACCCAGCAGAAGAAATCGTACCACTTCCAACGGCCGAATTAACACAACAGGTATCAAAAAATTACGCAGGTCGTCTTAAAAAGTATTTTCACGAATGGAAAAAGATCACTCAGAACACTGTCGTTTTACAGTGGGTAAAGGGAGTGAAAATACCTTTTAAAAATCTGCCTTTACAATCAAGCTTCAAAAAGGAGGTTCGAATATCTGACAAAGAACGTCCCACATATGAGAAGCAAATAAATTCATTAATGAAAATAGGTGCTGTCTCTGAATGTAAATCGGAAACTGGGGAATTTCTGTCGACATATTTTTTAAGAAAAAACCAAATGGTAATTACAGATTCATTTTAAATCTCAAAGGATTAAATACATTCCTTGACGCTCCGCACTTCAAAATTGAAGATTACCGAAGTGTCACAAAAATATTAACAAAAGATGCATATTTAGCTAACATTGACTTAAAAGATGCATATTACCTTATCTCTATTAATAAAAAACATAGAAAATAACTCCGATTTAAATTCAGTACAAATAAAAAATTCGCCGAAGTTAGTGCTATGGATTCAGATAGACCTAAGTATAACACGCAAAGGCGAAGAGAATTCGCTTCTATCTATATATATATATATCGAGTGGTAATTTGTCGTATGTCAACGGAGTTCCTATTTTATAGATACATGCTTTTACTGATTTTACGTTTGCTTTTCACAACCTGACAAAATGTGGAGCAGCAGGTGGGATCAAGTTCCAATCAATTCTTCAATTCGTTAACTCATTGTCATGAGTTGCTAATATTCTGAAAAAATTATGAAGATTCTTTAAAATGATTTTAGCTACGATGAAATTGGTGTAATTATCCAAATAAATGTCGTTTCAAAGAATGAAGAAAGTTATCTGTCGATAAATCTGTGACTAACTCAATACGTAGTGCTTCATTGCTAAACAACCGAATATACATATTTACGCTTTCTATAAGGAGTTATTTGGATAAGCTTAGCATAATTGTATCCCGAATTAATTAATGATTTTTTCTGTTGCCCCCTTCATCTAGATGGATCAACCCAAATTGAGCTTGGTGAGAATTTGACTATTGATGATTAATAAAAGGATCGGTTAGATGTTCCCGTTTAGAATTCCAAGATGGGATATGCCTTAAAATGGTTGGGAAATGATCGATCGTTTATTAACCCGAATGACATTGTCATTTAAATGTGGGAGGGAGTATTTTAAACTAGAGGGACAAATACCTTTTTCTAATAATACTGACTTCATTTGAAATTCATACGTTATCCTATTTTTATTAAAACTATTCCTGCTCTCTGTAATCTTATACCAAAATTGACATGTAAATAGGCAGCAAATTTCACAAATCTAAAAACATAAGTTACCTATTCCAACAATTTGGTCATTTGGAACGACAGATCATCAAATGGTTTGGCATAAAACCAAACCAAATTAAAGAAACTTTATTTTAAATAAAATAACAAGATCAATTTTCCTCATCAAGTACTCCCACCAGAACCAGCCAGACATCCACGCTGTAAGGCGGCATGATAATTAAAACTCTGGGTAAAACGAGGCTGATTCAGATTACAAATAATTAAATAGGGAACACATGCTCATTTCGCAGTAAAGCGAATTAAAATGTGTATAAGATCTAGCGCAGGTATGCAGGAAAACAACTTAAAATAATTAATATAATACAAAAGACGCTATTGTAAAATACATGTAAAAGTATTTGACAGCCAGGGAAAAGTTGCTGAGCAAGAAAATCCTTTCTAGCAATGCGAGACTGCGTGCGGTGAAATTATGTCGCATAATTGTCTATTTACAATGTTATGTTTTTCAAAATGTTTATTAATCATTACAAAATTATGAGAGTGAAACCGAATTAAAAAAGACCAGACAACGAATAACATAAAATAAACAACAGAAAAACAATTACATGGCAGAGTTAAGTTAGAAGTAGTGCGAGTAGGAGCGGTGAATATTGGTTAGTTAAGCTGCCGGAAGATAGGTAACGTCTGATAGGTAGTTTGTGTTTTATCATAAATGGTACATTACGCTCTCTGATGCGCGTGATGTTGTTTGTTAGCAAGCCGCCACCAAGTTTGTATTGATAGAACTTCTCAGATATAGTCTTGATGTAGTCCGCTAGTAGTGTTATGTAGTTGCAGCGTTCAAAGAGATCTCTGAGGGAGGTAAGTACATCTAGATAAATTTTATAAGAGGCGTATATATTTCTGGGTTTCTAAGAACTCTGAGTTTCTTAATTGTCGTCACCGATGTACCACACCGGCGCTGCATATGTGAGGGCCGGTGTAAATTAATTTTTTATTATGCCTGTCCAGTTCCAGTCTGCTATTCTTGGCGAAGGGCCGGTACAGACTCCTGGACATAGAATAGACTCTCCGTATAGTTTCGTTAATGTGTTTGATGAACATCAGCTTTCTTTGAAGGTGAACCCCTAGGTACTTCACACATTACCTGGTTGGAATTTGATTGCCACTGATCGAAATAGGTGTAATAATTCTGTTTTTAGTGAAGTTGGGCACGAATACCATAGCTTTTGACTTCTCTACATTTATTCGAATTTTACAAATCGGCAGCAATTTCACAAATGTAAGAACGTAAGTTACCGATTTCAACAATTTTGAATGTCAGATCATCAAATAGATTGGCGTCAAAGTCGGCAGTTACTAAGAAATTATTTTGACATGTCTGGTTTTGTATGAGTAATCCAAGAACATCGTGTTAGCTATTATCTTATTGTCTCAAAAATGTATTTGATTAGTGTAATTTAAAATCGTATTTACTTTTTCATATTGTTCAATTGTAAATAAAAATGTATCATTCTAAAAAAAGGGAAGATAATAATACAAAGAACATTGCTTATCTCTTATCTATTCAGTATGTATAATCTAACTTTTATTCATCACGACTGAATTAATTAAGATTCCCTAAAGTTGACTAAATTTACTTCCAAAGTGAATTTGATGTAAGTAATCATTATTCTTGTACTGTAAATATGAGTTAAACATAACCACATTAATATTAATGTTACAGATGAGGACTTTAGGACTAATTGCTTTGTTGATTTGTAGTATTTGTGGGAAACCATTTAATATCACAGATGAACCGACTTGTGGATACAGTGTAAGTTGAAATATTTCAGTTTAAATTCCCTTTTTAGAAAAAAAAAATCCAAATCGGCAGTTTCCAATAAATAAATAAAACATAATTATGTCGTAAGCCCATTAACGAATTATCATATGAATTTGAAAAATTGTTGCTGCAAGAGCTGCGAATTGTAAAATGTTAAGAAAAAATACAGGATGTCTGCTGTATACATACAAATATTTGCATGATAATACACTGACGCCAAAAAAAGTAAAAAATTCTTAAATTTTTACTTTACTCCAGCAACTTCTTAAATTAAATATTATCTAGAAATATTATATTTCCAGGTCAGATAATAATACTTACGTTATTGACTAGATCAGTAAAGCTGACCATGACCCTGACTATTATCTTCATTACATCCATGAGAAAAAATAAAAACATAAAAAGACACTAGTTAAGTATCGCCCGGCTTATATGAATATTATGGTGGCTCCAAAGTCAGTTTGAAAGTCATAAAAAAAGACCTACAAAGGAATACTTCATAACACGAGCGATAATCATCCAACCGACCGACAATTTTAAGAATGACTTTTTAATTATAGTAAATGTTTTAGTCATTTATATTTTTGTTCAAAATTACTGTTTCATTTTTCTAGCATTTATTTCAAAAAACTGTTATTTTTACTTCTTCTATTTTAATTTTTTTTTAAATCAACGATTAATAATCGAGACATTTTAATGTTAATGGTCGAGATTATTAATCTCCTTTTAATATACGAGTTAGTAATTTTTCCGTCGACTGTGCTTTTAATAAAATGGAGAAAATCTAATTTTAAATTTCAGTTAGCATCATCTAATTTGTGTTTATAAATATGTATGTTAACTTTAGATATAGTACAATTACTGAAATTAAGGGAAGGCATAGATAAATTACTAGTTCCATGGTATTCTGAATTTAAATTCAGGTTCATATCATTATCTTGGATAATAGGTTGTGTTTCGGCATTGGTAGAACTAGTATAAGCTTTTGTAACAGTTTTACAGAAGATTGTTTCAGCTATGTCAACTTTATTTTGCAATGAATTTTCAATATATCCTTCTGCAACAGCAGTGGATTTTCAACCACCAAGACGTTTAATGGCTGAAAAGTCTGCACCACTGTCAGAAAGCATTGAGGTAGAAGATCGCCGAAAACAATGCCCAGTGTAGAGATGCGGCTGCTCTAATTTTAAGGAAGTTGCTATAATGGATGGCAGTTTACAAAATTTATTTATGCCAACTGGCTGTGTAGTGTGTAGAAGATTTATTATTTTTATAAAATATAAAAAACCGTCTGTATGGAATATGTGCAGGTCTTAATGAGACATAGTATTTAACCAAATTGAGAAGGGTATTTTGTTTATTATCTACTATGGTAAATATTCTGTTTGTGTGTGGTTTAGATGCCTTAATTGTTACTAAAAATTTAGATCCTAAATCTTGAACATTATTCGTTTCTAATTTCAACAGTTCATCCTTTCTCAATGCGCCAGCTACTCCGAAAATCAATGCAACCTACGAAAGAAATTGTATGTGTTATTATAGTTTTGTCTTGGTTATTTGTTTACCTTTGTCATTAAGAAGAGGTTGTTAGGAGCATCAAAAATAAATTTTTGTACGTGTTCTTTCTCAAGCACTTTTGACTTCTTCGGCGCATAACCTAGTTTTTGCCTCTTGATAAACATAATTAATTTATTAAATTTACTTATGCCGATGTTTTTCTTCAAGATTAAGGTTGATTTAAGCATGGAATAGTTTGGCCATAAACTTGCAATAATTAAGCCTCTTTTTGAGAAATATGCCAATAGCATCGATTCTAAGTCGCGCGTTACTTGTTTTCCATAGCACCATGAAATAAATTGGGCATAAGTTTTCTCATATAATAATCGGCTTTTTTCTGTCAGTAAACTTAATGATGCTACATTTGCAGTTTCTGCCACTTCAGGAGGGGTTAATTTTAAAACTTCTTCGTCAATATCCATTTATTCAACGTTTTACAACACCGACTTCAGAAGTGACAAGCTTGACAGTGACAGATATTGGTGACACGGCGTCTGGATTTAAGTATTTAATTTCATGCATGTTTTGGGTGTCTATACTAAAATCGTTTATTAATAAAGAAATCATGCATTAATAGGAGTCATTAATAAACGATTTTGTATAGATTAATCTAACTCTTTAATACACTGTCGATGGAAAAATAAATAATTGCATTGTTCGTTATTATATGTCGGCCACATAAAGCTTTATAAGATCGTTCATAACAATAGAATATTTATTTATATTTTAGTCCTGCCATGCCATAGACCCTAACAAAATTAACGTACATCTTATACCCCATTCTCATGATGACGTAGGATGGCTGAGTACCGTTGACCAGTATTATTACCATGGTAAGTTAAACTGTAAGGTAATTTAAATAACATATTTGTTAATTCAAAAAATTTCAAGTTTAGCGTTAGTTTCATTGAATTCCCTTTAAAAAATTTACTTTAAATATTTTTTACAGATGTTCAATACATCATTTCCTCCGTGGTAGAATCTTTATTGATGAACAGTGATAGAAGGTAAGCTTTGGTGATATAATAATAATAATAATCATAATATTAATAATAATAACAGTTCTTTATTTTCCCAGAATATAACGAAAATAAATACATTATTATAAAAATAAAGTGCAGGAAAAGCGCCGAAGATCAGGTGGTTGTACATTGTACCAGACAAACTTCTATATTTAATCTTAAGCGTAGATAACAGCAATATGGCAAAAATAAATAAACACTTAATATTAAAAAAACAACCAACAGATATGTTGTCAATATAAAGTGACAGGCAATTAAAACATGTTATAAATGAACTTTCATAATTATCTTACCGATCTCGGGCAGGCATAGTTTTCTTGGCAATTTCAAGACGAACAATTTGATTTCTATTCTCCCCGCTTTATGATTACTATACTTCCACTCCACTGCGTGGACATAGAAGTAAGAGTTAGGAAACGACGGAGGACGATATTTGGAATTTAGTTATCTGAACTGCCCAGTAGGAAACGTGTTATACTTTTGGTGAAATTTGTACAGGGTGGTCACTATAAAAATCTCCGCGCATTTCTTATGCGACATACCTGTTATGTTGCAACTTGTCAAATGCTTTTGAGTGACAAATAAATACGAAGATGTGTACGACGTCCATTTAGCAGTATTTTAAGTAAGGCTATGAAATAGTAAAGGCATTATTGAGGTGACTCAGTCCTGAATTCTGATATTTTTGACAATTTTGTTTCATGATATATTATTAATAATATTGCATTGTTTTGTTTTTTGACATTTACTATCTTTAAAAAACGTGTAAAGCAGACAGTAAAAACACAATGGGAATAGTTTTATTCGAAGAGAACGTACTACGAGACGATGCCAGATTCATATACTATTAAGTAGTTAAGAAGTGATGGAAGCTGCTGTCTCACAGTGATCTGATAGAACACTAGAGGCTCATATTTATTATTCTTCATTTTCCTTAACATTAATATGTTAAATGCAGCTTTTAAATCCTTATTTCTCAGTAGTTTGATTTTTTATGCATCAATTTCATGTAAGATCTGAACTGTTTTCTGTCACTTACTAAATTATTTGAACTAATTTCGTCTTTTTCCTGAGTAGCATAACCCTTATACAACATAGACATGAATAATAAATCGGTAAAGGTATTTACACAGAACTTCCTTCTTTATTTATACCGAGCATACACTCTAAGAAGATATTAATTAAGAAACAACATATGATAATAATAACCGGAATGTAGACAGTTATCATTATTATTACAAAGAAAACCTGATAACTTGGATTCAGAGAAACATCTAGACAGCACGAAGTAAATCATAAATATCATGTGCCAAATATGGAAGGTTTGGGTAAATGCCCTTATAAATTTCCACTAAGGTTGAATTATTTCTTAGGATGACCACCCTGTATGTTTTTCAGTAAAGCTATAATAGGTGTCTTTCTTGCCAGTTGTGTTAACCATTTGCCAAATAGTGTTGCCATCTCTCACATTTTTACTTCCAGATCCACGTAGTGAATTGGAAGTAGGTATAGTAATCGTAAAGAAAATTTCGTTTTTTTTTTTTGTTAATATATATTTAGAATGTCATGAAACGTGAAGATTTTAAATTTGAGTGAAAAAATAATGTATTCATTATCCATTTTCCTTAATTGGTCCACCCTGTATATTTTCCAGTGTATATCTATCATTTCTTCGCTGGTAGCAGCGTCAACTACCCATCAAAGGACCTCTTAGGAGTTTACGTATATTAACAGAATTTGTTGAAATTTTAATATGCTTATTCTATTCAATTGCACCAACCTAGCTATACAGGGCGCTATAGAAAATTCATTTCAAAGAATGATTTATCAGTTGGCAGATCGTGTATTCTAATTTCAATTAGCGTAAAACTTTTAAGGAAAATCATATCTATTATTATTTTATGTTTATAAAATGTATGTATATATTATTTTAGACAATGGTGGTTTCTTGGTTGTGGGCAGATCACTTTCCCGAGTGGTCCGCCGAAAATTATAAAAATTAATAGAAATTCCGAAATAACTATATGATTTCATTCTACTTCTTCATCCATACATGTTATTGTCTTAAAAGTAGTCCTTTTTACAGCTACCTACACTTAACTAAAGCTTCGCACACAGTTCCTTGCACGGTCATCGGCTTAGGTTGGCTCCGGATCTTGGAAGAAATGTTGTATTTCTAAAATTGCTAAATAAATTTATAAAGAAGAAGAAAGTGTCGGCACTCGATCGGGGAAGTTAAGCAACATCGGTCGGGTCCAGCACATGGATGGGTGAGTTCTCGTTCTGGTACGTCAGTCCATGAGCTGTAATAGCCTTGACTGGACTGAGACGGCTTGACGAGAAAATAGAAACGAAAGGCTATTAACTTTGCCAAGGAGCTCCTTATCAACAGACTCGAAGTCTTGTAAGGACCATGCCTGGATAAGGAACCCTAAGGTACAAAGAAGGAGTACTACAATAGACAATAAGGAGCTCTAAAGTACAAAAAATGAATTACTACAATAGACCTATACTGGTCGCAATCGGCAAGACCAATCGCCAGCTCCTTCAGCTAAAATCAAAAAAAAAAAATCGCAGGCTTCTGAGGCTACAGGCCTTGAGCGCCACACGGGTTCCCAAATACTGAGGCATATTTCTCCCACTGTGTGATGGTGTCCATATTTGACCTTGAAAGCCAGCGCACCTGTTATGCTGTCCTGGAGCCTTGTTAGTGAAATGGATTCCAGCTGTCGATCGTTTTTGGTAAATAGCACTCTCCGGCGTTTGTTCATTGTGTCACAAAACACAGTTCTGGAAAAACAGTTTTTCCTTTGATGTGATTTATAATATGAAGTTTTTAAAATTGCCCTTCTTGGTACATTTCAATTACCTGCTATACGTTAAAACGACAAGTTTCCATTGCTTTGTCAACATCTCCAGTCTGTAGGGCTGTGAGTGCTTCTTGTAGCTCCATATTACATATTATAATATAATAAATTAATATGCCAGTACGGATACTGGCATACTAATTTATTCGCCCTGTCATTATTTTCGACCTCACGTACTAAAAACATGATTTTTTGAAAACAATGACCCCAAAGACATAAGAAACGAGACCTTACTCGAAATAAATGCAATAGTGTAAACTTTTTCGGAAAATAACGTTATTTTATGCATTTTTCTCGCCGCTATTTTGAAAAAAAGGGCCGTAGGACCTGGGACACTTATTTATGGCTTAAACATCTCAAATGCCACATGCCTCCATACTTTTTAGCTCCAATACAGGCGAAAATGCGGATTTGCCTCTGAGGGTATGCAACCATGCTGTAACAGGGCCCTCGCGGGCAATATTGTAACGAGGTAAATTTTTCGTTGCCAAAAATGCAGTTTTAATTAATAACATACCTCGTTATTTGCTCCGCTTACATTCGAATCATAGGTATTGTAAATTATTATTATAGATTTCTCCTAATTTAGCTAGCTGAAACCGAGAAACAGATTTCTACTTTAAATAGGTAATTTGATAAACCTGGCTGTCTATAATATTAATATTAATTACAAGATTTGATACGGAGGGCGTTGGTGAGACACCTGCGTAAATTAGTTTCATTAGACCACATTTTGAAATCACTTCTGTCCGATCCGTCAAACAGCCCAGTCGGGTATTATTCCGTATATCCAGCACATGTAAGTACACCGTTTTATCACCGCCGCTGGTTTCTTGTCGACCTTTTTATATTAACATCGATAAGAATAATTCACTAAAATGTGTGTTTTAAAGCAATAATTTGAAACCGATTCCGTTTAAATGTATCAGAATATAATTATTATTTCCCGACTTTGCCGAAATTAAATAAATTTATTAAATTATTACAATATAGTAAGAGAGTCCGAGTTAGGACATGTCAACTTCTCCGATTTTATCCAAATAGCCATGTTCGCAAGAATTTCCAAATGGGAAAAAGAACATGGATGATATTTCGAGAGAAAATGTGTACCGTTTACCGTTTATATTATTTTGATCCAGACCATTTGTGATGGTACTGCGATAAAATAATATGTGATTCTACCAAATGGGTAGAAGTTTTAATTACCGTAATTTTATTTTAGCTAGGTCGTAGCAAAATAAAATCTGTATTTGCAAAAATGATTTTTGTGAAATTTTTTGTAGTGTTAGTGTTAATTTACCGTTCATTTTGTTCCCAATATTTCGTATTAATACGAAATGGGACAAAATTCATTACTTTGAAATAATTTATAGAAATTTATTATAGTCCGGGAACTGAGAATAAAATCTAGGCTACCGTCAATAAATTAACTAACATTATATTCTGATACATAGACATTTTCCGCATAAAATCCGACAAGATACCACGTGGCCGAACCGAAATGCATTTAATGAAGGCACCCAGCTGTGGGGTTTGAGGCGCTTGGCAAACACCGCATCAAGTGTTGATGTAATTTCAACATTTCCGAACCGAACCGAAATACCACCGTTCTGATTATTGCTGTCTGTCCGTCTGGCAGAATAATCTCCGTCGTAAGCTGATACCAAATCCGATAACCGTTTTATTTTCCGAACCGAGTGTAACCAAGGTTACACACCGCTCCGAATCCGATAACCGTTTTATTTTCCGATCCGAGTGTGACTTAAGTTACCCACCGCACCGAATCCGAAAACCGTTTTATTTATTTGGTATCAGTTTTATTTCATTTTGCCAAGTTCTTCACACTTACACTCTGACCGTCCATGTAGGCATGATTATTGCTGTAGATAACCGCTTGCTTTTGCCTGGTATTTGCACGCTGTCCGTTTTTTTTAAATTACTTACTTGTGTAGTTTTTTTCCGTTTACTGTTATTTTTTTTTTATATACCGCTTTACTACTGTTTTTTTTTCACCGCTTTCACCGTTTGCTTGCTTACCACCGCTTGCTTCCACATTAATGAGTAGCTAACTAGCTTCTCACCGCCTGGTTACCCGTACGTCACAAAATGGCGCCCTACCTAATTCAAATTAAATTAAAATGACATATCTTAAGTTTTTGTTATTGTATTTATCAGAAACTCCGTATCTTGGTACTTAACCGTTTTTTATTGTTTTGTAAAAATTTCATTGTGTGTTAATAAACTTTGTTATTTACCGACATCTGCCTTTTACTGTTGAATGTGAGTGAAAGTCTAATCTGCCGTCCGGACCCCTGGACATACCGTGTCTCCACTGTAGCTATCCCAGCCCTACTGCAACAGGCTGCGTTTAGGAGGCTAATGTGGGACCTTTGCCCCACGTAAAAATTGCAAAGGTGGCGCTCGAGATTACCGAATTTAACCGAAATACAGCTCAGCGCCAAAGTGACGCCTCCACTTACCTATGCGCTAGGCAACTGGAAGAAAGCACGTCACAAAATGGCGCCCGAGCAGGGACCTAATTAAATGAAAGTAGACTTAATTTACCGAGGTAGACTTATTTAAATTAAATTAGACTTGATAAACAAAGATTGGATTTTCTTCACATTCGGCAGGCACCGAGTACAACCCGAAGAGTACCAATAGACTCACAGAGTCATGTGGGGTGTCATTTTTGACTATACCGAGCACGGGGAACCGATACCGACTACTGCCGATCCGATCCGACCGCACCCGAAGGCGTTATTAATCATTTAATAACCCCGTAAGATTTTTTTTCACCGAATGGCTGTTTCCGTGGTGTTGCCATCTGAAGAGGCTGCACTTTTACCGAAAATCCGAATTCCGACCGAACACTTCCGAAGTCTCCCGAAGTTACCCGAATACACAAAATACCGAGTTGGGAGTCGTTTTCAGGGTAATCGAACCCAAGGAAGCGTTTGGCAACACTAGAAAACCGATCCGATCAACCGTTCCGGCAAAAAGCGTGCTGTGGCCAAGTTATGGGTCCGAATCGAGTAAGAACCATACTAGGTGATAAATAGCACCCCGATACACCATCTGCACCGCCTTTTACCGACCGCCCGGATTTTGCCCGGAATACTTACCGACTCCGGTGTCCGGAGTTACTAGGCAAGCGACCCCTCGTTTAATAGTAACTCAAGGACCCTGAATCGATTGCCGTAGGTTTCATCATGATCCGACCATCCGTTCCGAAAAAAATTGTACCCTGGTGAAGGGGTAAGTTCAAATCCGTTAAATTCGATGGGAATCCGTAGTCCGCATCGCTGGACGCCGTCCAGACCGAATTTTACCGATTACCGATCACTGAGATACCGCTCAGTACCGTTCAACATCATTCCTGGCCAGCTATGACAGTACATCTTGAGAATGGGCTACTCTGAGATACCGCTCAGACCATTCACCGCCCTCTGTCACCGTACCGAGCCGTTTCCGATTATTACCGAACCGATCCGAGTACTTCCGAGTACATTAATAACCGTTTCCTGACCGCCTGCCGAATTTAATCCGTTCCTGTGCTGCCAGTGTAGCGAGAAGCTGCTCTGGTGAGCTACCGTCCGAATACTTCCGAAGTCGTACAAAAAGACCCGACGTCACAAATAGGCGTGCGGGGTATCGTTTTCAGGGTAACCAAACCTGAGGAAGCGAGGAGTATTGCTGCGAACGCGATCCAACCGGCTGTTCCGAGAGATGTTGATACTTTGGCATTTTCTTGATTAAAAATAAACTTGGAAATTTTTCGGCGAGACCGCGTCGAATAATTTTAGACAGTTTGGGATTAAGGGACTTTGTCATTTTTTTTCTCGAGGAATAGAACTACGATGTAACCAAGTTAGGAGTCCGTTCCCAGAATATTTGGTTGATAGCATCAATAAGGACCGTTCACATTTCAGTTTTACTGACTGACGACTCCGAAATATTTAGTTACTAGGAGTGTGACCACTCGTTTAATAGTAACTTGGAGACACAGAAGCGATTGCCGTATGTTGGAGTCCGATTCGAACATCCATACAGCGAGCACGTGTACCGTAGCAATCTGATAGGTTGCATTTACCGATTTTGCCGTTTACAACATTTTTCTATTGTTGTTTTGTTGATTGAATCTTTACCGAATAGAGCAGGCGCGACAGGAGTTCCACTGTGCGCAAACGCAGCTGTTCCTAGCTGCTCCGTATATACAAAACCGATCCGAACCTGAGGAAACGACTCGAGCTTGAGACCGCAAGCTATAAAGAACTCTCCGAATACTAACAGTACCGATCAATAACAATCATTGCAGTATACCGTTATATTTCAAACCGTTATTGAATACTTACTAATAGATATCAATTCTATTAGTATCATTACATTTCACAGTTGATTCGAAATAAGAATATTTGGATTTTAACTACTATCATTGAGAAGCTAAAGAATTTATCTGATACGAATTCGTTTTTTTTTTTTTCTTTCTCATCGTTTACCGTTTTTATTTAATTTCTTTTCATACAAAAAGAAACCCGTTCCGAACTTGTGTGTTCTTTGGATTCCTATCCAATACACACGTACATTAGAAACCGTTGTATTTATTTAATTTATATTTATATATTTATATAAATATTTTAAGTTATACTAATACCGTTACATTTATCAACTGTCAACGTTTACTTTTGCAAATATTTTGTTTAACATCTAAGAGTATCTTTTAACTGATACACCGTTACATAATATTTTTAATAATTACCGAATGCCGATCCGCACTTGTACCGATTATCCAGAATCAACATCATTTAATACAGTTACATTTACCAACTGTCAAGGTTTAATACCATTTTGCAAATATTTTGCTTACCGTCTGGCAGTACCTTTTCAACCGATCTGCCGTATACCGTTACATTTCCGACCGCTACCGTATACCGTTACATTACTAACCGTCACCGAATAAACACCGTTTTGCAAGCATTTTGCTTACCGGCTGCCAGTATCTCTTCAACAGATATACTGTACACCGTTACATTTCCGACCGTCATCGTACATCGCCGTTTTACTGAACAACATTTTTTACCGTCCGCCAGCACCTTTTCAACTGATACACCGTAAACCTTAACAAAGTGTAAGGTTAACACCAACAATGCTGGACAACGAACAGGAAGACCTGAAATAAGTGGCCAATACCCATGATCAACAAGAACTTCGCTCGTTGTACCGAAATTTACTCCCTGACTACAGGCAGTACATTCACCGATCCGAACTTACCGACATAGCAACTTTGATTGCCCAAATCAAGGAAGTCGAAATACTTCGTCAGGAAGTTCAGCAGACATACTGAACCGATACCAACCAAACCGCAGCCACGACCAGTCCGTTACCGCCGTTCCGATGTCATGAGCGTCCACAGACACATCAGGATCATCCGTCGTCACAATGTCCCTAGGGACAACCGTCTACCTATACATGTAGAAATAATTACCGTCTTCCGCCCTGATTGACACCGACTCCGTCCGTTCCTACCTGGGAAACCAAGTATGAGGTTTCTCATCCGAACAAAGGATACTCAGTATATCCGCTACGTCTGCTTAACTGGCTGATGGGAATCTTATAACCGTCGACCAGGTCTAGATTTTGCTATAAATCTGATCACTGGTACCGTCGATTTAAACACCGTCCGATCTCAGCACCGCCTCCTACCAGTTCATTGGAAGTAATTATCATAGCTGAGCTAACCGAATTTCTGGTCACCAAATTACCCCGTTTTGAGACCGTCACCGAAATCTACCGACTACAACCGCCAAACTTCCCGGGATACCGCCCAGGGAAGCCGCCGTTCTACCGATCCACAGTCCTCGCAACGACGTACTGAGCCGCCATCAACTGGCAGGAATCCACCGAACATTCGTCCAGTGGCGAGCCCCGTTGTGCAATACCGTCGAAGCCCGAGACTACATTTGTCCCAACCGTCCGTCGAAGTCAGCACGATTGACATTCATCACACCGACCGATTCACCGCCTAACGATGTCCTGCTACAAGGCACATCGCTATGCTACCGACCGTTAACAATTTTCTACTTTTCTTTTCTCTGTTTTTCTCTTTCATTATCCGTATTCTTCTCCACCGTTCCGACAGACAATTAAAGTCTGCCCACTGACCGTCCGTCCAGTCTGCCCGCACCGTTACCCACCGTTTCGACAGACAGGGAAAGTCTGCCCACCGTCCGTCCGTACCGTCCGTCCTCACCGACACGACCGACCCAGGGATCACTCCGCCGCCCGCCGCCCATTCATCTGCCCGTCAACGAGTAGACAATACTTCCAGAGTGACTCAATATAATCTGATAGGTTGACGATGGAGCGACCCCCAGTACCGGCATACGCTGGAAGAGTAAGATTTTTATTAGGGTCATTAACAAATTATGTTTCAGATGTTCGGTTGGAGGCCGTTCTCTTTTGTTTTTTGCTGTTGATGATACTCCGGTGACAGAGTCGCCCCGGAAGCTATCCATGTAATTAATTTCTTTTGTTTGGGAAGAAGAACCGCCGTCACTTACCGTTTTCTTATTATTTATATATACATTTTTTATATTGTTTGTACGTTATAGGGATCCGTACCGCTAGGAGTAGGAATAGGAAAAAAATAATAACTGCGTTTATTATTTTTTTATTCGAAGTAAGAGGGGGGTGTAACGAGGTAAATTTTTCGTTGCCAAAAATGCAGTTTTAATTAATAACATACCTCGTTATTTGCTCCGCTTACATTCGAATCATAGGTATTGTAAATTATTATTATAGATTTCTCCTAATTTAGCTAGCTGAAACCGAGAAACAGATTTCTACTTTAAATAGGTAATTTGATAAACCTGGCTGTCTATAATATTAATATTAATTACAAGATTTGATACGGAGGGCGTTGGTGAGACACCTGCGTAAATTAGTTTCATTAGACCACATTTTGAAATCACTTCTGTCCGATCCGTCAAACAGCCCAGTCGGGTATTATTCCGTATATCCAGCACATGTAAGTACACCGTTTTATCACCGCCGCTGGTTTCTTGTCGACCTTTTTATATTAACATCGATAAGAATAATTCACTAAAATGTGTGTTTTAAAGCAATAATTTGAAACCGATTCCGTTTAAATGTATCAGAATATAATTATTATTTCCCGACTTTGCCGAAATTAAATAAATTTATTAAATTATTACAATATAGTAAGAGAGTCCGAGTTAGGACATGTCAACTTCTCCGATTTTATCCAAATAGCCATGTTCGCAAGAATTTCCAAATGGGAAAAAGAACATGGATGATATTTCGAGAGAAAATGTGTACCGTTTACCGTTTATATTATTTTGATCCAGACCATTTGTGATGGTACTGCGATAAAATAATATGTGATTCTACCAAATGGGTAGAAGTTTTAATTACCGTAATTTTATTTTAGCTAGGTCGTAGCAAAATAAAATCTGTATTTGCAAAAATGATTTTTGTGAAATTTTTTGTAGTGTTAGTGTTAATTTACCGTTCATTTTGTTCCCAATATTTCGTATTAATACGAAATGGGACAAAATTCATTACTTTGAAATAATTTATAGAAATTTATTATAGTCCGGGAACTGAGAATAAAATCTAGGCTACCGTCAATAAATTAACTAACATTATATTCTGATACATAGACATTTTCCGCATAAAATCCGACAAGATACCACGTGGCCGAACCGAAATGCATTTAATGAAGGCACCCAGCTGTGGGGTTTGAGGCGCTTGGCAAACACCGCATCAAGTGTTGATGTAATTTCAACATTTCCGAACCGAACCGAAATACCACCGTTCTGATTATTGCTGTCTGTCCGTCTGGCAGAATAATCTCCGTCGTAAGCTGATACCAAATCCGATAACCGTTTTATTTTCCGAACCGAGTGTAACCAAGGTTACACACCGCTCCGAATCCGATAACCGTTTTATTTTCCGATCCGAGTGTGACTTAAGTTACCCACCGCACCGAATCCGAAAACCGTTTTATTTATTTGGTATCAGTTTTATTTCATTTTGCCAAGTTCTTCACACTTACACTCTGACCGTCCATGTAGGCATGATTATTGCTGTAGATAACCGCTTGCTTTTGCCTGGTATTTGCACGCTGTCCGTTTTTTTTAAATTACTTACTTGTGTAGTTTTTTTCCGTTTACTGTTATTTTTTTTTTATATACCGCTTTACTACTGTTTTTTTTTCACCGCTTTCACCGTTTGCTTGCTTACCACCGCTTGCTTCCACATTAATGAGTAGCTAACTAGCTTCTCACCGCCTGGTTACCCGTACGTCACAAAATGGCGCCCTACCTAATTCAAATTAAATTAAAATGACATATCTTAAGTTTTTGTTATTGTATTTATCAGAAACTCCGTATCTTGGTACTTAACCGTTTTTTATTGTTTTGTAAAAATTTCATTGTGTGTTAATAAACTTTGTTATTTACCGACATCTGCCTTTTACTGTTGAATGTGAGTGAAAGTCTAATCTGCCGTCCGGACCCCTGGACATACCGTGTCTCCACTGTAGCTATCCCAGCCCTACTGCAACAGGCTGCGTTTAGGAGGCTAATGTGGGACCTTTGCCCCACGTAAAAATTGCAAAGGTGGCGCTCGAGATTACCGAATTTAACCGAAATACAGCTCAGCGCCAAAGTGACGCCTCCACTTACCTATGCGCTAGGCAACTGGAAGAAAGCACGTCACAATATTTCTTGTATCAAAGGGTAGGGTCTAACGAATAAGTGTACCAGATTTCAATGCTTTAGCATAAAATGCAAGGTGAGATCCATTCGTGCAAGTTACCGTCCGGACTAACAGACACCAAGAGTTCCTGCACCCACTTCACAGGTACAATAGATACCAGTGATAGGTAGAAATTGTAGTTGGTGGCAAAGCAAATACGAAGCAAATATGGAGCAAAAATCCAGGTTGAAACTGTTGTAGTTGGAAATAAATTCGTCATTTGCTTCTCTTTCCGCCTTGCTTTGAATGTTTGCAGTAGCTAATTTTATTTGGTATGTGAGAAATGTTCTAGAAACTACATATTCTAAAATTGGAAAGGCAACATCAATATTCGTCATATTACCAAGGACCACCATCACGATGTTGAAGTGTTCTGTTTCAATTCCTCTCTGCAATGGATTTTTAGGGTTACGTGCTAGAGCTAACATTATTTCAGCAAGTTCTTCATTGGCATCTCACATTTGAATTAAGCCTCTAAATGCATTTATAAGAGCACAAGCTATTTTTAAGAAGTCGACCAAATGAAAAAGTTACTGCATGTACTGCATGAGTATTAAGTCTCTAAAGAACTTGAAAATTGATTTTAAATGCCCATTTTGTGACTCCACTAAAAACTAAGAAACCACTACTATCTAAAATAATATATGCACATTTTATAAACACAAAATAGTATAATAGATATGTGTTTCCTTGAAAGCATTACGCTAATTGAATACGAGATCTCACAACTGATATATCATTCTTTGAACTGAATTTTCTACATCACCCTGTATGGTTTAGTTGACGCAATTCAACCAAGACCTCACTTTTGGTAGCACCAACAGCATATTAAAATTTCAAAAAATTCTGTCTGTGTACGTAAATCCAAAACAGGTGTGAGATGTCCTTTGACTGTTCTCCGTCAATTAGTTTTCATAATCTACATGGTTTGAATCGTGGAAACCGAAGGAATCTCGGAGGGCCATTTTCTTACGAATACAAAACTTCCCTTTGGTAAGCAAGGGAAGTAAGACCCAATCTCTTTAGCGTAAAGTACACCTGTTATGGACACCCATAGACTAAGACTATAATTTTTCCAAGTGTGAAAAATCGCCACTGAGAATGGTTTTTGAAGAGCACAGATCGTGAAAGGGCATTGACAAGAGCGAGCACTTTTTTGATAACTAAACTATACTACTTACTGAGTACAATTTAAGAATTGCAAAATATACAATTTCTCGTCAGAAACTCTAATTTAACTGTAATACTTTCATAAATTAGCACAGGAATTACCAGAAGTATTGGAGTTATTCGCAAAATATCTGTGTTAACATCTACATTGAGTGTTTCCCTGCAAATTTTTTTAATTGTACGTTATATTGAAATATTTTCAGATTTATCCAGGTTGAAACCGCTTTTTTCTACAAATGGTGGAATAAACAAAAGGACTCTGTGAAATCCAGTGTAAAAGGTCTTATTAATGAGGGTCGACTGGAAATTGTGAATGGAGCTTGGTCCATGAACGATGAAGCTGCGACACATTATCAGTCTACGATAGATCAATACACTTTAGGTCTAAGTTTCCTCGAAGATAATTTAGGTAAATGCGCGAGACCTAGAGTAAGTTGGCAAATAGATCCATTTGGTCACAGCAGAGAACAAGCATCTTTACTCAGTCAATTTGGTATGGATGGACTATTTTTCGCTAGAATGGACTATAGAGATAGAGAGAAACGTAAAAAGAGTAAAACTATGGATTTACTTTGGACTGGAAGTGCTAATTTAGGTAGGCAAATGAAATAATCCGTAAATATTAGTAATATTATGAGTAAGCATCGCGGATATATCACAAGTGTTTGGTATTTAATCTCAGTTATTAATATTTTATGTTAAATATTTTAGATATTTAATCTCGACTAGCGTTAAATTTCCCTTCACCATCACTTCCTTTCGCGTATTTGCCGTATTTTTCTTTAACGGTGAGAACTACCAATAACAGTTCGTGATGCTCCAGAGTCCAAAAGACCAACACACGTAGGTCCATATATCTCCACAATTAAATAAAGACAAGCATCACCTTCCTTACACGTGAACATACTACAAATGCGTTGTCGACGATATTCCGTACCCACAAAATTTAACCATTCATTCCGAGAATCATCAGCCGGTTTTCTAATTGCCCAAGTCGTCGACCGAGGAACGCTTTTGGAACAAGTAGGGGCCATCCATAAATTATGTCACGCTTTAAGGGGAGGAGGGAGGTTCTGAAAGTTGCGACACTTTGTAACAGGGGAGGGGGAGGGGGGCTAAAGCAATTGTGATGTCACAATATAAGAAAATAATTTTATGCCTAGTATCTTGATTATTTATTATCAGCTCCCTTGATATTAGTAATTTACATAAGAGTTACCGTGACGTGACAGACAGGTGGTGAGGGGATTGGGCGAGCATGACAATGTGCGACACAATAGGGAGTGGGGTCGAAAATTGGCAAGAGAAGCGTGACGTCATTTATGGACGGCCCCGTACTACATGAATACTTAGTAACATCCAGTTTTCCTCATCTGATATAAAATTTACGTTCTCGTTTTTCTCTGCAATTCTGAAAACTGTGACCAACAAACCAATTCCAACAGTTGCGATCTGTCACAGTGTCCATCGAATGAACCGAATTTGTCATGAAGTTACGATTGCGATTGCTAGAATTGGATGGTCCGGGCTCGCCAGCTAAGTCAGGTTCCAGTGCACTAATACTTGAATTCAGCGAAGGTCTAGATCGAGAGGCTATATCTCTGTTGATTTCCCAATTTTTACACAACTTCCTAAGATCATCGACATAATTTATTTCTCCTTGTGAACCTAATTGATGGATGTAGTGGATTTCTTCTCAGGATATACAGCTTTTCCTGTTCAGTGGCTGGATGATCTTACCTATTAAAGACATCTATATAGCGGCACATGAAAAGCAATAAATGTAAATAAAAAAGGCCAATAAATATGAATATATATGAGTGGAAAAGAATTAATTATTTGTAAAAAAAAATCTATTGTTTTTTAATTTGTTGAGGGAGTTTTCAAATATATTAACTGTTGAAAGAACTGAAATTACAATTCTGATAGGTGGGGAATTTTCTCTAAGTTTTGTTCTGTAGGTATACCAAAATGTCTCTAGGCTTCACTCTCTGTGGATTATAATAATTGAGTTGTGATAGAGTTTCTGGAGAATACAGAGGGTGTAGTTAGTTTCATATCGTTAAAAAACTGGTAATAGGGGCGACAAACAAAAAACCTATATGACTTTTTTCTCTAGGGGCACTTTGAAAAAACTGACCTAGGTTTAAAAATTTAATGTTAAGGTAGGAAACATTTCGGAACCACTGTTTTTCAAGGTCAATGGATGTTATAGTTCCGAATATTAGAAATAATAAAAAACTGTAACACCCGACTTGTGTTCCCGCCGGAAAGTGCGGCACTTTGATGGGATTACTTGTACCGAACTTTTATACTACTAATTATGCAAATGTAAATAATTCCTTCTCTTTCGGCACAACGCAAGCATAGCAAGGCCGCAAGGGTTTAAATAGGATTTGTTTACATGTGATTTTTAATTTGGAACAAAGTTATTGTAGCTTTTACTGTCGTTTATACGAATTTATAAAATTTAAAAGTGGTTTATTAACATTTATAACATTATGTTAAAAGCTTAAAAAATTAGTAATTATTTTATGAAATTGGAAAACGAACAGTTAGACGTCCGAGATACGATAACAGAAAATAGTTGTGTATTTTAAGTTAGTTTTCTGATTTTTTTAACGAATTGGGCGCATAATTTTTCTCAATCAGGTATCGGAAACTAAACATCGAGTCTTTGGTCTCTATTAAAATCAATGTAAATAATAATAAACAGAACAAAACAAGACAGCGAATACTAATAATAATAATAATAATCATACCTTTAATGCCCAATAGGTAACACCCAATAACTGAACAATTATTTTGAATTTTTCACAAAAATTGTTCATTTGGTAAATTAGGATCATTCTTTATGGTTTCTATGCACATTAAAATAGATTGTTGCAATTGTTCTAAAGTGTCAATTGGATGACGGTAAACCAGAAATTTAAAATGCCCCCAAAAATAAAAGTCCATCGGATTAAAGTCGGGCGATCTAGTAGGCCATGGTACTGGTCCGCCACGTCCAATCCATCGTCGAGGAAACTTTCTGTTAAAAAAAATTCGAACAGCCAGATTAAAATGGACTGGCGCGCCATAGTGCAAATACCACATTCTTCTGCGCGTAGCCAAGGGCACATCTTCCACCAAATTTGGCAATGTTTGTTGCAAAAAATTTAAGTAAGTCTAGCGGGTAATTGTATAGGTCCAATTATTTCATTACCGCAAATTCCAGCCCTCAACTTAACGCTGAACCGTCGTTGAAAATGCGCCCTTCTTATTACACGTGGATTTTCGTCTGCCCAATAGTGCATATAATTTAAAATTATACTCTCCATTTCTGGTAAAACACGACTCATCAGAGAAATACAGAACGTTTAAAAAATCCTCATTTGCCGCGTGTTTTCTTCAAATCCACTTACAAAATTGCATTCGCTCTGCAAAATCTTGAGATTCTAGTGTTTGGACGCGTTGCTAGTGATGTAAGTTCATATCACTCAATGTCCTCCATACCACAAAATGGGATACTCCCATACGATTCGCGATATCGCCGGTGCTTAAAGTTGGATCCTCTTCTACAAGTTCCAAAATTTGAACCTCTGCGTCAATTACCCTTTCTTCCCGGTGTGGACCTCGTTCTCCTCCATCGAGACAATATGTTTCTCGAAGATGCTGGTCAATACTAAAAAATGTACGAGCACAAAGATGACGTTGATTAGAGAACCTTAAACGATATAGCTCTTCCGCACCAGCTGCATTTCCACCACTTTCTCCATACACCAAGTGCATATCCGCGAGCTCTGGATAAGTGTAATCTCCCATAATGTCCAAAATCTGCGTTTTAAAACACCACAGTAAACTGTGAATTAACGTTATCAATAAAGGAAACAAAAAGAAAAACTTGGTCCAAAATCTAAAAAGTAACACAAAAGCACGAATGAGAAGTAGTGTCTTACGTAACCAAGTACTAGCGACTTGAACGATAAGTCAATAATATAAATCTTAACATAAGTGGCACAAAATTCAAAAAGAGCCAAAGCAACAGACAAAACCAAGGAGAGGGTAGGTCGTGTCGTGTGTTCGTTGTTTACGAAGTAAGGACACAAACTGAAATTATTACTTGAGAATATTACAAGGAAGAGTATAGTACCCGTAATGAGATAATTTGGCCGTAAAGAAGCAAAAAACATGGCGGTGTCCTCTGTCGGTCACTTTCAACTGCTTTGTCGGCATGCTTTTGCAGAAATGTTAGAGTATCATGTGCGACAAGACGCGAAGCAATAAATCCTACCCCAATATGCCAGCATTTCTCAAACTATGTTATTAAGTATTTTGGAAATTTTTTATATTTTTTTTCTCCAAAACTATAAGCTTTAGACCCCATGTTGTATAAGGTTTTTTGTTTGTCTTGTCATTCCCTACTGCCAGTTTTCTTAATGACATGAAACTAATTACACCCTGTATACGTTCAGTTACGATATCAGAAATAAACAAGATATCTTCCTTCTTACTTATAGTTTAAATATATTAAATTCAGCTCTTATTAAGTAATACTCATTATAATTCGGATATTTTTTATATTTTTTGTAATATAGGTATGAGAGAATTTTGTTTTGTCTCTGCATGTTTCGAATGCGTCTCGGTAGTCCCAGGGTCCCAAATCTGTTACTCAAATTCTAATTTAGATCTAACAAAAGAATAAAATAACAATTTTGTAGTTTCCGCATCATAAAACCCAAGATTTTATACGCCTTTTTTACCATACTAACAATATGCTCTAAAATATTTTTTTTTTATTAAATAACACCCCAAGATCCCTTTGTTTTGTCACTATGGTCAATTTTACATTACTTATCTTATTTGTGTATAATAGCTGATTCTCTTTTAATGAACAAGTCATTGTAGTTATGATTCCTGTATTCCGACAGAAGTGCTGAATCTGCATCTTTTCTTGTCATTTTTTTTACATCGAACTTAAAAATCTAATGGTTAACTTATTTTTTTAGGAAATAACAGTAACATTTTTACCTCAGAATTTTACGGTCATTACAGTGCCCCAAGTGGTTTCTGTTTTGACATAGTTTGCAACGATCCTCCAATTGTCACTGACAAAGAGAGCCCTGAATATAATTGGGAAACTAGAGTAAGTAAATGTATTAGAAACAGAAGAAGGTAATACTGATTCATATGCATGTTACAGGTAAATGATTTTGCAAATATTATCAAAGAACAGTATACGTCGTTCCCTACCAATAATTTATTAATTCCAATGGGAGATGATTTTAGGTGGACAGCCGCCCATAATGGATATATAAATATTGACAGATTAATAGAGTAAGTGTAGTAGTATAGGAGCCAGCGTGCAATCATCTGACACACTTGTAGTAGCTAGACGCATTATTAATCCTCTTTCTTGGAGCTTGATAGACAATAGAACTTATATGAGAAATTTATTTAGTGGTGGAAACTTCACTAGATGACTCTTGAAACTCGACATATTTTTCATGGTTGGTGCAAAAAAAAGTATAAAGTATAAATCTGATATTTTTTATCGATTACTGTTACATGAGTGAGTGCAAAAATGCGATTGACATACATGTCGGTATGGGGGTTTCCAGAGGCAGAAACTATTAACCCGCAAGATATTTCACTGGGCGTGGCAGATTTGTAACAAGCTGACTTTTTCTTCCCGATTAATTACCACTTGGCAATTACCACTGGCATACATATCGGTTGGTGCCTTTCTAGCTACATAAACTGTTAACAACATCCAACAAGCATGGTAAATTTGTAACAGATTGCTTTATTCTAATAATTCATTTATATTCAACTAGTAGAAAAATAATGTCTACATATATTTTTAACAGTGCTGAATCGTAATATAGGCCCCTGAAGTTGTGAAGATATTAATTAACTTTGTATTATTTGTAACAAACTAATTTTGAATTCAAGCTGATTTCTTTATTATCATTATTATATTATTATTATTATACTTATATTGCATTTGATCGACACATTTTTAAAACCGGTAATATTGCTCGTAGAGAAAAAAAATTTATATCACTGTGTTGGTGATCAAATTCTGAACAACTTTGAAAATGTCCGTCGATCTGTTTGACTGTCCGTCCGTTTGTCTGTCCATCTGTCTGTTCGTCCCGTTTCTTGTAAGCACGATAACTTAATCCATTAACGCCTGAATAAATTTTTTTGTAATATTTTATGTTTTTTTTGTATATCCTTATTGTCTTGAGGTCTACTTATACCAATATGCAGTTTTTTTTGTTGTTTTTTAATTGAAGAATGTGGGGGGCTCAGTACCCATATGGACCCACTAGGCGGTTTGCCTGCAAAAATGTATTTGCTTGTTAATCATACAAAAATGTCACAAATTGATCTTTTATTGACAGAAATATACATGTTTAGTTTAGTTTTTAGTATGAAATTTTTTGAAGCACCCAATGCACAAACCAACGTCGCATTTATCGCACATGGTGCGTCCCTTGCTATCGCAATTGTTTCCCGCGCATCTTCTTATTCTATTATTAGGAACTGCTACGACATAATGACCTGTATTATCTGTTCTTAAGTCTTCACGGGGTTTGGAAGTTCTTCCAGCGGACTTTGGGGCGTTTTTAAACCTGGTCAAATAGTTCTTAAAGTAAATAATCCAATCCAATCTATTTTCAAAATTTTACAATAAAACGTACCTGTGCAATACATCTTCTAAATTCTAATTGCGGTACTGTACGCCCACTTTTCTTACAAAGCTGCCAAGCATTTTGAAGAGAAGCATCGAGCAAGTATGTGAAAATAGGCCAGTACCACTTTTTTCCTCTTATTCCAATGCGATAGCTGTAATAAAGAAAAACATTTTAGTATTTGAACATAATACTAGGACTAGTTAAATACACATACTTTGATATGCTTTCATCCATTACATCCGTTCCTCCCATATTTTTATTATAGTGTAGAAATGCATCTGGTCTTGAAATTGGAATTTTCTTCCTCTCCTTGCGAGAAAATCTGTCAGCAGTCTTTAGTGGTTCTACTCCATATGAGGTGCTAACAATAGTGACGACACCGTTGTCCATCCATCGAATAAATTTGATTCCCACATTTTTTCGAGTGTTGTGGAATACGAACCCCTTATTTTCTGTTTCATGAGTTTTTTTGGAATCAACGGACATACTCGTGGAATTCGATTCTCCCGTATTGTTCCTGTTGCACCATAACCATTCTCTTTTAGTGTGCAAAGAAGATTGATTCCAGTGAATAGGTTATCAATGAAAAAATTATAACGAAGCAACCTCTTAGTTTCATCGAAGTCCTCAATCATTTGTAAGAGAGGTGCTGCCGCCTTTCCAAATAGTTTTTCATAAGTAACATTAGCTCTTGGATTCCTACCTTGATATATCTCGAAATTAATCAAATAACCGCTAGGTGCTTTCAAGCACCATACCTTGTATCCAAATCTGATAGGTTTGCTACGGATGAACTGTTTACATCCATGACGCCCATAGTATCTATTCATCGATTCGTCATATGACAAATTTGGCTCTGGTATAAAATGGTCAAGAAACTTGTTTTTTAAAAAGTCTGTAAGGGGTCTAAGTTTATAAATCTTGTCTTCAAGATCCACAGTGTTGTTGTCAGCAAAATGAAGAAAACGACATATTTGCAAAAATCGGTCTCTTCTCATAGCTTCATAAACCATCTCATTTCGCATGTCTTTGTCGGTTTCCCAATAACTTCTTTTTGACGGAAGTTCGTTGTAGCCACTTACTATTAAAATGGCAAGGAATATCTTTATGTCTTCCAAAGAAATCTGCGGATCCTGGCAATTTTTAAATATGGCATATTTCGTTATTTCCTGTGAAATTAACAATAGTAATTGATTGGAAAAGAAGAGTTCAAATAAGTCAACATATGACATGTCTTTGTACTTTAAATAGTCTTGCTCTGGAAAGTCGTACTTTGAAAGTTCCAAATCTCCTTCACAAAATTTCAAACCCGATGGTACAGTGGCGATTTTTAATTTTTGTGTGATAGATTGATTGAGTGTAGAACTACTCGCTGCGTCATCCTGTATATTATCCGAAAAATCGCGGTTCAGTTCTTCTTCTATTCCTCCAATCCTTCTATTGTTCGTGAAACGTATTTCGGCCCCAGCAGTAAGTTGTCGGCTACTTAGATTATCGGCGAGACCGCCACCGTCCTCATCTCCTGAATCCTCATCACTAAGAACGTGGCTATCAGGAGGTTCTATGTTAACATCCCCAACCTCTGTATCGGAATTTGAGTCGTAGGCAATGTCTAGAGCCTCTTGTAAGGTAATTCCACTGCAAAAGTATAATTTTTATAGTCAAACTTAATTTTCCCTACTAAACGCCTAGTGGTCCCATATGGGGACAGTCTTGTTTACTTTACTGTACACAATCACTCAATACATATTTAACTATAGTCATGTGGGCAACTTCTTATACAATGTTTCGGGTAATGGTTAAAATAATATAAACAATATTATTGTAAAAAAACATGCCAATAATTTACTTACACCATGCGAATGTCCATGATTTCTGCACTTAAAAAACAGTCACCGTAATAAAATGTCTCCAACGTAGGCGTGAACAACCAAACGGATGCGCAAACTATATGCGCGTGTCAACTCAAGTGTATAGAACAAGTATTAGATTAGAACAGAATTTAGGCAATACATAATTCATAATTTCTTACTTCGTAATATTACGGGTCACGCATTCTGGGCCCAAATGGACCGGCTAGGCGCTAATGGGTTAAGAACGAAAAGTCCAATTGTATTGGACCGTAAGTTAGTGCTAGCTACAGGACAAAAAAAGTTATTAATTTTTTGAATTTGAGAAAAACATTTTTATATGTTTTATAATTAAATAAAAAGAATGTCTAAAACTAATATTATTTACAAAGAAAAACTGCGAAAAGTATCCTATAAAATGTGCAACAATTGTATAAATAGTGCAGTAAATTGGCGAAAAGTATAATGTTTACTCTAGTTATTATTTATTACGATGCAGCGAGTACAACAGTGAAAATGGCAGATATTTCTGTCATATATCCATCGAGATATTCCTTAGTAAAGTAAGTAAAATACAATGAACCTCGTCATAACCAAATAAATACATACAGAGAAAAGCTACCACAATGACGATATCGAAAGATTGAGATAGGCATTTTCAGGGCGTCGCGTCGTAAAGTGGCGTATGATGACGTTATAAACGGGTGCACTATTTTTGCATATATCTCGAGAACGGAAAAAGTTAATATTGTGAAATTTTAAGTGCATAATAAGAATATTGAGTACTATATAAAAACGTATAAAAACCACCTGAAAAGAATATCATGGAACAAGCATATTACGAAAAATATATAGAGTTTCAAGAGTCATCGTCATGCGTCATAGCGAAGTTTCCACCACTAAAGAAATTTCTTGTTTCACTTTTTTTGTTTGCCAAGCTCTAAGCACCAGGATTAATAATGTCTCTAGCTGTTACAAATGCATTAGGATTGCACGCTGGCTCCTGTACTTAAGATACCTATATTAACTATTGGCGACAACTGTAATATATTGCATTATTTTGGTAGAGGTTTCAAAATATTCACTCCGAAGATTGATGATAAAGAAGTCAATGTAATATATTCCACACCGTCATGTTACACTAAGGCTGTACATGATTATGTTGAATCAAATAACGTAGACTTGGACGTAAAAACGGATGACTTCTTTCCATTCGCCGAATTTCCTACCACAGTTTTGACAGGTTACTATTCATCAAGACCATCATCCAAGCGGTTGGAGAGATTTGCAAATAACTTACTTCAGGTAATTATTTGAAGCATATTAATGAAATTAATAATAAATAATTGAATAATTCCTGCTAGGAGTCGAGTTTGGTCGGCCACGAAGTCGGACGCGTTTAAGTGGCGCCTAATATATCTCAAATAAACTCAGTTAAGAGTTAAGACTGTGGGAAATCATGCGAAATTGCGTTGAATTAAAGCGTGGACAATTCTACCTTAGTTGATATAAATTAGCATAAGTCTGACTATTTTTTAAATGAGACAACTAAAAGAAAGCAAACAATTGCAATCGAACGACCCCGTGCTAGGTATCAATTAGTTCGTCGTAAACTCATAAATTACTCTGCATCAACTACCAGGCAAGGGTCGCACCAGTAACAGATATATGAAGTGAAGTGAAGGCGATTACAAAAAAAAAGCTAAGCTGTATTTATTTCATTTATTAATGCATTTAATTTAATTTATTAACGCTATTAACTTCATTAACTTAATTTATTAATTCAAAATCTAATTAAAGCCGCAGTTGAAACTGAAAAAACAAACTAATATACAGGTTGTATGAAATATTTTCCGGGGCCTCTTTCTCCTAATCCGCTGAAAAAGCTCTTTCTACCGTAAGACAGGCCTCCTCCTTGCACCGTAAATGAATATTTACCTGTGGAACGGTTAATAGATCAAGGCTCCTTGCGGCGAGCTAATGTATGTAGTATGTCTTCATAGACAAATTAAATGGACACACTGACACGGGATGTTGAAAAAAACACTGATTTCTGGGAAACATGAAACCATATATGGACGCAGGCGGTAAGGAGGTGGTGCACACTGCTAGATTCGGAAACAGAAGAGAATAGCAATTCTCAAACCACTAAAAAATTGGTACTTTGACACTGATTTTCGTAATTAACTCAAAACGTGTTATATATAATGCGAAAGTGGTATAGCGTTAGAAGGAAGATTATTAATAACACACACTTTAGTATTTTGCTTATTTCTGAACGGTAAAATTGTTCTAAAAACATGGCAGTTTTAAAGATGGCGCTCGAACTGTTATATACAATGTGACCCATTTAAAATGGAAACACCTTTATAACTTTTTTATTCTTTGTCCGAGTTCAACCAAATGTTGCCAAAATATAGAACAAATTAGGATCTACTTATGGTAAAAAAAAACATTCGCCTCCTACAAATGCAAAGCCACCTACGGTACCAAAATAAATGGAAAAAATAGAGAAATCGTATTAGGCATTTTTTATCGGAAAACTTTATTAATGAAAGTTGTTCGAAATTGTCCAAAAACCTAAAGTTCAAAATTTCAGTAATATTAAAAAATATTGAATGTTGTTTTCGAAGTCCAAAATGCCGACAAAATTTAAAAAAAATACAAATCACTTGACAGCTACCTGACAGCTTACGTTTAATTTCAAATAAAGTCGTCATTGTACAATTTTCTAAAAAAAAAAATTCACAGATTTCTCAATCCTTGCAATCATCGAGACATTGGAAATGATAACACCATACATAAAACATAAAGTTTTTCAACTTTTTCCGGACTCGGCTTCGCCTGAAATGGCACGATCCACTACTCCGCTGTATTTCCACCTTAAATGAAAACTGGTAACTTAACCCCCCGTGACATATGCAACCTATGTTACATTTGCGTATATCAGCCGTTGCATACACGCAGTCTCACTCGACCGCAACACCACTATATTTCCACCTTGAATGAAAAATGGTAACTTGACCCCCTGTGATATATGCAACCCATATTACATTTGCGTATATCAGCCGTTGCATATGATAGTCTCAGTCGACAGCGACACATTACTTTGAAATAAATAAATATTATTATTGTCACTCAATTTGTACAACAGACAACCTATATCAGTTAGTTGCAATTCTGACACATAATTTATTTTCAAGCGGGCACCTATTTGTAGCAAGCTGTGTGTCCTACCTGCATCGCTGTGCAACTTTTAGGTAATCTCCCGACACGGTAGGTAATGTAATTGGCAAGCGCCGCAACCTAATCGATAGTAGCGCGGCCTTTTCGGCAGCCGTGTACACATTTTTGCTTGAATAATATAAAGTCATACATTTTCAGTTTGTGGCAGGTCAAATTTTAATTCGCTACTTATTGATTAATCAGTAAACATTAAATTCAATCGCAAAATAAATTATCTGCCAAGGATATCTTCGAACAAAAATAATTTAGTGTCATTGTAAATGTTGGCCAGTTTATTAGCATTTTCTAGCTCGAGCAGTGTATATAGAGATGAGCGTACAAATATCGGATGCGCAGTGGATTCATAAAAAATAAAATCGATTACAACAAATCTCAAGAGTAACTGAGCCTACTAGTTTTCTCTATACTGTGCCGCAACATCGCTGTCTTTTGACCTTGAACAAAAACTGGTAACTCTATCCCATATACGAAAACATAAACATTTCCAATGTTAAAAAACAATTAAAATGATATTTTCGGACTCGGACATTGTTTTAAACAAAATTTCAATAGTCTTTAATGTTGCTGAAATTTTGGACTCTAGGTGTTTGGACAATTCTGAACAACTTACATTAATAAAGTTTTTCGATAAAAAAATGCCTGACATTATTTATTTTGGTACCGCAGGTGGCTTTGCATTTGTAAGACGCGAATGTTTTTTGGCCATAAGTAGATCCTAATTTGTTCTATTTTTTGGGAAAATTTGGTTCGTCGGACAAAGAATAAAAAAGTTATAAAGGTGTTTCCGTATTAAATGGGTCACGCCGTATGTCCAATATTTAAGTTTTAATATCTCTAAGATACATAGGATAAAAATAAACATTATAATTCTTTTTAAAGTATATTTTTTTATATCCGTACAGATTTAAAACTAATGTAGTTATCCAAAACCTGTAGTCAGAAATAAATTGTAAGAGGTGCTCATCAAATTTCAGAGGAGGTCAATTTCGACCTTTGGAATTTGCCAAAATATACAAAATAAGTCCGAGGTAATGTTGGAATTTCTACAGGGTTTGCTTAATTGTTCCCTGGGGGTGCAGAGAACTCTCTGGCACCCCCTGGTACCTCTGGTACCACCTGACACCCCCTGCAATATTTCTGGCTACAGACCTGTAGTTGCCGGCATTTTCCACGAGGCCTTATGCACTGCAATTATTGAAAACTATTATTTTTAATATGCGTATTCTCTTTATAAAGATTTAAGGTATTTACTATTATGTAAAATAATTCTGTAAAAATATTCATCTGTTTATTAAGCTATCATTAGAGGAGAACAAGAGGCAAACTGCTACCTATAAATTATTTGCAGTCACTAAAAATATGTAAAATACTAATTTTAGTATCAAAACCCTCTACGAGTATTACACCGCAAATACTATAAATAGTAGAATATAACATGTAGGATCATTTTTTGATAATAGTTATTTATTGCATAAGTGTTTTAGATAGCGTTTTATCCACACAAGAAAGTTTAAACTCGAGAACGAAGTTCGATAGTTTAATTTTCTTAAGTGAATAAAACGCGACTAAAACGCGAATGCTATAAGGTCAGTATCTGGGCCCAGGGGGTAACTGGGCCATGGTTTTTCCGTAGAATTTGTGGGGGTAATTTCACTTCAAGCAGTTGGCAGCACTGAAGGACAATGTCATCTCACTACAACAATTAGTCTCATGTTTCTGAGTGTTGTTGCTTTCATGTAGCAATTTTTTAAATTTTGTAGTGCAAAATTTTCATAGCAACGTGATGTAATCTTGATTTTTATGAAATGCTACAGGTTTACTGTATATATTATCAAAGTTACAGTTAATTTAGCGTAAATTAGAAGCATGATATATCCCTAAAATGTTATTGCAAGCATGTATTCTGCGTTAGGTTATAAGCTTGAGTGGGTGGCCCAGTTACCCCCACAATTCTTCAAAAATGGGGTAAGTGGGCCAGTTAATTGGGGTATCTGGGCACGGCTGGGACCAAGTTACCCCAAGCACATTAAGTATATTGTTTTTGTTTTTATTTATTAGGTAAATGTAGATCACTGCGCACAGTCACTCAAAAAATATCGATCTGAACCCGGGACCCGACATATTAATCCCTATGTATTTTGTCGAACACGAATCTGATGTCCGTTTAGCTACATCACCCACCATTTTTTTTGTAAATCGCGAAAATAGCCTAAGCAACCTTATTTCTTTAGATTATTTTCGCGATTTACAAAAAGTTGGTGGGTAACGGAGCTAAACGGACATTGTATTCGTGTTCAGCACGTCAAAATACATAGGATTACTATGTCAGGTCCCTGGTGTAGATCACTTTTTTTTGTGGGCCTGTGTTATTTATGCTTACCTGAAACTGGATGTTTTTTACATTTAATTTTGCCCTTTTTACTTTAACAGAAGTTGTGTTATTCCTAAATTTGAATAAATTTCCACCTAATTGTTATGTAGTAGTTCTCTTACATCGTCGACAACTCGACTATGATGTGATTTAAATGACTTGTGGTAATTTTTGTACGAAGTTTACATGTTTACCAACACGCCCACTTACCCCAGTTCAAATAACAATCGTTTGTATGAAACCAAGACTCATATGGTCCAGTTGCCCCAATTTCTAGGGGTAACTGGGCCCATCAGACTTTATATTATTTAATTATAATTATAAAGAAAATTAAATTTTATTCGGGATTTAAATATTATATATTTAAAGACTGTATATTGTATTATATATAAAAAAATATTTTAGATATTAATATAACTTATTAGTGGTTCTCAGGCAAGTTCAAAGTATAATCTTCTCGCTCAGGTTGTAAAATCATGGCCCAAATACCCCAAGTGACCTTACAACGTTTTATCCACAATCACGGTCATTTGGAATAAGATTTCATCAAAGAGTGATTTGACATTTCGCTCTATCAGCAGCTGTAACGTAAAAAATTATTGAAATTAATTTAAAAAACTTGGAAAGTGTTGAATGGTTGCTATTTAGATTTGATTGTTTATCGATTCCATTTGTAAAAATTTGTGAAGTTGGTGAAAATTGCAAGAAAGCGATTTTGTTTCTGAGAGAATCCTTCGGGAAGCTGAAGAAGCAACTCTTCAATTATTGCCTGCGAAGTCCGGGGAACATTATGAAAAAGTATTTTCCAAATTTAATGAATGGAAAGAAAAACGGGGGGTAATGATAATAAATGAGGAAGTTCTGCTATCGTATTTCTTAAATTTGAAGAAGTATGCAATTTCATCCATGTGGTCGAAGTATTCGATGCTGAAGGCAGCTATAAAGGTCCATAAAAACACAGACGTTGGAAAATATAGTAAGCTCACTGCCTATCTGAAGAGTGAGTCGAGAGGGTACACAGCGAAGGAAGCTGCGGTATTGGGATGAGCACACGTGGAAGGATTTTTGACAAGGGCTTGCGATAAAGAATCAAATATTCTTGATGATGATTAAGGTAATATCTCTTAACGATTTAGACATTGTTGATAATAAACTTTGAAATATTTAGGTGTCTGGTGCCTGTCGTTGCCGTGAATTGACGAATTTGAAAATAATGATGTAGAAAACAGGGGCGCATATCTGCTTGTTTCTATACTAGATACCAAGACTGGCGTCTCACGAAAATTCACAATTATGGAAGAAGGATTCTCTGTCATAACTGTGGAGACATGTAGAAAATACACGTCCTTACGTCCGAAGGAGTTATCCAATGACAGATTCTTTTTACGATACACTAATGAAAAAAGTACTTCACAACCTGTTGGAATTAACACTTTGTCGAAAGTTCCTTTAAGAGTTGCTTCATTTTTGAATCTGGCAAATGCAGAAGCTTATAGCGGTCATTGCATGAGGCGCACTTCAACAACTTTACTGGCTAGTAAAGGTGCTGACCTCACAACAATTAAACGACATGGTGGGTGGAGAAGTTCCGCTTTAGCAGAAAGTGATATCGAGGATTCTATATCCAATAAGCTTGATATCGCAAGGAAAATCCAAGGTACTCCTGGTATTAATAGTTCCTTACAAGAGTAGACATCCATTGTTTCCTCAGATTTATCAAAAACTTCGACAAGCGCTATACGTTCTAAAACCGATGACAACTACAAGTTTTGAAACGAAGTGAAATATGATAAAACAAATAAGGAAATGTCTATTAATATAAATGTTAATATTAATATTAATAAAAATTGAATAAAATGTAATTGATTTAAGATTGCATTTTTCATTATTCCGCAAGTCGAATAAAGTAATTTCATTATTTCACTAGTGGATAGAGTGGTACTTTATATGCTTCATAAGTATGGATAAAACTCCAATTATAATGTGATTGTGGATAAAATGCTTTTATTAACTACATTTCCGTTTCCGATATCTAGGTAATACGAAATAGGATTCAGTGTTATTGATTTTAGGTTGCAAAACAAATAACAACACTTGGTGGGAAGCCATATGGTACCAACAAACTTTTAAGTCAAGCAATGGGTGTCATGCAGCATCATGATGCCATAACTGGTACAGAGAAATCACATGTGGAAAAGGATTACCATAGATCTCTTGTGAAAGGAATGCAGGTGGCAATATCAGACATAAATAATTCTTTCTTGTAAGTGTAAAATATATTTTAGTTTGATAAATCAACTGTTTTATATTTTCACATTAATTGCAATCGATGAATTGAAACTCAATTTTTTTGACTAGTTTGTTGCGTGTGTAACAAATAAAAGCGGATAATGAGAAGAAGGTATTTATTTAACGTAGATTTAACAAAGTAGAGTTTATAATTCAACTAAGTGCACGCATGAGAACTGAAGCCTTTGAGGTTTGGAATACCGTGTGATCCTAAAAAAACGCACAAAATTCATATCTTCGGTATGTACCTTTTTTCAAAAAAATCCTCGAACAGGTCGATTTTAGTTTTGTAAATGCCACTATACCAAAATTTATGACGTCATTGATTTTGGAGTTATGAGGCCATCATACATTTTTTTTAATGGAAACATGTATTTTTGTTTACTGTTTTTGGAGGTATATTCCTTTAGCTTCCTGGTGATATAAAAAAAATAGTATTACCCGAGCCATTCTTTTGGAAAAATTACATTTTATGTAAAAATAGCTTACGTTTCGCAAATTGACGAGTAATGTTCCACTTTGTTATGGACTGATAAATCTTGTTGCCTACATCTTTGTTTTAACTAGCATGAAAACATTTGACAAAAACAAAACAAAGAAAATAATAAAAAAACAATCACCTTAACAACAGAGAGATACAGATCTTTTTGTGTAGAGTATCGATAACTTCTTTATTCCTGGCACGTGTGGAACCTCAGTTTTGTGACACTTCTGAGACAATGTAAAACTAGTGCATACAATGCCACGTTTAAGTGAAGGAGAACGCGTCGAACTTTTGATGATGGTTGTATATGGTGATAGGCTGAGAACTCAACAGGAAGCATGTTCTTAATGCCAAGTATCCCGAAAAGCAAATTTCTAGATCCACTGTAAGTAGATTGGTGGCTAGATATGATGAATCTGGCAGTGTAGCTGACCCCCCTCGATCTGGTCGCCCTAGCTCTAGCAACGAAACCAAATCAAGTATTCTTCTAGAAAGTGAGGAAAACCACCATTTTTCGACAAGGCAGCTGGCTTTAAATCATAACGTGAGTCAAACTTCTATTGTACGTCTCTTGAAAAAAGAAAAATACCATCCATATCCATATAGTGCAATTAATCCACGAATTGAATGTGGACGATCCAGATCGGCGCTTACAGTTTTGTGAACAGTTGATGACCTTGTGCGATGAAAACCCAAATTTTTTAAAGAACATTGTTTTTTCTGATAAAGCTACATTTTCTTTAAAGGACACCGTACATCGGCATAACTGTAGGTATTGGTCACGAAAAATCGTCATTCGACTCAAGAAGCCCATACACAGCGACGAGGCAAAGTAAACGTGTGGGCAGGTATGATTGGTGATCATTTATTGGGACCTTTTCTTTTAAGAAAATGTTACGGCCGCAAGATATTTACAGTTTTTGCTAGTTGAGTTAGTGCCAGCCTTAGCAATTATGTTTCCGAACAATGAAGATGAAGATACTCCTGCTGAAAGCGTCTGATTTTAGCAAGACGGGGCCCCACCTCATTTTGAGATAGCAGTGCGTCAGTTTTTAGATGACACTTTTACTGGAAGGTGGATAGGTCATCGAGGTCCGATTCAATGGCCCACGCGTTCACCGGATTTAACCCCCTTAAACTTTTTTCTTTTGGGTTACTTAAAGTCAAGGGTGTATTTTAACAGACTGGATACCACAGAAGAATTGAAAGACAGAATTGGCTTAAAGATGAGACGAATTGCCCATGAGATGATTAAGAACAGCGTGCAAAGTGTCTACACTCGTCTTGGTCAATGACAAATGGTTGGAGGGTCGCAATTTGAGCAATGGAGATGATTTTTTTCTCACAATTACTTATGTAAGGCATCAATCAATAAAAATATGTTTTTCCAAAAGAATGGCTTACGTAATATCAATTTTTTTCATATCACCAGAAAGCTAAAGGAATATACCACTAAAAACGGTAAACAAAAATGTCTGTTTCCATTTAAAAAAATATGATGACGTCATAACTCAGAAACCAATGACGTCATAAATTTTGTTATAGTGACAAAATGTAGCATTTACAAAACTAAAATCGACCTGGATTTTTTTGACAAATGACACATACCAAAGATATGAATTTTGTGCTTTTCTTTAGGTTCACGCTGTATAACTGACTGTATCTGGTTACACAGGTACCAGAATATAACATTTGGCCTCCACGACAATTGATAAAATCGCAAAATCCTTAAAATTGTTTTGTAGACTTAATTTATGTGTTGTCGCTAAACCAATTGTAATTTATAAACTCCTTAAATAATTTCTTGTTTTAGATCTATTCTTGGTCTTGCAAATGACTTAAATCTTAAATCATGCCTCTTATCAAATGTGAGCATTTGTAGCGACTCAGACAAGGATGAATTTACTGTACTGATTTATAATCCACTAGCTAGAAATAGTTCGCATTACATTCAAATACCCGTAAATAATGGTACTTGGAAAATTACAGGCCCGTTAGGTAAAGGGATTATTAATGATTACGTACCAATATAAACATTTTATTTTATTTTGTAGATGAAGAAGTGGAGAGCCATTTGACAGAACCCATTAGAAACTTTGACTATATTTCTAGTAACATTGGTGAAAAAGTTTTGGAAAAAGTATTGTTCTTTAGAGCGGAGAATTTACCAGCTCTTGGTTACAAAATATACAAATTCCAGAAAACTAGTTCAGAAAGCCATTCTGCACGTGTAGAAGTAAAAAACATTGATCAAATGGGATTCGATGTAAGAATACTATCAATATAAAATAAGTTAAATGGGGCGGATTTATAATTCTACGTTAAAATTTTCATTATGGGCATTTTACGAGAAAGAATTCTATATAAACCACTATAGGTCCTTTTTCGATATATTGATAGTCTATGGGATCTATAGGTTTACTGTAGGATTCAGAAATATTTTCCATTGTTTCCGTAATTGTCAAGTTTTATGTGCATCTCAATGAATTATGATATTTGCAATAAAATGAAAATTTATTTTTTTTACTTACTTTAACAGTTCAATTTCAATTACAAATATACTTCCTATCAATTAAAGAAATAAGCCTACCCTTCTTGGACACCCATATCCGAGGCTAAGCAACAACTATTGCATTATAATAGCTTTTATTCTTTTTGTTGTTCCCAATATTTATTTGGGGATACCGTTGTTATGGCAAATGACATTCATAAACTACAGCATATGATCGATCGGATAGTTCGGAATAGTGTGATGTGAACAATGTGATCCAAGAAAGGAAATACTATCAAGAATCGA
Source organism: Stenurella melanura (assembly GCA_963583905.1). NCBI lineage: Eukaryota > Metazoa > Arthropoda > Insecta > Coleoptera > Cerambycidae > Stenurella > Stenurella melanura. The sequence continues at coordinate 201,521,619 of OY757309.1, forward strand.
AGAAGCTCGGAGAACTTTTGCGAGCATGAACCAACTTATCATTAAAACATAGGTTAGCTTAGACTTCAAAATGAACATGCTTAGGTATTATATCTTCTCCGTACTGTTATATGACCGCAAAGGCTGGACTCTCGACCCAGCTACCGAGAAAAGAATGGAAGCTTTCGAAATATACTTATACCAACAGATACTACCAATATCGTGGGCACAGAAAGTAACCAATATTGAAGTCCTTCGTCGTATGCAAGAACAAAAAAGCTGATGCTCACCAGTAAAATACCAAAAACACGGTACATGGAACATGTATTGATATGAGAAAGATATGAAATATTATCACCGATCAACGAGGGGAAAATGAAAAGATCTGCGGGAAGAAGTCAGAATTCCTGGTTGAAGAATATAAGACGGCGATTTGGATGCACGTCCATAGAGATATTTTCTGAGCCGTTTGGATCGCCAACCTTCGTCTGGCGAGGGTATATTAAGAAGGGAATGTTTATCTAAGTCGCTACGTAAAGCACTCTATTATTGATACAGTTATGGGAGAATTTGTAAGTCAAGTTTTGCGGATAATACCACATTAGTTGCAGCAAGCGAAGAAGAGCTCAACTACCTTCTGATTAACGTTCATACAATAAGGCCTGAGTACAGTTCGAGTACAAATTACAACAGAATGAAAGTTATGAGAATCACCCAGATACGGTAAAAATACGTGATTGTGAAGTAGTAACAATTTAGAATTGTGGACAATACCGGACACTACGAACATGAGATTTGTTGAAAAAAAAAACAGATGGCGAAGTTCGACAACTTGCCAGTTAAGCAAAATATGGCTTCACAGGAACGTTACGAAACACACAAAGATCAGACTTGCTAACGCTCTAGAGATTTTTGTCTTTCTTTACGCTGTTAGGAAGACAGAGAGACGGCAGGGTATCAATTCTTTGCAGATGTGAGTCTGAAGATGATTGCTATGAGTAAGACACCATTAGCTCAATTCCCCAAGAAATACATCTCGAAAGCTGCTTTGAAACATCGTTCTCTTCCGAATCCTCTCATTCGTCTCCCACATTACCCAGAGAAACGACAAAATAGAAAGGGTTAAGGGGCGCAGAGGATGATCTACAAAATAATGGACTTATGTCACCAAGAAACTGACGGGAAAAAGATTTGACGAAATTGTGCTGAACAAGCAGCTGCGAGAAATGGCGTTATTGGCTATATTATAACTACCCCTTACTGTATACAGAAAGAGGGAGGTTCAATTAGAACAATATATTAACCGCAAACATCTGTCAGAAGAATACTTTTTAAATTTTTCAGCACATAAATAATTTTTACTTTATGCATGTCATTGTTAGTGTCTTGTTGGCCTAATAATATAAAAAGAAGACCGCTGCATAAGAAATCACTACCTTTACATCAAGATTTTTCATCCAAGTCTCTTTAAAGGAGAAAATCTTCGTGCTATATTTGCACTCGAGTATGTGAAAATAACTGTACTACCAGTCAATCTTATTTTTGAAATTATATATTTAAAATTGTCTGCCCCAAGGTGGGAATGGGAGTGGGTGATGTCAAAAATTGTTTCAACTTCTGTTCTCGTACACACACAAAAAATAAGGATTTTATTCTGTTAACCTCTTTAATAATGGAGTGGGGATAGTCGCGAAAGTGGCACCAAATCCTAAGATTCTGGACTCTTACTAGCTGTCGTTACTTATTTACCCCTATTCACCCTCCAACCCTCCAACAGAGTAAGCTCAAAATATAGTTTAGTTCCGAAATTTAGTCTGAGAAGTGAATTATCCAAACATAAACGCTGACTGTATTTCGAAATTTCATTCATTAGCACACCGAAAATAAGCCTATATTATTTAAATTTTATGCTCTGTGGTAAAAATTATAATTAAAAACCTATCTTAAAATTAAGAAACAGTCCATGGAAATTAGAATTTGACCTGGAAAAAATTAGTAAAAATCTGAATTTTTGCACAGACGTTCTTCGAGATGCCCCAAGCCCAAATCCACAAAAGTCCCAACATGACTATGTTTAAGATTTGTTGTAATTGTTAGGTGTAATATTGGGTGCACATGCACAATGTTATCTAGGCTATGAGAGCGCGGAGGGTTTCAGCATCTTATGTGGCTTAGCCCACCCCTAATTTAGTATAATTAAGTAAGTTGAAAATTAAACAACGTTTGTAATAGTTCTTAGAATAGTACAGAACATTAAGCTACAAAAGTTGGGTGTATACACTGTGTTTATAATAAACTTGTTCAAGCCAAACAGTATTTATAAATCACCATTGGACGGTTCAGTTTCTGATTCTGAAAGAAACAGACTACCCAAGATATTGAAAGTCGACGTTTCTTGCAAATATCTCGCATCCTATGCATCGCATGCCCATAAGGTCAATGTGAAAGTTGTAGAGAATCACACTATATTTTTTATTTTTTACCAAATACCGTTTCTGAGATATTCAAGGTCAATGTTTCAAAAACATGTTTTCTCGCGAATATTTCTCCCCAAAAAAATTAGACAGCAATAATGTTAACATAAGAATTCAATTGTCTACAAGATGGGTATTTTACATTTTCCCATAACCTCTCCCTTTTTCAGATATTCAAGGTCGAAGTTAAAAAACCGGTTTTCCGCGAATATCTCGCTTAATATGCCGATACGTTTGATGCATTTTTTAAACTTCGACCTTGAATATCTCGAAAAGAACTAGGTTGTGGGACAAAAATGCAAAATACTAATCTTGTAGATCATTAAATTCTCTGTAACTTTCATGTTAACTTTATTGCCGTCTGATTTTTTTGGCGTGAGATATTCGCAAACAAACATGTTCTTGAAACTTTCACCTTAAATATCTCGAGATGGGGGGGGGGGGGTCTGGTAAAAAATCAAAGAGGCAACTTGTAGACAATTTAATTCTCTACAACTTTCACATTAACTTCATGGACATCCGATGCACAGAACGCGAGATATTTGCAAAAAACTTTGACCTACTATATCTTGGGTAGCCATGTTGGGATTTTCCTGATTTGGGCTTGTGACGTCTCAAAGAACGCCTGTCAAAAATTCAGATTTTTACTAATTTTGTCTAGGTTTCCTCCTTTTTTGGCTAATTTCCGTGGACTAAAAGAAATTTAACTTTAATGTAACTGCCTGTCATATTTTGACATCAAAAAATGATTGACATTCATTGCAAAAGGATGACATAAGCTAAGACAGCAGTTTTCAATTCCATGACCACCTTTGACCAAGATAATTTTTAAGATAATCACGGTATATACCGTAATGTGTCTAATTTGATTTTATTGCAGGATAGATATGTTAGATTCGATCTTGATACGGGACTTCTAAAATCTATTACCCTGAATGGTGAAACTATGTCGGTCTCTCAAAAAATGATGTACTATGTAAGCGGCGGATCTAGTGCATACGTATTCGAGCCAGAATCTCAAACTAATGCTGTCGAATTTGGTACCGTAGAAAGCTCAGTTCTTATTAGTGAAGGAAATTTAGTTAGAGAGATAAAACAAGTATGGAAAGATTGGGTAACACAAATTATTCGTATATACAAAGAGGAAGACTTCATTGAATTTGATTGGTTGATTGGGCCTGTAGATGTATCGTAAGTATATGACAAACTAGTAATGTGTTAATGTCTATTTTAATTTAAAAACATACATTTAGGGATGGGAAAGGCAAAGAAGTTATTACAAGATATACCACGGAACTAAATCCTAATGAAGAATTTTATACTGATGCAAATGGCAGGGAAATGATATATCGCAAAAAGAATTTTAGGCCAACTTTTGAATATTCTGATGAGGAACCTCAAGCTGGAAATTACTATCCAGTGGCTACAAAAATTTTGGTCAAAGACGGAAAGCGCGAATTTGCAGTACTAACTGACAGATCCCAAGGAGGAGCAAGTCTATCATCAGGGGAAGTAGAGCTAATGGTATGCGGTTACGATAAGTATTATATTGATAATCTTAGGGTTAAGGTTGGAAAGTTTAGTATGCACTCGTCAGTGAAAAGCTCCTTGATTGTCATCAAGTAGCTTTTATAAACTTCAAAACATTGAACCTTACACTTGAATATCATACTGGATGGGCGTTTAGCCAACCATATTGACATTATCTGGATATGATGAAAACTAAATAGTAAATCTAACAATCTATCCTTATTTATAAAAATCGTAACCTAATTCAACCAAGCAGATTCTCTCTATCCAAACTTCGTCATGTCTGAATAAACAGTGGCTTACTAACAAACCTATAAATTCAACTATTTAATTTCTTGTCGCTCCACATTATTGATACATTTTGTTATCTTCAAGTTTCTAAAAGCATCTGGCAGTCTATCACTTGTTACATTTCTAGTTACAGAGATCTTAACATGGTAGATTACCTAAGAAAGGCTATGCGTAAATCTAAAAAGAATCCAACAAAAAACAACAACAATAACACAACAACAATTAGAGGTGCGCACTTGAGACTTTAGATATTAAGTATAACTTGAAAGCTAATCTAAGAAGGGTGCATTTTCTGTACAAAAGGGTAGTGGTACCATTAATAACCCACCGTTTCTAATCTGATGATGAAAAGCTGGAGGGAGAGGTGATGACACTAAAGTACTTGAGTATCATGGGAGCAGGATCAACAATACCGATCGCGGCCATTATATTGCTCCTCCGCCTACCTCCACTATATTTGTGAGTGGTAAATGAAGAACTGATAGCGACATATAGAATGACCCAGAGTTAAACCGCCAAACGTTCAGCATAGACTTTTTCATCCAAGTATAAAGTTTCTCCAAAAATGCTAGAGCAAAAAGGTTGAAGTGACGAAGCAAATTTCATCCGCGCTGGTATCTTTAATTAGCATAACGTTCGCATGTGGAAGTAGGAAAATCCCCATGCCGTATGAGGTAGCCATTTTCAATAACAATGTTTGTGCAATGTTTGGATGGGACTGTGCAGCGACACACTTATCGGTCCAAGTTTTCTGTCTCCACGCCTAAACGGTCCAACTTTTCTTCATGTTTTGAAAAATGATTTTCAGTCAATCTTAGGTGACATGCCTTTAAATGATAAAGTAAACATATGGGTGTCCAGCTTATTACACTCTACCTGTCAACCGATGGAAGGCATGACTGTTTTCCGAGAAGATATACCGATCACGGTCGAGACTGCCCCCAGTCATGGCCTCCGCGCTCTCTTGATATGACTACTAAGTACTGATTTTGTTCGGGGTATGATGAAGGAAAAAGTTTATGCGCAGTTCGTCAATGATGAAGGTGTCCCCCAGGAAAGGACTGTTCAAGCAGCCGGACAGATCACCCAAGCAGAGTGCTGTGCAGCTGCTCAGTCTGTCGTTTATGGGTGTGAGCTTTGCATTGAAAATGACAGCCATTTCGAAAATTGTTGTGAATTTTCAAAATTTAACCGTTTTATAATAAATACCACGAAATGAGACGTAATATTCTCTCCTTTTTCCTTTTTGCTCTAGCCTGGAGCAGGTGCATATTTGGTAAAAATTTTAGATGGAAAAAGTCTTACTTTACCTACTTTAACCTGAACGTTTGGCGAGTTAACTCTGGATCATCCTGTATAGACTCATATGAAACCGTTCCAAGGTAAGGACACCATTCTGAAATAGTTCGACACTAGGGAACGAATCAACTACTGGATATATATTCTGATAGAATCAGCATGACATACATTTTCACAATAACCTTCAAGACAGACAGAGAACATTAAAGGAATAAGGCAGTTGCAAGAATGGGATATGGTACATCTAACCGATAGAATTCAGTATAGCGACGGACCAAAAATTTTAAGTAGTAGCGTAGCAAAAGTTATGGAGAATCCACCAGAAACATCAACCTGAATCTTGAGAGTACTGTAACAATAATCCAAATAGAAGTTACAGCCATAGAAGTCACTGCACAAGAAATGGTATGGAGGTTGTACACTAATAAATCAATCTGCATCATCATAATCAAGTAGCTCTTAAATCTCTGGAGGGTAGAAGTATGTTCTAAAACAGTCAAATGCTAACTGAATCAACTCGTTAAATGCAACAGAATGATATTAAAATACGAGTATAGACTTTACACATTGGATGTGCATTGCGGATGATTCATCTGCAGTGAAATGTGTATAGTTTATTTTCATCTGCGTTTCTTTTAAAGTGAGCATTCAAAGTGACCAGTGAACAAGTATAGGGACTTTCTACATTTGATGAATTGAATAGATGTTACCAGCATAGTGAAGCGACAGTGAAAAGTCCAAACATGCATTTCATAAAATGTAAACATCCACTATCACGTAAGTAAGCATTCTGACTATGATTTGCAGTTTAAGAAAACTGTGCTTCATTGATTCTTAAGTGATTACTATAGCTTTCTGTCGCAAGTTCCACTAATAGTTTTAGCGATGCTCCCAATTGTTCTCGTCGCCAAATCTAAGGTTTTACCACCACCTACGGCGTCGACCGTTTTTATCTCTTTCTAATATTTGACGGCGAACTTCTGTAGGGACTAGACTTTTAACCTCAATTCTAACACACACTATTTCAGTTGCTGACATATTAATAATTAGGAAACAAATTCAACCACTAAATGCCTATCATCTTTCACATTCACTGCAGATGAATCATTCGCGATTCACACCCAAATTGTAAAGTCTATGCTCGCCTAATAGTGGACGTGGGAACACTAACGCAATATACTCAATAAGAAATCATCCATTCTGGCCAGTACGGCAAAATTATCGATATTGAAACTGCTGTGTTAAGAAAATATAATTTGTATCAGATGGGTACACCAAAAATGAAGTAGTTCCGACGCTTATTGGTAAGCCAGTCAAAACTAACAAACTAATAAAGCTAAGCAGTTTTGACAAGATTTGAATAGGTTAAATAAACACCCAATCAACACAAGAGTCACCACATCTTATTTGAATGTCCAAGCCCGATGGCTAGAATAATTGAACACTTCTTAGGACCATTTATTTCAGCGAAAAAGATAGTCAAAGATTTCATCGACCATACCTTCATTTTACTAGGAAGAACGGGTCCACTGAAATAATAAGACTATTGAATATATTAACCCTCAGTGGAGCGGATCTTTTGTTTTGCCACCCGAAAGGGTAGAAACAACTGTCATTGCCATAAATAATAAATATAGACAATATATTTTTAAAGACTGTACAACTAGATCCTCCCAATTATACATATTAGTATATCTGGTATGTATATTTTACATATGTGGGTAAATGTAAAATTTGTGTTCAAATTTTTCTGTCAGGCACACTAACATTCTCCTTTACTGAAATAAGAAGCATTCCCAAAGGTCAGTTCATTTTAATGTCTTCACGCTCCTCAATTATTTTACAGGTCCTCGTATATCCTTCTCAGTGAGCACTCCTAAAAACAAATTAGATTTGCCGCAATTTTTAAAATGTTTTAATATATTCTAGGCAACATCGTGTTTTGTGCGTGAACTTTGGCGACACCCCTCAGTATTGCGAGCTGTTTCATAACTATAAAACTAAACTAATCTTTCGGTAATTATAACATGCAAATATAAAAAAATATTTTTTTCTGTCCACCAAAATTCATGATTATTAATAAATAATGGTATCGAATAACATCCTGAGACCACATAAGGTATTGAGGTAGTTTGAAGTTGGATTTTACCATCTTCAGCTGACGAAACGTGCGTTCATTATAGTATATGAGTGTAATGTTTAAATGTTCCGATATTTATAAAACTACTTCACGGTCAATATACTAACATAAGTACTGAAGACAATATTTTTAAATATTCTTCAACAAATCTTAGAGAATTCTGCTGAGTTTTCCAATTTATTCACTCATGATAGAAGTATATATAAAATATAAATGACTACATAGTAGTAATTAATAATTTTAACTCCAGTTAACTAGAACCCTAGTAAATCCGGATTTCTTTGGTGAAAGCCTGAATGAAGAGGAATACAAACAGGCACTGGTAGTTAGAGGAAGCCATTTTGTGACACTTGGAGATTCTTCACGTGGAAATGGTAATGAGTGTTTTATTCAGACATATACCTTTATCTTTATTTCCTATACCAGGTGTCCCATTTTCAATGTGACAGATAAATCGACTGTTATGTTTTGGAAATTTCGTTAAAAAAGTGAAATTCTTTTGGGAAAAACTAGAAATTGTTTTAATTTTAGACACCAATTTTAGACATAACGTCTTTTAAGGCATAACTGAATAAGACATGTATGTAAATATTTTACGTTAGGCTCAAGGAAACGAAATAAACACCCGCAGGTTTGAATACGCTATAAGAGGTAGGTTCTTAGGGCTACTTGAGACTACTCTAACGTTTAGAGTGCTAAGGAGCATTTTTAATGACATTTTGGCTATTTTTTCCTCTGGGATCTTTCTTATTATATTGAATCTGGAACACTCGGTATATCCCCCTAACCTTCACATTTCGATGCGTACAGTTTCCCTGAGTTTATTTTACTTTTCTTCATTTTTGTTTTGTTTATTAAATAACTCTAATACTCCAGTAATAATGACTTGAAGAAAACCTTTTTTTAATGTCAAGGGAAAGCTGGCATCGAGATCTATATTTGAAAAAATAGTCGAGGAAATTTAGTACAAAAATAGGCCAAACTATCGAAAACCTGTGCAGTAAGACGGATCAAAACGCGGTATTTTGCATTCGATTGCTTGATGCATTTATTCAATTTGTTACCTATTTTAATCTTATATAATTGGGAAATTGAACTTGTGCATCGAAAAACTGCAATTTTTCGCGTGCAGTTTTTGAGGTAATTAAAAAAAAATCATTATTCACTAATTCATGGTGGAAATTAGCCCAATTTTGTTATTTGAGAGTTTTTGGGAAATTCAAAATGGCGGACCGGAAAAAATGGGAGCGGATATCTTTGCCTTGAAAATCTGTATTCGGGGGTTCCTGAGGTCGCTGATTACCAATCCGAGGTCTGGTAAATTCAAAATGGCGGACCGGAAGTAGAGTCAATTTCTTGGAAAAAACTCTTATCTCTTTCGTCCTAGGGCTGAAAATGAGTACTCGGGGGGTTTTTGAGGTCATCCAATTTACGAAACTCAATATGGCAGACCGGAAGAACAGTCAATTTCCTCGGAAAACCTCGTATTCTTTTCTTTCTTGGGCTGAAAGTGAGAATTCGGAGGTTTTCATTATCGCTGATAACGAATATGATATCCAATTAAGGAAAATTCAAAATGGCTGACCGGAAGTAGTATATCTGTAGTAGTATTCTTCATACTTTCAGCCCAAAAAAGAGAGGATCTAGATCTACTTCCGGTCCACCTTTTTGAATATTCTCTAATTGGATATCGGATTCATTCTCATTTTCAGCTCAGAAACGAGAATAGTACGAGTTTTTCCTGAGAAATTGATTCTACTTCCGGTCCGATATTTTGAAATTTTCCTAATTAGATATCAGATTCGTTATCAGCGATAACGAAAACTCCCCAGTTTCCACATTTTAAGCCCAAGAAAAGAAAAGAATAGCAGGTTTTCCGGATAAATCGACTGTTCTTCCGGTCCGCTATTTGGAATTTCGTAAATTGGACCTCTGATTCATGATCAGCGACCTCAAAAACCCCCAAGTACCCATTTTCAGCCCAGAAACGAAAAAAATACGAGTTTTCCTGAGAAACTGACTCTATTTCCGGTCCGCCATTTTGAATTTACCAAATGAGACCTCGGATTCGTAATCAGCGACCTCGAGAACTCGCGAGTACGGATTTTCAAGGCCAAGATATCCGTTCTTATTTTTTCTGGAAAATGGCCCGATTTCCGGTCAGCCATTTTGAATTTACCAAAATGGAATCGTGACCAGCGACCCCAAGAACCCTAGAGTAAAAAAATTGGGCTAGTTTCCACCATGGATTACCGAATAATGAATTTTTTTTTAATTACGTCAAATACTGCACGCGAAGAAATGCATGTCTTCGATGCACAAGTGTAATTTCCCATTTTTATAAGATTAAAATAGGTAACAAATTGAATGAGTGCATCAAAGAATCGAATGCAACAAGACTGACAGTGGAGTGCTATATTTCCTCGACTATAAATAAGCCGGAAGCAGCACCGATTTAAGAAACTCCTTCTGCATTGTGTTCCTTGAACCCTCAGGATCATTCGTCGCTAAAGTGTATTCACGAAAGGCTGAGAGTAATAAATATGCGTGATTGCCTCGTGATCGCGACGTGTTCCATCCTCATTGATTGCATTTTTCAGGAGATTGCCAACGGTTTTCTCGACTTCAGTTGTATATAATTTACATTTGTTCGAAAATTTGAATTATTATAACTCATAAACAGTTTAGTGAATCTATTTTAAGTTTATGGTAGTGTATTATCAAGCTTAAAAGAACAATATCCTACATGTTCATTAATATTTAATCGTTCTAAAATCAATCAGGAAACTTCTTGTATTTTTAATAATTTTACGCATGAATGGCTCTGGTGAACTAAGTCCACGTGAACAGCGCGTGACAGCACTCAGAGCTGGGCGAATATACTATAATAACATCTTTTCGGGTGGACAAAATGGGAAAATTACGGGGGTTAGAAGCTCCAAAAGTGCCCCAAAAATTAAGTCATGAAAAAAGAACTTGAAACATGAAAATTGGTAGTAGGTGGGGAGGGGGGGGTTCGAGGATGCTGATTGCGGATTTTTTGTGTAAATATGAAATGCACATACTGCGATGCGGTCTAAATGATTCTGGCAAAAAATATTAACATTTTTTCCAGCTTATCATATCGAGCAAGAGTATAAACATTTTTTTTTAAATCACAAAAATAGAAGGAAAACTTCTTTTCTGAGGAAGTGGCTCTACTTCTGTCCCGCCATTTTGAATTTCCCTTAATTGGAGATCGGATTCGTAGTTAGTGACCTCAAGAACTCCCGAGTACAGATTTTCAATGCCAAAATATCCATTCTCATTTTTTTCTGGAAAATGGCCTGATATCCGGTCCTCCATTTTGAATTTCACTCAGATTTGTGGTCAGCGACCTCGAGGACCTTCAAGTAGAGATTTTTAGGCCGAAGTTTTCATTTTTAAAGTTTTCTTTTCAAGGCTTAATGTTTCAGCCATTTTTGGGGCTCATAACCCCCATAACTCCCCCATTTTGTCTGTCCGCAAAGATGTTAGTAGTGATGAATGATCCTGAGAGTTCGAGGAACACAACGCAGAAGGAATTTTTAAAATCGGTGCTCTTTTCCAACTTTTGCACAATTTCAGGCTTATTTATAATATTTATTATATACAAATGCTTTTCTAAATTGTGATATATAAGTATCAGAAATATACGTGGAACACAAAACAAACAAACATTGTTATATAGATTTATGAACTGATCTTTAAACAAATATATTCTTTCGTGCATCTATATTACTTTTTTGTACAATGATCTACAGTTACCTTATGAATACAGACACCACCACTATTTTTAATATAGGAGATGAGTGTTTACTCATTTCGTTTAAACCGTTAGAAAATATTTTATTGCTTGCACTGGTTGCATGGAAATTATCATTATTTCCTGTATTTTAATTATGTATGTTATTAATGCAAACTATGAATTTATCAAAATAGGTTATCAACATATTTGTATTAATTTTACAGACAAAAATCAATCAATAGTCAATAAATACAGTCTATCCTCTCAATTAATTAGGCGTAGCTTTGACTGCTGTGATCTTACTCCATTTTAATGGTATTCTTGGTCCTCTATTCTTGAAGAGATTGCTTGTATATTTCAACCATACCGTCGAGTTTATTCATGTTTTAAACTTAAGGAACGCAAAATGCAAAATTGTTTTTTTCCTATGAATATTTCAATGCCTTTCAATCACGATGCAAGAAAACAAATAAGTATAGCCATACAGTAAACTATTAAAAACTTCCGCTATATGTTCTAAATTCAGGTGGAAGAATCATGGCTGCAGTTGAACGAGATATTGCTCAAAGAAAGTTACTTCAACCCTGGGTGTTTTACACTTCAGAAGATATTCCAGTAAAGGAGCAATCATTTTTAAATAAAGAGCTACCAGCTAACGTACATCTTTTGACTTTAGAAGCTTGGAATCAGGAAGAAAACAGTATCCTTATTAGATTGGAGCATATTTTAGAGAAGAATGAAGATCCTCAGCTCTCTAAGGAAGTTACAGTGGATATATCGGTAATTATCATATAAATCAATTACGTATAGAATCAGTAAAAAAGAAACAAGCTACTCGACATCACAAAACCACAACCAATAAATAGCCGATATTGAATTTATACATTGTATACTATTACACAATAATTATGTGTCAACCACGCACAAGATATAACATAATATCAGCCCCAATAGTTCAATGCAGCACCACCGTTAGCTTCAGAGCAACGACAATTCTCCTCGCGCAACAAGCATTATGATAATGGAAAACACCAGACATACCACACATTAAATTATTTTAGCCCATAGCATGTGTATCCATTTGGATACGCAGGCCTTCCACTTGGATACACAGTAAACATGAAATTGATACATAAATTGGGACCTCGACCTTTTATAATAAATACTTAGTAATTTAACAATTGATGCCATAGTTATACTTAAAAATGCAATAATACAAAGGAATAGGAGTCAAATAAACGTAAACTATAAAACGCCATATCCTAGGGTAATATGTGATGTGATTAGTAGGTATTTGATGCTGCGATCAAAGTATCAGATTAGAAGAAAAATATAAAATAGGGCCTTTTGGAACACATGGATACGCAGTAAAAAATTACTCAATATGCTCTCCCGTTAATCGCTTTCAAACATTCTATCTTATTATTATTTATTTGGCCACGGCTCTAGAAAATGGTTGGTATGAAGAACGCTTTAATTTTTATTTCTTCGTCATGATGATGAAAATAACACTAATAGAACGTGTGCAGAAATGAACTAACGCATGCTGATTCATTTTCAAATTATAGTTATACAAAAGGGGGAAATTGTCTAACTGCATATAGTGAAATAATTTTATAAACTCAAGGATTTGTTTTTGGGGATCTAAACTTTATGTTCTAAATATTCTGAAATTGAATTCACTAAGTAAATTCACAAAGATCGATTTTTGCCAAAAATTCTGACATTTAAAAAATCTTTAAAAATAGGCCTACGGATAGAATAAAAATCAGATTTTTTGCAAAATTTAGCGATTCAAATGGTAAATTTAGCTGAATAAAGATACTACGATCCAATAGATTAGGTTGTTTGCTGTTAAAATTATTGTATGTGAACTAAATAAAAATACCATCAATTAATTTTATAAATGCGAATAATAGTAAAAATTGGATAAAAATGTTGCGCTACAATTTTTATACATTTCTTTTATTATTAAATATGCTTAGGGTTAAAGTAGTATTAATGTAAATATTATTGGTTAATATGGATCGCTTACAATTCTCAAAATTGTTACAATTGAAATCATAAAAAGTTATTTGCTATAGCTAACACAGCCACACAAAAAAAAAAACGCTTCCACCAACGAAACCCAGTACACCCTAGGTTCTTAGGGTCGCTGAATCCGAATTCGAGGACGGTTTGTCAGTATCAGGTCGCGTTAAGGTCATTTCAAGGACAAATCATTAGATTTCGACAGAAAAATTTGAAAAAATTTGTATGTAAGTTTTTGAGGTCGCTGAATCTAAATACGAGGCCGGCTTGTCGGTATCAGGTCGCATTAAGGTCATTCCAAGGTCGAATGGTGGAAAGCCGACAAAAATATTCACCTATCATTTAGCGCATAAGCAGAGATATATAAGAAAAAAATGTATATAAGTTTTTGAGGGCGCTGAATCTAAATCCGAGGCCGGTTTGTCGGTATCAGGTCGCATTAAGGTCATTTCAAGGTCGAATGGTGGAAAACCTGACAAAAATATTGACCCGTTATTTCGCGTATAAGCAGAGATGTATAAGATGTATAAAATGTATACGATCGCGTAAAAAGCTAGATTTGTGATATATAAATTTTTTCTTTTCGTAACGCATTATTTTATTTTCAAATCATGGATCAGGAAGACGTAGAGGGTGTATTAATATTATCCATGGTTTTAATATAAACCTGCACGATAGGGATCCTGGTCCGATCGCAGGTGAGTCCGCTGTCGTGGAGGTGAAAACCCTTATACCTCTCCAGGGCTAAGTATAAGGGCTTTCCGACTTTGACGAGGACAATGTCAAGTCGTCGTCGGACACACTACGGCTTCATTCTCACTCCCTATCGCTCCCCTGCAAGACAGTGCGCGTCCATTGGCATCGTTACCTCGAAAAGCTGATGAGCGGCTCATTCTACACATTCCCTTTCGGGATAGTTGTCACCGACATCGCACTTGACGAGGCAGCAGGTAAGGACTAATTTGCCCAAAAAAAAAAGACTTTACAGTAGATTTATTCTTATTTATTACATCATTAATTTATAAAATTTAGAAATGCATAAGGAATGACTTTAATATTTTAAAAAATGCTTAATGAAATCAAAATGTAGAGTAAATCTACCGTAAATATATTTTTATCGTCAAAGTGGTCTCATAAAAGGTATTGCTGAAGCTACGAGAATAGCTGTATATTGAAATCGGACAATGTCCAAATAAGTTATTCTCGACCAAATGTTTAGACAGGCAAAATGGTTCAGGCAGACAAAATAATCCATTTTTTTGTAGAATATGAGAATAAAGTGGACATTAGGACTGCAACATCCTCGATTACAAGATATGGACATGTTCGACAATGCGCATAGCTCGTAAAATTAAATGTGTTTGATTCGAAAAATAGACCAGGTTCACAACGTGAAAGTAACTTAACGATCTAGTAAGAGAGTTAGAAAAACCGCGAAATAACAGGTGAATATTTTGGGCAGGTTTTCCATAATTTGACCTTGAAATGACCTTAATGCGACCTGATACCGACAAACCTCAAAAACCTTGATACAATTTTTTTCTAATTTTTCTATCGAAGTCTAATGATTTGACCTTGAAATGACTATAACCCGACGTGATACCGAAGAACCGACCTCGGATTTGGATTCAGCGACCTCAAAAACCTATATACAAATTTTTTCAAATTTTTCTATCGAAATTTAATGATTTGACCTTGAAATGACCTTAACGCGACCTGGTACCGACAATTCGACCTCTAATTCGGATTCAGTGAACCTAAAAACCAAGGGTGTACTACGTTTCGTTGCTGGAAGCGATTTTTTTTTGTGTGGGCTGTGTAATCGGAGCTGTAGTCTTACTCATCATCACTATTTTCCTCTTTTCCATTTCTAAATTAATGTTTCCCAGTAGGTATGCCTAATACTTCTTCCAGTGTACATTTTCTTACGAGATGTGACTCCTTCGCCTCTAATAGCTAGATTAGATGAGACGAGAAGAACATGAATCAAATCCTCTCCTCATAAAATTAGTTTCCGACAATGAATCTTAAGAAACTGTCAAAATTTGACTATATTTTGTCGTTTTTTTGGCTGTAACTGAAATGTGTACTTAATGTTATTAGCATTTTTATTAAATATGTTCATAGTACCGTGAGTTAAACTGATTTTATTTTCGAATACTTGCATCTGCAATAAATATGTACCATACAATTAATGATGTCATGTTGCCAGAGCAGAGTATATTGTTGGATAGCACAACAATGTTAACAAACGTTAGACACATAAAGCAATACCAAGAACTTAGACGTAAGTATATAAAATGACAGGTACACATGCATAATAGAAAGAGACACTAACGTTTGACGTAAACTTGTGTGCTCCTACGCGAGTCGTTCTGATAAGGAATGATCTCTAACAAAGTCTAACTAAATATTTTTTTGTAAAAACGATGGCTTTTAGATTTAACATTAAATGAGTTAACTAACTTATACCTCCTATAATCTTAATCTCCCTATTACCTCTTCATTATGTAGAACGTGTTATTGAACAGCTTCATTTGTACCATCTTCATTATGGTCTGTACCAACCAAAGTTTCTATAACTCTAAGTTCTTCCATCTGATATATTTATTTCTGACCTATTTTACAAACTATGATAGGAAAATGTGAATCAAGAAATTTTATAAAAAGATAAAGTTGAACTGAATGGCGGCTTACCCGGAGCATCACAGTGTGCAACAGAACACAAAATCTGTGTAGTGCGTAGCTGATTTTATTCTACATTTATAAAACTAAAACAATAGTACAGTAACCCTCCTTTTTATTATTTTTAGGACCTTTTCAAGACATTCAAAATCAAATCAATGAAAGAATATATGTTGGCTGCAAATACACCATTAGAAGAAAGTACAAGATTGAAGTGGTCTCAGGTATCTAAAGCGGTAGATGTTTCAAGCCCTCTAAATATAAATAGTCGATTAAACCGTGATGAAAATGATTTGAAAGTAACTTTGGTTCCTATGCAAATTAGAACTTTCGTCGCTACGATTGAAGCATAAGAAACAAAGCAGAGGGAGCAGAAATAACTGTAAAATACACATATTGAATTCAAAAATTGAATAGCCGATGCCGTTACTTTGTGATAAACAATCATTATGATCTGTTAAAACACATTTCACTTTGTTCTTTATCACTGAATTTATTTCAGTTAAAGCGTTACTGCAGTTTTGTCACGTGCCAGTTGCAAACGTTCACAAGTGAATGCGAGAGTACAACGACGTGTCACAATACTTACCTAAAAGCAGGATCCCATTATTTAATTAAAAGGAGATTATGAAAAATTTGCCTACCATATTAAAACAAACGATTAATAGAACTTGTGTATAAGAGGATTATGAACATCTAAATACATCAAACAATTGGTCATTATGAGAAATTTATTAGATTTAAAGATTCTAGAAATTTCAGTAAATTTAATTTTAAACTTTTTTCTTGTATATTATTATGTACTTAATATATTTAGATTTTCTAAATTTGGAAAAAAATTTCGGATTCTAAAAAATAAAATTTGATAACGTTGAATCTGTTTTGGTAAGTCTAAAGAACTGTAAGTGTTCGTTGTATCTAATGTTAAACGTACGCCCAGTTCGACCTATGTAGAAGGTATCACAATCTGGACATGTCAACTTATAAAAACCTGATTTCTTCAGACCATTAGTTTTGCCTTCGGCATTAAACAAAAGATGTGACAGTTCTGGCTGTGATTTAAAACTAACTTTAAGATTATGATTTGATAATATGCAATTTTTTCCGAGATACTCCCATAATAATACCTACTAAATATGTATTGCTAACATATTATAGAAATATCTCGGAAAAAATTGCTAACATCCTGTCAAGTCATAATCTTAAAGTTAGTTTTAAATCACAGCCAAAACTGCCACATCCCTTGTTTAATTCCAAAGACAAGACTAATGATCTGAAAAATCAGGTGTTTATAAGTTGACATGTCGGGATTGTGATGCCTTCTGCATAGGTCAAACTGATCGTACGTTTAAAATTAGATATAACGAACACTTACGGTTATTTAGACTTAAAAAACAGGTTCAACGTTTTCAAATCATTTTTTAGAATCCAGCCATTCTTTTCCAAAACTAGACAATCTAAATATATTACATGTACATGAAAAAAGTTTAAAATTAAATTTACTGGGATCTCTATAAATCTTTAAGTCTAACTAAATTCCTTATAATGATATGCTTAATGACCAGTTAGATCTGTATTACACACCCCTGTTTGATGTATTTAAATGTGCATAATCCTCTTATCCACAAATTTTAATTAGATTATGAGATCCTGCCTCTAGGTAAATTACTTGAAGTATTGTGACACATCATTGTACTTTCGCACTCACTTGTGAACGTTTGAAGATGGCACGTTAAGTGCCGAAACTGCAGTAATGTTTTGGCTGAAATAAATTTAGTGATAATTTCACCACTATCGTGCTAACACACAGACATTTTTCAGAAACGTCTTTTTGGATTCCTTGGACCTCAAAACGTAAAGATTTGATGTTATCTCAATTTTCAATTTTTGACCAATTTTAGTAACCTCCCACAATTTTGTGGAGAGGTTAAAAAACAGAGTAAAAAGTATTTTAACAGATCATGCATATTGAATTACTGAGGTATACAAAAAACCTGTAATCATTATTTGACTGTAATACAATAAAATTTCTAAAAATCCTTGTTTCATTTCTTGTTCAATTTAGATAATTAATATAATTTGATTACTACTTAACGTTACGCCTTAAATTAAGATACAAATTAAGCAGTAACCATTCCATAGGCAGTCGTGTTCCTTAGTGAAGATTGGTAATACGTCAAACGGCATTATCTGCGTTTTACCACAGATCGTGCAAAATGTTTCAGATTAATTGAGTATCGTCTGCGTTAAATGCATATTTATTGAAACTTAATTAAATGATCCCTTGAATATCGAAATTTAATAGAACAAACTAAGTAAAACAACGTAATGAACATTTTAATTTCAACTGCAATTAAGAGAGAACAGAAATTAAAATTTTACTTTGAATTTCTGACAGTATTGTTGAAATAAACAGTTTATTTTAAAATTCCGCAGTAAAACTAATATTTACAAGAAAACATAATTATTTAAAACGAAAAAGAACATCATGATACGATGAAGTTGAAGTGCGAAAAGGCAGGTTTTCAGGGTGTCTACTAAAGTCTTATAATTCCCTGACTTTTCCAGGTAATATTTTATCTAAATTCCAGGTCTTTAACTTCCTACACTAGGACACAAGGATGTATTCACATCAAAAAAATTATAAAATAAATTATATGACACAATAAGTAAAAATTCTTGCATTTCTTTATTAAAACGTTTATTTTCGAGAACGCAATTACGAGCTAGAATAATTACACAGGCACACAAAAAAAGTGATCTCTTACCAGGATCCGACAGTAATCCCTATGTATTTCGACGTGCTGAACACGATGTCCGTTTAGCTCTATCACCCACCAATTTTTGTAAATAGTGAAAATAACCTAAAAAATCAGGTTTCTTAAGTCTATTTTCACGATTTCCAAAAAAATTGGTAAGTGATGGAGCTAAATAGACATCAGATTCGTGTTCAGCACTTTGAAATACATAGGGATAGCTATGTCGGTTCCCAATAACAGAACATATTTATTTTTTGTGTGTCTGTGTTATCATTGTCTTTTAGCCTGTAAAGGAGTCCCCATTTTTTAAATTAATCAGAATCAACAATGAAGACATTGTAGAAATAGTGAAATAGTACAAATAAAAAATCAATATATTCATATAGTTCGTAATTTTCATCTGTGAGACATTTCTAACTGATTTAATAATTTGCATTAACAATAATTATTATCTGAAAGAAAAAATTCCAAGTTGTTCTGCTTATAGTACAATCCCAGGTTTTCGAGGTTTTCAGACTAGTAGACACCATAGTTTTAATTGTGCTGCAAAAATGATTGAGTTTCTTAAGGTGGCTATTCCCTAGAAAGAGACATCCGATAGGAAAATATTTATTGTTTTTGCCATAACTTTTTTTCTTAGTACGTATATTTAAAGAAACTATAAGAGTACCTAAGTAGAACCATAACAAAATTATTACTATGAATGTTCACTCAATAATTTCAGTGGTTTGCAAAATAACTAGATTTAAAACTACGGAATAGGAAGATTAATATAATTCTTGAATTTAAATCTAGCTATTTTGCAAACCACAGAAATTATTGATAAATATTTCCCTATCGGATGTCTCTTTCTAGGGAATGACCATCTTAAGGTACGGAAGTAGGCCGCTAAATACTGTCGAGCAACTTCAACTCGATAATTTTCCAACCATTTATGTGACTAAAAAATTTACCATGTTCAACAAAGTGATCAAGTATTGGGAAATATTCATTGCAAACTTCTAGTCATAATGTCTTTTAGCTTGTTTATTAATGGCCATAACGCACAAAATATCTTAACTCGGCTCCCAATGATGTAAATAAAAATACTTTTTTTTCCCGCATTTTCGTGTACTTTTAATACGTCCTAATAATTTTAATTTTTGGGCAAAATATTGATGAGTAAAATGCATTTGTTCGAAAATTAAATAAAACCGATCTTAAAAACCAAAAATTTATTTTTGAATTTGACAGTAGATATGACATAAATGTTGATAAGCAGCAGCAGATGTTGGAGGAAGCCAGGATGACTGTACTCTTTTATTGTTCCGTGTAATTTTTACAAAACTTAAATAGTACTTGTGTATAGAATCAATTTTTTTGGAGCTTCATATCTAGCAAGAAGAAAACGAATTCTGTTTGAGAAGATGACGTCGTATGGGGAAGACTCAATCTTTGGAAATACTTCTGAGCAATCGATTAAATCATGACGTTTTTCAAACAATTTAGATAATGTTATTTTACCTCTTTTGAAAAATGCTGATGTAGTATCGCAGCCAATTATTGCATGAAAAAATTAAATATGAGCTTGACATCTTGGTTATGAAGTTAAACTTTGTGAACATTTTTGTTTGCATTAGAGCTTTCCCAGGTTCTAAAAAGTAAATAAAGTATACAGACGCGTGCAAGCTCATATTAGCATTTTCAATGTTTGAAATCGCGATATCTCATGAATGATCATTCGTAGGAAAAAAAATTTGAAACAGTTTTTTTATATAATTGCATAGAAAAATTGTTTCACTGTTTGTAGATGATGCAATTGCAAGATCTACAAACTTTGTATGACCTATTTTTACGATAACATTTATCGTTTACGAAAAATATGCACAAAACTGATATTTGTGACCTTTGACCTTGAATAAAATTTTTAGCCAACATGGGATCGGTGGAGACTCGACATTGCCTTTGTAATGGTGATTTCAAAGTCTGTACCACTTTTCAGCTACGTGCCTGTGAATGTCTGTTTTGACTATAGTATACTTTTAACATGAGAAACAAAAAATTACTTATTCATTATGTGTGCTGATGATCTACTTCTGACCATGCAAGTGCACTGAAAATGTCAACCAACGACATCTTTCTTAAATTATAATAAATTTTCCTTTGAAAGACAATACTGAGAGACCTGCCTCTTACGACGGCTCCTCTTTGAGTTTTAAATAGTTTTAACTAGAGATATTAGTAGTCCATTTTCTGAATGCTGAAAACCCCCCAAAGTTCTAACTCCGTTGACTCAACACCAATGTGGATCTTTTTTTATTACGGGAGTAAAATGGACCCTTTTTCTCCATTTTCTATCCGCCATTATCTATTCCAGGTGAGTTTGAAAGTCGAATTCGTAATTAACGACCCCAAAAACCCCTTGAGATCAAATAAAAATTTAAAAAAATAAAAAATAAGAAACTTGACTTTGGACGCTATTTTGAAGCCAGATTCTTAATCTGCAACCCCAAAAACCTTATTTTATCGAATTTCAGGAAATGGTTTAAATAACTAGAAGAGTTATATTTTTTAGGAAACACGTATTTGTCAATAATAATTGAAAAAATAAACGTTCTCACCTATGGGAAACTTTTCTATAAACTCTTTCCGAAATTTAAAAAAATGATTAAAATCGGTTTTGAGTCAACGGAGCTAGAACTTCTTTTTAAAAGCATTTATTTAACTTGCAATGTTTGTTAGTTAGTTACTTTGTATGGGTCAAATCTTGCAATCAAAATTTTGACTAGTTCTAATTAGAGCTTTGAAATTTGGCACACGTCCTTTTCTTCACAACCTCCGTGATATGGGTATCAAATGAAAGGGTTTGACGAGTCAAATGCCATAAACTATGTGACGTCATTCTAAATCCAGTATGGCGTACGCCCTAAGATGGCGGATTATCTCTCTCTTCACAACCCCCTTTATATGGATATTAAATGAAAGAATATGATGAGTAAAGTACGATAAAATATCCAACGTCATTCTAAATCCAATATGACGAATTATCTTTTTCTTCACAGACCCCTTGATATGGGTATCAAATGAAATGGTTTAACTAGTAAAATATGATAGACTATATGTAACGTTCTTCTAAATCCAATATGGCGAATGCCCTAGGATGGCGGATTACCTTTTTCTTCACAACTCCTTGACATGGGTATCAAATGATAGGGTTTTTTCTGTATGTTTGTCTGTAAAATAAGTAAAGACCAAAAAGTGAAAAACAAAATCATGTAAAAAATATAATATTACTAAAAAGTAAAACATATTTTTTGAAATTCATACATCTGGAAACCAAAAGTTTTGGGGACGATCATACAGCACTATTGAACAGTTGAGGAATTAACCGTCCCCAGAGCTTTTGGTTTCTAAATGCATGAATTTTAAATTTTTCTTTTTTTTTGTACATTTTTTTTAAATAAAAGCTTTTTCTTAAAAATATTTTTTTATATAATTTTATTCTTTGGTAAATAAACCACAGTGTGGGATGTAACTTGAAAAGCTTTGACATAACTATTATAATAGGATAACAGTAGTTTCTTATTCCATGACCATTTTTGACTAAGATTATTTTTGATATCACGGTACTTCTAATCTGTCTTGAGGGCCGTACTGTATACGAGGACTTTTGATGTATATTTGTTCATATTTGGACGCTATAAAAATATTTGCCTTATAATTTGGATTTTCAAAATTATAGTGCGGCTCAAGATAGACGTCTTATCTCAACCGATGCTATCATTAACATTAGTTTTAGTAGAACATATTCGTATAACGATTTTCTTAACACGATTTTTGTTTTACTTTTATTTGATGGACAATGTAGGTAAATAAAGATTATAGATAAATTTTGATTTTGTATCGTGACATCTGTGTAAATTTACACCTCTCTACAGAATATGGTAATTTATAACATACACTCACTCATATTAATTGTTTGGAAATCAAGCAATGTCCACATTTTGATCAGTGGTGGTTGTAGGGTAAGTGTTCTTAATAAAATATTCTACAAATTTTACAGCTAGACATATATTCTTTTTAGATGCGGTTATTATTTGTAGCATTTCTCTACTTTGCTGTTGCTATTAATCCTAGCAGGCCTCGTGGTTACCCCGAAAATGATAATTTACTTTGTGGATATCAGGTAATGATCAACTTTGAGAAAATTTACAGTTTTACAGAATCATTTTTCTAATTATGATGCTATATTTTTCTACATAAATGATTTAAAATTATCATATTGCTTATACAGGTTTTCTTAAAAAAGATGTTCACATACAGGGTGTCTCAGCGAGAAATGAATCAATATTGGGAAAAGTATGCAACGAATAATTTTGAAAACTAGGGAGCTACTAAAGTCAGTGTGCCCAATCCAACCGGAATAATTACAAGCATGTTGTACTTCCGGTTATACCGGGAGTCGATACCAACTTGCTTATTTTAAATCGAGCACCCTATATATTTTCGACTTTTAGAAATGACCATTAAATTTTGAGTTGAAACATGTGGCACGCCCTATATCTTAACCCAGCAGTTTTGGAGATATTTGACATTTTATAAAAAATTTGACATGTGCAATGGCTTGCAAGAACCGTTATAACTTGCTTCGTGTAGGAGATCATTTGCTCTTTGGCACGTAGAATATTCACCAGATGGGCTACGCTCTATATTCTCTAAATGTATTCCATAATAGTATACCAAATGTTCCATTTTTCACGTTACATCTGGTGAAATTCAAACATCAAAAACTTTTTTATTATAAATGGAACACCCTGTATGTTTTACAGTACGTTATGTACACTTAAGTTCTCTTTTTTCTAGTATAGCATTGCAGGGATTAAAGGTACAACTTTCTGAGATATTCGCAATTTTCTTAAATATTCTAGAATTTTTAATAAAAATTATCAACTTAGCCATGATTAGAAACAATCATCAATGGCAGTCATTACATTATGTCAAAAAATGCCAGCAAATCTGTTTATTATTTATGGAGAATGTGACAAAGTAATATCAAGAACATGTAACACATTTACTATTCGATACCCAGAAAAACAAAAATCATCACCAAACACTGTAAAACTCATATTGGATAATCTTAGAATGTTTGGCTCTGTCAAGGCCGAAATACAACGGAGGAAGCCTATTATTGATAAAGAAACAGATTATCAAAATAAATAAAATATATCCAAAATCCTAATTGCATAAACTAAAATAGCAAAGATAAAATGAATTAAGAACAAGTTTTCATTTTAATTCAATAAATGCTCAAAATTTCGCCCTCGGACCTCCAAACATTTTTCGCACCTTTGGACTAGTTCTTCATGGGTAGCTCTTCTAACTGAATCCGGTGATAAGTTTTGAAATGCATTGCTCACTCTCTGCGTACAATCTGCAATGGTAGTTAATGGATTTTCATAAACTTTATTTTTAATAGTTCTCCAAACAAAAGAATCCAGAAGTGATAAACCGGGCGAGCGAGGAGGCCATAGATAAGGTCCATTATTGGCGATCCATTGATCATAAAAAAACTTCTTTCAAAAGATTATTGATCAAATACGAGTTATGTGTAGGGGCACCATCGTGATGATAAAGAAAATTGTCCATGTTCGTTGAGAGATAGTTATTTTCCAAATTTTGTAGAATATTAAGATATGTCTCACCTACAAACACAAAAAAATTGTAAGTAGACATTAGCTGAAGAAATTATTTTATAACTTACTATTTAAATTTTCCTCATAAAATTGTAAAGCTACCACTATCGTTTCTTACGGCACAATAAACGGCCAATGTTCTTGAAAGTTTCGCTACATAAGGATTCGAGTCACTCGGTAGAACAACAGGACTATTACAAATTTCACAAAAGTTATTTCACGACGACAGATTTTATTTTAATTCGTATAAGCACGAAATAGTTAAAATAAAATAGACTGTAACTACAATCTCTACCCACTCGGTAGAACAACAGATATTATTTTAGCTCAATAAAAATGACAAACGGTCTAAGTTAAAATAATATAAACAATAAACGGCATTCTGGTTTTCTCTCGAAATATCATCTATGTTCTTTTGCCAAAGGTGCGGTCCTATGAAAATTCTTTGGAACATGGTGATTTAGAGAAAATCGGGAGAATCTAATAGGCCGTAAATCTAACACAACTGCTTTGATATTAATTTATATTTAAATTGAAATATAATTGGCTAAGTCAGAACATGGTAATTATATTCTGATACATTTAATCGGAAATTATTTTAAATTATCACTTTAATGCACAAATTTTAGTGAATTAGTCCTATCTGTGTTACTAGAAGAACAGCGACAAGAAACAGTGGTGATTGTAAATCGATGTGTACTTACTGCGTCGTCGGTTCGAAATATAATAGTAAACGCATGGATTACTACTAGGCAGACAGATCGGAATTGGCATTCAAATATGCTTTAATGAGAATGATTAGCGCCATGGTAGAAATATATACAAGTATGCTGTTGCGCAGCTTTTGCAATGATATGCTTTGGAACCAACGGGAACCATATTGATAATCGGACCAATAGCGTTTCGTGCACATATTTCAAATAATGTAGTGTATTCTTTTGTACAAAAGGAGATGATTCCACATACAATTTAAAAACATTTTGGAAATAAAGTTAAAATTTGTCGAAATATTACTCATTTGGAAACATTTTAGAATGGTTTTGAATAATAATGTAAGATTGTACATACATACATTTCAACATTGATGTAGCTAATTTTCATTGTAATTTTAGTGCTTTTTTACTACCGTGTAGTTATGGATATGCAAGACATTCTTTGTAAAAAATATGGTCATGCAGTATATAGGTATATATTTTATATGATTTAGTTCGGCGATTTAAAGAGTTCATAAGTTAAGTTATCAATACTAAAAAAATTAACGTATATATATAGTTCTATATAATCAATATTTATCAAAGGGCTCATGATTACTATACGAGTTTCTAGTACGATTTTATGATTTGTCAATTTTTTAATATAAAGAATATATTATATGTAATATATAAGTTATCTGTACAACAATATTAATCTTTTTAGTTACAAATGCTATCGTCATAGTAAATTTTAACCAATATTTACGAAAAATACATACACCACAGGTAATACAACTTCTAATTGTATTGACACCTTGTGAGGGTATACCGGACAGTCACACAAGAAATCAGACACTCTTCTTATTTTATACTTTTATTCTATAACAAAATAAACGTACTATACTTAATAAATAAAATAAGTATTATACTGAGACTTTTTACAACATATAGAGTATATTATAGAGTATCTTGACAAGAGATGTAAGTGTTATTAATCAAATTTTACAGAATAAGATCTAAATACTCCTGCAGTTTTAGATATCCTAGATTTACGTATCATACTGCATACTAACTTTTCTTTGAAATTAAACGATATGCATGAATATGTTTACTTGTTCTTACTTTTTGCTTTGTACGTTACATCTAGGAGAATGATTCTTGCCAAATGTTCTATAGGTACTGCATGAGGCAGAAGGACACGGATATTCGTTGGAGAATAGTTTTCAACATTTTTGAGATACCTACTCTGGAGTCGCTTCAAAATCTGCCCTCTTAGGCTAGGCGCGCACGGGTGACTTTTGTCACGCAACTGTTTTGTCACCTACCTCGGAGTCCATTGAGTCTTATGGAGATGCGCTCACGAGCGACGTGACTGTTACGTCGCTTCGTGAGCGCATCTCCATAAGACTCGATGGACTCCGAGGTAGGTGACAAAACAGTTGCGTGACAAAAAGTCACCCGTGCGCGCCTGGCCTTAAAATGCACTGAACAAATGCGAGCTGTAAAAAAAACAATTTTTATTTCTGACCACATTTATGTTAAATAACAAATGCAAACTTTTATGTCGTAAATAGGTACGGTACATCTTTTACTAATACATATTTTGTAATTGTAAATAAGCCAATGTATTAAATAATTATTGTTTTTATAATTACCGTTTTTGAAATGATCAGGTTTTACTGGACAAATTTCTAACCATTTTCTCGCTATTTTTCATTTTTTGGGAACCGAAAAAGACATTTCTTTCCGTTGAAGTTCCACTCCTATTTTTGCAACTGTTTATACTGCACCCAACCATGTCTTAAGTTTATTATAAATAATCGTTTCTTTTTTAACCTCAAAAATATCACACCGTAGAGAAACCAAACACAAAAATGATATTACACAGTTACAATTACGCACCCCAACACGGCTACTTTTACACCTGGTTGCAGGGGTACAATGTTGAGGGATAATATTATAAAAACTTGAAATGCGTAATATCACAGAATATTACGATTCTCTGTCAATATACTGTGATATATCCAATATGGTTCCCGTTGGTTCCATGCGCAGAAAAGTCAAATTCTGGTAGCCCGGACGAGCATACCTTATATATGTTTCTACCATGATTAGCGCTGGTCTGACCAAACGCCGCGCCGCTCGTGGCAATTCTTGTAATTATTGTAAATATTGCAGATAGCCCTCTCGGGTTCGTTGTAGTTTGTATATAAAATAGAGTTCTGTTTCACGGTTTAAGCTAACTAAATTGGGAGGAATCTATAATAATTATTTACAATACCTAGTTTTCGACCGTAAGTTGAACAAGTAACGAAGCATAATTATTTATTTATATTGCATTTTTGGCATCGGAAAAAAACACTTCGTTACGTCTCTTACACGAAGAAAGTTATATCGGTTCTTGCAAAACATTGCACCTGTCAAATTTTTAATAAAATGTCAAATATCTCCGAAAGTGCTGGGTTTAAATATAGGGTGTGCTGTCTATTTTCTGTTTTAAAGATTTTTAAAGTATAATTCCGATTGTACTGTACTGTACCTTTTTACTTCCCTCGCATACCGAAGGGAAGTATTGTATTCGAGAAAAAATCACCCTCCAAGATTTTTTGGGATTCTGACGTTTCAGAACACGTAGATTACGAAAATATAGGTTTTTCAATTCCGTCAGTCTGTCTGTCTGTCTGTCTGTCTGTCTGTCTGTTGGTGCATTTACTAAAAAACTACTTGACGGAGAGCAGTGAAATTTGGTAGGTAGTTGACGCTACTGTCAGCGAAGAAATGGTAGAAATTTCAGTGGAAAACATACAGGGTAGACCGTCTAAACGGAGTAAATAATGAAAAACATTTTTTTTTGCTCAAATTTAAAATTTCCACGTTTCATGGCGCGTTAAACCTATTTCAGAAAAAAAAAATTTTGAAAATTTTTTCACCATTTTTGAAAAAATTTTTACCAAGATGAAAAAAAAATTTTTTTGCTCAAATTTAAAATTTCTACGTTTCATGACACGTTTAACCTATTTCAGGAAAAAATATTTTTTAAATTTTTTTCACCAATATTTTTGAAAAATTTTTTACTACTAAAATGAAATAATTTTTTTTTCTATCTTCAAATTTAAAATTTCCACGTTTCATGGCATTCTAAGCCTGATTCAAAAAAAAAAAAATTTGAAAATTTTTTTTACCATTTTTGAAAATTTGTGTACCTACCACTAAAATAGATGGATTTTTTTTTTATTTCTTCGAATTTCAAATTTCCACGTTTCATGGCGTTCTAAATCTATTTAAAAGAAAAATTAGAATTTTTTCTTCTATTTTCAAAAAATTTTACCACTAAGATAGAATTTTTTTTTCTTTGTTCAGATTTTAACTATCCACGTTTCCATGGCATTCTAAAACTATTCAAACAAATTTAAAAATGTTTTTGAAAAATTTTTTGACAAATTTGAAAACATTTTTAATCCATTTATGTATCACTGCTATAGAACAGACGAAAAATTT
This sequence comes from Stenurella melanura, assembly GCA_963583905.1. Classification (NCBI taxonomy): domain Eukaryota; kingdom Metazoa; phylum Arthropoda; class Insecta; order Coleoptera; family Cerambycidae; genus Stenurella; species Stenurella melanura. The sequence goes on from OY757309.1 coordinate 201,550,435, forward strand.
TTTTTGCTCAAATTTAAAATTTCCAAACCAATTTCGGAAAAAAAAAATTTGCAACATTTTACCAGTTTGGAAAAAAATTTAACACTAGAATGCTCAAATTTAAAAGTTTCACGTTTCATGACATTCTAAACCTAGGCATTTCAGAAAAAAAAAATTTGAAAATTTTTTTCGCCAACATTTTTCAAAAAGTTTTTACCTCTAAAATAGATCGATTTTTTTTATTTGCTCAAATTTAAAATTATCACGTTTCATAGCATTCTAAACCTATTTTAAAAAATCGGTAAAGGTATTTACACAGAACTTCCCTCGTTCATGGCAGTCTCTCTAATAAAATAATAATTACGAAATGACATTGAGAATAATAATCGGAGTAGAGTTATTGCTATTATTACAAAGAAAACTTGATAAGTTTTGGTCAAAAAAATATACAGATTGCTCATCCAACAGCAAAAGTTCAATACTAAATAGCAGGTGCCACATATGGCAGGCTTGCGCAAATACCTTTACAAATGTCCACCATGACTGAATTATTTCTTGGGATGACCACCCTGTACATTTTTCAATAAAAGTATAATAGGTGCATATGCCAGATGTTATTGCCATCTGTCACATTTTCAATCCAACATTCACGTAATGGAGTGGAAGTATAGTGGTGGTTAAAAAATTTAATTTTTTAAAAATTTTTCAAAAGATGGTAAAATAATTTTCAAATTTTTTTCTTCTGAAATAGGTTTAAAATGTCAAAGGTAGAAATTTTAAATTAGAGCAAAAAGGAAAGTTTCCTTCTGTTCTATAGTAGTGCTAAAAAAAGTTTAAAAATTAAAAATGATGTATTTTTAAAATAGGTTTAGAATGCTATGAAACGTGAAAATTTTAAATTTGAGCAAATAAAAAAAAATTCGATCTATTTTAGTGGTAAAAATTTTTTGAAAAATGTTGGTGAAAAAAATTTTCAATTTTTTTTTCTAAAATACCTAGGTTTAGAATGTCATTTAAATTTGAGCATTCTGGTGTTAAATTTTTTTCCAAACTGGTAACAAAATGTTGCAAATTTTTTTTTCCGAAATTGGTTTGGAATATCATGAAACGTGGAAATTTTAAATTTGAGCAAAAAAAAATTTTTTCGTCTGTTCTATAGTAGTGATACATAAATGGATTAAAAATGTTTTCAAATTTTTTAAAAAATTCTTCAAAAACATTTTTAAATTTGTTTGAATAGTTTTAGAATGTCATGGAAACGTGGATAGTTAAAATCTGAACAAAGAAAGAAAAATTCTATCTTAGTGATAAAATTTCAAAAAACTTTTTTTTTTAATCAGGCTTAGAATGCCATGAAACGTGAAAATTTTAAATTTGAAGAAAGAAAAAAAAAATTCATTTTAGTAGTAAAAATTTTTTCAAAAATATTGGTGAAAAAAATTTTCAAAATTTTTTTTTCTGAAATAGGTTTAGCGCGTCATGAAACGTGGAAATTTTAAATTTGAGCAAAAAAAAATTTTTTTCAACTTGGTAAAAATTTTTTCAAAAATGTTTGAAAAAAATTTTCAAAATTTTTTTTTCCTGAAACACGTTTAGCGCGTCATGAAACGTGGAAATTTTAAATTTGAGCAAAAATAAATTTTTTTCACTATTTATTCCGTTTAGACGGTCCACCCTGTATATTTTTTAGTGAAAATTCTACCAGTTCTTCGCTGACAGTAGGGTTAACTACCTACCAAATTTGACTGCTCTCCGTCAAGTAGTTTTTTTAGTAAATGCACCAACAGACAGACAGACAGACAGACAGACAGACAGACAGACAGACAGACAGACCGACAGACAGACAGACAGACAGACTGACGGAATTGAAAAACCTATATTTTCGGAATCTACGTGTTCTGAAACGTCAGAATCCGAAAAATCTCGGAGGGTGATTTTTTCTCGAATACAATACTTCCCTTCGGTATGCGAGGGAAGTAAAAATACGTAATTTTTAATTTTTAAACTTTTTTTAGCACTGCTGTAGAATTGAAGGAAACTTTCCTTTTTGCTCAAATTTAAAATTTCTACGTTTGACATTTTAAACCTATTTCAGAAGAGAAAATTTTTGAAAATTATTTTGCCAACATCTTTTGAAAAATTTCAAATAAATGAAATTTTTTAACCACCACTATACTTCCACTCCATTACGTGAATATTGGATTGAAAATGTGACAGATGGCAATAATATCTGGCATATGCACCTATTATACTTTTATTGAAAAATATACAGGGTGGTCATCCCAAGAAACATTTCAGTCATGGTGGACATTTGTAAAGGTATTTGCGCAAGCCTGCCATATGTGGCACCTGCTATTTAGTATTGAGCTTTTGCTGTTGGATGAGCAATCTGTATATTTTTTTGACCAAAACTTATCAAGTTTTCTTTGTGATAATAGCAATAACTATATTCCGATTATTATTCTCAATGTCATTTCGTAATTATTAATTTTTTAGAGTGACTGCCATGCACAAATAACGAGGGAAGTTCTGTGTAAATACCTTTACCGATTTTTTGTTAATTATTTAAGCTAGTGGCCCAAAGTCTAATTTAATAATGTCAGTGTCGTAGTCGTGTAGTACTTTATTCTGCATCAGCATTTGTTAAATATGTATTACCTATCTACTTCGTTTTTTACGTACCACTCGAGCTAAATTGTCAAAGAGTACCATGATCCATATAAATTGACAATTTGCTATCAAAGATTAAATATATGGGGGCTAACTACCAATTTGTACATGGACTGGCGAAACTGCCTTGACTACTACTACATTACCGCGGCTGCACAACTGTCATCACTGTCGACTTGACTGCAGAGAGATTGTCTGAAATTTGAACAGAGACGGCCGTTGATACCCCTCGATTAAATCAATGCGATAAATTAGGAAGTTAACCAATGTTCACTAAACCATTATCAAATTATTATTTGTTTTGAAACTAACACGGTAGAAGAACCGTCAATATTTTTACTTTTGCAGGCTTGTCCAAATACTGATCCTGATAAATTAAACGTGCACTTAATCCCATACTCTTACGAAGCTATGGGATACAAGGAGTCGGTAGATAAATTGTTTTATAAAAGTAAGCATATATTTACTGCTAGTTTCTAAATTGTATTAATATAGCAGTGTATTTTAGACGCTCAGTATATCATATCTTCTGTAGTGGATACTTTAAAAATGGATCGAAATAGAAGGTAAGCATTAAAAGATGATATTTATTTCAGTGCAATGTTGCCAGATGTTAGAGAAATTACATTTTTAAAGAAATGTTCCTCATTTGAGGAGGACAGTAGTCACTAAATTTCGAAAGGGAATAAAATTAATATGTAGCTTATTAAAATATCAAGAAATATTCATTAGAAGTCACTTACTTGACTTCTAATTAAGGTCGGGAATTTTGATTTGTTGTCAGTTTGTTCCCTCAGTTTTTTAAAGCGTATTGCTAGCTATGCCGTTCAGTAGGTAAGGCATCAAATTACAGAATAAGAACAAAATAAGACAATACTTCATCTGGCTCTGCGTTTTGGAGAGTTGTCTGTTCCGCGTGAGTAGTATAGCTATAGGATTTTTGGCACATTCATGTTAGTAGATAGATCATGGGGAGACCTCGATGGCATGTGTCCATCCGCAGCCACCATGGGTGGCTGGGGGGTGGTTGAGTTGCGAAGAAGTGTGCGGAGTTTGAAAATATTAGCGTTTCGTTCCTTGGCTACTCCGTGAACTCCTCAGTAAGGCTGAAGTAGCCACTGCCTTATACGCTTTTCCAACGAACTCAACATGGCCGCTCGTACTTAGTGGGCCAAATGATGTGGCGGTGAGATGTAAGGGAAACGTCACACTCCACAAAGTGTCCAGAGGTTGCTGAAGGTGTTTTAAAACAGATCTCTAAACAGATCTGTATGATTTTAAACAGGTGTCTACAAGTTTAAAAAGGTCTTAAACAGCTTTTAAACAGATCTGTACAAGTTGAAACAGATCGTTAACAAATATACAGGTACGACATGATGCCCGTCAGATAAGGTACGATGGTCGCGACCATGACCATCCTACTTAACCTAACGGACATCTTGTCGTAGCTGTATACCAGTTCTCAAACTGTTTAAGACCTGTTTAACCTTATACAGACCTGTTCCAAAACACTTTCAGCAGCCTCTGGATATTTCCTCGCCTTCACCCAATCACCCCCCAGCCACCCACGTACGCTCAGGATGGACACACGTTATCGAGGTCTCTACATTGCCTATCTACTGAAGTAAGTGAGCCAGAAACCCTATATCTATACTACTGGTGTATTATAAGTTTTTTTAAGAATGGAAATTTATTGTTACTTATCTGACAACAGTGCCTTAACATATACAAGTCGCAAATATTTTGAAATTCATTAAATAATTTAATGTTCCTAATGAGCGACATTTATATATTCTCTTTCAGGTTTATTCAAGTAGAGATAGCGTATCTTTACAAATGGTGGGAATTCCAGAATGATAATGTTAAAGATTCTGTCAAACAACTAATTGATGAGGGAAGACTGGAAATAATAAACGGAGGTTGGAGCTTGCATGAAGGAGCTACAACTCATTATCAGTCCGTCATAGATCAATTCACTCTAGGACACAGGTACGACATAATTTTTTTAAAGTTGTAAAATTATTGATATTTGCAAATACTCAGATCTCGTAATAGTGGTTACTAAGCAAAAACAAGTTAACCGGATTAGAAGTCATAGGGATGAAATTCGGGAGCATGAAAAGAGCGTAACGCGCGCTGGCTCGACAGTCAAGGGTAAGCGTCAGCGGCTACCCAAAAATGGAAATAAAAGTGGCATTTGTAAGTGCGGCTCTTGACCACCGCACGGCCAAATTTCCAACTTGATATGAATATTAATTAATAACAATAACACAGAATTTTTTTTTAATTTTATGTTATTCCAGATATAAGTGTTCGAATAGTTTTGAAAGGGCTATATAGAAATATCCGCTATATAACCCCCACCTCAAGTTACGCATGAGCTGATATACAAGCCGTTAGAAAATGGAGCGAGAACGCTGTGTTTCCTGGAGAGGCTTGCCCATACAAGTACTAACCGCGCCCGACGTTGCTGCATTTGCGTATCGAAATACTTACTTTACTTTTACTTTAACAGATTTATTAATTATTAAAAGGGTACAAACATTGCCTCCTCGGACCGCGATCCGGAGCCAACCAGAAAACCACGGTGCGTGACGTCGTGGCGGACGTTAGGTTGGACGGATCACGACCGGTTCGGTTTAATATAATGGAGCAACAAAAAAAAAAAGCTAAAACACCTGCCGTCTGTGACGGCTTAAAATTAACATTAAAATTGAACATTGTTTTAAATTAAACATTAAGATAATTAAGAACTAATTTTAAAACCATCACTACCGCACTGCTGATGTTGGCTGTTGATACGGGAAAAACTCAACGAAAAAACCCGCTCGAGACAATTGATTTCCCAAGCCTGCCTGCCGTTTGGGAGAGTATGGAAGTAGAAGTTTATCATTTTTTTAAATGTTTAGGTTTCTTAAATTTGTTGGTCTAAAGGGAATTTCTAACAAAAATGACAAGAACAAAAAAGACAAAAAAGACAAAAACGAAAACAATTAAAGGAAGAGACGAGGGATAGAACAGAATAGATTTGAAAGATATAGTGTAGGATTTGAGAAAGTTGTGATTAGTAAAGGTTTGGCTATAGAGGTTGCCGGAAGATAGGCAACGCCTGGTATGGTAGGAGGTGGTTTATCTGGAATGGGGCATTATGCATTCTGATTTGGGTTATGTTGCGTGTTAGCGGACTGTCGCCCAGGCGAAAGGAATAGAATTTTTGTGATATTTCCCGGACGTAGTCCGCTAGTGGCATTATGTCGTTGCAGCGATCATACAAATCTCTGAGGGAGGTGTATCTGTTCGAGTCTGAAATGAGGCGCATAAATTTGTGTTCTAAGACTTTAAGTTTTCTCATTGTCGTGGCCGGGATGCTGCACCACACCGGCGCCGCGTATGTGATGGCCGGCCTGATTACCGCCGTGTACAATAATTTTTTATTGTGTCTGTTGAGTCCGCTACCCCTTGCCATGAGCGGATACAGACTCCTGGACATGAAGTAGACCTTACGTATCGTCTCGTTGATGTGTGTATTAAACGTCAGTCGTTTATCCAAGTTAACCCCCAGATACTTCACGCACCTTTTGATTGGAATTTGCTGACCCTGGATCGAAATTGGCGTTAATATGCGGTTTTCTGTCAATCGGCGCGTGAAGAGTATGATCTCCGACTTCGCGACGTTGACCCGGATCTTCCACTTGTCGTAATACGCCGTGGCATGGGCCATGTGCGCCTTGAGTAGCATGTTCGCCGCTTGTGCGTTATGCGAATGCGCATACATGGCCGTGTCGTCGGCGTACTTTTAAGCCTCATTGTTCTTAACATTATTTTAAAAACTTGTAGGCATATCTTAAAACCAATTTTAAATCATTTGAGCACATAACACAACCGCTTTAAAACCTATAGAATGTATGGTGCTCGGATAACATAACCTAAAAGTCAGTTTGCTAAGACGCTATTATGTCCACTAAATGTCACAGAATGTCGACGAATATGTATATATTTTATCACAGTTTTAAAACTACCTATTTTAAAACTATATAGTCTGGGCAAAGGTAAGTAAGTCAATCATAGGCCAATATAGACTTGAAGGCCATTTTAAAACTTTCGTTAAGACAAAATTATCTTTAAGTGGATTTGGCATTTAATAAACCTGGCATAAATCAGTGGCTTATGAGGTGGCCATTATAAAACACTGATAAAATCTAAATAAATCTAATAAGCATTTAAAGTGTTACTTGAGATATTTCTATTAGTTCAGGCAGCGGCCAAGTATGACCTCCAGATATATTAACTCATTAAAACGCTAATAATTTGACATTGTCATATTCTATAATTTCTTAGTTAATGGTACTAGACTGTTGTAAATCTATTTTTCACTCAAATCTGTTTTACCTAATTGTTTTTATTTAATTAATTAAGTAAACGTTTTCTCTATTTCCTACATTTAATAGTTGTAATATAAATGTGTGTGTGTGCGCGTTGTATTTAGGATCCAAAAATATATTGAATGCGTTTAATTTTATTTATACTGACCTATAATTTTAAAGGTGGTTATTGGAAAAATTTGGTAAATGTGGAATACCAAAGGCTGGATGGGATATTGAAACTAATGGCCACAGTAGAGAGCAGGCATCAATTTACTCACAGATGGGTTTTGATTCAGTCTTCATTAAGCATTTTGATTATAGAGATAGAAAAAAGAGGAAGGACAATAAGACTCTGGATTTGTTATGGAGAGGAAGTGAAAATTTAGGTGAGATATAGCTGATAAACTTGATGAACTGTGATACCACAGTGATATAAAACTAGAACCTTTCTATACGTTTTCACTTCTTTGAGTTTTGGAACCATTTAAAAGAGAGATATATTTCTCGATATTTATTATGGCATTTATTGCAACCGCAATCACCTAGGTACCTATGTGTAGTAGGATCAAAGCTCAATAGTTTCATGTTTTTGTCATCTTTGAATTTTTATTATGAATCTTTCTCTTCTCTTAAAAGATCAAGCGAGAGTAGTAAAGTTAACTTTCCTAACTATTTACACAAGCTAAAATATAAAGACTCATCGGTTTCCTTCAAAGGTACATTTATAGTCATTTCCAAAAAGAAAAAAGATGGACTACCCCCCGCTGTGAAACTCCTTGTGAATTTATTGTCAAACATTTTGACGATCAAAATATAATTAATTCTTTGTGTGTGATCAATAAGACAATTATGACACACATTGCATAAAAATCACAAACATTTTATATAGATTTCCTTATTTTTGTCTGGGATTGTTGCAGTTTATTTAATTATTTATTTATTTAATTCCGGATGTTGTAGATGTACTACAGAGGTAACATTTTTAGGTCCTGATTCAACAATCTTCACAATGATGTTTGCCTCAAACAGGTATTCGTGGGATAAAACTTTTTGTTACGATGAGTTGTGTAAGAACAGACTCAATGTTGTTGATGATGAAAGCAGCCCAGAATTTAATCAGGATGGAATAGTATGTTATTTATTATACTTCGTTTTCCCAAAAAATTTCCAAGTGCTGGAAATGTCGCTTTAAAAAGAAACGCTTCTGTGTCATGCGGGAGCTTGCTAATTTATAGAGGGAAGATGTGACTGTTTTTCAGAGGTTGTGACCAAATAAACCATAGGCACTAAAAAACGACCAAATCATAAGGAAAACGTTATGAGTAGATTTTTATACATACACACACCAGTAAAGAAGGAATGGAGATAAACTGGCATTTATTCTACGTAATTTTGTTTTCTTCTAATAAATTTGAAGGTGTAGACAGACATGAATCTCCTATAGTATTAGCCCCATATCGCATACCGTCCCATATATGGCACATTGAAATATTTTCAGTATGTATGTCGGTATCTACTAAATTTCATTAAAATATTCTTTCCAGATTAACTCTTTCGCTCCCAGACATGAATTTTAGAATTAGTGTATAGCGCCCAATGGTACTTTTAAGTCTTTGTGAAAGTAGCGCCAATTTGGTGACAGGTAATAAGGAATTTAACCCTTAACAATTCCGGGCTTGGTAGTCAAGGGTATGGTAATTCATTGGTATTTTAAAGTACCTTTAGTAGTGAAAGGGTTAATAAGCAAGCCAATAGCATAATCAGTTTTGTCCAATGGCTGCCTCAGTAACAACTGATCGTTCCTAACTGACAATTTGTAGCTCATTTGAACGTGATTTTATTGAATATTTTTCAACAAATTAAAATATTGTGGGTGATATTATCAAGTGGTGTACAAGTGAAATATAACAGGTACGTTTTTTAGATATTAATATTTGTAGGAAATTAGGTATGTGCCATATATGGCACATCCCAATAAAGATGGAAATTATCGATTTTATTTCCATTCGAATATCGTTTCAGAGATAACGGATGTAACAAAATTTTACGGGCATGTCGTAAATGAAAATATTAGTGAAGATGACGCTCTGTCTGATGATGATCATCTGACATCTCAAAATGGTGTTATTGAATAAACTGATTATGAAGATGAAAGAGATGCAAATGAAAACGACCCAGATAGTGAAGATGACATTCCTCTAAGTTAGTTTGTAAAGACGTCCAAATGAGCCAAAACAAAATCAGAACCACCGATTTCGACATAATCAAATCTTATAGTGTCTGAGACAGATATAAAATTCCTAGAAAAACAGAAGCTGCCTCAACAAATTGAAGACCTTGTATCACCTTACCTGGTTTTCAAATTTATCTTCACCGAAGAAATACTCAGTTGCAAGTATCCCAATTGCCCTAGAAAATCTTTTGTGTAGAAAGTGCCAAATGCATTTATCTTTAAATGAAAACCGAAATTGTTCTTTGCTGTGTCATACAATGAATATTTTATAATGCCCTTGTTGCATGGTGTGCAATATATGGTACAAACCACTTTTTTGTAATAAATGTGTCAAATTTCAATTAGTCCCTTCAAATTAGTCAAGAGTCTCATAGCAGTGGGAACATTTCTTTAATTTTTACTAATTTGAAGGGAAATGATTTTTTTAAATTTTCCCGTAAACAGTATATCTAAATAGAATGAATTTAAATTTTTCACTAATACACAGTTTATTTTACACATTTTCGTCAAGTCAGTCAATGTCAAACACGATGCCAACGTGTAAAGATGCGATGGATATTATTACATTTGATCCATTGTAATATTGCACGTTGGAGGCAAACTAAAGAGTATGTGAGAAGCCGAGTTTAATGCAGAAAATCCCCAAATACGACTGTAGATGATCGATTCATAAGGTCGCAAACACTCCGAAATGGACGTCGTACGGCAGTTCATACAAGAAAGGAACTGGAACATGTTCGTAGAACTAGAATAAGAGATCATACAGTTAGAATAAGACTCTAAAAAGTGGATTTGAAGTCGTTTAAGTCAAGTCCAAAAACTCCACAGACGCCATCGAGTAGCGCGGCCTCCGGTCGAGAATACCAAAATTGGAATGAAGGATCAGTAGGGCAAAGTTATATTCACGGATGAGAGCCGTTTCTGAGTAAAATCGGTTGATGGTAGTTAAAGAAGGTGTCGATTTCCAGCAAAATAAAACGAAGAATTCAGTTTTACTTCTACTGCCTCTTTCGGTGTTCGAGCAAAAGAAGTCCCGTACAGAGGCATTACATTTCGGCCAGCCAGTAAAAACTAACTGGTCCCGAACGTACATTCAAACAATTGCACTGCAGCTCGAGAGCCCGTCGAGCAAGCGAGTCCCGTCCAGAGACCCCTCGAACATCAACAACCAAACCAGAAGTCCCGTCCAGAGGCACTACGTTTCGGCCAGCCAGTAAAAACAAAGTGGTCCCGAACGTAAATTCAACAGAATCCACTGCAGTTCAAGAGTCCGTCGAGCAAGCGAGTCCCGTCCAGAGGCCCTTCAAACACCAACAATCCAAGCCAGAAGTCCCGTCCAGAGGCATTACGTTTCGGTCAGTCAGTAAAAACAAACTGGTCCCGAACGTAAATTCAACAGAATTCACTGCAGTTCGAGAGCCCGTCGAGCAAACGAGTCCCGTCCAGAGGCCCTTCGAACATCGACAATCTGAGCACAATCCACTACAGTTCGAGAGCCCGTCGAGCAAACGAGTCCCGTCCAGGGGCCCTTCGAACATCAACGATCCAAGCACAGTCCACTACAGTTCGAGAGCCCGTCGAGCAAGCGAGTCCCGTCCAGAGGCCCTTCGAACACCAACAATCTGGCTCGAAGGACCAATGTACGGACGTAACGACGACAATGTAATTTTCGAGGAATTAAGGTGCCGTGCGGCCGCAGTTGAGTGAAATGAACAATTAGAAGTTTTTGTGTGAAAAAAACTGCCGAATTATTATTTCTTGGTTCGAATATTCCCTAGGATGCAGCCTCACACCCTTATGATTATGGCTTGGACAAGGGAACATCAATGAGAAACAACAGATTTGTTGAGAATAATTTATTAATGGAAATTAAAATCTATTTATACAAATTTACAATCAAAACAATTAAACATTACATGTAGGAAATAAAAATAATGAAATAAGTCATATGGGCTCATAGGTGACACACATGTTATTGTAAAAGATAATCCTTGTAATTTTGCTTCTTCATCGTTAAATGTCTATAACAAGTAAAAAATTCAGATTATGCAAGAACTCTATTTTTTATATCATATTTTTAACAGGCTTCAAAATGGCATGAAGCTTTACAAAATAAACTCGAATTAGTTAACTATTAGTTAGTTTTTCCTCTTAAGAGATTCTGTTCAAATTTGTTAGGAGAAAAAATGCCAGTTAATCTTCGTTCTTTAACCCTTTTGTTACTCTTCGTCGCGCGATAGATAGGGGATTGTGTGAGTCGAACGATTTTTGATTGGGGTGTTCCACCCCTACAAACCACCCCCATACGGGAGTTAACGCGTATTATAATTGTTTGAGTGACTCTTACTTGGTGATCCCCCGTTTTTTGGCTTTGGATACACTCCTTTAGCCGAGAGACTCTAACAAATTGTCCCATGTACGTATATCTGTAAATTCAATCCCAAAGAAAAACGTTTCGTAACCTTTTAAAATCATCTTAAAGATTGAATAGGAATCTATACAGTGGACAACTCACTTCACATCAAGGGATTCGTCTTGATAACTTTATCACTACGAATATGAATTGGACCACGCATAGAAAGGTTTAATCAACAGAGCTTTATAATAGGATTACACAGGAAACAATTTCCCTAACCGACTAGCCTCCCAAGTTTTATTAATTGTTGATTAAATTTTAATATCACATGTTTTTATATTTTCCATTATAATAAAATACATATCCTTCGTTTTGTGGCTTAAAATATAATTCATGCTTAAGGGCATGACCAGATTTTTGTCCAATAAATCTTCGTACAAACATGTCAGTTTTTTGTTTATATCTAGGGCAAGCTAGCAAAATATGATTGATGTCAGCTGGACTTTCACATTCGCAAAGGTTATTTTCTTTAACACCAATCTTACATAGATGAGAAGGGAATCTTCCATGGTTCAAACCGAAGTTAATGCATATTATAATTGTTTGAGTAATTCTTACTTGGTGATCCCCCATTTTCGAGGATGCTGATGGTGGAATTTCTTCCTGGTGTGACTCACCCCTATAAATGGCCAATAACAACCCACCGAATGGGTGAGAGTGCGTTCTCAGCATAGCTCCGGGTAAAGCTACCGCCTCCACCCCCCGTTTTTGAGGATGCTACACAGGAAAAAAACATTGAGATGTCACCTCGATCTCGTCAATAAAGTAGTCGTCTTCATTTACTGTGGAGTTGAAAAAAAAGATGAATATATATTTTTTGGGAAAAATAGGTTTATATTATAATTGAAACATCTGATTTACCTAGGTATTTCATTACAATATATAAAATATTTTTATTACAAGTGAAATTACAGGGTTGATATTCTTCAGAGTGGACACCACACCTATCAACATCGTAGACTTCATCTGCCGTTTCTGTATTCGATTCGCTAATGTGAATGTCGGGGAAAAAATTTAACAATATACAGTCATTATAATTTTCTCTTTTCTCACATTCATTTTCCGGATTGTTTTCTTCAACTTATAGAGTAGTATTCTGACAATTCTTGTCCAGTGGTATGATGATAACGATCTCTCACTCCTATGGAGGGTGGTTATTGCCGTTGAGGGGATGGGCGGGTGTCAAGCACTTGATTCGTGGACCTCTCTGTATTCGGGATGCTAGAAAATGGGAGGGAAACCTTCTTGTCCAGCGGTATGATGAGAGCGCTCTCTCACCCCTTTGGAGGGTAGTTATATTGGCCGTTGAGGGAGTAGATGGGTGTCAGACACGCGTTCCAGGATCCTCCCCATGATTGGCATCCTCGAAAATGGGGGATCACCAAGTAAGAGACACTCGAACACTTATAATACGCGTTACCTCCTGTACTGGGGTGGTTTCCGGCCGTTTACAGGGGTGGGATACCCCAACTAGAAATTCTGCCACCACCTCGGTGCATCCTCGAAAAAGTGGGGAGAACTACCTTGGTTGCATCGGACAATAGTCGAGTTTTTCGGGCTTTTTCCGACTCACACAATTCACTAAGACTACTTTAGATGAATATATCCGCATGTACCAAATAAATAGGTTCAGGTTACTGTAGACGAATATAAGGCTCAGGCTGTTTCTATGTTCCGAAAAACAGGTTTAAGTTATTGTAGACGAATATAAGGCTCTCGTACAATGAAACGTATTGAACGGCGCACGGCGTGTTAGCACTAGGCTAATCACTAATTTGTCGTTAGTATGTTTCTTATTGCTTATAAGATAAAAATAACAATAAATTAGCGATATATAAGAACATAATAGGTAATTACTAACGAGTATATGTTCGTAAATAAGGCCGCCACGGCGCGCCATAGCAAAAAGTTTAAATTTTAACAACGTGACAATTGCGATTTTAGCTTGAAGAAATAGATTGTCATCGAATAACTCGAAAAGTATCACATTCAATGAAGACTACTAGAGATTAATGAGAAAACTCGTAAACTAAGAATATGTCTGATTTATTTAAATTTGTGTAGGATTAATGGTTTCAGAGATTTGAATGCTAAAATATTTCTTCTGAAGGTTCATAAGAGCAAGTATTTAGCTTAAATGTTAAGTATCTCAGCAACTATGGTACTTATAAAGAAAATGCTAACGACTTAAATGAACAATTATTATTGTCGAGTTTCAGCTGAATACTTAAATATTAGTACTCCTACAATAACACTTTTAAAACAATGTTATTCACTTATACAATTATAAGAGGTGAACATTTGATATTTAGTACAAACAACCGCTGTCCAAGTAATCACTACTTCCAAGATTTCCCATCCAAACCTCTTTAAACAAAATAGTCTTGGTACTATATGTGCTCTCCAGTATGTCGAAATAATTACTCATGGAATTTCAATACAGGGTGCGGCAGAAAGGATGGATGTATACGCGAACGGAGAGGAGTAGAGCGTTGTGGATAATGTTGACTCGGGAAGACATGCCATCTGTTGGTCACAATGGTTATCTGGACGAGAGAACATTGTGCGTTCGCAGTCGAGAAATACTTGAAATCGGTAGATTGTTTTGTTGTGCAACGGCGCTTTCGCTGATATTTGAATATCCGTCTTCATAGTCCGATCTCAAAACGTGACACAATAGTCAGATGGGTTCAGGACTTCAGATTGACTGCATCGACAATGAATCCGAAACCTCGAGATCGTAGTCGAAGTGTAAGAACACTGCCTACCGTTGAAAGAGTGAGGCAAGAGATCCTTCACAGCCCAGAGCGCTCTGCAGAAAACTAGCCGCAGCGCTCAGAGTTCTATCACTTGTAACGGGCCAGTTCTTAAAAAACGCCCCATACAGTAAAATAAATTAAAATATTTAAAATCGTACGTGTTTGTAGAATTTACTTTTAAAATCGAAATACGTTGGTTCACAAACAAGTGTATAAAAAACTGTTGACTTCGTTTGCGAGGCAGGTACAGGATAGTACCGAGACGAGAAGAGAGGGGAGAAGGGAGAAAGTAACCGGCTTCGAACGGGAGTTGAGTTTTGGCCTCTGGCCGAGACACCACGTAGAGGGAACAGGTGAATTTAACCTCCTTCATTAATCCAGCGTGGTAATTGATTCGAGCTGTGGCCTCGTAGCACAACGCCAGAGGTTTGGTTGTCTGAGTTCAAAAATAATGTTGAGCAACTTTAAAGCTTTGTTTCTGTCGTGTATGGCGTATTATAGTGAAGTAACTGCGTTTTATGTTAATCATTGCATCGTAATAATGTGTAAATCACTAATGTGAAAATATTCACAAGTAAATTAAATGACAGAGTGAATCTGGATTGAATAGCAGCAAATTGCCTGGTTAATCTGAATTGTTTCCTTTGATGCGATCAACGATTGTTTGCGGTTTCCAATATCTTTGCCTTGTTTAGGCTTCTTGTAATTCAGTTTTCGGAGTGCCATCCTTCAATTAAGATTCATGTGCCCAGGAATTAATCTGTCATGGTTGACGGCCAAAAAAGTTTTGAGAACGGAAGTAGATTCTCTTCCGAAACGTTAACTACCTATAGCTTTGATTTTCAGTTTTTAGTTTATAACATTGTTCTAGTTTATATATTTTTAGGTGTGAGACTTTTTGAAACAGTCAAGTACTCAAAAACCAACCTCTGTCTGATCCGTTTGGCGCAGAGGTTTTTTCATTAAAATTTTTAAATATTTTTCAGTGGCAAAATACCCAATAAAAAGTAAGAAAATCTGAATATGCCACAAATAAACAATTACAGACAATATTAATCTGTAAGTTACTTATTTTATGTACTATGTTGTAGTGGCTAAGGCTACGCGTTTAGAGAGACAATGTGCTCTAGTGCCGTTAATGAACCTATCTCTTGATTGGTTTTTATCCCACATCTAAATATAGCGAGTGAGATAGTAAACAATTTGACCGCTTTCATGTTAGTCGCGGACACTTGCTGCGTTGACTAGATCTGTTGACAATTTAGATGCCCCAATAGGCATAAATAGTGGCCTATTTAGTATGTAATAGCAACTAACATTTAAGTCTGCATAGGAACAATAGAATAGCCGTTACGCGCAGCAGGCTGTTTGCATTTCTCCACAAATCTTGTATAATTCGGTTTTGAAATCTAGCAATTGTTAACTACTGTAATGAAATATTGATTCATGTTGTTTGTTTAAATGGTTTAGTCTTTGTTAATATACCATTTTTGTACAGTTCTTAGTAATTTAAGCTAGTTAGTTATAAGTTTTCGCATCAATAATTAATAGATTATTCTGTTTTAGTCTTTGTTTAATTTCAATAATTTCTCGCTCATTCAAACTATGATAGCTCGGTGTTTCCTTATTTTGCCGGGCCCATTGATAGTTTGAAGTGATAAGTAATTTCTCTATTAGTCGATTTTCCGTCACGACAAGTAACATGGCATCCAACTATCGTCTTTTGTTGAGATTTGAAGAGCCTTAAATTTATCTTTCCAATAACATTCTTTTAGTGAGTATTTATTAGGGTAAGTGATGGCAATTATTAAGCAGTGCTGTCAACAATTACTTGCACCCTGATGTCTGATGCTCTACTGTGAATTGTATATATGACTGTTGACGGAGTATAATAAAAATACAAAGCTATACACTGATGCAGTCATTCTAAAATTCTGAACCCACGTGACGATTGTGTCACATTTTGGGACCAGACCATGGTGACGGATATTGGAATGTCGGCGGAAACTCGGTTGCACAACAAAGCACTCACAGAATAGCCCGATTTCAAATACTCCTCGACTGCGAAAGCACAATGTTCTCTCGTCCAGATAACCATTGTGACTAATAAATGGCATATCTTCCCGAGTCTAGCGACACTATCCACAACGCTCTACTCCTCTCCGTTTGCATATACAGCCCGACCCAAAAACACCCATCCATTCTGCCGCACCCTGTATAATATTTGAAGTCGTCTGCCCGAAGAAGATTTTCGAGAACTTCTGTTCTCGTATACACATTAAATCACGATTTTATTTTGTTAATCCCATTAATAATGAAGTGATGGCGGTGAGGGAGACTGTTGTCATAAGAAAATTTGATAATTTGGCTTTTTATTCCGCTGGAGGGTTGGCGAGTAAATGGGTGCAAAGCTAGCAAGCTAGTAAGAGTCCAGAAACTTGAGATTTGGTGAATACACTAGAAGAGAAGGTCTCAAATTTTCATTTATGTAAATATAGCATTAAAATATCTTCATTTAAAGAGACTTGGATGGGAAAATGTGGAAATACTGATTCTTTGGACAGCAGTGTTTTCAATTTCTTCTCTAATATTGATTATTAAAGGTGAAAGAGTTTACCGAAATAATTGAAAATGAAGCTCAATATTATTCGACAAATAATGTATTAATCCCAATGGGAGGCAATATGCACTATCAAGGATCTAATGAAAACTTTATTAATATGGACCGAATGATCAGGTGAGTACCTACTGGGTATTTATTAGATTAGGTTTCTTAAATAGATTATCTTTTTAAACCGAATTATTTTTCAGTGGTTTTAAAAAATACAATTCAAGCATGAATTTGTTTTATTCTACTCCATCTTGTTACGCGAAATCAGTACATGACTATGCCATAAAAGAAAACTACAGATTGGATTACAAAACGGATGATTTCTTACCTGTTGTGACAGAAGATGGAAGTTGGACGGGATTGTATACTTCAAGACCTAGTTCTAAACGTTATGAGCGTATTTCAAATCATATGCTTCAGGTATAGTACTCTCAAAATAACACGATATCTTGGAATGAAAAGGTTTTAAGTGACATTTTTAAGCTACTGAAAAAACCGAAAGTCCAAAAGGAAGGGTTATGATTCTGGCAGTCTATGTATTTATGCGGGTCTGTGCGTATTTTCACGCTACTGGAACGATTTTAATAAATGAGATGTCGTTGGATTCGTTCCAATGTCAAGAGTAACAGAAAAATACATTGTGGTATGATACAAACATTGTAATTAAAGATTTTCGAGATAGGTATCGAAGTAAAGGTCTCGATGGATGAGTTTCTTCAGCCAACGAGGCACCACATCCATTAATGTTTGTACTTGTAATTTCGGTAGAATTTCGGTGTTTCTAATAACCTCACTATTATTTTGTTGTTTTAGTTTGAAGTTTGTTTAATCAAAAAAAGTAAAAAATCATTAAAATAAATTTATGGAAAACTGTATTAAACGAAAAATTTAATTTATTTTGTTCAGCAAAAATGGGAAGAGGAGAAACAATTGAGAAGAAAAAAAACTAGTGCTTTATTAAAATTAGCTGAAGCTTTGGCTGAGATGTCCAGTTTGAAAATTTGATTTAAATTGTTTCATGTTCTTTTTTTTACATAGTAATATTAGAAATGTAATATTTTTCAATTATAAACCGCTGCCTAAAGAATCACTACTTCCACATCCAAATTTTTCATTCAAGTCACTTTAAAGGTAACATCTTGACTAGATTTGCACTATAGTACGTGGAAATTATTGGTCATAGAATTTTAATAATATTTGGGGCAGATGTTATAGAAAAGTTTGAGGCGTTGGTATAATGGAAACCAACGCCTCAAACTTTTCTATAACATCTGCCCCAAATGTTATTAAATTTAGAGTATATTTTTAATTAGTGTTGGTCATGTTCTACATAGATGTTAAATAAGAATTGCAAAATTTATAGCAGGTACTTTGTTTCGTTTGCTTGAAGAACTTTGTTTTGTTACATATACTTATTTAGATTAAGTTAATTTTCAATGTATTTTATTACATTTGTTTAAGAAGAATATTGTTATATTTTACATTAGAATACTAGCAGCTATATAAGCATTCTTCAGGTCGCAATAATAATAATACAAGTTATAATCGCAACGGTCACAAGATTATTTTCAATATGCTGTGAACAAACAAAAATAAATGTCAACGTTGCCGAGAGAACTGGGGAATTCAACTGAAGCGTTTCAGAACGATTAACCAATCGCACGTAACCAGTCATCTACCAGAATAAAATCTTTCTAACCGATTTCTTCTACCGATGGATATAACGGGGAATATTGAAAAGTGTCCATCTCGGTCAAATTTTGACCAAATTGAACACAACTAATTTCAGATGTAAAGTTATTTCATAAGCTTCAAATGCGCATAATACATTTTAACGAAAAGAAACTTTATTTCTAATACCCTCTTAACAGCTCAAAAGTTTAGCAAGCGTACAATTTTGGTATACATTTCCTTCGTATGAATGAGACTCAGATGAACAGTTTTATGCAATCAAATAACAGGTTGCATCAATTTTTGTTATGTACATGGTTAATTTGAACAATTGAAAGAAAATTCATCCTTCCAAGGTTTTACAAATGAATATGTAAAATCGACCAGTTGCAAGTTTTATTCACATGGTACTTTTTCTTTAGGCTACTAAACAAATCACAGCTCTTGCAGGCTTTCCCCAAAGTACGACACATAATTTAGCAAGCGCTTTAGGTATAATGCAGTACGTCGAAGCTATTGGTGGAACAGAATGGCCAACTGTAGAACAAGACTATCATAGAATGTTATCCTCCGGTATTGCAGATTCAGTAAATCATATTAGTAAGGCTCTATCGTAAGTAATCATTAATAAATTGATTAATAAAATGTTTTTCCCGAGTAATATTTTCTCCTTATTAATAATGTGAAATTCGATTTTAGGAATCTACTACAGTTAGATTATGACGTGAAGTTGCAATACTGCCCTTTAACAAATATTAGCATTTGCAAAGAATCAAAGCCTGAAAATTTTAAAGTTGTATTGTACAATCCTCTTGGCAGAAGCGTTACCAATTATATTCAAGTGACAGTAGATGATGGGGTTTGGACTGTTACAGATCCAGAAGGTAACAAACAATAAGAAATATTTATTTAAAAAAAAAACGAGTCTCTGTTTAATTTATTAAGTCAATTTTCTGCAGAGAAGTGATATTTTACTAAATTTTGATATTCACAAGCACCATGCAGTTTTAACATTTGATCCACCTGCAACAAAAATAGTCAAAATTGCAGTCGGATATAAGTTGTTAATTCGGAATTTTTATAAAAATTAAAAACTAGCTGATTTTTTCAAGATTGCTTAATAGTAACATGTAGAATCGAATTGTCCGACAAAATGGATTTCCGGATTTTCCAGTACGACGCGTGGAAATCATTCCGAAGAAGTGGAGGGGGAACGCCGCGTTTTAAAAAAATTTCGCAGAGGA
The DNA here is from genome assembly GCA_963583905.1 of Stenurella melanura. NCBI lineage: Eukaryota > Metazoa > Arthropoda > Insecta > Coleoptera > Cerambycidae > Stenurella > Stenurella melanura. Next base: position 201,570,382 of record OY757309.1, read on the forward strand.
AAAAATTTGTAGATTAAGCACAATTAATCCATACAAGAAGTTGCATTGTTTTGTACGCAGGCACCTAGACAATAAGGAACTAATATCCAATAGTGTGCCTAATATAAGCTGTAAACTTAGAATTTATAAAACCATAAGACCGGTGGTAATACAATTGGATATTAACGAAAAATTAACGAAAGCAACTAATACATGGGCCTTACAGATATTATGGGGGGTATAAAGTAAACAATTGCAATGATTGGGATATCTGAATAGAAGATAGCAGTGGAATTCCATAGCAGAAAACAAGGGCAAGACCTAGAGAGAGATGAGGAGATGGTGTGAGGAAGGACTTAGGGGTCATGGGAATCTGGTACTGGACACGAAAAACGGAGGACAGAGTGAAACGGCATTACGTAATGAAGCAGACGACAATAACCCACTAAGGGTTGTAGTACCAAAAGAAGAAGAATAATTTATTAGTCTCCACAAACCGTCTCAGCATTCGAGAAATACCTGATTGTCATCCATCAAACTATTGAACTGGTTTCAATATTCAACGTCATCACAAAAAAATTACCTGAACTAATTTTTTCTTCAGAAATATTTCTATTTTAATTTATATTTTATTCGTTCAATTTTGTAGTAGAATAATATAAAAGAGAAACAGAGACTTGACATAATCTATACATAAATAAATAGAATAAGGTGGATTCATTTGACCATATGACCATTGCCCATAATTATAATCATTTGTTCAATAAACGGTGATTTTCTTTATCATTTCGTTACAAAACTTTATTCGTGATCGCAGAAGTGAACAATTAATATTATATTTATTTATAAATGGTTTTAAGCTCAACATTCATCGCGTAAAAAATATGTACAATTTTTCATGTCTTCTGACATCAAATGGTCGTAGTATCACATGATATTTCACATTTAGATAATAAGAAACTATATGCTAATCGCGATTAAATGCATATTACACAAATTACCTTTTCCTAATATTTTATACATATTACCTCACATACAAGCTTGCAACAAATGAATTTTTTTTAGATATGATCATCGATAGCAAATTATCTCATCCAATAAGAGATTTTCAATATGTGGCGGACACATTACAGGTAGATTTAAATCAGAAGATTTTAAATTTTAAAGCAGAAAATCTACCCCCTTTAGGGTACAAAATATACGAAATAGTGAGATCAGACATGCGTAAATCTTCTGACGCTGGATATTTAGACTTAAAGACTAACGATAATAAGGTTGGATATGAGGTATGTAATAATTATTATGTTTTTTTATAGTTTTTCATTTAGAATAATAAATAAATATCTATCCGTTGGAAACCACTCCATTCCACCATGCCATTCGAGTTTGATAACTCATACTATCATAAAATAATTAGGCATCATTGTTATGAAATATATAGAATGAGTAGAATATATTAAAACAGCCCCAATATACACGTTTTAGGTTCTTTATATTAAAATATTTTTTATCTGTTGAGGCCTTGCGTATTTGATATATTATAAATATTTTAGCTCCACTTTCAAAAATGTATTGAGTATGACAGTTTGAGATCTGAGATGATGTGGAAGATTTCAACAGCTATTTCCCATTTGTTCTAAGGGCCTACATAATTTTCGGCTGCTGAGGAAATTTTCCATCCGCTATATTTCTTCAGTGCTTGTGTTGTCCAATAAATTGACTGAAGTTATAGATATCCAGTGTGCGCTGGAATACCCAAACTCAAACTGCAATTTGAGTGGTAGTTCTAAATATATTGTAGTTGTTTACTATTTAAGTAAAATATTTTTCCGCCTGGTATTCAATAAGAAATCGCCTAATTTGGGTATTTTTAGATCTCATACTTACATTTTTCAAATATTTAAGATTTTCATATTTTATTTTTGAAAGTGGTATTTGGATCATTGATATGAATCCTTAACTTGAATATAATTTAGTTCCTTTCAACAATTCATCTTTATGATGTTGTTCTTCAACATTGAATACTCACGTTAAAGATTTAAAGCAGACTTCAATATCTTGGACAAAATACGCTAATAGAGAGTTATTGTAAAACGAAAAGGGGCTGACTTTATTAAAAGAAACTTTAAATAAAGTATCCTGTATTCCAATTTATCATCCATTTTTAAAGTGAGTTGTTGCAACGGTGTCTTCCTCATACCGTATGTTGATACTTTATTTTGACCATTATCCCTAACCTAAAAAATCCAGGCATTGCCGGTATTATCATTTGTTCGAGTTTAATATGGAAGAACAATTAGAAGTAGCTATCCTAGCTGGTGTTAATGATACAGAAGTTGAAATATTACTTCTACATAACATAATTGATATTTATAACGGTAATGAACGCTGTAGACTCCGTGAACTTCGATTTAAATAATATGACTGATGATGAAATAGAAGTTAATTTTCGTTTTCAAAGATGGGATATAATACGATTGCGAAATTACGCCGCCCTCATATTTAAATCTCACACGTTTTTTTATCTTTTTCTTGTGCCATTATCGCCAACAAAAGTAACAATTTACACGTTGAATAAGTAGATCAAAACCAAATGCACATTGCATACACTGGCACTATTTAGAATATTCCGTAGGGAATTTTCGTCTGATGCAATTTCGACGTTAAATTGACAAAAAGTTCCTAAATGTGCCAAAATAAAGGAAAGCCTTGCCCGTATTTAAGTTAAATACGGGGTGCCTATATTTTATTAAAAGAAAATGTTTAACGATATTTTCAATGCGCATGCGTACATGTCAGTCAAATTAAGGGAAACTTTTATTACAGGATCTGTGAACCAAAGTTGCAATATTTCTCTAATAATACTTTTTCACTAACCTTGTCAGTGTTCTAGTTTCACATAATTTTTTGAAATGGTTATAAAATCCTTCATATCCTTTCTCTATGTTCTACGCTAGAAAAGAGATATGAGCAATATTTGCAGTTTCGTCGCTGTAATACTAATAACCGTATTAAATTCTTTGGTTACAACGTTTCACTACAGTTATTCTTCATAACGGTATTTTTTCAAATTCAATTTTCTTTTACTGCTTCGATTCTTCTGAGATTACTTAGTGTATGTTTCTAAAGTATGAACATTATTTGATAAAATATCCGTAGTTATCCCACAAGTACAACGCATATTTTTCAGAAATGCATAAAATTATTTTTGCTTAATAGTGGCCTCTTGAAAAGATGCTATTAATTGAGCACAAAGACACAACAACGTACACAAAGAAAATTAGTGCCATCTGAGCTGAGGCCGATTTAATATTTTGGACGTTGTCAAACTATTATATTAATATTTATTGTTATAATCGTAGATAAAATATAGTATTCAACTTGCGATAATGGTAATAACATTCTTGATGATTTACGCTACTCGTCTACGGCTTCCACTGCAAACTTCGTCTGCGTTATAACCTACATTACCGCTTGATAAACAATATACTATTACCACCTATTTTAATAATGGCCAATTTGATTGCCTACCCAATGCATTCAATATGTAGGCTAGAGGAAAGCGTCTATATTGCATCCTGTAGTCTATTTGGAAATGAATAATTGTAATAAATGCTCATGTGAAGGATATTGGTAAACTGTAGGTTTATGGCTGCGATATTTTTTACAAATTCGGATTTTTATAAGCATTTTATTACTCATTACTTCATTTCCAAATAGACTATAGGAGCACTTCGTATAACAATAATTGAGAAACACGCAATAATTTCACCCTGCTAAATACAAAAATTAATATTCTGATGTTATGACTATGTAAAAACCAACAGCAGGGTAGAATTAGAGTGAAGATTTTCAATGGAACGTCTTTCTTCGAAATTAAAGGATGTATCCTTAAAAGCACTTGTGGTTCTAAGGTCCCATTTTATGTTAAAATAAGGCTATCTATTTTTCTTTTACACTTGTATCTGTTTGTGCTCATTTTACAATACTTCCTTTTAAATTTCATCTTTTATGTATATTTTATATTTGTTTTGTTAATAATTTTTGAACTCGTTTTTATATTTAATCTATAATTTAATATTTCCATTTGAAATTGCATTGGATTATTTCGATTTCGGGGTCATTTTCTGGACCCTTGGGACTAGTCCTGTGACTTGAAAGGACCCTCATAATCCTTATGGAAAATGGCTTCTGGTCATACCCTTTGAAACTCTGGATTCTGGTAGATCTTGATGGGTAAAACAAAAGTTCTTAAGAACACTAAATCCTAAAAACTCATGGTAGTGAGATATAGCCATCTGATCGTGCATTCTGCAGCATAGTTAATGTGGCATAAATGATGCTAATGCTCGTGATCCTATCATCGGCTATTATTGCATGTCAATCTGGAGCCAGAACTTTAGGAACAGGTCACCTCTGTTTTATGGTTCTTAAGCTATGCGCGGCATCAAAATAATATTAAATATCCAGATGACAACCTGCTAAATGCAACGTTAGATACACATGGCACGGCACAACAAGATGCTCAAGAAAATAATATTGAAGTGATAGAATAATAGACTATCGTGATTGCACCACCGAGCTAAAGCGTTTGGCTTGCGACCACAGAGTCCCGGGTTCAAATCCTGGCGAGGGTATGGATGTTTAGTGGTACTTTTAATGTGTTACCGAGATTATAGCAGTGAACTAGAGCGCTGTCTAGTCGCTGTTATCTATCCTGAGTTCGAGTCTCAGCTGCGGTAAATGGCAATATCGCAGAGAATGGTTGTTGTGTCGATGTTTATGTGTTAGTGTCCTGGTTGAATGGTTGATTAGCTAAACTCCACCAGGACGTTAATATAAATAAGACGATTAAACGGAATAAAAAAATTAAAAAATATAAAGAGTCCGATCTTGCAACCTCCCCGCGATGCACATCGGGTCATGCTAATGCAGACGGCATCTCACTTATCTATAAGCCTACATCTGTAAGCTCGAACTTAGGCAGTAGGCTCTGACAGACGTAATTGACCTTCTCTTAAATTTCCAGTATTACTTGTTAAAAGTTATACCTGACGCCAAAATCTTTTACTCACTTTTCGGTCTCAAAAATAGGATTTTCTATTAACAATTCTAAAATTAACCCGCAAATAACCTGAAAGATCACTGTCAAAGTCACTGTTCAAAGCTCGGAAACTTATTAACTTATATATACAAATACATGAACTCAAAGTAGCTCAATAGTCCAGTCACATAAGGATTCATCTACTAAAAAAATCCAAGTGAGCAGGAATTTTGCATGTACCTTTACTTTTATATTACTAATAAAGTCCCCACCGATATCTGTCTTGCGTTTCAAGTTATTAAAGGTCAAATGTCCCAGAAATCGGTTTTTCGCAAATATTTTGCTTTCTCTACGTGCTATGACTTTTTTGGTTATTATTGAAAATAAGTATTAAAAAATGCTCCTCAAAAAAATGTTATATACATATTTTAATTGTAAACAATTGTCTAATATAGATGCACTTAAAACGTTGTATTTCTCAATGGTACGATCAAAACTTGAGTATGGTGTGATAATTTTGAACCCAATTTATAACGTTCACTCACAAACAGTAGAAAAAATTCAACGAAAATTTATGAAGTACTTAGTTTTTAGAATTGATACAAACTAACCAGAGCAAGAATATCCAAATGCCCTATTACTGACAAGATTACACATGAAATCATTAGAGAATAGAAGAATACTAATTACATTAGTATTTTTATATAAACTACTTAACCATTTAATTGACTGTCCAACACTATTATCAAAAAATAATTTCAGAATCCCGAGATTAGGAGCACGTCAAGATATTCTATTTTACTGTCCCAATAGCCGTACAAACATGCTCAAAAAGTCTCCCATTTACTCTATGATGGAATTATATAACAAGCTTAGCAGTCAATGTGATATATTTAGCACACGTTTAAGTCAGTACATCAAGACCATTACAACAATTTATTGAAATAGTCAGTATTAGTTTGAATTTATTGTTATGTCTTTAATAATAATTTGATTGTTCTTTACAAGTTATGCTATAATGATGTTATTGTTATTCTTTAGTATGTATTAGTTACTGCATAGGCAGTATCAGCTCCTAGTATAGTTCCTAACATTATCATGTGTGACGGACATTGTCCTGTGATTGGATTATTCTGTTGGGCAATAAATCTATTATTATTACTATTAGTATTATTGTTTTATGTAAAACCAATTGTTTTCACATTATACTCCAGGAAAGCACAGGGTAGCGGTGCATCCGTTTCCACGCCACCTCAGAGGTTGGATGCAATGCGCTTTTTTTACATAATTTCCTCAGTAGGCCCAATCCATGATTTTACTTGTTTTAGTGACTTCTACAGCTTATCCTCTTTCTATCCTCCTACAAGGAGGCTGTGACAGGACAGTCAGACTTTTCTGTACCAGCAATTTGTAATATACCCTTTAGTGCTATTGCAAAAAATAGTGTTTAAACGTACATCTGGTACAGGTGGCAATAAAGTCTTAATGGGCTCCAAAACATTATTAATTATCTTCCATCCCCATTGTTCAGGATTTAAATCATTACCAAATCAATTCTGTACTTGATAATACACTCGACTTGGATGTTGACGTGCAGTTGCGGCAGTAGGTGGAAGTGACGACAATTTCACTGCGGTGTTAAGTCTTGTTGACTTCGCAAATGTCATGTATCGATACTTTTCATTAGATAATTCTGATTTAAGAGCTCCATAGATTGCCAGAAGAATTCGTAATCCATTTTTCAAAATCATCTCTATTGTACAATTTTCCTGCTTAAAAACGTCCGCAAACTGATGGAACTCGGGGCGCCATCGCACAATTTAAAAACTTTTATTTTTCCTTTGTTAATCGTTGGTTGTACGGAAAAGACTTATTTGTAGAGAATTTCCTGTTCTTTATTGTTTGTAATAAGGCGAAAAGTCATACGACTCACGAAAAGCGTAATATTTGAGAAAATAAGAGTTTTATGGCCCTTGATCTTAAATAATTAAAATCGCAAGCGCGGTATTGATGGGGACTTTTGAGACATTGGTGTAAGCAAAATTTAGGTTCACTTGGATTTTTTTAGCAGATGCTGCTTTTTCCGTTCTGATATAACTGGAGTGTAACCCAACTCTATAGTGCACGAAAAGTCCAATTTCTGGGCACTAAATCTCAGAACAGTGAGTTTTTAGGACTTAGTGCCCTTGAGAACTTTGATTCTACACATCAAGAACTACCAGAATCCAGCGTTTCAAAGCGTTTGACCGAAAGCTATTTCCCATAAGGATTCTGCGAAGTCCTTTGGTTCCGAAGTCCCGAAAGCTTTTTTGGTCTCAGGACTTGGAACCCCTAATACTGAGTTTATGAAAGTTGATTACTAAAGTGACATTTTTCGGTGAATTGGATGTAGAAATAAAAGATATCATAGTTAAGAACTTAGTTTAAAGACCGCAGCCTATGTTAACTGTTTCAATGGTGCTGGTACATAAATTGTACCCAGAAGAATCTATATTTTCTTGGGCAGCGGCCCATAAAGTGTATTAATTAAGCAAATGTAGCATAACTCAATTTCAGAAGTCCCGGATTTCTTGCCCCTGAAAAAGTTAATTAAACACGAAAGGCCTGATAAGCGCATTGTTGTTCAGCATACGCAATAGTAACTTATCAGCTTCGGGACTAATTAAATAATTCATTTTTAGGGAAATTATGTGGTGTTGAACAGAGACAGTGGATTTATAGAAAAAATGTCAATTAATGGTTTTGAACTAAACGTAACTCCAAGATTAATGTTCTATAACAGTGCTGCTGGATGCAATTCACACTTGCTTAAACTCAACAGTTCCACCGGAAGTCCTCTAGCTGTCACAGATAAAGTTATGAACCAAATAACAAAAGCAGATCATATAACCATTTTAAGACAAGAAATGATAGACTGGGGAGTACTAATGATAAGAATATATTCAGATGCGGACTATATAGAAATTGATTGGTCTATTGGACCAATTAATGTTGGGTAAGATTTTGGTAACCGATTGAAGTTTGTGTCTGGTGAATTTTATCATAGTCCAGAAAATTACAGGGTGGATAGTGTATATGTACTGTCGTAGACAATAAATAATTGGACTTTTTTTTCTAGTGCTAATCTATCTTCATTAGAATGAGCAGCCGGAATAAAATAGATATTATCACTGTTTTATTTTTTATTTTAAAACCGATATGGTAAGGCTGGAGTTAATGTTATAGCAGAAGATAGATGATCAATGAGACAAATTGCACTGCGCTATAACATTAATAAAAATTCGGTATTTAATATTTTAAGAAGTGGAGAATAAAAAGAATAATTAATTCATATGACATATTATTCAAAAATATTGAAAGACTTACTATTAATATTTGGTTATTTCACCATTTCTATTTATAACTTCTATAAGTCTAAAAGTGAATTATTATTTGTTTGCTTAATTTTATTGAAACATATTCATTATAGGATTTTGCAAACAGCAGAAAAAATAAATTCTGTCAACCATTAGAATGAAAAATGTTTAAGACAAGGTAGGTAAATAAATTCATTTTAGGCCTTTGTTCTCATTTTTAACTGAATCATCATTACCGTAGGGGGTTGTGTAGATACTAGTTTAATCTGCATGGCCGTAGGGGACTCTGTGGATGCTAGTTATTGAATGAGAATTTTCAAATAGGAAATTATACAAATTTATTATTATAGGATTTTAATTTACTAGCATAACCAGAATTCAGGTTATCGAAAGAATGCAAAGATTGGATTAATATTTTTACACATAGCTTTTCTTTTAGTTCTCATTCTATAAGTCTGTTGGCATAAAATTTTATAAACTCATGCAACAATCATCGGTAATATTTTCCATGCACTATATAATAATTCTAGTAATTTTTGGGCATTTCGTGGTCTCACATTTCGTTTTTGGATATTTCATCGTAGTAGACCCCACACTTCCACAATCCATAGGGTTAAGATCTGGACTATGACTAAGATAGTTAAAAACATTAATGTGGTTGTCTCGAGACCAGTTAGTTATGGTACGAGAGGTATAAATGGAACAATTATCTTATTGAAATACGAATTATTAGGAAACAGTTGTAATACAGAAGGGAGCATAATATTATCTAAAATCCTAATATAATTGTCACTATTAAGTCGTTCCTCAATATGCCACATAGCATGAGAAACACGTGCTGATCTACAGGTCTGCGTATTAATGAAAAATCTGCCATTTTTGCCATTGTTGGATGTGCATTTCTCATGGAATCGAGTGTAATAACAGGGGCTATATTCCTTTAATTACATGAATAAATTAGACATTACCATTGCATTGGTATAGTACGGAGTGTCTCAATTACTTTGCAGACTCCGTCAATATTATAGTACATTAATCAAATCAAAATCAAGATAGTGCTTATCCTTCGCCTTTCTAGGTGGTTGTATACCATTCCCTACACAATTTCACAAATGAGCCTTTCTGAACTTTAGACTGAACTTCTCTACGTATCAAGTAATAAAACACATTATTTCTCATAACACTTAAACACTATATTTACAGAGATAATGAAAACAAATGAAACAAGAACATAAACAATTAACTCTGAAATAAATTAACAAACAATAATTATACAGTATAAGAAAATGAAGTGATCCGCAGCAATTTCAAATCTTGAGGTGAAATTCGGCCGAATGCTGTTAGTTTAAATAAATTCGTAAATTCATGTGATGTAAATCACATAAATTTACGTTATAACCGACAAAATACCGAACAAATTTAAATAAACTCTACAACTTAAAAGGGTTCACGATACAAGAATTTATTATCCTCTGTAGATGTTGACCGAAGAGATGCTAAACCAGAAGGGCCAATGTTACTCCTCGAAATAAGACAGATCAACAGTGAGCTGCACACCCTGAAACTTCTACCAATTATAACGTTCTCTACGTCAAACTGTACTTAAATTTGAAGTTGCCTAACGGACCATGAGAGTTACGAAAAATTACTTGTGCATCACATGATACTGTAAACAATCCCTAAGCTTTCACTATATCTTATTTTGTCCTATCTAACATTTACCTATACCAATAAGGCAGATGGAGAAACCCCCTTTGTCAATTACTTTGCTTTTATACGAGAAAAAACCTACCTTAGTGGCCTATTTAGCTTTACTACTAAAATTATTACATGCATTTTTTGGAATGCTGTGTGAATCAATTACCTTAGTCCTCAAAGTCTACCTTGGTCCTACGACGTGACGTGCCGTCCTATTTTCGTAATTTATGATATCAACCGGTGTGAAAATATTTATCTGAATATTCTCGGTTCCTAGAAAGACTTGTAACAAAATAAATTGTTTAGGTATGAAATAACTTAGATAGTTATTTATTACTTCCATGGAACTTTTTTAAAGTGTAGATCCTCAAGTTAAAAGGATGTATTTCCGGAAATCTAACAAAACTGATCGAAATTAGACAACATAATTTAGATATTTATTTACGACTGGTATTTACTTAAATGGACTAAAGTATCGACCCCTGAAAGACTATCAAGATTTGTAATGCCAAAATAATGGTTGTTTTATACATGACAGGGCTGTACTTGACTACTCTTAATTTGACTTTTGTTACAGGAGTATTGGCGAGTTGGTAAACACAAATGCTATGACTTGACTAAAAACGTTTCTCGTCTGTCAAGGCTACATACCTCCAAGAATCTACACCAAATATTATATATTCTCGAGTAAATCCGACTCGAGCTTCCTTATGCCCAGCTTTAAATAAATATGTCTGTGCTGCTGAATGACAGCGCAGCTCTGATTCTCTTACTCGCCGGCGATCAGTACTACTCGATCCTGGAAAATAAGTTTCTTCATCGGCTTGAATAACTGTGTACAATGGATGTTCTCTTATGTATTCACCAATTGCAAATCTTGTTGCTCAGTTAACATCCTTCGTTGGCTTGATCCAGGCTTTCTACTAATAGTGCCCTTGATTCTCCACTTTTATTTAATGTTAAATATCGAATTTTTGTTAATGTTATAACGCAGTGTCATTTGTCTCATTGACCAAGCACTTTCTGCATTGCATTAGCAATAACATCAGCTTTAACTAAATCACGTATATGGTGTATATTGGTTTTTACACCCTAGAAATATAGTTTGGCAAATAAATGATAATGTCACAAATATTAAAGTTGTTTGTACACAATTAAGTTTTATCAATAATACGTTTTAAGAATTATCCTGTTATTCACGACAGTACAAATATGTTTTATAATAATGCATCGGCCCAAGAGAAGTTAAAATTTTTGCTTTACTCCAATAATAAAAATCAGATAATTTCTTCGTATCACTCTCGTATCACTGGTCTGGGTTTTATTAGGAATATAGGAATATCCCTTCTTAAATAATAATTAATACACTTAGTTTAGGTTTTATACAACATCAGCCTGCTGCGTTCACATCAAGAGCTGAGGTCACAGGTAGCATCTTGCATTTCATCTTCTGCGGAGTATCGGCTGATAAGTTGATAGTCGTGTCATCAGCCAACATGGTAACTAACCCCCCAGTGATATAATTCGGAAGGTCGTTGATGAATATCAAAAACACTAATTCACCTAGTACAGATCCATGTGGAACACAAGTTTAACTTCGTGCACAGCTAATGATCACATTTTGCCCCTCGAGATAAGATTAGATCCAACTAACTATGTTTCCATGCAGGTTATAACTACTAAGTTTAATTGTTAAAGAATTTGGGGACGCAGAATCAAAGGCCTTGGCTAGGTCAAAATTTATCCCTATCAAGTTCTAGGTAAATGTAATTTAATAATTTGCACGAGGCTGACTCGATTGATTTGTTTTTTCTAAAACCATGCTGAGAGGTAGTCAGTGGTCTTTTAGATTCCTGGGATGTCATTTAGAAGTAAAGACACATATGGCAGGAAGTCCCAAAGAGAAAATTAGGAAAATTAAGAGATTATCGAAACTAATACTTAGACAACATATACTCGTATGTGTCTACTTAATTTTTGTTTCTTCACATTTCACGATACTGTGTATGCAGACGAGTAATTAGCACAAAATTATAAAATACTATGATTTTAGTGACAACTCTCAAAGGAAGGACATTATAATGAAATATACAACTGATCTAAACACAAATGATATATTCTATACTGATTCTAATGGAAGAGAACTGTTAAAAAGAAAAAGAAATTATCGACCAACCTTCGAGTATACTAATGAGGAACCTCAGACAGCCAATTATTACCCAGTAACTAGCAGAATCGTTCTAAGAGATGAAAATAAGCGTGCGGAATTTGCTGTTATTGTAGACAGGCCACAAGGAGGATCTAGTTTGGCAAGTGGCGAAATAGAATTAATGGTAAGTAATAAGAGTAAGCGAGTTATTATACTTATGTGACTTAATCAAATAGTTTTACCATAAACAACCAACTTCTGTTAGAGTAAAACCTTTACTTATATCAAATTTGGCATATCTGTAATATAGATAGCATGACTACTCCTTGGGGAAATCAGGCCATATGCGTCATACAGGAAGATCTGTAATGTTTTATAAAAATTATGTTTCATTACTGTATTAGAGCAAAATGTTAAGATTCTTGATTCAACACAAATACTAAGAAGAAAGACGAACTAAAACTGCAATATACAGCTTGTCTAAGGATTGAGCGAATTTTAGGTAGATTAGGTGGTATACAATTACTTCCACATCCACGTAGTAATCGTAAGTGTAGTAATCGTAAAAAAAAATCAAATACTTTTTTTCTTAAAATAGGGTCAGAATGTCATGAAATGTCGAGATTTTAAATTCGAGCGAAAAAAAAAATTCTGTCTGTTGGTCTGTCTGTAACTTTTTTTTATCCGCATGTTTTCTCTGGAACGGTTTAAGACATTGAATTGAAATTTTCTACACGTATATATTACGAGATTTGGAACTGGATTGTTTTTTGAACATATTCGGTGAAGGGTTGGCGGGTAAATAGGGGAAATAAGTAAAGCAAGCTGATAAGAGTACAGAAACTTGAAATTTTGTGTATGTACTAGAAGCCAAGGCCTCAAAATTTCTATAATATTTTCAATCCCATCACCACCCTCCGCTCCATTATTAAAGGGGTTGATAAAATAAAATTGAGATATTCACTTGAAATTTGGTATACATATATATTATAGTGGCATCAGGAACTAGATTATATCTTGGGATTATTCCATTGGAGGGTTGGGGGTAAAATAGGGGTAACTAAGTAAAGCAAGCTGGTAAGAGTACACAGACTTAAAATTCGGTGTATGTACTAAAACTCAAGGCCTCAGATTTTTTAATAATATTTTTCAACCCCCCACCCCTACTCCATTATTAAAGGGGTTGATAAGATGTAATTGAGATATTCACTTGAAATTTGGTACACGTAAGTATGTATTATAACGACATCTGGAACTATATTATATTTTAAGATGATTCCGTTGAATGGTTGGGGGTTAAATAGGGGTAAACAGGGGAGAATAAGTAAAGCAAGCTGGTAAGAGTATAGAAATTTGGGATTTGGTGTATATATTAGAAGCGAATACCTCACGTTTCTTTAAAAATATTTTCCATCCCCACCACTCCCACTCCCTTATTAAAAGAGTTGATTAAATTAAATTGAGATTTTCACTTGAAATTTGGTACACGTATGTATTATAGCGACATCTGAAACTAGATTATATTTTGACATGATTCCGTTGAAGAAGTGGGGGGTAAGTAGAGGTAAATAGAGAAAAGCAAGTAAGGCAAGCTGTAAGAGTACAGAAACTTGAGATTTGGTGTATATACTAGAAACCAAGGTCGCAGATTTCTTTCTAATATTTTTCAACATATCCACGTAGTGCATTGGAAGTATAGTAATCGTAAAAAAAAAATCAATTTTTTTTCTGTTGAAATAGGTTTAGAATATCATGAAATGACGAGATTTTAAATTTGAGCGAAAAAAATGTCTCTGTCGGTCGGTCTGTCTTCCTCTAACTTCTCTTTTGTCCGCACGTTTTCTCTGGAACGGTTTAAGCTATTGACTTGAAATTTTGTACACGTATGTATTTTAAGGAGATCTGGAATTGGATTGCTTTTCGAACATATCCGGTGAAGCCTTGGGGAGTAAATAGGTGAAATAAGTAAAGCAAGCTGGTAAGAGTAAAGAAATTTGTGTAAAGCAAGCTCTGTGGAGTACAAATACTTGAGGTTTGGTGCATACACTGATATTCTTATATAAACTGCACAATAATTTACTACCAACATATTTGTCATCAAATATTCAACATCGTGGGGATATTCATAATTATAACACAAGGCAAAGAAATCATATAAACATTAATTTTTCAAACTTAATGAAAAGAAAATCCTCCATATACGACAACGGAGCGGCAGAATTTAATAAATTACCTGAATTTATAAAACAAGCAAAGAATGTCTTTCTGTTTAAAAAACATTTGTATAAATTCATGAATAAATAATTCTAGTTACTTTATGCATTAGGCTGATTGTTAAACATTAAGTTAATTATAATTAATCCACAAATATTATATCCTAAACTAAATAATGAAATGCATTTCCTTTTTGTGATACATAATAACTGTAAATGTATTTTTAGGTAAGTATACTACATCTGTGTTTAATAGCTGTAAAGATTGTTATTATTATTATTATACCTATATTAGAATCGAAGCCCTCAGATTTCTCTATAATATTTTTCAACCCCGTCCACCACCACCACTCCATTAATAAAGGGGTTGATGAATTAGACTTGAGCTATTCACTTGAAATTTTTATTTTTTGTTGAAGGTGTGGAGAGGGGTGTGTAATTGGAAAAAACCAGTAGAGCAAGCTACTAAGAGTCTAGAACTTCATTTTTGGCGTATGTGCTAGAAGCCAATGCATTAATTTTTAACATTGAAAATGTTTAACAAATCGAAGATGTAACGGTAATATGGAAGGCCAGTAGCGATTTGTGTAACGCTTGGAAATTCGGTTGTTTTTTAGACACGAAAGCGTTCGGTGCTGTTATGACGCATACTTTTTGCGAGATCCAAATTCGATTTTGAATTTGATAAATTTTAATAATGAAAATCATATTCTTGCGTTCTTGCGCCTCGATGCTGACCGACGCCACGACGCCTAGCGTCGTTTTTGTAGAACTTGTGTATTTGATAAATTTTAATATCTAAATCTTGCATTGTTACCTCTCGACGCCGACCGGCACCTAGCGTCTTTTTTGTGAAACTCATGTATTTGATAAATTTTGATACCTAGATTTTTATTCTTGCATTATTACGTCTCGACGCTGACCGATGCCTAGCGTCGTTATTATAATACTTTTGTATTTGATAAATTTTGATATCTAAATCTGTGTTCTTGCATTTTTACGTATCGACGCCAACCGACGCCTTGCGTCCTTGTTGTAAAACTTCTGAATTTGACAAATTTTAATACCTAGATTCATATTCTTGCATCTTCATGTCTCGACGCCGACCGACGCCTTGCGTCGTTACTCTAAAACTTGTATTTGATTAATTTTGATATCTAAATTCATGTTCTTGCATTTTTGTCTCGACGCCGACCGACGCCTAGCGCCGTTTTTGAAAAACTTCTATGATTGATAAATTTTGATACCTAGATTAATGTTCTCGCATTTTTACGAAATTAATGTACAACTCCGAGTTGTGTAACTTTTTCAATTTTTTATCTGCAGCTTAATAGAAGTTTGAAAATTTCTAAAACTTCTCTTTATTTCTAACCCCTATACATTTTGCCATGTCAGGCTTGAAAGTTAGCCAAGTTCATTTTCAATGTCTTAACGACGCTTGCTAAATTGCAATTTCTGTACATTCTTTTGTGATCTGCCCCTACTATTATTAAAATTCTATGACCAATTATTTCCGCAAGAAGTTTACCTTTAAAGTGAGTAGGAAGGAAAATCTGGATGTGGAAGTAGTGATTCCTTAGGCAGCGGTTTTTTACTTTAAAATGTTTGGAATTAGTAAAACTATTACGAAATGAAAAAAAGGTGCAGCCGGGCGCTGTCGACTACTAATATTTATTTGAATAGTAAATATAAATATATTTCATGTGTAAGTACTTAAATTCAGTGGCACCACTTAAAAGTAATTTGTGCCCTATTCGAGCAAGATGTTAATCAAATGGGTATTCGTAGTGTGTTATGACCGGCTGCAACTTCTGCTCATTCTAAATAATGATTGGGAAGTTTCAGATAAATAGGCGATCAAGAATTAATTAGTGATTAGTAAATTAATTAATTATCTTTTTACTTCCCTCGCATACCGAAGGGAAGTATGATATTCGAGATTTTTCAGATTTTCACGTTTCAGATCACGTAGATTACGAAAATATAGGTTTTTCAATTCCGTCAGTCTGTCTGTCTGTCTGTCTATCTGTTGGTTCATTAGTTTAAAAACTACTTGACCGAGAACAGTCAAATTCGGTAGGTAGCTCACGCTACTGTCAGCGAAGGAATAGTTAAACTTTCACTGGAAAATATACAGGGAATAAATAACGAAAACAATTTTTTTGCTCAAATTTAAAATTTCCACGTTTCATGATATTCTAAACCCATTTCGGAAAAAAAAAATTGAACATTTTTTGCCATTTTGGAAAAATTGTTTACCACTAGAACAGACGTAAAAATTTTCGTTTTGCTCAAATTTAAAATGTCCACATTTCATGGCATTCTAAATCTATTTAAAAAAATGAAATTTAAAAAAAAAAATTGTAATGATCTTTTACCACTACTATAGAAAAATTTCAAAATGAATTTTTTTAACCACTACTAATATTTTTACTCCACTACGTGAATGTGGAATTGAAAAATGTGACAAATGGTTAATAATATTTGGCATATGCAACTATTATACTTTTATTGAAAAATGTACATGGTGGTCATCCCAAGAAATAATTCAAGCATGGTGAACATTTGTGAAGGTATTTGCTCAAGCCTTCCATATTAGGCACCTGTTATTTAGCATTGAATTTTTGCTGTTGGATGAGCACTCTATATCTTTTGACCAAAAGTTTTAGGCTTTCTTTGTAATAATAGTGACAACTATATTCCGATAATTATTTTCAATGTCATTTCGTAATTAATAATTTTTTAGAGTGACCGCCATGCACAAATAAAGAGGGAAGTTCTGTGTAAATACCTTTACTGATTTTTTATATTAACTTAAGAGTATACTGCTATCTACTGCTATCAAGGTATTTTCTAAAACTGTAAATATCTCTCCTAAAAATAATAATTTCCAATTATAAGTAGCCATCGAATTCTAAATATCTTCATAATTATTCCCTCACCTGGGTTTCCCTATGTTAGTGTATATGTCTGTAGACTGTCCGCTTGTCCATCCGTGTGTTCCTCCATCACGTTTAGTATTAGGAAAAACCTTTAAAAGTCATATGAATGCAAAAACGTATAGATTAGTTGAGAGGATTGTGCACAAGATTTGCTAAAAGTTAGAAAGAAGAGAATGAACACAACATATTGTATCCTTATACTCCTGGTACGTATTCATTTAGGCACCCGTAGCCCCACATAATATGTGTCATAGACATATTTCAGGGTTCTTTGCTAATAAAAATGATTATTTCCTTTCGATATCTGCCCCGATGAAAAAAAAGGAAAATAATATGGGACATTTTTTTTGTGGGCTTCGAGTTCTTTCTGCAATACCGGATGTCATAGCACATCGATATATATTGTTCAAAGAATAGCTCGTGGCTTCCTCTTTAACTTGAACATTATTTGAGTGAGGGTCGTCCATATAAATTACAGTGCTGTCCTGCACCCATCCATTTTCCCAGAAGTTCAAGCACCGGGAAGCACGTGAGATTACGGGAAGTAAATATCTAATGTTGTTTACCCAACAAAAAGAATAAATGTGCTTCGTATCAACTTTGCTAACTTTTGTCCAGATTATGGTTATTTTAGACATAAAGTTCCTAACCAACTAAGGACGTAGTGGAAAAATCATGACAAGGACTATCGTGGAATATAAGTGAAGAACGTAACGATAATCTCTCATAATAATCTTCATTTTTACAAGTAAAACAGACAGTCTTTTCTCGACTTCTATCTGCCTCCCCTTCTTCATCATTTGTGTGCACAGGGAGCGTATGCAATTTCCGGTCTATTCTTATGTCTAGGCATTGGGACCATAGCTTCATTCATTTTTATATTGCTGTTGGCAGTATTAGAAAGAATGAGTTTATGCAAGCGTTAAAATTGTATATAACTAAAGTTAATGTCGATTATTTTTGAAATTATAGTAATACGAGTAGCAATCTCTTAATGGTGATTGATGATTTCACCTCCAACTACTTACCATTACCAATATTGTAACGCAAATGGCAACGCTACCAAGTTGCAAACCTAGTATATTGTTTTGAATATGCAATAAATCCTTCTTTTGGCCCCCTTGTCTGGACCATTACTAATTACTATTTAATAGTTCATGGAATTTGATAATAGCTATTTGCATCGTAGTATCAATGTATGAACTAAAATATTAATTTCATGTATAATTTCTAACTTGACGTCAACATTTAAATAATTTTAACAGCCTTTAAAGCTTATAATGTTTATCTCTGAGTAATTTATTTTTTTAGATGCACAGAACTTGTTCATCATCAGAGCCAGATGGTGAAATGGAGTATGGTGTTGGAGTCATTACAAAGGGCTCACATTACATTACCTTCGGGAACAGTGATAACGAGAGTAAGTACTGTTTGTAGATTAAGTTATCTGTACCTGATAAATTTAATTAAAACATTTGCCAAATAAATTTCGCCATGCCCTCAAATTCCTTGAAGTCGTCAAAGCAATATTTTTCACTTTAATTCTTGTTTAATGAATGAATGCAAGTGGTTTTTCAATCTGTTGTCAATGAACAATAGAAACAATAATTATAAAAATATATCCTCTTATGAAATAACATTCGACTCGAAAAAAATATTTAATATGTGAATGTGATATTAAAAGTAATGCAATGGATGGAAAAGAACAGTAAATAATTTAACTCTGCTATCGGGTAAGGGGACCCTTAAGAAATACTTATAGTCCACACAAATTTTAGACAAGTTCGTTATATTAAATAATAATAATAATAATAATAATAATGTTTATTGTTCATAATTCTACATACATTCTACAAAGTATTTCTTAAACATTCTAGCATCAAGTGATAAATACTATTTACAAAGTATTTCATGCTACAAATTACGGCACCTAAACTCACTGGGAGCTTGTCTTGTGCCTACCTATACCTATAGCTGATAAAAAGTTTATAAACAGTACCTGAGATAGTAGAATAAATAGAATAAATAGAGTAAACAGAATAAACAGAATAAACAGAACAAACAGAGTGCGGGGGACATACCCAATAGAACTATTTTCTTAAATTTTTTTTGAATTGATCTATGTTTTCTTGAACATATACCTTAGTTTTTATTTTATATTTCCTTAAATATTTTATTTCTTTTATTGCTACAGGTAAAATATTATGCATTTTAATTCCAATGTAATCTATAGACTTTGTAAAGGCCGTATTTGTTGGCTTTGGTACTATACTATCATTGTTTGTTGTCGAACGGGTTATGTGGCCATGATTTGAATTATTTTTTATCTTGGGATTCTTTTGTACATAGTTCAAAATATCTAAAATATATAAGCTTTCAACATCTAATATTTTGGTACTTTCAAATAATGATTTTGTTGAGTAATATCTAGGTTTGTTTAGAGTAATTTTTAACATGCATCTTTGGATTACTTTAAGGTTATTTAATGTATTGTCGTACGCTCCTCCCCAAATTATTAAGCCGTACCTAATTATAGACTCGACTAAGGCTTTATAAATATTTAAGAGAGATTGTAAGTCCATATATTGTCTCAGTTGATAAAATTTGTATACCAATTTTCGAATTTTTCCTGTTATTTTCTCCACGTGTATGTCCCATTTCAGAAACTGATCAATGTATAAACCTAAATATTTGACATTTTCGGATGATTCAATGTATTCTTGACAACTGTTACAAATGATGAGGTTTTTACATTCATGACATTTTAATTTATTTATTTGAGATTTTCCTGCTGCATTTAGAGAGAAAGTTAAAAATTTTGTTTTTGTTTTATTGAGAGTTAATAAGTTATTTTTTAGCCAAATTGTTACATGGTGAAGTCCCCTTTCCGCTTTAATTTTAACTTCCTCCCAGTTGATATCAGAGAATAATAAGACTGTGTCATCAGCATATGAGATGATTTCCCCTGAGATGTCCAAGTTCAACATATCATTTATGTAGATTTGAAAAAGAATAGGGCCTATGACTGTTCCTTGAGGTATTCCATAGGTAACTGTTTTTTCTTCGCTTTTTTCTGAATCTATACTGACAGCCTGCTTACGATTTGTTAAATAATTTTTGAGTAAATCACCGCATATGCCTCTGAAACCATATGTATCTAGTTTTTTTAGTAGCTTTTCATGACAAATCGTATCAAAAGCTTTCGCTAGATCTAAAAATATTGCCAAAGGCTTTTGATTGTTATTTAGCTTTTGATACAAGTAACTTGTCAGATTATACATTGCGTCGACGGTTGACACTCCCTCTCTAAATCCAAATTGTGAACTAGATATTATGTTATACTTATTAAGATGTTCTAATAACCTTTTCTTGATACATTTTTCTATAATTTTTGCGATGTTGCTAATGAGAGATATGGGACGATAGTTTGAAATGCTATTTATATTTCCTTGTTTAAATAGTGGTTTTATAATAGTTCTTTTTAGTGCTTTCGGGAAATATCCTTGTTGAAATATCAGATTTATAATATATTGTAATGGCTTTAGTATGTATGTAAGAGATTCCTTGATTGTTTTTACCTTAATACCATCAATACCCGGTGCGCTGTTACTTTTCAAACTATTTGCGCTATTTATTATTTCATTTTCCGAGACTGGATACAAAAATATCGAATTTTTTATAATAGGTTTTGTGCATTCTCTCAAATTTTCATCCGTATTATTTTTTATAATATCTTGAGCCATTTTGTGTCCAGTGTCGGAAAAGTAATTATTAAATTCAGTAGCGATTTCCTTGGGTTCTGTCAATATTTTATTATCAATTTGAATTTGGTTTATTATTGTTTTATTTTGTTTTATATTTTCATTTGTTGATTCTTTTATTAGTTCCCATACTTTTTTTACGTTATGATTAGCTTTTTTGAATTGATCTTTATAATATTCACTTTTTGTTTTTCTAATTAGTTTATTTATCAAATTTCTGTGTTTTACGTATTTATTTTTTATTTCTGAATTATTTGGATGTTTTAGTAATGTTTGTTTTAATTTGTCCCTATTGTGTATAGAGTTTATTAAACCTTGACTTATCCATGGTTTTAGCTTCTGTTCATTATTTGTTTTAGAGTATATCATTTTAGTACAATTTTTTATTTTAATTTTATATTTAGTTATGAACTTATTCGTTGCAGCATCTATATTGTTTTCATTGTATACCTCTGACCATGTCTCTTTTTTTAGATCTCTGTTAAATTTTTGATAATCTATTTTTTCACGAATTTTTGGTGGATTATTCCTTTGATTTTTATTTTTTCTTTCTATTAAATAAAGTAATGTTGCATAGTGATCAGTTATGCTGCATTTCAAGATATATGACGCATTATTTAACTGTTTATGGTTTCCATTTTTCAAGAATATGTGGTCTATACAAGTGGAGCTTGTTTCAGATATTCGTGTTGGTTTATTGATTTGAGGAAAAAATCCTTTTTCACATAAGGCATTTATATAGAGCTGTATTATTATATTATTTTTATCCAATATATCTAAATTTATATCTCCCACAAGTATTTCTACTTCATTTGAATTGTGTGATTTTAATATGCTTTTTATATCCTCTATAAAAATTTCAGGGTTGGTTGAGGGGGGTCTGTAAGTGATTAAATTAATAGATTAAAAAAAATTTCCGTCGTCTCATATAATACACACAACCCTCAAGAAACATGTCCACAATTTGTGTGGACTATAGCTATTTTTTAAATATAAGAAATTGTACAAGGTGGCTGATATGTATGGAAACGTTCGATTATCACCTAAAGTAAGATAGCTAGCGAAAAATGTTAGGACATAAAAGTTTTAGGGTTTTTCAAAATTTATTACATCAAATTGTTCTAGCCCTCTTAAACCTATAATTAATTTAATCATTTCCAATGGGCAAATACCTAAAACCTTGAAAGAATCTATCATAACGCCTGTATATAAAATGGTTGATAAAAAATTGGCAACAAACTACAGACCTATATCCGTCATAAACCATTTTGCAAAATGATTAGAAAATTGTCTTAAAATACATTTAGTAAATTTTTTGGAAAGTAAAAAATTACTAAATAATAAACAATTTGGTTTTAAACAAAATACCCAAAAGTACCCAACGTGCAGTTACGGAATGTTTAAGTGAAATTGTAAATGGATTTAATGGAAATAAAAAATGTCTAGCAACATTTCTGGATTTAGCTAAGGCATTTGACACTGTCAATCATGAATTATTATTGAAACGATTAGAATCATTAGGTGTAAGAGGTCAACCATTAAAAATTTTCCAGGAATATCTTACAGAGAGATATCAGAGAGTAAAATTAAATAACATATACACTGACCCACTCCACGTTACAATAGGTATTCCCCAGGGTCCTGTACTGGGGCTTATTTTATTTTTTGTATATATAAATTCAACTTCACAAACACAAGATATAGATGGGGAAATTATAGCATTCGCTGATGATACTGCTGTAATCTTTGTAAGTGATTCCTGGGAAACGTATATAAAAAATCAGAATAAGGGATGGCAAAACTTAAATCCTGATTGGATGACAATCTTCTAAGCCTAAATATTTGAAAACTAAATTTATTGCTTTTTCCTCGACAGTTGCTCATCAACCAGAAATAAACAACATAAAAATTCATTCTAAACCATGTAACAATCAAACGAACTGTAAATGCGCCGCGATTGAGAAAACAAATAGCGTCAAATGCCTAGGTGTACTGGTTGACCAACATCTAAAGTGGAAAAATCATGCGTAATACATAACAGGACGACTCAGAGGGCTGCTACATAAATTTTATTAAATAAGAGATATTTTAAATAAAAAACTATTAATGATAATCTATAATGCCTTAGTTGAATCCATAATTAGATATTGCATATTGATATGGGGCTGTCTTTTTAATAATTTTATATATCGCCTTCAAACAATGCAAAACATCATTTTAAAAATATTATTTAAAAAGTAATATGATTCTTCCACTAAATTGTTATATGATGAGTTAGGCTTATTCACAGTAAGAGAACTCTATACTTACCACACTTTATTGATATTATTGGTATTATATGGGCATCAAATAACACTTCAAAGATGTCAAAGCTACCCCATAATTATGCAACAAGAACTAAAGATAAGATTTCTGTCACTTTACCATCGTGTATCAAAAGCCATACCCAACGATTTATATTTTACTACGGACCAAAGTTATACAATATGCTTCCAAAAAATTTAAAGGGAATTAAAAATCAAACTAAATTGCAGAATAACATAAAAAAATGTTTTACTGAAAACTTTGAAATCATTTAAAAAAAATGGACTACTAGTGTAATATACCCAACCTCTAAACAAATCTACTATCACAAGAACTACGTTGCTCTTAGTCTGCGACTATATTGAAAATGAAAAAAGGAAAAAAAAACATAAAATCTTTTTTTTACATGAAAGTAAATAAATAATAATTGCATCCATTACAATATTTTATACAGTCCTCAATACCCTCAAATAATTATTAAACTCTTTATTTGTTTCTCTGTGATACTGCAAACAAACTTTTCTAATTTAGGCAGGTCATAGAGGGAAAATTAGTATTGTACGTAATTAAAATAATACATATTAGAACATAATTAATATAATATTGCACATAAATATAGCGTCTTAAATATCAATGAATTGAATTGAATTGAAATTAAGGATCGGTCAAAAAGGCGTGACGTAACAAAGTTACTTTTTCTTTAATGCAACACCATGTTGCAATTCTTCTCAAAATTCTAAACAAAGTACATCATATGTGTATGATGTACTTTAGGTATAACACTAGCATCCAACATAGTCCCCTAGCCATAGGGGACTATGTTGGATGCTAGTGTTATAGTGAGAATGTCAAAAAAGAAATTGGACAAATTTATTTCAGAATTTTCACTTGCTAGCATAATAACCAGAAGTCAGGTTATCGAAAGAATGCAAAGATTTCATTAATATTTTTACATATAGTTTTTCTTTTAGTTCTCATAGATAGTTTTTCTTTCCGCTATTTTCAAAATCCAATGAAGAATATGTTTTATTACTATAAGCAAACAAATAATAAATAATTCACTTTTAAATTATAGGCATTTTTCGACTCAGGCCATTTTTTACCTAACCTCACCCTTCTCAAGATATAAGAGTAAAAAAAAACAAAATGTGTATTTAAGCTTTGTAAACAAACTAGTATTTACGATTACTATTGGTCTTTGACCAATGTTCTAATTGATAATCAAAGACCAGAAATAATGGTAAATACCAGTTTTTTGAAAAAGCAAAAAGCTTGAATTTACGTTCTTCTTTTTATAAACGCTTATATCTCGAGAAGAGTCAGGTTAGGTAAAAAATATTAAGTGTCAAAAAATTCTTAGAATTGTCTAAAATATAATATACAATGCATTTTTTTTCAACTAAGAAGAAATTTTGGGTGACTGGAAATGGCAAACTTCTGTCCCATTTTACGACCGGAAATCGAAAAAGCACCAGTTCCCATGACCCTGGCTTTGTTCTATACATCTCTAGGAACATTTTGCGCCATCTCACATAAAAATCAGGTGGGGCGGAGTCTCATATTGGGGTTTAGGCCTTCTTGCTGCTTCATTTCCTCGACTAGTATTTTTGATATGTTTTGTCAAGATCATCACTAACAAAAGAACGACGCTTCGTTGTTATAGAGCTAGGAACTTACTAAGGTAACTTGATGGACTATAAACTTAATGCACTAATTGCAATTTATAAGAAATTGATTTTCAAAGTTCGATATCTTGAAGACGGTTAAGTTTACGTATATGATGTGCTATATGAATTTTGTTTAGAATTTCGAGAAGAATTGAAATGTGGAATAATGAGCAGGGTGTTCCATTAAAGAAAAAGCAACTTTGTTTCGTTATGACTTTTGGACTGATCCTGTATACGTAATTTTGATTTATTGTGATGGATTTTAGGAACCCTACAACTTTTGTTCCTTAACATTTTACGCTAGCCATCTTACTTTAGGAGATAATCGACCGTTTTCATACATACCAGCGAGCCTGTGTAAGAACCACACTAATAATTTAATATGACAACTCCTGTTCTGAAGACAAGTTCACTCACTCTATTTGCACTGTAGGATTCCGGGTTCGATTCTCAATCGTATTGCATTTTTGGATAAATGAATTACTTCGGGTAGGTTTACTTGAATGGTGGGTGGAGGGATATCCAAATGCCTATAGCCTCCTCTCAAGCAAAGAATCGTTAAGTACTGGTTATTTTTGTGAGGTGAAATTTATTGCTAATTCTAAATTAACTTTTCTACTAACCTCACTGACCTTAACATCATAACAATTTTCTTCTTCCAGATAACGGGAAGAAATCTCCTTCGTATGTTCAGCGAGACATTGCTTTAAGAACACAACTACCAGCCATTATATTCTTCACGCGAAAATTTGTGGAACAGAAGAGAATGTCCTTTCTAACGGAAGAGTTACCAGATAATGTTCACCTTCTAACATTAGAGAAATGGAATGATACAGATAACACATATTTAATAAGACTGGAACATTTTCTAGAGAAAGGCGACGATATCAACTTGTCCCAGGAAGTAACTGTCGATCTTGAGGTACCTATATTATATTTAATTAATGGATAAGGAATAGTTTCCGCAAACACCTAAGTTCTTCAACACAACACTTGAATACCAACACTCGACGGGGTTTCGCTAATCACGGTAGCATCATCAGGAGATGATTAAACTTTTAATATTCTCTCAACGATGTCAATGTAGCGAACAAAACGTCGAATATTGGTATTTGAGAGCTGCATTGAAGTGTCTGTGACAACTACTTTAGAGGCAACAAGTAATAAGAATACTCATTTTATTTTCAGAATCTTTTCACAGTCTTTAAGATCACTTCGTTAGAAGAAACCACTCTAAATGGTGTTTTGTCTTTAAAAGATGTAACACAATTTAAGTGGCCGCAAATTGAGGAACTCGAATCAAATATACTTAGCAGGACACAGAGGTTACAGAGAGATGCCACCGATCTTAAAATAACTTTAGCTCCAATGCAGATTAGAACGTTTATTGCCACAGTGCAACGTTTAAATAATAAAATTGATTTAAAGAAATTACATATTTAATGCTAGATGAAATAATATAATACCATATGAATTAAATGTCATTTTTTATTATGAATTGTGGATAAATTGTCATAGATGCGAAGCATCTATAGTATCATCGGAAATTGTTACATACAAATGTGGTATGATATTTATCGCAAATATATCTATCATCTATCATCTCCTTTGTTCGATATTCCAAGCAAATTACCTTCAAAATCCTTCCCAATATATCTGGAGGTCAGGGCGTCCTGGTTGCCTAGCCATCCTTTGGACATTTATGCGAGTTTTCATTGAAACGCATCGAATTTTGTCACTCAGGGGTTATTGGGGTCGCTGATTTCAAATATGATATCAAACAACGTCCTCGATGCACCTGGTGATCAGGACAACTGAGGAATCAAGATTCTCCCCTGTGTAACGGTCACGTTTTGTATGAACACTCAGTACCTTAAATTAGATAAAGCGTGCGACTATTCTATTCGTTATTTTAAATTTAAATTATAAGGTACTGGTCTGAGCATTATACGCGTTTAAGTCGTATCGGCTAATCATGACAACTGCTTGACCAATAGCATAGTAGCTTGTACGATGAAGTTTAGAGAATAGTAGACGATATACGCGCCGGCTCTGGAGAAGGAGACGCTGGAAAGATGGCGTAGAGGCAGGTGGCCGTGTAGGGCCGTAAGAATTAAAAGCCGCCATATGTTTGTAAATATCTGTACATAGTGTTTAATAACTACGAATAGAATCAGTAAAGTAGTTATTATAGTTTACATGTTCTGTGTTATTGTGTTCCATTGCTCATAGCTACAGCAAGGCAATGTTTTCGTCGAATTAGCTGTAAGTACAGTCTTTTATATTATGTATGCCTCTCGTGATGCAAACGTTGCTGTTTAAAGTCAATTGCGGCAATGCAGAATTATTGATGGCTTCATTACCTCATTCCATGATTGGCCAGTAATATTCTTTATTGTATCCAGTGTTACCGTACGGTAAAGACTTCTCTTACCCATGAGAAGACTGTAGTACGTGAATAAGTTCATGTGAAGGTTATGTTTGCGTAACTATATCGCCCTGTACTTTGGCATCTCCCGTATGTTTTGGCCATAAAAACATAGTGTTCAACTGCCAAAATGTCGAAATTATTAATTGTCGGGCATTTTTTTGTTATTAATTTTATGTACAGTCTATATTTCCTTTTGTATGTTTTCATGTAAGTTAATTGAGCTTGTTTATGTTAAAGTAAGAATTCCTTGTTTTGCCGCTCTGACCAGATCGTGTTTAGTTTCGTTTAATTATTGACCGTATACGAATTCTTATTGTGTACAGTTTTGCTTTGTATTTTGCTATATGTCAGCTGGACTTTTAATGATTTGTTTACATGCTTATTCTGACGAAAGTTTTTGTAAAGTTTACTCACAACCCTGATGTAAATTGCTCTGCTTTGTTTGTGTATTTTTTGGAAATCATTAAAGTAAGTTAAATTCGATGATTCGCTTTATTTTCCCTTAAGAAATTATCACGTTTCACCTGGAATTTTCTTCAAATCCGTTTCAATTAAAATGAATTTTTTCACATGTGGGTTCTCCAGGTCATAGATCATGGATACGATATCAAAAATGTGTCGACGTTCCTGGGGATCAGGATGATCCGTTTATTGAGACATCTGCGGGAATTGGCTTGATATTTGTTTTAAAATGGAGTGAGACTTATCACTCGGCTGTTGTCGGGGCCGCTGATCATGAATATAATGTTCAAGAAGTTCCTCGATGTACCAGGAGCCTAAGACGTCCCCGTAGCTCATCCTCGTGGTCTATTTCTCAATTCAATGTGAAATTCAATCGAAATCTTTACGTGGGGGTTAAAATTATGACGAATATCAAAAACAACAATATTGTCCAGAACGTTCGTCTTAAGGTGGCCATTACCTAGAAAGAGACATCCGATAGGGAAATATTTATTATTTTTACCCATAACTTTTTTTTCTTAGTACGTATATTTAAAAAAACTATAAGAGTACCTAGGTAGAATCGTAACAAGACTATTGCTATGAATCTTCACTTAATAATTTCAGTGGTTTGCAAAATAGCTAGATTTAAAACTACGAAGTAGGAAGATTAACCAATTGATATTAAGTTTATTAGATACACATGCGCCTATCGTTACCAAATCTATCACTGAAAGACCATACACCCCCTGGATTACAGACACAATAAAAACACTTATTAAGCTTAGAAATAAAGCTCACTTAAAATATGAAAAGAACAAATCTGAAGCAAATTTAAATTATTATAAGCAATTACGAAATTACACTAAATGTGCAATACGAAGAGAAAAATGTGCGTATTTTAATTGCTTAAAAAAGGATTCCAAAAAATTTTCGGCTGCAGCCAAAAAACTTAATATAACCCAATCACCAAATTTTAAATTGCCCGCAAATTTAAGAAACCCCAATTTATTTAATGACCATTTTATTTCTTCAGCAAACTTACCTTCGACGTTAAGCGACAATACGTTAAATTATTATAAAAATAATATCCATCCTAATATTGAAAGTGAACTAACATTTAATTTAATAAATGAAGTATCATTATTGAGAATAATAAATTCCATCAAAACTAATGCCAGTGGGGTGGATGGTCTGTCAATACTTGATATAAAACTGTGCATGCCTTACTGTATACCACATATATTGCATATAATAAATCAAGTATAATTCAAAATAAAGTTCCTGCTTTATGGAAACATGCATTAGTTAAACCTGTTGCCAAAAACAATAATCCCACTAAATTTTCTGATTTTAGACCAATTAGCTTGCTATCTGTTTTATCCAAAATATTAGAGAGGCACATTCATTATCAAATTACTGAGTTCTTAAACAAAAATAAATTAATGTCAAATATACAATCGGGATTTAGGAAAAATCATTCCACATCAACGGCATTGACACATTTAGTAGATGATTTCCTAAGAAACATTGATGGTGGAAAATGTACCTGTTTGGTACTATTAGATTTTTCCAAAGCTTTTGATACCTTAGACCATTCTATGCTACTAGCAAAACTCCAATATCTTGGTTTTTCGAAACTTGCGACTGATTTTATGGGTAATTATTTATGTGGAAGAAAGCAAGCTGTGGTCATAGATGATGATGGCACTAGAATTACATCGCAATTAAGTAATTTAAATACAGGCGTGCCCCAAGGTTCCATCTTAGGGCCACTGTTGTTTAGTTTGTACGTTTCAGATATTTCAGATGTAGTCACTAGTTGCCAACTACATCAATATGCAGATGACTCGCAGATATACAAATCATTTGATTTCCAAGAGCGGCAGGATGCTTTAACTTTAATAAACCAGGACTTACATAAAATTTTTGAGTATTCATCTAACCATAATTTAAAATTAAATCCTGAAAAGTCGCAAGTAATGCTGATTGGTACGTCCGTCACATTGAAAAAGTTATCGGAAGTTTCTTTTGATGTCACTATAAATAATAACGTCCTCCCCATTGTGAATGAGGCAAAGAATTTAGGGCTTTGGCTAGACTCAACATTAAATTTTGAAAAACATATTTTATCCAAACTGAAACTAGCATATAGTCGATTGAAAAAATTATACAGTTTTGCGAAAGATATATCCAGCGAGTGTAAGTCAAAATTTTGTGATTCTCTCATATTATCTATAATTGACTATGGTGATGTTGTTTATGGGCGGTTATTGTCAGCGGCAGCAAAAAAGAAAATTCAAAAACTTCAAAATTCATGTATGCGTTATATTTACTGCATTCCGTATAGACAACATATATCACCATATCTAAACGAACATGGTATATTAAATATGGAAAATCGTAGACGTGTTCACATGCTTACACTTATTTGGCGAATAATTTATAATGATGAACCTCAATACTTAAGGCGAAAATTAACTTCTCGAGATCACGTGCATAATACAAGGCACATACAAAATTTCTTGGTACCTCAGCATAGAAACATGATTTTTCAAAGATCATTTACCTATTTTGCGTCTCATCTTTGGAATGAACTTCCAAATGAACCTAAACATTATAAACTTAAACTAAAAAATACATCAAAGTAGTCAAAAACTACATCCTAACCGGCCAGAGGTTGGCAATTTGATGTCGTGTGTGGGTGTATATATTTCCTAGCTATAAATCGTACTCATCTTTGGCATTTCTGTTTTTATTTCGTGAGGTCAGCCTGTTCCCTGTGTCTGTTCGTGTTGCTGTGTGGTGCTATTGCTGTTATTATTATAAAATGTATCAATTACTAGTATAACATTCATAAAAAAGCAAATTAATTTACATATTTTTTTATTTTTATTGTAGTATTAGATTTATATTTTCTTATCCAAATCTTAGAATTAGATTTCTTTTGTATGGGGCAAATGGAAGAAGACCTCTACAGTTCAATTTGTACCTTTTTTACTCTGAGTAAAATAAATGTATTATTATTATTATTATTATTATTAACACAATTTTCAAATTTAAATCTAGCTATTTTGCAAACTACTGAAATTATTTAGTGAAAATTCATAGTAATAGTCTTGTTATAGTTCTACTTAGGTACTCTTATAGTTTTTTTATAGTTTTTTTAAATATACGTAGTTATAGCAAAAATTATAAATATTTCCCTATCGGATGTCTCTTTCTAGGGAATGGCCACCTTAAAGACGAATTATATATTTTTGAGGCACTGTTTTAATAAAGTAGTTAATCTCAAGGTAATTTAACAAATTGTTTTTTACATTCCTGTACGATCAATATAATTTGATTTATATCTATTTGTAATAACAGAGTGATAATCAATCTTGACTAATAATTAATTGTTGTACTTACTTGTTGATGATCCGATAGGGTAAAAATACTTATAATACAAATTAATTTATTAAAAATATGTTTACATTTATTTTGGTATGATTTAGTCATATTATAAAATAAGACGCATATTTCCTGATTCTGTTGTCAATTGAGTATTAGGTAGAAACTATATCGGGATAAGAAAAACACCGGTACTATTATATTCATAGGCACTTTAGTACAGTCAGTGAACAGAAGTGATGCATCACCCATAAGTACAATTCCGCTTGCGAAGATCGATGTCTAACCGAACGAGAGGAGTAGGCGCACATTTATGCAGGGTATCCCAAAATTACCGAAGGAGCTTATAATGCCACTTTCTTTACAACATTTTGAGACAATTATGTCGAGACTCCAACCGTTTTGGACTGGAACGTTATTAAAAAAAGCAGTCGACGTTAGCCACTTGGAAACAATAAATAACCATCCAAATTATTTTATGTCCAATTCGCTTTTCTTACTTGAAGTTATGGGCACTTGTTAAATACGGCCTCTCCGGGAGGTCTAGTGAGATTTTCAAGATTAAAGCAGTTGATAGAAGATTCCAGGAACATATGTAATAGATAGATATAAGATAAGATAGATAGACCACATAGGGCAGATTTTTTCCCCCATACAAAAGCAAAGTAAGGAACAAAAGGGGTTTTTTTCATCTGTTTTAGTGGTAATAAAAATGTTAACATAGTACATATGATAAATACCATGGTCCGTTAGGTAATTTCAAATGGGTACGGTTTAAAGTAAAGAAGATCCTAATTGGTCGAGGGTTTAAAGTCTACGGTCCACTTTTGAAACGTATTATTTCGATTGAGAGAATATCGTGACTCTTGGCTTAACGTCTGTTCGATCATCATCTACCTACAGGGTATAGTAAATTCTCGTTTTGCGAACCTTTTTTCAATTTTAGAGTATAAGTACATTCATTCAGTATTTTGCCGGTTATAATAAGCATAAGTTAACGTGTTGTAATTGAACAAAGAGTATTCGGCCGCGATTTAGCTAAAGATTTGAAGTTGCCGCGGACCATTTCTTTTCTTGATATAGTGTAATTACTGTTTTTTAATTCATTTAATCGTAAACGTTTGTGATTGTCATTTCCATTTGTTTTCATATTTCTTCTGTAAGTATAGTGGTTTAAGTGTTTTGCTTGTTATGAAATTAAGTTCATTTTATGTTCAGTAAAGTTTGGTAGTGAAGTAACCTGGTTGATGGACACCAAAAAGGATAGAATCACCTAGAAAGCAAAGGGTAAGCACAGTTTTGTTTTCGATGGATATACTATAATATCGACGGAGTCTGCAAAGTGATTGCTACACTTCGTACTCTGCCAATGGTAATGTCTGATTAAATTATGTAATTAGGGGAATAAAACCCCAGTTATTACAATAACAAAATAACCGAAGGTTTAGTGACATTTACTGACGTCTTTGTTTGTACTGCATGGGCGCCATTTTGAATGTTTAAGTCAGTAATCAAAAGTTAGTTATATCCAAAATGTCGTTTTGTCACGATTCAGTTTATCTACAGAGCCTACATACAAATTTAAAAAATCGTTAGCCTAGTAGAGGGGAACTTTCTTTGCGAAACTTTAGTAGCGTCCCGCTCAAAAACGGTTGTATCGACACAATTATATTAAGATTTCTGTCCCAGAATGTTGCGAAGAATCTGTCCCTGTATACGAATGCACATGATGCAGTTTTCCCAGCAAATAGGTACACTACTTCTGATTACTGATGTACATTGACTGTACAATTTTAATTACAAATAAAACATTATATTCTGCCTTCTAACACCATTTTCTTCAGCTCTCTCCTTTTGATTTTTCCAGATGGCGTCAATGGTATCTTTTGCACGAATTTAACACCACCCCTAAGTCTTTGTTTATCTTGTACTCTCTCTTCTATATATTTTTCAATTTCTTTGGCAGTTACATCGTTTGCATCTTCTTCTAAAACTATAACAGCCATAGGATGATCACCGTCTTCTTCATGCGGTTTGCCTATTACTACAGCTTGTTTCACAGCTGGATGATGTGAAAGTTCTAGTTCTAATATGGCTGGGGGAATGTGCCACCCCCTGTACTTCAACATTTCCTTAACACGATCAACGACATAAAAATAACCATTTTCGTCATACTTTACTACGTCTCCTGTCCTAAACCAACCATCCGCATCAAATCGAACTGAATAGTCTTCATCGTAATAAGCATTCATGATTGTTTTACTTTTTACACAAAGTTCGCCTGCTTCATTGGCTCCTAAAATTTTCTGGGTTTCGGGATCCACCACCTGAAATTATTAAAACTTGTAAAAATTGCAACAATGTGAATATAAATGGAGACCATGGCTAACTATACAAGTATAGAGCTTTCGTGAGAGAACTGGCTAATGTATAGTTGTGTTATCTTATGCAAATGTTTTGAATATATATTGTAAAACAGTTTTATACATTTGTAAGTGCAGCAAGTAAGTATACGAAGAAATCAACGAAGGAATTTTAACATTAGGAAATCCCCGTCCTAAATTGTGAAAATTTGGGTAAAAAGAATCACAGGTTTACAAAAAAAAGGTTCTGATCTGGCGATCTAGACTAAAGATCTTGAAGCGATGGGTATGCTTGAACGCAAAAGAATCATACGAGCAAAGAAAATGTGCAACAGATTAGAAGAGTAATCGGGAAAAGATCAAAACACACACATACGTCTTATAGTCCAATGTTTTTAGATTTTTTTCTTAGGTAATTCTCTGAAGTCGCTGAAAATTTGGAAGGGTATGCTAAGTTTATCAACTTAACCTCAGTACAATTTTTTATTTAACAAATTGTTTGCACAAACGTATTTTTTTTTGTAAATAACTTTATTAATTAATTTTTTTCGGAGAAAGTAATCCCATACAGCACAAGGACTTCCTCAGAACATACTGGAGACAACTTTTCAGGACATATGGGATATCCTGGGAAGATCCTATTATCACCTTAGTATGTCCGTAGGATATCCAAATGGGAGAGTTCGAGCTTTGCTGATGACGTTCTCAGGACATCAGTACAGGTGTGTACAGGGCATCACCTCTTATATGGGTTATGCCTGGGCTTTACTATGAACAACCTGAGGACATTGATTGGACTTTACGGCTTATTGGATATATGGACAGCAAAAGACAGCAAAAAATACGTATTATTTTATAAGACCATTACTTATAAACTGAGCCAATAAGCGAAGACAAAGGAATAGTTTATATAATGGCGGAGGTAAAATGGCTAATAAAAATGTGATCCATATATGTACAACTCCATACACATATTTGTATCGATCAATTGGCTTATATCGCTTTAAAAGTAAATCTACCAAACTAATAGAGATTATATATGGTCCAATGAAACAGATCGACGAATCAAAATTTTAAGATAAATTTTTTGATATGTTACTTTGAAGTATTTGAAAACGATTAATGAAAGAAATTTTTTTTCAGCTCCGAGAAGGGATGAAAAAAATATAACAAAGCGTTTTTCAAAATTACTCAAAAAGTGCAAAAGATAGTAAAAAAGTTTCAAATAAAAATTTTAAAAGCATGAAATATTACATAAAAATTATCTCTTGTCTTTTTTTGGTATTATTAAAATCAACAGAGTTTATAGTGGTTAGAAGTTATAAGGGATGGTATGTACAACTTTAAAAAATCATAGCGTGCTGAAAGGTTATAATGAATTTAAAAAAAATATATATTCACTCAGAAAAATATGAAGGATTACGTATCTGACAATAACATCTGCGGGCAATAATCAATCACATTTTCCCCTTTTAGATAATATAATAAATACAAAGATATAACATAGCAGCATTATATTTATGAAATATTTAACGTAATCTTATTTGTTGAAAGAACTTTAAAATGAACGTGGAAAAGACATCGACGCCCGGCGGATTTCTTAGAACTTTCGGCTTGTCACAAAAAGGCGGCTAATTCAAAACACAGTAAATGTATTAAAACCAAATTAAAAATAACTGCTATTTAAATAAGATATACATTTTTAATACATTTTTAATTAATTATTTGTACTGGAGGGGATTATCAAATAGAACAAACAAATAAATTTTTAGAAGCAAATTTTACAAACCAATAAAAGACACTATAAATAAATAGCCTCAAAATAATATATATACTTTTCATTATTTTTGTTGTTGAAATCTCCTAAATAATAATACCTATAATAGAACGACTCTAGGACTTACCCTGGATATTCCCACAGTGGATATTTTGTTAGGCTTTCAATATCTTTGCAGGATATTACTAGGAAATCCTGCCAGGATTTGTCTAGGATATTGGGATATTCTTAGGTTGTATATATTTTATTGGGATATTTTAAGGACATCCTGAGGAATGTTGTCCTCGATTGGGATATACGGTACCAAATGAGGATATCCTAGAGATATCATGTGCTGTGTGCGATAGTACAAAAGAGAGAGTAGGAAACTTTACCAAATTACAAAAATCAAAACATATTTTCATTGGATATTGTCATATAATTAGTGCAAGTATTTATATTTTAAAATAATTGTTTGTTATTTTCTTTTTAATTACTTATTAATGAGGCGCCGAGAATATAAGAAATAGTCCACGAAATCGGTGTTAAATTGTTTAAAATAATTAAAGTACTTGCGGGATCATTATGAAATTCAGTGGGCATATATTCTAATTGTAAATGAAGCGATTAAAAATCAAGTGGGTCCATTCAGAATTGCGGCTGTAGAGTGGGGTGTATGCGTGATTGCACGACTTTCAAGCGTAGATCAACCATCTTGAATCCACTATTTTAAATTTTGAAATTATAAGCAAAATTGTAATTAACGAATTATTGAATTTGCATATTTTGTAACGGGTAAACTTTTAAACTGGTAATTTCTAGAGTACTTATATTGCAACTGGTTTCGTTCACATTTGTGAAATTAAAGGTATTTCCATAATAACCCACCATTTTTAACCTAAATGAGCATCCAGTTCGGAGGAGGAATTCATTTCAATAACAGCGTTATTTCCAAACATTATTCAATCCGATTTGATACTGAATAGTTGTGGTTTTAAGGGATTATCTCAAAAATACAGACGTGACTAATCACACGCGATAGGGAACATAAAAATGGAAAAACAGAGTTACGGAAAATGTTGATGAAATTATGCTACTTGTTACAACAAACAAATTTCTTACGTGGTTGCAGCAATATTAATTGAAAACTATCTATCAGATGTGTTTCATTATTTTCGTGGAGCATGACCTGATAAATGAACGAAGTTGTTTATCAACACATTATTTGCCAAAACTACTTATGAAATAGTTATTCTTATTAATGACAAGATAAATTGACACTAATCTTATATTATCTACTACTTGGCTTTAGTTATCTTTTTTAAATTAAATTATAATTTCGTTTGGTAAATATAATAAATACTAAAGAATCGCATGTGTACATTTTGAAGACATGGCTGACAAAAAAATCATAATACACTCAAATACATAATGCAGAAAGACATCTAAGCTATTTTCATTGGGGCCGTTTTGGTTTCTCTCGTACTAGTTATACTTTTGCAGTTGAGCAATGAATAATTTAGTAAATTATTTATCATAGAGCAATACCATAGATTAAATTAATACAGATCTGCCATCAAATAGAGTCACTAAAATTAGAAATAAATGTCAAACTATTCTCGGTTAAATGTCCACAGGCAGTGCGCATGCTCTGATACAAGTGACTTGTGTGTGGCACGTTTTGAATCTATTGTTTACATATACCTTGCACGTAGGTATTCTTTGCACATTCGTGGCTTTCATTTTCCTTGTAGTATTTTGTGTTCAAATTATAGATAGGTTAGATTCAGCTATCTAGTGGAACTTATTGCACATATAAAAACTCTAAAAGTATATTGTACAAGTGCCGTGATAGAGGCGTAACTTTTTTGAGTGCCCAGGGATGAAGTCAAGTAAGTATTTTGTTTTTTCTTTGCTATTGCAGAAACTTTTTAATTCTGGCAACGTAGCTCTCTTCCACTGCAAAGGGACGGGGTCATAGTTGCGAAGGCTTAGACATCAAAGACATTCCCCAGGCTATCTTCTTTGCACATTACTATTCTGTGGAAATAAATCTCAATCAACAAATTAGGTACTCATGTAAACGAACAGAACTGCCTGAGGCAGGGAATGCCTTGAATCATGTAATTTGTTGAGCTTTATGACGTTATTTATTACTGTGGAGTATGGAAGTATTTGAAGAAAAAGGTCTACATAAATAAACCACAACCTAAAGAGAAATATTCTTCTCGTTATAACTGATTAAAATTCCAAATATGCCCCAAGGTGTTTCTAATACACCACTACGGAAAACCGGAAACTTCCTGATTAGACTAGAAAATTTTAAAGAATGGAGAATCCGATAGTTTGATTTACCAAAAATAATTCAACACGGTTGTGTCAACTGAGGATGAACCCGGTTCTGTAATATCTTACATGGACCAGATTATTGAGGTATGGCGACCAAATCTTTTCGAAAGTACCCGATCTGAGGCAGAAAATGATTGACAGCAGGACTATGAACTAACGTTCAATACTGATGGAGTCAAAAGTGAAAGCAGCTATATAAAAATTAAAAACTATCGGCTGGTAAAGATATAACATGTCAAGAGAGACAGGAAAATCTGAATCTTCATGTCACTGCATGCGATGAGACCGACAGATTGCTGGTAGTAATATTACACGCCAGTAAAAATAATGTTGTATTTTCTTTCATTCAGACTTCAACTCTATTTTGTGGTATAATCGAGGTTTACATATTCATCTTTTTTAAGGGAACCAATAACGACAATTATTTTGGGTTATTAAAAATTCCTTCTTTTCCATGAATTATCGCCCAAAAGATCGTACGCATCTCCTTAAATAACAAAGATATCACCTTAGAGTTATTCTGCATTTTTAATTTTTCTGTAATTCATAAGAATATGCTGTTCATTTTAAATTCTAGAAAATCTAAGGAGAAAACACATATTCCTATGAAAAAAATGTTTTTCTACCAATGATACTAAGAGAGATATTGTTATTGGCATGTCCCTGTTTATTAAAAATGAAATTGATATTTTCTAAAATTCAAAACAAAACTGATCATTAATATATTTCATTTACATATATCGTTTCTACTTATAGTTAATAAGTTTTAAGAAATATTGCTAAGAGGTGACGAAAAAAAGTGTTTCCTACTGACTGGTTCAGTTATTTATAATTTAAAAACTAACTGATATCTGCAGTTGCTTTAAATGAAAAATAAGAATGGCTTACTTTATACCAAACACCTGGAACTGGTAAACCAACAGTGTCTGGATTTTTCTTATAATAATCTCTGTGTACTTTATTATGAATCTGGAAGGCCGCCAACATTCCAACTTCCGTTTGGGCATATGTAGGTATAATATCCGTATCTGGTATCAATTCTTGTAAAGCAAAAATATATTTTTTTGAAAGTGCCGCCCCTCCTGTGGAAAGTCGCATCAGAGAGCTGGTATTCACGTTATCAGGCTTTCCAGCCTTGACCAACTCTGTAACTTGGAATGGCGTTAGAAAGGCTCCAGTAACCTAAAAAATAGTAAAGGCATAAATAAGGCTTACCAGACAAAGGTTTCGGAAGGACTATGCTCACTTTAAATGGAAAATGAGTTTAAGTGAAGATAGTTGAAATTTTGCAAAATGGTAAATTTTAGACACCTGATCAAAAGTTTTAATGGGCAAAACTCGCGAAAATTTAACCTACCCCCAGTATCCACCTAGTCAATATTTGTGATCATAAAGTGAAAAGGAAGATGATACATTATTTTTAATAAAACATTTTAATTTTGGGCTCTTGTATGTATTGTTAACTATCAAGAATATTTTTTAATTATACCCACATAGTTTAGAGATGTCCCAGTTTGGATCAGGTCTTAACTATGGCCATATGTAATGGGGAGACACATGATACATCTGCTTTTTACTGATTCTATTTAGCAACTGTAGCTTTTATACTCCCTGTCGGTCATTCAGAATAATTATATATTATGCCACATACAATTATTATAAGACCAGCAAAAAATTGAGTCGATCACTCCATAATTAAAATATCGAAAACAATATTTTTGCAATCGATGCAGTTCCCGTTCAAAAACATGTAACAATGTCATAGCCCAGCACCCTAAAGTTCAAATTTCGAGAAATATTTGGTGGCGATCGTTTGCGATTATAACATTTTCGTTTGCAACACCATGGTTCCCTAATTAAAATATGCAATAATAATGCAGCCAAAAAGGTATCCGCCAACCAGTAAATTTGTTTTACAATTTGAATATTCTACGATTATTTTGTTTTATTGTTATTTTATTAACGTTTCTAACTGCCAATTCATTATATGAGAATTTCAGAAAATCCTATTTTGTTGTCTGAAACTGAACTATTTTATAAATTTATCATTAAAACGTTTCTACAGCAAGATTATAAAATATCTTATAATGCAGTTAAGTTATTTTATAAATGTTTCCATGACTAAGTTATAAAGCATTTCAGCTTATAAAATTATAACGATTTTTTAGTAATCGTTCAGCTTTTTAGCTCCGTTTTTTTGTTTTGTTTTTGTTTTCTTTTTTTTAACCGTTTCTCAGGTCACCGAGGTAACTCCTTGCAAATCCGTTATAAATATACATTGGAATTATTTTATGGTTATTTCTTATCACCTTACAAAACAGTTTTATTGAAGGTCTATTTGTGAGAATCTTGCTTTTAAGAATAAATTGTTGTTCCAGAGCATGTTATATAACTATTATATAGCATTGTATTTGCTGTAATATGGAACAACAACAAAGTAGTTAAAAAACAAAATTGTTTACTTGAACATAATAATGTGGTGGCTAACAATACAATAACACATATTTGAGTAAATTGATTTCCTGCATTAATTGTGTATTTATATTTAGTCATAATTGAAGTCTGCCTTTTAACGAAAATTTGTCATAATTGTGTAAGTATTTATACAAGTTTATAAAAAAATTATGCTCCAAAAGTTTTGGATACTAACATTGACAGAGCGGTCCATCACATTTAGGACAATGGAGAAACTTAAAAAGTGGTTATAATAATATTAGGTACATGTATTAACATAGTGGTTTTGACAATAAGACACAGTTTATACTGCAGTATAATGAAGCATGATGTATTCCACTCACTGCACTATTAATATATCAAGACATATGCCAAAAATACTGATGCTTTCACTAGTAAAAATAACTACTTATTTTTGTTAATAAATAAACCATAAATATATAACTCTGTAAATGATTTACTGCCACTAATTTCTAGGTTAGATTTATGCAAATTGAACCAATTCTATTTCCATGATTGCATTTACAACTCTGCCCTAACAGATTTATGATAAAAACTGATATATCTTCTTACTTTTTATTGGGTATTTTGCCACTGAAAAATATTTAAAAATTTTAATGAAAAAACCTCTGCTCCAAACGGATCAGACAGAGGTTGGTTCTTGAGTACTTGACTGTTTCAAAAAGTCTCACACCTAAAAATATATAAACTAGAACAATGTTATAAACTAAAGACTGAAAATCAAAGCTATAGGTAGTTAACGTTTCGGAAGAGAATCTACTTCCATTCTCAAAACTTTTTTGGCCGTCAACCATGACAGTTTTTTTTTATGTATTTCCATAGTCACGTGAGACATTAAATTATATTTATCTCATTTTTACTTACTTCGTATCTAAGGATGGGCAACCAACTAGTACAAAAATCTATTGAATAATTAGAAACGCATCTATCCTCGTTTAATAAAATAATCGCGGATTCTTTAAGTTTCCTTTTAGTTCCGTTGCTCTCTTTTTCCAAAATCTTCGCCGAGTCCCATTTAATTCTATGATTATTATCCCACGCGTGTTCACAAATTTAGGATTTTTCAAATTCTCCCCATCTAGCGTAATTTCTATGTTCACCAAGCCTTACGTTGAAAGGTCTAGATGATTCACCTACGTAATGTTTTCCGCACTCACACGGAACACTATAAATACAATTTTTTAAATTTTGAACAATATTTGGAGGTTTGGTTCTTGATAATACCGATCTTAGCGTGGCGCCCGTTTGAAAAACCGTTCGTACGGAAATCCTATTCACAATTTTTCGTAATTTATCCGATAAACCATGTATATATGGAATTACTGCCATTGACCTAAATACCTCAGGTTGTGATAGTATATTCTCTCTACTACCAATGTTCAATAACTGACTATCAACAAGACTCTCAGGATATTGATTATTTAATAAGACAGTTTTTATAAATTGTTTTTCGTTCCTTAATATTACATCATTTGAAGAAATAATTTTGGCCCTGTCATACAAACACTTAACAACATCTTTCTTAACACTAATATGTTGATTTGAATTGAAATTTAAGTATCTGTTTGTGTGTGTTTGTTTTCTATACACACTGGTTTGGTATGTGTTATCTAATTTTTTAATTAAAATATCTAAGAAAGGTAATTACCTTTTTGGTGAAAAACATTTTTTCAATGACAGACAAATTTTATGCATAGAGATATTAAACTTCAGTTGTTTTTTGTTTAAGGATATGTTATGAGATGTCAGTGATTGGTCCTGATGCATTGATGCTGCGCATTCAAAATTAAGTCTGACAAATTAATTAACAAAAAATTGTCGATCAAACAAGTTGTAATAAATATTAGAGATCCTAAACTTCATTCTAAAACAAGAATCAAGGAGCATTATGAAGTGTACTGTCATAAAAAAAAGATAATTTGTAAAAAATTAATTAACAGAAATTTTCAGACAAATTTTTTCAAAAATTGTCCATTTTCACCACAGATTGCGTAAATTTCAAGCAGTTGTTTTGAGGGGTAAAATCAATTTTCTTGGGCTAAACTCAAAACTTCATAAAAAATAACAATTAACAAATTTTAACTAGTCAGGTGGGCGTAACATGATTTTTACATGTTTTGGAACCATTTTCATTTTTTAAATTTGAAGTGTTCGATGGGGTACCTTTTTTGTCAGGGGAGCTCGGTCAATAATTATTATTATTATTCAGGAGGCCCATGGTCTGTCTGGTAGTTTTAATATAAAAGGTAACAAATAATTTTTCTATTCCAAGCTATTGCTCCTCTAACTTGGATTTGAAAGGGCATAGCCGGATAAGTAGGGTGAAACGGCCCCCCGGCCCTATCTTCATTAAGGGAAGGAATATAGCTAGCAATAAGTGAAGGGAACAATTTTGCAAAATATTAACGCAAAAGGATGGCGCGTTTCACGGGGTGACGAGGGGGATGAAATCCAAAGGACCAATTTTTTGTGCCAAAACGCAGCAACCGAAAATTTTGGAAAAAATATATGTGGGGCACGTATTGGAGGGGATTCTCAGAAAAAAATGTCACTCAATTTGGGAAAGAACTAAGGGCGAGGAGACATCGGTATACTTTTCAAATATTTCTAAGGGTAACTTCCCCTCGTTGCACCACATTCAAAAATTTTTTCTGGCGTCTACTTTCATCCCCATATAACATATTTTTTTCACAGCGTGGTCGGAACATTACGTCATAGTGAAAAAAAATCACGTCCGTGGTCTTCTGAGACTAGTGGCATACATACGCGTATTAACCGTATGATGTGAACTGTTCGCATAAAAATAGCACGTATAAGTTGAGAAAATGAAACATTTAGAGCTGCAGCGACCATTTCGAAATGCTAGTTGTTAAATATAAACCAGCGTAAGGAATTAATTGTAGCGCCACATTGGTGACTTGTCGGTGAGAAAGTCCTACTATTTACACGTATTTACAGTTCTCACTAGTGATGAGCGTCACTGTCACGATGCTTTCATTTAATAGTCATATGATGAAACTATAATTGTTTTTACAGGCGCTACATTGCCAATGGACCGACGCACCTTAGTCAAAAACGAGACTCATTCGCTTCACTGGTGGTTAATTGTTTTCGCTTTCCTTTAAAAGAAGACACAAAAATTCGATACCTTTTAGCTTCTAGCGACTCTTTGGCATCTCGAAATCCACAGTCTAGGAAGAAAATGTCTCCCGCCTGCAGCAATCTTTGGAGACCATTAGGTTCGTCTATAACGTGAAGCATAATTATTGCGGCATCATTCTGTGTGACTAGAAATGGACCCAGCATATCAAGGATATACCCATCGGTGGTACAAATCGTAAATAGTTTACACAGGGGCACTTTCTTTTGTCCTGAATCTGACTTTCGCTGATATTTATTGTTGGAACTTATTTGATGTTGAGCATATGTTCCATCGCATATTAGGACTAACTAACTGATCTTCAAGATTATACAGATCTTTTGCGATCACGGTGTGTGTCTGTCGATCAGATCGCTCTTGTTAATGCGTGTAAGCCAAACCGCTTGGGTAGTACATCCGTTTGAAATGCTGCCAACACTGATGCTGAATATTCTGACACAAGCTGTTCTCCTTCCAACAGAAGAATTGAAGCAATTGTCGGATTAGAGTTGCCAGCTCGAAGTTTGAACAGAAACACCACAATTGCTTGCGTCACCAACCGACTAGAATTGTTACGCATCGACGGCATTATATCTGCTAGTTCTAGTATATT
Source organism: Stenurella melanura (assembly GCA_963583905.1). Lineage (NCBI taxonomy): Eukaryota > Metazoa > Arthropoda > Insecta > Coleoptera > Cerambycidae > Stenurella > Stenurella melanura. Next base: position 201,614,455 of record OY757309.1, read on the forward strand.
TTCCCATGTGAATTCCGTAAAAGTCCGCATTTGCTCTTCTGAAAGCCCCGTCGTTCCTATTCTATTGAATATTGGAGTATCAGATTGCTCCATTATCTGACTAACTTCACTTTCCTTCAGTGATGTGTAATTGGAATACACTTCCAAAGAGCTGACATCATCTTCATAAAAGTAGTTTTTTATTGCATAGGTACGACAGCATCTGTTACCTTTGGGGATATAAATTCTCCTCTTTATGAAAGATTGCATACGGGCTTCGTCAGGTATTACCATCAATGCCTTCGTATTGTAACAAATACAACAGCGTTTTTGTATGGCGACAGTTCTCTTAATGGCAAGTTCCATATACTCAACATCCTCCTGTGTTTTTAACTGAACGTGCATTTGCATGGTCGCATCACCTGCACTTGATGACGATGAGGACGTGTCTTCTATTTGTGGCTGTACAGTCGAAGAACATCCTGGAAGATTTTCTTTTTCCAGCTCTTCAGTAGAGATGTGTTGTGGTTGGACGTAACCTCCTTCAGTCTTTAGCTTTCTGTAGTATTTAAGAGGACACAAATTACACACGATATCACTAATGTTTACAGATCGCCTAATGGTCTCCAAAGATTGCTGCAGGCAGGAGATATTTTCGTCCTAGACCGAGAATTTCGAGATGCCAAAGAGTCGATAGAAGCTAAAGGGTATCGAATTTTTATGCCTTCTTGACTGAGGTGCGTTGGTCCGTTGACAGTGATGAAGACTAGCGCCGGTAAATACAATTATAGTTTCATCGTGTGACTAATAATTGAAAGCATCGTGACAGTGACGCACATCACTAGTGAGAACTGTATATACGTGTAAATAGTAGAACTTTCTCATCGACAAGGCACTAATGTGGCGCTGCATTTAATTCCTTACGCTGGTGTATATTTAACAACTAGCATTTCGAAATAGTTGCTGCGGTTCTAAATGTCTCATTTTCTCAACTTATACGTGCTATTTTTATGCGAACAGTTCACATCATACGGTTAATACGCGTATGTATACCACTAGTCTCAGAAGACCACAGACGTGATTTTTTTTCACTATGACGTAATGTTCCGACCACGCTGTGAAAAAAATATGTTATATGGGGATGAAAGTAGATGCTACGAAAAAATTTTGAATGTGGTGCAACGAGGGGAAGTTACCCTTAGAAATATTTGAAAAGTATACCGATGTCTTCTCGCCCTTAGTTCATTCCCAAATTGAGCGACAATTTTTTCTGAGAATCCTCTCCAATACATGCCCAACATATATTTTTTCCAAAATTTTCGGTTGCTGCGTTTTGGCACAAATAATTGGTCCTTTAGATTTCATCCCCCTCATCACCCCGTGAAACGCGCCATCCTTTTGCGTTAATATTTTGCAAAATTGTTCCCTTCACTTATTGCTAACTATATTCCTTCTCTCAATGAAGATAGGGCCGGGGGCCGTTTCACCTTACTTATCCGGCCATGCCCTTTATTATTATTTTTAACGAATATTACATCTTTCAAAGTTAATAGTTTTAATCCCAATGTTATCCTTTGAAAAAGTAAGAGGCAAATTAAAAAAATACTTATCTGTCTGACTATATATCGACTTCTTCGTAATTACCACAATTTGAAATCTGTTTAGTTAGAGATGTAATAATTTAAAAATATATCTCTGTCAACTCCGCCAGTCTGTAATCTTCTATGAAGTCTGGTAGAATTTTAGAATTAATTATAATTTTAATATTTTTTTTATCGATTTTAAAATAAAACCGCACTCGTCATTGATATTCATTGTCATAAAGCAGTAGTGTTTTCTTCTCCCATAATTTCGTACTGGAAGATAACAGTCATGTGCATGATAAGATAGTAAGCAAAATCACCAGTTATGCTAAATTAAATTAAAGAGATCTCACCAGACCACCAACTAATCTCGTGACTTCAAAGTTGAATATAATTTTACCGCTAATCACTAAGAAATCAATATATTATATGTATATTTTATATACAATGCAATTATTGGAACAAATAACGTAGGTATGCAACAAAAATATCTAGACAATGTCTGAAATTAATATACATAGATAAAAGATATAAAAATACATAATACGAGAATGCCCTGTGTAACTTACATAGAAATATCATTTTGTGGAAAAAAAAAAATTTATCTACTAGTTGTATCATAACTAATCATTAAAAAATCCCTCAAATCAAACAAATTTCGTTGTATGTTCATGTTTCAGAATTTAATAGAATAACAGCTCGAGAGCTCACGACACTGAGGGTGAAACAGCTTTGTAAAATCTAATATTTACTTATTAGTTAATTTATTTATTAGTTTATTCAATAATAATGGTCAGCCTGCGCGCTGATAGAACAGCGCGCAATCAGCTCTCATTTTCGAAGCGGACTCGTGTCACTGGAGAAGCAAAATCCTCTGACCTCTTACTTTGGCGGCCGCTATCTCACTTAAAAAAACCGCTGCCTAAGGAATCACAACTTCCACATCCAGATTTTTCATCCAAGTCACTTTAAAGGAAACATCTCGATTAGATTTGCACTCTAATATGTGAAAATTATTGGTCATAGAATTTTAATAACATTTAGGGCAGATGTCATAGAAAAGTTTGAGACGTTAAAAACGACGTTTCTAGTTTACCCTACTTGTTTACCCTACTCACAAACTACCACCTCCCACCCCTTCACTGGAATCATCTCAACCAGATGTCATTACAATACATACGTGTACTAACTTTCAAGTGAATATCTCAATTTTATGTTATCAATCTAACTAATAATTAAAAAATATTAGAAAGAAACCTGAGGCCTTCGTTTCTCATATATACATACATACATTACTAAAGCTTTAATTAAATCTGTTAACAAAAAAAATAGTATGTACTTGCAGTCAAAAAGAAATCCTGATAATCTTATTTTAAGAAATGAATATACAAATTATAAAAACATGTTAAACAACTTAATTAAAAAAACTAAAAATGAATACTACAAAAAATGTATAAACGAAAATAAAGACGAATCGAAACATTTGTGGAAAACAGTAAATCAATTATGTAATAACAATACTAGAATAAATGATATACCCTGCATAAAAAAACAAAACGGGCAGGTAACTCACGACATAAACGAAATTGTAGAAGCTTTTAATAAAACGTATGTAAATGTGGGTAAAAAACTAGCAAGTAAAATAAAGAGGAAAAATAATTATAATATAAATAGAAATGTTTCCCTAAATTCCATTTTCTTAACACCAACGAATAGAAATGAGATTATAAGGACAATTCAAGAGTTGAAAAATAATAAATCGCCTGGTGTTGACTGCCTCAAGGCAGAAACATTAAAACTTATTGCACAGCAAATAGCAGATCCACTCTGTTTCCTGATAAATAAATCAATAGAAAGGGGCTACTATCCAACGGCCCTTAAAAAATCTATCGTTATTCCAATATATAAGCATGGTGATAAATTGGATGTAACAAACTATAGACCTGTATCGTTGATTACAAACTTTAGCAAAATTTTCGAGAAAATTCTGAAATCAAGACTAACAAGTTTCTTTAAAAAATATGAATTACTATCCGATATGCAGTTCGGTTTCAAAGAAGGTAAATCCACTCAAGATGCGATCCAGTATTTAACAGCAAATATATACGAAGCTTTGGACGAAAGCAAGCCGTCACTTTGCATTTTTATAGACCTCGCTAAGGCCTTCGACACCGTTAGCCACCCTCTACTTATCCAGACACTAGAAGACATAGGTATACGGAATAATGCTCTCGACCTTTTTAAAAGTTACCTAAGTAGAAGAGAACAACACGTAAAAATAAACAATGTGTTAAGTGAACAGGAAGTTATTGAGTTTGGAGTGCCACAAGGAACGGTGTTGGGGCCAATTCTTTTTACATTATATATAGATGGCTTACTTTCAATTCAATGTAATGGCAAAATAATAAGCTTTGCAGATGATACTGCTATATTTTATCGTGGTAATAACTGGAACGAGATAAAAACAAACGTGGAAAGAGACATGTCTATTATCAAGGATTGGTTAGATTATAAACTACTATCCATAAACTTTGAGAAAACTTACTTTTTGCCGTTTTGTAGTTATAAGTCATCATTACCTAACTTCTCCCACATAACTGTACAGGATGACTTCGACATACTATCTTCGAAACAAATTAAATACCTGGGCATTATTCTGGATAACCACCTAAGATGGGATTTGCATATTAATTACGTTATAAAAAAACTACGTTGCCTACTATATAAATTCAAACACCTACAAAATATTTTAGATATTAAACACAAAAAAATACTTTACCATAGTCTAGTCGAAAGTCATCTAACTTATGGAATTATAGGTTGGGGCGGAGTATCAACAACTTACTTGAGACATTTAGAAGTGATACAAAAGCAATTTCTCAAAATAATGTTTCTTAAAAATTCCAGATATCCGAGCGATCTATTGTATCATGAGTCCGAGGTATTGGACATTAGACAACTGTTTTTTATTTCCGTAAATACTAGGCAATATATAAATAAAAACAAATTACTTACCTACCAACATGCATATGCTACTAGACAACAAAATAAATTCATTAATCCGCTAATGTCAAAAATGGTAGGACAAAAATGCTATAAATACCTAGGGCCAAAGCTATTTAATACATTGCCCGATATTGTAATAAATGAAAAGACTTTAACTTCATTTAAGAGAAAATTAAAAATTTACGTTAAAAATGTACCAAGAATACATATACACAATTTAATTAACACGACAAATACCTGATTCCCTGTTTAAAAATAAAATAAAAACAAAATTTCGATTAAAAAAAAAAATAAATAAATAAAAACTTGATTGTTTCATTACAAACTGTGTAGGAACCAACTTGCATACGGTATGTGTGGTGTGTGTGTGCGTGTGGGTGGAAATTTAACTATTGTTGGGGTGTATTATTATAGATGTTTTTAATTAAGTTATAAATTTTATTGTTATCTTGCAAACAAGTTTTTACTTCTGCAAATTTTTTGTTGTTTATTTACATGTATACATTGTATTATTTTATTGTAATTAGGTCTATGAATGGAAATAAATAAACATTATTATTATTATTATTATTATTATACGTACATATATATACAAATCTCAAATTTCTGCACTCTTACCAGCTTGCTTTATTTATTTTCACCTATTTACTCCTATTTACCTCCCAACCCTTCAACGGAATCATCTCAAAATATAATCTGGTTCCAGATGTCGTTATAATGCATACGTGTAGGTACCAGATTTCCAGTGAATATCTCAATTTTATTTTATCAACACCTTTAATAATGGAGTAAGGGTGGTGGGGGTTGAAAAATATTATTAATAATCTAAGATCTTGGCTTCTAGCACATACACCGAATTTCAAGTTTCTGTACTCTTACCAGCTTGCTTTACTTATTTTGCCCTATTTACCCCTATTTAACCCCCAATTCTTCAACGGAATCATCTCAAAATATAATCTATTTCCAGATGTCGTTATAATTCTTACGTGAGTCAAGTTTCAAGTGAATATCTCAATTTTATTTTATCAATTCCTTTAATAATGGAGTAGAGGTGGCGGGGGGTTGAAAAATATTACAAATAACCTGAGACCTTGGTTTCTAGTACATACAGCGAATTTCAAGTTTCTGTACTCTTACAAACTTGCTTTACTTATATTCCCCTATTTACCCCTATTTATCCCCCAACCCTTCAACGGAATCGTCACAGAATATAATCCAGTTCCACATGTCGTTATAATACATACGTATACCAGATTTCAAATGAGTATCTCAATTTTATTTTATCAATACCTTTAATAATGGTGTAGGGGTAGTGAGGAGGTTGAAAAATATTATAAAAAAAATCTGAGGCTTTGGCTTCTAGTACATAGGCCGAATTTCAAGTTTCTGTACTCTTACCAACTTGCTTTACTTATATTCCCCTATTTAACCCCTAACCCTTCAACGGAATCATCTCAAAATATAATCTAGTTCCAGAAGTCCTTATAATACATACGTGTACCAAATTTCAAATGAATATCTCAATTTTATTTCATCAACTCCTTTAATAATGGAGTAGGGGTAGTGAGAGGATTGAAAAATATTATAAAAAAATCTGAGGCTTTGGCTTCTAGTACATACACCGAATTTCAAGTTTTTGTACTCTTACCAACTTGGTTTAGTTATATTCCCCTATTTACCCCTATTTAACCCCAACCCTTCAATGGAATCATATCAAAATATAATCTAGTTCCAGATGTCGTTATAATACATACGTGTACCAAATTTGAAATGAATATCTCAATTTTATTTTATCAACCCTTTTAATAATGGAGTAGGGGTAGTGAGGGGTTGAAAAGTTTTATAAAAATGTCTGAGGCTTTGGCTTCTAGTGCATACACCGAATTTCAAGTTTCTGTACTCTTACCAACTTGCTTTATTTATATTCCCCTATTTACCACTATTTAACCCCAACCCTTCAGCGGAATAATCTCAAAATATAACATAGTTCCAGATGTCGTTATAATACATACGTGTACCAAATTTGAAATGAATGACTATTTTGAAAAATATTATATAAAAATTTGAGGTTTTCGCTTCTAGTGCATACACCGAATTTCAAGTTTCTATACTCTTACCAACTTGCTTTACTTATATTCCCATATTTACCCCTATTAACCCCCAACCCTTCAACGGAATCATCTCAAAATATAATCTCGTTCCACATGTCGTTATAATACATATGTGTACCAAATTTCAAATGAATATCTCAATTTTATTTTATCAACCCCTTTAATAATGGGGTAGGTAGAAAAATTTTGAAAAAAAATTGAGGCCTTGGCTTGTAGTAGATACATCAAATTTCAAGTTTCTGTACTCTTACCAGCTGGCTTTACATATTTCCCCCTAATTACCCCTATTTACCCACCAACCCTTCACTGGATATCTTCAAAAAACAATCCACTTCCAGATCTCGATATAATATAGACGTGTACAGTTTCAAGTCAATATCTTAAACCGTTCCAGACAGACAGACAGAAAAAAATAATTTTTTTTGCTCAAATTAAAAATCTCGACATTTCATGTCATTCTAAACGTATTTTAAGAAAAAACTTTTTTGAATTTTTTTTACGATTACTAGGCTTCCAATCCACTACGTGGATGTGGGTCCGCTTCCAAAATGAGAGCTGACTGCGTTCCGTTCTATCAGCGTGTAGGCTAACCATTATTTTTGAATAAACTAATAATTAAATATTAGATTTCACAAAGCTCTTTCACCCTCGGTGTCGTGAGCTCTCAGGCTATAAATATTATAATGCACTCCGTATTGTGTCAATTTGCCTTCCTGGCTTCTCCGCTCGTCCATCTGATGGTGCTATTTGACGAAGAAGAATAATATTTGGCAAGATATTATCAAAAATTGACAGGAATATCATGAGGCGCTAACGCTCTAATTTTCTTTATTTCTCTTTACGTCTTTGAAACATGGACTGTTCGCTACCATACAGACAAAGAGATAGCATTTTGATCTTTTCCAAATATGGATCTTGAAACGTTTTCTGTTAGAACCCTGGACAGCTCAATGCATCAATAATTCGATGCGATACGTCCCCCTTAATTCTTCATCGTCTTATTTTCTTCAATCACCTCATTGTTGGCTACATCGAATAGAGGGGAGGGCAATGTAGCAAAGTTCATTGTTCAGGGAAAACCAGATGACAAGAGACGAAGAGAACCACCAAGACATTGGGCTAATATCATCAGAGAGGTAGGTGAGACTGTACGGAAGAAGTGTGTGATAAAGGAAAATGTTGAAACAAGAAAGTGTGGTTAAAGAGGCTACCGGAAAATAGGCAACGCCTGGTATGGAAGGGGGTGTTTGATCTGACGACAGTATATATTATACACTCTGACTCTGGTCATGTTGCGCGTTAGCGGACTGTCGTCCAGTTGAAAGTCATATAATTTCTGCGATGCTTCCCGGACTGCTGGTGTCGTTATGTCGATGCAACAATCAATCTCTGAGGGAGGATGACACATGTCATTTAGATCGCCCATGACAATCACTTTAGTTCCGGTGAATAGTTGTTTAAGTACGTACGAGAAGAGATGATATGACGGAGAGTTGTACACGTCAGAAATAATTATGTCATCGTGGAGCTTGATTGACACATTATCCACAACAGAATCTATACAAGGGAGGGGCATTTACGGTATGCCTCTCTGAAACAGCATAGCTATGCCACCTCCTCGATTTCTGGTCCTGTCACTCCTGCATACCCGAAACATAAGTTTAATTTTGCATCTGTTTTTTTAAATGTGCTAAAACCACGGGTTAATCGTAGTTTATATGTTCTCTTATATTTATATTCTTAGTGGCACATCAGTTTAAATCATCTCCCCACGATGAGGACGTGGTTGGAGAAAAGCGCGTTAAGTGTTGGTATTTAACTGTTATATTTGGAGCAAGCATAGCGATGTCAATTTATGGATATGAAAATGCAGCAACGTCGGGTGAAGTTAGTACTTGCATGGGTGATATACTCAAGGGAAATACAGCGTTCTCGCTCTACCTCCTAACACATTGTATATCAGCGCATACGTAGAAGCATCCTTTAGAGGGGACGTAAAACAGTTTTGTCTATTAAATGTTAGGCATGTAAAAAATCCCTACCCTTTGATAGAGAAGAGTTGCGGCAAAATTTCTAGGTTAGAGGTAGCTAGTCTCCTACCACAGCTCGGTAGAGGTCACTTGCCGTCCTGTATTGATAAGTACGTTTTTTACTGTTTTAGTGCTTATTACCGACCCTTAAAGTAGGAGTTACCTTTTCAGTCACAGCCTGTATTGTTATGTCTTTCACCCCCTTGAAACTGGAGACGCTTATGCCTAATAGTGACTGAAAACTTGTAGAAAGTGATAGAATTTTCTAGAGTGTAGTGGGAGAAGATTCTTGATTGTGTTCTGGATGGATCTAGAGGCAGTTTCAAAGTATATATGGAGCGATTACCGGCGCAGGAAGAGAAGTTCTATTAAAGTGAAGTTTGCTAACGAAAGTGAGGTTAGAAGTATTGTTATTGTGTAACCAATAAATCATTAAATAAAGTGTTTATCTCTTGTTGAAATTATTTTGAAACACACGGATTTATACATGGTGTTTCCTAAAGGGCGAAAACACGCAACAGTATTATACACAATGGTTTATTACATGGATAACTATGAATTAATTAAAAAGCAATTTTTTTCGTCTATAATGTCTATATAAGGTTCTATTTTACTTACGTTATATTTTTCAATAAGGTACCAAAATCCTTTAGGATCAAAATTATTACAAAGCAGTCGACACACTCCTGTTGTTGCAGAAATAAATAATCCAATTGCTGCAGACGACCAATACATAGAGCCATAATTAAGAAAACTTATCAGTCCTTTCCTCTTGGATAGTTCAAATTCCATTCGCTCCTTGTCTAAGTGATTATTTTTCGGTCGTGGAATCAATGTAGAATGATAGAAAAAATACATATGGTTTAAACAAATTCCCTTTGGAAATCCTGAGGTACCACTGCTAAAAATAATGATGGCAGTATCCGCAGGATTCTCTATAGTAATTGATTTAAATTCCGCTTCTTCGTGCTGAGGCTGCAAAAATTCAGAAAATTCCGTATGAGTAGAAGAAGATCCAAACACCACTATTTCAGTATTTAGCTCTGCATTTTTCAAGGCTGCTTTGACATCTCCTAATGATTCTGGTATCGTGAACATTACTTTCGGTTTCACTTGTCGGATCAATTCATTTATCTCGAAGAAGGATAAAGTGGGATCTAGTGAACATGGTATGGCGCCTATGAAAAACGATGCTATGATTGGGACACATGCATCCAGGTGATTGTTTGAACAGCCACTGATTATGTCTCCCCTTTTCACGCCTTTCTTCTTAAGTACGATTGCTGTTCTAATGCTACGTTGTAAAAGAGATTCAAAGGTTTCACTCTGATCACTCGCAGCGTCAACCTAAAAAATATACAAGAAATTACATTTGGGTAGGTAGGTACTCAAATGAAAGCTGTTCTTTATGTTTCAGCTTTTGCATTATGTAAAGTCTCCCAAGATTCCCTCAATTCAATTTAGGTCCAGATTTTACTTCCAAAACCAGGAAGAACAGATTGATAGACATAAATGTGCATTCGGAAATGCCTCCTAAGAGAGTTGCTACGACCTTCCGAGTATGACGTCTAAATATATATTTGTATTGATTACAGAGTCCAACAAAAAAAAATGATGTATTTTTAACCAATTCTACTATTTTCTATATATTTTGGCGTCCTAAAACTGAATTTAATAATAAAAAGTTTTACAATACACAGGGTGGGGCAATAGTGAGTCGGACCTCGATATCTCGAGTTCTACGATGGCTAGAAATTTTTTAAAAAGTTGCAAGTAAACTAAATAAAAAAGTTTATAACTGTAAATTATTTTCGAACATACAGGGCGAGCCAAGACGAAATTACATTACCAAATGCTTTTTTTTAATGGAATACTATGTATATCAGTACATTTTTTTAAACCTCTTTCCGGGCTCTATTCATTCCTATATTGATTATCTCTCAACCACTTGGATGTAATGAATTTTTTTGTTGAAATAATACAATCTGTAGATGGATATTAAAAAAATCACGACAGTCACAATTATGGGTTTTAAGAAAAACTTATGTGAATACCAGTTACGAGACATCAAATAATGTTTTTGAATCATGTTCATTTCCTAAAACTGTACAGGGTGGCCAAAAATTATTTTTCAATTAAGACATTTTTTAATTGAATTTTCTCAATTTTTTCAAATACCCTGTATATTTTTCAACGATGTGATGTAGAAATGAAAAACGAACATTTTTTTCAAGTGCTTCCCTATGGCAAATTGCAACCATTTTCGTTTTATAAATAAATAAGTGTCAAATTCAAGAGTAAACCTAAAAGAGAGGTTCCCTCAAATAATTGTTTAGAAAAATTTATAGTAGGTGTTCGACGTGTTGCCCATTTTGATTGATACACGTCTTTGTACAATTTTGCAATGAGGCCATTTAGTGGGACCATTTCTTCCAATTCATTGAAATGAGTAAATAGTATTTAAAAAGTCCTTTACTGTAATGTTTTTCTGTACATTTTTTGCCGTTTTCGTTATTCTACAAGCAATAAAACCTCAGTTTGGTATAAATTGTTGTGTGCAACGAAGCACTTATCACATTAATCGGTCGTTAGTTACAATTCGTATTGAATTTAAAATATTTGGAATTGCACAACATGAATTTTAATAAACCGGAACTTGTAGACGTGGCTTTTGTTTTGGGCGTCAGAGAGAAATTGTTTACTTGCCAACAGAATGTATCACCAACGTTATTCTGAAAGAAGGATTCCTGATGTTAGCAGCTTGCAAAACCTTCTCGATAAATTTTTGGAAACAGAAAATGTCGAATATAAAAAAAGTGAAAGAATAAAATGTGTTGTGAATGAAAAAAATGAGTTTTCTGTGGTGCTGGCAACGGTTGAGAATCCCCATGTTAGTCAAAGAGAATTGACCTCATTAGTAGGAATAAGTAGACGGTCTGTGGGTCGAATCTTAAAAACAAATAAGTTGCATGCGTATCACATTCAAATGCACCAGGAATTATCCGATGACGATTTTAAAAAGCCCCTACAATTTTGTAATTAGGCCAGAGGTAAAATACAAGATGATGTCAACTTCTTCATAATGTTTTATTCACTGATGAGGGAAATCTTCATAAAAATGGATTTGTTAATAGACACAATTTCCATTATTATGCTTCGGAAAATCTTAATTTTTTTATGCAACTTAATAATCAACACAGATCGTCTATAAACGTTTGCGTAGGAATTATTGGAGAACATGTAATATGGCCACATTTCTTTGATGATGCATTGACTGGAGCTATTTATCTTAATTTTTTTGAATTACCTGCCACAATTATTGGTAAATCACCCTGAAAGAATTCGAAATAGGATGTGATTTCAGCAAGATTGTGCTCTACCACATTATGGACCCACTAAATGGCTGCTAGATCCCCAGATCTTACAAAAATGGTTTTCTCTTTATGGGAATGCGTGAAGGAAACTGTTTCTAGACACACCAATGACAGTACAAAATAAGAAGGAAATAATAATAACTGCCTTTAGATCTATCACACCGGCAGTTTTAGGAACAGTGGGAACCTCATTTCAAAAGCGCATAGAAATGTGACATTTATCATATTTTTTTCTACTGAGTTATTTGAAGAAACCTCTTTGTTAAGTTTATTTTTGAATTTTGTAATTATTGCTCAATAAAACGAAATTGGTTGCAATTATCCGTAAGGAAGTACTTACAAAAAATGTTAGTTTTTCATTTCTACATCACATTGTTGAAAAATATGCAAGGTGTTCCATTTGAAAATATTGAGAAAATTCAATTTAAAAAGTTCACAATTGAAAAATAATTTTTGGCCATCCAGTACAGTTTTAGGAAATGAAAATGATTCAAAAACACTAATTAGATGTCTCGTAACTGGTATTCGCAGAAGTTTTTCTTAAAACCAATAATTGTGATTGTAGTGATTTTTTTAATATCCTTCTGCATATTGCATTATTTCAACAAAAAAATTCATTACATCCAAGTGATTGGGAGATATTTAATGCTAATATAAGAATAAGTGGAGCCTAGAAAGAGGCTTCAAAAAATGTACTGATATGCATAGCATTACATTAAAAAAAAAGCACTTGGTCCTATAATTTCATTTTGTCTCGCCCTGTATATTCAAAAATAATCTAACGTTAAAAATAAATATTTTAGAATTACCTGTAAAATCGTTGTTCCATCCTTACAGGTACAACATTTTTTTTTTTCAATTTTACTGGAAAAGTGCAAATAATACAAAAACTATTGCATTAAACGAAAAAATGACAAAATACAAAAATGAAGCTTATGAAGCGATATTTAATTCGTTTCCTTTTATTTCAGTAGAATTAATAGTTTCGAAAATATGACAGCTCATATGTGGGACTTGAACTCTTAATGAAAACACCAATTTAAATCTGAAATTTCTCGAAAGCCTTGAACGCTCAGGTAAAATGTGCTCATAACTTAAGTTAAAGTTTATAAAATACCCTGTAAAATGTTTTCCATCCTCTGTAACATTAAAACTACTAAGTTATGACCGAGGTAGGATGATTCAAAAGATATGGAGTCCTTAAACGCATTCATTAAGTTAATGCAAGCCTTTCATTAAAGCGACAGTGAAAATATTTACGTGCAGCAAACTCATTAGTTACCACACGTGCATTATAAGAGTATATAAAAAGGGTTTACTGATAGGTGCAATTACGGATGGGGAACGGTTTATTGGAAGACGAGTGGTTGTGATTCCTTAATACCAGTTTCTATGAAAGTACCAGCCCTAGATAATTTCTTAAAAGTAATTTATGAGAATCGACTTGCGGTTGTAGAAGCAGGTTGTATTGTATTTCAACATCTTCTATATACAGTGTGAACCTAAAGAAACGCACAAAATTCATATCGTTGGTATGTGTCATTTGTCAAAACAATCCTGGAACAGATCGATTTTAGTTTTGTAAATGCTATATTTGTCACTATACCAAAATTTATGACGTCATTTGTTTTTGAGTTATGACGTCATCGTCATTTTTTTTTAATGGAAACAGACATTTTTGTTTACTGTTTTTGGTGGTATATTCCTTAAGCTTTCTGGTGATATGAAAAAAATTGATATTACCTAAGCCATTCTTTTGGAAAAAAAATTTTTATTGATTGATACCTTACATAAGTAATTGTGAGAAAAAATCAACTCCATTGCTCAAATTGCGACCCTCCACCCATTTGGCATTGACCAAGATGGGTGTAGACACTTTGCACGCTGTTCTCAATCATCTCAAGGGCAATTCGTCTCATCTCCAAGCCAATTCTGTATTTCAATTCTTCTATTTTATCCGGTCTGTTAAAATACACTCTTGACTTTAAGTAACCCCAAATAAAAATGTATAAGGGGTTAAATCCGGTGAACGCGGAGGCCACTCAATCGGGCCTCGACGACCTATCCACCTTCCAGTAAAAGTGTCATCTAAAAACTGACGCACTGCTATCCCAAAATGAGGTGGAACCCCGTCCTGCTGATACCATACGTTTTCAGCAGGAATATCTTCATCTTCATTGTTCGGAAACATAACTGCTAAGGCTGGCACTAACTCAACTCGCAAAAACTATAAATATCTTGCGGCCGTAAAATTTTCTTTAAAAAAAAGGTCCCAATAAACGATCACCAATCATACCTGCCCACACGTTTACTTTGCCTCGTCGCTGTGTATGGGCTTCTTGAGTCCAATGAGGACTTTGGCGTGACCAATACCTACAGTTATGCCGATGTACAGTCCTTTTAAAGAAAATGTAGCTTCATCAGAAAAAGCAATGCTCTTTAAAAAATGTGGGTTTTCATCGCACAAGGTCATCAACTCTTCACAAAACTGTAAACGCCGATCTGGGTCGTCCTCATTCAATTCGTGGATGAATTGCACTTTGTATGGATGGTATTTTTCTTTTTTCAGTAGACGTATAACAGAAGTTTGACTCACGTTATAATTTAAAGCCAGCTTGCCTTGTCGAGAGATGATGGTTTTCCTCAATTTTTAGAAGAATATTTAATTTGGTTTCGTTGCTTGTGCTAGGGCAACCAGATCGAGGGAGATCATTCATCACATCTAGCCACCAATCTATTTACAGTGGATCTAGAAATTTGCTTTTCAGGATACTCGGCATTGAAAACATCACATGCTTCTTGATGAGTTCTCAGCCTATCACCACATCCAACCACCATCAAAAGTTCTACGCGTTCTCTTTCACTTAAACGTGGCATTACATTCACTAGTTTTACACTGTCTCAAAAGTGTCGCAAAACTGAGGTTCCACACGTGCCAGGAATAAAAAAGTTATCGATACGTTACACAAAAAGGTCTGTATCTCTGTGCTTTTAAGGTGATTGTTTTTTTTATTATTTCCTTTGTTTTGTTTTTACGTCAAATGTTTTCATGCTATTTAAAACAAAAACGTAGGCAACAAGGTTGATCAGTCCATAAGAAAGTGGAACATTACTCGTGAATTTGTGAAATGAAAGCTATTTTTACAAAAAATGTAATTTTTCCAAAAAAATGGCTCAGGTAATATCATTTTTTTTATATCACCAGAAAGCTAAAGGAATATACCACCAAAAACAGTAAACAAAAGTGTCTGTTTCCATTAAAAAAAATGTATGATGGCGTCATAACTCAAAAACCAACAACGTCATAAATTTTGGTATAGTGACAAAATGCAGCATTTACAAAACTAAAATCGGCCTGTTCAAGGATTTTTTTGAAAAATGACACATACGGAAGACATGAATTTTGTGCGTTTCTTTAGGTTCACACTGTATAATGAACACTTCTCCTATTCAAGCTAAAGACATTGATGGAGGAAATTAATAATAATGACAATGATAATGGTGTTATGTAGAAAAAATGTTAATAAATACTTTGCTGCTAATAAATTTAATTTTCCAACTCCATCTAATGTAAAAGCCTATACAGTGTCCGCCAAATACTCTGCACCATATGGAAACTTTTTTTATTCAATTTTTTTTAAAACGGGTTTCATCATGATTAATAACCATAAAATTGCCAAAAATATTTTTCATTTCCAGTTATAGACTTTTTTGTCAGGTTTACTTGCAATTTTTTTAAAAATTTCTAGCTATTGTAGAACTCGAGATATCGAGGTCCGACGCACTATTGTCCCACCCTGTATACAGGAATTTTTGGATATGTAGAGCGCAAATCTGAAGTTAAAATTGAATTTTGGCATAATGACATATGTCAACAAGCTGTCAAAAATCCTGAAAAGTGCAAGAATTGAAATTTAGTATATATTCTTTAATTTTTAGGGCCGCTGAACACAAATATGGTGTCAAAACAGAATTTTGGCATAATGTCAGCTGTTACTCAGCTGTCAAAAGTCCTGAGAAAGTGCAACCATTTAAATTTATTATATATTCTCACGTTTTTAGGGACGCTGAACACAGAACTGAAGTTTGACATAAAAAGAGATTTGGTACGTATTCTTATCTGATTATGTTCAAAATGAAACAAAGTTTAAAACACCAATAAAGAATTGATAATATAGAATTACTAGAGACATTTTTTTGCAAAGACTTGATCTTGATCTTTAGACCATATTTCATTCGCATAGAACATATTAGTCCAGTCGATAAAGTAAAAATTACACCGGAAGCTCGCAAAAAATGTTATCTAAGATATTCCTTCAGCAACTGTTAGTGGGAGGATTAAACATCACAAAATCACAAAAATCAGTTCTGGGGGTGCTGCGCAGCCCCCCCAAAAAAACACCCTTGGGGTGAAAAAAACCGACTCCGATCAGCATCGAGTCGATATACCGAAAAAACGTCATTATTTCAACATTTTGTGAAAGTATAGGTTTATATATATTCCAAAAATTCTTTTTACATCAGATTTACCAACTTTGAGGTACTACTATAAATATATGCTGGATGGATATGCCAAATAAATTTTGTATAAAAGTTACTAACGTTTAATCTACCCCTAATTTGAAGAATTTTGAAGAAAAAAAGGGTTGTTTCAATTCTTGTAAAATAAAGAGGGTTGATTTAAATTTTAAGGTAAATCCCCTTGAGGCATCTTAAAGTACAAATTGTAAACTTTAAAAATCGCACCTACATAAGTGTAATAATCCGATTTAAACCTGAGTAATAAGTCGTTAAAGTTATATCCCGGGAGGCAGCGACACTTTTCGTGAAATCATTTCTATAAAGCTAGATTTTTTCCAAAGAGAGTTTAGATAGTATCTATAATGAAGCTACAATTCTACCAAACTCTTAGTGGTGCATAAATGAGTAAAAAATTAAAGAAAAAAATAGGTGGACGGAAATTTCGTTTTTCGAATTGTCACGAATTGTCAAAAAATGACGATTCGCCTTCGCTCTTGCTGGCACCAATTTTCGATTTTCACTTCGCGATTAACATTGTACAGTCCTTGCCGACCTTCTCCTTGCCATCGAGACATAGAACGGGTCTCCAGTCGCCGTATTTATTCAGTTCTTACGTTTGAAAAATTGACTTGCGGTCGTGCTAATCGACGACTATTTTTAAGCGGTTTCCTGAGTTCGAATCCCGCCCGGGGATACTTTGTTTTTTCATTTTCAATTTTTTGGCAGATATTTTTTTATAATTACTGTTCGCTCCGTTCTATTGCATTTCTCGGAGAAGTTTTGCATTTTCCGCAGTGAATTCCGTATACCATTCCAATTATAAGTGAAAAAATATATTAAAAAAATTCCAATATCAAAAAACCGCTTATATATTACAACTATAAATATTACAAAAACACGCAATGCAGTAAAATTTGTCGTACTGAATACATCTGAAGCGATAAAATTGCGTTGTTTTGTGCAAATATTCGTCCAATTTCGGAGGAAAGTTTTGCTTAACATGTCACACATCTTCTTCGGGCAGAAGATGAAACCTTTTCTAAGTGGTGACCTTCGCGAGCACGTGGATGGGACATTTCAGTATTTTCAAGCTTAGAAAGATCCAAGAAATGGCTAGCAGGCTCCTCTGTGAAAGAGTGATACAGAGTTTCTG
The DNA here is from genome assembly GCA_963583905.1 of Stenurella melanura. Lineage (NCBI taxonomy): Eukaryota > Metazoa > Arthropoda > Insecta > Coleoptera > Cerambycidae > Stenurella > Stenurella melanura. The sequence goes on from OY757309.1 coordinate 201,632,212, forward strand.
ATTTTCTGGTGCATTATGTAGGTGTTGGCAAGTGCTGAACCAAATAGAAGCTCAATTGCTATTTTAATATATCATTTTATCAACTTTCTTAATACAGTTGAGTAGGACTTTATTTGGTCCGAAATGTCTATGAAACCTTTGCATTTATTGCAGTCAGCAGTCGCAGATGGCTTTTGTATTATTCCACATCGTTAACGAACGTACACCATTCTTCTTCGAGAAATGCAATAGAACGGAGCGAATAGCAATTATAGAATCAATAATATGCCGAAAAGTTGAAAATGAAAAAAAAAGTATCCCTGGTAGGGATTCGAACTCGGGAAACCACTTAAAAATAGTCGCCGATTAGCACGACCGCAAGTCAATTTTTTAAACGTAAGAACTGAATAAATACGGCGATCGGAGACCCGTTTCATGTCTCGAAGGCGAGGAGAATGTTGGCAATGGCCATGCAACGTGAATTTCGAGGTGAAAATCGAAAATTGGGGTCGGCAGGAGATAAGGCGAATCGTAATTTTTTGACGAAATTTTCTGTTTTTTTCTTTAATTATTTATTCATTTATGCACCACTAAGAGTTTGGTAGAATTGCTCCTTCATTATAGATACTATCTAAACTCTGTTTGAAAAAAAATCTAGCTTTATAGATGTTAACGTGAAAAATCTGTTGCTGCCTCCCAGGCTATTAGTTATACATGTCAAATTTTATCACTTTCTCAAAATTTTGAAATTTTGAAAGTGTACATCTTCATAAATAAATTTTTTAGAATTTTGTCCCTCATCGTATCTTTTTACACATAATTCAAGAGTAATATGGGAAAGTTCCAGGTTTTTATCTTAAGAATTGTAGAAGTGGTAGAGCTTTTAGCGATTTCATCGAAAATCTCTTTACATTCCGAATTCATATATGTACTATCTCTACATACATTCATTTTTATATTTGAAAATATAATAAGCCAATAGCCACATGTTTCTTCTTTCAGTTACACTTTGTTGAGCTCAATTTCATTAATTGGTTCAAAAGTTACAACAAGTTTGGTGTAACACGTCCGCTTCGCGCACCTTCCATTTTCCTGCGATAAACAAAAGAAATCTGTAGCCTACATTTTTGATCGTGCAAAAGAACTTCGTATATATTTTTTATGTGAAATTTTCCGTACTTTCGAATGGTGCAATTAGTTTTTTTTAAGAAAAAATTATTTTAAAAGAAATTTGACAGAAACTGAGATCTTGCAACTAACTTGTTTAATAACAAATGACGTTCAAGGACTATTGTTGGTAACTTTTGGTATATGGTTCCTGACATGTTCAGAGATCTATTCTCAAAAGCTACCGCTTCCCGGAATTTTTGCGAAGTGAAAATCTCTATTGACTCCAACATACAGTAGACCCAAAAGTTCTTCGATCATAGGATCTACCAGGCGACTTTACAACTTCCAACGAATGGTATATTATAAATGCATACGCATGCGTAACTAGTAATCGACTCACCGCAATCTCACATCACATCAAACTCGTACTCAAGCTAGTAGTACTATTTGGGAACTAAAAGAGTAACCTTATCGTTAAATTAATTCTTAAAAATGTTTGAAGCGGCCGAAAAAGTTCAGATGGTTAAGTGGTACTATCAAGGAAAGTCAAGGCGCCAAATTAAAAACGCATTTAATGGTGCATTTCCCGATCGACCATAATATTATTCACAATTTTGAAGTACATGGTTGTGTTGATTATAAACAACATAAAAAATCGATTCCTCCCAATGAAGCCCGAGATGAAAGAGATATTATGATTTGTGCACTGGCAACCAACTACCCGGTATTTACTACTTCCCAAATTGCTTCTAAAGTAGGTTCTACACCATCAACGGTTAGGTCGGTTTTAAAAAAAAATGGGTACAAATCATGCAAGGTTCGGAAAACTCACGAAATTTTTGAGACGGAGAGTATCAGAAGAATGGAATTTTGTGAGCAATTAATGAAAAAGGCGAATATGGATGAACATTTTCTTAAAACATTGTTTTTACCGATGAATCAACTTTTCCATTAATTGGTAAACATAACTCTACTCGGACACGATATTGGTCGCGAGAAAATTTACATAAGTTTTACGAACTTCGCACTCAGTATCCTCAAAAACTAAATGTTTGGGTCGGTATACTGGGTGAACATATTATTGGACCATTTTATATCGATGGCATCTTAAATGGCTAAAAATATTTGGATTTGCTTCAACAGCAAATTGTCCTTAGGATTCAGGAACTAGTAGGTGCTAGGTTTAATGAAATTCGGTTCCAACAAGATGGTTGCCCTCCCCATAATAGAGTTATCGTTCAGCAGTATTTGGAGGAAACATTTCCGAATAGACTTATTTCTGGGCATGATAATATCTTATGGCCGGCTAGGTCACCAGATCTTGCGCCTTGTGACTTTTTCTTGTGGGGTTACTTAGAATCAAAAATTTATGATTTTCAGGAAAATATGCCCAACAATTTGCAGGAACTTCAATTAAATATTGAAAACGCCTGCTTAACTGTTACCCCTGTTATGTTGGGTAATGTGCGACAAGGATTTTATAATCGTTGGAATATTGCTCAGCTCAGCAGGAAAGTCTATTTGAGCATTTATTACATTAAACTTGTTAGGTGTAAGTAATAAATGTTTTCCTTAACTCCATACATTTTTAAAAACTTTTAGAATATTGTTATTTTGTTTTACCCATTTTTAAGAATTATTTTTTTGTTGAGAATTACTTTTTTAGTTTCCAAATTATAAAATTTTTGCATAATAGTACCAACATTTATAATGTTTTTAAAACCAATTGTTTTCGCAATTTATTAGATTTCGCGAAGGGACGTACATCCCATTTTACCTTTCCTGCATTACTAAACTCCTACGCCGCCTGTCTCCTAGATGGACAGCGGCATTGACAACCCACCCTCTTGATCGATGTTTCGATGTCCTTGTGGTGCTCAATAGAGAACAAGCCTTCAAGGTATTACTGCATCAGTGTTGCAAGATTGTTTCATTTATCATGCAAACAATTTATATTTTTTAAAACCCAACTCTTAGTTACGTTTTGGTAAGATAAAAAAGCAAATGAGCTAAACATAGTGATTTCATTGTTTAATATAAATGATAAAAATATGAATTTTATTTTATTTTAATCAATTAGATTCTATCATTCTACAAAACTTGGCGTCATTATGTATGAATAAAGTAGATTTGCCAACACTGGATACCTCATTGGATATTTACGATAGTGAGATTAGGTAAGTGTAAATTGCGCTCAACTTTCCTATGATCGAAGAACTTCTGCGTCTACTGTACGTCACTTAGTGTGTTTATAAATGGCCATAACGCTAAAACTGTCTCTGGGCTTAGATTAAACTGTTTTCTAAAATTGCTTGTTTTGTTTTATACTTTGAATATACATTAATAATTATTACTTTTAGGCAAAATATGGACTAGTAAAATGCACTTGTTTTTTAAGAAGGTTAGAAAAATTTGAGAACATTTTACTAATTTATAAAAATGTGGAAACTGTTTATATCTATTTGACGGTACTAATTGTGGTGTCGTAAAGCGTAATTTTATCCCACTGCCCACACATTCATAGATAATAACTAGTATTAAATTTTATCTTTTATCAAAATCAATCAACATTGCTTATGTTTCGATCGTTTTTCTCTGAACACATATTTTTGTTACGTAAGAGATGTATTTCCCAGCAATGAGGAGTAAACACATTCAATGTCACAATAAAAAAAGTCGTTATGAATTACATTGTTTCTCTAACATGTAACTCAAATCGTGAAAGATTTGTTTGGGGTAAACATTACTAATCCACGTAATTTTAAAATAACATATTTATGTACTTTGGATTTTAAATATTACGGAATGGGAAAAGTTCCTTAAATCATGATAACTTTAAAGTCAAAAATCCAATTATAGATTAGTAAATATTTTCTTATTAAAATCATAAAAGTTGTTAATGCATTTAGCTTATTACAACTACATCCTTTAAACATTTATGAAAAAATGTGTAAATGTTAAATGAATTTATTTATGATGTACTAGATTCCAAGATAATCAATACCAATCATATTAAATCTAAAAGCAATAATGCTAATCTATTATTAACATTCCCTATTTACATACAAATATTAGATAGATCCTTTGATTTGGTAAAATTCCAAGAACAATTATGGTCCAGGAGGCGACTGCAAATTTGTGCGGGGAACGAGTGGACGGGATTTAGCAGTTTAGATTACTGCAATAGTATGCCCTAAACTCATAACCGCTGGTCGGCCGATCACGGTCCCTGGCGGTAATGAGTAATTACGGTAATTGTTTATTGGGGCAATGGGGCGATTGTGGGATTTTTAATGCCTAGCCTCCCCCAAGGAGTGACCAGGTCGGCCTTGGTCTATTCGAAAGAACAAAATTTTTCCTTTCATAAAACCCTGGTCGGCCGATCTCGGTCCCTGGCTTTAATGAGTAATTACACTAATTGTCGTGGGGGGCACAGGGGGGATTGTGGTGACAGAGTGGACGATTTTTTGTTTAAACTCTTTTTTATTGTAATCTCGAGTCTAAAATGCTCGGTCGGGCGAACCCCACTCCTAGTGATGTCCTTGGTTGTAAAACAGTTTAATTCAAAAGTACGAACTAGGAAAATTGGCATAATTTTTAAATTTAAATCTAACTACTTTGCAATCCACTGAAATTATTGAGTGAAAATTAGTAGTAATATTCTTGTTAAGGTTCTACTTAGGTAGTCTATAATTTTTTAAAATATACGTACTAAGAGAAAAAAGTTATTGCCAAAATAGTAAATATTTCCCTATTGGATGTCTCTTTCTAGTGAATGGCCACCTTAAGGGGGTATTATTCCCACAACAGAATAAAATTTTAAAAATTTTTTACTCAAAATATGTATAATTTGTTTTCTACAGAATTTCGAAACGAATAATATCTACGTTTATGAGATTATAATGAGGAAGCACGTTTTTGTGTTGTTGGTGTCCAGATTTTACCAAATGTGGCCTTGACAGGCCCCTGGTTAGCGCCATAACATGTCCCTTTATAAACAAAAAAAAATTAATAGGACAAGTTTTTCCTGGGTGAGAATCGTAAAAGTCACTAATGGGGTTTCTTAAAAAACCAAAGTTGGTGGCCCTAGGGTGGCCTTAATAGGCCCTTGATAAATGTCAGGATATGTGCCCTTCCAAAACAAACAACTTTCATTCGGACAATTTTTTTCTTCGATCCAAATTTAAAGTTATTCTAAGTGTAACTTCAAAATGAAACACGTATATTTATTTCAATAAATGGTATATGCATTTTTTTAACTAACATCGTAGTATGGTAGATATATTTTTTCAAATGTAATTTTATAAAAGCAAAATGCCATCATAAAGACGCGCTGAATTCCGATCATACAGTGAGAAAAAATGTACTAGTTTTAAGTAAATCCATGTATTTGAATCAGATTTTATTGAATCAAAGTTTTTTTTCCTCTAAAACAGACAATTCTTTAAGTATTTACTTCAAGAAAATTGATTTATTTGTTTATTTGATATTACGTAATTTAATATCTTAGAAACAAATTAAAAAATCATAAAATGAAATAAATAATTTACTTGAATTATGTAAAATTTTATAGAATTAAATAAATGATTTACTTAAAACAAAGAAACATTTCATAGGTTCGTATTTAAATTAGAACGTTTTCTTAAAACTATAGAAATTTACCTAAAACAATAGTACACTTTTTCTCCGAGTGCAGTTGCAACAACATTTATCACCCCCCCTTAAGGGGGGGAAGAAGTTATAAAAGTGAAAACAGCGAGGTAATAACAATTCTTTTGATAATTCACCCTTTCGACCGATCTGCTAAATTCGTGCGTGAGAAAAGGCATTTACAATGTTGCAAATGGTCGGCCAAGGATATCACCAGGGGGTGGGGGTCGGCCGACCGAGCATTTTAGACTCGAGATTACAATAAAAAAAAAGTTTAAAGAAAAATCGTCCACTCTGTCACCACAATCCCCCCTGTGCCCCCCACGACAATTAGTGTAATTACTCATTAAAGCCAGGGACCGAGATCGGCCGACCCGTGTTTTATGAAAGGAAAAATTTTGTTCTTTCGAACAGACCAAGGCCGACCTGGTCACTCCTTGGGGGAGGCTAGGCATTAATAATTGCATTGTTGTTAATGGTCGGCCAACGCTATCGCCAGGGGTGGGAATCGGCCGACCGAGCATTTTACATTCTTTGGATCATAATTAACAAATTAGTTTAAAAAAAAACGTCCACTTTGTCACCACAATCGCCCCATTGCCCCAATAAACAATTACCGTAATTGCTCATTACCGCCAGGGACCGTGATCGGCCTACCAGCGGTTATGAGTTTAGGGCATACTATTGCAGTATTCTAAACGGCTAAATCCCGTCCACTCGTTCCCCGCACAAATTTGCAGTCGCTTCCTGGACCATTAGTTGTGCTCCCTGAACACAAGAATCAAATAAAGGAACACATTGCTGGGAATATGGAATATCTAAGTTTTACAACAAACGTTTCGGGAAAGTATACCTATCTCTCTCAATAAAAATAATAATAGTAATAATAATAATTTACGCATTATATTTCTATATAAATGTTTGCATTTATTTTTTATACATTGTGTCTCACCTCTCACTTGCACATCCTCGTTTAGTTTATCTAGCATCAATTTGAAAATCATAAAACAGATCTACAAAGGAATAACTCATAATACCAGAAATGTCATGAGCGAGAATCACGTTTTAATTATTGTTATAGATTGAACATTGTTTTACTACTTTATATTAATTGATAGGCATGATGTAAATTATTTATTTTTAATATGTAATGGCAGTTTAATGAACAACTCCATAAATAATTCAATAAAAGTAAATAAATATAATTTAACCTACGACTATGCTACCGGCAATATAAAGAATGGACCAAGAGCAGGTAACGGACTTGTAATGTTGAGCCAGGTAAAAAGTCGACTACTTTCGTTTGAGGTAAGCGCATATTCGTAGACGGGTATCGTATGTAATATTCAAGCCACGGTCTCGATGTTATCCTATCACAAGCAGCCTTTGTAACGCTCACGTTTTGAAACACACTATAAGTTAATTTGTAAATTTCATTTATGTGGGCCGATGCGATAAAGGCGCGATTATTCTATATGAATTTAAATTCTATCGGCTAGGCATGACAAATGCTAGTTACAGCAAGGCAATGTTTTCGTCGAATTAACTATAATAGCCCAGGGTCGATCTGAAGTTTTATATAGGAAACCTTGAACAAATTAGAGACAAGCTGAAATTTGGTGTATAAGTTTGTATTGGGGTCCTTAAAATACCACCAAACCCCACCGGTAATCCGCCCTGCCTGTCACCCCTAAACAACCCCCAAAAGGGGTGAAAATCGGACTTTTTTTAGTTTTTCCGCAATATCATAGCCATATACGAAAAAATATGAAGACAGAAAAATTAAAGAGCATAAAATTTCCTATAAAATTACGTTTAGCAGTTTTATTTTGCTCTACCAGTGGCGGAGTAATGATATTTTTAATAACTGGGTATTTTGTAAAAATACTTTCTATCCATTACTTATTGGATTTTGACATTAAATATACATAACAATGTATATGGATATTTTGGTAAATACATTTAATACATTCTTACGTCAATAAATTAGAAATAAAAAGCGTACCAGTGGAGTACTATATTTCTAATTTCATACATTATTTTGTATTAGTTAATAGAACTTTAACATTTTACGTGCCTATTACATGTTACGAAGTGAGAGGAATTATTTTAATATTAATAATATTTAGGACATACCTACACCGCATGTTAAGGCAGATGAGTAGTCATCCGCATCGCGTCGCCATTCGCCATGTATGCTCCTTTTTCGTATACGACTCGGCTGGATGATGCAATCATTGATTAGCAATTCGCGATTCGTGTAGCAGTGTGATTTGTTATTGCGGTGCAAGTGCCTCGGGCGTTTTTATGTAACGGTTATACTTGAGTTTGGCTAAAAAATGTCTATTTGTGCGATTTGTGATTCACCTATGGTTGCAAAGGACGAAGTTATTGTTTCTCGCGGTAAAAAAACATTAATTGAAAAAAGTAAGACGCTTGGTGATGGACTATGGGAGAAAATTAGTACCATAACAATTTAAAAAATCCATGTAAACTGTCGTAAACTTTATTTGCGAAAAAGAAAAGTGGACCTTATTAATATTGATGTTTCACAGGCGCTTACTGATGAAACCTGTTTACGATCTTCCTTAGCATCGGAGAACTTCGATTTTAAAACAAAATGTCTATTTTGTTGTGTAATATGTCATAAATCAAGCAATAAAAGAGGTGACAGACTTTTTAGATTAGTAACAACTCTACACATTAAAGAAAATATAGTTAGGCAATGTTTTCTACGTAACGATGACTGGTCAAATCAGGTATTTACGAGAATCAATTCAGTTATTGGCTTAGTTGCAGCTGAAGGGCGTTATCATAAAATATGCCACAACAACTTTTTTAAGACAGAAGAAAGGGGTAATCCAGGTAGGCCCTCTGATAAAACTTTAACAGGTAGCATTTAACAGCTTTTGGGTATATATAAACGAAAAATTGGAGTTACGTCAATTTACCCTGCTTGATTTGTTTAATAAAATGAAAACATATTTGCCGTTAGATGTAATTGACTGCATGTGGAGCAAAAGGTACTTAAAAGATATGCTATTAAAACTCTATGAAAATTGAATCCAAGTAACTATGGTGGGAATAAATACAATCATGAACTTTAAGGAGTACTACGAGAAGCTACTGACTGATCAATGGTATAATAACCGGCAACAAAATGAAGAAAGAGAACGCGTTAGGATAATCACTGCTGCAGCAAATATAATACGGGAGGATATTAGAATGAGAATTCTCGAAGTTGACCAATATCCATCGAATGTTGAATTTGAAAATGGAGGAGAAAATGATATTCCGGATACTCTTAAACATTTTTTAGATACTTTATTAAGGGGGAAACCGGAGACGGAAAATAAAAACACTTCTACTAAAAGAAAAGTTGTAAGTGTTGCCAATGCATGCTCATATTGCTCATGTCGTAAAATGGGCCTAAAGTGTACCTTGGCATATGGACAGTGTAATGGTATTGCATGTTTTAATAGGGCAGTTAAGGATTTACAGGCGGATGACGACATCTAAACATACAGATAAATTATACTGGATAATTAAAAACATACATTACATTCACAAATGTGCATTTTTACAAAATACCCAGTTATTAAAAATATCATTACTCCGCCACTGGTAGAGAAAAATAAAACTGCTAAACGTGATTTTATAGTAAATTTTATGCTCTTTAATTTTCCTATCTTCATATTTTTTCGTACATAGCTTTGTTTTTAAGATATTGTCAAAAAACTAAAAAAAGTCCGATTCTCACCCCTTTCGGGGGTTGTTCAGGGGTGACAGGCACGGCTGATTACCGGTGGGGTTTGGTGGTATTTTAAGGACCCCAATACAAACTTATATACCAAATTTCAGCTTGTCTCTAATTTGTTCATGGTTTGACTGGATCGACCCTGGGCTATAAGTACAGGTTTTTCCATTGCACCTCTCGCAACCATGCAGAATTATTGATGGTTTCATTATTTCATTCTACGTTTGGCCAGTATTATTTCCTATTGCATCCAGTGTTACCGTTCGATTAAGACTTCTCGTACCCCATGAGAAGATTATAATGCGTGAATAAGTTTGTTTCAACTTTATGGTGGCGTAGCTATATCGCCCCGTTTTTTAGACATCTCCCGTGTGTTTTGGGCATATAAACGCAGTGTTCAATTACCGAACAAGTTTATGTAGAAATTACTAATTGTCGGGCATTTTTTGTCATTAATATTACGTACTGATTGTATTGTTTTCCTTTTGTGTGTCTACATGTAATTTAGTTGAGCTCATTTATGTTATCGTAAGAATTATTTGTCTTTAAGGCCCTGGCCAGACTGCGTTTAGTTTTGATTCCTTTTTAGTAATTGTATACTGATTTTTATTATGTAGTGGAATTACAACTTTATATACATTATTTTAAAGAAAATTTTATAAACTACATTTCAACTCTCTTGACATTTTTCTCCTAATCCACTTCTTACAAGAATATTCTCCATATATTGCCTGTATGTACCTTTAGGTACAGTGTCTTTTTAAGTTCATCTACATTGGCGTTAAAAAATACTTACGGAAACTTCTTCCTTCTGCCTCATATTATCCAAACACGTTTTTGATGAAATCGCAGCTAATTCTTTTCTCGAGAAATCATCCGGAGAAGTTTAGTATCTAAAACTATCTCAGACTAAATTTTCTATCTAGATTGAGATTTGTTCCAAATATGCTGAAATATGTCATATTTTTTGTTGCTTAGAGAATAATAATACAAAAAAGAAACATATTCTTCTAATGAAAAATCACAATTTTATCGAGAATAGAGAAGATGTACCACTCTCAACTTTCAACCCAGGTTCAACGACGAGGACGTGGTAGTACTTCTGATCCCCAAAAAAAAAGAAAAAAGAAAAATAAAACACAAATAAAGAAACGAAAAAAAAATTAATAGTTTTACATGTAGTGATGGAAATTTTACTAAAGCATCGTTTTCCCAAAAGAAAGTAAAAAAAACAAGTTTTTTTATTTAGTGATTCGATTCTTTTTAAAGAAAACATAAATTTACTATTTTAGTCATTATTTTAAATGCAATAATGTAAGGTGTTAATGCAAATTAACCAACTTCAGCACACATTTTTTATCAAAGAGTTTGTCAGCTTGGTTTAAACAAACTTATCGATGAGTTATACAAAGTACTGTTAGCTATAAGTACATCTACGACTTTAAAAATACATATTCCTCTGCATACAGCATCTTATTGAATGCTTAGAATCACTAGATAATGAACGTGTGGCTTATAGACCAGGAGCTAGTCTCTGGTATAAATTAAGTAGATCCGTGCTAGCAGGCATAGCGTACCTACGTGACATTGTGCAGGTGGCAAAGAATATTTTAAAACAAAATTTAAAACCGTTCGTCCGTCCATTCTCTTTATCGACACAAATGTATAATGCTCAAAATTTTAACGCGCTGCTACTTACTGGCAATATGAAATTATGATTTGGCATCTAAAAATGTACAAGAATGCAAATTCACTCGTAATTTTACGACATCCATTTTGTTTTTGTTGGAGGAGTGTTCATAACTCAAATTTCGAATGAGTTGCTACTTCTAAAAAACTATATCATTTGTTAATTTATATTGTTGTTATAAAGCAACAAACACCAGTTAAATATTCTCGTCCATTTTATTACAAAATCTTAAATATTATGAAATTAGACCGAAAACTTGAAAATTTTTTATCGTTTTTCAAAAAATTCATTTAGACAAGGAGGAATGAACATTAAGACTCAAAACTTCACTTATTTATTCTTGGGGGTATATAAAACAAGTTTGTAAGGTTTGTTTTGTAAGTCAAATTCATCCCATCCTCCCCCTTTCCACCCCCTTTAAAATACGCATTTTGTAACAAAATAATGTTAAAGAAACACCTTATTTCGAGTGTTTTCAATAAAAAATAATAACATTTTGACGAGAATACCCCATTTTTAACCCTTATTAAGGAGTCGAAATATACCAAAAACATACGTTCAAATTTTTGTCTTCTTCTATTAATACCAATGGGGATTTTAGCTCGTTTTAAGGTTTGTTTAGCTAAACTATATTTTTCAAAGATCCGTAATGCTATCTCACCTTCAACCTCAACTCTTTTCAACCCCTTAAGTAAAAATGACGCTTTTTTTGTTAAGAAAAATGTTTCATATGATGATTTAGGTACAAATTTTTATACGTATTTTAACTATTATAATTTTTGAATGTTTAAACGAAAATGCCGTCTTCTCAACAGTTATTAAGGGGGTTGAAATATACTAAAAATATATGTTCAATTTTTTTTCTTCTATTAATCTCAATGGAGATTTTAGCTCGTTTTAAAGTTTTTTTAGTTAAAATTGTATTTAGCTAAAAGCATGTTTTTTAAAGATCGACTTCACTTTCAACCCCATTTTAACTCTTTTCAACCCCTTAACATACCTGATCTTTTTTTCTTACCCCCGACTACCTGACCCTCTCTCTCTTAATCCTCAGCGTGGTGCAGCAGTCATATAATAAACTTATATTTTTAGTATATTTCAACCCCTTAATAGGTGTTGAGAAGAGGGCATTTTCATTTAAACGTTTAAAAATTACAATAGTTGAAATACGTATTAAAATTTGTACGTATCATCATATGAAACATTTTTTTAACAAAAAAAGCGTCATTTTTACTTAAGGGGTTTAAAACAAGTTATAATGGGGTTGAAGGTGAGATAGCATTACGGATCTTTAGAAAATATACGTTTAGCTAAAAAAAATAACTTAAAACGAGCTAAAATCCCCATTGGCATTTATAGAAGACAAAAATTTGAAAGTATATCTTTAGTATATTTTGACCCCTTAATAAGGGCATCCAAAAATTATTATTTTTTATTAAAATCGCTCGAAAAAAGGTGTTTTTTTAATATCATTTTGTTACAAAATGCGTATTTTAAAGGGAGTGGAAAAGGGGAGGAGGGGATGAATTTGGCTAGCGACCTCACAAACTTGTTTGATACACCCCCAAGATAAATAAGCGAAGTTTTGAATCTTAATATTCATTCCTTCTTGTCTAAATGAATTTTTTGAAAAACGATAAAAATGTTTCAAGTCTTCGGTCGAATTTCATAATATTTCAGGATTTTGTAAAAAAATTGACGAGAATATTTAACTGGATTATTAAGGAGTCGAAATATACCAAAAACATACGTTCAAATTTTTGTCTGGCGTCTATTGCTTTATAATGTAGATACCATAAATTAACAAATGGTATCGTTTATTTGCAGTAGCAACTCATTCGAAATTTGAGTCATGAACAATCCTCCAAAAAAACAAAATGGACGTCGTAAAATTAATGGCGAGTTTTCATTCTTGTACATTTTTAGATGCCAAATCATAATTTCATATTGTCAGTAAGTAGCAACGCGTTAGAATTTTGAGTTTTAAACATCTGAGCGGATAAAGCGTCGGGACGGCCGAGCACGCTTTAATACTGTGGCATAGAGAACTTCTCTAGATTTGTATAAAAATATGTATAATATGCCTGTTAGTAGCGATTCGTACCACTTTTATCCTGATACAGGCTCTTGGTCTATTAGGGTTGTGGTCTGAACAAGCAGGTGAAGCGGCCCATCGAGAGTTCCTTCACTTTTGGCAGAAACGAAAGGTAAGTTCAATTACAAACCCTTCTTATCCACAAAAGTTGAAAGATGCTACAGTGGAATTTTCAGCACTACATATCTAAAGTTAATAATTTTTTTTTAATAAGTGGTGATATCTCAATTCGTCGATATAGATTTTTTTTTTTCGTTTGTTTATTAATTAGTACTTTATTTTCGTTTTTTCTTTTTTTGGGACCAGTACCCAGTACCACCACGTCCTCGTCGTTGGACCTGGGTTGAAAGCTGAGAGTGGTACAACCTCTTTATTTTCGATGAGATTGGGATTTTCATCAAAGGAATAAATGTCTTTTTTATATAATTTTTTAAGCAACGAAAAAATGTAATTTTTCAACATACTTGGAACAAATTCGTATTATCTTACGTTATAAGAATGTAATATAAAATTTAGTCTCAGAGAGTTTTAGATATTAAGAGACGATTTCTTTAGAAAAAGATCAGCTTCGATTTCACCAAAAACATTTTTGGGTAATAGGAGGCAAAAGGAGGAAGTTCCGCAAGTATTTTTTAGCGCCAATGTAGACGAAGTTTTTTGTCTCAAAAAGACACCGGACCACGTAGAGGTGATTTTAAGGTAATTCTACCCCGAATTCAAGATGACAACCGAAATTCTCGGAATCAGCGGGGCCTAGTTACTCCAAGAACATAGGTTGGCAAGCAAAAAGTAATATAATTTGCTTCTAAACATTCGAATTTGAAGCAATATGACTAGACTATTATTTAATGTTGTGTTCGGTTATATGACATACCTATTTAATTAAGTCAGATAGGTAAATAAACACCTTTTTCATTCATTTAAAAACAAATAGCTTACTTGTCTTGATGACCTTCCTTTATTACGGTTATTGTTATTAAAATTATGAACATAGCTTAGCTTACCTGGGCTACTTTTGAGCCATGTTTCTTCATGTGGTCAAATAATACATTTCCAACGCCACCCTGAGCGGCAGAATCAAAATTAATTTCTTCAGTTTTTATTATATTATCTTCAATCCAGAACGGTGGCATTTTAAATGCGATAAACAACAATGATACTGTTCAACAAAGCAGTCACTACGTGGAAGAATTAATTCTCAATAAGCAAAAGCATTAACCAATATAATTGTTACCTTGCTTAGACCTCACACGACCATTAAAAATGTGTTAAGAAAAAATTTAAACTTTAAACAAAACGCGCGTGAATACAACTCTATTCTTGTTATTCATTTTGTTTAAGACCGTGCACTTTATTTACTCTGAGTAAACTACACACTATCAACATTTTAATTTCACGATAAATGAAAACGTAAATATAAGTTCAGAGCATCTGTAGATAATAATTTATGAATTTGTATTGTAATGGTGTACACTGTGACGCGCTAAATGCTTCTGCTCGTTTGTCCACAAATTGACAGGCGCGCAATGTACAAATATCATATATCTCGATACTGATTAAATAGTGAGGTTGAGAACAATTAGTAGTTATTTTTATGGACTAATAGGCCAGTAAAATTAGCGTAACAAATTTTGAAATATGTTCAGAATTAAACGTCAATTATACAGTGTGTTTCACTTAATATGTACCAGATATTTCCGTTATGTTTTAAGGTGGCCATTCACTAGAAAGAGACATCTGATAGGGAAATATTTATTAATTTTGCCCATAACTTTTTTCTTAGTACGTATATTTTAAAAAAACTATAAGAGTACCTAAGTAGAACCATAACAAGACTATTAATAGGAATTTTCACTCAATAATTTGGTAATTGTGGAGAATAACGGGGCATTGGAATTTTCGCGTAATTTTTTCAGGGAACACTAATTTGGAGTCGTAGAACACGAATCTGAAGTCGGTTTTCAATGCAAATCCATAGTTTTTCCAAAAAAAAATTTTAAAATTTTCCACCATAACACGAACTTTTTGTCAGTGTAAACACTAAAAACACCTCGATTTCAATTTTTTTGCGGTGCGTAAAAAGTGTATTGTTCTAAAAAGCACCTACATTGTGGATACGGGATCCGAATAGGCCGAAATCGAGGTGCTTTTAGTGTTTACACGGACAAAAAGTTCGTGTTATGCTGGAAAATTTCAAAAATTTTTTTTGGAAAAACTATGCATTTGCATTGAAAACCATCTTCAGATTCGTGTTCTACAACCCCAAATTAGTGTTCCCTGAAAAAATTATGCGAAAATTCCAATGCCCCGTTATTCGCCACAATTACCAATAATTTCAGTGGTTTGCAAAATAGCTAGATTTAAAAAAATTTAAATAATGTGTTAATTTTCGTAGTTTTAAATCTAGCTATTTTGCAAACTACTGAAATTATTGAGTGAAAATTCATAGTAATAATGTTATTATTGTTCTACTTGGGTACTACAATAGTTTTTTTAAATATACATACTAAGAGAAAAAAGTTATGACGAAAAATAATAAATATTTCCCTATCGGATATCTCTTTCTAGGGAATTTCCACCTTAAGGTAGATTTCACATTTTGCACAAGAAATTACATCTAGACGAAAATAAGCAAAATCTACGGCAAAATGCCAGGGAGCTACATTTGTGTTTAACAAGAATGTAACTCCGTGTCATTTTTTGTGTAATTTCCTGTGCAAAATCTGAAATATATCCTAAAACATAGAATTACGTGAAACACACTGTATAATTGACGGTTAGTTCTGAACATATTTCAAAATTTGTTAGAACCTGCATTTCTCGTTTTAAACAATGTTCAGGGATCAAAAACAGTTTTTCGTCAATATCTCGTTATCAGATCCACAATAAGTTGTATGATTTTTTTTGTAGAAATTGCTATGTTCGCACAATATGGGTTATAAAATATTTCCATATCACCTTTGTGATAGAGTACGATAAGCGCATCTTTTTAAACGAAATGTCCCCAGTAATAATAATAATAATAATAATAATAATTTAATTAAAAAAAATAATCTTAATTTTTAAGTTATTGCGCATGAAAAACCTTACTATTTTAAAGAACAAATATTTATGTCTCATCTCAAATTCTTCTACATGCACCTCCATTAGAGAGTTGCATGAGTGTTGCAATGACACAACAGCACTAATAGATTACATCAAAACTACATCGCATTATCAATTCATGCTTAGCGATAATCCATTTACAAACAACATCACACAAATTACAGTCTAATGCACCTAATGCACCATTTCGCATTACATACAAATGATCACACCAAGCGTTGCCCATCTTCCAGCAGCAATTGTAGCCAAAATCATTCCCTATGGAAACAGACATTTTTGTTTACTGCTTTTGATGGTATATTCCTTTAGCTTTCTGGTGATATGGAAAAAATTGATATTACCTAAACCATTCTTATGGAAAAAAATATTTTTATTGATTGATACCTTACATAAGTAATTGTGAGAAAAGAATCATCTCCATTGCTCAAATTGCGACTCTCCGACCATTTGCCATTGACTAAGACGAGTGTAGACAATTTGCACGCTGTTCTGAATCATCTCAGAGGCAATTCGTCTCATCTTCAAGCTAATTCTGTCTTTCAATGCTTCTATGGTATTAGGTCTGTTAAAATACACCGTTGACTTTAAGTAACCACAAAGAAAGTAGTCTAAGGGGGTTAAATCCGGTGAACGCGAAGGCCACTCAATCGAACCTCGACGACATATCCACCTTCCAGTAAAAGTGTCATCTAAAAACTGACGCACTGCTATCCCAAAATAAGGTAGGGCCCTGTCTTGCTGAAACCAGACGTTTTCAGCAGGAATATCTTCATCTTTATTGTTCGGAAACATAACTGCTAAAGCTGGCACTAACTCAACTCGCAAGAACTTTAAATATTTTGCGGCCGCAAGATTTTCTTCAAAAAGAAAGGTTCCAATAATCAATCACCAATCATACCTGCCCACACGTTTACTTTGCCTCGTCGCTGTGTATGGGCTTCTTGAGTCCAATGATGATTTTCTCGTGACCAATACCTACAATTATGCCGATGTACAGTCCCCTGTAAAGAAAATGTAGCTTCATCAGCCAAAACAATACTCTTTAAAAAATTTGGGTTTTCATCGCACAAGATCATCAACTGTCCACAAAACTGTAAACGCCGATCTGGATCGTCCTCATTCAATTCGTGGATTAATTGCACTTTGTATGGATGGTATTTTTCTTTTTTGAATAGACGTACTACAGAAGTTTGACTCACGTTCTGATTTAAAGCCAGCTGCCTTGTCGAAAGATGGTGGTGTTCCTCACTTTCTAGAAGAATATTTAATTTGGTTTCGTTGCTTGTGCTAGGGCAACCAGATCGAGGGAGGTCAGCTACACTGCCAGATTAAACATATCTAGCCACCAATTTACTTACAGTGCATCTAGAAATTTGCTTTTCGGAATACTTGGCATTGAAAACATCACATGCTTCCTGATGAGTTCTCAGCCTATCACCATGTCCAACCATCATCAAAAGTTCCACGCGTTCTCTTTCACTTAAACGTGGCATTGCATTAACTAGTTTTACACTGTCTCAGAAGTGTCACAAAACTGAGGTTCCATAAGTGCCAGGAATAAAAAAGTTATTGATACTTTACACAAAAAGGCCTGTATCTCTCTGTTGTTAAGGTGATTGTTTTTTTTATTCTTTTCTTTGTTTTGTTTCTATATCAAATGTTTTCATGCTAGTTAAAACAAAAATGTAGGCAACAAGATTTATCAGTCCATAAGAAAGTGGAATATTACTCGTGAATTTGCGAAAGGTAAACTATTTTTAAGTAAAATGTCATTTTTCCAAAAGAATGGCTCAGGTATTATTTTTTTTTTATATCACCAGAAAGCTAAAGGAATATACCACCAAAAACATTAAACAAAAATGTCTGATTCCATTTAAAAAAATTATGATATCATAACTCAAAAACCAATGACGTTATAAATTTTTGTGTAGTGACAAAATGTAGCATTTACAAAACTAAAATCGACCTGTTCGAGGATTTTTTTGACAAATGACACATACCAAGGATATGAATTTTGTGCGTTTCTTTAGGTTCACACTGTATAACTATAATATTTGTGATATTTAACTATCTATGGTAATATCATCGCTACATGCTCCATGAAATCAATAATCCGATGAACCCGTTTCCGCATATTTGACCTCCTGCAACTCGAAAACTGTCCATTTTCTATCTCGCTTCTTTAAGACATTTAATCAGGACATCATAAACTACACCAATTTTCAACCAATTCGACTGAGACCCATTTTCCCTTAGGTTTAGAGCGGGGTCTTTTGCCGAAATTCTATTCTAGTTAACTAAATTTTTTGATAAAATCGTAATATAACGTATCAACCATGAATTAAATGGTCTGACATAGCCACTCGCTCCTGTTGTTGAAATAGGTTTAGAATGTGAAGATTTTAAATAGAAACGAACAATTTCTGTCCGTCGGTCGGTTGGTCGGTCCTTAACTTCTTTTTATGCGCACGATAACTCTAGAACGGATTAAGATATTGACTTGAAATTTTGTACTCGTATGCATCCATGACGAGTTCTGGAATTAGATTATAGTTTGATCTTACTCCGTTGAAGGATTCGGAGTAAATATGAGTAAATAGGGGTAAATAACCATGCCTATTGCCATATAAGAGAATTTCACATGTATCTGTCTGTTTGTCAGTTCCACAGTTCGTGCATCCGTCCATTCATCCGTGTTAGGCCAATATGATCTTACTGAAATCTTGCAAAATGCACTGAATAGACAATTATCATCATACTGTTGTACAAACAGGCAAATATAATTTAAAAAACTGAGGCTTGACTTCTAGTATATTCACCAAATCCCAAGTTCCTGTGCTCTTACTAGCTTGTTTTATTTATCCCTCAACTAGTATTGTGGGGTATTTTGACACTCCAGTGGCTAAATTGTTGTAAAAATAGTATATTCATGTATGATATTTTTTTTGTTGTTTCAGGTATTCTTTAGTGCAGTGGCAGTAGCTATTGGTGAAAAGTAACTGTGAAAAATACAAGGATCGAGGTGTGCGAGTACCCCACTATACCAGTTAAAGCAGTGAATTTTATTTCAAGTCAAAATGTCGCGTCGACCTTTAACTAAAAATGAACTGGAAAAACTCACTAAAAACTTTTATGAATGTGATGGGGATGAAGTTCCAGAAAACCCACTCTTTATAGAGGAAGATAATGACTTGAGTGATTGTGATAGTGAACACAGTGAACGTTTATCGGAATCTGTACAGGAAGCAGATTCTTCAGATGAAAATGAAGAAATGCAAATTGATTATGTACCTGATTCGACCCATTATTATTATGGTCGTAACAGGTACATGTGGTCTAAAAATCCACCAGCACCATCCCGTACAAGACAGCAAAATATTATACACCTACCTGGAACTAAGGTAATGGCAATGGCAAGGAAACCTTCGACTCCTTATAAAGCTTGGTCTCTTTTATTTGACAATAATCTTTTGGATCTGATAGTTAAACATACTAATAAAGAAATAAGCAATTTGAGTGTTAACTATGGAGACACAGCAACTTTTGTAAACCACGTAGATAAAACAAAATTGAAAGCAGCCTACTCGGATTATATTGTTTCTGTCAAGTGCATTCAAATCTGGGCATGAAGGTGTTGAAAGCCTCTTTGCAACCGATTGCACTGGCCGGGATATCTTTAGAGCGACAATGGGCAAGAAACGATTTTTATTTTCATTGTTCGCCCTCCGGTTCGACGCCCGAAGAAATGGTGGAGATAAGCTTGCACCAATATCTGAAATTTACTGAATTTTTAACGAGAGTTGCAAAAAAATTATACATGCAGTCAGTATGCAGTTGTTGATGAAATGTAGATTTTCGTGGACGGTGCTCGTTTAGACAATATATAAAAAGTAAACCCAAAAAATACAAACTGAAGATAATGTGCATATGTAATGCAGAAACTCACTATTTCTTCAACTCTTTTATTTATTGGCGAAAAACTAATGAACCCAATCCACGAAAATTATGGATACCAACGATCAGTGTTTTGAAATTGTCAGAGTCCATTATAAATTTAAACCGAAATGTTACTGGAGACAATTGGTTCTCTTCAGTCCAACTTGTTGATGAGTTATGTAAAATTGGTCTAGGTAGGAATATTGAGCCGAAATAAGGCGGATATACTCATTCAATTGCAACCAAAGAGAAATCGTGTTGTGAATTCTTCTGAATTTTGTTTTACAAGGAATAAAACACTTATGTCCTATGTGCCAAGAAAAATGGAAGCGTTATTTTGATTTCGTCTATGCATCATGATCCATCGATAACTGAAAACCACAATAAGCCAGAAATAATGGAATTTTACAACACCACCAAAGGAGGAGTTGATGCGATAGATTAAAAATATGCAATGTATTCCTGGCAGAGGCTAACAAGACGATGACCTATGGCAATTTTTTGTACAATGATGGACACATCTAGAACAAACAGCTGTGTTACTGAGAGCTTCACAAATAAATATGAAAATAAATCGACGGCAATTCATCATAGAATTGGGGAGGTCCCTTATCTTTGATCATCTTGAACAGTTAAAATCCAGGGGTTATCAAGAGACCTTCGTGATATTATACAAAATGTATTGGGTGGGGGGGAAGCTAGTGAAACGGCACCAGAAGAAACAGCAGGACCCACCAGAAAATATCAGAGGTGTTCTCTATGCCCAGGAAAGAAGGACAGAAAAGTAAAAACTACATGTACAACTTGCAAGAAACCTGTCTGCAAAGAGCATTCTCAGCCAGTGGTGAAATGCGTAAACTGTAAAGACAGGTAAAAACATCAATGTCAGTTTTTTTCTAACGGGGAATGATATCTATTTCTGTTGCAGGTAGTAAGAATGGATCCTAATGGTGAACCATATCCAGATTATTTGTTTCCATTTCCAGTTTTTTATTTTTTTTATTGCTTAAAAAATTGTGTTATATTTTGTGCAATATTCGAGCAATGTTTTGTGAAAAAATAAAACTTATGTTTTTTATCTTTACCTATTTTCTTAATGTATAGCCATGGACATAAATTGGAAACATTTATTAAAATGCGGTTTTCTGTTTTGCATTTTTTCCTAATTTATATGTTGAAATACCCTACTACACCAGTTACGTTTCGAGAAAACACGATACCAGTTGAGAGTTATGTTCCCCTATTTACTCCTACTTATCCTCCACCAGATCAAAATATAATCTAGTTCCAGATGTCGTTATAATACATACGTGTACCAAATTTCAAGTGAATACCTCAATTTTATTTGATCGGCCCCTTTAATAATGGAGTGGAGCTGTTGAAAAATATTATAAAACAATCTAATGCATTGGTTTCTAGTATATACACAAAATCTTATTGTCCCCTATTTACCCCTATTTAACCCCCAACTATTGAACGGAATCATCTCAAAATATAATCTAGTTCCAGATGTCGTTGTAATACATACGTGTGCCAAATTTCAAGTGAATATCTCAATTTTATTTCCCTTTATAGTCCTTTTAATAATGGAGTGGGGGGGTTGAAAAATATTATAAAAAAATCTGAGGCATTGGTTTCTAATATACAGGGTGATTCACGTAGGCCATTCATTAGAAGTTTTTCAACTTGCAGTTGGATTAGAAACTTGAAATTTGGTATGCAGCCATAATCGATCATGCCCGTTCTATCTAAAATATTTTCAGTCCTCCAACTATACAGGGTGTGCCAAAAATTGGTACCAACTTTCTTATTTTAAATGGAAACCTATATTTTTCTTTACATGGTTCGATTGGTCTTCTAATTCTGAATTTAGAGAACCTAAGTTATGTTAACTTATCTATTACAATTTTTGACATATGTCCAATTTTATGAAAAAAATTGCCGCTGTAGTAGTTTACGAACAAATTTGTATCTCGTAAACCTTTCAAAATTATGAAACCAAATTTGTGAAGCAGTTAGCTGGAAGTCCAAGCTAACTTTTGATGTCCCATCGGTGGTCCCATTTTGTACCATATGGGCGCAGTCGATTATCAAATGTCGCAATCAAAAATTGTCAAAAAGTCAATTTTTTCAAATGGCACCTACTATTTTTTTTTACACCATTCGAAAGAAAATTGAATTTTAGGGTGAGTTACTTAAGCATTCCCTATACCTAACTTCACCCCATATCGAGTTATTCAATAAAAATCAAGAAATACCTTATCTAGCTGAGAGATTCCTTACTTCATCAAATATGCCATGGAAACAAAGACAGTTGTAATAATTTTTAAAGAAAAATATGGATTCTTATTTAATTACACACAACACCAACAAATTATTATTAACGAACAAGAACAATGTTGACGAAATTCTGTCAGTGAAAACGGTGCACACATTGAGCATTTGTATTGAAATAATTATTTTGTTAATCTGTTTATTTGTTGTTATTTTGTTGTTATTATTTATTATTGCAATACGATTTTTGAATAAAAATTAAAATTAAATGATTGTTTCCAAAGCCTACTACCCTTGAGAAAAAAAAAACAATATTTTTTTCAAAAAATGCCAATAACTCAAAAACGACTGTAGATAGACACACAATGTTAATAAAAGTGGCCCTAAAATTCAATTTTGCATTGATTTCTGGCGTCAGAAATGGTAGGCGCAAAGATGTGCTACGCAATCTGTTGAAAGTAGAATAATAGAATATTTGAACAAAAATATGGTGGTCACATTGAACATTTACGTCAGAATTTCGTTGTTCTTGTTCGTTAATTATAATTTGTTGGTGTTGTGTGTAATTAAATAAGAATCCATATTTTTCTTTAAAAATTATTACAACTGTCTTTTGTTTCCATGGCATATTTGATGAAGTAAGGAATCTCTCAGCTAGATAAGGTATTTCTTGATTTCTATTGAATAACTCGATATGGGGTGAAGTTAGGTATAGGGAATGCTTAAGTAACTCACCCTAAAATTTAATTTTCTTTCGAATGGTGTAAAAAAAATAGTAGGTGCCATTTGAAAAAATTGACTTTTTGACAATTTTTGATTGCGACATTTGAAAATAGACTGCGCCCATATGGTACAAAATGGGACCACCGATGGGACATCAAAAGTTAGCCTGGACTTCCAGCCAACTGCTTCACAAATTTGGTTTCATAATTTTGAAAGGTTTGCGAGATACAAATTTGTTCGTAAACTACTACAGCGGCAATTTTTTTCATAAAATTGGACATATGTCAAAAATTGTAATAGATAAGTTAACATAACTTAGGTTCTCTAAACTCAGAATTAGAAGACCAATCGAACCATGTAAAGAAAAATATAGGTTTCTATTTAAAATAAGAAAGTTGGTACCAATTTTTGGCACACCCTGTATAGTTGGAGGATTGAAGATATTTTAGATAGAACGGGCATGATCGATTATGGCTGCATACCAAATTTCAAGTTTCTAATCCAACTGCAAGTTGAAAAACTTCTAATGAATGGCCTACGTGAATCACCCTGTATACACCCAATCCCAAATTTCTGTACCAGCTTGCTTTACTTGTTTTCCGCTATTTACCTTTATTCAATCCCCAACCCTTCACGGGAATTAGTTCCAGATCTCGTCATGAAATATAAATGTACCAAATTTTACGTCAATATTGTTGCGTATACTTCTCATCTATCTACTGGGTGTAAAAAGTGGCAGTAAAGATCAAAGACCTCGACACTTTTTATACCCAGAATGGTAGTAAACTGCAGTAAACTATACTTTGCTACATACCGCACGAGAAGGTTAAGGCCTTATGGACCTTGCGAGAATTTTCCAGATGCATTTTATATAAGGCAATGTATACACGCGGGATGACAGTTTTTAAACGAGTTGGAGTTAAGATAAATCGGAAGTGATACAAAGTTGAGTGAAAATATCAAGTAAATAACCTTATTTAAAGTTATGTTAGTAGACGTGTTTCAAATAATAATAAACGTATTGTGAGGATAAGTTTATATATAAGTTATTTAATAAATAGTATGCTGGTGTGAATCTTTTGTTATAATTTATGAACCCGCGGATTAAGGGAGGTCTCCAAGCGGTGAAAACTCGTGATAACATCTTAAATCATTCCTAAGAAAGAGTGCGCACAAAATAGTTACAGACCGACTGTCAAAAATTTGTTTTCGCTCAAATTGGACGCTCTAAGCCTATTTCACAGAAAAAAATACAACGTGGATGTGAGAGGAATTTAATAAATCACCTGCTTATTACATGAAAGTATGTTCATTCTTTACGAACCTTATCCAAAACATTTTGTAACGATTTCCTCGGAATTTCAACATAGAATCTAAGACAATGGAAAATTCAAATGTATAAATAGCGATAATGACTGGTATTTCCCCTTACAAAAATGTTTGCGAACTTATTCATACGAAAAATAAAATGTTATTCATTTAGTTCTTCTTGTTTGGTTCCAAGTATAAGTATATACAATTTATTAAATTAATGAAAATCGTTTATTTTCTTCTATCTAGTGGGCACTGGTCCGAGAAGAAAAGAGGGCAATGTTCTAATATAGCTTTCAACGACATAAACAAATAAAATAATACTGCAAAAATATGGAGAAAATTCAAGGTGGATTCTAGGAGATGGTTCTCTGACAGGGTTTAAAATTTCTATATATTTCACATTTTAGCCTATTTAAAATCATCAAGAGAAACCGACAAAAATTTGAAAAATCTGAACTGTCGAGAATGTTTCTAGAGTGTAATTACTACGCAGAATTCTAAATTTCTATATTTTAAAAATGTATTCTATGAAACATGGCTTGCAGAAAACAGAAACAGTTAAGGTGCAAATGTAGCACCTTGGGAATCATTTTGAAGAGGTTTTTCATTTTTCATCATTATGAATTATGCAGTGGCGTAATTTCACCATTTTCATTGGGTAGGCAGGGATTTTTCAAAGATAATCCAATAGATGGAAGCAAAGCAAACCTTGTAATTCTTAAACGATAACCCTATAAACCCAAATAACCGAGGGAGAGCGAGTGCTACAAAAAGTTAAACCATGGACAGGAAACCCTAAACCCAAAGGACCGAGGGAAAGTGTGCTTATCACTTCACGGGTAATATTAAATTTAAAAGAGGAAAAGCGAGGGGTGTGAAAAAACAATTTGGTAAATAAGGCCCGCGCAAGAATCGGAAGACTTGGCGATCATTCACCGAACGGTTGTGCGAACATTCCCCAGATGATTATCGTTCGCATACGTTCGCTGATGTGTTGGCGAGTTCTCGCTGATGTGTACAATTTGAATTTTTTGCGATAACTCCGCAAGCATTCGCAATTTGATAAGCAAATTGTAAATAATATGATTTGCAATTCAAAAATACTGCTATCGTAAAGTATGAGTCAAGACAAGAAAGAAGTCACATGACTTCTTTCTTGTCTTGACTCATACTTCATGTTATGTCAAAAAGGTTTAAGTTTAAAAAGTTGTTAACGTACAAACATTGAAAAAATGCATTTTTTAGCCTTTTTAAAGAAATGTTCTGAATATGCAAGACTTTAATTTCAAAACGCTGAAGGAATTATAAAATTACATCAATATAAAAGTTACACCGATTTCAAAGTTTTCGGAGCAGCGCGCCGCCATGATTTTGCGATTACGGATCATGTCTCTGACAGCAGGCAACCTAAGTATAATAAACATACCATGTTATAACTTTGGAACTATTGATGTAATTTTTATAAATCTTTCAGTATTTTGACGTTGAAGTTTCCAATTATTTTTGCAAAATCTAAAAATTTCTTTCCATTCAAAAGTTATTAAAGATCAAAAAGACTAAAATTGGCATTTTTCAATGTTTAAACGTTAACAACTTTTAATCAATAAATCTTTCCGATATAACATACACAGTGTGTCTTAGTAAAGAGTGTAACAACATAATAATTCTTTTGTTTTTTATACGATTTGAATCAAACTGATTATAAAAAATAAAGGTCACCAAAGTCTATTTAAGACCAGAAAGTCACTTTCCATCTTTAAATGTAAGGCCATCTACGATACTAAATTGAATCCGAAGATTAGTTAGAGGTGTTTTAAAACCTCATGAGCCGTGACCTTCACATGCGCAGAGACATAATCCGTCCTGTTGACTCAGTTACACTTCTTAAAAATATTATATTTATTTGTTTACAATTTATCCCGAGCTCTTGTTTATGTATACAGCAAGGCAGCCTCCAGTGTCTTCAAAAACATACTTATAACTCAGATTAAACTTTACCTTTTGCGCATTTCGCGGCTCATGAGATTCTGAAACACCTCTAAATTCTGCAACCCTCCGAAAGATTGTGAACAATAACATAAAGCGAATTGAGGTATGTATTAGATTAGGGCTGATGGAGGTTTATAGAACATAATATTTAATTCTTTTGGTTACATTTATTATTCATTTGAGTAAATTGTGTCAAAAAAAATAATTTGGAAATAATTTTTATTTAAATGCCTCAAAAGGATTATTTTCATCAAGACTTCATTTTTTTAGAAGTTAAACTTAGGATTTAGGGTTTTTGAATTTAGTATCGTAAATGGCCTTGCGATTAAAGATGGAAAATGATTTAAATAGAGCTTGGTGACCTCTGTCGTTTCAGGTCAGTTTGATTCAAATCGGACGAAAAACAAAACAATTATTATGCTGTTACACTCTTAAGTGAGACACACTGTACATATAAGGCTTCTTTTCTTGTAATACCTATACTCTACGATATAAGTGTTTTGGAATCGAAAATCGTGTTATTTATGATTTGTTTAAGCATAAAATTTTTATTAAGAAATGGTTTCCCATGGGACGATTTCGCAAAAAATTTAAATTTAGACCAGCTTTTAAAAACTGGTACAAAACTTAGTAAACACCCTAAACCCATTAGACATTAAAGTATACTATATGATCATAGACGTGTCACGTAAAAGTAATGTAAAGTTTAACTCGCCTGTCTGTGGTTTTACGAGAATTGCAAAAAGGTCCCGCTCAAAAATTTACCCAGAGGCCTCACAAGTCTTAATCCGCTCCTGCCTAATTGTAATGAAAACCTTTGACTTGGTTGGCATTATTGCCATACTTATTTTTTCCGGAAAAATTTCGGAATTCGCCTGATTTACCTTAAACAATTTAATTCTCTTTCAAAATATTCGGTGGGCAGTTGCCTACCCTTACCTCCCCTCAAAATACGCCTATGAATTATAATGAACACTGATATTTTTCATCGTCAGCCTTATCCTCTTCTTTATCATGTATTTGTCTCCTCGTGCTCTTTGGTAGAAACTGAAACAGTTGAAAACTCAGCAGAAGTATCTTCCTCGCCATCTATTTTGTTTGTCTTTTTGCCTTCTTCGCGTCGCTTAATTTTACTTTCACTTGTTGTAGTATTACCATGCGTTGTCTATCTTCAGCTGTCAATAATTTGACCGCATCTATCAGTGTCCTCCATAAAAAATGAAAGCAACAAATTCCGGACAATCATTATTTTATTTTTCAATCTAATAGGCCAGTCCGCCTGGGATAAAAAAGAGGTGATATTACAAATTTTGTATACCATTTGAGTTAGCCATGGGTTCTTATAGGAAAAATTCCACTGAACAAGATTTTCTTATGAAAAATTTTTCCTAAGCCGCGAGCTTCATGGTCAAATGGTTGTTTAAACATTTTTTTTTGTTTTTATTTAATAAAATGAAAACGGTTTGACGGATCTTGATTCAATCAAAAGACATTTTCATTTTGTCAACCCGTTCATTTGTTATAGCCAAAATAAATCTATTAAGGTGGCCATTCCCTAGAAAGAGACATCCGAAAGGGAAATATTTACTATTTTTGGCCATAACTTTTTTTTATTAGTACGTGTATTTTAAAAACTATAAGACTACCTAAGTAGAACCATACCAAGACTATTACTATGAATTTTCACTCAATAATATCAGTGGCTTGCAAAATAGCTCGATTTAAATTTAAAAATTATGTTAATCTCCCTATTTCGAAGTTTTAAATCTAGCTATTTTGCAAACCACTGAAATTATTTAGTGAAAATTCATAGTAACAGTCTCGTTATGGTTCTACTTAGGTACTCTTATAGCTTTTTTAAATATACGTACTAAGAAAAAAAAGTTATGGCCAAAACTAATAAATATTTCCCTATCGGATGTCTCTTTCTAGGGAATGGCCACCTTAATTAACAAATTCAATACTCCGAAACTAATGAGGTCAGGATACTGTGAGGATCGAACCCGCCACCCCATCGCGGGTCAAATATTACAATTTTCACATTGCGGGAGATATTTTTTAAGGATTTAAAACGCGTAAGTATAACTTCAGGGATTGAATATTTTTTGTAGAACTTTCTGTGGTTGATGGAAAAACTTATTAGCTTTCATTTGCACCAAACCTTGTGTCCAAAAAGTTGTGAATAAACAAATTAGAAGATCTCGCGCAACATCACTGGTATCTCCGGTTCCGGTTATCCGATCAAGTTCTTTCTGGTCTCAAAATTTTCCTTTTTCCAAGCACTTTCATATGCAAAAAACCCCATTTCGATACGCTTACCCCGAGCCGAAATATTCCATTTGTTAATTTGCAAAATTAATTTAAACTTTAAATAAAAACAATATCCTGACCTGATTAGTTTCGGAGTAATCAATTTGTTAATTAAGAAATTTATTTTGGCTGTAACAAATGAACGGGTTGGCAAAATGAGTTGTGCCTGGCGGCAAACGACGCGAATTGGAAATATCTTTCGATTGAATCAAGATTTTTTCGGATTCGTCAAACCGTTTTTATTTTATTAAATGAGAACGAAAAAAATTTTGTTTAAATTCAGTGGAATATTTCCTATAAGAAGCCGTTGTTAACTTAAATGGTATACAAAATTTGCAAAATCACCTCTTTTTTACCCCAGGCAGACTCGCCTATATATTTTGAACTGATAATGTTGAAGGGTTGGGAGGTAAATAAGAGTAAATATGTAAAGCAGGTTACTAAGAGTCTAGAAACTTGAGACTTGGTGTATATATTAGAAACTAAGGTCCCTAATTTTATTATGGTATCTGACACTTCACCACGATTCCCACTCTATACACAGTAAAATTTAGTGTCCGTGTGTACACTAGATTTCAAAAGAAATTTTGGCATCATTAGCACCTTGGGCAGATGATTTTAAATATTATATTACTGTTATACGAGTGCGAATATATCATCAAGGTGTTTTTATTTAAAGAGACTTGGATGCGAAATCTGTACCTGGAAGTAGTGAGTCGTTAGGCAGTGGTTTTTAACAGTAGGATGTAAAATCTATGACTTTTCATTTTGTTCAACAGAAGTCATGAAATTAAAATTAGATTAAATAAGCTTCTAGTCCACTTATTAATAATTATTATCGTACCCTATAGATCAACAACAAAGACAAATGATATGGGCACTTGTGTTTCCAACTTCCCAATTGTACAAGTATCTTTAGATCTTTTCTACCTACAAATAATTTCAATTAGGTACAAGCTAATTTACATGCATAATTACTGAGATAAAAAACATTTACTTAACGCCTGTTTTATTGTTAACTTATACCACATACGTATGCATTTTATCTGTTTGTTCATTTTACTTTACGTCACCATAATTGTATAGTTGTATATCGAATTTTATTATGTATTCTTATACAGGATGGGCCGCTATTGTGCATGGAGGGTTATTTTTAAAAATAAAGACGCACACAGTTATTAGGCAGATTTAAAAAACAAACAAGGGATGAACTAATCACGATCTAAATAGATAGAGCCTGTTCACTCTTCACAAATTCTTCTTTTAGTGTGAAATCGTAAAATATTGTGCCACTCCACAGGAATTTTTACAAGGACAAGATACCGCTTTTGTCACTCAATACCCACAAAGGATACGCCACAAGCTGGTGTACTTTTTCAATAACACCTGATAACCCTTTTG
The DNA here is from genome assembly GCA_963583905.1 of Stenurella melanura. Classification (NCBI taxonomy): domain Eukaryota; kingdom Metazoa; phylum Arthropoda; class Insecta; order Coleoptera; family Cerambycidae; genus Stenurella; species Stenurella melanura. The sequence goes on from OY757309.1 coordinate 201,662,545, forward strand.
TTCTAAGTTTGAAGATGAATACAGACATTTGCATAAAAATAACGGTTTAACTCATTAAAACACGCGAATAGCTATTGATTGCTTTCAAGACATTTTCTTGCACACATATTTCCCTGTGTTTAAAGTTGAAATCAATTAAATCCATTAAAATAATTTTCAATAAATTCTCAGATATGTTTTTGTTTTTTACTTTTCCAATTGTTTTAACTTCCCTCTAGATTCCCCACCACTGGTCATATGTGGAAACAATTTGATATACCGATATCGCAAAAATATTGAGCATACGCCTGACAAAGTCGTTAACACCAATCATGTCCCACTTATATGTGGGACGCCGCCTATTATAATATCTATAATCGGTAGGGAAATTCGCGCGAATGGATCGGCAATCGTCGTATATAAGGAAAAATCCTGTTTGCTGGTGCTGGCGTGTACCTATTCATCTCAAATGACGTCAACATGCGGTCCGAGGAAACTGCGAAGTTGAGTTATTGGTCATAGAATTTTAGTAATATTTGGAGCAGATGATATAGAAAAGTTTGAGGAGTTGGTTTCTACCATATACGTTAAAAATGAAGTTTCTAGTTTACCCTACTTATTTTTCTCTCTTCACAACCTACCACACGAATCTGGAATGTACAGTCACTAACCCCACAGGTCGTGGGGAGTGGCTGTTATTATCGCCGGCGCGGCTACCGTGTGATATCGGTCGGAAAGCACGGAAGCCCTGTCCGGCAACGGTGAAACAAAATAATAATAATAATAATAATAAAGGAGACTCTCTGAGTCCCCTCCTCTTTTGCATCTCACTGCTGCCGTTATCTGTTGAGCTCCGCCAAACTCGCGGGTATCACTGTGGACCACCCAGCAACCGGAGGCATAAGGTCACTCATCTATTCTACATGGATGACCTTAAACTGTATGCCTCCGGAGAGCATGAACTCCAAAATGCTCTAAGGGTGGTCGAGCAGTACACGCGGGCCATTGGTATGGAGTTCGGGTTGGACAAGTGCGCGGTCGTTCAACTCAAGAGAGGACGATGCGGGGACTTTGCTGAAGATGCGCAACTCGCAGACGGAAGCATCCTGAGACATCTGGATGCCGGAGAGACCTACACATACCTGGGTGTGGAGGAACATCACATCCAGGATGTGCAACAAGTGAAAGAATCTCTCCGCGGCAAGTACAGAAGCCTACTCCGAAAGATTTGGTCATCCGAACTTTCGGGGAAAAACAAGGTATCTGCCACTAATATGCTTGCCGTTCCTGTTCTGCTCTATTCCTTTAGTAGTCAAATATATAGAGTAGTCAAATGGACTGTAGATGAGCTGCGCCAATTGGACAGAGGTACCCGCAAGATGATGAATATCCATAGGAGCATTCGTCCTAGATCGTCCGTCCCTCGTGTGTACCTCCCACGAAATCGTGGGGGCAGAGGGCTCTTGGGGTTGGAGTGTATGCATGGCAGAGTGGCACTGAGCATGGCATGTAATGTCCTTAAGAGCTCAGACCCGCTCCTGCAATTAGTGAGAAATCACGAAAACGCAGGGGTGGGTGCAGGATTGTTTAAGGCAGCAAAAAGAGCCGCAGATGAACTTGGTCTCGTATTCGACGATAGGCGAGGTGGCCGGCGCGGTGCTGATCCAGAGTCAGTCACTGAACTACAGCCAACTCGTCTGAAGCCCCAAATAAAAGCTGCCGAGCAGGAACTTTTGTTTAGGCAGCACGTCGATAAACCCATGCACGGTGTATACTATAAGAACGTAGAAACACTGGGTTTATCGACCAGGCTGACATTTGCCTTTTTAAGGTCAGCCGGGCTAAAGTCGGAGACCGAGGGATTCATTGTGGCCTGCCAAGATGGTGTAATTAACACGTTGGTCTACCAAAGCCGCGTAATGGGTGTAGAGGTACCTGATATAAACTGTAGGATCTGCCATCAGGCGCCGGAGTCGCTCATGCATTTACTTTCTGCATGTCCGATATATGCGATTTCGGCCTATATCCAACGCCATAACGCGGCGTTACGGGTGCTGTACTATCATCTACGGCACTCGTACGGGATAGACCAAACACCAGTGCTGCCTTACGTCCCCGGAGATATTGAGTCCGTTGTCGAAAACGAGAGGTGCCGAATTTATTGGAACTACTCGTTTCCGACAGTCAGGCTAATTCAGGCCAACAAGCCTGACATAGTCCTCCTCGACCATCAAAACAAGGTGATGTTTGTGATCGAGTTCTCGGCACCTGCTGAGCCAAACATCGCTTTGAAAGAGGAGGAAAAACGGACCAAATACCGTGATCTCCGGTACGAGCTTCAAGTGCTATACCCAGGCTACTCAGTCAAGATGGTAGTCCTAATAATCGGTGTACTCGGTGGTATGAAGCCTACGCTGCTCTCGGAACTTAAGACCATACCTGTCTGTCAGAAATCAGCAGAATGGCTGGCAGGCTAAATGCAGAAGGCGGTTATCCTGGGATCCCTCCGCCTACTTAGGGCACACGATTCTGGTATTTATAGTCATTAACCCCACAGGTCGTGGGGAGTGGCTGTAATTATGGCCGGCGCGGCTACCGTGTGGTATCGGTCGGAAAACACGGAAGCCCTGTCCGGCAACGGATTAACCGAAAAAAAAAGAAAATAATAATAATAAGGAATTTATTGCCCAACGGAATCTTCCAGTTACAGGACAATTTCAGAAAATAGAACTAAATTATATACATGCAAAGTATACAATATTAAATATAAAAAATAAAACTACAAAATAAACTGTATAAAAAAGTATGAGAAAAGAGAGTATAAAATATAAGATTATAAGATATAAAAGTACAAAATAATTATTTCGTTTAGAGTAGCTTAATATTACGGTTATGTATTTGAATATAGGTTACAATCTATTTCGAACACAGAGTTTTATGGTCTTGGAGTAATTATTTAAGAAAAGACTAAACATGTCACAATGATCACCAATAGAGTTATATATTTCCATCATGGAATAAATGGAGTAGGGGTGGTGGGGTATTGAAAAATATTATAAATAATCTGAGACCTTGGCTTCTAGTACATACACCGAACTTCAAGTTTCTGTACTCTTACCAGCCTGCTTTACTTATTTGTCCCTGGTATTTACCCCTATTTAACCCCCAACCGGTCAACGGTATAATGTCAAAATGTAATCTAATTCCATATGTCGTTATAATACATACGAGTACCAAATTTCAAATAAATATCACAATTTTATTTTATCAACCCCTTATGGAGTAGGGGTGGCGGGGGGGTTGAAAAATATTATAAAAAATCCGAGGCTTTGACTTCTAGTACATACACCGAATTTCAAGTTTCAGTGCTCTTACCAACTTGCTTTACTTATATTCCCCTATTTACCCCCAACCCTTCAACGGAATCGTCTCAAAATATGATCTAATTCCAGATGTCGTTATAATACATACGTGTACCAAATTTCAAATGAATATTTCAATATTATTTTATCAACCTCTTTAATAATGGAGTAGGGGTGGTGAGGGCTTGAAAAGCCTCGGCTTCTAGTACATACACCGAATTTAAAGTTTTTGTACTCTTTCCGGCTTGCTTTATTTATTTTCCCTATTTACCCCTAATTTACCCCCAACCCTTCAAAGGAATAATCCCAAGATATAATCTAGTTCCTGATGCCAATATAATATATACGTATACCAAATTTCAAGTGAGCATCTCAATTTTATTTTATCAACCCCTTTAATAATGAAGTGGGGGGTGATGGAGGACGGAAAATATTTTAATAAATTTTGAGGCCTTGGCTTCTAGTACATACACATAATTTCAAGTTTCTGTACTCTTACCAGCTTGCTTTACTTACTTCCCCCTATTTCCCCCTATTTATCCCCCAACCCTTCACCGGATATGTTCAAAAAATAATTCAGTTCCAGATCTCGTTAGAGTATAGTATGTACGTGTACAAAATTTCAAATCAATATCTTAAACCGTTCCGGAGAAAACGTGCGGACAAAAAAAGTTACAGAAAAACAGACCAACAGACAGACCGACGGACATATAGAAAAAATTTTTTCGCTCAAATTTAAAATCTCAACGTTCCATGACATTCTAAAACTATTTCAAGAAAAAAAAAATTTGAACATTTTTTTACGATTACTGTACTTCCAATCCACTACGTGGATGTGGAAGTAAAATTGTAAAAGAATGACTAACCAATATGTTCCTTTTTTGTGTTTTAACAAAGCAGCTGCATAAATGTTGTTTCAGCTAAATAGGTTTCTTACAATATATTTTTTAGAGGCTGTTTCTTAAAAAATCATATCACTTCTTGGATTATGTTTATACAATCTTATCAAGTTAAATACGTGTTTTTCTAATTATTTAATTATGTTTTATGCCATTGAAAAGATATCTTGGTAGATAAATAGTAGCAGAATAATTAAGGCGTATTTTGATTATATGATTAAACTACGACGATTACTGGATGCCAAGCGCGGATCCACCGTTGTGGGCACGGTAGGCATGTCCACAACCCTAATTGCGGTCGAGAGGCTAATGTTATATCCAATGCCTTAATAAAATAAAATTTAAAAAATCACGTGATCAAATTTTTGTCGTAGTAGTAGTAAAATTACAGTGAAATGTAAGCGGAGTAGCGACAAATCGCTTAAAATTAAACATTGTTTAATTTTTTTCTGATGATCGCTGATCAGTGATCATTTTGTTTATCGTAAATTAATTTATTCCTTCATTTAATTACAAAAAGTTAAAAATGAATCGTAATATTCTTAATTGTGAAAAAATGGAAAAGCGAGTCCGTAGTCCGACTCGTACTTGGCCAATTTTTGGGTGGCCATGACCACAACCTTTTTAGGGGACTGGATCCGCTCCTGCTGGATGCGAAGCTAAACCATGAATAACATTTATTAAATATCTGTAAGAAAGTAAAATTTGAGGAATTCCATAAAATACTTACAGAATTAAAAATATATTTTATATTGACACAAAATTTGAAGCTTTGATTGACTATAAGAACCTTCACCTATGTATTTCTCAAATACTACCTACTGAAAAATGCAATTTTTTACTTTTTTCAGTACCTACTAATCTTATTAGTACTTTAGTTGATATATCCTCCTCATGTATTCTATAGATATTGTAGAGCTTCTAATTTAAATGGAAGAGTACTGAATTTTTCCTGTGAAGTTAAATATCTAGGAGTAATCCTAGGTCGAAAATTTAGATAGAACTCACATCTTATTCATCACTTACAAAAGGCGTCGAAGTTATTTGGGCCTAATGCAGATTGTTGGGTATTAGACTTGAAATCTGAAACTGAAAATGATCTGCTGGTCTTATCTTTCGGTTGCGAAACTCATGGTGAACTACTACGCATCATATGTGTATGGTGGATAAGAACTGAAGAATAGTCAACACAATAAAGTTGCAGAAACTGTAACGCCTGGCCTGTTTTGTGATTACAGGAGCAATGTGTTCCTATTTCACAGTGAGCTATGGAAGCAAAATGCTGCACATTCCTCCTCTACAACTGTATGTGAGAAAGGAGGCAGCATTTGGTACTCTAAGCAAAGATTAGAGAATTAACAAGATGAGACAGTCGGACAGAGAAGAACAAATAGACCAAGATTGTTTATTAACTTCAAATTAACTGATGAACTATGAATAAATAATTGTATAAATTGTTTCATCATAATACCATAATAGCACACAAATGTGTTCAAATTTAATTTCTTGCGAAATGGGAAGATTGGTTACACAAAACAAATTTTCATTTACCTACGTACCTTATGGTAGTTTCAAGAATCACATCTGGCAACAATACTTATAACATAAGTTATTGGTCATACTGGCAGATATTTGTTATACTTTCATCTAGAATAACTCAATAATATTTTAAAGTACTGTTGACATATCATCTAATCCACATATAATTCATTCGAATGTGGATATACACAGACGTATATTAATTATAATTAAACATTAGCTTCCTGACAGTGGCGGTTTTACCACTGGGCCCACTGGGCGAGTGCCCAGGGCGGCAAAATTTCAAGGGCGGCAGAATTTTTTCTTCTGAATATTGCTTTAGTCGTTTTTATGATTCCGCTAATGCGACAGTTCCATTGAAGCCAAAACAACGCATCGAACAATATGGATGGCAGCCAGAAGCGGGTTTCTTTCATATCTAATTTATATTAGAAAATAATACCCGCTACAAACTGTTCTGGAGAAAGGAGTTTCTCGACCTTGCGACGGGTAAAGAATTACTTACGGTCCACAATGACGCAGGAAAGGCTAAATTCACTAGCAATATTAAAAATTAAAAATGAAATTTTAAAAACTATGAAAACAGGAGATATTATCAATGATTTTGCTGTAAAAAAGGAAGAAAAGTTCGTCTTTACCTTGCATAATTTTTTTTTCAATTATTTTATTTTTAAAATTATTTTATCTTCTTTATTTTTTATAAATAGGTGTTATACAGAAAAGTCATTTTATATACCACTCACCTCTAATGTGTAGTGTCCTTTGTTCTTTTAAAATAAAATAAAAAATTAGTAAGTATTATTACTTCCCTCGCATACCGAAGGAAAGTATTGTATTCGAGAAAAAATCACCCTCCGAGATTTTTTCGGATTCTGACGTTTCAGATCACGTAGATTACGAAAATATAAGTTTTTCAATTCCGTTACTCTGTCTGTCTCTCTGTCTGTCTGTCTCTGTCTGTTGGTGCATGAACTAAAAAACTACTTGACGGAGAGCAGTCAAATTTGGTAGGTAGTTGACCCCACTGTCAGTGGAGAAATGGTTAAACATTCACTGGAAAATATACAGGGTGGACCGTCTAAAAAAAATTTTTTTTGCTCAAATTTAAAATTTCCGTTTCATGGCATTCCAAACCTATTTAAAAAAAAAATTTTTTTGAAAATTGTTTTCACCAACATTTTTGAAAAATTTTTTACCACTAAAATAGATGGCATTTTTTTCTTTGTTCAAATTTAAAATTTCCTCGTTTCCATGGCATTCTAAACCTATTCAAGCAAATTTTAAAAAAAATTGAAAAATATGTAATCTATTTCACTACTTACTATAGAATAGATGAAAAATATTTTTTTTTGCTCAAACTTAAAATTTCCACGTTTCATGACATTCCAAACCTATTTCGGAAAAAAAAATTTGCATCATTTTTTACCATTTTGGAAAAAAAATTTACTAGAATAGAGGGAAAATTTTTTTTTTGCTGAAAATTAAAATTTCCACGTTTCATGACATTCCAAAAAAATTGCAACATTTTTTTACTATCTTGGAAAAATATTTTACCACTAGAAAAGATGGAAAAAATGTCCTTCTGCACAAATTTCAAATTTCCACGTTCCATGGCATTCTAAACATATTTCAGAAGAAAATTATAAAAAAAATTTTATCAACATTTAAAAAAAAATTACCATTAAAGTAGATGGAAAAAATTTTTTTCTTCAAATTTAAAATTTCCACGTTTCATAGTTTTCTAAATTTATTTAAAAAAAAAATAAAAATTCCTTTTACCATTTTCGAAAAAATTATACCACTAATATAGAATCAAAATTGTTTTTCTTTGTTCAGATTTAAAATTTCCACGTTTCCATGGCATTCTAAAACTATTCAAACAAATTTAAAAATGTGTTTGAAAAATTTATAAAAATTTTTGATAACATTTTTAATCTATCACTACTATAGAATAGAAGAATTTTTTTTTTGCCCAAATTTAAAATTTCCACGTTTCATGACATTCCAAACCTATTTCGGAAAAAAAAAATTGCAACATATTTTTACCATTTTGGAACAAAATTTATCACTAGAATAGATGAAAATTTTTTTTCACCAACGTTTTTGAAACATTTTTTACCACTAAAGTAGATGGAAAACTTTTTTTATTTCCTAAAATTGAAAATTTTCACGTTTCATGACATTCTAACCTATTTACAAAAAAATTTAATTTTTAAATTTGTGAACTTTTTTACCACTACTATAGAATAGAAGGAAACTTTCCTTTTTGCACAAATTTAAAATTTCTACGTTTCATGACATTCTAAACCTACTTCAGAAGAAAAAAAAATTGAAAATTTTTTCATCAACATTTTTGAAGAATTTCAAAAAAATGAAATTTATTAACCACAACTATACTTCCACTCCATTACGTGAATGTGGGATTGAATATGTGACAGATGGCAATAATATTTAACATATGCACCTATTATACTTTTATTAAAAAATGTACAGGGCGGCCAATGGTCATCCCAAGAAATAATTCATTCAGTCATGGTGGACATTTGTAAAGGTATTTGGCACCTGTTATTTAGTATTGAACTTTTGCTGTTGGATGAGAAAAATATATATTTTTTGGCCAAAATTTATCAGCTTTTCTTTGTAATAATAGCAATAACTATATTCCGAGTATTATTCTTAATTCATTTCGTAATTAATGATTTTTTAGAGTGACCGCCATGCACAAATAACGAGGGAAGCTCTGTGTAAATACCTTTACCGATTTTTTTTTTGTAAACATTTTTTGGGTAGTATATATATTATGTTATATTTTTTAAGAATGGGGGCGGCATCTTAAAATAGTGCCGGGGGCGGCAAGCATGTTAAAACCGCCCCTGCTTCCTGATAAAGGACTGTTCTAATGTGCTTGTTACTCCGCTGTTAATCGTATTCAATCTATCGCTAAATACATCAATGTTTCCTGAATGCTGGAAGCTGGCAAGAGTGCGTCCGATACATAAAAATGGTGACATAAGTGATGTGCTTAACTACAGAGGTATTTCTATTTTATCAATTTTTGCAAAGGTTTTCGAGGTATCGATGTATAATGTAGTATATCCAGCTGTAAAAAATTGAATTTCTGTATCTCAACATGGCTTTATGAAAAAACGCTCTACGATACCTAACTTAACGTGTCTAACTCAATGTATTTCCAATACACTAGACAAACGAGGGCAGGTGGACATAGTGTACACTGACTTCTCGAAGGCTTTTGACCGCATTAACCATAGACTTCTAATTAATAAACTTGGCAACTTTGGCTTTAGTGATACACTTGTTAAATTTTTTGAGTCTTACTTACAAAACCGGTTACAGTATGTTCAGTACAATGGTTTTAAATAAAATACATATGTCGCAATCTCTGGCGTGTCTCAAGGTTCAAACTTGGGTCCACTCTTATTTTCGGTATTTATTAATAACTTATGGAATTGCAACAAACTTCTCTTTGCGGATGATCTGAAATTATTTAGTGAAATCACTTCCATAGAGGATTGTGTAAGATTACAAGAACAATTAAATATTATTGGGAATTGGTGCCTAGTGAAGAAATCATCAATTAATGTATCTAAATGTAAAGTTACGACTTATTCACGAAAGGCAAATCGGGTTGAATATTCACATAGTTTCAACAACACCTCTTTAAATCGTTGTGAGAGTATTAAAGATTTGGGTATACTGTTCGACTCGAGATTGGAATTCACAGGACACATTAACTAAATGTTAAAAACACTCGATTTTATTATAACAAATTCAAAAACTTTTACTAATACAGAAGCTCTAAAAACATTATATTTATGTTTTGTGCGTTCCAAATTTGAGCATGGTTCAGCAATATGGAATCCTATTTATGAGAAATGTTCACAATCATTAGAATCTGTTCAACGGAAATTTCTTAAATACTTATGTTTTAAAATAGCTCACCAATAACCCGAACAGGGATATCCAAACTATTTAATGTTCACACGGTTTAACTTGGATTCATTAGAAAACAAATCTCAAATTTAATGTTTATTTACAAGCTGATCAATAATACAGTAGATTCTCCAGAACTTCTATCTCAAATTAATTCTAGAATTCCACTTTTATTCTCTTGTCAAACCTTTACTTTTGCACTACCATCTAAAAGAACAAATATTCTTGCTAAATCACCCATTTATTCCATCATAGAAATATATAACTCTATTGGTGACCATTGTGACATGTCTAGTCTTTCTTTAAATAATTACTCCAAGACCATAAAACTGTGTTCAAAATAGATTGTAACCTACATACATAACCGTAATATTAAGCTACTCTAAACTAAATAATTATTTTATACTTTTATATATTATAATCTTATATTTTATACCTTTTTTTATACCTTTTTCTACAGTTTTTTTCAGTTTTATTTTTACATTTAATATTTCATATTGTTATGAATTACACCCCCTTGGAACTGGAGATGATAAGCCTATCCCTACTAATTGTGACTGGAAGCTGTCAGAATAAAATGGACTTTTCTGGAATGTTGTTGGAGAAGATTCTTGAGGCTTGCCGATTAAGAAGAAGCAAAATGAAGTAATTATTCGGACAGCCACGGGAGAGAGGGCTGCGGTCCATGGAGAGGTCAATTTGGAACTGCAGGTTGGACGGTTGAGATTCAATTACAAGGTCATTGTGGCTGACATTACAGATGATTTCATTTTGGGACTGGACATCATGGGAGAGCAGAGGTTTATTGTTGACGTAGGGGAGCGAGTCTTGAAAATTGGAAATGAGGAATTTATCCTGGCAACCGCAGATGACCAATTCCATAAAGCAAGGTTATTGACAACACAGACGATTAAGATTCCTGCTCACTCAGAACAGATCATCGATGCTGCCTTGGAAGGAAATCCTGGAGGTTACCGTGTTGGCCTGGTGGAAGGTGACAAATCGATTAAGTCCCTAACCAATATTGTTGTGGCAAGAAGTTTAACCTGGACTAAAGATAAAATCCCAATTAGAGTCGTCAATTTAAATTCCCATGCAGTAACAATTAAAGAAGGCAAACCGATTGGCTCCTATGAACCAGTTATGTGGGTAGCAAGGTGCGAAGAACAAACGGAGGGAAATTCATCTATGAATATAGACCAGGAAGTCTTGACCTTGCTGAGTTCCCAGTTGGAGCATTTATCCAAGGATCAACGAGGGGAAGCAATCAAGTTCCTGAAAAAGGAAAGTTCAGTATTTGCCAAAAGTACGGAGGCCCTTACAAAAACAGATATAGTCCAGCATCGGATAAATACTGGTGACTCACCCGCTATTCGACAACAACCTAGGAGGCTTCCGCCAGCAAAACAAGAAGAAGCCTCGGCAATGATAGATAAGATGCTACAAGATGGAGACAGCGTTTTCAGCAGGCAGTGGTCTTTACCAATTTACGGTGATGCCTTTTGGACTTTGCAATGCTCCAGCCACGTTTGAACGATTGATGGAATTTGTACTACGAGGACTAACCTGGAAGACGTGCCTGGTTTACCTTAACGACGTGCTGGTTATGGGACGAGACTACAGAACATTTGAAAAATCTTCAAGAAGTATTTGGACGAGTAAGGAATGCACACCTGAAGTTGAACCCGAAGAAGTGTTTACTATTTCAGAAAGAAGTTAAATTCCTTGGTCACGTAGTGTCTTCGGAGGGAATACAAACGGATCCCGACAAAATTTCTGCCGTACGAGATTGGCCAAGGCCATCTAACGTTCATGAAGTACGAAGCTTCCTTGGCCTTTGCACTTATTACAGACGCTTTGTGGAAGGGTTTGCAGACATTGCGAAGCCACTACATCGGCTAACAGAGGAAAAAGTTCAGTACCAGTGGACACCGGAGTGTGAAACGGCATGGAGAAAATTGAAGGCAGCTCTATGCACTGGTCCTGTGCTAGCATACTCACAACAGAATGGACTTTTTATTTTAGATACAGATGCCAGCAATTCTTCGATTGGTTGTGTGCTGTCCCAAATTCAGAACGGAGAGGAAAGAGTGATCGAGTACTTCAGCAAGGTGCTCTCCAAACCAGAACGAAACTATTGTGTAACCAGGAAAGAGTTATTGGCCATCGTCAAATCAGTGGACCATTTTCATAAGTATCTCTACGGACGACATTTCAAAATCAGGACCGACCATGCTGCGTTGAAATAGCTGTTCAGTTGAAAACCCCGGAAGGTCAACTGGCTCGTTGGATAGAACGGCTGCAACAGTACGACTTTAAAATCGAGCATTGACCAGGAAGATCTCATAAGAACGCAGACGCTTTATCTAGAAGACCATGCAAGGACGACTGCAAACACTGCCGCCATGTGGAGAAACAGCAGGGCACGGGAGTAGTCAACACTATTAAAATAGACGTTCCAGATGATTGGACAACTGAAGCCCTGAGACAAGAACAACTAAACGATGCAGAGATTGGGGCTATATTGAGAGCAAAGGAAAAAATAATTCGACCAGAGTGGAAGGATGTTTCAGACAAAGCAGTTGGACTGAAGGCACTGTGGGACTCACTGAAAGTTAGCAACGGGCTGTTGCGGAGAGCATGGGAAAGCCCGGATGGAAAGCAGGTGGTTATGCATCTAGTGATTCCCAGGTGTCGAGTAGCGAAGGTGCTTCAGGAAGTGCATAATGGAGCATCCGGTGGACACTTCGGCGTTAACAAGACCCTGAACAAAGTACGTGAACGATTTTACTGGGTAAATAGTCGTCAAGACCACAGACTAGAAGTAGGGATGCATTGAAGCAATATAACGTCGGGGCTCCTTTTGAGAGGATTGCGATCGATATCGGCGGACCATTCCCAGTAACCAAGGACGGTAACAAGTACATACTGGTTGCCATGAAGTAAATGGCCTGAAGCCTACGCAATTCTGAATCAGGAAGCGGTTACTGCGCCAAAGTCTTGGTGGATAACTTGATATGTCGGTTTGGTGTACCCCTGGAGCTGCATTCAGATCAAAGGAGAAATTTTGAGTCGGGGGTATTTCAACAAATCTGCAAGTTATTGGGACTACACAAAACACGGACGACAGCCCTATAAATAAAGATAATCCCAAAATACCAGAAAAATCAAATTTTCTAAAACAACTTGCAAGACAACTAGCTGAACCGCATATGAGGAGAGAAGACAATCTTCACATTCCTAAAGAAATACAATTTTGCATACGCCGCGTTTTGGGTATTGAAGAAAAAACATTAGATGGGGTTGGGGAAGATATATTAGAAAAACTAGGTATGTTCCATATGCCCAAGTAAAAAGAGAAGAATGACAACCTACCTGTGTGACACACATAAGAAGCCTATACCTATGCCTTCAATGCACAAAGAAGGTATGCGTCCGCCGTGTAGAAGATATGTGAGAAGCATATTTTTGACGTTTGTAAATGTATTGCTATGTTCATAATTTTTTCATTCCAACGCTTCTTTAATATTTTTCTAACATTTCAGCTGAATTAGTTTTGCATTCATTCCTTTATTTTATAATCGCAAAATGCGGTATACATGCATTTATGTTACATTTCCTATCTACAGTTACCAAATATATATTTTTTCAAACACCTAGTATTATTTTTTCAATGATTTATAGAGTCGGGTCAAGCTTAAAAAGACCGATGTATGAATTAATATTGCACATATGTTTTCACTATCTCTTGCACACAAACTTAAAGCCATATCCTAAAGACATTGTCAATGTATGTCTAGCAAGATTCTTTCCCACTTATTTTGAGACGGAAATATGAAATGAACACTGAGGAGTGAGAAACATAGTCATAAGCTCAGTGATTCTCAAACTGCGTAATTTAACGTCGAATATTATTTATTTCCGTGAACTAACACCACTCTAAATATGAAAAAGTCTTTATATGAAATATTTAAGTTATTTTTACTGGTAAATAGTGAATATTCATCCATCAAACGAACAATGTCAAACCACTAAGTCTTACAATTTTCTAGTACGTAGATATTACACGTTTTAGAGTAGAATAAACACGATTGCGTAGCTCAATCGGCAAGATGCTCGAGCAATAAATATAAATGGGGTGGTTGTGAGATCGATCCCCAAGCACTTTCACTGTTTTTTATTTGATTAATATTAAAAGTTAATAATTTTCCTTCTAAAATTTTTATTTTATTAAACTGCGCCGCAAGTTTTGTTAAAACTTTATTTTCTCCAAAAATGTGTCTTTTGTTACTACTAGCGCGTGTTTATCTCTAATAGAATCTACTTTCTTACATTATATATTAATACACGAATGGTGAAACGTGCGTCGACTAGATAAATTATTCAAGTGTAGTGTTTTAGTGTTTATGAAAACGTGTCAATGCGTTTTTCTTTCAGAATTGTTTTAATTTATTTGTTTTAAAATTATTGTTAATTTTTTTAATATTTATCTTGTCAACCAGAATTTTTATTTATTACCGCTAAAAGAAAAATTATTTATTTTCGTTATCCTCATAGAGATTTCAGATTTTTTTTTGTTATATAAAATATTTTATTTTTACTGACATCGTTTCCCCTACTAATACTACGACCCTATCCTTTCCAGGCAAGAAATGCCCAAACCTTCCCGTGTCTCTTGCTGGACTGTAATAATATTAGTCTTTTATTTCTTTTTCTGATCACTCATTGTTATTGACTGAATTGGGCAATTGTTTCATTTGCGCCCGAACCTATATGCCTACAGTGTCCGTCGTAAAGTTACATATGGAAAAAAATTGTATTATTGAGATTTCTAAAAAATACTATATTGGGGGTTCGTTTGTTTTTTACATGCAAATACCTTTATTCAACTAAAATACATAAAGTTTTTGTCAAAACTAATCAAATATTTGTGAAATAGACACAAGAGTTTATGATAATTAATGGTAGGGATAAAATTTGCACTTTTTTATTTTTCTCATATCTGCTTCAAAATTGATATATGGAGTTCTTGGTGTATTCTATATGCACTTTTTCTTCATAAAATTTTTCGATATCTTAACAATTTGACCCGCTTTTCGGTACCACGGTCAACTATTTTTTACAGTCCTGCCAAACCGGTGATCACATGACATGTGTCAAAATGTAATTTTTTGTTGTTGAACATGCATATACGAACCCTCAATAGAGCTTTTTAGAAATGTCAAAAATACATTTTTTTCCCGTATGTAGCCAACTTTATGGACACTGTATGGACACTGAATTCCACTAAAATTATGAAGTTACTAAATTAATAATCTTAACATTTTATGATAATAGGTATCTTTCCTATTTTTTTTTAAATTATTTAGCGACATCATTGCTGAGAACTGTTTGAGAACTACTGGCATTTCTTATGCATCAAATAAAATCTTAGTTCAAACGTTTTAGCGGTCATGACACAACTCAGTTTAAATTGTACCCGACTCTATCACATACCAATATAAGGAAGTATACTATACTTGAACAAAAGTATAATACCGTCAACACATATATAAGTATATAGTTACATATTTTTTAAAGTAGTCTCTCAGACGACACATCAGTATAACAGTATATATGTTCCTAGAATGGGCTTGTTCCATGATATTCTTTTTATATGGTTTTTATACTTTTTCATATAGTACTCGATATTATCATTATACACTTAAAATTTCGTATTATTAACTTTTTCCGTTCTCGAGATATAAGGGGTTGAATTTAGTAATAGTTGCAAAAACCGAGCGCTCATTTGTGACGTCACTATACGCAAGTGACGTAAGAAAAATGGCTTTCTGGGACCTTTCAAATTTAACCTGAAAAGTCGAAAAACATGGAATTTTTAAACGCTGGTAACTAAATAAATACGTCGAGTGGAAGTTCGTTCTATGTGTCTACGGAAAGGAGAAGGTCGGCGATGAATTATAATCGTAAATTGCAGGGTCGAAATCGAAAATTCGTTCTGGCAGGAGCGAGAGAAAATTGTAATTTTTTGACATTTCACCAAATTGTACTCTCCTACTGTCAAGTAGTAAGCAAAACAAACAATACTTCGAAAACACTTATAATTATAACCAATCAGGAGCATCAAGTCTATCATGCCAAGGCTGCTTCGGCCATTCTATGTAGGAGATTCGAAAAAGAAGGCATAGATGTTGCCCTCCTGCAGGAACCCTGGCTTGTCAAAGGAAAGCCAACAGGCCTGAAGCCAGTACAAGGTAAGTTGCTGTACAATACACTCTCAAGCAGACCTAGAGTGTGTATTGTACATAGTAGTAGAGTAAGTTGTGTACTAATCCCGGTGCTTTGCACCGATGATTTTGTTACAGCTATCCTAACGGCGTCAACGGAAGAAGGAGTGAAGAGCTGGGTCATGTGCTCCGCCTACTTCCCAGGCGAGGAAAGAACCTGCCCTCCGCAGCTACTAAGCGACATTGTTGCATACTGCGGGGACAGGAACCTTCCACTTATAATAGGATGTGATGCCAACGCACACCATGTGGTATGGGGAAGCACAAACATCAACACAAGGGGTGAGTACTTGTTACAATTCATTCTAGGTGAAGGGTTATTATTAGCTAATATAGGCAAGAAACCTACCTTTGTTACTTCGGTGCGTAAAGAAGTTTTAGATATAACCTTATGTACCAGTAATATAAGCGAAACAATTAAAAATTGGCATGTGTCTGAAGAGCCGTCAGGCTCTGATCATAGACACATAAGATTTGACATCACGACTCCAGCCTTGACGGAGACGAAGTTCAGAAATCCTCGAGAGACCAGCTGGGAAGGATATACAGAATCCCTCAGAAGGCACCTCCAGGGAGGAACGGCGTCCGGGAGAGATTTGGAGAGCCTTGAAGTGGCAGTGGAACAGGTAAGCGAGGCAGTACTAGCTGCTTACCAGGAAAACTGCCCCGAGAAAACAAGGAAAAATAGAGGTAAGACAATCTGGTGGAATAAACATTTAGACGGCCTCAGAACAGAGGTGAGAAAACTGTTCAACAAGGCCAGATCCAACCAAGATTGGGACACCTACAAAACAAAACTCACGCAGTACAACATAGAAATCCGCAAGGCCAAAAGACGCTCTTGGAGGAGGTTTTGTGAGGAGGTCGAAGATGGCCCAGCAGCCTCCAGAATTCATAGGGTCCTGGCCAAGGATGGTTGTACTGCAAAGGAAGTAGGCTTTCTCAAAAAAGAGGATGCAACCTACACTGAAACGCAACGGAAAGTATTCAACTGCTCATGGAGGCACACTTTCCGGGTTCACTGGTTTTGAGGGTCTCAGAGGACGGTCGACATCCAGATCAAAGGCCGGCGCGGCCCAGATCTGTAGATTGGAGACTGTCCAATGGGTAGTAAAACCTGACAAAATCAGATGGGCAATTGGTAAGTTCCAACCATACAAATCTCCTGGAATGGATGGAATTTACCCAATCTTGCTCCAGAAAGGACAGGATATATTACTACCACATTTATGTAAAATATTCAGAGCCTGTTTGGCCTGGAGATACATACCACGTATATGGCGGAAGGTGAAGTTTACCTACCTCCCAAAAATAGGTAGGATTTCGGACCAAACACCCAAGTCATATAGACCCATAAGCCTGTCCTCTTTCCTGCTTAAAACACTGGAAAGACTACTGGACAGGTATATTAGAGACGAAATTCTAAGAGAAAACCCTCTTAGTGAACGTCAGTATGCATACCAGCCGAGAAAGTCAACAGACCTCGCGCTGGATGATTTAAATAGGCTACTGGCAAAGTCATTAGATGACAAAGAAATTGCAGTAGCCATTTTTCTAGATATTGAAGGAGCGTTTAACAACGCAACAACGCACTCGTTAACGAATGCGTTGTTAACCAGAGGTGTCCCAACAGTGCTATGCCAGTGGATCAAGGCCAGCCTAGAGAAACGGATAATAGTATCCACTTTAGGCGAGGCTACCATTGAGGCAAAGGTGAGTACAGGTTGCCCCCAAGGAGGGGTACTATCTCCACTACTGTGGACAACCCTTGTTGACGACCTCCTCCGGAAAATTTCTGCGGGAGGCTTTTATTGCCTAGGATATGCTGACGACATAGTAATAGTTGTCAGGGGGCGATTTGCGAACACGATATCAGAGCGTTCACAAAGAGCCCTAAATATTGTCGACAGGTGGTGTAATGAGGAAGGACTCTCCATTAATCCCCACAAAACCACAGTCGTCACTTTCACAAGAAAAAGAGTCTTGGAAGGCCTTAAGCCCCTAGTGCTCAACGGTGTGGAGATTCCATTTCTCAGTGAGGTAAAATACCTAGGAGTCATTTTTGACCAAAAACTGACATGGAATTCCCACATTGAAAAAGTCACAGAGAAAGCAACAATAGCCCTCGGAAAGTGCAGGCAGATGTGTGGAAAAAATTGGGGATTAAATCCCAAAATGACTCTATGGTTATACACTAGGGTAGTAAGACCCATGATAACCTACGGATCGGTAGCATGGTGGACTTAGACAGTGCAGTTGGGAGCTGTAAGGCTGCTGCCTGTGCGCCACGGGAGCCATAAAAACTGCTCCAACGGCTGCACTGGAAGTCCTTCTGGACTTGCCACCACTACACATATTTCTTCAAGGAGAAGCTCGTTCAGTGCTGCATAGGCTAATTTATTTATTTATTTATTTATTTATTTATTGCATACACTGTTCAACAGGTAAGATACCCAATTACAGAACAGGAATAAAGGCATACAAAGCATTAATTACATAATATACAACAACATAGAAAGAAAGTAAAATGAAGAAAAAAATTACTTAAATGTACGAACTATGAATAACTAATGATACGAAGAAAGAGAAAAAAATAACATGGGAAATGTTTAAATATAAAAACTATATATACATATATACACATATGTGATTCAAAGCAAATTAAGAAAAACAAAGACACCCACTGGTTATTTAATTTAGAACATTTTGTTTTATGTCACTAAGGCTGCAATTAAAAATATCGAAGTCGTTACATAATTTGTTAGAAGTACTGCAAATCGTATATAAAGGTGAATTATTTAGTACGTTGGTACGCGGCGTAGGTAAATAGAACACTTGGTGATTACGAGAGGTTAATCTGGGAACGTGAAAATTAAGCTTACTAATTATTTCGGGTGCGTCAAAATCATTGTGTAGTAATTTAAACAAAAATACTTGAGAAAAGTACGTACGCCTATCCTCAAGAGTAGTCATAGAATATCTTTCAAGCAAGTTACTGTGCGGAAAACCAATCACTGGATAGGTACCGTCGGATTTGAACCACAGTAATTTAAGAAATCTACGTTGAACTGCCTCCAAGTTATTCTTGTGAACATCATAACTGGAACTCCAAATTAGCGATGCGTACTCAAGTTTCGATCTGACGAAGGATTGATAAAGAATTTTCAGAGTATCAGTATTAGTGAACTCTCGACTAGTACGAACGATGAATCCAAGGGCTTTGGAGGCTTCGGACACAATGGTATCGATATGATCAGTGAAGGATAATTTACTATCAAAAATTACGCCGAGGTCGCGAAATGTTATAGGTCTTTGAAGTATGACATTATCTAACCTGTAATCAAAAATAAAAGGTGATGTTTTTAAAGAAAAGGACATAACGTTACATTTACTAGGATTCATGAATAATTTATTTACTATACACCAGGTGTTTATTTTGTCAAGAGAAGTCTGAAGTTGAAAACAGTCATCGATTTCATCAATTACTGTGAAAATTTTTAGATCGTCGGCATATAAAAGGTGAGGCAAATTAATTTCGTTCACTATGTCGTTAATAAATATGTTAAAAAACAAGGGCCCCAGAATAGATCCCTGGGGAACTCCAGATGTGGCAGCAAATTCTATCGATTTGAACCCATTTAATGCAACGTACTGACTCCTATTCATTAAATAAGATTTAAACAAAAGGAGCAAAGAATATGAGAAGCCGATTTTTTCTAATTTATTAAGTAACAACTGGTGATCAAGTCTATCAAACGCTTTGGAGAAATCGGTATATATGACATCTACCTGCCCACGTTCATTTAGGGATTCAGAAATATATTGAGTTACACAGAATAAATTTGTTGTTGTTGAACGCCCTTTCATAAATCCATGTTGATTAATAGAGATTTTGGTGTTAATCGAATGATATATTCTATCATGAAGTAATATTTCTAAGACTTTACAGAAGTTACAAATTACAGAGATTGGTCTGAAGTTCTCAATATCTAGTTTGTTTCCCTTTTTGAAGATGGGACATACTTTGGAATATTTCCATAGGTCAGGAAATAGGCAGTTTTTTAAGATTAAGTTAAAAATTAGAGTTAGAGGATATGCAAAGATGATAGCGCAATCCTTTAATAAAAAAGCTGGAATGGAATCAGGACCGGTCGTCATTTTGGGTTTAATTCGTTTTAGAGCCCGAATAACCTCATCTTCACTGAAAGAGTTTATGCTAACAATAGGGTTATTGTTAGGTATATCGGTCACAAAGTGATGTTCGTCGATATCTAATGAAGACTCATTATAAGATTGACCGAAATAATTGGCAAATGCATTTAGTATATCAGAGGGATTGTTTAGCGAAGATCCCTCGAAGAACATCTCTTCAGATACACTGGCCGACCCTTTTCTACTTTTGATGAAAGCCCAAAATTTATTGGGATCATTTTTTATATTGTCTTCAGAGTTCTGCACGAAATTTCTGTAGGCTAAATTGGTATCATATTTTATTTCCCTTCTGATGTTTTTGAGGTTATTGTGTATAAGTGGATCACTGGTTCTTGCATACTGTCTCCTAAGACGTTCTTTAAGGCTAATTTTTTTTATGATACTGCCATTAAACCACGGAGGATATCTGCCGCTACGAGAAGTCGATTTCTTAGGTACACAAGATTCAAATACAGAGTCAAGTTTGTTGTAAAAATGAGTGCATGCATCATTGACGTCATTAAAAGAAGAGAGGGAGGACCAGTTTATGTTGAGAAGGTTTTCATACAATTTGGAGAAATCACATTTGCGGAAATTATAACTAACGTCATGATTAGTTGGAAAATTATTAATAAGGTTCTTAACAGTACTTATTTCAGTTGATATGATCAGAGCAGGGTGATGAAAATCTTCATTAGTTAACGGATCAGGAGATTGAGATACATCACAGTTTTTGTTGTGTAATACTAGATCAAGAATATTGTCATTGCCATTAAATATTGAGTTGTATTGAGATAAATTATTAGTGTCTAGAAAATTATTCAAGGCTCTAATTTGGGCGTTAGATTTTGAGTCTTTTAGGTAAGATGCATATTTGGGGATATTAAAATCACCCAAAATGACTATATCATTATCGCTATTTTGTAAATACTTCAGGGTACCTAGTGTCTCAAAAAAATATTCAAAATCGGCAACAGGTATACTCGGTGGTATGTAGATAACAAATATGTAAAGAGACTGATAATTATTTGAAATTTTTATACCTAAGATGTCGATGGCAGGTATGTTGTTAAAACCTGCAGTATCAAGGCTTAATAAAGAAGAAGTGTATTTTATATTTACTGCTAATAGTACCCCTCCACCTTTTGATCTATTAATGGCAGCAAAATCTCTATCTGAACGAAAAACATTGAATTTATTGCTGAATAGTTCGCTATTAAAAACGGAGGAATCTAGCCAGGTTTCGGTTAAAGCTATCACGGAATATTCGGAGCACGCCGATGCGTTGTAAAGTTCGACCGTCTTAGTTCTGACACCTCGCGTATTTTGATAGTAAATTAAAAATTCTCCACTACTCGTATTGCGACCTACATTCGTGAGATGAGCTTCCATTGAGGGACTTGCCGCTGATTGCTATTGAATGGTTAAAGCTAGTATATCACTACGAAGTTTATCGCGTGCACGAATATACGCAGTACACTTATTAGTATCCCAAGCAGCGTGATCTGTGGGGACATTTTTTAAATTCGAGCAATTCGAGCATGTTAAAGTTTCAGAGGTGCATAAATGAACTTCATGATTTTGAGCACACCTTGGGCATGACACGGGTTTGTCGCAATTATTAGAAGAATGGTGAAATTCATTACACTTGAAACAGCGGTAAATATCTAAAGCATCGAAAACAGTGCAACTATCGTAGCCTATGAACAAATTGCCAGCCTGAATGACTTTATCGTAGGAGCTCCTATCAATTTGAAATACAGCCTGATAAATGTTTTTGTTTTTCTTTGTGGCTGTGAGTTTAATAAATGTACAGCTACAATTTTCGGAAAAGATGTCATTATTTTGCTTTTTTAAATAATCCAGTAAGACTTCTTCGGAGTAGTTTTCTGTGATTCCTACGACACGGATTCTAGGACTAACACCACGTACTTCTCTAATTTCGTACGAATCTGCGAGATTTTCTTGGGCCAGTTTTTTAAGTTTTTCATTGTCTGCTTTGCTCTTGCATCCAATGAGCATACCACCATTTTTAATATTTTTAACTTTCGACAGCTGTAGTTCTGACGTCAGAGGATTGATTTTTTTGTTGATATCAGACCTTGTCTGAGCGTTAGGTTGATCCTGTTTTTTTGGCTGGATGATGACCGCAGGTTGAGACTTACTCTTAAGGATATCAGAATATTTAGGTTGGGTGATAACCTTAGATACATTAGCATTAGATATGTTATCAGCTGCGAGTTTTAGGAAATCGTTCTTGAGCGAGATAAAAGTCGAATTAAGAGTAGATAAGGCAGATTCAATTTTCTCGTTTATTAACTTACTCAGCTCGGTGTGATTAACTGTAACACAATTACCAGTGCAATCACTGCATTTCCAGGTAAGTCCATTAGTTTTATCTAGGATGCGAACTAGATCGGTTTGTTCACTAACACATGCTGAATGAAATTGTTTTGTACAGACATCACAAGAAATACCCGACTTTCTGACTGCAGAGTGACACAAACCACACACAATCATGATTTAGTAACGTTTGCATTTACCACTACCATTCAAACATCACTAACAGGAATTAAAAGTCTGTGACGGTGCACCGAAAATAATGTTAAAAATATCACAGTATTTTGTTCTAATAATTGTCATTAAAAACACTTTACACTTTGCACTTAAAAGACGTGGCAATATAATATACCTTTAACACCCTACGCCAATAAGGCAGCAGCATGGAACAGAGCACCAAAAGCTATACTTAGAGTTGAAGGCGGATCCTATTCTAGGAATGCCCACGGACATTACAATCCCAAAGTATAACTTTAATAAAAATTTCAAAATCATAATACCAGACAGGGAAGACTAGACAAACGGTCCTCCAATACCGGCACAAACAGTCTGGTATACAGATGGCTCTAAGACAGAACAGGGAGTTGGAGCTGGGATTTATGGGATAAGGTCAAAAACGAAAATCTCAATAAGTCTAGGAAAATACGCCACAATGGGGGTCGCGGTGGTCAAGGCCAATCAGCCAGCTCCTCCTTCCTAATCTAATCTGATCTAATCAAGTCTATTGAGATCGCCGAGTCTATGCGTATAGTGACGTAGCGCCTGGCCACGCCCCATTTTCGCGAGATGGAAATTTGTAATAGTTTTTAAGATACTAAACGTGCGAATAATAAGATTCTGATTTTTTGCAGATCCATTAATTTATACTTGCACTTTCGATTTGTGAAATAAAAAAAAAATGCCGAACAAGCCCATTGTATGCCAGTACTTAAGGGTTAAAACTTTTAGATTTATGACTGTTATTTAAGGAAGTGTCTACGCAACCGCCGCGGCGGATCTTTTGCACGACTTATTGAACCGCCGCACAGAGAAATTGGAATATTTTATGAAATTTTCTGAAAAACAAGGCGGGGGGACACCCCCCGCATCCGCCTTTTTGACTGCGACGCTAATGCTGCCTGCGGCGCTGATACTTAACTATAACCCAACTACCTAACAACTTAAAAGAATCACATGAAAGAGATAAATTATTATATGAAAAAGAAGAACATTATTTCTGTTGTCAAATCCAACCAGAATTTGTGAAAAAGGATATTAATCGTTACAAAATATTTAAAGAAAAAAGTCCAATGGGCAGCAGTTGAACCCGGGACCTGTTGCTCCACAACGCGACAACGTTACGTATAGGCCAGCGATCCACGTCGAGAACACCGCTATAGCACAGAATAAATAGTATGTAAGCAAACCAATTGCCGCGGCGGTCACGTAAATAGTTAAAGCAACCGCCGCGGCGGTTCGATAGCAATTTATTACTATACCGCCGGCGGTTTACTAGACACTTTCGTTATGGAATATATACAATTTTTCACTTATAGGTTATGTTAGGTTTAATGCTGTTAATTAGGCTAGTCCACTGAACTGTACCATATAAATGAAATGCCAATGTCTATTCCTATTTGTATGTAAAATTGAATCTCGCGCAAGTATGGCGACGGGAGGTCTCGGCGCAATCGCATTGTGTAACACGCCAGGGCCGGCTCTATTTCTATTGCAAGTGTTTTTAATATGACTTTTTTTCAGAAATCATCAAAAATACGCGTGTATAGATTACTATATATATATATATTTCTTATTTATCGGGGACGGTAGCCCAGTGGTTTAGCGCGTCTAGCTTGCATACTGGTATACCTAGCGAAGCAGGTTCAATCCCTGCTCACCGCGAAATAATTTTAATTATAAAATTATCCCCAAGATGTGGTTCGGACTCCACTATAAACTGTAGGGCCTCGTTTCTCTTTACCTTACACAAAATCATTCTGGATTTTCAAGGAGTTACCTCGGTGACTTAAGAAGCGGTTAAGAAAACATATAGTTAACCTTTGTCTTAATTTGTATTAAAGAACAAAAAAAGTTGCCATTCCCAAAACATATATAATTATTTAATTCTTTCTAGTAATGTTTCTTGATAATGCACGATCATATTGATGAGAGTTGAATATAGAGTCCACCAAAAAATGAAGTCATATTTTCTACCTCAGAGATCGAAATATAATTTAGAATAGAATAGAATAAAATTGTATTGTGTTACAAAGTTACACAAAAGATATGAGGGTTCAACATGCTTAGTTGATTTTCAACCCTACCCGCATGTAATAAAAGATTACAAAAAGCTATTATGATGATAAATGTTTTTTCTAATGATTATTATGAAATAATGAGTAATTAATTGTAACATACATAATATTAATATACAAAATAATTATTAATATATGATGATAATATAAATACAAAATACACATAAGTACAAAAAATAATATTGGGTCATGAAAATAATACTAATAATGCAATATATAAGAATTACTGGGAGTTAAGGTCACTTATAAGTATAAACACAAAGCAACAAGGACACAGTAATAATAATTGCATATATTAAACATAACCTCTTGTTTATTTATAAGCGTCTAGAGAGACCGAAATGCGAAAGCTTCGACACGCCCAACACGTGATATCATTAGTTTGACTATTTCTTCTTTGCCCTAGCGTTAGCTTCCAGCGAGATGGTTATTAGCGCATAGGTTACGCTTTAACTTCGCGAAGGGTCCCGGGTTCAAGTTCATACGTCCGCAGAATTTTTTTTAAATTCTGTAACGATTAATATAATTTTTTACAAATTATTTTCTGATTTCTTCAGGTTTTCCTTCATTTAATATAATAATTTCATTCTTTCGTGTGATTTTTTTAGGTTAGGTTAGTAGGTTTTTATTTGGATACCTGATTGTTAATAATTATTAGTGCTGCAGGCAATATTAGGGTCGGAGACAAAAAGATGGGGGGTGCGGGGGCGGGTGTCCCCCCGCCTTTTTTCCACAAAATAACGGAATATTTCAATTTCTCTACTTGCACGAATTTATTACACATTTACAAGGTAATGCGCATGCTCGAAGCTTTCGCATTTCGGTCGCTCTAGACGCTTGTCTCTTATTTTGTTTTGAAATTGAAATTAGAATAGATCAAGTCAATATCAGTAATGCAAATAATGTTGGATTGTTTCAAATTATTTAGGTAGATTCACAAATAGCAATGAACTTTAAAATTTGCAACGGAAATTATGGAAAATAGGTGAGGTTAGAGAATTTTGTATCCTAAAATTCCACTGAATTCTATATAGGTATTTATCATGTAGAGTTAAGTAGATATCTCGGAAAGTATAGCCTATCGAAAAATTTTCAGGCAAAATTACCCACGTTAAAAGAAAAGATCCCAAAACTCGGAGTTGTCGCCGATATTTAGATAGTACCTAGTATATTTTATAGAATAGGCAAGAACAAGATACTTACTTAAAATATAACAAACCTTTGGCCCGATTCTTGCAAAACAGTATTTACAATACAATTCCGGACCATATTGTTTCATTATAACTTATCACGAACTGTAAATACCTGCTAAATAAAAGAATCGATAAAAACGAGAGAATTGTTTGACGACGGCTCTGAAATTCTGCACTAATCCAAGACCTCCCGCTACGGGAGACAAATCAAAGAATAATGGCGTCGGCGCATAATGTCTTCAAGAAGCATTCTGACTCAAGCACCAACATACTTTTAATATTAGATTTCCACTGCGGCGACGCATATGCCGCCGACCTTCAATCGCATGTAGGCCATATTTTGTTCACGCGCATATATCTGTATTGGTCTTCCATTTATTATGTAGAGTTCAGTGGGCTAGTCTGAATGCATAGGAATAAAATCATGTGGATAAAAAACTATCTTGTCAGTACAATATTTACAGGTCCAAACACAACTAGTGATGAGTAAGAGTATGTACCTATTTGGAATATATTGCAATTTTTAGATCAACCTCTGTTTTCATTCTTTTGAAGGACCGATAGGATTTGAGTAAAACTAAAGATCAGATCAGCATCAAAATACCCTGAAGAACTACTTTTGGTCACTTAAACTTTACTTCACTTGAATCTCGAATTTTCACCACCTTAAACCTTTAATTCCTAAGAAATTTAAGCAATTAAACTTATATGATCCCTTAAAAACAATTTGGTACCCAATCTACATGTACATGAACATGCAAAGAGTTTAACACATAGAGGAGACAAGCTCCATAAGCGTAAATGTATAAGCAGCGGTAGACTGTAGGCTTTTCATCCTTTTCACACAGTTCGTTCTCTCTTTGTCGCACAGTACATGAGGGGAGGTGACGATTGCAATACATTGACAGTATGACAGATGACAACATATGTGTATACCTACCTGGGACTTATGGGTGACTTAGTTTTTCTACAAACTTTACAAGTATAAACTATTGTCACAAAAAATAATTAATTAATATACAAATTAAACGTGATAAACAGATTAAACGTTATAAACAGAAGAAAAATTTGAGAAAACACGTGTAATTGTAAATAAAGCAGACCGCTATTCAAAACAAAGATTAAAAATTGACGGTATTTGTGAAAACAAAGCGCACCGGGTAGCGTAATTTCAAAACATACTTAAGCACAACGCCAGACCCGTCCATCCAAGCGCTCATTGGTTATTTCAAAATATACTTACGCACGACGGGTTTCTGCAAAATGTACTTCGTTTCAACACATTTCATAACGCACAACATTATCTGCCAAAATATACGCCAGCACAACGAGACCTTTCAAAACATTCACCGTTACAGCGCTTCTCAACTGATTGCGCTAATAGGGCACTGTTATTCTAAGGCAAAAACAATATAAAATAAAAAAACTTTGCAAAGTTATTGACAGCGTGGAGAAGTATCGCTTGTATTTGTTTTAGTGAATATTACCAATAATTATGGAAACGTTAAAACTTCTTTTAACTAGTGTTGTCGGTAAACAAGGGAATGTGGAAATATTAAAATTTAATGGTGAGTCCGATTATAAAGCACGCTTGATATGAAACTGTAAGGATCTGAAGACAACCCACTAAACATGAAACATAACTAAAATATTAAAAAACATTTTTTTAAAGTTACTTTGTCAATGTTTTTTTGTAATATTGTTTTTATGTAATTATAATTTTATTTTAATACATCCAAAAAACATTATTTATTAAAACAGCTATGTTACAAGAAATCAATATTATTTATGTGTTTAAAATATAACATACATGCCATATTGTTCATAAACACTCTGATAATATTATTGGAATGTAACATAATGCAATATTATTCTATAACAGCTCCATAATGTTATTATGTAATATTTATAAAATTATATTAACAACACCTGTGTTATTAACATTGTTGTTAAATTAAAGTTACATTTATAGGTTATAATGATAAATGTTATTAAACCAACATTCATCTATAGTCACGTGATACGCCTAAATGCTATTTATTGGCCATTCCGGACCGAACGCAACGGACGCATCCGAGACGGATAAACAAGAAGAAATGGAGAATAGTCTCACACGCCATTTTGCCTCGAATTTGTTTGCAAAGATAGCATTATAATACTTAATAGTTAATAGTGTTCAGTATGTCCGAAATTGTTGAAGTCCTGTTCGCGAAGGCGACTTTATATAATAGTTTAGTCAAAGATTATCTTTGGTTATATAGTGTTCAATATGTCCGAAAACAATAAAGGGTAAGTAGATTAAGTGTTTATTGTACACGTACTTGATAGTTATTTATTTATGCAATGAATGCGATACTTCTTTTCGCAAGTGGGAATATCTAATGCAAGTGAAAAAAGCTCATTACACTTATTAATATTAGATTTAAGAAAATATAATTTCATATAGTCTGCTACAAAACTGTTGCCTTCATCCTAAAGATGTACTGTGCTGCACAGGGCTACTTTGTAATTAAGTTTCAGTAATATTTAACATTTTTTCGAAAGTTCGGTTTCCTTAAAAATCAAGCTCACATTGATAAATTACATTGAGAAGAGATGAAAAATACTTTGGTACTTACCTAGCTAACGGTTCACACTTATTGAAAATGTAAAAATGTGTTTTATGTATATTTGAAATTAATGATGAACTAATGTTTTAAATCCCTATTTTAGAAAGCAATTAATCTAGATCAAGCAACTCTTTTATAAATTCCAACTCTTACTTGATGCAGCGGATCTTAGTCTTAGAAGCAGTAAATGAAAGTGGTGAAACTACTAAAAAGGACTTGTTGAAAGACGACAAAATTCGATGAATTTCTGCTAGTAAAAGAAATAAAAACAGATAATAACATGGAGAATCGGTAAGTGAAACTATATAGGATATTTAATGTTTAAAAATAAATTTTGATATTATATATATACCTATACATGGAACAATCATTTTAAGTTTTTATATTGGAAAATTGTCGGTCAAAATAATTTTTTCTTGATTTTCTGCTTTCCCATTAGTTCTACCCTGAAATTAGTTATTACCAATATTGTAGGAAATAAAGGTTGCAACTTTTATTCAAGCATTTTTTTCTCTATTAATAATTTGAAATTTACAACGACTACAAAGGTGAAAATATGTGCTTCATTGCAGTTTTTTTTCTTATGCTTCATTGCTCCTGCGTATAGTAATTAGTTCGGATCAACTGACAAATTGACTATTAATATTTACTAAAACAAA
Source organism: Stenurella melanura (assembly GCA_963583905.1). Classification (NCBI taxonomy): domain Eukaryota; kingdom Metazoa; phylum Arthropoda; class Insecta; order Coleoptera; family Cerambycidae; genus Stenurella; species Stenurella melanura. The sequence continues at coordinate 201,691,848 of OY757309.1, forward strand.
TTAAATAAAAGTTTTTTGATTGCAAGAATGGTATTCCACATTTTTTTAATATACCTACCTACTCCATTAGTTCAGTATATTATTATTGCATGGTTTAATTTTAAATATTCAATTTGTTAATAAGTAGGTATATGTCAAACTTATGGGTTGTGTTGTGATAAATTTGACATTTAAGAGACTATCCAAACAAAAACATGTTTGGAAAAAGCAACCCCTTCTCCCTTGTAACATTTATGGACCCCCCCCCCCTAAACGAGCGTTCGTTTCTAAACTTCCTCCTTCCCATGACACCGAATTTAGAATGTTCCATCTACTATCAATAATTTTAACAATTTGCTCTGTTTTAATTTCAGATGCGGTTTAGAGTTGCTTCCCGAATACCACCAAAGAATGTTTCGAAATTTCGAGTGTCTACGATTTTCAAAGCAAAGAATGTCTACACAAAATATTTTATGTTATTTTCACACAATTTATAAATCAATGTTTATTTTTTTTTATTAAATAATGCACATTATCTCAAAATACACTATAAAAACCAAATTGATTATGATAAAGTCCATCAGAAAAAATTTTGTGTGGTAAATATTATATCATCCGTACTAATAATTTAACCGGGTTTGAATAATAAAGAACATTTATACATTTCTGCTGGTTTTATTTATAAGCTGGTTCAGAACAGGTAATACACTATGTATAAACGCACAATTATTACACATAATTGTGCATTTTCAAATTTTTATTTTATTTTCAATACAAAAACCTCTAGATAATTCTGTTCAGTTGTCGCACAAGTGATCTCTAAGATGTTTCTAATACATGCACTTTAGTTGATTTTAAAATTCGAAATATAACTATAAATATATTAAGTAATTCTGGATTTCAAGTAATTAACTATTTTTTTAAATTCACCTATTCTAAACAACATTGAAAGGCACAAAAGTTATATTTGGTGCTTTGTTATTAATAATTAGTGAACATATAATTGTGATTATGTTTTATAAATTCTCAAATTAATTTTTATGATTCTATGATACAATTTTATTTTTTATAATTATTTACAGGGTGGTCTTTGAATGATAGGTACAAGGTTCTTTCGCATAATATGTTTCTTCTGCTTTTTCACTTTTGTTTGGAAATGATTGAATGACATTTACACAATTCTAAAATGAAGGGATGAAAAGTGAAAATATAAGATCACATTTAAAAATCTAACGGCACAAAATGCAAGGAATATAATGGTGACTATACTGTACAGTAGCATATTATATTCCTTACATTTTGAGCTATTAGATTTTTAAATATGAGTCTACATTTCCACTTTTTATCCATTCAATTTTAGAGTTGTGTAAATGTCATTCAGTCATCTCCAAACCAAAAGTAAGAACATAGAGGCGAAGCATCATTAAAGAATCTTGTAGCTATCATTTAGAGATCACCGCCCTGTAAATATTTATAAAATATAAAATTGTATAAATGTTAACAAACAGTACATCAAAAGAACATTATTTAAATATAATTTTCATAATTAAATTATGTTTCTTTTAATATCACTGAAATATTATTGTAGTAATCAAATTAAAAGGTTTATTTTGTTATATTTAAAAAATGTAGTCATAATGTAGTATTTAAAATATAACATTAAAACATTAATGTAGATATGTTGAGAGGATATTGCTTTAATGTTGTGTTTTTAATAATATAACTTTGTAACATTGCTGACTGGGACATAATCTATAACATACTTGTTGTATAAACGTTAAAATTATCTATTGAATAATGTTACAAAGTAACGATGATACATTACTGTTTTATTTCGGTAATGTTTTCATGTTTAGTGGGAATTATAATAACTAGTGTAATGTGTGGGTCTAGAAATTTTCTACTGTATCGAAAAGTCAATGGGTTGTGCGAAATACATGGCCTCATTTACAAAGAATCGTATTTAGAAAAATGTATTACTGCCATCATACAGACGTTAATAAAATAAAGAATCGCGTAAGAGACAATTTGTTAGACAAAAGGACGAGACTGTGGGTCCAAAGTACTCCCTTATTACCAATATTTTAAATAATAGGCCAAATGCTAAAATAAATTATGTATTTATCTATTTTTCATGGTCGCGTTTAAGTTTTGTTAAAATTTTAATGCCTTTCAGTTACTTGCTTTGTTTTCACTTTTACTCTTAAAAGTAAAAAAGTTGCTATTGTCTCGAACGAATTATTTCCAACTTGTTGGGAGAATTTTTAATTTTATAACAATATAAAGTTGCAATAAATTGATAAGATTTGGTTTTACAGCCAGTTCCATAATCATTTAAAAATGAGCTTTTGCTAAAGTTGATGTTACAATATCAACATTTCACTTTCCACAAAGTATTTTCCATTCTAATTTATTAAAACCTCCTTTAAAGCTGATTATGGAATTGGCTGTCAACGTTTTACTTTATTATTTAAGGTATGCAAAGACGATTTTTTGTGCTGTAACGGTGTATGTTTCGAAAGGTCCCGTTGTGCTGCGGTATATTTTGGCAGATAATGTTGTGCGTTATGAAATGTATTGAAACGAAGTACATTTTGCAGAAACCCGTCGTACGTAAGTATATTTTGAAATAACCAATGAGCGTTTGGATGGGCGGGTCCGGCGTTGTACTTAAGTATGTTTTGAAATTACGCCACCGGGTAAGGCTGAGTTGTGTGCTGAGTTGCTTTGTAAAACAGAGTGGAGAGAGAGGGTACGAGGTCTGCGACAAGGACAAAAAGCCTACAACCAAATCGCGGCTCCCGGCAAATCCACGGCTTATTATTGTCTTCTCTAGTTATTAAACTCTTTGTGAACATGAACACTACTTCGTTTGTTTGTTACTCTCGACATTGAACAATTAGAATAGAATGACAGAACTCAGCTTCAGGGTTACCGTTTTCTATTAACCGTATTCTACCTACGTTGGGAATAATTTCGATCACAGACTACCAAAATCTACTAACTTAAAATTAGATTCTACCAAAAATCTACCGCCATCTGGCGTCGGGCGGCAACATTATGAAACAATACCTGTTTAGGGGACACCTAAAAGTTAATGTTCGGCGTGAGTTAACACGACTACCGCTAGATGGTGCAACACTACTTTTAAACAAAAATACCAGCAGTAATAAACACTTAATATTTACTAAAATAAAATTATATAATCGATAAATGAAAACATTTTGAACGAAAAATTCGTGCCTAAACACTAAAGCTTAAGCCTTACCTAACATGTCAGATATACATTGTTAATTCTAGTACGTCATCTGTCGGAGACGGACTTAACTTACCTAAAAGACTGTAGCAGTTGTCTTTATAGTCATTTCATTGAGTTCGATGCTACTCCAGTAGGTGCCACTTAGGTTACTTGCTCAAATTATTATAGATGGAGATAAAATATAGCATTAAAACTGGGACTCAGAAAATCTACTGAAATCTACTAAAATTATTAACTCTACTAAAATTCTACTGTCCACCCTCATTTTTCTTGAAAATCTACTAATTTAGTAGGCAATCTACTGAAAACGGCAACACTGCTCAGCTGACTGTCAGAACCCCAGGTCACTATAAAGAAGCAGGTTGCTTCGTAACATATCACATGAAGTATATTTCTATGTTCATAAATCATAAGTTAGGTATCTATTTAGTTAGGATAGAATTGTTCATTGCCAGAATAATGTTCAAACTTTCTTCTATAAAATGATGATGAAGAAAGAGAAAGCAACCACACGCGGCTGTCATCGAGGTCTACACGTGGTGTTGCACTTGCCGATTCTAATGAGCCAACCTGTCTTTTAGTAAGCTTGGGCAAATTCTTTAATGCGTACATTGCGTACCCGACAAATTCCGAAACCGTTTCCGCTGGATGTCGTATCCCATTAATTTGGAGTTAACAACTGTCTACTTCTATTTCGTCATCTCTGTCTGACTGTCCTATCTTTTAAATCTTTAGTCTTTGCTGACAGTTTCCCTCTTGTATATTCTGTGGTACCGAACTAAAAGCGACGATTCCGATTCAGTATTCAAGTATTCAGTTGTATTCAGTCATTACGTCATTAGTAACTTAGGTTAGTCACAGCCGAAGGGTAAATTAGGTAACTATTAAATGAAGAAATCAAAAAGTCAGTTATTACTTGATCTTATCATAACTTGTTCTTTGTATGTCAAGAGAAACTTTCATTAACATCAATACATTTCATTTTGACAAACATACCATCCAAAATTTTAGTGTTCTATTTTGAATATACCGCATTTATAGTTTCCCTTTAACTAAACTAAAGTACTCATGCACATGCGTAGACTACGTCAGTATTTGTGTCAACAAGACATGAGTGACATCAGCTGTTTAATTATTTAATTGTAAATTATTTATAATCTGCTGTGAAATATTTAGTTCATTATATTGTGTAAGTGTGTAACAAACTAAAAAATGGAAGGTAATAAAGACGAAGCAAATAGGTGTATAGAATTAGCTGAAAAATACATCAAGGAAAAAAATCGGGATAAAGCAGAAAAATTTTTGCATAAAGCAGAAAAATTATTTCCCACACATAAAGCCAAGGGTTTGTTTGTTATTGTCGATACAGGTAGGTGATATATTTAATAAAATTATTATTTTTAGAACTCTTACTTAAAATTAACCTAATGGCACCAAGTAGCTCTGAAGCTACCCAAACCAGAAAGCGAAGAGCAGCTCAGAACGTTGAAGAAACTGAAAAGAGAGCTCCTGAGTATTCAATTGAGCAAGAAGAAGCTGTAAAACGAATAAAGAAATGCAAAGATTATTATGAAATATTGTGCGTTAGTAAAGATTCAACCGATTCTGAAATTAAAAAGGCTTACAAAAAATTGGCATTGCAAATGCATCCTGATAAAAATAAGTGTCCTGGAGCATCAGAGGCCTTTAAAGCAATTGGTAAGTATCTGCCATGTTTATTTAATTCCCTGTGCCTTCTTATGCTTGTGCTTATATTTAGCGTAGTGGCCATTTACACGTCTGACTTAAGAATATTTATTTTCGCGTCCTTCATTTTTATTGATCGATCATGCATGATGTACGCACGTTAGTGTTATTTTGTGAAAAAAAGGGGGGGGACACCCCCGCACCTCCGTTTCTTTGTCTGCGAAGCTAGTACTGCCTGCGGCACTATTAATGATTAAGAATTACATATTAGAATAAAAACCTTACCAACCTAACTTAAAGAAATCACACGAAAGAAGGAAGTTATTTTAAGCAGAATAAGAACCTACTAACCTAACCTAAAGAATTCATAGAAACGAATTTGTCAGAAAAATATACTTATATTATATTAATCGTTACAAAATTAAAGAAAAAAACAAACCACCGGGCATATGGGTTTGATCCCGGGACCTTTCGGACCATAGGCGAGAGCATTATCTATGCGCTAACCAGGCGACTGAAGGTGAACACTAGGGCAAGGAATAAATAGTCAGTTTAAGGCTACCATACCACGTGGCCATGATCGGCCAATAAAAATGAAGTACGTGAAAATAAATATTCTTACGTCGGACGTGTAAATAGCCACGCCACTTCGTATATTTAGCAATACTTCTACTTTCGGATGCCATATTTAATGATATTTGTTTGATTGTAAACAACATCTATCTTTATTATACTCTTCGCAAATACAAAACAAGAGTATATTGCATGCGATCGGCACATTTCTAAAACTGGTAATATTGCTTGTAGAGAAAAAAATTCATATCACTGTGTTAGTGATCGAGTTCTGAACAACTTTCAAAATATCCGTCTGTCTTGTCTGTCCGTCCGCCCGTTCGTCCGCCGTCCCGTCCGTCCGCCGCCCGGTCCGTCCGCCGCCCCGTCCGTCCGCCGCCCCGTCCGTCCGCCGCCCCGTCCGTCCGCCGCCCCGTCCGTCCGCCGCCCCGTCCGTCCGCCGCCCCGTCCGTCCGCCGCCCCGTCCGTCCGCCGCCCCGTCCGTCCGCCAGTCCGTCTGCTCGCCCGTCCGTCCGCCAGCCCGTCCGTCCGTCACGTTTCTTGTAAACAAGATAACTTAAGAATGAAAAGTCCCATTGCATTGAAATTTGGACAGTAAATTATTAGTGTTAACTAGAGGAAGAACCCTATTGTTTTTGAACAAAATCGAATCACATCTACTACTATGTAAAAAAACGAAACAAAACAAAAGATTTATTATGTTTTGTTAGGTTAGGTTAGGTTACTCTTTTTCGAGCTTTAGAGTGTCCACAGTTAGTTAATTGGCTAGCTTGCTTGGTCTTTTTCGAGCTCTAAAGTGTTTGGCGGAAGGTTAGGACCCACGGGAAGTGTCTGACAGTAATGAATGTTGGTTTTTAACAGTATTCTCTCAAACATAGCTATATAAAAACCAGCCATCATACTATGACATAAGTTCGTAGTGTCTTTATGTACCTTTAGCATCTGGTTACCTGGTTTGGCGGCTCTGGGATCTTGGTCTATGAGCTTTGCATAAAATAAGTGAATTTTAAGTGAACAGTCAGGGTTCATAGCAACGAAAAAATGTGCCAATAAATGGCTGGCTACCCTAACCACTATACTTAATGTCGTTGCAGGCAATCTAAAGGTTTGTGTCTTTTTTGACACTGAAAATTGGCCTCATAATATTTTTAAAAAATTACCGTTATTATTAGATTCTTTGACAAATGAAAAATACTGTAAATTAATTTAGAAGGGCAATTATGGTATTTATACAATTAATCTAGGTAATTTTTTATTATAAAAAAATTAAAATTTTGACGAGAAAAGTGAAAACATGACAAGTCTTTATTGTTCATTTATTATTCATAAGTTTGTATCAATACATATTCTAGTACAGATATGCTTATTAAATATACCTGTACTACAAACTATCCATTGGTACCAACTTATGATCCGTCGTTTATTATAGTTGAGATTAAATAAATAGATGATATTAGTTAGGTTAAAGTGCGTTGTGCATTAAATTGTCAAATATGTGTGTGTCAAATGTGTGTAATTCTTTTAATCTGAAAATCTAACAAAAATGTTGAAAGCAGCCGAAGTTTTCCGTTGGCGAGGAAAAATCGTAACAAAGAACAATAAGAAAAGACTCATATGAAAACAAAGACACAGAAAGACAGATGTTACCACAAGACTTTGCTTTACCATGTTGCCCCGATTTTATGATCGGTTAATCTACACTTCACGAAAAGTAACGTTTTTTTATCATTGATAACACAGCCACACAAAAATAAAAAAGTGGGGTATCTTTTGATGCGATATATCATATCCAGTGTATTTTTGCCTGCTGATCACGAATCCGATGTCAGAATTGGTCCATCACATCCTCATTTTTTTGTAACCTCAAAAAATAGGTGAAAATTTGTAAAAATCGAGAAAAATGCATTCGTAAAAATGCAAAAAAAATATTTTTCATATCTAAATCTATATTCTTGTGTATTTGAATCAGCTTAACTCAAATCCACCGCCAGATTTGGGTCAGACCATCTTGTTTTTTCCTAACCTCAAAAAGTTAGCTGGATATCATGAATTTTGAAAATTCAACCGATTTTTACGAAATTTAGTACCCGAGGGTTTCTGGGGTCGCTGATCACGAATCTGGGGTCAGATATGCAAAATTTTGACAATATACAAAAGTAACAATTATTTTCACCGTAAGGTCTATTCCATATTGTTGCTGGTGTGGTATATTTGATGGCCTTATTCTTATTAGTACGGAACAATATTATTTTGCAAGACTGCAAATGATGTGGGGAACCCATTCTGTATCTTGATGTAATAACTCAATACCAAAACAATCCTTATACAACTTTTTAATCTTATCCGTAATGGGTACTACCGACTTACTGAATACGTATTTACAACAATTATAACAGAACACATCACATATTCTTTATCACAGCGATGAAATTTCTTTGTACCGTAAGACTGTTTTCTTGTAGCATTATACCCTACACGAGCCAAGTCACCCACACATGAAGAGCTACGGTTGCATGATGACGACGATTGCGGGCTCACTTTCCCACCCTGACCAATCGCCGATACTGGGTTTCCGAGTTCCTGCATCGTAATTCTTTCCCTTCTGCCTGCCATGACAGCATCAAAGCCATTATCCAGGGACTTTGCCAGATAGTGGAACAACTCCGTTGCCCACCATCACCACGTGGAGGCGCCCTGGATGCAGGCAGAAGGATAAAAATGCAGAGAACAATAAAAGTTGAAACATTGGAAAAATGGATTTAGTCCAAATCTTTGGATTTTTATAACACTTGGATCTACCATCTTGAATTTTGCAAATCTGACCTCAGATTCATGTTCAGCGACCCCAAAAACCCCAGTATACCGAATCTGGTGGCAATGGGTTGAATTTTCAAAAACCATGATATGGGGCGCGTGCAAAATCTGACAGCTAACGAGAGTGGAGGGCATATAACCTCAATGTTCTAAATTAATATTCGTGAAATTCGCTGTTTTCGTTTGATTTTTTAACTTTCTAGTGCTATCAGCTATTGAAATAAACATTTTTAAGTTTCGTTTTCATTATATATAGACAATTATGTGTTTTGTACAATAATGTTTCCTTTGATTTGGCGAGATGTGCATTGTTTACCTATGTGTTTTTAGTTATTTTCTTCGTATTTAAACAACGTATGGGATTGATCTTATTGGTATATATAGAGCATATTTAGATTATTAAAAAATTAAATACTGTTAATTATTCTGTTACCAGTTTACCACAAAAAGCCATCATATTGTATGGAATCTGGTTGTCAAAGTTTCACTGAATGCCAATTTAAGCTTTAAAAGGTATGTAATTATTACTTAACATTGGAAAACTTATTATGTAACATATTTAATAAATACATAGTAGTATACCTACCGCATGCACGAATAAAGTTATAGTTATTTCAGATTGCCATCGAATTACATCAAAGAAGATAAGTTTGTGGTCAATTAAGAGTTCAAAAAAAAATGTGATTAAATGCTTTAAGGCTGCATAACCCATAAATTTATTTGTTAGTCAATCTTAGATGAGTTACCTTACCTATAGTTCAGCAGATTTTCCTGAAAATTATAGAGTATAAAATTTAAATTAAATTATTATAAATAAATATCCGTTAAGATAATGTCTGGAGCTATGACCATATTTCACCTTTGACTCAGTAAGATCGGATCTCTCTAAGACTTTTCGCTTTGCTCTTTAGATTGAGCACAAACTTTTCTTCTTTTGGTGTAAATCGATGGCATTCTGAAATAATTAATAATTTTATTTTCATGCATGCAGAAGGTATCTATGTATTTATTAAATATGTTTTGTTATATAATAAACACTAAATTCCAATGTTAAGTAATAATCACATGCCTTTAAAAGCTTAAATTGGCATTCGGTGAGACTTCGACAACCAAATACCACAGAATATGATGGCTTTTTGTCGTAAACTGACAACAGAATTATTAACAGCGTTTAAATCTTAAATAATCTACTAGAAACACATAGGTAAACAATGCACATCTCGCCAAATCAAAGGAAATATTATTGTACAAAACACGTAATTGTCTATATATAATGAAAACTAAACTTAAAAATGTTTATTTCAATAGCTGATAGCACAAGAAAGTTAAAAAGCCAAACGAAAACAGCGAATTTCACGTTAATTAATTTGGAACATTGAGGTTATATGCCCTCCACTCTCGTTAACTGTCAGATTTTGCATGCGCCCTATTCAGCTAACTTTTTGAGGTTAGGAAAGAAACAAGATAATCTGATCCAATTCTGATGGTGGATTTGAGTTCAGCGGATTCAAATACATAAGGATATAGATTTAGATATGAACAATTTTTTTTTTGCATTTTTACGAGTGCATTTTCCTCGATTTTTACTAATTTTCACCTATTTTTTGAGGTTAGAAAAAAATGAGGATGTGATGGACCAATTCTGACATCGGATTCGTGATCAGCAGGCAAAAATACACTGGATATGACATATCGCATCAAAAGTATACCCCACTTTTTTATTTTTGTGTGGCTGTGTAATGTATTCCGTGAGAATAGTTGAGCTTACGATAATTAAATTCTGCAGTTATTTTATTTAGACGTTAAACTATACAGGGTGTTTTATGAGAAATTGTACATACGTCCAGGGGCGGTAGACGGCCACTTGGGTATTCAGGAACGGCCATTGAAATTTTCCTGTCGCTCTTAATTTCTGAGGTACAGGGTGATAAACTGATTTTGGTCCAAATTTATTTTTGCCAGAATGTCCTTACTATTGATCGGATTTCATTTAAATTTTAGACGCTTTATGCATTTATCACAGTTGATAGATTGCTATTATATATATTTTTTAAATTCCAGTGCCGGACTTTTTTAATTTGATTTTTCCGATTCCTGTAAAAGAGATCACCCTGTAATATATATTTTTTTAATATTCAGGTGCCAATTATAATAAATATAAATACATCACTAAACATAAATATCTAATTAGATTTTTTGTCGCACTTCTGTTGATTTTTTTACAAGCAATTGAATTTGGCAAAAAGGGGAATTTGAAGAAAAACAGCTTTATTTGCTTACATTAATTGTCCAAATAATTCAATTAATTATTGAATGAATTTAAAAAAAAATTTTTTGGTCATTTTAAACAAAAAAGATCTCGTCATTTTTTCGTAAAGTTGACCGTTTCCAACTTATAAACAATTGAAAGAGCGCGCATCTGGCTAAAAACGCCTATTTAACAATTCAAAATGTAAGCTTTGGAATGAAAAGATCTGCACTTACTCTTCAGGATATTATTAATGAGTATTCAAAGATTCTATAAGAATGTTGCTGAACACAAAAAATTCAATTTTTAATATTGTATTACAACCTTGAAAATTACGGTTTTTGTGTTTTTTCAAACATTAAACATTTACAAGTCAGAAAAGGTCAACTTCACGAAAAAATGAGACCTCTTTGGTTTAAAATGACCCTGAAAAACCTAAAAAAATAATTCGGGTTAACACGTTAAGTGCTGGTGATGTCTTAAGGCGTCATCTCCCTACTACTTTTCAATGCTCATGGCGTCTTTAGACGTCATAATGCCCAAGGGCGTCATAAGCAAAAAAGTGTAAATTTCATAACGAGTGCCCATCACGCCTTTGGATGTCATGTTTTTTTGTTTATTTTTGATTCCATATTTTTTTTTTTAAGATTATATTTTTGGCAATATCTAGCCAAAACCAGTACACGTGCAACAAAAAGACAAGCTTGATTAGGTTAGCCTCCAGGTCATACAGGCCATATTACGTCGGCAGTGAAAGTGTTAATAATAGATTTTTGCTATTTGTGTAAAAGAAATTAGTTTAGACAAATTGGGACCAGATTTTTTTCCGGCAAAATCTTGATATTTATTCAGGGTCATGTCCTGAACGTGAATACGCAAAAAAATCGCTTGGGGCATTTTTTTCATACGAACGCGAGGTTTTCGCCTTGTCTATATTGTTTATGACAACAAACAATAAATGCCAAACTATCTAGGCCTACTAATAATTATGTAATAATAAAATGAAAAATGTTTGATGATTTCCATTATAAAATGTACCTAGCTACACTTTCTTTGGAATTAAATAAAACTTTGGTTTTAAGTTTTTTGTCAATATTTAACATTATTTACCGAGTTTAAATATTTGGACAATTCACGTAAACAAATAAAGCTGTTTTTCTTCAAATTCCCCTTTTTGCCAACTTCAATCGATTGTAAAAATATCAACAAAGGTGCGACAAAAAATTTAATTACATATTTATATTTAGTGATGTATAGACTTTTATAATTGACCTGAATGTTAAAAAAAATATTACAGGGTGGTCTTTTTTACAGGAATCGGAAAAATCAAATTAAAAAAGTTCGACACTGGAACTCAAAGAAAATTATAATAGCAATCTATCAACTGTGATAGGTAATATAATAATAATAATAATAATAATGGCAATAATAAGTATGTTTATTGTGTTAATAAAAAAACAGAAACACAAAAAGATTGGGTACATATTAATGATTCAAACCTAACTCTAAGAATTTTACAATAAAAACATGAAATACAGCCAAATACTGGTCACAATTAAAATAATAATAATAATAATCTTTATTGAAAATAGGACAACCTAATAATATATGTTTTTGACATATTCCATGTGATATAACAATTTACAATGAAATTCTTATATTTAAAAGAACTAACAAAATAAATATGAATGAATGAACTAAACAAATAGTACTTTACAAATTACATGATACTTAAGACATTATATTCTATTTTTATTTCAATTACTTTAATCACAATCTATTCATCTATTCATAATAAATTCTTTTAGTTTAGTTTTAAAGGTGTTTAATGTTGTAGCATCTTTTATAAATTTGGGTAACTCATAAAATTTTTGAAAACCTTTAAAATACAATGTATTGATAGAGTTACGACAGTTAGTTCTTGCTATATGAATATTGTTTGTACATCTCGTATTATATGTATGAATATCTTTGTTGAAAGTAATAAAATGCTGAAAATATTCAGGAGCCATACGATTTACTATTTTAAATACAAAAATCATGGTAAAATAGTATAGTCTAGTTTCAACTGGGAACCAATTAAGAGATGTCAACATTGAAAAAATTGGAGTAAGTCGACTTGCCTTTAAGATGACTCTCATTCCACGAGTTTGCAGTTTTTGCAGCATGTTTAATTTATTAAGATTGAATAAGAATAATATTAAATGCACAATAATCAAAATGCGGCTGAATAATAGTATTATAAACTGTGATTTTAGTTTCAGTTGATAAATGTTGCGCTATTCGACTAAAGAAATACAGTTTTTTAGAAATTTTCTTATATGTATATAATCAAAGTGATGGTCAAAATTCAAAAAGTTATCAAGTTGAAATCCCAGATATTTTACTGTAGAGACAATTTTAATTTGTTCACCATTAATATTCAAATTTATGTTGTCAATGTCAAGAGAACTATACTTATATTTTGTAGTAAATATCAACACCTTTGTTTTTTCCACATTTAATTTTAGTTTAGGTATTGAGATTTAAATATCTATTCACAGATACTAAGATAGTATTCATTTTTTGGATAGCTCTCTCCAGGTTAACATCACTACAAGCTACTAAGGTATCGTCAGCAAAGAGGTTAATAAATTCACATTCTACAAACAGTTCAATGTCATTTATGTATAATAAAAATAGAAGGGGACCTAACACACTATCCTGTGGAATTCCAATATTATTATCCATTTCGCTTAATACTGTATCATTAAAGTGGACGCGTTGTTTGCGATTTTTTAAATAGTCACAAATCCAGTCAAGTACCTTACCACCAATACCATATTGCTCTAACTTAGATAACAATATCTTTCTATCGATTGTCTCAAAGGCGAGCCTTTAAGTCCAGGAATACAGTAATTATTATTGTTATTATTATTGTCATCTAAGCTAGTTTTGGTGTTGCATAGTGTAATTTGTAATGCTGTTTCACATGAATATTTTTTTCGAAAGCCGAATTGATTATTTATTAATATTGGATTTATAGAAACATGGTCTAATAACTGTTCGTTGACAGCTAATTCAATAAGCTTTTCTATTGGTGGTAAGGTATTAATTGGACGAAATTCTTCAGCCTTCGTAGTGTTAGCTACTTTCTGGATAGGAATAATTGTACTAATTTTTAATGCACTTGGAATTTTACCAGTATTAAGAGAAGTATTTATTAAGTTTAGTATAACATGGCCAATAGATTCAAAAACTTCTTTAACTATTCTACAGTTAATGGTTTCATGTATAGACAATTTGTTATCTAAACTGTTAACTATTTTTCGCAAGTCTTGCATGGAAAGCATTTCAAAGTTGTCGAATTATAAATATAAATTATTGTTTAAATTACACCGCAGGTTTCAGTACTATCGATCCTTTGAATAATATTACCAATACTTTCAACAAAATATTCATTAAAATTATGTGCAATCTGTATACTGTCACAAACGACTTTATGATTATTACCAGTTCCAAAATTTACATATTTTGGCATGTCTTGATTCTTATTATTGACTAGCTTTTTAAGGGTTTTCCACATTTGTCTTGGATTGTTTCTAAATCTGTTTAGTTTATCAAAATAATACTGTTTCTTTCTTTGTTTTAAAAGATTAACTACACCATTTCTATGTACCTTAAAAACTTGCCATTTATTTTGTTTTTCATTGTCCATACACATTTTGAACTCCTTGTAAGCTCTATTCCGGTTTCTAATTTTATCAAGCACCTCATGATCTAACCATGGCAATTTAGATTTATACTGGAATGATTTTATAGGAGCAATACTATTAATTACAGTTTCACAATTTTCAAATATTAACATCAATAGAGTTTAAATTAAAATTAATCATTATAAGACTAGTTTTAATTTTATTTAAATTTTACTGATATCACAGAATGATCGGTTATTTTTGGACAATCATGAACATCTGTCACTATATCAATTTGATTTGTTAACACATAATCAGTTGTCTCACTATAGTCAGTAATACGAGTAGGTTTTGTTACACATTGTTTGATTCCATATGTTGTTAAAAGATTTTTAATTTTTTCGCCATAGAATGAAGTACCCATCAAGTCTATATTAAAATCGCCAGCCAACACAAAATGACGATTTGAGAGAATAACACATCGCAAACTGCTTCAAAGTCTTCTATAAATTTAGAGTGTGAACTTGACGGTGAATGGTAGAGATATCCAACAATATAGACTGAACAAGTGAGATCAATTTTTAGTAGTTTACACCAGTAGTTATCTTGTAGCTCGAATGTTTTAAAATTGGAAAAACTATAATTATTATTAATGTACAAGATAACACCACCTGTATGTCTACTTGTTGAATCTCAGCGGATATGATTCTAATTTTCAAGTTTTATTTCACTATCCTCAATATCAGCTGTAATTCTGGTTTCACTAAGTAAAATTACCTTGAGATTATAACAAGTAATACTTCCTTGGATTTGATCACGATTTTTTACAATACTCTGGGCATTAAGATAAATTATATCTGAGTTTAAAAGTACATTTGTTTTTCTCATTATATTTTCCCCATTGCAGGTTACTTCCCTAATAAATCGTTTTCTGTCTCTACTTGACCCCTCACATCCTGTCTAGAGAGTCTCCTAAATTTGAATCTCTCGAATGCAACATTTCGTGGCCAGAAATTTTGAGCATATATGGTCTCTAATAAGTCGTATTTTATTCCTACTTGGAAACACTTGCTGTTAGGTCTTGATTGTTCTATTTTAGTTTGAATATGTTTTACTATAAGATCATCTTCATTGGTGATGTTGGCTTTCTTTTTAATATAATTCCTCACTATAGTCTCATTTATTGTGTCAGGGATTCTAGAAATAAATAGATATGCTTTCTTATTATCATCTGCCTATAAAGTGTTCATTTTCAGCTACTTCACCGGTTCCTATGAAAATATTTCTTTTTGGTCTACGAATATTTGTATTTATTTTTGGTATGATTGGCGGGGCACCCGCTATTTGGGCCCAGGATGTTGTACTATGGCTGATGATATTTGATGGTGATTTAGCTTCGTGTTCAACTTGCCTGCTTTTGGTGTCTGCTGGCTGCATTTTTGTGATCATTGGTAGGGGTACTGACTACGTTCTGGAGTTTGAGGAGACATATGTGGTATTGTTTGCTGCTTTGTTTGATTTGCAGTCAATCGTTGAAACTTCAGAACAGCTTTTGTTGGTTTTCACTGGGTTTTCTGGCCTCGTATAGACCAAGCAAATGGGTAGGTTAAGTCGCAAAATGTGTCCGGAGGGAGATCTCTACGGGAAAAGTTGTATTGAGCTGAGATGTAAAAAAAAAGCCTAATACACTACTAGCCCCACCCTTTCCTTAAGGGCAGAAAAAGGATGAAATAGTTTATTTTTGCGTATAAATAAGTAAGAAAACGAAAACGATGGTAGATATGGAAAAAGGTTTCAGATAAAAATTGTAGAGCTTAAAATTCTGCTTAAAAAAGGCCATATGCATTTATACCGTATTTCTGATGGTTTGGCTGTAAAACCTGTATGACGCTTAGGGGCTGAATGGAATGTTAAAAAAAATCGTAAAAAATCGAAAAGTTGATATTTTTAATTATTTTCTTTTTGAATCTCCTTAGAAAAATCCCCAACTTTCTTTCCAGAGATAAAGTATCCTTGTCTACTTGTTTATATAAAAGTTATGAATATCTGAATTTTTAAATTCACGATTAATCAGGGTTGAACGTAGCGAAAAATATTTTTTTAAGCAACACTGTCTTCTTCGTGAAATTTCCTTACAAAAAGTCCTTTACAGTTTTTTTTATCTCACATACCAACGTTGATATCTAAATAAAATTACCATAATTCCTACAATTTTTATTTCACTCGACGCCACTGGAATATAGTCTAAGAGCTACTGGCCTCGGCAACCCATTGTCCCAATGCTGGAAATATGTTAAAATGTTAGGTTAGGTCTCCCCCGATATTTATTTATTCACTTCTACAAACTTTTGAGTTACAGACCTCGAATAGAGTAGCGGCAACAGAAATACTTAGCACGCTAGAGGTCAAGAGTTCAAATCCTATGTAGCGCCAAAAAAATTTTTTGCTTTTTTTTTTATTTTTCGACCCAAATCTCTTGCTCGAATATTATGTTACCTATAGTTCACTTCTGTAAATGTTTCTTTGTCATAATATTTTGTATTAGAGCGACAGAAAGCGTTTTCGATTAATGAAGTATTTTTGAAATCTACAATTATACATTGAAAAAGGTAAGAAAAGTTCATACATTATTTTCATTTTACGTTTTCTCACACTGAAAAAAAATTAAATGTGTAATAAAATAAATTCAATATCTCACACAATCAAAAATGAAACCAGGATTTTTCAAAAACTCAACATATTGACATATCATGCCTAGTGGAGTCAATGAGGCTGAAAATATGCATTACTTAATAATTCCGGGAAGCGGTAACTTTTGAAAATACATCTCTGACATGTCGGGAACAACATACCAAAAGTTACCAATAATAGTCCTTGAGCGTCATTTGTTATTGAACAAAATAGTTGCCAAATACCAGTTATTGTCAAATATCTCTTGAAATATGTTTTTCTTATAAAAACTAATAGCGCCGTTCGAAAGTACGGGAAATTTTACATAAAAATGTGTATGAAGTTATTTTTTACAATGAAAAATGTAGGCTTCAGATCGCACGAAAATGGAACGTGGCGATGCGTAAGGCGCGCGAAGCGAGCGGTGTCTTGGGCGCGCTACACCAAATTTGTTGTACCTTTTGAACTAATTGAGCTCAACAAGATCTAATTGAAAGAAGAAACATTATACTTATAATTAAAAAAATGAATGTATGTAGGAATAGTACATATATGAAATCGGAACATAAAGAGATTTCCGATGAACTCTGTACTTAGAAGGTCAACCATTTTTACATTGTTTAAGATAAGAACCTAGAACTGTCTCATATTTCTCTTGAAGTAATATATAAAAAGATCCGGAGAGTGAAAAAAATTCAAAAAATTTATTTTTGAAGATGTACACTTCCAAAATTTCAAAATTTTGAGAAAATGACAAAATTTGATATGTATAACTAACTTCAACCATCGATTACTCTGGTTTCAATTACGTTATTCGATTTCTGTAGGCGATTTTCAAAGCTTGAAATATGTCCTTTACGAAGCTTCAAAGTAATTTACCTTACAAATTATATTAACCCTCTTAATTTTAACAGAATAAAAAAAGTATTTTTTGTTCTAAAATTCGTGAAATTAGGGATAAGATAAACGTTAATAACTTTAAAAAAAAAAATTATTTAGCATACCTAATTACAGCGATTTCTTATACATTACTTCAAGAGTAATATGTGAAAGTTCTTATCTTAAAAATTGTAGAAATCGTAGAGCTTATACCGATTTCATCGGAAATCTCTTTATGCTCCGACCTCAATATACATGTACCATTCCTACATACATTCATTTTTTATTTGAAAATATAATAATCCAATAGTCACATAGTGGAGCGAAAAAGGACATTGATGTGTATAGTTTTGTAACACCAAAATTATATCATACCTTCTGGGGTATCACCAGGAGTATATATCTGAGTTTTGGACTTCCAAAGCCTATTGCGTTTTTTTTTATAAACAATTTTGTTTTTCGAACAGCGTTTATTTAGGTAAAGAGGTGAATATCTCCTGTTCTAGAGGTCCGATCGGGACAAACAGAAAATCAAAATCTTGGCAATTAAAATTTCAAGAAATCTGCGTTAGTTTTGGGTCATTTAAGTATGTATATATCATGCAAAATTAAATAAACTGGCTAAAAAGCCATTTTTCATTTTAACGCCCAGAAACGTCAAGAATTGCGATCGGCTTCAAACTTTCAGAAAATATACCTTTTGTTGAAAACAACAAATTTTTTAGGACACTTTGAAATTTTTTTTATCAGAAAAGAAAGAGAATTGCGAGAACTTTGATTTAAAATAAAGTTAATTTTCATCTATATGAACTCGAGATAGTTAACTTTTAGCATCTTGTAAAAAGATAAATAGCAATATATATACACACACATACACATAGAAATATCCTGGGAGGCAGCGACCGTTTTCGTGAAATCATTTCTATAAAGCTCATTTTTTTCCAAAGAGAGTTTAGATAGTATCTATAATGAAGGTTCAATTCTACCAAACTCTTAGTGGTGCATAAATGAGTAAAAAATTAAACATGTAAAAAAATAGATGGACGTAAATTTCAATTTTCGAATTGTCACGAATTGTCAAAAAATGACGATTCGCCTTCGCTCCTGCCGGCCTCAATTTTCGATTTTCACCTCGCGACTCACGTTGTACGGTCATTGTCGACCTTCTCCTCGCCATAGAGACATAGAACGGGTCTCCGATCGCCGTATTTATTGAGTTCTGACGTTTGAAAAATTGACTTGCGTTCTTGCTAATCGGCGACTATTTTTAAGTGGTTTCCCGAGTTCGAATCCCGTCCGGGGATACTGTTTTTTTTTCGTTTTCAATTTTTTGGCGGATATTTTTGATTCTATAATTGCTATTCGCTCCGTTCTATTGCATTTCTCGGAAAAGATTTGCATTTTCCGCCGCGGAATATTAATTTGCACTATTTCAATTAAAGATCAGAAATTTCCTTACCGAAACATGTAATGAAAGCTTATTAACAGATCTATAAAAACTGCCTGTTCATTAATACTAATGAGGAATATAATTGGCATGATTTGACTACGTATTGCCGTTTTTGCAACGTCTACCAAAGATTTATCCACCCAATAGCGGGGGTAGAATGTGATTCTTAATCAAAATAATGCAGATTAATATTTCGCGGCGAAAAATGCAAAACTTCTCCGAGAAATGCAATAGAACGGAGCGAATGGCAATTATAGAATCAAAAATATCCGCCAAAAAATTGAAAACGAAAAAAAAAAAAAAGTATCCCCGGGCGGGATTCGAACTCGAGAAACCACTTAAAAATAGTCACCGATTAGCACGACCGCAAGTCAATTTTTCAAACGTAAGAACTGAACAAATACGGTGATATTGGATACCCGTTCTATGTCTCGATGACGAGGAGAAGGTCGGCAATGACCGTACAACATGAATCGCGAGGTGAAAATCGAAAATTGGGGCCGGCAGAAGCGAAGGCGAATTGTCATTTTTTGACAATTCGAAAAACGATATTTTCGTCCATTTATTTTTTTGCAACATGTTGTTTAATTCGTTACTCTTTTATGCACTATTAAGAGTTTGGTAGAATTGCACTTTCATTATAGATACTATATAAACTCTCTTTGGAAAAAAAATCTAGCTTTATTGATATTAACGCGAAAAATCTGTCGCTGCCTCCCGAGCTAAAACAGAGTTGTCTCTGAACAGAACAAATATTTGACATTAGCCAAGAAAAATAAGGTTATAATTTTGTAAAGATAAGTTAGCAGAATATTAAATTCCCCTAAATACATTCGTTAACTACTAACTTAAGTAAGCCGGAAACAATTGAGCACAGTGCAACAAAACAAGAGGTAATCTCGATATATAAATTTGAAAAAAGCTATTCAGGCTAACAGCAATGAAATGTAAATGTTCGAAAAACAGTTTTTATAAGTTTAAAATGTTTTTGGACGTTTCATATGAAGTATAAATATGTTTCAAAATGATACAGTTCGAATATTAGCCATTTGTTAATTAACAATAATTGGCCAAAATACTAAAAGTAAAATAACTCAAGTTCAAAATAGCCCAAAAAATCAATTTGTTGTTATTTGGTTTATATATAAATTTCAAGAAAGTGGCCAATATGACTTTAAAAATAAATGTTTAATGTCATCGGAAAGCTGGCATCGAGATCTACATTTGAAACAAAATGATCCATTTTCGAATTAATGGCACAAAATATATTAAATATAATCTCGGCGGAAAAGGTACAAACTCACAAACATCACATTTTCAAACCTTAATATCTAAAAAGATACGTCGAGTGGAGTTCGTATAATGCCTCTATGGAAAAAATATGATTGGTGATTGACGTTTTGTGCGGTAAATTGCGTCAGCGAAATCAGAAATTCAGTTCGGCACGAGTGAATCAAAAACGGCTCTTTTTGACATTTGCGATAAGCATGAATTATTGACTAGACCGCCGCGACCGCTAGCAGTAAGCTCCGCCTTTCTGTCGATAGTTTATACAAAACTATCTAGAGTTGTCCCTAAAAAGTCAACTTGCGTACGTTTCTTCGTATAAAGAATATCAAATACTCAATAAAATAAATTCATAAACTGAAACACGAAAAGACAACTAGGATTTTTCAAAAACTGGACATGTTATCACTTTCAAATTTTTGAACTCGATAGTACACACAACTATAAAGATTTTGCGTTAAAGAATCAACTCGTAGTACGGTACTTCATACCGAAATCAAATCTTCGTTTATATTTTTATTGTTTCAGATATTGAATGAATTTTTTTGAATATTTAATTTTTTCTCAATATGAAGAACCATAGAGCGAGTTAACTTAAAAAAAAAAACTCTATAGTTTTGTATACCATCTACTGCCAAAATTTTAAAGTGATATATGTAAATATGTCAAGTTTTTGAAGATCCTTGGTTGAATATTCAATTTTTTTTTAATGCGAAGGAACGTAAAATGAAAACAATATTTGAACTTTTCTTAAACCTTTTGCAATGTATAATTACAGATTTTAAGAATACTTCATTTTAATCAGAAACACTTTCTTTCACTAATACAAAATATTATGGGCATCACGCTACTCCAAAATGGAAGCATTCCGACGGAGGCGCTTAAACAGTCCTCTGTTGAATTTTTTTTATGAAGACCATATTGAGCATTTTGACAATATTTAATTTTTTGCTGAAAAATGTACAATTCTGTTAAAAATAACACGTTCTACTATTTTAGAAATAGTTGACAAAAGCCACGGGCCTGTGATTCTCAGGTAATGTGTTATCTAATTTTTTGTGTAGAGAAAAAACTTTGGCTATCTTTAAAATAGATGGAAATGTTCCAGTTATGGAGTTCAATAAACTAACATTATTTATTATAAATGAATAATGTAGTGGTTTGATTTTGGGCCCGGGGCCATGAAATAAATATTTTTGGACCGAATGAATACCCTTCAACCCTTTAACTCAGCTCAAAATTTGTTTAAAAATGTATGCACGGTTGTTTTAGTAATGTAACTGTATTGGCAGACAAAAATAGTGGTGCCTAAACGAAGGCAGAAAAAAAACATGTTTTTAAAGATTATGAGATCTGCTTTAAGTTCACCATTTGAGGTCTCCAAGTAATAAACTTTGTGGAATTCTATTTTATAGAATTCTTCCTCATTCCAAAATACTGTTATACATTTGCTTCTAAAATGATCTCTAAATATATAATCAATTATTGTAATTTAAAACATATTCGACATTGTAAGATTTTTTTGTAAAGTTCAACTTTTCTCATTCAAAACATTTCCGTTTATATAATTAAAGTATGAATTACATCCTGTTCGTGCTTTCAATGTGAATTTTTATAGTTAAAAAATATATTTTTCAATAAATTTTGGATGAAAAAACTAATAGTGTTTTTTCACAAGCCTATTTCTGAATAGCTATCCAGGTCACTTAACACAGTTCTTATCTTGCATTATCTCATTTTCAAGACATCACCTAACCTGTATCGATATCGACATTCGGGAGCCTTCCTGCTGGTGCATTTACTTAGTTATATCCATTTAAAAATTTCATGTTTTGCATTCTCCAACGAGACTGTTTGAAATTTCAAATCCATCCCGGCCGTAGCAAATCGCGTTAAGCGACGACTTTCATAGCGGATTTCTCGGTTCGAATCCTATACAGGTGTACTTTTTAAATTTGTTTTGAACTTTTTAAAATTTATGTTGAACTTTTTGGCGGATATTTATTATCCTATATTCATCGCATTTATGCGATTGACGTTTAAAAACTATAAAAAAATAGAAATAATCCACGTCCAAGTTAATGAATTTGTTCACCACTTCAGAGTCGTATATCACTATATTCGACACCATTATTTTTCTACTTGTAGAATATAAATGAATTAATAAAAAAAAACAGCTTGTTACAAATCTGTCATGCAGATGAACAGTTTTTGCCTCTAGATAGGCACTAACCGATATGTATGCTAATCGTATTTTCGTAATTACCGAATGGTAATTAATCGATACAGAAAAAATCAGCTTGTTATAAATCTGCCATCCACAGTGAAATATCTCGCAGGTTAACAGTTTCTGCTTCTGGAAACCCACCAACCGATATGCATGTCAATCATATTTTTGTACTCATTGTGACACAAGTAATCGATAAAAAAATATCAGCTCCTTACAAAAACTTCCACCAACCACGAAAAGCATGTAGACTTTCAACAGTCATCTAGTGAAGTTTCCACCACCAAAGAAATTTCTCTTATCACTATTTTGTCTGCCAAGCTCTAAGGAACAGGATTAATAATGTTTCTAGCTTTTATAAATATGTTGGGTGATTGCACGCTGGCTTCCTATGTGATATCTGAAAATGCAAACTTTGTAGAAGTAAAAAATAAACATCAACTTAAACGGCAACCAATTTCAAAAAATGCAAGAGTGCTCACTCTGCTCACCCCGTCGACATCCTTTCGCCACACCGGCCATTCCTTCTTTGGGAAGCCTTAAACTAACATCTTGGCATATTTCCAGCCTTGTGAAAATGGGTATGTTGTCGAGGCCAGTAGCTCTTAGACTATATTCCAGTGGCGTCGAGTGAAATAAAAATTGTAGGAATTATAGTAATTTTATTTAGATATCAACGTTGGTATGTGAGATAAAAAAAACTGTAAAGGACTTTTTGTAAGGAAATTTCACGAAGAAGACAGTGTTGCTTAAAAAAATATTTTTCGCTACGTTCAACCCTGATTAATCGTGAATTTAAAAATTCAGATGTTTATAACTTTTATATAAACAAGTAGACAAGGATACCTTATCTCTGGAAAGAAAGTTGAGGATTTTTCTAAGGAGATTCAAAAAGAAAATAATTAAAAATATCAACTTTTCGATTTTTTACGATTTTTTTTAACATTCCATTCAGTCCCTAAGCGTCATACAGGTTTTTCAGCCAAACCATCAGAAATACGGTATAAATGCATATGGCCTTTTTTAAGCAGAATTTTAAGCTCTACAATTTTTATCTGAAACCTTTTTCCATATCTACCATCGTTTTCGATTTATACGCGAAAATAAACTATTTCATCCTTTTTCTGCCCTTAAGGAAAGGGTGGGGCTAGTAGTGTATTAGGCTTTTTTTTTACATCTCGGCTCAATACAACTTTTCCCGTAGAGATCTCCCTCCGGACACATTTTGCGACTTAACCTACCCATTTGCTTGGTCTACGTAGTATTAGCTGCTCTTTTAGGACCCTGAGTTGGTTTTTCTGTTGACGTTAAAAGTCTAATAAGATCTACATTACTATCTCGTAGTGTTTTTATTATTTCATTAATTGTTTGCCTTTCATTTTGTGCTTCAGCATGAAGATTTTCATATTTGTTGCATAGGGTGATCTTTAGATCTTCGATTTGCTTGATAAAAGTTGCTTGTTCCTGTACCTTGTTTTTTAATTTGTTATTTGGAAGTAGTACAGTTCCTCATGAAACACCCCGTGTATGTAGAAAATTTGGAAAATGTGGTATTTTTTCAATGATATTTGAGCTGTTATAACACTACATTTCCCGGAAAAACTCATGTTAAATTAAAATCGTTCTAAATCAAAAACGGTTTAGCAAATCGATTTGAAATGTATTGGAGTGATTTATGAACACATAAAGAATAATTTCCCAAAATTTCATTAAATTTTTAGCACTTTTGAATCGCTCCCATTGAGCTGTTATATTCAATAACACTATATTTCTAGTAAAAGCTCATGTTAAATTAAAGTCATTACAAATCAGAAACAGTTTAACGTATCGATTTGAAATTTATTGAGGTGATTTATGAAGACATAAAGACCAATTTCCCAGAATTTAATAAATTTTTTGGCGCTTTCGAATACTTAAATTAACATTGTACTTTTTTAATATTCTATAGGTAATGCCGTGGCTGTTCTAACTGACGCAGAAAAAAGGAAACAATATGATTTATATGGATCCGATGAAGAACGTATGGCTACCAGAAGTAGTAATCATCATCATACTTATAGTAGAGGTTTTGAATCAGATGCTACTGCTGAAGAGCTCTTTAACATGTTTTTTGGTACAGGATTCAATGGTTCCAATGTATATGTTCGAAGGGGTGGACGTTGGCAGAGGCAGACTTCTGGTAGCCAACAAGAGCATCACCCTCATCATAGAGAGGTAAGAATTACTTTTGTTAAAACACTGATCATGTGAAATTTTAAAGTAATTGTGGAAATCATTGTTTTATTTTAGAAGATATTCAAATTTACTTACTTTTTGTCGGGTGTTTTGCCACTGAAAAATATTTAAAAATTTGAGTGAAAAAACCTCAGCACCAAACGGATCAGACAGAGGTTGGTTCTTGCATACTTAAATTGTTTCAAAAAGTCTCACACCTAAAAATATATGAACTAGAACAAAGTTTAAAAGTGAATTATTATCTGTTTGCTTACATTTGTATTGAAGCATATTCTTTATAGGATTTTGCAAACAGCAAAAAAAAGCTATGTATGAGAACTAAATGAAAAACTACGTGTAAAAGTATTAATGAAATTTTTGCGTTCTTTAGGTAGGTAATTAAATTCATTTTAGGCCTTTGTTCTCATTTTAACTGAATCTTCATGACCGTAGGGGATTATGTAGATACTAGTTTAATCTGCATGGCCGTAGGGGACTTCTAACACTGCTAGTGTTAGAATGAGAATTTTCAAAAAGAAATTAGACAAATTCGTTTTAGGTTATCGAAGGAATGCAAAGATTTCATTAATATTTTTACAC
The DNA here is from genome assembly GCA_963583905.1 of Stenurella melanura. Classification (NCBI taxonomy): domain Eukaryota; kingdom Metazoa; phylum Arthropoda; class Insecta; order Coleoptera; family Cerambycidae; genus Stenurella; species Stenurella melanura. The sequence goes on from OY757309.1 coordinate 201,717,408, forward strand.
ATAGTTTTCCTTTTAGTTCTCATAGATAGTTATTTTTTCTGCTGTTTGCAAAATCCTATAAAGAATATGTTTCAATATAGAACAAAGTTATAAACTAAAAAATTAAAATTAAAAATGTTTGATCCGTTTGGCGCAGAGGTTTTTCCGCTAAAATTTTTTAATATTTTTTAGAGGCAAAATACCCAACAAAAAATAAGAAAATCTGAATATGCCACAAATAAACCATTATAGACAATATATTAAATTTAATTTTTCAATAAAAATTGCAAATGGTACTATGTAGAATTCGATTTTCTTTAAAATTACATATGATGGTACTACCAAAAGGATGTAATTGAAGTTCTGATCGATTATGCTTGATCACCAAAGTTCGTATCTTCTTAGAGCGCAATTTTACAATTATGAGTGGCGGAATCAGACAGATTTGTAAGAGCGTTCTTACTTTATATGTATTTCACTAGCGAAAAAATGATACAGTTATACTTTGTCAATTGTTAAAACTTAAAATTTACACAATACAACGCTTAGGACACCAAAAGGGTTCAGTTATTGAGTTATAAAAATTTGTTAGTAAGACTTGTTCTAAATATTTGTCTAAATGTCTAAATGAGTTTCTTGTCAAATATCCAGGTAATACTTACTCTTAAAACGACCTTTCAACTTCCACAGATGTAGTAGGGGCATTTAAAGTACTTGTGTAAAATTTTGAAGATGGCATGTATATTAGACTGCCTACAAAATAAAATAAGGCCATATAAATATTTTGGAGACCCAAATAACAAAACTTGACTTTGATAGGTTCAAACTGGAACCGTTTTTAACCTCCATTCTTTTTATATCGGGCTACTCTTAAGGAGGTAAATGATATAATTAAAAAAGTTACTCACATGCCGGCTGCGGGAATCGATGAAATTAATGGAAAAACGTTAAAAGCAGTAAGTGATATAATTTGTATGAAACAAATCGTATCTAAAAAAGATCTTGCTAGCTCGGTGGATAATGCTAACCTATGTACCAACAAATTATACCACTGGCGCATTAACAACGGATTGTTACTTAATGGTGACAAAACATTTTATATATTTTAACAAAAAAATGTAAGATACAATTTCAGTCCATTAATAAAAATCAACAATAAATCAATCAAACAAGTTAATGATATAAAATTCGGTGTAACCATTTGGGCACAAACTAACATGGAAAAAACATATGGATAGTCTCATTTCCAAACTAAGTAGCATTTGACTTGTTATCACACAGTTAAAACAAACAGTTTCTACAGATGTTTTAAAAATCGTCTACTACTGTCTCGCACATTCAATACTTAAATATGGCCTAATATTTTGAGGAAATTCAGCTCACAGGCATAAAGTATTTGTAATGCAGAAAAAGATAATAAGATTTATGGCAGGTGCAAGTCCACTAGAATCATGTAAACAAATATCAGACTACATAAGAAATAATGATATACACAATTATCACACGCGCATTAGAAATGATTTACGACTACCATTTTCACGATTAACGGTTAGCAAGAATGTACCAACATACCAAGGAATCATCTGTTATAATCGCGCTGTAAGAATACTTGGTACTATAGAGAGCTACAGAACTTTCAAAGCAGTATTATTTCAACATTTGAAAGATAATGCATTTTATTCCATAGAGGAATATTTAAATAGTTAATTTCAATATTTATGTATTAGAAATAGGTATTATTCAATAATAATTATCAACTTTTTATTCTCATCTTAACATTTTAATGTAAATCTGATTTTAATTTCTTTTAGAGCATCACTTTTGTGATTTATAATATTGCGTGAATGTGTCATAGTGTGAATGTATTGTGTATGTATGTATGTATATGTATCACTGGACTAGTCTGAAGTTTTATACCTGTAGTGTGTTAAACTTAAATTGATGAATAAACTTCTATTCTATTCATGGGGGAAAAGTTTCTATTTGGTGTAATTAGAACATCCCCAAATTTTGGTGCAAACATTTTTAGTGTAACAGGGGTTGTTAGTTTCGATTTTTTACTTGGAAAATGGAATTTTTAAAGCTTTCAGATAGAGCATGTCTAATCGCAAACCAACCATTATATTCTATGAATTTTATGAAGAGGAATACGTTGACACTGGTTAAAACCCCCAAGACTACTCCATCACATGCTTTTTGGTAAAAAAAAAAATATGAAAACAATGAAAAAAGCACAATTTTGCATTATTAAGGGGATATTGTGAAAAGGAAGTTGGTTCTTCAAGTTTGGAACTATACAAAATCGTTGTCTATCATATACAAAGGCTCCTGCCATGTGATAAACCCTCGGATAAACCCTACCGCAATGCTTTAATCATCAATCTCTTCCTCGCAAAGTAAATACTTGTTTTTGTCGGATCCTGCTTTCCATGAAATATGATAAGTGAGGATACCAGCTATGTTTAGAACCACTCGGATCAGACCGCGGGAAGTCGTAATGGATCAGTGCAGAAAATTCAGTAATTTTGCTCTTTTTCCCATTTGCTCAATAAGTGTTCTGTGACGATGTGAATGGGTTTATCGCTTTGCAGGAGCTTTGCAGCGATTTTGTATAGTTCCAAACTTGAAGAAGCAACTTGCTTTTCACAATATCCCCATAAAAATGCCAAAATTGTGCTTTTTTCGTCGTTTTCCTAATTTTTTTTGACCAAAAAATATGTGGTGTAATCTTGGGTTTTTAATCAGTGTCAACATATTCCTCATCATAAAATACATAGAAACTAACTGTGGAGGAAACTACCCAAGGTTGGTTTGCTATTCGACACGCTCTATCCCCTGCCAGCTTTAAAGAATCCATTCTTCAGGTAAAAAATCGGTACAGCGACCTGTTACACAAAAAATTTTTGCACCAAAATTTGGGGATCTTCTAATTACACCAAATAGAAATTTTTCCCCAATGGACCTCCAAAATATATATGTGGAAAGTTTCATCGATCTGGTCTGTGATCCAAATGCCCCACCAAATTATCATAAACTACTCTTTGAGTTCGTTGACATTAGGATAGCATTCTCTAATAGTCTCGGCAACCTGTGAAGTCCTTGTGCCAAACACGTCAGATGTACCACATTAAAATAAATTTATTTCAATAGTCTCCCAGATGTCTTCAAGTTTGAAACTGCATCAAATGTAAACAGTAAAACTTTTTCCTTTATTTGCATAGCTCATTTAAAGTGATGGTGACAATGACAGCTATTGTCTGGGAATTACACTTTTGATGCTACCAAATGTGTTACCCTTGCAACATTTTCCTCCATGCCGCCGAACAATCCATAAGCTACTTTCTCATCTCTATTATTACGTCTTGAAATTCTGACATAAAGTTTCCTATAAAACTTCTTTACAATGGTGCTATATAGTCTATCCTTATCGTCAACTACCCTGGAACCTTATAATTTTTATATTTCCCAAGCATGAAATTTTGCAAGAAGCACTGATTGTCCAGTTTATTCCTCGAAATATTATGCCCAGTCAGTTTCAGTAATCTACGATAAATGTTTTTTGCCTTTCAAAATACAATATCACTTTGATACCGATACCATTTCGACGCAAAATGTTTTAGTATAGTGCTTTTCCTCAAGACGAGAACCTTTTGACAATTTTCACAATAAAGCTATACACCATCGTACTTCATCCCGGGATGTCCTTTATCCATCGGTGTACAGTGTGTTGAGAAGGAAACCAACGAAAAAAACGCCCTTTTGTAATTTATCTGCTCGACTAGCATGTCTATTTTTTTTTCCACACATCCTATTATTTTTTGTCGTAAGTGGTCACAAAAAGCTTCGTCTATACCCTCAGATGCGGACAACCCTTCTACATTGAACCCTCCAACTCAAAAATGCAGCAAAAATCAAAATGTATTTATAGGCATGTCCAATTTTGCCACACATTCGTACCCTTTGATGTACAAAACTCTTTAGATGCGAAATGCTCCATTTACCTCCAATCCTCAAACTCTAAAATTTGCTAAAAATCAAAGTATTTAAACGTACCGATTTTTCCTCACACCCTATTATTTTAGTAGTTTATGCCCCCACGAACAGTTTCGTTTTCCCCTAAGTTCTGGGACACCCATTTACGTTCAACCCCCAAAAATCTAAAATCCGTCAAAAATCAAGATTGTTTTGTCGCCAAATAAGCGAATGTGGCGAAAAAACAAATTTGATTTTTTTACTTAGATCGGTAATACTTTATTACCCTCTGTGTTATGGACACGGTGAATTACAGTGTACTATTTTTCTGGGGATAGTTAGAGCTAACGATGATAAAGTAAGTATTCCAATCATTATGTTGCATGAAAAATTTACGTAAGTAGTATTTTACTCATTTATTAAGAAATATTGGTGCTTCAAGAGCTTCTTAGTAGTTATAGTCTGCTATAAGAGTCTCACTTGCAATAGAAGTATGGCTATTACTCCAGCCAAATAGGAAAAATTAGATGGAAATAATTAATGGAGAAAGTGGAAAAGTGCCTTGAGTTTCGCATAATAAAGCCTAGATTTCAGTATACTCCAAGATCCTTGACTTGAGAGCATCTAGTTACCATATCATTGCCTATTTTGTAGGAAAATTTCTTCTCGTAAAGGTCATCACATTACATTGTGATATATTTAAGGGTAGCCTATTATTTTCACACCATGAGTTTATTTTTGTAAGGCCGTGTTGTAATCCATGACAGTCTTCTTCGTAGTTAATAGATACAAACAGATCAACAGCATATAGGAGGACATTACTTTGTATATCTTGGCAAATGTCATTGATGAAAATTGTAAATAACAGTCGGTCCAAAATAAAGCCCTGTGGAACTCCTGACGTCGCTAACACTTCAATAGAAGAAATCCCCTGATACTTCACGTTTAGATGAATCTGATAGCTTTCGCAGTGGGAGCCCATGATCCAGTCTCTCAAATGCTTTAGGTCTGTAAATTATATCTGTTTGACCACTATGAACCAGTATATTTGCGATGAAATGTGTAACTCTTACCAATTCGGTAATTGTGGATCTACCTGCCAAAAACCCATGTTGACTGTAGGAGAGTTGAGATTTAACATGAAAAGAGATTATATCATATAGGACAATTTCAAAGAGTTTCCCAAAATTACATAGGATAACTATAAGTCTGTAATTTTCAATATTAGTCTTATCACCTTTTTTAAAAACAGGACAGATTTTTGATTGAGTCCATATTTGGGGAAATGTAGTGGTTTGCAGTACTAGATTCAAAATAATACAAAGTGGAAATGCAAAAATAGAGATACAGTCTCTTGGTATACCATCGGGACTTGTCGTGAATTTATTTTTGAATTTCTTTAACGCTTTAAAACATCACTTTTGGTAATGGTTGGAATATTAATTTGGGGAACATTGCCTGTAGTTGCTTTTTCGGTTATGTCATATGTTGTTGACGTGATAAAAGATGATTGAAAATTTTGTGCAAATGCGTCGACAATGCTCTGAGTATCATTTAAGGAATTATTGTTCTAACACATTGAATTAGGTATGCTAGTTGTATTTCTCATAGTATTTAGAAAAGATCAGAAGTTGCTCTGATGGTTCGTTTTAATGTATGCTTCTATGTTTTGATGTTTTGTGAGCAAGTTCAATGTCCCTTTCTATTTTGGAATACAGGACTTTAAATTGATTAAGGTAGTGCACCCCATTATTATCCTTATATAGGTTCTATAGAAGGGATTTCAGCTTAATATCTTTTATAATAAGTCCAGTGAACCGTGGGGGATATGGTGTATTTTTAGGAGTTGTCTTACGAATACTTTGTAAAAATACAGAATTGCTATACCCTTTGTTCTTATTTGACTAGAGTATACCTTACAATCGATAAAGTATTTTGTAAAAGAAATGTGGCAGTCTATAAAAGAACTTTAAAAAGTTAAGTTTCAGGAATCATCTTGCTCAAGTACGATATCTGTGAAAGTAAGAAACTTTATCTGTCACAAGCAAGTTTCGTGACTCGCATGTCTTTCGACGTAATGCTAATAGGGTTGTGGCAGCAACTATATTAATTCTCAAATATTTAGTGATTGTACAGAATGTCCAATTTCTTGAAGCCCATTTCCAAATCGTATCAACTTTGCCATGGAAATACGTATCAAGATATTGAAGGTTTTTTTCAGCTGTATGATATGAGTGTTGCCACGGCTTCCATCTTGCCTTAACAATTTGCAATTATAACAGTTCTAATAATCTTTTGTAATTTTTAATTTAGTGCTAACAGAAATTTTTAATTGTGTGGTACATTTTAAGGTAATTGCTATCATACATATTTCTCTTAAATTATTAATATTTCACAAATTCCTTTTTTATCTAGAATCCCGAGGAACCAGTTTGCCAGAATGCCCATCATGTTTCGTCGGAGACAGGAAATGGGAATTGCGAATATAGAGACAAAGACGAAAATCAACAAGGAATTGAAAATCAACGAGAATGGCCCTATTGGAACTGGGGAGAGTATCAGTGCAGAGGTGGCTATGGTGACTATCAAGGAACAAGTCGAGAATACATCAACAATTATAATTATGCACATTCTGTGCACTATGCAGCATTTCCAGTGCCAACGATGGTACCGAGTCCTATGTGGTTTCCATCCCATTTTGCAACTTCTCCAAAATGGGTCAACATGAATGGGACATGGGTACTTACTATGCGCAACTGCATATGAGAGGCTTGTTCCCTTAATTTATATTCATTATTCGTTCATATGTATATTCAATTAGTTTTAGGTTGATCATCCAGTGCATTTGGATGAAAAATGTGTGTTACTACTAAAATACTTTGAACTTCGCAGAGATTGAAGTTAAACACTTTGCCATGTACCATAGAAATAATCAGTGTAATAGTTTACCCGTTGAAAAACTAATATTTTTTCAAAATATTTAAAAATAAACATTATATTGAAAAAAATTAGAATCAATAAAAATGTATGTGATTGTTTCACTCATTAACATGGAAGCCAATGAAACACTGTTTGTTGGGATCACTACACCAGTCAAATGACATTTTTAGTAGTAAGTCAGTGTCTAGTTTGCATTTATTGCTGTAAATCTTGTCACTAGATACTTGTCGATGTAATTTTTAATTTGTAGACACTGGAATATGGCAGCCAGTGTGCTGTCACCTGACACATGCGTAAAAGCTAGAGACATTAATCTTGTTCCTTAGAGCTTGTCAGACAAAAGAAGTGATATGAGAAATTTTTTTGTTGGTGGAAACTTCACTAAATGACTCTTGAAAGTTGACATGTTTTTCATGGTTAATGGAAGTATTTGTATAAAGCTGATATTTTCTTTTATCGATTACTTATCATCAGACCCTGGCTTCGAGGTGGTTATGACATAAAGCCAGGATCAGCTTTGCTATTCTATTCTATTCTCTAGGATTGCAAGGTGTGCACTTTTAATTTCATCAAAGACTTTGTTCTTGGATTTTACTGTTTTATAACATATATTGCAACATAGAGAGGACATAAACACTTCGGCACACTTAATGTTGATATAAATTTGAGCAATGTCCACCTCAAGATATGGCAAATATAGACACTTTTATGTGATATCGAGTCATATCCCACCGAAAGAATGAAATATGAAAATAATAAATACAAATTGCGGAGGGGACCTTCAGCTGTCTGGTATTGGAAAAAAATATTTTTTATAAATAAAAGTTATAGGTAGCTGTTCAAACTGTGATAAATTTGGGGCATTGTAATTTGTATGAGGGGTCGCTCGGCTCTTCTGCCCTATATCCCTATATACCCCGAGAGCTAGCGTCACAGAAATTTGTACTATTTGCAAATGGACAGAATGTGCGTTAATAGGTTGTCGATGAACCATTGCATATCCGCCCATCAGTCTGCCGGGCTGGGAGCGGTGCGCTGAGCAGTGGTGTTTAGTCAATTACTTACATGCAGTACCTGTCACAAATGTCAAAAAAGCCGTTTTTGATTGTCTCGTGCGGAGCCGAATTTCCGATTTTGCCATTGCATTTTACGACACCAATAAAATGTCAATCTTTCTTTTTCCGTGGAGACATCACGCGATCCTCCACTCAACGTATTTATTTAGATATTAATGTTTGAAAATTCCATGTTTACAGCTCTTCCCCACTAAAGTCAAACTAACTATCACCTTTTAATCAAAGTTTCCTCAGGCTCCTAATTGGTATGGCAGGGAAAAAATTACGTCGCATGTGCAATGTCCGCAGTTCGAATCCTGCCGGAGAAACATTTTTAACTTTTTTTTACATTTTCTGTCTTAAGGTGTTACTCAGTTATTACCAAGAAAGCACAAGGTTATCTTACGACCATCCTTGAGATATAAAAGCTAGGATATAACAATATCCTGGGAATATCCCAAATTATGCGAGGGATATCTCTGGGATCCAGGAGTGGCACTACTTTCCGTATCCTCAGAGTATCCCACGAACGTATTTTTGTGTATCCTCAGGATAACCCTGGGACCCTTAGAGGATCTGTTTTATGCTATCCATAGGATATCATTATAGGCTTTCAAGGTCGTAGTTTACCTAAATAGCCAAACTGCAAGTTGATTTCAAACAATGTTAAAAACATGGTATGCTACTAAGTCCTCCATTCACTATTGCATAGGAAACTGTTAGTATTTCACTCAGAAATAGTATTTTTGCTACTTGTAAGCTTATGTTGGAACTACTAAGGCATTTCAATTTAAAAATATGCAGCAAAAATATTATTTTGGCATAAAATGCTAGCAGTTTCCTTCGCAGAGTGTTACATGTTCTGATGCAATTTTTTCATTAACAACCTCTGTTTGCTCCGCCCTTTGACTGTTGTAGTTATTTTGAGATTTATTTTTCATTTAATAAACCCCTATGATGGTAGGCAATACAGCAAACAAATTTTGCTAGTAAAATAGATCATTTTTATAGTCATTTATTTATTCGGGTGTAAAAAAGGAGAAACAAAAAAGTGCGCTGTAGATAGACAGACATACAGTTAAGAAAGAAATTAATTAGCAGAGCAGATAGATAGAGTATCATTTTAAAATTAAGCAAATACATTTTCTTAAGTTCATTTTGATTTATTTCCATTGTGATATTGTTTTTCAAAATAACGTATTGCCGTCTCCTAGTTTAATCCTCAAAATCCCATACCTAATTTTTTTACATACCCCGGCAATTGTGTAATGGTCCATTCACAAGGAATAAATTGGTCAGTTTTAGATTTTAGCATTTTTCGTTACATTTTAGACCTTTTAGAATTTACAGTCCAAATTCATAGTAATTTTAGCATTATACCAAACAACCACCATAAAAAATGCATTTGAAAATAAAAAACAATGCTTAGGAATATTTATAGGCTTAACAGCTGTGTTTAACAGTGTTGACCATAATATCTTACTAAATAAACTGAATTTGTGACGAATTAGAGGCAACTGTTTAGAGCTATTTAGATCTTATCTAAATAATAGAATGCAGCTAGTGGACAAAGAAGCGAACTGCTGCAAATTAAAAGAGGAGTTCTCCAAGGCTCGGTTTTAGGGCCCATACTTTTTCTTGTCTACATTAATGATTTGCCACAGAGCATAAATATTTAAACACTATAGCTGTTATGTATGCAAGTGATACCACCTTTATTACAAGTGTAGACAAGGAAAGTGATAGTCAAGTCATACTACACAACATATTGCAATATGCTAAAGCTTAGTTTGCACACAATCATTTAGTGCTAAATGAAAGTAAAACGGTAAACTTAACTTTTGAGGCCAAGTCTAAGCTAGAACAAAATCATGAAACCAATGTTCATTTTTCGGGGGTACATATTGACATCACATTAACATGGGCAAAATACTTCAACATACTATGTGGGAAACTATCTAAAAATGTATTTACTATTAAGAAAATAAAAAGAATGATTAATGTGTCACTCGCAACTACTATATGGTATACTGTCATGGGGGAATGCATACCCATTTACAAAGAGTATTTATCATCCAGAAGTCTGCAATAGTCGGTGCCAAATGGGATGACAGTTGCAGATCACTATTTATATCAACAAGGATAATGTCTGTTTTCGATTATATTGTATCAGAATATTATGTACACCAACCAAAATATAAATAAGTATACTACCTATGAAGAGATACATCAACATGACACTAGAAATAAACAAAACCTAATACCTCAGCATAGACTCCAAAAAAATAATTCCATAGGTGTTAGTTTATTCATCACCTTGCCTAGCCACTTCCGAAATCTTCCAGTAAGTCTAAAAGTAAAATTAAGAAAATTTTAACAGACAATTGCTTATAATATACAAGAATATTACCAGTTGATTGCTCAACAACAAATTTTGTAGCTAGTAATTCTGTGTAAGTTCGTCATTATCTGTACTGTCTTTCTTTTGCTGCTGCGTATTGTATTGTATTTTACCATTTTAACTTTATATAACTTCTATTACCGTAAAACGGGGTAACTTGAAAAGTCGGGGCAACTTGATAAATGTGTGCATAATGACACATTAAATTATGCTGACATCTATCCGTTAGTAGTGGAATTAAAATATTTGGTAGGTAATCAGCTGATGGTACATATTAGTCGATTTCATACTCATTGGTGTTCATAAGCCATTTGTGTTGTTGTAAATAATTTTAAAAAACAGGTATAGAAAACATGCTTTTTCTGTTGCTTGAACACTTTTGACTGTGCAGATGTGTGTATGAAAGTCAAAGCATGCCAATATTTTTTTTTTGTGTACTATATATATTCTATTCTAAGTGGGGTTATGTGTACAAAGCTTATGTGTACAAAGTTGATACAGCTCAAAAGTATAAATAAAAAGTGCAATTAATTAAATAAAACAGCAAAAAACTAAACATAATATTGTGTATTTTGAAGGGGCACAATAAACCAAAAATAAGGATAACTGATTTAAAGATAAACTATAAAAATTCATATATAACCTATAAATCAACCATGTGCTCAAGACAAAATTAACTCATTTATCAAAAAAAAAAAAAATGAGTTGTTCTCAATGCAAAAATAGTACTCCTAATACAAAACCTTTATACAAATGTGATTTGTGTCAGAAAACAGTATGCAACGAGTGCTCATCATTAACATGTACCGAAGACAGATGTATGAATCTGGCTAAAAGAAGATTAAAGTTCTTCTGCTCTGAATGTGACTTTAAAGAGCTTGAGTATGAAAAATGTTTGAAATTAAACAAACAGTTGTTATTGGAAAATCAGAAGCTGCAAAACCAAAACCAAGAACTATCCAAACTAAGTCCCGACACAGAGTGCTTGAGTAAAAATACTTACACCGATTTAAGAGAAAAAATAATTCAATTGGAAGAAGCAAATAAAAACCTGCATGATGAAATTAAAATAAATTTCACCAATACTATAAAAGACCTTATTAAAACTGAAATAGCTCAGATAAAACAGGAGGTAACGGACCTTAGGGAAAGCAATAAAGAAATGGTAAAGCTCTTTACGGATGCTCCACCAGACGTCACTATAAAACCAGCCAAACTTTTCAGTACCGCTTTAAAGGGATACCAAGATAAAAATAAAGTAAACAAACCAAATAAAATACACTCAGCAGACTATAATGACATACAAACCAAAAAGGACAATCACAATATAGGAATCGGAGAAGTACAACGCCCACCATCAAAACAAGTACAATCCCAAATACAATGCACAAATGAAGATTTTCATGAAGTAAGAAGGAAGCGTAGAAAACCACAATTTGGTACCGCTGAAACTATATATGGTAGTCATTCAGAAAAAGAATTTGAGGGCAGACAAGCAGCAACAAATAATGATAAAAAAATATGGCTTTTCGTGTCCAGAGCAAAAAGCCATGTAACTGAAGAAAATGTTATAAACTATATTACTGGAAAGACTAAGGCAGACAAACAAAGCGTGTCAGTAAAACTACTTAATACATGGCACAAAACAGAAAATAATAATTGCTTCTTGGTTGGACTTGATCCATGCCTGAAAGATACTGTATATGATGTAAATTTCTGGCCTAAGGGAGTAGCTTTTGATAGATTCAATTTCAATAGAGGACAGCGGTTCCTGGACAAACCTCGCAGCACACGATACGAAAACAAAAGAGATACTGACAGCAATCAACAAGATACGGATTTTTTAACCCTGAACAATCATCACTCACCATAATGCATTTTAATATACAGGGATTGGAAAATAAATGTGATATGCTAAATATAGATCTTTCTACACATAAAATTGATATATTATGTTTGTCAGAACACTGGCTAAAACAAAATGAATTACAATCTACAGCTATTATAAACTACAAACTTGTACATTATTATACACGCATTAAAATGCAGAGAGGGGGAGTATGTATTTTTGCCAGAAATGGTATTGATATTGAACCATTTGTATATGACTGTTGTATTGAAAAACACTTTGAAATATGTATAGGTGTAATAACATCTAAGAAAGGAGGAAAAGTCTACATAATTTCTGTGTACAGAACACCAGACAGCAATTTTACAGAATTTATCCACCGTTTAGAAATACTATTTCATAAAATCTACAACAAAAAACATAGCTATATTTTGGCTGGCGATGTAAATGTGAATTTTCTTGAAAACTGCTCTGAAAAACGTAGCCTCATAAATTTTTTTTCATCTTATAATATGATACATCACATAGACTGTGCCACTAGAATAACGAGACATAGTAATACATGTATAGATAACATTTTCTCAAATTGTCAAATGAATAATGTAGATGTACTTAATTCATATTTATCAGACCATACATACCAGGTTTGTGAATTTTTAATAACTCTTAAGGAACAAAATAATTCTAGTTGTGTTTATAGAAGAAATTTTAATGATGGCAATTTACAAACTTTTCAAAATTTGATTGCTAGAGAAAACTGGCAAGAGGTATATGATGCAAACAGTTTTAACGCAAAATTTGAAATATTTAACTCCACTTTCACTTATTATTTCGATTGCGCATTTCCAATAACGAAGGTTAAAACGAAAAACACAAATAAAAAGTGGTTTACACCTCATATAAAAAGTTTACATGATCAATTGTGTGAAATGGAAAAACTTGAAAAACAACTGCAAAACCCTATTTACACAGCTAGATATAAAGAGTTTAAAATATTATACAAGTTAATAGTAAATGATTATAAAACAAAAATCAATGATGACAGGATAGCTTGCGCTGATAATGTTATGAAAGAAAGCTGGAAAATAATAAGTGAGCATAACAAAGGTCATGGCGAGACAAGAAGTTTTTGCTTATCAAAAAATAACCAACTAATTACAAACCCGCTAGATGTTGCTAACCTCTTTAATGATTATTTTACCAATCAGAACAAATCTTGTCGCAAACCCAATCTTGATAATATAAAAATAAAAAACCACCTGCATAGTTTTTATCTGCTACCCACAAATGCTGAAGAAATTGAAAGAATTATTAATAAAACAACTGCTAAATCAGCAGCGGGGATTGACGGTATTAATGGTAAGGTATTGAAATCGGTAGGTCAGTCGATATCTACAGTTTTATCTTATTTAATAAATGAATCATTTAGTGAAGGCGTATTTCCAGATGCACTAAAAATATCAAAGTGCATACCTATATATAAAAATAAAGGGCCAAAACAAGATGTTGCCAATTACAGGTTAATTCAACTTCAAAGTCAATTAGCTAAAATCTTTGAACTTGCATACTGTAATAGACTTACAAATTTTGTAGAAACGACTAACCTACTTAATGCTGCACAAAATGGTTTTAGAAAAAATAAATCTACAACTACAGCCATTCATGAACTTGTTGAAATGATCTACGAAGCACTTAATAACAAAACACATTCAGTAGCTTTATTTTATGACCTGAGTCGTGCCTTTGATACTGTGGACCATAAACTCCTCTTAAATAAATTATACGGTATTGGAATTCGTGGTGTAGCGCACAACTGGACCGCCTCTTACCTGTCAAATAGATTTCAAAATGTTGTTGTGGAAGGAATAAAGTCAGTTTCAACAAACATTGAGCTAGGTGTACCTCAAGGCTCAATTTTGGGCCCTTTGTTTTTTATAATATTTATTAATGACCTTACCGATTATTGCATTGCCTCTGACAAAACCATTCTTTATGCCGATGATACAAACTTCCTAATGTGTCATAATAACATCAACACCCTTGCACAGAATTGTAATACAGCATCTACACAACTTGATGATTGGTGTAATAAAAATGGACTTGTGCTTAACGTAAACAAAACATTTCATATGAAATTTTATACGAAAAATATTACTCCAGATTATAACATGTTAATTAAATTATGTGACAAATCCATCCCTAGCGCTGATAACATAAAATTTCTTGGCTTAACTATTGACCATAAACTTACATGGGAAGTTCATATAAATAATGTCTGCTCTAAGCTTAGCAATATCTGTTACATTATCAGAACCCTAAGAGAAATGGTCTCCATTGCTATTTTAAAAACCTTGTATTATGGTCTAGTACAGTCAACCCTGCAGTATTCTTTGATTTTTTGGGGTTCATCGGCCTATCTAGAAAGGGCTTTCATAATTCAAAAGAAGATACTCAGATGTATGGTCCACGCTCATCCATTAACAAGTTGTAAGGCAATTTTCAAGAAACTCAACATATTAACGTTGCCATGCCTATATATTTCACAGCTTGTCCTGCACATTAGAGCAAACGAAAATAATTTTGTGAGAAATCATGAGATACACTCTCATAACACTAGAATTAATCAACTAATGCGCCAACCCTTTTCAAGGCTCGATATAGGACAAAAATCTCCTAACTATATTGGAATAAAATGTTACAATAAAATAAACTTTTTTAAAACTACTGACAGTATGAATGTCTGCAAAAATAAATTACATGAATTTCTTATATCAAATTGTTTTTATTCGGTGGATGAATTCTTGGAACATCAGTAATGTTTTTTTTAACTATTTATTTTTTAATAATGTGTTTGTATTAAGCTTTAATGTTTCTTTTTTCTTTGAATGATTTGTTTTCTCAACTATTTGTAAACTGTTTGTAACTTTGACTAGTCAGATAAGTTGGAATGCCTGTAGTGTATTAACTTTTTATGACGAATAAATTATTATTATTATTATTATTATATATATAGTTATGAATGTCTTAACCAAACTTTCTTGTAAAGAATTCTGTGAAACCAGGGCCGTATCATTTTATTTTTTGGGTACATTTCAGGGGTAACTTGTAAAATGGTCAGAGTCTACAAAAGACGCATTGGAGCCAGAAACTACAGAAATTATGGTGATGAAATTTTATCGGAAGCTGTGCAATGTTACAGAACTGAAAAAATTTCTTTAACGAGTCTATCTAAGCGATATGGAATTCCTATCGCTACAATTAGCAGAAAAGTGAGAGGAATGCACACCAAAAAACCTGGTTGTCCAACAGCTCTTACCGAAGGCGAAGAAAGAACTCTCGCTAAGGGCCTTGCCATTTGTGCAGAATGGGGGTTTCCTTTTGAAAAACAAGATGTTTCCGAATTAGTAAAAAGCTATTTAACAAGATGTGGAACCAAAATATCCAAGTTTAGAAACAATATGCCGGGAGAGGGGTGGATAAATAATTTTTTAAGTAGACACCCAGAACTTTCTTGTAGATTTTCTCAGTCAATAAAAGAGAGTAGAGCGGCAATAAATTATAACATAATAAATACATTTTTTGACAATGTTACCCAGAATATAGAAGGTCTGCCTCCAGAGTGAATAATAAACTACGACGAAACAAACTTTACAGATGACCCTGGGAGGGTCAAGGTTATTGTGCGCAGAAAGAGTAAAAGGGCAGAAAAAATTATGGATTCGTCCAAGGCTGCCACATCTGTTATGTTTGCGTGTACGGCTTCAGGACAGTTTCTGCCCCCATATATAGTATATAAGGCAGATAACCTATGGTCAACTTGGACTGAATTTGGCCCAGATGGAGCTAGATACAATCGTACCCAGTCAGGTTGGTTTGATTCTACGGTTTTTAATGACTGGTTCCGCACTATAATCATACCGTACTGTAAGTCACTACCACCAGGGCCTAAAGTCCTCATTGGTGATAACTTGGCCAGCCACATATCTTTAGATGTGATTACCGAATGTGAAAAAAACCAAATACGTTTCATACTACTACCACCTAATAGTACACATCTCACCCAGCCCCTTGATGTTTCCTGTTTTAGACCGATCAAAGGGGCTTGGCGAAAAATACTTCGTGACTGGAAGAAACACAATAAAGGCGTCATACGAAAGGACCATTTCCCTCGTCTCCTAAAGAAAGCCCTAAATATTATAGAAGCCAATAAAAAAACCATCATCCAGTCAGGATTTACAGCAACCGGTCTAGTCCCTCTCTGTAGAGAAAAAGTACTCAATAAATTACCAAGGGAAACCGTGGTAGAACAGGTTGCTGAGGAGCGACTAGCTGCTTCATTAAAAGAAATTTTAGAAGCTAATAGATTTAGCCGTGCAGGATCATCCTCTGTAGGTAGAAAAAAGAAACTGAAAGTAGATTCTGGTAAAAGCATTTCAGCAAACGATTTGGCAATAGAAAACGAAGCAGACCCAGTCAAAAGACCACAGAAAATAAAAAAGAAGAATCCAGAACCAAAATCATCGAACATAACTAATGTCAAAAAACGAAAACCAAAACAAGTTTATAAGCTAACTAGTAGCAGCTCAAGCGAAGAGGCAGAATTTGTGCCCATTGACAACAGTTCAGACGATCCTGAAACATTTTCCGATTTGGAAAATATGGAATTTAAAGATATGACTGACAAACAGAAAAAAACTTAAATGCCACATAAAGAGACTGAAATGAATAAAGAGACTGAAGAGGCCGATTTTGAGGTCGATGAGTATGTTTTAATTGATTTAAAGACAACCAAAGGGGAAACTAAAACATATGTGGCCAAAATATTAGAAAAAACAGAAGGCTCATATATGTGCTCATTTCTAAGGTCAAGCCAAAAAGTAAGTGGTGCCTTTATATACCCAAATGTACCGGACATCTCGAGTGTATTAAAAAACGAAATTATTAGAAGAATGGGAGAGCCAACCGTCCTCAGGAGAGGCCAGTTACACTTTAAAACTAACTAAAAATTCTGTTTTTGTTTAAGATAGGTACCTATACCTATAATGGGTAGGTAGGTACCTATTTTTATCAGTTTTTAGAATAGGCACCTATCCTTTTAGTTTTTAATCAGAAATGTTATTTATTTAACCCCTGTTGTTTATTCAAATAAAGTTTTTATTTTGCTTTGTTTAATTTTACTAAAACAAACAATTCCTTATAATTTCCGTAAAAATAATGCGTTTAAAGTGATTTTTGAAGGGGACCTTGTATTTTTTTTTTTTTTTTATTTACTTTTCAAGTTATCCTAGAAGTGTTTAACTTGTAAAATAGAGACGATATCAAGCATTTTTCAAGTAGCCCCAAAAAGGGGTAACTTGAAAAATGACCCATATTTTTTTTTTTTTCAAAAACTAGAGCACCCTGAAATTTTTGCACTATCAGATTCTTTTCCTTTAGGCCCAAAGTAATGTTCTTTACAATCAGAATTCGTTAAATTAAATTAACCAATTAGGGGCAACAAGGAATATCCCGAAATCGTAATCAAGTTACCCCGTTTTACGGTATTTGACCTGTCTATAAAATGTAATATTTTCTGATGACTAATAAAATAATATTAATAAATAATTATTATTATTATTCAATGGATCATCGACAACCTATTAAGGCACATTCTATCCATTTACAAATAGTACACATTTTGTGATGCTAGCTCTCGGTCTAATAATATTAGTGTAATATACCTCCAAATGTAAGGAGGTTGAATCTTTCATACAAAATTATGAACAACTGTATTTATCAAATAAATCTGAATAAATACAGTTTAGTTTATTTTCCTGACAGTGCGCCTAGTTAAGTTAAGGGTCTATCATAATTTTACAACATACATTGCCTAAATGTATTTTGATTTTTGGCAAATTTTCATGTTTGAGGGTTAGAGGTAAAAGGGTTGTTCCGCGTCTGAGCAGTGAACGAAAATTTTTGTGTGTATGTAGGGCAACAAAGTAATAGACTGTGTGGAAAAGTTAAACTTATCTAAACACTTTTTGATTTTAGGTCAAGGTTTAGAGGGTTTTCATTCATCTCATTTGAAAGAATATTAACGAAACTTAAAAAAAAAAAAACGTTTTCATTTCATCTAGAAGCAAAATGACAGGTCGGTCACAGCTCTTAGAACATTTATGATTATGTATTTTCTGTTCCTTGATATACACTGCTTTGAAAGTTTAGTTACCCTTTAGTAATGATAGGATGTGCCTTCTCTCCAAATTTCATCAAAATCGGTCTACTATGTTTGTTGGTTTTTGGAAATTATATTAAACTTTTGAGCTTTCTAACTAAAAATAAAAATTTTGAGGCCTTACCCGCTCTCATAGGATCAACAGAACTGGAGATATTTAAAATGAAGTTCAAGAAAACCAGGCACGGCAGCCGCATTGTATAAAAGTGGCCCGAGACAGTGGAGCGGCTACTTCTGACCATGATGAATAGCATTTTCGTAACTCATGCAACCCGACTAATGACTTAAAAAAAAATCGCTTCTTGCAGATATATCCTCTTTCAAAAATGGCTTAATACTACTCCACTAAAAGGACACTACAGTACAGCACAACAAATAATGATACCTAAAACATTTCCCTCCCTACTACAGTTCGAGTAACTCAAGAGAAGGAATACAATAGAGAAATATCAAGGATATGCACTCTGCTAGATTCAAAAACAGAAGACTCAGAAAAAGAATAAACAAGATGAAGATAGTTGGAAACTTAAAAAAAGCACCCCAAGTAACATTTTTAGTCTTATAAAAAACGTAATGACATTGTTAAAATGCAATATACAACTTACTTTTAGACATGACGACCTTGTTACAACCCTTTTACGATTTGGATGGTTTGAAAAGGGTTATCACGACTTTTCATACAACTTTTATATTACTTAATTAGATGTCATAAGGAAATGCAGATAAAATATGCAGTGACAATGTGGTTATACAAGAAATCTTTCAGTCTTGAGAGAAACTCGGTTGTTGATCTAATTTAAAACAAACCAAACGAATCCACCTGTAGTTTTAGGCAGTATTGATACATTTTTGTATCGATGTAGATATTGATACTTGAATTAAGAATCGAATAAATATTCAATAACAGTAATCACTATTTTTGTCTTGTTCTAATCTTGAATATCGTTCAATACCGAATTGACACTATTTATAATTGTGCTTTCTGACGTTTTATGCAATTATGAATACCGAATCGAATAGGGTAGGTAATTATTTCGACTAAGTGTATTTCGAATAAGCAGTAACGTTGATATTTGGTGGTGCAAGAATTGAGTCATATTTTTATTCATGAATCGTATCGAGGTCGTATGAACCTCTGTTATAGCTGTCATTTTTTGGAATGTAGTATTTATGTTCATGGGTCATATCGAGATCGTATTGATTATTGATATAAATTTTGCATGCCATATTTTCATTTGTGGGTCATATGGAAGTCGTATTCAAAATCAATATTACCTACTTTATGACTCCCTTCAATTTCAATTCTTGTTTTGTGCCAATGTTCTATTAAAGTTATCATGTTTCTTAATGATTTTAGTATAGCTATCTTCCTACAAGGTCATCATGACTCACATTACTTTTTTAATGATCTTTATACAACTATATAAGTCGTGTTAGGCGTTGTATTGTAGATGATAACCTCTTTACGACCTCTTAAAGACCATTCACTTTTAACGTCTAATTAGTCATCTTATGCATACCATATAACCTTGATACGACATGAAATTTTTATAATCGTGAGTGTAACCTTATAACGACCTTTTTACTATCTACTATGGCGATTTGAAAAGTAAATACGTTAATCAAGCTACTTTTTAGTTCGATGTTTGGGACCTCCATTTTGCTCCTTTGGAATGATTCGCACGTGGTCGCCTTAATTCCATTTTTAGGTTATGAAATTGTAGAAATGTGCTCCCATAAAATAAATTGTCGCCAAGACAAAATTAAGGAAATTTCTTCGCCCAGCAGGTTTTCGTTTCTTTAGTAGAAAATCTTAAATATGTGTTGTGTCGAAAAATTTCGTGGTATGGAAAAACCCAGTATTCTTAACAAAAAAGTTATTATCAAGAAAACGTATAGAAAAACGTAGTATAACTTGACGTTAAAAAAGTTGGCTCTTGATAGAAAAATGTTATATCAAATTTGAACGTAGATAATCTTGCTTAAGGCAAAAAGGAGTGTGGTGTGAGATACTTCGACGTTGAAAAGAATTTTGTTATTAAGAAAATCTAAGAAAAATCTGACATCATGTAGGTACCGTATTTAAAAATTTTGTTACAAAGAAAAATCTAAAACAGTAATTTTAAACATGAAGCGAGCATAGAGACGTCTGCATATACTCGTATTTCGATACGCAAATGCAGCAACATCGGACGCGGTTAGTACTTGGGTGGGTAAGTCTCTCCAGGGAAACACATCGTTCTCGCTCCATCTTCTAACGGCTTGTATATCAGCGCATGCATAGAAAGAATGTAACTTTAGGCGGGGGTCACATAATGGATATATCATCCTTCGGTGGGGATGTAAAGCAATCGGTCCCTTGTCTACTAAATGTTAGGCAAGTAAAAGATCCCTACTCTTCGATAGACAAGAGGTTCGGCAAAATTTGGGGGTAGCTCATCTCCTGACGTCGGTGATTGGCCTTTGTAGCGGAAATAGGCTGACGTTAAATAAGTGATTAAAAAAAAGTATTTTAACGTTACATGGTTTATAACGATATAGTTATTTAAAACTCTTACCTCATGTGTCCACGAGGTTTTCAAATTATTATATCCCCCTTAGAGGTGAAACAAAATTATAAATACGTCTAACTAGTTTGATGGTTCAACGAAAAAGACTTTCACCCGGTGTTTTTAGTTGAATTATCATGCCTGGTGCGCTATCTATTGTTCGTGAGCGTCAACAGCTGATAGATGATGCATCAGGGTTCAGACTCATATGGAAAACCTGGAGAACCTGGAAAACTCAGGGAATTTAAAAATCTTTTAAAAAAACCTGGAAATATCAGGGAATTTTATAAATTGTATAAAAAATCAGGGAATTCTGCCTCTTAATATGGAAAACCATAGAGTTCTTAAGAATTTTTACTTATTCAATTCAATGTAAGGAATTATTTTATGTCAAATAAAAAAATACTTCACTAAAAAATATATAGAAATTAATATTTTTGGTTATGGAAAACCTGGAAAATTCAGGGAATTTTTTCAGCTTCGCGAAGTCTGAACCCTGTGCATGGTCATTATAGTCTAAGACGTTATTAGTCCAAGGGTTTGTGGGAATAATATTTCCGATAATTTATAACTTTCCTAATAAATATTAGAAATGTAACGAAGGATGCTGTTGAGCATTTCGCACATTACACTACAGTCATTAAAATTATTTTGAATAACATTTTACGACAATTTTACAACTAATTGGGCATGTAGACTATAGATTATAACTTAAAATGTTACATCCTATATTCCTACACCATGCGTTATGTGGCTCTTGCTGCTGACAACAAGCATGTCCCATATCCAATCCGGCATACATTCCGGTCTAGCAGTATATAAAAATATCCAGATTGAATATCTGTAAGTAGCAGCAATGCCTACCATATGCGATAGGATGTCTTCTTTTCATTGTTAATGAAATACTACGCCTGGAGCAAGCATTTTTCTAAGTTATAATTTTCTATTTTGTGCAGACTATGTGATCAAGCAAGAGCAATCAGAGCTTCAACTTCCTCTGAAATAACTAAATGTAGGTACTTAATGTTAATTGTTAATTATTATGTTTGGTTTGTTTTGTTGCAGCAACAGAGTGGGTTCACAGCATTTATCCAGATACTTCCCATATTGCTTGCTATTTTGTTGTCAATGGCATCTAGTTTTTTCATTTCTGATCCTGCTTATAGTCTACAAGTAAATTCGTAAGTAACATTAAAATTAATAATAAATATATTGCTGTTGATAATTCATTATATATAACCACATATAGGAGAGTCAAATCAAAAAAGGACCCGAACTTCGGAAAAATTCCTCGATCGATGATTTTTGTTGAAACGTGTTCAGAAAGGCATAAAGAATAAAATATGAAACTACCATCACGAGAAATTGTGCAGATAATTTTTTCTCTAACGCTATTTCAGAAACTACAAATTCCACAAGTAAAAATTGTGTCCAACATACTGTTATGAAATAATACCACACAGCTTTTGACAAATCAGAAGCCGTTAAAAGTCACAGCGCCTTCAGCTCGGTCTAAAAACTTTTCGCTCGTGTGGAATTTGGGCCATTCCATAACTTGTTATAGAATATATTATTATTAAACAATATAGGTGCAAAAATACGATATTTCATGAATAACTTTTTAAATTCAATTTGTATGAAAAACTGACAGCACCATTGGAAAGACCAGAAAATTTTGCGGAAGAAGCATATAGTAGTAGTATTTGTTTATCACTATAGATATACATAGTATATATATGAACATCAATCTAAAAGAGTTTAGGATAATAAAAAAATATTTTTTCTACAACTGTCAAAAAAGGATATGTTACGCATTAATGTCAGTGCCTAAAATGAGACATTTTTTTCATTGACATTATTTTGTTTATGTTACCATGACACCGTGGGCAAAATATTTTGCGTATTAGGGTGCAAAATAGTTTGCACATCAGATACATATTATTGCCTATTTTTCATAATTTTTAATGTATACACAAAAATTAAACAAACATCTAGTTCAAAAATACTTATTGTTTTATCAAATAAATCAAGTGAAAGTAGAATTTTTTAAATTATTTTATTTATTATTTGCAATATTAACATTAATTGTGCAACCACTACAGGATATAATATTTATTCCTGAGGGGTCTGCTGTTCGATGGGTAGAGGTTAAATTATTATTATTCGCTTTTGAACTAGATGAAACTGGACTTAAATTTAAGGTTTCACAGTCCAGAATTTTCTTTGACATATTAATTTTATTATTTATTGAGTCCTCCACATATCCTTTTGCCATGGTTGAAGATTTCCATCCTTCGTGGCACTTTAAAGTAGTCATGTCACCTCCTGAGTTAACAAGAAGTGTTGCAAACATTTTCCGAAAGCAGTGACTGGTATATGATTCAGGATGCTAATCTGAGATATTTTGCAATTAGGGTTGGCATTTTTCCGATTAAATTAATTCCAACAACCTGGTTAACACATCTATTGTTTAGATGTTTCAAGAAAAAAACGCCGTGATCCATATAACTTGGACGAAGAGCTGCGTATTTTCTGTAAAGTTCGATATATTCTAGTTTTGACTATGAACACGTGAGGTACGTTTGTTTTTGTATCGGGAACTTTTGCTATTAAAATAAAATCCTTGTCCTCGATATCATTTTATCATTTTTATTAACTCCTCCCGGTGACAAGCACCCAAGATACCCATAATCAAAACAACCTAAAACAATAATTATTCTTTATATCAACAGTAAAATTGAAAATAAAATAAATTACCTTTACTAATAAATAAATATTATCATCTGCCTCAGTTAAAAAATGATTAATTTGCTCTCGAGTTAAAACCGTAGACTTCTTAATAATAATAATAATAATAATATAACTTTATTTCCTTTAGACCTGCTTAGTACAAGTATTGGACAAGTCAAATGGTGTCTATTATTAAATTTAAGTAAGGATGTAAAATAGTAGGTGGATACCTACTATTTATGTCTGAATAATAATACCTAGTGGTTATGATAATACATAAATGTAAGAATATTTACATAGTCAAGTCAGTTATATAATATAATATGTCAAATAAACTCTTATAACAATTAAAATATACACATGACAATTAAAATATACACATGACAATTAAAATATACACATAACAATCCACTGTTCAATTCTAAACATTATCACAGAAGTTGTAAAATTCATTTTGTGAGTAAAAACATTGGTTTATAAGGAATTGTCTAACAGAGCATTTAAAAGAATCTAAGCTATTTATATATCTTTAAATTTCTGAGGCAAGCAATTGTATAATTTAACTGATGTTATAAAGGGTCCTTTATTTACTTGTGTTAATCTATGTGCTGGGACATAAAGATTATTTGCACTTCGAGTGGTATACTTGTTGACTTCATTACATTTTGGCAATTTATTTATATTTTTCCTGACAAAGTACACCGACTGTAAAATATACTTACTTTGATCTCTGAAAGGCTTTTGAGAGATCAAAATATATACCGACTGATTTTAAATTACTATTAAAGTTATTGAGTATATTTTCATAGAAGGAGAGAATAGCATCCTGGGTTGACCGGTTCTTACAAAAGCCATACTCACTTTTTGTTAAAAGCCCATACTTATCAAGAAAACACGTTAATCTAATTTGAAACGCCTTTTCAAATATTTTGGAGAAAACTGACAGAAGGGCTATTGGCCTATAGTTATTTATATTATTTGGATCTTTATTTTTGTAAACAGGTATTACTAGGGCAGTTTTTAATTGGTCTGGAATTACTCCGTTTTCGAATGAAACATTAATCAGGTATGTCAAAATAGCGAGGAGGTAGTTTGAGACATTTTTTATTAGGCAGCATGGTACTTCATCCTTTTTTATTACAAACAAGTCCAATAATGGATAAAACTTCTTCCTCCGTAACGGGAGTTAGGTACATAGTATTTTCATTAGATTTACCAATTAGAGTTGTTGATGTGTCAACATCAAGAGAGGAAGTAAGTTTGTGAACAGAATCAACAAAATAGCTATTAAAACCATTTGCAATCTCTTGTGTATTTTCTAAATATTCATCATCTACCGTTTTTATTTTTGTTGGTATTTGCCTAGAGCTTTTTTTTCCATGAGTATTTTCCCTAATTACATCCCACATAGCTTTCGATTTGTTCGGTTCATTATTTATTTTTTGTTGATAGTAAGCTTTTTTTGTATTCTTAATATTTAATTCATGATTTCTTTTAATGATATTATATCTAACTCTTCTTAGCTTGATGCCCAACTGTAAGTTTTTTTAAATACAGAACCAATTTTGGAAAAGTCCTTATATCCACGTTTTCCTTGACATTAAGAGTCGACTTCAACATCGAATATATTGACCATAATGTGGACTTAACTGCTTTCGATCGTTCTGCAAAATATGCCAGTAAAACATTTTCGGATGATTTTTTCAGGTTTTTTTTTTGCAAACATGTTTTAAATTGTTCATGCTGCTATTCATACTGCCGTCTGGATTTTTCAGGCAGAAGATTCAATTCAATATAACAAGGTGCATCTGATATTTACGGTGTGGTACAAGCTAAATCATCTTTAGTTTTGAGACTCTTCATTATTATCTTATTGTTACGTGTTTTCCACCTGTTAGGAAACACCCTGTATGAATCCGTGGGTTCTAAAATAATTTCAACAAGAGATAAACCACTAACACTTTATTTAATAATTTACTGACTATACAATACTTCAAAATAACCTTCACACTTTGTTTACTTGATATTTAACCTCACTTTTCACCGACCGTCACTTTAATAAACTTCACTTTAGTAAACTTCTCCCTCTGCGCTGGTAATCGCGCCTTATATACTCCGACATTGCCTCTCTAGATCCATCCAGAAAAAATCGAGAATCTTTCTCACCATACTCTAGAAAAGTCCATGGCTCTTTATACAAGTTTCCAGTCACTACTAGTAGGCATAGGCGTATCAGTTTCCAGTTCCAAGGGGGTGTAATTCATAACACTGCCCCCTCCTTAAGCCTGATCGTCCCATCCAGAAAAGCCTCTACTGCCAGTTGGTCTTGGAATTCCTTCGGTACATCCGGGTAAGCCAGGTGAGCCAGCCTCCACACGGCAGCTTCGAACTCTTGCAAGCTTTCCCCAGCCCCTTGAACACGTGATTTCAGCTGGGTTTGGTACACCCGGGCAAGGTGTTGATCGCCATATCGTAGATCTAAGGCAGCTTCTAAAACTCTAAAGTTCCGTTGTTGGTCTACCGGAATTGTCTGGAGCAATTCCAATGCTTAGCCTCTTAAAGCTACGATTAATGCCTTAGCCTTCTCTTTGTCATTCCAGTTGTTTGCACTCGCTGCTGCCTCAAACTGTGTCTTGTAAGTCATCCAGGAACTTTGACCATCAAAGGAAGGAATTTTTAATCGCTGGCCTGATGATACCACTTGCTGGTTTCCTCTATCCCTCAACTGTTGTTTAAGTTGGTCTATTTCTCCTTCTACCTGGTGCATTTTGTCTTCAACCTTGTCCACTTTTTCTTTCACTTCGCTCACTTCTTCTTTAACTCCACTTAATTCCTCCTCGACCTTATCCATTTTTACTTCGATCTTATTTTTGAGTTCTTCAGCGACTGTAAACAAGGCATTCTGTTGTGTCGCTATAGCTTTCCTTAAGTCGTCATTGTCCTTTTGACGGCATTTCTCCTCTTCTTGTTTTTCCTCTTGGCGTCGTTTCTCCTCTTCTTGACGTCTTTTCTCTTTCTCTTGTTTTTCCTCTTGACGTCGTTTCTCTTCATCCACAAAAATTTTTCTTCATTCTTCTTGACGTTTTTGTTCTTGTTCTTGGTGTCTTTTTTCCCGTTCCTCTTTCTCTTCCTGGCGTTTTCTTTCCTGTTCTTGTTTCTCTTCCAGCCGTTTTCTTTCCCGTTCTTCTTTCTCTTCCTGGCGTTTCTTTTCTTGGTCCATCATCATCTTTTGCATTTGGGCGAATAAGTCCTGTATTTGTTTTTCGGATGCCATGCTTCTGGTCGATACCGGCATATAATTACGATAAAATCAACAAAATTTAACAATCACGTCAATATCGGTAATGTAACTGTCCAAAAATCTCGAAACAGCACGAAAAAAGTCTTGTCTAGAGTCTTTGTCACTTAGCCACCAATGTTCAACTAGAAAAGTTCTAGAAAATTTACGAAAATGCACTCCACGAAAAAGTCTCGTTTAGTCTTTTATCTCTTCTTAGTTCAAAGGATTTAATTACTACCACTAATGTCCTAACAAAAATCTTCTGCAATGTCTAAAAACGCACTTAACACTATTTTCCTGTTCGAAAATAATCCCCGATCAATATCCAGTAAATTAGTCCTTCCTGTGTTAGCACTAACTCCGAGAATACTGTCCCAGTCTTCTCAACACTTCCGAAAAATCCTCTTGTTAAAATTCCGCGTCTAACACCAGTGTAACGTGTTTTCCACCTGTTAGGAAACACCCTGTATGAATCCGTGGGTTCTAAAATAATTTCAACAAGAGATAAACCACTAACACTTTATTTAATAATTTACTGACTATACAATACTTCAAAATAACCTTCACACTTTGTTTACTTGATGTTTTGGAGTTTGGAGTTTGTGGGAGGGCAGTCACATTTAGGTGACCGCAGCACCTAGGCCCCATTGGGCCCCTTGTACGTCCTCCCGAGGGATACAGGATTCCACCTAGGCCTCCAACCATCCTAATCTTGTGAAGAAAGTGGTGATGCTGCTTAGGGGAATATCCCTCAAGTCGGCCAGTGTAGGCCAACGTTCTCCCAAAATGGATTCTCTGCTAGAGGAGACTGCCGGGCACTCACAGAGTACGTGTTGGACAGTCTCGTCTTCTTGTTCACAACCTCTGCATAGGGGTGTGTCATTTAACTTCATGTTGTAAAGGTGCTTCCTCAGCTGGCAATGACCAGTAAGAATTCCTGTCGCGAAGCGCAGGTTTTTCCTGGACATTCCCAGGTAGATCATCGTTGTATCCTTGTCAGGGTATCTAAGCAGATCCCTGGCCAACTGACAACTATGAGTTTCATCCCACAGTTTTTTAAATTTTCTGTGGGTGTCTTCTTTAATCATTAGCATTATTGCTGAGGTCGGCAGTATGTTGGAAGGGCCAGGTCCAAGTATACTTAGACTGGCTGCCTTCTTAGCCAGACTGTCAGCTTCCCTGTTGCCTCTGCACTGTGCATGCCCTTTGACCCAGCATAGAATGACACTGTTCATGCTGGAGGCGCCCACGAGTGCCTGATGGCATTCCCATACTGACCCTGTTGTTATTTTGTGTCTCTGTAGGGCCAGTAGTGATTGTCTACTATCAGTGTAGATTCTTATTGTTTTTCCCGTTATTTGTCTACGGGAAATTTCTTTTGCGGCTATGGTTATTCCCGCCAGTTCTGTTTGTATTATACTGGCTTGTTTGTCCATAGCCCATTTAATTTGAATTTGCAGGTTCCTGGAGTATACCCCACAACCTGTTCCTTCTTTCTTTTTCGATCCGTCTGTGAAGATGTTAACTGTTCCTTCACTGACGGCCTCATTGCTACTGTTGGTGTGTATTTCATAGGGTCTATCAAAGATGAACTGTGGAGAAATACCATCTGCACGTACCTGCAGAAGTGGCATTTGTTTAATTGCCTCATTCCACAGCCGGCATCTGGTCACTCCACATCCTATGTTTGGCTGTATGCCAACGGATTTGAGACGTGCCATAGTAGTTAGGACCACCTCTTCTAGATATATGTCTAGTGGTGGCAGGCACAGCATCACTTCCATTGCTCTTGTTGGTGTTGTTCTCATAGCTCCAATCGTGTTTAAACAGGCTACTCGTTGTACCTGGCTGAGCTTACGTTTCGCTACAGTCTGCTGACTCTTAGGCCACCAGACGATGGCTCCATAGGCTATCATTGGTCTTATTATAGCAGTGTAAATCCACATAGCCACTTTGGGTTTCATTCCCCAGGTTTTCCCTATGGTTCTGCGGCACTGCTCAAAAGAGATGTAAGTCTTCTGTCTAAATGAAGATTCCATGTTAGTTTGGCATCAAAAGTTACTCCAAGGTATTTTACTTCTGATGCGAAATTTAGTGTGGTATTTAGGAGAACGGGGGCCGTCATTGGCCCCAATTTCCTTTTCCTTGTGAAGAGGACCAGCTCTGTCTTCCTGGGGTTGACCGACAGAGAGTGTTCTCTGCACCATCTTTCGATTATTCTCAGGGCCATCTGCATTCGATCACAGAGGACTCCTTCGAATTTACCACTAAGCAGTATTGTTAGATCATCTGCGTATGCAATTGTGTGGAATCCCTCGGAGTTGAGGCGGCGCAGGAGGCTGTCAAGAACTAAGTTCCATAGAAGAGGTGATAAGACACCCCCCTGAGGACAGCCTCTTGCAACCATTCCTCTAACAGCGATGTCTCCCATGTTAATCTGTACCGCTCTTTTTGAGAGCATGTTGGATATCCAGCCACTTACGATCGGAGAAACGTTCCTGCTCGTGAGGGCTGCTGTAATTTTTGGAAAGGTGGTTTTATCAAAAGCGCCTTCTTCATATCGCACTCTGATCCAAAGGAAATTGTAAATAAAGTCAATATTACTCTACGGCAGTTCTGCGCATGGTGTAATAAAAATCGCTTAATAATAAATGCTGATAAAACTGTTATCATCCAGTTTCATACAAGATTCCAAAAACCTTACAACTTTAACTTCTCTTTGTATAATAACACAATAAAATTCGAACAAAAAACAAAATTCCTTGGATCAATAATCGACAATCACTTGACTTGGGAACCACAGATTACCTTTTTAGCAAACAAACTAAATAAAGCATACTATGCTATTAATCAGCTAAAGAATAAATTAAACCAAGACGCTCTATTGCCGGCTTATTACGCTCTGTGTTACTCAGCCATAAGCTACAATATTATAGTCTGGGGTCAGTCTGTTCATGTTAAAAGAGTCTTTATCCTACAGAAACGGATTATCAGGCTGATTTATAACCTTGATATTCATACCTCGTGCAGAGATACTTTTAAAAATAAAAAAATTTTACCTCTAGCATGTATCTACATATTAAAAACATTATTATTCTGTCATGAAAATAAGAAAAAATTTTTAACACACGCAGATGTACATAGTTATGATACGAGACATAAAAATAATTTTTACTCAAATCAACACCGTCTCACTTGCTACGAGAAATCTCCTTTCTATAGTGGATCTCACTTGTACAATCTACTACCAACAAACCTTAAAGACTTACCTGTCCATGCTTTTAAGAAAACCATAAAAAATTTCCTAGCCTCCAACTCATTTTACACCATTGGTGAGTTTATTTCAAAAATTGAAACCGAGAAGTCAGTTGACTAGTCTAAATAATTATTTTTTATTCTTTGTGATATGCTTTTATATATTGTATCTATATTTTTAATGTGTTTTATTTTTGTATTTTTAACATTTTTTATATTATATTGTAATACCTCTTATACTTTATATTATTATATTATAAACTGTAATATGTAAGTTCCAACTTTATACTTTTGACTTATCTTATCTACTATTATTGTAGCCACAAAGACCAATAAATGTATCTATCTATCTATCTATCTATCTATCTTCTATGTCTATGAAGACACCCAGGGTGGACTCTTTATTGTCCAAAGACTTTTCAATCCGACCACTAACCGCATGAAGGGCGGTGTCGGTGGATCTGCCCGGGGTGTATGCATGCTGATTGGGATGTGTGGGATTAGCAGTGATCGCAACATCCCTCAAGTATCGCTCACATAGCTTTTCCATCGCCTTGAGAAGGAACGAGGTCAAGCTAATGGGTCGGTATGCTTTGGGGGTAGTATAGTCTATTCTTCCCGCCTTTGGTATGAACACTACTTTGACTTCTCTCCACACCTTCGGAATATAAAGGTGTGCTAGGCACGTCCTGAATATTGCTGTCAGGTGCGGCACTATTTCATCCAGACCCCATTGTAAAAGGGCTGGATGAATGCCGTCAGTACCTGGCGATTTGAAGGGGGAGAAGCCCAGTATTGCCCATTTAATTCTGTCTTCACTCACAATTTGTTTGGCAGTTTGCCAGTCCAGTTCGGTGGGTTGAGTGTCGGTTTCATTTGGCCATTCCTTCCGATCTGTCACTACAGATTCTGGGAAGTGAGTTTCCATAAGCAACTCTAGGCTTTCATGTAGGTCGTTGGTACTGGTACCATCATCCTTTTTCAGTGGACCTAGGTGATTGTCTTTGTTTTTGGCAAGTATTTTATGTAGCCTAGCAGCCTGCGAGTAATCCTCGATCTCCTCACAGTAGGCTCTCCATGCCTCTCGTTGTCTCTGCCTGACTAGTTTTTTGAACTCTCTTTGATTGGTTCTGTATAGCTCCCAGTCTGATTCAAGTTTTGTCATTTTCGCCTTGTTGAACGATGTCCTAGCTTGTTTCTTGAGGTCGGTCAGCGTCTGGCACCACCATTTAGTGGCTTCCCCAGGCTGCTGTTGTACGGCCTTCAAGGGACACGATGCTTCGTAAGCTTTTTTCATAGCGGTTTGAACAGTTTTAACATACTGCTCAATCTCTCCGTTGTTTTGTGGCACCCCGTTGTGTACATCCCTCAGGTTCTCCCTGAGTTGACGTCGATATTCATCTCTGTCAGTGTCTCGGGGGTTCCTGAGGAGTTTTCTTGGTGCTTTGATTAATTTAATGCCGAATTCAATCCAGCGGTGGTCTGACATTGAAGCAGCGTCAGACACATGCCAGTCTTGGATCGAGTTGGATATACGGTTTGTAGCTAAGGTGATATCTACTATGGTTTGACTTCTAGAGTTAATAAATGTCGGTGTACAGCCTTGGTTAATTATATTAAGGTTATTACCGATTATATAGTCGTAAAGTGACTTACCTCTAACATTGTTGTCTTTGTTGCCCCAGGTTACATGGTGAGCATTGGCGTCACATCCCATGATTAGTTCCCATTTCTGGGTGAGGCAATGAGTTACCAGGTTCTCCATTTCCCTTGTCGGCGGTGGTGTTGCCTGGTCCTGGGGGAGATACACTGATGCTATTACGACTGTTGTTGGTTTGCCTGATATTGCACATTCCACCCTCACGGCCGTGAGATCAGAGGTTGAAAGGTGTTGTAATGGCTGGATTTTGATGTGCCGGGGGGCATAAATCGCTGTCCTCGGCGTCATTGTTGGTGAGCTGAAAATAACTCCGTTTAGTTTTGTTAAACCAGATATTTTAGATTTAACTATCCAGGGTTCTTGGATTAGAGCCAGTGTATCCTGCTCCACATCGAGTCGTCGGCACAATGTTGCCGTTGCCGCTCTACTGTGTTGCAGGTTACACTGGACTACTCTTACCTTGTTTGGATCGTTCTGTGGCGAACGTTGTCGCTCTGCCGCAGACTGTACATGTTGTGGTGGGCGCTGGCGCTCATCCACTGGTTGGTGCGGCGAGCGTGGCCGCTCTGCCACTTGATTGGCTAAAGTTTTATTATCCATATGGGTTATTTGTTGATTTCGTCCATCTGGTTCCCCACCCGCCACGGAGCCCTCTTTGGGGATGTCGCACGGCAAGCCCGTGCGATCACCAAGGATACCAGATGGATATAGCCCCCAGAGACAGGCAACGCTGTGAGAGGGTGGCGCAAACCTGACTGCCGAGGCGATCGACAGCCAGATCCACGGCCCCCTACGCGCCCCCTGCCGCCAGAGACTCACCCTGCCGGCCCTCTGACGGGACGACGCAGCCGGTTGATCAGGAGTGGGTTAGCTCCCGACCGCCCGTCTAGCCGAACTCCAGACCAAAGTGGCGTGTTGCAGGCACGGCCCACTCAACCACCAGGATTCCTTCATCCGACGACACGGGTCGCCACGCACGGCACAAACACGTGGGGGCTGGTTACTATGGGATGTCGCCCAAATTCCCATAGGCATCGTTAGAGGTACCCTAACCCTGGTACCATTCAGTCCTCGGCACGATGGCTTACACCTTGACTTGGGGGATGTTTTTCGAACCTCCCGGTCTAGATCCGCCGCCTTTTGTTTAAGCAGTGTCACCTCGTGCAGGGTGTGGTTCTTCACCACATGCTTACCAGCACCTCCGAAGGGGCATTGGTGAAGCTGGTGGACGGTCTTGGACGGTGATAGGCTAGGGCAAGAATGCTATATTCGCGTCAACCGTCCCTGGTGTGCGTCAACCCACCCCGGTAAACCCAATTAAGGGGCCGAGTGAGCCAACGCACTCCTTGACACCTTTACTTGATATTTAACCTCACTTTTCACCGACCGTCACTTTAATAAACTTCACTTTAGTAAACTTCTTCCTCTGCGCTGGTATTCGCGCCTTATATACTCCGAAATTGCCTCTCTAGATCCATCGAGAAACAATCGAGAATCTTCTCACCATACTCTAGAAAAGTCCACGGCTCTTTCTACAAGTTTCCAGTCACTACTGGTAGGCATAGGCGTATCAATTTCCAGTTCCAAGGGGGTGTAATTCATAACATGTATTATTTTACTTTAAAAAACTCACAATATCGAAAACATCAGTGAAAAATGTTTGTTGTTAAACATGTTGGTTTCCATGTTTTACACCTGCGACAGATCTGCTACTATGTTTTTTTTAAATTAATATGCATTAAATATTATAATACAAGATATCGTTTTATGGTTTTAATTTAATCAAATTTAAGTACAATGACTTTGATTTGAAAAAATATTGTTTACATCTCGTGTGTGAAATTCTTTGTGTAGTTCGTGATATATAAACATGTATAAACCACGCCTTATCGTAGATCAGCATAGAGCATTGGTATTCGTTCATACCACCACAGCTTGACCGCGTCGACCCCATGCATTCTGCTTTCAATAACCCAATAGACATCGAAGTTTATTCCCTATATCACGAACTACAATTTCCGAATCTGTATACTCATCAGCTAATAGAAACTGTTAGTAGCAAGGAAACTTTTTAGACAAGAATTAAATTTATTCTGCTATGAGTATCTAACTTTGATCGTTAATATTAAAGTTTTGAAAAGTGATATCGGCACTTTGTAGGTGATCAAATTAAGGCTCAAGATATGTATTATAAGTAACAATGATTTATTTTGCAATAAGTATAAGTTTTCATGCTTGTTTTTTTCTATTAAGTCGATTTTTTAATTTCGCAACGAATAAACCAGAAAATTCAAGTGAGCAAAGTCAAATAATTTAGAAAAAAATTTTTTTTTGACAATCCCACCTTTTGGAGGTGGAAGCATAGGGATTAATCTTCAAAAGTGCACCTCAGTTTTATTTTTATTTTCATTGTTTTTAATAAAATAAACATTAAAACAAATAATAAGTCAAAACGTTGAAAATTACGTGGTTTTCAGTATTGTGACGACAGTAACAAAACATGCAACATACGTAATACTTAGAGAAAATGTTATTACTTTTTAATGTCCAATTGGTTTTATATCATTTGCTTTGGCGAATCAAAAGTTATAGCCATTTATGTTCAGCAAGCACGCTTCTGCAAGGCTATCCCTTAGCTCAACTTGGAGCGTTAGTTAACAAATTACTGCCCACTCAACTTTAATTCGAAAAACGTTGTCATATATGTATCTTTCATAAAATTTTCTGTTCTTTCCTATGGTGCTGTCACTTTTTTCATACAAATTGAATTTAAAAAGTTATTCACGAAATATATTTTTGCACCCAAATTGTTTGATAATAAATTTTCCGCACAATTTCTCACTGTAGCATTGAGATATTGTGATCTCCACACCTTTCTGAACACGTTTCAACAAAAATCATCGATCGAGGAGTTTTTCTGAAGCGAAAATTTAATTTGATTCCCTTAATAATAAAAGCAGGCGCACTTTAATACAAATATTTTAAGATATGATTTCTGATAGGAACAAATATGTCTGTGATAAAATATGAACCTTAAAAGGTATATAATTATGTGAGTAATATATCCTTGATTATGGTTACTGTTGAATTTGACATCCGCATATTCGTAAATTATCAAATAATGGGATAACTTAATTCTTGCCATCTGTCACATGCACGTGGTGGAGTGGAAGTACAGTAATCGTACAAAAATTGTCATGTTCTTTTTGTGGAAATAGGTTTAGATATTTCAAATATAAGCGGAGAAAAAAATGTTTTCATTATCTATTCTCTTTAAACGGTCCACTCTGTATATTTGCCAGGAAAAGTCTACTCATTTTTGCACTGGCAGTAGCGTCAACTACCTACCAAATTTGACTGTTCTCCATCAAGTAGTTGTTTAGTTATAGTGCCAACAAACAAACAACAAACTGACAGGCAGACAGACATCAGACATACTGACGGAACTGAAAGACCTTCATTTTCATAATGTATGCGATTGAAACGTGGAAATACAATATATACAGGGTGTGTCAAATTGCATGTTCACCATTGGGATCTCGGAAACCGTAGGAGATGAAGAGTCGGTTAAATAGGGGCAATGTTGTGTAATATAGTATTGAATAATATGGCATAACGAAATTCGAAATACTCCTGTTGGTCTTTGAGATATTGGAGAAAATGAAAATTTGGGATTTTTTATTTTTCGAAATATTTTTTTAATTATTGCACTTATAAAAAATACAAGAATACTTTCTTAGAGCACTTTGCGATGCTCTACACGCATACAGTATTAGTTTTTCTTGCGACGTAACGTCGCCTTAGGACCATCATCAACTTTAAAATTTTGAATATGGACCTGCAAGTTTTACATCATTTTCAGACGGCATTTTGTAATACAAAATCAGTGATATATCGCACTTAAATATTTTCCAACATTTAATTGCACTAAAACCATTAATCAATTAACCGATCACCTGAATGCGGTCCTACATGTTTTATTTTTTAAATTAGATTTCATGGTACCTTGCTAATATTATTAGTAAGTAAATTGTTGATTTGCTTGAGATTATTTACAATGACAAAACTTTGAATCTGGTTTCAGCAGGATGGGGCTCCACCCCATAACTCACATAAGTTGTAACTGAATTTCTGGACCAACAATTCCATGGCCAGTCGATTGCCCATGGAGGTGCAGTGAAGTGGCCTGCCAGGTCACCTGACTTAACACCGTGTGATTTATTTTGTGGGATACTTAAAAAAACAAAGTGTACAAGGAACCCATCAATAATATTGAAGAATTGAGGCAACTAATTTCAAATTCTTTTGCCTCGGTGCGTAGAAGAGGTATTGGACGTGCAGTACTTAACATCAACAATAGAATAAACCTATGCCTTCATGAAGATGGAAATTTAATTAAACATCTTCTGTAACTTGTTACGCATCGTTTTCCTTAAGTTACCTTTAAAAAAATGTTGTGATTTAAAAAGTCAGTAAATAATCCCAGGTGAATCAACAACTTCCTTACTAATAATATTAGCAAGATACCGTGAAATCTAATTTAAGAAACAAAACTTACAGGACCGCATTAAGGCGACCGGTTAATTGATTAATGGTTTTATTGCAATTAAATGTTGGAAAATATTTAAGTGTGACATATCACTGATTTCGTATTACAAAATGCTGTCCGAAAATGATGTAAAAACTCCAGGCCCGTATTTAAAATTTTGAAGTTGATGATGGTCCTAAGGCAACGTAACGTCACAAAAAAAAACTGGTATGGTAGGCATGTAGAGCATTGTAAAGTGCTCTAAGAAAGTATTCTTGGATTTTTTAAGTGTAATAATAACCAACATATTTCGAAAAATTAAAAATCCAATCTTACCTCAATAAAGGCCCGCCTTGGTCTCCTTGATGTCTTGATGTTGAGGAAGTTTTTGGGGGGAGAGCTCTCACACCACCTTGGCTGGACCCCATTGCTCGCAGGCACGTTGAGCACATTTAAGATCGGCAAATTCGCAAAACGTATAACAAATTCGAAGCAAAATAGAAAATATAAGTACAATTTGTGATAGCGGCGAGAAAACTACATGTGTCCACGAACGTGTGGTAGCGATCTGTCTTCCTTTTTGCGTGAGGCGCATGGCCGTAAGAAGTCACAAAAAAACCTAATAGTACCATTCAACGGAAGATACTTAAAATGGAACGCGTGAAACTAATTAGATAACTATAGATAAATAGGTGTGTATTTATTATTTCTCATGCGGACAAAACAGCCATATTATTCAGTACTATTTTGCACAACTTTGCCCCCATTTAACCGACTCTCCATCTCTTACGGTTTCTGAGATCCCCATGATGAGCATCCAATTTGACTCACCATGTATATAGATATACTCACGACAAAAATTCTAGTATTTCTTGCTGCACTCAGAAACAAAATAATGTTTGCGCCGTCTGTAGTTATGTTTGTTTGTTGTTACTATTAGATTTTGAAGATTTTGGATAGCTAAATAAGATGGTCTGGTCCGTTTTACTCAATCACCTATCGTAATCCAGTTATTAGGGCACGAATATAGGCAGAAATGGCCTGTTTAGCACTTTTAGGTTAGGTTTTCTCAAAATTATGATATAATGGCGAAAACGGCCAACGGCATTGTGTTCAGCACGTCAAATACTTTTGACGTGCTTTGAATTAGGAAAAAGAAAACTTGCAGGTCAGTGTAATTATTCTTATTATGGAGCATGCTTAAACAAAACAAATATTGCCAATATTGAATAACTGATGGTTATAAACTTATAAAATTCAACTAATAACGATCTAAAGGAGCATTAAACAATATTTTTTAAGCAATTGTGATGTGCATGATGAACATTCGGAATGTTTCGATAACATAATGTAAATTTTAATTATGCTATATTTCTGTTTGTAAACCAGTATTTTCTTGTTATATATCGGTCACACCCATTTGAAGGTGTCCTAAACCCAGTGGCGTAGTCAGATTTGGGATACAAAAATTGCTAATGCTATTGTTGGTCTTGAAAAAAAATCGAAATAGACCTTGAAATTTTAAATTTCGCTTTGAAATTTTGCACCACAGTAAAGTTAAAATCAAATAAGTTAAACTTTTTTAGAGAGGTGCCCCACTTTTAAATGGGTCACTCTATATACAGGGTGTAATTAGTTTCATGCCATTAAGAAAAACTGGTAATAGAGACCGACTAGACAAACAAAAAACCTATATGACTTTTTTCTCTAGGGGCACTTTGAAAAAAACTAACCTAGGTTTAAAAAT
This sequence comes from Stenurella melanura, assembly GCA_963583905.1. Classification (NCBI taxonomy): domain Eukaryota; kingdom Metazoa; phylum Arthropoda; class Insecta; order Coleoptera; family Cerambycidae; genus Stenurella; species Stenurella melanura. The sequence goes on from OY757309.1 coordinate 201,755,570, forward strand.
TTAATGTTAAGGTAGGAAATATTTGAGAACCACTGTTTTTCAGGGTCAATGGATGTTATAGTTCCGAATATTAGAAATAATAAAAAACTGTAATACCTAACTTGCGTTCCCGCTGGATGAAGTGCAGCACTTTGATGGGATTACTTGTACCGAACTTTTTATACCACTAATTAGGAAAATGTAAATAATTCCTTCTCTTTCGGCACAACGCAAATATAGCATGGCCGCAGGGGTTTAAATAGGATTTGTTTACATGTGTTTTTTTAATTTGGAACAGTTATTGTAGCTTTTATTGTCGTTTATAAGAATTTATAAAATTTAAAAGTGGCTTATTAACATTTGTAACATTGTGTTAAAAGCTTAAAAAATTAGTAATTATTTTATGAAATTGGAAAACGAACACTTAGACGTTCGACATACGATAACAGAAAATAGTTGTTTATTTTAAGTTAGGAAAAAGTCTAATCAGGTATCGAAAACTAAAAATCGAGTCTTAGGTCTCTATGAAAATCAATGTAAACAATAAGAAACAGATCAAAAAACGACAGCGAATACTAATAATAATAATAATAATCATACCTTTAATGCCCAATAGGTAACATCCAATAACTGAACAATTATTTTGAATTTTTCACAAATATTGTTCGAAATGACCTCCATCTCCACGTATACACATTTTGGCACGTCAAACTAAGGACATACGCACTCTGTTCAACACATTTGGTAAATTAGGATCATTTTTTATGGTTTCGATGCACATTAAAATACATTGTTGCAATGGACTAATACACTTAAGATTGTTTTAATATGTTAATTATATGAACCCATTGGTAAGGTCTGAATAATACCAAAATAATTATTACCCCAATTTTTTAATACCTGGATTAGATAAAAATTAAATAAATTGGTGGTCGTGACGTCATTATCCCCGGTAATTTTACCTGCATTAAATTGCCGTTTAATTACAATTATCCTATAATAAACATAATCTCTATGAAGTTTTTATGCATTTACTTTCTATTAATATCAAAACAATTTACACATAAGGCAAATAATTGGGTTTTAAATTATTAAATTTTTATCGATTACAAGAATTGACATCGCAATACATTCTGTGACATTAAACTATTTGAACTACTTTAATATAACCTTACATTTTAATATTTAGTTTTGTCTCTCCAATATTTACTTAATAGACTGGCACATGGCACAAAACATGATTTTGTTTTCATATTTTGAAATTTGATTTGAATTAATACAGGCCCAAAGTAAGTGTATTTTAACACGAAAAAAATCGAAAAATATTACTGATTATCATAACCTCGTTAACACTGACAGCTGTCAACTGACATTGAATTGAACTCTGACAGACTAATTATAAATCTCTGAATGAACTACTGAAAAATTAAACTAAAATACAAATTTAGGCATCAGGACAATGTACTGTTGCCGGCTTCATATCGTTACGTCACGGGCAAATTGACGTCAGAGTGGAAAATTTTCAGCTTTATTATTTTTTTCCGGCTAAACGGTAAAGAAAAAAAATTCGAAAAAAATTCCATAAGTCTCTTTTATCAAATACAATCTGATAACGTAGTTAATGGAAATTGGTGTATTAGTCCATTGTTCTAAATTGTCAATTGGATCACGGTAAACCAGAGATTTAAAATGTCCCCTAAAATAAAAGTTCATCGCATTTAAGTCGGGCGATCTAGCAGGCCATGGTAGTGGTCCGCCATGTCCAATCCATTGTCGAGGAAACTTTCTGTTCAAAAAATTTCGAACAGCCAGACTAAAATGAACTGTCACGCAATCGTGCAAATACTACATTGTTCTGCGTGTCGCCACAGGTACATCTTCCAGCAAATTTGGCAATAATAACAAATGTACGAGCACAATGATGACTTCGATTAGGGAACCTTAAACGATAAAGCTCTTCTGCACCAGCTGCATTTCCACCACTTTTTCCATACACCAAGTGAATATCCGCGAGCTCTGGATAAGTGTAACCTCCCATAAGGTCCAAAATCTGCGTTTTAAAACACCACACTAAACGGTGAATTAACGTTATCAATAAAGAAAACAAAAAGAAAAACTTGGTCCAAAATCCAAAAAGTAACACAAAAAGCATGAACGAGAAGTAGTGTCTTATGTAACCAAGTACTAACGACTTGAACGATAAGTCAATAAAATAAATCTTAACATAAGTATCATAAAATTCAAAAAGAACGAAGGCAACAGAGAAAACCAAGGAACGGGTAGGTCGCGTCGTGTGTACGTTGTTTACCAAGTAAGGGCACAAACTGAAATTATTACTTGAGAATATTACAAGAATATTATAGCATGCGTAATAAGATAATTTGGCCGAGAAGAAGTAAAAAATTTGGCGGTGTCCTCTGTCGGTCGGTTTTAACTGCTTCCTCGGCATGCTTTTCGATGACCCCCATCGCGGACTAATTATCTCTTAGGCTCACCATACTTATTTGCATGAATGTCAGAGTCCGACAAGACGCGAGGCAATTAAGCCTACCCCAAGATGCCAGTTCTCAAAATGTATTAAGTATTTTGGAAATTTTTGTTTATTTTTTTTCTCCAAGACTATGAGCTTTAAACCCCATACTATATAAGGTTTTCTGTTTGTCTTGTCGTTCCCTACGACCAGTTTTTTTTAATGACATGAAACTAATTACACCCTGTATAATTAAAACAGACAAGGTGAGAATTTTTATTATTTGTAAGAGAAATATTTAACACATATGTCAAAGAATTTCTAGTATTAGATTAGATAAGCTTATTACTTGTTTATAAGTACACTACCATATTTGTAAATTATAAAAGTAGAGGATCTGCCTATATCACAATTTCCCACTACATCCCTACTACTTTTTTAGTTCATTTAATTAAGGCTAAGATATTAATTATTCCAAGAATTAATATAGTAGGAGTTAATTTACTTGTCCCTATTTTTCATCACCTGTATTAACAGATGAATACAAAATGAATATATTTTTAAAGATATTCTGAAAATAAATGGTTTATTCTTTATAGGTTGCTCTCCGGTCTTTATTACAAAAATTAAGTATATGCAGGGAACTATTAAGAGTGAGGCAATATGTTTAAACGTGTCACATATATCATTCGAATATTTCTTTTGTTTTAGGAAATATCCTATTGCTCGGAAAACTCAAAATCTGAATGTTCCATATTATGTTAAAGAAAATTTCCATACTGAATACCAAGGTTCTGTTAGGAGACTGGAGCTGTCAGTGGAGGAAGAGTATATATCCAACCTTCGGCATGCATGCTACAGAGAGAAAAATTACAGTAATTGCATTTATTACTTTTTATATCAATTTTATTTAGTAGTAATGCATTTTGTTCAAAAGATTGAAAACTTTTTCACAACTGATGAATTCTATGAACCATTCATTTGATAAATTTAATATTGAGTGTAACCAAATGATCTGTGATAAAAATGAAATGCATGTGCGATGATGTCTACTTTTTGAACAAAATGTGAAGGGGATTTTAACGCCTTGTTTGGACTCAAAATTCTGTGTACGTGGCTTTAATAGAAAATTTATAGCTACAAATTTGTTTTATTGTGTTCAGTAATTTGACTGTAGAAAAGTACATGTGTAACATAAACATTGAATTCAAATAATTAATATTGTAAAATGACTTTGCTTTAAAGGATTTATCGTAGTTATTTCAGTATACACAACCATGAAAAATGGGTAAATTTTGTAAGTAAATCTTTTTGACAACTCTTGCAATACTGAAAATCAAATAGTCCATGAAAAAGTTGCAAAAAAGGGGTAAACTAGAAAAGTGCTGTGACAAGGACGAACCCTGGGTAACTCCCCATTTTCGAAGGTGCTGAATACCATGGTCGCAGTAGAGAAATATACAGTAGACTCAGTCCCTATCTACTCTATGTAGAAAAAATGGGACTTGGTTTCATTTTTAATTTTTAGAGAAATAGTTCAGCTCATAAGGTCAATACATACTTTCATATCTGTTCGAGTGTAGGAAGATAAAAACCTGGAATTTAGAGAAAATATTACCTGAAAAACTTGAAAAAGTCAGGGAATTTTAAGATTAAGATTTAGTAGACACCCTGCCATCGTATTCAGCACCCTCAAAAACGGGGGGTACCCAGGTTTCGTCCTTGTCACAGCACTTTTGATGTTTTTGAAACTTCTTCATGAACTAAAATATGAACGATGTAGTATCAGAGCAAGCTGAAACATTTAGTTACTTTCACTTATAAATACATTACCATTATTAATTAATATAGACTATCGGCAGAATGTCTACTAGCACCGTGGCGTGGAATTTTTCCGCATAATTGTATGGTGACTTTTGTATTGTGTTCTATGTGTCAATTTGTTTTTTGTTTTCTTAAATAAAAAACACGTTGTGTCTTTTTGCAATTATTATTAATCGTGCGTACATAAAATTTCTTACAAAGTAAATACAATTTTCATAAGCTTTACATTTTTTTATTGTGTTGAAACCGTTGAAATTAGGCAAAGCGATAAATGTTTTAATATTTTAAAGTTAGTTGAGTAAAAATAAGCGAAAGGTAATTTTAGAATAAAGAACATCTGCCAAACAATTAAAAGAAAATAAGAAAAAAGTACTCCAGTAATGGGACACGAAGCCGGAAAACCTCTTGGGTAGTCGTCACTTAACGTGATCGGCTAAGGCAGATCCAATTTTGAATTTGAACGTAGCCCCGGCGGCAAAGGTAAAATCTAAAAAACGTCAAATTTTAAAACGTTAATATCTAAATAAATATGTCCAGTGGAAGGTCATACGATGTCTCTATGGGAAAATGAAGATTGGTATTTTGTCGGCATCGTAAACTGCGACGGCGATATCGGAAATTCGGCTCAGCACAAGCGAGTTAGAAAAGGCTTTTTTTGACATTTGTGTAAGTTATTGACCAGGCCGCCATGAGCACTACTAGTAAGCCTCACCTTTCTGCCGATAGTCTATTGTCAGAGGCAGATGAAATCCAAACATTGAACGCAATGAAGTATTTTAAATTAATTGAGCATATTTAATGTATAAATGAAATGGTTCTTTTGATATAGTCCAGTAAACTTTAATCTGGCCGGTCCAAACGTCGCTTCTTTGGCTGAATTGGATAACGCTCTTCTAAAAGGAACCAAGTGCAATTTGAAAGTTTTTAGTGATCATCATTTAAATAGCTAATACAAAATTTATAACCAGTCATTTGCGTTCCAATTTACTTTACTATTGATAAAAGAAATATTATCAAGGTAAAAATTTAACTACTTGGATCTTTTTATAAGATCTAAGTTATGCAACTTGATGCTTTTTACTAAAAAACTGCAAAATGGTGCTTGGTTCCTTTAGAATTATACTTTGTTAACATAGTGAACAATGTTCTTTAGGCTATTGCTTTAACTTTGTGTGTAAGACAAAGTGAAATCGTATGCGCATTTATTAACTTATAGACAAGTCAAGTTTACTCCACTCAGCTAAACTTTTACTGTGAAATATTTCATGTTACTGATGACAGTGATAACATATGCGCATGGCAATTTAAAATTTTTAACTTCATTCAAAGTCTAAATACTACTGGGATTCTAATTCACATGCCAAATGTATGGGAATTTTGTGTTATATAATTATTTATTACTTCTAATAAGTATAAAGTGAAATCAGTAATTAAAGACATATTTTATCAGTATCAATCAAAGCCATCGACGGAGCATTCAGCCTGTCACAGAGTAGTTTATGTAACAGTATAATTTTTTGCAATACAATTATATGAGAGTTTCCGTTGAGATGTGTGAGCATATTCTCACACTGGTAGAAACCAAGATTACTAAAAGACAGGTTGCCTAGTAAGAATAGGCAGCAAGTATTACGATACGTGTAGCTCTCGATAATAGCCACATGTAACGGTTTTTTCTATACTGATTAAATAGATACTTAATATATTAATGTAAAAATATTGCGGCTTCATGTGACATGAGGTACCAGACAACCTGTTTCTTTAGGAAGCTTGGGTAAAAACAGCTCCAGTTGTGATTAAATTGAATGGACACCTTCACAGGGAGACCGGCCTGGTGTCTCTTCAATTATGTTGGTGTTATTTCTGCCAGTTATAAAGTAGGGTACTTCTCGGGATCCTGGACATTTTTCCATTCTGTTTACCCCGGGATTATGAAAATTCACTCCCAAAATTTCAATATAATTATGTTCACCTTTAATTAAGTGTGGCAACCACGTACTTATTTTATGTGAAATGTGAGGTTCCCAGATGAGACAAAGCAACTTTTATTTATAACTCAGGGTTTTTTTTTATGTTAAATATTTCATATAATGCCATGATCAACTCCAGGATTTCGGAGTCGGAATATATAAATCCTAGGATTGATATGATAATCTGAGATTGGATAGCCCAGTATAAATACAGTCTAAAGGTCACTACTATTAAAGTTTTTGTTTAAAATGAGGAATTTCTTCTTTGAAGAGGCTGCACACAAGTGGTTGATTACTGAGTACGACAATATATAAAAAGAACAAATGGAAATGCATTAAATCGATAGGAAATTCTTCTCAAAGCTTTGTCGCTAGTCTCTTTAACATCTATAATGAACACATGATATCCATAGTTACTTGCAACAAGCGAGGATGAGCTCATATGCCAGCTGGCAACCTCCTAAAAATAAGTTCTGAGTGTGGTTTGAGTATACATTATAACAAAAGGAAACTTATGATTATAGACCGAGCAAGTGAAAACTATCCACTTTAAGAATAGGTGATTGTGAAGCAGTAAGCAAGATGGTTTATCTTGGTACCCTTATGGACAATACTGGAAATTGTGAATAGGAGATTAGATGTAGAATCCAGACGTCAAGATCAGCAATTTGGCATGACAGAAGTATCACAAAGTGCGCTTACCACGACTTGAAATGTGAGGTTTTTGGACATGCTATACAACAAAAGGAGGCCAAGTAGAACATTGCTTAAATCACATGTCTGTCAAGACATTGTGAATAAGAAGAGGAAGGATGGGAAATTGGAAAATAACTGAATCTTTGAAGTTAGTACTCCAAAAGGTTCTCAGAATCTAGGTGACTAAAAAAAAAGACAAACTGTTGAAAGAAATGAAGCAAATAATTCCCATAAACTCTTATTTAACATGCATATACAATATTCTTAACCGTTGAAGATTATTAAATATATATATTGTATACAGTGTGTCTGTTTTAATTGGGCCGTTGCGATTTAAGATATGTAAATGTTTTCATACCAGGTCTGTAGCTCATTGGAGTTGTCCTCTCAACCATCCACTGTTAGTTCTCTCTTTTGTATTCTACACTTGATCTTCCAATGAGTCGGGGTGTTTCCATTCAAGGGAGGTCGTCTCCTATCAGAGCATCCAGATGCAGATAATTTTGTACCTCAGTTTTGTACTGTTACAAGAAATGATGCGATGTTTTTCCATCGTTTCTATAACTTGGTTAAGATGAGTTTCTCTCAACTCCTATCGATAGGTGATAAGTTTACAGTGACCTATCATAATTACTAGTTTCAGAGTTGAATGTAAGCATACCAACTTCTTGACTTGTTCGGTCCAGTCACAATGATCAGTCTGCCTTCGGTCACTATCCAACCTCCAGTATTCCTTCTGTTTCCTTCATACAAAATACTAAAAAAAATATCCAATTCGATGGAGGATAATTTCATACAAAGAAACCTCAGCAAACGATAGCCGGCCACATATATAGCGCCTTAGGAAAAGTTCTGGCACGTCGCATACTAAGTACGGGCGCCAAATCCGTGGCCAGGAAAGCAATGGCCCATTAATTACTGCTCTAAATAGTAATACTTAAACGAGAGTCTTTGACGAACATTCTAAGTGTGTATGTTTGTGGATAAGATTGCTAACATATTTCAGTAAAATTAAGACGAGCTTGGATTTCTGTTCAAAGTTCAAAGAAATATATACAGTGATGGAAAATAAGAAAAGAACCTTCAGTAGGAAATGGGAAACGTAGAGGAAAATGGGTAAACATTTTTTTAAATTCTTTTTAAAGCAGCTTCTTAATGACTGAATTTTTTTACATACGAAGCTCTTGTCAGGGTTGGAAATAATTTCTTTGCACAACACTTTGTGATGAACTTTATCTTTAACATTTTTATTTACATACTCCTTGCTTTTAACCATCCAAAGAGCAGGGTGTCTTCGATATATTTCGATGAATTGAGTTAAGAACTCCTTACTCCGATATCTTATATCAATCAAGATAATTACACTTTGCAATGCTCCACAAACATGAAACAATTTAACACCACTGGGCTCGTCAATTTTGACTGACGGTTTAGGAGCCTGGATACTTTTGTCCCTTAACAGATGAACCATGTCTGCCCGCTTGATATGTTCCAAGCCAAGAGAGTTCAGAGTATTTGTGTGTATGGCCCTAATATCTCGAATGATTTTTTTTCTCCTAACAGATTTGAAGGTCTAGACACCCATGAATTTCTTACTATAATTTTTGTTTATTTTGTACCTTTTTATCAAATTAGTTAATGTCAAACTCAATGTCAACATAATTGTTTAAATTTGTTTTGTTTTTGTTTACAATCATCACCTTGATTGTGAAACATAATAATAATAAAATAAATATTGCAAACCTCACTCATCAGCACGCGACTAAAATGCAAGAGTAGGGCAGAAAAGAACTCCATGGCAGATATTATAATACCCTAACGAACAACAATATTATTGACAAAAGAGCTTCACTGTCAAGGCTAGTTCAAGGAAGACTTAACACGTAGACTGAAGGCTTTCTTGTTGCAATTCAAAATCAGGTAATTAAAACTAAATACCATCAAAAGTATCATCCGAGAGCCTATCGCATCAGAAAAATGCAGGAAATGTTTAACACAGGATAAAACCATACACCACACTACATCAGGTTGCGGCAGGCTTGCAAATACAAACTATCTGAAGAGGCATAATCAAGTTGCCTGTATTATCCACATTGAGCTGCTAAAAAAATACAAAATAGAATGAAAGGAAGAGCACCCCTATTACAGATACAAACCCAATACAGTAGAAGAAAATCAGCTCGTAAAGATATATTGGGACAAGGGGATACTATGACTGACAGAACAGTAGAACACAACAGGCCTGACATCACATTAATCGATAAAAGAGAAAAAATAGCCTACCTCATAGATATATCGATACCAAATAGCGACAATTTAAGCAGCAAGTATGAAGAAAAGATGACAGGATATGAAGAACTGGCTAGAGAGGTTGAACGTCTATGGGACTAAAGAGAACACATCGTCCTACTGCTACTATCATCAGCCACAGTTCTGCCTAAGACATTAAGGAAAAATCGAGAATTGCTGAAGATATCAGAAAACACCTACCTGTTGGTGCAAAAAGCAGTAGCTCTGCAGACATGCAGTATCGTCAGGAGTTTAATTAGTTGTGCCTCTGAAATGGAGTAATTCTTGGTGCTAACCCGAATACTTCATCACAATACCTTAAAAAGACGGAAAAAAAATATGGCTATAAACGGTATATATTATCCGAAGGGTATTACAATCAGAGGGTTAGTGGAGTACACAGATGCGAAGTAGGGTAGATCTAAGGTAAGCTCTCGACCTATCCTGGGTAAGCTCTTGAACCGTTAAACACAGCTATGATTAAGGGAGATAATTTGTATTTATTAAGGGCGATGTTAACCTTACCTTTTTGATTCTCTAACCACCGTTGCTATATCTATGTCAAACGTGGATTTAATTCTGAACTTAATTACGCGTTGATGACGGCAGTAAGCATGCGGCACGCCGGACAAATAACGCTTTAATTGTACCACTGTGATAACTATATATTCCGTGCTAGAGCTCTGACTGTCAGGTGGATGGTTGGCATATGGGTAATGTTCTCGCTTATGGTGCAAGAGGTCCCAGGTTGAACTTCTGGACACCGAACTTTTTTTTTTTATTTTGTAAATAATAATGTATTTCTTTACAAATTCAGGTTTGCTTTGACAGCAGAAATAATGTTTTTCTTCTTTTTCCTTCAATGATTTCATTCTTTCATGTGATTTCTTTAGGTTAGGTTAGTTAGGTTTTATTTTGCTATCTAATTGTTAATAATTGTCAACGCCTTAGGCATTATTAGTGTTGCAGGCATTATTAGCATCGCAGATAAAGAAAAGGGGGTGTGGGGGGTGTCCCCTATCTTTTTTCCACAAAATAACATGAAATATTAGATGTAAACATGCAAGGTGTTTAAAACTGATTTGACTAGTTTACTATCAAGTTTGCATCCAACAGCTTGCTTTTACATCAGTCAGATAAGATAATCACTCCTTAGGTCCCACAAAAATACAAATTTAATGAGTTCAGAAGAGAAACTGTAAAACACATCACACGGCACGCACTCCAATGTGTTTTGTAAGAGAGAACTATTATGGTGTTAATTCAATACTAGTATATTCTATAACAAGTTATGGAATGACACAAATTCCACTCGAGCGAGAAGTTTGTAGTCCGAGAAGGCGAGGACTATGGTCCGCGAGTGTGAATATGCCATTCCAAACGTGGTGTAGACTATCTTTTTCCTAACAAGATTTTAGAAATCATACAGAAAAACTTCAAAACGGCTCAAAACGCCAAATGCGAAGCTAGAAATAAATATCTTTTGTTCGACGTAACCATAGTAATTGAACCACTAAATGTGACTTAACGACTTCCGATTTGTCGAAAGCCATTTGGTATTATTCCATAACAGTGTGTTGGAATGTAGGCCGGTCTTTGTAACTTTTTTTTGGTCAGAAATTGAAAACAGCAATTTTATTGACTATTCTTATAGCAAAATTTGCGCTGAACACGATGGTGACATTAAGAAAATTCATAAAACGCAGGCTTCATTGTTAAAAACGAAGCGTAAATTTTCATTTGTTGATGCTCTTTGACTTTTTAACGGTGCGTCGAACAAAAAAAGTCAAAATATAAAAAATGAAGATTTTATCAATACTCGTCGTTTGAGACTTGTAGCGACCTTCTATCTTTGACCATTCAATTATTATAAACAAATTAAGGGCCCTGAATTAACATTTTTCATTCTATTCAACAAAAGGTCATACGGATATTTTATTGTGGTCAAAATGTTGCATTTTGTTCATATAATTTACAGTTTTTTTTTGTGTTGATATCTCGCGTATTTTGCAATTGTTTAAACAAATAAGGCAATTTGTTAATAAGGATTTGCTACTTTCCATGGCATTTTTTGCACTCTCCACCCCCAGCAATCGATGAATATTGATAAATACTACCATTTCTATGTGGTCTTGGCGCTTTTTTGTGTTTTTCCCCCCCTTCAACGTTTTTTAAGAAATTGCTAAGTAAACAAATGAAATATCTCAGCCTAGGAACGTCGCATCAAAATGCAATTGTAGGCAAATGAAAGATAATGAAAAAAAAGAAAATTTTGAGCCGAGGTAGACCTCGATCCATTAACTAGAACCAGAGATATAGACCATTTTGCGTTTACGACTGTCAATTATTGTTTATTAATTAATTTTTTGAAAAAACCTTGTGTCAACATAAAGTTAGTATATTGAACTAACTAGTTTTCAATTTTCACAGAAATCAATTGATTTTTTCATAAATTTTTTGCTTTTATAACAATTAATTTATGAACGCCGTATAACGTTTTTTAGTGCTGTCGATCCGAGTGACTTGCACAGTAACGACTTTGCATATATAAAATTGAAAGCGCGCTCTGTTTTAAATGTGCATTGTCTATTTCATGTAGAATTTTTTGGTAAAAAATATGAGAGGACATGTTCGCAGCTGGTGGAGCGATAAAATTAATTTTCTAATTAAAATATGTGGTTTTATTTCCTATTAACACATACCATAATTGAAAATAATACTTAAAGTACATTTTGGAACATTAAAAAAACCATTAAAAAAACATTTCAACACACTGTATATTAGGGCGGGCCGAAAAAATTTTTTTTGGAAAATTAATTTGGTATAGTCATAAAAAGTTGAAGAGTATAAAGACGTGTTCGCTAAATTTTTCTTTTAATTTTCGCTTAATTTTTGGCCGCGCCCCATGGGCCTTGAAATGGCCAAATTTTCATTGTTTTCGTTATAGCGTCAAATAGTTAGGAATCAATGTATACAGTAACCAAAAAAAATATGAAAGAAACAAAAGAATTTTTATCCGCGCCCCAGGGCCCTTAAAATATATAAAAGTAGCTCTTTGTTTGAGTCAGTGATAAGGCTGCCTAATACTATTGTATTGATTGTCTTTATTTAATATAATATACATATTTTATCAATTACTCAACCCAGAACTCACCGCGAGGAGGTGGCTGCTTACCGAGTTCCTCCCACCCCTTCCTCCCTTTTTCGGCTACTTGTACTTATTCTAATCGTAGATCTAACTTACTTATTACTCAGTTTTGCTTTTTTGGATCTATAGTGTAGTATAGATTTTTGTTTTCAAATGATGGCAGATCACTCCTCTCACAAAATTTTATGCGAATGTACCCGTCTCTTGAGTCACGACCACAAACTTTGCCTGAAGCTTCAGTGGTGATCTTTACACATCGCTCGACAGCTTGAGTGTGGCATGGAAATGGTTTAATAGTGATGGCAGATTTGCTCTGAAGTGCTGTCATTAAATCGTTGGTAGAAATGGTCATTGTAAGAAGCGGTTTCGGTTATGGTACATTTGTTCCAGTCAACTAAATCGATATAGTCCTTAGCATTCCGGTTGAAAGCAGATATTTTAAATACTCTTACATTTTTTGAATCTCTCGAATTCCTAGCCCTCAAAATTCGATAAATCCCAAGTTCTCTTACATGACTCCGAAAATCTGTGATCATGGTTAACAAAATGTTTTCGGGGTGTCCAAACTAAGCGTTTGTGCTAATAACATTGTCAATAATCTTCTTTATTTCATTTGAAAATTCTCTGGATAGACTTATCGATTTCCATAAATGTTGCGCTCCATAGTGGCATAATGTTTTTGTTTTTATGTTAAACCACATTGGCGAGCAGACTTTCATTATAAAATTTGTCAGTACAACCAAGGTTTCAGAAGGCTCACTTAACGTGAAACTAAATAAACACATTATACTTGCATTGTACCACATACGTACAGGTCGACACTCGTAACTACGACGCAATAGGTAATTATTACCAGGACCGGGCTAAGTGTGGATGAAGCGTAAAAAATGTTTTTAGGTTGGGGCGCGGCTAAATATTAAGATAAAATTATGAAATTTGATTGGTGATTTACACCCATTATTTAAAAAGTATTTACGACTGTACCAGATCCAGAATAGTAATTTTACAAAAATTTTATTTTAAGGCCATTGGTGCGCGGCCAGATTTCATTTAATACTTTTCATAAAAATACAGGACATTTTTAAAGTTATTTTACAACTTTTTTTTGCTAAACCAAATCAAATTTCAAAATAAAAAATTTTTCAGTCGTTTTCGGCCCGCCCTACTGTATATGTATATGTTCATATGAACTTTTCTTTATAAAATGACCCAAGGAATCACACTCTGAAATATTAGTACGTCATTAAATAACACCCTGTATAATAATTAAATTTAAAAACTTAAAAAAAAGATTAAAAGATTAAAAAATAAAATAAAAATACCTTTAAATTTTTAAACCACTTTAAACCACTTATAGCGCATATAAAACCGAGCGCGCTTTGAGTTTTATATATACAAAGTCGTTACTGAGCAAGTCACAGGAGCGTAAACACTAAAAAACGTACAGCGTTCATAAATAAATTGTTATAAAAGCAAAAAATGTATGAAAAAATAATTGATTTTTGTGACAATTGAAAAATAATTAGTTTAATATATTAACTTTTTGTTGTCATAAGATTTTTTTCTTCTTAATAAACAATTGATAGTTGTAAATGTTAATGGATCTCGATCACCCCCGGCAATTGATAAATGTTGATAAAAACTATCATTTCTATGTGGTCTTGGCATGTTTTTTGTTTTCTTTGTAACCCCCCCCCCCCCCCCGGCAATGTTTTTAAAAAAATTGCCTGGTGTACAAATGAAATATCTCGGTTCAGGAACGTTGCATCAATATGAAATTGTCGGTATATCTGGGCTCAAAATGTTCCTTTTTTATTATCTTTCATTTGTCGACAATTTCATATTGATGCGACATTCCTGAACTGCGATATTTCATTTGTATACTAAGCAATTTTATTAAAGACATTGGCGGGGGGTATAAAAAAACAAAAAATGTGCCAAGACCACAGAAATGATAGTTTTTATCGATTGCCGGGGGTGAATGGTGCAAAACATGCCATGGAAAGTTGCAAATCCTTAATAAACAAATTGGCTTAATAATAATAATAATAATAAAAGCTTTTTATTGATATATACAATATACATATACATACCAAAAGGCCATCGACCGAGGTCCTTCAGCCTGTCTTTTTTTTTTAACAAATAATTTATTTACAAAGCTGTTGTACTAATCATAAACACACAGTGTATAGTGAAAAAAAAAAAAAAAAAAAAAAAAAAAAAGAATGATTACATTGGATATTTAAATTTAAACAATATTAAGGATTTTCAGATAATGTAATTAATATTTCTTGAATAGTTTTTTCTGGAAACTTGAATTTGGAGGGTTGATGTCTTGGTCTGGTAATAAACATCTGTTGCATTATTTCCATATTATGCTCACGATTGGCAAACTTTGAGGATAGCACTTTTAATCTTTCGAGAATAGGCTGGATATTTGTTTTGCTGTAAAGCAATTCGTTTGAGGGATTATGAAGTGGATTTGTGGGGTGACGAATTTTCGTTATAATTCTCAGGGCTGTAGTTTCTGCCGTTTTTATATTATTAAGAGTTGGAAGTCGACAATTGAGGTATAAAACATGTCCATATTCAAGTATCGGACGACATATGGAAGTATAAATTTTTGTAGCAGTTCGAGTACTTATACCCTTGTTTTTGTAGGTTAAAGCTCTGAAGTGTTTGGCTCTTGTTATCGTACGTCTTTTGGTGTGGTGCTTTAAATTCAATTTGTGATCTAGCAGAATTCCAAGGTAATTAGCAGTTAGGGAAGGCATTATTTGATGATTCCTGATCGATATCGAAGGGGAAGTGTGTGATGGGATGTGGTTAAATATTAGGAACAAATTGGCTTATTTGTTTAAACAATTGCAAAATACGCGAGATATCGACGCAAAAAAAAAAACTGTAAATTCAATGAACAAAATGCGATATTTTGACCACAATAAAATATCCATATGACCTTTTGTTGAACAGAAAAAAAATGTTAATTTAGGACCATTAATTTGTTTATAACAATTGAACGGTCAAAGATAAAAGGTCGCTACAAGTCTCGAACGACGTGTATTGATAAAATCTTCAGTTTTTATATCTTAATTTTTTCGTTAAAAAGTCAAAAAACATCAAAATATGAGAAATTTCGCTAAAAACATTTTTAACAATGAAGCCTGTTTTATAATTTTTTTAATGTCACTGTGTTCAGTGCAATTTTTTCTATAAGAATAGTCAATAAAATTGGTGTTTTAAATGTGTGACCAAAATCGATGATTTGACATTACGATGACCAATGATACTTGTTCCGACACAATTTTTAGTTATGGAATTTGTAGTTTCTGAAATAGTGTTAGAGAAAATAACTACTAATATATTTTTTTATTTTATGATAATTACTTTACGATGACATACTTTCTAGATGATCTTTCATGTGAAGTGGATTGGCAATCCTGGCTTGATAGTGAGCCCTCTAAAAACACTTCTCATGAAACAGTTTTTTAATGTTAAAAAAACTCAATGGCGTTAAGTTTTCAAAAACAAATTTCACCTGCTGACCTTCTACCAAGAGACTCTCGACAAGATTTGGCCTTGCACATGAGGTATTAATATTTTAATATCAATTTCAAAATTTTTTTAAATCTGTTGAAATACCGGGAATAATTTTTTAAGTTATGCATTATATTATTAATATAACAATAGGCAGCAGAACATCATACGCCAGTCGATAGCCCAATCAATCAATTTTGGTTTAATGTTATCAGTAAAATATTTTTTTCTGCACTGTCTAGAGACTTGTTAAATTACTTTTTCCGTGCAAGATGACGATGCAAGAGAAAGGGTAAACATAATAGAGGATCCTCTCTTGAATTCACACTACATAACACCAAACATAACGATCAAAAACCTTTGAACATCATCATTGATAATAGATATTATATAAAGGGCTAACCGGATATACAGACAGGTCTAGAATGGACCATATTCCAGACAGAAATGCTAGTCATACTTGAATGGGTACTTGAGAACACAAATAGAGCATATAGAAACCAACAACAACCATGCAGAATTTAAAATTCTGATACAGGGGAACAGAGCTAAATTACTTTTTCAGTATCAAGCCATTTTAGAATAGCTGGCAACAAAGAAAATGACAATCTGACCAGACAAAATCCACAACACATGCTGGAAACTACCAACTAGAGAGTATCAAAGATTGGTTTAAGAGTAGGCACAAAATTCATCGAAGAAATATGCCAAGAAATCGATATGAGTAAACAGTCATCAAATAACTATGCCTAAAACAAACAAAATAGTTGCTCTCAAGGAACATATTTCAGTTGATAATAATAACAGAACTTTTAGCTGGATTATTTTCCTATCAAGAAATGGTGTATTATATTCGACTGTGAGGCGAACTATGGGAAACTGTGGAAAACAGTATATTGCTGCTGATGTCATTGAAACTTAAAGTAACTGTTTCCAAAAATTAGGAGTTACTACTGCTATGAAATGTGATTGTAAAAAAAAATGTTATCATTAAATATTTTGAAACAAATTTTAGGAAAATGTACCATTATCTATTTAAAAGTTTACTCTGAGTTTAATATGCCTCTTGTAGTAGTTTTATCAGGAAAAATTAGAAGTCTTAAAATGCCTCTATGCATAGGGAGATGAGGTACATTCATCGGTTTAAATCCGATAATCGATCAGTGAAATAGAGCAAAGCTGGTATTATCCACATCTATGCCTCTATATTTTTTGGAATTTATATAAACCTTCTTTATAAGCTATTCAATAATGAGTTAATTGCTGTCTTTATGTGGTGTTTGAATACTACTCTGATCAAATATATGAAAGGAAATTAGGTAAGAATCGTAGACACAATGAGATAGAATAAGAAGAATTAACGACAGGGTTTGTTTCGTGAAGAATTGGTGGAGAGACATGTTAGTTAAAATAATGAAATTGAAGCCTTGACAATAGTGTTCTATTGTTGTGTTTGTAAATTAGTAACCGATTAACTAGAAGACATATATTTTCAAAAGTAAGCAGCTTAAATGTTGATATACATGAAATTAATTTAAGGTTGGTGTTATCAAGATATGAAAAATGCTGTGCCGGCCTATCGGACATTTTACTCTATCTTTCAACTCTACGCAGCAAAAAAAAGAACAGTATTTTTGTCATTCGGTTTTTTCATCAATTGTACTACAAGAGCGCGATTTTTATTTTAAATATGTACATGAATTCTATTTTTTTGATAACTGAAGTATAGTTTATGTTTCCAAATGTAACTTTAGTGGAGTCATATTGAAATTTGTAGAAAATTATCTTAAATAGCAAATTTCTGCTGGAACTTATAAACATTACAAGATATGTAGCAAAAAGTTTTGGAATAAATCTAAGCCCAGGAAAGAATGTTTTTAAAGAAAAAGTTTTCACCATTTTTATTAAATGGTTTTGTGGCTCATATTGAAATAATTTTTTAAAAATGGATAGTTAGATATGAAATCGTGGGCAAAACTAAAATTGTCCCAGACCTTTTGGTCAATTTATTAAGGTGCAATATATGAAAAAACTGTTATTCTACAATTAATCTGCATATGGAGTTGTATGTGTGCTATTGTTTTCTTATTTATTCCCTTAGCTTTCCATGTCAAACTTCCGAAATATTTCAATCTAGTTATGAATTTTTTTCTCTAAGATTCTTGTGTGCTGGTTGAAATTAGGTGTGTTGTCTGGATGTATATTCGAATAATTGACATCAGGTTCATTTTTAGTGTTCCGCATCAAAATTGGCAAAATGGAACTCTTATGGAACCATCTGGATGTCTGTCTGCCTTTCCGTATTTCGCAAATTTTTTCCCAGAGATTGTCTAACGTAAAAAGTTCAAATTTGTAACAGTTGTAGAAAGTTGTGGCTTAATTATAGACGTAAAGTACAGAAAGCAGAATTTTGATTTTGGGTGGTTAGTTTCAGGGGGTAACATGGGAAGTCAAATAAAAATATTTTTTTCAGTATCATCGTGTGTGGATGCCAACTTGCTAAAACACAAATGCAAAAATATGTAATTTGTTTTTTTCAAATATTGTCTAAAGACAGTATTTGAAAACACTTTTCCTAATGAAGAAACGCCTTGAAATCGCTATTTCCAAAAGTGTCGCTCAGAAAAATGTGAAAAAAATCGTGAGTATTGGAAATAAGCTGTAGATTGAATGAAAATTATCAGAAATACATTATAGAGTGAGATCCCAGTGCCGCCAGACCTACGTTATTTTAGCAATGACATAGGTCTTGACAATAAATCATGTGATATGTAGCTAGCTTGAAAGCGGGGCCATTTTACAGATAACAGGTACAAAGGGTACAAAAAAGCTTAGTAACCTACGATAAAATATGATAGCTGGTTTTCATATTAGGCTGTTAGTCATAACTTTTTTTTGGTCAGACATTTGAAGCAGCAATTTTATTGATTATTCTTATAGGAAAAATTACGCTGAACACTATGGTGACATTAAAAACATTTTAAAACACACGCTTCATTTTTAAAAACAATGGTCAGTGAAAATTCTCATTTTTATATGTTTTTTGACTTTGAACGAAAACGGTGCATCAGACAGAAGAAAGCCAAGATATAAAAAATGAATATTTTATTAATGCGCGTCGTTTGAGACTTGTAGCGACCTTTTATCTTTGACTACTTAACTGTTATAAAAAAATTAAGGGTTCTAAATTAACATTTATTTTTCTGTTCAACAAATGGTCCTACGGATATTTTATTTGTGATCAAAATATTGCATTTTGTTCAGTTTTTTTGTCTATGTTGAAATTGTTTAAACAAATGGGCTAATTTGTTTATTAAAGATTTGCGACTTTCCATGGCATTTCTTGCACTCACCACCTCTGGCAATCGATAAATATTGATAAAAACTACAATTTCTGTGTGGTCTTGCTCATTTTTTCTTTATTTTAACCCCCAGCCAACGTTTTTACAAAAAATTGCTTAGTAAACAAATGAAATATCTTTGTTCAGGAACGTCGTATCGAAATGCAATTTTTAGCAAATGAAAGACAATAAAAGAACGAAAATTTTGAGCCTAGATAGACCTCGATCTGTTAATTAGAACCGGAGATATAGATCATTTTGCGTTTACGACTGTCAATTGTTTATTAATTAATTTTCTGAAAAAAACCTTGTGATAACAGTAACAGTAAAGTTAATTTATTAAACTCGCTAGCCTTCAATTGTCACAAAAATCCATTGTTTTTTCATTCATTTTCATTTATAACAATTAATTTATGAACGCTGTACAACGTTTACATTGTTTATGCTCTGAATGACTTGTGCAGTCATGACTTTGTATATATAAAATTCAAACTGTGCGTCTGACGAGAAAAACGCAAAAGACAGTTTTCATGTAGAATTGATCAGGCTAATCAGGCGAAATATCCACATGGAAAAATGTCAGTGGCGTATCACTTTTTGGGTAAAATTACCACAGGACACGTTCGCAGGGAGACCACTAGTGGAACAATAAACTAACTTTTTATTTTAAATTCAGAACTCTTTATAAATTTAAGTATATTTTGTCATCAGAAATTAAATGGATACTTAATTATGTAATTTTGACTACTGTAGTGGTGTTAACTACCGGCATTTGACGAAATCGTTTCAAAATAAAGTACAAGTTTTGCAAAATAGTTGCTTACGATATTCGTGTATCGACAAGCGACATCATATTACACCGTATTTTAATAACTACGATTTATTAAAAATTGATTATCGATTTACCATGTTGTTCTCCTGTCTGCTTTTTAATATTGTAAATCAGCACACCCCCAGCATATTTGTATAACTTGCTAAATATCATAACCTCCGACACATATAGTATCCCTATGTATCATACTAAAAAATATGAATAATGTTTTTCTTATTTGCGACCTAAGCTAGTTAGCGAATTTCATGATATTATTTTTGTTTCTAGTCTATCAATGTTCCAATTTAAATCTAAAGATAAAACAAAAACTTTTCATGAAACAGAGAGTTATGTAATTAATTGTATTTACTTATTTATGTTTTTTATATTCTGCTTTTTTGTTTTTTCTTCTTCGTGTATCTAGACGTTTTTTACATTACGTTACTTTAGTTTTAGGGCCTTATTCCATGCACCACTCTCTAAAGTTGAAGCCAACTACAAAAGGTGTTTCCTGTGTGGTCGACTGTCGCCAGCTTGCAGTTCCCGTTAAAAGCAATGTAAAAGTACTTTATCTTTTTACATGGGCGCTTTGTTGACCACATTCAAGCTTTTGTCGCATGCCTCTCCACTAACCACTGGGCTGACTGCAGCATCTCTATTTACACGAGCCACATACTGCTTGACCACGTGTAGACCTCCACAGTTGCAGATTGCAAGTCTTCTTTCTAATGATATTGGCTTCCTCCTTCCTAAAATTCTATTCTATTCTATTCTCATAACAGTATCTGTCTTTGAAATAATTGGTCCAACTTCTCGTAGAAGCTCTTTGGAAGAATGCTGTGACATTCTGGAGAACTAGAAGAACTTATCCGGATGACTGCGAAGTTTGTGGTATAACGTATGAAATTGTCCAAAATGTAGCCGATCTCTAACAATTGGATGTACCCAAAACCTCAGTGGTATTCTTCTTCTCGTCTGTCGTTGTGGGAGCAAAAGAAGTGAACATTCTTCATCAGAATCCATGGCATTACTGTATCACACCCTGAAGAAGTGTGGCTTACCATGCCAACCTGGACCACATGTTGACTCTGATATAACCACAAAAGAGTGTCTGGGTTGAATCATTGCAGTGGTCTGGTGGGCGACAAGCAACCACATTGTTGTGGTTGGATTTAACTTCAGAAAGTGATATGTGGAATAGGGCCCTTAGGTTATAGGGGCAATGCGCCTTCTCCTTTTGATTGATTGTATATTTATAAAAACTTTTCCTTCAAAAAATTTTATTATTATTATTATTATTATTGTATTGGAGGATATAGAGGTATTTATTAAATGTGCTTTAATGCATATATTAACATAACAAAAACATAAACACACCACACATTGTAGGCAACTCCCAAATTCAAAGCAGGACGGGGGTTTTAGTCGACTACATATTTATAAGACCCATCAAAAACTGGCCATCAAAACATCAAAGTCAACACTAAGAAAGTACTGCTACTGAGTCGTAATTCAAATTTTTGTGTATTAGAATAAACAAAATAATATTAGAGATTTCAAAATCCTGACGTTTCTGGTAAATTAAAAGATCTTACTTCGCAACATTCACAGATAAATTCAAAGTACAGCTCTGCTTACCTATTCCCTGGGTATGACGTTCTAGTTAGTGTCGCGTAACTATATCAAGAGTTAGAAATCCTAATGAAAAGAGGCATGTTTCCATTTATTTCTTATCTTAATCATGCCAGAACATATTGGCCACTTTCCAACCTGAATATTAAAAACGACGCGACGTCAGTTTGACATTTGTCCTTTGACATAAGAATTTTAAACGGTTTATTTGGCTTTTTTTTCATTAAGGAGGATGATTGTGAATAAAATAGTATACAAACCTTGGTGAAAAGTTTCATTGCTGTCTCGAGAATTAGTTGACATCGCCGCTTCGCACCTCGGTCAACTATATTATCTCTCAACAATAATGAAACTCTTTCCACCTCGGTATGTAATATACTATTTATCTATTAACTAATATTTTATATTTGTTATTTCATTTAGTCTAGAAGAAAAAGTATGCCTCGTTTTCCACTTATATTAGTTAGGTCGGCAGCTTGAAGTTTTTTATGTTCCTTATAAATATGTTGTCAACTATACACATTTGAAAATACGCAGACAACACCGAAATTGCCGGTGTCGTAGCTGGACGATCAAACCAAGTACGCGATAGACAGTGTGATTAAGTGTGCTTGCCACTAAGACACTGTAGCCCACCGGCGGCTACCGTGCCAATAAGGAAACTATGAAAATATGCTTCTAGTAAAAATATATGCTTATGCCCAATATTAAGTTGAAATGCCTATAACAACAATAAAAAGTTGAACTGAACAGAACATTCTGTTTTTGTTTTTTTTTAGAGGTATTTAAGAGAAATGGTGAAAACGCATATTATGGAAATTATTTTGTTCAAACAAATATTTTCTGGGACTCGGATTTATTCCAAAACCTTCTGTTACACTTCTTTTATAATTTACAATTAGTTCGAGAAAAAAGCATGCCTTTTTAAATAACTTAAACCCTTAGATTTTACACCACTACTTCTGATAAATTTTAATTTCACTTACAAAGAGTGTTTTAACTTATATCTTGTTTTGTTTTTAGGAGATTCGATGATTTGGAAAGCAAGAAATTTTGGAGATGGGGAACTGTTCCAGACTGCGCAAAATATAAAAATGCCTTCTTGTGAACAACTTCAGAACTTAAGAAATCATGGATAGTAATATGTCTGTGATTTCTTTACTGGTTAATCGCAAATTCACAGCATATTTATGAATAATTTTATATATTATTGAATAGGTCTTGTTAACTAGAAAAATTAGTAGCACGAAGTATATTTTAGTAGATGGTCATTCTGTAAATACTATAGGAAACAAATTTATAAAAGTGAGGCATGAGAAATAACCAGCTGCGGAACTGTCTTGAGCAAATGTTTATTGTCTAGTCAATTGTTGGTATCATAGTAAACTGTTTTACTTCATGTCAACTAATGAGATTTTGGCTCAGTGCAGTTTAGGTTGAAATTTTCTTCATCATAATTTTAAATTTCTTAAAGAAAAAATGCTGTATCAATACTAAAATTTTATTCTCCATTGTTTTGTGGTATGTTCAAAATATATGATTTGTTATTTTCAATATTACGTATTCTGATTTTCTAGTTTTCGACAAATATAAAAATCTCGAAAAATTAAAAAAATGGGCAACTTGATTCGACGTATCTTGTCTATGAGATCTAATATTCTCTGCCAGCGACGGCTCTTGGGAGATTGGTACGAAAGAAATTATATAATAGAAAATAAAAGTGTTTTAAAGTTTATATTGGGTTTTGAGTTTAATGAAGAAATATTAAATTAAACATTCTTGTACTACTCATTTATTAGTTCTCTTTAATAATTGGGGATTGGTGTTGGTCGATATTAATTGAACTTTTGAAATAAAAGTTAATATTTCCACCTGCCTGTTGAATTTTATAACTCAATTTTTCTTTAAATTACTAAAGTGTATAGCCTCTTATTATTTTATTTTGCTATATTATATTAAATTTTAAGCTGGGCATAGAATCCTATTTCCAGGGGCGAGCAATATTCGGACCAGGGAAAAATGGCTTAAATTAATGAAACATAACCTGTCAAGTTTAAATACAGAATTGTAACAAAGACAATATATTAAGAGAAAATCCTTTACAAAATACAGAAGTTAAATCTAATAAATACATATAATATTATAACAAACTTATGGTAACCAAACTTTTATATAAACTAACAACAAACTTTACTAACTTACTCAATGATATTTTCTGCATTGCCCCTTAATGTAGGGAACTATATTGTTTGTTTACGTTTTCCCCTTCTTACAAGTGGGTACCGATTAATGTAATCAAATTTCAGTTTAATTTATTTGTTTAATATGTGTAGAAAAAGCATATATAGTATTACATTCGCGATTATGACCATTATTCACTCAGAAGGTTTGCGCCACTCGCCTACGGTTCGTGGGCTCAAATATCATCTTCGTGAATAATGGTTATCATCATTACACACAATGGGGGTGGTTGACCACCCCGATTGCAGGTTCTGTGAGGACCAGGAGGAGACTTCCATCCACGTTCTCACTTCTTGCCCAGGACTGATGAACCTGAGGCAAAAGCAATTCGGCGCTGGCTTTCCAGTGCTGGAGGAAATAAGGAGTTCTCCCGTGGGAAGGATTTCAGCCTTTGGGCTGGAATCCGGTCTGTACGGGGGAGCTCCATAATTTGTTAGCGGTAGCACAATGGGCCACAAGGCCTGAGTGCGGCGACCTCCAGGTGCCCCGCTAAAAGAAGAAGAAGATGGTTATCATAATCGCCCATATGATAATATACTATTAAGTATTAAAGTCTTAAAAACGATAAAAATAAATAAAACATAATTCTCATTAAAACGTCGTATCTCAAATAAAATAGAAATAGTTGTTATTTTACCTCAATTAAAATAAAACTGCTATTGAACTAAGAAAGTTTAAATAATAATAAAAGAAATTCTTATAGTTTCAAAAAGGAAAAAGGATTTTTAGAATAGTTTTTGAATTAATGTGTGGTGTGTTGATAATTACTTTATTGGTCCTTATTATTATTATATTAAATTACCTGCTGTTTTTGCTAACTCATTTACAAAAATTATTAGATGGTGATCCCTTAAACATAAGAAATGCTATGCAGTGTCAGCACAATGGATTTGATCCATATTGTGCTGATCTGGTCATATGTATCATATAAATAGAACTTTTCAAGGTAGATGGATTGATCGCGGTGGTCCTATTAGTTGGCTGGCAATATCTCCAGACCTCACACCATTAAATTTCTGTTTGTGGAGATCGTTGAAGTTGAAACATGCAGTGTATAAATCAAAAGTGGAAAATCACATTAATTCTTTATATTTTGGCTCAGATAAAGGAACATCAAGATGAACTAGGAAGAGTAACACACTCTCTTTATAAATGAGTCACAAAATATCTAGAGCTTCATGGAGATATATTTGAAAATTTATTATAAATTAAAAAGCTTATAATCTATTTTTTCTGATTTTTTGTTATTGATCATTTAAGATACTGCAAGTCGAAAACAAAAATCAGATTACAACTGTTTAGTAATACACTTTAGATGTATACACTTCCAGAGTTTGGTAGCTTCCTCTCGACTTACCCTATAGAGTCGTTGGTTCACAATGGTCAATTTTAAAATTTTTGACGTTTGACTATTCCCTCCAACATTACCATCTACCACAGCTGGGTATCGAACCGAGGAGAAATGGACTAATCGCAGTATTTACGTCTTGCCACAGGATGCAGTCTAGACTACTGCACTATTATGATCAGTCAGAAAGTAACCATTTTATTAAACATAATAAACTATTACACGAGGTCAGTCAACAAGATAAAAATTTGTAAATTTGCCATTGTGTAGCAACCACCCTATACCTATAAGATATACTTAGTGCTCAACTTTATAAGCGGTGTTCTCAACGTCCACTCTTTTTTTTAATTAGCTAATAGTCGATTTTGAATATCAAATATAGAGCTTATCAATTACTTTGCTCCAAATAAAAAAAATGTAACAAATTGGTTATGTTGCAATATAAGAGGAAGTTGGAGACGATTTTAAAGATGTGTAAATGTTTATTTATTATTTATGATGTGGCTTGTTCTTTCAGGGGAAATTTAGTGATAATATTCACACATATTTTGGTCCAATTTTATATAAATAAATACAAATTTCAGAGGAAAAGTATTAATTTTGTTAATATTTGTTATTAGTTATCGTAAGGTTTAAAATTTTCAATTTGGATTTAAGTTGTACAATATACAATAATATGCAAGAATTAAATAATTTAAACTATTTAAAATGTTGTATATTTTATTATATCTTAGTTTTCCTTATCATATAAGTTGTCATATTCATCTTGCTTTTAATATAGGTCTGAGCAAAACTTTCAATTAAAGTTTTAAATCAATCTAAAGAATTTGAGTGATATAGTAATATGATGCTTGTATTATAAATAATATACAGGGTGTGCCTCTCAAAACCCCCCAGGCTTCTAACTTTCTTATTTTTTGAGTGACGATTATGTTGAACACATCAAATTGTACATATTCTTAAGGCCTTTAAAAACGCATACAGAGTAATTGAGAAAAACAATTTTTTGGAAAAATTATTAACAAAGGAAACTAAATTTCCTTGAATATTTTTTACTTCACCTTGTACATGAACTATGTTAATGTTTTCTTATAAAGATTTTAACTGGCTTCAATTTATATTATTACGACATATTCGAAATTCTCTTTGGTCTACAGATATTATGCAAAGTTTTAACTGTGAGACAATCTCACCAAGTTCCCATCACCCCTCCATGCCCCCTGACCTGTCGATACCCTAACTTTCTGTTTTGTAAATACAAATTATCTTACACATATTTCACGATTTTATCTCCTGACAAAAAATTCCTTAAGGTGGCCATATTTATGTGCTAAATTGTGGGTATAATCACATGATTTTAAAGCGAGCTATTTTAAAAAGTATAGGTCATATTTATAAAAGTTGCACATAAACGGAAACTAGAAACTTTAACTTAGGAAACGTGTGCTTTTATATTGTTAAAAAGTAATATTTTCATAGATAAAAAAAATGCTTAACATGTACCTTAGAAACGATATCAGCTCGCCACTTCAATAATTATTTTGCACTAGTTAAAATCAAAAATAGGGAAAACCAATACAGACAAGTCCTAACTTAAACATTCACCCATATTATGAAACAAGAAAAAGTCTTATTAGACCCTTCATGTACTAGAAAGCTCGAATTAAATTTTGCGGTGCACTTTTCACATGTTTACTGATATTCTGACATATTTATTTTTCATAGAATGGAATTTTATAAGATTCTCCAGCTAAAAGTTGTTGTCTTAGTTTGGTTACTGTCTCATAGATGACGCAACAGAAAAAGGGAATTATCTGAATTTTATATTTTTATATAGGGTGGACAAAAAAATCAATGAAACGGATCCAATATAAATCGATATAATCGTTAATAATCATTATTCCCCACAGTTATTTTTTTAAAACATCTGCTCTAAAAAAGTCAAATTTCACATTTATTCTTGGTTTTAAAGATTTATTAAGTTTTAAAGGTTTGTAGCTGTTCTGCATTTACAAATGTGAAATTTGAAAATGTATAGGCTCTTTAGGAAACTTCCGATGTTTAATAATACCTACAATAATGACATCCTGTTTATGTTTTCGTGCACTAACGTAAATTTCTTTGTTTTGGATGAATTACGGTAAAAATATATTATTTTAACATGGACAAAAAACGATTGTTTGTTTATACTTATATTGACTGCAACCGCTATTAGGATAAATTGTTTTGGTAAATGTTCGAGAAGTAAAGAAATCTGATGAGCTAAAAACCTTGTGTGGTAGAGTCGTGAGATCCCATTTCTTTACTGACTTAATGTTACCGAAGGTAACTAACTATACTTTTTGTATTCGTGAAACAAGCATTCGCTCCGGCATTTATTCGATTTTTCATATTTCAGATTATATCGATTACAAGAATTAATATATTTCAATTATGTCGATCTGTTAGCGCTATATTTATAAAACTATTTTATGAAAAAACATGACATTTCGTTATAATAACTGACAAGAATCAAACCAAATAATACTTTATACACAGGGTGGACACCAAAACATAAGAGAAATGTGACAGGGAAGCATAATGAGTATACGTAAGTGGAATATAGTTGACGCTTTTTAAGAAAGAGAACCTGTTATAACTTTAAAACTAGATAAATTATACAATAATGTGGTAAAAGAAGAAAATAATAATCTCCAGAATAATTAATAAGTAAAAAGTGCCAAATATATTATACAATATTATCTGTACATATTTATAGAATATCTTACTAGGATACAAAGTATATATGACGTACTAGGTAGGTACTGATAATATTAATGAAATTGTAATAACAGTATCACTAATATCACACAAGAAAATAAGCAAGGGCCGCTTTATCAATGCGAGGATAACAAGTTATCCTATAGTTAAAGCACAGTTTGTAATAATACGGTAGGGTCACTTCCTCTGACAGTGATAGCCTTACTCCTGCTATCGACGCGTGAACTAACTCGGTAGGGGAAGTGTCCTACTATATTATTAAACTATTATTTCACTATAGGATGACACTACTTATCCACGCATTGATAAATCGGCCCTCACACATCTTCAGTACAGAACAGAAGGTTTTATTATTCAGTGACAAGCACGATTTCACAGATGACAGATTGATCGACGAAAACAACAATATGCTCAACCGTATCTTCTTTTTTTTAATGTTTTGTCAAAAGTGATGGGTTATAATAATTATTTAGAATATATAGCATATTGTGCGAAAGTGCAGAATAATGCAAATTTCTTACGAGTTGTGGTACGAGCGTTATTACAATAAACTCTGTACAAAAGCATGTTTTTGAGGTAGCCGTAGAACAAGTAATTGAAGCTCTGTGCATCTAACTGACGTCAGTCATCCATAATATAGGTCAACATTGTACTGTTCTCAGTCACATGGTTTTCGTTACATAAAAATTCAAATTTCATATATTTAAGAATCCTCTTTTGTGACTTTTTTTTATTATAGTGTAAAAATTAACTTTAATTTTTCCCGATTTGAATCAAATTTTACTCAAAGATACAACATGTTAGGATCTACTTATGACTATATGTACTAAAAAAAATGAAAAAAGCATATTAAGCATCTTTTATTCGTAAATTTTACTAATGTAACCTGAACTGTCAAGTAATTGAGAAGTAGTTTGTAAATTTATTTTTGCTTTTTGTGTATTCTGAAAATTCTACAATCAATATCTTAAATTTCATGAAACTTTGGATTTAATCATTTTGTGTAGTTCTAAACAATTTTCATTTAATCTTTTTTTTTTAGTTTTTTCAGTTTATTATTTAGAAATTTTGTTCAAATTGGATAAAATTTAAAAAGTTTATAAGGTGGTATAATACTATTATGGCAAAATAATTAAACCATTTTTAAAATTTATGCATCTTCCCCATTAAAGTATGTGCACCTTGTTTACATTATATAATTTATGAAATTTTCATAATATTTATTATTCAAATAAATTTACAAATACTATATAGTGTTAGTAACTTGTATTGTGTCTTCCCGTAGCCATTTTGTGCAGGTTGTTTGAAACATACTTAAATTAAGCTTAAGGTGGCCATTCCCTAGAAAGAGACCTCCAATAGGGAAATATTTATTATTTTTGGCCATAACTTTTTTTTCTTAGTACGTATATTTATTAATATTATAAGAGCACCTAAGTAGAACCATAACAAGACTGTTACTATGAATTTTCACTCAATAATTTCCGCGGTTTGCAAAATAGCTAGATTTAAATTTAAGAATTATGTCAATCTCCCTATTTCGTAGTTTTGAATCTAGCTATTTTGCAAACCACTGAAATTATTGAGTGAATATTCATAGTCATAGTCTTGTTATAGTTTTACTTAGGTACTCTTATAGTTTTTTAAAATATATGTACTAAGATATAAAAGTTATGAGCAAAAATAATAGATATATCCCTATCGGATGTCGCTTTCTAGGGATTGGCCACCTTAAATGAACTAAGATGTGTTATGTCTTCATTTTATTATCTTAAGTTTTTACCTTGAATTTATGGTCAAATGTCAATATTACTGATTTTTTGCGTTTATCTTTATCTATTGTACAGGCTATGAACATATTAGTTTGTAAAAATTAAAGTGGCTTGAAAGAGTTTCTATCTTAGTAGGTACTATCCCATAGAGGCGACCGATATTTTTTTAGGGAGTTTTCAATAGAGATGTTTGAAAAACTGTCATCGGCTTTTCATGAGTATATATTTCACGAATTAGGAGCGGGATTTATTTCAAATTTAGGCGGTACGTGCAGACTGAAAATGTGATTGCATTGAAGTAGTGAACTTTGATATCTGTCATTACAGTGTGGCGTTACTTTAATATTAATAATAATAATATTATCGATTTTTTTATAGAAATTCTTATTTTAGATTTGTATTCACTACCATCAAAAACCCATTTTCACCAAATTTGAACAAAATATATACTGGCTTCTCAATAGGTGGCCAAATAAAGGGACATGGAATGGGGAAATCATTTTTGGCCATAACATTCTTTCGTACTACGTATATTTAAAAAAAAAACATAAGAATATTACTATGACTTTTCATTCACTTCACTCAACTGGTTATTTTTATACTTAGGTAATATTATAGTTCTTTTTTAAATATACGTTACCAAGTAAAAAAGTTATTGCCAAAAATAATAAATATTTATGTATGGAATGTCCCTCTCTTGACCATCGCCATCTTATTAGATTTCATACAAATAATTGCTCTAAACCGTAGTCCAATGAATATGTTTGAAATACTTTGGGGTTTCTTTCAGTATATATTTTTTTACATTTTAAAATTTTTTAATGATTTCCAAGGGGATTTTTTAAGGAAAAAAAACTTTATTTATACAGGGCGGTCGTTCTAAAAAATTATTAACTACGAAATGACATATGAGAATAATAATCGGAATGTAGGTATCACTATTATTACAAAGGAAACCTGATAACTTTTGGCCAAGAAAATATACAGAGTGCTCATCCGACAGCAAAAATTCAATATTAAATAAGATGTGACAATTCTGTTAATTATATGCCAAATATTATTGCCATCTGTCACATTTTTAGTTGTACATGCACGTAGTGGAGTGGAAGTATAGTAGTGGAAAATTGTCAGTTTCTCTTTTTTTACAATGAAATGAAACGTGGAAATTTTAAATTTGAGCGAAAAAATTTTTTTTTCATTATCTATTCCCTTTAGACGGTCCACCCTGTATATTTTTGTTCAAGTCTAATTACAGTAGATATTATAAATACATTGTAATATAATAGATATAAATATGTAATAATATAATAATTATAAATGCCAATATTTCACATGAAAGCTCTTCTGGATCCAGAATAACATTCAAATGTACCTTTGACCTATAAATTAAAATCCAGTAAAATAATGAGAAATATATTTCGACCCAAGGGTTTCGATATGGAAGGGGGGAAAGGGGATCGGCAAGCGGTTAAAAGCAGGTAGATAGATGTTTTTGTTGTTTACATTATTTCGATTTGGAACACTTGTTATTTGGATTGCTCAAGCGAAGTCATGTTTACAACTGGATTAGTTTATAGGATTCTTTATTGAATTTTCACGAATAAACATCTATAGTAAATGATTCGTCCGCTACCCGCTAGGTACCACCACTTAACGGATGGTTAACGACTACCCTTTTCTATGACGTTGTCGAGGTTGTTCTCTTTTGCGAACATGGTGCCCTTAAGCAGGTTTTTCAATTTATTTTCCTGCATAAACACAAGAGTTATTTATGTTCCACACCTCTAACACAGGACTATATCCATTATCTTAATACCTAGAGTAAAAAACTTTAAAGATAATAGGCATAAATTATAAGAAATGTTTGATAGCGATTTTTAATTATGATATGCTTTATCAAGGTCCCCAGCCTTACCAGCGGCTCACATCGAGTTATGTTTTTATACTTGCATGAATTATAATTTCATGTTTTCTATAATGTGCACTACAGATCAGATATTTAAGCTTAGTAAACTCTGTAAAAAGGAATGTTTGAATAAATGATTTTAATGGTTAATGGACTACCAAGCGAGAGGCCGACGGTGCAAATCCCACAGTCGGTTGATTTTAAGGTAAGTGTTTAAAATTCTGTTACAGTGTTATTTATAATAATATATATTCAAACCATTCCTAATATTCATAAAAACGTAGAATGTATAAAAACTGAAAAATTAAATAATATTCTCAAGTGAAAAAAGATTTTTATTTGGGCCCGTATTCGTCAAATCTAGGTCATATTAAACGTTATATTGAAGTCAGCATTGAACCTTGTAGACCGGTAGCACGGGAAAGATTCTGGTGAACAATTAGCTAACGTCAGCGTCTCATGGAGACATTTCTTAAGCACGTAAAATAGACTACGAGATATTTTTTATCATTGCCACTGGCGCAAAACAATTTTTAATTCATTTTTTATTTTGTAAAATAAATGCATCATTTTTGTCAATTAGTTCACGTCTGCGATGTTAATATTAGTTTACTTTAGGAAAAAAAATTGACGGGTAGCGCAATCGCAGACGTGTAGGTGGCGCACTTGTCTTTGAAATCGGCAATCGCATTTGTATCGAAAACCGGCTTTTAAAAACAATCGGTTCACATCTGCGAAAGGCGTCACCCGGTATATAATGTCTTTTTAAGTACTTGCACAGTCTCCCAGACGATTTGACTGTGTATGTGATATTTTTATACATTTTCGATTATGCAACCGATTCCGATAATTTTGTACGATTAGCTAACGTCTGCGAAGTGCATTATCAAAAACTTTGAGCTCAAACTGTTGTATCAAATTATTCCCAGACGCGTAGAACAAGCCCAGACGCTTGTCTGTACGCTATTACTTTGTGAAAAAAAAAATTTTTTTTTGAACAATTAGTTTACATCTGCGAATGGTTTTTTATGCAAAGTACGTCACTTTTAGGCCACGACATTATTCGCAGATGTGTATATTGTGCATAATTGCTTATATGAGTACGATCACATGAATTTTATTTGCGGTCGCTTAAAAATACTTGCAAAGAAAGAGTTTTTGTTTGATTTTATAGTCGGTCAAACAAACATTTAACTATTTACTACCGTGACAATGGCAAGAAAAAACCAACTTTTATGAAGTATGGTAAAGAAAAGGGGGGATGGACGCGGCAACACCCAGGTCACTTGTTGAAAGCATTTTCGTTGTCGCCAGGATTTTGTAAAATAAACGATTAGGCCACAATGGGTGTTAAAACCAAAGATATCTGCATTACAAAAAAAAAACATGTATTTGTAAATTATCTTGAACGCGAGTAAAACATTCATTCATTCGTCGTCATCGTCATCATCATCATCCAGATCAACACAGCTCTCCTCATCCTCATCCACAGCGATTATATTGTCGTCCTCATCTATTGCTAAAAAAATTGCTTGTATTTGCTTTATTATTTTGCAATTATTTTATCGTACGCGGAGCTTAAGATTAGTCGAACATTAAGCTTCCTTAAAAACGTTTGTAATTATACGTATTAAAATCAATTAATTGAGAACTGTAGTCAGTTTGCTTGTATGTGTGTATTAACGTTTCGACAATAACTTTCATGTAAACACAGAATGTAATACTAATAACACACAATCGGCAAATGATGCCCCTTGCACATGTTTAATTTTATTGAAGTTGATAAAATAGTTTAATAAGTCTCATTGAAATACAACTCTTAATAAAGTATTTTAACATTGGAAATATTTAAGGAATCAGGAATGTAATGGTAGATATAGGGGGACATATACATCGAAAGTGAAACATATGTTCGGGCGTCACCGCTGGACGCAGGGGTGATCAGATCGGAGTGATTTGAGTGGAGTTGTGTAGGTTGTCAGGTTCTAAGTTTACGGGGGCGGCAAGGGGAAGGTCAATAGTGAAGGTCTGCGTTTTGACTATTTTAATAAAATTATGCCGAGGTTTAAGTGCGATATAAGAAAATTAGGTTGGTCAGATCGGGATGCTTTGAGTGACGTTCTGTGGGTTGGACCTTTGTGTATCGAACAAAAGTTGTCCGGGCATTCTAAGTTTACGGGGGCGGCAAGGGGTAGGTCAATAGTTTTACATTTTGACTGCTTAAAATCATTGAATGGGTATAAAAAATAAAAACTTTTGGGCATTGAATTGGACGTAGAACGGGCCCATAAGACCGATGCTCATTTTTGAGATTTTTCGGGAGGGAAGAAGGGCGGTGGGTGGCAAAATGGGATGCTAGCAGAGCAGACAGGTAAGTAAATATAAACAAGTTAAGTTAAGTAGCCCAATATTAGTATATTTTACAGGGTGTTACAGAAAAAATGTCCATTTGTGCAGAAAAATCACCTATATTTCCTACAGAAATTAATCAACAGTGGTACTCTTAGTAAATTATTGTTGTTAACTTGCATCTAATAATATTAGACTCTCCACACATATAAGTCAAAACACTTGTACGAATCAATAGATACGTATATCAGAATGAAAATTGTGACAGTAAAACCGAAGTCATGTATTGTAATTGTTTTTTTTTTTAATTTAAATTCACCGCTCCCGCAATGCTGCTAATTCTATGGAAGGCGCTGCTTATACATTACGCTTATGGAGCTTGTCTCCTCTATTTGTTAAACTCTTTGAACCTAGCACGCTCGAGAACTAATAGGAAAAATTACATCACCAAGAAGGAGCAGTACCGCCAGTACCGGATCAAGGGAATACCTTTCAACGATCAGTGGTATGATAGTAAGTATAATATATTTCATGACAAAGCAAGACCCATAGAATACACTAGCTAAAATGATAACGTGCGGAACGTTCGTGAGCACCTGATACATTAATTTGATTGAAATATATGCAAGTAGTAGGCGTCTGCAAAATTCACTATGAGTAAGCAGAAATCAATTATTAACGCGGTTTGCACACACAGACGTGAACTGATTGTTCCACTGTGTATATGGTTTTCAAAGTTCTTAATCTTAATGTTAAAAATATTTATGCGGACGCTAAACGTCTGTGAAAAATATTTTAATATTGTCCCAAGCAGCACAAACATGCAATTTAGCCAAGATAACTAAAATTTAGTCACAAAAACGTTTTAATTCCTTTCGTTTAGTTGCATTTTGGTCATATGATTTTAGCCATGGTGTAATATCGAAATTTAAACACTAAAACGTTATGATGGCCTATTTTTAGTTATATACTGGTCATATTCTAGTAGCCACAATCTAGCCATACAAGTTTGGTAACACATAGGTCTTCGATAGGCAAGTAATTAAATGGCAACAACGTGTTGTTCTAAAACAGTCATTCTAGCTATAAAAATGGCCAGAATATGTTGACATGGTTTTAGCTATTAATTTAGCGTTGATAACCGAACTATTGTCAAAAAAATATCCATGATATAACTATTTTAATTAGGCTCTATTTTGGCTATTGTCTTAGCTGATATTTCCACAGTATGGCGAAAATACAAACAAAAAGGTCATTACTAAATGACCTCTTTGGTAGACATAAGAACTTATGTTGGTACCAATGAGACTGTTATTGCGGTCGAAGGTTGGTAATAGCAGGGTAGGTTCTCATAACCTTAAAACAACATAAAAACAGAAATAAAAAATACTCTGTTCGCCTTGTGATAATTCTAAATTACTGGATCTGTACCCTGCCTTAAAAAAATAAGAGCCATAGTCAACATGAACAAGAAATATTTTTCAGACAAATAAGGAAAAAGACAAGTGGTTTCTGACTAAAAATAATAAAATTGTACAAATGACATATGCAACTAAAAGTCAGGGAAAGTACTACATATTTGGAGGTGATATGAAAACTAAAGAATGTTTTTTTGAAAAACCAATTCGTTCTTCTCATTTAAACATATATGTGACGGGTAGTGAAACTATAATCCATTAAAACAATTTTCATTGAGTGACATCAAATGTAAACTTTTGTCTGTAAAATACCATACGCATCCGCGTATGGTGTTCTTATACCTTTGCTTCATACTATATATATAACTATTTGTCGTAATTTTAATAATATGAAACTAAAGATTTAAGTTGTTTATACCTATATCTAATTTTATGCTTCCATTTATTTCTACCTACCTACCTACCTACAATAGAAAAAAAACATTTATTAAGAAATACATGTTAATTATATTATCTCTTTTTGTGTAGTAGGTATACTTAATTAGGATGTTTTTATTTACTTTTCCTTACTTAAATCTATTTTATAGTAACATAAAAACTATTCTATATAAATTGAATCTACATAATATGTCAACAAAATCAGTAACATTAAGATTCACACAGATCATTTTATTAATCTGTGGGTTATAGTTTGGCCATTGTTTGGCGAGAGAACTCGTTTACAGTTTTAACTATTTTCTGGTCAGATTTTTGGTTGTGTTCTCGCCAATATTACCAGTACAATTTGCTATTCCGCTAAAAATGTTTGTTAGTCTCCTTTTGGTAATACTAGAGCTTACTTCCAGCATCATTAGCAAAAATATATGCCAAATTGTAACAACTTGCCGCCATGACAGAAGATTGTTGCCATGTTCCGGACGGCCGCCATTATGTTGAATTTTCAATATTTCATTAAATGTGTCTCTAAAATAACGTTTTAATATGCTAATTCCATATTTTAACCATTTCTGATAACTCTACCCTCAATTGAGTGCCTAAAAACTATAAAATGTGTATATGTATTATATGTCGAATGAATTTAATTCAGTTAAAATATAGGTATTATTAGGAGGCCACTTTATAATTATGAGTATTTTATGTAAGTTTACAGAAATTATGCCTGCGTTTATAAAATTGTACCATCTATTGGACCCAAACACACAATTTTCAATAAGTTAGTGGATGTCCATGTATAAATACTCTACCTACATGACATTAGGCCAAAAGATAACCATATAGTCTACTTTTATTGTTTTATGCTTAAAAGATATATTTGTCACAGTTATTACCAGTTCACCACCAATAAGTAATATTTGTAACAATTTTATAGCCGATTTCTAGCTTATTAATTTCCATTAACAGAACTTTAATTTACGGTTGTATATGGTCATAAAAACCATTTTGTAGCTAGCGATGAAACAGCCAGGAATGGCCATTTAGCATCGGTTTTGTTTCGAAGGCCAGAATATTATTCCCCATTTTGGTCACCATTACGTGTTTAAAGTGTAATCATGCAGTTCTTATAGAAGCCATTATAACCAAATAGCCAATCCTATTTAGCTACTGTAACGTCATGATGTCCAAAGTACAACTTTCTGTGCTGCTTGGGGTTATACCATTATAGCAATAAACAAGTTATTCGCAGACGTAAGTCGATCGGTAAAACATGTGTGTTATTTTTTACAAATTAATTTTTTTTTTACTTACACTTATACACGCGCGCAACGTCTGCGAATGCGTCCATAAGTATCGGTATATCAAAAAATTTTAATATCTATTTGTGTGAAAAGTGAGCTTATTGTACAAAGTTACCGGAATCGATAGCATAATCGAAAATATATAAAAATATCACATACACAGCCAAATCGTCTGGGAGACTATTCAAGTACTTAAAAAGACATTATATAACGGGTGACGCCTTTCGCAGACGTGAACCGATTGTTTTTAAAAGCCGATTTTCGATACAAACGCGATTGCCGATTTCAAAGACTAGTGCGCCACCTACACGTCTGCGATTACGCTTCCCGTCACTTTTTTTTCCTGAAGTAAACTAATATTAACATCGCAGACGTGAACTAATTGATAAAAATGATGCATTTATTTTACAAAATAAAAAATTAATTAAAAATTGTTTTGCGCCAGTGGCAATGATAAAAAATATCTCGTAGTCGATTTTACGTGCTTAAGAAAGGTCTCCATGAGACGCAGACGTTAGCTAATTGTTCACCAGAATCTTTCCCGTGCTACCGCTCTATTGGTCGTACGCCAAAATGACGTATGAAAAGAGTTCTTATTTGGGGCCATATTCGTCAAATTAAGGTCACATTGAACGTGATAGTGACGTCAGGATATGACGTCATTAGGATGTGATATTAGACCGTCATTTAGACTTACATTGAACGTTGTTATATTGAGACTTATCACGTATATTATGAAAAATAAGTGACGGCAAATTGACATCAGTATGCTAGCTGGAACTTTTAGTGAGTTGAAGTTAACATGGTAGTAACATGCCGCATTTATCCATGTTCTCCAAAGTGTGACCACTGATTTTGAAGGAAGCGGCAAATTGGGACATTTTTCTTGGAAATTTCTTATCGTACTAGGAGCTTTTAGAAAAATTTTCTTTATGTTGGCAATAAGTCTTGTCAACATTTGTGAAATAATCTCGTACTTTTTCGAATACGCGGCGTAACGCATACGTTAAACAAGTAATTTGTAACACTTGAGGATATTTCTTTTTTATTATTATTTTTTTCAGCAGTCAACATATGCGACACTGAATCACTAGTAAAAAAGTAAAAACAACAACTTTCTTAAAATTTTGTTCAGCCAAGTCTTGACAAAGCCAACTTAAACTGTTTTCAAAAAAATTAAACACTGACTCGCCATTAACTGTTTCTAAAACCTTGGAAGCTACTAAATGACACTTGCCAGGACCATCAACATGTAATTTTGTAACTAATAAATTGGCAACATTATTTCCTAAACAATCTGCCGTTTCGTCTGTTTTAACCCAAAACCAGTCATTTTGAAGATCACTCCGAATAACTTCCAGTTTTTTTTCATATAGTCTGCTGAGAACTTTTTACGAAGCAGACTTACACTTGGAACATGTTGCCTCACGCAATACTTGTTTAGAAAATGTGTAAAATGAGCGTTATTTAAACATAATAACAAAAGAGCCTAATCGAAATAAAACTGGTCCCTCCTTTAAAACTATCTTTTCCTTTTTTGTATTATACTCGTGTATAGCTATTTACATGTTTTAAAACAACATTTTCCTGTGTACACCTTATTGTGACATCACAAATACTACAAATTATTTTTTCACCATCAAAATTTATAAGGCTTAACCCATTTTTCGACACTACTTTTACTCAGAATAAAACGCGGCATATTAACAATAAATAAGTCGTTCTCTCAGTAAATACAATTACAAACTAGGTCCTGTGCCACGTCCATTTAATTTAAAGGCGAGGAAGTAGTAAATACTGTTTGGCATGTCGGCCACGTGTTGCAGGTGTGCATTTTTTACGCGCTCTGTTTCTTTAACTTAAATAGTGTTTTTTGTATAAATACATTATATACTTAATTTGCATTACACGAAAAATAAATCAAAATTTATTTATTTATCAATGAACTAAAAATCTGTGCTTATTTGAATAAACCCTTGTAACGACGCACCTGAAAATTAAACCCAAATTCCGATCACTGCTTGTTACTTTAAATATGTATTTACAAGTAAAGTATAAAATTGTTATTTACAATTGTTTCAAAGTTATTTTAAAAGAATTCAATTTGGAATAGGAAAATGTGCTTCTAATTTTTTTCTCTAAAATAGAAAATAATTTTGCATATGACGTTTAGTAAGACAAATTGAAGCTAATTAAGACCTTTATAAGAAAATACAGTTCATGTTCAGAGTGAGGTAAAAAAAATATTCAAGGAAATTAAGTTTCCTTTCTTAACAATTTTTCAAAATAACTTTTTCCCAATCTCTCTGTATGAATGTTTAAAGGCCTTAAAAATAACTACAATTTTATGTGCCTAAGATGGTCGTCGCTTAAAAAATAAGAAAGTTACAAGTCTGGGGAGATTTAAGTGGCGCACCCAGCATATTTCAAAATTTAAACACTTTTCGTTTACCTTATTTTTTTTGTTAATTATTAAAAATTGCCTCCACTATTTGGCTTGCTTAAAGCAATTCAGGTGAGTTAAAACATTCCTCAATAATAGCCTCAATATTCTTTGGTTATTGAAAGTGATGGACGAACGGTTGGACGGACATTTTGAAAGTTGTTCAGAATTCGATCATTAACTCAGTGACATGAAATTTTTCTCTTTACGAGCGATGTTATATTGATTTTAGAAATGTGTCGATTAAATGCAATATAGGTACTAGGTAGTCTAGGAAATGGCGTGCAAATTCGACGACGAAAAGTTACTGTCTGCCAGTCGGTAATCGACAGCATATACAGGGTGATTCACGTAAACCGTTCATTAGAAGTTTAGGGACTTGTAGCTCTAATTTAATTTTGAAAATTTGGTTGCTTACATAGTGTTTTATGCTCTTTTCA
The DNA here is from genome assembly GCA_963583905.1 of Stenurella melanura. Taxonomy (NCBI): domain Eukaryota; kingdom Metazoa; phylum Arthropoda; class Insecta; order Coleoptera; family Cerambycidae; genus Stenurella; species Stenurella melanura. The sequence goes on from OY757309.1 coordinate 201,795,680, forward strand.
CTAAAAATATTTTCATGGTCATTGCGCTTCCGCTTATACCGGAAGTTACAATTAACTTCGTTATTTTAAATGGAATGATATATATTTTCTTGCATTTTTGAATTCTACTGGTCATTTTAATAGGACTTTGATCATACTACCATATTCCTAAATCTAACCCTACTCGAGATATATTGACTTTTCGGAAAATTTGTGTCTTGACACCGAGTAGTTTGAAATTTGCTGTCTCTGACATAATGAAAGTGAAAGTTACCATTTATACAACACGAATAGTGGAACCCTTAAGCTTCCTAATCGTGCTTTGAAAGTAACCTAATTGCTTACAGGGTGGTCAGAATTTACTGCCAATTTTGGCAAACTTCAAACGTCGAAAAGTATTTTTTTTTTAAATGGAACACCCTATATATTTTTACAGTTTCTGATGTAGAATTTTATTCTGCATCGATTTGTATTAAGGTTCCCTATAGTCATCTTTTATAGTTTTTATGTTATTGATAATTTTGTATTTTAATGCGCGGAAATACATCGAAGTATGTGTTGCTCTTATAATAGTCGGCTGTGGAAATGGCATTTGTTGCAATTGATAGCATGAACGGTTTGCGTGAATCACCCTGTATATAGTGGAGTAAAATCAAGTCGAAAAGATGAGTTTGAGTTATACCGAGGTATAACTAAATAAAACCGATACCATCTTGTAAAGGACATTTCAACGCACAGGAAATGAGAATTTACACCTTTTTTTAGTAGGACCGAACTTTGAAAACGGCCGTTAAACGCGGTTGAACTTCAATTCGAAAAACTATGTTTCTCATAACACTTATCGCTGTTATAATTCAACTATATAAGCTATTAAATTGATTTTTTGCACACATATACTTGAAGTATGACCGCTTCTAATGATCAGTTGCAAATTTCGAAAATGTTGAAAATGTTTCCAAAAATATTTAATAAATATACAATCCCCAAATATACGCATCAAAAACTTCACTATGCGGTGATCCATGTGAATAATTCAAAATTTCTGTGTACATATATCGAGTCAAATGTAGTCAGGATATTGAAAAAGTTTTTGAAAAAAAAAATTAAATCGATAACTGCAATATTTATTGAAATATGAATTTATTTCAACGAGGGAGCGGACGAGCGCTTACATTGAAATGTGGCTGCCAGACAAAAATCACAAATGAATATGTACATAGCAGGCCTGTAGCTAGAAACTGTTTTAAGGGCGGGCAAAGAAATTTTCAGAGGGGGCCCGTGAGCCTAAATATGTTAATTGTTATTTTCAATTATAAATAACTCCCGTAAAAAAATAGATATCTAAATTTCTTTACAGAAATAGTTTTTAATATAAAAAAGTTATATTAACAATAATAATAAGAAAGAAAATTTTTAAACAGTCCAAGATAAGATGAAATTCTTCCCTAGAATGTATAAGACGCCAGCAAAAAGCTGTTTCTTTATAAAAGTTTAATGAATAAATTTATTAATTTGTTCGCACTATTGTTGAAATAAATAGTTTATCTTGAAATTAAATAGTAAAATTAAACTTTACAAAAAAAATGTTAAAAGAACATTATGATACGATGAAAATAAGAAACAATTGCACAAGTATTCAAATCCCTTAATTTATTGTTTGAATTTGAAAATACATTTGAAGTCCAGTCCTGTGTGCTGCACGATTTAACGCCGGAGGTATAATAATCAGAAGCGGTCCGTCTCCTTTAGGTTTTTTGCGAGCTGACTGACCAATTTTTATGCATAAAATAGATCTCAAACTATAAGTATAAAAAAGAGAGGTGTTATGGAGCCAATGTACTTTTATTAAAATCATTAATTAATAAAACAAAACATTATATGAATAATTAACACAAGTTGTAATAGATAGACGAGATGATCTTAAACTTTATTTTAATACAAAAATCACGGAGGTGTTATGAGGTGCAATTTTCTCAAAAATGGTTCATTATTTACCACAAATTATGTAAATTTCAGGCAGGTGTTTTAAAAAGGAAAATCTTTTTTTTTGTCTAAAATGATAAATTCATAAAAAATAACAATTAACAAATTTTTACTTGTCTGCCGGGCGTAACATGATCTTTGCATGGTTTGCAACCATTTTCACGCTATCATTTTTAGGTGTTCAATGAGGTACCATTTTTACAGTGGGAGCTTGCGGTCTACGTCCTCTCAACAATTATTTCCATTTACCAACTGTGATTTGGGTGTACTGTGATTTTAATTATTTTCTGCAGTCACAGGACGGGCAAAAATTATTCCAGGACGTCCTGGCCCACTCCCTAGTTACAGACCTGATACATAGGCACAATATTTTAGTAACTCGCGATAACTAGACATTACCAAATGAAATGAACGAGTCGGTCCATTGTTTCTTTCTAACTTAGTTACACATTTATCAATTTTTATACTGTTAACTTTCCGTTGTGTAAGTATGGCTGATTTAGCTGATAACAATAAGTTGTTTAATTTGTGGAGAGAATCTTGTGATTCTTGGGGAAAGGCTTGGTTAATAAACCTACGAAAATAGGTGTATTGGCAGCGGCGGAGAAAACAAAGGACTATGCTTTTCGGAGCATATATGTTATCATAATATAAGACTTCCACTCTATTGGGAAATACGGCTTTAGACAACAAGCATTATCTGGAAACCGATGGGACATAGAAAGAAATATTAAATAGAAAGATTATTTTAAAACGATGCATTTAATCACTTTATTTTCAAATGTACAAGGCGCCTTTAGAATGCGGCAGGTTGTGCAACTTTACTTTTTCAAATAGAACAAATTTTATTTACTATGTCCTATAACTATCATTTACCATTGTTGAGATATTAGCAGTACAATTTTTGAAATAACACTTTTTTGTTAACGAATCAAAATGAATAGGTACTACAATGCAAAAAACATTAACTATTATTTTTTCAAAAAAATTTTTAAATTTTTTTCAGAAGGTTCAGAATGTCATGGAAACGTGAAAATTTTAATTTTGAACAAAGAAAAAAAAATTCCATCTGTTAGTGGTAAATTTTTTTCAAAAATGGTAAAACACATTTCTAAATTTCTTTTAAAAAGGTTTAGAACACTATGAAACGTGGAAATTTTAAATTTCAATTTTTTATTTTTTATTTTTAAAAGGTTTAGAACGTCATGAAACATGGACATTTTAAATTTGAACAAAGAGAATAATTTTTTCATCTATTTTAGTGGTAAAAAATTTTTCAAAAATGTTGGTGAAAAAAAATTTCAAACTTTTTTTTTTGCAATAGGTTTAGCGTGTCACGAAACGTAGAAATTTGAGTAAAAAAAATTTTTTTCATTATTTGTTCCCTTTAGACGGTCCACCCCGTACCAATTCTTCTCTGACAGTAGCGTCAACTACCTACCAAATTTGACTGCTCTCCGTCAAGTAGTTTTTTAGTTAATGCAGTAACAGACAGACAGACTGACGCAATTGAAAAACCTATATTTATTTTCGTAATCTACGTGATCTAAAACGTCAAAATCCGAAAAAATCTCGGAGGGTGATTTTTTCTCGAATACAATACTTCCCTTCGGTATGCGAGGGATGTAAAAAGATATTTTATAGCAGTTTGACAGCAGTTAATTTCTCTCTTTTCTTCTTTCCGGTTCTTTTGCAAAATAAACACATTTTACGTATGTCAAAAAATTTGACATCGGCAGTGGGCGGTCTTTCTATTTAATTTATTTTGGAAGTACTAATGTAAGGACAACGACGTGCCATACATGCCACGTGGTATTTGAAATTCCTATTTCCCAATAGAGTGGAAGTCTTATATTATGATAACATATGCTCCGAAAAGCAGTCCTTTGTTTTCTCCGCCGCTGCCAATACACCTATTTTCGTAGGTTTATTAACCAAGTCTTTTCCCCGATAATCACAAGATTCTCTCCACAAATTAAACAACTTATTGTTATCAGCTAGATCAGCCATACTTACACAACGGAAAGTTAACAGTATAAAAATATTGATAGTAGGTAAGGGGACACTTCCGCGAGACAGTCCAGACAGTCGTTAAGTAGGGAATCTGCATTACCGACCGGAAGTTCAAGATGGCGGCGACAGGAAATTCAAGATGGCGGGAAATTCAAACATGTAATCTGCATTACCGACCGGAAGTTCAAGATGGCGGCGACAGGAAATTCAAGATGGCGGGAAATTCAAACATGTAATCTACATTACCGACCGGAAGTTCAAGATGGCGGCGACAGGAAATTCAAGATGGGGGGAAATTCAAACATGTAATCTGCATTACCGACCGGAAGTTCAAGATGGCGGCGACCGGAAGTTCAAGATGGCGGGAAATTCAAACATGTAATCTGCATTACCGGCCGGAAGTTCAAGATGGCGGCGACCGGAAGGTCAAGATGGCGGCGACCGGAAGTTCAAGATGGCGGGAAATTCAAACATGTAATCTGCATTACCGACCGGAAGTTCAAGATGGCGGCGACCGGAAATTCAAGATGGCGGGAAATTCAAACATGTAATCTGCATTACCGACCGGAAGTTCAAGATGGCGGCGACCGGAAATTCAAGATGGCGGGAAATTCAAACATGTAATCTGCATTACCGACCTTAAGTTCAAGATGGCGGCGACCGGAAATTCAAGATGGCGGGAAATTCAAACATGTAATCTGCATTACCGACCGGAAGTTCAAGATGGCGACGACCAGGAAGTTCAAGATGGCGTCGACCGGAAGTTCAAGATGGCGACGACAGGATATTCAAGATGGCGGGAAATTCAAATATGTAATCTACATTACAGACCGGAAATTTAAGATGGCGGGAAGTTCAAGTATGGAATCTACATTACCGAGGGGAAATTCAAGATGGCGGGAAATTCAAATATGGAATGAATCTACAGTACCGTCCAGAAATTCAAGTCCTCTCCTTTAAATTCCGGGGCAAGGGACCCGCCTACTAATTTAGGCAGATAGCCAACCTCCTACTTTCGGCAATGGCCCGCCTTCTAATTCTGGCATCTGGCGTAGGTCCTCTCCCTAAGTTTTCGGCTGTTACCCGCATAGTTCAATTTTGTAACGGCCCAACAGCGCCATCTAACAATCATTTCTTTAAACTCTGAATACTTATATCTTCTGATAGAGGGATCACATGATACCATTTATTAACCTTATTAATTTTAATTCATTACTATTCGAAATATTTATATTTTCCTATACAGGCATGCGCATTATTATTGTTATTATTATTATAATTCAGCGATGATACATAACATAATTTTCCTGTAATTATTTTCAATGAAAAAATCCAGCGGCCATCAGGATTCGAACCAACGAACTCAGGGTTGAAAGTACAACGTCTAATCGCATAAGCTATCGAGACATTGGCTTCAATATCTATAATGGTGTTATTTACTAAACAGCCTAGAGAACGACGTCACACATGCGCAGTAAAGCCTATCGTAATGAATATATTTAAATTCCTTACAATGTAACAATAGGTCCATTTAGATCCGATGATCGAGTTAGATAATGCATACTCCTCTTCTAGACAAATATTTTAGTTTATTACGTTCAAAAGCAAATTTTTATTCTCAAATCAATGAAGCAAACATGGAATTTAATATATCCAGCGGAGCTTTCGCCGGTGCAGTATTTATAAAGAAATGTATCCACAGAAGCAAAATGTTAAAGTAAGACGAAAAACAAAATGGAAGAGTGTCTCAAAGCAATGCATAACGTACAAAAAAAAAATATCCATACATACTTCAACAAATTTATAAGTTTTATAGACTAAGAGGCACCACAGCCAAGACTCGACAATAAAATCACCAGCGAAAAATGAGGAAGTACAGGAAAATAATTTAGCATATATTTTAGCTAGATAAAAAAAATTCAGCTGTGTACAGGGACATCACTTCGATGATTACAATAAAAATCTTATTCACAATGGATACTAGTCCATGAGTCGAAGTAAGACATTAACGGAATCTAGGTATGAAATAATATTCCAGACAGGTTTATTAGTAATGGATACCCAGAACTTGAAAAAATTGTCTACCCAATGAAACCGAGCGCTATATTTATTGTATAGTGTTTTTTTATTATCATACTAATAAAAATTTATTCTGGGGTGTAAAAGTATTTCAGATTCAAAAATCATTTTATCTCTCACCTGTAAATTGATAATATATTATAAAAATTGTACTACTTCCCCAAGTCATATAATAAGCTACCACTTCGATAAATCAATGATAACCTGCCATACACAAAGGTATCATTCCACGACCGATTTCAGGAAAACACACGGTATATTATTTAATTTTCAGACAAATAATATTACATAAGCTAAGACAAAGGTTAATTCTATAGAACAATACAGAAACTTCCTAAAATATCGTGATGATAGAAAGTTTTACATTATAGTATAAAATTCTATAATTAATCAAAGACGTATACCTGCTATTCAAAGTTTTACAACAGCAGGGCACCTCTCGCTAATATATTATGCGTATGAATAAGCCCATTGTTTCAATTATAAACTAATGAGTTCGATAAACTTGAAAATAGTATTTTTATCTGGAGATGACATAATTACACTGTTGTTGATTATAAAAACCACAAGCTTTAACAAGTCTGTATCGGGCGGTAACAGATTTCAAGGCGAGGATAACGCAAAACGTTAATAGAATAATAAATTCAAATACGTACATACATACATTCGAGACAAATGCATTGCACAACAATTTATAATATTTCAGCACCAACTAATCATTTCCAGGAACCAACTAGATGGCTACATGTACTCCTCTAAAAACGAAATAAATTAAATGTGTTTCGATTCACGTATAATTAAATGGAAATTTGTTTCAAACGAGACGAAGTACATAAAAATACATTGATTCATATGGAAAACACGCATAATTTAGCATAATGAAGGGGCCTCTTTTAGGTTTAGAATCGAATCGGGTCTTATCGGGATTTACGATTGTTATAAAATCATGAACACAATGAAAGCTTGTTAGTCTGCTGATAGTCGTCTATCTTAATAGTTGTCCTTTGGTGGTGTTAACTAAACAGTTTATCGGTTATTCGCTTTTTTTTTTAAATTTTTCTCTTTTACCTGTTTTACTGAAAAGGTAAGTTTAATACAAAATATGACATGTCGCATATCAAATTAAACAGCACAATCCATAGACTTGAACGTAGTATAATTTTAGATGTATTTTAGAGTTTGAAAATATTTTCTATTAGTGAAAATTAATTTAGCGCCAAGAATTATATTTTATTTATTCTTACTAGCTACTTATGTTATATAAAATTTAAGTCCATGACTTATGGTTTTTAAACATTTCTGAAATTTTCTGATTTTCTAAAAGTAGCCGTTGTTTCAGATTACATCTCACCCACACAGATCGTCCCTGTGATAATAACTTTTGGCTTTACATCGACGCTTGATCAATCTTTTGATAACAGTACACTAAGACGGTGTTACCAGATCTATATCATTCCGGTAAAATGGAAAAATTCATTATCGTCAAAGACTTCGTCAAGAAAAATAAACGTTTTAATATTAAAGCGCACACTCTCGAGTTTAAGTTGAAAACTGTACCAGAAAATAAAGAACCTGTAGGCTGGATACGTGAAGCTATGAATCAGGTGATTCAAAAAGGAACGGAGGGTCTTCAGCCAGGTGATAAAGTGGGATTTTCATTTCGCTGTAAAGACTTTAAGAGAGGTGAAGGATGGGTTCGATTTCAGCCGGTGGAAAATGTGACATTCGACGATGTTTGGGATGTAATCTGCAATGTTTACCAATCTAACTCCTCAGGCCTTAACACAGAAACTTTCTGCTTAGGCGTCACCTCACTAAGAATGCCCGTAGGCAATGGAAGAGGCAAACATTATAACTCATTCACAGAAGAGTGCGCCAAACGTCGAGGGATCATAGTTATAAACAATAAAGACAATATGTGCTTACCTAGAGCTCTCGTAGTGGCTATAGCATGTGTTTCTAGAGACAAGGATCAAACTAAAGTGCGTCAAGACACAGGAAAGATACAAACTCAAAGAGCTCTACAGCTGTGTACCGATGCTGGTGTAGTTATACCGGATGCAGGGTGCGGTATTCCAGAATTACAGCGCTTCCAAGAGTATCTGAAAACATATAAAATAGTAGTGTACAAATATGACTCTAAGGGACGTGACGTTATTTTCAAGGGTCACACAGTCGGTCCCTCATTAAATCTGTTACATCATAATGGACACTATAACGTTATAACCTCCCTTACAGCGTCCTTCGTATGTGGTTACTATTGTGAAGAGTGCCATGTACCTTACAATGTAAAAAATAAACACAGGTGTGATGGATCATGCTACGCATGTCAGCAGAGTCCGGCCTGCCCACAAGCTTTAAAAATTACATGCCAGGACTGTAAACGATCGTTCAGAGGACAGGTATGTTACGATAACCATAAGAAGGCAGGGTCTATGGGAAAAAGTACCGTATGTGAAAAAATAACCAGATGCGTTGAGTGCTGCAAGACAGTACAAAGTGGAAGACAACATACTTGTGGGGAAATATACTGTAAAATATGCAACACCCACACCCCTCAAGATCACCTCTGCTTCATGCAACCGAACGAAGACAGCCCCAAAACTAAGGACATCCTCTACGTATTCTATGATTTGGAAACGAGACAGGAAAAAGTACTAGAAGATAGCTCTTTCAAACACGAGCCTAACCTTTGCGTATTCAAACAGTGTTGTGATGCTTGTATAGACACCGAAATGGAAATTTGTAACAAATGTGGTTCTAGATTACAAGTATTAAAGCATGGGCCTATTGAACGTTTTGTTGAATTTATTTTAAATCAAAGAAAAATTTTTAAGAACATTGTAGTTATAGCACACAATGGACAGGCGTTTGACCATCAATTTGTGTTAAATTATATACTGACTCAGACCGACTTAAAGCCCGAACCGATTATGCGTGGAACCAAAATCATTATGATGAAGGTGGGAAATGTTAAATTTCTGGATTCACTTAACTACTTCCCCATGCCACTCTCCAAACTACCAAAAGCGTTTGGTCTGGGAGACGGATTTAAGAAAGGTTACTTCCCCCACCTCTTCAACACCGAGGAAAATAAAAATTATATAGGTCCTCTACCAGCCGTAGAATTTTACGACCCCGATAACTTAAAAAAGGAGGAAAGAGACAAGTTTTTGGAGTGGTACGCGGAACATAAAAATGATGAATTCGATATGCAACGCGATTTGGTGGAATACTGTATTTCGGATGTAAATATTCTGACTCAGGCATGTTTGAAATTCCGACAACAGCTATTAAAAACCGGAAACGTAAACCCATTCACCGAAAGCTGTACGATTGCCTCGGCTTGCAATAAAGTATATAGGCGCAATTTTCTAAAACCCAACACCATTGGTATTATTCCCAAAGGTGGGTACCGCTGGAGGGATAACCAAAGTAAAATAGCTATCCAATGGCTTGTTTGGGAAGAAAAACTTCGTCGTATTAATATAGAGCACGCTGCAAAACAGAAAGAAGCCAGAATTCACGGGGTCAATGTCGATGGTTACTGCTCCGACACCAATCAGATTTTTGAGTTCCATGGATGTTATTATCATGGATGCATGATCTGTTTTAAAGACAACAGAGACGCCCCACTACATGAGGACCCGTCTACTACACTGAATTTTCGATATGAGGACACAATTGCTAAGTCAAATAGATTAAAAGACCTGGGCTACGAAGTTATTGAAATGTGGGAGTGTGCATTTAGAAGAATGTTAAGGGAAAATGATGAAATTACGTCATATACGGAAAAACACCCACTTATCATGTCTTCACCTCTCAATCCACGAGATTCTTTTTACGGAGGCAGAACAGGCAATACTTATGAATATTACAAGTGTGCCCCCGGGGAAACCATTAAATTTACTGATATTTGTAGCCTATATCCATAGGTATGCAAGTACGGTAAGTTCCCCATAGGTCACCCCACGGTTTATGTAGGGGACGACTGTCCTAGAAATTTTTCCCATATTGAGGGGGTAATAAAATGTAAAATATTACCACCAACAGATTTATACCATCCATTATTACCAGTAAAGATGAATAATAAGCTCATCTTCGCCCTATGCCACAGTTGTGGAGAAAATATGAATCAAGGAGAATGTTCACACAACGATGATAAAAGGGCTTTAACGGGAACCTGGATAACGGATGAGGTGACAAAGGCAATGGAGAGGGGATACAGAATTATGGAAATTTATGAGATTTGGGCTTATCAGGTGGATCAATTCGATAAGGTCAAGAAGATTGGTGGCTTGTTTACGGAGATGATGAACAAGTTCATCAAGATAAAGCAACAGGCTTCAGGCTGGCCGAGAAACTGTACTACACAGGAAACACGAGAAAATTATATAGAGCAGTTCCTCGAAAGGGAGGATATAGAGTTAGAGTTTGAAGAGATTGCCGAAAACCCCGGTCTAAGGTCACTGGCCAAGTTAATTTTAAACTCATTCTGGGGGAAGCTAGGGCAAAGGGAAAATCAATCTCAAACATGTTTTGTCAACGAACCTAGTCAGTTTTTCAGAATAATGACAAATCCATCAATACATGTAAATGCGGTCCTCGAAATTAATGAGGAAACACTCGTAGTTAATTGGGAGCATAGGGAAGAAGCCTTTGACCCTCTTTCAACAGTTAACGTTGTAATAGCTTCGTATGTTACCACACAGGCTCGTCTAAAATTATACTCTTACCTAGAGAGGTTAGGTAATAGAGTATTATATTATGACACCGATTCTGTAATTTATGTTTCTAAACCAGGAGAGTATGATGTTCCTACTGGTGAATTTATAGGCGACATGACTGATGAGTTAGAAAGTTACGGAATGGGGAGCTATATCACAGAGTTTGTGTCAGGAGGGCCTAAAAATTATGCATATAAGGTATTCTCGACTAAGAACCAAAATGAAGAAATTGTTTGTAAAGTAAAAGGAATCTCTCTAAATTATGCTGCTTCCCAACTAATAAATTTTGATTCAATTAAGGATATGGTTCTAACAACTGCAGAGCCTGTTTATATTACAAGTAATCAAATTAGGAGAACCAGAGAACACGATGTGGTAACAAGAGAGGAAACAAAAATTTATAAAACAAACTCGACTAAAAGAAAGTTTTACGATGACTTCACCTCCGTGCCCTATGGATATAAAAAATTTAAACGCAGCTAATAAGTTCTTACTATCGCAACGTTTTCTTTAATAACAATAATATTGTCTATAAATCTGTATATTATTTATAATTGTAACCCCATATGTATGTATGTACTGATTACGAATGTTTTTCTTGTAATAAATTTATACCAATAATATAAATATACTTTCTGTGTACTTTTAATATGTAAAACCATGTTTTATTCAATAAAGACTTTTCATCTATTTTTGAGTTTTATTTTTCCTACCTTGAAGGTTAACTACCACAGTACTGTGTAAATACTGGGTACCGAAAGATAACCATTCATGAGACTGACATAATTTAAGAATTAAATATAGGCAATATTGCTGCAATGTAAAAAAGATATCCATCGATATTACAGAGGTTTGGGGTCTTTAAGGCCTTGAAGGAAATGAAAATATTTTTCATTATTTTCTATTTATACTTTGCGAAAAACATAGTTATGGTACCCCGTATTATTAAAGAACAGAAGTGTTAAGAATAATGAGAAATTATGCATAGTAACGTCATAGATTCAGTATTAACTGATATTATTATTATTGCAGATGATGATTTTAAATATTCTGTTAAATAATAAAAATATACGAGATACTTTTAATTTTTTTCATATCCACATCCATTTCATTATGTTATTAAAAACACTGGAAAAGTTTTCTCTGCTAATAAATAAACATTTCATTCACAAACACCCTAGCTCTGAAAATATGATATATGCCAGATCTCAGGTTAGGTAGGTACTATTTTTACATAAAGATTATCGTGCACATTTTTATTCATTATTTGGTCAAAGTAGGATGAACTTTGCAATTTAGCACAGAATATTTGATAATTCTATGCTTATACACCGGTTTAAATGAAAATTCGTAAAATTGTTATCAGCTATAGGTGTTCAATTAGTATGAAATAGAGGGGCATAGCTACTTATAATCAATAGAAACTCTGCAGATGGATAGTTTATATAATCTACAATTTCAAGTTAGAGTAGATAATGCGAATAATTTAGTTTACCCAGAGCATACCAATTCTCTAAGTGTTTTACCGAATTATTGAATATATGTAATAAGAATACATAGTGATGAGATATTATAATTAACAACCTCTATAAATGCCTATTTTTTTTTTGTTCAAATTTAAAAATATACTCGCTATTGGGGACATATAAACAACGCCCTCTTACGGTAGTCTCCAAACTATTCACAAGTGAGGTGGATGAAACAAAAAATTCTTGAGGTTCACGAGACCCTAAGAGAACTTTGTTACTTGATGTTATCTAATACAAACTGATTATAAGATACCAATCAACGAAATTTTAGTTAGTTTACATTTTTATTTATCAGATCGGGCGGTCAACAATAGGATAGGAAGGATGGTAGAGGCTGCGACCATCCCATCCCTACTTTGAAAGGTGAATACCCGAGCTATGTGAATGGCACATAGGTCAATAACCTTAGTTTAATTTAACATGTTTTTCGCTAGAGTAGGTAGGATTTCGGGGGGGGGGGGGGCTATGTGACGCCAAATATTAAATATGAGAGGTAAGGTTCGGGGCGCCCCGAACCTTACCTCTCATATTTAATATTTGGCGTCACATAGCCCCCCCCCCCCCCCGAAATCCTACCTACTCTAGCGAAAAACATGTTAAATTAAACTAAGGTTATTGACCTATGTGCCATTCACATAGCTCGGGTATTCACCTTTCAAAGTAGGGATGGGATGGTCGCAGCCTCTACCATCCTTCCTATCCTATTGTTGACCGCCCGATCTGATAAATAAAAATGTAAACTAACTAAAATTTCGTTGATTGGTATCTTATAATCAGTTTGTATTAGATAACATCAAGTAACAAAGTTCTCTTAGGGTCTCGTGAACCTCAAGAATTTTTTGTTTCATCCACCTCACTTGTGAATAGTTTGGAGACTACCGTAAGAGGGCGTTGTTTATATGTCCCCAATAGCGAGTATATTTTTAAATTTGAACAAAAAAAAAATAGGCATTTATAGAGGTTGTTAATTATAATATCTCATCACTATGTATTCTTATTACATATATTCAATAATTCGGTAAAACACTTAGAGAATTGGTATGCTCTGGGTAAACTAAATTATTTGCATTATCTACTCTAACTTGAAATTGTAGATTATATAAACTATCCATCTGCAGAGTTTCTATTGATTATAAGTAGCTATGCCCCTCTATTTCATACTAATTGAACACCTATAGCTGATAACAATTTTACGAATTTTCATTTAAACCGGTGTATAAGCATAGAATTATCAAATATTCTGTGCTAAATTGCAAAGTTCATCCTACTTTGACCAAATAATGAATAAAAATGTGCACGATAATCTTTATGTAAAAATAGTACCTACCTAACCTGAGATCTGGCATATATCATATTTTCAGAGCTAGGGTGTTTGTGAATGAAATGTTTATTTATTAGCAGAGAAAACTTTTCCAGTGTTTTTAATAACATAATGAAATGGATGTGGATATGAAAAAAATTAAAAGTATCTCGTATATTTTTATTATTTAACAGAATATTTAAAATCATCATCTGCAATAATAATAATATCAGTTAATACTGAATCTATGACGTTACTATGCATAATTTCTCATTATTCTTAACACTTCTGTTCTTTAATAATACGGGGTACCATAACTATGTTTTTCGCAAAGTCTAAATAGAAAATAATGAAAAATATTTTCATTTCCTTCAAGGCCTTAAAGACCCCAAACCTCTGTAATATCGATGGATATCTTTTTTACATTGCAGCAATATTGCCTATATTTAATTCTTAAATTATGTCAGTCTCATGAATGGTTATCTTTCGGTACCCAGTATTTACACAGTACTGTGGTAGTTAACCTTCAAGGTAGGAAAAATAAAACTCAAAAATAGATGAAAAGTCTTTATTGAATAAAACATGGTTTTACATATTAAAAGTACACAGAAAGTATATTTATATTATTGGTATAAATTTATTACAAGAAAAACATTCGTAATCAGTACATACATACATATGGGGTTACAATTATAAATAATATACAGATTTATAGACAATATTATTGTTATTAAAGAAAACGTTGCGATAGTAAGAACTTATTAGCTGCGTTTAAATTTTTTATATCCATAGGGCACGGAGGTGAAGTCATCGTAAAACTTTCTTTTAGTCGAGTTTGTTTTATAAATTTTTGTTTCCTCTCTTGTTACCACATCGTGTTCTCTGGTTCTCCTAATTTGATTACTTGTAATATAAACAGGCTCTGCAGTTGTTAGAACCATATCCTTAATTGAATCAAAATTTATTAGTTGGGAAGCAGCATAATTTAGAGAGATTCCTTTTACTTTACAAACAATTTCTTCATTTTGGTTCTTAGTCGAGAATACCTTATATGCATAATTTTTAGGCCCTCCTGACACAAACTCTGTGATATAGCTCCCCATTCCGTAACTTTCTAACTCATCAGTCATGTCGCCTATAAATTCACCAGTAGGAACATCATACTCTCCTGGTTTAGAAACATAAATTACAGAATCGGTGTCATAATATAATACTCTATTACCTAACCTCTCTAGGTAAGAGTATAATTTTAGACGAGCCTGTGTGGTAACATACGAAGCTATTACAACGTTAACTGTTGAAAGAGGGTCAAAGGCTTCTTCCCTATGCTCCCAATTAACTACGAGTGTTTCCTCATTAATTTCGAGGACCGCATTTACATGTATTGATGGATTTGTCATTATTCTGAAAAACTGACTAGGTTCGTTGACAAAACATGTTTGAGATTGATTTTCCCTTTGCCCTAGCTTCCCCCAGAATGAGTTTAAAATTAACTTGGCCAGTGACCTTAGACCGGGGTTTTCGGCAATCTCTTCAAACTCTAACTCTATATCCTCCCTTTCGAGGAACTGCTCTATATAATTTTCTCGTGTTTCCTGTGTAGTACAGTTTCTCGGCCAGCCTGAAGCCTGTTGCTTTATCTTGATGAACTTGTTCATCATCTCCGTAAACAAGCCACCAATCTTCTTGACCTTATCGAATTGATCCACCTGATAAGCCCAAATCTCATAAATTTCCATAATTCTGTATCCCCTCTCCATTGCCTTTGTCACCTCATCCGTTATCCAGGTTCCCGTTAAAGCCCTTTTATCATCGTTGTGTGAACATTCTCCTTGATTCATATTTTCTCCACAACTGTGGCATAGGGCGAAGATGAGCTTATTATTCATCTTTACTGGTAATAATGGATGGTATAAATCTGTTGGTGGTAATATTTTACATTTTATTACCCCCTCAATATGGGAAAAATTTCTAGGACAGTCGTCCCCTACATAAACCGTGGGGTGACCTATGGGGAACTTACCGTACTTGCATACCTATGGATATAGGCTACAAATATCAGTAAATTTAATGGTTTCCCCGGGGGCACACTTGTAATATTCATAAGTATTGCCTGTTCTGCCTCCGTAAAAAGAATCTCGTGGATTGAGAGGTGAAGACATGATAAGTGGGTGTTTTTCCGTATATGACGTAATTTCATCATTTTCCCTTAACATTCTTCTAAATGCACACTCCCACATTTCAATAACTTCGTAGCCCAGGTCTTTTAATCTATTTGACTTAGCAATTGTGTCCTCATATCGAAAATTCAGTGTAGTAGACGGGTCCTCATGTAGTGGGGCGTCTCTGTTGTCTTTAAAACAGATCATGCATCCATGATAATAACATCCATGGAACTCAAAAATCTGATTGGTGTCGGAGCAGTAACCATCGACATTGACCCCGTGAATTCTGGCTTCTTTCTGTTTTGCAGCGTGCTCTATATTAATACGACGAAGTTTTTCTTCCCAAACAAGCCATTGGATAGCTATTTTACTTTGGTTATCCCTCCACCGGTACCCACCTTTGGGAATAATACCAATGGTGTTGGGTTTTAGAAAATTGCGCCTATATACTTTATTGCAAGCCGAGGCAATCGTACAGCTTTCGGTGAATGGGTTTACGTTTCCGGTTTTTAATAGCTGTTGTCGGAATTTCAAACATGCCTGAGTCAGAATATTTACATCCGAAATACAGTATTCCACCAAATCGCGTTGCATATCGAATTCATCATTTTTATGTTCCGCGTACCACTCCAAAAACTTGTCTCTTTCCTCCTTTTTTAAGTTATCGGGGTCGTAAAATTCTACGGCTGGTAGAGGACCTATATAATTTTTATATTCCTCGGTGTTGAAGAGGTGGGGGAAGTAACCTTTCTTAAATCCGTCTCCCAGACCAAACGCTTTTGGTAGTTTGGAGAGTGGCATGGGGAAGTAGTTAAGTGAATCCAGAAATTTAACATTTCCCACCTTCATCATAATGATTTTGGTTCCACGCATAATCGGTTCGGGCTTTAAGTCGGTCTGAGTCAGTATATAATTTAACACAAATTGATGGTCAAACGCCTGTCCATTGTGTGCTATAACTACAATGTTCTTAAAAATTTTTCTTTGATTTAAAATAAATTCAACAAAACGTTCAATAGGCCCATGCTTTAATACTTGTAATCTAGAACCACATTTGTTACAAATTTCCATTTCGGTGTCTATACAAGCATCACAACACTGTTTGAATACGCAAAGGTTAGGCTCGTGTTTGAAAGAGCTATCTTCTAGTACTTTTTCCTGTCTCGTTTCCAAATCATAGAATACGTAGAGGATGTCCTTAGTTTTGGGGCTGTCTTCGTTCGGTTGCATGAAGCAGAGGTGATCTTGAGGGGTGTGGGTGTTGCATATTTTACAGTATATTTCCCCACAAGTATGTTGTCTTCCACTTTGTACTGTCTTGCAGCACTCAACGCATCTGGTTATTTTTTCACATACGGTACTTTTTCCCATAGACCCTGCCTTCTTATGGTTATCGTAACATACCTGTCCTCTGAACGATCGTTTACAGTCCTGGCATGTAATTTTTAAAGCTTGTGGGCAGGCCGGACTCTGCTGACATGCGTAGCATGATCCATCACACCTGTGTTTATTTTTTACATTGTAAGGTACATGGCACTCTTCACAATAGTAACCACATACGAAGGACGCTGTAAGGGAGGTTATAACGTTATAGTGTCCATTATGATGTAACAGATTTAATGAGGGACCGACTGTGTGACCCTTGAAAATAACGTCACGTCCCTTAGAGTCATATTTGTACACTACTATTTTATATGTTTTCAGATACTCTTGGAAGCGCTGTAATTCTGGAATACCGCACCCTGCATCCGGTATAACTACACCAGCATCGGTACACAGCTGTAGAGCTCTTTGAGTTTGTATCTTTCCTGTGTCTTGACGCACTTTAGTTTGATCCTTGTCTCTAGAAACATATGCTATAGCCACTACGAGAGCTCTAGGTAAGCACATATTGTCTTTATTGTTTATAACTATGATCCCTCGACGTTTGGCGCACTCTTCTGTGAATGAGTTATAATGTTTGCCTCTTCCATTGCCTACGGGCATTCTTAGTGAGGTGACGCCTAAGCAGAAAGTTTCTGTGTTAAGGCCTGAGGAGTTAGATTGGTAAACATTGCAGATTACATCCCAAACATCGTCGAATGTCACATTTTCCACCGGCTGAAATCGAACCCATCCTTCACCTCTCTTAAAGTCTTTACAGCGAAATGAAAATCCCACTTTATCACCTGGCTGAAGACCCTCCGTTCCTTTTTGAATCACCTGATTCATAGCTTCACGTATCCAGCCTACAGGTTCTTTATTTTCTGGTACAGTTTTCAACTTAAACTCGAGAGTGTGCGCTTTAATATTAAAACGTTTATTTTTCTTGACGAAGTCTTTGACGATAATGAATTTTTCCATTTTACCGGAATGATATAGATCTGGTAACACCGTCTTAGTGTACTGTTATCAAAAGATTGATCAAGCGTCGATGTAAAGCCAAAAGTTATTATCACAGGGACGATCTGTGTGGGTGAGATGTAATCTGAAACAACGGCTACTTTTAGAAAATCAGAAAATTTCAGAAATGTTTAAAAACCATAAGTCATGGACTTAAATTTTATATAACATAAGTAGCTAGTAAGAATAAATAAAATATAATTCTTGGCGCTAAATTAATTTTCACTAATAGAAAATATTTTCAAACTCTAAAATACATCTAAAATTATACTACGTTCAAGTCTATGGATTGTGCTGTTTAATTTGATATGCGACATGTCATATTTTGTATTAAACTTACCTTTTCAGTAAAACAGGTAAAAGAGAAAAATTAAAAAAAAAAAGCGAATAACCGATAAACTGTTTAGTTAACACCACCAAAGGACAACTATTAAGATAGACGACTATCAGCAGACTAACAAGCTTTCATTGTGTTCATGATTTTATAACAATCGTAAATCCCGATAAGACCCGATTCGATTCTAAACCTAAAAGAGGCCCCTTCATTATGCTAAATTATGCGTGTTTTCCATATGAATCAATGTATTTTTATGTACTTCGTCTCGTTTGAAACAAATTTCCATTTAATTATACGTGAATCGAAACACATTTAATTTATTTCGTTTTTAGAGGAGTACATGTAGCCATCTAGTTGGTTCCTGGAAATGATTAGTTGGTGCTGAAATATTATAAATTGTTGTGCAATGCATTTGTCTCGAATGTATGTATGTACGTATTTGAATTTATTATTCTATTAACGTTTTGCGTTATCCTCGCCTTGAAATCTGTTACCGCCCGATACAGACTTGTTAAAGCTTGTGGTTTTTATAATCAACAACAGTGTAATTATGTCATCTCCAGATAAAAATACTATTTTCAAGTTTATCGAACTCATTAGTTTATAATTGAAACAATGGGCTTATTCATACGCATAATATATTAGCGAGAGGTGCCCTGCTGTTGTAAAACTTTGAATAGCAGGTATACGTCTTTGATTAATTATAGAATTTTATACTATAATGTAAAACTTTCTATCATCACGATATTTTAGGAAGTTTCTGTATTGTTCTATAGAATTAACCTTTGTCTTAGCTTATGTAATATTATTTGTCTGAAAATTAAATAATATACCGTGTGTTTTCCTGAAATCGGTCGTGGAATGATACCTTTGTGTATGGCAGGTTATCATTGATTTATCGAAGTGGTAGCTTATTATATGACTTGGGGAAGTAGTACAATTTTTATAATATATTATCAATTTACAGGTGAGAGATAAAATGATTTTTGAATCTGAAATACTTTTACACCCCAGAATAAATTTTTATTAGTATGATAATAAAAAAACACTATACAATAAATATAGCGCTCGGTTTCATTGGGTAGACAATTTTTTCAAGTTCTGGGTATCCATTACTAATAAACCTGTCTGGAATATTATTTCATACCTAGATTCCGTTAATGTCTTACTTCGACTCATAGACTAGTATCCATTGTGAATAAGATTTTTATTGTAATCATCGAAGTGATGTCCCTGTACACAGCTGAATTTTTTTTATCTAGCTAAAATATATGCTAAATTATTTTCCTGTACTTCCTCATTTTTCGCTGGTGATTTTATTGTCGAGTCTTGGCTGTGGTGCCTCTTAGTCTATAAAACTTATAAATTTGTTGAAGTATGTATGGATATTTTTTTTTTGTACGTTATGCATTGCTTTGAGACACTCTTCCATTTTGTTTTTCGTCTTACTTTAACATTTTGCTTCTGTGGATACATTTCTTTATAAATACTGCACCGGCGAAAGCTCCGCTGGATATATTAAATTCCATGTTTGCTTCATTGATTTGAGAATAAAAATTTGCTTTTGAACGTAATAAACTAAAATATTTGTCTAGAAGAGGAGTATGCATTATCTAACTCGATCATCGGATCTAAATGGACCTATTGTTACATTGTAAGGAATTTAAATATATTCATTACGATAGGCTTTACTGCGCATGTGTGACGTCGTTCTCTAGGCTGTTTAGTAAATAACACCATTATAGATATTGAAGCCAATGTCTCGATAGCTTATGCGATTAGACGTTGTACTTTCAACCCTGAGTTCGTTGGTTCGAATCCTGATGGCCGCTGGATTTTTTCATTGAAAATAATTACAGGAAAATTATGTTATGTATCATCGCTGAATTATAATAATAATAACAATAATAATGCGCATGCCTGTATAGGAAAATATAAATATTTCGAATAGTAATGAATTAAAATTAATAAGGTTAATAAATGGTATCATGTGATCCCTCTATCAGAAGATATAAGTATTCAGAGTTTAAAGAAATGATTGTTAGATGGCGCTGTTGGGCCGTTACAAAATTGAACTATGCGGGTAACAGCCGAAAACTTAGGGAGAGGACCTACGCCAGATGCCAGAATTAGAAGGCGGGCCATTGCCGAAAGTAGGAGGTTGGCTATCTGCCTAAATTAGTAGGCGGGTCCCTTGCCCCGGAATTTAAAGGAGAGGACTTGAATTTCTGGACGGTACTGTAGATTCATTCCATATTTGAATTTCCCGCCATCTTGAATTTCCCCTCGGTAATGTAGATTCCATACTTGAACTTCCCGCCATCTTAAATTTCCGGTCTGTAATGTAGATTACATATTTGAATTTCCCGCCATCTTGAATATCCTGTCGTCGCCATCTTGAACTTCCGGTCGACGCCATCTTGAACTTCCTGGTCGTCGCCATCTTGAACTTCCGGTCGGTAATGCAGATTACATGTTTGAATTTCCCGCCATCTTGAATTTCCGGTCGCCGCCATCTTGAACTTAAGGTCGGTAATGCAGATTACATGTTTGAATTTCCCGCCATCTTGAATTTCCGGTCGCCGCCATCTTGAACTTCCGGT
This sequence comes from Stenurella melanura, assembly GCA_963583905.1. Taxonomy (NCBI): domain Eukaryota; kingdom Metazoa; phylum Arthropoda; class Insecta; order Coleoptera; family Cerambycidae; genus Stenurella; species Stenurella melanura. The sequence continues at coordinate 201,816,777 of OY757309.1, forward strand.
CGGTAATGCAGATTACATGTTTGAATTTCCCGCCATCTTGAATTTCCGGTCGCCGCCATCTTGAACTTCCGGTCGGTAATGCAGATTACATGTTTGAATTTCCCGCCATCTTGAACTTCCGGTCGCCGCCATCTTGACCTTCCGGTCGCCGCCATCTTGAACTTCCGGCCGGTAATGCAGATTACATGTTTGAATTTCCCGCCATCTTGAACTTCCGGTCGCCGCCATCTTGAACTTCCGGTCGGTAATGCAGATTACATGTTTGAATTTCCCCCATCTTGAATTTCCTGTCGCCGCCATCTTGAACTTCCGGTCGGTAATGTAGATTACATGTTTGAATTTCCCGCCATCTTGAATTTCCTGTCGCCGCCATCTTGAACTTCCGGTCGGTAATGCAGATTACATGTTTGAATTTCCCGCCATCTTGAATTTCCTGTCGCCGCCATCTTGAACTTCCGGTCGGTAATGCAGATTCCCTACTTAACGACTGTCTGGACTGTCTCGCGGAAGTGTCCCCTTACCTACTATTGATAAATGTGTAACTAAGCTGAAAAAAAACAATGGACCGACTCGTTCTTTTCATTTGGTAATGTCTAGTTATCTCGAGTTACTAACATATTGTGCCTATGTACATGTTCATTTGTGATTTTTATCTGGCAGCCACATTTCAACGTCCGCTCCCTCGTTGAAATAAATTCATATTTCAATAAATATTGCAGTTATCGATTTAATTTTTTCTTCAAAATCTTTTCAATATCCTGACTACATTTGACTCGATACATGTACACAGAAATTTTGAATAATTCACATAGATCACACCGCATAGTGAAGTTTTTGATGCGTATTTTGGGTATTGTATATTTATTAAATATTTTTGGAAAAATTTTCAACATTTTCGAAATTTGCAACTGATCATTAGAAGCGGTCATATTTCAAGTATATGTGTGCAAAAATTCAATTTAATAGCTTATATGTTTGAATTATAACGGCGATAAGTGTTATGAGAAACATAGTTTTTCGAATTGAAGTTCAATCGCGTTTAACGGTAGTTTTCAAAGTTCGGTCCTACTGAAAAAAGTTGTAAATTCTCATTTCCTATGCGCTGAAATGTCCTTTACAAGATGGTATAGGTTTCATTTAGTTATACCTTGGTATCACCTACCCTTAGAAAACAGCGAGTTAGAGGAGCGATTTTACTCCACTAATAACTACGAAACTTTTTTCTCTCAGGAAAGGACCCCACACCAAATGCATGCGTAATTTTATTGTCGACGGAATAGTCGCAAATTAAGGGCATATAATCCTTAGGTCATTCTCGATGAAAACTGTTATGGATAAAGTTCCAAAATGACTTTATTTTAAAAATACAGCAGGTCGAAGCTCCAAAATTCAAAATTTTAAAAACTCGATTTTGCGTATCTATTGTCGAAACTGACTTATGTATTGATTTATATGAATCGGTTACATGATTAATATATTGTGTACTTATATAAATAAATATACAATTACTTTTGCCCTTATTTATATACTAGTAGGATGCAATAGGCGCAAAAGTTTTTTTTTTTTGGCCTTGGTTTTTCCTTCAGCCAATGTCACCGAATTAAGGCAAATACCACTACTACTCTGCTGTAACCGCAGCATTCCCGGTCAAATATTTACATACTTGGCTTTACTAAAATAAACATTTAACGCTAATAACCATAACAAGTTCTTAGTTCGGTATTACATATTTCTTTTTTTTTTCTCTATACATATATCTTTTTTTTTTTTATTATTATTTTTTTCCTTTTTTTTTCTTTTTTACCTTTTTCCTCCTTTTCTTTCTTGTTTTTTTTTCTCTTTTTTTTTCTTTTTTTCCTTTTTTTCCCTTCCTCTTTTTTTTTTTTTTTTTTTTAATATATTACAGATTTAACAAAGAAATTACACTATCATATTACTACTCCAGTAGAGTTTACAAATTCGAACAATGCTTGATATGCTGGCAAATTTTCCGAGCACAGGATATAATTCACGTTCATTGGTAACTGGAGCTCCAACGTAAGGAGCTTATCCATAAGTTGGGCTCGTGCTGCTGAGTACAATGTACATTCAAAAAAAATGTGATTTATATCCCCCACTCTTCCACACGAACATAAGTCATTATTTATAATTTTTATTTTATTCAGATGATACGGAAAACGACCATGATTAAATTTTAGTCTAGCTATTATGGTATACATTTTTCTTGGTACTGCTACATCATGATACCATTTGTGTTGCAATATACTCGAGTGTATAAGGAAGTAATTGGTTGGCCTTTCTTTGTAAGCGTTGTTGTAAATCCTAGCCCAGCTTGACATTATTTCCTTTTTAAATATTGGAAGTAAATCTGTTACCGGAATTTCGTTTAACTCCTTATCATAATCAGTACAGGCTCTCTTCGCAAGTAGATCGACCTGCTCGTTATAAGCTAGTCCTGTGTGTGCCTTTATCCACATGAAATGTATTATATACCCCCTTCTATGTAAATCGTGATACGTTTTAATTATATTCATTATTATGGGCGAGGTAATTGTATAAATTTTTTCTAGGCTTTTAAGTACCGACATGGAATCGGATAGAATTAGACATTTTTTAATATTGTTTTCTGAAACAAATAGTAATGCATCCAGAATAGCATACGCCTCAGCTGAGAAAATAGACGCTTCTTTGGGTAGATTAATTCTTTGTTGGATTTCTAATAAGGGAATTAAAAATGCACATCCAGTATCTAAATTACTTTTTGAGCCATCGGTGTATATTTTGGTAAAATCTTCAAAATTGCTCATTTGTTCCAGTAAAATAAATTTATTGATGGTGCTATTATTGTCCGCAAACTTGGGAAAGATTACCGCTACCCGAACAAATAAACTTGTCCAGTCTAAACTACCAAGGGTTACTGGTGCCTTTATAATTATATGGTCGAATTTGGCAGTATCGGTAAATGCGGTAGTTAATGGAGGGGAATTCCTTTTCCCCCAGTACTTGTTTATGAGATCATGTCTTGTTAGGTTATTGATATTACCCAAAAATTGATCTTGTTGCGCCGTCTTTAACTTCATTATAAATTTTTTGCTTAAATATTCTCTTCTAAGACGTAAAGGGGGTTCCCCTGTTTCAACTCTGAGAGCTTCTATCGGCGTAGACTTCATGACGCCAGAACAGATACGTAGGGCTTTATTTTGTAAGATATCTACTCGCTTTAGTAGGCTGTCACTTGCAGATCCGTAGAAAATACACCCGTAGTCGATGATAGACCGTGTCATTGTCCTATACATTAGTAGAGCTGTTGAAATATCTGCTCCCCAGTACACATGAGTAGTCATTCTAAGTAAATTTAAAGATTTCTCTGCTTTAGCGACTATATTCCTAATGTGGCTACTCCAGGTAAGTTTTCGATCCATCCAGAAACCAAGGTATTTAACTTCCTTTTTATAAGGTAAAACGAAAGATGATAACTGTAGATTGTCGTAATTAGGGATGTTATGTCTTGAGAAGATAGTTACACAAGTTTTCGTTGGTGAAATGTTAAATTGCTTATTGATTGCCCAGGCTTCAATAGTTTCCATAACTAGGTTTAGCTTATTTAGGCAACTCTCTAATTTAGAGTCTTCGAAGTAAAACGCAAAGTCATCAGCATACTGAATAACTTTGAAGCCATCATTTTCCACATCTGATGTATACATATTAAATAACATCGGACTCAGGACCGACCCCTGGGGAAGTCCTTGGTTCACTGACCGAGGTCCTATTAAATTATTGCCTTGTTGCCGTAGAAAAATTTTTCTACTACGGTATAATTTTACTAAGTTTCTACATATAGCTGATGGAATGTCATACTCTGCCAATTTGTTTTCGAGGATATTTAGGTTAACATTGTTGTAAGCGCCTTCGATATCTAGAAAAATGACTCCTAAGTAGTTGTTTCTTGACTGGGCCAACTGTATATCTGTTATTAATCTCCCAGCGGCATGTTGTGTAGACAGATTTCTTTTAAATCCATACTGGTAAGCCGTTTTAAGGTTGTTTAATTCTAGCCACCATTCAAATCTGTATTTAATTATTCTTTCTAGTGTTTTTAAGATACATGACATCAATGAAATGGGTCTATATGAAGAAGTTATATTTGCTTGCTTCCCCGGCTTAAGTATAGGCACAATTTTTACCACTTTAAGTTCCTCCACCTCCTCGCCCTTAAAGAATAACCTTGAGAAAATGTCGATCAGGAGCAGTTTTCCAGACTCTGGCAAATTGAAAAGCATGTCGTATGTGATCGAATCTTGTCCCGGTGAGGAGTTTGCACAGGATTTAAGCACGTTGTTTACTTCAGCCAAGGTAATTGGTTGCAGCAGGGGGTGATCGATGTTTGCGGGAACGTCCATCATCGATGTACTATTTTCCAGAACAGTACAAGGAGCTAAAGTACACAAAATATTTTCGGCACACTCATTATCACAGGTTCTTGCAGCCGAGGTTACACTTCCTTTCATTTTTCTTACTTGTTGCCAAATTTGGATATTTGGCGTGTTAGCGTTTAAATTACTACAATATTTTTTCCAGCTATTCTTAGCTTTACTTTTTAGAAATTTTTTGGCCTTAGCAAACGCCTTCTCACATTCAATGTAGGTGTCTAGGGAGGGGTTTTGTTTGTAGATTGCAAGTGCACTTTTCCGAAGTGTTATAGCATTACTGCATTCATCATCCCACCATACAGGTTTCTGTTTTTTCCTAGGTATGAATGGCCTCTTTTCTTTAAAAGCTAAATTTGAAGCATCTGTAATCGCTTTCATGAAGTATTCATACATGGCTTGTGCAGAATCTAGGACAGGACGATACTTGAAGCATCTTTCTAACGACTCATAATATAAATTCCAGTCTCCATTATTGGTATCCCATTTGGTTGAGGGGTATATAAGTACATTAGTGGAGGAATAGGTTCTGAATTCTATGAGAATTGGGAAGTGATCTGATCCACCGGTATCCTCTAGCGTCTTCCATAACATATCTGCCGCAATATCTGAAGATGATAATGTTACATCCACAGCTGAACAGACATTATTTCGTGTTATATGAGTTCGCGAACCCGTATTGAGAACTATTAGGTTTTTGTCATCTATGGCCTTGAGTAGCGAATCTCCATTAATATCATCCTTGTAACTACCCCATAAGGAGTTATGTGCATTGAAGTCACCCCCAATTAACAAAGGAGGAGAGCAGTGATCAAAAATTTTAATCCAGTCCTCTGAGCTAGTAAAATCCCATGGCCGATATATCGAGAGTATATCAATACTGGTTTTACCCTGTAGCTTTATTCCACATACGAGTGTATTTGTATTAATGTTATCCCTAAACTGAATTTCGGTATACCTATGTTTTTTTGCTACCAGAATGGCAACACCAGCTTTTCCATCTATTCTATCTTTCCTAACTATATTGTAACCAGGGAATGCTACCGGTACCGACGGCTTAAACCAGATTTCACTCAATAGGGCAACGTCTATGTTTTGACTAGTCAAGAGAACCAATAGACTGGTCTTGTTAGCAATAGCCGAACGACTATTCCACTGTAATAGCTTTAATGAATTTTTATTGATTAGTTCGGATTATAATAAAAAAGAGGGAAGGAGACAGACATAAAAAAAAAAAAAAAAACCAGGCCAGCTCGTGAGCTCTGCATAGGTCAGGGCCTATGCGTTGCCCCCCCAACATTAGAACAACTTTTACTTAATATATTCTTCAACTGCGTTCTGATATCATTTTCATCTAAATTACTTTCATTAACTGAGTTTCTAATTATATCATAAATATATTGAGTTATATTTTCAACTAATTGAAACGTATTATTTTCATTACCTATACCAGATACCCCGGGGCGATATGGATTAGGTGGGAGCGGATTTAGAGGAAGTTGTCTCGGATCTAGTTCTCTTTGAGGGGTATGGAAGTTGTTAGGTACACTAATTTTTCTCTTTTTATTTGTATTCTGACTATTGCTAATTTGGTTAGCTTCAGTTGGCCTAGGTGGGCCTGATATATTACCGATACGCGAGTTATGTGCAATAGGAGGAAAAACAGTATGGTCATTTAAATTAGATAGTATGGCAAACCTGTTACCAGTAATATTGGCAAAACTGTTAGGATTATTAACAATATTTTTTGCTTCCTTATAAGTGCAATTGTTTTCCGCCATTTTTTGTTTTATTGTTTTCTCCTTTTGATAAGAAGGACAATCCTTAGAGAGGGCATTGTATGACTGTGAATGACAGTGAATACAGTTAGGGGTGGAAACTTCGCAGTCTCCTTCATGTGCTGTACCGCACGTTTTACATCTGCGCTCTGAGCTTCTACATTGAGCCATAACATGGCCAAATCTCAAACATTTGAAGCAGCGTACTACACTATAAACATAAGGGCTCACTTCCCTCCTGCAGCTATTTATAAATTACCCTCAAAGGTAATAATTACAGACTGGCGATCCGCAAACACAACAGTCCCGTCCTCTTTTATTATCTTTTTTTTTATACGCTTAACTTGTTTTATAATGCTCGGGCTTTCTATGTTTTCCTTCAAGAATTCCTCGGAGAAACTGGTATCTACATACCGAATAACCCCTCGTCTTTCCGTTAGATGTTTAGGTACAAAACAGTGTAATTGTTTATTTTTAAGAATCGGATTATTAACCAAATCTATTACATCTTTAACTGTATGCATTTCTACCTTAATGCGGTTAATACCCGCTCTACTTATTTCCTTGATGCTTTTTTTAAGGCCAAGGTCTTTGTGTAAAATGTGACCAACAACCATTTCGTGTAGCTTCCCAATATTTTTATTTTCATGCTGTAAAAAAGCATAATAAGGCCCTTCATATAGATAAGTGTGATCCAAGTCATAATTATTATAAATTAAATCATCTTTATTTTGAGACAAATCACCCGTACTATTCATATTTATGTTATTATCAGAGTTCTTATAATTACTTTTTTCAGCGGTTGAGTTTTTATCGCCATAATGATTTATTTGGCTCTGACTACCTAATTTTGTTTGCGATGCATCACTTATTATTTCCATATCATCCCCATGCACTACACCGATGTTAAGTATGTTGGGGGGTCTACCCCCCTCTCCATATTCCCCCGAATACATCAGCCAACCTCGAACATTCAGAAAATATTACACCACCTTCCAAATACAATAGCCAAACTTACCAATATCCAGGTACCAGAGCAATAAAAACTCAATACCTACTAACTGATACTATTCAACTATACAACCTGTATTTTAAATTAATTAGAACACTTATTTATTCCCACTCGAACGTCCGATTCTTACACACGGCGCGGTCGAACTCGGCGCAAAAGTTATTAGTATGCAAAAGCTTATTACTTTTGCTTTTATTATTTAGTTTGCATTAAGAATAAAATACTTACTGATATTCAGTGCAATACAGGAAAATCATTATAATATTCTTATAAAAAGGGCTCTTATAAAAATTAATGTACTAAACGCTTACTAAACAAATTCTTTGATTCTAATGTTGATATAGTGGTATACTTATTATGATAAACCAAATCTGATTTTAAAAATCTTATTTTATTTTAAATATGAATAATACGGATAAATACGGGAAACAAATAATAAATAATTCATATGAACAAGTTATTTTCAAGTAAAGTTTCAGTTTGATATTATTTAATATTTTGTTCATACCTAGCAAATCCTAAAAACCACAGTATACTAGCTACACGTGACTGCAGCAACCAACAGTGCGTGCACCACTATAGCAGGTGCAATAATGGCCAAAAATTATTTGGTCCAATACAATATTAGCTTCCTCACTGAATTCATATTCATCACTGAATGCTCTTCAGTATTATATTCTTAACGCGAATTACATATTAAAAGTATTTACCGTTTCGATAAAAAATACGTAAAATCGCGTTTTTAAAATTTGTAAATTTAGAACTTCGACCTGCTGTATTTTTAAAATAAAGATGTTTTGAAACTTTAACCATAACAGTTTTCATTGAGAATGACCTAAGGATTATATGCCTTGAATTTGCAACGATTCCGTCGACAACAAAATTACCCATGCATTTGGTGCGGGGTCCTTTTTGGTATGGTGGGAGAATATGGAGGGGGGGGGGTCGTCTTTTTTCTAAACGAATGTCTATCGATATCTGTCGGCATAGGTAGTTAGTATATGTTCTGCATATTCTTCAATTACACTGGCAGACGAAAATTGAAAATTCCGGTCGGTGCGCGAGGGAATTACATTATTTTTTAATTTCCACTACAGCGCACCCACCGGAATTTTCGTCTGCCAGTGTAACTGGGGTATGAGAAGTACATATACTACCCAAGGAGCATTGAAAGACACATTTCAGGCAATGTGTCGAAACATATTTTTGGGCACGACACATTTTATAGACACAGTCTCGAAACGTTGTCTACACTGTGTAGGACATATGCCCAAGGTGATGATGAAAATGTGTACTAACTTGATTTCAAAATGTGCCCAAAACTGTTTCCAAAATTTGTCTTGTATGCGTCGTATGTTTACTAAATGTTACTGTAATGAAGCTAATATTAATGTAACTGACATGTTTCTTATTGTTTCCAAGATGTTACTTGAATGTGCCTTACTATGTGTAGTTACAAAATTGACACACACAGCTACATATTCGATAATCAGACTCAAATTTCGACTATTTCATTAAATGCGTACTAAAATGTGTCTATGTTGATATATACTCGCATATTTAACACAATTTGAACTCTTGGGTTCACTACTGGTACAAATTGTGCCCAAAATGTTACCTATACGAAAAAGGTTACATTTTAGGCCCAATTTGGAATTTCCAGCATCGTTTTCATTGGTGCATTGTAGCTGCAAATTGGCATTTCCCACTTCACAACTACCACTGTCACTGCTGAGACTGCCCAGGTTAGAGTAAATAGCAGATCTCTTGTTATTTGATGGTACTTCTGTTGATAACAAATGCAAAAATGGTCTTTGCTTTACCTCTTTCATTTAAGTTAACCACTTTACTTAATTTTCTTGTACATGTTTTTTTACATTCATATAGTATGTTGTATTACACACTTTTGATTGCTTCTTGACTACTTTTGGCATTTTTACAAAATAACCAGAGTATGCTGTTGTCAAAAATAACCTAACAGCTGGTAGTGCACACACAAACAATTTATGCACAAACTGGAAAAATCGTGTCTAAAATTCAACATTATGGAAACATGCGTTGGTATAGACGCATTTAAGGCATGAAAAGAAACATGTGTCCCTAAAATATAGACATGTGGACACAAAGTGTCCTCCTGGATAAATTTCAGCAACATGATGGGTACACGATTTTTAGACACATTTTAAATACATTTTGCTCCTTTGGACACGATGCATCCAAATTGTGTCTAATGTTCCCAAATAGGCTCAAGATAGAAACATTTTGGGCACAAAAAACCAAAATGTTTCAATTTGAACACAGTGCATATTTTGACACAATATTTCGTTAATGTGTCGACACATGACCCAAAAAATATTACCATTTGGTCACAATTTGATTCCTGACTCAAATTTTAAGCTTTGTGTCGACACAGTGCAGACACCCAATATATTGGGACCAGGTTCAGACACATTTTGCTCCTTTGGTAACTTCCTATGCAGACAGATATCGGTAACCATTCGTTTAAAAAAAATTTGCCCCCCCCCCTCCTACATTATCCCACCATACAAACATTTTCCAGAGAAAAAAAAGTTTCGTAGTTATATACTCTCTTCGATTACCAACTGTAGACGGTAACTTTTCGTCGTCGAATTTGCACGCCATTTCCCTAACTATACTCTTCGTCTTGTATTTGCAAAGTGTAAAATAAAGGGTCTTTGTCTTCGTAAGAGTGGTAGTGCATGTGCTGTACTATTATTAATGCCCGGAGAGACAAATTCCTACTTATTGAGGAAAAATGAAAAGCTCAATAAAATTAGACTTTGGCTATAAAAAAATTATTTACTATCTAGATTTTTCTGTGGACTGTCATTTTTACGTTTTAAACAACACCTTAAAGTCCCCAACGAGAGCACCCCTGCAAATGATTTTTACAGACGGTGAAAGAGGGTAAAATTCAGTTTCTCGCAATTATCTAGGAAACTGACAACTTTTAGAGAAACATGGTTGTTAAATTTTCTTTTATTCACTTATTTAAGCTCTAACACCGACGCCCGGAAACGTGCTAAACATAACTAAACATTTAACAGACAAAGAGACCGACTGCTTTATATCAACGCCATCTGTCACGAATCGAATAAATATTTCACATAAAAGATACGTAGAACTGTTCTGTATAATCCTAATCTACAATAAAAAAATGTGAGTGTCCATTTAAAATTTCAAAGTTGCTCCTTGACCCATCCACAACGGAGGACCGCGGCGACTTCATTTTAAAATTATTGCATTCCTCTCTTGAAGATATTAAATATTCCTTTTTTCTTCTATTCTTTAATCGGAAGTATATTCCTACAGATATTCCGCCGCCCGCGCCCGGCCCGATGTTTCTGTTACACGCTGTATAAAGTATTATACCTCCACACCTACTTTGCGTTGAATACGGCTCTTTAGTAAAAATCTCGCCGTCATATGTGATATAATCACATTCATCGCAATCATAAAGTAGAGGGTTGAGCAGAAAAGAGGAATACAAATAAAGGAGTTTTAAGAATCACCGGATCCTCCGCCATATTTTAAAAAACGTCATACTTTTTATGAAAGTATGAAACTTTTTTTAAATAATTCTTGAACTTTAGCTGAAGGTTCTATGCATAATCACACCGGCGTTATCAAGCTCAAAAGCTTCAACAAACCTTCTTAGTAACAAATCACTAAGAAGGATGAAAGAAAATAATAGCATGTTTTTCTAAACACTTGTATTTATTCTTTTTTTCTACAACTGACATTCAGTTAGCTTATGGTATACATCTTTATCCGTTTTTGTTATAATTCATCCCTCGAAGGGGTTGAATGCAGCTAACTGAAAGTGAGTTATAGAAATAAACAATGAATGCAAGTCATCATAGCAAAAAATTGCTATGATTTCTTTTCATATTTTCGTATTTCCATATTTGTCACGACTTGAAACATTTAAATATCTTATTTTCAGAATTCAAAAAAATATTTTTTATTTTTTTGATATTTTGGGAACGATATCATCCCCTTCGACGGCCTATGGGTGAATTTTTAACCCTTTTTGATAGAAAATACATAATTTCCCTTTTTTAAGATTTATTGAACAGAAATAATAGAAATAGAATTGTTTTTAGATTTATTGATATTTTTTAAATCTCAACCCTTGAAACTACTGAACATTTTCAAAAAATCAAGCAATACCTCCTTTGGCTTTTAATGACGATTAATTTGAATCCTGCTAAACCTTGCTACTGTTTTTCCCAAGCATGCAATCCACTACGCAAGAACAGGCGTATTTTGCGGTCACTATTTACATTTAGTATTTTTAATTGTGTATTAAGCAGATACATATCAATAACGATTATTCATTTCTGAGCTGTAAACCGGTGGAATTTTCCCCGTTCTGTTCTAGTTTGACTTGCTTAAAAATTGATATTAGTATACCGTGTGGCTACAATTTCGTGGACACAAGCCTGTATCTATGTTATTACTTGACGGATCGTTTTCTAATTTGGGCAGGCCAGATATACCATGGGAGTGCATATTTAGAACCTAATAGACTACATTTTAATCATAGGCGTGCGTTGCAGGAAATAAATAAAAGGGCAAATTTTTACGATTTTTTATTAGCGAATCGGATAGAAAAAAAGCGATGTTATATTCTTATTTATCACCCTTGAAAACATACCTAAAACAAGTTTCATCCAAATCCTATACAGGGTTGCTCAGAAAATAAAGAAATATTTCAATTTTCTTTCGTTATTCCCTTTTTAGATAATCTGTTAAAACTAACTAGAAGGACGGTTAAGCATATCGGTGATTAAGAACTCTCGCTAATCATAGAATTGTCATGAGATTTTTTAGGAATTAATTTACTTAGTACACAATGTAAGAGCAAATTAAAAGGGAATTCTAAAAATAATGAAACAATAATTTATCAATCTTTACTGCTTGCAATTATAATGCAAAATCCAATGGTGCCATGGAATGGCTTTATTTGTCGAAATGTCATATTGTGACATAATTAGTTTACATTTTAGTGTTGAATTTAGACTTCAAATAATTGTGATTTCTAATACAATGCCAGAAAATCGTTTATCAGTTGCTGAAAAAGTTGAGATTATTAGAATTGTAGGAGAAAATGTAACAGCAAGAGAAGCAGCAAGAACTTCTAATGGCCGACATCCTAACCGGCCTCCAGTAAGTTTTAGTACAATAGCTAAGATTAATCGAATTTTTAATCAAACTGGAAACGTTACAATATTAAGACCAACAAATTATAATCGGAATAATTTAAATGAAAACAGAATTTTGCAAGCATTCCGTAATAATCCAAAATTCAAGCTTCTTTGAACTTAAATCTAAACAAGAAAATAATAAGATGTCTAAAAAAAATAACACACAACCATTTAAGCCTAAAATATTACACACACTCTTAGAAGGGGATATTGAAAGAAGATTGGATTATGCACTTTGGATGCAGGGTGAATTTTTGAACAACAGAAATTTTTTGAAAAATATAATCTATTGTGACGAATCTACTTTTACATCAAATGGTGTAAGATCCACCCAAAATATGAGATACTGGGCGTCAGAAAACCCACATTGGATAATTAACAGTAAAAATCAATACTTATTCAAAGTGAATGTTTGGTGTGCTATTCTAAATCAACAAATTATTGGACCTTTTTTTAATCAGAATTTGACTGTTCAAAATTTCCTGAATTTTCTAGAAACAGAAATTATGGATTTTCTTGATCATTTACCGTTAAACGTGACAGAAAACCTTTACTTTTTGTTAGACGGTGCCCCAGCACATAGTTCTCGTATGGTTAGAAATTGGCTTGACACCAATTTTCCTATGAAGTGGATTGGTCCCCGTAGCCCATTACATGAGTTTCCTCCAAGATCCCCGGATCTCACCCCGATAGATTTCTATTTTTGGAGTAACATAAAAAATAAAGTATACGTTAATCGGCCTCGTACTGTGGAAGAATTACGGCAACGAATTACAGAGGCATGTCAGAGTATCACAAGGCACGAACTGATAAAAGTGATTCGTCATGTTAGAAAAAGGGTAGAAGCATGCATCACATTGGATGGCAGTTATGTTGAAGTTAGAAGAATTCATTGGTATAATAATTAATTAATTAAGTTATGATGACAAATGAAAAGAATAATAATTGCATTATTTCATATAATTCCTTCAACAATTTATCATTACCACAAATGTATTCTTAATGTCAATTGTTTTTCTGTTAATACATTTATGTGATTTTTCTGTGTTATTTTTTTCTGTAGTACGCATGCCATAAAGAAGAAGTAAATGGGACACAATGTTAACATGAAATTACATACGGCAGAAAACATATTTTTTTACTTTCTGAGCAACCCTGTATAAGATTTGGATGAAACTTGTTTTAGGTATGTTTTCGAGGGTGATAAATAAGAATAAGACATCGCTTTTTTTTATCCGATTCGCTAATAAAAAATCGTAAAAATTTGCCCCTTTATTTATTTCCTGCAACGCACGCCTATGATTAAAATGTAGTCTATTAGGTTCTAAATATGCACTCCCATGGTATATGTGGCCTGCCCAAATTAGAAAACGATCCGTCAAGTAATAACATAGATCCAGGCTTGTGTCCACGAAATTGTAGCCTCACTGTATACATATTTCAAAGGGATGAGCCACATGCCAGCAGCATTAATTTTATAATTATTCATATTTGATTACATAAATATTTTCCACATGTATTTATTAAAGAATAATGGCATTGTCATATAAAATCTATAAAAGTAATTATAAGATTATATTTCTCCAGATAATGCGCCGCCCCGATTTATCTGTTACATGCTGTATAAATGTGTTATACCTCCACGCCTACTCCAATTTGAATAGGTTTTTTAGTAAAAACCTCGCCGTCATATACAATATTACATTCATCACAATCATAAAGTAGAGAGTTGAGCAGAAAAGAGGAATACAAAAAAGGGGCTTTAAGAATCACCGGTTCCTCCGCCATATTTTAAAAAACGTCATACTTTGTATGCGTATATGAAACTTTTTTCACAACCTCCCTCACTTTTTCCGCCGCCCTTCCCGACTTTCCCATCATATTTCCCCACAGAAAATATTTCTCGCCAGTTTGATGAAAAAACAACCTCTACGAATGGTAAAACTAGCCCAAACACGAAAACATGAAAGGAAATCATAGCAATTTTTGGAAACACTTGTATTTATTGTTTTTTTCTGCAACTGACATTCAGTTAGCTTATATGTTATACATTTTTATCCGATTTCGTTGGAATTCATCCCTCGAAGGGGTTGAATGCAGCTAACTGAATGTAAGTTAAAGAAATAAACAATGAATGCAAGTGTTTTCAAAATTTACTATGATTTCTTTTCATATGTTCGTATTTCCATATTTTTCATGAATTGAAACATTTAAATATTTTATTTTCAGAATGAAAACATTTTTTTTTTATTCTTTTTTGATATTTTGCGGATTTCATCCCCTTCGAGGTCCTATGGGTGAATTTTTAACCCTTCTTGATAGAAAATACATAATTTCCCTTTTTTTAAATTGGTTTAATAGAAATAGAATTGTTCTTAGATTTATTGATATTTTTTAAATCTCAACCCCTGAATAGGGATAACTACTGAACATTTAAAAAAAATCAAGAATTGCCCCCTTTGGCTTTTAATGACGATTAAATTGAGTCCTGCTAAACCTTGTTACGATTTTTCCCTAGCCTGCAATACGTTACGCCAGAACATGCTGATTTTGCTATCACTGTTTCCATTTACTATTTTTAATTGCGTATTAAGGAGGTACAATGGTACATATCAATATTGAATAATTATTCATTTCTGAACTGTAAACCGGTAGAATACTTGTTCTGTTCTAGTTTGACTTGCTTAAAATTTAATATTAGTATATAAATATTTCAAAGGCATGAGCCACATGCCAGCAGTATTAATTTTATAATTATTCATATTTAAATACATAATTATTTTTAACATGTATTTCTTGAAGAATAATAGCATTGTCATATAAAATCTATAAAACTAATTATGACATTATATTTCTCCAGATATTCCACCGCCCCGATCTTTCTGTTACACGCTGTATAAATGTGTTATACCTCGACGCCTACTTCGACTTGAATGCGTTTTTTTAGTAAAGACCTCGCCGTCCACATCGCCTTTATATACAATATCACATTCATCACAATAATGAAGTAGAGGGTTGAGCAGAAAACAGGAATACAAGAAAGGGGTTTTAGGAATCACCGGATCCTCCGCCATATTCTAAAAAACGTCATGCTTTGCGTAATGAAACTTTTTCTAAATAATTCTTGAAGTTTAGCTGAAGGTTCTATGCATATCTACGCTGGCGTCCTCAAGCTCAAAAGCTTAAGCAAAACTTCTTATTGATAAATCACTGAGAAAGTTGAACTTTTGCTTCCTCGCTTACCGAAATTATTATGATCGTGAAAAAATTACTACGAGATTTCTTTGGATATTGATTGCAAAAATTAGTCTTTCAATTCCATTCGTCTCTCAGTCTGTTGTCTACTCTATGCGATTCTTTTATTTGCAGCGTTGTTTTGTTGACGAAATGAATGTTTTCAATCTAGTTTTATTCAATTTCCACGGCATGCGTACTCTATAAGCGTATTTTCTCGGTATTTTAATCATTAATTATCCTCAGAGAAGTTGACATAATTAAAAATTCGTGACTTCGGAAATTTCGGTTTGTCCTAGCTACTAAACCAATTCGAAAAATCTGACATTTACATTTTACTCTTACTGTTTTGGTTCATCCAGTGCATCCACTGTAGATGTAAAACTAAAAATGGCCCTAAAAAATCAAGTAGTTTCAAGAAATCTTTAGAACTACGCAGACGTACATAAAATCGTCTCCGGAATTCAAAAATATACAGGGTGTTCTATTTAAAATTTCGAAGTTGGGGTCATTTCCGGGGAAGAACTGATGGGAATGTGTCAAATTATGAAAATTTATCGTCTTTGGTATATACTACCCCTGCCAAATTTAAGACCTATATCTTAAAAAATCCGGAAACTATGATTTGTCTGATGATTCCGTTGACGCCAGATATAAACAAAGAAAAAAGTTCAGTGAAAATACCTTTACCGTTTTTTTTTAGTTATTTTAATATTGCAAGTGGCATTATACATTTGAATGATTTTTTGGTGACAAGTAAACTCTAATGTGTTCTGCTATTTTCCTGTATATACTTACATATTTGAGTAGTTTCTATTTGGCATGTGGATTACTCCTTCTGTCAAAGCAGTTTAAAATTAGTTTCTTTGTTTAATTAAGTGTAAAACAACCAAGGAAAGTTACAAGAAACATTAATAGGACCGGACTTCCTTCTGGCTATAGGCAACGGACTGGTGATGGTAGTGTTCATTCAGTTGTGTAATTTTTCAGTTGGAAGGAATTGCAGATCACATTATAAGGATGAAAAGACCTAAACACGAAGAGAACTTGTTCCTTAAATAATCCTGATCTCCTTGCTGGATGTAGTTGGGTGCTAAATCAGTTTCAGTTAGAATAGATTACCCACTGCTATTTGCCTATTTTGTTTTGGACGAAACGTGAAATCATGCGAGAAAAGATCTTGTCGCGAGGAGCAACATTAAATTGGGAAACGTCTCCTTAATAGGATTGTGAAATAATCTTCACAATCTCCATGACTTTTTCCACCGTCCTTCCCCACTGACCCATCATATTTCCCCACGTTCTCATCACATGCCCTAGACAAGAACATAGTGGCTTTTGCTAAATCAAAATTTATGTTTTAGGAAGTACAAAGAGTAACCTCAAAAGAAATTGTTTTTTCGCCTGTTTTTGCGAAGTTGAATGCCAGCTTGGGAAAAATCGTAAAAAGGTTTGGCAGGTCTGAAATTAAACCTCTTTAAAAAAAAAACGACATTCTTCTTGGTTTTTTCAAGATGTTCAGTAATTATGCCTATTCAGGGGTCGAAATTTAAAAAATATCAATAAATCTAAAAACATTTCTTTTTGTATTATTTCTAGTAAATCAATGTTGGAAAAGGGCAATTATGTATTTTCTATCAAAGGGGGTTAAAAATTCATCCATAGGGCCTCGATGGGAGTGAAATAATTCCCAAAATATGAAAAAACTCCAAAAATTTGTTAAAAGTTCTGAAAATAAAATATTTAAATGTTTCAGATCATAACAAGTATGAAAAAAATATTTTTAGCCAGTTTTGATGAAAAAACAACCCCTACAAATGGTAAAACTACCCCCAAGCACGAAAACATGGAAGAAAATCATAGCAATTTTTGGGAATACTTGTATTCATTGTTTTTTTCTACAACTGACATTCATTTAACTTATGTTATACATTTTTGTTCATTTTCATTGGAATTCATCCCTCAAAGGGGGTGAAAGCGGCTAACTGAATGTAAGTTATAGAAATAAACAATGAATGCAAGTGTTTTCAAAAATTGCTATGAGTATTTTTCATATTTTAGTGTTTGAGGGTAGTTTTGCAGATCATAGGAGTTGTTTCCTCATCAAAGCTGATTTGAAATATTTTTTCCATATTTGTCATGACTTGAAACATTTAAATATTTTATTTTTAGAATATAGAAAGAAATATTTTTTTTGATATTTTGGGGATGATTTCAACCCCTTTGAGGGCTTATGGGTGAATTTTTAACCCTTTTTGATAGAAAATACATAATTTCCCTTTTGTATGATTGATTTAATAGAAATAATAGAAATATAATTGGTTTTAGATTTATCGATATTTTTTTAAATCTCAACTCCTGAATAGGGTTAACTACTGAACATTTTCAAAAAACCATGAACAATGCCTCTTTTGGCTTTTAATGACGATTAATTTGAGACCTGATAAACCTTCTTACGATTTTTTCCAAGCCTGCAATCCACTACGCAAGAACAGGCGGATTTTGCGGTCACTGTTTCCGTTTAGTATTTTTAATTGTGTATTAAGGAGGTACATTTCAATAACGATTATTCATTCCTGAGCTGTAAACCCGTAGAATGTTTGCCGTTCTGTTCTAGTTTGACTTGCTTAAAAATTAATATTAGTATATAAATATTTCAAAGGGATGAGCCACATGCCAGCAGCATTAATTTTATAATTATTCATATTTGAATACATAAATATTTTTACACATGTATTTATTGAAGAATAATAGCACTCTCATTTTATAAAAGTAATCATAAGATTATATTTCTCCAGATATTCCACCGCCGCGATCTTTCTGTTACACGCTCTATAAATGTGTTATACCTCCATGCCTACTCCGATTTGAATACGGTTATTTAGTAAAAGCCTCGCCATCATCACAATCACAATGTAGAGGGTTCAGCAGAAAAAAGGAATACAAATAAAGGGGTTTTAAGAATCACCGGATCCTCCGCCATATTTTAAAAAACGCCATACTTTGTATGCGTATATGAAACTTTTTCTAAAAAATTCTTGAAGTTTAGCTGAAGGTTCTATTGATACCCACGCCCGTGTCCTCAAGCTCAAAAGCAAACCTTCTTAGTGACAAATCACTAAGAAGGTTGCATTATTCAAATATTTTATTTTCAGAATTTAAAAAATATTTTTGATTTCTTTGATATTCTCTTTCATCCCCTTCGAGGGTCTATGGGTGAATTTTTGACCCTTTTTGATAGAAAATATATAATATCCCTTTTTTGATACCGACTTAATAGAAATAATACAAATAGAGTTGTTTTTATAGGAATAGATCCGGCAGTACAGATTTTGTGTGAATAATATACATGAAAAACTTTGTATGAGTGAGTAAGTACTACGACAGAACTACAGTGAGCCACGTTTCATTTAAGCAAATTTTGCCCACGTCATGGAATTTTACCGGAAGTGACGTCAAAATTGGAGGATGAGGGCAAATAAGAGGAGGCACGCTATTCCTTTTTAATAACTGGAAGGCTTGTACTTTAACCTTAAAAAAAATAATTAATGTATTCGATGACTTAAGAAAACACATATCAATAACGATTATTCATTTCTGAGCTGTAAACCGGTAGAATTTTTCCCGTTCTGTTCTAGTTTGACTTGCTTAAAAATTAATATTAGTACATAAATATTTCAAAGGAATGAGCCACATGCCAGCAGCATAAATTTTATAATTATTCACATTTGAATACATAATTATTTTTCACATGTATTTATTGAAGAATAATAGCATTGTCATATAAAATCTATAAAAGTAATTATAAGATTATATAGTCTTTGGACATATTATAATCATTGCCACAAATGAAAACGTTACAATATACAATAATCTACACGATACAAAACATATACATATAGTTTACAAAAATAATTATCTAACTGTTAAATGTACAAATCAAGATACATAACTTATAAGTAAATATTGATTGACAGAAAATAAGTTTAAACTTGTTTAATATTTCCATTTGTGTCAAAAGTAAGGTACTCTAGTCTAAATATATAATTCGTGATATGTTACTTTATTCTTGATTTTCTTCATTATTATGAATAGAACGTACATCTACATCTACATTTATCGAAGGAACCTCATTAATATTTCCTAATCTAACATCCGAAGTTTCCTCACGAGGTACATCTAATGCAGCTTCTTCATTACTACTTAATTCAGCCGGACGTTGTGAGTTTTCTAAATTTTGCCCGTAAACCTCATGCAAATCATCAAGTCTGTTAGAAATCGCCACACTTCTGTTAGCAGTATTTGATACTTTTGATACGAGTTGCTCAGCTTGTCCTTCTAGTCTTTTCAGTCGCCTGTCTCTTCTGGCCAATATTTCCTCCAGCGATCTCACTGAATTGGTTCCCTGTGAAGTGCTTGGTTGTTCAGACACGTTACTTTCCTCCAAGTTATTTATAGTTGATTCTGTTTCTGTTTGTAAGCTTGTACAGGCCACTGTCTTTTCAACGCTATCTACAATTTGTACTAAATCAGTCTTCAGTTGCTCTAAATCGGAATGAATTACTTCATTAGTACTACTCAGTCCTGATGTTTCTCCACTTTGGTTATCTGCGGAAGTAACTTCCTCCATAACACTCTCATTTAATACTATGCTTTCAGTGATTTCTTGGACTTCGTTGACTTCTGATGGAACCTCTACATCGTCACCACTAGAAACTTTTTGTGCGCACTCTGAGATATCCGTTTCATAGCCTGGTTCTTCGTCACTACTAGTACACTCCCGATCATCACTGTACCCACTTTCAACACTATTATTCAAATCGTCATTGGCAATTGTGTTTCTGCGAGAGGCGAATTCAGTCCTGAGCTGCCTCCATTGCTGTTCTGTGCTGGAGTTTTTTTCCCTAGCCTGTGCCCATTTCTCTCTGCTGTATTCCAGTTCTTCCTTCAGTTCTGTCAGTAACTTTCGTTTTTGAGCCAGCTCGTAACGTAAAATTTTTTCTTGGGTGTGTAACATTTGATGTTGTTTTTGTAATTTGCCCACCTGGAAATGAGGAAAATAATATATATTTCACAAATTCCCATATAATTGCATACCGAAGCGAAGTTTCCATGATTTTTACAATCAAAATGAATATGAGCGACACTGTTTGAAAAATTGTTTACCATAAAATATGAGCTGGAATGATATTCGCGGAAGAAGTAATTTATTGAATAAAATTAATTCTAATATACAGTGTGTCCCCCATAACAACTGCTCATACGAAATGGTAAAAAGATACATTGGTTAGAAAAATATCCATATTGTCAGGGTCGGAACGGTTTAGTTTTCTTTATTTTGATAAACGTTTGAGTTATATCCTTGTTACTTCAAAATTGGGTCATAGTTCTTAAACTAGTTGGTCAAGTTACATATAAAAAAGGTATTGCAAAGCTAATTGCACAGCCACACAAAAATAAGTTCTGTACCAGAGACATGATTACATAGATTTTGTTTTTTTTTATACTGAATTCGAATCCGCAGCCCAAAAACCGATATACCAGGTAATTTTTTAGTAAATCGCTAAAACGTCCCCTAAAATAGAGTAAAATAATAATAATAACAATAATACTTCATTAATAGCATAAGCTAGAATCCATACATTTACATTACTGTATGTCAATGAAATTTGAAGTTAATCATGTATACAGTGTGAACCTAAAGAAACGCACAAAATTCATATCTTTGGTATTTGTCATTTGTCAAAAAAAAATCCTCGAATGGGTCGATTTTAGTTTTGGAAATGCTACATTTTGTTACTATACCAACATTTATGACGTCATTTGTTCTTGGGTTATGACGTCATGATACATTTTTTTTTAATGGAAACAGACACTTTTGTTTACTGTTTTTGGTGGTATATTCCTTTAGATTTCTGATGATATGAAAAAAAATGATATTACCCAAGCCATTCCTTTGGAAAAAAATATTTTTATTGATTGATACCTTACATAAGTAATTGTGAGAAAAATATCATCTCCACTGCTCAAATTGCGACCCTCCAACCATTTGGTATTAACCAAGACGGGTGTTGACACTTTGTACGCTGTTCTGAATCATCTCATGGGCAATTTGTCTTATCTCCAAGCCAAACCTGTCTTTCAATTCTTCCATGGTATCCGGCCTGTTAAAATACACCCTTGACTTTAAGTAATCCCAAAGAAAAAAGTCTAAGGGGGTTAAATCCGGTGAACGCGGGGGCCACTCGATCGGACCACCTTCCAGTAAAACTGTCATCTAAAAACTGACGCACTGCTATCCCAAAATGAGGTGGGCCCCGTAAGATTTTCTTTAAAAAAAGGTCCCAATACACGATCACCAATCATACCTGCCCACACGTTTACTTTGCCTCGTCGCTGCGTATGGGCTTCTTGAGTCCAATGAGGATTTTCGCGTGACCAATACTATAGTTATGCCGATCTACAGAACCCTTTAAAGAAAATGTAGCTTCATCAGAAAAAACAATGTTCTTTAAAAAATTTGGGTTTTCATCGCACAAGGTCATCAACTGTTCACAAAACTGTAAGCGCCGATCTGGATCGTCCTGATTCAATTCGTGGATTAATTGCACTTTGTATGGATAGTATTTCTCTTTTTTCAATAGACGTACAACAGAAGTTTGATTAACGTTATGATTTAAAGCCAGCTGCCTTGTCGAAAGATAGTGGTTTTCCTCACTTTCTAGAAGAATATTTAATTTGTTATCGTTGCTTGTGCTAGGGCGACCAGATCGAGGGAGGTCAGCTACACTGCCAGATTCATCATATCTAGCCACCAATCTACTTACAGTGGATCTAGAAATTTGCTTTTCGGGATACTTGGCATTGAAAACATCACATGCTTCCTGATCAATTTTCAGTCTATGACCATATCCATCCACCATCAAAAGTTCTACGCGTTCTCTTTCACTTAAACGTGGCATTGCATTCACTAGTTTTACACTGTCTCAGAAGTGTAACAAAACTGAGGTTCCACACGTGCCAGGAATAAAAAAGTTATCGATACTTTACACAAAAAGACCTGTATCTCTCTGTTGTTAAGGTGATTGTTTTTTTATTATTTTTTTGTTGTTTTTATGTCAAATGTTTCAAGCTAGTTAAAACAAAAATGTAGGCAACAATATTTATCACTCCATAAGAAAGTGGAACATTACTCGTAAATTTGCGAAAGGTAAGCTATTTTTACATAAAATGGTTCAGGTAATATCATTTTTTTTATATCACCAGAAAGCTAAAGGAATATACCACCAAAAACAGTAAACAAAAATGTCTGTTTCCATTAAAAAAAATTTATGATGGCGTCATAATTCAAAAACCAATGACGACATAAATTTTGGTATAGTGACAAAAAGTAGCATTTACAAAACTAAAATCGGCCTGTTCGAGGATTTTTTTGAAAAATGACACACACCAAAGATATGAATTTTGTGCATTTCTTTAGGTTCACATTGTATACAATTAAATATTAAATAGTGACATTTGATAAAACATATTTGTAACAAGCATTTTTGAATAATATGAGGTTTTCACAGTTTCTTAAAGAAATTGGTAGGGCATTGTACTGTTTAAATGCTTTGTGGAATAGGTTAACTTGGCTATATCTTGTATGAACTGCTGGAATATATAAATTTTCTCTTGATATTGTGTCGTGTTCATAAATGTTCCTCACGAAGGAACAATATTCTGATAAATGCTTTGGCACTAACTTATGCAATATTTTGTAAATAAAAGTAATTGTATTTAAGTTTATAATTTGCTTCACTTCCAGTAACTTCGTAGCATCAAGCATTAATTTTATATTTGTTTATTTGTTACAGTTTAGAATAATTCGTAATGCTTGTTTTTGTGTTTTCTGTAAAGTGTTTATTTCAGCATTACTTAGAAAAAGTATTGTCGAGCAGAAATTGAAATGTGGTAAAATAATTGTTTATATATGGTTAATTTCATCTTTTCCTGTACGTCCCATCAAATTAACTTTTTTAGCTACTTATTTGGTAATATAAAGTGCTTGCCTGGAGAACGTAAATTATCGTCAATAATTATACCTTAATACTTGAATTCATTAACTTGCTCAGTTATTGTTCCATTAATGGTTACTCCTTGGCTATTTACTGTGTCTGCTCGGCTGTATTTACTTTCAATTATCATAAACTTAGTCTTATCTGTATTTAAGCTAAGGCTATTCATATCCAACCCATTATCTTTTCACTGTTCATCAAAGAACGAATGTTAGTGCAAAACAATGTGAAAAACCATAGCCTTGTATTTTGTACTTCCAAATATATAAATGTAGGTTGATAGGCAACATACCAAAAAAATCCATCCAAGGAATCCCTCCCTGCAGACCAGTGTCCTACTTACTCCTTTAAGCCACATGCTTTTTTATTCAATGTTTTTGCCTGACTTTTGTTACCGTGGGTTTTTGGGGTCATTGAATCTGAATCTGAAGTTCGAATCCGAAAATTCGGGAACAAAAGATGGCGGATCCAATATGCCGAATGTAAAAATCGGAAAACATTCATAATTTGAAGATTATGGCTGAAACTTGTTACTCGGGTGTTTTTAAAGTCGCTAATCAGGAATATAAGGTTTTAATTCGGAAATTTTTATATTCAAAATGGCAAACCCATTATGGCTGATTGAAAAGTACCGTAGAAATTGGTATTTACCACCCATAGAAATGCGTTATGAATATTTAAAAAATTGAGTCATTTGCAAATGTCTAAATATGAGAAACTAATAGTATATTCTTGGTGCATAACATAAGAGTCTCCTAAACTTATCATTAAGCAATAACCATCCTCTAAAATAGGATTAAAATTAGTGTTGGTGCCATTGTAACCGAAGAAATAATTTTTAACTCTTGGGAAAAATCTGCAAAATAGTAAAAATATTAAAAACATACTACGGACACTATTTATTAAAAACCTATGCCTTTTAACTCAATTAACCCCCCATAATAGAGGGTATTTACCCCTAAATAATTAGCTTTAATTATCTTGAATTTAAGACCTCCAACGTTAAATTTGCCTTTTTCGTCTCAAAGTTATGGAGGTTGCAAAAACATGCTAAAATTCACATTTTCTTGCGGCCACTCTTTTATTTCATAGTTTTCAGCAATCTTTTTTTAAAAGCGCTTTAATTTGTTCGTTCTTCTTAGTAACCCAATTTCATGTAAATCTGCTAAAGTTATGCAATTTTGACAGACCTACTCAGTTCGCCATTTTGAATATTTAGCTTTCGGCATCAGATTCAGTATGAGCTTCTCTGAGAATATCTAATTACAAATTGTTAGATTTTCATTTCCTGGCGACTCCGCCAAAATCTGGAAAATTCATGAATGAAATTTTTTTTCCGTCTTTGCACACCTTATACTAGACCTATCTTGATGAAACTAATAAGGTCCCACAGCCGGGCCTATACTTTACGGTTTGCAAATATATCCATGGGAACTGCAATTTCCGAGGAATGTTTGAACAAACAAAGAAAACGTATGTACGGGTCGAAATGAAATAAAATAAAAATGTTTACACTTGCTCAACAATGCATTTTAAGTGCCCTTTTAGAGGCTATAGATAAATACTGACTAATTAGGCTTGACAATTTTTTTATTTTGGTCATATCAACTAATTAGAGGACAGTGGAATGGTTAATAGTTCATGGGAAGGTAGATGTAACTTGTAAATTTAGACAAATATAATTTTCTAATAAGTCTAAATAAAAAAAGACATGTATACTTACTACATGCCATGTTTTCGAGAGTTCAGTTTGCACCAATTCCAATCGTTTCTCTTGATCCTGCAATCTGTTTTCCAAATGACCGTTGAGTTGTTTGAGGTGGTTTGTCTCTTTCTCTAAAGACTTCTTCTCTAAAATAAGATCCTTTAAGCGTATGAATGTCTGACTCACACTAAGAACCAAACTTGGACCTTTAGGTGTTTGTACAGTTTTATAGCAAGGATTCTCATCTTCTTCGTCATCGGTTAAATTGTTTGTGGGTGCTTTTTGGTGACTAAGAAGTTCTATTAATACTCTCCATACTTTTGGCAGATTCTCCATAATTTCCTCAGCGCTGTTCATTTGATGAATTGTAGACGATTGAGATTCTGAAATTTAATTAAATGCGTTAGAAACTCATATTACTTAAATTTAAAATACAGTGTCTATTATGAATAAAACTATAAAAGTAACAATTAGAATAGCATGGAAATATTTTGTAAATTATTCATGTTTTTATCAGATTGAGTTTGCCTCCACTTGCTATAGTTTGATTGCTTTATTAATTTCAGTGTGCAGAGTAATAACAACATAAAATTTATTTTTGGACACGGTAAATATTCGTTAATGTGATCCTTAACTTAATATTTCGTCTATGATTTTAAATAATGTACGCACTTCAAAGACAAGATTATTTCACAGCAAATAATTGATATGAGTTTTCTTACATCAAATAAGAAAAATAGGTTCAATTTTGGCAGTTGCTATAAATATATAAATGTGAGTCATTTATCCTTCTTAAATTAAATATTTTATGACTTTTCTAACAATAAATCAAATGACATATTACATTTTTTAAAAAGTGCCACTGATAAAAATAGGTTATTGTTGACACCCCAGCCTTGTGGCATTTTCTAACATTTGCGAGACACCCCCATTACACTAACCTATGCTTGCAAAAAAAATATTCGAGAACGTTTATTTTTTGTGAAAGGCCTCGCCACCATTCAATTTGCTACAATTTGAGTGACATTCTAAAACCAAACGTGTTTGTTGAATGGCCTCTGATCTAAAAAAAAACTACGAAAAAACTTGTTTATTTCTGAATTTGTTGTAAAAAATCGGTAAAGGTATTTACACAGAACTTCCCTCGTTATTTGTGCATGGCGGTCACTAAAAAATTATTAAATATGAAATGACATTGAGAATAATAATGGAAATATAGTTATTGTAATTATTACAAAGAAGTCCTGATAACTTTTGGTCAAAAAAATAGTGCTCATCCAACAGCAAAAGTTCAATACTAAATAACAGGTCTACCATGAATTGTTTCTTGGTATAACCACGCTGTATATTTTCCAATAAAAGTATAATAGCATATGCCAAATATTATTGCCATTAGACACATTTTCAGTTCCACTTTCACGCAGTGAAGTGGAAGTAGATTGGTGGTTAAAAATATCATTTTTTTTTGAAATTTTTCAAAACTGTTGGTTAAAAATTTTCAGTCTTTTACTTCCCTCGCATACCGAAGGGAAGTATTGTATTCGAGAAAAAATCACCCTCCGAGATTTTTTCGGATTCTGACGTTTCAGAACACGTAGATTCCGAAAATATAGGTTTTTCAATTCCGTCAGTCTGTCTGTCTGTCTGTCTGTCTGTTGGTGCATTAACTAAAAAACTAATTGACGGAGAGCAGTCAAATTTGGTGGGTAGTTAACCCTACTGTCAGCGAAGAACTGGTAGAATTTTCACTGAAAAATATACAGGGTGGACCGTCTAAACGGAATAAATAGTGAAAAAAATTTTTTTTTGCTCAAATTTAAAATTTCCACGTTTCATGACGCGCTAAACCTATTTCAGAAAAAAAAATTTTTTAAAAATCATTTTTGAAAAAATTTTTACCACTAAAAAAAAATTTTTTCTTTGTTCAAATTTAAAATTTCCACGTTTCATGGCATTCTAAACCTATTTAAAGGAAAAAAAAAATTTGAAAATTTTTTACCAACATTTTTGAAAAAATTTTTACCACCAAAAAAGATGAATTTTTTTTTTCTCAAAATTTAAAATTTCCACGTTTCATAGCGTTCTAAATCTATTTAAAGAAAAATAAAAAATAAATTAAAAATTTTTGAAAAAATTTTACCACAAGTAGATGGATTTCTTTTTTCCGATTTAAAATTTCCACGTTTCCATGGCATTCCAAATTTATTAAAACAAATTTAAAAATGTTTTAGAAAAATAAAAAAAAAATGAAAACATGTTTTAGTAATCTATTACCATTATAGAATAGACGAAATATGTTTTTGCTCAAATTTAAAATTTCCACGTTTCATAACATTCTAAACCTGTTTAAAAGTGAATTATTTATTATTTGTTTGCTTATAGTAATGAAACATTTTCTTTATAGGATTTTGCAAACACTGTTTGCAAAATCCTATAAAGAAAATGTTTCATTCTAAACCTATTTCGGAAAAAAAAATTTGCAACATATTTTCACCAATTTGGAAAAAAAATTAACACTAGAATAGACAGAAAACATTTTTGAAAATTTGTTCTATATTTTAATCACCACTATACTTCCACTCCATTACGTGAATGTGGGATTGAAAATGTGAGAGATGGCAATAATATTTGGCATATCCTATTATATACTTTTATTGAATAATGGCATCCCAAGAAATAATTGAGTCATGGTGGACATTTATAAAGGTATTTGCGCAAGCCATATTTGGCACCTGTTATTTAGTATATTGAACTTTTGCTGTTGGATGAACACTCTGTATATTTTTTTGACCAAAAGTTATCAGGTTTTCTTTGTAATAATACCAATAATTATATTCCGATTATTATTCCCAATGTCATTTCGTAATTAATAATTTTTTTGAGTGACTGTCATGCACAAATAACGAGGGAAGTTCTGTGTAAATAACTTTACCGATTTTTTTCTTCTGCAATAGGTTCAGAATGTCATGAAACACGGAAATTTTAAATTTGAGCAAAGAAAAATAATTTTCCATCTGTATTAGGGGTAAAATTTTTTTAAAAAATGTGTGAAAATAATTTTCAAATTTTTTTTTCTGAAATATGTTTAGAATGTCATGAAACGTGAAAATTTTAAATTCGGTATGCGAGGGAAGTAAAAATTTTTTTCAAAAATGGTGAAAAAAAATTTCAAATTTTTTTTTCCCGAAATAGGATTAGCGCGTCATGAAACGTGGAAATTTTAAATTTGAGCGAAAAACATTTTTTTTTCCCTATTTATTCCGTTTAGACGGTCCACCCTGTATATTTTCCAGTGAAATTTCTACCATTTCTGCGCTGACAGTAGTGTCAACTACCTACCAAATTTGACTACTCTCCGTCAAGTAGTTTTTTAGTAAATGCACCAACAGACAGACAGACAGACAGACAGACAGACAGACAGACAGACAGACAGACTGACGGAATTGAAAAACCTATATTTTCGTAATCTCCGTGATCTGAAACGTCAGAATCCGTAAAAATCTCGGAGGGTGATTTTTTCTCGAATACAATACTTCCCTTCGGTATGCGAGGGAAGTAAAAATCATTTTTAAGCAAACCAAATGTTCCAAATTTCTATTGTAAAATAATGATTATTTAGTTGTATTTCTAATGGAACCATTCGCGTTGATTTATCTTGAATATACGGATTACTATAGCAACTGTAATTTGGCAATAATTATGAGAAGAAATGGAAAATTTTGTAATTATTGTCAAAAAGAAATTCCCAAGAAAACTTGACGCAGTATATGTCCTACTACAACTTTGAGTGATTCATCTGTTTTTACCATTTATTTTTTTTGGCTACATATGTTCGGTAATCACTTTTTTGGAAACATTTTAGTGATTTTGAAAAATTTCAATTTTCTACAAATATCTTCAGAACTACGCATTTTAGGATTCATAGAGGAATCTACTTAAACCCTGTGGATATCTAGCAGCAATTCAGATGGTACATAAACCCAAACGCGTTACAAAATAACCTTTAAATCCAAAATCAGATTTGTCTGAAAGAGGCACATTTGAGAAGACACCCATTCATCTATTACCCACAAATGTTGCTAGTGTTGGTTCTGATGATCGTACCGAGTACAAAATAGGTGCGACTAATCGTGCTTACCAAATATCATGCTCTAGCCCACTGCGGTACCGTGCCGGCATAGGGTAAAGTAACACCACAGGCAATGCTACTAATTCCTTTACCCCTGAAGCCTCGGGAAAAGCAATATACTGGAGGGGCTGCATATCAAGAGAAAATGGACACATCCAATATCCGAGTATACCGGTATTAATTTCTTCTTTTCAAGAAATCCTAGTGCCACGGCCGGGAATCAAACACGGAACCGAATGGAAATTATTGTCAAAAAAAAATTCCCAAGAAAACTTAACGCAGTATATGTCCTATTACAACTATGAGTGATTCATCTGTTTTTACCTTTTATTTTTTTGGCTTCATATGTTCGATAATCACTATTTTGGAAATATTTTAGTGATTTTGCAAAATTTCTATTTTTTTCAAATGTCTTCAGAACTACGCATTTTAGGAATTTAACATATTTTTTAAGTTGAACAATAAAACGGACATTTTTTACTCTAAAATCGCCCAGTCTAAAATATTAATATATGTTCCCTTCAGCCAAGATATTGAAAAAAAAAAAATCACTTGAGATGTTAGGTACAACATTTACCTTTAAAATGTTTTTTGTACTCTTTTCTTTATTGCATTTGACTCAGAAGTACCCGAATAATTCTATAAATGCTGTGCATGCTTTCAAGCATACTAAACCGTGAAAATGAAAGGCTTTGTGTCAAAAATGCCTGTTGCAAAACTTGAAGTATATTTAATTTCTTATTTATTCTGTTACAAAATAATTTCGTTTATGCTTAATATTTTTTAGAAATTATATTTTTATAACTAGATTAAACTTTACGATTTATTGGACTTTTCTTATAATTGTTGCACATTTTATGGGATACTTTTTGCATTTTTCTGTAAACAACCTTTAGTTTCAGACATTTTTAATTGTATAATTCCAATTTAATTAGTGGAACACTCGTTAATACAAAATGAAGTAAAAAATAAAATTTAATAACAAGTTTGAAGCTTTAACCACTACAGACAGTATCACTCACTGCTTAAGATGTTCTGATTTACATTATACAGTCGTTGACCTAATAAAATATATTTTCGCGGATATTATATTACGAAATCTATTAAATCAACAAATAATGATAGGAAATAACATTTCAGTTCCAAAACTAAAAAACTAAAATATAATATAAATTATTAACAACTATTTTTGTTCAAAAGCAATAGGGGGCTCATCCTCTAGCTAATTATTGTCCAAATTTAAAGACAATCGGACTTTTCTTTTTTAAGCTCTCGTACTTGCAAAAACAAACCTGACGAGCGGATAGACAGACAGGCGGTTAGATATTTTGAAAAGAAGCAGAACGCTGTCAACGTCTATTTAGTGGTCAACTTCTACGTTAGATGTATTAGGGACCTCATTTTTTTCAATTAAAACTAAAGAACCTACCCTTTGACTAAAAGTGGCCGGAAAAGAGTTATTAATTTTTTTTTTATTGACATGTTACTTGAGAAATTATGCTCCAGCAGCGAAAACGCCGTCAACGTCTGTTTCGCGTGTCACTTCTGTTAGATGGAATAGGGACTTAATTTTTTTTAAACTGAAGCTAAAGAGCCACTCTTTCGATTAAAATTGGTCCGAAAAGGGCAAGGTCGCTATTTTTTTATACGAGTTTTACCTGAAAAATATGCATTGGTTGTCAAAATTATTTTTAGAATTTGAGGTCAATAGCCTTCTTATTAGCTCTTGGGTCATAATTTGTAGGTAAAAATGTTGATATTATCATTACCTACGAATATTTATTATGTATTTAAGAATGCAAACAAAACATTATTTCTTTCGCTGCTAGGTTCGCTGCTAAAATCAGTCTCGTCTAAAAACGCCTAATTGAATATTTTTAGGTTAATTTTTTCAGATTATAACAATTTTCCACAATAAAACCGATTTTTTAGAATTCTAAAGAATAAACATAAGAAAAGTTTTGCATCATTGATTTATATTTTTATTCTCATTATAACTAACCTGATTCCTCTTTAATGGTTTCCAGTTTGCCACTATCCTTTATATCTTCAATAATCTCCTTTGGATTTTCAGTACTTACTTGACTGAGTAAGTCAAGAAGAACTTTAGGTAGCGCGTATGAGACTTCTGAAGAAATTTCGTTAACAACAATATCTTGTAGGAGGTTACGATGATCTTCTAAGTGCTTCTGTAATTTATCTAAATCTATATCCTGAGAGCTATTGAAGCCCAGTAAAATTTCTGAAAATAGTTGGTTTATCACTGTTAATTCTGCCTGCAATTGTCTGCTTTCAGCCTTGGACAAGCCAAGGTTTGACTCCAGTATTTTAATTTCGTCATATTTCCTGGAGTTGTCGTCTTCTAGTGTCGATATTCTTTCTCCAAGTTCACTAAATAAGTAAAATAAAAATAAGTAAATAATATAAGTAAATTTTACTCTTATAAATCTAGTTAATAAAATATCTATTTGATTAAGTTACCTGACTTTGTTCTGTTCGGTTTGAAGATCCTTTTTGGCATCATCTAATTGAGAAATCAATTCATCCTTTTCTCTCCTCTCAACTCTTTGCCTTTCTTCATATAATGTTCTCAGATTCCTAATATTTTGCAACTGACGTTCATATTCATTCCTTAAATCTTGGGAAAGTAAATTCATTTCTCTTCCGGCCAACGACTGTTCAATACTGTCTATTTTTTCCTTTAACTAAAGAAAATAATAATCACGATTATTATAATATGTGATAATGCAGTTTGCGTTCAGCAAAGTTAGTTACTATGTTTGCAAAATTCATGAATTTGTTGTGTTCATTAATTAGTTCTATTCAGAATATTAAAATTTATCATCACAGTATCCCAAGTAAGAATTCTACGCCTTACCGACGTTGTTACTGGCAACTTGACGTCGGAATTTGACATAATCGCAACGTTACTCATACCTATATGTGCACTAATTTGATCAATTTAATGTTAGTATCTATTTAAGTCATCGTCCGCATTTTGCGCTAATGTTAACGTCGCAATTACTGCACAACAGTCGGTTGTCGTGAAAACGTTACTTGTGATCTGTTGGTTTATATTGAAACACGTGGCAAAGACAAATATGCTACGTCGGATCTATTGAAGACAACTCTAAATAAAGTTGAAATATAGTATTTTGAAAATTATTTCTCTTCGAGCATCGATGATATGATCATATTTTCCTTCCACATTGCCCTCATTTTTTCGAGAAAACTGCAAGTATTTGCCTTTAACATTCGATGCTAAGCTGACTTGGAACTTATGCATCAAAAGATTCATACAGGAAGCTACTCAAACCCTGTGGATATCTAGCTGCAATTCAGATGGTATATAAACCCAAACACGCTACAATATAACTTTTAAATCCAAAATCAGATTTGTCCGAAAGAGCGCTGCACATTTGAGAAGGCACCCATTCATCTATTACCTGCAATTATTGCCAATGTTGGTTCTGATGATCGAAACCAGTACAAAAGAGGTGCGACTAATCGTACTCACCAAATATCATTCTCTAGCCCACTACGGTACCGTGCAGGCATGGGGTATAATAACACCACAGGCCATATGACTAATTCCTTTACCCCTGAAGCCTTGGGAAAAGAAATGTGCTGGAGGGGCTGCATATCAAGAGAAAATGGACACATATTCAATATCCGAGTATACCGGTATTAATTTCTTCTTTTTAGGAAATCCTAGTGCCACGGCTGGGAATCAAACACGGGACCGAATGAGAAGCATGTAGGCTTGCCTCTCAACCAAGCAGTTATACATTAAACAATATCGTTCAGACCTATAAAACCATAGTGAGGTCATGGTCATTTGTACTGCCAATGGAGTGGATCATAACCACGTACAAAATCGCATCAGCAAATTACCAAAAATTAGAATGTATTGCTGATTGACGCAATGATACCAACACTAACAACATCTCTTGAGGAGCTTATTGTGAATCTGCTACCCTTCATATCTTCATCTAAGATGAGGCAGGAGTACAGATGACTATATTTGCTTAAAATAGGGGATGGCAAGTTAAATGTTTTAAGTCAATATAGGAAGGTCCTTTCTCTAACACTATTTTTGAAACTGCAAATTCCACGACTAAAAATTGTGTCGGAACCAGTATCATTCCAACACACTGTTATGGTATAATACCGCACGGCTTCCAACAAACCAGAAGCCGTTAAGGCACACTTAGTGGTTCGGTTATGGTTACGTCTAGCGCGCAATTGATGTTTTAAACCGTTTTGAAGCTTTATTGTGTATTTTCTAAAATCTTGTTAGAGAAAATATAGTCTACAATGTTCCACACTCGCGAACCGTAGTATTCGCTTTCTGCTCGAACTACAAACTTTTCGCTCGCGTGGAATATGGTACATTCCAGAACTTACTATAGAATACACTATTTCTAGAAGTAACAGATAGTATGCTTGGAATGTATGACTTTCGCAAGCCCTATCTTCAAAAAACCAACCTGGATGCATTCCACCGTTCGTTTAAAAAACGGAGCCTTGATTTGGTAGATGCGGAAGTATGTGGAATGGCATCAAATGTTAAATATCCAATAGCTTTAGAAAATAGGCCTCATCGAGAGATGTGCAAATTAAAATCTCATTAGACGATGTAAACATTTAAGAAAATTTGTAATCTTTGAAACACCCAAGCTGCCTCCAAAACTCTTTTCATCTGAGATAATTCATACCCTAAATGATGTATCTAGATAGTGTTACTCTATATTGAATACCGGTACATGGATTTGAAGAAAATGAAAAGTTTGACGACCTGACAAAAATTAGAACCGAAATTCTCTTTATAGCTCCAAAATCATTATGTGGCTATTTCCTAGCACAATTAGGAATGACTCAATTCTATGGATGTTGCAACAAGTGCAACAATACTGGACACAATTTAGGGAAACAGGATATCCATGGAGATTTATAGAAAAACCCTCCCGGACAAGAAATGCTGCCAACCATCTACACTTTCATAGAACCAGTTGACAGCGTTACAGGATACTACCTCGTCAACACCCATGAATTCTTTTTTATCTACAAATATCTTGATGTCGGATGACCGACTCTCAACTCCAGTGAACTACAGAGCCCTAAAACTGATTTGGTGGTTTATCAAAGACATCGATCTGGAGGAGGTGTTATAGACAAGTGAAGGGTAGAACAGATCTCATATGTACCGGTATAGTTTGCTATAGACCAATTCTTTTCCAAACTAGTCAATCGATATGTTGATTTATGTGCAAACCAAGACGTGTGATTAGAGGAATCCAAACGTGATCTTCAAACCATATATAAGAACAGATTTTTTCATAATTTCAAGTATCTCCAAGTTGTATCGGTTAGAATATCCCATTATTTTTTAGTTATCCGTTCGGGGAAATATATAGAATAATCTAAGCTTAATACTTTACATATAACAACAAGCTTCGCCGATTTACTGAACTTTTTATATATTTGTTGCACATTCTATGTGATACTCTTCGCAGTATTTTTGTAAATAATATTAGTTTTAGACATTTTTAGTTTAATTACAAAACACACATTTTTTTAATTTGAAAATAGGGTTCTTCCTCTAGGTAACAGTAACTTACTGTCCAAATTTCAATACAATCGGACTTTTCGTCCTTAAGTTATCGTGCTTACAAGAAACGTGACGGACAGATAGACAGACGGACAGACAAACGGATAGACGGACGGACAGACGGACGGATAGACAGACGGACAGACAGACGGACGGACGGACAGACGGACATTTTGAAAGTTGTTCAAAATTCGATCACCAACACAGTGATATGAAATATTTCCTCTACGTGCAATATTACCGGTTTTAAAAATGTGTCGATCGAATACAATATACACTTCGTTTTATATTTGTGAAGAGTATAATAACTATTTATACAATAAATCGGAAAAAGTTAATTTTTATCGTATTAGGCGCAGGATGTCTGATCAAGGTGACCGCCAAGATCTATATACGCCATATATGAATGAAACACATCCTACCAGTAAGATATCACAAACTTTTTTTGTCAGTATATCAAAAAACACATTAGTTAAATTTTATTAAAGCTGAGAAAAGGCTAATGGGAGACAGCTTTGGTGAGGCCGTGCGCTAAACGCGATGGATGACGTGATGTTGTGGTACGTGACGTACGGAAAACGAAGGCCAACTTGAACATTATACGTCTGTCAAAATGTTGTGTAAATTTGGCATTAATATACTAATTTTCTTGACATTTTAAACTTCCAAAATATTTGGCCAGAATGAAAAGGTTAACATACATACTGATTCTATTTGCTACAATTATCCAGTATAATATTAATATGTACCTGCGCTTTTAATAAATATCTCTTTTGCTCTGAACTATTGATATACAACATTACTGTCGTTCTTATTAAGAATGGTAGAATTATTTGTCACTCATATATGACTATTAAATTATATTCAAAAAAATGTTAATGAAGATTTTAAATCGACATGAATGCCAAAAAGTTTGAAAACAAATAAATATTCTGTTCTAATGTCCTCGTAGTTTGAAGAAAATAGAATATGACATTTGTAATGTATGATATTAAAAAGCAGTGTACGTGAAACAAACGCATTCATGGGAAAAGGAAAATCTTAATTTTGCCTGACAATGGAAATAATAGCCAACGAAATTGTAATGATTTTAGTAAGTTTATATGAGGCATGTCACAATAATAATAATTAGTGTTTAATAGAATCTCTTACCTCTCTAAGCTGTGTTTCCCTGATTTGCAACATGTGCTTGGACACTGATATCACATCCTTAAGAGCAACAACGTGGGCTTGATAATCTTTTCTTTCTTTTTCAAAATCAATAACTGTCGTGTTTAAAATTTGAAGCTCCTTCTGCATATCGGCAATGTTTATCCTCAACTCCCGATTCTTCTCTATAATACTTTCACTACTTTGAAGTAATTTGGACTTTTCCGCCAACACATATTTTAATTCCTCGTTTTCTTTTCGTAGTCGTTCAATTTCGAGTACGTTTTCCTCCGAACAGCCGTCACTATTTGTTGTAGAATTTTCTTTCAGTTGCTGGTTTTCTCTTCTCAAATTGATTATTTCTTGTCTTAAATCATCCATCTCTTTGCGCTTTTCAGCTATTATTTGTCTTCGTTTTTCGTGTTTTCTCGCAAGTTCCAACTTAAACTCATTTAACTTTTCTTTATTTTCTTCGGATAGTTCTCTTGAACTGGTCCCTTTGTCGTCTGAGTTCACTTTGGGTATATCTTGGCTTGCGGAAGTTTTTGCACTTGAGTCGCTATTAACGTTTCGGTCGAATGACCACCAAATATCCTCGGGTTCCTCGTCGCGCGGTAAACTACGCGTGTTTCCCATTCTTTTACTTTAATACACTCTGCAAAAAGAAAGGTACCTATTAATAAACTGAGACGAAATACTCCGTTTTAGAAAAAGTATTGTGGGATGCCGAGACAGTAAGTAAAGTTTAAAAATAATTCTCTGAATATTACATGAGTTGTTGGCATTAGCGCAGTGGTGGTGTCTGATTTTGTCGAAATACAAAAAAAAATGTAAAGTGCTTATGGCTGTTTTGAGAAATACTTCAAATGGCAATTTTATGTGTCATGAAATAATTACAATGAAATTATTTGAATTAACTATTTTTGATGCGTAATAAATAGAAAATAGTGGCTTGTTATTGCGTGAATGGTGCTACTTAGTACGCCAATGTTGGGTAAGTATTTTTAGAAATTAGAAGGAAATGTATGGTAGATATTGCGCCAAAACTTTCATGTGAAGGACTTGTGGAGAAATAACCGATCACAAAGAAAACTAATTTTAGAACATTATTAATACGTATTTATTGCGCTTTTTGGCGACCTGTTTATTTGGTTTTGTCATATGCATTTCTAGGAATAATAACAAAAGCTGGCTCTTGTTTTCGATTAAGATCTTGGATGATAAACGGATAAAAATAATGAAATTTGCAATAATTAAACACTGCGACATATTCTGGCAAACTTTTTCGAAACTTTCAGTTTAATGTAATTTTTTGGACACAAATGCATTTGGGTTTATTACGTGCGTACTAAAGATAGGGGACACACATAAACGCCTAAGTTATATTAGAAAAATCTGTAAAAGTATACACACAAAGTTTTTTTAAATTTATTAATTATTTTTCCTATAGGATGACGTTACTTAAAAAATATACGTATTTTTAAACACCTCCTTTTAATTTATGTTTATTATCTGTGTTTTTTACCGCAAGGTTAAAATTCATGTTAATAGTTCAGGCGTAGCGGAGCATAACGAAAATAACTATTTTAAGTGAGTAGGAAAATAAAAGAAAAAACCTACTTAACAATTAGTCACGGTATAAAAAACGAATGTTTGCGAGAAAGTATTGTTGTTTTTTTATGATAGAATTTGGGGGTATTGTTGGGTAGGGTGCATGGTATGGTTTGGGTAGGAATTTGTGATGTTTTTGGATTTGGGGGTATGTTGTCATGTCTGGCGTCAGTTACGGTCACCGTCTTTGATGAATGAGAGTGTGTCTGTGAGTGGGATTGTGATGTGCTCGTACGTTTGTTATGCCAGTTGTCAGTGTCGATAGCTGAATCTTATTAGCAAAAAACTCTGGCAAAATTTCGTCAATATGATCTCTGACCATCATCAGGTTAGTAGCTCTGTGGAGTTCAGCTATCGGCGTTTATTAATAGTCGAAGTAATTTATTCTGTGTGACCTGTATCCTCTTGCGTTGTCGGGCGGAGATATTGTTCCATGCGGGGCATGCATAAGTTATTAGTGGTCTAAAAACAACTTTGTATAAAGTTAACTTGTTGTTAATGGACAATTTGCTCCACCTGTTTACAAGAGGATACAGTTTATTCAGGGATTTATTGTCTGTGACACATGGGGAGCGAAGGACAGCCGTTTATCCAGGAGGATGTCATTAAAAAGCCTGTTCGTGATAAAATAACACGCGAGTTCACCAGATATGTTATGCGCTTATCTCAAACGAAAGGAGTAGATTGTTTACCTGGCTGACCATTGCAAGCCCTCTGCCTGATTTGATTTATGTCGATTTAGACCAGGGATATTAGATAAAAATAACTAAATTTCAACGTACAACTCGGATCGAGATGCGGTTTTCGGCATCGTTTTCAGAAAAATGTTAGGAAGAAAGTCTACATATAGTGAATAAGCCGTTAGAAGAAAATTGCATAGGGGGTGCATAAAATGCATCCAAAGTGCATAATTTTATGAAAAATTCCAGAAATTGATAAAAAGCCGTGAAAATCTCATAGGAATCGCTTCTCGGGAGCTTTCAAGGTCGCTGAGTCCAAATCTGACATCGAAACCTACCAGGGATGCTCAGGGGTGACTCTACGGGGGTTAATCTAATGCATTTAGACAGAAAACACTATAAGGTTTTTGGAAAAATGCACGAATCGAGATTTTTGTCGATGTGGACGGGGGACATGGTTAGAGACTAAAACCAGAAAGTCGTGACCGCACCTCTTGGCTTCCGGTCGCCATCTTGGAAAAAGTTGTATATCTAGTTGTTTGTCTTTCATTTTTAATTTAACTTTTTTTTTATAGGATTGTTATTACAATAGTTACAGCTGCTTGAAATTTTTTTTTTCGCGCGAATTCGGCCCCACAGACTTCAGCGCTTGCGCGCGTCTCATATCTCGCTCCACCTGTTCCATGTATGATTGCTCACGGTAACGTGAACTCAATTTTAACCCGAATATTGCCAGTTTTATTTTTCTGTACTGAGATGTAATATACTACGCATGTAACTCTAAAAAATTCTCAACATTCCACATATTTACCACTTACTACATACCTACTTACCACTTTATATTATATATTCGTCGTCGTTATATTGTATATTCGCGCGTTCACAGCTTTAAAACTATTAGTCACAGAAACTTCGTTATGCATTTAAACTAAAGGTAATTACCTACGTCTTCCATAATTTTTATTTAAAATTTTACACCCGAAAGTTTCATTTAGTAGTTTAGAAATAGATAAGAAAAATTTTCATTTTCAAGCAGCTGTAACTTTTGCAGTATCAGTCCTACAAAAAAAGTTAAATTAAAAATGAAAGATAAACAAGTAGATATACAACTTTGGTTCTCATAAATTTTCCGAGAAAATGAACGGGAGCGGAAATACAATGTGATTCACGTTTTCCAAGATGGCGACCGGAAGCCAGCAGGTACAGTCCCGACTTTTTGGTATTAGACTCTACCTATGTTCCCCTCCCTCAATGGCAAAATCTCGATTTGTACATTTTTTCAAACTTTATAATGTTTTCTGTCTAAATGTATTAGACTAACCCTCGCAGCGCCACTCCCGAGCTTCCCTGGTAAGTTTCGATGTCAGATTTGGACTCAACGACCTCGAAAGTCCCCGGGAAGCGATTTTCTCGTGAATTCTGGGCACGGACTTTATCACTCGATTTCATCCCCGCCCACCCCCGAAGAGCCACCACCGAGCATCCTTGATAAGTTTCGATGTCAGAGGACTCAGCGGCCTCGAAAGCCTCCGGGAAACGATTCCCACGAGATTCCTACGGCTTCTTATCAATTTCTAAAATTTCTCAAAAAATTATGTAGTTTGGATGCATTTTATGCACCCCTGTGCAATTTTCTTCAAACGGCTTATTCACTATATGTAGACTTTTTTTCCTAACATTTTTCCGAAAACGATGCCGAAAACCGCAATTTAGATATTCCAGGCAAATTTGATCTAGTTTCCCTGGTCTAGTACGTTTCATAGCCGTAGGTTAAAATAAGTGATATTTATATTTACTCTTATTGAATCATTAAATTAGCATTATTTACTATAAATAAATAATCATTTACATCATGCATATCAATTAATATAAAGTAGTGAAACAATATTTTCAATAATTATAAAGTGATTCTAAAATTCAATAATTAAAAATTGTGGGTCAAAATTACGAATAATCACGTAAGAAAAAATTTCATCGCAAAAAGTTCAAACTCGGAGATTTAGCGCCTTGCTTTGGCAACGCTTTGAACAATGCAAAGTCGTTACCTTCAACATGGTTGTACATATAATTTATTACGTATCAAATATTATTTTTTACATATATTCTTAATTAATATTTTATTATAGTGGTTACACTATATATTTCTCACCAGGACTATAAATAGTAGATTTCGTCCATGGAAGTAGTGCCAACTACATGCCAAATATTATTGTGTTCTGTTACATTTCATTCATTATTTTTCTAGTTAATCCACACTTTTTTGGAGTCTGTATAATGTTTGTCTTATGGTTTGTAAGTGGTAAGTTATTGTCACAGTCATTAATTCGGAAAAGACGGGAAGTCACTGGTGAAGGAGTTTGTGCGTGTGCATAGCGTCATGTGCCTTGACATCCGTGATCACTGTCGTCAGTCGTCATTGGCGATAATTGAATTTTAGTTAAGAATTTTTGAGAGACTTCATGGCTCATTATATGCATGTTTATGGCATGTCTTGTGGCACGATGTAAATCAATTACATAGGTCAACGTTTAGTTTGAAAAAATACACCGGACTCTACCTAGGTACCCAGGAGTTTTTGGGGTCGCTGATTCCAATGCCGAGGTCGGTTAAGCTCTATCACGTCCGGTTCAAGGTCATTTGAAGGTCAAGCTAAGAAAAGGTGGTTGAACAAATCTGAAAAAATTCACACATAGGTTTTTGGGGTCTCTAGGTCCGATGCCAAGGTCGGTTAATCTCTACCATGTCAGATTCAAGGTCATTTGAAGATCAAACTAAGAAAAGGCGGTTAAAAAATCTGACAAAATTCACACATAGGTTCTTGGGATCGCTGAGTCTAAATCTAGCGTTCGCTTACCCTTAAAAGGTATCTACAGGTCATTTCAAGGTCATTTTGAGGTCACTTCAAGCCGGTATTCGTCCGCCAGCTTTAGCTGCACGTGATGATTCTTCGGCTATCTCAGTGTAAATATATATAACTCAATGAATCACCAATTTATTTTTTTCTGTAAAAGTTGGCGAGCGTATATTCGCTGTGGTCGCTGAGTCCGATGCCGAGGACAGTTAAGCTCTATCACGTAAGGTTCATGCGTCATTTGAAGGTCAAACTAAGAAAATGTGGTTGAAGAAATCTGAAGAAATTCACACATTGGTTTTTGGGGTCGCTGAATCTGAAACCGGTGTTCGCTTACCCTTAATAGCCATCCGTTGGTCGTTTCAACGTCATTTGAAGGTCAGTTCAAGGATTTTGGGGTACTGAGTCCGAATATGGTGTTTATTTACTCTTAAAAGGCATCCAGGGGTCGTTACAAGGCCATTCTGAGGTTAAACCAAGTTTTTTTGGAGTGTAGTCCGAATCCGGTATTTGCTTACCCTTAAAAAACATCCAGAGGTCATTTCAAGGTCATTTCAACCTGGCACTTGTCCGCTAACTTTAGCTGCACATAAAGATTCTTCGGCTATCTCAGTGCAAATATATTTGACTCAATTTTTTCTGCGAAAGTTGACGAACTTATATTTACGACAATAATCCTGTGGGACGCAAAGGCTGGCCATTAGGTACAGTTGCAGAAACAAAGCTAATATGAAAGTAGAAAGTACCTTGAGTATTCGATAGATGACGCATGCCCACCGCAAGTAAGTTGGTGCAGAAGTGGGATATAAGTTCGGCGCGAATCATGGGCGTTGGCTTCACTCACTTGGAGCTCAATCATGTCAGGATCAAAGCAATTTTACGGTTTTTTGATTCAGGGTTTTTAAATGTAAGTACTTTAACATAAAGTTTTGAAAATTTCAACACATGTCAACAGCAAATTATCGTGTGGTTGCACCCAGGACAACTCCACGGGGGTACATTCCGCAGGATTTATGCGGTGAATATACGCTCGCCAAATTTTACAGAAAAAAATAAATTGGTGATTCATTGAGTTATATTTATTTACACTGAGATAGCCGAAGAATCATCACGTGCAGCTAAAGCTGGCGGACGAATACCGGCTTGAAGTGACCTGAAAATGACTTTGAAATGACCTTTGGATACCTTTTAAGGGTAAGCGAATGCTAGATTTAGACTCAGCATTTCAGCAACCCCAAGAACCTATGTGTGAATTTTCTCAGATTTTTTTAACCGCCTTTTCTTAGTTTGATGTTAAAATGACCTTGAATCTGACCTGGTAGAGATTAACCGACCTCGGCATCGGACCTAGAGACCCCAAAAACCTATGTGTGAATTTTTTCAGATTTTTCAATCACCTTTTCTTAGTTTGATCTCAAATGACCTTGAACCTGACGTAAAGCTTAACCGACCTCGGTATCGGACTCAGCGACCCAAAAACCTATATGCGAATTTTTTCAGATTTTTTCAACCACTTTTTCTTAGTTTGACCTTCAAATGACCTTGAACCTGATATGATAGAGCTTAACCGACCTCGACATCGGAATCAGCGACCCCAAAAACCCCTGGATACCTAGGTAGAGTCCGGTGTATTTTTTCAAACTAAATGTTGACCTGTGCTATTGGCGTGTATCTGTTGGCATTGGTCAAGTGTCTTAGGAGTTTGTTTTTAGTTGCAGCCTTTTGCATTACGTGTCAGAGCCTATGTTCCATGATATGCAGGAATAGGTAGGGTGAAATATTTAATTTATTATCTGTTGCTAATTTACTGTGCCTATTTATTAGGGTACGCAGTTTACTGAGGGTAGTGTAAGTCCTGTTGAGTGTCTGGGTGATATGATGGGGCAAAACCCAGTCTCTTATCCATGGTTATAGCTAGATATTTTACTGAGTTGCGCTCTTCGATTGTTTGTCCCTCTATTTTAAGTTTTGTTTTTGTACGTATGTTTGGGAATATTCTGTTAAATCAACCATACAAGGAGCTTCTCTTTCTATCCGTGTTTATATTTCTCTTATCTCTGCAATGAACTATATGGTTTATAATTTCTACAGGTCATCCGTCACGTTAAATAAATAAATAAGAAAAGTGTCAATTACTAGAACAAATATGATTCACTGATATTCGGAGAATATTTCTGTATTTAATGCAAATGATTTGCTAAAAAAATAAAAATATTTTCATTTAAGAATTCCAGTCTCTGGTTATTTACAGTACCTATATGTTTATCCAAAAATAAAATAACATTCCTTGAAAAATCATATTTACTTATGTAAATAAAATATTTTGTTTATAAATAAATTGAAACTGCGTTTTCTATTGCTATTTCAGCAAATAAAGTATTTATTTCCAACTCAGAAGGAAAAATGCGACAAACAGGACATTAATATGCCAAGTATATTGATCATGTCTATTTCGGTTGGTGTATATTTGCTTTACCTAAGTACCTAT
The DNA here is from genome assembly GCA_963583905.1 of Stenurella melanura. NCBI lineage: Eukaryota > Metazoa > Arthropoda > Insecta > Coleoptera > Cerambycidae > Stenurella > Stenurella melanura. Next base: position 201,860,740 of record OY757309.1, read on the forward strand.
AGGTATACGTATTTTTACTCTAATGGACAAAAACAATTTAACCATGTCCCCGATATTCACCAAACGGTAAGCGGAATGTAATTATTGGATCATATCCCCAATAGTGATTTTGTTACTTTATCAAATATTTCGAGACAAAAACCACAACACGCATTAATGAAGACGAATTAATATTTTAAAATAAAAATAGTTGTGATTGTTTATTTCAGTTTTAAAACATCTGTCTTCAAATGATGTGCTTTTAGAAAATATATTTGACAGGATGGTTAAAATAATTGGCCACCTTGCTCATTACTAGTTGTTACATTTAATCTTCATACTTGAGGCCAGTATGTTACGCAAATAGCTTGTGCAACTTTACAGCATGTCATATTACAGTATAAAAAAGTGACTATGAGGAGATTATGTTCACGAGAGGTGTTCTCTGGCCTAAAAGAATTCTGTATTTTTAAATTTATTTTGGTACTTCTCTAACAAAATGTTATTATGTAAGAGTGAATTCTAGAAAATAAGCTCCTATAAATTTTTAAAATCAGCATATGGTTTCACAATATTATGTAACATTTGCATTAGGTATTTTTGTCAAATATAATTATGGCAATGTTTTAATCCAAATTAGGTCTGATCCACGCCTTAATTTACACTATCACCATTGCTCCATGTATGAGGTTTGTTAGTATAGTAAAAATAAGCAATGCTAATTCTTTATTTATTTTTTCTATAGTGAAAGGTGTCATCTTTAGTTTCTACATAATTCTGACACTTGTTCTCACCAATAAGGGGTGAAAGCTACCCCTTAATCGAAAAAATGAAAATTTGAAAAGGTATTATTTTTCATGCTATGGAAACAAAATTAAAACAATTTTAAACCTTAATTAATATGCTTCATGTTGGTCCATAGTATTTTGTCTTAAATAGAATAACTTCAATATAGTCGAAATTATTAATCCTATAAAAAAAAAAAACTAATTGAATCATAAAGTAAAAGCTTAATTTTTGGTCTCCAGAATTTCTCGCTAAACCTAATATTTAATGAGGAATTTGAAAAAGGAAACAAGAATTTCACGTATTTTCCAAATAACAAAAAAATAAGCATCTCTGCCGTGTATATATTAACGAAGAATAGTATTTGAGATGTTCTTTTCATTCGGGGCTAGCTACAGTAAAATAGGTGAATACATTCGCTTTCAATGATAAGGAGACAGAAAAAAAGTTTGTTGAAACTTTAATTAATAATAATCTTTTATTTTAGTCGTTAATATTTTACATGTAAGTGCCATAATTTCTGAGATGTTTAACATTTGAACTAAATTTGTCTTATAAACGTTCGAGCGCCAATCCAACGAAAATCCAATTCATCCTCAGTTTTCAAGCTCTCTTGTTGGTTTTTTTCGCTAAATGTGGTAGTTTTAGAGTTATTCGACGAAAATCATTGCCTATTTAAGATAGTGGAATAAAACTAAGGGTCCAAATTACCTTATGAGGAATTGATTTAAGGAGCCGTTACTCTGTGGTAGTTAATCATTTTGCACAAATAACTAAATAAAACACACTACTATGTTTTCTACCACTATGTATTTATAAAAATTGCGAATGCAGTTTCGACTTACAAAGCCATTGTCAAGCAGTGAATAACAAATGACTGATTTACAATTATACAGAAATGTTATATATAGACAATTTTGGTTGGATAGATAGGTACAATAAGGGCTTAGGCAGGTAGATGACAATAATAAACCTAATTATGAATATTCAATTATGGGTATACTGGCTGTAAATAAAGGTGAATATATCAGATCTAATTGATCATTTAACAAATTATAATTCTTGATATTATTGTATTTATGAATTTCCAGAGATTCTAAAATGTTTAATTTAAAGCCTTTTGTTGAGAAATGTAAAATTTCAATGTCATCTAATTCTGGAAAACTGTGATTGTTTTCGAGGCAGTGGTTCGCGAAAAATAAATCAGTTTTCTGTAACCTATATGATCTAAGATGTTCTTGATACCGTATTTTGAAATTTCTACCGCTTTGCCATATATAGATACTATTACACTCTGTACATTTTAACTTATAAACTCCAGATTTGTTAAATTTACGTGTTGGGTCTTTTGCATTGTATAATATGTTTGATAATTTACGCTGTGATTTAAAAGCTATTTTTAGATTCTGTTTAGATAGAACATTAGCTATTTTTTCGGATAAATGGCCACAGTAGGTAATTGTTGAGTAAGTAAATTTTGCGGTTTCTTTTATTTTTGGATATATTAATTGAAAAGTGAATTTTTTCCGGATTTTGTTAATTAACTTGCTAATGACATCTTGACCAAAACTATTTTTAACTCCAATGTTCTCGATTATGTGTAGCTCTTCATTCAGATCCGCGTCAGATAGAGGTAGTGAAAATGCTCTGTGTATCATCGAATTGTATGCTGCCATTTTTTGGTGATGTAGGTGTAATGAGTCGTAAGGAATTGTGGTTCCTGTAAATGTTAGTTTTCGGAAAATTATCAATCAATATACTTTTAAAATTCTCCGAAAACCAACATTTAAAAGGAACCACAATTCCTTACGAGGACATAGTAGTGTGTTTTATTTAGTTATTTGTGCATTATGAGGAATTGTCTTTCCGTAGGAATTTTTTTGCTGGAATTTTTTGTAAGCATTATAAGAAGCGTAGTAAAAACTTTTGGATGAATTCCGTGCCTTTCCACCGCTTTTGTACATATAAACAAGAGTATGTTCAAAATTGTGTTTTTTTGAGCTGGAGGCCTTCAGTTGAGACAGTATAGTTGCATGCTATTGATTGTATATGTAATTAATTATATTTGGTCGTCCTGTTTTACTTCAAATATTGACTTATTGAATTTAGTTTGTTCGTACAGATATTATTACCCATTTCTTTTATTTCTTAACCTAGTAATCTTTTATCTTATGAAAGAATAAAACAGGTATTATATTTTTGTTTAAATTGAAAGATATTGCTTAGTTAAATTGCAGTTAACGCTCATTTTACCAGCTTAGATTTTATGAATATTTATTCAAAATTATGATAATATATCATATGTCCTGCTTAATAAGATTTATTTATTTCCTAATAACCATATCCGGTGAAATTATTTGGCATGAAATTTGAATTCAATATATATTTATAGCATTGTTGTAAATTCAAACTGACACTACTGAAACTTGTGACGTATTGCGCGACGAAATTTTCACGATTAATAGTTGACATAAACCAAACAGTATACATGACCTTTCAAAATGTATACAAACATTTGAGCTAGCTTTTTACACATATCTAATTATAAATTTATTACAGAATATGTGCATATTTTAGGAGAATACTTTGATTTTCATCATTTTATTGGACCACCCATATCTTACCTTCAAGTTAAGATTAGAACATGACTTTTCTAATTAGAAATTATAGCGATAATTATATAATTTTGAGTTTTAGATAGAATATCATACAATTAAAAAAACTCACTTTTGTATAATGAAAATGTTTTTTTCGCTATTTTTTACTTCCCTATTGAAGTGAAACAAATAACATGTTATACAATATAGGTCAGTCAATTTAAACAACAAACTGGAATTGATTACAAAACATTTAAAACTTTGATGAAAGTTGTACGTTCATGCAACAAAGAAATGTAAAATTTTGCCTCCACCTACGAAGCTGGCAACATTGTTTAAATTGCAAAATATGAATAATTCGACACCTCTCCACATAACCCGCTCTAAGTTTTTTTAGACAAAATTGATCCCCTTTTTTGGGTTAAATTGATTGCAAATAAAATTATTTACAGTCTTTTTTCGTATCTGTACATTTAAATTTAAATATCGTAATTGTTCCAACGTTATCGTTCTAGTCGAAACAGTATAGTATAACTGGTTGCCTACCACTGCGTTCCATGCCGCGAGTTCCTAACGTCTCGATTATAACCTTTTCAACTTATTGTTTTGTTAATGGAATTACGAAATACAATATTATGTGCGGAAAATAAAGGTCGTTAGAGAGATTTATCAGATTTGTGGGTTACGTTGTATAGTGGTCCTTTAGAACATACCCATGAGGAGGTTTGTTGATCCTCGGATTATTGACAGAGGTTTCCGTCTTGGCCATTTTTGGTGATTTTTTCTGTTTGCCTGCCGAAGATAAGTTGTGTCGCTGAGCACTTGTATAGCAATTATATGAGTTTGCTGTGGTGTGTAGTGACAAATTTAGCAGTATTTTATTTTGATATTTGTGTATTATTTTCTGTTGGGAAGTAATGCTACGGAATTTTCCGGATAAATCAACTTGCTGGAAGCACATGGCAAAGGAATTCTTTAAGCCCACTCAACATCTAAGGGCTTTTAGTTTCATTTTCACTTCTACCTTTACGTCACTTTTATTTTGGACTTTTACTGGTATTGTTTCCTGTCTGTTTGACCCTACGTCTTACCTTTTTGGGTATTTGTACATTTGAATTTGGATTGTATGTGAACTTTGGTTTTGCTGAAACTTGGTTGTCAAGCTGTTGGTTGGATTTGGAATCCTGAGTTGTACCGGTGAGAGTCTCCTGCCTGGTTCCATTGGAAGCTACGCTCCCCTGGTAGGTCTAATGTAGACATTGTGAAACCTGCTGGAAGTAAGCGTCTTTAAATAGCATAATGAGGGACCTGATATAGCATCCCACCTTCTACGTGAGGCATAGAGAGCCCGTCAGGTTTTTTTGCGGTACTAAATTGCTGTCATTCGACCCAGAGTTTTTCCACATATTCCACTTAATATTTTACACATTAAATTTAAATTGTCAGTAAATGTTTTGCACATACCAATTGAATTTTTAGTAGTTTTGAACACCACGCTTGCAATTATTTCACTTTTGTCAATTTAACCTATCGTCACTTAGCTAGTTCACATTATTTTGTTCATTTTACGTTATTATCCAGAATTTTAATGTAATTTGTCTAAGCCAGTATATTTTGGGGGTCATATATTGCATACTATTAGTTAATATTTTATTAGTTTTAAGTTGTCGTACATTTTGTGTTAGGTTAAGTGTGGGCCACACATCTAGGTATATTGAGTCTGTGTAATATTATTTCTGTGAATATGGTTGTAAACGTACCTAAATGTAACCATTAAATCTGTTATAGTAAGACGCTTATTTGTTTTCACCAGCATACATCCAGCACTCCAATTTATCGAATTCACCCTCAAGGACTTGACTAGTCAGCCGTGAGAGACACTTTTGCCACCAATTGAATGCAGAGAGGGGACTGCGTGTAAAACATAAAAATTTTGTTCAGGGCACAGGGTGGCCACCCTACCCTCCAGTATAGCTGATACATTAGCCTCTAAAGTTAAATTCTTTTATACTATTCCCCTTTTATCTGGGAGCCCTGCAACAAATTTCCAATTCGATGATGTTAGGCGCGAATATCTCACGCCACTCCGGACGCTGGATGTGGGTCGCCAAATTGAAAAGTCCGAGGATTTCGCTTCTCGAGCGACACGGCCTAGCTTCAACGGCCATATTGCCCAAACTAAGGCTCACAGAGGCTCGATAGCATATTTTGAAATTTGAACCAAAAATCGAATGGCGCAAACCGCAGGTCGCTACGTGCCCTAGTTTCCGAGATATATATTACCGGAAGGTAAGAATCGGATTTTCTACGTACTTCCGGAGACGCTATCTCGAGTACGGAAGCAGATATCGAGCTGCGATTTACGTAATTCGATTTCCCTCGCCTTCCTGCGTACGCCCGAATTTGTTCAGATTTTTGCAGGCACTTTGACTTTTTCACAAATTTTGGCACATTAAAAAAATTAGGTGCATTTACTTCCAGCTTAAAGCACCTTAACTTTTTCGAGACAAAATTGACGTCCTTTTTTTTGAGTTGAATCGATTGCAAATTAAATTTGTCATCCGATGATGTGGGGCACGAATTTTTTACGGAGCCGGGTACGGAAGGTATGGTCTGTTAAAGTGAGAAGTTAGAGGATGTTGCTTCTTAAGCTACATGGACCCGTTTCGGGACCGGTTGCTCGGAAACTAGCTACCGCGGAGGATCGAGAAATCCTCTTATTATAGTAAATCGTAGGAGGGGGCAAAATTTTATATTTTATAACTTTCATCAAAGTTTGAAATGTTTTGTAATTAATTCCAGTTTATAATAAATCATAGGCTAAGTTGGTTGGTCTAATATTCAAATCTAATCAATTAGAGTCAGACTGAGTAAGAAATTTTTCAAATAACAAATACGTGAGATATGTTGAAAATGTACAAGGACACTTTCGTATAGCACTGTTTCTATCAAATAGACATCTTTGTGCAAATAAGTAGCCACAGAAATTCGCGTGCCTTTCTCTAAGGCGCCAGTAACTTGACAATTTCCCTATAAAAAAACCCTGACGATTGGTCAACAAGCAAGGGTTTCTACCAGTAGTTTTCAAATTTAATTAGATAGCTTAGAGATCTTCACTGTGATGTTGCCAATTCAAGGTACTGTCATAAAATACTCCTAACAAAAAACACAAGAGGCATATAGGTGAGTAACTTAATACAAGATGGGAATTCTTTTTCCAATAGTGAAAACGTAATTGGTAACAAAGTTTCATCATTACTAAAATGTAAAAAGTTGTATATCATTAGAAAAAGTAACACAAGATCATGCTTTTAGAATAATATTTTTACAAGATGCAAGAATATATCATCGGCATATAAGATATACATACAGTCAAATTTTACCCGTTATTGAAAATTCTACTATCTACTATCATTATTATCAACGTGTAAAAGTACGGAATCTATAACAGAGGTCTGAATTACTCCTATTTGAACATTCTTGATTTAAGGCCACGAAAATCTTTTGGAGCGTTCAGCAATGTAACTTAAATTAACATCCCTCGATACCGTACTTGTTTAGTTTGAATAGAAGTAAATTGCGAACACGAATGCTCTGCTGAGGTCATAGAATACTCCAGTAGGTCACTCATCAGCATCAATCTTGTTGATTATCATCAATAATTTGGAGTTATGTGTATAATTCTTTGTACATAGGAAGGGTTATTTATGTGTAAATACCAACAAAATACATACATTACTTTCTTCCTCCAAGAAAAATAACCTCCAGACTATAAAATTTCTAGGATTAACGTTAGATAGTAGATTAAGTTGCATTCACCTATTAATGATCTAACAACTGAATTGTCCAAAAAAGTATATGCCATCAGACAAATAAGAAATAGAGTTAGTCTAGACGCAGCATTTGCTGCATATCATGCTTTGTTCCATAGTGCCATGGTATATGGTTTGATAAACTGGGGTACGTACAACCAAATACATATCATTTTTATTATTCAGAAGACAGCAATTAGAGCTCTGGCTGGTTTGAGTCAACTTGAAACTTGCAAATCCAGGTTCACAACATTTAATATATTAACTTTGCTTTCCGAAATTATTTGTTGTAATTCACTTCACATAAAGGAGAGTTTGAGCAAATATGCAAGAAATGGCGAAAATCAGAATATAATACTCGAAATCGCAATGATATACAAAAGCCTTATCAGAGATTAGAGTCAACAACAAGAAACAATCTTGGTCTTGCTCTATTGAACTCTTTGTCTCAATAACTGAAATCTTTACCGAAAATTCAAAGCAAAGTTAAGAAAGCATATTTTGGCCAGTGTTTACTACACTGTGTCAGGTTTTAAATACGTATTTATTTACATTAATTTTTGTTCGTTCTTAGTGCACTTAAATTGTCCCTATTAGGATTATGTCATTTACATATATCTGACCATACAATGATCATGTCCTAGTATTTAATACAATCATATTGTTTGTTTGTTTAATTGTTTGTTTGTTTGTTATTTACTTTGACCATATCAATAAAAATAGTCTATGTCCTAGTAGTACAAGCAAATTAGCAATTTAGGGTAACAAAAATTAATAAAAAGATCATCTTTGGGATTTAAGTAGGTAATAACCTGGAGAATGAGATGATGCATTCTTTGCACTTCCAAGTTCCGCGAAAATTTGAAAAAATTTGGGAAAACTCTCTGATTTTAGGGTTTTTGCTCTAGCGGCCAAAGTAATGAAAGTAGAGAAAGAAGTTTCCAACAAAAGTTGTTGCTCGTCTTTTTCTCTACAGAAAAGGTCTTTACAAATTTTTGTATTACTTAAGCCGTTTAGAAGATAAATCTAGTTTTCCACTTATAATTTTAAGCCGCTTCGAAATGTAGAGAAAAGTCTCAGCTTTAATGTGGAACTAATCACAAAATTCATAAAAAAAATTATCAAAGAGGGAAAGTGTCACAAGATGGCTTAGTGAACTTTGTACAGTTGATCCACAGATTAATTCATATCTTATCCGGGAGTCGTTAGAATGATATTTCACTTTGCTTGTATATAATGATATATTAATCAAATCAAATCAAATTAACATTTTATTGCAATTACTTTTGTTAGATAAATATGCCTTGAGATCAAAGTAGAGGGTATATTTCTCATCGATCAATCACGTCCAAATTTTGGAGTTCAATTCGCTATATCATAAGTAATAATAATAGCATAGTCTTAATTTTTGGATTATAAGTACAATAAAATATATTCTTTCGAGTGACTTTAGAGTTTTTTAAATGCGCGCAGTACTTTTTCAATTTGCCTACATTATTCATACACGTTCAGAACATGCACAATTATACAGTAAAACATATACAACTGATTTGTTTCTTAACATTCTTCAATGAAATATTCACGAAATATATATTAAACTGCGTGGAATCGAATCCATGCAGTGAAGAAGCACCCATTGTTACGGGAGAAATAGGCGGGATGCGTAAAACTCAAAGATGTGAATAAATAAAGTGTATAAAGTTTACTAAGCCATCTTCTAACACTTTTTTCTCCATGACAAAAATTTATATGAATTTTGTAATGAGTTCCACATTAAATCTGAAACTTTTCTCTACATTTTACGTTGTTTTCATTTTTTTAGCGGCTCTGAATGGTAATAATTATCGATCGATATGTCCGGTCGTACGAAACTCCCAGAGAATTATTTTCCGGGCATTTCGAAGCGGCTCAAAACTATAAATGGAAAACTGGATTTTTCTCCTAAACGGATTAAGTAAGACAAGTATTTGTAAAGACCTATTTTGTAGAGAGAGACGAGCTACAAATTTTGTTGAAAACTTTTGTCTGTATTTTCATTATTTTAGCCGTTAGAGCAAAAAAAAAACGAAAATCAAAAAGTTTTTTCAAATTTTTTTGAATTTTCCCGGAACTTGGAAATGCAAAGAATGCATCATTCCATTCTACAGGTTATTAACTACTTATATCCCAGAGATGATCCTTTTATTAATTTTTGCGAGGTTTTTACAACATTTTGCCTTCATTGCCTGTACTGTAGTGTTTCATACAGTTACATTTTTGTCTATTATTTTTATTCATATTTAAATTTTTTTGTCTTTACATACTTTTTTACATATTTATCTTCACGCGTCAAAACACTACCGTGTATTTTTAAATGACCAATAAATTATTATTAGTATTATAATCTTGTAAAGCCACTATTGTTATTTGTGAAAGAAAAACAGAATCCGGAACCAGGGGAAATCGCTTCATTGGATAAAACACCTACAGGTGAACAATAAGGTCAAATGTCATCTAGTAAAAAGAACTTCTAAAGTCATCAGTTCTATTGGTCTGCAGAAACATAAAGGATTAAATCTGCCCTACAACTAAAAATGGCACTCTTTCTGTAGAAGTGGGTTCTGGTGCAAATAGTACTATACCATATGGAAATATTTCCACAAATAGGAAGCAATAGACTACTCTATATATCACCAGATAAAATCAGTACAATCCAGAACTTCACATCCTTACGATATACATACCATATAGGGCAGAAGTAATAGAACTGGTAAGGAGAAGGAACCATGAGCTTTGCAGATACATCAAAAATGCCAAATTAATCATGAAAATACCCCTAGTTCCAGAATTTATGTGCGTGCTCTGGCTCAGGTAACAGAAGATTTAACTGGCAAATGCCATGCTGATTTGAAGAAAGATTCGTTCCCATATCATTTGATTTGGGTCTCAGAACTACATGAATACAACCATCAACGTAGGTCCGCCTAATTCAGTAGCTTTTGAATGTTTTATTAAAGAGCTGTTTAACACACTTTCCTTCTCCGATCGTCAGCCTAGTTTCATTTCAGCGGTTATTGTAATTCTCGAATTATAAGAATTGGGATTATTGAAAAAATATAAAAGATGTAGAATTATCTTCAGAAAGTTGATGCTTGCATGCCGTAAATAAGAGAAGAATTGTTTGCCTAATTTTTCTTTATAGAATCTTCAACCCTTTGGTTCAAGAAGATGAAGCCCGAGGTTATGCAGCAACCGAAGCAATCGCATGATTTAATCCATTTTGGGATGGTTTAGTTAGTCCTAATTCTGGATGTTACTTTCTTCCAAGATTATGTGATTTCCTCTTATGGTCCTTGATTAAAAAGTTCAATCTTTCAAGTTCCTCTTTCTGGCACTGCTCATTTTCCGGCTAGAGTCTCAGGGAAAACGGAAGGAATCAACAGCAAAATTTTGTTTATTCCATTAAAAAGAGGACTCGGTCTCACTTTCAGCACCTTTTTTAAAAATCCTGCTGTATGTTTATTGACAGTTTAATAGAAACTAATGTGGGCCACACGTTTTATTTACACGAACATTTTGACGAAATTTTTGTAAAAATTCGTTTTGAAGAGAACTTCTATAAGATTGTCAAGTACCTAGTAAAAAATATTCTTGAGATTAATTTTGCTTCCGAAGTACACTAGTAGCGAAGGAAGTGTTGCAGTAGTTAAGAAATTCAACCTCGAGTTTTTGAAAGATTTTTTATTTTGTATCATGTAGTGAAAAATAGTTTTATAAACGATATCCTTATATGTGTGTGGCCCTTGTTTAGCCCAGTGCCAAAATCAGTTAAGTATAAGGGTTCTACATCAAAATCGAAAATCACAATTTTTTTATAAATTGCTCTAACGATATTGATCTTTGGTATGTTAATAGTACATGTAGACCTAAGAATATGACATTTGTGGTTTTCTACAGAAAATTCACATATGGATAACTACTAATGTGAAAAATCTAAAATCTCGATTTTTTCGAAAATAGCTCAAACGATTTCTTTCAAATTTTGTATGTTAATGGCATACTATAAGTCTAACAATACATCAACTGTGGTTTCTCCTAGAAAATTAACGCTTACTGTTGAGAAAAATAGAAACTTCTCGAGTTGCTTGAAAGCAGCTTTAATATATATTTTTGTTTAAATTTTGTTAAATCTTATAGTTACAAACCTAATAATATACCATTAGTGATTTTATCCAGAAAGTTCACATGGGGGTAGTTTACCGAAACGAAAATTGAAGTTTCTCGAAAACGGCTCTAATAATTTTGCTAATTTTTTTTTACGATGACAGTCCATTGCAAACTTAAAATTATAACACTGGTTATTTCCCTCGGAAAATTGACATACTGACGTGAGAGAAAAGTTTTTTTTCAAAAGTGAATTATTATTTGTTTGCTTATAATTGTATTGAAACATATTCTTTATAGGATTTTGCAAACAGCAGAAAAAAATAACTATCTATGACAACTAAAAGAAATACTATGTGTAAGAAATTATTAATAAAATCTTTGCATTCTTTCGATAACCTGAATTCTCGTTATGCTGGCAAATTAAAATCCTAAATTGAACTTGTCTAATTTCTTATTTGAAAATTCTCATTCTAACACTAGCATCCACACAGTCCCCTAGGGCTATGCAGATTAAACTAGTATCTACATAACCCCCTACGGTTATGAACATTCAGTTTAGAATGAGAACAAAGGCTTTAAATGAATTTATTTACCCACCTTGTCTTAAAAATTTTTTATTCTAATGGATTACATTTTCATGAAATCTGCCATTCTGTTTCTTGGAAATGCTTAGACAATTTCTATGACTAAGTATGAAATAATTATGTTTGACATTGACAGATAAAAACAACAGATCTTCAACTATCTATTAGCTGGTTTTGCATAAAACATCTTTATGAGTTGTTTTATGTCTTTCTGATGAGCTCCAGAATAAGGGCGAAAAACGTTTCAAAGGCTAAGCATTTCTAAAAAACAGAACGATAGATTTCAAGAAAATGTAATCCATTAGAATGAAAAACTGTTAAGACAAGGTGGGTAAATAAATTCATTTTAGGCCTTTTTACTCATTTTTAACTGAATCTTCCTAACCGTAGGGGGTTATGTAGATACTAGTTTAATCTGCATGGCCGTAGGGGACTATGTGGATGCTAGTGTTAGAATGAGAACTTTCAAATAAGAAATTAGACAAATTCATTTTAGGATTTTCATTATTATTTTTACTTTTAGTTCTCAAAGATAGTTATTATTTTCTGCTGTTTGCAAAATCCTGTAAAGAATATGTTTCAATGCAATTACAAGCAAACAAATAATAATCCACTTTTAAAGATGCATAGAGTATATAGGCTTCAATACTAGTTAGCTAATAGATAGGTGAAGATCTGTTGTTTTTATAAGTCAATGTCAATTATAATTATTTCATATTTATTCATATGAATTGTCTTGGTTTTGCATGAAGCAACTTTATGAGTGGCTTTCTGTCTTTCTGATGAGCTCCAGAATAAGGTCGAAAAAGATTTTAAAGGCTAAGCATTTCCAAGAAACAGAATGATAGATTTCATGAAAATGTAATCCATTAGAATGAAACATTCTTAAGACAAGGTGGGTAAATTAATTTATTTTAGGCCTTTGTTCTCATTTTTAACTGAATCTTCATGACCGTAGTGGGTTATGTAGATACCATTTTAATCTGCATGGCCGTATGGATGCTAGTGTTAGAATGGTAATTTTCAAAAATTAGACAAATTAATTTTATTCACTTTTACACATAGTTTTTCTTTTACATCTCATAGATAGTTATTTTTTTCTGCTGTTTGCAAAATCCTTTAAAGAATATGTTTCAATAAAAAACTCTTTTGTCAAAAATGGCTGTAACGATTTAACTTTAATTTAAGTAAGTGCTGTGTTACCGTACCATTTATTTCATAGTGCTATTTTGAGTCGTCGCTCTACCAACCATAAATTTTACCAGCGAAATTATATTTTTTTGTATAAAACATCAAATGCCAGTTTCCTCTGTAAGCACCAAAACTATGTTCGCCATTTTGCATCTAAACACTTTCAAGTTTAGCATATACAAATCAAAGATAGCCAAAAGTATTTATATCGTTAAAAATATGGGTCGTGTATTCTCAAATTAACCTGTTCATTAAAACGACTTCACTTAAAAATATATATGAGATACTTAAATATTGTTTGAAAATAAAAAAGAAAAATACACGTTGCCAGTCTACGTAATTGGCTGTGCATTAGAGGAATGTTGGATGTGGCGTCGAGAAAAATAAAATGTTCAGAGCCGGAGCAAAAAATGTTCAACGATTCCAACCACATTTAGTTTAATTTCATTTTACACGGTATACTAGAAATATGCATAACTTGGAATATTATGTAACCTAATTTAAATATTTGCTCACGAAAACCAAATAAATAGATACCTATGTGATTAATATAGGTCACTAACACTACCTAAGAATGTTCACTTTAGTTGATTTTGGTTATCAATTTACAAGAAAATTGCTTTACATGCCTATGTAAAATATCATCGAAAAAGTAAAATTATAGTCCTCTGTTACAAAAAATGTGTGAAACACTATGATTAAAACACTATTATTAATGTCATCTGCTAAATACATAAATATGGAAGTCAGAGGTACGCATTATCAATAGGTAATTGTTAGGTGGGGAATATTGACAATAGCAAAGCATTATTTACATAATTAGACGCCTACTGCAACAAAACAGAGTCTCATTATAAAAATCACATTAAGCATTAGGAAAAACAGAGTCATAAACGTTTCACAATAAAATATTATTTGTTATCTATACACATCCACAGGAAAAAAAATCACTTACAAAGTATGAAACTAAACTAAAATCAACTAGTATCGCAAGACGAGGACTACAAATTTAACTCATAGACGTACTAAAGTTTAAAGCGAAGATTATTTTTAGAAAGCATTTATTGTATACAGCGTCAGTGGCCATTGGCGCGGCGCATGCAAGGCACCTGGGATAACACATTATGATAAACAGATTGAGTTATCATCATTTGCATTATAAGATTAACTTTTATTCCAGAGCAGACCGAATTAATGGGGTGTTTGCACGATATGTAGATAAACACGGGTTGAAAAATATGAGCAAATTTATTATTATTATTTCAAATAAGTAATATTTCTACCACAAATAAATGAATTAAGAAAGTAGAATGAATGCAGTGGGGAAATTGTGATGCCTCACGGTTTTCAAAATCTATTAGATTTGCGCACTCTGTCTTTGTTTATAAATGAATACATTAATTTAACCCTTCTTAGTACAAAAATTTAATTGACAGAGGATGTGTTAGATAATAATATAACAATAATAATATGTATTTTACTCAGAGTGATAAAGGTACAAATTAAACTGTAGAACTCTTCTTCCATTTGCCCAATACAAAAGAAACTTAATTCTAATATTCAAAAAAGAAAATATGTATCTAATACTACAAATTTTTCTTATTAAGTTCTGCCCTTTTATGAATATTATACTAATAATTGATACATTTTATAATAATAGCACCACACAGCAACACGAACAAACACAGGGAACCGGCTGACGCCAAAAATGAGTACTGTAAATAGCTAGAAGAAATATGTACACACACAACATGACATCAAGTGCTACCCTTTGACCGGTTAGGATGTAGTTTTTGACTAACCTGACGTGTTTTTTTAAGTTTATAATGTTTAAGTTCATTTGGAAGTTCATTACAAAGATAGGACACAAAACAGGTAAATACATACATATATTTTCAGTTTAGATAAAATACGTTTTTCAAAATTTAGTGTTGAGTCTAGCCAAGGCCTCATTCACAATAAGAAGGACGTTATTATTTATAATGACATCAAAAGAAATTATTCAATATGACGGACGTGCCCTATCAGCATTATTTGTGACTTTTCAAGGTTTAGTTTTAAATTATGGTGAGATGAATACACAAAAACTTAATTAACACTTGGTTTATTAAAGCATCCTGCCGCTCTTGGAAATCAAATGATTTGTATTTCTGATGTAGTGGGCAACTAGTGACTACATCTGAAATATCTTAAACATACAAAGTAAACAACAGTGGCCCCAGGATGGAACCTTAGGGCATACTTGTATTTAAATTTCGTAATTGCGATGTCATTCTAGTGCCTAGATAAGGTCTTGGCGTCCATAGCCCTAGGCTACTCCACCACTAGACCAGAACACACACATACACACTGACAATAACAGAACAGCAATTTCCTGCAACATTGCTGTCTCCCGAAGCTGAGACTCGAACTTAGGAGACATGATAGCAACTCGATCAAATTTTCAATTAAGATTAATGAACTGATCTTGTACAGTTCTAAATTCTGTGCACAGCATTATCGAATATTATTTTCAGGAAAGCATACATGCATATGGCAAACAATCCAAAGAGAAAATACACTTTTTAAATTGTCATTTTGACTTGTAGTCTTCTGTATATGTATATATCACCTTATAACAGACTGACTAGCTCAGTTATTCGGCTTGATATCCTGTTTGTCGTTTATGGGGTTAAATGACTGATTTTAGATTGTTCAAACCAATAAAGAAGCAACTTTAATTCTCAAACTCCCTTACTATTCTTAATTTGTGTCAAAGAAGCTGATTTTACATTTTTGTGTTTTGGTTGTTTCTTTTATGGTAGTTATATGTAAACTTGATGAGATTCTATCCAATTTGCTCCATTTCTAAACTAACGTTTAGTTTGACCTTGCAAATCTTAACAAGCTAAAAGTATTTTGTTAACTGTAGAACAGAATTTGAAGTTAACTGAGGCAATTAGAGCGAGAAAAACTTAAATGTCAAATACTTATGAAGTCATTGAATTTAACGTATCCCATTGTAACTTGAAGAAATTAAATAACATATTGTAACTAGAAATTATATGAATTTGAATTACCGCAGAAAGTATGCATATAAATCCGTTTGACAACACCTTGAACACTAATTAGTATCAGAACCAAGTTTAACTATTTCTCAGTACTTATTTATGCTCGCATGCGTGTATTTATATAGTTACAATTATAACTGTATCGGCTGTTTCTCTAATCCACCACAATTATGATCAAAATAATATTTTTCATGTCTTCTTACATGTTGTATATTTTATCATGTGCATCATTCATTCAGAAGATTTATCTGCCATTTGCATATACTAGATTGATTAATAACACAGCCACACAAAAATAAAAAAATGGGGTATGCTTTTGATGCGATATATCATATCCAGTGTATTTTTGCCTGCTGATCACGAATCCGATGTCAGAATTGCTCCATCACATTCTCATTTTTTTATAACCTCAAGAAATAGGTGAAAGTTAGTAAAAATCGAGGAAAATGCACTCGTAAAAATGCAAAAAAGAAATGTTTTTCATATCTAAATCTATTCTTATGTATTTCAATCCGCTTAATTCAAATCCACCGCCAGAATTGAGTCAGACCATCTAGTTTTTTTCCTAACCTCAAAAAGTTAGCTGAATATTATGATTTTTGAAAATTCAACCCATTGCCAACAGATTCGCTACACTGGGGTTTTTGGGGTCGCTGAACATGAATCTGAGGTCAGATATGCAAAATTGAAGATGGTAAATCCAAGAGTTATAAAAATCCAAAGATTTCGACTAAATCCATTTTTCCAATGTTTCATCTTTTATTCTAGATCTTGAGTATTTTTTGTATAAGTTGTTCTCTGCATTTTTATCTTTCTGCCTGCATCCAGGGCGCCTCCACGTGGTGACAGTGAGCAGCGGAGTTGTTCCATTATCCGGCAAAGTTCCTGGATAATGGCTTTCATGCCGTCATGGCAGGCAGAAGGGAAAGATGGAAAGAATTACGATGCAGGAACTTGGAAACCCAGTATCGGCGATTGGTCAGGGTGGGAAAGCGGGCCTGCAATCGTCGTCATCATGCAACCGTAGCTCTTCATGTGTGGGTAACTTGGCTCATGTAGGGTATATTGCTACAAGAAGACAGTCTCAGGGTACAAAGAAATTTCATAGTTGTGATAAAGAATGTGATGTGTTCTGTTATATGTGTTGTAAATACGTATTCAGTAAGTCGGTAGTACCCATTACGGATAAGATGAAAAACCTGTATAAGGATTGTTTTGGTATTGAGTTCTTACACCAGGATGCAGAATGAGTTCCCGACATCATTTGCAGTTCTTGCAAAATCATGTTGTTCCGTACTAATAAGAAGGCCATCAAATATACCACACCAGCAATATGGAACAGACCTTACAGTGAAAATGATTGTTACTTTTGTATATTATCAAAATTTTGCATATCTGATCCCAGATTCGTGATCAGCGACTCACCCCCGGGTACTAAATTTGGTAAAAATCGGTTGAATTTTCGAAAATCATGATATCCAGCTAATTTTTTGGGGTTAGGAAAAGAACAAGGTGGTCTGACTCAATTCTGGCAGTGGTTTTGAGTTAAGCAGATTCAAATATATAAGAATATAGATTTAGATATAAAAAATATTTTTTTTTTGCATTTTTACGAGTGCATTTTTCTTCATTTTTACTAATTTTCACCTATTTTTTGAGGTTAGAACAAAATGAGGATGTGATGGACCAATTCTGACATCGGATTCGTGATCAGCAAGCAAAAATACATTGGATATGATATATCGCTTCAAAAGTATACCCCACTTTTACTTCCACATCCACGTAGTGGATTGGAAGTATAGTAATCGCAAAAAAATTTTCAAAAATTTTTATTCGTGAAATAGGTTTAGAATGCCATGAAACATCCAGATTTTAAATTTGAGCGAAAAAAATTTTTCTGTCTGTCTGTCTGTCGGTCTGTCTGTCTGTCTGTAACTTTTTTTTGTCCGCACGTTTTCTCCGGAACGGTTTAAGATATTGACCTGAAATTTTGTACACGTATATACTATAACGAGATCTGGAACTGGATTGTTTTTTGAGGAAATCCGGTGAAGGGTTGGGGGTTAAATAGGGGTAAATAGGGGAAAATAAGTAAAGCAAGCTTGTAAGAGTACAGAAACTTGAAATTCGGTGTATGTACTAGAAGTTAAGGCCTCAGATTTTTTTGTAATATTTTTCAACCCCCCACCACCCCTACCCCATTAATGGGGTTGATGAAATAAAGTTGAGATATTCATTTGAAATTTCGTACACGTATGTATTATAACGACGTCTGGAATTAGATTATATTTTGGGATGATTCCGTTGAAGGGTTGGGGGTTAATTTGTGGTAAATAGAGGAATATGAGTAAAAAAAGTTGGTGAGAGTACAGAAACTTGAAATTCGGTGTATGTACTAGAAGCCAAAGCGTCGGATTTTTTAATAATATTTTTCAACCCCCACCACTCCAATATGAAAAGTGTTGATAAAATAAAATTGAGATATTCATTTGAAATTTGGTACACGTCTGTATTATAACGACATCTGGAACTAGATTATATTTTGAGATGATTCCGTTGAAGGGTTGGGGGTTAAATAGGGGTAAATAAGTAAAGCAAGCTGGTAAGACTACAGAAACTTGAAATTCGGTCTATGTACTAGAAGCCAAGGTCTAAGATTATTTATAATAGTTTTTAACCCCCACCACTCCTACTTCATTATTAAAAGGGTTGATAAAATAAAATTGAAATATTCACATGAAATTTAGTACGCATATGTATTATAACGACATCTGGAACTAGATTATATTTTGAGATGATTCCGTTGAAGAGTTGGGGGGTTAAATAGGGGTAAATAGGGGAAAATAAGTAAAGCAAGCTGGTAAGACTACAGACACTTGAAATTCAGTGTATGTACTAGAAGTCAATGTCTCAGATTATTTATAGTATTTTCAACCCCCACCACTCCTACTTCATTATTAAAAGGGTTGATAAAATAAAATTGAGATATTCACTTGTAATTTGGTAGACGTATGTATTATAACGACGCGACATCTGGAACTAGATTATATTTTGGGATGATTCCGTAGAAGGGTTGGGGTTAATAGGAGTAACTAGGGGAAAATAAGTAAATAAAGCTGGTAAGAGTACAGAAATTTGGGATTCGGTGTATATACTAGAAACCAAGGCCTCAGATTTCTTTCTAATATTTTTCAAACTCTACCACCTCCGCTTCATTATTAATGGGATTGATAACATCAAATTGAGATATTCACTTGAAAGTTAGTACACGTATGTATTGTAGTGACAGCTGATTGAGGTGATTCCATTGAGGTGGTAGGTTGTGAATAGTAGAATATAAGTACGGTAAACTATAAACTTCATTTTTAACGTATATGGTAGAAACCAACTCCTCAAACTTTTCTGCCCCAAATATTATTAAAATTCTATGACCAATAATTTCCACGTACTAGAGTGCAAATATAGTCAAGATGTTTCCTTTAAAGTGACTTGGATGAATAATCTAGATGTGGAAGTAGTGATTCCTTAGGCAGCGGTTTTTTATTTTTGTGCGGCTGTGTAATCATACGTCATTGACGATGAAGTAGTTTTACACTCATCAAAATTACTATACCAGATGGATGTTTCGATAACCATGTTGGCATCATCAACATGGTTAGAAAAATGCACGTCGAGTGCATTTTTGATGTTGGAAACTACTACATTGTCAGCATTACACCGATGACTCCAATCTCCTACAAATCGTATTTATTTATCATTGTATTCCATTCTGGCAGAGTCTTTCGTCCTTCTAGCTTTTCTATACCAGTCTTGGCGTCACTTTGTAAGAGGTTAGTACATCTAGTTCTGCTTGACTGTCTGTGACGATGTGGGTATTAATCAAGTCAAAATAGGCATTAAACTTCGTAATAATTCGCATAGAGCTGAAAATTGGTACAGACCTTAAATGCACTATTAGAAGTGAAATTTGAAAAGTCCCCACCGACCTCATGTGGGCTAAAAATTTTATTCAAGGTCAATGGTCACAAGTATCAGCTTTTCTCATATTTCTCGTAAACGATAAGTGTTATCGTATGAATAGGTCATACAAAGTTTGTAGTTCATGCAATTATCTACAAGAATTGTTTCAATACTTTTTTCCTATGAATCATCAATCATGAGATATCGCGATTTCAAAAGTTGGAAACGTATTCTTCATAATGTGCACACATTTCCACGCCACCTATGAAGTAGTGTACTTGGCGAATTTTCTTAACGTGGTTTCCCCAGTAGGTATAATCGATGATCGATTATGATTAAGTCTGATCAGACAGTTTCCTATTGATTAAAAAATCGGTAAAGGTATTTACACATAACTTCCCTCGTTATTTGTGCATGGCGGTCACTCTAAAAAATTATTAATTACGAAATGACATTGAGAATAATAATCGGAATATAGTTATTGCTACTATTACAAGAAAACCTGATAACTTTTTTTCAGAAAAATATACAGAGTGCTCATCCAATAGCAACAGTTCAATACTAAATAACAGGTGCCAAATATGGAAGGCTTGCGCAAATACCTTTACAAATGTCAATCATGACTGAATTATTTCTTGGGATGACCACTCTGTACATTTTTCAACAAAAGTATAATAGGTGCATATGCCAAATATTATTGCAATCTGTCGCATTTTCAATCCCACATTCCGTAATGGAGTGGAAGTATAGTGGTGGTTAAAAAAATTCCGTTTGTTTTGAAATTTTTCAAAAATGTTAAAACATTTTTCAAAATATTTTTCTTCTGAAATAGGTTTAGAATGTCATGAAACGTGAAAGTTTTAAATTTGAGCAAAAAAAAATGTTTTTCCATCTATTCTAGTGTTAATTATTTTTCCAATATGGTAAAAAAATGTTGCAAACTTTTTTTCCGAAATAGGTTTGGAATGTCATGAAACGTGGAAATTTTAAATTTGAACAAAAAAAAATTGTTCGTCTATTCTATAGTAGTGATAAATAGGTAGATTAAAAATGTCATTTTTTTTTTAAGTTTTCAAAAACGTTTTTAAATTTGTTTGAATAGTTTTAGAATGCCATGGAATCGTGGAAATTTTAAATCTGAACAAAGAAAAAAAATTTCCATCTATTTTAGCGGTAAAATTTTTTCAAAAATGGAAATTTTAAACGCTATGAAACGCGGAAGTCTTAGATTTGAAAATAGAAAAAAAATATTTCCATCTATTTTAGTGGTAAAAAATGTTTAAAAAATGTTGGTAAAAAAAATTCCAATTTTTTTTTAAATAGGTTTAAAATGCCACGAAACGTGGAAATTTTAAATTTGAACAAAGAAAAAAAAATTCATCTGTATTAGTGGTAAATTTTTTTCAAAAATGACAGAGAGAGAGAGAGAGACAGACGGACGGACGCACGGACAGACGGACAGACAGACAGACAGACAGGCAGACAGACTGAATTGGAAAAACCTATATTTTCGTAATCAACGTGATCTGAAACGTCAGAATTCGAAAAAATCTCGGAGGGTGATTTTTTCTCGAATACCGAAGGGAAGTAAAAATGATACTCTTGGTAATTATTAAATTGGAATGGATTATTGTTGACTTAAAAATCGTCGTATTAAAAATCTTCGCATTCCACTTTAACAGTCATGTCTTCTTCGCGTTCTTCTTTTTCACCTTCTTCTTCCTCTTGTTGCTGGATTCCTTTAAATTGTGGCAAGAAATAGATAGTTCAGTTATCTCCTCTTTGATATCATAAGTATTCTCATCTGTTGTATTTAATTTAATACTAGAGCAAGACTGGCCTTAGTAATTGGTACATACTGGTGAACAAAATAATCCGACTTCTTACAGCCAGCTATTTCTACAAAGAAAAACAGTATTAAGAATGATATGAGAAAGGAGACTACATTGTTTCCTATCACTGAATTTATTGTAGAGGTGTTTCAGAATCTCATGAGCCGCGAAATGCGCAAAAGGCAAAGTTTAATCTGAGTTATAAGCATGTTTTTGAAGACACTGGAGGCTGCCTTGCTGTATACATAAACAAGAGCTCGGGATAAATTGTAAACAATAAATATAATATTTTTAAGAAGTGTAACTGAGTCAACAGGACGGATTATGTCTCTGCGCATATGAAGGTCACGGCTCATGAGGTTTTAAAACACCTCTAACATACACATTATTGCGGTTTCGGCACCTTAACGTACCATTTTCAAACGTTGATTCAAATGATCGTTCATTTGGTAAACAAAGAAGTCTCCTTCCTTATATCGTCATGACTAACTATCACAAAGTAATGGCTTCCACAATCGATTTTTTAGTTTTTCTGGAGCAGGCGGGAGAAGAGTTTTAATTGGCTCCAAACTATTGTCTATTAATTTCTATCCTCAGTTTAATGGTTTCAGTTAGTTGCCATACTTGAATTTGATAGTAGATACGATACAAATGTTGATAAGCAGCAGCAGATGTTGGAGCAAGACAGTACTCTTTGATTGTTCCGTGTACTTAAAAAAAATAATAATAATAATCTTTATTCCCATAAGATTCCGAGGAACATTGGATGTGTGGCCTTACAAACTAACAGAAATAAAATAACAGAGCTAACGAAATACAGTAGACAAATAAAAACGAAAACAGTTTTTTAAAATCAAGTTAAAATCTTATATATATCCTAAATGTCTAAACATATTAAAATAGTCACTGTAACTGTACAAAACTCTTTCTTTCAGGATATTTTTTAATTATTTTTTGAAGCTGTTTGGATTAGCAATATTTTGTATGTGTTCAGGCAAATTGTTATATGCTTTTATTCCCATATATTGTGGACTGCGTTCATACATACTTGTTTTATGTGACGGTATGCTCAATTGGTCACCGTACCGTACCGTGTTTGTAAGCTTTTGCTAACATCAAAATTTCTTTCGAAATTCAGAATATTATTCTTCGTGAATATAAGAAACTTAAAGAAGTAGAGCGCGTAGACTGTCATTATCTTATATTTTTTTAAAATGGGTTTGCAGTGCTGTCGATAATCGGCATTGTCGATTAAGCGGACGATACGCTTCTGTAGCAGAAATAATCTGTCTATCTCCACCGTCGACCCCCAGACAACAATCCCATACATCAGTCTACTGTGGACGTATGCGTTGTAAAATAACAAAATGGTATCTATGTTAAGGGAGGTTTTTAAATTACCAATGGCAAAGTATGCGCTACACAATTTAGCAGCAATGGAGTCAATGTTGTTGCTCCATGTTAACCGATCATTTAAGTTAATTCCCAGGAATTTTGTTGTTTATGCGTTGCATAATGACTTTTGCTCAGATTTAACTAATAATGATTTTGGTTCTTTTTCTAATAGCCGAGCATTTTTAAATGTCATCAGGACTGTCTTCTGGGTATTTAACATAAGAGCGTTATTCTTGCACCACGTGGTTATTTTACTGGAAATTTTATTGGCTCTTTCCTGCGTATTTTCTAAGTTTTTACCACTGATAATAGTTGAGGTGTCATCAGCAAACTGACACATGAGAGATTTAGAGTCATTTGATACACTGTTGTTGAGATCGTTTGAGAAAATTAGGAATAAATGTGGTGATAATATTCCGCCTTGAGGTACTCCATATTTTATTGGACATATTTCGGAAGGAAATTTAAAATTTGCCACGTTTTTTGACTCAGCTGTTATTTGAACGTATTGTGATCTATCGGATACATAAGAAATTATCCATTTTAGAGGTGGACCAGTGATCCCGTAACATTTTAATTTATGTTCTAAGACCGATTTATTAATAATATCAAAAGCTTTCGTTAGGTCAAAGAAGATTCCTACGGTGAACAGTTTTTCATCTATGCATTTATTAATGAAATTTATGGATTCTACAAGAGCTGTTTCGATTTTCCTTTCAGGAATCCATGCTGCGTTTTTGAAAACAGTTTAAATTTATTAAGGTAATCTACAATCCGTTCATACATGAGCTTTTCAAATATTTTAGAAAACACAGATAAATTTTAAACTGGTCGGTAATTCTTTATGTCTGAGTGATCGCCTTTCTTAAAAATAGGTACAATTCTGGCTACCTTCAACTTAGATGGAAAATCGCCATCCTTAAAAGATGTATTGATTTTGTCTAGAGGTGTTGTGATTATTCTAGCTACTTTTTGTAGTATAAAACAAGGTATTCCGTAATAAATATCCGTACTTGTCTATAGAGTCGATTCTTTTTTGGAGCTCCATACATAGCAAGAGACGTATGGAGAACAGTCAATTTTTGTAAACACAATAGAGTTTTCTCAATATTATACGAGCGAACAGAAGGAACCAACAGAATTTGTATGTATTTTATATGTGAGTCACACACATACCAATATTTCCATGTTTTTATTTACATTGAACGTCCGATGACGTATACAGGCCGCGTATAAGTGCATATTAGCATTTTCAATGTTTGAAATCGCGATATCTCATGGATGATGATTCGTAAGAAAAAAGTATTGAAACAGTTTTTGTAGATAAATAATTGAATGGGCTACAAACTTTGTATGACCTATTTTTACAATAACAGTTGTAACGTTTAAGAGAAATATGCGAGAAACCGATATTTGTGGCCTTTGACCTTGAATAAAATTTTTAGCCGACACAGGATTAGTGGGGACTTTTGACATTTCATTTGTAATAGTGTATTTAAGGTCTGTACCAACTTTCAGCTCTATTCGAATTATTACGAGGTTTCAACTTTTTTTTGTCTATTTTGAATGGATTATGTGCTTATTTACGTAAGCTCTTTTTGAGATCTCGCGAATACATTTTGTTTCAATTCTGAACTCGTATGTGTATTGGGTCGGTCCTCCGTGCAGGAGTTCTAATATTGTTTAATCGTCCATAAACTGGTATTAATATCTCGAAAGGTTTATGGAAGGAGCATTTCGGCACCCTGAGATCTGGCATAATTTCAATGCTGTGGTTTACCATATTCTTTCTTATTTCTCGTCACTCGATGGAGAATATTGTCGTATCAATTTCTTAGGGCTTTGGGTTCTTGCCTGCGCGAGGAGCTGAAGAGTTTAAACTTTCGCATGTGCGTTATTTTTAGTGGAATCTCATTTGTAACCCTTCGGACCAAAATTATAACTGCTGCCAAAACCTGAAGAGAAATATAACCGTTGTGGCGGAAATAATTATAGAAAGTCACGTATATATTAAAGAGACTAGAAGCTAGATAAAATCCATATCGAATATTTTCAAGCCGCTCAAGCAAACTAACACAACAACTACTGATGAAGGTGTTCGAAAAAATGTTATTAATAAAGTACAGGTAGATTGGCGAACAATATCAACAACTAAGAAAATGTACAGAACTATACTGTATAAAGAAAACTGCTTTAGTGGAGGTAGACAACACTAACTTCGACAAATGTAAACTTGGCAAAGGTCTCAGCCATTGCCATTTATCTTTAATACCCATAATGGACACGTGCAGTGAAGAACTAGCACAGTGGAGTAGCTATAGATGGAGTTAAGAGTTCTAATTTGCGATCTGCAGAATATACTACTACGGTTGCAGCAAGCAAAGACGAGTTAATACACTTTCAACGAATAAGCTTTTGTTACGGTTTGTATGTAAATTACAACAAAACGAAAATTGTGATTGTAGATCGAACAAATTAAAGCCACCCAGACACATCAAAGATAAACGTTGTGAGATAGTTAATAAGATGGTATGCATCAAAATCCTTGTAAACAATACTGGCATCTGCGAATATCAGATTCGACGAAGGATAGAAATGGCAAGAAACATCATAAGACGGATGCAGATTAAAATTGCTAACACTCTGGTCGTCTTGTTTTGAGGTTGACAAGTGAAGTATTAATACTCCTAGGATCTTCTTAGTCCAGTGTTTGACGGTAAAAATTTGTTATTGCCTCAGAATTCTTTTGGGTAACACCGATTGACGTAAAATTGGGACAGTAAGTAGGGAACGGCACAAGGAACAAAAGTGAAGATATGGTGGGGGGGAATCAGTTCATTCAAAATAAGGGGATGAATTCTAACCAAAAAATGTTCTATGAAGCTTCTCCGATGAACCAATATTTTTCGAGATATTCGCGATTGAAAACGTTGATTTTTCATCTAAAATGCATACTTTAGAGCAATTTTTCACGAACAACTCAATACTTTACGTTTTATCAAAAAATAGCCGGGAGCAAAAATGAAGCAAATCAATTGTCTTTTAAACATTTCTGTAGATGTAATACGATCCGAGTCACGGCTCGTTGAAGGTGACTGTTTGTTTGCCGAAAACTGAGTTCGAACCTTAAATAATGGAGAAACGACGAATATTTGGAGGAGAACTTGTCAGATCTTTTAAAGTACCTAAAAGCACCTTTAAAATTTGTTTTAGCAAAAGTCGTTAGCATAAAAAACTTACTGAGTTATGATGAGAATAAAATGGTTGTATCGTTTCTTCGGAGAAAAAATCAACAATGAAACCAATAGAGCATTTTTGTTTAGAGTTCATCCCCCTATCGATTTCTGCGGTTATTTTGAGTGTACTGATTTCCAATCCCGAGAAGGGGTGACATTCACCCCCAGGATAGAAGCGCGCCATTTCCCACTTACTCTCCAAATTTCAGAACAATCGGTTCTATCCGAAACAATTCTGAGCGAAAAACCGTCAAACACTGGACTATTTATCGCATTAACAGCTAGATTCAAGAAGTTACTGTGGAAGAGTGTTGGTGACTCGGTGCGTCGAATAGTCAGCCGCGCCAATTGATGTGATACTGTCAGACGTACCATACAGTAAGGGGATGCCAACTAAAATAATACCTGGATTACAGAACGTCTGCCAAGAAGTTGAAAATAAGAAGGTGTTTTAGTATAACCGGACGTTTCGACACATTTGCCCAATCCTAAACATACACAATGGAGAAAAAAAATTAGTGCTGACTTCCTGGTATTGTACAGAACCATTCCGACATGAACAGAATAAAATCTATGTTTCGTCCCTTTGAAGGTTTGTTTCAACCCTTTGGAGGGTGATAATCACTCTGCAATTATTTAATCTGTACTCAAACCCACTCTCTCTACCCGAAGCTGGAAAAATATATCGATTTTTCATCTTCTTGGAGAGTTGTTTCAGCCCTTAGAGTGGTTCAGAGTGTGTCTCAACTATGGCGGGTTACATGGCATCATCACCCTTGGCATAGCAAAAGAAAATCGTCCTCTCTACCCTTAAATCACAAAAAACGCAAAAAACCTTTAAAAATTAGTTGTTTTGCGTTTTAAGAGTTTTCCCCTCCCTTTTGGGAGAAATTTGCCCACCACTAGCGTGTTCAGCATCACCGAAAACGGGGGGCGTAATTTCGTTGCTTCCCCCAAAATTTGCACCAAAAGTTACAATAATTATTTTAAATACTAGAAACAAATCTGAGGCCTTGATTTATAGTATATACACCAAATCCCAAATTTCTGTACTCTTAACAGCTTGATTTACTTATTATCCTCTATTTACATCTACTTAAACCCCAACCCTTCAACGGAACCACCTCAAAATATAATCTAGTTCCAGATGTCGTTATAATATAAACGTCTATCAAATTTCAAGTGAATGTTTCAATTTTATTTTATCAACCCCTTTAATAATGAAGTAACGGTGGTGGGGGGTTGAAAAATATTATTAAAAAATCTAAGGCCTTGGCTTTTAGGACATACAACGAATTTCAAGTTTCTGTACTTTTACCAGCTTGCTTTACTTATTTTTCCCTATTTACCTCTACCTACCTCGCACTCCTTCAATCATGTCAGAATATAATCTAGTTTCAGATATCATTATAACACATATGTGTACCAAATTTCAAGTGAAAAATTTAATTTTATCAACTGTTTTAATAAGGGAGTGGGGGTGGTGAGGGGATGGAAAATATTTTAAAAAGTCTGACGCCTTCGTATCTAGTATATACTAGAAATCCCAAGTTTCTGTACACTTACCAGCTCGCTTTACTTATTTTCCCCTATTTACCTCTATTTAACCCTCAACCCTTCACCGGAATCATCTTAAAATATAGTCTAGTTCCAGATATCGTTATAATACACACGTGTACCAAATTTCCAGTGAATATCTCTATTTTATTTTATCAACCCCTTTAATAAGTAGGAAGGGGTATTGGGGGAATGAAAAATATTATAAAAAATCTTAGGCCTTGGTTTCTAGTACATACACCGAATTTGAAGTTTCTGTACTCTTACCAGACTGTTATACTTATTTTCCCCTATATACCCCTACTTAACCCCCAACCCTTCAACGGAATCATCTCAAAGTATACTCTAGTTCCAGATGTCGTTATGATACATGCGTGTACCAAATTTCAAGTGAATATCTCAATTTTATTTTATCAACCCCTTTAATAATGAAGTGTGGGGGTGGTGGTGGAGGGATGAAAAATATTATAAAAAATTGTGTGGCCTTGGTTTCTAGTACATGCATCAAATTTTCCGCACAGATACCTACTTGCTTTACTTATTTTACTTTATATAACCCCCAACCCTTCAATGGAATCATCTCAAAACATAATCTAGTTCCAGATGTCGTTATAATTCATACGTGTACCAAATTTCAAGTGAATATCTCAATTTTATTTTATCAACCCCTTTAATAATGCAGCAGGGGTGGTGGGGGGCTGAAAAATATTATAAACAAATCTGAGATTTTGGCTTCTTGTACATACACCGAATTTCTAATTTCTAGCTCTTACCAACTTGCTTTAGTTATATTCCCCTATTTACCCCTAAATAACCCCCAACCCTTCAACAAAATCATTTCAAAATATAATCTATTTCCAGATGTCGTTATAATACATACGTGTACCAAATTTCAAGTGAATATCTCAATTTTATTTTACCAACCGCTTCAATAGTGGAGTAGGGATGATGGGGGATTAAAAAATATTAAAAAAAAATCTGAGGCCTTGGCTTCTAGTACATACACCGAATTTCAAGTTTCTGTACTCTTACCAGCTTTCTTTACCAACTTTCCCTTACTTACCCCTATTTAACCCCCAACCCTTCATCAGAATAAACCCAAAATATAATCTAATTCCTCATGTCATTATAATATATACGTGTACCAAATTTCAAGCGAATATCTCAATTTTATTTTATCAACCCCTTTAATAATGAAGTGTGGGGGTGGTGGTGGAGGGATGAAAAATATTATAAAAAATTGTGTGGCCTTGGTTTGTAGTACATACATCAAATTTCAAGTTTCCGTACAGATACCAATTTGCTTTACTTATTTTACTGTATATAACCCCCAACCCTTCAATGGAATCATCTCAAAACATAATCTAGTTCCAGATGTCGTTATAATTCATACGTGTACCAAATTTCAAGTGAATATCTCAATTTTATTTTATCAACCCCTTTAATAATGGAGCAGGGGTGGTGGGGGGCTGAAAAATATTATAAACAAATCTGAGATTTTGGCTTCTTGTACATACACCGAATTTCTAATTTCTGTACTCTTACCAACTTGTTTTAGTTATATTCCCCTATTTACCCCTAAATAACCCCCAACCCTTCAATAAAATCATTTCAAAATATAATCTATTTCCAGATGTAGTTATAATACATACGTGTACCAAATTTCAAGTGAATATTTCAATTTTATTTTACCAACCGCTTCAATAGTGGAGTAGGGATGGTGGGGGATTAAAAAATATTATAAAAAATCTGAGGCCTTGGCTTCTAGTACATACACCGAATTTCAAGTTTCTGTACTCTTACCAGCTTTCTTTACCAACTTTCCCTTACTTACCCCTATTTAACACCCAACCCTTCATCAGAATAAATCCAAAATATAATCTAATTCCTCATGACATTATAATATATACGTGTACCAAATTTCAAGCGAATATCTCAATTTTATTTTATCAACCCTTTTAATAATGGAGTGTGGGGGTGGCGGTGGGAGATGAAAAATATTATACAAAATTTTGTGGCCTTCGCTTGTATACATACTTCGAATTTCAAGTTTCTGTACTCTTACCAGCTGGCTCTACATATTTCCCCCTATTTACCCCTATTTACCCCCAATCATTCACCGGATATAGTGAAAAAAACAATCCCTTTCCAGATCTCGTTATAATATATACGTGTACAAAATTTCAAGTCGATATCTTAAACCGGAGAAAACGTGCGGATAAAAGAAGTTACAGACAGACAGACCGACAGACAGAAAATTTTTTTTTCGCATAAATATAAAATCTCGACGTTTCATGACATTCTAAACCTATTTCGAGAAAAAAAAATTAATTTTTTTACGATTACTATACTTCCAATCCACTACGTGGATGTGGAAGTAAAATTAGACGACTTTTTATTTGTTCATCGTTTTTTTTTATTACTTAAAAACAACACCAATACTATTTACATCAGTAATTAACTGAATTTTATAAATATTTAGTTAACTTTTTTGTTATTTATTATTATCTGACCGCTTTATAAATAAAACTTTCTACATGTTTCTTCCTTTTAACATATTCCACACCTAAATGATTATAATTAAGAAATGAATTTTGTAAATATTTAGTATAAAATATTTTATGGGAAAGCTCTTACCTGTTTATAAATAATATGATGCGGCTATGATATACAAGTGAAAATCGCTGCCAGATTTTAAAAATATAATTGCCACGTTTTGCCACTGTCTCATTTCAACGGTTAATGAAAATGAGGACAGAAAATTTCAGGAAAATTATCTAATAACCTTTAGTTTATTTTCAGTTGCGAGTAAGATAACTTTTTTTGAAGTCATATCGATTAGTACTGTGGGTGTTTTATTGCAATCTGTTTTCAAAATAAATTTTACGCGATACTTGAAATCTCACGTTTGTCAGACATATATTTTTCAGAATAAATCGTCACGGATTGAAATATGTACCTACGTCAAAGTGGGTGGAGATAAAGGTTGTTAACTTTTTTTTATTATTTTAAAGAAATATGTAATTGCCTCATCAAAATATGCAAATAAAAAGTATTTATTTTTCTTTTATAAATAATAAGTTTCTATAAATCTCCATCTTCTTATCAGTGTAAACAAACGTTTTTCATTAAGTTCTTGTATATATTTAATTCAATTCGACATTGAATTAGTGCAGCAATTTTATTTGTGTCGCTCAACTTAATCACTATGAGGTAAGATAGCATTATGTTTTCCGTTAATCTATGTAAATGTGTCTATGATTATAAAAAAAATGGGATGGGAAAACAAGCACATGTCTAAGTACCTGTGCAGTTATTTTGTACATAGTTTAAATATAGGCCAGGCAAATAAACGTTTGGACGTATAAAAATTAGTGCCACAATGTTTTTGCAAAATGTAAAAAAGTTATTACAAAAAACTTGCATTGTGTATAAATTAAATCTTCTAAGGTCTCAAAATTAGATAGTACTGTCATACTGTCAACTTCAATACTTGTTACTTCCACATATACGTAGTGGATGTAAAAAAGTAATCGTAAAAAAAAATAGGTTTAGAATGTCATGAAACTTCGAGATTTTAAATTTGGGCGAAAAAAATATTTCGTACTGTCTCTTGGTCTGTCTGCAACTTTTTTGTTTGCACGTTTTCTCTGAAACGGTTTAAGATATTGATTTGAAATTTTATACACGTATGTATTATAACGAGATCTGGAAACGCATTGTTCTTTGCACTTATGCGGTGAAGGGTTGGGGCTAAATAGCGGAAAATAAGTTAAGTAAGCTGGTAAAAGTACAAAAATTTGGGACTTGTTGTATATACTAGAAGCCAAGGCTCCAGATTTTTATTTTGGCCCAAAGAATTTACCACTGCGCTATGGCCTATTATTAATGGGCCACCCTAAATACAAAACTAAAATTCAGAAAGTTGAGTTGAAAATTCATATTTACGACTAATTTATGCCATTCGTAGGCGTGAGAGAATTTCTTTTGAACTAGGCGAAATAGGGTGCCTAAACATGGAGCGCCATAGGTTGCTACATACAGCTTGCCTATATCACAAAATAGTTATTAATAAATGTCCCCTATGTTTATATCGAAGAATACAATTTTGAACTGATGTTCATTCCTTTAATTTAATATTTAGAGGCTAACACCTCCTGTACATCGAACAGAATTTTTTAAACGGTCTTTCTCATATCAAGTTTGCAAAGTCTTTAACCCACTGCCAGATTATTTAGAACATTTAAAAGTAACTTTAAGTACTTTAAGTACTCTTTAGTTCACAGTTCGTGGAAAACTAATACTATGAGGGTGTATTATAAACATATATGTAACGTAGGTTAGTTTTAGTCTTAAGCATAGTTGTGATAGTAGTGTGGTGACTATCAACATCGCAATCTATTTGTTATTTTCACAACAGTTCAGGGTTATGTGGTAGAACAATTTCTGCAACACCCTTATTGCAGAAACTGAACATTGACCTTTCATGCCACCGTTTATTTTTTTAATTGATATTAAATTATGAATGTGTACTGTTTGAAAGATTGTGGTTGTAAATAAAGACGATTATCATTATTATTATATATTTAAAAAACAGAAAACCGCCATCTTTACCCAATTCTCAAAATGCACCCCTAAATTTAATGGCATTTTGTGATTTTATCATTTTTAAGTGACCAATTAAGGAATGAAAGAATAAAAACCCTTTAAAGCAATTCTTCCTTACTAAAGTAGTATTTTTCTAATTTTCTATAATTTATCACCCACTGTAGGCATTTTTACATCGAATATTAAAGTTCTAAATTACAGAACTGAATTATTTATTTATGTTATTGATGCATATGATTATAAAGTACATTTTAATATTTTTCAGGTGCATGATATATGGTATGGTTCTAATTGCTTCCTTCTATTTAGTTGAGTATACGGAAGCACAAAACAGAAATTATAAAAAATCCAGGGATGTTGAAAGTGGCAGTGGAGAAAGATACGTAAAGCACAAGGAAGAAAAGATATATAAAGGTTATAAATACAAAAATAATGATGTTGAAGGTGAAGAATATAAAATAAATAAATACGATAAACAAAAATGTAAAGGTAAAGGTTGTGAAGAAACCAAAAGTAAGGATAGAGATATTGATTCTGAATTAACTAGAGAAGAGAAATATTCCAAGTATACGAAAAAATTTAACAAACATGCAGAGGACAGTGAGGAAGAACCTACTTATAAGAAGAATAAGGGAAAGTATGAACTCAAAACAGGAGAGAATGAGCGAAAAAATGAATTTAAGAAAAACTATAGAAGAGCTTTAATTGAAGAAATCGAGGAAACTGAAGATACAGATGAAGAATTTACAGTCGCAAAGGAAATAAAAACTAAGAAAAATAATGATGACGGATATAATAAAAAGAGGCTTACAAAAGTGAATAATCAGAAAGATGAAGATAACAGTTCGGAAGAAGAAAAAATCACAGGAAATCGTAGGCAAATAAATTTTAAACACAAACGAGATGTAAAAAAAGCTGAAGCAGATGCTGCAGAAGATACTTTTAAACTCAAAAGCAAAAAGAATATAGCAAAAAAAATTAAGAAACCTAATGAGGAAAGTGAAGAAAATTCTGCAGAAGTTATTAAAAATAAAGTAAATAAAAGTAAAGTAATAAAGCAATCCACGCCACCCGAGAATGATTCGAGTGAAGAAACAACCGAAAATGACGATGAAAGTAAGCAAAATGATGAAAGTGAAGAAAATGATGAAAGTAAGCAAAATGATGACAGTGATGAGAATGATGATAGTGAGCAAAAAGACAGCGATGAAAATGATGAGAGTGACAAAAATAATGAGAGCGACGAAAATTATGGCAGTAAGCAAAACAGTGAAAGCGACGAAAGTGACACAACTGAAGAAGAACTAGAGAGAACATGTAAAAGTAAGTCAAAAGGAAAAAAATGTGGCAAGAAAGGATGTGAGATTGAGCAACATAATGGAGACTGTGAAGAAAGCCGTAATGTACCTGTTAAGAAGGCAAAGATTAAGTACAGTATTAAGTTCGCTCATGAGAAACAAAGAATTAATCCTAGCGAAAGTGATAATATAATGAAAAAAATCCACAAAGAAAAGAAGAAATATAAGTAAGTCAATTTTCTAATTCATAGAGTTCATGGTAATACCTATTATACTGTTTGCAAATACAAAACGAAGAGCATATTGCATTCGATCGGCACATTTCTAATACCGGTAATGTTGTTCGTAGAGAAAAAAAATCGTATTACTCTGTTGATGATCGAATTCTGAACAACTTTTAAAATACTTTTTCGTCTGTCTGTCTGTCCGTCTGTCCGTCCATCACGTTCCTGGTAAGGACAAAAACTTAGGAACAAATAGTCCGATTGTATTGGAATCTGGACAGTAAGTTACTGTTAGCTAGATGAAGAACCCTATTATTTCCTAACAAAATCGATCAATAGATAAAAAAGTTATTAATTATTTGATGTTAAAGAAAGTATATTTTATTAATATTATTAATTACATATTTTTCGTTCTGTAGTTGATCAAAGAATGTCTAAAACTATTATCATTTACGAATAAAAACTGCGAATAGTATCCAGTTGTATAAAAAATGCAGTAAATCGGAGAAAAGTATAATGGTTAGCTTGTTATATAGTGGCATGCTTTTATGTTTTAATTATTAATAATGATGTAGACGTAAACAATCCGGGACTCAATTCATTTATTTTGTCAAATTAAAGTCGATGTTCGTTGATTTTGAACTTTTCATCATTTACAGTTTACATACATAGTTTTTTAAAGTTTATTTTGGCAGACGATTCTATAAGTTAATAGTTAAGTAGTGGATTTAAAGATACCAATATCATTTTAATAAGCAGCGCTTCGGTAAATGATTTAAAAAAAAGCATTTGAGAAAATAATTACACGCATGCAATATATTCAAATTATATTGTCTACCCGTTTTCTGCCATTTGCAACTTCTTGGCATACGGATAATTCTTATTAGCTTCCTGTTGCTGTATGGCACGTCTAACAGGATCACGTGATCCTTCGCGCATGCCTGTTAAGCGTACAGACTCAACACGCCTTGACTTAGAGATTTTGTGAACAGTGAATTATCTTAGTTAGTTCCCTTCTGCTGTGTGGAATATTTAATACCATCTACCGCAGTTGCCTGTTAATAGTACGATCTCAGCAAGGTTCATTCCCGTCCATATTTTAGTAACATCAAGCCAACGTTTCGAGGGCTCTTTCCCTCTTATATATCTTTTGGTTTTTCCCGAAATATTAATCGTTCTGTATTGTCCTCTCTCCAGTTAACGTGGAAAAGGAATTATAACGCGTGGGAGAATACGACGCTAGAAAGTCGCTTGAGGGGACTAAGTTTTTGGAGAATCAAGTTGTTGGTACTATCGTGAGCAAAAAAAAAATAGGACAAGTCATAACGTATTTTTTCTAAAATCTTTAATTTTTGTGACATCGTCAGTTAGTTGTCAAAATTCATTGCAAGTGTGTCAAAACTATTATGCTCCATATAAGCAATTTAGATTTGCAAGATTTGCAGTTGGATAATAAATTAGTAGAAAATCCATTTCACTTAGTAATTCATAAAGCTGAACATAAAGAAGCTCGACTGGGATTTACGCTTGAATTTTCAGTGCATGACGTAAATTTTTGGAACAATGTAATCTTTACAGATGAAGAAACTTTCCAGTCTACACACAGCGGTCGTATTCGTGTTTACCGACCTCCGAATACTCGATTCGCTGAGAAGTATATATCTAACAATGACAAAAGTGGTAGATTTTCCGTTAACATGTGGGTTTCGGCACGTGATCCTGGTGTTTTGTGGCGTATTGAGGAAAGATTTAATAATAGTGAAACGTATATTATTATTTCCTAATAATGAATTCATATTTCAACAAGAAAATTGTTCAGTTCATACTGCTCATACCGTGACTAACTGGTTTCAAGATAGCAACATTAATGTTCTTAACTGGCCCAGTCACAGCCCAGATCTTAACCCTGTGGAAGACGTATGGGGACTACTCGTAAGAAGTATCCAAAAACGAAATGTGAGACCACAGAATGCCCAAAAATTACTGGAAGTAGTAAATAAGGCATGGAAAAATATTAGTAAAGATTATTGTATAAGTTTATTTAATTATGTGCCAAACAGACTTATAGAAGTTATAAATAGAAACGGGGTAATAACAAAATATTAATAGTTTGTTTCTTGTTAAGTTGGCTATCCTTTGTTGCCCTGATCCAGGATTTCTACTAGTCGTACCGTTCGTTTATTCTCCACTTTTTTAAAATGTTAAACACAGAATTTTTGTTAATGTTATAACGCAGTGCAATATGCCTTATTGACAATCCATCTTCTGCTTTAGCAATAACTACAGCATTATAATAAAAAATATAATAAAAGTGCTAACTGTTTTATTTCGGCTACTCATTACATATTCAAATAAAGACAGATTTACATTAGGAAAAAATAGTTGTCCTATTGCTCACTATAATACTATGGCAAATCTCAGATTTGCAGTTACCGCCATTGTCAAGAAAGTATGCCTTCTTGTTGGCAACCCCATACTTAAAAATTCAGTTCAATTCAACAAATCTTTATTATACATTAAAATTGTATACAGTCATTCACGGCTTTAAGCGTCGTGGTAGTGTAAAGACTGAACGCGGCAGATCATTATGAAGTGTATGTCAATAAAATAAATAATGTTATACATGGACTATAACTATAACTATAACTAATAACTTTTTATTTACTGATCTTTTTTTTAAAAAACAATAGTGTTTTTACTCTAGCTGACAGTAACGTACTGTCCAAAATTTAATACAATCGAACTAATCATCTTTAATATCGTTACAAGAAACGTGACGGACTCACAAACAGATGGACAGACGTAGAGATGGATGGAAGGGCACTTTGAAAGTTGTTAGAATTCGATCACGAATTCTATCATGATCTACGATCAATATTTATGGTTTTAGAAATGCATCGATCAAATGAAATATACTCTTAGTTTTCGTATTTGTGAAGAGTCTAATGATATTAGGGCCTCTAACAGTACATTATCGTGTCAAGAAACAACTGTACTAGGGTGGCTAAAATTTATACTTGTGAAAAATACACCCAGATTTTCTTGTTCCGCCCACCAAATTTGTACGAAACTAGAAAGAATTATGCCTGAATTTAAGCCAAAATGATTGATAATAACACGCGAGGCCAAGATCATGCAGTATCCCATGTATGTCTTACGGTAAAAATACATTTTTTCGCTTCCTGATAGAATCATGTAAATGTAGTGAAATAAAAATCACAAAAACTCTCTCTTCAAAATTGCCCTGGACAATACTGAAGAGCGAAATTAAGAAATACATGGAAAACTTCATGAGGTCATAGGTGCCTGCTAATATTAATCGAGATTGCTCAAAGAACCAAAAATGTTTAACCTCAATTGAAACCCTTTCCTTTTTTTCTTCTAAACGATGTAGGTAATCTACAACAAACTTCAGCGATTTTCAATGCTCTCCGGATATCTTTCTATTTAATGAACCTTATTTTTCTCTTTTGAAGAGCAAAGACTTCATATTTTAGTTGAACATGGATTCCACATTAATCCAAGGAACAGTAGAATTTTTGTCAGTATTTCCGCATTCTAGATCGATAGGATCTCTCTTAATTTATATCAATGAAACATATTTTCCATACTTAGTGAGATATCATCAAATCTCCAACTAAAGTTTCATAGGCTTTTAGTATTCGACCAATAGGTCAATCTTGCTTTGCTCAACGAGGTCATCAAATCAAATCAAATTATATCAAATTTATTTTGAACATATGACATAAGACATTCTGTGCATATTGCGATATATTAAAGGGGCGTGCATGTGTTGTTCATGGCCCTTCAACAATATTCTTAGATGTAAAATTTAATTGTACAACTTATTATTAATCATTCACATTTATACGTAGTTTAATTGGAAATAATTTTGTTATTATTAGAGTAACCTCATAAGGCATCAGCAAACATGTCTTTATAAAAAGATTTTAGAAAAGACCAATGAATAGTTTGTAATTATTTTTTAGAAAGTTTTTACATTCTAAGTTAAATTTATTTATTTTATTTGTGAGGAGTCTAATTTAGAGGGGCAGAATATTATAAAATTGAGAAACAAAACATGTCCTATACAGTGTGAACCTAACGAAAGGCACAAAATTCATATCTTTGGTATGTCATTTGTCAAAAAATCATTGGTTTTTGAGTTATGACGTCATCATCTTTTTAATGGAAACAGACATTTTTATTCACTGGTTTTGGTGGTATATTCCTATAGCTTCCTGGTGATATGACAAAAATTGATATTACCTAAGCCATTCTTTTGGAAAAAAATATTTTTATTGATTGATACCTTACATAAGTGATTGTGAGAAAAAGGTCATCTCCACTGCTCAAATTGCGACCCTCCAACCATCTGGCATTGACCAAGACGGGTGTTGACACTTTGCATGCTGTTCTGAATCATCTTATGTGCGATTCGTCTCATCTCCAAGCCAATTCTGTCTTTCAATTTTTCTATGGTATCGGTCTGTTAAAATACACCCTTTACTTTAAGTAACCCCAAAGGAAA
This sequence comes from Stenurella melanura, assembly GCA_963583905.1. Lineage (NCBI taxonomy): Eukaryota > Metazoa > Arthropoda > Insecta > Coleoptera > Cerambycidae > Stenurella > Stenurella melanura. Next base: position 201,899,526 of record OY757309.1, read on the forward strand.
AAGTCTAAGGGGGTTAAATTCGGTGAACGCGGGAGCCACTCAATCTGGCCTCGATGACCTATTCACCTTCCAGTAAAAGTGTTCTCTAAAAACTGACGCACTGCTATCCCAAAATGAGGTGGGGCTCCGTCTTGTTGAAACCAGACGTTTTCAGCAGGAACATCTTCATCTTCATTGTTCGGAAACATAACTGCTAAGGCTGGCACTAACTCAACTCGCAAAAACTGTAAATGTCTTGCGGCAGTAAGATATTCTTAAAAACAAAGGTGCCAATAAACGATCACCAATCATACCTGCCCACACGTTAGTTTGCCTCGTCGCTGTGTATGGGCTTCTTGAGTCCAATGAGGATTTTCGCATGACCAATACCTACAGTTATGCCGATGTACAGTCCCCTTTAAAGAAAATGTAGCTTCATCAGAAAAAACAATGTTCTTTAAAAAATTTGGGTTTTCATCGCACAAGGTAATCAACTGTTCACAAAACTGTACGCGCCGATCTGGATCGTCCTGATTCAATTCGTGGATTAATTGCACTTTGTATGGATGGTATTTTCCTGTAGAAGAATATTTAATATGGTTTCGTTGCTTGTGCTAGGGCGACCAGATCGAGCTACACTGCCAGATTCATCATATCTAGCCACCAATCTACTTACAGTGGATCTACAAATTTGCTTTTCGGGATACTTCGCATTGAAAACATCACATGCTTCCTGATGAGTTCTCGGCCTATCACCATATCCATCCATCATCAAAAGTTCTACGTGTTCTCTTTCACTTAAACGTGGCATTGCATTCACTAGTTTTACAGTGTCTCAGAGGTGTCACAAAACTGAGGTTCCACACGTGCCAGGAATAAAGAAATTATCGATACTTTACACAAAAAGGCCTGTATCTCTCTATTGTTAAGGCGATTGTTCTTTTAGTATTTTCTTTGCCTTGTTTTTATGTCAAATGTTTTCATGCTAGTTAAAACAAAAATGTAGGCAACAAGATTTATCAGTACATAAGAAAGTGGAACATTACTCGTGAATTTGCGAAAGGTAAGCTATTTTTATATAAAATGTCATTTTCTCAATAGAATGGCTCAGGTAATATAATTTTTTTTATATCACCAGAAAGCTAAAGGAATATACCACCAAAAACAGTAAACAAAAATGTCTGTTTCCATTGAAAAAAAGTATGATGGCGTCATAACTGAAACACCAATAACGTCATAAATTTTGGTATAGTGATAAAATGTAGCATTTATAAAACTAAAATCAACCTGTTCGAGGAATTTTTTGACAAATGACACATACCAAAGATATGAATTTTGTGCGTTTCTTTAGGTTCACACTGTATATCTCTCAGTATGCGATTTAGTTTGAAACGGAACTTTCATTGATTTATTGGTTATCGTTCTGGTTTGATAATATTTTTCACCGTGAAATTTAAACAGCTCTGAAGATAAAGACTGCTGATATTTATTATATTCGTGTCCCTATACAGTAAATTAGTGGAGTATATTAATTCTTTCTTTCTTAAAAATTATTTTTAATATAGTATTTTGACACACGGCAAGGTTATACAATGCATTATTGTATAATCCTCCCCAAATCACTATTCAGTATCTTAGTATAGACTCGACTAAGATGTTGTATAAAATCTTTACTAGTTTGTTGCTTACGATGTATCCTGCCTGTTTCACGGTACCTACAAAACGTATATCGTTACTTCTGGCAAGCAAGCTAGTCTTCATACTTGCAGTAGACAATTGTAAGCAGAGAAAAAAATACCAATTCTTCTATTCACTTTACCTGATACTAATATGGAATATCTTCTACTTGAAAGACTTTTTTGCAAAATCCTAAAGCAAAGAGTCTTGCACCCCAGTCTTATCCAGAAATTTTCCTACACCGGACGACTATTTTTTTTCTTAGTTATCAGGCCGATAGAAACCAATACTAAATTCGGAATCAAAATTAACCACAAAAATAAGAAAGCGATGCTTTTCCATTCTTGATAGTAACAAAGTGGCTTTGAGGTGACCATTACCTAGAAAAAGGCATCCGATAGGGAAATATTTATTACACTGAAAGATTTTAGAAATATTTATTATTTTTGGCCATAACTTTTTTTCTTAGTACATATATTTAAAAAAAAACTATAAGAGTACCTAAGTAGAACCATAACAAGATTATTACTATGAATTTTCACTCAATAATTCCAGTGAATTGCAAAATAACTAGATTTAAATTTCAAAATTGCGTTAATCTTGCCATTTCGTAGCTTTGAATCTAGCTATTTTGCAAACCACTGAAATTATTGAGTGAAAATTCATAGCTATAGTCTTGTTATGGTTCTACTTAGGTACTCTTATAGTTTATTTTAAATATGCTTAATAAGAAAAAAAGTTATGTGCAAAAATAATTAATATTTCTCTATCGGATGCCTCTTTCTAGGGAATGGTTACCTAAAAAATTAAATTTTGTTTCAGATATGGAGATGACGATGGCGATGACGAGGATTCAAGTGAAGAACATGTTCACCCAAAACGTTTTCGATATGTAGATGAAGATGATGATGAATGATATTCCCAAATATTTACTAGATCCATTATTTTAGCACATTGTTATACCTATTCCATATTTGTTATTTTTGTCCATTTGTTCTAAGTTTTTTTTAATTAAATAAGACATTGCAACTGCAACAATGCACATTTTTTCATTCTGGTTTAACCATAGCAACCGAACTATTAAATTTGGCTTAACGGCTTCTGATTCGTCGAAAATTCTAGATTTTCTATGGCCGTCATTTGTGAATGGCCCCTTAGGAGATTTGAGCTAGCTTTAAATAGCCCTTATGAGAACTTTTAATTTTTTGGCAGATTTTTAGTAGTAGAAATGTATTTTAAAAAGTTATCAAGGCCACCGTGGGCGAACAATAAGACAAAATAGCGTCAAACTTGAAATAAGAGTTTTTGGAAATATCCTTTAAAATAAGAAAAATATAAATACTATCGCAGAGATGAAAATTAAAGAACACAAAATTCTATATAACAAGCAGTCTTACCCTAAACTGAATCAATCAATATAGGAAAAAGTATGTAACAATAAATTTTGAAAATTTCAGGAGTCACTAAAGTTAGTGTAGCCAATGCAGCCAAAATAATTACAAGCATGTGGTACTTCCAGTTATACCGAAGGACGATACCAACTTACTTATTTTAAATGGAACATCTTATGTATCCTAGTTTCGACTTTTCAAAATTACCACAACATTTTGAGGTTTGCAAGAAACTATTTTCGTGTAGGAGATCCTCATTTGCTCTTTGGTGCGTTGAAGGAACACAAGATGAACTACATTTAGCAGTGAAAATAAATTCCATAACAGTATACTAAGTGTCTAATTTTTCACGTTACATTTTGTCAAATTCAAGCCTCAAAATCCTTATTACTTCAAATGGAATACCCTCTATTTTTTTTCATCCTGATATGTAAAATGAAACTCTTTTTTCTAGTCAGAGCCAAATATTCTAAAATTGTTATCCAATAAGTATTTTGTAGTGTTTGGTGATGGCTTATGTTTTTGTGAGTATCCATAAATAATAGACTAATTTAAAAAGTTTTCGTGATTTTAATTTACACGTGCTGGCATTTTTTGACATAAGAGAACGATTGACATTGATGATTGTTTCGAACCATGGCTAAGTTAATGGCAATTTTTACTAAAAATTCTTGAACATTTAAGAAAGTCGCGAATATTTCAAAAAGTTCTAACTTTAATCCCGATAATTCCTAGAAAAAAGAGAATATAATTCTACATAACTTGATGTAAAAATAAATGGTATTACATTTGAACTAAAACAGTTTTTAATTTTTGAATTTGACAAAACGTAACATGGAAAATGAAGCACTTGGTATACTATTATGGAACTTATTCGTGTAGTGTCTTGTGTTGTGGCTAAGAAAAGTAGGTTTTATTTTGCCCAAGTCGTTCAAGTGTGGGCCACCCTACGAGCGACGTGGTTAGCGTCACTGGTGTAACCTGGCTAGTACAGTAAAGATACGGAGAGTAAAAAGGGCGATGAGTTCAAGGCTTGGGCGCCATTGATTACTTAGTGTAATCAAGGAAAATTGAAGATAAAGAAGAAGATAAAGATAAACAAAAGCCAAAAGTTGCATATATACAATAGTACTATATTACAAAAAAATAAACTATCACAGCATCAGCGATACTGTATAGCGAAATATCACTCAGGAATATATACAAAATACTATATGACGATAACCGAAGTTCAAGATAAGGTTGAGACTTTTACGAGAGCCAAATTAAATATATTACAAAAGGGATTATTTAACAAAAGTATATATTACAAGACGATGAAATACTATATTACAAGTTACACTATATTACAATTGGCTCAACAGCAAAATAAATATGAAACAAAATATATTACAAAAGATACGTCTCGTAACTTTCATTTCAATACTAAAATTCATATATTACAACAAAACCAGGAACTTGAGATTCATTACGAGAGACAAAATAACTATATTACAAAAGATATGTCTCGTAACCTTATCTCAAAATTCTTAAACTATAAACTTAAACACACTCGTTACAACAAAAATTGAACCACGACTTACTGTGTCAACAACAAAAGTGCATTATAGTACTACAATAAGATATTAATCATGAGGAATCACGACAAATGCAACTACGAAACAATACTATGGCGAAGTATCTGCGACAACGAATACAAGATATAAGCAACTACGAATTAATATACAACAATGGGTTTAATTATAACAACGGATTTTAAATGTGATCTAGCCAAAGATATAATAGATTTCGCTTGAATCTAATGTGTTAAATTTAGACACTTTTGACTCTTATAACTCAACAATCATGTGAAAATAATCCATTTTACTGGTAAGGATCAAAATTACTTATCTTTCATTTTGTTATCCTGATGAAGGAAATTCCTAGATACGGCCCTGTTCACCGATGATTATGGATTTAAAAATTATGTTTCACATGTGGCTGCCTTAATCCCATTTTGAGGTTATGAAATCGTAGAAACGTTCGTACAAAATTTGTCGCCAAGACAAAATGAAGAAAATCTCTTCGCCCAGAATGTTTTCGTATATTCCAATTCAAAATGTTGTATAGAAAGGTTGATTTCATATGAATATTGCTTGCTTAGTGGAATACGTTGTAGGTATCGCAATTTGAATGCACATAATCTCAAACCTTGCTCAATGCAATTAATATAACGTTGAAATACTTGTACGTTAAAATCATTAGACGTGAATAAGTTTTGTTATTAAGAAATTAATTCTTAATTTATAAGAATATAAGAAAAACTTAAAACAATATTTCAAATGTTAGATGGCATTTACCGGTATAATAATTAAAACCTTACCTCATGTGATCATCACGAGGTTTTTCAAATTCTAACATCCCTATTACAGGTCAAACAAAATTATAAATACGTCTAATTAGTGCAATGGTTCAACCAACCAAATTTTCACCCGGCGTTATTTAGTTGAAATATCATTCCTGGTGCGCTATCTAGTATTCGCGAACTTTAACTGCTGACAGATGACGTATGTTCATCATAGTCTAAGGAGTAAGGGCACGGAGTAAGGGCACTCTATTAGTACTAAAGTTTGTGGGAATAATATTTCTGATAACTTATAATTTTTCTAATAAATATTAACAGTATAACGAAGGATGCTATTGAGCATTCCGCATGTTACAGTGTTCTTTCTGCATGCCAACGCGCAAATGAGGATCTCCTTCACGAAGAGAGTTATAACGGTTCTTGCAAACCGTTGCACCCATCAAATTTATTATAAAATGTCAAATATCTCCGAAACTGCTGGGTTTAGGTATAGAGTATGCTACATATTTTCGACAGAATTTCACCGTTATTTCGATTAGTCGAAAACATATAGGGTGGTCCATTTAAAATAGGTTGCTATTGACTTTCGCTATAACCGGAAATACCACATGATTGTAATTATTTTGGTTAGACTGGTCACACTGACATTAGTAACTCCCAAAATTTTAAATTTTTTTTGTCATGTGCTGTTCCCTATATCGATTGATTGAGTTCCCTGTGAGACAACCTGTATATAACCGTTTTCGTGTAAAATAAAAAAGTTCTTGGGTTACCAGCACGATCGCCAAAATGACCTTTTTCCGTGCTAATCGGCACAGAAATTTTAATAACTTTTAATATATCAAAATACCAGCTTTCCTAAGAATCATTAGATTTTGTGATGCCAGCTTTCGGACTATTACATAGCGAGTATATTTCAAGATGAGGATAATGCATAGTATTTTTGGAATTCAGGCTAAGGCCAAAGATTAGGGAATTAACAAGTATGGACAGTCGGCGGAAAACCTTTTATCTTTTAGCAATGGCGCCATTGACCTCGACATTTAAATTGGAGTACTCGCACAGTTGCCACAATGGGACAATCAGACGGAGGAGGTAGCATTAGAAACAGAGGCCAATAGTGAAAAATGGACAACACTGTCCTGATAGAACGACTGAACTCATCTGACTGTCAGTAGCCAAGGTCACTAAAAAAACAGGTTACTTTGTAATATATGTCACATGAAGTATTTCTATGCTTGTATGTAAGGTACCTATTTGGTTAGGATAGAACCATACATCGAAATAATAATTTTGAAACTTTTTTCTATAAAATGAGGAAAAAACAGCCACACGCAGCTGTCATCGAGATCTATACGTGACGTAGCACTTGTCGATTTCAATGAGCTAACCTGGCTTTTAGTAGGCTTGGTCAAATTCGTTTAATGCGTAACCGACAAATCCCAAAGCCGTTTCCTCTGGATGTCGTGTCCCTTTAAATTGGAGTACATAATTGTCTTCGTCTATTTCGTCTTCTCCGTCTGATTGTCATATCTTGTTAGTTCTTTAATCTTTGCTAAGGCATTGCTACTAGGATAAGTCCTTTTAAAGCCTGAGATGATTGAATAGGAGCCGAGGCCGTGCTTGAATATTGTAAACGATAACCGTATAAAAACATAGTTCCCCAGATATATTATGCGCTTACCTCAAATGAAACGAGTTGATTGTTTACCTGGCTCACCATTACAGACCCTCTACCTGATTTGGTTTATGAAAATAGCATAGCCGTAAGTTAAATAATATTTATATTTACTTTTATTGAATCATTTATGGAGTTATTCATTAAGCTAAAATTATCTGCTATAAATAAACACCCTATTATAAATAAATCATATACTCCGTGTCTATCATATATAAATTAGTGAATCAATATTTTCAATAATTATTTGGAAATTTTATTCTCTACAAAAAATCGTTTTATGTGTATATACTAAAAATTAATAATTTTTGAATTATATTTAACAATCTTAAGAGTGGGCAGATTCACTCCGTTCTCCAAAACCCAAGCCTAAATTTAATAGCACTTTTGGATTTATCATTGTTCGGGTATACAATTGAACATATGAAATAATAAAATATCTTTATCTACGATCGTGTAAAAAGTAGTTTTTTTTACATCATTTCCAGTGAAAAAAGTGACCTTTAATAAGAAACTATGCAACAAAATTTTTTATTGCACCCTTTTATTGCACGATTTTCAAAAATTTTAATCAGTAAGTACAACAGTATTTTATTCATTATTTATTTTTAACAATATTTACTTCCACTTTGCAATTAGCACAATTTTCAATATGAATTCTAGGCAACTCGCGACTCCTCGATGTAGCAGGCAGTATATCATTAGCATCAATGGCATCGTTTGAGTTTGCTTCCTCAGATAGTTCTTTTTGAAAAATTTGATGTGAAATCTCAATTTTGTTTTCAATCGATTCACTTAGAAAAGTGTTTAAGATCGATGTCCTTTTCAGCTATCAGTAAAGCTTTCACCATTGAATATTCCGACTAAAGACTTGACGGTTTTATATGCTTTGCTCTTTCTGAAAAATATGCAAGGAACAAATTTTCCATGAGATTCTTCACTATCGTCAAAACACACCAATCGTTGAATCGTTTATACACCAACTCATATTGTTTTCAGGTACTAAAGTTGACATTGCCGCTTGTGCCATCTTCATAACTTCTGGGGTAGTATTTTGAAACTCTTCTACATTACTATAATCACCATTAAACATTATTAACTTGATATTCTAATTCAAACATTTAAGAATAACAATGGCGACTTCAACTACGCCAGTTTATTTATAATATCGTTTTCTTAGTTACTATCATCACAGATTTTCAATCAGGACCAGTCGCTTCACTCGTATTTTTAATCTAGCCTTTCGTGCAATAAAGAATGGCTCTTTACACTTGCATCATTTAACGAATTAGTTCGGTTCCTTTTACCCCTGTTTTTTTTTCGACATAGTCAATAGCCTAAATAGAGTATATTTTAAAATATAGAAGAAAAATTGCATTTGTTTTTCAGGATAAAAAACAAATTCCGCGGTTGTCATATTTATTGTTACATGTACCCTTGCCCTTTAAAACATTATTTTTTTAATACACTGAACTGATCTTGTGGTAGGTACCTTGTGAAACGTCTTGAAAATAATTGTTAATTATAAATTAAACGCTGCTTTTAGATGAATCAATCTATATAATATTAACACTCTACATATGTTTCAGCTTATTAGGCCTTTATCAAAACAAATTGCAAGAAATAACGGATACAACGAGTCACTAATAGATAACATGGTCAAAAACAAACAACGCAAAATGCTTCAAAAAGAATTTTTCACTGTGCCTAACAAACCTACAAAATATAGTTTTATTAATGATGTTCCGAAACATAGTAACAAAATTTCTAGAAAATTAAAACATTTAGGTACCTCTACAATAAGTGTGAACAAAACAAATATAGGAAACATTTTGGCTAATAACAAAGAAAAGCTAAATAAAATGGATAAAGCTGGTGTATATAAAATTAATTGTAAAGATTGTAATGGTGTCTTTATCGGTCAGAGTGGTAGAGGCGTTGTAAAAGGTAAAAGTACATAAAAAATCTATCTTAAATAATAATAAAAATATAGGAATGTCAACACACTGTATTGAAAACAACCATTTCATAGATACTGATAACATAAATTTACTTCATTCAGAAAGAAAAGGTAAACGTATAGATCTGCTAGAACAACTAGAAATCAAAAAAGCTTTCAAGTACAAGCCTTGTACCACGAACGACCAGCAAAATTTGTTGAATACCCCTATATTAAAAAAAATTGATAAGAAGTATCCATTGATTTATATAATCAGTTTAGGTCCACTCCAAACTTTGCCATAATTAAGGATTTTAAATTAAGTCTTAAATGGATTAAGTCATAAACAGATTAAGATATAAATACTTGTAGGTATAAATTAGAATAAGCACGTCGGAAACTTTAGTATTCACCATGTAATACTCTTGATAAAGGCCTAATAAGCCGAAACATATGTAGAGTATTTACAATATATAGATTGATTCATCTAAAAGCAGTGTTTAATTTGAAGTAGTTTCTTCCGGGTTTTGCCGCGGTCGTCGAACTTGACTTGACGTTTCTGAAGAAGCTGACAGCATGATCATCGGAACGTCAAGTCAAGTTCGACGACCGCGGCAAAACCCGGAAGAAACTACTTCATTGGACAACGGCCGTGAAAACCTGCATTGCACTATAGTGTTTAATTTATAATTAACAATTATATTTTTTTTACGATCTTATTATTTCTTCTAAAGTTATCAAAGTTCTTGTGTTCAAACGCAATGGAAAAGGCATTCGTGAGTTAGCTCGTGACACCATAACTTTGATTCTTATTTCACGTGAAAACAGTTATATATGCGAAACTTTTTGTAACTAATTATTTTAATAGAATTCTGTGCTGTTTTATTTTTATCTCTATGATAGTTTTGTATTTCTCGTATTTTAAAAATTATTTCCAAAAACTTGTTTTTTAGGATTGACGCCATTTTGTTTTTCTTTCCACCCACAGTGGCCCCGATAACTTTTTAAAATAATTTTCTACTACTAGAAACATATCAAAGAATCAAAATAATCATAAGGATTATTTTTTACAAGCATTTGCAGATATTTTTAGCTGGGACTGGGTTAAATGTAAAAAATAAACTTCGCAATATTAAGATGTTAATCATATGTATGTTTTTACCCAAGGCAGATTCTAAATAATTCTTACCAGAGAAATAGTTTGTACATTTTTTTTGTAAAATGAGCTGCATCAAAAGAGTCAAAATATATCCGATGTACCTTTCAGAAGTTTCAAAATTAACCAAATTGATCTTGTTAAAAGTTGAGCAAGAAAGTTTTAGAACATAACTTGACATACATTTACGTAAAGAGAAGGAAATAAATGATATGTCTTGGAAATAATTATATGTACTTATTAACTATTTGATGGCAAGCTATACTCTCTTTCTTATATTGTTTGTCTAGATATACAGCTAATAATCAATTTCTTTTAAAATATTCATATGAATCTAGAACAATAAGAGTGCAAAATGTGCATATTATGCCATAAATAGTGTATTTTTTGTACTATTACCTAGTTCATTATAAACATGCGATCTTACTTATAAAAAATTCAATAGCGCATGTCTTAGAAATTACAATACATAGCTACTTACGTGGAACAAAATGAGTTGTCTTGTTTTATACTTGTGTTATCTTGAGTTGCGTCAACTAGGGGAACGATGAGTGAGGGTGAGTACTACATGCATTTGTTACTAAGTACGATATAAAGTTATTGTTACTGACATCTATTTTACTTAAATAGTAACTTATTTTTTCATTTGTACAAAGTAAAATTTTTATTTTCATTTAACAAACATTTTTGTATATTATATTGCAATAGTTTTAGAAAAAAATCCATCTAAAGTTAGAAAGGTATGGAGCCTTTCTCAAAGACTTCTAAGTTAACGTAAGTTAAATTTTATTTGGTGTTATATAGATCTTTAGTTTTGGTTATCATGAAAAACGTGTTGAAAATTGATTATAGAAAGGGGTGAAAAGAAGAAACCTTAAAAGTATCGCAATTCGGTTAATTTTTGACTAAATTAGACGGAACTGTCCTCAAATGTAGGATATTTTGATAAACTTCAAGTTGTAAAAACACTATTTTTAAGAAATTCGTAACTTCAAAATATTTATAAAAACCGTTTGATGACTCCGTCCTCACCTTCCCAAAAGTTCAGCAGTCAGGCGACTTTGATTGGTTCTTTTATATATCTATGAGACTCTCTATAACAGTTTTTTGCAATGAAATTTCAGAGCACATCGATTTCCAAATCAAAATCTAAGTACGTTCCACTAACGGCCGGTATTTTAATATCGAGCTAACTTCTACTATGGAGTTAACTCTGGGCCAAGCGTCGTGTTGCGTATTTCGATTTAGCTAACTTCAAGCACCGAGTTAACTCGAGGTTAAGTTGACCATAGGATGAAGTGAGAGATAACTCAAAAAAGCTCGGGTTAAACCTAACCTACAAATATTTATGACATCGATTATTTTTGGTTGACGTCACGCTGTCATCGGCGCCATTTTGAGTGGAGGGCAGACAACTCATCGTCTTCATTTGGATTCATGTGTTATTGAAGTGTGATTGTTATTATAGCCGCTGTTTTCATTTGCAAAAGTTTCGAAAATGCCTTTATATTGTTCAGTAGTGAATTGTGGTAATAGAGGAGAAAGAGACAACATTCGTTTCTTTAGAACTCCTCTAAAACGGGGAGAAATAAGCGAAAAATTTCTGAAAAATGCTAGGAATTGTTCAAAACACTTTATAACAGGTATTTTTCATTAGCATGTGTGTTATGAACTATTAATTTGTAATGAGGTTTTGTATGCCCTTCAGACAGCTACTTCAAAATCACGTGGCCGAAAATGTTCCTCTGAGTAATAAATTGTCATATTTTCGAAGTAGGTACTTAAAACACGATGGATTGATTGTAACTATTAGGTAAACGCATATAGCAGTGAAGAGGAAGGTAGAAGATCAAAACATCAAAAGTAATACTAAACAGACTAAATCACTCTGAAGAATGTAATCGCAATGACTCTTTTCCCCATTTTTGTTTATATCCCAGAAGCTGACGAAGGATAAATTAATAATACAACAATTTTGTTAGCAAAAGTGAATCAGTTTTATGTAAGCAGCTTTTTTAAGGAAGAGTTTTTAAAAATGTATTATCTATATGTATCCCAAAAATTATTATTTTTCTAAATAAATGCATCAATAATTTTTTGCCTTAAATTTATATCTATCAATACGCTTAAAGCAACCCAATTTTTTTCATCCTGCTACTAATAGCCACAATAAGAAAATACTGCCATGGAAAGTATAGAGTATAGTATATGTATGTAGTAAAATGTCTTAACCGCCATTTTAAACTAGATTAGCGACACGTATGATTTCCGGTATAATAAACCTCATTTCAAAACAGAGGTTGACTAACAGGGGAATTTATGTGGTTGGCAACATTATCAAGCTAGATTAACTGATTTGACAGAATTGAGAGAACAGTTTCTTGATAGTAAGTCAGTTTGTGTTAGAGAAATAGCGTCCTAACATTGCTTTGCATGCTAAAATTTATTATTCAAAATCATAATTAACAAATTTCCGATGATAATGAGAACACCGTACATTTTATTGAACATCTGAGATGGTCTCGACAGCCAAGAAAAATTGAGTAGACAAAATATCATTTTAATAATTGGGATGACCATGATTTCTATATTAGATTGTGTCTAACAAAAAACAGTTATTATTCTGAAGCTGATCCAAGACCAAACAAAGTCACCTGTAAACTGGTATAACCAGTAGGCTGGCCTATTCATTTGGGAAATTTTTAGAGTGGATGTGTCCCTTTTTGTATATAATTTGCACAATAAAATAAAATTATAAATAGTAGAAAAATACGCTAAAAATAATGGAACAATATATGCTGCTACAATCTAGCATGCCTTGCAAACGGGATATGCTGTGACCTAACACGGCCCAGTATTTTTAGTACAAACCACCTTATCTTCGTGAGTTGAAATTTGTTGGTCAAGAATATCGGTTAAATTTAACGGTGTGTCTAGGCTCCCAGTACCGGTAACCAGTTTTATTCCGGTAGAATGTAAGAAAAGAGATGTATTTATGCAAATTTGTTGCATATTAGAGTAATTACGAACTGTGGAACATAAAGTAAGTAATTTTGAACAGTGGAACAATGTTTTATTTGCAAAATTTTAAGGTAGGTGAAGGTCGTCCGTTGAAAATCATTAGTGGTATCTGACAAGGGCAAGGAGCATGCGCTGTTTTCGCAATTCACTTTCAATTGCAAAAACGACGCAATTTTCATTGCCCTTCTCGGATACCACCTACCTTCTGACTTTCAATGGACGGCTTTGACCTACCTGAATATTTTGCAAACAAAACGTTCCACTGCTCAAAATTACTTATGATAACTGTGACGTTGTCATTTATACCGGAGTAAAATTGGTTACCGGTACCATGAGCCTAGCCACGCGTAATTAAACGCGTAGTTAATAACTGGTAATAGTGCATTCTGTAAGTCGGACAAGAATATACATTTTTCCTAGCCTGACGAGACTATGTCACGCCCCCGTTTTCGAGGGTGCTGAATACGATGGTGGTGGTTAAATCTCTCTCCGAGGTCAACACACCCCCCAAACGTCCAAAAACTACCCCCGAAAGGGGGTAAACCGCGTATCCGCCGTCTCCTACCAGCCAATTATGTGTTACCCCCATTTTCCATTAAGCTGAGCACGATGGTGAGGTCGAGACCCCTCCTTGATCTCCTCCAACCCTCTAAACGCCCGAAAACTACTCCCGAAAGGGGTGAAACGCGAATAGGCCATCTTCCCTCTGCTAAACCCGTGTTATCCCCCATTTTTGAGGATACTGAACATCATAGTGGTATCGAGACCCCTCCTCGACTCCGGCCAATTCCTCAAACGGCCAAGAACCACCCCCGAAAGGGATGAAACATGGATAGGGCGTCTTCTCTCGGCTAAACCCGTGTTATCCCCCGTTTTCGAGGATGAGAAAAATATCACGACCTCCCCTCGCTTAGCAAACGGACAAAAATATAATTTTCCTTCTAACTAAATGGGCAAAATAATCATTATCCTCGTACTCTTTTGATTTTTTTACGGAAAAATTCAATTCAAAGGTAAGCGGGCTCCCGGCGGCGAAGAGTACATACAGAGATATTATCTGGTACACATCATCCCGCACAGCATCTCTGTGTCGCCACTTTTACTGAAGCTGGTCCACGTACAAGATTCCTTCTCTGCGTCCACTGGCATAAAAACAAGAACTCAGTTATTGCTAATGCCTACAGGACTGATCTCGTAGAGAAGATCCAACATCACCCTCGAGCTCAGCACCCTCAGGGGGTAACACAAGTTTGGATGGTTAGGGGTTAGCAAGGGTCGAGAAGGGGTTGTATCGTCACCATCATGCTCAGCATCCTCGAAAATGGGGGGTCTCGCGGGTTTAGCCCTTGGGGGCTGGTTTCAGGCCGTTTGGGAGGTTGGCGGGGGTCGAGGAGGGGTTTATACATCACTATCGTACTCAGCATTCTCGAAATCGGGGGTAATAAAGGTTTGGCTGGTAGGAGACGGCGGATATGCGTTTACCACTTTCGGGGGTAGTTTTTGGCTGTTTGGGGGGGGGGGGTGACCTCGGAGTGAGATTTAACCGATGCCATCGTGTTCATCATCCTCGACAACGGGAGAAGGACATAGTTTCGTTAGGTTAGAAACAAATTGTGTTTTTAGAGGTTCAAACCGACTCACAGAATGCGCTATAAGCGTAAAGTTTTCAGATAAACCAAAACTATTTGTTTGGGTTAAACTAGAACTGAGAAATCGTCCGTAATACTACTAAATTTTCTGCACATTTCTGATTAACTCTTCGAGTCAACGAATAGGTACTTGCTTCTGCTTCCTGCTATATTTTTTTAAATTTCATAATTAACCAGTTTAACATTTACCTTTTGTGCACGTTTTTCGTATGAAAATGTAGAAAAGTTAGGTTCTTACCTCTCTCATGAAAGAGATTCTCAGAATTTATTAAATAATCGAGGAATTTTGTCCTTTAAGTTTACTTGATTTCGATTTTCTTTCAGAACTATTGAAGCATGTTAACAACAGACATGTAATAAACACACCACTGAAGTTTGAACCTGATGAACGTGGTTTAGGGTATTTGTTATTCATGCATATGAGGAAGCATAGGATGAAAATAGCACAGGTATTTCACTATTTCAATAGCACATAAATATTCATGATACCTTCTTCATATTTAATAATAATTATTGGACTATGCTGTACAGAAGGGTCCATTTTTCGCCACTTTCATGGCAAATTAATAAAAACCGCACAATAGAAATGTCTGCCACTATAGCATAATACTATACACGCCGAAACAAATATTTTACGCTAGGCTTGGACCGGTAACTATTTTTTTTTCAATTTCCGGTTTCCGCTCACCGACCGGAGGTTCGCAGGCCATTGGAGTATATGAAGTACATATACTAACTACCTATGTGGAAATATATCGGTAACCATTGGATTAAATTAAATGTCCCCCCCTCCACATCCACCCATCATATTAAAATTTTCCAAATTTCTCTTCGTTTACCGACTGGCAGACAGAAACCCTTCGTCGTCGAACTTGCACGCCATTTCCTAGACTAATATGTATGCATATTAATCTACGGAGTAGATTAATTATTATGAATAATTATTTATCACCGTTTTCGCACACTATTTCTCTTCTCGCACACTGGCTTCTATTGGATGTAGAATAATTATAATAATTAAAATTAAGAAGATAATTATTTTTTGGCTTAACTCTATCTTAAAAACGTAACAATGAATTGGTGTCTATTGGCACTGCATATTTATTAACAAGATGTGTTAATATGAAGGTAAAATTTTAATTATGGTAGAAAATATGTTTTGTTTTCTATGGATATGTCGATAAAATGTGAGAATTTGCAGGGGTAAGTATAGCAAGTGGAAAATTTTATTACAAGCTATTTATTCAACACCAGTCAGTCAGTCATTAAGTAAGTTCAGTTGAAATCATGCAAGTCTATTTTGAAACTCTTTCATATGATCTATTGCCTTGAAATTTTGCGTACAAATTAAGTATAGATGGCAAGACAATTTTCTTAAATCCATGTAAATGGGACTTTATGAGTGAAAAGACTAAAGAAAAGGTCGTGTTCGTTTATCATCTTACAACATTGGATACATTTTATTACATCACCGATGACAACAATTTTCTGATGACAATGACCTGATGCTGCAGCCAGGACACCCAGTCCACTATGCAACGATAGTGTGACTATATGGGATGGATAGCTCATGAATCACACAATTACGTACCTATTACTAGGTGCTTTGTCCGCTTTTATGTCAGAGGGCTTGAATGACGTCATAATTTCAAGATGGTCGCCAGAATAGACGCTAATTTCTTTTTTGCTCTGTAACTCGTTTGGTATTGACTCTATGGAAATTTTGCCAGGAATCTTTTTTGTTCTCAATAAAATAAAGAACAGAAAAGGTTAATACAACTTTTTTGATATCTGTTACCATTTCTTATATATACTTTATTGTTCGAACACTGACAATTCCATAACGTGTGATTGCTTGGTACAATGAAAATAATACCGCATTGAATTTTTCTAGGAAATACCATTGTTATATAGCTCATACATTATTATTATTACACATTTTTTGATTGATACGTAAATGTCTAATATAAAGCCAGTTTCACAGTCCTTAGAGCCCGACAGTTCTTTTTCATTGTCCGTAAAGTCATTGTTATCGCAGATCTCTTCATCGCCACCACACTTACATACTTTTATCCATCTTAAAGACTGTGCTTTACACTTACAATTTAGCGCACACCTCCCTCTCTTACTACCACAACGTACTAGATTAAGTAACCAGGAGTGACGATGGGGTGCCTTCCTTCTCCTTCGCACAACCCTTTGAGGTGGTCATCGCCAAAAGGAAAGACTGGAACCCACTCGAGGACACACTCGGGCCTGCCGATATCGTCTGGTTTACGGACGGATCGAGGTTAGAGGAAGATACCGGAGCGGGAATATATGGGGAAAGGCCCAGGGCTGAGCTTTCCTATGTCCTGGGCAAATTCGCAATGGTATTCCAGACTGAGATCTGTTGCTATCTTGGTCTGTGCACAGGAGAATATCCGAACAAACACATACACATATGCAGTGACAGTCAAGCGGCCCTCAAGGCCCTTGCATCGACAAGGACCAAATCAAAATTGGTTCAAAACTGTAAACAGGCTCTCTGCGAACTTGGCTCATCTAACTGGGTCAGGCTTCGCTGGGTGACTGGACACAGCAACATTGAGGGTAACGAGCGGGCAGACGCTCTGGCCAGAGGGGGATCTACTGGGTCCGCAGCTGGCCCTAGGCTACCCTAGATCCAACGCCAGGAGGTTAATAGGAGACTGGACCCGTTCCCAGTTCATTGACTCCGGCAAGCGAAACTCCGCATCTCAGGGCCCTTACCGGAGAGAACAAAACAAATTCTGCGACTAAGCAGGAAACGAGTCAGAGTCGTGATAGGTCTCTTCTCCGGACACGGCTCTTTCAGGAAACACCTGCATACCATGGGGGTGGTGGACCAACCCGACTGCAGGTTTTGCGAGGACGAGGAGGAAACTTCCATCCACGTCCTGACCTCCTGCCCTAGGTTGATGAACCTGAGACACAAACACCTCGGCATTGGCTTTCCAGTGCTGGAGGAAAAAAGGAATTCCCCCTAGGGAGGATTTTGGCCTTTGGGCTAGAATTAGGCCTGAATGGGGGTTTTCAATAAAGTTAGTTAGCGGTTGCACAATGGGCCACAAGGCCTAAGTGCGGCGACCTTTCGTCGCCCCGCTAGAAGAAGAAGAGGAAGTAACCATTCTGGTGCACATCGAACTTCTGTCTGGAAAGCTTTCTAAAAAGATCATTTTACTTTTGAATGACCCAGAAATATTACAGCCAGAAAGTGCATGAAGAGCTAACAATGCCTTTAGTTTTGTCGGTCCTATACCGGAATAAACAAGCTTGATGTCAATAAATCACCTATTAGCACAACTCCTGTGACAAACATGCTGTGTATTGGGAAAAGTTGCGACCGCCACAGTGAAACAATAAAAACATCAGTATCTGGTGAGTACATGTGCAGGGCAGTAGAATGACGTGAGACGTGTAATGAGTGTAGAATAATATTACTCTACTTCTTTTCACGCGTTGAAGCTATCTCACTTCATTTCCATCTGATGACCCCGCCTCATCCCTCCAAATATCAGTTTTTATTTAATCCTCTGTGCATGTAATACGACTTACTTGCGAGATATTCTGTTAACTGGTCCACAGTTTTAGAATGAGGTAAGGAAGATCTCATTGTGACTTTTTGATTATTGGTAGAGTCTGTGATTTTGAACTCAACATTGGTTTTCCAGCTCTTTTTCCTCGAGTTTTTGAGTGAATCTTCTCGGTAAGTATCAAATACTAAATGAGTTTGGTTGTACCTCAGTACAATTTTCGGAAATACTTCGTTCATTGTTCAACTTAGATTGTAGAATAATATTACCTTTGTGTGTACTTTCACACCGTTTGAGTTTTTGTTCGTTTATTGGTGTCGATAGGTTACATTTCTCTGATTGAATCCGTTCTTCTTTAAAGCTCTTGAACAACTCCTGCCCTTTTCCTGTCATTCTCGGCATGTTCTTCTAGATGTTTTCATCAAAAACTACTTTTGTTGAAATGTTAGTTTTTTTCTCATGATAAGTTACAGGGTTAGTAACTGGAGACATCGACGTTTTTGAAATATGATTTCTCTTTATTTTCAAATTTGCGACTTCGGTATTTTTCCACTTAGCGGGGTCGATCTGGATTTCAAAGTGTCAACGCTTTTTTTGAACTTTTTTTGTGACATTATAAAGTCGAACCCCCCGAAACTTGTAGTGGGCGACTCACGGGTGGTGGAGGGGGGTAAATTTACATGTAAAGATGCGGGAAATAAATTTTTCGGACATAACTCGTTTAGCGCAAATGCGCGTAAACTGAATTTTGCTTCGTCGAAATCGGTCCAACAGTTCTCGAGATATTGCAATTTAAAGGTCCGGCTTTGTATACGGATTTTTCGCTGCAGCGAGAACGTACCGAGAACTGTTCTTGCGTTTTTTGCGGGAAAGAAAGCGACCTGCTATTTTTTCCCCTGTGGATAAGCCAAAGTACTGTGTCCAAATTTCAAGTTTCTACGTCGATTAAGAGGGGCAGGGGAGGGGAAAACGAGAATCAAATTAAAACTGCTATACCTTCCGAAGTTTAGGCCACATATCGCCCAACAAACGCGACATTGTGTGTTGATGTTCTAACTTCGACGTGTTATTATTTGTTTATAGTTTTCGGCATAAATAAACAAATGGTTGCGGAAGAACAGATTTTTTTTAATTTTTAGAAAGTCATTTTTCACCAGGAAGGAAAGTGGTCGGGGAAGAAATTTTTTCGCCATCAGATATGGAATTTTCTTCTCTTTGATTTGATCCCGGCCTGATTGCGATCGGATGATTGGAAGGGGAGGGAGCGGACCACAAAGTATTTAGCCCATAGAAGGGCAAGGGAAAGGTTTAGGGACGGGCTTATTTTCAAGGTCAATCAATTCTCTTTCAGTACTTTTAAAATTGGAAATGTTTATGTTTTCGTATATGGGGTAGAGTTACTAGTTTTTGTTCAAGGTCAAAAGACAGCGGTGTCGCGGCACAGTAGAGAGAAGACCAGTAGGCTCACTTTTAAGATTTGTTGTAATCGATTTTATTTTTTATGAATCCACTACGCATCCGATATTTGTGCGCCCATCTACATATACACTGCTCGAGCTAGAAAATGCTAATAAACTGGCCAACACTTACAATGACACTAAATTATTTTTGTTTGAAGTAGCGAATTAAAATTTGACCTGCCTTTACTTAAATTTATTACATAACATCCGCGTTTGACGTCACAGACTGAAAATGTATGACTTTATATTATTCAAATTTGTACACGGCTGCCGAAAAGGCCGCGCTACTATCGATTAGGCTGCTGCGCTTGCCAATTACATTACCTACCGTGTCGGGAGATAAATTAAGTGTCAATAATAAATATCTCTTTATTTCAAAGTAATGTGTCGCGGTCGACTGAAACTATCATATGCAACGGCTGATATACACAAAGGTAATATGGGTTGCATATATCACAGGGGGTCAAGTTACCAGTTTTCACTTATGGTGGAAATACAGCGGTGTCGCGGTCGAGTGAGACTGCGTATATGCAACGGCTGATATACGCAAATGTAACATGGGTTGCATGTATCGCAGGGGGTTAAGTTACCAGTTTTCATTTAAGGTGGAAATACAGCGGTGTAGTGGATCGTGCTATTTCCGGATGTGGTAAAGCCGAGTCCGGAAAAAGTTGGGAAAGTTGAAAAATTTTATGTTTTATGTATGGTGTTATCATTTCCAATGTCCCGATGATTGCAAGAATTGCGAAATCTGTGAATTTTTTACCACGAGGGTCTAACTGCTTTAGGGCCTGCACGCGCGTCTGATGTATTTATAAAATATAATAATATGTATATAATAGTGTGGGACATGACGAATCTGAGACTGGGCCGATATATTACGGGCAAATAAATAATAGATTATCAGGATTACGTTTTCATAAATGTACTACGCACGCGTGCGGCCCTAATGCAGTTAGAGCTTTTTAGTAAAAAAGTACTAAAAGAGAATTGATTGCTCTTAAAAATGAGCCCGGTCCGAAGTCCCCAACCCTTTCCCTTGCCCTTATATGGGTTAAACACTTTGCGTCCCCCTTCCTCCACTTCTAATCATCAGATCGCTGTCTGTCACCTGTCACCTCTTTTCGTCCTGGTGAAAAATGAGTTTTTCTAAAAAAAAAAAAAAATTAGAAGCAAATGATAAAACGCTGAAGTAGGAACATTAATACATAATGTCGCGTTTGCTGGGCGATATGTGGCCAAAATTGCGGAAGTTACAGTAAAACGCGAAAACGGCTCTCGGTACGTTCTCGCCGTAGCAAAAAATCTGTATACAAAACCGGACTTTTAAATTGCAATATCTCGAGAACCGTTGTTGGGTCGATTTCAACGAATCAAAATTCAGTTGATGACATTTGCGAGCCCTTTATTTTTACCTCATACAATTTCTCGATCTGGATCAAACTAAACGAGTTATGTCCGAAAAACTGATTTCCCGTATCTACATGTAAATTTCTTTGCTTGTATTTTATTATCTTTTCAAATAGATACTAGATATAGTGGTAAGAAATAAGGATGAAGGATGGAGGCAACTTCTTTTTCTGGGATTACCTGCTTTCGGGAATACAACACATGAAACAATTTGACAACTCAACAGATGTTATTCGCATAGCATTTATTAGGTAAAGCTACCTGCGGAGTGAGTATTTTTTGCGTTATCATTTACTGATAATTCCGATTGTAAGATTTGTTATTACTCTCCAATAACAATGTGAGCACAAACTCACTCTATACCAACTCAGAACAATTCTCTCTAATAGAGGTTAATTAATAAATTAATGTTTTGTAATCATCAATATTTATGCAACAAATTTTTCAGTACATTGTAAACACAGAAGAAAAACAAACATTTGGTGAATACTTACAGAGATCTGTAAGAACAGCTCTAGAACTGAAGAAGCGAAATCTAAACAAAAATGATGTTGTCGCTCTCTGTACCTACAATCACGAAAGTAGCAGCGATCCTTTCATCGCATGTATGTTCTTGGGGATACAAGTTGCGTCTCTGGATCCAACGTTGTCATTAATGGACACCACACATTTGATTAACGAAGTAAAACCAAAAATATTTTTTATCGTCCCAGAAGCTCTGAACCTCATAGAGACATCTTTAGAAAAGACAGGTTAGTGCATTCTTTAAAAAAAGTCGTATAGGTTACTATCGTTATATCAAATATTATATTGGTCAGTGACGATCATGCAATTATTAATGGTTATCTTAGCTTATTAGACCAGTGCTAATAATTTTTGAAGAAAAAAATTCTTAGCAATATATGGGTGGTGGGAAAATTTAGGATTAAGGGTACATAAATGGGGAAGAATCGATTGTACCGCAACAGATAACCGGAAGTGGATTGGGGGTGCGAAAAGATGTGTTCTTAGGGGCGAAACGTGTTTTTTTACGATTTCTGGCAAAAGTAGGCCTCCTATCAAAAAAAGTTTAACATAAAAGTTGTCGATAATTGAGAGATCTACAACTTTCATTTGAATCACTTTTTTACATAACCTCAAAAATATTGAAAAAAACGCCAAAAACCAATTTTTTAGTTATTTATTTTTATCTTCCACAAAAATAATTCGATTTTAATGAATGAAATTCGGTGAAAATATACATTTCTATACCTCAAAAGTGTTGTAATTTCTCGAAGTGTAATATTTTTTTGCGAATTTAATTCGAATATAGGCGCCTAATTTTCAATCAAAAAAGTTGATTAACAAAGTTTTGATTTTTGAAAACTTCAGGGCGATATTTCTATCGTTGAAACCTCTACTTTATGATGGTGTAAAAAAACCATACTGTTACTGTGGAAAAACATTGTCAAAAATGGAAAAAACCCAAAAAACACTTTTTTCAAGATAAATTTTTCCATATATGTCACTAATGCTTCATTGTTCATTTAAATGAAGTGTTGAAAGTGGTGTAAAACGGTAATATCAATGTAATATGTAATTGGGGAACTTTAATTAACCGTTTAAGGTTCGGACTGCTGGAAAAAAATGTTTTAACAATAATTTTAACTAAAAAATTGCTAAAAATTACTATTTTTGGGCAAGAAACTAATTTTTTTATGCTTTATGGGCACTTCCACAACTAAGTTTATTACGTATTTTACATTAAATCAATTTACAAAGTGGAAATACATAATCAAAATTTATAGTAATCTCATTTTTTTGGGAAGCTGCTCTACATTATCAGGCTCAATATGTTGAGTTCGGTTTATTCAGGATTTTCAATAAGGTCTACGACTTCGTCAAGGTCCTCAAGTTTATCAAGATCTTTATTTTCAATATTATTTTGAACGTTTGTTGTTGCTTCGTCATAAATCTTCTCCGAATTGCTGGTTTCTTGTAATGGTTGCATTTTAGAGTTAGAACAGTTTCCGGCCCTGTAACAGTTCGAGCACAGAATGGAGCATTTACTCTATGCTTTCGACAATCGCATCTTTTACTATCACAACCAGTTTCACAGCTACAGCAGATAGATTTCAGCAAACTTTCAGGAATTAATTCCTTTTCTGTCAATTTAGGCATTATTCCGATTAGATGGTGTTTCCATTCCCAATCCTATAAGTTTGTTACCAAGCCAAGTTTGAATTTAAAAATAAGCCCTGCAGCAGTGTTGCTCAGCTGCTCCCTCAGTTGGTGGTAGTTTTTCTAAATCAAGTCCTTGCTGTAGTGATTTGATACATTTCAAACCTCAATTCGTTCAGTGACATATCCTTTTTCTTATATTTATAAATATACGCTAGACGCTTCAATCCATTTTCGGATATTATTTGTTTGTCTGTATTTCTGTGAGCTTTGATATATTTTGGTTAGCCAGTAATGATTTTACACTAGTCTTTTTCCCTTCTCTAGCGAAACTGGAAGTCACGTCACATTCAGAAAAAGAGTGGAGCAACGCAACAATGTTCTTTTTTGATTCCTGTTTGAAGCTGTTTGAGGCGTAAAATATACCTTTTGTATTACCTGAACCTGGTGTATCGGAATTATTTGAATTTAATTGGTTTAACAAAACTAGAAGATCATTGTCCTGACCCACAATTAGTACGATTTTATAGGATCTTCAGCTAATTCAATGGCTATATTATTAATTAGGGCATCAGCATCTTCTTCTGCTTGTTTACATAAAATCCATTCGATTTATATTTTTCTGACAGTGATTCTATCAATTTTGTTCAGTAGACAAAAATTTTTGTATGACTACGAAACTCAAATGTAGGAATACTTCCTCCAGTGTTTCTGCGTGAACGTTCGCCTTTCTTCATACTCACTGAAGTTGCTGTTGAAGCGGTTTATGTTGATGGTGTCTTTGTAGTAGTCACATCAGCTTCGGAATACCCATCAAATACAACGTAACTGTTTGCTGGGTAGTGGCTCTGTACGTAATGCAAATACTTATTAACGATTTCATTAATCGTATTATTTTTATGATTTTTATTAATTTAATTGAACAGTGGATAATTAGTAATTTATCTCTCTTTCACGACGAAATTATCATCCAGAACTTTTCCTCTTCAATCCTATCCCGCCTAGCAATCTTCCAGATCTCCTAACTTCCCTAAACGAACTGAAATAATTCATTTATATGACTCCTAGGCCTAGGCTCTCTTCCTAATGTCATTCTGAAACATAAATTCTTATTATTGTCTAAATGTTATTTGTGGCATTATCTTAATTTTTTTCCTTCTTCAATTCTTTGGGACTTCCTGCCACATGTATATTTTCTTTTTAAGCGGTGCTCGAGGAATCTACAAAATATCACAATTAACCTCTACGGCTGTGAATTTTACTTCAAAGGATCAGTTAAAGGTTGCATTTTTTAAATAAACAACACAAATAAGTATAAAAACTTGAAATTAAATATTTCGCCGACGTTTCGGAAATCTATTCTGTTTCCTTTTTCAAGGCTTTTTTTGAAAAATATTTTTCGCTGTGTATAATACATAGCTCTAAGAATGTTTGTTATATTTCATATCCATAGATACTTACTATTTACATAGAACTGTTGATACAGTTAACAGTTTTTTTAGTTTTTATACAATGTTAATTTGTGAAGTTCTTCTTTTAGCATTGGTAACCAAGTTGTACAGACATCTACGTAACAATTCGACACGCATCTAGCCTCACTCAATAATATTATTGCGGATTCTTTAATATTTCTTTCCTTAATTCTTAATAGTACTTACATAATTGAGCTACATAATAAATTCAACAAACTACAGTACTTTCCGAAGGATTTGGGGGTGGCTCTCGCTATTCCTCATTTAAAATCCAGCAAACACCTACATGTGTCTAGTTCTAGTTATACGTAAATATTTATGTTGAACACAATGTTCAAATTTGCTGAAAAGGTTATACTGAACGTTATCAGTAAATTTGTAACAAAAAATCTTTAATCTCGATGCAGCAATTGAGTTTAGTATTGAACGTATATCGCTCTCTCACTATGTAAAACCGTACAGAATATCATAAATGCCTTAAATAAGAAAAAATACAATGTGGTGTTGCTTATCGACATAATAAATCTTTCAACATCATGTGGCTCAATGGATGAATTAATTTACAATGTAGTAATATGTCACAAATATCCAAACTATACAACTTCACGTATTAAAAACACATCGTGTCCCAAATTCTGGTGAGGTCTCGAGTCGCAGATAGGCTACGTGGCGTGCATATTTCAATGCTTGAAAACTATTGTATTTAATGGAGTACGGCTTTTGTCCACTGCGCAACCACATCATAATTGGTGATTGTTGTAAAATGTAGAAGAAAGTTAGAGAATTTCTTTGATATTTAAACGGTGCTATTAGATTTGATGTAACTTTTTTGTTTTTGCAAAAATCGGGAAAGACCACAATTACGCATTTTTGAAAACTCTTCATTTTTCCTCAATTTAATTGTTATGTCGCGTCGTCTTAACTTACCTGGTTTACAAGCACGATATTAAGATCTTACCGCAAGAGGAGAAAAAAAAATGGTTTGTTTTCGAGATTGACAACTTTTATGTGGACTATTTGTGTGATATTATAGTACTCTTAATTCTCGTGTTAGCGCTTTACTTGTCTACGATTACACAAAAGTGTAATATACGGCATCTATATCTTTATGATTTCGTGTATTCTGAAAGAGATTCACTCCCCATCTTCAACTACATTAAGCACCTGCATTGTAATATTTTTGTGCTATGACCCAGATCCTTGCTAGGTTTTCTATTTGGTAGCCTCCATATCTTATTTCAGGAATGTAGGTTCACATCCATAATTCTGCCAGTTCCTCAGATTTAAAATGGTCATGTAACAGCTCCTTTTACCCTATTTGCTGTAATCTGGGGGTTGTCATTTTTATTGAATATGTCCACGAAATTAATTTACCCCTTTCATAATTAGACAAATTTACACTATGTGCCACTACCAAGGATTAATCATCAATCTACCAGCGGGTCTTTCTCACTATCTAGGCCCACAGTCGCGCCGAATATTGTGCCAAGTAATATCTAGATGAATTAATATCGTTTATACGTGGACAATTCTCAGCGACATGTGCGTGCACCTTGATATGTTATAGTTCAAAAATGTCTTGCTTGTCAGGACTACTAATTCACCACGGTGACATGAATTTTATCACTCGACTTTCCTCTAATTAACAATTAAGTAAAACCCGAATTTTCAGCCACACTTAAAGAACTATATTTACAATAAAAGAACACGAAATTAAACGGTTTAGAAAGAGAACAAACATAATTAATGCTTAAATTGAAACAAAAGAAAATATTTAAATTGGACCTTTGTCCAGTACTTAAGCAAAAAACATTAATTGGTTAATGAGAGATTTCTTTTTTAATAAATCATACAAACTTATTACCTGAGAGGTAATAAAAAAAAACGATACACTTAACGAACATGAAGTTACCTATTTCCGATAATTATACTTAAGAAACTAGTGCAGAAAACGACAATTTCCAGTGACAGTTCGAATGAGAAAAAGTTTAATTTGAAATCTAGGAAATTGAATCTTAAAAAAAATCAAGAACACTAAATGTACGTGTACCAAATATTAAGTCAATATGTTAATTTTGTTTTGTTAATCTCTTTAATAATGAAGTGGGAGTGGAAAATATCATTACAAAATGGTACATGTATAACAACATTTGGAACTAGATTAAATTTTGAGATGATTCTATTGAAAGATTGAGGAGAAAATAAGTAGAATAAGAGTCCAGAAACTTAGAATTTGGTGTATGTGTTAGAATCCAGGACTCAATTCTTTTTATAACTTTTGTCTTCCGCAAAACCTGTTCTCAAAAAAATTTTTGGACATCAGCTACCTTCATTTTTACCTCGGGGTAGACGAATTCAATTATATTTTTTAAATTTTGTGAGCAATTATTTCCACTTACTAGAGTGTAAATATAGTATCAATATGTTTTCATTTAAGTAGACTTGGATAGAAAATTTTGATGAGGAAGTAATGATTCCTCAGACAGCGGATTTTTGTTTCCAATCAAAGATGTAAAACCGAAATAAATTTTTTTAAACTATTACGCGTCGAGTCATATTTTGGTTTTCAAATAAGCCTTTTAGGATTGAAACCTGAAAAATACACAGTATATTAAAGAGTTTCGACATTTCGCACGTCGTGTTTTTATGTGCTTCATCAAAAAGCTTAATAAAATGTTGCTCCGAAATTAAAACAGTTACAACACAATATGCAGTTAATATAAAACGCATCTAGCGATCACTTTGTATGGTGGATACGGTCCAATTTCAATTACAAGTATTCTGCTATTACATCAAATTAAGGATCATAATGCATTTGTAATTTTTCTATAATTTTTTATCTATTGGGCACTTAACATGTTCAATGAGATATTGAATATTTAACAGATTATTTGTGTACATACAATAATATAGTTACATTTATTTTGAAAAATGTCATAAAATATTATTTGTTATTATTTAGTCACATATAATGTTTTTCTTAATTTGTTCACGGCATATAAAATCTTATGTCATTTCACTTAGTGAAAATTTCACTTTTATTGAAACCAAAATGCTTCTTAAAATTTCTTTAAGAAAAATACTATGCTTTTTATTTAAAAAATTAGTCAGTCTTCCAAGTATTTTCTATTATTACAGACACTATACAATTTTATTACGGTCGCCCAGTTAAATTCCGAAAAAATAGCGCGAAAATGGTACCTAATATCTACAGTTTACTTTGAATGATTCACCTTCACGAAGTATTTAGTTTCAAAATTTAGAACACATTTCACATTTGTTGAAATGAAAATATATTATATGCACTTTATATATTATTTTGTGTTTGTACATTTTAGCATATTTTATCAGATATGCTTCTTTTCATGTTTGATTTAATGAATACGCTTTTAGCTAAAATCTTTGCTCAACGACAGATGCAGTATGTTCTTTGTCCACGGATTAAGTACGGAAGAAAGAAAACTGTTTTACTTGTAAGTTTGCAAGAAAAAGTCTGTTTTTATTAAAACGGCTACTTATCATGAAATGTCCGAAATGTATACTATTTTATTATTTTCCAAAGTGTATCCACCATAGAGTTGTTCAAATTCATACTTGTGAAAAATAAATTTCGATTTTTTTTTGTCTCACCCTCCAAATTCGTGTTTTTTTGGCTGATACTAAAACGTACTTCGGCGACTGTGAAGTTTCTCGTGTATTTCTTATGGGTATAATATATTTTCTGTAAGTTCTGTTAAAATTATTAAAAATATGATGAAATATAAAAGTTGCGCGCACAAATTACTAACACAAATAAGGTGACACTAAAATTACTACGCTGAAAGTACGCCAGTGTTAACAAACCGCGAGTCAATAGAAAATAGACTTATTTTCTCCCGAAACAACTTTAGTCAAATTTTTGGTGAGATAGGGCGGGGTACTTCTGGATTACTTAGAACATTGGCTACGGATCCACCTCCTTCTGGAGCCTAATTAGATCCGGCGGCTTGCGTCCTTTGTAGTACAATATGGGACAAAATAACTTCTCGTAAATATCAACCCTAGGTCGACCTGGCAAGTGGTGTCACCTATAGTAAATGTGGCCAAGATGGCTTACCCTAAATATAAAACGTTCTTTTAATAACAACTTAAACTGTTCTATATCTACAGCTAGCTAATTTCAGCGAGATAAAAAACCCTTTTTTGTTTGGATTCCTTTTTACCATATAAGGGAAAAGATCTCGCCCTCCCTAATATACAGTGAGTTTGGGGGATTCTTTTAACCAATTACAGTATTTATTAGAAAACCTGTGCGATAACTAATTTACATACTCCCTTACGGTGGCTTAACTCGTTCGCGCGTAATTGATCCCGCGATATGGCATTTCTAATAAAACGATTTGACAATGGCGTTGACCGAGCCGGACTTTCTTATGCTTTGGAGTTTATAGGGATCTAGTTTTGGGTTGTTAGCCGGCCATAAAGCACTTTTGATTTAGAAAACACACTGCCGAATATTTTATAGTTCATGCCGAAATTTTTTTGTATCTAACACGAACAATTATTAGAAGTAGAAACTTATAACATCTTTTTTAATTAAAAGACTAATATTGCATGGCCGACTCTTTTATGGCATTTTAGGTCCTGTGAAACTAGCTCCGAACTTTTTACAAAATCGCGTTATTCTATGAAAGGTAATTTTAATTTTTTTAACCCCTATATTACATTTGTTGCAGTCATTTTGCTATTTTTTTATAACCTGTTCACAGTAGTGGTGCCTACTCGTGTTACATTGAGTTAATATTTACTTTTTCTTTTATTAGGTGTAAATGCTGAA
Source organism: Stenurella melanura (assembly GCA_963583905.1). Taxonomy (NCBI): domain Eukaryota; kingdom Metazoa; phylum Arthropoda; class Insecta; order Coleoptera; family Cerambycidae; genus Stenurella; species Stenurella melanura. The sequence goes on from OY757309.1 coordinate 201,929,232, forward strand.
ATTGTAATATTTGGTAAATCTGATAAGTATACCGAATTCTCAGATTTTCTGCAAGCTAATGATGAAGAAGGAGAGTTTAATCCAGAACCTATTGCAAACTTGCAAGACACGGCAGTAATTCTGTTCAGTAGTGGATCTACTGGATTGCCAAAGGGAATAATGGTAAACCACTATGGTCTTATATGCCAAGCTGTCATTCTTTGGTGAGTAATTGAGACATTCTTTTATAATTATTTCAATTTTGTGTTATTCAAAGTTATTTAGTATAACTTAATGGAACTCGTTTTATTTTTTATTTCCATCATTTTCATACTTCAACCATATATTCGACTTTGGTACAGACAAAATGAGAGTTAGTTATGTGTCCCGTTCCAGTCTGTTCCTATGTATTCAGGTATGTGACTATGTTTGCATTTTGCCTACTTTATATCCGCTCCGTGCATCGCAACACTAGCGATCGGGGTGGTGAGATTGTGGTCCAGCATTTTACGTTGAGCTGCATAGGCTTTTGGTGCAAAAAGTAAAAGGAAATAAAATAATGAGTTCTGAAAAAAGGAAAGGCGAATTTAAGTCTTCAGTGGTGGATTGCGATAATACTAGTTTGAATTTGGCATTTAAGTTTTATTCACTTCACACATTGAATACATTATTTCCACATAAAGTAGCGAAACATGGTTACGTGCAGGAATTTGGTTGGCGACGAGTACAGTGAAAATTAATAATATAATATAATTTTATCTACTCTTATTAGATTATATATTAATTAGCCAACTGCTTTTGAACAAGTAATAGTATCAATAAACAAATAGGGTGATTTATAATAACTCACAAATGATTTACTATAAATCACTGCTTACAGCCAAATACCTTTAACTCCATGCCTAGCCCATCCAGTCGATGTAACGCGCGAAATAAAATAGAATTGCCCATTATTATTGAGGGAAGCAAGGTCATTTGACATGTTTGACGTTGTCAAATCAAGTTAAGGAGTAACTGTGCAAAAAATGACGAATTCGGTTAGTGAAGACCAACTATTATGTTCATATTTATTGTTATAATCGTAGATAAAGTATAGTATTCAACTTGCGATAATGGTAATAACTCACTTGATGAATTACAGCACTCACCTGCGACTCGCACTGCAAACTTCATCCGCGTGAGTTATTACTTACATTATCGCTCGTTAAATAATATACTATAACGAGCGATATTTAAGTAATAACTCACGCAGATCAAGTTTGCAGCACGAATCGCAGGCGAGTTCTGTAATTCATCAAGTGAGTTATTACCATTATCACAAGTTCAATACTATATTTTATTTGCGAATATAACAATAAATATTAACATGATAGTTCATTTTCACTAACCGAGTTCATCATTTTTGGAACAATTATTACTTATACGTCCAAACTATTAAAACATATCAAATCACCTTCCTCCCCTCAATAATAATGGACCGTTCTATTTTAATTCGCGCGTTACATCGGTTGGGCAGGCAAGGCATGAAGTTAAAGGTGATTGGCTGTACGCAGTGATTTATAAACCACTTGTGATGCATTTTGTGGTGTATATAAGGCGACCAATTAACGCGAAAAGATAGTTCTTAAATGAGTTGGAGTTGAGATAAACACAAAGTGATCCCAAGTGAACAGAAAAGTGAAAATATGACAAAGGCACCTTACACGTTCAGTGATAATGTCATTACCTGAAAATAATGACATTATTAATGAACATGTAAAGTTGTAAAACTGGAGTGATAACAAGTTTATCGGCTCGGTGGCGCAATGCTAAGGCGTTTGGCTTGCGACCACGGAGTCCCGGGTTCGAATCCTGGCCAGAGTATGGATGTTTAGTGGCGTTTTTAATGTGTTACCGAGATGGTAGCAGTAGACTAGACCGCTGTTGGCTGGCACAGCATGTCTAGTCGCTGTTATCTATCCTGAGTTCGAGTCTCAGCTGCGGTAGATGGCCATATCGCAGGGAACGGTTGTTGTGTTGATGTCTATGTGTAGGAATGTGTACGTGTTCTGGTTGAGTTGTGGAATAGCAATAGCTAAAACTCCTCCAGGACGCTAATATAAATATGACGATTAGAAAAAAACAATGAAGCGGTAATGAAGCGTAAGTATCAGGATATTTTGATATTCAAGCATCATTATTAGCAAGTGGAGTGTAGTAATGACCTGTTGGAATGACATTACTGAACGTGTAAGGTGTCTTATAGAATAAACAGTATATAAGGCTGTTAGTTAGTAAACGTGTTGTAGATAATAGTAAACGTACTGTTTAAAGTAAGTTATTAAATACATTGTGATAATTGTTATCTTCTGTTATAATTTCCCAACCCACGGATTGTAGGGGTGTTTTCTAGGGGGTGGAAACCTAAAACATTATTGACCATCGTGTACCAAGAAACTTTTTCTGGTAAATCCACAAATTAAAATGTATTCCTCGTCCAAAATGTGGGTTATTGTATACCGAAAACTGATATACAGTTAAAAAAAAAAACAACGTGAATAAGCCCTGCCCTGTCCACTCTGTAGAGTATTAATTATAATAAATGTTAGGAGGTGTTGTATATGACAATAGAAAAATGATGATATTAAGACCAAGTGTCATAACTTATATTCATTAAGATTATTGTTATTATAAAGATATATAAATACAATACACACTCTATATCAATAGTGACAGATTTTTCATTTACTATTTTAATATATTTTAAGCATATATATTTATTTTAGGCAAGCTAATATTTTAGGCACAGTTGCGTTAACATACGCCTCTCTGTATTGGATATCTTCCGTTCTGTTCTGTATTGCTACTATATTTGCTGGATCAGCAAGAGTTATATGTAAAAGATTTGATCCAAAAGAGTTATGGTATCTGATCGAAAAATACAAAGTAAGTTGTAATGCTAAGAAAAATTGTAGCTGAGAGTAAGAGGTGGTTAATTTTGCTTCCACCTTCACGTAGTGGAGTGGATGTATACTTATCGAAACTCACGAGACAACTGTTATCAGACATGTTTTTATTTTAATTTAAATTTTATTAGCTTCCGCTACATTCTCCGTTGTCATAAAAACTTCTTGAATATATACAGGGTGTCCCAGAATTAAGTTACCGGACGGGAACCTCTAATTCCTGAGGTTATTTTGGGCTCATGTAACCCAACTTGCCTTAGTCCAAAAGTACATCCCTGAGGAATTACATCCTCTTAAACTGAGACAGAAAAAGAATTTTTTTTCCAATAATTTCCGTTATAATGAAGAAAAATTTAAATTAAACATATACTTGCTATTTCTGACGGTACTAATGAATTAATTTTTGTATTGCCTTGACAATGCCACAGGTTTTCTGTTTCAGATGCACTTATGACCTATAGGGAAAAACGATAATTCTTGATTTTTGGTTGGTATTACACAAAATTTTAAAAGTACTAATTTGTGTACTAAAGCAATTGGACATTATGTGGAGCATTTGTTATGAATATATTTTTTGTTGAATAAACTACTTTTCTGTTATTAAAAAAAATTGTTCTGGAATTGTAAATAAATGTTTACAATTCGATGCAAAAACGGTAATTTCTTGTATTTTGGTTAATATTACACAAAACGTTAACAGTACGTTTTTTACAGCCCTTTCAATGCCCTGCAAAAATGTTCAATTAATCAAGCTATCATCAATATAACTGGGACACCCTGTATAGTGCAATTCTACTTGAAGTAAACGTTTATTTTTCCCGATCCAAGAATGTTGTCAAATATGAAAGGACTTAATTTTAAAAATGGGCATATCTTGCTTGCGATTCGAAGATCCACACTCTGTTGATCCTTGATGGATCTACAAGTATATCGTGGAGTAAGAAAGTTGTCAGTTATAATCGAAAAAATGCACCATTACTTGGTATATTTGTATCGACAGTCGCAGTCACGATCAAATGAGGACATAATATAAACATTTATTAAAGTTACAGTCCTCAGGAAGATTTGAGTTAGGATTGAATAATCAAATTTCATTTGTTCCTCAATATGAGAAACAAATATTGCAGTTGAAATATTTATTATTACATTGTAAATAAATGTTAGCTACACCTTTGCTCTTTAATAATAGTACAAGGGAAGTAAGAAAGATTACACTACCGAGGCTGTGGGCGTTAGCGAGGGATTCGGACAGACAAGGTAGTGTAAATCCTTACTTCCCATGTAAAGTACATAATTTCTTTCACTATCGGTACGGTGTTTTATTTACTACCAAACTTTAATTAATGTTAAACATCAATTTGATAGGTATTTTCATCTCGTTGAGACAATGTTAAATAATAACCTTTGCGTTGTCAAGGTAGCGACTGTTTGTTGACAAGCCAACACAATTATAGGAATTTGTGACAGTTGCGACAATACAAGAAATGAATAAAAAGGTAATCATTTGGTGTGAAAAACCAGGTTGTACTTTTACGATTAATGTTAATGAATTAAATTAAAATATTAAATAGAATCGTTTATTCACTTACTTCTCTTGGAAAATAATATTATTTCCCTGTTGTTATGACAACCACGTAAACATCGTGTAAAATCAGCCTACTTCCCTCGACAGACATATCATAACTGCTACCTACTAGATCGATAGTGAAAAAAATATATTTTTCTTCATTACGATCCCAATATTTCTTCAAAAGTTATCAAAGCTTTCGTACCAAAATGCAAGTGCCTAGGAAATAGCGTGCAATTCGACGACGAAAAGTTAGCGGCTGCCAGTCAATCGAAGATATGCTCTACAAGTTCTCCTTCTCTTTGGAAATGTTTGGTATGTAATGCAGTAAAACAAGGGATCGGCTTCGGAATGCTTTGTAATGGGGCAGACTTTTTTCCATTCTCTGCTAAATTGTATCCATAATATATGACGAAAAGTTTTCTTGCAGAAAGTTTGGCATTAAATGCTCCATATTTTGCAGCAATGTGCAGGAATTAATTACGAGAATGCAAATGTGCCAGAAGTATCACAAGATGTCTATAAAGATATCGACAACGAAGTTGATATTGCCATCGAAAGTATTAATATTGAAGAATCGTCTTCTCAAAATTAATAATGTACAATATTTTTTTACCTTCACAAATAAAAATGTTATTTTTTGAAATGCGTTTATTGTTTATAATGTTTTCCTTCAATATTATTTATTTAAAATTCAGTTTATTTTAAATAATGAATAAAATTTAATTTTAATATTATAAAGCTCAATAACAAGCATTAATTCTTGAAATATTTCTTTTTCATAAAAACGTAATATTTATTTTAGAACGATAAGCAAAAATGAGCATTTTTATTGAATTATCTTAAAATTTTTGTATTATTGCACAAAAAAATTGATTTACTGAAAATTGAAAGAAGAACCGTATGAGAGCAAATGAGGTAAAATATGGCAAAAAATATCTCGATCACCGTTGGCCGTACGGAGCAGATAAAAAAGCAGTTTCTTTTCGGTTTTTCAATTGCTTTTTTTCTCTGAACACTTATATGTACCTGGGATGCTGTAAAAAAAGTTATGAACGAATTTCGGAAAAAAGAAGCAAAAGTGAATTTTCGTAAATTTTTAACTTTCTTTAATTACTTTTAACACTTGGATTTGAAATTTAATATTCTACAAAAAGTATTCTTGTAAAAATCTCCAAATTTGCATTGTATTTGAGTTATTTTAAAAAAACTGACAAATGGACTTCTTCGGATGGCTTTCAGAAACGCACCACGCAATTTAGTATAGTCGCGTCGTTTTATCATGAAAAATCATGAAAAATCTGAAAACCTTAAAAAAAACGTACAGGGTCAATTGACTTCATTTTTGTTGCAAAGAGGCATTTAAAAAAACAGTACCATTTATTTTCTGGCGGAAATGTTTGGTTTCATTTTTTTTTCAATAATTTTCAAATATTAATGGCCAATTTAATTAAATTAATTGAAAAATTTGTTATCACACATAATATTTCATAGAATTGGACGAAAATGGTTAATCGGGGTTTTTGGGGACGCTGATCACGAATCTGGAAAATTTGGGAAATCAAAAATGGCAGACCGGTAATCGGGCCATTTTCCAGAAGAAATGAGAATGGATATCTTGACCTTGAAAGTCTGTACTCGGGGGTTTCGAAGTCGCGGATTACGAATCCCAGGTCTAATTTGCTAAATTCAAAACGGCGGACTGAATTAGACTCAATTTATCAGAAAACTCTCGTATTCTTTTCGTATTTGGGCTGAAAATAAGTACTCGGGGGTTTTCGAGATCGCTCATGACGAATCAGAGGTTCAATTTACGAAATTCAAAAAAGCGGACCGGAAGAACAGTCAATTTCACCAGAAAACCTCGTATCTTTTACTTTTTTGGGCTGAAAGTATGTAAAATATGAGTATTTCCTGAAGAATATACTATTTCCTGTTCGCGATTTTGAATTCTCCCTAATTGGACATCAGATTCATTATCAGCATTGACGAAAACCCCTGAGTTCCCACTTTCAGCCCTAGAAAGGAAGAATACGATTTTCCGGAGAAATTGACTGTTATTCCGGTCCACTATATTGAATTTCATAAATTGGACCTCTGATTCGTGACCACAAAATCCCTCGAGTACATATTTTCAGCCCAAGTACGAAAAAAATACGAGTTTCTCCTGAGAAACTCCCGAGTACTTATTTTCAGCCCAAGTACGAAAAAAAATACGAGTTTCTCCTGAGAAATTGACTATACTTCCGGTCCGTCATTTTGAATGTACCAAATTAGACCTCGGATTTGTAATCAGCGACCTCCAAAACTCTCGAGTATGGATTTTCAAGGCCAAGATATCCGTTATGATTTTTTCTGGAAAATACCCGATTTCTGGTCCGTCGTTTTGAATTTCCCAAATTGGGAAAATTCAGATTCATCATCAACGACCCCAAAAATCCCCAATTAACCATTTTTGTCTACTTCCATAGCATATTGTGTATGATAACAAATTTTTCAATTAATATAATTAAATTAGTCAATTATTGGACAAAAAATGAAATCAAATATTTCCGCGAAAAAATAAAAAGTTGTGTTTTTTGTAAATGCCTTTCTGAACTCTTTGAAACAAAAATGAAGTCAATTGACCCTATACCTTTCTCTTCAGAAGCAAAATGCCAAATTAACGCGACTATATTCAATAGCCTATTAAGATGTTGACTTGAAATTTGGTACACTTATGTGTCATAATGAGATCTAGAATTCTAATATTTTGAGCTTACTCTGTAGGCGTAAATAGAGGAAAATAAGTGAAGCTAGCCAGTAAAAGTCCATAGACTTGGTGTATATGCTAGAAGCCAAGACCGGCAATTTTTTTTAACCTCTGCCTGAGTAGTTGTCAAAATAAAATTGTGTCTTACTGTGTGTATGACAACAAAAGTTCTCAAAACATTTTTGGATATCCTCCATCCTCATTATCAATTCGGAGATGACGGAGATTTTAAATATTATATTATTAGAACTCTATGAGCAATTATTTTCACTCGCTATAGTGCAAATATAGTATGTTGTCGTATAGAGAAACTTGGATGGGAAATCTGTATACGCAAGAAGTGATTGCTTAGGCAGTGGTTTTCTTTCCTTGTAAACTGTGCTACAGTATTATAAATGCATAATCACCAGTGATCAGAATTTGGGTTTAGTTTCAGTGGCGTACATATATGAAATTTTACATTAAAATATTAAATGTAAGGTTTGTTCTCTCTTACAAAATTAGATACAATACGAACCTACCTTATGAGTTTATGATGTATATTGGCATAATAAATGTATGTACACATATTTCACACATAAATAATTGTTATAAATTCGCACAGCAATTTCAAGTTTCAAACTTTATACTTTTACTGAGTGTTCATAGTGTCAAAGTATACAGTAAGTATTTTTTCTAAATTTTCATGTGAGAGACGATTTCTATTACCAGTAAATATCCACTGTAAGGTCGAAAATGATCTTTCGCATTCCACAGAAGTGAGGGAAGCATATTTAAAGATATTCATAGGCACCTGATCAAGGAAGGTATCTGGTTCTGTAATAGTTTTTTTGCTAATGGCAAATACGACCGCCAAGTCTGGATCCCTTTGTAAAACTGCAACCCACTTTTTTTATATAACCTCACGAGTTGCACCCGGAATTTCATTAATTGTTTTTTGAAGAGTATCTAGTTTGTTAAATGTTTCTTCCAATCACAAATTTGGACATTTCAGGTTTTCTATAATTCTTATTATTTTAAAATGTTCGAAAATAAATTATAAATCGTTTTTAATATTTGGAATATTCATTAAATCCTTTGCATGCTTAATCGCAGTAGCATCATCATTTAATGTTTCTACGACTTCCTTTACTGAGTTGAAGTTAACATGGTAGTAACATATACTGCGTTTATCCATGTTTCTCAACCTGTGATCACTGATTCTGGAGGAAGCGGCAATTTAAAACATTTTTATTTTACTTAAATGTTTTATCCTACTAGGAGCTTTCAGAAAAAACTTCTTTACATTAGCAATAATTTTTTCAACATTCGTGAAATAATTTCGTACTTTTTCGTATAGGCGGTGTAACGCATGCGCTAAACAAGTAACATGTAACACTTGTGGGAATTTCTTTTTAATTTTTTACCAGCACTTAACATATGCGACACTTAATCACCAGTAAAAACGACTACTTTCTTTAAATTTTGTTCAGCCAAGTCTTGCCAAAGCCATTTTAAAGTGTTTTCAAAAAAATTAAACACTGATTCGCCATTAACTGTTTCTAAAACCTTGGAAGCTATTAAACGGCACTTGCCAGGACCATCAACACAACATGTAATTTTGTAACTAATAAATTGGCAACTTTATTTCCTAAAAAGTCTGCCGTTTCGTCTATTGTAACCCTTTTGAAGATCACTCCGAATACCTTACAGTTTTTTTCATATAATTCGCTGAGAACTTTTTTAAGTAGCAGGCTTTCACTTGGAACATGTTGCCCCACGCAATATTTGTTTAGAAAATGTGTAAAATGAACGTTATATAGTACACTCTATGGAAGATTTAAACAAACATTAACAAATAGCCAAATCGAAATAAAACTCGTCCTTTGAAACTATCTTTTCTTTTTTTATATTACACTCGTGCGTGTAGCTATTTTACATGTTTTAAAATTATTGCAAATTTTAGTTTTTCGCCATCAAAATGTACTTCTTTATAAGGCTTAATCCATTTTCGACCGTAGTTTTCCTCGGACTAAAGTGCATATTGATAACAAGTCGTCCTTTCGGTAAACACAATTATAAAATAGGCGATGTCCTGGGCCAAGTTCATTCAATTTAAAGGCGAGTAAATAGTAAATAATGTTTGACGTGTATTGCAAGCGTGTCGGCCACGTGTTGCAGGTGTGCATTGTTTACGCGCTCTGTTTCTTTAACTTCAATAGCGTTTTTTGTCTAAATAGATTATTTAATTTATATTACACGAAAAATAAATCAAAGTTAATTTATTTTTCAGCAAACTAAACATCTGTGCTTAGTTATTTATTTATTTATTTATTATATTTCAAAAAATCATTGTAATGACGCACCTGGAAATTAAACCCAAATTCCGATCACTGATAATGACGCAAATTTTGGATTATCTACCTGAGAATGACTGATTTATATTCAGTCGACATACGTTATCGAATTTTTTTTATTGTCATCTTTTGTAGGTAACCTGTCTCTTTAGTGCACCTATCCAGATAGTTGAAATGATTAAAGCAGGTCGACCAGATGGACTCGACACTAGCAGCCTCACCACCTGCGTCATTGGAGGGGCTACTTTATCGGAAAGACGTATGCTTGTGCTTCGAGATTTGCTACCAGGTACATTTGTTTTTTTGGCATACGGACAGACAGAAGCTGCTGGTACAATAACTATGTTTCAAATGAATCAAGTAAAACATACATTATCCCTGCATTATAAACCAGAATCTGTGGGATTTCTTGCACCTGGATTTGCTTGTAAGGTAAAAACCTGTTACATAAATCTTATGGTCTAGATGAACTTAAAGAATCGACTACTTAATTTCCGATTTTGCTGTTGACTTGCAGGCGTTGCTGTGAACATCAACTTGAAATTTTGCGCTATGATTTATCTCTATTAAAAGAAAGTTTAGAAAAATGCTAAAGTTTCGTTGAAATAAACGTATTATGATGGAGGATTGTTATCTGAATGTAATATAAAATAAGTAAAAACATTTTTTTAAATTAAACGGCTTTATTGCAAAGAAACATAATAATGATGCAGATAACGCACTAAAAGCTAAAAAGTAGTTAGGTAGGTACCAGGTACCAGTCATCACACCACTCTCCTCATCAATCTAGAGCATTGATTAGACTAAAATAAAATCGTGGGGGCGTGGGGTAAATAGGTATAAATAAGTAAAGCAAGCTACTAAGAGTGTAGAAACTTGAAGGTGTAAATACCAGAAGCCAAGGACTCAACTCTTTGACGCAAGACGCAAAACCCTTTGTACGCGCCGGCTAATTCCTTTGTCGGCATATCTGGCTGTACCCGGCGCTTTTGATATTTACTAAGAGGAAATACCCTATATCTATTACGTCTACTATACATAGTTATCTCATCATCTAACTATTCACAGGCCCATAAAAAATAACTGACTTTAATATAAGTTATAAATGCATTATCTTTTAGTTTAAGGTAGTAACTTCAATGCAGAAAAAGTTAGAAATAAAAATTTTCAAATTTCACATTTCACATTTCACAAATTTACCAGCACGTTGAAGTTACAAAATCCAAAAAAGGCTGCATATTCACTTTTTTGATGATATTTTTTTATGCAATTTTTTAACTATTAATTGATTAGAAACAATTGTTATATTATACATAAACTCAAATATACATTTTTTTGAGCTATATTTTCAAAATGTGTGAGTATTTTTTTATTTTTAGGAAACAATAAAAAATTGGCCATTTGGCTAATTTCAACATGCTGGTAAATTTGTAAATGTGAATATTTTTATTCCTAACTTTTTCTGTACTGAAGTACTACCTTGAACTAAAAGATAATGCATTTATAACTTATATTAAAGCGCAAGAAATCAAGAGGTAACTATATTATATTGTTATTTTTATATACTAATAGATCTCAATAGCTTGTAAAATATCTAGCGTTTTTTTTTCGGACAAGGAAGAAAATATAAGGATAGATTTTTAATTTTATCATAAAAAAAATATTATAAAGTTACAACATTTTGAAATTTTATAAATTAAATATCAGTGTAAAATAAAATTTCAAAATGATGTAACTTTATAAAGAATGGAGATTCTTTGACAAAATTAAAAACCTGCCCTTACATTTTTTTCCTCGCTCGAAAAAAAATACACTATTGATATTTTACAAGTACTTTTCCAGATATCAGGGGAGCACTGCACTTTTTGGAAAAATAATTCGCAAATTCCAATCAAATATTTTTTCCCACAAAACGTCTCCGTTTGGCTTTGGTAGTGATCCACTAAAGTTTGGCATGGGTCCCATGCTCCTTTAGTAAGTTATGGCTAACCAAAATTTCACGGGCCGTCGCTGATTACAAATGTCACCAACATGACCACACCCACTCTATTGTTTTAGTGCACAAAATAGAAACAGGGCATTATCAAAATTTCGACGATCTAAAAGAAATGCTGATTGGACATACTATAAAAATCTGGCGATAAAAGAAGAAAGAGAGGCTTATCTTAATAATGTATAAGAGAATAAAGGTTTACTACCTTTATTCTCTTATACATTGAACTATGAAATACTTTAAATATCTTAAATACAACAGAAACTCGTATTAAAGCGGAAGTATCAGATAATTTATCTGACCCTAATAGAGTTGATAACTATTTTGTATCAATATGCAGTAGGAGTGACTGTGAGAAGAACATATTAAACAACTATATAAGAACAGTAAATTTTTTTAATTTAAATCGGTAAGTGAGAATGACGTGGTAAAATCAATTAATAATATACGATCTAATACAACAGGACACGAAGGAGTCTCGACCAAAATGCTTAAGTTGTGCATACCACAAATAAATTCACATCTGACTTTTATTATTAATCAGTGTACCTATATCAAAAGGTGTATTTCCCGAATTATTGAAAATTGCAGTACTAAAATCACTCAACAAGGTTAAATCTCCTACTGAGCTCTCGGAGTTGCGTCCTGTGAGTTTGTTACCCGTATTATCGAAAATTATTGAACACTCAATGTATAACCAATTGATAGAGTATACAAATGAACATAATTTCCAAAAATCAATCTGGTTTTTTTAGAAAAGGTCATAGTACTACTAGTGCTCTTCTCAAGATAATTGATGACATGATCAAGGGTTCTGACCACAATAATACTACAGAATTAATAATGCTAAATTATTCAAAGGCATTTGAAATTCTTAACCACGTTTGTTACTCGCTAAATTAAAATTCTTCGGTTTCACTCACAACGCTCTTAATATCGTAACATTATCGTGACAGTCACGCTGCATGCAATGTGCATATTTCTTTCCTGTAATCCAATATTGATCGTTGCATATAGCCGAAAGTATTTTGTTTAGAAAAATACATGTTTCTGTACTTATCTATCATTAGTCTTAAGTAAGAGTTGAAATAATTACTAGTATCTTTTTGCTACTAATATATTTATTTATTGGGCTATACTAGATCATAAGCTATGCATGACTGACTGCTATAACATATATAAAACACGAGCAAAGAATACATGGATAGACTCCTGGGAACAACATGTTTTGAATAAAACTACTAAATTTAAAAGTGAATTATTTATTATTTGTTTGCTTATATTAATGAAACATTTTCTTTATAGGATTTTGCAAACAGTGGAAAGAAAAGCTATCTATGAGAACTAAAGGAAAAAACTATATATAAAAATATTAATGAAATCTTTGCATTCTTTCGATAACCTGACTTCTGGTTATGCTAACAAGTAAAATTCTGATTTGCCATTCTCATTTTAACACTAGCATCCAACCTAGTCCCCTACGGCTAAGCAGGCTAAACTAGTATCTACATGATCCCCTACGATATGTAAATTCAGTTAAAAATGAGAACAAAGGCCTGAAATTAATTTATTTACGTACCTTGTCTTTAAAAATTTTTTCATTCAAATTAATTACATTTTCATAAAATCTCATTCAGTTTCTTGGAAATGCTTAGCCTTTGAAACGTTTTTCGTCCTTATTGTGGACTCATCAGAAAAGCCTAAAGCCTCATAACGATGTTCCATGCAAAACTAAGACATTTTCCATGAATGGTATAAAATAATTATAATTGACATTAATATTTTTATATATAGTTTTTTCCTTTAGTTCTCATAGATAGCTTTTCACTGTTTGCAAAATCCTATAAAGAAAATGTTTCATTACTATAAGCGAACAAATAATAAATAATTCACTTTTAAACATGCATAGAGTATATAGGCTCCAATACTAGTTAGCTAATAGATAGGTGAAGATCTGTTGTTTTTTATCAGTCAATGTCAATTATAATTATTTTATACCATTCATGGAAAATGTCTTAGTTTTGCATGGAACATCGCTTTAGGCTTTTCTGATGAGTCCACAATAAGGACGAAAAACGTTTCAAAGGCTAGGCATTTCCAAGAAACTGAATGAGATTCTATGAAAATGTAATTCATTTGAATGAAAAAAATTTTAAAGACAAGGTACGTAAATAAATAAATATCAGGCCTTTGTTCTCATTTTTAACTGAATTTACATATCGTAGGGGATCATGTAGATACTAGTTTAGCCTGCTTAGTCGTAGGGGACTAGGTTGGATGCTAGTGTTAAAATGAGAATGGCAAATCAGAATTTTACTTGTTAGCATAACCAGAAGTCAGGTTATCGAAAGAATGCAAAGATTTCATTAATATTTTTATATATAGTTTTTTCCTTTAGTTCTCATAGATAGCTTTTCTTTCCACTGTTTGCAAAATCCTATAAAGAAAATGTTTCATTACTATAAGCAAACAAATAATAAATAATTCACTTTTAAACATGCATAGAGTATATAGGCTCCAATACTAGTTAGATAATAGATAGGTGAAGATCTGTTGTTTTTTATCAGTCAATGTCAATTATAATTATTTTATACCATTCATGGAAAATGTCTTAGTTTTGCATGGAACATCGTTATGAGTGGCTTTAGGCTTTTCTGATGAGTCCACAATAAGGACGAAAAACGTTTCAAAGGCTAAGCATTTTCAAGAAACTGAATGAGATTTTATGAAAATGTAATTCATTTGAATGAAAAAATTTGTAAAGACAAGGTACGTAAATAAATTAATTTCAGGCCTTTGTTCTCATTTTTAACTGAATTTACATATCGTAGGGGATCATGTAGATACTAGTTTAGCCTGCTTAGCCGTAGGGGACTAGGTTGGATGCTAGTCTTAAAATGAGAATGGCAAATCAGAATTTTACTTGTTGGCATAACCAGAAGTCAGGTTATCGAAAGAATGCAAAGATTTCATTAATATTGTTATATATAGTTTTTTCCTTTAGTTCTCATAGATAGCTTTTCTTTCCACTGTTTGCAAAATCCTATAAAGAAAATGTTTCAAAACTACTAAATATTGCACAATACAACCAACCATTCCTCGTTGTTTTTGGCATGACAACCTGAACGTACCACGAAAATATATAACAACTATTATCAGGCTAAGATTTGGACGTGCGAGCTTTCCCGCTCACCTACATAAAATCGGCGTTGTCCCATCACATCTGTGCGATCTGTGTGGTGTTATTAGTGATCTTGACCATGTTGTCTTTTCATGTTACAAAAATAAGAATGCTACAGATATATTTATTAAAAATATTGTCCCATGTTGCAACACTATGGCTGCATTTAACTTAGTTAATCTCCTTTCTCTTGGCACTAAGCAAATTTATGAATTTATTATCGGTTTTTTGGTAGAAAGTAAAATAAAGTTATAGGTTAGCTTTGTATTCCTCTTGTCTAACCTGTTGTTTATATCCATCTTCCCGTGGTCCTTCTTGTGATGTTGATTATAATTTAATGCCCTGACAGACCCCAGGGCGAGAAGCGTGTGTCCCTGTAATTCCTCATTTTGTTAATCTCTCTCTACTCTTTTTGTGTTAGGTTTTGTTTTAGTATTTCATATTATAAATTGCTCTTTTGCGACTGGCTGTATGGTCTATGACCCAAAGCCATAAAAAAAATATATGTGTATTTATTTATTTACATTCTATATATATTAAAAAATAAATTCAATTTATTATTATTATTATTGTATGAACTTTTGCATTTGAATTGTTACTGTCCTTTTTAATTAATTGTAAATAGGACAGTGTTCACGTACAAACCTTTTCTTTAGATCTCTGTAATTAAATCGCCTATTTCTGTAGGCCTTTGTAAACATTTAACACAAATAAAACGATATAAACTTACTAAAACTTATCAGGTTGTAGATCCAGAAACGGAACAAGTATGTGGTCCTAATGAAAATGGAGAACTCCGACTAAAATCAAACCTTATTATGAATGGATATTATGGAAGGGATTCCTCAGACTGTTTTGACTCAGAAGGTTGGCTTAAAACGGGAGATATTGTCTATTATGACGAGGAACATTGCTTCTTCATTGTAGATCGTATTAAAGAAATGCTGAAGTATAAGTCGTGGCATGTAGCACCGGCAATGGTGGAAAAGGTTTGTCTTAACATTAGATACTGTAATTTAGAATTGGCTGAAAAGAGATGAACTGATTAGATTGAGTTTTATGTTACTTCACTAGTACAATTGCACCAGGAAGATATCAAATTCAACTTTGAAGTACAGTGCGATTCATAACCGGATTCATAACTTGCATGTGGTATATAAAAATCAGTAACTTGTCATTCTAAGGAATGCGATGGTTGAAAAATCTAAAATAAAGTTTCCAAAATTTTTATTTGATATCTCTCTACCATCACATTCCTTACAATTCATAACCGACAATTCCAAGGCCGATATGGATAAATCATATGACATTTTCGAAAACCACAATTGTGGAACAAAAATAAGTTTCTGAATTGCCTAAGAAGAAATTGACTTATTATAGCAATTTTTTGCTGGAAATTTGTGTAAACTTTACAAGAAGTGTAGTAAAAATGTTGGATTATGTTCGTGTGGTGAACAGCTTTTGTTTAAATAAGAGAATATTTAAAATTGTGCTTTTTCACAGTTTTCCTTCTACAGCTTAGGGATGTCGTACCTTATTACACTAGAATAGAATAAAATAGGTATGGAAATCCGGACCGACCATGCTGCGTTGAAATGGCCGTTGCAGTGGAAAGCCACAGAAGGTCAACTAACCCGTTGGATAGAACGGCTGCAACAGTACGACTTTAAAATCGAACATCGACCAGGAAGATCTGATAAGAACCCAGATGCTTTATCTAGAAGACCGTGTAAGGCCGACTCCAAGCACTGCCGCCATGTGGAGAAACAGCAAGGCACGGGAGTAGTCAACACTATTAAAATCCTCGTTCCGGATGATTGGACCACTGAAGCCCTGGGACGAGAACAGCTGAACGATGCAGAGATCGGGGCTATATTGAGAGCAAAAGAAAAAGGAATTCGACCAGAGTGGAAGGATGTTTCGGACAAAGCAGTTGGATTGAATGCTTTGTGGGAACTGTGGGACTCACTTAGAGTTATGAACGGGCTGTTAAAGACAGCATGGGAGAGCCCGGATGGGAAGCAAGTTGTTATGCGTCTAGTGATTCCCAGATGTCGAGTACCGAAAATACTTCAGGAGGTGTATAATGGAGTATCCGGAGGACACTTTGACGTTAACAAGATCCTGAATAAAGTACGTGAAAGACTTTACTGGGTAAATAGTCATCAAGATGAAAATTTTACTAAAGATAGGTGGGTTGGATGGCCAGTTTGAATTTTTTGAATTTTTGGGGGGTATAAGGTGTGTGCACATTTTTTTAAATCGAAAATTATAAAGTGCTCGTGGTATATAGTATAACTGAAACAATTTTTCCGCAAAAAAAAAATTTCTAAGTAATTTTAAAAGACATTTAGTTTTGAATTAAATATTCGCCACCAAGAAGAACAAACCTATATCCTATATCATATGTGACGTCACTCATCGTATAGATGTAGCAGTATTCAGTATACTACAGTGGTAATCTATACAACTAACATGTACCCTTCCAATTTAACTTAGCAATGGAAATAAGTTTTGAGCTTGATGATGTTGCTGAACTGAATTTGATTGAATAAAAACTTTTGTTTTATTTGGACTAATATTTTTTTTTTGTGAAGTAGCAACATCTTTGGATACGAAACATTTTCCTGTTGAGTAAGCTCTGTGTCTCACATCACTTTTAATTTTACATGTCACATATTTACTACGAAAGAATGGTTTGACCTGCACCCCCACACTTTTAGTCTGTATAATTTCACTTATGTCTGGTGGATAAAATTGTTCCAACACATGTTCGTCTGCATCTAAACTGACCTGATCAGTGCTGGTACTGGGTTGATCAAAATTTACAACTGGTGATAAATACTCCTGTTCATTACATATCGTTTCCACATTTTTAGCCAGCACAATTTGAATATCATCTTGTTGATAAACATGTTTCATCACATGTTCGTCTAATCTGACCTGCTCAGTGCTTTTGGATTGATGATAATCTGTAACGGGTGATGTATCTTCTAATATAATGGAATTCGTGTCCCGTATTAAAGTCCACTTTACTAACTGTTCTCTTTGAGGTTTTATAGGAAGAGATCATTTTGGTGCAGACGCATCTCTCTTTCTGCCTGGTTCGTAGGCAAATATGCGTGGAACTACATCCTTCTTCAGAATCATATATCCTCTCATAAGTTTGTATCGCATGTAATTTTTCATGTCTTCCTCAAGATGAAAATAATAAAGAAGTATATTTATATCTTGTAATATATTGCATAGGAGCATAGGTGGGAGTTCATAGGGTTAAATATAACTAAGTAATTAGATTAGGTACTTTCAATTCAAAATACAAATCATACCTTTACAAGCATAATTTTAAGGGAATTATATACCTAGTATGATCTATTTACAATATTAATGGTAATGAGTCATTTAGCTCTTATCGATTAGTTTCTACCATGATGATAACAAATAAATTGTACTTACATTAAAATGCTCTTCACAACAATAAAATGTCGATTTCCATTTGGGAACATTGCTATTCTCTGCTTCAAACCATTTCATTCTTCGTGAATAATTGGTTTTAGGAACACTTATAAAATTATTATTTGGGGCATTTACAGAAGTATTTCTGCATGTTGGCACAAAACACCACTTATTTGCTACTCACTCATATTTCTGACTTATAATAATGACATTAATAATATCTGACACATATTGTTTTTAACATTGGCTCAAAACTTATTTCCGTTGTCGCCTGTTGACGCCACGTGACGTCATCTTCTATATCAATGCGTGTGAAGTTAGCAACGCGTTGCCAGCAAAGCGTTGCCAACTTCACAGGTATGAAATATGACGTCACATTGTGTTTTCGAAATCATTCAAATATTTGAATGTTAGGTCGATTTGTTTATTAAATATTTATTTTAATCTGATGGTATGATTAATATGAATGCGTTTAGGTTTTCATATTTATGTATTACTTGATATTAATGCATCATTTGAAGTGAATTGTTATATAGTGCGCACACCCTGTTGAGGGTGTATGGGGAAGAATCCATACGTCAGAAATTTTTCTTTATCATTTTCGGGTTCAGCGAAGAAGAATCCCGGTCGGCATTTTTTTCTAAAACTCCGTTTTGCCTAGGCTATACCCTCTGTGCAGCTAAACATTTAAGCCAAGTTTCAAGTTTTCATGTTTATAACAATGACTAAGAAACAATTTTAAAGCCGAAAATTGAGTCGTTTATTATTTAGGGGCATCAACTTGTGCAACAAGTATTATTGTTCACGGATTACAGTTTTTTACGTACCTCTCTTACTTACATTTTTTTACTTTTTAAATTAAATACTGGATGTATTAAATCTCATCTAAGATTCCCCTTACCAGTCACTTATCCCTATAACCTATTCTAGGTGCTTCTTGATCATCCAGCTGTCCAAAAAGCGGTTGTATTCGGTATACCACACGAAGAAGATGGAGATCATCCAGCGGCTGTAATTATTTTAAATAAAAATTACAAGAATGAAGTAACTCCAGAAGATATTGAAAAGTACGTCGCTGAAAGAGCTCCAGATAGAATGAAATTAAGAGGAGGTGTCAAGTTTGTTGTATCGATTCCATTGACACCTTCAGGAAAAGTAAAAAGAAATGATATACGAAATATGGTGATGCAGGGTTTAATTTAATGAATTAGTTAGGCTTACAATCAGATTTTCATTTAGTGGTCAAAATAAGTAGTAACAAACTTGGGCCAAGACACAAACGAATTCTGAGAGGATGAGTGCTTATAAGGGTATTTTTCGGCCTTAGAAATTCTTGAAAAAGTAAATAACTCTCACGACCGTAAAGACATGCATTCTTTATTCTAGATCATTTTTTCAACAATTACTTTTTGTTTCGTTATGACCTGTTAAATACACAAAGTTAGTTAGTTATGGCACCTTTACACCCTTTACAGCAGCTGCCTATTAGGCGCATCCCCCCCTTCACTAAATCTCCTTGCCATTGCCAATATTTAGGGAGAGGTGCCTCCTAAAACCAATTCCCCAAACAAAATGGCTGCTATCTTTCCCAAAATAGCATTATAAAATTAAAATTAAAATTACTTAATATATTAAAATTGAAACTAAATTTATTATTTAATATATCAAAATTAATCAAACATTCTTAGAGAAATTGAATTCAAAGAAAGACTCCAAGACGTTATCGGAAGTCCATAGGATGCGATATCCAACATAAGGATCAACCAAAGTAGCATCGTAATGTGTTTATTTAATATTATTTTCCAGATGACTTATTTAAAGAAAAGTATTTAATATTTTTGTATGAATTTCGAATGGTATGAAAGTAAGATATGGTTCTTAATGAGACGATATCATAAATGACAAACATTTCTACGGAAATGGTATAAAATGTAATCACAGTGTGAAAAAAGCTTTGTTTTTTATTTACAACAGTCTTCAATAATCCATATTATCTCTGACTGAATCATCATATTCTTTCGTGTATTCTAGACTGAAACTAAGGAGGAAAATCACACATGGCATCATTATACATGGCATCATTTCTATTTAAGAAATGTTTATCATATATCGCAACCATTTGTAAAATCAATGGCATTAGCTTGTTTCAGATTGATAACAAAGAATTCACTTAATCATATTGATACAATTCTTACAATTGATACAAAAGAGAGGTACACATTCTACGAGGAAGCGTCTACAGCTGAAGGAGAATAACATCCTGCTTTGCATGTATACTTCACAAGATCACGACAGCCGTATCATATCGTGAAAAGAGAAGTCCACTTCACGTGCCAGTTTGAGCCATATTTCATCCATCCCTAATTATTGGGACAAGGGATTTCCTTGAGAGAGTTCATAAACTGACCCCAAATGTTGCCGTCGTAATAAGCAACTCTTGAGGCATGTTGTGGGAGTGCCTCTGTTGTTGGAGGAAGCCCGTCAAATGGTTTTTATTCAGAATCCGATAGAGTATGTCTTGTCTAATCGAGAGTCATGGCCATGTATTTTTATGGTTCATGCGGACTACAAATTGGTCCAGTTCATGGAGTACATCCATTTGAGGTTTTAAAACTAGAGTTGAAATGGTAGTGCCGGCAGAGGTAGCCTTATCGTAGCATTTTCACGTGTTGGGCGTGAGCTGAAATGTATCTTTATTTCTGAACAAAATTAGTAGACACCCACAACACTAAAAGTTCAGGGAAAAGAGATACAGCAATGACCAAAACGCCCGTGTCAACAGCTCTTATGACAATATTCTCGGTCCCATCAATGACTACATTCTTTGTGTGCACTATGATCCGGCTTCTTGAAAACAAGTACAAGTAAGTATAAGGGATGTTGCAGAGGTTCTATAATTAACATGTTTATCTGCAATGTTAGTGACTACCTTATACCATTTCGCACATTTTCAACTCGATGCTTACTTAGAAGAGAGAAAATATCTTCCTTGTTGCTGTTATTTTTAAAAAACTCACGCCAGTTGCGAGGGGCAGGTGAGTTTAGCAAAACTTTGCGTTAAATTCCTTTACCTCTATCATTATGTAGGCTGTTCTTTAAGCTTTCTGGACTATCTCAAAGCATGTCGAGTATTTTAGCAGAAACGCTCTGCACACACTTCATAATGCTCTTATGAAATTGCCGAAATAAATATTCTCCAGAGATACGCAACGATACACGGGACTGAATTGAATGAATAAGAGCAGTTCCAAAAAACAAAATGTACCTGGATGTTACCTTCATTCGCCATTTCCATAAGAGGATCAAGTATATTTGTTTAATCAACTGCATAACGAAGGTGTCCAGCAGAAGATAAGCTTGGAGGATAGGTACTGTCTTCATACATGAAGAATTTTTTCAAATGAAGTTTTGGAATATTACTGACAGTATCTGAAAAAACAATGTATGAACCATAGACCTTAAACGATTAATAATCCCGGCCTTGCTTTAGTTCGAGGTTTCTTTCGAAATGATATTCTAAAACTATATTGGCGTTTCACACTAAATCCGCGGTGTTTTATTTTTGAAATAGCGTATGCAAAAATATAAATAATTATACAGATATAATCATAAATAATGCAAATGAAGAAGAAATGGTTCTTATTACTAATCATTTGTAAAATTAACATACAAAATAATTGACTGTTATTATAGAGTAAGATCCCAGAGCCCCCAGACCTACGTAATTATAGCAAAGCTAATATTTTGACAATGAATACTGTGATATGTGGTTAAGAATGTATACATACTTCCTAGCTTGAAGGCCCTTTTACAGATAACAAGTAGGTGCAAAAGGTACATAAGAACCTTACTAACCTACATTAAAGTATGATAACTGGTTTTCATATATGTTTGACAGAATACTGTAAAAACCAATATTCATTATAGCCAGACACTTTCCGGGGATCCTAGCTTCCGCAGGCACTTTAAAGCTCGAAAGAAAACCTAACCTAACCTGACATAATAAATTTTTTGTTTTGTTCTGTTTCAAAATGACTGTGGAATCATATCTACTACCAACTATATGAAAAACGAAACAAAACAAAAAATTTATTGCGTTAAGTTAGGTTGGGTTTTTTTGAGCTTCAAAGCATGTGGCGGAAGTTAGGGCCCACGGAAAGTGTGTGGCAATAATGAATGTTGGAATTTAACAATATTCTGTCAAACATGTATGAAAACCAGCTATCATACATTAACGTAGTTTAGTAATAAGGCTTTTATGTATCTTTTGTACCTGTTACCTGTGAAAGGGCCCCGCTTTTAAGCTAGCAAATATGCATATGTTCTTAACCATATATCACACGGAGCAAGATCGGGAGGACATTTGAGGATAGTAATCACTGTAGAAGACCCTCTATTGAATATAAGGTCAGACTACATGATACCAAAAATCACCGTTAACAAGCCCTTTAATATCACCATTGGAGATAGGAAGGACTGGTCAACAGAAGCTCCTGACATACTACGAACGGGCCTAACCTGATATACTGACAGCTGAAACTGGAATATATGGTGAAAGACCCAGGACAACTATAAGTCTTTCCCTTGGGCAACACGCAACTGTATTCCAGCCAGAAACTCTGGCTATACTTGAATGTGTACTCGAGAATGCAAACCGACAATATGTGAACCAGCAGATCTCCATTGCATCAGACAGTCAGGCGGCACTTAGAGTACTAGCCTCTAACAAAGTGTCATCCCGACTGGTATGGCACTGCCATGAAGAGCTGAAAATTCTGGGCGAGCAGAACAAAGTCAAACTACTCTGGGTGCCAGGACACTCCAGAATTGACGGCAATGAAAAAGCTGATGAACTTGCTAAACAAGGGGCAGCTAACATATTCTATGGCCCAGAACCCGCGCTGGGCATTTCTAAAAGCTCAGCCAGAAGGGCGATTAAGGACTGGGTCAAGAGTAAACACAAGAACCACTGGAGCAACATTCCAGGAAATCTACATGGAAAAACACCCATTAAAGGTCCATGTGCAAAACAAACTGAAGAACTGCTAACAACGAACAGGACACAGTTAAGACTAATAGCAGGACTTCCGACAGGACACTTTCCTGTAAAGAAGTACCTGAATACAATCTGCAAATTTGATGGCAACCTAGAATGCAGGCTATGCAGCAAGAAGCCGGAAACGATTGACCACAGTGCGAGGCACTGGCTCGCAGAATATATGGCATCTACGGGCAAACACGAACAGACCCTGAACTGATCAGCACCCGTCCGACCATAGACCTGTATCATCTGATTAGAGGTACAGGGGTACTGGAGTGGGCGGAGCAGGGAGAGCACAATAAGCCCAGGAGGCCGCAGTGCCCTCGAAGTTTTCTACTAATAGACGAGCCCTGGAAAAAAAAACATATATCACACAATTCATTGTCGAAATGTTAGCTTTGCTAAAATGAGGTAGGTCTGGGGGCTCTGGGATCTTGGTCTATTACTTACTATAGACAAATGGCAATGTTGACTGGAGAAATCAAAGTAGAATTAACCTAGCGTACGTCGTTGGAAGAATACTGACATCCATTATTGGCCACTTTTATTGGTTGGAGTTCAGGTATGGTAAGAATAACAGCTAGTCAGGGAACATGATTGTATTACGATTACACCGTTTATAGAAATTGTATCAGTCAGGTAAGGTTAATCGTTTAATGAAAAAATGTAACTTAAATTTTATGGCGGTCATTTTGGTCGCCGTGTTAGATATCTCGTTGTATGGACTTTGGACAACGTTATAGAGCCTCTGGAGTTCAGCATCCCTAAAAACATGTATTCAGACACTTAACTTCAACCCACTAAAGCTATTTTGGGAGAAGTGACCCCCTGTTTGTTGGAGGAATGTATTCCAAGTGGTTACCCTTCCTAAATATTGAAAATGCATATAGACATGATGTGTGCCAAGTTTGTTGTTATCATAAAGTGCAGATTTTCTTGAGAAAAGTTACTTGAATAGTTAGCTATATCTGAAATATTAAATAACCCTACTCTACGTCATAAAAATATTGCCAACTGTTGGTATTATGTTAGTTAGGTAATTTGTGTTTTAGAAATAGCTAGAAACCCAATACTGCAATATTTGAGCAATCATTTTGCTGCAACATGTTTTAACCACTAACAAAAAACTGATTCTTGCTTGTTCATTATTTACAGTTTTTTAATAAGAAAATGAGTATATCTTTCTCAATTAATGACAGATGCTCTCCATTATATGAAAAGTTATATGCACATAAGGAAATGCTTGTACTATCACAATTAGTTCTCTTGACTCAAATATGTTTTGAATATTAAGCTTATAGCACAGTTTCCAGGGAAGAAATAGCGGCGAAAACTGGAAAACATAATCACTATAATAATTTGATTTCGTGGTAGGTCGTTAGTAGTTGAAAAGTATTTTAAAAAACTATCAAAGTCACTGTAGGCGTGTGTATATAATTCATAAATTTTGATTTGAATATGCTTGCAAATGATGATAAATTAATTTTAACACATGACAAAAATGCAAAGTATAGCTAAGGGTATCTACTTTCAATAATTTACATCCATGTTTCATTATAATTCAAAAACAGAAATGTGTCTGAAAATCGGAGACTCTTTATAAATATATTTTCACATTTTGTTCAATTGCGAATTACGGCAAACGAAAGATGGGTATCAGTCTATCCATTGGCCATCATAGCTGTGGAAGTTATAGATCTCTTGGTTCTTCTAATAGGATGCAGGTACTGATTTGCCTCAGGAAATTTTCTTTCAGAAACCCGGCAAGGGAAGCAGTGAAACCAAAGTGTATTCTTCAGCAAGCATCAAGAAGTGTGAAAACATCACATTTCATTTTTGTATTTCATCAGAGAATACAATACAATTTTTTAATAAGAAAACATGATACTAATTAAGACGATTGGGGGTTCTGTTGCTTTACACCATGTATGGATCTCCAATTTCAGAAAATTCTGTTGAAAGTTGAAGGTAATTGAGCTTTACTAAATCAACAAGTTTCAACAAACCGGTGACGTTTGCTTCATTCTCCCCACAGCTGCAGCCGCCCAACAACACTTATACCTAATATATCACCAGGTACAAAATTACTTAGAAAAACAGGAGGTAGATCGTTAATAATGAAAGTAAGTCTTTAAGAACATTAATATTATTAGCGCCATACGCACACTGAACACAATTTTTGCAATTGAGCGAAAGGTTGCAGCACAAAGTATTAATGCAGAAAGATAGCAACAAAATGCTCCACACTTTGTGGTCATTGTTATGGACAATTATACCTTAGTAGCGCTTCTGACACATCATCTGATTCATCTGTGTCTGATGCCGATTATTATTACAAAAAAAAATTCTCGAGCTCACGTGAAATTGAGTCTTTGGGTTGGATCCGGCACTGTTGTCTGCGAACCAAGTCAGCAACTAACCTCTTACATTTTTTTGACTTGCCAAAGTCATATACCCACTAGCGATGTACCATCAGATGTAAAAAAAGTAATTAAACAAAAATAAAACAATATAGAGGTTGGTGAACTGTAACAACGTTGTACTTACATTATTATTATTATTGTTTGGGGGATGTCACTGGCACACTACTACCCTCTTCAAAGACTAAAAGTGACTAAAACCATAAGCGTGGTAATAATGCAGTTTGTTCGAAAATTTAGCAAATGCAGCAATTATTTGCTTAATTTTGTAATAGTTAATGTGTTAATGTTTATATTGAGGTTTAGAATAAGCAAATTATTTTTATATTATTTAAATATACATGCAAAGTAAAATTCAGTTTTCTTTCATAATACAATTTATAGGCTATTGACTATGTAATTGAATAAGGAACTAATTCCTTAAAGGTATTTTATTATTTTATATTAATATAAAATTAACATTAAAATTACACTGTCTGCGCAGCAGGCTTAAAATGCTTAACATTAACACAATAAAAACTAGAGCCCAAAGCAAATTTTGGTGAACTGTAACAACGTTGTACTTACATTATTATTATTAATGTTTGGGAGATGTCACTGGCACACTACTACCCTCTTCAAAGGCTAAAAATGACTAAAACCATAAGCGTGGTAATAATGCAGTTTGTTCGAAAATTTAGCAAATGCAGCAATTATTTGCTTAATTTTGTAATAGTTAATGTGTTAATGTTTAAGTTTATATTTAGGTTTAGAATAAGCAAATTATTTTTATATTATTTAAATATACATGCAAAGTAAAATTCAGTTTTCTTTCATAATACAATTTATAGGCTATTGACTATGTAATTGAATAAGGAACTAATTCCTTAAAAGTATTTTATTATTTTATATTAATATAAAATTAACATTAAAATTACACTGTCTGCGCAGCAGGCTTAAAATGCTTTTTTTCTTTCATAATACAATTTATAGGCTATTGACTATGTAATTGAATAAGGAACTAATTCCTTAAAAGTATTTTATTATTTTATATTAATATAAAATTAACATTAAAATTACACTGTCTGCGCAGCAGGCTTAAAATGCTTAACATTAACACAATAAAAACTAGAGCCCAAAGCAAATTTTGGTGAACTGTAACAACGTTGTACTTACATTATTATTATTAATGTTTGGGAGATGTCACTGGCACACTACTACCCTCTTCAAAGGCTAAAAATGACTAAAACCATAAGCGTGGTAATAATGCAGTTTGTTCGAAAATTTAGCAAATGCAGCAATTATTTGCTTAATTTTGTAATAGTTAATGTGTTAATGTTTAAGTTTATATTTAGGTTTAGAATAAGCAAATTATTTTTATATTATTTAAATATACATGCAAAGTAAAATTCAGTTTTCTTTCATAATACAATTTATAGGCTATTGACTATGTAATTGAATAAGGAACTAATTCCTTAAAAGTATTTTATTATTTTATATTAATATAAAATTAACATTAAAATTACACTGTCTGCGCAGCAGGCTTAAAATGCTTAACATTAACACAATAAAAACTAGAGCCCAAAGCAAATTTTGGTGAACTGTAACAACGTTGTACTTACATTATTATTATTAATGTTTGGGAGATGTCACTGGCACACTACTACCCTCTTCAAAGGCTAAAAATGACTAAAACCATAAGCGTGGTAATAATGCAGTTTGTTCGAAAATTTAGCAAATGCAGCAATTATTTGCTTAATTTTGTAATAGTTAATGTGTTAATGTTTAAGTTTATATTTAGGTTTAGAATAAGCAAATTATTTTTATATTATTTAAATATACATGCAAAGTAAAATTCAGTTTTCTTTCATAATACAATTTATAGGCTATTGACTATGTAATTGAATAAGGAACTAATTCCTTAAAAGTATTTTATTATTTTATATTAATATAAAATTAACATTAAAATTACACTGTCTGCGCAGCAGGCTTAAAATGCTTAACAATAACACAATAAAAACTAGAGCCCAAAACAAATTTTGGTTGCTGGTACGGGAAAATGTTCAAGGAGAAAACCCGTTCGATGCAATTGGGGTCCCAACGGTCTACCCGCCGCGCCGTTGGGAAGGCGAAAAGTTAGGATTTTTAGGAGAACTACCGGTGTTGTTGTTATTGAACCAAGTAAAACGATCCATTTGAAAAAATATCTAATTTGCTAAAAAAGTAAATTCAGACAAAAATCCCATGAAGAAATAATATTTAAACCAGTAAAAAAAACTTTTAAACTCCTTTGACATCATATTAAATCCAAATCCACGTAAAAAATTATTTCACTAAAATTGACCAAAATATTGACTTTTTCATCTCGAGGACGACGGTCGAATTTTCAAAAGTACTCCAAAAATTTCAAGTTGCACGGAGCGGAAAACCGCCCCCCGACGAACTTTTTGAAAGTACCACGAATTTGGTTTTTCCAAAGTACAACGAATAAAATCACGCAGGACGGAAAACTGCTCCGTCCAACAGATTTTTTCGAAAATACAACGAATTTGTCTTTTCGAAACCACCACGAATTTGACTTTTCGAAAGTACATCGAATAAAGTCGCATAAGACGGAAAACCGCTCCGCACAACAAATTTATCGGAAGTACAACGAATTTAATTTTTTGAAAATCTCAAAAAATTGTTTTTATAAAAATACAACAACAAGACGTAAATAAAGCAGAAAACCGCTCCTGGAGACGAATTTTTCGAAGGTACCATGAATTTGGTTTTTCTCGAAAGAACCACGAATTTGATGGTTCACAAGTCGAAATCCTCAGTCAGGATGTAGCTAGTAACTATTTTATACATCAAAATTTAGGATGAAATCGATGGGACGGTTTTTCCAATAAAAACCAAAATTCTGATTTAATATTCCTCAAAGGGTTGGAGCATAATCCTCCTACAAAACCCCCAAAACGTACAGAGAAATAGTCAAAGAATTCAAAGTCGGAGGGTCGATTCCGACGAACCCAAAATACTTTTTATCAAGGCTCAGGCGGACAACGCCATACTAATCGCTCGAAGGCGAGTTGACGGAAAAAAAAGTATATTAGTGTTCGATGCCGTTAGTACGTTTATAAAAGCAGGAAAACCATCGAACTCATATACTTCTTTAAGCATCCTGACAATAATTTCGATAATTTTAGTGCAAAATTCAACGTGAATAATTGTCAAAAAGTTTCGCATACATTTTACAATTATTACTAATTGGGAGTCTGAATCTTTTTGTACAGTCGATTGTCATAGTTTTCTCGACGCTGGATGAGTTACACTCCTATGGGAGGTAAATGACTTGCCGAGTGGTGGTGTTCTTTGATGTTTGCCTTATACACATTAGCTAAGTATTGAATATTTGTATTTTTTACATTTTATGAATTATTTCAATAAATGAAAATATCTTTGGAATTCGATTTCTTATTGATCCACTAATTATAAGATTTGTGACCGACGTGTGATTCTGTGGCGTGAGTCGGACAATTACTTTCCGCGGGTAACCTTTGATCCCGCCAAGTCTATGTACTTGTCCGAATACTCATAGAATCCATCGGCGGTTTTAATTATTAAGGAGTGTTTCTGAGAAAGTGTTAATTATAAGATATATTCATTAAAAGTACACTACTCGACATAAGATTTCGACGGAGAGAGCAGACTGTAGCAATCATAGTAAGTATAATTTTGTCTATTTTCGTCTTGGGGAGTCTGAAGGGTATCTTGAATCCCCCTTGTGAGTAGAGTTGATCAGTATCGTAACGGCGATACGGCTCCGACCTAAATTATATAAAATCCTTGTCGTGTCCTTCAGACCAAAATAAACTAGGTTCATCTACATTGTACCGTAAGACGTCAAATCCGATCCACTATTTGTTCTCAAATGACGAAGTACGTTTTTATTTACATTTACCGTAAAAATTTGTCAATACGTACATGTGAAGCAGACGTACCAGAAAATACAGTATGTACCTATTACAAATACTACAATATTTGCCAATTCAATATATATATTATAAAAATAATATATGATTTATGTAGCTATCTATTTACCTAAAGTGTTTATCTATTACTAAGGTGTTAAAGTAAAACAATTGATTTTTGCATAAATTCATAAACATTGAATAATGATGATTTTAAAAAATTGAAAATATAAAATATTAATTCTAGTATGTGTATTGTGTACAGTATTACTAGTCTGATTTTGTTTTGTTGAAAGATGCATGGAATTGGAGTGCCACTAGAACGTAGGTAACAATTGTCCCAGAGATCTGAAACCAATAAATCATTCGATTACACACATTTGAAATGTACCCCTGTAAATTCTAGTGTGTTACAGATATAAACTCAAAATTAGAAAAACAAGATACAAATTAAATATTTACATCAGGGAATTAGACCAGACTAGATAAGGGTTGGGCAACAAAATAAGTCCTTACAGAAAACTGACAGTGGAATACTGTAGAACATATCATAACTAAGGAAAGAAAAATAGTCCGAACCACCGCCGACTTTCTGGGGTGAAACCGTGTCGACATTTAGGGGCGGAAAATGTTTCTTTACGACTTCTGGCTAAACTACGCATCCTGTGGAAAAAAGTTAAGTATAAAAGTTGTAGGTAATAAAGAGATCTACAACTTTTGTGGAAAGCATTTTTATCCTAACTTTAGAATATTTCGAGAAACACGCAAAAAACCGTTCTTTAGTTTTTTTATTTATTTTTTTTTCTACAAAAATAATTCTACTTAGCTCAAACTTGGTGAAAGTATACCTTTGGTGTCCCACATAAACTTTATTTACTTATCCGACAGAGTTCGGACAAGGTTCCCTTTTTTTTGTTTTTACTTCTAGTTTCAATAAATAAAAAACAATATATGGTGCAATGGCAAAAATTGCCGGAAGAAAATCGAAAAATCCGAAAAAACGACGTTCGTTGTATGTTTTATAACACCGGCTAACAAAAAAATAAAAGGGATCTGTACTAGGGACCCGACATAGTAGTCCCTATGTATTTCGATGTGTGCTGAATAGGAAGCCGATGTCCGTTTAGCTCCATCACCCACCATATTTTTGTAAATCGCGGAAATAGCCTAAAGAAATTATTATCATTCTTAGAATATTTTCGCCATTTACAAAGAATTGGTGGGTGATGAAGCCAAATGGACATCGGATTTGTGTTCAGCATGTCGAAATACATAGGGATTACTGGGTCGGATCCCGGCTACAGATCACTTTTTTTTGTGTGTAGGCCTATGTGCACAGACCCTCAAAAAAAAAGTGATCTGTAGCCGGGACCCGACACACGGAAACATGGAGAGCGCATCCTTGCATAAGATACACCATATCCAGGTCCGTCGAGAAGGGGAGGGGTGTTTTCCCCCGGGCCCGGAGTTTTTGAGGAGCCCGGAGCATTTGAGGGGGCCCGGAGCCTTTGAGGAGGCCCGGATTCTATGAGATGAAGATGCATATGTAAATTTTGCTTGTATTTGTATTAGCAAATTGTAGCTGGAAGAATCGATTCATAAAAAGCACTTCCCGCTTTTCGCAATCCTACAATCAAAAATAAAATTGCATTGTAAGGAAATTGCAGTTTATGTGAAAAGTTGTGTTGCAAGGAATCACTCCCCCCCCCTGCTCTTCGAAATTGCAATCAAATATTCTACTTTGAGGAATTCCACCCTCCGCTCTTTAAAATTATTTCGATAAGCTGTGAGTGAGGGGCCCGCATGTCACACTACCCCCGGGCCCCGATTTTCCCTCGACGGCCCTGACCATATCCTGTCCATGGCATAAAAAATTTGTTCCATTTCTGTGAGTGATAAAATACTGTATAAGAGGGCGGTGTTGTGACGTTTTATTTTGTAAGAACTAATATAATTTCTTAACTTACTGAAGCAAGTAAATTGGTTCCAATAGTAAAAATATTCGAAGCCCTTAATTCAGGTTTTTCCATCGTCAAAGTGGTTATCAACATCTCTACCTACGAAAGCAAACAAAATTAATACTTGCTGAATTATTTATTAAAATACACTAACCTGTTCAGCCTCTGCTGTGGTTAGCTTGCTTATTGGATATTTGTATAAAAACGATAGTAAATCTTGACTCTGAAACAAATATATTAAAATATCATTAGGATCATAAGCTCATTTAGATATAATTTTAGAAAAAATATATCCAGATACAACAAAACCGAATTTTTAAAGCCGTCATAGCTGCTCATTATTATTTATCATCATTAATTATTAAGAACCAACGCAACTCTTAACGAATTATTATAAAATTGAATATGAGCAAGTGGGTTGTTTGCAATAACAAAAATTGGCAGATACTGGAAACGGTTGGAACCTGCCCACCAAACATTCCTTGATTTGGTTGATAACCAGACTTGTTAGCCCTGATATATGCCGTGTACGTCTCCATTTCGCGGGTGCAAGAACATATACTTAACGACCCGCCGCATAATGGTCCCAAATCGAGTTTTTTGGTTTAAAAATGGATAGGCAACGCAAATCTTATCGGAAATGAAAAATTTAATATAATTAAAGCTTACCGAAATTCCAACAAATTTTCGGAGCCCGAATTTTGAAAAACTATTTTATTCTTTATAATATTAACATATACCTAGGCCAAAAAAATGTATTTGAAATAATTTTTGATATAATAAATTGAATAAATTACGATAATAATAACATACGATAAAAGTATAGAATCCAAGAATATGTCAAATGTTAGTTTGGCAGCTGTCAATTGACATTTTTGTCTAATTTGACAGGTAATTTTACTTTACTTTATTCTATAACTAGCTTTGATCATTCAAAAAAACTTCGAAGTAACTATCTCTGTTTCAGAATTGTAAAATATAGGTCGTATATCATTTCAATGCTGTCAAGCTGTCGATAAAGGTCTTATGACAGAAAAACTGTTTAAAAAATAATTATTGATATAATATACTGAATAACCATACGATAAAAATATCGAGCCCTTGAAGCTGAAGATCATAACTTGAGTATTGATGATCTCACTAGGTCAAAATTTAATGCATAGTTTGAAATAAGACATTTATTGACAGCTTAACAGCTGTCAAATGACATATGAGCTATATTTTATTTTCTGACAAAAATAGTTATTAGCATATGTGAAAATGATCATATTAACCCTAAAAATATGACCGAAAGTAATGTTGGGCCGTTAAACTCATAACAACACGATCTTGCAGTTTTTGACAATCTAGACACCTTTGATTGTCATTTACATACTTTGACATTTCACATAGTTTTGCATTAAATGTCAATTTAAACCAAAATTTGGAATCGGAACAAACAACAAAGGTGTAAATTAACAATTAGCAGTAGTAGTAGTTAGTATTTATAACAAGATTTTGGTTTTATCTAATGTTAGGCGAAAAACAGTTGTGTGTCACACATGCAGAAAACTCATTAGCAGCCCTTATAGCTATCAGCTGCCATCGTATAAACAAAATAAAGCAAAATCAGCTGTCAAATTAGACAAAAAATGTCAAATTGACATTTGAATTATATTCGTGGATTCGATATTTTTAACGTATGAAGTTATTCAGTGAATTATATCAAACATTATTTCATCAAATTTTTTTTGGCTTTTAACTTAAAATTATAAAAATGGAGAATTTGTTCTTGAAATTCGGGTTCCGAGAATTTGTTGGAATTTCGGTAAGCTTCAGTCTAAAAAAAATATTCATTTTCGACACGATTTGCGATTTCTAGTCATTTTTTAACAAGAAAACTCCATTTGGGAGTAGTGTGCCGCGTGCAGTTGCAGGACTTGGAACTTGCATATCCTGCCAGAATTTAGTTTTCAACAATAACTTAAAAATTACCAAGGCATTTGCAGTTTTAATTTTTACGTAATTTTAGGAAATTAAGAGATTTCTTTATTTACTACTGATACCATTTTGTTGTATTTGCAGATCAATCTTTAATTTCTTAGAATTAAATTCGAGATATAGTTTGACTTTTTTGAACAGTTCTTATTTATTTATGGAACATACTATTAAGCATTTTAGCGGCCAATGCAAAACGCCAAGAAATATATGGCACTGTTTTGATGCATATTTCACATTGATATCATAAGTAGGTACACTTAGCTTTTATCTTAAACCTAATTAAAAGAACATGCACGAATACAGGCACCATATTGAAAATATATGTTATTTCATTTAAAAGAAATATTTATCGATATTTATTGCGGTCGGTAAATCGAACATTACGGTATCTGATACCGTAATGTAATACATTACGGTATCAGATACTGTAATGTGATAACTTTTTTCAGTTAAAAATATAAGAAATAAAATATTTAAATACAATTATTTAATACATGAACAGTTTATTTTCCTTCGAAATCTCCATAATACAAAACAGTGCAAATATTATACTTTTAATTATTTGACAGTGACAAGCTAACGACAACAATAATTTGCTATGAAAGACAATAGCTATGACATCGTTAAAGCAATGTGATTGTTAGATTACGAACTGAATAGTATTTTTCAAATTCCAATAATTACAACTTTTTATTAATTATAAAAAGAATTATAAAGACAATATGAAATAAAATATTATACGATACGCGTCCGGTAGGTCTCCTTACAGTAGTCATTTATATTCCGGACTCGGCTTGTGCTTCGTCTCGTCCGTAAAACAACTCGTATTGTAATAAATCATCTGCCGGACGAACGTAAATTGCTAATATAGAGCGCCTGCACAATTTGACAGCTGCCGAGATTCGAAGCGGTGCTGCCAATTGGCGATTTTCGGCATTTTTTTAAATCTGTGGATATTTTTAGGATTATTTTGATATCAAATACAAATTTGTTTCTCTTTTTTCTCTACACACAGTAATGATTTATTTTTTAATTTTTACTTAAAAAAATTCTCATTCTCCATAGTTTCACTATTTTTAGAAAAATTCTTAACAATATTAGACTGCGGCACCCAAAATTTGTGCAAGTGACAACCTTCTAACCTATCTTCTAACTAAAATCGGACATTTTCGGACTTTTTCATGTCAGTTGGCGGATAATTACAGTTGATACTATTGGTAACACTGATTGGAAGGCACACAACCTCAATCTTTTAAATTGGCGTGAAATGCGCAGTTTTCGTTTGCTTTCGTAAATTTTCTGTGCTATCAGCTATTGAAATAAACAGTATTAAGCTTAGTTTTCATTATAGGATTGATCTTATTATACTATATATAGAGCATATTTAGATTATTTAAGATTTAAATGCTTCTAATTATTCTGTTACTAGTTTACGACAATAAGCTGTTATGTTCTATGGTATGTGGTTGTCGAAGTTGAGACGAATGCCAATTTATGCTTTAATAGGTATATGATTATTACTTAACATTAGAATTTAACGCTATTATGCAGGATACTTAAAAAAAGGGAGTACTGCATGCACGAAAATAAAGTTACGGTTATTTCAGATGGTCATCGATTTACACCAAAGAAGACAAGTCGGTTAATGCTTTACCGCTGCATAACTCATATATTTATTTGGTAGCCAATATAGATGAGTTACATTACTTAATGGCCTTATTTTTAATGACTTTATTTATATTAACGACACGGCGGATTTCAGCTATTGCTGTTCTACCTCTCAACTAGGACACATACACATAGACTTCAGCACAACAACCATTCCCTGCGATATTGCCATCTACCGCAGCTGAAACTCGAACTCACTGCTACCGTCTCGGTAACATATGAAAAACGCCACTAAACATCCTTACCAGGATTCGAACCCGGGACCCGTGGTTGCAAGCCAAACACATTAGTAGATACTGCGGCGCCACTGAGATGGCTAGTTCAGCAGGTTTTCCTAAAAATGATTGGGTATCAAATTGAAATGAAATTATTATTCACAAAGATTCTCTGTTAGGAAATGTCTGGAACTATGACAATATTTCATCATTGACTCAGTAAGATCGGATTTCTTTGCTCCTTTGATTGGTCACAAAATTTTCTTTCTTTGGAGTAAATCGATGGCAATCTAAAGTAATCATAATTTTATTTTCGTGCATACAATAGGCATCTACCACTATATATTTATTAACTATGTTACATAATAAGCATTAAATTCTAATGTTAAGTAGTAATGCTCCATATATAATAATGATAAGATCAATGGGCTTGTTCGGCATTTTTTTTATTTCATAAATCGAAAGTGCAAGTATAACATAATGGATCTGCAAAAAAAATCAGAATCTTGTTCGCACGTTTAGTATCTTAAAAACTATTACAAATCTCCACCTCGCGAAAATGGGGCGTGGTCAGGCGCTACGTCACTATACGCATAGACTCGGCGATCCCACTAGACTTGATGCTCCTTAGTTGTTATAATTATAAGTGTTTTCGAAGTATTGTTTGTTTTGCTTACTTCTTGACAGTAGGGGAGTACAATTTGGTGAAATGTCAAAAAATTACAATTTTCTCTCGCTCCTGTCGGGACGAATTTTCGATTTAGACCCTGCAATTTACGATTAGGATTGATCGATTGATCTTCTCCTTTCCGTACAGATATATAGCGAACTTCCACTCGACGTATTTATTACCAGCGTTTGAAAATTCCATGTTTTTCGACTTTTCAGGTTAAATTTGAAAGGTCCCAGAAACCCACGTCACTTGCGTGTAGTGACGTAACAAATGAGCGCTCGGTATTTGGAACTATTACTAATTTCAACTCCTTATATCTCGAGAACGGAAAAAGTTAATAATACGAAATTTTAAGTGAATAATGAGAATATCGAGTACTACATGAAAAAGTATAAAAACCATATAAAAAGAATATAATGGAACAAGCCCATTCTATAAATTGTTTAAACATGAAGAAAATAACTAAAAACACATAGCACGTCTCGCCAAATCAAGGAAAATGCTATTGTACAAAACACGTAATCATCTATATGTAATGAAAACTAAACTTAAAACTGTTTATTTCATTAGCTGATAGTACAGGAAAGTTCAAATAACAAATGAAAACTGCGTACTTCACGTTAATTACTTTGATTGAGGTTGGGTGCCCTTCAATCTCGGCAGCTTGACACGCACCCTAAATACTTGTTAAAATATTAGTAATTGTCAAATTCAAGCTCTGAAAATTATATCAACTACGATACTAGCACAATTTGGGTGGGTGTATCGAGGTCTGCTTAGATGAAATAATAGATATCATAGTATTCAAAATAATCCTACGTTACAGGACTTTCAGAACAATTCTTTTTTAACGGAAAATGATCGGAAAAGAATAAAGTGCGATAATATCGTTGAAATCAGAACTATATCTACTTTCGAATAGTAAAATAAAATAGTATACTATGGTGAAGAGCAAGAAAGTGTTTGTGTCACAAGGACACTAAACATCATCCGATCTACATCAAAACCTTTTCAGCTTATGTACATTACTAATGTTACCCTTATACCAAATCTCCTCAAAAGTTGTTGCCTAGTTTCGGCATTATCGGTCCCCATACATACATACATACACACAGATATTTTTTTAAAACCACTCTTTCGTGTTCCTGGGAATTCAAAACGTAAAGATCTGGTCGCTTCTGGTATCTGTAGTGATTATTTTCAGTGAATTTTCTCATCTCAACAGTCAACAAACAATACCAGTGTCTTACTAGGAGCCGTTCATAAATGATGTCACGGGCGAGCATGACAATATGTGATACAGGGGGGGTATCTGTAGTGGATCTTTTCAGTGAATTTTGTCACGCCTTGAGTGTGACGTGACAGGGTGAGGGGAGGGATAGAAGAATTGGCAAAGTAGCATGACATCATTTTTGAATGGCTCCTTAAGATACGAGAAGTGCATTAGTTTAATTCTTTTAAACTCTAGCTTGAATTCGCTTCCCTTCAACCATTCAATTGCCATGGCATCCCGGTATCTAGGATATTTGACTGGATAAGGACACGAGTGTTCGAGTTGATTTTATGTTCACCTAAATGGCGAATACATGATATACATATAGACAGCATTAAGAAAATGAGTATAACAATAAGTGTAGCTAATCTAAAGCCTGTAACATGAAGTAACTTTATATTTGTTCCTTATTTGAATACTAATATCCTCATAGTTCTCTACGACCATGAGAATTAACATTCCGACAAGTAAGAACAACTTTGTTTGGAAAAAACTTCGGAAACCAGTGGGGTTCAATTACTAATGGACCCCTTGTAATAGTTACTGTTTGTGTAGATTACTTACCAAATTAGATATTTTATCTATAAGTGTGCAAAAAAGAGGCACAATTATCCACATTAATATATTATCAATGGTGACATAATAGTTTCTTGTGGTCCAAACATTTTCCGGATGATTCTTATATAAATCGTTATAATACATATAACTCTGAACTCCTATAGCGACATTAAATATAAATTGTAATACAAAATATATGACATTACCAAACGCCAGCAGATGGTTTTTGTAGTTCCAACACACTGCCAAATGAAATCTTTGAAAATACTTAATTTTGTCAATCAAAGAAGTAGTTACCAAACTCGTGCTATTTTTAACTTTGCACACTAGAGCATATTTGAGTGTTTTTTCGATGTTCTTGTAGCATGTCTTTAGAATAACATTGTACAATACGATTGTGGTCATAATATAGACTGTGAAGTTCATTGCATTAAAAAACATAAACGAGGTACAAACTGATAATAATATAGCCTCGAGTGATGAAGTATGTGTTGTTGAAAGAAATAAGAAAACGGAAAGGTATAATGATAAGTTAGAGTAGAGGATTAAACCAGATACTTGAAATTTTCTTGTAATTGCCTTCGTTAGGATTGTGTCAATTCCAAAATACTTCCTTTTTTCAATGATTTGTATTAGACCGTTTGCAAAACGAATGTACTTATTATTATACATATAGAAACAACTGATAATTGTTAGTGTGGTTAGATATTTCATAGCCAAAGTTGCGTATTCATAAATAACTATTAATTCCAAGTTTTTTGATGCTGATAATATGTGCAGATTTAAGCTGAATCCAATCACAACGACAGAGTTGTATCCTATAGAGCAAATAGTAACATGTTTGCTGATTTTCAACCTTGATTTCTTAACTGATCCCGTATGTCGACATTCTGATTTTGCAATGTAAGTTATGAATGATCCGCAAAAAATCAACAGTCTCCATGCGCAGATTAAACAATCGTGTGTATTTCTATAAAAGAATTTGATGAACTTCATTTCTTTACTGGTCACCGTCAGTAAATACAAATGTATTATAACGCGTATCGATAACAGTAAATGAATTTTATGTAGCTCATTGATTTTAAATTAGTCGTTCTGAAAATGTAATGGGGCCGAATATAATTATAATGCAAATAAAAATATATACATAAGTATAGGGAGTTTCAAATTCCATGTTATAGAAATAATTACGCATTTTTCATTTAGTTATTATGAGGCCATAACAAATATATATTAAAAGTGAAGCTTTTTTTGTTTGCTTATAATTTTAATGAACTATTAAGCATGCGCATAGAGTATACAGATGTTTCATGAGGAATTGTATATACTTCCAGGAGCAGTAGAGGATCACTTGGGTATTCAGGAACGGCCATTGAAATTTTCCTGTTACTCTTAATTTCTGAGAGACAGGGGCGATAAACTGATTTTGGTCTAAATTTATTCTGGCCAGAACGTTCTTACTATTGATCGGATTTCCTTTAAATTTTAGACACGTTATACACTTATCACAGTTGATAGATTGCTATTATAATTTTTTTATTCCAGTGCCGGAGGTTTTTTACTTGATTTTCCGATTCCTGTAAGGATAAAGATAACCCTGCAATATTTTTTTAACAATCCGGTGTCAATTATAAAATTGTATACATCACTAAACATAAAGGTCTAATTACATTTTTTATCGCACCTTTGTTGATTTTTACTTCCCTCGCATACCGAAGGGAAGTATTGTATTCGAAAAAAAATCACCCTCCGAGATTTTTTCGGATTCTGACGTTTCAGAACACGTAGATTTCGAAAATTTAGATTTTTCAATTCCGTCAGTCTGTCTGTCTGCCTGTCTGTCTGTTGGTGCATTAACTAAAAAACTACTTGACGGAGAGCAGTCAAATTTGGTAAGTAGTTGACCCCACTGTCAGCGAATAAATGGTTAAACTTCCACTGGAAAATATACAGGGTGGTCCACCCTGTATATTTACCTACCCGTATAAACGGAATAAATAATGAAAAAAAATGTATTTGCTCAAATTGAAAATTTCCACGTTTCATGACACGCTAAACCTATTTCAGAAAAAAAAATTTGGAAAATTTTTTTCACCAACATTTTTGAAAAATTTTTTACCACGCAAATAGATGAAAAAAAATTTTTTCTTCGTTCAAATTTAACATTTCTACGTTTCATGGCATTCTAAAAGTATTTGTAGAAAAAAAATTTTTTTCAAAATTTTTACCATTTTTTAAAAATTTTCTGCCACTCAAATAGATGGAAAAATTTTTTTCTTTCTTCAAATTTAAAATTTCTACGTTTCATGACACGCTAAACCTATTTCAAAAAAAAAAAAATTAATTTTTTTTCACCATTTTTGAAAAATTTTTTACAACTCAAATAGATGACAAAAATTTTTTTCCTCGTTCAATTTCAAAATTTCCTCGTTTCATGGCATTCTAAAAGTATTTGAAAAATTTTTTTTTTTTTATTTTTACCATTTTTAAAAAATTTTATAAGTACCACTAAAATAGATGGATTTTTTTTTCTTTCTTCAATTTTTAAATTTCCACGTTTTATGGCGTTCTAAATCTATTGTTTTTTACCAACATTTTTTAAAAAATAGATGGAAAATTTTATTTTCTTTGTTCAAATTTAAAATTTCCTCGTTTCATAGCGTTCCAAACCTATTAAAAATTAAAAAAAAATTTTGAAAATTTTTCTACCAACTTTGAAAAAATTTTACCACTAAAATAGATGGATTTTTTTTTCTTTGTTCAAATTTCAAATTTTCACCTTTCCATGGCATTCGGAACCTATTGAAACAAATTTTAAAATATTTTTGAAAAATTTAACATTTATTTTAATTTATCACTACTATAGAACAGACAAAAATTTATTTTTACTCAAATTTAAAATTTCTACGTTTCATGAGATTCCAAACCGATTTTGGATACAAATTTTACCACTAGAATAGATGGAAAAATTTTTTTTTACTCCAATTTAAAATTTTCACGTTTCATGACATTCTACTCACAAAAAAAATTTTGGAAATCTATTTCACCAACATTTTTGAAAAATTTTTTACCACTAAAATATTTTAAATTTTTTTCTTTGCTTAAATTTAAAATTTTTACGTTCCATCGCATTCTAAACCTATTTAAAAAAAATACCACTACTACAGAATAGAAGAAAACTGCTTTTTGCTTCATGCACAAATAAAGAGGGGAGTTCTGTGTAAATACCTTTATCGATTTTTTTTTACAAGCGATTGAATTTGACAAAAGGGAATTTCAAGAAAAACAGCTTTATTTGCTTATAAATGATGAAAAATGGTCACATTAATTATTTATAAAAATTGTTTAAAAATATTACAAATACTTAGAGCAAATGTTCAAAATGAGAACCTCCAGCTTCCATACATTTTTGTTGGCGTTTATTTAAATTGCCAATAAATTTTCTAATTTGCGCAGGATTGTTTCTAATTCGCTGAAGTAACTGATCTCTAGTATTTATTGGACACTGCAGACTTCAGTTTTAAGATATCGCCATAGAAAATAATCGACGGGGTTGAAATCTGGTGATCAAGCCGGCCATTAAAGAGATTAATAAAATAAAACTGAGATATTCATTTGAACTTTCGTATACGTATGTATTATAACGACGTCTGGAATTAGATTATGTTTTGGGATTTAGGGGTAAATAGGGGAATATCAGTAAAACAAGTTGGTAAGAGTGCAGAAACTTGAAATTCGGTGTATGTACTAGAAGCCAGATTTTCTATAATATTTTTGAACCCCCACCACCCCTACTCCATTATGAAAAGGGCTGATAAAATAAATTGAGATATTGCAAAAATAAAAGACATTTTATTATTATTATTATTATTATTGTTATTATTATATTCATTTGAAACTTGGTGCACGTATGAATATAACGACATCTGGAACTGGATTATATTTTGAGATGATTCCGTTGAAGGGTTGGGGGTTATTTAGGGGTAAATAGGGGGAAATAAGTATAGCAAGCTGGTATGAGTACAGAAACTTGAAATTCGGTGTATGTACTAGAAGCCAAGGCCTTAGATTTCTTAATAATACATTTCAACCCCC
Organism: Stenurella melanura; assembly: GCA_963583905.1. Taxonomy (NCBI): domain Eukaryota; kingdom Metazoa; phylum Arthropoda; class Insecta; order Coleoptera; family Cerambycidae; genus Stenurella; species Stenurella melanura. The sequence continues at coordinate 201,971,257 of OY757309.1, forward strand.
ACCACATCCACTTCATTATTAAAGGGGTTGATAAAACAAAACTGAGGTATTCATTTGAAATTTGGTACACGTATGTATTGTAATGACATCTGGTTAAGACAATTCGGTTGAAGGGGTGGGGGGTAAATGGGGGAAATAAGTAAAACAAGCTAATAAGAGTCCAAAAACTTCACTTTTAGCCTATATGCTAGAAGCCAAAGCCTCAATTTTTTTTATGCCATCTTCCTCAAATATTACAATATTGAAATTTCGATGACCATTCATTTCCATATACTAGAGTACAAATATAGTCAAGATGTTTTCCTGCAAATAAATTACATGGTGGAAGGTTTTAGGCAAATCTATGTCAGAAGTTCCGTTAGCCATTAAAAGTTCATAAAAGTATTTTTAAATCATTCTATGAAAACAAAAAGTAGATAGATTCACTTGTATCGTCCTGGCACTTAGCCTACTAATCACTTTATTGTTACAAAATTACAGATTTGTGCTCCAAATCCCAATTCCGAACTTCAGTAATTTAGTACTTTAGTACAATAAACATTACTTGTAGTCCAATAATTATAAAGATTTCCATAACAAAAAATATTATCTGAGATTTTCTTTCAGTAACTGTTAGTGGAGGGATTATACATCACAAAACCACAAAACTCAGGTCTGGGGATACCGCGCAACCTCCCCAAAAAACCACCTCTTCGCTAATTAAAGCCTTATTTTACTGATAACTCGTTAACCGATGAAGATATAAAAAAATTGCTCTTTATAAGAAAGAAAGCTTCACTAATTGCCTAAAAGAAAGTTCTCTTGTAATTTTCTTGCATATGCCACGGCCTTCGAGAAAATCCGTATTGAAAAAAATTGAAAATTTTTTATTTTTAATGCGCACAAATTTATATACAGGGTGTAACATAATGGAATGTCATAAATAAAGGAGCTTATTCCTCGTACAAATTTAAGGATATTTTGTTATATAAACAATTGTCATTAGAGCCTTCGTTTACAAGCGTTGTAGTTTTCAAAAATACAATTATTTCCCTATATATCTTTTGAACAAATGTAGATATCTACCTGAAATTTTGTGTGTAGAATACATGATTAGTATTGTATTTAAATTTAAAAAATGAAGCCCCAGCTTTAACCAGTGCCCAATGTAAGAAAAACAAACTAATCAGAAATTTTAATTTTTAATTTAAACAAAAATTAGCAAAGATAAACGAAACAAAAAATTAATGCAATAACTTTACGAGGGATGTTTGAAGTGACGTCCATTTGTCTCAATACACTTTTGGGTAGGTACGTTGTCTCACAGATGGTCTTTATCAAATATTCCAGGATTCTGGCGAATTTGCTGGCATCCTTCTTCTGTCCTATGAAGAAACGTTTGTTCATCCGGAATAGGTACAGAATAAACGTATTTTTTAAATGACCCCATAAATAATAATCTAGTGGATTCAGGTCTGGGGAGCGGGCTGGCCATGCTAAAGGTCCTCCACGACCTATTCATTTGTTGTAATACGTTTCATTGAGATATACTCGTACGAGCAAGGAGAAATGAGGTGGAGTACCATCATTCATAACAAAATACGTTGCCTTACGGCTAATGGAACAAACTCCATTAGAAGTGGCAAATTAACTCGAAGAAAATTTAGGTAAGATCATCCATTAAGTTTTCGAGGTAAAACAAATGGACCAATTAAAAACTCGTCGACAATTCCAGCCCAGACATTAATTGAAAAACGTTGTCGGTGCCTCGACTCAATTATTTCGTGAGAATTTTCATCAGCCCATAAGTGGTTATTATGAAAATTTATAATTCCATCTCTGTTAAATCCAGCTTCATCCGTAAATACCACAGAAGAATGAAATAAAGGATTTCGAATACATTTCCGTGTAAACCACTCGCAGAATCTCATACGCGGTACTGCATCATCGGGATTCAGCGCCTGAACTCTTTGTAAATGATATGGATACAATAAATTGGTTCTTAAAATGCGATGAACAGTCATGTGACTCACACGTTCCATTGCCGCAATTCTTCTTGTGCTAATACTAGGATTATTCTCAACTGTTTCTAGTATTCTTTCCATCCGTTGAATCGTTGTTACCATATCCCTTCTTCCACCACCATAACTAGCTTTTAAATTTCCCGATTGCCGTAGGCGCATATGAATATTCATAAATATTCTTCGATCTGGATGACGTCGGTTGGGAAAGCGGTCCGCATAACGTGCAGCTGCATCTACATTATTACCATTAGAAAGCCCATAACAGAAATGCATATCTGTCAATTCTACAAAAAACCATTTTTTAAATTTAAATCGACAATTCAGATCAATAAATTTCACTGGACGCTAATCATCTAAACACTGTTTGACAGATGCCCACTTGTTTTTGTAAGATACAATTGGCGCATTATATTATCTAACAATACATCACTACGGTTAAACTTTAATAACTTTAAAACTGTAAAATATGAGCAAAAATGTCAAGAGAACATTGTTTTTAAAATTAAATTTGAAATCCAAAAAAAGCACACAAAAAAAATTTGGCACAGTGGCGTGCCATATCTTCATGAAAAAAGGTGCCCTACATACTTCAAATCTACGTCACTGGTTAAAGCTGGGGCTTCATTTTTAAATTTAGATACAATACTAATCATGTATTCTACACACAAAATTTCAGGTAAATGTCTAGATTTGTTCAAAAGATATAAGTATATGGAAATAATTGTATTTTTGAAAACTGCAATGCCCTGTACCTTGTAAACGAAGGCTCTAATGACAATTGTTATATGACAAAATATTCTTAAATTTGTACGAGGAATACGCTCCTTCATTTATGACATTCCATTATGTTACACCCTGTATAGTTACCTCTTGATTTTTTGCACTTTTAACTATTCACAGGCCCAAAAAAAATAACTGACTTTAATATAAGTTATAAATGCATTATCTTTTAGTTCAAGGTAGTACTTACTTCAATGCAGAAGAAGTTAGGAATAAAAATATTCACATTTACAAATTTAGGTTAGCTAACTTCAACATGCTGGTCATGTTGAAGTTAGCTAACCTAAAAATTAAAAAAAGATCCAAACATCTTGAAAATTTAGATCAAATTTTTTTTTTCAGTTTATATATCATATAACTATTGTTTCTAATCATTTAATAGTTAGAAAATTGTATTAAAAATATATAATAAAAAATAAATATGCAGACTTTTTTGGAATTTTTTTGGCTAAATTTAACATGCTGCTAAAATTGTAATTGTGAATATTTTTATTCCTAATTTTTTCTGCGTTGAAGTACTACCTTGAACTAAAAGACAATGCATTTATAACTTATGTTAAAGTCAGTTATTTTTTATGGGCCTGTGAATCGTTAGATGCACAAAAAAATCAAGAGATTACTATATTATATATTAGGCCGCGCGCAAGAATTTTAAACGAACATTCGCGCGCATTAAAAACAGAAATTTTGCAATTTTGGTCAATATCGATTTTCTCGAAAACCATGGCATATACAAGAAAATTACAAAAGGACTTATTTTTAGACGATTAGTCAAGCTTTATTTTTTATAATGAGCAATTTTTTTACATCTTCAACGGTTAACAAGTTATCAGTAAAGTAAGGCTTCTTAACCGAAGGGGTGGTTTCTTTGGGGGGTTGCGCGGCACCTCCAGAACTGATTTTTGTGGTTTTGTGATGTTTAAACCTCACACTAACAGTTATGGAAGGAAAATCTACATTTTTTGCGAGCTTCTGGTGTATTTTTTACTTTACTGACTGGACTATTGCATGTTGTAACTTATATAATAACACTTACCTGGTGGGATAATCTACTGATCAATATGGCACAAACAAAAAACGCTGACTCGACAAATATAATTTCAAATACGATACGATAGTTTTGCTTTGTCCAAACGTTATTTAACCGATATACTTCTATAAAATATAAATAAGTACTAACTCCCAATAGAACACAGAAAAAAAATTGTACTACGAAGAAAATAATGTTCCCAAAAGCAAACAAATGTTCTTTGTAGTTTTGGCAAACAGCCAAATGAAATCTTTGCAAATACTGTATTTTCTTTTGAAGAGTTATTGTGTCCAAATTGGTGCACTTATTAACTTGAAAAAATGAAGCATTAAGTGTTTCCTCGATAGTTTTGTAACAGGCCTCGAGAATTAGTTTGTATACAATAACAGTAATCATTACATAGGAAATAATGTTTATCGCTATAATATATACCAATGAGGTACCAATCAAAATTAGTGCTTTCTGCATAGACGGACATTCTATTAGCGAATAATATAGAATCGTTGACAGATAGAGTGCTAACACTGATACAATAATAAACGTCGATCTTTGTAATTTTCTTGTGACCTTTCTCGTTAAGATTGTTTCAATTCCAAATAACTTCCTCTTTTCTATGATTTCTATAAGACCGTTGCTACGTTGAATGTATTTTTTGTTATATGCATGAATAGAAATGGCAACGACTAAAGCATCTATATACTCCAAAATCAATATCACATGCTCAAAAATGATGTTCCTTGACATCACTAACTCTTGTATGCTTAGTATTAAGCCAACCATGACAACTGAATTATAACAAACAGAGAAGAAAGTTACAAATTTGTTAGGTCTCAATCTGGATTTCTTAACCAATTTCGTATGTGAACATTCAGGTTTTGCCATGTAAGTTGTAGGTAATCCACAGAAAATCAACAGCTTTAAGGCGCATACTAAGCAGTCGTGTATATCAGTTTTAAATAATTTGACAAGTCTCATTTTGGTCAAACTATGTAGCTACGTCATGCACAACTAACGCATAAATTAGAGTTTGGGATATAATTGGCCATCAGTTGGTTTATTCTATAAATGTGGTCAAAATTACATCTCATTAGATGTATATGAGGATACTAACCAGAAGCAATAAACTTATACTGCCTGAAATTAGATCACCTACAGGGTGTCGAAGTAAAATATTCAATCTTTACTTAAAATGTCTATACTAAGAGCATATAGTGGGGCAGATCTACGTTTGGAAAAGTGACTGCTCCGAATGGACAATTTTTACCATCTTATAAAGTTAGATCCCCTCCATCATTCCGACAACATATTACAGTGGGGAGTCGGCGGGGAGAGGGACGCAGCCCATTAAGGGCATCGGAAAACAGTTTTTCCAACATATCTCCACAGGTGTGGGTCCCACAAAAAAATCATACTTCCAAAAATAAAGATATTGACAAAACACGTAAGCTCGTTCCAACCCCAACCCGATCGCATAATTAGTTCGCGAGATATCGCGATTTGAAGTTGCAAAAAATGAAAAATTCAATTAATTTTTTCTCGAGAGGGAGTGGAAGTGGGTCCTCAATTTTTTTCTGAATAAAAGGGTATTGATGAACACTTGATGATGCTGGAGGGTGGGGTGATGGGACAATCAGGAGGGGAGATATGGGGAAAAACTAGAATTATTAAAACGCTGATAACTCCGTTATTAACTAAGCTAAGGTAATCTACGTATTTTTTTATTTGTTAAAAGATGGCACTGGCAGAATTTTTTTGCAAATAAACGCCTGGCGCGTAAAATAAGAAATGGCCGATTTTTTGCATGTCTTTTTCGGCATGCAGGAAGGGGGTGATCGCATTTTTTGAACTTCAATTTCGATCTGGAGATATCACAATCGGATTATTAGGAAGGGAGATACAGGTCGGCAAAGTTTTTGCTGTATAGCGGGAGAACGGAGAGGGGTGGGAGTTTAGGCCTGGATGAAAATTTTGAGAAAGTCTTTCCTTTTGACTTCTCCATTTTATAAGTCTCCGATGTCCATACATTGTTCGCCCACGCGAGTTACAAGAGGAAAAACAACGAAAACGGATGAGCGAGTCAGTTCAGCCGCTCTCTCGCTCTCCTCGAACTCACACACGTGTGAACGAGCGTTCGTGAACAGCGCTCTCTCAAATATTTTTGAATGTTTGATCGCTCGAATCTCGCTCGATTATGGAGCGATTATGGAAATATTTTTTTACGCCAGCCGGCGTAGGTCCAATAAAACAATGGCGGGTAATACATGATGAGAGGTGCTAGACTGTCGTGATGTCTTCAAGGTCAAGTGACGTTGCAGCATATGTGCTAGCAATGAACTGCCAAAGAGTCATGGGGAGGAAAGGAAATATCAGAAGGAAGTTTCAGGAGCAGGCGATAGATCTATTATTTCTATTCATTTGTAATAACTGGGGTTATTTTCCCTTAGTTATATGAATTAAATTGGTCGTTACCCTTGGTAGGATATGGAGTGTCTCAATTATTTATTTTTGCAGACTCCGTCAGTATTATAGTACATCAAAACTGAAACTGTGCTTAACCTTCTAGGTGGTTATCATTTCCTCTGTACATCTCAAACAAGATGCTTCACAATTAAACTTTACTGAATTTATAGTGAACTCATCTACGTCATAAGCAATAAAACACATGATTTTTCAAAACAATTAAACCACTATATGTACAGAGAAAATGAAAACAAATGAAAATGAGAAACACAAACATTGAATGATTAAATAAGTTAACAAACAGCAATTAAGTATATTATAGAAAACTGAAGCGCAGTCCGCAGCAATTTCAAATCTTTAGACTAATCGCAAGCCGAACACTCTTAGGATAATTACAAGACATGAATTTACGTTATAACCGAGAAAGTACCGAACTTTACATAAACTTCAAAACTGAAATAATTTATTATCACCCTGTGGCTAAATCTTGACTGAAGAAACGCTAACCCAGAAGTACTATTTTTCCCTCACAGCAAATAAGACTTCTCAAATGTGGGCAATATACTCTAGAATCTCTATCAATTAAAATCTTCCCTACTTTAAACCGTACCCCAATTTGAAATTACCTAACGGACCATAGGATTTGCCAAACTTAACTTTATGTGTTTCACATGATGCTATAAAGAATCCCTGCTATTTCATTATCGTAATTTACCCCATCTAACATTTATACCAGTAAGGCAGATGAAAACCCCCTTTTCCATTACTTTGCTTTAGTACGGGGACAAAAAAATCTACCTTACTTGACCTATCTAGTTTTTACTAACACTATTACATATGTTCTCTGGAATCCTCTCCGAATCAACTATTTTAGTCCTGTAAATCTCATCAGACCCCTCTGCGCGAAGGGCTGTCGTACTTAAACATGGGTTTAACTGGACTGGATGATTTATTCCTTTCATGTATATTTTCAACTGACATGACACCCCAATAACTACTTAAGTTAAAGGGCCTATTTCTGGGCCCTCGCAAACCGAACGAAACTAAGAAAAATTAATTTAGGTAGTTTGTAGCAGCTTTCGTTCTGTTATTCCTTTTGTAACTCGCGCGGACGGACAATGTATAGACATCGGGGACTTATAAAACGGAAAAGTAGAAAGAAAAGACTTTCCTCAAAATTTTCATCCCAGCCCGAGCCCCCCACTCCTCTCCGTTCTCCCGCTATACAGCATTAACTTTGCCGGCCTGTATCACCCTTCCTTATAATCCGATCGCGATCTTGCCAGACGGAAATTTAAGAAGAAAAAATGCTAACAATTTATGAAAACATTATTTCCTCCACCCCCTTCCCTCATGGCGGAAGAGACGTGCAAAAAATCGACCATTTTTTATATTGCGCGTCAGGCATTTATTTGCAAAAAAAGGAAAATTCTGCGAGTGCTATCTTTTAGCAAATAAAAAGATACGCAAATTGGTCACGGCCAGATTAGCGTAGCTCAATCAATAACGGAGTTATCAGCGTTTCAATAATTTTAGTTTCTCTCCCATATCTCCCCTCCTAATTACCCCACCACCACCACTCTCCGCCCTCATCAAGTGTTCATCAATACCCTTTTACTCAAAAAAAATTGAGGGCCCACTTCCACTTTATCTCGAGAAAAAATTAATTTAATTTTTCGTTTTTTGCAGCTTCAAATTGCGATATTTTTCAAACTAATTATGCGATCGGGTTCGGGTTGGAACGAGCTTACATGTTTTGTCAAGCTCTTCATTTTTGGGAAGTACGATTTCTTTGTGGGACCAGCACTTGCGGAGGTATGTCAGAGAAACTGTTTTACCATACCTTTAATGGGCCAGTGGATCATCTTAAAAAGTGTATCCGTTTTCGACATCTCTTGGCATTTCACGCACTAACTTTCTCCAGACAAAATTTACTCCTTTCTTATGCTTAATCGATGTAAAACTAAATTTTCTATCCAATGGTGGGCAGCGCGATGAGCTACGAAGAACGAAGAACTCTAAAATTAAAAAAAAATCAGGAGTACGTATGGAGATGTAATAAATCGGATGACGTAAGCCAAAAGTCTAAAAATTTTTTGGTTTCCGAGATAGAGTCTCGAGAAGTGGGGGAGAAAACAGATTTTCTCCTTCGGGTGATTTTGAGCGGCCCTATCTCGGAAACGAAGTATAGTAGGGATGTCTGGTTTGCGACATTCGACTTATCGGTTCTTCTTGCGTATTACTGAATGTTTTCATAATTTATGATCCCTCGTTCGGATGCAGTTGCTTCCAAGGCGAACCCACGTCGCCGGAGAAGCGAAATCCTCGAACCTTTGACTTTGGCGGTATGTATCTCTCTTAAAAATGACCATAGATCATCGTGCCGTCGACATTCGGTGTCAGCGCCCCAAAATACGTATGGAAATGGTGGTCAGCTCATTTAAGAGTTTTATTTACTTGTTTGAGATTTCTCGGGCATTCTGACGGTGTTTCTTGAGATTAGGAAAAATGCAAGAGCCAATCGAGCAAATCGCCCATCGAATTCGTATTCGGCAGGTCAGAATGCATGGGAATACATAGGTCTGCCTTCTCGCACTCGATTTTTTTATCTGTGCCTGTGTTATTAGCACACCCTGTAATCGCTATTGCTGTAAACCTTCTATCAAGATAATTCTCATTTTAACAAATTAATACAAATAAAGGCACCACACTCGTTGGTTTTAATTCTTTGAATTTTACTCACCAAATAAGATAATGTGTTTATCATTGCACAACAAATGAAGATAACTGCTTCTATACATATGATTTCAAATATAGTGTGGTAGGTTTGCATTGTCCAAATATTATTAAACTGATCTGCAGTACTAAAATATAAATAAATATAAACCCCCAAGAGAACAGAAATAACAAATTGTTCTATAAAGAAGATCGTGTTCCCGAACGCAAAAAGATGGTTTTTGTAGTTCTTACATATAACCAAATAAAATCGCTGTAAATATTGAATCCTTTTCTGAAGAGTCATTAGCGCCAAGCTGGTATTTTCACTTACTTTGAGAAGTAAATTAATTTCAAGTGCTTCCTGGATACCTTTATAACATGTTTTCAAGGTCAGTTTGTACAAAACGACTGTAACTGCAACGTAGCAAGTATAGTTTACCGCATTAGCATACATACATAAGGTACCTATTAAAGATAATGCTTCTTTAAGTGATGAGTATTTCGTTAATGAAAGATATAGTAACACAGACAGATATTGTGCGAGGATTGAAAAAACAATAAACGTTGCTAGTTTCAATTTTCTTGTGATTTTCCTTGTTAGAATTGTTTCAACTCCAAAAAACTTCCTCTTTTCTATGATTTCTATCAGGCCGTTGCTGTACTTAATATACTTCTTGTTGTACGCATAGAAAGAAATTATAATAACAATAATGTTTACAAACTCCAGTGTCAATATCATGTGCTCAAAGACAATATGATCTAATGACATTAATTCGTGCACACTTATAACTAAAACAGCCATGATAACAGAATTATAGCAAACGGATAAAGCAGTAACATATTTGTTAAGCTTCAATCTGGATTTCTTAACTAATTTTGTATGTGAACACTCAGGTTTTGCAATATAAGTTAAAGAGAATCCACAAAATATCAACAGTCTCAGAGCACATATTAGGCAATCGTGTATATCAGTTTTAAAAATTTTTAATATTCTCATTATTAAATATGTTTGTCAGATACTGTGGCTAAGCCACGCATAACTAACGCATATATACTTTCCGAGAGATGATTGATTTTCGTTCAATCATTAGTTTATTTTATAAATACAGTCGAAGATTATGGTATCTAATTAGATGTCTATGGCGAGATTAAAGCATGGTATAGACGTATAGTGAAGGGTTAATAATTGTGTTGCTTTCGTTTTGATAAAATCTGCTTGCGTCAGAAACATTTCCAACCGAATTTTGATAGTAGTTAAAACAACTCACCATATAGGTATAACTAATTACTCACAGGATTTCTGGGTAAGAAAATAATAATATAAACTTCTACGGAAATTTTCAGGTTGATGTACTGAAAAGGAAAAGAGGTATCGACATTCTCTGAAATAAGTTCCCAAGCAAAATTATACGTCTTATCAATTAGTCCGGCGGGGCCAACACAAAAAAAAACAGTAGTAAGACGAAGGAAAGTAAAGTAAAGTAATTTTTATTTATCCAAAAAACAGATAATGCAATATAATTGCACATTTATCGACTATATCCTTAAAATTAAAATTAAAACCTAAACTTAAAATATATAAAATGATTACGATATATAATACTTATACTAGTATACCTCGACATGTACATACATAAATATCCTAGATTGGGCCAACATGTTTTCTTATACGTGTTTTAAATATATTAATACTCTTAAGATCTTTAAGGGTTTGAGGAAGAAGATTGTATTGACTAATGCCTTTATGAAACAAACTATTCATTGTACAGTTTTTTAGAGTTGGTGAAACATAAAATTTTAAGGAAGATCTGGTATGATATGAATGTATTTCATTAACTAATATTAGCTGATCTTTTAAGAAGTCTGGTAGGGCATCGTTTTTCATTTTATGAATGAAAATCATTGTTTGAGAAAAATAAAAATGTTCAGTGTCGAGCCAGTTTAGCAAATTCAACATATTTTAGATACTTGAGTATCTATCACATTTCAATATTATTTTCATTGCTTTGTTTTGCAATTTCTGTAATCTATCAAAGTTTGTACAAGTAACATATAGTACAGAGCAGCAATAAGTAAAATGAGGCAATATCAGGGAATTGTAAACAGTTAATTTTATTGGAGTTGATAAACAGGGAGCTACCCGTCCTAAGAATCCTATTTTCTGCCAATTTTCTCCAAAATATACTCTAAATAACTTCCGAATTTTAGTTCTCTATCAATTACAAAACCTAGATATTTTATTTGTTCTACTTGTTCTACAGCCTGCCCATTTATTACTATTTTTAAATTTAACTCTTTAAATATGTTAAACTAGTAATTATTACCTATAAACATCCATTTGGATTTTAATTCATTTACTTTCAGTTTGTTATGTCTAAATTTAGTGGTGAACATTTTAAGTTCGTCGTTCATAGTTATACGAGTTCCTTGAAATTATTGTGAGCATAGTATATTAAGGTGTCATCTGCAAAAAGATGAATTTTACATTTATTTAGAATATTTCCTGTCATTTATATATAATATAAATAAAAGTGGTCCAAGTACACTTCCTTGGGGAACTCCGAAGTTGTTTATTTCTAACAACGATTTGGTATTACCTACTTTTGTGCATTGAAATCGGTTAGAGGGGTAGTTATTAATCCATTTTAACACACTTCCAGTAAATCCATATTTTTTAAGTTTGAGTATTAGTATATTTCGATCTATACTTTCGAATGCCCTTTTCAAATCTATAAATACTGCACAAACGCCTACACCTTTTACGTCAATTTTGTGTTTTCAGTCCGAAATAACGAACTGAAGAGCAGTTTCACATGAGTGCTTCCCTCTAAATCCGGATTTATAGATACATAGAATGTTGTTTGAATTTATATATTACTACTAATTCTAAAACTTATTCGCAGAATGGAAGCATATTTATTGGTCGCAGTTCCTTCGCAAGATTTATATTAATAACTTTAGGAATAGGTACTATAGTTGAAGATTTGAAGCAATCAGGAACCACTCCTTTCTCTCTAAACTTAAGTCTTAGGTCCATCAAATTTTGTTGTTGTTGTTTGGGGTCTACAGAAGCGAGTCCAACTAGCACGGATATTTAGTAGGTCCTGGAACATATATTTGTATGCACTTTTATGCAAAAATGTGAATTTTTTCGTGATTTTTGCACAGGGTCCTATATGTACTGAGTGCTCTCATTAAAACCACACATTGTGGCACATGGGGTTCGAATGTATAATAAGAGTACTATGAGTGTACGTACTGTACTTTCCTACCTCACTGGTATTGTTTCTCACGCTATGTTAATGAGGAGCGATAACTCCGAAACATGTGTCTGTAGCTGCACTTTTGTTTCTTACTGGGGAATATAGCGTGATCCTTGCTTTTGCTTTTTTCTGTTTTTATTTATGTGCCTTGTAGACATGTTGGATCAGTGGAGCAGTTCCAAGGTGTCTGGCTTGCGATTACGGAGTCCCGGGTTCGACTCCTGGTTAGGGTATGGATGTTTAGTGGCGTTTTTAATGTGTCATGTCGAAAACAGAACTGTCATCTTTTATTTCGATAGGGCTGTGTGACAATCATAATAGTACTGTGTTCTTTGGATTTGTGTGCACATCGTGTAACCTTTTTTTCGTGCAAAAAACGCGATTTGAAAAAAAATGCAAATGATTGAAGTTGGTGGGATTACACGCACAATGAACAAATACCCATAATTTTGTCGAGACTTTGCGCGACGTAGCTACGAAATTTTTGAACGCCTCCCTCTCTCTCTGCCACCCTGATTCCCCCACCAACTTCCAACCTTGATCAGAATTAGGCTTTATACTTTCCCTACATCTACCAAAAATGTTTGGTACCCATCATCCTTCTTTCCTGCAGAAATCATCGGCCTAGTACTTGAAATTGCTATTAAACCCAGTAAAACGACCCCTCTAAAAAATATCAAATTTACTAAGCAATTAAATTCAGACAAAAAATCCCATGAAAAAATCAGCTTTGAAACATTAAAAAAAAATTATAGCCACCGTCGGCATCATCTTTCATCAAAAACTTCGTAAAAAAAATATTTCAATAAGTATGACCAAAATATTGACTGATTGAATTTTTCATCTCGAGGTCGAGGTCGCCTTTGGGCTCCGTCATTCGAATTCAAATTTGTTGCGTGTTTTTTTCTTCCATTGTTACACTTCATTTTACACAGTATTTTTTAATCCACCGATAATTCAAATTTTATCGAGCTTAATGGAGTTTTAACATGTTCTTTTTGCCGCTTTTCGGGAGCGTCAAACAAAACACGTTCGTCTTCGATGGAGATCGATTTTGAACCAGCAAGTTAAATAAAGTCTTTTCAAAATAAATTGATTATGTACTTAATCGCAGTGAACCACGTGAAGGTGAACTAAGTTGTATTCGAGTAAAATGTCAATGAAGGCATTTGTATTCGGTCACGCCCTATTGTAAATTCTAAACGTTCAGTTATTCAGTTAGGTTCGGTACTGAACTACTAACTCAAATTAACCTCGAAGATTATTTTATAAAATGAGATGTGCTGATGTTGCTGAAGCTAAAATTACTTACCAAATATCGTATATCGTTTATTTGTATGCAGAAACTGCCTGATGATATAAACAGGAAGACATGATAGAATCTACCAAAAATCAAAACCCAATTTGTACCGCCATCTTCAAGATTGAGAACATCTGCACTGAAGAAGTATGCTTGGACCATGGAATATACAGTAAATACAAATTGTCCACAAAAAAATGAAATATTTCCAAATGCAAATATGTGCTGTTTGTAATTATAACAAATAGCTAAATAAAATTGTTGCATATACTGTAGTTTTTTCAGAAGGGAGGTACTTATTAATGGAGTATACTGTCTTCCTTCACGGCGTTCATCCTCCAGTATCTTAGATATGTTGTCATAACAGGCTTTGAACATAATTCTATAGAGTATTGCCGTCGTCAGGAGGTAGGATGTAAATGCTAAGGCGTTAATGTTATTAATTAGCATACTCGACATGAGTAAAACTGTTTCAGCATTTAATTTTCTCCCAATAATAATTATGATAGATAATAAACAAGACATAACTAGAATAAAGCAATTCCATGCAAGAGACCACTCATGCAGTAATTGGGTGTACTTTTTGGGAATTATTGTTTCAATCCCGTAGAACTTTCTCTTATCGATTAATGTAATTAGACCATTTGTATATTTTAAGTACTTATTGTTATGTATCATCAGTGAGATTGTATAGTTTAAAGTATTTATATAATTCGGTATTATAATACTATAGCTGTACAGTGCTTCCAGGGATAGGTCATTGGAGTGAAACAGTTTTACAAAGCTCAAAAGTACATAGCTTATCATAAGGGAATTGCAAGCGACGGATATAGATGTACTAATTGAATTTACTTTAAGCACCGGCTTGTCAACTTTATTTCTATGTGGGCACTCTGCCTTCCCAATGTACGTTATTGTAAATCCAGATTGAATCAAAGGTTTTATAGCACATAATAAACAATCGTGAACGTTAATCTTTAAAATACGTTTGAAAATCATCGTTAGGAAAAATTCTCGTCGATAGTCTTCTGTTTAAATTTTTCTATTAACGTACTATAGAACCAAAATATTTCACAGGTACGGAATTATGTTAACAAGATTAAATCAATTTCTACTATATGATTTAAAACTCATTTGGCTAGAGCTGTCAATATTTACAAGTAGATACATATGTTGGTGTCAGAGAAAATTATACAGAACTTCTCATAATTAAGCAACTACTCACGCCGGCAAAAAAGAAACGGAGATTTATGGGCATTTTCTTCTTCACGGTTTTTTCTCCTAACATTGAACGGAATATCTTTAAAAAAAGTTAAATAATAGCTAACTAATTTCAGTTCATTTTCTTAAGCATGTAATTTTGAAGCATGTTTAAAATACATAATAGTGCAGGGGCATAAGTAAATCTTTCCTGGTCCGTGGGACTTTGAATGAAGGAATTGTGTGACTGTATGGAATCGATAGCTCATGAACCATACAATTACCTGTTGCCATATGTTTTGTTCTTTTGTATCACAGGCCCTATATGACGTCATGATTTTGAGATAGTTACCGGAATGGACGCTAATCTCTTTTTTGATCTGTAACTCGTTTGTGGTTGGAAATTTTGCTAAGAATTTTCCTTATTCCTAATAAAATAAGGAACAACAATGGTCACAATAATTTTTGGATGTCTGTTACCGTTTCTTAGATATATGCTTCATTATTCGAATACAAAAAACTTCATATATGATTGCTTAGTAACAATGAATAATACTTCATTTGATTTTTCTTGAAAATGCAATTATGATATAACTTGTACCTTAATAGTATACATATTTTTTAATTGATACGTAAATATCTAGTAGGAATAAAGTTTCACAGGTCATCCTCCGACTCCGGGAACTATTTTCATTAGTGCAATGCAGGTTTTCACGGCCGTTGTCCAATGAAGTAGTTTCTTCCGGGTTTTGCCGCGGTCGTCGAACTTGACTTGAAGTTTCGCTGATCATGCTGTCAGCTTCTTCAGAAGGGTTCCAAAGACTGAAGTTGTTGAGTTCGGCTCCTCGTTATATAGCTGGGCGCTGCTACGCTTGGTTGCACATTCGTCGTACTCCGTTGATCGTGACCGATTACATTACTGGTACTTGGCAAAGCTAGTCTCCATGTATTGCTTAGTCGATACCCATCTTCTCTGTTGAAATTGTTCTTATTTTTCATAATTTCCAGTGATTCCCTAATAATTCTTGCGTAATAACGTGCACTTCTGTCCAATATTCTAACGTTCTCGTATTTGATCTTATGGTTCTCATTATGATGAACATGTTCTGCTACAGCCGACTTACCTGTGTATCCGAGTCTAGTATATCTCTGATGTTCCTTGATTCTGCACTGCAAAACTACAAGAAAAGAGAATAACGCCCATTAAACCAGAACTGGACGTTAAGAAAACCGTAGTGAATCTAACAGACCAACCACTACCAGAGGAATGGACATCTGTGTTAGCGAAAGACATGAACTTTGCTGTAGCACCTAATAAAGTACCCAAAGAAGATATTATCGCCGAAGTGGAAATCGCCATTAGAGGATTGGCAGTTGAGGAAGCAGAGGAAGTAAGACATGAGACGGCACGTATACTGAGGAAATCTAAACCACTCAGGAGGAACATCACGAGAGAGAAGGAGAAGGCACTTGGGGAGATTCGTAACAGCCAAGACATCATCGTGTTAAAAGCAGACAAAGGTAACGCAACAGTTGTGATAAGGAAGGAAGAATATCAAGATAAATTGAACTCTTTATTGACGCCAGAATACTATAAAAAGCTTAAAAAGGACCCTACCCCAAGAATTGAAAGGCAAACGAGAGCAGCTATTACGAAATCGTTGATCCCAGTAGAAGAACATCGTCGCCTACTTCCGAGTGAATCCATTCCACCACGATTGTACGGACTACCGAAAATTCACAAACCTGGAAATCCCTTGAGACCTATTGTCAGCACATGTGGATCACCAACCTATGAATTGGCTAAATATGTCGCTAATATACTGCAACCCTATGTAGGCAAGACAAGTAGCTACCTGAAGAACTCAGGACACTTCGTGGGAATTCTAGAGGGTTTAGAAGTAACGAATGAAGACATCATGGTTAGCTTCGACGTAAAATCTTTGTTCAAGAACGTACCAATTGATGAAACAGTTGACCTGATACGGCGTAAACTTATACCCAAAGGACTAAGAGAAGACATTTCGGATCTGGTCCGCGTGTGCCTATCGGCGACCTATTTTCTATGGGATGGCGATTTCTACGAGCAGAAGTATGGAGCAGCTATGGGATCACCACTTTCACCAGTCATCGCCAACATATTCATGGAAGAATTTGAAGAAAAAGCTATACGCTGCAGTGGGAAGAAACTGAAATGTTGGTTACGCTACGTAGACGACACTTTCATTATATGGCCCCATGGAGAATCGTCGTTAGCTATCTTCTTCGATCATTTAAACAATCGTCATCCACACATCAAGTTTACGATGGAGACCGAACAAGAGGGAGGTTTGCCTTTCTTAGATGTATTGGCGAACCGTTCAAACAATGGTAAACTGGCCCATGGAGTTTATAGGAAGAAAACGCATACTGATCGTTACCTGCATGCTACATCACACCACCATCCACAACAAAAGAGGTCGCTGATAAGAACTTTGTTCCACAGAGCTGCAACAATATGTGACGAAAAGAGCGAACCCGAGGAACTTAAAAACATCCAACAAGCACTAGAGAAGAATGGTTACAAGCAAAGAGATATGCAACGAATTATTAATAGACAGATAAGAACAATAACTGAAGAAAAGGAACAACCTACAACATATGCGTGCTTACCATTCGTCGCCGGAGTCACGGATAGGCTAAGAAGAATTCTATCAAAAAAGAAAATAGGTGTTCGTTTTCGAAGTGATGAAAATACAACAGTTGCTTCCCTCAAACAAGGACCCCATCGCTAAACTGTTGACGAAAGGTGTTTACCAGTTGGACTGTATATGTGGAAAAAGTTACATCGGACAAACAGGGCGAAGTATCCAGTGCAGAATCAAGGAACATCAGAGATATACTAGACTCGGATACACAGATAAGTCGGCTGTAGCTGAACATGTTCATCATAATGAGAACCATAAGATCAAATACGAGAACGTTAGAATATTGGACAGAAGTGCACGTTATTACCCAAGAATTATTAGGGAATCACTGGAAATTATGAAAAATAAGAACAATTTCAACAGAGAAGATGGGTATCGACTAAGCAATACATGGAGACTAGCTTTGCCAAGTACCAGTAATGTAATCGGTCACGATCAACGGAGCACGACGAATGTGCAACCAAGCGTAGCAGCGCCCAGGTATATAACGAGGAGCCGAACTCAACAACTTCAGTCTTTGGAACCCTTGTGAAGAAGCTGACAGCATGATCAGCGAAACGTCAAGTCAAGTTCGACGACCGCGGAAAAACCCGGAAGAAACTACTTCACTAATTTCATTGTTCGCAAAGTGATTGTTATTGCAGATCTCTTCGTTACCGTCACACTTACATATTTCTGTGCCCCTTAAAAACTGTGCTTTACACTTGCAATTTGCAGTACACCGCCCTTTCTCACAACCACAACGTTAGATTGACTAACCATTCCATACAGGTTTCTAGACTTCTTCCATCCAAATTGTGACGGTTCTGGGAGATTTCGATGTCTATTTTCAACACTGCACCACTCTAATACGTAGTATTATACCCTTAAGTTGTGTGGTGTTAGAGTGTATCTTGTAGGGGGTTCATTTTCACATTTTCTTTTTGTGAACATCACCAATGTGTGATATTCTTTTCCCTGGCAAATAAACTTGATAAATGAATTGCTCAACTAGTTGTTCAGCTTCTGGTTTAAATTCCCCTAGAGATCAAAGTAATGCCAAAGCATCAAGAACTTCTTTCTCTGATATCTGGAATGCTGTCCAAAAATACAGTTTGTCTTTATCTTTGAAGCATGAAGAGCTAACAATGACTTATCTTTTGTCGGTGTTATACTGGAATAAACAAGACTGATCCATAAATCGTCTATTAGCACCAACTCCTGTGACAAACAAGCCGTCTTTTGGGAAAAATTGTGACCACCACAGTGAAAGGATAGAAACATCACTATCTGATGAATATATGTGGAGGGTGGTAGAATGACGTAAGATGTATAATAAGTGTAGAATAATTATTGTATATTATGCTTCTTCTTGCATATTTTAACGTCATTTCCATTTGATGACCTTGCCTCATTCCTCAACTAGTTGTCAGTTTTCGTTTAATCTTCTGTGCATGTAATAAGGCTTTACAGATACCACTATGTGGTAGAAAACATGGTAGTATGTTTTATTTATTTTTTTATTTAATTCCCTTATTTATTTTAACGTCTTTGCGAAGTTCAGCTAATGCTACTCTACCACTTAACCAGGATGGTGAAATGACATACGGTCACCCATCGAAGTATTGGACTCGACTTAGTTATTTGTGTTAAAATGTACCGTTTGCCTGCTGGGTTGGAATATTTTTCATAAGACTACATATAAAAGTTTTTAAACACTTTTAACTTTATCTGTTTCCTAACGACTTTGGATTTTTTTACAGAAAATTGTGTAATATAAAAATCTATTAAAAAAACTTTATTTCAGATTTTTTTCATTATTTTTGTCTAACGCCTCGACCTCCTTAAATACTAACTAAAAGAATATTCCTGAAAGATATAGGTAATGCTCTAAAAAGCTCAACAAAGGAAGATAGGTGGACGCCACCTCATTTTGCGTTAGGAGAAATCAAATAATACAGATATTACAAGCATATCATTTCAAACTATAAATAGGTCCGGCAAAATAAGCAAACACCGAACTATCATAGTTTGAGCGAGAAATTAAATAAATAAGCATAGATTTCTATAAGGGCTTCATTCCAGCGGATGTTCCTTGTAATATCGACACTCCCAACGAAAACAATAGTAACTCAGAAATGACAATTTTGAGATAAATGCGATTAAACATTTGAATGGTCCTTAAAAAACCGAAGAACTGTACAATTTCTTTGAAAATTGTTTTTTAATGTAGATTACTATATAATCAGTAATTCTTTGAATATTTTTAATATATTTTGGGACCTACATGAGTTAATATAGTTTTCGTTGGAAACTTTTTATAAATAAAAGACTCTACTGAATTAATTATATTTTTATTTTATATGAACAAAAGCTTATAATTGTTATACATATGTATTTTCATTTAGTAGTAAATGTCATCTTCACTTTCTTCTTCTTCGTCTTCTGAATAACCTAGGTCATCAGGTTCATTTCTAAGTATTTTTGTAGAATTTTATTTTCCTTCCCTTAACTTCTTTTTACACTATTTTTTGCAGTAAGCGATTGATAGAAAGCACGATACATTGAAGGAATATTATTATTTTTACAAAGTAATAATAATCCTTTTAGCTGCTTTTCTTGGATTGGCAAAAATTGATTGTATAGCAATGGTAAGTCTTGGTATTTGGAAATGTGCGGTCGCCCACGCACTTCCTTGTTTTAATTTAGTGTTTTAGCTTCTCCTCCTTAGGAATATTTAAGAGAAACTGTAGTAGGACTAGCCGAAGTAAAACTTATTTCTCGAATTTTACTAATATTTACTTTGTCGCCCCTATTGTCATGTTTCCAGTTTTGCTTTTCAACTAAACTTTTCGTAGACAAAAAGTTTTCTTGGTCCATTTTTTTTTACTCGGTATGATTGTTCTGCCGTTTTTGCCATTCTGATTAAACTTGCCCATTAGTTAGGTGTATAGATGACAGATTACCTACCGTTTTTTTGCGTTCTCTATTATCGCATGCATACTGTCATCTTCGTCTTGGATGTGCCCTTTCTCTAAAAATCGGTGGGTATTATTTACTTTTCGCCCCAATTAATTTCCCTGACCTATTTTTATGTTCAGTGCCATTATGTAAGTCTTTCTTAGCTTTAACGTTTATCCAGCCACTTATGTTTCTGAAACGCTTTTTACCAGGATTAGATTTAGGTGTCATTTTCCATTTGTTAATGTTGTTGAAACATAAAGGAGTAACAGAAGCATTCTTATTATTCTCTTGAACTGCAGGCTCAAGATTTGTTGTTTTACCAGTTGTTAAGTCATCAGAATCCGAAGATGCACAGCGACTAATATCAGAAGACAAATATTCCGGATATGCATCAGAATTTTTAAATTCCTCCTCTGCACAGTATAACTGGGTTTTTGAGCAGGAAGGACCTGCATCAGAATCTCCAAACTCCTTTGTGCAGTATATTTGGGTTTTTGAACAGAAAGGATTTGCAGAGGCATCTTCTATATTGTCTTGCATTTGTTTGCTGGTCGTTATTAATAGGTTTGTTACTTTTCACATATGAAATAATAATACATTCTTACTAATAAAAATAATTATTTTTTTTTAAATGTTGCCTACGAAGTGGCTTAAAAGCAAAATTACAAAAAAAAGAGAAGTTAAAAAGACTTACCTACAAGTTAATTTCCTTGTTCACTTCAACTTTTATCATTATCTCTTGCTATAAGCCATAAAATATGTTTAGTTCTGCTTGACATCATTGTTATAATATTAGTAGTTAACATTCTCCACTATGTATCTCGGATAAGTAACAACTTGAAATAGTTGTAGCGTAGGTAAGGTAGTCCTGAGGTAAATTATATAAGCGAACGTCGATTTAACACTATACTTTCTAAAGAAAAACTATTTCAAGCAGAAATATGACACAATATAGATTTTACAATGCCATATTGAAATAAAATATTTTGTAACGCTAAATATCTAAGCCAGATTATGATTACAATTCTGGCATTGTCCTTTGGGAAAAGAATCCATAAACTGCAATTAGACATTATTGCGGAGATTTCCGGCTTGTACCTGCGTGGGCGATGACTCTCTTTAGTTACGCCGCGTAGTAAACACACACTAATGTATATTTGTTGACCAGGAAAACTATAGTAACTCAAGTTACGATGTTTTTCTTTGGAAATAATAGTGAATTATAATGGTCCAGCAGGGGACTGCAAATTTGTGCGGGGAACGAGTAGACGGGATTTAGCAGTTTAGAATACTGCAATAATATGCCCTGAACTCATAACCGCTGGTCGGCCGATCACGGTCCCTGGCGGTAATGAGTAATTACGGTAATTGTTTATTGGGGCAATGGGGCGATTGTTGTGACAAAGTGGACGTTTTTTTTTAAACTAATTTGTTAATTATTATCCAAATAATGTAAAATGCTCGGTCGGCCGATCCCCACCCCTGGCGATAGCCTTGGGCGACCATTAACAACAATGCAATTTTTAATGCCTAGCCTCCCCCAAGGAGTGACCAGGTCGGCCTTGGTCTATTCGAAAGAACGAAATTTTTCCTTTCATAAAACCCTGGTCGGCCGATCTCGGTCCCTAGATTTAATGAGTAATTACACTAATTGTCGTGGGGGCACAGGGGGAATTGTGGTGACAGAGTGGAAGGTTTTTTGTTTAAACTTTTTTTTTTATTGTAATCTCGAGTCTAAAATGCTCGGTCGGCCGACCCCCACCCCTGGTGATGTCCTTGGCCGACCATTTGCAACATTGTAAATGCCTTTTCTCACGCACGAATTTAGCAGATCGGTCTTGGAATATTCGAAAGGGTGAATTATCAAAAGAATTGATATTACCTCGCTGTTTTCACTTTTATAACTTCTTCCCCCCCTTAAGGGGGGGTGATAAATGTTGTAGCAACTGCACTCAGAGAAAAAGTGTACTATAGTTTTAGGTAAATTTCTATAGTTTAAAAAAAACGTTCTAATTTAAATACGAACCTATGAAATGTTTCTTTGTTTTAAGTAAATCATTTATTTAATTGTATAGAATTTTACTTAATTCAAGTAAATTATTTATTTCATTTTATGATTTTTTAAATTGTTTCTAAGATATTAAATTGCGTAATATCAAATAAATCAATTTTCTTGAAGTAAATAAAGAATTGTTTGTTTTAGAGGAAAAAAAACTTTGATTCAATAAAATCTGATTCAAATACATGGATTTACTTAAAACTAGTAAATTTTTTCTGACTGTATGATCGGAATTCATCGCGTGTTTATGATGGCATTTTGCTTTTATAAAATTACATTTGAAAAAAAATATCTACGATGTTAATTAAAAAAATGCATATACCATTTATTGAAATAAATATACGTGTTTCATTTTGAAGTTACACTTGGAATAACTTTAAATTTGGATCGAAGAAAAAAATTGTCCGAATGAAAGTTGTTTGTTTTGGAACGGAACATATGCTGACATATTATGGGCCTATTAAGGCCACCCTATGTAAGATATAGCCACCAATTTTTTAAGAAACCCGATTAGTGACTTTTACGATTCTCACCGAGGAAAAACTTGTCCTATTAATTTTTTTTGTTTATAAAGGGACATGTTATGGCACTAACCAGGGGCCTGTCAAGGCCACATTTGGTAAAATCTGGACACCAACTAACAACACATCGAACGAAAACGTGCTTCCTTATTATAATCTCATTAACGTAGATATTATTCGTTTCGAAATTCTGTAGAAAACAAATTATACATATTTTGAGTAAAACATTTTTAAAATCCCCTGTTTTATTCTGTTGTTGGAATAATACCCTCTTAAGGTGGCCATTCCCTAGAAAGAGACATCCGATAGGGAAATATTTACTATTTTTGGCCATAACTTTTTTCTCTTAGTACGTATATTTTAAAAAATTATAGACTACCTAAGTAGAACCTTAACAAGAATATTACTATTAATTTTCACTCAATAATTTCAGTGGATTGCAAAATAGATTTAAATTTAAAAATTATGCCAATTTTCCTAGTTCGTACTTTTAAATTAAACTGTTTTACAACCAAGGACATCACCAGGGCTGGGGATCGGCCGACCGAGCATTTTAGACTCGAGATTACAATAAAAAAAAGTTCAAACAAAAAATCGTCCACTCTGTCACCACAATCCCCCCTGTGCCCCCCACGACAATTAGTGTAATTACTCATTAAAGCCAGGGACCGAGATCGGCCGACCAGGGTTTTATGAAAGGAAAAATTTTGTTCTTTCGAATAGACCAAGGCCGACCTGGTCACTCCTTGGGGGAGGCTAGGCATTAAAAATTGCATTGTTGTTAATGGTCGGCCAAGGCTATCGCCAGGGGTGGGGATCGGCCGACCGAGCATTTTACATTCTTTGGATCATAATTAACAAATTAGTTTAAAAAAAAAACGTCCACTTTGTCACCACAATCGCCCCATTGCCCCAATAAGCAAGTACCGTAATTACTCATTACCGCCAGGGACCGAGATCGGCCGACCAGCAGTTATGAGTTTAGGGCATACTATTGCAGTATTCTAAACTGCTAAATCCCGTCCACTCGTTCCCCGCACAAATTTGCAGTCGCCTCCTGGACCATAACTTACTATACATTTCAAGATGTATTGATAGTTCACGGAAAGTTACGATAATTTACTAGGGAAATCTTACCTCTATAATCGAATTTTTAGCGATCGTAACTCAAAACACGAATTTTTTGAGCTGCTATAGTTTTCGTTGGGAGAGTCGACATGTTGTTGAAGGTTTCTCGCCATACCATCAGGCGATCAGTGCATATATTCACATCCCGCATGTACTTCATATATCGATTTAAATATTATGTATTATGTAATAAAATATCTTAAGCCACCTTAATATAAACATGAAATAACAATATTTAAATAAAATAAAAAACATTTAAAGCTAAAGATAAAAGGTGCCGGCACTCGTTCGGCGAAGTTAAGCAACGTCGGTCGGGTCCAGCATATGGATGGGTGAGTTCTTGTTCAGGTACGTGAGTCCATGTCATGAGCTGTAATAGCCTTAACTGGACTGAGACGGCTTGGCGAGAAAATAGAAACGAAGGGCTGATAACTTCACCAAGGAGCTCCTAATCAACAGACTCGAATTCTTGTAAGGACCATGCCTGGATAAGGAACCCTAAGGTACAAAGAAGGAGTACCACAATAGACCTCTCTGCTCGCAGTAGAGAAGGCCAATTGCCAGCTCCTCCGGCTAAAATCTAAATCTACCCCAGAAGGTATGAAATCGTAACATTGCTGTTGTAACGAAAAAATAATTTTTTCGTTTAAGCACCCGTGCTAAATAAATTTGAATTACCCGCCGAAATAACGACAGGACGTCAACAAGTGCGCAAACGCGGGAGAAGCATCATTTGAAATATCCCTGCTAGTTCACTTTTGATTTCGACCTAGGTGAGTAAAGACTTAGTTGTTCTTTAACGAATTTTCACGTTTATTTCTTTAATCCTTTGATATTTTGAATATATTTGATTATTAAATGATGTCATATTATTGAGTTAACGTTGCTGTATAGTTATTTTTGGGAATTAAAGGATATTCCGTATAATAATTAATTTTATTAACACACATGTTTGTGTGATGTCGGCGTCCATTTGGACACATGCTAATTCATTAATTATCGCGGCAATTTTGTATTTTGTGGTCGCTTGAGACACAATACCGTGGTGTTTTGTCATTATTTAGATTATTTGTACGAGGATTAAACTCGGAAATTAATCAAAGGATAAATTAGAATCTTTGTTTCTTAATCGTGTGTAGACAATCTTATCTCATTAAAAGTCGAAACCTAAAGTCATTTTGTCGCATTTAGTTAACCTCGTGTTAGTACAAGAGGTTAAGATATAATTTTTTATTAGTTAATTTTTTTTTTGGGAGATTAAACCCATAATTTTGTTTACTATATTTGTTACAGTATTAGTTTTTTTCAGATAGTAATTCAGATATTTTCTCTCTAATTCTAACTAAATTTTGTTACCTTCATTCAAGTTTTTGGTCATAACCAGTCAGCCATTTTGTAAACGGCTAAAATTTCATGAGAGTAGAGTTTTCTTATTTATTAATTTCATATATTATATTAATCAGTAGTTTATTCATACATTTTCAGTAGTAGAGTAAAGTAAAATTTTATCAAGACTCAGGTTTTTTATTAAATTGCTGATAGTTTGGTTTTGCAGTGACCTTCGTCACCATAGTTTTTGTAGTTTTCTTGTATCTCTTTTTTCCCACCATTTTAAAGTTTTTATATTATCAACTGGTTCTTTACATTCCCCTTTTTCATGTAAAATCCTGGACCAAACCACCATTGAAGCAAGGCACAAGGCATAACTTGAATATTTGGAGTTATCCTAAAAGTATTGGATACTATTCCGACGCAGCGTCTCCTGGAAATCAGCGTTGTCAGGACCTGAATATTACGTCCTTCCCGGGTACCCGTGGCCATCTTCAGGAACAGACCTCGTCGGGATTCCACGTCTCCGCTAAGCTAAGTAGCCAAATTTATGTGCAAAATTCAACTTTTGGTCAGAAAATAATTTGTAAACCAGTTGATCGTTTCATTGTAATTTTTTTGTTAATATTCAAATTTAATTTTTTTTCTAAACTAAATTTTTGTTTAACTAATTAAATCAAATTTAATCAGTAATATTTCTACTAAATTGTAAAGTGTTGTAAAATTTTCACTCTTTTATACTTATGTTAATATATTATTTGTTTTATATTTGATTTTGATTGTTTTCTCCCCCTGATAAAGTTTGCAAGAGTGTTATTTACTGAATACGCTGGCGTCCAAATTTGTATAGTTTATTAAAGTTTTGTTTGGTAAATTTGACAAGCAAATAATCGTTAAGAAACAAAAATATATAACTCTTCTCGCCACCTAGTGACCCTCGACCAGCCCTGAGCTAACTGGTTGCTACGCTTTCATAGCTTCCTCAGCACCCTGCTGAGAAGTTGTGGTTGCACTGTTATAAGACCATACACATCAATGTTCTTTTTTGGCTTCATTACTACTAATTTTCATCTGTTGGATTTTAGATACAATAGTTATTAGTTATACATACTGAGAGACATATTTCTGCTGAAGAACCGCGGTTGTCATTTTTTTCTAATACTTCCTTTTGCCATCGTCATGCTATACTTTAAAGTTATTAAAAATCATCCTTTTCAGAATTTTTTAAAATCGGCTAAAAATAAATCAGGTAGCAATAAATTAATCAAACATTTTTTAATCAAACTGAAATAATTTTATTATTTACTTGATCTTAGATAAACACAAAAAAGGCACATTTACGTTATCTAATTTTCTATCAAGCTTGATCCTTTGCGAATGACAGGAACACCTACAAAATAAATAATTATGATACATTATAATTAAAATAATGACAAGCTTAAAATAAGAACTATTCTAATTTTTCACATATTCATCAATAATACAACTTTTTATATTTTCTTCCCTAGGTTCTAATTCTACTTCTGTTAGGTATTATAGCAAAGAATATGTCAATTCTCTTTATTTGTTTACCTAGTTTTTGTTTCATCTGGTTCATTGAAAAAGGCGTTTGAAATTTCATGGAATGCTAAAATGAAAACCGATGAGACTCATAGAGAATAATTCATGTTCAATTCTTAAAACACTGACTACGAGTATAATGTTGAAAACCATAATAGTAATAATAATTATTGGAAATGGAAGTAATTAAGAAAATTTTCCCTCGATCCTGCCTGTAACTTTTTTTGTGTACACTTTTTCACAGGAACGCACAGTGGGTAAAATGTGCAACTTTCTGGACACAAATCTGCCGACAGTAGATAGATCAATCAATTTAAATTTAAAAAATGAGAAATACCCTTAAGACAATGTACTTTGTACTAATGCTGCGGCAAAGTGGCTTTGAGTTAACCAAACCTAACTAAGTACATGAAGATAAGAATATAATAGGAAAGACCTTACTCTACATATGGACAAACGGAATTGGAAGCTCGCTAAAGTGTACCACAAAACACGCTTATTGAGAAATTTTATCATATTCCTTATTATCTTTTGTGAATTGGAATTCATTTTATTCAGTTTTAATTAACTGAAATTATTAAATTAAGACGTTTTGTGCAACTAACTTTTGTTTTCAAATTTTATTTGTTTTTTTGTTGTTGTTTCGAGATTTAATTAAACCTAAAGCAAGTACCAACGTTCATCAGGCCCAGTTAAGACGCCCAAACGTCTAATTCTTAGTTTTCGTTTCGGTGGCTGACTTGTGTTCTTTTTTTTTCGTGACATTTGGTTATATTAGTAAGTCAAAATTTTTCCCCCACGATTTTGTTTACTTTTACGCCCAATTGTCATTTACGACAAACGGTTCGGTATGAATCATTGGAAGGTGGTTATGTTGAGGAGATCAGAATTTATAAAAAAAATTGTTTTTAAGTTTGTTCTAGCAAAAGATTATTTTTTTTTTTAAAGAAATTAATTAGTATTTAGTTTCTGCCATAATCCGTATTTGAAATCATAAAGAATATGGTTAAGGGGTTTTTGGACATGCTGTGAATCCAAATATGATAGAAAAATTTGTCTAAAATAAGCCCTATGTGGGATGCTCTCTCATGTGTAGTCAACACAACATCGCCACCGGGATAGTTTATGCAGAGGTGGCGAGAATGGAAAAAAGCAGAAAAAAGAAAAGAAAGAGAATAATATAAATAATATATATGACACATGATTCAGATATGGTAGAAAATATTATCGTCATCATTAAATGTGATATAAAGTATATTTTTATCATTAATTTATTGTGTTCTTTACAACACATAATTGTTGTGGGTCAATACCTGATGACCCCGACGTTTTGTTATTATCACCACAAATTGGTGGCCCTGCTGTTTGAATCCCGCTAACGATTCCCGCTGTCGTTTCCTGACGTTTCTTTTTCGCTAACGATTCCCGCTGACGATTCAATTTGTCAATGCACTGTTTTCAAAAACTTACAAATCTCCCCGACAGATCCGTCACCTTGAATACATTTCCCAATTTACCAGCGATATTCAACATATAAGTGGTAAATCCAACATAGTAGTTGACGCCTTGTTACGGATTCATTACGTTTTAACGATAATAATTGCATCTAATACAATACCTACCCCTATTCCGAACGTATTAAACAATTTTAGTTTGCAATTGCTTTGTGATTCACAATTAAAGGATGAAAAACTCACAACTTTAATTTCTAAAAATCCTCAAAATAAATGTGAACAATCGAGATATGTTTTAGAACACATTTTTATTCCTAATACAAAAAATCGCATATGATGTGACGTATCTACTTCACACTATCGCCCTTTGTCCCTAAAGTCTTACTCCGATCCATTTTTGACATTTTTCACAACTTGACACATGCAGGCATTCGCGCAACTAGGAAGCTAGTTGCGGCACATTATTTCTGGCCGAAAATGAACGAAAACTGCGCTTTGTGGGTTAAGACGTGTTCAAATTGTCAAACTTCGAAAATACATCGCCATACGGCAACCCCGTTTGCGAAATTTCGAATACCGAAGTGCCGTTTTGACCATTTGCACATTGATATAATTGGGCCTTTTCCCCCATCGCGTGGATGTTCTCACATCCTAACCATGGTTGAAAGATTCACCCGCTGCGCGCTGGCCCGAAGCTGTTCCTATATCAGACACTTCAGCTGAAACAGTTACCAGGCCACTTTTTCAAAATTACATTTCTCGTTTTGGTGTTCCGCTTTCGATAACCACGGATCAGGGCACCCAATTCGAATCGAATTTGTTTCGTGAATTTGCAAAGTTTTTTTGTTTTAACCATATTAATTCCACATCATATCACCCACAAAGTAACGGGATGGTCGAGCGTTTCCACCGCACTTTAAAAACTACATTGCTAGCACGTGCAAATTCTATACACTGGTACGACAAATTACCAATAGTCCCTTTTGATTTCAGAACAGTTCCGAGATCTGACTTAGAATTTTCTTCCGCTGATCTCCTTTACGGTCAAAATTTACGTTTAGCAGGCTCATACTTTTTACAACCCCATTTCGACGCAAATACTCCTGATTTTGTTAATAAAATTCACTCACATTTTGACAACTTGACGTTTCGAAATCCCAGGCATAATGATCCCCGAAGAGTTTTCGTTAGTTCTCACTTGTCTACTTGTGATTGTGTTTTTGTTAGACAAGGTCGGATTAAAAAATGTTTCACCCCACTGTTTCAGGGACCCTTTCGCGTTATTTCTAGAATTGACAAAGTAATTACTCTGTTGATTCGTGATAAGAATGTCATTCTCAGTTTAGATCGCGTTAAACCTGCGTATGTTTTAGGGGAAACTGTTAATTCGCCTGTCACCACTACCAAGAAAAAGGTTAGGTTTAATATTGATTGTTTGACAGGCTGAGTTTCTTTTTCTTACCGGGGGAGTATTGTGGGATACTCTCTCATATGTAGTCAACACTACATCGCCACCGGGATAGTTTATGCAGAGGTGGCGGGAATGGAAAAAAGCAGAAGAAAGAAAAGAAGGAGAATAATATACATAATATATATGACATATGATTCAGATATGGTAGAAAATATTATCATCATCGTTAAATATGATAAAACGTATATTTTTTTATTATTAATTTATTGTGTTGTTTACAATACATAATTATTTTGGGTCAATACCCCACATCCTAATATCCTTTTGCCGAAAAATCGATCTATCTTTACCCCCTAAAACCGCACGCCAATGAAAAATGAAAATGTTTACTATGCCAAGTAATTCATTTTTCCAACATATAATTACCACCCAAATTTGAAGAAAATCACATTATTAATAACTGAGATTAGGGTGGATTTATGAAAAGCGGGACACACTGTATATAGCAAATTCACCGTGGTGACAGGGATCATATTTAAAAAACAGAACTAACGGAGTAATGTTTCCTCGAATTTTCGATATTGGGTACGAAAATCATAATTGGATTTTAGATTGTAAACTACAATATGTTTTTATAGTTAACGTATGATCTGAAATTTAAATTGATCAAATTGTAGGCCATTTTTCCTATTCACCGCCGTAATGGCCGAGCTTATTGACTCAGAAATACAACCTATTCGATAGAGTAGATGAAATTGTTAGAAAAAACTTGTCCTGAACCAAATAGAACCCTTGTTCATTATACTGCAAGATGCTCTCCAGAGTCAGCCAGCGACTTTTATTTATTAGGTCATTCAAAATAACTATTTACGCATCAAGTTAGGAAAAACATACTTTTCGTATATAAGTACAATATTTCTTATCGAGGCAATGGCCAATTGATTAATTTATTAATTTGTACAAATCATTATCAAATTATTAAGGTAGTTGTATCGCGAGAGGTGCAACATCTGGTAGCTAATTGATAAACTTGAAACGCGACAGACAGAGAGAAAGAGAGAGAGAGAGAGAGTAGGGGAAGATTTGGCAACGCCGCATATAGTTTCCGTGAGCTGATCGACTCGTCACTAATGTCAATAAATTTTTACCTCTTTTAGTCGGATTGATAGCCACAACAATCGTTCAGTTTGTGATACTAACATGAGATTTGGCATGCCTACAAAATTTTTAGCACCAAATAGATTGTGATATAGTGTCAGTTTTTTTTTTGGTCACAACCTTGAAAAAATAAAAAAATTGGTGATTTATTATAATACGAGCAAAAACTACTGTTATGATATGTGTGAAAGATTGAAGGTAATGTATATTATATCTGTTAAATATGTTAACAATAATATATCTTAAACATTATGTATATATTTATACAGGGTGAACAAACTCAAGTCGGCAATATTGCCAACTTCTTTATTATTGAAGCTACGAGGTCGGTTAAATTAGTGAACTATTAGTATTTTTCCGCTGATTAACGTGGTGCTAACAGAAGAGAAAGAAGGAAAACATTGCTAGTCGATTAGAGTATAAATATAAAGTGTGCCATTAAAAAAATATACATTTTTTGAAATGTATCGGAAAAGCGATATTTAATTGTTTTTCTGTTAATCAGCGGAATAAATACTACTACTGCTACTACTACTACTAGTTTACTAGTAAATGTAACCTCTTAGCTTCAATAATAAAGAAGTTAGCAATACCGACTTGAGTTTCTTCACCCTGTATATATCACTGTCATCGTCCAAATGTTGAAAGTTTGTAAATGCCGTACCTTTCAAGAGTATTATAAACATGTTTTTTTCCCCCTACATTCTTAGACATCTTCAAAATACCCAAAGAGTTGATATTGTTTGGGATGTACACAAACCGAACAGTCTTAAACAACAGACCCGGCAAGCACGAGGATCTGGGACAAGATATGTTGTAACCCCTTCAACACCTATTCCATCTCAGTGGCAAGCCTTCTTTAGGGAGGATAAAAATAAGGAAAAATTATTCTCATATATTAATTCAGAAATACTAACGACTGACACCGAAAAAGAAATTATCGTAACTTCTGGAAACTTGGCGTATTCCACTGCTAACCGAGATCTAAAGGTAATATCTCCCTGTTCCCATGAAGAGGCTGATGTTAGAATTTAACTTCATGCGTTTCATGCCGTTCAGGAGGGTCACGAATCTGCAATGATCCGAACAGTTGACACTGATGTTTTAGTGTTGGCAGTAGGGTTTCATCATGAAATAAAGAAATATTTATTGGTAGCATTTGGCACTGGCAAGAACTTTTCTTTCATACCTGCACATGAAATTGCCAAGGGACTAGAACCACGAAACTCAGTATGTCTACCAATGTTTCATGCACTAACTGGATGCGACACCACTTCCTCATTTCTTGGCAAAGGAAAAAAAACAGCTTGGGCAATATGGGCAAAATTTGATGATCTGACAGAGGCTTTGCTAGATATAAAAAACGAGTTTAGGTTGGATCCTAAAGCATTGAAATGTATCGAAAGATTTGTCATTCTGCTCTACGATAAAGCTACTCCTATCTGCAATATTAATGAGGCACGCAAATATCTTTTTACGAAAAAACAAAGGCCACTTCAGTCGCTCCCACCAACAAGAGAATCGCTTGTGCAACACATTAGAAGAGGTGTCTTGCAATGTGTCTTTCTTTGGGGACAAAGTTTGATCTCAAGTCCGAATATTCCTGATCCTGAACAATGGGGGTGGAAATTAAATGAAGGTGTTTATCAAGCGCTATGGAGTACATCGCGAGAAGCTTTGGTAGCTTGTCAAGAACTTCTTTCTTGTAAATGTAAAATTACTTGCAGCCAAAAGTTTTCATGAGCCGAGTTAAAGTGCACAATATTGTGTTTATGTGATGGCCACTGTTATGGAACGGACAGTGAATAGTATTTTAAATTAAAATTAATAATAACAGTTCTTTTTGTTTACTAGTTTACTTGGCAGTAAAATTACGCTTAGTACATGTATGCAGTCTGTCTAGATGTCCCATTTCCATACCAATAAATGAAAGTCTCAAAGATTTCGAGAGATATACAACATTGAAAAGTTATCTTTGTGGCAATAGCATTTTTTAGCATTATTTGTTCAGACAATAGCATTATTTGTTCAGACCTCGTTTTTACCTACAAAAAACATGCAAAAGGGGGCACATATAATTGACAATTACCTAAAATATTACTTAGAGTACGTTTTATAGTCATATATCTCAGAATTTTCGGAATCACTTTGGCTTTCGATAAATTGATGACCAAGATTTTGGAACACACTGTATTTTTTTTATGTCTTCAAATTTTAGTTTTACCGTTTGTTTTTGTAAACACTTTATAAAAAGAATAAAAGTTTATGTTATTAAAAGTATTAAATAGACATTTCATGACTCAAGGTCACAACTGTCATTCTTAAAATTTTTTTGATTGGCACTATATCCAATTATTTTTAGTACCTTCTGAACTGCCTGTCCACCAAATTTCATCTTAGTATCACAATCTGAACGATTCTTATGAATTATTGAACTTAGCAGGTCGACTATTTTAGTAAATTAATGGAAAAATATATTATTATACGTACAATAAATAAAATCGGTATGAACATTTATAAATCTTCTACTTTGTTATATGATACTGCATTTAAAATAAACGCAAGGTATTTTCAAATATCCGCGCCAAGTATGAGAGAGTGCAACGTTGCCATGTCTACTACTCATGTTC
Source organism: Stenurella melanura (assembly GCA_963583905.1). NCBI lineage: Eukaryota > Metazoa > Arthropoda > Insecta > Coleoptera > Cerambycidae > Stenurella > Stenurella melanura. The sequence goes on from OY757309.1 coordinate 202,004,891, forward strand.
TCCTTTTAGTAATTTTAATAATTTTTTGATAGCTGCCATTACGTTTTTTCACGGTGAATCATCTCGATATTTATACACGTGCTTCGTCAGGTATTAATTTAAATTTGCCTCGTTTTTGAAATTATTCTTAAACTAGATATATAATTGTTGTACATTTTATAGAATACTCTTAACATGCTCTAAACAGATTTTTTATTTTTTGTAAATAATATTAATTTTAGATATTTTTTGTTTAATTACAAAACATATTTTTTTCTCAAATGTAAAAACTGTATACCTCTTATTTATTGATTGATTTTATTCAAAGACGATAGGGTTCTTCCTCTAGCTGACACTAACTTACTGTCCAAGTTTCAATACAATCTGACTATTCGTTATAAAGTTATCGTGCTTACAAGAAACGTGACGGACGGACAGACGGACAGATAGGCGGACAGACAGATGGGCAGATAGACGGGCAGATGAACGGACATTTTGAAAGTTGTTCAGAATTCAATCATCAACACAGTGATATGAAAATTATTTATCTACTAGCAATATTACTGGTTTTAGAAATATACCGATCGAATGCAATATACTCTTCGTCTTGTATTTGTGAAGAGTATAATAAGGATCAGTCGTAAGAAGGAATATAGTGTCACATCAATTTATTTCACATAGAGTGCATGCAATCTTAAATGTCGATAAAAGCTGCTAACTTTAAGCAAATGAATCTCGAAAACGAAACTGTAAATGGAGTTCATATTTTACCAGAGTGTTTATTGATATTATGTGAATTAAATTTGCAGCAAGTTTCGTGACTTTCTTGAATAACGTGAATTGCGGTATAACTACCTTAATTAAACAAGGAAAATAGGATAGTCCATAATCGTGAAAATTAAACAAATTTACACATGAAAAGAGTTACATTTTTTAATTAATCTGACCTGTTCAAGAGTGTTCTGCCCTACAGAATAGTCCTCTATAATAGTGGAATGTCTTTTTTTAGCTTTTTCCAAAATCTTAAAGATTTTAGACCACCTAATGGATACGTCGGTTATGTAATAGTCCAGCAAATTTGGATGTCCTTCTCTAAGTACTACGCCTGGGAATTTTTGCCTTATGTATTCTTGAATAGTTTCGGTTCCCTGCTCGTCAATTTGTTCTCGTAGTTTGATTTTCATTATTATCCCTTTAGCAAATTTGTTTTTCAGATGCTGCGTGGAACCCAAACACTTGAAAGTTCCATTTACCATTATGGCTAACCTTGTGCATAGCGCCTCGCACTCTTCCATATTGTGAGACGTTAAAATTACGCATTTCCCGCTGTCGCGTTGTTTACAAATAGCATCCCATATACAGTGTCTTGTTGCAGGATCTATACCTAAAAGAACAGTTTTCTGAATTTAATTGAGTTTGTGAATTTATTTGAAATATACATGTATCACATTAGGAATCATGTTAGATTTTTACTTCGGAAAAATTCCTCGATCGAAGATTCCTTTTGGAACGTGTTCGTGAAAGTGTGTAGAATATCATATCAAAATGTCTTCGTGAGAAAGTGGGTGCTAAATTTTTTATTTAACAATTTGTATGCAAAAATGCAGTTTTTTGCTAATAACAATTTAAATTCAATTTTTATCAAAAAATGAATAGCGTCGTTCGAAAGAAAGGAAAATGTTACAAAAGAAACATACAATACTAGAAACAAATGAAAATTTATTACCAGAAAATACTAGTAATTATTCAAACTTTTACAAAATACTTATCACAGATAAGTTTAAAACATATGTCCATTTTATAACAATTATAAGAAAGAAAATATGCCCATTATGAACAGTACAACTGTTATCATAATGTTATTTTAAATTTAAATTATCCTGCTCAATGGAATCCAAAGATAATCAAAACAAAAGCACTTAAAGATATAGCAATAACACAAAACTTTAGAACATCCACAGACACGTGTTTCGACATCCATGTCTGTTCGGTGCGGCTTTTTCTAAACTTCACAATCAACTGAAATATGTAAGCAAATACTCGTGTTATAACTATCAATGGATTATTAAAACAGGATATTAAAAATTAAAATTAGATTATAGGAAATCCCCCGTAAAGGGATAATTATCAATATATTTATATGCAAATGCAACTTCCTGGAAGTGTAAAAGCTCTATAACAATAGAAACAAATGAAAATATATTACCAGAAATTACTAAAAACTATTAAAACTTTTACAAAACACTTATCACAGATAAATTTAAAACATATATCCTTCTTATAACAATTATAAGAAAGAAAATATGTCCATTATGAACAGTACAACTGTTAGTTATCATAATGTTATTTTTAATTTAAATTATCCTGCTCAATGAAACCCAAAGATCATCAAAACGAAATTTTTTTCTTTGTTCAAATTTAAAATTTCCACGTTTCATAGCGTTCTAAACCTATTTTTTAAAAAAAATTAGAATTTTCTTTTGCCATTTTTGAAAAAATTTTAGCACTAAAATAGATGGAACATTTTTTTCTTAGTTCAAATTTAAAATTTCCACGTTTTCATGGCATTCTAAACCAATTCAAACAAATTTAATTTTTTTTTGAAATATTTAAAATTTTTTTAAAAAAAATTTTAGTCTATCTATAACTACTTACTATAGAATAGAAGAAAAATTTCTCTTTGCCCAAAGTTAAAATTTCCACGTCTCATGACATTCCAAACTTATTTCGAAAACATTTTTTTTACCAACATTTTTGAAAAATTTTTTACCACTAAAATGGATGGAATTTTTTTTATTGGTGCCCTATTTTGCTTATTTAAAGTACGCCTCAGAGTGTTTAAATCCAACTCTTAAAAATGTGCATTTTAAAGTTACCATGGCAACAACTACAACCCGAGTCAAAATGTCAACATCATAACTGTTGAACCACCCTGTATAATCGGTTCATACTTAGCATATATGTTTCATTTTTTTTTCTTGATAGAACTTCATAATAAACCAAATAGAAATTCAGGTCCGGCTTAATACAAAATTCCATCAAACCTTATACTAGTTTACTTATAATATAAACATCGAATTTTTGTCACCTGATTATGAACACTTTTACTTCAGCTAGCTTAGATATAGAATAGTTTAATTTGTAAAATAATGTTTTATATTAAGGGTAAAATCATTTTACTATAGAGGACGCCACTTTCCAGGCGGGTGCTATTTAGTATTTCATGTTTTTGCCAGCAGAGAATGCCAACTTCTAAAAGGCGATTATAGTCTGTTTTTAAACCAGGAGGAGCGTTTTAAATTTAACGCGCTAAATCATACATCTGTGATTCGATAGGACCTCGCCAGTTTTACGCAATGCAATAGTCGCAAATTTTGACATAAAAATTTTTATTTCATGTCATAAATTATTTGGTTATAAATTTCTATTTTATCGTTTGCACATTATATATCAATTTTTAATCCCTTTTGTATAAATCTGAAGGTAAAAGTGGCTAATTACTTGGTGCCTTTGTATTGTGTAAATTGTATGGATATAAAATATCTAGAGCTCAAATAGAGGTCGATGCATTATACAGGGTGTAATTAGTTTGATGTCATTAAAAAAAACTGGTGGTAGGGAACGACAAGACAAACAAAAAAGCCTAAAGCTCATAGTTTTGGAGACAACAAATAAACAAAAATTTCGTAAATTTTCAATAAATTTTTTGAGAACTGCTGGAATATTGAGGTAGGTTTATATCTAGATCTGATCTGAAGAAAACTATACTCTAACTCTCCCTTGTGCAATATTTTAGTTATTGTCATGTCGATGTTTCGTTATGTACAGACGTCCAACCCGCCCGTTCGTTGTTTTTGTTATTTTTGAATTTCGCGTCATTGTGTATTTATAGTTAAGATTTATTTTATTGACTTACCGTTCAAGTTGTCAAATTCTTGATTACGTACAGACACAACTTACTTGTTCGTTCCTTTTGTATTCCTTTTTGACTTTTCTACCAAGTTTTTATTTTATTTTTCTTTATTGACAACGTTAGTTGATAGTTTAGTATTTAGTGTTGGACGAAGTGCGTATGTACTTAATTCGACGTACCGAACTGTGTATTGATACAGATGCAGAGATATTGAATCATTTAGGTAGGTAGTAAGCTTTTAAGCCAGGACACTCATTTATGTTACAAATGTTAATAAACCATATTTAAATTTTCTAAATTATAAACAATCGAATATTTTGTTCCAAATTAAAAAACACCCTTGTAAAGAAATGCTCTGTTTAAACCTCTATGGCCATTATTTGCTTGCAATTGTGCACGAAGAGAGAACGAATTATTTACCTCTTTATACTTGCCTCAGTTCAGTTGCTGCGGTACATCAAAGGCGGTCGATGATACTTTGACACCGCGTGTACCGGCCAGCACCTTTTTATGACAATTTAAAAGTTGTATAATTGGGAAGTACAAGTCCAACGACCAAGAAAAGCAGTGCTTCTCAATAGTTGTCTGCCATAATATTAAATATGTTAACCTAGATCAGTGTTTTTCAAAGTGCCCCTAGAGGGAAAAGTCATAAAGGTTTTTTGTTTGTCTAGTCGGTCCTCATTACCAGTTTCTTTTAATGACATGAAACTGATTACACCCTGTATAATGCAATAAAATACACACAAAAACACTGTAGTCGTGTATTGTTGGTTGACCAAAACGCCGAAAATGTTTTGGTTTATTTTCTAGTTACTTTTATGGTGTGATTGGAACTTTCATGTCTACTCCTCCTGGTTTAAAAACAGACTTTAGTACTAGATAGGGGCGGGTCACATTCAGTTGGTCAGAAGAACTCCAAAGTACCGCCCTACTTCACCCAAAAGAACTGACGAGGATCATACGTCAATTTAAGAAGATACTTAAACGTATCATACTTTCTACGCAGTGATAATCTTTTTTGTGCCACCGGGTTTATTTATGTATTTTGAGATTTTGTACTAAAACATTTTCATTTTCATTAGAGATCAAATTAAATATCGCCTCCTTAGAATTGTTGCTGGCAACTGGCGTTTTCTGCACGAGTTTTTAAAGTATAGTCTTTGCAAATAATTAGAGTGCTCGTTAATGGTATTGTATTTTTGACCCTTCCGGCAATCAGTTTGTGTTTTATGATAAACGGTTTTCCCATTAACGAAGTCACTTTCCGCCTAAGAACGGGACTACGGTCCCATTGGCATATTTTCTTATTTGTTTAACTTTAAGTGTAATTTCTCTTGTTCTAATTTAAGTGTTAATTATTGTTACCTTTTTCAAACCGATTAGTTTCGTGTTCCTTTTGTGTATAAATAGATAAAGTGTGGTTATATTTTCGTATTTTATTTAATTACTAATTTAGTTGAAACTAGAGTCATCGAAGTTAGATCTCCGTGGTGAACCAGCAGGCGTGACAAAGAGAATTGGGGTAAGTTTGAACTATATCCTTTTAAGTGTAGACATATCTCTGTGAAGGGACCGCGTATAGACGATATTCATGCATTGAGATATCTACGTGGCCCCATGTGCAGAGAGACTGTGAGTATAACCTTGGAGAAAGACCCGCTGGTGGATTGATGAGTATTCCTTTGTAGCCGCATATAGTGTAAAATTGATATCATTTGAAAGAGGTACATTAATTATTACGGATATAATGAATAAACATAATAACCCCCAAAGTAGTGTAAACAAGGTAAGTGGGGCTACTACAGAATAACTATAAAATTATAATGTTTGAAAAGGGAAATTACAAAAACCAGGGAAAAACAGTAGAAAGACTTTTTGCGTGCTTGAGGAAATGAGGAAATCGAAATTCCTCAAAGTAATATTTCTATACTGCTAGTTTAGTTATCATTTTCAAAGACTAAAGTGTCACTTTTGCTCCCAGATAGAATTTAAACTCTCATTAGGGGAGTAAAAGAGACATTCTACTCATTCAAAATAATAATTGATTATCTATAATCTACAATATTAGAGTGTATGCAGAGATAGATTGTTCATATACCACCAGATCAAAGTTCTTTTGAATTCCGCGTGTCATTGATTTTTCACAATCTGGATTAAAAATAGATACGTGTAAAAATTATTTTTTATAGTAATGATATTTTATTGTTAGATATGCTGATTTATTAGCAATATTTCTAACAAAAAGTTATTGAAGATGTAGAATAAACTAGAAATGTAACAATTCAATTGGTAAGCAAGTTTAAATTGTTTTAAACTCTATTTCAAACGCTAGAGAAAAGAAAAGTTGGACCCTGCGGTTTTTATTGATTTGAAGCATGGTTGGTACTTCGAAAAGGCTATTGCTTTGCCAATTAAATTGGCAAAATGTAATACATTTTTTCTAACATATTAATCTCCTGTAGAAGCAAATATTGTGCCGATTTTTAACTTATTTAGTATATTTACTCTAGTACATATCATATTTTATTTGAATATTTGAATCCCACTAAAGAATATAAAAAAATTCATGATGAATTACGGACGATTGAGTGGCACGTTCGTGTGTAATAATCCAAAGGAAATACTTAATTTTGTTTAGTATTCAAATATGAAATATGATACGTACAAGATTTAAGTTAACTAGTTATAATAATTAAATCAAATCTGAATTTTGTTTGTTTGTTTTTGAGAACAATATATTGAAAGATTTACAACTGTGAACGCGGTATTTTGACATTGATAGCACGGCCTTAAATGAACTTCGATATGACAAGTTCAAGAAATCTACATCTCGAGCCACTTTTCAATTGGAAAGCTTGAAAAAAATAGCCTTTTCTTAAAAGTGTGAAAAAAGTATACTAGCGTTACTATACATGTAATTTACAATTACTAACAATTCAAAGAGATATATTACAAAAACATAACCTAGAAAACGTTACGATATTATTTCGCTTTTTTAAGGTTAGAAAGTGACTTAAAACATTTCTTTCTCAATACAAATTATATGTTAGTACTATCCCTTACTAAGATCTTAAGCTAACGTTTGATCCTCTAGGCCATCCCAATCGTGGTCAAAAGCTGTTTTAAGAAAAGGGTTTATTTTCGTAATTGCTCTATAAATCGCGTATTTTTCATTTTTTTCTAATTTTTGAAAAGTGCTCTTTTTATACTCAACTTAGGGTACATTTTCACCGAATAAGGGGTGATTGAAATCAAAATTGTAATAAGCACAGCAAAAGAAAAAGCGATTTTTGATGGTATTTTTTAAGTCACCTTGGAAAATAAGAAGCCAATCTTTATTCTGCTAGCCGCATTCAATAGGTTTTTCATTACCTACAACGTTATCGTTTAACATCTATTTGTAGGATGCTTCGATTTTTTTTTATTTCAAAAAACCATTTTTTCGACTTTGTTCAATTTTCTAGAATATGTTCTACACCAGATAGAGCGATGCAAAAAACGCTACTATTCATAGAATTTTCTCATGACCCTAATTTTTGTTTCAGAGTAGCTCCAATTTTGCATTTTTCCGTAGAATTATTGGACTATACATATATTATAGCTTCTACGGTTCCATAAAATTATTTTTATAAAGTTATTTTAATAAATTTGATGGTTCAACTTTCTTCCCTGGCACTTTTTACACAATGGCCTTAAGTAACTTCATAGTATTGTACAAGTACTACTTTTATATAAATTATTTTACCTTGTACCATTAATTAAGGGAATAATACATAAAAATTTTAAAAGTAGACACAACAATCAAGTAATGAGTAGCATTGGTTTACAATTAAATACTTACCAGTAGTTGGTTCATCAAGATAAATCACTGGTGGGTCGCCAATTAAAGAAATTGACAAACTTAATTTTCTCCTATTTCCACCGCTCAGCGCTTTTACTTTTTTGTTCAAATGGCTCAGAAAATTGAATTCCCTCGCCAAATGCTCTGCCACTCGACAGCAATCTGTAGGCCGAATTCCTCTTAACAATGAGAACATAATTATAGTTTCTCTTGCAGTCAAATCATCTAAAAAGGCGTCAAACTGGGGACAATATCCGATCAATTTTCGCACCTTCGTCATTTGATTCCTCATGCTAAAACCACGCACCCAACCATCGCCAGACGAAATTTTAACATCGCCAGTCATCATCTTGAAAGTTGTAGTTTTTCCAGCTCCGTTAACCCCCAACAAACCGAAACACTCGTATTCTTTTACTCCAAGGCATAAAGCATTTACAACCAAGCGTTCTTTATAATACTTTGTTAAATCCCGTATAACTAAGGTGTACTCATGAGCGATGACATTAGAGGGGGTATTTCTAATTTGCTGTGTCTCTTGCAGGACATCTGCGTCTTCACTTAAAACATAACTTGGACGTTTGCGAGAAAGTGCTGGTACTTTTGAGAACACTCGACAGTCGATCATCAAAAGTATTATGAAAAATATTGCACCCATCACAAAGGAGGCAGCCATATTTTTACCAATTCCAGGAGTTTTCCATGTAAAATAGTTATCTACTTCTGAAAAATAAAATCTAATATTGACAATTAATAACACTAAACTTATTTAATGTGATATAGAGGAGAGAGAATATTTACACAGGCATGCACAAAAGAAAAGTGATGTGAACCCGGTACCCGACATAGCGATCCGTATGTATTTCGACGTGCTGACCACGAATCCGATGTCGCTTTAGCTCAATCACCCTCCAATTTCTTATAATACGCAAAAATAACCTTAAAGAATAGGGTATTTTATTAGTCCATTGAAATATTGCAAAATTATAGCCGAACCAGGGAACATACACCGTAGAGAAGCGACAGTAACGTCGGATCATTTGATATTTTGTGGACTTCTTGATATTTATTTTCAGATCAAAGTTTCAACAAATAAATAACAACATTTTTTTGTTTTATTGGTGGCTTAAATTAGGTTTTAATAGTGTTAAACACAACATTTTATTCGCTTTATTTACGTTTGATATGTGAATAAATAAGTAATATATACCTATTACGGGATTTGTAAAAGCTATTTCTGGAAGTTTATTCGATGGACAAAATGTCTTGTTACTGTCACTAAAACTCTTCCTGGTACGTTTTTGGATGTATTTTTACAACTTGGCACAAAATACCACTTATAGCTTTTATTATAAAATGGTAACACTACAAAATGTCATGTGTTTATAATACACAGTGACATCTGTTTACTGACAATACATCTGATGACGTCGTGAGTGTACAGTGAAATGAGTATGGTGTTTTTGGAAATAAAATTTCAATTCCAAATTGAAAATGTCTTATTTAAGGTACTATTCGATAGACTGTCAAAATTCAAGTGTTCTTAACCATAATAAAATATAATCTCCACACTAAAATAGAATTTATAATTTGTGAAAACGTCTAATAATTAAATAATATAGTTTATGGTTTAAACACTATTAGTTTCTAAAAAAAGGTTCGAATATACGCCATATTTATTTTAATTATTTGCATAACACGATATTCTTTATTCTTATGAAGATTGGTGGCCCAAGGGTAGTAAAACGCACCTTTATATATATATATATATATATTAAAATATCAATTAGTTACATTCACATATAACAATAGAATATATTGTATACACTTTTCAAGGCTTTTTTCGAAAAATCTTTTTTTCAAAAAAAGCCTTGAAAAAGGAAACAGATTACATTTCCGAAACGTCGGCGAAATATTTAATTTCAAGATTTATACTTGTTTGTGTTTTTTATTTAAAAAAACCAACCTCTAACTGATCCTTTGACGTAAACGTCACAGGCGTAGAGGCTATTTACCAGTAACATACTGGTTAATTGTGATATATTTTGTAGATTCCCCTAACACCGCTTAAAAAGAAAACATGCATGTAGCAGGAAGTCCCAAAGAATTGAAGAAGGAAAAACAATTAAGATAATGCCACAAATAACATTTAGACAATATTGTATACACGTTATCAAAGCATATTTCAAAATAATATATTGTGCAATATTTCAATTTATTGTATTTTAATTTTTTTCTTAATGTGCTATAGTATATCTTTAAATGTTTAACAAACATGTTTTACAAAAAAAAAAACTTATAAATCCGACAAAATTTGAACTTTTTTGTTTACTTGTTTGTCAGTTTTAGTTGTATAATTCTTCCTGGCGTTTTTTATTTCCAGCCTAATTATGAAGTGCACTCGGCTTCGCATAAAATTATGCAATAAAAAAATGCAAGTAACCTTCAGAGCAAGAAAACACACCACTGGTGCTCTATTTTCTATAACCAGTGGACCAATGGTGGTTGGCCTTTTCTTTTTGACGTAATGTAAATACATGGAACTGACAACAACACAACCTATCTCACGTACACACATACGTATACGCGTATAGGAAAACGGTTAACGCGGGAACCTTGCCGTCGCTTCTCTATGGTGTATGTTCTCTGGACGAACCTTGCATTTTGGATAGGACAAGATTTTCTTTTGTGTAGAGGGGGGTCAGTGTGAGTATAAAATTTGATTTGCGGGTTGAAAGCCCTCCCCCAATTTGGCCGCCATCTTGGAAAAGGGAGTGTAAGCAGTTTCTTCGCGATATTTTGAGAATCGTATGTATCACAAGAAAAAAATCCTGGGATTTTTTTTTGTAGAGAATTGAATTGTCCACATCTTTTGTTCCAACTTTTTTTCTCTCAGCACGCACCTTTCTCCGCTAACGAGCTTCGAAAAAATTAATTATCGGTGTCCCAAACATTTCTTGCCGCAAAACGATGGACTTTAAGAAACAATTTCCAGGGGCAAGAGTTGTTTATATTCTTACAAGGAACACGTTAGAATTTTTAGAGGCAATTTTTTTTCTCTAAATGACTTTTTTTGGTCCAAAGAATTCTGGAAAAATTCTGACGTGCTCCTTGTGAAAAAATAAACAACTCTGGTTTCTGGCAATCTTTTCCTAAAGTCCATCGTTTGACGGCAAAAAATGTTTGGAACGCTGAAAATTCAATTTTTCGAAGCTCATTAGCGGCGAAAGATGCGTGCTGAGGAAAAAAGGTTGGAACAAGAGATGTGAACAGTTCAATTCCCTACAGAAGAAATCCCTGAAATCTTTTTGTGAGACGATTCTCAAGATATCGCGAAAAAACTGTTTACACCCCCTTTTCCAAGATGGCTGCCAAATTAGACTTTTATACCCACACTTACCCCCTCTACGGATCAAAAAAAATATCTTGTCCTGCCAAAATGCAAGGTCAATGTAACATTTCAATGGACTATATGTTATTTTCTCCATTTACTAAAAAAATTGGTGGGTGATGGAGTAAACAGACACCGAATTCGTATTCAGCACGTCGAAATACTACTATTAGTCCAATCTACCTGTCACGGTTTAATGTTTAAATTTACCAAAATTAATACCCGGAAACAAAAAATATGGTTGTATAGAAGAAAGAATTCTAAGAAAAATTTATGTTTCGATGGACTCGATCTGAAATGGCGAACTTAACCTAAGAAATTGAAAAAGTTGAATTTTATTTCATTTTTGTAAACCGCATTAAGCGGTGTAATATAGAAGAATTTAGCTTACCAGGACAATACTCCTTGTATCTGTGGCTATCAAGGCACAATTTATAATAGAAATACCGTATGTAGCTTTGACTCAATCCATGGATCAGGGAATAATGTGGAAATACAAGGAACATCCGATGCCACACATCATCTATAGTGTCCATCTGATTTCTCACCACCTGTCTAATCGTTAATGCAGCATAGGGAATAAAACCTAAAAGAATAAATAGAAGTATAAAATGTTCACTAAGTTATTAAGTGCTAGTTCTGAATATATAAGTTTATGGAACTTAAAGAATTTGTCACAGACCTACACATTTGGGAGTCCTGAATCTTGAGGGCAAGAGCAATTTTCTACGTAATTCGATACATTGGATGCAAATCTTGCAAATTTTGGGTACATTTGGGTTTGGATATCTCAGAAAGTGGTAGAGAAATTTGGTAAACCTATTTGAATTCTACTCCAAAAAATCTACAGGAATCGATCACGAAATGTAGAGGAGAATCTTGGCCCCTAACTTAAATCTGTAAGTTGTCTGTTCGTGTATAGAAAGAACTCACAAAACCTGCGTATATTGGGGAGCCGGTTAAAAAGACGTTTGACAAAGGATTTGTGAGTTGACTCCACGTATGAGAGGGTCAAACTTATATATTGTTATGTATTACACCCCCTTGAAACTGGAGATTGATACTCCTATGCCTAATAGTGACTGGAAACGTAGAAAGAGATAGAGTTTTTTAGAGTGTGGTGGGAGAAGATTCTTGATTGTGTTCTGAATGGATCTAGAGGCAATTTCAGAGTATATAAAGCGCGATTACCGGTGCAGGAGAGGAAGTTTATTAAAGGGAAGTTCTGCAAAAGTGAAGTTTGATAGCGAAAATAGCGAGGTTAAATATCAAGTAAACAAAGTGTAAAAGTTATTTTGGTTAATTAAGAAATTATTATTAAATAAGGTGTTAGTGGTTTACCCCTTGTTGAAATTATTTAGAACCCACGGATTCATACGGGGCGTTTCCTAGGGGCGGAAACACCTAACAACTGGTGTCAGAAGTGAAATTTTAACAAGAGGATTTTTCGGAAGTGTCCGAGAAGATTTGGACAGTGTATTCTCTGAGTTGGTGCTAACACAGAGGACTGATTTACTGAACATTGTTCGAGGGTTATATTCAAACAGGAAAATAGTGTTAAGTGCTTTTTTTGACACACTTTTCGAACATTTTATTTGGACATTAGAGGTTAAGTGACAAAGACCCCAGATAAGACTTTTTCGTGCCATTTTGAGGTTTGGTTGAGGTTGAGGACAGTTCCATTACTGATAGTGACGTAATTGTTAAATTTATTTGATTTCAACGTAGTCGTATGCCTATAACAACCAGAAGTATGGCAACCGAAAAGCAAATACAGGACTTATTTGCGCAATTCCAGAAAGTGTTGGAAGAGCTAGAAAGAAGGCATCGAGAAGAAGTAAGTGAAGTCAAAAACAGGTTTGAAGAAATCAAAGGGGAAATAGACCTGCATAAGCGACAGTTGAGGGATAGAGGAAGCCAGCAAGTGCTATTATCAGGTCAGCTGTTCGAACCTCCCTACTTTGACGGTCAAAGTTCATGGACCATTTACAAGAGGCAGTTTGAGGCTGCAGCGAGTGCAAACAACTGGAATGACGAAGAGAAATATATGGCGTTAATCGTGGCATTAAGGGGCCAAGCATTGGAAATACTCCAGACAATCCCAGTAGAACAACAACAGGATTTTAGAGTTTTAGAAGCTGCCTTAGATCTACGATACGGTAAACAACACCTTGCCCAAGTGTACCAGTCCCAGTTGACATCACGTGTTCAAGAGGCTGGGGAAAGCTTGCAAGAGTTTGAAGCTGTCGTGTGAAGACTGGCTCACCTGGCTTACCCCGAAGTACCGAAAGAATTGCAAGACCTATTGGCAGTAGAGGCTTTTCTGCCTATACCTATCTAAACCCCCAAAAGAGATACAGGCGAAGAAGCAAGAAAAATAAAAAAATCGAAATTTATCGCTTTTTTTCAAGATTGTTTCGACTGTTTCGGCATGGAATTTTTTTGTTGTTATATTCAGAATATGCTGTTCCGATGGGAAATTTTTTTCTCTACAAAAAGTTTCATATGAGATATATCGAGATTTTGCTTTGTTTACGATATATATTGAAAAAACCAAAAGGGGTGGTTTTCCACCCCTATCGTCAATTTTCGCTCTCTAATTTAATAGCACTCCGCGGTTTTTTCTTCATTTATAACCCATTGATCGATTCCTGCAATAAAAACCAGTGAACGTCTTAGTTCCTTTCTATATGACATAATCAATAGCCGAATATCTCGCGAGACAGACACGAGATTAGAGTTTTCTACCAGTCTTCAGAATGCCAAAATAAAGGTTTATACAAATTTACAGCTTATTCCCTCCCATTCCAATGTTTGCCCCTTATTTTTCCTGGAGTAGTAGCGTGAAATTGTATTCACAAAGTTCTTTTATGGAGTAGTATCCAAACATGAAATGAAACTTCACACACCAACCTCATTTTTATAAGCTGTGGGTCTCATTAGAGTCACAATTTCTGGAGTAACCACACTGGAACTCATATACTAGTAAGTGTCTTTGTACTAACATACACTTTATTTCCTTACGATGGGCTTTTATGCTAATATTTTAAAAATTTATATTTAAGCTTTTACATTCCTTTTCATACTTTGGCAATGTTCTTTTATACTATTTAAAAAGTTTATTTTATATTATTTCAACTAGGTTATTGATCTCTAAAAGTTCACTTTTTTATTTAAAACTTTTAGTTTTACCTTGTTAAAACTAAATTAATTCTGTTTCTTTCGTCTATATATAAATTCATCACTTATCACTAACCGACAAATTTTAACTTTTATTTTGTATCGTTAACCAACATCACTTATGTGTATTGCTTTGGTCCCAACTACGTCTAACATAGTCCTAAACAAATGTGCTGGCTCTAAAAAATTTAATATCTGACCTAACTCACATATTATGGTGTAATTTTAATAAAAAAAGCAATTAATTACATCATGCGAAAAAATATTTGCCGTTTTGATATATATTTCAAATACATGTTATATAATATATGTTTAATTAGAATATAAGCTCATTAATCGGTAAATTAATTATATACTTCCTGTGCTTCTTAGGGTGTCACTTATAACTTACTTCTGGAGTATCTCTTATACATATCCAACAGTAAGTAGTCTGCTAACATCACCATCCAAGTCATTTGCCCTGATATCTTTTTTCCATGTTTTGAACATCCTGGTGTAATCTCTCTCCATGCTCATCACTTACTGCACCACAGTTTTCTGGGAAATAATCTAGATGTGAATGTAGAAATTGGACTTTTAATGACATTGCATCTTAATTTCTGATAGCAAGAAAGAAGATTCCCAACAAGGTCTCTATAGTTTTCTGCTCTTTTGTTACCGAGAAAGTGTGTTGCTACCATTTTCAAGGAATTAAAAGCAGCTTCTTCATTACCTTCTAGAATGTTGTCAAATTCAGCATCTTTGAGAAGGTTCTTGATTTGAGGACCCACAAAAATTAATTTTGGCATCACTAAGTCTGGGAAATTTTTCATTTAAATAACTGAGAGCACGTCCTTCTTTGTCCATAGCTTTTACCAAGTTTTTCATAAGCCCCAGTTTTATGTTGAGTGGGGACAGTATTACCTTTTGCGAATCAACTAATGGAATGTCAGTAACATTCCTTGCTCCTGATTCAAAACCCAGTCTTGGCGGCTAAATTTTTATTTTGTAATGTTGTAATCGCGCTCGACTGTCCCACTCATAAAGAGAACAGCAGCATTTGGTATACCCTTGCAGCATACCAAGTAAGATAGCCATCACTTTTCAGTCTCCACAAATCTGTCACTTACACTTTTTATATTCTATAGTTTGTAGCAATACATTTATGTTACTGTAATTTTCCTTCATGGACAGCATGGGCGATTGGAATTGTTGGCAATTTATTTACATTGTGGAGTAGCACAGCCTTTAGATTAAGTTTCTAGGCGTCAATAAAAGTTTTTAGTCACTAGGATCATGGGGAATGTGTAAAGCACTCATTAAACCGTCAATGTCCTTGCAGGCAACCAAGTCATTTTCCGTTTTGAAAAAAAATATCAAATCTTTTTGAAGACTTCGATACATGGAGAGTTTAACATTTTCTTGTAGTAAATTCTATTGTTGTAATGAAGATGCCAAAAGCTCCGCTTTCGCCTTGGACATATCAAGGTCTCCTATAAGATCACTTAATTCACTATGGGGAACCGGGCGAATGGCAGATGGTAAATTGGGGTATTGTATTACCATCTTTTTTTATTTGTTAATACCCTGTCTAATAGGAGGTATCACGCAAAAATAACAATCGGTAACATGATCTTTAGGTTTTCGCCAGATCATGGGCACAGCAAAAGCCATTGAACGTCCTCTTCCACTTAGCCAACTGCAAAGATTGTTCGCACAATTGCTTCAACATATTATGTGTCCATTGTCTTCATCTTCAATTGCACAACCAAAATACAACTGGTACGTCTTCTTAATTTTCTCATTAAAATTATGTTTTTGACGCTCAAAAGTCACCACCACAAACATAACAAAAGTTGTTTGATGTATTTACACAATCTCGTGGCATATTTTCAAAATAGCACTATTTATTTACTTTCGAAAATGAACGCTTCATGCACAATGTACAAATACGACTACCTCCGAATAAATATTACTTTTAGTGACAAATAAAGAGGTAGGTAGTTAGCACGGCCTGTATAGTATGTCAATTGTTCGTAGAATTCTAATTCTACTTGTTATTTGTGATAGGACCACCCATAAACTAGGGTTTATACCTGCGTTACATTTTATTATCTGCATTGGTAAAACCAGAGCCAACTTAAACTTTTGTTTTTTTTTTATTGTTATTTAGCATGACAAAGTTAACAAGAATTTGTTCTTTTTACTCCCGATACATGTAGGCTGTCGGCTAGTGTTACCTTTGATATCATGTGGGCTTACATCACTTGGCCACTATATTTCACCTTTCAGGGCATCGTTACATACCATACCTATTTTAATACCTTTTGTTAATGCAGTTTATTGGTATAAAGGATTATTACAGTTTCCTAGCTTATTTTAAATTAGTTTTTAGAAACAGGCCCCGCACCAGTAGCATTGGAAATATCATTTCGGTGGAATTGTCTTCAAACTTCGGAAATAATCTTCGAAAAATTATGTTGCGGATATATGCATATACATAACTTTTAGTCACTA
Source organism: Stenurella melanura (assembly GCA_963583905.1). Lineage (NCBI taxonomy): Eukaryota > Metazoa > Arthropoda > Insecta > Coleoptera > Cerambycidae > Stenurella > Stenurella melanura. The sequence continues at coordinate 202,021,691 of OY757309.1, forward strand.
TAATTCTGCAGTGATTAAATCAATTTCTTCATATGACATTTCTTGTTTGGCAGTCAGTGAACTACCTATTCCCAAAGTTTGAAGAAAATTCAACATTAACCATTCTTGCTTTCTGCAAATGATTTAAGTCAAGCTATAAACTAACAGGCACTCATGAATCAAGTATGCATCATCAGTCTAAAATTTGTTGTGGTTGTGTTTCATGATTTATTTTTTTGTGAATTTTGTTTATGTTTTTGAAATATTCCATTTGTGAGTGGTGTATGTCATAGCAATATACACATTGCTACGATGTATACCACACATTCACCAATTTTGTTTAACTTAAGGCATCGGCGGATGAAGTACCCTCATACTTGATCCATTTCAGAAATATGAAGAAATAATAATTAAAAAAAATTTGACCCCTCTATTTTTAAATTGACTACTTGATCTCTAAGTTTTCGAGTTATTTTTAAACATGCATTTTTTAAATTTGCGGTTTTATATATTGCTGTGCATACATATTCTGCTTACCTCAACGCATGCGTCAGATACACACACGATCGGTTTTTTATTAATAATGCAAAATTAGAAATTTAAACATTTTGTTACATCTCTACTTTACATTAACGATGGTATCAACGGTTAAGGTGATAACCAAAGGCAATTTAACCAACACACAAGTAGTGACGGTGAACGGCTAGCTGATCTGGTGTGTGGCTGGGATTTCGTTGGTTCAATTAAAATATATATTTTTTAAATCAGCCATAGGTGGAACCAATATTTTTGTGATATTTTACTAAGCTAGTTTGTTCCAACACTCAGAGGTAGCTTAAAATGATGTAAATATTATGAGCGCCATCCACAGAAAAATTTAAGAGTTACTGCTACCCCTGTGATGGTGAAACCAACCGCCGCGGGCCGTGGAAAGATTTAATCTTATGGCGGACAGACAAACAGAAAAAATGAAAAATTGAATTTTATGATAAAAGAGACATATTTATTAATACCTTTAGAAAAATCTTCAGTATATGAAAATGACAACGAATTCAATCAATATAAAAAAAACAAGATAATATTATCAAATCACTTATTAAATAAAAATATTAAGTAATTTTCTTACTTTTTATTGGGTATTTTGCCACTGAAAAATATTTAAAAATTTTAATGAAAAAACCTCTGCGCCAAACGGATCAGACAGAGGTTGGTTCTTGAGTACTTGACTGTTTCAAAAAGTCTCACACCTAAAAATATATAAACTAGAACAATGTTATGAACTAAAAACTGAAAATCAAAGCTATAGGTAGTTAACGTTTCGGAAGAGAATCTACTTCCGTTCTCAAAACTTTTTTGGCCGTCAACCATGACAGTTCTTTGTTTATGTATTTCCATAGTCACGTGAGACATTAAATTATATTTATCTTATTTTTACTTACTTCGTCTCTAAGGATGGGCAACCAACTAGTACAAAAATCTATTGAATAATTAGAAACGCATCTATCCTCGTTTAATAAAATAATCGCGGATTCTTTAAGTTTTCTTTTAGTTCCGTTGCTCTCTTTTTCCAAAATCTTCGCCGAGTCCCATTCACAAATTTTGGATTTTTCAAATTCTCCCCTTCTAGCGTAATTTCTATGTTCACCAAGCCTTACGTTGAAAGGTCTAGATGATTCACCTACGTAATGTTTTCCGCACTCACACGGAACACTATAAATACAATTTTTTGAAATATTGAATTAAAATTTTTGAATATTTTTCAGTGGCAAAATACCCAATAAAAAGTAAGAAAATCTGAATATGCCACAAATAAACAATTACAGACAATATATTAAGTAATATTACCACAATTTTCAAAAGAAAATATTTATAGCCTAATGAACTTATAATTAATAGAGGAGAAATACTTTATGCAATAAAAGTTATACAATAAATATTACACAAAAAAGAATCAATGAAATTCTCAGAATCTCACCAATCATCCTGACGATGGATAGATAGTAGATGAGGGCTCCTGGTGAGTTCTGGTAGCTTTTCCTAACAGCCTCTCCGAACACAGACGGCCCTTCGACGTGGTTTGACGTCTTGCTAACCTGTATAGCGCTAGGGTTTTGCTGTTGGTTTGGATTGACTGGACTAAACTGGACTTGACTAAACGGAATTTCACTAGACTATGAATGCTGAACTTGACTAAACTATGTTTGACTGGACTATCTGTCTTATGAAATCTAGAAGGTATTTAACCATCAAACGAAATAAGTAATTTTCCTTGTGTAAATTATTTCGGTAAGTAAATTATTTCGATAAATTATGTGGATATATTATGTGAGTAAATTATTTAGGTAATTTATCTGTATAGATTATTTGACAGCAAAACTCTACGTTTGGGAAGAAGAGAAATATTATCAGCACGTGTTTCAGAATTATGGTTATGTTTAGTTAGCAGAAATGAAAAATATGGCTGAAGGCCGTTAAATACTAATGAGAGGAATCAATTAAATAAATGTAATTACCTTTTATTAGATAGATCACTAAGAGAAAGTTTGATAATAGCAGAAGTGACACAACTCGTGACTGAATGATTCTCAAAAACTTTAAGTCTAAGTATATTCTGCTACAGAATTTGCTACAGAGATGGCGAATTCTGCTATCAGCCAGCTGATAAAAGTGATACCCCCTCTCAAGTCTCAATTAACATATTACCATACTATAAACTAGAAATTACTAAGAATTTGGGTCCGCGTTGTTCTATGCAACCCACAATACTTCCTGCAGTATATTTGGTTTAACCAATAATTAAGTAACAGGTGCTGTGAAATACAGATATATCTACTATTCGATCGAAGCCTCTGTGTTTTGCGAGAGCTGTTAGCAAAAACTAGAATACAAAAAGAGTTAAATGGTTGAAACATGAAAATGTAATTAATGTGTACATTCCTAAATTTAAATATACCTACGGTAATTTAATGTCTGGCGTGTTAGTTACTAGAGTATGGTAAATACCTGTACATATTTCTCGAAAATGTTGTTTACTAGAATTTAATAAAATTACTTAAAAGTTGCCAGATGTACGCAAGAATTTAAAAATACACAGAATGTTCAATAAAAATATTAGTTTAGGTTTTTCGTATATTTTCTGCCTTACTAAAATCTGGACTAAAATCTCCATAAAAATCACACCTAATTATGTTTTGGATGACTTGAATCAAATGAAACCGAAGGCAATAATACAGATGAGAAATACTGGTATACTCCGAACAATTAATCATTATTATTTATTTCTAGAACTCGAAAAAAATAATTTTTAAAATTACAAACATTGATTATACGAATATAATTTTTCTTACATTTTTTTGAAGTTGCTATATTCTATGATGAAAAACACAACATACCTGAAAGAAAACCAAATAAAGTCATTCTTGTGTAACCAGTAGATGGAACATTAAACATATATCCAGCAAGATAAATCATGGGTAAGGAAGCGCAGCCAAAATAGAATAATATGAGGGCCAGGGGACCTGAAGAATAAATATAATTTACATTTATTTAATATCTAAGAGCAGGTGAACTGTTATTTTGATAACAAATTGTTTATTGTTTCCTTTCGGCATGTGGATGCAAAAAGTGGAATTTTCCCTACTTTATCGAGAGTATTAAGTGTAGTAAGGGGTATCAAGCACAAAATTGTCGAATAATCAGTCGTAACAGGTCACAGTATCCACTCATTTGTTTCTTTGGTACAATTAGTCATAGAATCACGACTTTTAGCCTCACTATTATAACATTCACGTTTAAATTATAGTCAATATAATGAAGTATTTATAAAACGACTTTTTTGTAAATATTTCGTGCAAAGACGAGAATATCTTCCCCCCGTTTTCGAGAGTGCTGATATTGCAATAGGTGGGAAAAGTTCTGACAGCCGTAACCCCCTGAAACGGCAAAAAATCACCCCTTTTATGGATCCCCTTAGGTTTTCATGTCTAAACGGGTCTGGGGAGTGAGTTATCGATGGGTTACACTTGAAAGGGGGTTACAGAGTAAGTGAAATTCAGACAACAGGCCTAGGGGATTGATTAAACCCTCCCGATCGATGGGTGGAAAATCTTTTCTTTTTCGGTTCAAATACGTATCTTCCCATTTTTTCACTGATCACGGGAACAATATTCATTTTTAGCTCCAATCCCTCATCATCCCTCAAACAGGTAGAAACCACCCCTATATATAAATATTATTACATTCGTCCACGCAAATCAGCTTTTTACAATTAGGGCAAAGCAAAATTTTGAAATATGTTGAAAGCCAATAGAACTCTCCGTACTGAATGTGAAATCTCTTTCAGTTAGGATGCGACACCAAATCAATTATATAATGTAGCGGTTAGAATTAGTTAGCAAGACTCTTTACTTAAGAAAAAGTCCACTCCGAGAAGATTTCAGTTCCATTAGATATAAGTATTTGCAGACAAGACCTCATTTTAATATTTTATTAATCATTAATAATTTACATATTATAAGCTTAAAATAGGGTATTTCATGTTTACAATGTGAAATAAGCATCATTCTATAATTTATAGTATAAATACATAAAACGATGCTGCCAGATGGTATGGCTGGGGACCTATTCATAAAAGCTTATCAAAATTTATAGCTGCTATCAATCAAATATTTCTTATAATTTATATTTATTATCTTTCATTTTTTTACTAAGAGCTTTTTAGTCAGATTTCAGTGGTGCGGAACTTAAAAATCTTTTTGGTTTATGTATTAAAAAGAATTTATAAAAACCTACTTAATAATTGTCATATGGTAAAACTGTGGTTTTCAAATATAAATATATATTTTATAAATATATAATGTCATGTAATCGACAGGTCAGGGGGCATAGAAGTTTATTATGGATTGTTAGGGTTTTTGTATGTATGTATTGTGTATTTGTGTGTATGTGTGTTGTCGGGGCAAAGTTATTGTCACCGTCTATCGTGATAGACGGGTAACTCGTTGATGTATGAGTGTGTGTCTGTGAGTAGGGTTTCTTATACTGGTCAGGTCCGTCGTCAGGGACGATAGCTGTATTTTATTGACAAAAAACTCCTGTGAGGTTTCGTCAATAAAGTTACGAATCATCGGGAGATCCGTGGCCCGATGTAATTCAGCTATCGGCGTATACCGGTCTGCGTTCGTCAGTAATCGTATGAGTTTATTCTGTGTTACCTGTATCCTCTTACATTGTGTGGCGGAGAGGTTGTTCCACGCAGGGCATGCGTAGGTCAATATTGGCCTAAACACAACCTTATATAATGTTAATTTATTTTCGGTGGACAACTTACTCCGTCGATTTATAAGACGATACAGTTTACTTAGTGCTGCGTACGTCCTGTTTATTGGCAGACGAGACCCAAAATAGTAAAAAGTTGCACGCTGCCTGCTCCAACTGAAGGAGCGATCAGAGAACACGCATTAGAATAGAATAGAATAGAATAGAATAGAATATCTTTATTTTCCAACTAGACTGAGACATCAGTATGGGTATCGTCATTCACATTATAAATTGCTAAGTTACATTGAGAATTAAACAAAATTACAATTAAAAAATAGGCAGATAGTTGCAGAAGCATTATTACTTATCTATATTTAATATAAAATCAGTCAATAATTATAAAAAGATATTTTGTTATTGGGTAAAAGTTACATAAATTCTATGATTTAAAATTCCTAGAAAAATATATGTTAAAAGAAATATATATCATAAGTACCTACTGGAGTAAAATTTAAAAAAAGAAAAAACACTTTAAAAGATATAAATATATATATATAAAAAAAAATATGTTTCAGATTTATAAAAGTCATCTATAGAAGAAAATTACGTTGTATTTATGTAGTCGTTTATGGAATAAAATGCATGAGTTTGTAGATAGTTTTTTAACGAATGTTTAAATTTGTACAATGTATTTGAATTTCTTATGCGATCGGGAAGTTTATTATAAATGTATATTCCGGAATAATAAAGGCCTTTCTCAAATCTTGTTGTTTTATGTTTAGTTGGCTGCAATTGTGTTGAATGTCTTGTTTCATAGGTGTGGTTTTGTGAATTATGCTGATATAATTTTATATTATTACGAACAAAAATTGCAACTTTGTAAATATACAGACAGGGTAAGGTCATTATTTTTAGAGATTTAAATAGGTCTCTACATGTCTGTCTGTTACTGGATTTAGTGATAATTCTAATTGCCTTTTTTTGAATCCTAAATACTTCTATTGCTCTACTACTATTTCCCCAGAATTCAATACCATAAGACATAGCGGAATTAAATGATCCATAATATATGTTAACCATTTGCTCTGTACTACAGTATTTAATCATTATTCTCAAAGAAAAACAAATTTTTGATAATTTTTTGCACATACATTCTATCTGTTCATGCCAATTAAAGCAATTATCTATATAAATTCCTAGAAATTTTGTACTATTTTTTGATGTTATTTCTGTGTTTATTATGTTTATCTTAAAGGCATCACTTATAGTGGAATAGTGCAATATCTCGGTTTTTTCCGAATTTAACTTAAGGCCATTTTCATTTAACCACGTCACTATATTATTTACAGTTTGTTCCGTCTTTGTTTGTAGAGTGACTTTACGTGTTTATTTTCAATGACAAGCGTCGCTTTCAAACGATTTGATTACTACTCAGTGGGGGTAGATAATAAAAAATAATTCTTTGGAGCCAAAACTTTCAGAGAGCATATTGATCACAGATTTCTTTTATTAAGATTACCACTGTACTTGTAAGAGCTGCTGCTCAAAGAGATGCAGTTGTTTAAAATTAGGGTTAACATGTATCGTTTTTTGTAAAAACTGCAAAGGTAAAATGTGTGAAAATTATACGCCAGATGATAAAGATGTATGTACAGAAGAGAGAGCAGATGACGATGACGATAATGATGATGATTATTTTTATTTTTATTCAATCTATGGAATTGGTTTAAGTGATTCCAATTCAGATTCGCTCGCTAAAGCGGCGTAAGAAGAAGAAGAGATCGCGTGCGATGTGGCATTTGAGAAATACGAGAATTTTAATGCTGTTTCTATATGGCCTATGTTTTTTAAACTAATTGTAAGCAAATAAATTATTTTTCCATAAAAATATTTCCATGTAATTCCTTGAATAAACCACATTGCCATTGATCACAAAATTTATTATTCATTACTCCCCGATAAAGAAATCAGTGTACCCTACTCAATCATCGCCCCAGCGATAACTGGTGGATGAGGGTAAATTTTTGTCCATTATATGGGTTGAGGAGAGTCGGAGATGAAAGTGATCAACGTCTGCGAAAGCGGGGAAGGGCGTATTGATGATCCAAAGTGTAATTAATAAGTTTTACACCACCTGGAAGAGTTGAAGCAACTCCTGAGGTCGCTACCACATTCTCTTTCGTGAAATTGAAGGGATATGCACAGGAACAATAACCATGTGCCGAAAAACCTGTAAATCCTAGATACCATGCTTTCTGGTTAGTAAGGGGTGGTTTCTGTCCGTTTGAGGGATGAGATGAGGTTGGAGCTAAAAATGAATATTTTTCCCGTGATCAGCGATCCCGAAAATGGAGGAATATGTATTTGAACAGAATCATTTAATAAAATAATCATTTTCCACCTCTCGGGAGGGTTGGATCGACCCCCTAAGCCTGCTGTCTGGATTCCACTTACCTTATAACACCCTTCCATGTTATTTCAAGTATAATCCGTCGATAAATCATTCGCCAGACCCGCTTATATATCAAGACATAAAGGGATCCATAAAAAGGGTGGTTCTTGGCCGTGTCAGGAGGTTGCGGAGGTTAAAAACTTCTTCCACCACTTGCATTGTGTTAAGCACTCTCGAAAACGGAGTGGGTGGTAATCTCGTGCAGGAAATATTCACACTCTTTGTGCCTGCATTACATAGAGTATTATTTATTGTTTATAATTCATTAGAATATAAGATAACAAGCGACTGTTCCTAAGAAAAACGATAATGTATAAAACCATCCAACATTTATAAGAAATAACGTTACAGGTACGTCAAATTGACGTAATAAACTGACATCAAAATTTCGTCCATGGGATGATGGCCGCGTTCATTAAGTTGAGCGATCAGGTAGCGCTCACTGATCATGTTACATGAACGGGATTTGTCCGAGTGATCGCAGATGATCACTAAGTTATCGGCAGCCATTTTATGAAGCAAATTAATTGTATAATACCTTGATTAGTGATCACTGATAAATTTAAATTGACCATTTTCGATCACTTGATTTTGATGCAGTATGGAGGGCACATATAACTCATTCAATCACAGAGGAATGCAAATGAAAACAATTAGACATGAGTTGCTAGCAGAAGCAATTTAAACTTGTTATTAAAAATTAACAGCTTTTACCCATCTCTAGAAAACAAAATAATGTGTGCCCTCCACGCCACCAGACTGACGTCATCCGAAATTCGCAAATATGGTTTATACAGTTGTGCGTACTAATAGCCTGCATGCGCGATACAAAGTGGTAAGTTTTCTTCATCGTGACCACCGTGTATCAAGTGGTAATTTGCGAAAAGTGAAGTAAAATTTTACTCGTTTTCCTTATTTTTCCGCACATATAAATAGCCATTTAAATAGCCCAGCTGTATATAGTCCAGTAAGTCAGGGATTTTACCTACAAAAATTATTAACGGCAAACCGAGGTATGTAAAAAATCGGAAATTTTCTGTAGAATTCAATGAACTATTTTTAAAACAAATGACGAACTTGCGTCCTCTTCAAAATGGCGGCAGAATTGTGTAACTTTTTAATACGGATCGAGCCGGCCCAGTCCGATGTCAGAAAATTGCAAAATTAATTAGTTATTGAAAAAAAGACGCATTTTTTTGAAATACCTGTATCTCCGTGAAGAGAAGATATTCTTTAACGAAACTCGGTGAATGCATAGTACAAGACATGTCGAATAAGAGCATTTTTACAGATTTGCAAATTATTGCAAATTTGTTGCAAAAATCGATTTTTTCTAAAAAAACGCGTTTTTTTCATTGTCCAATAGCACATACAGGCCATTTTTTTTGCTTTTTAATAGGATACTCGTCTTTATTACCACTACTACTGTCACTGTAAACGTTATTTAATATTATTTCCGCCTTATCGTCATCACAGTCATCATTATTGTTGGAGTATACAACCAGATATACATTATAAAAAGAAGACGATAGGTGTCAAATTAATTTTTTAATAAATGTCAGTAAGTTTTATACTTAATAAAACTTTGTGTATTTAGTTTCTGTTTTTACTGGAGTATAATATTCATCTACGATCTACGAGACGTCCCAATAGGTTATGGGCCCAGGAAGTGCTTAGAGAAGAAATAAATAATGAAGATGAAAATAGAATTCAAGAAATAAATGATGAAAATGAAAATAGAATTCAAGAAATAAATAATGAAGATGAAAATAGAATTCAAGAAATAAATGATGAAAATGAAGGAAATGAAAATCCTGTTGTAAGTACAAAAAGGGGAAGAGGAAGACCACGGATTGTACGAACTGGAACAAGGGGAAGACCGAGGAAGATATATAAGGAAGTTTTAAATGACATTGAAGAAGAACAAGAAAACCAGGAATTTACAGCATTAGCTGAAATATCAGTAAAAGAAGCATTGTCTAGTTCTAATGAAAATGAATGGATGGACGCAATTCGAAGTGAAATAATCTCTTTATTAGAAAATAATACATGGAAACTTGTTGATAGACCAGAAGAAGAAAATATAATTGGTTGTAGAATGATACTAAGGAATAAATTAGGAGCAAATGGAATGTTAGAGAAAAGAAAGGCTCGACTTGTTGCAAAAGGATACGCGCAGCGTCCTGGAGTCGATTTCGATGAAACATTTTCTCCTGTTGCCCGGTTAACTTCAATTCGTACATTATTTGCTCTGGCAGCCGAACACAAATTGGTTGTGCATCAGTGGGATGTCATAACGGCTTTTTTGCATGGTGATATAGAAGAAAACATTTTCATGGAAATACCAGAATTTTTTGAAGAGATATTGCTCCAAATTGTCAATGATAAAGGTTACAAAAACGAGACAATAAAAAGAAATGCAAGAAGAATGCTAGAAGAGTTACATGATGGAGGTAAAGTGTGCATGTTACAAAAGGCTTTATATGGATTAAAACAATCAGGTCGTCAGTGGAATAAGAAACTGGACAAGAAACTCCAAGAAATAGGGTTAAAATCTTTAAATGGAGACCCGTGTGTTTATACAGCAAAACAAGGAAGTGATATAATGTTAATTGCTGTATATGTTGATGACTTGATATTGGCTTCAGGAAATATTGATTGGATAACTGATATAAAACGAGATCTAATGAAAAAATTTAAAATGAAAGATTTTGGAAGAATTCACCATTGTCTCGGAATTGAAATTGAACAAAGTAAGGACAACAGCATAATCAAGATTTCACAAAGCACATATATCAAGAAAATTTTAAAACATTTTAATATGGAATTATCAAAACCAGTTAATACGCCGATAGCACCCAACGTAAAACTAACAAAGCCCGAATCCACTTCTGAAGAGGAGATGAAAAAGTATCCATTCAGACAGTTAATAGGATCATTGATTTATTTATCAACTGGTACCCGTCCTGATATAGCATTCACAGTGACTTATTTGAGCCAATTTAATAACTGTTATAATCTGGAACATTGGAAGGCAGCAAAAAGAGTCCTGCGGTACCTCAACGGTACAACTTCATATGGATTACGTTATGAAAGGTCTGGAAAATCTGTAGTTGGTTTTGTCGATGCAGATTGGGGTTCATGTTCTCAAGATAGAAGATCATACACCGGCTATGTTTTTATGCTAGCTGGAGCTGCAATTAGCTGGGAAGCTCGTAAACAAAGAACGGTAGCTTTGTCTAGTACTGAGTCCGAGTACATGGCATTAACTGAGGCAGCTAAAGAAGCTGTGCACTTAAAAAGATCTTTAAGTGAAATTGGATACGTAAATGACGATTTTAAATTTATCATATTCAATGACAATCAAGGTGCTCAGAAACTGGCGAAGAATCATGTTTTTCACTCGAGAACCAAGCACATAGACATTCGTCATCACTTCATACGTGACGTCTTAGAAACTGAAAATCTTCAACTTAAGTATTTGCCAACAGAAGATATGGTGGCGGATATATTTACTAAAGAGTTAAATGGACCTAAGTTCAGCAAATTTCAAAAGGACCTGGGTTTAGTAGATTGTAATAGATAATGAGATAACTGGTTGAGGGGAAGTGTTGGAGTATACAACCAGATATACATTATAAAAAGAAGACGATAGGTGTCAAATTAATTTTTTAATAAATGTCAGTGAGTTTTATACTTAATAAAACTTTGTGTATTTAGTTTCTGTTTTCACTGGAGTATAATATTCATCTACGATCTACGAGACGTCCCAATAATTATCGTTATTATCATTTCAACATTCATCTCTTTCTAGCTCAGTCTCTGTGATATTCTCGGTATTTGAGCAACTTTAATCGTCATACGTTGAACACACATTTGAACATTTTATGCCGTGTTTTCAGCAGCTGCAGACGTACGCCGCAGCATCGAGATCGGAGTTTCATTGAATTTGCAATGCTCAGCAACGGCCGATCAAGTTTCGAAGATTTTTTATTGAAAATATAGGTATTGTACAATAACCACTGCAAATTTCAGCCCTTTACCTTAAAAAATGGCGCCACAAGAATTTCTTTAAAAAAAAATTATCTCGGCTCCAGAGTCCGAGAGCAATTTTTTTTGTTTGTAAATTTGTAGAAAAATGCCAGCTATCTATTGGCAATAATGGTATTCCAATATAATTTAAAATGTCAAAAATATCAAAGTTTTTTGGGGTAAAAAAAATTATCGATTAATAACTGCACAGGTTAGCGCAACTGTTGAAGAAACTTTACGGACTGTTCCGGTATAAAAAATATGAAGACCTGTATGAGCTATTGGACATTGAAAAAAACGTGTTTTTTTCGAAAAAATCGATTTCTGCAAGAAATTTGCAATATTTTGCAAATCTGTAAAAATGCTTTTTTTCGACATATCTTGGACTACGCTTTCACCGAGTTTCGTTAAAGAATATCTTTTCTTCACGGAGATACAGGTATTTCAAAAAATGCGATTTTTAACGTTTTTTTTGCAATAACTAAATAATTTTGCAATTTTCTGAAATCGGACCAGGCCGGCTCGATCCGTATTAAAAAGTTACATAACTCTGCTATTAAACTTTTTTTTGTGCAACGTCAACTTTTTTTTTAACGCAAAAAAACTGTTTTTCGCAAATTTTGGCCGCCATTTTGAAGAGGACGCAAGTTCGTCATTTGTTTTAAAAATAGTTCATTGAATTCTACGGAAAATTTCCAATTTTCTACATAACTTGGTTTGCTGTTAATAATTTTTGCAAAAAAACGCGATATTTTCGACAGATTTATTGGACTAATATACTATTTTATAAAGAGGGAAATGCCAATTTTTTTAAATTTAATTACAGATCCCAATTTCTGCAAGGAATATTTTATAAAAAACACTTAAAGACTTAAAAGACAATATATAACTTTACGCATATCACATACGATATAAATCAGTTTTATTTTGACACATCCGAACTTTGATAACCCAAAAGTAAGGTTAGTTCAGATCTCAGCTGTTCCGTGTATCACTGTGGCAGAAAACCCCGTTCGGCACACAAATGATCAAATGACGTAATGATACATGATCGCTTATCTGGCGCTGATGAACGCGGCCAATGTTACACACACGTGACATGTATTCGTCGTATGACGTCACGTCGTCGACCAATAATCAATAAAAATGATGTCGAGTTAATGGCAGCCTGCTACTTTGGGAGTAGGCATAATTGCATTTTTGTAATCCAGATGCTCAAAACAACAATAATAACAGTAACATTTTGTTGACATAATAACTCAACAAAAAGCTCCTTGCATCTTCGCCTACTTAGAGAATGTTACAGACGAAGCGAAATAGTCTTATAGGCCAGTTGAGTTAGAGATATATAGTAAAAATCACATACAAAAACCTGTATTTTCCCGACACTTCAAATCGTGCTAGGTCATTGTTTAAAACCCGATAAACATGTGATTTTAAACCCATTTTTGCGTTTTTCGCTTATATCTTTTTCCCTTTAATCACCCAGAAAAATGGTTCAATACTTTCTTGTTTGTTTTCAATAGATCTACAAAACAAGACCAATCGCGTTTGGAAATATTAATCAGATGAAGAGCAATTTGCAATAAACTTTTGCGTCATTATTTCGTTAATTTTCAAATAAACCGTATACAAGTAAGTTATTATTAATATGACGTCTGCCATTGAATTATTCTTTGCTACACGCAAACTATGGCATGCCAAAGCTAGAACGTATAGGTGAAATAGTTTACGACTTATAACCTTATTATTAACAAATTAGGCTAGTGTTTTTTTTTTCAATCGGTCTGTACGAGCCGGACCCTTACCCAAACTGGAATAAAATTTTTAGTAGATATATTTCATACCAAGGAACCACATTCCACCAATTTTTAAGCAAAAAAGTAAATTCTTATTTATGAACAATTTGAAATCTACCATATTGCCGACATTCTTTAATAACTTAACTTTATATATATTGAGAGTTCATAAAAAGAGCTCGCACTTGACGAAAAAAAGTTGGGTTTCGTTGACTGCCAAAGTTGACCGCTTGTTGTGCAATAATTTAAGCCGGTAGCGATAAAAGAATTTTCGAAAAATTCCCTTACTTGGAAGATATAATTTTTTGCTTAAAAATTAGTAGACTGGGGTTGCTTGGTATAAAATATATCTACAAAAAAATTAATTCCAGTTTCGGTAAGGATCTGGCTCTTACAGACCGATTAAAAAAAACACTGGGCTAATTTGTTCATAAGACTATAAGTCGTAAACTATTTCACCTATACGTTCCAGCAGCATACATAATTTGCCTGTAGCAAAGAATAATTCAATGTAATATGAAGACGTTATATTAATAATAAATTATGTTGGGACCGTTCGGGGTATATAATCCATTCTTGAATGAATTACTATTCATCAGCAGACTGTAACTGCTTCATATATTTTTCAATATTGTTACATGAAAAACTATTCTAATGATCACATCTGACATATCTGACATTTCTCACTTATTTACAGTACCCTACTTCTCTATTTTATTCCAAACAACTTACTTGTATATCAATCAATCAATCAAAACAAATTTATTTTAAATTAATAATACATAATTTTCCTACCTAGGCACTCGTCTGGAGCCAGCCAAACATCCACAGCACTAATCGCCATGGTAATTGAAGGGATGGACAGAGCGAGGCTAGGTTGGATTAAAAGTAAACTTAAATAATAATCACTATCTCCTTTCGCGGGATCGGCGAATTAAAAAGTGTATAAGATAGAACATGTAAAAAAAAATTTAAACTTAAAACAATTGATATATGCAATGCAAAAGACACTGGTGTAGATAAAATATCACAGATATATATGATAGTTCGGCACGGGAAAATTACTATCCAAAAAACCCGTTCCAAGCAATGCAGCAAGAGCGAGCGGCTATATCAGACCGCATAATTTATAATTTAAAATGTTTGCTTTCTAAAGAATTTAATAATAATAATAATAATAAAGGAATAAATATTGTTTGGAAGAAATAATTTAGAGCGACAAAATAAACAAAAAATACAAAAAGGAAACGAAGAGAAAAGGTAAATATCGGAAATTGTGTTTGAGAATTTTTATAATTGAATAGAGAAAGTGGGTGTGGCTAGATATGTTGCCTAAAGATGGGCAACGCCTGGTATGGTAATTTGTGTTTGATGCGAAAAGGTGCATTATGCTCTCTGATTCGCGTGATGTTGTTTGTTAGTGGGCTATTACCAAGTTTAAATTGATAGAATTTTTCCGATGTAACTTTGATGTAGTCCACTAGTGGCGTTATGTCGTGGCAACGTGCATAAAGGTCTCTTAAGGAGATGTATCGTGAAGAATTTGAAATGAGGCGCATAAATTTATGTTCCAGAACTCTTAGTTTATTCATTGTCGTGTCCGGTATACTGCACCATACCGGAGCCGCATATGTTAGGGCCGGTCTCACAATAACAGTGTAAATTAATTTTTTATTCTGTCTGCTGAGTCTACTATTCCTGGCTAGGAGCGGATACAGACTCCTGGACATGGAATAGACTGTCCGTACAGTTTCGTTAATATGTCGGTTGAACGTCAGTCGCTTGTCCAGTCGTATGCCCAAATACTTCACGCACTCCCTTTCTGGAATTTTGTTTCCCCTTATCAAAATTGGTGTTAAAATCTTATTTTCTGTAAATCTGCGCGTGAAGACTATAGATTCTGACTTCTCCGCATTTACCCGAATCTTCCACTTGTCGTAATATTCTGTGGCACGAGCCATGTAGGCTTTTAGAAGCATGTTAGCCGCTTGTGCATTATGACTATGTGCGTACATGGCTGTGTCATCAGCATACTTAGCAAGTTTAGTATTAGGGAAAATGGGGAAGTCGGATACGTACAAGTTGTACAGTTTTGGACCAAGGACCGACCCCTGAGGAACACCCGCGCGAATGTCCCGCAATGTTGACAGTTTGTTATTCACTCGCACCTGGAGCCTTCTGCCAGTCAGATACGAGTGAATGAGTTTAACGATGTGTTGTGGAAAGCGGTAATTGATCATCTTTGAAATTAACCCTGGGATCCAGACGGTATCGAAGGCTTTCTCAATATCTAAAAGTACCATGGTAGTATTCTTACCAAGGTTATATTGCACTTTCACGTCATTAACGATTCTGACAACTTGTTGCACTGTGCTTCTTCCCTTCCTGAACCCGAACTGGTGCTCATCGTTAATGTGAAGTTCATCCTGGATAGCGTTTAGTCTGTCCAGGATGACCTTCTCCACCAACTTTGAAATCACTGACAGCAACGAGATTGGTCGATAACTGCCTGCGATCTTAGCATTCTTGTTCGGTTTGAGGATGGGAACAACCACAGCACACTTCCACATGCTAGGCCAGTGTTGCAGCCGCAGAATTGCGTTAACGATGTACGTGAGTTGCACAATACCTTTCCTTGGCAGATGTTTAAGCAGCTTGTATTCGATACCATCTTTCCCCGGAGCTTTATTATTAGGTAAAGTCTTTATCAGCTTTGCTAGTTCAGAGGGTTTGACCATGACTTTTAAAAATTCCCGTCTAGTTAATTGGATGTCATGGCCAATAACATCGTTGGCGTCATTTTCAATGCGGTCATGATCTAAATTGTTGGGTATGTTTAAATTGTGAATTCGTTCAAAGTTGTCAGCTAATTCATTCGCCTTTTGTTACTTGTATATGGTTTATTTGAAAATTAACGAAATAATAATAACGCAAAAGTTTTTTGCAAATTGCTCTTCATCTAGTTAATACTTTCAAACGCGGTTAGTTTTATTTTGTAGATCTATTGAAAGCAAACAAAAAAGTATTAAATCATTTCTCTGTGGGATCAAAGGGAAAAAATATATAAGCGAATAACGAGAAAATGGCTTTAAAATCACATGTTTATCGAGTTTTATTAGTTGTGCACAGAAAATCAGCTTTCTACTCGAAAAACTCGCAAATCGATTATTTTCGGGCTATCCCAACTGGCCTATTACGTTATCGAGAACAAACAAATATATAAATTAAAAATGAAGTGTATACCTTCATATAAAAGAATATCAAGAGCTGCATAGTTTGGCCTGACTGCTATGCTAGGTAATATATAATTTTTAAGATTTAAGAAATATACAGGGTGTAATTAGTTTTATGTCATTAAAAAAACTGGTGGTAGGGAACGACAAGACAAACAAAAAAACCTTATATAACATGGGGTCTAAAGCTCATAGTTTTGGAGAAATAAATAAAAATTTCGCAAATTTTCAATAAATTTTTTTGAGAACTGCTGGAATATTGAGGTAGGTTTAGATCTAGATCTGATCTGAAGAAAACTATACTCTAACTCTCCCTTGTGCAATATTTTAGTTACTGTCATGTCGGTGTTTCGTTATGTACACACGTCCAACCCGCTCGTTGTTTTTGTTATTTTTGAATTTCGCGTCATTGTGTATTTATAGTTAAGATTTATTTTATTGACTTACCGTTCAAGTTGTCAAATTCTGGATTACGTACAGACACAACTTACTTGTTCGTTCTTTTTGTATACCTTTTTGGCTTTTGTACCAAGTTTTTATTTTATTTTTCTTTATTGACAACGTTAGTTGATAGCTTAGTGTTTAGTGTTGAACGAAGTGCGTATGTACTTAATTCGACGTACCGAACTGTGTATTGATACAGATGCAGAGATTTTGAATCATTTAGGTAGGTAGTAAGCTTTTAACCCAGGTCACTCATTTATGTTACAAACGTTAATAAACCACACCTAAATTTTCTAAATTATGAACAATCCAATATTTCGTTCCAAATTAAAAAGCACACATGTAAAGAAATGCTCTGTTTAAACCTCTATGGCCATTATTTGCTTGCAATTGTGCACGAAGAGAGAACAAATTATTTACCTATTTATACTTGCCTCAGTTCAGTTGAGGCGGTACATCAAAGGCGGTCGATGATCCGTTGACACCGCGTGTGCCGGCAGCACTTTTTTATGACAATTTAAAAGTTGTATAATTGGGAAGTACAAGTCCATCGACCAAGAAAAGCAGTGGTTCTCAATAGTTGTCTACCATTATATTAAATATGTTAACCTAGATCAGTGTTTTTCAAAGTGCCCCTAGAGGGAAAAGTAATAAAGGTTTTTTGTTTGTCTAGTCGGTTGCCATTGCCAGTTTTTTTAATGACATGAAACTGATTACACCCTGTATATTTCGCCTTCAGTTGATGTCTTCATGCTCCGTTATGGGCAGTTCCCATAACCGAGCAAATTCCTCAATCTCACATTATTTCTTATTACAAAATTTTAAAATATTTTATCAACTTTACATGCTTCTCTGGCGTTAAGTCTAATTAAAAACTAAGTCTAAAACGAACCAGAAATAATTACTTCTTTTTTAGTATAATGTTACTTTTCCTATAATTTAATCCTAAAGAGTTTTATAGTTACCAAACGTTTAGTATACGTATTTCATAATTTGCTCCAAATAATAAGATATTGTCGATATCAAACCTCTCCGTCTTAATACTTGCATAACCGCTTTCATAATTTTTGTAAAAACGAAAAAGTTTGAACACAAACCAAACGAAAGAAAAAATAAATTCATACAGTTGGATGAAAATTTATCACGGTATACTTTAGGCCATTCTGATCAAAAGTCTCCATGAACACAATGCCCAGAAATTGATAGGCTAGAAGTTGTCGAGATTATAAGAAGTAGAGACCGTACTAAAAAAAATTTGCTTTTATCCTTTTATATATATATATTTACTAGAAAACGCTGCGCGTTTCCTACCTCCTACCTGAGGGGTGTCAAGTCGAGTGATGTCGTTTAGGTCAATGTAGAAAGCTTGGGTTTTCAGTTTTCAGTTGTTCAGTTTTTAATATTTTTCTATTTCTTCTTTTCTATTTCAGATTCGTGATCAGCGACCTGAAAAATATCTAGGTACCGATTTTCACTCGAATCGGACAATAAATGGTACATTTGGCCCACCATTTTGGCGCCGCCATGTTGAATCTTGAAAGCATTGTTTTTCAGTTTTCAGTCGTTCAGTAAGGTTTTCGGTTCTTCTTTTCACTTTTTCATTTTTTCGATATTTCAATTTTCAGTTATTTAGTCTTTAGTTTTTCAATTTGTCGGTTTTTCAATTTTTAATTTTCTAGTTATTCAGTTTTCAGTTTTCCAATTTTCAGTTTTTAGTTTTCTGTTTTTCAATTTTCAGTTTTTACTTTTTCATTTTTTAGTTTCTCAATCTTCCAGCTTTCTGTACTTTAGTTTTCTGTTTTCAGTTTTTCAATTTTCAGTGTTTGAGCTGTTCAGTTCTTCAGTTGTCAGATTTTGGTTCTTGTTTTCAGGTTTTCAGTTTTCAGTTGTTCAGCTGTCAGGTTTTCAGTTTTTCATTTTTTTCCAATTTTCAGTATTTTAGTTTTCCTGCTTTTAGTTTTTCATTTTCACTTTCCCAGTTGTTTAGTTCTTTCTTCGGGTTTTCGGTACTTCAGTTTTTCATTTTTTCCAATTTTTAGTTATTCAGTTTTCAGTTTTTCAGTGTTTCAATTCTTCACTTTTTCGTCTTTTCAATTTTTCAATTTTCAGTTTTTAGTTTTTGGTTTTTAGTTTTTCGGTTTTTCAATGTTTAGTTTCCTAGTTTTTCAGTTTTCAGTTTTCTGTTTTTTAATTTCAGTTCTTAGTTTTTCAATCTTCTGGTTTTCTGTTTTTAGCTTTTCAATTTTCAGTGTTCCAGCTGTTCAGTTCTTCAGTTGTCAGGTTTTCGGTTCTTCTTTTCAGGTTTTCAGTTTCCAGTTTTTCAATTTTCTGGTTTTCTGTTTTTTATTTTTTTTTTTATTTTTAGATTTTCCAATTTCAGTTTTTCAGTTGTCAGGTTTTCAGTTCTTCAATTTTTCAGATTTTCAATTTTATTCCAATTTTCAGTTTTTTAGTCGTTCGGTCTTTCGTTTTCAATTTTTTCACTTTTCCGTTCTTCAGTTTTTCATTTTTTCAGTTTTAATGTTTTGAGTTTTCAGTTTTTTCGTTTTCCAGTTTTTTAGTTTTTCAATTTTTTCACTTTTCCGTTCTGCAGTTCTTCAGTTTTAATGTTTTCAGTTTTCCGTTTTTAAGTTTTTTAATTTTTGAATTTTCAGCTTTTAAGTTTTAATTTAAAAATTCAGTTTTTAATATTTTCCAGTTTCGATGTCATATTTGTTATCGTGACCTGAAAAACTCCCAGGTACCGATTTTCAGTCGAGTAGGACTGTAAATGATAAAATCTGTCAGCCATATTGTGCCGCAATTTTAAATTTATCAATTTCCATTCCAACAACAAATTTGAAATGTTTAGAAATATACCGTCAGATTTACAGATAACGATTTAGTTAGATTTTTCAAATTGTCCGAAAGAAATAATCAAACCCATAATTGCATTTTTCGTGATTAAAACAATACACACAAACTCAATAATTGTTTTTATGCAGATTTGCGAATACATTGCAATATATAACCGTGCAATAAGTGCAATAGATGTTTTTCTTGCCAATTATGTTAACTATTAAGATTTTAATATAAGTGAACGGGCCTCCTCCCATCACACTTATACGATGTTTAATTTCTGACATAAATGTAGCAGGTTCCTTTAGAAATAAAAGCAGAGGGCTTGCAAAGCAAAACTAAAAACATTATTTACTTGACAACGAACTGAAGGTAGTTACAGACTTATTAAGGTTATATAACAAAAACATATTGCCAACTTTATCATTCCCAACTTACATACCCCAATCATCAGCTGTTTTATCTAACATTTGCCAGCATGAAAAATGGCGGTAAGTAGGAGGCTTGCCACACTTAGGATGTAGTTGCAATAATGAGAGAGGTGGAGTTGTTGACGAAAGGTATTTCAAATTTAAAAAATGAGTAAATGCAATTAATAGTTTTTTTTGTTCTCAGGGCTCGTCTGTTAATAAAACTCCGAGGACACTGCAGCCTCCCGGGCTTATTGTGCTCTCCCTGTCATGTTTCACTCCCTGTCATGTTTCACTCCGTCCACTCCACTACCCCTGTACCCCTAATCAGGTGATACAGCTCCATGGTCGGGCGGGTGCTGATGAATTCCGGGTCCATTCGTGCTTGCCCGTAGATACCATGTGTTCTGCGAGCCAGTGCCTCGCAGTTGAATATGATGTGATCGACCGTTTCCGACTCCTTGCTGCACAGTTTGCAGTCTAGGGTGCCGTCAAATTTGCCGATTGTATTTAGATACTTCTTTACCGGAAAATGTCCAGTCAAAAGTCCTACTATTAGTCTTAACTGCGTCCTGTTCATTGTGAGCAGTTCTTCAGTTTGTTTTGCACATGGACCTTTAATGAGTGTTTTCCCATGTCGATTTCCTGGAATTTTCCTCCAGTGATTTTTGTGTTTGCATAGAACATATTGGCTGCCCCTTGTCTAGCAAGTTCATCGGCTTTTTCATTGCCGTTAATTTTGGAGTGTCCTGGCACCCAGAATAATTTGACTCTGTTCTGCGCACCCAGAATTTTCAGCTCTTCATGGCAGTCCCATACCAGTCGAGATGACACTCTGTTGGAGGCTAGTGCTCCAAGTGCCGCCTGACTGTCTGATGCAATGGAGGCTGGTTAACATATTGTCGACTTACATTCTCGCGTACACAGACAAGTATAGCCAGAATTTCTGATTGGACTACAGTGGCATGTTGCCCAAGGGAAAGACTTATACTTGCCCTTTGTCTTTCACCATGTATTCCAGCGCCAGCTCCTGTGCTCGTCCTAGACACGTCAGTATACCAGGTTAGGCCCTTACGTAGTATGTCAGGAGCTTCTTTTAACCAGTCCTTCCTATCTCTAATGGTGATATTGAAGGGCTTGTTGAAGGTGATTTTTGGTATCATGTAGTCTGACCTCATGTTCAATAGAGGGTCTTCTACAGTGTTTGTTATCAAGTGTCTCCCAAGTCTAGCTCCGTGGAGACTGGAGACTCGGGGTATTTGAGTTTTGCAGCCTATATGCTCCCATTCTGGCCTCTGCCTGGATCACTATTCTAAGTGGAGGGAAGTCCAATAAGATCTCCAAGGCTGCCGTTGGGGTGCTTTTTATAGCACCGGTAATTCCTAAGCAGGCTAATCTTTGTACCCGGCTCATCTTATTCGCCGCTGTAGTCTGAGTTGACCACCAAACTAGAGCAGCGTACGTTGTGGTGGGTCTTATAACGCTTGTGTAAAGCCAGTGCAGTACACTAGGCCTGAGCCTCCATGCTTTACCATACGGTCGCCTACAGGTTGCCAATGTGGCCACCGATCTATGTATTATCCTGTCTAGGTGTTGGTTCCAGATAAGCTTGGAGTCTATAGTAACTCCAAGGTATTTGACCTCTCCCGACATCTGCAGTTGTGCATCTTGAAGGACTAGAGGGCCTAAGCCCTCCAGACTTCTTCTTTTTCTAGTGAATGGGACGATGTGGGTCTTTAATGGGCTGACTTTCAGCCCTTCCTCATCGGTCCATTTTTTGACCATGTTCAGTGCCATCTGTAATCGATCCCTGACTATGTTATTAAACTTTCCCCTAACGATGTCAGCATATCCTTGGGCTTCAAGCAATTAATAGTTGGGAACATAAGTTCTGTTTAAATTAATGCCATTCTATAATATCACGTTTGCACAGGAATCTTGCAATAATAATCACATGGGCACACCCAGTTTTTGTAGATCCGGATTCTATCGATTCATAAAATAATCCGAAGTTGAATTATAAATGTTCTTGTACAATGTATAACAGAATTAGTTTGAAACTGAATGAAGGCTCCAATAAACATTTAATTAAACAAACATGTGCGCCCCACTAATGAGTTTTTAATTTAAACTGATTTGAAAAAAATCCCGCGACTTTCAACGGACGCGGACGTGGGGAACGCCCAGGAAAAACCCGAGAGCGCTTTAGCGGCTTTTGGAAATACTGCTGAGCCCTAAGGTCTGTGGTAAAACCCCAGGCATGTGAAAGTGTGATGACGTAACAAACTGACAGGATTTTTGGGTAATTTTTTAGGAATATAATTTAGCATATTCGTTCCTGTTGTCGATAAAAAAAATGGCGCTTGGGAGTATCTTGAACATGACAGACTAATGATTTAATATGAGAAAACACAAATTACCTAGGTATTTACTGCTGAGGCAGCTATATTTTAAAATAAAATATTTTTAAGTAGAATGATCTCTTGTTGGTTTTTTAGGAATATAATTTAGCATTTCTTTCTGTTATTATTAAGAATGGTTGTAATAAATGTGCATAACAGTGATTTTCTGTAAAATATATATTTAAGAAAAAAAGATAGGAACATTTTTCTCTCTTACTGTCACATCGCAAAATTCGGTGTGCCATAATCGCGAGCATCTTGAAACTCAATGGGACTTCTATCTCAATTGGAAATACCTACATCAGTTACTAGTAACCCCTCCCCCCCCACAACATGATGTAGGCAACGTTATTGGTTCCTATTGGGGGAAATTCCTCAGTGGAAGTACGGCTAGACGCTTTAAAAATCCAAACTAGGCAACGCTTGAAATTCCTTTAGAGGAAAGTGTGTAGATTTATTTGTTTGTTCTCGATGAAGTAAGACTTTCTACAGACGTGGACGATAATTCAAAATAAAACGTTTCTTTTACCTATATAATCTCTCATATTAATTCGGGCACTTTGGAAAGCTACAAGGGTAATTAGCAATGCCGAAACGGTCACCAGATACATAACCAAGTCACACAGTAGAGATGTTATCCAAAATACGCAAGCGTTTACTCCAGAAACAAACTGTGAATGTTTCGATTTCGAGACATTTTCTCTTACGACAAAAAGTATGTAATACGATGAGACAAACGTCATGCTTATAGCTATAATTATCGGCAAAAAGATTAATTTTTCCACCTGAAAAAGTAAGAAAATAGTTTGAAGCATTTTAATGCAAAACATATTCTAATTTAAATTCAAATGTAATGTAATATGTTTCAAAACCTGCTATAATATATTACCCTAATCACCGTAGGTAGGCCGGGTCACAAGCCCCCAGAATAGGTTGATTTTGAGCCAGGGGCCATGGATTAATAAAGATTTTTGAAGCGAATGAATACCTGCTAACAAATGCGGTATACGATAGTCTGTATATTTCTGAGTTGATAAAAAAAAATAACAAATTTTTGCTGATACAGGAAAAAGCGCGGCAAATTTAAAAAATTGGTAATGAATGAATACCACTTCTACTTTGCGGAAAAACATTTGAACGTATTGAACCTAAAGTTTACATTCTAGGGTACTTTTCAATATTCACCGGTGAAGTATATCGATCTCAATCGCTTTTTCACCGAGTCATTTAAAAATTAACCGACTACCAAAAATGAGTTGTTTCTAATTTCACCGGTTCGACCAGCGGGGCACCACTAATTTTTGTATTCGAAATTTCGATAGAATCTCGGTGTTAACCTAACTTTTATTTTGTTGTTTTAGTTTGAAATTTGTTCATTTATTAATGACTTAATTATAAATAGTTAAAAAAATATTAAAATGGAGTTCTGGAAACCTGTATTAAACGAAAAATGTTATTTATTCTGTTCGGCAGACTTATTAAAACAATTATTTTCCTTGTTACTTATAGTTGTATATATTTTTTATTATTTTCATCTGTTGGTCATGTTCTACTTAAATGCTAAATAAGAATTAAAAAATGTATAGAAACTACTAGTCATCCAAAAATTATATTAAAAAATTTTGTTTTGTCACAGAAAAATTTTACATTAGCATACTAGCAGCTTTATTAACATTCTCCTCTCAATTATATTAATTCAAGTTAAAAAGCAATAAAATATTCCCAATATTAAATCGAAACCTGGAAATACAACAAATTTTAAGCACAACGCTCTTAAGGTTATTTTCAATATTTTGTGAACAAACAAAAACAAATGTCAAAGTTGTCAAAAGAACCAGGAAATTCAACCGAAGCGTTGCAAAATTTTTAAGCAAGCGCACGGAACCAGTCATCTACATAAACTGTTTCTAACTCACTTCTTTTACCGGTGGATATAAAGGTGAATGTTGAAAAGTACCCCTCATTCACCTTTCTCGGTATGTTTTGTTTCTAATGTCCTTTGTTTCAACCTATTAGTTTTTAAGATATCGGAAACTGAATGTTCTAAGCTAAACTAAAATCAATGTTCATCTTCACTGTAAATATCACAATCTGTACAAAGCAGAAAAATACCGGGAGTATTCCATGAAAAGCAAAATAACTATAAAACGTGTAACACTAAAAGTAATAAGTAGGTATAATTTAACAATAATTTAAATTTTGGCAAAGGATACTAGAGACAAAAAATATCCAGAAAGGCCAGTAGATTGTAAATAGGTTCCATTAAAAGTATCGAAGTAATTCTCATATAAATACACCAACTAAAATAACTGAAATTTCGAAGAGTTGTTTGGATCATATTTTTATAAAAACGAGTATTATAGTGGAGTGCATAGTTTTATAACAGCAATATTATGATTCCATACCTTCTGGGGTATCACCAGGAGTATATATCTGACTTTTGTAGTTCCAAAGCCTATTGCGTTTATTTCTAATAACAATTTTGTTTTTTGAAATGCATTTTTGTAGGTGAGATGGTGAATCTCACCGGTTCTAAAGGTCCAATCGGGACAAACTAAAAACCAAAACCTTTGCAATTAAAATGCCAACAAATTTTTGTTAGTTCTGAGTCATTTGAGTACGTACAAAGAATATAAAATGGAATAAACTGCCTAAGACGAGTATTTCTCTTCATTTTAACGCTCAGAGACGTCAAGAATTCTGATCCTCTTCAAACTCAAATACATTTATTTATTTATTTAGCCTATGGCATATGTATAGACAACATAGTTATTTAAAGTTTAATATCCAGTTTGTTTATGTATTCGATCGACGCTGGCGTCACACAGGTGAAGTCGCTCATGCTTCCTTTGTACTTCCTAAGTGGGCACTCGGTGATAATGTGTTGGATGGTTTGTTTAATGGCTCCGCAGTCACATTCGGCAGACGGGGTTCTATTCCATTTATGGTGGAAATCAGCACAGTTACCATGGCCTGTTCTTATTCTATTTAGTGTGGCCCAAATCTTGCGGGGGAGGTTAAAGTCTGGAGGAGTTTCAGTTATACTTGGCATATCTCTCAGGACTGGATTATTCATGTCGTTCCGCACGTTTTGCCACTGTGGGATTATTTGGAAGTTGTCTGTTCTCAGGGCCGTTGCAGTTCCGGTTGGAGGGTTTCTGGAACGCAGTCGTTTGCGGTTGGCGTCAGCAATGTCTCCGTGTATCGGCAATTGCTGATTGTTCAATATTTTCTGGAACTCTCTAAGTAAGGCATTTTGGCGGCGGAAGTCCGGGGGAGGTATATGGCGTAGCAATGGTAACCATTGTGTCGGAGTAGACTTTATTGTACCGGAAATCAAACGCATCGTGGTGTTTAGTTGTATATCGATTATCTTTGTATGGGGGCTGTTTATCCAGACAGGGGCACAGTATTCAGCGGCTGAGTACACAAGTCCGAGTGCTGAGCTTCGGAGGGTAGTTGCTGTCGATCCCCATGTTGTTCCGCAGAGCTTGTGAATAATGTTATTGCGAGTTCTTAGTTTCGCTGCAGTATGTTCAAGATGCTTCTTAAAGGACAGTGTTCTGTCCAGGGTGACACCCAAATACTTTGGATTATTGTTATGCCTCAATAATTGATGATCTATGTACACCTGGAGTTTTCTGTTGGCCATCTTATTGTTTAGGTGGAAGCAGCACACTTCGGTTTTATTTGAGTTTAGTTTAAGTCTCCATCGCCTGAAATACTCTCCCAACTTTGTGAGGTCGTCAGTAAGGACATCTTCTGTGCTCTCCACCAGAGTATGTCTGGTTGCGATTGCCCAGTCATCCGCATATCCGAATTTTCTAGGCCTAGTGGTGGGTATATCTGATATATATAGGCTAAACAAGACTGGCGAGAGTACTGAGCCTTGGGAAAGTCCGTTGTTAAGTGTCCTTTGGGTACTTTCAACGCTTCCGATAGTGACTTGGAAGTGTCTATCGCTCAGCATGCCATTTAGAAGTCGGGCCGTCATTTTGCATGGGACTACTTTGAGTAGTTTATAGATTAGCCCTTCTCTCCAGACAGTGTCATATGCCGCTGACAGATCTATAAATGCAACTGAGGTTTTAAGTTTACTTTGATATCCTGCCTCTATGTGAGTAGTGAGGGACAGAACCTGATCGGTCGTGCTTCTTTCTGGCCTAAATCCGGCCTGTTCCACCGGGATATTCTGAAACAGGATTGGGCCAATCCTGTTTAGGATGAGCCTTTCGAGGAGCTTGTACGTTGCACTTAGCAAGGCGATGGGACGGTAATTTTCTGGCCTGTCATCTGTTTTTCCTTACTTCAGGATGGCTATAATTTTTGTATGTTTAAGGTTTTTCGGTAGTTGTCCCGTTTGGATAATATCCGTGTAGAACTGGATAGCCATATTCTTGCATAGTTTCCACAATGAATTAGGAATTCCGGATGTATGCCATCTGGGCCAGGCGCTTTACCGGTTTTTTTATGTCATTGATTGCGGCTGAGATTTCTTCCGCGCTAAAAGGTTGGGAGTATTCTGATTCTTCTGAGCTGTTAGCTCAAATATACCTTTTGTAGAAAACAAAATATCCTGAAGTTTTGATGCACATATATTGAACCTTGTGGACACAAATGAATTTGTTATCTGAAATTTAAATTGCCCGTCATTTTGTGCCATTGAGTCCAAAATGAATAATTTTTCATAAAATATAGTTCAGGATGCCAGCATTCCAATGACATTAGAAAATAATTCTTCTAAAGTAATTTAGGCCACTTTTTTGACATTTATTTATAAACCAAATGACAACAAATTTATTTCCTCGGCCATTTTGAATACATTTTTTTATTTTTTTTATCAGCGAAGGATGAGAATTGCAAGAACTTTCGTTTAAAAAAAAGTGAATTTTCGTCCATCTGAACTCGAGATATTTAACCTTTAGCATCTTGTAAAAAGATAAATAGCAGTAAGCAGTAAATACACACAAAAAGAAACAGAGGTGTCTCTGAATAGCAAAAATATTTGACATAAGTCAAGAAAAATAAGGTTATAGTTTTATATAGAGAAGTTAGTAGAATATCAAATTCCCCTAAATACATATAGTCCATTGAAATGTTACATTGACCTTGCATTTTGGGTAGGACAAGATTGTTTTTTCGATGTTTAGGAGCGGTCAGTGTGAGTACAAAACTCTAGTTTCGGGGTTGAGCCTGTCCCCCCCCCCAGTTGGCCGCCATCTTGAAAAAGGAGGTGTAAAGGTATTTCCGCAATATCACAAGAACCGTAAGTCTCAGAATTTTTTTTTAATATTTCTTTTGTAGAGAATTGAATTCTCTACAATCTTGGTCTAGATACTTCTTACCGTAAAATGGGCTTGTTCCATGATATTCTTTTTATATGGTTTTTATACTTTTTCATATAGTACTCGATATTCTCATTATACACTAAAAATTTCGTATTATTAACTTTTTCCGTTCTCGAGATATAAGGAGTTGAAATTAGTAATAGTTGCAATGAATTTTGACAACTAACTGACAATGTCACAAAAATTAAAGATAGATGTAGACAACTAGACTTTAGAAAAAAATGCATTATAAGACTTGTCCTATTTTTTTCCTCACGACAGTACATGATGGAGGACAGTTCTCAGTAGTATTTAAATTAGCTTTTTGTTAATAGAAATGTCTATTATTTAGTTTATTAATATTTAATCTCTGGTATTAAATCCACGTTGACATTACTGCAGATGATGTCAGTGTGGGAGGTAACTTGAAAAGCTTTGTCATATTCAGTACAGAAAGATGGCCTAAGCTAAGACAGCAGTATTTAATTTCATGACCAAGATCAATTTATTTATTGATAACACGGTATCGCCCATTTGCCTATTCCTCCGTAGCTACCCGCGTATCGAGATATAGCAGGACGTCTTGTAACCTATTTTTAACAAATATCTCTTTACATCCGTTTTAAATCAATTCTGTCTAAAGAGTTGCTATCTAAAGTGATGTTTTTATGTTCGTGCAGAATGATTGACACAGTTTCTTAATTATCAAGATTTATATAATCTATGTTTTGTTCTAATATCAGAATAAAATCTTGGTAAGGTTCTTGATTAGGCATACCAAAATTATAAAGATGTAATATACAGGGTATATCACGGGTTAGTCCTAAAATTGTACCCTGTGGAACACCACTT
Organism: Stenurella melanura; assembly: GCA_963583905.1. Lineage (NCBI taxonomy): Eukaryota > Metazoa > Arthropoda > Insecta > Coleoptera > Cerambycidae > Stenurella > Stenurella melanura. Next base: position 202,050,718 of record OY757309.1, read on the forward strand.
AAGAGAAATTTAACACTTACCTTCTCCTTCTCCTTATATGGCAGAGGATCATTGGTGAATTCTATTGTACAATCATCACATTTTAACATACCCCTAAGCATTGCATTTAAAGCTAAGCTCAGACTTATCCCCGAAGAATGAATGGGATCGCCATTGTACCAGGCAGTTATGAGAGGTACATTACTTCCTTTGGATGAGGAGTCACTAGTGTCAAATGAAGCGCCAATAATGTAACTTTTCCACACGGTAACAGGTTTGGTTTCACCCTGAAAAATATAAAATTCTATTAGTGAATTTAGGGTAGGTAACTATGGTGCATTAGTCTAGGAAATGGCGGGCAAATTCGACGACGAAAAGTTACTGTCTGCCGCTGGGTAGTCGAAGAAAGCATATAACTCGAAACTTTCTTCTCTAATGAAAATGTTTGGTATGATGCGAGAATATGGAGCGGGGGGGTATTTCTTTAATCAAATGGTTACCGATATTTTTCCGAATAGGTAGTTAATATATTTATTTCACATACCCCAATTACGCTGGCAGACGAAACTTTTAGTCCACGGAAATTAGCCAAGAAACCTGGACAAAATTAGCAAAAAATCTGAATTTTTGATGTATCCCAAATCCATATCCACAAAAATATCAACATGGCTACCCAAGATATGGAAGGTCAAAGTTTTTTTTGCAAATATCTCGTGTTCTATGCATTGGATGCCCAGGGGGTCAATGTGAAAGTTGTAGAGAATTAAATTATCTACAAGCTGTCTTTTTTAATTTTGCCCAAAACCTCCTACTTTTCGAAATATTCAAGGTCAAATTTCCAAAAACATGGTTTTTGGAATATCTCGCGTCAAGAAATCAGACAGCGATAAAGTTAACATGAAAGTTGTAGGAAATTCAATTAGGTGTTTTCACAAATTTTAAATTCACTTTCACTGTGAAGATAATGCTTTATTATAATTAAAAACACTTGAATTTTGAGAAACAGTCGAATAATACCTTAAAATAAGCCATTTTAATTTTGTATTGAAATTTTTTCTCCAAAAACACTACATCAATTCACTATGCACTCATGACGTCATCAGTTATATTGTCACTGTCATTTTGTGTTATAAACAAGTTATGTTGCAGATACATTTCTAAAGCAGCTTTTACAGGCAGGCGTTACTTATTTAATCACATGTAAAACGTAAATAAAGTGAATAAAATGTTGTGTTTAACAATTTTTAAACGCGACTTAAGAAACTAAGTAATATAACCGATGACGTCACCGCGTGTTTTGCGTACTCGTTCAATTACTAAAACTTTATGTTATTTATTTATTAAAATTTTAATATGATGGACGATAGAATGCTGTTGAAATATCAATAAGTGCTTTAGTATAACAAGTACTTCATTTTAATAATATCAAAAAAGCAAATTTGCACATAGTGAAAACACCTAATTGTCTACAAGATTGGTAGTTTGCATTTTTTCCCAAAACCTCGCCTTTCTCGAAAGATATTCAAGATCGAAGTTTAAGAGAACGGTTTTTTTGCAAATATCTATATGTAGACTGTCGCAGTCCAGTTAGGCAATCCAAATCAAGATGGCCGCTGTTGGTAGACCATTCAGTCGGTGTCATGAGAAAATAGTTTGTAATACTTAATGACATAATGACAGCGGTAACATCAGGTCCATTCTTTTCGTCTACACTTGGTGTAGGGCTTCGAGTGTAGTGCAGGATTAGTGTAAGACGATTTGAAAATAGTTTTATAATTAGGACAGTGGGTACTAGTTGTAATAGTACAGTAGTAATTAAGGGGCTGCACATGGTGCGAGTAACTCGTACGAGTCACTAGAACCAAGTACTGGAAGCGGGTATTTTACATAAGATAAGCGTCATAAACGCCTGTTTATACGAGAGGAGAAGGAGAACTAAAATCCAGTACTCAGTTTTAGTGACTCGTACGACTTACTGGCACCGTATGCAGCCCCCTTTAGTACAACACTGGCGTAGCTACACTCGACGAAAATAACATTTTAAATGAAATTAACCCATCGAAAAGAACAAAATATTCAGTTATACCAATTACACTCTTAGCACTGGTGCACAAAGTGCTAACAAAAGAGCGGACTTATCAACATTGCGTGCCAACGTCGGCCATATTGAATTACATTTGACAGGTCGTTGGATTGCTTAATACATAGAGAGCGAGATATTCACAGAAAACCGGTTTTGTTAAAACTCTGACCTTGAGTATATCGAAAAGGGTGAGGTTTTCAAAAAATATTGAAAAAGATCAATCCTGTAGATAACTGAATTCTCTACAACTTTCATGTTCACTTTATTAGTCTAATTCTTTTGGCGCGAGATATTCGCGAAATCCCATGTTCTGGAAACTTTGACCTTGAATATCTCGAAAGGGGGGGGGATTTGGGAAAATATAAAAAAGACAACTTGCAGATAATTTAATCTCTCTACAACTGCCACATTGACCTTATGGGCATCCGATGCATAGGACGCGAGATATTTGCAAAAAACTTTGACCTTATGTAGCCATGTTGGGATTTTTGTGATTTTTGTAGATTTGGGTTTGGGATATCTCAAAGAACGCATGTGCAAAAAATTAGATTTTTACTAATTTTGTCCAGGTCAAATGCTATTTCCGTGAATTGTTTTGGGCGGTGCCCGGTAACCGAAAATTGAAAAAAAATTTTTAGTTACCTGACGAAACCTAGCGCAAAACGTTTGACGTGTTTTTGCAATTTGTCATCAAAGTGGCGGAAAAATGCACAATAATTTGAAATTATGACAAAAAACATCTGCCAGGCTAGCTTGTGGTTCACAGGGCATTGAAGAACCCTAACCTTGGCTGACAGACGGTTTTACCAAATTTAACCCCCCCAAACCACCTCTTAAAGGTTTGTAACGAAAAAATATTTTTTCCGTTTAAGCACCCGTGCTAAATAAATTTGAATTACTCGCGGAAATAACGACCGGAAGTCAACAAGTGCGCAAACGCGGTAGAAGCATCATTTGAAATATCCATGCTACTTGTTCACTTCGATTTCGACCTAGGTGAGTGAAGACTGTTACTTGTTCTTTAACGAATTTTCACGTTTATTTCTTTAATCCTTTGATATTTTGAATATATTTGATTATTAAATGATGTCATATTATTGAGTTAACGTTGCTGTATAGTTATTTTTGGGAATTAAAGGATATTCCGTGTAATAATTAATTTTTATTAACACACCTGTTTGTGTGATGTCGGCGTCCATTGGACACATGTTAACTCATTAATTATCGTGGCAATTTTGTATTTTGTTGTCGCTTGAGACACAATACCGTGGTGTTTTTCTATTATTTAGATTATTGTGTACGAGGATTAAACTCGGAAATTAATCAAAGGATAAATCAGAATCTTTGTTTCTTAACCGTGTGTAGACAATCTTCTCATTAAAAGCCGAAATCTAAAGTCGCATTTAGTTCACCTCGTATTAATACAAGAGGTTAAGAGATCATTTTTTATTAGTTTATTTTTTGGGAGATTAAACCCATAATTTTGTTTTCTATATTTGTTACAGTATTAGTTTTTTTTCAGATATTAATTCAGATATTTTCTCTCTAATTCTAACTGAATTTTGTTACCTTCATTCAAATTTTTGGTCATAACCAGTCAGCCATTTTGTAAACGGCTAAAATTTCATGAGAGTAGAGTTTTCTTATTTATTAATTTCATATATTACATTAATCAGTAGTTTATTCATATATTTTCAGTAGTAAAGTAAAATTTTATCAATACTTATTAAATTGCTAATAGTTTGGTTTTGCAGTGACCTTCGTCACCATAGTTTTTTTGTAGTTTTCTTGTATCTCTTTTTTCTCACCATTTTAAATTTTTTACATTATCAACTGGTTCTTTACATTCCCCTTTTCCATGTAAAATCCTGGACCAAACCACCATTGAAGCAAGGCACAAGGCATAACTTGAATATTTGGAGTTATCCTAAAAGTATTGGATATCATTCCGACGCAGCGTCTCCTGGAAATCAGCGTTGTCAGGGCCTGAATATTACGTCCTTCCCTGGTACCCGCGGCCATCTTCAGGAACAGACCTCGTCGGAATTCCACGTCTCCGCTAAGCTAAGTAGCCAAATTTACGTGTAAAATTCAACTTTTGGTCAGAAGATAACTTGTAAACCAGTTGACCGTTTCTTTTTCTAATTTTTTTGTTAACCTTCAAATTTAATTTTTTTATAACTAAATTTTTTGTCTGTTAATTAATTCAAATTTCACCATATTTGTAGTCATTTGTAAAGTGTTGTAAAATTTTCAATCTTTTATACTGTTAATATGTTATTTGTTTTATATTTAATTTTGATTGTTTTCTCCCCCTGATATAGTTTGCAAGAGTGTTATTTACTGAATACGCTGGCGTCCAAATTTTTATAGTTTATAGTTTTGTTTGGTAAATTTGACAAGCAAATAATTAAGAAACAAAAATATGTAACTTTTCTCGCCACCTAGTGACCCTCGATCAGCCCTGAGCTAACTGGTTGCTACGCTTTCATAGCTTCCTCAGCAGCCAGCTGAGAAGTTGTGGTTGCAGGTTAAAAATGAATTTTCAAGTTTTCGTATCTATTTTTTTTTTAAATATTAAGAAACGGAATTACGAAAATATTGAGATTTGGTTCCACCTGATCCGTTCATAATTATTAAAGATATTAATAAAAACCATTTGTTTTCAACCGTGCTTTGCTCCAAATATTGTTATAATAGGACTGTCATTTTTGAGTTTCTAAAAATCATTAAGGAATGATATAATGATATGCAATATTTTCGTTTTATTTCAATCATTTCTGTGTTTTTTATTTTTCAAATCAGCCGCTCTGCTTTCATCCTCAAACTGACAGTGACACTCACTGCATTGGCTTGCCCCCTATAACCACTACCAGCAACTAGAGTCTAGATCCCGAGTCGCAACAAATAATCCCGCATAAATTTGAAATATTTTGTGACATTTTGTGGAAAAAGAAGCGGGGGGATACCCCGCACCCACTTCCTTTGTCTGCAACGCCAATGCTACCTGCGACGCTGATAATTATTAACAATTAGATAGCAAAATAAAAATCAACCTAACTAACCTTTACCTAAAGAAATAACATGAAGGAATGAAATCATTATAAGAGAATATTTCTGCCGTCAAATCAAACCTGAATTTGTGAAAAAATACATTAATCATTACAAAATATATAAAAAAAGTTCGGTGTGTGCAAAAATTGAACCCGGGACCTCTCGCGCCTTAAGCGAGAACGTAACTCATATGCTAAATATTCACCTAACAATCAGTACTACAGCATGGAATAAATAGGTTGAAAGGATGTACAATAACCAACCAGCACCAATGTGCATGCGTGATTATTTGTTTCCGCTCGAGGTGGAGACGCTAGTCTACCAGCAGTCTCACTACGCTTAGCATTCGTTAAAACATCGCGCATGTTTTCAATAATAATAACAATAATAATAATTGTTGTTACTGTCATTATTATTATTATTAACTATATTACTTTTATTATTATTGATATTAATATAATGATTACTCTAGAAAAAAAAAGAATGAAAGTAAAGAAATGTTATTGGTAAAAATGTTAGTATTTAATAAAAAGGATATTAATAGAAATGACTAGGATTATATAAATTTAAATGATGGCATTAAAATTAGCATCGATTTAAATTTTTGTTTTAAATAACGTCTTAAAATTATCTCAAGCTGGGTTTAAGTTTCTGTAAGTTATGAAAATACGTTTGATTAAATAGATCCCACATTATGTGCGCTTTAGTATATATGTCAGTATCTGTTATATCGATTGATATATAAAATACTAAATCAATAAAAAAATTAAATCGGTTTCAATTTCATTTAATTATAACTACATATAACAATTATTTAATCTTTAAAATATGATAATTCGTTTTAAGTAAAAATTGAGAGGTTCATCTTCATCAATCATACTTTCGTCATTTAATTACAAGTTAGTCTGTATACTCAAGTCAAAGCTGTCCAGTTCAGTAACTACTAGTTAATTATTGGAGTTATAAAGTAATGCTTCTTTATTACCAGTTTCCTACACTTTAAAGGCATTTATTTGACAGGTTTTCCATTTTTGGCAAGTGATTGCCATTTTTGGCATAATTTTTAGCAATATTCTGTGCTAATTTGCTTCTTTTTGACAATTGGTGCTAATTTTTGCATAAATTTATCAAAATTACCACAAATTGTGCAAAAATGAAGGTATGTGAAATACATACACTAACTACCTATGTAGTAACGGTAACTATTTGATTAAAAAAAATGCCCCCCTCTCCATATTCTCCCATCATACCAAAAATATAGAGAGAAAAAAGTTTTTGATTACCGACTGGCAGACGGTAATTTTTCGTCATTGCAAGTTTGCAATAATATTATCTAGTACGCTTGATAACTAAATTAATATTTGATATATACCAATTATTTTTTCTGAAAATACTTGCATTTTATATAATTAACTACGTTATTAAAAAAATATTAAATACATTGATAACTAACCCAATACATATGACGTCACGTTATTGAGAATAACTGCAAAATTACAAAATGACAAATTATAAAAAAAATTCCTCGCACAAAAAATACCGTGGTTTATCGGTGCCAAAAATATTATTTACATAGTATGCATATTTTCCAAGATATAATGGATTTAGAACTGGTATGGTCAAGTTTTCCTTAAAAAGTAGGACATTTTTCAATACAACTTAGCAGAACTTTAAAAGTGTTCAATATACATTATTCAAATTTCACTGATTGATTTAGGATACACTCATAATGGACACATAATTTTTTTTATTTTCTCTGCTTCTCTGTTTCTGAGATATTCGCGGTTAAAGTGAGAAGTAAATACATTTGAATCATATACTAGTATTATTTTCATTACCCAATCTTATTTTTTGTACTTATGTGTATTTGGTAAATATTTCTTAATAATTTATTTCGAATATTAACATTATCTCTCACAATTGATTACTTATTATTTCATAATAATAATTAGAAAAGGCATTTATCATCATAATAGCTTTTTGGTAATCTTTTATTATGTGCGGGGAGGGGAGGGTTGAAAATAAATTAAGTATGTTGAACCCTTACTTTTTGTGTAACTTTGTAACACAATAAATTTTTATTCTGTTCTATTCTATTTTAAGTTATATTTCGATCTCTAAAGTAGAAGATATGACTCCATTTTTTGGTGGACTCTGTATTCAACTCTCAATATAATCGTGCTTTATCAAGAACGTTTACCAGAAAAAATTAAATTATTGTTAATTATAAATTAAACACTGCTTTTAGACGAATCAATCAATATATTATAAATACTCTACATATGTTTCGGCTTATTAGGCCTTTATCAAGAGTATTACATAGTGAATACTAAAGTTTCCGACGTGCTTATTCTAATTTATGCCTAAAAGTATTTATGTCTTAATCTATTTATGACCTAATCTATTTAAGACTTAATTTAACATCCTTAATTATTTGAATGTTTGGAGTGGACCTAAACTGATTATATAAATCAAAGGATAGTTCTTAACAATTGGTTTATTAAAGGGGTATTCAAGAAATTTTGTTGGTTATTTGTAGTACTTGAAAGATTTTTAGATTTTTAGTTGTTCTAGCAGATCTAAACGTTTACCTTTTCTTTCTGAATGAAGTAAATTTATGTTATCAGTATCTATGAAATGGTTGTTTTCAAAACAGTGTGTTGACATTCCTGTGTTTTTATTGTTATTTAAGATTGATTTTTTGTGTTCTTTTACCCTGTTTACAACGCTTCTACAATTCTGACCGATATAGACAGCATTGAAATCTTTACAATTAATTTTATATACACCAGATTTATCAAATTTATTTAGTTTTTCTTTGTTATTAACCAAAATGTTTCCTATATTTGTTTTGTTCGCACTTATTGTAGAGATACCCAAATTATTCAATTTTTTAGAAATTTTGTTACTATATTTCGGAACATAATTAATAAAACTATATTTTGTAGGTTTGTTAGACACAGTGAAAAATTCTTTTTGAAGCATTTTGCGTTGTTTGTTTTTGACCATGTTATCTATTAGTGACTCGTTGTATCCGTTATTTCTTGCAATTTGTTTAATTCTCTATCAAAATCACTTTGATCTAAAGGAAAATTCGTCAGACTATGTATTAGACTATGAAAGGGTGAAATCTTAATTTGCCATGATTGCTGCGAATTATAATGTATTACTGTATCTGTAGTAGTAGGTTTGCGGTAGATGCTAAATTTCAACTGATTGTTATGTTTCTTGATATTAATATCTAGAAAGTTTAATTGAGTATTTTGCTCCGATTCCATTGCGAACTGAATTTCACTATTAAAAGAATTTAAGAAATTAAGGTAATTACTTAGGTTCCTTTCTGTACCGGTCCATATACAAAAAATATCGTCTACATATCGAGTCCAATAAAACACATGTGTATTTAAACTGTTATTGCTATTAAAAATTAAATTTTCCAAGTTTAACATAAATATTTCAGCTAACAAAGGAGAAATTGGTGAACCCATTGGTAGCCCGTCTTTTTGTCTAAAGAATTCACCATTAAACTGAAAATAGTTTTGTTCAATACAAACTCTCGAAAGATTTTTTAACTCTGTTTTTTCGGTTTCGCTGATTTGTGAATCTATTAAATCATTTAATATTAATTTTAGTTCTGTGAGCGGAACTGAGGTGAACAGACTTTTAACGTCAAAGGAGATTAATTTTGCGTTATTTGGTATTATTAAATTTTTTATATTTTCAATAAATTCAAAAGAATTTTTTGAAAATACAATAATAAAATACAATAAATTGTGTAAAAAACTAAATTATATTTTACCAAAATTAATAAATTTTAAATTTAAATATTCCATAAAATATGCGTTTAGTTTTTTTTTTTTTTGTTTGTTGTGCTTACTACTGATGTGTTCTTATAATGAAAGTGTTTTCAAGAACTTTTCCTTCATATTAAAATAATAAAACAAGTTTCTTGTAAATTTTTTATTTGTTCAAAAATAAAACAAAAATTTTAATGAAGTTTACTGAAAAAAAAATACAACTGAAAAGTGAACCAGTGAACCATACTAGAGACTTTTACAATTCACGCCGATTCCAGCAAGGTATAGATATAGAATCATATTTTTTAGCATGAATAGCATAACACTAGCCCTGAGTCTTGATATACAATGATGCATGATTCTGAGAAGAGAAGCATCGACTGTTCCGTATTTGTACATTTCTGAGATGTGCACATGATAAATGGTAGGTACTATTTGCTTCACATACATCAGAGCTGTAAAAATACGAAACCACAACAACCCAGCTTCCAGTAACTACGCATTTTCCCATTTTTTCTCAAGAAAATACGAATTGACTGTTTCTGACTTTGACTGACAGTCTGTGTTTTTGACAACTGCTTGTTACTTGGCTTCTGATTGTGATTTTAATTTTAAGAGTGCTTTGTTTGAAGGTTACGTTGAAAAATTAACTACACACCGCGTGAGAAATGCATTACATTTATGGGTTATTTGCAGGGAATGCTGCGCATATCGGCATAGGGTAGGGAATGAAGTGGAGGGTAAGTAAAGCTTTATTCCAAAATTTTATGAAAATCCATGCGTCTTGATAGGATTCGGAGGTAATACCATATTTTTACCGTCGTACACTGGACTAATAGGTACATATTAGAAAACAGTCTTTTTTAAATGGAGCTCTTACGAGTTGATGCACTTGAACTATGAGCAATTTAAATTTCGAGATCATTTTATATCCAAAATTTCACACAAGGTTTTAATTGAATAAAAGGCTTGGTTTCATCCAAAGGACCGTTTTCAATAGTTTTTATTTCTGCAACTTAGGAACAAATTATCAGAAAGTTTTTATAGGTCTACTTTTATTGAATTTTATTTACCACGCGGCTACTAGGATTGGAGACAATAAAAAGAAGACAGAAAATCTTCATCTTGCAATATAAATGATTTAAATTTTATAAGAAACAGTCATCAGATTAAATCTAAATATTCTCATTGTTATCATTGTCGCATCGAAAACAATTTCTTACGTTTAGTTTGACTCCACTGTTTTTATATATAATACATTTATGTAATAATGAGCTACTTACAAGAAACATCATTCTTTGATTTATATCTTGTGTATTCTCCACGTCATACTTAAAATCTTGTAAGACCTTCTTGTAGATTCTACCGTACCGTGTATTGGCAGTGTCTTGTACTAGTGTAACTGGATTTTCAAATTTGTCCAAATTTAGAGGCAATGCTGGCGAACTTATGTTTTCATGGAGACTCATGAGCAGTAACAAAACGAAGAACACAGGTATCCATATTTGAACCAATTGTGAAAACCATGAACGTATAATGGACAATATCTTCTTCATGAACATAGACAGAAACTGATTCATGAGAAGAGCGCAGAAATTCGTAAACGAGGGATTCAGACCAACATTTACTGAAACAGAATATATCCAATTTTGGTACTTAGTCTATTTAATAAAGAAAACAAATTCTAACTTCGTCTACTCAAAACCGATTTTAGTATTTTTCTTTAATGTTGGAAAAAGTTTATAGAGAAGTTCCCCGTAGGTGAGAAGGTACGCTTTTTTCAATTGTTATTAACAAATAAGTGTTTTTAATACATTCTTACTTTAAAAAATTATGACTTTTATTTATTTAAATAATTGCATGTTTGACAACATAAGGTTCTTATGGTCATAGATTACGAATCTAGTCTCAAAATCGGTCTAAGAACAAAAAGGAGTATAAAGTCTAATTTTACTTCCATATCCACGTAGTCTAGAATCTTCATTTTTAGCGCATATGCTAGAAGTCAGCGCCTCAAAATGTTTATGACATCTGCCTCAAGTATTATATTATTAAAATTCTATAACTAAATAAAAGCTGCCTTTCATACAAATCATTTATAATTAAAACTGATATCACAGATCACTTTCAAATTGCTGCTCAAGTTAACTTAGAGGTACCCCGGGATTGCGAATCTGAAGCAGAAACGTACAATAAGTTAAATAAAGAACGATTCCTACATACCTTAGAAATTGAAAATTGGGATGAAGTGTATAATTGTGATGACGTTAATATAGCCACAAATATATTTATAAAAAAGTTTAAAGCTGCCATAGATTCTGCCACAAAAACAATTAAATTAAATAATAAAAAAAGAAAACGAAATCCCTGGATCACACAAGGTCTGATGAGATCTGCAGCTATTAAACAATCTTTGTATAAAAAAGCTATGTCGAATTTAGAGGATGTAAATATTCAGAATAATTACAAAAAATACAAAAACAAACTAAGTGAACTCATAAAGAAAGCAAAACAAAACTATTATGAAAAGGAAATTGAAAAAAATAGATATTGTAATAGTACGGGAGGCCGTAACCAAAAAAGCCTGTTATTCCCTAATGGATATGACGAGGTTTAATGGGTAGTTTTTTACAAAACAAACAGAAAATCTCTCTTACAAAAAGCCCAAAAATGGGGCGATTAATTGGGAAACAATTTTCCGTCCGTAACAAATCATGTCATTTTTTTTTCATCGCCTAATGTCCGTTTTCAGTGGAATCTTGTAAAAAATATATAAAATAATAAGAATTCACACAGAACGGACATTTTGCATGGGGCGAAATCGGTAAAGTGAGAAAGGAGAATGTAAAGAAAATGCGTGTAAAAAAGTTACTCCCTAATGGCTAATTTTTGTTTTAAATTGAAGTATACACCGAATACACGAGAAAAAAATGCTAAACGGACATTTCTCATGGGGCGTATTCACATGAAATGAAATGTACAGGGATCTGTGATACAGTGCGACGGCATCTGTATTTAGTGCTCTGCGCGTGCGCTCTGGCACATGCCACTCCATCCGGCGGTTGATGCTTGGAAAGACGCTACACAGCCAATATCTTGACAAGAGTCTAGAGAGACCGAAATGCGAAAGCTTCGAGCATGCGCATTACCTTGTAAATATTTTTTTATTTTTATTTATTTTTTTTATTTTTTTTATTACTGCAACAATTTACAAGTTGTACATTTTTTATAATTATCTAGTTAATCTATTTATTATTAATTTATAATTCAATTTATTAACATTACGTGTTATGACACCTGAGGGGACCTCGTGTTGTGTCTAGCAGTATTTAACATTTTGTTCATGCATTATTATTATTATTACTATTTTTTTAAATCTTTTTACATTGTGGTTGCATTTTCTATTACGATTTATAGTTATAATATAATATAAAGACATAATACAATATAATATAATATAAAGTGAAATAATTAGACAGAGGAAGACAAGGAGAATTTATAATTAATTATATTTAAAATATATTATTTTTATTTTCGACTTGGTTAGTTACAAGAGTCGGTAGTTACGGGGGATGGATTTGTTTTATTATTAGGCCAATAGTTGGAGGAGTGTGGTGTAATTGTCTGTTATATACTTTTTACATGTCCTTTTGAATTTCTTTTTATTATGGACTTTAATATATTCAGGTAGTTGGTTGTATAGTTTAATTCCATTGAATTTGATTTGCTTCTGACATATTGTTTTGTTGTATTTTGGAGTTTGATACAAGTTTTTAGATCTATTTCTTGTTTCATATTGGTGATTTACCGGCGATCCAAATGTATGTTTCTTGTTGTGAGTATAAACTATAGCCGCATGCATATACAAACCCTTCACACTCAGTAATTCATTATCAATAAATATATTTCCACAGTTGTCTCTACTTTTCCTGTTAAAAATTGTCCGTAGTATATAATTTTGTGTTATCTGAAGAGGCTGGAGGGTTGCACTGTAGGCTGATCCCCAGACGCTAATACCATACCTAATTAGGGATTCCGCTAGGCTGTTATATGTCACTAGGAGAGTCTTTCTATTTAGTATACTTTTCAGGTTATAGAATTTATATATTAATTTTCTTAGCTTCCCGTTTAAATATTTAATATGATTATCCCATTTTAGGTGATTATCGAAAATAACGCCGAGGTATTTGATAGTTGTGGTATTTTGAATGTAAGTATTCGTTTCTCTATCTATAAGAATAGGTTGTACCGTTTGGGGTAGTCCTGCCTTCGTTGGAGAAAAAGTCATGAATTTAGTCTTTGCTATATTCAGTTTTAATAAATTGATATCTAGCCAGTTTTTGACTTTACTAATTGCCTCAGCCGCCTTTTGTCGCGCTAAGTTCCAGGTTTCTCCCGAACATATCAATACGGTGTCATCTGCGTATGATATGATGTTGCATCCAAAGTTTTTGTTCAGTAAGCCATTGATAAACAGCAGGAATAAGGTAGGACCTAAGACTGTTCCCTGTGGAACTCCAGTTTTTATTATTTTCCTAGTGCTAAGAGCGTTGCCAATTTTTACTTGCTGGGGTCTATTTGACAGATATTGTTTTAATAAGTTGTAGGCAACACCCCTAATTCCCATCTTGTTTAGTTTTACCAGTAACTGGCTATGCGACACCGTATCGAAGGCTTTTTGTAAATCCAAAAAGATAGCTATGATTTTTTCGTTCTTTTCAAAATTAGTTGTAATTTTATCTGTTAGTAATTGGAGAGGATCTTCTGTGCTTAAGTTTTTTTGGAATCCATACTGATTTTTTGAGATAATTTTATTTTTCTCAAGGTATGAACGAAGCCTGTGGTTCAGACATTTTTCGAAAATTTTTGCGACATTATTAATCAACGATACTGGACGGAAATTTGTCATGTAATTCTTGTTACCATTTTTATAAATTGGAACAACTATGCTTTCTTTAAAGGCTTCAGGTATATCTGCGTTTTTGAAGATAAGGTTGATAATATGTGCTAGAGGTTTACAGATGTGAGCCGATAGAAGTTTTAGTGTTTTTACCGTTATTCCATCTTTTCCTGGAGAGGAGGAGTTTTTGAGGGTGCATATTATATTTTTTATTTCATTATCATCAACGTCTTCCAGGAACATGGAGTTTAGATGCTGGCTTGTGTTGTCGTTTAAGGTCAGATTTTGTGCGTGTTTCGGAATATCACTAGATATTTTTTCGCCGATGTCAATAAAGAACTGGTTAAAGGTCGACGCTATTTCGTTTTTGTTTGTGATTACTATGTTGTCGTCTGTTATTATTTGCTCTACATTGTCTTTGCACTTTTTATTGCAATTTGTGGCTTCGTTGATACAGTCCCAAACTTTTCTGTAATTGTTTCCGGCCTCGAGAATTTTCCCCTTATAGAAGTTGTTTTTTGAAGTTTTAATTAGTGTCGTTACTATATTTCTATAGTTTTTGTAATAGTTTTTAATATCAGTGTTATGTTTGTTCTTTAGTAATTTTTGTTTAAGTCTATCACGTTTTCTTATAGAGTTTAGAATACCTTGGGTCATCCATGGTTTGAGTTTAGTGTTTTTACTTTTTATTTTAATTACCTTGGTTGCTTCATTTACACTTAGATTTATGTTTTCATAGAATATATTAATTGCCTTTTCGGGGTTTCTTTCTTCGTATAGTTTGTCCCATTTTATTAATGCTACAGTTCTAAAAAGTTTATTGTCGTCTATTTTTTTTATGAAATGCTCCTTTTCCGGTTTGGGCTGTGAGGTTTCGTTAAATTCTATATTGAGAATTACTGGATAATGGTCTGTTATGCTATTTTTTAGTACAATAGGCGTAGAGTTCATTTTTAAATTGGCATTTAGTTTTACAAAAATGTGATCTATTATTGAGGAACTATTTTCGGTATCCCTTGTGGGTTGATTTATTTGTGAACGAAAGCCATTTTTTCCATCATGTTTATATAGGCTAACGCAGTGACGTCCGATAAGTCTCCTATATTTATATTCATGTCTCCGATCAAAGTTATTAGGTTGCTGTCGTTTATTGATTTTAGGTAGTTGTCTATGTCATTGATAAATATATTTGTATTTGTAGGTGGAGGTCTATAGACGCCCGTTATCGTACATTTAACTTCATTATAGGTAAATTTGCATTCTAGTATAGTAACCTGAGTGACTTTTATTATCTTAATTTCTGGATACAGGTCATTCTTACAAGAATAATTACGCCATCATTTTGGTTGTAGTTACCCTCATTATAATATGGTTTGTACCCGTCTATAAAATAATCCTGTGCATCTGTTACCGACCACGTTTCAGTTAGGACAATTATACCTAAGTTTCCGTTTGCTTTATTTATTTCGCCTATGCTTACACAAAGCTCGTCAAAGTTAGCCTTAATACTTCTTATATTGTAACTAATTATAGAAAGATTTTTTATGTTAGTGGGGAGAAGTGATTTTAAGTCGTCAAAATCGTTACTTATTTTTGTTTCGATATTGTTATAGTTTCCTAATATTCTCATTGCCTCCTCTAAGTCCTCCATTTCACGTAAATTACTTAAGTATGCTTATTTATATGCTATAACTTATGCTAATCTATATTACTAATACTACAGTATGTACCTAAACTATATTATGAGAAAAAGTTTTTATGAAATGTCTATACTAAAGAGAAAATAAAATATCACTATTTCCAAGTTTACCTGATTAGGTATTTTGCTGTCGGTGCGCGCTTGCCAGAGGGTTTTTGTTAAAGTTGGTCAAGTTCGGCTTTGTCTTTTATCACACGTCGCTGTTGGTTGATTTGGGCTCTGATCTCTCCACCTGTTATCCACACATTTTCTTTCCCTAGTTTTTCTTTTGCTTCCCTAAATAGATTGTATCGTTCTGGAGTTACGTCTTCAGCGATGGATATGCCGGTGTTTTTAAGTTTTCCTCTGTTTTGGATTACAGTTTTTTTTATATGTTCTTTTGCGAAAGTTATCAGTATTGGTTTTTTCCCAGTTCTTAATTTCCCCACCCTGAAGCAGTTTTCTAGATTTTCTGATCCTAGGTTTAAATTCAATTTTGTATTTAGGACTTCTAGGGCTTTTTCAGTGACTTTTTCTCCATTACTTTCTAACACTCCGTGCATTCTTACTGATTTTCTTTTCCTGTGCTGTTCCATTATTTCTACTTTTTTAGCTATAGTTTTGTTTACTTCCTTTCTTTCTTCTTTTAACTTGTCAATTTCCTTCGTTAACTCGTCTATTTTTTGTTGCATTTTATTGATCTGAAGTTTTTCTTGAATGTTTGTTATTAGTGTGTTAAAAAATACGTCATCGTTCATGAGTTTCGTAATGGTTTCTTGGATTATAACTTGTATATCACTTAGCTGCTCCCTGGTAAACATTATTAAGTTTATGAAGGTAGCACTGGGTCACTGGGAAAACCGATGCACTTTACGACCACTTTTATTTTATTGTAGCTGTTTAAGAAATAGCCTCTGCTAAGCTGGAACCGGCACGTCTTACTCGGACAACAGCATGAACAAGAATGTGTAATAAATTCGTGCAAGTGGAGAAATGGAAATATTTCCTGTTATTTTGTGGAAAAAAAGGCGGGGGGACACCCCGCACCCCCCATTTTTTTGTCTGCGATGCTAATACTGCCTGCGGCGCTAATAATTATTAGCAATTAGATTTCAAAATAAAAACCTACTAACCTAACCTAAAGAAATCACACGAAAGAATAAAATTATTATATAAAAAGAAGGAAAACCTAAAGAAATCAGAAAAGAATTTGTAAAAAAATATATTAATCGTTACAGAATTTTAAAAAAAATTGTGCGGACATATGAATTTGAACCCGGGACCCTTCGCGCCATAAGCTAAGGCGTAACCTATGCGCTAACCATCTCGCTGGAAGTAAATGCTAGAGCAAAGGAGAAATACCCTTCGATTCCTATTTGGGACTAGGTGAAAATTGAGATTTTTTTTTTCTAGCCCGACGGAAATCGATTTTTTTTAGCCCAGCCTCGTTGAAAATGTCCGTTGTAAATTTTTTGGCCTTTTTTAAACAAACAAAAACCGTTTCCGATAGAGAACGGACATTAGGGGGTAACAAAATTACACCGAGAAATTCTTCATATTCAAAATTTAATTACAGACAAACGCCCCACTTCAAACGTCCGTTTGTATTTTTTATTTACTTAAAATATTATCAATTAAATAATAATTTTCTCAACGGACATTAGGCGATTAGACCCCAAAAAAAATTGTTATAAATTTTTTGTTCCGACCTCCAGTATTGTTCTGCCTCACTACAAATTTCCGTTACCATGTTCTGTGTATATTTTTCATGTAAATAAAGACACACAATACGCAAACGGACATTAGGGAATTACATTTTTGAGCTTGTATTTTTTACATTTTCAATAAATAATTAAATAGTTTTCGCCCCACTAAAAATTTCCGTCACCGGGTACTTTTTTGTTGGCTATGTCATAATCTATCAATCTATATGGTCGTGATTCATCAGGCGATCAGGCGAAAATCTTGGTTACGGCCTCCCGTACTATAATAAGGCTCTTTGGAAAACTGTCAATGATTATACCAATAAAAAAACAATTCCAGCAAATATTAAAAGCATTAAATATAAAGAACGTATAATTGAAAACCAAACATTGATAGCAAATACATTCAATAATTATTACTATTCTGAAGTAGGGAAAGAAATGGCACAAAAAATTATCATACTTTCTCAATCAGTTTTAGAAAAGACAGTATTTAATAAATCCATATTTCTTAGGCCTGCAAATGAAATTGAGGTGGCGACTTTAGTACATGCGTTGAAACCTCACAAAGCCCCGGGAAAAGATAATATAACTTCAGAAGTAATAAAACTTGCAGTACAGCACATAAAAAAACCTTTTACATATTTAATAAATAAAATATTACAAACTAGGAAGTTTCCGCAAGCATTTAAAGAGGCTGTTGTAAAACCTTTATTTAAAAAAGGTGATATTCAGGACGTAAGCAATTATCGCCCAATATCCTTAATATCTAACCTGGCTAAAGTGGTCGAGAAGGTAATAAAAGAAAGAATTACATCATATTTAGATAAATACAAGCTTTTATCAGAAAAGCAATTTGGCTTTAGACAGGGCATTTCCACCGAAGATGCTATTGTTAATCTTACCAGCAACATTTACCAGGGTCTTGATAAAGGGGAAGCTGTGCTTTGTGTGTTTCTAGACTTGGCAAAGGCCAGTTAGCCATGAAAAGCTAATTGAAACTGTCGAAGACCGTGGTTTTAGAGGAATAGCATTAGATTTAATTAAAGACTACTTAAATCATAGAGTTCAATATGTAAAAATTGAAAACTGTCAAAGTGAGCCACGTGTAGTAGAATTTGGTATTCCCCAAGGCACAGTTCTCGGGCCGGTTCTATTTTCAATATATATTAATGGCCTTCTTCTGCTTAAAACACAATCAGATGTAGCCTCGTTTGCAGATGATACAGTGTTAATTTATAAAGCCAAAAGCTGGGATGATGTTAAAGAAATTGCAGAGAAAGACTTGAAAAAAGTAAAATTGTGGTTTGATGAAATGGTGTTGTCAGTACATTTTTCTAAAACCAAATACTTACCCTCATGCAATAAAACTAAGCTACCAACATTCAATTCATTAAAAATTCAAACTCCACAAGATGAAGTAATAATTTGCAGCGTGGAGCATATAAAATACCTTGGCATAGAAATTGACACACACTTGAAATGGAACTTTCACGTTGAGTGTCTGATTAAGAAACTAAGATTATTCTCTTTAAATTCAAAAAACTCATGCAAATTTTGAGCAAGAATCATGTTAAATTGATTTATTATTCTCTAGTAGAAACACACATGCAATATGGTATAACAGGTTGGGGAGGTCTACATCAAAGTAACCTAAAAAATTTGGAAGTAATGCAAAAGATATTCCTTAAAATTATGAGCGACAGAAACAAACGTTATCCAAGTGATTTACTGTTTGAACAAAGTGATGTCTTAGATATTAAACAACTGTATGCTTTTAAAACACTATGTCACCAGCATAAAAAGAAGCAACAACTCAAATTCATTGAGCACCATCACGATACCCGTTATAAAAAAGATGTAAATCAGAAAAAACAATCGGCCAAATATCATACTATTTCATCGCACCACGTATTTATTCAAAGTTGCCTAAAGAAATCCGAAACATTTTGAATCCAAATGTATTTAAAAAACGTGCAAAGAGGTGGGTTAATACTACCGAAAGACATATTATTCATAATATTATTGATCTAAAAAATTGCTAGCATTTAAATATAAATAGATTTAGATCTAACTACTTATTCAAAATATTTTTTTATAAATTTATTTCTAGTTCTCATCTTTTAGTTATAGATATAAAATGTTACCCTACATTGTTGTATTCACAAATATACATTTTAGCCTTTCCGCATTACATTAAGTTAAGTTAAAAATAAATTGAAACTACACCGCAGCCACGTACTAATCCTTGACTTCAGTGGTCACGGTCCTCCTATTGGACTCCTTTGTTTATTTTCAATTTAGATATATATGTATAATGCAGATGATATTATTTTATGTTCTTTATTTAGAAATTGACATTTTGTTATTTTTATTTTGTTTGAAAAATAAATTATTCTTATTCTTATTATAATTATGTCCTCATAGTTTTTTGGTCACATTAACTGGAGAGAGGACAAGGTAGAACGGTTCATTGTCCAGGGGAAATCAAATGGCAAGAGACGGAGAGGAAGACTACCAAAACATTTGGCTGATAACACCAAAGAGTTAATGGAAAAGCGATTTGGTGGGGCCGTGCGCCTAACCGGTAGTCGCGATAGATGGCATGAGGCTGTCATGTATGCTATACGGCAAAAGGAGACAAACTGGAAAGTGACATGAATCACAAGACGTCTGCCAAGCCATTGTAAATAAGAAGAAAATAGCTGAGCAATTAGAATTATCTAAAGCAAAATGAGAATAGTAAGAGGTAAACAGTCCCAAAAAACCGGTGCCTAAGGAACTACTACGTCCACATCCAGATTTTCCATTCAAGTCTCTTTAAAGATCTTGGCTATAATTGCACTGTAGTATGTGGAAATAAACTATCATATAGTTTTAATAATACTTGAGGCAGATGTCATAAAAAATTTGAGGCGTTGGTTCTTAGCATATATGCCAAAAATTATGTTTCTGCAATCTTATTGGCTCGCTATACTCGCACCCACCCCTTTAACGTATACTAAATTCCAAGTGAATATCTTCATTTATTTTATTTACTAATGGAGTAGAGGTGATGTGAAAAATATGATACAAAAATTCGAGCTCCTAGTAAATACAGTAAATCTCAAGTTTCTGTACTCTTATCAGCTTAGTTTGCTCATTTTGCCCTATTTACCTCTACTTACCCTCCACCCCTTTAACGGAATCATCTTAAAATATAATCTAGTTCCAGATGTCGTTATAATGCATACATGTACCAAATTTTACTTGAATATCTCAATTTAAGGAGGTTGAGGCGTTACAGTACCAACCAAAAGTAAATCGAATTCTAAATCGGAACTTTTCCAAAATAAATTATTACAAAACGTTATAAGTCGATGATACCAATAATTATTGTCATAAAGGTACAAATAAATCTTTTTTTATTATTAATTAATTATTTAAGTAGATTTAATTATTTTACTTAATGAACTAACTTTTGGATGTTTTCTCCAAACTTATTTACAAAAAATAAATTTATGTAAATATCTGTGTATTTTATAAACTTGTTTCAGTAAATAATTTTAAAAAATGAGAAGCTGTAAAAATTAAAATTAAATCATTAAATAATTAAAAAATCATTAAAAAAATCATTACTTTTATTTACTAAAAGTCTTCTAATTAAGTTTGAAACGGTATTAAAATATGCATAAGACATTATTTTGTTATCAGCTATAGATTGAAATGTACCAAAAAATTGATTGAAGGAGCCGTTACTCTGTGGTAGTTAATCATTTTGCACAAATAAGTAAATAAAGCACACTACTATGTTTTTACCACTGTGTGGTAGAAAATATAGTAGTGTGTTCTATTTAGTTATTTGTGTTAAAATGTACCGTTTGCATGCTAGTTTGAAATATTTTCCTTAAGACTACATGTAATAGTTTTTTAAAATTTTTAACTTTATGAGTTTCCCAATTACTTGGGAATTTTTACAGAAAATTGAATCATAAAAATCTATTAAAAAAACTTAATTTCAGATTTTTTCATTATTTTGGTCTAACGGCTCAACCTCTTTAATTCTATCAGGCCCTTTAATAATGGAGTTCGGTGTGGCAACTGAGCTATGTGGCAGCTCACTTGCCACAAAATTTTAGTTTACTTAATGTTAATGTAACCATGGGTTTAGATTTAAAGAAAACGGAAAATAGCAACATTCAGATTTTAGAACTGAAATGTTTTTTTAGCACCCCGTTACAATAGATACAACTCTAATACGGGAAAAATAAATGCGTTCATTCGAGATCTGAGAAGAGAAGGTTTTTTTGGGGGGGGGGGGAACAATTGCAGTAACAGCAAATATGAAAAACAGGACAATAATAGTACATCAAGAAGAAGGAGAGCATATAATCTTCCATCCTACTAACCAACAGGGAAGAGAGAACACACCACTAGAGATAGTATATAGGAAGCACCTAAACGAAAAAAATCACTACGATAGCGTAATTATTGCACAAGAAAAACATGAAGCAGAACAACCAGAAGAAACATACGCTCGAACTGGGGCTATAACACCCCGCCCAGAATTAGAGGAAGCAGCGCACATAAACATGTACCAAATACCACAAAGAACAGTCAAGAATTACAACATGATGACATCATTCTGGCGATATGGGATGTCAGAGGCTGCATAACGAGAGAGAAAAGAGAAAAAATCGATGAGGTTCTTATGATGGACCACATACACGTTGCATGCATACAAGAGACACACATGATAGACGGAACTGCAGTTACTCAAAACTACAAATGGCATCTAAGTGAAGGGGACAAAGAAAAAACCAGCAGAGGAGTCGCATGGGCAATAAGACGGAACACCCCTATCCAGATAAAGACAAGAAAAGTAAACGAAAACATAACCATGGCAGACTTACAAATTGGAAAGGAAAACATATGCATACTAGGGCTACATGTGCCTTCCGACAAACGGGCAGGACAAGTATTCGGACAGATTATCCAAGAGACTAGAAGAAATAGGAATAGAAAAATGAACATAATAATATTAGGAGACTTCAACGCGCATATAGGAAAGGACGACCAACCACATGAAGACAAGAATATCATAGGAAAAACTTTACTTTACTCATGGACAAACGATAATGGAAGCTTGCTAAAAAACTTGGCACATCTGTTCGATCCAACAGTTAGAAACACATGGAGCAAGAACCTAACCTGCCTTAATACCTGTAGTAAAGGGAACATCAACTCTCAAATAGACCATATCCTAGTGGATAGAAAAATAAGGGACAGGGTCAAAAACATTAAGGCAAAACAAGCAACAAACGTCAAAACAGATCACAAAATATTATATGGAACACTAGTAATAAAGAAACAAAAAGCAAAAAAAAGATACAACAAAACAGCAAATGACACATGAAACATCTCACTGCTACAGAACGAAGAAATAAAAAAGAAATACCAGGAGGAGATAGAAAAATAGTTAACAGGAAAGGAACTAAATTGGTCAACAATGGGTTTAAAAATCAAAATAGCGGCGAGGAAAACGTTGAAAAGGAACAAATCCCCTATGAGCCCAACAAGAAAAGACACGAAAAGAAATTACGAAAAACTAAAGAAAATAAAGGCCACAGGAAAACAATATACACCAAACATAGACAAAAAGATAATAGAAGCGAGGAAAGAAAAAAGAGACACGGAGAGGAGGCACGAACAGAAAAAAATTCAGGGAATTCTTCGAAAACATAGAATCCACTCCAGCAGGACAGAGATTAAACCAAACTTTTAGATACCTCAAAACATACAGGAGAAACAACAATACGCAGTCAAGAAAATACATACCACTGCAGCATTGGGTCAGGAAACTAGAAGAAGGAAACGCAGAGAGAAGTCAAATAGAACCAGTACAAGAAATGGACCACTGGCCTCTGGGAAAGCCACCGTCAAAGACGAACTACTAGAAATAATGGCCAGAGCTAAAAGAAACACGGCCCCGGGAATAGATAAAATAAATAACGAACTAGTATACTATCGACCGGACAACATAAAACAGCTAATCCTAGAAATCATCACCGCATGGACGGAAACCACACCCCTGCCTGAGGAATGGAATACAACCATACAGATACCGCTCCCTAAAATCAAATCACCACAAAACGTGGACGATTACAGAAGAATAACACTCTGCAGTGTAGGGTACAAATACTGCGCACAATTCCTCCTCAGAGAAACGGAAAAATACATCGGCGAACTACCAGATTATCAAACGGCATTTATCAATGGTAGATCGACAGACGACCACATGTACACCACCAAACGGATCCTGAAAGAAAAGTGGAAAGAAGGAACAAAACTATATATAGTCTCAATTGACCTCCAAAAGGCATTTGATACCATAAGGCATGAGGCTATAGTCAACACTTTGCTCAACAGGGGAGTACCGCACTACTTAATAAACAAAATAATAAAAGCATGCCTATACGAAAACACTGCAATACAATGGTTTGGACAGACGACGGAATCAAAAATGAAGAATATAGGAGTCAAACAAGGATGTCCCCTATCCCCCCGACTATTCACCACAGTCCTGGACCAAGTCAAAACAGCTCTACTACCCTTCATTGAGGACAACAAACCACCATGGTACCTAACCAAAAAGGTATACACGACCATCATAATGCCTACGATGATATATGGAGTCAAAAACGCAGCAACGACAAAGGCCAACAGAAGAAGCCTGAGAAGAGCTGAAAGGGACATTATCCAACTGCTAGTAAAAACAGCAAAACCACAAAAACGACAGAAAACGTCAACATTACTAGAGGGAAGAACAATAATCAAAAGAATAAAATCATACGCAATGAAATACTGGGGACATGTCCAAAGACGGGACACGACACACCTATCGAAGAAAGCGCTTCGAATGAACAGCAACAAACTGAAAATAGGGAGGCCATGCTATACATGGATTACAACAATCGAGAGGATTATGAATAAGCTAGGAAAGGATTATACACACTGGGAAAAGTTGGCACAACAAAAAATGGAATACAATAAAGAAATATCAAGGATATACACACTGCCAGGCTCAGAAATAGAAGAAACAGAAAACTCAGAAGTAGAATAGGAGAGAAGATGATCACAGACAGAAACTAAGAAAAAGCATATCACAAAAACCTGAAAGTAAAAAGAAGCACGAAAACCTAAAAGAAGCGTCTCACAAACGCCTACACTTTCCATCCGATGAAGACAGAAGGAAAACAAGAAGAAACATCTCACAAACACCTACACGCTCCATCCTGTACTCCTACCCCACGCGTCATGTGGCTCTCGCTGCTGACAACAAGCATGTCCAATGTCCAATCCAGCGTATGCATCTGGTCCGGCGGTATATAAAAGCACCGGGGGTTTGTTCCGGCACACGGTGGGATGATCGGTGGGCGATCGGGCTGCGTGGTGAAACAAATCTCCCTGCACTGGAATCGGCAGCAATGCCCACCTTACGCTGGCAAATCAATCAATCAATCAATCAATGAAATGTTTTTTTTATAAAATGTTAAATATAGGCGTAAGAGGTCAACCATTAAAAATTTTCCAGGAATATCTTACAGAGAGATATCAGATAGTAAAAGTAAACAACATATACAGTGACCCACTCCCCGTTACACTGGGAATCCCCCAGGGTACTGTACCGGGGCCCATTTTATTTTTGGTATATATAAATTCAATTTCACAAATACAAAGCATAGATGGGGAAATTATATCATTCGCTGATGATACTGCTGTAATCTTTGTAAATGATTCCTGGGAAAACGTATATAAAAAATCAGAACAAGGAATGCCAAAACTTAGAGTCTGGTTGGATGACAGTCTTCTAAGCCTAAATACTGAAAAAATTAAATTTGTTACTTTTTCCTCGACACTTGCTGATCAACCAGAAATACACAACATAAAAATCCACTCTCAGCCATGTAACAATCAAACGAACTGTAAATGCGCCGCGATTGAGAAAAAAAATAGCATCAAATACCTAGGTGTACTGGTTGAGCAGCATCTAAAGTGGAAAGATCATGCGGAATACATAACAGGACGGCTCAGAAAACTGTTACATAAATTCTATCAAATAAGAGATGTTTTAAATAAAAAACTATTAATGATAATCTATAATGCCTTATAGTGGAGTAGATCTGGCATTTGAAAAACAAGTGCCGCTTAAAAAAAATCCCATCTTATAGAGGACGGCTTCCCCCACTTCCCTTACACTGGGGACTGCTAAACATATGGAAAATCGGTTTTTCTCAGTTTGCGCGCGATCGGAGAGACGGAAAAAAAAATATTTCGGATAGGTAAGAAAAGTCTCCTTCAGCCGTGTAAACCGGTTTTTGGTTTTTTATAATCGGCCAATTAGGACCGGAGATATGGCCGTGTTCCCTTTTTGCACGTTTTCCCCACCCTCTCCTTCCCTAATTGCCCTAGAGAGCTCCCTCCGCGGCCTAGACCTCTTCCTATAACCACCCACAACAGAAAAAAAATTACCATCCTAACCCCATCCCTTATCTATTAAACACTCCTCATACCTCCTGTCCGACCCCTTTTCCAACCCTGAAACTCAATCCCACCAAACGGCCATATCTCCGAACCTAATTGGCTGATTTTAAAAAACCAAAAACCAGTTTACGGGGAGATCTTTCTTTTTTTCTGAAACATTTTCTTGTCCGTCTCTCCGATCGCGCGCAAACTGTGAATAACCGATTTTCCGTATGTATAATAACTCCCCCTCCCCCCGCACCACCTAAATCAAGGATGTGAAAGTGTCAGGGAATTGGGGGAAGTCGTCCTCTATAAAATAGGCAATTTTTTTTTGAAGGCACTTGTTTTTCACCCCATTTTTTCTGCCAGATCTACTCCACTATTAGTTCAATCCATAATTAGATATTGCATATTGATATGGGGCGGTCTTTTTAATAATTCTATATATTGCCTTCAAACAATGCAAAACACCATTTTAAAAATTTTATTTAAAAAGAAATATGATTTAATGGATCCTTGCGTTATTTAAGGTGTTGGCTGCTAATCCCCTTTAAAATTAGTTTACGTTACAAGTCTTAAGGACAAGAGGGAACTTTTACGTTTAAAGGGCGCTTTACTTTCTTTATGGTACTGGCCGTAACAGGAGTAGACTTCTTATACGTTGTTTAAGGTATTTAATCGTTTCTGTATTTTTTATTTAATTGAGATATCCCTTGATATTTTACCTTGGGCTTCTCCATGTAAATGATCAGTATTATCATTATTATGATCATCTTGGTTTGATACGTCAAGGACTTCGTCATCACCATGGTCTGTGCCAACTCTGTAAAAAATAAATAGTGTATTTTCTGCTACTATTATATCATTGAATATTTTGCATTAATAATTCCCTTTAAGTTGTGATATAAAATTCGTGGACATCTTAATTTTAAGCAGACATCAAAATAGTACCGTATTTCAGTTATTACTGGAAGTATTTCTGAACTTTCTATTATACTCTTCGCAAATACAAAACGAATGGAATATTGCATTCGATCGGCACATTTCTAAAACCGGTAATATTGCTCGTAGAGAAAAAAATTTCATACCGCTGTGTTGGTGATTGAATTCTGAACAACTTTCAAAATGTCCGTCCGTCTGTCTGTCTGCCCGTCACGTTTCTTGTAAGCACGATAACTTAAGAACGAAAAATCCGATTGTATTGAAATTTGAACCGTAAGTTAGTGTTAGCTAGAGGAAGAACCCTTTTGTTTTTGAATAAAATCGATCAATAAATAAAAAAGTTACTAATTTTTTAAATGAATTTTTGTTTTGTAATTAGACAAAAAATGTTTGAAACTATATCATTTACAAAAAAACTGCGAAAAGTATCCTATAGAATGTGCAACAATTATATAACAAGTGCAGTAAATCGGCGAAGAGTAAAATGGTTAACTTGTTACTTTTTAGTTCCCTCACTGACCATTGTATTCGTATCATGAAAAAATCACCCTACGAGATATTTTTGGATTTTCACGTTTCGGATTATGTGGATTGCGGAACCGAATTTATTTAAATTCCGTCAGTGAGTCAGTCTGTCTGTCTGCCTGTCTGCTGGTCTGTCTGTCGGTCTGTCTATCTGTTGGCGCTATATCGAAGAAATTATTGTTCTGAGAACAGTGAAGTATTGTAGGAAGTTGACACTACTGCCTCGATTGGGATATACGGGACCAAATGAGGATATCATAGGGATGTCATGTGTTGTGTGGGTATTGTATATACATATTGTATATACTTTTCATTATTTTTGTTGTTGAAATCTCGTAAATAATAATACCTTTAATAGGACGACTCTAGAAGTTGCCCAGGATATTCCCACAGTGGATGTTTTGTTAGGCTTTTAATATCTTTGCAGGGTATTACTAGGACATCCTGCCAGGATTTGTCTAGGATATCCCCATTTGGGATATTCTCAGGTTGTATATATTTTATTGGGATACCCTAAGGATATCCTGAGGAATGTTGTCCTCGATTGGGATATACGGGACCAAATGAGGATATCATAGGGATGTCATGTGCTGTGTGGGTATTTGGTAAAAATAAATATATTACATACGTAATATATTAGTTATTATCTAATAATATGAAAAAAATTAATAGCGTAGAACTAAATGATATCTATTTTTTGGCGTTGGATTCATTCGAGTATCTGTCATAGCTCCAGAGCAAAACAAAGTTGCCGTTAAGGCTTGCTACCCCCATATAATAATAATAATAATAATAATAATAATAATAATAATAATAATAATAATAATTATAATAATAATACGTCTTTATTTTTTCAACAAAATAACTTATACACAATACACAATAGTTTTACACAGGTGGCGGCGTTCAACATTATTGCTCTTCCACGCAACCACCTCTTTTACCCACATGCTAGAAACAAACAATGTTTGCTCAAAAAAATTATGCATTAGAAACAAAACAAAACGAAGAATCATTCGTACAATGAACAATATTAAGTACATTATATTAATTAATGGATACACTTATATATACACGTGCGTATGTAAAAAGAAATAACAGAATAATTTAAGTGGTATCGAAAAAATTAATTTCCTGAAGAAATATGGGATTTGACATGTTTTCTGAATGTGGTAATCGACGACATTGATTTGATTAAAGGAGACAGGTTATTAAAAATTTTTGTTGAATTGTATGTGAAGGATTTTTCGAATGGAGCAGAGTAATGTTTGGGGACTATATACAACTCACAGGCACGCGTCGGGCGTGGATGAATATCCGATTCCTTGATTAATTTATCGAACAAGTATTCGGGCGTTTGAGTTCTATTAATCTTAAAAATAAGACAAGACATTTGAAAGAAATACTTTCATTTAGATTTAACCATTGACTCCTGAAAGCTGTCACTAATATGTATTTTCTGTAAACTAACTTTATCCCTACCAAGAAGTGCTGGCCAGTATACAATGTGACAATAACTAAGCCCAGCAGCCTTATTCTTGACATGCTTCGCAATGTACGTACACGTATTGATGCGAACGGCATATTTGCAAACACTTTCTGTATACGGTATTCTTGACTGCATTTCGTTTATGTACACGAATGATAGCAATCACTCGTTAAAATGAACTTGGCATCATGGCAATTTTCGAAAAATACCTACCTTCACTGCGTTTGAAATGGCAGATGACGTATCTTGACTGATGTAATTTGTAGTTGATTTTATTTTTTTAAAGAAAAAGAAATAAAAGAATAGATATTTTTGTCCCTTATAGCCACGACAAATTGTTTGTATTGAAGAATACAGATTTTTTAAATAATTTCACTAGACTTTATTATGTAATGGAGACTCCACGCCGAAATGAAAATGCCTCGACTGACAAAAGCTGATAATTCTAGAATTCGTAAATGAACTTCCAAAATTAATTTCTGAGAAATTTTCTAATGATTACGCAAAAGGATGTTAGTGTATATGGCAAGAACTTACTATTAAATTATAAAAACACACCTGATTACTACAAATTCATAGCAAGACCTTACTGTTGTGGTTACGCTCAAACCCATAGCTCTTTTCTGTGCTCTCATAAATGGTTCTACAGTATCTGTGAAAAATCTACATAATACCTTGGACATTCTAAATATTTGTACCTATGAACTCTTTTTCACTTCAAACTGATCTATATTATTAAACTTGTCGTACCTCTGTATGAGATTTTCTGCATTTTGTAGATTTTCCATGTTCGCAATATACTGCCATTATCAATAAATACAACAATACAATAAATATTATTAATTTATCGTAATGAATTTGAAGACTTTAAAAACATACCAAATAAAATATTAGGCTATGTATCATCATTCGCATATTTACCGCCTGCCAAAAACCGCTCGTTGTTAAATGCGAGCACTCGAATACTTTGCGAACGGTCAAGAAGTGCAGTCAAGAATAGCGCTGCAGATAAAGTTAAACTATCACACAATCTAAGTTTTAAATCTGTACTCAAAATTTCTATGTGCGTATATAACAGTTTTAATTTCCCATGTGATTTTTTAATTATATTATTTACATGTTCGGTAAATCGTAGATTTACATCCAAATACAGTTCCAGATTTTTGCTACAGGTAGAAGATGTTAAGAGCTGATTATTAATGACAATTTTAAAGTCTGTATTTTCTACTATAGCCAACTTGTTAAATCCTAATATTAACATGTGTGTCTTACTTTCATTCAATATTAGGTCATGAGCTTTTGAGATGTCTGAAATAGATTGAAGGTCAGAATTAATCTTGTTGACTGCAGAATCCAGCTCATTTAAATGAAAAGATAACTGCGTGTCATCGGCGTACGCATATGCATTTTACAAAATTTTAAATTATGATGAAAGTCTGCTGTGTAAATCGAAAATAATAATGGCCCTAAATGCTACCCTGTGAAACTCCTCGTTCAATGTTCTTATTGTCTGAAATATTACCATTTAAAACTACCCGTTGATATATGTTAGTCAAATAGATGCGAATAAGAGAAATTGCTGGTTTACTTACACTAAAATATTTAAACTTAGTGTATAGAGTAGAATGATTTAAGGTGTCAAATGCCTTACTAAAATCCAAAAGAACCAAGCAAGTTTTTTTTTTCTCATCACTACCCTAAATATATCGTCGATGACATGTAGCAGTGCAGTTGTAGTGCTATATCTTCCTTATAGCTGAAAGCAGATGCCTGAAATTAATTATAGTAATACATCAGGGAAAAGCAATAATTCAAAGGTTAAAGCATAAAAATAGACGTCAGTGCATTTTTTATATGCTAAACCGGCTAGACCCTTTGAGAATATTCCCGGGATGATTCCAAACTCTTCATGTCGCTTGCAATTTGTGTCCGAACTTCTTTTTCGAGTAAAGAAATCCCAAAGTTCCTAAATTTTGATTTTTCCTCGCCGGATAACAAAAAAAAAACAATTTCAGAAAAAAAAAATCGAACAAAAGTAGTATATTCTTAGCCAGAATATCCGATTCAGCAATAAAAAGTAGGGGTACCTATATAAGATTTTAAAGTTGCCCCTCGCCCCACCCCAAGAGGTAGGGGGTCGCATTTGGTATCATTGGATAGCGCTCTTATTATTAAGGTCGTGTTTTTTTCTTTTTTGAATCCAATGTGTATTTCTTGAGGTATTTAACCGTTTCCTGACTTTTTGGACACCCGGTATATACTTACTTCATAAATACTTCCTCCAGAGTTGTGATGGAGATACCGTAACCTAAAATTCCCAGATGGCGAGATTGGAATTCTAAATCACTCAACAACTTTTCAAAATGTGAGGATTGACTTTCCACCAATAGATATGTTAACTCCGAGCCAATGTTGCTACGAACCTAGAATGACAAAGTCAAATAAAATTGTCAAGCGAGCTCTTAACATGCATTTTTACTTTTATGTTAGGAATATGTTTTCTCAGCAACTGCGTGACTTCACCAACATCACAAGTTTTAGACTTTTCAATAATGAGGGTATATCCTGCACCATATTTCTTTTTGAGGAAAAAACTTGATCCAGAACATTTTAGTTCACCACCGGCCATAATAGCGATTCTGTCTCCCAAGAAATCAGCTTCATCCATAAAGTGCGTAGTCAGTAATATTGTGCGCCCTGAAAACATTTGTGTGAATTTAAAATCAATTATTTATAGATTTAAATATTACGTCGAAACCTCAAAGAAGTAAATCGAATTTCTTGTTTGCGGCTGACCGACAATCGAATAGGGTGTGTGTGTGCACTATTTTTTTAAATCGAGAATTATAAAATACTCATGATATTTAGAATAGCTGAAACAATTTTTCGGCGAAAAAAAAGTTTTTAAGTAATTTTGAAAGAAATTTAGTTTTGAATTAAATATTCGCCACCAAAAAGGGCAAACCTATATCCTATTCATACGTGACATCACTCATCATATATGTCAATCTACAATCTGTCAAAAACACGTTCTACGACTTAAGTGAAGTTAGCAGCGCGTTGCCAGCAACGCATTACCAACTTCACTCTTTCAATTTAACTTGGCAATGGAAATAAGTTTTGAGTTTGATGATGTCACTGAACTGAACTGAACTTGATTGAATAAAAACTTTTTATTTAGACTAATATTATTTATTATTTATTGGTGAAGTTAACAACATCATTGGATACGAAACATTTTCCTGTTGAGGAAGCTCTGTGTCTCACATCACTTTTAATTTTACATGTCACATATTTACTACGAAAAAATGATTTGGCCTGCACCCCCACACTTTTAGTCTGTATAATTTGACCTATGTCTTGTTGATAAAATTGTTCTAACACGTGTTTGTCTGTATCTGTCTGACCCGATCAGTGCTCGTACTGGGTTGATGAATATTCCTGTTCATTATATATCGTTTCCATATTTTTAGCCAGCATAATTTGAATATCATCTTGTTGATAAACATGTATCATCACATGTTCGTTTAATCTGACCGGCTCAGTGCTTTTGGATTAATGTCAATCTGTAACGGGTGATACATCTTCTAATGTAATGGAATTCGTGTCCTGCATTAAAGCCTACTCAACTAACTGTTCCCTTTGCCGCTTTAAAGGGAGAGATTGTTCTGGTGCAGACGCATCTCTTTTTGTTTCTGATTGGTAGGTAAATATGCGTGGAACTACATCCTGCTTCAAAATCATATATCCTCCCATAAGTTTGTATGGCATGCAATTTTTCATGTCTTCCTCAAGCTGAAAATAATAAAGAAGTATATTTATATCTTGTAATAATATATGGCATAGGTGGAAGTTCATAGAGTTAAATATAACTAAGTAATTAGATTATTAGTTTCAATTCAAAATACATATCATACAAGCATAATTCTAAGGGAAATATATATCTAGTATGATCTATTTACAATATTAAGGGTAATTAGTCATTTAGCTATTGTCGATTAGTTTCTGCCATGATAATAACAAATACTTGTACTTACATTAAAATGATCTTCACAACAATAAAATGCGCATTTCGATTTGGGAACATTGCGATTCTCTGCTTCAAATCATTTCATTCTTCGTGAATAATTGGATTTAGGAACACTTACAAAGTTATTATTTGGGGCATTTACAGAAGTATTTCTGCATGTTGGCACAAGACACCACTTATTTGCTACTCCACTCATGTTTCTGACTTATATTAATGGCAATAATAATATCTGACATATTGCTTTTAACATTGGCTGCGTTCATCCGAGCAGATCGCTACCTGAGCGCTCCTTCACTGGTCGGTGATCGCTCTGCAACCGGATGAACGGCTCAGTGCTGTCCGCTGTCGTTTGTCGAATTTGTCATGGCGTGATTGTTTTAAATTTGAATTGTAAATTGTAATTTGTAATCATAATTTTATATTAAGAGACTAAGAGTTTTATAATTATATTAAATTACGGTTTTTCTTTGTATCCTTCCTTAGCTTTGCTCATCTGTTGAAATAGAAAACAGAAATAGAAATTCAGTGCTATTGCTTGCGGGTGATATAGGTTTAGATATGAATATTGTGCAAAACATGCAGAAGGATTCATAAATCCGTTGCCATTAAATGAATTAGAACTTCAAGAACGACATAGAACTCCCCGAAATAGACACTTTTATGAGGTTACAATACCGAAAATAGTCGAAAATGTAAATCTCGATCTCCTGCAACATTTTCGTGTTCATATGTCACGTCAAACTCTGCGTTCTAAATTTTTCTTCTAATATATCAAATTTTCCGTTTCCGATCACTGATCAGTCGATCACTGAGCACAATTTTTGTTTGCTACAAAAAATGGCGTCCGATCCAAGAGCGCTCAGTGCAAGAAGTGCCGTTCAGCCGAATGATCCGTGATCGCCAGGTAGCGATCTGCTCGGATGAACGCAGTCATTGGCTAACTTATTTCCATTGTCTCCCGTTGACGCCACGTGACGTCATCTTCTATATCAATGTGTGTGAAGTTAGCAACACGTTGCCAGCAAAGCGTTTCTAACTTCACACATAAGATGTATGACGTCACATTATGTTTTCGAAATCATTCAAATATTTTAATTTTAGGTCGATTTGTTTATTAAATATTTATTTTAATCTCATTATATGATTAATATGAATGCGTTTAGGCTTTCATATTTACGTATTACTTGATATTAATGCATCATTTGAAGTTAATTGTTATATAGTGCACACACCCTATTGCGGCATCAAAATGCAACTACCCACATAGCAAAATGATATGCAATGTACATACATTGTATATTCAATTTATGGATATGTACATCCACAAGATGGAGACAGTATATCTAATGCATGTGGAATTAACATTCCTACCATATACATTTGTCGCCGACTTCCATAGCTATTTCATATCCAGTGAATGTACATAAACATATGCAATGTACATTCAGTGGATATGAAACACACATCATATAGCCAATCGCATATTTTATGAATATACATTACATATCTCTGAAGTAGTTTCCATGGACATCAAAACACTTATTGAACACTGCACTTGACGCGTGTTGGCATCATCATCGGGAGATGATTAAAACGAACAGTTTTAATTATTTCTATGATACCAACACGACTGGTGCAGCACGCATCGAATAAAAGTGTTCAATTGTTTTGAAGGGAACTACTTCAGAGGTATCCATATAAGAGGTAATAAAACACAAATAGTTTATCAAGAAATATATTTTATATAACTTTTTTAAACGTATACAAACGTTACAAAATAAACTAAATTATTACCCAATATTTACGTATGCTTTTTGCCTTCCGGTATTTTAACAAATTGTGAACATATGTATAATACTATAGTTACTCATGTCCTACATATGCGTTTAAAAGATTCTCAACCATCAGTAAGTTATATAATATTAACGTATGTACTTTTTATTCACTATATTTATAAAATAGATACCCAATATAACTTGACATAACAGGAAATTTTTAGGCCTCTGCCACTTTGCGCCATCTTAACTAAAGACACACCGGCTATGATCAGTTAAATATGAAACTTGCAAATTTCCAAACCCTAAAAGAGTATGTATTTACAAATCTAAATAATTGCATTATAATAAATATGCTCTTACTTCATGGGAGCTTCAAATGTAACAGCATAATATAGCAATAAGCAAATATAAAATCCAGGGAATGAGAAGGAGTTAACTTCCATCACACATAAACACTATGTACGCAACACTATAGGACTTAATGGCTGCCGGCTGTTGCGAACTACAATCCGTAAACAAATGATGCGTGGTGTGCCGATGTACTTTGCCATAAATTAGTAGCGCATGCACATCAGATAATGAGATAAAATTCGTGTACGTGTATAATTTAATTATACCTTAATGGACATGTTATGTATAAATCATTATGTATATGACACTGATGTATATCAGTAGCTGAATATACATTTCAAATCATATGTATATTTAACAATACACATTCAAATTCCAAAATCTAATGCACATGCCGTGGATGTACATATCCATGATATGTTATGTGGGTAAAGAATTGATAATAATAGTGCAGTAAAAGAGACAAAAAAGATGAGATATGCATAGTTTATAACAGCATAATTATGATTTCATACCTTCTGGGGTATCATAAGGAGTATATATTTGAGTTTTGGAGTTTCAAAGTTTATTAAGTACGTTTCTTTTATAAATAATTTAGTTTTTTTGAATGGTATTTCTTTAGATAAAAAGGTAAAGATCTCCGGTTCTAGAGGCCCGATCGGGACAAGCAAAAAACCAATATCTTCGTAATTAAAATTTCAACTGTAACGAAAAAAAATTTTTTTCGTTTAAGCACCCGTGCTAAATAAATTTGAATTACCCGCGGAAATGTCGACGGAAAGTCAACAAGTGCGCATACGCGGTAGAAGCATCATTTGAAATATCCATGCTACCTTGACTTTCGTTTTTGACCTGGGTGAGGTAAGATCGTTTACTTGTTGTTTAACGGATTTTCACGTTTATTTCTTAAATACTTTGATATTTTGAATATATTTGATTATTAAATGATGTCATATTATTGAGTTAACGTTACTGTACAGTTATTTTTGGAAATTAAAGGATATTCCGTGTAATAATTAATTTTTATTAACGCACATGTTTGTATGATTTCCGCGTCCATTGGACACATGTTAACTCATTAATTATCGCGGCAATTTTGTATTTTGTTGTCGCTTGAGACACAATACCGTGGTGTTTGTCATTATTTTGATTATTGTGGACGAGAATTAAACTCGGAAATTATTCAAAGGATAAATTAGAATCTTTGTTTCTTAATCGTGTGTAGACAATCTTGTCTCATTAAAAGTCGAAACCTAAAGTCGTTTTGTCACATTTAGTTAACCTCGTGTTAGTACAAGAGGTTAAGAGATCATTTTTTTATTTGTTATTTTTTTGGAGATTAAACCCATAATTTTGTTTGCTATATTTGTTACAGTACTAGTTTTTTTTTCAGATAGTAATTCATATATCTTCTCTCTAATTCTAACTAAATTTTGTTACCTTTATTCATTTTAGTAGAGTTTTCTCATTTATTCATTTCATTTATTATATTAATCAGTAACTTATTCATATATTTTCAGAAGTAAAATTTTATCAATACTCAGGTTTTTTGTTAAATTGCTAATTGTTTGGTTTTGCAGTAACCTTCGTCACTATAGTTTTTTGTAGTTTTCTTGTGTCTCTTTTTTCTCACAATTTAAATTTTTTTCTATTATCAACTGGTTCTTTACATTACCCCTTTTTCAAGTAAAATCCTGGACCAAACCACCATTGAAGCAAGGCACAAGGCATAGCTTAAATATTTGGAGTTATCATCAAAGTATTGGATATTATTCCGACGCAGCGTCTCCTGAAAATCAGCGTTGTCAGGACCTGAATATTACGTCCTCCTTCCCGGGTACCCGCGGCCATCTTCAGGATCAGACCTCGTCGGGATTCCACGTCTCCGCTAAGCTAAGTAGCCCAGATTTATGTGCAAAATTCAACTTTTGGTCAGAAGAAAAATTGTAAACCAGTTGATCGTTTCATTGTAATTTTTTTGTTAATCTTCAAGTTTAATTATTTTTTTTTAAACTAAATTTTTATTCAACTAATTTAAATCAAATTCTCACTATAAATATTTTTAATAATTGTAAAGCGTTGTAAAATTTTCAGTCTTATACTTATGTTAATATATTCTTTGTTTTATATTTGATTTTGATTGTTTTCTCCCCCTGATAAAGTTTGCAAGAGTATTATTTACGGAATACACTGGCGTCTACATTTTTTATAGTTTATTAGAGTTTTGTTTGATTAATATGACAAGCAAATAATTGTTCAAAAAAATATATAACTCTTCTCGTTACCGGTTGCTACTCATTCATAGCTTCCTCAGCAGCCAGCTGAGAAGTTGTGGTTGCATAACAAATCTGATTGGTCTTGTGTCATTTGAACACGAACATAGCATACCAAATTGAATAAACTAGAAAAAAAGGTTTTTTCTTAACGCCCAAGGTCGTTAAGAGTTTTGTTCGGCTTCAAACTTTCAAAAAATATACCTTATGTTGAAAACAAAGCACCCTAAAGTTTTGTTGCCCAAATATCGAACTTTGTGGATATAAAATGAATTTATTTTCTAAAATTTGAATTGCCGGTCATTTTATGCCATTAGATTCAAAATAGATCATTTTTGTTTTCAGAAAATGTAGATCTCGATGCCAGCTTTAAGTTGACATCAACCCTTTGTATCCGAGTATAAAATGGCAAGAGGTACAATTATACCCCTTATAACCCTGGTTCTAATTTATGATGAGTATTCGTAACTATATCTATCGTTGGAGATCTAGAACTTCTTATCCATCGACAGTTGGAACCAGTATTTATGGTGAAAGCTTCTTCTACCAGTTCTATCAGTGCAGTCTTACAAATAATTAATATCTTTTTCCGATTTATAATTTACTTGTGGATGTCGAGTGAGGCGTACCCCCTACATGTGGAACACTGTCTGTCTGTCTGTCTGTTGGTGCATTTACTAAAAAACTGCTTGACGGAGAGCAGTCAAATTTGGTAGGTAATTGACGCTACTGTCAGCGCAGAAATGGTAGAAATTTCACTGGAAAATATACAGGGTGGACCGTCTAAACGGAATAAATAGTGAAAAAAATTTTTTATCGTTCAAATTTAAAATCTCCACGTTTCGTGACGCGCTAATCCTATTTCGAAAAAAAAAAATTTTGAAAATTTTTTTCACCATTTTTGAAAAAATTTTTACCAAGATGAAAAAAATTTTTTTGTGCTCAAATTTAAAATTTCCACGTTTCATGACACACTAAACCTATTTCTGAAAAAAAAAATTTTTTGAAAGTTTTTTCACCATTTTTGAAAAAATTTTTACCACTAAAAAAATTTTC
Organism: Stenurella melanura; assembly: GCA_963583905.1. NCBI lineage: Eukaryota > Metazoa > Arthropoda > Insecta > Coleoptera > Cerambycidae > Stenurella > Stenurella melanura. The sequence goes on from OY757309.1 coordinate 202,088,861, forward strand.
ACTTCCCTCGCATACGGAATTTAAAATTTTCACGTTTCATGACATTCTAAACATATTTCAGAAAAAAAAAATTGAAAATTATTTTCACACATTTTTTAAAAAAATTTTACCCCTAATACAGATGGAAAATTATTTTTCTTTGCTCAAATTTAAAATTTCCGTGTTTCATGACATTCTGAACCTATTGCAGAAGAAAAAAGACTGAAAATTTTTAACCAACAGTTGAAAAATTTCAAAAAAAAAATGAAATTTTTAACCTCCACTCTACTTCCACTTCACTGCGTGAAAGTGGAACTGAAAATGTGTCTAATGGCAATAATATTTGGCATATGCTATTATACTTTTATTGGAAAATACACAGGGTGGTTATACCAAGAAACAATTCATGGTAGACCTGTTATTTAGTATTGAACTTTTGCTGTTGGATGAGCCCTATTTTTTTGACCAAACGTTATCAGGACTTCTTTGTAATAATTACAATAACTATATTTCCATTATTATTCTCAATGTCATTTCGTATTTAATAATTTTTTAGTGACCGATATGCACAAATAACGAGGGAAGTTCTGTGTAAATACCTTTACCGATTTTTTTTTTATATTTCACTGTCGTGTTTACCTCCAAATGGAAGGAATTAGAATTAGAAATGAGTCAATATTGACTCACGCTCACGCATACTCACGACTTTTAACATTTTGTTCATACACACTCACTCACAAAACATACTTACGCACGAATTATCATGAGGAATTTTTCTCTTATGAAGTCATTATCAAGCGTGACATTATGAAAATCACGTCACGCATCTACAGCTAATCCACGCTCACGCACGAGCAATTTTTGTTCACGCACGCTCACGAAGATTTTGGTGTTTTAATATTTCGATGTTACACGATCACGTCGTGACACGGAATGACACGATGAATATCATATCACGTGCCCATCTGTGCTTTATACTCAATCCTGAGGATCTAGACAAGCATGTTCTGTATATTTAAAACTGGACTAGATAAATATTTTACAAAATAAGCTCCAAAAGTCTAGTCTAATGCATTTAGAATAAAGTTTTTGAAAAAACACACGATTGGCCATTTTTACCCCGAATGGAAGGGGGACATGGGTAGAGTCTAAAATCAAAAACTCGGGACTCTACCTGCTGGCTTGCAGTCGCCATCTTGGAAAACGTGAATGACGTATCTCCGTTCCTGTTCTCTTTTTCGGAAAATGTATAAGGACCATACATAACAAATTTATTCAATATTAAAATCGTATAAAACATTGCCTCCCCGGATTGTGATCCGAAGTCAACCGTACAACCACGTCGCACAGCGCCGTGGTGTTAGTGCGGTTGGGCGGATCGCGACCGGTTCGGCTCAATAAAATTAATTAAAATAGGCAAAACTCCTGCCGCCTGTGGCAGCTTAAAATCGTCATTAAAATTTTACATGTTTAAAACTTAAATTTAAGAACACTGAAACTAGGAAAACACTGAAAAATTTGGGTAAAAACACTGATTTAATTTTGGTTGCTGAGACGGGAATAAACTCAATGGAAAAGACCCGTTCGAGGCAATTGTGCCCCAACAGTCTATTCGCCGTTGGGAATCATTATCTCGGCACTTTTTATGAATTTGCATTTTATTTGAGACGATTTATTTATTTCACATTAACCTGAATAATTTAAAAATGAATTATTATTTGTTTGCTTATAACTGTATTGAAACATATTCTTTATAGGATTTTGCAAACAGCAGAAAAATAACTATCTATAACTAAAATCAAACCAGGGTGTAAAAATATTAATGAAATCTTTGCATTCTTTCGATAACCTGAATTCTGGTTATGCTAGCAAATTAAAATCCTAAAATGAATTTGTCTAATTTCTTATTTGACAATTCTCATTCTAACACTAGCATCCACACAGTCCCCTACGGCCATGCAGATTAAACTAGTATCTACATAACCCCCTACGATCATGAAGATTCAGTTAAAAATGAGAACAAAGACCTAAAATGAATTTATTTATCTACCTTGTCTTTAAAAAAATTTTTTCATTCTAATGGATTACATTTTCATGAAATCTATCATTCTGTTTCTTGGAAATGCTTAGCCTTTGAAACGTTTTTCGCCCTTATTCTGGAGCTCATCAGAAAGACATAAAGCCATTCATAAAGATGTTTCATGCAAAACCAAGACAATTTCTATGAATAAGTGTAAAATAATGATATTGACTGATAAAAACAACCTCACCTATCTATTAGTTAACTAGTATTGGAGCCTATATACTCTATGCATGTTTAAAAATGAATTATTATTTGTTTGCTTATAACTGTATTGAAACATATTCTTTATAGGATTTTGCAAACAGCAGAAAAATAACTATCTATAACTAAAATCAAACCAGGGTGTAAAAATATTAATGAAATCTTTGCATTCTTTCGATAACCTGAATTCTGGTTATGCTAGCAAATTAAAATCCTAAAATGAATTTGTCTAATTTCTTATTTGACAATTCTCATTCTAACACTAGCATCCACACAGTCCCCTACGGCCATGCAGATTAAACTAGTATCTACATAACCCCCTACGATCATGAAGATTCAGTTAAAAATGAGAACAAAGACCTAAAATGAATTTATTTATCTACCTTGTCTTTAAAAAAATTTTTTCATTCTAATGGATTACATTTTCATGAAATCTATCATTCTGTTTCTTGGAAATGCTTAGCCTTTGAAACGTTTTTCGCCCTTATTCTGGAGCTCATCAGAAAGACATAAAGCCATTCATAAAGATGTTTCATGCAAAACCAAGACAATTTCTATGAATAAGTGTAAAATAATGATATTGACTGATAAAAACAACCTCACCTATCTATTAGTTAACTAGTATTGGAGCCTATATACTCTATGCATGTTTAAAAATGAATTATTATTTGTTTGCTTATAACTGTATTGAAACATATTCTTTATAGGATTTTGCAAACAGCAGAAAAATAACTATCTATAACTAAAATCAAACCAGTGTGTAAAAATATTAATGAAATCTTTGCATTCTTTCGATAACCTGAATTCTGGTTATGCTAGCAAATTAAAATCCTAAAATGAATTTGTCTAATTTCTTATTTGACAATTCTCATTCTAACACTAGCATCCACACAGTCCCCTACGGCCATGCAGATTAAACTAGTATCTACATAACCCCCTACGATCATGAAGATTCAGTTAAAAATGAGAACAAAGAACTAAAATGAATTTATTTATCTACCTTGTCTTTAAATTTTTTTTTTTTTTTTTTTTCTATAAAGAATATGTTTCAATACAGTTATAAGCAAACAAATAATAATTCATTTTTAAACATGCATAGAGTATATAGGCTCCAATACTAGTTAGCTAATAGATAGGTGAGGTTGTTTTTATCAGTCAATATCATTATTTTACACTTATTCATAGAAATTGTCTTGGTTTTGCATGAAACATCTTTATGAATGGCTTTATGTCTTTCTGATGAGCTGCAGAATAAGGGCGAAAAACGTTTCAAAGGCTAAGCATTTCCAAGAAACAGAATGATAGATTTCATGAAAATGTAATCCATTAGAATGAAAAAATTTTTTTAAAGACAAGGTAGATAAATAAATTCATTTTAGGTCTTTGTTCTCATTTTTAACTGAATCTTCATGATCGTAGGGGGTTATGTAGATACTAGTTTAATCTGCATGGCCGTAGGGCTGTGTGGATGCTAGTGTTAGAATGAGAATTGTCAAATAAGAAATTAGACAAATTCATTTTAGAATTTTAATTTGCTAGCATAACCAGAATTCAGGTTATCGAAAGAATGCAAAGATTTCATTAATATTTTTACACACTGGTTTGATTTTAGTTATAGATAGTTATTTTTCTGCTGTTTGCAAAATCCTATAAAGAATATGTTTCAACCTGTATAATTATTCTGAATCAGATTTGTAAGTTTGATTTTGTTAACCTTTATTTGGTTTATTATACTATTCGCAAATACAAAACGGAGAGTATATTGCATTCGATCGGCACATTTCTAAAATCGGCAATATTGCTCGTAGAGAAAAAGTTTTCATATCACTGTGTTGGTGATCTAATTCTGAACAACTTTCAAAATGTCCGTCCGTCCATCTGTCCGTCCGTCACGTTTCTTGTAAGTATGATAACATAAGAACGAAAAGTCCAATTGTATGGAAACTTGGACAGTAAATGTTAGCTAGAGGAAGAACCCTATTGTTTTTGAACAAAATCGATCAATAATAAATTTTTTAAATAAAAAACATTTTTTTACATACATTTTTGTTTTGTTTTGTAATTAAACAAAAAATGTCTAAAACTAATATTATTTACAAGAAAGCTGCGAAGAGTATCCTATAGAATGTGCAACAATTAGGTATATAAAAAGTGCAGTAAATCGGCGAAGAGCATAACGGTTAGCCTGTTTTATTTTTGTTTAATTATTGTTTTACTCATATGTTCGTCAGAAAACGTTTTAATGCATTTATTATCAGACAATTCTCACACATCATGTATAAATATATTCCTGATAGCAAACTCAACAAAATCAATAACAAATATTGGTTGAGACTACCATCAATAATTTCAAATAGTAAAAGAATTCTTTGGGAAAAATCGTCACATTTACCTCTGTTGAATAAATAAGTACAGAAGTTCAGTGACATAAACAACAAAAATAATATTGTTATAATGACAGTAGTCGTGTGTTCTTAAAGGTTGATAATCGAATTCGATCTTCAATCTATGTAAAATTTGACACAAACTGAAGATATAAGTCGTGTTAATTAGTAATATAATTCTACATTGGCACGCGCAAGCGTTGAAACCTGCGGGACCGAATTCGTGCGTCCACAGCTTAAGAACTATTACAGCCGTATTCACCAAGACGGGCTTAACCAGTTTTGTTAATTGGCGGATAATAGTCCGATATGCGGACTTTTTTTCATGCTGCGGATATTTTTCGGTTCCTAAGATATTTCGGATCTTTTCGGATCTTTTGATGACTTTGGCAACATGGCATATACAGACAGACTTGAGAAGGAAAGCAACTTTCGCCTGCTGTTCTATCTAGTTAATTCTCTAATCTTTGGTAAGAGCACAGTTTAATAATATTATTAATTATTTCTCTACTGTGGTAAGCAAAGAATTTATATAAATAGAAGCAGATACACATTTATAAGAATTATAAGTGTGTTGTCAACATCTCGTACTCAAGTTCAGACATTACATTTTATAACTATCTCTTTCTTTATGATAAAAATTACTGTAGCCCCATCTTTGTTGCAGTACTACTGTTTTTAACATGACAAATAAATGTAAGACAACAGGCTATTCTTATCCTCAACTACACCACAAACAACACATTTCTTCACTATTTTTACGATTCAACGAGAATAATTGTTTAAATTTACAAAACACGAAAATAATTTTGAGGTTAGAGTAGTTAAAACAGACACAGTTCTTAAATTACTTATTTCCACATATGTCTTTGCTACACTCATACCACGGTCTTGAAGTGATTGCAACAGAGATAGCGTTATAGGCAATATTGTATCTTAGAACGAAATGGTGAGAAAAAGGTATGTTGGACATGATGGCAACAGTATCGCATAACTTTTACACTTTATCTCGGCTTCTATTTATATAAATTCTTTGGTGGCAAGAGTATTTTCGCAGTAGAGAAATATACAGTAGATTCACTCCCTATCTACTCTATGTAGAAAAAATGAGACTACGTTTAATTTTTTATGCTCTAGACCAGACTGAGTGCGCCAAGACCACGCGCACAGAGGGGAATGGCGCCAGTTTTAAAATCGAGTAGCGAACACCGGCGCGCGGCGTAGGTACCGAACTAAATGTCAAATTTGTTGGTTCAGGATGCGTTTTATTAACTGCGCATGTGCCTGATGTTCGAGGACGTCCTCGGACAGTAGAATTACCAATACTACTGTTTTTCCAGTAGATCTACTGTGTTTTGGTTTCTTTCTCTGTTTTTGTCTGAACTGTTAAATCTATTGTTTTTTTTTGTATACCATATAGTCGCCCGCTCTTTCGATTGAGGAATATCATCGCTCCTCCGCTTTTCAAAATGTCGACCGAGGCGAATATTTAATTTTAAGGAATCGCTTCCCCGCTCTTCAAAATTCTGTTCGACAAATATATTCAAGTGTATCCCCCCCTCGCCCTCCGAAATTTTTTTAGAGATAGGATAGTTATAAATGCCACGGCCCTGTTTCCTACTGTTTTTTTTTTATTATCTACTGTTTCTTCGCCTAACGGAGTTGGCAACATTGTTGGACATGGTATTTCTCAAAACCAGAACAATCCTTATATATTTTTGTGTAGTAATGAAAAGAAAAGGCCCTAACTTGAGAGAAAAGCAGTACTAGTTTCATTTTTTGCTTAATTTCAGCGAGCGGATAATATTGGACAAGATCGGACTTTTTTCAAAGCACTGGCGGATATTTACCTACTTACGATCGTCGCGTCCAACAACACTGGGCTTAACAACTCATTTAGTAACAGTTCGTTAAATTTTAAATGATCGTCAGGAAAACATTTAAAATTTATATTTAAATAACCGTTTGATAAATATTCTAATATTTCATTTGGTGAATACATAATGGGCTTGTTCAGCTTTTTTTTTTTATTTCACAAATCGAAAGTGCAAGTATAAATTAATGGATCTGCAAAATATTAGAATCTTATTCGCACGTTTAGTATCTTAAAAACTATTACAAATTTTCATCTCGCGAAAATGGGGCGTGGCCAGGCGCTACGTCACTATACGCATAGACTCGACGATCTCAATAGACTTGATGCTCCTTATTGGTTATAATTATAAATGTTTTCGAAGTATTGTTTGTTTTGCTTACTACTTGACAGTAGGGGAGTACAATTTGGTGAAATGTCAAAAAATTACAATTTTCTCTTGCTCCTGCCAGAACGAATTTTCGATTTCGACCCTGCAATTTACGATTATAATTCATCGCCGACCTTCTCCTTTCCGTAGACACATAGAACGAACTTCCACTCGACGTATTTATTTAGTTACCAGCGTTTAAAAATTCCATGTTTTTCGACTTTTCAGGTTAAATTTGAAAGGTCCCAGAAAGCCATGTTTCTTACGTCACTTGCGTATAGTGACGTCACAAATGAGCGCTCGGTTTTTGCAACTATTACTAAATTCAACTCCTTATATCTCGAGAACGGAAAAAGTTAATAATACGAAATTTTAAGTGTATAATGAGAATATCGAGTACTATATGAAAAAGTATAAAAACCATATAAAAAGAATATCATGGAACAAGCCCATAGCACAACGCTATTATGTATTCACCAAATGAAATATTAGAATATTTATCAAACGGTTATTTAAATATAAATTTTGAATGTTTTCCTGACGGGTAGTAGCGCATGCCCTCGAATGAAAATAATGGAATGTCAATGTCATCAGTTTGTTTATTATATTTGCTCTTGTATTGGTGTCGGTAGTTTTGTTTGAAGACATGAATTCAAAGAAAAGTAGATCAATAATTTTTAGCGAACGTGAGAAAGAGAATTTGCTCAATATTGTGGAAAATAAGAAAATAATTGATTATTTATTATTACACATAAATAGACGCAGGCACTTATTAAATTACCTAGGTATGTGCAATGTTGTGATACGCTTTACTATTTATTAACAAATAAAAATATTCAAATTATTCCAAATCAAATTATAGCTTCACTTCACAATTGTCAACAAATAACATAACCTCAACCTCAAAACGTTAACGAACCATTAAATTAGTTGCCTACCCGATATTCGTCAGCCAAGTTACAGAAGCGTTAAACGCTAACTAAGGTCGATGAATACATACAGATTCATTTAACAATCCGTTAGCAATTTAACGAACTGTTACCTACTTAACTAGCCTTGGTGAATACGGCTGTTACGGCAGTATTCACCAAGACGTGCTTAGCAACTTATTTACTAACAGTTCGTTAAATTTTAAATGGCCGTTAGTGCTATTATGTATTCACCAAATGAAATATTAGAATATTTAACAGAAGGTTATTTAAATATGAATTTTGAATGTTTTCCGGACGGGTAGTAGTAGCTCATGCGCTCGAATCGAAATAATGGAATGTCAATGTCATCAGTGTGTTTATTGTATTTGCCTTTGTATTCGTGTCCGTAGTTTTGTTGAAAACATGGATTCAAAGAAAAATAAATCAAAAAATGTTACCGAACGTGAGAAAGAAAATTTGCTCAATACTGTGCAAGATTTTTTCCACATTGTGAAAAATAAGAAAATAATTGATTATTTATTATTACACATAAAAAGATGTAGGAACTTATTAAATTACCTAGGTATGTGTACTGTTGTGATAAGATTTACTATTTATTAACAAACAAAAATATCCAAATTATTCCAAATCAAATTGTAGCTTCACTTCACAATTATCAACAAATAACATACCTAACCTCAAACTAAAAACTTTAACAAGTCATTAAACTAGTTGCTCACCCGATATTCGTTAGTCAAGTTAGAGGGCGCGTTAAACGCTAACTAAAGTCGATGAATACATAAAGATTGATTTAACAATCCGCTAACAGTTTAACGAACCGTTAACTACGTAACTATAGTCTGTTTTTAAACCAGGAGCAGTAAACATGAAAATTCCATTCACACTGTAAAAGTAACTAGAAAATACACAGCCGTATTCACCAATGCTAGTTAAATAGATAACGGTTCGTTAAACTACTAGCGGATTGTTAAATCTCTCTTTATGTATTCATCGAGTTACAGCCGTATTCACCAATGCTAGTTAAGTAGATAACGGTTCGTTAAATTGCTAACGGATTGTTAAATGAATCGCTATGTATTCATCGACCTTACAACCGTATTCACCAATGCTAGTTAAGTAGATAACGGCTTGCTAAATTGCTAACGGATTGTTAAATTAGTTTCGATGTATTCATCAACCTTACAGCCGTATTCATCAATGCTAGTTAAGTAGATAACGGCTCGTTAAATTGCTAACGGATTGTTAAATTAGCCTCTATGTATTCATCAACCTTAGTTAGCGCTAACGCGTCTGTAAATGGTTCACTAACTTTACTGACGAATATCGGGTAGGCAACTAATTTAACGGCTCGTTAACGTTTTGAGGTTGAGGTTATGCTATTTTTTGACAATTGTGAAGTGAAGCTACAATTTGATTTGGAATAATTAGGGTATTTTTGTTTCTTAATAAATAGTAGAGCGTATCACAACAGTGCACATACCTAGGTAATTTAATAAGTGCCTGCATCTTTTTATGTAGGTTAGGTAATAATAAATAATCAATTATTTTCTTATTTTCCACAATGTGGAAAAAATCTTGCACGGTATTGAGCAAATTTTCTTTCTCACGTTCGGTAAAATTTTTTGATCTACTTTTCTTTGAATACATATTTTCAACAAAACTGCCGACACCAATACAAAGGCAAATTAATAAACAAACTGATGACATTGACATTCCATTATTTCCATTCGAGCGCATGCGCTACTACCCGTCCGGAAAACATTCAAAATTCATGTTTAAATTACCTTTTGTTAAATATTCTAATATTTCATTTGGTGAATACATAATAGCACTAACGGCCATTTAAAATTTAACGAACTGGTAGTAAATGAGTTGTTAAGCACGTTTTGGTGAATACGGCTGTTAGTAAGCGTTTAACGTGTCTGTAAGTGGTTTGTTAACTTGACTGACGAATATCAGGTAGGCAACTAATTTAACGGCTTGTTAACGTTTTGAGATTAAGGTTATGTTGTTTTTTGATAATTGTGAAGTGAAGCTACAATTTGATTTGGAATGATTTGGATAATTTATTTGCTAATAAATAGTAAAGCTTATTACAACAGTGCACATACCTAGTTAATTTAATAAGTGCCTGTATTTATTTATGTGTAATAATAAATAATCAATTATCTTCTTATTTTCCACAATATGGAGAAAATCTTGCATAATATTGAGCAAATTTTCTTTCTCACGTTCGGTAAAAAATTTTGATCTACTTTTCTTTAAATCCATGTCTTCAAACAAAGCTACCGACCACAATACAAAGGAAAATATAATAAACAAACTGATGACATTGACATTCCATTATTTCCATTCGAGCGCATGCGCTAATACTCGTCAGGAAGACATTCAAAATTCATATTTAAATAACCGTTTGTTAAATATTCTAATATTTCATTTGGTGAATACATAATAGCACTAACGGTCATATAAAATTTAACGAACTGTTAGTAAATTAGTTGTTAAGCACGTCTTGGTGAATACGGCTATTAGCGTTTAACGCACCCTCTAACTTGACTGACGAATATCGAGTAGAAAACTAGTTTGACCGCTTGTTAACGTTTTTAGGTTGAGGTTATGTTATTTGTTGACAATTGTGAAGTGACAATTTGGATATTTTTGTTTGTTAATAAATAGTAAAGCTTATTGTGGCGGCTCCTTACACCTCACCGGCAGATCATCTCCTCTGCTAATTACATATGTGAACCGCCACGTCAAGTCTCTCGGAAGCGTATAAGGCAGTGGTTACTTCTGCCTTACTGATGAGTTCATGGAGTAGCCACGGAACGAAACGCAAACATCCAACATATTTTCCGATACCCCAAACTTATCACAACAGTGCACATACCTAGATAAATTAATAAGTGCCTGCATCGTTTGATGTGTAATAATAAATAATCAATTATTATCTTACTTTCCACAATGTGGAAAAAATCTTGCATAGTGTTGAGCAAATATTCTTGCTCACGTTCGGTAAAATTTGTTGATCTACTTTTCTTTGAATCCATATTTTCAACAAAACTACCGACACCAATACAAAAGCAAATATAATAAACAAACTGATGACATTGACATTCCTTTATTTCCATTCGAACGCATGCGCTACTACCCGTCCGGAAAACATAACCGTTTGTTAAATATTCTAATATTCAACAACTCATTTACTAACAGTTCGTTAAATTTTAAATGGCCGTTAGTGCTATTATGTATTCACCAAATGAAATATTAGAATATTTAACAAACGGTTATGTTTTCTGGACGGGTAGTAGCGAATGCGCTCGAATGGAAATATTGGAATGTCAATGTCACCAGTTTGTTTATTATATTTGCGTTTGAAAACATGTTTAAATAACAAAAGTAGAGCAAAAAATTTTACTGAACGCGAGAAGGAAAATTTACTAAATATTGTGCAAGATTTTTTCCACATTGTGGAAAATAAGAAAACGAATAGCGTGTTCAATAAAGAAAAGCAGCAATGCTGGGATGACGCAATTGCCAAGGGCTTTAACAGTACCCAAACAAGTGGGTTTCGTACTGGAAATCAGTTAAAAACTTTATATGACCAGCTAAAAATTAATGCAAAGGAAAATAAAGCTCATGATAAGATGCAACGTTACAAAACATGATCTGGTATGGGGATCATTTCCGAAAACTTCTGCCGTATGAATAATGAATTTGATTCTAATAATTCATTAGATGAACATGACAGCATGGAAACCAATTCTGATCACCCCAGTGCAAACCAAACAGACCCTGGACAAGAGCGGCAGATTTTAGTTGATGAAAATTCGGATGTGCTGTTAGAAGAGACACCAAACAATAAAAACATGGAAAATGGACTGTGCATCCAATATAGTAAAGACGAAACTCCATTGAATGAAATCGCAAGTAGCAACCAACATCAATTTGCAACAAGAAAAGCACCTGCAATAACAAATAAGATGGCCTTATACATTCACAGTAAAGGGAAGAGGTTGATGCAGAAAGTTGAAAAGAAGAAAGTTGATAAAACTGACAAAAGAAAATTGGTGTGCGAAGAAAAGTTAGGCGTTAGAAATTATCAAACAAGCGGAACTGGAAAATTTAACTGGAAGACAATTGGACAATGAAATAAAAAACGTATTGGAATATAAGACTATAGACCTCCAAATTAAAAAGCTCAACTAGCTGAAATATCAGGATTATAAATTTTAAATTTTTGTACACTGTAGCCATTGATTTTCTTTTATTTTCTATTATTACTTATTACTTCCGAGTTACCAACTTGTAATTAATTTTAGTTTTTGTGCCCCTCTTAAGATTTAGTTGTAATTTACACGTTTTCTTCTTTTGTTTGCTAACAATATAAAGTAGAAAAGCAAAGTGCAATTTCATTCCATATAATTTTACTACTTAATAATACTGGAATAGGTGTAGAAGAAGCCTACGATTCGTGAGCTCAAACATCACCTTCGTAAATAATGGCTATCATAATCGCTCATATAATATTATGCTATTTTTCTACAACAGCTATGAAGAGTCAAATCAGCTGTGGATAACAAAAACAAAACAGTCTGTTGCTGGGCACCTTCAAAACTTGGCTTACTTAATAAATGATACATGGCAACAAGTTTGGCATACAGTTGACCGCTTGCAAAATTTTTTGAACACGGGGTGTGTCAGGAACCTTTTTTAATTTGAGTTTGTTGTCGATTTTCATTACTTTTTATAGCCGTTGTAGAAAAACAATATTTTGCTGCAAAATAATGCATGACTAGAATTAAAAAAAAAAAAAACAAAATATCCTATATTTTATTGCTTGCAAAAAATTTACGATGTACCTATACTGGGTTGCCCGGAGACTAGGGCTAAAGCACTCCACGATGAGATGTGATATAGGTTTGACATAAAAAAAATATTTCGACATTTCTGTTTATTTTGCTTATATGTATTATAAGATTGCATTATGCAAACATTGTATTAATGAATGCCTGATGCGCAGCGTCATTGTCCTGTCTATTTTCGCCATTTTCATCATCGGACCATTCTGTCTCGTCTCCATCAAGCTCTTCGAAATCCTCTACATCTTGGTCGCCCTCTAATGCACATAAATTATGTAAAACAGCTGTGGCTATTATTATTTCTCACGCTTTTTGTGAACATAACGCCATACCTTTCGCTAAACAAGGAAAACGTCTTTTCCACACACCAAATAATAATCTTTCGATTGGATGTCTGGTGGCAATTTGAGATGTGTTGTACCTTTCTTCAGCTCTGGTGGTCGGGTTCAATAGTGGAGGCATCAAATAATTCCTACAGGGATATCCACTATCGCCCACAATATGGAAATTTGAAAATTCATTATTTTCGAATCTAGCTCTCACATAAGTCATTAAAAATTGTTGTGTCATGCACGGAGCCGGGCCAACGTGCCACAATATCTCACGTTCCCAACAAAACTTGCACATTTATGCTAAAATAGTGTTTCCTGTTACGGAAGACTTCAGCAAGTACACCTCCCGACGACAATAATTTGACAAGAGTGCAGTCCAGTGCACCTAGTACTAAGGGAAATTCTCTAATTTCGTAGAAATCTTGAGCTACTCTTCTCATTTCGGCTGCTATTTGGGGCATATGAATAAAGTCTGTCCTTAACCTGGCTATTTGTCTCGTTATTTTAGTTATTATTTTGGAAACAGTCGGTTGTGATACATTAAACACGTCCGCAATTGTCAGTTGGAACGACCCTGTTGCATAATACCTTAGGGCAATTAATATCTGTTTCATTTTGGAAATTGGTTCATTTCGGTTGGAAATCGGTTCCAAATAAGCATCTAGCATCTCTGCAAGTTGCAATACACTATCCTTATTCATACGAAATCTTCTCCTGAACTCGTAGTTATCCATCTCTTCAAAGAAATTAATTCTTTTCTTCACTGTTCGTGGACGGCGTTCATTTTCAGAGGAACTGCTAGAATCCATTAAATTTTGAAAAAAGTTCGCTCTTTCCATAACTTTTCAACTAAAAAATATTTGATTATTTATTATTACACACAAAAAGATGCAAGCGCGTATTAAATTACCTAAGGTGATACGCTTTACTATTTATTAACAAACAAATATCCAAGTTATTCCAAACAAAATTGCAGCTTCACTTCACAATTGTCAACAAATAATATAACCTCAAAACGTTAACGACCGTTAAACTAGTTGCCTACCCGATATCCGTCAGTCAAGTTAGCGAACCATTTACAGACGCGTTAGCGCTAACTAGGGTTGATGAATACATAGAGACTAATTTAACAATCCGTTAGCAATTTAACGAGCCGTTATCTACTTAACTAGCATTGGTGAATACGGCTATTATAAATTTTATTTATAGTTTTACACCTGGAAGTTTCATTTAATGGTTGAAAAATTGACAGGAGAAAAACTTTTTTTCCAACGACTGTAACATTTACAGTATCAATCCTACAAAAAAAAAAACAGTTAGATTGAAAATGAAAAATAAAATGATTTTCTATAACTTTGGTTCTCAGAAGTTTTCCAAAAAAGCGAACAGGAACGGAGATACAAAGTCATTCGCATTATCCAAGACGGTGACCGGAAGCAAGCAGGTATAGTTCCGAGTTTTTGGTTTTAGACCCATGTCCCCCTTCCATTTCGAGCAAAAATTTTCACTCGTGCATTTTTTCTAAAACTCCATGATGTTTCCTGTCTAAATGTAATGGAATAGTCTCAGATAACTGACAAACATCTAATACATACCCACTCTTTGTTTTAAGTATTGGATATGTGTAGCATTTAAAAGTTCTAACTGGTACCTTCTTTTTGACTCTTTAAGTGTTCCCAAAGCGCTCTTCTAGCAGATGGGTCCATACCAGCCGTAGGTTCATCTAACATTACTACTTTGGATCCCCCACACAATGCAATTCCCACGCAGAGCTTTCGTTTCATTCCACCTGATAGGGATTTTGCACGAGCCTAGAAATAGAAACGAAACCTGAAAACCTACTTTTATACTGGATTATGAAATGCATAATAAATAAATTATTATTCTAGATCAATTAATTCAATGTCCGGCGCAGCTCCACTTGTTAGATAAGTAGTCTTCTGATAGAAACAACTATATATAGTATACGTAAAGAAAATTTATAATAAAACTTATCTACTATTATTTGATGGAGAAAAGAAAGTAGGAACCTGATACATTGCAGTTTAAAGAATGTAAAATTAAAGCACTAACATCTTGCGAGTTTAATATTATTTAATTTGGTTGTATTTGTCAAATTATTAAAAATTATTGAAATATTGCCAATCCTGCATATTAACAGTCGCTTAATTATAGACCGGGGGTACATGACCAGTTAGGTGCAACGTTGTTAAAATGCATGCCAATCATATATATGAATGTAATCACTATGAATATGCCAAAAATGCTAATTTTAGGTAGTCGTCGCGTGCTAAAGGGTATGCAAGTCGATTTTCCGTTTGCGTGGAAAATTGATGTCTGCAAAATGGACGCCAATAGTGCCAAACGAAAAGCCGTGAAAAAAATCCTGTCGGAACTTATTGGCATGCAGTTTCTGTGAGCACAATAAATTTTGGTGCGCACATTAAATCGTAATATTTTTTGGTATCTCCGAACGAAGCTAAAATGCATGCCAATACGTTTAATGACAAACTTTCACTGTCAAACGACGATTTACCGATTGGCATGCAGTTTTATAATGCAGAACGTTATTAAAAGTTATTCCTAAAAATGCAAAGAAATTCAGGTCTCTCCGAACGATTTTAAAATGCATGCCGTTATAGATATCGTATTGGTAATGATAAAAATAGATGATATTAACAATTTGCATGCAGTTTTGGGATGCTTAAAATATTTGCCGTCGACGAAATACACAACAAAGAATGTCAGGTATCTCCGAATGAAGTTAATTAAAATGCGTGCCAATTAAGTTTTACGATAAATTTGCACTATCGAATGACGATTGGCATGCAATGTTCTGATACAAAACGTTATTGAAAGTTATTTAAAAAAATGCACAAGATTTTGGTTATCTCCGAACGACTTTAAAACGTACGTTAATCAGTTTTATGAATAATTTGCACTACCAAACGACGATTTACTGATTGACATGCAGTTTTCTATCGCAGAGCGTTATTAAAATAAAAGGACTACGCGCAATGAGACGGAAGAAATGGCTTATTTCAACTTTAGCCGCTAACAAATTTTTTTTAGTACTTCGGAGAGTTTAACTATAAAGTCAATTACCAACGGCGTCGGTTTTATTGCTGTGGGATAATTAGAACGCGAAAATCCAAGATGGAGGCGGGCTGGACGACTCTGAGAATGCGAAAACTGAAAATTAAGGTTCTCATTTCGAATAAGCAAGAAAAAATTTACTAAAAATCTTTGACTCCCTATATAAAATTTGCCTATATGCACTTGGCTAATGGTCGCCCAAACACGTCACTGGTTCCGTCTCGCCCGCACCTTACCTTCACCCGATATCGGTCCTTCGAGACAACCTATTTAGTTAATAAATCTTTGTAATTAAAAGTACAAATTATTAATTTCACGATAGCGAGCACAACAACGATGATGATAGGTGTGATGATGAAAGAATTTTGGAGGATGATGGTTTTAAAATTGAAAATGATGCTAATGAAGACATGCTTATGGAATTGGACGCTGAATAAAAATAAATTGTTATATTTTGGTTTGAAACATTTTTTAAAATGACTTATTAAAACCTGCTAATTGTTTAAATCAATCAATTCCCTTAGTCTATTATTATGATTAATAATATTATTGTTATTGTAGTTGCTGTTTTTTTCTGTAAGCTTCCATCAACAAGTTTCTATAGAAGTCACTTCATTTTTTACTTTATATTACATCTGTTTATTCCGTATAATATAGGTATAGAAAATGTAAGGAGCGCTAGAAAAGGTGTATTTAAAAAATCACAATAATTTTTTAGGATCTAAAACACTTTAGTACACGTTACAACTGCATGCCAGTTTTCAATTTTATCTTTTGTTTTCGTTACCTACAACATACTGCAATGGCATGCATTTTAAAAACGTTCAGAGATACCTGAACGTAACTTTTGATAACGTTCTGCACTACAAAACTGCATGCCAATTAGTAAATCGTCGTTTGGTAGTACAAATTTATCGCAAAATATATTGTCATGCATTTTAAAAGCGTTCAGGGATAACTGATTTTTTTCCATTTTTAGGAATAATTTTTATTAACGTTCTGCACTAAGAAACTGCATGCCAATCGGTATATCGTCGATTGGCAGTGCAAATTTATCATAAAATTTATTGGCATGGTATGCATTTTAAAATCGTTCGGACATACCGGATTTTTTTTGCATTTTCAGGAATAACATTTAATAAAGCTCCGTACTAGAAAACTGCATGCCAATTGGTAAATCGTCGTTTGGTAGTGCCATTATTCATCAAACTGATCTACGTGCATTTTAAAGTAGTTCGGAGATCTGAATTTTTTTGCATTTTTAGGAATAACTTTTAATAACGTTCTGCATTATAAAACTGCATGCCAATCAGTATCAAAATTTTTTTATGATTCATTGTGGGCACCAAAATTGGTTGTGTACACGGAAACTGCATGCCAATAAGTTTCCACGGGATTTTTTTCACGGCTTTTCGCTTGGCACTATTGGCATCCATTTTAAAATCATTCACAGACATCGATTTTCCATGCAATCGGAAACACACCCTTCTGCACGCGACGACTGCCTAAAATTTGTATATCTGGCATATTCATAGTAATTACATTCATATTTATGATTGGCATGCATTTTAAAAACGTTGCACCTGACTGGTCTTGTATCTCCGGTCCATTATCTCCTGAGTGAATAATATCTTAAGGGATTCCTCTACAAATCAACTTTCTTTTTTCTTGCCGCTTTTGCTGTCAGACGGAGAGAGGCTGGTTTTTAATCATTCTAGCACAAAATGTCACACAAGTGAAAGTTTTGAAAACGGAAAAAGAAATAGTTTCCGAAACGTTAACAGCCTTTGATTTAATTTACTTCATTATCATTTAACAATTTTCTTTCAGTTTATATATTTTTAGGTGTGACTGGTGTGAGACATTTCCACTCCTTGTCTGATCCTTTTGGCGCAGAGGTTTTTATCATCAATATTTTTACATATTTTTATAGTTATAAAATTCCCAACAAACATAAGGAATAACCGTTTTGTATCTTTTATATTTTGCATTTTACTTTCAAATAAAGGTTTTTTCTTCAATCAGATTTACTTTTTTGGTATCCCAAAAATTAAATGAACTTTATATAGAAATAAAACAGAGGACCAGATGAGACGAAGTCATTCGGCATTAAAACAATTTCACACCCCCCCATAAAAATTGCTTAAAACCGGCCCTGACTGCAGTCAAGACTACTGCCTTATTGTTTGGTAATTTTGACGACTTCGGAGGGTTTGACCATGATTTTCATAAATTCTCGTCTTGTCAATTCAATGCCAATAATTTCGTTAATGTCATTTTCAATGCGGTCGTGTTCCAGATTATTAGACATGTTATTGTTGTGAATGTTTCGAAATTATCAGCTAGTTAGTTTGTTTTCTGCAAGTATGTTTCAACAACCTGCGCTGCCACCTGCAATGAACCATCGTTAAATAGATGGACGCACTGTATATCTCATGGTTTATGATGTTTTGAAATTTATGTCTTGAAATGTATTACTATGGAATAAATATTTGTTGAATATTAATTCAGTGTTATATGGCCGGATCTACATAAAAATTTTGTACAACAGATTAACTCGTTATGAGAGCGTCCCTAGTTTACTGTTTGCATGATACCTTCAGCTGGTACGTATTTTTCCATACAATTTTCTAGCATATAGGTGACTGATATATGTGCTTCTTAGAATAAATTTAAATGAAAAATACTACTGATTGCGCAAGTTCTGAAGGTGAGATTGAGACCAAAATAAAATTAAATATAAAAAAGATTAGTAAGAAATTATAATGGAGTAAAAAAGGAGATGATGTGTATAGTTTTGTAACAGCAATATTATGATTTCATACCTTCTCGGGTATCACCAGTAGTACATGTCTGAGTTTCGAAGTTCCAAAGCCTATTGCATTTTATTTTATGGACAATTTTGTTTTTTGAGACGTGATTTTTTAGGTAAAGAGGTGAATAACTCCGGTTCTAGAGGTCCGATCGGCACAAACTAAAAACCAAAAACCTTCCCAATTGAAATTCCAAGAAATCTGCGTTAGTTTTGGGTTAGTTTTTGGGCCTGTTTTTTTTTTTCATTTTAGCGCCCAGGGACGTCAAGAGTCCGATCGGCTTCAAACTTTCAGAAAATACACCTTTTGTTGAAAACAAAGCATCCTAAAATTTTGGTGCCAAATATTGAATCTTGTGAACACAAATGAATTTGTTATCTGAAATTTGAATTGCCCGCCTTTTTGTGCCATTAAGTCCAAAGTGGATCTTTTATTTTCAAAATGTAGTTCAGGCCACCACTTTTCCTATGACAATAAAAAATTTCTTTTAGGGCGAGTTGTATCAACTAAGTTTAATGCTAAATCAGCTTGATCCAAGATCAAAATTCATGGTTACTATTGTTGTTACAATCGTAGCCATGGATATTGATCCTTGGTCTAGCTGATCTTGGTTTAAACCCTCTTGACTCGCCCTTAGTCATTTTGACCACTTTATTGCATTTATTTATGAACCAAATGACAAGAAATACATTTTATCGGCAATTTTGAAAAATAATTATCAGAAAAGAAAGAGAATTGTGAGAACTTTAATTTAAAAAAAAAATGAATGTTGGTCTATCTGAACTCGAGATATTCAACCTCTAGCATTTTGTAAAAACACAAATAGCAGTAAATACACACACAAAGAAACAGAGTTGTCTGTGAACAGAACGAATATCTGACATTAGTCAAGAAAAATAATAATAATAGTACACTTATTTTCCAATAAAAACACATATTATTTACAGTATTAGAATAAATCGATGTTTAAAAAATAAAGTGTAAATTTGTATAACAAATAATGGAAAAAGGGGCATAAATTCAGTTCGACTAATAAATAGTCGTCTGTTCTTCCATTTAGTCCTAATAGAATGGATATAATGTAATTAATTTGTGAAATCAGGTGCATGTATTTTGTATTTAGCATATTCGATGTGAAAAAAAAAAAAATATATATATATATATATATATATGTAAACTTGGGTTAAATAAATATTATTATTATTATTATTATTATTATTATTATTATTATTATTATATTATTTGATACGTTACCAAAATAATAATTTCAGTATACTGAAGGTAATACAATAATGTCTTATTTTAAATTAAAATGTTCTTAAAATTGCGAGTTGAATAGGATGCTTCTAAAAGTCTTTTTGAAACTTGGTATCGATAGTGTTTTTAGCTTTTCTAGAATTATGACGTTATAATATTTTGTGATATTGTACGCATATGATCGTATATAAAATGACGATTTATGAGAAGGGATTGTTAATAAATTTTTTGAGCGAATGTTAACTCTGTGGGCAATTCCCCTAAAGCAAAAAAGGTAAGGTGGAGTTTCTAGCTTTATAATTTTAGGATATAAAGCAGATGTGTGTAATTTACGTCTATTAGACATGTTGAGCCACCCAGCAGTTTGAAGAGTGTGTGATATCGGTTGTCTTCTACGTATACCAACAATGAATTTAAGACATGAAGCTTGCACGTTCTGTATACGTGATTTAACAGATTCCGTTGTGCAAGAATCATATAAAGAGTCACAATAATTAAAACACGATAATACTAAAGAATCACACAGCAATATTTTTAAATCTCTGCTAAGACAATACCTGTTTGCATATAAAATATTTAAATTGCAGTAAGCTTTTTGTATGCAGCGTGCTATATGTTCTTCAGAGCGTAAATCCCTGTCCAATAAAACACCTAAATTTTTACATACATTGTATGGTAATAGAACCTCATCTCCAACTTTTGTTGCGAATTGCTGAGTAATTGTGTGATTTTGAAGAATTAATTTTAAGTGCATATTTTTTAGAGAATTCCACAAGGTTCTCTGAATCTGAATTTATATTAGTCATAGCTTCATTTGAATGATTGTGTGAAAAATTTATAGAAATTTGAGTATCGTCGGCATATATATGTACAATGACTTAAACATGAATTAGTATTGCAAGTGTATATCGAGAATAATAATGGACCTAATATAGACTCATTGCTTTGTATCTATGGAATTAGAAGATCTTCTATCATAAGTAACTATTTGTGATCTATTTAAAAGGTAATTTTCTATTGGTTTGATAGCTTTGATATCAAATCCAACAAATGAAAGAATTGAAAGCAATATTTTGTGATTAATGGTATCGAAAGCTTTGGAAAAATCTAAAAGAATCAGTGAAGTTAAGTTACCATCATCTGTAGCCCATGTCGATAAGTGTAGTATTGCAGCTATATCCGGATCGAAAGCCAGATTGCGTTACGGGTAAAATGTCATGTTCTTTTAAATAATCTTTAATTTGATTTTCCATAATTATTTCTAAAATCTTGGACATAGTGCACAGTATATTTATGGGGCGAAGATCCTTTAGTTCTTTAGGATCTGTTACTGTAGGAAGTGGTGTCATCAATGCTTTCTTCAATGTTTCAGGGAAAACGCTATTTTTTAAACAAAAGTTTACAATGTGTGTAATATAGAGTATCAAATGAGGACAGCATGATTTTAAGAGTTTTATGTTTATCTAGTCACATCCAGTGGCATTTGTTTTGATATTGTTTATAATTTTTTCTACGTCCGATTCCTTTACCTCTTTAACCGTAAATAGCTGGCTAAAGTTTGTTTTCTTGTTATTTATATAATAATTAAGTTCTGCGTCAATTAAAAGATTATTATCTGCACGAGAGTTTAAAAAGTAGTGGTTTATTAGATTTACATCTTGCAAGTTTGGAGCGAGCGTAGAGACGTCTGCATATACTCGTATCGTTAAACTCATTCACTCGTATCTGACTGGCAGAAGGCTCCAGGATACGTACAACTTGTACGTATCCGACTTCCCCATTTTCCCTAATACTAAACTTGCTAAGTAAGCTGATGACACAGTCATGTACGCACATAGTCATAGTGCACAAGCGGCTAACATGCTTCTAAAAGCCTACATGGCTCGTGCCACAGAATATTACGACAAGTGGAAGATTCGGGTAAATGCGGAGAAGTCAGAAGCTATAGTCTTCACGCGCAGATTTACAGAAAGTAATATTTTAACACCAATTTTGATAAGGGGAAACAAAATTCCAGAAAGGGAGTGCGTGAAGTATTTGGGCATACGGCTGGACAAGTGACTGACGTTCAACCGACATATTAACGAAACTGTACGGATAGTCTATTCCATGTCCAGGAGTCTGTATCCGCTCCTAGCCAGGAATAGTAGACCCGGCAGACAGAATAAAAAATTAATTTACACTGTTATTGTGAGACCTAACACATGCGGCTCCGGTATGGTGCAGTATACCGGACACGACAATGCATAAACTAAGAGTTCTGGAACATAAATTTATGCGCCTCATTTCAAATTCTTCACGATATTATCTCCTTAAGAGACCTTTATGCACGTTGCCACGACATAACGCCACTAGTGGACTACATCAAAGTTACATCGGAAAAATTCTATCAATTTAAACTTGGTAATAGCCCACTAACAAACGACATCACGCGAATCAGAGAGCATAATGCACCCCTTCGCATCAAACACAAATTATCATACCAGGCATTGCCCATCTTTCGGCAACATATCTAGCCACACCCACTTTCTCTATCCAATTATAAAAACTGTCAAACAGAATTTCCGATATTTACCGTTTTTCTTCGTTTCTTTTTTGTATTTTTTGTTTGTTTTGTCGCTCTAAATTATTTCTTTCATACAGTATTTATTCCTTTATTATTATTATTAAATTCTTTAGAAAGCAAACATTTTAAATTATAAATTATGCGGTCTGATATAGCCGCTCGCTCTTGCTGCATTGCTTTGAACGGGTTTTTTGGATAGTAATTTTCCCGTGCCGAACTATCATATATATCGGTGGTGTTTTATCTACAGCGTCTTGTGCATTGCATATATCAATTGTTTTAAGTCAAAAAAAAAAAAAAATTTACATGTTCTATCTTATTCGCTTTTTAATTCGCCGATCCCGCGAAAGGAGATAGTGATTATTATTTAAGTTTACTTTTAATCCAACCTAGCCTCACTCTGCCCATCCCTTCAATTACCACGGCAATTAGTGCTGTGGATGTTTGGCTGGCTCCGGACGAGTGCTTAGGGAGGACAATTATGTATTATTTATTTAAAATAAATTTGTTTTGATTTGATTTGATTTGACTCGTATTTCGATGCAAATGCAGCAACGTCGGGGGCGATTAGTACTTGGATGGGTAAGCCTCTCCAGGGAAACACGATATTCTCGCACCATCTTCTAACGGCTTGTATATCAGCGCATGCGTAGAAGGTATGTAACTTTAGGCGAGGGTTACATAGCGGATATACCATCCTTCGGAGGGGATGTAAAGCAGTCGGTCCCTTGTCTATTAAATGTTAGGCAAGTAAAAGATCCCTACTCTTCGATAGAGAAGAGGTTCGGCAAAATTACCAGGTTGGGGGCAGCTCGTCTCCTGGCGTCGGTCATTGGCCTTGGTAGCGGAAAAAGGCCGACGTTATATAAGTTATTAAAAAAAAATCTTGTAAATTATCTGGAATATTATTATTTTTGCTTTATTTATTATTTTCAATTGACCTGACCTACCGCAAGTTGAAATCTGATAATCCAAGTACGCTTTCCTCTCTCTATTTATACTATTTTTATCTAAATTTTTCAAAGATTTGTAATAATCCCAGTGTCCTGGAATCTTGCTTTTTTTGAATTTTTTAAGGGCGTTGTCTTTGAGTTTCATCATGAATTTAATATTATCGGTTATCCACGGTTTTTTCTCCTTTGATGTTATAAATCGTTTTAATGTAGCATGAGTGTCCTAGAAAATATTTAAGTTATTATTAACAAAAGATATCTTATCATTAATATCCTCCATATCAAATATTAAGAACCATGGTACCGAATACAAATTTCTGAGAAAAATATTATGGTCTAAAAGCAAGAAGTCCCTACCAAAATTATTATTTGGTGTTTTATTAAAATTATTCAAAGAGGCTATGCAATAAATTAAATGATGATCAGATATATCACAGTCTAGTACATCCTTATTTAAAATTGTGCTATTATTTGAAGTTAAGGTGGCCATTCCCTAGAAAGAGACATCCGATAGGGAAATTTTTATTATTTTTGGGCATAACTTTTTTTCTTATTACATATATTTAAAAAAAAACTATAAGAGTACCTAAGTAGAACTATAACAAGACTATTACTATGAATTTTCATTTAATAATTTCAGGGGGTTGCAAAACAGCTAGATTTAAATTTAAAAATTATGTTAATCTTCCTATTTCGTAGTTTTAAATCGAGCTGTTTTGCAAACCACTGAAATTATTGAGTGAAAATTCATAGCAATAGTTTTGTTATGGTTCTACTTAGGTACTCTTATAGTTTTTTTTAATATACGTACTAAGAAAAAAAGTTATGGGCAAAAATTATAAACATTTCCTTGTCGGATGTCTCTTTCTAGGGAATGGCCATCTTAAGAGTAAGTCTAACAACGATATTGAAGATCTGGATATTCGAGTTGGTTTATCAATTACTTGAGTAAGGCCTAACGTGTCTAACAAACTGTTGAATAAAGTTATAATTTTATAAAGAGAAGTTAGCAGAATATGAAATTCCAAATACATACTTTAACTGCCAACTTAAGTAAGCCAGAAACAATGGAGTACGGTGCAACAAAACGAGAGGTAATCTTGATACATAAATTTGAAAAAAAGCTGTTCAGGCTAATTAACAATGCCGAAATGTAAATGCTTGAAAATTAGTTCTTATAAGTTAAAAATGTGTTTTGGGCAATTCATATGAAGTAAATATGTTTCAAAATGATACAGTTCAAATATTATCCAAAAATATGCATTTGTTAATTAATGATTGGCCAAAATGCTAAAAGTTTAATATCTCGAGTTCAGATGACAAAAATTAACTTTTCTTTTAACTAAAGTTCTCACAATTCTCTTTGTTTTCTGATAAAAATGTTTCAAAGATGTTTTCAAAATGGCAGAGAAAATTAATTTGTTGTCATTTGGTCTCTAAAGAAATGCCAAAATGTCGTCAGAGCGCTGGCGTCTAGAGCAATATTTTCAAAAAGAGAATCGTTCAATTTGGACTTAGTGGCACAATATGGCAGGCAATTCAAATATCAGATGAACAGGAACATATTCATTTGTGTCCACAAGGTTCAATATTTGGACACCAAAATTTCAGGATGTTTCGGTTTCAATGAAAGCTATATTTTCTGGAAGTGTGAGGCCGATCGGAACTCTTGACGTACCTGGGCGTTGAAATTAAAAGAAAACGCTTTTTATCCAGTTTATTCCATTTTGTACACCATGTACGTAGCCAAATGAGCCAAACCAAAAGATTTGTTGGAATTTTAATTACGAAGATTTTTGGTTTTTAGTTTGTTCCTATCGGACCTCTAGAACCGGAGATATTCACCTTTCTATCTAAAAACAGCTTTTCCAAAAACAAAATTGTTCATAAAAAAACGCCATAGGCCTTGGAAGTTCAAAATTCAGATATATACTCCTGGCGATACCCCAGAAGGTATGAAATCATAATATTGCTCTTACAAGATTATGCATATCTCATCATTTATTTTATCTTCTTTTACTGCACTATTATGGTTAATTTGTATGAAACAAGGCCCTGTAACCAAAAGCTTTGAGAAATCGTTTGCAATATTCATTGATTGTTTAAAACTCCGTGAGAGAATACGTAATCAAAGAAAATATTATCTATATTCTAGAATTATGTCAATTCGAAAACAAACATATTTTAAATGTTTGGCTTGGAACCGAAATTCCTATTCTAGTTTTACTACCAAAAGAAATCTAGAACATTTAAGGAGAAAAATAGATAAATACTGTTAACGTGTAAACTTTACGTACTGAGCCCGATAAGATATGTTGGTAGGACCATAACTGCAAACCAAATCAAACTGATTCGCCCTAGAGATGACAAATTCTCTTGACAGAGAGCACTGCTAGCTGCAGAGGAGCCTCAAATGGTTTCATTTTCGCTGGACAATATTTAAAATTACAGGTAATTTTTACGTACAATAGTGTTCTAGGGTCAAGAACACTTGGTATTACTATCTCACCATTTTATTTAGATTTCTCTGACATATGACCTTTCGACCATTATCATAGAGTTGTAACTCTTTGATAATGGTTGAAAGGCCGAAACATGCAATAATACCAAGTGTTCTTAATACTTATCCTATTGTTATATATTTGTCTCTAACTTTCGAACGTCATTACAATGCAATAATAATACAATACAATAATTTAATGTTCTTTCGTGTAATCGCTAGGGGTCATCCAAAACAATGCTGCATAACTTTCTAACGAAAGTTAATAAAAATATTTTATATTTTCATTACCTTGGGTTGTAGTGCCAGGAGGCGAGTATATCTATTTATTTCATCTTGAATCTCACGTCTTGAAAGGCCCTTTAACTTACTAAAGAAATACAAATGTTGAGACACCGTTAGATCATCAAAAATTATATTATGCTGTGGACAAAGACCGAGACTCTTTCTAACTCTGTCCATATCTGTCCGAATATCATAACCATTAACTTTGGCGGTCCCCCTTGTAGGAGTTATCATTCCTGTTAAGATTGACATGAGAGTGGTTTTTCCAGCTCCATTATGGCCCAGCAATACTGTTATTTGGTTCTCATATATATTTAAAGAGAGATTTTTTATAGCAGCTTTCTTCTTAAACACTTTCTGTAGGTTCTTTATTTGTATACCAGTGTTTAAATGTAATGGTTCGCTTTCAAAATACTCCCCTTCATTAGCTGCTGATTCATCTTCGCCTTCGGTACCTATAAAATAATGCTTTTATATTCATGACATTTATAATCCATATGTAATTATAATATGCTCATTAGTGT
The DNA here is from genome assembly GCA_963583905.1 of Stenurella melanura. Lineage (NCBI taxonomy): Eukaryota > Metazoa > Arthropoda > Insecta > Coleoptera > Cerambycidae > Stenurella > Stenurella melanura. Next base: position 202,115,868 of record OY757309.1, read on the forward strand.
TATTAGTTACGACGCCTATTAACTTCACTTGCTATTAATAATAATTTTTACCAAATGGGAAAAAATTGGTTTGTAACGGATAATTGTTGAAATTAATAACAATGTTATGACCCATCTCAAGAACTACCCTTTTTTAGAACTACAGGGGGTGAGAATCATGTTTCCATATGCTTCACTTCTTACAGGTTTCGTAGCTGTAGGAAGTTTTTTCACAAACAGCGATTTTGTGACTAATTTGAAGGTACTGTAACGGGCTTTTACAATATTCTGAAGCAAACACGGGAAATAACAAATGGCGCTTGTAGTATTGTACACAAAACATTATTATGTAGTGACTGTTAAAACCGACTTAACTTATTGATGTCATAATATCTAATAGGCTTATTATTAACAAATTATTTCTTTACCTTTGTTTCTGTATTTTCCACACCAAAACCTTGGGGTAAATAAAAAATACCAAGGTTTTGGTACCCCATACTCTCCAGGAAAAACGGCTTCGATGTACAAAGCTATTAATAAATATAAAACTGCGTCAACAGCTAACATTATCATTATTAATCCCAGTGACAAATCAGCATGAGGTAAAATAGGTTTAAATACTGTCTTCCACTGAATTCCTAATAAAAGAAAACAAATAAAGCGTTGGTCAAATGAACATACAGTGCGTAACGAAACATATTCTTTATAGGATTTTGCAAACAGCGGGAAGAAAAACTATCTATGTGATTTAAAAGAAAAACTGTATGTAAATATATTAATGAATTCTTTGCATTCTTTCGATAACCTGACTTCTAGTTATGCTAACAAGGAAAAATTCTTATTTGCCATTCTCATTATAACACTAGCATCCAACATAGTCCCCTACGGCTAGGCAGATTAAAATAGTATCTACATGATCCCCTAGGATATGTAAATTCAGTTAAAAATGAGAACAAAGGCCTGAAATTAATTTATTTACCTACCTTGTCTTTAAAAATTTTTTCATTCTAATGTACATTTTCATAAAATCTCATTCAGTTTCTTGGAAATGCTTAGCCATTGAAACGTTTTTCGTCCTTATTCTGGACTCATCAGAAAAGCACAAAGCCACTAATGTAATTCATTAGAATAAAAATTTTCTTTCCGCTGTTTGCAAAATCCTATAAACAATATGTTTCATTACTATAAGCAAACAAATAGTAACTAATTTACTTCTAAACATACAGTGCGTGTAGCGGAGAGTTAGACATTTACATTCATATAGTGCGAGAGATATGACAACCCAGCAGCAGCAAACTCGCCCGATGCGAGGGCACAAGGTCACGCCGCGCGCCGGTCACTGAAGCAAAGATTAAAGAACTAACAAGATAGGTAGTCAGACGGAGAAGATGAAAGAGACGACGACAGTTGTGAACTCCAATTTGAAGGGACACGATATCCAGCAGAAACGGTTTCGGGATTTGTCGGTTACGCATTAAATGAATATGTCCAAGCCTAATAAAAGATAGGTTGGCTCATTAGAATCGACAAGCAGCGTTGCCAATGTCGGGTATTTTACCCGAAATACGGGTATTTTAGACCATCTGGTGGGTAAAATTACCGAGAGGGTAAAATCGGGGATTTTGGAAATGTCTACGCCAAATTTCAAAATTTATTTTGACGACGTTGCTAACACAATGGCAATCAGTGTTGCCGATTGGCGGATAAGTATCTGATTTGTGGATAATTTAGGAAGGCGAAGGATATTTTCCTGATCTTGTTAAAAATCGGATATCCCCCTCCCGCTCTTCAAAATTTTGAAAGAGGGAAAGAGGGAAAGAAATGTGTAGAGAAATCGCCGCCCCCCGCTCTTCAAAATTTGCAAGGAAAAGACCAAAATAATGTTTTTGCTTCTTAGTAACTTAACCCTCTTAAGTCATAAATATCAAGTATAAAATTACGGGGAGTTTCATTATGAGATGCGGGTAAAAGCGGGTATTTTGTCAGGTTGGTAGGAGTATTGATAATTATAAACCTGGCAACACTGTCGACAAGTGCTATGCTACGTATAGACCTCGATGACAGCTGCGTGTGACTATTGTTTCCTCATTTTACAAAAAAAAGTTTCAAAATTATTCTTTCAATATACAATTCTATCCTAACCAAATATATACTTTACATATAAACATAGAAATACTTCATGTGACATATTACGAAGCAACCTGTTTTTTTAGTGACCTTGGCTACTGACAGTCAGCTAAGTTCGGTCGTTCTATCGGGACAGTGTTGTCCATTTTTCACTGTTGGCCTCTCTTTCTAATGTTACCTCCTCCGTCTTTTTGTCACATTGTGACAACTGTGCGAGAACTCCAATTTAAATGTCGAGGTCAATGGCGCCATTATTAAAAGATAAAAGGTTTTCCACCGGCTGTTCTATCTTGTTAATCCTCTAATCTTTGACTGAAGCATCCCAGCTGTAGTTATTCATTGCCGCCTGGCACACGCGATATTACAATTGTTACTTCCTATGTCTAGCTTGCCATTACACGCACTGTATAAAATACACATGCATTTTCGAATCGTTTATTAATAGTTCAATGAAAAAAGTACCTATATAAATAATATGTAGTGTTTAATTTCAAGTAGCAATAGGTAATCATCGCAATTACAAAAAAAGGAAATCAGTGATAATTCGGAGACAATTCAATTCAAAGAATTCCTCGAGGCAATATCGCTAGTAGAAAAAATTTGTTCAAATCACTGTGTTAGTGATCGAATTTTGAACAATTTTCTAAATGTGCGTCTGTCTAGCTGTCTGTATGTCTGTTCGTCCGTCGTTTCTTGTGAGCACGACAACTTAAGAATGAAAAATCCGTTTGTATTGAAATTTGGACAGTAAGTTCGTGTTAACTACAGGAAGAACCCTATTGTTTTTTACCAAAATTGATCAATAAACAAAATGTGATTAATTACTTATATTTAAAAAAAACTATGTTTTGTAATTAAACAAAAACTATCTAAAGCTAATATTATTTACAAAAAATTGCGATGGGTATTCTATAGAATGTGCAACAGTTATATAAAATGTTCAGTAAATCGGAGGAGAGTAGATTGAATAGCTTGTTTCTTTTTACTTTCACATTCACTTAGTAGTGGTGACAGTGGTGTGGAAATATAGTAATCACAAACAGATTTTCAATTTTATTTTTTTGGTGAAATAGGTTCAGAATGTCATAATCGTCAAGATTTCAAATTTGAGCAAAAAAATATTTTTTGTCTATCGTCTATCGGTCTGTCTGTGACTTTTTTTGTACGCACGTTTTCTCCGAAGCTATTTAAAATATTGACTTGAAGTTTGATAAACTTATGAATTATAACGAGATCAGGAACTAGAATATATTTTGAGCTTATTCCGGTGAAGGGTTGAGGGTGAATAGGGGGAAATAGTAGGAAATAAATAATGTAAACTGGTATGAGTGCAGAGATTTGAGATTTGGTGTATATATTAGAAACAAATACCTCAAATTTTTTTATAACATTTTCCAACCTCCCACTCTATTATTAAAGGGGTTAGTAAAATAAATCTAGAAAGAACGCAGTATATGGTTATCGGTGGAACGGGTAGGGATTCGGTTCTAGGAGATAACACTATTAGACATACGACAGATTATAAATATTTAGGGGTCACAGTAATACAAGACGGTAGAAACGATATGGATATACGGAGAAAAATCGGCCAAGGTAAAACAATAATAAAACAGCTACATCCCTTTTTGTGGAATAGTAACATAATGGAAAAAACAAAAAACCGGATAGATTTAACAATATTTGAAAGCTGTGTCACGTATGGAGCTGAACTGTGGGTAATGAATAAAAGTATACAAGATCGACTCGTTTCGACAGAAATAGATTTTTGGAGACGTAGTGCTGGAATATTCCGCACTCAACATATTAGAAACAATTTCGGGAATCTTGCAAACAGACATTCATTTCGCAAAAAATACTAACTTTACCATGTTTGTATATACTTGAAATATTAACTTTTGTAAAAAAAAATTTGAACATGTTTACCTTTCAAAATATATCACATGAATACAACAGACGTCATGGAGAGAATTTGCAGCACTCACTTCACAGATTAGAACTTTATAAATCTAATCCTTACTATGTCGGTACGGTTCTTTATAATAAATTAGATTTAAGCATAAAAAATTGTAGTTTAAAAAAATGTATATCTTCTGTTAAAAATATGTTACTTACTAATGCCTTTTATAGTATAGATGAATATTTAGCTTTTTTATTTATTATTATTATTATTAATGTCATAAGACAATGAATGCACGTAAAGTATAATATATTGGAGGAAATAGAAAGAAAACAGCTATTATGGTATGGCCATTTGAAACGTATGGCAGGAGATAGAAGACATAAAAAAGCCTTTGATTGGGCCCCGTCCAAAAGAAGAAAAAGGGGCAGACCTACAACAGACTGGAGAAAAAGAATAGAGGCACCAATGAAAGATAGAGGCTTTGAAGATGGTGATTTGAAATTTGGAACACGTATGCACGGTGGGACAATAGTGTTTCGCACCTCGATCTCGAGTTCTACGATAGCTAGAAAATTTTTAAAAAATAACAAGTAAACTAGATAAAAAAGTCTATAGCTGTAAAATTTTTTCGAGTTTTCGATTTTTTTAAGTGGTCTCTAACTGCATTTAAATAATGTGGTGGAGCACCATCTTGCTGAAACCACTTCCTATTTCGAATTCTTTCAGCAAGATTTACCAGTAGTTGTGGCAGATAGTTTTCCATGTAGCATAAAAAAAATGTGGCCCTATTACATGTTCTCCAATAATTCCTCCCCAAACGTTTATAGACTAAGTTGGTTATCAACTGGCATAAAGAGTGAGGATTTTCCGAAGCATAATAATGGAAATTGTGCCTATGAACAAATTCATTTTTATGAAAAGTTGTGTCAGTAGCGAATAAAACAATATTAAAGAAGTTGACATCATCTTGCATTTTACCTTTGGCCCAATTACAAAATTGTAGGCGCTTTTGGAAATCGTCGTCAGATAATTTCTGGTGCATTTGAATATGATATGCATGCAACTTATTCGACCCACAAACCTTCTACTTGTTTCTACTAATGAGCTCACTTTTCTTTGACTAACATGGGGATTCTCAACCATTGCCAGCATCCAGAAAACTCATTTTCTTCGTTCACAACGCGTTTTATTCTTTCACTTTTTTTATATTCGACATTTCCAGTTTCCAGAAATCTATCGATAAGATTTTGGAAGCTGCTAACATCAGGAATCCTTCTTTCAGGATAACGTTGGTGATAAATTCTATTGGCAAGTAAACAATTTCTGTCTGGCTGGCCCAAAACAAAAGTCATGTCTACAAGTCTCGTTATATTAAAATTTTTATTGTACAATTCCAAATATTTTAAATTCAATTGTGACTAACGACCAATAAGTGTGATAAATTCTCCGTTGTACACAACAATTTATACTGTGGTTTCATTGCTTGTCGAATAACGAAAACGGCAATAAAATGTACAATAAAACATTACAGTAAAGGACCTGTTAAATACTATTTACTCATATCAATGGATTGGAAGAAATGCTCCCAATAAATGGAATCATTTTAAAATTGCATAAAGACGTGTGTCAGTCAAAATGGGCAACACGTCGAACACCTATTACAAATTTTTCTAATGAATTATTTGAGGGAACCTCTTTTTTTAATTTTGTTCTTGAATTTGACACTTAAGTATTTATTTATAAAGCGAAAATGGTTGCCATTAGCCATATTTTCGTTATTCATTTCTACATCACATGGGTGTTCCATTTGAAAAAATTGAGAAAATTCAATTTAAACAGTTCTTAATTGAAAAATAATTTTTGGCGACCCTGTACAGTTTTGGGAAATGAAAATAATTCAAAAACATTAATTAGATGTGTTATAACTGGTATTCACATAAGTTTTTCTTAGAACCCATAATTGTGACTGTGGTGATTTTTTTAATATCCATCTGCAGATTACGTTATTTCAAAAAAAAATTATTACATCCAAGTGGTTCGGAGATATTCAATGCTAATATAGGAGTGAATAGAGCCTAGAAAGAGGCTTCAAAAAGTGTACTGATATACATAGCATTCCATTCAAAAAAAGGCACTTGGTCCTGTAATTTCGTCTTAGCTCGCCCTATATGTTCGAAAATAATTTCCAGCTATAGACTTTTTTAGCTAGTTTACTCGTAATTTTTAAAGAAATGTCTAGCTATCGTAAAACTCGAGATATCGAGGTCCGACGCACTATTGTCCCACCCTGTATATCATATCATAACGACAAATAAAACTAGATTATATTTTGAGATGATTGCGTTCAATGGGTGGGGGTGAAATAAAGATAAGTAAGTAATCTTAGAAGGAGTTCGGAAAGTTGGAATTTGGTGTACATACAAGAAGCAAAAGTTTCCATTTTTTAATGACATTTTGCACCCTCTCTACCACCTCGAACTCCATTATTAAAGGAGTTTATATATTGATTTGAAATTTGGTACACGTAGGTATGTATTATAACGCGATCTGGAACTAGATTATATTTTGAGCTTATTCCACTGAAATGTTGAGGTGAAATAAGGGTAAATAAGTAAAGCAAGTTAGTAATGGCCCAGAAACTTGAGATTTGATGCATACACTAGACACTAAGATCTTAATTTTATGAATGACATCTGCCACCCCCACCACCCGATCTCCATTATTAAAAAGGTTTACGAAATGAAATTGTGATTTAGTGCGTATATATATCACAGTATATTGCTAGAAAATCCTAATATTCTGTGATATTACACATATTTCAAGTTATTATTATATTATCCCTCAACATTGTACCCCTGCAACCCGGGGTACAGGTGGGGTGCATAACTGCGTAATATCATTTTTGTGTTTGGTTTCTTTGTGGTGTGATATTTGTGAGATTAAAAAGAAACAATTATTTATAATAAACTTAAGGCATGGTTGGGTGCAGTATAATCAGTTGCAAAGTTTGTACTTGTTATTTAACACAAAAGTAGTCAGAAATAAATATTTCTTACATGACAGCTCGCATTTGTTCAATGCGGTCAGATTTTAAAGCAACTCCAGAGTATCTCAAAAATGTTGAAAACTATTCTCCAACGAATATACGTGTCCTTCTACCTTATGCAGTACCTACAGAACATTTGGTAAGAATCATTCTCCAAGACATAACGAACAAATAAGTATGGGAGGAATAAGTAAACGTATTCATACATATCATTTCGTTTCAAGGAAAAGTTAGTAAGCAGCATTTTAATCTATATAGGATATCTAAAGCTTTAAGAGTATTTAGATTTTATTCTGCAAAATTCGATTAGTGACGCTTACGTCTCTTGTCAAGATACTCTGTAATATACTCATGTTGTAAAAAGTCTCAGTATAATACTTATTTTATTTATTAAGTATAGTGTGTGTTTATTTTTTTATAGAATAAAAGTGTAAAATAAAACGAGTGTATATGATTTCTTGTGTGACGGTCCTGTATAGCTTCTCCCTCACAAGGTGTCTGTTGGAATACAAATAAAAAATATATTACCTGTGGTGTATGTATTTTTCGTAAATATTGGTTAAAATTTACTATGACGATAGCGCTTGTATCTAAAAAGATTAATTTTATTGTACAAATAATTCGCAATTTGTAAAAGAAGATATTCTTTATATTAAAAAATTGATATTGATCATAAAATCATACTAAAAACTCATATAGTATTCATGCACCCTTTAATAAATATTGACTAGAATTATATACATGTTAATTTTTTTTAGTATTGATAACTTAACCTAAAAATTCTTTAAAGTAGACGAAAATAAAATATGTTCATATACACTGCATAAAAGAAGTACCTTTTTAGCATATTTTTTACAAAGAATGTCTCGAATATCCATAACTACACCGGTAGTAAAAAAAAACACTAAAATTACAATGAAATTTGCTCAGCATTGAAATGTATGTAAAACCTTTCGTATGTAAAAATATATATTATTCAAAACAATTCTTAAAATTTTCCAAATAGTACAGGCAATGAGGGCAAAATGTTGTAAAAACCTCGCAAAAATTAATAAAAGAATCATCTCTGGGATTTAAGTAGTTATTAATCTGTAGAATGGAATTATGCATTCTTTGCACTTCCAAGTTCCGGGAAAATTTTAAAAAACTTGGAAAAACTTTTTGATTTTCGGTTTTCTTGCTCTAACGACTAAAATAATGAAAATACAGAAAAAAATATTGAAAAAACTTGTAGCTCGTCTCTTTCTCTACAAAATAGGTCTTAAGCCGTTTGGGAGATAAATCCAATTGAGAATTCTCTGGGAGTTTCGTACGACCGGACATATCGATCGATGATTATTACTATTCAGAGCCGCTAAAAAAACAAAAACAACGTAAAATGTAGAGAAAAGTCTCAGCTTTAATGTGGAACTAATCACAAAATTCATACAAATTTTCATCATAGAGAAAAAAGTGTTAGAAGATGGCTTAGAAAACTTTATAAAGTTGATTTATTCACATCTTTAAGTTTTATGCATCCTGCCTATTTCTCGCGAAACAATGGGTGCTTTTTCAATGCATGAATTCGATTCCACGCACTTTGATCTATATTTCGTGAAAATTTCATTGAAGAATGTTAAGAAACAAATAAGTTGTATATGTTTTACAGTATAATTGCGCATTTTTTGAACATGTATGAATAATGTAGACAAATTCAAAAAGTACGGCGCACATTTCAAAAACTCTAAAGTCATTGAAAAGAATATGTTCTATTGTACTTATAATCCAAAAATTAAGACTGTGCACTTAAGATATAGCGAATTGAACTCCAAAATTTGGAGGTGATTAATCGATGAGAAATATACCCTCTACTTTGATCGCAAGGCATAAGGCATGTTTTTCCAACAAAAGCAATTGCAATAAAATATTAATTGGATTAATATATCATTATATAAGAATATGTAAGCAAAATGAATTATCATTCTAACGACTCCCGGCAAAGATATGAATAAATCTGTGGATCAACTGTACAAAGTTCACTAAGCCATCTTTTGACACTTTCTCTCTATGATAAAATTTTTTTATGAATTTTGTGAATAATTCCACATTAAAGCTAAGACTTTTCTCTACATTTTACGCTATTTTTATTTTTTTAGGGGCTCTGAATAGTAGGAGAATTCTCATTTTTCGCGCATTTCGAAGCGGCCTAAAACTATTAGTGAAAAACTCGATTTATCTTCTGAACGGCTTAAGTAAGACAAAAATTTGTAAAGACCTTTTTTGTAGAGAAAAAAACGAGCTACAACTTTTGTTGGGAACCTCTTTCTCTGTTTTCATTATTTTGGCCGCTAGAGCAAGAAAACCGAAAATCAAAAAGTTTTTCCAAATTTTTTTGGATTTTCCCGGCACTTGAAACTGCAAAGAATGCATCATCTTATTCTCCAGGTTATTACCTACTTCAATCCCAGAGATGATTCTTTTATTAATTTTTGTTACCCTAAATTGTTAATTTGCCTGTACTAAAAGGAATAATATTTTGTCAAAATTTAACCTTATTTCCAAAATGAAGCATCTGTATATATTTGTACCATGGTCGTTATAATACATACATCTACCAAATTTCAAGTGAATATATCAATTTTATTTTATCAACCCCCTTAATAATGGAGTAAGGGTGGTGAAGGGTTGAAAAATATTATTAAAAATTCTGAGGCCTAGCCTTCAAGTGACCTTTTCATGACCAAAATGCAATGTAAATTCTAATTTTCTCTCATTATGTGTCCCGCTTACGATCGGAAAAGTTGTTTTAAAATGAATATGCTAGATTTCTTCAATACTAGTTAGTTTACGCCGCGAAACAGTTTTCTATTTTATATCTGAAATTATATAAAGCGAATTCAGCCGTGAGAAGGTTAATCTGCAACAATTAACAAAATAATTATGGATATTTACCGCAAGTGGCGTTTGGGTAGATCAGCGTTTACCTATTTCATTAAGCATTTTTCTCGCCCCATTCCGATCCGATTCTTAAAACTATCAACCTCGCGTGCCAAAGAGATTCCTGAAACCGAGTCCGCAGTAAGTATACATGAGTTTATCAGCACTATGTTTTTCTTGTCGCCGTTTTTGCATTAACATAGATAAAATAATTCACTAAAATGCGTGTATTAAAACAACGCTCTAAAATAATTTCCAAGTAAATATATCAAAATATACCGACTGTGTTTTCCGTTCTGATCAGTTAAATTTCAATTTAACTGATCAGAAACAAATTTATGATAGTCCAGGAACCTAGTATAAAATCTAGGCGAAATAAAATGAATTAATTATTCGTCCATTTTGATACCTAGTAAACTTTCCGCGTCAACTCCGACAAGATACCACGTGGCCGGACCAAATTTCATCCAAATACGCCGAAATTAAATTTTTCCAATTTTGTTTTCAGACATATGCTGACCGCTCCTATAAGCATAATTTTACTGTAAATAATTGCTTGGTATCTGCACGCCGTTTGTTTTCTGCTTATTACTTACTGCTGTTTTTTCTTCTTATTTCTGCTATCAATTTACATGTTGATGCGAATGACACCGTTTGCCTGCCTACCGCCATTAACTTGCCAACAGTCTCCGAAAATATTAAATACATTAGTTAATCACGGCTGGTTCATATTTTCTATGCACTAATTTATTATTCTAAAAAACTAAGCTTTAAAATACTCGACATTCAACTCTGTTTATTATTTACTTATTTATTGGATGTCACTATTGAATTTTATGTGTTAATAAATTTTGTTATTTACCAACACGTGTTTTTTTACTGCTGAATGTGAATGAAAGTGTAATTTGCCCCCCAGGGCCCCTGGACATAACCGTTTCTCCACTGTAGCTATTCCAAGTTTCAGATAACGTTATAATACATACGTGTACCAAATTTCACGTGAAACTCTATATTTAATTTTATCAACTCTTTTAATAAGGGAGTAGGGGTGGTGGGGGGACGAAAAATATTATAAAAGGACCTGAGGCCTTCGCTTCTAGTATATACATCAAATTTCAAGTTTTTGTACTCTTACCAGCTTGCTTTGCATATTTTCCCCTATCTACCCATATTTAATCCCCAACCCTTTAACGAAATCATCAAAATATAATCTAGTTCCGGATGCCGTTATAGTACATATGTGTACCAAATTTAAAGTGAATATTTCAATTTTATTTTATCTACCCCTTTAATAATGGAGTGGGGTGGTGGGGGGGTTGAAAAATATTATATAAAATCTGAGGCCTTGGTTTCTAGTACATACACCAAATTTAATTTTCTGTACTCTTACTAGCTTGATTTACTTATTTTCCCCTATTTACCCCTATTTAACCCCCAACCCTTCAACGGAATCATCTCAAAATATAATCTGGTTCCAGGTATCGTTATGATACATACGTGTACCAAATTTCATCTGAATATCTCAATTTTATTTTATCAACCCCTTTAACAATGGAGAAGCGGTGGTGGGAGGTTGAAAAATGTTATAAAAAATCTGAGGTCGTGGTTTCTAGTACATACACCGAATTTCAATTTTTTGCACTCTTACCAGCTGGCTTTACTTATTATCATCTATTTACCCCTATTTAACCCCCAACCTTTCAACGGAATCATCTCAAAATATAATCTGGTTCCAGGTGTCGTTATGATACCAAATTTCAAGTGAATATCTCAATTTTATTTTCTCAACTCCTTTAATAATGGAGTGGCGGGTTGAAGAATATTATATAAAATATCTGAGGCTTTGGCTTCTAGTACATACACCGAGTGTCAAGTTTCTGTACTCATACCATCTTGCTTTACTTATTTTCCTCTATTTAACCCCCAACCCTTCAACGGAATCATCTCAAAATATAATCTAGTCCCAGATGTCGTTATAAGACATACGTGTACCAAATTTCAAGTGAATATCTCAATTTTATTTTATCAACCCCTTTAATAATGGAGTAGGGGTGGTGGGAGATTGAAAGATATTATGAAAAAATCTGAGGCCTTGGCTTCTAGTACATACACCGAGTTTCAAGTTTTTGTACTTTTACCAACTTGCTTTACTTATTTTCCACTATTTACCCCTACTTAACCCCCAACCCTTTATCAGAATAATCCCCAAATATAATCTAGTTCCTGATATCATTATAATATATACGCGTACCAAATTTCAAGTGAGTATCTCAGTTTTATTATAGCAACCCTTTTAATAATGGAGTGTGGGAGGGCGGTGAGGCGATGAAAAAATTTTGAGGCCTTGGCTTGTAGTACGTAATTTCAAGTTTCTGTACTCTTACTAGCTTGCTTACATATTTCTCCCCTCTTTTACCCCTATTTACCCCCAACCCTTCAACGGATATCTTCAAAAAACAATCCAGTTCCAGATCTCGCTATAATATATACATGTACAAAATTTCAAGTCAATATCTTAAGCCGTTCCGGAGAAAACGTGCGGACAAAAAAGTTACAGAGTGACAAGAATTTTTTCCCTCAAATTTAAAATTTCGACGTTTCATGGCATTCTAGATCTATTTCAAGAAAAGAAATGTTTGGAATTTTTTTTTACGATTGGCATACTTCCAATCCACTACGTGGATATGATAGTAAGAGTACAAATATTTCAAAAACTTACCATCTCTTTTTTTCTCATAATGGAATATCACATCAAAACCAAAAAGCACGGCAGTATTGGCACACAAAAAGATACCCAGTTTTTTCGGTAAAGCATCTTGTTGTTGTATAAGAAATCGCGTAAAAAAGGACAGGTACCAAAGTAGTCCGCTAACAATAGCGGCAGTATTCGCTGTAAATAATTTTGATAAATGTTTTTCTTTCCCAATGTTATTTTGAGTCATTTATACCTTTAGAAAATAATACGCTCAATGCAAAACAAAAAGTAATAATAGAGCAGATGTAAAACATATAGAAGACGAGGATGACGGTTGGGTCAGAGTAATTAAATAATACGTGTTTCATAGATTTATGCCATTTTACTTTCAATAATACAGTCATTAGTATCACCGAAATCATTAAAAGTATAAATGATTTCATAAACCAGGCCGTCCAATGCAACCAATTAGGTAATCCCATTATCTTCATAGACTCCTAAAAATCAAGTTAACACTTTAGAAAGAAAATGTATAAAGTAAATAGACCAATATTGTCTAAATGTTATTTGTGGCATTATCTTAATTTTTTTCTTCTTCAATTCTTTGGGAATTTCACTGCCACATGTATGTTTTCTTTCTAAGCGGTGCTAGGGGAATCTACAAAATATATCACAATTAACCAGTATGTTACTGGTAAGAAAACCTCTACGCCTGTGACTTTTACATCAAAGGATCTGTTAGAGGTTGGTTTTATTTAAATAAACAAGAGAAATAAGTATAAAAACTTGAAATTAAATATTTCGCCGACGTTTCGGAAATCTAATATGTTTCCTTTTTCAAGTCTTTTTTTGAAAAATCTTTTTAGCTGTGTATGATAAATACACAGCTATAAGAATGTTTGTTATGTTCAATATCCATAGATACTTACTATTTACATAGAACTGTTGATATAGTTAACAGTTTTTTTAGTTTTTATGCAATGTTAAGTTTGTGAAGTTGTTCTTTTAACATTGGCAACCAAGCTGTACCGTAGATGTCTGTACAACTTGGTTGCCAATGTTAAAAGAAGAACTTCACAAACTTAACATTGTATAAAAACTAAAAAAACTGTTAACTATATCAACAGTTCTATGTAAATAGTAAGTATCTATGGATATTGAATATAACAAACATTCTTATAGCTGTGTATTTATCATACACAGCAAAAAAGATTTTTCAAAAAAAGACTTGAAAGGAAACATATTAGATTTCCGAAACGTCGGCGAAATATTTAATTTCAAGTTTTTATACTTATTTCTCTTGTTTATTTAAAAAAAAACAACCTCTAACTGATCCTTTGACGTAAAAGTCACAGGCGTAGAGGTTATTTACCAGTAACATACTGGTTAATTGTGATATATTTTGTAGATTCCCCTAGCACCGCTTAAAAAGAAAACATACATGTGGCAGGAAGTCCCAAAGAATTAAAGAAAGAGAAAAAAATAAATAAATAGACAAAGTTAAAGAGGAAAATAGACCAATTTTGCATCAAATTGAGGTAGAATGTTGCTTTTTTTGAAATGGTTAGATATTATATTTACCTAGACTGGCGAATAAGAATTTCTTCTAGATTTTTTTGACAGCCAAAAGAATTTTGAGATCACAGGTATTTCGCGATAACTTCTATTTTTCGAAAAGCTTGCAAAAAAGTTTTTCAGATAAGACTTGCAGACAATAACGTTAGCTATCGCCTTGTTTATGCCCGATTTCAAAATAGTGAAATATAACCTCACAATTTCAAAAAGAACAAGGACGTCGGTTTACTCCTTTGAACTAAAAGGTAAAAACATGAAAATGAATATTTTCTTTTCGGATTATGAAATAGATATATAAACCTAAAAGAGCCTAAGAGTAAAGATGCTTATGATACCAACATGAAAATTCTCAATTGTATCAAATACATTAGTATCATTCCACTCCAGAAACTAATTAATGAATGCATCGGGAAGTATGTGTTTCCTAAATGTCTCAAACTGTCAAAAGTGTTACCTGTGTTTAAAAAAAACTGTATTGATGATCCGGCTAATTGCAGACCTATTTCCATCGTGCCATTATTTGCCAAAATATTTGAGGTAGTTCTCAAATTTCAAATCACGAATTATTTTGAAAATTATCATCTATTTAATAGTTGTCAATATGGTTTTAGGTCAAAATTGTCAACGACGTTAGCAATTAATTCGTTAATGAATGTAATAAATCAAGGTTTCAAGGACAAAGAATTTGTGCATGTGCAATATTTAGACCTAAGTAAGGCTTTCGACTGTGTGCCTCACAATATTTTAGTGAAATTTTATAAATTCTCTGAGGGCAGCAGAAAATTGTTTATGCCATATTTAACTGAACGTCATCAATTTGTTCATTTTAATAACGCTAATTCGGGTAACATTGATATTAGGTTTGGTGTCCCTCAGGGTTCTGTTTTGGGACCGGTTTTATTTCTTATTTATGTTAATGATTTGCCAAATAGTAGTCCCTTAGCAAATTCCACTCTCTTTACTGACGACGCGACATTGGCTCATTCCCATAATTATTGTAATATTTTATTATCAGAGGCTCAAAACAGCCTGTCTATGGTTCATAACTGGTTTTTAATAAATAAGCTAGTATTAAATAATGATAAGACAGAGACTATGATTTTTTCGTTACGACAGCACCCTGTACAGATGACCTCCAATTGCGTTAAATTCTTGGGCATTATTTTAACTTCAGCTCTTTAGCTGAATCGCGCCAGAATACTCTTAGTTCAATTACAACACATTAATTTATGCTTATTATAAACGACAAAATACAGAACAAATGTACTTAAACTCTAAAATTGATCATGGTTCGTAAAACGAGAATTTACTATACCATGTAAGTAGATGACGACCGATCAGACGTTAAGCCAAGAGTGTCGATATTATCTCAATCGAAATAAGACGTCTCAAAAGTGGGCAGTAAACTTTAAACCCTCGACCAATTAAAATCTTCTCTACTTTAAACCGTACCCCTATTTGAAATTACCTAACGGACCACGGTATTTACCATATGGCCTATCTAATATTTTATACCACTAAAGCAGATGAAAACCCCCTTTTGTTCTTTACTTTGCTTTTGTATAGAGGAAAAAATCTTCCTTATTTGACCTATCTATTTTACTGTATATTACATTATTTTCTGGAATCCTCTCTCAACTGCCTTAGTCTTGAAAATATAACTAGCCCCCCCTGTAAGTCGTATTTAAACAAGTGTTTGACGGATCCTTAACTTCAAGTAAGAAAAGCGAATTGGACATAAAATAATTTAGATAGTTATTTATTGCTTGCAAGTGAGTAACGTCGACTATCTAATAAAGACTAAAGTTAACAAAGCATGTTTCCTGGGCTCTAAAATAAATCCGTTTGCAACATAGAACAGATGTTTCTATGTCCAGCGTTTTACGTTATTGTACTAAAGTCTCGACCCTTAAAATATTACCGAGATCGGAACTAAGAGGATACGATGATTCTATATGCAACAGGGCCAGACTTGGCTCCCCTAATTTGACTTTTGTTACAATTGTTATATCCTAGCTTTTATATCCCTAGGATGGCCGTAGAATAACATTGTACTGTCTGGGTATATAAGTCCAGTTTCGAATTTCTTCACAAATCTGCCTCGACAGTTTTATAGCCAGAAGTCTGACGAATATTTAGAAAAAAAATATTGCGATTTGGCAAAATTCAAAGGTTGTAGAGAATTTCGAATGGTGACTTTTTTTCAGCCCCATTATGTGCCGGGGGATGGCGATTTTTGATATTTATAGAAAATTTTGATTAACAGAGTATTCATTGAGTGTTCTTTGTTCCTTTGATAGCGAACGGTTTTTTGAAAATTTGTTTTTTCCAAAAATGTCGTTAATTATTTTACGAAAAACGGCGGCGAATATTCCTTTGTTTCTTCAAAGAGATGTTTCGGATCTGAATGATTTCTTATTTAAGTGATTAATGTTAAAACGGGACTTTAATGGTCAAAGGCAACGGCGTTTTCTTCGTAAATTTTAAAAAAGACGGTGTTCAATAATTTAAATGAAATTGACGCGAGCCATGACGAGCGGTACATGTTAGTTAATCTTTATGTAACAGATGAGTCGGCGATGGCATTATAAAATTACCTTTCTAAGGGTGATTTTCGTTCTGCAATTCCCTAATTGTATATGTGGCGACTTTGGTGATCTTAATCATATATTTTTTAATTGTTGAAATAACCAAGTACATACCGAGTGGTTCTGTAATGAACTAAGAAAAGGGGAATAATAGACCTGATGTGGCTACCCTATACATTGATCACAAGCGACTTTTTAGTATTTAAATTGATCATAGATTTTTTGGATAAAATTAATATTAAAATATAAGAGGAATTTATAGCTTAGCTTCGTCTCTCCTACTGTCCAACCTTTGTAAAATAATAACCAATTTATCCGAGGTCTACCTGGGTAGGTCTCAAAATGCCCTGACTGACCCCTGGGCAAGAAGTGTGTCACCCTTGTTGTAGATCCTGTTGGTTCATCTCGTCTTAGGTTCCGGTATCGATGCGGTTAGGGTATATAGGTATAGTTTATATATAAAAACATAATAATAATTATAATAAACAAAATTGAAAAATACAACATAAGTGGCTAAAGGACAAGTTTCCAAGGCCAAAGAGCTAGAGAAAAAAAAGGGTGATTTTCAAAATAATTTTAGTAAATATTGCGTGGGCCGTGACATGCGATGTGTGCATGTGTAATTTGTATGCACGTGGCAGATTTTTTACTTTTATGGCAATTAATTATTTTTTATTAGCAACACGCGCTTAGGAATAAAAATTTGAATCATCCTAAAATTAGACGATGGCTTTATATTTGTGATTTGAGTTTTGCGATCGAAAGGGTACCTGGTTATGCTTTTTTGGGCACCGAAATTTCTGTAATATCTCTACAAAATATTGTGTCCTTCAACAGGAACACCATGCACCTACTTGCCTTTAACTGTTTTTCCTTCTCAGTTGCAATTCTCTTGACAGTATCAATGCATGTGTAAATAAAAGTTAACATTAATATGTCACTCATCATGTAATTTATTAAATCCAACATCTCGTCCTTATTCCACTCGGCACTGGGATATCTTCTCAGGTTTATTAAAGGAGAAGGGTTTTTAGCCAACCATGTTTTAACTGTACTAATATCGCCGTCATTTAGATATTTAAGATTGTTCCTAGCCAGTACCACAGATAGTGTTAAAAAATGCTGAATTGCTGAGAATCCCTCCTGGTAGTATACTAAAACGACATATATAAAAAATGTAATTAATCACACACAGAGTTATAAAGTGGATTATTTGGAGAAGGTGCGTATGCTTTTTATGAATATACTGCTCAAAAGTAAAAATATCGTGAACGCTAACATTTGGAGCAAAGTTGACATCATTATTGAGAAAGCAACCTACTATAATTTTAGCAATTAACTTACAGGATGGTCAACCCAAGAAATTATTAGGACAATACCAGACTCTTTTATAAAGCAATTGCAAAGCAGAAGGTAAATGTTTTATTTAAGTCTGACTCGATAGTTTGATAGTTTGGTAATAAACTAAAGAAAATTATTCAATAAGTATACACAATACATTTGTCCATGAGCAGAATGATTGCCAAACAAAGCATAGTCGTGTGTACCCAATGTCCATCCCCGTGAGTAAATGAAATAGTTAATTATATATCAAAGTATATATTAATATAATACCAAATTATTTTTCATTTTGACACCTTTACCTATTGGTAGTGCATGGTCATATTACAATGTGATGCTACTACCCATGCTAAGATAATAAAGGAAGATTCACTTTGCTTAGGGTGGACAATGGACACCCAACTGCAGAGTATTTGATTATGTCAGGATTTACAGGTGATTTAAATGCGGTGG
Organism: Stenurella melanura; assembly: GCA_963583905.1. Classification (NCBI taxonomy): domain Eukaryota; kingdom Metazoa; phylum Arthropoda; class Insecta; order Coleoptera; family Cerambycidae; genus Stenurella; species Stenurella melanura. The sequence goes on from OY757309.1 coordinate 202,134,488, forward strand.
GTTCAATCATAAAACAGAGACCTATGAAGGAGGTATGTTAGATGTGGTGGGAATGGTCATGAAATAGAAGAGTGTCAAAGTGAGGTTTTAAAATGTGTGGGACATGGGAAAGCCGCGGAAAAGTGAAAATCTTAACCCGCAGAGGTGCATTTTCTTCAAATGACACTATACGGCTTACGTTTATTTGGACTGTATTTATACCTGTGACTCTTAAAAAGAGAATGCCGTACAAGAATAATGGGACAGAAGTACAGGAAAAATATTCGTTTTCCTGTGTACTAAGGTGATATGACACGGTACAGCTTTTATGAAATTCGAGTTATATTAACAAGGATGATTTTTTTTGCTATGCCGCACAAATCGGTTGGAACATGGGGAGACAAACGCAAGATCAACCCCCGTCCTAGACCTCTAGCAAGGCTGGTGATTTGACCCTGTACGGCATCAATTCCAAAAGATTATACGACATTTCAAATCTTTAAAAAAACATAACCCGTCTAAAAAGAACGGGTATTATCAATGCAAGTAAAGAAACCACCCCCGAGAAAGGGAAAAACTCACGTTTTCTAAGGTAAGTTTATTTGATACTGTACGGCCATTTATTTTTTGAATTAACATAGGTTAGAATTTTTATTTTATTTAGTAGCCGTACAAAAATAATGGACAATGATAAAATTGGAACATTGCAAAAGAAGCGAATTTTTTTTAAATTATGCAAATTAAAAATTCTCTATTTTTTAATACAATGGATAGACTTTCAACTTTACATCGTTTTTCCTTTCCTTAACTATAAAATAATACAAATGTGTTCATGCCGTACATTTTCATTGTTGGGATTTTGGACACTAGATTACGTTATTTGTGCGATTTACACGACCCTTAGGTCATTATAGACGGCGTTTGCAAAATATTACTGAAAATAGCAAAAACTGATAAACACTCACAATGCCGTACATTTTAGATCGGCCACAATTAAATACTACATCCAAATATATATTTCAAAGACAATTTTTTTTTTGAAGTATAGTGGGAAATTGATAGATATAACTTTTAAACTTTAAAATAGAATTTAATATTAATGATAGAAAAATGTGTACAAATTACCCAAAATTTTCTGTTTTTGATTAACATTTTTTGAAAACTTTAGGAAAAAATTATGTTACTGTCTTTGAAGTCTACAAAATTTTAGTAGGTATGTTTCGTAAGTTTATTTTTAGGCAAACGTTTTTTTCCAACATTTTCACTTTTACAACATATTACATTTGGAAAACCTAAAAAATGTTATTTGTCGTTCATATGATAAGAATAATATGCATAAATTACTTACTGATCTATTATAATAGATTTAACAAAAACTTTCAAATTCGCGTGATGGTTTCTTCAACAGTAAATTATAAAATATTATATTTCATACATTTGTATAGTTAATTTCAGGTGAAATCGACACATACTAGTTTTTTACTGTTTAATATAGGGATGTAAGCGGTTATAATAAAAGTACAAAATTTTCTATAATGGCGCTATTATTTTATTTTCAAAAATTTATGAAATCTTTACTTTATTTTTAAAAGATTGTCTTCTAATTTGGAAATGATTAGAAAACAGTAAATAAATTGCAAATATTTATATTATCTTAATTTTTACAGAAGATACTAAAAAGACAAAATTGCACTAATTAACTGCGTGGTTGAAGTATTCTTCATTGTCACTATCCGAATCTTCACTGTCACTTTTGGAATTACTACTGTCTATCTGAAATTGCGTCTTCTTCGGATTCTGAAATACAAGTATATTTTAGATATTAAGAAGGCATTACAACTTAAGAGTTTAAGAAAAAAATAACAATATTTTACAAAGTATACGAATATAAATGCATCATTTTAAGTTCGTCATATGAAAAAAGAATATAAATATGGTAGCAATAAGAATTTTAAATGCTGTTAGTATATAAATTATGTATCAATTAAGATATCAATAAGAAGTGCAACGATTTCAAAACATAATTTTCTGCATATTGCAATATACCTATTAATCAACATTTTTCAAAAATACTTCGATTTTTAAAAACTGCCAGTTAATTTATTTGTCTGCTGTTTTTCATTTTAAAATTTATTAATTTTTTCGAATGTTTGTTATGAATATTTTAAATATCCGGAAAGTGCTTTTTGAAAGATAATTTTTTTATTCATTTTATTTACCTGCATTTTCATCCGTTTGATCCAGTTTTTCATTTCCTTCAATAACATCGCTGACATTCCAGGACAGAACATTCTTCGCCGTTAAACCAATGGAACGCATATCTATTGTTATTCAAAATTCAAATTCAAATTCAAAATTCAAAATTCAAATATTTATTGGTCCTTTTTGATCATGTACATGATACAGGGCAGGTCATTTAGGCACAATTTTACATACATAATATAAAAAAAAACTTATACTAATGGCCAATATAGTATTATACACTAGAACACACAACTGTATAAGACAAAACATTAGGGAGAGACGAACAATGTAAAATTCGGAAACAAATTAAAAGTTTAGTAAACAAAGTTTATAAATACATGTTAATTTGTTGATTAGACTTAACGTTATATATAAAAATAAATTCTGATACAGAATAGTCAATTTAAGTTCAGATTCGAGTGTATTTGTTCCTAAAGACAAATATGTGTATAACAAAAGCACAGTTTTAAACTTGCCATTAAAACGAAAACAAACAAAGAGAGATATACAAAAATATGAGTAGATTACATAGCCTATGCACATTTATATGTCATAGAAATTAAATTAAACAAAGTAAGTGGAGTAGTCTATCAGTTAAAATATTCCGTGGTGTTGATAATGCATTTATCAAGCAAGAATAGCTTAAGTTTTATTTTTTTTAATGTATTTTCCTTGTCTATTGATTTTATATCATTTGGCAGGTAATTAAATATTTTAGCACCTATGCGGGTGGGGGCTTTAAATATTTATGATATTTAGTCTGGAGAAAGGTAGATGTAAAATATTTATTTGGCGAGTATTTATCTGGTGATAATTACCATTTGTTAAAAATTTATGTTTATTATTGAAAACAAATAAACAAATTTCAAAAATATATAAACTATATAAAGCGAGTATTTTAAATTTCTTGAAGATCTCTTTGCACGTGTGAGTGCTGGATACGCCAGCAATACATCGTAAAATTTGTTTCTGAGCAACAAACACGTCATGTGAAAGGGTAGAGTCCCCCCAAAAGCAGATTCCATATCTTAATCGACTTTCTACCTGAACATAGTACAATGTTATTAACTGATCCTTTGTAAAAATGGACTTTAGGTTTGTAAATAAAAAACAAATAGAAGATAATTTAGAAGATAAATATTTACATTGTTTTCCAGTTCAAACAGGGTTCAATGTATAGTCCTAGAAATTTAAAGTTGTGTTCGTTAGCTTGAATGCAGAATGTGTCTTTGTTATTAATAGATAAATTGATGTTAGATGTCTTATTTTGATATGAATGAAATCTGCTCAGTTGCGTTTTATCCTTGTTAAAATATAGGGAAATACCGTTGAACCAGTTTATTAAGTGTTCAACAGAGTCTTCGTATTTGTTTTTTAAGGTAATGTCGCATTTATCTGATACGATGTCTGCGTACAAAGTAAGGCATACCTCATTAGATAGTGTAATAATATCGTTGATATATAAAATGAAGAGAATGGGACCTATTACGGACCCTTGGACTACGCCCATGTTTATTTATTTTAGCTCTGAGGTGTAATTACGTATTTCATTTTGATTTACGTGATTTATACTTACATATTGGTTACGTGACTTTAGGAATGATGAGATCCAACTCGGTGATGGTTCTCTTATTCCACATCTGTCCAATTTACTTATTAGAATATCGTGCTGTATTTGTAGATTTCCCGCGACGGAATCCATGTTGGTATTCCGTAAGGGTATTACATTTATTAATTCGTCAACTTCCATCCATATTTGGTAAGATCAATTATCGTTGGCGTCTTAAGATGTGCGTTACACCAAATTTGTGCGATGTGTATTGATCTTTTTATGTACTACTGTAGTTCTCGGTAAGATGGTGGAAAAGACGTTTCTTCCAATTCGGCTGATTTCTTTATAAATTGTTCATTCTCGCTTCTGGGTTTATAAATCTTATTGAAAATAAGTGACCGTGCCTCAAGCAGCTTTTCTATTTCATCTTTTATTTAAGTCATTTACTGACCATATTAACCAGACTACAACCTCCGCATTAAGAATATCGCAATTTTCATGATCCCACTGCGTTAAAAGTGCTTTATTTTGCTTATGTCAGATGAAAGTTAGAATACGGTTCCTTAATCTGGCACCCGTTTTATAATGTGCATGAACAGGGCGTTGAAAATGTTCAGAGGAAGTTTATCAAATTCTTTCAATATAAGATCACAGGAGTATACCCCGAAAGGGGCTACTCTCAGCATCTGTTGTTAAATTCATTGGGTTTTCAATCGCATCATCTAAGAAGAGTGTTATTTGCAGTAGGATTTATTTACAAACTTTTACATAATAAAATTGATTGCATCCTCAAGAGTCTCGACTACTTTTCACTCATCTATCGCTAGAACTAATATATTGTCACGATCACCTTTATGTATGTCGGATAGGCCAGGGGCAAGAGGCGTTTTAGGGCGGATCTGTTAGATTTAGGACACACATTGATAAACATAATAAAATCACTTAAGTAATAGTCGCATAAATAACAAAGTAACATGATTTATGATTTATCTAAACAGGTAAGTGTCTTAGGATTGAAAATACAAACAATACCACCAAAATACTGGAGCTAGCAGTCCACTACTGCCAGTCCCGCGATTTCAACTATTCTCTACCGAGTTTATCTTAAGACTAGGTACTTATCTACGGGATCATCAGGCATATTGTTCCGCTCGCCGGGAAGAGGGCTCCCAGTGGCTCCAGACGTCACCTCATAGTTCACACGACCACATTTTCGAGATGTTTACTCTTCACATTCCTTAATCTGTACTTGTTGACAACGTTCTCTTGACTTCAATGAATTATGAACTAACGGGCGTCTACAAGACTGTCGAAAGTATTGGAAGGCGTCCGCAGGAACGCAAAGGGGACGTCTCCGACATATACAATGTGCAATAGTGTTAATGGCGTTGCTATGTACTGTGATATATATCATAATAACTTAAGCGAGCTAACGAAAATTATCACTGACCATATCAATCTCATTTGACATTCATTTACATTTATATTCTTACCTAGCTTAAGTTAGTGTACTTAATTTGATCCACTTTTTGTATTTTATTATTTTTGTCATACTTTTTATTCGCTTACATATATACATATATGTTTTTATTATCTCTTTCGTCTCTTCTTTTCTTTCTCTTCATCTTTCTCGATTCTAAATAATTCGTCTTAATATATTAATTAACTTAATTTAAATAACTTTGACTTAGTTTAGTTTAGTTTATACAAACTTAGTTTATACAACTTAAATTTTGTCCTGTAATTGGATTACTTTGTATTCTGTTAGGCAATAAAGTATTTATTATTATTATTTATTATAAGTCATAAAAAAGATCGATAAATATTTATTTTTATAAAGTATCATTTATTTACGCACTGTTTCGACATAATATAGCGGAAAATTTTCGGAAAATCATTTTACATTTCAGATCTATTAATTTTGAATGATGGGTTTAGAATAATTAGAATATCAAGTATTGCTCAAATGTAATAAAGTCTTACAATAATTTTTTATTCAGGAAACCTCACTTTGGGACGGAAAGTTAATTTTCCAGACACATGTACCAACTAAAATGTACGGCATGGTAATAAAAATTTTTATTATATAAAATAGTATTAAAATAATCAAGATTTATATGGTGTCAAATCGCCACCCTTGATTGAGGTCTAGGACGGGGATTGATCTCGCGTTTGTCACCCCATGTTCCAACCGATAGCAACCGCATAGCAAAAAAATTCATCCTTGTTAATATAAAAATCGAATTTCATAAAAACCGAAAGGTGTCATATCACCTTAGTACATAGAGGTCACTTTTCGGAAAACGAAAATTTTTCTTGTACTTCTGTCCCATTATTCTTGTACGGCATTTTCTTTTTAAGAGTCACAGGTATAAATACAGTCCAAATAAACTAAGCCGTACAGTGTCATTTGAAAAAAATGCACCTCCGTGGGTTACGATTTTCCCTTTTCCGCGACTTTCCCATGTCCCACCTAAAATGTACGGCACAGGGCTCAAAGTGATTTATTTTTGTATGACTACCCCTTAGCATGGGCTTGTGGCCTAATATAGCAATCAGAGGAACCTGTGTATTATATAAATCCTGCCATCAAAATGCATGCATGCGAAATAAAGTAGATCTCGTAGAAGCTTTCCTAAACAAGAACAAAATCGATGTTTCTTGCATGGCAGAGCATTGGTCATCAGAAAATCAGAGTACTTTAATTAAAATTGAGGGTTAGAACTTGGTCAGTAATTTCCCTAGAAAACTACATAAGAATGGCAGTATCGCGATATGTTGTAAACAAAATTTTACTCATAATGTGAACGAAATAAAGGAGGTACATCATGTATCAACAGAAAAGGTTTTCGAAATTTGTGGTGTGAAGATGATGTTAACAAATAACTGTTGCTTAAATATTTTCTGTATATATAGGTCAACAGGGGACGTAAATTTATTTCTATCAATTTTCTAAAGAATCATACAAAAAAGTATATATAAAAAATATACTATATACTATTATATCTGGTGGTTATATCTGGTGATTTAACTATTGACTACCAAACAAATTCTTTATACAAAAACGAACGTCAGGATATTTTTCATTCTTATGACTTTATTAAATGCATCGATAGCCCTACAAGATCTACCTCCACTTCTTCTATGCACCGATTTTGATAAAAAAAAATTAAAAATGTTTCTAGCAACGTAATTTTTAATGCTATATCTGATCATTCTGAACAAGTTTTAGAATTAAATTGTAACAGGGAAGTTAATACAGAAAGAAACAACATATTTTAGAATATATAGCTAAGCTAGTTATGATACATATCTATACCACGTAAGTAGGAAGTCATGGTTTGAAATTTATCAGACTGCTCATGTTAATATAGGGTTTGAGACTTTTGTAAATATGTTAAGACATTACGTAGACACATCGTTCCGTATTACAAAAATAAAACAAAACATATTTAAACCCTAAATTTGGCTAACATGAGGCATTAAAATTTAGGCAGGAAAGCTTAAAGAAGTGTATCATAAAATGCGTATAACAAATAGCCAGATTGACGCAGAATACTATAAAAAATATAAAAACATTTACAAAAAGGTCATCGTAGCTGCTGAAAAATTGTATAATGATAGACTAATATCAGAAATCAAATAACAAATGAAGAACTGTTTGGAAAATAATAAACAACAACATAAACAAAAATAAAAATTCTGCTGAAATATCACACTGTAACACGAAGGAAGAAGCTAATGGTACCAGAGGGCTCCCTCTCCATGGCGCTACCATCGCATGCCGGCCACCCTCAAGCAGCTACGTGAGGCCAACCTCTACCCCGATTAGGAAGATAAAACCGAAGCGCAGCCCTTCCAAGTCAGTGTGCTCGTCCGCTCTGCCTCTGAATAGCTTACCTGGCTGACCTGACGTTGCGACCTAGCCTACTGTGGATTATCTGACTGCTCTGTCTCTGGATAGCCTACCTGGCGAACGGGTACAATCTGGACTATCTAACTTACTCCTGGTGCTCCACTCTCGCGATTTAAACCGTATCAAATGTATTGTATAATATTAGTTAAGTGGCATTAAAGCCAATATATTTCAACTGTGAGACTTATTGTCAACCACTACATCCCCCCCCCCCAGGCTAAAGAAGGACACCTACACAATTCCCGCTTACATTGGCGCCCAATTAAGTGCACGAACGCCGACGACGCCGGTCACCAAAAAACAATTGCTCTGCCTCTGAATAGCTTACCTTGTTACGGGTACAATTTGGACGTTGCGATCTGACTATTTTGGATACATCATCAAAACCACCATCACAGACAGTTGCCCTGCTTCTGAATAACTTTTGCGAACTGCCTATTTCTGCACGTCATCAAGGAAGACGCCGTACGACCAGCCAGAAAGGAATTATAACGGGAAACGAAGTATGAACATTTGAGCTAGCTACGGCCTAATTTACCTCCACGCGAACACCTATGTAATATACTCTATAAACTGCGTCACTTGGACGCCATTTTATCTAAACAGGTGAGGGAGCATTTTTCCGTAGCTTATCCTGCTCTGCCCTTTCTATTCGAGAATTTGATGAGTATCAGTAGTAACTTTAAATACATTTTTAAAAATATTAAACCGCCTTCAAGAAATGGTCGCTAAAATTATGAAATCAAGTTTCACCCCACCTGGTTAATTGATCCTTATTACCTTATAAAAACATTCTAATAATGAAGAATCTGGCAAAATTGAATGAATCTTTAATCGAATAATGGCCAATTAACTGGATGAGAGTGGAAACTCGTATTGTAATTTTAAGTGATCTCCATGTAAGGCGGCTGAATTTTTGTTTCGATTTTATTTTCAAAATTTAAAACTATTTTCTTACTTGGAACCCTTTGTAAATTCATTCATTTGAATCAACGTTTGAAAATGGTACGCTAAAGTACCGAAACTGCAGTAACGTGTATGTTACAATAAATTTTAGTGGTAGAAAACAAAGTAGTTTTCCTTCTCATAAAACATATTGCGTTGGATAGTCGTTTTATATCACTTTTTTAAAAATTTGATTTTCACAAAATAAAGTTACAATTAAAACATTTACTTCCACTATGAAAATTTGAATGATTCAATAATACTATATAATGCTAGCTATAAAATAATTATGTCTGGCTCTAGTACCTCTATGGATTGTATTAATAGAATGGAATAAAATAGAATAGAATAGAAAGAAATTTGCTCATGTTATACATACATAAATAATGTCTACACACGTCGGTGGTAAATAACTACTTAATTTAAAAACAATTAAAAAGTTAAAAGAATATATTAATAGGGCCACAAAAACACAATGTAAAATAAGTGGTAATAATAAACATAGTAGAGGAAAAACGTAAATACAAAATTGTTTAAAACACAAAAACAAGCAATGCAAAAATGCTAAAATATAGCGTTGATTATAATAATCTAATAACAATTAGACAGACGATAAATTAGGCAAGGAGCCAAAAATCAAAATATTCGTCATATGAATAAAAGGCATTCTGTAAAAGAATATTTTTTTTTATTTTTTGCATAAACGTGTTACGCCCATTTCAAGTTTTTGTAAGTCTCTAGTAACAGATTTATAGATAGACATAAGTGAGAATTTTGAGATTTACTCGCTCTTTATTTGAGCAATCTTTTTGTTTTCATTCTAGTGTCATGGTTATGTATGTCCTCCTGCTTGGTAGCTTTGTTATCACTTTTTAATTTCTTTTAAATAACACAAGCATTCATATACCGGGTGTAATAGGATCATGGTATACCCCTCTTTCTCCTTTAGTTTTGAAGATAATTGATTGAAATTTAGGATATACTACATACATAATAAACGGCAATTTATGACGTACAATTGATTTTTTTTCATTTCCGGTTTCGCCGGAAGTGACACTAACTTTCGATTTTGAAATGAAACATCCTAGATTAGATTAGGAAGGAGGAGATGGCCAATTGGCCTTGACCACCGAGACCCCCATGGATCTATTGTGGTGCTCCTGTTTGTTTTCCTCAGAGCTCCTTATCCAGCTTTGTCCTTTGTATCAGATTCCACAGCCTTGATAAGGACTGCTTAGTGTATCTATCAGCTCTTGGTTTTTCCTCATCCAGCAGTTGGAACCTCAGTCTAGCAAGGCCTTCACAATGGCACAATATATGGAATGAGGTTTCCTCTGCCTCTTGGCAGAATCTGCATATTGTCGTGCTCTGCTAAGCCCATTAGACTGAGATGTCTATTAAGTCGACAGTGACCGGTGAGAAGGCCTACTATTATTCTAATGGCATTTCTATTTTGGCCTAATGGATCCTCCGTAAATTTGGCTGATCGTTCTTTAATGAACTCTTTAGCCTGTCTATGTCGTGGGAAATTTTTCCACCATTCCAGAGATCTAATTTGCACCCATTTGTTAATGGGTGCCCAGGTAACGCCCTATAAGGGCGTTACCTGGGCCTTCCCTGGCCAGTTCATCGGCCTTCTCATTTCTCGTGTGTTCCTTATGTCCTGGTACCCACGCCACGGTCACTTTTTTCTAACTCCATAGGTCTGTAAGGGCTTTTATGCAGTCCCATACAAGTCTCGATTCGACTTGTATGGAACCGATTGCTTTCAGAGCAGCCTGACTGTCGGAAAAAATGGTAATCGACTAATTAACAGTTCCTTGTCTTGTAATTTCCTTTGTGCACCACTGTATTGCGGCCACTTCAGCCTGGAATACTGTGGCGTATTTTTCTAGACTTATTGGGATTTTCGTTTTGGATCTTATCCCATAAATCCCTGTTCTGTCTTAAAGCCGTCTGTATACCAGACTGTTTGTACCGGTATTGGAGGACCGTTTTTCCAGTCTTCCCTGTCTGGTATTTTAATTTTGAAATTTTTATTAAAGTTATACTTTGGGACTGTAGTGTCCGTGGGCATTCCTAGAATGGGACCTGCCTTCAGCTCTAAGTATAACTTCTGGTGCTCTGTTCCGTGCTGCTGCCTTATTGGTGTGGAGCCTTGCATTAGCCTGTGCACCGAACGAGCTTCTCCTTGGATAAATATATGTAGTAATGGCAAGTCCAGAAGGACTTCCAGTACACCTGTTGGAGCAGTTTTATGGCTCCCGTGGTGCACAGGCAGGCAAGCCCTTGTACGCCACTCAACAGCCTTATTGTTCCCAACTGCATTGTCTTAGTCCACCATGCTATTGATCCGTAGGTTATCATGAGTCTTACTACCCTAGTATACAACCAGAGGGTCATTTTGGGATTTAACCCCCAATTTCTTCCACACATATGCCTATACCTTCCAAGGGCTACTGTTGCTTTCTGTGTGATTTTTTCCATGTGGCAATTCCATGTCAGTTTTTGGTCAAAAATGACTCCTAGGTATTTTTCCTCACTTGCAAATGGAATTTCCACACCGTTGAGCACTAGAGGCTTTAGGCCTTCCAAGACTCTTTTTCGCGTAAAAGTGACGACTATGGTTTTGTGGGGATTTATGGAAAGTCCTTCTTCATTACACCACCTGTCGACAATATTTAGGGCTCTTCGTGAACGCTCTGATATCGTGTTCGCAAATCACCCTCTGACAACTATTACTATGTCGTCAGCATATCCTAGGCAGTAAAAGCCTTCTGCAGACATTTTTCGGAGGAGGTCATCAACAAGGGTTGCCCACAGTAGTGGAGATAGTACCTCTCCTTGGGGGCAACCTGTGCTCGCTTTCGACTCCATGGTAGCGTCGCCAAAAGTTGATACTATTATCCTCTTCTCTAATCTGGCTTTAATACACTGGCAGAGCACTGTTGGGATTCCTCTGTTTAACAATGCATTAATTAACGAGTGCGTTGTTGCGTTGTTAAACGCTCCTACAATATCTAGAAAAGCGGCTACTGCAATTTCCTTGTCATCTAAAGACTTGACCAGTAGCCTATTTAAATCATCCAACGCGAGGTCTGTTGACTTTCCCGGCTGGTATGCATACTGACGATCACTAAGAGGATTTTCCCTTAGAACCTCGTCTCTAATATATCTGACCAGTAACCTTTCCAGTGTTTTAAGTAAGGAAGAGGACAGGCTTATAGTGTCCACGGAATAAGTCCCTATTTTCGTCCTCCGGCTGCTGGACGTTCCGTGCAGTCTGTGGGATCATTGTTGTTGGTGGCTGCCAGTCGTTCCCTGCATGATGGGGGACCGGCGTGGTCGGTTGCGGTGCGACGCACCCTGCATGATGGGGGGCCAGCGTGGTTGGTTGCAGCGAGACGTACCCTGCATGATGGGGGGCCAGCGTTGTCGGTTGCGGTGAGACGTACCCTGCATGATGGGAGGCCACCCTGGCCAAATTGGCCGTGGCGACGGCCAGTAAGTGCGCCAATTCTTCGTAGCTGGGTTGAGTCGTCGCTGCCTCCGTAGTGGCGGTGGTCCGGGTGTCCATTGTCGGGGCCTGGGTATGTCGCCGGTCTGCCGCTGGTGTGAGCCGATGCGAGGGTGGCGTCAGTTCCAGATGCTTGGGGAGTGTCTTGGTCATAGTCTCCCAGGCCACGTCGGAGGGTGGCGTCGATTCCTCTGAAAGCCCTTGACCCTCCTGGAATATGGAGCCGGGGCGAGGCGTCGCGGCGTCGGACGTCGTGGTGGTAGCATCGGTGGGCGGGGGTGTCGGCTGACTGAAAAGGTTCCCCTCGGTGTCTGACAGAGCGGGGTTGTAGGCTTTACCACTTCTGGTGGCCATCGTAGTCACTTATTTGTTTATTTATATTTTAGATAATTATTATTAATACTTATTCACTACTAATGAAACAACTGGTTAAACAAGAGAGTGCCAGGGGAGCACTGTTATCGTTGCTGCTGCTGAAGTTAAGTGGTGAACTGCTGGCGATCGACTGAATTGATAGCATTCTTTCTTATCTTCCATTTCCATTCGGCAAGATCATGATCGGATGATTAGGAAGGGAGATACAGGCCCGCAAAGTTTTTGCTGTATAGCGGGAGAAGGGAGAGGGGTGGGGGGTTCGGGCCGGGACCAAAGTCTTTTCTTTCGACTATTCTATTTTATAATTCCCCGATGTCCATACATTATCCGCCCGCGCGAATTACAAAAGGAAAAACAGAGCGGGTCGGGCACATAATAAAGGATGGCATTTCTGGCATGCATGACGAAGCACCAAGGGAATCTTCATTAATATCAGAACTGTGCAGCAAAGAACTGATAGATTTCATACTGCAATATGAAGATAGCGATGATGAATCAGCGTTAGACTGTGTCTGTCTGTAAACTGTACTGGGTACGGTAGACAGTAAACAATAAGCTCTCTGCTACAAACTATCTAAATTCATTTTTCTTAGTATCGTTCGGTTTGCGAGGGCCCGAAAATAGTCCCTTTAACATAAGTAGTTGTTGGGGTGTCATGTCGGTTGAAAAGATACATGAAAGTAATAACCAATCCTGTCTTGTTTCAAGTCGAGGAAACGAGATCAGTCAAACACATATTTAAGTACGACAACCCTTCACGCCGGGGGTCTAGCTAGATTTACAGGACTAAAGTACTTGATTCGGAGAGGATTTCAGAAAATATGTCTAATAGTCTTAGTAAGAACTAGATAGGCCAACTAAGGTAGATTTTCTTGTCCCGATACAAAAGCAAAGTAATGGACAAAGAGGTATTTTCATGTGCCTTACTGGCATAAATGTTAGATAGGACAAATTACGACAATAAAATAGCAGGGATTCTTTACAGCATTATGTGATGCACATGAAGTCATGCTTGGCAAATCCCATGGTCCGTTAGGTAATTTCAAATTGGGGTACGTTTAAAAGTAGAGAAGATGTTAATTGGTAGAGATTTCAGGGTATACCGCCCACATTTGAGAAGTCTTATTTTCTGTGAGGGAAAATAGGACTTCTGGGTTAGCGTTCTTTGGTCATGATTTAGCCACAGGGTGATAATAAATTCTTTCAGTGTGAAGTTTATGTAAATTTCGGTACTTTCTCGGTTGTAACGTAAATTCATGTCTTGTAATTATCTAAGAGTGTTCGGCCCGCGATTAGTCTAAAGATTTGAAATTGCTGCGGACGGCTTCATTTTCTTATAATTAATTGCTGTTTGTTAACTCATTTAATCCTTCAATGTTTGTGTTTCTCATTTTCATTTGTTTTCATTTTCTCTGTAAATATAGTGGTTTAAGTGTTTTGAATAATCATGTATTTTATTACTTGTTACGTAGATGAGTTCACTATAAATTCAGTAAAGTTTAATTGTGAAGTATCGTGTTTGGGATGTACAGAGGAAAGAAGAACCACCTAGAAGGGTAAGCACAGTTTCGATTTTGATTGATATACTATAATAATGACAGAGTTTGCAAGAGTAATTGAGACACTCCATATCCTACGAATGGCAATGTCCAATTTAATTCATTTAACTAAGGGAAAACAACCCCAGTTATTACAAATGAAATAAATAATAGATCTATAATCTGCTCCTGAAACTTCCTTCTGATATTTCCTTTCCTCCTCATGACGCTTAGGCAGTTCTATGCTAGCACATGCGCTACAAGTCGCTTGATCTTGAATTGCTCACGACAGTTTTCTGTATAGCACCTCTCATTTATTACCTGCCATTGTTTTAATGGACTCACGCCGACTGACGCAACATCCTGAGAAAGCAGGGATAAAGGGCTGCCGAGCTATAAGAGCGCGACTGAGGATTAAAAATCAAGTCAATTATGATCATAATGTAACAAAAATCGACCCGCCAGGGCATGAAAAAATGACGACGTAATATTATTTTCCATTCCCGAACGTTCTCCGACCACGAGGAAAAAATAATTTTCATAATCGCCCCATAATCGAGCGATATACGAGCGGTCAAACATTCAAAAATATTTGAGAGTGCGCCGTTCACGAACGCTCATTCACGCGTGTGTGAGTTCGAGGAGAGCGAGAGAGCGGCTGAACTGACTCGCTCGCTCGTTTTCATCCTGTTTTCCCGTTTGTAACTCACGCTGGCGGACAATGTATGGACATTGGGGACTTATAAAATGGAGAAGTCGAAGAAAATATTTTTCTTACAATTTTCAACCCGGCCCAAATCCCCCCCCCCCTCTCCGTTCTCCCGTTATACAGCAAAAACTTTCCGGGCCTGTATCTCCCTTCGTAATCATCCGATCGCGATGTTTCCGGATGGATATTGAAGATAGATAAAAATGCTATCAATTGATGGAAAAATTATTTCCCCCACCCCCCTAATTCATGCCGAAAAAGACGTGCAAAAAATTGGCTATTTTTTATTTTGCGCACCAGGCGTTTATTTGCAAAAAATAATTCTGGCGGTGCTATCTTTTAGCAAATAGAAAAATACGCAAATCGGTTCCGGCTAGATTACCGTAGCTCAATTATTAACGAAGTTATCAACGTTTTAATAATTTTGGTTTCTCTTCCATATCTCCCCTCCTAATTACCCCACCATCCCCACCCACCGGCTTCATCAAGTGTTCATCAATACTCTTCTGTTTAGAAAATTGAGGCCCCAACTCCACTCCTTCTATAAAAATAATTAATTTAGTTTTTCGTTTTTTTTTCAACTTCAATCGCAATATCTCGCGAACTAATTATGCGATCGGGTTCGGGCTAGAACGAGCTTACCTGTTTTGTCAAGCTCTTCATTTTTGGTAAGTGCGCTTTTTTTGTGGCACCAACACCTGCGGAGATACGTTGGAAAAACTGCTTTCCCATAGTTTTAATGGGTCGTTTCCCCCACCGCCGCCGGCTCCGCCCTGTAAAAACTTGTCGGAACGATGAAGGGGACCTAACTTTATAAGTTGGTAAAAAAAATTTTTTTATTCGGAGCATTCACTTTACAACACCCGGATCTGCCCCACTAATATTGCAATTTCTATGCGAGATGTGATCATCCTGAGCATACGCGCAAAGGACAGGTGCTAAAGGTACATAAAAACCCTACTAACCTTCGTTAAAATATGATGGCTGGTTCTTTTATACGTTTTAGAGAACGCTGTTAAAAACCAACGTTCATTATTGCCAGACACTTACTGTGGACCCTAATTTCCGCCAGACTCTTTAAAGCTCGAAAAAGACCAAGCAAGCCAGCTAACTAATTAACTGTGGAATCATATCTACTACTATGTAAAAAATACGGAACAGATCAAAAGATTTATTGTTATACTAGAAAACGCTGCGCGTTTCCTAGCTCCTACCGGAGGAGTGTGACTGCTTACGCAGTCAATGTTCACTGCTTACGCAGTAATTTTGTAGTTTCCAGCTTTTCAGTGTTCAGTTTTTCAGTTTTCCGTTTATAGTTTTTCAGATTTCAGTTTTTCAATCTTCCTGTTTTTTATATTTAGTTTTTTCAACTTTTGGTTGTTCAGTTCTTCAGTCGGGTTTTCGGTTTTTCAGTTTTTCAATTCTTTTCAATTTTCAGTTTTCTAATCCTACAGTTTTTCATTTTGTCGATTTTCAGTTTTCCAATTTTCAGTTTTCAATTTTTCAGTTTTTCAATATTCTGTTTTTCAATCTTCCAGTTTTCTATATTTCAGTTTTTCAGTTGTCAGGTTTTCGGTTATTCAGTTTTTCAAATTTATTCCAATTTTCAGTTTTTTAATCCTTCAGTTTTTCGTTTTACAGTTTTCCATTTTGTCGGTTTTCAGTTTTTAAGTTTCCAGTTTTCCAATTTTCAATTTTTCAGTATTCGGTTTTTCAGTTTTTCAGATTTCATTTTTCAGTTCTTCAGTTTTCAGTTTTTCAATCTTCCAGTTTTCTGTATTTTAGTTTTGCAGTTTTCAGTTTTTCAGTTTCTAGTTTTTCAGTTTTGAGATTTTCAGTTTTCAGTTATTCAGTTTTCTGTTTTCAATTTTCAGTTTTCAATCTGTTTTCTGTGTTTTAGTTCTTCTATTTTTAGTTTTCAACATTCAGATTTTCAGTTGCTCATTCTTCAGTTGTCAGTGTTTCAATTCTTCAATTTTTCAGTTTTTTAGTTTTTGGTTATTAGTTTTTCAATTTTTAGTATTATTGTTTTTCAATTTTCAGTTTTTTAATTTTCAGAGTTCCAATTTTCAGTTTTTCAGGATTTCAGTTTTCCACCAATACCGAGTTTCAGATGAACCGGTCCATAAATGAGAATATTTGTCCTTCAGCTCATGTCGCCATTTTGAATTCTTTAATTTCGATTTCAGATTCGTCATCAGCTACGTCGAAAACTTCACATACCAATTTTGAGCGGGATGGGACCATAAGTGACAAAATTCGCATGCCATTTTCAATTTTGCGATTTTCATATAAATGATCAACGGCGTCGATAACCCCCGAGTAGCGAATTTTGGCCAAATCGAACGACAAATAAGAAAATTTAATGTAAATCAATTTCTGGTAAATTGTTCACACCGTGTATATGATGAAATTATTGATTTTTCTTAAACGCTCGGAATATAACCTATAAAATTAAGCTGACTGACTTAAAGTGTCAAATATTTAAAAAGATATAAAAATAAACTCCCTGTCAGAACTAGTAGTGTAAATATCACATTAAAATAAAATGACAAACTTTTCAAATATAAAATAACTAACTAAAATTTCCGGTAAATTTATTTTCAATAATATGCACACGTGTTCATGTGTAATTATTTCATGAAACATGTATTTACAATATTATGGAAAAATAAAGAAGAAGTGATAATGCTGAACCATATTTTCAGCGGAGGGAATCGTAAATGTGGAAGAAATGTAAATAGAACCGTGAAGTAAATAGGTGGCTACTTAATTCTGTTAATATCATAGTCAATTTGTAGCACACACTGATTTTTCTTCGTATTTCTATAAATGAAGTTCCTTGTCATTATTGCTTTAACATTACTATGGTCACATGTAATTCTATACACACACGGGTAAATCGTTGGAAATATTCAATTAATTTTGTATATAATTTTTTTTTGGAAGTGGTTATATTAAGTATAAATATCAAATAAAATTAGTTTGATCAAAGTTTGGATATTAATGTTATAGAATTTGTTTTTAATGAATCTTGATCGATACAACTTGCCCTTGTTCTATTTTGTTTCGTATTTCATTAAGTATATGTCCTACTTGAAAAAACTTTCTGGCACTTTCTTCTTATTTTAATTATTATGTACTTTTCTTCACCTCTTCTCAAATTTCATGTCTCTCCTGTCCAAAACCACAAATATCTCATCACCCCGATTCTCTCTTCGCTGTTTTCTAAAATTTATATTTAAAATGTCTAAACCTGACAGAATTAATGACAGAATTAAATAATGTCAACACTACATATAACCTATAAAATTAAACCCTGACTTGTCTGTCGCAGTGTAAATGTCACGTTAAAATAAAATGAGTTAAACTTCTCAAATACAAAATAACTAAAATTTATTGTGTAATTTCGGTAAATTGTTCCCACACCCCGTATACCATGAAATTAATTTCTCTACAAATTCAGCTGTGACGTCATCACTGCCGGGATGGGCCTCCACTTTGACCGCAGGACAGGGGCGAACGAAAACCGGAATTTTTCGACGTTTTAGAGGTGTTTTAAAATCTCATGAGCTGTGACCTTCATATGCGCAGAGACATAATCCCTCGTGTTGACTCAGTTACACTTCTTAAGAATATTATATTTATTGTTTATAATGTATCCCGAGCTCTTGTTTATGTATCCTGCAAGGCAGCCTCCAGTGTCTTCAAAAAAATACTTATAACGCAGAATAAACTTTGCCTTTTGCGCATTTCGCGGCTCATGAGATTCTGAAACACCTCTAATCAAGTATTTGACGTTTTAAAAAAATTAGTAGACGCACGTCAAGTATATATCGGAGCTTCGCGAATAATTTTGAGGGTCGTAAAAGCACGCCTAGAAAGAGATAGTCGAATTTAATCGATTAATAAGAAGTTAATCCTCTAGTAACTAGCATCCCCACATATACGGCGCAACGTCGGCCGTTGTCCCGCGTCGATCCGTACCGGGCGCGTGCCGTGAAAGGCCTGCCTAAAAAGCCTTTATCTAGTTCAGATCGCGAGGAGGAAGGGGCTCGCATCTATTGGATTTTATTATATTGTTATATTATTATTAGGTTAGGTTAGATTTTTTCGAGCTTTAAAGCGTCTGGCAGAGGTTACGGCCCACGAGAAGTGTCTGGCAGTAATGAATATCGGTTTTTAACAGTATTCTGTAAAAGATATAAAAAATAATAAAAAGAAACAGCCGTCCATCATACTTTAACATAGGTTAGTAGGGTCCTACACATCACACTATTTATTGTCAAAATATTAGCTTTGCTAAAATGACGTAGGAATTATATAACTATAGCCAGGAAAAGATATAAAGACGGCGGTGCTTTTCAACCATGCACCATGTGGTGATGTAGTGAATGACGCATATTTGGGTAGGCCAAAAAGTTACTTAATGTTGTATATTAAATACATTGTAACATGAATAGGTCATCTACATTCATTATTCCAAGCGCACGGCCTTGGTTTTATATCACAGACCATTAGGGATGTTAATTGACTAAGCTGCTTTAACCTGTAAAATAAGATTGGCAACTTACCTTATTGAAACTTTTAAATTTTTTATCTCATTTAAATCAGATTTTCCCTTATAATCGTCATCAAACTGAATACCAGCAAAAGTAGTGTTAGTTCCATGGTCAGCAAAATAATCGACCAATGCTTTTGAATCTTCCAGTTCCACAACTTCTTCAAAAATTACGGAAAAAAAACTCATTACATTTTTGAGACCTTCGCTTCTTGGGGAAAACGCTATTCTATAAGACCTACAAAGAAAAAATATAATTAGGCATTATCAGCATAGAATATAGTCTAGGAAATAACGTGCAAATTCGAGGATGGAAGGTTGCCGTGTACCAGTCGGTAATCGAAGCGACCATACAAGTACCAACCTTTTTCTCTCTGGAAATTTTTTGTGTGGTAAGTGGATGGGGGGGTGGGGCAATATTTGCTTTAACCAAACATCTGTCCGCATAAGTAGATAGTATATGTACTTGACGTACCCCGATTACGCTGACGAACAAAACTTCCGGTCGGTGCGCGGTAACCGGAAATTGAGAAAAAAATTAGTTACCGAAACAAAGCTAACGCAAAATGTTTGCTTTGTCGTGTACAGTACAGTACTTTACTGTAGTGGTAAACATTTCTATCGGTCGATTTTTGAGCCATTTTTTAACTTTAACTTTATTCCCAAGATACTATATAGTTTATACAGGGATTAACATAATAACATACACATAAATATTTAAATGACAGTATGTGAATAAATACTACAAACCGTGCTTATAGATAAAAAAATAATGACGATAACAGAAAGCCTATACACATATAACCACACCAATAAAAATAAAACTAATAAATCAATTAAGGAAATAGAAACAGTATCTGGAGAACTTACGTCCGATATGCCAAAAATAGCAAATGAGTTTGTAAATTTCTTTACAGATGTAGGAAAGAATTTAGCAAAAAAAATAAAAGACCATCTGATACAGCATTAAGATCTTCCACGCCCTTTTCCTTTTATCTTGCGCCTACAAACAAAATCGAAGTTAAAAATGTCACATGTGAGCTAAAAAATAACAAATCACCCGGAGTTGACATGGTAAAAGCGGAAACGCTTAAAGAAATTGCGGACGATAAAGCACCCCATATTACTTATTTAATAAATTTTTTGTTTCTGTGGGATTTGCCCTTCGGCTTTAAAGACTGCTGTTGTCAATCCGAGTTTCAAAAACGGGGATCAAACGGATGTTTCTAATTATAGATCTTTCTCAATTATATCAAACATTGCAAAAATATTAGAAAAAGCTTATTAAAAAATGAAAAAATAGTTATACAAAAAAATTCAAATTAATATCAGAACATCAATTTGGTTGGAACAAATCTACGCAAAAGGCAATTCAATGTTTAACTTCAGATATATAGATACATGAATAAAGGAACCTTACCAAGGCTTTTGATACTGTGAGTCATACACAGCTATTGGAAGCATTGAGTGATATTGGGTTTCGTGGCCCTAGCGAAAAGCTATTTAAAAGTTACTTGACAGGCAGAAAGCAATTTGTGAAAGTAGGTAATACAAATAGTGAACATCGCCGTGTTGAATTTGGCGTTCCACAAGGTACCATGTTAGGTCAGCTATTATTCATAATATATTTGAATAATTTATTGACAATAAAAGTCATTGGAACGATCATAAGTTTTGCTGACGATACTGCTATTTTATATAGTAACCAGACGTGGGAAAATTTGAAATTGCAAGCAGAATTTTACTTACAAAAAATAAGAGATTGGTTTGGTCATAAATTATTAACTATAAATTTTGATAAAACTAAATTTTTACCATTTGCGTGTTAGAAAAATACGCTACCCAAATTTTCCTCACCCATAATTAATTCTTCAACTAAAATCGAAGGTGCAAAGACAGTGAAATATCTAGGTATTACTATAGATCGACATCCAAGGTGGGATCAACATATCATTAATGTGTGCAATACCCTAAGAAGCCTAATATATAAAATGAAGTGTCTTAAAAATATACTAGATTCGTCGACTCTAAAAACCATATATTATGCATTGACTGACTCTCGGCTAAAGTACAGTATTATTGCGTGGGGAAGTGCTGTAAAAGAGCACCTGAAAAAATTAGAAATAATTCAAAACGTATTTATAAAAATAATACTTAGTAAACCGAATACTCAGATGATCTATTCATAGATGCTAAAATTCTAGATGAGACAATTATATTTCTACACTATCGTCTTCGTCTTGTACCAGTTCAATAATAATGATGCTTTAACTCAACCACAACATTTCTATACAACCAGACAAAAATTAAAATACAAAACACCATATTGTGGCAAATCCGTAGGACAAAGAAGTTTTATATTTCTCGCCCCCAAATTATTTAATGAACTTCCCGACAAAATTAGAAATCTAACGAATTATCATTTATTTAAAAAACATTCGAAAGCTTTCATCTTGAATTCAAATAGAACTAAAATCCATGACTTAATTGCAATTAAAAATAAATAATATAATAAAATCATGAATCGTATAGTAAGCCTGTGGTTTAGTAAATTGACTGTCAGAATATTGCTCACTCCTGTATATAAGTTTCAACGCTCGGCTTTATGAATTTAGAATTTTATATAACTGAACCAAAATTCAAACGTTATAAAAGTTACATCAAATTTTTTAATTTTGAATGCTTGCCGCAAACTATAAAAATGCCGTGGTAAAATTTGTTGTGATTCGCAGCAATGGTCGTGTGAATTTTACAGTGATAATGTAAAGGACAATGAGTATTGGAACAGAACAACATTGTGTTCCAAGAATTTTATCTTCATCGAACTGTACAACCCCAAGTTAGTCAAGAATGATATGTTGCACATAAATCCAATTAATAAATTGCTAATTTAAATTTTTATATTTTATTTCATTTTCAAGAATATGCACCGTATCGGCTCGTCATTCCATCATACTCCAAGAGGCGACTGCAAGTTTGTGCGGGGAACGAGTGGACGGGATTTAACAGTTTAGAATACCGCAATAGTATGCCCTAAACTCATAACCGCTGGTCAGCCGATCACGGTCCCTGGCGGTAATGAGTAATTACAGTAATTGTTTATTGGGGCAATGGGGCGATTGTGGTGACAAAGTGGACGGTTTTTTTTGTAACTAATTTGTTTATTATAATCCAAAGAATGTAAAATGGTCGGGTGGCCGACCCCCACCCCTGGCGATAGCCTTGGCCGACCATTAACAACAATGCAATTTTTAATGCCTAGCCTCCCCCAAGGAGTGACCAGGTCGACCTTGGTCTATTCGAAAGAACAAAATTTTTCCTTTCATAAAACCTCGGTCGGCCGAAGAAACTTTTCGGCTATTGGCTGCCGTAGCTAATTCAAAAACTTAAAATTGTATACCAGCGCGCGACTTTGATGACGCTCGCCGGCTTCTCAAGGCTCAAAGAAGTTATTAAACAAATGCCCAGAAGTTGTGTTGTAATGAATATTTCAAAAATCTAAGATGGTGAAACTGTCTTAAGTGTTTTTGCAGACAATTTAAGTATATAAATAATTGAATTAATTAATAATTATAAAAATCTTACATTTCAAACCGTATAAAGTATCAGATTTGATTACATTTGTTTCTAACAAATACTTGAAGTTCAAGTATTGAATTTTTTTATTGCAATAAATATATTACGATATTCGACTTCAATACAATCCTTTTATTTCAACACCTTTTGAAAGAAATCAATTTGTTCATTACTTTCAAATTCATTTGATTGCATCTAAGAGGGTATTATTCCAACAACAGAATAAAACAGGGGATTTTAAATTTTTTTTATTCAAAATATGTATAATTTGTTTTCTACAGGATTTCGAAACGAATAATATCTACGTTTATGAGATTATAATAAGGAAGCACGTTTCTCTTCGGTGTGTTGTTGGTGTCCAGATTTTATCAAATGTGGCTTTGACAGGCCCCTGGTTAGTGCCATTACATGTCCTTTTATAAACAAAAAAAATTTAATAGAATCAGTTTTTCCTCGGTGAGAATCGTAAAAGTCAATAAAGGGGTTACTTAAAAAACCAAAGTTGGTGGCCATATCTTACATAGGGTGGCCTTAATAGGCCCTTGATAAATGGCATCATATGTGCCCTTCCAAAAGAAACAACTTTCATTCGGACAATTTTTTTTCTTCGATCCAAATTTAAAGTTATTCCAAGTGCAACTTCAAAATGAAACACGTATATTTATTTCAATAAATGGTATATGCATTTTTTTAAATTAATTAATTACAGTCAGAAAAAATTTACTAGTTTTAAGTAAATCCATTTATTTGAATCAGATTTTATTGAATCAGAGCTTTTTTTTTCTTTAAAACAAACAATTCTTTATTTACTTCAAGAACATTGATTTATTTGATATTACGTAATTTAATATCTTAGAAACAATTTATAAAATCATAAAATGAAATAAATAACTTACTTGAATTAAGTAAAATTTAATACAATTAGATAAATGATTTACTTATAACAAAGAAACATTTCATAGGTTCATATTTAAATTAGAACGTTTTCTTAAAACTATAGAAATTTACCTAAAATTATAGTACAATTTTTCTCTGAGTGCAGTTGCTACAACATTTTTACCACCCCCCTCCCCTTAATGGGGGAAGAAGTTATAAAAGTGAAAACGGTGAGGTAATAAAAATTGTTTTGATAATTCACCCTTTCGAATATTCCAAGACCGATCTGCTAAATTCGTGCGTGAGGAAAGGCATTTACAATGTTGCAAATGGTCAGCCAGGGACATCACCAGGGGTGGGGGTCGGTCGACCGGGTATTTTAGATTCTCGAGATTACAATAAAAAAAAAGTTTAAACAAAAAAATCCAATCTGTCACCACAATCCCCTCAGTGCCCCCCACGACAATTAGTGTAATTACTCATCAAAGCCAGGGACCGAGATCGGCCGACCGGGGTTTTATAAAAGGAAAAATTTTGTACTTTCGAATAGACCAAGGCCGATGTGGTCACTCCTTGGGGGAGGCTAGGCATTAAAAATTGCATTGTTGTTAATGGTCGGCCAAGGCTATCGCCAGGGGTGGAGGTCGGCCGACCGAGCATTTTACATTCTTTGGATCATAATAAACAAATCAGTTACAAAAAGAACCATCCACTTGCCCCAATAAACAATTACCGTAATTAATCATTACCGCCAGTGACCGTGATCGGCCGACCAGCGGTTATGAGTTTAGGGCATATTATTGCAGTATTCTAGACTATTAAATCCCGTCCACTCGTTCCCCACACAAATTTGCAGTCGCCTCTTGGACTATCAAGTTTTACATATTATTGTACCACGTTAGTCGAAGAATAAATATCAATAATCAAAATCTGTACATTTTATACATATGAATTTTACGCCGTGACCATGAAGGTACTTAGGGTCAAATTGCTTAGAATCCTATAAAGAACAACTGTGCCAAATGTTATGCTTTTCTTACAAATTGCAGAGTTATTTTGCTTAACTGGACAGATTATTATCATTGACAATATTACCTTAGATCTGGGAAATGATGGTCTAAGTCAGCATCCCCCGGTTTTCCACATACATTTTCTAAACTTATATCAATTGGAAGGGTACAAAAAGGAGGATAGGTTTGCTCTTTATATAGATAAGTATTTGAAAAATTTCTTAAAAGAATCAGTATTATTGAAACAATAACGGGTGCAATGAGTTCTATGACAGTAAGTATTGGCCGCCGATACTGTAAAACCCAATTTTTCCACATAAGCACAATAAATTTGTTGAACGTCCCTCCCATTTTTCCTGAAACCAAATATAACTATATTAGTTAAAACTAAAAAAACTAAAATTAAAAATGGCAATAACTTAGGTTTGTGAAAACATCGTTAACAGATTCCTCCTAACAAGTATTCATACAAAATAGATAATAAAATCGAATTTTCAAAATAGTTTTCTTGTTAAACTTCCATAAGTTCCATAATTCAAAAGTACATGACATTCATATCTGTTTATGTTGACAAGAACCGCTGCAGAATAAAACTAAAGTTCTAAATTTCCTAAAAAGGAACTGTCTTGCTTTACCCAGCGGCTATTTGCTAAAACTTGTAAACATTACAAGAAGTGTAGTATAAAGTGATATTTACAAGTTCCAGTAAAAACAGAATTCCTAGAATAACACGATTCCCTAGATATATTAGTTTAACTCCATTATTACTGCAAGGAGAAATATTAAACATATTGAATTGTAAAGCAGTTTAGGAACTGTCCTAGACTACTACGTGTGCATTTTAAGTCTTGTACCTTTCCTTTCCGCTGCGCACTAGCCAAGTTGCATAGATATTGTACCGTATTGCATGTAGATTTGGTAATTGCTTCCTCCCCGCTTGGTAATCACCGCCGATAACAATAACCGTGCTTGTTGTAGTAATTTAACCGTAGTAACCTTCCCCCTCGCTTACGCCGTCTAAATATTGTTTTGTTTGTTTTTATGCAATATACGTTAGGGTAGTAGAGTAGAATTATAGATAGTAGGATTTTGGTTATAATAAATATGTATATTATTTAAACTGTGCCTTTTACTGTGTGTGTGTGAAGTCTGATATCCCTAGACCCCTGGACATACCGTGTCTCCTCTGACGCTATCCCAGCCCTACCGAAACAGGCTGTGTTAAGAGGCTAGTGTGAGTCCTTTACCTCACGAAAAACAATTGTAAAGGTGGCGCCCGAGCTTACCGTCGACTGAAGGCTCGAGTGTCAAAGTGACGATCCACTACTCGAGAGTGTGAATAAAACGTCACAACTGGAAACTGTTGGAACCTCCTCACGGTGGATCTTTGAAGCCGAGAGAAGCACTAAATTAGGTGCCATAACGGCACTAAACGTAATCCTCTCAACCGTAACCTTTTCAGATCTTTTGGAGCACTAAAGAAACCTCATGCAAACGTTTGCACTATTTTCTCACTTATACCACATAGTATCAATATACTGAAATTTATTATTTGCTGTTTTTCTCTTATCGGATTGCACTGCACGTATAATGATGGGAGTAGAATGCTATACTTTTCCACGACTGTTAAAGATTTAATATTTATTTAATTCATTTGATTTCTCCAATTTCGCGATTTTTCTGGCAACAAGTTTAATGAGTTTAATACGATTTCTGTAGCTTCCCTTATAGTCGCGTCATTTTAGCATTTTACCTCTAAAAAAAAGTACAAGGTCAATTGACTTCATTTTTGTTGTAAAGAGTTCAGAAAGGCATTTAGAAAAAACAGTACCTTCTATTTTTTGGCGGAAATGTTTGGTTTTTAAAAAACAAAATTGTTCATGAAAAAAAAAACGCAATAGGCTTTGGAACTTTAAAACTCAAATATATACTCCTAGTGATACCCCAGAAGGTATGAACTCATAATGCTGCTGTTACAAGACTATACATATCTCATCGTTTATTTGGTCTGTTTTTACTGCACTAATACGAGATATTCACAGTTAACGTGATGGCTTCAAGACATTTGAACGGTATATATTAGTGTACAAACCACCACTTAATATTTTAATACAAGAATAAGAAGAAATCAACGTTATATGCATACTCTTTGTAAAAGCTGTGTTGTGTTTGTGTATGTCAATTTTCGGTCTTTTTACTTTATCTACTTCTCCCTTCACGACAATAGGAAGGTACTCACACATTCTACAGAACCCCAGAAACACATTCTACACCTTTACATGTTGTGCGAATGATTATATACACCTTAAATTAAATATTTAAAATTCATATTGCCACTTAGCCCCGTCTAAACACTGAGATAAGAGCATAAAGTAAAAAATTACCCAATTTTCAACTATAACATAACACTTCAAACTCTGGTGACAAGGCCTAATTAGTAATTCAGCTTTTATACAATCACACTAACTCAAATGAATTTGAATATCATCTTATATGTATTAGCAGATGCTTTGTTGTTACTCAAAACTAAGCTACTTACCAAAAATCGTATATCGTTTATTGGAATGCAGAAACTGATAGATGATAATAACACATGAAAATCAAAACCCAGTTTGTACCACTATTTTCAACAGTGAGAACATCTGCAGTGTAGAAGAATGCTTGAACAGTCAAATATACAGTAACACTAATTGTACGTAAAGGATTGAAACCCTATCAAGTGCAAATATATGGTATTTCTAATTATAAAAAGTAGCTAAACAGAACATCTGCAGCTATTTCAGAAAATAAATATTTATTGACATTACATGACATATTGAAACATGACTTCTAGTATCTGAAATATGCTGTCATAAAATTCTGTGGAGACTGCTGTAGTATCTGAATGCTATCAATTAGCATACTCGATTTAATTTTCACCTCATAATGATTACAATGGGCTTGTTCGGCATTTTTTTAAATTTCATAAATCGAAAGTGCAAGTATAAAATAATGGATCTGCAAAAAATCAGAATCCTATTCGCACGTTTAGTATCTTAAAAACTATTACAAATCTCCATCCACCTCGCAAAAATGGGGCGTGGCCAGGCGCTACGTCACTATACGCTTGGACTTGACGATCTCAATAGACTTGATGCTCCTTTGTTGTTATAATTATAAGTCTTTTCGAAGTATTGTTCGTTTTGCTTACTTCTTGACAGTAGGGGAGTACAATTTGGTGAAATGTCAAAAAATTGCACTTTTCTCTCGCTCCTGTCGGGACGAAATTTTTATTTTGATCCTGCAATTTACGATTAGGATTCATCGCCGACCTTCTCCTTTCCGTAGAGATATAGAATGGACTTCCACTCGACGTATTTATTTAGTTACCAGCATTTGAAAATTCCATGTTTTTCGACTTTTCAGATTAAATTTGAAAGATCCCAGAGAGCCACTTTTCTTACGTCACTTGCATGTAGTGACGTCACAAATGAGCGCTCGGTTTTTGCAACTATTACAAATTTCAACTCCTTATATCTCGAGAACGGAAAAAGTTAATAATACGAAATTATAAGTGCATAATGAGAATATCGAGTACTATATGAAAAAGTATAAAACCCATATAAAAAGAATAGCATGGAACAAGCCCATTGAAAATAAAAGACGTAATTAAAATAAGACAGTTTCATGAAAGAGATCACTCATATAATAATAATAATAATAATAATAATAATAATAATAATAATAATAATAATAATAATAATAATAATAATAGTCTTTATTCCACAAAAATATATACACTTACAAACAGATAAACAATACTCATAATTAATAAATACTTTGTGGAAAAGGCGGAGTTCAATTATTTTGGATATATCATCCAAAATTATTCCTCTTCCACATATAGTAATAAGTACACGGCTCCTCAAAAAAAATGTTTGATCTGGATGACTGACTTAAGTATTCTTATGTATTTCTAGACGCTGAATCCGAATCCGAAGTAAAAAAAATCGGCAAAGGTACTTACACAGAGCTTCCCTCTTTATTCATACATAGGCGAGTCTGCCTGGGGTAAAAAAGAGGTGATTTTACAAATTTTGTATACCATTTGAGTTAGCAACGGATTCTCATAGGAAAGATTCCGCTGAACAAGATTTTCTTATGAAAAATTTTCCTAAACCGCGAGCTTCATGTTCAAATAATTGTTTAAACAAAATGTCTTTCGTTTTTATTTAATAAAATGAAAACGGTTTGACGGGTCGGAAAGAATCTTGATTCAGTCGAAAGATATTTCCAATACGCGTCGTGTGGCGCTAAGCACAATTCATTTTGTCAACCCGTTCATTTGTTATAGCCAAAATAAATTTCCTAATTAACAAATTAATTACTCCGAAACTAATGAGGTCAGGATATTGTTCTTTTCAAAAAACATGCCTTTTATACCGAAGAATATACCGCTATTTTTGGCTTGTTGCAAGATTTCCATTTATTTAATGAAAATTGCAAAAAAAAAATTTACGACGCGCGACGTTTTTAAAAATTCCTCAGAAAGTAAAAACATTTATTATCATTTATACCAACCATACTTGGTTACATGCAAAAAAAACAAATTTGACGAAAAAAAATTTTCCCACACCGAGGATCTAATCCGCCATCCCATTGTGCGTCAAATCTTACTATTTTCACGTTGCGGGGGAGATTCTTTTAAGGGTCAAAAACGCGTATAACTCTTCAGGGATTGAATATTTTTTGTACAACTTTTTGTTGATGGAAAAACTTGTTAGCTTTCATTTACACCAAACCTCGTGTCCAAAAAGTTGTTAATAATTAGAGCCTCTTAACCTTTGATTTCCAAATAAAATCAAAAACATATTTATTAAAAATTTAAGAACAATCTGTCCCACCAGACACCCATGTCCGGAGCCAGCCGAACATCTGCAGCGAGAAATACCACAGTACTTGTAAAGCTGGACGGAGTGAGGTCAGGTAGGATTACAAAAAATTATTAACAAACACCAACTCCTTTTACAAAAAGTAAATTAAAAGACAAGTAAAATTAAGGCTTAGCTAACTATGTAAATTTAAAATAATTTGTAAATAAATAAGTAGTATAAAGGTATCAAATATTAATAAAGTTGGTTTTACTGGAAAATTATTAACCAAAAAACCCGTTTCAGGAAATTCAACAAGAGCGAAAATATAATTAGTAAGAACAAAATTTCGACAAAAGACGAAAATTACAAAAAGAAACGAAGAGAGGGATAGGAAGGAATGAAGATTGAAAATTGTTTCAGATAGCAATTAAAGAAGAAGGAAAACGTTTTGGCTACAACTGTTGCCGAAAGATGGGCAACGCTTGGTATGATAATTTGTGTTTAATGCGAAATGGTGCATTATGCTCTCTGATTTGTGTGACGTTGTTTTTAAGGGGACTATCACCAAGCTTAAATTGATAACATTTCTGTGATGTTGTTTTGATGTAGTCCATTAGTGGTGTTATGTCGTTGCAAAAAATGTTTGTACCATCACCCATTTTATAAAAAAATTTCAAAATTTCAAAATCTTTTTCTATTTTAAATTTTCAAAAAAATTTTTTTCAAAGGTTTAGAATATCACGAAACGTGAAAATTTTAATTTGAGCAAACCCCATCACCCATTTTATAAGAAATTTTCAAAATTTCTAAATTTTTTTCTATTTAAAATTTTCAAAAAAAAAAAATTTTTTTGAGATAGGTTTAGAATATCATGAAACGTGGAAATTTAAGATTTGAACGAAAACAATTTTTTTCCATTATCTGTTTATTCCATTTAGGCGGTCCACCCTGTATATTTTCCAGTGAAAGTCTAACAATTTCCTCTGTGGCAGTGGCGTTAGCTACCTACCAAATTTGAGTGTCTTCCGTCAAGTAGTTTTTTAGTTAATGCACCAACAGACCGACAGAAAGACCAACGGAATTGGAAAAACATGTTTTCATAATCTACATGATCTGAAACGTGAGAATCTGAAAAATCTCGGAGGGCAATTTTTTCTCTTCGGTATGCGAGGGAAGTAAAAATCCTATACGTTTCAATTATGAAAGTAAATTTATGAATTTAAGTACCTATCATTAAGGAATGTATGATAACTTTTTACCTCGTGTACTCTTCTTTTTTAATACCAAGGGCATCAGCGAGAAGTTGAGAATTCTCCCTAGGGGGTTGATACGCCCTCTGCACTCCTTCTATACCCTTTTGGACATAGCAGTGCACCGTAAAAGCTTATAGCTTACAAGTCCTTGAGAATGCAAAGGAAATATGATAGAGGGTGAATGCCGTTCCAGAACCAAGCCTCCAGAAGGGTATAAACTATCTCCCTCCGGAATTTGGAACGCAGAGGTGGAGGGAGGTCTGGGAGAGCAAGTGTTTCTTGTTTTTACTGTAAAATGGTCGCAGTGCATTAATGAGAACCTCCTTCAATTGCCTTGACCGTACCCTACAAGGGTCGAAAACAACCCCCTAAATCCCCAAAAACGGTTCGGAACACTTTTAGGACCGGAAAGATGCATTTTGGGGTTTTTAATTCTGAGAGGAAAAACAAATGGAAATCCATCTCTGCAGATTTTTCTTTCACTCCAGCACTCACTATATCTAGTGAGTGGAAAAAAGTTTGATAGAAACAAGTATGATTAAAGATAAAATGGGGTTTATGAATGAAAAAGGCATGACATACAGGTGATACTATGAGGGATATAGAGATGCACTAAATGAAAAAATAAGTCGTTACAGCAAACTGATAGCAGAATATTTTAGAACATATCACAACTAAAGAAAGAAAAATAGTCCGAACCAACTGCGATTTTCTGGGGTGAAATGGGGTGTATTTTTAGGGGTGAAAATGGTTTTTACTATTTATAGCTAAAGTACGCATCCTATCGAAAAATGTTAAATATAAAAGTTGTAGAGATCCACAACTTATGTGGAGAACATTTTTATCCTAGCTTCAAAATTTTTCGAGAAATATGCAAAAAACCGTTCCTTCGGTATTTTATTTTTTTATTCTACAAAAATAATTCCACTTAGCTCAAACTTGGTGAAAGTAAAAAAGTGAAATTTTCAACTGCGATTCCTCATAAATGTACTTATCCGACAAAGTTCGGACACGGCTCGTTTTTTTCTGTTTTTACTTCTACTTTCAATAATAATAATAATAATAATAATAAAGTGCCTTTATTGAAAATATACATATGGCGGAGTCCAGCCCAGAGACTGCTCAAATACTCAACCATTAAAATTAACAAAATAAATAATTACAAAAGAAAAAGGATAATAAATGAGAATGAAATTATACTAAACACAATTTGATAACGAGAGAAGAATGTGCCTACATCAGGTAGGCTTAAAAATATTTTATTTCTGATTCTTTGTTCACTGGTTTTGAAGAAATCGTTTGTAATGAAATTTAAAGGAGTTAACTGAAACTTGCTTAATATTAACAGGAATGGAGTTATATAACGTTGATGCGGAGTACGTAAAGGATTTTTGGAAAAAAGCTGTTGAATGATGAGGAATTGTTAAATTCTCAGTGTATC
Organism: Stenurella melanura; assembly: GCA_963583905.1. Classification (NCBI taxonomy): domain Eukaryota; kingdom Metazoa; phylum Arthropoda; class Insecta; order Coleoptera; family Cerambycidae; genus Stenurella; species Stenurella melanura. Next base: position 202,166,833 of record OY757309.1, read on the forward strand.
TTAGATTTCGATCGTGAATGGACGACCTGGGCAATAGGCTATTGATTATGTCATATAGAAAGGAACTAAGACGTTCACGGGTTTTTATTGCAGGAATCGATCAATGGGTTATAAATGAAGAAAAAACCACGGAGTGCTATTAAAGTAGAGGGTGGAAATTGACGATAGGGGTGAAAAACCACCCGTTTCCACCCCTTTTGGTTTTTCCAATATATCTCGTAAACAAAGCAAAATTTAGATATATCTCATATGAAACTTTTTGTAGAGAATCAAATTTCCCATCGGAATTGCATTTTCTGAATATAAAAAAAAAAAAATTCATGCCGAAACAGTCGAAACAAACTTGAAAAAAAGCGAAAATTTCGATTTTTTTATTTTTTTTTGCTTTTTCGCTTGTATCTTTTTTTGGGGCTTAGATAGGTATAGGCATTGATTTAGATAAAAGAAAGTAGATTAAATTTCCTTTAAAATGGTGTACGGAACAATTTTATTGAATGAAAATCGATAAAGATATGGATATTTGAACCTGTTTTTTTGCATTTCATCCCTCTTGTACGAATATTGTTTTTGTTCGCATTTTATTGAAAAAATTATTGTTTTACTCAATTAAAAAAGTTTGTTTACGTTTATTAGTTACTAATATATGACAGTTACAACAAGTTAATGTTTGGAACAATGGTGCTACTACATTTCAACAATAATATTGTCAAACTGCATATCGATATCATCATCTATATCTTTAGTAATGTTGTCTTCTGCAATATCAGCTTCTTGTATATTGTCACAATTAATCCCAATGCATTCCTTATAAAGAATTGAACAAGCAATACTCATTTGTCTGCAACCATAGTTACTATGGCAACCTGTAGTGCAACCACAAGTAACTTTTTTAAGCAAAATCTCTGGCGCTGGAGGTGCCGTTGTGCGAATCGCAATTAACCCGTACTTAGACTTTTTCCAACCCCAACTCAGAGGGTCCAAGATATTTCCTTTCCACTGCTGTATTTGACGATAAGTCCTCAAGCCATGCTGTTTGATGGCATCACGTGTTGGTGGTAATTGCGTCAGAGAAAACTTGGCATTTTTAGACAGCTCACAAAACTTTAGAAATCGGCAGTTGTTCAGACTCATGTTCGTCTTTGCCCCATACAAACAAGCTGCAATGTACTCCGATGCAGAGGTAATATCTTGTTCAGCTGAAGTAGTATCGCAACCACTATAGGCGTGAATAAATCCTAGATACTTCTGCAACTGAGGAAAATTAAAACTATTTCCATAAAACAATTTTGACACTGCTTTTCCGATGTGTGGTTTCCAAAAATATACATTATCATTTTGCAACAGAGATAAAATAATGAGAAGGTCCACATCTTGTCCAACAATAACAGCATTTTTTAACATTGATGTATTACTAAATAATAAACGTAAAAACAATTTTTTAATTGAGTAAAACAACAATTTTTTCAATAAAATGCGAACGAAAACAATATTCGTACAAGAGGGATGAAATGCAAAAAAAGCCAGGTTCAAATGGCCATATCTCGGTCAATTTTCATTTAAAAAAATTGTTCCGCCCACAATTTTAAAGAAAATTTAATCTACTTTTTTTATCTGAATCAATGCCTATACCTGTCTAAGCCCAAAAAAAAGATACGGGCGAAAAATAAGAGAAAATCAAAAAATTGAAATTTTCTCTTTTTCTTTCAAGTTCTTTCGACTGTTTCGTCATGAAAATTTTTTTTTTCATATTCAGAAAACGCTATTCCGATGGGAAATTTGATTCTCTACAAAAAGTTTCTTATGAGATATATCGAAATTTTACTTTGTTTACGAGATATATTGAAAAAACCAAATGGGGTGGTTTTTTACCCCTATCTTCAATTTCCACCCTCTAATTTAATAGCACTGCGCGATTTTTTCTTCATCCATAACCCATTGATCGATTCCTGCAATAAAAATCCGTGAACGTCTTAGTTCCTTATTGCCCTGTTTTTTAAGACATAGGTAATCAATAGCCTATAAATAAAAACAAAAATACATAGCGCAATGGAACAAATTGCCGGAAAATCAACCCAACACAGTAGTTCCTATGTATTTCGATGTGCTAAACTCGAATTCGATGTCTTTTAGCTCCATCAACCACCATTTTTTTGTAAATCGCTGAAATAACCTAAGGAAATTATTTTTCCTAGATTATTTTCGCGATTTCCAAAAATTATTTTTCGTGATTTTTGCACAAAAAGACGTTAATTAAAAAATGTTCCCCCACTCTAAAATGGGAGGAAATTCACAGGTATGTTCCTTATCAATGAATACATCGAATATACCTTGTGGTTACCTGTAAGGAATTTCATCCAAGATTAGCCTTCCCATGAGCTAATTCTACTGGCCTAATAGGGGAAAATAAGTAAATCAAGCTGGTAAGAGTACAGAAATTTGGGATTTGTTGTATATTATATTTGTAACTAAGGCCACAGATTTTTTTCTAATATTTTTCAAATCCCACCACCTCCACTCCATTATTAATGTGATTTATAACATAAAATTAATAATATAATTGTTAATTATAAATTAAACACTGCTTTTAGATGAATCAACCAATATGTTATAAATACTCTACATATGTTTCGGCTTATTAGGCCTTTATCAAGAGTATTACATAGTGAATAATACTACTCAGTATTCACTATGTAATACTCTTGATAAGGGCCTAATAAGCCGAAGCATATGTAGAGTATTTATAATATATTGATTGATTCATCTAAAAGCAGTGTTTAATTTATAATTAACAATTATATGTTTCACAAGGTACCTACCACAAGTTCAGTTTAGTGTAATAAAATTAAGAATTCGCTTGAAAATTAGTACATGTATGTATTGTAATGACATCTGATTGAGATGATTCCATTGAAAGGTAGGAGGTGGTAGGTTGTGAATAGGGGAAATAAGTGGGATAAACTAGAAACTTAATTTTTAACGTATATGGCAGAAACCAACACCTCAAACTTTTCTATGACAACCGCCCCAAATATTATTAAAATTCTATGACCAATAATTTCCACATACTAGAGTGCAAAGGGGCCATCCATTAATTACGTCACACAAATTTCATGGTTTTTCTACCCTTCCCTCCCCCTATGTCACAGGTTGTCACATTGGATTCAACTCCTCCCCCTCGTTGTGACGTTGCATATTTTGCAACATTAAATTTTGAAGTAGAATTTTCTGATTTTTGTATTTTTTTGAATTTCATTCAATTAAAACAATAGTACACGTAGATGTAAATAATATGTCAGAAAAGTTTGACCCCCTCCTTCCCTCTTGTCACAGTCTGTCAGAGTATATGGACCTCTTTCTCCCTCTGTGTGGCAAATTAATGGATGGCTCCAAATTTCGTCCAGAAGTTTCCTTTAAAGTGACTTGGATGAAAAATCTGGATGTGGAAGTAGTGATTCCTTAGGCAGCGGTTTTTTTACTTCTGTATGCACGTAGTGAATTGGAAGTATAGCAATCCAATGCCATTAAACGTCGAGATTTCAAATTTGAGGGAAAAGGTTTAGGGCATTGGCTTGAAATATTGTACACGTATATATTATAACGAAAACTGGAAGTGGACTGTCTTTGTACATATCCGGTGACGAGTTGGGGGGTTAGTAGGGGGAAATAAGTAGAGCAAGCTGGTAAGACCCCAGATTTTTTATAATATTTTTCATCCCCTCACCACCCCCACTACATTATTAAAGGGGTTGATAAAATAAAATTGAGATATTGACTTAAAATTTGGTACACGTATATATTATAACGACATCTGGAACTAGATTATGTTTTGAAATGGTTCCGTTGACCGGTTGGGGGTTAAATAGGGGTAAATAGGGGCAAGTAAGTAAAGCAAGCTAGTAAGAGTACAGAAATTTGGGATTTGGTGTATATACTAGAAGCGAAGGCCCTAGGTTTTTTATAATATTTTCCATCCCTCACCACCTCCACTCCCTTATTAAAAGAGTTGATAAAATTAAATTGAGATTTTCACTTGAAATTTCGTACACACATGTATTATAACGACATCTGAAACTAGATTATATTTTGACATAATTCCGATGAAGGAGTGGGAGGAAAGTAGAGGTAAATAGGGAAAAATAAGTAAAGCAAGCTAGTAAGAGTACAAAATTTGGGATTTGGTGTACATACTAGAGACCAAGGCCTCAGATTTCTTTCTAATATTTTTCATACCCCACCACCGCCGCTCCATTATTAAAGGAATTGATAACATAAAATTGAGATATTCACTTGAAAGTTAGTACACGTATGTAGAGTAATGACATCTGATTGAGATGATTCCATTGAAGGGGTGGGAGGTGGTACGTTGTGAATAGCTTAAAATAAGTAGACCAAGCCAGAAGCTTCATTTTTAACGTATATGGTAGAAACCAACGCCTCAAATTTTTCTATATCTCCCCCAAATATTTTTAAAATTCTGTGACCAATAATTTCCACATACTAGAGTGCAAATATAGTCAAGATGTTCCCTTTAAAATGACTTGGACGAGATATCTGAATGTGGAAGTAGTGATTCCTTAGGCAGCGACTTCATATTTTGAATTGATTCCGTTAAAGGGGTGGGCGGTAAATAGGGGTAAATATGGAAAAATAAGTAAGTCAATCTGGTAAGAGTACAGAAACTTGGGATTTGGTGTATATACTAAAAGCTAATAGTAAGCGAAATTGCGTGCAAATCGACGACGAAAAGTTACCCTCTGCCAGTCCTATATCGAAGAGAGCATATAAATACGAAACTTTTTTCTCTGTGGAAATTGTATGGTGGGAGAATACGGAGTGGGGGGGGTCAATTTTTTTTTACTTCCCACTAGCAGGCACCGACCAGAAGTTTCGTCTGCCATAATTGGGGTATGTGGAGTACATATTCTCATTTTTCTTTAACCCACATTGCCTTTAAACGAACTTTTATCGATATATGTCCGCATAGGTAGTTAGTATATGTACTCCACACACCCCAATTATACTGGTGTACGAAACTACTGGTCGGTGCGTGGTAAAGGCAATTTTTTTTAAAATGTCTATATTCTCCCACCATACCAAAAATTTCCAGAGGGAAAAAAGTTTCGTATATGCTCTCCTCGATTACCACCTGACAGACGGTAACTTTTCGTCATCGAATTGTACGCCATTTCCTAGACTGCAATGCCTCAGATTTCTTTATAACCCCCCACCACCTCCATTCCATTATTAAAGGGGTTGATGAAATAAAACGGAGACATACACTTAAAATTTAGTACACGTATGTATTGTACTGACATCTGATTGAGATTATTTCGCCGAGGGGTTGAGGGTGGGTATTAATAGGGGAAAATAAGTAAAACAATCTGATGAAAAAAATTATTATTATTTGTTTGCTTGTAATTGTATTGACACATATTCTTTATAGGATTTTGCAAACAGGAGAAAAAATAACTATCTATAACTAAAAGAAACACTTTGTGTAAAAATATTAATGAAATCTTTGCATTCTTTCGATAACCTGAATTCTGGTTATGCTAGCAAATTAAAATCCTAAAACGAATTTGTCTAATTTCTTATTTGACAATTCTCATTCTAACACTAGCATCCACACAGTCCCCTACGGCCATGCAGATTAAACTAGTATCTACATCACCACCTACGATTATGAATAAGGGCGAAAAACGTTTCAAAGGCTAAGCATTTCCAAGAAACAGAATGATTATGTTCATGAAAATGTAATCCATTAGAATGAAAATTTTTTTAAGACAAGGTAGATAAATAAATTCATTTTAGGCCTTTGTTCTCATTTTTAACTGAATCTTCATAATCGTAGGTGGTTATGTAGATACTAGTTTAATCTGTGGCCGTAGGGGACTCTGTGGATGCTAATGTTAGAATGAGAATTGTCAAATAAGAAATTAGACAAATTCATTTTAGGCTTTTAATTTGCTAGCATACCGAGAATTCAGGTTATCGAAAGATTGCAAAGATTTCATTAATGTTTTTACAAAAGTTTTTTTTTTAGTTATAGATAGTCATTTTTTCTGCTGTTTGTAAAATCCTGTAAAGAATATGTTTCAATACAATCTGATGAAAGTCCAGAAACTTCTTTTTAGTGTACATTTTATATTTTTTATGGCATCTGGCTCCAATACTACATTATTAAAATTCTATTATATCCACATACTAGAGTGCAAATATAGTCAAGATATTTACCGTTAAAGAAAGTTCGATGGGAAATCATTATGCGGAATTAGTGATTTCTTAGGCGGTTTCTTCAAATAATTTTTCCTAAATTGGTTGTGTACCAATGATGGTTTCCTGATCGAAAACAGTTGGGATTTTCAAATTCATTCATACGTCATCGTCAGTCAGTCAACATATATTATATTTTACATTACAAGCAAAATAAGCACACTTACCAAATTCACGTAAAAATGGTTCGTTATTATATTATCTACATCCTATATCTAGTCGGAAGTACAAAAATGGTGTACCCTCTACCTAAAAGCATAATGTGAGATATGATGTGATAGTGGTACATTGCATTATTCCTAAAAATAAAATAATTCGGTAAATCGACATTTTTTCCCACAATGTCAATTCTTTCTCTTCATTATATTGATAAAAACAATGTTTCTACCAATAGTCAACCTTGTACGTTATCACGTTTTTTTCTTTCTTAAGAATTAACATGTTTGGCCGCCCATCTAAGCCCCTGTCTTCCAAATCGATTTCTGCCAAGAGGGCTTTTCCTTAATTAGAAATAATACTATCAATTTACGCATAAATTAACCTTGTACCGAGTCACGTTGAAATTTTGTCACCAGCTCTTAGGTTACTACAACTTCATGTTAAAAAAGTGCTGCCTCCACATTTTTGAAAAACACCGTTCTTTTTCCTATTTCGGCTGGACTAATCCGTTGTATTTTTAACTATAATGTCTACTGCAACTTGAAGTTTTTACCCCATTCTAATCATATTCTTAACGGACGGGTATATGCCTAAATCACCAACGCGTAATCAACTTCCTATGTCAGGTTCTGTATTGGTAGATACCTCGTTAACGGTCATGGTAAATAACTTTAGGGTAGACCCCTGTGGGATTCCATTTTCTGCAGGTAATGAGTGCAACAATGATTCTTGACTTTTACTTTAAAATTCGTTTCTTGCAAAAAACTACTAAAGAATTTTGAAAGGTTTCCCTAATTTCTCAATAGTGTAGTTTTAATAAAAATGGAAATTAAAAGGCATGAAATAAGAAGGGTAACAAAAAATAAAGCAACAATTTTAATAAAATTAAAATAATTTATTTGTTTATTTAATCTTAGTAATAGCACTCTTTACAATAGTAATGGTGATAACAGTTAAAAACATAAAATACTTTTATGCATATCACAATATGTAAACACAGAAAAGGCACATTAAGTTATCTAATTTTCTGTGATAGCTTGCTGCCTTGTGAATGTCAGGAACACCTGCAAATAATAAGTAATTATGTAATATTGTAATATAGTAAGAATAACGAGTTTAAAACAAAAACTTAATTAAAACAAATCAAATCCTAGTTTCCACATTTTTTTCGAAAATATAACTCTTTTTACTCCAGGAAAATAAGGCAAAATAAGGGGCAAACCTCGGAATGGGAGGTGTACATTTGTATTAAGCTTTGTTTTGGCATTCTGAAGACCGGTAGAAAAGTCTCATAGAATTTCGTGTCTACGTCGCGAGATATTCCAGGTCAAAGGTCACGATAATTAGTTTTTCGCAATCACCTCGTTTCCTATGCGAAATATGTCATTCAACGTTAATATGATACTTGTAGATCATAAAATTATCTACAATTTTCATTTCAAATACTTTTTCGTATCGTCAACCATTCTCGAGATACAGTGCGGAGAGTGGCAAGCGAAGCACCAGAAAATCGCCCACATTTCAAAAAATTGTAAATTTAACCCCTACAGTGGCTATACTAGAAAAAAGAGAATTTAATTTTACATAATTTGACGTAAATTAATTTGGTGTTCCATTTGAAATAAAAATGTTTTTAAGGTTTGAATTTGACAAAATGTAACGTGAGAATAGAACACTTGGTATACTATTATGACATTTATTTTTATTGTAGAGACTAGCCAAGGATCAAATAAGGATCTCCCACACTAAGAAAGTTATAACGGTTATTGCAAACCGTTGCAACTCTCAATTTTTTTATAAAATGTCAAATATGTCCGAAACTGCTGGGTTTAAGTATAGGGCGTGCGAATATTTCGACTCAGAATTTTATGGTCATTTCGAGAAGTCGAAAATATATAGGGTACTCCATTTAAAATAAGCAAGTATCCGCGCTGAATCTCGAAAATGGTTGATGATACGAAAAAATGCTTAAAATGAAAATTATAGCTAATTTTATGGTCTATAAGTTTTATAATAACGTTAAGGCCCGGTTGTACCAAAAGCACGTTCAAGGTAAGTTTAACTGAACGACAGTTCTACGATGAACTCAGTTCAGGAGCAATTATGTTGTACCATCAGTTTTAAACGTTCGTTCAGTTGAACTTGATTTCATCGCTCGTTGGCACTATTGGATCAGAGTATGGCACATAATTCTCTAACAGAAGAAGAAGATTCCACCGTTTTTAACCATACTTTATTTATACAACTTATTAGTTACCATAGAGAACTGAAAAATTTTCTTTGTCTATGTTATTTACCATTTGTTTATATCCAACTATAACGTTATAAGTTTGTTTGACATGGCAGCGAAAAAAACTATGAAATTTAATAGAACGACAAATAAAACTGGTAACAGAATAATTAACAGCATTTAAATTTTAAATAATCTAAATATGCTTATAACAATAAGATCAATCCCATACGTGGTTTAAGTACGAAGAAAATAACTAAAAACACATAGGTAAACCATGCACATCTCACCAAATCAAAGGAAATATTATTATACAAAACACGCAATGGGCTTGTTCGGCATTTTTTTTTATTTTATAAATCGAAAGTGCAAGTATAAATTAATGGATCTGCAAAAAATCAGAATCTTATTCGCACGTTTAGTATCTTAAAAACTATTACAAATTTTCATCTCGCGAAAATGGGACTATTACAAATTTTCATCTCGCGAAAATGGGGCGTGGCCAGGCGCTACGTCACTATACGCATAGACTCGGCGATCTCAATAGACTTGATGCTCCTTATTGGTTATAATTATAAGTGTTTTCAAGTGTTGCTTGTTTTGCTTACTACTTGACAGTAGGGGAGTACAATTTGGTGAAATGTCAAAAAATTACAATTTTCTCTCGCTCCTGCCGGAACGAATTTTCGACTTCAACCCTGCAATTCACGATTAGAATTCATCGCCGACCTTCTCCTTTCCGTAGACACATAGAACGAACTTCCACTCGACGTATTTATTTAGTTACCAGCGTTTAAAAATTCCATGTTTTTCGACTTTTCAGGTTAAATTTGACAAGTTCCAGAAAGCGATTTTTCTTTCGTCACTTGCGTATAGTGACGTCACAAATGAGCGATCGGTTTTTGCAACTATTACTAATTTCAACTCCTTATATCTCGAGAACGGAAAAAGTTAATAATACGAAATTTTAAGTGTATAATGAGAATATCGAGTACTATATGAAAAAGTATAAAAACCATATAAAAAGAATATCATGGAACAAGCCCATTGTCTATATATAATGAAAACTAAACTTAAAAATGTTTATTTCCATAGCTGATAGCACAAGAAAGTTAAAAAAGCAAACGAAAACAGCGAATTTCACGATAATTAACTTGGAACATTGAGGTTATATGCCCTCCACTCTCGTTAGCTGTCAGATTTTCCACGCGCCCTATGCAAACATTCGGATATTTGAAATCTCGGCAAATAAGAATTTAATTTAGATTAAGTTAGGTTATGTATGGGCTTGAACTACTTGAACTTTCCTTGAACCAACCAAAAGGACCGTTCAACTAAATTGTTCTTGATCCACTATAGAACGCTTGAACCTTAATGGTACAACTTAAATTCATTACTTGATCTTTGTTCAACAGTGAACCAAAGTTCAACAAGATGGTACATCCGGGCCTAAATGACGTATTTCACATAGGAAACGAGATAATTGTGAATAACCGATTGTCGCAACTTTTGACCTTGAATATCTCGCGACGCAGGCAGGCACGAGACTTTTCTAGCAGCCTTCAGAATGCCAAAACAAAGCTCCATACAAAACAGCTTATTCCCTCCCATTCCGAGGTTGTATCTTTATTTTCCTGGAGTATACTTAAGTTGTATATTTCATTCTATTCTAACCCCAGGGTGTCATTGTGGCAATATGGAAGGCAATAACTAACTGCGTCTCAGATGCGATATGCCATAGAAACCGCAGCAGCTAGACGGTCGAATAATGGCTCGTTGCAAAGTGTAATGGCTCATTTAAAATCAAATTAAAACTTTTTCGTATTATGTAGGAAGAGCATACAAATTAATTACAGAATAATATATTACTTTAGCATTAGCCCACAGTATTGGTGCCACTCACTACAGTATCCAACTCAACTCAATCCAACAAAACTATAATTATCAGAAATACAATGTTTACTAGATGTCCGCGTCCGGAGCCTGTTGAACACCCACGGCGCGGCGCACAGCGCCGTGAGAGATGAAGGGCAGGACGGAGCGTGATCTAATAAACTTAAGCTATTTCTATACTTAACCTAAACTCCTTGTGCAAGAGGACAAACTAAAAAAGAAGCTACATTTTTTTTTCCAGAGAATGGATGAATCAAAAACAAAGGCAACGCGCAATTTTTTGAAATTTTAGGATGCTGGAACTGGAAAAGGAACCAAACCAACCATTCCGCTGTAAGAAGTGGTGATTACTGCACGGAGCAGATGTCAAGCTGCTTAATCTATAGTTTAAAATACACTTTGCATCAAAATTGACGCACCAGTAAAGAATGGCCACAATTTCAAAGTTTATTTTCTCACGAATCGCCAAACTAATTTTGATTATTTTCTTTTTGAATTTTAGCTTTATTCCTCGGTATCGACGCTTTTAGAGAGTTATAATCCCACTCCCCCCCCCCCCCCAAGAATGACTGCAAAATCCACCTGTTTTTGCGCAACAGCAGATTTCGAGCTTGGAAATAATCGTAAAAAGGTTTAGCAATTCTGAAATTAGTCGTCATTAATAACCGAAAAAGGCGTTGTTCTTGGTTTTTGAAAATGTCCTGTAATTATCCCTATTCAGGAATTGAAATGAATACATTTGAAAACAATTCTATTTGTATTATTTCTATTTAATCAATCTTAAAGTAGCGAAATTATGTATTTTCTCTCAAGAGGGGTTAAAAATTCACCGATGGGTCTTTGATGGGGGTTCACCCCCCATCCTCAAAATGTCAAAAAAACCAAAAATAATATTAAAAATTCTTTAAATAAAATACTTCGTAGTATTTCGATAAAACGCACTATTCACTTTAAAACCTTATAAAATCATCACTCCGTATAATTTCCATGACAAATAAAAAATTTTCGGAAAGGAGAAACAATGGGTTTTCCAACTGTGAAAAAATATCCAGGGTGTTCCTTATGAAATAACAAAGTTGCCCTATCCCCAAAAATACACTGTTATCTCCGGTTAAACCGGAAGTGAGCAGAAACGGCGGATACTCAGGAAATCTTATCAAAACTAGAAGAAGACTGGCGAAAACCGCATTTTATTATCTCAACTAGTTCAAAAGTTATGTAGATTTAAAAGAGTCAAGACATAATGGAGCACCCGGTGTCACGGTATAATTTCAAAATTACTTTGCCAGCTCTAACAACACACAAAATGATTGCTTCATATAAATGATCCAACAAAGAGAAGATAAGATGATGGTTGATCGTCATAAAAACTGAAAAAGTTTACGTATAAAAACTTATATTTAATCGAACTAACCTGTTCAAGAGAGCTCTGTCCTATAGAATAGTCCTCTATATTGAAGTCTCTCCTTTTGCCTTCTTCCAAAACACCAAACATTTTAGACCACTTAATGGATTTGTCGGTTATGTAATAAGTTAGTAACTCTTGATGTCTCTCTCTAAGTACTGCGCCTGGGAAGTTCTCTCGCATGAACTGTTCAGTGGCCTCGGTTCCCCGCTCAAGGTGCTTTTTTAGTTTGATTGTCACTGTGAATCCTTCAGCAAATTTGTGTTTCAAATGCTGCGTGGAGCCCAAGCACTTGAAAACTCCATTTACCATTATGGCTAGTCTTGTGCATAGCGCCTCGCACTCTTCCATACTGTGGGACGTTAAAATTATGCATTTTCCGTTGTCACGCAGCTTGCAAAGAGCATTCCATAAATAACGTTTCGTTGCAGGATCCATACCTGAAAGGATGTTAATCTGATAAGTGAATTTATTTAAAAAATACAGTGTTTTCGAATTGAGTCCAGGTTAAGGAAAAATTTGTATTCTTAAGTGTACAAGGAAAGTCATTAATAAAAGTAAAGTGGGTGGTGCATAAAAGATATCCACAGGATAAACTGGACATTCCACAACATTCAATTTATACCATCAATTAATGAAATAATTAATTACAGATTCTAAAATTAGACACAATAATCAAGTAATCAGGATACAGTTTACAATTAAACACTTACCAGTAGTTGGCTCATCAAGATAAATCACTGGTGGGTCGCCAATTAAAGAAATTGACGTACTCAATTTTCTCTTATTTCCGCCGCTCAGCTCCTTTACTTTTTTGTCCAAGTGCTTTAGAAAATCGAATTCCCTAGCCAAATGCTCTGCCACGAGGTAGCAATCTTTAAGACGAATTCCTCTTAGCAAGGAGAACATAATTATGGTTTCTCTAGCAGTCATATCATCCAAAAGGGCATCAAATTGAGGGCAGTATCCGATAACTTTTTGCACCTTCTTCAATTCGTACTTCATACTACAACCATTAACCCACCCATCGCCATAAGAAATTTTAACATCGCCAGTCATCATTTTAAACGTTGTCGTTTTTCCAGCTCCATTAACCCCCAACAAACCAAAACACTCATATTTTTGTACTCCAAGACATAAAGAATTTACAGCTAAGTGATTTTTGTAATATTTTGTTAAATCGCGCAAAACTAAGGTGTACTTGTTCGCGATGTCGTCATCGGTGGCATTTCTAATTTTCTGTTTCTCTTGCAGGACATCTGGGTCTTCATTTTCAACCTCAACTGGATGTTTTGGATACCACTTTTGTTTCATATAGTATATTATTTGTGAGAACACTTGATATTCGATAATCAATAGTGTTATGAAAAGCACTGCACCCACTATAAAGGAGAAAACTATATTCCTACCAATTCCAGGAGCTGCCCATTTATAGTAGTTATCATCTACTCCTGAAAAACAAAAACTAATATTGAAAATACTATTAAACTTATTTACCGTAATACTACTACTAGTCAATGAGGCTGTTTACCTCAGAATCCCCGTTTAGTATACGGTTTTCTAATGATTCTTTCTATGATGTCCTTTACTTCCACATCCACGTAGTGGAGTGGAAATATAGTAATCGCAAAAAAAATTTCGAACGTTTTCTGTCGGTCTGGCTGTCGGTCGGTCTGTCTGCCTGTATATCTGTCTAGCTGTCTGTAACTTTTTTTGTCCGCACGTTTTCTCTGGAACGGTTTAAAAACTTGTTTAAAGTTAGGTAAGTTAAACTTGAAAAACTCATAATTTTATTGGGTAGTAGCTTCTACTTCTTCTGGAGGCTTGGCAAAAAAAAATATATAAAATGGGTCTGAACATGTTACCATGATTTGAAGATTGTAAATCTTTTTCCAATGGTAGGATTAGCATTGATTCGAGATTGTCTTCCATGAAATACTCAAAAAGTACTGCATTTAATGAAAAGTGGTATGGTATAAAAATTAAGCTTATAAATTAAATATTTAGGTTTTCTATGATTTCTGTACAACGAATAGTTCTATATATATATGTAATGTAAAATATGCAGTTTGAAGATGGCGGTCGAACGTTTATAAGTCGAAATATAATGCTAAATCTCAAATAAGTATTTATAAAATTATAAATCTGTCAAGCATTAGAAATTAAAGGTCTTGAGATTCCCTTTGAAACCTTTTGTTTTTATATCCCTACCTCTTAAAAAAAGAAGAAAATTGGTTCCCTGCTGCCATTGGTCGTAGAATGAAAATTTTAAAACTCCGTATTGGTTTTTGTTAATACAAAAAACTTGTAAGTTTACGAGTAAAAATCATTTTGTAAAAAGCGTCTGCTTTATATGAAGAATTCGAAAACGATACTATTCTTCAAAAATTGTATTTGTATTTGAAAATATTTGTGTGAAAATCTACAAAGACTGAAGTACCTTTATTTGCACAAATATTGAGAAGTATCATTTTAAAAAAAAACTGTTGTGGCTTATTACTTATGGAATATCAAAATATCTACGTAATAGTATTTAATAACAGCTTAGACCATTTGAAACAAAGAATTAGGGAAAAACTGTTGAAGAGAACAGAAAAATAATTTTTGCAGTTGGAGGTCAAGATTTCATAATTGACTATAACTTTTAATCCGTAACATTTCTTTTAATATCATATTTCAAAATATTAACAAACGACGCGATTTCACTATTTGTAGTTTTCACATTTAGTATCATTTTAGAACATAAAAATCAGGCGTTTTCATAAAGAATAGTTTCTCCTTGTAAACTTGGTTATTTCTGGACCGATTAAAGAATATCAAAAACCACATTAAATATTTTTTTATTTTAAATTTTGATTTTACTAATAAGCAAATGATCTGTCAAATTATATTTTCCATTTTCTTTTTTTATTGTTGACAGCTGTTAAAAGCATAAACATAATTAATTTGACATTAATTTATTATCAAGTACCTCCTAAATTTAAAGGAAATGAACAGCATAGCACTTTAAATTTTGAAAATACTTAACAAATGGCTTTTTCATTGAGTTGACTGAAGAATTCAAAGTTCGCAGTAATGTATAATTTTTATAAACATCAACTACGGAACTAAACAATTTTAAATCACTTCAATATCTAATTTACTTCCTTGGAAATATAGTGTTCGTAATTTTTGTTGTTGAAATGGGTTTAAAATGTCACGAAACGTCGATATTTTAAATTTGAGCAAAAACAAATGTTCTGTCTTTCGGCCTGTCTGTAACTTTTTTTGTGTGCACGTTTTCTCTGGAACCGTTTGAGATATTGACTTGAAATTTTATATACGGTGTATTATGACGAGATCTGGAGCTGGATTGTTTCTTGAATTTATCTGAGGGGTAATTAGGGGTAATTAGGGGGAAATAAGTAATGCAAGCTGGTAAGAGTACAAAAATTTGGGATTTGGTCTATAGAAGCGAAGGCCAATGATTTTTTATAATATTCCGTGGAAGGATTGGGGGTTAAATAGGCGTGAATAGGGAAAAATAAATAAAGAAAGTTTTTAAGAGTACAGAAACTTGGGATTTGGTGTTCATACTAGAAGCCTAGGCCTATTTTTTAAAACCATTTTTCAACCCCTCCACCACCCCCACTCCATTATTAAAAGGATCGATGAAATAAAATTGACATTTTCACTTAACGTTTGGTACATGCATGTATTAAAATGACATCTGTAATTAAATTATATTTTGAAATGATTCCGTTGAAAGACTGTTCACTTTAATTTTTTACTTCTATCTAATGTTTTACAAGATGATTCGCATTTTATATAATACTTTATCTTTTAATATGATGCCTCTACGTGATCTTGTAATGTATGTATGTTATGTCAAATATTACAGGAATTATGATAAGAAAAGCAGTGTCGCTACCGGGATACCAATATAAATCCTACCGACTGCGCCAGTAAAGTTGGAATGTACAATGAAACACAACTGTTCACTTTAATTATTTACTCAGATCTAATGTTTTACAAAATGATTCGCGTTTTATATAATAGTTTACCTTTTAATATAATACCTCTACGTGATCTTGTAGCGTATGTATGTTATGTGAAATATTACAGGAATTATGATAAGAAAAGCAGTGTCGCTATCGGGATACCAATATAACTATCTTTTGACATTGGTACAACGTATACATTATAACGACACCTGGAACTAGATAATATTTTGAGATGATTTCGTTGAAGGGGTGGGGGTTAAATATGGGTAAATAGAGGAAAATAAATAAAGCAAGTTTCTAAGAGTACAGAAATTTGGGATTTGGTGTTCATACTAGAAGCCAAGGCCTCAAATTTTTTAAAACCATTTTACAACCCCACTCCATTATTAAAAGGATCGATGAAATAAAATAGAGATTTTCACTTTTTGGCATATGTATGTATTAAAATGACATCTGTAATTAAATTATATTTTGAGATGATTCCGTTGAAGGGTTGGAGGTAATAGGGGTGAATGGGAGAAAACAAATAAAGCAAACTAGTAAGAATTTTAATATATTTGGGGCGTTAAAAATGAAGTTTCTAGTTTACCCTACTTATTTTCCGCTATTCACAACCTACCACCTCCCTTCTCTTTAACGGAATCATCTGAATCAGATGTCATTACAATAGATATGTGTACTAACTTTCAAGTGAATATCTCAATTTTATTTTATCAACCCCTTTAATAATGGAGTAGGGGTATTGAGGGGGTTGAAAAATATTATAAAAAAATCTGAGGCCTTGGTTTCTAGTACATACACCGAATTTCAAGTTTTTGTACTCATACCAGCTTGCTTTACTTATTTCCCCCCATTTAACCCTATTTAACTCCCAACCCTTCAATGAAATCATCTCAAAATATAATCTAGTTCTAGATGTCGTTATATGGCGTCTGGTTCATACACCTAATTTCAAGTTTCTGTACTCTTACCAGCTTTCTTTACTTATTTTCCCGTATTTAGCCCCCAACCCTTCATCAGAATAATCCCAAAATATAATTTAGTTCCTGATGTCATTATAATATATACGCGTACAAAATTTCAAGTCAATATCTTAAACCGTTCCGAAGAAAACGTGCGGACAAAAAAAAAGTTAAAAACAGACCGACAGACAGACAGACAGAATTTTGTTTTCGCTCAAATTTAAAATCTCGACGTTTCATGCCATTCTAAACCTATTTTAAAAAAAAAAGAAATTTGAAAATTTGTTTACAATTACTATACTTCCAACCCACTACGTGGATGTGGAAGTAATAAAGAATTTCAGACAAAAGTTTCAACATTTGAAAAGTGGAATCAAATGACTAGATTTTTTTAAAGTTTGGTGGAGGACCTCAAGGTCATCTGAAGGTCTACTTTGGTTTTTACCCTATTGCTCCTATTTTCTTTACATATTCGTATGTTGCTCTAAAAAATAAACAACTTTTGTATCTACCATTTGTTTATTTGGTCTCACTGTTGGCGAGTAATTAAGCATTGAACGTGGAAGTAGCATATCTCTGTAACAATTGAGGATTCTAATAATGCAAGAAACAAGACTTATGTTCACAAGATAACTGAGTTTTCGTAAATTTTTTGATTCACGTATCCCCACAAAACGATATCTGGTGAAATTAAGTCAGGCTATCGTGCGGGCCACTGTACTGGACCACCTCGTCCAATTCACCTCTCAGATTTATTTCTGACAATAAAACTCAATTACTTTGATAAACATAAGTCTTAGTTCTTGCATTATTAGAATCCCCAACTGATGTGATACTTACGTTACGTTCAATTGTTAATTACTCGCAAACAATGAGACCAAATTAAAAAAACGGTAGAAACAAAAGTTCTTTACTTTTTAGAGCAGAATATGAATCTGTAAAAAAATAGGGGCTTGCATGTAAAAAAACAAAGTTGACCTTCGGATAACCTTGAAGTCCTTCCTCTACCACTTTTAAAACTATGGAACGTTTGTCTGGAACATTTTTCTTGAAAATTCTTTATTTACGAGTTATTCGCGATTGACAACTTAAATGCCCTACTCGGTTTAATGTGACTATGTAAGTAACAAATAAGGCATCTACTAAAGAGATGGTTGTTATGTATTTAGTACTAAGTTCCTTGATCGGAGACACTAATTTGGTCAGCCAACTAGTTCAGATTTTGACGAATTTTATTCTTTGCAAAATACACTATAAACGACACAAAATAAAGCAAAGTTGAATGGTTGCGTAACTTACCATGACAAATACGGTCGTACATCTCGGTTTGATTAAAACAAATGCCATTGGTACACTGTGTGCAGATTTTATAAAACGAATATTGTTTGTAGCTTTCACTTATTCCGGTGGCTAGGGAATAATGAGGAATTATAAGGAACGCCCAATGCAGGGGATCACCAACGTATTCCAAGTCAAGCCCATCAGTTGATAGCACTTGAACTACCAAGAAGGCACCAACACCTAAAATAATAATTAAATATACAAAATGTTAGTAAGATATTTCAAGGCAATTCTTTAAATAAGTAACTATGCTATTTTTTTATAGTGTTTAAATGATTAGCGACTTCTTGTCACCACTGCCATAGCAAAAGAATTCGCCGAAGCCACGAGTGACTATGGTGGATATGAGCTTAGCTATAAATCACAGAAAGATTGTATTGGTACCACTGTTTCCCACTTTATAATGAGAATTTCTGCAGATTTTACTGGGACACGGTAAGGGGCGATGGATGAAGGATAATGTTAGAGACCTTGACCACCCTTGGGGGTTGAATCTAGGGGGTGGGAGAATTATAAAATACATCTCTTCTTGTTGAAACATTTACCCCCGTTTTCGAAGATGCTGATGACGAATAAAATACTTTTAGGCAACTTCGACCCTTCCTACCCCATCAAATGATCAAAACTCATTTCTGCTTTGATGCTTTCAAAATGTGATTCTGGAGGCGTTTGCTGCAAGTTCTCTGGATAGCCTGTGATATCAACAGCTATTCTCCAAGACATGCGCCTTCCAGCATCATATTTTCTGGAATGCTCTCATTGGGGCCACATCCACCGCTGGGAGGACAGTTTAAAACCTTTGATTGTCCAGGAAAAACCAGTTGGCAATAGGCCAAGAAGAATACCACCAAAATATATTTAAATTTTTCGCAAACATCACAATTCATTCGAAGTAAACGGCTCCGTAATTTTTAGTTTTTAATTTGATGCACAACTAAAAATCTCCAGAGAACTTCTTACTTCTAACCTAAGATGTGACAATTAGTACTGTTCGTATTTTAGGTATAGAGTAAACAAATAATCCCACCGCAAGAGACCCATATCAAGAAATTTCTGTTTAACTACAAAAATAGTTTTCTAATGATTATAATAAAACTACCATTTGTTTATTATAATGAAAATTTGTGTAACCACTCTCAATAATTAAATTAAAAATAGTTCAATTAATTTCAATAACACAAATCACTATCTCATTCATCACATCCAGTCAATTTTAAGTACAAAATATTGAATCTAGACAAATCAAACAGATTGACAATGCTATACCGGGTGAGTCACGAATTGCGCTCGCCCCGTTATTTCCTAAATTATTTGGAATAGAAAATTGAAATTTGGAGGCCTTATTACACGACTAAAATGCCATCTTTTCAATAAAAAATCAAGTTTGGTGCACATCCGGTTTGACCGGAAATGCCCACAACTTTCGATTTTTAAATGGAACACCCTATATATTTTTACATTTTTGGAATCTAGAGGAAATTTTGAATACAATACATCCATTTTGGTCACTTTTTGATAAACATTAAAAAAATCTATTTCTGAATCCAGAGTGCTGTGGTGCCCAAAATATATTTTAGTTTGTGTGCTACGTTACTGTAAAAAAAATCGGTAAAGGTATTTACACAGAACTTCCCTCGTTATTTGGGCATGGCGGTCACTCCAAAAAAATTAGTAATTACGAAATGACATTGAGAATAATAATCGGAATAGAGTTATTGCTATATTATTACAAAGAAAACTTGACAAGTTTGGGTCAAAAAAATATACAGCAACAGCAAAAGTTCAATACTAAATAGCAGTTGCCACATATGGCAGGCTTGCGCAAATACCTTTACAAATGTCCACCATGACTGAATTATTTCTTGGGATCACCACCCTGTACATTTTTCAATAAAAGTATAATACGTGCATATGCCAGATATTATTGCCATCCGTCACATTTTCAATCCAACATTCACGTAATGGAGTGGAAGTATGGTGGTGGTTAAAAATTTCATTTTTTTTTAATTTTCCAAAAATGTTGATAAAAAATTTTCAAAATTTTTTCTTCTAAAATAGGTTTAAAATGTCAAACGTAGAAATTTTAAATTTGAGCAAAAAGGAAAGTTTCCGTCTATTCTATAATAGTGGTAAAAGAAGTTTAAGATTTAAAAATTACATATATTTTTTAAATAGGTTTAGAATGTCATGAAACGTGAAACTTTTAAATTTGAGTAAAAAAAGTTTCCATCTATACTAGTGTTAATTTTTTTTCCAAACTGGTAACAAAATGTTGCAAAAATTTTTTTTCCGAAATTGGTTTGGAGTGTCATGAAACGTGGAAATTTTAAATTTAAGCGAAAAAAAATTGTTTTCACTATTTATTCCGTTTAGACGGTCCACCCTGTATATTTTCCAGTGAAATTTCTACCATTTCTGAGCTGACAGTAGCGTCAACTACCTGCCAAATTTGACTGCTCTCCGTCAAGTAGTTTTTTAGTAAATGCACCAACAGACCGACAGACAGACAGACAGACAGACCGACAGACAGACAGACTGACGGAATTGAAAAACCTATATTTTCGTAATCTCCGTGATCTGAAACGTCAGAATTCGTAAAAATCTCGGAGGGTGATTTTTTCTCGAATACAATACTTCCCTTCGGTATGCGAGGGAAGTAAAAATTTAATTTTTTTTTAATAGTTTTAGAATGCCATGAAACGTAGAAATTTTAAATTTGAGCAAAAAAAATTTTTTTCCAGAAATGGGATTAGCGCGTCATGAAACGTGGAAATTTTAAATTTGATTTTTACCCACTAACTCGGTTTTTTTAAATGGGAATTTAAACGTTCACCAACATTTTTAAATACCTCATTTTCATACGAATCTAATGATAACAAAATTTTGAAAATCTGCTCAGAAATATTTGAGATTTCAGCCAAAATACAATGCAACCATGCTTTTAGAAACATGCGGCTAATAGATAATAGATTAGTGGGCTTTGGAAACTAAAATGGCACATTTCTGTGTAAATCTGGTAACCTAATAACATTGGAAAAATCATAGTAGCCATTGAATGTAATAAAACAATATCAGCTGTCATGAAACGTGGAAATTTTAAATTTGAAAAAAAAAAATTTTTTACCTTGGTAAAAATTTTTTCAAAAATGTTGGTGAAAAAAATTTTCAAAAATTTTTTTTCCAGAAATGGGATTAGCGCGTCATAAAACGTGGAAATTTTAAATTTGAGCGAAAAAAAATTTTTTTCACTATTTATTCCGTTTAGACGGTCCACCCTGTATATTTTACAGTGAAATTTCTACCATTTCTGCGCTGACAGTAGCGTCAACTACCTGCCAAATTTGACTGCTCTCCGTCAAGTAGTTTTTTAGTAAATGCACCAACAGACAGACAGACAGACAGACAGACAGACAGACAGACTGACTGACGGAATTGAAAAACCTATATTTTCGTAATCTCCGTGATCTGAAACGTCAGAATCCGTAAAAATCTCGGAGGGTGATTTTTTCTCGAATACAATACTTCCCTTCGGTATGCGAGGGAAATAATAAAAAGAGCAATACGATTGCATTACTTAATTCTCTAGAGGCGTTTAAAATTTTTAAATGTGATTTTTACCCACTAACTCGGTTTTTTTAAATGGGAATTTAAACGTTCACCAACATTTTTAAATACCTCATTTTCATACGAATCTAATGATAACAAAATTTTGAAAATCCGCTCAGAAATATTTGAGATTTCAGCCAAAATACAATGCAACCATGCTTTTAGAAACATGCGGCTAATAGATAATAGATTAGTGGGCTTTGGAAACTAAAATGGCACATTTCTGTGTAAATCTGGTAACCTAATAACATTGGAAAAGTCATAGTAGCCATTGAATGTAATAAAACAATATCAGCTGTCAGACAGACTCGTGTAGTTATAGGCAATCTTGAGCTATGAAACATTTAATAATTGTGAGCGCAAAGAACGTTACAATTAAGTTTAGCTTAGGTATGTGGAGGTAAACACAATTACATCCACAAGGACATTTGCAATAGAATGCGACATCAGTTCGGTTTTCAGAGTTTTATTTAAATGAACATAAATATCGGGCCTATAAATAAATAAAAATCAATTCCGTTTGAACAATTAAACTTAAACTAGGTAACAGTAGGTATCTTTAAAATAATTAATATAATTAAACCATAAATTGACATTTATAGATATTGTTCAAAATGCCCACCATTTTTTTCTATACACAATTCGGCTCTGCGTACAGTTGCTTGAATGGCTCTACGCAATTCAGCCGGCGTTATTTCATTAAGAGCCCGTACAACTTTATTTTGCAGCTCTTCACGGGTATTTGAAGAAGTTTCATGAACTTTATTCTTGAGAGTGCCCCATACATAATAGTCGAGGGGTGTTAAGTCAGGTGACCTAGGAGGCCACCTGATATGACCATGATTTGCGATAAGGCGTTCACCATGCAAGTTGTTTAAATATTCCATCACTCTTTTGGAATTATGTGGGGGAGCACCATATTGTTGGAAAAACAGATTTTGTAAATAGGCAAGAGGAAGTAAGTCAAGAAATTCTGCTGTCTGGTTTTGTAAAAAGAATAAATATCGTTCGCCAGTAAGTGTTCCATCAAAAAATATGGGTCCAATTATTCGATCTCCAAGTACTCCAAGCCAACAGTTAAACCCAAATCTTTCCTGAATATTCCCCCGCCCTACCAACCTCGGATTTTCTTGAGCCCAGTACCTAGTATTATTTCTGTTAAACATACCTTGGTTCGTAAATCTACTTTCATCTGGATATAAAACATGAAAAGGAAAACCTGGGTTTTGTTGTACTGCATTTAAGAACCAGTTGCAATATATTAGCCTCCTGTCGTTATCATCTCCATAAAGATGTGGTGTATTTGGTATTTATAAGACCGAAACTTATGTTTCTTTAAAATTCTGCAAACCGAAGACTGACTAATGTCGCATTCCATTGACAATTCCCTTGTTGATGTTGTTCGGTGTACCATCACAAATCCTAATACATCAATTTCTTTGTCCTCACAATAAATGTTTGATGGTCATCTTGTTGATTGGGTTCGTTTCTTAATTCTTGTTCCACTCTGGCAAACAAGTGTCTGCTTGGATGACGTCTGTTGGGATATCGTTGCTGATACAGTTCTGCAGCTGCAGTTGAATTTTTGAGACGCTCTCCATATATCAGTAACATATCGACCTTTTCATTTCTACTAAAATTATTCATTTTCTTTAATTTTTACTCAAAGAGATTTCCGCAACGCTTTATTTTGTATCTGTCTGACAGCTGATATTGTTTTATTACATTCAATGGCTACTATGATTTTTCCAATGTTATTAGGTTACCAGATTTACACAGAAATGTGCCATTTTAGTTTCCAAAGCCCACTAATCTATTATCTATTAGCCGCATGTTTCTAAAAGCTTGGCTGCATTGTATTTTGGCTGAAATCTCTAATATTTCTGAGCGGATTTTCCAAATTTTGGTATCATTAGATTCGTATGAAAATGAGGTATTTAAAAATGTTGGTGAACGATTAAATTCCCATTTAAAAAAACCCAGTTAGTGGGTGAAAATCACATTTAAAATTTTTAAACGCCTCTAGAGAATTAAGTAATGCAATCGTATTGCTCTTTTTATTTTTATAGTAACGTAGCACACAAACTAACATATATTTTGGGCACCACAGCACTCTGGATTCAGAAATAGATTTTTTAATAAAATTTTTTATGTTTATCAAAAAGTGACCAAAATGGATGCATTGTATTCAAAATTTCCTCTGGATTCCAAAAATGTAAAAATATATAGGGTGTTCCATTTAAAAATCGAAAGTTATGGGCGTTTCCGGCCAAACCGGATGTGCACCAAACTTGATTTTTTATTGAAAAGATGGCATTTTAGTCGTGTAATAAGGCCTCCAAATTTCAATTTTCTATTCCAAACATTTTAGGAAATATCGGGGCGAGCGCAATTCGTGACTCACCCGGTATAATTAGTAGGAGGTGGGATAACCTAGAACTAAATAACGCAACGCCGAAGAGCACATAAAATGTCTCTTTTGGCTGCCAAAGCCGACAGCGGTACCATTTTTTAGGAAAAACAGCAGCAAGAACCAACTAAGTCGGACAGCACGTATTCGGTATTTTTTTTTTTTTTTAGTTTTTACGTGTTATTATTATGGATGTAATGAACATAATAGAAATGGAGATGTAGATCGCTTACTTCAGTTTGTCTGGCGTTACTAACCTAGTCAATATAAGTACTATTAATTATCTAGCTTGATAATATTGTACTTTAAGAGAATATTTAATGTAAGAAAAATCATTGAATTAAAGCAAACATTTTATAAAAGTTTTTCACCTCTCTGCCAATGTAAAAAATAAAACTAGTTTTATTAAGTGCCTCGTATACTTCCCCTCTTATTAAAAACTATTGGCAGATATTTTTTGACACACTTAAATCGAATTAAAATAAAGACAATAATATGGGTGGCACTTATTGGTGCACAATGTATATTAAGTCACTATGATTCTTAGCAGGATCAGAAAATGAAGCATTTGTTTTAAGAATACGAAAAAGTGCATGTAAAAACTTGTAATTTGAAATCTCAATTTCATGTAATGAAAAATTCAATATACCTGTGAATACGCTAACTAAAGTCATTCTTGTGTAACCAGTAGATGGAACATCAAACAAATATCCAGCAAGATACAATAAGGGTAAGAAGGCCCAGCCAAAATAGAACAATATGAAAACCATACGACCTGAAAAATAAATATAATTTAGATTTATCTAATATATATATATTCTCGTCTAAGAGCTGGAAAATTTTTACTGGATTGACAAAATGTTACTATTTTATTTTTCCTTTTAGCAGGTGGATATAAAAGTGAAATTTTGCTAGTTTATCGTGTGTATTAAGGTTAACGAAGCGTTGTAAACTCCCAAAGTTGTGAAATAATCAATCGCAACAACTCATAGTGTCCAATCTGATTTTTGATTTTGGTGAATATTAACGTATAATACCTACAAGTTGCTTCACATGATTAGCAGAATATTTAGTTGAGCAGTGAGAAAAAGAAGCATGATCTTTAACTTTGAAATTTTAACGTCCATACACATGACTCTTCCATGTTCCCTGAATTAAATTTGAAGCATACAATTTAAATTAGTTAGTGTTTATAACTGATTGAGAAGTGCGAGCTTATTGCCAACGATTTATATGTGGCGCCGTCTAGAAGTAATTCCTACAAGAAACTACGTGACAGTGCATGTAATCATCCAACATTTAAGAAATAACGTTGCAAGTACGTCAAATAAACGTAACAAACTGACGTCAAAACTTCATCAATAAGATGATGTTACACAGACATAATCAATTAGTCGTATGACATCGCCGACCTATAATCTCCTAATAGAGGCGTCGATATGACGGCAGTCTGCTCCTTGAGAAGTATACAGAATTCCACTTCTTAGTTAATAAAACAGCAATAATAATAGTAACATTTTGTTGACTTAATAACTAAACAAAAAGGTAATCGGTCCCTCGACTACTTCAAAACGTTACAAAATATAAAATAATTAATTTTTTTTCACCTATATCTTCTCCTGTTTTGAATCCGTCTTCTTGAAAAGCTGCGAGAGTAATTATCAATGCTACAACAGTTACAAGATAAGTAACCATGTCACATAACAGAGATGTTATCCAAAATACGTAAACTTTTACTCCAGATACAAATTGTAAATGTTTGGATTTCGAAACGTTTTCTCTCACAACAAAAAGTACGTAGAACGATGAGACAAACGCCATGCTAAAACCTATATTGAACGCCAGTTGGAAACCCATAGTTTGGCCACTGAGTAATTGACTGATCTGAAAGAATTTGAAAATAGTTTGGGCCATTCCAAAGCAGTTTAACAAAGACGTCTCTATTCTAAGCTATTTTCACCTATTGAATACGATTCTGAAGTCTGTTTGACTCCAACGTGTCAGAATTTTCCGCCACAAATGGCCGAAAATTGATCAAAAGTTGACTATTTCCGGAATTGCGGTGCGGACCATTATTTCCCATGTATCTTGCGCGCTGAACACGATTACTAAGTCTGTTTACCACCATCGGATCAAGATTTTCTGCAAATGGCCATAAATTGGTAAAAATTTGGCTATTTATGAATTTATCCGGAATTGCGGAACCTAATGCAGTGGTCCATTTGACGTCATCACATCATGATTCTATGCAAATAATAAAAAATTGGCGAAAAGTTCATCATTCTTGAATTTTCGCGAAATAGAGGTGCAGATTTTTTCCCAAAATCCAGATAAAGTTGGATGAGATCAGAGTGACAAGAGGGCCACGAGCACTGAAATACGTAGAACAGAATCGCTATTGCCCAGTTCTGTATACCTTTGTTGCCGTATATGAAGGTGGTTTGGATAAGCAAGAAAATTTTGAACGCCTTCAACAATATTTTGAGTTCGGAATCCTATTCAGCTCATCAAATTATATGGGAAACAAGCTAACCATTATACTCGTGCCAATTTACTACACTTATTATATAATTGTTGCACATTCTATAGAATACTCTTCGCAGTTTTTTTGTAAATGAGATTAGTTTCAAACATTTTTTGTTTAATTACAAAACAAAATAATTTTTTATTTATTGACCGATTTGTTCAGTATGGTTCTTCCTCTAACTAACACTAACTTACTGTCCTAATTTCAATACTATCGGACTTCTAGTTCTTAAGTTATTGTTCTTACAAGAAACGTGACGGACGGACAGATAGACAGACAGACGGACGGACGGACGTACGGACGGATAGAGAGACAGACAGACGGACTGTCATTTTGATAGTCAGAATTCGATCATCGATACAGTGATATGAAAAAAATTTTTCTACGAGCAATATGACCGGTTTTAGAAATGTGCCGATCGAATGCAATATATTTTTCGTTTTGTATTTGCGAAGAGTATAATAATGATCCGCACTGCGATTCTGCAAATATTCGGAAATGGTCAAATTTTGACCCGTTCTCGGCCATTTGCAGAAAATTCTGACGTGCCAAACAGACTTCGAAATCGTATCCAACAGGTAAAGATATATGGGAGACATCCCATGTATTTTTCGTCATCATACATAGGAGACATCCCATGTATTTTTATGTTTATGGTTCATATGGAGATTTCAGAAAATTTCGGAAATGGCCAAATTTTAACCCATTTTTTCCCATTTACGAAAAATTCTGACGTGATGGAGCCAAACGTATTCGGAAGATCAAAATACATCGGGTACATGGTTTCGAATTGCTTGTACATATTTTTTTTTAACGTGTGGCTGTCTAATATCAGATGTTAAAAACATATACGGCAAAATTTGAATGCGAATTTCTGTATCCCCACTTCTTTAAAAATAACGAAATTATGTGCAAGGCGACAAGTATTCTGTAACACATATTTTTTTTAATTGGAGGTTCTCCTGCTGCTATTGACCTTAGAAAAAAGTCCTTATTGGTTGATACTCTAACTTTTCAGAATTTTTGATGCACCTGTTTTAGAAAACATTATTTATACAGATATTATATTTTATAGATATACAGGGTCGCTGATACGCATGGAAAAAGTCGATTATCTCCTGCAGTAAGATAGATAGCGAAGAATGTTAAGATACAAAAGTTTTAGGGTTTTTTAAGAGCTATTACAGTAAAGAAATATTAAGTATACAGAATTAATCAAAAAGTCATGACGAAACAATGTTGCTTTTTCTTTAATAGAACACCCTGTTTATTTTTCCATACTTCAATTATTTTCGAAATTCTAAACAAAATTCATATAACACATATAGGCCAGTCATTAAAGCAAAAAAGCAAGACTACAAAACTCTCCATACTATGATATAAGGTCACTTGGGGTATTTTGGCCATGATTTTACAACCTGAGCGAGAAGATTATACTTTGAACTTGCCTGAGAACCACTAATAAGTTATATTAATATCTTAAATATTTTTTTATATGTAATACAATATACAGTCTTTAAATATATAATATTCAAATCCCGAGTCAAATTTAATTTTCTTTATAATTATAATTAAATAATATAAAGTCTGATGGGCCCAGTTACCCCCAGAAATTGGGGCAACTGGACCATACGGGTCTTGGTATCATACAAACGATTGTTATTTGAACTGGGGTAAGTGGGCGTATTGGTAAACATGTAAACTTCGTACAAAAATTACCACAAGTCAATTAAACAACACCATAGTCGAATGGTCGACGATGTAAGAGAACTACTATAACAATTAGGTGGAAATTTATTCAAATTTAGGAATAACACAACTTCTGTTAAAGTAAAAAGGGCAAAATTAAATGTAAAAAACATCCAATTTCAAGTAAGCATAAATAACACAGGCCCACAAAAAAAAGTGATCTACACCAGGGACCGGACATAGTAATCCTATGTATTTCGATGTGCTGAACACGAATCCAATGTCCGTTTAGCTCCGTTACCCACCAACTTTTTGTAAATCGCGAAAATGATCTAAAAAAATAAGGTTGCTTAGGTTATTTTTGTGATTTACAAAAAAAATGGTGGGTGATGGAGCTAAACGGACATCAGGTTCGTGTTCGACAAAATACATAGGGATTAACATGTCGGGTCCCGGGTTCAGATCGCTATTGTTTGTGTGACTGTGAGCAGTGATCTACATCTACCTAATAAATAAAAACAAAAACAACATGCTTAATGTGTTTGGGGTAACTTGGTCCCTGCCGTGCCCAGATGCCCCAACTAACTGGCCCACTTACCCCATTTTTGAAAAATTGTGGGGGTAACTGGGCCACCCACTCAAGCTTATGACCTAACGCAGAATACATGCTTGCAATCACATTTTAGGGATACATCATGCCTCTAATTTATGCTAAATTAACTGTGATAATATATACAGTAAACCTGTAGTATTTCATAAAAATCAAGATTACATCACGTTGCTATGAAAATTTTGCACTACAAAATTTAAAAAATTGCTACATGAAAGCAACAACACTCAGAAACATGAGACTAATTGTTTTAGTGAGATGACATTATCCTTCAGTGCTGCCAACTGCTTGAAGTGAAATTACCCCCACAAATTCTACGGAAAAAAACCATGGCCCAGCTACCCCCTGGGCCCAGATACCCCAACTGACCTTAAGCTAAGTAACATATAAACATAAATAAATCTAGATTTGCAACCTTCTTTGAGGCCCGGAACATTGTTAAAAATTGACTTTTAAACAATTGTCCATACCTATATTTAGACAAATTTTCTTTTTCCTTCTTCAATTCTTTGGGACTTCCTGCCATATGCATGTTTTCTTTTTAAGCGGTGCTAGGGGAATCTACAAAATATATCAATTAACCAGTATGATACTAGTAAATAACCTCTACGCCTGTGACGTTTACGTCAAAGAATCAGTTAAAGGTAGTTTTTTTTAATTAAACAACACAAATAAGTATAAAAACTTGAAATTAAATATTTCGCCGACATTTCGGAAATCTAATTTGTTTCCTTTTTCAAGGCTTTTTTGAAAAATCTTTTTTTGTTGTGTATGACAAATACACAGCTCTAAGAATGTTTATTTGTCATACACAGCAAAAAAAGATTTTTCAAAAAAGCCTTGAAAAAGGAAACAGATTAGATTTCCGAAACGTCGGCGAAATATTTAATTTCAAGTTTTTATACTTATTTGTGTTGTTTAATTTAAAAAAAACAGCCTCTAACTGATCCTTTGACGTAAACGTCACAGGCGTAGAGGTTATTTACCAGTATCATACTGGTTAATTGTGATATATTCTGTAGATTCCCCTAGCACCGCTTAAAAAGAAAACATACATGTGGCAGGAAGTCCCAAAGAATTGAAGAAGGAAAAAGAAAATTAAGATAATGCCACAAATAACATTTAGACACTATTTAGACAAAATTGCAAAAGTGTGTGCAAACTTGGAAATCAATTGAAAAGGTTATTGTAAATGTTAACCTCACATTGCAACCTGATCGTGTAAACGGAATATGTTTTTTTTTTAATTATTTTTAACCCGTTATTCAGGATTTCTACTGCAAAAAAATTGCAAAAGTTTTGCAAATCTGACAGACCGTGTAGATTGGCCTACCGAGGCTGTGTGTGAATTTGCATTAAAAAAAAACGACCGGAAGTAACCTGCAACCATTTTTTTTAAATTAGCAAGAAAATGTTTGTTACTCTATTGCACGACTTTATGCACATTTGCAACCTTTTGTTCGTAACGGAACATTGTCAAATTTATAATTATTTGCCTCATTCACATTTGCACTATTCAAAATAATTGTAAAGAGGGTGCAAATTTGCAATAACACTTGTACGATATTATAAGATAGTTTTATAAAATTGCGACCTCGACAATAGACCGGAAGTGCCTTTTTTATATCATCAATTGGTGACAACCTATTGTTTCTTTCATTTCAAAGGGGAGATTACGGTTATTTAGCCACCAAAATGTAAAGATATTTCAAAGCATTCGGAATCAAAAATAAAAAGTAAAACAAATTGATTTTATTTAGGCGATATACCTAAATGAAATATAATGAAATATATACTATATATACCGGGTGAGTCACGAATTGCGCTCGCCCCGATATTTCCTAAAATATTTGGAATAGAATATTGAAATTCGGAGGCCTAATTACACGACTAAAATACCATATTTTCAATAAAAAATCAAGTTTGGTGCGCACATCTGGTTTGACCGGAAATGCCCACAACTCTCGATTTTTAAATGGAACACCCTATATATTTTTACATTTTTGGAATCTAGAGGAAATTTTGAATACAATACATCCATTTTGGTCACTTTTTGATAAACATTAAAAATTTTATTAAAAAATCTAATTCTGAATCCAGAGTGCTGTGGTGCCCAAAATATATTTTAGTTTGTGTGCTACGTTACTATAAAAATAAAAAGAGCAATATGATTGCATTACTTAATTCTCTAGAGGCGTTTAAAATTTTTAAATGTGATTTTTACCCACTAACTCTTTTTTTTTAATGGGAATTTAACCGTTCACCAACATTTTTAAATACCCCATTTTCATACGAATCTAATGTTACCAAAATTTTGAAAATCCGCTCAGAAATATTTGAGATTTCAGCCAAAATACAATGCAACCAAGCTTTTAGAAACATGCGGCTAATAGATAATTGATTAGTGGACTTTGGAAACTAAAATGGCACATTTCTGTGTAAATCTGGTAACCTAATAACATTGGCAAAATCATAGTAGCCATTGAATGTAATAAAACAATATCAGCTGTCAGACAGATACAAAATAAAGCGTTGCGGAAATCTCTTTGAGTAAAAATTAAAGAAAATGAATAATTTTAGTAGAAATGAAAAGGTCGATATGTTACTGATATATGGAGAGCGTCTCAAAAATTCAACTGCAGCTGCAGAACTGTATCAGCAACGATATCCCAACAGGCGTCATCCAAGCGGACACTTGTTTGCCAGAGTGGAACAAGAATTAAGAAACGAACCCAATCAACAAGAGGACCATCAAACATTTATTGTAAGTGAGGATAAAGAAATTGATGTATTAGGATTTGTGATGGTACACCCAACAACATCAACAAGGGAATTGTCTTCGGTTTGCAGAATTTTAAAGAAACATAAGTTTCGGTCTTATAAATACCAAATACACCAACATCTTTATGGAGATGATAACGACAGGAGGCTAGTATAGTGCAACTGGTTCTTAAATGCACTACAAAAAAACCCAGGATTTCGTTTTCATATTTTATATTCAGATGAAAGTAGATTTACGAACCAAGGTATGTTTAACAGAAATAATACTAGGTACTGGGCTCAAGAAAATCCGAGGTTGGTAGGGCGGGGGAATATTCAGGAAAGATTTGGGTTTAACTGTTGGCTTGGAGTACTTGGAGATCGAATAATTGGACCCATATTTTTTTATGGAACACTTACTGGCGGAACCAGACAGCAGAATTTCTTAACTTACTTCCTCTTGCCTATTTACAAAATCTGTTTTTCCAACAAGATGGTGCTCCCCCACATAATTCGAGAAGAGTGATGGAATATTTAAACAACTTGCATGGTGAACGCCTTATCGCAAATCAAGGTCATACTAGGTGGCCTCCTAGGTCACCTGACTTAACACGCCTCGACTATTATGTATGGGGCACTCTCAAAAATAAAGTTTATAAAACTTCTTCAAATACCCGTGAAGAGCTGCAAAATAAAGTTGTACGGGCTCCTAATGAAATAACGCCGGCTGAATTGCGTAGAGCCATTCAAGCAACTGTACGCAGAGCTGAATTGTGTATAGAAAAAAATGGTGGACATTTTGAACAATATCTATAAATGTCAATTTATGGTTTAATTATATTAATTATTTTAAAGATACCTACTGTTACCTAGTTTAAGTTTAATTGTTCAAACGGAATTGATTTTTATTTATTTATAGGCCCGATATTTATGTTCATTTAAATAAAACTATGAAAACCGAACTGATGTCGCATTCTATTGCAAATGTCCTTGCGGATGTAATTGTGTTTACCTCCACATACCTATGCTAAACTTAATTGTAACGTTATTTGCGCTCACAATTATTAAATGTTTGATAGCTCAAGATTGCCTATAACTACACGAGTCTGTCTGACAGCTGATATTGTTTTATTACATTCAATGGCTACTATGATTTTGCCAATGTTATTAGGTTACCAGATTTACACAGAAATGTGCCATTTTAGTTTCCAAAGCCCACTAATCTATTGTCTATTAGCCGCATGTTTCTAAAAGCTTGGTTGCATTGTATTTTGACTGAAATCTCAAATATTTCTGAGCGGATTTTAAAAATCATTAGATTCGTATGAAAATGTGGTATTTAAAAATGTTGGTGAACGATTAAATTCCCATTTAAAAAAACCGAGTTAGTGGGTAAAAATCACATTTAAAAATTTTAAACTCCTCTAGAGAATTAAGTAATGCAATCATATTGCTCTTTTTATTTTTATAGTAACGTAGCACACAAACTAAAATATATTTTGGGCGCCACAGCACTCTGGATTCAGAAATAGATTTTTTAATAAAATTTTTAATGTCTATCAAAAAGTGACCAAAATGGATGTATTGTATTCAAAATTTCCTCTAGATTCCAAAAATGTAAAAATATATAGAGTGTTCCTTTTAAAAATCGAAAGTTGTGGGCATTTCCGGTCAAACCGGATGTGCACCAAACTTGATTTATTGTTGAAAAGATGTCATTTTAGTCGTGTAATAAGGCCACCAAATTTCAATTTTCCATTCCAAATATTTTAGGAAATATCGGGGCGAGCGCAATTCGTGACTCACCCGGTATATATATATTGAAATTCAAATTACAAAAAAAAAATACTTTCTAAACATAAAAAACAATTAAAATTATATAATCTATTAAATAGGCACAACTTTTGCAATTTTGTCTAAATAGTTGTTGACAATTGTTTAAAAGTCAATTTTTAACAATGTTCCGGGCCTCAAAAAAGGTTGCAAATCTAGATTTATTTATGTTTATATGTTACTTAGCTTCTATCATAGTATGGAGAGTTTTGTAACTTTGTCTGGGTAAACGCCTTTTTTATTCCCCAATGACTGGCCTATAATATACCTAAACTTAATTGTTCTCGAGTTATAAAACTTGGAAAATCATTTTCTTATAAATTATGAATATTTTTAATCAATTGCATCCTGATCGGGAATATCTTTCTATATCAACCGTTTCAAAAACTTTGCAGCGTTTTCATGAAACTGGAGGTATCAAAGAAAGACTAAAAAGTGGAAGGGCAGTAAGCGTTACAAATGAAGATAATTCTATGAATGGCATGTTAGATGTGGTGGAAAATCCAATAAATTCGACACAACGGAGGGTTTTAATTCATAATATGAGTCATTATTCCATTCAAAAAATTTGCAAACGGGAAAAATTCCATCGACATAAAATTCATTTGTTACAAGAATTGAGTGAAGACGATTTTGATCGCAAAATCGAGTTCTGTGAGTTATTATGGATACATTAAAGGAATATGTTAACTTTTTCAACCACATATTATTGTTGTCTGACGAATCTACATTTTGCTTAAACGGGCACGTAGGCCGACACAACTGTCGGTATTGGTCAGAACCAAAACTCACATTGGATGGAGGACCACACAAAGTAAATGTTTGATGTGGCATTATTGGAGGACACGACATAGGACCCTATTTAATAGACGGAAATTTGACTTCTGAAAGATTTTTACTACTTTTGTAGGAGCCTATTATTCCAGAGCTTAGACGATTATTCCAGAACAATAACAATCCCAGTTTACCGGCAGAACAAAATCTGGTTTCAACAAGTTGGGGCTTCTCCACATTTTGGACCTGTGATACAGGCATATCTAGAGAAAGCTTTTCTTGATAAATGGATTGGACGCAGGAGGACAATCGAATGGCCTGCCAGGTCTCCCGATATGACACCGGTTGACTTTCATCTCTTGACTACATAAAAAATGTAGTCTAGAAGAATAGGCCGCAAAATATCGAAGAGTTGCAAGAAAGGATAAGGCATGAAATTTCCACTATTCCTCCCGACGCCCTTTTAGACTCACTACAAAATTTGGTTCGGCGAATTCTTTACTGTCACGAGGTAAATGGTGAACACTTTGAGCACCTTATAAAATAGAACTCCACAGAAAATATTTGTTGTTTATTAAAACTTGTTTTCGCCCTTCTTTCTGACATAACTATTGTTTCCATAAAATTTCAAATATCCAGAACATTCATTAAAAACACATCTTTTGGTTTCGTGCATTTTTGTCAACCCTGAACAATTATGATTTTTTATTTTCTGTAAAAAAAGAACATTTCAGGCTTTCTCTTTAACGAGAAATAAAAAGTTATTTTCAAAGTTCGATATCTTGAAAACGGTTGAGTTTAAGTATATGATGTGCTATATGAATTTTGTTTAGAATTTCGAGAAGAATTGAAATATGGAATAATATACACGGTATTCCATTAAAGAAATAGCAACTTTGTTTCGTCATGACTTTTTGACTCATCCTGTATACTTAATTACTACTGTAATAGATTTTTAAGAACCCTAAAACTTTTGTGTGTTAACGTTTTTCGCTCGTTATCTTACTTTAGTAGATAATCGACCGTTTCCATACTTATCAGCGACCCTGTATAATTACTATAGAAACATTTCGCAACTTTACTGAAAATATTCTTTTTTCTGCAAATAATTCGAAAACTTTTACGCGAAAAAAATTATGAAATAGAAATTAAACATTGCTTTATAAGCGTAACTTTTGTGCACTATCAATTTTTCGCTTAATACAACAGCTCTTCAGTTATTTGCAGAGAAAAGAGTTTTTCCAGTAACATATGGAACACATCCGTGAAAAATTGTGTATTATATTTTTTCTTACAATGTAACTGCGTATCAGATCCATTAGTTAGTTGTTTAATTTTTGTTCACCCCCATGGGAGGGGTGGCAACGACTCTCAAATAAAAAGCCTACATTGGGAGTTTTTTAACATTAATTTATATAGTCCTAAAAAGACATTACAGAAGAAATCATAAAAATTCAAACATTCATCGCGAATTCCGAGGTTTTGCCGTTTTTACGGCTTCGTTGACTACACATAAGTTATCGAAAAAGACATATACAGTGTGCCTCACAGTTTAATCAAACATTATGCAAATTAGAGGATATATCAATTTTAACAAAATAATATATAATTAAAGTGTTTTTAATAAAACCGTTAAGAAAAAATATTATTTATAATTTATCACTTAGTAATATGGATCATATTTCAAGGCTTCAGCCATCAACAATAATTTAGCTCCCAGCGTCATCTCCATACATTATGAAATAAAAATCTTAACTAGCATAATTTAATGTGTCTTTTATTATGCATAATTCAACATTTATTTTAACAACTTTATTATTTGATAATATTAGTGAAGACAATTTGAACTGAAACACCCTGTATTTGTCTTTTCATTTAGAATTTTCTTTGTTTTGTGTAAAAAGAAAATTATTTTAACTATATGATCGAGTAATATCCGCATAGGCGTAACAATCGATTCTATTGAGAACTCACCACGTATACAAAACAAAAAATAAAAGCCCTGAAACCGAACCCAGCAGGACTAAATACAAAAACTCTTACCTGTGTATCTGGAGTATATGGCAAAGGATGATTGGTGAATTCTAATGTACAATCGTCACAATTTGACATACCCCTAAGCATTGCGTTTAAAACGAAGCTTAGAGTTATTCCAGGAGAATGATAGGGATCATTGTTAAACCAGGCTGTTATAAGGGGAACATTACTTATTTCAAGTAAGGAGTCAGTAGTGTTAAATGAAGCACCAGTAATGTAACGTGTCCGCACGGTAACAGGTGTGGTTTTCGTCTGGAAAATATTGAGTTATATTAATGGATATAAAAATGTAGAAATTAATGTGAAGTATTATATTTCAGCGTAAAGTATATCCGCCAAGTAAAAATAGTAAATATTCGGTAAAAGTAATAAGTGCAGTAATAATAATAATAATAATAGGTACCCGCAAGACGATGAACATCCATAGGAGTATTCATCCTAGATCGTCCGTTCCTCGTGTGTACCTCCCACGTCAACGGGGGGGCCGAGGACTCTTGAAGTTGGAGTGTATGCATGGCAGAGTAGCACTGAGTATGGCATGCAATGTCCTAAGGAGCTCAGACCCGCTTCTGCAATTAGTGAGAGATCACGAAAATGCAGGGATGGGTGCAGGATTGTTTAAGGCGGCAAAAAGAGCCGCAGATGAACTTGGTCTCGTATTCGACGACAGGCGAGGAGGCCGGCGCGGTGCTGACCCAGAGTCAGTCACTGAACTTCTGCCACCTCGCCTGAAGGCCCAAATAAAAGCTGCCGAACAGGAACATCTGTTTAGGCAGCATGTCGATAATCCCATGCACGGTGTATTCTATAAGAACCTAGAAACACTGGGTTTATCGACAAGGCTGACATTTGCCTTTTTAAGGTCAGCTGGGCTAAAGTCGGAGACCGAGGGATTCATTGTGGCCTGCCAAGATGGTGTAATTAACACGTTGGTCTACCAAAGCCGCGTAATGGGTGTAGAGGTTCCTGATATTAACTGCAGGACCTGCCGTCAAGCACCGGAATCGCTCATGCATTTACTGTCTGCATGCCCAGTATATGCGATTTCGGCCTATATCCATCGCCATAACGCGGCGTTACGGGTGCTGTACTATCATCTACGACACTCGTACGGAGTAGACCAAACACCAGTGCTGCCTTACGTCCCCGGAGACATTGAGTCCGTTGTCGAAAACGAGAGGTGCCGAATTTATTAGAACTTCTCGTTTCCGACAATCAGGCTAATCCAAGCCAATAAGCCTGATATAGTCCTCCTCGACCATCAAAACAAGGTGATGTTTGTGATCGAGTTCTCAGCGCCTGCTGAGCCAAACATCGCTTTGAAAGAGGAGGAAAAACGGACCAAATACCGTGATCTCCATTACGAGAATAATAATAAATACTCAGTACTCAGTAACAACTTTTGATACTTAGTAACATAATAGGTTTCCAGTAAAATAAAAAATGTTTGGTAATATAACATTAAACGTTCTGTAATAGTAGGAGAGGTGAACCTGACAATGCTCAGGTGATTTTATAATCAGATGAATCAGATGGTTATTTAAAGACGAACACGCATTGCCAGCGGCGGCGTTGGCGGTGTAATTACCTGAGCAATCGCATTACGCAATGTCCCCTAAAAATGAAAACCTACAATGACATGATAACTAGGCTTCCATTTGAGAGAAATAAATTAAGGTAATTAAAAAATGTAGAAACTTGAATTATCGTGGAGAACATCCTGTAGAAATAGGTTCGACTAATGAAAAGTCTGAAAATTAGTACATGCCCTTGACTAACATTAGAAGTCAAATGACGTTCTAATTTAATTGATGTATTTGATGACTTGAAAACAGAAAAAACAAACGTGGTGCCTCAGGGTTGCGGGTAAATGAATGCTGACACCCCACTATAATCTCATTGTATATTTTGTCTTAAGTTTTGTTCATGTATTTTACGACTTAAGAAAACATAAAAAATCGTAACCGGAAGTGACGCCAAAATTCCGCGATGTGGGCAAAATCAACTTATATAGAAAGTGGCCCCTCTAGGTCTGTGGTAGTGCTTACACAAAATTTTTCATGTATCTTATTCTTAGGATATCAGTACGCTCAGCTCTCCACCCGGTAAGTTATTCTGAATATAGTAAAGGCACAGAGTACGTAACTACACAGAGACGAAGGCTTTGTCGGCACCTTTGATTTTTGATGGCTCAATATCTGTGACCTTCCGTACCGGTCATTTCTATACTGAGAGAAATGTGTTATTCAGTATAAACAGTGTGTATCAAAATATCAAATTAGATAGAAAACGACTACAATTTGAATTGTTTATAATCAGCGCCTATTTTCAAGTGAATTGGTCCTTATGTCCTAGGAAACTTTCGAAAAACTCAAAATGACCGGAAAAATGTGATTATTATTAATGCCTTCCCTCGGCACCCCCACTTGATATTATTTGTTTTGATCATGAGCTACAAATATTACTTATGTGAGAAAATAGTAGTATCCTGACTCTTTTATGAAGGATAAGGAATAAGCATTTTAAGAAAAATGTGTTCATTGTAGAAGATCTGATGAATGGAGGGCAATGCTGAGGAAAAAATCAAAATAAAATATTTTAATTTTTTTATGAGATTAATGGTTTGAACAAAATCTTTTCATACAACCTTCCAAAATGAGTGGAAATATAGCTCTTTTCGATACAAGTTGCGAAATAGTGGTGATTTAGGCACGCGACGTGAAGATTGACATGTCAAGTCATTGAAACACTTCTTTCGCAACACATATTGAACAAGATTTTTTGTAAAATCATCATAAATATTTATTTTAGTAATATAACAAAAATTCAAACACCGTATAAATTTATTTAAATCACTATACACAAGTTGGCTACTAGAGGTCGTTGCTATGCACTGGTTGTTTGTTTTGTGTGCGTAAAAGAGTTTTGCAAAAGACTGCCATCTCGATATCAATATGATAATTGATATGTCACTATTGTGCGACGATTTTACGAAAAAACAATTTTTGCTTATTCATGTATTAAATTAATTGCGAAATAACTTGAAAGCCTTTATTTATAAACACAGAAGTAGAAGACTGCATTATATTCTTATATACTGCATACTATATTATTCAACAAGTTCGTTGTTGGTGTCTTGTAAAGTCTTGTTACTATATACATATAAATATAAGACAAATCAGAAGTTTAAGGTAGGTAGTACAAAATTATAACTATTATAAAAGAGTACACAAGTACAACGACTAATACCTCTCATCTACAAGAATCGCGATAAACCAATATTAACAATTAAACGCAGAAATAGTTCTTGTATTAAAAAAATCTCTGTTGAAATCAGTTGATTGATTCAAAATGACATAAAAACTAATATGGCTACTTGATAGTTAAAAATGTTAAAATTTTAAAAGCGAAATGAATTTTGTTTTGCTGTTTGCATAGATTACTTACATTTTCGCAGTAAATGTTAATATCATATTAAATTAATTCCTATATATGAGTCAATATAGTAAACGTAAAGACGAAAGTGAGGTTGATTAATATACCAGTTAAAAAATGGCGGAATCCGCACATGCGTATGAAAATTAGGTTTTGGCGGGAAGGCTTGCTTTCGTCTCTGTGTAGTTACGTACTCTGTGGTAAAGGCACAGAGTACGTAACTACGAATTCTCCTCCATTCACGAATCTAAAAAAGCTAAACATTTTGTTTAAAACATAAAAATAAATGTATGTTTTCTTTCTAAGCGGTGCTGGGGGAATCTACAAAATATATCACAATTAACCAGAATGTTACTGGTAAAAAACCTCTACGCCTGTGACGTTTACGTCAAAGGATCAGTTAAAAGTTGGTTTTTATAAATAAACAACACAAATAAGTATAAAACCTTGAAATTAAATATTTCGCCGACGTTTCGGAAATCTAATCTGTTTCCTTTTTCAAGGCTTTTTTTCGAAAAATCTTTTTTGCTGTGTATGACAAATACACAGGTCTAAGATTTTTTTTTGTATCTGTCATACACAGCAAAAAAGATTTTTCAAAAAAAAGCCTTGAAAAAGGAAACAGATTAGATTTCCGAAACGTCGGCGAAATATTTAATTTCAAGTTTTTATACTTATTTGTGTTGTTTATTTATAAAAACCAACCTTTAACTGATCCTTTGACGTAAACGTCACAGGCGTAGAGGTTTTTTTACCAGTAACATACTGGTTAATTGTGATATATTTTGTAGATTCCCCTAGCACCACTTAGAAAGAAAACATACATGTGGCAGGAAGTCCCAAAGAATTGAAGAAGGAAAAAAATTAAGATCATGCCACAAATAATATTTAGACAATAAAAATAAAGATCCGCACAAAACCTAGCTTTTTAATATTTTTTCTACAGTTATAGACTAGTTTTATTGATTATGAGCTAATATTGTTGCCCTCCCGTTTAATTCTCCAGCCGTGTGTTCTAAAAATTTGATTATCTTTCGAAAATACCTTTCAACCAGTACTTTCAATGAAAATTATAACGAACACATAGAACGCATATATATCCTGTGAAGACAATTTAAATCCTTTTTTATTACCCAAGCAGAACGAACAAAATGTCAAGGCGAAAAAAACGGCAGCTTCCATGACATTAAATGTGAAAATTTCAATTCTGAAACGTTTACAAAACTCTCTTGGTGGTTCTCTACATTTTTGACAGTTTAAATAAACACTTTGTACCGAAATTTGATACTAAGGTTTAACTCAATGAAAGGTGTAGTTTCACTCGCTTTCGCGCAATATTACATAGTATTTTAAAAAAAGAATTTCTTATTCACCTTTTTATGCTTAATTTCGATCCACTGCTTTTTTAAATATAACATATAGGCTATAATGAGCTACTTACAAGAGATAAGATTTTTTGAGTGATATTTGCTTCCTCTTCCACGTCATAACTAAAATCTTTTAAGACGTTCTTGTAGATTCTACTATACGGTGTATCAGCAATATCTTGTACAAGTGTAACCGGATTTTCAAATTTGTCCAAATTTAGCGGCATCGCTGGCAAGTCTCCTGTTCTCTGCTGATTCCTCGTGACCACAATAGCAATTATAAGAAAAAGTACAGGCATCGATATTTGAATCAACAGTAAAATCCAGGACCGTACAGTGGACAATATCTTCTTTATCAACATCGCCAGAAACTGATTAATTAAAAGATCGAAGCCATTCGTAAACGAGGGACTCAGACCAATATTTACTGAAATATAATATTGTAGGTATAGCAATTTTTAAACAATGTGTGGGTCAGTCATATTACATCAAGGCATAAATATATTTTCTTTTTCAATTGAACTGCCTTTAAAAATATCGTCACTAAGAATTATGAAACAAAACACCGTCGCTCTGTTACCTGAACCTTATAAAGTAATTTCAATTTTGAGGTCGA
This sequence comes from Stenurella melanura, assembly GCA_963583905.1. NCBI lineage: Eukaryota > Metazoa > Arthropoda > Insecta > Coleoptera > Cerambycidae > Stenurella > Stenurella melanura. Next base: position 202,208,743 of record OY757309.1, read on the forward strand.
TAAGAAATTAACCCGATTTTGTTATTTTTTGTTAGCAGTGCAGTAAAATAAGGAATCATCTTCGGAATCCTTTGTAACAGGGCAGACTGTTTTTCATTCTCTTCTAAATTGTATCAATAGTACATGATAAAAAGTCCGCTTCCTAAAAAGTGCCGCTGTAATAGTTATTAAACAAAATAGTTGTAAAATTACGTCTTATCACGAATAATTGTTAAAATTTGATTTTACCGAAAAAGCTGCTTACGTCATTCGAGAGAGGAGTAAATTATAATAATATTAAGAAATTTTTTTGTACAATCAAATCCCTTGGAGATGTGACTTTGTTAATTAAGTCTAATGTATGGCTGCACAGTAGGTGCGTATGAGGCAAAAATGAGGCGTGCTCCGTACAAAAATGACTATAACTTTTGATTTATAAAAGCACAAGCAAAAAAGAGAAGTGCTTGTTGAAGAAAAATACTATACTTACTCGATCCATGTATTTAAATGATCAAAAACATATATAAACAATTATTATTAACTAATGATTAGCGTACAATCACTTGTTTCAGTAAATCTTCTGTAAATTAAAAAAAAAATTAAATTCAATCTGTGGATTGGCTTCCTACTTTACGAGAGAATAATCTATTTTATCAAAAATTAAAAATTTTAATGATTTATTTATGAAACAATAACAAAACCATGATTATTCATTGAAGATATTGAATTTTTCAATGTAATTAACCGTTTGTTATTAAAGAACAAACATTTATTAATGTTCTAAATACATAGAGGTTGTAGCTAAGATCTGTATCCTTCAATATGTGCTTTTATAGATTTTTTAAATAATTTGCTAACCATTGTTTATAGCATTATTTTGTAGAAAATGTGTATTTTTTTGAAAATCATGTAAAACGTACATAATTTAAACACATAAAAAATTGTCGCTGAGGTCTATATCGTTTAATGTATGCTTGAAATTTAGCTTACGAAACATGTTCTAGTTGTCTAGCAGGCAGTGAATTTCTTTCGTGCTTATTTTCCCAGTCGGTGTATATGTTTTAATCTGTTTAGTGACAAAAAACAAGAATTTTTGAGTCTGGCTAAAATTTTCGGATGTATTAAAAAAAATAAAAATAAAATACAAGTCCACTTATTTTCCCAGTCATTAATATTTTACATTTAATAAGGTGGAACATAAAGTTTATGTAAATAGCAGTCTGGTTTATCTCGGATAGCGGAAAGTGAGTGTGGCTTAAAATTTGCGGATTCAAATATTTGACCGATTTTGCGGATCCGTAACCCTTATTTTCCCAGGCTTAAAATTTAGCATATAAATTGTTATAATCATAAACTGTAATTAAAAATAAGTTTGGCTAATTTATGAAATTGGCCAATCAGTCTGGCGGCATCTTGAAAATGGAAAAACAAAAATTTCCTCTTATTTTCCCGGGTTTGAAAATTTGTCACATGATAGATTATACTATATTTTCATAGAAAATATACGTCAGGCTGACATTTACAATCACGAAGGCCTTGCCAGACTCACAAGCCAGGTAGTTAAACGAGGAGCGGAATAGCAGCATGTGCTTTTGTGTATTTCATTGTTTAATGCTCTCATAAAAAGAACATGTACGTATGACACTAATCACCTGTATAATCGAACGTGCCGTATTTAGGGCGCCTGGCGATCATTAGACGAGTCTGGCAAGACTTTGGGGGTGTTCCACATTAGCCATGGTATTTTAAGCTGTTATTATAATATAGGCCATCATCTAATAAATTTTCATGACTGCGAAAATGAGGGAAATTTTTTTGATGAAAACTTTTCAGTTTTTCACCTGTCAGACATATTATCCATACTCACAGATTAGCCAGACTATTTTTTTTTACTTAACTTTAGTATACCTCTTACTACTAGAACTATTTTTATGATTGAAAAAAAAAGGGCAGTGTATTGGTATGTTCTGACGCATTTTCCGCCTCAACCCATCGGAAAACACCCCCTAAATATATATGAATTTTGCTCAGAATTACTAACCGAACAATTCTATCCATGTTTGCTGACTGTGAAAATATATACCGAATATCATCACTGTCTCCTGGACTATAGCCAAGATTGCTCAAATACTGCGCCTGTAATCGAGGATACTGCGGAAATTGAAGATTGTAATTAATAATGTATTTATTCATATTATTAGAATCTTCTACCTTATCACGGTTTGATTTCTCTTTCATTTTCTCTCCATTAATATTATTAATTTCACGAAATACGATTATTAAATTATCTATAATAATACATAAATAACATTGTCATATTTGTGTATATTTTTCACTATATTGGATCCGCCATTTTCAATTTTAAAAATCATATTCGTAATCAGAGACCTCGAAAATCCTCTACAAGCATTTCTCCGCTTTCATTCTTTCAAATAATGTTGTACGTAATATTAATAATATTACATTTGTTTCATCATTTCGCCATTTTGGATCAGCCGTTTTCAATTTTAAACATCATATTCCTAAACAACGACCCCCTACTAGCATTCCTTCCAGCTTCATTCTTTTGAATTTACCACACAATAAAATTTATCATTTACCTTTGCAATAATTGTTTATAATTTCAAAAATAAGAAAGCAGCGGCATTTTTTAATGGGTGGATTTTCATACATAGAGAATTTATAACAATTTTAAAAAAGTTTGGAGACGATACGACTTGTTACACGGAATTTCGAAGTTAGGCCTGTTTTTATCTTATTCAACTGCACTATAATTTTTACACCGATCTCAAAATCTACAATTTTTTCTTCGCCGGTTGGAACGCTTACTTTACGTGTTATTACGACTTTTTGTCTGTTAAGATATTCTCGGATTTTATTATATAAGTGAGATGTTTCTTGAAATGTTACCTCTGGTTTCTCCATTCAAATGAATAACGTCATTGTCATCCTTATAACCATTTTGGTTTGATAAATCAAACTCTTCATCTCCATGATCTGCGCCAACTCTACAAAATTAAAGGAATAGACTATATTAGCTCCTATGATTATAATTGAATTGATTTATTTATTATTAATTATTTCTTCTAGAGTCGGGTACAATTTAAGACGACTTGTGTCATGGCCGCTAAAACGTCTGAACTAAGATTTTATTTGATGCATAAGATATGTCAGTAGTTCTCAAACAGTTCTCTCCTGTAACAGCAATGATGTCGCTAAATAATTATAAAAAAATAGGAAAGATGTTATCATAAAATGTTAAGATTATTAATTTAGCAATTTCGTCATTTTAGTGGAATTCTGATTATACTGTGTACGCCATAAAGTTGGCTACATATGGGAAAGAACTGTATTATTGACATTTCTAAAAATCTCTATTGGGGGTTCGTTTATGCATGTCCGACAAAAAAATACATTGTGATCACCGGTTTGGCAGGACTGTAAAAAATAGTTCACGGTGGTAACGAAAAATGGGTCAAATTGTTAAGATATCGAAAAATTTTATTAAGAAGAAGTGCATAAAATATAACGAGGACCCCATATATCAGTGGCGGCTGGTCAGGGGAGGCAGGGGAGGCTGAGCCTTCCCTTGGAAGAACCACCATATCTTCAAAAGTAATATCTTAAGAAATTTCTATTAGGTATATCTCAATTTTCAATATTTTTTATTGTTTGTTATTCATTAATTAATTTTCAGTTTATATATAACATTTTTGCATTTCCTTTCCACAAACATACCTATAACGTTACAGTCCGGGTAGTCTTTGTATGCATATTTCCCGGTCGGCCGGTCTTTTACTGAATGAACACTGCGGTTCGCTGGAGGCTAATACGAAATAGCTTCCAACTTTACCGCATGTACTTATAACATGAATGACCTTGAATTTCTTTGCGCTGTGTAAAATAGCAACACTTGGAATAGCCAAGTATGAGGCTAGCCTCAGAGCTCAGTTCTTTATAGCGCATGTGCACAGGTCATTCAAGAGTCAGGTAATTCACAAAGAAAACGAACTGACGTCTGACAATTGCGTTTAGCCGGTTAGGCGGTTAAGAACAACTTGACGTATAAATACATAAAACATTTGATAGGCGGGCTAGAAATAAGTGCTCTAGGTGAAAATATTCCCAACAACATGTCTTGTTGTCCAGACGTGGTGGATTATTTGTTATTAAATGGATTTACTACTCTTATTTATGACGAAAATGTAAGAATTAAAAGAAATGCCAGGCCTACACCAGCAATGCTTTCGTTAGTTTTTAAAAGTGGTAAACAAAACAGAGGGTTATTTTGTGATAACAATTATAAAAAAGTCGAGTGGTTAACGGCATCAACAGTTAGAAACAAATTATATTGTTGGAGATGTTTATTATTTACTAATGATCAATCCTCAATTTGGGGCAGGGCCGGGTTTAATAATTTGCAAAATTTGTCGCGAGGTTTAGAAAGGCACGAAAAATCCCAGGAGCACATTTCATCTTGCATTAAATTCGAAATGTTTGGTAAACAAAATATTGTAAATTTCTTGGATTCTGCACATAAGAGAGGAATAGAAAATGTTAACGAAAAGGTCCGTGAGAATAGGGAAATATTAAAGAGGTTAATAGATGCCGTTATATAGTTATCTTCACAAGAAAATTCTTTCCGAGGACATGACGAAAAAAGAGAATCGTGCAATAAAGTAAATTTCAAAGAGCTGGTAGATTTTTTAAAAACTTATGACCCAAAATTAGAGAACTTTTTGAATAACGCCACTATTTTTTGAGACAATTCCGGTAAGCTTCTGTAGAATGATCATTTTCAGCACTTAAACGCATAAAAACATTTTTGCTAGAAACAAAATGAGTCAAGGCCGCCTTTCAAATGTATCGCTTATTTCAATAGAAAAACGTTTTTTGTCAGAATTGAGGAAACGCGATTCATTTTATGATGAAATAATCAACCATTTTGCTAGTTCCAAAAATCGCAGGTTACCACCGTTACCATAAAAATATTCAGGCTTTAAAGCAGATATTAATATAGGTAGTTGTTATTTTAGAAAAAATATTTATTTGTGTTATTTATTTTTTAGGAAATATTTTTTATAATTCTCCATAATATAGAGTTCCGCGGTTATATTTTTTTTATATAACTTCTTTCTCAAAACTATTTTAATTTCTATTAAAACTTATAATTTTACACGCCTGGCAGTGATAATGAATACAATTTTTTATTTGTAGAAAAACACTTTAATTTTTTTACCAAAACTGTTTTTATTTTTATTAAAAGTTATACAATTTAATTACAAGTGGGATAGTAGGACTCCTTTGGATACCGATACTCGAGTCGTAGGAACGAGAATTTCATGAGAATGATTTTTTCATCTCATCATATTTTCTATTTCCTTTTCATTCTATTCTCTTATTAGTTCTATTCTCTCAAGTCGTGAATCGGTATCCTGGCGAACAACCCACGGCAAAAAAATGTAACGCGCCGTTGTAATACCTCAGGGGTGGTGGGGAAATGTACAAATTGTAGTCATATTGCACATCAGTTGTCTTTCAGAATATCAAGCCTCCTCTGCAGACAATATCACGAGCCGCCACTGCCATATATTAACTTTGAAGCAGATATGAGGAAAATAAAAAAGTGCAAATTTTACCCCTACCATTAATTACTATACGAAAAATCATAAATTCTCGTGTCTATTTCACAAATATTTGATTAGTTTTGACAAAAACTTTATATATTTTAGTGGATTAAAGGTATTTGCATGTAAAAAAAAGAAGCGAACCCCCGTTATAGTATTTTTTTGAAATCTCAATAACACAAATTTTTCACATATGTAGCCAACTTTATGGCGGACACTGTATGCATATAGGCTCGGGCACAAATGAAACTGATAACAAAAATAAATGCCCCAATTCAGTCAATAAGAATGAGTTATCAAAAAAATAAATCAAAGACTAATATTGTTACAGTCGAGCAAGAACTACGGGGAGATATGGGCATTTCTTGCCAGAAAGGATAGGATCATAGTATTAGTACCCCTACTAATGATCATTTCCTCAAATGATCTTAGTAACAACAAAATATTTCATGTAATTAAAAGAAATCTGAAATCTCTATGAGAACAACGAAAATAAATTATTTTTCTTTTAGCGGTAATAAATAAATATTCTGGTTGACAAAATATATATCAAAAAAATTTAAAATAATTTTAAAACAAATAAATCAAAACAATTCTGAAAGAATAACGCATTGGCACGTTTTCATAAACACTAAGACACTTGAACAATTTACGACATGTTTTCATAAACAATACAACACTACACTTGAACAATTTATCTACTCGACGCACGTTTCACCATTCGTGTATTAATTAACATATAACGTAGAAAGTCGATTTTATTAGAGATAAACATGCGCTAGTGGTAACAAAAGACACATTTTTGGGGAAAATAAAGTTTTAACAAAACTCGCGGCGCAGTTTAGTAAAATAAAAATTTTAGAAAGAAAATTATTAACTTTTAATAGAGCTAAATCAAAAAAAAAGTAGAAGAGGAACGAACTCGCAGCCACCCCATTTACATTTATTGCTGCTCGAGTATCTTACCGATTAAGCTATGTGATCCTACGTTCATTATATTCCAAAACGTGTAATATGTACATACTAGAAAATTGTAAGACTTAGTGGTTTGATATTGTTCATTTGACGGACACTATTTTCCACTAAAAATAACTTAAATATTTCATATAAAGACGATTTCCATATTTAGATTGGTGCTAGTTCACGGAAATAAATAATATTCGTCGTCAAATCACACAGTTTGAGAATTGCTGATCTTATGATTGTTTCTCACTCCTCAGTGTACATTTCATATTTCCGTTTCAAAAGAAGTGGGAACGAATCTTGGTAGACATACACTGACAATGTCTTTAGGCTATTGCTTTAAGTTTGTGTGCAAGAGATAGTGAAAACGTATGCGCAGCATTAATTCATACATCGGTCATTTTAAACTGGACCCGACTCTACATGACGATCAAGGTTTGTGGTGTAACTGTAAATTTAGGCAAGTTGTTCTGTGTTACATCAATAAATCCCTATATAAATAAATAATATTTATGCATGTACAGATTTCATAATATTAACTTTGTGGATTCTGTTCGTTTTGATATCTAGATCAAACTCCAAACAATAATTTTGTTGGTAATTTGTTAACTAGCAAAATTGAGGTAAATTAAAAAAACAAAATATATTATTAGATAATCTGACGAAAAATAACAACTTTTTACTGTTGTAATATTTTCGAAAAAAATGCGCATTTTCCGAGATAAGTAGCGGTTCGAATTTTTCCAAGAAGGGGGAGGGGGGGTGGCTAATAAAAAATGACGTGAATAAATCCAGAAAAATGCTGGTGAATGTATTAAGTATTAAAATACAAGACTTCCCCTCCAGGGAGCTGTGAGACCTTGACGAAGGTGGAGGGGCTTAATCCGTCGCGGCCTCGGGCGGCGTGCCGGCGGGAGCCCTGCTCTCGCAGGTTAGTAGGTCGTAGGGTCTCGTAGGTCTCTTTTGGGTCCCGCGGGGCTCCCCGACGGTTCTACCTCGGTACTGTGACGGAAACTAAGGACAGCTCAACCGTCAGGATCCACGCTACAAGACGTGGCTACGGAAACTGGCGCACCCGGGGTAATCCGAGCCACGAGGGAGCCGTGCCACTCTCTCGCTAAATACCGTAATCTCAGCCCACGCTTCAACGACTTTTGCGGAAAAGAAAAAAATGGCACCGCAAGGGAATGTCGCGTGGCAACTGAGACCGGGGAGCTTGTCTTAACCGGCCGGCCCGCGAGGAGGCAACCTCTATAAAACAACCGACAGCGAAGTCGAAAAAACCTGTGGGGCACCAGGCGCACCCCACTGTATAAATGCCTTGCTTTCGGGATGGGCGTCACCCGAAAGTCGACCTTCATTTCGACCCTAATCGTGGGACTTATATGGATTCAAATAAGAAAACTACACCGGACGAGAACACCACGAAAGGAACTGGCAAGGATAAGGACTATTCTATGGATTATCTCAGTATGGACGAGAGCGCAGTCTTCGCGAGAAGGAGCTCTCTCCATCGGAGCCCTACGAGGACCAGGAGCTCCTCAACTAGTACTGCACCGCATGCAGACAGGCCCAGAGAGAAGGATGCCAGCGGTGGCAATGCCCCAGCTGACACCAGCTTCTTGGTTGTAGATTCGATTACAGACATAACGTCTGGAGACGCAAAAGCGATGCAACAGCCTCCAAGCCACAGTAGGCTAAACCTGATTACCCAAATGCGGAGATGCAACTCCTTGAATACTAAAAAACGAAAGAAACTCGACACATCTATGTCAACACAAGACGACGAAAACATAGAAAATCCAATAGATCCGGTGGCTTTCGTTCTGGCAGAAGCCATAGATACGGTTACAAAATATAGCCAATACTTAGATACGAAGATTACCGAAAATCCCAATACCAAAAAAGAAATTAAAGACGCCACAGTTAAGTTGAAGAAAGCGGTCGCTACACTGGGTGGCACCAAAATCAAAGACTGGCTAACGAGGCAACGAGAAACAACACATCGAGAGGAGAAACAAAACCCTTAACCAGGGAGATTGCCACGCAGACGACGCCGTGGCATGGTAATAGATCCCGGCTGTCTTCCCTAGAAGGTATTAACACGTATGAAGCATGGAAGGTCGTTGAAACCAAAGAGTGGGAGGAAGAGCTTTACACTAACACTGAGGAGAGGACCGGCAACCCTCTGGACACCAAGGATACTGTGGCTAAGGTCGCCCTGGTCGAGCCAGAGGATCTTGAAATGTCGACTGGTTTCCTGAAGATATATAAAAACAGATTCCCGGATTTAGCCTCCAGCACCGAGGACTTCGAGGTGGTGGAGCAACAAATGAAGGTGCGCTCCCAGGGGCAAACTGTGAGCAGAAAGGTAATTAGGGTAGTGCTGAATGGCACACCCGAGGACGTATGGGACAAAATCAATATGGTGAAGGATGAGACACGCGAAGATGAGTGGGTGGCATTACACCAAATAAATGGCATGGAACATAATAGATTCCGTAAGTTAGTAGAAACTATCTTCCACAAATCCACCACCAAGGTGGCGATCTACATGGGCAAACAGACGCAAGCCTCAGATGGACCCAGGAAAAGGACCCGTAACACATATGCCCTTATAGTCGAGCAGCAGGGCAAAGAATACAAGGACGTCCTCACCAGTGTTAAGGGGTGCATACAAGGGAACGTTGCCACTGAGTCAATCAGGGGTATGAAGAGTACTAAGGAGGGAACATTATTGATAGCCCTTGATAAAAACGCTGAAGCTCTAGATGCCATCCAAAAGGCCATTAGGACCCCCAACGACAATATTAGCTTACGCACAATTGGCACGGACACTGATTTGGAAACGCTCCATATAAGAGGTATAGATGCAAATACAGTCAAAACCGAGGTAGTCAAGGCACTGGAGGAGAAACTCGGTAGCCTGGAGGTAAAATCATATAAACTCAGCGATCTGAGATCCAACGCTAGGGATACGCAGGCTATAACTCTGTGAATAAATAAAGAAGAAGCGACAAAGTTATTGGCAGACAGGACCATAAGAATAGGATACGTGAAATGCTCGATAGAGAGAAGGATGGCGGTGGTTAGATGCCAGAAATGCTGGGCCTACGATCACGCAACTGTGAACTGCAAGGGCCCCGATAGGGCTAAACTATGCTACAAATGCGATGAAGAGGGCCACCTGGCAAAAAATTGCGCCAATACTGAACACTGCCCTGTTTGCAACGAGCAGAGGCATAAGGCCGGGGACGGTATATGCCCGGCTTTCCGCAAAGCTCTGACACAAGCGCAAAAAGGGAATAAGCCCTTTCGGAGCCCCGGAGGGGCCACCAGCGGCAGGGCACGTGCCGACAGCAATGACGGAAAAGATTACCTGCTTCCTGCAGGCCAATCTGAATAGGTGCAGAGAAGCCCAGGACCTCCTCTACCATGCTAAGGAGGTCCATAAAGCAGATATCCTACTGACTACCGAACCCAACAAAAGGCACGTTAGCGACGATAGCAGATGGATTAAAGATAATAGAGTGGATACGGCGATACGAGTCTATAACAGGGGCACCTTCAATCCCGGCGGCGCCAACGGCATCTCTTGGTGCATCGTCGACGGCATCGGGATCTTCTCCTGCTATAAAACCCCGAACAGCACCATCGAGGAATTCGCGAACTTCCTCGATGAACTCACGATGTACGTCAGGGCTCTTGGGCACACACGGGGCGTCATTATCACGGGCGATTTCAATGCAAAGAATCCGATATGGGGTTCTGCTATACAAGACGCAAGAGGCCAAATGCTAGCCAAATGGCTGGCGGGCCACGACCTCATCGTGGCAAACGTCGGCAACGAGGCTACATTCAGAAGGGGCGGTAGCGAGAGCGTAATTGACATCACTTTCACCAACGCCGAGCTGGCGGGAAAAATTCGCGACTGGCGCGTGCTGGCAGACGAAACTCTCAGTGACCATCAACTTATCACCTTTCGTCTTCTTGAGGAGCATCCGCTAAACGTCCGAACACGTGAACCTCCCGCCAAGGGAACTAGGTGGCGATACAAACCGGACAAGGAGGAGGCGATCGCTGAAAAACTACGGCGCGAACTGGGACAACTCCGCCACCCAAACGCCGACAACGCAATCGAGGCCCTTACTAGGGCCTGCAAGGCCACGCTGCCGGCCGTTGGCCACCCGCGCGGTAAACCAGCATGCTGGTGGAACCGCGAAATCGCGCAATTACGCCAAAAATGTCTCAAGCTAAAAAGGATCTGGACTAGATCCAAAACAGCGCGCTGTGTCGACTTAATCGCCAGGAACTATACGGCCTATCGGGAGGCTAGAAACGACTTTCGAGCCCGCATCAAAGCGTCCAAGCGCAGATGCTGGCACGAAATCATCGAGAGCGTCGATAACGATATCTGGGGAGACGGCTACAGAATCGCATGTAAAAGAACTGGCGTCCGTGAAAAACTAGTACTCAGTACGGACCGTAAATTGGAACTAGCGAGCGAGCTGGGGACGGTAGCTCAGTGGTTTAGCGCGTCTAGCTTGCATACTGGCATACCTAGCGAAGCAGGTTCGATCCCTGCTCACCGCGAAATAATTTTAATTATAAAATTATCCCCAAGATGTGGTTCGGACTCCACTATAAACTGTAGGGCCTCGTTTCTCTTTGCCTTACACAAAATCATTTTGGATTTTCAAGGAGTTACCTCGGTGACTTGAGAAGCGGTTAAGAAAACATTTAAAACATTTAAGCTATTTCCAATACGCCCAACAACGAACTGGGTAAGGTCAATCGGGGACTCGCCACCACCCCCAGTTACGGCGGAGGAAATTAGCAACGCGGCTGCAAAACTAAAATCCAATAAGGCCCCGGGGCCTGATGGAATACCCCCTGAGGTGGCTAAACTAGCGGTCACCCATCACACGGCTTACTTCGAGAACGTCTTTAACGGCATTTTTGCAAACGGGGAAATCCCCCGTAGGTGGAAAAGGGCCGTACTAGTGCTTGTTCCTAAACCTGGCAAGCCGCCGGGTACTGCACCCAGGCCTATTTGCTTGATCGATACGACAGCAAAAATCCTGGAACGCGTCATCGTGACGCGCCTCACCGCGGAACATGACCAGAGAGGGGCCTCTCTGACAGCCAATTCGGCTTTAGAGAGGGTCTCTCCACGACCGACGCCATCCAGGAGGTCATAAGAGTGGCACACTCCGCAAACGCAGGCAACTGGAGGCAAAGAGAGATCTGCCTAGCTGTGGGCGCTCGACGTGAAGAATGCCTTCAACACGGCCCCCTGGGGTCCAATTGTTGAAGCCCTGGAACTCAAAGGGGTACCAGCGTACCTGGTACAACTTGTGAAGAGCTACTTCACCGAAAGATCTTTAATCATCGACGACCACGTCCGTGATGTCACGTGCGGCGTTCCGCAGGGGTCGGTCCTGGGACCACTCCTGTGGAATTTTTTGTACGATGGCATCCTCGAGCTAAAGAGCCCCGACATCCCTGACGACTGTCGACTCGTTGCGTTCGCGGACGACCTTATCGTTATCGTCAAAGACAAAACGGAGGAGCGTGCTACGACCAAGGCCGAAGCCGTCATACGTGCAATAAACCGGTGGATGGGCAACCACAACCTAGAAATTGCCCCTGAGAAATCGGAAGCAGTCGCGCTGACCGGGCACAAACATGTTAACAACATGAGTGTCAACGTCTCTGACGCGGTGGTGGCCGCTAAACCAGCTATAAAATACTTAGGGGTTTTCATCGATCAAAAGCTGTCATGGAACCGGCATGTCGAATACGCCACCGACAGAGCAGAGAAAGCGGCCATGGCCCTCCGCAAGATCATGCCACGCATTGGAGGGCCCAAGACCTACGCCCGGAAACTTTTGAGCCCCGTGGCAAATTCCATCCTACTGTACGCCGCCCCGGCGTGGGTCGACGCATTAAAGACCGCGCGCAACCGCAACCGGATACTGAAGACACAACGCCTTATGTTGATAAGGGTGTGCTGCGCCTACCGGACAACCTCCACCTCGGCTCTTCAAGTTATATCGGCGGTCCCACCCGCCGATTTGCTCGCCAAAGAGCGCGCGTACAGCCACGGAGCAGACAAAGATGCGAAGGTCGTTTACAGAAACCATCTGATGGAACGTTGGCAGGAGCGATGGGACACCTCTGAACACGCCAGATGGACGTACCGCCTAATCCCAGACGTAAGAGCCTGGACCGCCCGAAAACACGGAGATTTAAATTACCACCTAACTCAAACGCTAAGTGGCCACGGCAACTTCGGCAGCTATTTACATAGAATCGGCAAGCGGGAAGCAGACACGTGTATTTACTGCCCAGCACCGGATACCCCGGAACACACAATGTTCCACTGCCCTAGGTGGAATGACGAGAGGAACACGGCAAACAGAAATGTTGACCTGACAATCACGCCACAAAATTTCATGACAAACATGCTTGCCACCGCTGAGAAATGGTCGGCAATTAACACCATGTGCTGCAGCATCATGAAGGCAAAAGAAGAAGAAGCACGGATATTAATAACTCGTTAGCCTCCGAAGAAATGTTTAGTTACAGTTCCGGAGAAGGAAGAGGGGGGTTTTTTAGTGAGTAGAAATCTCACATATCCCTGCACACCGGACCATCAGTGTAGGGAACCTTTTGAAGGTTTTTCCCCTCGAAAAAAAAAATATAAGACTTTTTTCCTCTATGACTTTCTCTTAACGTGCTCTCTGTCCAAATTTTCCGGAAAACATGAAAAAGAGACCCTGACCAGGAAATGGAAAATCTTGTAAACCATAAAATTTAAAAATCTGGAAAAATTTAGACGTGTAGGTAAATGTATTCTTTAAAATTTTGGTCTCTTGTAATTTTTTTGTAACGTGCATATTTTTCGAGTTATCAACAGTATTTCACGATCAAGAACGTGTTTTTGATCATTCTTGGTAAACAATTTAACCTGGAAAGGCTGCCAACTTATTATAATTTAATTATGAATGGAGAATAAAATCCATCCCAAAATGAATAACTACATGTCGTGGGCGAACTTTCCAACGCCCATCGTTAGCCTGTAACTAGAAAAAGAAGGCTACCTGATTCCACTGTTTATCTGTTTGTACAATTAAAGTGAATAAAGCCCTACCTTTTGTGTGGATCAATTGCAGCATTTATGAGGCACACTTTTACGTGAATGAAAACAAAAATGTTACCTACTATAACGCAAAACTTGTTTTTTACTAAAACCCGAATTTCTTACCTTGGTTGAAATATATCGTGACTTCGTGCTTGATTAAAAATATAACGTTCGTTCTACAACAAGAAAAATTAACACATGTTTGTCTCAAATTTCGTCACAAGCAAAATTCATCGAGAATAGAGTCGGGTTCAGTTTAAAATAACCGATGTATGAATTAATGTTGCGCATACTATCTCTTGTACACAAACTTAAAGCAATAGCCTAAAGACATTGTCAATGTATGTCTACCAAGATTTTTTCCCACTATTTTGAGACGGAAATATTAAATATACACTGAGGAGTGAGAAACATATTCAGAAGCTCAGCGATTCTCAAACTGTGAGATTTGACGACGAATATTATTTAGTCCCGTGAACTAACACCACTCTAAATATGAAAAAGTCTTTATATGAAATATTTAAGTTATTTTTAGTGGTAAATAGTGGATATTCATTCGTCAAACGAACAATGTCAAACCACTAAGTCTTACAATTTTCTAGTATGGGCATATTACACGTTTCAGAATATTATGAACATAAGATCGTGTAGCTCATTCTGTAAGATACTCGAGCAGCAATAAATGTAAATGGGGTGGTTGCGAGTTCGATATCGATCCTCACTTCCACTTTTTTTTTAATTTAAGCTATATTAAAAGTTAAGTAATAATTTTCTTTCTAAAATTTTTATTTTATTAAGCCGCGTCGCGAGTTTTGTTAAAACTTTATTTTTCCCAAAAACGTGTCTTTTATTACTACTAACGCGTGTTTATCTCTAATAAAATCGACTTTCTTACGTTATATACACGAATAGTGAAACGTACGTCGAGTAGATAAATTGTTCAAGTGTAGTGTTGTATTGTTTATAAAAACGTGTCGTAAATTGTTCAAGTGTAGTGTTCAAGTGTTTCAGTGTTTATGAAAACGTGCCAACGCGTTGTTCTTTCAAAATTGTTTTAATTTATTCGTTTTAAAATTATTGTTAATTTTTTTAATATTTATTTATTTATTGCCGCTAAAAGAAAAATAATTTCTTTTCGTTATTCTCATAGAGATTTCAGATTTTTTTTATTGTATGAAATATTTTATTTTTACTAACATCATTTCCCCTACTAATACTATGATCCTCTCCTATCCTGGTAAGAAATGCCCATACCTGCCCGTGGTTCTTACTGGACTGTAACAATATTAGTATTTTTTTCTGATAACTCATTGTTATTGACTGAATTTAGCAACTCATTTTTTGTTATCAGTTTCATATGTGCCCGTGTCTATTTACCTATAATGTCCGCCATAAAATTGGCCACATATGGGAAAAATTAGTATTATTGAGATTTCAGAAAAATACTGTATTGAGGGTTCATTTTTTTGCATTCAAATACTTTTATTCAACTAAAATACATAAAGTTTTTGTCGAAACTAATCAAATATTTGTGAAATAGACAAAAGAATTTATGATTTTTCATATAGTAATTAACGGTAGGGGCAAAATTTGCACTTTTTTTATTTTCCTCATATCTGCTTCAAAATTTTTCTTAGTAAAATTTTTCGATATCTTAACAATTTGACCCATTTTTCGGTGTCACCATCAACTATTTTTTACAGTCCTGCCAAACCGGTAATCACATTACATGTGTCAAAATGTAATTCTTTGTTGTCGGACATACATAAACGAACCCCGAATAGAGTTTTTTAGATATGACAATAATACAATTCTTTCCCATATATAGCCAACTTTATGGCGGACACTGCATAAACAGAATTCCACTAAAATGACGAAGTTACTAAATTGATAATCTTAACAATTTATGACAACGTCTTTCCTATTTTTTTATAATTATTTGGCGACATCATTGCTGTTACAGGAAAAAACTGTTTGGGAACTACTGGCATTTCTTATGCATCAAATAGAATCTTAGTTCATACGTTTTAGCGGCCATGACAGAAGTCAGCTTAAATTGTATCCGACTCTATCACATAATATACGAACGGTTTTAATAAAAACAATATTTGTCGACAAATGTTCCCTTTAGAAAATGTAAATTACGTCGAAAACTTATGTATGATCATTTTATTGAAATTGTTAGCAAGTACACCTCGCACGTGACCTAGATAAGTAATTCGTTTGTGCTATGCTTACTTCATAAATACTTCTTCCAAAGTTGTTAGGGAGATACCATAACTTAGAACTCCTAGCTTGTCACATTGGGCTTCTAAATCACGTAACATCGGT
Source organism: Stenurella melanura (assembly GCA_963583905.1). Taxonomy (NCBI): domain Eukaryota; kingdom Metazoa; phylum Arthropoda; class Insecta; order Coleoptera; family Cerambycidae; genus Stenurella; species Stenurella melanura. Next base: position 202,224,790 of record OY757309.1, read on the forward strand.
TCAAAAAGTGATGATTGACTTTCTACCAATAAATATGTTAACTCCGAGCCCACGTTACTATGAATCTAGAATGACATAAAATCAGATAATATTTTCAAGTGAGCTGCTTAGCCTGGTTTCTTACTTCTATATTAGGAATATGTTTTCTCAGCAATTGCGTCACTAAATAAGGATCACAATTCTTAGATTTATCCATGATGAGGCTATATCCCGCACCATATTTCTTTTTGAGGAAGAAACTTGATCCACAACATTTTAGATCTCCTCCGGCCATAATCGCGATTCTGTCTCCCAACAAATCAGCTTCATCCATAAAGTGAGTAGTCAATAACATTGTGCGTCCTGAAACCAACATTTGTTGTAATTAAAAATTACTTCATAGATTTAAATATGTGGTAGTACTTCGTGTACAAGTCTATAAAGAAAAACCTTAATTGCTTGTTTACGGCAGATGGACAATCGACATGCGGCTCAGTGGAATAAAAACATATAGAAATGGACAAAATTCGTTCTCCGGCTCAATTTCCAAGATATTTAATTTTTTTTTTAATACTCAGAAAGCATCTGGGTTTCACGTAAATATCTGATCTTTTTCATTATTAATTTTTTGAGGTCAGGAAATTGCTAAAAGTGTGAAAAATATTTAAAAAATTGAAAGATTTTTATTTTATGATGACGAAAATGTAGTTGCGAAGCCCTAATATATTGGACAACCCCCAAAATATGGAAGGAACACCCCTAAAATGAAGTAAAATTAAATATGCTTCTTTAAATTTTTTGTTTACTATTTGCTTTCGATTCGAATAAACGGCCATTTCTCAATAAAAGATTATTTTAACCCACACTTGGGGATAAAACTACCCTCAAGTACCATTTTAAACCTCTAAATTCAAGTACAATAAGAAAATTAAATTTCAGATATTAGTTTTTTGCATTTTTGTGGTATTTTAAATGTATTAATAAATATTAAAAAATGTTTACTAAATATTTTCAGCCTTTTAGGGTGTGAAGCTACTCCTAAATCGACTTGAGGAAAAAAAAATTCTTACTATTTGCTTTCAATTCAAAAAATTTTCATGAAATCATTTTCAATGTTATTAATTTTTTTAAATTGAAAAATCGCCAATTTCTCGTATTTTATGCTCTAAAAGTAAAATAAAAAATATGTTCTGTACAGTACATATCTTTTATAATATTTTTAGACCTTCCAAAAAGTGGAATTGGCGATTTTTTATTTTATGCCTCATAGCGACCACTTTTTTTCGGCGGTTTTTGAATAATTCATGACGAAGAAAAGTCGTCATATGTATTAAAGCATGTAGATATTTGATTACTAAAACATTTTAAGTCAAAACATGCAGGGGTACAAAGTTGATTCTACGGGGTGTTTTCCACGATAATTCAAATTATTATATTTTTAAACTGTCATTATTCAAATTTTTCAAATGAAACACCCTGTATGTTTTGACTTAAGATGTTTCAGGGATGAATTCATTTTAAAAAACTTCCAACGACTGCTTTTTATTTGTGAATTTAACATTGAAAATTAGCATTTCGAGACTATCTCGTAAGCAACCCAAAAAGAGTTTCTTACATATAATAAGGAAATGATATTGCACAAAATGACAATTACTTCGGTTTCTACCTTATTTCTGTACAGTTATCACGGTATTACGGTGAAATGAACTTTCAACAGCTTTTTCATTACTCGTCCCCTTTCTTAGTAACGTGATGACATATGAGTAGATAAATATTCTACAGAATAAAGGAAACTGCAACGCAATTGTTTCAAAATTCTAAAGCAACCGACAGACATACAGACCGACACGTTATTTTATATATTGGATAAATGGAATATTGCTTACAGCAATAAATAGTTCTAATTGTTACCTTCTTTTTGACGTTGTAGTAATTCCCAAAGTGCTCTTCTAGCAGAAGGGTCCATACCAGCTGTAGGTTCATCTAACATTACCACTTTGGATTTACCACATAGTGCCATTCCCACACATAGTTTCCGTTTCATTCCACCTGATAATGTTGCAGACTTAGCATGTCTCTAGAAATATAAACGAACATGAAGGCTTAGATTAACGAATTTAAAATTGAATCAACTCTATACACCAAAATCTTGAGAGCTGAAATTGGGGAGTTTAATACCATTGGTTATATCTTACAAACTATTCAAATACAACCAACTAATAACATTAAACATTCGTAAGTGCATAATATCTTAAGGATTCACGGGTATTAGGCGATCATATTTTTGCAAATAAAATGAAAATGCATGTTAATTCACTCGAGATGATGACAATGTAGTTGGCAAAATACGCATCGAGTGCTGGAAATCGAATTTTGTGTATAAATGTGTTGATGTTTGTGAAAACTACGTCAAAGATAGCAGCGTCACAATGAAGGTTCCAGTCCCCTCCAGGAAGTAACTTTACTAAATATATTGTCTAAATGTTATTTGTGGCATTATCTTAATTTTTTTTTTCTTCTTCAATTCTTTGGGACTTCCTGCCACATGTATGTTTTCTTTTTAAGCGGTGCTAGGGGAATCTACAAAATATATCACAATTAACCAGTATTTTACTGGTTAATAACCTCTACGCCTGTGACGTTTACGTCAAGGGATCAGTTAGAGGTTGGTTTTTTTAAATAAACAACACATATAAGTATAAAAACTTGAAATTAAATATTTCGCCGACGTTTCGGAAGTCTAATCTGTTTCCTTTTTCAAGGCTTTTTTGAAAAATATTTTTTGCTGTGTATGACAAATACACAGCTCTAAGAATGTTTATTATATTCAATATCCATAGATACTTATTATTTACATAGAACTGTTGATATAGTTAACAGTTTTTTAGTTTTTATACAATGTTAAGTTTGTGAAGTTCTTCTTTTAACATTGGGCGCCAAGTTGTACAGATATCTACGGAACAATTCGACACGCAACTATCCTCATTCAATAATATTATCGCGGATTCTTTAATTTTTCTTTTTTTGCCATCTGCCTCTTTTGTTATAATTTTTGCCGGGTCCCAATTTATTCTATGTCCGTTCTCCCACGCGTGGGAGAACGTAAATGTCACAGGCGTAGAGGTTATTTACCAATAAAATACTGGTTAATTGTGATATATTTTGTAGATTCCCCTAGCACCGCTTAAAAAGAAAACATACATGTGGCAGGGAGTCCCAAAGAATTGAAGGAAAAAAAAATTACTATATATACTTCATATCAGCACAAGACACGCCTACAATCATGCATCATTGAGATGCAACGAAAGCATACCATGCGTCAGCTCAGTCTACCAAATATACTTGTCATCAGCACACTATTTAACACCAAGGCTGTATTTTCATCGTTTCTAACTGGCCTATTTCTGTTACGAATAGTTTTCTTAAAACTACCCCAGTTTCTTAAATTTTTAAACAGCATGATAAATGTTTTTTTATCGGGTGTAGGTCTATTTGGAAATCGTAAACAAAACAATCGTTTTGCTTGTCGGGAATTTCTTTTGCATTCACCGTATATTAAAATCATATCTTATCTTCATTGGTGTATCTAACCATTTTTTAAATTTATTTTTTTTATTACCTTATTTGGATTAATTTGCTTTGAATTGTTTCTAAGTACACTATTTCTATTTGAAACTATGACTGAAATGCACCAACTACAATCTTTGTTTAATAACTGTCAAACTTAAAATTAAATCAAAGCCTACTAATATCTCTTAAGTAGATTTTTCATTACCATTCTAAATTAGTGTGTATTTTCTTTGTTGTCTTACTTACTTTAAGTTTTGGGAGCCGTTTTATTAGAAGCCTTATTAGAAAAAAAAAATGTAATATGTAGGAACATATGGATATTGGTTCATCATGTTAGTTCCGGTTTGGCCGGAAGTGGTAAACATAATTTTATGATAGTGTATTATATCACTTTCCTTATCTTGAAAAAAAGTGTTTGGTAACCAATATTCTATAATAAATAATAAATAAATTATAGGGATTTATCAAAATTCACGTGTACTGGCATTAATGAAAGAAACTCATGTAACTCCAAAACGGCTTGTTTTTTGTAAATTCTCTATACCATCAAAATTATTCACAAATTATTGTTTAATCACATGACTTATGTTTCAAGGTTCCAGCCATCAAAAAATAGTTTTGCATCGCAGCGCCATCTCTGTGTGCTGTTGAGGAAAAATTCTAATCACCGTTATTTAAACCTTTCTTTGGTATCAATCATCTGCCATTTACAAAAATAAAATATCTTTATTAGTTTTAGAGATAATGGCCTGGGGACTTTTAAGTGAAACACCCTGTATTATTAAAAATGACGTCATTTAGCAGCATTGTAGTGAAACCAAATGTGGTAGTGCCAAATATAGCGGTTCTCGAAAAGGGTTTGCATGCTAGGGGTGTAGTAGCTGGGTTGGAGGAAGCTACGGAGTTTGGCATTATCCAGTAAAATCCACAGTACTATTCTAGTTTATTTTAAATATGTAGACAATCAGTCGGTGTCATAAATCACACACACATTTACAAAGTTAGTAACTAACTTATAAATTGAAGAAAAACTGTATGTATGTAAAAAGGCCACCTAAACTTAAACGACAATGAACCATTTATATCCTCTGTAGCATTTGAAAAATCTACATTAATAATTTCAGTTTGAATACAGTAGATTAACCCATTAGTTCATTTGTTTGATAGGCAACCACTCGTACTTCAAAGGGGCATAGCAGGCTGCATATCTGAAATTCTCAACAAGGAAAGAAAGCGTGTTTTCTTTTATGTATTATTTTTGAGTCGGAGGTGTTACTCACGTATTCTTGTTGTTGGGATATTACACAATGTGGTAATTCAGTCTTTAAATTACAAGCCCTTTTTGTTGGCGCATTTTTATTGGCTAGAGAAAGTGTTCTCTAGATGTTCAAGTTGGCAACGCGAAGAACTGTCAAGCGGATTTCCGTCGAGGATTCATCTTTGAGACAACCACGAGTGAACAGCGGCGGTTCCGATTTTGTGTGGAATTTTTGGGTTTTATATCGTTTACACTGAAAAGGGATTTGATTGATATACCCAATGATCCTCACCGTCTCGCTGTGAAGATTTTGTGAATTTCCAAGAAGGAGTTCTGTCGGTTGCCATAAATCTGATCGCCACGTGTTTCGTCAGGTTATACCATACTCTCTATATGAGGTAAGCTTTTATTTTACTTAGTTGGTGTTCTATTTAGTTCTTATTTATTGTAAATATTACAGAGTGTTTGGAGGGACTAGCCCTTTGAAAATAAGTTATGTTTTGGAGAGGCTTATGTTTGGTATAAGCACATATTTTGGAGGGGTATATGTGTTTGGAGAGGCTTACAATTGGGATGAGCACATGTTTGGTGCTGTAATTTTGGTTATGTAAGGGGGCCCAGCATTTAGAGGAGTAATAGGAGGAAGTCTATTACTCAAATGTTTGGTTTTATGTGGGTTCCGCTGACACTTGAGAAGTTAGGACTGGCAAAGTCGTTCGCAGCAGTCTCCCGGAGATTCAGGTAGCAATTTGATGCAACACGGAACTGCAGTTGCAGCCAACGTCGAGAACGTCTAAGAAATGGTGACAAGTCACACTGCAGTCGTCACAGAAAATGCCAAGGCCTTGACCAGGTTTTTTTGTTCATTTTAGTTAAATATTTTAAAGAAAATATTATAGTTTAATTCAGTGATTTTTGTTCGTATATTGAAGTAAGTTATACTAGAATCTTGCAACTATAAATCAAGCTCTAAGTTATGTGTATAGAATGATAATATATTTAAGAGTTTTACTGTAAAACACCCATGGTACCGTGAGATGTTAATTCACCTACTATTATGTCACACATATAATATTCAATTCATGGTAAATCTTTAATCCGTGGTTGTAAGTTATAACTCATAGTTGTTGTATATTGGCAAACTCGTAGTTGCAAGAAAGTGTCAGTCAAAGATCTAAGCTTGAATTCAAATCAAGTTTTTTATCAACGGTATAGAATTTCTTTAATACGCATAAACCACAATTAGGTGAAGTTTTTTTATGTATTCTTTTTATTGTTGTATATCTCACGTGTGTTGTAATAAATGTCTAATGTCTACATGTTCTTATTATTTGAACTGGTACACGTGATATTTGTTTGAATTTTGAGATTTCATAGAGTAGAGTTTCGATATTACAGAGATATTTTGAGAATTCCATCTCATGGTTGCTAGTAACTTAATTTTGTTCCGTGCTGGCAAAATTATTTAAGTGATATTACGTAACATACAGCCGGTGGCGCCCTTTTGAGTGTCCACACACAATCCTAACCCATGGCCCTATGCTCTCCACCAAAAATCGGCTGCCGTTCGCATCGGAATAACATGTTTTAATATTTAGGTATCAAAAAATGTTACACCGCAATACGTTGAAACAATTTAAATATAAAAAGATAACAATATAGTAAAAATGCAAGTGCAATTTAGATACAATTAACTTACAGCGAATACTAATAAATAAAATGAATAATCATGAATGAAACATGAACAGGCAATTTGGAAAATATAATAGTTATATACAGGGTACTTGACAACAGCATTTTGAAATTGGTACAACTTTTTTGTCTATTTTGACTGGACTGTGAGCTGATGAGTACATATAGTAGAGTGCACTGACAGCCACATATGATTCCGTTCATTCTCGATGACATATGGATGCAAGCCTGTCTTGTGCTGGTATGAAGTATATTTTACAAAGTCGCCTTCAGGAAATAGAGAGATAACAAATATTATTCGATTTCTTAATCGTATTCTATTACCTAGATGACATCCGGAGCTCACACTGAATCACATGATTAAAATTATGCTTTGATCTCGGTTTATTGATCACTAATAAAAAGTAGAATAACAATGAATTGGTATCAAATTTTTATCATATTACCAATATATGCTTGTTAAAATGTGTTAATATGAAGGTCTAATTTTAATAAGCATTTTTTTTTCTTTTTCTGTTAATGACATGTCGATAAAATGTGAGAATTTGCATGGTATAGCAAATTGGAAACTTTTGATCTTTAGAAACAAATATTAAGATGAAGTAAAGATAAAGGGCAACACTTTTGTTTGAAAGTTTTTGAAGTTGTGGATTTTAAAACAAAATTAAATTTACTATTATTCTTATTATAATTGCTATATTCCTCTTTAACTTTGGATTATATATTTGCTATTCTTCTTAAGTTATGAATAAAATAACAATTTATTATTACTAGAGGTCATCCCAGTATTACACTACATAACTTTCGGATGAAAGTTAATTACATTTCATTTTTCTTAAGTCATTACCTTGGGTTCCAGTTCCAGGAGATCAATATATTTGTCTATTTCAGCTTGAATTTCACCTTTAGAAAGACCTTTTAACTTGCTAAAGAAATACAAATGTTCAGACACGGTTAGATCGTCAAAAATGATATTGTGTTGTGGACAAAGACCCAGACTCTTTCTAACTCCGTCCATGTCTGTGCGAATATCATAACCATTAACTTTGGCGGTTCCCATTGTTGGAGTTATCATTCCAGTTAACATTGACATAGTAGTTGTTTTTCCAGCCCCATTATGACCCAACAGTACTGTTATTTGTCCTTCGTACATATTTAAGGATAGATTCTTTACAGCAGCTTTTCTGTTAAATACTTTCTGCAAGTTCTTTATTTGTACGCCAACGTTTAGATTTAATGGATCACTTTCAAAATATTCTCCTTGATTAGCTGCTGGTTCATGTATGTCTTCGATGCCTATAAAATAATACTTTTATGTTCAAGTCATTTATAAATACATATATAAATAACATTCTTATTATTTTTATTAGATACCATGCCTATTAAATTTACTAGGTATTTATTTTTATCATAGTCTAATGAAACGTGTCCACGAGTAATTTCTAAAATCAGTCAATAGCAATGTTATGGTTAATATTTTACGAATCATTGTTTTTTGTTGGAACACAAGATAGAAATAAAATTTAACGGATAAGAACCTTAAGCTAAACACAAACGTGTATCAAATGCAGCAAGTTCATAATGCATTAAACTATTTATATATTAGTCTATATACAAATTTTGAATAAATTAACTGTCAATCCCTTCTGGGATATTTTAAAAAACGTTTTTCAGATCGTTAAAGTGTTATAAATTATTTAGGACTTCGTCCACTGGTAGAAGCTGATTGGAATTACGATGGCTTCCGATGCGAGCGACGAGCGACGATTGACTAGTTTCTGATCATGCTTCGTGTTGCGCTCCAGCGCTATTGCTCATTTTGCTCCGAGAACGGTATAGATGAGCTCCACAAATCTAAAATTCGTTTCTAGCAAAATTGAACTTTACAAAAAAAAGGACAAGTAATTAAATGGCACCTACATAATACGATGAGGTGAATAGCAGGAATATTTCCAGGGATATTCGAAAATACATCCGTTTCCCTCTGTACAGTTCACAGATTAATTCAAAATTTTTAATAGTATGGATGCATTTCCGGCGTACCAACATAAAAAGCCACTTATTATTACGATGACAGAGGAATGTTAGTGGAATTACTCGTTTGCTTCGAAAAAATTTTAGTTAATAAATCAAAAGTGACAAAATACGTTATATTAACGATTCTTAAATACTTATTACTACTACTGGTAGAACAGTTTAGACAGGTCATGCACCTGCCGCATGCCGTGTCTGTAGATCTTCCACTGGGCTACAATCTACCCATAACAAACAAGCGCCAATTCATACAACACGTTCCCATATTAAGTGTTCACAATGTTCGCGTTACGATAAACCGATCTGTCTGTAACATTTTCGTTAACTTATACCACCTTTCAACTTTTTTTTTCTGAATTTAATATCATTTAAAACAACTAAATGAGTTTTATACTATTCTGAAGCAAACAGGAAGTAAGAAATGATTTTTTTAATATTGCACACATTATTTTCTTACTGCTGCCATTTTCTGCATTTTATTCATATCATAATATATAAATATACAGGATGTAATCAGTTTCATGTCATTAAAAAAAACTGGTAATGGGGACCGACTAGACAAACATAAAAGTCATAAAGGTTTTTACCTTTATGACTTTTCCCTCTTGGGGCACTTTGAAAAAAACTGGCCTAGGTCAACATTTTAAATATATATTTTTTTAATATTAATGTAGAAAATAATTGAGAACCACTGCTTTTCTTGGTCAATGGACTTGTAGTTCCCAATTATACAACTTTTAAATTGTCATAAAAAAGTGCACTCCTCGGCATCACATGCGGTGTCAAAACAAAGGCCTTGGATCATCGACCGCCTTTGATGGACTGCCTCAACCGAACTGAGGCAATTATAAAGAGGTAAATAATTCCTTATCTTTTCCTGCACAACTGCAAGCAAATAATGGCCATGTAAGTTTAAACAGAGCATTTCTTTACATGTGTGTCTTTTAATTTGGAACAAAATATTGGATTAATGTTTATAATTTGGAATACTTAAATGTGATTTATTAACGTTTGTAACATAAATGAATGTCCTGGGTTAAAAGCTTACGACCTAAGTAAATTATTCGAAGTCTCTGCATCTGCATCAATACACAGTTCGGTACATCTAATTAAGGACATACACTCCGTTCAACATTAAACAATAAACTATCAACTAACGTTGTCAATAAAGAAAAATTAAAAAAAGAACTTGGTCCAAAATCCAAAACGGAGTACAAAAAGAACGAACAAGTAAGTTGTGTCTGTACGTAATCAAGAATTTAACGACTTGAACGGTAAAGTCAATAAAATAAATCTTAACTGTAAATACACAGTGACCCGAAATTCAAAAATAACAAAAACAACGAACGGCGGGGCGGGTTGGACGTGTTTTTATAACGAAACACCCACAGTAAATAAAATATTGCAAGGGAGAGTCAGAGTTTATACTCTGACTCTCTGTCTTTGCCTTATGGCAAAGACACGCGCGATGATCTAAACCTACCTCAATATTCCAGCAGTTCTCAAAAGATCTTATTGAAAATTTGCGAAATTTTTGTTTATTATTTTTCTCCAAAACTATGAGCTTTAGACCCCATATTATATAAGGTTTTTTTGTTTGTCTTGTCGTTCCCTACCACCAGTTTTTATTAATGACATAAAACTAACTACACTCTGTATATTACTATGTTAAACATAATTATTTCTTTACCCATGTATCTAGATTCTCCACACCAAAACTTTGAAGTAAATGGAAAATACCAAGGTTTTGGTACCCCATACTCTCCTGGAAATATTGCTTCGAAATACAAAGCTATTAATAAATATACAAATGTGTCAACGGCCAACATTATTATTACCAATCCCAGTGTCAGATTGTCATCAGGAGTATTTGGTTTAAATACCGTATTCCATTGAATCCCTAATAAAGGTAAAGAAAAAAATTATTAATATTGTACCAATAAATAAGTATAAATAATAATGTAATTTAATTTCATGAATTTTTTTTTCAACGGTAAAATTAAAATAAATTCATTATTATGGAATGTTGTTTTAAAAAATATATTACGGGATTTTTTAGGGGTACTAACAGATTATGCTGAAAAACTGAATTATTACTATGATATGAGATATTTTATTATACACAAAATAGTTATCTAATATGATATATTCTTGGATGAATCACAACTGATCAGAACATCAAGATGGCTAATATGGAACTATAATGCAAATTCGTTCAGAGCGACCAAGGTGGCAAGATCAGGGGGAAATAAGGGGTAACGCATCTAGTGACGAGAGATCTCCCTAATAAGCCAATTTTAGCAAGAAATTGTCTTCAATTCTTCAACAATCCCGTAGTATATATGTATGTACAACTTACACCTATTTTTAACTTAATAACATCACCCAATGTGCCAAAAACAGATTACTGTTAATCATAATTTTAATACAATGCTGTTTTAATAGATAAACCACTTCTGAATTTAAGATGAGGTGTGTGGGATGCTCTCTCATATGTAGTCAACACTACATCGCCACCGGGATAGTTCATGCAGAGGTGGCGAGAATAGAAAAAAAGGCAGAAAAGAAAAAAGAAGACAATAATATAAATAATACATATGACAGATTTCAGATATTAAGTAAAAAAATGATCTGCACAAATAAAAGTATAAACACTCAAATCACATGGACCATGAATGTTGTTATTTACAATACATAAATATTGTGGGTCAATACCCCACAATTTGGTAACCCTGACGTGATATTGTGGGTCAATACCCCACAAATTGATGACCCCGATGTGAACAAAAAGCTGAAAACACAAATCCGACCGGATCTTTCTGAATATGCCATATTACATCGCGATAAAAAGATCGAAATTGGCGTTTTCTGCACATCGTAAATTGCACCCGCGAATGTTAATTTTGAGCCCACACGAACAAAAGAAAATTGGCATTTTTGACGTTTGGTGAATTTCAGACGTGTACTGCAATACAAAGAAAGTATGAACCACTAACTAGATTCATACAGTATAGAGATTGTATTATAGCATAGAGCAGGTCCAAATAGCAGAGTTTCAAGACCTTGCTGTGTGACAGAATGTGTCACTTGAATACCCTGCCCAATGAAATACAATATGCACTAGAATCATCATCATCCAATAATATATCAATATACTACTTGTGTAGAAATTGACAAAATGGCAAATTAAAGATATTACTACAAATTGGAAATATCTATAATGACTGTAAAATAGGAAAACAGAAAGTCCACAAACTTACCATCTCCTGTTCCCTCATACATAAGTATCACCTGAAAACCAAAAGCCATAGCACTATTGTGACCCAAGCTAGAAGCCAGTTTTGTTGATAAACTTAAAGTGTCATACTGTTGTTGTATAAATAAATATGGTGCATAGGATAGGAACCAAGCCAATCCCCCAATAGTAGCGGCAGTATTCGCTGTAAATAATTTTGATAAATATTTTTCTTTTCTGACATTATTTTCAATAATATACCTTTAGAGAAGAATACGCTCAATGCAAAACAAAAGGTAATAGTAGCGCACATGTAAAATATAAGGAAGACAAGGATAACAGTAGGGTCAGCGTAAGTAAATACTGTAAAATCTGTAGTAGGATACCACTTTGCTTTTAACAATATAGTCATTAGTATAACTGAAATCAGTAAGAATATAAATGATTTTAGAAACCAGGCCGTCCAGTGCAACCAATTAGGCAATCCCATTATCTTCATCGACTCCTAAAAATCAAGATAACAATTTAGTGAGAAAATATGCAGAATGTCCTTGGATTAAGATCGGAAGAAGAAAACCATTTTTATTTTTAAGTTTCAGTTTCAGTTTTTCTGTAATCTTTTCTTGTAAACTGTCTAAACTGCTAGTCTTTTGCTTACATCTATTGATATTTCAGGAAGAGAGCGCCTATTTTTTGCCATCTTTTGTTTTCCACTCGATTTTTTTGTTTTGATTTGTATTTTGTTCTTCTAATTTAGTATGCTTTTGTTGTATATATAATAAAGATATTTTTTTTTGGATATGCCATCATTTATAGGTATTTATTATAATGTATTATTATTAGGGATTATTTGTATTTGTTTAGTTATAGTTTTAGATATGTTCTATGTACAGAAAACATATATGTGCATATATAATATCCATTAGCTATTTTCCCTACACCTTTAAGTAGGTTTTTTTGCTATCACATTATAAGTATATTGACCACCTATTTTAATTTTTGTGATAACAGCGGGAAATAAATGTTTACTTACTTACTTACTTACTTGCTTACTTCATGAATAAAGATTCAGAACACTGATACTGGGGCTATCAGGTAGCCAAGGATTAGACCTTGAATTTTTCTTTGCGACTCCATTATAGGAAATATCCTCTCCCGCACCATAACATTTAAGAACAAAAATTTTTTTAAGGGCGTAATTTGCTACTTCAAATATAAAGACATGACACGGACATAACAATAAATATTGTTGATGTATCCTGGATTAGGTTTTAGTAGTTTTTGTGAATTTAGTTTTTCGCAGATTTCCATATATCGAGCACCATAAATTTTGAACAATAGTAGTATTTTCGGACTTTTCATATAAAACAGTTATTTTTATACAGAATGATTTTTCCTCGTAAAGAAATTTGACCTCTTCCGAACTAAGTCCGTGAACAGCCTGCTTGTACTTTATGTATAAGCTTTATCTATGAGCATCATGTGTGCCTCGGATTGTGGTATCCCGATTGGCGGTCGCGATACATAAACTATCATCTGAACGTAGGAAATGATGACGTTTGCATTTAAAAATGTTTCTTATTAATTTGTAACGCAACTATGAATAAAACAATTTATTCGTAGAAGGTTCCAAAATGTGAATCTTGATTATTTTAGGAAAAAATGTCTAATCATTGCCGAAAACTGTTGCTTAGGATTTCATAAACATGTAGAAACAGTCGGTCTGCTGTAGGATAAATCTTTGGGAAAGAAGATAACCTAGTAAGCGTAAACAGTTTCTTTGTAAATATCTTGAGAACTACAAATTTTGTCAAAAAACCTCAACCATATGAAATTACCTTGAAATTGAGACAAGCTCTGCCCCATTTGATCAAGAATTAACCGAGACATGAAGGAAATAACAATTAAATAGTATGTATTATTTCCCTTATGAATAAATTTATAATCTAAAGAATCAACATTTTTTTGGAAAAAAAATACTTTTATCCGAATTAATTATAAACAATTATCTCTAAACAAACAAAATATTACAAAACCTGGCGTAATTAATGGATGGCCCCCTATCTCAATCTTTGAACACAAACTTTAGAATACGCTATATTGTGCTTGTATATAAAGGGCCTAAAGTGGCCACCCTTCGTTGCCCTTTACCCTGTACTAGTCTTAGAGTAGCATTCGCCTACTTACCTTTAGTTGTTTTTCTTTCTCAGTTGTAATTGTTTTAACAGTATTAATGCATGTGTAAACGAAACTTAACATTATTATCATACTCAACATAGACTTTAGGGGAGTTAGTAGAACATCCTCATACCACTCAGCATAGGGGTATCGTCTCATGCTTATTAAAGGAGGAGGATTTTGAGCCAGCCATGACAGAACTGGCCCAATATCGTTATGTGAAAGATTGTTCCGAGCCAGTACTACAGATAATGTTAAAAAATGCTGAACGGCTAAGAATCCTTCTCCATAGTAACCTAAAATAACATAAATAAAAAATAGTGCCTGAAATCTACATAATGGGTTTTAAGAATATTATATTATGAAAATGAACAAAACACTATTTTATATTCAATGAAAATAATAACTTTTATTCTGCTCCTGTATTTTCAGAATTTAAAAATGACGTCTTTGAAAATATGGCAGAGTCACCAGTTAATACTGAATCTGATATCAAAATATAAAGATTGACACGTTCATCTATGACTATAATATACTCTTGACGGACTCATCTTAAATCGACTTGACTTAGTAACAGATCTTGGGGTTACCTATGATCCCAAACTAACTTTTGATAATACTGTAGCAGCTACATACAACAATCTAGATTTCATAATCCGAAATATGAAAGATTTCAAATCTCCTGACACGTCAATGCGTCTACTATTCCTAACGTTTGTAAGATATAAACTCGAATATGCATCTGTGATCTGAAGTCCAATGTACTCCATACACATTTCGTGTCTTGAGAGAATTCAAAGACCTTTCTTTAAATCAGCTACATTAATCTGCAACTTTTATCCACCTATAATGGATCCTCCACAATAGTTATTCTACAAGCGGTTTAGAATGCTTAATGCAGAATATTTAATCAAAAGGCGGACTATGCATTCTGTTATTTTTTTATATAAAATTAGTCGCAATAAAATTAACTGCGAGGCAATTTTAGCTTTACTTGATTTCATGGGACTATAGGTTTAATGCCAAAAGTAACCATTTATTTTACGTTAAAAATCATAGAACAAATATTGCTCTCTCTTATATCAAATAATAACTAAATATTCTCACTTTGAGTCACGGCTTGATATACCCCATTGTAGCACTACTGGTGTTAAAAAATTATTTTTGTAATTTTAATATTTTCCTTTTATCTTCTCCGTTTGCACATATTTCTATTGAATGTCTTTCATGTATAGTTAAGTTTATTTTTTATGTATACCTGTTTTTCTTTCTTTCTTATACTATTTATATGTATGAGCATGTAGACGATATACTGGATGATTCATTTTAGGTGGCCATTAGAATATTTCTCACTTGCTAATGAGACAGACATTTGAAACTTGGTACCCTACCATAGTCGACCATTGCTAGTCCGAAAATGATAATTTTAAAATAGCAGCACTTACAGAAAGTTGATGTCATATTTGTTTTTTTAAATGAACACTGTAACGGTTACGTTTTGGAAGAACACTCAGTACCTTAAATTAAATAACAGCCTGTATAAACTTTGTATATTTACAAAATTGTTTTTATGCGGTCGTAAAATTTTAACTTCTCGTCGGGTATAAAGACCGTTTGACCTTTAACGCAATTGCCGAAATGCCACGCCAGGGGGTCTTGTTTGTTTCGTACAGGTAAATTTTCGTTAGTTTTAGGCAGTCGAGGGTTGGCCTCGAGCCGATATAGATACCACGGAAGAGGTGAATTTGACCTCTCCGGTATAATTAAGTGGTAATGAATCAAACAATGGCTGTAATGAAATACGACCAAGTTGTTTAAGCAAGAATATTTAAAGTCTTTTTATGGTGACGATTATTCTTTTTGAGTTGCCGTTACGTTTTATGTTAAATTGTGCATCAAAGTAATGTATAAATCACCAAGTGCAAATATTTAATAGTCAATTAAATGACAGAATTAATCTCTATTAAATAGCAGCAAATTGTGTGATTAATCTGAATTATTTGCTTTGATGCCATCCACGATAATTTGTGATTTTAAGCACCTGGTTTGCAGTTTGTACGTTCATTTGTTGCGTGCCATCAGATCATTGACCTTCATGTGTCCAGGAATGAAACTGTAAGTTTTTTATTTTATGTACTAGTTGTGGTAGCTCAAGGCTACGCGCGTGGAGAAACAATATTTTTAGTGTCGTTAAAGAACTAGTTTCGTGATTGATTTTTCCTTCCTGAGTGAGATCGGTAGACAATTTGACCGCTTTTATGTTAGTCATAGACATTGGCCACATTGACTGGATTTATTGACAATTTCGATGCCCCAATAGGCATACATAGTGGCTTAATTAGTGTGTAATCACTAGCAACATTTACTTCTATCCAGGAACAATAGAAAAACCGTTACGCGTCGAAAGCTTTTTGCATGTCTCCCCAATTTGGGTATTCGGTTGTGAAACCTTTTGATGGTTAAAATTTAGCGTTTATGTAATTAGTTTAACTGGTTAATCCTTATTAAAATGCTATTTGTTGTACAGTTCCTAGTAATTTTAGTGAGTAAGTGATAAGTTTTCTTAGAACGGTCATTGAGCTCAGGCCAGGCGATACGAAATATTGTATCGATTTATCTCTGTAATATTATTTTTTGACTGGAGTATTTTGTTTGTTTTTTGAAACTCCGAATGTTAACAGATTATTTGTTTTAGTAGTTGTTTAATTTCATTAAGCTAGCACTCATTTAAACTGGGATAGCTCGGTGTTTCCTTATTTTGCCGGGTCAATTTTTAGTTTAAAGTGAGCAGAAATTGTGTATTATTTGATTTCCAGTAACTAAAAATAAGGTGGAGTCCAACTATCGTTTGTTGTTGAGCCTGGTAGAGTTGTGTATTTATTTTTTGGTAATTTCCTGTTATTAAGTATTTTCCAAGGTAAGTGATAACCAATATTAAGTCAAGCTATCAAGGATAATCTGTCCCCTGAGGTCCCACGCTCTATTTTGAATTTTAATTATGATTGCGGATTTAATATAACTAAAAGGCAAGGTTATACACACCCAATGTTTATATTTTTTCTAATTCGGTAGTAAAGTCTGAGTATAAAGCGGTCAAGTTGTTGGTACTTATCTGTAATAGTTGGTCCATTTGTCTCAAATTTGTCTCAAATTTTAGAGACGCAAGAGCATATTAAAAAATGTATATCTCTAAAACCGGTTTAAGTGACCACGATAGAACTAACAGAGTTTCCAGTGGTTGCTGCGATTTTTTTAAAATGACAATAAACGAATCTATTTTTATACCAAAGCCGCGAAATTCCTTTTTACATACTGAGATAAAAATTATCGCCGAGACAAGATAATCTCGAGGGCCCTAAAAAATTTCGCGACCATGGAGTGTTTTGTGCAACCGTAAATGACAGTTAGTGTAAATGATGAAAATGACAGAGTATAGATGTTGACCGAAGCGAAGAAGGCCACATCGTTTATGCTAAATAAACGCGGTGGCCTTGTCAGAGCGTATATTTTTAATGTGTACTTGACAGTTCTCGAATAATCATAAAAATGTCTGAGAGCGATAAGATTTCAATTTCTTGTACTCCTCCAGAGCTAAAAAGCATTGTGAATTCTGCGCTTGCTGATTTAATACCTGAAAAATCTAAACAGCATGGCAATACGAAAACTGTTACAACGACTTACTAATTACTAATTCTGTTTAACAAAAAATAACAATTTTTGGTTGTCATATTTTAGAAACGTCAATTATAAAAGTGACTTTTAGTTCTTCGGTCGTTACTAAATGTAATGGCCGTGAAATGGAATTTTACAGGCTGTCTTGATAATGTGAAATACTCACTTCATGTATGGCTGCACAAAAACTCAATTTTTTCAAATGACACGTGTCAAATTTTATTATGACACGTGTTGTAGAATTAAATTTGAGGTGGACTTGTTAATATGATGTCCTATACCTAACACATGTACTTTTTCATTTATTCAGTATTTTTGTTGAAAATTATAATTTATCCAAAAAAGAACATGGAAGCCTATGAAATAATTGAAACAATAGAAGCAAAAGAACAAAAAATAACAACTGAACTTAGGCAACATACACACTTTTTTATTGGACCTACTAATTCAATTTGCACAGGTGGGAGTTTTCAACAGAAGAAATATACATTTTTGGACCGTCTGAAATAAACACCTAATCTTTAAGCTGACAATCAAATTCAATTTTCCATAAACGTTTTCTGTTTAGTAATGGATAATCGGGTACATTAGTACATGTATGACGAAGATTTGTCTGGGAACAAATATTGAGAGAGAATTAGTTCAAGATTTTGTCGATGCAGCATTGCTGTCCATTCAAATGGATGAAGCATTAGCACATTCTACAAATGCAGAAGATTTAAGACAGAGAGAATGGTTTCATGGCAGATGGTGTGACATTAGAGGTCAATTTCTTTGACCCCCTAGATAATCGGATTTGACACATTTATGGGGGCGAGTTAAGGATCTGGTTTATCAAACTGCATCCACGTTTAGAGGAGACTTGAGATTAAAAATAACACAAGCCATGAATTGAGATTTATAGAAATGAAATCAGAATTCTACCACAACGTCGGATTATTGAGTGTTTAAACCAAAACGGCGCACACATCGAGCATCTTCTGTATTAATTATGCGTGGTTAGTAGGTAGGTATTTTATGCTGGATCGTCCCGATCAGGCAACCCAGAATCATCGATGTATTTCGTCAGTCTGTCCAAATGCACGATCTTCATCTTGGACTTTTTGCTTCGTTGAATCCCATAGACGACGTCATTAATTCGGGTAATAACAGTATACGGTCCATCCCAAGGCGATTGAAGTTTCGGTGACCTTCCTTTCTTCCGCTGTGGGTTGTACAGCCAAACCAGGTCTCCTGCATTGAACCCTTCTGAACTACCCTTACGGTCATATCGAGCCTTCATTCTGTCACTGGCTGGTGACTTTCAGTGAGTCCCACTGCGCCCATAGTGCCTTCAGTCCCACTCTTTTGTCCGAAACATCCTTCCATTTTGGACGAGTTCCCCTTTCTTTGACTCTCAATATAGGCCCAATTTCCACATCATTCAATTGCTCTTGTCTGAGCGCCTCATTTGTCCTGTCATCCGGCACCTCCGCCTTGACAGTGTTGACTGCTCCCGTGACCTGCAGTTTCTCCTGGTGGTAGTACTTGCAATCTTCCTTGCACCTTCTTCCGGATGAAATACCTGCAATTTTCTGGGGTTTCACTTTACTTCCACGTCCTGGTAGTAGCGGACTTCTCGGAATGCTTCGAAGCTGGGAAATCTTTACTTCTCTCGGGGTACCATGTTCCCTATCTGTCACAGTCTCTCTGGTACCAGCTTCCTCTGAATTTCCCCTCAGCTTCACAGCATCTCCGGCTTTCACTCTCTCCAATCTCCTCCGTGGACATTCTAGCTGGATATGTCCTGGCTCTCCGCACCTGTAACATTTCATACGCCGTCCACTTGGCCTTCCACTACTTTGTTTATGCTGTGTCTCTTCCATCTTTCTAACATTCACTTTCCTCCAGTTCCGATATCGACAGTCTCGTGTCATATGTCCCAACCTGCCGCAGTTGTAGCATTTAATACCTCCATTTGGCCTTTCTCTATTTTGTTGGTTTTCCTGTCTTCTTGGAGGATTCGATGTAGCCAGTAATTGACTGATCATTTTATTCGTTTTGAGAATCGCGTTCAAGATAGGGTTTTGGTCTCTCTCTTCTGGCTGCGATTCTTCAAGTGTCATAGCCCGTACTCTTGACTTTGGAGTATCCCTATAGACAGCTTCTACCTCTAGTGCATGCACCAAGGCTTCACTACTACTTTTATGTCAGGATAGCCTGAGGACTCGCCTGATCTCCTCGTCCCTTATCCCGTCTAGGAATGCCCCCACTGCCAATTCCTCTTTAAATTCTCTTGGCGCATTAGGATATGCTCAATGTGCCAGTCTTTCCACCGCAGCTTCAAATTCTTGCAGACTCTCTCCAGCTTTCTGAACGCGCAATTTCAGCTGGGTCTGGTAAACTTGAGCAAGGTGTTGATCGCCATATCGTAGATCTAAGGCATCTTCTAGAACTCTAAAATTCCGTTGTTGGTCTACCGGAATTGTCTGGAGCAATTCCAATGCTTGGCCTCTTAAAGCTACGATTAATGCCTTAGCCTTCTCTTCGTCATTCCAGTTGTTTGCACTCGCTGCTGCCTCAAACTGTGTCTTATAAGTCTTCCAGGAATTTTGACCATCAAAGGAGGGAATTTTTAATCGCTGGCCTGATGACACCACTTGCTGGTTTCCTCTTTCCCTCAACTGTCGTTTAAGCTGGTCTATTTCCCCTTTCACTTCTTCTTCGAACTTGTTTACTTTCACTTTGACTTCACCAACTTCTTCTTCGACCTTATTTACTTTTACCTCGGCCTTGTCCATTTTTCCTTCAACCCTATGTACTTTTTCTTTGACTTCACTTACTTCTTGCTCGACTTTATTTTTAAGTTCTTCTGCGACTGAAAATATGGCAATCTGTTGCGTCTCTATAGCTTTCCTTAATTCGTCATTTTCCTTTTGACGGCGTTTCTCCTTTTCTTGTTTTTCCTCTCGACGTCGTTTCTCCTCTTCTTGTTTTTCCTCTCGACGTCGTTTCTCTTCTTCTTGGTGTCGTTTCTCTTGTTCTTGTTTATCCTCTTGACGTCGTTTCTCCTCTTCTTGTTTCTCCTCTTAAAGTCTTCGTTCTTGATCCTCAAAAATTTTTCTTAATTCTTCTTGACGTTTTTGTTCTTGGTCTATCATCATATTTTGCATTTGTGTCATAAAGTCCTGCATTTGTTTTTCGGATGCCATGCTTCTGGTTGTTATCGGCATATAATTATCAACAAAATTTAATAATCACGTCAATATCGGTAATAAACTGTCCAAAAATCTCGAAACAGCACGAAAACGTCTTATCTAGAGTCTGTCACTTAACCACTAATGTCCAACAAAATGTTCCAAAAATGTCTCAAAAATGCTCTTAACACTATTTCTCTGTTCGAAAATAATCCTCGAACAATGTCCAGTAAATTAGTCCTTTCTGTGTTAGCACTAACTCCGAGAATACTGTCCCTGTCTTCTCAACAGTCCCGAAAAATCCTCTTGTCGAAATCCCACTTCCGACACCAATGTCGCATTTATTCACCTTTTTAGGAACACCCTGTGTGAATCCGTGGGTTCTAAATAATTTCAACAAGAGATAAACACTACTAACACTTTATTTAACAAATTACTGACTACACAATACTTCAAAATAAACCTTATTTACTTCGTATTTAACCTCACTTTTCACTTTTCAACTTGTTCACTTTTATAAACTGCTTTCTTAATAAAACTTCTCCCTCTGCGCTGGTAATCGCGCCTTATATACTCCGAATTTGACTCTCTAGATCCATCTAGAAACAATCAAGAATCTCCTCCAACAACATTCCAGAAAAAGTCCATTTCATTCTGACAGTTTCCAGTCATAATTAGTAGGCATAGGCGTATCATCTCCAGTTCCAAGGGGGTGTAATTCATAACAGTATGTTGTATTAAACACTTACCTAAGTTTAGTTGTTATTTTTTGTTCCTTTGTTTTATTGTTTCGATTGTTTCATATGCTCCTAAGTTTTTTGGACATATTGTAATTTTCAACAAATTGCTGGGAATAATTTAAAAAGTACATGTGTTAGGTATAAAACATGCTGATATAAGTCCACATCAAATTTAACTCTACATCGATTGCCATAATAGAATTTGGCATATACCATTTGAAAATATTGAGTTTTTTCTCATTTTCAAGCAGCCACTTGTTCCTACCGTGGCCACTTAAATGATTTTTTTAACTTTAGGGAATCGATTAAAGAAAAACGTATACACCTAACCTGAACGGTTTACGAGATGAACATTGATATATATCAAAAGCTATTACAGATAAGTACCGAAAACTTGAACGCTTTATACTCAGAATTTAACGCCGAATTCAGAAAAGATATAAAAATTGGGTGTGTCCATTTAAAAAACAAAGATGGCATCAACTTCCGGTGTTTCCTGAAGTGCCGCCATTTTGAAATTACAATTTTCGGACAATGGTCGGCTATGGTGGAGTACCAAATCTCAAATGTCTATCTCATTTGCAAGTGGGCCGTCTTAAAAGAATATGTGTCTGTATATTATATATGTATGTATATGCACATGTATTATGCCAATAATTTTTCTATTCTATATGGTATTTACTATTTACTAGTATGTTCTACTCTTCCTGTAATTGGGTTGTATACTCGTTGGATATTTTATTAAATAAGTAAATAAATAAATAAATACAATGATGAATTAAATAGACCTGCCATAGTTATATATGCAATACAATAAGAGACTGTTGTTAGATTAATTGAACCTTATTACCTTATGTCGATTTTGAGGTCGATGTGTTGAAGTTCTTTTCCCGTTTTTCAAAATAATTCGAATACGGCTTGAACTACCTATTTAAAATCTTTATTGCCTAAAGACCTAGTAGTAAGGTATATCTTAACTATAACCAGGCGTTATCAGTTTCGTCAAATGCGTCCATGTGAACCGACAGTTTTTGTTTGCTTTTTCATATCGCAGTTGGGGACTAATCAAATAGGCCAGTCAACAAAGCCCAAAAAAGGCCGAATAAGGAAAATAATTCATGTAGTCGCCAATTTTTGTATAGTTGTCGAGGGGTGGGCCCTGAACAACATACTAAAAGTCCTGACCAGTGGATGATGAGCGGATGGATGGGGGGTCGTTTAGATGTTCCCCTTTCACGTATTTCTCAAATAACTCTAAAACTACGCCCTCTAGCGAAAGAGTGTATATACAATATTAAACTACATGAAATTTTCTACAAATAAGTTCCTATTAATTTTTTTCCTAGAATCAATACTTTTGCCAAATTTTTTTCCATCATCTATTCTATAGCAGTGGTAAAAATAATTTTAATTTTTTTTAAATATGTTTAAAGGGTCACGAAATGTGGAAATTTAAAATTTGAGTGGAAAAAAATTTTCTCATTATCTATTCCCTTTAGACGGTCCACCCTGTATATTTTCCAGTGAAAGTTTAACCATTTCTTCGGTAGCAGTAGCGTCAGCTACTTACCAAATTTTAATGTTCTCCGTCAAGTAGTTTTGTAATTAATGCACCAAGAGACAGATCGACAGACAGACAGACAGGCAGACAAACAGATAGACGGACAGACAGACGAAATTGAAAGGCTATATTTTCGTAATCTACATGATCTGAAACATGAAAATCCGAAAGAATCTCAGATGGTAATTTTTTCTCGGAAACAATACTTCCCTTCGCTATGCTAGTCAACCTAGAAAAAAAAATGAATAGAAACTGTTTTGTAGGAAATTTTATCTAAATTAACATTGTATATTAGTCGCGTCATATTAGCATGAAAAATCTGAAAACCTCAAAAAAAAAAAGGTACACAGTCAATTGACTTAATTTTTGTTGCAGAGTTCAGAAAGGCATTTAGAAAAAACAGTACCTTTTATATTTTGGCGGAAATGTTTGGTTTCATTTTCTTTTCGATAATTGGCCAATATTAATGGCTAATTTAATTAAACTAATTGAAAAATTTGTTATCATACACAATATACCATAAAGTTAGACGATAATGGTTACTTGGGGGTTTTTGGGGTCAATGATCACCAATTTGAAGTCCAATTTGGGAAATTCAAAATGACGGACCGGAAATCGGGCCATCTTCCATAAGAAATGAGAATGGCATTGAAAATCAGTACTCGGGGGCTTTCGGGGTCGCTGATTACGAATGCAAGGGCTAATTTGATAAATTCGAAATGGCGGACCGGAAGTAGAGTCAATTTATCAGGAAAAATTCGTATTATTTTCGCTCTTGGGCTGAAAATGAGTACTCCGCGGACCGGAGGAACAGTCAATCTATCCGGAAAACCTCGTATTTTTTACTTTTTTGGGCTGAAAGTATGAAAAATACGAGTACTTCCTGAAAAACTTACTACTTCCGCTCCACCATTTTGAATTCTCCCTAACTGGACATCAGATTCGTTATCAGCGATAACGAGAACCCCCGAGTTTCCACTTTCAGCCCAAGAAAGAAAATAATACGAGTTTTCCGGAGAGATGGACTGTTATTCCGGTCCGCCATTCTGTATTTCGTAAATTAAACCGTTGTCGTGATCAGCGACCTCAGAAACTCCGGAGTACTAATTTTCAGTCCAAAAACGAAAAAGATATTAGTTTTTCTTGATAAATTGACTCTACTTCCGGTCCGCCATTTTGAATTTACCAAATCAGACCTCAGATTCTTAATCAACAACCTCGAAAACCCCCTAACACAGATTTTCAAGACCAAGATATGCATTCTCATTTCTTATGGAAAATGGCCCGACTTCCGGTCTGCCATGGTACGCCATTTTGAATTTTAGTAATTGGACCTCATATTGGTGATCAGCGACCTCAAAAACCCCCGAGTAACCATTTTCGTCTAATTCTATGGCATATTGCGTGTGATAACAAATCCTTCAATTAATAAAATTAAATTGGCCACTAATATTGGCCAATTATTGGCCAAAATTTAAATCAAACATTTCCGCCAAAAAATAAAAGGGACAATTTTTTCTAAATGCCTTTCTGAACGCTTTGTAACAAAAATGAAGTCAACAGACCCTGTACCTTTTTTTTGAGGTAAAATACCAAAATGACGCGACTATATAGATACTTTTTCAGAAGAGGGCTTAGTTATAGAGTTATTCGAGAAAACGTGAAAAGGGAACTTTTAAACAACGACCACCCCCACGCCCACCTTCCACTGGTCAGGACTTTTACAATTTTGTTAAGGGCACTCCACCCGACAACTATACAAAAATGGGCGACTACACGAATTATTTGTTCTATTTTTCGTTCGTTGACCGGCCTAAACAGCTGAACTGCCACTTGGCATAATTCATCTTTTTGATGCTGAATTGTTTGATTCTCAGCGACATCAGATTTCTCAGCAAAGACTACGCAAGAATGGCAATGGAACCATAAGTTTATTTCAAAAATTACCAAGAGAAATGAGCGTAACGCATTAACCGGAACTCTATATTATTTGCTACCCTGTTTTTGTATCTGTCGAACAAATAAAATTGGGCTTAATTTTTAGTTCGATTGTTGAAAAGTTTGTCTGGCGTCCACGATATATAACAGTGTCGGTGGTTGGTTCTTGACTTGCTGAGGCCGGCCTAGGTACCCAAATTAACTTCTGTTGCCATTAGATGGGCAAAGTATATAAAAATAGATTTGTGGAAAATAAAAGGATGGCGCATTTTCTATATTTAATAAAAACGTTTTCCTTACTTGGTCCACCACCAGTATTTAACGTATATTGTCGTGGCCCAGCTGTTTGAAATACTGGGTATATAAGATTTGTTCTCCAATTGTATACTCCAAATGAGTCCACCTTAAGTCTAGTCTCTCCAGGAAATCTAAACACAAAATATATAATATAAACTAAAATATCCAATTAGGAGCTAGGTATATTTGCATAAGGGCAATTAATGGATATAGTTATACAGGGTGTTTTGAAAACATTGGGACAACGTTAAGTCGTAGATTCTTGACATCAAAACAAGTCGATTGAACTGGAAAAGTACGGGTCTAACTCTTCTCCTTTTCAATATACAAGGTGTTAAAATAAAAAATATGTATTTGTATTTTCTTTCTATCTTGGACACCATTGCACATATTTACTTCAAAGTTGGTAATGAAACGTTTTTCAGGTCGCCAATTACAATGGTGATATTGTCGTTGTCGCATTTTATAGAGGGCGCTAGTTAAGTAATTTTATATGACACTTTAAGCAATAACTTTTTTGAGGTTAGGTTTTGAACATTGTTTTCTATTATAATCTAAACACAATATAATTTCCTAAAGAAAAGGTATACTCCTTGACAAGCGATAAAATTCACCCTTTCAGAGAAATAGCGATTTACAACTTTGTCACACACTGAGACATATTCTTTATAGGATCTTGCAAACAGCGGAAAGCAAAACTATCTATGAGAACTAAAGGAAAAACTATACTATAAAGAATATGTCTCATTACTATAAGCAAACAAATAATAAATAATTCACTTTTGTCACACACTGGTTGGAAGCAATTCAATTGTAGCTAAAACCGGTTTCTAATCTAGTAAGTGTACGTCTAGTATGATGTCTTGAAATCATCTATAGTGCTTGTTGTGTTAAACATTGTATACGTTATGAAATATTAATTATTTGTACTGTTTTCGTGCTGCTGGTAATATTTGCATTTTATTACATACATTTTGGATTAAGTTCTTCGTTAATTTATTCAATTTATTTGAGAATACCCCGCTACCTGTATTCCCATCTAGAAATGAGTAACATAGTCGTTATGTACAACTGAATTTCTTCGAACTAGTGTGTAACAAAGTTGTAAATCGTGTATCTCATAGGGTGCATTTTATCGCGTTTCACCAACTACACCTTTTCTTTAGGAAACTAAATTACTTTCGGATTAAAATAGAAGACAATGTCCAAAACTTAACCTCAAAAAAGTTATGGCTTAGAGTGTCACATAAAAGTACTGCAACTAGCGCCCTCTATAAAACATCACCATGTAATTGGCGACCATTACCAACTTTGAAGTAAATACATACAATAGTGTCCAAGATAAAGACAAAATACGAATATATTTTTTTCCAGTGTAACACCCTATATCTTGAAAAAGAAAGGACTTATACCGCTATTTTTTGGGTTCAATCACTTATTTTAATATCAAGAATCTACGGCTAATCGTTGTCCCAATATTTTCAAAACACCCTTTATAATACTACATTTTTAAGAGATATAATATAAAATAATACAAAACTGTAAATCACTCATTTATTTCTGTGTATCTCATTGTTACTGTTTGAAATTTCGTATTATTATTTGGTCAAAATGGGTTACACAGAAGCAGATAAGTTTGATATATTATAAGAATAAAAATAAAATCCTGAGATAAACAATACTTATAACATAAAATAACAACGAAAATTTTACAACAGCGTGAGCACTAGGTTCATCAAGTGGTTATTGATAGACCCTACAACTCTTATACGAAACTTGTTTTTAACTCCAATAATAACAGAAATAAGGGGGTCAAAATATAGTCAACAACACTGTACCTAATTTGTAGGAACTGAAATTTTTATTGCTACAAAATACCTATCACAGCAAAAGGAAGGATGTAAACTTGTGCGTTGAACATAGTTGGCAATTTCAACAGTTACTTTATATTCGATTTTTGTTAATAAAAATATTAACATTTCTATTATTTATTTAATTTATTTTATCTCTAGAATTAAAAACAAAATAACATGTTCATTATTGCAGATGATGCCAATCTGGGACGTAAATTGAGGAACTTTGACATAATCACTACAAAATTATGACATAAGACAAGAGCCACGGAAGAGGAAGAACTATAGTTACTATCTTCAATTTCATCGCCGCCCGTGATTAAGATAATTTTTGATATCAGGGTACAATCTAACATCTAATGACATATAAATCAAAGCAATACCTTAAGCACAGATTTCTATGGCACAGAGCTTTAAGAGCGTTAATCTGCCAAGCCGTTTTAACCTGTAAAATAATATTATGCAACTTACCTTACTGAAACTTTTAAATTTTTTATCTGATTTAAATTAGTTATTCCCTTATAACTATCGTCAAACTCAATACCAGCAAAAGTAGTGTTAGTTCCATGGAAGGCAAAATAATCGGTCATTGCTTGTGAATCTTCCAGTTCTTCAATTTCTCCAAAAACAAGGGAAAAAAAGTTCATTGCATTTTTCAGGCCTTCGCTTCGTGGTGAAAACGCCATTTTGTAATTACTATAATAAAGTAATATATAGTTAGACTTAGAATAGAATATAATCAAGTGTATAATTCCGCTATAAAATTATTGCATTTTTTTATTTACTAATTACATACTATATAACGCATATTACTACGATAGATGAAGCTGTACGGAAACGAACAGTATAGGCTAGGCAAATGAAGAGAAAACAGAATTTTTAGATAAATTAGTAGCCGCAATGTTTTTGCAGAATGACTTTGGGAGAGGTAATGAGAGAGGTTTCTCATTTCGTAAGTCAAAAAGTTTCATTTGCATCATCATTTTTTATCGACAATTAGAGCGGAAAATCAGTTTTCTTAAAACACTGGAAACACTATTAGTCGAGGAAATGAAGCATTTAACCCCAGCATGAGACTTTGCCTCATCCGATTTTTATGTGAGATGGTGCATAATGTTCCTAAAGCTGTATAGAACAAAGTCAGGGTCGTGGGAACTGGTGCTCTTTTGATTTCCGGTCGTAAACTTGAAGAGAAGCTCGCTATTTCCGGCCACCAACAAAAAATTTTTAAGATGAAAAGAACCATTGGATTTTATATCTTGGACAATTCTAAGCATTTTTTAACTCTTGACATTTTTTGCCTAACCCCGCTCCTCTCGAGATAGAAGCATTTAAAAAAACGTGCATTTAGAATTTCTTTACGATTATTTTTGGGCATTTTCTATGGGTTAAACATGTGGACTTCTTATTTTTGCACAATTCTATGCATTTTTTGACTCAACGTTTTTTATCTAACCTCACTCTATAAACGTTTAAAAGAAAAAAGAGAGTGTATTTAATTTCTATATTTTTTAAAAACTAGTATTTTTTATCGTTTATTATGAATTGAAACATGTGGACTTTATATTATGAGCCATTCTAAGCGTTTTTCACTGGTGACATTTTTTACCTAACTTCACCCTTCTTGAGATACAGGCATTTAAAAATTAAAAAATATATATATATTTAAAGTTTCCTTTTCAAGAGACTAGTATTTACGATTACTTATGGGCGTTTATAATGAATTAAAACATGCGGACTTTATATTTGGGACAATGCTAAGCATTTTTTGACTCGACATTCTTTACCTAACCTCACCCTTCTCAAGATATAAGCGTTAAGAAGGGAAAAAAAGTGTATTTAATTTCCATATCTTTTAAAAACTAGTATAGTTACATATTTACGTTTTTTTTTTAAACGCTTATATCTCTAGAAGAATGAGGTTGGTAAAAAATGTCAAGTCGAGAAATGCTTAGAATCGTCCAAAATATAAAATCCAATGTTTTTTTTTCTTTAAAAAAATTGATGTACAGAAATAGCGCACTTCTGTCCCAGTTTACGACTGGAAATCGAAAAAGCATCAGTTTGTATGACCCTGACTTTGTTCTATAACATCTTTAGGAGCATTTTGCACCATCTTACATAAAAATCAAGTGGAGCGGAATCTCATGTTTGGGTTTAGGCCTTTTTCCGGCTTCATTTCCTCAACTATATCTGTCGTAGAGGAAAGTGAAGAATAGGTGATTTGGGTGCAATTAAAATCCCTAAATTATGGGACTCTCCAAATTAAAACGGCTCCAACGGTGAAAAAGTTACTACAAAAAAACTGTACTATAATCATGTTTTTACTTCCCTCGCATACCGAAGGGAAGTATTGTATTCGAGAAAAAATCACCCTCCGAGATTTTTTCGGATTCTGACGTTTCAGAACACGTAGATTCCGAAAATATAGGTTTTTCAATTCCGTCAGTCTGTCTGTCTGTCTGTCTGTCTGTCTGTCTGTCTGTCTGTCTGTCTGTCTGTGTCTGTTGGTGTATTTACTAAAAAACTACTTGACGGAGAGCAGTCAAATTTGGTAGGTAGTTAACCCTACTGTCAGCGAAGAACTGGTAGAATTTTCACTGAAAAATATACAGGGTGGACCGTCTAAACGGAATAAATAGTGAAAAAAATTTTTTTTTGCTCAAATTTAAAATTTCCGCGTTTCGTGACGCGCTAAACCTATTTCAGAAAAAAAAATTTTTTGAAATTTTTTTTCACATTTTTGAAAAAAATTTTACCAAGTTGAAAAAAAATTTTTTTTGCTCAAATTTAAAATTTCCACGTTTCATGACGCGCTAAACCTATTTCAGAAAAAAAAAAATTTGAAAATTTTTTTCAAACATTTTTGAAAAAATATTTACCAAGATGAAAAAAATTTGTTTTTGCTCAAATTTAAAATTTCTACGTTTCATGACACGCTTAACCTATTTCAGGAAAAAAAATTTTGAAAATTTTTTTCACCAATATTTTTGAAAAAATTTTTACTACTAAAATGAATTTTTTTTTTCTTTCTTCAAATTTAAAATTTTCACGTTTCATGGCATTCTAAGCCTGATTAAAAAAAAAAAGTTTTTTGAAATTTTATCACTAAGATAGAATTTTTCTTTCTTTGTTCAGATTTTAACTATCCACGTTTCCATGGCATTCTAAAACTATTCAAACAAATTTAAAAATGTTTTTGAAGAATTTTTTAAAAAATTTTAAAACATTTTTAATCCATTTATGTATCACTACTATAGAACAGACGAAAAAATTTTTTTTGCTCAAATTTAAAATTTCCACGTTTCATGATATTCCAAACCAATTTCGGAAAAAAAAATTTGCAACATTTTGTTACCAGTTTGGAAAAAAATTTAACACCAGAATGCTCAAATTTAAATGACATTCTACCTAGGTATTTCAGAAAAAAAATTTTGAAAATTTTTTTCACCAACATTTTTCAAAAAGTTTTTACCACTAAAATAGATCGAATTTTTTTTTATTTGCTCAAATTTAAAATTTTCACGTTTCATAGCATTCTAAACCTATTTTAAAAATACATCATTTTTAATTTTTAAACTTTTTTTAGCACTAGTATAGAAAGAAGGAAACTTTCCTTTTTGCTCTAATTTAAAATTTCTACCTTTGACATTTTAAACCTATTTCAGAAGCAAAAAATTTGAAAATTATTTTACCATCTTTTGAAAAATTTTTAAAAAATGAAATTTTTTAACCACCACTATACTTCCACTCCATTACGTGAATGTTGGATTGAAAATGTGACAGATGGCAGTAACATCTTGCATATGCACCTATTATACTTTTATTGAAAAATGTACAGGGTGGTCATCCGAAGAAATAATTCAGTCATGGTGGACATTTGTAAAGGTATTTGCGCAAGCCTGCCATATGTGGCACCTGCTATTTAGTATTGAACTTTTGCTGTTGGATGAGCAATCTGTATATTTTTTTGACCAAAACTTATCAAGTTTTCTTTGTAATAGCAATAACTCTACTCCGATTATTATTCTCAATGTCATTTCGTAATTATTATTTTTTTAGAGAGACTGCCATGAACGAGGGAAGTTCTGTGTAAATACCTTTACCGATTTTTAATTATTAACATAACTTTTTAATTTGTTGTTAAAATTTGATAAAACTTTCTTAAATAAGTGTTTTGTAGTATGTTATAAGTGTGCAAATAAGGGGTGCTATCGGTGCAATGGTTTGTGCACAATCCTATTAGGGGAAGAGCCAGTAACGTATTTTGAGTTGTCATTTCAACAGTCATGAAAATTGACACACTGAATCTTAAATGTCTGCTGAACTACAAAAGTGGATTCTGGCACCACACTGCGACCGGGTTATACTACCCTAAAATTTCAGCGAGGGTGAGAAATCAAATTCGATGTATCCAAAGTAATAGTCATGAAATTTCAGTAGATTATTCTAGATGGTATTCTTAATTTATAAAAATAATTGCCAGAACATTTTCTCCGCTCCTAGATGTTGATGAAACGTCTAAATTTAAGTTTGCATCTCTGAGCGTCAGTTCAAGTGTGCCTGATGCAGGTGTTTACTTTTTAGTTTGTCTATCCATGACTTTGTTTTTTCGTATTCCGGCTTCAGGTGAAAATTTTACTAAAGATAGGTTTTTTCGTCCAGTTTGCATTTTTTAATATTTGGGGAGAATTAGAGTGTGTGGGTGGAAACCCACACGATAAAAATTGTTTTCTTCATTTTCGGCTTCTGCGGAAAATTTTACTAATGATAGGTAGGTTTTTCGCCCAGTTTGCATTTTTTATTTTTGGGGGAATTGGCATGTATGGGTGGGGAACCAACACGATAATTTTTTTCTTTTCATTTTCAGCTTCAGCGGAAAATTTTACTAAAGAATAATAGGGTCACGTCTCTATAACAATTTTTTTTGTAGACCTGTGTAATTATTATTAATTATTTTTTACAGATTATGACATTAGAACCTCGAACTGATTTAACTCACGATTCAAATGATTTCATATTTATAAATAACGACGTCGACCACGATGATACTCTACATTAAGAATATAAATGAAAAATTAATAATTTTTGTATACAAAGTAAATGTCCTTTCAATTTTTATAATAAACTTTTTTCTAAATTTTATACACCTAAACCATATTCCTCTTCATATATGTTCTCTCTCTCTCTCTCACCCACAGAATGCTGCATAACTGTCTCGCTCGCACTCGCATGGGAACATTTTTCGCTCTGATAAATAGTTAGTGATGGAATTTCGTTCTGGCTTTCTATACTATATATTCTACATATATTTTATTTATTCTGTCAAAATCACAGAACTAATGAAATAACAAAAACGGTATTTTTTTAAATAAATATTTACAACCTCTTGTCAACATTTAGGAGGGGAGAAAATGTTTTGGCAATAATTTCTATAAATTAAGAATACTATCGAAAATAATCTCCTGAAGTTTCATGACTATTACCTTGGATTCATTGAATCTTATTTCTCACCCTCGTTGTAATTTTAGGGTTGTATAACCCGGCCGCATTGCTATGCCAGAATCGACTTTTGTAATTCAACAGGTATGTAAGATTCAGTGTGTAAATTTTCATGACTCTTGAAATGACAATTCAAAATACGTTGCTGGCTCTTGGTCTACATTTCTTTTTCCCACCGAGGGAAAAAATTGACAAATTTGACCTCCCTGGGATCTCGCAATTTTCAACTAAAATTGATTCACAAAATATTTTTGTAATATTCAAGATCTAACTAACCTTTTTGCTAAAAAGAGTTATTTAGGAAAGTTCAAAAATGAAAGTTATAGAAAATCACAATATTTTGAATTGAAAGTCGCATTTCGCGTTACTTTCCTTTTTTTTTATGGAATTCCCCGTCTATTTTTACACCACTTGAAAGACCAAAAGGAAAGTTTTTTAATGATATATAAAACATCATATTTATCTTTAAGAATGTTTGTCTAATTTATTATAAATTGATAATTTATCAAATTAACTGTGGAAAACAAAATTATGTAACTTAACGTAGACAATACGTTAGTATCGTGAAGATATTTGTTGGTAACTAATTTCACTTTGTTTTACATAAAATAGAGAATTTCAGTGATTGCTATATATTTTTCGGGCTACCATGACTTAATAGGAACAAAATATAAAATTAACTCTCTATAGTCTGTTTTTAAACCAGGAGGAGTAAACATGAAAGTTCCATTCACACCATAAAAGTAACTAGAAAATACACTAAAACCTTTTTGGCGTTTTGGGCAACCAACAATACACGACTAAAGTATTTTTTGTGTGTTTTATTACGTTATATAATGCATCGACCTCTATTTGACCTCTAGATATTTTATGTAGCATCCACACCATTTACGCAATATAAAGGCACCAAGTAATTAGCCACTTTTACCTTCAGAATTAGAGAAAAGGGATTAAAATTAATACATAATGTGCAAACGATAAAATAGAAATTATAACCAAATAATTAATGACATGAAATTAAAATTTTTATAATATGTCAAAATTTACAACTATGGCCTTGTGTAATTCTGGCGAGGGCCTGTCCAATCACAGATGTATGATTTAGTGCGTTAAATTTAAAACTCTCATCCTGGTTTAAAAACAGACTATAGTAGAGTTTTTAGGAAAAAATACTATCTTTCATATATCATTAAAAACCTGTTTTATGGCCTTTCAGCTGTTAATACAAAACTTAATCATTTCTTCATTCATGTCGTTGTCGATAGCTGTTATTTACTGGGGTACTAATAAACAGGGCTGGTAATAACATAAGCGCGCATAGTGATAGAATTCTAAACAACTTGCCAAATGTTTGTAAGTACGTTTATCCGTTCATGAGTCCATACATTCGTTTGTCCATCCGTCATGTATCTCGTAAGCACGACAACGTCTGATTGTATTAAAATTTGAACAGTAAAGTAAGCTAGTATTAACTAGAGGAGGAAATATATAGCCTTTGAACAAAATCAATCAGTAAATAAAAATCTTATTGCTGATGTAAATTTAAAAAAAAAACATCCTTGGGATGTTGATGTTTGATTTTTTATTGATTTAAGCGCACACGCTATCGCATTGCAAGAGCTATGTTTTTATTGGCAATTTTCCCCTGTCCGTCGATGATACTTTTATAGATATTTTACAGCGTCTTTTGCTAGCTATATCAACGGATACAGAGCCATCACCATGTCTTCCTAACTCGGCTCAAGATAAGCTTACCTTATACATAAGTAAAACTGAGATACCTTTGAACTAGTTGACGCTATTTTTATTATTCATTCACAATTTTTCACGGAAACCAAGAAATTCTAGATATCAGTCGCTTACCGATTTATGAAAGGTGGATTTTCGAAAAAAAAAAAAAAGGATGGAGGTATATTTAGCAATGTTACAAACATCTGCAATTCGAAGTTACGACTGAATAAGTTTTGTGCCAAGCATGGGGTTTTTTTGGGTCAGCAGGTTCGGGACCTTTCTTATCTCTTTAGATTTAGAATTTTTCTCATTAGTTCCTATTTCCAGGAAACTCTATGCCTTCTACCATGGAAAAACATAGAACAAAACTTAGGCAGAAAAACAGGTGTGGCATGGATATAGATATATCATCGTTAGTAGTAATAAAAAGTTACAAAAATATACTGTTACCTGAAGTTTAATCCTGTGTTGTTACCATCTTCAGCACCGTCACTAGAATAATTAATAAATTAAATATTAATTTAAAAGTTCATTATTATTATTAGCAACAATATTACCGTAGCGCTCGAAAGTTAAACCTCATGAGGCTACTAGCTATTGGATCTGGTTCACTAAATTCATAATTTTCACATAAATTATTTGCTAAACTGGTATTAATTGGAATGGTACAAAAGGGTGGATAAGTTATCTCTTCATGTAGTGTAGGACTGGAAAGGCTTCTGATAAGGACTAATAATATTGAAAACAAGACAGGTGCAATGACTTCTATGAGAGTTTGTATTGGCCGTCGATACTGCAGAACCCAATTCTTCCACATAAGCAGGATAAATTTGTCGAGCTTCTCTCCCATTTTGCCTGAAACCAAATAGAACTATATTAAAAACTAATAAAAGTAACGACTTGTTAACATTACGTTTGTGAAAGGCCGAGTCTAATATTGTAAATTTATTTTAAATACTCCCAATGTCTGCTCTTTATTTGGAGGTGGACATAAAAATAGAAAATTAACTAAATGATCTTATAGAAAATTATATTTTAAGAGAAAAGGTTTTATACAATTTATCATAAATATTTTCCAAGTATTAACGATTTTACCATTGAAAAAATAGTACTTCCGGACTATTTTTCGAAAATAACTCAAAAAGTGTATAATAACAAAGTGGTATGCCACAAAAAGAAGATTATAAAATGGCAAATACTTTGTTTTGTTCCTTATTTCTGAACGGTAAATTGTTTTAAGATGACGCTCGAGCGTGTATTAATCGAGATATAATATTTTAAACCCAGATATCTCGAATATAATCAGTCTGACGTTAGAAATATATGTGATGGAAATTCTCCTTAAAGCATTTTTTTTTTATCCCGACAGCTAAAATTTGGGGTAATCCTGCTGCTAGAGGTCGTAAACTAAAAATTTTGAAAATCCTTAGTGATCTTTTTAGAAAATATTATATCAACTATAAATTATAGAAAAATTTCGCAATTTTACAGGAAAAGAAATTTTTTCTGCCAATAATGGGAAAACGATTGTACGACGACAAAATTATAGAAATCAAATCAAACATTGCTTCATAGACTTTATTTCTGTATTCTGTCATGTCTTCTGCTAATATAACAGGTTTTCTGCTAGTTGCAGGAAAAATAATTTTTTCTGTTAGTTGCAGAGGAAAAAATTTTTTCTGTAAAATTGCCATATTTGTCTACAATTTAAAGTATAATATTGTCTAAAATGAATGCTTAAAAATACTAAGAAATTAGAGCACTTCAGTTAAAATTGAATGTTTATTCTACCGCCAATACAATAGCTGAAAAATCCCAAACTTGAAACAAAATGCAAAATACTAATTGTTTCGCACATAACGTCATTACTGTTAAATCATTGAGTTATAGATGCTAGAAATGTACAGTAAAGAGAATTTTAAACAACTTAGTTCTTATTTATTTTATTTATTTATTCATTTATTTAGCATACACTGCTCAACAGGTATAACCCATTTACAGAGCAGGACGGATACATAAAAAACAAAATATTAAGTATTTACAGTATACATTAAAGAAATATAAAGTACTAATGATAACATAATACTGTAACTAAAGAAAAACAGAGATCAAAAATAAGAAATATGAAAATACACATATAAGATAAGCATAATAATAAAACTAAATAAAAACAGAATACAAAGAAAAACAAGTCAATGGCTATAAAAGTCGTTTATGGAATTAACAGTTCAGCTGAAAATATCAAATTTGTCACAATGTTTGGTGTAATTGTGACACATTGAGAATACAGGGGAAAATTAATAAGTCTATTAGAGCGCGGAGTAGGAAGATAAAAAGTTTGCGTTGTCCGAGTATTTAATGGGACATAAAATTCTGAGCAATCGATCTTTTTATGTATTAGACTATGTAAAAATATTTGAGAATAGCAAACCCGCCTGTTCTCAAGAGTGCCCATAGAGAATCTATTCAAGAGTTCTAGATGTGGAAAACCAATTGATGGGTTATACTTACTCCATCACACTTGAACCACAATAATTTTACAAATCGCCTTTGTACTCTTTCTAGGCTATTAACATGAGTTACGTAATGAGGGTTCCAGATGAGTGACGCGTATTCAAGTTTGGACCGGACAAAAGCAAAGTAAAGTAATTTTAGAGTATCAGTATTGCTAAACTCTCTGCTTGATCTGAATAGAAATCCCAAGATTTTAAAAGATTCTTAACTTATGTTATTTATGTGTGGTACAAGGGAAAGTTCTTTATCAAAAATTACTCCAAGGTCCGTGAAAGTAACGGGTCTTTGGAATTCCACATTGTCAATGCTATAATTAAACGTGGTGGGCATGAGTATTTTTGTGTAGGACATAACGTTGCCTTTGGACACATTTAAGTTTAACTTATTTCGGACACACCAATCAGATATGTTGGAGAGAATGTTTTGTAATAGATTGCAGTCCGCCATGGAACTAATAGTCCTAAAAAGTTTGAGATCATCCACATAGAGCAAACAGTCGGCTACTACTCAACCCCAACTTCCACAATATTATTTATAAATATATTAAAAAGCAACGGTCCCAGAATTGATCCTTGCAGAACACCTGACGTTGCCACATACTTGACAGACCGAAACCCACTATAGGCGACATATTATTTTCTGCCTAAGATACAGGATTGAAAAAATACGAGCAGAGATTGGAAGAACCCGAAAGAGGCCATTTTTTGGAGTAATGTAGCGTGGTCAAAGGTGTCGAACGCCTTAGAAAAATCTGTGTATATTACGCCTATTTGCAAGTGTTGATCAACGGCCTCAGAGATAGACTGAGTTATGCATATTAGATTTGAGGTAGTAGAGCGCCCTTTAACAAAACCATGCTGGTAAATTGATAGCTGATCTTTAATGCTGGGATATATGGTGTCGTGCAATAAAATTTCAAAACCCTTGCAAAAATTACATATTATCGATATAGGCCTGAAATTGGCAATATTGTTTTTATCGCCTTCCTTAAAAACTGGGCATACTTTTGAATATATCCAAATATCTGGAAGCTGGCCATTGTGAATACAAAAGTTAAAAAGCATGGAAAGTGGATATCAAAAAACAGCGGCACAATCTTTAATCAGAAAGGATGGGATATCATCCGGCCCAGCTGTTAATTTAGGTTTTAATTTTTTTAGAACGATAAATACTTCATTTTCACTGAATCATTTGATAGCGATAGTTGAGGTGTTTGCTACTTGGTCGTTTATTAACTCGAAATTGTTCGTGGGTGGCAGGAAAGACTTACTAAAGAAATCTGCGAGTGAGTTGATAATGTCAAAAGGATTATCAAAATGTTGATCGTTTAAGAAGATATGAGTGTAAATATCAGTAGATTTCTTTTTATTATTAGTATGAGACCAAAATTTCTCTGTTTCCTGTACAACATTATTTTCAATGTTACGAACGTAATTTGTATAGGCTATATCGATACCAACCTTCATTTTAGCCCTTGATGCCTTGAATTCTGCATATGCCACAAGGTCATTATGTTGCTTATAGTTGTGCCACAATTTTGCTTTATATTTTACATTTTTTATTATATCCCCATTAAACCATGGAGGATATTTCCTTTTATATGAAGAGTTGAAGTTTGGAACACAAGTATCGAATATTGCGTAAAGCCTATCATAGAAAGCCTTACAAGCAGGATAGATATGAGTAAAGGAATTGACAAAACTCCAGTCTTCATGCTGGTGTGTCGTAGAGTAAATGAAAATTGGCTTTTCTGAAGTTGTAGCGTCTATCTCAATTTTTTTGGGAAGCTGAGCTTAGTATTATTGCAATGATCAAAATTCACTATAATGTCGAGTGAAGGACGATAGGCATCCTCGCGAGTTAATACATCTTCTGATTGTTCCATTACACATTTTTCGTTACATATTACTAAATCGAGAAGTTTTCCGTCGGTACTATAAACAAAATTTTGCTGTTGGAAATTGAACATGTTAAGAAAATGATTTAATGCCAATATCTTGCTGTCCGGTTGACAATCAGCTATATAAGATGCATATTCGGGAAGTTTTGATAATATGTATCTTTAACGTCAGACTGGTTTATTTTTGAGATATTTGAAATGTAAATATTATATCTCGACTTATAAATTCTTGAGCTCCATCTTCCATATTTATAGAATAATTCACCGTACAGAAATGAAGATAGAATCAAAGTGTTTTTCATTGCATGATCTTTATCGTGCTATACTTCCCCACTATTTGTATATTTTTGAGTTTATGAAAAGCAGTCTCGAAACACCAATTCCTCAATGGTAAAATGTAATTTTCAAATCGTAATAATTTGGAAAATATTCATTTTTGTAGAAAATTGTGAATAGTTGTTCGCCCAAACAGAAAGCCGGCATTACAATTTTTTAACATTAAGCTACATAGCCTTAAGAAGATATTACAGATGGAATCGTGAAAATCCATCCATCACTGCTCGAGAATTTCGAGGTAGAAAGCTTCACTGATTCCACTATAATGGTTATGACAGCGGCTCAAAATACAGCGAAGTAACGTGTATTTTGAGCTGTTGAATTCGATACTGCCATCAGATCTGCCCCATCACGTCAGAGTTTTTTCCCACCCTATTAATAGTGCAGTAAAATAAGACAATAAACGGGCTTAATTTCGGAATTCCGTGTAACAGGTCGTATCATCTCCAAATTTTTTTAAAATTGTTATGAATACTCTAGGTATAAAAGTCCACCCATTAAAAAATGAAGTAGAAAAGAACGAAGCCGGGAAATATGTTAGTCGGGGTTTTTCGAAATCGCTAATTACGAATATGATATTTAAAATTCAGTATGGCGGATCCAAAATGGAGGAATGATGAAACAAGTGAAATATTATTGATATTGCATGCAAAACGAAAAAGAACAAAACCGGAGAAACGCTAGTGGGTGGTTTTCGAGGTCGCTGATTACGAGTATAAAGATAAAAATTGGACTTTTTATAGCTTCAAAAGGTCCTGTCTCAAAGATGGATCGAGATAGCTACCTGTGATTCCTCTCGCCTTTCTACATACCCTTGAATTTTTTCAGATTTTTCCTAGAACTTTTGACTTTTTCGCATCCGATGATGACCACTTTCACACCGAAAGTGAAATTCCACAAAACACATATCCATCCTGAAACCATCGAAATGGCCATCGAATCATGAATTTTCCATCTTGTTACTCAAAGAAAGGCCCGACAGAAAACTCGATGTTAAACTCTAAACGGCGGTAAATTTTCATTGAGTATTAATAATTAATTGTTTAGTCACATATACAATATATTACAACAAATGAAATGTCATCTCACCTACGCAAAAAATGTTTTAACTTAACAAAAATATAATATTCATTCGAACATTACATTTACTCACTACGGAATTGTTTGTACTTACTGTATGTGACAGTCGCGGCAACAAACAAGTATTTATTTATTTTTTTAAATCAGGAAAAAAACAAATCGACGCATACACATAAATATAAAAGCCACAGAAATTAATTCGGAAATGCTCCACTGAAGCGCTAGTAGTCATTCTGCCGCTACTCTATCATTCACTATTCTACATATTAAGAGTCAGGTATCTATATTATTTTTGACAAATAAAAAAATATATTTTTACTTTTAATAAATTATTGGAAAAATATATTATTATACGTACAATAAATAAAATCGGAATCAAAATTTATAAATCTTCTACTTTCCTATATGATGCTGCATTTAAAATAAACGCAATGTATTTTCAAATATTCGCGCCAAGTATTAGAAATAGTGCGACGTTGCCACGTCTACTACTCATGTCCCCATGCAATAATTTCAATAATTTTCAGGTAGCTGCCATTACGTTATTAGACGGTGAATCATATCGATATTTATACATGTGCTTCGGCAAGAATTAATTTAAATTCGCCTCGTTTTTAAGATAATTCTTAAATAAAGATAAGAGGAAAAATAGTGTCATGACATCAGTTTATTTCGCATGGCGTCCATAAACGCAATGTTAAATGTCAAAAACTGCGAACTTTGAGCGAATGCATCTCGGAAACGGTACGGCAAATGGAGTTCATATTTTACCAGAATATTTATTGATATGTGAGTTAAATTTGCTGAAAGTTTCGTGACTTTCTTAAATAGCGTAAATTGCGATATAACTATTAGAGGGACACTTTTTAGGAAGCGAACTTCTTATCATATATTATTGATACAATTTAGAAGAGAATGGAAAAAGTCTGCCCTGTTACAAAGGATTCCGAAGCTGATTCCTTATTTTATTGCGCTATATGATTTTCACTAATTTTTAGA
Organism: Stenurella melanura; assembly: GCA_963583905.1. Classification (NCBI taxonomy): domain Eukaryota; kingdom Metazoa; phylum Arthropoda; class Insecta; order Coleoptera; family Cerambycidae; genus Stenurella; species Stenurella melanura. Next base: position 202,266,035 of record OY757309.1, read on the forward strand.
AATTTTTTGAGGTTAGAGAAAAATCCTGAGGTGATATCAACATTGAATTAAGCGTCTCACAATAAAGAGGGGTATCTTACTCTGCTTAAGAGTGCATAACCTTTTTTGTGTTTGTGCCTGTGTAATTAAACTAAGGAAACAATTATTTTCTCGTTTAACTGGCTGCACTCATAAACAGAACAATAAATTGATCTCATATTTCTCCCATGTTATCACTACATACTTATTAACAAAATGTTGCACGGTCGAGTTTTACATTTAATATGTAAAAAATATGATTCCTTTTCAAAGGCTATGTTGAAAAATATGAAAATTGGTAGGGGTAAATCCAGCAAGTGGGACACTTCTTTATCTTTCGAAATAGATACCAAACATATTGGCAAAAAAAGGCAAAGGATTGAAGCAACTTTTTTGTTTGAAACTGTTTTATTCTAGGGTCGCAGTTTTCGAGAAAACCGCGTGTGAAGAAAAGTGTCCATTTATGCCCACTAGTGTAAAGAGAATGAATGTTTATAACCTCATTTTTGGGTCCGAAAATGATATGAGAAAACATTCATAAATTCCACGGTAAATAATTATTAGTATTTGTCCTGGACAACATTAACAAAAATCTAAATTTTTGCACAAGCGCTCTTTGAAGTATCCCAAACCCAAAACAACAAAAATCACAAAAATCTCAACATGGCTACCCAAGATATTGAAGGTTAAATTTTCTCTGCAAATATCTCGCGTCCTATACATCGAATGCCCATGAGGTCAATGTGAAGGTTGTAGAGAATTAGATTATCTACAAGTTGTCTTTCCCATTTTTTACCAACCCCTCCCCCTTTTCGAGATATTCTAGGTCAAAGTTTCGAAAACATGTTCTTTCTCGAATATCTCACGCCAAAAAAATCAGACAGCAATAGAGTTAACATGTAAGTTGTAGAGAATTCAACTATCTACAAGATTACTATTTTGCATTTTTTCCCAAAACCTCGTCCTTTTCAAAATATTTAAAGTCGAAGTTTAAAAGGACGTTTTTTAGCAAATATCAGTATGTAGACTTCGTTGTGGTCCAATACATAGGGAGCGAGGTATTCGCGGAAAATCGGTTTTTTGAAACTTTGAACTTGAATATCTTGAGAAGGGCGATATTTTAGGGGAAAATGCAAAAAATCAATTTTGTAGATTAGTCCAATAATTATAAAGATTTCCATAACAAAAAACGTTATCTGAGATTTTCCTTCAGTAACAGTTAGTGGAAGGATTATAAATCATAAAACCATGAAAATCAGTTCTCGGGGTACCGCGCAACCCCCCCCCCCCCCAAAAAAACCACCCTTTCAGTGAAAAGAGCCTTATTTTACTGATAACTCGTTAACCGTTGAAGATATACAAAAATTGCCCATTATAAAAAAGAGAGCCGGACTAATTACCTAAAAAAAAGTCCTCTTGTAATTTTCTTGTACATGCCAAAATTTTTGAGAAAATCTACATTGAATAGTATTGCAAAATTTGTATTTTTAATGCGTACGAATTTTCGTTTATTTGATTTTTTGCGCGAGGCCTATAGAAAAAGTTGTATTGCTCGAAAACCAAACAAGCTAGGAAGAAAAATCAAAACGGGTTTTAAAAAGGATATAAAATACTCTCTTGTGTTTTCATTTTTGATGGATATCGATATCTATTTCTAATAATCCTAATCCTAATAGTTACCTCTTGATTTTTTGCACTTTTAACTATTCACAGGTCTATAAAAAATAACTGGATTTAATATAAGTTATAAATGCATTATCTTTTAGTTCAAGGTAGTACTTCAATGCAGAAAAAGTTAAGAATAAAAATATTCGCATTTACAAATTTACCAGCACGTTGAAGTTAGCCCAATTTTGATCAATTTTTTATTGTTTCCTAAAAATAAAAAAAGACCCAAACAGCTTGACAATTTAGCTGAAAAAATTTTTTTTCAATTTATATATCATATAACAATTGTTTCTAATCATTTAATAGTTAAAGAATTGCATTAAAAAATATCAAAAAATTGAATATGCAGCCTTTTTTAGATTTTTTACTGGCTAAGTTCAACATGCTGGTATATTTGTAAATGTGAATATTTTTATTCTTAACTTTTCTGCATTGAAGTACTACCTTGAACTAAATGATAATACATTTATTACTTATATTAAAGTCAGCTATTTTCTATGGGCCTGTGAATAGTTAGATGCACAAGAAATCAAGAGATAACTAGGTATACTATATTGTTATTTTTATATACTAATAAATATCATTAGCCATCAAAAACAGCAACACAAGAGACTATTTTATATCCCCTTTAAAACCCATTTCGATTTTTATTCCTAGCTTGTTTGGTTTTCGAGCAATTCAATTTTTTCTATAGGTCGTGCGCAAATAAACGAAAATTCGTGCACATTAAAAATACAAATTTTGCAATTTTTGTCAATATCAATTTTCTCGAAAACCATGGCATATAAAAAAAATACAAGAGGACTCCTTTTTAGGCAATTAGTCAAGCTTTCTTTTTTATAATGAGCAATTTGAGGGTTGCGCGGCATCCCTAGAACTGATTTTTGTGGTTTTGTTATGTTTAATCCTCCCACTAACTGTTACTGAAGGAAAATCTCAGATAACATTTTTTGCGAACTGCTGGTGCATTTTTTACTTTACCGACTGGACTAGATAAGTTGTAGAGAATTCAATTATCTACAATATTGATTTTTTGTATTTTTTATTTCAAAACCACGCCCTTCTCGAGATATTCAAGGTCAAAGATTTAAAAAACCGGTGTTCCGTGAATATTTCGCTCCCTATGCATTAGACCACGACGAAGTCTACATACTGATATTTGCAAAAAAACGTTTTCTAAAGTTCGACCTTGAATATCTCGAAAAGGGCGAGGTTTTGGAAGAAAATGCAAAATTCCAAAGTTGTAGGAAATTGAACTCTCTACAACTTTCATGTTAACTTTATTTCTGTCTGATTTTTTGGTAAAAAATAAAAAAGACAACTTATGAATAATTTAATCCTCTACAGCTTTCACATTGACCTCGTCGGCAACCGATGCATAGGACCCAAAATGTTTTCAAAAATCTTTGACCTTCAATATCTTGGCCGTGTTAGGATTTTTGTGATTCTTGTGGATTTGGATTTGGGACACCTCAAAGAACGTTACTAATTTCATCCGGGTTTCCTCCCTATTTCCGTGGACTAATAGCAATATTTCCACCATTTCTCAAAGATAAAAATATTGTTTTCCCTCATTTTAGGACCCATTGGTCCCCAATCTACACAAAGAACAATTCTTTCAAATCTGTAGAGAATTATATATCAATTTTTGAAGATTTTTTACTTTAGCGACTTCCGCATTTTTATCTTTTTTTATACACACGCCATAAACATATGGTTATTAAGTGTTTTTGAGTAATAGAATGTTGCGCAAATGTATGGAAATGAAAAAAAAATACTTTTAAAATTCTTTAAAAATAGTATATTAAAGTATAAGTGGATAATAAGGTCTTTAAAACACGCGCGATTTTTCGAGCACGACGGCGCAGCCGGAGTGCTCGAAATAGAGCAAGTGTTTTAAAGACCAGTTATCCACGAATACTTTACGCTATTTTTTTTATTGCTGCATTTTGAAATTATTACGATAAAAAATGGAAATAAAAATTAAGAATGTAAAATGGTTGAATTCGTGATGTAACATCAGGATACCTGTCAGTGTCAAATGAGGAATGCAAAAATTAATTTGCAATCTGTCACATGGGATTAATTATTGTCACTACAGTTGTTACTGATTGTATATTGCTTTAAAATGAGTTCTAACATTGAATACTTAATTCGCGGTTAATACCGCAAAAATTCCTGTCAGATCAATAATTAAAAAGTTGACATTTTGACTCGGGTTGTAGTTGTTGCCATGGTAACCTTTAAAACACGCGCGTTTTTAAAAGTTGGATTTAAACACTCTGGGGCGTACTTTAAATAAGCAAAATAGGGTACCAATAAAAAAAAATTTTTTCTTTAACTTTTTTTTATAGACACGCCATAAACATATGTTTATTTAAGTGCTTTTGAGTAATAGAATGCTGTGCAAATGTGTAGAAATGAAAAAAAAACTTGAAATCGTTTTAAAAAAAATTTTTTTCGAGAATTCAATTTATGTTAAAGCATCAATTTTACGTGGGGGGCTTTGCCCCCAACCCTCCCACCGGGGCATCAAACCTGGGCCCCACCAGAGGTTAGGCCCTCTGGGCGCCATTTTATAGTAAGATTACGTACAATAAAGTTAATTCACTAACGGTATTAACTAAATTCTCGCTCAATGAATTTGCAACGCGGAGTCGGTCTAGTTAAATACACAAAAATTAATTCACTGATGGTACTAATTTGAAGATTAGAATCGGAAAAAATAGTGTTTGTATAAATACTTGTCTTAGTGTTGCATTTTCGTTCAGATTTCGAAGAAAGTTTTTGATACCTAAATGAAAAGAATTGCCAGAATTAGTGGGGACTAACGTGGAAACTGCATTTTGGGCACTTCTGATGGCACGAAATAGCACTATGTCGAAAATAAAATTCCATTAGCAATTATTGCGACGCTTTGGTAGGTATTATAAAAAGTAGCGTAGGTGAAATCGCAATTGTCACACAATTTGGCCCAAGCACTAAAGTGGCACTAGATGTTGATGGCACCGAACACATAGTTTATTATAAAGAAACGAACACTTATTGGAATTAAAATAACGACAATTTTGAAAATATTGGAAATTTTAAAATAATGACAACTTTGACAACCGAATTCCTTCGTTGTTTTGATGGGACTAAGTGTCAATATGAATTTAAAATATTTAATTAAATGTGTTTATAATCATTTGCACAACATATAATGATGTAGAATGTGTTTCTGGAGTTCTGTAGAGTACGTAAGTACCTTCATATTGTCTGTAAGTGAGAAGTCGCTGAAGTAAAAAATTACCCGATATAGCAATGTTCCCATCATTTCTAAGCAATTAAAATGTTTTGTCCTGTCATTGTAGGGTCCAGAAAAAAATTTTAAACGTTCTTTCATTTTACACTCGGGGGCAAAAATCGGCACTTTTTTAACATCCTCTAACCAATACAATTGTTATACTCAGCACTTATGGAATGAGAAATTAATTTACCAAAATACTGTTTAATAATACAAACATCAAGGATTATAATACAGTATTTCAATATATTTTTAAAATAAATGAGATATTTAACATTTTGTCGTAAAATAAAACACTGTATCTACCTTTACGAGAGGAACGAATATGCGATTTATCGCCCACATTGTAGTTAATTTTTGGTACATCTACAAGCAATTCACGTTTCATTTTGACAACTTCAAATGATGTTATTCGTTTACTTTTACTGGTAAACGTCATATTACCGTCATTATGCTTATGTCATTGAAAGGTGTAAAATTATCTCATTTTGTGTGTTATCTGTCATGCATGGAATGTGTGATAATAATTATTTGTCTGTTTTATTCAAACTAAGCTAATGAGTCGTATTCGTCTAGGTACTTTTATTTGGATATCTGTATTAGACTATAATCATTTCTATGAGTAACACGCGTTAGTCATAATATACAGGGCGTTTCGTACATAAGCAGACACAGAGACATCAAAGTGTAGGTGCGGCCAAGCATAACGGTGTAACCTATAACTTACTTCTAATATATGAAGTTGCACCTTTGAAAAGATATACCCATTCAATATTTACGTTAAAATTTCGAAAAATTTAACATTTTGCAAATTGATTGATTGAATTAGAATGCTGTAAGCGTTCTAATTTGGTACACAATTTAGACACGTTACGAAACTTAATTAATTAAATTAAATATAATACACAATGGTTATTAATAATAATAATCTTTATTTCTCTATCACAATATATCTAAAAAAAAAAAAGGTAAAGGTGTTTACACAGAACTTCCCTCTTTATTTGCACAGGCCGGTCACTCTAAAAAATTATTAATTAAGTAGCGACATATAAGAACAATAATCCGAATGTAGTTATCACTATTATTACAAAGAAATCTGATCACTTTTGGTCAAGAAAATATACACAGTATTCATCTGACAGCAAAAATTAAATATTAAATAAAAGGTGACAAAATATGGAAGGCTTGCCTAAACACCTTTACAAAGGACCCCGCACTTTTTCCTATATAAAATGGTTCTCGGTTAAATTTTCTGAAATTTTAGTATGTTATAGATCTCGATCTCCTGATTAAAAGTAACATGGGCCCAATCGAATCCTATGACTAGTTTTTGAGATACAGGGTGTTAAAGTTAAAAAGACGCTATTTTTATAAAATATATTCATGGCAATTGAAGGATTGGATTAATTTTTTTTCCGCGAATATCATTGCTGTAACGTCAGATATTATAATGTGATAAAAATATGCGCCTATATACAGGGTGAGCCACCAATAGCACGAAGTGAATTTTTAAAATCGATGTGCTAATGCTGAAACAACAAATTTTTGAGAAAATTATTTTTGAAATAAAATACACTGTTTCATCATTACCGAAATTCCCGATTTGTATATTTTATACAGGGTGAGTCAAAAATTTGGAAACACGTGTGACTCATCCTAAGAAGACGCCCTGTATATTTTAATATATAGGGGTCCTCACGATGATACAAAAGATAAAACACAAGAAAAATGCCGAAAAATGTTTTTTTTTTATATCGTCCTGTAATTCAGAATTTCGTCGGTTAATTTCCGTAATTCTTTAAAATTGTGTTTATTGTGTATATGTTAAAAGAGTACCAAAAATTCAAAATCTTACTATGACTAGTTCTCGAGATTTAGAGCGAATTTACCATGTGGGTACGTAAGCCTAAGGAACAAAGCTTGTTTATATGTAATCATCACCGAATACGAGTTTTCGGTGATGAATTGTAGAAAATTATGTGAATACCGATTATAAATAAAATAACTATAATATTCAAGGTACTCTAATAATGCTTGGAAAATTGAGGGTACATCGGACGAGATGGTATTAAACTCGGTTTCCAGTTGCAGATTTAATAAACTACAATATGCAAGTAACTTAGAAGTAATTCAAAGAGTAAACTCGTTTCCTCATCACCACAGGGGTAGAGTTCCCGAGGCATTTTTTTAATAGTATTATCCCCGTTAGGCCCAATCCACTGTACTAAATTTCTAGTAGCCAAAATATTGATTATAAGAAATTAATGAACAACACTGAACGTGATGAAACTAGCAGAAAACCTATAATCTGTTATATCTGTCTTTTCCAACAGGGCTCTTTAAAACAGATAATCAACGTTCTTGATAGCAAAAACTTATAATGAAGGTGTAAGAAAAATAAGTAAGTACGAATTTTAAATAGCATTAGATGATAACTGATATAAAGAAAACATGTCGTACAGTTTCTCATTTTTCCACTATTTCAGGACCAGGGTCGATATTTCTGGTGCATCAACAATACAATTGAGAAGGATTGTAGATGGATAATGAATAATTGGCTCATGTCTTGCGTATCCAAGAAACCACAAAACACTTGCTACATGTACCTGATGTCCTGGCAGCAGACTTACAAGTACAATAGTAACCAAGTATGGGAGGATCTTCGGGGGATTCTTCATCATTGTAGACTACCCACAACATACATATACTTCGCAATATTTCGAAATCTTGAATAAATTCGAAATCGTAGGAAATTGGATTCTTCAATGAATTCATCAACTTCTATTTATGTTTAATTCTTCTCTTTGAAGTTTATCTTGAATATATGCCGCTGATAATTGAACATGATAAATATCTGTTGTCTTTTAAATATTCCAACGTTAAACAGGGAAATTCAGGGACATGGATATGATTGAGTAAATCCCAGTTGCCATTTCTCAACCGAAGGTTTTCGGCTTAAACACGTGCCTGTACTATGTTTACCTCTTGCGATTCGCATCAGCATTTGTGTAGCTAGCTCAAAAGTTCCCGCTATATTTATTAAAGGATGAAATCTATTAATTAATGCACCCGCAATGCAATAAAAGTCACGTAAATGAACAACATGTATTATTGATATCGTATCATTAAAAATTTTAAAAATTGATTTGTAATGATATATTTTAAACAGCCCTGTTGGAAGAAGACACTGTTAGTTTTATATAACAGATTATAGGTTTTCTACTAGTTTCATCTTATTCAGTGTTATTCATTCATTTCTTAAAATCAATATTTTGGCTACTATAGTACAGTGAATTAGGCCTAACGGGGATATCACTATAAAAAAACTCTACCCCTGTGGTAATGAGGAAACGAGTTTACTCTTTGAATTACTTTTAAGTTACTTGCATATTGTACTTTATTAAATCTGCAACACAAGGATACCTATAGTAGTGTTAGTGGAAACCGAGTTTAATGCCGTCTGGTCGGATGTACCCTCAATTTTCCGAGCATTGTTAGAGTACCTTGAATACTATAGTCATTTTACTTATAATCGGTATGTTAAAATTTATTTCATATTCACATCATTTTCCACTAAAGAAGCTTTATTCCTTAGGCTTACGTACCAACAGGGTAAATTCGCTTTAAATTTCGAGAACTAGCCATAGTAAGATTTTGAATTTTTGGTGCTCTATTATCATATACGCAATAAACACAATTTAAAAGAATTACGGAGATTAACCGACGAAATTCTGAATTACAGGACGATTTCAAAAAAAAAAAAAATTTTCGGAATTTTTCTTATGTTTTATCTTTTGTATCATCCTGTGGACCCCTCTAAAAGTATATATATTTGGAATCAGCTGTCAATGTACAATCAATATATATTAAAATATACTTATTAGAATGAGACACACGTGTTTCCAAAATTTTTACTCGCCCTGTATAAAATATACAAATTGGGAATTACGGTAATTATGAAACAGTACATTTCATTTAAAAAATAATGTTCTCAAAATTTTGTTGTTTCAGCATAAGCACATCGATTTTAATAATTCACTTCGTGTTATTGGTGGCTCACCCTATATATAAGCATATATTATTATCACAATATATTATCTAACGTTACAGGAATGATATTCGCGGAAAAACAAATTAATCCAATCCTTCAATTGCCATGAATATATTTTATAAAAATAGCCACTTTTTAACTTTAACACCCTGTATCTCAAAAACTAGTCATAGGATTAGATTGGGACCATGTTACTTTTAATCAGGAGATCGAGATCTATAATACACTAAAAATTCAGAAAATTTAACCGAGAACCATTTTATATAGGAAAAAGTGCGGGGTCCTTTCCACCACAGTTGAATTATTTCTTAGCATAACTACCCTGTATATTTTTCAATAGAACTATAATAGGTGTCTTCCTTGCTAATTGTGTTAACTATATGCCAAATATTATTACCATCTGTCACATTTTTATTTCTACATCCACGTAGTGGAGTGGAAGTATACCGGGTGGCCACGAGTCAATGCACGCCCCCAATATTTTGGTTGTTTTTGTATTTAAAAATTTGGTTTTTGTTACAAATAAATTAGACAATAATAGGCTACTATTAGAATAACAGGAATGAAAATATCACTTCCGTTGAACCGGAACTGGCATCAACTTTTTTTTCTTAAATGGAATGACTATATTTTATTGATGGTTTCTCATTAAGCATAAATTTCAAAGTGCAACGGTTTTTTCAGATGTAAAAAATTCCAAAAAATAAGTGAGATACGAACAATTTTTTAATTTTTTCAAAATGGCCGCGTCAGATGAATGCGATGTAAGAAAATTACTAAGTAGGCTATGGAAATTATTAGTAAGGTTGTAGACTTGTCTGTAAAGCAGAAAATAGTTGTTTGAATTACTGATAGTTATCAGTATTTTTAGTTTTTTTTCAAAAAAACAGAATTTCGTTTTCATTTTCATTTCCTTAGGGGTCCTATGGAATTTTTTAAACAGAACTGTGCTATTTCTTTTACTAATCAGAAATAATGATTCATGAACTATAATTTTTTCGCCATTAATCATTTCTTAACGATATCCTTCGTAATAATAGAAGTATTTTTAAAAAGTAAACACAAATTAAACTAAAAATAATTTTAATAAGTATAACGTTACAACCATGAATAAATTACCAAGAATAACAAAACTATTTAAAATCTAAATTATAATAAACCATTATAAAAATTGTTCAAACGTTATGATTAATACACAGAGTAGCGCGACTTATCGTTGCACGTCTAACATTCTGTGTTATTTGTGCAATTTCGTGTCGAACTTTTTCTTCCAGATCTTGCCTTGTAGTTGGAGCACATGTAGACTCTATTTTTCAAATGCGCCCAAATGGCCCAAATAAAAAAATCGAGTGGGGTTAAGTCAGGCGACCTTGCAGGCCATCTGACTGGACCATGGGTCCCAATCCAACGACTTGGAAATAATTGATTTAAGTAATCCCTAACGATAATAGTATTGTGTAGTCCAGCCCCGTCTTGTTGAAAGTAAACTTCGTCAATATTGGTATTGGGAATTTGATTAATCTGTGGAACTATTACATTTTGGAGAAATTCTAGATATCTTGGTCCAGTTAGAGTTTCGTTAAAAATTATTGGACCTATGATATGGTCGCCCAGTACGCCTAATGAAACATTGAACCCAAGCCGCTCCTGAAACCGCTCCTGTCTCATAATGTGAGGATTACCAATTGCCCAATATCGAGTGTTGTTTCTATTAAATAACCCAAGGTTTGTAAATCTCGATTCATCTGTGAACAAAATGTTTTTGAAAAAATTCTCATTTCTTAATTGGCGTAACTGTAACCAATTACAAAATGTTATTCTTCGTTGATAATCATTCTCATACAAAAATTGATGCAATTGATATTTATAAGAACGATAGCCGTGTTTCTTTAAAAATTTTCTGGCTGATTCTTTGGAAACTGGTAATTCATGTTCAATTTGTCTTATCGAAATCGTTGGGTCAACATGCACTAAAGCTAATACATTAATTTCCGTTTCTTCATCCACAATAAATCATTCTTCAATTTCTACATTAGGTTCAGTTCTAAATTGTTGCTCCAACCGGGCGAAATAGTTTCTCGGAGGTTGTCTTCTTTCTGGATATCTCCGTCCATACAGACTTTGTGCTCTAGTTGCATTACGCAGAGTCTCTCCATAAATAATGATCATGTCAACTTTTTCATCTCTTGAATAATTTTCAGCCATTTTATATTAATTTTCTTGTTTATAACAATTTTAATACACTTGCTTCAGAAAATTAGTGAGTAAGTCAAGAATAATTCAATTGTTGCCAATATCTGTCATTTTCATGGCTATCTGCAATTTTGGATTTAAATGTAGATAGGTACCTTATTAAAATGATTTGTTGACGCTTACTTTTTAAAAATACTTCTAATATTACGAAGGGTATCGTTAAGAAATGATTAATAGCGAAAAAATTATAGTTTATGAATCATTATTTCTGATTAATAAAAGAAATAGCACAGTTCCATTAAAAAAAATTCCATAGGACCCCTACGGAAATGAAAATGAAAACGAAATTACGTTTTTTTGAAAAAAGACTAAAAATACTGGTACCTATCAGTAATTCAAACAACTATTTTCTTCTTTACAGACAAGTCTACAACTTTACTAATAATTTCCATAGCGTACTTAGTAATTTTCTTACATCGCGTTCATCTGACGCGGCCATTTTGAAAAAATTAAAAAATTGTTCGTATCTCACTTATTTTTTGGAATTCTTTACATCTGAAAAAACTGTTGCACTTAGAAATTTATGTTTAATGAGAAACCATCAAAAAAGTATACTTAGTCATTCTATTTAAGAGAAAAAAGTTGATGTCACTTCCGGTTCAACCGGAAGTGATATTTTCATTCCTGTTAGTCTAAAAGTGGCGTATTGTCTAATTTATATGTACCAATAACCAAATTTTTAAATACAAAAACAACCAAAATATTGGGGGCGTACATTGACTCGTGGCCACCCTAGTAGTAGTAATTAGCTTAATTTCTGCCAAGCTTGAAGTTCTTGGGATATCTATTAGAAAATAGTAACTACATATGATTATTTTTACTAAAGTATTTTATCCGGTAAAAAGTCAACCTACATAAAACAGTTTCAAAATCTAATTCTGCTTAATCTGAAGTAAACTTTTTGCAATTCATGAATGAACGAAAAAGTTCTATGCAGTTCTAGAAACAACACAGATCCAATAAGTTTTTTTTCATTACTTAAAAGATATCCTATGTTAGCTTAATATGAATTTTATAGATCACACCAAATTGCAATAATTGTTAATACCGAATATAACACATAGGTGTAGAGCCGGCTGTATGGATTTCCTATGAATAAGATACATGAAAATCTTTATGTGAGTGAGTAAGTACTACCGCAGACATACTTTTCATTTTTGCAAATTTTGCCCGCGTCATGGAATTCTAACGTCACTTCCAGCCATGATTTTTTGTGTCATCGAATACATAAATAAAACTTACGTCAAATGTAGGTTTTGGAGGTATACAATGAGATTGTAGTGGGGTGCCAGGCTTAATTTGCCCGCAACTCTGAGACACCCTCGATTACAGTATTTTTTTTTGTGTTTTCTTAAGCCATCGAATACATGAAGTATTTTTTTTTAAGTTAAAGTACAAGCCTTCTAGATATTAAAAAAAATAGGCTGCCTTTTCTTATTCGCCCGCATCCTCCCGTTTTGACGTCACTTCCGGTAAAATTCCATGGCGCGGGCACAATTTGCTTATACCAAAAGTGGCTCCCTGTAGGTCAGTGGTAGTACTTACTCACTTATACAAAGTTTTTCATGTATCTTATTCATAGGAAATCTATACAGCCGGCTCTCTACATAACAGCCACACAAAATAATTCTTTCTGACCTGGGGATCTGACCATGCTCACATTGCTCACTATATGTTTTTGGGGTCACTGAATCCGAATCAGAGGTCTATTTAACTCCATCACGTCAGTATTTTGCCATAACCTCAAAAAAACCGTAACTTAAGCGATTTCGACATCTCTGTAATCACTGTAACATTTTCTAGACAAAATGACCCCATTTTTTTCGTACTAGATCGATTGCAAAATAAATTTCCAATCCGATGATGTGGGGCGCGATATTCTTCCGTGGCTTTTTAAGTGAGATATTGGCCGCAAAAGTGAGGGGTCCGAGGATTTCGCTTCTCGAGCGATACGGCCCAGCTTCGAGGGCCATTTCTACCAAACGAATGTTAGCAAATTCAGAGGTACGTAGTGAGATGCAACAAATCGTTTGGCGCAAATCTGAGGTTGATACGTGTCTTGATTTTCGAAATATGAAGAAGAAAATCGATTTTTTTACCGCTTCCCGAGGCTATATCTCGTAGATGAAACGAGATACAGAGCTGCATTTTACGCCGTTCGATTTCTCTCGCCTTCCTACATACCCCTGAATTTTTTCAGATTTTTACTGGCACTTTCATTTTTTTGAAAAATTTCCAAGGTAAAGCATCTCAAAAATTCAGAAGTATGTAGGAAGGCGAGAGAAGTCGAATAGAGTAAACCGAAGCTCTGTGTCTCGTTTCGTTTTCGAGATATAGCCTCGGGAAGCGGTGAAAGAATTCGATTTTCACCTTCCGGTGATTTCGAGCGGCCATATCTCGCAAACCAAGGCATGCATCAATCTGATATTTACACTGAACGATTTCTTACATCTTTCTACGTACCCCTGATTTTTTTTGGATTTTTGCTAACTTTCGTTTGGCAGAAATTGCCCTTCAAGCTAGGCCGTATAGATCGAGAAGCGAAATCTTCGGCCTGTCACTTTGGCGGCCGATGTCTCACTTAAATAGTGCCGGAAGGATATCATGCCTCACAATATCGGATTTAAAATTTAATTTGTAATCGACCTAGTACAAAAAGATGGGTTCATTTTTGTCTAGAAAAAGTTACAGTTATTTATGTGAAGAGATGTCGAATCGCTTAAACTATGAGTTTTTTAAGGTTATGGCAAAATCCTGACGTGGTGGAGTTAAATAGACCTCGAATTTGGATTCAGCGACATCAAACACATATAATGAGCATGGTCAGATCCCCAGGCCAGAAAATTTTTTTTGTGTGTGTGGCTGTGTAATTTATTATATGCCGATGACTCAGTTATCACCATACAACTTTAAATTGTGGTATCATATATCATATTATGGTAATAAAAACCATAATCGTCTTAAGTATTTGAAAATGACTGATAGTTATAATATAATAACAATACATTTAAAACAAATGAAGCTGCCCTCAAGAAAAGGTAACTAACAATCATGAAATAAAATTTAACTCAGGTCGCCTAACTGACTTGTCCACGTGCTCACATCATTCAAACACTAAACATGCTTTATGAGCTTGATCTATAAATTAGACATTTTTTATAGAAATATCCAAGATGGCGGACAGTTTGTCATTTTATATCCCATTCTACTAAAAATTGGTATCTGGATATTTTTGAGGTTGTAGATTATAAAAATGTGATAAAACTCAAACATTCAAAATGGCGGCGTCAATATGGCGAATGGGTATTATCAATTATCATCTTATCTTATTCGATTGAAAATCGGTATTTGAGAGTTATCAAGGTTGCATATTACCAATGTTTGCTCAAAGTGGGGGCGTCAATATGGCGGATAAGTTTTGCAATTCATAGTCTGATTCGTTTGAGAATCGATATCTGGGGATTTTTGAGGAAGCAAGTTATAAATATTCAGTCGAAATTCAGGATTTCAAAATGGCGCCTTCAAGACGACGAATAGGTATTGTAGGCTAACCAATTTAGCCTGTGATTTATAAAAAAACTGGAATTAATTACAAAACATTTCAAACTTTGATGAAAATTGTATGTTCACGCAAGAAAAAAATATAAAACTTTGCCCCCTCCTACGCAGGCGGCAAGAGTGTTTAAATTGCAAAAGATAAAGGTAATTTTTACCATCCGGCCAATTTGATAGCCCATATCTCGGAAACGGGGGCTCGCACGGACTTGCGCATAGCGCCGTTCGATTTGTCGTTCGATTTTCTACAATCAGATTATTTCTCGAGCCTCCGGGGTAACTCGTTTGCGAGCAACGGGTCCCGAAGCGGGCCCGTTTCATTCGAGACGCAAAATCCTCGGACCTCTCACTTTGGCGGCCCATACTTGCGATACCTGCGAAGACGTTTAAATTTTTTTTTACATTTTTTTTTTTTAATTTCAGGTTTTTCCTGTCAACATGAATATAAAGTGACAAATTAGTTATTATATAAATTAATAAATTTTTTGACTCCATAATCAAAAACATCATGTGGTATTAGTGAAGAGGTGATTTCTGAGTGTAAAACCAAAAATTTGACCTTGTTGGGTATGGGCGTTAGACGCCATATTGGATAACAGTTTCTCTCTATTAACTCGGAAACTGTTGATCCTATGATAAATTTATTAAGGGACCTTTTTGTTCAGAACATAATTTCACATTCCTTTTTATTGTATTTTTTTTGGAAACATCAGTAATTTTTGAATTACAGAGCATTAAATTTATTTTGAAATGGTTTTTTCAAAATATGTCAAAAGTTGTTGACTTTATGAAAAAAAGTTAGTATAATAATAATAATAATAATAATAATGATTTTATTGTTAGGATTAGTTACATAGAAAAATTTACACTATAATATATGAATTGTATCACTAAAATATTCCTAACAAATGGCAGAGTTCAAACAAGCTGTCCGAAGGACAGGGGTTTGCTCTTCCACTCAACCATAAAGGCACCCGAATAAGACTGAAATTAACGTAGTGACAAACAATACATAATATTTTAATTTACTTCAGCCTTATACGAGTGCGGGAAAAAAAATTATTGAACGTTAATACTTACTAGTAATGGAAAAAGAAATAATGCTTAATACTTAATTATCTAATCATCTAATGTAATTACATGATATTACCTTAATAAACGATATGCCTAACAAAAGTTGTTGAGAACAATAAACAGTGACAAGATTTAAAAATTAAATGAAAGGGTGCCTTGTAGTAACTCTTTTTTAAGCTTGCGTTGAAATTTATTTAGTGGTAATATTTTGTAACTATCGGGTAGCCGATTGTATTGCTTAGATATTTGGTATGAAAACGAACTCTCGAATAATGTGGTTTTATAAAGGGGTGATGTTAATCGCGATCTGTGGCGTATGTTTATATTATGCACATCAGTCCGAAAACTTATTTTATTATAAAGGTATGCCGGTTTTTTGGATGTAATTATTTTGTAGTATAGCGTGCAGGCGTGAACCAATTGTCTCTGTTCGATATTTAGCCAACCAATTTCTTTTAAATGTTGAGAGGTGCGATCTCTTCTTCTGAGTCCACATACGAGGCGTACACAAGAATTTTGTATACGCTGAAGTCGAGAGGAATCTGAGTTTAATATGCTGGGTCTGTAAACTACATCTGCATAATTTAAATGAGAGAGGACTAGAACGTTGCATAATTGTATTTTCAAGTTTTTATTAAGTAAGGATCTGTTGGCATATATTAATTTTAAGTTACTGAAAGCACGACGAACAACCATGACTACATTCGTAGAGTACCTAAGAGAGTTATCTAAATAAATTCCAAGATTTCTTTGAGCAGTCTTTTACAGGTATGATTTCATCGTTAAGGGAAATTTTGACGTTTTCAAGATTTCTTCTGCGTGCTACAGTCCTACCGAACAGAATTACATTTGATTTGGAAGGGTTGATAGTTAGGCAAAATTTTTTTGACATTAATAGCAAGGAATTTAGATCATCAGAAATATTTAAGCAAGATTGTTCGATCATATTTTCTTCAAAGGAGTAGTATAGCTGTGTGTCATTCGCGTAGAAATGTGAGGTGCAATACTGCAGACACCTACTAAATGCGTGGATGTACAAAATGAAGAGTAATGGTCCAAGTATGGAACCTTGAGGCACCCCACTTTCAATACTGATGTACTCAGATAAGCAGTTACCATACATCACGGCCTGAAGGCGATCTGCGAGATAATTTTTTATTAAATTCACTGAGCTATCTTCAAATCCAATGTAATGTAGTATAGAAAGTAGTAGTTCATGGTTAATTCTGTCGAAGGCTTTGGAATAATCGATCAACACAAGAATACACAGTTTATTCGCATCTAATGCAGTATGTATGTCATCAGTGACCTTGAGGAGGGCTGGTGTGCAACTATGAGCAGTGCGAAATCCAGATTGATTATGAGGTAAAATGTCAAAAGTTTCCAAATATCCTTGAACTTGAGAATTAACTATTTTTTCAAAGGCTTTTGATAAGGTGCATAATATGCTAATTGGTCTAAGCTCTTTGTATGGCTCCGAAGGGTTAGTTTTAGGAAGGGGAATAACTTTTGCGCGTTTCCATACTGAGGGATATACATTATTCTCTATACAAAAATTAAAGATATGAGTTATATAGGGCAGGATGTAAGGACAACTATATAGTAAGATATTTATTCCAATATTATCAGCACCAACTGCCTTAGACTTTATTGATAGTAATATACTGTATATCACATTATCATTAGTTGGACTAAATTTGAATGTACCTGTACCTTGCCGAATGTTTTGTGAATAATGATTAATGGTTTCAAGGTCAACGTCATAATCACCTTTAGATGTTCTAATAAAATAATCGTTTATTTTGTTCACGTCATTTAGGTGATGAGGTATCAATGTGTTTTTTTGTTTACTATATATGTCTAAATTTTTTTTATTCTTTTCATACATGTTTCGTTCTACTGCGTAAGCTGAATTCCAAGTATGCTTTTTTTTCGCGCTTCATAGTGCTATTTGTTAAATTGCGGAAGTCTTTATAATAAGTCCAATGGTGAGGTGCCTTTGTTTTTTTAAATTTGGAAAGAGCTTTATCTCGAAGAGACATCATAAGCCTAAGTGTGTCAGTAAGCCATGGTGCCTTTCTTTTTCTGATTACAACAGTTTTTATGGGAGCATGAGTGTTACAAGTTTCTAGGAGAAGTCTGTTGAAAGTTTCAATTTTGTCATCAATATTATTGATGTAAAAAATATTTTGAAGATTCTTATCAGTGAGGTCATTAATAAAATCACTTGCATTGAAATGTTTAAAGTTTCTGTATGTGTATTCGAATGGTTGAGATTTGCACATGACTACGCCAATGGTGCAATGAACTAAGCAATGATCAGAAAAAGGTTGCGAGACGGTAGTTTGTACAATGTTTAGGTCTTCTGTGCATATAATCACATCGAGTAATTTCATTGTGGTTAGACTAATGCGTGTTGGTTGGTCAATAACTTGTTTTAAACCAAAAGAGCTAATAACATTATTAAACATTGTGTATTCTTTACCATGCAAATCTAAAGCATCTATATTTAAGTCTCCCGCACATAATATAAAATCAAATAAAGGCGCAGCCATAGTTAGCAAATTTTCGAATTCATTCAGGAACACTTCATAGAGAGAGACGTGTGGAGAGTAAAGAGTGCCTATTGCATATTTTTTATTTTTAAATTCAATTGAAAGCCATAGTTGCTCAGTTAAGTTTCCTTTCATATAAGGTATTAGATTGGCTTTCATTGTGTGCCTGATATAAGCAGCAACACCACCCCCACGACCTAATCTATCTTGTCTAAAGAGTCTGTATCCAGGAAGAGCCACCGTTTCATCTAATATACCTGCATGTAGCCAGGATTCTGATATAGTTATTATATCATATTTGTTGTATGCAACTGACTTGAACTTTGAGAAGTTTTTTACTAAAGACCTTGTATTAATATGACAAATTTTAAAAGATTGATCCATTTCGAAGTAAAATGTATTTTTATAAGTACATATTAAATGAAAATAATGTATGTGTATAAATTTTAAAAACAAACAAATATAGCATTCAAGAAGTCACAGGTTGGAAACGTGCATAATTGTTTACTTATATATTCGCTAGTTTAACGCTTTTTAGTCTATTTGATCTTTTTATCGGGTTTTCACTTTCAGTTGTTTGCTTTTTGGTGCTATCGGTTTGGGTTTCAGATTCTGCTGGACCAGAAGTATTTTCACGTTCGCCGGTTATTTTCTCCTTATTAAAGGGACTTGCTTTCTTTACGACTTCGAAATGTGATGTTTCTTTAATTTCTGTACAGTCTTCATTATTAACTTTATTTATGTTTTCGGCATTATTTTCAAGATCTTCGTATGTGAACTTATCGCCATTTATTATTAAGGTATTATTTTTAATTACTGCATTATAATTATTATTTCTGGCTTCTTTCAAGTGGAAAGTTAGTACTTTATGTTTCTCGTAATCCTCAGCTGTATAGTCTATTGTTATGTATATACCCGACCCTTTCAACTTTTTTGCATTAGTTAATATTTCCTTTTTTAATTTATAATTTATAAACTCTACAACAAGTGGGCGTGTTTTTCCTGGTGTTTTCTGTCCTATACGATGTATATCCCTGACATCAGTGAAAGCACATTCAATATGTAATTTGTTATTTATGAGTTCCAGAAAGTTTTGAATTTCTACAAGTTCTTCTTCTTCTTGAATTCCATAAAATATGAGATTAAATTTTTTTAATTTTCTCTCGCAACCAAGTATTCTATTTTTTAAATATTGATTTTCTATTCTTAGATTCGCATTTTCTTGTTTTATTTGATCTCCTTGGAGATGGTAGTATTTATTAAACGAATTTCTTGCTTTATTTCATCCTTAATATTGTTGCTTTGTTTTTGTAGATCGTCATTTTTGTTTATGACTTCGAGCAATAAATTATATAAATCTTTGTTGGACACGTTGTCATTCTCCATACCAGAGAAATATTACATACAGTTAGTATTTGATAGATATATCAGGCACTTAAATAAATAGTTTAATTCGAAACTCTTCGTGTATTTCTTTAACTATCTGTACTGTTTCTTATTAGATTTTGCTTATGATAAGGTGTGCTCTTCTCTTAATAAAAACCCCAAATAAACATGCAATTTTGGTAGTTAGTGCAAGAACTATATTATATAAGGTTGTACTTGCCAGTTATTCTTCTTGTGGCACTTTTGATATTAAAAGTAGTTTTATAATAGTATGTATAATTAGTAAATATTTCAGGAGTTGTTTTCTTAGCGTTCGAAACTTTAAAGCACACAACACACACGTATATAAAATATTATTGCGTAGAGTTATCTATAAATTTTATCTAAAGTTTTCTATTGTAGGATTAACAGTTTACGATTTACAATTGCTCATATTCGAACTCTTTTCCATACCACCCAGAAGGCTGAGTTTTTCGTCTAACTTCGATGCCTTTTCCTTTTCGCGATTGAATTATTCATGATATCTTTGCGAAGGATTAGTGGTCATGCAATCACCTTTCTTTTTTTATATAAGCTTATCTAAGGCAGTTCTCTAGAGCGTAGAAATTAAATGGAATTCCTTGAACACTTCATAATTTAAATCACTGAGTAAATTTTATTTTTGGTATATTAATGTCAAATAAAACTTTTTAATACTAAAAACAATAAACTGCGAATAAACATTTTTTTCAATGCAGGTAAATATTTGCTAAGTAGTGTGTCCCTGCATTGTTTCAATTAATAATTAATAATGTATTTTTGATGAATAAAGAAAAAAATTGTTATGTGTAAAAAAGATGTATAAAATAAATAAAACTGTTGATGAAATATTTATTAATTTGACTGAAGTATATCTGTGACGCATCATGTGATGTATTATTGTCAATGTCAAAAAAAATCAATCCATCAGTCAAGTTTGAAACATACAAAAAAATTAATTATCTACTTTCATTTTTTCTTTATTGACACATATTTTTGAACTGGATACTTTATTTCTTGAGAATACATCGTGAATCATTCCAATTTCGAAACAATCGAATAAATCCAATCCAACTTCCGCAACTTAAGTACCACCAGCTCAAGTACCACTTCTGGTGGTACTATATTTACCAAATTTATGTGTCACAATGTTATTCGAAATCTTCAGGCTATTTAGTTCCACGTTGGCGACGTCATGTGCCAAGGTAGCATTATATATTTATGTACTTTTGAATTAAGTACTTTATTTCTTGAGAACACATCGTGAATCATTCCAATTTCGAAATAATCGCATAAATCCAATAACTTCCTCAACTTAAGTACCACCAGCTTGAGTACCACCAGCTTATGTACCACTTTTGGTCGTATTATATTCACCAAATCTATGTGTCACGATGTTATTCAAAATCTTCAAGCTATTTAGTACTGTAGTTCCCCGTTGACGAAGTCATGTGCCTAGGTAGCATTGTATATTTATGTGAATATGATAAATCAAAACAATAGACACGAGATAAGGCATGAGATAACATATGCTGGGTACTTAAGTCTCGATGATAGAGTCGGTACCAAAGACGTAAAATAATAAATAATGTGCAAATCTTCAAGATCTTACGGGATCGTGGAGCAAATATGAATGCGGTGGGTAAAAGTATGAGAGGTGTGTTGGCGCAAATTTATTGTATTTAAAAGTACCTTTGAACAGTGGAACAATGTCTTGTTTGCTGAATTTTGAGATAGATCGAGGTCGTTCGTTGAAAGTCAGTAGGTGGTAACCAAGAAGGGCAAGTGACATTTGCGCCGATTTTAAAATTTATTTTTCAATTGCAATGTTCCTTGCCCTCCACGAATACCACCTACTGACTCTCAACGACTTGACCTATCTAGACATTTTGCAAGCAAGACATTGTTCCACTGTCAAAATTACTCTTAAATACAAAAAATTTGCACCAATAAATCTCTCTTCTTACATACTTTTACCCACCCAGAACCCCTATTCGCTTCTTGATCCCGTAGGATTGTAGGACTATTCGACATTTGCACATTATTTCACTATTAACAAACTACTTCTAATAGTATCTACTACACGCCACATAAAGAAAACCAAAATAGTATAAATGGATGTCGTGAAGATTCACCGAATATGCGTATACCTATAGTAAAATATAAAAATGGTACATGTTAACTATATGCTAATTTGATTTACTGACGATAATTGAAATAGGATATAATCCATCTGTGTTCATCCAAAAGAATACCCGGTAGAATTTAGAGCAATTATTATAATTTATTGCATATACAGTGTGTCCCACTTTTCACGGTAACACCTGCGTAGCTCAGTTATTAATAAATCGATTTATTTTAAACTTGGTTAAGTTATACACCTCTTGAAGGTAACTAAAAGCGCATATACCTATTTAATTTATTCCATAGACATGCGGACTAAGGGGGTGAAAATGGGGTAAATTTTCAGGTAAATTGTATTAGGGATATTTTTAAAGATTACCACAATCTCATAGAGCATCCTTTAAAACCCATTTGTGCCAAATTTTGTTAAAATATCTCTAGTAGTTTTAGAGGTATAAACAGGTACATATGACGTTTTGTCAAGAATTAATGGCATTTAACTCGGAACGAGGTGAATTTAGAAACAAAGTAGTTTCTCATTTTTTGCTACGAATTTGAAGTAATAATCAAAAATATCTTCGTACTCGCCAAAGATAGAGAGTGTCTACGCAACCACCGCGGCGGATCTTTTCCACGATTTATTGAACCGCCGCGCAGAGAAATTGAAGTATTTTATGTAATTTCTGAAAAATTATTAATTCATTAACAATTATTGAGCAAAATAAAAATCAACCTAACTAACCCAACCACCTAACCTAACATAAAAGAATCACATGAAAGAAATAAATTATTATATGAAAAAGAAGAAAAACATTGTTTTTCTGCCGTCAAATCCAACCAGAATTTGGGAAAAAGAACATTAATCGTTACAAAATAATAATAAAAAAAAGTTCAGTGACCAGCAGTTGAACCCGGGACCTGTTGCTCCCCAACGCGAGAACGATATGCATAGGCCAGCGATCCACATGAAAAACACCGTTGTAGCACAGAATAAATAGTCTGCTGCGGCGGTTACTAATGTAACCAAATTAACCGCCGCGGCGGCTACGTAAATAGTTAAAGCGACCGCCGCGGCGGTTGCGTAGACACTTTCAAATTCTGACCACTTATGCGGGCCCTATACAGTTTACTTGTTTTAAATCTAGTCACCTTTGAAATCCTAAACAAAATTATTAACTTGACAGTAATGGCAGCCTTTGTAGTTTACTTTTGTCATTATGTGTTGTTTAAATTATTATTCAGTTTCTTATTTAAAATGGAATATCTTTCTGAAGCTGATAAAGTCGAATTAATTCGGATAGTGGGTGAGAATATAATTTCATATAGGAGGGCGGCCAGAATTTTCAATGCGAGACATCCAGAACGAAGCAATCCCGTAGCAGCAAAAAGTGTATGTAGTATTAATAGACTTTTTAATGAGACTAGTTGTATTAAGAAGCATAGACAAAAAAATATCAAATATTATATGATAGATATGTTGACGATCCACGAATCATAGCTGCATTCAGAAATGACCCAACATCTAGTATTCGCTCAGTTGCTCGCATTTTAAACGTTAGTAAAAATAAAGTTTGGCATTGTCTAAGAAGAAACAGACTAAGAGCTTTCAAGCTGAAATTTTTACACACTCTGAAAGATGATGATGAGGAAAGAATGCTAGATATTGTTTGTGGTTACAAGGGGATTATTTTATTATAAACATCATCTTCACTGGCGAAGCCACATTTTCAACTAATGTGGTGGTATCGTCACAGAACACTCGTTATTGGGCAGCTGAAAACCAGCATTGGCATTAATAAATAATTGTAAGGACCAATACGTAGCCAAAGACAATGTCTGGTATGGCATATTGAATAATAAAATTTTGGGTTCCGTTTCTTTGGAAAATATAAATGCCGAAATTTTTCTCAACCTCTTAAATAATAATTATCTTGATGGATTTTTAATGGACCTTCCACTGTTGCAAATGGTAATTTTAAATTTCCAGTTAGATGGGGCGCCGGCTCACAATTCAATTGTTGTTAGAAATTGGCTAAACCTTAATTTTCGTGTGGATTGGAAGGAACAGTCCATTACATGAATGGCCCCCTCTGTACCCAGATATCACGCCAACGGACTTTCATTTTTGGGGAGTAATTAAAAACAGCGTTTACAAAACCCGTCCGAGAAACAGACAAGAATTATGTGATAAGATTACAGAAGCTTGTCGAGAGGTAACACCAGTAGAATTACGCAGAGTTCTAAATCATAAAAGAAAAATAGTAGAAAAGTGTATTAGATTAAATGGTGGCTTATAGAAATAACAAACATTTAGTTATGTTATTAACTACTTAATTTAAATCATTTTGCTATTAACTATTTAAATACATATTTTTTGTTTAGTTTGTGTATTACATATGATATTGATTAACTAAATAATAGAACACTCAATTAAAAACATATCTTTAGTGCTAAAAAATTAGGAAGTTTTATTTTATGTTAATTTAAAACCATTTTAATATTCTGATCAATTTCTTAATGCGCTGCTCCACTTTGTTGGAATTAGCGTAATCCGTTGCGTAACCTAAAGGCCATTCATATGTACCTGTTTATACCTCTAAAACTACTAGAAATAATTTAAAGAAATTCAGCACAAAGGGATTTTAAAGGATTCCCTATCAGGTGGTGGTAATCCCTAATACAATTTACCTGAAAATTTACTCCATTTTCACCACCTTAGTCCGCACGTCTATGGAATAAATTAAATAGGTATATGCGATTCTAGTTACCTTCAAGAGGTGTATAACTTAACCAAGTTTAAAATAAATCTATTTATTAATAACTGAGTTACGTAGGTGTTACCGTGAGAAGCGGGACACACTGTATATTAAAAGCACTAAATTTCTGTGTGGTACTTATTGGAACTAAAACGTTTGTTCAAATAATAAATAAACACTTATTTGTTTCTAACCAATTACGTATTAAATATATCTTAATTCGATTTGGCGGCAATAATTAAGATTGTAAATAGTCCATTTGCGTTCATCCAAAATTTTACTTGGTTATAATTTAGAGCAATAATTATAATTTCTGGTACTTACATATATTTAAAAAAAAGTAAATTTATGTTTATTCTTCTTCGAACTGAAATGTTTATTCAAATATTAAATAACAAAATATATACTTAAACCAAAATGATAAATATTTAAACTTTCATAATTTACAAAAAATATCGATGAAGATTCCTTTAAAATAAAAAACGATGATACGGTCCTGAACCTATAGTACCCATGATGATTCATTCAAATGAAAGTTTGTGTTAGAATTAAATGCCGAAGTTACACGAGATCCATTTTTAATAATATGGTATAGCATGAGTCTCCATATTGTGTTATTGTTTATTGTTATTATACTAGCAATCAGGCATCATAAACGGCATAAATAAATTTATCTTCTTTGATATTTACCTAACTTATGGACTACATAGTACATAGCATATGTAGGTGGGTAGTTATAATACAATATATTAAACATTTGATAAATTATATCGTTGATAACTATTCCAAACACTTTTTACCCATTTAGCTCAATTGTCAATTCTGTAGTAATAAAATAAACTTATATTCTCACCCTTCTGTACATTATTCCTGGAGTTGGCATTTTCAATAAGTGTATACGAACAATTATTCTGAGATAACATTTTTTTATTTTTATGAATATTGTAAAATTTTAACAAAACAGAACCACGATTAAGGTTATGTGTACATTACGTTGAATGTGACGTTCTACTGGGTGAACTTGAATAATTACGTACAGCCGTACTATCTTTCTAGGAAGTTGACGGAATTATTATTTGTAACTGACTCATTTCTGATTAATTGTAAATTTATATATATAAAATCTTGTAGTTCGTTCACGAAAAGTATTTTGACCATTTTATTATAGTTCTTATTCGGAGAAGAAATCATTTTTGTGCGTTGTCATTTTATTGAGTTTTATAACCGCTGATAAAAAAAATTGATGCATATAAAGTTTAATTAACTGATGGATGACGTTAACTTCTAATAGTACACATTTTTAAAGCGAGACAGAGCAAAATTGAAACAGAAACACAAAAACACAATTTTGTTCCTGAGAACAGAATGAAATGAAAATTGTGGGTAAAACAAAAGTGCATAGGTAGGTATTTTGGTTTTTTCAATATTTATTATTTCATCCAATAAACGCCGAGAGCGACAGAAGTGGCCTGACGGGGACGATTGGCAATTTTCAGCAGCTAAAGTAGAATGTCCGCTTTTATAGAAGCTATCATTTAAATCGATTTCTTGTAGAATTAACAAATTTAAAATGACGTTTATCAGTGAAACTGAGAGCTGGTGTTCGGCGCAAAAAGAGAACACATGCCCCGCGGGTTGTACAATATAATTTTCAGGAACCAAATTGAAAGCAACATTCCAAGTAGAATCAGACTTCAAAAATATATGAAGACCGATAAAGCAGGAACAAAATAAAAGCACTATATATTCTGCTTTCATTTTGTTCAACTGCGTTTTATTTATTCTGTTCCAAATCTTGTTCTTGTTTTATCGGTCTTCGTATATTTTGTTCTGAAGTCTGATTCTACTAGGAGTATTGTTTTTAATTTTTTTCCTGAGAATTATATTGTACAACCCGAGGGGCGTGTGTTCTGTTTTTGCGTAAAGAATAAGATATCAAAAACAAAAACAGAACAAAAAAACCGCTGTCTAAGGAATCACTACTTCCACATCCAGATTCTTCATCCAAGTCGTTTTAAAGGAAACATCTTGACTATATTTGCACTCTAGTATGTGGAAATTATTGGTCATAGAATTTTAATAACATTTGGGGCAGATGTCATAGAAAAGTTGGTTTCTACCATATACGTTAAAAATGAAGTTTTTAGTTCACCCTACTTATTTTCTACTATTCACCTCCCACCCCTTCAATGGAGTCATCTCAATCAGATGTCACTACAATACATACGTGTACTAATCTCAAGTGAATATCTCAATTTGATGTTATCAATCCCATTAATAATGAAGTGGAGGTGGTCGAGTTTGAAAAATATTAGAAAGAAATCTGAGGCCTTGGTTTCTAGTATATACACCGAATCCCAAATTTCTGTACTCTTATCACCTTGATTTACTTATTTTCCCCTAGTCACTCCTATTAACCCTAACCCTTCTATGGAATCATCCCAAAATATAATCTAGTTCCAGATGTTATAATGCATATGCGTACTAAATTTCATGTGAATATCTCAATTTTATTTTATCAACCCCTTGAATAATGGAGTAGGGGTGGTGGGGGGCTGAAATATATTATTAAAAAATCTGAGGCCTTGGCTTCTAGTACATATACCGAATTTCAAGTTTCTGTACTCATACCAGCTTGCTTCACTTATTTCCCCCTATTTACCCCTAAATAACCCCCAACCCTTCAACGAAATCATCTCAAAGTATAATCTAGTTCCAGCTGTTGTAATTCATACGTGTACCAAATTGCAATCTTAATTATATTTTATCAACCCTTTTAATAATGAAGTAGGGGTGGTGGGGGTTGAAAAATATTACAAATAATCTGAGACCTTGGCTTCTAGTACATACACCGAATTTCAAGTTTCTGTAGTCTTACCAGGTTGCTTTACTTATTTTCCCTATTTACCCCTATTTAACCCCCACTCCTTCAACGCAATCATGTCAAAATATAATCTAGTTTCAGATATAGTTATAATACATAAATGACCCAAATTTCAAGTGAAAATTTAAATTTAATTTTATCAACTCTTAATAAGGAAGTGGGGGTGGTGGGGGGATGGAAAATACTAATAAAAAAACCTGAGACCTTCGCTTCTAGTACATACACCGAATTTCAAGTTTCTGTAGTCTTACCAGCTTGCTTTACTTATTTTCCCCTATTTACCCCTATTTAACCCCCAACTCTTCAACGGAATCATCTCAAAATATAATCTAGATCCAGATGTCGTTATGATACATATGCGTACTAAATTTCATGTGAATATTTCAATTTTATTTTATCAACCCCTTGAATAATGGAGTAGGGGTGGTGGGGGGCTGAAATAAATTATCAAAAAATCTGGGGCCTTTCCCTCTTGTACATACACCGAATTTCAAGTTTCTGTACTCATACCTGCTTGCTTTACTTATTTCCCCCTATTTACCCCTAAATAACCCCGAACCCTTCAAAGGAATCATATCAAAGAATAATCTAGTTCCAAATGTCGTTATAATACATACGTGTACCAAATTTCAAATGAATATCTCAATTTTATTTAATCAATTGGAGTAGGGTTGGTGGGGGGTTGAAAAATATTGTAAAAAAATCTGACGCTTTGGCTTCTAGTACATACACCGAATTTCAAGTTTCTGTGGTCTTACCAGCTTGCTTTACTTATTTTCCCCTATTTACCCCTATTTAACCCCCAACCCTTCAACGGAATCATCTCAAATTTTAATCTGGTTCCAGATGTCGTTATAATACATACGTGTACCAAACTTCAAATGAATATCTCAATTTTATTTAATCAACCCTTTTCATATTGGAGTAGGGGTGGTGGGGGTTGAAAAATATTATAAAAAAATCTAACGCCTTGGCTTCTAGTACGTACACCGAATTTCAAGTTTCTGTACTCTTACCAACTTGTTTTACTTATATTCCCCTATTTACCCCCAAATTAACCCCCAACCCTTCAACGGAATCATCTCAAAATATAATCTAATTTCAGACGTCGTTATAATACATACGTGTACGAAATTTCAAATGAAAATCTCAACTTTATTTTATCAACCCCATTAATGGGGTAGGGGTGGTGGGGGGTTGAAAGATATTATAAAAAAATCTTAGGCCTTAACTTCTAGTACATACACCAAATTTCAAGTGTCTGTTCTCTTACAAGCTTGCTTTACTTATTTTCCCCCATTTTCCCCTATTTAACCCCCAACCCTTCACCGGATTTCCTCAAAAAACAATCCATTTCCAGATATCGTCATAATATATACGTGTACAAAATTTCAAGTCAATATCTCAAACCGTTCCGGAGAAAACGTGCGGACAAAAGAAAGTTACAGACAGACAGACAGACAGACCGACAGACCGACAGACAGACAGAAATTTTTTTTTCGCTCAAATTTAAAATCTCGACGTTTCATGACATTCTAAACCTATTTCACGAATAAAAATTTTTGAAATTTTTTTTTGCGATTACTATACTTCCAATCCACTACGTGGATGTGGAAGTAATATTCTACAACGCCTAAAATGATTCTTAAAATGTTTTCTTAACCGTTCTTCAAGCCACGCAATTAATTCCTTGATAATCCAGGATTTTGTGTTAGGCAAGAAGAGGGGGGGGGGCTACAGTTTACAGTACAGTTCGAACCACCTACCTGAAGTTACTTTAATAATTGTGGTCGACTTTCATTTTTAACAGGTAAGGACAAGCTTTCCGATCACCTCACCACTATTGCATAATGAAAAAAGATTACCAGGCCCGATTATTTTGTCAATATTTTCAGTTATATCCAAGTTGCAAGTTCTTTCCTTTTCTTCTCGTGAAAACAGATCACTAACTAATTTTTGCTTTTTAACATCTATCGATAGATGCTCCTCAATAGAATCTAGTTGAATACAGAGAGATTTCTCCAATAATTCTTTTGACATCTCCAGCATTTTCCGAGTTATAAGCCTTTTAAGCGACAATGTTCGAAGGCTAAAATGTGCATATTTTTCTAAGAATACATATTTTTCTCTTCACCGCCGATAACTAAGCTATACACTGGCACATACAGAGCCGTCCTTTAAGTCACCATGTTCCTTCTGTAGACAGCCATCTTTGTTTTCTAGGAGCGGCAGTCTTTGTTTTTCTATAGACATGCATGAGCAATATGAATGGTCTTTATTGTATCTTAAGAGAACTGTCTTTGATTTTTGTTCTGTTCTCAAAGATGAAAACTGTTTGTTGTCATTTCTTTTGGTAACGAAAACTGAACACAATCCACTTCCCAGTCCCTGTTTTAGAGTTGTTTTATGCTCTCAATTAATTATTACCATATAGCCAGTATGATTACGCATTATTCAATTTCAAAAAGTAGGGAAAAATAAAATTGCACCCAATCCTAATAGACGTTTTACAATCATTGTAGTTTGATGATAAAAGAGTTGTCTTGCTCTAATGTGTAATTTATTTTTATCAAAATGATGGGAAATGCCACTCAATTTCATTTTCCGAAGAATAATAATATAGTTTGAAAAATAAACATGAAAACTGATTTCGGATATGCTTATAGTCTAAGCAAGAAGTTAGAACACACGATTTTTATTCGGCAAGGGAAAAACAATGAGGGACTATTATTCGATTCGGAATGAGAATCCTTGAAGGATACAACAAATGAAAAAACGCGCCCTTAAGCATTGTAAACATGAGACTTCTATTTCTTCAGATAATGTAAATTTTCAAAAAGATTCTTAAAGAACGCCCGTAAAGAAAGTCTGGACTCCCGGAAGTCTATTTTAACTATTTATAGGTGATATTTAATATTGATAATAGCGTTTTAAGCGGCCATCAAACTGCAAATTATTCTTTTTACATGACTAAGTATTATCAAAATTTTTTTTAATTACAATGTATCTAGATATTGCAATCTACAATATCCTGTATTAAAGAACGTTGTAGCCTGATTAAAAAAAATACTGGTTTATTAACGAATTTTCTTATTCTATATTTTTATTGAGTAGCTTGTATTTGTTTAACAATAATAGCTATTTTTTTCCTCTTGTGGAGATATTGGTCAATCCCTACACAACAAATTTATAATGTAAGTTTCTGTCAATTTGAAATACACAAATTGTTGTTAATTTTTAACATTGTCAGAAAATGAAGAAATAAATTTTCGTTGTAAAAAAATTGTTTTTTTCTTCAACAAAAATATATCTATATTTTTGTGAAACAACGAACATAAATTCAAAATTTAATAATTTTTGCTCTACTTTGTTTAAATAATTATTATAACCAAACGCATTTGTTGTAAGTTGAGATTTTTTTTATATTTAATTCAGTCGATGACTATGAATCTATTTTATTTCACTACCTCAATATATATCCTTGGTTTTGTATTTTCTCTTTTCTACACAAGAAAATAGGTTGCCCTTATACAATTGTTTCTAGCAAATTGTTTGTTAAAAAAACAATGAAGATTTAAACAAAACAACATTATTTTCCTTTCATATTGTAGAGCAGGAGAAATCATGAATTTTAAATGTGATTTCTTAATACATCATTTAAATAATTGAAAAATAAAAAAATATGTATGAACAATAAAGATATTGTTTTAAGAGAAAATGTTTTTCTGATATTGATAAAATCACCGGCTGAATGATTTTTTATAACAATTGTTTAAACAGAGCTGTGAAACAATGATTAAGGATTGAATTAATATTTGTTGTTTGGTAAAGAATACAGACATTATTTTGTTGATGAAGAAAGGATTTGTTTTACAACTAAAAATTTATATTTCAATTTTCTGACAACATAAAAATTAATACCATTTTTTTTATAACAAATAAATGGAATCTTACATTAGAAATTTATTCTATAGAGACTGGGTAATATCTTCACGAGAGGAAACAGATTTAGCTATTAATATTAAACAATTACAAGCTGTTCAATAAAAATGTAAAATTTAAAAAGATTCATTAATAAACAACAGTTACAAATTATTAAAACATCGGGGCAGGAAGTTTTTCAATACGGGATATTGTAGTTTGCAACGACATTTTTTTTTTTTTTTTAATTTAAAAAAACACTTCGTAGTTTGACACTTTACAGGGGTGACACGCTTCTGAGACGGCCGCGGCCGCTTAAAACGTTATTTTCAACTTTGAATCTCATCTATAAATAATTAAGAGAGTTTTGGGAGTCCATATTTTTCGTGTCGGAATTTCGTGCTCTTTAGAAATCTTTTTCAAAATTGCCGCTATCTATGAAATTTTTCGAGAAATTGGCAAAAGACTAGAACTTTCATTTTTGTTTACTTCATTTGATTGTTGCTAATTTTACAATTCTTAAGGACGCGTTTTTTTTTATTTATTGTACACTCCGGGGATTCTCATTTCAAGTTGAATGAACCATCCCCCATATTTCTTCCCTTATCGGATAGAAATCGTTTGTCTTAACTCCTAACGTAATCTATTAAGTACTTACCTTAATAGATTTCTCTATAATCATTTCCTTTTCTATACCCGTCCATATGGTAACGTATAAAAAAATGTAATTTCCTGTAATTATAATTTCCTATAGCAGTCTTTGTTTTTGACACTATTCGCTATTAGTTATGATATTAATTCATTTAGTGAAATATAAACAGTCTATCAACATTTCGGCTCTTAGTAAAAATTTTACAATTTTACGTTTATACTTGAGTTAAACTGAGGTAGTCAAATAAACTATAATTCCGGAAACGTGTTTCATAAAAAAACTATTACATGATTTATTTACAGTGATAAAAATGTAGACCGCACGTAATCTTTATACAGTATGCTGCTAATGTATGGAATAAATTAATTATTTTATATACAAGTTGTTTTTGAAGAATATCATCAGCATCAGAACAGAAATATTAAAAATAACGAAGTGATAAACAGAAACATGTACTTTTCGTCTTTTCTGCTCTATTTTTACCGAAAGTCAACGGACTGAATATTTATTTTGATGAAACTTTTTTTTATTGAAGTAAGATAATATTTTCAAGTTAATTTACATTCTAGAAAAAAGTGTTGGATTTCTGTTTCACTTTTTGTCAATAAAGGACAACACACCAAATTCTTGGGATTTTGGAATTCTAAAGTAACTGGAAAATACACTAAAACCTTTTTGGCGCTTTGGGCAACCAACAATACACGACTACAGTGATTTTGTGTATATTTTATTACATTATATAATGCATTGACCTTTATTTGACCTCGAGGTATTTCTACAGCATCCATACGATATACGCAATATAAAGGCACCAAGTAATTAGCCAATTACCTTCAGATTTATACAAAAGTAATTAAAAACTGATATATAATGTGCAATAAAATGGAATGGAAAATGGAAATTATAACCAAATAATTTATGACATGAAATTAGAATTTTTACAATATGTCAAAAATTTAGGACTATTGCCTTGTGTAAAACTGGCGAGGGCCTGTCCAATCACAGATGTATGATTTAGCGCGTTAAATTTAAAACGCTCCTCCTGGTTTAAAAACAGACTATAGTTTACTTACCGCCTCCTTAGTGATCGGTAAGTACTTACCGATATTCGAAAGAAATCTGTGGCATTGGTTTCTAGTATATACACCAAATCTCAAGTTTCTGTACTCTTGCAGCTTTCTTTACTTATTTCCCCCTATTTTTAACCCCCAACCCTTCAACGGAATCATCTCAAAATATAATCTAGTTCCAGATGTCGTTATAATAAATACGTGTACCAAATTTCAAATGAGTATCTTAATTTTACTTTATCTACCCCTTTAATAATGGAGTAAGAGTAGTGGGGGGTTGAAAAATTTCTGTACTCTTACCAGCTTGCTTTACTTATTTCCCCCTATCTACCTCCCAACCCTTCACCGGATATGTTCAATAAATATTCCAGTTCGAGATCTCGTTATAATAATATATAAGTGCACAAAATTTCAAGTCAGTATCTTAAACCGGTCCGGAGAAAACGTACGGACAAAAAGAATTACAGGTAGACAGACAGACAGACTAACGGACCGAGAGAGAAACATTTTTTTGCTCAAATTTAAAATCTCGACTTTTCATGACATTCTAAACTAATTTCAAGAAAAAAAAATGATTTTTTTTTACGATTACTATACTTCCATTCCACTACGTGGATGCGGAAGTAATAATAAAGTATAGAGAAAATCCATGCGAAAACAATGTATGTTATAAGCATTGCATTTATTTGATAAAATGACTCACGTATGTGTACTTTTTTACCAGCGATTTACATTTTTAGTGACTGAGTTTTGTTGGCGTTAGGATTGATCACTGTCGAGAACTTTGACTGACTCATCAACTAAGCGATTTGTAATACCAAATCTCCTTAAGGTATGTTAGTTAAGCTACTTAATGGCATATTATTCAGATGTCATTTTAGGTAAAGGGGGATGGTATTAAGAAAGCCTAAGGTTAAGAACTAATTTTATTAATATATATTTTCAGCAATGAAATAAATATTATTTTTATAAGTTTTATAATCATTTATATCATTTTCTTATTTATGAAGTAATGATCAAAACCATGTAGAATTTTACTAATGACTTATGAAGAGGAATACGATACAAGTTCAAATACTTGTGTATGTATTAAGAGTGAACACTACCTGAGGTCAGTGGGGAGGGGTATAAAGCACCAAATGAAGAAATGTCTCCCTAGTAATCAATTTTAGCCGAAAATAGTCTTTAATAATCCTGTAATATTTATTTATGTACAACTTACACTTATTTTCAGTTAAATAACATCACACAATTTGCAAAAAACAGCTTATTGTTATTGTTATTATTGTTATTTAACTGAAAATAAGTGTAAGTTGTATATAAATAAATACTACAGGATTGTTGAAGACTGTTTTTGGGTAAAATTTGATTATTAGGGAGATATTCCCTCATTTGGTGCTTTATCCCCCCCCCCCCCCCACTATCCTTAGGTAGTGTTCACTCTTAATCACAAGGCTATATTAAAAATAAAATATTTTCATGAAACTTATAATCACAAAAGGACACAACAATTAATTTCTTCTTCTACTGTGCTAATTAGTCGCACAATTTTTCATTATAATATCCAGAAAGCATAAAATAGATAGTAGTTACACAATTGACTTTTGGGATCAACTCTGTAAAAACATTTACCTTCATAAAATTTATCTAT
This sequence comes from Stenurella melanura, assembly GCA_963583905.1. Classification (NCBI taxonomy): domain Eukaryota; kingdom Metazoa; phylum Arthropoda; class Insecta; order Coleoptera; family Cerambycidae; genus Stenurella; species Stenurella melanura. The sequence goes on from OY757309.1 coordinate 202,300,957, forward strand.
AGTCGATACTTTTATCTACAGAGAATCGTAATAGCGCCGTAAAATGGATATCTATATCATCCATAATCATAATGGGCTGACTAAAGCGGTGCTTACTATCGGTTAGGTGTTTTACACATATTTTGCGGAATTTTGGATTGATATCAGTCGAACAAAATATCATTTCTTAGCACTTATGGCTTTCAAGCCACTAGATTTTGATTTGTAGGTGCTGAAACTGAACGATCGCAAGCGACCAATCAAGCTCGAGCCATCTATACTAGCTTGAATTTCAAGACATGTCCATTAGCGGTAAACATTAGCAAATACACTTTATATATCATTGGAAACAACTCTAACTAAATAAGGAATATGTGTTACATTGTCAAATTCTGTACAACGGTAATATTTTAAATATTTCTAATGTAATTCTTGATAGATGATCTAATATTCATCTCCAGTATTTTTTATTAGATTATTCCTTAGTTTCATGGAACAACTCATGAAGGTATTCAACTTTCGGATGATAATCCTCGTCCGTGTTGACTACTATGACTACAAATAATTCTTACTGCCTTGGAAAACATTGGTAATACTTCCAGCCGGACGACCAGACTTAAATCTTATCAACACTATAACATATTGACAAAAATAACTGTACTGTAATTTAAAATCATTGTAGTAATGTATAATTTCTCGTTCCACAAATACAAGAAAAGCGGACACACTGGCCCAGAGCTTAGGTGTTAGACTTGGGACCACGAAGGTCCGTATTCGAATCTTAGCCCGGGTATGGATGTTTAGCGGCATTTTTAATGTGCTGCCGAGACGGTACTATTGGGCTGGACCACGGTTTAGTGACACAACACGGTTGGTTGCCATTATCTCTCCCAAGTTCCGGTCTCAGCTGCTGCAGTTGGCAATGCCACTATGAATAGTTACTGTGCTGTTGTCTATGTGTGCATGTCTTGGTTGAGTGATTGAATAATTATGGCTGAACTTCGCCAAAACGTAAATTAAAATAAAGCTTTAGAAAACTATAATGTTGATTATTTCTTGAATTCCTAAATTAGTTTTATATACGTAACTAATTTTCTAATACTTAGATATCACCATTTTGCTAGAAATATTAGTTTTCCAGAAGATTCAAAGTGATTTGAGTGATATGACAAATTAGCTCAGTTTTCAATGTGTCTATCTAATTGGTCTATATTGAGTGCTCGCCTTTAATCTATATCAAAGACAATAAATACAGATTATTATCTATGAAAAACATTCAATTTGTTTATATAGAACATATTCTGCGGATTTAACAGAACAATATTAATTATTTACGTTGATAACAATCAATCATAAAACTGATATTTTCGGATAATATCGGTTTGCTTTTCTTATGTACCTGAAATTCATTATTTATAGAAAAATTACGTTTACCATGTAGACTGTCAGCTAAAGATAGTTTAGTATTGTTGCAGTATAAAAAGTAGTTTAAACGTCGTCGGAACAAAGAAAAACGCATAAATATCGTTTTACTTTTATAGCGTAGCAGTTATGTTGTTTGAATTAATCTCAGTTATGCACAATTTTTAACCATTGTATTTAAGTACTACAACCTCTTATCAGTTTAAATTAATAATGCGTACCAGATATTTAAATTAAATGCGCCGGCAAGATTCTTATCTCTGAAACGAAAATATTATATGTGGAGATAGCCGGTTAGAAACGATACATATTTTAGAATATTGATAATTCACTGATTTCAAGTGATCTTTCTCGTATACGCTCTATCGTTTTACGATAAATTGAACCCTGGGCCCCCTTCAACTTTTGCTTTGATCCTTCTTATCTCTAGAAGCTATCCTGTAGTTGCAAATTGCCAAAAGGATTCGCGCGTCATTAGCTACAGCCGTTTTCTTGGTTTTCCAATCAGCTTCCTTCCACACACGTCTCTTTCAGGTGTTTTGTTTGGTAGTCCCCCTTTACACTCTTTCCATTTTGATGTCTTCTCAGAGGTGTTACATCTTATTCTACGGATCCTGTTAGCATTCACTGGTCACTTTTCTCTCAAAAATGTTTACTTTTTGATAAGATTCTTCAGCCACTACCCCTGCCACTTCACTATCGATGTGATTATGTTTTTTTACACTCTGTCGTCTGTTCCATTCTTAGAGAGTTCAATCCCAAAAGTATATGAACTGTTCAACTCTCTCGATTTCTTTATCTTCTGCACTGACGCTTTCTGCGATTTTACCACATGTGTGTCAATATCGTTATCTTTTCCACATTAACATCTAAACCTGTATCTTTAGTGTGGTTTTGTTAGGCAATATCTTTCTTTCAATTCTTCGGATGAATCGAAAGAGCTTTTTCTTAATCACAAAGTATTAACAGATGTTTTGTGATTCATGAAATGATGCAGTTGGTCTCCCTTTGTTGTATAGCATGTCCAATAGCCGCATGCCATCTATTGCCTGTTAAGCGCACGGTGTCAATAAAGAAGCTTTTTCCCATTAATTCTTTGGTAACATCAACATCAGATGGCAACAGGTCGGGCAGATGTATCAATTATTCTACATTGACCTCTTTCCGGTTGATGTGGGAAGAAATAAGAGGATTCGAGACACTGGCACCTGGTTGCCTTAGCATTATTCACCATGGCTTGGTCGTGGTGTTTTCAGTTCATTCATCATTTGGTAAAGTATATTATTTCGATTGAATCAGAACCTGCTTCAAGTCCACAATTATATTGTAAACGTCGATATCGCTCTCCTAAAATTTGCGCAAGATTTATTTTACAGCAAATGTTTTATCGCGAGCCTGCAACATCTAATTACTAATTGTATTTTCTGTAACGAATTGAAATACTGGTTTGTTTTATATATGAGGTCTTTCTCAATGCCATAAACAAAAGCGGAGTTTCCGCGGCAATTTTTGCAAGAAAGTTTCTCACGTTTTTCTAGATCATAGTAAGAGCAGACGGCGTATTTGATACAGTTCAGGACGATTAATTATTTTCGTCATCCTCGTACTTTTAGAAGTTATTACTAAGCTTAATTAATTTTTTTTGATTTTCGTGATATTTTTATCATTATTACGTGTGTCGTGGCGCAGATCGGTCAATGGTGCTTATGTACACTTTTTATAAAGTGAAGAGCAATTGTCTCTAAATTGAAAAATTACCTCAATTTTAGCACAGTTTGCATAACACTGACAATTTCAATATTAGACAATCCTGTTTAATGATATATAGAAAGGGTCTAGCCGGTTTTGCATATGAAAAGTGCACTGACGTCTATTGTTATGCTTTCACCTTTTAATTATTGCTTTTTGCCTAAAATGTTTCTTCAATTAATTTCAGGCCTCTGCTTTCACCTATAAGGAAGATGTGGGGGTAACAACCCTAAACGACAACTTTGTTTTTCTCTGGAATTATGACAGATATTCGAATGAATCCAGCGTCAAAAAATAAATATCAGTTAGTGCTATGCTGTGTATTTTTTCATATTTTTAGATCAATTTTTAGGGGTCCAAAACATACATTTTTTTCCGAGGGTGGTTTTTATAATAACCACTGGAGATACACCAACCAAATAAATCACGTATATTCATCTGAAAGTCAACTACAATATATAAAAAATACAGAACTGTGAATTTGGTGGAACATAGAAATAAAAAATAACTAATATGTTAGGTAGGTAGGTATATTATAAATTTATTTTTACCAACCATGTAAGTATATTATTATGGAAAATATAAAATAAAAACTAATGTAACCACGTACATGGTATATAACATATGTATTTTAACCACACATCTATTGTTTATCTAAACAGGTTTAAATAATAGAAACAAATGAAAATATATTACCAGAAAATACTAGTAAATATTCAAACTTTTACAAAATACTTATCACAAATAAGTTTAAAACATATATCTTTCTTATATCAATTATAACAAAGAATATGCCCATTATGAACAGTACAACTGTTATCATAATGTTATTTTTAATTTAAATTATCCTGCTCAATGAAACCCAAAGATAATCAAAACAAAAGCACTTACCGATATAGCAGTAACACAAAACTTTAGAACATCCACAGACACGTGTTTCGGCATCTATGCCTCTTCGGTGCGGCTTTTTCTAAAGTTCACAATCAACTGAAATATGTAAGCAAATACTCGTGTTATAACTATCAAAGGATTACCAGAACAGGATATTAAAAATTAAAATTAGATTATAGGAAATTCCCCGTAAAGGGATAATTATCAATATAATTATATGCAAATGCAACTTCCTGGAACTGTAAAAGCTCTATAACAATAGAAACAAATGAAAATATATTACCAGAAAATACTAGTAAATATTCAAACTTTTACAAAATACTTATCACAAATAAGTTTAAAACATATATCTTTCTTATATCAATTATAACAAAGAATATGCCCATTATGAACAGTACAACTGTTATCATAATGTTATTTTTAATTTAAATTATCCTGCTCAATGAAACCCAAAGATAATCAAAACAAAAGCACTTACCGATATAGCAGTAACACAAAACTTTAGAACATCCACAGACACGTGTTTCGGCATCTATGCCTCTTCGGTGCGGCTTTTTCTAAAGTTCACAATCAACTGAAATATGTAAGCAAATACTCGTGTTATAACTATCAAAGGATTACCAGAACAGGATATTAAAAATTAAAATTAGATTATAGGAAATTCCCCGTAAAGGGATAATTATCAATATAATTATATGCAAATGCAACTTCCTGGAACTGTAAAAGCTCTATAACAATAGAAACAAATGAAAATATATTACCAGAAAATACTAGTAAATATTCAAACTTTTACAAAATACTTATCACAAATAAGTTTAAAACATATATCTTTCTTATATCAATTATAACAAAGAATATGCCCATTATGAACAGTACAACTGTTATCATAATGTTATTTTTAATTTAAATTATCCTGCTCAATGAAACCCAAAGATAATCAAAACAAAAGCACTTACCGATATAGCAGTAACACAAAACTTTAGAACATCCACAGACACGTGTTTCGGCATCTATGCCTCTTCGGTGCGGCTTTTTCTAAAGTTCACAATCAACTGAAATATGTAAGCAAATACTCGTGTTATAACTATCAAAGGATTACCAGAACAGGATATTAAAATTTCCTATAATCTATAATCTAATTTTAATTTTTAATATCCTGTTCTGGTAATCCTTTGATAGTTATAACACGAGTATTTGCTTACATATTTCAGTTGATTGTGAACTTTAGAAAAAGCCGCACCGAAGAGGCATAGATGCCGAAACACGTGTCTGTGGATGTTCTAAAGTTTTGTGTTACTGCTATATCGGTAAGTGCTTTTGTTTTGATTATCTTTGGGTTTCATTGAGCAGGATAATTTAAATTAAAAATAACATTATGATAACAGTTGTACTGTTCATAATGGGCATATTCTTTGTTATAATTGATATAAGAAAGATATATGTTTTAAACTTATTTGTGATAAGTATTTTGTAAAAGTTTGAATATTTACTAGTATTTTCTGGTAATATATTTTCATTTGTTTCTATTGTTATAGAGCTTTTACAGTTCCAGGAAGTTGCATTTGCATATAATTATATTGATAATTATCCCTTTACGGGGAATTTCCTATAATCTAATTTTAATTTTTAATATCCTGTTCTGGTAATCCTTTGATAGTTATAACACGAGTATTTGCTTACATATTTCAGTTGATTGTGAACTTTAGAAAAAGCCGCACCGAAGAGGCATAGATGCCGAAACACGTGTCTGTGGATGTTCTAAAGTTTTGTGTTACTGCTATATCGGTAAGTGCTTTTGTTTTGATTATCTTTGGGTTTCATTGAGCAGGATAATTTAAATTAAAAATAACATTATGATAACAGTTGTACTGTTCATAATGGGCATATTCTTTGTTATAATTGATATAAGAAAGATATATGTTTTAAACTTATTTGTGATAAGTATTTTGTAAAAGTTTGAATATTTACTAGTATTTTCTGGTAATATATTTTCATTTGTTTCTATTGTTATAGAGCTTTTACAGTTCCAGGAAGTTGCATTTGCATATAATTATATTAAACAGGTTTATACAAAATTATTTATATACAGGCAGGGTGTCCCAGTTCTATTTAAACAAGTACTATCTGGAAAACGGCGAGACATAGAAAAAAATGTAACTGCTAATATGGTTAATGATAGGTCTAGGACATGGTTACTAAAATTAGTTTGAAAGTATAAGGAGAATCTAAAAATATACAGGGTGTTCCATTTGAAAAAGAAAAGTTGCATAACCTACCACCTTTTTGGAGCGTTTTGTATATTTGACAATAAAATGATTAAATGCATCTTTTTAAATAGAATAACTTTCCCATTTAACATTATTTTCTGTGTCTCACCGTTCTCCAGATAGTGTTGGTCTAAGTAGAATTGGGACACCCTGTATATAAATAATTTTGTATAAACCTGTTTAGATAAACAATAGATGTGTGGTAAAAATACATAAGTTATATACGTGGTTACATTATTTGTTATATTATATTTTTCTTATACTTACATGGTTGGTAAAAATAAATATATTATATACTTAAATAATATATTAGTAATTTATTTTTTATTTTTATGTTCCACCAAATTCACAGTTCTGTACTTTTAATACATTATAGTATACTTTCAGATGAAAATACATGCTTTATTTGGTTGGTGTATCTCCAGTGGTTATTGTAAAAAGCATCCTCGGAAAAAAATGCATGTGTTTTACATCCCTAAAAATTTATCTAACGATATTAAAAAAATATGCAGCATAGCACTGACTGATATCAATTTTTTGGCGCTGGATTCATTCGAATATCTGTCATAGTTCCAAAAAAAAATAAAATTGTCGTTTAGGGTTGTTACCCCCATATCTTCCTTATAGGTGAAAGCAGAAGTCTAAAATTAATTGTAGGAATACTTTAGGCAAAAAGCAATAATTAAAATGTTAAAGCATAATAATAGACGTCAGTGCACTTTTCACATGCAAAACCGGCTAGACCCTTTCTTATAAGAGAAACTAGTGATATTCCCCAAAGAAACATTACAAGTGTAAAATGTTATAACATTATCGGCTGTATTGATGATAAACAAACGCCATTATGTATTATAAATACATGTTATTTTGCAAAGTTGTAAACATGTCATAATGAAAAACAAGCTAATTATAGTCTTCAGCAGATTTACTGCACTTTTTATATAATTGTTGTATTGTATTCTATAGGATACTCTTGTTTTTGTAAATAATATCAGTTTTAGATATTCTTTGTTTAATAACAAAACGTACAAAAATAGATTTTTTTTCAATCCAAATAATTGACAGCTTTTTTATTTATTGATCATTTTTGTTCTAAAACAACAAAAGTCTTCCTTTAGCTAACACTAGATCACTGATCAAATTTCACTGCAATCGAACTTCTCTTACTTAAGTTATCGTGCTTACAAGAAACGTGACGAACGAACAGATAAACGAACAGACAGACGGACGGACATTTTAAAAGTTTTTCAGAATTCAATCACCAACGCAGTGAAAAGAGAATGTTTTCTCTACGAGCGATATTATCGGTTTTAGAAATGTGCCGTTCAAATGCAACATACTCTTCGTCTTGTCTTTGCCAAGAGTAATGTCTTGTGCCAGGATGCAAAAATATATTAGAAACATACCTGTAGAAGTTTTCGTGACAGTACTAAAATAAAAACAATGTGAAATAAAATAGTTTAAAGCTACCTACGATGGCAATACTATTTTACTGTCATTTAAGAATTAACTATTTAAAACTGCATTATCATGCTGGATTATTAGGCTAATATATTGAATATTCATCTACTTTTTTTATTTATGAATTGTTAATTACATATTTTTATTAAAGGTACATTTTTGAAATTGGTGTCCAAATATGAAAACGAGTCGTCCACAGAAGTATCTAAAACTTGTAATGAAACATATTCCTTATAGGATTTTGCAAACAGCAGAAAACAAACTATATATGAGAACTAAAATAAAAACTATTTGTAAAATTATTGATTTACAATCTTTGCACTCTTTCGATAACCTGAATTCTGGTTATGCTAGCAATTAAAATCCTAAAATCAATTTGGCTATGAAGATTCAGTTAAAATGAGAACAAAGGCCTAAAATGAATTTATTTGCATGCCTTGTCTTTTGGAAACATTTTTATTCAAATGAATTACATTTTTATGAAATCTATCATTCTGTTTTTTGGAAATGCTTAGCCTTTGAACCGTCTTTTGCCCTTATTCTGAGCTCATCAGAAAGACACAAAGCCACTCACACGTTGTTCCATGCAGAAACCAAGACAATTGCCAACTTTTTTGACATTTTTTGACATTGATTGAATGAAAAAAAGCAGGTTTCCACCTGTGTGTTACCTAGCTAGTAATGGAGCCTATATACTCTATATATGTTTAAAAGTGAATTATTTTTTGTTTGCTTATACTTGTGATGAAACATATCCTTGGTAGGATTTTGCAAACAGCAGAAAAAACTATCTATGAGAACTAATATAAAAATCGTTTGTAAAATTCTTGATTTACAATCTTTGCATTATATCGATAACCTGAATTCTGGTTATGCTAGCAATTAAAATCCTAAAATCAATTTGTCTTTCTTATTGGACAATTCTCATAAGGGCGAAAAACGTTTTAAAGGCTAAGCATTTCCAAAAAACAAGATATGTAAATAAATTCATTTTAGGCCTTTGTCCTCATTTTAACTGAATCTTCATAGCCGTAGGGGGTTATGTGGATACTGCTTTATTCTCCATAGCCGTCGGGGACTGTGTAGAAACTAGTGTTAGAATGAGAATTGTCCAATAAGAAACACAAATTGATCTTAGGATTTTAATTACAAGCATAGTCATAATTCAGGTTATCGAAAGAACGAAAAGATAATTTTACAAACAGTTTTTATTTTAGTTCCCATAGATAGTTTTTTTCTGCTGTTTGCAAAATTCTATAAAGAATATGTTTCATTACAAGTATAAGCAAACAAGAAATAATTCACGTATAAATATCTAAAACTTGTTGACATATTTTACTAGAGTGTCAAAATCAGTAGTTTATTAACTACTGCATTAACTACCTCGTTGTTGAATTGATGTCGTTTTATTGGCTAGTAGTAATTAATAGAGCTTGCTGCAAAACACAAGATCTTGCAGAAAACTTTTTTTATAGGTTTACTCATGGATATACTGGCCTTGTTTGAGATCTTATATAGATTGGGCAAGCCAAATATGAATACGAATGCAATATATCCAGTTGACTTTCGTCTGCACTGACAGCATCCGATTTAAGAAAATATGATTTCTTACTCGCGGTGAATACCAGCTCGTGTACATGTTCAACGTAACCATATTTGGCAGAAATCTAAATTTTTAGTACATTTTTAACATTCTCCAGTGATTTTTAGAAGAAAGGACATCTTCTGTATTAATGGATATTAGTTGCTCGGAACATCTTTCGACAATTTTCAAATCTTAGCGGAGAATTGTGTATCTTTGTAGACACGTTAGAGAAAATAAGGTGACAGGTTGAAGTTGGGTCCATCTCAAATGTTTGCTCTCGATTATTTATGTTAATTATTAACAATTTTTGACACCCTAACAGCACTATGATAATTTTATAATAATTGGTACCATTCGCTCTATAGTAGATGGCATTAATGTCAAAGAATATTATTGTATTGGGGAATTAGGGACAATTTATTCAGTAACCACTGTAAAGGTCACAAAATGCACAATATGAATTTATCAATTAATACAATTTTGGTAAAATTGGTGTAAAGTAAATTTTTGGTATAATTTTCAATCGAGCTAGTAAGGTTTAATAGATTTTGGCCAATAATAGACAGATTTATTTAAAAAAGAGATCACGCTGGTACCGCACTGCAATGCTATTGTTCATTTTGCTCTAAGGAACAGAGCCGGCGAGCCTTAAAAATTTTAAACTCGTTTGCAAGTAAAATGAAAGTTTATAATTTAGAAGAAGGAAAGCAAATAATTAAATTGTATTACATCAATAATGCGGCGAGGGGAATAAGATAATTATTTTTAACGATATTCGCAAGTAGGCATGTACCTTAGGAGGAACTCAATTTTTTTAACAGTAGACAGACGTTAAATAAGCAAATAAAAAAATACGTATGCACTTCCCTATCCCGACATAAGAAGTCACCTGTCATCGATGATGACAGAGAAATGCTAGAGATCGTGATTTTTACTAGTTTCCTTTCTTAAAGTCTCCGATTTATTTCTTGACAGTGAAATTAATGTTTTGTAGAATTAGTTGCTTTTTTGAAGAAAAAAAAAACATTTTCATTCAATAAATTGAAAATTGCAAAATATGTTACGCCTGATGTTTCTGATTAAACTTGTGCTACGAGCTGATAGTCTAATTTTAATAGCTAATAAGTTTTATTCTTTACTATTTATTGATTTTCAAATTGACAGGAAAAGTTTTTATACGCTTTATTATATATAAGAGCCTATAATTTTGGATAATTTCCGAATTCCTAGAAAACCCCAGAACACGTAGTAAGAACTACTATGAATTGATTCGCACAGAAGTTTTCGTCAGATAGTGTTGGACATGGACACGTGTAACAAATCAATAGCTGTCCGTTTTATTGGGGCAATTTAATTTTGCTCTCCATAATTACACCACATATATTACTTTGAAATTAGACTAGTAGCCAAAACAAAACACGTATAAGTTACATAGCAACATTATATTTGAATTCAATATTCAACTTTAGTCTTTGAGATCTATTTAAAAAATTTGGTGAAGGTATTTACACAGAACTTATCTCTATTATTTGTACAATGTGGTCACTCTAAGAAATGATTAATTAAGAAACGACATATAAGTAATAATCGGAATATAGTTATCACTATTTTTACAAGGAAAACCTGATAACTTCTGGTTAAAATAATATGCAGAGTAGTCATCCGACTTTAAAAAATAAATATTAAATAAAAGGTGCCAAATATGAAAAGTTTGCGTAAATACCTTTACCAGTTTCCACCATACTTGAATTATTCCTTAAGATGGCCACCCTGTATAATTTTCAATATAATTATAATAGGTGTCTTCTTTGCCAATTGTGTTAACTATGTGCCAAATATTATTGCCATCTGTCACATTTTTACTTCCACATGCATATAGTGAAGTTAAAGTATAGTAATCGTTCAAGAAAATTCAATTCGTTTTTCTTGAATAGGGTTAGAATGTCACTAAAAGTGGAGATTTTAAATTAGAGTAAAAAAAAAATTAATTGTCTATTCTCTTTAGAAAATTCACCCGGTATAGTTTCCAGTGAAAGTCTACCCACTTCTTTGTTTTCAGTTATGTCAACTACCTACCAAAAGACTCCGCTCTTTTCTTATGGAAAGTGGCCTCCGGAGAAATTGGCTGGAATTAATATATATTTTTATTGTAAATCACAGTTTTCCAGATATCGGGGATACAATGTCGGCTTTGCAACCCTAGATATCTGGAAAACTGTCCATTTCCTGACCTTGTGTCCATGAGAACTTTTAATCAGGAGCTCGAGAGGAGCTCGATTCTAGCGAATTTCATATAAGAAATGAGCACCCCCTATATCTGGAAAACTGTCAATTTTCCGATCTTGTGCCCATGCAAACTTTTTACCCGGAGATCGGGGGAAACAACATGTATCAATTCCAGCCAATTTCAGACGGGCTGGAACCACTTCCCATAAGAAATGAACTTTGACTGTTCTCCATCAAGCAGTTTTTTAGTTAGAGCACCAATAGACAGACAACAGATCGACAGACAGACGGAATTGAAAGACATTCATTTTCGTATCTACATGTCCTGGAAAAGTGGAAATCTGAAGAAATCTCGAAAGGTGATTTTTCATGAATACAATGCTTCCCTTCGATAAGCGAGGGAAGTAAGAAACCAGCAATGAAAATGTGAATCACGCGCATGATAGCGCTCCGTAGCCATACTCTCCAACATTCTTCTCAACTTTATGCTAGATTAAGAGCTATTTCACCTTGACAAACTTGCTCGTTCTCTAAAAACAGTGATTTTGAAATTATTCTAAAGGTACTTTTGCTATAACGCTAATTCTCATTGAAAGTACTGACAGAAAGCTACATTCGGGAATTTTTACAGATTCTTTCATCGATAGTTTACAGAGGGTGGAGTCGTTGATAACGACTTTGAAAACGAATATCTCGTGACTGAAGGAGTGAAATTATAGGTAGCAAAACACTTTTTGTTACATTTTGGGTCATTAATACACAAACGTATCTGTAATTTTATCTCAATACTTATTAATATGAGAAAAGAGGAGGGTTGTGAAATACAGACAGACGGACGATACCGAAACTATAATCGTTCCTACTGAACCCTAAAAATAGATATACAGTCACTAATAAAGTCAGCATCATATGGAAAAAATATATTAATCAATTTAAGCTTATTTTGATCTTGTCAATAATTTTTTCTTAAAAATTAATACCAAACGTGCACAAAAGCAGTCACATGATTTTCTTTATAGCAGTCACATGATGTTTTTTATCGATCGCATTTGATATAATTTTTTTAAATAACAAAAATTCTCGTTAATAAAAATTTCAAAATTTTCTTTTGTTGAAAGCTAGGATTTTTTATAATATTTTCCACTGCCCACACACAATATCTGGAGATGTTTGTATTGGAACTCTAGATATACATATAATTTAAATCAGATTGGTCAAATGGTTTCAGCGCTAAGCTAAGCGACAGTTCCACAAACACACATCTTCCTCAGCTTCTTTTTGAGTATCTGAGAGTAATATAGAATCAACTCGTCAAATACTCGATACCATATGTTAATACAATTATAGATTTTCTTTGTTCCTAGAGTTGTCTGAAAATAAAAATAAACATGTCTACGTGAAACGCATATGAAGATAACAACGATGACGTTATGGCAGGTTTTTGTTTACTTTCCAATCATTATTCCTACCCACGTTTTCAATGTTATCGAACATAAAATCAATAGCTAACTCTTTTATCTAGGACAAGGATTTGTCGACTGTTTTATTTTCTTTGTCACTAGGTAAAACTGATATTTCCTGATAGACTAACTAATATAGGTCATACATATTTATTTTGTTTGCAGCAATCTGATTTTGGAATAATTGTAGACCTCGACATATTTATTATGTATTTTTTTAATAATTCATATTAAAGATAGTATAAATTTAGTCAATGTAAGAGTTCTTTACCATGCAACAGGCTGTTGCATTTCATAGGTATGGATAATCCCAATTTTTGTCAGCGTATAATTGCTATTGAAGACTTATTGCAATCCAAATGAAATGCCAGCTTGTACTTGGTGTGTATTTCAAGAACAATAAAAATCCAAAACATAATGCGAGGAATTTAAATAAATTCATACTAAAACTATTACTAATTATGTCAATGTAAAAGTCTTTTATCAACTTCTAGACCCATGACACTATTATATCTCGGGGTTCTTGAGACTATCTATGATACACAACATTAATTAACACTGAAGCTGGTCCGTACTTTTTAGTTGTGTATCATCTAATAGTGGTTTCTTAATAGAATTATATTATTTTAATATGTCTATCTGTATTATTGTCTAGATTTAAAATAGTTTTATGATTGATTGATTAGTTGTACTTTCGATTTGTATCTGTCGTTTTATTTTATGCAGTAATTGTATGTTTTATTATTTGACTATATTCTATGCTTACATTGTAAGTGTGATGAAAAGAATTATTATTATTATATTATTATTATTAATTGATTTAAAATTATTCAAATGATGTACAAAATAATAAAGATATTTAAACAGAACGTCCCTCCTTATTTAATAATTACTTTTCTACTGGATGGCCACCTGTATATTTTTCTAACTAAAAGACAAATCAGTAATAATTCGTATTAAGATCGACTACACAGGCACACAGAAAACAAGAAAAACTTTTTACCAGAGATCAAAATACGATATTTCCATGTACTTTGAATCGGTGCACACGAAGTTGAGGCAATAATTGCAAAATTTCTCACCATTGTTTTTAAATCGCACAAAACATCATATTTATAATGTCTAAATATAATGCTTTTCACAATTAAAAAAAATGCTGCGATATTTCGCAACTTGGACTTCAATTTAGTGTTCAACGGGTCAAAATAAATGGTAATATGGTATCTGTACGTCTTGAAAATCATTTTTTTCTTTTGTGTGCTTGTGCATACACAAGAAAAAAATGTCAATTTTAAATAAAGATTCGACATATTTCAGAATGTTTTCTAAAAGTTAATAATTATGCTTAAAATGAATTTATTCCGTATATGTGGACCGCACTGTATGTATGTGACAAAGTAGTATAGTTTATCTAGTGTCAGTTTGAAAATCATAAAAAACAGGCAAAGGAATAGTTCATAATATCAACGATGTCATGAGCGTCAACCGAGAATTTTTAGAATCACTTTTAATTATTGTAAATATTGTTTCACTACTTTGTATTATTTGATAGGTATGATGTGCATTATTCATTTATAATAAATAATGTTAGTGTAATGAACAACTCCATAAATGGTTCGATAAAAGTTAATAAATATCATTTAACCTACGGCTATACTACCGGCATTATTAAGAATTAACCAAGAGCAGGTAACGGACTTGTAATGATGAGTCAGGTACACAATCGATCAGTTTCGTTTGAGGTAAGCACATAAGATATCTGGTTAAATACATTCGTATAGGGGTATCGTTTGTAATATTCAAGCATGGTCTCGGTGTTATTCTATTACACACAGGCTTTATAGTGATTTATCCTGGTAGCAACGATTTAGACGGAATTGCTAAATTGAGAATGGAATTACTATACACGCGAACACCAAAACAGAAAAATGTAAGTAGGCATTACTTTGTCAACTCCCATAGCTTTAGACCTGATAGATAAAATTGCTTCATATTACGTCTGTTCTATTTACTGTAAATTATAATTACAAATTATTTATCTTTTTATATAAATAATTAATAGTCCTGATTGTGTACAATGTAACTCTGGGCTGGGCTAACTAAAATAATAATGTATTTTGTCAACTAGGTTTAGGTATTTTTTTTTTGTGAAATTTTTGCAAATTATTTAATAGCAGAGACACTCATTTAACTACAGTTTTAATACCCTTCATACGGCTAGTAAGGGATCAAATTTTCTTGTTTAAATAAAAATTATTTCCCATGCCATCTTTCAGACATGTAGACCCTATAATTTTATTTGTAAATCTAGTCGTATCTGCATCTGATAAGGTTTAGTAAAACAATACAACTGTCATATTCCTGTAATATAATAGCAAGAATAAAAAAACTGGTCAGTATTATTTCCACATCCACGTAGTGGAGCGGAAGTACAGAAATCGTAAAAAAAAAAATCAATTTTTTTTTTGTTGAAATGGGCTAAGATGGTCATAAAACGTCGAGATTTTAAATTTGAACGAAAAAATTCAGGGAAAATAAGTGAACCAAGCTGGTATAAGTACAGTAACTTGGAATTTGGTGAATATACCAGAAGCCAAGACCTCAGATATTTCCCAACCCCCCCCTCCCACTGCCACCCCCTCTCCATTATTAAAGGGTTTAATAAAATAAAATTGAGGTATTCACTTGAAATTTGGTACACTTATCTACTATAAAGACATCTGGAACTAGATTATATTTTGAGGGGATTCCGTTGAAGGGTAAATAGGGGAAAATAAGTCAAGCAACCTGGTAAGAGCACAGGAACCCGGGATTCGGTGTATATGCTAGAAGCCAAAAGGCCTCAGATTTATTTATAATAATTTTCAACCCTCCACCACCCCTACTCTATTATTAAAGGGGTTGATAAAATAAAATTCAGGTATTCACTTGAAATTTTTTACACTTATGTATTACTGTATTATAACGACATCTGGAACTAGATTGTATTTTGAGGTGATTCCGTTGAACTTGTGATTTGGTGTATATGCTAGAAGATAAGGCCTCAGGTTTTCTTATAATATTTTCCATCCCCCTCACTACCCCCACTCCTGTATTAAAAGGGTTGATAAATAAAATTGAGGTTTTCACTTGAAGTTTGGTACACATAATAATATGTATTATAACAACATCTGAAACTAGATTATATTTTGAGATGATTCCGTTGAAAACGTGGGAGTGAGTAGTAAATAGGGAACAATAAGTAAAGCAAGCTGGTAAGAGTACAGAAACTTGGGATTTGGTGTACATACTGGAAACCAAGGCCTCAGATCTTCTTCCAATATTTTTCAACCCACCACCTCCACTCAATTATTGAAGGGGTTGATAACATAAAATTGAGTAATTCACTTGAAAGTTACTACATGCATGTATTGTAATGGCATCTGATTGAGATGGTTTCGTTCCATTTTAGGAGTGGGAGATTGAATAGGGGAAAATAAGTAGAGCAAGCTAATAAGAGTCTAGAACTTCATTTTTAACGTATATGGTAGAACCCAATGCCTCAAATATCTCTATGACTTCTACTCCAAATATTATTAAAATTCTATGATCAATAATTTCCACATAGTAAAATGCAAATATAGTTATATAGTTAAGATGTTTCCTTTAAAGCGACTTAGATGAACAATCTGGATGTGGAAGTAGTGATTCCGTACGCAGCGGTTTTTTATTTATTCATCGATTTGCAATGACATTTATTTTCAGCAAGTAAATGTCAAACTATCAACAATAAATCTAATAATTTCGTAACCTTATATTTCGGAAAATGATAAAATGTAAATCGACAATATTATAATTTGAACGTTTTTTCTTTGAAATATAATTGCTCATATGTTCTGATAATATCAAATCAAAGCTTAGTATTTACTTGGATTAAGTATGATCAATACTATGACTCATTCTGAAATGTTAATGGAAATTTTAAGTAACTATAATAAGAAATACCTACTACTAGAAAATATGTAATATATAATATCTATAGTAATAATAATAATAATAAAGAATTTATTGCCCAACAGAATCCTCCAGTTACAGGACAATTTTACAAAATAGAACTAAATTATATAAATGCAAAATATACAATATGAAATATAAAACTAAAACTATAAAAAAACTGTATAAAAAAAAACAGTATAAAATATAAGATTATGAGATATAAAAGTATGATATAATTATTTCGTTTAGAGTAGCTTAATATTACGGTTACGTATTTCAATGTAGGTTACAATCTATTTCGAACACATAGTTTTATGGTCTTGGAGTAATTATTTAAAGAAAGACTAAACATGTCACAATGGTCACCAATAGAGTTATATGTTTCCATCATGGAATAAATGGGTGATTTAGCAAAGATATTTGTTCTTTTAGATGGTAGTGCAAAAGTAAAGGTTTGACGAGAGCCTACGCGTGGAATTCTAAAATTAATTTGAGATAGGAGTTCTGGAGAGTCTATTGTATTATTGATCAGCTTGTAAATAAACATTAAATTTGACATAATTCTTCTGTTTTCTAACGAATCCAAGTTAAACCGTGTTAACATTAAATAGTTTGGATATCCCTGTTCGGGGTATTGATGATCTATTTTAAAACACAAGTATTTAAGAAATTTTCGCTGAACAGATTCCAATGATTGTGAATATTTCTCATAAATAGGATTCCATATTACTGAACCATACTCCAATTTCGAATGCACAAAACATAAATATAATGCTTTTAGTGCTTCTGTACTAGTAAATATTTTTGAATTTCTTATAATAAAACCGAGTGTTTTTAACGCCGATTTAGTAATCGAGTTAATGTGTCCTGTGAATTCCAATCTCGAGTCTAACAGTATACCCAAATCTTTAATACTCTCACAACGAGTTAGAGAGATGTCGTTGAAACTATATGAATGAATATTCATATAGCAGATTTACCCTTCGTGAATAAGTCGTAACTTTACATTTAGATACATTCATTGATAATTTATTAACTAGGCACCAATTCTCAATGATATTTAATTGTTGTTGTAATCTTGCACAATCCTCTATGGTAGTGATTTCGCTAAATAATTTCAGATCATCCGCAAAGAAAAGTTTGATGTAATTCAGTCCATCACATAAGTCATTAATAAATACCGAAAATAAGAGTGGAGCCAAGTTTGAACCTTGAGGCACGCCCGTGGTTGCGACATATGTATTTGATTTAAAACCATTGTATTGAACATACTGTAACCGGCTTTGTAAGTACGACTCAAAAAATTTAACAAGTGCATCACTAAAGCCAAAGTTGCCAAGTTTATTAATTAAAAGTCTATGGTCGATGCGGTCAAAAGTCTTCTAGAAGTCAGTGTACACTACGTCCACCTGCCCTCGTTTGTCTATTATATTGGAAATAAATTGAGTTAGACACGCTAAGTTAGATACTGTAGAGCGTTTTTCCATAAAGCCATGTTGAGATACAGAAATTTAATTTTTTACAGCTGGATATATTACATTATACACCGACACTTCGAAAACCTTTGCAAAATTTGATAAAATAAAAATACCTCTGTAGTTAAGCACATCACTTATGTCACCATTTTTATGTCATATATTTTTATGTCGGACACACTCTTGCCAGTTTCCAGCATTCACGAAATATTGATGTCCTTAGCGATAGATTGAATACGATTAACAGCGGAGTAATAAGCACATTAGAACAGTCCTTTATCAGGAAGCTAGGAATTTGGTCAGTACCCGACGCCATTTTATTTTTTAACTTTTTAATTGCTTCCGATATATCAGATTCTGACAGACGAATAAGGTTAATGCACGGATAGTTAGATATATTACTTGGAGGTAATATAATAATTATAATATAGAAATCATCAAATGATAAGAATTTAAGAACTTCTGCTTAATACATTCCGTTCCTGAAAAATCGCCTTAGAGTTGTGTTTTATGGTGTTGTGTAATGTAAACAATGACTCAAATAATTTTCAACGGGTTAGAAATCAGAAAATTATAGTATTCTTTGCCGACTTTAAGTAATTTTAAAAGGAAGTTCTCAATTCGACTTGTATGTGTGCCTTTTTGTGCTTGATTCAATCATTACTCTGGAATAGCTTATTTCTATAAAATGTTTTTAAACAACTGTATAATATGGCTTGCCGATGATTTCATATTACAAGCATAAAGTGAATAGAAATCGAGAAGTTCTTCCCATTTGTAAATCTGGCGAATGCGCCAATATCAATTATAATCGATTTAATCGGAATTGCATTAAAACTGGTAGTTAGGTATTTTCGGGTTTGCTAATAGCGAATATGATGTCAAGTTAATTATTTTAAAAATGGCAAATCCAATAGAGCTGCCATAATTGAAAAACTTTTACAGATTTATGCGAAATTTGGTATACAAACTTATTCGAAACGAAACGAAAATATTTTCGTGCATGTGTTACCTCCGCTTATACCAGATGTAACATCAAACTAAAAATTATCTTATATTTCCACAATATCGTACCGGGTACTTTATTTTCCCAGTCGAACTTTGTTTTAGTTCAAACGTCCAAAACTCTATTTTTTCAAATATAACCTCCTATATATTTAATAGAGTGTTGAATTCTGCACCGATTGATATTAGCATTCCCTACAGGGCCGGTATCTTTTCAGTTTAACGTGTGGTGCTCAGTGTAGTAGTAAATATTGAGAGAGGGGGAAGGAGAATGATACCGGAGGAGAAATCAACTTTGCAGACTTTTTTAGTTATTTATTATAGTCGTACAAGTATAGGGTGATCACAGGAACCTTAAAACCTCGTTTAACTTCGTCAGTTTTGGAGTTACGTAAAAAAGTTCAAAAACGAAGCTATGGAAAATCACGGGTTCTCTAAAAATTGTTTCAGAAAAACAATTGAAAGTCGCATTTCGGAGATACCAACTTTTTTTTTAATGGGATACCTACTCCGTCTATTATTACACCATTTGAAGAGCCATAAAAAAGTTTTTCAATGGTATACAAAACATAACATTTATCTTAAAAATGTTTTGTCTAATTTAATACAAAGTGACAATTTATCAAATTAGCTGTGGAAAACAAAAATATTTAATATAAAGTAAACAATACGTTAATTATGTCAAGATATTTGTTGATTGAACACATTTCACTTCGTTTTACATAAAATGGAGAATTTCAATGATTGTTATATATATTTTTCGGACTACCATGATTTAATGGGAACAAAATACAAAATTAAATGGTTTTTTAATAAAGATACTGGTTGCGAAAACTAAACATTTTCACATTATATAATGTTTTGTGGGGAAAGAACGCGAATACGTTATTAAACTTATTCGAAATTTGTCAATTTCCGGATCCTCGGGGTCACAATACCCTTGATAGACTACTCTTAGTCAATTGTTCATATTCACATCATCAAAACGTACTTGGTACTTATTATATTGTAATTTCAGCCCTTCTCCTAGGGAGTTTTCTCGTTGGAACGCTGGCGGTCTAAATATTGAAGAAAAATAATATCTAGAAATTGAAAATTTGAATACTGTTCTAACTGTTTTCTTATTTAAGCAGAATTACAAAGTGGTAAATTTCTGTAATAAAAATTTTTAACTTACTCATTATTTATCCCTTTTTGGTCATTACGCTTTGTAGAATACAATAAGTCTGACTCCGTTTACGCTCCCAGAGCTCTTTAGTCCATACGTGTGAGTGAAAAAATATTTAAATACATTTTTCAATTTTGCCTGATATTTGTCGCTCGAAAAATGATAATAGGATTGCAAATAAACATTTTCTCCCAAAAGATTGCAAGGACTATTTTGTCATTTCGAAAAAATACACAAAACAGAAATCACAACCTGTAAACGGATGAATAGCGGACATTGACTAAATAATTGTTCTTCCCGAATATTTGTTAACTGGGTGCTGTTTATATAATGCTTGCAAAGTATTTTGAAAAACATTAACTACTACTAACCACTTTTCGTTATCGATCTACTTTAGTAAAACATTTTACATGTCAAATTGTATAAGCTGTTTATTATATATAGTATCCAATTTTTAGATAACAGTAACGAAGCGCTAATAATAGAAACAGATTTTGCTGATGAATATGTTCCTTACCCAAGTAAACTACGAAGACCAGAACATGTAAAGAGTATTAAACTTTCATTGATAAAATATTAATAGAACTCCTCTGTTTGTGTTGAATAAACAAAATCAATAATCTTACTCAGTAATTTTACTGTTGCAGAATTGACAAAACGGAATACATATGAAATCACTTCGGTGTTTGTCTTTCCGCCCCTCCATCTATCACAGGCATTTTTGTCAAAGACTGTTTGACGTAGTAAGAGTAAGTTTATATTTGGCACAGTTGTAGGAAGTTGTAAAGCGGAACTTTGATTTTGGGTGTTAGTTTCGGGAGGTAAAATGGCAAGTTAAGAAAAATATTCAGTCAGTGTGTGGGGTGTCAAAACCTGTTGAAGCACGAATTAAAAAATAACAATAATTTTCTTCTCGACGTTTTTCCAAAAAACGTTTAAAAATCGCTATTCCCCACCCTATCTCCAAAAGTATTGTGAATAAAGTGTAAATTGAACTAAAATTTGTTTTGCGGCATAAGAACTACTGAGGGCGACACAAATCAGAAAGTAACGCTTTGTAGTTTTCTCTCCAGAAGAGTCTATTGTGACCCAGAGGGCAAGGTACACTGGTGGGATTCGAATAAGCCTAATAAAGCTGTTATCTTCGAGACTCAACTTTTCTTACGGAAAATGCCTGTGTGAACAAACCCTCGGGGGTTTGGCAGACTGGCAGGTTTCGAATCAGCTTAATAAACTCATTAAACCCATTTAAAGTTTCCTTTCACTGTATCTATTCCCTGTTATGTAATCAGTATGAACTGGCAGACTTGAGACTTTCATATTAGATGTGCTACTTTTGGTGATATTTGATGTCAAAACTTTTAGATGGGATAACGTAATCAAATGCGTTGTGGGCTGTGCGTATGTCAGATAAACTAATATTATTTGTGGTAATGTTTAATGAACATTTCTTTAAACGGTTAAATTTTTATCAATTTTTTTTTAATGAACGTTGACAGAGCATCGTCGCTCGTCGACAGCGTCCTGACGTGCAGCTGTAATAAATCATTTTATTGATCGTCTATATGTAATTGTGAGCAAGTAAGTTACAATAATTCAACCGATAAAAATTGATCAAAAGAAATGGTCACTGACTTCCATTTCATGTCTCAATTTAGTTTCTTATGTTCTTAGATATTAGCGATTAATTAGAGCGATACGGAGACGTTAAAACAAACCAAATATGGGCTAGATAAAGAAATAATCACGTCGCATTATTTTTTATATTGATTTATCCCTCTACCGCCATATATCATATAAAGCAGTTTTAACAAATTTATAATTTGTTAGTATTTCTGATAATACTATAGAGCGTATATATTATTACATATGTTCATCACATTCTATCATAGTAACGACATCTAGTAGTGAATTTTGATACATCTAAAATATTTTTACTATGAGCGACAACAGCTGATCACAGACACACAAGTTTACATTTGTCTGTTGTGTTTTCTAAATATTTAAACAATTTTATTATCTGAAAAAAATATTGGTGATTGAAAGTATGGTATTGACGATAAGTTAACGAGGTAAGTAGGCATTTTTCATGCATTAGATATTTTCATTCTCAAAAATAGCTTTGTGCCATATGTGGCACAGCATGCATCTACGACATGGCTTTCTTTGGAATTTTCATAAACCAGAATTTTTTAGTCTTCACACTATTCTTGCTTTCCAGGTGTTATGGACCTGTTATGGAGAAAGATTTTATGGAGTATTTAAACCAACTATTCGAGAAATACCAGAGGATAGTGAAGATGAAGATCTGTCAGATTCTGATCAAGAAAATGTTGTACTGGCTCCGGACTTGGAATCAGATTATGATAGTGATGCATATTCCAACAATATCTGATACCTGAGACTGACTATGAAAGCGATAGCGAGGATGATATTCCGCTCAGTGAGTTACAAAAAGACATGAGAAAGGTAAAGCCTTTAGAATGGAAGGAACACAAAATGAATATTCTGGATGAAGATTCAAAATTTTTAGGATTTTTGAACCTGCCACCAGAAATAAGTGAATTAGAGCCCCTATTCAATTTTTCAAGTTTTTTATGACTTTGCAAAGGGAACAAACTCATCTGTAAAACTAGAGCTCGACCAAAATCTTCAATTGAAGGTAAACTTCAAAGAAAATGGCAATGGGGTCCGACGGCTGATTTCCTAATTCCAGACGTCGGAACCAATGATACTGACCATTGGGGACATTGGCAAAGTGAAAGACAAAGGTGCAAGTATCCTGGGTGTTTGGGAAAAGTTACATAAAATATGAGAAATTTGAAGCATTTCTTTGCTTAAACAAGGACAGAAATTGTTATTATGCTTTTCATAATAAATAGTTTAACAAATTAGTCTTAGTTGCATGTTGTGCCATTTTTTTAAACATGTTTGCTGCTATCTCAACCATATTTTCTGTCCACCATTTTTTTTAAATGAAAATAAAAAGTCATGCAGTAAAGAGTTGATATTATGAGAAAGAGACGTATATTGCTGGCCAAAATTTTCACAAATTGAATTTCTATATAAAGATAACGGATGATGAGATTGCTGTTTCAGATATGATATGATGTCATATTGGTGGAACGATGACTCACTCATAAGGATCGCTTTTATCAGCATTTCTTAGGAGCTGTTACGTGATCTAAACAATAACACACACACGTAGAGCAATATGATGGAGTAAAATAGAAAATTGTTTTATTTTGACAAATAAAATATTGCAAGAAGGTATTCATATTTATAGGAGAATCTTTTTAGAGTTACTTGCATTGCTCTTCTTCTTGTTCACAACGTTTGTCACACGTTTTTTGATTCATGCACCATTCTAATAGTTGTTCAGTTTTTTATACTTCAATCTCATGATAGGTAAAACCGTCCGACGTATTAAAAACTTTTATTCAACTCCATGTGTTCGCTAGTTTCAAGGTGTTTAGTTCAAATCTTGTGAGCCAATTTCGAACTACTTCCAGATATAGTATTGGCTTGGAACTTTGCATGTGTGTGTAGTTCACGTGGTATTTTATAGAAAAATCTTAAATGACGTTTTTAAGATGGCATACAGTTTAATGCCATTTAATATCCGATTCTATTAAAATTGGGTCTCTTGGGATTCCTGAGCTCGTAGATTATGAATACATAACAAAAGTTCAAAAATGTCAAATAGTGGCATTAATTTATCAACACTTTAGAATCAGGCCACAATTTTTCAAAATCAGAAGAATATACAGTGTGAACCTAAAGAAACGCACAAAATTCATATCTTTGGTATGTGTCATTTGTCAAAAAAATCCTCGAACAGGTCGATTTTAGTTTTATAAATGCTACATTTTGTCATCATACCAAAATTTATGACGTCATTGGTTCTTGACTTATGACATCATCATATATTTTTTTAATGGAAACAGTTTACTGTTTTTGGTGGTATATTCCTTTAGCTTTCTGGTGATATGAGAAATATTGATATTACCTAAGCCATTCTTTTGGAAAAAATATTTTTATTGATTGATGCCTCACATAAGTAATTGTGAGAAAAAAGTCATCTCCATTGCTCTTTGCTACCCTCCAACCATTTGGCAATGACCAAGACGGGTGTAGATACTTTGCCCGCTGTTCTGAATCATCTCATGGGCAATTCGTCACATCTCCAAGCCAATTCTGTCTTTCAATTCTTCTGTGGTATCCGGTCTGTTAAAATACATCCTTGACTTTAAGTAACCCCAAAGAAAAAATTCTAAGGGGGTTAAATCCGGTGAACGCGGGGGCCACTCAATCGGACCTCGACGACCTGTCCACCTTCCAGTAAAAGTGTCATCTAAAAACTGACGCACAGTTATCCCAAACTGAGGTGGGGCCCCGTCTTGCTGAAACCAGACGTTTTCAGCAGGAATATCTTCATCTTTATTGTTCGGAAACATAACTGCTAAGGCGGGCACTAACTCAACTCTCAAAAACAGTAAGTATCTTGCGGCCGTAAGATTTTCTTTAAAAAAAAGATCCCAATAAACGATCACCAATCATACCTGCCCACACGCTTACTTTGCCTCGTCGCTGTGTATGGGCTTCTTGAGTCCAATGAGGATTTTCGCGTGACCAATACCTACAGTTATCCCGATCTCTAGTCCTCTTTAAAGAAAATGTAGCTTCATCAAAAAAAACAATGTTCTTTAAAAAATTTGGGTTTTCATCGCACAAGGTCATCAACTGTTCACAAAACTGTAAGCGCCGATCTGGATCGTCCTCATTCAATTCGTGGATTAATTGCACTTTGTATGGATGGTATTTTTTGTTTTTCAATAGACGTACAACAGAAGTTTGACTCACGTTATGATTTAAAGCCAGCTGCCTTGTCGAAAGATGGTGGTTTTCCTCACTTGCTAGAAGAATATTTAATTTGGTTTCGTTGCTTGTGCTAGGGCGAACAGATCGAGGGAGGTCAGATACACTGCCAGATTCATCATATCTAGCCAAGAATCTACTTATAGACCGGTAGCACGGGAAAGATTCTGGTGAACAATTAGCTAACGTCTGCGTCTCATGGAGACCTTTCTTAAGCACGTAAAATCGACTACGAGATATTTTTTATCATTGCCACTGGCGCAAAACAATTTTTAATTGATTTTTTATTTTGTAAAATAAATGCATCATTTTTGTCAATTAGTTCACGTCTGCGATGTTAATATTAGTTGACTTTAGGAAAAAAAAGTGACGGGTAGCGCAATCGCAGACGTGTAGGTGACGCACTAGTCTTTGAAATCGGCAATCGCATTTGTATGGAAAACCGGCTTTTAAAAACAATCGGTTCACGTCTGCGAAAGGTGTCACCCCTTATATGATGTCTTTTTAAGTACATGAACAATATCCCAGACGATTTGGCTGTGTATGTGATGTTTTTATACATTTTCGATTATGCTACCGATTTCGATAATTTTGTACGATTGGCTAACGTCTGCGAAGTGCATTATCAAAAACTTTGAGCTCAAAGTGTTGTATCAAATTATTCCCAGACGCGTAGAACAAGCCCAGACGCTTGTCTGTACGCTTTTACTTTGTGAAAAAAAAAATTTGTTTTGAACAATTAGTTTACATCTGCGAATGGTTTTTTATGCAAAGTACGACACTTTCAGGCCACGAGATTATTCGCAGATGTGTATATTGTGCATAGTTGCTTATATGAGTACGATCGCATGAATTTTATTTGCGGTCGCTTAAAAATAATACTTTCAAAGAAAGAGTTTTTGTTTGATTTTATAGTCGGTCAAACAAACATTTAACTATTTACTACCGTGACAATGGCAAGAAAAAACCAATTCTTATGAAGTGTGGTAAAGACACGAGGGATGGACGCGACAACACCCACGTCACATGTTGAAAGCATTTTCGTTGTCGCCAGGATGTAAAATAAACGATTAGGCCACAATGGGTGGTAAAAACCAAAGATATCTGCATTACAAAAAAAAAACATGTATTTGTAAATTATCTTGAACACGAGTAAAACATTCATTCATTCGTCGTCATCGTCATCATCATCATCCAGTTCAACACAGCTCTCCTCATCCTCATCCACAGCCATTATACTGTCGTCCTCATCTGTTGGTAAAAAAAAATTGCTTGTATTTGCTCCATTATTTTGCAATTATTTTATCGTACGTGGAGCTTAAGATTAGTCGAACTTAATGTTCGGTTTGGACCTTTGTGTATCGAACAAAAGTTGTCCGGGCATTCTAAGTTTACGGGGGCGGCAAGGGGTAGGTCAATAGTGAAGTTTTACGTTTTGACTGCTTAAAATCATTGAATGGTTATAAAAAATAAAAACTTTTGGGCATTCAACGTCCACGTAGAACGGGGCCATAAGACCGATGCTCATTTTGAGATTTTTAGGGAGGGAAGAAGGGCGGTGGGTGGCAAAATGGGATGCTAGTAGAGCAGACAGGTAAGTAAATATAAACAATTTAAGTTAGGTAGCCCAATATTAGTATATTTTACAGGGTGTTACTAGAAACAATGTCCATTTGTGCAGAAAAATCACCTGTATTTCCTACAGAAATTAATCAACAGTGGTACACTTAGTAAATAATTGTTGTTAACTTGCATCTAATTATATTAGACTCTCCACACATATAAGACAAAAAACTTGTACTAATCAATAGATACGTATATGATAATGAAAATTGTGACAGTAAAACCGAAGTAAGTCATGTACAATAATTGTTTTTTTTTTATTCAAAATCAACGCTCCCGCAATGCTGCTAATTCGATGGAAGGCGCTGCTTATACATTACGCTTATGGAGCTTGTCTCCTCTATTTGTTAAACTCTTTGAACCTAGCACGCTCGAGGACTAATAGGAAAAATGACAACATCTCCAAGAAGGAGCAGTACCGCCAGTACCGGATCAAGGGAGTACCTTTCAACGATCAGTGGTGGGAGTATAACCGGTGCTCTCATTGAAATTGGGCAAGAGACTACGAATTCTTCGGTATATGTTTTACACAGATGTTTCAAACTATTAATGTGTAGTGTAGACGGTATTTACACACAATTCATATATTTATATAGGTATACATGGTAATTATAATACATTTCATGACAAAGCAAGACCCATAGAATACACTAGCTAAAATGATAACGTGCGGAACGTTCGTGAGCACCTGATACATTAATTTTATTGAAATATATGCAACTAGTAGGCGTCTGCAAAATTCAGTATGAGTAAACAGAAATCAGTTATTAACGCGGTTTGCACACACAGACGTAAATTGATTGTTCCACTGTGTATATGGTTTTCAAAGTTCTTAATCTTAATGTTAAAAATATTTATGCGGACGCTAAACGTCTGTGAAAAATATTTTAATATTGTTATACCATTATAGCAATAAACAAGTTATTCGCAGACGTGAGTTGATCGGTAAAAAATGTGTGTTATTTTTTACAAATTAACTTTTCCTTTACTTACACTTATACACGCGCGCAACGTCTGCGAATGCGTTCATAAATATCGGTATATCAAAAAATTTGAATATCTATTTGTGTGAAAAGTGAGCTTATTGTACAAAGTTACCGGAATCGATAACATAATCGGAAATGTATAAAAAATATCACATACACAACCAAATCGTCTGGGAGACTGTTCAAGTACTTAAAAAGACATTATATAACGGGTGACGCCTTTCGCAGACGTGAACCGATTGTTTTTAAAAGCCGATTTTCGATACAAATGCGATTGCCGATTTCAAAGACTAGTGCGCCACCTACACTTCTGCGATTGCGCTTCTCGTCACTTTTTTTTCCTAAAGTAAACTAATATTAACATCGCAGACGTAAACTAATTGATAAAAATAATGCATCTATTTCACAAAATCAAAAATTAATTAAAAATTGTTTTGCGGCAATGATAAAAAATATCTCGTAGTCGATTTTACGTGCTTAAGAAAGGTCTCCATGAGACGCAGACGTTAGCTAATTGTTCACCAGAGTCTTTCCCGTGCTACCGGTCGTCTAGAAATTTGCTTTTCGGTATACTTGGCATTGAAAACATCACATGCTTCCTGATGAGTTCTCAGCCTATCACCATATCCAACTATCATCAAAAGTTCTACTCGTTCTCTTTCACGTAAACGTAGTATTGCATTCACTAGTTTTACACTGTCTCAGAAGTGTCACAAAACTGAGGTTCCACGAGTGCCAGGAACAAAAAAGTTATCGACACTTTACACAAAAAGTCCTGTATCTCTCTGTTGTTAAGGTGATTGTTTTTTTATTATTTTCTTTGTTTTGTTTTTATGTCAAATGTTTTCATGCTAGTTAAAATAAAAATGTAGGCAACAAGATTTATCAGTCCATAAGGAAGTGGTACATTACTCGTGAATTTGCGAAAGGTAAGCTATTTTTACCTAAAATGTCATTTTTCCAAAAGAATGGCTCAGGTAATATCTTTTTTTTTTATATCACCAGAAAGCTAAAGGAATATACCACCAAAAACAGTAAACAAAAATGTCAATTTTCATTAAAAAAAAATTATGATGGCGTCATAACTCAAAAACAAATGACGTCATAAATTTTGGTATAGTGACAAAATATAGCATTTACAAAACTAAAATCGACCTGTTCGAAGATTTTTTTTTAAAATGACACATACCAATGATATGAATTTTGTGCGTTTCTTTAGTTTCACACTATACTTTTTGCGCAAACAGGAAAACGATTTATATTTAATTTATTAGAATTAATGCAAGAATATTAATATGAGATAACTACTTACTTAATGACGAGCTGAAACTTTATTATAGTTTTGTATATAATGTCTTAAATCACAATCTCATTGGCAAAACTTTTAGTAAATTACTTGTATACCATTCATAGAAAGGTCAATTATTTTAATTGCTCATTGATCACACTACAGTTAAACAGCTGGATTATATACTGTAATGAACTAGTGACAAAAACACATCAAAATGTTCTTCATGTTTCGTTAAAAATAATTCAGTTCTGCGTTAAAGTGAGCAACATTAAATGGTTATTTCTGAACACGCACAAAAGATGAAATATTATTCGGGAACTGATATTACCAACTTGGTGATGAATGCTAAAAAAATCTGAAATATTAGGATCAAAGAGAAAGGTACAAGTAGAAATAAAACTGAACTCAAATATCGAATGATAGGGTTGTCTGTGTGTCTGTATGTCTGTGTGCATGTAGACTACTTCTTGTAATGGCGATAACTTCTTTTGAATTTAAATTTTTTGTTTCAAAGAACCTCGCACATTTCTCAGATAAAATGGCCTTCCGTCAAATTATCTAAAACTTTGTTAGGTACTTCATATCATACTGATCAAAGGTTGTTACGGATACAATCCGATTCTGTGTCGTTTTTGCTGTAGAAGGCCTTAAAAGTGTATTCTTCTCCATTTAATCCTAGCGTCATTACATGTATATACCATTTAGTGTGTGTAAGATATAAATAAATAATTAAATACCTGAATTGGGTATTATATGTACATTTATTGCTCCAGTCAGAACAATGTCCTCTATTTAAAAATCAATTATTATTTGTTTGCTTATAATTGTCTTGAAACATATTTTTTATAGGATTTTGCAAACAGCAGAAAAAATAAGTATCTATAACTAAAAGAAAAACTATGTGTAAAAATATTAATGAAATCCGCGTTCTTTCGATAACCTTAATTCTGATTATGCTAGCAAATTAAAATCCTATTATGAATTTGTCTAATTTCTTATTAGACAACTCTCGTTCTATCACTAGCATCCACACAGTCCCCTACGGCCATGCAGATTAAACTAATATCTACATAACCCCCTACGATCATGAAGATTCAGTTAAAAATGAGAACAAAGGCCTAAAATGAATTTATTTATCTACCTTTTCATTAAAATGTAATCCATTAGAATGGAAAATTTTTAAGACAGAGTTGATGAATAAATTCATTTTAGGCCTTTGTTCTCATTTTCAACTGAATCTTCATGATCGTAGGGGGTTATGTACATACTAGTTTAATCTGTATGGCCGTAGCGGACTGTGTGGATGCTAGTGTTAGAATGAGAATTGTCAAATAAGAAATTAGACAAATTCATTTTAGGATTTTAATTTGCTAGCTTAACCAGAATTCAGGTTATCGAAAGAACGCAAAGATTTCATTAATATTTTTACACATTGTTTTTCTTTTAGTTATAGATAGTTATTTTTCTGCTCTTTGCAAAATCCTATAAACAATATGTTTCAATAAAGTCCTCGATGTTTACTGACATATTTGTTATATCAATATATTATTATGATACTAAATATTCATGTTTTAATAATCATGCCACCTACGTCTAATCTTGGCAATAATAGGCAGAGAACTAAAATTACAAGAAAATAAAAGCCAAAATTGAAGTAGATGGATCAACCTAAATAATACTCAGCTAGGTGATTTTCCTCACCTCTCAATTGAGTATAGGCAAAGGAATAGTCAGAATATAGGCAAAGGAATAGTCAAGTATTGGAAATGCAACATCTTACGTTCAAGATATTTTACGAGGGATAGTTTTGAAGATTTGCAGCTGGATACGCTAGGAATGACGGAGGTATCATAATACATCTATTATACCGCTTTTTCCAAACGCTACAATGCACCAGATATGGCTTAAATACAGGATTGATAATAAAAAAGATTGTAATGATGAAGCAGGTCAACTTGATTCAATTTGAATGGTATTATTGAAGTGCCAAATCAGGTACGAGAACTGTTGGTCCTTCTTCTCGCATAGCATTGGTCTTATGATATCTCGGGTATACAAAGCACAACAACGTATTAAATATCCATCATATAACCTGCTACACGCAATTTTAAATGCCATAGTAGGTCAATGTCACAAAATAATAATTATCTTCGATTACTTCAATAATGTACATTACTTTATCATTTTCCTGCTGTTGTATGTATATTATATATTTATTTTACTATTATATCGTTTCTACTTTCTATTGTTTGTTTACACACAAAACTGTATATACAATTCCGCTACACATGAAACGGTGCATATAATGCTGCTACGCTTTAAAGACCAAGTAGTAAGGGGTCCAAAGCTTTAAAAATTGAAATGACCCATTCCAACAAGGTAAATGATTTTTGGAAACGAATTCAGGAAGAGGGTCCTTAGGGGCATCAGAAATGGCTTGTTGGACTTTTGTTGGCGCGCAACTTCTCCACAAGAAAAAAACATGGCCGAATGGTATTTCAAGAATTTGTGTTTTTAAACATTTACCTCTTCCTAAAAAATTAACTACTTGCGATATCAATCTGATTTTTTATATCTATATACTACAAACACGAGCGCATCTATCTGTACTAATAGACCTTCAAAATCACTTACGGTTTTTTTCTAAATAAATCCAAAATCTCATGAACGAATTTTGTGTGTTTGAAATTTCGACGTGCGGGCAACTATATTAAATATTCGAATTTTGTATCTATTACATACGAATGAAATATGGTCTAAAGATCAAAAAAGTTTTTGCAAAAAAAAATAGCTCGATATCTGATACAGTTTTCGAGATACGGATTTTTAAATTCGACCGTAATTATGTCTTGTTATTAGCGCGCAACGTGACAGCTACGGCAGGGCTCGTTCTGTGCAATTGTGGATAGATCATATATTAGTCTAATACCTAATTTGATTTAGGTGTTATATTATTCTTGATCATTAGATCACTCATTGTCTGAAAATTATTAAACAATTATTTCGCTGCAATAAATACGTGGTTTTAAATTATGATGTAATTCGTTACATGTAATATACTGCCGTCCTAAGCCAAAATGACGTACTTCATTATACGCTCTTCTTGAGATATTTGACATTTTATGCCGCTAATCTCAGCACATCTTATTTTTTTAAATAGTTTCATTCTATTTCTTAATTTAATTCTATGAGGCAGATGCAAAAATAATGGTTTATTGATTATTGAAAAAAGCCGGTCATTTAACAAGGAAACTTTGAAGTACGTCCAATTTGCTTAGGAAATTTTAAGTTCATTTTGGTTTATGACAGTATATCTAGACTTGCAAATAGAGTACGAAATCGTTAATAAGTTTTAATAAATTGAGTTTAAAAATAAAAATTGACCTAAACTTCGAATTTAAAAAAAGTACGATATGACTTAAGAAAACAAGCCCTGAATATTGGTGTAAATAAGGACAAATGTTGCCCAACAATGTGAACTTGGATTCCTCACGCCTAGCATAAAATTTGAAGTGCTGCGATGAACAAACGAACACAATAATATTTACGAAAGGTATGTTTAATTTTTCCAAAATAGAAAAACTACAAAAGTTTTGTGGGTATACGACAACAAAGGGTATTTTATAGTATTCACGAAACCAATAAATAATTAGGTGAAAAACATGAAGAAGAAAATATTTTAAATATTGTTTATTGGCAGTCTATGTATTGTGTGACCTGTCAGTTATTCTTTCCGAAGGGGAAAAAGTGGGCAGTTATAGTTGCCTTAAATCAAACAGGCCATCTAAACAGTTTGACTAATCTTGGAGATAACTGCGATGCAATTGGTGATCGTGTCATTGAAGATGGTCGTAAGACCTATGTGAATCGGTATGGCCATAGTGAGTTTAATTAGATTCACCAAGGTAGCATTTATTTTCCATAAAGTTATTAGACATACTTTCGCTAAGTCCTACAAGAGAGCTTACTTACTGCATTTGAAACGGTCATTAAGTCCAGTAGTTTGGTATGCTTAGCTTAGCTTGCAACTGAAGTACTTAGCGAACCAGGGTCAAACCCTGCTTACTGCAAAATAATTTTAATTGTAAAAATTATTCACAAGAAGTGGTTTAGATTCTCCTATACTTTCCTTACCTAACACAAAACTCTGGATTTTAAACAAATTACCTCGGTGACTTGAAAAACGGTTAAGAAAACACATCACACTCTTCCAGAAAATTTGGATATCTGATAGAGAATAACCAAATAAACCCACAAATGATGACAAAAAACCACAAGTGGTAAAAAAAAAACAAAAAGTGGAATTGTAAAGTAGAGTGTGACTAAAATTGTTGATGTTCTGTTGCATGTGCATGTGACCTTTCCTACAATTGTTTTAAGGGCAGAAATAATACAGAGCAGTGTTTAACAGACAGTAATTCTTACTAGTCTAGTAGTGCTTTGTCGATGCTTACTGAGCTGTGTATAATTATGCATTATTATTATTATTATTATTACTTATAAATTACACGTTTTGTGTACGTGTTTATATTTTATTTCTATATTGTATAATGATGGTATATATAATAAATATCTCCATATACAACACCTTCATAACCTATAGATCTAATAAATAGTATGCCAAATGAGTTTCATTTTACATATTAATATTTTCGTAAAATTATAAATAATAATAACACAATATCAAAAATGTATTGGCTTACTATCTTGATGCATTACAATTAACCACATAGCAGTACGTGAGATAATAGCCGCATGGTAATAGGAGTATCACGGACCTAAATTATGGTTTAAATTGAAAAGTCTGTAACTCAAAAATTGTAAAAGATATGGAGCTAATTTTTTTTGCAAAAACTTTTTTGATCTTTAGACCATATTTCATTCGCATATAATATATAAAAAAATTAAACATTTAATATAGTTGATCGCACGTCGAAAATTCAAACACACAAATTTGCTTCCTGTGATTTAGGATTTATTTAGAAAAAAATCGTAAGTGATTTTGAAATTATAACAGTACAGATATATGCGCTCATGTCAGTAGTATACAAATATAAAAAATCACATCAATATCATACGTAGTTAATTTTCTAGCGAGAGGTATATGTTTAAAAACACACATTCTTGAAATAACGCTCCGCCATCTTTTTTTCTTGTGGAGAAGTTGTGCAAGCGCCAAAAAAAGTCCAACAAGCCATTTCGGATGCCCATTAGGACCCTCTTTCGATATGCGAGCTCAAAATTTATTTACCTTGCTGGAATGGGTTACTTGGCGATTTAGACGGCTTTCGAAGGTGTGGACCCTCTACTAAAGAGTCGACTTAATAGTGGAAGCGCATGCGGCTAGATTAGGGGTTTCGTGGGAAATGAATAGCAGCCTTTACACGGGAGAGATTAACCGCGTTATTGAGGAACGTGCGATAATGCATAGGAATGAATGCGCGCAAATTTGGACGCGTAAAACCGCCCGCCGAAAAACTTGAAAATTACGTCTTGCTTGCGTGGCGCGGTTAAGTATGTGTAAAAATCGATTGCGCGAGCAAAAGTGCCCGGATAATTGGATAACTGTGTTCAATCACTCGCTATTAGCTCAGCGTGTGGAATTTGTGAAATTTACACGCTTTTTTCAAACCAGAGAATTAGCGCGCTTTCCTTTGGACAAGCACGCCACAAATCATTCGGTTAAACCTGTCCTTTGCAACCACATTTACACGAAAGGTTATACGCGCGCGATTGAACGGGCGTTTCCAAATTCGCGCGGTTAAAACTTCTCGTGTAAAGGCCGCTAATGTTTGATGATGGAGACATAGTTATTTCATTAAAAGGCATCTTTCTATGTATGAAAATCCATGTTTCCACCTTCAGCTTCGCGAGTCTCAGCTTCTGCACCTTCTGAAGATTAAAATATTTTAATTAAGATATCTCAAGAACTATTCATTGTAGGAAATTCGTTCTTTCGTCAAATTAGAGATTTCTTTGTGACGAAGAAAAAAGCTATTATGGATTTAGAGGTTTCTCTATGCATTCTTCAGTTATTCGGAAAAAGCAACATTTTTTTAAAGAAAGTTCTCTGTCATTTCATCGATGTAAAACAAGCGGAACACTTTTTCAAAAATATTCCTGAATAAAAAAGTCGCACCTGTTCTTTAGCTTTAAAACGATGTATATAACAATAAATACCAACGTGTGAAATTCACATTTCGCGCCACCGACTGACCAGCCGCAAATATAGAAACACCGTTAAAATGTGGGTCACGCGCAGACTATTTTTCGATTTTTTCGCTGCTTTTCAGATAAAAAAAGGTCTTTTGAGACATTTAGCAAGTACGCAAGAGGAAGCGGACACAAAACTTATATTGCATTCTCTAGCAGCAGCCAAGGAACATTCAACATCAAGAGAATCACTTGCTCTCCAGTATTTTATCTCTTATTGAAGTTAATACTACTGACGACTTCTCCTACCATATCACATTTCAAACAGGAAGTGGATCCAAGAGAAGAGATCTAACAGCTTCATCCGTAGCGTCTGTGCTAAGCAAAGTACAAAGGGAGGCCCTGTTAGCAATGCATGGCATTATTGTGATGCGACACAACCGGAGGATTTTCAAAAAAAGGTAATCATCCTTCTGCAAAATTATGCTTGTCAAAATTTATAACGAGATATTTATTTCAGGAAAGTTCTCTTTCTGGAAAACATTAAAAATTCACCTGAGAGTCCTTCAGTCTCTTGCGTTACTTGGACATGCAGAAACAGACCTAAATGTCATAATGGATGATTTTGAAAACTTCAGTTGCATCGTTTGTACTTAATAATGTAAATATTAGAAAATTCTGGGATATGTGGTGGTGGTGCTTTACCAAACAACAACTACAAGGCGAGCAGTTGTCACCTACAAGAAGTAGTTTCTATACGGCAATAAATAGAGCTAGGTTGCAGCTTCTTATATGGACCAGTTCACACATTGCAAAGGTCCCTAATCTGTACCCCTTGAATTTTGGATGGCGACAAGAAAATAATATATATATAAGCCAGTTTTAACAATCGTAGAACATATTGCGCCACTTGAAATTTTAAACTTGATTTCAAAGTTTCTGTGACTCCAGAAGATGTAAGTGTTTTATTAATCACTTACGATGTACAGAGCTTTGTCTCTGCGAATGAGATGAACAAGTCGGACAATAATACGGACCAAGAAGAAACGCCAGTAACTGGCCTCAACGATGACAGTAGTGACGAGGGTCAAGAACAAACAACCTCAATAACAGACCTCAGCGATGACAGCGACATGGAAGATTTGTTAAATGTCTTGAACGTGCTGTTCATTTATTTATGCGTTAGTTAATTATGTTTATTTCATTAGGCTCTGTTTCTCAAATTTCTGTACAGGTTTAAAAATATAAAATTTCAATGGACCAACTTTTATTCACATTCAGATCAAACAGTTTCAATGCAAAAATAATCACTGGTGTATATCACATAAAAAAGGTTCTTGAAACTGCCTACGAATATATTGATAATTGTGGAAAACGATGTATAGGTAAATGCAATTCATCTATTCAAGACAGGACATTTTGAAATAATGCATCATTTTAGTTGAAAACTGAATTTGTATAGTTTCCACCGAAACAACATAGATATCTCACATCTCCTTATTCTGTTGAATGCTATGTTGCATAAATGAATTAAATTAATGACAGGTATCCAAACCATTTTGAAGCTTACACCATCACCTACAATTGTTTGGAAGCATGTTTCAATTCAAATGCAACAAAAAAACAAATTTTCAAATTACCTCCCTAACTATTCGAAATATGACAAAAGTTTATTACCTAAACGTTTTTCTTTCTATAAAAAAATGCAATCATTTAAAAAAAATCAAACCGCTATCTCATACCGTTCACTGGATATGAAGGATTGAAGAGAACACTCCATGATGGGTGAAGGGGGGGGGGGGTTGAAGGTCGAAGCCCGCTCATCTAAGGGTGGTAACGTGAGTTATCTTAAATAAGACAATGTAACTCGACAGAAAAATTATCTTTCTAACTTTAATCATTTATTTCTCACGCCATGACACATGCGCTTCCACTATAACGGCAAAAACGACTCATGGAATCGCATTCTATCCATATTAAATTTTGAGCAACGGAATATGAAATAGCAAATTTCAAAGTTTCAGAAAATTTAACAGAAGGCCATTTTACATAAGAAATATGCGGAGATCTACGGAAAAAATATGAATATACCCAAACTGTATAATATACAGTGTGTCTTAGGTTTGAGGGAACGTAGA
This sequence comes from Stenurella melanura, assembly GCA_963583905.1. Taxonomy (NCBI): domain Eukaryota; kingdom Metazoa; phylum Arthropoda; class Insecta; order Coleoptera; family Cerambycidae; genus Stenurella; species Stenurella melanura. The sequence goes on from OY757309.1 coordinate 202,338,689, forward strand.
TTAAAAAACATATCAGTTTTATATTAAAATGTTATCAAGGAGTTTTTAAAAAAACTATTACCAAATGAATGAAAGGTGCAGTCGTGTGCTGCGCAATGCAAATACCTATTAAACCTATAATTTCTGTTAGTCATTTTTCTCAAATGTAGGATATTTGTAAAATAATGATTGAATATTCCATATTGATTGAGTCCCATTCATTACATAGAGTAACGTCAAATAGAAGCCCACTAACTGACATCTTTATATAAAATATGTTTTATTGCAATATTACGACGAATTGTTTGTAAAATTTTTGATTGAGCACGAGAAAGTATAAACATATCGAAACTGCAATATGTCTCTCGAACGAACTTTACGTAAATTAAAAGATGTGTCAATTTAACTATAAAATATTAAAGTGTTTTTAATAAGACTCTTAAGAAGCGAATGTAAGTTGCCGTTACCAAATAAAAATACCCAATAAATACTATAATACAATAAATTCATGTTAGACAAAAAAATTCTTATTTATTTGTAACATATTTAAGATGACATGGTAGAATACACTCTATTGAAATAGGGTCATATTCATGATATAGAATGGTCATTCTACATACAAGCCTCTGGTGATCACCAGAGGTGTGTAAATAGTCGTGTCTTATATAAACTAAATCACTGTGTCTCAAATTCCAGCGAACTTTATGTAAATAGGGTCATATACCAGTATTTTTTAAACGTGATTTTAGAGGTTATTTAAAATGAACTAAACTGAACTATTTCAAAACAAGCAAGAGTTGCAGTGGGGCGTTGCTATTGCGAATATCTGTTTCAACAATAAAAAATATTGGTTGTGTACGTAATCTCAGTGACAAAATGTTAATCAAATAGATACTTGTAATCGGCGACACCCGGCTGCAACTTTCACTTGTTAATATTTAAGTTGATAATAAAGGTTTATATACCGGGTGAGAGGAATATCCCTACAACTTTGGTAATATTGTTCTTGGGGCTTTTTTAAAGTTTACAATAACGAATGAAAGAGTAAAGAAGCAATCAATGAAACCCCTGATTAGAAAGTTATTACAAAATATTTCAGTTAATGTGCTTAAATATCAGATGAGCGCAGCTCAAACCGATTTACAAAGCTAGAGGCTGTCGTCAATAGAAATGGTGCCGTTTCTTAGTTCCTAAGTGCTTTATTGTTTCAAATAAATCACAATTAAATAATTTATTTAAGAGCTATATATTCTAATTTATTGTGCAAAATTAATTAAGACTTTTTACATAACTAAGTTTAATTTTTGTAATATGGTGAAAAATTACAACTCGAAAAATATATATACATTACTCTAAAATTCATAAAATAATAGTTCATAAAATTACAATAAAAGCTAGAATGTTAAATTTTAACCTGGAAATATTATTGGTTTACGAATTTCAATATAACGATTTGCACGCCACTGGTATTTGGTCGAGTGTACTGAAATGAAACCGCATAGAAATTCGCAAGAACAAAATCTGTAACGTCAAAATTAACAACAAGAACTTAACCTAACTGCAGTCATCTAAGTAGCATTCAATGATATCATTACTTTCATAATTTTATACTCAGACGCCGTTGGAATTTTTTTATAATTTTTAGGTAACATCACTTACAGTTTTAAGGGCTCTCTTTTTAAAATTATTCGGAGAAAATGTCAATGACCGTGCATACAAATCAATACTTTTTTGACAATAAAATCACTCTTAACTATTCATAATAATGTAACGCGTGTTTTTATTCAATAGCGTAGAAACGGCTTTCCAGCAACTTAAAAGAAAACTTAATATACAAATCTTTAAAATTGCAATAAGTGAGTGTACAAAAAAAAACTCTTTGGTAATTTCATTTCGTGAGGTATCAATCGTACACTTAACGAATACAAATATTTTTAATTCAAGGTCATACAATATTTTTCTGTTTGAATTATTCTATTTTAACATGCATTAGTTATATGAAAATGTACTTGTTAAGTTTTTATCCACATATTAATTTTTCTGGGTAATATATGACGCAAATCTCTCTGGAATTAATATGAGAATCTACCCATTTTTTTCTACGCAAAATTGATAAATAACTTCATATTACGAAGATGAAATCCATATCAGTATACAATAACTTACACGGGTTCGTATTTTTATGTAGAAACGAAGTTTTATCAGTAAATTGTTAAACAAATACATGTTATCTATTGATTTATTATCTGTATCTGCTAAAAAAAATTGACATTAAAGTATAGAATTCCGATTTTTGTAGACAAAATAAATAAATAATTATTACGTTTAACTGAATAGTCTTTAGAAACACGTCTTTTACCATAATCTTTTATTCTTAACTTTAACATTCTTTCTTCTTCTTACTAACGGCGCCTTATGTGATTTCGTCTAACTAGCCTTCGTTTGCTATATGACAACATCGACTCATCTACCCTAGTTTCCTGATAGGCGATCAGCTTTACCAGTGTTTTCTCCTATCTGTTCCTTAGTGACAGCTCCACAATGTTTTGGAGAGCAACCTCTCCACCCTTTCCAATCTTCTCTGAACCATCAACCGTTATATGTTGATTAATTGCTTGACTTTACTCGTCAGTTATCAGAAGATAGATGTTTGTTGAAGGACTGTTAGGGTGCGGTGGTTAAGGGAAGAACTAAGGTTTCTAACTTGAGGTTTGTACATGATACCATTTTGGTTTCACCAAGCGAGGATGAGCTCATATACCTACTGCACAGTTTCCAAATAATTATCTTTGAGGGTGGTTTAAGTGCAAATTACAACAATACAAAAATTATGACAATAGAAAGAGCAAATGGCAGCTAGCTAGACACGTTGAGGACAGGTGATTGTGAAGTACTATAAACAATATGGTTTATCCTGTAGCCAGAACACTGCAAGAAGGAGAATCGGCGAAGAATAGAGATGGCAAGATGGACAAGTTAAGCAAAACTTGATATGATAGAAATATCACGGGACACAAAAAGATCAGACTTCCTAACGCTCTAGTTTTCTCTATCTTTATTCAAGCCTTTGAGGCATGGACTATTAAGAAGGCAGACAGGCGGCAGATTGATGCTTTCAAGACGTGAGTCTGCAGACGTTTGTCGCGAGATCACTGGACAGCCGATCGCACCAAGAGCTCAATTTTTCCAAAAAACATGTCCACCAAAGCGCCTCTCTAGCATCGTATTTTTGACTTCTCAATTTTAGGCCACATCAATGGATAACACAGGCACACAAAGAGAAATGTCGAGTGCGAGAAGGCAGATCTGTATTCTCATGTATCTTGACCTGCTGAATACGAATCCTATGTTCGTTTTGCCCGATTGGCTCTTGCATTCTTCCTAACCTCAAAAAACATCGTCAGATTGCCCGAGAAATTTCAAACAAGTAAATAAAAAGCTTAAATGAGCTGACCACTATTTCCATACGTTTCTTGGGGTGCTGATACCGAATGATGGCGGCACGATGATCTATGGTCATTTTTAAGGGAGATACACACCGTTAAACTGAAAGGTCCGAGGATTTCGCTTCTCCGACGACATGGGTTCGCCTCGGGAGCAACTGCATCCGAACAAGAGACCATAAAAATATGGAAAAATTCAGAGATATGCAAAAGGAACAGAGAAATGGAGTGGCAGACATCCCTACAATACTTCGTTTCCGAGATAGGACCGCTCAAAGCTACTGGAAGGAGAATATCTCTTTTTTTCCTCCACTTCTCGAGACTCTATCTTGGAAACTAAAAAAGCTATAGACATCCGCCAATCGATGTCTCTCACCATTACGTATCCCTGAATTTTCTCAAATTTTTAGCGACACTTTCATTTTTTTTCCAAAATTTTGAAGGTGGATCATCTAACAAATGTACGCGTTTTCGACATCTCTTCACATTTCACGCTCTAATTTTTTCCACACAAAATGGTCCCTCCCTTTTTCTGCTTAATCGATTCGAAATTAAATTTTCTATCAGATGGTGGGTAGCACAATGATCTTCGATTTTTTTTAGCGAGATACAAGCCACCAAAGTAAGAGGTCCGAGAATTTCGCTCCTCGAACGACACGACCCAAACCACGTGGGCAGCTGGTCCTAAACGAAAAACCTTATAATTCCGAAAAAAAATCAGGAATACGTAAGGAGTTGTGATAAATCGAGTGGCAAACCAGAAATCTCTCTTTGCGTATCACTGATTTGTTTCATAAATTTATGGTCCCTCATTCGGATGTAGTTGCTCCCGAGGCGGACTCATGTCGTCGGAGAAGCGAAATCCTCGGACTTTTGATTTTGGCGGTGTGTATCTCCCTTAAAAATTACCATAGATCATCATGCCGCCCACATTCGGCTCAGCTACCCAAAATATGTATAGAAATGGTGGTCGTTCGTTTAAGTTTTTTATTTACTTGTTTGAGATTTTTCGGGCATTCTGACGGTGTTTTTTGAGGTTAGGAAAAATGCAGGAGCCAATCGGGAAAAACGGACATCGGATTCGTGTTCAGCAGGTCAAAATACATACATACATACGTCTTCCTTCTCGCACTAGACTTTTTTTCTTTTTATGTGCCTGTGTGTAATTGACCAGGAAAGCCAGATGCCAAGTAGTGATAAAGACGACCACCAAAACGTTGAGCTAATGTTGCCAAGCAGCTAATGGAAAGAGTTTTTAGTGAGGCCGTATACAGTAGCTGCGATAGATACAGCAAAGGAGGGCTAAGTACAACTAGAACAGAACATGAATCATGAAACGCTCATTGTGAATAATAAGATCATAAGAAAGAAAAATTGTACATATGTCACGTCGTTGTTGTATATAAGTAAAGAGAAAGAGAAATGAGTTTATGAAGTTTAAACTACTAGTATACATAAATATACATTCACTCTCACCCACATACACTCAAGCACACATATACAGAGATCCGGCACGCAACCGAGCCCCTGGATAGGTGATTGCCTACAAGCATACAAGGGGGCGTCGTTGACGACCACAGGTGGCTGCTATGAGTTAAAATACTCTGTTACATCAGCTACAGTGGCCATCATACTCATAGATTGAGATACAGTATAATAATATACAGTTGGGTCACTTCCCCTTATTTTTGTCTATGACCCCCCTCTCTCGCCATCGACGCGTGGACTACACTCAGTATAAAACAAGTTAGTTCTCGATTATAATGCGCGAATACAAAGTCAATTGTTCAAGAGTTGCAAAATACAATTACATGTTGCGTATTATTTGCTTTCGTGTTGAAAAGTTCAAAACGATTGGAAAAATGAGTACTTACTGCAAGTTATTTAAATTAACAAAAATATAATAGCACCTCCAGCTGCTTCCAGTGCAATTTTTTTAGAAATCGTACAAATACCAATGAACTATTTGAATCATTACATTATTATTATGCGTGTAACACCATGACAATATTATTTAATATTTGAAGCTGTTTCCTAATTATGTGAATTTTTTGCTATGACTATATTACAATCATTGAGTTAGAAGGTAATTACAACATAGGACATAACCAACAAATTTGACATTTAGTTCGGTACGCAGCGCGTGTTTTAAAACTGATGCCATTCCCCTCTGTGCGCGTGGTCTTTGCGCACTCAGTCTGGTCTAGAGCATAAAAAACGAAACCATATCCCATTTTTTCTACATAAAGTAGATAGGGAGTGAGTAAATAAATAATATTTTCCAGAAATTTGACTTACCGGAGGTGCGTTCACATCGTCCTTTCTATTAAAATCCGACCAACTGGTGCAAGTGTTTGGCTCGGCCTTTCTTTTTCGCCACCATACACAAACGCAGATTGAACTTGCTGAGACTGTGGCGGTGTCTGTGGCGGACACGAAGGCTTTCCTATCTTGAAGTCCAGGAAACTCACACTCACGTTAGTGTAGTTGTCAGCTAATTCAAATTTGGAGATATTTGAACACAGTTTTCGAGAAATCCTTATTCGGAAATCGAGTCGCTTCTTTAACAGTGAGCTTATGGTGCTGGTTCGTAAATCGTCTACTTATATTCTCAGGCGAGCCCCGTGTTCATCTGTCTTGTGAAGAGGCTTCTGCACGCAAAGGCTCCAAATTTGAATTACCCGACAACTACACTAACGTGAAAATGAGTTTCCTGGACTTCAAGAATGGAAAGCCCGCGTGTCAGCCACAGACTCCGCCACAGCCTCAGCAAGCTCAATCTGCGTCTGTGTATGGCGGCGAGAAAGAATGGCTCGAGAAGTGTGCTACACCAAATAATTGCACCAATTGGTCGGATTTTAGCAACAAAGACGATGTGAATGCACCTCAGGTAAGCCAATCTCTGGTACAAATGATTTATTTATGTCTTTTGTCGTAAAATTTTAACGTTTTTTTTAATTTCAGGGACAAATTTAAATCTACGGTGTCTATTTTGCCGGTCTTCAATGACAAATCTCAATCTATGAGTATGATGGCAGACAACATGGGCATTGTAACTGATGTAACAGAGCATTTGAACCCGAAGCAGTCACCTGTGTTCGTCAACGACTCCCCCTTGTATTCTTGCAGGCAAATACCTGTCTAGGGGCCCGGTCGCAGGGCTCAAGGTGCCTCCACATTTTAATGGGGCCAACCAACATTCCTACAGAGTGACATCTCTCTAGTCGTGTAAAGTTGTAGCTGGATTCATCGCTTAGGGGCCCTACTAGTATATCCAGGCACTTAAAATTGTTGTCTAACAACAACAATACCAAAATAGAAACAAGAATACATGTTTTCGCATTTGTCTGGTTAGAATATTGAAAAAGTACAAAGAACCATACACATAAGGAGCCAAATTGTCTTTCTAAAACTTATTTATATTGAAATTATTACTTGCAGGTAATGCTTCAATTTTTTTTTTTTAATTTTCGGTTATGGCAAGGGGAGTTTTTGATGGTTGCAGAAATGTGTGCTTATTTATTAAAGACACTGTAATAAAAGGTTTAATATTTCGGAAGAAATTGTTTTTAGAAGTAATATATTACACATAAGTATGTGATAACAGAATTTTAAAATGTGATCTCAATAAATGCACGATTTTACTTTTTGGAGAAGAATTTTATTATCGTGAGTAATGAATGATATAATAGGGCGGATTAATAATGTCTAGACAATATTCATTATAATAATTTTTTGTCAAATTCGATGTGTAATAATTTTACGCTTAAAAGTGAGTTACATGGCTATTTAAGTTTATAATAAATAATATACGGTAATAATAACACACGACAGTAGAACCCTCTTTACCCTTCAAAACCTGAAGTGATCTATTCGAGTATACCACGATTAATTTCTTTTTCTGAAACAGTCCCAGGACATGATCGGAAATCGAATCCAGGACTTCAAAGTGAGAGCTAAGAGTGCTTACTTCTCGACCACGCAGTCATACTATTCAACGGTCGATTGATTTCCCTTATTGTAATATTTCCAAAATGAAATGTTGTTAATATAGTTGCAGGCAGACCTTTGATATTTTCGTTGAGTGTTCATCGAATGAGTTGCAGATGCAATGTTTTTTTTATTGAAGGATAGTTGTACCTTTTTGTATATTTAATTTTCTTCTGCAGCAATAGATAAACCTTTCAGATACTTTTAAAACAAAACGTTAATAGACTCAGTATTACCGAATAATCTGTCACAGCCAGGTGTTCCAGCTGCAACCGAGGAGCTCGATAATGTTAAGTCAAAGTCTATTTTCGTTTGGTAGGTATGGTACACAGGGATCACTTTCCCATTTAAATAGAAATTTTGATGGCGATTCAGAGAGTCGAAACGTCTTTTGCAAATAATCATAGTCAGTAACATCATAGTCTTTGCAATATTGAATTTAACGGATTTAAATGTCCAAAAATAAAGCAATTATCGGTAGAAATGAATTTAGAAATTTTATCTCTTCACTTATCTAACATAGATTTATTGAAGAGAGATAATGATCGACGATGATTCAAGCATCTTAGAACCGATAAGAAATATTTTAATGCAGAGCCTAACCAGAAATGGAAAACCATAAATACTATTCCAAACTCAATCTCCGTATGATAACTTCTCTTGATAAAAATCATCGACATATGCCAAATAAATTCCTTGCCTTTGCGTATTTTGAATTTGTGTAGTATACCAGAAATAATGATTGATCATCATTTCTGGTATACTACACAAATTCTGGTTTTGTTTGGAAAAGTTAAGTGACTGTTTCAACGTATCAGTTAAAGAGAAGCTTACTAGAGGCATTTTTTACCAAAATATAAATACAAAGGATCAAGATGGGTGCAATACAGCAAGGCGCTTTCAGAAATCTGCGGGGGGTACACATACTCTTAGTTACGCTACTGCTTTGTACCTAGTTTGACAACAGTCTCTGAAAGATTTATACTTTACTTGGTGACGTTACTTTGATTTTTCCGGTAATGACGATGAACGCGCCATAATTGTTGCTTCGTCAATCTGCCAACCACTCATTTTAATAATAAATTAAAGCCTTCATATGTTGATTGTTGGAATCATTTGCAAATAAATAAATTAGATACTCTGGGAACAAGCCAAACGTAACTAGCATATCCATATGTCTCTGTTGCTCATATTCATAAATAACTAATGTCAGAAATAAATAATTCAAACATCAAAACTGAAAACCAGAAGTTTTCTACTTTGTTGTTGTGAGAGTAAAAATATGTAACATGCAACTCGAGAAGTAAGTAGTTTTGACCAATTTTGAACTCAATCTTTCCTTAAATGCCCGTGTAAAGGATTTGAGCAACAAAAATTTTAGTGCTTCAAAGATATGTGGAATATTGATGGTATAATAAGATTCTTTTAGCACAATTCTTCGAGGATCCTATTCTATTCCAATTGATGGTAATTTTAATTACTTTGTTTAGAACTGCTAGATACTAAAGCGAGTGTAAAGCGATCTAGTAAGGGAGCGGTATCAATAGCCATATAAAAAATTCCTCTTTTATATGGACAACTGAAAGTTGTGCTTTTCGCTTTTTTAATAGAGGATTTGCGTGGGATAATTGTACAGTGTGACACTCTGGACATGGGAACACCCCTGTAAGAAATGTGTTTATTGGATTTTGACAATTTAAAAAAAGTTAGAGTTTCAATTTACAAGCACTACTATGAATTTTCTTCAATGTCAAAAATGAACAGATTTGGCTAGCGATTTTCTTATTGAATACTTAAGTATACCACTGGATTCAGAAACCTCTCATTTGGGCAAATCCGAAATCTGGTAAAAAAAACTCTTAATAAGGACAGATCTATGACAAAATTGATGTAGGCAGTATTTTATGGAAACACCGCTGTAAAAAGTGTGTGCTGGATTTAAAAAAATGTATAGACTATAAAAAACTTTAAAATATGACAAAACTTAGAAGCTGAATCCAGTAGTATAGTTGGATTTTCAATTTAAAAAATCGCTAATCAAAAGGTACCTCGGGATAAGATAGGTCAAATATCCTTGATCACGGATCTGAGAATATATCCGATAAGATCGTTTCTTGGATCTAAACAATAAGATTACAGCGCAGCGTCGGTACGACCGTACGTCATCATCCCTGCTCAAAAAGAGTTTTTATTTTTAAAATTCTGAAGAAATTCATGCATATAGTAGTCCCATTGGCCTTTAACTTCAATTTTGTTGGGCTCTATTGGATCCCACTATGGCTCCTAAAAAACTTTTAAAATCATTATTTTTTTTGTACCTAGCAAAGAAATGCGTAGAATTTTATTTCATCATATTATTTGTGGCCAAAAAACGCAAATTCTAAGGTAGTTTAAACATTTTCAAAACCTGTGCGCCAGACCTAAAATTCAATTTCTTCATTATTTTAACGAAAAATCATGTTCCTTAGATAGCTTTGAAAGCTTGGCTTTTTGTAAAAAAAAAATAAAATCAAAATCAGTGCTTTTGAGCAGGCGGGCAATTTTGATTAACGGACTCAGTAGAAGGTCTACAGAGTCTGTACTTCAAAATTGTCTTTTAGGTCCAATGAACGATCTTATCAGACTCCAAAATTTACGATTAAGGGCATTTGACGTACCTAATCCCGAGGTACCCTTTGTTAATTTTTGACAGGAAAAAATCATAGTAAGTTGACCTTGAAAATTGAAATTAATTTCTTATTTTTATTATAAAGTAAGGGTTTTAATAATAATCTGTATTTAAAAAAAAACATTAAAATCAGGTAATGAACACATTTTTTACAGAGTTTCGATTCAAAGTGGGTCACACAGTATATAACAAATATCTAATATTCTTACAGAAATAAATTATACATTAGGGCCATTGAATGATTTCGGTGATTAGTTTTGCACACAATTAAAAATACAATGTTTTAAAACCTAAAATATCAACATATTTCGTTAAGAACTTGAAATTTCGAAATTCTTCCTATCATAAGATTTCATCGAAGCGGATTCTCCGAACAAAATTTCCAATTTTCACAAGAAATTCAGCAACCTCAAAAACCCCTTGTTGTACATATTACATTATTCTTTAAACTGTAATATACAAAAATGGAGAGGCCGCCATATTGGATTTTTCCCTCGGAATTTTCCAATTTTTACATCTAATTTGTAATCAGCGACCTGGAAAAGTTCCCATAGAGCCTATTTTGAATTCCTTAAATAAATATTTGACCATCTAGAAACATATGAGGATACTTGTAGAGAACAATACAATTTTCCAGGCTCTTCATTTCATAAGTATTTTTAGAGAAATGGAAAACTATATCAAAATTTCGCACAGAGAAATCTAGAAACATATGAGGATACTTCTAGGGAACAATACAATTGTCCAGGCGCTTCATAAGTATTTTTAGAAAAATGGAAAACTATATCAAAATTTCGCACAGAGAAATCAATAGGGAATTGTATGAAAACTATTTTAAAAATACTGGAATTTTTCTTGAAAATTGGGTTCTGAACTGGATCGATCCCTTCTTCAAGCGGGTGATATAATAATCAACATACAGCCAGCAGTGGATTAAACAGACAAGATTTGTTTATTTTACTTTAGTTTAGTTTATTAATGTAGTCTATTTCCTTATTCAAACTGAAAAAATTAAAAATTAAAATTGAGATGATATTAAACATGGGGAATGAAATAGAAAAATACCCGGAATTGGAAAACGGAAACTGGAACTAAAACTGATTGCTTCAAAAACAAACCAATATACAGGGTGTACAAAATATTCTCTCGGGCCGCTTAACCCGATGAAAAAGGCTCTTTTTACCGCGAGACAGAGCCCTTCCCTGCACCTCACCGTAAATGGATATTTACCTGTGGAACGGTTAATATAAATAAATGCTCAGCGGCGAGCTAAAACGCAGATTCCTAAGAAACATGAAACCATATTATGCAAGCAAGCGGGAGGCGGTGTACACTGCCAGAAAAAAAAAAGAAACAGAAGAATAAATAAGATGATAATAGATGGAAACTTAAGGTGGCTATTCCCTAGAAAGGGACATCCGATAGGGAAATGTTTATTATTTTTTGCCATAACTATTTTTTCTTTGTACGTATATTTAAAAGAAACTATAACAGTACCTAAGTAGTACCATAACAAGAACATTACTATGAATTTTCACTCAATAATTTGAATGATTTGCAAAATAGCTAGATTTAAATTGAAAAATTGTGTTAATCTTCCTATTTCGTATTTTGCCCCACTGTGCGATGCAGAGATATTTCTCGTGAATGTCAGCCTAAATCCGGGCATCAGTTCTAGAAAGACCCTGTTGTTATGTTCAACTTTGAATAAAGTATTTTTGTATTTATTGGATTTTATGTGTCAGTAAGATACTAAACATGGCTGAAATATACTTCAATAAACATTAAACCATAGTACTCCAAGTGAAAAGGACAGTCACTTCTTGCATTCACATTGCTTCAGTTATATGGGTTCCTGGCTTTAATAGATATCGAAATCGAGAAAAGGAGGTTTGCCTTATTCGTTGTGCAGAAGTTGTCATGGATACTAATGTCCACTTGTAGAAAGAGATCTATGTTGTTTAATAATGGACATATTTCCTCGCTAATTATATATAAGCTTGTTCTTGTTCCATAGATAAATAAATATGTGGATTTTGTGAAAACATTTTTACGTGCTCGCGAAATAAATCTACACTAATTTCAAAGAATCTTATAGAATATTTGAGATCCTAACTCAAAAAAGAATCATACCTTAAAACCTTAATTTTCGGGATTTGCGAGAAGTAATTTCTCTATGGCTATTGATACCCCTCTTTTGTTTCTAAATGTAATCTGTCACTTCATACACACTACGACAAAAACGAGTCACAAATATTGTTTAGAGAGATTACAGATAAGTGTACAATTTATAATTTGACATAAAAATGTCGTGACAATTTATTTAGTAAAATGACAAAGCATTTAGTTAAACACTTATTCGATTGATAACATAAATTCGACTCATTTAAAAATAACAAGGTTCGGTAAAAATTAAGTTAATATTTTAACGAGGTTATTGAAAGACAATGGAAATGTTTACTTTCTTTACCGGTTTTGGTTTATTGATTGTAAAGATCTTTTTTAGTGATTCTTATTAACTTAAGATATCTCTAAAGACATTTCTCATAACCATATGAAAGCCAATGAATCCATGTGACAAACAGGAGATATATGTTTATTATCAATTTTAATACGTACCTAGATCGTAAGCACACGGTTTTCAATGATCATAGAATAAAAATGTTTGAATATTATCCACTTTATAATACCCCTAGATTTGTAAGTTAGACATGGAAATTTGATGTTCATTTAATTCAAAATGAAAGCTATTAGGAAGTAAATAATAACAAACATTAATTTATTCATTTTTCAAGTTCATCCTGGATTTATTTAAATATAATATGTACATTTTTTATTTGCTCAACTTAAATATGAAATAGATAAGTAACGCGCAACGTTAGACACCCGGTACAAATGAGAGAGATATATGAACTAAATTCATCGAAACAGGTGTTGGTAATGTCCGGTTGCACTTCTTCAAAGTCAATATTTTACCATAATTCTAGCTTATTATTTTCAAATACAAGTGTCTACAAGTAGTTTACAACTGCTATACAGAAATCAATGTAGCATGCGCCGACCTTGACACTGAAAATAATTTCATAGATACTGAAACACATATCACAACTAGGTATTTCATAATTTCAATGAATTACTTAACATATTCTACATTTACAACGTATATAAGAGGACTTCACTTACCAAGATGTGTATGGTGTGTAACATTAATCACAAAAGGTAAACAAACTCAAATAAATACACTATTAATGATTATTAGAGGTTAGAAACTGAAAATAGAGTTGAACTGAGACGCTTGCGTCTGAAAGCTGACTCGCTGAAAAACGTGGCACCTCCTTCTAATCGTTATGTTCAACTGATAGTAAATTTGGAAATAAATTTATCTGGTTGTTCTATTGTATTTTTAATATTAGCAATATTGAGGAGCAGATAAAAATCTTATCTATAATTACATGGTATCGATTTTTCATAGAAACAGAAGCCTGTGTAGATAGGTATATGTGTACCTAGTTTGTTAAGTGACATTTTAGGTATATTTCTAACTGCTGAAATTTCAAACTTCGTTGAGTCATTCAAAGCAGAACTATTTCCGTATGTTTGATGATAATTAAATACCTGGTACTCGCGTAACTACTTTTAAAATTAGGAACGTTATGCTTTAGACAAATAGATGAATCGTAGGGCCAAATAATAAATGAAAAAGAAAGTTATTGTATATTCTACAGAAGAAACAACAAAGCCAACTACTAACATATGTTTTAGGATCATTGTTCCTCATCATCAAAAAAATAATAGGTTCAAATTTTGAACAGAACTTTCCATTTTCATGTAAATCGAATATGTTGAGCGCTCGTGTGAGCTTGGCTAGAGTCACAGTTTATGGTGCTTGAAAATGCGCTCAATATATTTTTCAAAATTTTTGGGTAATAGGCCGGTCGTCGGAAAGTTAAAATTATCTATTTTGGTCAGAAATTTAAAACAGCAATTTTACTGACTATTCTTGTAGGAGAAAGCGCGCTGAACATAATTATAACTTAAAAATATTATAAGACACAGGCTTCATTGTTAAAAGCATTGGTTTTTAGCGAAATTTCTCATTTTTGATGCTCTGTGACTTTTCAAAGAAAACGGAGCGTCGGACAAAAAAAAGTCAAGATATAAAAAATGATGACTTTATCATTACACGTCGTTTGAGACTGTAGTGACCTTTTACCTTGGACCGTTCAATTGTTATGAACAAAATAAAGGTTCCTAATTAACATTTTTTTTTCTGTTCAGCAAGAGGTCAAACGGATATTTTATTGTAGCCAAAATGTTGCATTTTGTTTATGGAATTTACGGTTTTTTCTCCTTGTCGATATCTCGCGTATTTTGTAATTGTATAAACAAATAAACTAATTTGTTTATTAAGAGTTTGAGACTATCCATGGCATTTTTTACACTGTCCACCCCCGGCAATCGATAAATATTTATAAAAACTAACGTCTATGGTGTTAATCATTATCCTATTATTTTAGGTGATTTTTATACTAAAATTTTAGATCAAGGTGGTCTTACCCCTCTTTTCTTTTTCTTTATCCCCCGCCAACCTTTAAAAAAAAATGCTTAATAAACAAATAAAATATCTCAGCTTAGGAATGTCGTATCGAAATGAAATTATCGGCAAATGACAGACAATAAAAAAAGGAAAATTTTGAGCCTAGTTAGTCCTCGATCCGTTAACTACAACCGGAGATATAGACCACTTTGTGTTTACGACTGTCAATTGTTTATTAATTAGTTTTTTGAAAAAATCTTGTGGCAACATAAAGTTAATATATTAAACTAACTAGTTTTCAGTTATCACAAGAATCCATTGATTTTTTCATAAACTTTTTGCTTTTATAACAATTAATTTATGAACGCAGTACAATGTTTTTTTGTGTTTATGCTCCCAGTGACTTACTCAGTAACGACTTTCTATACCGAGTGGCCACGAGTCATATACGCCCCCAATATTTTGGTTGTTTTTGTATTTAAAAATTTGGTTTTTGGTAGAAATAAATTAGACAATGATAAGCTACTTTTAGACTAGCAGGAATGAAAATATCAACTTTTTTTCTTAAATGGAATGACTATATTTTTTTGATGGTTTCTCATTAAGCATAAATTTCTAAGTGAATCAATTTTTTCAGATGCAAAAAATTCCCAAAAAATAAGTGAGATACGAGCAATTTTTTAATTTTTTTAAAATGGCCGCGTCAGATGAATGCGATTACTAAGTAGGCTGTGGAAATTATTAGTAAGGTTGTAGACTTGTCTGTAAAGCAGAAAATAGTTGTTTGAATTACTGATAGGTACCAGTATTTTTAGTTTTTTTTTTTCCAAAAAAACGGAATTTTATTTCCATTTTCATTTCCGTAGGGGTCCTATGGAATTTTTTTTAATGGAACTGTGCTATTTCTTTTATTAATCAGAAATAATGATTCATAAACTATAATTTTTTCGCCATTAATCATTTCTTAACGATATCCTTCGTAATTAGAAGTGTTTTTAAAAAGTAAACACAAATTAAACAAGAAATAATTTTAATAGGTATAACGTTACAACCATGAAGAATAAAAACACTATTTAAAACCTAAATTATAATAAACCATTATAAAAATTGTTCAAACTGTTCACCGTTATGATTAGTACACAGAGTAGCGCGACTTATTGTTGCACGTGTAACATTCTGTAATTGTTGAGGTGTTATTTGTGCAATTTCGTGTCGAACTCTTTCTTCCAGATCTTGCCTTGTGGTTGGAGCAGTCATGTAGACTCTATTTTTCAAATGCGTCCAAATACAAAATCGATTGGGGTTAAGTCAGGCGACCTTGCAGGCCAACTGACTGGACCATGGGTCCCAATCCAACGATCTGGAAATAATTGATTTAAGTAATCGCTAACGATAATAGCATTGTGTGCTCCAGCCCCGTCTTGTTAGAAGTAAGCCTCGTCAATATTGGTATTGGGAATTTGATTAATCTGTGGAAGTATTATATTTTGGAGAAGTTCTAGATATCTTGGTCCAGTTTGAGTTTCGCTAATAATTATTGGACCTATGATATGGTCGCCCAGTACGCCTAACCAAACATTAAAGCCAAACCGCTCCTGAAACCGCCCCTGTCTCATAATCTGAGGATTATCAATTGCCCAATATCAAGTGTTGTTTCGATTAAATAACCCAAGGTTTGTAAATCTCCATTCATCAGTGAACTAAATTTTTTGATAAAATTCTCATTTCTTAATTGGCGTAACTGTAACCAATTACAAAAGGTTATTCTTCGTTGATAATCATTCTAATGCAAAAATTGATGCAATTGATATTTATAAGAACGATAGCCGTGTTTCTTTAAAATTTTTCTGGCTGATTCCTTGGAAACTGGTAATTCATGTTCAATATGTCTTATCGAAATGGTTGGGTCAACATGCACTAAAGCTAATACATTAATTTCCGTTTCTTCATCCACAATAAAACTTTCTTCAATTTCTACATTAGGCTCAGTTCTAAATTGTTGCTCCAACCGGGTGAAATAGTTTCTCGGAGGTTGTCTTATTTCTGGATCTTGATCTCCGTCCATACAGATTTTGTGCTCTAGTCGAGTCTCTCCATAAATAATGATCATGTCAACTTTTTCATCTCTTTAATAATTTTCAGCCATTTTGTATTAATTTTCTTGTTTATAACAACTGTTACACTTGCTTCAGAAAATTAGTGAGTAAGTCAAGACTAATTCAATTGTTGCGAATGTCTGTCATCTTCATGGGCTATCTGCAATTTTGGATTTAAATGTAGATAGGTACCTTATTAAAATGATTTGTTGGCGGTTACTTTTTAAAAATACTTTTATTATTACAAAGGATATCGTTAAGAAATGATTAATGGCGAAAAAATTATAGTTTATGAATCATTGTTTCTGATTAATAAAAGAAATAGCACAGTTTCATTAAAAAAAAATCTATAGGACCCCTACGGAAATGAAAATGAAAACGAAATTCCGTGTTTTTGAAAGAAAACTAAAAATACTGGTACCCATCAGTAATTCAAAAAAATATTTTCTTCTTTACAAGACAAGTCTACAACCTTACTAATAACTTCCATAGCCTACTTAGTAATTATCTTACAAAAAATTGAAAAATTGTTCGTGTCTCACTTATTTTTTGGAATTTTTTACATCTGAAAAAACTGTTGCACTTAGAAATTTATGCTTAATGAGAAACCATCAAAAAAATATAGTCATTCCATTTAAGAAAAAAAGTTGATGTCACTTCCGGTTCAACCAGAAGTGATATTATCATTCCTGTTAGTCTAAAAGTAGCTTATTATTGTCTAATTTATGTGTGCCAAATACCAAATTTTTAAATACAAAAACAACCGAAATATTGGGGGCGTACATTGACTGGTGGCTACCCGGTATATAAAATTTAAAGCGCCCTCGGTATTAAATGCACTGTAAGTGGTTCAAAGTGGTTTAAAGAGTCATTTAAAGATATCTTTATTTTATTCTTTTATTTTCTCGAGTTTAATTATTTATTTATATAAGGTGTTTCTTAATGACATGCTAATATTTCAGGGTGTGATTACTTAGGTCATGTTATGAAGAAGAGTTCTTATGGACATATGGCTTAAATTTCTTGCTATAGGGTGTTGAAATTTATTTCTTTTTATTCGTTATTTTTTAATATCTCAGAAAGTACTTTACATCTTATTTTCAATTTTGGTATAGTTAATAGAATATAAGACCACATATTTTAATTAGAAAAGTTATTTTATCGCTCCACCAGTGGCGTCGCTGTGAACATGTCTTCTGATATTTTTTACCAAGAAAGTGGTACGTCACTGACATTTCTCCATGTGGATATTTTCCTTTATTAGCCTGATTAATTTTCCATAAAAACGGTCTCTTGCGTTTTTCTCGTTAGACGCACAGTTCTTGAATAAAACAATTTAATTCAAATTGAAACTAATTACACAGGCACACACAAAAAAAAGTTGTCGATCACAGGAACCAGACCAATCATTTCCGGGGTATTTTGGCTTGCTGAATCCGAATCCAGTGTCAGTTTTGCGCCACCATGTCGCCATTTTTTTCTATCGTCAAAAAGCAGTTAAAGAAATGTAATTTTGCATTATGCATTTTTGCATTTTTTTGATTTTTGAGGATGAAGTAAAAAATGTATGAAAAAGCCAATTGATTTTTGTGAAAATTGAAAACTAGTTAGTTTAATATATTAACTTTATGTTGTCACAATATTTCTTCAAAGAATTTGTTAATAAACATTGACAGTCGTAAACGCAAAGTGGTCTATAATTCCGGTTCTAGTTAACGGATCGAGGTCTATTTAAGCTCAAAATATTCCGTTTTTATTATTTTTAATTTGCCGACAATTGCGCTTCCATACGACGTTTTTGAGCTAAGATATTTCATTTGTTTACAAAACAATTTTTTTAAACGTTGGCGGGGGGTAAATAAAAAGAAAATAGGGGCAATACCACATAGAGATGGTAGATTTTATCAATATTTATCGATTTTCGGGGGTGAACAGTGCAAGAAATTCCATAGCAGGTTGCAAATCCTTAATAAATAAATTAGCTTATTTGTTTAAGGAATTGCAAAATACGCGAGATATCGACACAGAGAAGAAAACCGTAAATTCCATAAACAAAATGCAATATTTTGGCCACAATAAAATATCCGTATGACGTCTTATTGAAGAGAAAAAGAAATCTTAACTTAGGACCCTTAATTTGTTTATAACAATTGAGCGGCCAAAGATAATAGGTCTTGAACCACGCATATTAATAAAATCTGCATTATTTATATCTTGTCTTTTTCTTATCCAACTCACTGTTTTCGTTAAAAAATTAAAAAACATCAAAAAATTATATTTCTCTCTAAAAATCATTATTTTCAACAATGAAGCCTGTGTTTTGTAATTTTTTTAATGTCACCATCGTATTCGGCGCAATTTTTCCTATAAGAAGAGTCAATAAAATTGCTGTTTTAAATTTCTGACCAAAGAAAAGTTACGAAGACCGGTCTATAATTTTGAACCAAATTTTAAAAAAAGCAAAAAAAGAATGTTCAAACTAAAAGTTGTATATAACACCTCCAGTAATTCTTTCTTCGATATATAGACTGACAAGTGTATATATTAATGGTTAAAAATAGTCTATTTTGGAAAAAAAGTGGTTTATTGTCCAACTATAATCAGCGGTTATCTCATCTAGAAACGTCTGATCGGGACGTACCAAGAAGCAAATTTCAGACCTTTACCTTAATTTAAGGTTTAATGACCTACGTTTCAAAAATGCCCATCTTTACAAATATTTATCCAAGGTTAAGAATTTTGCAAAATAACCAAATCCTTTCGTGATCGTTTAGCTTTAACAGTTCAAAGATACCATTAAATAAACTACATTTTCTTCCTTGTGTACGCTTAGAGAAAATTTCGTTAGCAGCAATTATAAAACTTTAGTTTTTTTTCATAATTTTTATCATATTCAAGTGGCAATAGAAGAGCGTGGTTAGTACCATTTAAAAGATAATTAGATGCGTAATTTTTGGGCATTTTACTTCCAAAATTAAACTACAGGGTCAATTGACTTCATTTTTGTTGCAGAGTTCAGAAAGACATTTAGGAAAAACACTACCTTTTGCTTTTTGGCGGAAATGTTTGGTTTCATTTTTTGTCCAATAATTGGCCAATTTTAATTAATTTAAGAATTTGTTGTCATTATCATACATAATATGCCATAAAATTAGACGAAAGCGATCTCAAAAAACCCGAGTAACCAGGTTTTTGAGACCGCTGATCACGATTCTGTGGCTAAATTCGGCCCAATAATGCCCATAGACCCTTCGTAAAAAAGACTTAAACGACGCCCGGAAAGGAGCCATGCATTTGAATTGGAGGGACAAAAAATCCGAAAGTTATTCACCGTTGCCCTCAAATTCATGATCCGCGACAGCAAAAACGTCTGATTTTATATGATATTCATAGGTTAGGCCTACATAAGAGGCATATAGGCAATATTAGACCCAATTTAGACCTGAATGTCATTTTGAACCACATAATTGTTGTTAACGGCCTCAAAAACCTTCGAGTAACGAATTTCGCCTGTTTCTATTTTATATTTGTAGTAGGTATAGGTCTGGGTAGTAAGAGCATATGGTCATTATTGGGCTCAGTTTGAGCATTAGGTTAGTTTGAACCTGGCTGAAATTGTCCAAACTGTTCACCGTTATGATTAATACACAGAGTATCGCGACTTATCGTTGCACATCTAACATTCTCTAATTGTTGAGGTGTTATTTGTGCAATTTCGTATCGAACTTTTTCTTCCAGATCTTGCCTTGTGGTTGGAGCAGTCATGTAGACTCTATTTTTCAAATGCGCCCAAATAAAAAAATCGAGTGGAGTTAAGTTAGGCAACCTTGCAGGCCATCTGACTGGACCATGGGTCCCAATCCAACGATCTAGAAATAATTGATTTAAGTAATCCCTAACGATAATAGCATTATGTGGTCCAGCAACGTCTTGTTGGAAGTAAACCTCATCAATATTGGTAATTGTTTACATCTAAAAAAACTGTTGCACTCAGAAATTTATGCTTAATGAGAAACCATAAAAAATATAGTCATTCCATTTAAGAAAAAAAAAGTTTGTGTCACTTCCGGTTCAACCGGAAGTGATATTTTCATTCCTGTTAGTCCAAAAGTAGCTTATTATCGTTTAATTTATGTGTACCAAAAACCAAATTTTTAAATACAAAAACAACCAAATATTGGAGGCGCACATTGACTCGTGGCCACCCGGTATGCAACCCATATTACATTTGCATATATCAGCTGTTGCATATACGACAATCTCACTCGACCGCGGCACCGCTGTCTTTTGACCTTGAACGAAAACTGGTAACTCGACCCCCATATACGAACATAAACATTTCCAATGTTAAAATAGAATAGTAACAACTATTGTCCCAAATTGGGACAACTTGGCTATTACCCATCACACGGTTAACCTTTGTGGGTCTGCCTGTTTATTTACCTCTATTTATAAATACCTCACTATGTATTTATGTACCTACTGCTATTTCGTGGTAAATAAAAAATTAACTTTCTAAACATTAGTCTTTACTAACGTTGTAAAGTGATAAAATGATCACAGAAAGGTTATAACGCCCACCTGGGTGTTTGTTAGTTTACAGGTGATAACGTTAATGTTTTTTTTTAAGGTTTAAGTTCGGCAAGTAATGTTCTTGCTCGTGATAAGGGTCGTGGATCGAAGATCTTAATGAACCAATAAAATAGTGAATACCAACGGGCGCCAAGTGATTTACATAATAATATTACCCTAACTAGAATTTATGATAGCTCAGCCAAAAATCACTAAATAAATCTGAGTTGCAAATTTATAATGATGTCAAAATTAAAGAACACGGACCTTAATTGTGTATAAATAAATATATTAACAACAAATACCTAAATTACAAAAACAGTGGTGTACAAATAGTTTTCTATAACGTGCACGTTACCCTTGCAAGAGTCGGAGTATTTGGACACCGCGAAATCAAAACAGCTAGTCGTCCAAACACCCTTACTATAAACTTTAAAAAATGTAAGACTCTGATGAAGGTATCAATACCATAAATAATAAACAATTGGATGTTTACATTACCTTATACAATCCCTGAACTATAACTATATGTATATACTTCCTTTAAAGGTGAAACTAGGTGTCGGTTTCAGGCTTCTCCCGGAAAATTCCGTACTAAAGATTTTCAATAATTCCTAATTTCCTGACTGTCCTGATTCTCTAGGATTCGAGACTATTTCAAAAGTTATTCTTAGTAATACTTAAGTTTTCCCAAAATATTACTTTTACTGCTTAAAAGTAAGTGGAGCCTAACAGAAACGTCTAAAAAGATAATAATGATCGGTCTTAATATTTTAACAACCATAACTAACAAATATACACATTGTTAATTACTTTTCATGATTACTTAATGCAAAACGCTTACCTCCTCGTGCCGATTTTCCCTAACATCAACAGGAGACGTTTATACAAATATGCAAGGTTATCTAATATCCAAAAACACATATAAATCAAATGTTAAAGAGGGTATCTTTGACCAAACAACCAATCCTTAATTAGACTCCCTCTTAGTGGCACTATTGGTATATTTTATCCGCAAATTACGAAATACTTAATCAAAACTACCACACGGCCGTTACCTTGCCTTTCGTACTTCTTTTTAGAATGTTCGTTCTTATTTTAAACTTGACCGTTTTTTACTTATTTTCTTATCGCCTATGAAGAGCAGCAAAACATAAGACTTTGCATGCTCGCTCACAGATGTCTCTTAAAGTATCAAAAAGTAATATAATAATTGTTTATAGTCCAGGAACTCTTGTTATTTTACGATTTCTTAAAATATCGTAACAAGGTTAAAATAGTAAAAGTACGTAGCAAAGAAACAATTTCAAAAAAACTGTTGTTCCGTACAAGCTTGACCCACCCCCTAATCGACAACCGTTGCAGTTACGACGAAAGTCATGAAGTGCAAAGTTATAGTGCTCGAAGCGCCCTCTACGCTGGTATCATCGCTTTTGTCGTAGCTTCAATAGAAACCGAAATAATTGAAAAATAATATTTGCACACTTAATAACTTGTTGTGATGTATTAACTTTTGTTATTCAAATTAACAGTTATACTATAAAATAACAAAACAAATTATTGGAAACTCAGAGATAAGTTACAAATACCACGGAATACCATTAAATTTTGTATTTTCTGATAAGTTAGGTTATATTTACTTCAAGATTAAACGATTAAATCTCACGAATAGCCACGATTCCGTCATTGAACAGATGGAGCTACGGCTGTCCGTCTACGGGGGTCTGCACAGTGGGCCAGAATCCAAAATTTCTGGCCAAAATTTTGAAACTCTGCAAATGTATTTATTCTCATTGGTCATTAAGGAAAAGATAGTAAAAATATATTGACACCCACCCTCTGGGGGTGAGATATACGGGTTGAAAACATAAACAACCTTCGACATTTTTGAAACTCAGTTTACGTACTTTTGATATCTCAATATCTATTTAAAAAATAAGGAAAAAATTTATCAACCCCTAGGAATCAGAAAATTCGAAAAGCGGACAAAAATCTGAAAATTGGCTAAAGGGCTTTAGAATCCTAAACTTTACATGGACAATTAAAAAATTGAATTACCCGGGGGTAACTTTTAGGGGGTAGATATAAGGTTATTAACTGAATTTACTAGACTTTTTGATCATTATGCAATAAACTATTTATAAACAAAGAAATTAAGTACTAACACAATTAAAATAAAATGTGCAGTTACGTTTTCAGAATCCAAGCGTTCGTTACGGTTGGTGCATATTCATGAATAAGACCTAAGCGAAATCGAAATATCTTGAACGCGCCTATCAAATTTTAGTATGTTATTAGGGAATGTTCAAGCTATCTTTTAGTTATTTGGTTCAAGACGGATCTGTCCTGGAAATTTTTGGCTCAACAAATTTAAATTGTAACATAAAATCTTCAATTAAATCAACTATATACTTATGTTATCTATATGTTTAGACCCATTTAAGTTTGTCTCATAAGTTTATTTTTCTTATTTTTCTCATAGAAATTTAGGCATTAAAAGTACGTAAACTGAGTTTCAAAAATGTCAAAGTTTGTCTATATTTTCAACCCCTATATCTCACCCCAGAAAGTATTAAATTTTTTAACTATTTTTCTCTTAATGATTTATGCACATGCACAATAAGTATATTTGCAAAGTTTCAGGATTTTGGCCAGAAATTTGGGATTCTTGCCCACTGGCCCGACGCGACGTTTCTTAAGTATATAAAATTATTTTATTCTGTATTAATCGCGTTGAGATTCGAGACAGTGTATGTTGATACATTTATACATACAGGGTGTAATCAGTTTCATGTCATTAAAAAAACTGGTAATGGGGACCGACTAGACAAACAAAAAACCTTTATGACTTTTCCCTCTAGGGGCACTTTGAAAAAACTGATCTAGGTCAATTTATTTAATATTATGATAGACAACCCTGCTTTTCTTGGCAATGTACTTCTAGTTCCCAATTATACAACTTTTAAATTGTCATAAAAAAGTGCTCGCCGGCACACGCGGTGTCAAAGGATCATCGACCGCCTTTGATGGACCGCCTCAACCGAACTGAGACAAGTATAAAGAGGTAAATAATTCGTTCTCTCTTCGTGCACAATTGCAAGCAAATAATGGCCATAAAGGTTTAAACAGAGCATTTCTTTACATGTGTGTTTTTTAATTTGGAACAATATATTGGATTGTTTATAATTTAGAAAATTTAAATGTGGTTTATTAACATTTGTATCATAAATCAGTGTCCTGGGTTAAAAGCTTACTATCTACCTAAATTATTCAAAATCTCTGCATCTGCATCAATACACAGTTCGGTACGTCGAATTAAGGACATATGCACTTCGTTCAACACTAAACACTAAACTATCAACTAATGTTGTCAATAAAGAAAAATAAAATAAAAACTTGGTACAAAAGCCAAAAAGGAATACAAAAAGAACGAACAAGTAAATTGTGTCTAAAATAAATCTTAACTATAAATACACAATAACGCGAAATTCAAAAACAACAAAACCAACGAACGGGTTGGACGTGTGTACATAACGAAATACCCACAGTAACTAAAATATTGCACAAGGGAGAGTTACAATTTTCTTCAGATCAGATCTAGATCTAAACCTACATCAAAATTCCAGCAGTTCTCAAAAAATTTTATTGAAAATTTGCGAAATTTTTGTTTATTTTTTTTCTCCAAAACTATGAGCTTTAGACCCCATGTTATATAAGGTTTTTTTGTTTGTCTTGTCGTTCCTTACCACCAGTTTTTTTTTAATGACATGAAACTAATTAGACCCTGTATATCAAAGTAAATTTTCTGCATTCGACTCATGAAAATTACATAAAATTTTCAATAGCTTTAATAATAACCGTCAGCTCATCAAAAGATGCTACGAAGATTCTAAAATAATTACAATATTTGACACTGTCGTCTTTTCATTTTCTGTAGAGATTACGAAATGCCCCATCCACAAATCGGATGAACAGCCCATCTTCTCTTTAGTCTTTTCACTAACATATATATACCCATCGATACGCATAATAAATAACCCAAGGATCTATCGTCTTCCCTCCAATGTAAAGAAGGCACTGGTAAGAACATAGATATGAAATTTCTTCACCCGTTCTCAAGTATTTGTGTGGTAGTACTGATATGATATTTTTGTTGGACGAAAATATCGCGTGCATAAATAGACCTATTAAGACGCAGCCGCAATTTGCCGTCGCGATACAGGCGACACAAAAGGCCTGCATAAAAGGGCTCTACGGCGCATCATGTGATGATGTATCCTTGTCAATGTCAAAATAATTCAATCCATCAATCAAGTATGATGATCTACTTTCATTTCTTCTTTATTGGCACATATTTTTGAATTAGGTACTTTATTTCTTGAGAAAACATCGTGAATCATTCCAATTTCGAAATAATCGCATAAATCCAATAACTTCCTCACCTTAAGTACCACCAGCTTAAGTACCACTTCTGGTGGTACTATATTCACCAAATCTATGTGTCACAATGTTATTCGAAATCTTCAAGCAATTTAGTAATGTGAATCCCCATGGGCGAAGTCATGTGCCGAGGTAGCAATATTTATATGAATATGATGAATTGATTAATCATAAAACAATAGGCATGACATAAAGCACGAGATAATATATACTGGGTACATAAGTACCGATGATATAGTCGGTACGAGAGATATAAAATAATAAATAATACATTTATTACCTGACGAATTGCCGTAATTTATGGCAAGTAACATAATACAAGTTTTCGGTGATTTTCTAAACATTCCAGAAGAAATGAAGGAATAGGTAGAAGCCTTCCTCCGGAGAAGTCCAGACTATGAAAAAGATTACGAAATTATTGGTTGTTGACGCCAGCAAAAAAACAGTAACGGTAACGAAACCAATTCAATGTTCAATTCAGAAAAACGTTCTTTAACGAAAAAAATAAAAAATAAAAGTTATGGTGCTCTAACATATAGTTTTGGCTAAAGATGCTGCCAGAAAATCGTCAACTCCTGATATTGTAGTTTAATGTTTAATTCAAAATGTCATAACATATTCTCTTAATTGTATTATTGTGATTGTTAGCAGGCTATTGCCCAGTGTCTAATGATCAAACTTCTGGGTAGTTGTGCGGACATGGTCTTACTAGTGGCGTAACGCCGCGTCGTTACAGCGTGCATATAGAGTAGCGGCAGAATGACTAGTAGCGCTTCAGTGGAGCATTTCCGAATTACTTCCTGTGGCTTTTATATTTATGTGTATGCGTCGATTTGTTTTTTCCTGATTTTACAAAAATTTAATAATTGTTTGTTGCCGCGACTGTCATATACAGTAAGTACAAACCATTCCGTAGCGAGTAAATGTAATGTTCGAGTGAATATTATTTTTTTGTTATGTTGTAACATTTTTTTGCGTAGGTGAGATGACATTTCATTTTTTGTAATATATTGTATGTGACTAAACAATTAATTATTGATACTCAATGAAAATTTACCGTCGTTTAGAGTTTAACATTGACTTTTCTGTCGGGCCCTTCTTTGAGTAACAAGATGGAAAAATTGATTTCGCGAAACTAGGGCTTAATGGATGGTCCGATTTTGTATTATCTATAAAATGTGCAAATCTTTGAGCATTTATTCGGTTGCCATAAAGATCCCCCTGAGCTATAAAATTAATTAACAAAATTAGTATTTTCTCAGAATATTTTGAATTGTTAACTACACACATATCTTGTATTTTATGCTTTGATCCACTTTTCCCTCTGCTCCAGTTTATACAGACTTGTTAAAGGAGATTTTCATTTCGGAAAAATTGCCCGATCGATGATTTTTGTTGAAACGTATTGAGAAAGGTGTGGAGAACAAAATGTCAAAATGCCACCACGGGAAATTATGCAGCATTTCCAGCGTGAACGGACAGCCGACGTAGCGAGAGTTGGAGCGCTAATTAACAAATTACTGCACATATTATATATGTATCTTTCATAAAATTTTGTGTTCTTTCCAATGGTTTTGTTAGTTCTTTCATGCAAATTTAATTCAAAAAGTTATTCATTATCGTATTGCACCTAAATTGTTTAATAAAGAATTTTCCACACAATTTCTCGCGGTGGCATTTTGCTTTTTTGTTCTCCATATCTTTGTGAACACATTCCAACAAAAATCATCGATCGGGGAATTTTGCCGAAGTTTGGGTCCTTTTTGTCTAATTTGACTCCCCTATGTGGGAAATGAATAAACCTTTATATTTTTAGTATGGGCTTGTTCGGCATTTTTTTTTTATTTCACAAATCGAAAGTGCAAGTATAAATTAATGGATCTGCAAAAAATCAGAATCTTATTCGCACGTTTAGTATCTTAAAAACTATTACAAATTTCCATCTCGCGAAAATGGGGCGTGGCCAGGCGCTACGTCACTATACGCATAGACTCGGCGATCTCAATAGACTTGATGCTCCTTATTGGTTATAATTATAAGTGTTTTCGAAGTATTGTTTGTTTTGCTTACTACTTGACAGTGGGGGAGTACAATTTGGTGAAATGTCAAAAAATTACAATTTTCTCTCGCTCCTGCCAGAACGAATTTTCGATATCGACCCTGCAATTTACGATTATAATTCATCGCCGACCTTCTCCTTTCCGTAGACACATAGAACGAACCTCCACTCGACGTATTTATTTAGTTATCAGCGTTTAAGAATTCCATGTTTTTCGACTTTTCAGGTTAAATTTGAAAGGTCCCAGAAAGCCATTTTTCTTCACTTCCTTTTCGTCACTTGCGTATAGTGACGTCACAAATGAGCTCTCGGTTTTTGCAACTATTACTAAATTCAACTCCTTATATCTCGAGAACGGAAAAAGTTAATAATACGAAATTTTAAGTGTATAATGAGAATATCGAGTACTATATGAAAAAGTATAAAAACCATATAAAAAGAATATCATGGAACAAGCCCATTGTTCGATCTATTTCTACAGTTAACCTCGCAACAAACATCTCCGCATGATTTTTCCATGATATTAGCCGGAGATTATGTTACACAATAACAAACACTAAACTGCTGATTTTGACAATGTCAATTGTAGCTGCGGCGTTCCCAACACTTCCCACTTTGATGGCATTAAAGTAAACCCAGAGATTTGCGCGTTTTTAAAAAGCTTATAATAAAATATTTATTAAAAACAAGGATTCTCCTATTCACGTACGTGTAAACGACACAGGAATTAACTTTCTACTTGGCCACTGCGAGCGCTAGCTGTCACGTACAGATAAGCTCCACCTTTCTGCCAGTAGTCTATAGTAGGAGCTGAACCGGTTCTTGCATGAAGAATCTGAATGTTTCAAGGCGTCAACCATGTTTAAAGTATTCTATGATAAAATCAATGCCATAAAAAATAGGCCTTGTCTTCTGGTATATATAACAAATCCCAGGTTTCTGAACTCTTGCTAGCTTGATTTACTTATTTTCTCCTAATTACTCCCAATTATGGCCATTGAAAATTGTTGAATGTACACAACTAAATTTTAGCAAAAAGATATAGACATAAGACTTGTCCTGTTATTTATTGTCCACGACGCTACAATAGAAACATTTGTTTATTTAACGATAATAGTTGAAAACAAATTTGCATAAAGCAAACAATTTTGATTGATTAAACATTATTTTTAAGGAAAATAATATACTTACGCCATTTGACTTAATAGCGGCCTTTACACGAGAAGTTTTAACCGCGCGAATTTGGAAATGCCCGTTCATTCGCGCGCGTATAACCTTTCGTGTATATGCAGTTTCAGAGGACAGGTTTAACCGAGTGATTTGTGACGTGCTTGTTAAAAGGGAAGCGCACTAATTCTCTGTCTTGAAAAAAACGTGTAAATTTTACAAATTCCACACGCCGAGCTAATAACGAGTGATTGAACGCAGTTTTCAAATTATCTGGGCACTTTTGCTCGCGCAATCCAATTTTACACATTCTTAACCGCGCGACGCAAGCAAGAAGTAACTTTCAAGTTTTTCGACGGGCGGTTTTACGCGTCCAAATTTATGCTCGTTCATTCCTATCCATTATCGCACGTTCCTCAATAACGCGGTTAATCTCTTCCGTGTAAAGGCCGCTATTATTTAAAAAGCAACTAAACCGTTTAAAAGATTTTTTTGTCAAAACGCATTTAAAAGAATAAATGAATTTCGATTTTCGTAAAAACATAGACACTTTTTTTTACAACAAACAAACTTTTTTAAAAGTCAAAATTTCAACGGTTTATTCTAAATAACCCAAAATATTAATCTACAGAAGATGATAATTACTAAGTTGTACTGTATCATTTTCATATACTTTTATTCTTAGTAAAACCCATTAGGATAATAACTGGTCATGTCATGGCTATTTTGGGAAAAAATTATGTTCATGATAGTCGAAACTTTCAATTAGAAACAATGGACTTCATAATAACTTATTTCTCCTCTAGTGCACTCCACTAAATGCTTTAAAGAATTAAATCAGCTCAAAAACGTATCTCGCTCTTATTCTAGAGCCTCTCAGAAAGATATTAAGCCCCTCTCAAGACGTTCCTCGCCAGAACTAACACAACAGTTTCCACAAACGTGAAGCTTTTAAATTAGACGTCAAGTCACATTTTTCTATAATGAAAATTATTTTAGTTCATAGACCTGAAGTTAATCTGCAATATTTAATTATTGCGAGGATTAAGATTAACAATTATAAAAATGATTCATTTTCAAATAAAAAGACGCAGAAAATCTTCCGTGTGATAATAATAAATGGGAATTATCTGATACGATAAGATGTGTCTTAAATTTGACATATCCGTTTGTAATCGTTGTCTGCGTCATTAAATATGTATAAAAATAAACTTATTTTTGCATAGTTTCTCTAATCACGAGACCAATATTACCTATAAGCTCTGAATTAAATTCCAACAGTGCTAACAAGAGATTCTTCAGTCGTGGTGGCTATATAAAAATTACCGATGAGCACAATTTTCATTGAGATAGACTAGACATAGGTACGCCATAGATGTTATAAAGTTAGTCTAGCAACAGTTATTATATATTAAGCAGGATAGGTGAATTCATTAATTTTGTTTTCGTAAAATATACTCCATATTTTATTAAAATTATTGGTCAATGTATGATGAAAGTAAATAGAAGTGGTGCCACATTTTTTTTTCCATAATATTCATAATCCTAATAAACGTAAGTAAAAACATTGTAACTTTACCAGTCAAAAACTATCAGTGTTGCCAATTGACGGACCTTTGTCCGATTTTCGGACTTTCTTTAACGCTGTGAACATTTTTCACACCTTAAATAAATTCGGAATTTTTCGGATTATTTTGATATCGAATTCTTAAGTTTTCATAGTTTTAGTATTTTTAGAGAAATTCTTAGCAAAATTAGACTGCGGCACCCAAAATTGCCAGTGGCACCACTAGCAATCTTCTAACTCATTTTATAACTAAAATCGGACATTTTCGGACTTTTTCATGTCTTTCGGCGGATAATTACAGTTGAAACTATAGGTAACACTGAAAAAATTATATTATATTCACGGTGACATCTGTTAGCGAGTGTTGAAAGTTTTACTTTGGATGCAGTTTGGCCTATTTTGATTGAGTACATTATGAGGAATGCACAAAAAGGTTTATAAGATTGAGTAAAACACATGTTAGATATTTTATGAGAGTTATTGGTTAATACATCTAAGTAAATGGATGTAGAGTTAAAGATAAATAAAATACATTTTAACCTTATGAGTTGGATATTAACTAATATTTTAATACTCTGTGCGACATCTATTAACGAGTATAAAGAGCTTCACCTTTTTCTTATTTCTTTAGAATGAATAAAATTGTTCTAAAAATGTAGGTAGCTGTTTAAAGATAGCCACGAGCGTTTATAAATCGAGATATAATATTCAAATCTCAAATATCAAAAAAAAATCCGTCTGGCGTTAAAAATACGTATGATGTAAAACAATGGTTTTAA
Source organism: Stenurella melanura (assembly GCA_963583905.1). Lineage (NCBI taxonomy): Eukaryota > Metazoa > Arthropoda > Insecta > Coleoptera > Cerambycidae > Stenurella > Stenurella melanura. The sequence continues at coordinate 202,369,986 of OY757309.1, forward strand.
AACTCTCTTTAAAGTGGGTTTTATTATGTCCCTACAGTTTTAAAAATGTCAAAGTTATGCGGGAAACAATGAGTGTTTTGTATTTTTTTTTTATAAATTTGAAGTTTTCCTGCTGCTATTGGTGGCAGAATAAAAATAAAAAGGTACTTATTGATTTCTATTAATTTACAGTATTATTATTGTGGCTCTAATAACATTATTATTTACAATCAATCGTTTCACAGTTATTTTAAAAGAATTCAGTTTGGAATCGGAAAGTATTTTTAATTTTTTTCTCTAAAACCAAAAAGAATTTCTAAAATGACATAATACTTAACATAAATTGAAGTTAACTAAAACCTTTGTAAGAAAACATTAACACAGTTCATGTGAAGTAAAAAAATATTCTAGGAAATTAATTTCCATCGTTAACCATTTTCCACCTTAAATGAAAACTGGTAACTTGACACCCTGTGATATATGCAACCCATGTTACATTTGCGTATATCAGCCGTTGAATACGAGTCTCAGTCGACCGCGACACCGCTGTCTTTTGACCTTGAACAAAAACTGGTAACTCTACCCCATATACGAAAACATAAACATTTCCAATGTTAAATTTTTTTTAAAAAGTTCATATAAACATAGGTTCGGAAATCCCTCCTAAGGGCGCGCTGCGGTCCTCTGAATGGGGCACCCAAAATCAGTGAAATCGCATTTATTATTCTCTTGAATTAAAATCTTTGAGTGAAGCTCTGAAATTTTGTGTAGTTACAGTTTTTAACTGTAGAAATTGCATAAAATTATTGTCAGAAGTCTGTTGAATATACAGTATGTCTCACTTATCATGACTCCCATATCATGGCAAATTTAAGAATTGGTCATGATCCAACCGAATGAATACCACTTCTACTTTGCGGCAAAACATTTGTTATAAGTATTTGAGACCATGTACAAAAAATTACAATTTTCCCATGCTCAAAAAAAAGTTGCAAGGCCATTTTAGACCCAGAATTAAGCAAAAATTGAAAATTTGACAAAGCACCTATAAAATAGAAAGTTCTCGACAGAAAACGCTAAAAGTTGTCATAGGTCTTTGGGATATTTGAGACCATGTAGAAACAGTTACAATTGTTCCATTGGTCCAAAAGAATGTTGCAAGGCCATTTTAGACTCAGAATTAAGCAAAAATTGAAAATTTCACAAAGCACCTATAAGATTCTCGACAGAAAACGCTAAAAATTAGCATAGGCCTTTGGAATATCATAACAAATGACATACATAAAAGCTACACTTTCTGTTATAATGAGAATGGCAAATAAGAATTTTTATTGTTAGGATAACCAGAAGTCAGGTTATCGAAAGAATGCAAAGATTTCATTAATATTTTTACATATAGTTTTTATTTTAGTTCTCATTGATAGTTTTTCTTTCCGCTGTTTGCAAAATCCAATAAAGAATATGTTTCAAGTACGATATTTCTTCATCAACTAAAAATGCAAATTTGCAACTGTCTTAGTTAATATTTATCATAGAGAAACAACCAAAACACAAATTAAAGACAATTTTATTTATAATATAAAATGAATTAATTACACTTTGTACAAAACTGAAATTCGAATGGCTATATACTAAAATTTGCACAAAAACATATGTATTGCAACCTCCATTCCTTTCCATCCTATACGTCCTATACTGGTGGGTAATTCACACCGTTTTTTTTTTTTTTTTCGTAAAATATGCAGGTTATTAGCTATACGACTGTAAAATTTTAGCTTCCCCTATTTTGATAAACTATTACACCAAAATGTTTATTTTATTACTGTAGTATAAATGCTATTCTCAAACATTTGTTAATTAATAATTTTTTTCACACTCACTTTTCGCAGAAACTGCTAATCCTAGAAAGTTAAAAAAGAGAATTGATGGCGGGTGGATTTACCTTTACTTCTTTCCAATACACTTTTTATCTATTTCGAAAGATAAAAAAGTTCCCGCTTGCTATATTTACCCTTGCTAATTTTCATAGTTTCTTACGATAACCTTAGAAAAAAAATCATATTTGCTTGCATCTCCGAGTGCCAAGACGTCTTTGCCATCGACAGTTTTTGCAATTTTAAATAAATATAAATACGTAAAAATTATTTTTTAGAGCAGATTCTTCCCATTTCAAAAAACTATAAATAAAACAGATTTTTTGCAAAATTAACAAATTAATAATATATTTTATCAGCGAAACTAGGCTCTGGGAAAATTGACCGACAATAGCACAATCAAGCTAGTTGTGTAATGACTATTCGAAGTTCAAAGTAAGTACTTTATTTATAAAAATGTGTTTAAATAACGGCGTATTCCGTTAGATTTCTCATCCAAATCCAAAGATAAACTTATCTAATCAACATAATTTCCATATAATATACTTACTTAAATCTTGAAACTAACATAATTACCTATATACGTGATAGATACAAAAGAAATAGAGAAATAATAAATATTTATATTAAGTTTTAATTAATTATATGAATTATTCGATTAATTGTTTCAATGACAATCGTAGAACGTCTGAAGAATATTTATATTGTTGGCAGTCTCTTTTCTCGTATCTTTCTGGCAAATGTTTTCTTAGAACTATCGACGAATTCCATAAAACCTCTTGACATTGCATATGGTTTATCCATACCATCGTTTATCAAGCAGTCTTCACAGAAGCACAAAAACATGGTATCCACAGCATTCTGTAAATAATAAAGGTATGTAATTTAAACATAGACGCTTGCAGTTCGTTTAAACTCAACAGTATTTAATAAATTTTAAAAAGCTTCTCATTAAATGTTTAACGTTTACATTTTTACCATAAGCAAGGACATTTATGTTGGTTTTTTGTTTTTAACCTACTTTTAATATTTAGAATTGAAAAAATATAGACCCAATTATTAAACTTTTGGAGTATGTAGATGTAGTGAAGATTGAACATAAATATGCGGATTATCAGTACTCCACAAATGAGATTGATACGATTGTACCTTCTATGGATGGATGTTCAAGTCCTTCTTTACAATCGTTCGACTTGTTCCTTAAGAATTTTCAATTTCCTGAAAAAATTTTACAGGCCATGTGTTGAAGAATGTCATTAACAACTTCTTATGTGCGAACGGTTAGCCTACCAACGCCTTTCTTATAAGGGACTTCGCAAAATACACCAACATAATTAGTACACATGCATAAAAATCCTTTGGTATTACTGCTAAGTCTAGGAAGTGCTCCTGATCGTCCAAACATAAACGCTGACTGTATTATAAAATTCATTAACTAACACACCAGTTTGAAAATGGGATTCAATTATTATATAAGTTTTGTGCTCTGCACAGTAGGACAGAATGCCTTAAAACTTGGCCAAATTACCCAAAAATCAACTCCTTAGAATGGGCGTGTTCGGCATTTTTTAAAATTTCATAAATCGAAAGTTCAAGTATAAAATAATGGATCTGCAAAAAATCAGAATTTTATTCGCACGTTTAGTGTCTTAAAAACAATTACAAACATCCACCTCTTGAAAATGGGGCGTAGCCAGGCGCTACGTCACTATACGCATAGACTCGTCGACCTCAGTCGACTCAATGCTGTTTGGTTGTTATTATCTATATACTTATCATGTTGATCTGCGTCCCTCTAAAATTGCGGATCGGATCTATCAAATTCGTGGGGGCGGTTTTTTGGGAAGCGGCCGGTGTCATTAATTCTACATTGTTTAGGATAATTCTACATTGTTTAGGATACATTCGGGGGCGTCCTTTTTAATGGTTTTTGAGTAGGTAATTAACTCGCAAAAGACGGCTATCTCTATCGCCTCTTAAATATAGGAACAGGCAGTCGAGCGATTGTAGGGGAATACATGATTTGGCGAAATGTTATCAAATGTCAAAACATGACGGCCGAATTTTCGATATTTAAGAAAATAGCCATTTTCCCCACAGACCTAGCCGAAATTCCGATTTCCACTTTGACACTTACGATGTCTATAAAATGCCAATCTTCTTTTTTAAATAGAGACCAATATCGATCATTCACTACAAGTATTAACTTACATATGAGCGTTTAAAAATTTGATGTTTTTCTTTTTTTTTTTTTAATACTTCTAAAAAAGGCATTATTCGCTCGCTCTTGCAGAGCCGAATTTCCAAGTTTCCCTATATAATTCGGACTTCCATTCCACGTATTTGTTTAGTTATAAATTTCTGAAAATTCAACGTTTTCCAATATTTAACAGAAAATCCATCTTTCGTTCGCCCGTGCCAAGCCGGATTTCCGGTTTTGCCCCTTCACTTTGGTATAAGTACAAAGCGCCACTCTTTCTCTTTCTATAGACATCTAAAACGGCCTTCAACTCCACGTATTTACTTACTACTGAACGGCTGTTAGTCGTCGCGATAGATTACCGAGTTCAAAGTTGCGTATAGTGACGTCATAAACAGGCGCACTGTTTTTGCAACTATTACTAATTTTAAGGCCATATATCTGGAGAAGGGAAAAAGTTAATAATATGATATTTTAAGTGCATAATAAGAATGTCGAGTACTATATAAAAGCGTATAAAAGCGTATAAAAACCATGTAAAATTAATATCGTGGAACAAGCCCATCATAGTTCCAAGAATAACAAACTACCCTCACTACTTGGAAACACCCTTTGCAGCACGTACACAAGGTCAGTTTAATTACAATTGTGAGAGAGCGTTTTCATTCGGAATTGTAGCTATGAAAGTTTTATAAGGTTTACGTGTGTTTACGCTGAACTTCGTCCTTTAAAAATGTCTTTAATATGGATCAAATTCCTCAAAGTATGTACTCTTTGATGCTACTTAGCTTGATGGATAATATTGTTTAATATAAATGTATAATCATGTCTGTATTTCAATGAACTTTGCTGATTATTAAATAACAAAACTTCCGTTGGGTTATAAAATTAGAGCCGCTTAGACCCCCGCTAATTTTTTAACCATATGAACCTTATACACTGTAAAACAAAGGACGAAAATTTTAGGCGCTTTACTTTGCCGCTGTTTGAGTTATTTTATATTAAAATCGTACGTGTTTGCTGCTGAGAAAAAGCGAAAGTTAAATAATTTTTTAGTAGACTAATACATTATTTCTACTTTTTTTTATCCTATTAACTGTATTCTAAATATGTTTTTTTATATCAGATAGAAATGAAGAGCGAGTAAGTAGAATCCATATTTTTCAGATATAGAAATAAAAATCTGGTTGTGATTCTTCTGTTAAAGTGTAAGTACGTTGTAAATGTAATCTTAAACCAGCCACATTAGCCGGAGCTTCTAGCAAATATTCAAAATAATGTAGGACATAATATATGCGGAGTTTGTAGCAAAATTGGAGAACGATGGAACGAAAATGGAACAGCAGAAAAACGATTTTTGAGCAATAATGCTGACTGGCTGAAAGAAAAATATAATTTATGTCATAATGTGGAAGAAAATGATTTACACAGCACGTCTAAATTAGCAGGGAGAAAGAAAATGATTCAAGTGAAGCACAAAGTGACTACTGATAAACAATAAGGATTTTATTTTCTAAAATCTGTCATTAAAGTTCAGATTTTGTAAATATTAATTTATTTTTTTTGTTTTAATTTTAATGTTGTGATTGTATTTTAAATTATTGTATTATATTTTACCAATTTTTGGCACGATATTTTCATTCGTTTTTGCAAAATACATCCCTGATAAATTCATGAGTCTGCCGACAGAATTTTGTGGTTTCTGTGTTTTTATTAAGTTTTCTTTACTTCCACCCCTTAAAACCACCCTATTTTATAAAGACAATGTGTTCGCTATTTTTATGTTCGGTTGTAGGTTGCATTATCTGTGAATAATTTTTTTCAGAATTTTATTCAATTGTTTCGAATTCCACCCCCTGAAATCACAATTTCTCAATGACATTTTTTTAATTATTTTTTTTGCAATCGCCAGCTGACTGGATGAGTTTCAGAATTTTGGCCAAAAAATGGTTTATTTCGTCCCACTGTGCTCTGTGATGAACACCGTAATTAAATAAACTGATTTTAAGATCAGAAAAGAAGGAAACCCTCAACAGAACTGCTTCTCGATTTTCGACAATCAAAAAATGATTGACATATTATTATCAAAGAATGACATAAGCTAAAGCACCAGTTTCTAATTCCATGATGATCTATGCCCAAAATATTTTTTGATATCACGGTATCTAGATTCCAAACAAGACATACCTATATTCAGGTTCAAGCTCTAATTACTGTAAACTACTTTTTCATTGTACAGGGTGCCCAACTAACAAAGTTGCTCTATAGATTTAAAATAATAGTACAATTTTATTTTATTACTTTTGCATTACTGCTCTGCAAAAGTTATTATGTTTTATTAAAACAGCCAAAGTGATTAGTTAATCTGCACAACTAAATCGTCATACAAATGAATGCTAAAAATGTTATTATAGCTAGATTATAAAACATATTGTAGAATTTGTTTTTAGTTGTTTTATAAACGTCTATACAGAGATTATTTTGGATGTTTTAGCTCACGGAGCAAAATTGATTTATAACAGATTTATAGTAATGACGTTCAGCACTTTTCGGTCAATGTGCAAACATCTATAAACCTACTCTTTAAGAGTTTAGCTAAGCAATAATAAAACAATTTTATTAGGATTCTCTTAACACAATATTATTGCTGGGAACAGATTGAATGTGGCAGTAGCTGTTAAACAATTGTTATATTAGCGAAGCACATATTGCTCTCATAAAACACTTATTTTTATAAGTTGTTTCATGAGTCCTGTAAAATGCTTTACTCTAAATGAGAATATAATATGACCCATACACACCTACCCATGTTTTATAAAAATGGCACAGAACATTTTATACTCTTTACAGACAATTTTTAGCTTTTTAACTATTTTTAGTTAAAAAACTAAAAACTATAATATGTTCTGTACCATTTTTATAAAATGTGGGTAGGTTCTTATGCCTCAAATTAATTTTTTGTTTACATACAGGACTCAGTTTCATACTGTCTAATAATGTCGAAAGCAGTACATTTAAATTCACACATCTGGAAACTAAAAGCTTTGGGGGTGGTCGAAATTTTGTTTGTGCAAGATTTGTTTACATTGTTACAAGTGTAGCTAAATAGCCTTTAAAATGGTAACATATATGAAAGTATATAGGAAAATATTATTTAATTACTACCTGTATTTTATTTATTTCATATTGACAGTTGTTTTATGACGGGAACTCCTCGTAGTTGATTAAAAGGCAAAATTATAATTATGTTAATGAATATTACCTTTGTCTTTTTTTTGTCAATACGTCCCTGTCTAATTGCAAAATATTTGATATATAATAATTCTTCGGAAAATATATTTGTTTTATAAGTATTTTCATAGTTATAAATGTGATGTATAAGAGGGATGCCATAATGTTATTTATGTTTGAACTATTTGTATAGCGGCCATTTTCGACTTTAGAATAAACATAGTTCAAAAATAAAAATTATTGTGATATAACCATTTTAACAACAATCTATTATTGTGAAATATGTTATCTGTGAAACACAATTGATGCGCTACCACAAAAATATCGAATACGAACATTTTATTTTCACTTCATATTTTTAATTTTGATAAATATTCGTTATTTCTGTAGCACTCAAAAATTTCATTGTGTATATAACAAATATTTCAAAAATTTTCCCAAAATCGCTTTGCTCTTGGCGAAACGTCTTAATCAGTTAACATTTATCTCATATTACACTAAACATGTTGTTAGTTACGCCGCCATGTCACATAGAGTCTATATATTATTATATTTGTAATAATTTAAAACTATTTTGAGAATTACTATTGTCTGCAAAAACATTTAAAAATTAATAACTTATGTTGTTGTTGCTCTACATAACAAAAAGGTATCAATGGAAATAATAACACAATGCTCATAAAAATGTTTTGTCGATATCTCGAATAATTTTATAATTATGGTCCACTAATTTTTTTTATCCTATGTAAACAGTTATATAATTATTTTATAACACTTGTGAGAGCCATAATAAAATAAATTAAAGAAATATTTTGTTTTATAGACTGTGCGCATTTTACGTCTATACGCGTTGTATAAACGTTTTGAAAATGTTTATATCAACAATCTTGTTTTATAGAAAATGTTCTGTAAACATTCTTTCAGTTTCTACAAAACATCAAATTGCTAGTTGGGTGGATTAGGTCGATTTTCTCTAGTTTTTGAGATCAATTTTGGGCTTAAAGCCGTACATACATACAATTGAACATCAAAGAAAAAGTTATGGCCGAAAAATACCATTGCATTGTCTCATTGTCGGACGTAATGGTACGGGAGCCCATCGACAAAAGTGACTTCGGGCACCGCAGGTGCCGCCGCTTGGTGAAGATGTTGTAGGCATCTGTAGCTACTATTTCACCCCAACGGCAGGTCATGTGACCTCGCTCTCCTCGAGAGAGAGAGAGAGAGAGAGAGGCAAAAAATAAAGGGCTGCTTAAATGTTGCCGAAAAATTTCTGAAAAAATTCCAGACACATTTTTGGGCAAAATAAGCATCTCTTATCTTTTGGTGTTTTTTCCAGAATGCTTCCATCTCTCGGAAAAAAATAACAAAAAATTTGAATTCATAGACTTGTATTAATTAGTTTAGGGTGAAGGAAGCGCTTTAGACAAAAACTCCAAGAGCCAAAAGTTGCTTCAGAATTTTTTGACAAAAATAATTTCTCAAAAGAATTTCCCTAGATTTTTTTTCTTTTCTTCAGAAAACTTCCAAAAAATTCAGGCATATTCTTTAGGCAAAAATAAATAATTATGTCTTTTATACTTTATCTTCAAAGTGCTTCCTTCTCCAGTAAAGAAAATACAGAATGTGTATTTTGTTGTTATCTTTTTCCGGGAGAAGGAAGCACTTTGGAGAAAATACCAAAAAACAAAAGAAGCTTATTATTGCCCAAAAAATGTGTCTGATTTTTTTCACATTTCTTTGGCAATATTTAAGCGGCCCTTTGTTTCTTGCCACCCTCTCTCGAAGAGAACGGGGTCACGTGACCTGCCGTTGGGGGGAAATGGTAGCTACAGATTCGTACAACATCTGCACCAAGCGGCAGCAACTGCGGTGCCCGAAGCCACTTTTGTCAATGTGCTCCCGTACTATAACTTGAAAAACTAGATGATTACAGAAGAACGTCGTAAACCAAGACAGCAGTTTTTAATTCCATGACCATCTTTGACCAAGATAATTTTTAATATCACGATACATTAATCACTAAGTTATCCTGCTATATTTTAATAATAAAAGCACTTTGTTAAAAGGAATGTTAATTTTGTTATAATCATATTGAAAAGTAAAGGATTTGACTTACTTGGAATGTGACTAAAATGGTAAAAGAACAAATTAGTGCAAAAGCAACGACTATTATACAACTGTATATAAAGTATGGAGCGTTATCTCCCTCTCCCTGAAAAAAAAGAATAGGTACTACAGATAAAGCCATACAAATTCTTATGAATAGAGGAACAGTTGAATTTGTATATCTGATAAATATACAGGGTGGGGCAACAATACGTCGGACCTCGATATCTCGAGTTCCACGATAGCTAAAAAATTTCCACTAAACTAGATAAAAAAGTCTATAACTTAAAATTATTTTCGAACATGTAGGGCGAGCTAAGACGAAATTACAGGACCAAGTGCCTTTTTTAAATGGAATGCTATGTATATCAGTACATTTCTTGAAGACTCTTTCTAGGCTCTATTCATTCCTATATTAGCATTGAATATCTCCTAACCACTTAGATGTAATTAATTTTTTTCTTGAAATAATGCAATCTGCAGATGGATATTAAAAGAATCACCACAGTTACAATTATGGGGTTTAAGAAAAACTTATGTGAATACCAGTTACGAGACATTTAATTAATTTTTTGAATCATTTTCATTTTTCAATTTAATTTTCTCAATTTTTTCAAATGGAACACCCTGTATATTTTTCAACGATGTGACGTAGAAATGAAAAACGAATATTTTTTATAAATACTTCCCTATGGCTAGTTGCAAAAAATTTCATTTTATTAAGCAATAATTACAAAATTCAAAAATAAACTTAAAAAAAAGAAGTTTCTTCAAATAATTGAGTAGAAAAAATTATAATAAATATTCCACATATTGCCCATTTTGACTGACATACATCTCTATACGCTCTTGAAATGAGGTTCCCACTGTTCCTAAAACTGCAGGTATGATAAATCTAAAGGCAGTTATTATTATCTGTAATTATTATTCTTTCCTTCATATTTTGTACTTTTGTTGGTGTGTCTCTATAAACAATTTCCTTTACGTATCCTCATAAAAAGAAATCCATTTTTGTAAGATCTGGGGATCTAGCAGGCCATTTAGTGGGTCCATTTCTTCCAATACATTGATAAGGGTAGGTATTATTTAGGTGGTCTCTAACTGCATTTAAATAATGTGGTGGAGCACCATCTTGCTGAAACCGCATCCTATTTCGAAATCTTTCAGGGAGATTTACCAATAATAGTGGCAGATAGTTTTCCAAAAAATGAAGATAGATAGCTCCAGTCAATATAGAGCATCAAAGAAATGTGGCCTAATTACATGTTTTCCAATAATTCCTCCCCAAATGTTTATAGAGCACCTTCCATAAGAAAGTGAGGATTTTCTGAAGCATAATAATTTAAATTGTGCCTCTTAACAAATCCATTGTTATGAAAAGTTGCCTCATCCTTGAAGAAGTTGACATCATCTTGCATTTTACCTCTTGCCCAATTACAAAATTGTAGGCGCTTTTGAAAATCGTCATCAGATCATTCCTGGTGCATTTGAATATGATGTGCATGCAACTTATTTGTTTTTATGATTCGACCCACAGACCGTCTACTTATTCCTACTAATGAGCTCATTTCTCTTTGACTAATATGGGGATTCTCAACCGTTGCCAGCGCCACTGAAAACTCATTGTCTTCGTTCACAACACGTGAAAGAATAAATTTCACTTCTTTTATATTCGACATTTCCAGGTTCCAGAAATCTGTCAAGAGGGTTTTGGAAGCTGCTAACATCAGGAATCCTTCTTTCAGGATAACATTAGTGATAAATTCTATTGGCAAGTAAACAATTTCTGTCTGACTGGCCCAAAACAAAAGTCATGTATACAAGTTCCGCTATATTAAAATTCATATTGTACAATTCCAAATATTTTAAGTTCAATACAGATTGTAACTAACAACCGATAAGTGTGATAAATGCTCCGTTGTACACGACAATTTATACCAAATTATTGTTTGTCGAATAACGAAAACAGCAAAAATGTACAAAGAGATATTACAGTAACGGACGTGTTAAATACTGTTTATTCAATTCAATGGATTGGAAAAAATGGTCTCACTAAATGGCCTCATTTCAAAATTGCATAAAGACGTGTGTCTGTCAAAATGGACAACACGTCGAACATATGTTATAAATTTTTCTAATGAACTATTTGAGGGAACCTCTTTTTTAAGTTTATTCTTGAATTTGACACTTATTTATTTATAAAATGAAAATTGTTGCAATTAGCCATAGAGAAGTACTTACAAGAAAATGTTCGTTTTTCATTTCTACATCACATCGTTGAAAAATATACAGGGTATTCCATTTGAAAAAATTGAGAAAATTCAATTTAAAAAGTTCTTAATTGAGAAATAATTTTTGGCCACCCTGAACAGTTTTAAGAAATGAAAATGATTCAAAAGCATTAATTAAATGTCTCGTAACTGGTATTCACATACGTTTTTCTTAAAACCCATAATTGTGACTGTGCTGATTTAATATCCATCTGCAGATTGCATTATTTCAACAAAAAAATAAATTCATTACATCCAAGTGGTTGGGAAATATTCAATGCTGATATAGGAATGAATAGAGCCTAGAAAGAGGCTTCCAAAAATTAACTTATATACATAGCATTCCATTTAAAAACAAGGCACTTGGTCTTGTAATTTCGTCTTGACTCGCCCTGTACGTTCGAAAATAGTTTCCAGTTATAGACTTATTTATCTAGTTTACCTGCATTTTTTTTTAATTTCCAGCTATCGTAGAACTCGAGATATCGAGGTCCGACGCACTATTGCACCACCCTGTATATTCTTTATTAGATATATATTATAAGATATGAATAATTAATTTATTATTATATTACTATAAAATAGAAAAAATCGGTAATAGTATATTATTTAATCAGCGGAAACGTAGGTAATAACTCACGCAGATGAAGTGTGTTATTACCATTATCACAACTTGAATACTACTTTATCTACGAGTAAATAATAAATATTAACATAATAGTTCATCTTCACTAACCGATTTCATAATTTTTGGCACAATTAGTACTTAACTTGATTTGATAACGTCGTTTGCACGTTACAACGATTGGACAGGCTAGGCATGAAGTTAAAGGTGATTGGATGTACGCAGTGAGTTATAATAAAACACTTGTGTGTTATAATAAAACACGTGTGTGTTATTATAAATCACACCACTTGTTTATGGATACTATTAGTTGTTCAAAAGCAGTCGGGTGATTAATACATAATTTAGTAAGAGTAAATAATAGTTATTTATTGTACTAGCGTGTAATTATGCACAATAGTCACGCAAGGAAAAGAAGTTTGACAATTCATTTGACAAATTAATTCTCATGTGTATAAAAATTGTAATTATGAAGATCATGGAATGGGTGCTATGGTGTTGATTGTTATTTATTGTTTACTAGTAGTTTATACACATAAACAACAAATAAGGGTAAAAAATAATTATGAGTTGGATGAAAATGAGTGAAAATTAATGTCTCGAGAGAAATTAAAAAGAAGCAAATGAGTTTGTTTAAACTTACTAACTAAGTAATCCTCAGCTTTTTATGACAAGGAATTCAGCGAATGTAACGATTAGGCAAAACGCAGAGGTGCTCTTGTGTAAATGAAGATGTAGTGCTGGCTTATTTTCTTAGCGTACAGAAAAAGTGTGCAGCTTTTTCAATGTGGAAAAAGTATTCAATGCTGAAACGAACTTTAAAGGTTAGTAAAGACATTGATATTTCTAAATATGGAAAACTGATTGCTTATTTAAAAAATGAGTCAAGAACTTACGAACAAAGAAGGCCATTTTTACATTCTCTCACTAATGACTTTTTGAATATTCCCTCACTAGTGTGTAATATATTACATTCTATATGTAAAATCACCATAGTAATAGCCGTATTCTATGCCTGCTTTTGAACAAGTAATAGTAGATAGAATTTTTAGTCATGCTTGTTTTTTATCGAAGTTTGTGATCTACGATAGTTTTTTCGTTTTTCGTATTAAAGATGTTAATTCCAAAAGCAACAATTTTTTTTTAATTATAAAATAAAGAAACTTCCTATACTTACCAAAAATACAATATATGTAGTTAAAATAGAAAGATAGCCAATCAACATTAGAGCCATTGTAAACACATAATCGCTGACGTTATTAACTACAATGGTATTACATATATTTAATGCAATAAGTTTCACTGCTTGCCTTCCAGATTTGAAAAATGGAGTTCCATGCATGGCTACAAACAAATTATTTTAACACATATTGTTTACTCTATGGCCCAATAAAAAAAAATGAATGTATGTAAAAATATCTTTCAAAACCTGCATATCATACACTGTTTGACAAACTACCAATCGTCGTCGCAATGGAAATCATTGACTTTAGTAAATAAAGACAAGTAATAAAAAATCTTTTCAAAACAGCAGAACTGACGGAGTCAAAGCGCCGCTTTTATTTTTGTGTCAATCTTGACATTTATCTCAAGATCTTGACTTTTTATCTCAAGATCTTGACATTTTATCTCAAGATCTTCACTTTTTATTTCAAGATCTTGAGTTTTTATCTCAAGATCTAGATTTTTTATCTCAAGATTTTGACTTTTTATCTCAAGATCTTGACGCCTCCCATGATGATTTTTTTAATATTTTGCAATAATTGTTGATTACTTTATAGGCCGAGGATAGTGTTCCTCAATGTGTTATTTTGTGAATAGCAAAGATAAAAATCATCCTAACCTAACCAAATCTATGAAATTCACATGAAAGAGTGCCATTATTATAGGAAAAAGAAGGAAAGTATTATTTCTGCCGTCAAATCAAATCTGAATTTGTGAAAAAATATGAGCTGGGAATATAGTAAATAATAACTGTTAAATGCAACTTGAAACCTTGAGATAGAAAGTCATGATCTTGAGATAAAGTCAAGAGCATGAGATAATAAGTCAAGATTTTGAGTTAATAAGTCAAGATCTTGAGATAAAAAATCAAGATCTTGAGATAATAAGTCCAGATCTTCAGATAAAAAGTCAAGATCTTGAAATAATAAGTCAAGATTTTGAGATAGTAAGTCAAGGTCTTCACATAAAAGTCAAGATCTTGAGATAAAAGTCAAGATCTTCAGATAAAAAGTCAAGATCTGGAAATAATAAGTCAACATCTGGAAATAATAAGTCAACATCTTGAGATCAAAAATCAAGATCTTCACATAAAAGTCAAGATCTTGAAATAATAAGTCAAGATCTTGAGATAGAAGTCAATATCTCCAGATAAAATGTCAAGATCTTGAACTAATAAGTCAAGATCTTGAGATAATAAGTCAAGCTATTCAAATAATAAGTAAAGATCTTGAGACAATAAGTCAAGATCTTTAGATAAAAAGTTAAGATCTTGAAATAATGATTCAAGATCTCGAGGTAATAAGTCAAGATCTTGAGGTAAAAGTCAAGATCTTCAGATATAAAGTAAAGATCTTGAAATAACAAGTCAAGATCTTGAGATAATAAGTCAAGATCCTCATATGAAAAGTCAGTATCTTGAAATAATAAGTCGGTATCTTGAGAAAAGTCAAGATCTTGAGATAACAAGTCAAGATCTTCATACAAAAAGGATTTTGAAATAATATGTCAATGTCTTGAGATAAGTCAAGATCTTGAGATAAGACAAGATCCTTAGATAAAAGTCAAGATCTTGAAATAATAACTCAAGATCTTGAGATAATAAGTCAAGATTTTCCGATAAAAAGTCAAGATATTGAAATAATAAGTCAAGATCTTGAGATAATAAATCAAGGTGTTGAAATAAATGTCAAGATACTCGGATAAAAAGTCAAGATTTTGAAATAATAAGTCGAGATCTTGAGATAATAAGTCTAGATCTTGAGACAGTAAGTCAAGATCTTGAGATAAAAGTCAATATCTTCATATAAAAGATTTTGAAATAATAAGTCGAGACTTTGAGATAATAAGTCAAGATCTTCCGATAAAAAGTTAAGATCTTGAAATAATAAGTCAAGATCTTGAGACAATAAGTCAAGATCTTCAGATAAAAAGTCAAGATCTTGAAACAATAAGTCAAGATCTTGAGATAAAAGTGAAGATCTCCAGATATAAAGTAAAGATCTTGAAATAATGGGTCAAGATCTTGAGATGATAAGTCAAGATCTTGAGATGAAAATCAAGATGTTCAGAAACAAAGTCAAGATCTTGAAATAATAAGTCAAGATCTTAATATAATAAGTCAAGATCTTGAGATAAAAGTCGACATCTTCAGATAAAGAGTCAAGATCTTGAGATAATAAGTCAAGATCTTGAGATAAAAGTTAATATATTCGGATAAAAAGTCAAGATCTTGAAATAATAAGTCAAGATCTTGAGATAATAAGTCAAGTTCTTGAGATAAAAGTCAATATCTTCCGATAAAAAGTCAATATCTTGAAATAATAAGTCAAGGTCTTGAGATAATAAGTCAAGATCTTGAGATGAAAGTCAAGATATTTGGATAAAAAGTCAAGATCTTGAAATAATAAGTCAAGATCTTGAGATAATAAATCAAGATATTGAGGTAAAAGTCAAGATATTCGGATAAAAAGTCAAGATCTTGAAATAATAAGTCAAGATCTTCAGACAGAAAGTCAAGATCTTGAGATATAAGTCAAGATCTTGAGATAAATGTCAAGATTGACACAAAAATCAAATGGGCGCTTTGACTCCTCAGTTCTTCCGTACAAATTACAGGAGCATTTCTTTTCCTTAGTTTTTATTCGATTTTAAAATATTTTTAAAACGAGGTTCTTAATTCAGCCTGTATGTATATTTTCTTAATGAGGGACCTCGCACTTTTTAAATGAAATTTCGGTCTCACTCCCGGGAACTGAAACTTTGCACAGATATAGTTGATAACATTCTGATCAAAAGTCTTCAGTCACAAAAAATATTAATGACAGAATATCGAGTTATTAACTAAAGAAAGTCGTAATTTCATCGAAATTAAGACCTGAACTCTGTGGAGTCCGTGGACCTCGCACTTTTTAAATGCAATTTTGGTTTCACTCCCGGGAATTGAAACTTTTCACAGAGATAGCTCGTGACAAGCTGATCAAAACTTCTGGCGGTCACAAAAAAATGTAATGACATGATTTCGAGATATTAGATGATCTTAATTTCGACGAAATTACGACTTTGGTCAATATTTCGAAATCCTGTGTTTACAATTTTTTACAAGTGCGGGGTTCTTCTTAATCATTACTCTGGTACAGCTTATACCATTTCTATGAAGTCAGTTGTAAACTGTAGAGTATGACTCAGCGGTGGTTTCGTATTTTAATTTCATCAAGATTTGTCTACTATAGTAGGTTTTTAAACAATGAAAAATAGAGCAAAAATGAGCGACATTTTTATCAAAGGAAATGGCAGGTTTATATCACTGAAGCTATGGTCTTGTTGACAATGTTTTACCACAGAGGTACAGTAATCATTAAATGGCTTTGCTGCCTAGCAAAGAAGAGAAAACTCTTTACTTGGTTTACAAGGGCTATAACTATTAATTGGCTTTCTACCAGTACGTCTTGTCTTACAGTGACATCGCTCTTAACTGGCAGGTCTAGAAGACGGCGACGACGTTCCCACCTTAACATTTTGTAGGCGGATTTTGGCTCACAGAAGAATAATATCGAGTATTCTATTCACGGATGAAGCCCAATTTACATGTGACAGAATTAACAACTGTAGAAATCAGCATGTTTGAGCAACCGAAAGTCCATATGCAGAGATTCAGAAATATTCTCAATACAGATTCAATATTAATGTGTGGTATGGTATTTACAATAATCATCTAATAAGGCCCCAACATTTTTGAAGAAAGGCTAACTGGTGAAGTTTATTTAAACTTTCTTAGAGATAAACCTGGCCAGATTAATTAGAAAGCTTCAATACTAGGGGTTTGTGGTTTTAGCACGATGGTGCTGGACCCCATTTTTCTATACCGGTCCGGCATTATCTGAACCAGCATTACACCAACAGATGGATTGGTCGCAGAGGTCCGGTAAACTGGCCACCGAGGTCTTCTGATCTTACACCCTTAGATTATTTTTTATGGGGTCATCTCGAGTCACAGATGTACAATGAAGAGTTCAATACACGAGAACAGCTTCTAGAAAAATTATTACTGTATGTGATAACATTAGAAATAACCGGAAAGTGATTGATAGGTCAGTGAAAAACATATTAAAACGTTCTCGAAAATGTATTGACGCTGGAGGCATTCATATTGAAAACATGTTATAGCTTTAATTATTTGCATCGTGTTTATTTTTTTATTATTATTATTTTAAGTTCTAAACAAATTTATTTTGTCAAAATAAAATTGCAAACTTTTTTCTTTAATATTTTAATGTTACTCTTAAAACGTGTTTAATATTTTTTTAAATTGTGCTTGTTAATTCAAGCCTCTTCACTAACATTTTTTTTTTCATGAATGAAATGGAATGTGTATTGGATGATATTTAAACTGAAAAAAGCTTAGAAACACTGAATGTCAAAACAAAAACAAATAACTACCTCTTCTACGGGGTATTTAGCTAAAATTAATAAAATAATGGTGTTAGCAACTGGATTGTGTTATTTGTAGAATGTCAAATTTGGTCTTTCAATAATTTTGAAAATGTATTGAAGATTAACCATAAACGTGCCATTATTATTAACCATACATTATTTTATAAACTGGTCCATAGACTTTTTAAAAGTTTACTAACATTTAGCAAAAAATAATATATTTTATTTCAAAAATATGGCGGATTGAAGTTCTGGTCAAAAACCATAAAACGGTTTACATTCATCGGTAAATATAGGGGTGTTTTGAACTCTGAGCTGAGTGTGCTCTACCTTCCATTAGAGTATGTCCGTGTAAATCTGGGACATCCTGTATGTGTACCAAATTTCAAGTCAATATCTTAAACCGTTGCTGAGAAAACGTGCGCACAAGGAAAGTTACAAACCGACAGACAGATCGACAGATAGACAGACAGTATTAAAATCTCGACGGTTCAATTAACCGAACGGCGGTGAAATTTCATGGGATTTTACTTTATGATTTTTTTTAAAGCTAACTTCCTTTCACAATTATTAGTGACTGATTTTTTAAGTTGTTAAATTCTGAAAAAAAAATTTAGTAGCCTAGTTTCATTTTTTATAAAAAATGTGCAATTATGGCATTCCAACTGAATTTGTCATTTTGAATCCTCAACTTTTTTCATCAGATTCAGTATCAGCTATACCAAAAATACGTACTATTTAACTCCAGCCAGCGACTCCACTATAATCCAATATTCTCGAATATAAAGTAATTCTTTCCGATTTTTCCTCACCGTATACTAACAATATGTGATGAAAATAATATGGGACTAACGCCGAGTCATACTCTACAGTTTTCAAAAGATTTGGTAGAACTCGCTTAAAATATCCCGGAGAAATCAATGCACAAACAAAACAAAAAACGTACATACGGGTTGAGTTGTTATCCTCATTTAAAAAAATTTGAATTTGGTTAAATGTATAAGAACTTACACGACTGAAAATTGCAAAATTTATTATGTTACAATATATATGGCAAATACAAAATAGATTGATTCTTTACATACCTGTAATAATATAAGAATTTTTTGTAAAGTATTTTACAAATGCCTCTAGATAGTCTATGCAACATTCAACAAACACCCTAAACCTAGGGTGTCTGGCAACGCCTCTCAGGAAAGCTCGAAGTATAGCCACTAACGTTATCATTAATGAACCTAAAGCAATGGTCCCTAGATGAAACTTAAAGGCTGTGACGGCACTGGTAAAAATGGGACTTTCCATTTGAGCTTTATCTCTGTAAGGAAGAACATTAAATCATTTTGTTTAGAAAAATAACTTAAAAGCATGACGCTGAGGTACTTTCCACAGACACCAAAATACTAAATACTATCGAATCCTTTATGTGACTTGTATGTCGCAACCATCATTTACGGGATGATCAAAGCTGAAACAATCCTAAGGTCGTATATCGTTGAAACAATTAGGTATCTGTTGTTAAATTTTGATCAAACTTTATCTATTTCTTGAAGTTCAAATAGCTTTATACCAAACTGGATATTAAGCACATAATATTTAACTATTTAATCAAATACAGCAGTAGCTCAAGAAACCAGCTTAATCCAACTAATGAATTTAATATACCAAGAGACGTATTTTTAACGTTGGAAAAGTTAATGTATGCGTATAGCGTATAGGACAAAAGTTACGAGTTTTTTCCAAGGCCGTCGACATGAAAGTATCAAGGTCAGTTGATGTAATACTGAGCGAGAACCTGTCACTATGTGGGGAGCGAATGCGGTGTAGTCGGTCAACGTCGACCGATATTGTACCGCCTGTTCAACAAAGGTGGTACGGAGAGGGCAAATCTTGTAGCATCGAGCCGGGACGCATTAGTGCTGCTGCGGCGGACAAATAGAGAAGCGTGATATCATTTTTCTCACTATTTATACCTTGCCCTGGTATTCATCATCAGCCGTACCGTTGGCGCATAGGCAATGTTCTCGCTCACAGTGCGAAAGGTCCCGGATTCAAACTTCTGATTTTTTTTTCTTTAATTTTGTGACAATTATTACATTTTTTCACAAATTCTATTCTAAGATTTCTTAAGGTTGGATTCGTAGGTTTTTATTCTGCTTAAAATAAATTCATTCTTTCGTGTGATTTCTTTAGATTAGGTCAGTAGGTTTTTATTCCGATATCTAATTGTTAATAATTATTAGCGCCGCGGGTAGTATTAGCGTCGCAGAAAAAAAGAAGGGGTGCGGGGGTGTTCCTCCGCTTTTTTGGTTATTTTTGTAACAAGTACCTAAAATCATGTTTTTTGGGACGGATCGTAGCTGTTTCCAGACATGGCGAAGCCGAGTCCGGAATAAGTTTGTTTTATGTATGGTGTTATCATTTCCAATGTCCCGATGGTTGCAAGGATTGCAAAACCTGTGAATTTTTCGACTATATCTGATAACTTGCTTGAACAATGATATACTTGTATTCCTACCAAAGACTAGCACAATGGGCTCTAGAATCGAAAGCAAAATGGCGTAAAGACCGCTTCTCAAATTGGATTTTTCATAACTGATGAACTTCTTGTACCAAAAAAATCGAGGAAATACAAAAAATACCAAAACAGAAAACAATAGCAACAGCATTCACAGGGCCTTTACACTTGACTGTCACCGGTAGATTTCGAAACCAGATTGACTATACTATGATAGAGAGTCAGTGGCGATGGACAATAAAGCTCTGTAAAACTATCTGGCGCTAACTATTCTTCAGACCATCTGTTACTGATATACACCTTGTTGCTGAAGCTAAATACGTATGGAAGTAAAATGCAGGAATGTCTTTCCATCACGCTGTGGTCTTGCTTTCCAAAATAAATTCAGGGAACATACAAATGAAGTCAACCCATTTCATGACGATACAGAGGTCTTGTGGAATTCCCTAAAAGAGAACACCACAGGAAAGGCAACAGGAGCACAAAGTGAAACATGTAAAACTGTGAAACAACCTTGGATAACCACTGAAATTCTAGCCGAAGTATAAATCAGAAGAAACTTGAAGGCTTAAGGAAGGAAATAATTTGGAATCGGAAGAATATTACACACCAACGCGGAGAATTAAAACTCTTTGCCGAAGAGAAAATATTTCTTACCTACAAGACACTTGTAACTAAATGGAGTCACATGCTGATAGCAACAATAGCGAGGGCCTTTTCCGAATGACAAGAATGATTATACAAATTCAAACCCAAAATGACGTCAATTAAGAAATCCACGGGCACGCTAAAGATTAATAGGGATTAGAAAATTAAGGATTAGCGACAATACTGTGAAGAAACTGAAAAAGCAGCTGGAATAGACAATATTTCAGTCGAGGCGCTTAAGTTGGTTGATGAAAATGGGGTTGATGAAGATATACCAAAAAATATGGAAGACATGAATCTAGCCTGATGACGGGAAAGCGCCAATCTCCCTACCACTAGTGATAAGAAGTAATCGTCAGATGTTTGTGATAACTATTGATTGCTCGCATTAATAATACCACACGCTAGCAGAATAGTGCTGTATATTCATCAACATTATAGGTCTTGGCAAATACCCCTTGAGCAAGAACATTTTATTAAGGAACCTGACTTTAAATACCCCACAAAATACACATTACTACTATAGATTTTAAAATGACATTTGAGAAAAAAAATGTAATGTAATAAAAAATGTATATAATAATAATAATAATAATAAAAGGTCTTTATTTCCAATACAAATATAAAAAAATTAAATGATACAGTTTCTGCAAAAAAAAAAATACAATTATTGGAAAAAGCCGAAGATCAGGTAGTCATGCGCTGCATGACTTCTGTTTTTCATCTTAAGCTGGATTGTAATTCATAAGGTAAAACGTACTTGTTTTAAAGGTAGAAAAAACGATTTCTATATAAAAATTATCATAATAACAACACCAAAATTTGAAATGGAATGAATGATATAATCCATGATAATACAACAACTTCCATTCAGGAAATTGTTCATAAAGCGCATTTCTTTTTCTAAACTCTGTATTTGGTCAATTGGTATATGGAAGAATTATAAGGAAATCGCTTAACTTACCTGGCAAAATACCATTTTGAGATGGCTCCACTTATAATCATGTACTGAATTCCATTAATGAATTGTATTACCCAATATGCCATTATTAAATTGAAATAGAGAGTTACCAACATCCATGTATTGGGAACATATTCCAAAACTCCATCAGGAAGTTCTGTTAATATTCCAGAGGTACTAATATGATTCATCAAAACCACCCAAGTAGATACAATTATTGTCAATGCAAACATCGTCTAAAAAAATCGATATTATGAGTAATATACTAATTTCAGTAGAATAAATAATAAACCTCCACTATAAGGTGGAATTAGGGTCACTATTGATGGTAAGTTTTCAACTATTAATTTTCCAAGATCCAGAACTAAATAAGGAAGTATAGCATAACATGCAGCATGCATAACAGATTCGGAAATTGTAGTTGGTAATATGTAAACGTGTATCTGCGTAGGTAAACCACGCCTTGTCGTAGATGAACGAGGGCATTGGTATTCGTTCATAGCACCACCGCTTGGTTTCGTCGTTGATCCCACGCATTCTGCTTTCAGTAGCCTAGCCGTAAAGACGTGGGAATAAAATAAATTAATCTCAATTTCGTTAAAATGCCGGCTGTTTATACAACTGCTGAAAAAGTGCAAATTGTGAAGTGGTACTTTGGGGGCCATTCCATTGATGACACTATAAATGTATTTACTGTGACATTTCAAGACAGACCAATCCTCTCACCTAACGAAATTTCATGTATTATTAAAAAATTTGGAAATTTCGGTTGTGTCGTAAATTACTGTAAAAAATGCTCTCAACGCGAACCCCGTCATCAACAAATAGTGCATTCTGTGAGTCGGATTGAACCTCGAAAAACATGAATAATTTCTAACGGAAGGAGACTATGTCATGCCCCCGTTTTCGAGAATGCTGAACACGATGGCGGTGATTAAATCTCTCTCCGAGGTCACCCCACACCCCAAACGACCAAGAACTACCCCCAAAATGGGTAAACGCATATCCGCCATCTCCTACGAGCCAAACCTGTCTTACCCCCGTTTTCGACGATGCTGAGCACGATGGTGATGTTGAGACCCCTCCTTGACCCCCGCCAACCCCTCAAACATCCATAAACCACCCCCAAAGGGGTGAAACGCGAATAAGCCGTCTTCTCTCGGCTAAACCCGCGAAAACTCCACATTTTCGAGGATGCTGAGCACGATAGTGTTGTCGAACCCCCCTTTTCGATCCCTGCCAGCCCCTAAACGGCCAAAAACCACCCCCAAAAGGGGGTAAACCGCGGATAGGCCATTTCCTACCAGCCAAACATGTCTTACCCCCATTTTCGAGGATGCTTAGCTCGATGGTGATGTTGGATCTTCTCCACGAAATCAGTCGTGTAGGCATTAACAGTAACTGAGTTGTTGGTTTTATGCCAGTGGACGCAGAGAAGGTATCTTGCACGTGGGCCAGCTACAATAAAAGTGTCGACGCGGAGATGCTGAAGTAAGAGTGTAATTATATTTTTGTCCGCTTGGTGAGGGAGGAGAGGTCGCGATATTTTCGCGGGTTTAACCGAGAGAAGACGGCTTATCCGCATTTCACCCCTATGGGGTGGCTTTTGACCGTTTGGGGGGTTGGCGGGGGTCGAGAAGGGGTCTCGATATCACCATCGTGCTCAGCATCCTCGAAAACGGGGGTAAGACAGATTAGGCTGGTAGGAGACGGCGGATACGCAATTCCCCCCTTTCGGGGGTAGTTTTTGTTCGTTTGGGGGGTGGGGTGACCTCGGAGAGAGATTTAACCACCGCTATCGTGTTCAGCATTCTCGAAAATGGGGCGTGACATAATTTCGTTACGTTAGAAAATATATGTATTCCTGTCCGACTTACAGAATGCACTAAAATGAGCCAAGAACGTGAAATTCGAGAAACTAATGCACTTGTTGAGTGAACCTTGTTCTAGCAGGCAAATTGCCGATGAAGTTGACATGGAGGAAAGAACTGTAAGAAACATTTTGAAAGAAAATGGGTACAGTTGTTTTAAAGTTCAAACAACGCAAGAACTGTTTCCCGAGGACAATTTCAAACGGATGGAATGTTGTGAAATCATGATGAATAAAGGAAATGGCAATGAATACTTTTTAAAAAACACATTGTTTACAGATGAATCATCATTTTATTTACATAGGAAACACAATCCATCCGTAGTACGATATTGGTCTTGGGAAAATAAACATTTGAGTGTTGCTGTGCGAACTTAGTATTGGCAAAAATTGAACGTTGGACGAGAATTTTAGATATTATAGACCCACTGATAATCGATGCCGATTTAAATGATAATTTGGTTTCAACAAGATGGCTGGCCAAGTCACAATAGAACGGTCATTAACTTTCTGGAAAGAACATTTCCCAATCGTCTAATAAGTACGAGGGAATGATAGAATGGCCCCCCAGGAGACCTGATCTAGCCCCCTTTGACTTCTTTCTGTGAGGCTTTTTTGAAGAAAACCGCTTACAAAAGTGCCTTTGAACGAGGCAATAATTTAGTTGAATTGCGGGGAAAACGTATCCAACTTTGTGCAAATATTACCCCAAATCAACTCAATTAAATGAGAGATTCATTGTATAATCGGTCTGGCTATTGTTTGGTACAATAAGGTGGTTTGTTTGAACGATTATTTCGTTGATTTATTTGTGATCATTATTAGTTGATTTTAATTTCTGACAGTTGTTTAATTTTATTTTAATGCTCTATTTTTATTTCGTTTTTAATAAGAATAATTTATTTTTTAATAATTGTTAGTTGATTTTAATTTCTGAGCATTGTTTAGTTTTATTTTAATGCTCTATTTTTATTTCGTTTTTAATAAAAGTTGTTATTTTATTCCCATAGCCTTTATGGCTGAAAAGAATCTGCAGAAATACTTTCAATAGAAGAAATTGTCTGTCAAAAATGTGACAAATAACTTCTAACTAACTTTTGACGAGATGTGAGTCTCGTTCCGTGTAGAAATCATTAGCTACGTATACCCTTCCACGATTCATATGGTACTAAATTCAATTTCGACTCGATTACTTTCAGAACCTGCGTTCACGAATTATGGGGCGGGGTGTTTATTCCCTATATTGCGAACTACAATTTTTGAATCCGTATTATATGGTAAAGTTTTGTAAATGATTGCAACTGCATTACTCTAAAGGACGAAGCACTAACCTTATGGAAAAGTTCACGTCATGTTAATTAAAAGTCTCAATAGACACAAATCTCTACTATGACTAGATTCGTCGTTACAGTCATCCGAAGGTCAAATTATTGTACTATAGGAGATTTTTAGGAAATTCGACAAAATCTGATTCTGAAGTTCGTCTATTGTAAGATTTGACAATAGACTCTAACTTTTAGCTTTGATATAAACAGATACAGGTATAATATTCTGAAATTCACTATCACTTAGCCTCTGTTTATTTCAAAATGTTAGTATAGAACTTGCTTCATGCTTCTGATAAGGTACCGAAACTAATATCTTATAAGAAATGTTAACTTAGCTATTAATGAAAATATATACTAACCATCAGCGAGACAAAGAATATTAACTTCATATCAAAAACAGCTTTCGTTGCTTCTTTAATTAACATGATTGCTAAACGAATTCTGTTTTTCATAAATATCATGACACACAACAGTGTGACTACTAGTATTAAGAGAGTAATGGCACCCCCTATTCCACCGTTACTTCCACCAGTAATTATTACGTAAATCCTAAAAAAAGATAATATATTATATGTCTAAATTATTGAAAGTGTAATACTAGCAAATTACGTAATTCTGTAACTAAATAGTAAGAGCACTTGTATCATACCTCGTTCTGGGTATTTTACTTCCACATCCACGTAGTAGTATAGTAATCGCAAAAAAAATTTAATTTTTTTTTTTTCTTGAAATGGGTTTAGAATGTCATGAAACGTCGAGATTTTAATTTTGAGCGAAAAAAAATTCTGTCTGTCTGTCTGTCTGTCTGTAACTTTTTTTTTGTCCGCAGGTTTTCTCCGGAACGGTTTAAGATATTGACTTCAAATTTTGTACACGTATATATTATAACGAGATCTGGAATTGGATTGTTTTTTGAAGATATCCGGTAGAGGGTTGGGGGGTAAATAGGGGCAAATAGGGGGAAATATGTAAAGCAAGCTGGTAAGAGTACAGAAACTTGAAATTTGATGTATCTACTACAAACCAAGGCCTCAACATTTTTATAATATTTTTCATGCCCCTCCCCCACCCCCCCCCCCCAATTCATTATTAAAGGGGTTGATAAAATAAAATTGAGATACTCACTTGAAATTTGGTACACGTATATATAATAATGACATCAGGAACTAGATTATATTTTGGGATTATTCTGATGAAGGGTTGGGGGTTAACTAGAGGTAAATAGGGGGAAATAAGTAAAGCAGGTTGGTAAGAGTACAGTAACTTGAAATTCGGTGCATGTACTAGAAGCCAAAGCCTCGGATTTTTTAACAATATTTTTCAACCCCCGATCACCCCTACTCCATTATTAAAGGGGTTGATAAAGTAAAATTGAGATATTCATTTGAAATTTGATACACGTATGTATTACAACGACATCTAGAACTAGATTATATTTTGAGATGATTCAGTTGAAGGGTTGGCGGTTAAATAAGGGTAAATGGGGCAAAATAAGTAAAGCAAGCTGGTAAGAGTACAAAAACTTGAAATTCGGTATATGTACTAGAAGCCAAGATATGAAATTATTTATAATATTTTTCAATCACCCACGACCCCTATGCCATTATTAAAGGGGTTGATAAAATAAAATTGAGATATTCACTTGAAATTTGGTACACGTATGTATTATAATGACATCTGAAACTAGATTATATTTTGAGATGGTTCCGTTGAAGGCTTGGGGGTTAAATAGGGGTAAATAGGGCAATATAAGTAGAGCAAGCTGGTAAGAGTACAGAAACTTGAAATTCGGTGTATGCACTAGCCAAGATATCAAAATATTTATAATATTTTTCAACCCCCCCCCCACCACCACCCCTACTCCATTATTAAAGGGGTTGATAAAATAATATTAAGATATTCACTTGAAATTTGGTACACGTGTACCATAACGACATCTGCAACTAGATTATATTTTGAGATGATTCCGTTGAAGAGTTGGAGGTTAAATATGGGAAAATAAGTAAAGCAAGCTGGTAACAGTACAGAAACTTGAAATTAATGTACTATAAATCAAGGCCTCAAATTTTTTTATAATATTTTTCAACCCCCCAATACCCCTACTCCATTATTAAAGAAGTTGATAAAACAAAATTGAGATATTCACTTGAAATTTGGTACACGTAGGTATTATAACGACATCTGGAACTTGATTATATTTTGAGATGATTCCGTTGAAGGGTAGGAGGTTAAATAGTGGTAGATAGGGGAAAATAAGTAAAGCAAGCTGGTAAGACTACAGAAATTTGGGACTTGGTGTATATACTAGAAGCGAAGGTCTCAGATTTTTTATAATAGTTTCCATCCTCCACCATCACCACTCCCTTATTAAAATAGTTGATAAAATTGAATTTAGATTTTCACTTGAAATTTGGTACACGTATGTATTATACCGATATCTGAAACTAAATTATATTTTGATATGATTGCGTTGAAGGAGTGGGGGGTAAGTAAAGGTAATTGGTAAAAAAAGTAAAGCGAGCTGGTAAGAGTACAGAAACCTGATATTCGGTGTATGTCCTAGAGGCCAAGGTCTCAGATTTTTTAATAATATTTTTCAACCACCCACCATCCTTACTCCATTATTAAAGGGGTTGATAAAATAAAATTGAGATAATAATTTGAAATATGGTAGACCTACATCTGGAACTAGATTATATTTTGAGATGATTCCGTTGAAGTGTTGGGGGTTAAATAGGAGTATATAGGGGAAAATAAGTAAATCAAGCTGGTAAGAGTACGGAAATTTGGGATTTGGTGTTTATACTAGAAACCAAGGCCTCAGATTTCTTTCTAATATTTTTCAAACCCCGCCATCTCCGCTCCATTATTAATGGGAATGATAACATAGAATTGAGATATTCACTTGAAAGTTAGGACAATTATTATTTACTTTAATGACATCAGATTGAGATGATTCCATTCAAAGGGTGGGAGGTGGCAGGTTGTAAATAGGGGAAAATAAGTAAGGTAAACTAGAAATGTCATTTTTATCGTATATAGTGGAATCCAATGCCTCAAACTTTTCTATAACATCTGCCCCAAATATTATTAAAATTCTATGACCTATAATTTCCACGTACTAGAGTGCAAACCTAGTCAAAATGTTTTCTTTAAAGTGACTTGAATGAAAAATCTGGATGTGGAAGTAGTGATTCCTTAGGCAGCGGTTTTTTATTTTACTCTGTAGGTACATGGTACTACTAAAATGGTTGGGTACCAATGTGGACTACCTAGGATCAATTGTAAACTTAATAAATCCTACTCTACTGGATGATGAAATACATAAGTAATTTGGCAAGCTAGGTCAATTATTACAATACTCATTTTCCAGTTCCCATTTTAGAAATTTTTTAGAGTATTCACTTTCTGATAGTTTATTATTAACAACATCATCAACCAGTTTATTATAAATATCAAATACACAGCATGGCCAACACCTGGTCCGGAGCCAGCTAGACATCTACGTTGCAGCAGCGCCGTGGCAATTGACAGGCTGGACTGACAGGGTTGATGAAACTTAACCTAAGGTCAGGCGCGCATGGACGATTCCACGATCGACCGAATAATCGATCGTGTAGTTAGAACTGTACTTTATATATGGAAAACGCACATGTATGATCGCAAAATCGCCCGACTTGAAAATCTGTGTCTGGATACAGACTTTTGATCCGATTGCGATCGCCCGATTTCATTAGCCCAATGTATTTTAATCTGCACGCGCGGACGCATATGCATTCAGTCGGCCGAGTTACGATGTACGCAGTGCATATCTGCTGTTTTCTACGTAGAATATGGAAATTGATACAGAAACATTAATCAGCTTGGTAGAAGTGCGACCTGAACTGTATGATAAACCATTAAAAGACTATAATTCAATAAAATAACAAACAATGTGGCTTGATGTTTGCGAAACTATGGTTAAGGACTGGGGACAGCTATCTCAAAAAGAAAGATGTGTTATGAGAGGTGAGACAATTATAAGCAGTTTATCAAAACTATCTTTGCTCACTCGCGTATAATTGAAATATTTTTCAGCATGCAATCTCAAATCTTCGCTTTTCTCGCATCTTTTGGCGAAATCTAATAAGAAGGGTAGAAATACACGCAATATTTATCAAGCCCATTTTACAACTGAGGAGAAAATACGAAATTCATTCTGATCGGCCGACTGCTAATCGTTCGTCCGCGCTATGACTAATCGGTCTACTGCAAAATCGCCCATGCGCGCGTAAACGTGTGATCTAGCGATTCTGATTGCACGATTCCACAATCGTCCATGCGCGCCTGGCCTTATATGGAAAAAAAATATGTATATTAATTAAATATACTACAGTATAGTAATTTTATCAAATTTATTGTACCTAGCTGTAGATTTAGAGTTGCTAAAAAACAAATTTTGAAAACAAGCAATAACAAAAAGAGTCGAAGATAAAAGAGACGAAAGATGATGTATGACAACAAAAAGATAGGGTTCAGAGAAAGACAGCTTACAACGGTTGCTGAAAAAACGGTAACATCTGATGTGATACGATGTGTTTAATTTGAAATTGGGTATTATACTATTTTATTTCCATTATATATTTTATGATAGCTTAGTGTTATTAAAGTGCATATTATATGTATCACATTGTTTACAGTTTGTGATAATAACAACCAAGACTTTACAGATGCACTGAGTGTGGCCGTGAGCACCCTGACGATCGCTTATAAACAAAACAACTTTGGGCACCTATGAGTTTATGTATTACGATGTCCTCGATCTACGATTAGTCACGTTAAAAATTATCTTGCAGTCAGTTTTTAAAAACAATGTTAAATATATTATGGGATGTTTTAATGATAGTTAAAACTGATTACATAGGAAATTGAAAGGAGAACCTGTTTCAAGAATATTGGTGTAGTTAAATATATAAAACAATAGTTGTAACTTGTTTGCTGGTGTCAGTTTTCTTCTTTTCGGAAAGCCGCCAGGGCGTGTTTGGAGATGGGTTGGGTATTGAGTGAGAAATTGGAATGTAGGTCAGAAAACACATATTTTTGGTAATATTTTTTTAAGGAATCTGTGCAGAAGTAAAAACTATTACATTGGAATATAGAAGGTGAACAGAGTATAGTTGGTAGGTATATTGGTAGTTTTCCGTGGATACGTCGATCTTTATGTGGTAAGCTGTCGTATTTTCTGTCATGCGAAATGTCTCTCGCAAGTTTTGAATGTATTGTTCTGTCCGTAGAGAATTTCTGAGCGGTCTCTGTGATGAAGTCAGTTGTCCATGTACCTTGTCTGAATACGTTTAAGTTGCGAGTGTGAGGTCCTGTTCCAAATAACGCAGCGATGAGTTAATATGAACCTAAAGACGACTTTATAAAGTGTCAACTTATTATCCATGCCTAAGTTTCTCCGCCTATTAACTAGTGGATGGAGCTTAGTGGGGTCTGCATAGGCCTTGTTGATAGCGATGGTGAAGTGATCCACAGAATAACCTTTTATCCAGGGAGACCCCCAGATCATTGACTGTATTCTGTTCTGAGATGTTCTTGTCACTTACTCCAAGTTTTGGTATGCATGCTCTGTTGCTTCAGTTGAAGGTTACTATCTCAGCCCTGTGTTCGTTAATTATAATTTTCCAGTCTGTGTATAATATTTCGTGAGGAGGTGCCTAATAATTGGTAATCAGCTAGCAGATAGATCTCGATAAGTACACATCTAATTGTAATAAGAATAATCACGTAGAGCAAAAAAATGTGTTTATTAATGTCTGGAGTAATACTATTTCATGAAGGTATTTACCTTCCTCTACCTCTTATGTATTTACATAAAAGTACATAAGAGTACATTAGGTATTTTAATTACAAAATTTTGAAACTTTTTTTTTTGTTGAAATAGGTTTAAAATGTCATGAAACGTTGAGATTTTAAATTTGAGCAAAAATGCATTTCTGTCTGTCTGTCTATTGGTAGGTCTGTCTGCAACTCTTTTTATATATAAGTAAAGCAAGCTGGTAAGAGTACAGAAAGCTGGAATTTGCCTTTAAAGAGACTTGGATGGAAAATCTCTTATACAGCGGTTTTGTTACTGGGGTCCTTTAAGTAGCTCCTCATGAGGCACGTAAGTTTAATTTAAACAAAAATTAAATTAAATATAACAAATACTGAGCCAAATAAAGAAACATTAAAATGCTATTTTGTTTTAATTATTTTCTTATTTATTCTTTGATATTCAGGAACATAAGGAAAATGAAAATTCATATTTTTTCTTACCATGTAAACACCATGAATGAAAGCAACAATGTCCAAGAGAAAATCAGAATTCCCCAAACTAGCACTGCTGTGACATATCTAAGTAAAATAACCATGATGATACAATAAGCTAAAAAATATTACAGCTATACAAAACAAGTTAAAATATAAATCCAAATTTCACAATAAAATAATTTTTCATTCCGAGTGTGAAATGTGTTTGACCAAAATTTCGTACAATAAAGAGCACGAAAGATATTCAGGTGACAATTTGTTGATTAAAATTGATTTTTATAAAACATTATTGTAATTATATTGAGTTACGTGCAAATTAACATCATGTCGGTGATGAGGAAAAATATAAATATTGACATTTGTTAGCAATATTTTAAAGTTTTTTCAAAAAATTGTGTTTAGCTAAGGTTAAATACTCATGCTTAAATAAGAAGTATCATCGGCGAATAAAGTTAAATTATTACCACCGATAATTCCTAACAAGTCATTCACAAACAATATAAACAATAGAGGCCCTAGGACTGATCCTTGGGGTACTCCACGAGACATATCAGTAATCAGTAATTGCATCAGTAAGGTGGCCATATATAATAGAAAGAAATTACTAAAAAGCTGACCATGTATTTTGCGGTTTTGCATTTATCTAGAGCTTTTTAATTTACAAATAGACTATAGGATGAAATGTAGGCGCTTTTCTCTAGTCTACATCTTGAATGCATTGGATAGGCAATCAAATTGGCCATCACTGAGGTAGGTAGTAAATATAATTGTTTACATATCCTACTAAAACACATTACAAAAGTAAAGGCAGTGTTACCGTCAACTTCTGGACATTTTAATGTCCCAGGACTTCTCCTGTGATCTCGGGACCAGATTTTTTCCGGAGAATCCCGGATACCAAATACTCGGACTAGAAACCTTAGTGAGAGCACTAGTTTTTTCTAGGAATTCTACATGTTGTAAATTGGCATGGGTCGCATGGGCCGATAGGCCTGATTGCCGCGGATGAAATCTACTATTAATGATAATACTATTTCTTTACAATGTATGTGGTTGTCTTGGGTTAAGTTATGGATTTAATTAGGTAATAAGTAAATGTAATTGATTAAGAGAAAATTCAAGAACACAAACAAATTAAAAATACTGAAATTAGAAAGATAAGATTAAAAATTAAACATTAAAAAACATTAAACTGCATTAATATATACAAATTTATAATTACCCACGGAAAGAAATGATGACAAAGCAATTTTCCATCCCACTCTCCCAACGTAGATATAGAAATTCTGAAATTACCACTCATTAGTGTAAAATTAAATAAAATATTATTAATTACAAAACCTTGTCCTGACTATTATAACTATCAAAATAAGTTGCTTCGTGGATTTTATCATCATAGTCATCCCAGCTGAAATAAAGTCGGTAGCTGTATTTATTGTTAATATAAAAAGAATTCACAGACATACATAATCAATTATTGGCACCTGTCATAAACGTAACCTGATTAAATTGAATATTTAAATGTTTACATAAAAGAAAGTAATCTGAGAAAAAATGTAATGTTGATTTTCGAGTATGCAATTGCTTTTAGGCATGATTTTAACTTGAAACTTGGCTTGATAATTTAGCTACACAATGGGCAAATTCTACTATAATGTTGTTATATCATATACCCTATAGTACAAGTATCATCGATTATCTGAAAACGATTCTCTCAAATACTTTTATGTTTTGCAACTCAACAAATTGACTAAAAAGGTTCTGAAGCAGTGGCGGCTCGTCAGGGGAGGCAGGGGGGGGCTGAGCCTCCCCTTGGAAGAACCACCATATCTTCAAAAGTAATATCTTAAGAAATTTCAATTAGGTATATCAGTATATCTCAATTTTCAATATTTTTTATTGTTTATAATTCATTAATTAATGTTCAGTGTATATATAAAAGTTTTGCATTTCCTTTCCACAAACATATTTACCTATAACGTTACAGTCCGGATAGTCTTTGTATGCATATTTCCCGGTCGGCCGGTCTTTTACTGAACGAACACTGTGGTTCGCTGGAGGCTAATACGAAATAGCTTCCAACTTCGGAACGCATCTACTTATAACATGAATGACCTTGAATTTCTTTGCACTGTGTAAAACTGTAAAATAGCAGACCACTTCAAATAGCCAAAGGAAGCCAGCCTCCGATCTCATAGCGCATGTGCACATTGAGCACAGGTCGTTTAGTACGTTTAGTGTCGTTTAGGTGATTCACAAAGAAAACGAACTGTTAGTTGCGGTTAGCCGGTTAAGTTGACGTAAAAATACATCAAACATTTGATAGGCGGGCTAAAAATGAGTGCTCTAGGTGAAAATATGTCTTGTTGTCCAGACGTGGTGGATTATTTGTTATTAAATGGATTTACTACTCTTACTTACGACGAAAAGGTAAGAATTAAAAGAAATGCCAGGCCTACACCAGCAATGACTTCGTTAGTTTTTAAAAGTGGTAAACAAAACAGAGGGTTTTGTGATAACAATTATAAAAAAGTCGAGTGGTTAACGGCATCAACAGTTAGAAACAAATTATATTGTTGGAGATGTTTATTATTTACTAATGATCAATCCTCAATTTGGGGCAGGGCCGGGTTTAATAATTTGCAAAATTTATCGCGAGGTTTAGAAAGGCACGAAAAATCCCAGGAGCACATTTCATCTTGCATTAAATTCGAAATGTTTGGTAAACAAAATATTGTAAATTTCTTGGATTCTGCACATAAGAGAGAAATAGAAAATTTTAACGAAAAGGTCCGTGAAAATAGGGAAATATTAAGGAGGTTAATAGATGCCGTTATATATTTATCTTCACAAGAAAATTCTTTCCGAGGACATGACGAAAAACGAGAATCGTGTAATAAAGGAAATTTCAAAGAGCTGATAGATATTTTAAAAACGTATGACCCAAAATTAGAGAACTTTTTGAATAACGCCACTGTTTTTTCCGGAACGTCTAAATCAATTCAAAATGATCTAATTGAGAGTGTTAGCTCGATTATTAAAGGCAAAATTTATGAAGAACTATATAATTGCGAATTTTTCTTGTGGCAAATTGACGAAACGACGGACGTTACTTGTAAATCTCAACTTTCTGTAATTTTTAGATATGTAATGCACGGAGAAGTTATTGAAAGGTTTGTTGGTTTTTTTGATGTGAGTAGTGGAAGAAACGCGGATAGTTTATTTAAATTATTAATCGATGAATTTGGTAAATTTGATTTGAAAAATAAATTAATAGCACAAACTTATGACGGCGCTGCAGTTATGTCAGGGCATCTTAATGGACTCCAAACAAAAATAAAAGATATTGCTCCTCAAGCTTACTTTATTCACTGTTACGCACATCAATTAAATTTAGTTCTGAGTAAAGCATGTAACGGAATTAAAGAAGTTAGAATATTTTTTTCAAATATTACTGGTTTTTCGTCATTTTTTTCAAAATCTACCAAAAGAACTGATGTTTTAAATAGAATTAATATGAAACATAGAATTCCGACAAACGCTCCCACTCGTTGGAATTTTTCATCTAGAGTTGTTTTCACTGTTGACAAATACAGGAAAGAACTTATTGACGTTTTTAATTTTATTTCGGAAAGTGAAGATTTTTTAAATGACGATCAGACTTTACGAGCAGCTTACGG
Source organism: Stenurella melanura (assembly GCA_963583905.1). NCBI lineage: Eukaryota > Metazoa > Arthropoda > Insecta > Coleoptera > Cerambycidae > Stenurella > Stenurella melanura. The sequence continues at coordinate 202,405,225 of OY757309.1, forward strand.
ATTAAAATCGTTATTGTTGGATAAAAATTTCATATTTTTTCTAAAGGCTTTTAAAATGATTTTTGAGCAAACTGATGTTGTTTTCCAAATTTTACAGAATAAACTAACTGATATAACATATTCTAAAATTAGACTTAATTCACTTATATCTAAATTAAAAGAATTTCGCAATACCGAAATACATTTCAATACTTTATACAACATTTTTTTAGAAAATGTTGAAAAAGTAGACGATGACGATGAGCCTGAGCCACAATGTAAAAAGAGAAAGACAACATATAACTTTGACAGGGCAGATACACATTACAAACAAATTTTTATAGAAATTTTGGACACCATTATAGTCCAAATTGAAATGAGATTTTCTGATTTAAATTCTTTGCAATGTTTTGATTTAGTAAATCCCAATAATTTTACAACGTATTCTAAATCATTTCCTACTAGTCTAATGGAGAAATTAATGGACCATTATCCTTTTTTTGACCGTATTTCGTTAAGAAATGAACTATGCGTGTTGTATTCTGACCAGCAACTTTTAGCAAATTCAAAATCATCTCAAGAAATGCTTACTTTTATATATAATAACAATTTAAAAAGCTGTCTCCCCGAACTGTACAAACTTTTGTCATTAGTGTCAACAATTCCGGTAACCTCAGCTTCTGTAGAACGATCATTTTCAGCACTTAAACGCATAAAAACATTTACTAGAAACAAAATGAGTCAAGACCGCCTCTCAAATGTATCGCTTATTTCAATAGAAAAACGTTTTTTGTCAGAATTGAAGAAGCACGATTCATTTTATGATGAAGTAGGTAATCAACCATTTTGCCAGTTCCGAAAATCGCAGGTTACCACTCATTTATAAAAATATTTAGGCTTTAAAGCAGAGATTATTTTTTAATTCTCCATAATATAGAGTTCCGCGGTTATATTTTTTTATATAACTTCTGTCTCAAAACAATTTTAATTTTTATTAAAAGTTGTAATTTTACACTCCTGACAGTGATAATGAATGCAATTTTTTGTTTGTAGAAAAACACTTTAATTTTTTTACCAAACCTGTTTTTATTTTTATTAAAAGTTATATAATTTAATTAAAAGTGGGATAGTAGGGCTCCTTTGGATACCGATACTCGAGTCGTAGGAACGAGAATTTCATGAGAATGATTTTTTCATCTCATCATATTTTCTATTTCCTTTTCTTTCTATTCTTTTATTAGTTCTATTCTCTCAAGTCGTGATTCGGTATCCTGGCGAACAACCCACGGCAAAAAAATGTAACGCGCCGTTGTACTACCTCAGGGGTGGTGGGGAAATATACAAATTGTAGTCATATTGCACGTCAGTTGTCTTTCAGAATATCAAGCCTCCTCTGCAGACAATATCACGAGCCGCCACTGTTCTGAAGAACTAGATTTTTTTCGAAATTTCGCTGTAAAAAATTATTTTTGCCTTATTTTGATTCGAACTACATAGCCAGAGACATTTAAGAAAAACATATTTTGTTTAAGGTGGCGGTATCCAAGAGAGAGGCATCCGATAGAGAAATATTTATTATTTTTGGCCATAACTTTTCTTCTTCGTACGTACATTTAAAAAAAAACTGTAAGACTACCTAAGTAGAACCATAACAAGACTATTACTATGAATTCTCACTCAATAATTCCAGCCGTTTCCAAAATAGTTAAAACAACTTCAAATGAATAACTGTTCCCCAAGATTATTATATCTGAATTTCAATTTAAAGACAACAAAAACAATACACTTAATTCCTTTGAAAATTACACAGTAACATTTATTAGGAACTCGCTTTTAAATTCTTTAATTGTAAGAAATGTTAGAAATTTAACTGAATTAAATACTTACGAGCTCTTGGGAGAGACTGCTACACAAACACCATCGTCTGTATATTCCCTAAAAAGAACCATTTCAGTATTAAATATTTATTATATTAGATGGATTGAATAGTGACAATTTGTGACTAACCACATAATTATGAAAATACTGTTTACTCAGGTAGACCAAGAAAATCTAAAGAAGGAAGATAATTACATAATTTTAGGCTAAATTTCTACAAATCCTTAGTAGGTACACTGTCTTCTAACAACATACAATGGTAGAAAACAATAAATAAATGAATAAAATTCATTTATTTATTTTATTATAGAACCATTCAACAGATGTTAATGCAATTATAAAATGGGAACGCAAATGAATGTACAATTTATATAGCTTGACTATATGATTTAAAAATACGTGTACATATTAAGAGAGGTAGTTAAAAATGAGATAATTTATAAATATGAAAACAAAATTATTACAATTTTACTTCCCTCGCTTACCGAAGATAAGATCAAAGGACCCCGCACTTTTCTTATGAAAAAGTGGTTTCATTTAAAATGACTAAAATTTTTATATGTTTGCTCTCTTAACCTGCCGATCAAAAGTCTCCATTGGCGCAATATCCAAAAGTTCATAGTTTTCGAGTTACGTTGACTTTAGAGCAATAACTCTGTATTCGAAGGTGTAAAAATGTTATTTGATATTTTTTTCCGTTTGCATTTGCATTACCCAAGGTGTACCACGGGGAAGTTGCAAAATCGGTTCAACACCTCTTTGGGGTGGCTTTTTTACTGTGAGTTCCCCTTGCTTCTCACCATCGGGGTGTCTTTTACCGTGAGTTTCCCCTTGCCTCTCACTAATCTTGATACGTCTAAATGCATGTATTTTATTTTCATGGATCCAGTATATTATCAATTTCTATATTATTATATCTGTTGAGACTATCATTAATATAGTTTAATAATGCGTCACTCGGGTAATGTATATTTTGTTGATATCACACAAAACCCAAATACCACAACACGCTGGCTACGTGATCACAACAACCTATTGTTCCTGCACCAGTCTTACAAGTGCAATAATATCGGAGAATGGGCCCTTCGTTTTCATCTAATTCATTCACATAAGATGCCTACAGCTGATATCTCACTGCATTACGGAAACGTGAGTAAATTCTAATCCATAGAAAACCTGATTCTAAAACGTGTTCGTCGAATTGGAATATTTCTGTTCCTTCTATATCAAGCTTATCTTGAATGTAAGCTGAAACTAAACCAACCTAGTAAACACCAATGGTTACGCTACGTAAATAATCGAGGTCAAATCTAGGAAATTCTCTAGCATTATTTTCATTAAGTTGGTTCCATATAACATTCCTTCTAAAGAGATTTTCGGCTTCAACACGAGTTTGAACTATATACACATCATTGATTCTTTGACGTAATTATCTTGTTAATTGAACAGAAGCATCCTGCATTATTAACAATTCATAAAATCTTTTAATTATTGCGCCAGCTAATTTGTAAAAATCTATGAGATGGAGAATATGAGCTGTCGGAATGATACCAGAAAAGAAACTAATAATCGATTTAATGTACCCATTGCGCGCCTCTCCGACCCACCTAGGCATCGTAACAATTCGCGATTCATTAGCTTGCACTGTGTCAAGATGACGTTCTCCTCGCTCAAGAAATGGTAGCATTTTACAAATAATTCCCCTGTCATACAGGAAGGATACAGTATCTCGATAACCTCTATCCAGTAGAAATATATCCCTTCGCTGAAACCACCGCCCAATGCTATCTCTATATCCTTTGGTATTCTGCTCTAAGAATAGCAACATCATTGTTTCTGGAATCAGCGAAGTATGGTCCGTATATATCTAAAATATACCCATTAAGGGCTACTAATAGAATTGATATTATCTACATAGTTGTTTCTACTGCGTAGGATTTTGCCTTTTGTCGTGTATAAAAGTCTCCTTGGTGGTGAGAGACAAACGGAGCTCACAGTAAAAAAGCTACCCTAAAGAGGTGTTTCACCAATTGCAACCTTCACGTGGTACACCTTGGGTGATGCAAATGCAAACAGCAAAAAATATCAAATAACATTTTTACCCCTTCGAATACAGAGTCTCTAAAGTCAACGTAACTAGAGAACTATGGACTTTTGGATATTGCGCCAATAGACACTTTTGATCGGCAGGTTAAGTGCTGTAATATATAAAAATTTCAATCCTTTTAACTGGAACTACTCTTTCACAAGAAAAGTGCGGCGGTGCTTTATGAAATATCGCGACCCACCTCCCTCACCTATGGGATAAAATGAGCAGATCGTACATTGTCTTAAAAATAGCTCAAGGCGTCTTATTCGGGGAATTTGACAATCGCTGTGTAAGATTTTTATATATTTGCGTTGTCATGACCACCTTGCTATGCATGGGGTGAAATGGACCCCTTTTTCTCAATCACAGCATTTTGGCAGTGGTTTTGTGATCAATGCAATACTCTAGTAGATTAGCTTTTGCTGTAACCCGCCATCTGTCGCGACTATTAAGCGTTTGGCCTCAATAAAATTTTTCTCACCAGTTTCTTGGTAATATCACCTCAACGTTTTGGATTGAGGGCCTCCTATTTGCCTCTTACGATCTGATTATCCCTAAACTGTGAATCGTTCTATATTGTTTTCTATCCGGTTAACGCGACTAAAAATGATGAAACGCGACACAAAGCGACGCTGAAGAGCATTTAGCGGTGTGTATCTTTTTTTTTAATATAATAAGGTTGTTGGTCCATCCAAGAAATTCGTAGCAAACTTCTCCAGATTCACTTCTCAAGAGCATCTATAGACCATCTGCCCGCCTCACTAATAGCTCATGTCTTCGAGGCCTGAAGGAAGATGAAAAAACTAAAGCGTTAGCAAGCCTTAACTTTGTACGTTTTGTGCTATGTCTGTCACACTAAAGAGAACTGCATTTAAATCGGTGAAGTTGTTTTTAAATTACATATGGAGCGGCACACAAGTACAATTTTACAAATTCACTGATATGTCAACCGCAATACATCTCTATTTTCAGTCGTAGGTTAAAAATTATTCTTGGTCTAATTCGATGTATAATTGCTTAGAAAGCACCGAACATGAAAATACTTTACAATTTATTGAGAAGTCGCAGAACATGTGCTTTGCAAAATCAGTAAAAATCTTATATATTGTTCACTACTGAGAACTCCAATTAGTCCATAATTATCACAGGTTTACAACAAAAAAAAAATGTCCGACCAATGGGACTTCATTACCGCGTCCCAAAAGTTTTTGACGTGCTAAATACGATGCCGTAGTCCGTTTTGCGCCGTCATGTCAGGATTTCGAAAAAACAAGAAGTTTGGACAAAAATTGCAAGAGGTTAAAGTTTATCTTTCTTGAAGTATTCGTAGTCAATACTGTTGCGTACACCTAGGAATATTACGCATTTTTATTCAATTCTAATAAATCACACATATTTGAGAAATATATACGAGTATTTGCCATCTCTAGTAGCAAAATTCCCAGATGTACGCAACACACCCTTCTCATCCGGAAGAAATATTTTAGCTCATTGAAATATTTCCTTATCAGCTGTGACCCGAAAAAAAGGGAAACAACGAAATCCCCGCTCCCGCACTAGATCAGCTAGTGGTTCGCACTCGCCACTTGTATTTTGGTCTAATTGTTTTTGATTAATCGGTAATACCAGTTTCAATTTTTCCTAAATCCAAGTATTGATGTAACAATACTTACGGTAGATATGTCAAATCCTTTCCAGTACAATTCCACTGATCATATTTAATATTTTTTTCTCCACATATATTTCCACAATCGTCATATCCATTTCTTCTCCTAATATCGGAATAATATAGGGTATAAACTAAAAATGGTATCTAAAAAAATACAAGGATATGTTTAAAGCAATTGCAGACTACAGATTTTAATTAGTTGTGGTTCTCTATGAATCAAAAGTCAAGTTAAGGGGTAGTTCAGTACGGTCCTGTCTGGTGCAATACTAAGCAACCAGTATTATTTCTTTCAATTTTCGGTAATATTTAGGTAAAAGGATGGATGTGTATTAATTTGTCACACCAAAGAAAAATAAAACGTTGGGGGGTCTATTGAAGGTCGATACTTCAAGAAGTTCAGGGAAGGCACAAATAACTATTTAAACTATTTTATGGAAGAACAATTCGTTTCGCTACAAGTTTATCAAAGTGGTTGGTCTCATGTCTTCAAAGCCCAGTTGATAGCATGAAATATGACGGTGCGTCGCATCATAAGGCCTAGGTAGATTTAAATAACTAAGGTGGCTAGTTCAAAGATTCCAGACAATATGTAATAATTTTAGTAATAAAACTAGATAGGGCACTAAGATAGCTTTTTCCCGTATAAAAGCTGTAACTGACATAAAAGGAGTTTTTCACCTATCTTGTATAGATGTTTGGGCAAATTAAAATATAATAAAAATTTAAGAATTATTCACAGCATCAGATGATGCACATAAAGTCATTTTTCGTCAATTTATGGTCCGTTAGGCAATATTCACATTACGTACCGTTTAGCGTAGGGAACGTCTTGATTGGCAGGCTTTCATGGTGGACCACCCAGAGGTCTTATTTCGAGGAAGTAAAATGGGCACTTTTGATTTAATGTCTCGATGGTCAACATCTCCACATCAAATATTTGGGTCGCGTACCTTTTCCCGTTTTAGAGTTTGTGTACTGCTTTTTGTCAATTATAACGTAAATTCACGTCACGTAGTCAATGTAGGAATATTCTCTCTCTGCGATTTACCTCAGAGATATGAAATTGTCGTGGACCACTTCCATTTTCTTGTCTTATTTAATCATTGGCCTTTGTTAATTTATTTCATTGTTAAATTTTGGATTTCTTGCTCCGTTCATTTTTATTATCATTGTAAATATAGTGTTTAAATGTTTTGAGAACTAGTGTGTTTTATTACTCAATACAAAGGGGAGTTCAATCTAAAATACAATCTAAAGTTTCAGTGAGAGAAGATAACCACGTGGATTGAAGACGGGTAAGTACATTCTCGATTATGATGCTATACTATAATGTCGACGGAGTCCGCAAAATAATTGAGACGCTCCGTACTATACCAATGGTAGTGTCCAATTTAATATCTAATTAGTATAACCCCGGTTATAGAATCATTGCTGGGTTACCATATAGGGATGATTGTAGGAATGCTTTTAAAAGCCTCAAGATACTTACCTTACCCTGCGAATATATTCTACAGTGCCTTGTATATATTAAAAGCAACTTAAATAATTACACAGCGTGTGAAAGTGTACATACGTACTCAACTCGTAATAGGGGTAACATATATTTGGATTTTTTGCGACTTTCAAAAACCAGAAATAGGACATGCTATTATGCAGTAAAATTTTTCAATGTGTTACCGATTGCTGTACAATCACTTGATAGTACTCGTTTAAAATACGTAATTAAACGATTCCTACTTAATAGTGCATTCTATGATTTTGACGAATTCCTGTCGACTGATTTTTCCCTTTTAATTTTGTAAACCTATTCTATATATGACAACGTTTATTGTTTGTTCGTTTTCTATGTACTATATTGTTATTTACTCTATGTGTTATTTATTTGTTTTATTTATTGTGTATTTTTTTTTTATTATTATTGTTTAAGACAACCAATATTTCCTTGGTTTTTTGCTATATTTTGCATCTATTTTGACGTGTCAAAGCATAATTTGTGTATATATGACCAATAAAGATCTATCTATCTATAACATCGAAGAAAAATATACGAATTTCTAAAACTTTTGTCCAAAGGAGGTAAAGTAGCTGCTAAAAAATTGTTATAACAATTAAATACAGAAACTACTACTAATATCAAAAGTAATGTATTTGCATTTTTTAGGATTGTGTAGTCGTTTTAAGAAAAAAAAAATGGGGCCATGGGCCGATTCTTGTGGTACACCTGGTTTTATTAATCTTTTTTTTCAGAAACATCGGTTTTATTTTATAAATTTATACAAACATACTGGGAGTGGCCCTGTAAGAATACCCTACACTCCAGAGTATCAAGTACTAAACAGAAGGTTGTTGCGCACAAAGTTCATTAGGAAATATTTTCGTAGAGCGGCTAATTTTCAATATTTAATAGGTATTACAGTCAATTTAGGCGATAAAAAAGCTAAATTCACAATTTCGTCGGAAAATGAGCAATTTTCAAGATAACTTTTGTAATGAGTTTCTTTTATCGCCTGTATCATTTTCCATAACTTGATTACGTGGTATTGACCGGCTATTGTTATAAACAATGTGTTCGTTGTTAATTTATTAACTGATTAAATTTCGGCCAAAGTTAAATAAAAAAAGATGTTTACGTACTTTGATGGAAAATAACAACTTTTTACTCGTTAATTTTTTTAAAAAACGCGCATTTTTCGAGATACAGATGTTTGAAATTTTCCAAAAAGAGGGGAGGGGAAATCAACACTTTTAAGAATGAATCTGAAAAAAAAGGCAAGTTTATCTTTTTAATATAAACCTTTTTTTCCACATCCACTTTTCCATAAAATGCAAATCTGTTTTCTCATAAGAAATTATAAAAAGAGAAAAACCCTTGAGGGGGAAGATCGTTGATAAAAAAGATTTTTAAAAAATCTGAAATAAATTGGACAAGGAGAACCAAGTCTTCCTAACACTTTAACATTCTTATCAATGATCTTCGCCCTCACAGTTTTTACGAGAAAACTTTGCAGATTTGCAATTCATGGAGAAGTCAATGATGAAGAAAACATTTGTATTAAAAACTTACCTGAATTTTTTCAGATTTGTTTGTTAACAATTTTGATATTTCAAAAAGAGGGAGGCTTTTTGGAAATTTTCAAACATTTGTGTCTCGAAAAATACGCGCTTTTTCTTTAATTTAAAAGAGTAAAAAGTTATTTTCATCATATTACGTAAAAATCTTTTTATTATTTAACTTTGGCCGAAGCTTAATAAATTAACAAATTAACAACAAAAACATTGTTTATGACATTTGCCGGTCAATACCGCATAATCAAAAATTATGTAAAATGATACAAACAATAAAAGAAACTCATTACAAAAGTTTTTGTAGAAATTCCTCCTTTTCCAAACGTATAAAGACAACACCTAAGGAAAGTTGCCGAAGATGTTACTTTTGTGTAAGAACCTAGGCCAAATTAGATTCAGAAGGGCACATTGCTCTTGATTACTGCGACACCATCTGGGTCCATTTGTGGTGTCCGGGTATACTTTTCACTAGAGCTCCTTAGTTAGCTTTATTATACGCTTGATAAATACAAAACGAAGAGTATATTGCATTCGATAGGTACATTTCTAAAACCGCTAATATTGTCGTAGAAAAAAAAATCATATCACTGTGTTGGTGATCTAATTCTAAACAACTTTCAAAATATCTGTCCGTCCATCTGTCTGTCTGTCTCGTTTCTTGTAAGCACGATAACTTAAGAACGAACAGTCTGATTGTATTGAAATTTGGACAGCAAGTTAGTGTTGGCTAGAGAAAGAACCCTATAAAAAGTGAAGTAAATTGGGGAAGAGTATAACTGTTAGCTTGTTATTTCTTTCAGACGCCACCCACAGCTTTAGTCTACATTATTAGCACTTTGTTTTTCCTCGTCAAGTGACAGCCAAAAGGAATTTAAAAGACTACGGGTTCAAGTCAGAAGTTGTGTGAGTAGGGATGATAGAGTATTGGCTAGTTAAGTTGCCGGAGGATAGGTACTGATAGTTTGTATTTTATTCTAAATGATGCACCATATTCTTTAACGCGCGTGACATGGCTTGCTAGCGAACTGCCACCAAGTTAGAGTAATAAAATTTCTCAGATGTAATCTTGATGTAGTCTGCTAGTGGTGTTACTTCGTTGAGCATTCATACATATCAAGATATCTCTGAGGAAGGAGTATCTAATAGCACATTTCAACGATTTTTTGCATGCTCGCTTAAAGTTACCTTCTATGAACCCAATATAAATTATACATACCAAAATTACTATGAAACCAATGAACACAAACAAAAATAATCTATCAGTCCTTTCTCTATTTTGAGCAGTCTCTGGTATATTGATATCGGATAAAGAGGCATCCGAATAAATTTTCGTATAAGCTAGGATCTAAAAAAATTGCTTATAGTAGTACATAAATATACTTGTTCATGATTTCAGAATCTAACCTTCCTGTTCTGTAAAATGTTCACTGAAGCCATGATTAGGGTTATAAACCTGAAACAAACAATCATTAAATAAATAATTTTTTCCTTTGGATTCAGTACTAATCGGTTCAGGAAACATTTTACTATTAAAATTGTGATGCAAATCATGCTGGATAAATGAAGATAACTCGATTTATACTGTAAGCGCCAAAAGGCAGAGTATGCTCCTATATAAAACAGATTGAAAAGTTGCTCATTTCTAATAAAGTGCAGATAGGATTTACCCCCGCAACACATAAGTGAGGCGGATGCGCGGGCGCGCCTTATTATCTTTACTAATATAAATCAAAAATAATGTATTTCCATTTCTCTGTGATAATAATAATAATAATAATAATAATCCTAACATATACATTTGGTATTGTTAAGTGGCCTGAGACTGAGATTGAGAATGTGTTAAGATCTACTCGTAAATTGCTGACCAAACATCGAGCACATCACCCCAAGTCAGCAGTTGAAAGGCTTAATATTACATCGGAGTAAAAGAGGACGCGGACTAACTGACATTAAGTGGCTATGTCAGAAACAGATTACCAACCTCCAGCAATACTTCCTTAGTCAAAACTCCCAATCGCATTAAGTGGTAGCTGAAGCTGATAGGTTTTACACCCCTCTAGATCTCCACCATGCTCATCCAGAAGGCTTGGAAACGGACAGTGCTCGAGTGGCAAACACTTTACGATGTTGGGCTGAGAAGCAGTTGCATGGGAGGTATGCTTATGACCTAAGAAGGCCCCAAGTAGACGAGGATGCATCAAACGCTTGGCTGTACGATGTAGGCATATTTATAGAGACCGAGGGCTTCATGACAGCCATACAAAACCAGGTGATTGCCACAAAGAATTATCTGAAGTTCATTGTCAAGGTGGATATGGACAACGATAGGTGTAGGCGATGTCAACAGGCTTCTGAGACCATCCAACACATAACTGGGGCTTGTCAGGCATTAGCTGCTTCCGATTATCTAAAGCGGTATAATCAGGTGGGAAGGATCGATAATCCATCAATCGCTAGCACACAAGCATGGATTAGTTCAGGATACTGTGCCCTATTATCAGTATATACAGTTAATAACTTTACTAATTATATACGTATCAAAATGAACCAAATCTCAAATTTTTCGTAACTGCTAGTAATCATAGCCCATGTTTATTATTGCTGACAATATTATCGATAGTCTTGAGTTCACTTTAGGATCCAACTACGACTGTGCAAAGCGGCAATCCGTGTTCAAAGGTGCAGTATACTAACCAAATTTACCTGGTATCGCCTCAACTAATATTTATAATGCAATTCTGGGAACATATGTATGAATTAGAACAAAATCAATATAGTGTCGATGTGTATCTAAATGCAGCATATTGACTTATTTACCTACCGAAGGTAATTGAAATTCAAGTTGCAATAAAATTTAGTAATACGAGATTACGAATATAAATAAAGATGATAAACATAACAAACAAATACGATAAGCAAGCAGAATAAGTTGATATTTATGCACACGACATTGCACGTATATCGTAGAGTTGGGGTACCATGGCATTTCGCTTTTTAATCAACTTTTTAAAAAAATTAAAAGGAGTAGGTTGTAGTGTAAGCCTACCTTAATATATTGTATATATAGCCTACGTTTTTAAATACATAAAATATTATATACGTATAATTAGTAGCATAAGCAATTATTCTATGTCGAAATTAAGACATCATGCCACGGGCTAGGAGGCATGGATTCATGCTAATATATTTGTAACATGATTGTAACAGAGTAAATGGTGAATATACGAAGTACAGTATACTAACCAAATTTATCTCATAGCTTTAACTAGTTTAACTGAACGTGGATGTGGAAGTAAAAGTATTTAATAGATCATAATAATTAATTATCATAAAATAACGGCTTCCACTAATCGATTTTTATCCATTCAGGTGTAATTTTCGTCAGATGCAAATTACGTCATTAGAAAAACTTATGTACAGGGTGAACCATTAATAATAGGCCATAGTGGAGAAGTAGATTCTTTGGGCCAATATTAGGATATAACTAAATATGTTTTAGTAAAATGTTGCTGTGGAAAAAGAAACAGTGTGTCACAATTCAAATTATTTTTTCGTGTTTTTGCAATAATTCAACAGCCTCTTGACTGATCTTCGCCAAATTTGCTAGAGGAACTTGTTTTATTCTAAGAAGCAATAATGTATGTGTTATATCACGTTAGATCATAGAGGGCGCCGCAGGACCTGTATCTGATGATGAAATTTTTTCATATTTTTTGGACGAAACGTTGTGGTACTTCTGACCAGAAAATCTGATAAGGGCGTCATTTCCACGTATAAATGGACACTTGGTAGAACTTGATAACTCCAACCGTTTTCGAGGAAATTGCCGTTAAACATTTGAATAATTTTTTGAAAGACAAACTCAAATTTAATGAAACAAAGTGCATTTATTGAAAGCAGTACAAAACGTAAGGGAAAATAAAACCGTAATAACAGCGTAAACTCTTTCTCACTTTCTTATGAACTAATGGAGTATTTTTATAATATTGAAATTAATACATAAATCAAAGGATTGTGTAAAATAAGGATCTAATCTTATTAGAAAACCAGAAAATAACATAAAACTTGACTTAATGGCATTAGTATTTATCGTATAAACTTTCCCCCATGCAAAGACCCCATTGCTGCAAGTAAATTTTCGATATGGTCTCCACCTACTTCTATGTCTTTTCTAATTCTTTTCATAAAAGATTTGTTTACATTGAAAAATACATTTTCCTGTCCTCTAATAAAATTGGCTGCGTTTTGTATTTTGTCCCACAGTTCTTCTCTTTAATTGATAGTATTTGCATAGACTAAGGACTTCATATGTCCCCACACATAATAATCCAAAGGATTATAATCAGGACTCCTTGGGGGCCAATCAAACTCATTTCTTCGACCGATCCATCTGCGTGGGAAAGTCTCATCAAGATAATTCCTGACTTCAATGGAGAAATGAGGGGGAGCTCCATCTTGTATATGCCACATTCTGTTCCGTATGTCTAGCATGAAAGCATGTAATATATCAGCAAGAGTATTTTGAAGAAAAAACAGATGGAGAGTCTTATCTGTTTTTTTTTTTAATTTGAAGGAAGGACAAATGGTCCCAATAACTGATCGCCGATAATACCACACCAAACGTTAATCTTAAATTCGTTCTGAAAATGCCTTTGTTTAACGGAATGAGGATTTTCTTCTTCCCAGTAATGGGTATTTCTCCAGTTAAAAACGCCTCGGCGAGTAAAAGTTGCTTCGTCGGTAAATAAAATATTCTTAACAAAAGTTCGATCCCTGTTGTGTTTATTTAGATCAAATTGGCAAAATTGTAGCCTTTGTGGAAGATCCCTTCGAAGTAAGTTTTGTATAGGAGTGAGTGATATAAGTAGAAGCGTTCTTTGCTTAAGACTCTTAGAACAGATTGTTTACTCACCCCTGTTACCGCTGATAAACGACTTGAGCTGACTTGAGGATCTTCAACACGAACTAAAATTTCTAGTTCTTGATCTGGAGTAATTCGTTTCGGTCGTCCTACATCATTTTTATGACGAAATGAACCCGTTTCTCCCAAACGACGAAACGGGTCTTTGGTTTGCCTGTATTTTATTTGGATATTGAAATGAGTATATCCGCGCTGTAGCACGTTCGCTAAAATTTTTTTGTACACAAACACATATCATATCCCTCATTTCCCTATTAAAAATTATTGTGTCGGGGCATTTTAAATAAAGAAGTTAAAGAAATTAGCTCAAGGAACACAAGAACAAAATAAAATGATTAAATGACATACATGACATAACTAAAATGTAACCAAAGCACACTTTCAATAAATACACTTTGTTTCATTAAATTTGAATATTAAAAATAATTCAAATGTTTAACGGTAATTTCCTCGAAAACTGTTGCAGTTATCAAGTTCTACCAAGTGTGCCTTTTATACGTGGGAATGACGCCCTCATCAGAAGTATCACAACGTTTCGTCCAAAAGAAAAATATGAAAAAGGTGATGTAATACATGCATTTTATTATTATTGTTTCTTAAAATAAAAAAGTTCCTCTAGCAAATTTGGCGAAGGCAGTCAGTCAAAAGGCTGTTGAGTTATTGAAAAAAAAAACCGAATAAATAATTTGAATGTTGACACCCTGTATCTTTTCCACAGCAACATTTTACTAAAAGATATTTGGTTATATCCTCGTATTTTGGCCCAAAGAATCTGCCCCTGCACTATGGCCTATTATTAATGACCCACCCCGTATACCTTCAGCATAAAAAACAATCAAATCTATTAAATGTTTAGTGTCGACTAACGGAAAGTTGAAGACCATAAAACACGTTAGTACGGAATCCGAATGCGGATTTACACGGTAATCAATAATCATTCATGCAGGATTCCAAACGCATTAAAAAAAAGTACAGTTTTGCATATAGAAATAAAAATAGCGCATGCATTTGTCTGTATCGATATCTATATACATTGACTAGCATTAATATAAGCCCATCTTCGCCAGGCACTACCGTTTGTATGGATGTAGATGATTATTCTTAATGGCATGAATTCACAATCTCTCAAAAAAATATTCTGTGCGACAAACCTAAATATATGAAGTTGGTACATTTTTCGACACCGAATACGAATCCGTAGTCCAAGAAAGGATTTATCGTGTCAATTTTCTTTTTTAATCAAACACATCTCTGAAAATGGTGTAAAATCATAGAAATAATGTAGTGACTCTTAATGAAGTGTGAAAAATGGTACATATTTTGTAGTTTAGAGTAGAGCATATAAATTCGAGCTTTTCTTAGGTACACAAACCACAAAAAAACTGCTTCAAGAGCAGTACTGACGTATAGAACGCAGAGCTGTACAGTGCAGGAGACGATTTTATCCTGTAGTAATCGATGAAGATAGTGATAGTGATGATAGTGATAATAAAATTAATTTAATTTTTTTTTACATATCTTGCACCCATTTTTTTAACGTAAATTTTTACTATAACTTAATAATTTATTATGCAGGTGTATATAATATGTACAGTTGCATTAAATAAGAGGTACATAAAACCAATCATAAACGATCTTATTTTTTTAAGGAGTGTTGCACCCGTTTATTTTTAATGAAATTAGTAGAAATGGTAAGTGTAATTAGCCATATTACATATTTCTTTGGTGATTGTACCTCTGCTCTAAACATGAACAAATTCATTCTCAAATTTTTATTTTCATTTTTCAAATTGTTAAAATTATTTCAAAAATCTAAAATAGATATATAAATAGACCTTGGTCTAATAGATCATTTTGTTTCACTCATCTAGTTGAAACGGTTTTCGACAAAAACGAGTTTAAAAAATAGTCGTGCCGAGCGGCGCCCACAGTGGGGCAAAAAGCTACATTTGTGGACAAAAATCGCCTGCCAGCTTAAATTTTGACCAAACTGAATGATTTTTTTTAAATGCTCGTGACAAATGTAGCTTCAACGCCCGACTGCTACAATTTTAAAATAAATTAAACATAATCCAAAAAATCAAAAATAATATTAGACAATTTTTATATAAAATTTTTATTAGATCAAATGAATCTATTCTCGCAACAATGTTATGTAAGTAAGGGAATCTCAAGGTAGAAAATAGAGAAAATTATTTTGCGAACATACATCGCAAAAGAATTTTCTCTATTTTCTACCTTGAGATTACCTTACATAACATTGTTGCGAGAATAGATTCATTTGATCTAGATAAAAATTTTATATAAAAATTGTCTAATATTATTTTTGATTTTTTGGATTATGTTTAATTTATTTTAAAATTGTAGCAGTCGGGCGTTGAAGCTACATTTGTCACGAGCATTTAAAAAAAATCATTAAATTTCGGCAAAATTTGAGCTGGCAGGCGATTTTTGTCCACAAATGTAGCTTTTTGCCCCACTGTGCGGCGCTTGTATTGTCAATTATCTCAAGGACCAATGGAGGTCAGTTCTGACAGTTCGCCAATCGTGTTCTTACAACTTGCCAATATTATAACATAAGTTATTTCAAAGATTGCTTTTGGGAGCCGTTTCGCCTAACTTATCCTGCTAGACACTTTATACAGGGTGTCCCAAAACTCAACGTCATCCCGTGGAGGGCTGACAGGCCAGCTCGTGACTGACCAGAATATCAAAAAATGACCTTTGTCAAAAACATTTTTGAGATAATGACACTTTTATGAATTTCGTGAAAATCGACACCTTAGATTAGTTTTTCGCGTGCCTTAGCTACAAAATTCTATATTTTAATATCCTAATTTTTGTTATGCAACCTTAAACAGTCCTGCTATTGATCACAGTCCTAAATATAATCAGTGGTACCCATCATACCTTTGACAAAAAAAAAATTTGCCCGATTCATGGGTTAATTTTTTCTATTAGGTAACTCTTCATATGGTAAAAAAAAATACCACTCTAACTTGGCAAGTTATTTTAAAAAATTGCTCATTTAGTGTAGTTCTTAAAGTGATCCAACATTTTCTATGTTTTACTTTAGAGAAAGAAATATTGCTATTTTACTGCAAATGGAGCTCATTGTGAAATTAATTCAATAATTAACAATTCGAATGAAACCACTTGTCACGTCTTAAATTAAAGTGACAGCTATCCAGCTCATTACACACGAGGTGTGAGAAACTATTCAGATCAAATTTATCCACAGAGATGGATCGGCCGTCTTGGTCCCATTTTGTGGCCTCCCCGGTCCCCGAAATTAAAGCCACTAATTTTTTCTACTGAGGTTACATAAGGAAAAGGTCTCTGCAAAACCAATAAATAATGTAAATCAATTGAGACACCGTATTTAAATCTGCCCAACAAACAACTATCGCAGAAAGTGCAAGGCGGATAAAAGACTTTTTTTTTAAGATTGACTCGGTAGCAGACAATTTGAACATATTTTTTATTTTTTATTTGTGTTTTAATAAATAGAAGTGTTTTTATTCAAATTCCTCATTATTGAAACAGTACGACAATGAACTCGTTTTGCAGTAAAATATCTTTTTTTCTAAAGTAAAACATAAAATGTTACCTGTACCATTTTAAAAATTTCACTAAATGAGCATTTTTTTTATATAACTTACCAGGTCAGAGTGGTAATATTTTGTACAGTATGAAGAGTCTAGGTGAGCTAATAAAAAAAATTAATTCATGAATCGGGCAAAAATGTTTTTTTTTCCAAAGGTGAGGATGGCACTTTTAATTTTATTTACGGCTGTGATCAACAGCAGGGCTACTTAGAGTTGCCTAACAAAAATCAGAATCATAATATAAAGCATTTTATAACTGTGGCACGCGAAATACTGATCTAAGATGTCAATTTTCACGAAATTCTTAAATTCTATATCAAAAACTAACAATTTCTTACTAGTCATATTTTAATATTCTGGTCAGTTATGAGCTGGCCTATCAGCCCTCCACGGAATAACGTTAAGTTTTGGGACACCCTGTTTGTATATACTTGTTTAATAAATATATATGTTTTTTATTTATTAAATTTCAATATATAATATTTTTTAGATAGTTCCGCATCGCGGCCAATTACTGCATCAATCAATCCCAAGATTCTGGATCATCTATTTTCAATCCCGGAATTTCTAATCCTAATAGTAAATAACGTTTTAATTGGGACACACTGTATATAGATACAGTTCTATTGCTTTTATAAACTTGCCATTGTTAAAACTTAATGATTTATTAAACCGGTAAAACTTAATATATTATGGCTTTTGTGTGAAAAAAAATAACTAGTGGCAATTTCTTGAAGACTGTTAAGACAAACAAACAATGAAAAAAATCATGAAGATAAACTAATCTTACGATGTAAATAATAGCAAAATGTAGTTGGACTTACCTCACGAGACACGATCAATGGAATAAATAAATGGGTGAACAACTTTATCACTGTTGCTAACAAGTACTATACCCAACCCATTGATTCGAACACAAACCTAAATATTAATATACTTTGCTTTGGAGCCAATTCTTGGAATTGTCATATCACTCCGATCCGCGAATTCCCGTTAACGGCTGCACTTCTAATGGTATTACTGGTGGGAGATCTCATTTCGCTCAGTTACTAACTAGTTACTAATTTGCGCAATCAACTAAACCGATTTTCATGGCTTAATATATAAGTGTGCAAACCACCCTTTCGGAAGAGAGTAGTTTCTTGCAAGCGCTCTCGAACCTACCTACACCAGTTTTCGAAGGCCGGAAATCGGAATACGTCGAGTTCTTATCGGAGCGGCGAGCAACCCTTAAATAGGGTAAGACAATCCTTTTTTCATTTACCTCTACATAGTCGACTGTGGGGTCCCTCGAGCCGGGATTTCGTGCAGAGTTCCACGGGGTTGGCCATACACCCCCCCCCCTCAAAGCTCCCACCCCCATACCCAGGGGATGCAAACCACCCCCTAGAAAGGGGGTATTTTTTTTTTGTTTCAGAAAAAAAATTTTACACTCATTGTTGTGAAGAAATAATAAGAGGGTTTTTTTTTCATTTATCTGCTTTATCTATGTATATCGGCGTACACCGTACCATATTCTTGCCCAGCATTCACCTGCTTAAGGCCACTTGGGAATAAATTTAAAAAATTTAAAAACTCGAAAAAACCTACCCCCTTCTAATGGGGTGGTTTGCATCCCTGGGTATGGGGGGTGGTTGTTCCGAGGATGATGAGTGGCCAACCCTGAATCCAACGACCCCACTCTCGACAATAGCGGGATAAATTTAAAAAAGGGTGGTTTTACCCCATTTAATGATAAATCGGTAGTGATCACCAGAGACTGCCCGTCTACTTTGATAGACGGTGACACTAGAGACAAACAGACAGCCCATGCGACGGACAATTCCATTCTCCCTCCGTTCCGCCCCGGAACGCCCACAGACATAAACAGTATCTTATACGGATAGATAGAAACACGTAAGAGATTACACAACCCGCCAATCTATAATTTTATTGGATGACTCATTATTTGTAGCAGGTTTTTCTTTCTTTTCCCTGTCCGTTTGGAATATAACTTCTCAAATTACTCAGCTAATAATTGGTATATCAGGAATTATTTCAATTTTCTTATGAAAAACGTAGCAAAGTTAACGCATATACTATTGGGAATGTGCATTAGTATCAGCTGTATCATAAACGTATCTTCAAGTCCCCTGGTCTAAGATCGACCCAGCGTATTATGTGTACAAACATATGCCTGAAATAAGATTGTGCAATGAAATACATATGTTCCTAGAATAAGATACGTATTGTCAAAATATAGATAAATAAAATAAAAATGTTAAAATGGATGGAATGGTAGTCCGATCGAATAAAGTTTGACGAATTCTGATTCCCCGAAAACGGGGAGGTAGGTAGGCTTTAGCGCAGTTACAAAGTTTGATGAAACCCAATGAACAATTTTCATCACTTGAAGTAACTGATTTTTTTTAAGTTGTTTTGTTAAAGTTGTGAATTTATATAGGCAGTTTATAAGGTTACTAAAGAGTTGCATAGTTTCATTAAAGTGTATGTAAAATTACTGAAAGATATTATTACCTTAGGTTTTAAAAACGCCAATGGAAACATTTATATTGCAGACTTATAAAACTTTTAGTAACTGTTACTATATAGTTTATATAGAATTTTTATAGAAGTTGCAGTAACAAATTTATAAAACTAATGGTAGGTAGGTACTCAGTTTCAATAAAGGGGTTGACTGTTGACTGTGATGCAATTAAACAGCAGATGAAGACAAACTATTCTTTGAAAGTCTTTTACCACATGTCAAAAATTGAGACAAACTAAAATTTGGAAATGAAGTACAAGAATTAGTTCAAGGATATGCTTAGAAGCCACCGAGATCTCAAGGCATAAACTACGAGTACAATTCACAATACCTACTGTTTCAGGACAATAATTACTAATATACGATGTATTGACCCCTCACTTTGACCGCGAATATCTCAGAAACGGAGAAGCGGAAAAAATCGAGTAAATTATGTGTTGATTATGAGTCTATTCTAAATGAACCATTGAAATTTGAATAATGAACATTGGACAGTTTTGAAGTTCTGCTAAGTTATATTGAAGAATGTCCTTCTTTTTAAGGAAATTTTGACCATACCAGTTTTAAATCTATTATATCTTGGAAAATATGCATACTATGTAAATAATATTTTAGACTCCGATAAAGCCCGGCATTTTTTGTACGAGATAATTTTTTCATAATTTGCTATTTTAAAATTTTGCAGTTATTCTCAAAAGCGTGACGTCATGTTTATTCGGTTATTTATCAATGTATTTTAAAAAAGTTTGGTAAAATAGTTATTTATATAAAATGTAAGCATTTTCAGAAAAAATAATTGGTATATATCAAATATTAATTTAGTTATCAAGCGTAAAGTATAATATCATCACAAGTTTGCAATAAGGTTTTCTATTACGCTTGATAACTAAATCAATATTTGTTATATAGCAATTATTTTTTCTGAAAATGCTTTCGTTTTATATACCTATTTAAATAAAAAAAAAATTAAATACATTGATAAATATCCGAATAAACATGACGTCACGTTTTTGAGAATAACTGCAAAATTTTAAAATAAAAAATTATGAAAAAAATTTCTTGTACAAGAAATGCCGTGCTTTATCGGTGTAAAAATATTATTGACATAGTATGCATATTTTCCAAAATATAATGGATTTAAAACTGCTATGGTCAAAATTTCCTTAAAAAGTAGGATATTTTTCAGTATACCTTAGCAGAACTTCAAAAGTGTTCAATCTACATTATTTAAATTTCAGTGATTGATTTAGAATAGACTCATAATGAACACATAATATTTCAATTTTTTCTGCTCCTCTGTTTCTGAGATATTCGCGGTTAAAGTGAGGGGTCAATACATTTGAATCGTGTATTAATAGTTAGACGAGTAAAATTGGGAAGCAAAGTCGCTTAGTTTCCGAGAAAAAAAAACTGGCGTAGAACCATACTAGACTTGGTGCTATTCTTTAATTAGGTGATCGTGTACATGAAACCACTTTTCACGACATTTTCAGGTGGTCAGGAACTTTTTTATTTCGAAAAAACTGTAAAAAAATGATTTTTCCATAAAACATGTTTTTTAACGTCCCCACCGTTATATCTATTGTGCTATGGAACTGATTTTTTTTTTAAATTGAAGTAGACACAATAACGCTTCTAACTATGTACAATGTGATTGTAGAATATATATTTTTTAATTGTTAAAATAATAGCAAACTTAAAGTTGTTATTTTCGTGAATGTATTTTTCAGCAATCGAGAAAAATGTTTATTTATGAAAATATGTATATACATGCTGTGAACAAATTGAAGCCAATACATGAAAAAAGTTTTTAGAATCATAATTTTTGATGTGCAGATTATAGTATGTAGTCAGCGATTTTTTTAAAACGGGCTAAAACATATTCTTGCACGCCCGGCTTTCATTATACTGCTTACCGCCTTCGGACTACGGTTGTTGGATTCATGTGTACTAATCGGGCTTTTATTAACAGCTCCAAAATAGGTACAAACCTAAGGTATAAACCTACCTTTTGTTGTTTTAAGGTAAAAAATATTTAAAAGCAATTAAATATAAATCATTGTTATAAAGTAAGTACCTACCTAATAAGTAGGTTATTACACATTTTTGATTGAATTAAACCAAGACGCAGGAATAAAACAACTTTATTTTTTTGCAACTATTTTTCTATTGACAAATGAGTATTTAAAAGTGAATTATTTATTATTTGTTTGCTTATAGTAATGAAACATTTTCTTTATAGGATTTTGCAAACAGTGGAAAGAAAAGCTATCTATGAGAACTAAAGGAAAAACTATATATATAAAAATATTAATGAAATCTTTGCATTCTTTCGATAACCTGACTTCTGGTTATGCTAGCAAGTAAAATTCTGATTTGCCATTCTCATTTTAACACTAGCATCCAACCTAGTCCCCTACGGCTAAGCAGGCTAAACTAGTATCTACATGATCCCCTACGATATGTAAATTCAGTTAAACATGAGAACAAAGGCCTGAAATTACTTTATTTACGTACCTTGTCTTTAAAATTTTTTTCATTCAAATGAATTACATTTTCATAAAATCTCATTCAGTTTCTTGGAAATGCTTAGCCTTTGAAACGTTTTTCGTCCTTATTGGGTACTCTTCATATACTATAAGCAAACAAATAATAAATAATTCACTTTTAAACATGCATAGAGAATATAGGCTCCAATACTAGTTAGCTAATAGATAGGTGAAGTTGTTTTTATCAGTCAATGTCAAATATAATCATTTCACACTTATTCATAGAAATTGTCTTGGTTTTGCATGAAACATCTTTATGAATGGCTTTATGTCTTTCTGATGAGCTCCAGAATAAGGGCGAAAAACGTTTCAAAGGCTAAGCATTTCCAGGAAACAGAATGATAGATTTCATGAAAATGTAATCCATTGGAATGAACAATTTTTTAAGACAAGGTAGATACATAAATTCATTTTAAGTCTTTGTTCTCATTTTTAACTGAATCTTCATAATCGTAGGGGGTTATGTGGATACTAGTTTAATCTGCATGGCCGTAGGGGACTGTGTGGATGCTAGTGTTAGAATGAGAATTGTCAAATAAGAAATTAGACAAATTCATTTTAGGATTTTAATTTGCTAGCATAACCAGAATTCAGGTTATCGAAAGAATGCAAAGATTTCATTAATATTTCTACACAAAGTTTTTCTTTTAGTTATAGATAGTTATTTTTTCTGCTGTTTGCAAAATCCTATAAAGAATGTTTCAATACAATTATAAGCAAACAAATAATAATTCATTTTTAAACATGCATAGAGTATATAGGCTCCAATACTAGTTAGCTAATAGATAGGTGAAGTTGTTTTTATCAGTCAATGTCAAATATAATCATTTCACACTTATTCATAGAAATTGTCTTGGTTTTGCATGAAACATCTTTATGAATGGCTTTATGTCTTTCTGATGAGCTCCAGAATAAGGGCGAAAAACGTTTCAAATGCTAAGCATTTCCAGGAAACAGAATGATAGATTTCATGAAAATGTAATCCATTGGAATGAACAATTTTTTAAGACAAGGTAGATACATAAATTCATTTTAGGTCTTTGTTCTCATTTTTAACTGAATCTTCATAATCGTAGGGGGTTATGTGGATACTAGTTTAATCTGCATGGCCGTAGGGGACTGTGTGGATGCTAGTGTTAGAATGAGAATTGTCAAATAAGAAATTAGACAAATTCATTTTAGGATTTTAATTTGCTAGCATAACCAGAATTCAGGTTATCGAAAGAATGCAAAGATTTCATTAATATTTCTACACAAAGTTTTTCTTTTAGTTATAGATAGTTATTTTTTCTGCTGTTTGCAAAATCCTATAAAGAATGTTTCAATACAATTATAAGCAAACAAATAATAATTCATTTTTAAACATAAATTGCGAATATTCTACAGCATCACATTTATTTAAAACTATTTATACGTATACTCCAAATCCCGCAAACTACTAATATACGATTCAAATGTATTGTCCCCTCATTTTAACCGCGAAATCTCAAAAATGGCGGACCAGAGAAAATTTGAGAAAATATGTGTTCATTATGTGTCTATTGCAAATTATTCACTGAAGTTTGAATAATGTACATTGGACGGTTTTGAGGTTCTGCTAAGTTATATTGAAAAATGCCCTACTGAGGCACCCCGTATACAGGCCGGTTATACATAAATTTATTTCCGCATTTATTTATTAAATTTAACATATTTCTTGACTTCCATGTAAACACCTACAACGTCAAACATTATCAGAACAAAATAAAAACATTTGAACTCGTAATTTAGCTTCAAAATCGAGATTCTTATGAAATGCTTAAATATTAAAATTCATAATATGTAAAGGAATAATATTACATGCATTTTTAAAACCTCCTAAAACGTGCATTTTGTGTGTCGAGTCCAGCTAGGGGAGATTATTTTATCTAAACAAGTAAAGTCGATGCGAGCGATAATGATCCATAGGTAGAGAACTTTAGGGCGAAAACGCGTTCTGAAAGAATGTTAGGTACATTTCTTACGTCGACGTCGAGCACCGTGAACCTTTACTAGTTGTCTCATTTCCACTTTCGGATTTCCTATATTCTTTCTTTGCCGAGGTTTCATATAAAACGTCGATTTTGGGGATCGGGGATTATGATTATTCCAACTACAGCGTGCAGAGCTCTATTCACATAGTGTTGCTGCGTAATTTGGCTGGTTAAATCTGCAGGGCACTATTTTCTTAGTGCAGCTGTATACTAGTAGATAACTTCGGTTAGATACTATAGTTTAACTGGTTTAATATGCAGAGCGCTATTTGGGTAAAGTTCAGTTAAATTTACTATCAATCCGCGAGTCGTAATTTGGGGATCAAGTAATCATTATTGTTCATACTACCGCGTGCAGAACTCTATTTAAATGGTGTTGCTGTGATTTGGCTGGTTGAACCTGCAGGGCACTATTGTCTTAGTGCAGCTGTATACTAGTATATAACTTCGGTTACATACTGTAATTTGATCGGTTTAATCTGCAGGACACTATTTGAGTATTGTTCTTTTGTTCCGCGAGCCGTAACTAGGGTTTAAGACTACTATTTTATTTACACGTTTCGCAGAGCACCGGATTCTGCCAACATAGTATTCTCGCTAAATAAGATGCAGGGGGAGCACGAGATAATCTCTAGAGCCGGGGGAGAGCCATTAGGCGACCTCACCTTATATCGAAATACAGGTAAAATTACTAAATTATTCGTACTTATTTTATTGGCTATTTTATGAATAGGGCATAACGTAAAGTCACGGGTTATTTTACAAATACTCTAAATTAAATGCCTAGGGTAAAATAAACTCTCACACGACTCTATATTTTATGTACAAAACACGGGCACTATTCGAAACGTAATTATTAACTGTGGTATCTAGACAAACAAATACTGGGTAGGAAAATATGTACCAAATTATTTTATATAAACATAATAATTTTCTAGCAACTTTATAGTGAAAAAATTGATTGTTCATTTAAATTTTAATTACTCAGAATTATACTGAGTTGGGATGAATTTTAGTTTATGATGAGGTATGGAATATCTGAGAAATGTTCAGTGCAATTACACAGTAGTTTGTTGACCTTTTAACACCTACAACAGCTGTGTTTAAGGCGACGTTTATTTGGTACACTGTCTCCGGACCGCCTGGGGTGCACGATTTGGGTCATCTGTGAGCAAACCACAGGGATGGTCTACAAGTGTGCACTTCGGACAGCTGGGGTAGAAAAGAATTATACAATTGCAAAACATGATAAGATCTGGTTACTCTCTTTTGATGTCAATTACAGCAGCGGGCCGTTGTCCGCGGCGAACTGAAATATTCTTTCTGATTGTTCTCACAACTTTCTACGACACATAACAAAATCTTCACAACAAAAGTGTTTCAGTCTGTGCTCACGTTCGTAGGCAGATTTGTACACTAAAAAAATATCTTAGCAACAAAAGGGTTTCAGTCTGTGCTCACATTCGTAGGCAGATTCGTACCCAAAATATCTTCGCAAAACGACGGTTGTAGAGACAATCAAGGGAAGTTTTAGTTTCCCGTTGTTTCATGATTTGGAAAATACCCGAGCAGTACACCAGACTTTACATGTACTAAAGTCACATTTAAACCTTTCATGCAGCATTTAACAAGAATTCTCGTTATAACCACAGTCATCAGTCATTGACTTGTAGTTATCTGCGTATTGAATTGACCATTTCTCAGGAATAATAAAAGTGACAATTTGTCCCAGCAATGTATATTTACTGGAGTATGTTTCTTTAAAACCATATTACAAGTACAATTTATTTTTCTATGGCACTTTCCCAACTGCAATATGCACATAAACATATACATCTTTTATTTACCGTTGAATACTGTTTGCGAAAATGGACTGAAAATAAATGTCTTAAAATCTCTTCCGACTTTTATTAATTATTTTAACTTTTGAATAAATAAGAATTAATACAATAAATAAAAATCTAAGTAAACATAAGGTTTACTATTACTTTTGTGTATGTGAGCTAAATAAGATTCTAAAGAAAATTCAAATCTAAGTAAACATAAGGTTTACTATGACTTTTGACAATGTGATAAATAACATACTAAAGAAAATTAAGTAAATATGAGATTTACTACCACAGGTACGTATGAACAAACAAGTAATCTAATTTCCCATAAATATACAGGGTATGGTGAGGTACATAAAATATACCAAATAAAGTGCAAATTCATAAAGGATACAAACAATTACAACCTATCTAATAAAATGCAGTAATAAATATGCAGTGATTAAATCTATAACAAGTAAACTAATATCAATAAATCGAAACAAGTAATATCAAACTTTAAAAAGAACTATGGTAACAATAAACTACAAAACACAACGTAAATTTGAGTCCTACCACTAATAATCTAGACGATCACGTAAATGGCCAAACATGTATAATTATCTTAATAATTATACATCTAGGGGAAAGGGGTACTTTCTAATATTATAATAAAACAGAATTTAACAAGAAAAGGAACCGCAGGGGAGGGGGGTGTTTCACTACTTTTTAAGGAAATTTTGACCATACCAGTTTTAAATTCATTATATCTTGAAAAACATGCCTACTATATGAATAATATTTTAGATACCCATAAAGCACGGCATTTTTTTGTATGAAGAAATTCTTTCATCATTTTTTATTCTAAAATTTGGCAGTTATTGTCAAAAACGTGACCTCATGTTTATTCGGCTATTTATCAAGGCATTTAAAAGATTTTTAATAAAATAGTTAATCATATAAAATGTAAGGATTTTCAAAAAAAAGAATTGGTATATATCAAATATTAATTTAGTTATCAAGTGCAATAGATAATAATGCAGAACGCGGGCAATAATATTATCTATTACACTTGATAACTTTTTTAATAAAAAATTATGAAAAAATTTCTTCGTACAAAAAATACCATGCCTTATCGGCATCTAAAATATTATTTACATAGTAGACATATTTTCAAATATATAATGGATTTAAAACTGGTATTGGCAAAATTTCCTTAAAAAGTAGGACATTTTTCAATATAACTTAGCAGCACTTCAAAACTATCCAATGTACGTTATTCAAATGTCAGTGAATGATAGTCTCGAATTCGCTCCTCTAAATATATTATCAGTTCCCTATATCATTTTGCTAAGAATTTTTATTTATTTTTATTTGTGTAGTTTATGTGAATGTGAACACACCGTGTATAAAATGTTATTAAAAACTGTATTTTATGTTTATGGCGGTGTGTTTTTACTTACCTTATTATGGTAGCACCCAGTCTTTCTTCTGGTTGTATTGGCTGATGTATATATTTTGTCCATTTCTTCATTAAATGACAAGCCCCTGTTTCTAATATATAATTAAAGGTGGTTATATCCATACGCAGATATTCAAAAAATTTTTCAGGGTGTTTTTTTAGCCTAGGAAAAGGAGTATGATATTGTCCCACCGTTATTCTTCTTTTATTAATTGGATGCACATTGTACTGTCTCTTGGTTGCCAGAAGTAGGCGCAGAGCTACATTATCAAACAAAACTTTTCATCTTTACTCTCTGAAAACATATTAACGACTACTTAAGGATATTTACACAGTGGAGCGATGAGGGTAGAGGCAAGCGACGCCACAAGAAGCGCGTTTTAAATTATATTATCGAAATATAGTAGAGAGGTTGTCACAGAGTTATCTGACGAGACTAAAGGCGCATCAAGAGGTGAGATAAAATTCGGAATTGTTGTCGAAATTTTGAAATAAAAGCCCTTATGTCTTGTACAGTTAAAGAACTGCAAAGAAAATGGAAAAACGGCAGTTCGGTCTCGAGCTCGCTTACCTACCTCTTCTGCTTCCTAAGTGTGGAACTTTAGAGTACAGTAGTGCTTCTCTTGAGTGGTCTTACTTGCCTCCTATGCTTCCTAGGCGTGGAACACTGGAGCATTCCTAAGCACCCTCCTGAGAGCTCTTACTGGCCTCTGTTGCTTCCCAGCGAGGAACGCTAGAGTCCCAGTAGCTTATTTCGAGAGTTCTCTTACTTGCCTCCTACGCTTCCTAGGTCTGGAACATTGGAGCTCGTGGGTTCACTCTCAGAGCCGCTTATTGGCTACTCCTGCTCCCTAACGGAACAGTGGAGTACGGAACGCGCCCCTCGAGAGGAAGGCTGTAACTACGGGCCTTCTGGAATTGGGCCACCAGCCCATCAGTTGTATAACTCGTGTGCCAAGACTTTTAGTGATAGTTAGTGCTAGAACTTTAGATACGCTTGTAAACACAATAAAGCATTTATCAACGTAACACCTTCTTTCAAAATAAAGGGTTTATCAATAAACTTGGTGGCAGTCCGCTACGCCTCAAGGGACATAGTGCACCATTTTAGGCCAGCGGTTCATCGCAATTTTGCGTTCATCGGCTGACAATTTTTTTTTTTTAAAGTAATATGGATAAAAACCCTTTTGAAATTTGTTCCTTAGATGTTCCTGACAATGTTTATAAAAAATGGATTCATGCGGGACTCTTTAATTGTTATAAACAATTAATTTGTTCACTAAGAAAAAAGTGTTTCTAGTGACTGGAAATAATTTTTTTTGCAAAAGTCGACCAAAATATAAAATACTTTTTATTCTTTATGATTTTTCAAAAAAAATGCTTCCTAAAAAAATTCTCCGACTTTCAAGAATTTTTTTCTCGCTCATTTTTACACGTACAAGAAACAAAAACAAACAGAATTGTAGAGAATTTCTTGTAGAATAACGCGAAATTTTTTATTTTTTGATTTCATTAATGGGAGCATGAAAAAATTTCATTCAGAACGCGAATTTTTATTTAAAAAAGAAACTCGCTTGTGTGCGCGTGCGCGCACGCCCAGCTGCTCGAGCGGCTGTACGCATATTATATATTGTATGTGTATATTACTTTTTGCACACGTTCAGAATTTTTGCTATTTATTTCTTGAAAATTTGTCACAGCTTTTAGGAAGTGTAATGTAATTTCATCAATTAAAATTATTTAGCAATATTCAGTCATTGAAAAATTCGAAAAAATGTAAATTGATAATGCATGCCACGCTAGAAAAGTGGTACCTCTTTTGAATAAAATACTTAATATTCACTGTAAAAGAACTCGCGTTTTTTTTAATGAAATTTTTTCATGCTCCCATTATAGACCAGTGCTAATAATTTTTGAAAGAAAAAAAATTCTTAGCAGTATGTGGATGGTGGGAAAATTTAGGATTAGTGATATGTAACTGGGGAAAAATCGATTGGACCGCAACAGATAACCGGAAGTGGGGTGGGGGTTCGAAAAGGTGTGTTCTTAGTGGTGAAACGTGGTTTTTTGCAATTTCTGCCAAAGCAGACCTCCTATCGAAAAAAGTGTAATATAAAAGTTGTAGATAATTGAGTGATCTACAATTTTTATTTAAATCATTTTTTGCATAACCTCAAAAATATTGAGAAAGACAGCAAAAACCAATTTTTTGGTTATTTATTTTTGTCTTCCACGAAAATAATTCGATTTTGATGAAATTCGGTGAAAATGTATATTTTTATGCCTCAAAAATGCTGTAATTTTTTTGAAGCGAGATATTCATTTTTTAATTGTTTGCGAATTTAATTTGAAGAAAAAACCCTAATTTTCTATCAAAAAAGTTCATTAACAAACTTTTGGTTTTTGAAAATTTCAGGGCGGTGTTTCTTTCGTTGAAACCTCTACTTTATGATGGTGTAAAAAATCATACTGTTACTGTGGAAAAACATTGTCAAAAATGAAAGAAACCCAATAAACACTTTTTTCAAGATCGATATTTCCGTAAATGTCACTAATGCTTCATTGTTCGTTTAAATGAAGTGTTGAAAGTGGTGCAAAATGGTAATTTCATTGCAATATGTAATAGAAGAACTTTAATAACCGTTTAAGGTTCAGACTGCTGGAAAAAAATTGTTTTAACAATAATTTTACCTAAGAAATTGCTAAAAATGACTATTTTTAGGAAAGAAATAATTTTTTTTATGGTTTAATGGCACTTTCACAACTAAGATTATTACGCATTTTACATTAAATCAATTTACAAAATAGAAATACATAATCAAAATTTATAATAATCTAATTTTTTTGGGAAGTTGCTCTTCATTATCAAACTCAACACATTGTTCGATTTCTTCAGGATTTTCAATAAGGTCTGCTGCGACTTCGTCAAGGCTCTCAAGTTCATCAAGATCTTTATTTTCAATATTATTTTGAACATTTGTTGTTGCTTCGTCATAAATCTCCTCCGAATCGCTGATTTCTTCTAATGGTTGTATTTCAGAGTTAGAACAGTCTCCGGCCCCGAATGGAGCATTTTACTCCATGCTTTTGACAGCCGCATCTTTTACTATCACAACCAGTTTCACAGCTGCAGCAGGTAGAAGTCAGCAAACTTTCAGGAATTAATTCTTTTTCTGTCAATTTAGGCATTATTCCGGTTAGATGGTGTTTTCATCCCCAATCCTGTAAGTTTGTTACCAAGCCAAGTTTGAATTTGAAGATAAACCCTGTAGCAGTGTTGCTCAGCTGCTGCCTCAGTTGGTGGTAGTTTTTCTAAATCAAATGAAGTCCTTATGGTAGCGGTTTGATACATTTCAAACC
The DNA here is from genome assembly GCA_963583905.1 of Stenurella melanura. NCBI lineage: Eukaryota > Metazoa > Arthropoda > Insecta > Coleoptera > Cerambycidae > Stenurella > Stenurella melanura. The sequence continues at coordinate 202,436,153 of OY757309.1, forward strand.
TCAATTCGTTCAGTGACATATCCCTTTTCTGATATTTATAAATAGACGCTATTAGCTTCACTCTATTTTCGGCTATAGTTTGTTTATCTGCGTTTCCCCGATACAAAATTTCTGTGAGCTTTGATATACCTATTTTGGTTAGACAGTAATGATTTTACAATAATTTTTTTCCCTTCTCCGGCGAAACTGGAAGTCGCGTCACACCCAGAAAAAGAGTGGAGAAACGCAACAATCTTCTTGTTGATTTCTATTTGAAGCTGTTTGAGATGTAAAATGATACTACGATAGTATCGTAGTATCATGGGTCGGACCCGGCACATGGATGGATGCAGGGCAGGGCCAGGGTTACTGTTTTCTATGAACCGTATTCTACCTACATTCCGAATAATTCCGATCACAGAATACTAAAATCTACTAAACTAATATTTAATTCTACTAATTATTGTTTAATGGACACCTGTAAATTAATGCTTGCAGTGAGTTGACACCGCAGCCGCTAGATGGGGCAGAATTACTTTTAAACAAACAAAATAACAGCAGGAAAGAAAACTAAACATTTATTCAAATAAAATATAAAATAAAATGAAACATTCGTAAAAATAACGAGCTAACAAAAATATTACAATGTTTTGAACGAAAAATTCATACCTAAATATCTTCTACTTATTTAATCAACCTAGAAATGGGAAGAAAGCGTAGCTTGTCAGAAACAAATTTAAACTTAGTAGCTGAGAGGATCCATGGTAGAAACATATACAGGTATGCTGTTGCGCAGCTTTCGCAGAAACCAATCATATGCTTTGTCACCAACGGGAACCATATTGATAATCGGACCAATAGCGTTTCGTGCGCATATTTCAAATAATGTAGTATATTCTTTTGTACAAAAGGAGATGATTCCACATACCATTTTAAAACAAATGTCTCATTTTGGAAATAAGGTTAAAATTTGACGAAATATTACTCATTTGGAAAAATTTTAGAATGGTTTTGAATAATAATGTAAGATTGTACATACATACATTTCAACATTGATGTAGCAAATTTTCATTGTACACTGAGGGAAGTTTTTTGCAGTGACAGCCAAAAATCAAGCTACAGCAGCAAAAAACTCTATTTAAATAGGCGCCAGCCAAGAATTTTGTAAAGGCAGCAAAATTCATTTTGCTGAAGTTACTTTACTGCAATAGTAAAGTTACTTTATAAGATATTCTTCATTGCAGCCACCGAAAATAAGCTTTACTGTTATAGTAAAGTAATTTTATTGTAGCAAAGTGGAATATATCACTAAATATGCAAACTACCTAGCTAGGGTAGCAACAGTTCTTTTTAATTCTGACAATAATTTTTACTACTATTTAATAGCTTTATTGCTATTGTAGTTGATCTCATTTTTGTTGTACCAAAAATATTTATTAGCTATCGCAAAGTATTTGACTATGATAGGATTAATTCTTTTCACTTGCAGCAACATTTTTTATTACCACTATGATTTTCCTGGTACTGTAGTTAATTCTTTTTTTGCTGTAGCAAAGTTACTGATTGGATAGAGCAAGAACTTGGCTGCAGTAGTATTACTGATTATTATTTACAGCAAAAAGTTTCACTACCATTGCAAAATTTTTTACTACCCTAGTAAATTTCTTTTTTATTGTGGCATATATTATTATTCTTTCTTAATTTAGTAAAAAATTAGCCTGCCTCAGAAAACATATTTGGTCACGTCAAAAAGTTTTAGATCAATAACAGTAGAATTTCTTAATTAGAATAGAAAGGTCATTTTGCTACTATTAAAAAGATATCTGCTGTAGGAATAAACATTTTTTTTGCTAAAAAATAGACGGAGCCCAAAAAACTCTTTTGATGACATTTTTTGGATAGAAATATATTTAGTTTTATAAGGAAAATAATGTTGTTTATAAGTTATTTACTTTTTATCGATTATTAATTAGTTTGTCATTGCCAGTTTATCGCATTATAACAAGCAATTTTTTTATCAATGATATAATTTAAGAAAATATGAATTCGTTTAGAGTAATACACCATAGTGTATGGCATAAAATGCTTCTTTCCTCCAGAATAAATTCATGTGTTCATAATTTTTTTGTATATAATTATTATGAAAACTGGCATTATACCAAAATACTAACTGATTATAATGTAAATTGAACTTTATAACAAAACCATTTAAACCAATTTCAATCCAAGAAAATTTTATAAATAAATATTTTTGGGCCATGTGCGTCCCCACATGTAGTTTTCAGGAGAAATGTTTATTCCTAAAATACAACTTTACAAAATGCGCAATCTTACCTAATTAAAAAAAATCTGCTATTGGTGACCTTAAACTCTTAGACGCGACAAACTTCTGTGACAAACCAATGTTTTATATACACGTATACGAATTTTTCATTTGTAATTTAATATTCGCTTGATAAGCATTCAAATTAAATGTTACATAATGACATATAGATATATAGATACATCACTTTGCGGCTATATATGAAAAACATTATTTTTTAAGATTTTTTTTTACATAAGAGGAAACGAATAATAAATATTAAATTACCTAAACATGAAACTACAAGCAAAAATTGGTATACCTTGGACTAACAAATGGTTAAGGATTTGGCTCAAAGAGACTAAAATCAATTAAAAATAAATAAACATTTATTTTCATAGATGATAAATTAACAGATTTTCTTTATAAGTATAAAACATATAAAACATTAAATTGTATTATTTGCCTAAAACAAAAACAAAATTTAAAAAAAGAATAAATAGACATTTATTTTGATACGTAATAAATTAACAATCTTTCCCTAGGAGTAAAAAAAACACATTTATTTTGACATGTTTAAAAGTAAAATACATAAAATGTAAAGAAGACACTAAATTGGTGAATGTCATTCTGGTAATTCTACTGCCATCGGCCGTGGGTCAAAAAAACGCATCTATTATTTTAGTACTTACTGTCAAAGTTCTTTAGAAACACTTCCATTCCCCCATTCAACAGTCATTTCTTTATACGTTTCTGTCATGGTGACATATCACTAGGTATATCCTATTACCTATGGTAAACTGAATTTAAATCAAGTTAACTTGAAATTCCACAGACAGAGCTGCTCCACGCACATGTGATGGGGAAAGCAGGTGAAGTTTTTTTATGATAAACAAGAATAGCCTAGCTAGTTGCTTTGCTCTCGCTTGCTCCTATTGCCATACCTAAACAAACATTTTCCGAATCCGTACACACCGATAGAATCGACCCTGCGATTTAAGAAACCAAAAACAAAAAACGACTTGCCCAAAAGTCTCCTGTGATTTTTATAATGAAACACACCACACATAAAAATATAGTACATATAATATTCAACCCGCACAAAGGCACAAGTATATAAACGCGACATTATTTACTTATTTACCAAGTGTATCGTTGAGGTCACAGCGTAGAATGACGTCGGGGCAGAGCCAATGAGAGGCAACCTGTGTGTTTTCCTCTGAATCCGGAGTTGACCGATTCAGTCCGATTGATGTTGTGGTGACGTAATTCAACACAAAACTTTGTAATTCCAACAAAGTTTTTATTTACCACAGTTAAATCTTTCTTTATATTGTCTTCTTTTTAATGGTAGCTAAATACTCTAGTGCTCTAGTAAAGCAACTAATAAAAACTCTAAAGTACTTTTTAAGGGCTAATAGAAACACTCAGTAAAGTTATTTATTCTAGTATAGTGAACAGATATTTCTAACCTAATTAAAATTATTGCTACTCTAGTTAAAAAACGCGTAGCAAATAATTTTTTGCTGTGGCTTTTCTCAGTGTAATTTTAGTGTTTTTTACTATCGTGTAGTTATGGATATGCAAGACATTCTTTGTAAAAAATATGGTTCTTTAATGCAGTATATATTTTATATGATCTAGTTCGGCGATTTAAAGAGTGTATAGGTTATCAATAATAAAAAAAATAACGTATATATATATAGTTCTATATGAGTTTTTAGTATGATTTTATGATAAATGTCAATTTTTTAATATAAAGAATATATTATATGTAATATATAAGTTATTTGTACAACAATATTAATCTTTTTAGTTACAAATGCTATCGTCATAGTAAATTTTAACCAATATTTACGAAAAATACATACACCACAGGTATAATACAACTTCTAATTGTATTGACACCTTGTGAGGGTATACCGGACAGTCACACAAGAAATCATATACTCGTCTTATTTTATACTTTTATTCAATAACAAGATAAACATATATACTATACGTAATAAATAAAATAAGTATTATACTGAGACTTTTTACAACATATAGAGTATCTTGACAAGAGATGTAAGCGTTATTAATCAAATTTTTACAGAATAAAATCTAAATAGGTACTCCTACAGTTTTAGATATCCTAGATTTATGTACCATACTGCATACTAACTTTTCTTTGAAATTAAACGATATGCATGAATATACCCATATAGCACAGAATATTTTAGAAATGTTGTTTTTTGGTTCGCGCGTATATTCAATATTCGGTATATGTTAAGGACGTTTTAAAAACATTTGATAGAAAATATACTGCGATATACATTTTGCGAATGTTTTAAAAACACAGGGAAAAGAATATTTTTTTGCTTATATTTGGTAAATATTCAGAAATATTTTCTATTTTTTTTCAATCCCGAAATAGTTATAAGTAAATGAATAATACAAATACCTGATTCAGCCCAACAAATATAAGAGGTCTTTAATATTATTATATTATTTATTACCTACCGTGGCAGAGGCATGGCTGCATTTCTATCTGCACATGCGTACCTTTAAACCTTTGTATTCACGATGGTAAAATTTGGAGAGGAACGAAAACAGCCGAATGGCTAAAAAGATTTAATAAATAAACAAGTCCTGTACAAGGAAAATACGATGTATCACCCCCACTTAAATGTTTCCATACCATTCTATGGTGAACCTTATTATGTACCTTGAATATAAGGCCAACTAAAAATGTAATTTCAGTTTTGAAAAATATTTAACTACCTATTCAAGTATTTTTCTAATTTATTATCATTACATTAAAAGAGAGATGCCTTACCAAATAAACTAATTTTTTTATGATGTTATAGCATATTTTTTACTTGTAGAAAACAATAACTTCAAATTATCCATTTAAAAAAATAAATTCGATATTTACCCTTGACGTAGCAGTAAATAAGGCACTCCCTCAAATCAGTTTGGACACAAATTCAAATTTTGCCGCGCTCGTCCACTTTCATAAAGTTGCATCAAGCCACCGCTTCGCCGCCGACCAAAGCGCCACCGCCATCCGCCATTTTTAGCGTGTTCTTTGTGTAGTTTTCATGTGGTTAAAAGAATGAACAACTTAAAAAGGTAAATATTTTAATATTATATACTATATAGCGGTATTTAATGTTTTAGTGTTGTTCTGTGTTTTAGTTGTCTGGGTTTATGTTTAATGGGTATTGTGGATATGTTGGAATCTATATTTTTACGATTGTTTACAAAAATTTATTCTTATTAGTGTATTTTGAAACCACCGTGACCTGAACAAAGGCTTTGTATTATCAGTTTATTAAATTTTCTCCATAATAATTAAGGGGGAATTTGTGAAGACTTTTCTTTCCGTTTAATTGCAAATAATTTTTCCTTAAAAATTGCATTTAAACGATCTAACCTCGTTTTCACAATTGTCCCATTTTATGTAAACTACAAATGGTATATGTAGATGGTGTTGAGTTATATAGATTGAAACCTACAGCCATCATTGTAGAGTTATTATTAATCCTTAAAATTACGTAATTAAAAGAAGTCTTTAAATTTAAAAAAACGTACCTACCTACCATCAGGCACAAAAGTAATGCACATCAAGATAAAACTAGAATGATAATATGAACTATTTGTTGATAAATTACAAACATACTCTGAGGTAGGCACTATACGAGTCCATAATTTTCTTTTCATTAAAATCCATTTTCACTTTAATAACCTTATATACATTTGTGTTCGATTTTAGACTTATTATGTAGCATGTATTGTGTATGCGTGTGTGTGTATATACAATATGGGATGAATGTGCCTGTTAGCTACAAATTGTCGGCCTTAGCTCTAGTAAATTAACAATTCTTACATTTGCTGTACGAACTATTTCATTCTTTATAAATAAGTAGCGAGTTGGGGGTTCCTAAAACAATTACCAAATTAAGTGGCAATGTAAGTGAGGTATAAATAAAACACTGTAAAAGGGGCACGCGAAGAGTTACGGACTTTTCAATTTACTAATACATTTACAGCAACAAACACTTATCGCTGTCTCTTACAAAAAATAAAATTTAATCAGGTACCTACTACTTTATATATATTTTTTAATCTACTCTACAGGAGCTGTTCGGTCCAACTAAAGGACTAGTGGAGCCCAAGATGACGAAGTCATTAAGGTGACAAAAGGGTGGTTGGTGAGAGCAAAAGAGCGATGTAATCTGAGCTAAAAGTAAGTAATGATTTACCTGTCAGTAAATACAGTACCTTGTGTAGTTGACCGCGGGAGGGGGTGAAGATGGCCAAAAACCTAACAATGATATAATTTTGCCCCACGGCCATGTAAATTATTCTATTATATTTGAAATTGTACTTCAATATTTTAGGTCAACTTCACGCCACCCACCTATCATATACACTAATTTTTTTAGCAAATTAGATATGTGGTTAACTTCACCCCGTTTGGGGTGAAGTTGATCGAAAGCAGTTTTCATTTTTTTTTTCGATGTTCCTAAAATATTTTGGATTTTGACTGCTAGAACTAAAAAATGTAATAATTCCCATAACATTTTTTAAAAATTACAATTTTCTTCAAAATATAAGTAACATTAATTTCCAGTTAAAGATGGAAAGCGGTCAACTATACCCCATTTTATGTACTATGATAGTAGTTGCCTGTAATGTTTATGATTAAAATTAAGATCATGAGTATAAACGTTCATAAGAGTTATTACAAATTTTGTGTTATTACTTAGCCGAAATGATATTATTCAAAGAAACCATTTAACTGTATAAATCATCAAGAAAATATTATTTTAATAACAAAACTAGTTTTATATAGAGATGAATAATTCATCTCTCTAGTTTGATATGCCCTGATATAACATTTTCACATAGTTTACTTCTCCATTATGGAGACATAAAACACTTGCATGCATGTTAACTATGTCAAAAATGTGATTATGTATTTAAACTACTTTAACATTGGCTGCACATAAATTACTACGCGCACGTTTTTTAAACTATTCTCAAACCCCGCTACCAACATAGACTGTAACTATATTGTATCAGAGAACATCTATTACATTTGTGTTTCGTCTTGCTTTTAGGAGAGAAAGTTTGCAAACTGAAGACAGGGAAGGCGATTAATTTTTTAATTTTTTTTAAATACCTACCTATATTGTATGCCTATGTATATGTTAAATAAATATTTTAAACTTCTGCTATTTTTTTTTCCGTTACGTATCCTTTTCTTCGCTATGTTCTAATACTAATTTTTTGTAATTATAAATATTTTACAATATTTTGAAAATGTTTTAGATCTATTCTGTGAATAGCATAAAAGTAAGATTAATATCCTCTTTGTATATTACACAGTGCCTGAATAAATTTAGAATTACTTTATATTCTAAATTTCATCAGCCACTGCAGTAGACAAAGGTGACATTATTCTAAAAAATCTTTTTTGCTATTCACAGAATAGACCGATAAGAAAACATTTTTAAAATATTGGACAATATTTTTATCGTGATCTTAAGACGTCCATGAAATAACCTTAAAATATTTTTAAAATATTGAGCAATATTTTTGTCGTGTTGTTAGGAAACCCATAAAATAAACTTACGACATTTCTAAAACATTCAAAAATATACAACAATATTCATGTATGTTTCCCAGATATCCATAAAATATTCAAGAAAACATTCTAAGAACGTTTTCAAAACATCCAAAGGGTGACAATGAATACTCTTAAAATGTACATAAAATATCTTATGCGAAATTTCGTATGTTTTAAAAATATTGAACATTCAGAACATAATGTTTTATGTATGTTTTGAGAATGTGTTTGTGCTATATGGGTATGTTTACTTGTTCTTACTTTTTGCTTTGTACGTTATATCTTGGAGAATGATTCTTGCCAAATGTTCTATAGGTACTGCATGAGGCAGAAGGAGAATAGTTTTTAACATTTTTGAGATACTGGAGTCTGGAGTCGCTTTAAAATCTGCCCTCTTAAAATGCACTGAACAAATGCGAGCTGTAAAAAAAAAACAATTTTTATTTTTGACCACATTTGTGTTAAATAACAAATGCAAACTTTTATATCGTAAATAGGTACTTACATCTTTTACTGATACATATTTTGTAATTGTAAATAAGCCAACGTATTAAATAATTATTGTTTTTATAATTACCGTTTTTGAAATGATCAGGTTTCACTGGACAAATTTTTAACCATTTTCTCGATATTCTTCATTTTTTGGGAACCGAAAGAATATTACATTTCTTTCAGTTGAAGTTCCACTCCTATTTTTGCAACTGTTTATACTGCACCCAACCGTGTCTTAAGTTTATTATAAATAATCGTTTCATTTTTAACCTCAAAAATATCACACCATAGAGAAACCAAACACAAAAATGATATTACGCAGTTACGCACCCCAACACGGCTACTTTTACACCTGGTTGCAGGGGTACAATGTTGAGGGATAATATTATAAAAACTTGAAATATGTGTAATATCAATATCACAGAATATTAGGATTCTCTGTCAATATACTGTGATATATCCAATATGGTTCCCGTTGGTTCCAGCGCAGAAAAGTCAAATTCTGGTAGCCCGGACGAGCATACCTTATATATGATTCTACCATGAGAGGATCTTTATCCTCTCAGCTTAGTAGGTATAAGTAGTTATAGTTTCCTAATTCCGATATTCCTTGTTAATTCTAGTTCGGCATCTATCGGAGATGGCCGAACTTACCTAAATGACTGTAGCAGTTGTCTTTATAGATATTCGATTGACTTCGGTGCCATGCCAGTAGATGCCGCGTTACTTGCTTAAATTACCATAGATGGCGATAAAATATGATATTAAAACCATCTACTACCATGGCAGAAATACATATTTCTACCAAAGAATTTATATAAATTCTTTGATTTCTACCATGTCTAGACTATGAGGCGCCGTTTAAGACATTATTAGTGTTAGAAATATATATAATAATTATCGAAATATATATATTTTTTCATTAAATATATTTATTCCGTTGAAATATTTATGTTTTGCGAATATAAATATATTGTGCTTACAAATATATATTAATTTTACTAACACTAACACATATTTATATAGAAATTAAAATAATATCGTCGTACGGTAGGTGGCACTATGCGGAATAAATGTAGGAATAATGTTTGTCATTCCCGGTTTCTGTAAATGTGAGATGATACGCTAGGTGGCGCGATCTCCGTGCCCGAGTTAAAATTTGGCAATGAAATGAAATAACCAATATTTTATTTCAGACGGAAACTATACCACAAGTCCACAAATCACAAATGTATGAAATGGACAACATACCTATATGCCATTTCATAATTTAATACAAACAAATCAGAGCACGCCCCATTGCCAAATTTAATGCGGGCGTTTTAGAAGTACTTTCAGAACCTTATGAACCGCGAGATGCGCAAAAGGCGGAGTTTATTCCGCATAAGTGCATTTTGAAAACATTGACTCGGCTATCACAGAAATTTAATAGAATGATTTATTTACATATTGTTGGGATTAGATGAATAAATTCGCTAGTTACTAAATTAATCTCTAAGGGCCATTGGAATGGAGGTTTGTAAACAACGACAGCTCGAGATAACGTGTAAATCCTAAATCTGATGTTTTTAGGAAGTTGTGTAATTGTGTCGTTCGCCGAAATTATGTCTCTGCGCATACCAAGGTCAAAGCTCATGAGATTTTGAAACACCTCTACCTACATTTAACCCGTATGACGCCATCTAGCCATATCTAGCGAATGACAATAAAAGGTCGTTTCTATATAAATATATCGAGGGCTGAGAACCATAGGGTTCCAAGCGAAAATTTGTACGAAATTCATTTTTTTGCAGAAATGTATTCTTTTAAACGTTCTACACAGTTTCCTGTAAAAATGTCTCCATTATGTTGATAGATGGCGTCAAAATCATTAGAGAAATACATGGTAGAAATGTTTCTACCATGGTCTACTCACTGAACTCTACATATAAATGGAATGCCAATGTCCATCAGTGTTGTTGGACGCGACGATCGTAAATATCCGCCAGTGCTTTGAAAAAAGTCCGATCTTGTCCAATATTATCCGCTCGCTGAAATTAAGTTAAAAATCACAAAATAAAACTAGTACTGCATTTCTCTCACGTTAGGGCTTTTTCTTTTCATTACAATGCAAAAATATATAAGGTTTGTTCTGGTTTTGAGAAATACCCTGTCCGACAGTGTTGCTAACTCTCTTAGGCGAAGAAACTGTAGATACTAAAAAAAAAGAAGAAAACGGGGGGGTGACATTCATAATAATAAACTATCTATCTTAAAAAAAATTTCAGAGAGCGGGGGGATATTCCTTACACTTGAATATACATATTTCTCGGACCGAATTTTTAAGAGCTGGGGGGGGGGGAGATTCCTTTTGGCAACACTACTGTCGTCCTCGAACGTCAGGCACATGCGCAGTTAGTAAAACGCGTCCTGAACCAACAAATTTGACATTTAGAGAGCATAAAAAATGAAACCAAGTGTCATTTTTTCTGCATAGAGTAGATAGGGAGTGAGTCTACTGTGAAAATACTCTTACCACAGTAGAGTAATAATTAATAATATTATTAAACTGTGCTCTTACCAAAGATTAGAGAATTAACTAGATAGGACAGCAGGCGAAAGTTGCTTTCCTTCTCAGATCTGTCTATTCATGCCATGTTGCCAAAGTCATCAAAAGATCCGAAAAGATCCGAAATATCTTAGGATCCGAAAAATATCCGCAGCATGAAAAAAAGTCCGCATATCGGACTATTATCCTCCAATTAACAACACTGATGTCCATACCTATTTGTACTTCAAATTGAATCTCGCGCAAGTATGGCGACCCCGGGGAGGAGCGCAATCGCATTGTGCCGAAAGCCAGGGCCGGCTCTATTTTTATTGCAAGTATTTTTAATTTGGCTTTTTTTTCAGAAATCACCAAAAATATGGTAGTATAGATTGACATTTCTTATACAGTTAACCTTTGTCTTAAGTTTTATTAAAGAACATAAAAGTTGTCATGCTCAAAACAATTATTTAATTTTCAATTTTTTTCTAGTAAACGTTCTTGATAATGTACGATCATATTGAGAATTTAATATAGTCCACCAAAAAAGGAAGTCATATTTTCTACCTCAGAGATCTAGATATAATTTGAATATGAATAAAAGCTAAAAGTGAAACCTGAAAAATATACCTTTTTGGTCAAGTTGTAAATACTAGTGAATTTAATATAGGTAGACTAATATTAATATTGCACGATCACTAAGATCAGTGACAAAGTAGAAGGTATTTATTATTGGAGGAATAAATAAATATACAGAGTAACAACTTACATTAAATACTTTATTGAAAAATCATGTATTTTAGATTCACACGTTTGGGTAGTCTTTGCCTTTGATACAATAAGTAACTTAAATTAGGTAACGCAATAAAATGTAACAAAAAAAAATATATATATATATATACAAACCAAAATAAGTAATATTATATAGTGTGTTACTCTGTCCAGAATCATCGAATTACTTAATCATTAACATTTAAAAAAATATATATAAATCCTTTATTTAGCCAAAGACTAATAATTACACATAAATAATAAATAGACACAGAAAGAAGATATATAAAAACAAAAGAATTGTATATAGCAAACAAGTACAGTAATTACCAGTAATACATAGTCATGCAAATTGTCACTCTATAAAATTTCATTTAAATAAATAAAACAGTCAGAGAACATATAACAATCGGTATTACATGACTTTAAAAACGAGTACTTAAAATTAAACATAAATTCAGGCTGGACACTTTCAACGGACAATACGAATGTCTACTCATCCAATAAATACTTTTTAAGCCTACTCTTGTATGTATATTTAAAGTGATACTGCTTTTAATATTCTCAGGTAAGTTTAAATTTAAAATGATACCTTTTCTGTAAAATATATATATTTTCTTTATCTGCTTCTATATACACCTGAGATGCCATTTGACCATACGCTGAAATGCCAGATGAAGTACTACGGATATCTACATCAATACTAAAACCAAATTATATAATTATTCCAGAAATCATGAAGATATGAAATTTTTATATCTACCATGGCACTGGGTGGACTATAGAAGATAAAGGTTTTCGAGGTCCTAATTTCAGGGTTGGAGCTGCATCAGCTTTCAGACGTTTCATGTCCCCCTCATACATAAAATCTGTATTGGCAAAATGTTCACTGCAAATCACATTGCTATGGCTCAGCTTTTCGATTTGAGGATTTCTGCCAATAGCCTTTAGCAAAGGTAAAATATCTTTTCGAAGTCAACCTGAAAATAATTTATTGAAAGATGTTTTTTTAAGCAATAGGTACATTATTATTCTTATTTACATGGTAAGTTTGCCTGCCTGATCACAATTTTGCATACAAAAATGTCCGTTTGGTAATGTTTTTCTTAATATAAGGGTACAAAGTACTCCGGCATATTTTTCCACTGCAGTTACCGATTTTTAACTGATTATTCAGTTTTCTCATATCAATACGAATTACTTTCTATTGGTTTATTGTGTTACACAGTGTACGCAAGATAAAGTATAATATGTATATTCAATGTACAATAAGTGAACAGTAAATCAAGCATGCTGGTCTTTACTTCACATAGTGATAGTGGATGTGTCCTCCTTTCTTGTTGTAAGTCTGGAAAATGCTTACTCTATAGCTGTTTGCACAACTGACATAAGTATACATATTTTCTTTGTGCAGATTGAAATTAGCAAATAACATAGGCATCTTGCACTGTTGTTATTACAGACTGACTTACATATTGGTGCTAGTGCAAAGTTTTACATTCCATAAAAAGTCACAATAACTGAGATGTTTTGCTACCCCATTCTATTATTTTAAGTATAATACATTTCAATGGTCACATAGAGTGCCAAGATTTTCAAATTTGACTAGTCTCACATTTTACAGTTCACGCTTATTACTTATTTGACAAAGTTATATATTTATAAAAAGTACTTACGGTAATGTAACATATTTTTAAATAGATCAAGTCCATATCAGTACCCATATAGCATTTTTGCATTCAGAGCATGTGCTCGGAATGTACTTTATGTACCAAGGAACTAAGAATGAATATTCATTTTGCATGTAATGTATATAATCTGAATGTCAGAGAGACGTACAGATGACCGCCTCTCAACATCCGAATAAGATTCCCACAACATTCCCATGAACCAAAATGGTACTTGATATGAACCAAAAAGGTATATTGAAATATTGCTAGATACATGAGGTATATAGGAGGAAGGTCCATGCTGCATTCATAATGTACGCTGCACGTTCACGGTATATGCGTACTACCTTCGTAGGAATTAAACTGTAGGTACTATACTACTATAAATACTTCACTCATGCCATGTATCTTTTTCAGAGTTTAATTACTACAATAATTTATGACTTACTGTAATCATAGATGAGTCGCTGCTTCATTCTGAGTATGTTCATGATGAAGCAGCCACTCATCTATGATTTCAATAAATAATAAATTATTATATTAAACTCTGAAACATGGTATGAGTGAAATACTTGCATATAATAAATCCAGTATCTAATTTTAGTATTTAATTGTTATAGTCAATTATTACTTATTCCAATTTTCCACAATACACATTCCTCGTGAAGAACATTATGTAAGTAAATGTGGAATGTATGCACAGAAAATTTGTTTTTATCACTAGTTTTCAATTAAAGTCAATCATGATTTATCGATCAAATTTTGTTTGAATAGAGCACACAAATGCTGAATTTGTTATAACAGTACTTTACAAAGGCTCAAAAATATCATATGTAAAAAAATTAGTTTTACGTTTATACAAGATCTGTTCAAAATCATTTTAAAATACATCAAACCTTTAACACTGAAAATTTCAACTCTAAAAATCATAGTTAACACATTATTTCTGATGACCATATTATGTTAGCTTAAAGTTTTATCTAATTCAAATCGTGTTTTAGATTGTCCAGAGCAAAACATGATTCTATACTATTAACTACTAATTATTGTTGTAACAATTATGCATCTTGAATTATAAAATAGGAAGAGGTATAAATAAAACAGTTGGTGCTACTTTAAATATATTTTTATTTTTTGTTATAGCAGACGCAATCGTTACAGTGACTCTACGAGTGAGACACAAGACGAGGTTTAACTGGCAGGAATAACATCTTCCGTCTTTATTATACTTTCACTCATTGAGCCACTATAACGATTGCGTCTACTATACAAAAATGAATTGCAATAATAGAAAACAATTGTGTCAAGAATTTAAATTGATATTTTGTTAACAACAAACTGTTCTTTGCTACTTATGAACTGTCATATTTTGCTATAACCAACGTTTTGCCAGTAAATAAAAATTAGTAAAAATTGGTGGGCTTACATTTCCAAAACCAGTGTCTAGATGTTGCCGATACTGATATTTGTAATTGCGAAACTCCACTTGGCATTCTCAACACATGATCTGTGACTGCTCCTATTGGTTGAATACTTTCTTTTGGCTTTTCCAATTTTTCGGAGAAGGTATTTTCTTCCTGTCTAGAGGAGGTGGGGATACACATGCTAGTTCCAACTATAAAAGAAACAACGAGAGCATATTTGAATATTTGTTTCACTTTAAAAACTGACCATAACAAAGATGAAAAATATAACATCTTACAAACATCTTGCAGAAAAAAATAAAAATAATCAAAAATAAATTAAACAAATTGATATTATCATTAATTTACAAAACAGGTATTTTTTTGGAATTCGGAAATATTTGTACTGTGATTTTAATACCTACCGGAGTTATTAGAAGAACAACATATTTTCTTTCAACTTCTAGTAACAGCAAAATTTATTCCACTTTGGGAAGTCGACGCCTTCCAATATGTTCTTCGATATCACTATCTTCATCTGATAATAATCTTTTGGGAGGAATAATTTGCTTTGTACATAGGCCTTTGATTCGTTTTTGTTCACTCTGTATATCTGATGTGAGTTCTGCTCTTTTCAATTTAACTGCAGCTTATAATCTTCTATAAAAGGTATAAAGCAAATTATATAGTACAAATATGACAACTTATATGTTGCAATCAAGACCGATGGTTGTGATTTACATAAATAAAAGCTCCTTAATATTGAAATAGATCGAACCTACCTTCTTGAAAACAAGATTTATAGTGTCCACGCTTCATATGGGATCTCTCTTGTTTTTCAACGATTTATCAAATTGTTTCCGTTTAACCACCAAACTTCCTTTTCGTGGAACGAGTCACTTCGAATTAAACCACCTCCGTTTTTCCCCAAAAATCGATGCCTACAAACGTCATTATTCGTATTACCTACAATAAAAGCAAAGATTAGACATAATCTTTGATAAAAGTACAAAGGGATAGGTAAGTGTAAGTACATTCAACTTTAGCGTCTAAACATAAATTAAAATATCTGCAAATGACAATAAAGGAGACCTTAAACTATGTGGTAGTTGTATTATTGTAAAATACTTACTGCAATGAATAATCATAGGCAAACAAAACACAAACCATAAACAAATTGAAATTGACATTTGACATTTTGACAGCAGAGGCCTAGCGGAACCATTGAACTCTAATGTTTAATATACAGTTTGTTCATTTGTGTTGATTTATAGCAACTTCGAAACACGTTATCTCTCTCACACTCACATTATTTGTGATAGCACTGTCTTTATTTAACTGCTTGAAGCTGCTTTAAATCAACACAAATGAACAAACCTCTTGAGTTCAATGAGCGGAACGGAATGAGAATATTGAGCATGCGTACTAACCTAGGGACCGTGGCGCGCGATCACAAGCCTAGTTTGAATTCAAAATTTAAATCACATTTCACATCTACAATTTTGCCAACGATTTAATATTTATAAAATGGATGTTATTCACCACTGGACAGGGAATGATTATAAATGTACTTAAATCAAATCTGGATAGAGAAACATTTATTTATTTTTATTATAAGGTTAAAGTAGATACTATATAAAAGTATAGCAATAGGTAGTCTCATCAGTTGTGATGCAGTTTTATTTTTATTAGTTCAAAAATCTAACCAATCACCGTTCGCATAAAAAATGCGATCCAAATATTTCTACAAAATGTACACCTCTATCATACAGATAAAATCATCGACGAACGTTTATACGATGTACATGAACACATATACGAAGAACATTCCCTGACATGTATACATAGTACATGCGACTATGAACATAAACTTTTGTGTATGTTCGATCCATATCGTATGTATATTCATATTGTATATGAAAATATTATTTATATGAGAATGTTGGGGGAACATACATGGCTAGTACAGTATGCAATTAGAACATTAGGAATGCAAAATGTACATTCGCGGAATAATAAATGCTATCTGGGTAACGCACATAATTTGGATTGTTTAACATTATTTAGGTAAATTCACAAACAGTAATAAAAATAAAAAATTCGCTAAACAATTACGGAAAAATGTGAGGTTAGACAATTTTGTATCCTGAATTTCCAATGAATTCTATATATTTATTATGCAGAGTTCAGTAGATACCTCGGAAAGTATATAGCCTAACGAAAATTTTTGAGGCAAAATTACCCACGGTAAGAGAAAAGATCCCAAAACTCGGAGTTGTCGCCGATATTTAGAGGATAATATATTTTACAGAATGAACAAGGTACCTGCTTACTCAAAATATTGGTAACAAACAGAAACAAGACCGGACCATATTGCTTTATTCTTTATCTTATCACGAATTGTTTATGTTACAAAGTACTACACAAGAAAACCGCTAAAAAAGCTGGACACCGGTTCTGAAATTCTGCACTAATCCAAGACCTCCCGCTACGGGAGACAAATCAAAGAAAAATCGCGTCGGCGCATACCGTCTGCAAGAAGCATTCTGACTCAATCATCAACATACTTTTAATACTAGATTTCTACTGCGGCGACGCAGAACCCCGGGACCTTCAATCGCATGATTGAAGCATTTTGTTCACGCGCATATATCTGTATTGGTCTTTCATTTATTATGTATAGTTCAGTGGGTCTACTACTGTGTTAGCTTGCTCCATCTATACAACATGTTACAAAGTAACTTTATTATACTTAACATTATGCAACCACTATTACCTATAACATTAGATATATAACTACAGAATTGTGTATTACAACAATAACTTAGAACAGCAAGATTCTATAAATGATACTTTAATACAAAGGCAAACAGAACATTTATAAAACAAAAATCTATCCTTAGATTAATTTTCAATTTAAACTATCAAACATCCTGCAGAGATATTTTTCGTGAACACAAAATTTTAACACTAATTAGTACCTACCTTTTAAAAATTTTAACTTACATACATGACAACAAAGATCTCCTTCAAACTCATGCTCAAATACATCACTTCGATATCAGAGGCAAAAACAATTTTCAAATCATAAAACACTACCATTCGAAATACAAAAGATCACCAATATATTCAGGCACTAAACTATATAATTTACTTCCAACTTGTATGAAAGAATTAACATCAATTAAAAAACAAAAACTGAAAAGATTTTTACTCGAAAATTGTTTCGATACCATTAATGAGTTCAGAGGCACTAAACAACTTAGAAACTCTGTAATAAATTAACTATACCTCATATTAATCCAGCTTTTACCTAGTTTTTAAATGTAACGAGTCTTAAAATATTAGTCTAATGTAGAAATGTAAATGTGTTTTAAAATAGGTTGGAGTTGGAGTTTGTGGCAGGGCAGTCACAAAGAGTGACCGCAGCACCTAGGCCCCTTGTACGTCCTCCCGAGGGATACAAGATTCCACCTAAGCCTCCAACCATCCTAATCTTGTGAAGAAGGTGGTGATGCTGCCTATAGGGGAATATCCCTCAAGTCGGCCAAAGCAGGCCAACGTTCTCCCAAAATGGATTCTCTGCTAGAGGAGACTACTGACGTACTCACAGAGTATGTGTGAACTGAATGTTGACTACCATAATAATAATAATAGTAATAAATTGGACAGGTAATGAAAATTAAAGTTACCCAGCCACATGTTCTATTTGTTCACAGAACATTAAAAGACATCAAAAGAAATTGGTTCCTAAAACTATTATTGCTTGTCATTGGTGCGATCGCTTATTCCACGTGAATTGCATTAAAATAGAACCAACCGATACTGAAATCATAGAAAAACATACAAATTTCGTATGGCTTTGCGATACATGCTTAGTACATAAAAACATAAAGAACTTGATCGATACACTTAGCAAGAAAATAAACGATGTAGAAAAAGAAGTAAAAAACCAAAATAAATCCATAGAAAAACAAAATACAATCATCGAAACACTTTCAGAAGCTATGGTGAAGAATAAGGATGAAATAAAACAGGACATATATAAAATCGCAGACAAAAAGAATGGTGAAACTTTTGCCGAAAAGGTCAAATTGAAAAACGCTGACCCTGTTGTTGTTATCAAGCCCATAAATAAGCAAACCAACAATGATACACGAAAAGAAATTAAAAGCTTATTTCATCCTACAAAAATAGCTCTATCTGGAATGATATATACGCGAGACGGAGGAGTCATAGTAGAATGCAAAAACAAGAATGCGGTGGAAAATCTCAAAAAGGAAGCTGAGAATAAATTAGGTAAAAAATATACTGTAAGTGAACCCAAGAAACAACTTCCCAGGGTGAAAATCGTAGGGATCACAGAAACAAACGAACCCGAGGAAATAGAAAAATTATTGGCTACCCAAAAGACGAAATTTTCAAGAAGCGAAGGCCCAATGTAGTACAAGTTACAAAAAACAAAAGAAACAGCTGAACTTACATTACCTATGTGGAACATGATGGAGAAACATATGTTGAAATACTCAAGCTAGCCAAAGTCAACATTGGATGGGACAGGTGTTATGTATACGACGTCGTTGACGTAACAATGTGCTACAAATGTCACGGATTTAATCACGTAGCCAAAGATTGTACAAAGAACTATATATGTGGTAAGTGTGGAGACTCTCACCGTACAGAAGAATGCCAAGCTGACGACAAAGATATGATTTGTGTTAATTGTAAATACGCGGTAGAGAAACTCAAGCTAAAAGTAAACTTTAGTCATCCTACTTGGAGCAAACAGTGTCCTGCCTACATAAGAAATTTGGAAATTAAAAAGAGTAAAATAGATTTTTTATAGAGAAGAGAGAACACAATAAACAAACTGAAAGGATTAACCGAACACCAATAGATGATGAATTACTCTGCTATTTCCAGAACGTACGAGGCTTACGAACTAAGGTGGACGAGTTTGCTTGTGCTGTGAGTAGTATTGAATATGATCTTGTGGCTCTGGTCGAAACTTGGCTATCCGAAGACGTGTCAAATACCGAATAGTTTCCGCATAACTACACTGTTCTACGTTGTGACCAAAACTTTACTGATACGGGACTTTCAAAAGGAGGAGGTGCATTATTGGCTATTAAGAGTGAGTTTTTCACCGAACCAATTAACTTATCTTATATATTGGACACTATTCCACTGGTAGATATAGTTGGTTGTAAATGTGTAATTAACAATCTCTTCACTTTATTCATATATGTTGTGTACATACCGCCAGGCATTTCTGCGGAACTTTTTGAAATTTTTCTCAGTATATTTGAACAAACTGTTAGTAGCAATAGTAATATCCTAGTGTTAGGTGATTTCAATATTACAAATTTTAGTAACAATATCGCTGATTCAAAACGACAACTTATGCAATCATTCATAGAATTTAGCAATATGGCACAGTTTAACAATGTAGAAAATATAAATGGGAGACTTTTAGACCTAGTGGTATCTAATTTACCGAACTGTACTGTCTCTCACGATAATGCACCTTTTGTGGGAGAGGATGCTCACCATCCAGCCCTAAGAATTACTTTTGCTCCGCGAATAATTAAATCTGTTAGATTTCCAATAAACCCGAACGAGCAAAATTATAACTTTCGAAAAGCAAACTATCCTGCACTGTACGAATCATTACTCCAGGTTGATTGGACGTTTTTGGAAAATTTTCATGATATCAATAATGCGTGCGAAGAATTCTACCAAAAACTATATTCAATTTTTGACATACACGTTCCAAAATTCAAAGATAAAAAAAGAAAATTTCCTGTATGGTACACATCTGAAATAATAAAGAATGTGAAACTGAGAGATAAGCACCGCAAAAAATACAAGAAATTCAACGATGCAAATACATTAGAAGAATGTAAACGCCTTAGATCACTAATTAAATTACAAACCAAAGATGCGTACAAAAATTACATAGAAAATATTGAGAGCACATTAACTATTGACCCTAAACAATTCTGGTCCTACATCAATAATAAAAAAGGCACTACTAGAATACCCGGTAAAGTGTATTACAATGAAAAGGAAGTTGATAATCCGCAAGACATTGTAGATAATTTTGGCCAATTTTTTAATAGGGTTTACTTACCACCGTCTGACACAATGCCAACTTCTAATATTATAAGTAACCAACCAACCATAAATATCGATCAGTTGTCAGGAACAGACATCAGACAAGGTATCAAAAAGCTAAAGAACAAATTGACATCGGGACATGATCAAGTTCCCAGTTTTTTAGTTAAAGACTGCGCAAATGTGTTTATCGCCCCACTCCGAACTTTATTTAATATTGCATTGCGAACGTCTACCTTTCCCGAATGTTGGAAGCTGGCAAAAGTATGCCCTATTTATAAAAGCGGAAATGTGGCAGATGTAAAAAACTATAGAGGGATCTCAATTCTACCTAATTTTGCCAAGGTATTTGAGGCCTCAGTGTATACTATAATCTATTCCGGGGTAAAGAATATAATTTCCACTCACTAACACGGTTTTATGGAGAAACGTTCTACAGTAACAAACTTAGCTTGTTTAACTCAGTTCGTGTCCGAGTCACTGGACAACAGAGGTCAAGTAGATGTGGTGTATACTGATTTTTCAAAAGCATTTGACCGTATAGACCACAATTTATTAATTGAAAAATTAAATTATATAGGTTTTAGTAATTTAATGTTACAGTTTTTTATATCATATTTAGATAACCGATTACAATATGTTCAGTATAATGGTTTTAAGTCAAATACTTACCTAGCAACATCGGGGGTACCCCAAGGTTCAAACTTGGGGCCACTTTTGTTTATTATATTTATAAGCGATTTATGTGATATGTTAGATTGCGAAAAACTTTTATTTGCGGATGATTTAAAAATATTTAGTAAAATTGACAACATCGAGGACTGCCTAACTTTACAACAGCAAATACGCAAAATTGAATTATGGTGTACTTCCAACAAATTAGATATGAACGTATCAAAATGCAAGGTAGTAACGTACATGCGTAAAATCAGTTTTATAGAGTTTTTGTATACCTTCAATGACACGGAATTATCAAGAGCTCAATCAACTAAGGACTTGGGTGTACTATTCGACTCTAAACTGGACTTTACACAACATATAAACTCATCTACAAATTCGGCACTAAAATTACTAGGCTTTATAATAAGAAATTGTAAACAATTCTCTAATGTAGATGCACTTAAAACGTTGTATTTCTCAATGGTACGATCGAAACTTGAGTATGGTGTGATAATTTGGAACCCAATTTATAACGTTCACTCACAAACAGTAGAGAATATTCAACGAAAATTTATGAAGTACTTAGTTTTTAGAATTGATACAAACTATCCAGAGCAAGGATATCCAAATACCCTATTACTGTCAAGATTAAACATGAAATCATCAGAGAATAGAAGAATACTAATTACATTAGTATTTTTATATAAACTACTTAACCATTCAATCGACTGTCCAACACTATTATCAAAAATTAATTTCAGAATCCCGAGATTAGGAGCACGTCAAGATATTCTATTTTACTGTCCCAATAGCCGTACAAACATGCTCAAAAAGTCTCCCATTTACTCTATGATGGAACTATATAACAAGGTTAGCAGTCAATGTGATATATTTAGCACACGTTTAAGCCAGTACATCAAGACCATTACAACAGTTTATTGAAATCATCAGTATTAGTTTGAACATATTGTTATGTCTTTAGTCTTATTTAATTGTTCTTTATAAGTTAAGCTATAATGATGTTATTGTTATCCTTTAGTATGTATTAGTTACTGCATAGGCAGTATCAGCTCCTAGTATAGTTCTCAATTTTATCATGTGTGACGGACATTGTCCTGTAATTGGATTATTCTGTTGGGCAATAAATCTATTATTATTATTATTGTGTTGGACAGCCGCGTCTTCTTGTTCACAGCCTATGCATAGGGGTGTGACGTTTAACTTCATGTTATAAAGGTGCTTTCTCAGCTGGCAAAATAGGTTTTATACTTAATTTTATCTATTTTGTATTTTTTTGATACTTTTGTATTGTTGACCTGTCTTATCCACTGTATCCAGTGGCCCAAAAGATGAATACATTTTGCATTTCTATTAGTTAATATAAAACTCTTGGAAATTTACATGGAAATGTGATTACTACACTAAGCCGACGTTCGAATTAAATTGCATGCAGCAATAAACCTTAAACAAACAGCTATAGCTATCTGTACTATTATGAGATGACGCCACCGAAACAATTTTTAGTTCTTTAGATATTTTACTTGACAAATCCTGAAAAATTGTAAAATTTGAACGTTTAGCCTTTCTACATTTAAAGAAAATAATTATAACATGACCGCTCGACTAATTAAAAATAGATGCAAACAGCAAACATGAATTATCCACGACAATTGTTCAAATTTAACGTGTCAAATTTTATTGGCTGTTGTTTTCATGGTACACTTGGCAACATTTACTACTACGTTCTGTCATTTCGGCATGTTCAAGAATATCAGTTAAGCCTCCCGAGAGAAGGTGATGAGAGATCGTTCTCCGAGGAACGTTCCACTCTCGCCATCAAGAATAGGGCACCTGATGCCTGAATACTGGTTATAAGTCACCTTGTCCACAATGGTATTATTACTTGTGCCTCGTACCTTACAAGAGCAGTTTAATAATAATGGAAGAAAGGGCTGTATAATTTCTTTATTGTGTATAAGAATACATAAACTAATTATAAAATACATATTCCATATTTGCAAAAATATTAGTCATCAATTTTAAAAATAGGCACCTGTCTTCCTACAGTCTAAATTCAAATTGAATTAACATACATTAATAATGTCTTTACAGCGTTAGAGACACATATTTTTTATTTAATATAAGGCATATACAAACATTTCTTATAACTAAGCTTTATCAAATATTATGAATCTACAATACTATCTATAATTAACTGTTGTTGTTGCTAGTTATGAGTCAAAGGAAACAGAACTATTTAATTTTCAATAACAATAACAATAAAAAAAATAAAAACTCTGTCTCTCTCTGATTTGTACTATTTCATTAACTATAATTTATGCATAATTTCCATTACAGGTATCCAAAACTACAGATTTAGGTAATAACATTTAGCAATTTGTATAAGGCAACACTAGGTGTATAGTAGACTCCATAGATAAATTATCTATATACATGCCATTATACATACCGGTGTTTGATGAAAATTAATGTTGGCTTGTTTGATGGCCTTACATACACAAACGACATTCTCATAGAGTCTACTATAGCAGAGGAAACCCGATACTGATTTTTCTGATCAATATAAAGGCAAGTTTTATCTGAAAAAAATTTAGATTACACGTGGCCATATTTGCATATTTTATTTATTTCTCTAAATAAAACGTTACAATAACCATTAGACTGTTAGTATATGTCACTTGTCATCAAATAGTACCAAATTATTGGTACCCATATAAGATTATGTCATTTTAATGGATTGACATTTTATCGATTTATTTATCTTTACTCTTAAAGACTGCCTTAGAGTTTTCCACAAACTCCATGAGATCTCTTGACATTGCATAGGGTCGAGCCATTCCATCATTCAGTAAGCTGTCCTCACAGAAGCAGAGGAATATGGTGTCAATCACAGTCTAAAACAGAAGGAAATTAATTTAATCAATATAAAAACTGAAAAATCGTGAGGTAATGGAAGAGAAAAAAAGAAGATAGGAGTGAGACACGGCAATTTCTCTTGAATTTTAAATGGTAAAACTGGATGAACAACACCCCATTTTTAATGTTTTAATGTTTTGTTCATTATGTTCGTATATTTGACAGCATAAGTATGCTATATTTATATTATATTTCCCAAATAGCAGACTGCCGTCATATTGATATCCTTATTAGATGATTGTTGGTCGACAATGTTGTACGACAATTAAGTGATGACTCTGTAGTAAAGTTCTATTTTTGACAATATTTCAACATTTATGTATTTTTAATACACTGAACTGAACTTGTGGTAGGTACCTTCTGAAACATCTTGAAAATAATTGTTAATTTACAATTAACAATTATTTATGTATTTTATACGTACTTGAAACGTAATTTTTGGTGTTTGGTGATTTATTACACTACTATGGATATATTATCATTAACAATTACAAACAAGGAATTATTGAAGGAAAGTTGGTAATTAAAACAAGGTAAGTAACTAAAACAAGACATCACAAAAATAAAAAATTAATAACTGCATAAACAATAACAGATAATGAAATTATATCAACCCAATGCAGCACAAAAACAAAAAGTGGACTTGGGACTCCAAAAATACCCGCATAACAAACAAACTTACATGAGTTACAAAGTCAGCAATGCAAATTATGAATAAAGTAATCAACCTTCAAAAACCATACAGACAAATTTAAACAATGTTGTCATGGCTAATCTAACAGAAGAGCATAATAGGAGACATGACCAGGAAAATAATAACAAAGCATAGTTTCCAGATAAGTTTAAGCAAGCACAGTCCCCAAAAAATTAAGAAAAAACAAATAATGAATTTAAATTTCCTAGAAAGAAAAAAATGAGGCAAAAAACAATCATAGGAGAAAATGAAAACTCAACGAAACTTAAAGCAATGAATCCATTTAGTTGGATTTTGGTATCGAGACTAGAACCGGATATCACAGTGGAAGATGTTTCAAACTATTTAAAAGCAGTGTCTTAAACTCAATACATTCTCAATGAAAATTGCTACATTTAAATTTCGGGTTAATAAAGATGATGAAGATAAGGTGTTCTGTGGCCAAATATGGCCAAAAAAGACTACTGTTTGACCATATATAATCCAAACAAATTGAAAAATTTTCAAAGGGGTCCCCGGTGTCTCTGACTCGATGACTTATACAGAAAATATACTTATTCACCACATGATACAGTTAAATTTTTATCAGTTATGCTTTAATATTTTAAATTTTCCTTACAGCAAATTTTATTTTAGAATGCAATTCTAAATGTGTGATTTGATGAGTATATATAATTAGAATATTGTATTGACTGAATAAACTATCTATCTATACAGTTTGTTATGGAAACTACTTCTAGATTAATTCAGATTTCATTCTGAAAACATCTCGAATTGTGATTTGCTTTGAAGGTGGTCTGATTAAAGATCATTCTATAGTCGGGTTGAGATAGTACAAAACCCTCTGTGTAGTTTATTTATTGACGAACTCATGTCATTGTATAATGATCTATGTGGAATTTTTAAATAAATAAATAAATTCATACTGCTTGGCAGCTCATCATAAACCATTTGGATTAGATTGGATTATTATATTTCTTAAGTGTTTTATACCAATTTTAGATTTAGATACAATCAGATAAATGTCACAATATGATGTCTTTGGGCTATGACATTAGGCGACAATGTTTCACGTCAATTTCAGGTCATATATAACGTCACATTCATGATAAAGTGTGACATAAAATTGGCGTTAAATTAGCATGACCATGTTGCCTGGGTTGTAAGATAAAGCTAATAGTACATTATCAGGTTTATCTGCCTCAAAGTTTTAGCTTAGGTTTAATAATTTCATTATATTTAATACAAAATGTTAAATATAATATTATTATCTCCTTGGCTGAAGGACCTAGGTCGATGGCCATTTGATTGTATTGTATTACATATTAATGCAATCAATAAATACCTTTAACTACTTTTATTATTATTATTATTAATTATTTATCACTTGCAGCCAAAAAACTTTGGTTTAACTGAAAACTTAACGATTTATCAATTTCTCAGTACGCATTTAAATTTAACTGCTGTTCTTTACCAACAAATTTTAATCCACGGAGATGGGGTGGTTTAAACCAAAGAATCTGATTTAACTCACTTATGTTAATATGGCACGCCATTTGATCATTTATGGTCCGATCCGACTGAAAATTGGTACCTGGGTGTTTGTCAGGTCACAGATCACAAAAATGTGATCGAAACTGAAAAATATTAAAAACTGAAAAATTGAACACTGGTATTTAACCAAGCTCTCTACACTGATCAGGGCTTTACATAATATGATTGCGAAGCCACTCACCCACCGATTTTCAGGCGAATTAGATCATAATTGAAAAAGACGTGTCCGCCAATGCGTGCCGCCATTTTGAATTTTTCAATTCCAATTTCATATCCGTCATCAGCGACTTCGAAAACCCCTCAACAATTTTCAGCGGCATAGGACTATAAATGAAGAAATTCATCCGCCATTTTGGATTTTGAAAATCCGATGTCATATTCGTGATCAGCAGCCCATAATATAGAACATATCAAAAATCCAATTTAACGGAAGCCACTTTTACCTAAGAATTGTGTGGGGTCCTTTTATCAGCCATAAGGTCGCAATTTTTGAAATGTTATAACTTAGAAAAATATATATTTTCATGAAAAATTATATACCATCATTATTCCTTACGATTTCATTTTCTATCAGATCCACTAGTTAGTTTTTTATTTCTTGCCCACCCCTCTGGAAGAGGTGAGAAATCACATTACTGAAGGCATTATGAGAAGCGAATGGAACACTGCTCAAGAATTCTAAGGTTTTGCCGTTATTACGGTTTCATTGACTACAATCAGAATAGTAGTAGTACAAATCGTATGGATTAATTACAGTAAGATACAAGGATTACTATGTAACTGACCATTATTAGAAAAAATATGCAATGCCTTATAGTTATAACTACAAAATTTTTATGACTTACCTCAAAGATTGCGAAGAAAGTGCCAGCGATAATCAATGAAATGAAGAATACTATTAGATAAACTATCCATATATATTGAGATTCTGCACCCTGTTGAAAAAAATTAAAATATTAGTATAAATAAAACATTTATGCGTCATGGCTTATAGGCAAAAATTATAACATTCTAGGACTAACTAGATACTTCAAAATTACATGACGAAAGCGATAGCACATAATTTTCGTATATTTTGGAGAACCTACACCGAATTTTAAAAAAGTTTCATAAAAAATTGCCCATAATTCAGTAACTTAAAAGTGCAGGCTAGTCTTTCTTTAGCGGAAGTATTGTGTGTTTCTCATGTATTCCATAATAGTGCAGGGAAAATAAGTTTTGACTTTAAACAAAATTCGTAGAGATGAAGATACATGAGCCTTCTTGTTAGGCATACTAACAAGCCCCTAACGTCTCAGCTATGCTACTGTCATCTTATTGAAAAATGAAGTCATTTTTAAATTTGTTGTATATAATTCCTTATTAATTAATTATTAATCATATCAAACAGAAAAAAGTTTCTGTGTCAACAGATCTGTCGATTTTCATTTCCGTGGCACTAAAAGTAAGTGAACATCCCTATGCATTTATTTAGAAATAGTAATGGAAAACTATTATTTGAGGATTCATAAAGTAAAAAGATTCCATTCCTTTTAAATTTTACTTCCTTAGAATAAATTCTTATGGAGGTAAATTTTAACTATCTTGTCAAGCATCAAATAGAGAACGAATTTATAAAATTGGACATTTAAGAATTATACACCAATTTTACATCTACCATCAGTACAAACAAGGCTTTTCACCAATATTCCGTTGGGTATTATTTTTCCTCATTGTGGCATGTCTGTTTCAATTTTTAACATTTTAACTAAAACCTGAAAATAAACAGATTGTTTCCGGATATAACTTAATGGGTTGCCCAGTATGCCAACTGATTTATGTAAATTTCCTCATTGTGCAATACGTCAAGCAGAACAACGTCCAACAAGATTCTATAATAGGGATTATGGATTCGGGTGCCACATTGGGTGCCACTATTACCTTTAAGTTATTGTGTGATATTATGTAGTGCTTTAGTACTTATTTCCAGGGCAAATCATGAACATAAAACGGGGACACAAGGAAAGTTAGCTCATAGCTAACTACTTAGTGACAAGACTCATGCGTCATGTAGGCAATATTAAATTTGATGAGTATAAATAAATGAATCACTCTCAACCAAATTAAACTGAATTATTTTGAATTAAATTTCATATCCTATCTACTCTAGACTGATTAGGCTAGAGTAGAAAGGATATGAGACTTCTATGATAAAATTCCATGTATTTTCTCATGGACATTCATTCCAGTTTTCAAGAACATTCCTCCAGCAGCTTTGGGTCATTGACATCAACTAGAGTCTAGAAATACAGATCTCGGTACACCTCTTAATAGATCTGTAAAACTCTGCATACAGCTTTTAATAATTTCAATATAATTTATCCTGATTGTATTCTATTCTAGCCTCACTTATCCTTACTGTACCTCTATTTATCCTTACTTTACCACTTTTATCTTCATTTATTAATGTTCATTATTTTTAAGTACAGACCTATTAAAAGCTGTATGCAGACCTGTTGAGAGCTGTACCAAGACCTGTAGCACTAGACTGTGGATGAGTTCAATATCCTTGAAAATAAGAATGAACCGGTAGTCATATAATATTTAGCGATAAGAAAAACTAGGAAATTTCTAGTCATTTGACGTATTTTGTTTTGTTTTTCGTCTCTAGCGCTTGGCCCATAAATAAAGATACGCAAGTTGGATGGTTGATTTACAGAGTTACACGTTTAGTTAAAACGCAAAAAAATCTATTTATTTTCAGGTATTTGTCAAAAAGACCAAAATTATAAATAAATGAATATTTAATCTTACCCTCATAATAGCATATGTCAAAAGAACAGAGACGAGTGCAATTATAAGTTGAGCCATAGCAAGGATAAAGTCACCTATATAATTGACTGCAGCTATATTTACAACATTGTCGAGGATAATTTTGGCAGCTCTTTTCCCAGATTTGAAGAATGGTTTGCCATGCATTGCTGAAACAGAGTAATAAACATTGGCAACTTGTGTCAAATTTTTAAAAGAAAATTTCGAATTTAAACCAGATACTTTTATTTCCATAGTAGTGCACTCTGTAAGTCGGATTGAACCTCGAAAAACGCAAATTCAAAAACACAAATTCAAAAATCAAGAAAGTACGAGGATAATGATAATTTTGTAAGAAGTAAGAGTGTAATTATATTTTTGTCCATTTGCTGAGCGAGGAGAGGTCGCGATATTTTTTTCATGCTCAGCATCCTCGAAAACGGGGGGTAACACGGGTTTAGCAGAAAGAAGACAGCCTATCTGTGTTTCAACCCTTTCGGAGGTGGTTTTTGGCCATTTGGGGGATTGGCGGAGGTCGAGGAGGGGTCGCGACATCACCATCGTGCTCAGCTTCCTCAAAAACGGGGGCAACACATGTTTGGCTGGCAGGAGACGGCTGATACGCGGTTTACCCCTTTTGGAGGAAGTTTTTGGCCGTTTGGAGGGTGGGGTGATCTCGGAGAGAGATTTAACAACCACAGCATCCTCGGGGGGCGTGACATAGTCTCGTTAAGCTAGGAAAAATTTGTGTTCCTGTCCGACTTACAGAATGCACTATAGTTCATTAATTTCCAGAAAACTAAAATGAAAAGAATACTATCGACATCACTGAAACAACAAAAATTGGTTACAGTTTAAGCTTGTTCCATATATCTTTTCTTTATAAATTTATTACTCATTCACAAATACAAAAAGAAAATTGCATTTGATGATTTCTAAAATTGTATATATGTCTCGTAGAGAAAAAATGTATAACTTTGTATTAATGATTGAATTCTGGAATTCTTAAGAACTTTCAAAATGTCTGTCTGATTGGCCAACCATCACAGTTTATGCAAGCCCAGTAGCTTAAGAAAGAAAGGTCCAATTGTATTGAAATATGAAAAGTATGTGTCAGCTAGAGGAAGGAACCTATTGCTTTTGAAAAAAATAAATAAATAATATTTTTATTAGTTGTTAATAATTTAAATTTAAAAAATTGTCTTTTATACTCCGTTCGCCCAAGAGATTCAGCTAAGCCACTTCCCATAAATGTGCGCTAAATTTGAATACGATATGTCTATTGGTTGAATTTTTAAAACCCATTACAACCAACTATGTCGAAAACGCTAATATACGAGGTATTTGTTCTCCGAGACAAATCATTTACAGCCTCAAATCTGATGTATGGTTTTTAGAAATAACTGTTGTTATTTGCTGTTATTCCTATTCATCTAATACAATAGTGTTTTTCAATACATACTTCATATTTGTGTATATCAAGGTACGCAATAAAAACGATTTATAATATTGATTAAATGTCAGAACCACTTTTTCTTTTTAGATTAAAAATTCATTCTTGTCAAATTAATTATGAATCAAGCTCAAGCCCTTTCTCCGCTGAAAAAACGGAAAAGCAAACATTTTTCGGTTAAAAAGAAGAAAAATATTGTGAACATCTTTAAGGCTTCTGCTGCAGAGAACCCAGACAACCTTAAGACACAAAACATCAAGTTTACTGCAAAGGCAGCAGGTCTTTTTTGTATTATACAGGTAACATTTTGTTTTATTTATTTACACTTAATTTACACAATCAGCATTGTTAAAAAGTGTATTTGTTGAATAACAACTGCTCCTCGCTGGTTCTCACTTGTAATAATATAAAAGAATAAATACAATCTATTATACCATTCAATAATTTTTGAATTTTGCCACTTTTATAAGTTTGTAGTGTGTGAAGCTGGTTGTTGCCTTCAATGGTCTAAGCAAAATGGGGAGTGTCCTTACTGCATCTCTTGGACGAACGGAGTATAGTATCTATACTTCTAACTTGCTAAATGTTATTGCCTATCAATATTTATTTATATGTATATGTTACTAATATACCTACATTACATAATATATATATCACTCAACCATCGAAATATGATTTTCAACCATTACATGATAGACAGTAACATTTATTTAACAAACGAAAAATGGACCAATAGTTAAGTTTTAGACTCCAGGAGATGCGGGTTCGAGACGCAAGCAAGTTGGAAGTAATTTTTTTTTTACTTTATTTTAAGTGTTTCACAAATTTGATTGGCATCATAAAATATTTAAACATGTACAAAGAAACTACGAAAAATATCCTACAAAATACGCAACAATTATATTAAAAGTTCTATTAATTGACAAAGAGTAGTAATTAATTAAAGTATCAGAACAGTCATTTGTTTTGAGTGAAATATGTTTAAAAATATCTTTCTTCTGAGTATTTACGTAAGTATTTTAACCATAAATATAATTTTTATCACCGCTGAATAGATTTTGATTTTGAAAAAACATCATGAAGGTAAATTAAAAAGTTAGTAGTACTTCTGATTTACTCATACGTGTGTATTTTTTGGATTTAGTTAAGTCAAAAAATTTAATCTCAAATTTCCTGAGCCCTAATTTTAAATTTGTATCCTGAAAAATTTAGAAAAAAATGGGATGGGAGTGTACCAGATGTCTTGGAAAGCCGATATTTAATTCTCATACTTTCAGTCTCGGCACAATCTAACGTTTGAGTTGACTGGAAATATCAAACACCGTGAAGGAGAATATAAGAGTTACTGATGAAAAAAGTTGTTTGTTTGTCGATTTAAAAACAAGATTTTTGAATTTCTGTTTTGCATCCGAGTTGAAAATTTATAATTAACCCAGCTGGGTTATTGAAATTTATCTGTATTGGCGAAATGTTCATTATTATAATGCGTGGTATTTCTTAAACACACTGTTTGACCAAAATAACAATAAACAAGCTAATCATTATACTCTTCGCCGATTTACTACACTTGTTATATAATTGTTGTGCTTTCTATAGGATACTCTTCGCAGTTTTTTTTGTAAATGATATTAGTTTCAAATATTTTTTGTTTAATTACGAAATAAAACAAAATTTTATTTTATTTAAGAAATTAATAACTTTTTTATTTATTGATCGATTTTGTTAAAAAAACAATAGGGTTCTTCCTCTAGCTAACACTAACTCGCTGTCCAAATTTCAATACTATCGGATTTTTCATTCCTAAGTTATCGTGCTTGCAAGAAACGGACGGACAGACAGGCGGACGGACATTTTGAAGGTTGTTCAGAATTCGATCACCAACACAGTGATATGAATTTTTTCTCTACGAGCAATATTACCAGTTTTAGAAATGTGCCGATCGAATACAATATACTCTTCGTTTTGTATTTGCGAAGAGTATAATAAAACAATTAAAGTAGTGTACGCTAATATATAATCACATATTTACCTGTCAATATGTACGAATTTTTAGACAAAAATCTCAAGAAATCCTCGATGCCCTTCATACAAAAATCTGCACAGGCTCTTAAATTCTTATTCTTCGTAACTGAACTCAGAAGGGCACGAATAATTGCCATTATAGTAATAACCAATGAACCAAAGGCAACGCTACCTAGATGGAATTTAAATGTAACCATCGCACTTGTCTTAATAGGACTGCCCAAATATTCTTTATTTCTGTAAAAAATGTTATTATATAAAGAAATTTGAAACTTTAAAATACATAGTAAAGTGGTATTAAATTTCACTATGAATAATTAATAAATAGATTGATTAATGTATTTCTTTTTCATTATTTTGACAGTTGAAAAACATAGTGGAATGAAAATAAGGGATCCATTCCTGCAATAAAAATACAACCGCATCGATTTTCAAATCTTGTTATTTGTGCGTCGTTGTTATTTCTATTTCTAGACTTCTAAGACACTGTTTTAAATATTGATGATGGTTTCTGATGATATACTTGGCAATAAAGGTTTTCATAATAAAACCAAAACTTAAAGCCTATAACTCTAAAGTAAAACAAGACTTTTGTGGAAGCCCAGGAGTATTGATTGAAAAAGTATCATAGGAATATTTTACTATAACAGAGATTAATAGACAAAATAGAATGGTGTTTTACTAAAACGTAATGACCAGCATCTAATAAATTCCAACAACACAATGAGAGACAGCTGGAAAATTATCAATGAGTCCAAATGAATCAGTCATTCATAATCACATGCGACGGCCAAACCACCATCGTTCACGGAGCTAAATCCAAAACAAATAATATAAATCTGGAAATGCCTCAGAGCTCTATTTTGGGACCTCCGTTTTTTATCATTTTTATTAACGACATAACTAACACATGTTATTTCAAATCAACTCTTTTATGCAGATGACACAAATATGCTAATATCTCATAATTATATTGAACAGATTGTAGTCAGCAACAACAATGTGGTGGAATAATAAAAAATCAGAACCATTTTTAATAACCAAAGGTGTACCACAAGGCTCGGTGTTAGGGCCGATATTAT
This sequence comes from Stenurella melanura, assembly GCA_963583905.1. NCBI lineage: Eukaryota > Metazoa > Arthropoda > Insecta > Coleoptera > Cerambycidae > Stenurella > Stenurella melanura. Next base: position 202,470,223 of record OY757309.1, read on the forward strand.
TTATAATATATATCAACGACCTACTATTTAATGTCAATAGCTATGGGGCTTGTTTATATGCAGACGATACAACTTTTATATCTAAAGGAAAAAATAAAATTGAGTTAACAACACAATCTCAAACTGTACTACATGAAGCAAATACGTGGTTCACCGCGAACTATTTAACATTAAATAGAGGAAAAACCCAAAACATCATCTTATCCACAAAAAGGGAAGCTGAGAAAACATCTTTAAATTTCTTGGGTTTAACTTTAGACAGTAAACTGAATTGGAAAGGCCATATTGATGAGCTCTGCAAAAAACTAGCTTCAGCTATTTACAGTATTAGAATATTAAAAAATGTGTCCACCTATCAAACGGCAAAAGTAGCCTATTATTCAAATTTCCACAGCATCGATGGAATACTCCTATGGGGAACAGCACCTGATGCCCAGAAAATCTTCATCCTACAAAAGAAGGCAATTAGAACTTTATGTGGCATGACATACGGAGAGAGCTGCAGAGATGCCTTCAAAGAACATGGTATACTTACTATTCCAGGACTGTACATACTCAATTGCCTTAAATATGTACATTCACATAAAGAGAAATTTACTCATAATTTTGAGAATCATCAGTATAACACCAGAAATAGAGAACAATTACAGATTCCACATCATCGATTGAATATATCACAGCAGGGAGTGGACTACTGGGGGTCAAAATTATATAATAAAATCCCGCTCGAAATAAGAAATAAAAACTTTAATGTGTTCTCCAGCAGGGTGAAACAACTACTGACCACAGAAGTGTTCTACTCTATTAATGAGTTTTTAGAACATTGAGAATAGAAGTTCGTATCAATATTAGTTTGTCTTTTATTTTGTTTGTTGTATACATGGATATACATGTGCATATTTATATCTGTTTTGTGTTTTTTTTTTGTGATAAAATACAGTAAGCAGTATCGTTATTTAGTTACTGTTATCTCATTTTATAATTATTTGATATTACTCTAAATTATAATCTGACGTTTCCTGTAATACTCTTTAGGGAATAGAGCATTATTTTGTATATTTTATGTTTTACATTAATTGTAATCTGCAAAGTAATTATAAATTTGTATTTTTTTTGTTTCCTTTTCATGTAATTAACAATGTTTTATTGACGAGTGTACACAACTGTAATTGTCTTACACGAAATAAAATATACTATACAATATACTATACTATACTATACTACTATACAATGCATCACATGAAATGAGTCGTTATTGAAGCGAGAATGGACCAAACTTAAATATAAATAAAACATATCCGTTTCTTGTCACAGTGACAAATTACAATCTATATTTGAAGATATTAAATAAGTCCATCCAAAGTACAACTACTAAATTCTTGGGTGTTACTTTCAATCAAAAACTTACATGGGAAATGCATATAAATATGGTAATTATGAGACACGACATTCTAATACGCTATTGCTTAATAAATATAAAACAACTACATTCAGAAAATCGCCACATTATAGTAGTGTATTTCTATATAATAACCTCCCTGAACATCTAAAATCAATTGCATCTTACACAAAGTTTAAATCAGAAATAAAAAAATTTTTGATTGATGAATGTTTCTACACATTGGATGAATTTGTAAATAAGTTTAACTCTTAAATGAGTAAAAATGTGTTAGGAAGAAAGGAAAAGAAATTATGTATTATGTGTCTATTGTCCCATTTATAATTTTATCTATTTTATAACTAAAATAATCTTGTCTTAATATTTTAACTGTTTTTTTGTTTTCGTGATTACTATTTTATATACTGAGCTTTTATCTATGTACTAGTAATGTTGAATATTGTGACCTGCCCTTTGTACTGTGTATGTTAGTTTGGGCCAATAAACTATTCTATTCTATTCTATTCTATGTTCAAAATTAAGCACTATCTGCTATATAATAATAAATCTGAGAGATTCTGCCTGAAAGCTCTACTATGGATCGGCTACAATATGGGCTCATTTTCTCAAGAAACTCCTCATACTTTAAAAGAGCATTTCAACATCAAAAAAAGGTCATAAAACCATGTATAGAACTCATCCCTTAACTAGCTGTAAACCATTATTTAAAGATTTGCAAATACTTTCCTTACCTATTAATAATGTTCATCAAAGAAAATGAATCTCAATTCCCCAGAAACTAGGAGTAAATTCTCCAAGACACATCGGCATTAAATAATTCAATAAAATTAATCAGTAATCAGTGTGTGTTGCACGTGGAGGAGGGCAAGATATGTATTTCTTTCTATTTGGTGTTTTGCTGCACGTCACGCCATCGTACGATAATTTTCACTATACCTATCATCTTATTATTTTATATAAGTATTTTTAAATCCTTAACTTTTACAACTTTCTTTTTATTGTGTATTACGTTTGTACTCCATTTCAAGTTACTGTTTTCTTTTAGACTAGTTAGATAAGTTATATGTTTGTATAACTTTATCTATGAATAAATCTTATCTATTCACCTATCTATCAATAACCCTTTTTAGTATGTTCGGCCCGACATGCCGCTATTGGAACCCATCAGTTTCTTCAAAGGTAAGTATTTTTATAAATGTTTCATCAAAAAATTGAACTGCCCTTATAGTCTAATGCATTTAGAATAAAGTTTTTGAAAAAATGTGCGATTGGAGATTTTTGCCCAGAATGGAAGGGAGAACATGGGTAGAGAGTCTAAAACCAAAAACTCGGGACTGTACCTTCTGGTTTCTGGTTACCATCTTGGAAAACGCGAATGACGTATCTCCATTCCTGTTCGCTCTTTCGGAAAATTTATGAGAATTAAAGTTATAGGAAATCATTTTATTTTTCATTTTCAATTTAACTTTTTTTTTGTAGGATTGATACTGTAAAAGTTACAGCTGTTTAAAAATGAAAATTCTTTTCTTGTCAATTACGATTAAACCATTAAATGAAACTTCCGGGTATAAAACTATAAATAAAACTTATAGGAGACATAATTACCTTTAACTTATATGCTCGATATTTCTATGACTAATAGTTCTAATGTTATAGAGCAGCAAAGTTAGTCCTACGCATAATTAAGGTCTCACAGGCACAACCGCTGCGCACATTCGAGCCCATATTGCCCCTTCATTGCATTTCTTGTCGGTTCGTATTCGACATTTCTGTGATAAAACAGAGATGCTGAGATTATAACAACTGTCAATTTTCATTTCGCTTGTGAAAATTTTTCAAAAATTCTATTTATTGATATTGATATATTTAAGATAGATTTAATCACTGAATATTTATTACTGAACTTTATTAGATATTCCTTAATCGATCAAATTAAACACTGAATCATTATTTCGGCACTTGTTTTATGTCTTTTATGAATTTGCATTTTATTTGAGATGATTTATTTATAACTATTCTGAACCACATTGTTAAGTTAATTTTTTTATTTTTGTTAATTATTATTTTACTCATATTTTCATAAACCTTATATGTATACTTAGTATTGATTTCTGAAAGGTAAGATAATTTTAAAGTCAGAAAACGTTTTAATGCATTTATTATCAGACAATTGTCACACATTATGTATAAATATACTCGTGGTAGCAAATGCAATAAAATCAATAACAAATATTGGTTGAGACTACCGTCAATAATTTCAGATAATTTTTTGGGAAAAATCGTCACATTTACCTCTGTTGAATAAATAAGTTTAGCAATATAAACAACAAAAACAATATTGTTATAACGACACTAGTCGTGTGTTCTTAAAGGTTGATAATCAAATTCGGTCTATGTAAAATTTGACCCAAACTCTGGGAAATGTCCCATTAGTAATAAGAATGCAAAACGCAATCACAAAAATTATATGGTTTTCTCATGCTTGCTTAACGCTTGTGATATTGTTGTTTAGAGAGATGTAGTGAAAACCAAACAATACTTGAGTTTGCCATTCTTCCCGAATGGCAAACTCAAGTATTATTATATATCCGAATATAAGTTTAATAAAAGGAGCTGTGTTCAAACCTTATCATAGAAAATCAGTATATCTTGTACGGTAGCCATGTTATATGAGAACACTTAACCGACATCCGACACATGCCTCTACAAAGAGCAAGTATAGTAGACGTAAGAGACATAGTGAGGTCATCAAAGAGATGCCGACAAAGCAGTTAAAGCCGATAAAGCAACCAACAAAGGACACCACTGCTCTTTTTGCTTCTTCCTGTCACTATATGTATTTCGTTTACTTATACCAGCTATAATACTCCAATGTAGGGACTACAAATATTACTTATATCACGTAATATTACTCATTCAACAGAGGATAATAAACATTATACACAAAATTATCCCATAGTATCCTTTTGTTAACTTTAGTTAGTAAATTATTGAAAACTAAACAATTGTTCATTTTTATTTAATTAAATATACATTGAAGGAACTTGTACAATTATAGTAAGATATTCTAAAATCAAGGTACCACAAGACGTATCACGATCTCGTTATTTTAAACCGAAGACATAAAGTTGTGTTAATTTAGTAATATAATTCTATATTGGCACGCGCAAACGTTGAAATCTGCGGGACCGAATTCGCACGTCCACAGCTTAAGAACTATTAGTCACAGAAACTTCATTGAGCATTTAAATTAATGGTAGATAGATAGATAGATAGATAGTTTTTATTTCCAAAATACATTACAAGTGAATGTTGTGGGTGGGTCAAACAGAAGGGTGGATGATTGTTCATCCTAATCATTAAGTTATAACGTAAAACACTAAAATACATATTATGCTTAGATTGCAACTCATAAAATACAATTTAAAAATACAATATAAAACATGCAGAATAATACATACGAATAAATACTTATAGTAACATATAATATACATAGTGCTTGGTCTACAATTAAAACAAACAGACAAAAAATATGAATAATCACATGGCATCACAGCAGTTTATGAATTCTTGAACAGTGTAGAAACAGTGTTGCAAGATGAATTTTTTCACTGTTTTTTTAAAGTTTGACTTGCTTAAAGATTTATAATTATTCGGAAGAATATTATACAGCTTCACAGACTGCACTTTGAAGGAGTTGTGGAAGAAAGCGTGGATATGTTGTGGAAGTCTTACGTCCGTTGTGCGTGTGCTATAGGGATGGTCAACTTGATGACTATTGAATAGGCTAGTGTTATTATGTACGAATTTTACTGCTTCTAGGACATACAGAATCATTAATGGCAGTATTCTTAGCGATTTGAAGAGCGGTCGGCAACTGGTGGTAGTTGGAACATTGCATAATGCTCGTATTAACCGTTTTTGGGTTTTGAATAACTTATCTATATTAGCTGTTGTAGTACATGCCCAGAATATTATTCCGTTCATTAGTTGAGATTGGCAGTATGCCATATATATGGTTCTAGCAGCTTCTTGACTTATGTCTTTCCGTGTGGCGTTTAGAAGGTATACATATTTTGCTAACTTTGAGCATACAGCGGTAACTTGTTGGTCCCATTTGATGTCACTTTGCAAAATTATTCCTAAGAATTTAACATGCTTCGCTTCTGTTATGAGTTCGTCATTATATTGCACTCTTGTATACCCAGAGACTGACCTGAAGTTCATTACATACGTTTTTGTCGCATTTATTAAGAGGTTGTTCGTCTCGCACCATTCTTTTATGTTTACCATTAATAAGTTCATTTGGTTATTAAGAGTATTAATGTTATTATCTTCCTTAGAGACAGTGGTGTCATCTGCGAACATTGTTATGTTGTCGCAGTTTATGTGAAACGGTAGATCGTTTACGAATAGAAGGAACAGTAATGGACCCAAGATGCTCCCCTGCGGTACTCCAGCTCTTAGGTTGGCTATTGAGGATGTCTGCTCGTTTCCTTGTACATGTGTTCTAGTGACTTGTGTTCTATTTTGTAGGTAGGATTTCATGAGTGCACAGCAGTTACCTCTTAATCCATAGTTCTCTAGTTTCATTAAAAGTGATTCATGGGGTACGCAATCGAAAGCTTTAGTGAGGTCTAGGAAAACAGAGAATACGTTCTTATTTTGATCTAGATGGTCTAGAACGTAATTAAGGTAGTTGCAAATTGCATGGTTTGTTGTTAGATTTTTCCTGAACCCAAATTGATTTTTGCACAATATATTATTTGATGTTATGAAGAACAGAATTCTGTTATATATTACTCTCTCAAAGATTTTAGAGAGGACTGGCAGTATCGATATTGGTCTGTAGTTGTTGATTATGTGTCTATCTCCTTTTTTGTAGATGGGTATAACCTTCCCTAGTTTTAAACTGTCAGGGAATATTCCTTCTTGCAGACATTTGTTTAATAAGTTTGTTAGTGGGGTTATTATGCAGTCGATTATTTCTTTTAAGATGAATGTGGAGAGTCCATCTATATCTTGAGTGTATTTTGTTTTTAAATTCTGCACTATGTCTCTTATTTCTTGCTCTGTGACCGGCTGTAGGTATATCGAGTTTGAAATACTTGTCTTCGAGACGTCATAGTTGGGGGATTTACCTTCATTTGCTCCGATGCTTGTGAAAAAGCTATTAATTTCCTCGATAATTTTTTCGGGGGCTTCAATTTTTTCGCCATTGCTATTTACTATATAATCAATTGAATCTGTGTTGATTTCCTTTGGTTTGACTAGGTTCCAAAGTACTTTCGTTTTATTCTGTGATTGTGCAATCAAACTTGAATTATAGTTGCGTTTTGCTGTTTGTAGCATAACATTGTAATGTTTTTTTAGTGTCTTATACCTGCCTTTTGCTTGTTCATTGTTGTTACTTTTTGCAAACTGGTACCAAAAGTGGATTTCGTTTTTCATCTCTTTTAGTTCTTCTGTATACCATGAGATACTTTTTACGAAGTTATTTTGTATTTTTGTGACTCGTGGGCAACATTTATTAAAGGCACATATTATCGTTCTATAGAATTTATCAAAGCTGTCATTTATACTCAAGTTTGCGTTTGTTTCCCAAACTGTTTTATTTAGTTCCTCTTTTAATAGTTTTATTGTAGTTGGATTAATGTTTCTTTTTGTAAGATATTTAGGTGGTGATTTTTGAGTTTTTTTTATTGATATCAATTGACCATAATGATCAGATAGATGAACATTTACTATTTTACTTTCACTATAATTCATATTTGTAATAATATTATCTATACATTTTTGGCTTACTTCTCTAGTGACGGAGTTTATTGTAGTTTTTGTGTTGTACGATTCAATGAGGTTAATTAAAAGGGCTGTATCTTCATCATCTGGTTGCAGGAAGTTTGTGTTGAAATCTCCGCCAATGACTACAAGTTTGTTCTCCTCTATAAGACATATAACTGAAGAAAAAATTATACAGTACCTTAAAAAGAACCCGAGTTTTAAAGATGCACAATTAACTGTTAAAGAACTGCCAACTTCCGAAACTCAAAACAAATGTTTTATGCTGAGTGGTGACTTCAGTCTCAAGAATGACCTTTATAATCCAAGTACCTGGCCAAAAAGTGTTGCTTTTCGAAGATTTGATTTTAAAAAATATAACTCGTACCAAAGACGCATGCCCGAGGTAAACCAGGATTTTTAAAAAAGGACATCGACTTCAGTACTTCTCCTACCACCAGTATGAACGTTACGTCAAGAAGAGAAGGACCTGAGGGCATATATAGCAGTTCAAAGACTTCAGATACAATGATAAACCTAAATCCTGTCGAAAATAAATCAGCAACAAACAGTAAAATGAAACCTAATCCGCAAGAAAAGAAAAATAATATTATCTCTGTTTTCCATCAGAACATACAATGCCTAAAGAACAAGATATTAGAAATGGAATTGTTTTTAAAAGACATGAATCCTGTTCCACTATTTATTTGTCTGACCGAACACTGGTATACTTCTCCAGAAGAATGCTTTATGCAGCTAGACGGATATATAATGAAGTCTTCGTGGAATCGAAAGAACACAATTCATGGAGGTTCCTGCATTTTTGTAAAAAGCGGAGTAGAAACCGATGAATTAGAATACATAAAAAATAAAAGTATTGAGGGACATATAGAATGTTCATCCGTTGTATGTAGAGCTCTAAAAATCATCACCGTATGTATTTATAGGCCACCTACAGGTAACTTAGATACTTTTTTTGAAATTTTAAGTGAAATATTAGAAACATGCCACAATAATTTTAAAAAATATAAAGTTATTCTCTGTGGAGACTTTAATATCAACTTGATAAGCATAACTAATATCACCCAGTCCTTTCAAACATTATTAACGACGCACAACTTTTCTCAAACAATTTTTTCTCCTACTAGAATTGCAAAAAATTCTATGTCCTTATTAGATAATATATTTATTAATTTTGAAAATTGTTATAAGGGGGAAGTCATTACTACTACATTATCAGATCATGAAGGACAAATATTAAAGGTAGAAGTATCTGCAAAAGTTTCTGATATCAAAAAAGTAGAAAAAAAGAGAATTTATTCTAGCACAAAATTACAGCACTATAGATATGAACTGCAAAATATAAGTTGGCATGATGTCTTTTCTTGTGCAGACCCGAATTTGGCTTATGAAAAGTTTATCAGCATCTTAACAAATCTTCTAAATGTGATATTTCCCGTAAAATATAAAAAGGTAAAGAATAAACCAAAAACGTGGATTACACAAGGAATAAAAAACTCATGTAAAACTAAAAGAAAATTATATTTTCAGCTAATGAAAGGAGAAATACCTAGAGATATATATAATACATATAAAAATATTTTAAAAAGGGTAATTGTGGAAGCTAAAAAACTTTCAAATGTCTCATACATAACTTCTTCACAAAATACAGGTAAAGCAGTATGGAATTTAATTAAACAATATAATGGTTCTGGCACACAAAATAATACAGTTTTAAAAAATATAGACACTCACAATAAAGACAAGAGATCCGTCTTAAACAATATAAATAACTTTTTTATAAACCAGTGTCCAAAAATTCATTCTAATATAAGACATGAAAATGTCAGTCCGATCTTGGAATCGAGTCTATTTTTAGAACCAACTAACCACCAAGAGGTATATAATATTATCATAAACTTGAAAAATACAAAATCAGTGGGTAGCGATGAAATACCAGTCAAATTGTTAAAATGTGTAGCGCAGGAGATTTCACATCCATTGGCTCACATTATCAACTTGATGTTAAGCACAGGTATCTTTCCCGAAATTCTTAAATTAGCGCAAATTAAAGCAATTTATAAAAAAGGTGATAAAGATATAATCAGCAATTACAGAGCAATAGCCTTATTATCAAATGTCGGCAAAATTTTAGAAAAAACAATATACAACCGCTTCATAATTTTTTTAGAAAATCACCAAGTATTATCAGATACCCAAAACGGATTTAGAAAAAGAAAATCTACAACACGTGCTGCGTACCAGGCATTATGTAAAATCTTAAACTCAATGAATAACAAGTTAAATACAGTTGCTTTATATATAGATCTGTCAAAGGCTTTTGATAGTGTTGAACATGACATCCTATTAAAGAAATTAGAAAACTATGGAATTAGAGGGATTCCGTTACAATTAATTACATCCTATTTAAGTAATCGGAGCCAATGTGTGATAGAAATGGATGGAAACAACGAAATCTTAAAATCTGATTCAGTGCTGATTCAGAGAGGTGTGCCTCAGGGGTCCATACTGGGTCCTCTGTTATATATTTTGTATACCAATGACTTACCATTAGTAATAGACAATATAGTCCAATATGCAGATGACACTTCTCTAATTATAAGTGAAGAAAGTGAGAGAAATTTGGAAAATAAAATATTTAATGCTCTAGATATATTAGAACAGTACTTTACTCCTCTTAACCTCAAACTTAACACAGAGAAAACTCAGATAATTAAATTTGCTAACAGAATATCAATTAATGACACAATCTTTACAAATGGTACTACATCCTTAACTCCAGTAAAGAACACCTCGTTCTTGGGAATAAAAATAGACTCGAGACTAGACTGGAAGAATCATATAGAATATTTATCTAACAATATGGCAAAGTATTGCTATGCCCTTAAAATAATATCACAAAACATTAACGTTCAAACTGCTTTTATCGCATATCATGCCTACATTCAATCCCGCATACGATATGGTATTATACTCTGGGGAAACTCTACAGATGTAAATAAAATTTTCACTCTTCAAAAAAAATGTATAAGAAACATATTGAACATGAAACAGACAGACAGCTGCAGACAAATTTTTATAGAAAGAAGAATCCTTACCCTCACTGGTCAATATATTTTAGAAGCTGTGATTTTTGTTTTAGAAAATAAATCATTATTTAAAGACTGTGTCAGAGTACATCCACATAACACCAGAAACAAACATGAACTCATAGTGCCTAACATGCCTAACTTTAGCTACGTTCAGAAAAATGTACAATTTTCTATAATAAAAATATATAATACACTTCCAAATGAAATTATAATCCTTCCTGATAGAAACCTAAAACTACAACTGCACAAAATTCTAATAAATAAGGCCTATTATACAATGGATGAATATTTTAACGACAAAGACATAAGATGTCTAACCTGATTTTAATTATGATTTTAATTATGAATTTTAATTCTGTAACTTTTGACACTTAGTTTACGTATTTACTTGAAATTTTTTTGTGTAAATTTTATGTCAGTAGATCTTAACTATCCTGTACTGTCCTATTTAGTATTGTTTATTTACATTGTCTCTAATGTTTTAGTATTTATATATATGTATATGTTTTGACATGTTCAACGCCCACTGGGTATTTGTAAGTGGTTATTTTCTTTTTTTACCACAATTTGAACTAATAAAGACTATTCTATTCTATTCTTCTATTCTATAATCAGTTTATGTAGTATTTCTTCGAGTAAACGGAGAAAAGTTTGAAAATTTGTTCACGTGGGTGGTCTATATATGGATAGGAGGATAGTTTGATCGTTATTGAGTTTGATTTCAACTGCCGCTATTTCCATTATGTTTTCTTGAGAATACTTTACAATATCTACTCTTTCTTTTGTATTAAGAAAGGATTTCGCTAGTATTGCTGCCCCCCCATGGGTACTAACTGTTCTTTTGTATGAGGATAACAGGTGATAGTCATTTATTTTTGGAAAAGTCTCTGCTGTGTTTACCCAATGTTCAGTTATTAAGAGATAATCTACATGCATGTCGCTAAGTATAACCTCCAATTGATTTACCTTGTTTTTAATGCATTGAACGTTTTGGTGGAGTATAACAGTCGGCTTCTCTCTTAAGTGAGAGAGTCTGCTGTTATTTTTTTGCAACTTTAATTTATACTTATATTTCTGTTTCCCTATATTTTCCTCCTGTGAATCCACTACTCTAAAAAAGAGACTGGTCTCGAATCTTTCGATTTAGATTTATCTTGTTTGTTTGTTTCATAGTATCGCTTAAAATCGAACCTTTTATACCCAACTCCTTTTGGCCAGAATTTGGGGTCGTAGAACATATCCTTATATCTAAACTCGGCTGCTACCATAAAACGATTAAACAGTATACTTTCAGAAGATATCTGTTTAACGATTATTTCACTGTCTGCTAAGTTCGTCTTTTTCTTTATAAATTGACGTATGTCCTCATCGGTTACATCTTTTAGTACTCTGTACAGATATAACCAGACTTTTGGACTGACACCTCTGAAGTTCTCATTACTTTCTTCTGATTCCCCTATATTTCTTTTATATTTATTTCTCCCTTTTTTTTCAACAGTTTTCCACGCATTTTTTTCATTATTTTTGTCTATTTCCTCTCTTGGTTTAGGTGATGTATTAATATGGATCAGATAGTCCATTTTTTCTTTTTGTGCATTTTCCAGAGCTGTCGCAAAATGTTTAGGTGAAGCTGTTTTATCTTCCTTTAGTGAATTGTATGTTTGTTTTGGAGTCACTGGTTTTGAAATTTCTCTTGTTGTTATTGGTTTTTGTGCTACAGTTTTTTGCTGAACATTTTTTGTTTGCTTAATAATATTTACATTAGAATTCTTTATGTTGCTTTTTATTTCGTTGATTTCCTTTGTAAGGTGTCGGAAATTGTCTTCCATGAAATTTCTTAATTCACTTTTCACTTCCTCTATTGTGTTTATATCGTTTGCACCCCTTGTGTGAGTGTCGGACGTTTCATAATTTCCTTTAACAATTTTTTTTAAGTTAATGTTCTCCGCCTCCAGAAGTTCGATTTTTTCTTTAAGCAGTTTTATGTGTTCTCGTAAGTCCTTATTTATTTCTAATAAAAGGTTTTCACTTTCCACATTTGTGGATTCTTCAGTGATAAGGCTGTTTAGGGATTCATTATCCTCTTCAATTGTGATTTTTCGTGTTTCTTCTTCCAGATTTGCTTTTTCACAGCATTTTTTTGATTTTTTCGTTGAACAACTTGTGTGGAAAATTGCTTCACAATTTGAACATTTAATTCTTTTTAAAACGACTGGTTTTTTACAAAAACTACACTGTTTATCAGGATCAACCTTGCCATCGGCCATCTTGAAAACCATTAATTACATCTTCTATAAGTTTTATTTATAGTTTTACACCTTGAAGTTTCATTTAATGGTTGAAAAATTGACAAGAAAAAAAAATTTTTTTTTCAAACAGCTGTAATTTTTACAGTATCAATCCTACAAAAAAAAACAGTTAAATTGGAAATGAAAGACAAAATGATTTTCTACAACTTTGGTTCTTAAAAATTTTGCGAAAGAATGAACAGGGACGAAGATACAATGTCATGGCGACCAGAACCCAGCAGGTGCAGTCCCAAGTTTTTGGTTTTAGACTCTACCCCCTACCATTTCGGGCAAAAATCTCCACTCGTGCATTTTTTCAAAAACTTTATGATGTTTTCTGTCTAAATGCAATGGACTTATTGCTAGTCCGTATTGATATTCAATTTACCTATACTACATGTGTATAATTAACAAGACACAATCAAGCGACAAATACTTACGGTGCAAAATACCACTTCGAGACTGCTCCGCCAATAATCATATACTGAATTCCATTAATGAACTGCAAAGCCCAAAATGCCATTATAATATTAAACACTCTTGTAAATAGCATAACAAAATTTGGTTCGTAATCCATAAATCCATGTATTATTTCGGTTAAGATACCAGACGTTAGCATATAAACTGTCGTAGTTCCAGCAAGGACAATTATAGTCGCTTGGATGATGAAAGTCTAAAATAAGTTTCATCTAATTAAATAGTATCTTTGTATCAACATTCATAATATTTTTAATGGCATAATTATTGTAATTTATTACATAAATTAGTTATAATTTGGGTCCTAAATGTAGATTCTGTAAAAAAAAGTCGAGTAAGAGTAGTCCAGTTACACCGCAAAAATCAGCCAGACATCACATTTCACGGCCCTCAAATTAGGACATCAATTTGGTGCGAAATGATAATAATTTGTTATCATATATTAATCCCCAGAAAGTTCCAAATTGAGCACAGCGTTCATTGCCAAAATATAAAGGGTTGAAGACGACATTATGCACCATTGCATACTTCCCTCGCGAATCATTCCTAATATACGATTTAAATGTATTGACCCCTCACTTTAACCGTGAATATCTCAGAAACAGATGAGCAGAAAAAATTAAAACAATTACGTGTTCATTATGAATCTATTCTAAATCAATCATTAAAATTTCAATAATGCACATTGGATACTTTTGAAGTTCTGCTAAGTTATATTGAGAATGTCGGAAATTTTACCATACCAGTTTTAAATCTATTATATCTTCGAAAATATGCATACCATGAAAACAATATTTTAGACACTGATAAAGCACGGCATTTTTTGTACGAGGAAATTTTTTCATAATTTTTTATTTTAAAATTTTGCAGTTATTCTCAAAAACGTGATATCATATTTATTCGGTTATGTATCAATGTATTTAAAAATGTTTTGATAAAATAGTTAATTATATAAAATCTAAGCATTTTCAGAAAAAAGAATTGGTATATATCAAACATTAATTTAGTTATCACGAGTAAAGGAGAATATCATTGCAAGTTTTCAATAATATTATCTATTTCGCTTGATAACTAAGATAACTAAGTTGATATAATACATCAATATTTTTTTCTGAAAATGCTTACATTTTATATAATTAACTATTTGAATAAAATAATTATTTAGCAACTTGAAAATTGCGATTCTAGTTTGGTATATTGAAACATTTTAGGTCAAATAACTCGGAAAGTATCACATACAGGGTGACCCAGTGGCCTGTCACACTTATGCAAGTTAAGTACGTGAGTGGACTCTTGTCAGACCCTCCACTGCGAACTGGGACCATCAGGTCTATTGTGGCTTACTCCTAGTTATAGTTCACCCAATAGATTAAGCTTTTTAAAACAGCCCCTAATCTTGTTGGGTGAGAAACCGTTCAGGCCCTCTGGCTCCAGCCGCCTTTGCCAAACAGTGACAACCTGATTCTTTCTGCAGCAGGACAGGTACATAAAACATGCTCTGCCATTTCATTATCCTCCAGACACAGATGGCATTCAGCGTTTTCCACCAGTCCAATTCTGCGTAGGTGATGATTTAATCTGTAGTGCCCAGTGTATAGGCCCATTAGAGTTTTTAGGTGTAGCCTATTTAACTCTAATGGTTTTTTAGTTCTTGATTTCAAGGGGGAAGCATGTAATAAACTCCTATGAATGAACTATCCTGGTAGTTCCTGCCAGCGATGGATTGTTTTCAATCGGGAACATTATGCAAAGCTCGGCGCAGATGGCGCCACTAGCACGTACAGTAAACAAACCGCCATGGTGCACCGTGTTCTGTGAAAATGTCACAAAACGTACATATTAAATTGGTTTTTTAATTAAATATTCTTGTATATTGCACCTGTACTGTACATTTGTGATATTATGGCATCCTATTCCTTTTTTCAAAATGCGCCTGGTGTTTCCTAGTGCTAATAATAACAAGATTTTAGATTATGCTCAGAATAAAATCATATTTGGTTGCGTGAAATTTGCAACGTGTTGCTGCTTCTCATAGTTTTCGAACGTTTACTTTTGGAAATGTGTGGCACCCTTCATTCCTACATCCAAATATGCAGCATTGATACATTATTGTATAATATGCTTTTCCTAATTTTAAACTCAACTATAGTAAAATTTAATAATTTTTACCGTGCTTTGAACGACTTGTCAAAAAATTCTGTTTACTGTATGTGCTAGTGCTCCACTCTGGTGTCGAAACTTTGCCGCAATGTTCCCCATTCAGCTCAGGCTAGGATAGCAGCCTTGGCAAAGTTTGCAGATATGCCAAGTGCCAGTTCTGGTCCTATAAATTTGGTTGCTGTTCCTTCTCTGGCCAAAGATTGGCAACTTCATTGCCTTCCATGCCAGAGTGGCCAGGTATCCAGTTCAGAGTCAGTCTGTTGTTTCTGCCCAGTCTGGTAAGAGCTTCTGGCAATTCCAATTCCGGCTTTAAGAGCAGCTTGGCTGTCTGAAAATATTTTTATTAATCTGCATCTAGGCTGCGTCTGTTCTAGCCTTCGTGCACACATCTCAATGGTGTGGCTTTTCTGACTGAAATACAGTCGCATTATCACCCAGGCTCGAAGTTATTCTTACCTTCGGTTTGAGACTATATACAGCTCCAGTTCCCTGAGGAGTTTTGGAGCCGTCTGTGAACCAACAACTGTCTGCTCCTTGTAGGTCGGTTTTTCTCCGATCCCATTCGTCTTTTCCAGGAAACAGGACTTTAAAGGGCAGTTCATGGTTGATCAAGGTAGGCATCACATCTGAAGGCATTCGCAGGATGATGTGACAGTTTAAGTTATCCAACAGAGTGTTGTGCTTCATGATGCTAGCCTGTGGCATATTAGTTACCTCTTGAATTATGTATGTTGCCCACGTGGCCTCTCTCTCCAGGTAAATATGGAAAGGAGGTAGTTCCAGGAGAACTTCCAGAACAGCTGATGGTGTGGTGCTTATTGCACCAGTTATTGCCAAGCATGCTTGTAACAAATGTTACAATAAAGGACCCCACAGTTTTTTATAGTAAAAGTGGGTTTCAGTCGATTGTTCTGAAACTTGGGGACAATGTTCTCCTGGGCCCCCTGATTAAAATTCTCTTTGACCACCAGTCCCACCGAATTCGATTCTTTGATCTAAAGGCGACTGAAACTGTGAACATCTGAGAAGGTCTGCTTAAAGGTTCCATAAAAATTCTGAAAATATTCAGGCTCAGTTTTTGGAGAAAAATAAGCATATTTTGTCTCTTGGTGTTTTTTTTTTCAAAGTGCTTCCTTCTCCCGGAAAAAAATAACAAACAATAAAAATTATTCTTTTTGTATTTTTTTGATGGGAAAAGGAAGCACTTTGAAGCAAAGGCATAAGTTGATATTTTTTACCTAAAGAATATGCCTGAATATTTTGGGATTTTTCTGAAGTAGAAAAAAATTAAAATCTAGGGAAATTCTTGGTCGAAATTATTTCCGTCTAAGAAATTCTGAAAACTGCAGGCGTGTTCTTTGAACAAAAATAAGCAACTTTTGGCTCTTGGCGTTTTTCTCTAGAACGCTTCTTTCACCTTAAACTAGTGGTGCAACGGTTACGGTTGGGGAACGGTTTAGTTCACGGTTTTTGCTATTATACGGTTAACCGTAACCGTCTATTTTCACGGTTGTTATACGGTTCTTCTTCTAGTTGACGGTGGAGTTTCAGAAAGCGCGCATTCAGAATACTATTACCAAAACAAAGGCTCTTCTTTATTCTGGTGCTGAAGCAATACCTGAAACCAAAGTGTATGAATCTGAAGCATTTTCTTCTGACGTTCAGCCATCCACAAGCAGTGGAATTTGGAACATATGCCAGCAAATAATTGAAAACGTTGAAGGCGATGAACCACTGGCAATTTTTGCAAGCAACTGCTAAAGTAGATTAAGTGGAAGTACCTCGTAATTTACAATTTAAATTTACCTAAAGTGTTTCTTAAAATTAAAACTTTAAATATTTTGCAGGCAACGCATGTAAAAAAGAAGTGAACGAATATTTAATATCACCAAATATACCTCATACATCAAGTCCTTTTTCGTTTTGGAAAAACTGTTATACGTTTCCTCGTTTGAAAATGCTGGCACTTAGGTATTTATCAAATAAACCATCATCAGTTAATTCAGAGAGGCTGTTCGCCACTGCAGGGCTTGTGCAAACACCCAAGAGGAATAGGTTGAATCCGCAGAATTTGCAAATGTTATGTTTCCTAAATAAAAATTTGCCTGCTGTAAATTTTGAATACTAATTTTTGTTCTTTTGTTCTTTTTTGTTTATTTTTTCAGTTTAAATATTTTAACTACATTTTTAAGTAGGTGGATACAGATACCTACCTATATTTAAAAATGTAAATGTTTGTTTTCTTTTTTAATCTCTATCAACTTTTATTGTTTACAATGTTTCCTGTTTATTTATATTAAGAACGTTCAATTTTACGCTGTTTTTTTGTAAAACTACTACAAAAATGTAGTTTAGTTTTTTCTACGTTTTTGTTTTGTTTTAAATATGCCCTTTCAAAGTGTTGTTTTGTTTTGAAGAATAAAGTTTATTATTATATCATAATGCGATTCATTTTAAAAACCGTAACCATAACCGTAACCGTAGGAATAACCGTAACCGTAACCTTAACCGTAAAACCCGAAACCGTTGCACCACTACCTTAAACTTATTAATAAAATTCTATGAATTATTTTTTTTCGCAGTTTCGATCTCTTTTGTTATGCAGCTCCCACTGGTAATGGCAATGCACAACCATCCAAATTTTAAGAAATGTCATGTTTTTCAGACTTTTGAAGAAAAAATAATTGACAGTGTAGTTAAAGACAACATTCGTTTCTTATTAGGTTATTAGTGTACGTGCCAATCAGGGGCAAGAACATTGGGTACTTGTGTCCATGTGGTATTTGTTGAATGGCCAGGCAATATACTCAATGCAAGAAGAAAACAGATAATTCTTAAAACAAATTTAATTTTATATTTACCCATTTAAATAAATAATATCTGCTAAAGTGGTAGGTACAGGGTGGTCCATCTAAGCGGAAACGTTGACAAAGCGACTTTACGGTTGTAGTAGGAAAAAAATTTGAATGCTGATATTATTTATGTTTAATTTCCAAAGTCAACTTAGTGCATACTGTTCATAGGGTAGTAGAAATGGAAGGAATGCTACAACAACGTTTCTCATAGCCTACTACTATCTCTTGTAATTTAGTTAATAAAATTTTGTATACTGTTTTCTCGAATATCTCAGGAATTATCTGTAGCAAGAATATCACATACAGTATTATTGAAATCAGAAAAAAAATCTAAATCTAATTTTTTTTTAAATTATACAGGGTTGATCAGAAAATACGAAATACATTGCGATTTTGCGACCAATTGGTACCCAAATATTGAATTTTAATACTTATATTATCATTGCTATCATCACAACATTTCATTTCCAGTAAAAACCTACAAGAATTTTTTTTTGAAACGTATTTTTCACGAATATTTTCATCATGTGATGTTCTACTTTTTTTTGACCTCAGATTCAGAAAACCAGGAAAAAATACCACCTTTTCAGCATTCAACTTTTTTTTCCTACTATAATCGTAAAGCCGTTATGCCAACGTTTCCGCTTAAATGGACCACCCCGTACTTAAAATTAGAATACTATGAAAGAATGTAACTTATTTAACCGAAATTTTCTGCGAGAAAACATTTGTGAAGAAAAATTTCACTTACCAATATAGGAATAAATATTAGCTGTGGCATAGCAAATGCAGCTTTCATGGCTTCTTTTAATAGGACTATGACAAGCTGAACTTTTTTATACATAAATACCATTACAAAAAATAAAATTAGTAGAAAAACTGTTAAAAATATGCACAGAATGAGGACTGGTTTTCCACTACCATCATCGATTTCACTGTTTCTCATTTGGAAATAACCGTACCTGAAAGAAAAGATATATTGGCTCGTTAAAATTACAATTGGAAATGTTCTTTGTAATAGGACTTTAAAATGTGCTTTTAAAATATAAAATCTTTTATCAGAAAGGACTGAGTTACAATCCCAATTATCGTGCTTTTTTTTCTACATAAATAGCAAGTAGAATTTGTACAAAAATATATATGTTCGGTTTTCAAATCATATGCACACACTATTGAGATTAAAAAGGATCGAATTTAAATGTCATTACAATGTGAATGTATATTCATTAAATTATTTAGGCATCTATGTTTACTTTTAGATCAATATGAATCCATGTTTAAAAATGAATTATTATTTGTTTGCTTATAATTGTATTGAAACCTTCTTTATAGGATTTTGCAAACAGCAGAAAAAATAACTATCTATAACTAAAAGAAAAACTTTGAGTAGAAATATTAATGAAATATTTGCATTCTTTCGATAACCTGAATTCTGGTTATGCTGGCAAATTAAAATCCTAAAATAAATTTGTCTAATTTCTTATTTGACAATTCTCATTCTAACACTAGCATCCACACAGTCCCCTACGGCCATGCAGATTAAACTAGTATCCACATAACCCCCTACGATTATGAAGATTCAGTTAAAAATGAGAACAAAGACCTAAAATGAATTTATTTATCTACCTTGTCTTAAAAAGGTAGATAAATAAATTCATTTTAGGTCTTTGTTCTCATTTTTAACTGAATCTTCATAATCGTAGGGGGTTATGTGGATACTAGTTTAATCTGCATGGCCGTAGGGGACTGTGTGGATGCTAGTGTTAGAATGAGAATTGTCAAATAAGAAATTGAGACAAATTCATTTTAGGATTTTAATTTGCCAGCATAACCAGAATTCAGGTTATCGAAAGAATGCAAATATTTCATTAATATTTCTACTCAAAGTTTTTCTTTTAGTTATAGATAGTTATTTTTTCTGCTGTTTGCAAAATCCTATAAAGAATGTTTCAATATGAATCCATGTTGCAAACAGTGCACATTTCAGAGCATACGCTTGAATTGTTTTAGGTCAAAATCTATAGAGAAAGGTATGCTAATAACATTTTTTTTTAAACTGTAATTTTATGAAAACTGAATCTAAAAATATACTAAACAGTAGAAATAAGTTGAAACATGCTTGAACCTAAGGTTATCACATTTTAATCAAGATGCTTTAATATAAAACTAGCCAGAGCAAGAAATTTTTCAAGGGGTGAGAAAGTCTAATCTTATTGGTTAACGGAGCAAAACAGTAAATCAACTAATATAGGTACAAAAAATGAAAGCAACTGATAGAGTTTCGCTGTTAAGGTGCCGTCAAAGTTATTCTGTTATTTAGCTAGATGCAGTGTAATTATCTCAGTGAAGAAAGGAAAAGTACTTAAAAGTTGCTGTTTAATTATTATCCAGACAGACTTTTGGATTACATCGTACATCACTTGTTTTTTTAAGACAAATACGTATTAACATTACATTACAAATGTGCAGGTTTTTTCATTATATCTTGATCCTTGCCTTAACTCCCTTGTTTTTAGCGCTCTAAAGAAAAAGTTAAACACTAAAGTTTTAAGGTTTTGTCTAGATTTTTTTAAATATAACTAGAAAAACAATACTCTGCATAGCTGTACATTTTTTTGACATATATAGGGTAGCGCTACTCGAGCTATGTCACATGCATATAATGTAACATAATATCGGATCATTGCAACAAAGGTGAGTACTGCTGGTCAAGTGTAAGAACCTCAGATGCCTGAAGTTAGCATCCAAAACTTTGATTTGGTTTGCAAAATTTCGTTTGCGACACAATACTGTTTGAGAAAAGTCTACCTGAAAATATGAGCACTAACCTGAAGCTAAATGAGTCTCAAATCAAACTTTTTCGAAAACCCAACTTTAGGGTGCTGGGCTGTATTATTGCTGTACATCTTTGCCAGAGAACGGCAGCGTTATGAACAAAAACAATTTAATCGTTGACAAATGATTGTAAAAATAATTTGTTCGATTCCAATTTAAGAGTGCTAGCCTCAATCTTATATACACATCACGAAATAGATATTCCTATCTCTGAAAGAACGAATTTTGGAAAAAAATATTTCAGACAAAGTAGCTCACACAATACTGTAATCAATTTAGATTCCGTTTGAAATTAAGTTCACCTTGAAGTTACCTTAGGAACGTCCACCAAATCGAAATAAAAATGGAATTTCGTTTCCCCCTCGAAACCAAACAATTTTTGTTTGGAACATTTGTTTTTCGAAAATGCGTTGCTTCCGAGATACTCTAGTGCCTCAATTTAAATGTACTTTACTGTATATACAGTACATTAAAACCTTACTTTGGTACATTTATCTATAGCATTATTTACGAACCAAATTATGAAAAGAAAAAAAAGAAAATTATAAATAAATCTTACCAACATGCTCCAACGATAATTATCCCAAATACGAAAACTCCCGCTAAGATGCTCCATACCATTGCAGCAGTTGCTGTACGTAATAAAACCAGCATCGCTAATGTAAATCCTGGAAAAGTTTACACATTTTTTAAAACGTCATTATTTAAAGCATACCAAAAAGAACATCTCTATATTATGCGTCTATGGTTTTATAAAACATATACAGATTCGACAATTGGAATTCGTAATATGTAAATGTGTATCTGCTCAGGTAAACCACGCCTTGTCGTAGATCAACGCAGGGCATTGGTATTCGTTCATACCACCACTGCTTGACTGGATCAACGACCCCATGCATTTTACCTTCAATAGGAAGTTTATTCCCTATATTACGAACTATATTTGCCGAATCTGTATAGTGAACATGAAAATTTTCACAATAACAATTCATAGCCTACAATTCAGTTCTTAGTTAATTCATCACCTCAACAATCAAATTGAAGGGATTGTATCGATTGTAAAATATTGGATTTAAAGAGAGTTGTTTGTATCATCCAGAATCCAATTTAAACCTATTTAGATTAACAATTTTTCAAATATGATAACAACATAGACCAATAAATGATAAATACACAAAAAGCGACCAATAAATGCAAACAGAATATTTTTCAAATTTTGGATATGGCTTTCTAAAATAGAGTTCATGTTTTTCTAACAAATTAGACCGGGAATATCTCATTTCCGGTGAATCATGCGAAAAAAACAGGTATTACCAGTTCTATACAATATAAAATTCTCTAACTTTGGACTAGTGCGCACTTTGTTACCAGAGTGCATACTGCACGAGTTACGGTGGTTTTTATGTGCAAAAAATTGCAACCCAATTTTGACACACTTCCAAATGTCGTACTGACTTGAAATTTTGTGTGTCTAAGATTCACACATTTTAAGATTTTTTATGGAAAAATCCAAGACATCTCCAGGATGGTCGACAGTTTATTATCGTTTAAAATCAGTTCCTACTAAAAATTGATATCTAGAAATTTCTGAGATCGCAGATTATAAATATGTGATCGAAATTCAAAAATTCAAAATGGGGGCATCAATAGATCGGATAAATTTGACAGACAATCGGTATCCATTCATAAAAAATGTTGGCGTTAACGACCTCCTTTTTTGTGAGAAGAACATGCACCCTGTTTCAGAGAGCCATTCTACATAACATATCCTAAATTTGAAAAATTTTCTCAATTTGCATTTTTACATTTTCGTTAATTGCTATGGCATTAGTATTTGTCAAATGTCATAAAAAATCAGTCAGACTTATTATTGCATTCTATCAGCGTTTGTGTTCTATTTCGTATTATTCGTTCATTGCCTATATAATAATACCTGTTCAATAAATTCAGAAAAAGGGAAGCGAAAATCGTATATTAGCAGTCACCTTTCCTACAAAGAAAGCAAACTGGAGAGCATTTGAAACAACTGAAAAGCAAAAGATGATATATTGAGACTATGCTAAACAAGTGAAAAGAATTGTTTAAACTTATGATTTGAACAATGTTACTGATTAAATTAATGGTCATAAAATACTTATTGAAACACAACACCTCGTAATCCAGTAACACCTGTAACTTAATTTTAGTAACTGTGTAAAAAGCTGAAATATTCATTTTCTAGAGGTACCAAGAAGCATTTTTGTTAAAATGGCCCTTTATAAAAATAAAATATATAATAAAGATTATATGTATTTATCAGAGGTGAATGGCAGGCTATGAATGCTTGCTGAAAAAAAAAAAAAATGTGTCCGCGATGAATTGTTGGCAGTGAATATTCCGGATACGAAAATTTACTACAAATAATGCGATCTTTTAAAACACTTTTTACTTTATTTTTTATCACTGAATTTATTGTAACCAAAACGTTACTGCAGTTTCAGCACTTATCAATCAATCAATCAAAATATACTTTATTGTCGTAAAGAAAAATCTTATGCCATTTTCAAACGTTCACAAATGAATGAGAAAAAAAGGTCCTAGGGGTAATGTAAATGAGACCAGAGGTGGGCAGTACTTGAGTAAATTGTACTCGCAACAAGTACTCGTGAGTACTTTTATTTATATGGCACTCTGTACTCGAAATTTTCAAGTACTTTACATTATTAGGTACTCGAGTACTTTTGGTAGTTACAACTGACTAATAACGAGTACGAGTACCGACGTGCAACACAGGCAAATGTGCAGGGCAGTCCGTGTTAGTTTGAAGTGAGCTTTGTTAATTTTCGTAGTTCTTCAGATTTGTAATTATAAATGCAAATTT
This sequence comes from Stenurella melanura, assembly GCA_963583905.1. Taxonomy (NCBI): domain Eukaryota; kingdom Metazoa; phylum Arthropoda; class Insecta; order Coleoptera; family Cerambycidae; genus Stenurella; species Stenurella melanura. The sequence goes on from OY757309.1 coordinate 202,493,988, forward strand.
TCAAAAAAACCAAAAATTTGTAGTGATGTATCACGTTATAGCTAGGAGCTGGTGACAGAAATTTTTATATGATATTATTATGTGACTGAAGTTGAAAAGTGTAATAATTAATTAAGAATGCAATTAAAAAAATTCTTCTATATGATTTTACCGCGTCAGCCACTTTGCAGGAAGCTTTGTCTGTTTGTAAAAAAACATTTAAAAAATAGTGGTTGAAATCTGCTATGTTGGTTTTTCATTGGCTGAGGTTTCTTAATAATAACACAGGCCGACAAAAGGGGGGGGAGGGGGTGTTCTCTTGATCAGAACTGTCTTATCTCTGATGTGCTGAAACCGATTCTGACATTAAAAAAAATCTACCATATCAATTTTTGTCTACCACTCCTTCTATCCCCTAAAAAGGGCAAAAAAAGCGTCTTGTTCTAAGGTTCTGCTATCTTTCAAAGTACTCGTACTCGTTACTCATTTTTAGAAGAGTACCCTCTAAATTTTGCAAAAGTACTCATTTTTTTAGAGTAGTTCAAAAACAAGTACTCATACTCAAGTTTTCACGAGTACTTTTTAAAGGTACTCGTTGTGAAGTACTTGTGAGTACTTTAGTGCGGTACTCTGTCCAGCTCTGAATGAGACTCAATGATTTTCCAGCAATGAGTAAGATAAAATTTTCAGAGTATTGTTGAAATAAACAGTTTATCTCAATATTTGGCGACAAATTAAAATTTTAAGGAAAGCAATTGTTTAAAAAGATAAAAATATCGCCATATATTGAGATCAGGATTTACCACCATGACGGCGCTGGCATCACCGGCAAATGGCCGCTAAGTTGTGATATTTCATATTTGACATTTGTTTACAAAAGAAGTTTTATGACCTACGTACAGTCAAATTCTAAGTCCAGAAACATAAGAGAAGGACAGCAATTATTAAATTCCAATATGTTGATGTGTGCTGCGAGCAAAAAGAATGCATAGAAAATCAAATTGTGTTCTTTATGTCTACAAATGAGTGCTCCCATAAAAGAACCTCATGACGTGGTGGACAAATTGATAATGAGTGAAGGGTTGAAGATATCTCGATAAATAACATAGTCTGTTGCTGCAAAGCTGGAAACAATTCAATCTCTCTTTCCTCCTTATGTTATGTTTCATGGGAACTGCAGGAACTGCATTTTTTCTCAAGAATCTTTGTGAGAACTTGGCATCTTTAACCAAGAACACAACAATTGATTAGAATTTTTTGCCGATTATTTTCTTACTCTCATAACTTCAAAACAAATTTACCAGGAAAAACATAATCTTTGAAATTTAAAGACCAAACAACAAGACTATTATTGTCACTGTATTTTAGGTTAAGAAGCGGAAACCACTCTTGACGTAAATTTACCATCTCATCATCGTTAAGTAAATTTTTTCGAATGCATATTCTGTCTGTTTGCTTGTGGAATATTATGAAAGCGTAGCACAGTAGGTGGAATCCACCTACGAGGCACAACAGTGCATTGTCTTTCTAAGTTCTAGGTGAATATTTCATTTTTAATCTCTTAAATAACAATACACTTTTAATCGAAAAGATTTTAAATTTCTTTGTTTACTATGAAGCTTACAATGACACACGTCGCAACAATCTAGTTGCCACCTTATTTCTACCGGCCGCGTGTTGCGCATATCCCAGTGCTGTTGTCAATAATGAAATTAAAGGCTGAAGAAGCACTCGAAAATTCTAGAATTAAAATGTATGAAATGAAAAAAAAATGTTCAGCGAAGTATTTTAAACATTAAGAAACGACCTGGGCTATTTTCAAGTCTTTATGTTAGCTAGTTTCTTTATAAACAGATAGCAAACCTAAATTCTTCACAAATATGTCCAAGTTTCAATGAACACTGTACTTGGGTTATGGATTTGTAATATTGGAAAACAGTAATAACATGCTGTAGCTAGCCGCTTTGATCACGACCGAAATTCGATAAGGAGGATGAGGTCCATGTTTATGATTTTTTATATTTTTAAGACCATTTACATGTCTCACAAAATTCTAGTTCTTGCACAGGGTCTTAAAATTTTGGTCTTTCCGATGATCAAATAAAAAAAAGTGTTAAATGAGCCCATTCTCTTTAGGCAATTTAGACCCTCTTACTTTTATTGCACTATACCAACTCCACAGTGAATCATCCTTAAGGTGATACAACTTTAGAACACGTATGAATTAAGAATATATATGTTTCATTTGTTAAAAGTTATTATACATACCCAGAGACAGAAAACAAGCAAGTGTAATTCTCCATGCAACCTCTCTCAAGTATGAATTAATCCTTGCACCATTAAACACATGATCCTTGTCCTCAAATTGTAGTTCCCTGTCTTTGAAACAATATCCCATAAAGCTAAAATTAAATAGTCAGACATAATTTATTTAGCGACACACAAAAGGATGTACACCAGGGTCCATATTAGAGGCACGAAACTATCGGCAAATGGCTCCATCGATAGTTAGATTTTTTTTGTGGAAATAATCAATATATTGATTAATCTATCGAACACATAAATACATCTCCATTAAACTATACAAGACGCATGCGTCACATGCATTGGGTTAGAGGGAAAGGTGAGGCTGTCACGTGATCCAAAGTGGCATTACTTCGCCATCTTGTTACCACTTGTCTGTCAAACAGTAACAGTTTTTTGTCCGTGCAATTTATAAGGATTATTTCCGACAGTTTGTTAAATTTTTGACAATATACACTAAAAGGACAATAGTGTCATGTGCTAAAAGAAGTTTCTAAAGATAGTGTTTATAAAAAGAAATTAACATAAATAACATTTCATAGGTTAAAGCTGTTAAAGTAAACAACACGCAGAGCCGTATTAATGAGAATAAACTTATTAAATGATAGAATTGTATTTTTTTTTGGGTCAATAAATACATTTTATACGTTTTATTTGACTGCATTCTTTACTTAAATCTTTTTTGCTGAAAAACTGACACTTATTGAATTCTTGTTTGCATTATTCAGATAGTATGACTTGTCGGTGTACCATATTCTTAAAAATTTAGATAGTCCAGGTCTGATAATAGTGATAATACTCCATATTGTTCCTACTTTTAGCCACACCTACCGGTACCGTTTTTACAGAGAAAATTTGTACTGCATGACGTCTCCTTACCTTCTAACTCGATGGTCACATGCTATACATAATCTGAAACATTCTATTTCTAAGGTTTAATGAAAGTTATATTGTTTAAATTTATATTTCTAATAAGAGATATTTCAATAACATTAGTTACTAGAATAAGACTTTCTTCTTGGTTAGAAATCTATGCTATAAGCCCTATGATGAAACGTTTACGTAATCATAATGCTGTTATTGTCAAATATAACATACATGGAGTGTGCTTTTCTAGTGAAAATCTATGAGATGGGAAAAGTTAGGTAATTGTATTATGAGTGTTGTAAATAACGTAAAGGTTCCATGATAGGCTTGATTGTTAGATACTAAAAAGAAACTGCTCCTTATACAGGCCCTATGATGGAACGCTTACGTTATTCGTAACACATAAGTGCCTATCTCTCTCTCTGACTCATTGACTTTCACTGGAAAAATTAATTAAACTTATGTTGTATTCAACAAAGGCCACAATATGAAAAACATACACATACCATCATAGGGCTGAATTGATACATCTCATGCATTGCTTTTGTTCGAGTGTTTAGTACAATATAATCAGGGTTGCTCCACACCTCCATGACGCACCTTCCATGCCAAAACGCAAACTACTGACTGATTAGTACACACTTTGAATGTATCAATGTTATCAATAGAATTAATTTAAAAATCAGTGTTTCGATAGTAGCGCTTACTATTGAAATATTGATATTTTCGCACCTCTAGTTCATATACATATTACTTTATAAATTTATTTTGTACTGACTTATTCTATATTGTGTAATCACAATCGACTGAATTAATAAATTATTATTATTATTATTATTATAAAATTATCAAGTTGTAACATCCTAAGAAGCAGATGCGATAAGATTATTATATTAGAAAGGAGGAACTGGCTGATTGGCGGCGACCTTCATGGTTCTATCGTTTGCTCCTGTTTGTTTTCCTTAGAGCTCCTTATCAAGCTTTTACTTTTGCATCAGACTACACTGCCTTTTTCTCTTCAAATACTTGAAATCTTAGTCTACCTAGGTATGACACAGCACATGGTTTCAATTTCGTCTTGGTTCCATACCAGTCTTAATACGACTTGCATGGAACTTTTAGCCTTGGACCACTAGTGCAGCTTGAATGTCAAAAAAACAGGCAATCGAAAGTATTACTGCCCTTCAGTTTGAAACAATGTGGTATATCTTTCTAAGCTTATCGGAATTTTTATTATTGGCGAATTGGGATTCATGGAATAATCCCAACTTATATATTGGGAACCGCTTTTTCAGTATCCCCTGGTATTTTAATTTGGAAATTTTTATTAGAGTTATACTTTTGGTCTATAGTTTCCGTGGGCATTCTTGGAATGGGATACGTCTGCTCTGAATATAGCTTCTGGTGCTCTGTTCAGTGCTGCTGCTATATTGGTGTTGAATCTCACATTAGACTGTACACCACTGAACAAGTTTCTCCTTGGATAAGAAAGTGTAGTAGTGGCAAGTCTAGAAGAACTTCCGATGCAGCCGTGGAAGAGGCTTTTATGGCCACCGTGGCGCATAGGCATGCAAGCTTATACATCACTTAACAGCCTTATTGCTTCCAACTGCGGTGTTTTAGTCCACCATATTACTGATCTATAGGTTATCATATCTCTTACTACTCTAATATAATATCATAGGGTTATTTAGGGATTTAATCCCCAATTTTTTTCACACATCTGCCTACACCTTCCCAGGGTAATTGTTGTTCTCTGTGAGGCTGTAAGGATGTAGGGATTCCAAGTCAGCTTTTGATCAAAAATGACTTCTAGGTATTTCACGTCACTGACAAATGAAATAGTTCCACACCACTGAGCACTAAAAGTCTTAGGATTCCCAAAGCTCCTTCTCATGTAAAAGTGGCGACTGTGGTTTTGTGAGGATTATATTATATTTTTCTTTATTTTAAAGACCTCTTTAAAAAAATTTGACTAGGCGCTGAAATTCTTTTTTAGATTAACGTTCATATAATGTGGCACAATAAGTATGTTGCGGTTTGAAAAATTCGTGATGGTTAACAGAATCCTGTTTCTGGCATCTACAAATTTCTTAATCAGATTTTCCATTTACTTCTCAAAATGTGACTTCTAGATAATTTTATGAGTGGCGACAGTGTATAAATATAAACAACCTCTTTATTATAATTGGCAAAATTAATTTTAAGGAACAAAATCAATATAATTTTTATTCACTAGTACCTAAAAGATATAAACGTGTACGTACGGATTTCCTGATCGACATGATGAGACACATTGTCTTGGAACTAAATTTATTTCATCTTCGTTCAAATGGTGAATGTCCCTTGCGAACTCCAAATACCTACAAATAATTATTAAACGAATCAATATAAAATTCAATATGTTAGCAGTTCTGACTGATTAAATAAAATTGTAATTTATATGAAAAAGATGCGTTATAACGGAAATATTTTGAACTTCATGGATTTGAACGAAACCTTTTGCAATGTACTCTATAATTGACCAATTTAAAAGTTTACCCATTAAAAAAGTGAACAATTTAATTTGTTTTTGAAAAAACAATATTGTATTTAAAAAAACTGAAAGTGCAATAACGACAACTATTCAAGTCATAAATTACGAAAAAATTCAAACAGAAATTTTCGAGGTCACTAATTAAGATTTTGATATTATAATTTTAAAATTCAAAACAGCGGATTCAAAATTGCTCATCTCAACTTGAAAATCATGCAGTCATGTGCACTCTCTGGCTCTACACGTGGGAATCCTTAACGAATCCACTCGATTTCTTTTTCCATCCTTGCATATTGCATCATCATAGTCGAAGAAATTTAGCACAAAAATAGGCGAAACTATCGAAAACCTGTGCAGTAAGACGGATCAAAATGCGAATTTTGCATTCGATTCCTATTGATGCATTTATTCAATTTGTTACCTATGGGAGCCTCAAAAATGTTTCTCGACTGGTATGAGGACAAGGGCATTCTTGCTGTCTAAGTCATCTCCGTAACTTTATTATAATGAATTTTTGTATCTATTTCATTTCTATTATTTATAATGAAAAAAAATTGTAAAATAAATATTTTCTTTATAGAAAATGGATTTTATATATGATAAAAAATATAAATGTATATTTCACGATTTTTTTTCCCAAATTCCTTCAAATAAGTAATAGAAGTGATATCATTTTTTTTAGAATCATGATATATAAATTCGATTATTTTATAATCAATTGTATAAAATTATTTGTAATAAAAATATTATAATTTTCGAAAAAAAAATTATAAAAATTAAATTTTTATTAATGTCGTCTAACAATTTTAAATAATGATATAAATTAATCATGTTGGTAATCAATAGGAATTAATTATAGAAATAGAATAGATTTAAAAAAATCATTATAATAAAGTTACATAGATGATGTAGACAGCAAGAACGCCCTTGTCCTCTTATCGAGGAACATTTTTGAAGCGATATTCATGATCAGCGACCCCAGAAACCCTCAAGTAAAGATTTGGGTTGAATTTCACATTGAATTGAGAGAAAGACCACGAGGATGAGCTATGCTACGGGGACGTCCTGGGCTCCAAATACATCGAGGAACAGCAACCCCCGAGTGATAAGTTCTACTCCATTTTAAAACAAATTTCGAGCAAATTCCCGCAGATGTCTCGATAAACTTGTCATCCTGATCCTCAGGTACGTCGGAAAACATTTTTGACCTCGTATCCATGATCTACGACCTCGAAAACCCACAAGTGAATAAATTCATTTCAACTGAACACTTACTGCACATTTTTCGGCATTGAAATGCTATATTTCCTCGACTATCATAATAGGACCTTATTCCATTTCACAACGATTCGCCGAGTAGTTTAAATATTATAAATTAATAGTGCCTCATTGATAAATAAATTTAAAAATAATATAAGGGGATAATTATTCTCTCATTTACCTTGTTCTAACCCACAAACGGACCAATGAATTGATCTCAAATAGCTACCATATTATCAATACATATTTGATAATAAAGTGTGCAATATGAAGTGCAGAAAATATGATTTTTCCTTAAGACAATATTGATAAAACTTTAGAAATTGTGGAGGCGATGGGCCCATTCAGCATTTTTTTTTAATTTTAGAAATCGATAGTAGAACACTTTTTAAGACAATTTTCAAATTATTAAGTTTCTATTCAAACGTTTAAGCCCTTAAATAAATTACCAAACTTGGAAAGTTGGATCGCGCGAAAACAGAGCTTCCCGTGACGTCCCTTTGCATATGCTGATCAAATGAAAGTCAAGTATGTGTGGAAACGGTGTTTGATTATTAAATTGTATCTTAGAAACAAACACTTTTTTATTCAAACATCAGATTAACTCATTTCATGACATTATAGTTTGACGGATTATAGTGGACTACTCACTACTTATAGCAAACTCAAACCCTTTCGCCGCAACATTTATGCAGAATGACGTCACGAGTCGGCGAAGCGCTTTGTACTGAAACCCAATCTTAAACGTTAAATATCTAAGGATTGGATATAGCTATAAAGCTGAAATTTTAACAGCTTGTCTGGGTCATCGAATACTATTGAATACCATGAAAAAATAACTAAAAAAAAATTATGTGGTAACCAGCCCATTATGGCAAGCGGAAAATTCTCTTACCTGTCGAAATAAATACCAAGCACATTAAGAAGAAATAAAGGTAAAGAATGGAAGCAACTTTTTTGCTTGAAACTTTTGATGACGAGGATATAACTTCTGTGCCTATACAGAAATAGCGACTTTTATTCAATATCAAGTTACTTAAAGAATTAAAAATAAGAATAATAAATCCAGGTTTCGAAAGAGATTTTTAGCTCCCAGATTCTGGTATGATAATTTTCTTTTAAATTTTTTGTAAAAGTTACACCAGCTGAAAGACCTATTTTAGCACATACGATTTTTGACTCAACAAACTGTTATTTTTATAAAGAATGTGATACAACACCTCGAATACATTATTGAAGATTAATAAAATATAGATATTTTATTTATTAACAACGTTAATATCATTTGAAGTTTAGAGAGTTCTAGTTGGGGTGCGGTCGAGAGCGCACGTGTGTGTGTTAATGCTCCTGGGGAAAACACAACCAGAATCGGTTAAAACTCCATTAATCTTGATATATTTAAGTCAGAGATAGATTTAAAAAATTCTGCGTAAAATGAGGTGTAGTGGTGGAGCAAAGCACGCATCGAATTAATAATAATAATTGAAAATTAATGAAATGCGTTTGCTAATGGTCCCTAAAAATAAAAGTAAACAGAAACAGTGTCAGTGTTAGTGCACTATAGCTGGAAGGTCGTAGAATTTATACTACCTGCGACCCGTCCCTTCTTCAAGTGTATGGTGTATGGAGAGCAATATGGGCAATATAAACAGCCAAATGTGAATGAAGGGATATAAGTTTTTTGTTTGTTTATGGTAGCATTAGCATTAGTTTATTTATTTATCTCTTTATTAAATTTTAAATAAGAAATGGAGATTAAAACTGAAAAGGTATTAAACATAATACATAGGTGATAAAATGGAAAAACTGCCCGGAACAGGAAGCCGGAAATTAAAACCGATTGTTTCAAAGAAACGACATACATATAGGTGATAAAATGGAAAAACTGCCCGGAATTAGAAGGCGGAAACTGAAACCGATTGTTTCAAAGAAACGACATACCTACAGGGTGAACAAACTATCCCTTCAGACCTTTTTTCTCATAACGCGCAAAAAATATTGTTACCGGAAATTGAAACCGATTGTTTCAAAGAAACGACATACATATAGGTGATAAAATGGAAAAACTGCCCGGAATTAGAAGACGGAAACTGAAACCGATTGTTTCAAAGAAACGACATACCTACAGGGTGAACAAACTATCCCTTCAGACCTTTTTTCTCATAACGCGCAAAAAATATTGTTACCGGAAATTGAAACCGATTGTTTCAAAGAAACGACATACATATAGGTGATAAAATGGAAAAACTGCCCGGAATTAGAAGACGGAAACTGAAACCGATTGTTTCAAAGAAACGACATACCTACAGGGTGAACAAACTATCCCTTCAGACCTTTTTTCTCATAACGCGCAAAAAATATTGTTACCGCGAGATAGGGCCCTTCCCAGCAACTCCACCGTAAATGGAAATTTACCTGTGGAACGGTTAATAAATGAAAACAAAGAAAATAAAAAATAAAGGCTGCCAATCTGGCAGTAAGTTAAAGCATAAGTACACAAAAATAAGTTACCCAAGTTAATTTGAGCACTCCATGTTTTTCCGTAGATAATTCTCACATAGCAAGATGAATCTGTATAAATGCATCAAATCTGGGGAACCATAAATTCATGGTAGTTAATCAAGATACAAAACATAGGTAGATTATAAAAATATCTTTATTTGTAGCTGCTATTATATGACTATATTTCAGATTTGATGAATATTGAATATTCAACTGATGTCTTGATTGTATAGTAAAGGAAATACATATAGTGACACAAAGAAGTAAAAAGAGCGGCGGTGTCCTTTGTCGGTCGCTTTGTCGGCTTTAACTGCTTTATCGGCATCTCTTTGATGGCCTCACTATATCTCTTACGTCTACTATAATATAGTATTGTAAACATTTTGCAACCACTGTTTATTGTGATACAGAAGTAACTGATTGGCCAGAGCATGCCAGACATGCACTTATAAACTTACAATGGTAGTCGAGAAATATATATATAAGAATAATGCATGAAATGCAGATAATTCTTTAAAAAATATTTCCATGCTTTTTGATGTCACAGAAGAATTTATCTATCTGAAATAATTTAAAAAATATCTGAATGCTGAAATTTACATGGGTACTCGTTTAAAAAAATTTTAGAAAATAGAAATGTTTTATTGTATTGTATATTCCTTAGTATGTCTCCTTTGATTTTACCTATATACTTATTGTATTCAAAAAGCAATAAATTATCTTAACTTATAAATCAAAATTCTGTTAAAAATATCTGTTTACACTTTTTGCATTCGTGGGCAGAACGGCGCTCGTAAATTTAGATCCCCAGAGTTATTCCAGACAATGTACATATTTTTTCAAAACATCCATTCCACTGCACACCCTATGATGAATTTGTGGTTCCTAATTCCCTACTGGGCTTCGAACCATAGCGAAATGAATACAATAATAAAATAGAGTTTGCGAAAAAAGCCTACGATTAATTCTTAAACTATTATGGATTCAACGTGGGTATGCCACATCACTTCCCTCGAGTAATCTAGAAGTATCTTATGTTATTGTATTTTAGATATTACTTACCTCTCTTGCGTAAAATCTTTTCCGGTACATGGCCACTCATCATATCTTGCATTTTCTTTCCCACAAACATTTCCACAATTATCAAATCCACCAAATCTGTCGATATCCGAATAAACTAGGGTGTATATTAAAAATGGTATCTGAAAAGTTAATACTAGGTTAGGTTAGGTTAATATGTGAGTATGGGCTCTTGTCAGACCCTCCACTGCGACCATCAGATCTATTGTGGCTCAGGCCATTTTTTAAAGTTTTGTTACTGGGTGGGCAAAAGGGACTGAAGGCCCCCTAGGAGGGGGTCCGGGGTCCCCCCCTCCGGGAGAATTTAAGAAAAAATTTACTCTTAAAAATTCAAATTTAACCATTCTGAACACTGAACAAGCACAGCACCAATACCCAGGCACAGCATTGAGCATTGTAATCATCAGTTAAAGCCTTTTTTTAATAAAATGCATTGATTCCATGTATTGGCTAATTGGGCACCTGCCCACACAACTATACCTTAAAAAATGGCCTGTTGTGGCTTACTCTTAATTAGTTATACTTCACCGAACAGTTAATACTATATACTAGGTATCACGTGATGCATAAGTTAAGGAAATTCATCAAGAACTTTTTACTCACTATTATAACGACAGTATTGTGTACAAAAAAATGCGTGAACCCATTTGAAGCTGATATCAAAAAATCATACATATATTTTTCGTTTGATTTTTTTTTTTTTTTGATAAAAAGTGATTCTTACAACTGATTTTTAATGAAACTGAATTCACTTTAAGCAAAATATGAGATATAAATCTACCAAACATCATATTATAACATTATACTTACCAAAAGAATAGCCACTACGAAAAATGCAATCAGAAATTTTTGATCCGTTGGTTTACGGTTTTCTGGCCGTTCTGGTATATCTATGGCAGCAAGGAGATTATCCGTAGGCGTTTTCTTAAAGACTACCAACTGGAAAAAAAATAAATCGTAAAAATAGATTACTACCTATACTTTTATTAAATTGTCAATTTATTCATAAGGTCCAAAGTTCATTGAAATGTTAGAAAATTTTGGCCGAACCTTGCATTTTGGGTAGGACAAGATTATTTCTTTTGATGTTTAGGAGGGGGTCAGTGTGAGTATAAGACTCGATTTTCGGGGTTGAATGCACCTCCCCACCCCCCCTCCCATTTGGCCGCCATCTTGAAAAGTGAGGCTTAAACAGTTTTTCCGCGATATCTTGAGAACCGTAAGTCTCACAAAAAATGTTTTAAGACTTTTTTTGTAGAGAATTGACTTCTCTACAATCTTGCTTTAGATACTTCTTACCGTAAAATTGAAAATGAAAAAATTATAATTAAAAATAGACTAAAATTTTCGAGAAAAATATCATTTAAAAGTTATAACTTCTTTTCTATTGATTTTCTTGAAAATACACGTCAGATGTTTCTTGTACACCATTTTATTGCGAATAATTTTCTCTACTCATTTTTTAAATTTCTCTCCTTTGGAGAGGTGTTAGGACGCTGCAAATGGTTCGTGTGCATCAAAAACGGCATTGGACAAGTCTGAAAAAATTTGAGTGCATTCCTGGGATGATTTCAAATTCTTTTTGCCCCTTACAATGCACTCTAAATTGCCTCTGAAGCGAATCAGAAAACACATTTGTGTTGTGCATGACCCTTCAACGATATTCTGAGATGTAACATTAATTTCTACAACTTATTATTAATCATTTACTTTTATACACGTAGTTTAATTAAAAATATTGTTGTTATTGTTAGATTAATATCGTAAAGCGACAGCAAACATGTCTTTATAGATAGATTTTAGAAAAGCCTGATGAATAGTTTGTAATTATTTCTTATAAAATTTTTACATTCTATATTAATTTTTTTAATTTTATTTGAGAAGAGTCTAATTTTGAGGGGCAGGATATTATAAAATTGAGGAGCAAAATATGTTATACATCTCTGAGTATGCGATTTAATTTGAAACGGAACTTTCAGTGATTTATTTTGTTATTATTCTAGTATGATAATCATGGATGACAGATTGGTATAGATTTTGATTTTTCACCGTGAAATTTAAACAACCGTACACATAGAGACTTCTGATATTCATTATATTCGTTTGTTTATATAGTAAATTAGTGGAGTACATTCTTTCTTTTTAATATAGTGTTTTGACACACGGCAATATTATACAATGCATTATTGTATAATCCTCCCCAAACCACTATACAGTATAGACTAGACTAAGGCGTTGTATAACATCATTACTAGTACATATACCGCCAAAGTATCCTCATCCAATTCCACAATTTCAGTTTGAAATATTTTTTCGTAGAGTGGTATATTTTTAATAACAACTTTTTCATTTTTAATTTTACGGTAAGAAGTATCTAGACCAAGATTGCAGAGAATTCAATTCTCTACAAAAGAGACATAATTTTTTTTTTATGAGACTTACGGTTCTCAAGATATCACGGAAATTAAAAATTTGTGAAAACACCGAATTCCGGTAGCCCACCTGCTCAGTCCAGCTCTGCGTTTCGGCCACAGCTAAGGTGACAAAGGTCAACCAAACAAACAAAAACAAAAAAATTGTTTGTTATTCTTATCACTGATACCGTTTTTACCAATAGAAATAAATTAAAACATTCGTTACAATTATGTCGCAGATATTTTGTCAATGCTATAATCTTCGATAAAAACGTACTCGTTCCTTCAATTTTGAAAAAACTAGGTACCTAAGTATTTGATAGCAATTAAACATTCGTTAAAATTTTACAATCGTTACGGAAATAAAATTGGATACGACAGATGCATTTAATTAACTTTTAGGCAAGGTCTTCGAACACAGCGGCAATGAGCTGAAATGCAGCTAACATTAAATTGTTTAATTATACGGATAAATGAGGTCATGGTGGGTACGTAACCATAAGGGCTTCAATGTCGATTTTCTAGTTCATTTTAGCGTTGTCGCCTTACGAAATGGTTTGAGACGCAAAAAAATGTGTTAACATTGTTAATATATCCAGGACTGCAGCCAGAAATAAATTGTACGAGGTGCTTACCGGAATAGGCTTGTTCCATGATATTATATTTTCATATTGTTTTTAATGCGTTTTTATATAGTGCTTGACATTCTTATTATGCACTTAAAATTTTACATTATTAACTCTTTCCGTTCTGGAGATATAAGGGGTTGAAATTAGTAATATTTGCAAAAACAGTGCGCCTATTCGTGACGTCACTATACGCAACTTTGAACTCAGAGATCTACCGCGACCACTAACAGCCGTTCTTCAACAAATAGACACCAATGAGAGTAACACACATACCTATATTTATAAAACTGCATACTTCTTTAAATACGGTGTGCTATATACAGATATGTTAACTTTTGTTTTATATAAATATGAAGAATTATTTTGTTATTTTTCTACTGTAGGTACATACTTATAAATTATGAAATAGGGCTCTAAATAAAACATTAAAAACATCTACCATTTATAATTATTTTTCCGAAAAACAAAAGTTGTAAAAATAGATATTATAGAAACTACTGAAAGTTGTAAAAGATCCGTTGCATTGCAGCGACGAGCCAGATCCGCTGCACGCGCAGTCGTTGCTCAGAGCGAGTGATGGTGCTTGTTGCAGGTAAAGTGTATACGAGCACAATTGAAATCGGATGAAAACTAAAAGCCGGCAAAAACAGTCGGCAACTCTCTATTGTACATGGGCGGAGGTAAATAGAAATACTTGTCATAAGAAAATGTTATCATTTTTTGAAATTTGTATACATTTTTATTATCTTTTGTTTATTAGATAAGCTATTTTTGCTCATTTATCCGTTAACATATTTCTGAAGTATTATATCAGTTTTAGATACAAAGTCTAAATATTTAAATTTATTGGGTTTAGTTTTAAAGTTATCCCATACTATATTGAAATATGTTATTGCTCAGCAAGGAACAACGAGAAGGTATGAACATATCCTTGCCTGGATGAGGGAATGGGACAGGTTAGATTAGCGAGGGGTAAGGATGTTAAATAGTAAAAATAAAATTTAAGTTTCTTCTAAAATAAAAATAAAAATGTAAGTTTCTTAACCAAAGCAAAGAATTAGTACAACAAAAATAAATACTTGTATAGATAAAACATAAATAAAAACAAAATTAAAATATGTCTCTAGAATAAAGTTAACTTAAATTAAAATTTCTTGTCAACCAAATAAAATATATTCCAAGAAATGTAACAATAAAAAAGTAAACTTCACATGTACCTAATACCTATAATAGCTAAATATTTTGTTCTGAAAATATGTATTAAAAATCGGTAAAGGTATTTACACAGAACTTCCCTCGTTATTTGTGCATGGCGGTTACTCTAAAAAAATTATATTTACGAAATGACATTGAAAATAATAATCGGAATATAGTTATTGCTATTATTACAAAGAAAACTTGATAAGTCTTGGTCAAAAAGTATACAGATTGCTCATCCAACAGCAAAAGTTCAATACTAAATAGCAGTTGCCACATATGGCAGGCTTGCGCAAATACCTTTACAAATGTCCACCATGACTGAATTATTTCTTGGGATGACCGCCCTGTACATTTTTCAATAAAAGTAATATAGATGCATATGCCAGATATTATTGCCATCTGTCACATTTTCAATCCAATATTCACGTAATGGAGTGGAAATATAGTGGTGGTTAAAATTTTTTATTTTATTTGAAATTTTTCAAAAATGTTGGTATAAAAACATTTTCAAAGTTTTTTCGTCTGAAATAGGTTTAAAATGTCAAACGTAGAAATTTTAAATTTGAGCAAGAAGGAAAGATTCCTTCTATTCTATAGTGGTGGTAAAAAAAGTTTAAAATGCCTGCCATATGTGGCAACTGCTATTTAGTATTGAACTTTTGCTGTTGGATGAGCAATCTGTATATTTTTTTGACCAAAACTTATCAAGTTTTCTTTGTAATACTAGCAATAACTATATTCCGATTATTATTCTCAATGTAATTTCGTAATTATTAAATTTTTAGAGTGACCGCCATGCACAAAAAACGAGGGAAGTTTTTTTAAAAAATATAGTGAAAAAAATTTTCAAATTTTTTTTTCCTGAACTAGGTTAAGCGTGTCATGAAACATAGAAATTTTAAATTTGAGCAAAAACAAATTTTTTTCATCTTGGTAAAAATTTTTTTTTCTGAAATAGGTTTAGCGCGTCATGAAACGTGGAAATTTTAAATTTGAGCAAAAAAAAATGTTTTTCAACTTGGTAAAAATTTTTTCAAAAATGTTTGAAAAAAATTTTCAAAAAATTTTTTTTCCTGAAATAGGTTTAGCGCGTCATGCAACGTGGGAATTTTAAATTTGAGCAAAAAAAAATTTTTTTCACTCTTTATTCCGTTTAGATGGTCCACCCTGTATATTTTTCAGAGAAAATTCTACCAGTTCTCCGCTGACAGTAGGGTTATCTACCTACCAAATTTGACTGCTCTCCGTCAAGTAGTTTTTTAGTAAATACACCAACAGACAGACAGACAGACAGACAGACAGACAGACAGACAGACAGACTGACGGAATTGAAAAACCTATATTTTCGGAATCTACGTGTTCTGAAACGTCAGAATCCGAAAAAATCTCGGAGGGTGATTTTTTCTCGAATACAATACTTCCCTTCGGTATGCGAGGGAAGTAAAAAAGTTAAATGCTAAAAGTTGACGCGTCCGAATCTTCACTTTCTGAAGAGGAATCATTATCCGGTTGAATTATAATCGGCGCAATGGGGGGTAGTGTTGGATATTGATTTTCTATTTTAATTACATGCTTAACGCAATTTTTCCATAAATCAGTATTGTCGAGGTCATTTATTACTTCTCTTATATGATCAACTACTACCGCGCTTAACGTTGGAGAGTCATTACATTTTCGCAAACGATCTTTTAAAGTTGCTCAAACCATCTCGATAGGATTAAATATGCATAGTACGGAGGTAACCGCAAACAGTTATATGACCGTGTATATTGGATAAGTTATCAAAAACACATTCCCTTTTGAAATTCTGTTCTTTTATTCATTTCAGCAATTCGCGCTTTATTGGAACTTTTACAGGAATTTCCATTTTTTTTTCTCATGAATTTTAAAATGTCTTCCTTGTACTGGTGTTGGGTATTTTATTTAATATTCGCGAGTGATAAGAAGCATTATCTAATACAATTACCGAATTAGGCGGAATATTCGGTATAAATCTGTCCTGAAAACCATTTTTCGTACTGCACTGGAGAAATATCGAGTCCACGTTGACTAATGACTGATATAACTCAAACACCGACCGACCAATCGGACTGAGGAATACCCGGGTGCCAGCCAATCGCCGCCACCCGTATTCAAACTCAGGCCAATGACAGCACATCTCACAAGTCCACGTTGACTGCTGAGAAACGATTTACAAGTTTTTTTTATGCTAGTGGACCTGTTCGTTTTATTATCTTTAAACTAGTGCAGTCGTAGATGGTTCATTCAGGCTTATTACATTGCCAGTCTCGGACTCGCCTGCACAGTTTCAACTACTATTCGATTCTCGATACCATTGTTAAATACATAGGACAAAATATCAAGTTAAGTGCGCACAGTCCTGTGCTTTAACACTGACTAGTTTCAATTGACTTCGTAAACACTACAACCGGTTATTTTAGTATTTTGTAGCGCGACGGTACGATACATAAAAATACGGCGACAAAACAACGTTACACAAATAACGACCCATCTCTACCGTTTCAGTAGTAAATAAATACGTGAAGTTGAAGGGCGTTTTAGGTGTCTAAGGAAAGAGGAAGAATGGTGTTTTGTTCTGATACCAAAGTGAATGGGCAAAATCAGAAATCCGGCTTGGCACGGGCGAACGAAAGAAGGCTTTTCCCTTAAAAATTGAAAAACTTTGAATTTTCAAAAATTCATAACTAAGTAAATACGTGGAATGGAAGTTCGTTCTAGATAGGTCTTCATGGAAAGAATAAGATTGGCCCTTTCTCCTGATACCAAACTGTACAAGGAAATTCGGAAATTCGGCTCTGCAACAACAACAAAAGAATGCCTTCTTTAGAAGTATTAAAACGTAACATAAGAAATTCAAAAGCATCAAATCTTTTAACTCTCATATCTAAGTGAATACTTGTAGTAGAGGATCGATTTTGGTCTCTACATAAAAAACAAGATGGACATTTTATCGACATCATGTCACAGTGGAAATCGGAATTTCGGCTAGATCTGTGGGAAAGAAAAATGGTTATTTTCTTAAAAATCGAACATTCGGCCCAACATGAGCGAAGGCAAATTGTCATTTTTTGACATTTGGTAACATTTCGCCAAATCATATTCCCCTACAATCCCTCGACTGACCGTTCCAAAATTTAAAAGGCGAGAGTGACAGCTGACAAGCCAAGAGGTTAATAGATAACTGGACTCGCTCCCAGTTCATTGACCTCTGGGATTCCTATCCAGGACTCCGGCAAGCGAAGCTCCTAATCTCAGGACCCTTGCCGGAGAGAACAAAGCAATTTCTGCGTCTAAGCAGAAAGCAAATTAGAGCCGTAACAGGCCTCTTGACCGGACATGGCTCTTTTAGGAAACACCTACACACAATGGGGGTGGTGGACCACCCCGATTGCAGGTTCTGTGAGGACGAGGAGGAGACCTCCATTCACGTTCTCACTTCTTGCCCAGGACTGATGAACCTGAGGCACAAGCACTTCGGCGCTGGCTTTCCAGTGCTGGAGGAAATAATGAGTTCTCCCGTGGGAAGGATTTCAGCCTTTGGGCTGGAATCCGGTCTGTACGGGGGAGCTCCTTAATTTGTTAGCGGTAGCACAATGGGCCACAAGGCCTGAGTGCGGCGACCTCCAGGCGCCCCGCTAAAAGAAGAAGAAGAAGAAGACAGCTGACTTTTGCACGTTAATTACTCAAAAACCATTAAAAAGAACGCCTCCGAATTTATCCTAAACAATGTGAAATTAAATCCCGAATCGAATGACACCGGGCGCTTCCCGAAAAGCCTTTGAGAAATTCAATCCTCAAGTCTATGCGTATAGTGACGTAGCGCCTGGCTACGCCCCCGAATAAAATTCAGATTTTTTGTAGATCCATTATTTCATACTTGCACTTTCGATTTGTGAAATAAAAAAAAATTCCGAACGAGCTCATTCAGGGGATGCCAATTCCTTTTAGTTCATTGAAATGTTACAAAATTTAGGCCGAACCTTGCATTTTGGGCAGGACAAGATTTTTTTGTATGTTTTTTTAAGTCCAGTGTGAGTATAAAGCTCGGTGTTGACAGCCCCCGTTGGGCCGTCATCTTGAAAAGGGGGACGTACACAGTTTCTCCGCGATATCTTGAGAACCGTAAGTCTCACAAAAAAATTGTCCAAGCCTTTTTTAGTAAAGAATTGAATTCTCTACAGTCTTGGCCGAGTACTTCTTACCGTAAAATTGAAAATGAAAAAGTTATAATTAAAAATTTTCAAGAGAATTATCATTCACGGGTTATAACTTTTTTTCTATTGATTTTATTGAAAAAACACATCAGATGTTTTTTGTAGATCATTTTATTGCGAACAATTTTCTCTACTCATTTTTAAATTTCTATTCTTTGAAGAGGCGTTAAGACGATGCAAAGGGATCAAACCAATACTCCATTCAAAACGCGCGAAAGGGTGCACGAAAGAGCAGCGGTCTGAAACGACTTTGACATTACGTTTTTTGCTGATTACGAAAATCGGTATCCCGCAATTTTAAGTTGGAAATATCCCTAAAACGCAAAAAAACACCCCATTAGAGGGTTTTTCGTGACAATTTTAATAAAAATTAAAAAGGCTATTAAATATTAATTTGTAAACGTGGCTGATTTATACCAAATATAGCCAAATTATATGATTAGGAATAACCTGAGGGTTAAAACCATCCACGTATCGACTTAAAATTTTAAAAATTGGTAAACAATATTTGTTTTCTACTTTTACTACAGGCTTTAAAACGAGTTAATTTTTTTGGCATTTTCATTTTATTTTTTATGAAATAAGTATCAAAAATTTTTAATATGTTTTTTTAATTTTATTTCAATTTAGGGGTGGTTTAAACAACACTAACTTACTGTTCAAATTTCAATATAATCGGATTTTTCGTTCTTAAGTTATCGTGCTTACAAGAAACGTGCCGACTTGGAGACAGCCGAACAGACAGATGGGCGGACGGACATACACACGGACAGACATCTTTTGTCCAGAATTCGATCACCAACACAGTGATATGAAAATGTTTCCTCTACGAGCGATGATAACACCGGTTTTAGAAATGTGCCAAATATACTCTTCGTTTTGTATTTGCGCAAAATATAATGTTAGTTTTTATTTATGCGCCGCCAAGCCCGGTTCATAATCTTATCGCATTTGTGACAAATTTGTTACTTTTTAAGTTTTAAGTTAAGTTTATAAACATTAGGGACTATTGGCAGGCTTTGCAACGTAACGTTATTTTTTCATATCTAAACTTTCTGTTTAATATTTTTTTTTATTCTTTTATTATTTTTCTAAATTCTTTAAACAACCCTCCCAGAGAGGTGGAAATGTTCACGTTTTAGACGTTTTTTGTTTAATTACAAAACAAAAAAACGATTTTTTTAAAATTAAATAATTGCAACGGATACTTTACAACTTTTGGTAGTATCTATATATATATTTTTATTAATGGATATTTTCTCTATATATTTTTTCAAGTTGTTAGAAAGTAGATTTGTAACTCAATTCTTGTTTGCATATACAATGTAAAGTGCTATCTTGTCCAGCATTTGTTTTTTTTTTAATAATTGTAAATGGTAGGGGTTGAATCGAGGGGTAGAAGTCATCCTCCTCTAGAATTACCACCTTAAGTTACGAGGAGAGCCAATTCACCAAAATACAGGGTTGGATCGATGTCTACGCCGGGAAAGATACTTTAAGGGTGGTTTTGATGGGATTTCGGGGGGTAGCCGAGTCAAAAACTTTTTTGGACCCGGCGGGGGGATTAGACTGGTCCAGTAGCAGATACTTGCGTGTCCTTCCGACTCCTGACCTCCACTACACAGGCACATGGGAATTCCCAAGTGGAATCCCCATCGAGGCCGTCTCAAGGCCATTGGTACACAAAATAAAAATTAAATTCACTTTCATTTGACATTATTTGGCTATCTTATAAATACACTGAATTTATTTGATTTAAATTACATCATAAATGTTCTTATATTGCAGTAAGAATAAAAACACACTATTTATTTTGCACATTTAACATGGTTCGATAATAATTAATATGTAAACTTTTTAAAAATTGTAAAAAAAATTATTTCGGATTCAAAAACTGCAATGAATGGATATTTGTGAAACTACAGATTTATTATATTTAAATTAAAAGTTGCCAATATAAAATTGTGTATTGAAATAAAGAATGTAACAAAAGTCATATAACTTAAATAACATAAGTTTTACATAAAATGGGTATATTATTAAAACTGATTCCGGGAGAATATCAAATTCATCTAAATCGGAAAATTCAGCGTCTTCATCAGATGAACCTGTATTCACTACAAATTTCAAGTCCATCTGCTCCACTATATGTAGGTACATATTTTCTTCTTACATTATTACGTGTTCCATGCATTTCGCCCAATTTTTGTATTAAGACTTGGTTTGATTTTATATAATAAATACAATAATATTCTAAAAAAATATCACTCTTTTATTACCTAAATAACAACGTATTTCCAGGACCTGGTAAGAAATCTGTTCTAATTTACTAATTTTCCCTGCGTAAACTTGCCTTGTAAATGTACCAGAGACAAGCACTGCATTTTAAACTGAGATAAAGTATAGATGAAATAAGACAATACCTAATTTGTATTTTGTTTTGATTGAATTGCAACGAGAGTGTTTTCAATGCTGCCATGAATTTGGACCAGGAATTCGAAATGTCGATATGGATTCGGCCTTGGCGACCTATCGCGGTGTAGCAGCCAACTCCGTCTCATGGGTCCTCACGTAATCGGTAAAATAGTAATAAAACCAGTTGTTACTATTTTAACAATTTAGTAACATCAATATCTTCAAATTTGCATAACTTTTATTCAAAACATATCGATCGTTTGACAGGTCCGTAGCCAGGGGAGTGCCAGCGGGTGCTCGACACCCCCTGGGAACATTTGAGCACCCCCTGGAAAAATTCCAACATTACCTGTGTGGGACTATTTTAAATATTTTTCTAAATTATGAAGGAATTGGCACCCTCTGAAATTCTATGAGCACCCTGTACAATTCATCTCTAGCTACAGGTCTGCACAGATAAAAACAATATTTTGTTTCAAGAATCCATTGTTTCATATATACACAAATAAATAAATTATTTGTATAAAACAAATACTTTTTTGTGCAGCCGTACGTGAAGTGAGTATTTCACGTCCTCAAAACAGTTCGTGAAATTCGATTTCACGGCCGTTACCCTTAGTAACGGCCTTCATAATTGACATTTCTAAAACATCACAACCAAAAATAGTTATTTTTTATTAAACAGAATTAGTAATTAGTAAGTCGATTTTTCGAGAACTGTCAAAAAGTTTTGCATACATTCAAAATATACCGTGTCCATAGAAACGCTGTGACGTTAACCACCACTAAATATACCATCTATTCTAACTACAATTACGGTTGCACAAAAAATAGTGTTTATATAGTCTTTACGAAGTCAATTGAAACTGGTCAGTGTTAAAGCACAGGACCGTGCGCAATTAACTTGATATTTTGTCCTATGTATTTAAAAATGGTATCGAGAATCGAATGGTAGTTGAAACTGTGCAGACGAGTCCGAGACTGGCAATGTAATCAGCCTAAATGAATCATCTACGACTGCACTGGTTTAAAGATAATAAAACGGACAGGCCGACTAGCATAAAAAAAACTTGTAAATCGTTTCTCAGCAGCCAACGTGGACTTGTGAGATGTGCTGTCATTGGCCTGGGTTTGAGGACGGGTGGCGACGATTGGCTGGGACCCGGGTATTCCTCAGTCCGATTGGTGGGTCGGTGTTCGAGTTATATCAGTTATTAGTCAACGTGGACTCGATATATCACCTAGTTCTTTATAACATTTCTCCAGTGCAGTGCGAAAAATGGTTTTCAGAACAGTTTGTACCAAATATTCCGCCTAATTCGGTAATTGTATTAGATAATGCTTCCTATCACTCGCGAATATTAAATAAAATACCAAACACCAGTAAAAGGAAGACATTTTAAAATTCATGAGAAAAAAATATGGAAATTCCTGTAAAAGTTCCAATAAAGCGCGAATTACTGAAATGAATAAAACAACAGAATTTCAAAAGGGAATATGTTATTGATAACTTATCCAATATACACGGTCATACACCTTTGCGGTTACCTCCGTACTATGCATATTTAATCCTATCGAGATGGTTTGAGCAACTTTAAAAGATCGTTTGCGAAAATGTAATGACTCTCCAACGTTAAGCGCGGTAGTAGTTGATCATATAAGAGAAGTAATAAATGACCTCGACAATACTGATTTATGGAAAAATTGCGTTAAGCATGTAATTGAAAAAGAAAATCAATATCCAACACTATACCCCCCATTGCGCCGATTATAATTCAACCGGATAATGATCCCTCTTCAGAAAGTGAAGATTCGGACGCATCAACTTTTAGCATTTAACTTTTTAATATATATTTTCAGAACAAAATATTTAGCTATTATATTAGGTATGAAGTTTACTTTTTTAGTGTTACATTTCTTGGAATATATTTTATTTAGTTGACAAGAAATTTTAATTTAAGTTACTTTATTCTAGAGACATATTTTAATTTTGTTTTTATTTAAGTATGTTTTATCTATACAAGTGTTTATTTTTGTTGCACTAATTCTTTGCTTTGGTTAAGAAACTTACATTATTATTTTTATTTTAGAAGAAATTTAAATTTTATTTTTACTATTTAACATCCTTGCCCCTCGCCAATCTAACCTGTCCCATTCCCTCATCCCGGCAAGGATATGTTCATACCTTCTCGTTGTTCCTTGCTGATAATAACATATTTCAATGTAGAATAGGATAACTTTAAAACTAAACCCAATAAATTTAAATATTTAGACTTTAAATCTAAAACTGACATAATACTTCAAAAATATGTTATTGAATAAATGAACAAAAATAGCCTATCTAATAAACAAAAGATAATAAAAATTAATACAATTTTCAAAAAATTATAACATTTTCTTATGACAAGCATTTCTATTTACCTCCGCCCATGTACAATAAAGAGTTGCTGACTGTTTTTGCCAGCTTTTAGTTTTTATACGATTTAAGTTGTGCTCGTATAGACTTTACCATTCTCTATTCGATACCCTTGGGGGATCCTTCTACTTATTTTCAAGCTAGTCGAAATACCTATCTAAATCCGTCGTTGGCTTTTAGTCTATAAGAAATCTGAATGTGACTGCGTCCCATATTAGTAGAGGGTCCACGCCTTCGAAAGCCGTCTAAATCGCCAAGTAACCCATTCCGGCAAGGTAAATAATTTTTGAGCTCGGATATCGAAAGAGGGTCCTAATGGGCATCAGAAATGGCTTGTTGGACTTTTGTTGACGATTGCACAACTTCTCCACAAGAAAAAAAGATGGCGAAATGTTATTTCAAGAATTCGTGTTTTTAAACGTATACCTCTCGCTAGAGAGTGAACCACATGCGATATTGATTTGATTTTTTTAAATTTATATACTACTGACATGAACGCATCTATCTGTACTAATTAAATTTCAAACTCGCTTACGGTTTTTTTCTAAATCAATCCTAAATCACAGTAACGAAATTTGTGTGTTTGAAATTTCGACGTGCGGGCAACTATATTAAATATTCAATTTTTTTATATACTATATACGAATGAAATATGGCCTAAAGATCAACAGAGTTTTTGCAAAAAAATTTAGCTCGATATCTTATACAGTTTTTAAGTTAACGACTTTTTAAAATAAACCATAATTAGATTCGTGGTATTCCTGTTAGCATGCGGCTGTTTTCTGGCTAAGTGTAATGCATTAAGATAGTAAGCCAATACATTTTTGAAATTGTGCTATTGTTTACATTTTTACAATTTTGCAAAAATATTAACAGGTAAAAAGAAACTCATTTGACAGATGATTTACTCGATCTATTAATTATGAAGGTGTTGTATAGAGATATTATTTTTTAAGTATATCATTATTGTGGTACAAATGATATAGCATTTTACAAATATGAGAATATGAAAACGTACACAAAACTTGTAATATATACATAAGTAATAATAATAATAATAATAATAATGCATAATAAGTATAGACAGCTCAGTAAGCATTGACAAACCACTACATAGGCATTACTATTAAGAAGCACTGTCTGCTAAAAACTGCTCTGTATTATTTCTGCCCTTAAAACAATTGTTAGGAAAGGCTGCAGAATTGCACATGCAACAGAACACCAAGTGGACGCGCATTTTTAATCACAGTTTACTTTACAATTCCACTATGTGTTTTCATTAGAACCAGTTGTGATTTTTTGTCATCATTTGTGATTTTATTAGGTTATTCTCTATCAGATATCCAAATTTTCTGGAAAAGGGTAAATTGGGAAGGAGATCGGAAAATCGCTTGGACACTAAAATTATATGTGCTTTGTTAACAGCTTCTCAAGTCGAGAAAATTTGTTATAAATCCAGGATTTTGTGTTAGGTAAGGGTCTAAACCACTTTTTGTCGATAATTTTTACAATTAAAAGTATTTCGCAGTGAGCAGGGTTTTAACCTACTTCGCTAGGTTCTTCAGTTGTTAGCTAAGCTAAGTACACTAAACCACTGGACTATCGTCCCCTGTAATGCTCGTTTTAAATGCAGTAAGGAAGTGTCTTGTGTAGGACGCGGACATAGCTAACGTAAGTCTAATAACCTTAAGGAAAAATAAATACTGCCTTAGCAAATCTAAAGATTTAAATTCACTACAGATGACCGTAGTGAATTTAAATCCTTAATCCGTAAGTCCTATGTGAATCTGTATGGATAGATTCACATAGGACTTACGAGCATCTTAAATTACACGATCATCAATTGCATTGCAGTTATCTCCAAAATTAATCAAAATATATAGTTGGCGTGTTCATTTTAAGGCAACAATAATTGCTCATTTATCGTCTTCGGAAAGGATAACTGACAGGTCACACAATACACCGACTGCCAATAACGTTTTTACAATATTTTCTTCTTCATATTTTTCACTTAATTATTTACTGATTTCGTGAGTATCCTAAGATACCCTTTGTTGTCATGTACCCACACAATTTTTGTAGGTTTTCTATTTTGTAAAAATTAAACATACCTTGCGCAAATATTACTGTGTTCCCTTCTTCATGGTTGCAAGTTCACATTATTGGGCAACGTAGGTATGTCATTATTTACACCAATAATCTAAAATGTGTTTTAGATTATTCGCTTTATATTTTTTACTATTTATAAAGTAATTCCAGTTTAGAATAAGAATTGAGTCTGTTATGGTGAATTCATATAATTCTGATGGGTTTTAAGTCATACCATACATTTTCTTAAATATGAAATTTCGGACAATTTTTATTTTTTAATCTCACATTTGTATAATTTATTGACGATTTTATACTGTATTTGCACCTTTCGATATATACATTCCTTCTAAGCCAAAATGACGTAACTGAAAATTTTCTAAGCAAATTGGACGTACTTCAAAGTTTCCTTTTTACAGTAACCATTAAACCATTATTTCTGCATCTATATTTTAACAGACTCTATTTTAAAATCACGTAGTTGTAACATAACACATAAATGATTGTCTAATTTTCAGACAATTGGTGACCTACTGATTAATAGTAATATAGTTATTAGACTAATGTCTATCCACAATTATACAGACCGAATCCTGCCGCAGCTGTCACGTTGCGCGTTCTCATAACAAGACATTATTACGATCGAATTAAAAAATCTGTAACTCGAAAACTCTATGAGATATCGAGTTAATTTTTTTTGCAAAAACTTTGTTGATCTTTAGACCATATTTCATTCACATATAATATATAAGTAAATTAAACATTTAATGTAGTTGTCCGCACGTCGAAATTTCCAACACACAAATTTCGTTCCTGTGATTTAGGATTTAATTAGAAAAAAACCGTAAGTGACTTTGAAACTCTACTAGTACAGACATATGCGCTCATGTCAGTAGTATGTAAAGAAAAAAAATCAGATCAATATCGCATGTAGTTCATTTTCTAGCGAGAGGTATACGTTTAAAAACACGAATTCTTGAAATAACAATCCGCCATCTTTTTTACTTGTGGAGAAGTTGTGCAATCCTCAACAAAAGTCCAACAAGCCATTTCTGATGCCCATTAGGACCCTCTTTCGATATGCAAGCTCAAAACTTATTTACCTTGTTGGAATGGGTCATTTCAATTTTTAATGCTTTGGACCCCTTACTACAGTGTGCTGCAGCATCCGGAAATATAATTCGCAGAAGTTAGACAAATAAATTATTTATTTGAATTCTACAACTAGATACTAAACAAATACCTAGTTATATGGTATATCATCAGAAAATTTTAACGTCCTAAATTATTGGTTGTTACCAATTAGAGCAGGTGGTATGGGCGCATGCATACGTTTCGAATAATTTCGGATGCAATCATTTTGCTGGAATCGTTCAGGAGACAGTACCATTATGAAAATCTATGTAACCAGACGGTAACCTGGTCTGATATTGTTTAAAACAATTTTGTTTATAGCACAAGAAAATTTCACATGTTTTCAATCAAACAATGTTTTTTAATTGTTTGACTGATTTCCAACAAGAAGTATTCGATAAACTTTTTCGTTAAGTTGATATTTTCAACGTTATTAATTTTTGAAAAATGAAAAACCCCTATTTTTCGTTTTTTGACGCCCTGAAATTATAATGACAAATATTTCTTTTACAATATATATTTTTTTATATCTTTAGACCTTGCACATGAACTTCCAGAAAGTGGAACTGACGATTTTTAATTTTATTCAGGGTGTTTCATGTATGTAGTCATTAATTTCTAGCGGCGATTCTAGATTTAAAAAAATATATGAGAAAAAGTTCATATAAAATATAAACATGGGTCCGGAAATCCCTCCTAGAGACGCTGCGGGCCTCTAAAGGGGGCACCCAGAATTAGTGAAATTGCATTTATTATTCTCTTGGATAAACTAAGGAAAACAACTAATTATTACTAAATTAACCGACTCAACAGGTTTTAAAGATTAACAAATTGAATGAAATGTTCAAAATTCATTGAAAAAATTCTGTTTACGCAAGAAGACTGACAAAATTCCTTTAGGTTTCAATTTCTCGAAACCGGTTGGTCCTACGGCGCGGCGTTACAAGATAACTTGTTTTGTGTCTTTATAGCCAAGGCATCATATTCCGGTGAGACAATCACAGAAAATTTAGTGCAATGCAGGTTTTCACGGTCGTTGTCCAACGAAGTAGTAGAATTCTATCAAAAAAAGAAAATAGGTGTACGTTTTCGAACAGTGAAGAAAATACAACAGTTGCTTCCCTCAAACAAGGACCCCATCCCTAAATTGTTGACGAAAGGCATTTACCAGTTGAACTGTATATGCGGAAAAAGTTACATCGGACAAACAGGGCGAAGTATCCAGTGCAGAATCAAGGAACATCAGAGATATACTAGACTCGGATACACAGACAAGTACACAAAAAAGCCTGGAAATTATTTTCGCACATACAGGGCGAGCCAAGACGCCTTGTATGTTCGAAAATAATTTCCAGTTATAGACTTTTTTATCTAGTTTACTTGCAATTTTTTAAAAACTTTCTAGCTATCGTAGAACTCGAGATATTGAGGTCCGACTCACTATTGCCCCGCCCTGTATACGTACAACATTTCGAGCTAAAGAAAACCATTGAAAAATATAAAAATTTGAATCATCGTGGAGAACACCCTGTAGAAGTAGTGCCAACTTTAAAAGTCTTAGAAACTAGTACATGGCTCTGACTAACATTTAAAATGAAACAAACGGTCTTTACAAACATACGTTTTTGTAGATTTTATTCTAGACTGGTGCAAATGAATTTTTTGACTGAAAAAGTGGAATATCGTGGAGTATAAAAACAGACAATTTATACATACAGACTGTCTATTTTACGAGGGCCACACCAAATATCTCGCTTAATATCTATTGTAGAAGAATAAAGTTTTAGAAACAGTTATCCCATTTTTTGTGAACTATATTTCAGTAAAAAGAAATTTGAAATCCATAGCCTACTTTATGAGATATATTACAAAAACCTGAAAAATAGGA
Source organism: Stenurella melanura (assembly GCA_963583905.1). Lineage (NCBI taxonomy): Eukaryota > Metazoa > Arthropoda > Insecta > Coleoptera > Cerambycidae > Stenurella > Stenurella melanura. The sequence continues at coordinate 202,522,935 of OY757309.1, forward strand.
AAACCACAAACGGTTATAGCTTCCTTATTTGAGGAGATACGAAAAAAGTTAAAGGAATGAAAGTTGACGGCAAAGACAATAAGAATAATAACGTGTAACAAAAAAATCGAAAAATGCAGTTGGCTTTGACATACGCTATTGTGCAAAAATGAAAAATACATATCTCAAAGTAGGCCATGACGCCATTAATTCCGTTATTTTTTTCTCATTCCAACGATATAAAACATGTCACAGAAATTTCAACCGATAGTGTCAATATTTAATATTTTACGAATACCACAATTCATATAATTGAATCGTAACAATCAGCTGTGCCATAATAGTAAAAATTCACTTTATAATAATTATAATTCCGTAATTATTTATTACAATTTAATACAAACCAATAAATATCTCATAAATAAAAATACAAGTACAAAACGAACATCCAAAGAAAAAAACGAAAAACTATGTATAACAGTACTACCTACTACTATATTAAAAAAATGTTTTTTTTAAATGTTTTCTTAAAATGTTTTCTTAACCGCTTCTCAAGTCACCGAGGTAACTCCTTGAATATCCAGAATGATTTTGTGTAAGGTAAAGAGAAACGAGGCCCTACAGTTTATAGTGGAGTCCGAACCACATCTTGGGGATAATTTTATAATTAAAATTATTTCGCGGTGAGCAGGGATCGAACCTGCTTCGCTAGGTATGCCAGTATGCAAGCTAGACGCGCTAAACCACTGAGCTACCGTCCCGAGCAGTTCAGGAGTAATTGCCTCACATGCGTTTCGAATTCTGGTTTTGATGTCCTCAATATTTTCAGGGGCAGTTTGAAATACCTTGTCTTTAATGTAACCCCAGACGAAAAAATCCAAGGGAGTAATATCTGGTGATCGAGCTGGCCATAGAATGGGCCCATAGGTGCCTATCCAGCTATCTGGCATAACTTGATTTAAATAATTTGTACATATTACAGCAGTGTGAGGTGGAGCCCCATCTTGTTGAAAATATGAATAATTTAATCTTTCTGCCACTGTTAATTCATAAAGAAAATCTTGAAATTCGTTTTGCAGGAAATTAAGGTATCTACGAGCGGTTAATTTGCCATCATAAAAATAAGGTCCAATTACTTTAGTCCCTAAAAGACCCAACCAAACATTCGTAGAAAATCTTTCTTGGAAAGCAGTCTCTCTGCACCAATGTGTATTTTCTCGTGTCCACTTATAATGCATATTTCTATTGAAAAATCCATTATTAGAAAAATTTGATTCGTCCGACCAAAGAATTTTGCTACATATCAGCGCGTCATTCCTTTTCTTATTTAATAACCATCTACAAAATCTTACTCTCCTTGGCTTATCTCCCTCATTTAAATGTTGAACTTTCCTCATTTTGTAGCATCGAAATCCGTTTTTTTTTCAATATTTTTCTTGCACTGTCTTTTTTTATGCGACAGTGTCTCTGAATTTGTCTCAAAGAGGTTTCCTCATTTTGGTTAACATAATTCATTACTCTATTCACTTTTCTTACATTATCCGCAACATGCGCTCGCCTTACTACTTTTTTTGAAAATGAACCGTGCGTTTTTAGATTTTGAACTAACTTCCTAAACATAGTTCGATTTGGCTGCGGAGCATCTGGAAATCTATCTCCGTAAACCCTGACTGCCATCTCAGCGTCAAAATTGAACTGACAATAGATGCTAATCATATCGAATTTGTTATTATTGGTGTACACCATAATTACTGATATAAAATTTGTCTTAGAACTCGACAACGCAACATACAACATACAACAGTGACAATCTGTCAAATTTATTAATAACTGTATACATTGTTTTTCACTAATTATGGCACAGCTGATTGTTACGATTCAATTATATGAATTGTGGTATTCGTAAAATATTAAATATTGACACTATCGGTTAAAATTTCTGTGACATGTTTTATATCGTTGGAATGAGAAAACAATAACGGAATTAATGGCGTCATGGCCTACTTTGAGATATCTATTTTTCATTTTTGCACAATAGCGTATGTCAAAGCCAACTGCATTTTTCGATTTTTTTGTTACACGTTATTATTCTTATTGTCTTTGCCGTCAACTTTCATTCCTTTAACTTTTTTCGTATCTCCTCAAATAAGGAAGCTATAACCGTTTGTGGTTTTCCTATTTTTCAGGTTTTTGTAATATATCTCATAAAGTAGGCTATGGATTTCAAATTTCTTTTTACTGAAATATAGCTCACAAAAAATGGGATAACTGTTTCTAAAACTTTATTCTTCTACAATAGATATTAAGCGAGATATTTGGTGTGGCCCTCGTAAAATAGACAGTCTGTATATATAAAATTACATATTAGACCGAGCTCCCATGACAAAAAAGTTACCCCATGGAACACCACAAATTTAAAAGACTAAAATGGTTGCAAAAAATGTAAATATTATGTTACGCCCGCCAGACCATACAAAAATTGTTAATTGTTATTTTTTATGAATTTTTGAATTTGCCTAAAAAATAACCCCAATGCTTCTTGGAAAGTGTAAGTAAACAAACAATTTGTGTGAAGTGGAGATACAGCAGATGCCAGCAATCCACAAGAAAGATAAGCTATATATTTAATATTTAATTGATTGACTAATTATTTAATTAATTCATAATTTATAATTTATTATTTCTGTTTGTCTGTCTATTTTTAGTATTATTTCTACTTCACTTTTATAATATCTTATTTTATTCCCATTTGGGAAACGGCAGTTTGAATTAGGCACTACAAAAATCAAAACAATATACAGGGTGTGCGGGGGCTTCTCTTGGGCCTCTTTCTCATTTGCAACTCGCTGTAAAAACCTATTTTACCGCGATACAGATAACACAATAAAAAGACTCTCTTATAGCAAGTTAATACAGGTCTTGAAAAACAAAGCCAATAAAATGGACACACTAATACAGGACGTTGAAACGAGAACACTCCAATTACTGGTACAAAAAATCGACGGCGACGGAAACTGCCTATATGCAGCTTTAAGCCACCAACTGAGGGGAGAAAATATAACATCACAGGCACATACCAATGCAACGAAAACCCTACGAAAACAAGTAGCTGATTATATCGAAAATCACTTAGATCATTTCATGCCATTCATGCAGGCATCCATCCATGAACTAGCACCCCGTTACAATAGATACAACTCTAATACGGGAAAAATAAATGCGTTCATTCGAGATCTGAGAAGAGAAGAATTTTGGGGGGGGGGGGGCAGGAAACAATTGCTGCAACAGCAAATATGAAAAACAGGACAATAATAGTACACCAAGAAGAAGGAGAGCATATAATCTTCCATCCTACTAACTAACAGGGAAGAGAGAACACACCACTAGAGATAGTACGATACTACGATAACGTGATTATTGCACAAGAAAAACATGAAGCAGAACAACCAGAAGAAACATACGCTTGAACTGGGGCAATAACACCCCACCCAGAATTAGAGGAAGCAATGCACATAAACATGTACCAAATATCACAAAGAACAGAAGAAGCCGACAGTCAAGAATTACAACACATGACATCATTCTGGCGACATGGAATGTCAGAGGCTGCATAACACATACACGTTGCAAGCATGCAAGAGACACATGATAGACGGAACCGCAGTTACTCAAAACTACAAATGGCATCTAAGTGGAGGGGACAAAGAAAAAACCAGCAGAGGAGTCGCATGGGTAATAAGACGGAACACCCCTATCCAGATAAAGACAAGAAAAGTAAACAAAAACATAACCACGCCAGACTTACAAATTGGAAAGGAAAACATATGCATATTAGGAGTACATGTGCCCTCCGACAAACGGGCAGGACGAGTATTCAGACAGATCACCCAAGAGGCTAGAAGAAATAGGAATAGAAAAATGAACATAATAATACTAGGAGATTTCAACGCGCATATAGGAAAGGACGACCAAACACATGAAGACAAGAATATCATAGGAAAAACCTTACTCCACACATGGACAAACGATAATGGAAGTTCGCTAAGATGCCAAGATTTTCAGGTTTCATTCTTAAACATGCTGTGTAACGGACGCTGTGTTCTAAAATGGCGGAGGAACCGATGTTATACCACATATTACCATATATAAATCCCATATGCCACACTCCCTTGATCTAACAGAAATGCCGCCGATGGCCTCGGACTTTTACTGTGGATTTGACACGTCAAGATTAAATACGCTCGGGTAATAGAGGATTTTAATCGTATAATTATATCTACATCATATAGTATATTTTAGAGATGTACCGACTAGGGTTCTTGCCGACTAGTCAGTAGCCGACTAATCGGCTTTTCATAAAGCCGACTAGTCGACCCAGCCAACTATTTTTAAATGCCAGCAATATACGCGGCCAATTTCTGCGCGCGCCGACTTCGATAAACTTCGCGTGCCATCGCTCGTCGCCTGTCGCAGGCCGCTGGCCGACGCGACGGACCTATCAACAGTCACGTACACTATTTTCTGTTTTGTTGTTTACTTCATTTCACTTAGAACATTGTTTGCTTTGCCGGTTGTTTTAAGGTTAGTATTTGTGTGTATTGGATTTAATTATAGCCGCAGAACTATTAGATATAGATATGTCGAAAACAAGTAAAAAAACGTCACGTGTTTGGTTATTCTTTGATGAAACTGAAGGAGACAATGGCAATAAAGTGAAATGTAATCAATGCCAATCGTTAATTTCTCGCGGTAGCCGCGGAAAAGTAGCTAATACCTCAAATACAAAGGTCATAAAAAATAATTTAAAATTTTTTTTTTTTAAATCTCCTCTATAAGAGTTTATGGGGGTAGTATGGGGATGTATAGAAAAACTGATGCAGCAGAATTTTTTTTGCCAAAATTGGTTTCAGCGCACCAAAATACTTAGGAAATGATGGGTTTGATTGCAAAGACAGGACTTTTTTTGTAGACCTATGTTATATTTATGATTTACCATTTTCAGCGGTCCCCGACGTACTTATGATATTTTTGGACCGGTTGTAGATCCAAAATCGAAATAAGATAAAGGTCTGTATGTTTTGAGATACCAGGGACACGAAAAAATGGATTTTAAAAATGTTCATATATATTTATGTCTGTGAATACGAAATTTTTACAAGAATAATATGGGTGCCGTACTTGAGCTGAAAAAGTTTGGTGCGGACTGGATCACGTTTATAGTGGAGTAAAAAAAAGAACATTGATATGCATAGTTTTGTAACAGCAAAATTATGATTTCATATCTTCTGGGGTATCACCAGGTATTTAAATCTGATTAAAAATGAATTATTATTTGTTTGCTTATAACTGTATTGAAACATATTCTTTATAGGATTTTGCAAACATCAGAAAAATAACTATCTATAACTAGAATCAAAACTATGTGTAAAAATATTAATGAAATCTTTGCATTCTTTCGATAACCTGAATTCTGGTTATGCTAGCAAATTAAAATCCTAAAATGAATTTGTCTAATTTCTTATTTGACAATTCTCATTCTAACACTAGCATCCACACAGTCCCCTACGGCCATGCAGATTAAACTAGTATCTACATAACCCCCTACGATCATGAAGATTCAGTTAAAAATGAGAACAAAGGCCTAAAATGAATTTATTTATCTACCTTGTCTTTAAAAAATTTTTCATTCTAATGGATTACATTTTCATGAAATCTATCATTCTGTTTCTTGGAAATGCTTAGCCTTTGAAACGTTTTTCGCCCTTATTCTGGAGCTCATCAGAAAGACATAAAGCCACTCATAAAGATGTTTCATGCAAAACCAAGACAATTTCTATGAATAAGTGTAAAATAATTATATTGACTGATAAAAACAACCTCACCTATCTATTAGCTAACTAGTATTGGAGCCTATATACTCTATGCATGTTTAAAAATGAATTATTATTTGTTTGCTTATAACTGTATTGAAACATATTCTTTATAGGATTTTGCAAACATCAGAAAAATAACTATCTATAACTAGAATCAAAACTATGTGTAAAAATATTAATGAAATCTTTGCATTCTTTCGATAACCTGAATTCTGGTTATGCTAGCAAATTAAAATCCTAAAATGAATTTGTCTAATTTCTTATTTGACAATTCTCATTCTAACACTAGCATCCACACAGTCCCCTACGGCCATGCAGATTAAACTAGTATCTACATAACCCCCTACAATCATGAAGATTCAGTTAAAAATGAGAACAAAGGCCTAAAATGAATTTATTTATCTACCTTGTCTTTAAAAAATTTTTCATTCTAATGGATTACATTTTCATGAAATCTATCATTCTGTTTCTTGGAAATGCTTAGCCTTTGAAACGTTTTTCGCCCTTATTCTGGAGCTCATCAGAAAGACATAAAGCCACTCATAAAGAAGAATAAGGGCGAAAAACGTTTCAAAGGCTAAGCATTTCCAAGAAACAGAATGATAGATTTCATGAAAATGTAATCCATTAGAATGAAAAATTTTTTAAAGACAAGGTAGATAAATAAATTCATTTTAGGCCTTTGTTCTCATTTTTAACTGAATCTTCATGATCGTAGGGGGTTATGTAGATACTAGTTTAATCTGCATGGCCGTAGGGGACTGTGTGGATGCTAGTGTTAGAATGAGAATTGTCAAATAAGAAATTAGACAAATTCATTTTAGGATTTTAATTTGCTAGCATAACCAGAATTCAGGTTATCGAAAGAATGCAAAGATTTCATTAATATTTTTACACATAGTTTTGATTCTAGTTATAGATAGTTATTTTTCTGATGTTTGCAAAATCCTATAAAGAATATGTTTCAATATTTAAATCTGAGTTTTGGACTTCCAAAACCTATTGCGTTTCAAATAGACGAAAATCAACTTTTTATTTAATTAAAGTTCTCGCAATTCTCTTTCTTTTCTAATAAAAATGTTTAAAAAATGTTTTCAAAATGGCCGAAAAAATCCCATTTGTTGTTGTTTAATTTATAAGGAAATGCCAAAAAAGTGGCCAGAATGACCAGAATGAAATGTTTTTAATGTCAACGGAAAGCTGGCGTCAAAATCTACATTTTGAAAAAAAAAGATCCATTTTGGACTTAATGGCATAAAATAGCAGGCAATTCAAATTTGAGATAACAAATTCATTTGTATCCGGGTTCAATATTTGGGCACCAAAATTTTCAACAAAAGGTATATTTTCTAAAAGTCTGAAGCCGATCGGAACTCTTAACTTTCCTGGGCGTTAATATTAAAAAGAAAGTGCTTTTTAGCCAGTTTATTCAATTTTGTATGTATGTACGTACTCAAATGACCCAAAACCAACGCAGATTTATTGGAATATTAATTACAAAGATTCTGGTTGTCTGTTTGTACCGATCGGACCATTGGAACCGGAGATATTCACATTTTTATCTAAAAATTTGCTGTTCAAGAAACTAAATTATTTATAAAGCGAACGCAATAGGCTTTGGAAGTCCAAAACTCAGATATATACTCTTGGTGATACCCCAGAAGGTATGGAATCATAATTTTGCTGTTACAAAACTATGCATATCTCATCCGTTTTTTTGGTCTTTTATTACTGCACTATTAGCGCCCTTTTGGAACATAGACTTTCCTATTTTTCAACATATAAAGTTTTTATTTAGTGGAGTAAATAAGCCGGAAAAAAATGTGAAATGTGGAAAAGTGGTGGAGTAGCACCGATTTGAAAAATTCCTCTTTTTACGTGTTTCCTGGACCTCCCATCAGCATTGACCCCTGCATCGTCTCCAAAAAATGAGAAAATTAGGGGGATTTAAGTGACCCAAAAAGCAGCTATCAGAAAAAAAGTTGTAAAATAAATATTTCGCCTCGGAAATCAGCTTTAGGAGGTTTGGGTCGCTGATCATGAATCAGAGGTCCAAATCGAGGAATTCGTGCCATTTTTTTAATGAAAATTCCACTTTTTCGTGCGGAAATTTAAATATGAATATATTGCTGCGGGAGAGTGTTCTAGGGTTTTTTTTTGGGCGCTGATCACGATTTTAAGGTACAAATTTACGAACTCCATATTCCGGTAAATTTAACCCACCAACCCTTCAACGGAATCATCTCAAAATATAATCTAGTTCCAGATGTCGTTATAATACATACGTGTACCAAATTTCAAACGAATATCTCAATTTTATTTTATCAACCCTTTTCATAATGGAGTAGGGGTGGTGGGGGGTTGAAAAATATTATAAATGTTGGAGTATGAGTGTTAACTCAACAAAAATCAAGCAGTGTTTATAAACATTCATCTTAATTTAAATATTATGAAGTTAAAATGACTAAGAGCACGAGGCAGCTTTATGAACGATATACGTATAAAAATGCTAAGTAAGATTATTACTAATAAAAAATACTTTTTAAGTTAGTTGATTCTGTGCATTTGCTAATATTAGGCGTACCTTCCAAGTGCTTAATATATTATGAATTAAAGAGTGAATTGAAAGTAAAATAACAGTGTTTTAATTAGGCCCTTTCTATAGGTTATGGGGCCAGATATCGCAGTGACTTGAATAAATCTTTTCGGATATACCGTGCGTGTAATTAGTGACTGAGTGTTCAAAGAAAACTCTTCCTAGTGACTCAAATCAAAGACAATGGAAAATAAAGGTGCAAAGAGACATATTAAACCATTTGATGGTGAAAAATATAGTGTCTGGAAATTTAGAATAAGGGCAATTTTATCTGAATTTGACGTGCTACAAGTGGTAGACAATGACATTCCGGATCCTCTAACCGATGAATGGAGAAAATCTTAACGAATTGCAAAAAGTGTGATAGTGGACTATTTGTCAAACTCATTTCTTGGTTTCGCAAAAACGGAAAAAACGGCAAAAAAAAATATGCAAGATTTGGACACAATATATGAACGGAAAAGTCTAGCCTCTCAGTTAGCACTAAGAAAAAAACTACTAAGCCTAAAACTACAGGGCGATACGCCATTAATACAGCATTTTACAACATTTGATGATCTGATTGGTGAATTGTTAGCAGCAGGAGCCAAACTGGAGGAAACAGACAAAGTGTCACATTTACTCCTAACCCTACCTAACTTTTATGATGGTGTGATAACAGCATATGAAACACTATCAGAGAACAATCTGAGTTTAGCCTTTGTAAAAACGAGGCTACTTGATCAAGAGGTCAAACTGTCACATGAAAGTCGTGACACAAGTAAAAAGGTGCTTCTAAGTGAAAAGAAACATCACATACCAGAAGAAAATAATCATTTTAAATTGTCAAACATCCCTCCCTAATCCTAGCAACAAATGTTGGACCAAATTGTATGTATCTCCCAGAATGCACAAGGAAGGTATAATAAATAATTTAGAATAATGTATGTCGGAGACGTCCCCTCTACGTTCCCCGTGGGGACGCCTACTAACTCATAATTCAGTGGAGTCAAAAGAACGTTGTCAACAAGTACCGATTAAGGAATGTAAAGAGTAAACATTTCGAAGATGTGGTCGTGTAAACCATGAGGACGTCTGGAGCCGCTGGGAACCAGCCCTCTTCCCGGCGAGCGGAACAACATGCCTGATGATCCCGCAGATAAGTACCTAGTCTTAAGATAAACTCGGTGGAGAATAGTTGAAATCGCGGGACTGGCAGTAGTGGACTGCTAGCTCCAGTATTTTGGTGGTATTGTTTGTATTTTCAATCCTAAGACACTTACCTGTTTAGATAAATCATACCTCATGTTATTTTGTTATTTATGCGACTATTATTTAAGTGATTTTATTGTGTTTACCAATGTGTGGCCTAAATCTAATAGATCCGCCCTAAAACGCCCCTTGCCCCTCGTCGATTCCGACATGTATAATATTACTGCAGTTAATTTTTTTAATTTAGATTAACTTTTTTTTAATTAATTTTTGAGGGGGGCGTGTTGGAGTATAAGTGTTAACTCAACAAAAATCAATCAAAGTGTTTATAAACATTCATCTTAATTTAAATATTACGAAGTTAAAATGACTAAGAGCACGAGGCAGCTTTATGAACGATATACTTACGTATAAAAATGCTAAGTAAGATTATTACTAATAAAAAATACTTTTTAAGTTAGTTGATTCTGTGCATTTGCTAATATTAGGCGTACCTTCCAAGTGCTTAATATATTATGAATTAAAGAGTGAATTGAAAGTAAAATAACAATGTTTTAATTAGGCCCTAAAAAATCTGACACTTTGGCTTCTAGTACATACACCGAATTTCAAGTTTCTGTACTCTTACCAACTTGTTTTACTTATATTCCCCTATTTACCCCTAAATAACCCCCAACCCTTCAACGGAATCATCTCAAAATATAATCTAATTCCAGACTTCGTTATAATACATACGTGTACGAAATTTCAAATGAATATCTCAAGTTTATTTTATCAACCATTTAACGATAGGGTAGGGGTGGTGGGGGGTTGAAAAATATTACAAAAAAATCTGAGGCCTTTTACTTCTAGTACATACATTGAATTTCAAGTTTCTGTACTCTTACCAGCTCGCTTTACTTATTTTCCCCTATTTACCCCTATTTAACCCCCAACCCTTCACCGGATATCCTCAAAAACAATCCAGTTCCAGATCTCGTTATAATATATACGTGTACAAAATTTCAAGTCAATATCTTAAACCGTTCCGGAGAAAACGTGCGGACAAAAAAAGTTAGACAGACAGACAGACAGACAGACAGACAGACAGACAGACAGACAGACAGACAGACAGACAGACAGACAGACAGACAGACCGACAGACAGACATAGACAGACATTTTTTTTTGCTCAAATTTAAAATCTCGACGTTTCATGACATTCTAAACCTATTTCAAGAAGAAAAAAATTTAATTTTTTTGCGATTAAAATAATAAATTTATGTAAATATCAATGTATTTTACAAATTTGTCAGTAAATAATTTTTAAAAAATGGAAAGCAATAAAAATTAAAATTAAGTCATTAAATAATTGAAAAATCAGTTAAAAATCATTAACGAAAAGAGAAATTTGACAGTTTACATGTACGTTTGCATGCTGAGTTGACATACCTAGATACATTTATTAATAAATTCTTTTACACATAATGCTTTGAAATATTACTTTGATATTTCTGTTGTTTACTAAACTTTGATTCTTTTCTTTGAAACAATTCAAGTTTAATTGTGGATATTATTTAAACATGGTGATTACACGTTCTCTGAATTAACAGACTTAGTTTTGACTTTGGGAGAATGTTTTGGTAACGCTGCTGCAGCTATAAAATGTTATGAAGATAAATTCCCGAACAGAACTGTTCCTGATGCCAAAACTTTTTAAGTCATTAAATAAGAATATTGGTTTAGCGGAAATATACTAACTCTTAGTTGTGTCCCATTTATCCGTTGAAAGGTACTGTTATGTGTTGGCGGGTGTTCCGGGGCGGGAACATGAGGATAGTGGAATTTGTCTGTCTCTCCATCTGTCGTCAATATCACCGTCTCCCGAAATAGAAGGGTGAAGAAGTTTATGCTGTGTTGCCGTCGTCGCGACGCGTCGTGGAGTATGTCGGTTATGTTAGCGGTAAGCCCCAATAGCTCTATCGGAGATCAAACCGGTGTCTGTACCTCGCCCCCAACGATAATAGATATACTTTATTGTATTGTCACCAGACTTACACGTGTGTAAAATTTTAAAGCTCTAGCGTAATTAAAACTAGTCGAAATTTTCATGGCAAGATTTGCCGGACAAAGAAAGTGTCTTAATAAAAGTGTTATAAAAAAACAGTACGCCCATGGCTGATCCATGTCTGAGTGATTTATTACTGGTATGTATATTCCAAACAGGGTTATAGGTACATGTTTAAAACCATGAAATTTGGCGATTAAAAAAAACAGCAACTGTCCACCGCATTTTGACGCCAAACATTTTCTAGTACTTGGACTATTACTGAAGAAAACGTGTTATAGAATTACCTAAATCCGAGCCTAAATCATTCGAAGTCATCCAATGGTATATCAACGGATTATTATTAATAAACAAACTTTACAAAAAATACAGTTTATTAGATATCAAGAGTTCATAAAACATCAAATGAAAACTATCAATTATCTTATGCAGTTAATAATGGCCCAACGAGACTTGCATTTAAATACATTCATCTTTCCTTATTATTATTATTATGTAACACACGTCAACCGATTCAAGGTTAACATGATAGTCATTAATTTTTTAACATGGCTAGAAGGCATAATTGGTGTTACCGAAATAGTTTATAGTAAAAATAGAATTATTTGTAATATCCTCGACTATTTGTGGATATACTGCTTATACTTATGGAATATTAATATTTGAATATATCAAGAAGCATCTACCAATGAACAATTTCCATTTTTTAACGATACTCTGAATATCACCATCACTAAATTATAATAGATTTAGTAATGGAAATCAATGAGAACTTTTCAATTAGACTGTTTTTTTTCTCAATTGAGAAATTCGGTCTTGTAGAGTATTAGTTATAATAATTGTTAGGATGTGTTGAATTTGACAGTAAATAAATGATGATATTAGAGAGTTATTGCAAAACGAAAAGGGGCTGACTTTATTAAAAGAAACTTTAAATAAAGTATCCTGTATTCCAATTTATCATCCATTTTTAAAGTGAGTTATTGCAACGGTGTCCTCCTCATACCTTATGTTAATACTTTATTTTGACAATTTTCCCTAACCTAAAAAATCCAAATTGGGCATTGCCGGTATTATTATCATTTGTTCGAGTTTAAAATGAATATGGAAGAACAATTAGAAGTTAGTAGCTATCCTAGCTGGTGTTAATGATGAATAAATTGAAATGTTACTTCTACATAACATAATTGATATTTATGTCGGTAATGAACAAATTAACGCTATAGACCCAGTCAACTTCGATTTAAATAATATGACTGACGATGAAATAGAAGTTAATTTTCGTTTTCAAAGGTGGGATATAATACGATTGCGAAATTACGTCTTCCTCATATTATTTGAATCTCACACGTTTTTTATCTTTTTCTTGTGCCACTGTTGCCAACAAAAGTAACAATTTCCTTAGGGAATTTTCGTCTGATGCAAGTTTCGACAAAAAGTTCCTAAATGTGTCAAAATTAAGGTGCTTTTAATAAAGGAAAGCCTTGCCCGTATTTAAGTTAAATACAGGATGCCTGTATTTTATTAAAAGAAAATGCTTAACGATATTTTCAATGCGCATGCGTACATGTCAAATTAAAGGAAACTTTTATTAAAGGATCTGTAAACCGAAGTTGCAATATCTCTCTATTAAGACCAAGTGCCATATATTCTTTATTTTGTTCTTTAATCATTTCTGACTGAGTTACCTTTTCTACGGTTTCTTCTAGAGAGTTTCATCTAGCTGAAGCTGTTCTGACAGTTTGTGATCCCGTATACCTACAACAATTCTGTCTCTTATGAATTCGTCTACTAGGGTTCCATAATCACAACTCTTTGCCAACTGCCTCAGACTGTCAATATAATCTTTAGCAATTTCTCCCTCATATTATAATGACGTAGGTTGAACTCAGCCCTTTCATAAATTATATTTTTCTGTCCAGGTAAAGTGGATCTCGAATAGAGTTTTCACTTCATCACATATTTCTAAACTTTCTTTTATAAGAGAACAATTAATGAGTGCTGAAAAGATAGATAAAGTAAATGCGGCGATGGCTCTAGAAATGAGAAAATTAAGGGTAAAAACACATCACTATGTACAAGATGTAGTGCAAAATCAGAACATTCTTTCAAGGAATGCCTAGCGATAAACGAAAAATGTAGTCAATGCAAGATTAAGGGATATTATGCCAAAATGTGCAAGACACAGTTAATGAAATGTGTAGAATTGCCTACTAATAGTGACTCCAGTGGAAGTTCTAGCGAAAGCAAGGATAGTATTGAAAGTTCAAACTCATCGAGAGATACTGTGGAAATCAAGAATATTAGCGAAGTATCAAAACCATGGTTAGTAGATTTAAAAATTATTGATAAAAACGTGGGATTCAAAGTAGACTCAGATGCAGATAAAACTATTATAACACCAAAGACTTTTAAAAAACTGTATAAGAATAGCGATCTAAAACTTAAATCTACCAAAACTAAATTAATAGGACCAGGAGAAAGCAAAAATTCCGAGTTAAAAATAAAAGGAGTTATTAAAGTTCCTGTAAAATGGGAAGAGAAAAAGTAATAAAAATGTTTGTTGTTGAAATTGCAGAAAACCTTTTAGGCAGACCAGCACTGGAAGCACTAAAAATAGTTGAGTGTTCAGGAATACAGATTTTACAGATCAATAAATCAGAAAGAGAGAGAAATTTGTTCAACAAAGAGGAGATAAAAAACAAATTTCCAGATCTCTTCAATGTTTTGGGAAAATTAAAACATTTTCGATATTCAACAAAATTTAAAAAACACTGAACCTGTACCAATTCAAACTCCGAGAAGAATATTGTTGCCACTATTAGAAAGGGGAGTTAAATGACACATCAAGAAAAGGAGTTATTAAAGAAATTCATGAAGCGACCGAGTGGTGTTCACCTATGATAGTTGTTAGTAAACAAAAAGGTGTTCCTATCTGTACCAACTTCACGGAATTAAATAAATATGTTGTTAGAGAGAGATATTCGTTACCAACAATAGAAGAAACCATGGGGAACATCAAAAATGCTAAATACTTCTCAAAACTTGATTGTGCAAAGAGATTTTGGCAGCTTAATAATACATGAACATAGTCAAAGGTATATGACATTTGTCACACCCTTTGGAATATTGCCATTTGGAATTTCCACTAGACCTGAAATTTTTCAAAATATGCTGAAGAACATTATGACAAAACAAGGGTTACTTGACATTTTAGTACATGCCGATGATATTCTGGTAAAAGGTGCTACTATTGCACACAATGAAAACCTTATGAAAGTATTATCAATTCTAAACAAAAGAGGAATATCTCTCAATTATGATAAATGCCAGTTGGGACTTACAGAAAATTAAGAATTGCGAAAAATGCATAAGAAATTCCAAACTCGCAACAGAACCAATGCTTTCATTAGAAATTCCCTCACTATCATGGAACGCCATTGGAATCGACATCATGGAATTGCATGGATTGATATATTTGGTAATTTAGGATTATTATAGCCGTTGGCCTGAAATTTTTAAACTGAACAATATTAAATCAGCTAGGTACAGTAATCAAGAGTCTAAGAGAAACTTTCGCTCGATATGGAATACCTAAAAATGTCAGATCAGACAATGCCAGATAGTTTACCAGTCAAGATTTTAAGACATTCTCCAAAGAGTATAAGTTTAAGACCATTTCAAGTAGCCCAAGTTATCCTCAAGCGAACGGTCAAGCTGAGAGTGCAGTAAAGCTAACAAAAAATATTTTAAAGAAAAGCGAAGATCCATATCTAGGGATTATTGGCTTATAGAAATACAATTTTATAATGTGGAGCTTCACCAGCGCAGCTCATGATGGGCGGCAAAAGACCAAGAAAAAATTTTCCTGTGCATGAGAGGAAATTAAAACCAAAATTACCCAACCATGATAATGTTCAATAAAACATGAAAAAGGATAAAGAACAACAAAAGACATCGG
The DNA here is from genome assembly GCA_963583905.1 of Stenurella melanura. Taxonomy (NCBI): domain Eukaryota; kingdom Metazoa; phylum Arthropoda; class Insecta; order Coleoptera; family Cerambycidae; genus Stenurella; species Stenurella melanura. Next base: position 202,538,581 of record OY757309.1, read on the forward strand.
GTAAGGGACTTGGAAAAATTGCATGTAGGTGATAGAGTATGGATAATAACAGAGAATAAAGAAAAATTTTAACTAAGAGGACAGAGGAACCACGATCAACAATGTAGAAACTGAACAGGGAATATTAAGAAGAAATAGAATACATTTACAGCTCTTACCATTTGAACACAAACAATTGGAAAATAGAGAACTGAGGGAAGAGATAGCAGAGAATGATGTAGAAGATAATTCAGAAGAGAAAGAAAGAAGATATGTAATTGAAAAGAAAGAAGAGTAAAAAGTAGAAAGACCAAGAAGAAAATCTGAACTCCCTTTGAAATTAAAGGACTATATTATACTGAAATAAAGAAAGGGAGATGTAGAGTATTAATTATATTAATTGTTAGGGTGTGTTGAATATGACAATAAATAAATGATGATATTAAGAACAAGTGTCATAGTATATATTCTTTAAGATAATTATATTATAAAGATATATAATACAATACAATACAGGTCTTAAGCGTTCTTACCAGAATAAGTCATTACAAAGCCTGCCTGGGACAAAATAACACCGAAACCGGGTTCGCATGTTACAAGTGATTAATATTTTTTTTCTACTCCCTACATAGAAAATACTATTTTGCTCCCTAATTTCAGGGAGCAAAGTAGTACTTTTCCTCCCTCGGGAGGAAAATACTTTGCCTCCCTAGGGAGGAAAATACTTTGGCTCCCTCTGGAAGCAAACAAGTAAAGCTACTAATTTAGGAAACTTAATGTCGATATTGTCTTTAATTTGGAGTGTAGATCGCAACATGCTGTATTTACTCCATAATGTTGAAGGCTTCAAATCGGCGCATTTTTTGGAAAAGTAAAATAGGACCACTTCTTAACATATTTTTCTTATTTGCCTAGTCTCCATCCAACATTTAAATAGCTGGTACGCTTTTTCATATTTTTCACGAGACTTTAACGGTAATAGATTTAACGAAACCACGTTTGCTTCTTCCAGAATCTTGAGGAACTTCATCTTCACATTCGGAATACATTATTATAAACATTTTGGAAGTTTGTTTATTTTGAAAACAAGAAGCAACCTTAGTAACGTTCCATGTACCTACTTTGATTTTTTTAAATATTTACTTATCTAAATGCCTATTATGACATTTTGACATATTTGGTTTTTTGATTGTCATGCATAAGAAAATATAATAAAATATATGTAAAACCAATGTAAAAAACACTGTAAATGGTCGTAGAAAAAATCGTATGTATTACACAGGAGCAAAGTGCCATTTCCTCCCTTGGATAATCAAACTATCCGCGGGAGGAAATTATGCACTTTTCTCCCTTGAAATACAAATAGCTATTATTAACAATATAATAGCAACAAATATTGGTACTTTTATGCTCTTTTGTCAATATCTTGCAACCTAGAGACGGACGGACAGACCATCAGACGAACGGACAGATGACGAACCAATTGAAAATTGTTCAGAATTACAGGACTAATATAATTATAATTTTTTTTCTCTGCGGGCAATATTTACGATTTTAGAAATGTAAATTAAATTTCGGTTTTTGTATTTTCGAAGAGTATAACAATAGATACGGAAAAAATGTATTAGACGTTTTTGCAGAGAATTTTATAAGCCTAATTTCTGTATAAACATAATTCCGATATCGCTAATGGTTAGCCAGATATAGGTAAGCAAAAAACTGAATTGACGCACCATTTTTCCAAGATTGCGGCTCGAGCCAACAGGTGAAGATGGAGATTTTTAGTATGTACAATAGGAACTCCGAATGAACATCTTTGACAAGTTTCAAAACTTTCTCCGTCTTTTCCTATTTGACTGGAGTAGTTATACTGTGGAACGGTGTATGTTATTGATTGATTGATTGATTTGCCAGCGTAAGGTGGGCATTGCTGCCGATTCCGGGCATCCATGGAGGTTCGTTCCAACACGCAGCTTGGAACGGTGTATGTTATATAAATAAATGAATTAATTACTGTATTTGTTCCATCGACGAACTATTAAATTTAGGGTTTCCGACAAATCCGAAAAACAAACAACATTGTTAACAGGTGTCATTTGACCTTTTGTTCCACGTTGCATTGCATAAAAATTACATAATAAAACACCCAACGTGATTATATAAAACTTATACATATATGCATATACTGACCTCCTCCGGTTTCGTGGCTTTATCCAGTGATGCCCCCATTGTAAGGAGATATCTCTGAAAATGAAAAACGTGTTTTAACATAATTGTATTACGAGTTCGATTACAGAAGAAACTTTGGTTGTTGTAAATAAAATAGTAGAAAATATTACAAAAAAAGAGAAATGTTGTCAAATTTCATTCAAGGTGTATAAATAAACTAAATGTCTATAAAACGAGAACAAAACTATTTTGCTAGATAAAGAAGTAACATTTTGGCGTATGCCACACCGACAGATTCTCACTAATGAATAACACAATTTTGTAGCACTCGACAGCTTCACTTCACGACATGCTATCATACTATAAGGTCGTGAAGACATCGGAGCACGCGTAGAAGACAGTGTGGCATTCGCGGAGATGTTACTTTCTTATCTAGCATCATTAAAAATTGTTTTGTTCCTGTCTTATGCATTATAAACACTTTTAAATAGGTAACATGGCCAGCAGTATATATTTTACATGAAATACCTACTTCGTTATCTGCCATATTTGTATTGAATCGGGCGACGTCGATACACACACCACACAATATGCAAGAGTACTATTTTATATTTCAATTTCAAACACAGTACTGTATGAAATGTATTTCAATTACTTTTTCAATATAAATAATGACATTATGCATTTTCTTTTCAAATTTTGACTAATGACAGCAGTGAAATGTCAAAATTGTACACATTTTAAAATTTGTTTCGAGCAGCCATTTATGCAACGTAATAACTAATTTAAAAGAGCGCTGTGTCTGTAATGAAAACAAGCTTCGCCGATTTAGTGCACTTTTTCTATTACGTGGAACACGTATAGTTGCCTTCATATTTCCAAGGCACATAAAAAATTCCCGTCAAAGGAGTCCGCGCGGCTGTATCATTGAATATAGGTGGAGAGCCGGCTGTATATAGGCCAGTAGAATTAGCTCATGGGGAGGCTAATCTTGGATGAAATTCCTTACAGGTAACCACATGGTATATTCGATGTATTCATTGATAAGGAACATACCTGTGAATTTCCTCCCATTTTAGAGTGGGGGAACATTTTTTAATTAACGTCTTTTTGTGCAAAATCACGAAAAATCGAGTTTTTTAGGCATAGCTCTAAGCCAATTGACAATAGCCATATTTGATGTTATACGTTTCGTAGGTGATATAAAGACAGTTCATTTGCCACACGAATAATTTAAATCGGTTAATAATTTTTTTAAATAATCGAAAAGAACTGTCGAAAAAATCGAAAATTTCAATAATTTTTAATTCCGTGAAAAATTTTCTTATATCCTTAGAACTTGGTGAAAACATGTCTTATGTAACTCTGAAGCTACCATAAAATTTTCATCAAAAAATATTCATAACTTTTCGAGAAAATTCATTTGTTTATAAAAAAGGTCTAAAATGTTTAATTCAATCTGACCCAGTTCCCGTCATCAAAAATGACTCATCCGGAGTTCATTTTTTTCGTTGTGACGTCTAGTTTACGAATACATTATTGGCATAATGATTTTTTAATATTTTCATCAACAAAATGGCGTTTGAAAAAGTACGACTTTTTCGGGCAGAGTTTTTTGCGAATATCTTAATAACAAATTAATCTACTGGCATAAAACTTTCATAATCTGGTAGCTCGTATTTTTACACGAATTTGAAAAAAAAATTATTGTTGTAAGATGTTTAGAAGCCGAGATAATTTTTTTAGTTGTTAATTACGCCATTTGTTTATTTATTAACATAAACATTTGAAATTTACATAGTAACTAGTTGAAGACTTGATTTTTGTAACTCAGTGAACTGTCACGTGTAATGTTATGTATTAAGGTACGTAATGTCAATTTTTGACGTTTCTGTTTTGGTGAAAATTTTTGCACGTATTGATACTATTCGTACTGTTCATTACTGTTTTAACTAGTAGATGAAAGTAGCAACGTGGTATCTGTGTGCGAATGTACTAACTGTCTTTTCCGATTTGATCAGTTAAACTTCAATGGGCTTGTTCCATGAAATTCTTTTTATATGGTTTTTATACTTGTTCATATAGTACTCGATATTCTCATTCTACACTTAAATTTTCGTATTATTAACTTTTTCCGTTCTCGAGATATAAGGAGTTGAAATTGGTAATAGTTGCAAAAACCGAGCGCTCATATGTGACGTCACTATACGTAAGTGACGTAAGAAAAAGGCTTTCTGGGACCTTTCAAATTTAACCTGAAAACTCGAAAAACATGGAATTTTTAAACGCTGATAACTAAATAAATACGTCGAGTGAAAGTTCGTTCTATGTCTCCAAGGAAAGGAGAAGGTCGGCGATCAATTCTAATCGTAAATTGCATGGTCAAAATCGAAAATTCGTCCCGACAGGCACGATAGAAAATTGTAATTATTTGACATTTCACCAAATTGTACTCCCCTACTGTCAAGTAGTAAACAAAACAAAGAATGCTTTGAAAACACTTATAATATTGAGATCGCCGAGTCTATGCGTATAGTGACGTTGCGCCTGGCCACGCCCCATTTTCGCGAGATGGAAATTTGTAATAGTTTTTAAGATACTAAACGTGCGAATAATATTCTAATTTTTTGCAGATCCATTAATTTATACTTGCACTTTCGATTTATGAAATAAAAAAAAAATGCTGAACAAGCCCATTTTCAAATATACTGATTAACAAAGTGGTGTGCTCGAATTAGGGCTTGTTAAATTCTCGCGATTTTATCCAAATAGCTATGACTTCAAGAATTTCCAGAGGGGAAGGGAACATAGATGATATTTCGATGGAAATTGTGACAGTAGATACCGTTTACCAGATTTTAACTCAGACAGTCTAGTCATTTTACTGAGTTAAAAAATTCCTGTTTATCCCTAAAGGAGGCAGAGACTTAAAACATATCGTCCATTTTGTTTATAATATTTCATGCTGCCTCAAGTCAAAACCACATGCACAACTTTCATATATTTATTTGCTTCTATAAATGTATAATAGTCCAGGGATTGAGCATAAAATCTAGGTGAAATAAAATTAATTAATTATCCGTACATTTTGATACTTAGAAAATTTTCCGCATCAACTCCGACAAGATACCACGTGGCCGAGCTAAATTTTCACGCAAATGCATCGAAATTAAATTTTGCCAACTCTTCACACATATATGCTGACTGCTCCTATAAGCATGATTTTACTGTAAATAATTGCTTGCTATTGCTTGGTATTTGCACACCGTTTTCTTTGCTTACTACTTACTGCTGTTTTTACCGATTTATTTATTTCTTTGCTTCTTACTTTTGCTATCAATTAAAATGTAGATACCAATGTACCTGACACATTTAAGCTCTGGTTATTCCGTTATTTATTTATTTGGTTTTCTCTTTCATTGTATTATTGAATTTTATATATTAATAAACTTTGTTATCTACCAACACGTGTTTTTTACTGCTGAATGTGAGTGAAAGTCTAAGTTGCCATCCAGGACCCCTGGGCATAACCGTTTCTCCACTGTAGCTATCCCAGCCCTACTGCAACGGGCGCTCGAGATCACGCTCAGCGTCAAAGTAACCCCCTTCCACTTGTTAATAATTTTCTTACTTTTTATTGGGTATTTTGCCACTGAAAAATATTTAAAAATTTTAATGAAAAAATCTCTGCGCCAAACGGATCAGACAGAGGTTGGTTCTTGAATACTTGACGATAGCTTTCATTTTCAGTTTCTAGTTTATTACATTGTTCTAGTTTATATATTTTTAGGTGTGAGACTTTTTGAAATAGTCAAGTATTCAAAAACCAACCTCTGTCTGATCCGTTTGGCGCAGAGGTTTTTCATTAAAATTTTTAAGTATTTTTCAATGGCAAAATACCCAATAAAAAGTAAGAAAATCTGAATATGCCACAAATAGACAATTGCAGACAATAATTAATAATTTATTTGAACATCAATCATGCATACACCTTCCCCTTTTGTATATCCGCATAAACCCAGTAAAAGGTACGTACAATGCAAATCAAATTTATACAGTGTAGTATATGAACTAAGGTAAAAGTATTTTTAAACGTATACTATAAACCACAATCTTGCTCTTTCATTAGTTTGTTATTAAGTACTCATTCGGCACTCCGCTCCTCGAATAGAAGGCAAAAGAAATGTTTTATTTAAATTGTTTATAACAAATTTATTAACAATATTTCAACAATGTTAATACGGTAGTTAATATTTCATCGTGGGACCCCAAATTAAAATAAAAAACGTCGAAATGGCATCATAAATGAAGCAGACACATCGATTTTTTTTTTGTCGGAATTTGAAGTCGCTTGACCGAAAACGTTAACGTGGACACCTGAGGGCGGGACACGAAGACTCATTCAGCTGTAGTGTACAAAAATTGACCTTACGACCCTTAATACATATTATACGTGACAGTTCGCTGAATTACAAAAATCAAGTCTTCAACTAGTTACTATGTAAATTTCAAATGTTTATGTTAATAAATAAACAAATGGCGTAATTAACAACTAAAAAAATTATCTCGGCTTCTAAACATCTTACAACAATATTTTTTTTTTAAATTCCTGTAAAAATACGAGCTACCAGAATATGAAAGTTTTATGCCAGTACATTAATTTGTTATTAAGATATTCGCAAAAAACTCTGCCCGAAAAAGTCGTACTTTTTCAAACGCCATTTTGTTGATGAAAATATTAAAAAATCATTATACCAACAATGTATTCGTAAACTAGACGTCACAACGAAAAAAATGAGCTCCGGATGGGTCATTTTTGATGACGGGAACTGGGTCAGATTGAATTAAACATTTCAGACCTTTTTTTATAAACAAATGAATTTTCTCGAAAAGCTATAAATATTTTTTGATAAAAATTTTATGGTAGCTTCATGGTTACATAAGACATGTTTTCACCAAGTTCTAAGGATATAAGAAAATTTTTCACGGAATTAAAAATTATTGAAATTTTCGATTTTTTCGACAGTTCTTTTCGACTATTTAAAAAAATTATTAACCGATTTAAATTATTCGGGTGGCAAATGAACTGTCTTTATATCACCTACGAAACGTATAACATCAAATATGGCTATTGTCAATTGGCTTAGAGCTATGCTTAAAAAACTCGATTTTTCGTGGTTTATGCTCAAAAAGACGTTAATTGAAAAATGTTCCCCCACTCTAAAATGGGAGGAAATTCACAGGTATGTTCCTTATCAATGAATACATCGAATATACCATGTGGTTACCTGTAAGGAATTTCATCCAGCGGTTTTTCTAATTCTACTGGCCTAATAGATTTCCTATGAATAAGATACATGAATATCTTTATGTGAGTGAGTAAGTACTACCACAGACATACAGGGAGCCACTTTTCATTTTTGCAAATTTTGCCCGCGTCATTTCCGGGCACGATTTTTTGTGTCATCGAATACATGAATTGAACTTACGTCAAAATGTAGGTTTTGGGGTATACAATGAGATTGTTTGTAGTGGGCTTACCAGGCTTAATTTGTCCGCAACCCTGAGTCACCCTCGATTAAAGTTTTTTTTTCTGTTTTCTTAAGTCATCGAATACATGAATTATTTTTTTTAAGTTAAAGTACAAGCTTTCTAGTTATTAAAAAAAATAGGCTGCCTTTTCTTATTTGCCCGCATCCTCTCATTTTGGCGTCACTTCAGGTAAAATTCCGAGCAAAATTTGCTTATATGAAAAGTGGCTCCCTGCAGGTCTGTGGTAGTACTTATACTCACTCATACAAAGTTTTTCATAATATAATTATTAATCAATTAGTATTATTATTTATTTTCACCATTTCCGGAACCATTTTTATTAAAATTTTGTATAGTACCACAATTTAATCTTCGGGTGACCGTAGTGACGAAACTAGCCATAGCACAGGAGGTTTGTGCCCATTGGGACATTTAATCAGCATCACGTGAAGTATAATACCATGAGATTATTTCACAATGTATGTTTATGTTAAATATACAATCCGGAACACTTAAAAACTCAATACATTTTGGAATTTTTTTTTGCGGCTACGTATTTTTAAATTCGGTTTGTAATTTGAAACTATTAGTTCCCTCCAATAGTCGTGACATCCATGTTTTCGCATGCGCAGTATAGCGTAGATGAAATATCTGTGTGGCAGCACTGAGTTTCAAACTTCACTAAGAAAAACTGACAGCGTAGCACAGTGTAGCAGTTAGGTTAGTTTTTCTGGTGTTGTTTATTTTGCGGTTTTGTTTTGAATTGTTAATTTATAAGGCGTTGTGTATGGAGTTATACATAATCGGTTGTTTTTTTTTTGCATCAAGTGATATAATTTTACGAGTATTGTTAAAAACATCAGGTAAATTTCTACCCCAAGAAAATGTTTATACCTACTCATTTTAATACACTCGACATTGAAATAGTCCATATTTTTCGCAAAGAATTCCTGAATTATAATGTAGTTCACTTCAGGTAAATTTTCAGTGGTAGGCACCATTATGTAATCATTAGTAAAAAATGATAAACTAACACAAACACACAAAGCAAACTGTCATACGTGTGACTCTTCTTCTACTTCTTTTATATTGCCAGTGCGGATGTGAGGAATCTTAACACAAACAAATATTCCTAGAGTTAGTTGTAAACCATGACGTCAGATAAAATTTAAAATTATTGACGATGCCTCTTATTGATTTATGAATAATTAACAAATAATAAAGAAATGGTATTTACCAATACATTATTCTTGTATATTCTACTATTCAAATTGATAAATATTTTTAAGTTTTTCTTTAACATGAAATAACCCTATTTCAGCCAATTCGATAGGGACCGCTTTTCCATTAGTGCGTGGTCTTTTGGACGAAAACAAATTCTGTCTGTCGGTCGGTCTGTAACTGTTCTTATGCGCACTAATTGTGCGTGGGAATGGTTTAAGATATTGACTTGAAATTAGGGATAATTTATCTAGTGTCAATTTGAAAATCAAAAAAAGACCGACAAAGGACTAGTTCATGATACCAGCGATGTCATGAGCGTCGACCGACAATTTCGGCGTTTTCGTTTAATAATACTGGGATGCGATATCTGGATGTGAAAGTGGTGATTTATTCGGCAGCGGTTTTTTATATTATGTGAATATTTTAAACATACTACACTGTAAATTTTTTTGTCATAATTTTAAGTTTCAAGATTGAGTGGATAATTATTGTTAATTTACTTATAATGTCATAATGCAGAAATATTACAAAACAATAAGCAATTTGAAAACAAACTAAATGAACTGCATTTAATTACGGGAACTTTTAACCTTTCATTTATGGAATTGCATGATAAATACTTAGCTTCGGCGAAACCTCCAACGCGCAACGTATAAATATATATATATATATATACATTTATTCCTAACGAGCGATGGCGCCTACCTTCAACGTTTTGAATCTTTTGATATATCAGACCTTGGCCTTCCCATTAGTTCAATCTTTATCGTGAATGTTGTTGGACTGAGTATGATGTAAATATTAGGTGTTGTTTAATTATTAAATTAGTATTCTTGAATATATTTTGATATCTGAATATATTGTATTAGTATTTTTTATATAACCTTATTTGTTCGTGTTAGACTTATCTCCTTCTCTGGGTGGAGGTTCGCTGCTGCTAATCGGCCGAGTTCTCTGCTAACTTTATAATATAATTAGGTTTCTTATAATAAATACAATTTAGTAAATTCAAACACATTTTACTTTATTTTCACGGCATTCACGGTTAACAAAATCCGCCTTCTCCTTTTACTTCCACATCCTCGCAGTGGAGTGGTAATAGTAAAGTAAAAAATCTATTTTTCTTTTTGTTAAAATAGGCTTAAATTTGAGCGAAAACAAAAATTCTGTATGTCGGTCGATCGATCTGTTGGTCGATCTGTAACTTCTTTTCTGTGCACGTTTTCGCAGGAACAGTTTAAGTTATTGACTTAAAGGTAGACACACATATGTATAGTTGTCTCCATATATTTACTGCACATAAAAAACCTCAAAGCTGTGCCGCTTATACGTACAGATGGGAGAGCGGGGCGTGTTCATATTTGGTAGAAAATGGTAAATCATAAATACAAGGTATTACTTAATACATAGAACAACACAGTTCTCGCGTATAGTATGTACTGCCATAATTAAAAGAAGCTAACCATTATACAGGGTGTTTGGTGCGTCGTGTGCCAAATTGAAATGGCCGACAAAAAGGGTTATCTGCTATCCTCGATCGAGGCTAAGCTCGACCTTTTATCTTTTTAATGAAAAAATCCCAAATTCTACATTTAATTTCAAATGATAAAAAAAAGTATTAGGCGTAGACTGCGAATTTCATTTTTATTTTGATGTGTATTGTTGAAGGGTTCTTTTAAATCCAAAATTACTGGCATTAGTCATCTAGTTCTTTTTTTATTCACTCGCAAACTTTCGGAATAAGTAAAATTTAAATTTAAACTTAGACTTTACATGGCTATAAAAAAGAACTCAGAGCAAGTGGAATCTTCCAACTCCCTCAAAAATTCTCTAGTCTATCCTCTTGATAGTGATGTGCCACATGTCATAAAAATCTTTTAATAACTTCGAGAATTCGCTAAATTAATGAATCGGGTGACATAAGGCTAATATTAAAAATTCCGAATAAAAAATTATTTTTGCTTAAATTATGCATGGGAAACAGGTAAGATCTGTTATCTCACTCTTGCGAAGTAAAATTTATCTTCTATTTCTTTCTGTTCATTGGTTTTCTTGAAATAAAGAAACAATTACATTTTTATCATTTATTAAAAAAATTTAAAAATCTTGCTCAAAGTGTTGGTCTCTGTTGCGAATGCAGGCCCGACATCTGCTTCGTATTTCGACAGTTGTTGTATGAAGTCGTATTTCCTCCCTAATTGTACCGAAAGCCGTTTCTATGCGTTGGACAAGTTTCTCCCTAGTCGCAACCTCCGTCGCGTACACGAGCTCTTTGGCACATCCCCAGACATAAAAATCCAACGCAGTTAGGTCTGGGGAACGTGGAGGCCATTTAATAGGGCCATCCTGCCCAATCCACGCATTTGGGAACACATTATCTAGATATTCTCTTACAATCAATCGCCAGTGCGCGGGAAAGCCGTCATTTTGAAAAACTATAGGCGTATGCGTAGATTGGGCGGGATGGCCCTATTCAATGGCCTCCACGTTTCCCAGACCTAACTCCGTTGGATTTTATGTCCGAAGTCGTGCCAAAGAGCTCGTGTACGCGACGGAGGTTGAGACTAGGGAGGAACTTGTCCTCTTGTCCAACGCATAGAAATGGCTTTCGGTACAATTAGGGGGGAAATACGACTTCATACAACAACTGTCGAAATACGAAGCAGATGTCGGACCTGCATTCGCAACAGAGACCAACACTTTGAGCAACATTTTTAAATTTTTGTAATAAATGATAAAAATGTAATTGTTTCTTTATTTCAAGAAAACCAATGAACAGAAAGAGATAGAAGATAGATTTTACTTCGCAAGAGTGAGATAACAGATTTTACCTGTTTCCCATGCATAATTTAAGCAAAAATAATTTTTTATTCGGAATTTTTAATATTAGCCTTATGTGACCCGATTCATTAATTTAGCGAATTCACGAGGTTATTAAAAGATTTTTATGACGTGTGGCACATCAATAACAAGAGGATAGACTAGAGAATTTTTGAGGGAGTTGGAAGATCCCAGTTGCTCTGAGTTTTTTTTAAAGCCATGTAAAGTGTAAGTTTAAATTAAAATTTTACCTATTCCGAAAGTTTGCGAGTGAATAAAAAAATAACTAGATGACTCATGCCAGTAATTTTGGATTTAAAAGAAGCCTTCAACAATACACATCAAAATAAAAATGAAATTCGCAGTCTACGCCTAATACTTTTTTATAATTTGAATTTAAATGTAGAATTTGGGATTTTTTTCATTAAAAATATAAAAGGTCGATATGAAAAATCCCGCAGGGCATGGGAAGTATTAAGGGGCCTGAAAGGATAGCAGATAACCCTTTTTGTCGGTCATTTCAATTTGGCACACGATGCACCAAACACCCTGTATATTTAAAAAATTAATAACTTTTTATATATTGATCGATTTTGTTCAAAAACAATAGGGTTCTTTCTCTAACTAACACTAACTTACTGTCAAAATTCGTGCTTATAAGAAACGTGACGGACGGACAGACAGACGGATGGACGGACATTTTGAAAGCTGTTCAGAATTCGATCACCACCAACACAGAAATATGAAAAAAATTTTCTCTACGAGCAATATTACCGGTTTTAAAAATGTGCCGATCGAATGCAATATACTTTTCGTTTTGTATTTGCGAAGAGTATGTTAAAAACAAGCTAACCGTTATACTCTTCGCCGACTTACTACACTTTTTATATAATTGTTGCACATTCTATAGGGTACTTATCGCAGTTTTTTTGTAAATAATATTAGTTTTAGACATTTTTTGTTTAAACCATAAAAAAAATTATGTAATTTTTTTTATCACTTAGGTACCTATTTAGAAAACGTATAACTTTTTTATTTATTGATCGATTTTCTTCTTCCTCTAGCCAACACTAACTTACTGTCTAAATTTCAATACAATTGGACTTTTCGTTCTTAAGTTATCGTGCTTACAAGAAACGTGACGGACGGGCAGACAGACGGACAGACAGATGGACGGACATTTTGAAAGTTGTTCAGATTTCGATCACCAACACAGTGATATGAAAATTTTTTCTCTACGAGCAATATTACCGGTTTTAGAAATGTGCCGATCCAATGCAATATACCTACTATTCGTTTTGTATTTGCGAAAAGTATAATAATAGTGCACGAGACGCCCCTGTACATCCCGATGCGAGGGAAGGTACGGAGTGGAAGTTTACCAGACGCCTGCAGAGATAAGGGTCAAGTGACTTTGGGTTGTGTGGGTAGTTATTAGATAAGAAAGTACCGTATAACGAACACTAGTATCGGTCGAAAGACATTAACTAACGCTGTTTAGTTTTGTCCAACATTTCTCATATTTCTTGTTACCATTAGTCAATAGTTGTTAAATTATACAATACTTATACAAAGTTGTTACGAACCCGGCGTTTCATTTTAACGATTAACGAACAATTTATTTACAGAGTATACCTATCTGTTTCATTCACACATCCGGTGTTGCTTATTTTATATCACCCACTTCGAGAAGGGACGAATACAAGTATATATTTTACGAATCAAAAATCTCCTGCCTTACCCGGTAATCAAATAAACAAATTCCCCATGTAAAACTAGTAACTCTGCAGCGAGAAACAAAAAGTTTATAGTAAACAAATTATTTCTTAAACAAAAGTACCCGTTCCACATGAAGAATTCATTCATTCGCGTATGTGTGACACAATGGATTTCCGAATCACAACACTCTTCCCATCTGTGAAGGATTAATTAATTTATCTTAGAAATAAATAGAAATAACACTTATCTTTCATCCTTTGCTTATGTTATTACTTCCACTCATTAGAAGCCAGTCCGTTGCATTTATTCACTTCGTACTAGCCACTTTGGGGGAGGGTGGTCGGTCGTCTTAGGTACATGCACTTGTGGATAATTTACGAGTTTATGACCTGGTCCCATTCAACGTGTTTATTTTCTTTTTATCAGAGTTATGTTGCCAGATGTCTGTACCCTTTGTCGAGCTACCCATATACGCCTTTAGTGATGTCATAATTAAATATCAAATATCAGCTACATTAATTAGCCAAATTTATGTTAATATACATATATCAACTAATGTAGGATTTTCCACTCTTTAATTCAACACATTTTTGCATGTTTCACACCGTGTTTACTCTAGTTTTTCGGGATTTCATGGGATCCACTTAAAACGCATCTGCCTTCGTCGACGACCGAACTGAACTCCTCTATTAGTTTGATTACAAAACATTAAAAATAAAGTTTAATTAAAAAAATTAATAACTTTTTTATTTATTGTTCCATTTTGTTAAAAAACAATAGGGTTCTTCCCTCAACTGGCACTAACTTACTGTACAAATTTCAAGACAATCGGACTTTTCGTTCTTAAGTTATCGTGTTTACAAGAAACGTGACGGACGGACAAACAGACAGACGGACGGACGGACAAACAGACAGACGGACGGACGGACAGGCAGACAGACAGACGGATGGACGGACGGACATTTTGAAAGTTGTTCAGAATTCGATCACCAACACAGAGATATGAAATTTTTTTCCATACGAGCAATATTACCGGTTTTAGTTTAGAAATGTGCCGATCGAATGCAATGTACTCTTTGTTTTGTATTTGCGAAGAGTATAATAAGAAATAATGGGATACAAGTCTCTTTTAATTAAAATTTCTTAACTCCTGAAAGTTAGTTGAGCAAATCACCCCTATCTAGAACGTCATACCCATGGAACAGATAAGCAGAGCCGTACTTTGAATGTATCTAATATGTCCACTAATGCGTAAGATATTCTACCTTGACGCAAAACAGAGCAAGGTTTTTTAATTTATCAGAAACGTCATTAAATTTCTACCAAAAATAGAATTTTAAAATCTCTAGTACAATATTTTGTTCACTCTAATACGAAAAAATCTGAAATTCGGCTCTGTAGTACCTTGTCGGCTTATAATAGCGCTGCCTTTGATATTTGGATGACCAGTTTTCATTGCGGTGTTTTTTTGCATTAAACAAATGGAGACAACTATAACATGACGATATTTGGAACTAGATTATAATTTGTGCTAATTCCGGTGAAGAGTTGGGGGTTAAATCCCTATTTAACCCCCAATAGATAAGGGAAAATAAAGCAAGCAATAAAGTAAAGTAAGCTGGTAAGAGTACAGTAACTTGGGATTTGGTGTATATGCTAGAAGGCCTCAAATTTTTGTAAAATATTTTTTTAAAGAAACTTAATTTTTATGGAAAATTTTGAAGAATTGTTAAACTTTTGTCTTGGTTCTTGCATGAAACCTCTTGAGAGTGGCTTTCTGAAGAGTTCCAGAAAAAAGGCTAAGCATTTCCACGAGATAGAATGATAGATAATCAATCCGTCAGGGAGTAGTCCCTCCGACAGTAAAATTTTGAAAAGAAATGCAGTTTAGGGCCTTTTGTTCTCTAACACAACCAGATGTAGATTGTTAGAGAAATACAAAGATTAATTTTGACATTTTAGATTAGATCTTCATCTTTTATTGAATAGATACCTAGATGTTTTGTTTTTATTTTGACCTTACTGACTTTTAGATGACAAAAAATACCGTAATAATATGTATAAGTCTGTGCATAGACATTCAAGGACTAACCACACATATGCCAGTTATACCAGTTTGTAATTGAAGAAGAACCATTTCTAGTTTACGTCCTAGAAACTCATAACTTCAGAGGAAACTGGGTTAAACATACCAGGTTACAAATGCATCTCCTATTATCACACATGCGGAGTAATAATATATGTTAAAAAGTCTGTAAATAGTAGCATAATGTATAATGAATTCTTTTAGACTATTGGTCATTATTTATAAAAATCCAGATAAACAGTCAAACACTGATAGTGGGAGCAGTTTACCGTTCACCAAATGGAAACTGCGAGATTTTTAGATTTTTTTGGACAAAAACTTGAGAATGAACACATATGTAATATAATGTGTTAGGAATGGGAGATCTCAATATGAACTTTAGACAAGAAAAATCACTCAACAAAAAATTAAGCAATTTAATACAAGATTCGGGGTACAAGCCAATAATGAATCGCAACATTACAATTACAAAAACCTCATCAACAATGATAGATTTAATTATAACAAATGTGTATAAATTAGAACCATTAGCAACGACATATCCAAATATTTCAGATCATATTATAATTGGAACTAAATTAGACATTCATATTAAAAATTAAAAAGAAACTATACGCTTTAGAAATTTAAAGAAAAATATTGATAAACTAAAAATGAATTTGATTTGTCAGGACTGAAGTATGACTACACTGACATGGACACACTGCATGGTTTTCTTGATAATATTACAACTTCAGTAAATAAAATTCGGCCATACCAAATAAACTAGGGTACAAAGGAAACAAGTGGTATAACCATAAAATTAAATGTGCTAAGGAAGAACGTGACAAGGCATACGCAAAATATCAATTTACACAGATGGAAGAGGACTGGACAGATTACAAACACAAAGGAAATGTCTTGCAAGTAGGTACCTAACTAGACAAGAAAGAAAGTTCATTTTAAACCATCAATAGACATGTGCAGGGGTGACAGTAAGCAGATGTGGCAGACAATAAAAAGTTTATGGGTAATAATGAAAAAAGGAACTTTGAAGGAACCAATATAACTTTTGAAACCGACATGGAATGTATTAAAGATAATTTTAACAAATATGCTGATGGTATTGAATGCATGATCAATTTATCTGGTGATGATGACGATGAAATTCAAAACAGGGTACCAGCAGAAGCGGCTAAACTATTTGAATTTAAGACAATAAGCTTCAACAAGTTAAGAAAAGTTATCTTTTGTTCAAAGAATAAATGTACTGGTGACGAAACATTAAATATTAACTTGTTGAAAGAAATATCTGACAGCGTGGAATATACATTGTTAAATTTAATAAACACGTCGTTGACAACCGGAAAAATACCATATGAATTAAAAGTAAATATTATAGGCCGCTGTGAAACTAGCAGCCAAAGATAGCAGCTTAAATCTACGAAAATACCCGAAGACGCATAGACGTTCGTCACAATCATAACTAGGGACATTACTAAATAAAACAATTAATCGCCGTACAACCAGTTAAGAGTTCCTAATTAGGTTGTACTAAGCAATGTCTGTAAAATTGCGTCAACTTTTCCTGGATCCATCGGGTAGAGACTACCCTTTTAATATATAAAAATTAATAACTTCACAACCAGTGGGATGTACAAAATTTTCATTTAGGACAGGTTGTATAAAGTCATTTCAAATGCGTCTGTAAAGTGGCGTCAATTTGTCTTGGGTCCACTGGGTTGAAACAACCCTTTAAATAAATAGAAATTAATAACTTCGCAACCACTCCGATGTACATAATTTCCGTTTGCAACAGGGTGTATAATGTCATTTCAAATACGTCTGTAAAGTGGCGTCAATTTGTCTTTGGTCCACGGGGTTGAAACAACCCTTTAAATAAATAAAAATTAACAACTTCGCAACCACTCCGATGTACATAATTTCCATTTAGGACAGGGTGTATAAAGTCATTTCAAATGCGTCTCTAAAGTGGCGTCAATTTGTCTTGGGTCCACGGGGTTGAAACAACCCTTTAAATAAATAGAAATTAATAACTTCGCAACCACTCCGATGTACATAATTTCAGTTTGCAACAGGGTGTATAATGTCATTTCAAATACGTCTGTAAAGTGGCGTCAATTTGTCTTTGGTCCACGGGGTTGAAACAACCCTTTAAATAAATAAAAATTAATAACTTCACAGCCAGTCCGATGTACATAATTTCCGTTTAAGACAGGTTGTATAAAGTCATTTCAAATGCGTCTGTAAAGTGGCGTCAATTTGTCTTGGGTCCACGGGGTTGAAACAACCCTATAAATAAATAAAAATTAATAACTTCGCAACCACTCCGATGTACATAATTTCCGTTTAGGACAGGATACATAAAGTCATTTCAAATGCGTCTCTAAAGTGGCGTCAATTTGTCTTGGGTCCACGGGGTTGAAACAACCCTTTAAATAAATAAAAATTAATAACTTCGCAACCAGTCCGATGTACATAATTTCCGTTTAAGACAGGTTGTATAAAGTCATTTCAAATGCGTCTGTAAAGTGGCGTCAATTTGTCTTGGGTCCACGGGGTTGAAACAGCCCTATAAATAAATAAAAATTAACAATTTCGCAACCACTCCGATGTACATAATTTCCAATTAGGACAGGGTGTATAAAGTCATTTCAAATGCGTCTCTAAAGTGGCGTCAATTTGTCTTGGGTCCACGGGGTTGAAACAACCCTATAAATAAATAAAAATTAATAACTTCGCAGCCATTCCGATGTACATAATTTGCGTTTGCAACAGGGTGTATAATGTCATTTCAAATACGTCTGTACCATGGCGTCAATTTGTCTTGGGTCCAGGGGGTTGAAACAACCCTTTAAATAAATAAAAATTAATAACTTCGCAACCACTCCGATGTACATAATTTCCGTTTAGGACAGGGTATATAAAGTCATTTCAAATGCGTCTCTAAAGTGGCGTCAATTTGTCTTGGGTCCACGGGGTTGAAACAACCCTTTAAATAAATAGAAATTAATAACTTTGCAACCACTCCGATGTACATAATTTCCGTTTGCAACAGGGTGTATAATGTCATTTCAAATACGTCTGTAAAGTGGCGTCAATTTGTCTTTGGTCCACGGGGTTGAAACAACCATTTAAATAAATAAAAATTAATAACTTCGCAACCAGTCCGATGTACATAATTTCCATTTAAGACAGGTTGTATAAAGTCATTTCAAATGCATCTGTAAAGTGGCGTCAATTTGTCTTGGTCCACGGGGTTGAAACAACCCTTTAAATAAATAAAAATTAATAACTTCGCAACCACTCCGATGTACATAATTTGCGTTTAGGACAGGGTATATAAAGTCATTTCAAATGTGTCTCTAAAGTGGCGTCAATTTGTCTTGGGGCCACGGGGTTGAAACAACCCTATAAATAAATAAAAATTAATAACTTCGCAACCAGTCCGATGTACATAATTTCCGTTTAAGACAGGTTGTATAAAGTCATTTCAAATGCATCTGTAAAGTGGCGTCAATTTGTCTTGGTCCACGGGGTTGAAATAACCCTTTAAATAAATAAAAATTAATAACTTCGCAACCACTCCGATGTACATAATTTGCGTTTAGGACAGGGTATATAAAGTCATTTCAAATGTGTCTGTAAAGTGGCGTCAATTTGTCTTGGGGCCACGGGGTTGAAACAACCCTATAAATAAATAAAAATTAATAACTTCGCTACCACTGCGATATACATAATTTCCATTTAGGACAGGGTATATAAAGTCATTTCAAATGCGTCTCTAAAGTGGCGTCAATTTGTCTTGGGACTGGTTGCGAAGTTATTAATTTCTATTTATTTAAAGGGTTGTTTCAACCCCGTGGACCCAAGACAAATTGACGCCACTTTAGAGACGCATTTGAAATGACTTTATACACCCTGTCCTAAATGGAAATTATGTACATCGGAGTGGCTGCGAAGATGTTAATTTTTATTTATTTAAAGGGTTGTTTCAACCCCGTGGACCCAAGACAAATTGACGCCACGATACAGACGTATTTGAAATGATGTTATACACCCCGTTTCAACCGGAAATTATGTACATCGGACTGGTTGCAAAGTTATTAATTTTTATTTATTTAAAGGGTTGTTTCAACCCCGTGGACCCAAGGCAAATTGACGCCACTTTACATATGCATTTGAAATGACTTTATACAACCTGTCTTAAACGGAAATTATGTACATCGGAGTGGTTGCGAAGTTATTAATTTTTATTTATTTATAGGGTTGTTTCAACCCCGTGGACCCAAGACAAATTGACGCCACTATACAGACATATTTGAAATGACATTAAACACCCTGTCCTAAACGGAAATTATGTACATCGGAGTGGTTGCGAAGTTATTAATTTTTATTTATTTATAGGGTTGTTTCAACCCCGTGGACCCAAGGCAAATTGACGCCACTTTACATATGCATTTGAAATGACTTTATACAACCTGTCTTAAACGGAAATTATGTACATCGGAGTGGTTGCAAAGTTATTAATTTTTATTTATTTATAGGGTTGTTTCAACCCCTTGGACCCAAGACAAATTGACGCCACTTTAGAGACGCATTTGAAATGACTTTATACACCCTGTCCTAAATGGAAATTATGTACATCGGAGTGGTTGCGAAGATGTTAATTTTTATTTATTTATAGGGTTGTTTCAACCCCGTGGACCCAAGGCAAATTGACGCCACTTTACATATGCATTTGAAATGACTTTATACAACCTGTCTTAAACGGAAATTATGTACATCGGAGTGGTTGCGAAGTTATTAATTTTTATTTATTTATAGGGTTGTTTCAACCCCGTGGACCCAAGACAAATTGACGCCACTTTAGAGACGCATTTGAAATGACTTTATACACCCTGTCTTAAACGGAAATTATGTACATCGGAGTGGTTGCGAAGTTATTAATTTTTATTTATTTAAAGGGTTGTTTCAACCCCGTGGACCCAAGACAAATTGACGCCACGATACAGACGTATTTGAAATGACATTATACACCCTGTTGCAAACGGGAATTATGTACATCGGAGTGGTTGCGAAGTTATTAATTTTTATTTATTTAAAGGGTTGTTTCAACCCCGTGGACCCAAGACAAATTGACGCCACTATACAGACATATTTGAAATGACATTAAACACCCTGTCCTAAACGGAAATTATGTACATCGGAGTGGTTGCAAAGTTATTAATTTTTATTTATTTATAGGGTTGTTTGAACCCCGTGGACCCAAGACAAATTGACGCCACTTTACAGATGCATTTGAAATGACTTTATACAACCTGTCTTAAACGGAAATTATGTACATCGGACTGTTTGCGAAGTTATTGATTTTTATTTATTTAAAGGGTTGTTTCAACCCCGTGGACCCAAGACAAATTGACGCCACTCTACAGACGCATTTGAAATGACTTTATATATCCTGTCCTAAACGGAAATTCTGTACATAGGGGTATTTATAGGGTTGTTTCAACCCCGTGGACCCAAGACAAATTGACGCCACTTTACAGACGCTTTTGAAGTGACTTTATACAACCTGTTTTAAACGGAAATTATGTACATCGGACTGGTTGCGAAGTTATTAATTTTTATTTATTTAAAGGGTTGTTTCAACCCCGTGGACCAAAGACAAATTGACGCCACTTTACAGACGTATTTGAAATGACATTATACACCCTGTCCTAAACGGAAATTATGTACATCGGAGTGGTTACGAAGTTATTAGTTTTTATTTACTTATAGGGTTGTTTCGACCCCGTGGACCCAAGACAAATTGACGCCACTTTAGAGACGCATTTGAAATGACTTTATATACCCTGTCCTAAACGGAAATTATGTACATCGGAGTGGTTGCGAAGTTATTAATTTTTATTTATTTAAAGGGTTGTTTCAACCCCGTGGACCCAAGACAAATTGACGCCACGGTACAGACGTATTTGAAATGACATTATACACCCTGTTGCAAGCGGAAATTATGTACGTCGGAGTGGTTGCGAAGTTATTAATTTTTATCTATTTAAAGGGTTGTTTCAACCCCGTGGACCCAAGACAAATTGACGCCACTTTACAGACGCATTTGAAATGACTTTATATATCCTGTCCTAAACGGAAATTATGTACATCGGAGTGGTTGCGAAGTTATTAATTTTTATTTATTTATAGGGTTGTTTCAACCCCGTGGACCCAAGACAAATTGACGCCACTTTAGGGACGCATTTGAAATGACTTTATACACCCTGTCCTAAACGGAAATTATGTACATCGGAGTGGTTGCGAAGTAATTAATTTTTATTTATTTAAAGGGTTGTTTGAACCCCGTGGACCCAAGACAAATTGATTCCATTTTACAGGCGCATTTGAAATGTCGTTATACACCGTGTCCTAAATGAAAATTGTGTACATCGGACTGGTTGCGAAGTTATTAATTTTTATTTATTGAAAGGGTTGTTGCAACCCCGTGGACTCAGGACAAATTGACGCCACATTACAGACGCATTTGAAATGACTTTATACAGCCTGTCCTAAATGGAAATTTTGTACATCCCACAGGTTGTGAAGTTATTAAGTTTTACATGTTAAAAGGCTAGTCTCTACCCTATGGATCCAAGTGAGTTGGCGCCATTTTACAGACATTGCTTAGTACAACCTAATTATGAAGTCTTAACTGGTTGTACGGCGATTAAATGTTTTATTTAGTAATGTCCCTAGTTATGATTGTGACGAACGTCTATGCGTCTTCGGGTGTTTTCGTAGATTTAAGCTGCTATCTTTGGCTGCTAGTTTCACAGCGGCATATTATAGTGCCAGTTCCAAAAGTTCAAAACCCAAAGCAAGCCAGAGAATACAGACCAATAAACTTAATTCCAATAGTGGATAAAGTATTAGAAATCGTGGTGGCCGAACAGCTGAGGGGGTACTTTGAAGAGAAAAAGCTTTTGTGTAGTGATCAATCGGGATTTAGACAGTCATTCATGCGAGAAAAGTTTACAATTAGTATGTGCGAATTGGAGGAACGAGTTTAATGACGGTAATGTTGTTTTAAGCGTGTTTGTAGACCTAAAGAGAGAGCATTTGAAACTAATAATCGACATCGGGTAGTTAAAAGGGTAAGTGAGTGGTGTGACAAAAACAGTTTCAACATGGATTGAAAACTACCCTAAAAATAGGTACCATAGAACTAGAGTGAACGATAAGATATCTACTAAAATTCCTACTGCGTATGGGGTGCCGCAGGGCAGTGTGTTGGGGCCTCTTTTATTCATTATATATGTGAATTATATAAATCATGTCCTAAAAAATTCATATGTAAATCTTTTTGCGGATGACACATTAATATTTCTATCTGGAAAAGCTCATACTGAAATAAAGAGCTTTGTATGTTATATATATGGCTATGTACAAATAGGTTAAAACTCAATAATGCAAAAATGTAATGTATGGTTCTTGGCACTAAAGATGATTGCCGAAAATACTTAAATGATCAACTGTTTCAAAGTTAAAGGTACATACGTTATTTGTGGATAGAGGACACTTTGGCGGTTCCAATTTACCCGGTATTAATGCATCCATCGTCCTTCCTTACTGAGATACAGGATGTTTTATTGATTTTGGCCTAATCTTTCTTTGATCATAACTATTGAACCAGCCTGTATAATCAGTTCATACTTAGCATATGTTACTTATTTTTCTTGATAGAACCAAAAATAAATCCAGGTTCGGCTTAATAAAAAATTGACAATATATTAAATATCAATATCGTCACCCTGTATGACAACATTTTGTAGATCTGCTTCGATAATCGAAAAGAGCGGACAAACTGAATGGAGTAGCTCACTTAATTTGTTTGCGCCTTTCATTCATCAACCCCGATTACTTACCGTAAACCCAATTTCATTAAAATGGTTCAGACAGTTCGAGTTTGAATATTTATTTCGGGGTCAATTAACAAAAAAATTTAACTTGCAGCAGTGACAATTCTTTCACTTCTAGACTAGGTAAGTAAACTATCGTAAAATAATTTTGAAAACAATGTAGATTTGAGCACATAAATCAAAATAATACTTAATTTTGTGAGTCTACATTTAAAAATAATAATATTTTTAATGCATGTATGTGCAATAACAATACATACGTGAAAGTAATAAATACATAACTACAACAAGCTAACCGTTATACTCTTCGCCGATTTACTGCAATTTTTATATAATTGTTGCACCTTCTATAGGATACTCTTCGCAGTTCTTTTGTAAATAATTTTAAATATTTTGAGTTAAATTACAAAACAAAACAAATTATGTATTTTTTTTAATTTAAAAAAATTTATAACTTTTTTATTTATCGATAGATTTTGCTCAAAAACAATAGGGTTCTTCTTCTACCTAACACTAATTTACTGTCCAAATTTCAATACAATCGGACTTTTCGTTCTTAAGTTATCGTGTTTACAAGAAACGTGACGGACGGACGGACAGACGGACGGACGGACAGACGGACGAACGGGCAGACGGACGGACGGACGGACATTTTGAAAGTTGTTCAGAATTCGATCACCAACACTGATATGAAATTTTTTTCTCTACGAGCAATATTACCGATTTTAGAAATGTGCCGATTGAATGCAATATACTCTTTGTTTTGTATTTGCGAAGAGTATAATAACTATTCAAAGTGGCCTCCATTTCGTTGAATACATTTTCTTGCTCTAGTAGTAATATTTCTAATTGCACGTCTAATCATAACTGGACTATTTCTAACTTCTACGCAAGCGTTATTAACGCGTTCCAAAAGTTCCTCTCTATTATTAGTGGCTACAACATATACCTTTGCTTTTAAATGTCCCCAAGGATAATAATCAACAGGATTGAAATCCGGTGACCTTGAAGGCCAATGATGAGGTCCATTTCGACCTATCCACATATTTGGAAAATTGTCATTTGGGAAATTTCTCACAATTATTCCTAAAATGGAGTGGAGCGCATCATGCTGGTAATACATTCCCGCAATATTTTCATTTTCCAATAACACGGGTAAAAATTTTTGCAGAAGTCTAAATAAATTTCACCTGATAATCTATCGGGGAGGATATGTGGCCCAATCAAATGATTGTTGAAAACACCGCACCAAACATTAACAGTAAATCGATGTTGGGATTCTTTCTGTCTTACAGCTAATGTAGATTCTCTTCGATCCAAACATGTGAATTTCTTAAATTATAAACACCATCTCTTGTAAATTGTGCCTCATCTGTAAACAGACATCTGTTAAGAATTCTTCGATTCCGAATAATCCAGTTACTAAAATTTAACCGATGAACTTCATCCCCTTCCCCTAACCTCTGAACCTGTTGAATGTGAAATGGATAGAGATTATTTTTTTTTAGTGCTCTCCAAACACTGACATGTGGAACACCTAAAGCATGACCCACTCTTCTTGTGCTAATTTTTGAATTATTTGCAACAATATTTAGTATATTCTCTTCTACAGCTAACGGTTACCTTACTTGATGCTCATTTAAGGTGGCCGTTGGATACCGACCATGATTTTTAGAATAATTGACAACTCTAGCAAAAGTTTTATGATCAGAAATTCGGCGTCCAGGAAATCTTCTTTGATATTCTCTCACAGCAGCCCGTCCATTGCCACCACAAAATCCATACACATAGATTATATCCGCATATTCACCATTTCAAAATTGATAAGGCATATTATGTACTTTGTAATGTGGGTAATAATATTAATAAAAATAATTTTAAATAAAACGCAAGTATGTCGAACCAGTAAATATGAACTGTCAAATACTAAAATTTTCAGCATTGTCTACTTGACGACAAAGCAACTATGTTACAAAATCATCTCTTAAGTTTTAGTAAATGGATTATTCGGAATCGAAGCATTCTTAACAGATGTCTGTTTACAGACGAGGCACAGTTTACAAGAGATTGTGTTTATAATTTAAGAAATTCACATGTTTGGACAGAAAAGAATCCACTTGCTATAAGACAGAATAAATCTGAACATCGATTTGCTGTTAATATGTATGTATTTGGTGCGGTGTTTTCAACAATCATTTGATTGGGCCACATATCCTCCCTGATAGATTATCAGGTGAACTACATTCTCCTTAAAATTATTTTACAATAGTTCACTTACCTAGTCTAGAAGGGTAAGAATTGCCACTGCTGCAAGTGAAATTTTTTTGTTAATTAAACCCTGAAATAAATATTCAACTTCCAACTGCCTCGACTATTTTAATGAAATTGGATTTCCAGCAAGTAATCAAGGTTGATGAATGAAATGCGCAAACAAATTAAGTGAGCTACTCTATTTAATTGTTTCCGCTCTTTTCGAATATCGAAACAGATCTACAAATTTTGTCATGCAGCAGATTTTGACATACAACATCATATTGTCAATTTTTTATTAAGCCGGACCTGAATTTCTTTTTGGTTTATTATGAAATTCTATCAAGAAAAATAAGTGAAACATATATTCTAAGTATGAGCCGATTATACAGGGTGGTTCAATAGTTATGATCAAAGAAAGATTTGGCCAAAATCAATAAAACATCCTGTATCTCAGTAAGGAAGATGCATTAATGCCGGGTAATTTGGAACCGCCAAAGTGCCCTCTATCCACAAATAACGTATGTACCTTTAACTTTGAAACATCCTGTATTTAATAACACAAAAGTTGAATTTGTAAGTGAAATTAAATATAACGAAAATCGAGTAAAACACTACTGTGTTTTTTACCACTATATTTGCACAAAACGTGACTGCAGTTTCAACCCTTTAGGTCAAAAAAGTTCAATTTTTGCAAATCATATTTTAGAGACAAGTGACGATTTTCCTGATATAAACGAACTAAAGATATTATATGTGACAGAAATTTACATTAAGTACATTAAATTTATTAGAATCTATAGAAATTATATTCCAGCAAAATTTTCGGACAGTAATCTTCAAAGAAAGTATCAATATACTCTCTTTAATGTATTCAAATTTTAGTCCCTGTAAACTTATTTAGATAATTTTAATATTATTAATGTTTTTTTAAAGTGAATAATTATTTTATTGTCTGCATATAATTGTAATCAAATATATTCCATGGTCCATTATTTTATAATAAATTACCTCCTTACTTAAAAATACTGTCCCTAAATTTATTTGAAATAAAAGTTAAATCAATTTTAGCAGCTTCTGCATTTTATAGTTTCGATGAATTTCTAGAGTGATTTGTAGCCATACTTTTTCTATGCAGTTGTCTGGTCTGACATCTATTTCTATTGTCTTATTATTCTCCGGGGAAATTAGGAAAATGTTACGGAAAGTTTTGGGACTAGCTAAAAATTTGTCTAACCCCCTATATACAATACTATTGTTGCGGATTTCCACGTCTTAGGAAACACCTGTATGAATCCGTGGGTTCTAAAATAATTTCAACAAGAGATAAACACTAACACTTATTTAATAATTTACTGACTATACAATACTTCAAAATAACCTTTACACTTTGTTTACTTGATATTTAACCTCACTTTTTCGCTACCTTTCACTTTTATAAACTTCACTTTAGTAAACTTCTTCTTAATAAAACTTCTTCCTCTCGCCGTGAAATCTCGCCTTATATACCCTGAAATTGCCTCTAGAGTCATCTAGAACATAATCGAGAATCTTCTCCTACCACACTCTAGAAAACTCTACAAGTTTCCAGTCACTATTAGGCATAGGCGCATCATCTCCAGTTTCAAGGGGGTGTAATACATACACTATAATTTACCTACATTTTAATTATTACTTTTCATTATTAGTATCATGTAGCATATTAAGAGATTACAAGTGTTACATAATAAATGAATGCGTATTATATTAAATTGTGTTCGATACACACTTATTTCGAATATGTTAAACCAACTGGGTTCGATTTCAGTGGAGCAAAGTATTGAAAGAGCAAATTTAATTTCAATATATAAAATAGAGAAAAATATAGTACTTAACTACCTTAAACCCTTCTTAGTTAAAAGATCAAAATTGCGCAATTATTCGGTAAGGTCTGCTGAAAATTACAACATAGACCATACAAAAACATCATTCTTAAAAAAATCAACTTTTAGTGATGGCCTACGTGCATATAATACTGTCCACGGAAATCAAATCTAAGTAATTTAAAACTGTTTACTAAAAATGTTACTAAATTATATATAGCTCTTAGATCACAAGATAATGAATGATTATGTAGAAAATATGTTTTTGTAAACAGCTTTTGCTAAATGAAACTTTATTTATATATTTATATGACTCGTCATAGTCGTAAGGAAATACGAGGATACTAGTGTTACACTGAGAATTGTCAACAAAGAAGTAGATAAATATATTTTAGAATTTTTTATTTCTAGCATTGTAGACTATCGAAAGAAGATTAGAAATTAATATTCTTTAGACAGTTTTTCTTTATTTTTCGTCGATTTCTTTTTCTGCTGTTTGCCAAAATCTATAAAAGGTAGAATAGAATAGAATTTATTGGTGTGTTTGAAATACAAACTAAGCATTAGGTACACAAGTTAAAAATTACATAAAATTCAACAAAACATTACAAAACATTTTTAGACATACAATAAAATTATAAAAATAATAAAATACATTTATAGCAAGAAAATATGTGCTTGTCTAATTAATCTTAACAGTCCAAGGAAATTAGCTTCAGAAATTACAATTTCTAGAAAAATTTTGGGACTAGCGGAAAATTGGCCTATCCCCTATAGAATTTCCTCAGGAATCCGAAAAAACTTTTGACTACTCAAAATGGCGGCTTCAATTGTTATTTAACTTTTTTTTTAATTCATTTTGCAACTTAATTTTTTGCTTATATCTTCGCTTGTAAAGGTCATAGGAAAACGTTTGACATGTCAGTTCTTTCGTCTTGAACTCCCCTATAAGGTACGTCTAGGTAGTGATCGAGATTTCAATTGTTAATAACATTTTATGGCAAAAAACTGAAATAATTTAATTTTTCGATCCTCAAACTTTAAAGTAATGTGGAAGAAAATGAAAAATCCGTATGTTAACGATATTATAAGAAATAATACATCTTTTTACCCTTAAAAATGGGCTTTGTTCCGCTCCAAAATATAAACTACTTTTTTTGCAATTTTATTTTTAATTGACTTGTAACAAAAGATTATATAAATATTTTACAATTCTGCTTGGGTTCATACATTCTATTTGACGAATGTTTTCATAATGAAAAAGTATATTGCAAAAAAATGTCTACTTTACGCAAAAAACAATTTTGCAACTTAAACAATTGTAAATATCTCTGTGGATTTTGCATAAAATTTGTCCATATCTCGGCCTCACAGCATCGTAGAACAAACTTTTTTTAAATTCGTGTTTTTATGACGATTAAAATGCCGTTGGTTTCAATAAATTTTATGCAAAATCCACCGAAATATTTACATTTATTTAAGTTGCAAAATTGTTTTTTTGCGTAAAAAAGTCGAAAATTTAATTTTTTTATAATATCGTTAACATACGGATTTTATATTTGTTTCTACATTACTTCAAAGATCGAGGATAGAGAAACTAATTTTTTTCAGTTACTTTCCATAAAATGTTTTAACAATTTCGTTCATTGCGTATACGTACCTTATAGGGGAGTTCAAGACGAAGAAATTGACGAGTCAAACATCTTTCTACGACCTTTACAAGCGAACATATGGCAAAAAAGTAAGTTGCAAAATTAATTTTCTTTTTTTAAGTTAAATGACAATTAAAGCCGCCAATTTGAGTGATCAACACTATTTTTTCGGATTCCTGAGGAAATTAGGTAGGGGTTAAACAAATTTTTAGCTAGTCCCAAAACTTTCCGTAACATTTTCCTAATTTCCCCGGAGAATAACAAGACAATACATCTCAGACCTGACAACTGCATACAAAAAGTATGGCTACACATCACTCTCTAGAAATTCATTGAAACTATAAAATGCAGAAGCTACTAGGATTGATTTAACTTTTATTTGAAATAAATTTAGGGACAGTATTTTTAAGTAAGGAGGTAATTTATTATAAAATAATGGGCCATGGAATACGTTTGATTAATAAATTTAATTTAAAGCCTATTTCTGTCACATGTAATATCTTTAGTTCGTTTATATCAGGAAAATCGTCAATTGTCTTTAAAATATTATTTGCAAAAATTGAACCTGTTTTTTTTTTAATTAAAAGAACGTAAGTGTAAGTGTAAAAAGCAGATAAATTTATTTTAGAGTTTTTTATTCCCAGAATTACGAGATTGTAGGTTATCGAAAATAGATTAGAAATTAATATTTTTTAGACAATTTTTCTTTTCATTTTTTGTTAATTTCCTTTTCTGCTGTTTGCCAAAATCTATAAAGAATAAAATAGAATACAATTGATTGGTATGTTTGAAATAGAAAATAAGCATTAGGTTCACAAGCCAAAAAAAAATAATTAAAAATTACATAAAATTCAATAAAACATTACAAACATTTTTAGACATACAATACAATAATAAAAATAATAAAACACATTTATGGGAGGAAAATATGTGCTTGTCTAATTAATCTTAATAAGATGTCAGAACGGATGTCAGAACAGACAACTGTATAGAAAAAGTATGGCTACAAATTACCCTCTATAAAATGCAGAAGCTAAGATTGATTTAACTTTTATTTTAAATAAATTTGGGGACAGCATTTTCAGGTAAGGAGGTAATTTATTATAAACAGTGGAGCGTGGAATATGTTTGATTGCAATTATATGCAAGCAATAAAATAATTATTTACTTTAAAACAAATATTAATAATATTAAAATTATCTAAATTAGTGTACCAGGGATTAAGATTCCATTAAAGAGAATATATTGATACTTTCTTTGAAGATTACTGTCCGGAAATTTTGCTGGATTTTGTAATTTCTGTTGATTCTAATAAATTTAATTTAGAGCCTATTTCTGTCACAAGTAATATTAAGATCGTTTATATTAGGAAAATCGTCACTTGTCTCTAAAATATGATTTGCAAAAATTGAACCTGTTTTTTGAAAATTAATAAAAGAACCTAGTTCTTTGTACCTGATTTCGAATGAACGACCAGTATGATCTATTTACAAGGCATTACAATCTGCACATGTGAGTTTATAAACTGATTTTTTAGAGGATCAGTTTTATCCCTAGCATTATACAACTGCATAATGCTATAAGGATAAAACTGATCCTCTAAAAACTATTGTATAAAATCCAACAAAATTTAAGACAATAATCGTCTAAATGACCTATATCAATCTGCTCTCTTTAATGTATTCAAATTTTAATTCCTTCTAAACTTATTTAGATAATTTAAATATTATTAATGTTTATTGTCATATTTCTAAGATTTGGTCATCCTGTTATTAACTAAATACGCGCAAGTCTTGGTAAATTCATTCATTTGAATCATCGTTTGAAAATGGCAACTATTACTAATTTCAACCCCTCATTCTCGAGACCGGAAAAAAGTTAATATCATGACATTTTAAGTGCATAATAAGAATATCGAGTACTATATAAAAACGTATAAAAATCATATAAAAATAAAATCATGGAACAAGCCTATTGCCGAAACTGCAGGGGCTTTCACAATCGATTTCTCGATCATTATCAAATTTGCCACATCAACTTTGTTCAAATCGCTTAAAACGTTTTCCAATTATTTGAAACTGGACGGCGAGCTGGACGGCATTTTGAAAAGTAGATAAGGTTGGTTATATACAGGGTGATTCATAGTGGATGGAGTATAGAAGTATATGGAGAACGGGTAAATACATCCTTCTGAAAATTTTGCGAGTTACTAAAGTGTGTGGCAAATTCAACCAAAATAATTAGAAGCATGTGGTACTTTCGGTTATACCGGAAGTCGATACCGACTTGTTTATTTTAAATGGAACACCCTATATATTTTCGACTTTTCGAAATGACCGTAAAATTCTGAGTCCAAGCATGTAGCACACCCTATACCTAAACCCAGCGGTTTCGGAGATATTTGATATTTTATAAGAAATTTGACAGATGTAACGGTTTGCAAGATCCGTTACAACTTTCTTCGTATAGGAGATCCTCATTTGCTTCTTGGTACGTAGAAAGAAGACAAAATGATCTAGTCTCTACAATAAATAAAATAAATTTCATAATAGTATAGCAAGTGTTCTATTTTTTCACGTTAAATTTTGCCAAATTCAAACCTCAATAACCTTTTTATTTCAAATGGAACACCCTGTATTTTTTACATCAAATTATGTAAAATTAATTTTCCTTTTTTCTACGATTAGTATTGCAGGGGTTAAAGTTACAACTTTTTGAAATATTGGCGATTTTCTTAAATGTTCAAGAATTTTTAATGAAAAGTGCCATCAATTTAGCCATGACTAGAAACAATCATTGTCAGTCGTTCTCTTATGTCAAAAAATGCCAGCACGTTTAAATTCTACCCAGGTAGAGTTCTTTTATTTGCTTATTATTTATGGAAATTGTGATAGGTAATATCAAGAACATGTAAAACATTTGCTACTCAATACCCACAAGAACAGAAACCATCACGATACACTGTAAAACGAATATTGGATAATTTTAGAATATTTGGCTCTGTCAAGGGAGGAATTCTAAGGAGGATGTTGATGACGAAAACATAGAAATACAATTCTGGGGTATTTTCGGGAATTTCCAACTATGTCATTAAGACAAGCTGCTCTGGAAAGGGGATTATCCAAGAATTCAGTTCACGGAATTTTATCAAAACATGAGTTCATTCTCGTTCCATATTGTTCAACAATTGAAAGAAACATAAAGTTTTTGTGAATTTATTTTAATAAGTCATGAAGGTGACAATTATTTTTTTGGGAAATATATGGAATTTACCAAAAATGGACTTTTTAATCAACACAATTCCCATTACATTAGTAATTCGAATCCTCATGTATTCAGAGAGCGAAATATTCAAGAGCACTAGCGGTTTAGTGTTTACTGAGCCATGAGACTTAAATAGTAAGTTGGAAAGATTTCTTCTTCGGCTAATATGTCGAAGGCTTCCTCCTTAGAATTCCTGCCTTGATACAGCCAAATATTCTAAAATGAGGCAATATGCGTTTTACAATATATGCTGATGGTTTCTATTCTTGAGGATAGCGAGTAGCAAGTGTGTTACATGTTCTTGATATTACCTTATCACATTCTCCATAAATAATAAACAAATCTAAAGTCCTCGTGGATGTGATTTAAATGTAATGGCCTTTGATATAAGAGAATGACTGACATTAACGGTTTCAAGGCTAAGTTGCTGGCAATTTTTATTAAAAATTCAATAACATTTAAGAAAATCGCCAATGTTTCAAAAAGTTGTAACCTTAACCCCAACAATGCCTATAGAAGAAAACAGTGAAATTGATTCTACAGCTACTTTAGAAACTCTCAAAATTTTCAAAAGGATATGTTTACCCGCTCTCCATATACTTCTAATACTCCACCCACTATGCATCACCCTGTACATGCTCATTTTGACCTAATTATTGTATAATGGTAATGCCCACGCGATTCTAAGCCAGCCGATAGAGTAAATAAAACAAAACTGACCTAGGTGTGGCACAGAATATGCACGGAAATAGAAACTGCGGTAATACATTAATTTCCCATTACAACTTTATGGTCACACCTTCTAAGCGCAAAATACTTTGAGGCTTCGAGAGTATCATGAGATAAGCTATATCCGATATTCACCAAACGGCAAGTGGAATTTAATCATTGGATCATTTCCTAAGTACATCACTCGCTACAGTGGACCAGTTAAGACCCTACTGAAGACAGCTGCTATATCCTGTCGTGGACAATAAATAATAGGACGTTTTATAAACGTATTTTTGCTAAAATTTAGTTTAATCACAGAAGACAGGAACTATAGGTCCTGTTTTCTGTTCTTTAATATTTGTGACATTGTCATTTATTTGTTAAAATTTATTATATTGCAAATGTGTAATAACAAATATGCCCCATATCCTAATAATCCAGTCAACGGAGCGCGAAAATGACTAAAGAACTGATCGAAAGGGGTAGAAAACACCCCTATTACAGGGTGTCCACTTAAAATTACTCCTCAAATTCCCCGACTTTTCCCTGATTTTCCTGACTAATACACTTCAGTTTTCGCTGATTAATTTTTATAAGCAGAGCCGTGGAACATTTTCTGATGAGCGAGAAGGAGAAAGAGCCTAGGAGCAGAGGGCGCAAAATGAGCTAGAAACAAATTTCTACACTGGACGCTTCAAAGGATTTCGGGCCTCCTCTCGTCGGGCCTGCCTGTTTATAAACCAAAAGTCAATTTCAACTGCTTTTTACATTGTATTAATAAAGATTGTGATTGAACATAAAAATTAACAAAGTAAATTGGATAACAATAACATATAAAAATGTTTAAAAAACATAACACAATACATATAAATGATCCTCTAAATGTAAAGTGAAAATACATGTATATGTTTTAAAAAAGATTTATAAATAAATGAAGTAAAAATATAAATTCTGTAAATAAATATCACTCAATAAAAAACCTTGAAAAAAAAACAAATGAAATAAATATAAATTCTATCAACATTAGGGTGGTTCCTAGATACAGAGATTTTTTTTAATTCGGTTCTCGCCACCCGCTCATTGTATTATAATATAAGAAAATAAAATCACTAAAATTTTAAGTGGTTAGCTCAACCCCTCCCAGTGCCTCTAAAGGGGTAAATTTTGTCGAAATTCAGAATTCTAAAAAAGTAAAAATGTGTAGAATACCATTATACTTCCCAATTAATGATCTACAAAAATGATTTAATGCACTTTTATTGTAAAATTTACCAATTCGAAAAAAAATGCGTAAAGGTACGTATACTTTATCCAACTTCTTCATTCAAGGAATTTTTACTTCGTGTTGAGTATTACATATAATATCTTAAAATTTGTATTTTCCATTTCCTGCATAAACTAATTTAATTTCAATGTTTATTATCGTACTTAAGATTTAATTTACCTACTTCTAAGAAGGGTCTCCTTTCAAATTAAAACTATTGTAGACAAACTTTTATTTATTGCCTGGGTTCTTACTATGGGTAATTAGGAAGGGCTAGCCTTGCAAAACTGTAAAATTAGAATTCATTATCAACACAGCAGCCTAGCTGCACACATCGTTCATTCTAACAACCATTATGTTATTTTTATTTAAGTGTTTGTAAATATATTTGTTAAGTTGAAGCTTTGCTGTTTTACATAAATCAGTCCATGGTCCTTCGAAAGTTACATCACAAACTAGTAAAATGTTTATACATTTTACACGGGGTTAAGCAACCTAATAACCCCAACATTTTGGCCTTCGAGCGGATAGAAAGAAGTCGAACATTTGGTCTACTTCAAGATAAAAAGAAATTGATCCAAGCTGCAACAGTCCAAGAGTCCCGAGTCCAAGTCCAACGTATGTAAACGCAAGCTGCAACAGTCCAAGAGTCCTAGTCCAAGAGTCCCGAGTCCAAGTCCAACGTTTGTAAACGAACTAAGCCGCCATCATCAGATTAATCCGCCAAGGTGAGTGAATTTTCAGTCCTTATTCCTATACCTATACTAGTCCAATTTTTGGAGTCAATCTGATGGTTATAGTGTGTGCGTTATTGGTTTAATTGTTTGTCAACGTTAAGTCCACATTTTTACGAAACGAATTCACGAATTCAGTCCAATTAAATAATTATTTTAAATCCAATTAATTAATAGCATAATGGCTCAGCCTGCACAGTTAAAAGATTTGAACACTAAAAGAGGTCAGATTAAGGCAAAAATAACTAGGTTAACAAAGTTTTTCGAAGATCGCGTGTTCGGAGATAATATTAACATATTAAAGGTACGTTTACAAAAAGTAGAGAATGCGTGGGAAGAGTTCGAACAAGTCCAGTCAGAGATTGAAATCCTAACTGATAGTGATCCCAATGAATTAAAACAACGCGAAATTTTTGAGGATGAATACTCATTAATTGTTGGCAAAATTACTTCATTTATTGAGTCAGGTAGTGATAAAGAAACACTTGTCATAAAAAGCGAAAGAAGTGCACATGTCAGATTACCAGTATTAGAACTTCCAAAATTTAGTGGCTTATATGAAGAATGGCTTTCATTCCGCGATCGATTTCAATCGTCAATAAATAATGACGATTCTCTCAGCGATATTAATAAATTTCAATATTTGCTCTCCTGCTTAACAGGTGAAGCGGCAGAAATGATTCAATCCGTGAGATTAACAGCCGCTAATTACTTTGTCGCATGGGAAAAATTGAAAAGTCGTTACGAAGATAATCGTTTATTAGTCAAAAGTCACATAAATGCTTTATTTAATATTCCAAACATAACAAAACACTCGGCTAGTTCAATTAAAAAGGTACTTGATATTATCGATACCAACTTAGCTTCTTTAAATTCATTAGGGGTGCAAACAGATAATTGGGATTTAATAATTATATATTTTATTACGACAAAATTTGATGTAGAAATGTTGCGAAGTTGGGAATCTTTTCAAATAAACGGGCTACCAACTCTGCTCCATTTTAAAAAGTTTCTGACAAACAAATATAAATGTTTAGAGTCCATAGAATGTAATAGAACATTGTCAACAAATAATTCAAATAAAATGTCAAAATATCCAAATAATCATTACCCGCAAAATCATCATAAAATACATAAATCGCTTACAGTTTCTAACATGAGAACTTACAAACCATTTTGCGCACTGTGTAAATCAAATCACTTATTATATCAGTGCCCAGATTTCTTGAAAATTAATTCAGAGTTACGTCTTCATAAAATACGCGAATTAAAATTATGTGCAAACTGCTTTAAAACTAATCACCAATCATATAATTGTCAGTCCACTGCACGATGCAAAACTTGCAATAAAAAACATCATACATTGTTACATTTTGAAAAAACAAATACAAATAATTCGACAGAGGTAATAACGAGTCCACCCGATTTAACTCCTAGTGATGTACATCCTCAGCCATCAACGTCTGCATTAACTAGCATTCGTAACTATTCACAAGTCCTTTTATCAACTGCTATAATCCATGTATTCGACAGTAAAAACTGTATCCATGAATGTAGAGTATTGCTTGACGTTGGCTCTCAATCAAATTTTATAACGGAGGAAATGGTTAAAAAACTTAAATTAAACACTACAAGCAACGATAATGGAACAATAATTGGCATTACGCAAAATCCAATCCATATAAACAAATCCGTTGTAGTAAAAATTAAGTCTCGCGTCAACATATATTCAACCAAACTAAATTTCTTAGTATTACCATCAATCGCAGAAAAAATTCCCAATATATCATTTTCTCCGGAAATGTTAAAAATTCCTCCGAATATAACACTTGCCGATCCCAAATTTCATTTATCCCAACCAGTAGACATGCTAATAGGAGCTGAATTGTTTTACGAACTTTTAAATATTGGTCAAATTACGCTTGGAAAAAACAATCCTCATTTGCAAAAAACAAATTTTGGTTGGATATTAGGAGGTCCACTGTATGATCCAATTAATCGTAAAAATCATAAAGTCTCGTTTCTATCTTTAGATTCGCTTGATGCAAAATTAACGAAATTTTGGGAAATTGAGGAATGCGAAACCATCACAAAATTATTATCGTCATCAGAATTAGAATGTGAAAATCATTTCACACATACATATCGTAGAAATGAAGAAGGCAGATTTGTGGTCAGGTTACCGTTTAAAAGTGATGCAATGAAATTAGGCATGTCGAAAGACATGGCACTAAAACGACTTTATTCATTAGAGAGGAAATTTGCAATAAATCCTGGTTTAAAAAGTCAATATGCAGCTTTCATGAGAGAATACATAACATTAGGTCATATGGAACCTATAAACTCTTATGATTGTTTAGAGTCCGAAATTTCTAATTCCTATTACCTACCACACCATGCGGTCATTAAAGAGTCCAGTTTAACAACAAAGTTAAGGGTAGTATTTGACGGTTCTGCGAAAACTACGACAGGTGTAAGTTTAAATAATAACCTTCTAGTAGGTCCCACCATTCAAGAAGAATTATTTTCAATACTACTTAGATTTCGGTCGCACAAATATGTTTTAACCGCGGACATAACAAAAATGTATCGTCAAATACAAGTTGATCCACTAGACCGTGATTTTCAACGAATTCTCTGGCGTGAAAATCCAACGGAAAAAATTGTGACATACAGACTAACCACAGTCACTTATGGTACGTCGTCAGCACCGTTTTTAGCTATACGATGTTTACACCAATTAGCCATTGAGGAGCAAACGAGTTATGCTTTAGCTCATTCAATCATCACGAGAGATTTTTATGTCGACGACCTTTTAACTGGTGCCAACACGGTTGATGAACTAACTAAAATTCGCGATCAGCTGATTATAGTTTTACTCAAAGGAGGTTTTGAGTTAAGAAAATGGTCCTCAAATAACACACAATTATTACCCAATATACAAGGTCAAAGTCAAAACATAAGCATTAATATAGATAAGAATTTCGACACAAAAACTTTGGGGTTGACGTGGAATTGCAAATTAGATTCTTTTAAATATTCCTTAAATAATGAAATACCTCATTCGCGGGTTACAAAAAGAATAATTTTATCTACCATTTCTCAAATATTTGACCCATTAGGTTTGATTGGTCCTATTTTAATTAAGTATAAGATTATTATACAGAGACTTTGGTCATTAAAATCCAATTGGGATGAATCCATTCCATCAGAATTGCACACAATGTGGTTGCAATATATTCATGAATTACCAAAACTAAATGAGATCCAAATACAAAGACAAGTCTTATGTGACAGTCCAATTAATATAGAGATTCACGGGTTTTGTGATGCGTCAACTTCTGCATATGGTGCATGCATCTATTTAAAATCTGTAAATCTTAAAAACGAAACCTATGTCCAATTATTATGTGCCAAGTCACGAGTTGCTCCATTAAAAACAATTTCTATACCAAGATTAGAATTATGCGGAGCTCTGCTTCTGACACGTCTTTTGTCAAAAGTAATATCTTCACTTTCAAACACGACATTTAATAAAATTTATTTATGGTCCGATTCAACTATCGTTTTATCATGGTTAAATACTTGTCCATCCGAATTAAAAACTTTTATAGCTAATAGAGTTTCGGAGATCCAAAATTCGTCTAAATCCGCGATATGGAGACATATTCCCACCGAACATAATCCAGCAGATATCATTTCTCGTGGGCTCTCCCCTAACCAGTTATTAAACTCAAAATTATGGTGGCATGGTCCTGTATTTTTACGGCAATCTTTGCAACAATATCCTGAATTTAAATACGCCCCTGTAAAGGATATTCCTGAAAAACGCCCTCAAATTTGTCTAACCGCGACGGTTCATAAGAATCCTGTACTTATTAAATACTCGTCGTTCTCAAAGTTGCAAAGAGTGATTGCCTACTGTTTACGATTTATACATAATTGTCGAGTAAAAGTAAAAAAATCAAAGGATTACTTATCATGTTTAGAACTCAACAACGCTACCAAACGCATCATAAAACTCGTTCAATATGAATCCTTTACTAAGGAACTTACACAGTTAAAAAGAAACGGGCATGTTTCAAACGAAAGTAACATGTTAACATTAAATGTTTTTCTCGATGAGAACGAATTGATTAGAGTTGGTGGACGTTTAAGTAATGCACCTATTTCATACAATCAAAAACACCCAATACTTTTACCAAAAACCCATTTCGTAACTGAACTTCTCATTATTCAAGAACATGTCAAACAATTACACAGCGGTCCTCAATTAACTTTAGCATGTTTGAGACATACATATTGGATAATATCTGGTCGAAGTATAGTACGCAAAGTTTTACATAAGTGCATAACCTGTTTTCGCACAAAACCAGTTATTTCCCAACAATTAATGGGTAATCTGCCGAGAGCTAGAATTGTACCAGCTCGCCCCTTTTTGCATTGCGGCGTTGATTACGCAGGTCCAATTTTAATTAAAGACGGTTTTGGTCGAACTCCAAGGGTAATAAAGTCCTACATATCATTATTTGTATGTTTATCAACTAAGGCAATTCACTTAGAATTAGTCTGCGACTTAAGTTCTGATACTTTCTTGAGCGCGCTGAAGAGATTTATATCTCGCAGAGGTAACATATCAGACATGTATTCTGATAACGGAACAAATTTTATTGGAGCAAACAATGAGTTACACGCACTAAAAGAATTATTTGATTCTGCTACTTTTAAATCGCATGTTATTAGCTCACTTGGTTCAAAAAATATTAATTGGCATTTTGTTCCTCCCGGTGCTCCAAATTTTGGCGGACTCTGGGAAGCCGGTGTAAAATCGGTAAAGTATCATTTAAAACGAATTATTGGCAATACAATGTTAAATTATGATCAGATGTACACACTATTGACTCAGATTGAAGCCTGTTTAAATTCC
Source organism: Stenurella melanura (assembly GCA_963583905.1). Classification (NCBI taxonomy): domain Eukaryota; kingdom Metazoa; phylum Arthropoda; class Insecta; order Coleoptera; family Cerambycidae; genus Stenurella; species Stenurella melanura. The sequence goes on from OY757309.1 coordinate 202,578,684, forward strand.
CGTCCCTTGATTCCTTTGTCCAATGATCCAAACGATTTATCTGCATTGACACCTGGACACTTCCTAATTGGAGATTCACTCACGGCCCCGGTTGAACCAGATTTGACGTATGTACGAGAAAACAGACTATCAAAATGGCAACGAATTCAACAGTTGTTGCAACATTTTTGGAAACGCTGGTCCAACGAGTATCTGAGCAATTTACAGTCAAGATCAAGGTCCAGATCTACTCCGCATCTCAATTTAAAAAATGGCACAATCGTTGTTTTAAAGGATGATAACTTGCCACCGTTGCATTGGCGACTAGGACGAATCGTCGAAGTTCATCCAGGAAAAGACGACAAGGTGTGCGTTATCAGTATTAAGACGCACGCAGGAGTGTTAAAACGACCCATCTCAAGGGTGTGTGTGGTACCAATTCCAGACAACGACATAGACTCTCTATAATTTAAGTTTATATCGTATTTATCCTATTTTAGTATTTCATTAATCATGTATATCTCCATGTTTTATTTAATTTTCATTTTTATACTCTAGAATTAGTTTTGTATCTAATAACATCAAGTCATATTTATTTCGAAAGCAGATCCTTTCAAGGTGGGCGGCATGTTGAGTATTACATATAATATCTTAAAATTTGTATTTTCCATTTCCTGCATAAACTAATTTAATTTCAATGTTTATTATCGTACTTAAGATTTAATTTACCTACTTCTAAGAAGGGTCTCCTTTCAAATTAAAACTATTGTAGACAAACTTTTATTTATTGCCTGGGTTCTTACTATGGGTAATTAGGAAGGGCTAGCCTTGCAAAACTGTAAAATTAGAATTCATTATCAACACAGCAGCCTAGCTGCACACATCGTTCATTCTAACAACCATTATGTTATTTTTATTTAAGTGTTTGTAAATATATTTGTTAAGTTGAAGCTTTGCTGTTTTACATAAATCAGTCCATGGTCCTTCGAAAATTACATTAAAAACTAGTAAAATGTTTATACATTTTACACGGGGTTAAGCAACCTAATAACCCCAACACTTCGTTTATAAACATACAGTTAATAATCACTTTATTTAGCATAAAAACTCATCTTCAATTTCAATACATTTTAGGGATTAAAATAAATAAAGAAAACTAAATATTTTATCTTATAATAAATTGAGCGGATAGGATAATCAGATTTTAAGTTAAAATAATAAAAACCACCCTAATAAACATATGTGTTCCCTAGCTGTGTAATTTTTCAGAGAAAACAAATTCTATTGACTTGCATAAAATTCTCAATGAATAAAACATTTTTAGCTGCAAGCAAAAATAAAAATATATTAAAATAAGTGCGTTTTTCCCTGACTATTTCTTAAGATTCTTAAAATTCCATGACTTTTCCCTGATTTCCCTAACCAACATGAAATTCCCTGACTTTTACAGGTTTTCCCTGTTTTCCAGAAAAGTGGCCACCCTGTTTTATCACGGGTTCCGTAACTTGTAGAATCAGGTCAAAAATGAAAAAAACAATATATTTACCTCTTTTGGCCCAAAATAAGATGCTTTTTACTCTTGTGAATTTTTTAGAGATTTGGCCACTCGAGAATTCCTAAAAGTGGGGGAGGTGAAACGTAAAAATTGAAAAGGAAAATTACAAAAAATCAGGTGAATGTATCGAAATATAAGACTTTTTTTATTTGCAACTTTTCTGTAAAGTGCGTTTTCACCGAGTTTTTCCGAGAAAACATGAAAACTACCACTTTCTTTGAAATTGTAGCGCTTTAAAAATATGTAATTTAAAAATTTGAAAACATTCAAACGTATGCATTGAGGCCTTAACATTTTTTGCCTCTTGGAGTTTTTTCGTAACATACTCATTTTTCGAGTTACGGGCCGTTTTTCACGATAAAGTATTACATTTTTTGCACATTTTCAATTTTAAAATTATACTGAACCTTTAAAAATTGTGTAACTATACAGGTTTCATAATTTTTAATATTAATATACATATATATAAATCGCGCTCATTTTCCGAATTTTCATTTATTTTTTAATGTGCAAAAAATGTAACACATTATTCGTGAAAAACTGCCTGTAACTCGGAAAATTAGCAAGTTACAAAAAAGTTCCAAAAGACAAAATATGTTTAGAAGGCATCAATGCATACGTCTGAATTTTTTCAAATTTTTAAAACACGTTAGCTGCCAGTTGGAATTTTTGTCATACTCAAATGTTAATTTGCCAGTCGGTTGTCGACAGGACACTTGCCTAACAGGCCCACTTGTAGCCCGTCGTCATTTACTTTTATCACTTTAAATGCATCTTGGACGCCCGCTATTCAGTTTATATGAAAATACTCATATGAATAGATTATTCGGCATACAAGGAATCGTAGGTAGAAATGGTTCGGCGTTACAGGTATGTTTAGTTTAATAAAATATATATATATATATATATAAAATTGATAATATATGCCTTTATGTCTTTTTTTAATTATTTAGGTATTATGGGCCCTGAAGAGATTGAATAACTATCAAAGAAATGCGTCAACTGTAAAAAAAGTGTACCTATACCTACTAATTTGTCCAAAACAGAGACGGAAATCTATTAATTATATTATGTAAATAAACATCTTGTGACTTTCTATGTTTTACCTTTTCAAGTACTGCATTCAGTTTTCAAACTAGACAAAACTTGCAACAGTAACTAAACACATGGCACTTGAATCTATTATAAGGTTATATTTACAAATGTCTACCGGCGGTCATTTGGCACACGGAAAATAATTGTATTATGTCCACGCCATGTGCCACCCGACTGCGGGCCACCGTTAAATGAAAAATGTATAGTTAAATTCAAATTAAGATGCTGAATACCTCAGTTTTTTTTTAGTTTTTTTTTTCTCACCGGAGACCCAAGTTATGATATGTGCATTTTCGGTAATAAGCATATAAATGAGGGTGGCAAGAAGCAAGAACAAAAAACGATCAAATGACAGCCGGCGGCGCGGCGTGGAGGTCAGGTCACGTACGTAAATTTTGTAATTATTGCTCAATAAAGCGAAATTGGTTGCAATTAGCCATAGGAAAGTACTTACAAAAAAATATTTGTTTTTCATTTCTACATCACATCGTTGAAAAATATACAGGGTGTTCCATTTGAAAAAATTTAAAAAATACAATTTAAAAAGTTCTTAATTGAAAAATAATTTTTGGCCACCCTGTACAGTTTTAGGAAATAAAAATGATTCAAAAACATTAATTAGATGTCTCGTAACTGGTATTCATATAAGTTTTTCTAAAAACCCATAATTGTGACTGTGGTGATTTTTTTAATATCCCATTTTGAGATTGCATTATTTCAACAAAGAAATTCATTACATCCAAGTGGTTGGGAGATATTCAATGCTAATATAGGAATGAATAGAGCCTAGAAAGAGGTTTCAAAAAATGTACTGATATACATAGCACTCCATTTAAAAAAGGCACTTGGTTCTATAATTTCGTCTTGGCTCGCCCTATACAGGGTGTTGCATCATGAGAGGGACATAGCTTAATAGGAGGTAGAGAACATCAGTGGTAACCGGAACCTCCCATAGAAATGTCTCATTGGGCCTTCACTACGAAATTACAGGGTGTTAAATAATTTTTGGCCAAACCTGTTTTTTGTCATAACTTTGACAGGAAATGAAATAACGGATTCATATTTGGTACGGCTAATGTACAAACGAGCCCCAAGAGGTATATGTATAAAAAAATATATATTGTGATTGATTAAAAATTTTGTTATTTCATACCCGATTACTTATTAGGACCACAGTTTTTTACCAAAATGGACCTTTAAAACGTGCCGGAATTAGGATTCACCCAGACCACCTAGGCTCAATAGAATTTTTGCAAATTTTAGTTATAAAACTATTTATTTCACGTGCCTCTCATTTAATAGGGTTCTGTAATCCATTTTCTTGCACATTTAACAACGTATTTAAATAACCACGAAGGTGTAACAAAAAAATGAAATAGGCCATTTTGTTTGTTTTTTCTTGCTCTTTTCGAATATCGTATCGAAATTTCAAAAAAATATATACAGGGTGATGTTTTATTGATGCAAAGAAGAAACATAAATTATAGTGAGTCCGGACCTGGATATATTTTTTTTTATACATGTACCTCTTGGGGCTCGTTTGTACATTAGCCGTACCAAATATGAATACGTTATTTCATTTCCTGTCAAAGTTATGACAAAAAACAGGTTTGGCCAAAAATTATTTAACACCCTGTAATTTCGTAGTGAAGGCCCAATGAGACATTTCTATGGGAGGTTCCGGTTACCACTGATGTTCTCTACCTCCTATTAAGCTATGTCCCTCTCATGATGCAACACCCTGTATGTTCGAAAATAATTTCCAGTTATAGACTTTTTATCTAGTTTACTTGCAATTTTTTTTTTATTTCTAGCTATCGTAGAACTCGAGATATCGAGGTCCGACGCAATATTGCCCCACCCTGTATATTTCAACAGGTTTATTTAAAAAAAATCATCTAATTTTTAAACTTGTTAAGTTAGGTAAAGTCGTCTTCATAATTCTAAGGCATGTAAAAAATGCGGTAACTACAAAGCGGGCAGGCGGCATATTTACCTATTCAATGATAACGCCGCGCGGACTCTTTTGACGGGAATTTTTTATGTGACTTAGAAATATGAAGGCAACTGTATCTATTATTTAAAATATATATAGGTATATATTATGCAGAAGTGTCTATTGTCTTATTTTACTATTACATGATTTGATTGATTTATAATAATATAAATATAATAAGAATGTATTATACCTAGCTAATTGCTTTTCATGTACAATTACAAATTAAATTACTCTTGGATTATATACTTTTTTACATAAATACTGATTTTAGAAGAGGCAATTTATAATTATTAGATAGGTATGGAAATAAAAATTATTCCAGCCTCATTCTTGCACTGCCTAATAATCAGAAATCGGGAATTTTATCTCGGTGCCAGGGACGGCTCTCATATAGACATATTATATTGCAAATATTTACTGAAACAATCAGAAAAACGACGAAGTGAAATTTAACTTAAAAACGGTAATAATTCTCACAAAAACACGTAAAACATATCTAGCAAATAAAAATACAATTTTAAATCAAAGACACACGTTCTGTTTAATGTTAGGCGTGTTTATTTTGTTTATTTTCATAATGATTCAATATGAAACCCCAATTAACTGCTGGCAACATAAAACATTGTTCCCAATAAAATAAACCATTTATATATAATATTAAATCATATATAACAAAGTTAAGGATTAATTGCATAAAACTGCTATGTACCGTGTGCATCACATAATAAAGTGAATTTTATTTCATTTTAAAATGTTAATACGAATAACCTACTTTTATCGAATATCTACTACATTTGTCACAATTACCTAAAAACATGGTTGATTTTTATATCTGCAGTGTTAAAGGCATTCAACCCCAACCTAGTGTCAACACTATATTCCAGTGTACGGAGGGGTACTTTTATAATTTTTACTTATGCGGTTTTATCTCCTTTAATTATACGACGTCGCCAAAATTGTGGAACATTGCAAAATCGCATTTTACGTACACGTCAACGTTTATTAAAGGGAAAGGGTAGACCATCTCAGACCGCAGTTTTGCAAACCGTAATATAAATCTAGCCATATGCATGTACATGATATGTATCTACAAACCTAGTGTGAAATTATACAGAGTCGGCGGTATACAAAAATGTCTAGTGCTTCTCAGGCTGCAATAAACTTGTGCATTCGCGATTTCCCTGCAATTTGATGGAACAGACAATTTCTTGGACATCTAAAACAAATGTTCATAGACATATTTCCTCACAAAAGCATATTAGTGCTTTTAGTGCTTTATCTGCTGCTAGTGACAGCCTACGTAGTTTTAATTTAGATTTAGTGTAAGTGGTAGTGATGGTGGGATGTAACATACCGTGGTTAAAACTAGATAATTCACATTTTAGACAATTTTGGAAGTGTATTACCGGCAAGTATCACAATGTTCAAGTGTCGTCTGCAACGACTGTTACTTTAAGGTAGTGAAAAAATACATGTGTGTGTTCTAGTTTAATACATCCCCTAATACCTTCTCTTTGAGTGAGTGTTTATAATAAAAAAATATCATATTAACTTTAGATATTACAGAATTCCCTAAAAAAGTAAGATAAATTGTATCATACTTGCATAAAAATTTTGCCACGCCGGCAGAGCCAACCGTGACTCTTACATCACCGAGATAAAATTCCAGATCTCTGCTAATCCATCCTCCAAGGAAAGTTTAGAATATCTCAATCAATACTGAAATTTTAAGCGCAGTAATATTGATTTTACTTTATAAGGAAACATACAAATTTCCTGAACTCATCTCCAATCTACGTCTGGCGTAGGAAATGTTATCAAATGCCCACGCATCCCTTTGGCGTCATTCGTTATTGTAACTCTAAACTACTCTCCGTTCCTTCATTCATTCTTTTTATCCTATTTACTTTAACTGTTATGTAGAGAACATAGCTATATATTGATCCTTAGAAGCAACACTTGTCAAAATACTTCCACATCCAGATTTCCCATCCAAGTCTCTTTCAAAGAAAACATCGTCTCTATATTCGCTCTCTAGTATGTGGAAATAATTTTTATTTATATATTTGAGGCAGACATCATAAAAAAATTTGAGGCGTTGTCTTCTAGCATATACGCCAAAAATAAGGTATGGACTCTTATTAGCATGCTTTCTTCCTTTTCCGAATCCCTCCTTCCCTTTTCAACGGAATCACCTCAATCAGATGTCATTACAATATATATGTGTACCAAATTTGAAGTGAATATCTCAATTTTATTTTATCAACTAATAATGGAGTGGAGATGGTGAAGAGTTGGAAAATATAAAAAATCTGAGGTCTCGGCTTCTAGCACATACACCAAATCCCAAGTCTCTGTACTCTTACCCGCTTGCCTTACTTATTTTCTCCTATTTACCTCCCACCTTTTCAGCGGAAGCATCTCAAAATATAATCTAGTTCCAATTGTCGTTATATAATACATACGCGTACCAAATTTCAAGTGAATATCTCAATTTCATTTCATCAACAACTTTAATAATGGAGTGGGGCTGGCGGAGTGGTTAAAAAATGTTATAAAAAAATCTGAAGCCTTGGCTTCTAGTAGCTACATCAAATCTCAAGTTTCTGTACTGTTATCAGCTTGCTAGATACTTATTATACTCTTCGCAAATACAAAACGAAGAGTATATATTGCATTCGATCGGCACATTTCTACAACCGGTAATATTGCACGTAGAGAAAAAAAATTTCATATCACTATGTTGGTGATAGAATTCTGAACTTTCGAAATGTCCGTCCGTCTGTCTGTTGTCTGTCCGTTTGACTGCTCGTCACGTTTCTTGAAAGCACGACAATATTTCTGATGCGGACTATAAAGCGTCTAGGTACACGAGGCCTCGAACTTCGAGCGTGCACAAAACATGATATCATTTGTCTATTATTTGTATCTGTAATTTGTCTGACTATTTATTCCTTGCCCTTAGCACAGAGTAGCCCTTAGTGTTTGTCGGTAGCCGTACGGTTGGCGCAGTGGTAATGTGACTGGGAGACAGTCCGCTAATGCGCAACATGACCCAAATCAGAATGCATAATGCCTCTTTCCAAATTAAACACCCCTTACCATACCAGGCGTTGCCTTTCTTTCGGCAGCCTATCTAGCCAAACTTCCACTTACCAAAACTTTTATCTACCGTACACTTTTCCTTTCACACCTTTTAAACTGCGCCTATCTTCTCTTTTCTATTGTTTGTAATCTGTTTGTCTTTTTGTATTTTTTGTCATTTTGTCCTTTTTGCCTAAAAATTCACTTTAGACCAATCTTTTCCAATCTTTTAAACTATAATGTTTCCTTTTCATCTATCTTCCCAGCGCAGCGGCGGGCAGATCACTAGGACCATTTGCTTAGAACGGAATTTTCATTGAGTTCTTTCCCGTGACAGTAACAAACATTTATTTAGTGTAACCACACCATTTCCCATTGTGTGTTTTAGTTTAAAGTGCCTCAAAGTTTAAGTTTTAAATATATTTAATTTTAATGTTAATTTTAAACCGCCACGGGCGGCAGGAGTATTGACTTTATAATTTTATTGCCTTGAGCCGAACCGGTCGCGATCCGCCCAACCGTACTAACACCACAACGCTGCGCGACATGGTTGTGCGGTTGGCTCCAGATCTAGATCCGGGGAGGCAATGTTCTATAAGTTTTAAATTAAAAATAAAATTTGTTAACATCATCTTGCTTACGATGCGAAGGGCCCCGGGTTCGAGCTTCTGCGTCCGCAGTTTTTTTTTTTTCTTTAATTTTGTACCTAGACGTTTGTCAAGTTTGACTAGTCCTACGGTTATTTTAGAGGCGTTTACCTTATCGGTCTCCGCCCCTCTGATTTTGCGAAACGGCAATAACTAAGGCTTTCGCCGCCGGATCGGTGCGGGTCGGATCGGGACGGAATTCTTTATGCAATAGACCATATTTCGTGGAGGTATTATTCCGGTTTTTTAATTACTAACTTGCAAAAGTTCGCTATCTCTTTCGCCGGACAACCATTCGAGGGAGTAACATGTAGGGGAGTACCGAGAAAGAAGTGGAACCGATTCGGTGAAATGTAAAAAAATGCCACTTTCTTTCGTTCGTGCAGAGCACAATTTCCGATTTCGTCCAGTACAATTTACGATGTCGATAAAAGGCCCATCTTCCTGTTTCCATAGACATCGTGCGACCCTCCACTCGACGTATTTATTTAGTTACGAACGTTTAAAAAAATTGATGTTTTATAATTATTGATTATATGTTACAAACGCTCTCGGCAAACGTTGTCCCGCTATCTAGTTGTAAGCAGTCTCCTTTGGTGATGTACACATATAAATTAAAGACGACAGTATGCTCTGATCACGAGCAAATAAGATAATGAAAACTGTCGCTAGCTCCCCGACTAATATGCCATATGCTATCACAATTATAAAGGGCGCATTTGGACGTGGAAGTAACGATTCCTACAGTGTTCTCTGGGCGGTTGAACGAAGTGAGCAGTCAGAAAATTTGCATTTTCAGAATATGTAACAACAAACGTGTTAATTGGGCCTATTATAGGCAAGTACGTTTTCAAAAAAATTCTAAACACTAGTGATATTATTACATATATTTAAGAAAATAATTTGCTTTGTTTGAAATATGACCCGGCTTTTATTTACTTGCATATTCTTGATATTAGGTCGGACATTATAGTCCTTTAAAATGTTAGTGTTCTTGCATTTTGGGCAGAACAAGATTTTTTTTATTTATAGGGGAGGGGTCAGTGTGAGTATAAAACTCGGTTTTCAGGGTCTAAAGCCCCCCATTTGGCCGTCATATTGAAACAGGTTTTTTCCGCGATATCTTGAGAACCGTAAGTCACAAAAAAATGGAAGAGAGGATTGAATTCTCTACAATCTTGGTCTAGATACCTCTTACTGTAAAGTTGAAAATGAAAAAGTTATAATTAGAAATAAACAAAAATTATCAAGAAAAATATCATGTAAGGGTTATACTTTTTTCTATTGATTTTAATGAAAGACACATACATAATATGTTTTTTGTAGATCATTTTATTGTGAACACTTTTCGCTACTCAGCGACCCAAAAAACGTATAGTCAAAGTACTTTCAGACCGGTGTTTTTTCGTGCACCCTTCGCGCGTTTTGAATAAGTACCTACTTTGTTTGATCCCTTTGCCGCATCCTAACGCCTCTCCAAAAAAAAAGAATTGGAAAAAATGAGTAGAGAAAATTGTTCGCAATAAAATGATCTACAAAAAACATCTGATGTGTTTTTTCAATAAAATCAATAGAACAAAGTTATAACCCTTAAATGATATTTTTCTTGAAAATTTTAGCCTATTTTACTTCCACATCCACGTAGTGGATTGAAAGTACGTATAGCAATCGTAAAAAAAAATTCAATTTTTTTTTTCTTGAAATCGGTGTAGGATGTCATGAAAAGTCGAGATTTTAAAATTGAGAGAAAAAAAATTTCTGTCTGTCTGTCTGTAACTTCTTTGTCCGCACGTTTTCTCCGGAACGGTTCAAAATATTGACTTGAAATTTTGTACACGTATATATTATAACGAGATCTGGAACTGGATTGTTTTTTGAAGATATCCAGTGAAGGGTTGGGGGGTAAATAGGGGTAATTGGGGGGAAATATGTAAAGCCAGATAGTAAATGTACAGAAACTTGAAATTTGATGTATGTACTACAAGCCAATGCCTCAATTTTTTTTAATTTCAACCCCCACCACCCCTACTCCTACTCCATTATTAAGGGGGCTGATAAAATAAAATTGAGATATTCATTTGAAATTTGGTACACGTATGCATCATAACGACATCCGGAACTAGATTATATTTTGAGATGATTCCATTGAAGGGTTGGGGGTTAAATAGGGGTAAATAGGGGAATATAAGTAAAGCAAGTTGGTAAGAGTACAGAAACTTGAAATTCGATGTATGTACGGGAAGCCAAAGCCTCAGATTTTTTTACAATATTTTTCAACCCCCTCACTACCCCTACTCCATTATTAATGGGGTTGATAAAATGAAATTGAGATATTAATTTATAATTTGGTACACGTATGTATTATAACGACATCTGGAACTAGATTATATTTTGAGATGATTCCGTTGAAGGGTTGGGGTGATATAGGGGTGGGTAAATAGGGGAATACAAGTAATGCAAGTTGATAAAATTACAGAAACTTGAAATTCGGTGTATGTACTAGCCCAAAGCCCCAGATTTTTTAATAATATTTTTCAACCCCCTCACTAAACCTACTCCATTATTAAAAGGGGTGATAAAATAAACCTGAGACATTCATTTGAAATTTGGTACACATATGTATTATAATGACATCTGGAACTAGATTATATTTTGAGATTATTCCGTTGAAGGGTTGAGGGTTAAATAGGGGTAAATAGGGGAATATAAGTAAAGCAAGTTGGTAAGAGTACAGAAACTTGAAATTTGGTGTATGTGCTAGAAGCAAAGCCTCAGATTTTTTTATAATATTTTTCAACCCCCTCACTACCCCTAGTCCATTATTAAAGGGGTTGATAAAATAAAATTGAGATATTCATTTGAAATTTGGTACACGTATGTATTATAACGACATCTGGAACTAGATTATATTTTGAGATGATTCCGTTGAAGGGTTGGGAGTTAAATAGGGAAAAATAAGTAAAGCAAGCTGGTAATAGTACAGACACTTGAAATTCGCTGTATGTAGTAGAAGCCAAGGTCTCAGATTATTTGTAATAATTTTCAACCCTACTCCATTATTAAAGGGATTGATGAAATAAAATTGAGACAATTCACTTGAAATTGGGTACACGTACGAATTATAACGACATCTGAACTAGATTATATTTTGAGATGATTCCGTTCAAGGATTGGGGGTTAGATAGGGTTAAATAGGGCAAAATAAATAAAGCAAGCTGGTAAGAGTGAAGTACTTTCTTCCGGGTTTTGCCGCGGTCGTCGAACTTGACTTGACGTTTCGCTGATCATGCTGTCAGCTTCTTTAGAAGGGTTCCAAAGACAGTCTTCGCATACCGAAGGGAAGTATTGTATTCGAGAAAAAATCGCCCTCCGAGATTGTTTCGGATTTTGACGTTTCAGAACACGTAGATTACGAAAATATAGGTTTTTCAATTTCGTCAGTCTGTCTGTCTGTCTGTTGGTGCATTAACTAAAAAACTGCTTGACGGAGAGCAGTCAAATTTGGTAGGTAGTTGACGCTACTGTCAGTAAAGAGATGGTTAAACTTTTACTGGAAAATATACAGGGTGGACCGTCCCAAGGGAAAAAATAATGAAAACATTTTTTTTGCTCAAATTTAAAATTTCCACGTTTCATGACACGCTAAACCTATTTCTGAAAAAAAAATTTTGAAAATTTTTTTCACCAACATTTAAAAAAAAAAATTACCACTAAAATAGATGAAAAAATGTTTTTTCTTTGTTTAAATTTAAAATTTCCACGTTTCATGAAATTCTAAACCTATCAAAAAAAAAAATAAAAAATTTGAATTTTTTTTTTATCATTTTTGAAAAATATTTTACCACCAAAATAGATGGATTTTTTTTCCCTTTTTTCAAATTAAATTTTTTTATTTTTCATAGCGTTCTAAATCTATTTTTAAAAATATTAGAAAATTATTTTACCATTTTTTAAAAAATTGTAACACTAAAATAGATGGAAATTTTTTTCTTTGTTAAGATTTAAAATTTCCACGTTTCCATGGCATTCTAAAACTATTCAAAGAAATTTAAAAATGTTTTTCAAACATTTTTTTAAACATTTTTAATCCATTGCATTACTATAGAATAGACGAAACATTTTATTTGCTCAAATTTAAAATTTCCACGTTTCATGACATTCCAAACCTATTTCGGAAAAAAAATTTGCAACATTTTTTTACCATTTTGGAAAAAAATTTAACACTAGAATCGATGGAAAAATTTTTTTTGCTCAAATTTAAAAGTTTCACGTTTCATGACATTTCAAAAAAAAAATATTGAAAATTTTTTCACCAACATTTTTGAAAATTTTTTAAGAAATGAAAATTTTTTTAACCACCACTATATTTCCACTCCATTACGTAAATGTGGGATTGAAAATGTGACAGATGGCAATAATATCTGGCATATGCACCTATTATATTATACTTTTATTGAAAAATGTACAGAGTGGTCATCTCAAGAAATAATTCAGTCGCGTTGGACATTTGTAAAGGTATTTGCGCAAGCCTTCCATATTTGGCACTTGTTATTTAGTATTGAACTTTTGCTGCTGGGTGAGCACTCTGTATATTTTTTTGACCAAAAGTTGTTTTCTTTGTAATACTAGCAATAACTATATTCCGATTATTATTCCCAATGTCATTTATAATTAATAATTTTATAGAGTGACCGTCATGCACAAATAACGAGGGAAGTTCTTTGTAAATACCTTTACCGATTTTTTTAAATGTTTTTTTTCTTTTCTTTCTTTGGTCAAAAAATAAATCCGTCAGTTTTGTTTTGTTTTATTTATAATTAAAAAGACACAACAACACTACCTACAGGAAATAATACAATAACCAAATAAAACATAAATGCCTTCCGACGCGCACTCTCTCTAAAATTTCGGAGCACCAAATTTAATATTTTTAAAACTTATTTTTATTTCCACGGGTCCGGGAAATCCCGACTGTTATTTCCCGGGAACGGGAACGATAAAAAGTGACATAATTCCCGGGAAATCCCGTTTCTTTCGGGTTTCTTTCTAATATTTTCCACCACCTCCGCTCCATTATTAATGGGATTGATAACATAAAATTGAGATATTCACTTGAAAGTTAGTACACGTATGTATTGTAAAGACATCTGATTGAGATGAATCCATTGAAGCGGTGGGAGGTGGTAGTTTGTGAGTAGGGGAAACAAGTAGGATAAACTAGAAACTTCATTTTTAACGTATATGGTAGAAACCAACGCCTCAAACTTTTCTATGACATTTGCCCTAAATATTATTAAAATTCTATGACTAATAATTTCCACATACTAGAGTGCAAATCTAAACGAGATGTTTCCTTTAAACTGAAGTCAAGTGAAAATCTGGACGTGGAAGTAGTGATTCCTTAGGCAGCGATTTTTAAATATAACTTTTTTATTTTCAATTTTACGATAAGAAGTATCTAAACCAGGCTCCCGTTGTTTTCTTATGAAAATTAGTTACATTTTTAATATTGAAACATATTCTTTATAGGATTTTGCAAACCGCAGAAAAAAATAACTATCTATGAGAACTAAAAGAAAAACTATGTGTAAAAATAATAATGAAATCTTTGCATTGTTTCGATAACCTGAATTCTTGTTATGCTAGCAAATTAAAATCCTAAAATGAATTTGTCTAATGTCTTATTTGAAAATTCTCATTTTAACATTAGCATCCGCACAGTCCCCTACGGCCATGCAGATTAAACTAGTATCTAGATTCAGTTAAAAATGAAGGCCTAAAATGAATTTATTTATCTACCTTGTCTTAAATTTTTTTTTCATTCTAATGGATTACATGTTCATGAAATCTATCGTTCTGTTTCTTGGAAATGCTTAGTCTTTGAAACGTTTTTCGCCCTTATTCTGGAGCTCATCAGAAAGACATAAAGCCACTCATAAAAATGTTTCATGCAAAATGAAGACAATTTCTATGAATAAGTATGAAATAATTATATTTGACATTGACTGATAAAATCAACAGATCTTCACCTATCTATTAGCTAACTAGTATTGAAGCCTATTACTCTATGCATGTTTAAAAGTGAATTATTATTTGTTTGACTATTTTTTTCTGTTGTTTGCAAAATCCTATAAAGAATGTTTCAATACAATTATAAGCAAACAAATAATAATTCACTTTTAAACATTTTTAATATTTTGTAGATTTCCATTTTCTGATCAACAGCTCTCACAGACCACATTAGATCCTACTTAGAGTTTCCGAAAATAAGGTGAAAGAAGTTGCAAGCTGAAAAGTTTAAAAAAATCTGAATTTATGAATGTTCCTAACATATTTAATTTTGTGGTGCTTTCTAAGTCTGTTTTAGAACATTTTGAATCAATTAGAATTATCCTTTTAATAAAATTATAGTGGAAAAAATTCGCAAAGGCGACTAAGAAGTGAAAAAATCGCTGCCTAAAGAATAACTGCTTCCACATCCAGATTTCCACTCCAAGTCTCTTTAAACTAAAATATCTTGATATTGTATTTACACTCTACTGAGTGGAAATAATTGCTCATATAACATTTTAACAATATATTTGTAGAGAATTTAATCTCTACAAAAAAATCTTTTTTGTGAGACTTACGGTTCTCAAGATATCGCTGAAAAACTGTTCATACCCCCTTTTTCAATATGGCGGCCAAATACATTCACACTGACCCCCCATACACATCAAAAAAATAATCTTGTCCTGTCCACAATGCAAGGTTCGGCTTAAATTTTGTAACATTTCAATGGACTATTAAAATTTCTGCCAAAATGATTTTTAGAGAAAAAAGGAGTTTGTACTTTGCTTAAAATTTTAGGTTTTACTTTATCACCTGCAGTTAAGTAATTTAATAACAAATAATATTTGTACCCACCTATATTTAATAAAACAGATGTTGGAACTTCAAGTAACCCTTAACTACACATTATTACATTCAGCCCACTAGAGATCTACTAACTCGATTCCACGTTATTTTGTGCTGCAGTTTACACAGACACTCTGTTGACGCCGTCTGCGTCTGGGAAATATCTAAAAGCGCCCATGGCGCCCTTACGCATGCAATGTCCATTATTTGGGTCACAGACGGAAGGGGTTTACTGTTTAGGTATAAGGATGAGACAGAAGGCCAAATATTTAAAATAGTCGTGGATTTCTACAGTTAAAAATGACACTGGTTAAACCAGGGACTATTACAAATTGTCTTTTAGAAACAGAAACAAATAAATAATTTTAAATAATTAAAGAACATGCTTTGAAAAACCAACTCAAACAGGTAAAAAAAATGCCCTTCAAGGAAGAAAATAATGTTAATAATAATAGCAATACTTATGCTAATAAATTAGCTTGATGTACATCCTGGGATTTTTCGGTCAGCTTTAAATGAAAAACCGCTGCCTAAGGAATCACTACTTCCACATCCAGAATCTTCATCCAAGTCGTTTTAAAGGAAACATCTTGACGATATTTGCACTCTAGTATGTGGAAATTATTGGTCATAGAATTTTAATAATATTTGGGGTAGATGTCATAGAAAAGTTGGAGGAGTTGGTTTCTACCATATACGTTAAAAATGAAGTTTTTAGTTCACCCTACTTATTTTCTACTATTCACCTCCCACCCCTTCAATGGAGGCATATCAATCAGATGTCACTACAATACATACGTGTACTAATCTCAAGTGAATATCTCAATTTGATGTTATCAATCCCATTAATAATGAAGCGGAGGTGGTGGAGTTTGAAAAATATTAGAAAGAAATCTGAGGCCTTGGTTTCTAGTATATACACCGAATCCCAAATTTCTGTACTCTTATCACCTTGATTTACTTATTTTCCCCTAGTCACTCCTATTAACTCTAACCCTTCTACGGAATCATCCCAAAATATAATCTAGTTCCAGATGTCGTTATAATATATACGTCTACCAAATTACAAGTGAATATCTCAATTTTATTTTATCAACCCCTTCAATAATGTAGTAAGGGTAGTGGAAGGGTTGAAAAATATTGTTAAAAAATTTGAGGTCTTGGCTTCTAGGACATACACCGAATTTCAAGTTTCTGTAGTCTTACCAGCTTGCTTTACTTATTTTCCCCTATTTACCCCTATTTAACCCCCAACCCTTCAACGGAATCATCTCAAAATATAATCTAGTTCCAGATGTCGTTATGATACATATGCGTACTAAATTTCATGTGAATATCTCAATTTTATTTTATCAACCCCTTGAATAATGGAGTAGGGGTGGTGCGGGGCTGAAATAAATTATCAAAAAATCTGGGGCCTTTGCCTCTTGCACATACACCGAATTTCAAGTTTCTGTACTCATACCTGCTTGCTTTACTTATTTCCCCCTATTTACCCCTAAATAACCCCGAACCTTCAAAGGAATCATCTCAAAGAATAATCTAGTTCCAGATGTCGTTATAATTCATACGTGTACCAAATTTCAAATGAATATCTCAATTTTATTTTATCAACCCTTGTAATAATGAAGTAGGGGTGGTGGGGGTTGAAAAATATTATAAATAATCTGAGATCTTGGCTTCTAGTATATACACCGAATTTAAAGTTTCTGTAGTCTTACCAGCTTGCTTTACTTATTTTCCCCTATTTACCCCTATTTAACCCCCAACCCTTCAACGGAATCATCTCAAATTATAATCTAGTTCCAGATGTCGTTATAATACATACGTGTACCAAATTTCAAATGAATATCTCAATTTTATTTAATCAACCCTTTTCATATTGGAGTAGGGGTGGTGGGGGTTGAAAAATATTACAAAAAAATCTGACGCTTTGGCTTCTAGTACATACACCGAATTTCAAGTTTCTGTGGTTTTACCAGCTTGCTTTACTTATTTTCCCCTATTTACCCCTATTTAACCCCCAACCCTTCAACGGAATCATCTCAAATTATAATCTAGTTCCAGATGTGGTCATAATACATACGTGTACCAAACTTCAAATGAATATCTCAATTTTATTTAATCAACCCTTTTCATATTGGAGTAGGGGTGGTGGGGGTTGAAAAATATTATAAAAAAATCTGACGCCTTGGCTTCTAGTACGTATACCGAATTTCAAGTTTCTGTACTCTTACCAGCTTGTTTTACTTATATTCCCCTATTTACCCCAAATTAACCCCCAACCCTTCAACAGAATCATCTCAAAATATAATCTAATTTCAGACGTCGTTATAATACATACGTGTACGAAATTTCAAATGAAAATTTCAACTTTATTTTATCAACCCCATTAATGGGGTAGGGGTGGTGGGGGGTTGAAAGATATTATAAAAAAATCTTAGGCCTTAACTTCTAGTACATACACCAAATTTCAAGTGTCTGTTCTCTTACAAGCTTGCTTTACTTATTTTTCCCTATTTTCCCCTATTTAACCCCCAACCCTTCACCGGATTTCCTCAAAAAACAATCCAGTTCCAGATCTTGTCATAATATATACGTGTACAAAATTTCAAGTCAATATCTCAAACCGTTCCGGAGAAAACGTGCGGACAAAAAAAGTTACAGACAGACAGACCGACAGACAGACAGAAATTTTTTTTCGCTCAAATTTAAAATCTCGACGTTTCATGACATTCTAAACCTATTTCACGAATAAAAATTTTTGAAAATTTTTTTGCGATTACTATACTTCCAATCCACTACGTGGATGTGGAAGTAATTATAATATTTCCTTACGTTTCGGTTTATTAACAACCATTGTCCTCGCCATCATCAGAGGAAAAACTACAATATATATAATAAAATACGGTTGTTTTATGTAATTTTACATACTTACAATTACTGCGATTTCAAAAAATTTTATTATACTATTACCATTTTATGTCTACTTCTATTAGGTAAATGTTTTAACCCAACTAAATGCTAAGAAAATGTATTGCCTGCTTTCTGGTCTGTGTTGTACTTAAGGGTTTATTTATGTTACTATCGATAAAATTTAATTTATGGATGTTGGACTTGAAGTTTTTGCTAATGGCTGGTGGTATGAAACATGATATTTTAAGAATCATCTTGTGGACTTGATGGAAATATGTAAAAATATATTTCGTATAATATTTAATAAGTTAAAATATGTTTCTCTTAAATTTTCTATATCAGTGCGGTTGTTTATTGCATTGTCTTTTAATGTTGAAGATACAAGGAAGGCATGTATAATTCCTCAGACCAACCTTTTTATTAGTATCATATATGATGCGAATTCCATCAAGCTGATCGATCGAAACTTCAGTGGCATGTCTAAACTCTCTTGGGAAAAAATCCAGCTTTATAGATATTAACGCGAAAAATCTGTCGCTGTCTCCCGGGCTATAAGAGTACCTAAGTAGAACCATAACAAGACTATTACTATAAATTTTCACTCAATAATTTCAGTGGTTTGCAAAATAGCTAGATTTAAATTTGAAAATTATGTTAATCTTCCTATTTCGTAGTTTTAAATCTAGCTATTTTGCAAACCACTGAAATTATTGAGTGAAAATTCATAGTAATAGTCTTGCTATGGTTCTACGTGGGTACTCTTATAGTTCTTTTAAAATACGTACTAAGAAAAAAAGTTATGGGCAAAAATAATAAATACTTCCCTTTCTGATGTCTCTTTCTAGGGAATGGTCACCTTAAAATCCAAGAAGTCTTGCAAACTAAAGACTGGATAAAGCTGGGATGGTAGCAACAGATTGCCAGCATGTTTAACTGCATAAGGAATTGCACTATGGGCAGAGTCACCTTCGATCTGTCCATAATAAAGCTCAGAAAATCTCAAAGTAATATGTTTACGCTCTTGAAAACTGTATGCAGTAGCATTGTAGCCATACTATTTTTATTTTGGCCGCTGCCGGCGCTGCCGCCATCTGAATACAACATACAACGAAATTACCTTAAACTCTTTGGTCCCTTTGGAATCATAATCATAACTTAGCAAAGCGTTATCAACATACGTTGCAATTTCTGAGGCACCTCTTTTACTATGACTTTCGTACTAGCTATATCAGAAGCAGCAATCTTTGCTCGAAATGTTGTAAAATGAGAAGTTGAACACTGTTAAAAATTTTTTATAAAATACTGCACTTTCATTTGTAATTAGCAGATGTATTACTTGTTGCAAATCAAAAGACGCACATTTTTGAGTTAAGAGCATTGGCCTTTTTTAATGATAACTGATAATGACAACTTTTTTGTTTTGAGGACTCTTTAATAAGTATAAAAACTTGGTTTATGATGATCTTTCGACAGTACCCCTAAATACAAGTAATACATTTTGAAAAGTGATATATATCAAAAATCATAATTTTTGAGTTACATCGCAAGATTGACGACGATATATGTGACCATTTTCTGCCGTTTCGCACTCCTAAATTTTAATTAAATTTTATATACTGATGCGCTGTAGCGCCCTTAGGGCCCACGGCAGACCCTTGGTCCCTGAATCGAATTTGTAGAGGGGATCAGCAGCTTTCCGAAAACCGACTTTCGACCATTATGGGAACTCAAGCACTCAAGGCTCAAGGTCAGTTGCACTCATATATCTCTAACTATAACATATATACAAAATATGTGTACGTATACGCCAGACACTTGTATACATATTTTTAGACACTTGTAGGTTATAAGTTAGAAAATTACGATTCAGAAATTAATATTTAATAAATTAATAGACAAATTCTTTTCTGAAAAAACCTCAATTATTTTCTGTAGGCAATCTGGCAAATGCCTGGGTGACTGAATTTATAAGCTAATAAAACCGATTTTTATATGTATATACCTATATATAAAAAAAAAAACGTTTTTATTTACTAGGAACGTACCTATACCTAGTAAAATGTATCTTGATATATTTAATCGAGTACCTAATCAAATACTTATTCATATAATGAATGATGACTATTTCAGATAGGTAGGTACATATTTGTTGATATCTAAAAATAAATGTTTAAAACAATAAACTGAGATACTTACTTATTTGGTAGTACACATAATATTTAAGAGAGGTTAGATACTTACCCATAAGAAAATTTTTATGATTTTTTGGTTAGTAAAGTGTCCTAATATAAATAGCCTGTTGACAAAAATAGAGCAGATAGATAAGAGCAAACAAGAAAAATGAATTGTGAATTACCTACTTAAGTACTTAGTCATTTTAAAACGTGTTTTGTATAAAATTAAATAATTTGAATTATGAAAAATAATTAGGTAGGTACATTGTACTGAAAATTCATTTGAAAAATTGGCTATTACATACCTACTAGACGTTAATTTTTCAAAGAAAATGTAGAATTCTACTCCTGCTATTAAGTTATCTACCACTCATTCCCATATAGTTTTCATATTTTGTATAAATACCATAGAATTAAAACCTCTTTGATAAATACTAAAAAATCTGCAATTTTCTCAAATATCTTTACTTACCAGAAATGTGTGGCACAAGTCCTTTGAGTACTCAAAACAATAAACACTATCACTTTTTTTAATACTGCACTAAACTACAAACACAAAAAACAACTCGCTTCGACACTGCTCCTACCGCTATCACAGCCGTCAACAAACTCCGCGCTTGCAATGCCGAAAATACAAGAAAAGAAACAGAACGGCAGAAAGCAGAACATCCCCAGCCTTCAGTGACGCCATTAGTTGCCTTATCCCTATTTTATAATTTTATGGCGCCTGTGTTCTGATTACTTTAAAAGTATTTGAATTTCAGCTACGGAGTGTGCCAAAATAAGGAAATGCATATGAAAATTTACGTTGTTTCGTACAAGATGCATTTGCATAATGATTAAATAATTTGATCTAAGATACCTGCAAATGAGCGCCGCTTACGGGGTCGCTGGGGGGCGCCATATCGCTCCCTTCGGGATTTTCGGAATCAATACATTCAGAATAATTTTTGGCATTGTAAAAATATGTTTTTGAAAAAAAAAAGAATCGCCTTTAAATAACGGTCATTAAAAATTAAATTTTTCAGTAACTATAAAACAAAAAAAAACTGTAAAATATATTCAAAAATTAACATATAAAAGAAAAATAAAAATTGTGATTTAAAGGTTAATGCCAACTTTTTGACGACACTAAGCAATTCAGCGTCATAGTTAGGGACCGGCCAGGCGGGCGGCTGCGGCAGAGGCAACCCTCAGAGGGGCGCACTTTACAGATCCACAGCCTGCGGGTCGCTGGGGCATAGGTTTCTCTTCCTAGGTCTTGAGAAGCTCAAAATCTTGCCAGGGATGCTCATGACCCTAGCTACGTCGTTGCTCTAGGTTTTCCGTTTTATTGAAGATTTTTAATTTAATCAGAATATATTTCGATACGCGGGATTCGGGAAACGACGTGCTTTCTTTTTATATATTTCGCCTGAATTCTATAAATAATGTTTGAAAATTAATTGAAAAATAAATATAAATGTATATATTTCCAATATATATATGTATGCGCTTTGTGCCTATTTTTTTCGGTATAAAATAAACTGATTTTGAAGAAGAGCAAAAAGTTGGGACAGGACAGGTTAATGCTGTTAAGATCCTGCTGCGATGGTACCCTATTTGAAAATTAAGTATGGGGTACATCATACATAATTAGGTATGTACAAGTGTTTGAAAGTCAGCTGAATATAAACTGTAATTGTGTATTCTACGTATGTGTTGAAGATTATAGGTAATTTTTATTTTAACAAGAATTCATATTGTTTTTGGATTATTGCCAATTTCTACAAAAAATAGTTTCTACAGCTGTTAAAAAACTCCTTTATTCACTATTTTATGCGCAAATCAAAGGATTATGGTAACAGTGAAAAAGTGTAAAAAGAAAGTGCCACTATTTCATTCTGGCTATTAGGCATTTACTTTGGAACCCAGTTAGGTTGTTAGGTATACTGTATAGATTTTCATGAAACTTTTTTCATAGAAGTTCCAATACTGAGTACAAACGAGTTTCACAATCCTTCATTTTTTAAAACTTCTCATTTCTCTTAATTTAAGTTGTTACGTTATTTCAACTTAAAACTAAGTCGTCCTTTAGAAATTGTTGAAAGATAACCATTTATTTAATGAAAACTGCAAAAAAAATTATTTACGTTTTTAAAAATTTCTCAGAAAGTAAAACCGTTTATTATCATAAAAAATACTTGGTTACATGAAGAAATAGCAAATTTGACGGAAAGAAATTTACCCACGCCGAGGATCGAACCCGCCACCCCATTGCGCGTCAAATCTTACTATTTTCACGTTGCAGGATAGATCATTTTAAGGGTTAAAAACGAGTATAACTCTCCAGGGAGCGTTTTTGTGTAGAACTTTTTGTGGTTGGTGGAAAAACTTGTTAGCTTTCATTTGCACCAAACCTCGTGTCCAAAAAGTTGTTAATAAACAAATTAGAGCCTGCTTAAAAGTGAATTATTTATTATTTGTTTGCTTATAGTAATGAAACATATTCTTTATAGGATTTTGCAAACAGCGGAAAGAAAAACTATCTATGGGATCTAAGAGAAAAACTGTATGTAAAAATATTAAAGAAATCTTTGCATTCTTTCGATAACCTGACTTCTGGTTATGCTAACAAATAAAAATTCTTGTTTGCCATTTTCATTATAACACTAGCATCCAACATAGTCCCCTACGACTAGACAGATTAAACTAGTATCTACATGATCCCCTACGATATGTAAATTCAGTTAAAAATGAGAACAAAGGCCTGAAATTAATTTATTTACCTACCTTGTCTTTAAAAAAAATTTTCATTCCAATGAATTACATTTTCATAAAATCTCATTCAGTTTCTTGAAAATGCTTAAGAATCGGTGGCTAACTCAAATCGTATAGAAAATTCCAGGCAGACTCGCCTATCAATGTAATGATGGAGTATAGTAATCCAAATTTAGAATAAATCACATATTTGAAGAAATTTGGCTTCTAGTATGCATATATAACACGTTTAACACACTGCATTAGTAGGTACTTCTCCTGAATTTTTACTTCCCTCTCGCATACCGATGGGAAGTATTGTATTTTTATAATGTTTAACCAACAATCTTCTTTTAAGTGAATAAGTTCGTTTCATGATAAACAACTAAAAACTACATACTCAGGTTCACAGGTGATCGCCCATAGAATTTTAACAGAGCCAAATAAGGTGGGTGGTAGTATATTTATTATAACCTACAAATAAGCCGCACCAAATTTATCTAGAATAAAATATCGATCTAAATACTTATATATTAATACATCAATTAAATAGACTTACCTGTTTTTGGTACTTTCTTTTGTAGCCGTTAAAAATGACTAGTGCCAGTGTGCGGAAGAAATAAAAATGCAAAGAATTTATATAAATTCTTTGTAAAAATGATGCAATGCCTGCCAAATTGAATTTCCCAGTTTGACAGCAACTGATGAGTGATGATGAGTAACATTACATAAGCTCTGCTTAAATACTGCGGTGAAAATGGCTGTAATATATAACCGAAACTCATGAAAAAAATAGTTGAAACGAATATAAGATTTCTGAAATCAGAAAAATCAAATTGACAAAATTTAAATGGACCACGAAATATGAAAATATTTTGTTATCAAAAGAAATTTTGTTAGTAAAACTTTTTAAGGATTGTAATTTCATTTTTACAGTTTTTATTTTCCTTTTTTTAATCATATCCTCATCTGCTCAAAAAAAACATCACTCCTATATAGGGGTTATTTCACAAATGTGTTTAGGTTTGTCTTGACTAGACTCTAGCAGGATGTCCTCAAAACGGTTTATTCAGAACGTTTTAGGGACGATAGCAAACGGACGTCCTTGGGACGTACCATGTAAACCCGGGACGTTCAGACCAAACGAGGACCTAAGTGAACGTCCTGGGGACGTTTGGTGTTATCAGGGATACACCTTTGGTCTCAAGTTTCTGAACTCTTACTAGCTTGTGGTACTTATTTGCCCCTATTTACTCACATTTATTCCCAACTTTTCAACGACATATAGGCTTGAAATATAATGTAGTTCCAGATGTCGTTATAATAATATGTATATTAAGTATTTCGTTGCGATGCATATATGTGTACCAAATCAATGTCTTAAACCATATCAGAGTAATCGCGCTCACAAAATAAGTTACATGGAGACTGACAGACAGAATTTCTCTTCTCTCGAGACGAGAATCTCCACGTTTCATGACATTTTATACCAAAACAAAAACAAACAACAAAAATAAATTGTTTTTTTTACGATTATTGTACCTCCACTCCACTACATAAGTGGAAGTAAAAATTTAAGCTTTGAATATTATAGTTTTAAAATACAATTAAATAGGTTACGCTAGTTGTGTAAAAAATAAATCACTAACGGCACAATTTTCTTAGACTCATTTACCTGTACTTGTTCCCGTCGGAAAATGCTTCATACGACGCCCATGCATGACGAGTAAACTGTTATACACTAACGCCAATCAAAATATTATTATTTACACACAGTATAAATTTAACTCAGTTTATATATAGCATTGTGATTATTTTGTTACCTTGGATTTGTGAATTAATTTGTAAAGTTAATTCATGTACAGCATAACCAAAAATAATTGGACCCACAAAAATGGTTAACGTAAAAAAAATGTACCGAAAGTGGCGGCTACCAGGGCTGGCATCTTTTCAATTTAACGTGTGGAGTGTGGTACTCGGTTTAGTAGTAAATATTGAGAGAGGGGGAAGCAGAAGAATACCGGAGAATAAATCAACTTTGCAGACTTTTTTAGTTATTTATTATAGTTGTACAAGTATAGTGTGGTCGCGGGAATGTTAGAACCTGCTCTTTTAATTTCGTTAGTTTTGGAGATACATAAAAGTTGAAAGTCGTATATTTCGGAGATATACGAAGGAGTAGAAGGGTCACGGATGTTCTTTTTCATCCATTCCCACATAAACTTGTAAATAATTTGATTATTCCCTGTTAAATCTGTAAATTACTGATTTCCTCCCAATTTCAACTGTAAATCTTATTATTCCCAGTTTAAACTGTAAACAATTCAATTGGTTTCAGTTGAATCTGTAAATAATTTAATTATTCCCAGTTTAAACTGTAAATAATTGAATTATCCCCAGTTCAAACTGTCATTTTTTTAATTCCCGCTTTATTAACAATTATGACGTGATACATCATCTTCATCTTCCATTGTGCTATAATAAATCATGCACCAGCACCAAAACAATTGTTTTAGAGAAAACAAAATATGGGCATTTATATTTTTTTTTAATTGGAAACGACTGAATTAATTGCAGTCGGAAATAATAAAATTGTTATGCATTACACCCCCTAAGAAGTGAAGACTGTTACGCGCATGACTACTACTCGCTGAAATCACAGAAAGAAGTTGTAAATGACAAGTGACAAGTGAGAGGTTAGAAATGCAGGGTGATAGAAATATAACGTAGTAAACATTGTTGATGGTTATTTTAGTAAAAGTGTACTTTGTTTAAGGAAAATATTGTGTAGTTTCAGTAAGTTATTAAATAAAATGTTAGTGGTTGAAATTATTTTGGAACCCACGGATCCTGAAGGGTGTTTCGGGGGTGAAAATACGCGACATAATTGTTTACAATTTAAAGTGGAAATTTAAAATAGTACAGTTTGAGCTGAGAGTAATTCAATTATTTACAATTTAAACTGGGAAAAATTAAATCATTTATAGTTTAAACTGTAAATAATTGAATTACAGATTGAGCAGTAAACAATTGAATTGTTTACAGTTTAAAGTGGGCACTGAAAAAAGTACAGTTTGAACTGGGGATAATTCAATTATTTACAGTTTAAACTGGGAATAATTAAATTAATTAGAGATTCAGCTGAAACCAATTGAATTGTTTACAGTTTAAACTGGGAATAATAATATTTACAGTTGAAATTGGGAGTAAATCAATAATTTACAGATTAAACAGGAAATAATGAAATTATTTACAATTTTATGTGGGAATGAATGAAAAGAAACATCTGTGACCCTTCTACGCCTTCGTAGAGATATGAACTTATTTACTCTCTTTTTTTTAAGAGAATATCCCATCTATTTTTACACAATTTGAAAGACCAAAGGAAAGCTTTTTATTGATACATAAAATAATATTTATCTTAAAATATGTTTGTCTAATTACTATAAATTGACAATTTATCAAATTAGTCGTATGAATCAAAAATATTTAATTTAAAGTATATAATATAGGTACGTTAGTTACGTCATGATATCTATTGGTAACTAATTTCACTTTGTTTTACTCATATCTCCGAAATTATTTTTAAGTAATTCCAAAAACAAGCTAACCATTATACTCTTCGCCGATTTACTGCACTAGGTATTTATATAATTATTATATATACATATATAGTGGCGTGTGTGAGCCGGACGAATGGTAAATATTTTGAGCCGGAATGAAATTATCTTCCCCCCCGTTTTCGAGGATGCTAAACACGATGGCGGTGTCAGAATTTCTCTTTGGGGTTGCACAACCCCTCAAACAGGCCAAAAACCACCCCCTAGAGGGGTTAAACGCGATTTAATAGGTTTCCCTTCAGAAAATAGTACTTTCCTCCCGTTTTCAAGGATGCTGAGCACGGTGGTGGTGTTCGTAATTGCGTCCGACCCCTACCAACCCCTCCACCGGCCAATACTCGCCCCCGAAAGGGGTGATTTTTTTTTTTTCGGATTATCACCGGTAAATATATATTCCCCCGTGTTTTCAAGGATGCTAAGCATGGTGGTGGTGGTCCCCATCGCGTCCGACCCCTACAAACCCCTCCACCGGCCAATACTCGCCCCCGAAAGGTGGGAATTTTTTTTTCGGATTATCAGCGGCAAATATATATTCCCCCCCGTTTTCAAGGATGCTGAGCACGGTGGTGGTGTTCGTAATCGACTCCGACTCGTATCAACTCCTCCACCGGCCAATACTCGCCCCCGAAAGCGGTACATTTTTTTTTTTTCGGAATATATATTTCCCTCCCCTCCCCGTTTTCGAGGTTGCTGTTTATGGGAAGAATAATCTTATTTCTTTTCTTGGTTGTAATGTCCTTTGTTTCCCGTTCATCTGAAAAAATATCATCAAATATACCGCCAGTAGGCCTGTTGAATAATTGTTACATACTTTTATTTTTACATATAAATAATTGTGAACATTTATTACGATGCATGAAATCAAATTGCTACAGTGTCTTTTCTTAAATTACAATAATTGGTACCTAAATATAATGTTATACTACTTAAAGCTAAAGTCCGCTTACAATAAAATATATTTTTCGTTTATACCTTATCTCGACTAATTTAACCTACACCTCTTACAAGTAGAATTACAAGGTTGATACTCTTCGAAATAAACATCGCAATCTTCCAAATATATGTTATAAATATTTTTTTAAAAATCACCCTTTTCGGGGGCGAGTATTAGCCGGTGGAGGGGCTGGTACGGGTCGGACGCGATTACGAACACCACCACCGTGCTCACCATCCTTGAAAACGGGAGGAAAGTACTATTTTCTGAAGGGAAACCTATTAAATCGCGTTTAACCCCTCTAGGGGGTGGTTTTTGGCCTGTTTGAGGGGTTGTGCAACCCCAAAGAGAAATTCTGACACCGCCGTCGTGTTCAGCATCCTCGAAAATGGGGGGGGGGGGGGCGGGTAATTTCATTCCGGCTCAAAATATTTACCATTTTCGCGTTTTTTCCGACTCACACACGCCACTAATATTTTTTTTTATTTAAATAATTAACATTTTTTTTATTTATTGATTGCTATTGTTCAAAAGCAATAGGGTTCGTCCTCTAGCTAACACTAATTTACTGCCCAAATTTCAACACAATCGGACTTTTCGTTCTTAAATTATCATGCTTACAAGAAACGTGACAGACAGACGGACGGACATTTTAAAAGTTGTTCAGAATTCGATCACCAACACAGTGATATGAAAATTTTTTCTCTACGAGCAATATTACCTGTTTTAGAAATGGGCCGATCGAATGCAATATACTTTTCGTTTTGTATTCGCGAAGAGTATATAATAACGAAGTTAAATGAGGTTCAAACGCCGCGAAATCCACTCATGTATGAATGGCTTCAAGTCTAATATTTCCTTCCAACTTCAAGCGGCACCACACCATAGAGTAGATTAAATAACCACACGCTCCCGCAGGCGAGGTAAATTTTAGAAACTGTACATTCTAATAAAGTTTTAACAATTGTTGAGAAAGACTGTATTTTTTTCAAAAACGTATCTAGTTGTCATTGCTGGGCGTATTGTGCTCAGCACCACCACTTTGTTTCAACAAACAAAGATCAAATAGACATATATTAGAATAGTATTGAACCATTAAATGGTAACATTCAAAACGGCAATCCCCAACACTTTCCTGCGTGTAAGAAGGTAAATCTCGAAAACATAAAAAAATGTAAGCTGCCCCAGCAAACGTTCATGCAACCTTGAAAAACTTAAAAAATATATTTATGTAAAATATTTATATAAGTACATATAATAATCATAAATAATACATAGGTAAGGAATAAGTAAATTTTTACCGAAATTTATTAACCTATGCGTTACATAATTTTACGCAAATACAAAACAAAGAGTAGGTATGTATATATTGCGTTTGATTGGCACATTTCTAAAACCGGTAATATCGCTCGAAGATAATGTTCATATCACTGTGTTAGTAATATAATTCTGAACATCTTTTAAAATGCCCGTCCGTCTGTCTGTCTGTCCGACCATCCACCACGTTTCTTGAAAGCCCGATAATTTAAGAACGAAAAGTCCGATTGTATTGAAATTTGGACAGTGACTTAGCGTTAGCTAGGGGACGAACCTTATTGTTTTTGAATAAAATTGATCAATAAATAAAAAGTTATTATTTTATGAAAAGACAAAATCAATTTTTTTAAAATATTTTATGGTTAAACAAAAAATGTCGTATTATTGACAAAAATACTGCACAGTACATCAGTACACTAAATTGGCGAATGGTTAGCTTATTCTATACTTATTTCGTGCCGTTTGACTATGTTTTATTTATATGAAACGGGTTAAACATTATACTTAAACTTAACACACAACTTTTATTAGAATACCTATATGTCTCATTTGGGCCGCCCTCTATAATTACCTGTACATTTTTTACAAATCTTTGCCATGCATCGGCTTCTCACTGGATATTGTACTTATAGACCAAGCGCCAGAGATGAAGGAAAGCCAAAATTTAAATAGAAGGTTGCTTTCTTTTAAGTGCTTTTAATCTTGCAGTAAAAATTTTTACTAGTTCTAATTAAGCTATAGCTTTGAAATCTTGCATACGTATGTAGGTTCGGTGATAATTAATGTAAAGTAGTATATCTAATATCATTCTAAATCCAATATGGCGGACGTTCGGAGATGGCGGATTACCTTTTACTTCACAACACCCTTGGATTGGGTATCAAATGAAACAGTTTGATGAGTAAAATACGATTGACTATGTGAGGTCATTCAAAATCCAATATGATGGACGCGCCTGGACGGCGATTATCTTTTTCGTCACAACCCCATTGATGTGGGTATCAAATGAAAGGGTTTGATGAGTAAAATATGATAAACTATGTAACGTCATTCTAAATAATCCACTATGGGGGACGCACCAGGATGGCGGATTATCTTCACAACCCCCTTGATCAAATGAAAGTGTTTGGCGATTAAAATACGATAAACCATGTAAAGCCATTATAAATCCAATATGGCGGATTACCTCTTTCTTCACAACCTCCTTGACATGGGTATCAAATGAAAGGGTTTTGTCCGTCGGTAAAATAAGTAGACTAAAAAGTAAAAAATAAAATTATAAAGAAAAAAAATATTTTTAAAGCAAAGCTTTTAATTAAAAAAATGTAGTAAAAAGTAAAAAATAATTTTTAAATTCATACATTTTGAAACTAAAAGCTTTGTGGGTACTCAATTAAGCAAAGTAACTGTACAATACTGTT
Organism: Stenurella melanura; assembly: GCA_963583905.1. Classification (NCBI taxonomy): domain Eukaryota; kingdom Metazoa; phylum Arthropoda; class Insecta; order Coleoptera; family Cerambycidae; genus Stenurella; species Stenurella melanura. The sequence goes on from OY757309.1 coordinate 202,609,061, forward strand.
ATATGATTGCTTTTAGTTTCCGAATGTACGATTTTAAAAATAATTTTTTGTTTTCTTAGTAAGTACATTTTTTTATTAAATAAAAGCTTTGCTTTAATTTCTTTTTTATTTGTATTTTGTTAATCACTAGATTTTATGATTCTGAATGAGTACCTCTAGATCGGCGAATAAAAATCTCTCCTTATTTTTTATAGCCAAGAGTCCAGTGAAGTTATGCATCGGTCTGTTTAAACTAGATATCAAAATTGTGAAATTTAACCTCGGACGTTGAAAAAAAAAACAGAGAAACCAAATTACTCCTTTAAACCGGAAAATATTTTGGAGAAAAAACAATTTATGTGAGAATTTAACAAATTGGAACTAGAACTATTCTCAAGAAGGTGATGTGGACAGATTTTTAAAATATTATCTGCGACTTAACCTCAAAAGAGTGAAAATCGGAAAATCAATATAATTTTTGGGATGGAGCGCCAATGTAGCTGTTCTTAGGCTCAAACTGTACACTCACATATTTTTATTTTTTTTAAATTTATTTATTTAATCGCCTTATTTATATTAACGTCCTGGCGGAGTGTGATATTTCCATCTACCGCATCTGAGATTCGAACTCAGGATAGATAACAGCGACTAGACATGTTGTGCCACCCAACAGCGGTCTAGCTCACTGCTACCATCTCGGTAACACATTAAACACGCCACTAAACATCCATACCCTGGCCAGGATTCGAACCCGGGACTCGTAGTCGCAAGCCACACGCCTTAGCATTGCGCCACCAAGCTAGTCTACTTTTAAAATCTGTAGAGGAAATAATAATAATAAAGTACTTTATTGGTAAAACCAAATGGCGATTGACTGAGGTCCTTCAGCCAGTTACATATTTTGGATATATTTTACATTTAATTTTATATAGAGTTACAATTGGAAGCATTATCTTGATTTAAAAAAAAAAAAATTCGAAACTCTGCAATTATTCTTCATTAAGTTCTTTAAGGAGTTCTAATATGGTTTTTTCGGGATACTTGTGCTTCGGGCGTTGTTGAGGAAATATATTTTTTTAAATTTAGTTTGTTTTCCAGCAGTTTATAAAATTTAATTAAAACAAATCTTTTAAGCGTTGAATTTTTAAGAGGAAGAGACTACTGCACGGTCGCACCGCTCATTATTTGGCGGCCGGGCGGCCCGTGGATTGCGGATCAGATAATCAGATTATGTGAATTGTTGACTTCCTATTGGCTTATATAAATTTTTTATGTATCTATGATATAAATCGTTCAAGAAGGGCAAGGAACATTTGTGCCATTTTTGCAATTGAAAATAAATTGCGAAAACCAATGACTTCAAGTTTTCTGAAGTCATTGGCGAAAACAAATGGCGCAAATATTCCTTGCGGTGAAAATTGACAACACTGACTCCGACAAATATAAAGTTGGGCAAGGCGTCAGACAGAGGTGTGTTCTGTCACCACCCCTCTTTAAAATCTGTAGTGAACATGTGATGCGACACGAGTTAGGATGGGCAGTGTGAAGAGTTATAGGAGGAACTACTTATGGTCTCTAATTTGAGGTTTGCAGTTGAGACCACCTTGGTTGCAACGAGCGAGAATGAGCTCATGCACCTGCTGGACAACCTCCAAACAACAAGCTCCGAGTACGGTTAGAGCGTAAATTACAACAAAAAAACTATGATTGTAGGCCGAGCAAATGAAAACCATCCAGACACGTTAAGTATAGGTGATTGTGAAGTAGAGAACAAACTGGTTTGCCTTGTAGCCCTTGTGGACAATACCGGAAACTATAAGTATGAGATTCGACGAAGAATACGTATGGTAACATCGGCAATTTCCTAATTCAGGAATATCATGAGGTGCACAAAAATCAGACTTGCTAACGTTATCTCAATCTTTGTTTACTCCTCTGAGACATGGACTGTTAGGGAGGCAGGCAAATGCTTTCAAAGTGTGGGTTTGAAGAAGTTTACTTCATTTTAGGATTTTAATTTGCTAGCATAACCAGAATTCAGGTTATCGAAAGAATGCAAAGATTTAATTTTTGCACATAGTTTTTCTTTTAATTCTCATAGATAGTTATTTTTTCTGCTGTTTGCAAAATCCTATAAAAAATATGTTTCAATACAACTACAGTGTATTTTAAACGGGGTTATTTGTCTCGAATCCCCCTGCAAATTTTGAAAAATCCCCTCCTATGGCTAGGGGCGACTCTCGTACTTTGGATATGTATTCACTGCATTTAAAAAATATGACAAAGCTGCTTTTACCTCCTCAACTATGTCCTTATGTGTGTACAACTCTATTGAAATTTGTATTTTTATAAAGATGTCCCAGAATTATAGAAATAAAAGGATATGTATCCTTTTCTACTCATAATGAAACAGAATGGGAAGAAAGTAAGTTTCGGTATTAACTGTCGAGATACCTACCTGAATTTTTATTTCTAAGTGTAGAAGGTACACTAGGTAGGTGACTTAATAGGATCTACATCACAAGTGTAACTAGTTCAAACTAAAATTACTGAGTAATAAATATAATAAATAACAACATGAACTTAAAATTACTTTATTTGTAAAACGGTAAATGTAAAAAACAATGAAGCATTTCGGTAAGTTGCTCATTCAAATAAAAATATATACTTATCGTGATTAACATAACTCATAATTATATGTTTTAAATGTAATAGAACACGTATCTATACAAAAGAAATAAAGTAAACCTAAATATTCACTCACATTAAATTAATAATAATTATACGAAATCAGTTGAATCTTTATATTGTTGGCAGATCCTTCTTTTGTATTTGTATCGCAAAAACTTTCTTCGAGCTCTCAACGAATTCCATAAAACCTCTTGACATTGCATAGGGCTTAGTTACACCATCATTTATAAGGCAGTCTTCACAGAAGCACAAGAACATGGTATCCACGGCAGTCTGTAAATAATAAAGGGAATTTAAACATGAGAAATGATTGCAGTAAGTCAAAATTGAATACCTTTTAGTAGGTACATATTTCAATTTGTGACATTTAGTTTGGTGGTTTACTTCAAACAGTTTTTTAAAAATGTACAGTACTATATATTCAATTTTTCTTCATGATATGGAGAATAATCTCGAAAAATTATTTATGAAAAAATAAGTAGGTGCCTTATAGAGGTACTTGGTTCGCTGTAATTAAGTACAAATGGAGACAACAATATTCTCATTAAGTTCTTTTTCAATTTTTTTTTCAATTAAAGCAGCTCTAGTTTCTTCACTATTTTGGGCAGCAGGAATTTTTTACCTAAATTATCTGCCTAGCTTGTCCCACACGTACAACTTTATTGCTCTATTTATGAATTAGAACCTTTATGTTATTCATCATAATATGCATTAAAAGTTCTTTGTGCAATTTTTATAGGGTTAAATATCATTTGGTGTATCAGACGATCTCCTAACGTAGTAATAAAAGCATTTTGTTAATTCTGATATTTTTTGGGTCAGAATTTAAAGCGGTGTAGATTTAACTTACTTGGAATGTGCGCAAAATGGTACCAGAACAAATTACTGCCAAAATAACCACTATGATATAACAGAAGAGCACGTATTCCGTGTCTTCTCCCTGAAAAAGACAGAATATTATATAGACATATAAATTCCTGTAAAGAACGACAAAATATTTTTTAAATCTTATATATTGTATTTGGAGAAAATGAAGAGTAATGAATGCTACAAGTTAGACACTAATCTAAAAACGTGGTCAGGGTGCTTAAAAGTAATTTTAAATTTGCCTTTGTAATAATAATAATAATAATAAAAGTACTTTATTAAGTAAAAAACCCAAATGGACATTGAGTGAAGTCCTTCAGCCCTTTTTTAACAATAATATAATAAATTTTGTAATATAAAAAGTATGGATAATAGACAGATAATAAAATTTAGATATCGTGAAAAAATCAAGTAAATATATAATAGGTTACAACGTTATAATCATTACTGGCTGTTTATTATATGGCCCTTATTTCGTTAATGTGTTTTTTTCTGGAAACTTCCTGTTACTGGGTCGTTCATAATTTCTTGTTTTGCATAGAGGTGGAAGTATTTCTTTGTTGTGAACTTAGTGGATAATATAGATAGTCTCTGTGGAATTGGCAATTTGATGAAGAAGAGCATTTGGTGGATTATGCAAAGAATGTCTTGGGTGTCGATATTTAATGATGGCTCTGAGTGCTGATGTTTCTGCGATATGGATGCTCTACGCCTGGTTTTCTGGCATTTAGGTAAAGGGGATGGCTGTAGTCTAACATTGGTCTGCATATCGATTTGTAAGTGTGAGCTTCTGACTTTTGGTTGATTCCCTTATTTTTGTAGGTCATGCAACGAAAGTGTTTACTTCTATTTTTGTGATCTAAGCTTGTGTCCAGATGTTTCATTGTTTTTATGCCTACTTGGATTAAAACATATAAATATATACATTAAAAGAAATAATACGTATACTTCTAGAGAAAAGAGAATTTACTTGTTCATAACTTTTATGGTACATGCAGTACTTGCACAACTCCTTTAATTAATTACGTTTCACCGTTACAGTAATAATAATAATAATAATAATAATAAAACGTCTTTATTAAGGCGAAGTTTAGCCATAGGCTACTCTTACACTTAACCTTATATCTAAATAATACAAAATATTAAGAATAAAAAAAATAATAATAATATATAGTAAATAATAACATATAATAGTATGTAATGTACAAATGAGAGAGGAATAAAGTATGTAGAATGCACAATGTATATACACATATAGTTACATAAAACACAACGTTACAAATTAACAACAAATTAGAGATATGTTCAGAAATAGACAACTCGACAAAGATTGAAAATTAGCTGGTGACATTCACTGAAAGTGATTTTATGGATTTAGTAATTTATTTTTTATATAGTTACGAAATTTGCTAATAGAAAACGTTTTTGCGGATTTTTCAACACTGTTATAGCATCTTATAGCATTGTAAGTGAAACATTTTTGGAAACGAGCAGATCTATGTAAAGGCATTGTATAATTTTCTATGTTTCTTATATTGACAGCATGAAATTTATTTCGTGGTATAAGTTTATTCTTAAGATACTCCGGTTCAGTAGTAAGCGACAAGCGATGCACAAAAGCCAATAATTCATGTTTCCAAGTATCATCCATTTTTAACCATTTCAAGTCCCTGATTTTTGTACTTATATGATCATATTTACGTAAATTGAAAATAAAGCGACAGCAAGTATTTTGAACTTTTTGTACTCTATTTTTGTTAGCTGTATTTAAAAAAGGATAATACATGATAAGACAATAGTACAGAATAGGCAAAGCTTTTTCTTAATATCATAATTTAAAATATGCTTATTAGAATATAATAATTTTAATCGTACGTAAGATTTTTTAACTAGACTGTTGACATGCTTTTCAAAGTCCAATTTATGATCAAAGATAACTCCTAAATTTTTAACTTCTTTTTTATAAGGTATATTTTCGTTATTGATCTTTATTGTCATATTGCTAGTTAAATGTGAATAATAATTTTTGGAGCAAAATAAAATCACGGCCGATTTAGATGGATTTAAAACAAGATTGTGATTTACACTATAGGTATAAATTGACATGAGATCAGCATTAATACATCTAACTGCAAGATTATAGTTGTCTGGATGAAAAGTATAGAGCAGTTGTATATCGTCAGCATAAGTTTGCATATTGCAATGAGTGACATGACGGTAAATGTCCAACGTATAAATTAAAAATAAGATTGGCCCCAATATAGAACCTTGAGGTACTCCAGACTTAATTAACTTAGCTTCAGATTGACCAAATTTAGTACGCACTATTTGGTGTCTGTTATACAAATATGACGTAAAAAATGACACTGCATTTTCATTAAAACCATAATATTTCAATTTAGCACACATTAATTCATGACATACACAGTCGAATGCTTTCGAGTAGTCCAATAAGATGAGTGAGCTTGCACGATTTTTATCTAAATGTTTCACCAGGTCATCTGATATGTTTACCAGCGCAGTAGTACAACTGTGTCCAGTTCTAAAACCCGATTGGTAGAGGAAAGTTGATTCCTTTAGAGGTCTGGAAGCAACACAATTCTAAGGTATTATAACTCATTCGTTCTTCTTATTCATATCTTGCCAGATATTTTGTGATTCATGAAATATCCTAGTTGGCTCCTGTTCACTGCATAGCACGTCTAACGACATCACACTATTTGTCATGGTTGCGTGTTAGGTGCTCAAGCCCCATCAAAGCTCTTTCGCTATATTCCTCGGCACAATCAATCCAAATTATTGGAGGGCGTCCTCTTCGCCTCTTGTCATCTGGTTTTACCTGAACCATGAACGGTTCTATAGTGTTGTTTCTATGGTTGATGTGGTCAAAACTGCTCATATATCAAAGGCGTAAGAAAAATGAAGAAATTTAGGGCGGGTGCAAGTTTGATCTTTGTGAGTTTTGTGATATTTCTGCTGCGCCAAATTTTGCTTAAGTTGCCTACTCGTCGAATCTCATATTTGCAGTTGCCAGTTTCATTGAGGGAAAATGTCTTTTATGAGATTGATGAATTTTTAATGTGTTTTAATTGTTCTTGAACGTAACTGTCTACTATTGAACTTTTTCTGTTCTGATGTCATTGTATTGTAGTTTATAATTGTGGTACTTGTTTATTAATGTTCTGAAGCCATTGTTTTTATATTTTATATATTTTTTACCTATTTAAGTGACTTATGCATTATCTTTGTATCTGACGAGTGTAAACAATATTGTATTGTCACAAAAAATAAATAACTATAACTATTACAACTTTTATTTATTAACTTTCATTATTGTGAATACTTTTGGTGTCCTAAATATTATACTTATTATGTATATTCGATGTATGTAAATTTGATGGAATATACATAATTCCATCAAATTTTAGCATCATCCCATTAACAAGATGTATCATTTTTTCATATGAATACCTTCAAAATAAAAACATTCTTATAAACATGTTTGAGTCCATCCCTCATAAATCGTGAAATAGCACCCTGTCATCCGAATGCTTATATACAGATACATAATATCGGATAAGCTTATATTGCCACTACCCACCAGTAGTGGGCAGTCGCAATTAATCACACCCTCGCTTGGACACAACACCATTCGCAGAGCGATTTCTGGCTATTACCTTGATCAATGAGATAATTTTCCATGATTTAGTAGCTACTATATCTAATTTATTAAACATAGTGAGAAGCAATATTTATGATTATTTTTATTGGTACGATATGTCACTATATTATTTCAGCCAAAAATCTGAAAAATTTAATTCAATATTTGAAGCCAAAAAGTGCACTTACCGTAACCACGTTTTATATCATACAAACAAGGAAAAAATTAAAATTATATTAAAAATGAATAAAATTCCAATTTGAAACTTACCAAAAATAAGACGTATGTGGTCAAAATAGAAAGACAGATGACTAGGACTTGGGCCATTGCGAACACAAAATCTCCAATGTAATTGACTACAATGGTATTACATATATTTAATGTAATAAGTTTCACTGCTTGCTTTCCAGATTTCAAAAATGATGTACCATGCATGGCTACAAATAAATAATAATAATAATGTGTACTTTACACTGTAATTCAATCAAGAAGAAAAAACATAATAATATTTTTAACTTTCCAGCATACAAGGAAGTTTGTAACGGGCTTAAAATTTTCAACATATTTTTATGTTTCAACAGAATTTTTTTACTATTTTTGAAAAGAAGTATGTGTGTTTTCCTGCACGAAATCCCGCGAATAAAAAATATCGACTTTGTTGTGGTGCCAATCCAAGCGTATTATTAACATCAATATAATCTGAAAGAAAGGAGGAGGGTCAATAAGGCCTGAAGGCCCCTTTCTAATTAAAAAAAAATCATTGGAAACTTAATTGTGAACATGAATATACATTTTTAAAAAGATTCCAGCCTAAACGGAGACACCCCACCCTCTCCAAGTCATTTTCACCCCGCCCACCCATTTTCATGTTTCTATGCTTTTGTGTTGGATAGTACCTTATATATTACTTTAAGTGCACTCCTGAGTCCTTCTTATGGCTCGAAGTACATCTGCTGCTTATTACTGGCCCACCACCACCACCACCGCTTGTCCATGTCGCTGTTTCTGGGTAGCGCTAAGTGTTCATGTGTTCAGAACATAGATTTAAATATAAAATACAGATTGGTGTTGGCGGTCGTGGCGTATTCGACTGCAGTGTTTTAGTGTTTGTGGAAATTACTTTAGGGACACCATCACATGGAGGTTTTAGCCCCCTTTCAGAACAAAATAGTGCATTATCTCTCTTTAAAAATATGAGGGCAACAGATGAAATTCATGACTACGTGTCAATATAAAACTTAATGAATCCGCGATTATTTTACTAAATGGGGACAGATGCGTTTCAAATAATTCAATGGATTTTTGTACTAGTTTGCCCATCCTTAGAGATGAATTAAGTAAAAATAAGACAAACATAATTTAATATCTCACGTGATTATGGAAATATATAAACAATGAACTGTTGACGTTTTGAGAATGGAAGTGGATAATTTTCCGAAATGTTAACTGTTTTTAGTTTACATTTTCAGTTTTTAGTTTATATATTTTTAGGTGTGAGATATTTTGTAACAACCAAGTATACAAGAGCCAACCTGTGTCTAATCCATTAATTTTTGGGTTTGCAATCCCGAAATCTCAAAACCGGAAATCCCGGGATCCCGGCGATATTTAGATACCACAAATCCCAGGATTGCAGTTGATTGAATACCTACCGGGATTTTCGGGATTGGTCTTAAATAAGATTTGATGATCGTTGGTTGAATTTATAGTGAACCACTAAAGGTGGTTCTACTAAGGTGTTATTAACCCATTTGCTTAAAATTTATAAGATTAATTTAAGGGCTAAACGGTCAATATCAAACAAAGAAATTATGACTTCAGACTTAGAGAGCTGGTATTAGAAGCTTCTCCCAGAACTAGTACTAGTACCTACTATAACTACTTCTGACAAGTTCGAAATCAATCCATATAAAAATGAGAAACTAATGATGTAGTTTAATGTATCCAAAAACGATAATACTTTTGAGGTAGTTTTAACACGGATGATAGCATTAGATGATTTTCCATTTTGGACTTTCGTAAAATTTAAGAGTCGCTAATGGCTAGGGGATTTAAAGTACAATCTTCTGCAAATACTCTAAAACGGATTGTTCTAGAATATAGCAAGAAAATTCGTTTGGAGGCCACAAAATAAATACAGTAGCATAAAAAGGAAAACCATGAACTGAGTTTAACATTTGATGAATGATCTTCCACATCAAACAAACACCATGAACAGGGGCGGCTCGTGGGTTTTAGGTGTGGGAGGACATTACAGGGAAAAATTTAATGCATGCAACCTCTTAAAATAAAACGTTTTTAATATGTAATACAACAGTACAGTACTTGCCTTTAATTTAAACGGTTTTTAACTTTAGGTCTATTCTTCTCTCTTTAGCATTGGCAAAGTGGTCAATTACGAGTTCGTTAAAATTTGGAATATTTTTAATAAACGACCTCTCTATGGTTAGCATAGCCAACGCGGACAGTCTTTCTTGCCCCATGGTATTTCGTAAAAATGTTTTTATTCTCTTCAATGTAGAGAAGCATCGCTCACTCTCTACTGTCGTCATGGGCAATGTGCACAATACATTCAGTAATTTGACACTTTCCGAAAATGTGTTACAAAGGTTATTGTTTATAAATAGTTGGAGAATTGCTATAGCTCCAGCACTCTGACGAAAATCATCTCGCCCGTAAATTACTTCTAATTCAGTTTTTAATTTTAAACTATTAATGAACGGAAAGTCTGTTTTGATCAATTTTAAAACATCTTCCGGAAAACTTGTTTTATACTCTTCAAACTTATCACTATAAAATAGTTGCGCTATTATTAAATGGTCACTGAAGCTGAAACGGTCATTAACTTCCGAAATTATTATATCACACACTTCCAGAGAAATACGACGTTTAGAATCTTCATTTCTTGCCATTCTTGGTCTTTTTCTGTTGTCACTGGCAGTGGAAGATGTAGGTGTCTGCAAGGAACCTTCTACCATTTCGTTTAGAATATCATTTCTTAATTTTTGGATCGAGGTTTTAAAAGCAGCTATAGAATTTTTAACTGATATAACATCAATGTTACGATTTTGAAGTTTATTAAACAGAAGTTCACAACTGGGCATTATCAGATGAAAAAAGTTCAACCAGTACAAAAAATTATCGTTTTGTAAGAAATTTTTTAAACCAATGGCCTGATTAATGGTATTAGAATCATCATCAGTGTCTATTATTTTCTCTAGTGAAGCTAGGATATCGGACTGATATAAAAATACTACTTCTACACAACGCGTGTTAAAATTCCATCTCGTCGGCGCAGCTCTAGGTAATCGAACTTTAACGAATTGATCAAGAACTGCTGTGCGCTTCGCAGATCGGCTAAAAAATGTTGAGAAACCATGTAAATTGGCGAAAAAAATTTTTATGTTTTTATCTTGGCTCGCTGCTTTTTGCAAAATTAAATTAAATTGATGAGCATAACAGTGAATAAAATTAGCTGCCGGATATTTCTCTTTAATTTTGATTTGCACGCCTCCTAACCTTCCACTCATAGTGGAGGCTCCATCGTAACTTTGTGCAATTAATTTTTCCGGTGTTTTATTTATTTCTAAAATTTCTAATTCTCTAAGTATAACATTTGCCAATTGTTCAGCTGTGGTGCCTGTAGGAATTATAAACTTTAGAAACCTTTCATGAACAATGCCGCTTAAAACATAACGTATTACAAAAACCATTTGAGTTTTTGTTGAGCTATCGGTAGTTTCATCTACTTGCACGGCGATAAAATCAGCTGATTGAATTTCCAATTTAATTTTTTCTTGGGCGACTGCTAGCATCGACTCGAGTAAATCATTTTGTATGATTTTAGACGTACCCTTGAAAACAGTACTCTTCTCTAAATATTCTTTAAAAATTGAGTCTAACTCTGAAACAAAGTCTATCAGTCCACGAAATACTCCTGGATTTTCAGATGACTGTTTCTCGTCGTGTCCTCTTAATGCTAATTCAAATGCACCGCAGAATTTAACACAGTCTATTACTTTATTCAAAACGTACCTATTTTTTATTACATTTTCGTTAAAATTTTCTATCGATTTCCTATAAGCATTGTCTAACTGTGATCGAATATCTACACGCCCAATTGTAGCATAATTCATTGAATTTTTCATGTGGTCTGCTGATAGGGAATGTTTTTTAATTTTTTCTTTTAAATGTTTTAAATCTGTAACACCGTTTTTACACCACAATGAATCATTTGAAAAAAGTACACATACAAAACAGTAAAACGCATTAGTCACTTCACATCCACAAATCCACTCTGATAAATTGTACATGGATGTACGAAAATTACGATGCACTTCTTTATTTTTGTCCTTGCTGGTTTGTCTAATTTGAAGTTCTGGCATTGGACGACCATTTCCTTTAATCTCTAAACGTATCTCAAAATTTAAACCATTACTAGTTTTTAGTTCTTTAATTATTTGCACTATCCCGGACATAGTTAATTAAAGATATATAAAACACCCTCGAAAACACCTGTTGTAAATAACTTTATGTGGGTTAAGCATCAACTGTCAATTGCAATATTGCAAAACTTAAAACTGAAACTGTACGAATTAAATCATGCACGGCGCGGCGCCTGACTTCCCATCATCTCTATCCTTAACTATGTATATATTGTGATAGTAAAAGATAGGTATATTGCGACGCTCAGATTGTTCTGGGTCGAAATGCTGGCCGGCTGTTGACCGCAAATACCGACATAGGACGCGATGCTTCCTTGTTTAACATGAGCAAAGTTCCAATATATTTTTCTCTCTCTGGCTCGTTGGCATTTGCCTTTACCACTCGGGCGTATTTAAAAGCATGAGGGCATGGGCTAATGTTGACCCGGCCGAACTCGACTTTCTTCGTGGAATCGTCGCTGTGTACATATAATTTAAAATAATGTTAATGGCGCGCGCCGCGGATTGGATATGATATACGTGAATACAGAATACGAGAGGATAATCAAGATTAACGCACTGAATTATGGAACGAAAATATGAAATTACGATTGAATTAATATATTACATAATTTTGACATATTGTAAAGATTGTCTCGGGAGGTCATTGACCAAATGACCTAATGGAGAAACCGCCCCTGACCATGAATATCATCAATGTGCATGGACATAATATATTTTGGAATATTGGGCTAGTGCGAATAAAAAACTCTTTGATTGCAATCATTTGCCTAGACACTCTCAAAAGATGACTTGAAGAACACAAACTGTCATTATCAGATGATATAGTAAGTGTTATGACAGACAGGGCCAGCACTATAACGAAAATTGGAAAACTAATAAACCCAAATCAACAGCTATGTTTTGCACATGGGATCCAGGATCCAGTTGACCGTAGTACACGTGTTGTATAAAAAAGATATAAGATGCACAGATTAATGACAGACGTCGTAATAATTGCCCGCATGCTATAAGTTTGGAATAGTGTTTAGGCACTGTGTCGACGTGACGCAAATTTATATACATTAGATATTGCTTTAAAATTCATGTTGGAGCAAATTAAACACGCCTTAATGCAGATTTGTTTGATGCACTAAGGGTAAGAATGACCCAATGTAGAAATTGTTACTCCGGTATTCTCAGATATTTGCACAACCAAAATGAGCAAGAATCAGATGCACTATTCGAGGTTCCTAAAACAATGCCATTAGAGAAATACTAGAGAATCTTACAAAATGTTTCCAAAAACTTCCAGAGGTGATTGATGGAGAAGACGATGAGGAGGATTCCCCTCGCAGCAGTTGCAGCATTGATCCAATTCCGACCTCATGCAGAAAAATCGTTGGAAAAAAATTTGAAAGGTTTTAGAAAATGCGATGCACCCAATTCGAATATGCTCTGAAACCGATTGAGATCATCAAATTTAGAAAAGAAATGGAGGTAACAGGAGTACGTACCTTCAACTAGCATATGGCTATCTAATAACGATACCTCCTACTAGCGTAGAATCAGAAAGGGCGTTTTCCACAGCTGGTGCCATTTGTAAGAAAATTAGTTCCCGACTTGGAGATGATACTCTCAAGGAGTTACCTCGGTAACTTGAGAAGCGGTTAAGACAACATTAAAAAAAAAACTAGTTAATTGCTTTACGTTACTGGTTTAGTCAAAACTGTCAATAATATTTGTTCTTACCGTGTTAATTAATGTCATCTAGGAGTTAGGATGGAATAAACTTTAATCATTTTTACTCATATATCTATGTATTCATTATGTATCTAGTACATACATTATTATTTTTTCAATTCCTAATCCTGATCGCGAAATCCCGGAATGGTATAAATTTGATCTCGAAATCCCAGGATTGTATTAGTACTTTGGGATTGCAAACCCTAATCCATTTGGCGCAGAAGTTTTTTCATTAAAATTTTTTAATATTTTTCAGTGGCAAATACCCAAAAAAAGCAAGAAAATACATGTCAAGGTCTATTGGTATAATTTATACACTGTGTTAGAAATTATTCATTTTAAGAAACAAATTCGAATGATTGTAGTTATTTCTGTAAAAAGATGCGTAAACATAGTGTTTTCAGCATGCGCCGTGAATTTGTATGCTGGCAAAGTCGAGGTGGCTAACATGCCATATGCCCAAAACAGCATTTTTGCAATGTATTCCTTGCAAGATTTGTTCTATAGTCTGCTTAACTCTCTTTCTCGTAAAAAGAAATGACCGAGTAATTGGATTAGAATTAACATTGTTGTTTTTTGTCCACCAACATAAAACGTTTAAGCAAAGAAATTGGATTAAGTTATTTCCCTACACTTCCTGTGGATTATCATTCGACAAAAAAGTTCTAAACAATTTCTTGACATACCTGTAATAATGTAAGAATTCTCTGTAAAGAATTTCAAGAAAGCCTCTATATAATTCATGCAGCATTCAACAAACAATCTTAATCTGGGATTGCTGGCAAGGCTCTTCAGGAAAGCTCGAAGCATAGCCACTAATGTTATAATTAATGAACCCAAAGCAACAGTTCCTAGATGATATTTAAAGGTTATAAGAGCACTGGTAAGAATGGGGCTTCCCAAAAGCATTTTGTTTCTGAAAAAGAAGTATTGAATAAATAATTTTTTAAGTGCAAGAATGTGATTTGGCCGGTGCTGTATAATGGTCATATTGGTTAAAATTCATTTTATGAATTATCCTGGATATATATTTAAATTTTCTATATATTGTCAACGGCGTTGACAATTTCGTGTATGCTATTAAACGACACTGTTTTAATATTAACTTATGATCTTCGCTTTGATTAATTGTGTTAAAGTTTTCCACACTAATTTGGGATTTCCTCTGTTAATATCAATTTTATTGTCATAATACATTTTCTTTTTAAATTTTAACTTATCATTATACTTAGGAATTTCGACACTTTATGTAATCAGCCAAGAATATGCTATTTTAATGTCATACACAGGGATAAAATAAAATTTTGAAAACAGCTTTTTTACTATATGTAAATAGGAGGACATTTTTTATTTTATGCACCCCCCTCGAATAGTACGTCGTTAAACGGGTCTTTAAGAAGCAACTTGAGGTTTTACAGTTCAGATTTCGATTTCAAAGTTTCTTATTTGAAATACTTCGCTTCAAAGTTATTTATATTGTTCCCGCCTTTAATTTTTCAACCAAGTGTCCTCAAAATCTGATTTTTTTTGGTTAGTACTTCTTAACAAGTACTTTCAATGAAAATTACAACAAACACTGGAGCATAGGTGACAATGACAAGGTGAAAGGAGACGGCAACATTTCATGACAATTTAGATGTGCACATTTCAATTCTGAATTGGCCACGGAACCCTGTTGTGCATATGCAACACGCTCTTGGCCAGTTTTATTAATAACTCTATGGATCGTCCATTGGAAAGAGAAGAAAGAATTATGAAAAAGCTGTTTAACTTACTTGGTGAAATACCACTTTGCGACAGCTCCACTAATTACCATGTACTGAATTCCAGCAATAAACTGTATTGCCCAACATGCCATTGATATATTGAAAATGAGAGTCACCAACATCCAGGTATTCGGAACATATTTCAGATGTCCTTCGTAAATTTCCGTTAATATTCCAGAGGTATAAATGTAACTCGTTGTTACTACGGCCACAGTTGCAATAATTATCAATGTAAGTATTGTCTAAAAAAAAATTGATATATAAGGTGCAGAATAAAATGACGTCAGTCAAATAGGCAATAAATCGCCATTATAACATAGGACTGTTAGTCCTGATAAAGGCTTAAGTCTACTTGGAAATACAGAAGAGTAATGAAAATCATAAAAGTACAGCCCATCAATATAATAGAAACAAATTACTATTAGGCTGACTGACTACATTTTTTATGGATTTGTAGTTATAATGGGCATTTATTACTCTTCTTCAAATTCAAATATGACTGTATAACTGGGTAAGCGGTATAAAATCGACCTAAATTATTAGCATCAAGAAATTGTCAGTTTAAAAGAAATTGTTAAAACATTTTTCAAAATATTTATTCCCTAACATTATTTCTATTATTATTTCCTTTCATTACCTTGTTGGTTTAAAACTATGATGTAAATTGTAGGAACTGAAATAGTGCATATAGGTAATATTTTCATGTGGCCATGCTTCATTGAAAACAACTTTTTTCAATTTAAATAAAAAAGTTGGTTTTGTAGTTGAAGGGCAACTGTAGACATTTCGTGAAATAGCCTTCATGATTTTTATTATTTTTATACACCCTAAATAAATAATCATCAAATAATGGGCTTGTTCAGCATTTTTTTTTTATTTCATAAATCAAAAGTGCAAGTATAAGTTAATGGATCTGCAAAAAATCAGAATCTTATTCGCACGTTTAGTATCTTAAAAACTTTTACAAATTTCCATTTCGCGAAAATGGGGCGTGGCCAGGCGCTACGTCACTATACGCATAGACTCGGCGATCTCAATAGACTTGATGCTCCTTATTGGTTATAATTATAAGTGTTTTCGAAGTATTGTTTGTTTTGCTTACTACTTGACAGTAGGGGAGTACAATTTGGTGAAATGTCAAAAAATTACAATTTTCTCTCGCTCCTGCCAGAACGAATTTTCGATTTCGACCCTGCAATATACGATTATAATTCATCGCCGACCTTCTCCTTTCCGTAGACACATAGAACGAACTTCCACTCGACGTATTTATTTAGTTACCAGCGTTTAAAAATTCCATGTTTTTCGACTTTTCAGGTTAAATTTGAAAGGTCCCAGAAAGCCATTTTTCTTACGTCACTTGCGTATAGTGATGTCACAAATAAGCGCTCGGTTTTTGCAACTATTACTAATTTCAACTCCTTATATCTCGAGAACGGAAAAAGTTAATAATACGAAATTTTAAGTGTATAATGAGAATATCAAGTACTATATGAAAAAGTATAAAAACCATATAAAAAGAATATCATGGAACAAGCCCATTAACTAAGACATTGCAATTCAACATAACCAGAGCATAGTCGCCATCTAACAAATTTGCTATCTTTAGATGGTGACTATGATCGGGTCACGTTGAACTATACATTGTATTAATTAATTATTTCATAATTCTTGATTGATTTAGGGTGTATAAAGACGGTAATAATGATTGTCTGATTGTGGCATGGGAAATATTATTTGCAATAGGTTAAAGCTGTCAACATTCAAAGAGAGTGTATATTACTATCCCGTTTACCCAAAACAATTTTATTGTAATCATAAAAAATTGTTCTCAGAGATTTCTTCGGATTTTCACATTTAGTCTACATGTTACAAAAAATTAGGTTTTCTATTCCTTCAATCTCTTTATTTGCCGGTCAGTTGCCTATCTGTATGTTGACGCTATATCTACAAAACTATTTGATTTATAAAAAATAATATTTGTTAGGTAGTTGATGCTATTACCAATGAAGAAATGGGATATGTTTTTAGTGAAAAATATACAGGGATCCTAAAAAAATAATTAATAAAAGATACGGATAATAATATTTTGGATATACACAACACGATTTTCAAGGAAGAAGTCTGCTATATTTTTATGAAACGTGCACATTTTTCACAAAAAAGATCATTAACAAAAAATGTGGCTCACATGCAGCAACTGTCAATGAAGAAACCTACAACACTTCTAATGAAAAATATACAGGGTGACCATACCATTAAAAATAATAAAGTACGGTAGAAATAGTATTTGAAATGTATATAGTTGACACTATATTATTATACAATACACAAAACATAAACATGACTTAAAAATGACATCATTACAACTTTCAGCCTACGACGTCTCTGTGATGTTCTAAAATGTGGTGTAACTTTGAAGACATTTTTAAAACCAGTGTATGACGTCAGAAAATGACTTAATTTTGACATATTTTTAAGATCCGTTTATAACAACGTTCTGTCTGCGACATCTCTGGGACATTCTAAAATATGATGAAAGTTTAAGTCCAGTGTATGACGTCGGAAAACATGACTTAATTTTGACGTATTTTTAAGATGCGATATATTTATAACTCAAAAATGATGTCATAATAACATTCTGCCTACAATATGTCTCTGCGACGTTGAAAAATATCAAGTAATTTTGACGTCATGTCTGATGACGGCAAATTGACGTCAGTGTGATAGCTGGACAGACACTATTACCGAGAAGGAAGTGATATATTTTTAGTAAAAAAAGCCACTCACTTTAAAAAATAATAATTAATAAGGACAGAGAAGTTTTTTGTCGACACTGGACAAAGGGTTTATATGTGAAAATGTGAGTAAGATATACTACAAAAGTGTATTCTAAATACTTTCTACAATACACTATCAAACATCTCCACTCCATCGATAGGGTTAATCCAATATTATATTATTAGTGTTAGTTAATACAGGTACAAATTAAAACGATTGAAATAATTAATTTGATGACATCATTAGATAAAAATAAATGTATTTGATATGTTTCTAATATAATATTCTAATATTTACCAATAAATAATTATCTAAAATGTAGAAGTAAAGTTCATGTAAATAATATTTTTAATGGTCATTTTAATCAGAAATTTAAAGCAACAAATATATTTATAATAAGCTGAATGAGGACGAACAAAATAATGAATCAGTTAATATAACTGCTTATTTAATTTCTCTTTATATATACCCACTTGCAAAACTATTTTGTTCTTTTTTATTTATTTAACATCGCCATTCTAGGGATATAGACGTAAATATCAACCACCTTGAATGAATAATAATAAATAGTACAAGAAAATGATACTCTGAGCGACAATAATTTTTCAATATCGGAAAAGGAAAATTTTTAATCACTCAAAGAACCTTAGTCGTAAGCCTAAATTTATTGTTTCAAGTACAATAAAAAAACCGCTGCCTAAGGAATTACTACTTCCACATCCAGATTTCCCATCCAAGTCTCCTTAAACGAACACATCTTGACACTATATATTTGTACTCTAGTAAGTGAAAACAACTGTTCACAGAATTTTAATAGTATAATATTTGAAATCGCCTGCCCCAATGTATAGTAATGGGGGTGGTCCAAAAATTTTTTGAGACCTTTTGTAAAAATACAATTTTATTTCGATAACTCCTTTAATAATGAAGTGTGGATGTTGGAAGTGGTAGTGGGGGGGGTCGCAGATGCTATAAATAAAATTGAGATTATTTACTCCCCAACCTTTCAGTGGAATAAGCTCAAAATATAATCTATAGTGGATCTCAGATTAGAATGCAATTGTTTAAGTTATGAGCAGAGTACAATTCACACAGGCACATATGGGAATTGCCAATTAAGTGGAATCCCCATCGAGGCGGCCGGAAGGCCATTTATATACAAAATAAAAACTAATGGTTTAAATTCACATTCATTTGGCATTTGGCCATCTTATAAATACATTGAATTTATTAACTTAAATTACAGCATAAATGTTCTTATCTTATATGTAAGAATAAAAATACACTAAATCTGCTCTGATTTACTAATTTTACCTGCGTAAACTTGGCTTGCAAATGTACCAATCAAAGCCAAGGACACACGTACCCTATCTTTACAAACACTGTATTTTAAACTGAGATAAACTATAGTTCGAGATATCGTTATAATACATATGTGAAATATATTTCAAGACAACATATCTTTATTTTATTTTCTTAACTTCTTTAATAATGGAGTGGGGGTGGCAGATGTCATAAAAAAAATTGAGGACTAGGCTTTTAGTACATATACTACATCCCAAGTTTCTGGACTCTTACTAGCTTGCTTCACATAGGCTGGTGCGCGTGAAAACTTGGAATGTGTTTAGAGTTACACCCCTTTTCCCACACAATTGTATTAACATTTCAAGGCAATTGGTGCAGATAGGTCGATTTCCACTATTTTCGACTTATACCCCTTTTCTCGCGCACCAGCCATATGTTCCCTTATTCACCCCTATTTTTTCCCCCAACCCTTCAACGGAATAAGTTCAAAATATAATCTAGTTCCCGATATTTAATTAGTTATTTATTTTAAGAAAGTTGACTACATCAACTTACAGATCTACAGAAACATATTTTTGTTAGATTTGTAAATTTAATTATAAAATAATTCAACCATTGTTCTATATATTTTCCACTGCATTCAGGTGGAAGTCATATTATACAAACCTTCTTCGTCATTGCCATTTTATTATTAATAATTATTAAGTTATATTATGACGAAAATATATACTAACCATCACTGGGACGAAGAATATAAAATGCATATCATAAACTGCTTTCGCAGATTCTTTGATCAACATGATTACTAAACGGACTTTTTTATGTAGAAAAATCATGATGCATAACAATGTGAGTACTGTTATTGAAAGAATGATAGCACCCGCTATTCCACCACTATTTCCATCCTTAACTACGTAACTCCTGAAAAATAAACACATATATTATGTATTACTACTAGAGAATATTACAGCATATTTTTTTACAAAAACGAAAGTAAGTAGGCATATACAAAAAATATTAAATATTGTTCAAACACTTTTCACATCTCATCGTTTACAAAAAATAGGTAACTGATAGGTGACCATATTGTTCGGCTGTAACTCAGTTTCAAAAGATATTTGATAGCCTAATGGCTTTTGAAAAGAAAGAGAAGTATGCAATGGAACCAGAAGTAACAACTATCTGTTACAGATGTCACTGAGCCTCTGCATGAGCTGTAGAAGACATAGCAGCTGATCTAGAAATTCAAATAGCAATTGCCGCCATATGGTTGATAAAATACGTTGCGGTAATGTTATAGCAGTAAAAATATTTGGAATAAAATTCTTTGAGATTTCAAAGTCAAACCTTGATCATCTCAACGTTCTTGTGGCCAAAATTAAGCTGCAGAACCTTAATGGCTCACACTATGCTACTTGGGTATACTTTTAGTTTTCGAATATGTGCAATGGAGTTTGTTCCTCCAGCGATGAGCAACACTTTCCAACCATCATGAGCTTGATTTAGTAACATCTAAAATTATTGTGCACAAACTCGTGACAGTTGAAACCTGTTGCTTACTGCTGCAGGGAACAAATATATTGAGACCGACTGTCTATTCGTTTGACTATTTGCTGTTTTGCGTTCATCTATGCCATCTCGGATATCTATGAAAAATATTGCTACTTCATGAACACTGCATGCCTATTTTTTTTATAGATATTTAAATTTTCTCATTATTTCTCATTTGTCTCGTCTTTTTTTTAAATAATATTCTATTCTAATACTCACTAAATACCCTCCTGTTTGTTAGTTTGTTATAGCTTTAGAAAATTGGAAAAACAGTTTCCAGAACAGATAATTCCGTTTTTTTTTTTTGGCAATAGAGTATTTTCTTACTGTAGGTACAACGTGAATAAAAATGAATATTTCTATGATAATATAGAACTAATATTAAAAAGCGAAATGTAGATGTTTTCTATAATTTTGCATTTTCCGGTGATGCTATTATAAAATTATTTTCCATTTTAATTATTATTTTTTTCTGAAAATGGTATTATATGTTTAAACCGACAAAAGACTTGTACCTATTTTTTAACACTACTGAAACAAGTAAAGTACCAGATTTATCCCTCTGGGTTTAACAAAAAAAATATGTTTCTTACCATAAGTACAACGTAAAGAAAAGTAAACATTTCCAGGATACTATAAGAATTCCCCATACTAGCACCGCTGTTGCATGTCTGAATAAAACAACCATAACGACACAGTAACCTAAAAAATATATGCAT
Organism: Stenurella melanura; assembly: GCA_963583905.1. Classification (NCBI taxonomy): domain Eukaryota; kingdom Metazoa; phylum Arthropoda; class Insecta; order Coleoptera; family Cerambycidae; genus Stenurella; species Stenurella melanura. Next base: position 202,630,551 of record OY757309.1, read on the forward strand.
ATGTAGTTACATGAAACAAGGTAAAATACACATCAAAATGGATTCTTGCTCTGATGTTTGTATAATTCTATAATTCATTTAGTCAAATTTCATATTGCATTTTTTTAGTACGGGTATACAAGGTAATCATCGAATAATTACAACACTGAAGATTAGAGATCAATTTGATAAGTAGTTTCAGAGATATACTGCTTTGAACATCAACCGATGTGCAGGAAACTTTGATGTCACTTCAAGATTCTTTTTTAAAACTGTCTGGAATTGTCTTTGTACCCTTGCAGCAATATATCCCTGTAACTGAAAAATATATTAACGAAGATCGAATATAACATTCATTGCATCTACTGTAGTAAATTCTGATGTTGGCTGATATTAAAGGTCCCAGATGGCTAGTGGTATTCATGAAAAACATCTGTGTATGGTCTTCAGATTTTCTTGAACAGTTAGATCCATAAATGCCTGTTGGACCTGTGAAATATCAACTACCTCATTTGGATTTAACTGCTGTATTACGGATTTCGATTCCACGTTTTCAAAATGACATAATAGTACAATGCTGCCTTTAGCCAAGTACCCCATCGTGTTGCTATGAATTCTGGAGGTAATGGCGTATTTGGTAGAATTACTTGAAACAACCGTATACAACTTGGTGCTTTAAGAAAAACTTTCCTTCCATTAGCTTTTAATTTATCAACATTAGGTCTCCTAATAGTTTCAGTAATCCTATGAAGCCCATTTACTAAACGTGTTACATGCAGCATATTCCGATGTTTCCTTCAAAATTCTTTCAGCAGCTTTCATATAAGTCGCTCCATCGGTAAGAAATAACAAGAACTTGTCTTTATTTTCTGCATATTTGTCACCCCAAAGTCGTGTAACCTTGAATTTACTGCATCCGCTATAGTGCGAGAATTTATAGCTTCTATAACCTTAGAGGTCTTTATAGATTATATACTAATCTATATAGTCCACGGAAACCTATATCACTTGGTTATACGGGATATCAACATTTCACTATGTATAATGAACAAAATAATTTAAAACGTTTCAAGAAGGCAGTGCTGTTCATAATAAGAGAAGAAATATAACAATACAGCCGCAAATACAAATAAACCATCCTTTTTCCATATCTGCCAAATCAAAAACAAAATGGTACTGTTTAAAAAAGAATTATTATTTGTTTGCCTGTAATTGTAATGAAACATATTCTTTATAGGATTTTACAAACAAAAGAAAAAAAACTATCTATGAGAACTAAAAACAAATTTTTGAAATTTTTTTTTACGATTACCTTACTTCCAATCCACTACGTGGATGCGGAAGTAAAACTATCTGTATCTGTATATTAATGAAATATTTGTATTCTTTCGATAACCTGAATTCTGGTTATGCTAGCAATTAAAATCCTAAAATGAATTTGTCTATTTTATTTGACAATTTTCATTGTAACACTAATATCCACATAGTCTCCTACGGCTATGAAGATTAAACTAATATCTACATAACCCCCTATAGTCACGAAGACTAAGTTAAAACTGAGAACAAAGGCCTAAACTGAATCGTAGGTAAATAAATTATTACTTACTTAAGGTAAGAAATGATGCCAACGCAATCTTCCATCCCACTTTTCCAATATACAGATAGGCATTCTGAAATAAACATAATATAAATTTAATGATTTGGTAAATAAAATACTTGTAATTGCTCAACCTTGGTATATTCTTCATCTGTTGGATCATAGTCATCAATTAGATCGATATTATTACCAAAGCTGAAAAAAAAGATTATTGATAGAATTATTTTAATACATTCATTAATGGGTTCTCTGGTAAATAAAAGAAAGGAAATGGACTCACTCATGGCCTTAAGTTGAGAAAAGACTGTCAATAAGGCCAGTGAGCAGAAGGGAAAAAATCGTTGGTGAAAATGCCCTAAACCTGGCAAATAGGGTTTCCATGTTCTAGATCTAAAAACTATTTCGGGACATTGGGACCAAAGAACCTCGCACGGAATGATAGAAAAATGGCCCTCAGTTAAATGCGCTGGAATCGATATATGTTATTCCTGATAAGCTCCTGATCAGAAGTTCTCACAAGATTGGAAAATGGACAGTTTTCTAGATATCGGGGTGCAAAGTCGACTTTGCAACCTCCCTTTTATGGAAAACTGTCCATTTTCCGACCTTGTGCCCTTGAGAATTTTTGACCAGTAGCTCGAGAGGGATAAAATATATCGCTTCTAGCAGATTTAATCGAGGGCCATTTTCCATAAGGTTAGTGTGAGGTTCTTTCAAGTCCCGAAAATTGTTCCGAAATCGGAATAGCGATCCACTACAACTTTTACTTGTAATTTTATATGAAAATGGTAAATCAATTTAATAAATAGTATGTTTGCTTAAAAAAAATAAATATACAGTAGATCAAATTAAAAATACATGTTTTATAAATTAATCACAAACAAATTCAGTTGTAGAGAAGAAATGGACAACATTATTCAAAATAAAATCAGACCTTAGAACCATAAACGCATATCGATCACCATTCATGCTCTTCGAACTTTCGTGGAAAAAATCCATCCACTGAAAATAGTAATCGGAATGTTTATTTTTGGATTTAGCACGACGGAATTGATATAAAAAAAAGCTGAAATATTATACGAAATGTTCTTAGGAAGTGTCATAGTCCACATATTGAGTGCATTGAATAGGGAAAAATATCGTATTAGGTGAAAGTAACCACTGTTAGGAGGCATTTAACAGATACGTCGCAAAAACAGGCATTATTTTTACTCCCTGCCTTGTAACATTTTGTAACTTGTGAGATCCTTTCACATGAATATTCGTTTGCAACTTCCCTTACGTTCTACAGCGCTGACAGTTAGAAAACTTGAGTCGATCCCTATAATAAGATAGAGTGAAATACAAATAGCAAAATATTGTATGTGAAAGAAAGGGATATATTCATGTCGATGCCAAGCACTTGAACATGTTACGAGTTCCGTCCACTAGCCCCTCTTAAATTGTCAACAGTGTAGGTCAACTCTGTTTCTTTTCAGCATATGATTTGCCCATTTCTCTTTTCTTCTACCTTACATTAGCATCGACCCAAGTTTTCCAACTGCCAGCACTGTATATTTAAAGATAAAAAATCACACTTTTGTTTGTCATAAGTGAATAAACCTCAATTGTTAAATGTGGCTATTTTCCAATCTTTTCTTTGTGAGTACGTTCACTTTGTATGAACCATCTCAAGTCCATTGTTCATTTTGTCACATTTTCAGTAACCCGCCAAATGGGAACGTACTTATTGAATAATTCCTTATATACAATAATGTAGTAATGGTGTTATATTCAATTTCGTAACATTTTACAGTCACGCCGGGATACCTCCTGTAGTCCCAACGCAAGATTCTTTTGTAGAATTGCGGAACGGGAAACCCTACCAGCTAATTTTATTATCCAATAAGGCATATAACATTTGTTTATTGTTTTATTTTTTAAATTTGTGATTAATTTTTTCTATTATAAACAATTTAAAAACAGCAATGGAATGGCACTACTGGAGATCGAAGACAAGGCAAAACGATGGAGGAAATAAATATGTGCAAGATTTGTGTAATGACAAGGAACATGGAAATCTAGTAGCGACTAATTGCAGTACTGTGACACCAATCGTCAAAGAGGAAATCATAAACTTAACAAGCCTGAACATAGATGACCTGCTATTGCCACTATATTAATATGTAACATAAATTTAAACATAAATCAATAATCTACTGGTACATTAAATCTTCATATGATTAAGGTTACCTTCAATGTTTCGTTTCGATATCAGCGAGTACAAGTTTACGTTTAATATCTACTAACTTTACAATGTTCCCCGCATCGCTTCAATCTGAAAAGCGTTCTGTGTTTATATATGCAATTTTCCCACAAACTGTTAATTCTAAAAATCAAAGTTAAAGATAAAGTTGGGTTCCATCTTTTATCTTTAATCTTTATTAATATGTTTGGGTATCTATTTCGAAAGATAAAAAGTTTCCCTGCACATTCTCACATTTTTTCAACAAGCCTTTGAAAACATTTCAGGATTCGAGAGTTGACTATCGTCGTGTATACACATATCGAAAGAAGTGTTAAAAAATCAGTTAAAGCCCCGATAAACTCAATAAATTTTAGGCCACCGGTGGGTCAAGAAATTCTGCGTAAAGTGACGTGTCATAATAGAAAAACAAAATCATCACCATCCCACCAATGATGCTTTAAATGATTAGAAATTGCAAAGCTTTAAAATAGTATGAATAGTGACAAAGGCCTTATCCCAAGTAGCTCGCTTTATTGTTAATAGGTCACGGCTCGACGAGCCGAGATTGGTTAAATTCGTTCAATGAAAACATTAGTTTGGTACAAGACCAGCACGCATTTTTGAATTTAATTTTGTTTTAATCATCGCCTGGTGATCCACCATGGTTGAGGAAATGCTTGTCAAGCATGATATTCGAGTGTTTTGATGTCTGTGGCAGCTTGTTCACCGTCTTTGAATTCGGACTCAACAATTGTGAATTTCGACTTACAATTGTGAATTACAACTCGTAATATGCAGACCGTTCTTGAATAATTTTAGGATGTTTACTGAGGCTCTAATTTTTTTGTAAACGTCTCTGCTTCAGTAATGCATCGATTAAAGTTTGTAACATGCTTAAATTGTGTACCTGAGTGAAACTTTCTAAGAAAAACTGTTCGCAAAATATAATTTTTCGAAATTTTTGTAGACTATTTAGAACTAAATTTTCTCTGGAATGCAAGTGTAGTTTATAGGATAAACCGGCCCGGCCCTGTTATACATGATAGTAGATGATTCTTTGATATCTGTTAAATATATATTTCCCGGGAAAATCTCCCAACCTTCCATCAGGTCCATCCATCCCTATACAGATTCGGAAATTGTAGTTCGTGATATAGGGAATAAACTTCGATGTCTATTGGACTATTGAAAGCAGAATGCGTGGGGTCGGCGCGGTCTAGCAGTGGTGGTATGAATGAATACCAATGCCCTGCGCTGATCTACGATAAAGCGTGGTTTATCTGCGCAGATACATGTTTACATATCACGAACTACAATCTCCGAATCTGTGTATAGAGGTATGTCACATTATATCATTATACTTTGCATTAATTACATACACTTTAAATTCACTTAGTTACTAGTTAATTTAGATAAGAAATTAAATACTTACTAGTTTTTAAAAGTAACTGCTTTGCAAGTATTATCGCTATATATCCTGAAAAAGAAACATTTCAATATTAAATATTTATTTTACATTACATTTTTACATTTTACATTTTTCTTAATGAAAGTCTACCGCCTGTAGATACGTAAACCTTGTCGTCACACAAGCACAATGTAATGGTTCAAAATGAGGATTTAGATGGTTCTGAATAGTACACTTTGGTGTCACATATACCAACACCACTGTACAAAACAGCGCAGATATGGATAGCTTCCTAGCCAATCAAAATGTTCGACTGAATTTTTTTTTTGTTTATATGAATAATTAGGGAAATTAATAAAATACGGAATAGTACGTTATATAAAGTGTTTGTATTAAAATATTTCTTCAAAAGCATACAGCTCTGGTGCCCTCTATATACCTATAGTGTTTACGAAGTCAATTGAAACTGGTCAGTGTTAAAGCACAGGACCGTGCGCACTTAACTTGATATTTTGTCTTATGTATTTAACAATGGTATCGAGAATCGAACAGTAGTTGAAACTGTGCAGGCGAGTACGAGACTGGCAATGTAATCGGCCTGAATGAACCATCTACAACTGCACTGATTTAAAGATAATAAAACGGACAGGTCCACTAGCATAAAAAAAAAAACTTTTAAATTGTTTCTCAGCAGTCAACGTAGACTTGTGAGATGTGCTGTCATTGGCCTGGGTTTGAGAACGGGTGGCGATGACTGGCTGACACCTGGGTATTCCTCAGTCCGATTGGTCGGTCGGTGTTTGAGTTATATCAGTCATTTTAAAAAAATTATAACATTTTCTTATGACAAGCATTTCTATTTACCTCCACCCTTGTACAATAAAGAGTTGCCGACTGTTTCTGCCGGCTTTTAGTTTTTATACGATTTCAATTGTGCTCGTATACACTTTACTTTAAATGATCCTGTTTCTAAACAGTAATTTGCAAAACACGCCGAACAATTAACGGATAATAATATGAAAGTCCGGGTTTTCTGCAATTTAATCGACAAAGCGCAGCACCTTGTAGCCACGACACTTGATTGGCAATTAGATTTTCGTGATCTTCAACGTATGTCTATATTAGAATTGGAAAAGATAGAAAATAAAAAATCACTCAGACAAAGATCTATTGTTTTTTTTTTTTCGTAATTATTATGAATATTGTAAGTATTGAAAAATAAATTATTAAATAAAATTAATTAATCCACTTATTTCATGTTCTTTTATATCAAATAAACGTCTAGGTATTGTTTAAATTATCTAAATATTTCCATAATAATAAGAGTTAATCATTTTATTAAACTATTATAAAAAAAAACCCTAAACCCGGCTATGAGGTTTGAATTTCATTGGTAACTAGTTATCAAGTTAGATCGACCGAAGGATCACAGCGGCAGAGACAAGGACAGAGATTGAATCAAAGCAGGCAGATATGTCCTAAAGTGTATGAGTATTTAAAATAAACGTTCCCTAAAAGTACATCCATCACCAATATAAATAATATATCATGATAGAAACAAATTACTAATAAGCACCATAACTGTTTCCATGGGATTTGCATTTATAAAGAGCTTTCATTACTCACTTTAATTTCCAAATACACTTATAGCAAGATTTACGTATTTACAAGTGGCAGACTTTCGTACCAAAAAAATCGGCTATCGGTTTATCCGTTATCGGTTTATGAAAATTTTCAATTGATCCACAATTATTTCTCTTTCACGCCTTACCCCTAGTGAATACTTACGGTTTATCAGTCATATCTTCTCCAGTACAGTCCCACTCAGAATATCTAACATTTTTTTCTCCACAAACATTTCCACAATTGTCATATCCATTGATCCTTGTAATGTCGGAATAGCATAATGTGTAAATTAAAAATGGCATCTGCAAAAGAAGTAAATATTTTTATAACCACAAAATTTAAGTCAACATCAAACAGATAATCTTTGCGTCTTGTGTAAAAACATAAAATTAATGGCGAATTTTCTTAATAGTATAGGAGCTAGAGTGCAATTACATACATATGTATCAGGAGACATCCTTTGACTTATTGGAGTATGGCAGTCAACGAAAGTTACATGAGAATTTTTCTTATCTGTGGAAACCTAATAATAAATTAAATTAATTAGTATAAGAAATTAGCCTCTTGAACCTCCACTAACTGGGACGTGTGCCAATCATATTTCTGTATTCATTAAGTGGTGTACATAATAGATAAAAAAAAATTAACTTGATACCTATAAATGACATTTCGAGTTATTTAATGGCAAAAAAAATCCTCATATCACTTTTCTTGTCTGCGGTGCTCTAGAGAACATAAATGTCTAGTCGATACAAATAAACATAAACACACCACACATAGTAGGCAACCCCCAAATCCAAAGCCTAGGTTGCCCAGAAGGGGGTCACATATTTGAAAAATGCAAAAAACATTCATTATAGTTCACTACATATATTTAATGCACATAAAAAAAAACATAAAAACCGACCATAAATCTTTGCCTCATTAACATGAATGATATCCCACAGAGAGCCATATTTAAATTATTTGTGCACAATAACAGTAGAAATTTAGAAGTATTGTCTTTGGTAAACAAATATAGTGACTTGGTACAGTGACAAATTAAAACATTTTACTCTGTTTTGCTTGTGTCAAGATAGGAATAATATCTTACATATTTGTGGAGCATTGACGAATTCGATATACCACTGGCAATATTAAGTTCGACTTTGTCGTAGTGTTTACATACCTAAAATATTTTCGGTAGGAGGAAGTCGGGTAAATATATCAAAATAATTTGAAATTATAATTCAAACAGGTGTGTTTCCGTTTATTTCTTATTTTAATCATGCCAGAACATACTTTACTTGAGGACAATGTTGCTCTATGTATTAAGTAATAAATTATATTTATGATTTTCTACAAAAATAGAGAATGCCCCACTCTTCCAAATATATGTAAGCGGCAAAGCCTTGAGGTTTCTTTATGTGCATTAAATATATGTAGTGAACTATACCTACCGATATTGCCAGTGTATTGCTGGGGATCGCACCCAATACGCCATAGACAGTGTGACTAAGCGTGCTCCCCATTAAAACGCTTTAGCTCTCTGTGCTACCGTGCCGGTTTGTACAAGGTACATACTTGAACGTTAGCTCCTGTTCTATAATGAATTGCATCTAAATACGTTTTCATGGTAAACATTACTTCTAAAAAATTTACCTCTTAAAGAAACATTATAATAGATAAGTCATTCTAAAATTATTATACATCGACTGTTATATGCAGGGTTGGCATCTTTCAGTTTAGGGCCTGTTTATCAATGTGAGGATAAGTGTTATCCTATAGTTAAATCAAAGTTGTATATACAGTAGGGTCACTTCCCCCCTACAGAGTGTAGCCCACGCGTCGATAGCAGGAGTAAGACTGGCATTGGAAATACAGCGGTGTAGTGGATCGTGCTATTTCCGGATGAGGCGAAGCCGAAAAAGTTGAAAAAGTTTTTCTAATGTCCCGATGATTGCAAGGATTGCGAAATCTGTGATTTTTTTCCATTATCTACTCTATAGTAGTGGTAATATTTTTTTTCAATTTTCAGCAATTTTTACTTTCCTCGCATAAGTACCGAAGGGAAGTACTGTATTCGAGAAAAAATCACCCTCCGAGATTTCTTCGGATTTTCACGTTTCAGATCATCTAGATTACGACAATATAGGTTTTTCAATTCCGTCAGTCTGTCTATCTGTCTGTTGGTGCATTAACTAAAAAACTACTAGACTCTTACGGAAAAATATTCACGGTGGACCGTTTAAAGGGAATAGATAATGAAAAAAATGTTTTCGCTGAAATTTAAAATTTCCACGTGTCGTGACATTCTGATATTTTTAATAATTTTTTTTTTACAAAAAATTTTAATTTTTTTTAACACTATATAGACTGATTGAAAAAAACATTATCTTTACTCAAATTTAAAATGTTCACGTTTTATGACAATCTAAATCTACTTTAAAAAGATGAAAAGAAAAAAATTGTGCTCAAATTTAAAATTTCCACGCTTCATGACATTCTAAACCTATTAAAAAAAAAAAAAAGAAAAATGTAATCGCTGCCATACTTCCACTTCATTACGAGGATATGGAACTAAAAATATGACAGATGGCAATAATATTTGGCACATAATTAATACACTTGGCAAGGAAGACACTTATTATAGTTTTATTGAAAAACATACAGGGTGATCATCCTAAGAAATAATTCAACCGTAGGTATTTACGCAAGCCTTCCATATTTGGCACCTTCCAATTTATATTGTATTTTTGCTGTCTGATGACCACTCCGTATATTTTTTTGACCAAAAGTTATCGGGTTTTCTTTGTAATAATAGTGATAACTACATTCCGATTATTATTCTCATATGTCGTTTCCTAATAATAATTTTTTACATCCTCCTTGTATAAAAAAGGGAAGTTCTGTGTAAATACCTCTACCAATTTTTTTTATTTTCAAAATTTTCTTTTTATTTTCAGAAATATTTTAGAATGTCATGAAACGTGAAAATTTTATATTTGAGCAAAAAAACATTTCTTTTTTTATTCGTGGTTAAAAAAAATTCCAATCTTTCTTTCTGTAATAGGTTTAGAATGTCATAATACGTGTAAATTTTAAATTTCAGCGAAAAAATTTTTTTTTCATTATCTATTCCCTTTACGCGGTCAACCCTGTTTATTTTCCAGTGAAAGTCTAGAACCATTTCTTTGGTGGCAGTAGCGTCAGCTACCTACCAAATTTGACTGTTCTCTGTCAAGTAGTTTTTTAGTTAATGCACCAACGCATTTCGGTAGCTGTGCATCGCTGGTATCGGCCAACGTCTGGATGGTATATTTGTAGACAAAGTTTTGGCAATTGTTTCGGCCATAGTATGACCCAACGCGTGGAGCTAGCATGAAAAATACTATTAAAAACCTACACGAGTGGTCAGCCTAAGAAGTACTCAGTTAATTAAGAATCGTTGATGAAAAATAATATTCGGAATAGAGTTGATACTATTGTCAATTAGGAAAATCTGACACACTTTTTGTTAAAAAAATATACAATGCAATCATCCAATAGAAAAAATAACTAATAAATAAAAGCTGGCAAATAAAGAGAGTGGTTCTGAGTGAAAACTTTTATCGATTTTTTTAAAATAAATGTAAGGACTATTTTTCAAAATAGACACGAGTACATTCAGAAGAAATAAAGATGGAGAATGGAGACAACTTTTTTCTCTAAAAGGCAATTTTTTTCTAGGATTAGCAGTTTTCGAGCAAATCGCATGTGAAAACATTTTACCAATAAACTGGACTAATGTTATACTCATAGTACTTATAGGATAAAACAACTTGTGGCTTGAGGGGTATGCACTTTTGATTTTTCCAACTTATATGTGGTCTTGTCCGCTGATCGGGTTATATTTTGCTGATGAATCCTGCTCTATTATTAGACTGCTCTTGAAGTTTATTTTTAGTCCATATGTAGATATTCAGATGCAATTTCATGTTTTCTAGGACGCGAGGACGTTGAGAATATCTTGCACTTCTTTCGTGATGATTAGACCATCGGCGTAGGCTGCTACAAATGGGGTCTCTAATGTCTCTGTCTTAGTTAAAATTTGGCACTTTATTATGCTTTGTGTTAATCTAAGATGATGAAAAGATGAAAAGTTGTAAGACATGATATGAAACTTATATTTTTAACTTTTAATTTTTAGAAACTTTTAGAAACTAGAAAGTTTTAACTAAATATTCGCTCAGCTGTTTTGGAACAGTGCAATTTTTACAAAAAATACAAAAACTCGTAGGTACCTACACACTGTGCAAAAATTGTAAAGTACTGTTAGGCCGAGAGCCGTACAGATTTCCTATGAATAAGATAGACGAAAAACTTTGTGAGTAGGTATAAGTACTACCCAGAGCTGGGTAATTACTTGTAATTTAAAAATAATTACAATTACAAATTACTTTTTTTAAAAAGGAACTAATTACAATTACAAAGTACATGTCTTTAAAAAAGGAATTATATTCATTTAATTACAATTACATGAAAAATGAACTTAGCAATTACTTTTCTAATTACTTTTCTAATTACTTTTATGACAAAGTAAATTAGTGACTAAACAGACAAAAAGGTAAGTTAAAAAATTTTAATTAAGTGTTGTATAATATTGCATTTAATATTTACGAGTCCATCGTTATTAGAATGTGTAATTTTCACGATCTTATCCTCATAACTATGAAAACATCTTTGATTGTTGTGTTTTTCTGGAACTTTTCGAATAAATTAACAAATGTAAAAGGAATTCATAGTATATATATCTGAAATGTGGATAGGTGTACCTGTAATAAATACAATACAGTAAAGGCACGTAAAACTTCGTGCAAGCGATTCAGAGGCTATGTGTGGTGTCTGTGTATGAGTTCATAATTGTATATTTTCCCTCCATACTCACTATTTATCCTCCTATTCACTAAGAAAAATGTTAAAAATGTGTAATCAGAAAGAGAGAAAGGCTTTATTTTACTCGTTAGAACTGCTAAAAATGTTTAGGGGTTCCATAGTATGCATTTAGACATTTAACCGTGCGATTGGCCGCACAGAGTGACAAAATTGCTTCACTATTTTTTTTTCAGGAAGCCATGGTAGGCTTTAGCGATACATGTTATTAGGACATTTTTTGTTAAGAGACACGTAGTCTATCCACCTGTAATTTTTATTTTTTCCTACCCTGAGTTAATTTCAAAATTTTGAAAAAATGACTGAATGGAAAAATATTTTTTTTATGTTCTGCATCCGAGCGAAATGTAAACTTTTCAGGATATTATTCTATAATATACTTCCACGAACTCATTAAAAAAATTATCCAGTTTGCAACTTTTCGTGGGTTTCACTATAAAATGTTCTCTGTCGTCTGGTATATTAGTTGCTTGCGATTATTTCGCAAAGTAGTAGCTAGGTAAAATTAAAATAAATTTTATAATAATATTAAAATAAATTAAATATAAATAGTTTACTAAATAAACGTATTTTAAATGAAAAATTGCCTTTTATTTAGGAATATATAAGTTTCATGTTTTAGGAAGTGATACACCAATGTCTCGAAAACAGTTGCTTTTGATTTTCCTTCATTTTATAATATAAAATGGAAAAGCATTATTATATTCGTGAAAAAACATTAAAACATTTTTATTTTTTATTTTTCCGTTTTAATTCTGAAAAAAGTCAATTTCAAGTTGACAAGAAATTTTTTGTTCGAAATTCATTTTATTCTTTTACCTAAAATGACTCAAAATGTAAAAAACAAAAATTACAATTAACTTCTTTTCCCACAAGCACAATGGTTTCTCTTATATGAGATGTTGGAACAGCAATAATTATTATTAAAAAAATTGCGAATCAAAAAGTATGACCGAAAGGCGGACTAACCGATCCAGAAGTTTTCTTAGCTCAAAATAAGAGCAGTAACACGTAATATATATTTTTATTAATCTTGATACTATAGACAACATATTTTCTAAATTAATAATAATTGTAATAAAATAAAATGTACTATATGTACTTATTTTATGTTAATTTAAGTTACTTCACTAAATCACTTCTTAATGTTCACGCGGCACAACGCTTTCTTCAAATGGAATAGAAACAAATAGGATGATGCGATTTCCAGAGATGGAACTGCAAGTCTGTGCTTGTTTGTTAAACCACATACGCATCTTCTTAAAGTAATTGTAATTGGAAAAAGTAATTGTAATTGAAAATAGTAATTGTACTTATAGAAGTAATTTGTAATTAGATAGTTCAAATAATATAATTACAAATTACAATTCCTATAAAAATTTTCCTGCAATTACAATTACAAATTACTTTAATAAAAAAAAGTACTTAAATACAATTACAATTACACGAAAAAAAATGGAATTGTAATTGCTAATTACTTTTCCACCAGGGCTTACCCAGCTCTGGTACTACCACAGACCTACAGGGAGCCACTTTTCATATAAGCAAATTTTGCCCGCGTCATAGAATTTTGGCGTGAGCAAAGCAGCCATGAGGGGATGCGGGCAAATAAAAAGAGGCACCTTATTTTTTTAATAACTAGGAGGTTTGTACTTTCATTTAAAGAAAGAATCATCCATGGATTCGATGACTTAAGAAAACAACAACAAAAAAACTTTAATTGAGGGTGTATCACCGTATAGTTGCGGGCAAATTAAGCATGGCACCCCACTTTAATCTCATTGTATGCCTCAAAATCTACATCTTGCCATAAGTTTTATTCATGTATTCGAAAACATAAAAAATCGTGACCGAAAGTGATACGAAAATTCCATGACGCGGGCAAAATTTGCTTATATGAAAAGTGGTTCCCTGCAGGTCTGTGGTAGTATACACTGAGGGAAGTTTTTTGCAGTGACAGCCAAAAATCAAGCTACAGCAGCAAAAAACTCTATTTAAATAGGCGCCAGCCAAGAATTTTGTAAAGGCAGTAAAATTCATTTTGCTGAAGTTACTTTACTGCAATAGTAAAGTTACTTTATAAGATATTCTTCATTGCAGCCACCGAAAATAAGCTTTACCGTTATTGTAAAGTAATTTTATTGTAGCAAAGTGGAACATATCACTAAATATGCAAACTATCTAGCTAGGGTAGCAACAGTTTTTTTAAATTCTGACAATAATTTTTACTACTATTTAATAGTTTTATTGCTATTGTAGTTGATCTCATTTTTGTTGTACCAAAAATATTTATTAGTTATCGCAAAGTATCTGGCTATGATAGGATTAATTCTTTTCACTTGCAGCAACATTTTTTATTACCACTATGATTTTCCTGGTACTGTAGTTAATTCTTTTTTTTGCTGTAGCAAAGTTACTGATTGGATAGAGCAAGAATTTGGCTGCGGTAGTATTACTGATTATTATTTACAGCAAAAAGTTTCACTACCATTGCAAAATTTTTTACTACCCTAGTAAATTTCTTTTTTATTGTGGCATATATTATTATTCTTTCTTAATTTAGTAAAAAATTAGCCTGCCTCAGAAAACATATTTGGTCACGTCAAAAAGTTTTACATCAATAACAGTAGAATTTCTTAATTAGAGTAGAAAGGTCATTTTGCTACTACTAAAAAGATATCTGCTGTAGGAACGGGCCATGTGCGTCCCCACATGTAGTTTACAGGAGAAATGTTTATTCCTAAAATATAACTTTACAAAATGCGCAATTTTATCTAATTAAAAAAAATCTGCTATTGGTGACCTTAAACTCTTAGACGCGACCAACTTCTGTGACAAACCAATGTTTTATATACACGTATACGAATTTTTCATTTGTAATTTAATATTCGCTTGATAAGCATTGAAATTAAATGTTACATGACATAGATATATAGATACATCACTTTGCGGCTATATGAAAAACATTATTTTTTTAAGTTTTTTTTTTTAAATAAGAGGAAACGAATAATAAATATTAAATTACCTAAACATGAAACTACAAGCAAAAAATTGGTATACCTTGGACTAACAAGTGGTTAAGGATTTGGCCCAAAGAGACTAAAATCAATTAAAAATAAATAAACATTTATTTTCAGAGATGATAAATTAACAGGTTTTCTTTATAAGTAAAAAACATAAAACATATAAAACATTAAATTGTATTATTTGCTTAAAACAAAAACAAAATAAAAAAAGAATAAATAGACATTTATTTTGATACGTAATAAATTAACAATCTTTCCCTAGGAGTAAAAAACACATTTATTTTGACATGCTTAAAAGTAAAATACATAAAATGTAAAGAAAACACTAAATTGGTGAATGTCATTCTGGTAATTCTACTGCCATCGGTCGTGGGTCAAAACAACGCATATTATTTTAGTACTTACTGTCAAAGTTCTTTAGAAACACTTCCATTCTCCCATTCAACAACCATTTCTTTATACGTTTCTGTCATGGTGACATATCACTAGGTATATCCATTACCTATGGTAAACTGAATTTAAATCAAGTTAATTTGAAATTCCACAGACAGAGCTGCTCCACGCACATGTGATGGGGAAAGCAGGTGATGTTTTTTATGATAAACAAGAATAGCCTAGTTGCTTTGCACTCGCTTGCTCCTATTGCCATACCTAAACAAACATTTTCCGAATCCGTACACACCGATAGAATCGACCCTGCGATTTAGGAAACCAAAAACAAAAAACGATTTGCCCAAAAGTCTCCTGTGATTTTTGTTATAATGAAACACACCACACATAAAAATATAGTACATAATATTCAACCCGCACAAAGGCACAAGTAAACGCGACATTATTTACTTATTTACCAAGTGTATCATTAAGGTCACAGCGTAGAATGACGTCGGGCCGTCGGGGCAGAGCCAATGAGAGGCAACTTGTATGTTTTAACCTGAATCCGAAGTTGACCGATTCAGTCCGATTGGTGTTGTGGTGACGTAATTCAACACAAAACTTTGTAATTCCAACAAAGTTTTTATTTACCACAGTTAAATCTTTCTTTATATTGTCTTCTTTTTAATGGTAGCTAAATGCTCTAGTGCTCTAGTAAAGCAACTAATAAAAACTCTAAAGTACTTTTTAAGGGCTAATACAAACACTCAGTAAAGTTATTTGTTCTAGTATAGTGAACAGATATTTCTAACCTAATTAAAATTATTGCTACTCTAGTTAAAAAACGCGTAGCAAATAATTTTTTGCTGAGGCTTTTCTCAGTGTAGTAAACGAAATATATATAGTAACGCGAAGTGTACAAAGAGCGGCGGTGTCCTTTGTCGGTCGCTTTGTCGGCTTCAACTGCTTTATCGGCATGCTTTTCGATGGCCTCACTATATCTCTTACTTCTACTATACTTACTCACTCATAACATACAGTTTTTCATGTATCCTATTCATAGGAAATCTGTACAGCCGACTCTCTACCAATGTGACAAACTTCAAAGGAACTTTTTTATTTGAAACATTTTTTTACCGTTAGTTTTTCTAGACTAGAGCTAGTACCAGAGCAAAAGCAGTAACACTGGTAACAGCATATGCCTAGTGTAAGAGCTGGTGAACGATTTATTCAAAATGTTTTATATCTGCTGAAATTTTGTAGAGACATAGTTTTGCCATTCTTGAGAAAAATATCGACCACCTAGTTAGGCAACCCCGGCCTAAAGTACACCATGTTTAAAAAAAAATAGGGGTGCACTTCAGGTCGGAGTCGCCCAAGTAAATAATCTATACATTTTTCAAGTATGAAAAAACTGTCTTTGTACAAAATTTTATCGGGCACAAACCATTGTAAACATATGGTTAACCAGTTCTTCGCTTAGTTTGAAAGCTGGTGAAACAGTGCAGTTGGAGTTGGTGAATAAAATAAATAAAAATTGGTGGCGCCCTCAGAGCAACTATTTGCAGTTTTAGTCATATCTTACGACCCGTCTACCTTTTTATTTCACTTATTTCATAGTACCACAATTATCTAATAAACGAGGTCACCCCCTGAAAATCTGCCCGAATATTTTTGGATTAATTTAATATTATATAACAGGTTCTATGCTTAAAATATTAACCGTTTTAGGCCAGTTGTTTCATATTTAACTATCACAAATAATTTTAGTCGTATAGGCGTATAGACTGTGGTATATATACAGTGGATTTTTGAGCGCTCTAAAAATAACAAATATTTATCAAAATTAAAAATATAAAGCGAAAATAAAATGTTTGTATTCGATCTTTTTGTGGTATCGCACCAATTGTGTTTCGCAGATAATAGATTGTTGCTAAAATGGTTATATCACAATAATTTTTATTTTTGAACTATTTTTATTTTAAAGTTCAAAATGGCCGCTATAAAAATAGTTCAAACAAATAATATTATGGCATCCAACTATGAAAAATTGTTATATATCAATTTTTTTTGTCATTGGACAGGGGTATATTGCATAGACCAAAGGTAATTCCCATTAATATTTTTTCCAAATAATTGAGTTAAGTAACTGTGCAGTAGTGTTATACAACCGCCTCCAAAGCTTTTAGTTTCCAGATATATAAATATAAATGTATTGCTTTCGATATATTACACAGTATGAAACAGTCCTATAAAAGACTTTACTGTAAATGAGAAAACAATATGGTGCATAAACGCCTACTCATGTGTTATAAAAATGGTACAGAACATATTAGTCTTTAAGGGAAATTTTTAGCTTTTCAATTATTTTATAAGTGTTTTATGAGAGCAATGCCTGCTTTATTTATATAATTGCTGAGCAGCCACGGCTAAATACAATATGCTCCCGGCAATAATATTGTGTTAAGGAGAATCCTAATAAAATTGTTTTATTAATGCTTAGCTAAAATAATTTTACAGATATTTGTCAATTGACCAAAAAATGCCGGAGGTCATTACTATAAATCTGCTATAAGTCAATTTTGCTCTGTGAGCTAAAACATCCTATAATAATTGCTGTATAGACGTTTATAAAACAACAAAAAACAAATTCTACAAAATGTTTTATAATGTAGCTATAAGAACATCTTTAGCATTTATTTATATGAAGATTCAGTGGTGAAGACTCAATAATCACTTTGATAGTTTATTAATAACTTTTTCAGAGCAGTAATGCAACAGTAATAAAATAAAATTGTCCTATTATTTTAAATTTATAGAACAATTTTGTTGGTTGGGTAGTGGGAGGAAAAATCATGTTATTTTTGAACAAAATTGATTAATAAAAAAGTAATTGTTTCGATTTGTCAGGGGACGGTAGGCATTGCTTTTGTAATTGAATAAGAAATGTCTAAAACTAATATTATTTACAAAAAACTGGGAAGAATATTCTATAGAATGTGCAACAATTATATAAAAAGTGCGGTAATTCGGTAAATGGTATAATGGTGAGCTTGTTTTAATATAGCGCTAAAGTTCAACAAGGATTTTTAATGTTTATTACGAGTGTTAGAAAGAGCAATTCCTGGAATTTTTAGAAAGTTTCAAATTTTATTGAGGTTATTGATTTCTTTACCCAACTAATAAGCCAAAATACTTATTTAGTTGCAAAATCTACGCTTTGAAAGTGAAAGAAATAAGAACATTGATTTGGGACGCAAATGCGTTATTATTTTCCACTAAAACTTAAAATAGAACGTATCGGTATAATGATAATGAGTCATGTTTTTGTAGAATTCATGAAACTTGCTATGCAAATAAAATATTGAATTCGAGTTTGGCAACAGGTCTCTAAGAAATTAAATGTAAACATTATGGTAGATTACAACGGGAATATTTATAATCATTCTCTACGCCTTATCTGTAAGCAGCAAGGTTGAAACAACTTCCGCTAAATAATACGTTTACTTGGTGAAACGTAATTATTTGAGTGGTAGAAACAATCAATATATTTATTTATGGGTTTAAAAATTTTATTACGTACATTAAAGGGTCGAGTTAAAGAAGATAAGTGACAAAAAATTCATTTGAAAGTTTCTTTCGCAGACAAAAAGTGGTATACATACATGGAAATGTTTATTAATTTGAAGAAAAAGATTTAAGAAGTACTGTAGAAATAACTAGACGGACGGACGGACATTTTGAAAGTTGCTCAGAATTCGATTACCAACAGAGTGATATGATTTTTTTCTCCATGAGCAATACCTGCAACAACAAACTAACTTACATATGTAAGACTTTGTTTATAATTTATTTTTATAATAAGTAGTAATAACAATGCAAAATAAGAATTTAATCTGAACAAACATATTAGTTAACCCGACAAGCAATTAATACGTTCTGCCCTGCCCGCCTATATCCAGCGAGACCTGCCACGCTCCGTTATTATAACTTCGTCATCATTTCAGAAATCATAATATAAACATTTCTTTCAGTCGGCTACGCTACTCAAATTTCCGTCCTCGGAAACCACGCTGAATTTCTGAAGTCGTAACCTAAACAGAACAAAATCTACATAAGCATTTTACTAGCAATATTAATAAATGAGCCTCTTTTCCTTGAAACATTATATGTTTTCAATAGCAAATAATAAAAGTACATATTATGTTCTTTTAAAAATAGAATATTGTTACAGAATTTAATAATAATATTAATAATAGTCATTGGAAAAGTGGCTTAGTTTTTTTATGAGATTAGACAGTTTTACAGTTATCGCACATCTTAGTAGTTACCGAGTCCAAATCAATAAATGTATGGCATACTGCGCACATATGCTCCACATTCATTATTCCCCTCGGCAACCCCGTTTCGGCAATAACTCAAAACTGTTTATTTGTAACGTTTACATTATACATTATGGCAACGTTTGTCCAAAATAATTATACGTTTAAGATACAACGTCTGTACATCGTTTTTGAACACGTTTGTTCACGTTAGTGACGTCACATTCGTTTTTGTCCACGTTGGAATCGTCCGTGTCAGTACTACTTCCATACGTTACGGAAAAGGGTTTCAATTTATCGGAAGAACATACCCCCGTATACGATTTACGTGATCGTCGTGTACCTAACAGGTCTTCGATTACGTAGCGATCATGATCTAATATTTTAGTTATAGTATAAGGACCACTATATTTGGGCAATAGCTTTTTACTTTGACCCTCGTTGGTAGCTATTTTCTTTCGTAATACTACTTGCTGCCCTATGTGATATTGGTGACTTTCCTTGCGTTTAGAATCGTAATATTTCTTTTGCATAGCCTGACTATCTTTAATCTTTGTACACGTTGCGTTACGTGTCGATGTAATATCTTTATCGTGAAAGTCTTCCGTTATAGCCGTGCTTAAAAAATGATCCGTGTACACCTCGTGGTCTATAGCCCAACATTAATTCATAGGGACTTTTCCCAGTAGTTTTGTTTACTACAGAATTTGAACCAAATCGTATTTGGCCAATAGATTGATCCCATTTTGTCTCATCTTCCACGGTACTAGACAGAGACGTTAAAATTGTCCTGTTGTACCGCTCAACTTGTCCATTAGCCCTGGGAGTGGCGGTTGCATTGAAAACTACCTTTATACCCAACTTTTGAGTAAATGTTGCAAACTTTTTGCTCGTATAGCAACTCCCTCGATCACATATGATTCGTTTTGGTACACCGAACGTTTCGATAATACTCTCACAAAACGTTATAACAGGGCCGGCTCGTGAACTTCGCACGGCTCTCATGAAGACAAATTTCGTAAATGCATCTACAGCAACAATTAGGTACGTATTAGGCAATGAGATATGTAATTGTTTACATATTTCCGCATATTTGGAAACCAATAATTTTGACTTATATACTTGATTGTTTTTTCTAATGCAAAGTGTCCTGCACCATCGTGATGGTACATTGTAACACATCTCCGTCCTGCTTTTGGAACGACCCACTTAGGGCCATTTGTCGTATTTCTGTAAATGCGATTGTTTCTCAAGATATAATCTTTGTGAATTTGTTTCTCCTCTGAGTCTGTCGGGTTCTTTGATAAAACACCATGTAAATATTTACATCTTTCATCCTGCATTTGCGCTGCTAAAACCCAGTCATCTTCGGAGATATTAACGTTTAATATCTCAATTTCATCATGGCCATCGTATGGCTCTACTGGGTTACGACTGAGTGCATCTACATGTGCCATCTTCGTTCCTGGGCGATATTCGACTGTGAAATCGAATTCCTGAATTGTTAGCCACCATCGACCAATCCTAGGTATCAAGTCTCGCTTAGACATTGCTGTTCTTAGAGCACTGCAATCTGTGACAACTTTGAAACGTAGGCCTAATAGGAATATTCTGAATCGCTGCAATGTATTTACCACAGCCATTGCCTCAAGCTCATATGAATGATACCTTTGTTCTTCCTTACTAGTTTGTCGACTAAAGTAAAATACTGGCTTCAATTTATGGTCTTTTTGCCATTGTAGGAGTAATCCCCCTACCCCCCACTTCGAGGCATCAGTATGTACTTCCGTTTCAAGGCTGCTGTCGTATATAGCCAGTACAGGCCTGTTTGTCAATATGTCTTTCAGCTTACAAAATGCGTTTTCTTGTTCTGCGTTCCAGTCAAACTTAACATCCTTTTTGACCAACTTCGTCAGTGGCTGTGCGATATGTGCGAAATTCTTCACAAATTTTCGGAAGTAACTGGAAAGACCTAGGAATTGCCTAACCTCGTGAACGTTTCGCGGGGTTGGGAACCTTTTTACGGCCTCAATTTTAACAACTCCAGGCCGTATGCCCTCCAAACTAATCTCGTGCCCCAGATACTCGATTTTTCTTTGGAAAAACTGACATTTTTTTAGCCTTAACGTTAGGCCAGCATTTCGCAAGGTATCTAGAACCTTTTCTAGAGCCGCAAGACCTGCTTCAATAGTGGGTGAAGGTATCAATATGTCATCCATATACGCTAGAGCAGTCGAAAATCTCATCGTACCCAATACTTGATTTATTGTACGCTGAAACACTGCTGGAGCATTTACCAGACCAAAAGGCATCTTGAGATACTCATACTGGCCATCTGGTGTCACAAATGCTGTCATGTGTTTAGAATCGTCTGCCATTTTAATCTGATGATACCCACTAGCCATGTCCAAACTTGTAAAGTACTTGGAGCCAGTAAGAGCTAGCAAATTATCATCCACCCGAGGAAGGGGATAACAATCTTTTATCGTCTTTGCATTTAATGCCCTATAGTCTACACACATTCTGGTTTCTCCAGTTTTCTTTTTAACAAGGACTATCGGACTAGCAAAAGGTGAGCTCGATTCTCTTATAACTTTGGCTGAAAGCAATTCGTCAACCATTGAACGTACTTTTTCTCTTTCGCTCAATGATAGACGATATGGCCGATACGTTACCGGCTGGTCGTCTTTTAAACGAATTGACATTTCAACCCCCCGGGCTTCCCCTAGCTCGTATACATTCTGTGCGAAGACGTCTCGGTAATTATTAAGTAGGTGTAAAATTTTGAATTTATTATCGTCTGATAAGTCAGTATTCATGTGCGGTAATATATCAGTAATCGTGAATTTTTGTAAATCGTCGGCGTCAACCTTAAGAGTATTTACCTGGCGAGCCTCAGTACTCGTATCCAATGAGCAAGGTACTCCTCGTGCAATTACTTGTTTCGTAAAGAAATTCAGAGTTTGGTCGGACACATTTAAAATTGGGACATATGGTTCATTTGCTGATACCACGCAGCGAGGTAGAACATATTCTTTGCAGGGTACCATGGTTTTTCGTAGTTCTATAAATAGATCTCCTTTGTATTCGGAATCTTGAATGCAGTGTACCACTCCGACATGATTAGCAGCAATGGAAACGTTTTCCTTTGCCATTAACTTTACTTTGCCTGGAGTTGGTAATGTATTGATTTCTGGCAGCTGTGCGTAACTGGAATCGAACAGTCTTAACTGGCCATCCTTAACAACGAGAACCACGTTGGCTCTATTTATAAATGGCTGACCTATCAAAACTGCCATCTTTTGCAGTTCGTTGGGTACAACCACCAAGGGGACATCGGCTTTAATCAAATCCACCTCCACAGCCGCTGAGACGGTACCCAATGTTTTTATTCTTCCTCCGGCGTAGCCAGTTACATAAATTTGCTTGGCTGTATCCCATACTAGATTAAGTTGTCGGGCCTCCCTCTCTCTAATGGCGACCACTTGACATCCGGTATCGATATAACCACTCAATTCATGTTCGTTAATTTTACATATTACGTCATAACAATCATTGTTTATTGCAGGGCTGCTTTGACAAATTAGTGTATCTCTTTTCGACGGACCTGGTTTATTTTTGAAACAGAATTCGACTGTATGCCCCAGCCGTTTACAATTTGTACATTCCAACCTTGGTTTGGGACATTTATTTTGGGTGTGTCCGGTTTGACGTCAATTGAAACATTTTAGGCCTTTCCCATGATGGTTCAACTTCATTCGTAGATCGGAAACTTCCTTTTTCTGAAATTTGGTAGGTTGTGATCGAATTGAAAGTGTTTCATCACTTTGCCTTTTATCAATACTCAGAGTCGATAAATACTCCCGATAAAGGTCCTCAGGATTTTGATAACGTCCAGCCTTTGCTCCTGATTGAATGGCATAATCCGGAATACCATCGATAAGCATAGCAACAGCATTTTTGCCACTTATTTCACATTGTCTTAATAACTGCATTTTCCCAAAATAATATTCAGTCCAAGTTTCATGAACAAATTTGTTTCTTTTTACTAGTTCTTTTAATGCACTTGGAAAATCAACATGGTCAGGAAAAGCACGTAAAAGCATATTTTTCCATTCGACCCAAGAATATTTATAAGTATCTAAATTTTCATACCAAGTTTTAGCTAACCCAACCAGCCTTGCTTGCATATGATATATTGTAGTCTTCTCATCCCATCGATTTATTTCCGCAAGCTGATCAATTTTAGCAAGCCACTTATTAATAGAAGTATTTGGCTTACCTGGAGAAAATTCGGGAATGCAATCCGATCGAATAGAAATACGCGTAACGCTTTCTTTCGCATCCTGCTCATCTAGTAATTTTCTAACAAGTTCCTCTAATTGGTGAATTCTCTCTCCTTTAGAGCCCGCACGTTGCGACTCTTTATCCAGGTCAACACAATTTTTGTTATGCTCATCAGAGTGATTTCCTGACCGAGGACAACGTTTGCCCACCGATCTAGGAATACTTCTTGTCTTATTCGTTTTAGAACGCTTAAAACGCCCTGTATCACGTTCACTAGATGATGAACTTGACGATGAACTATCTGACGATGTGCTACTGGACGAACTACGCGAACGACGTCTTCGTTTGCCCATTTTCGTTTTATGGTCACTTGTATTTTTGTTTATTTATTTCTCACAAATAACAATCACGAAACTTTCACTTCGGATAGAGCGTCTCTATCCCACCGCTGCAAACTGTAAGACTTTGTTTATAATTTATTTTTATAATAAGTAGTAATAACAATGCAAAATAAGAATTTAATCTGAACAAACATATTAGTTAACCCGACAAGCAATTAATACGTTCTGCCCGCCTATATCCAGCGAGACCTGCCACGCTCCGTTATTATAACTTCGTCATCATTTCAGAAATCATAATATAAACATTTCTTTCACATATATATGAAGTGAAGTGCAAGAAATCAAATCCAAGAAGGAAGAATAAGCCAGCAGCTGTGGATGAAACAGATAAGATTTATATGTGGTAGGGTAGTTTATTTCTTTATTTAATTTGCGGAATTTGGAAAACGGACGTTAAAACTAAAACTGATTACTTCAAAAACAAACCAATATACAGGGTGTACAAAATATTCTATTGGGCCGCTTTCTCATAACCCGCTGAAAAAAAGTTCTTTTTACCGCGAGACAGAGGCCTTCTCTGCATTTCCACCGTAAATGTATATTTACCTGTGGAACCGTTAATATAAATAAAAACTCATTGCGGCTCTCTGAAACGCAGACTTCTGAGAAACATGAAACCATATACCTATGGACGCAAACGGGCAGGAGGCGGTGCACACTGCTAGATCCAGAAACAGAAGAAACAGGAAACTTAGAAGAAGAATAAATAAGATGATGAAGACAAGCATGAAAACTAAATAGAAGCAACTCGCAAATGCATACACTTCCCATCCGAGAATGACAGATGGAAACTTAAAAGAAGCATCTCACAAGCACCTACACTTCCCATCCTATATTCCTACGCCATGTGGCTCTCGCTGCTGACAACAAGCATGTCCCATGACTCCCATGTCTAATCCAGCGTATGCAGCCGATCCAGCGGTATATAAAACATCCAAGGTTTGGTTCCGGCACGCGGTTTGGTCCTCCGTTGGACGGTCGGGTTGGGCCGCCCGGTCGTGGCATGAATATGTCACAGCGAGTAAAGGATGTAGTTGTGGGCGGCTGCATCTGCGGGCGGCCGGGCTGCGTGTTGGAACGAACCTCCAGACTGGGTGCCCGGAATCGGCAGCAATGCCCACCTTACGCTGGCAAATCAATCAATCAATCAATCAATGAGCAATATTACCGGTTTTAGGAATGTGCCGATCAACTGAAATATACTCTCCGTTTTGTATTTGTGAAGAATATAACAAGATGCATCTCACAAACACCTACATTTCCCGTCCTATATTCCTCTACCATGCGTCATGTGGCACTCGCTGCGCTGCTGGCAATAAGCACGTTCCATGTCCAATCCGGCGGAAGTAGCTGGTCTGGCGATATATAAAAATATCTAGATTGGATATCGGGAAGTGGCAGCAATGCCTGCCGTACGCTAGCTAATCAATCAATCAATGCGATAAGATTATGGACCAGGCTTAGCGGGTTAATTTATTTTACAGTAAACAAGGCCAAGGTTACTCACTAACAAAAACAAACATTAATTATGACAAAACTGCGAAGAGTATCCCATAGAATGTGCAACAATCATATAAAAAGTTCCATAAATCAGCGAAGTGTATAATGTTCAGCTTGTATCTGTATACTGTGTTACTGTATACTCCATATGGTTGATACAAGTATGAGTATGAAAGTTGTCTGTAAAATACCTAAAGAATTCTTTCTCCATGAAGTGCATGCAGAAATTAAAAATTTTACATTTAAATCCTTCTACTTGACGTACAAAATTGTGCAACAAGTAAATATTAATAGTGTCGCGTATTTCCTTTTCAGGATCGGTAGGTTCCAAATAATTTATAACAAGGGATAAACAAACAATAATACTTTATTTAATAATAATAATTACTAACTGCAAACTGCACAAGATTTTTATTAACAAAAAAACACTTTCACTGGACTAAAACAACCATTAACAATGGTACTACTTGACATTTACACTTTCGGATTTCTAACCTATCACTTGTCACTTTTCAACTTCTTCTTCCGCCGGGAATCTCGCCTTATATGCTCTAAAATTCGCAAAAATATAACAAATGAACTCAATGGGGATTTATCTTCGATACAAAGGAATTCACCTATAAGGAAAAGTTTGTATAGTAACAGCGGAAAGTCATAATATCTAAATTGCTTTCACGTATTGGTGAATTTGTGTGTATCGACGGTAAATCCCTCTTGGGTTCATTTGTTTTATTTTCGCGAATTGCCTCTAGAGTTATCTAGAACACCATCGAGAATCTTCTTCTTGCACCACACTCCAGAAAACTGGATATCTTTCTACAAATTTCTAGGATAGTCACTATTAGTCATGGGCGTATCAATCTCCACATTCTAGTGGGTGTAATGCATAACCCAAAGGTTTATGAAGTATTTCACTGCGCGTCGCGTGTCAAAATCATTATTCCGATTTTTTTTTCGTCAAACAATATCTTTTAAACAGTCTTAAAAGATCTTTTGATGGTGCAAACACATTGTTAATTTTAAATGCAAAAGGCATTGGAATATTAATGCCACTACTATTACTAGAATTAGGAATGTCTATAGTTTCATTTTCTAAGCTCTACCATAATAGTTAGAGAGATGATTGCAATTGGCCCTTGAGTTTCCGTAGTGCTCGAAACTCGGTTTTTCGCAAAGCTGTTGATCTCTATAAATTCGATAAAAGGACCAATCTGCCGTGGGCCCTAAGGGCATTACAGGGCGTCAGGTTATAAGATCTGATTAAAATTTACAAAGTGTGCCAAACGGCAGAAAATGGTCACACATCATATTTGGGGACGTACAAACCAAGAGAAAACAATTTTCTGCCAATTTGGTTAGGCTGGGAATTTTTGGCAGAATTTCAAAAACTAATTTTTGTTTTCAATTGAGCCAAATGGATAAAACTCGGATCAAATTATTGGTACTGACGCGTAGATTGCCAAAATTTAAATTTCTTCCAAAATTCGTGAGGCGGAAGGGGTGAAATTACATGTGAGGCTATACGCTACTGTTGATTATGAGTTGCGCTTCCTAGATCATTCTGTCAATTTTCAATTTTTAAATTGGCAAATTTTCCGTTAGTTTAAAAGAAAATATTTTCCCCACGGAGACAGTGGCATAATTTTCTATCAAAATGCACACTGGTTGCAAAATTTTTACTCCAATTAAAGAAAATCATTTTAACAAAATAGGCGACTTTGGTGACGCAATATTATTTTTTCCGTGCTCTTGAGCATCCACTTAGCCATCCTACCACGTTGCGCCCATTTTTTTTCAATTTATTTAATTTCTTTACGATATTTTTAAATTCTGCCAAAAAATCCCGCCCCAACCAAATTGGGAGAAAATTGGTTTTCTTTGGCTTGTAGGTTCCCAAAAATTATATGTGATCATTTACTGCCGATTCGCACACTTTCTAAATTATAATTACACTTTATAAAGTGCCCACGGCGACATTGCAACTGAAAATTTCAAATTTTCAAAGCTTCTTCCAGTGGCTAGGTATGTCAGAGTTAAAGCCAGTCTTTCAAAAATGGTAAACTGCTCCGCATAACTCTATTTTTCCGTATTAAAATTGGTTCGACCATTCGCAACAATTTATTGAAGGCTTCTTCAGCCATACGAAAATAAATTTTATAATCACTCACTTCGTTCGTATCACTTATTTCTCTCAATAATATTAGATATGAATATTTTTCGCGTTTTTCCAACTATTCTTTCACCCAATAATGACGTTTCTTACTTAAGAGTGGGTATGCCGTCTAAAAATCAGAAATAAATTACTCTCAAACGCCGCCCCGTCCGCGACAAATTATAATTAGACCATTGCAATTACGAAATTTGTACAGGCGAAAAATAGAAGAAAACATATCAATCTAGGTTTGTATCTTTTTAATATTTTGAAAAAAAATGTTGTTAATTAATAAGATTTGCTTTAATTAGCAGTAACTTTATGATTTTTTTAAAAATATTTAGAATCAAAATATGAGAAAAACGACTCGATACAAACCTTCATTCATGTTTTCTGTGTATCGTACTATTTTTATTTTTCCAAAAAACATAATACTTTTTGCAAAAACATGTATAGCACGGAACCGTGCAAAGGCACATTTTGCAACAAATGTTACACTGATACGAGCTCCCTCTGGATTTATTATTGTTTAAGCTCCGCCCTTCACCCAGAATTATTTTATGAATGAGAAAATATAACGAGGGAACGAAATAAGAAATTAAACCAAATCATTTCTAATAACACGGGACGCCCAATAAAATATCAAATTCCATTAATTTACTATTATACTTAACAGGTACTCTACTCTTTGATTATACTACAAGTACGGAATTATAACAATATAGTAACTAGATATATGTAGCCACCCATGCACTAACAATAATGTGAAATTGTGTTTCAATACTTTTTTATAAAATGGTGGTATGCTGGTATATTTGAAAACATTTATTGGACAATACAATTGATACTAAATTTTAAAGATGTGTTCTTGTCGTAAACACATGAATATAGAATTATAAGGGGCGATGCGATTTGCAATGAAAGGAGTTAGAAACACAAAAGTAAAGCGCACATTTTCCCATTTTCTCATCAAGTCACACGCATCAGTTTGTTGCATTAGACCAAGCAACAGGATTTTTTTCATAACAACTTTTATTTCTGAGAAAAATAGAAAGAAATGTTTGGGATAAAAACTGTCGGCAGTAAAGTTATCTAACGATCTGTCAAAATAATGAAATATAGGCTCAAAATGTAAAAAGAAACAGAACCAACTTACTCCTTTAAACCCGAAAATATTTTCCAGAAAAAATCAACTTTCGTGAAAATTTAACAAATCAGAGCAAAAAGTATTGTTCAGAAGGTGATGTGGACCGATGTTGAAAATATTTTCTTGTTGAGATCGCGCACCAATGTAGACGTTCTAAGACTCAAGTTGCAGGTTTTTATCTCTGCTTTCAAAATTTGTAGAGAAAACATTTTGGAATACAAATTTTAGCCATCTTTTTTACTTTCAAAATTTTGCAAATTTTTAGAATCGCTCTGACATTCGTATTTTAAAAAAATGCACTATTAAATTTCGTTGAGACAAATAATTGATGCTTTGGATTTTTAATATCTAACCAGTAAAACCAGAGATATCCATATTTTTGAGAAATAACCTACTATGTCTAAAGTTATTAATGATATTTTGATGCGGGGTTTAGTTTAAAACATCTATCATTAAACTTTTGTCTACTATAAAAGCAAATTTGTAAGTTCTCCCCATCCATATATTTTTAAAGGAAATATGAATAATAATTCGTAAAACTAAGTGTACACCAGGCAAGTTATTTTATATAATATGTGATATGTGCTAAGTATATATCACTAGTTCCTTGGTCAAATCGAGAACTACTACTCCTAGAAAGTAAAATTTCAAATAAAAGGTTGCCTCTATCCTTAATCTTTATTTATTCTCGATATATTTACTTGTTACTGACTTCGAAAAATTGGCATTTGCTTGCTACATTTACGTCTGCAAGTTTCAGGTTAGGGTTGTAAAGAAATTCTTATTTTATACTATATACTATCAAAACAGTACCTGAGAGGTCAACCACTTGTAGAAATTACACGAAATGCCGAGACTGCCTTGCCTGCGGCGCCTGCGTAACTCCAACCAGCCGCACTTGCGGGGCTTTCAATTATATGACCGCCACTGCCATGGCTGCCGACAGCCTGCCTAAAATTCGGAGAACGAGTGCCGACGGTGGTTTACCTCTCGATAGACAACTACCGAATTTCATAATGATCCGTTGAATAGTTTAATGCTTATAAATAATTACTTATCACTGACTTTCTGCGAATCATTTCTCTTATTCTCGGCGTCTATTGGATGTATAACAATAATAATTAAAATTATTTTTTTGTTTAACTTGCCATAATTCAAAAAACGAAAACATTAATGGATCTCAATTTTACTATGTCATCACTACATATTTATTAATGAACTGTGGTAATATGAAGGTCAAATTTTAATAATTTTAAAAAGTATGTTTTTTTTCAAAAACCATGTCGATAAAATGTGAGTATTTGCAAGGATCAGTTAACGAACGGAAAACCCTTTAAGTCTATGCTGAGAAGAAATAAAGATGGAGACACCTTTTTTATTTGAAACTTTTTTTCTGTTTAACAGTTTCTAAGAATATCGCGTATAGACAAATTAGACCAATAAATAACTGATACTATACGCATAACACTTATTGGATAAAACAACTTGCGTGGTGTATATTTTTGATTTTAACAATAGTTGCTAATTTTTGTTTATTGGTAAACTACCATTATTTGAGGGAGACTACAAAATAAAAATTCAAGCAGTCCTGAGAATCCCCTGAGGATCCAAGAGTTTAAATTTTGATTTGTTGAATGATGTGACAGCTAAAGCTTTACACATACGAAAACTAAACAACATTAAAATGTTAAGTTTTCCATTTAGTTATAAACAAGAATTAGTACTATAATAACAAACAAGACTGTAGCTACGGACACGTATTTCGGAGTTATTCCTCTTCATATATGGCACATGAGGTACGAAGGTACAAAATAGAGTACCTACAATATACTGTGCTTTCCTATCTTTGTTGGTCTTGCTTTTAACAATATAACAATATTATTTATGCCATGCTACGCTGATGAGGAGCAATAACTCTGAAACGTGTGTCCGTAGCTGCAATATTGCATACCACTAATTTTGGTTTATAATTTTTATCGGACCTCATCAACTCTTATTCTTTTTATGTAATATTATTATTTCTTTATTGACGATTATTATTAATTAATGCAGATTAATAATTATTGAATATCTTTTCCATTATGCAAAAATATAGATATACTCGTATACTCCATATTACAAATTAAAATTCTAGGGAAGCATAATACCTAGCCGTTTAAATTATAAATACTGTATTTATTGAAGGAATAATATGTTAAAAACGCATTTAGGTTAGAATGATAGGATATATGTGTCGGCATAACCTTTGAGCTTTGGCAGGTAGAATTTATATACAATCATGAACTAATTTCGAGCTTATGCGTAAGTGGAATCGCGGTCATTCATTTCTATTTACTACTACATAGTACTATAAATACATAAAATAATATTTTATCGTTTTTAAAGGACCGCCCACTGTAGTTTCCCTTTCACCTCCCCTGTTGCAAATTTTAGCAGCTTGTCGAGGCATATCTACTCTTAATGCAATAATTACCGGCTCGGTGGCGCAATGCTAAGGCGTTTGGCTTGCGACCACGGAGTCCTGCGTTCGAATCCTGGCCAGGGTATGGTGTTTAGTGGAGTTTTTAATGTGTTACCGAGATGCCGCCGCTCTTGGGTGGCCCAACATGTCTAGTCGCTGTTATCTATCCTGAGTTGGAGTCTCATCTGCGGTAGATGGCAATATCGCAGGGAATAGTTGTTGTGTCCATGTATACGTGTCCTGGTTGAGCGATGGAATAGCATTAGCTAAACTTCGCCAGGACGTTGATATAAATAAGATGATTAAAAAAAAATTATAGCTAGACATGCTTTTTTCTTAAAATGCATTCTCTGGTAGAACAAAATCGGTATGCTTTCTATCGCCACATGAAACATAATGAGGAAAAAATAAGTCGGTAATAATGAACATACAATAAGATGCGAAAAACAATGACAGGGAAGTTTTTAGTAATGATCTGCTGGAATGACATTATTACTGAACGCGTAAGGTCTCCTGTTCACGGAAACTCAAGGGACAATTACACTCCTCTCTCTAACGATATAGAACTAGTTGAGTCAACATGTATTCTTTTCAAAAGGTTAAAAAATATCAACATAGATACACCGATAATTGGTGCAAGCTTCTGCCATCAGTTTGTTGAATAAAGAACTATTATAATCGAAACAAAGCACTTTGGGTTGGTAGGTTTTACTAGTCACATAAGTTTTCCATCAACTGCCTTTAAACAGTTCGGAATATTGTCATTTTCATAAAAAAGAAATGTAATACTTCCTACCATTTCTCGTTTCTGGCTTTGGTACGCATTGACCAGAATTTCCGAAATTTTGAATCAGAATGCATGGACTTTCTATTTTACAACAATCGTGTGGATTAGCTACGTAACACAAGTGTCACAAAACCTCGCAAAGAATTTTGATGCATAGACGTGTTGCGTATTTTCACCCTGTATGAATCCGTGGGTTCTAAATAATTTTAACAAGGGGTAAACCACTAACACTCTATTTAATAATTTACTGACTATACAATACTATAAATTCAAAATAACCTTTACACTTTGTTTACTTGATATTTAACCTCACTTTCGTTACCGAACGTCACTTTCCTAATACTTCTTTTCTGCGCCGGTAATCGCGCCTTATATACTCTGAAATTACCTCTAGATCCATCCAGAAACAATCAAGAATCTTCTCTCGCCACACTCTAGAAAACTCTATTTCTTTCTACAAGTTTCCAGTCACTCACTATTAGGCATAGGCGTATCAATCTCCAGTTTCAAGGGGGTGTAATGCATAACAGACTGTTATTTTTTGTGCATGTATTAGCAGTTATATGTAAGCGATTAAAAAAAAATTGTGAAAGCCGTTACTTTTTAATTTAAATTAGAAATTCATCATTGTGTGTATATTGCATATTACAACATTGTAATTACTCGGCAGATTGTGGTGATTGCTATATTAAATCGAAAACCAATATAAATTATACTCACCAAAGCCACTACGAGGCCAATAAAAATATACAAAAAAAATGTATCCGTCCTTCGTCTATTTTGTGCAGTCTCTGGTATTTGAATTTCCGATAAAGAGGTTTCCGAATCAAATCTCTTATAATTTAGGATCTCCTTCGGCTGCATTATATTCATTGTAGACATTGTGGTCCAAAATCTGAAACAAACAATAATATTTAAATCAATATTTTCGCATGTACAAAACGAAGAGTATATTGTATTTGATCGGCACATTTCTGAAATCGATACTATTTGTGCTGTAAAAAAAAATCATATCACTGTGTTGGTGACCGAATTCTGATCAACTTTCTAAATGTCCGTCCGTTCGTCCGTATTGATTAATAAATAAAAAAAACTACATTTTGATATGCTTTTTATCCCTTTTGCATTGACTAAAGTAAAAGCTAACTACACTTTGAAAAACAGAAAGGGCATCGGTTCTATTTTTATTTAGTAAACGAAAATAAGGAAATGAATGGTGATATTTTAAATATAACATTACATTATTTGTCTGCATCTATATCGCATGAAGAATTTATCAATTTGTAATACTATTTTACATAATTCTATGGAATGCATCTTCGTAAATAACTCGTTTATTTTCAATTTTTTCGAAAAAATACTTGCTGTCAACGGATTCGGGCCGCCAGCAATAGGCTTCATTTGTAGTCGTGTACCTTTGATCCCACCAAGTCTCATCGAAATCGATCAATATTCTAGACAGTTATCGTGCTTCCTAGCCCGATTTCGAGAAAACCAGTTTTTTACAAAGAAATTCAATTTTCATTTGTTTTCCGACATAGTCTCCGGTATACTTATTTGTAGAGCTTCGCCAGCGGCACCATTACTTTTTTGAAATGTCTCGATGCGACTACCCGTTACCGAGTTATTCAATTTCTCCCGAAAAACTCGAAACGTCTATGTCGGGTACTTCCGGTTTCCGAACGGAGCCGACCTTCCGGCGTTAAGGTTTCCTAAAGACCCCCTATTAACCACCCAAGTTTCATCGAAATCCGAAAACGGATTAGGGGGGCTGGGCGTGACAGACAGACCGACAGACAGACCGACTGACCGACGGACGGAATTTTCTAAATTCGCTCTCGAGTCGATAGATACGACTTTCATTTCGATCCGACGTTTTTTTCGGATTTCGATGGTCCACCGGAAAAATGCAAAACCTATACTACATTTTTTTTCAGAATGTAGTAAGTAACAAGAAAGGTATTCAATATTTAAATTTAAGAAGAAATGCTTTGTAACTAAACAAAAAATGTCTAAAACTACTATTATTTACAAAAAAATTAAGAGTATCCTATAGAAAGTGCAACAACTATCTAAAAAGTGTAGTAAATCGGCGAAGAATGGTCATCTTATTTTTAGATTCAGTAATAAAGATGAGTTGATCCAAGTAAAAATTCGGCAATGCATAAACGAAACAAACTCGATTTAAGGAACATATGGCATATCTTTTGAAAAACTGCTGCTTAATTAATCACTACTTTCACATCCAGATTTCCCACAAGTCTCTTTAAACGAGAGCATCTTTGCATTATATTTCCCCACCAGTGAAAATCATTGCACCTGGAAATTTAATAATATAATATTTGAAATCGTCCGTCCCGAGGTGGTAATGGTGGTGTCCAAAATATTTTGAGAACTTCTTTAGTAATGGTGAGGTTAAAAAAATATATAGGCTTTGACTTCTAGTGTATACACCTAATCCCAAGTTTCTGGAATGTAACTTGCTTTGCTTATCTTCACCTATTTACTACCCAACCCTTCAACAAAATCAACTCAAAATAGTTCTATATGTCGTTTAATTCGATTACGTGTACCAAATTTCAATTTTATTTTATTAACCCCTTTAATAATAGTGGTGGAAGTGTTCTACAAAATTCGAGGCTTTGATTTATAATATATACACCAAATCCCAAGTTTCTCGACTTTTACCAGCTTGCTTTGCTTATTTATTCCTATTTAGCCCTCAACACTTCAACGGAGTAAGATAAAAATATAATCTAGTTCCAGATCTCGTTATAATACATACGTGTTCCAAATAATAACAGATCTCGTTATAATACATACGTGTTCCAAATAATAATCGTTCCAGAGAAAACGTGCGCACAAAATAAACTTGGCAGACCGACCAATGGAAATTTTGTTTTGCTTAATTTAAAATTCCGACGTTTCATAGATCGATAGATAGATAGATATATAGATAGATAGATAGATAGATCGATAGATAGAATTTATTGATCTTTAACCAATTTACATTGGATAGATAAGTCAACATTAAGATTACATATTACAAACTATTCAATTACTAAACTAATTAATCAATCAATTGATCAATTACTTAAATGCTACATATTGAAATTTTGATTAGGAATAAAATAATACACAGCTCATATTTGAAATGACATACTTATGAGTCTAAACCTATTTCAACAAAAAAAAAAAAAAAAAATACGATTACTATACTTAAATTCCTCTTTCTGGAATTAGACAATGGTCCTACTGCAAATAAAAATGAACAACTCGTACTGGAATAGACCTACTCTGTTCGGGGGAAGATTGGGAATTCATTTATCTGAAAAATCCACTACTGACGGTCAACTGCAATATGGGTTTAACCACTTCTACGTCAAGACATTAATTTTAAATCCAAAAGTCACTATTCTACAGCGCTGTTATGGGTATTCGACTAACTCCGACGTGAGATACCAAGAAGCACTAGGTAAGTAGAAAACTTAAAGTTCCAACAAGTGAGAGGTAAAATAATAATATGTATATAGTTTCATTTAAAATCAAGTTAATCTTAAGAATATGATATCACACTAATAAATTGGAGTATTCAATCCTTTTGAAATACCAGAAACTTCAAGTTCGAGGTA
The DNA here is from genome assembly GCA_963583905.1 of Stenurella melanura. Classification (NCBI taxonomy): domain Eukaryota; kingdom Metazoa; phylum Arthropoda; class Insecta; order Coleoptera; family Cerambycidae; genus Stenurella; species Stenurella melanura. The sequence continues at coordinate 202,666,386 of OY757309.1, forward strand.
AATAGATTTTTGCCAGTATGATACAAAACAAGCTATCCATTATACTATTCGCCAATTGACTGCACTTTCTAGGTTACGCATTCTGTAGGTTACTCTTCGCAATTTTTTTTGCAAATAATATTAGTTTTACTTATTTTACTTCCACATCCACGTAGTGGATTGAAAGTATAGTACTTAATCGTAAAAACAACTTTGAATTTTTTTTTTTGTTGAGATAGGTTCAGAATGTCATGAAACGACAAGATTTTAAATTTGAGTGAAAAAAAAATGTTCTGTCTGTCGGTCTAACTTTTTTTTGTCCGCACGTTTTCTCTGGAACGGTTTAAGATATTGACTTGAAATTTTATACACGTATGCATTATAACGAGATCTGGAACTTGATTATTTTTTTAACATACCCTATGAAGGGTTTAGGGGTAAATATACCCCTATTTATAAGGAAAAACCGAGTACCGAAACTTGAGATTCGGTGTACGTACATACTAAAGGCGATGGCCTCATATTTTCTTATAATATTTTCCACACCCCTACCACCCCCACTATAGCATTAAAGGGGTTGATAAAATAAAATTGAGATATTCACTTGAAATTTGGTATACGTATTGTCACGTATTTTCACCCCGGAACCACCCTTCAGGATCCGTAGGTTCCAAAATAATTTCAACAAGGGGTAATCACTAACACTTTGTTTAACTGACTGAAACTACACAATATTTTTAAAATAACCTTTACACTTTGTTTATTACTTTGTATTTCTATCACCTCGGATTTCTAACCTCTCCTTTGTCACTTTCTAACTTCTTCTTCCGCCGAGAATCTTGCCTTATATATTCTAAAATTGCCTCTAGAGTTATCTAGAACACAATCGAAAATTTTCTTCCACCACACTCCAGAAAAATCGATCTCTTTCTACAAATTTCTAGGACAGTCACTATTAGTCATGGGCGATAGCAGTCTCCACTTTCTAGGGAGTGTAGATAGATAGATTGTAGATAGATCTTTTATTGGTCATATAAACACAAATTATACTTTTGACACGTCAAATAAAAATAAATATATAGCAAAAAAACAACAAAATAGTGGTTGTCTTAAATAATAATAAAAAAATACACAATAAAAAAAAGAAATAAATAACACATAGAGTAAATAATCATGATTATATAAGAGTAAGTTTATAAAATTAAACGGGAAAAATCAGTCAACAGGAGTTCGTCAAAATCACAGAATGCATTATCAAGGAGGAATCGTTTAATTACATATTTGAAGCAAGTACAATCAAGTGATTGTACAGCAATCGGTAACACATTGAAAAATTTTACTGCATAATAGCATGTCCCGTTTCTGATTTTTGAAAGTCGTAAAAAATCCAAATATATATTACCCCTATTACAAGTTGAGTAGGGTAAAGTGGTTCATAGTGGAACGCGGTTCATAGTGGGAAATCAGTCATAGCTGATTATTTTGTCAACGTGGAAGAGATATATTCATGTGTATGTATCAAGGTTGAAACCTATTGTAAGAAGAAATAACGTAAGTTACTTGTTTATATATCCACAAAAATAAAATCCATATTGACGAAAGTTGACAGGGTAAATTTTTTTCTCAGATGGAATATTTTTTTATTATAATTTTTCTCCATGTTGAATCTTTGGTCTAAAATTTATACCATAATCTAAGAAACTACTTGATGTTATATTGTGATGGAAATGGTAAACTCTAATCCTACCTCGGCGATATAATCATTGGTTTAGTCCCAGGATTCATAGTGGTCCATAGAGGGACGACATCTGATGGTACATAGTGGAACGCATTTAACTGTGACCAAATTATAACTTTTTTAATACGATTTCAGATTAAAACATGCCAAGATATTCCCGATCGCAGCAAAAGGCTGTATTTCAGAAGAGTAAGTTATACTACGTAAATTATGAAGAAACCATTAAAACTGCTGTAAACGATATTATTGAAAATAAAATATCTTTAAAGAAAGCTGTTGAGATTCTACAGGTATTGAAAGTGACTCCAAGATTTTGAGGACAGCATCATGCATTCAAGTCGATGATTTTGTCGTTACTAAATAACGACACTTTATTGGTCAAGTAAAGCAAAAATTCAGTGACGATTATATTATATTGTTTTTAAGAAGACTTCCATTTGATAAATTTGTGTTTCCTGACGATGTAGATGAAGACATACTTGGCGTGGAAGATATTGTGTTGAAACTACCTACTCCATATATTTCCGGCAGTACGAAAATAGCAACGAGTTAGTTTTTCCTTTCCCGTTGATATAACAAGATTTGGCGCAGTATGTTGAAAAGGGATTCTTTCATTTTTGTTTTGTATAACCCTAAGCTTTGTTCATTTGAAATATATAACATCAATTAATAAAATTGCTTTTTTCTTCGATTGTTATCAATAATCCCACTATGGACCATAGCATTTCCCACAATGCACCACCGGGTGGGGCATAGTGGGAAAGGTGGTGCATAGTGGTATTTTTGTTCTACCTAGTTAATAAATATTTAAATATCTACTTTGATTGCTTCAGATGAAACCTGATATACTATTCAAAACACATCTACAATCGCTTCCATTAAAAAGGTTTTATGCGGATTTTATGAATTATTGAAAATTTGCATTCCATTATGGACCACTTTACCCTACATATGTACATTTTCACATGTTATGTAATTGTTTGTTACTTTTAACATGGACAAGGCACTGTAGAATATAAGCACATGGCAAGGTAAGTATATTAAGTATTTTAAAAGAAATCCTACAATTATCACTATATGATATCCCCGCAACGATTCTGACAGTCTTTTTTGCAGTGAAACAACCGTTGACGTATGTGCCAAGTGGCTCCATATTAAAATGGCATAGGTAATGGAAGACTGAACTATTGCGTGATATACCATTAAAACCGTTGACTGTGACAACAATTTTTTAAATGGCGCAATAAGCAAATATTACATGATATATTCTTACAGATGTAGGATGTGTGTTCTTTCCATGTCAACTTACTGTCCAAAATAATGCCCAGAAATTTAACGCAATGAGAGGTCATCTGTACAGAGTGCTGTCGTAACGAAAAAAATCATAGTATCTGTCTTATCATTATTTAATACTGGCTTATTATTTAAAAACCAGTTATATAGACATTTTATTTTTATTTTGAGCCACTGATAATAACATATTACAATCATTATGGGAATGAGCCAATGTCGTATCGTCAGCAAAGAAAGTGAAATTTGTTAAGGGACTACTATTTGGCAAACCATTAACATAAATAATAAATAAAACCGGTTCCATAACAGAACCCTGAGGGATACCAAATCTAACATCAATGTTACCCGAATTAGCATTGTTAAAAAGAACAAATTGATGACTATCAGTTAAATATGACAATCAGAGAATTTATAAAATTTCAGTTTGTTCACTAAAATATTTTGAGGCACACAGTTGAAAGCCTTGCTTAGGTCTAAAAATTGCACATGCACAAATTCTTTGTCCTCGAAACCTTGATTTATTACATTCATCAACGAATTAATTGCTAACATCATTGACAATTTTGATCCGAAACCATATTGACAACTATTAAATAGACGATAATTTTCAAAATAATTCGTGATTTGAGATTTGAGAACTACCTCAAAGATTTTGGCAAATAATGCATAACAGTATGTATTATGACGACATCTGGAACTGGATTATATTTTGATATGATTCCATTGAAGGGTTGGGGGTTATATAGGGGTAAAGAAGGGAAAATAAGTAAAGCAAGCCGACAAGAGTACAAAAATTTAGAATTTGGAGAATATACTAGAAGTGAGGGCCTGAGATTTTTTTATGATATATTCCATCCCCCAACCACCCCAACTCCATTATTAAAGGTGTTGATGAAATAAAATTGAGATATTGACTTGAAATTTGGTACATGTATGTATTATAACCACATCTGTAATTTGATTATATGATTTCAGTGAAGAGTTCGGAGGTAAGTAGGGAAGAATAGGAAAAAATAAGTAAAGCAAGCTGGTAAGAGTACAGAAACTTGGATTTGGTGTAAATACTAGGAACCAAAGCCTCATATTTTTTACAACATTTTTCAATCCCTCCGCCACTCCACCACCCCAAGTTAAATTGAAATATTCACTTGAAATTTGGTATACGTATGTATTATAATGACATTTGATTGAGATTATTTCGTTAAATGGGTGGGTGGGTGTGGCCTTGTAAACTGAGGAAAATGAGTAGAGCAAGCTAATAAGATTCCAGAAACATCATATTTGGCGTATACACTTAGAACCAACGCCTCAATTTTTTTAAAGACATCTGCCTCAAGTATTATTAAAACTTTATTTCCTCATACTAGAGTGCAATTATAGTGAAGATGTTTTCCTTTAAAGAGACTTGGATGGAAAATCTGGATGTGGAAGTAGTGTGAAACGGACCGGACCCACCTATATCAATCGGAAACTTATTCCCGCATCTATTAATCAAAATTTACATATTTCCGAAAATTGTACACGATTCGGTACGAAACCAAATATCACCCAGTATTCGCATAAAAATATTTCACGTATATTCTGGCAGTAAAATTTAAAGTTTTAAAATACAGTCGATTCGGGTAGTTTTTAAAATCTCTAGAAACGTACATCCCGGGCGAAGAAGTAGGTTTCACACCGATAAGACACTTCAGTTAATAGAGTTAACATCAACATTCGGCGATAACATAAACACCGGTGTACGGTCTTCTCACGGGAACGGAGCTAGAAATGGACATTTAGTGTGTAACGTCACGACTTTGGGGGTATTTTCCGAGTATAAATACGCGAGGGAATTTTATATCGGGGTCAGTCGCTATCTATCATTGACCGAATCCAATTGTTCGCCATAGTGCTCGTTGAAATAAGACTGGGAGCTGCGAACCAACTGACCACTACTCCGCTGACCAATTATTTGGATCTAACTAGCTATTAGCTAAGATTATACACTGGACTTTATCGTTCGCCATAGTGCTCGTTGAAATAAGACTGGGAGCTGCGAACCAACTGACCACAGCATCCGCTGTACTTTCTATTGTCCACCAGATACTTGTTAAAACCAAGCTGAACTGGGAACGAGACTGACAAAAAGAGATTTTTACGAAGCGACATAAAACTCGCGATCTCTATCGTACCCTCACAACGCAAAAGGGACATTGGTCAGTTTTTGGTTGTAACCGACTCACAAAAGTGTCAGGTTAATGAAAATGCTGGAAATGCAGGACGACGAGACCAATAACAGTGACCCGGGTCACCTCGCGATTTATACGCAAGGTATAAATAAATAATGTCGCGGAAAGAGAGAAGTATTTTTTTTTTAATGTAACTTCGTTAATAATTACAAAATCAAATGAAACTGGACCGGGAAAAACTTTAATTAAATTTGTTACATTTCGGCTCTATATTTCGGAACTTAAACTCACGGTATCTCGGTTTTGGCATTGTGGCACTTTGACTAGTTAGAATTTTATTATTTTGAAAATTTCTATAATGTTAATTTTTATTTGTAGCATAATTAGCTGTTTGCTGAATTTCAGACTATGTTAAATCATGTCTTATTTTAAAACAGTAACTTTTAAAATATTTACTTTCAACAGCGGCAGATTTTTGTTGGTAAACAATTTCTGTTGCGTTTTGTTTTGTCGTTTGGTCAATGAACTTCTGCAATATTTTATTGTCCGAAGGGTTTTACAGCTGATCGGACCTGCCGGTTTATTTATGTTCTACTTGTAGGGATGCTGTCACTGGACTTTTGTGGGTCATCCACTAATAAGGCCTGTGATTTGCCCCCTGCTAGTTTAACATAATTACCATTTTAAATATTATCACATGTTAAACTTTGTACTGGGTGTTTTGCCTTGTATTCATTCACGATGACATATTTATGTCATGTGCGAGCTGAAATTGATACAAATTGCTTGTTCATTCAATTGTTTGAACAATTACAATCTTCGCAACACAAAAACCTATTGGTGGCCAATTGGCTGGTTCTGTATCAAGTTTATTGATCAGATCTCATCATTCTACGCTTCGCAACGTCAAACTATGTTTGACTAGGCAATTACTTGAGATTTCAACTTGCCGTGCATTCAATTAAATAAACTATTGCGAGTTTTCGCCACCCAAGTATGAACTTTACATGTTCCAAATTCAACATTCTTTCACTTCAGTTTTGAACGAGTATTCTCGTTATAATCATTATTATTTTTAGTGATTATTGGAGTTGTTTATTTGACCATTCGACAAACTTACACGTGACTGTTGTCCCAACGAAATCTGTTGCTGTAATATAAATTTGTGGTTAAATTACTCACATTTTGATTTATATGTAAGCAACTATTTTCTGGCCATTGCCACATCAATATTTTTATAACTGATCCTTTCTGACAATTGTCTGATTATACGTATAAAAACGTTACTTGTTTTTAATTCTTTTACCTTTACCAGAAATCGAAAATAAAGTGTATTATAACAAGTAAAAGTGAACAAGTAAATATAAGATTTACTTGTGCTTAAATAAAATGAATATTTAAAATAAAATAAGTAAACATAAGGTTTACTTGAGCATTACAATAGTGAATAAAAAATGAAAACTAAAATATGATACAAACTTAAACAAAAGTTAACATACAAGATAATATAAATAATTCAGTGTAACTTAAATAAAAAGGATAATTTTGAGTCTGAACTACTATACAGGGTATTATGAAAATACTAAATTGTTTTCTCAATTTAATCAAATAAACAAGTGCCAAAACAATATTCAGTATTTAATTTGAACAATGAAATAAAGAACTATAATTAGAACTTTGCCAAATAAATTAATAGCAATATTTAGAGTCAAGAACGAATCATTAAATGTCGAAATAAATAGTTAATTATCAATTCAATAAATAAATAGAAACAGTAATATCAAACCTAGAAAAAGAACTATGGTAACAATAAACTACAAATCACAAACGTAAATTTGAGTCCTACCACTAAACTAGACGATCACACAGCCAAATTAGTAAATTGATTTAATAATTAGACATTCAGGGGAGAGGGGAGGGTAACTGGTAATTAATCAAACCAGAATTTAACAACAAAACAACAGGCGTAGGGGGGGTACGTTACAAGTGATTCCTTAGGCAGCGGTTTTTTATTTAATTACAAAACATAAAAAATAGATTTCTTTTAATTTTATCAGTTAACAACTTTTTTATTTATTGCTTCATTTTGTTCAAATGCAATACGGTTCTTCGCCTGGCTAAACACTAACTTACTATTCAAATTTCAATACAATCGGACTTTTCGTTCAGAATTCGATCAACAACACAGTGGATATGTTATTTTTTTCTCTACATGCGGTATTACCGGTTTTAGAAATGTGCCGAGCGAAAGCAATATACCTACTCTTCGTTTTGTATATATGCGAAGAGCATATTAATAATATTAGACCAGAGATGTACTGCTGAACTCCTTTTGAATATAATCTGTATATCTGTAACCTTGACCGTCGTGTGAACCAAAACATGTAGTCAAAGATTGCATCACGTAAACAATCTTTTTGCGTTTGTGGAGTTTTCTACATGGTATGTATCACTTGTAAACAAACGAATCTTCACGTTCATATCATAATCATTTCCTGTTATATAATAATTCTTGCTAAATATTATATTTAGGAGCAAGAAGTCGTCTGGCTCCTGTGTAAAAAATTGATTTGGGCCCCCAGTGGGTTCAAATTACACCAAGAGTATACAGTGCGGTCCAAATGTATGGAATATAGTATATTATTATATGAGCGATTATAATAGCCATTATTCACGATGATAATGTTTGAGCCCACGAGCCGCTAGGTGAGTGGATCAAATTATCTGGTCATAATCGCGAATGTAATACTATGCTTTTCCTACTAAACAAACAAATTAGACTGAAATTTGATAACTTTAAACGGTACCTACTCGTAAGAAGTGCGTTGAAAAACGTAAACAAACAATATGGCTGTACACCTGGCTGTCACTCGAGTTGATTGTCAGCCGCAGCAGCAAGAGTTGATTGCGGTCGATTTAATATATTGTTACAAGTTTTCACCCTTTTAGGAAACACCCTGTATGAATCCGTGGGGTCTAAATAATTTTAACAAGGGGTAAGCCACTAATAATTTACTGATTACGCAAACTAACTTTTCCAATGTTTATATTTACACTTCGAATTTATAACCTCACTTTCGCTATTAACTTCACTTTAGTAAAACTTCTTCCTCTTCCGCCGGTAATCGCGCCTTATATACTCTGAAATTGCCTCCAGAGTCATCCAGAACACAATCGAGAATCTTCTTCCACCACACTCTCTACAAGTTTCCAGTCACTATTAGGCATAGGCTTATCACAGGGGGTGTTATGCATAACCATATCATCGAATCAGCGAAACAGTGATTTTTGAATTTGTGTTTGTGATTGGCCGGATGCAGTGAATTATGAATCCATAATTCACTACCGTGAATTATAGGTATGATATTTCACAAAATAAATGCTAATAATTGCCATATAACTAAATAGGTGATCCCATCGTGACTAAGAAACTAAGATCCGTTAAGAATGCACCGGCACATCCCCTTCTCTCGACGGGAACGCGACAGTTGGCAGAGAGCTATTATGTTATATAACCATTAACAAACAATAACAAGGGTTTAATAATGCGTTTTATTTTATAAAGGTAGGCGCTCTTCTGGACTATATTCAATGTAGCCAAATAAAATCCAGTGTGAATAGTATTAGACTACCTTATTAATACTTCAAGTTTCTGAATTTGGCGACAAACAAGAAAGCCCCGGATAGCACATGTATTGTCTATTTTAGATTTTACATTTTTTTAATGCGTTTCGTGTTTCATTTGATGATGGAAGGAATTAGGGGCCCCCAGGCACTGGGGCCCCGGTGCACTGCACCGACTAGCCCTATGGTAGCTACGCCGCTGGGCATATTGGCTTTTAGGCTAGGGATTTCATCTGCTACTAACTGAAATTATTTAAATTAAACCATGAAAAGACGGAAACCCGCGGGAATGCGCCGCGCCGCGCATTCTTAACTCGTCTTTATGGCAAAATGGAATCGGTGCATTATGAACTTTTAGGAGAAATTCTGAAACAGGTCGAATTTTATTTAACATTTCCATTTTTTAGCATGAAAATAATACCTCCCGCATTCACCCTCTCCGAATTATGACTGCCCTCCCGAAAATTTTAAATTAGACAGGGTGTCGTGTGGCAATCATTAATTTTGAAAATGTAACACTTTGTCCTGTAAGCTCAGTTGAGGTATTTTCTGTTGAATTATTGGTTTAAAAAAAAGCTGAGACTGATCTATTGTTGCCTTTAAAGTTTTTAATACAAAATTGTACCCACCTCAAACCTTTACATAAAATTAAGCACAGAATCACACATACAGGGTGTCCCACGAGGAACTGCGGCGATCGATATCTCGAAAAGTAGACATTGGAACATTTTGAAAATTTGGTAGTAAACTAATGTCGATGGGGGCAACTCGGCTAAAATATTTTCAAGATCGTGGCACTTCCGGTTATACCGGAAGTCGATACCAACTTGATTAATTTAATTGGAACACCCTAAATATTATTGACTTTTTGAAATGACCATGAATTTCAAGTCAAAACATGTAGCACACGCTATACCTAAACGTAGCAGTTTCGGAGATATTTGACATTTTATAAAAAATTTGACAGGTGCAATGGTTTGCAAGAATCGTTATAACATTCTTCGTGTAGGAGGTCCTCAATTGCTCTTTGGCACGTAGAAAGAACACAGGATTGAGCTAGTCTCTACAATAAAAATAAATTCCATAATAGTATACCAAGTGTTCTATTTTTTACGTTACATTTTGTCAAATTCAAACTTCAAAAACTTTTTTATTTCAAATAGAACGCCCTATATTTTTTAACATCAAATTGTGTACAATTAAATTCCCGTTTTTCTAGTATAGGCATTGTAGGGGTTAAAGTTACAACTTTTTGAATTATTGGCGATTTTATGAAATATTCAAGAATTTTTAATAAAAATTGCCATCAACTTAGCCATAATTAGAAACAATCATTAATGTCAGTCATTTTCTTATGTAAAAAGATGCCAGCACGTTTAAATTACACCCACGGAGACTTTTTAGATCTGTTTATTATTTATGGAGAATTTAATAAGGTAATATCAATATGTAACACATTTGCTACTCGATACCCACAAGAACAGAAACCATCACCATACACTGTAAAACAGATACTTTTAGAATATTTGGCTCTATATTAATAACATATTTCCAATTTATTTGAATGTACCTATTTCTAATTTATTGTTTAACTAAAATGTATATTCAAAATGACCGCCAGTTCCCTCTTGACACTCTATGAATTCTTGGATGATACTTTCTATGACCTCGGGGCTTATTTTTCGAATTTCTTCGGTTATCCTATTTTTTAAATCTACAGTATTGTCTAGTAGATTAACATATACTTTTGATTTTAAATAGCACTATAAAAAGTAATCAAGATGGGTCAAATCGGTAAACTGCGGTGGCCATTCAAGAATTCCAGGTCTTTCAGTTCTCCTCATAGGGAAAATTTCGTGTAAGTAATTTCTCACTGTACGTGAATAATGCGGCGGAGCTCCATCTTGTTGAAATGCAACTGATTGATTTTGATTTGCCAGCGTAAGGTGAGCATTGCTGCCGATTCTGGGCATCCGATCTGGAGATTCGCTCCAACACGCAGCTCGTTCGCCCATGAAAGGCCAAATGCAGTCGCTCAGTCGTCGATTACATATTCATGCCATGTCTGGGCGGCTCCAGCCGACCCGCCCGACGAACGACCAAACCGCGTGCAGTAACAAACCTTGGATGCTTTTATATACCGTCGGACCGGCTGCATACGCTGCACTGGACATGGGACAAGATTTTTGCCAGCAGCGCGAGCCACTTGACGCATGGAGTAGGAATTTAGGATGGGGCGTTTAGGCGTTTGTGAGATACTTCTTTTAAGTTTTCATGCTACTTTTAAGTTTCCATCTATCATCATCGGGTGGGAAGTGTAGGTGTTTGTGAGATGCTTCTTTTTAAGTTTCCTTGCTTCTTTTAAGTTTCCATCTATCATCATCTCCTTATTTAATCTTCTTCTAAGTTTTCTGTTTCTGAATCTAGCAGTGCGCCCCGCCTCCTGCCCGCTTGCGTCCATATATGGTTTAATGTTTCTCAGAAATCTGCGTTTTAGCTCGCTGCAATGAGCTATTTTTACATTAACCGTTCCACAGGTAAATATCCATTTACGGTGGAAATCTCGCAGTAAAAAGAGCTTATGAGAAAAATGCCCAAGAGAATACTTTGCACATCCTGTATATTGGTTTGTAATAATAAAATAATCAGTTTTAGTTTTAATTTCCGCTTTCCAATTTCGGATAATTTTTCTATTTCATTTACTATGTTTAATACCTTTTCAATTTTTTCAATTTAAGTAAAGAAATAGACTACACTAATAAACTAAACTACCAGTTAGAAAAACTTAAACTTTTCTGTTTCATCCACAGCTGGCGTTAATAAATTCAGTTATTATATTAAGTTAAGTTAATGAGTTAAATTGATATTGCTTAGCTTTCTGTAATCGTCTGGTTTGTGGTTGTTGGTCTATCATCTGATTTCTTTATTTACACTTCATTTCACATATCTGTCACTGCATTCACTATAGTTTATTGTTGCAGGATAATTTACGAGTTTATGACATGATGCACTTTATACCTAGACACTGGTCCCATTGCACGCGTTTACTTTCTTTTAGCAGAGTTATCTTATGTTGCCAGATGTTTGTACCCTTTATCGAGTTGTTTATATAAGCTTTTAGTGATGCTATAGTCAAATATCAAATATCAGTTATATGAAATAGCCAAATTTATGCTAATTTTTATCAACTAATGTAGGATTGTCCACGCTTTAATTCAACACATATTCACACGTTTCCTCATCGTTTTACCCGAGTTTATTCGAGATTCCGTGGGATCCGTTCAAAACGCGCATTTAATTCCTGAACCAACTTAATTTTATACGGATGGTATTTTTCTTTCTCTAAAACTAGCAGAATCGATTATTTACCTACATCGTTGTCGGTAGCAAGTTGTCTAGTTGGTTTACACAGATTTTGCTCAATCTCTACCAGTACATCTAACTCTCTTTCCTCATCAAATCGAGGAGTTCTACTTGGTTTTTGAATATGTTTCACATGCCCAGTTTCCGTTCATGCACAAATTAATTCATTTAATATTTTGGCCTGAATTTTATTGCAAATTCGGATTGGCTGACTAAAAATTGGCTACTTTTGTTCGAAACATCTTTTCTAAATTTGTCACTTCTTTTAGATATCCGGAGTGGAAAAACTTTAGAACTTTGCGATTTTTGTACTTGAAAAAGAAGAAGTTTGGACAGAAATTGCAAGAGGCAAAAATAGTTTGGAGTCATCCGGGGGATATTCTCATTTTTTTTCGGAATTGTCCAATGTCCTTTGCAGAAAAAAGCATTGTGGAGTTTTCAAGTTCATCAAAAAGGGCATTGGACAATTCCGAAAATTTTTTAGAATATTCCCCGGGCGATTCCAAACTCTTTTTGCCTCTTGCCATTTTTGTCTAAACTTCTTCTTTTTCGAGTAAAAAAATCGCAAAGTTCTAAAATGTTATATTTTTAGAACTTTTAGGTTAAGTTTTCTCGAAATCCTGACACGATGGCGCAAAACGGCGATGGCGCATCGTGTTCAGCACGCCAAAAACCTTTGGGGTACGGAAATGGAATCTCATTGGTCGGACATTTTTGTTTGTTTGTAGACCAGTGTAATTAATAACTTTTTATTCATAAATCCATTGTGTTCAAAAACAATAGGGTTCTTCCTCTAGCTAACACTAACTTGCTGTCCAAACTTCAATACAATCGGATTTTTCGTTAAGTTAACATCGTGGACAATTAGCGAAACTAATAATTATTACCAATATCCAACGAAATACGATTTTTTTCCTCATCACCTGCTAGAGACTGGACTCCTGTGGATTGCCAAGAAATGTACATATTTTTAGCTTTGTCATTACTTATGCCACTTACAAAAAACAAAGAATCAATGATTATTGGACCACCGACTCTTTCCTTCTCACACCTGCATTTGGACAAATTATGTCACGTGACCATTACTTGCTAAAAATGTTGCATTTTAGTAATAACAATAATCCCAACCAAAATGATAAGTTATTCAAAATCAGGTTATCAATTGATCATGCTTCAAAAATTCACTTAAACCGTTTCAAAATATATGCATTGATGAAAGTTTGATGCTCTTCAAAGGAAGATTAGCGTTCAAGCAATTCATACCATCAAAACGTCATCGTTTTGGTGTCACATTGTTTATTCTTTGCGATTGTGAGATAAATACATACTGGACTTTATAATATATACAGGCTCTAGCACCGAGATAACTCAATTTCCCGAAGTTGGAATTTCAGGAAGTATCGTGCCGACATTATTAGAAAAATACCTCAATAATGGGCATTCCTTATATGTTGATAACTAGTACATCAGTTCATCATTATTCCCGATACTACACGAGAAGAAAACAAATACTTGCGGAACCGTAAAGATAAATCGAAAGCACATGTCACCACTAAAAGAAAAATTGGACACGTATGTTACGCAGCAAGAAATATATTGGCAACAAAATGGTTAGATAAGCGTGAAGTTAGGATGCTGTCGACAATTCATACTGACGAAATTATAGTTTGTGGTAAAACCTTAGAAGGAGAAGATAAACGAAAGCCATTGTGCATTTTAATGTCGTTAACTATTTCATTTTAAAATTTAAACAATATCCCTATATATTAGTTGTACATGGCATAAATTATGCACACCCACATTTTAGAATTTACCTAACCTATTTTACGACTATTTATGTAATTGGGTAATATTTATAATTATAATTTGTAACATTAATTATATCTTATACTAAAGACATTTTTGTACATGTGGCAACGCGGACAACATTTCGACAAATATTGAAACTTGCCAATAAAATAAGATAAGATACACACTGTGCCATCTAGGATCAATTTAAGTACTAGCTTACGAGTTTTTGACATTTCGATCCTGTCCTTAATAACTTTTTATTCATTCATCCATTGTGTTCAAAAACAATAGGGTTCTTCCTCTAGCTAACACTAACTTGGTGTCCAAACTACAATACAATAGGATCTTTCGTTAAGTTATCGTGCTTACAAGAAACGTGACGGACGGACAGACAGACAAACGGATGGACGGACAGATAGCCGGGAGGACATTTTGAAAGTTGTTCAGAATTCGATCACCAACACAGTAATATTATGAAAATTTATTGCTCTACGGGCGATACCTCTTACCGGTTTTAGAAATGTGCCGATCGAATGTAATCCTATACTCTTCGTTTTGTATTTGCGAAGAGTATAATAAGTATATGTACGCTGTACGTGTCTCTGTGTCTATTGTAAATTTTATCGCAGTCATTACAGGCTGGGTCACCCGGTATGTCTTAGTTATAATTTATATAACAAACTAAAATGATTGGAATTTGTTAAATGTTTAGTGTGGAACAACGGAAATATAAAAACAATAAACATGTTCAGTATACAAATGCCTGATCATCATTAAGAAATTATTATGAGGGATATCCAGCACATTAAAAAAATGCAGTTGTGCACGTAGAATAAATTAAAATGTGGTGTTTATAATACAAGCATCAGTTTGAAACACACTGCATCATCATCATATTATGAATGATATTATTCTGTGGTATTTTATCATGTTAAGTTAGATAAATCAAATGAAATATTTAACTCAATAGCAGTGTCAGCAGTTGAATTTTGATCTCTGCGCCTTAAGCTGAGAGGAAATAATGGTTAGATCTGTTTAAAAAGATTTTTGACTTACATATGAATTATATAACGTACGCAGACCTTTTATTATCATAACTGAAATTTATATACATAAACATACAGTACTTGTTTTGTTTTAATTGTCATTACCCAGCAATATTTATACAGGGTGGATAATTAATAATAGGCTATAATTTATTGGTCTTTGGACCAAAATATGAGGATATAACCCAACATGCTTTATAGTCGAGTACAATTAAACACAAAAAGTAAAAAATGACGGAAACCAGTTATAATAAATGGATTTTAATGATTTTTTTGCATTGAGTTTCTAGTACTGAGTACAAAAAAAGTTTACCCTTTAAAAATTGCCGCTCTTTATTTAGGGGTGGTTCCCACCCTCTCTATGAGAGAATGATGAGGAAAAAAGTAAAATAGTAACCACCGAATCGGATTCTAAATCATCTTGTAAGAGAAAAAGGTGGTTTACAATTTTATATATATTCTATGCTATAACGATTTGAAGTATAAGGTTAGGGGTGAAACACCCCCAAACTGATAAACAAAACTAATTAATATTGCGTATGATTAAACTATATTGAAAATATCTACAATACTTGTGTGTGTATATGACAGTCTAACAGCGAATGCCCCGTATGTCCTCTTATGAGTTCCCAACAGTCCATGTTTATATTTCTTAGGTACCTCTCACAAATCCATAACCCAAACAAAATATGCATCCAACGACTATTTATATTTTAAATGTAAACAACCTATAACAGAAGATTACGATTTTAGCTTTAAAAAATTGGTGCCTTGAGACTGTTTTTCGTATAGGGAGAGGGGTGAACCACCCCTAAGAAAAATAAACTAAGCTCAAGAATATTTATATGTATTAAAATACGCTATTTATAACGTCAAGTTAAATTAAACTATGTGACACGTATCGATGTTAGGCAATGAATCAATCAGTTCACAGGGTTCTTTCCTCTCTCGTCGCCCAGCTGAGTTGCCCAAAATCTGCATGTCTCAGTATCCCAGCATCTCAAAGATGACCTTGGCGCTGGCGACGCCAACATTCGTAAATAACTCAAGTCTTATATTTATGGAAAAACTGGTTCATACAAAAAATAAGATTATGAAATTACAAGTAATTCATTTTTTGTTTATTTCTGAACGATGAATAGTTCTAAAAACAAGATAGTTTAAAAATGGCGCTCAAACGTTTATCAGTCAAGATATAATGTTTACATCTCAAATATGTCAGAAACAATCAGTATGATGTTAAAAATACATATGACATGAATTAAAGGACTTGAAGTGCTCTCTGGGAACATCCATAAATTACGTAAGACGAATTTTGACGTTTTTCTGCCCCCTACTCAACCCCATGTAAGAAACTGTAAGATATAATTCTTCAGCCCCCCCCCCCCCTATTCATTACATAAGACATTCACTTTTTCAAAATTCTTTATTTTAGGGGTAAAAAGATGTATATGTATATATTGTAATTTATCTATCATAATCTATATATAAAATAAATTCCCTATCTCATTATAATGCAGGTACATATTTTTATATGTGTAAACTAATAATGAGAAATCGTGTTTCGGTTATTATGTACATTGAGAGAAATAATGTATCAAGCAGAGATAAATGAATAAAGCTGAATCAAATAAAACCTTTTTATGTATAATTTTATATTAATAAGCAATGTGGCTGATTCAGCCTCAGTGTTGGGCTGAATTAGATAAATTATTTATTAATGTATGTCGGAAATGTCCCCTTCACGTTCCCCGTGCGGACGCCTTCCGATACTTTCGTAGACGCTAATTTCGCTTTCGATAGTCTTGTGAACGCCTGCTAACTCATAATTCATTGAAGTCAAGAGAACGTTGTCAACAAGTACCAATTGCATGAATGTAAACATCTTGATATGTGGTCGTGTGAACCATCAGTCTGGAGTCCCTGAAACCTTCTTCCCGGTGAGCGGAACAACATGCCTGAAAGTCCCGTAGATAAGCTAGCTAGTCTTAAGATAAACTCGGTAGAGAATAGTTGAAATCGCGAGACTGGCAGTGGTGGACTGCTAGCTCCAGTATTTTGGTGGTATTGTTTGTATTTTCAATCTTGAGACATTTACCTGTTTCGATAAATCATAAATCATGTTATTTATGCGACTATTATTTAAGTGATTTTATTGTGTTTACCAATGTGCGGCCTAAATCTAATAGATCCGCCCTAAAACGCCCCTCCCCTTGCCGTCTTCGACATGTATTTTACATACAAACAACATTTATCTGATTCAGCTTTATTCATTTAGCTATACCGGCCATATTATTTCTCTCAGTGTACTTTATTGAATATAGTTAATGTTATTAAATTATGTTTATATTTGAAAATACTTACCAAGTAGAATTTAAATTTTTCTGTAGATATTAATAGTAGTTTAGGCGAATAAAAGTCATAAGCAATGAAAAAATTATATTCAAAAAAATCTTACGTAAAATCCTTTTCAAATACCCACCAAACCCCATATAAGATTTTATAAGATATTAGCAGAGACCCACTCACCCTCAAATTACCTTACGTAATTTATGGATGATCCCTTTGATGTTTTTTTTCTATCCGTACAGCTTGCAAAATAACGATGTTATGTGCAAACTAATTAGTGTTTTGTATTTTTTTTCTGTATCAGTTTTTATTAATATATATAGTATTACCAACATGCTCTAATTTGAGAGCTTCAGTTTATCAAAAATTTGGAAGAAATATAAGATTTAAATGTATTTCTTTGCCACTAAAAGTTCAAGCCTCACGTTTGTACCGAGGGGTGGCTCACTGTCTGAAATTCTGTACACCACATTACTGTTGGTATTATCTTACCAATATATTACCGACAATACCGAAATATTACCGTTAATTTCTAAATATTGCCGACAATACCGAAATATTACCAACAATACTGAAATATTACCGACTGAGATATTACCAATAATACCGAAATATTACCAGCAATACCAAAATATTACCGACAATACCGAGATATTACCAACATTACCGAGATATTACCAACAATACCAAAATATTACCGACAATACCGAGATATTACCAAGACTACCGAAATATTACCAACAATACCGAAATATTACCGACAATACCGTAATATTACCAACAATACCGACCTGTTACCGACAATACCGAACGATTACTGCAAAGAACACATAAAAAGACTGGCCTCGATACTGAATTTTAAACTCTGAATGATTAATTTCAATAATTTTCAATACTTATATGAATATTACTTCGAGACTACTTATAAATACAATTTGCAAAATTGAATTAAGATAAATAATTGTTTTAAAATGTGGGATGGTACATAAAAACAAGGAAAAAAATACCTATTTATTATACGAGTAGATATTTCAAAATAATTTGAAAACAACAATAAAACTCTCAATAAACTACAAATAAGGAATAAACAAAACATAAAAATATCAAACATAGAAAATATATACTTTAGGTATTCAAAGAAATGTATTAATTGAAAAATAAAATATTTTCGTATATAAAAATTAAGTATTCATGTCTTTTATCATACTGCACAATAGGGTGGAGTGAAACACATTTTCATTTCAATTTTGATAGAAGCATATTGTAGATCTCGGTGTAGATAGATGCCATTTTGTAACGAAGTGTTTTCTTTCCGATGTCAAAAATGCAATTTAAATAAATAATTATGCCTCGTTACTTGTTCCACTTACGGTCGAAAACTAGGTATTGTAAATTATTATTATAGATTCCTCCTAATTTAGCTAGCTTAAACCGCGGAACAGAATTCTACTTTATACAGAAACAGTAACGAATCCGTCCGTGAGAGGGCTATCTGCGAGGGGTGGCTCACTGTCTGAAATTCTGTACACCATATTACTGTTGGTATTATCTTACCAATATATTACCGACAATACCGAAATATTACCGTTAATTTCTAAGTATTACCGACAATACCGAAAATATTACCAACAATACTGAAATATTACCGACCGAGATATTTCCAATAATACCGAAATATTACCAGCAATACCAAAATATTACCGACAATACCAAGATATTACCAACATTACCGAGATGTTACCAACAATACCAAAATATTACCGACAATATCGAGATATTACCAACACTACCGAGATATTACCAACAATACTGAAATATTACCGACAATACCGTGATATTACCAACAATACCGACCTATTACCGACAATACCGAAATATTACTGCATGATTCGTAAAGAACACATAAAAAGACTGACCTCGATACTGAATTTTAAACTCTGAATGATTAATTTCAATAAACTGAACTTATATGAATATTGCTTACGAGACTACTTATAACTACAATTTGCAAAATTGAATTAAGATAAATAATTGTTTTAAAATGTGGGATGGTACATAAAAACAAGGAAAAAAATACCAATTTTTAATATATTTATTATAAGAGCACATATTTCAAAATAATTTGAAAACAACAATAAAACTCTCAATAAACTACAAATAAGGAATAAACAAAACAAAAATATCAAAAATAGAAAATATATACCTACTTTAGGTATTCGAAGAAATGTATTAATTGAAAAATAAAATGTTTTTCGTATATAAAAATTAAGTATTCATGTATTTTATTATACTGCACCGAGATATTACCGACAATACCGAAATATTACCGACAATACCATAATATTACCAACAATACCGACCTATTACCGACAATACCGAAATATTACTGCATGATTCGTAAAGAACACATAAAAAGACTGACCTCGATACTGAATTTTAAACTCTGAATGATTAATTTCAATAAACTGAACTTATATGAATATTACTTACGAGACTACTTATAACTACAATTTGCAAAATTGAATTAAGATAAATAATTGTTGTAAAATGTGGGATGGTACATAAAAACAAGGAAAAAAATACCTGTTTTTAATATATTTATTATAAGAGCAGATATTTATTATAAGAGCATTTGAAAACAACAATAAAACTCTCAATAAACTACAAATAAGGAATAAACAAAACATAAAAATATCAAACACAGAAAATATATACTTTAGGTATTCGAAGAAATGTATTAATTGAAAAATAAAATGTTTTTCGTACATAAAAATTAAGTATTCAGAGTCTATTTTATTATACTGTACAATAGGCTGGAGTGAAACACATTTTCTTTTCAATTTTTATAGAAGCATATTGTAGATCTCGGTGCAGATAGATGCCATTTTGTAACGAAGTGTTTTCTTTCCGATGCCAAAAATGCAATTTAAATAAATAATTATGCCTCGTTACTTGTTCCACTTACAATCGATAACTAGGTATTGTAAATTATTATTATAGATTTCTCCTAATTTAGCCAGCTTAAACAGCGGAACAGAATTCTACTTTACACAGAAACTGTAACGAATCCGTCCGTGAGAGGGCTCTCTGCAATATTAAAGATAATTACAAAATTTGCCACGATCGGCGTTTGGTCAGACCAGTGGTAATCATTCTCATTAAAGCGGTTATATTCCGAACCGACGACGCAGTAAGTACACACCTTAGACAATCGCCACCGTTTCTTGTCGTTGTTTTTATAGTAACACAGATAACACTAATTCACTAAAATGTGTGTATCAGAGTACTTTCTGAACCTTATGAACCGCGAGATGCGCAAAAGGCGAAGTTTATTCCGCATAAGTGCATTTTGAAAACATTGACTCTGTTGTTACAGAAACCTAATAGAATGATTTACTTACACAATGTTGGGATTAGATGAATAACACCGCGCAAAATTTGCTAGTTTCTAAATTAATCTCAAATGGCCTTTGGAATGGAGGTCTGTAAACAACGACAGCTGATTGATTGATTGATTGATTTGCCAGCGTAAGGTGGGCATTGCTGCCAATTCCGGTGCAGGGAGATTTGTTCCACCACGCAGCCCGATCGCCCACCGATCATCCCACCGTGTGCCAGAACAAACCCCCATTGCTTTTGTATACCGCCGGACCAGCTGCATACGCTGGATTGGACATTGGACATGCTTGTTGTCAGCAGCGAGAGCCGCATGACGCATGGGGTAGGAGTATAGGATGGAGCGTGTAGGTGTTTGTGAGATGTTTCTTCTTGTTTTCCTTCTGTCTTCATCGGATGGGAAGTGTAGGCGCTTGTGAGATGCTTCTTTTAGGTTTTCGTGCTTCTTTTTACTTTTAGGTTTTTGTGATATGCTTCTTCTTAGTTTCTGTCTGTGATCATCTTCTCTCCTATTCTACTTCTGAGTTTTGTGTTTCTTCTGTTTCTGAGTCTGGCAGTGTGTATATCCTTGATATTTCTTTATTGTATTCCATTTTTTGTTGTGCAAACTTTTCCCAGTGTGTATAATCCTTTCCTAGCTTATTCATAATTCTCTCGATTGTTGTAATCCATGTGTAGCATGGCCTCCCTATTTTCAGTTTGTTGCTGTTCATTCGCAGCGCTTTCTTCAGTAGGTGTGTCGTGTCCCGTCTTTGGACATGTCTCCAGTATTTCATCGCGTATGATTCTATTCTTTTGATTATTGTTCTTCCCTCTAGTAATGTTGACGTTTTCTGTCGTTTTTGTGGTTTTCCTGTTTTTGCTAGCAGTTGGATAATGTCCCTTTCAGCTCTTCTCAGGCTTCTTCGGTTGGCCTTTATCGTTGCTGCGTTTTTGACTCCATATATCATCGTAGTAGGCATTATGATGGTCGTGTATACCTTTTTGGTTAGGCACTATGGTGGTTTGTTGTCCTCAATGAAGGGTAGTAGAGCTCTTGTGACTTTGTAGGCTGTTTTGACTTGGTCCAGGACTGTGGTGAATAGTCGGGGGGATAGGGGACATCCTTGTTTGACTCCTATATTCTTCATTTGGTCCATAGTATACTAGTTCGTTATTTATTTTATCTATTCCCGGGGCCGTGTTTCTTTTAGCTCTGGCCATTATTTCTAGTAGTTCGTCTTTTGACGGTGGCTTTCCCAGAGGCCAGTGGTCCATTTCTTGTATTGGTTCTATTTGACTTCTCTCTGCGTTTCCTTCTTCTAGTTTCCTGACCCAATGCTGCAGCGGTATGTATTTTCTTGACTGCGTATTGTTGTTTCTCCTGTATGTTTTGGGGTGTCTAAAGGTTTGGTTTAATCTCTGTCCTGCTGGAGTGGATTCTATGTTTTCGAAGAATTCCCTGCATTTTTTTTTCTGTTCGTGCCTCCTCTCTGTGTCTCTTCTTTCTTTCCTCGCTTCTATTATCTTTTTGTCTATGTTTGGTGTATATTGTTTTCCTGTGGCCTTTATTTTCTTTAGTTTTTCGTAATTTCTTTTCGTGTCTTTTCTTTTTGGGCTCATAGGGAATTTGTTCCTTTTCAACGTTTTCCTCGCCGCTATTTTGATTTTTAAACCCATTGTTGACCAATTTAGTTCCTTTCCTGTTAACTGTTTTTCTATCTCCTCCTGGTATTTCTTTTTTATTCCTTTGTTTTGTAGCAGTGAGATGTTCCATGTGTCATTTGCTGTTTTGTTGTATCTTTTTTTTCTTTTTTCTTGTTTCTTTATTACTAGTGTTCCATATAATATTTTGTGATCTGTTTTGACGTTTGTTGCTTGTTTTACCTTCATATTTTTGACCCTGTCCCTTATTTTTCTATCCACTAGGATATGGTCTATTTGAGGGTTGATGTTTCCTTTATTCCAGGTATTAAGGCAGGTTAGGTTCTTGCTCCATGTGTTTCTAACTGTTAACAGATGTGTCAAGTTTTTTAGCAAGCTTCCATTATCGTTTGTCCATGTGTGAAGTAAGGTTTTTCCTATGATATTCTTGTCTTCATGTGTTTGGTCGTCCTTTCCTATATGCGCGTTGAAGTCTCCTAGTATTATTGTGTTCATTTTTCTATTCCTATTTCTTCTAGTCTCTTGGGTAATCTGCCTGAATACTCGTCCTGCCCGTTTGTCGGTGGGCACATGTACTCCTAGTATGCATATGTTTTCCTTTCCAATTTGTAAGTCTGCCATGGTTATGTTTTCGTTTACTTTTCTTGTCTTTATCTGGATAGGGGTGTTCCGTCTTATTGCCCATGCGACTCCTCTGCTGGTTTTTTCTTTGTCCTATCCACTTAGATGCCATTTGTAGTTTTGAGTAACTGCAGTTCCGTCTATCGTGTGTGTCTCTTGTATGCATGCAACGTGTATGTGTTCCATCCAAAGAACCTCATCGATTTTTTCTCTTTTCTCTCTCGTTATGCATCCTCTGACATTCCACGTCGCCAGAATGATGTCATCGTGTTGTAATTCTTGACTGTTGGCTTCCTCTGTTCTTTGTGATATTTGGTACATGTTTATGTGCGTTGCTTCCTCTAATTCTGGGCGGGGTGTTATAGCCCCAGTTCGAGCGTATGTTTCTTCTGGTTGTTCTGCTTCATGTTTTTCTTGTGCAATAATCGCGCTATCGTAGTGATTTCTTTCGTTTCAGTGCTTCCTATATACTATCTCTAGTGGTGTGTTCTCTCTTCCCTGTTGGTTAGTAGGATGGAAGATTATATGCTCTCCTTCTTCTCTTGATGTACTATTATTGTCCTGTTTTTCATATTTGTTGTTACTGCAATTGTTTCCTACCCCCCCTCCCCCAAAAACCTTCTCTTCTCAGATCTCGAATGAATGCATTTATTTTTCCCGTATTAGAGTTGTATCTATTGTAACGGGGTGCTAGTTCATGGATGGATGCCTGCATGAATGGCATGAAATGGTCTAAGTGATTTTCGATATAGTCAGCTACTTGTTTTCGTAGGATTTTCGTCGCATTGGTATGTGCCTGTGATGTTATATTTTCTCCCTCCAGTTGGTGGTTTAATGCTCCATATAGGCAGTTTCCGTCGCCGTCGATTTTTTTATTTATTTATTTTTTTTTTGTACCAGTAATTGACGTGTTCTCGTTTCAACGTCCTGTATTAGTGTGTCCATTTTATTTGCCTTGTTTTTCAAAACCAATATTAGCTTGCTGTAAGAGAGTCTTTTTATTATGTTATCTGTATCGCGGTAAAATAACTTTTTACAGCGAGTTGCAAATGAGAAAGCGGCCCGAGAGAAACCTCCGCACACCCTATATATTGTTTTGATTTTTGTAGTGCCTAATTCAAATTCCCCATATAAAACTAATAACTCTGCAGCGAGAAACAAAAAGTTTATAGTAAATAAATTATTTCTTAAACAAAAGTACCCGTTCCACATGAAGAATTCATTCATTTGCGTATATGTGAAACAATGGATTTCCGAATCACAACATTCTTCCCATCTGTGAAGGTTTAATAAATATATCTTATCTTAGAAATAAATAGAAATAACACTTATCTTTCATCCTTCGTGCTAGCCACTTTGGGAGGGTGGTCGGTCGTCTTAGGTACATGCACTTGTGGATAATTTACGAGTTTATGACCTGGTCCCATTCAACGTGTTTATTTTCTTTTTATCCGAGTTATGTTGCCAGATGTCTGTACCCTTTGTCGAGCTGCCCATATACGCCTTTAGTGATGTCATAGTTAAATATCAAATATCAGCTATATGAATTAGCCAAATTTATGTTAATATTTATCAACTAATGTAGGATTTTCCACTCTTTAATTCAACACATTTTTGCGCGTTTCACACCGTGTTTACTCTAGTTTTTCGGGATTTCATGGGATCCACTTAAAAACGCGTCTGCCTTCATCGACGACCGAACTGAACCGCGAGATGCGCAAAAGGCGAAGTTTATTCCGCATAAGTGCATTTTGAAAACATTGACTCTGTTGTTACAGAAACCTAATAGAATGATTTACTTACACAATGTTGGGATTAGATGAATAACACCGCGCAAAATTTGCTAGTTTCTAAATTAATCTCAAATGGCCTTTGGAATGGAGGTCTGTAAACAACGACAGCTCGGGATAAAATGCAAATCTTATGTTTGTAGGAAGTTGTGTAAATGAGACGATCGCCTAAATTATGTCTCTGCGCATACCAAGGTCAAAGCTCATGAGATTTTGAAACACCTCTAAAGCGATAATTTTAAAATAATTTCCGATTGAATATATCATTAACTCTCTTTTAACTGTATCCGCTCTCGATTATCATTTTTCCCTTTTTTTATATATTAACCAACTACTAATATAGCCTAGCTTCTTTTTTAGTCTCATTTCCATTTAAAATGGAAACGTGCCTCGTGCTCTACTCAAATTTCTGATTGTACTTTCACAGTAAAGCAGCCTGTTCGTCTCTGTTCCACTATGGAGATACTTCTCCCGCTGTCGAACGCCAAGCTAGAAACGTTAAATAGTAGATGCAAATTAGCGCCCGAGTTCTCTATATTCTAACACTGTAAATTCAACAACTGATTGGTCACAGAAATAGCTAATTCCACAAAACGCTTATCTGTCATTTTGGATTTAAATATGCCCTTATTGGTTTTTGTTGGGGTTTTTGTTTTGAAAAACTGTTTTAATAGTCGCTACACTAACTAACTAAACTTAAAGTCCAAAGTGCTACGGCAACGTTAGAATAAAAATTATTTTCCCTAACACTATTTCAGAAACTACAAATTCCACAACTAAAAATTGTGTCGAAACAAGTATCATTCCAACACACTATTATGGTATATGTATGTATAATACCGCACGGCTTTCGACAAATCAGAAGCCGTTAAGTCACATTTAGTGATTTGGTTGATATGATTACGTCGAACAAAAGATATTTATTTCTAGCTTGGCATTTGACGTTTTGTAGTTTTTTTGTATAATTTCTAAAATATTGTTAGAGAAAGTATAGTCTACACCACGTTTGGAATGGCATATTCCACACTCGCGAACCGTAGTCCGAGCCTTCGGTTCGGACTACACACTTTTCTCTCGTGTGGAATTTGGGTCATTCCATAACTTGTTATAGAATATGTTATTCTCCCACATACCTACTTTAATAGTTCCAAAATTAATTGAATATGACAGTACGTCCAGTGAGACCATGCAGTTTATACAAGTTGAAAACCGTCTACATTCATGAAATTTGTTCATTCATGAATTTTTCCGTGCCCCAAATAGTGACACGGCTAGTGCCTTAGAGTAGGAAAGATATATATTGTAAGGAGTCGTAACGCTACTGCCAATGGTGAAGCCGCCTGCCACCAGAGAGCAAGCGCGAGTGGCGGAACATATGTACAATATGTAGGTGTCAAGTTCATCACATCAAAGGAATAAAACGATACAAAACTGGCATTTTTCCAAAAACAGCTTCATAATAATACATTGTATTATTATGAAGCTGTTATATATGATTATATTCACTATCATAAATATATTTACCCAATTCTTACATACCAGAATTTATTATACATTCTATATAATATAACACCATAATCGATATACCTACGCCCATGGAAAAAGTGTCATTTCGGATGCACTGTTCTATATTCAATGAAGAAAAGATGAATGAAAATTTCAATCAAATAACGTGCAAATTGCATACCAGAAAATGATATACTATGCTTCTCATTATCATTGCATGCACACGGACATAATTAAGTAAATAATAGGCCTACAGTTAATTTAACTAGGTAAAGTGAAAACTGCATATACTTTAACCTGCAAAGCGTCACTCCTTTCAATTTTTTCCCGCTGTGATTTTTACAGTAGTTTATAGAATATGATACCATCATGTAGGTACATTACATAAATTAGCACTAAATCACTTATAAATCACTTCTATTGGAAAATTTCATTTTGCTCTCTACCGTTTGTGTGTCACCACCGCAATGGCGTCTTAGGCACAACTTGTTAGCGTGGCGATTATGCGCTGTTACGAGTCCTCACCATCTATCTTTCCTAGTCTAAGGCTAGTGCAATTGCACCGAATTCACCTATAGTAGGGAATCTAAGACCTCCAATTCAGCAAGGGGGGGTCAACTGTGACATATACAAAAACCAAAAACGGATTCCCATGTAAAATTTCATGACGGATACGAATTTTGAGTTCACCCCTTCATCCAGAATTGCGAAATGGGAAAAAAATGCAATTTTGGGCAAATTACTAAAAACTACGGGAAACATTAATTTTTTTGTTTCTCAGTCAATACCTCGTTAACTGTTCGAGATATCTGTTTCAAATTTTGACACCAATATCTTTGCAGATTGGCCTCACTTACAGTTTATGTGAAACTTTTTTCGGCAACGTCGTTTTTTGGCAAAAAAAATAAAAATCTTCGCTTAACGCACAAAAACACCAAAATGCATTGCAAAATATAACATGCTAGAAACTTTTTTATTACTAAAGATACATGGTCATATGATCGAGAGAAAATAAAGCTTATAAATTATAGAAACTTTTTTACTTGAAGAATTTTTTTCTAGAATGCTTAGTTTGGCTGTTATGACTGCTGTAAATAAATAGTAGTGTAACGACTCATATATTGCGCGTTCTCCTCGGCCGGCGCGAGCGCTCTCTACTAGCAACTCGCAACCGTATTCAGTCATATCAGAGATACGTAGGTATTTTATTATTTAGTTCATGTATGTTTTATTTTAAAAATGGTACCAGTGGAAGTTTATCAGTTACCAGTAGAACCGAAAAATACTGTTTTTATTATTGACATCATGTCTTTAATTCAAAGGCATCAAAGCTATGGCTGTTCAACTTTCAAAGAACTCTTTGAAAAGTCTTTGGAATTAGTTATAAACATGAGACCAAAAGGGTGTAACCTACCGACGGACCAAAGTAAGAAGAGTGCACTGTCTGTATAAGGTAAACGATGGGGTAGGTATACCGAATTGGAAAAATATTATTTCTCATTCTGATAATAAACGAGAACTCTTGAACTTTTTTGCTTGCATGTTTTTAGAAAATAGCAAAACTATTTTATGCGATCAAAATAATGTGAAAATCATGAAATCCCTACATTTTTCCGATCATGAAGAAGCAGGTACCAGACTTTTTGCTATCTTGTCATTTTTTAGAAATGAATGTACTAGAACAGTCATACAGGGTGATTTACGTAAACCGTTCATTAGAAGTTTAGGGACCTGTAACGATAATTTAATTTTGAAAATCTGGTTACTTACATAGTTTTTTATGCTCTTTTCACTAAAAATATTATATCATTGTTTGAATATCCGTGTCTATTATTCTCCATGACTGATAACCCTTTACCAAATTTATTTATAAAATCGCTATAAACACTGACGTGTTTGATAGATTAATAATTGCAACAAATGTCATTTCCACAGCCATTAATACTTTGTTTGATAGACGCTATTAATTGCAACAAATGCCATTTCCACAGCCGACTATTATAAGAGCAACACATACTTCGATGTATTTCGCGCATTAAAATACAAAATTATCAATAACACAAAAACTATAAAAGATGAGTATAGGGAACCCTAATACAAATCGATGCAGAATAAAATTATACATCAGGAACAGTAAAAATATACAGGGTGTTCCATTTAAAAAAAAACCTGTTCGACGTTTGAAGTAGCAGTAAATTCTGACCACCCTGTAAGCAATTATGTTACTTTCAAAGCACGATTAGGAAGCTTAAGGGTTCCACTATTCGTGTTGTATAAATGGTAACTTTCACTTTCATTATGTTAGAGACAGCAAATTTCAAACTACTCGGTGTCAAGACACAAATTTTCCGAAAAGTTAATATATCTCGAGTAGGGTTAGATTTAGGGATATGGTAGTATGATTAAAGTCCTATTAAAATGACCAGTTGAATTCAAAAATGCAAGAAAATATATATCATTCCATTTAAAATAACGAAGTTGATGTCATGATGTGATTACCCAAATATCTAGTACATTTGATTTCGACAAAAGAAATCCTGTAGGTTATTTTTTAAGGTTCTTTATGGCAGACCTTTATTTAGAGGAAATTTGGATAAGCTACGAGCACATTTATTCACTTCATATAAAATAGATATGAGGTAATTGTTTTAATTATTTTATATAGACACTATACCGATAATGATGAGTAAACCACAAAAGCCAGAGAATATACACTTAAATTCATATTGCAAATGTAAAATGTACACTTGTACCAGTCGCTATAGATGTCTAAGTGCAAAAGTAAAATGTGGTATAAGTTGTTTGTGCGAAGGCAAATGTTCCTCACTTTTAAATTAAACTAATTATAAAAATTAAATAGTTTTCTTTATTTACATAAAATACAAACATTTTTAATCGGACTGACACAATATAAATATGGTTCATTAAATCGCAGACCCTAAGCCTTTTTCTTACTAATATGGAAGCTTTTATCTTATAATAGATACACAATCGTTAGCAGAGCACGCAATGAAGTGTACACACCGAGCTAGACCAATTTGACCGGGCCGGGCCAACATGTGCGCCAACGCTGAACCAATATAATCTCTTTTTTTTTCACTATTAAGCCAAAGTATAAAAACATATTCAAATGCAAAAACTTCTTTGGTCTTTTATCATCATTTTATGTCGATTAACTACACCTCTATCTCTACTTATAAAAAAGTTTCTCGCATACTATATTTTGCAATACATTTTTGAACTTTTGTGCGACATGTAGGACTATAGTTGTTTTTTATAAAAAAATTATATTGATACAATAATTTGGCTCTATACAGAGCCCAAGAAGAAAGTTAAAAGATTATTCTCCTAAAATTTCAGATCGATACTTTTACCAGTAAATGAGATATTGAGTGGGGAATGAGAATACTAATGTTTATCGTGTTTTTCTTACTTTTGGAAATAAACAACTTTTTCTCTAATTTCGCAATTCCGAATTTAGTGGTGAACTCGTAATTCGAATTCGGCAGACAATTTTACATAGAAAACTGTTTTTAGTTATTGTATACATATGAGTTGACCCCCCCACCTTTAAAACGCATCGTACGGCAAGCTAGATTCCCTACTACCACAGTAGAAAGAAGACCAGTAGTTCGACTCCTCCCCTTTTCTTGGTCAAAATTTACAGTGCGCTTATTCTGCTTCTGGGATACAAATTCTTGATGCGCAGTGAACAGCGGAGGCGTGGTAAGGTTTGTTGATATTATTTCTATATGATTTCTATAGCAGTCGCCATTGTTGACATTGTTGTATTTTTGAGTTTTGAAATTATGCTAACATCCTAGTATTTGTTTTTAGTAAAGTGCCTAATTACTTTCTGACAATATTTACTTTGTGTTTGTATGTTTTACAACAATGATTAAAATTGCATACAAACGTAATTCCAGGAAATGCCCTGAGATAACCTTCTTTAGATTTCCTAAGGACAAAAATAGGTAAGTTTTATACTTTTCCTAGGCGGTTACATATTCTGTATACCTACTAAAAAATTTAAAAAAATATAAGTGACAACAAATTTAAATTGTAAATAAAAGCAGCTCATAGAATCCTAAAGTTTTTGGTTACGTTAGGTTAGGTAACCCTACTTATTATAATGGTTAAATATCACATTTATAACGCAATTTCTTTATTTTATGTAGGTAACTGCTATTTTCCTAAATTAAAAATAGATTTCTAAAAATTAAATACTACCTACTAAATTTGAAAAAGAAGAGAATAAGGTATTAGCGGTTATGGCTCAAAATAAGAGGAGAATATATATATGTTATATTTGATTCTTTGATATTGAGTTTTTAAAAAATATTTATTTGTTACATAGAGTCATCGATGACTCTTAAATGAAAAATAAAGTTATAAATTTAAACGTTTAATATAATGGTGAGTATAATACTACATTTTGTAATGAGTTGAGTATAAGAACTGAATGTAAAAGCGTCTGCTGGTCATATTTATAACATAACAAAAGCATTGTCAGCTAGACGTTAAACAAAGGAAAAGCAAAGTTGCAATTTGGCATTAACTATGAGAATAGAAATATAAATAATTTATGTAACTTGATACGTGAGCTAAGCATAAGCAAAGGAAGTCGTTATCAGTTTATGTAATCTGATATCGTTAAGAAATGTACTTTGTAACTCTGTTACGTAGTGTTAATTTTTAATATAACAACTTCCCCCTTAATAAAAAAGTTGATTGTTATACAACAACTTTTGAATAGAATGATTATTGAATACAATATAAAAGTAATAATAAAACAAAATGAATATAATGCAAAGATAATAATAAAATATTGAGTGAATAAAATAATAAGCATAAAATAGAAACAATAAAAGTCAATAAACAGAAATTAGTGGTTCACTGGAAAGTCTATGATAACTCGATATCTTCTTCTTGAGGTTTGATACCGGGTCGCTTTCTTGGAGGGATTAAACTGGGGAATTCCATGAACTTCTTGCTTCGTCCTGGAGGAGATGAAGGAGAATCGTCTGTAGAGGGTTCAGTAGACGTCTCTTCCTTCTACATTTACAAAACACGTAAAGTAGAATTATAGAAATGATAAATGTGATTGTGAAATAGGTGAACCATGACATATGTTTGGTCACGAAAGGTTCATTGATAAGATCGTCTAGATCCTTAGAATATTGCTCCAATTTGTTTTTAGCAATATCCAAATCTTCGATATTTAAATTATTGAGTTTCAATGGTTTTAATTTAGGTAGTTGAATTTTGTCGGGCATCTGGTTACAACATTCAAATGGGATTTGCACAGGATGGGAATTGTCTTTAATTTCGGAGAGGTCCTTGGCACTGGCTTGTATCCTGGTGATACCTGCGAAGGCGTAACATCCAGGTTGTAATTTTATAATCGAATTTTTATTAATCAGCTCCGTTGCTGGTTCTCTCTTCGGGCAGCTAATGGTGATATGCAGAGGTTCGGAATTTATTATGAGCCACGTGTTCTCTTCGAGTTCTTGAACATTGTACCCTTGGCTAATAATGAAGGAGGTTTGGCAATTTTCGGGAAGTTTCATTGGTTGTTTCAGGATCCTAGCTTCACATATGGCATTCTGATCAATAGGGTATGCAAACAGGTTTGAGCATAGCTTGGTTCCAAAATATAGGGGTTTGCATTCTTTTAGATTTGTTATTTGTACGTACATTAAAGAATCATCATCTCTAGCGATAAATCTTTGAGAAATAGATAAAATATGGTGAAGACCAGTTCTGTTATCAAATATGGGGATAGGGTATAAACAGTAGGTATTATAGTTTTGAAGTTCAACAAGTGATATTTTTTTTTAAACAAATATTAAGTTGCAATCTACTTGAAATGCTTTTAGTTCAATAATATCTAAATATTGAGCAACTGCCGATAGTTTAATAAAAAGAGGCAAATTGTTTCTTCGCAAACTCTGTGAAATTTCTTGTAGACCTGTTATTAAATAATTAGGGTTATGATTGACAAATATATGATCCTCAATCTAGCAAATGTTATTGAATTTTGATTGTCGTTCAAATTATCCTCAATATACAAATAACTTGCCAGTAATTGTTCGCAAATGTGTAAAAATATTAGTTTAATTTCTAGAGCTTCTATGTTTCGCGTCATGATCGACTTTTTTATGTCCTTATTAAACATTTCTTCGTTAATTTGCAATTTTTTGAATGATTGAAAAGAAAATTATTATTATTATTATTATTTTTGATTACCGATGTTGTAACTGGAATTTGTTTTTGTTTCAGTTACATTTTCTAACTGGTGTTCGTCGATATTTAATTTATTAATACAGTTAGCATAATATTCACCATCTTCGACGTCTAGATTTCCAGTTATTGATTTGAAGATTGTGCCGATATCATTTAATATTCCGTGTTTGTATCTCTTTGTGTCTAGAAATACTCCATTAAATTTATATTGTATAGTCTTGGAAATTTGTGTCAAAAGATTAATGTCTGTTTTGACTTCGCTTCGAAAATGATCATTTTTCTTTATGAGCACCATCAAGAGTATTTGAAATCGTGTCTAAAATTCGTTGGTTCTTGTCGAAGGATAGTTTTAATGGATGATATGTTTTTATGTACCAGTAATGTCCATTTTTCGTTTGTCACTACGATGTCCGTGTCTTTGTGGTAAAATACACCAACAGTGTTATTTATTGGTATTATTTTATATTGTGCGAGTGCTGATCCGAACAGCAGGATAAACCTGAAAATAAATTTAATTTTCAGTATATGGTTTCATTCTATCGAAATTTACTTTAGTTTCTTGATTTGTTTCAAGATTTAATAAGGTAGCAGAATTTTGGAATATTTCTATGATTTTAAAAGGACCGTTAAATTTATTTTGAAGTTTGTTTTTAATTTGGGAATCTTTCACATATACTTTATCGCCAACTTTGTATTCAGGTCGATTTTTTGGAACATTTCTGTCGAAGCGAACTTTCGCTTTCTCCTTTTGAGATTGCGTTCGACTGCGGGCGATTTTATAATAGTGAGATATTCTGTTGTTTAAATCTCTTATGTATTTCGTTATTAATTCTTTTTGGTTGTACAAAGTTTCGGGCGGTCTAATAGACGTATGTCCGAAAATGAGTTCGTACGGTGTGAAGCCATGTGTTTTGTTAACCGAATTGTTATAGCAAATAATTGCATATGGTAATATTGTGAATGGATGTTCATTCGGATTTTCAGTTTTGTGGACTCTTATCATTTCGGCTAATGTAGCGTGAAATCGCTCGAGAGATCCGTTGGATTGGGGATGTCCTACGCTTGAGTATGTCAGTTTTATGTCATAGAGCGTACAAAGGTCTTTTAATAATTTATTGTCAAATTCACCGCCGTAATCACAATGAATTCTCAACGGGGTACCGTAGTGTTGAAAGTAAAGCAGTAAGGTATTTACAACTGATTTCGCGGATTTATCTGGAACAGCATAGGCTTGAGTAAATTTTGTTAATTCGTCGCGAATTGTAACAGCGTAATTTCGCGTGGGAAATTCGAATAGATCAACATTTATTCTTTCGAATGGTGTTTTTGGAGTCTCGGTAATTACCAGAGGGTTGCTAAGATTTTTACGACAGACTTTAGTTTTTTCGCATGTCTCGCAATTTTTTATAAAGTTTTCTACGTCTTTCGTTAAGCCTCGCCAATTGTACTTTACTCTAATCCTTCTAATAGTTTCGTTAATACCACGGTGTAAGTTATTTTTACCTGAATGATTTTGATCTAAAATAATTGGAATTTCGTCTTCATCGGGGGTTTTAACAATATTTTGACAGATAACTATTTTCAAGTCTTTTTCTGCAAAAATAAAAGATAGCATTTCGAGTATTGGAAGATCTAAATTATTTTCTACATAGTATGTTTTAGAAAGATCCAAAATGTCTTGTCTTTTGTACAATACCATGAATAAATGTTCGTTTATTGAATCTACATCAAAAGGTAAAGGAACAATAAAATATTTTCTATGCCTGACTGATTTGCTTGAGACAACGTTAATAGTGTTGTTATAAAACTCGGGGTGTTCTTCGAACATGTCCTCAATAATTTTATGATGCAAATCTTCTAACTTATTTTGTTGAAAGAATGTTATAATATTTTTGTGTTCCTTGTCTAAAAGTTGTCTGTTTGAAGTTTGAATTTTAGAATAATCTATTAAGGATTTCGTCTTATACAAATTACAAAAGATATCAAATTCTTGAGAGATTTGTTCTTTAGTGATTTTGTTGTTATTGTTCGGGTTTTCGTCATTGTTTGGTTCGTCATCTTCTGATTCGTCGTCTTCGTTCGCGGCTAGAATTTTTGAATAAAATTTGGAACATTCCGAAAAGTGATTGATTTTAACTCGCGATAGCGCGTCCGCGTTTTTATTGGTTTTACCGGGTTTGTAGATGATTTCATAGTCGTATTCTTCTAATTTGAGTCGCCAACGTGCGAGTCTGCTTCCTGGGTCTTTTATCGAAAATAGCCAGGTAAGTGGTCGATGATCGGTTACTAACTTGAACTTTCTTCCGAATAGATATGGCCTAAAGTGTTTTACTGACCATACTATGGCTAATAGCTCGCGCTCTATCGTTGAATACTTGGTCTCCGCCGCGCATAAAGTTCGAGATGCATAAGCTATTGGTAAATCTTTGCCTATATTTCCTTGCGAGAGCACGGAACCAATGGCAAATGCGCTAGCATCAGTAGTTAGGATGAAAACGTCGTCAAAATTTGGATAAATAAGAATCGGAGTTGTTGTTAACGCTCGTTTCAAATTTTCGAAGGAGTTTAAGCAATCATTGTCAAAGTCGAAAAGTATGTCTTTTTGCAATAATTTTGTTAAAGGTTTAGAAATCTTTGAAAAGTTAGGTATAAAACGTCTGTAATATCCAGCTAAGCCTAGGAATGATTTTATTTCCTTAGGGTTTCTCGGTTGAGGAAAATTTAGAATCGCGTCAACTTTAGCGGGATTTGGTTTTACACCGTCCTTAGTAATAAGATGGCCTAAATATGCAACTTCCTTGCGTAAAAATTCGCACTTGTCTGGTTGAATTTTGAGATTAGCTTTTTGTAAACGTTTAAATACTTCCGTTAGTCGCGAAATGTGATCATGAATGGTAGGCGAATAAATAATGATGTCATCCATGTAAACGAGACACCGTTCGTTTTGGATACCTAACAAAATGTTGTCCATCACTCTTTGAAATGTTGATGGAGCATTTTTCAGTCCAAATGGCATTCGTACAAATTCAAAATGACCGTTTTCTACTGTGAAAGCAGTTTTTTGAATATCTTTCGCGTCGATTTCTATTTGATGGAATCCGGAGGCAAGATCTAACGTGGTAAAATATTGGCACTTGCCTAATTGATCAAGAAGGTCCGAAATATTTGGAAGCGGATATTTGTCGTCAATAGTCAGTTCGTTAAGTTTTCTGTAGTCTACTACAACTCGCCATTTTTGTTTACCGGAGGCGTCAAGTTTTTTAGGTACAACCCAAACCGGGGATGACCAGGGTGAAATTGATGGTCTAATTATACCTTGGTCGAGCATTTTAGAGACTTGAGTTTTAACTTCATCTTTGTGAATATGAGGATAGCGATAAGATTTTGTAAAAACTGGTTTAGAATCGTTCGTGTCAATAGAATGTTTAATTTCGTTGGTAAAGCTTAAATTGTCGCCTTCTAAATAAAATATATCAGAAAAATTTAGACAAAGTTCTGTTATTAATTCGGCTTCCTCTTCGTTCAAATGATCTAATCGTAGTTGATTTCTAATTTCGAAATTTCTGTCTGTATGTTGAGGACTGTCCGGACTCTGAGAGTTTAAATTAAAAATTGATCTAAATTTTTGAACTGGTTCTAGTTTAAGATTCGAGAAATCGATTATTTTGGGAATTGCGTTAGCGTTTATAATTGATGTTAAAAATTCTCCGTTGTCGTCGATTTTGACAATAGCGTTTGGTAAGCGTACTTTTTCATTTTCCTGGGCTAACAGTATAGCCTCAGTATTCCGTAAATTACATTTTAATTTAAATATTTTTTCCATGCGTGGTTCGATTGAAATTAAATTTTGATTTTTCACGTTACATGGAATTTGATTCCGAATTTGATTTGAGTTTGTAGTTGGTTGCAAAGGTAAATTTTGTGTTTTTTCGTCACCCGTAGCTTTAAATATCGGTACGGTTTTGAAATTGGTAATTAGTCGCTTATTTTTAATATCTACCATACATTCGTAGTGTTCTAAAAAGTCTGCGCCTAATAGTCCGTCAAATTCTATATCCAAATTATGAATGTAAACTTTGTGTGGATTATTGTCGGTAAATGGTATAAGAACAGATTCGTTGATGTTAATTTTTTGTTCAGTTATGCCTTGTATAATAATATTTTCAGAAAATCTCCTTTTGTAATTTTCTGCCGTTTTTGGTTTAAAAATCGAAATTCCTGCACCAGAATCTATAAGAATTTTAAATTTATTTGTGATGTCTTTGATATAATAAAGATTATTCGAATTTACAGTCAATAAGGCGTGTGAAAGTGTTTCTACATGAACTTCTGTTCTGGAAAGTTCAGAAACGGGTCGAAATTGTTGTTGAGGTTCATATTTTGAATTTGGTGGGAAATTTGGTCCAATTCGCAATTCGCTGTTGGAGTATCCGTGAGATACTCCGGACTTTTGCAAAAATCCTGAGGATTAGCAGTATAATCCTCCTGCGGTAAGTGAGAATTAGCAGTATAATTCTCTTGCAGCATCTGAGAATTAGCAGTATAATTCTCGTACGGAATCTGAGAATTAGCAGTATAATTCTCGTATTGTTCTGGCAAATTAGTTGTATTTTCAGGAAAATTTTGACAATCTCCTGAATTAAAAGTATCGTACATTTCATTTACATTTCGGTATTCAGCAGAATAATCTTCATACTGGTTAAAATTATATTGGTCATCATAAGGTTCATAATTTAAATGATGAGTCTTTTGTTGATTGAAACGGTTAAAATTTGGATTTGGTTGTATCGCTGATGGTCTTTGTTGGATAAAATTAGGATTTGGTCTAATTGCTGAGGGCCTATTTTGTTGTGTTTGATTGACTTGACTATTTTGTGGATAAGTTCTAGAATTAAATTGACTAGTTTGTTGTGCAAAATTTTGAAAACCTGTATTACCTTGAAAGTTTGGTCTTTGGAAATTTTGTGAAGTTGATGGCATAAATAATTGTTGTTGCCTTGTGCGACATTCGTTTATTACATGCCCGCTGCGTTTACAAAATGAACAAAATTTTTGTTGGAAATTTACGTTTGGTCGTTTTTGTTGAGGAGGCACTGGATTTTTAACATTATTGTTATTTTTTGAAAATTTCTGTGATTCAAAGTAAGAGAGTTGCAGCTCTCTTCTAATCCTATTAATTGCTTGCAGCATACTTGTTGGGTTTCCAGCCCGTATTATTTGCCCTAATTTAGATTCTAAACCCGTCAACAAAGTGTTCAGGGTCATAGTTTCGATTAAATCTGACTGCGATAGTTTTTGTTCACCAGATAAACGTTGTTTTTGAATAGCCGCATGCATTTTCGCATTATGCGTCTGTAGACGCGCAACAAAAGTTAATGCAGATTCACCTGGCATTTGGTGAATGCGTTGTAAGTCTTGGATAAGCGATGTCAAGTCGCGAGAGTCCCCGAAATGAGTTTCGAGCAAGACCCTTATTTCTGCCCATGTATCGGGATTACGGGAATTTATTAATTCGGCAGCTCTGCCACGCAATTTATTTTTTATATGTAGCGTTAGTAAAATTTTTTGGTCATTGATTGCCATGCCTTGTGCATAAATGCAAGAGTTTAAAAAGGTTTGTAAATTAATGGCATTGCCATCGAATTCCGGTATGACAGAAAAAATTTCAGAGAGCTTGTAAGGCTCAATTTGCTCTATCCTTGCACTTTGTACTGTTTGTGTAGTTTGTGTTTCTGGCATTGTTGCTTTTATTTGGAAAGTTCAAAAATTAAATTAAATGTTAAACTGTGATTGTAAAAAGTTAGCTGGAAAATTGTTTTTTTTTCTTCAGTAATTTGTGTATTAACTGTATAATACACGGTGACGTATTAGCAGTATAATACGTTTCTTATGGCTAATTAAAATTAAATTAAACTTGTCGCGTTTATTTTGTCAATTAAAAATTATTTGATAATAGAACTGTATTTTGTTCGCTGAGTGTATATAGCACTTTTATAAAATAATTGTGAAAAAATAATAAAATAAAA
Source organism: Stenurella melanura (assembly GCA_963583905.1). NCBI lineage: Eukaryota > Metazoa > Arthropoda > Insecta > Coleoptera > Cerambycidae > Stenurella > Stenurella melanura. The sequence continues at coordinate 202,704,969 of OY757309.1, forward strand.
CGAGATGATTCTTAAAATGACTTACATTAATATTTCCATTGGTAGGTTCTTTCTCTAGTTGAAGGATTGGGATCCACCGTCACAGCTAGGAAGGTCTCCTTGTTCTTCTGGTTGTTTTCCACTGGTTAGGCACCTTTTTCTCCAGATGTTCTCCTTGTTCCCTTGGACACTTTACCAGAAGTTAGGCTCCCGAACTTGTGCGTTTTTCTAGATCCGGTACGACTGCGCCACTGTTATATTTGATTCTTTGATATTGAGTTTTTAAAAAATATTTATTTGTTACATAGAGTCATCGATGACTCTTAAATGAAAAATAAAGTTATAAATTTAAACGTTTAATATAATGGTGAGTATAATACTACATTTTGTAATGAGTTGAGTATAAGAACTGAATGTAAAAGCGTCTGCTGGTCATATTTATAACATAACAAAAGCATTGTCAGCTAGACGTTAAACAAAGGAAAAGCAAAGTTGCAATTTGGCATTAACTATGAGAATAGAAATATAAATAATTTATGTAACTTGATACGTGAGCTAAGCATAAGCAAAGGAAGTCGTTATCAGTTTATGTAATCTGATATCGTTAAGAAATGTACTTTGTAACTCTGTTACGTAGTGTTAATTTTTAATATAACATATATATATACCCATCTGTTTGCTTATAAAATAATTAAACTTATTCTGACCATAGCATATTGATATTTTTTAGTGGGTTATAGATTTAATACTATATGCCTACTATATCAGTGATTAAAGTACATACCTACCCCATATATTCATATTATATGTATTATTTTTATATTTTAGGTGCTTATTATGGAAAGTAAATGTAAAAAATTCAGATTTGAATAATTACAATTCAACATAGGTACTGCAACATATGAACATTTTAGAATATGTAGTTTACATTTTGAGTATTCAAGAAAATCGCCTAAAAAGAGACGCATTTCCATTTATATTTGAAATCAACAGTGTTTTATACGAGGGACAAAGAAACAGTTCTGATGATGATTCTACAGGAGATGTTGAAGATATAGGTACTTATATACTTTGTAATTCTCTTGCAACACTTATCTACTTTTCCAATTTTAGAATTATTATCGCAAGTAACATTAATGGATAGAACACCTGCTAGTATTTCAAAAGATATTAATGTTCTTGATGCTCCTGGTCCCTCAACATATTATCCTAGGAGATTATCTTTTGAAGATGAACATGAGGCTTTTGGTATGTATATAATATTTATATGTATCATAACGGCACCAAATAGAATAATATGAAGGCTGTAAGTGGTTAACGTGGTCTAAGTTTTAGAGTACTTATTTCCAGAAGATATCACATTAATTTCAAGATCTAAATCATCACCAAAGACTTCACAGTAATACTGTTAACTTTGAATATCTGTAATTGTTTTATAGAGGACTTTAACTGCCAACATAAATTTAAAATTTTTCCACAAAAATACAAATGTGAATATATATGTGTATCGTACCTACAAATATTTAAAAACTCCACTAATTTTTAATTTTATTATTTAGGTAACGAGGCAGGTGAGGGAATGATTGGCTTTGAACGTCCTACAAGTCCGACAGATCAGGAAGACTTACAACTAAAATTAGCAGTCCGAAAACCCAACATTACATTAAATTTCAAAAGTTTTCGATGACAATTATACAGCGACTATCAAACTTCATGAAAATTCAAATGACTCTTTCACGTCCACTGATGGAGTGATAAAATGTCAACAGTTTGTTTCTGACGGCATTTTTTTAGGTAACGAATTATTTCTTTGTATCAATGTTTGTAGTATATTAAACAGAGACAATATGTTGTACAAAAACTGTAGTATGCAACTCACACAAAATGGTAACTTTGCCCTAGTGTCAATTGCAGAATTCACCCTCGACTCTTCTTGCAAACTTCCATACTCATGCAAGATGAGCATCATTTTGTGCCTGTTGCATCATATACTATTTTGTGATTTTGTGCTTGTTACTTTGACTTTGTATGATGTAATGTACAATTGTATGTATTTTTGACGTTCATAAAGTACTGGTACTGGCTAACTTGAATAAATTATTTAATTAGTTTCCTAGTTTTATTTAAAAAACTAATCCGCTCTCCAGCCTTCAATTATTAGGTAGAGATGTAAAAATTTAAAAAAAATACGCATACATTATTAGAGTCGGATCTGGTCATTAGTATTAATTACGTATAATTACGTTCCCAGTTCTTTTAGTAGATTTATTAGTCGCTAGCTACAAAAATATTAAAAGATTTAAGTAAAAAGTACAAACATGATTAGATACATTTATTAAACAATATACATACCTATAAAAATGACCAGGCACAATAATAAAAATTATTCAGCAATATATAACTATTACTAGAACCAAAAAGGTATATAACTAGCAGACTTGACCAGACAATTATCTCTAAGAAAGTGCTCTCACCAGGAAGTCAGCCTGGAAAAAAGTCACCAAAAAAAGAAGTAGTGTTCATCAAAAAAGAGGCAATTTTTGCAATACCTATACCGCCTATTTATTTCCAAGTGCACTTAGATACCAGCATAGCGCCGCCGCCATAGGCAACAACCTATACAAATTTTGTCAAACGGGTTGCATACATTCACACTAAATTATTTTTGTTTTGCTACAGGAGATATTATTATTGTTACTCAATTTGTATAACAGACAATAACCTATATCAGTTAGTTGCAATTCTAACACATCATTTATTTGCAAGCAGGCACCTATTTGTAGCAGGCTGTACACATTTGTGTTCCACCGTCGGCATCGCTGTACAACTTTTAGGTAATCTCCTGACATGGCAGTTAATGTAATTGGCAGGCGCAGCAGCCTAATCGATAGTTCACGGCCTATTCGGCAGCCGTACACAAATTTTTATAGGTGCTTGCCCCTTGGTAATAATATAAAGTCATACATTTTCAGTCTGTGACGTCAGACGCGGATGTTATGTAATAAATTTAAGTAAAGGTAGGTCAAATTTTAATTCGTCACTTATTGATTAATCAGTAAACATTAAATCCAATGTCCAAAAAAATATTTGCCAAGGACATAATATCTTCGAACCAAAATTTAGTGTCATTGCAAGTGTTGGCCAGTTTATTAGTATTTTCTACCTCGACCAGTGTATATGTGGATGGCCGTGGGATACAAATATCGGATGCGCAGTGGATTCATAAAAAATAAAATCGAGTACAACAAATCTCAAGAGTAAGTGGGACTACTGGTCTTCTTTCTACTGTGCTACTACTATAGTTGTTCTGATTCTGCTCTTATTTCTCATCTATGGACTGAGATGCGTGGAAAGTATATAGATTGCGAATATGTTACCTCCGTTAAAATCATGATGCAAATCTTTATAAACACATTAATTTGAATACAAATTGCTAAGTACTACCAAAATATTACCAACTATTACTGTCAATACTGAAATATTAATATTACCAAAATATTACCGATATTACTGATATTACCAACATATTACTAATATTACCAATATTACCTAAATATTACTGATCACACTAAGACTGGCTGAACACCATATTACCGGAGTGAGCCACCCCTCGGAAAAAGTAAAGGAAAGTTTAAACTAGGCATAAGTTCTTAAGTTCAACATACTAATAAATATTCGACCTTGAGATGTTGCCGCTTGCCGCCAATTTGGAAAAATGAACCAAAAAAAAAACTTATTCGCGATTATATTGTTACCGGTACAAGTTACGTGAAAAATAGCTATTAAATAATATATAGGACACACAATTTTTTACATTTCTTGTGTCGCATTCCTTTTCTTATATACGAAAGTTTCCCTGATACAATGGGGTGTATGTGTGTATGCGTGTTGGGTCTGATGGCATTGGTTTAAACTAACTAGCCAGTCTTTTGATACAATGGGGTAAAGTGGAGTATTTTGCGAAATTGTCAAAATATTTTTTAATTTTTTTTTCTTGAAATAGGTTTAGAATGTCATGAAACGTTGAAATTTTAAATTTGAGCGCAAAAAAATTTTCTGTCTGTCTGTCTAACTTTTTTTCCGCACGTTTCCTCCGGAACGGTTTAAGATATTGACTTGAAATTTTGTACACGTATATATTATAACAAGATCTGGAACTGGATTGTTTTTTGAACATATCTGGTGAAGGGTTGAGGGGTAAATAGGGAGAAATAAGTCAAGCAAGCTGGTAAGAGTACAGAAACTTGGTCTATGTACTAAAAGCCAAGACCTCAAAATTTTTATAATATTTTCCGCCCCCCCACGACCTCCACTCCATTATTAAAGGGGCTGATAAAATAAAATTGCGATATTCACTTGAAATTTGGTACACGTATGTATTATAATGACATCTGGATTATATTTCGAGATGATTCCGTTGAAGGCTTGGGGTTAAATAGGGGTAAATAGAGTTGATATAATTAAATTGAGATTTTTACTTGAAATTTGGTACACGTATGTATTATAACAACATCTGAAACTAGATTATATTTTGCCATGATTCTGTTGAAGGGGTGGTGGAGTAAGTAGAGGTAAGTAGGGGAAAATGAGTAAAGCACGTTGGCAATGGTACAGAAACTTAAGATTTGGTGTATATATTAGAAGCCTAGGCCTCAGATTCCTTTACAATAATTTTCAATCCCCCCATCACCTCCACTCCTTTAATAAAGGGGTTAATAAAATAAAATTGAGATATTCACTTGAAATTTGGTACACGTATGTATTGTAAGGGGTGGAGGGAGGGTGTAGTTGGGGAAAACAAGTAGAGCAAGCTAATAGGGTCCAGGAATTTAATTTTTGGTGTATATGGTAGAAACCAACGCCTTAATATTTTTATGACACCTGCTCCAAATATTATTAAAATTCTATGACCAATTATTTCCACACACCAGAGTGCAAATACAGTCAAGAAGTTTTCCTTTAAAGAGACTTGGATGGAAAATTTGGATGTGGAGGTAGTGATTCCTTGGATGAAAAATCTAGATGTGAAAGTAATGATTCCTTAGGCAGCGGTTTTTTCTCATGTGCTTTCTCAGTAGTTCTAATCCACAATACACTGTCTCAAGAAGGTAGAGAATCTCAGTTTTTTTATGTCCTACGGACTAGGTTAATCGGGCCGCATTTTATTAATCCCATTTTCCTACACTCGCTCTCTTGACTACAATCTTTCTTACATTTGCACGAGATGAATTTTAATAGTGCTTCAAGAGCGGTGTCTTCTACAGTTGTTATCGAAGATGAGTAGAGTGTGTCATGAAGCGACATTCTGTTCAATTTTCTTTTCACAAAGACTATTAAAATTCTTTGTTCAATTGTGATATACTTTTTCGATTAAATCACAGTTAGATAAAGTTGCCTTCATATTTCTAAGTCACATAAAACATATCCGTCGAACGAGTCCGCGCGGCGGTATCATTGAATAGGTAAAGATGCCGCCTGCCCGCTTTGTACTTACCGCATTTTTACATGCCTTAGAATTATGAAGACGACTTTATATTAAAATAGTGTTTCTATGTGTCTATCTAGCGACATGTGTGTGCATTAAAATTACATTAGCATTTAAAAAATTAATGTATATTTGGTACGCATTCCGCCTAGATTATCAGTGGAACTTTAATATATGACTATGACGCACATGGTCAACAACTTTCTCAGTCCAAAAGAGAAGCTACCTCCGTAAACAAAGTATCCATTACTCATAATAATCTATGGTTTTATCATAAGAAATGGTAGGGATTTCTGTCATTATTACCTTAAACTGTAATAAAAATGACGTAACGGGTTGTACAGTCCAAGAGATAGCAAGTTATTTTGCAACAAAAGGTCACCGTTTTTATTGTTGTTTTAGGCATGTGGATTACAAAAGTGGAATTCATCCTAATTAGACCAAGAGCCGTGTGATATTCAAGTTCATGAAACCCCACATCCTTAGAGACGCAAGGAGGTGGTAAAAATTAATACTTTTAAGGGAGTCAGAGAGCCAGTAACAGAGGCTCCGGCTCTCACGGGCCATTTAAAAAAGTAACCTGTTAATGTTAAAAAGTAAAAAGATTTATTTTTATTGTTAGATAGACCTTTGCATTTTCTATTGTGACTTTAGAAACATTAATCATTATATTCAGTTTGTAGCATTTAAATCATTAACTCAAATTCTTTAGGAAATTATGGGATTTTGGTGGATTAATGGTATTATTTTTCTTTCTGTGTTCGTACGCTTTCTGAACTGTTTTCAATTTCTTTCTCTTTCTCCATTTTCTCCTTAAATGTTCTATATTTCCTTTGCTAGTAAAACTAGAATAGCAATTTCATACAAATTAAACATAATTTCTTACGAATCTTAGTTTTATTTTTGTCACTTTAAGATATTGCGCTTATTGCGCTATCAATAATAGTTACTTCCCATTTTCATTTCTTCTAAAAAACGTACATGAGTTACCTATATGGTAGAATATTCTATTAAAAAAATACATACCAGCTGAAAGTATCTTGCTAGCGGTGAACTAGGGAGTTTCTTATAACGTATTAAGTAATCTAATTACGCAAAAATTTTATGTAAGTCCAAATAACACTGAATTAATATTAAACAAATATACATACAGGGTGGTGCAATAGCGCGTCGGACCTCGATATTTCGAGTTCTACGATAGCTAGAAATTTTTAAAAAAATTGCAAGTAAACTAGATAAAAAAGTCTACAACTGAAAATTATTTTCGAACATACAGGGCGAGACAAGACGAAATTACAGGACCTAGTGCCTTTTTTAAATGGAATTCTAGTATATCAGTACATTTTTGGAAGCCTCTTTCTAGGCTCTATTCATTCCTATATTAGCATTGAATATCTCCCAACCACTTGGATGTAATGCATTTTTTTGTTGAAATAATGCAATCTGCAGATGGATATTAAAAAAAGCACCAGTCACAATTATGGCTTTTAAGAAAAATTTATGTGAATACCAGTTACGAGACATCTAATTAATGTTTTTGAATCATTTTCATTTCCTAAATTGTACAGGGTGGCCAAACATTATTTTTCAATTAAGATCTTTTTGAATTGAATTTTCTCATTTTTTTCAAATGGAACACTCTGTATGTTTTTCAACGATGTGATGTAGAAATGAAAAACGAACATTTTTTGTAAGTACTTCCCTATGGCCACTTGCAACCAATTTCGTTTTATTGAGCAATAATTACAAAATTCAAGAATAAACTTAAAAATGAGGTTTCTTCAACTAACTCAGTAGAAACAATTATAATAAAAGTTCCACATGTTGCCCATTTTGATTGACACACATCTCTATGCGCTTTTGAAATGAGGTTCCCACTGTTCCTAAAACTGCCAGTGTGATAGATCTAAAGGCAGTTATTATACTTTCTCTCATATTTTGTACTGTTGTTGGTGTGTCTCTATAAACAATTTTCTTCACGTATCCCCATAAAAAGAAATCCATTTTTGTAAGATCTGGAGATCTAGCAGGCCATTTAGTGGGTCCATTTCTTCCAATCTTTCGATGAGGGTAGGTATTATTTAAGTGGTCTTTAACTGCATTTAAACAATGTGGTGGAGCACCATTTTGCTGAAACCACATCTGATTTTGAATTCTTTCAGGGAGATTTGCCAATAATTGTGGCAGACAGTTTTCCAAAAAATGACGATAAATAGCTCCAGTCAATGTACCATCAAAGAAATGTGGCCCTATTACATGTTCTCCAATAATTTCTCCCCAAACGTTTATAGACCATCTGTGTTGGTTATCAACTTGCAGAAAAAAGTGAGGATTTTCCGAAGCATAATAATGAAAATTGTGCCTAGTAACAAATTTATTTTTATGAAAAGTTGCCTCATCAGTGCATTATTGAAGAAGTTGACATCATCTTGCATTTTACCTCTGGCCCAATTACAAAATTGTAGGCGCTTTTGAAAATCGTCATCAGATAATTCCTGGTGCATTTGAATATGATATGCATGCAACTTATTTGTTTTTAAGATTCGACCCACAGACCGTCTACTTATTCCTACTAATGAGCTCACTTCTCTTTGACTAACATGGGGACTATCAATCGTTGCCAGCACCACAGAAAACTCATTTTCGTTCACAACACGTTTTATTCTTTCACTTTTTTATATTCGACATTTCCAATTTCCAGAAATCTTTCGAGAAGGTTTTGGAAGCTGCTAACATCAGGGATCTTTCTTTCAGGATAAAGTTAGTGATAAATTCTATTGGCAAGTAAACAATTTCTGCCTGACTCGCCCAAAACAAAAGTCATGTCTACAAGTACCGCTTTATTAAAATTCATATTGTAAAAATCCAAATATTTTAAATTCAATACAAATTGTAACTAATGACCGATAAGTGTGATAAATGCTCCATTGTACACGACAATTTATACCAAACTGAGGTTTTATTGCTTGTCGAATAACCAAAACGGCAAAAAAATGTACAAAAAAACAATACAGTAAAGGACCTGTTAAATACTATTTATTCATTTCAATGGATTGGAAGAAATGGTACCACTAAATGGTCTCATTTCAAAATTGCATAAGGACGTGTGTCAATAAAAATGGGCAACACGTCGAACACCTATTATAAATTTTTCTAATGAATTATTTGAGGGAACCTCTTTTTTTAAGTTTCTTCTTGAATTTGACACTTATTTATTTGTAAAACGAAAATTAGGCATAGAGAAGTACTTACAAAAAACGTTCGTTTTTCATTTCTACATCACATCGTTGAAAAATATACAGGGTGTTTCATATGAAAAAATTGAGAAAATTCAATCCATAATTGAAAAATAATTTTTGGCCACCCTGTATAGTTTCAAGAAATGAAACTGATTCAAAAACATTAACTAGATAAGTTTTTCTTAAAACCCATAATCGTGACTGTGGTGATTTTTTTAATATCCATCTGTAGATTGCATTACTTCAACAAAAGAATTCATTACATCCAAGTGGTTCGGAGATATTCAATGCTAATATAGGAATGAGTAGAACCTAGAAAGAGGCTTCAAAAAATGTACTGATATACATAGCATTCCATTTTATAAAAGGCGCTTGGTCCTGTAAATTCGTCTTGGCTCGTCCTGTATGTTCGAAAATAATTTCCAGTTATAGACTTTTTTATCTAGTTTACTCAGGGTTGGCAGTTTTAAAACAAAATGTTTTAAACAAATGTTTTTTAAGTGTTTAAAATACAGTAACCTGTTTTAAACACATTTGTTTTAAACATGATTTTTTTCAATGTGTTTTTTCAGTGTGTTTGGTGGACAATTTTCGGAACATCGTAGTATTTGATAAGGTAAAAAAAAAATAATAATAAAATAAAAAAATATGAACTTTTATGTAATGCAATACAACTAGTTATAATATGGTAGTATAAGTACAACGAACGAAACATATTACTATTATATAGAAGATATACCGTTATTATTTATTTTCTTAAGTGTTAATTTTAAAGCGATTAATAGCAAAAAAAAAGTCGAGTGCGGGAAGGTAGACCTATGTATTCCCATGCATTTTGACCTGCTGAACACGAATCCGATGTTTGTTTTGCCCGATTGGCTGTTGTATTTTTCCTAACCTCAAAAAAAAAACACCGTAAGAATGCCCGAGAAAATGAAAGTGTAGCTACAAATCTGAGAAATTTCAGAGGTACGTAGAATGGCGAGAGACATCGAATGGCGCAAACTAGAATTCTATAGGTTTTTCGGTTTCCGATATAGAGCCTCGAGAATTGCGAACAAAACTATTTTTTTCCTTCCGGTGAATTTGAGCTGCTCTATCTCGAAAACAAAGGACCGCAGGGATGTCTGGTTTGCGCCATTAGATTTCTATTGCCATCCTATGTACCCCTGAATTTTTTCAGATTTTCATTTTTTCGGGCATTCTTACGGTGATTTTTGAGGTTAGGAAGAATGCAAGAGCCAATCGGGCAAAACGGACATCGGATTCGAGTTCAGCAGGTCAGAATTCATGGGAATACTTAGGTCTGCCTTCTCCAACTCGACTTTTTTTATGTACCTGTGTAGTCAATAACCAATCACCAAAAAAATTATTGCACTATTGACAACTTGACGTATTTATTACACCGAATTGGCCGAGCCGTAGTCAAGTATCGTCCTCGTCTTGTTATGATGCAATATGGGCATGGCTTATAGAATAAACAATGTATTGGGTCGACGCACCCGTATAAATTTAAGTTTAAAAACATATTTTTTATTGTTTCAAACATGTTTCTTTTCAACAATTAAAAATCCATGTCTAAAACACAGTGAATTGTTTTTAAATTAAAAAAAAAAACGTGTTTTTTGATTAAAATAAAAAAAACACTATTCTTGCCAACCTGCAATTTTTTTTTTAATTTCTAGCTATCGTAGAACTCGAGATATCGAGGTCCGACGCACTATTGCTCCACCCTGTATATTAGCTCCATAGTAATCATTTTCAAGACATAAATTTCAAAATGTCATTAACCACGAATTCTGATGGGCCAATATGTCTAACGATAGGCCATTGCAGGTGCGAAGTTTGGTGGGTTCATACAGTTTTAAAGAGTGGGGGAGCGAAATCTACAACGAACATATGTCTCTGATAAGCTTCGAATATTGATATCACGCTACAGATTATTAAATATCTTGGTTATTAAATTCTCAAAAAATCTGATTTAAAAACCATTGTAATCTGGAAAATATGGCAAATATTTTATAAACAATATATTTTTTTGATAAATATAATCGATCGGGAGATATAGTCGTGGGAATGAAAAGGTAAACGAGAAATAATTAATTTTCAGCCGCAGTCGAACAGAGGAAAATGAGGATTTTTCATTTTTAGTGCCATATTACAAGCCTATGTAAAAGTTTTTATTTATTTTAAACATAGAAATTCTACAGAGAATTTAATGATTTTTGGATAAAATATGTTTCATGATTGACTCACGTGGTCAGTTAGAACATTTTGATATGTGCCCTTATATTCATGACGGTTTTTTGACGACAAGTGGATTCGTAATCTACAGGGCACAAGTAACATATCTGGTAAGGTCATACATTTTACTCTAAAAGTGCCAACGGACTGGAAGAAAGAATTGCACTACTATTTACATAAAAGCTGTCGTAGCACTAGTAATGTACCAACATATGAACTTTTGCTCCCTAACAAATGTTACGAGAAATATTATTTAAATATTTCTTAAAGATAAACACTATAATATCAGAACCTAAGATAAATTAACATTTTAAGCAAACAAATCTTAGACATTTAATCAACACTTTGTTTATGAAACTCATGATCATTCATTAATGAATTTTTACATTTGTCTTGAACTAATTACCCTTAAGCACTTCATTATGTATTATGTAACCTATATATAAGTATAGCCTTCAGCATAGCTGTTCTTAACAGAAGTCATTATTACTATTATTATTATTATTATTATTAGGTATTACATTCATTCTGTATTTCTAGTCTTTACCAATAAGTGTTAAGTGTGTAAAGTAGCGTTTCATTTCAAAGTCCGTCACATACTATTTTGAAGATTTTGAGATTTTTTCAAAAAATTCAGATAACCCATATAAAATACGAATATTTAATGTTACTGTAAGCAACCTCACATCGTTTTTTTAATTGTAAATAAGATTTTAATAATAACAATGTACTTATGTGAATGGCATAGAGTAGAATTAATAGAATACAGCTCTATTAACGTTTAAAATTATAATTAGTCCCGTAGAATGCTAGAACGTCCCTGTAGTTTTAATTCCAAAAGTTCTGGGACCAGAATGCAAAACATCTCCCCCCTCCCCCGTTTTCGAGCGCAGGAAACACGATGGCGATATTCAGTTATTTGATACCCTTCACCAACCATCCCTAAATAAAAAAACACCCCCTTTTTTTGACGAATTTAAATTAATTGAGTAGAGACTGACCAGGGGAGAGCCAAGCAACCCCGGGAGTTGAAACTATTCCCTTTCTCAATACTGAAATACCACGAAAATACCACAAGGCATGCGAGTGTTGTCGGATCATTCTTTCTACAAATTTAAATAAATTGAGTAAAGAGTGGTGGGTAGACCCAAGCAACCCCCGGGGGTTGGAACTACCCCTACTCAATACTGTAATATATAATAAAGCAATTTATTATAAATATTTAATTTACGTCATGCCTGCCAATTCATAGAAAATACTAGAAGGATATTCAATTTATTTCAAAAATTAAAAAATGATTCTAAGAATTGTCGGTTGGCGCTCACAACATTTATGAGATTATGAACACTTCCTTCGTCTGTAAAACACGTTTTAAAAAACAAACCGAAAAATGCACTAAAAGGAAAAAAAACAAAAAATTGGGGCCCTCAATAAGTAAATTTTCTCTAAATATTTTGAGCGTCCCACGCCTTTACGTTGATTAACATAATTATTATTATTAACGCTATTTTTTTCGTTTTGGTATTGTTCACCTTGGTCCGATAAACGGTTTACATTGCATAGCGCCTGGTAAATATAATACTAATACTCTACGTTTCTGCGATGTTGCAGTTCTATAAATAGGTAAATCAGTTTTGCAGATACATCCGTTCTACTCGTAATTATTATTGATAACGGTACCTACTGAACGTTAATACGTCACATTTCACAACATCTATTTGGCACACATGGCAACAATCTTTGAAATTCCATGATAGGTAGAGAGCCCGCTGTATAGATTTCCTATGAATAAGATACATGAAAAACTTTGTATGAGTGAGTAAGTATTATCACAGACCTACAGGGAGAAATATAAGCAAATTTTGCCAGCGTCATGGAATTTTACCGGAAGTGACGTCAACATGAGAGGATGCGGGCAAATAAGAAGAGGCAGCCTATTTTTTTATTAACTAGAAGGTTCGTACTTCAACTTAAAAAAAAAATTCATGTATTCGATGACTTAAGAAAACAGGAAAAAAAACTTTAATCGAGGGTGTCTCAAGGTTGCGGGCAAATTAAGCCTGGCAGCCCACTACAATCTCATTGTATACCTCAAAACCTACATTTTGACGTAAGTTTTATTCACGTATCCGATGACACAAAAAATCGTGACCGAAAGTGACTTCAGAATTCCATGGCGCGGACAAAATTTGCAAAAATGAAAAGTGGCTTCCTGTATGTCTGTGGTAGTACTTACTCACTCATAAAGATTTTCATGTATCTTATTCATAGGAAATCTATAGAGCCGGCTCTCCACCTATGAAGTTTTACAAATTTCCATGATATTAAGTAGTCCAATAATTATAAAGATTTCAATAACAAAAAATGTTATCTGAGGTTTTCCTTCAGTAACTCTTAGTGGAGAGATTATACATCACAAAACCACAAAAATCAGTTCTGGAGGTGCCGCGCAACCCCCCAAAAAACCACCCCTTCCGTGAAGAAAGCCTTATTTTACCGATAACTTGTTAACCGTTGAAGATATAAAAAAATTGCTCATCATAAAGAAGGAAGCTTGAGTAATTGCCTAAAAAAAGTCCTCTTGTAGATATTTTTCTTCCATATGCCATGACTTTCGAGAAAATCGATATTGACAAAAATTGCAAAATTTATATTTTTAATGCGCGCGAATTTTTTTGTGCGCGGCCTATAGAAAAAATTAAATTGCTCGAAAATATAAAATACTTTCTTGTGTTATAATAATAATAATAATAATAATAATGTGTTGTGTTGCCATTTTGATGGCTATTGATATCTATTACTTATATAAAAATAACACCATAATATAGTTACCTCTTGATTTTTTGCGCTTTTAACTATTCACAGGCCCATAAAAATAACTGACTTTAATATTAGTTATAAATGGATTATCTTTTAGCTCAAGGTAGTACTTCAATGCAGAAAAAGTTAGGAATAAAAATAATCACATTTATAAATTTTCTAGCATGTTGAAGATAGCCAAATTTTGGCCAATTTTTTATTGTTTCCTAAAGATAACGAAGACCTAAACATCTTTAAATTTAGCTCGAATTTTTTTTTTCAGTTTACATATATAACTATTGTTTCTAATCATTTGATAGTTAAAAAATTGCATAAAAAAAATATCAATAAATTGAATATGTAGCCTTTTTGGATGTTTTTCGGCTATCTTCAACATGCTGGTAAATTTGTAAATGTGAATATTCTTATTCTTAATTTTTTCTGCAGTGAAGTACTGCTTTTTATGGGCCTGTCAATAGTTAGATGCACAAAAAATCAAGAGATAACTAACTATATTATATTGCTATTTTGATATAGGTACTAATAAATATCAATAGCCATCAAAAATGGCAACACAAGAGAGTATTTTATAACCCCTTTAAAACCCATTTTGATTTTTCTTCCTAGCTTGTTTGGTTTTCGAGCAATTCAATTTTTTTCTATAGGCCGCGCGCAAAAAATTCAAATAAGCGAAAATTCGCGCGCAGTAAAAACATAAATTTTGCAATTTCCATCAATATCGAAAACTATGGCATATACAAGAAAATTACAAGAGGACTTTCTTTTAGGCAACTAGTCAAGCTTTCTTTTTATGATGAGCAATTTTTTTATATCTTCAACGATTAACGAGTTATCAGTAAAATAAGGCTCTTTTCACAGAAGGGGTGCTTTTTGGGGGGGTTGCGCGGTACCCCAGAACTGATTTTTGTGGTTTTGTGATGTTTAATCCTCCCACTAACAGTTACTGGAGGAAAATCTCAGACATCATTTTTTGCAAGCTTATGGTGTATTTTTTATTATCGACTGGACTATAAATAGTCCAAATACTTAACACAGGGAGGAGGTTATTTATATAATCGGAGATAAAGATAACGGACGTACAGCAAGAGCACCCTGGAGATGACAATTTAGTTAACTAAATTGAATTAACGGAATTATGTGCTTTTAACATAACTAGTTAACATCGATAACCACAATACAAAGTAAAAAGTATATATTTTTAGTAAAAGTACAGCTACATAATTAAGACTTTTATTAGCTTAACGCCCTTATTTCTTAAACACCCCAATAAAAATATTTTTAGAACCATTTCCTCTAACACAAGGTCAATTAAAATCAACTCTACTTATAGATGTATATTCGTTACTATCTTCCTTATTTTTTTGTGAACAATAAGGGGCCATTCATAAATGACGTCACGCTTTTTTTGCCAATTCTTGATCGCCTCCCCCCATGTGACACACATTGTCACGCTCGCCCAATACCCCGCCCACCACCCGCTGTCTGTCAGGTTACACTAACTTTTATATAAATTAATAATATCAAGGATGCTCTGATAGCAAATAATCAAAATATTAAGCGTACAATTATTTTCTTGTATTATGACATCACCTGTCACAAAGTGTCACAACTTTCAGGACCCCCCTCACCGCCTTAAAGCGTGACATCATTTATGGACGCCTTAGGAAAGCCACATTTATCTTCAACGAAATCGAAGATTTTTATTCAAACGACTATACAAAGTTGGAAGAATCAAATTACATTAGATTTGGGAGGATTCAAATTAGAGAGGTCCTACTATACACTGAGAAAGTTCGACGTATTAAAGTATCTTGCAAAAAGTTCTTAATAAAGGTTATTAAAAACATTGTAACCATTATTACGACTTTAATACTTACAGCATACTTAAGTTACTGAGAGCTATTAAAGGCATTTTCCTAAAACAGTATTATTAGGGTTATCAGTTCCCAGCTATGATAACAAATGTATCTAGTTACGTATTTCCGCCTATTACGAAACACCCTGTATAATTCCGTGGGTTCTAAATGATTTTAACAAGGGGTACACCACTAACACTATTTAATAATTTACTGATTATACAAAACTTCTTATTTAACTTAAATAACCTTACACTTTGTTCAATTCTTATTTAACCTCACTTTTCACTTTTCAACTTCTTCACTTTTATAAAACTTCCTCTTCTGCGCCGGTAATCGCGCCTTATATACTCTGAAATGGCCTCTAGATCCATCCAGAAACAATCAAGAATCTTCTCCACAGTCTAGAAAACTCTATCTCTTTCTACAAGTTTCCAGTCACTATTAGGCATAGGCGTATCAATCTCCAGTTTCCAGGAGGTGTAATACGTAACACTGCCCCCTCCTTAAGCCTGATCGTCTCGGTTAGGCAATTCAGAATCATCAGTAATACACTGATGAGTCTGTCCAAATGCACGATCTTCATCTTGGACTTTTTGCTTCGTTGAATCCGATAGACGACGTCATTAATTCGGGTAATAACGGTATACGGTCCATCCCAAGGTGGTTGAAGTTTCGGTGATCTTCCTTTCTTCCGCTGTGGGTTGTACAGCCAAACCAGTTCTCCCGCCTTGAACCCTTCTGAACTACCCTTACGGTCATATCGAGTCTTCATTCTGTCACTGGCTGGTGATGGCTCCGCTATATTGTTAGCCAACCTCTTGAAAGGAGCTCCGGCGTTGCACCCTTCACCCTTACTTCCAGTCTGTTGTCCCTTACTGGCTGCACAAATCTTTCATTTGTGACACCAAGCCTCCACATCCTGACGACTTTTTATCCAATAAAATCATTCTCGTATTTTCTTCAGGGTCTTGTTAACACCGAAGTGACCATCGGATGTTCCATTATGCACTTCCTGAAGCACCTTCGCTACTCGACACCTGGGAATCACTAGACGCATAACCACCTGTTTTCCATCCGGGCTTTCCCATGCTCTCCGCAACAGCCCGTTCATGACTTTTAGTGAGTCCCACTGCGCCCATAGTGCCTTCAGTCCCGCTCTTTTGCCTGAAACATCCTTCGATTTTGGACGCGTTCTTCTTTCTTTGGCTCTCAATATAGGCCCAATTTCCGCATCGTTCAGTTGTTCTTGTCTGAGCGCTTCATCTGTCCTGTCATCCGGTACCTCCACCTTGACAGTATTGACTGCTCCCGTGACCTGCAGTTTCTCCTGGTGGTAGTACTTGCAATATTCCTTGCACCTTCTTCCGGATGAAATATCTGCATTTTTCTGGGTTTTCATTTCATTCTCATATCCTTGTAGTGGTGGACTTCTCGTAATGCTCAGAATCTGAGAAATCTTCACTTCCCTAGGGGCACCACTTTCCCTATCTGACACAGCCTTACTGGTATCCTCTGGTTTTCCCCTCGGCTTTACAGCATCGGCCTCAACTCTGTCCAAGCTCCTCCGTGGACATTCTAGCTGTATATGTCCTCGTTCTTCGCACCTGTAACATTTCATACGCCGTCCACTTGGCCTTCCACTACTTTGTTTATTCTGTGTATCTTTCATGTTTCCAGCATTCACTTTCCTCGAGTTCCGATGTCGACAGTCTCATTTTGATATGCCCTGCTTTGCCACAGCTGTAACATTTAATATCTCCGCTTGGCTTTCCTTGTCTTTCTGAAGTATCCAATTGAGCCAGTAACTGACTAAACATTTTCTCTATCTTGGTCAACCTAGGATCCTGGTTCTTTTCTGTTTGCGATTCTTCGATACTCACAGCTTGAACTCTTGGACTCGGGGTATCCTAAAGGACAGCTTCCATCTCGACTGCATGCACCAATGCTTCACTGCTGTTCTGGTATCGAGATAACCTGAGGACTCGCCTGACCTCATCGTTCTGTATACCATCCAGAAAATCATCTACTGCTAGTCGGCCTTGGAATTCCTTCGGTACATCCGGGTAAGCTAGATGAGCCAGTCTCCACACGGCAGCTTCGAACTCTTGCAAGCTTTCCCCAGCCCCTTGAACACGTGATTTTAGCTGGGTCTGGTACACTCGGGCAAGGTGCTGATCGTCATATCGTAGATCCAAGGCAGCTTCCAAAACTCTAAAGTTCTGTTGTTGGTGTGCCGGAATTGTCTGGAGCAACTCCAATGCTTGGCCTCCTAAATCCAGGACTAACGCCATCGCCTTCTCTTCGTCATTCCAGTTGTTTGCACTCGCTGCTGCCTCAAACTGCCTGTTGTAAATGGTCCATGAACTTTGGCTGTCAAATGAGGGAGGTTCGAACAGCTGACCTGATAATACCACTTGCTGGCTTCCTCTATCCCTCAACTGTCGCTTAAGCAGGTCTATTTCCCTTTTGACTTCTTCAAACTTGTTTATTTTCTTTTTGACTTCACATACTTCTTCTCGATGCCTTCTTTCTAGTAGTGGGTGGCGCTATGTTAAAAAAAGACATCCCGTGTGCAGGTTAATGATTAAGTGTAAAGAGTGGTATCGGTGTGTTCAGAGGGACGTGTGGAACACGAAAAGCGTTGGTGGCCACCAGCGGGACGTGTCTGTCGTTTTCTTGAGGGGGGAATGGGAGTTCAGTAAGCTAAAATCTAAAGATCAGTTGATAACTCCATAACCATCAACTTTACGAAAAAAAGTTATATGAACAAAATGAAAGATAATACATTTTTCTACAATAGTTGTCCTATATGCTTACGTGCTACGAGCAAGCGTTTGCGAGATACAGTAAAATGTACTAATTATGTTTGCCGAAAGCGCATTATTATACAATACCGTTGCTCATAGTAATGTAATTGTTTTACTGAAAGTCAAGCTTAATTGCTCAATGACACTATGCGAACTAAAACAGTTATAGGCCCAAAATGAAAGATAATATAGGTACTTTTCTATAATAGTTTCCTATGCATATATGTGCACATAAATAAGACACATTTGTCTGCTACAAAGTTATTTATTAATATAAGGGTAAGTTAATAGAATTAGTCGTCACACTCAAACTTTTCATCTTCGTAACTGACTATTTCCATTATATTGTGCACATTGTCGCATGTTTCTTCTTGTCCAAGGCAAGCACACATCTCTGTGCATGGAAGTTGGCTCATAACACATTTACAGGGCGGTGCACATCTTCCACGGCTGCAGGAACATTTTATTAGTGAAGTGAGTTCTTCTGGGCCACATGGGAAGTCGCAAAGCTCTGGTACCAACGTTCCATTCTCAATATTCCATCCAAATTCTACAGCTGAGGGAAGACATGGATGTGGTACAACACAGCGTTGCCACTCCATAGCCTGGTAGTTTGCTCTACGTATTGCGGGTCGTAATGCTGCTCTTGCTGGTGGCATATTCCCCGCCAGGGCATATTTTTGCGTAAAGAACCACCATCTTAGCTCCCCCAGTGTATAAATTTGAAGTTTTTGTGTTGGTCGTAAGTACACAGTGCATACATATTTTTCTATGCTGTCGTATGTCTCATTTTGTATCATTGAACCACCTAGCGCTGCCAACGCTTCCAACACATCATTATCTGCATCTAAATATCTTCTCCAAAAGGAAGTTTTTGCTTTGCCATTAAACGACCCAGTGACATCTGCACCAGAAATAGCATGCATTCCTAATAGAGCAGCAGCTCGCATTGGTCCAAGGGCACTGTACGCATTACCCAAAACAATCTCGCGTCGTTTTGCTCCCAAAAAAATCATACGGCTGTCTTTCGGGAAATGTGGGTAATTGTGTACAGCCAAGACAAGAACATCTGTATCCGGTGAAAAAATATGGAGACTAGAAGCTCCTCTCTTTGTAGCATCAATAGCATGGAGAATTAACTTTGTGTCTGCTTCCTCCTGGGAGCTTTTTAGATGTGCTACAGATAATTGGGTTGCTTCTGCATTTTCTCTATATACAATAACTACACTTATGTTTTTTTCTATTGCTAATGTCAGGAGTTCTCTACTGAGGAATTCGGTTAGTGCATCTTTCGTCTTGGTATGTGAGAGTAGTTTCTGTAAAGTTATTGCTTTTATGCTTGTGTTACTTTAGATCTTGTATCGTGTGGGTGGGATGCCTTTTTGACGACGTAATCTTTCAGCTGCTTTCAGCGAGTTATCCATGTAAGTATCGAAAACAATATGTAATTCTGAAAAAGTTCTGTACTTTGTGAACATTTTATCACAACACTGACGAGCCAAATCTGAGCAAGTAGCTGCATCCTTTAGCTTTAGAGACTGCAGCTCTGCCATACCATCAATTATTACAACAGTTATTTGAGTTCCCACTCACTTCAACGGCTTTCTTTAAGTTCCTTCCACCAGTATCATACGAAACATGATGTAAAGGATACGTTTTTGTTTCTTTTCCACAGAAGAAGCACAATTTCTTATCATAAGCAGGAGTTAGGCGCCTTGTGAATGGCGCTGCGTAACTGGTACTTGCATCAACTTCAGCGTCAATGGCGCTTTCTTGTTGATCTTGCACCTCCTGGTTTTGGAACTTCTTGGCCACAGTGTTTCGTCTCTTTTTATGAGTTATTTTCTTGTAGCATGATAAGTGCCATTCAGCACCCAGTTCCTTTAAATTCTTCACTGATGCATCATCACCAACTGACTTTAAAATATTCTTGCACTCAGGATCATTCCATGAAGATAAAGTGAAAATTGTTTCAGATAATACTTGGTAGGACTCTTCAGAACGATTCATAACAAACTTTTCTTTTGTTGACGATTGACAGATGATGCATGTGCGTGGGTCAACCTTCTTTCTCGTTTTACCCGCCGATATATCAACTTTGGCAACACCCTGCATTGTGATGATGCGAATCGCTTAGAATATCAATGTAGGTACTACCGGTAATAAAAGATATTTATTTTAGTCAGTTCTTATAGTGAACTAAACTTGACATTCAGTAAAACAACGAAATTACTATGAACAGCGGTATTGTGTAATAATAATATTGTTTCGACAACATAATTAATACATTTTACTTTATCTCACGAACGCCTACTCGTAGCACATAGGCTCATAGGACAACTATTGTACAAAAATTTATTATCTTTCATTTTGGTCCTATAACATTTTTTCGTAAAGCTGATGGTTTTGGAGTTATCAACGGATATTTAGATTTTAACTTACCAAAACCCCCTCCCCCCTCAAGAAAACGACAGACACGTCCCGCTGGTGGCCACCAACGCTTTTCGTGTTCCACACGTCCCCCTGAACACACCGATACCACTCTTTACACTTATTCATTCACCGACACACGGAACTACATAACTGTATGCACTATAGCTCTTCCAACACTTTCTGGAATTGTGCAAATAAGTAATGTATTTGCTTTTCGGTTTCCATACTACTGGTTGTTATAGGCATACGACTACGTTAAAATCAAATAAATTTAACAATTACGTCACTATCGGTAATGGGACTGTCCAGAAAAACCTTAAAACGGCACGAAAAAGTCTTATCTAGAGTCTGTGTCACTTAACCTCTAATGTCCAAATAAAATGTTCCAAAAAATGTCTCTAAATGGCTAAATGCACTTAACACTGTTTTTCTGTTCGAAAATAATCCTCGAACAATGTCCAGTAAATTAGTTATCTGTGTTAGCACCAACTTCTAGAATACACTGCCAAACCTTCTCGAACACTTCCGAAAAATCCTCTTGTTAAAATTCCGCTTCTGACATCAGTTGTTACGTATTTCCACCTCTTAGGAAATACCCTGTATAATTCCGTGGGTTCTAAATAATTTTAACAAGGGGTAAATCACTAACACTTTATTTAATAATTTACTGATTATACAAAACTTCTTATTTAACCTAAATAACCTTTACACTTTGTATGCTTCTTATTTAACCTCAGTTTTCACTTTTCAACTTCTTCACTTTTATAAAACTTCCTCTTCTGCGCTGGTAATCGCGCCTATACTCTGAAACTGCCTCTAGATCCATCCAGAAACAATCGAGATAGAATAGAAAACTCTATCTCTGTCTACAAGTTTCCAGTCACTATTAGGCATAGGCGTATTAATCTCCAGTTTCAAGGGGGTCTAATACATAACACTATTTTATTGGAATAAATCGAAATTTTTCAATAAGAACAAGTTGTTATTAGTATTGTATTATCTAATAACTTTTATTACACCTTTAACAACATTTACTAAAGTTTAAACTGCACTAATAAAAGAGGCTAATAAAATGCTTTTTAATAAATGTTATTATTTCACTAGCTATAGTAATTGGAAAACCTATTTGTGTCTAATACCCGCCGAATTGTCATCACGTATTGCGTATATGCCCATAACATTTTTCCAGTTTGTTCTTGTTTTTTACGGTATGGTATGCATAGTACAAGTAGCGTGTCTGTTAATTATTAAAAAAATGATTGACTTACCTGTAGGAAGGTCAATTTTAATTTTCCGAGCTTTTCTTCGAAGATAATTACACACTTTCGTGATTCGGTAGATCACGGAAGCGCGATACTAGTTTGTGTAATTGTCAAGGAAGAAAAGCGAAAGAAAATTATTATTATTAACATTATTATTATATTGAAATATATTCTTTATAGAATTTTGCAAACAGCAAAAAAAATAACTATCTATAACTAAAAGAAAAACTTTGTGTAAAAACATTAATGAAATCTTTTCTTTCGATTTCTGGTTATGCTAGCAGTTCAAAATCCTAAAATGAATTTGTCTCATTTCTTATTTGATAATTCTCATTCTAACACTAGCATCCACACAGTCCCCTACGATCATGAAGATTCAGTTAAAAATGAGAACAAAGGCCTAAAATGAATTTATTTATCTATCATTCTGATTCTTGGAAATGCTTAGCCTTTGAAACGTTTCTCGCCCTTATTCTGGAGATCATCAGAAAGACATAAAACCACTCATAAATATGTTTCATGCAAAACCAAGACAATTTCTATGAATAAGTGTGAAATAATTATATTTGACATTATTAAACATTATTATTATAATCTATAAATTTCCTTTAGTTGAGTGGGGCTTAGACTTCTATGTTGAGGATGCATTCGAAGGTAAGAATATTTTTAATTTTAGATGTAGGTAATGTATACAGTGCGTCCATAACGACATTTTTAGTCAAATGCACGACTTTTTAAATTTTTTTGAAATAAGTAGATTTTTTATTTTAAATTGCTGTATTGAATGAAATTTCAATATACAAGCGATTTGCATTGAAATAATGGTCATCGGTTTTTTTGTATTGAAGCACCCCGTATACAGGCCGGTTATACATAAATTTATTTCCGCATTTATTTATTAAATTTAACATATTTCTTGACTTCCATGTAAACACCTACAAAATCAAACATTACAGGTACAAAATAAAAACATTTTAATTCGTAATTTAGCTTTAAAATCGAGATTCTTATGAAATGCTTAAATATTAAAATTCATAATATGTAAAGGAATAATATTACATGCATTTTTAAAACCTCCTAAAAGAGTGCATTTTGTGTGTCGAGTCCAGCTAGGGGAGATTATTTTATCTAAACAAGTAAAGTCGATGCGAGCGATAATGATCCATAGGTAGAGAACTTTAGGGCGAAAACGCTTTCTGAAAGAATGTTAAGTACATTTGTTACATCGACGTCGAGCACCGAGAACCTTTACTAGCTATCTCATTTACACTTTCGGGTTTTCTATATTCTTTCTTTGCCGAGGTTTCATATAAAACGTCGATTTTGGGGATCGGGGAGGATTATTATTCCAACTACCGCGTGCAGAGCTCTATTCACCTAGTGTTGCTGCGTAATTTGGCTGGTTAAATCTGCAGGGCACTATTTTCTTAGTGCAGCTGTATACTAGTAGATAACTTCGGTTAGATACTGTAGTTTAACTGGTTTAATATGCAGAGCGCTATTTGGGTAAAGTTCAGTTAAATTTACTGTCAATCCGCGAGTCGTAATTTGGGGATCAAGTAATTATTATTGTTCATACTACCGCGTGTAGAACTCTATTTAAATGGTGTTGCTGTGATTTGGCTGGTTGAACCTGCAGGGCACTATTGTCTTAGTGCAGCTGTATACTAGTATAACTTCGGTTACATACTGTAATTTGATCGGTTTAATCTGCAGGACACTATTTGAGTATTGTTCTTTTGTTCCGCGAGCCGTAACTAGGGTTTAAAACTACTATTTTATTTCCGCGTTTCGCAGAGCACCGGATTCTGCCAACATAGTATTCTCGCTAAATAAGATGCAGGGGGAGCACGAGATAATCTCCACAGCCGGGGGAGGGCCATTAGGCGACCTCACCTTATATCGAAATACAGGTAAAATTACTAAATTATTCGAACTTATTTTATTTGCTAATTTATGAATAAGGCATAGCGTAAAGTCACGGGTTATTTTACAAATACTCTAAATTAAATTCCTAGGGTAAAATAAACTCCCACACGACTCTATATTTTATGTACAAAACACGGGCACTATTCGAAACGTAATTATTAACTGTGGTATCTAGACAACCAAATACTGGGTAGGAAAATATGTACCAAATTATTTTATAAACATAATAATTTTCTAGCAACTTTATAGTGAAAAAATTGATTGTGCATTTTAAATTTTAATTACTCAGAATTATACTGAGTTGGGATAAACTTTAGTTTATGATGAGGTATGGAATATCTGAGAAATGTTCAGTACAATTACACGGTAGTTTGTTGACCTTTCAACACCTACAACAGCTGTGTTTAAGGCGACGTTTGTTTGGTACACTGTCTCCGGACCGCCCGGGGTGCACGATTTGGGTCATCTGTGAGCAAACCACAGGGATGGTCTACAAGTGTGCACTTCGGACAGCTGGGGTAGAAAAGAATTATACAATTGCAAAACATGATAAGATCTGGTTACTCTCTTTTGATGTCAATTACAGCAGCGGGCCGTTGTCCGCGGCGAACTGAAATATTCTTTCTGATTGTTCTCGCAACTTTCTACGACACATAACAAAATCTTCACAACAAAAGTGTTTCAGTCTGTGCTCACGTTCGTAGGCAGATTTGTACACTAAAAAAATATCTTAGCAACAAAAGGGTTTCAGTCTGTGCTCACATTCGTAGGCAGATTCGTGCCCAAAATATCTTCGCAAAACGACGGTTGTAGAGACAATCAAGGGAAGTTTTAGTTTACCGTTGTTTCATGATTTGGGAAATATCCGAGCAGTACACCAGACTTTACATGTACTAAAGTCATATTTAAACCTTTCAGCATTTAACAAGAATTCTCGTTATAACCACAGTCATTGACTTGTGGTTATCTGCGTATTGAATTGACCATTTCTCAGGAATAATAAAAGTGACAATTTGTCCCAGCAAGGTATATTTACTGGAGTGTGTTTCTTTAAAACCATATTACAAGTACAATTTATTTTTCTATGGCACTTGCCCAACTGCAA
This sequence comes from Stenurella melanura, assembly GCA_963583905.1. Lineage (NCBI taxonomy): Eukaryota > Metazoa > Arthropoda > Insecta > Coleoptera > Cerambycidae > Stenurella > Stenurella melanura. Next base: position 202,730,131 of record OY757309.1, read on the forward strand.
TATGCACATAAATACATACATCTTTATTTTACCGTTGAATACTGTTTGCGAAAATGGACTGAAAATAAATGTCTTAAAATCTCTTCCGACTTTTATTAATTATTTTAACTTTTGAATAAATAAGAATTAATACAATAAATAAAAACTAAGTAAACATAAGGTTTACTCTTACTTTTGAGAATATGAATTAAATAATATTCTAAACAAATTCAAACTAAGTAAACATAAAGTTTACTATTACTTTGTGAATGTGAGCTAAATAAGATTCTAAAGAAAATTCTAATCTAAGTAAACATAAGGTTTACTATTACTTTTGAGAATGTGAATTAAAGAACATACTAAAGAAAATTAAGTAAATATGAGATTTACTACCACAGGTACGTATGAACAAACAAGTAAACTAATATCCATAAATCGAAACAAGTAATATCAAACTTTAAAAAGAACTATGGTAACAATAAACTACAAAACACAACGTAAACTTGAGTCCTACCACTAATAACTAGACGATCACGTAAATGGCCAAACATGTATAATTATCTTAATAATTATACATCTAGGGGAAAGGGGTACGTTTCTGATATTATAATAAAACAGAATTTAACAAGAAAAAGAACGAGACGGGTGGGGGGTGTTTCACTGGTGCCGCGACCAGGATATAAAGTCATAAATTGATATTATTTTTGTTTCGTTGATATTATTCTGTTCCTTTAATTTCTGACATTGTCTATTGTTCTTCAAACAACAGACATTGTTATCGTGTTACAAAGATATAGAGTCGTGAAAGTGATGTAATTGTATTTTGTGTTTCTTTAATTTCTGATACTGCCAATTTTCTGCAAATACAGGTAACGATGAATCCACCGACGACAGCAGCCTACCCACCACCGATCCGGAAGCCGTTGCCCCGCCTCCGCCGCCGCCACCCACATTGGAAGAAAAAGTTGACCTGCTGATGCAGACAGTACGAGAAATGCAAGAAAACCAACGCCGCCTGTATACTCAGTTGGGAAAGAGTATAGTAGCCATGCATAGAGAACGACAAACCGCCACCGCTGACCTCCGACGGCAAATCCAAGAAATTGCCGCCTCCAGAGACACAACTACCTCTAGTGTCTCGACGTTTCCTACTAACGACGGCCGTCCCATATACATCACACCGAGTCCGCCAATGCCAAAGTTCCAGGGTAAAAACAAACACCCTGTGAAGTACCTGACTGAGTTGGAAATGTACCTACAACGAATGAATGTACCTGAAGAAAATAAATTGGACGTGGTACACGAATCTCTGACCGGAGAAGCACAAGACTGGGCGTCTATCTATAAAATTTGCTGGGAAAGTTTCGACGACTTTAAAGCAGACTTCCTCAGTGGTTTCTGGTCTGAGGAGGAGCAGAACAAACTTCGTCGTCTCCTATCTACGCACCGCTGGTCTCGCAAAGATGGGCGCAATATGGAAGCACATTTTGCACACTACGTCGGTTTGGCACGTTTATTAACCGAACCGCTCCCAGAAGCTACCTTGGTAACCGAATTAATGAAACATTTTCCACCAAATATCCAGTCACTTTGGCAACTTAAGGAAAATAAATCGATTGCGGGCGCTGCCGAATTTCTCCGACTCCAGGAGAATATTCTAACGCCCACCACCTCCTCGACGCTGCCTCATAACAAACCATCATCTACCACGCCCACAAGTCCAAGCAAACGATACCGATGGGATAGGGGAGACAGGGGCACTGGAGATGAACCTATACAAAATAATTCCCGATCTGGAGACAAACAGCATACAAATGAAAATAACCTGTGGCATTGACCGTCTTCCTGATCAACCTGCTATAACCACTTAACTCTACAATGTACATCATAATATTGACAAATTTAACCATGGCAGTTGGCTATTCTCTCTGTCGAAATATCAACTATCACATTACTAGACACTAGCAACGAGTTGTCCTGCACTTCAGAGTAAATATACCTCGACAAACTCGAGCGTACCAACAACCCACATTCCCACTGTGGGCAATGTCAATTGAAAATGATTTGGCATCCAAAAAAAAAAGGCGGCACTCAACAATCAATGCTAAAAATATAAACTCTCTGAAGACGGCTTGATGTACATATCGTCGTATTGTACTTGAACTTAAGTCACTACAAATCTCTGACATGTATTGGCTATGGCTACACAACAACTCCAGAGGCGTGCCAAATATGGAGTCAAAATGGAAATCAACGGATGACGGAGATGTGGGTGGTTCCGTCGGAAGGCGATGCATGGATGCCATCACCGAGGCCTACTGGGAGTTTACGTCGCGGGGGAGAGCGACGCCACCGCCGGACCAAAGAATATTCCGAAGATCTGGGTCTCACGACAACAACGAGTATGCGTAGAGGGCGAAAGGAAAAATGGTGAGGGACGTTATTAGATTCATTCTTGCTTTATATTTCGTAAATTTTATTCTCATATTTAAATCACATACAGGGCTAATTTTATTTGCTATCATTTTAAAGTTAGGGTCAATTAAGTTTTGGGAAACATAAATATTGGTTAACATTTTTTTAACATTTTTTTTGCACCAGAAATATAACTTAACGTAAATAAACCGTTTCGTTTTGCAAGCAATTTCTCCAGGGGTACCCTTTGCAACAGGAAAATATCAGCTCATATCAGTATTAATATCGGTTTAAGTAGTCGTCTCCTGGATAGAATCCTGTGACTGGCCTGGTTACAGATTTTTGTCCTACTGGGATAAATTCAGGGAACTCGGGGTCACAACTTTGTTCAGGAGATAAATATTTATTCGACTTAAAAGTTTTAGAGTATCACTGGAGAAAACTAAATTTTGTTTTGACGGATCATTAGAAAATCGAGTAGTGATATTTACGGTGCAGAACACTCTTCAAGTGTACCTAGGTGACAATGTATCATTTTAGAGATTTTCCTTTTTACTTTTTATTTTCTTTCGTGATGCAAATAATTCACGGAAACTTTAAATTGTGTTTTAAATTCTTTCCTTTTATATTTTTTTCTGAACCAAAAATATGCCTTAACGTATATAAAATTTTTGCTTTGCAATAAATTTTTCCAGGGCTATCCTTTACCACAGTAAAATGTCTGGTCATAACGTTATTAATTTCGGTTAGAGTAATCTTCTCCTGGATAGAATCCTGTGACTGGCCTGGTTACAGATCTTTGTCCTACTGGGGTAAATTCAGGGAACTGGGGGTCACCGCTTTTGTTCAGGAGATAAATTTTGTTACCGACTTAAAATTATTTTTGATAGCTCTGGAGAAAGGTAAATTTTGTTGTACGAATCGTTGGATAGCCGCGGCGGTGATATTTACGGTGCAGAACATACTTCAGGTGTACTTAGATAGAAATATAACCAAATTAGGGAATTCCTTTATTTAATATCTTTGTATTGCATATAATTTAGGGAAATTTTTATTATTTTTAACTTGTTTCTCTGCGCCAGAAATATGACGTAACGTAAAGAAATATTTTTGCTTTGTAATAAATTTCTTCAGGGGTATCCTTTACCACAGGCAAATGTCAGTTCATATCATTATTAATTTCGGTTAAATTAGTCTTCTCCTGGATGGAACCCTGTGACTGGCCTGGTTACAGATCTTTGTCCTAGGGCTGTTACGGGCCATCAAGAGTATTCCACAACGAGGGAAATATAAACTGACATACACCGGTGTGCAGTACGGAATATGGGGATGAATTCGGGGAACTGGGGGTCATAGCTTTTGTTCAGGAGAAAAGTTCTTCGACTTACATTTTTTTTTAAAGAATATCTCTGGAGAAAGGTAAATTTTGTTTGACGGGTCGTTAGAGAATCGCGGCGGTGATATTTGCGGCGCAGAGCACTCCTCAAGTATAGGTACTTAGGTAGAATTGTAATTTAACTAGGGAATTTTATTTTTTTCTTCACGTCTTTTCGTATTGCAAATATTTGAGGAAAACAGTTACTTAGATCAGAAATCATTAGTAGTTATTTTAATATTTTGTTTAGGAGTGGTATCAGGTTAAAGTTTAAAATTTTATTTTATCATATAGAAATAATGTCTTATTAGATGTTTAAAATGTTGTTTTAACATGGGAATAGTGCCATATTAGATATTCATCTTTTCTTCTTTCAGTAAGAGTTAGGGAAAATATGTAAGTCGTTGGTACCACAGTTTCTAAGTTTACGCGTTTCGTGGCGCATAAAATAATCTACTGCGTGATTATTGTATACGCAACGCGGGGGAGAGTGAAGCACCCCGTATACAGGCCGGTTATACATAAATTTATTTCCGCATTTATTTATTAAATTTAACATATTTCTTGACTTCCATGTAAACACCTACAAAATCAAACATTACAGGTACAAAATAAAAACATTTTAATTCGTAATTTAGCTTTAAAATCGAGATTCTTATGAAATGCTTAAATATTAAAATTCATAATATGTAAAGGAATAATATTACATGCATTTTTAAAACCTCCTAAAAGAGTGCATTTTGTGTGTCGAGTCCAGCTAGGGGAGATTATTTTATCTAAACAAGTAAAGTCGATGCGAGCGATAATGATCCATAGGTAGAGAACTTTAGGGCGAAAACGCTTTCTGAAAGAATGTTAAGTACATTTGTTACATCGACGTCGAGCACCGAGAACCTTTACTAGCTATCTCATTTACACTTTCGGGTTTTCTATATTCTTTCTTTGCCGAGGTTTCATATAAAACGTCGATTTTGGGGATCGGGGAGGATTATTATTCCAACTACCGCGTGCAGAGCTCTATTCACCTAGTGTTGCTGCGTAATTTGGCTGGTTAAATCTGCAGGGCACTATTTTCTTAGTGCAGCTGTATACTAGTAGATAACTTCGGTTAGATACTGTAGTTTAACTGGTTTAATATGCAGAGCGCTATTTGGGTAAAGTTCAGTTAAATTTACTGTCAATCCGCGAGTCGTAATTTGGGGATCAAGTAATTATTATTGTTCATACTACCGCGTGTAGAACTCTATTTAAATGGTGTTGCTGTGATTTGGCTGGTTGAACCTGCAGGGCACTATTGTCTTAGTGCAGCTGTATACTAGTATAACTTCGGTTACATACTGTAATTTGATCGGTTTAATCTGCAGGACACTATTTGAGTATTGTTCTTTTGTTCCGCGAGCCGTAACTAGGGTTTAAAACTACTATTTTATTTCCGCGTTTCGCAGAGCACCGGATTCTGCCAACATAGTATTCTCGCTAAATAAGATGCAGGGGGAGCACGAGATAATCTCCACAGCCGGGGGAGGGCCATTAGGCGACCTCACCTTATATCGAAATACAGGTAAAATTACTAAATTATTCGAACTTATTTTATTTGCTAATTTATGAATAAGGCATAGCGTAAAGTCACGGGTTATTTTACAAATACTCTAAATTAAATTCCTAGGGTAAAATAAACTCCCACACGACTCTATATTTTATGTACAAAACACGGGCACTATTCGAAACGTAATTATTAACTGTGGTATCTAGACAACCAAATACTGGGTAGGAAAATATGTACCAAATTATTTTATAAACATAATAATTTTCTAGCAACTTTATAGTGAAAAAATTGATTGTGCATTTTAAATTTTAATTACTCAGAATTATACTGAGTTGGGATAAACTTTAGTTTATGATGAGGTATGGAATATCTGAGAAATGTTCAGTACAATTACACGGTAGTTTGTTGACCTTTCAACACCTACAACAGCTGTGTTTAAGGCGACGTTTGTTTGGTACACTGTCTCCGGACCGCCCGGGGTGCACGATTTGGGTCATCTGTGAGCAAACCACAGGGATGGTCTACAAGTGTGCACTTCGGACAGCTGGGGTAGAAAAGAATTATACAATTGCAAAACATGATAAGATCTGGTTACTCTCTTTTGATGTCAATTACAGCAGCGGGCCGTTGTCCGCGGCGAACTGAAATATTCTTTCTGATTGTTCTCGCAACTTTCTACGACACATAACAAAATCTTCACAACAAAAGTGTTTCAGTCTGTGCTCACGTTCGTAGGCAGATTTGTACACTAAAAAAATATCTTAGCAACAAAAGGGTTTCAGTCTGTGCTCACATTCGTAGGCAGATTCGTGCCCAAAATATCTTCGCAAAACGACGGTTGTAGAGACAATCAAGGGAAGTTTTAGTTTACCGTTGTTTCATGATTTGGGAAATATCCGAGCAGTACACCAGACTTTACATGTACTAAAGTCATATTTAAACCTTTCAGCATTTAACAAGAATTCTCGTTATAACCACAGTCATTGACTTGTGGTTATCTGCGTATTGAATTGACCATTTCTCAGGAATAATAAAAGTGACAATTTGTCCCAGCAAGGTATATTTACTGGAGTGTGTTTCTTTAAAACCATATTACAAGTACAATTTATTTTTCTATGGCACTTGCCCAACTGCAATATGCACATAAATACATACATCTTTATTTTACCGTTGAATACTGTTTGCGAAAATGGACTGAAAATAAATGTCTTAAAATCTCTTCCGACTTTTATTAATTATTTTAACTTTTGAATAAATAAGAATTAATACAATAAATAAAAACTAAGTAAACATAAGGTTTACTCTTACTTTTGAGAATATGAATTAAATAATATTCTAAACAAATTCAAACTAAGTAAACATAAAGTTTACTATTACTTTGTGAATGTGAGCTAAATAAGATTCTAAAGAAAATTCTAATCTAAGTAAACATAAGGTTTACTATTACTTTTGAGAATGTGAATTAAAGAACATACTAAAGAAAATTAAGTAAATATGAGATTTACTACCACAGGTACGTATGAACAAACAAGTAAACTAATATCCATAAATCGAAACAAGTAATATCAAACTTTAAAAAGAACTATGGTAACAATAAACTACAAAACACAACGTAAACTTGAGTCCTACCACTAATAACTAGACGATCACGTAAATGGCCAAACATGTATAATTATCTTAATAATTATACATCTAGGGGAAAGGGGTACGTTTCTGATATTATAATAAAACAGAATTTAACAAGAAAAAGAACGAGACGGGTGGGGGGTGTTTCAGTATGTATATTATTCAGTTTTTAGAATCTACATAAAGAGCTAATTCAAAAAAATGTATCACACAACGCTTAAATTTAAAAAGGTTGGCCGATTCCTCATCTCCTATGATTTTGTATTACATTATTTGTTTAGCTTATGTATGAGGGACGCACATGAATTATTACATTATTAACCAACCTTTATGAATGTAAGAGCTGCATTATACTTATTGGAATTAGTTCTTTATGTAAATTCTAAAAATGAATAATATAAGTATAGGATGTTCCATTGTAAAAAAAAATGCCAATAACACTAGTACTCGAATGCAAATTGCCCTAGGTATATATTGAAATTTCATTTGAAAATACGACAATTTGGAATCAAAAGTCATGCGTTTGGTAAAAATGAATTTATGCCCTTGTGGACGCACTGTATACGTTACCTACTTAACAATCTATCTAATCTAAAATAAAAAATATTCTTACCTTCGACTGATCGAATGCATCAACATAGGAGTCTAAGCTCCACTGACCTAAACGCAATTTGTAGATCATATTAATAATGCCGTTAATAATTATTGACAGACACGACACTTGTACCATGAATAAAAAATATTCTTACCTTCGACTGATCGAATGCATCAACATAGGAGTCTAAGCTCCACTGACCTAAACGCAATTTGTAGATCATATTAATAATGCCGTTAATAATTATTGACAGACACGACACTTGTACCATGAATAGGTACCATGCCGTCGATTGCTAAAAAATAATAATTTGTCAATTAATGACTAATTAGGGAATTTAATTAGGTCAATGTTTACGACATCCACTTTATTCATTACCAAAAAACAAAAAATACTGATATATTTCACATTATGTAACTAACAATTTGCCACCTACTATATGTTGTGCAAACACCTGTAACTGCCACAAAAAATTCCAAAAGTTTTACACATTTCATTCTCCATCTCACTCTCACTCACTTCATCACACTACTGTCTCCATTTACAACTGTAGGAGCTGCATTATTATTGTTCCTTGCCCTACTAGAAATGCTAAAACAATGACTTACGCCAAACGACCTTGAACTACGAAAAAAAATTGCAAGAAAACAACAATGCGTCCCTATATTTAATGCAAAAAAAGATAATATTCCTTGCCCTTCTCGAAAAAGTTTTTACAACTGTAACTGTAGGAGTTGCATTATTATTGTTGTTCCTTGCCCTACTAGAAATGCTAAAACAATTACTTACGCCAATTGACCTTGAACTACGAAAAAAATTTGCAACAAAAAAGGAAAAAAGCGTCCCTACATTTCGTGTAAAAAAAGATAATATTCCTTGCCCTTCTCGAAAAAATTTTTTTTTGCAAAATTATAATTTTTTGGCATTTCTAGTAGGGCAAGGAACAATAATAATACAGCCCTTACAGTTGTAAATGGAGACAGAAGTGTGATGCAGTGAGTGAGAGTGAGATGGAGAATGAAATGTGTAAAACTTTTGGAATTTTTTGTGGCAGTTACAGTATTTTTAGTTTTTTGTTAATGAATAAGTGGATGTCGTAAACATTAACCTACCTAATGTTTACGACATCCACTTATTCATTAGTAAAAAACTAAAAATACTGATATATATATTACGTTATCTAAGTAACAATTTGCCACCTACCATGTTGTGCAAACACCTGTAACTGCCACAAAAAATTCCAAAAGTTTTACACATTTCATTCTCCATCTCACTCTCACTCACTGCATCACACTACTGTCTCCATTTACAACTGTAAAGGCTGTATTATTATTGTTCCTTGCCCTACTAGAAATGCCAAAAAATCATAATTTTGCAAAAAAAAATTTTTCCGAGAAGGGCAAGAAATATTATCTTTTTTTTACATTAAATATAGGGACGCATTGTTCTGTTTTTTTTTGCAAATTTTTTTCGTAGTTCAAGGTCGTTTGGCGTAGCATTTCTAGTAGGTCAAGGAACAATAATAATGCAGCCCCTACAGTTGTAAATGGAGACATGGAGACAGTAGTGTGATGCAGTGAGTGAGAGCGAGATGGAGAATGAAATGTGTAACTTTAGGAATTTTTTTTGACAGTTACAGGTGTTTGCACAACATATAGTAGCTGGCAAATTGTTAGTTACATAACACAAAATATATTAGTAATTTTAGTTTTTTGCTAATGAATAAGTGGATGTCGTAAACATTGACCACCGATTTTTCTCTCAGTGTACTTTTAATAACATCTCATCTCGCATTTCGTGCAAAAATGTTTCGGGGAAATTGAACCCCTTGATCGCCCCCTTGCTACGGCTTTGGTGGTCTATTATAATAATACCAACGTCTACTTGATGTAGGTAGGTACTACGACTGGAGGCCCAGCCCAGACGAAGAATACAATGTGGTTACCACAAAATGTTAAAAAACATTTAACATCCACTTTCACAGCATTATTTATATTTGAAAAAAAGTTATAATTGTGTCTTCTTTCATCAACCTAAATATAGTTTTCAAAAAACCCATTTAATCGACTGGCAGAAAAACCCACAAATTAAGTAGGTAGGTACGCGATTTGATTCAAAAATATCTAAGTAATAGATGCGCTTACTTTAATTATTGATATGTTTATTCATTGTTCTGTTGCTTAAACATGAGAACGATGAATAAAAAACATGAAGGCAGACAACTAACGTTCTGACGTAAATAATAAACACCATGTAGGAGGTTTAAAATTTGACTTACCACACAATCAATGCAATAAATAAACAATAGAGTATCACTTATTACCGACTAGCACTTCCTAACACTACACACTGACACTGATTTCACCACAAACTTTAATATCAGTATACCTCGCTTTGCTAGATAAAAACAACCGATACACAGAATGTAAGTTCTTGGAATTATGGCAGCACTCCGATCCTCGAATTCACGGGCGGCGTCACCTCCAGTGGGAGATTTCACTTGGAGCAGCCACTATTTACTTAGTAACTTACTCAAAATAAAAACGTAAGCTTAAAATGCGTTACCTCCTCCCTCTGTGAGCTTAAACTTAATTTTCCTAAAGCTAAAAATCTTGATAGTTATGAGTCATGCCGTATCGAAAAGCCGGTAAGCAACGCTATACTCGGTGAGGTGAGGGTCATATACTTTTTAGTATGAGGGATTAATAGAATAGAACTCGCTTTATAGACTGGCAGTTAGCGAACAAGCAATTGTAAAACCATAAGGTACAAAAAGTTTGACTGTCCACGTAAAACTATTTGTAAAATTATGTATATAGTAATAATATCTAAACCTTCTGCCTCAAAATGGGAAATTTTGACTTGTACTCAAGAAAATAAAACAGTTAAACTAACGCTGTAGCAGTTTCTACTTAGTAAGAATTAGTGGTGTAAAAATATCGTATTTTATTTCTTTCTTCCTTATCCTCGTAGGGGAGTGGAAGTGGGTATTTACAGTTATCATGAAAAAAATAAAATTATAAATGAAAAAAAATTAAAGAAAAGCCTTTTATTTATAAAAATGTACTAAAAAATAAAACATAATTTTTAAATGCATACATTTGGTAACTAAAAGCTTTGGGGACGATCATATAACAGTATTGTACAGTAGAGGAGCGAATTCGAGACTCTATCGTGCCGTTTTTTTTTTCTGGCGTAGAACCAGGTCAAACATGGTAGGTTTTGTTAAGCATGTCACTGGGCATATGAAATCGTATTTCACGACATTTTTTCGTGGTCTGGACCTTTTTAAATTAAAAAAAGGGAAAATATTGCATTTTAAATAAAATGTGTTTTTTTTTGTTTCCACCGCCATATCTTCAAAACTAATGTTGCTATCGACGTTGTTTTTTTTTTTCAATTAAAGTACACACAATAGCGCTTTTAACTGTACTAATGGTTTTTACACAGTTCGCATTTTCATTTCCTTAAAAATTAGGAAAACTAGATATTTGAATTTTACGTATTACAATTTTCACCAATCGATAAACTTTTTTATTTTTGAAAATTTTTATACACATACAGTGAAGCAAATGTAGCCCAAACATTAGAAAAGTTTTTGATATAATTATTTTTTTCCCAATGTGTATCGTTTGGCAACAGCGATTTTTTTTAAAGCGCGCTAAATTAGTCATATGTATTATTGTACACCGCGTACGGAAGGTAGGATAAGATGCGTCTAACTAATAGACTATTCAAATTTATTGACCCCTCACCTTAACCGCGAATATCTCAAAAACGGAGGAACGGAAAAAATTGAAAAAATTATGTGTCTATTGTAAATCATTCACTGAAATTTGAATAATGTATATTGGACAGTTTTGAAGTGCTGCTAAGTTATATTGAAAAATGTCCTACTTTTTAAGGACATTTTGACAATACCAGTTTTAAATCCATTATATATTTTAAAATATGCCTACTATATAAATAATCTTTTAGATGCCGATAAGGCGTGGTATTTTTTGTACGAGGAAATTTTTTCATAATTTTTTATTCTAAAATTTTGCAGTTATTCTAAAAAACACATCATGTTTATTCGGTTATTTATCAAGGTATTTACAAAAATTTTGATAAAATGGTTAATTATATAAAATGTAAGCATTTTCAGAAAAAAGAATTGGTATATATCAAATATTAATTTAGTTATCAAGTGCAATAGATAATATTATTACCCGGGTTCTGCAATATTATCTATTGCACTTGATAACTAAATTAATATTTGGTATATACCAATTCTTTTTTCTGAAAATCCTTACGTTTTATATGCTTAACTATTTTATTAAAAATCTTTTAAATACCTTGATAAATAGCCGAATAAACATGAAGTCATGTTTTTGACAATAACTGCCAAATTTTAGAATAAAAAATGATGAAAGAATTTCTTCGTACAAAAAATGCCGCGCTTTATCGGTATCTAAAATATTATTCATATAGTAGGCATATTTTTCAAGATATAATGAATTTAAAACTGGTATGGTCAAAATCTCCTTAAAAAGTAGGGTATTTTTCAATATAACTTAGCAGAACCTCAAAACCGTCCAATGTACATTATTCAAACTTCAGTGAATAATTTACAATAGACACATAATGAACACATATTTTCTCAAATTTTCTCTGGTCCGCCATTTTTGAGATTTCGCGGTTAAAATGAGGGGTCAATACATTTGAATCGTATATTAGTAGTTTGCGGGATTTAGAGTATACGTATAAATAGTTTTAAATAAATGCGATGCTGTAGAATATTCGCAATTTAGTTTTCTAAAATAATGGAGTGCATTATTTGTAAGAAAATTGCGCGGGATGATGACAAATATGTGGTACCAAGACCTAGGATACAAGGTTTGTTGTCACTAATATCTAGTGCTGAAAAAAGACGACATCGCGGAAATATTGTGTCAGAAAAGATATTTTAAATGACGAAATTTAATTAAAATATCATATAGACTGTCGTATAGGTAGACAAGTTTTGAAAACATGAACGTTTTTTGCAATCATACAGTGCCGCCGAGCCGCGCCGATTTGCAACAGATGCTGCACAGTACTTAATCGAATACGAAATATTAATAATAGATGGAGGATTTAAATTAACAGAAAAAGTAGTTTCACTACATAAACGTCATTCAGAAATGACCAAAAATCTATTTAGCAAACAGCAAGATATACCAGGATGATTTTGCATGCAATGTACGAAACTAAATTTAGCAAACAAACATTGGTGAAATTAGTTGATATAGATGTATTAATTTTACTTACTCTCCTTTTTTCACTAGCAGACAATTTTTGCAAATATAAAAGGTAGTGCAAAGTTTATGAACTAGTTTGTTCTTGTCTTCATTATTTTACTGGTTGCGACACCACTAATGTTTTTTTTTTAATATTTAAAAAATCTGCGTTTGATGTTCTTAAAGAATATTGTTGCTTTTAAAATTATTTAAAAAATTATCGGAATTGCCATTGCTGTCTAAAGAGGAAGCTTTAAAAATCTTTACAAAATTGATTCTAGTACTGCAGAAAAACAAAAGTAAACAAATTCAGATATTAAACGACCAAATTAGCAACAACCACAAACGGAGCTTCCTTCAACTGAAGGCACCTTTTACTACCCATTCTTAAGGTAAACATATATATTTAAATCATAGATTTCCTATCTAATACATTTAGTTATTGCAGGTTTATGCATCAACTTAGAATATCGCACAGAAGCAATATGCCAACTACACTTATAAATGCACATGGTTCAGGACGGAATTTAAGTGACGATGTTTGGACAATATTTTCATTAAGTATTTATTGTTCAGATAAAAATTGTGAAAATGGAAAATATGATTGTGTTAAAGAAGGCCTAAAATGTTGTAACGAGTGTAAATGCCGTACTTGAAATACTGTTATTTAAAGGTTTCGATGAATGTACAGACGAACTAGAATGCTTTTAACGCAGGGCCTACGTAACTAAATACTAATTTTTCAATAGAAAAATAGTTGCAAAAAAATAAAGTTGTTTTATTCCTGCGTCTTGGTTTAATTCAATCAAAAATGTGTAATAACCTACTTATTAGGTGGGTACTTACTTTATAACAATGATTTATATTTACCTGCTTTTAAATATTTTTTACCTTAAAACAACAAAAGGTAGGTTCGTACCTATTTTGGAGCTGTTAATAAAAGCCCGATTAGTACACATGAATCCAACAACCGCAGTCCGCAGGCGGTAAGCAGTATAATGAGAGCCGGGCGTGCAAGAATATGATTTAGCCCGTTTTAAAAAAATCGCTGACTACATACTATAACCTGCACATCAAAAATTATGATTCTAAAAACTTTTTTCATATATTGGCTTCAATTTGTTCACAGCATGTATATACATATTTTCATAAATAAAAATTTTTCTCGATTGCTGAAAAATACATTCACGAAAACAACAACTTTAAGTTTGCTATTATTTTAACAATTAAAAAATATATATTTTACAATCACATTGTACATAGTTAGAAGCGCTATTGTGTCTACTTCAATTTAAAAAAAAAATCAGTTCCATAGCATAATTATTTTTAAAGATATAACGATGGGGACGTTAAAAAACATGTTTCATGGAAAATTCATTTTTTTACAGTTTTTTCGAAATAAAAAAGTTCCAGACCACCAGAAAATGTCGTGAAAAGTGGTTTCATGTACACGATCACCTAATTAAAGAATCGCACCAAGTCTGGTTTGGTTCTACGCCAGTTTTTTTTTTCTCGGAAACTAAGCGTCTTTGCTTCCCAATTTTACTCGTCTACAGATACTTTGCTCAGTTGACCACCCCAATGCTTTTAGTTTCCAAATGTATGAATTTAAACATTATTTTTTACTTTTTAGTAAATTTTTTAATAAAAGCTTTGCTTTAAAAATATGTTTTATTTATAATTTTATTTTTTACTTTTTAGTCTACTTGTTTTACCGACAGACAAAACCCCTTCATTTGATACCCATGTCAAGGGGGTTGTAAAGAAAGCGGTAATACGCCATATTGGATTTATAATGACGTTACAAGGTTTATCGTATTTTACTCGTCAAACCCTTTCATTTCATACCCATATCAAGGGGGTTGTGAAGAAAAAGATGATTCACCATCTTGGCACGTTCTCCATATTGGATTTAGAACGATATTAGATACACTATATTGCATTACACGTATGTAGGTCACCGGACCTACAAAATTTCTGTCTTTTGGTCTGTCTGCCTGTCTGCATGTTGCACGGTGGGGTTAAAAAAAAAATTACCATTCAAAATTCTCTACAATTAAAGGCTGTAGATAATTTTGAATGGTAATTTTTTTTGTCTGGCTACAAAACTGTCGAGACAGATATTTGAAAGAAATCGAAATTGAACTTACATATGTCGTTATAGTTGATCATATCGGTCGAATAAGCAGAAAAATCAAAATAATCACATAAATTGACCAAATTACGGTTACTTCTTTCTTTTCTTATTCGGCTTTGAGTAAGTAAATTAGAATATACTTTAGCCGTTTAGAAGATAAATTGAGTTTTCCACTTACAGTTTTGAGCCGCTTCGAAATGCGCCAAAAATGAGAATTCTCCGGGAGTTTCGTAAGACCGGGCTCATCGATTGATAATTCTTACTATTCAAAGCCCCTGAAAAAAATGAAACTAACATAAAATGTAGAGAAAAGTCTCAGCTTTAATGTGGAACTATTCACAAAATTCATAAAGAATTTTATCATAGAGAAAAAGTATTAGAAGATGGCTTAGTAAACTTTGTACAGTTGATCCACAGATTTATTCATATCTTTGCCGGGAGTCGTTAAGAATGATAACACAGCCCCACAAAAAAAAAAGTTTTGACCTAGCAATGAGACGAGTATATCCTTATGTATTTTTGATCGCTGATTCCGATTCTGGGGTCAAAATAAGTCGTACACCCTCAAAAAAAAATTTTAGAGCCAAAAAACACCTCCTGAATAGGGTATATATGAGATAACACTCTGAAAATGATGTTATCATTTTAATCAATCGTTTTGTTTAATATTTTCGGGAAAAATTGAATGTATTACGATAAAAAATAAAGGTGAGTTGCAGCGTTCACCCTATCGGTATGAAACACACCCCCATAGAGGGTGAGAACCGCCCTCATCTGCCATCGATGACTGAAAAACATCTAAAAATGTTTAAGTTTCGTTTGCAATAAGCTGACGTAGAATTCACGTAATACCCCAAAACTATCCCTATAGCGTTATGAAAAACAACCCTTAACTTCAATTACAGAAAAAAGAAAGGAAAAAATATAAAATTTTATAACGATTTCATTATATGGATGTTCTTATTTGCAGAGATCCTTATGGCTAGGATATTAACAGTCATTTGTCACCAATTTTAACACTATTTGGGTATAAAACGCATCCCTGAAGGGGGTGAGAAGTACTCTTACGTTAGTAGCTTTTAATTCTTCTTTTTTTAATATTTTTTTTATGGTATGGTTCTTTGCAAACCTAACGAAATTGTTATCAAATTTCGTGTTTTTTCCTTTCTATTTTCTGTAATTGAAGTTAAGGGTTGTTTTTCATAACGCTATAGGGGTATTTATCAAACCAATTGATAACGACAATGACTGAAAAACATCTCAAAATGTTTAAGTTTCATTAGGTTTGCAACAAACTGACGTAGAATTCACGTAATACCCCAAAACTATCCCTATAGCGTTATGAAAAACAACCCTTAACTTCAATTACAGAAAAATGAAAGGAAAAAACATCAAATTTGATAACGATTTCATTATATGGATGTTCTTATTTGCAGAGATCCTTATGGCTAGGATATTAGCAGTCACTTGTCACCAATCTTAACACCATTTGGGTATAAAACGCATCCCTGAAGGGGATGAGAAGTACTCTTACGTTAGTAGCTTTTAATTCTTGTTTTTTTAATCTTTTTTTTATGGTCGGGTTCTTTGCAAACCTAACGAAATTGTTATCAAATTTCATGTTTTTTCTTTTCTATTTTCTGTAATTGAAGTTAAGGGTTGTTTTTCATAACGCTATAGGGGTAGTTTATTGCAAACCTAACGAAACAACATTTTTAGATGTTTTTCAGTCATTGTCGTTATCAATTGGTTTGATGGCAGATGAGGGTGTGTCTCACCCTCTATGGGGGTGCGTTTCATACCGATAGGGTGAACGCTGTAATTTACCTTTATTTTTATCGTAATACATTCAATCTTTCCCGAAAATATTAAACAAAACGATTGATTAAAATGATAACATCATTGGGGTGCGTTTCATACCGATAGGGTGATGCAATTCACCTTTATTTTTATCGTAATACATTCAATTTTTCCCGAAAATATTAAACAAAATGAATGATAACATCATTTTCAGAGCGTTATCTCACATATACCCTATTCAGAAGGTGTTTTTTGGCTCAAATTTTTTTTTTTGCGGGTGTACGACTTTTTTGACCCCGGAATCGGAATCAGCGATCAAAAATACATAAGGATATACTCGTCTCATTGCTAGGTCAGAACATTTTTTTTTTGTGGGGCTATGTAATTCATTTTGGTAATATATTCTTATATAATAATATATTAATCCAATTAATATTTTATTGCAATTACTTTTGTTGGAGAAATATGCCTTGCGAGCAAAGTAGAGGGTTAATTTCTCATCGACCAGTCACCTCCAAATTTTAGGGTTCAATTCGCTATATCTTAATTAATAATAATAGCACAACCTTAATTTTTGAATTATAAGTACAATAAAACATATTCTTTGGAATGACTAGAGTTTTTTAAATGCGTGCAGTACTTTTTGAATTTGTCTACATTATTCATACACGTTCAGAAAATGCAGTTAACATTCTTCAATGAGATTTTCACGAAATATAGATTAAAGTGTGTGGAATCGAATCCATGCAGTGAAAAAGTGCCCATTGTTACGGAAGAAATAGGGAGGATGCATAAATTCAAATATATGAATAAATCAACTGTATAAATAATAATAATAATAATAATATCCGCAACAGGAATAATACCTCAAAACACCATCAAACAAACAGAAGAATTGGACATAAAGTACTTATCGCCGAATTTACAAAAATCTGTTATACTAGACACATGTCACATTGTACGAAGTTTCTTATCGATTCAAAACTAATATGCTGAAAAACTTGACAAATGTCCGTCTGAAGCAACCTACCATCGAAGATAAACCGTTGAAAAACGAGACTACAAAGACAATAATAATAATAATTTATTAACCATGTTGATACAAATACAGTATATATGGCAAGTCAACAATAATTAGTGTATAACATAATGATAATAATAATAGCAATAATATAAATTCACCACTAAAAAACGATACAATTCAGCATATACGGCGGCAAATGGCAATACATGGTAGAGATAATATAATGATAAAATTTGATGATAAGAATAACAAACAAATAAATAAAAATTAAGTAAAACATAACTAACAATGTGACAAATATAAGACAAACAACATTCATTTATTCAATTTTACTCTTATTTTGAAGAAAACCGTTGGCAAATGGTCAAAAAAGTATAAAACTAATGTAAGACAAAACTAATATAAGACATATGACGGACAACATTCAAATAAGTTGATTATATAAAACAAAATTAAAAATCAGTCTGTAAATATTCTGTAACTGAATAAAAGGAAGATTTTAATAATAAACATTTCACTTCTTTTTTAAACAGATGAATGACATTTATTCGCTTTATGTGCAACGGTAATTTATTAAATAATTTTATAGGCATTACTTTTAGACTTTTTGCTAAACTGGATAAGGTATGAGGTGGAATATTTAGTGAGTAGTTTTCCCGAAGATTATGACCACTACTAACACAAGTATCATGTCTACTATTAAAATGAATTAAATTATTTTTTATGTGCAATACAGAATGTAAAATGAATAGTGACGGAGCCGTCAAAATTCCTAACTCCCTAAAAAGATTCCTACATGAATATTGCGGTGGTTTGAAAGACATTGTACGAATAATTTTTTTTTGAAGAATAAATACATCATTAAAACGAGCGCAATTTCCCCAACATATTATGCAATAACTTAACTGAGACTGAATATGTGCAAAATAATACATTTTCAAGATGTGAATGTTGACGGAAGATCGTAACTGCCAAATAACAAAGCACTGGGCCGATAATTTTTTATTTACATGATCAATGTGATTACCCCAATTCAATAGGGGATCTATGTAAACGCCGAGAAATTTAACATTATTACTTTGAGTTATAGAACGATTGTCATGTTTAACAAGTAAGCTATAATCAGTTGCCCTAGTTGAGAACAATAATAAGTCTGTTTTTAAATGATTTAAAGCTAGACCCAAGGAGGTACAGTAATCGTGCATAGCTTTTACTGTTGCAGTGGCTTTACAACTCAGCTTATCAATAGAGTTAGAATCAATTGCAATTGTGGTATCATCTGCAAAAAGAGCTATAAATACATTTTCCAGGTTACACCCAATATGATTTATAAATATAATAAATAATAACGGCCCCAAAATACTGCCTTGCGGCACGCCAGTGGAGACCGCCAGTGGGTTAGATGTTGAGCTATTACCAGGATTATTTAATGTAACAAACTGAGTTCTCCCATTTAGATAGGACTCTATCCAACTAAGGGCTGTGCCACGAATGCCATAGTGTTCAAGCGTATCTAATAATAATTTATGGTTAATAGTATCGAAAGCACGGCTTAAATAAAAAAAACAGACAGGCAGTTTTCGATTTCTTTTCGAAGTTATCCAAGATATAATTACAAAGAGACACGACTGCATCTTTTGTTGATAGACCTTTCGAGAAGCCAAACTGATAAGGGGATAACAGATTATGTTTTGATATAAAAATTTGTATGAATTTTGTGATTAGTTCCACATTAAAGCCGAGGCTTTTCTCTAACATTTTATGTTATTTTCATTTTATTAGGGGCTCTGAAGAGTAAGAATTATCGATAGATGGGTCCGGTCGTACGAAAATCCCGGAGAATTCTCATTTTCCGCGCGTTTCGAAGCGGCTCAAAACTATAAGTGGAAAACTAGATTTATCTTCTAAACGGCTTAAGGTGGCCATTCCCTAGAAAGAGACATCCGATAGGGAAATATTTATTATTTTGGCCATAACTTTTTTTTCTTAGTAGGTACGTATATTTAAAAAAACTATAAGACTACCTAAGTAGAACCATAACAAGACTACTGAATCTTATAAATATAGCGACAAAAAATTAGAAAACCGCGTAGGTATTTACATTTTAGAATTAGAACTAGCAAAACTGAAACTGTGGAGATCTTCGCATGAATTAAATATGGATTCAATGAAGAGAAATAAAGAAATACTTCTTCTATTACTTCTAATATCAAACGGAAAAGAAATTCCCAGATTTGATGAAAAACGCTGGAACTATCTTCGCTAAAGTAACTAGAAAATTTTGGTAGCGGGATGTCGTAGTATTATTAGTGATATAATAAAGAAATTAATTAAACCAAAATAATCATAAATATAAACAAAGTCGATAGAGGTATTTATATAGATCTTCCCTCTTTATTTATACAGGGTGGTCACTCTAATAAATGATTAATTAGGACACGCCATAGGAAAATAATAATCGAAATGTAATTATCACTATTGCTACAAAAAAAAAAACGATAATTTTGGTTAAATAAAATATATATAGTGGTCATGCGACAGAAAAAATAAATATTAAATAAAAGGAGTCGAATATGTAAGGCTTGCGTAAGTACCTTCACAAATACACCATTGTTGAATTATATCTTAGGATGACCACCCTGTGTATTTTTCAATAAAAGTATAAAAGGTGTCCGTCTTCCTTGCCAATTGTGCCATCGATCATATTTGTTTGACTGATTGATCGATTGATTTCCAGCGTAATGCGAAAATTGCTGCCGATTCCGTACATCCATGGAAGTTCGTTCCAACACGTAGCTTAGTCCACCGTCGAACACGCCCAACGGATGGCCAAACCGCGTGCCGGAACCAAACCTCGGATGTTTTATATACCGCCGAACCGCCTGCTTACGCCGAGTTGTACATTGGACAAGTTTGTTGTTAGTAGCGAGAGTCACATGACACATGAGGTAGGAATATAGGAATATAGTGAAGGTGTTTGTGAGATGCTTCTTTTAGGTTTCCATGCTGCTTTTAAGTTTCCATCTATCATCTCCTCATTTATGCTTCTTCTAAGTTTTCTGTTTCTCCTGTTTCTGAATCTAGCAGCTTTTATTTTAACTTTTTTATTTTATTAACCGTTCCACAGGTAAATATCCATTTACGGTGGAAGTGCTGGGAAGGGCCCTATCTAGCGGTAAAAAATAAGAGCTTTTTATATCGGGTTATGAGGAAGAGGATCGAGGGAATATTTTGTGCATCCTGTATACGTTTTTTTTTTTATTTGAACAATCAGTTTTAATTTCCGTTTCCGCTCTCCAATTGGCCGCTTTTCAATTCTGAGTATTTTTCTCTTTCATTACCTATATTTAATACATTTTCAATTTTACTTTTAAATTTTTCTGTGTTGTGTAATAAGTAAAAATTAATATACAAACAATAAACAAACAAACAGGCAAATACAATTAATAGACTAGACTAATAAACTGGGTTGTTAATAAATTAGTTATTATATTAAGTTAATAAATTAAATTAATATAGCTTAGCTTTTTGGTTGTTGGTCTATCCTCTAATTTCTTTATTTACACTTGACTTCGCATGTATATCTCTGCAGGAGAGTTGTTTATATACGCTTTTAGTGATACTAATAACTAAATATCAAATATCAGCTATATGAAATAGTCAAATTTATGCTAATTTATATCAGCTTATGTAGTAGGATTGTCCACATTTTAATTCAACCCATTTCCGCACGTTTTTCACCGTTTTTACACCGTGTCTGTGTAATCAATAATAGAGGAAAGGAAGTAAATAACTGTAAAATGCACATTGTAGCAGGGAGAGGATGTAAAAAATTGAAAAATACACATTACAGGGTTCGTGAGGATTGATTTTTGTAATATTTGAAAATTTTAACTGTAAATTAATTTATTTTCTATTTCTGATGACTATTATTTTGCGTTTTTCTGATTTTCTCGAATTGTTATTTAATTTTGTAAATACCATGAAAAAAAGTCAGTGCTTGCACTATGTTTCTACAACATGCTTTTACTAAAACTAAAAGTTGTAGATTCTTCCATGACCTCGAATGATCTGTTGGTACATCAGAGATACCTACGTTACTAATTTTTTTGTTCCTAATAATTTGAATTTATGTGATCCACCCACATGGTTGCCTGCTGAGATATTACATTTTTGCTCTTATGTTCATTTAGAATATCCATAGAATTGATATTTTATTCATTATTATTGATTTAGGTTTGGGTTGTAATTTAATAAAAATACCTATTTACGGTTTAGCTTTTTAACACGTTTTAAATCACGAGAGTGCAGGCAGAACACACTAAAAATATTTCATTTTATTAAAATGCCCTTTTAAAGTACGTGAGACTTGAGTGTGGTCTGTTCCCAGGACCATAAATTTAAACTAATGTGTGGCGCGCTGGCGCCCCCTAGGGACTGGAGCTGGTAGCTCATGATGAATAGAAGCTGAAAATTAAGTATAAATGGTTAGGCAACCAGTAATACACGCCATCTCTTCTGGAGGCTAGTAGATGGCTCTAGAGTTATACATTGTTCTAGATGTATATTCTCGAAAAGGTTAGAGTATATGCTAGATTTTTCTGGATGTTATTCTGTTAAATATTCGCGAAAATCAAACAAATGAACCCAAGAGGGATTTATCGTCGATACACACAAATTCACCAATACGTGAGAGCGATTTAGATATTACGACTTTCCGCTGTTACTATACAAACTTTTCCTTATAGGTGAATTCCTTTGTATCGAAGGTAAATCCCCCTTGGGTTCATTTGTTTGATTTTCGCGAATATAAGGCGCGATTCACGGCGGAGGAAGAAGAAGTTGTAAAGTAACAAGTGAGGTTAGAAATACGAAGTGTAAATATAAACATTGTAAAGGTTATTTTAGACAGTAAAAGTGCATTTTAGTTTGTTTAAGAAAGAGTATTGTGTAGTTATTAGTAAATTATTAAATAAAGTATTAGTGTTTATCCCTTGCTGAATTTATTTGGACCCCACGGATCCTGAAGGGGTGGTTCAGGGGTGAAAGTACGCGACAAATGTAAACTTTCACGCTTATTTCTCGTATGGCTCTTGTAAACATAGTCTATCAATACGTAATTTTAACAATTTTTCCAAGATTTCCTGTCTATAATTTGGTATGTTGCACTATTTAATTCTGATTACATGTTTCCATGAATGTTAGCGGATCAGATTTTAATAAATTAACTATACCTATACAGAATGTGATTTTTTCTACATTTTTAACATATGGTATAATATGTATCGAATTATTCCAGTGTGTTGGTTTTCTTTAAAAAAATGCAATATAAACATACACATCTCTACGCCTGTGACGTCTGTCTTCCTATAACCTTGACCTTTCAAATTATGTTTTGCGTCTCAGGTGTTTACTATCCAGCCGGCGTTTTTAAAATAATACAACATAGTAAGGAGCAATACCTACCTCGTTTTTATCGAATACCTATCAAGCTATAGATTGCCGCATGAACACCACGTGAATAAAAAGTTTCGAATAGCATCTTTTCTTAAAATAATGCGACAATTTTTAGTTGGTACTTTATTTTATATGTAACAAAATATTGCCCTGCAAATTTTTATCAAGGCAGGAACGACAAATAAAAAGTTATGGTACTTCATGTGCAAATATAATGAATGTTGTCTGTAGATTTAATTACTAAATAAAATGTCTTCGGCCATGCCTCATACAACTCACAATGATATTTATTCTAAGTGATGATAAGGTTATGCAACTAAATTTACAAGATATAGTTTCACAGGTTGTCAACTTACTGCAAGGGTAACCCCAGGGTAAACTTCATACTCAGCCAATTTTTACATCTTTTTCAGTGCCGGTTTTAAATATAAATTGCCCCTAGGCTCAGGTCAATTTTGCGTCCCGTCCCCGGGGGCTTGCTATCAGTTTATGGGCACTTACCACATAGATGAAAAGCAACGGCG
This sequence comes from Stenurella melanura, assembly GCA_963583905.1. NCBI lineage: Eukaryota > Metazoa > Arthropoda > Insecta > Coleoptera > Cerambycidae > Stenurella > Stenurella melanura. Next base: position 202,753,870 of record OY757309.1, read on the forward strand.
ACCGGGTCTATGAGGTCTAGTCAGAGAACCGGCCCTGAATTTTTTATATAATTACTAGGTACACATTTTATAAACTACTAGCAGTTTTTTTTGTAAATAATATTAGTTCTAGGCATCTTTACTTTACTTTTGTGATCCCAACCTAGTTAGTGAAATAATCGTTGGCATAAAACAAAGTAAAAAAAGTAGCATTCAACAAACTCGCAACCCTTGGATTTTAAGTTTCGAATTTAACCACCAGACTGACCTATCATCCATTACGCTACAACGTGATATAATGGGTACAGCGGTAAGTCATATTTCGACGGTTAGATACTGTATTATGAAAAATATTCTCGAATTTATATTAGTAAAATTATTGTATAAATAAATAATAGAGAGTTCTTACCATTTCATAAGATTCAATTAAAAATCATAAAAATTAGGAGGACAATTAAAAAAAATACTGATAGATTTTGTTAAAAAACAATATAGGGTCTTTCCTCTAGTTAACACTCTCGAAATTTCATACAATCGGATATTTTTCTTTCTTAACTTATCGTGCTTACAGGAAAAGTGACGTATGGATGAACAGACGGACCGACGGATATTTTGAAAGTTGTTCAGAATTCGATTGGTGTGTGCAGATACAGGGAAAACAAGCTAACCTTATACTCTTCGCCGATTTACTGCACTGTTTATATAGTTGTTGCACATTCTATAGGATACTCGTCACAGCTTTTTTTTGTAAATAATATTAGTTTTAGTCATTTTTTGTTTAATTACAAAATATACAAAAAACATTTTTCAATTTAAATAATTAATAACTTTTTTATTTATTCATCGATACTGTTAAAAAACATCAAGGTTTTTCCTCTAGCTAACGCTAACTTACTGCCCATATTTCAATACAATCGGACTTTTCGTTCTTAAGTTATCGTGCCTACAAGAAACATGACGGACGGACAGTCAGACAGACGGACGGACGGCCAGGTGGACAGACGGACGGCCATTTTGAAAGTTGTTCAGAATTCGAATTCGTGATCGATCACCAACACAGTGATATGAACATTTTTTCTCTACGAGCAATATTATCGGTTTTAGAAATGTGCCGATCGAATGCAATATACTCTTCGTTTTGTATTTGCGAAGAGTATAATAATGATTCATTAAAAAATTACTTAATTTTTTATGTTATTTACATAACTATGGTAAATTGGTGCATCGTCTGGTAGCAAATAATTTTACGTCGTAGCTTAAACTGATTGATCACGTTTGCTTGAACTCATAGTGTTGTCTCTTTCATAGTGTTGTTCCTTTCAGAAAAGCAGGATTTTCTTCATACAGTCAAATAATAACGACCAAAAGTTAGAATATCCCCATCACTAAAAATATATTTAGTTTCACAATGCCAAAAATCTTCCGATAGTCTATGGGATAGTCTATGGGACAAAGAAAGGTACATTGGCACTTCTCGCTAAGTTGTGGCAAATTCAGGATTTGATCTCTAGCGATACCTCCTCTAATAAAGCCTATATCGCTAAGGAAACATTTGCCAAGACAGAGAATACTGAAACCTTAGGCTTACATCGGACAAACCAGCAATTCATTAACAATTCGAGCATCGCACAATCAGAAAAGTTGATCTCTGATCTCACTTCATCATTAGCCCTGTATATCCCTGATAACAACAAACGTCCCCAGGACATTCACTTAGGTCCTCGTTAGGTCTGAACGTCCCGGGTTTATATGGTACGTCCCAGGGACGTCCGGTTGCTACCGTCCCTAAAACGTTCTGAATAAAACGTTTTAAGGACATCCTGCTAGAGTCTAGTCAAGACAAACCTAAACACATTTGTGAAATAACCTCTAGGAGTGATGTGTTTTTTGACCCGATGAGGATATGATTAAAAAAGGAAATTAAAAACTGTAAAAATGAAATTAAAATAATTAAAAAGTTTTACTAACAAAATTTCTTTTGATAACAAAATATTTTCATATTTCATGTCCATTTAAATTTTGCCAATTTGATTTTTCTGATTTCAGAAATCTTATATTCGTTTCAACTATTTTTTTCATCTTGCGAAATTACATTAATTTGTACTTTTTGACAGTACAGTGTAGTTATTATACTACTATCCTCTATATTAGTGTGCTACTATCATTTAGTACGAAAATATCGCAATGAAAATAAATGGAAATACTGGAATGAATAACAATTAAAAATATGTTAAGTTCCTATAAAGCTCTTTTATTTTAAAATTCCCGCCAAACGTCCTGCTTGAGATGTAGGAGTTTCGGTTAGTTGCTCAGTTGCTGTCAAACTATGGGGAATTCAATTTGGCAGCCTTATGGTTACTGCATTGGATCATTTTTATTTCTTCCGCACACTGCCACTAGTCACTTTTAACAGCTACAAGAGAAAGTACCAAAAATAGGTAAGTCTATTTAATTGATTTATTAATATATAAGTATTTAGATCGATATTTTATTCTAGATAAATTTGGTGCTGCTTATTTGTAGGTTATAGCCTAAATATACTACCACCCACCTTATATGGCTCTGTTAAAATTCTATGGGAGATCACCTCTGTGAACCTGGGTATGTGGTTTTTGGTTGTTTATCATGGAGCGAACTTATTCACTTAAAAGAAGATTGTTGGTTAAACATTATAAATACAATACTTCCCTTCGGTATGCGAGGGAAGTAAAAATTGAAAAGAAGTACCTACTCAGTGTGTTAAACGAAGTGTTATATTTGTTTCGACATCTCTGATGAACAAGTGGAGGTGATGAAACTTTTAATACGTAAGGTTTGATACATCGAGTAATAAAAACATTTGCCAGAAAACATCAACAAACTTGTAAAGTAGGTATATTTAGGGATTTCAGTAAATTAATATAAGGAAAAAACTAAAAGCCGCTTTACAGTCTGCAATTTTCTTGCAAGTGCAAGAAATCTTGATCAAAGGCATGCGCACTTGAGAGCCAGCTGATCATGTTTGGCAAGTTACTTGCACATTTCAACATCTTGCAGATAATCGGGTCTGCTCGATTTTTCTTGCAACTTTCCTGCAAGTCTGGTGGATTATTTAGTGATTTCAATGTTACCAATACAGACAGAAAGTTCCTAGAAGCACCAGGAACATTACTACAGAAGAAATATTTAGTATTCTGTGACATTACTTCCTATCGTGTGGTCCGATTAGAGGTTATATACGATAAAAGTGCAGTGTTGAATTTCATCATTTGGTTTTTGAAACAGTATAGAAGGTTAATGTTTATTGTTTACTTTATTATTTGACAGTACAATTTATTTTTGCAAAGTTGGCAAATCTTGCGCAATATTATTGCAATTATATAAATTGCCAGCTGTAAAACGTACCGTCAAGAAATATTACCTGCAAGAAATTGCCTTTGTAACATCTTGCTAGCAAGAAAATTGCCGACTGTAAAGCGGCTTTAATAAAGGTAATTTTTGAGGAAAATTTACAAATTTGTAAAATATACGCCCTATTTGTTTTATTTTTTCTGAAATTATGCTGTACGTACGTACAAAAACTTTTATACATCATCAATGTTCAACCTAATAAACCTGCTTCTAACCATAAATCCTAATGCATCTTAACCTATAGCCATTTTCTTTACTTGAATTCTGTAATAATATTGGCAAAAAATATAACGTTAAACTTATAATAATGTTATTAATCTGGTAGCAATAGTCACAACATATATTTCTGCTTCTCTCGGTCTTTGGTATTATTTGTAGAATCGATCATTCATATAAAGAGGTGTTCTTAAAATTGTTAAATGAACAAGGGAACCTGTCAAATGCAAAAGTCAGTTAAACAGAAAAATGTTCACATTTAAACTGTGATTTTTTTTAAAAATAGGACACCAAGAAAATTATAACAATTTATTTTAAATATAAGCTTGCCATCAGGTGGTATATATTAGTCTTAATGTTTTTTGCCAAGATTTCATCTGAAATGTTAATTTTTCTTTTATTTGCACAGGGGCTGCTGAAGTCGCTAACGCTTCAAAGTCTTGGAAGGACATCGAAATGGCTATTGCATCGTAATTGAAGAGGACAAAAGAAAGAATAGAGAGGGTGTCAAAAAAGAGAGAATATTAGAGAATATTAACTAAGATAATTATAAAAAGACGAAGTGTGCAAAACGTTAAGAGAATGTGAGATATACATTTATCTTACGTTTTATTGCATACTTGGCTTATTTCTTATAATATTCAATATGACTTAATGTATATATAACTAATATTATACTGTACCTAGGTATTATAATATATAACTTTTAAATCCCATAAAAAATGTATTTTTGACACTTGACAATTTATAGAGTAAGAAGTTAATTTTTAAAAAATACAAATGCCATGACTTATTTTTCAATAGCACAATAGAAATAAAATATTCGCATAAATTTGTCATTTGGTGTTGATAAATAAAAATACAATCAATCTAATTGAATAATTTTTCTACATGGTAATTATATATTGTCATTTTTTTATCTTTTTGGCTTTTCTAACTACATTTTTTCCCTTCGAAATAGAATCCAATCACTGGATTCTATTTCGAAAGAAATGCATGTGGTTAGAAAACCCAAAAAGGAACATAAATACCCTCTGCTGTGAATACACCTTAAAAGTGGTGTAGGGGGAGGTACCTATACGTTTTGCGTAGTATGACCCAACAACGTTTTCAGGACGTCCTCTCTAGACCTACATTCGTCCCACTTAAGTCCTGGGTGGGACGTCATCGGGACATCCCGTTTTGCTGACACGGAACGTCCCTCAAACGTCCTCTGTACGTCTTACGTCGGTAGAGTACGTCCTCGGAACGTTTTCATGTCCTGTGAGTACGTTCTTGGGACATTTTCGGGACGTCCATGTGCTATTAGGGATCCTCCTAACGTTATACATGTCTTTAAAAAAATTGAAATAAACTTATTAATGGTGAATTGGGGAAGGGTACATACTAGCATTAGTAGCACAGATGGGCCTCCAAGTGACTTGATACTAAATAAATGAAGGTATTCTAGCTAAAATAATATTACAAAAGTGCATATCAAAAAGTTTTATTTAAAAATTCAGAATACATACAATGTGAGTTTTTGTTTTATGCGTTTTTACAATAATATCCAAGTATTTTACACTTCTGACATAACTCCTGAGGGTGATGCTTTTTTACAGCCACATTCTGACCAACTGACTTATCTAGAGGCCTCTGAAATACAAAGCAATCGTAATTATGAACTATACGTGTTCAATAACAAAGATAGAGTGGGGACTTGTAAGAAAGCACTTCGCCATGTAGACAAAGTGAAACCAAAATCGATGTGGCAAGCAATATATAGATGCCAAGGTGAATTTTTACAAAATACAAGTTTTACGAAAGGGATTTAATATAATTTATACAGAGCACATATTAGTAGTATGTTCGGCATAGAGTTGGAAAATTCGTTGCGAAAAGAATACGGCAGGAGTAACGTTCCACATGTTATAAACCAAATGCAATACCCATGTTATCTGACTAAATTAGCTGTAGGCTCTCTATTTACGGAATAATATCTACGTGCATGCAAAGGTATTATTATTGAACTCAGGTAACATCCTCTGATGACGAATTTTGAAAGTGCATTAAATTTTTACAATGTTCACATTGCAAAGGACGTAAAGCATCATAAAAAATCCGCTTAAAAAATAATATTTTGGGTACTGAAACGAAAGTCAACTTTGAAAATTCATTTTTCGAAACTGCCACGAGAAATTTATCCTTAAAAGATGTTTTAAAGACTATCGGAAAATTCGACTTAAGTCCGATTAAAAATAAAATGGTCACTCAAAAGGCACTCTAAAATACGATTTTTTGGGTGGAAAATCGCATAAAAGAAGGTCTGGACTTTAATGAAGAGCAGAATTCGTCCACAGTCACGAGTTCTTGGGAGAGGAATTGAATGGCGGCAACTTTTCAGTTTTCAATATATTTTTTACTAAATACGAAATTCCTTCATAAAAGGACTACACGGACATTATGGAAGTCGCTCGCATACGAGGTGACGTTCTTCTTCTGTACTGAGTTATATACCATGAGTATGTTTGAAAAAACTGGAAAGCCTAATATAACTTATACACGTCTCTCGAAGCAATTAATGGAATGTTATTCTGACAAATCATATAATCGCCACTATTTAAAGCCGATACAAGTGAACCAAAATTTTGCAGTTCCAGAACTTTCCAACTCAAAATTTGCAGACGTGTGCTTCGGGGAATTGAATCTCGCTGTTGTATGAAGTTGTCATCCTACGTTCTCGAGACTTGCTCCCCTTGCCATGTGTGGTGTGCTTTGATCTGAGTCGTTTTATTTACAATTAATCTAAACAGATTGTCAATATTTTTACAGTATACATACTGCATTCTCTATAAGTAATCAATAAATGCAAATATTAATTGAATTCAAATCCTTCATTTACTACTTATTTTAAGCTAGATGACCTTCGTGCGATTCTGTGTTTCGAATCGGCAACTGGATTTAAAGAATCCCATACGTTCATTCACGGATTTTTTTAGCATTATTCTCAGTCTAACGAGGTTCTTAACTTTGACAATGTTATTTCAGTGTCCATTTTAAGTTGACGATCAGAGAGGTAAAGTGCATCGCTGGTGTACAAGATGCGACGAGGACCGTGGCAATCGAAGGTAAGTTCATTTTTCCTTTCTCATCTTTAACGTCTTTGCGAATTATAACGAATCTGCCTTCAGACGTGAGGCATAAGATCGTCCATAATAACAAGACGAATAGCCTCACATTTTCTGGTATACAGTTTGCACGTTATTTAATTGAACAAAGCAACGAAGAGGAGGCTCCACTTCGTTGGTATAAAGCAGTGTGTACATGATGCCGTTTTTCCCTAGGCGCTAGTATTGCATACGCTGTTGGTTAAAATATATTCCCCTTCCCCATGTAAACTTATTAAAGTAAATAAACTTATTTGTGGTATTTAAAAGTGAATTGTTTATTATTTGTTTGCTTATAGTAATGAAACATATTCTTTATAGGATTTTGCAAACAGCGGAAAGAAAAACTCCCACATTGACATTGTCAAATATAAATATTTCATATTTATTCATTATTATTTTGCATGGAACATCGTTATGAGTGGCTTTGTGCTTTTCTGATGAGCTCAGAATAACTGCGAAAAACGTTTCAAAGGCTATGCATTTCCAAGAAACTGAATGAGAGATTTTATGAAAATGTAATCCATTAGAATGAAAAATTTGTTTTTTAAGATAAGGTAGGTAAATAAATTAATTTCAGGCCTTTGTTCTCATTTTTAACTGAATTTACCGTAGGGGGTCATGTAGATACTAGTTCAATCTGCTTAGCTGTAGGGGACTATGTTGGATGCTATATAGTATTATAATGAGAATGTCAAATAAGAAATTGGACAAATTTATTTTAGAATTTAACTTGCTTAGCATAACCAGAAGTCAGGTTATCGAAAGAATGCAAAGATTTCATTAATGTTTTTACATATAGTTTTTCTTTTAGTTCTTATAAATAGTTTTTCTTTCCGCTGTTTGCAAAATCCTATATCATTATTTGTGGTAGTTAATCATTGTTGTTAAGCAGTCTATGATCGAGCAACTGAAACATTTCTTTGATTGAATATTTAAACAGGTAGTGAATTGGGCTTCCAAAAGCGGTCCGGTCCACTGGGACTGGGCTCAATGCAGAGTTAATACTAAGAACACTGTTTTTTTTTAAATCCGGGCCAGTGGACAAAACTGGAAAAACGACAAAGAAATGGGTATACTTTTACTAGAAAATATTTGACATATAGTTAAAACAATTGTCAAAGAAGACACCTATTATATGTTATCAGTAAACGGGGCTGCCAACCGTGGCACAGTGGTCAATCTTCAAGTTCTAGGAGGACAAAATTCTACAAATTTGCAAATGAGTAGAAAATGTTGGTTAGAAAAGCGGAAAAATACCGAAAAAAATTTAGACACTAAAGGTTTTGAGGGGGTTTTAAAAAAAATATTTAGTTTTAAAATTCTGAAACTTTGTAGATACGATAATATTGTACCCGTGAATACATAAAAAATAGTGAAAAAATTCTAAGGAGCAAGAGGGTGGTTTTAAGGGGGTTGAAAATTAAAAATTATTTTAAAATTCCGTAACTTTTTAAATAAGATTTGTGAATCTACGAAAAAAATGTAAAGTAAATGTAGTGGAATAAATGTAAGCTCTTAAAGGATGGTCTTTGAAGGGGTGAAGCGGACAATTTTATATTTCTAGGAGGACGAAATTATTTCAATAATCCTTTTTCTGTTTTTGATGCAAAATGGTTTACTTTATAATTTTAGGTTCTTGAAATGATATTAAGATATGTTGTAAATTAACTGGCATTTAAAATTAATTGCTCTAAGTAGAGAGCTGCAAACGTGGGGAATTCTAATATTCTGAATATCTAAAAATTCTTGCAGCTGCATAGTTTTATTCATCTTGGTTTTATTTTTGTCGTTTTAGGAATTATAATTACCTATTACTACTTTATCATTTTATGTAAAAAAAAAATTTGCAATCATGTGCTACTTTATAATCATTACTTTTTAGTTACTTATGCTGCACCACGGAGAAGTCTCTTTGAGGTATGGTCAACGGATTCTGACGAAGAGGGAAAAAAATAATAGAATGTACTTGCATGTCCTTAACGTACAACATTGTAGAGGAACTATAGAACAGGAAATAATGGACCAAATTAAAAAAATAGATTGGCATGAAAGTTGTAGGATTAAGGTCAAGTTTTCAAAAACTAATGATTCCTGGTGGGATGAGAAAATTAAATTTAGCGAACTGGAAAAGTTGGTAGAGAAAACGACTAATCAGCCATCAACTTCCAAAACACCGGCTCGGCCGCAGAAATTGTTTGATAAACTTAGTGAAAGAGCTAAAAGGCGAAGAAATTAAGGACATGCAAGTACCTACATCCTATTATTTTTTCCTCTTTGTCAGATTCCATTGACCATACCTCAAAGAGACTTCTCCGTGGTGTATCATAAGCGACTAAAAAGTAAAATCATGATTAAAGTAGCAGATGGTAGAGGCTTCTTTTCAAAAAATGATAAATCCATAATAGGTAATTATAGTTATTAAGACGAGAACTTAAAATCAAGACGAATAAAACTATACAACTGCAAGAATTTGTAGATATTCAGAAAATTGCAGTTCCCTACTTTTACATCCCTTTACTTATAGACCGAGTTCCCGTCATAAAAAAGATACCCCATCAAACACCACAAATTTAAAAGATGAAAATGGTTGCAAAACAGGTAAATTTTATGTTGCGGCCGCCAGACCATACCAAAATTGTTAATTGTTATTTTGTATGAATTTTTGAATTTGCTTAAAAAAAAAAAGATTTGTGAATTTGTGTTAAATAATGAATCATTTAAAAAAATGGTCCTTCTGACAATTTTTGTTAATCAATGTGAAAATGAAGTTTACCATCTCTCCTCTATCTATTACATACAGTAATTTTAATATGAAATTTAATTTTCAACCCCCTTAAAATCCATCCTCTTGCTCCTTAGAATTTTTAAATTATTTTTGGTGTATTCACGGGTACAATATTATCGTATCTACAAAGTTTCAGAATTTTAAAACGAAATAATTTTCAAAAATCCCCTCAAAGTGTCTACATTTCTTCAATATTTTTCCGCATAAAAACATGCATTTATTAAATGGAACAGAGTTGGATAAGTGTTCATGGCTGAACACTGGGACTCAAATTACTCGGTAACGGCCCATTGTAGGTCTTTGGACCCATTGAGACCTGATCAGAATGTTGAGGAGAACATCTTCCCAAAATTTTAACAAAATTGGCAGAGAATCAAGTTCATAAAGATTGAGCGGGGACCTTTATACTTGGGAAAAATGGATTTCGATTATTTTTGCCTCATCGCCAGGCCCGGATTGGAAATTTTTTTTAGCCTGAGTTTGATTTCTTATATTGGCCCATCAGTTGCGGATCTATAATCTGTGGTCTCCCAAATGGCACCGCAGGCGAAAATTTTGAGAATATTCAAGGTTACGCGTTCTCCTTGCACTTTAGAATTTCAATGAAAAATCCACTTATACAAAAATATAGACATTCACAAGGATCATTTTCGGAATAAAGCGTTAGAGGGAGATCGGTTACCTGATAAAAGCGGACTAAAACAGACCATCGGCCTGCTAAAAAGCAGATAAACATGTACTTAAAAACAAATAAAAAAAATTATTGACATGTTAATAAACAGTTATAAAAGTTTCAAGAAACAGACAAAAACTAAAATACTCGTAATAGGAACAATAAAAAAACTAAATAAATTGGTTCAAAACAAAATATTTATACAGGAAGGCTTTCTAATGTCGATGTTGAAAGATCGAAATTGACATTTTCACGGCATCGTTAATTTCATGAGCGAAATCGATAATTCGAGCCGACAGAAGTGAACGAAAAATAGCATCTTTTGATATTTTGCGAATTCAATTTGTCACGCCACGTCACTGGTACGTTGGATAACCGGAAAACCCGGAAGAATAGGGAGATTTTAAATACAAAAAAAATAAGTAAACAATGTTTTTTAAGTTAAACGGTTTTATTGTAAAGAAACATAATAATGATGCATATAATGTACTAAAAGCTAAAAAATTATTAGGTAGGTACCAGGTACCAGTCATCACACCACTCTCCTCATCAATCTAGAGCATTGATTAGACTAAAATAAAATCGTGCGGCTAGTCGAATTTCTATTATCTACAATCAACCGCTCATATAATTATAGGTATGCTTTGGATGCATCTTCTGAATAGACAACTTATGCAAAATGTGTGTAAAAGTAAATGCGTCACTATCATCGTGCGACATCGCAGAACGATCATTTACATATTTACTCAGGTTACGCTACGCCCCACGATTTTATTTTAGTCGGATCAATGCTCTAGATTCATGAGGAGAGTGGTGTGATGACTAGTACCTGGTACCTACCTAATTATTTTTTAGCTTTTAGTACATTATGTGTATCATTATTGTCTCTTTACAACAAAACCATTTAACTTAAACATTTTTTAAAATTTGTTTTATTTTCAAGTTTTCAGTTTTTTATTTTAGTTACTTCTAAAGTGTACTGTGTTCTGCTTGTTAAGCCCTTTCATTTGATACCCATATTGAGGAGATTGAAGAAAAATGTAATCTGCGCCATTTTGTGGTGGCGGCCATCTTGGATTTGAATTTTTTCATGGTGTACTGTATTCTACTAGTTAAGCCCTTTCATTTGATACTTACCCATATTGAGGGGGTTGAAAAAAAATGTAATCCGCCATTTTGTGGCGGCGGCCATCTTATATTTACAATAATAATGAATATACATAATTGTATTGTCATCAGAACTAAAGGTGTGTACCAAATTTCAGATCAATCGATCAACAGGGGGGGGGGGGGGGTGGTAAAATTTCAATTACTAGATTTGACCCACACAAGACACAAAGTAAGCTAAATAAAACCGTTTAACAAACTCGCCAGAACTGCACCTTGACATTAGAATTTAAACAATTTTTTTTACAACTTTACCGACTTCGTCTATTCCCCGACCTAGACTTCTGGCAATCATTTTACATAATTTCTATAAACACACAAAAAACTATAACTACACAAAATATCAGAGCTGCACTCAAAGATGTTATTTTGATTAAAAATTAACCCGTTCTATCGTAAATTTACGAAAATAGGAGTCATTGTAATTGACGGACTCACACGCGGTGGTCGGAATTATGAAAAAAAAAAAAAAAATCAGAATAAATCTCGGAGTCTTATTATAGGTAGAGAGCCGGTTGTACAGATTTCCTATGAATAAGATACATGAAAAACTTTGTATGGGTAAATACTACCACAGACCTACAGGAAGCCACTTTTCGTATAAGCAAATTTTGCCCGCGTCATGTAATTTTAGCGGAAGTGACGTCACAATGAGAGGATGCGGGTAAATAAGAAGCAGCAGTCTATTTTTTTAATAACTAGATGGCTTGTACTTTAAATTAAAAAAAAATAATTCATGTATTCGATTACTTAAGAAAACACAAAAAAAAAACTTTAATCGAGGGTGTCTCAGGGTTGCGGGCAAATTAAGCCTGGCATCCCACTACAGTCTCATTGTATATCTCAAAACATACATTTTGACGTTTTATTCATGCGTTTGATGACACAAAAAATCGTGACCGGAAGACACGTCAGAATTCCATGACGCGGGCAAAATTTGCAAAAATGAAAAGTGGTTTCCTGTATGTATGCGGTAGTACTTACTCACTTGCATAAAGATTTTCATGTATCTTATTCATAGGAAATCTATACAGCCGGCCCTCCACCTATTAGCTGTGAGTGTTATTTACCTACTAACTTGAGTACGGGTAATAGTTACCTGCGTGTGTGCAACAACTATATTGCGACATCTTTTGCATTCTTGACCCAAGTGTGGCCAAGAATTTGCAGATTTCCATGTTCTATTACAACTTAGGCACTTGTATTCACCATAACGTCTTTGCTGTTCTTGTTGGTTACTAACCTAAAAATAATAAAACTGATGTCATCTTTAAGTCGACGAAATAATGTTGCTACGTGGACGCCGCGGCGGACATATACAAGTTCTTAGCTGTCCGCCGCGCATGCGCATTCGCTTTTGCACGACTTATTGAACCGCCGCACAGAGAAATTGGAATATTTTATGCAATTTTCTGAAAAAGAAGGCGGGGGGACACCTGCCGCACCCCCCGTTTTTGTCTGCAACGCTAATGCTGCCTGCGGCGCTGATAATTTATTAACAATTATTTAGCAAAATAAAAATCAACCTAACTAACCCAACTACCATCACATGAAAGAGATAAATTATTATATGAAAAAAAAGAACATTTCTGTCGTCAAATCCAACCAGAATTTGTGAAAAAGGATATTAATCGTTACAAAATATAAAAAAAAGTCAAGTGGGCAGTATTTGAACCCGGGACCTGTCGCTCCACAACGCAATTAATCAAAACAAATTTATTTTTAAATTATAGTATACAAAAAATTTGTCTTTCCCAGACAATCGCTCCGGAGCCAGCCAGACATCCATAGCATTTCACGCCATGGCAGTTGAAGGGCTAGACGGGGCGAATCCAGGTCAGACTTGCAAGATATTTAAATAAATGTTAGCTGTTTGCAAAATGCAAATTATATAACAAATAACTTAGGTAACATGTAAAAGAAAAAGTAAACTTAAGATAATTAGTATAAAAAGCAAAAAGCACGTGTATAAATAAAATCTATAAGATATATATGACTTATTTTTACGGGAAAATTGCTGACTAAAAAACCCGTTTTAAGTAATTATAACGAGAGAGAGCGGCTATGTCAGACCACACAATTTATGATTTAAAATATTATGATTTTTCAAATGATTTTAGTGTTTAAGATAAAATATTATTAGGAAGAGAAAAATTTAAAAAATCAACAAAAATTAACAAACAGAAACGAAGGAGGGAAAGAGTTAAAGAATAGACAATTTTTATAGTTATAGGTAAAAAAGATAAAATGATTTTATATAGGTTGCCGGAAGATGGGCAACGCTTGGTATGGTAATTTGTGTTTTATACGAAAAGGTGCATTATGCTCTCTGATTCGAGTAATGTTGCTGGTAACCAAGTTTGAATTGCTAGAATTTTTGTGATGTAACTTTGATGTAGTCCGCTAGTGGTACTATGTCGTGACAACGTGCATAGAGATCTCTTAAGGAGGTGTATCGTGAGGAATTTGAGATGAGGCGCATAAATTTATATTCCAGGACTTTTACAACGCGACAACGTTACGCATAGGCCAGCGATCCACGTGGAGAACACCGCTATAACACAGAATAAATAGTATCTATCCAAACCAATTGCCGCGGCGGACAGCTAAGAAATGATAGATGTCCGCCGCGGCGTCCATGTAGCAACTCCCAATAGGGTTTATACAATGTATGCCAGCCAAGGTTATGGTTTTTAGTGCTTTTTGAACGGTAAGCTGTCTGGGCAGTTGTCTTTTTCAATTTTAACTATTATATTTGTCGTAAATTAAAGTTTCGGTCCCTTTTTCGGCACCTTTAATGGCAAATTGCTCAAGAACCGCCCGATAGAAATGTCTGTCGCTACAGTATAATACTGCACACGCCAAAACAAACATTTTGCGGATTTTGGTCCGGTAACTAAACAAACTTTTTTTCAATTTCCGCTTACCGCGCACCGAGCGGAAGTATCGCCTGCCAGCGTATTTGAGGTATGTGAAGTACATATACTAACTACCTATGCAGACAGATATCAATATCTTCGATTACTGACGGTAACCTTTTTCATCGTCGAATTTGCACGCTGTTTCCCTGACTACAACTTATTTTTTGTTCTTACATTTTCCAGCCCTCTTTGGGCCCGTGATTGTTTTTGCAATATTACATAATTATCTACTTTTCTTAAATGTGTGACACTGAGTTTGGTTACATTTTGCTTGTCTTTGTGGCATTATATTTTGTGATCAAGTAGATTAACATATCACAAGAGAAATAATACAAACACATTTCTAGAACGCAATATCATATTGAAAGGTATTTTTTAGATTTCCCGTATCGCCTAGTAAGCGAAGTCACAATTTCTTGGATTATAAAAAAGAAAATATACTAGAAACTTACCAAACTATTTTTTCTTGCAATTAACAAGCTAACCATTATACTCTTCGCCGATTTACTACACTTTTTATATAATTGTTGATGGGTGTGAAATTATCCACATCCACATTTTAAGGTAGGACTATAATCGATAAAGTCGTCGGCTTAGAGATTATTTTTTAAATTTGAAAACAGGTCTTTTAAAATGCCATCATTTTAAATGTTAGACAGTTTCCAAATAGAAATATATACATAGGAAAACATATCAATACATTGTCAGCCCACCTGGAAGGGTGAAATGGGGGATGAAACACTTTAAAAATCAACAATTTTTTTACCCACGGTAGAATTCTAATTCCAACGTAGATTAATTAAGCACAAAAAAACGCATCAGAAAAATGCATCGAAATTTTTTGTCAGCCCGTCTAGCAGGGTGAAATGGGGGTTGAACGGTACTAAAAATCAGCTATTTTTTTAGCCACAGTAGAATTTTAATTTTAACGTAGATTAATTAAGAACAAAGAAACGCATCAGAAAAATGCATTGAAATCATTTGTCAGCCTGTCTAGCAGGGTGCAATTGGGGGTTGAAAGGCATTAAAAAATCAGCAATTTTTTTTAGCCACAGTAGAATTTTAATTTCAACGTAGATTAATTAAGAACAAAGAAACACATCAGAAAAATGCATTGAAATCATTTGTCAGGCAGTCTAGCAGGGTGAAATGGGGGTTGAAAGGTATTAAAAATCAGCTATTTTTTTAGCCACAGTAGAATTTTAATTTTAACGTAGATTAATTAAGAACAAAGAAACACATCAGAAAAATGCATTGAAATCATTTGTCAGGCAGTCTTAGCAGGGTGAAATGTGGGTTGAAAAAATTCTACCGTGGCCACAAAAATAGTTTAAATTTTAATGTATTTCGACCCGCATTTTACCCCGCTGGACGGGCTGACAAATGATTTCAATGCATTTCTTTATTCTTAATTAATCTACGTTAAAATTAAAATTCTACCGTGGCTAATAAAATATTTGATTTTTTAATACCTTTCAACCCCCATTTCACCCTGCCAGACGGGCTGACAAATGATTTCAATGCATTTTTCTGATGCATTTCTTTGTTCTTAATTAATCTACGTTAGAATTACAATTCTACCGTGGCTAAAAAAATATTTGATTTTTTAATACTTTTCAACCCCCATTTCACCCTGCTAGACGGGCTGACAAATGATTTCAATGGATTTTTCTGATGCATTTCTTTGTTCTTAATTAATCTACGTTAGAATTACAATTCTACCGTGGCTAAAAAAATATTTGATTTTTTAATACCTTTCAACCCCCATTTCACCCTGCTAGACGGGCTGACAAATGATTTCAATGCATTTTTCTGATGCATTTCTTTGTTCTTAATTAATCTGCGTTAGAATTACAATTCTACAGTGGCTAAAAAAATAGTTGATTTTTTAACGCATTTCAACCCCCATTTTACAATGCTAGATGGGCTGACAAATGATTTCAATGCATTTTTCTGATGCGGTTCTTTGTTCTTAATTAATCTACGTTAAAATTAAAATTCTACCGTGGCTAAAAAAATAGCTGATTTTTTAATACCTTTCTACCCTCATTTCACCCTGCTAGACCGGCTGACAAATGATTTCAATGCATTTTTCTGACGCATTTCTTTGTTCTTAATTAATCTACGTTGGAATTAGAATTCTACCGTGGCTAAAAAAAATTGTTGATTTTTAAAGTGTTTCAACCCCCATTTCACCCTTCCAGGCGGGCTGACAATGTATTGATATGTTTTCCTATATATACATATATTTCTATTTCGGAACTGCCTAACATTTAAAATGATGGCATTTTAAAAACCTGTTTTCGAATTTAAAAAATAATCTCTAAGCCCACGACTTTATCGATTATAGTCCTACCTTAAAATGTGGATGTGGATAATTTCACACCCATTAATTGTTGCACATTCTGTAGGATACTCTTCGCAGTTTTTTTTGTAAATGACATTAGTTTCAAACATTTTTTGTTTAATTATAAAACAAACATTTTTTTCGTTTAAAAAATTAATAACTTTTTTATTTATTGATCGATTTTGTTCAAAAATAGGGTTCTTCCTCTAGCTAACACTAACGTACTGTCCAAATTTCAATACAATCGGACTTCTCGTTCTTAAGTTATCGTGCTTACAAGAAACACGACGGACGGACGGACAGACGGACGGGCAGACAGACAGACAGACGGACGGACATTTTGAAAGTTGTTCAGAATTCGATCACCAACACAGTGATATGAAAATTATTTCTCTACGAGCAATATTACTGGTTTTAGAAATGTGCCGATCGAATGCAATATAACTCTTAACTGTGTACACTATACTCTTGCGAAGAGTATAATAATTAAATATATAAATACATAACAGTATTAAAATAAATAAATACATGTATCTATTCCTAAAGTAAAAATAGTGAACATATTATTTGTAAGGGTAAAAAGGGGTAAAACTAATTAAAACCCCGACGTTCACAAATATAAAATATATAATTAATTAGGAAGAGATTACTACAATGCAATATGACATGCGAACATTTCGCCAACTCAAATAAGAATCCTCTAAAGCGAATATCAATAGAACATTCATTCTAATGTTTATAATATAATGTTTTGACTTAGCAATATTTTCTGGTGCCCGGCTCATATCCCGGTGACGGCCACCATAGGCGTCGTGTGTTTCTAACATTCGGCCATCCTGCATTTGGTCCTGTCCTCAGGTCCATCAAATCCTTGTTCTGCATCTATGGACATAACAACTAAATTAGAGTTCTGCATTTATTCAAGCCCAGTAAACACACATACGTTAAAAAAACGTTTTGAAATTACGATAACCGACCGTTACATCAACGTGAACAATAACCGTGGAATAAACGCAAAAATGTCGCCGAGATCCACGGTTTTTTCAACTACTGAAAAGATGTCCAATCAACGTTAATTAATAACGTTATTTTAACGATTGTCTTTTCGGTGAATAATACATAATATTACCTATACGTTTCGTAGTTAACCTACAAATGTTAATAAACATTTTAAAATAACGATAACCGACCGTTACATCAACGTGAATAATAACCGTGGAATAAACGCAAAAATGTCGCCGAGATCCACGTTATTCTCCACTACTGAAAAGATGGCCAATCAACGTTAATTAATATTGTTATTTTAACGTTTGTCTTTTCGGTGAATAACACGTAATATTACTTGTACGTTTCATAGTTAACTTACAAATGTTAATAAACGTTTTAAAATAACGATAACCGACCGTTACATCAACGTGAATAATAACCGTGGAATAAACGCAAAAATGTCGCCGAGATACACGTTATTCTCCACTACTGAAAAGATGGCCAATCAACGTTAATTAATATTGTTATTTTAACGTTTGTCTTTTCGGTGAATAACACGTAATATTACTTGTACGTTTCGTAGTTAACTTACAAATGTTAATAAACGTTTTAAAATAACGGTAACCGACCGTTACATCAACGTGAATAATAACCGTGGAATAAACGCAAAAATGTCGCCGAGATACACGTTATTCTCCACTACTGAAAAGAAGGCCAATTAACGTTAATTAATAACGTTATTTTAACGTTTGTCTTTTTGGTGATTAACACGTAAAATTACCTGTACGTTTCGTAGTTAACTTACAAATTTTAATAAACGTTTTAAAATAACGATAACCGACTGTTACATCAACGTGAATAATAACCGTGGAATAAACGCAAAAATGTCGCCGAGATGCACGTTATTCTCCACTACCGAAAAGAATGCCAATCGACGTTAATTAATAACGTTATTTTGACGTTTGTCTCTTCGGTGAATAACACGTACTATTACCTGTACGTTTCGTAGTTAACTTGCAAATGTTAATAAACGTTTGAAATAACTGCAACCGACCGTTACATCAACGTGAATAATAACCGTGGAATAAACGCAAAAATGTCGCCGAGATCCACGTTTTTTTCCACTACTGAAAAGATTGCCAATCAACGTTAATTAATAACGTTATTTAACGTTTGTCTTTTCGATAACTAATACGTAATATTACCTGTACGTTTCATAGTTAACTTACAAATGCTAATAAACGTTTTAAAATAACGATAACCGACCGTTACATCAACGTGAATAATAATCGTGGAATAAACGCAAAAATGTCGCCGAGATCCACGTTTTTTCCACTACTGAAAATATTGCCAATCAACGTTAATTATAAACGTTATTTTTACGTTTGTCTTTTCAATGAATAACACGTAATATGTTATTTATTTGAAAAAATCCGTGTATTCTTCCACTGCTATTTTTACGTTTCTACAACAGTTTTTATTGATGTTTACGTACAGATCGGTTATCTTAATTTTAAAAGGTTTAATGTACATGGATTTACTATAAAGCAGATATATAATATAGGTTGTGTTCACCCACAAGAAGGCCATTGAAATAACTTAAGAAGCTTTGATTGGTAATCTACTTCACAGTAGAAAAATCCGCGAATGTTGATAACTTTTTGCATTTATATAACTATTATTATTTACGTTTATATAAAGTTGAGTTTTTATAATTTCAAAACATTTTTTAACGCATGCGAATTAACTACGAAACAGATACCACGATAAGACCTGTATATCACAAAAAAAAACCGTTAAAATAACGTAGGTAATTAAGTGCCATTGATTGACAGTCTATTTAGTAATTGAAAAATTCGTGTATCGGAGACGTTTTTGCGTTTACTCAACGGTTGCTATCCACGTTTATGTAACGGTCGGTTATCGTAATTTTGAGACGATTTTTAAATGTACATTAGAATTATAAAATAGGTAAGCAATATGTAAATTTTCACCAAAAAGGTAAACGTTAAAATAACGCCATTAATGGATTTCGGCGACGTTTTTGCGTTTATTCCACGTTTATGTAACGGTCGGTTATCGTCATTTTAACATATACTTTTGTTTCTTAGTTAACTTACGTATGTTAAGAAACATTTTAAAATGACGATAACCGACCGTTACATCAACGCGAATAATCGTGGAATAAAGGCAAAAATGTCGTCGAGATCCACGTTTTTTCCACTACTGAAAAGATTGCCAATCAACGTTAATTAATAACGTTATTTTGACGTTTCTCTTTTCAATGAATCATACGTAATATTACTTATATGTTTCTTAGTTAACTTACTACACTTAAAACGTTTTAAAATGACGATAATCGACCGTTACATAAACGTGGATAATCGTGGAATAAACGCAAAAACGTCGCCGAAATTCATTAATGGCGTTATTTTAATGTTTATCTTTTTGGTGAAAATCACATATTGCTTACCTATTTTATAGTTCTAATGTACATTTAAAAACCACCTCAAAATTACGATAACCGACCGTTACATAAACGTTGATAGAAACCGTTGAGTAAACACAAAAACGTCTCCAATACACGAATTTTTCAATTACCAAATAGACTGTCAACCAATGGCACTTGATTACCTACGTTATTTTAACGGGTTTTTTTATGATATACACGTCATTTCGTGGTATCTGTTTCGTAGTTAATTCACATGCGTTAAAAAACGTTTTGAAATTACAAAAACGAAACGTTATATAAACGTGAATAATAATAGTTATATAAATGCAGAGTCATCAACATTCACGGATTTTTCTACTGTGAAGTAAATTACCAATCAAAGCGGCTTAAGTTATTTCAATACTTTTCTTGTGGGTGAACACAACCTATATTATATATCTGCTTTATAGTAAATCCATGTACATTAAACCTTTTAAAATTAAGATAACCGATCTGTACGTAAACATCAATAAGAACTGTTGTAGAAACGTAAAAATAGCAGTGGAAGAATACACGGATTTTTTCAAATAAATGACATTATTTTAGCACGTTTATTATTAAGTGAAGAAACGTAATATTATATAGTAAATTTTTTCAGATGGATCACTTTGTGTATGAAACACCGTTTCATACACAAATTGATCCATTTCAAAACTAAATTAATTAAATAGTATATAATTAACGGTAAATTTTACAAATATCCTATACTTAATTTATTTTCCAATATTACGCTTTGTTGCATTTTTATTTACGAAAGTTTAGTAAATTTTTTTTGCATAAATTTTATGTAGTTACGTACTTACCTACATAAAACGTTATTTAAATTTTTTATAAAATGCACTTCGTCAGTAAAAGATATTCATATAGTTTTGAAATCTCTTTCCTGTAGTTCTTGGTTTTGAAATCGTTAGTCTTGGAAAGCGTTGAAGTCTTTGGTGACACTGCTTCTGGTGTAGTTTCCATAAATACTTGAACTTTACACCCAAATACTCCACTCGACGTACCTTTCGCTAACCATGATTAAAACTATTCAATTATCCTCAAAAGAGGTTGGTAAAACTAATTTAAAGATTATGTAGCTTTAGAAAGTGAAATTACAAGTAAAATGTATCTTGTAAAATCTCATTAAATAAAAATCTCTAATTTCCTTTTATCTATTAACAAAAAAAAATAAGCACGATTGGAAAATAATTTTAATAAATCTGCATTTTGTTTAGAGATACCTTATCGCTTTGTTTTCGCTTTCAGTTATTACGAACAAAGTAGAAAAAAATTAGAACTGTGGTTTTTATAGTTTTGTTAGGTAGCTGGTGGAAACAAAACGAATAGTTATTAAAGTTAGAAATCAATACAAATATTGTTACATATGTCATATATTTTCCTTATATAAAAAAATAAACAAAATAACTTTTACTTAGGAAGTTTACAGTACTCTAAACTAGCATATAATAAAATAAATATTTGACACCCATGTGAATAGGTACATTACCTATAATAAGTAAAACTACTTCTTAAATATATTTCTAACTAAAACCTAATTACTTTTTTCTTTGATGTCAGTTTTGCTTTGCTGGCAAATTCCACAAAAGCGGGACACTCGATTTCAGGGGAGTCCTGTTCCTATATTTTTTGACTTGTTTATCTATCAAAAATATGGCTTCATGAATTTTTTCATGTTTTTTTAAGCTTTCCAACATATACCAGCGGTTGACATTTTTTATTGTTTTTATCATAAAATTTGAATTTTTACTTTTTAATTGTTAATAAGCTGTGAATTATGAAACTTTTACTCGAGAAAAAATTTACGAAACACATTAAATGTAAAATTTCCCGCAGAATTCGAATTTACCATTATTTTTAATCCACGACCTATAAAAGAGTCGCTAATTGCATAAAATTGATATAAGCCTAAAAAAATCCTGAAAATTACGTTGTCTCTAAAGGCTCCAAGAGCTTTCTATCCACGAAAATTCAAGTTCGTCTAACGTGCTTGAAAAGTGATAAACACTTTCCGAACACGTAAAACCTATTTAAATGGTTAAAAAGTAAAATTATCGCCAAAGATCGCTTTTTTTGATGAACTTTTTTTTTTAGCAATTTTGTCATATTCAATTATTCAAAGTCAGAAACATTCCAGCTGGCGCACTCAAATATTTATATTGTTTAAACAATAAGAATATACGAACATTTTTATTAACTTACAAAAGACGAGCAAAATTTAATTTTTGGGTTTTTTGCTAAAACGTTTTTTTTTTTTTTGTGATAATTTGACTTTTTAACCATTTAAATAGGTTTTGCATGCTCGGAAAATATTCGTCACTTTGATAGATAGTAAAAATCTTGCATTTTCGTGGATAGAAAGTTCTAAATTCCGTGCCTTTTGAGACAATGTAATTTTTAGGCTAATTTCAGTTTTATGCAAATAGCAAATAGATTTTTTATAGGTTGTGAAGTAAAAATAATGGTAAATTCGGATTCTACAGGAAATTTCACATCAATGGTGTCTTCCGCGTATTATTTCTTGAATAAAAGTTTGATAATCCACAGCTTATTAACAATTAAGAAGTAAAAACTTTAATTTTAACATAAAAACACTAAAAAAATGTCAACTGCTGGTAGATGTTGGAAAGTTTAAAAAAATGTGAAAAAACTCAAGGTGTCATATTTTTTTATATACAGTGTGTCCCAGGATAGATGTAACAATAAGAGGTGTAATGGACCAAAAATGTTGGAATTTTGGAATGGTATTTGGGGATTGAGTTCTGCTTGTTGTAAAACTAAAGTGTATCAAAAATGACTTGATTTGGTGTTCTACAGGGTGTTTTATAAGCAAAGTTGTAAAAATCACCACTAATAAAGTACCTTTATTTTTCAAAATATGATAAAATTCCACTAAGAAAAGTTATTTAGAATGCAATTTTATACATTTGTACCAAATCTCAGGAACATGAAATTATTTTTTTGAAACTTACCATTTTTTTCAATAAATTAGTATTTTATTTTGAACCCTTCAATTATAACTACATAGAAACTATTTTTTGTGCATTAATATTTAAAGTCATGTATGCAGAAGCTAAATTTTTTTATTTACCAATAGCCTACTTTTCAAGATGATTAACATTTGCTCCTACATAACTTTAAATATGAATTTCACTCTTAATTCGCAAAAATGGGAAGTTCCAAAAAAATAATTTTATATTCCTGAAATTTGGTATAGAGGTATAAAATTGCATTTTAAATAACTTTTCTTAGTGGGATTTTTTCATATATTGAAAAATAAAGGTACTTTATTAGTGGTGATTTTTACAACTTTGCTTATAAAACACCCTGTAGAACACCAAATTAAGTCATTTTTGGTATACTTTAGTTCTACAATAAGCAGGAGTCAGTCCCCAAATACCATTCCATAATTCCAAAATTTTTGGTTCAATACACCTCTTGTTACATCTATCCTGGGACACACTGTATAAATTATGTTAAAAAATATATAAGAGTACATTTTGCGAACTCCCCTAAAATCGAGTGCACCACTTATATGGAATTTGCTGGTGCTATATTTCAGCCAATTTTTAATTTTAATTTCGTTAGATGTCATATATTTTCCATATACGAAAAATAAACAACACTGCCATATATTAAAAATAAATATTTGAGATTCATATGAATAGATACAATATCCAATAATAAATAAAAAATATTTCCTAAATACAAATACCGAAGTTTCTAAATAAAGTCTAATTACTTTTCTTTTTCCCTGCTGTCAGTCTTGCTTTGCTATATTTCAGCCAATCTTTCACCGCATTTGCCACTACCAAATCGTTTCGTTCGTTTTTCGGATAATTTATTTTAGTAGCATCTGTAAAATGTAAAACTGCAATAACTCTTAAGGACTTACATTTTTTGTAGAAATATTACCGTATATAACGCCCATAATTTTAGTTTTTTCAAAAGAAATTTTGTCTCTGCCTTTCCAGTTGAAGAGGCATGCGAGGTCATTTGTTATTAGAAACCTTAGAATTCTTCTGGTATGAGAGTCTATTCCGCTACCCCCAACTGCAGCTAGTCTCGTAACCTTAAAATTAAAAATAGGGACTATTAGTTATTTATCAACAATGAATATTTTAAATTTTAACTACCATGTATTTGTATTGAATTGAGTTCTTGTCTATAAGCTTCCCGTCTAGCCGTTCGAATTCTTCTAATGAATTTATTGGGAATATCGGTAGGTCAGCAGGAGGGAGTACACAATTTTCTTGATTATTATTCCTCACTGTCCTCACTAATTCCTTCAGCATTATTGAATGTTGATCGATATGTTCATTTATTTTACTTAAACTACTCAGTACCGTTATTTGAAAATCTAAAAAAAAAAATATACCGACTCAAAATACATTACGGAACGTTATATTATTATTCATATAATACATGAAAAAAACAAAAGAATTTTTTACTTTCGATTTTCGAAAATAAATAATTTTTTATAAGAAATTTAGGTACTCAATCCCAGACTACGGTCAAAAACATGAACTAGAAGGCCAATAATCTTAAAAACGTAAAGGTCAAGATACCATTATCCTTGTTCTATACTTTTAGAGCAAAACGTAATTAAAGAAATGTGTGAAAATGACGATAGTTCTCTTAAGCTATTTTATGTTCTCCAGGGTTTTGGCCATCTGTATATATATTATATATTTTTGAAGCAATTGAAAACCATGTATTACATGTATTTATAATATAGATTCATTTATTCATAACATAAATGCATTGTCGTCACTCCGATCACATACATATGTCTAATACAAAATTACCTGAGGTATTACTGCTAGCTTCAGATGAGGCGGATATGTGAGAAGACGCTCCCGAGTTTATTGTTGCTGATAACGGTGAAGAAGGCAAATTTTCGTATACAGGACTCAAAACTCTACCGAACGCACTTGAAGCAGTGAAATTTTCACTATTGGTTGTGTTTGGTGAACCACTAACCATTACATCTTTGATAACTATCGGATGTGTTTGAGATATGTCTTCTACATTTGCATTAGAAGTCACATTTTTTTTCTTTCTAACATGTAATTCTACTTCCGAATCTGAACTGTCTGAGTTATTTTGAAATTCTTTATCGGGATGCGGCTTCCTGCTTATACTCTTATTACTAGTTCCAGTAGCTTCACTTTCCAAATTATTATATTTTAAAATATCATCAATTTTTTCTTCTGCCAATTCATAGCTCTCTAAAAATTGAACTTCATTAGAATAAATAAATTTTTATTCATGTACACTCAAAATTATATGTACATATAAACATTATTAAATTTAAATTACAGAAAAAAATAATTATTTTTATTAATGCAAAATACCAAGTTGAAGCTTTTATATTAGGTTTAATCGACTACGAAAAAAAATATTCTACGACACTAGTTTCTGTGCTAAAGAATTTCATTGATAAAATATTGATTTAGCGAACAATGTCCATCTTCCACACTCATCGGGAACTATCCTTTTGCTTACGAAAATCTCCAAAATTAAAAGTTAGAAGCAGTTTCCGATGGCGGTAGAATATTGGAGTTTTTTTTTGCTAAATGAAATGTTAATTAATGTAATTTTTAAGACAAACCAGACTGCATATATTATTATTGATTATAATAAGATATTTTTTTATTTTTGGTTATTATAATTAGAAAAAGTGTTTGTAATTTTATATTGGTGATAATAGAGTAATTTCAATGAGAATAATAAATAATTTGATATACTTATATAGCTACTGTGGTCAAGAAGGTATGTTATTTTTACAAATACTTATGCAATATCTTAGAACTAACCTGTTTTGAAATGCACTTTAAAAACTTTATAGACAGGCCATGTCTTTTTGTAATTTGTTTGGTTTTTCACAAAATCTTCAAATTTCAGACCTCCTGTTCTAATAGGCCAATAACATTTTCTATCATTTTTGTATAGCCATATTAAGGGAACTATAGCAATTTCATTGCTTGTTTCAGTTTCATCGGATCCAACAAATTCGACGACAGCATACATTTTGCACACTATACGCATTTGGTTATATCAAATATATACATATATATATTGCAATAAAATATGTTTGCTATCAAAGTGACAGTAATACCACAATAATTCGGGATGCTAAAAAAATAAATAAAATGTATAGTAGGTATATATAAATTATTAAATGAACCTAATAATGAACTATTAAAGGAAGAATACAAACATTATAGAAATCTGGTTACAAAATTAATTAAAAAAGCAAAAGTGAACTATTATAAAAACAAAATAAATGAAAATAAAAATAATAGTAAACATTTATGGGAAACTGTAAAAGAATTGTCTAGACAACCAAGACAGCAAAATAAAATTGATTTCATAAAAAATAATAATGGTGAAAAAATTGAAGACCCTAAATTAATAGCCAATATATTTAATAATAATTATATAAACGTTGGAAAGAAATTAGCAAATAATATTAAAAAAAACAATACATATAAGAGTAGAAAAAACACTGTTATGAACTCAATATTTTTAAAACCTGTCAACAGAAATGAAGTGCTCACAACCATATCTTCACTAAAAAATAATAAAAGTGTAGGTATAGATGGCTTGAAGGCAGAAACTTTGAAACAAATTTCACATATTATTTGTGAACCTTTTACATATATAATAAATAGATGCATGGAAAAAGGACACTTTCCGTCTGCCTTTAAGACATCTATAGTTATTCCAATATTTAAAAATGGTGATAGAATGGAAGCCGCTAACTATAGACCCATATCTCTGATTACAAACTTTGCTAAAGTTATTGAGAAAATTATTAAAATTAGATTAAATGAATTCCTCGAGAAATACAAAATTCTTTCAGACAAGCAGTATGGTTTTCGCGAGGGAAAATCTACCCAAGATGCTATACTCGCATTAACATCAAAAGTGTACGCTGCCCTTGATGAAGGTACACCATCACTTGGAGTATTCATCGACCTCGCGAAGGCATTTGACACTGTGAATCACACCATGCTTGTGGAAACCTTAGAAGATATGGGGATAAGAAATTGTGCCCTAGAATTCTTTAAAAGTTACATTTCTGACAGATATCAATGTGTAAAAATTGGAGACATAATAAGTGAGTATCAGAAAATTGAATTTGGTGTACCACAAGGCACGGTACTTGGCCCTGTATTATTTATAATATATTTAAATGGACTATTTTCCACCCAAACCAGGGGCACAATTATTACTTATGCGGACGATACGGCAATATACTACAGTGCAGATAACTGGGCTAACTTAAAAAAAATTGTAGAAAGAGATATGGGTCACATCAAGGACTGGTTCGATCACAATTTGTTGACGATAAACTTTAACAAAACATTTTATGTACCATTTTGCTCTAACAGCTCAACTTATCCCGATATTGGTCCTTTAAAAATAGGAAACTCGGCTGATATTTGCATTGAACCATCAAAAGAAATAAAATATCTGGGAGTTAAAATGGATTGCCACCTAAAATGGGATATGCACATCAAGTATGTAATAAATAAAATAAGAACTGTTCTATACAAATTTAAAAAATTAAGTGAAGTTTTAGATATAAATGAACTGAAAGTATTATACTATTCATTAGTAGAATCTCACCTAACCTATGGTATAGTGGCTTGGGGTAGCGCTTCAAAAACTCACCTGAAAAATTTAGAAATTATACAAAAAAAAATACTTAAAATAATTTTTAAAAGAGAGCAAACTTACTCAAGTGAAGCAATATTTCAGGAATCAAGTGTATTGGATATTAGACAGTTGTTTTATTATCATTGCAATATTAAACAACACAATAATAAAAATTATCTAGCAAAAATAAATCATGTGTACAGTACAAGACAAAGGGAAAATACTTACCAATTACCTCTTATGAAAAAGGCTATAGGTCAAAAAAGCTTCGCCTATTTAGGTCCAAAATTCTATAATTCGTTAGACACAGAGATGAGATCAATAGAATCAAGACACAAATTTAAAAAGAAATTGGGTGAGCATATTAAGGGTACATTAAGAAAAAACATTCATGCCATGATTGACAACTAAGGACGACAAAGCAAGTTAACCAGAAATATTCCAGTATTATTGATTTATTTTGTTAATTTTAGAAAATAATGCAAACGATTACTTTTATATGTGTAAGTATGTATGTATGTGTATATGTGTGTGTAGGTGTGTGCATATATGTGTACATATGTATATATATATATGTGTATATATATATGTATGTATGTATATATATTATTATTATAATTATGTCTTTTATATGTATATAATTTCAGTTATCACTGTATAATATTAAGGTATATTAGTAATATGTAACCTTTTTTGTTTTATACTCACGATCAAGCATTAACATGCTTATGTGAGGCTATCATGTTTATTGCCATGTTTATTTATATATGTATTTATGTATTTCTCTATACACCTATTATTATATATTATATTTATATATATGTAACATTTTTTGTTTTATACTCACGATCAAGCATTAACATGCTTATGTGAGGCTATCATGTTTATTGCCATGTTTATTTATATATGTATTTATGTATTTCTCTATACACCTATTATTATATATTATATTTATATATACAAATCTCAGCAATAAACATTATTCTATTCTTATTCTATATATATTGAATACCGAAAGTCGACAAAAAATTCGGTAATTGTGGAGGATAAAGGTGCATTGGAATTTTCGCGTAATTTTTTCAGGGCATACTAATTTGGGATCGTAGAACACGAATCTGAAGTCGGCTTTCAATGCAAATGCACAGTTTTTCCGAAAAAAAAAAATTGCAATTTTTCGCCGTAACTCGAACTTTTTGTTACGTAAACATTAAAAACACCTCGATTTCGGCCGATTCGGATCCCGTGTTCACAATGTAAGTGCTTTTCAGAACGCTGCACTTTTCATATACTGCAAAAAAATAGCTTTCTCGTAATAATAGGTGCAATAAATACTAAATTATATATCAAAACTCCATTATTTGACATATTAACATAAGGTTGTTGTGCATGCGTATCAAAATACTCTGAAGAGTTGTTGTCTCAAGGCACAACAAAGAAATTCATTTTATAAATATACCAACTTACAATTTGAAAAAATAAAAACTAAAATTTAAATAAGCATGCTTTTATGATCATCTTTAGCCAATAGTAAAAACTGGTGTTCTATTAAGAATATTTTCAATATATAGTGTGCCCCAAATTGGTTTTCTTAGAAATGGTCCGTTTTTGTTATTGCCGAGCGAGGAGGTGAGATCACACACCTTACCAGGAAAGGAAATGCTCCTTGTTCTTTTTGGATACCGCCTACTGACTTTTAACCTGGTTATCAGTAATGAATGGTATCCGAGAAGGGCAAGAAACATTTGCGCCTGTACAAATGTTTCTTGCCCTTCTCAGATACCACTTATTACTAATAACCAGGAAGAAAATTAGTAGGTGATATCCAAGAAGAGCAAGGATCATTTCCTTTCCTGGTAAGGTATGTGATCACCAATTTAGGACACACTATATACTGAAAATATTCTTAACAGAACACCAGTTTTTAGTATTGGCTAAGGATGATCATAAAAGTATGCTTATTTAAATTATATATTTAATTTTTTCAAGTTGGTACTGTCGTGAGCAAAATAGAACGTCTTACCTATAACCCCATTTTTTCTAAAATCTAGTTGTGTAGGTATATCTAACTTTAATTTTTGTGACATTGTCAGGTTGTTGTCAAAATTCATTGCACATACTCAAATAGAAACAGATTTATATTAGAAAAAAACAGTTAATTGTCCTCTTTTTTTTTGCTCACGACAGTACCTAGGTATTACCAAATCTTCTTCAGGGTATTTTGATTCCCATGCACAACAACCGTATGGCTGATGTGTCAAAAATGGAGTTTTGATAAATAATTTTCTATTTACCGTACCTACTGTTATGAAAAAGGATTTTTTTTGCAGTGTTTCAAAAAGTGCATTTTTCTGAAAAGCACTTAGGTACATTGTGAACAAGGGATCCGAATCGGCCTAAATCGAGGTGTTTTTAGTGTTTACAGTGACAAAAAGTTCGTGCTATGGCGGAAAATTTCAAAAATTTTTTTTTTGAAAAGATTACATTTGCATTGAAAATAACCGACGTGTTCTACGACCCCAAATTGGTATGCCCTGAAAAAACTACGCGAAAATTCCAATGTCCCGTTATTCTCCACAATTGCCAAAAATTCTGACATAATTCTCTGTTTTAATAGATCAAAATAAACATTTATATCATTTTCTCTAAAGTTGGTGGTTTTGAGTAAAACATTCTTGAGAGTCTAAAAATCTCTAGTTATTTTATTTAATATCTTGCAATTTCAAAAGTTGATTTTTTCCTATAAGGCTATAAAAAATGCGCTTTAATTCAAAAATACAAAGTTGACTTTGAAGTGGCCTTGAAAGTGTCTACGGAATTGAAAAATAAATAATGCCGTTGTTTCCCCCTCCAGACCAAACTTTAATTTTTTTCTTTCGAAAATTCGTTGTCTCAACTTTGGATCATGTGGTATGGCAGTTTCTTAATAAAATGTCAAATAGCCGGCTCCTCCTTATATCCTGTCTATTATAGGTACCTACCTACTTTCCGGGAAAATTATCTATTTTATTTGGCTGTGGTTAGAGGTCCGAAAGTCGGAACTTTACCGATGACGTTAAAGATCCGACAGTCGGATCTTTAGTGGCGATGTTATAGTTCCGACAATTGAAACTACTGTCATGTCAATGTTTGGAATATAATGTTTAACAAATATAGAGAATATTCAGTAATCCGGCGAAGAGTATAAGATGTTCTTCTGCTGAATTCTTTGTCGAAGCAAGTCAAATGCACTTGCTGTGAAAAAAATTTCTATTTCCTCTAATAAAATCTCTTCTTCTAAAATCAAGTAATCAATTTCAGTGGGATTAGGGATTTCATTGTTTTCAACTATTTTTCCCTCATACAAAATGTTATTAATAAAATCTTGACTTTTAAAAATAGCACTCAATATAATGTGTTGCCTTTTTATAGGAATTTTGTTTGTGAACTTTACAGACTTTTCCTTTTTTTCAGTCCTATTGCTGTCAGTTGATGACCTCGTGGTCGACCCCGTGATACCATTTTTAAAGGCAATTTTATATTTTTTACCAAACTGCAAAATCTGCATTATTATTGCCAATTTCAGTATCAACAGATGGCGAAATAATTGAACTATTCTGATTTGTGTTTTGACTTAAATCAGTATTATTGTTCCATCCACTAAACGTAGGTAAGGCAATGGTCGCAGAATTTTCTAATGATATGCTCTGATCAC
This sequence comes from Stenurella melanura, assembly GCA_963583905.1. Classification (NCBI taxonomy): domain Eukaryota; kingdom Metazoa; phylum Arthropoda; class Insecta; order Coleoptera; family Cerambycidae; genus Stenurella; species Stenurella melanura. Next base: position 202,785,334 of record OY757309.1, read on the forward strand.
ATTTTATATATTCTATAATTATTTTCTCCTCGATTTTCTCATCATTCTCCTTATCACTTCGAAAAGTATCAAATATATCTTTGGCCTTTATAGTTTCCCTCCTGGCCTCGTTTTCCATGATTGTAATATTACTTTGTATATCAGGTACATCTTCTGCATTTTCTACACCTAAGAAATGACTTTGTACGCTATCGTCGGTAATGTTTATATATTCATTCTGTTTATCAGATACATGTGTTGTGTTTATATTTTCTTGTAAATTACTGTTACCCTGTACACTCTCAAAAATTTCCACTTTTTTACGGAAATTCCAACACTCGGTTAACATTTCTAGCTGGGCATAACAATTATGAAAATCTTTTGTACTCATTTCTGATAAAATTGAAGCAATTTCCTGACATTTAGTTGATGCTTTGGTATACTTCTGGTGCTGTGTTAAGCAGGCGGTCCTTTTATGTGACTGTGTGATTTTAAGATGTTTGTCAATATTATGTTCCACAGAATTAGTAGAATAATCAATTACTACATCAGTTACATCTTCCTCTTCTGGCTCTAAGTTAGCATGATTATTCATATAATTCTGAATATATGTTTGTTTCTTAAATCGGCATGGTATGTCGTCAAAAACCAAGTTCATACATTTTAGCCTACAGAATTTTAGAATATGTTTGCATGGTAGTCCAATATCTTCATAAAATGTGCATTGGCACGTTGTACTGGTAACCTTAAAATTCATTTTATGAATGCAATGATCTTCGTTTTCTACTTCAAATTTAACTTCATCTGATTTCTCTAGGTTGGTTTTTACAAGTTTAAATGCAAATGTAGTGAGGATTTTGAAATAAATGTCCTCTGGTGGCTTTAGTCCAACTTTCTTTTTACTAATCATCTGAAGTGCTTGTCGTTGCCTTTCTGAATGGATGGATTTGAGAAGAATCAAAAAGTCTTGGAAAAAACCTTGTAAAGAATTAAATTTAGAACAAACAGCCTTAATTTTCTGGTTAAAGGATTCTACATGATTAGTGGTTGATATACCAAATGAACCGTTCTTTTTCTGAAAATATTGCACCCATTCTTCTTTGCAGCTGTGCCAATTTTTATTATAGTACTTGGTAACCAAAAGAAAATTCAACTGAATGCTTTATAATTCTGTTCATATTCAAAAATGCTCTTTGAGTATGCTAATTTCTGTAAAATACTTAATACAGTTTCCCGTTCAGTGCTACTAATTCCCATATTTTGGGTCGTAATCTTTGTCCTAAAAGCTTTTAGTGTATGAAACAAACAGAGAAACATCTTTGCTCCAGAAAACTCTGGACGTGACGTAAAATATTTCTCTCACTGAAGTCCTTATCAGTAAAAATGGTACGTACTTGAGTCCAAGAAGAGTTATGCGATTTGAAGATTTGAATCATGTTAGTTATTGATTCAGCTGTTTCATGTTGTAAAATAAAAACGCCCACAACTGCACCTTCACTGTTTCCATCCACCACCATCATTACATAGAGAGGCATACGTAAATTGTTCATTTTATATGTAGCATCAATCATTAATAGTTCTGGATATGTTTCAAAGTTCTTAACCATTTGTTTGCTTTGGAAAAAAAATCCTGTTAAAAGATTATTTTCATCTGTGAGTATTTCTATGATAGACTGGGAGTCGCCTTTCAAAATATCTAAAACTTGAAGTAAATTGTTTTCGCTAGTGCTACACTTGATATTACTGATGTCGCGTGATGTAACATTTTTACCCGTCTTGTCTTTGATGTAATCCTTTAATAAAATTTTATTACATTTGAGTCGCTTCAATTTCAAAATTTCTTCTTTCTCTTAAACATTTAATTTTCGCTGCTTCGGAAGTGATGCAAATATTGTTTTACTCACATCATGATTATGAGAAATTACCGCATTGGATAACATTAGTTTCTGTCCATCGGGAGATAAGGTAAAGCACAGTTTCATTGGGCAGTCATCTTTAAAAGTGCTGCAAAAATAATGAATGAGCCAACAAGCATTTATGACTAAATTACACGAATTAACCTACCCTCATTTACGTTCTCCTAAACTTCTAGTTTTAAAGGTTTTGCCTCCTTTGAAATACGCAAATGTTATGCTATAGTATTTTAAATCAGACTTGGCATTCTTGCATTTATTTGGACAAGTTCAGTGCATAGATTTTAAAGTTTTACTGTCTCTTTTATAAAGAGATATTAATTCGGATTCTTCCACGTTTTTGATAAATTCTTCTACCTCCTTCACTGAATCGAATGATTTACCTTGTTTAATAAGTGTTTCTTCTGTTGTTTCACTCTCACTCATAATGCATTATTTAAAAGTATTTATTTTCACACAAGTAAAACTCAAAGTACAATCTGACTGATTCTAACCTATGATCCTATGAATGTCTTATGACAGTAGTTTCAACTGTCGGAACTATAACATCGCCGCTAAAGAAAAAGATCCGACTGTCGGATCTTTAACGTCATCGGTAAAGTTCCGACTTTCGGACCTCTAACCACAGCCATTTTATTTTGATGAATTTGATACCATTAAAATCAAGACAACTCCGCCTTTGTACAAGAATTTTAACTATGCAAGAATGATTCTTTTATTGGCAGATTTTCATATCTTTTAATTAGTATTTTCCAAATAAAGCGCAATATTGGCTGGAAATAAACTAAAAACAATGTTTCAGTTAAGTAGGTAACATATTTATTTATTGTGAATAAGTGGGTACTGAATGCCATGTCTATTCCAAAATGAAAGAATGCTTAAATTAATGAAATATTTCCCTTGTTTATAACGTTCTTTTTTAAATTCAATGGTTTGTTTTAATTAAATCAAAATGCTAGATTTAAGACTAATTATTTTATAAAATATAAAGAAATATCTGTTTGCCCAGAAATAATAAAACTATTCTACCGTCCTACAGTCTACGAGTCTACACTTGTTGCTTTCATATTTCATCATTGAATAAAAAATGAACCGCCGCGCCAGACGGGGCCGACCAGCCAAATACTCGGCTTTCGGAAATAGAGAAATGTGCACTACGAAAATGGCGACATTGGATCTGGACATCTAACATTGCGTAATACCTACAGGAACACAGTTTGCACAAATAACGTGTTGAGATAGATATCTAAAATTCGTTAGCATTCAGTTTTACTGTATAAACATAATACGGCTAGAAATAACACAGGGACCTCATAAATATCAAAGTTTCAAGAAGAGCTAATTAAATTAATCAAAATATGTTTTTTCATTTTGTTCTTTTTTGCCGTGCACCAATAGTATTAGTTGTTATATAGATAGAAATAAACACAAACTTCTAATTTAGTAACTATCGATCCTTTGTACTTATGATTAAATGAAAACGTCCACCGACGCCATCATTTTAAAGATGCCAGTTAAAACTTACCTTCATTCAATCGACACACAAGACACAACCACATATTTCAATCACTTATTTAAAACTAAGACAAACGAAGGAAGCATAAATTAGAGTCGGCGGATGAGAGATGCTGATTGCCGATTGGTGAATTGTATAACTGACGAGTTGCGCATACATGTGTTCTCTTTCTGTAAAAATTAGTCAGGTGACACCGTAATAACAACGTTAAAAAATTGTTATGAAACAACTAATATTTTACCACTCATAATTTACCTATCTTTAGCCATTTATTATGATTATTTTATAATAACTAACAGGTAATAATTATTAGTTAATTGCTTATATTTTTTTGTCATCCTGCTTGAGGACACGTAGATACCTTAGCACATACAAACCTTATATAGCTTAGATTGGCTTCAAATGTAAGTTTACAATCTTGTACAATGATTCAGGAAATATATACGATTTCTCTAAAAATGAAAAAGTCAGTTCATCAGTCATATTTTATAGGTATAGGTATATATTAGCATATTAATTACAATCTAAAACAGAGACCTGAATAATATTAAAGAAGATAATGTTGACATGGACTATACTTACCTATAAGTTTTCCCTGAAATATTTTCAGAAAGTAATATAAAAAAAAATCGAAACTCTCGATTTTTTCGACTGTGACCCTACTGATTTTACTCAAATTATATATGATGATAAATCAGTACATTATTTACCCAACAAGATGTCATATAAAATATTTTAATTGAAATAAACTGACAAATTTTTTTCTACAAAGTGTTATACCAGTATGATCACATCATTTATTATATTATATAACATGAGTAATTTTAGCGAGAGAAGGTTTACGCCACCATAATCAACAATAATACTAAAGTTGAGTTTGTATTTAAACTCAACGTGCCTTTTAGTTTTATGAACCCCAAACTTCTATAATTCGGGAATTTCTCTATGCAGTTGCCTTGAGGCCAAGGCATTTTACATGTATTTTTAGACGTGGTCGATCTTATTTGTATGCGAGATTAATGTTGCTATAAAATTAAAGGTTAGAATATTCCTTTATATTAATCTCGAAAAGTATTTTTCTACGTCATAATAGTACGTTTAATCAATGTTTATTAAATGATATACACTAACGGCTAGTTGTAAAAAAGATTTAGGATATAAGAGGATCAACGCCGTTATTAAAGTGAGTTTAGCATGTCACAACTACGTTGTATTAATGTTGCTATAAACCTAAAGGTTAAAATATTCTATTATATTAACGTCATATTAACGTCGAAACGTAAACTTTTGTTACGTCGCAACAGTACGTTTAATAAATGTTTTCTTGAATAATATATACTAAAGGCTAGTTGTAAAACGAATTTAGGATATACGAAGATCAACGTCGTTTTTTAAAAGTAAGTTTATTGTGTCACAACTACGTTGAATTAATCTTGCTGTAAACTTAAAGGTTATAGCATATTCTTTTGTATTAACGTAATATTAACGTCGAAGGATACACTTTTTTACGTCGTAATAATACGTTTAATAAATGTTTAATAAATAATATGTACTAAAGCTAGTTGTAAAATGATTTAGGATATACGAGGATCAACGTCGTGTTTTTAAGTAAGTTTAATGTGTCACAACTACGTTAAGTTAATGTTGCCATAACCCTAAGAGTTCGAATATCATTTTATATTAACGTAATATTAACGTTGATAATTAAACTTCTTTTACGTCGTAAGAGTACGTTTAATAAAAGTTTATTAAATAATATATACTATAGGCTAGTTGTAAAACGGATTTAGGATATGCGAGGATCGACGTTGTTTTTTAAGTCAGATTAACGCGTCACAACTACGTTGAATTAATGTAGCTATAATCCTAAGGGTTAGAATAGTATTTTATATTAACGTAATGTTAACGTTGAAAATTAAATTTCTTTTACGTCATAACAGTACGTTTAATAAAGATTTATTAAATAATATATACTCAGGGCTAGTTGTAAAATGGATTTGGGATATAGGAGAATCAACGTTGTTTTTTAAGTGAGTTTAACGTGTCACAACTACGTTGAATTAATGTTGCTATAAACCTAAAGGTTAGAATATACTTTTGTACCGACGTAATATTAACGTCAAAAAACAAACTTTTACGTCGTCATAGTACATTTAATAAAAGTTTATTATAATATAGACTAAAGGCTGGTAGTAAAACGGTTTTAGGATATACTAGGATCAACGTGGTTTTTTAAGTGAGTTTAACGTGTCACAGCTACGTTGAAATAATGTTGCTATAACCCTAAGGGTTAGTATATTATTTTATATTAACGTAATATTAACGTTGAAAATTAAACTTCTTTTACATAGTAAGAGTACGTTTAATAAAAGTTTATTAAACAATATATACTAAAGGCTAGTTGTAAAACGGATTTGGGATATACGAGGAACAACGTTGATTTTTAGGTGAGTTTAACGTGTCACAACTACGTTGAATTAATGTTGCTATGAAGCTAAAGGTTAGAATATTCTTTTGTACTGACGTTATACTAACGTCAAAAAATAAGCTTTTTTTACGTCGTCATAGTACATTTAATAAAAGTTTATTAAATAATATATACTAAAGGCTAGTTGTAAAACGGATTTAGGATATACAAGGATCAACGTTGTTTTAAAATGAGTTTAACGTATCACAACTACGTTAAATCAATGTTGCTATAAACCTAGAGGTTAAAATATTCTTTTATATTAACGTAATATAAACGCCAAAAAATACACTTTTTTTACGTCGTCATAGTACGTTTAATAAATGTTTATTAAATGAAATATACTAAAGGCTAGTTGTGAAACGGATTTAGGATGTACGAGGATCAACGTTGTTTTCTAAGTGAGTTTAACGTGTCGAAATTACGTTGAACTAATGTTGCTATAAACCTAAAGGTTAAAATATTCTTTTATATTAACGTAATATAAACGTGAAAAAATAAACTTTTTCTACGTCATCATAGTACGTTTAATAAATGTTTATTAAATAATATATATTAAAGGCTAGTTGTAAACAGGATTTAGGATATACGATAATCAACGTTGTTTTTTAAGTGAGTTTAACGTGTCACAATTACGTTGAATTAATGTTGCTATAAACCTAAAGGTTTAAATATTCTTTTATATTAACATAATATTAACGTCGAAAAATTAACTTTTTTTACGTCGTAATAATACGTTTAATAAATGTTTATTAAATGAAATATACTAAAGGCTAGTTGTAAAACGGATTTAGGATGTACGAGGATCAACGTTGTTTTCTAAGTGAGTTTAACGTGTCACAACTACGTTGAACTAATGTTGCTATAAACCTAAATGTTAAAATATTCTTTTACATTAACGTAATATAAACGTGAAAAAACAATTTTTTTCTACGTCAACATAGTACGTTTAATAAATGTTTATTAAATAATATATACTAAAGGCTAGTTGTAAACAGGATTTAGGATATACGATGATCAACGTTGTTTTTTAAGTGAGTTTAACGTGTCACAATTACGTTGAATTAATGTTGCTATAAACCTAAAGGTTGAAATATTCTTTTATATTAACATAATATTAACGTCGAAAAATTAACTATTTTTACGTCGTCATAATACGTTTAATAAATGTTTATTAAATAATACATACTAAAGTCTAGTTGTAAAACGGATTTAGGATATACCAGAATCAACATTGTTTTTTAAGTGAGTTTAACGTGTCATAACTACGTTGAATTAATGTCGCTATAAACCTAAAGGTTGAAATATTCTTTTATATTAATGCAATATAAACGTCAAAAAATAAACTTTTTTTACATCGTCATAGTACGTTTAATAAATGTTTATTAAATAATATACACTAACGGCTAGTTGTAAAACGGATTTAGGGTATAGGATGATCAACGTCGTTTTTTAAAGTGTATTTAATGTGTCACAACTACGTTGAATTAATGTTGTTATGAAGCTAAAGGTTAGAATATTCTTTCATATTAACGTGATATTAACGTTGAAGAATAAACGTTAATTTACAACCAATAAAAGACGTTGAAATGTTCAACCACTAACGTTATTTCCACGAATGTAACGTTATTTCTACGTTTAATAAACGTAGCTGTGTTTACTGGGAGATTGCTTATGAAACATTTCTTGATTTATGCCTAAAATGCATTCAACGTCTTAAAGAATTAACAAGTTTATAGCATTTATCAAGAAATACTTCATTCACATAACCAGCATTTTGCTAGTTAATCATAGGTACTACTAAACCATCGTCAATAGATACTTCTAGATATATCCTTGGCTAACCTTCGTTAATCTGTTACTGACCTTTGTTAATAACTAGTTGTGACCTAACCTTCGTCAATCCACTGAACATTTACCAGTGTTTGTTATGACCAAACCCTCGTCGGTCCACCGACCTTTTGCCAGTGATTCTTGTGACCGAACCTTCGTCAGTCCACCGACCTTTTGCCAGTGATTCTTGTGACCGAACCTTCGTCAGTCCACCGACCCTTTGCCAGTGATTGTTGTGACCGAACCTTCGTCAGTCCACCGACCTTTTATCAGTGATTCTTGTGACCGAACCTTCGTCAGTCCACCGACCTTTTGTCAGTGATTCTTGATACATACTTTCTTAGTTATAGCCTTATGCCATTGGTAGGTACATTTACCTAACTCACACTTCAGAGTTACCCATGGTTTCATCCTGTCGACGGCAACTACTGTCTCGTACTTCTTCATGTTTTTTTTCTGAGGACTTGTACCTCATAACAATTATTAAGCGTTACCTTTTTAACTTTAAAAGTTCCTTTAAATCTAGGTAGAAATTTCTTAATAACCCCCTGTAACAGAAAAGTCAGTTTTTAACACCATTACAATAGCTTCTTTGTATTGTTTACTCTTAGCACGGACTTTTTCATCTGAGTTCCTTGATCTTTTCTAATTCGCTTGCTTGCCTCAGATCTGATCTTATACAAACCTATCATTTCAAGACTGTCTTAAACCACACTTGAAACTTTATGCTCGACTTATATAGCCAGATAATAGTTCAAGTTAGGCACTCCTTTTGTTTCGTTTTCCGTATAATTAATTACACCCTGCATCTACTTTACAGAAGTGTCCTACTTATTGTCGGAATTACCAGCTGACATCACAGCCAGTGTGTTCAAAATTCTACGATTAATTCTTTCTAACCCTTGGTCCTAGCATACACTTAATATATTTCAATAAAAGTTTTACAAATACTTAAACATAAGGATCACCAACAATGCTGCATTTTGGAAATCATTTACTTTTCTGGCCTTTAACTGCTACAATAACCTACGTATCTGTATCTAATCCTTTCGTGCATGTGTATTTGACATTTTGGACAATAAACTATTATTATTATTATCATCATTACATTATAATTCCATAAGATTTACAGAAACTTTCAAATATGTGTGAGCTGACCCTTGTCAGTTATCAAACGTGCTGGTGCACAAAATAAATACATTACTTGCGTCCAAACTTATGAAATCACAATTACTAATAAACTGACAACTACTAATAAATATTGTTCTCTTTCTCTTTCGTTTCAAAACGACCCATGTGGTCAGTGTGTAATGCTTGAATTGATACACAGGAGACTTATCTCTTTTTTCTGTTATAATTGCAGTACAAATAGGCTTGAACATATATTTTTTTCTTGTTCTTTAAATTCAATAACTCTGAAATTTGCTTTACCATCATTTCGAACCCAAATTTTCCAGTACTATCATAGCATAAATTACATATGTGCCACTCACAACCTTTTGATACTAACCATGCTAGTTTACTGGTACTTAATTTCATATAAACCTTCCCTTGCTTTAACGTATAAACTTAAAAATTACGTTTTCTATCACGATTGTTTGGCTTTGCCCCCAAAATCATTTTGATTCTGGTTCCTTTGTCAATCTATACATATGCAGCTATAATCCATTTGATTAAACCTGCGCTCACTTTTTCAACCTAATTAGTCTGACCTTAAGACCAATACTAATTCATGTCTTTCTCTAACAATCCAGTAACAGAATCTGGCGTCACATAGCCTATTTTTGTCATAGATTCTATAGCCAATAGCTCCTTCATAATAGCTAGAAAGTAAATTCTAAAAATATAAAAAAATCTATCTCACCCTCAATAAAAAGCAATATGTTTTGCTTCTAAAATTTACCACATTGGCATTCGTATAAAGCTACCTTATTAGCTAATAAAAGGTTTGCACCACTGAATGTAAATTACTTCGTTCAGATAAAGACATACGATTGGGACGATCACGATACGCCACTGACTTGAAAGTTAACCTTTTAAGCATTACAATTGTACTTGTTTTACACAAGTCTTTGTAGAAAAGAACATAAAATCTCCATGACTCTTCAATAATTCAAAAATTAATGACTTTCATTAATTAATAATCCTAAAATTGAATTTGTCATATTCTAATTTATCACTTGCTACAAAATCATGTTTTACTTCGTTCATTGATAAATCCGACAGTGTACATAATTTAAAACTTCCTTTGAAAGCTTATTAATGCGTGATCTTACGCTAAATACTCAATCCCTATTATGAGGTCATGATTTAAATAAATATCGTTGAGAGTAAAACAGCTAACTCCTTAGATTATAATATTGAGTTGTACTGTTCTGTTTTTGTTATACTAACATATAATAACATTTCTCATAAAATATTTCAAAACCTTTTCAGGGCCTCTTCCAGTTTGTAGGTTTAATTTCATGAGCACAGATTGTTTAATTAAAGAGCACGTACTTCCAATATCCATTAGACACTTCATTTTACTTCATTAATACGAGCATTTTTATAAACATATTGTCTTTGTCCATTATCTCACTGACCTAGCTTACAGAAAACTATCCCGATTGTTTATTCTTTTACCGGGAAGCCCTTACACATTGTTCTTGCGTATGACCTAATCTGTTGCAAAGTTTACATTTAATTATGGGTTTATCGCACTCAGCAGCGCGGTGATTTCCACTACAATTAAAACATACCATTCGCTTTTTATTTTTAACTTGAAGTTTTTGTTCATTTTGCACCACTTGTTTTTTTACATAATCTTTAGTGAGCTTTGAGTCATACTCTCTTGAAGTACCACCTCGATCAGGTACAGTGACACTGATATGACTCAAATAATTAGCCAATTCTCCCACTGTTTTGCAATTTGCTGCTCTAGCTGACAAACAAAGAGTTTCATTACCTAACCCTTCTATAACACTATCAATTATAGATTCATCCGGTATTGGTAGGTTGAGTTTATTTAATTTCGCCACCTTTTCAAAACAATAATCTCCCAAATTTTGATTTATTTTTGGTACATAATTTGCAGCGTCTACAAGCAACTGACCAAACTTCACATTATGCGGGAAACTTTCGATTAATAAAGTTTTAATTTCGTGCCACGTACGACACGTCAGGCGTAACGAATCATACCATTTTCTCGAGTTTCCACGCAACCTACTTGTTGCCAACTTAAATGCTGTCAAATCGTCCCATTTATGATACACTATTAGTTCATCAACTTTATATGTCCATTCCAAGGCACTTAGAGAAGCTGTACTAGGATCAAAAATCGGAATGATCGTTTCATTTACTGCGACATTTAAAGTTGGAACATAAACATTACATGCATTAGTTTTTGTAAGTTTACTTATCTTTTTTTCCAAGCGTCGAATTTTCCTACTTTGTACTCTGGTATCAACTGAGGACGAAGATGAACTCGATGAAGTCGACCTCGAACGCCTTGAACGTTTTCCAGAAGCCTTGGACTTCTCTTTGTTCTTTTTGTTCTTCCCCATGGAAGGGCTGGTCACTTTTCACTTTTTGACCACAAAATTACTTGCACAGACAAATTTTAGCCACTTAGGGCACTAAGTTCTTGCCACTTCTGATATGTAAGGGTAAAAAGGGGTAAAACTAATTAAAACCCCGACGTTCACAAATATAAAATATATAATTAATTAGGAAGAGATTACTACAATGCAATATGACATGCGAACATTTCGCCAACTCAAATAAGAATCCTCTAAAGCGAATATCAATAGAACATTCATTCTAATGTTTATAATATAATGTTTTGACTTAGCAATATTTTCTGGTGCCCGGCTCATATCCCGGTGACGGCCACCATAGGCGTCGTGTGTTTCTAACATATTGATGCTGTTTTTTTTTTGTTCAGAAGTGAAACAAAAAATGAACAGAAAATTCAAGAAAAAGAGAATGACATTATAGTACTTACAAATACATGCAAATTGAATACATCGTTAATGGTGGTCTTCCCATATGCATATTTTATATTGTTTATTAGTTTATTGAGTCATGTGATAAGAAAGAAACTGATAATCAATAAATAATTCCCTATCTGAGCAGTATGTTAAACATTTTATGGATAAACTGATTTATTTTAAACAATCTCGCTATTGTTTTGAAATAGATTATTCAGCATTATTTAAGTGTTTTTTCTACTGAAGTAATATTTTATTATACAGTCTATACAATAAGAATTGCACCTGATAAAAAACAATTGTTGAAAATTATCTTAAATTTTTATTTGTAATGTTGTAAAGCTGAATCTGCAACATCTGAATATTAATAACGTTGTATTTTTCCTGTAAATACGACATTCTGCATAAAAATTAAATTAGGTTTCTTGTTTGGTAAAGTATGCTTTTTGTTTTAAAATGAAAGTGTATTTGCCTCGATATGAAAACTTTTAGCAAATATGTACAGTATGTGCAGGTATTTGAGACAGTTTAAGATAACAGTTGACATTTTACAAAATTAAAACTTACTAATATAGCCAATAAAGCCGCAAAACCGACAGAATCTTGGAATTCTCGTCCATTAAATTGACCTGGAACCTTCTGTAGTGGCTTTTAAAGACTGTGTAGAATAATGTTAAAATCAAACCCAAGGGGTTGGAACCACGACTAAATACAAGCAATTTGATTATAAGTAAAATATTATTATTTTATTATTATAGAGTCGCAGAGACTATCCACTATCCACATGATTTTGAGATCGCCGATTACGATATGAGGTTCAAAAGTTCTGAAATACGTATAATTTTTTAGCAAAGGGATACGAACTGCAGTAATTGGCATAAATAATATGCTGTAGTTTTCTTTTATTGCTTTACATCCTTTATAATCAAATTAGATTTGAAATCTGTTACCTTATTATACTTTTCGCAAATACAAAACGAAGAGGATATTGCATTCGATCGGCACATTTCTAAAACCGATAATATCGCTCGTAGAGAAAAAATTGTCATATCACTGTGTTGGTGATCCGATTCTGAACAACTTTCAAAATGTCCGTCCGTCTGTCTGCCTGTCCGACTATCTGTCTGTCCGTCCGTCACGTTTCTTGTAAGCACGATATATAAGAACGAAAAGTCCCACTGTATTGAAATTTGCACAGCAAGTGTTAGCTAGAGAAAGGATCCTATTGTTTTTGAACATAAAACATAAATAAATAAAACAATTGTTAATTGTTTAAAAAAAAAAACGTTTTCTAATTAAACAAAAATGCCAAAAACATTATTAATTACAAAAAAAACTACGAAGAGTATACTATAGAATATGAAACAATTATACAAGGTGTCCCAGATTTAAACTGACATAGACCAATGAGAGATAGAGCACACTTTTCTGAGTTCAAAACACCCCCACACTTATTCTTGAAAGTGAATGGTTTTTGAGATACAGGGTATTTTATGATTCTTGACTGAAACTAAAATTCACCATATATTTGGAATGGGTGGATGTATTTGGATTAAAGTTGGTACACATATAGTGCACTCCTAGTCCAATTAATAGCATAATTTAGTTTGTAAAAATTCCAGGACGGGACTCAATTTTTATTACTTTGCATAATTTAGTTTGTAAAAATTCTAGGACAGGACTCAATTTTTATTATTTTGCATTTAGGGTCAATTACATCACCCTGTATATCAGTTTTTTGTAAATGGCGGATAACTATTGAAATGTCTATGGAGTATTGTGCAAAACACTGTCATAATATTCGATGGCACGTTTATGGTTACTTCCTAGATAATTTTCGAAAATAATGGTGAATGATATTTAAATTCCACAAAATACGCAATCAACCAGTTAACGTCGCTATTTTATTAATTTTACTTAAACACTTGTTTAATAATTATTTAATGTATTATTGTTACTTAAATTTGATTCTAATTACACTTAAAATTTGTACGGCCATATGCAATATTCCACAGAAAAACAGTTTGCTTAAAAATAAAAGTAGGCGTGTGTCAATTCTAACATTTATAGTTTAATACATATAGACCTACGGCCAAGGGGCAAATAAGTTACCTCATCGGGTACAAAAGGTTTGAGTTTTTGTAGTAAAAGTACCACATATAAGGTGCAAAAAACCGGCCGTCTGCCGGGGCTCAGTGGTCAACTTCTCATTATGACAGCTTGTCAAAAAGGCGAAAAAAGTCGCTAAAGTTACCTCATTGGGTACATGCTTAAACACGTGACAATTAACTGGGAAAACCATTACAATTCTTATTTTGTTTGGCAGACGTCAGTATTTGAACGCATACGTAGAGCAGACGCCCGTCGCGACGCCCAAAATTCCAACGTTTTTTACCTCATGAGGTACATGTACAAACCTGGGTTCAAATCAAAGGTCTTTTTATGTGGATTATAAATATTTTTGAAAAAAATCGACAGACGGTCAACCATAAAGAGCAGACGCTGTGGAAATTACGTAGGAGTAAAAATTTCATTAATCTCAAACACTAAAATACATTAAATTCGAGCTTTTATTCTTTAGGCATAGGAAACGAAACGTAAAAAAAATATTATTTTTTTTTACGCCTATGATCGAGGGCGCTGCTATCGTTCCGCGGTAGCGAAAAAGGCAATTCAGTCACGTGTAGACCCGTAGATGACCAGGCACGGTACTTGCGTAGAGAGTGCAGTGATATACAATAACCATAACAAACAAATAACAGTACGATAATAATAATTCTGAATAAAAGTTGTGTGGTTGGATTGGTCGATACTTGATTAGCTCCAGTCGAGAAAAGTGTTAAAGTTTTAACAATCCGTAGGTAAGTATTTGCTAAAATACGGCACACACCTTAGCTGCAAACCAATTTTTCTGGTAAAATAACTTCCTTTCTCTTTAAAAGTGAATTATTTACAATTTCTTTGCTTATAGTAATGAAACATATTCTTTATAGGATTTTGCAAACAGCGGAAAAAACTATCAATGAGAACTAAAAGAAAAACTATATGTAGAAATATTAATGAAATCTTTGCATTCTTTCGATAACCTGAACTCTGGTTATGCTAGCAAATTAAAATCCTAATATTTCTTATTTGATATTCTCATTATAACACTAGGGGACTATGTTGGATGCTAGTGTTATAATGGGAAATTCAAATGAGAAATTTTAGGATTTTAATTTGCTAGCATAACCAGAGTTTAGGTTATCGAAAGAATGCAAAGATTTCATTTATATTTCTACATATAGTTTTTCTCTTAGTTCTCATAGATAGTTTTTTCCGCTCTAGCATTAAAAGCTATAATTAACGAAATTGAAAATAATATAAATCCGTTTAATTCCGAAATCGATAAAAGCAATCTCTTTAATGTGCCCACTGGAAAATCAGCAACTGAGACAACCAGAAAGTTTTTACTAGATATAACATCTATCGGTGAAACAAGGAGAAATACTTTCATTAAAGAGTGTTCCGTAGATTCAAAGAGATTTGAAGATAACATTAGAAAACAGCCTATATCAACATTTGCCTCCGACAATAAAGCCAAATTGAAGAAAGGCGATGGAAAAGTAGTACCTAGAAGTTATATTTGAACGTGACTTAATGAGTAGAATCTTAGCCTTATCGTTAGAGAATAAAATTGACCTTGTAACTATATTGTCCTTTCCATTAACTCCATTCCTACGTTCATTGTGCCATATGGATGGTAGGTACCACGAATAGGACACATAAATCTAGAGCCTTTTTAAGGCTCTTGAAAAAGAAGTTAATTCTATTCCACCCAACCACGTCGATTGTAAAATTATTGACGGTTTCTTTTTACTACATTTATTAGGGGAAACGCCACAAACGTTTGGAAAATTAGCTAGATATGTGTTAAAGAAAATTTGTCAACATAAAGGCAATGAAGTTCACACATTTTTCGATAAGTTCGTTAGCCCATCTGTAAAAGATACTGAGTGCGATAAAAGGGCTAATTTATATGAAAGAAGTGCCGAATTTTTAATTCAAGGTCATCAGACTTCATGAAAGCACTTCGTGACGACAATTTTAAACAAGCTTTGGTCAAGTCTTTTTGTGACTTTTGGCAAAATGATATGTTTGTGGAAATACTTCATAATAAAACTTTATACGCAAATTGTAACAATGAGTGTTACAAATTTGTAGTAGTAAACGGGCATATCGAAAGAAAAACCACTGACATACTAACCTGCTACCTCGAGGAGGCTGTTAGCCGCATTATTTACTATTTATCCAAAATTTTTTAAAAAGCAGTAATGTTATAATTAGAGCCTCTGTCACAGACATCCCAATAATTCTATTAGGAAATATGCATCACATTCATCAGTCTGTAACTGTATGGATGGAAGTTGGAATTGTATCCAAAAATACTTGTCGATTTGTTGATTTTAATGCAATTTTCAGTGCATTAGGATTTAATGTTTGTAAATCTCTACCACCATTCCATTCTTTAACAGGGTGTGACTACCCGGCAGCTTTCTCCAGAAAAGGGAAACTAAAACCCTTTGAACTCCTCGAAAAAGACAAAAAAATGCAGGACGTCTTTGGTACATTTGGCAACAATGAAAGCATTTCCAAAGAGCAGATTACGTATGTAGAAAAATAATTTGTGCTATGCTAAGCTCGATTCGACATTTTCTACTCTGATTGTAAGCCAAAACCATATCAGACTAATCGGTAACCTGAAGAAGTTTGATAGTAGTATGTTACCTTCATGTAACAACGTATTGGTTTTAAAAGTACAAAGAACGGATCAAATATGTTCCATATGGAATAGTGACACTGACAAACAACCAAAATTTTACAATCCCACAGAAAATTGTTGGAATTTAAATGATAGTAAGTTTTCGCCGATTTGGTTTGATGGACCGCAATTACCTAGTGCCCTAGACGAAATAGTTGTGCGCGAAACTGGCATGAAGCAGAGGGATGTTGATGATGAAAATGAAGAGGGTTTTCATCATTTATCTGATGACGATGATGACGAATAGTTATTATTCTTTAGATGTATTATGAAACAAAACCTTACTATTTTTATTTACTACTATTGTTTTGTATTGCTGTTGTTTCTTGTATACGAAGTTGTTTCGCCTACATATTCACGGAAGTCAAAATAATAATTGTAATAGTTTTCCTAGTGCATTGTCAAATTTCCGAACATGTACTTAATAAAATTATTTTGCTATTGCTATTTTTATTTATTGTTATGTATTGCTGTTGATTCTTGTATATGAAGTTGTTTTGCTTACATAATTACGGAAGTCTGACAAACAAGATAATAGGTGTAATAGTTTTCCTAGTGTATTTTCAAATTTCCGAATATGTACTCAATAAAACTCTGTATCGAATTTGACATTATTCTTTAAGGTTACATTTTCTAGAGCGTCTGCTCTTTATGGTTGACCTTTGATTTGAACCCAAGTTTGTACATGTACCCCATGAGGTAAGAAACGTCGGAATTCTGGGCGTCGCGACGGGCGTCTGCTCTACGTATGCGTTCAAATACTGACGTCTGCCACACAAAATAACAATTGTAATGGTTTTCCCAGTTAATTGTCACGTTTTTAAGCATGTACCCAATGAGGTAACTTTACCGATTTTTTTCGCCTTTTTGACAAGCTGTCATAATGAGAAGTTGACCATTGAGAAACGGCAGACGGTCGGTTTTTTGCACCTTATATATGGTACTTTTACTACATAAACTCAAACCTTTTGTACCCGATGAGGTAACTTATTTGCCCCTTGGCCGTAGGTAATAGTAATGTAAGTCACCTTTAGAAATTAAGTATTCAAAGTTGTTTGAGTCATTAAAATAAGGTATTATATTAACAAATCTACTATAAAAATTTTAAGATGCCATTCCAATTTTCAAATGAAGAATATGCAGATATGATTTATGTGCATGGTTTTTGCGGAAATGGAAGAGCTGCAGAGAGAGAATATGAAAGACGTTTTAGAAATCGTCGTACACCAAATTATACAACATTTTCAGAGGTGTATCAATTTAGTAAGGAACATGGGCAATTTCTCTCACAGGAAAACATGAACATGTTCTCAGAAATTTTCAACAGGAAGTATTACAGATTGTTTATATGAATCCAACTGTAAGCGTCAGGAAAATTAGTCATCAAATAGAAATTCCCAGAACAAGAGTATGGCGAACTTTAAAAAAAGAAAATTTATATCCTTTGCATGTTCAAGTAGTTCGACTTGAAGACGGTGACAGCGTTCCGCGTTTAACATTTTGTACGACGAACAGTTTCTAGAATTCTGTCCACGGAAGAAGCTCAATTCACGCGTGATGGAATAAACAACGCCAGAAATCAACATCTTTGGGCAACTGAAAATCCACATGCTACGCTTCAGAAAAATTCGCAACACAGATTCAATATAAATGTCTGGTGTGGAATATACAATAGTCATCTAATAGGGCCACACATTTTTGAAGGGAGACTAACGGGTGAAGTTTATTTAAATTTCTTAATAGATGTGTTACCAAATTTATTAGAAAACATCAATGTCAGAGGTATGTGGTTTCAACACGGTGGTGCTGGACCCCATTTTTCTGTACCGGTGAGGGAGCATCTTAATCAACGTTACACCAACAGAAGGATTGGTAGAGGGAGTGCAATTAACTGGCCACCGAGATCTCCTGATCTCACCCCCATGGATTATTTTTTATGGGGCCACCTAAAGTCAC
The DNA here is from genome assembly GCA_963583905.1 of Stenurella melanura. Taxonomy (NCBI): domain Eukaryota; kingdom Metazoa; phylum Arthropoda; class Insecta; order Coleoptera; family Cerambycidae; genus Stenurella; species Stenurella melanura. The sequence continues at coordinate 202,803,770 of OY757309.1, forward strand.
AGGTGTACAGTGAAAATATTAATACCCGTGAACAATTACAACAAACATTTTGAATGTATGTGACAATATTAGATACAATCCGGCTATGATCGATAGATCGGTGAAAACGCTTTTTAAACGTTCACAAAAATGTATTGACGCTGGGGGTGTTCATTTCGAAAATTTATTATAGTTTTAATTAATTGTACCAGTGTATAAAATAATTAGTGACTTTTTAAAATTTGTGCTGTAAATTATGATTAAGCAAACTGTTTTTCTTTATTTTTTCCTTTTTTCTGTTTTTCGTTTTTCTTTTTAAGTAACAATAATACATTAATTAATTATTAAACAAGTGTTTAAGTAAAATAAATAAAATAGCGACGTTAAGTGGTTGTTTGCGTATTTTGTAGAATTTAAATATCATTCACCATTATTTTCGAAAATTTGCTAGGAAGTAACCATAAACGTGCCATCGAATATTATGGCAGTGTTTTGCACAATAATCCATAGAAATTTCAATAGTTATCCGCCATTTACAAGAAACTAATATACAGGGTGATGTAATTGACCCTAAATACAAAATAATAAAAATTGAATCCTGTCCTGGAATTTTTACAAACTAAATTATGCTATTAATTGAACTAGGAGTGCATTATATGTGTACCAACTTTAATCCAAATATGTCCACCCGTTCCAAATATATGGTGAATTTTAGTTTCAGTCAAGAATTATAAAATACCCTGTATCTTGAAAACCATTCACTTTCAAAGGTAAGTGTGGCGGTGTTTTGAACTTAGAAAAGTGTGCTCTATCTCTCATCGGTCTATGTCACTTTAAATCTGGGACACCCTGTATAAAAAGTGCAGTAAATCGGCGAAGAGTATAATGGTTAGCTTTGTTTATTATACCCTTCGCAAATTCAAAACGAGAGTATATTGCAATTAATACCTATCCCCCGTAGAGAACAAATTTTCATATCGCTGTGTTAGTGATCGAATTCTGAATAACTTTCAGTGTCCGTCTGTCTGGCACCCCGAGACATTTTTTGTAAGCACGACAACTCAAGAAAGAAAACTCCCATTTTATTGAAATTAGGACAGTAAATTAGTGTTAGCTAGAGGAAGAGCCCTATTATTTTTTAACAAAATCGATCAGTAAATAAAAAAGTTATTATTTATTTAAATAAAAAAAAAATTGTTTTGTTTTGTATTTAAACAAAAAATGTCTAAAACTAAAATTATTTACAATGAAACTGCGAAGAATATCCCATAGAATGTACCAACAGAGTTCAATGAATCAGCGAAGAATATGTTTATTTGATAAAATATTTATACTTACTGGTGTTCGAGTAGGAACGGAATAACTTGGAGGAACCGTCTTTTGAGAATTACGCCTCTTTGAAGAACTACTGTGGCTAGCACCCATATTATAAGGGGATGTATTAATATTCTGGAACAAAATATAAAGTTATTATCTCTTTAAGGTGGCCATTCCCTAGAAAAAGTATCCGTGTACCTTTGATTGTTTGATTCCACCAAGTCTCATCGATCGATCAATTTCCTGGACAGTTATCGTGCTTCCTAGCCCGATCTCGAGAAAACCAGTTTTTTGCAAAAAAATTCAATTTTCATTTGTTTTTCGACATAGTCTCTGGTATACTTATTTGTAGAGCGTTGCCAGCGGCACCATTACTTTTTTGAAATATCATGATCCGACTGCCAGTCACCGAGTTATTCAATTTTTCCCGTAAAATCGAAACGTCTATATCGGGTACTTCCGGTTTCCGAACGGAGCCGAGTTTTCGGCGTTAAGGTTTTCTAAAGGCCTCCATTAATCACCCAAGTTTCATCGAAATCCGAAAACGGATTAGGGAGGCTGTGCGTGACAGACAGACAGGCAGGCAGACAGGCAGGCGGACAGAAAGGCTGACCGACAGACGGAATTTTCTAAATTCGCTCTCGAGTCGATAGATATGACTTTCATTTCGATCCGACGTTTTTTTCGGGTTTCGATGGTCAACCAGAAAAATGCAAAACCTATGATACATTTTTTTCAAAATGTAGTGACAAGCTAAAAAACTACATTTTGATATGCTTTTTATCCCTGTTACGATGATTCAGTACCTTTTCAGCAGAGGGTCGCAAGATGACTCAGTACATTTTGATATGTTTTATTTTTCTTTTTTTTTCTTTTTGCATTGACTAAAGTAAAGGCTAACTACATTTTGAAACACAGAAAGGGCATCGGTTCTATTTTTATTTAGTAAATGAAAATAAGGAAATGAATGAAGATGTTTTACATATAACATTAGATTATTTTTTTGCTCCTGTATCGCACGGAGAGGAGAGTTTATCAATTTGTAATATTTCTTTAAATAATTCTATGGAATGCATTTTCGTAAATAACTCGTTTATTTTAAATTTTTAGAAAAAACTCTATTTCAGATTTTTTATCCAAAAAGGTCCGTGCCTTATACTGGTTATAGAGATTGATCGACGGAATAGTTAATTTTCGATTTTTATTAGGAAACTGTTCGGAATTTGTAGAATTTATCAAAAAAATCAAGTTTTCCAGGATTTGTAGATTCGCTTGTGTTTTATCAAATTTCTCACAAACGTCACCTAATAGACCTAATCGAGCTCTACAATTGCTATTTTTGAAAATCAAAATCGGACCTTCGGTTCGGAATGAAACATTTTCTTTATAGGATTTTGCAAACAGTGGAAAGAAAAGCTATCTATGAGAACTAAAGGAAAAACTATATATAAAAATATTAATGAAATCTTTGCATTCTTTCGATAACCTGACTTCTGGTTATGCTAACAAGTAAAATTCTGATTTGCCATTCTCATTTTAACACTAGCATCCAACCTAGTCCCCTACGGCTAAGCTAGGTTGGATGCTAGTGTTAAAATGAGAATGGCAAATCAGAATTTTACTTGTTAGCATAACCAGAAGTCAGGTTATCGAAAGAATGCAAAGATTTCATTAATATTTTTATATATAGTTTTTCCTTTAGTTCTCATAGATAGCTTTTCTTTCCACTGTTTGCAAAATCCTATAAAGAAAATGTTTCATTACTATAAGCAAACAAATAATAAATAATTCACTTTTTTTTTTTTTCGGTTCGGAAGTTATTAATTTCTTTGAAAAATCATACTCGGCCCTGGAAAAAATACTTGCGGTCGACGGATTCGGGCGGTCAGCAATTGGCTTCATTTGTGGTCGTGTACCTTTGATCCCACCAAGTCTCATCGAAATCGATCAATATTCTGGACAGTTATCGTGCTTCCTAGCCCGATTTCGAGAAAACCAATTTTTTACAAAAAAATCAATTTTCATTTGTTTTTCGACATAGTTTCTGGTATACTTATTTGTAGAGCTTTAACAGCGGCACCATTTCTTTTTTGAAATATCTCGATCCGACTACCCGTTATCGAGTTATTCAATTTCTCCCGAAAAACTCGAAACGTCTAGATCGGGTACTTCCAGTTTCCTAACGGAGCCGAGCTTCCGGCGTTAAGGTTTTCTAAAGACCTCCTATTAACCACCCAAGTTTCATCGAAATCCGAAAACGAATTAGTGGGGCTGGGCGTGACAGACAGACAGGCAGACAGACCGACCGACAGACCGACAGACAGACCTACTGACCGACGGACGGAATTTTCGAAATTCGCTCTCGAGTCGATAGATATGACTTTCATTTCGATCCGACGTTTTTTTCGGGTTTCGATGGTCCACCGGAAAAATGCTAAACGTATACTACATTTATTTCAAAATGTAGCAACAAGACTATTACTATGTATTTTCACTCAATAATTTCAGTAGTTTGCAAAATAGCTAGATTTAAATTTAAAAAAACCGCTGCCTAAGGAATCACTACTTCCACATCCAGATTCTTCATCCAAGTCACTTTAAAGGAAATATCTTGACTATATTTGCACTCTAGTATGTGGAAATTATTGGTCATAGAATTTTAATAATATTTGGGGCAGATGTCATAGAAAAGTTTGAGGGGTTGGTTTCTACCATATTCGTTAAAAATGAAGTTTCTAGTTTACCCTACTTATTTTCCACTATTCGCAATCTACCACCTCCCACCCCTTCAATGGAGTCATCTCAATCGGATGTCACTACAATACATACGTGTACTAACTTTCAAGTGAATATCTCAATTTGATGTTATCAATCCCATTAATAATGAAGCGGAGGTGGTGGAGTTTGAAAAATATTAGAAAGAAATCTGAGGCCTTGGTTTCTAGTATATACACCGAATCCCAAATTTCTGTACTCTTACCAGCTTTATTTACTTATTTTTCCCTACCCCTATTAACCCCAACCCTTCTACGGAATCATCCCAAAATATAATCTAGTTCCAGATGTCGTTATAATACATACGTCTACCAAATTACAAGTGAATATCTCAATTTTATTTTATCAACCCCTTTAATAATGTAGTAAGGGTAGTGGAAGTGTTGAAAAATAGTATAAAAAAATCTGAGGCCTTGGCATCTAGGACATACATCTAATTTTAAGTTGCAGTACTCTTACCAGCTTGCTTTACTTATTTTTCCCTATTTAGCTCTACTTACTCCCACTCCTTCAACGCAATCATGTAAAAATATAATCTAGTTTCAGATATAGCTATAATACATAAATGTACCAAATTTCAAGTGAAAATTTAAATTTAATTTTATAAAGTCTTTTAATAAGGGAGAACTTTTACCAGCTTGCTTTACTTATTTTAACCTATATACCACTATTTAACCCCCAACCCTTCAATGGAATCATCTCAAAATATAGTCTAGTTCCAGATGTCGTTATAATTCATACGTGTACCAAATTTCAAATGAATATCTCAATTTTATTTTATCAACCCTTTTAATAATGAAGTAGGGGTGGTGGGGGTTGAAAAATATTATAAATATTCTGAGACCTTGGCTTCTAGTACATACACCGAACTTCAAGTTCCTGTAGTCTTACCAGCGTGCTTTACTTATTTTCCCCTATTTGCCCCTATTTAACCCCCAACCCTTCAACGGTATCATCTCAAAATATAATTTACTTCCAGATGTCGTTATAATACATATGCATACTAAATTTCAAATGAATATCTCAATTTTAATTTATCAACCCTTTTCATATTGGAGTATTGGCTGAAATATATTATTAAAAAATCTGAGGCCTTGGCTTCTAGTACATACACCGAATTTCAAGTTTCTGTACTCATACCAGCTTGTTTTACTTATTTCCCCCTATTTATCCCTAAATAACCCCCAACCCTTCAACGGAATCATCTCAAAATACACTCTAGTTCCAGATGTCGTTTTAATTCATACGTGTACCAAATTTCAAATGAATATCTCAATTTTATTTTATCAACCCTTTTAATAATGAAGTAGGGGTGGTGGGGGTTGAAAAATATTATAAATAATCTGAGACCTTGGCTTCTAGTACATACACCGAATTTCAAGTTTCTGTAGTCTTATCAGCTTGCTTTACTTATTTTCCCCTATTTACCCCTATTTAACCCCAACCCTTCAACGGAATCATCTCAAATTATAATCTAGTTCCAGGTGTCGTTATAATACATACGTGTACCAAATTTCAAATGAATATCTCAATTTTATTTTATCAACCCTTTTCATATTGGAGTAGGGGTGGTGGGGGTAAAAATATTATAAAAAAATCTGACGCTTTGGCTTCCAGTACATACACCGAATTTCATGTTTCTGTACGCTTACCAACTTGTTTTACTTATATTCCCCTATTTACCCCAAATTAACCCCCAACCCTTCAACGGAATCATCTCAAAATATAATCTAATTCCAGACGTCGTTATAATACATACGTGTATGAAATTTCAAATGAATATCTCAACTTTATTTTATCAACCCCATTAATGGGGTAGGGGTGGTGGGGGGTTGAAAAATATTATAAAAAAATCTGAGGCCTTAACTTCTAGTACATACACCGAATTTTAAGTTTCGGTACTCTTACAAGCTTGCTTTACTTATTTTCCCATATTTACCCCTATTTAACCCCCAACCCTTCACCGGATATCCTCAAAAAACAATCCAAGTTTCAGATCTCGTTATAATATATACGTGTACAAAATTTCAAGTCAATATCTTAAACCGTTCCGGAGAAAACGTGCGGACAAAAAAAAAAGAAGTTACAGACAGACAGACAGACAGACAGACAGACAGACAGACAGACAGACAGACAGACAGACAGACAGACCGACAGACAGAAAATTTTTTTTTTTCGCTCAAATTTAAAATCTCGACGTTTCATGACATTCTAAGCCTATTTCACGAATAAAAATTTTTGAAATTTTTTTTGCGATTACTATACTTTCAATCCACTACGTGGATGTGGAAGTAATTATCTTCCTATTTCGTATTTCGTATTCTAGCTATCTTGCAAACCACTGAAATTAGTGAATGAAAATTCATAGTAATAGTCTTGTTATGGTTCCACGTAGGTACTCTTATAGTTATTTTAAATATACGTACTAAGAAAAAAAGTTATAGGCAAAGACAATAAATATTTCCTTATCGGATGTCTCTTTCTAGGGAATGGCCACCTTAAATAACATACTAATATCAACGCTTTATGGTGATATTATCAAAAATAAACTTAAAATCGTATTTTTTAAATCTGTCTATTTTGTCAGCAAAAAAAAAATAAAAAATTCATCAACATTTTGCCCAAAAATTGAAATTATTAACGCATGTATCAAATGTAGATAAACGTAAAAAGTAAAAAGAAAACAGTTTTGTCTACGTCAGTTAGAATATGACATATTTGCAGCGTTAGTAATTTATCAACGAAGTAAGCGTCAACGACTTGAAATTTGTACAGAACGTTTTCTAATGTTTAAAACTCTTTGTTCAATGTTTTTTGATAACAAAAATTGTCGGAAAATTTTAGAGTTGAAGTTGCCAGACAGTGCGTCGAATCGGAAATGTCGCATGTCGCGCACAATCTATGACACTCCAACGTTGTCACAGCGTAATTAAAATTTGCTTCATCACTCTTCAATTTCATTCAACAATGTATGTGATTTAAAAAGTTGTAAGAGTTTTAAACTTTAGAAAATGTACAATGCAAATATCAAGTTATTGTGCTATTTAGTTTGTTAGTCAGTAGCTTAAAATCCAAAAAATATATCTCGGATTTACAAGTGTGATTATAATTGACATGAAGTATATAGGGGGCCGGCGGAAGGGCCGGGCGACCCGACCGTATAGTTAAAGGGGCGTCATTCGACAAAAAATAAAACATTTAAAAATACAATCTGGGCAAAACTCTTATTTAAAAATAATAATAACCAATAACCACATCAATAATTACTATTAATTCGCGTGTTAAAATATTGGCACTTACCAAACCGCATCAGAACAAAATGCTTGTAACTCTGCATAAACATTATCAACCCTACTAATATCAATCTGATAACCCTAAAACTGTTGATACAAACCCACTGGGAGAGTCGTATTAACGCAGTCACTGCATTTCGTTATCAAATAGGGCAAATATATGATGCTCTACATGAGATTTCCAATTACAATAGGATTGATGCTTTTGGTAAAAATATACTGCCACATTTGACCAAGAAAATTAAGAGCTATACTACAAATTCATTTGCTCTATTATCATTTGATATCAGATATTGTACAGAATTAACATAGTAAACCCCTACAGGAAAATGCGGATTGTGGATACATTAGCGGCCTTTACACGAAAAGTTTTAACCGCGCGAATTTGGAAACGCCCGTTCAATCGCGCGCGTATAACCTTTCGTGCGGTTGCAAAGGACAGGTTTAACCGAATGATTTGTGGCGTGCTTGTCCAAAGGAGAGCGCGCTAATTCTCTGTTTTGAAAAAAGCGTGTAAATTTCACAAATTCCACACGCCGAGCTAATAGCGAGTGATTGAACGCAGTTATCCAATTACCTGGGCACTTTTGCTTGCGCGATCCACTTTTACACATTCTTAACCGCGCGACGTAAGCAAGACGTAATTTTCAAGTTTTTCGGCGGACGGTTTTACGCGTCCAATTTGCGCGCGTTCATTCCTACGCATTATCGCACGTTCCTCAATAACACGGTTAATCTCTCCCGTGTAAAGGCTGCTATATACAAACAGCAACAGACTTGATTTAAAAGTAAACAAATATTTTGAGGAACTCGATCAGATCTAGGATTTAAAGAAATTTTAGTGGACGCTAGAGGTTCCGCCGAAATTTTAGAAATAGAATAACAATTAAAGCTGTCCACAAGACTTCGCCCAAGAAAAATAAAACGCCAGTTCAACTATCAATCCATCATTAAAGAGTTTCGACGCGAAGGCTTGAAAGACAGTTTTTTCTTAAAAATATATTATTTATTATTAGTAGTTAGTAAGTTTATTTTATAAAGTAAACGTAAACAGCGTATAATCTGCGCGTGTTTCTTTACCTAATTAGTAATTAGGTGCATCAAAAAAGGTACATGCCCGACTAAATATTTCCCTTCCACTGGCCCTGAGTAGATATCAGTTATGAGCATGAGTGATACTGTGATTATCAGTGAATAAATCGAAGTTTTTGTAGGGCAAAATTCTTACAGGATATTTGTGGGACTTTTTCGTTTGCGTCTCACACCACAAAAATGAGTGACAAGCCCGCGTAATGTGTACGGTCACCTTAGTTTAGGATTTTTTTTCTTGTTATAAAATATATCTAAACTTTACTAAAAATGCAACTCTTAATTATTCTACATTCTTATATCAGTGTTATAATAAACAAATCAGTTCCAGTGTAAATAGTGATAGTGAAAACTAAGCCAATTATTGAGATGTAGGTACAAGTTTATGAGGCATGTTGATTTTATATTACATGCTTTAAATTGTACTTACCACTGATTACTCCTTTAGCCTATCCGGAGTCCGGAGGTTAATCCAAAACAACTTTACACTGCCGAAGTTCGACTGATCGACTGACTGTGACTCTGCCAACGTGCCGAAATTGCCAACTCTTAACTCACAACAATTATGCATGCTATATTGATACCCTTATTCAGCATAGATTTTAGTATATTTTCCATCTCATTATTCTCATTTTGCAAGAACCTTTCTTCAATTATTGTTTTTACAAGGTGGTATAATTTAGATTACTAAGATTCTTTCGACTGTTTTTGTGATACAAGAACATATTTGTGCTATACTTTTTCTAACTTACGAACAATAATTTTTATAATATAACTTTAGATATTGCTGAGATACCGCCAACAACGTGCAACAATTGCACAAGAAGTAAAAACTTCATTTAGTTTTTACTTCTTGTGCAATTGTTGATAATAACAAAAAATGTACAACTCGTAGTTGTTTTATACAATAAATGTTATGACTATGGTCATTTTTTTTTACATGCACTTTTCTCTCGTACATATTTTCTTGAAAACTGCAAACTCTTGAAAAAAATTTTTCAAATAAAGAAGTTGTCTCCATATACCATTATTATCTTTATTCCTGCCCAGTATACCTAGCATCAATTTCAAAAGTAAAAAAGTTTTACGCTTGTTATGTTTTATTTACTCCTGCAGATTCTCACATATAGTAGTGATCGGCGCTCCGAAAGACGTTTAAAAATGGTGTCTGTGGGGGTTTCGGGGTTACAACTTGAAACCTCCACTAAAAGAAAGTTTGTATTTTGATTGATTGAATGATTTTCCGGCGTAAGGTGGGCATTGCTGCCAATTCCGGGCATCCATGGAGGTTCGTTCCAACATGCAGCTTGGTCGTCCGTCGAACACGCCCATCGAACGGCCAAACCGCGTGCCGGAACCAAATCTCGGATGTTTTATATATCGCCGGGCCGGCCGCATACGCCGGGTTGGACATTGGACATGCTTGTTGTCAGCAGCGAGAGCCGCATGACGCATGGGGTGGGAATATAGGATGGGAAGTGTAGGTGTTTGTGAGATGCTTCTTTTAAGTTTCCATGCTTCTATTAAGTTTCCATCTGTCATCATCGGTTGGGGTGTGCATGTGTTTGCGAGATGATTCTTGTCAGATTCCATGCTTCTTTTATATTTCCGTCTATCGTCATCTCCTTATTTTTCTTCTTCTAAGTTTTCTGTTTTTTCTGTTTCTGAATCTGGCAGCTTTTATTTTTTTTGTTTGTTTGTTTTGTTTTTATTTATTAACCGTTCCACAGGTAAATATCCATTTACAGTGGAGTTGCTGGGAAGGGCCCTATCTCGCGGTAACAATTTATTTTTGCGCGTTATGAGAAAAAAGAGGTCCGAAGGGATAGTTTGCTCACCCTGTATGTCGTTTCTTTGAGACAATCGGTTTCAATTTCCGCCTTCCAAATTAATAATAAAATATTATGTTTTGAATCAATAAATCGAGCTGATAAAAATTAAGATGGTAAAGATCAGATAGAAAGATAGATAAAATAATATCAATTAAATCAGATAAAATAAAATAAATTTATAGCTTATCTGTCTTTCTGCAGCGTCTTGTGATTGCTGTTTTATTTTATTTCCTTTCCTTTTCTTTCTTGGGTTGAGTTGATTTTGTCCATTTAAGAACTTTCCACTGTATACAGTTACTTTAGGTCACAACAGAGCTATATTGCTTTGTAAACATATGTGCCTCATTTTGACACTGACTATGCTATTATTTATTGCCCATGAACCACTTAAAGAGTATCTTGTTGGGTCGTCTAGGGTGTACGTAGGGACACTGCACTTCACTTGAGCTTGTTTGCTTTATTTGATTTAATATTATTAGAAAACCTTGTAATTATCAATTCCATATGATCTTTGTTTTTCTATTGAGCAGCTTCATTTCACGCAGAATTGCTTAATCTACCGGTGTCTGAAATTTTATCGAGTTTAACGGGGTTTTTACCGCTTTTAAGAGAGCATCTTAAAAACTGATTTGACTCCGCGTTTCCAAGTATCGGCAGGTTGAAAGGAAAAATAGATGAAATTGAATTAAATTTTGCATTGGTACGAATCGAGATATCGAGGATTTAAGTTATTTTTATGCGGTAGGGCTCGTACATTGAACAAATTTCGAAAATTCATAAAACATTCAATTCCACAAAACTGTTTACAAATTTGGCATCAAAAAATTGTTCACGTTCTCTTCTATACAGTACGCTAGATAACTCGAATTTTGATTATAGAGTCCTTTCTGCACGGCCCGATTTTTGACGGCTTTTGGATTTTGAAATATCAAAATACAAACATTCGTTTGGTCAAGGTTTCAAGTTGTAACCCCGAAACCCCCACAGAAGTCATTTTGCGAGACGCCCATCACTACTAATATTCTGCCGTGATTAGCAAAAACGCAGTATCTACAGAAAAGTAATAATGGAGAAAAACAGCTTTTTCTTTTTATTGCAGCCGTAGCAACTTACACGGTTTTGGCACAATTTTTATGCCAATAGTTTTCTTTTGTTGGATAAATAATAATTTCCCCAAAAAGTTAAATAAAAATAAAAGGTGCTATATTTGTATGTCAGATACTAAGCATAGACCTATATTTTCATTAGATACGGCACAATAAGGGTCTTTATATCTATGGTTTTGGTGGTACATACGGTATTCTTGTCAAGTTCTATAGATAGAAAACTGAATTTTAAGCCAGTATAATAAATGATATGCTAAAATCTCATTGTTGAAACTTTTTGTAAATACTGCGTTTTCGCTAAGCATGGCAGTATTGTCGTCATAACCTTAGAACTAGAAGTTGTAGTAGCAGTGCTGGACTATGATTCGCCCACAGGCAAGCGCACCCAACCCCCCCTCCCGCCCCTACTGCAAACATTTTAAAATGTTTTAAAAAGTTTTTGTTTATAATATAAGATGATAAAAAATAAAAAAACAGTATACAGTGATCACAAACGAGAAAAAAAAACATTAAACGAAAAAAGTTAAACAAGTAGATATAATACCTAGTTATTTATGATTAAATGTTAAAAATTATATTTTATTTTGTGAGTGGGGACAAAACAATAGAAATAAATATTTCGTAAATGAAATATCATTTTTACCACTTGTATCATAAATAACTATGTACGTTTTCTGGATTTCTTACTGGCGAAACTATTTATAATACCTGAAAGAAGAAAAGTAAAAAAGTTACACACGACAGACATACGATTTTTTACGATTACTATACTTCCACTCCAGTATCCCCCCACCTGTTTACCATCTACACCTCCGACATGCCAAGAACCGCAAGGACCTCTTTGGCGCTCTACGCAGACGACACGGCCATCATCGCAAGATAATGGAGCGCAAGACTTGCCACCCGCAACCTCCAGGAAGCAGCATCCCTTCTGGAAGAGTGGTGCAACAAGTGGAAAGTCAAAGTCAATGCGGAGAAGAGCAAAGCCATACTCTTCAAGAGAGTCAGAAAGCAAACTCCCACAGGACACGTTTCCATGAACGGCGACAACATCCAATGGCACGATACCGTCAAGTACCTTGGCCTTATCATGGATAGAAGCCTGACGTGGAAACAAAACACGGAAGCGATTATACAGAAGGCGAGGACGAGAAGAACTCTGCTCTATCCAATGATAGGCAGACAAAGCCAACTCAACCTGAGAAACAAACTCACGCTCATCAGGACCCTCATTGCACCCATTCTGACCTACGCCTCCGTTGCCTGGGGATACCAAGCAGCCACCTACTTGAAGGATACAAGCCGTGGAAAACGTCGCACTCAGGTGCGCCGTGGATGCACCATGGTTTGTCAGAAACTCCGACATCTTCAGAGACCTGGAATACACCCCGGTAACTGAAGTCATCCAAGACAGAGCGAAGAAACCATACGCCCGTGCAGCAGAGCATGGGAATCCGCTGGTCAGACAGGCGACTGACTACTACAACCCCAATGACGCTCCTAGGCACAAGAGGCCGAAGCTCCAGATCCTGGATAATGGGTAAGTATAACTAACCTTCCTTTCAGCCCGATCTTCAAGCCACGCCGCAAGGAGACAATGACCAAAACACCCAAATCACCCGATCCCGGGGGTATCCAGCAAGCAACCAGCTGGTTACCCTTACCCTAGTCCGTGCCGGCCTCCGACGCTAAAACAAGCATCCTTGGCCGGCACAATCCTTGAGCTACACAGCCCAAAACTTCCTTCCGACGAAATCGGAGCACATGATGCCAATTGGCACCCTGGGCTCCGACTAGTCACACACCCCCAAATCCTTCCAAACTCCGAGAGGGTGCGGCAACAGCCGTTCCCTCCCACGACAGACGAAAGACGCTCCCGGGAGCCGACATGCCAGCGAAAAAAGAAACTCAAGACAGAAGAGCGCCAGAAGAAACGACCCATCTGGCAGGGTCCAACAGCCAGGACCAGGGGAGGTCTGCTAACTTCTCCTACACCGTCTGTATTTGCAGGTGGGGTAGTCGTAAAAAGCAGGCCTACCCCTTACGAGGCCGGTCCAGGTCTACAGCGATGATAGGGTCAAAGAGCTGAAAGCTCGACCCCTAATCATCCGAGACCGTCATCAAAGTCAAGAATATTGGCGCCACTCCACTATGTGGATGTGGAAGTAATTAAACGCACTAGTTAAGTCATGATGATTGAAGTGCTGCGTGCAATAACTCGCTGTTCGCTGAGTGCTCGGAACCTGGGTAAATCTTGAAAAATCAACGAAAAATATTTCGGAAAAAAATGTTCATCAAAATAAGAAATAAAAAATATGAGCGTATAGTCAATTATTTGGTTTCAAGATAAAAAATAAAAACCAAAAAAATTTCACTCTCGAAATTATTGAAAATCAATCGTTCTTGTTTACATTAATTGCCATTACTCGGCCGAATGTGAACAAAAACGATCGATTTTGGGCTCAAACGATTCCCTAGACTCTAGCTTTGCCAAATCATTGCAGGAAATGCAGTGAAGCATTCAGTGTTTACAGTTATTTTAATGTAAACAAATAGCCGAAAAATTCCACGTTTTCTGTGTTTCTCAGGAAAAAAGTATCGAAGGAGTTTCAAGTTTCGACAAATGTCAATCTACAGTATTGTTATATTGTGTTTAAGAATCATTTCTACAAAGTTTCACACAGACCGATGAAAAATTGTGATAGAGCGAGTTGAAAAGAAAGTCGAACGACGCGGATTAAAATAAACACCGGGTACGCTTAAGGTGGTCCGGTATTCGACCCACAACTGTGACTAAATCTACCAAACAGAAAAGAAATGATAATATCTTTTAAGAACATTTTTATTTTTTGTTGATAATTTTCAAATATGAAAATTTGTTGTTTTTTTCGTTCGTCGCCTATATTGCCTTATGGATAATCCGGCTCTGTGTAGTAGGAAATGGTGAACTCTCAATTCTTACGTTGTGTAACTGAGATTAGCTCCATAATTCCTTTATTTTCATTATTCAAATAGCCTTTCGCAGTTTGCAACGCTTCATTCGTTCGTAATAGTCTTTAAAAAAATGTCTTCTAACATCACTTTTCAATAACATTAATATATTGTATTGTTATTCCTCTCTATGGTTCTGTATGATTGTGTAATAGTTGTTCTATCAATTTTTTTATATCTACTTTGTATGTTTTATTATGCATTTTTATTGTACTGACTAGGTACTTTTGATTTTCACATTGACGTGTCCCACACCATGTTACTGTATGGTCTCTTGGACAATAAAGTTTATTATTATTATTATTATTAATTAATTTTGTTGGGCGCCATATAAGAAATTACCGAATTTGAATGTGAGGAAAATAACAGTACAAAATTTAGTTTGCTTGAGCATAAGCCTGTAAAAAAAAACAGGAAGACTCCACAGGGTCAAAAAGTCGGTTCTATGGCCTTTTTGTTGAACATTTGCTTCCTTATCTTTCCAGCACAGATTCCAAACAAAAACCATTTTAAAAGAATATTTAAATTTTATTTTATAAGGTAAATCTGATATGGATTCTTTACTTTTTAAATAAAAATTTTAAACATAAACATACAACAAAACTTAAAAACTAAATCAATTTTTAAATTGGAAAATACATGGCCTTTTAATTTAATTTAAATAGGTTTACCTAGGATTCTTTTCTGTACGTAGTTAAATTCGGAGAGGAGGTCTTGTTGCTTCCGAAAATATGGGAAAGGTCATTCAAAAAATTCTTCTCGTCAACAAACGACGCAAGACATTTTCAATCATCTACTGGTATCATCGGATCCACTAATAACATCTTCACAGAAACTAACCAAAAGAAGATCAGTACTAAGCACATCAGATGCTGATTTTGTCTAATTTGAAAAAATTTTTCAATTATATCTCACGCTTCTTAAAAATCAAATTCTTCCTTTTCAAAATTTTGACTTTTTTCCTTCATTAATTATCAAAAACTGCTCCTGTCATCATCTTTCAAAAATTTATTCTCGATATTTTTTTTTATCCCATACATAGGGCTTCTTTGACTTTAAAATATTTTCCAATTACCATAAGTTTTTACAAATTCTTATCTTAATACAATATTAACACAAGTAAATCACATACCAGATTAAGTAGAGACTTCTACTCTTATTTTAGTATGTAAAAAAACCATTTTACAACCAAAAACAAATTTTTGTTTTGTTTTTTCTTTGTTGGTTCACCGACAAGGATCCGCAACAAAGTCAATAAATTCAACAAATATAAATTGCTTATAATAAATAATAAAATACAACAACAACAGGATTGTACGTCTTCAATATAACAAAAAACTAAATCTAAAACACCTTTTCTCTTTCTGTATTGAGTAATTATGCACCACGATATGCATTACATCTTCTTATTTTGGACCTAGCCATTTTATAAGTTCATGCACATGGAGGTTTTCTTAAATTATATTTTTATCAAAATTAATTACAATTACATTGTCAATGTA
This sequence comes from Stenurella melanura, assembly GCA_963583905.1. NCBI lineage: Eukaryota > Metazoa > Arthropoda > Insecta > Coleoptera > Cerambycidae > Stenurella > Stenurella melanura. The sequence goes on from OY757309.1 coordinate 202,819,654, forward strand.
CTGATCAATGTTAAATTAAAATTGTCTTTTATTTGGAATCATGTTATTTGAGTGCTAAAATTTTCATCGTCCATGTTTAGTTACTATGTACCCATGCTCACATCTAACATTTCAAAGTTTAAAATTTGATGTTTAAGTTATACATACACAATCGTATCTACTTGTACACTGTGTACAACTCTGTAAAAAGGTTTGTCATTGCAATATATTTACGTAAATCTATGTAAAGTTTATTCGAACTGAAAGACACAGTATATATTTAGCAGTTTTCATGTCTTATACATCGCCGTATTTTCCTGTAAGTGGTCATTCTGTATATAATTCTATTCGCTAAAAGTATATCAAGTTTTATTCCTTGGCAATATTGTAAATACACATTAAATATTATTTTCCACCGTCGTTTTTTTAAATTAATTACTGTTTAGAGTTATCACTCTGTATATTTTCACAAAAAGCAGGGCAGTCGAGAGCCAGAGCGGGCCCCGGGACAAAAGGGTTTTCCGGGCCACAACACTGTCATTATAGGTGGCGAGCTGAAGGGAGACGGCGGAATTTCAAGGTCATTGTATTTCTCTAGCCCTTTAAATTCATGTAAGGCTCATAATTGCATTAAAATATGGATCATTGAACACGGATCCTTAAAAGAGGCGTTGGCAGGGACTAAAAGTGTAGCAGGTTTATTCCTTGTCAATTTTATTAGCTACATGTCAAATATGATTGTCCTTGATTACATTTTCTTCGCATTTTTTTTAGTGTCCACCCTGTAAATTTTTCCATTTCTTCATTGAAAAATAATTTTGTATACATAGTTTCAGCAAATGGACATTCGCCAGATTGGCAGACAGATAAACACACAAACTGATGGAATTGGAAAGAACCCTATCTTCATAATCTATATAGTCTGAAACCTAAAAATCAAAAGAAATCTCGGAGAGTGCCCTTTCATGATTACCTTCGACTTCGATGCCAAGCACGTTCAGTGTGGATCTAGGTTAACAACTACAAAAGGAAAAGAACTTCTTCAAGCAGTCAACCAACTAAAATGCGAAACATTATCAACTGGTAAGCCGACATATTGGCCTACAGATCCCAATAAAATCCCAGATTTCTTCATAACTCGAAACGTGTCTGTGAACTACATGCATGTGGAGGAGGCCTGGGATATGAACTCTGATCATTCTCTTATTCTTCTCACCTTGAGTGATAGTGTTATACAAAAGGAAACATCTCCTAGATTGACTAATCGACAAACTGATTGGCAGAACTTCAAACTTCAACTTGAAAAAATTATCAATTTGTCAATCCCATTAAGGAACGAATATCAGCTAGACAACGAAGCGGAAACATTTATTAAGGATATCCAGCAAGCTGCATGGGATAATACCCCTAACATTATTCCACGAACTAAAAATAACAATTATCCCAAAGAAATTAGAGCACTTATTTCAGAAAAATGAAGACTCAGAAGAACATGGCATCAATCTAGACTTGCAGCAGATAAAACTAGACTAAACAGTGCCACACAACAACTCAAAAGAGAGATTCAAAAAATGAAATTTAAATCTATTAGTGACTAAGTAAACTGTTAAATGACAGTAAAACTGACTATTCACTTTGGCAAGTCACTAACAGACTAAAAAGACCGATCTTGCAGAATCCACCAATTAAAAATGCAGACGGCACACGGGCAAAAAGTAATATACAAAAGGCTAACAGATATGCCGAACATCTTGAAAAGACCTTCCAACCAAATGAGGGAGAAGACCCTCTGGATTGGGAAAAGTTTATCCAGGAAGAATGTGATATTAGACTCGCTACTCCAAAAGAAATTGAAACAGAATTTAAACAAAACATCAACCCGAAGAAAGCTCCAGGGTTTGACTTAATTACCGGAGAAATGATTCCTAAACCCGGAAAACCACCAAATGATGTCTCGTCTTACAGGCCAATCTCCTTACTCCCTGTAATATCGAAACTGTTTGAGAAAGTGCTGCTTAAAAATTAAAATCAATTCTTGATGACAAAAATATAATCCCAGCGTACCAATTTGGCATCAGAGAGAATCTCTCAACAATAGACCAAGTCCATAGAATTACTGATATAATTGAAAAGTCGTTAGAAGAGAGAAAAGTTTCTTCCACCGTCTTCCTCGATGTGGCACAAGCCTTTGATAAAGTATGGCATGAAGTACTTAATTATAAATGACGCAGGTTTTTACCCAAACAGTTTTCACAGTTATTGAAGTCTTACATTTCAGACAGAGCTTTCACAATTAAGAACGAAGATGCTTACTCTGAACTAAAATAAATTAAGGCGGGAATACCACAAGGCAGTGTATTAGTGCATGACATGATAGCTACCTTTGCTGACGATACTGCCATAATGGCTGTAGGCAAAAATCACGAAGAAGCTGCGGCGAATCTGCAAACCTCAGTTAATAAAATCAACAACTGGACTAAGCAATGGCGAATCAAATTGAACGAGACTAAATCTGTCCATGTCCATTTTACGAACAAAAGAAATCAACATATCCCTGTTAGCATAAATAATATCCAGGTACCATATGCTGATACAGTGAAATATTTGGGTATGATTTTGGACGCTAAGCTACGCTGGAGAGCTCACGTGAAAAAGAAAAAGAAGAATTGGATATTAAATTTAGAAAATTGTATTGGCTGCTTGGACGGAATTCCACCCTGTCACTTGATAACAAAACACTATTGTACAAACAAATTCTTAGGCTTGTATGGACATATGGCATACAGCTGTGGGGTTGTGCCAAAAAGAGCAACTTGGAAATAATCCAGCGATTCCAAAACAAGGTACTAAGGAGCATTGTTAAAGACCATTATCAAATTCGCCAAGAGTAATGAACATCGACTCCATCACCATGTCAATATTGAGGCCTTCCAGCTCCTTGATAACACGAATCTGATCAGAAGACTCGAGAGGATCAAACCTTTCGAGTTAGTATAATGTTTAGATGTTTAGTTAGTACTAAAGCAGAGTATAGTGCTAGTGTACACGATATATCATAAGTGTAATAAATTATTAGAATCTAAGGGATACTAGTAAGTCCTCAGTTTGTTTTGTATAGTATTAATTTAGGTTGGTCATTGATTAATTCTTGATCAGATTGTAATCTCAGTAAAACATCCTTGAGGGTGCTTTATTAAAAAAAACATACCTTTGAACTTTGAATATCCTATATAAAAGTTATAGCCCAATTTTAGTGGGGAATGTTTTGTCACTCTATTTTCATCTCTCAGCACAGAATAGGTGATTCCGAGGGTTTCTGACGTGCTGAACATGATGCCGTTGGCCGTTTTGCGCCATCACGTCACAGTTTTGAGAAAACCTAACCTAAAAGTGCCATTTCTGCCTATATACTCCAGAGAAATAAAACTTCCTCTGCGGAATGAGGCTGATCAAGTTGAATTTTTGCAGACACCTCCGTTTTGATGTTCTAATGAAGCACAAAGAAATCTCATATGCCTATCCTTGTGCGTCTTGAGATATCGAAGGTCAAAGGTCATGAAAATCGGTTTTTCGCGAAAATCTCGCTTCCAGGGCATCTGACGTCGTAAGAACTCATAACAAAACTTACGTAAAATGGTACACTACAAAATTGTTCATATATTTTTTTTCGTACGACCAACCGTTTTCGAGATATAGCATGATAAAGCGGGAGCGCGCATTTATACTGCAGAGCTATAACTATAAAAGCACTTTTCTTAATCTGTTAGACTAGAAAATTAAATTCCCATTATTAAAACCGTTAAAAATTTGTTTATTTATAAAAAAATATAATAAATAATTAATAACAAAACAATGTATTATTTTCACACCACTTTTGTAATGAAATGCAAAGCTTCTATATATTATAATGCAAATAAAAACATTTCTTTATTCTGAACAAGAAAAGTATAATCATCCAGGTATAAAGAAGTGGACCATGACCGTATATCTCCGAAACGCAGTCCCTAAACCCCTTGTATTGTAAAGCGCCTCTTCGCGTCGCGTCGTGTCAGTCTCGAATCCAAGCCAAGGGTGATACAGATGTTCTAATCATCGAAACAGCCATGGAAGTATCGGAAAAAGAAAGAACCGCCATCATCATTGGAGAAGATATTGATTTGCTTGTTCTCTTAATAGGGCGAATTCACTCACATCACCGACAAATTTTCTTAAAGAAAATTGGCAAAGGGACTACATCAACACTAATTTATTCGTCTAAAAGTATCGACAAATATCGTCTTTGCAAAGAACATATTTTGTTTTTGCATGCCCTCACTGGATGCCACACTACATCGGCACTATTCAACAAAGGAAAACTTAAGGTTATGACAATGTTTGAGAAACATCCCGATTTGACCCACTCGGCTCAAATATTTCCAGCAGAAAACTGCCCGCCAGATACAGTATTTCAGAACGGAAAGCGTTTTCTGTTAGCTATGTATGGTGCTCCAAAAGATGAAGTGAACTTTGACAAATTTTGATACACCCAATTCATTAAGGCTACACGAGTTAATAGACCTGTTAAATTGTCATCCCTTCCACCTACCAGTCAAGCAGCTCGACAGCATATTTATCGGGTCTACTACCAAGTACAGATTTGGCTATGGAAAAATCTACAACCCGAAGAATGGGGTATATTACAACCGAAAACAACACTACCGCCACCTGCTCCAGACGAACTATTAAATACAATATTCTATAATTGTAAAAAGGAGTGTGGTGCGCAGTGCGGGTGTAGAAAAGTCGGGCTGCCATGCTCCAAAGTTTGTGGTCAGTGTCACGGACAGGCATGCCTGAACCCGTCAACAGAGTTGCAAAACATCGAAGATTTCAGTGACCTTGAGCCTGAAGAGGTTTTGCCAACAGACATAGAGCCAACACATATAGAGGAAGCGTCTGACGAAGACAATGTGTTGATTGAGGTGCTAGTGGAACCCGACGAAGACGAGGAGGAAGGCAAGGAAACATAAGGCGTGGTGTGGAAAGAATGTATTTTTTGTTATTAATTATTTATTATATATTTTTTTATAAATAAACAAATTTTTAACGTTTTTAATAATGGGAATTTAATTTTCTAGTCTAACAGATTAAGAAAAGTGCTTTTATAGTTATAGCTCTGCAGTATAATACAGTATTACCCATTAAGAATGCGCGCTCCCGCTTTATCATGCTATATCTCGAAAACGGTTGGTCGTACGAAAAAAATATATACGAATAATTTTGTAGAGAATTCTATTTTACGTAAGTTTTGTTATGAGTTCTTATGACGTCAGATTCACTGGAAGCGAGATTTTCGCGAAAAACCGATTTTCATGACCTTTGACCTTCGATATCTCAAGACGCACAAGGGTAGGCATATGAGATTTTTTTGCGCTTCATTGGAACCTCAAAATGAAGGTCTCTGCAAAAATTTAGCTTGTTCGACCTCATTCCGCAGATGGCCATTTTTTTAACCTTATTTCTCTGGAGTATATATTCGTGCCCTAATTGTATAACGATACGAGATTGAGTAAAACGGATCAGACCATCTTATTCAGCTATTCAAAATCTTCAAAAACCAATAGTAACTGTAGATGGCGCAAAAATTATTTTATTTCTGAGTTTAGCAAGAAACGCTAGAATTTTTGTTGTGCGTGTATGTATATACACAAGTAATATAAATCGGACCTAAATAGCTAATTCCATAGGATTCTGATACGCTGAACGCTTGTTCTTTTTCTTCTTTTTCTATTTAGTTTTCATTTTTTTGTTTCTCTTTTGTCTGTTTTGTCCCCCTACGTCCACGCCGTTAGCTCTGGGTGATGCTAAAGGGGATTATATTAAACATTCCTTTCTACTCGTTTAGGGCTAGACCAATTAGGTTATGGTAAGTAAAGAGCTTGAACTGTATTTGTTTCCACTGATATGTTTTTTATTATTACTATTCGGTTTTTGAAGATTTTGGACAGCTGAATAAGATGGTCTGATCCGTTTTACTCAATCTCGTATTGTTTTCCAGTTATTAGGCACGAACATAGGCAGAAATGGCCATTTTAGCACTTTTAGGTTAGGATTTCTCAAAATTGTGACGTGATGGCGCAAAACGGCCAACGGCATCGTGTTCGGCACGTCAAATACCTTCGGAATTACCTATTTGGGTCGAGAAAAAAATCTTGCGGGCCAGTGTTACTTAACACTCATTCCTCGTTTTCGATGTATATTGCATAAATAATAGTAATAATGATTAAAATTTACTTTTTCATTAAACCCGCTCTAACTTAAAAACGGAACAATGAGTTGGTCTAATTTCTTCCTTACTGTTACATATTTGTTAACAAATGTGTTAATATGAATGCCAAATTTTAATAAATGTATAAAATATGATTTTGTTTTCTAACGCAATGTCGATAAAATGTGAGAATTTACAGGGGTAAATATATAAAGCGGAGATTTTTCGTCTTTCGAAATTGATAGCAAGTATACCGAGAAGAAATAATGACTCGTTTTTCCCTATTTACCTCTACTTACCCCCCCACCCCTTCGACGGAATCATTTCAAAATATAATCTAAATCCAGATGTCGTTATAATACATACGTGTACCAAATTTCACGTGAATATCTCAGTTTTATTTTATCAACCCCTTTAATAATGGAGTGGGGGTGGCGGCGGGGTTGAAAAATGTTATAAAAATTGTTATAAAAAATATGAGGCTTTGGCTTCTAGTATTTACACCAAATCCAAGTTTTTGCTCTCTTAAGAACTTGCTTTACTTATTTTCCCTATTTATCCCCGAACTCATCACAAAATATAATTTAACTACAGATGCATTTATAATACATACATGTACGAAATTTCAAGTAAATATCTCAATTTCATTTTATCAACCCCTTTAATAATGGAGTGGGAATAGTAGGGGATAGAAAACATTATAAAAAAATCTGAGGCCTTCACTTCTAGTATATACTCCAGATCCTAAATTTTTCTACTCTTGCCACCTTGCTTTATTTATTTTCCCTTCTTTACCCCTATTTAACCCCCAACCCTTCAACGGAATCGTCTCATCACTTCCAGGTGTCGTTACAATACATAATACGTATACGAAATTTCAAATGAATATAACAATTTTATTTTATCAACCCCTTTAATAATCGAGTGGGGGTGGTAGGGAGGATGAAAAATATTACAAAAAATCTGGGGCCTTCACCTCTAGTATATACATCGAATCTCAAGTTTCTGTACTGTTTGCAGCTTGCCTTACTCATTTTTTCTTATTTACCCCTCAACCCTTCATCGGATATGTTCAAAAGACAATCCAGTTAAAGATCTCATTATAATACATATGTGTATAAAATTTCAAGTCAATATCTTACACTGTTCCAGAGAAAACGTGCGGACAAAAACATGTTACAGACAGAGAGACAGACAGACAAACAGACCGACCGACAGACGGACAGCCAGAAAATTTTGTTTCACTCAAATTTAAAATCTCGACGTTTCATGACATTCTACAAAAAAAAAATTGAAATTTTTTTTACGATTACTAACTATACTTCCAATCCACTTCGTGGATGTGGAAGTAATAGGCTTTCGATTGGTTTTGAAAATCATTAAGTAATGTTAATATGCTAAGAGTATAATGGTTAGCTTGTTAACCATTACCACATACTCTTCGCCGATTAACTGCACTGCTTATATAATTGTTGCATATTTATAAGATACTCGTCACAGCTTCCTTTGTAAATAATATCAGTTTTAGACATTTTTTGTTTAATTACAAAATATACAAAAAACATTTTGTTTTTATTTATTGATCGATATTGTTCAATAGGCTTCTTCTTCTACCTATCACTAACTTACTGCCTCGATTTCAGTACAATCGGACTTCTCGTTCTTAAGTTATCGTACTTACAAGAAACGTGACGGACTGACAGACGGGCGGACGGGCGGACGGGCGGACGGACGGACGAACAATAGGCCTGTAAATGCGGTGTCAGCATTAAATTAATCAATTTTCAGTAATACAGAAAATTTCTGAAAAAATTCTTTTACTCTCTTTTGTAAATGGCGCAATGGCGCCCCTTGCTTTTAGATGCGTAAGGTCATTTCAGAAAATATACGTATTTTGCCAAAACTGTCTTCGAGTCATGGCTTCGACATTCTAGGAGTCTTGAAAAGTTACATTCCCGACTATTAGAAAATGAGGTAAACCTTTAAAATATATATGCTAGTATTACAGCCATCAAGAAATACCTACACTATTATTAGGTATTAAATGTATTAAATTAATCAATTTTCAGTAATACAGTACATAAAGTTAATAACTGTTGAGTAGATTTTCTGTATGCATAATTAATGAGAATGACAATAATTACTTCCACATCCACGTAGTAGGGTGGAAGTATAGTAATTGTAAAAAAAATCAAAATTCCTTTTTGTTGAAATAAATTTCTATCTCTCTGTTGGTCGGTCGGTCGGTCTGTCGGTCTGTAACTTTTTTATGCGCACGTTTTCTCAATAACGGTTTAAGATATTGACTTGAAAGTTGGTACGTACATGTACCATGACAAGATCTGAAACAATATTAGCGCTAATGCCGGTGAAGGGGTGGGGGTTAAATAGATGTAAATAGGGGAAAATAAGTAAAGTAAGCTGGTAAGAGTACAGTAACTTGAGAATTGGTGTATATACTAGAAGCCAAGGCTTCAGGTTTTTTTATACTTCCAATCTGGAACTAGATTATATTTTGAGATGATTCCGTTTAAGGGGTGAGGGTAAGTAGAGGTAAATAGGGAAAAATAAGTAAAGTAATCTGGTAAAAGAGTACAGAAATTTGGTATTTGGTGTACATGCTAGAAGCCAAGGATTCAGATTTCCTTATAATATTTTTCGATCCCTCACCACCTTCACTCTATTATTAAAGGGGTTGATAAAATAAAATTGTGATATTCGCACTTTGTATGTATTGTATAATGACATCTGACTGAGATGATTCCGTTAAAGGGGGGGGGGAGGTAAATAGGGAAAATTAAGTAAAGCAAGCTAATAAAAGTCCAAAAGTTTTTGATGTATGCAGGGTGTCCCACGACATTGAAAAATTTTAAAATCTGGTAATAAACTAATGTCGATGGGGGCAAGTCAGCTAAAATATTTTCAAGATCGTGGCACTTCCGATTGTACCGGATGTCGATACCAACTTGCTTATTTTAAATAGAATACTCTATATATTTTCGACTTTTTGAAATGAACATGAAATTCTGAGTCGAAACATGTAGCACACCCTATACCTAAACACAGCAGCTTGGGAGATATTTGACATTTTATAAAATAAAAATTAACAGGTGCAATAGTTTGCAAAAACCATTATAACTTTTTTCTCGTAGGAGGTCCTCAATTGCTTCTTGGCACGTAGAAAGAACATAAGATAAGCTAGTCTCTACAATTAAAATAAATTCCATAATAGTATACCAAGTGTTCTATTTTTCACGTTACACGAGACTAATAGCCATTAGTTTACTACCAAATTTTCAACGTTTTCCAATGTCTACTTTTCGAGATATCGATCGCCGTAGTCAACGTCTCAATTTTTTTCACGTACTAGAGTGCACATATAGTGAAGATGTTTCCGTTTAAATCTTAGACTAGGAAAGATAGATGGTGAGGACTCGTAACAGCGCATAATCGCCATGCAAACAAGTTGTGCCTAGGGCGCCATTGCGGTGGTGGCACACAAACGGTAGAGAGCAAAATGAAACTTTCCAATAGAAGTGATTTATAAGTGATTTAGTGCTAATTTATGTACCTAATTAATGTACCTACATGATGGTATCATATTCTGTAAACTACTGTAAAAATCACAGCGGGAAAAAATGGAAGGGAGTAACGCTTTGCAGGTAAAATATATGCAGTTTTCACTTTACCTAGTTAAATTAACTGTAGGCCTATTATTTACTTAATTATGTCTGCGTGCATGCAATGATAATGAGAAGCGTAGTATATCATTTTCTGGTATGCAATTTGCACGTTATTTGATTGAAATTTTCATTCATCATTTCTTCATTGAATATAGAACAATGCATCCGAAATGACATTTTTTCCATGAGCGTAGGTGTATTGTTTATGGTGTTATGTAGAATAAATTCTAGTATGTAAGATATGAGTAAAAATATTTGTGATAGTGAATATATATATAGTAGCCATTATTCTATGCTCATGTAATCGAAACATTTTTTAATTATTGAATATAGGTAGTGAGATGGTTAGCTGTCAACCTCCAACTGGGCTGAAGGCAGTAAGTTTGGCAAAAAACAGTTTTTTTTTTTAGAAAAATCCCGCCCACTGGACAAAACTGGGAAAATCATAAAAGTGAGATAAAGAACAGCATTCAAAATTAATTATAACTTGTGTAAATATAAACCCAACGCCTGTCTGTATAGGTTAGCTTCATATTTACAGTGGCTGGCTGGTTTCCTTCTTTGAATATATTTCTTTTATATCTACTTGATATAAGTACGTAAAAGTATATTATACCGAGATAAATGTTCTTGTCATGATAGAAATAAAAAAGTTATTTCTACAAAAATCCACTTAATTCTAACATGGTGAAACCTAATATATGATCAACTTTCATTCGTTTCATAAAAGTCTTAAATATTTGGGCAATAAAAAATATTTTGGCTGTGTAGTCAATCTCAGTGGCATCATTCAAGTAAAAGTGAATTCTAAAATGTTCAAGCAAAATATTTGCAGGCCATATCTGCTTCATTTTAAAATATTTACAATAACTACGAGTTTCTTTGTTTTGTTTGTTTGTTTATGTAAATACACTACGGTGCAACTACTTTTGACTAATAAATTATTGCTATAATATATACATTACCATACAAGGTGTTTGAAAAGTCGATGCAAAGCCTAGCGGAGTTGACAATGGAGATCATTTAGTCTGTATTAAGCCAAACATACCTTAGTACAGTCTTAAATATTTTGAGATTTTCGACCGTAAGACTTTGTACTAAGGTATATTTGGCTTAATGCAGTCTAAATGATCTCTCCTATCACCTCCGCAAGGGTTTGCATCGACCCTCCAAACACCCTGTATGTATTTATTTTAAGGAAATTTTGGTAATAAATGCTATAAAACGTATTATTACATTTGAATTTATATTACTCTGTTTTCTTAGGTTTCCAAACGATCCTGATAAACGAAAATTATGGTTAGAAAACAGAAATTAGTAGACTGAGCTCCAACACCAAATTATGATAGGCTTTTTATGGTATTCATTTGAAGATTTGAAGAAATGGTTCTATCAAACGGAGGGAAAAAAAATGAAGTTATTAAATGAAGCTGTGCCAACAATTTTCCTAGAACTACCCAGCTACTTGCACACCTTGAGCATCGTTTCTTGAATAATCTTTTTTTTTAACAATGTACGCAACAGGCAATCAGTCGTGATCTGATCTTTCTTTTTATTTGCACGTAATATTTTTTTCTTGTTTCAGAGAACAAAAAGATGCCAACATATGACATCGAATATATAAATGTATATATGAAAAAATGCTCCCAAGTAATAATGTACGAAAATTATTTGTATGTTTTTGAAATAAATGTTTTGTTGTATTTGCATCTAGCTGGGTGTTACTTTCTATAAATATACCTACCCAGTACATTATGTATTATTTTTTATCACAGAGATAATTGAACAACAAGTGAAAAGTTTACGTATATTTTATGTAGCACTAACAGTAATCAAGGTAAATATTCTAAATAAATTAACTGAGTTTCAGTAAAAAGTTTACGTATATTTTACGTAGCACTAATAATAATCAAGGTACGTATTCTAAATAAATTAACTGAATTTGAGTAGGTATACATTCAGTCTCAGAAATATTCAAGTGATAGCTTAATTAACAGTGAAAGGAAAAGTATTTGACTGACACGTTAATTTTTGTTTTTATTTTTAATTATCACACCCAACTTATTTCGACATTTTTTAAAATGTAATGTCACGAATTGTTTATAATAACTGATAATAGTGGGGACAACCAAAAATATATATCCACAATGATGAGAGCTGCCAAATAAAAAAGATCGACCCAATAGTTTTCTCAAACACTTGAATTCCAATGAATTTATTTCATACTTTTCAGACTCACTAGCTGTATGCACAATTTGTCGAATTAATATCCATTGCACTCAATTAATTGTAATATGAAGCTGTTTCTGGAAAAAATACCAGTTTTGTATCGTTTTATTCCTTTGACGTGATAAACTTGACACCTACATATTGTACATATGTTCCGCCACTGGCGCTTGCTCTTTGGTGGCAGTTGGCTTCACCATTGGCAGTAGCGTTATGACTCCTTACAATATATATCTTTCCTACTCTAAGGTTTAAATAGACTTGGATGGGAAATTTGATTCATTAGGTCATTAGGCATCAGTGTTTTTTGTTTATTATTATTAATACCTAAATTTTATGTTCTCTTATTCAAACACAATTAACGGCGGAAACCGTGTAACTTACAATAAATATTTCCTACAATATTTATTACGATACAAGTAACACAAAATTGTGAGAAAATTACGTAAATTTCTCAAGAGAATCAATTTCTACGATTTCAAGAATTGGATCCCTGGAGTAGAGAGAAAAATATCGAATATGATCCCTACTCGAGTTAACTCGCCTTTTTTCGATCTTCATTTGTTTGTTTAGTTTTGTAAAAGCATGCTGTAATTTTTCATTTGTAAGGCACAGGAATGTTATGTTTTAAGTAACTATCGGAACGAAAATCAGCTTTAGCATTTGCTGTGAGGTAAATAATATTTGGGAAAACTATAACAAGTTTTATTTAAAAGTTGAAAATGACACGAATATATTCTAACCTAGGAGTGAACAATACATTTCTATCGTAAATTCCCACAATAATATCCAAGGGATTTACATTTTTCACATAAATTCTGAGGGTGGCGTTTCTTCGAATCTAATTCATCTAGACCTTCCGGACTTTCAAGAGGCGTCTGAAACATAAAATTAAATTAATTATTACACATTACACATCTATTCTATAAACTATATCTATTGTGTTGAGGAATTTAAAAAATAGTATATTTCAATGAGTTTTTAGATTTATACCATACTTTAAGTTAAAATGTTTTTTTCTTAAGTTTACGAAAAAATAGTTAGATTTAAATTTAAAGATTATGCTAATCATACTATTTCGTAGTTTTAAATATCATTATTTTGGAGATGACTGAAATTATTGACTGAAAATTCATTACTATGAATTTTCAGTCAATAATTTCAGTCGTCTCCAAAATAATCAGATTTAAAACTACGAAATAGGATGATTAGCATAATCTTTAAATTAATAGTCTTGATATGGTTCTACTTAAGTAGTCACAAGTATAGTTTTTTTTTTAAATAAAAGTAGTAAGAAAAAAAGTTATGTTAAACTACAACAGGAAATTATTTCAATCTACTCCCAGTCCTACTCACACTGGAGTCCCTCAGGGTAGTGTATAGTGTAGTGAGTCCTCTTTTATTTATAATATTTATTAATTCATGACATTGTTAAAGCTGATATGATTGATGGGACACACATTTACAATTTTTACTGATGATACCACATTGTCTGTTTCAGGTAAAAATTCTCATGATAATAGAGATCAAGTAAATTCAACTATATACTCGTTCAAAACTATCACATCGACAACGGACTTGCGCTTAATAACATAAAAACAGTAAAAAATGATGCTGTTAAATATAACTTTGACTCTGTTGCGGAATTCTTGGACTGCCCTAATGTGGAAGACAAATGTATTATTTTTAAAAGTGAATTATTTATTATTTGTTTGCTTATAGCAATGAAACATATTCTTTATAGGATTTTGCAAACAGAGGAAAAAAACTCTCTATGAGAACTAAAAGAAAAACCATATGTAAAAAATATTAATGAAATCTTTGCATTCTTTCGATAACCTGACTTCTGGTTATGCTAGCAAATCAAAATTCTAAAATAAATTTTTCCAATTTCTTATTTGACATTCTCATTATAACACTAGCATCCAACATAGTCCCCTACGGCTAACCAGATTAAACTAGTATCTACATGACCCCCTACGATATGAAGATTCAGTTAAAAATAAGAACAAAGGCCTAAAATGGATTTATTTACCTACCTTGTCTTAAAACATTTTTTCATTCTAATGGATTACATGTTCATAAAATCTCTCATTCAGTTTCTTGAAAATGCTTAGCCTTTGAAGCGTTTTTCGCCCGCATTCTGAGCTCATCAGAAAGGCACAAAGCCACTCATAACGATGTTTCATGCAAAAACAAGGTAATATCCATGAATAAGTATGAAAATTTGTATTTGACATTGACTGATAAGAAACAACAGATCTTTACCTATCTATTAGCTAACTATTATTCGAGCCAATATACTCTATGCATGTTTAAAAGTGAATTGTGAAAAAACTCTCATTTTTAACTGAACCTTCATACCGTAGGGAGTCATGTAGATACTAGTTTAATCTGTTTAGCCGTAGGAGACTATGTTGGATGCTAGTGTTATAATGAGAATGTCAAATAAGAAATTGGACAAATTCGTTTTAAAATTTTAATTTGCTAGCATAATCAGAAGTCAGGTTATCGAAAGAATGCAAAGATTTCATTAATATTTTTTTCATATGGTTTTTCTTTTAGTTCTCATAGATAGTTTTTTTCCGCTGGTTGCAAAATCCTATAAAGAATATGTTTCATTACTATAAGCCAACAAGTAATAAATAATTCACTTTTAAACATGCATAGAGTATATAGGCTTCAATATTAGCTAGCTAATAGATAGGTGAATCTGTTGTTCTTGATCAGTCAATGTCAAATATAAATATTTCATACTTATTCATGGATATTGCCTTGGTTTTGCATGAAACATCGTTATGAGTGGCTTTGTGCCTTTCTGATGAGCTCAGAATACGGGCGAAAAACGTTTCAAAGGCTAAGCATTTCCAAGAAACTGAATGAGAGATATTACGAAAATGTAATCCATTAGAATGAAAACAATGTTTCAAGACAAGGTAGGTAAATAAATCCATTTTAGGCCTTTGTTCTCATTTTTAAATGAATCTTCATACCGTAGGGGGTCATGTAGATACTAGTGTTATAATGAGAATGTCAAAAAAGAAATTGGACAAATTTGTTTTAGAAATCGATTTGCTAGCATAACCAGAAGTCAGGTTATCGAAAGAATGCAAATATTTCATTAAAATTTGTTTCATATAGTTTTTCTTTTAGTTCTCATAGAAAGTTTTTTCCACTGTTCACAAATGTATTAATTTATACATTTTATCTTAACATTTTAATGTCTATCTGTATTTCACCCATACATATATATTATTGTCTAGGTTTAAAATTGTTTTATCATTGTTTGATTACTTGTACTTTCGGTTTGTATTTTATCAGTATTATCTGTTGGTCCATTTTATTTTATTTTATTTTAAAATTATGTTATTTATTATTTGACAATATTCTATACTTATTTTGTAAGTGTAATGAAAATAATGAATTGTTATTTACGAGAATCATTTTAACGTTAGTTATTTAAAACTTCATTATTTTACATTATTACTAAGTTAAATATTGAAAACCTATTTAGGCTTTTTTTTTCATTTTCGACAAAATTTGAGTTCTAAAGGAATAGTAAATATAGTTTTTATTAAAGGTACCTACCAAGACTTTCACAGTTCATGTACCTACTGTACCAATGCTAAGTTTGTGCCAAATATCAAAAGTTCGCTAGTTACAGCGTTATCTGTCGACATGTAAACTTCATATTTCTAAGTCAGATAAAAAATTTCAAAGCTTTGCCTCCTATTACCACTAGGATAGAGCGGGGCATGGATTAAAATAAGAAATTAAGGGAAACTCGCCAGTATCAGTTATAATTTCTAATAATACGCCACTTACTCGTAAAATATTTTACGATCTAACGGTCACTACTGTTTACTTAATTTTTTACACAAATACACAATACTGTAAAAGGGTAAGCAGACCGACACAGGTATTAAGCAGAGACGGACCACAGTTTTCCGCGATATTTCTAACGAGTTGTGTTATATTTAGAATATATAGGTTATGTGCTTCATACAATAATACAGTGTGAGGTTCAGTGTTTACATTTTATTTTGATTGTGAGTGCCTAGAATGTATAAAATCATTTAACAGAAATGTGAAATTGCTCTTTGTTTAAGCGTATTTTATGTATTTGTGTAAAAATATTCCGGCGGATGGTGAAATATTCGAGTGAAGAATTATTTATTTGTTTCTTTTTCAGAACTGAATTTATTTATTTTATAGTTATTTATTTGCTGTCCAGAATTGAATTTATTTATTTCAATTATTTGTTTGTTTTCTAGAATTTTATTTATTTATTTAATCCAGGTTAATTAGATTACGGGTTATTGACATAAATTTGATATTTTCTTTATTTAATGAATTTAAAAAATTGCTTTATTTCTTTGACCTATTTTAATAATATCGATAACCTTAACTCTGAACCCACATTTTTTGGCAAGGAATTGCTCGTACCTCCTCGTGGTCCTTGCTGGGCAACAATAATAATTCGATAGGTATATTAAATTATTATTGGCGAAACTGAGCAACAAAAGAATATTTGGTATAATTTTAATTTAGACTAATAAAATTCATTAATGCTCCACCAATATATAAAATATTATTCCTATCTTAACACAAGCAAAACAGAATAATTTTTTTAAATTTATCATTATCACTGGAACAAATAACTATTTATTTATCAACCATACATTAAATTAATTAGATTGTAACTCACGGCACAATAATTTTAAGTACGATCCTGAGCCGCAATAAATTACGTCGGCTTTGACACTTTTATGGCCGAGTTTTATGGCTTTGTTTTGGGTGTCTCGCGCCATTTTCACTCCTTTGTCGGGAATTTTTTATTTGACTTAGAAATATGAAGTTCACTTTACACACATACATACATGTTATATTTGATTCTTTGGATTTGACTTTTTTAAAAATATTTATTTAATTAATTTGGAGTCATCGATGACTCTGAATAAATTGTACAATTGTAAGTTTAAAAGTTTAATGCGAATGTGAGTATAATACTACATTTTGTAATAAGTTGAGTATAAGAACTAACTGTAAAAGCGTCTGCTGGTCATATTTATAAGATAACAAAAGCATTGTCAGCTAGACGTTAAACAAAGGAAAAGCAAAGTTGCAATTTGGCATTAACTATGAGAATAGAAATATTAATAATTTATGTAACTTGATACGTGAGCTAAGCATAAGCAAAGGAAGTCGTTATCAGTTTATGTAATCTGATATCATTAAGAAATGTATTTTGTAACTCTGTTACGTAGTGTTAATTTTTAATATAACAACTTCCCCCTTAATAAAAAAGTTGATTGTTATACAACAACTTTTGAATAGAATGATTATTGAATACAATATAAAAGTAATAATAAAACAAAATGAATATAATGCAAAGATAATAATAAAATATTGAGTTAATAAAATAATAAGCATAAAATAGAAACAATAAAAGTCAATAAACAAAAATTAGTGGTTCACTGGAAAGTCTATGATAACTCGATATCTTCTTCTTGAGGTTTGATACCGGGTCGCTTTCTTGGAAGGATTAAACTACGGATTTCCATGAACTTCTTGCTTCGTCCTGTAGGAGATGAAGGAGAATCGTCTGTAGAGGGTTCAGTAGACGTCTCTTCCTTCTACATTTACAAAACACGTAAAGTAGAATTATAGAAATGATAAATGTGATTGTGAAATAGGTGAACCATGACATATGTTTGGTCACGAAAGGTTCATTGATAAGATCGTCCAGATCTTTGGAATATTGGTCCAACTTGTTTTTGGAAATGTCCAAATCTTTGATGTTTAGGTTTTTTGTTTTAATGGTTTTAATTTGGGTAGTTGAATTTTGGCGGGCATCTGGTTACAACATTCAAACGGAATTTGCACAGGATGGGAACTGTCCTTAATTTCGGAGAGGTCCTTGGCACTGGCTTGTATTCTGGTGATACCTGCGAAGGCGTAACATCCAGGTTGTAGTTTGACAATTGAATTTTTATTGATCATCTCTGTTGTTGTTTCTCTCTTCGGGCAACTAATTGTGATGTGTAGAGGTTCGGAATTTATTATGAGCCACGTGTTCTCTTCGAGTTCTTGAACATTGTACCCTTGACTAATAATGAAGGAGGTTTGGCAATTTTTCGGGAAGTTTCATTGGCTATTTCAGAATCCTAGCTTCACATATGACATTCTGATCAATAGGATATGCAAACAGGTTCGAGCATAGCTTGGTTCCAAAATATAGGGGTCTGCATTCTTTTAGATTTGTTATTTGTACGTACATTAAAGAATCATCATCTCTCGCGATAAATCTTTGAGAAATAGATAAAATATGGTGAAGACCAGTTCTGTTATCAAATATGGGGATAGGGTATAAACAGTAGGTATTATAGTTTTGAAGTTCAACAAGTGATATTTTTTTTAAACAAATATTAAGTTGCAATCTACTTGAAATGCTTTTAGTTCAATAATATCTAAATATTGAGCAACTGCCGATAATTTGATTGGAAGAGGCAAATTGTTTCTTCGCAAACTCTGTGAAATTTCTTGTAATGCTGTTACTAAGTGATCGGGAGTTATGATCGACGAATGAATTATTCCTAGTCTAGCAAATGTTATTGAGTTTAAAATGTCATTCAAGTTGTCTTCAAGATACAAATAGCTTGCCATTAATTGTTCACAAATGTGTAAGAATTTTAGCTTTATTTCTACAGCTTCGATGTTTCGCGTCATGGTGTCGATTGTACGTTCGATCTCTTTTATGTCTTTGTTAAACGTTTCCTCGTCAATTTGCAATTTTTGAATAGTTGAGTTGAAATTTTTGATTACTGATGTTGTAACTGAAATTTGATTTTTTATTAAATTTTCTAATTGGTGTTCGTCGTTATTTAATTTATTAATACAGTTAGCGTAATATTCGCCATCTTCGGCGTCTAGATTTCCGGTTATTGATTTGAAAATTGTGCCGATACCATTTAATATTCCGTGTTTGTATCTCTTTGTGTCTAGAAATAGTTCATCAAATTTATATTGTATAGTCTTGGAAATTTGTGTCAAAAGATTAATGTCTGTTTTGACTTCGCTTCGAAAAGTGATCATTTTTCTTTATGAGCACCATCAAGAGTATTTGAAATCGTGTCTAAAATTCGTTGGTTCTTGTCGAAGGATAGTTCTAATGGATGATATATTTTTATGTACAAGTAATGTCTATTTTTTCGTTTGTCAACACGTTGTTCGTATCTTTGTGGTAAAATACATCAACAGTGTTTTTTTTTCTATTGGTATTATTTTGTATTGAGCGAGTGTTGATAATAAATTTGATTTTCAGTATATGATTTCATTCTATCGAAATTCACTTTAGTTTTTTCATTTGTTTCAAGATTTAATAAGGTTTTCAATGTTTTTCGTTAAGTCTAACCGATTTTATTTTACTCATTTCCTTCTTATGGTTTTGATTGTACTACCATGTAAATTATTTTGCCTGAACGATTTTGATCTAAAATAATTGGATTTTCGTGTTTATCAATAATTTTACATTTTGACAGATTACTATTTTTTTTATCTTTCTGTGCAGAAATAAATTATAGAATTTCAGGTATTGGAAGATCCAAATTATTTTCTACATAATATATCTTAGACAGGTTCAAAGTGTCTTGTCTTGTCTTTTAAATAAAATTAAAAAGAGAGATACCCTATGATAGATTTAACATCAAAAGGTAGAGAAATATTGAAGTACTTCCTACACATGATTTACTTGAAATGATATTAATTGAATTGCATAATTCGGGTGTTCTTTGAAAATATACTCATCAATTATTTTCTGATGCAAATCTTCGAGTTTATTTTGTTGCAAGAATGTTATATTTTTATGTACCCTGTATTAATGTTGTCTGTTCGAAATTTGGATTTTCGAATAATCTATTAAAGATTTTGTTCAGTATAGATTGAGAAATATAAGATTACTCAAAGTAAATTTTAAACGTTTTGAAAAATTATTGATTTGTAGAACGCACTGTATATTTATAGATTTTCTTTTGAAGATATAAGTGCATTACTAATTTAAAATAATTTGTTCCAGTTTTAGGGTTCACTTTAATTTTGAAGAAATTTCCCCATACGTTTTAATGATTTCTTGAACATTAACCATTTAGTATTATTATTTTGTGTTACATGTAAAACGTATATAATGAGACATTATAACGACTACAATACAAAACTAGAGAGTTGGATTTCATGCAGGTCTTGATAAGATGTTTTGTTTAAAAACATACGAGACACGTGCTTGTATGCAGATTCAGATTATTGAGCGTTTCTTGGAATCTAATTCAGATAATAAAATAATTGCTTAATTAGAGTTATAGTTGAAGTATTCTGATTAATATAGTGTTTTCATTTCCTACAGTTATAAAGCTTAATTAGACAAATCAAAATTATTTTTTTTGTTCGAGAAATAAAACTGAGAAGTAGAATAAAATTGCCTGTTTATAAAATGATGTTAGAAGTCATTTAACTGGGAATTTAAATATTATAAAAATTGTACACAGTGTTCAGTGTATTATAGGTAATAAAAATTTAAAAGTTTGTCGAAAAGGATAAATGAATTTAATGAATGATTGTTACAATTAAGTATAGCAAATTTTAAATATTTCGTTTGGGCAACTAAAAATTCTTGAGGCATAATTTCGAAATAGCTGTTTACAAAAAGAATTATTATTTTTTTTGTACATAATATTTGATAATAGGTGCTTAATTTTTTTTCAAAGGGTCGTTATGTGATTGGGACGAAACCTGGTATCACATATTAAGTTTAAATATTGATCTAAATTTTTGAATAGGTTCGAATTTTAGGTTTGAAAATTCTATAATTTTTGGTATTGTTTTAATAGGTGTTAAAAATGAATTTTCATTGTTTTTTGTCATAATCATGGGTAGTTTATAAAATTTTCCTTTATTTTTATTACGCGAGATTGCGTGTTTATTTCTTAAGTAATTCTTTATATTCTTAAGTGTTTTTCCAATTTGTTGTTTCATTTCAGACATACTTTTTGAAACAGTTATTCTCGCTGGTAGTTTCGAATTATTATTCGAGATGTTAGGATTTATAGTTTTCAAATTAGGTTTCTTTTTGATATGCGATTTTGTATCTAACAACGAATTATTTATTTGTTGGTTGACCACTCGGGAAGTTAAATTTGAAATATTAGCTATTTTCTGTTCTAGTATATCATTAATTTTAGCGATATTACAATTTGGTTGAAATATTTTTTCTGTGCGTGGTTCAACGAAAATTAAATTTTGATCTTTATTTTCGTCTGAAATAGGATTTTCAGGTTCGCGTTTTAATTTATAAACTTTTTCAGAACGACCGTCAATTTGGATTTTATTTTGATTTTTCATATTGCCTGAAATTTGATTCTGAATATGATTTTTAATGTTAGAATTTGTAGTTGGTTGCAAAGGTAAATTTTGCGTTATTTTGTTGTTTGTGTTATCTTCCGTAACTTTAAATAGCGGTACGGTTTTGAAATTCGTAACTAGTTGCTTATTTTTAAAATCTACTTTACAGTCATAGTGCTCTAAAAAGTCTGCGCCTAATAGTCCGTCAAAGTCTATGTCTACATTGTGGATATAAACTTTATGTGGATCATTTTCTACGAAAGGCACAAGAACAGATTCGCTAATAGTAATTCTCCGATCGCCTATGCCTTGCAAAGTTAGATTCTCTGAGAATCTTCGTTTATAATTTTCAGCCGTTTTTGGTTTGAAAACAGAAATACCTGCACCTGAGTCAACTAAAATTCTGAATTTATTCGTAATATCGTTAATATAGTACCGGGGTTTTGCATTTATGGTTAATAATGCGTGTGGTGTTTTTACATGAACTTCTGTTCTGGGAAGTTCAGGGACGGCTCGGAATTGTCGTTGAGGTTCATGTTTTGAATTTGGTGAGAAACTTTGTCCAATTCGCACTTTGTTTTTTGTGTTGGAGCATCCGTAAGATACTCCGGACTTTCGCAAAAATCCTGAGGATTAGCAGTATAATCCTCCTGCGGTAAGTGAGAATTAGCAGTATAATTCTCTTGCGGCATCTGAGAATTAGCAGTATAATTCTCGTATTGTTCTGGCAAATTAGTTGTATTTTCAGGGAAATTTTGACAATCTCCTGAATTAAAATTATCGTACATTTCATTTACATTTTGGTATTCAGCTGAATAATCTTCATACTGGTTAAAATTATATTGGTCATCATAAGGTTCGTAATTTAAATGATAAGTCTTTTGTTGATTGAAACGGTTAAAATTTGGATTTGGTTGTATCGCTGATGGTCTTTGCTGTATAAAATTAGGATTCGGTCTAATTGCTGAGGGCCTATTTTGTTCTGTTTGAGTGACTTGACTATTTTGTGGATAAGTTCTAGAATTAAATTGACTAGTTTGTTGTGCAAAATTTTGAAAACCTGTATTACCTTGAAAGTTTGGTCTTTGGAAATTTTGTGAAGTTGATGGCATAAATAATTGTTGTTGCCTTGTGCGACATTCGTTTATTATATGCCCGCTGCGTTTACAAAATGAACAAAATTTTTGTTGGAAATTTACGTTTGGTCGTTTTTGTTGAGGAGGCACTGGATTTTTAACATTATTGTTATTTTTTGAAAATTTCTGTGATTCAAAGTAAGAGAGTTGCAATTCTCTTCTAATCCTATTAATTGCTTGCAGCATACTTGTTGGGTTTCCAGCCCGTATTATTTGGCCTAGTTTTGACTCTAAACCCGTCAACAAAGTGTTCAGGGTCATAGTTTCTATTAATTCCGATTGAGATTGTTTTTGTTCTCCAGATAGGCGTTGCTTCTGAATAGCCGCATGCATTTTCGCATTATGCGTCTGTAGACGCGCAACAAAAGTTAATGCAGATTCACCTGGCATTTGGTGAATACGCTGTAAATCTTGGATAAGCGATGTCAAATCACGAGAGTCGCCAAAATGAGTTTCTAGGAGAACTCTTATTTCTGCCCATGTATCGGGGTTGCGAGAATTTATTAATTCGGCAGCTCTGCCACGCAATTTATTTTTTATATGTAGCGTTAGTAAAATTTTTTGGTCATTGATTGCCATGCCTTGTGCATAAATGCAAGAATTTAAAAATGTTTGTAAATTAATAGCATTGCCATCGAATTCCGGTATGACAGAAAAAATTTCAGAGAGCTTGTAAGGCTCAATTTGCTCTATCCTTGCACTTTGTACTGTTTGCGTGGTTTGCGATGTTTCTGGCATTGTTGCTTTTATTTAGAGATTATAAAAAAGTTTTAAAAAAAAAATGACCTTTTTAGAAAAGGAAATTAGTTTTAATAAAAAAAAAAAAAATTATTTAGGCAGTTTGTGTATTAACTGTATAATACACGGTGACGTATTAACAGTATAATACGTTTCTTATGCTAATTAAAATTAAATTAAACTTGTCGCGTTTATTTCGTTAAGGAATAATTATTTGATAATAGAACTGTATTTTGTTCGCTGAGTGTATATAGCACTTTTATAAAATAATTGTGAAAAATAATAGAATAAAACGAGATGATTCTTAAAATGACTTACATTAATATTTCCATTGGTAGGTTCTTTCTCTAGTTGAAGGATTGGGATCCACCGTCACAGCTAGGAAGGTCTCCTTGTTCTTCCGGTTATTTTCCACTGGTTAGGCACCTTTTTCCAGATGTTCTCCTTGTTCCCTTGGACACTTTACCAGAAGTTAGGCTCCCGAACTTGTGCGTTTTTCTAGATCCGGTACTATTGCGCCACTGTTATATTTGATTCTTTGGATTTGACTTTTTAAAAAATATTTATTTAATTAATTTGGAGTCATCGATGACTCTGAATAAATTGTACAATTGTAAGTTTAAAAGTTTAATGCGAATGTGAGTATAATACTACATTTTGTAATGAGTTGAGTATAAGAACTAACTGTAAAAGCGTCTGCTGGTCATATTTATAAGATAACAAAAGCATTGTCAGCTAGACGTTAAACAAAGGAAAAGCAAAGTTGCAATTTGGCATTAACTATGAGAATAGAAATATTAATAATTTATGTAACTTGATACGTGAGCTAAGCATAAGCAAAGGAAGTCGTTATCAGTTTATGTAATCTATCATTAAGAAATGTATTTTGTAACTCTGTTACGTAGTGTTAATTTTTAATATAACATACACGACCTCAAAACGTAATAATATGGTATTATCCCAATATTCAATTTAAGGGTAATTACAGCTACCTCCTCATTTTTATGGCTGGGGAGGTTAAAATAGCTGTCTTAAGTTTGAAAGCTTAAAACTGAAGGTAAAAATGCGAGGTTATACCTGTTTATAAGGACGAACCATAGTATGACAACGTTTGCATTTCTGGCCAGACGTTATTGTCCAAGAATATGCAGACACCCAGCTATTCCTGCATTTTGAGCATCTATATTTGCCGAAACATCTTCTATCAGTTTCCTGAAATAATAGAAAAAAGTAAAAATTGTCGTCCTTGAATTAATAGGTAACTTGGATTTATAATAACTAGATGCAAGCATAAAATAAGATGACTTCAGGCCATGATAAAATTCCCTCCTTTCTTGTTAAAGACTGTGCATGTGCCCTCGCCTAACCACTTCTTATTATCTATAACTTATCCCTAAAAACAGCCGAATTTCCTGATTGTTGGAAATTTATTAGATTATGCCCTATTTTCAAGTCTAGGAATACATCTGAAATAAATAATTACAGAGCTATAACAATTCTCTGCAACTTTGCCAAAATCTTCGAGATGTCATTGTATGCTCGCATCTATCCTTCTATAAAATCTTTAATATCACCCTCCCAGTATGGTTTCATGGAAATGCGGTCAACTACAACTAACTTATGTTTGATAACTCAGTTTATAGCGAAAGTACTAGATTCGCAAGGTCAGGTAGATGTCATATATACTGATTTCTCGAAGGCGTTCGATCGGATTGATCACGAACTTCTATTAAGTAAGCTAAATATGTTTGGGTTCAGCTGTTATTTCATAGCATTTTTGAGGTCATATTTATATCAACTAAGTCAGTGCACTATTTCTCCAAGATGGCGGCTTGAGCTCGATAGATAGAGACGGCATGTTTAAGTACGCTGTAGCATTTGAAAAAGCTACATTCATAATTTCAGTTTGAATACTGTAAATCAACCTTGATTAATTCACTTGTTTGAGTATGCAACCCACGATCTAGAATTCGATAGTAGATGGTTGCCTATCTTGATGAGAAATCATGGGTAGTAAACATGTTTTCTTTAAGCATGATTCTAAGTTAGAGGTGTTACTCACATATTCTTGTAGTGGAAATATTACATAATCGTGTAATTCAGTCTTTAAATTGCAAAGTCCTTTGTTGGCGCATTTTTATTGGCCAGAGAAAGAGTTCTCTAGATGTTCAAGTTGGCAACACGGAGAACTGGCGGGAGATTTTCCGTCGGGTGGTTCGTTCTTCGACAGCGACGAGATAGCGGAATGGCGGCGGTCCCGGTTTTGTAGTGAAGAATTTGGTTTTTACATCGCTGACACTGAAAAGGGATTTGATTTGATGTACCCAGTGTTTCTTTATCGCCCTGCCAGAAGCATTTTGTAAATTCCAGGAAGGAATTCTGTTGCTTGTAGTAATCTAATCGCCACGTGTCTCGTGAGATTATGTAATACTCTCTATAGGAGGTGAGCTCTTATTTTACTTAGTTTGGGATTTTATTTAGTTCTTATTTATTGTAATTATTACAGAGTGTTTGGTATAAGTATATGTTTGGAGGGGCATATATACTTTGGAGAGGTTTAAGTTCTGAATGAATGGTGCTGCCATTTATGGTTATGAAAAGGGGCCCAGTATTTAGAGGAGTGATAGGAGGAAGTCTATCACTCAGATGTTTGGTTTTATGTGGGTTCCGCTGACACTTTGAGAAGTTTAGGACTTGCAGAGTCGTTCGCAGCAGTCTCCCGGAGATTTAGGTAGAAATTTGATGCAGCACGGAGCTGCAGTTGCAGCCAACGTCGAAAACGTCTATGAAATGGTGACAAGTCACACTGCAGTCGTCACAGAAAATGCCAAGGCCTTGACCAGGTTTTACTTCCACATCCACGTAGTGGATTGGAAGTATAGTAATCGCAAACAAATGTTCAAAAATTTTTATTCGTGAAATAGGTTTAGAATGTCATGAAACGTCGAGATTTTAAATTTGAGCAAAAAAAAAAAAATTTCTGTCTGTCTGTCTGTCGGTCTGTCTGTAACTTTTTTTTTTGTCCGCACGCTTTCTCCGGAACGGTTTAAGATATTGACCTGAAATTTTGTACACGTATATATTATAACGAGATCTGAAACTGGATTGTTTTTTGAGGAAATCCGGTGAAGGGTTGGGGGTTAAATAGGGGTAAATAGGGGGAAATAAGTAAAGCATGCTTGTAAGAGTACAGAAACTTGAAATTCGGTGTATGTACTAGAAGTTAAGGCCTCGGATTTTTTTATAATATTTTTCAACCCCCCACCACCCCTACCCCATTAATGGGGTTGATAAAATAAAGTTGAGATATTCATTTGAAATTTCGTACACGTATGTATTATAACGATGTCTAGAATTAGATTATATTTTGGGATGATTCCGTTGAAGGGTTGGGGGTTAATTTGGGGTAAATAGAGGAATATAAGTAAAACAAGTTGGTAAGAGTACAGAAACTTGAAATTTGGTGTATGTACTAGAAGCCAAAGCGTCAGATTTTTTAATAATATTTTTCAACCCCCACCACCCCTACTCCAATTTGAAAAGGGTTGATAAAATAAAATTGAGATATTCATTTAAAATTTTCTACACGTATGTATTATAACGACATCTGGAACTAGATTATATTTTGAGATAATTCCGTTGAAGGGTTGGGGGTTAAATAGGGGTAAATAGGGGAAAATAAGTAAAGCAAGCTGGTAAGATTACAGAAACTTGAAATTCGGTGTATGTACTAGAAGCCAAGGTCTCAGATTATTTATAATATTTTTCAACCCCCACCACCCCTACTTCATTATTAAAAGGGTTGATAAAATAAAATCGAGATATTCATTTGAAATTTGGTACACGTATGAATTACAACGACATCTGGAACTAGATTATTCTTTGAGATGATTCCGTTGAAGGGTTGGGGGTTATTTAGGGGGAAAGTAAAGCAAGCTGGTATGAGTGCAGAAACTTGAAATTCGGTGTATGTACAAGAAGTTAAGGCCTCAGATTTTTTTATAATATTTTTCAACCCCCCACCACCCCTACCCCATTAATGGGGTTGACAAAATGAAGTTGAGATATTCATTTGAAATTTCGTACACGTATGTATTATAACGACGTCTGGAATTAGTTTATATTTTGAGATGATTCCGTTGAAGGGTTGGGGGTTAATTTGGGGTAAATAGAGGAATATAAGTAAAACGTTGGTAAGACTACAGAAACTTGAAATTCAGTGTATGTACTAGAAGCCACAGCGTCAGATTTTCTTATAATATTTTTCAACCCAACCACCCTTACTCCAATATGAAAAGGTTTGATAAAATAAAATTGAGATATTCATTTGAAATTTGGTACACGTATGTATTATAACGACGTCTGAAACTAGATCATAATTTGAGATGATGCCGTTGAAGGGTTGGGGGTTAAATAGGGGCAAATAGGGGAAAATAAGTAAAGCAAGCTGGTAAGACTACAGAAATTTGAGATTCGGTGTATATACTAGAAACCAAGGCCTCAGATTTCTTTCTAATATTTTTCAAACTCTACCACCTCCGCTTCATTATTAATGGGATTGATCATCACATCAAATTGAAATATTCACTTGAAAGTTAGTACACGTATGTATTGTAGTGACATCTGATTGAGATGACTCCATTGAGGTGGTAGGTTGTAAATAGTGGAAAATAAGTACGGTAAACTAGAAACTTCATTTTTAACGAATATGGTAGAAACCAACTCCTCAAACTTTTCTGTGACAGCTACCCCAAATATGATTAAAATTCTATGACCAATAATTTCCATATACTAGAGTGCAAATATAGTCAAGATGTTTCCTTTAAAGTGACTTGGACGAATAATCTGGATGTGGAAGTAGTGATTCCTTAGGCAGCGGTTTTTTTGTTCATTTTAGTTAAATATCTTAAAGAAAATATTATAGTTTAATTCAGTAATTTTTGTTCGTATATTGAAGTAAATTATACTAGAATCTTGCAACTATAAATTAAGCACTAAGTTTATATGTAGAATGATGATACATTTAAGAGTTTTACGTAAAACACCCATGGTACCGTGAGATGTTAATTCACCTACTATTATGTCACACATATAAAATTCAATTCATGGTAAATCTTTAATTCGTGGTTGTAAGTTATAACTCATAGTTGCATATTGGCAAACTCGTAGTTGCAAGAGAATCTCAGTCAGAGATCTAAGTTTGAATTCAAATCAAGTTTTTTAATCAACTGTATAGAATTTCTTTCATACGTATGAACCACGATCAGGTAAGGTTTGAAGTTTTTTTTTTGTTTTTACTCTTTACTGTTGTACATCTCATGTGTGTTGTAATAAATGTCTAATGACTACATGTTCTTATTATTTGCACTGGTACTCCTGATATTTGTTTAAATTTTGAGATTTGAGAGAGTAAAGTAGAGTTTTGATA
This sequence comes from Stenurella melanura, assembly GCA_963583905.1. Classification (NCBI taxonomy): domain Eukaryota; kingdom Metazoa; phylum Arthropoda; class Insecta; order Coleoptera; family Cerambycidae; genus Stenurella; species Stenurella melanura. Next base: position 202,848,484 of record OY757309.1, read on the forward strand.
TTACAGATATGTTTTGAGAATTCCATCCCATGCTTGCTACTAACTTGATTTTGTTCCTGGCTGGCAAAATTATTTAAGTCACAACAAAAAAATCAGCTGCCGTTCGCACCGATGTAACACGTTTTAATATTAGGTATCAAAATAGGTTACAACACCTTAATGTATCTCTTGTCGAGGTTCAAAACTTCATCAATTTTTCCCCTCTAATTTCCCTGTTGACTAGTACTCAGGAATCAGGAGCCGCAAATTCGATCATAGAGGGTGAACTCGAAGACATAATTTTGAAAAAATAGGTACCTTCTCTGTATAATCTTGCAGATCCAAATGGGGAGAGCGCCATTCTGTCCGCGATTGCAAAAATGCGCCATCTATATAGGGTGTAATTAGTTTCATGTCATTAAAAAAAACTGGTGGTAGGGAACGACAAGATAAACAAAAAAACCTTATGTAACATGGGGTTTAAAGCTCATAGTTTTGGAGAAAAAAAATAAACAAAAACCTCGCAAATTTTCAATAAAATTTTTTGAGAACTGCTGGAATATTGAGGTAGGTTTAAATCTAGATCTGATCTGAAGAAAACTATACTCAAACTCTCCCTTGTGCAATATTTTAGTTACTGTCGGTGTTTCGTTATGTACACACGTCCAACCCGCCGTTCGTTTTTGTTATTTTTGAATTTCGCGTCATTGTGTATTTATAGTTAAGATTTATTTTATTGACTTACCGTTCAAGTTGTCAAATTCTTGATTACGGCAGACACAACTTACTTGTTCGTTCTTTTTGTATTCCTTTTTGGCTTTTGTACCAAGTGTTTAGTTTATTTTTCTTTATTGACAACGTTAGTTGATAGTTCAGTGTTTAGTGCTGAACGAAGTTCATATGTACTTAATTCGACGTACCGAACTGTGTATTGATACAGATGCAGAGATTTTGAATCATTTAGGTAGGTAGTAAGCTTTTAACCCAGGACACTCATTTATGTTACAAATGTTAATAAACCACATTTAAATTTTCTAAATTATAAGCAATCCAATATTTTGTTCCAAATTAAAAAACACACATGTAAAGAAAGGCTCTGTTTAAACCTCTATGGCCATTATTTGCTTGCAATTGTGCACGAAGAGAGAACGAATTATTTACCTCATTATACTTGCCTCAGTTCAGTTGAGGCGGTACATCGAAGGCGGTCGATGATCCTTTGACACCGTGTGTACCGGCCAGCACTTTTTCATGACGATTTAAAAGTTGTGTAATTGGGAAGTACAAGTCTATCGACCAAGAAAAGCAGTGGTTCTCAATAATCTACCATAATATTAAATATGTTAACCTAGATTAGTGTTTTTCAAAGTGCCCCTAGAGGGAAAAGTCATAAAGGTTTTTTGTCTGTCTAGTCGGTCCCCATTACCAGTTTTTTTTAATGACATGAAACTGATTACACCCTGTATTTAGATGTGCAAGGCCATTCCAGACAATCTACATAGTTTTTCAAAACTATATCTTCAAGGGGTGGCTGTGACTTTTTAGGAGCGTTTTTCGAGAGGCTAGATTCCCGACTATAGGATATTAAAGTAGAAACGGAAAATGTTTTAGACTATTTTGTAATTAATGCCGTTAACTTTTCAAATTCGAATGAATGCTCGTCTGCTTGGCAATTTAGGGGTAGAGATAGTACTGAGTGAAATATAGCAATATAGAACGAGGTTCAGTTGCTGGAACAAAAATGATTGGCGTAAAACAAACAGACAAATACCTGAAGTCAAAGAAAATTGAAAACATCAAAATAGGAAAAATACTACACTGTCAATTCCCCAGTAGAAGTTGCATTCGAGCATGACCGACTGGGGATATCTGTTTGATTAACATTTCACTCGAACGCGGCTTGTGGCAGCTCACTTACCTCAAAATAAAGTTTCTTTTATATTACCTACTTTTAACTAAGTAATCAAGGTTTTTTGAAAAAAAAAACAAGAAATGAAATATTTTAAAAATATGTACCTAATCTACATTTTACCAATTAACCCGAAAAATATTGATTTATTATAGGCCAACAAATAACTTTATAATCTGGTGAACAACCAACATATGATATTTCACTTGATAATCCAGTAGTTTTACCTCATAACCAGTATGTAACATCAATCATACTTCCCCGCGTTTTTGGGTTTCTAAATCAGAGATGGTTCAAGCAAGTTGAATCTCAATTTGCCGTAGCTAAAATCATTAACGATCGTAGAAAATATTAACAGGTAGTCGCAATTTCAGATGAAAATTGAGCAATATATTCTAAATGCCATATTTGTCGAGAAGATTTCTGCCTTAGTGAATAACGCCTTAACTAAAGGTCTATAGTCGGTAAAACAAATAAATATACGACCTTCAAGTAAAAATTTAAAATGCTTAATGCCGTGTACAAGGACAGAAGCTCCTTATCAAAAGTCGAATATTTCGTTTGAGCTACAGTAAGCTTACGCGAAAGGAAAGCTAAAGGAATAAGTAACTCTTTGCTATCCCGTTGCTCCAAAACAGGCCCCATAGAGATATGGTGTGTGGCAGCTTATTTACCTCAAAATTAACTTTCTTTTATCTTACCTACTTTTTATTAAGTAACCAAGGTTTCTTATTAAAAAAAGAATAACAAAAAATAAAAAAATTATATATTTCAAAAGTATGTAATCTATATTTTTGATAATAGATTCTTGCAAATTAACCCGAAGAATATTGATTTATTATAGGCCGACATCTAGCTCAATTCACCTTTGCATGGGTCACTGAGATTAAGTATTCAACCTACTAAACGAGATATTTGTCAGGCTTTTCTATGAAACCTTATTTTCATAAAAATAATAACATGATTGCAAATCAACAGCTTCTCCAAACTATATGTCCCCCCGAAAGATGGATTACAAATTGAAGTCCGGAGCGTTGAGTGTAAAAATTACATTTTATCACAAAGCATTTGGTTTTGATTGTAGCAAACACTATCTGAAAAAGTGTTTTGCGATAAAATTAATGGATCAATCGACTTCCCTGAAGTAAGTTCAATCTTAATTTTTCGAGCAACTTTGTCGCACCTTATTACATAATGTAGTGTACAATTCCGTTCCGGGTCTGGCACGATTTAAAGGTGGCAGTTAAAAACTGCTGCTTATGCAATCCAACGCTGGAACGGAGTTGTACACTACATTATGTAATAAGGGAGACGAAGTTGCGAAGAAAAATGTAATATTTTACACTCAAGGCACCGGATTTGAACAACCAATATTATTTACTTTTTTGGTTAAATAGGTATTCGCATCAAGCAACTCATACTCATACTTGTTTTATTAATTAAAAGCATATCAGGCATAGTCAACTACACTCTAAGTATTGAAACGTGAAAACGTAAAGAAATCTTGGAGTTTACGATTACAATACTTACCTTAGGAGTTGCTAGCAGGCTCGTTGAGGGGGGGGGGGGTCGGGGGTGTTTCCCCCAGGGCCCGGCGGTTTTTGAGGGAGTCCGGTGGTTTTGAGGGGGCCCGGGTTTGAAGTTGAAGATTAGCATTTGCATTAGGTAAGACGAGAGCGGTATGCATTTAAATGATTGGTAATAATAACGGGTATCGAATGAGTCGTATTGTATATAGGTAATGAGATAAATAAGAAATTGTTAGGCAAGGGAATATCTCCGCTTCCGCTTTTAAAATTTCTATCTTGTGATAAATATTTAATCGGAAGGAATATCAGCCCCTTCTTTTCAAAATTTTAATCGAGATAAGTATTGATACCTGAGGAATATCAACCTTGAGATAGATATTCTCTCTTGAGGAATGTTACACCCTGCTTTTCAAAATGTTGATCGAGAGAAAGATTCAATTTTAAGGAATGTCACCCCCCCGCTCTTCAAAATTTCGGTCGAAAAAAATTTAATTCAATTCTAGGGAAAACTCCCTCCCGCTTTTCAAAATTAATTCTCTATCGAGGCATACCTATATCATTTCTGAACTTCTACCGCGATATTCTTTTATTCCCAAGTCTCTCATAGTCGAACCTCATTCCACGATAATTCAAATATGTACAATTTTAAACTATTATAACTCAATTTTTCAAATTGAACGTATGTCTTTGCTTAAGAGTTTCAACAATGAAGTACCTACACCTCAAAAATTGATATCTGTATGCCCCGATAAAGAATTAAGGTTCAAATATAAATATATAAAAATAAAGTGGGTATTTTATTTAAAAAATCTAGTATTAGCTTATCAACGTTATGTAAAATACTACAGATTTAAAAATAATTTTAAGGTGTCATGGGGAAGTTCTCCTCGGGATTTCGTGTAAGACAGCCGTGGCGAGTACTTATTGTCACGATAACTACAATTTTTTCTAACAGGAGAAAAGAAAAACACGTCCGGTAGGCTGCGACAAATACTATTTGATTCGAACAATAGGTATATTGAATGATTGAATATTTCCTGTTTTACATAAATAATAAAAAATAAATTTAAAAGTGTAAATACACTGGACAATATTTAAATACTTACTGAATCACTATCACTCGTAAGAGTACTTCCAGAACTGCCCATCTTCTGAGAATATGAAAAGAACCTGAAAAAAATATGTTTATAAAATATAAAAACTCTTTATTTAATAAAGCTCTAATAATCCCATTAATATGTCTTCTTATCTTGATATACAGTACGCTTCTCGATACTTCTAAACATCTTTGTTTTTCATTTTTAGATAAAAGATCATTCTTTATAAAGCATTATTGCCTTATTAGAGCAGGCCGAATACATTTCGTACGCAGTTTTTTTGCTGGAATCAGTTCAGAGTTAAGATATTGACTTGGGTACACGTTTGTGTTATAATGAGATATGGAACTAGATTATATTTTGAGCTAATTTCGATGAAGGGTTGGGGTTTAAATAGGGGTAAACAAGGGAAAATAAATAAAGCAAGCTGGCAAAAGTACAGAAACTTGGGATTAGGGGTATAAAATAGAAGCCAAGGCCTCAGATATTTTATAATATTTTCTACCCTCTAATAAAATGGAGATATTCACTTTAAATTTGGTACACGTATGTATTATAACGACATTTGGAACTAGGTTATAGTTTGAGATGATTCCACTGAAGGAGCGGTGAGGGTGGGGTAAATAGGGGAAAATAAGTAAAGCAAGCTGGCAAGAGTACAAAGGCTTGGGATTTGGTGTATATACTAGAAGCTAAGGCCTTAGATTTTTTTATAATATATTTAAACCCGGCACCACCTCCACTCCATTATTAAAGGGGTGATAAAATAAAATTAAGATATTCACTTGATATTTGTTACTCATGTAGTATAATGACGTCTGGACCTAGATTATATTTACCAACAGGAAAAAATAAGTAAAGCAAACTAATAAAAATCCAGAAACTACAGATTTCGTGCATATGCTAGGCCAGGGTCTCAAATTTCTTTATGACATCTGCCTCAAATATTGTATTATTAAAATTCTGTGGCCAATTATTTCCATATAGGTACTAGAGTGCAAATATAGGATTAAAATGTTTTTATTTAAAGAGACTTGGATGGGAAATCTGGATGTGGAAGTAGTGATTTCTTAGGCAGTGTTTTTTTTAGAAGTGAAGACATTTGGCAAGTAATAAAAGAAAACAGTTGATAAAACCAAAAGCGCATACCCCATACGTTGTTTTATCCAATAACAAGTACACGGATACGAAATTTTATTTAATAACATGAAAAAACTTCGATAATATCGACAGTAAGTTGAATAAAAGTTCTACATGTGGTCCTCCTACTGCTACATTTTTTTATTACACTGAACTAAAGATAATGGTTCCATGTCAAATAAATTGAAAGTAATAAATAATTATTTTCTTTGAGAAAACGCTACCTTTAGATATTTCAGCGAATATATTTAGAGTACTCTACATATTATGTTTCGGTTTATTAGGCCTTATTAGCAGACCCCGGCTACGAGGTAGTTATGACGTAAAAGCCAGAGTCGGCTTTGCGCAATATGAACTATATAAACATTTTCATGCGCAATAATACAATATTTTACCTTATAATTATATCTAGTGAATTCCGTAATATTTAAAGGTAAATGGCCCCGAAACGGTTGTAAGTCATACCTTGATGCACTTATTGTTGGATGCACAAACACAAATGCCTAGTAACTATACCTTATTAGAATAATAAAAATATATTATTTGCACTTGTTCTATATCGTCCGAAATAAAACTCAGGCGCCTGTCACTGAATATCCCACTTGTGTCGTGAAAAAGGATCGTTCAACCGTTCAACGTCTACCGATGTAATCGGCGCATATTTACAATAAGTATAGTTTCTTATATATGGCAGATTTATGTCCAGCATTGAACAGTCCACTTCCTTGCCACACACAAAAATGTTGAAAAACCGGGGTTGTTTTTTAACACTGTTATGTATCCAATTTGTATTTCACTCAGCAATATCCCCTGATACTCTAAAAATATATTGAGGTAGATCAAATACCTATAATGTTCATTGCATCAATTACTGTATGCTGATCTCTAGCTGTTTCCGGCTTACGTTGAACGTTGCGTGTAGCTAGAGGGATCCGTAAGAAATATCCATTTAAATAAGCTAAATTTTAGTTTTTATGACGTTCAGATGAAACTTGCTTTAAAATGTTCGAATTGCATATCTACGAAAGTGTTTTTTACAGCTGGCACAGAAAAGTTCTACACCGTTAAACCGCAGTTCCAGAAAATCTTTAATCTACGAAAGTACTGTTTCATTTAATGAAAAGCCACTCGACGCCGTAACAAATCACGACACATTTACTTCTATCAAATGTACTGACAAGTCTGTATAGTGTTGACTCCATAATGCGTATGTGCATATGAAACAATCTCACATGGCATTGTGTAATAAATTAATAATGATTGTTGGACCTTTTTTATTTCAAATGTTTTCTGTATGTTTGAAGTCTTCTGCAAAATATAAAACGCAATCTGCTGTTTATTTTACTATTATTATTATTTATCGTATCCTACTTGCTATCGTAAAAAAGCAGAAAGAGAGTGACAAGCGTGGCGGTGACTTTGTAGTATCGAAAATTCTCATTATATTTTTTTAAATTATAGTGCCTTACATTATGTGCACAGATAAAAATTATATTTTAAATTGAAAATTGTTTAATATCGTTGGAAAGAAACATATGGGAGATGTTTACATTTCCTTAACTGATATAAAAAGTTGAAGTGGCGTATGCCATTTAAAGTGTCGAGTTTTTTGTTTTCGATTAGACAATCAGACCGACGCGCGACGCTGCAGGTATATACAATGTACGGCCGAAGTCTGGTGTTTTCTATCCACCAATTTCAGTAAACATCTCTTACATCTACTTGCTCAACTATACCAAATAAATAATTTCTCCAAAACAATAATAAATTATTTATTTATTATTTTAGGAGTTTTATGCCTTACTTTTTATTTCTTTCCACAAAAGCAGGTATTTGTTTCCTATAAATAATGTATTTGTGAATCATACAAAACATATATTTATCTGTGTGTGAAGTCCGTCTCTGGCATAACTACTTTTGTGCTGGGCTCTGCTTATTAGCAGTACATAATTTTTTTCAATATGCGGTTTACGACCGATAAGTATCTCCGTAATCCGTAATATCCAATTTTATCTTGGCGCCAGAGACGGCTCTTATAGACAGAATATTATATTGCACACTCTGAAACAATCAGAGAAACGACGAGGCTGTGAAATATTCATTATTGTCAGTTACAATGTATTTTTAGTAATAAATTTAACCTAAAAACGGTAATCAACAGTTCTTACAAAAACATGTAACACATATCTACCAAATAAAATGACAATTTTGAATCAAACACATGCTTTCTTGTTCTGTTTAATGTGTGGCATGTTTATTTTGTTTATTTTCATAATAATTAAATATAAAAACCCAGTTAACATTGGCAAATCCTCTTCTGCGCTCAACTGATAGTCCGGTCCATAGAGGTGGAGGTGGACTGCGAGTGGTGGGCACTGTGGGCAGAGTTTGACGATCTCGACTAGGATGCAACTAGTGATGGACGATATATCGCGAACTGTGATTTAATCACTGATATTAAAAAATCACAGGCAACGACTGTTATTAAAGTTGGTAGAAAAGCGTGACGTGATAACGATTTTCTATATACAAATATGTTTTTTACGATATAAATAATATTATGTAGGTACGAGTTTTATACTGGATAGATATTCATATGTATCTTTATGTTTTATTTACATTTATTAACGATTAGAGTCAGTGACTTGAAGTAGATCGATGAAGCGGAGTATTGTGAATACATCGTTAAATAATGGTAAAATAGGACTATAAGTATTATAAATAAGTATGAGGAATCTTGCCCCCGCTCTTCAAAATTTTGATCGAGGTAAATATATAATTTTAAGGAATATCACCCCCCCGCTTTCCGAATTTTGTAACGAGATAAGTCCGAAGATTGGTGGTGCTGTATGTTACTACCCCCGGGCCCTGATGTCCTCGCGATGGCCCAGTACATCACACAATATCAGAAGTATGACACATATCTACGGCTGCACAGATCACCAAAGTAGTGAATTCACTATTCACCGTCTGTCGGCACTTATTTAGGAATAGAGAGCAATTAATAATTTTCCCATACGCCGTATTATGAAAAGTCGTGATCACATCACGTTTTGAATTCACTGATATCAGAAAATCACAGTAACGATTCACGTTGTGATTGGATGAGCACCGCCGCGCTAAAGCGTCTGCGGAAACCGAAATGCGAAAACTTCGACCATGCGCAAAACGTGATATAATTTGTCTGACTATTTCTTCTTTGCTCTAGTGTTTACCTTCAGCCAGATGGTTAGCGCATAGGTAACGCTTTCGTTTATGGTGCGAAAGATCCAGGGATCGAATTCATACGTTTGCTGAGTTTTTCTCTTTAATTTTGTAACGATTAATATGTTTTTTCACAAATTGTTTTCTGGTTTCTTTAGTTAGGTTAGGTTAGTAGGTTTTTATTCTGCTCAAAATAATTTCATTCTTTCGTGTGCTTTCCTTAGGTTAGGTTAGTAGGTTTTTATTTTGAGGTGTTTTGGGTGTGTCCCCCCGCCCTTTTCCCCAAAATAACACGAAATATTTCAATTTCTCAACTTGCGCGAATTTGTTATCCATTTACAAGGTAATGCGCTTGCTCGAAGCTTTTGCATTCCTGTTTCCCTAGACACTTGTGACGCCGCGCAGTCTGCAATCACATTTACTAACCGGCCACATTCGGCAGACAAGTCGGACTGCCATGCAGCATATAGATCGAGCTTCCAGGACAAAAAAGGTACCCCATCGAACACCTCAAATTTAAAAGGTGAAAATAGTTGCAAAACATGTAAATATCATGTTATGCCCGCCAGATCAATAAAAATTTGTTATTGTTATTCTTTATGAATTTTTGAATTTAGCTTAAAAAAAAAGATTTTACATTTTTTCAAAACACCTGCTTGGATATTTCTCCAATTTGTGGTAAATAATGAATCATTAAAAAAAATGGTCTGTATGACAATTTGTGTTAACTAATGCGACAGACTTAATTTTTTCTCGAGTATTTTCTTTATGAAAGTACACTTCATAACACCTTGATCACTCCTATCTATTACAGTGGTCTGTCTGACAATTTTTGTTAATTAATATGGCAGGCTTAATTTTGAATGTGCAGCGTCAATGCATCAAGATTAATCACTGGCATTTCATAACACCTCCGTAAAAAAACAACTGAAGCTTAAGATCTTCTCTATGCATAAAAATTTGTCTGTCATTGAAAAAATGTGTTTCACCACATCAGACTTAATTTTAAAACGCCGTGACGACGTTTTCTTTTTTAAATAAGATTTTACAACGGCCGCGTCAAAACACCACCTTCATTTTTTTCTGTATTCAAGTTTGAGTTCTCTTCTATGCATAAGAATTGATCTGTCAACGAAAAAATGTTTTTCACCACGACAGACTTAATTTTTAAAGTACCTAAAAAAATGTGGTATGACCGTTGGTAACTAAAAACAAAATATTTTCTAAGTTTTTAATATTGTAGATTCCTTTTATATATTCAAATACGTTTTTTATCGAAAACATGTTTTTTACTAGTCAGGCTTAATTTTTAAACGCAGCTATAAAGTTTTTTTTTAATGAAAATTTCCAGATAGACAAGTTGTAGTAGGTAGGACATGTCTTAAGCTACATTTTAAAACAAAATCAAGGATGTGTTATGAAGTGTACTTTCATAAAAAAGAAAAAAATTGAAAATTAACTCTGGTAAAGTAATTAACAATAATTGTCAGACAGACCAGTTGTAATAGATAGAAAATACCTTAAACTTAATTTTAAAACAAAAATTAAGGAGGTGTTATGAAGTGTACATTCATAGAAAAAATATTTATAAAAAATTAAGTCTGTCAAATTAATTAACAAAAATTGTCAGACAGACCAGTTGTAATAGATATGAGAGATCTTACGCTTCATTTTAAAATAAAAATCAAGGAGGTGTTATGAAGTGTACTTCCATAAAAAATGCTTTATAAAAAATTAAGTCTGTCACATTAATTAACAAAAATTGTCAGACAGACCAGTTGTAATAGATAGGAGAGATCTTAAAGTTCATTATAAAACAAAAATCAAGGAGATGTTATGAAGTGTACTTTCGTAACAAAAGATATTTATAAAAAATTAAGTCTGTCAAATTAATTAACAAAAATTGTCAGACAGACCAGTTGTAACAGATAGGAGAGATCTTACACTTCATTTTGAAACAAAAAAACATAAATCAAGGTGTTATGAAGTGTACTTTCATAAAAAAATGCTTTATAAAAAATTAAGTCTGTCACATCAATTAACAAAAATTGTCAGACAGACCAGTTGTAATAGATAGGAGAGATCTTAAAGTTCATTATAAAACAAAAATCAAGGAGGTGTTATGAAGTGTACTTTCATAAAAAAAGTTACATATTAGTACATATCTATAAAAAATTAAGTCTGTCAAATTAATTAACAAAAATTGTCAGACAGACCAGTTGTAACAGATAGGAGAGATCTTACACTTTATTTTGAAACAAAAAAACATAAATCAAGGTGTTATGAAGTGTACTTTCATAAAAAAATGCTTTATAAAAAATTAAGTCTGTCACATCAATTAACAAAAATTGTCAGACAGACCAGTTGTAATAGATAGGAGAGATCTTAAAGTTCATTATAAAACAAAAATCAAGGAGGTATTATGAAGTGTACTTTCATAAAAAAAGTTACATATTAGTACATATCTATAAAAAATTAAGTCTGTCACATTAATTAACAAAAATTGTCAGACAGACCAGTTGTAATAGATAGAAGAGATCTTATAAAATAGAAATCAGGGAAGTGTTATGAAGTGTACTTTCATCAAGAAAAATGCTCTATAAAAAATTAAGTACCTAAGTCACATTAGTTAACAAAAATTGTCAGACAGACCAATTTTGTTTTAAATGATTCATTACTTACCACAAATTGAGAAAAATTCTTGCAGGTGTTTTGAAATATAAAATAATTTTTTTAGCTAAATTCAAAAATTCATAGAAAATAACAATTATCAAATTCTTAATCGTCTGACGGGCGTAACATGATATTTATAGTTGCTTCCATTTAAGTAAGGCACATGAAAAACCTCAAAGCTTTGCGGCTTATAGTCGTCTCCATTCTCTTAGAATACATGTTTTACAACCATTTTCACCTTTTAAATTTGAGGTGTTTTATGGGGTACCTTCAGGCCTGTAACTAGAAACTGTTTTAAGTTCGGGTCACAAACTACCCACACTATAGACGCTCAACGTAAATTACCGCAATTTGGCCCGGTCACGTGGTACTTGAAAGTTGCGCTTCCAACCGAGAGATGTCGCAAACTCTGGAGAATTTTATGAGCAAAGTTGGCAGCGCTGTGTTATTGGTATGACGTTATTGGCAAATGATGCTGTCATATGGCAAACTGTCAATTTTTATGAGTCTCTTCGTGGATTTGTGGATTATTTATAGTGGTGTTTCCTAGTGATGTTTTTTTATTTTTTATAACGTGCCGAAATTAGCACTTTTCAGTTTATTTTTAAGTCAGAAAATCTCATTTCATCAGACCGAGCCTGAAAATGATTGTGACAGTCCTGTAAATCCTTTCATAGGACTCATTTCTCATTATATGGCTCAGTCTGATAAATGAGATTTTCTGACCTGAAAATAAACTGAAAAGTGCTACTTTCTGGCCGGTTTCTTAAAAAATTAATTAAATAAGAAACGTGTATTCTCAAGCTTGTGTAAATTTTTTCGCTAGAAACCTACCACTTGTTAACCAATCTACTATTTGTGGCTTTAGTATATATTGATACTATGATATAAATACAAATGAAATAAAACCCAAACTATATTTGCTTCTACAGCATATCAGCATAATTTCAGTGTCTTGGAAACTGTGCTAGTCATATTTTGATATCAAATGTGGCATAGCACTGTTTGAAAGACATGTGTTTTAAAAATCATGTATATTAATTTGACAGTCAAAATAATTTAAAGTTCCCTCCAATCCTTTACTACCGCTTCCAACCACCAGAGGCGCGTCAATTTTAGTCCCATTCGAATGTACGGTCGTTGAGCGTCTATAGTGTGGGTGGTTTGTGGTTCGGGCAAACAAATTTTCAGAGGAAACCCGTGAGCCTAAATATTTTATTGTTATTTTCAATTATAAATCACCCCCGTAAAAAACAGATATCTAAATTTCTTAACAGAAACAGTTTTTAATATAAAAAATTTACGGTAAAAATAAGAAATAATTTTTTTTACAGAAAATTGTCGTACATATTTAAAGTTGTGTCCAAAATATAACATTCAAAGCGGCATCCCTTAAGAATTACATCGCAGAGAGCCGCACGCTTGCAAACGACCTGCTTAATGCGTTCAGAATCGGATTCAAGATTTTTATGACTTCATTCGTATTTTACTTGTCGTATGACAACTCTCCATTTAAATATTTATTACCACAAAAAACACTACTGGCAAATTTTCCAATTTAATCTCATCAAAATACTAGCACTACACTACAGTTTTTTTTCTTCTTATCTGCAGTTTCAACAGAAAGGGCACGCACCACAAAAATTACAGAACGTTAGGTTCATATTTATTCAGCGAATAAAAAATTGCCGTCAAAGCAGTCATCGTATGCGCTTTATAAATATGAACTCGGCTTTTTAGCATTTCTTTTATTACTGTCAAATATGTTTGTTTTTAAATGTTTTACTTCCCTCGCATACCAAAGGGAAGTATTGTATCCGAGAAAAAATCACCCTCCGAGATTTTTTTGGATTTTCACGTTTCAGATCACGTAGATTACGAAAATATAGGTTTTTCAATTCCGTCAGTCTGTCTGTCTGTCTGTTAGTGTATTATCTAAATAAACTACTTGACGTAGAGCAGTCAAATTTGGTAGGTAGCTAACGCTGCTGTCAGCGATGAAATGGTTAAACTTTCACTGGAAAATATCCCTGGTGAACCATCTAAATGGAATAAATAATATGAAACATTTTTTTTACTCAAATTTAAAATTTCCACGTTTCATGGCATTCTAAACCTATTTCAGAAAAAAAAAATTCAAAACTTTTTTTGGTCGGATGACACTTTAAAATGTTCTCCAAATGTACCTTCCTCGAGAGGTAAACGTGTAATAATAGTACATACGGGTAATGAAGATGGATTTGTAAAAGAGTGTTTAATGCCTTTCGCAAAAAAACATAGCAAAGTCATCGGCCGATTACCACCAAGATATGAATGCCACTTTGAAAAATGATTTGCAGAAAAACTATTGCGTAACATAAAGCCAAATTCAGTCATATTGTTAGATAATGCCTCTTACCATTCGCGACAAGCTGAGAAAATACCAACGACTTCGACGCGAAAGTTTGAATTAATTGAATTTAAAAAATAAAATGTCAAAAATGCAAACATTAAAAAAACATTTGTAATAGACGAACTTGCAGAACAACATGGTCATACAGTTTTAAGACTGTGAGTTAAATCTTATTGAAAAAATTTGGAGTGCATTAAAAAATTACGTTCGAAACACAAGCCCCCGACTTAGTCATAATGTGATACAACTTATTAGACAGTGGGAAGCCCATAGAAAAGCATTGGACGGGATGCGTGAACCATATTAATCAAAATTGAAAATCAATATTTTGCCACAGTTCCTCAACAACAACCGATTATAATAAATTCCAATGATTCCTCATCATCGTCATCTTCCGGGGAAGAAGAATAATTGAATTATTGGCGCATGCATTGCAGTAAGTAGGTTTAATGTAGATACCAATAATAATGTTGTCTTATACAATATACAAAAAGAAAGATTTTTTTGTCACATATACCAAAAAAAGAAACAACAATATATTTTAGCTACACGTGCTTTGGCAATACAGATGTATATATTAGAATTATACAACCATTGTTAGGTAGGTTCAATATAATGCTAGAATTAAATCCTAAATAAAACGAATGTAGCGTTGTTGTATTTTTATTTAATAATAGGTAGAACTGGGAAATCCAACATTTATGAAAGCAGGGAATATTTTACTTTCATTGTTTCATTACTTGCCAAACTCTGAAATTCTAACTCCGGCTCTGCAAGTCAACGTGGACTCTACATACTAGACTAATACGCATAATAAAATTCGACCAATCAGTAGATCTGTAGCAGAATTTGCCATCAATCAGATTTAGTGGGCGTAACTTATTTACTTCCCTCAGCGGCAGTTTATACAAAAAACTACTTAATTTAATTTGTGGTCATTTTTTGTCACACCTCCAGACAATAGTAAAAAAAGAATAAAGGAAGCCGCAAATGCTGCTTATATTTTGGATTTGAGTTTAAACTCAAATCATAATCATAATCAAAATATAAGCAGCATTTGCGGCTTCCTTTATTCTTTTTTTACTATTGTCTGGAGGTGTGACAAAAAATGACCACAAATTAAATTAAGTAGTTTTTTGTATAAACTGCCGCTGAGGGAAGTAAATAAGTTACGCCCACTAAATCTGATTGATGGCAAATTCTGCTACAGATCTACTGATTGGTCGAATTTTATTATGCGTATTAGTCTAGTATGTAGAGTCCACGTTGACTTGCAGAGCCGGAGTTAGAATTTCAGAGTTTGGCAAGTAATGAAACAATGAAAGTAAAATTTTCCCTGCTTTCATAAATGTTGGATTTCACAGTTCTACCTAAATAAAAATACAACAACCCTACATTCGTTTTATTTAGGATTTAATTCTAGCATTATATTGAACCTACCTAACAATGGTTGTATAATTCTAATATATACATGTGTAATGCCAAAGCACGTGTAGCTAAAATACATTGTTGTTTCTTTTTTTGGTATATGTGACAAAACAATCTTTCTCTTTGTATATTGTATAAGACAACATTATTATTGGTATCTACATTAAACCTACTTACTGCAATGCATGCGCCAATAATTAAATTATTCTTCTTCCCCGGAAGATGACGATGATGAGGAATCATTGGGATTTATTATAATTGGTTGTTGTTGAGGAACTGTGGCAAAATATTGATTTTCAATTTTGTTTAATATGGCTCACGCATCCCGTCCAATGCTTTTCTATGAGCTTCCCACTGTCTAATAAGTTGTATCACATTATGACTAAGTCGGGGGCTTGTGTTTCTAACGTAATTTTTTAATGCACTCCAAATTTTTTCAATAGGATTTAACTCGCAGTCTTAAAACTGTATGACCATATTGTTCTGCAAATTCGTCTATTACAAATGTTTTTTTAATGTTTGCATTTTTCGCTTTTTTTTTTAAATTCAATTAATTCAAACTTTCGCGTCGAAGTAGTTGGTATTTTCTCAGCTTGTCGCGAATGGTAAGAGGCATTATCGAACACTATGACCGAATTTGGCTTTATGTTACGCAACAGTTTTTCTGCAAACCGTTTTTCAAAGTGGCGTTCATATCTTGGTGGTAATCGGCCGATGACTTTGCTATGTTTTTTGCGGAAAGCATTAAACACCCTTTTACAAATCCATCTTCATTACCCGTGTGTACTATTATTATACGTTTACCTCTCGAGGAAGGTACATTTGGAGAACATTTTAAAGTGTCATCCGACCAAAAAAAGTTTTGAATTTTTTTTTTCTGAAATAGGTTTAAAATGCCATGAAACGTGGAAATTTTAAATTTGAGTAAGAAAAAAATTTTCCATTATTTACTCCATTTAGACGGTCCACCCTGTATATTTTCAAGTGAAAGTGTAACCATTTCATCGCTGACAGCAGCGTCAACTACCTACCAAATTTGGCTGCTCTATGTCAAGTAGTTTTTTTAGATAATACACCAACAGACAGGCAGACAGACTGACGGAATTGAAAAACCTGTTTTCGTAATCTACGTGATCTGAAACGTGAAAATCCGAAAAAACCTCGGAGGGTGATTTTTTCTCGAATACAATACTTCCCTTTGGTATGCGAGGGAAGTAAAACATTTAAAAACAAACATATTTGACAGTAATAAAAGAAATGCTAAAAAGCTGAGTTCATATTTATAAAGCACATACGATGACTCCTTTGACGGCAATTTTTTATTCGCTGAATAAATATGAACCTAATGTTCTGTTATTTTTGTGGTGCGTGCTCTTTCTGTTGAAACTGCAGATAATAAGAAAAAAAAACTGTAGTGTAGTGCTAGTATTTTAATGAGATTAAGTTGGAAAATTTGCCAGTAGCGTTTTTTGTGATAATAAATATTTAAATGGAGAGTTGTCATACGACAAGTAAAATACGAATGTAGTCATAAAAATCTTGAATCCGGTCCTGAACGCATTAAGCAGGTGTTCGTTTGCAAGCGTGCGGCTCTCTGCGATGTAATTCTTAAGGGATGCCGCTTTGAATGTTATATTTTGGACACAACTTTACTATCGAGTTAATAACGTGGGCCGATCCCACTGAATGTAATAGGTTGAAATTTGTCCTACCGAATTGATAATTCGTTGAAATAAGCTATCTAGTCAACGTGGACTTCCAGGGGTGGAGTAACTGTTTCTTTGTCATAAAAGTTTAATGAATGAATTTATTAATTTTTTCACACTATTGTTGAAATAAATAGTTTATCTTGAAATTAAACAGTAAAATTAAATTTTACAAAAAAAATGTTAAAAATAACATCATGTTCAATCCCTTAATTTATTGTTTGAATTTGAGAATACATTTGAAGTCCAGTCCTGTGTACTCTACTCCGGCGGTATACTAATCAGAAGCGGTCGGTCTCTTTTAGGCTTTTTGGCGAGCTGTCAGACCAATTTTTATGCATAAAAGAGATCTCAGACTATAAGTAAAAAAAGAGATAGGTGTTGTGAAATTTACTTTTATCAAAATCATTAATTAAAAAAACAAAGTATTATCGGAATTAATTAAGTAACAGAAATTGTCAGGCAGACAAGTTGTAATAGATAGAAGAGATCTTAAACTTTATTTCAAAACAAATATCAAGGAGGTGTTATGAAGTGCACTTTCATGAAAAAAATTGTGTATAACAAATTAAGTCTGACAAGTTTATAACAAGAATTATCAGTCAGACAATTTTTTTCAAAAATGGATAATTATTTACCAAAAATTGTGAAAATTTCAGGCAGGTGTTTTAAAAAGCAAAATCTTTTTTTCTTAATCCAAATTGAAAAATTCATAAAAAATAACAATTAACAAATTTTTACTTGTCTGCCGGGCGTAACATGATTTTTACATGTTTTGCAACCATTTTCACATTTTCATTTTTAGATGTTCGATGGTGTACCATTTTTGAAATGGGAGCTTGGTCTACGTTCTCTCAACAATTATTTCCATTCACCAACTGTGGTTTGGATATACTGTGATTTTAATTATTTTCTGCAGTCGCCGTAGGACGGGCATAAACAGGACGGGCGCAGCCCATCTTGGCCCACCCCTAGCGGCCCTAGCTACAGGCCTGGGTACCTTTTTTGTCATGGGAACTCGGTCTAATAGTGAATGGCGAGCTTTAGATTCCAGCGTACAGCAGTACTGTTATATGTTCTTTTACTAATGCGGTTTGATTTAGACGCCGCCACCGAAATTGTGAAACATTGCTTTGACAAAATACCCGTTTATAACATTAACGTCATTTACGTCATTGCGTCAACATAAATTAACTTTCAACAACAAAAAAATATAAGAAAAAATATATTTATAGGCAAAGAATTGTAGGTAGTGGTAATTTGAGGTGTCGGATTTCAAAGCTTTTTCTAAATGTCGGCTAACCACCCCAGATTTTTTGTGTATATTCAGACACATTCTGTGCGTTGAACAAGCAACACACGAGCTCGTTGAAAGCTTATTTACTTCGAATAACGTAAAAAATATTTCAAAATATCAAAAGTTAAACTAAGTACGTAATACTTATATAGATGGAAATTAAAAAGAAATTACAAAATAGATATTATAATAAACACCATAGCATTGTTCATATGGATATATTTAGCTATATTGCACTGGTGCCAAATAACCTCCTATACTTCGTTTACCAGACACTGTATAATATTTAAAGAATTATATTCCACAGCAATGACTAACAGCCAAAACAACAGTCAAAAAAGAATATTAAGGTATTTTTATTAAAGAAAGTGGCGTTGTAGTAATAAAGACATAGTTATACATTTTTATTCAAAAATGTAAAAAACTATTTTTGATTGTTATGGTAAGCACGGGTCTCTTGAGAATATCTCCTAATATGCACCATCTCATCTTCTACAATGTTTCATTAAACTAATGGAAGGTAAGTAATATTTCTTAGAAAAAAATATTTTTCAGAAATTAAAAAAAAAATTTTTTTCTACACGCCAATAAATGAGCACGTGAATACTCACACACAAAAATCCACCAAAAAAAATAGCAAAATCGATTCTGAAGCCGATTCTATATAGGTATACACAGCTGTAGCTTTTTTAATTTAATTTTCTTCCGCGTGGTTCGTTTACACTGCTAGAAAAATAGCGCTCGTTAATTTTTGTACACCGTATTATTCAGTATTAGGGAATTTAGTTATTAAGAGATATCAAAATTATTAAAATGTTTCATAATTTTATAGATATTTGTAATATGGACTTTAATATGTTCTTACCGTAAAATTTCAAACTTCAACCTGCTCCACTAACTCACAATCACAATAGTCAGATGTGATATTGAATATCGAATTTTCACTTTTATATACCTTGTTTTCCACGTTATGCTATGAATAAACAATTTTTTCTACTAGGTGTCGCTAGAGATGAGTAAAAATCCCCTGGCTGCTTCTGTGATTCACTGTTATTTATATAACTGATAAAATGACGACGTAATTTGCACTTTAGATTAGGTAAAATAAAACAAAACACTTCAGTCGCATTTTAATTCATATACACATAGTAACTGGTACGGAACCGAGCAAAAATTACTAAAGCAAAAAAAGTGAAAATAATGAATAAATAAAATAGCTTCTACTCCAAAGATAGGAAATATAATTCGAGGAATTTGGAAACCTTAAAATATTTAATGATAACACAAGTCTACAAAAAAAAAAAGTTTGATCTCTGGATCTGAACTATATCTTATGTATTTTGATGTGCTGAATCCAGGGCTGTCGAGAGAAAATCGGGGTCCGGGGGTAGTATCATACGACTCCCACCAATCTTCAATATACATTTCGAAGGAGTAGCATTCATAATAATAAATATTCTAGGGATATCCCTAGAATTGAATATTTTTCTCGATCGAAATTTTGAAAAGCGGGGGGGGGGGGAGGTGATATACAGAAATTTTAAAAAGCGACAGCGGGGGTATTCCTTTAACTAACAATTTCTTATTTATCTCATTACATCATTATATACAATACGAGAAATTCGAAACTGATTTTTATTACTAATCATTTAAAAGTATACCTCACTCGTTTTACCTAATGCAAATGCTAATCTTCAACTTCGGGTAAAACCCGGGCCCCCTCAAAAACCACCGGGCCCGGGGGGAAACACACCCGACCCGGCCCTCTCGGCGTGCCTGGCTGAATCCGATAGTGAGAGAGAATAAAAATCTGACGAGACGTTTTAGTTCTACAGCCTCTCAGTGGTCCCATCATCATCATCATCAAACAATTTACTAAAATTCAACAATACAACATTGCCTCCCCGGATCGTCATCCGGAGCCAACCAGACAACCACGTGGCATAGCGCCGTGGTGTGCGTAGGGTTGGACGGATCGCGACCAGTTCAGCTTAATAAAATTGACAAACAAGTTAAAACTCTTGCCGCCAATGGCGGCTTAAAATTACCATTAAAATTACACTATGTCTGCGCAGCAGGCTTAAAATACTTAACATTAACACAACAAAAACTAGAGCACAAAACACTGATTAAATTTTGGTTGCTGGTACGGGAAAAAGTTCAACGAAAAAACCTGTTCGGAGCAATTTGGGGTCCCAACGGTCTACCCGCCGCGCCGTAGGGAAGGCAAAAGTTAGGATTTTTAACAGTTACAATTTTTTAGGAATTTTATCGGTCTAATATGAATTTGGAAGAAAATAGGACAAAAAAGACAAAGAATATAAAACAAAATGACAAACAGAGAGGTGAAAGAAAAGGATAGAGATTGATAGGTGGGGAAAGGCGAAGTATAGGGTGAGAGCAAGTTATAGTTAGAAAAAGTGTGGCTATAAAGGCTGCCGGAAGATAGGCAACGCCTGATATAGTAGGGGGTGTTTGATCTGGAAGGGAGCATTATGCATTCTGATTTGGGTTATATTGCGTGTTAACGGACTATCGCCCAATTGAAAGGAGTAGAATTTGTGGGAGATTTCCCAGACGTGGTCCGCTAGTGGCGTTATGACGTTGCAACGATCATATAAATCTCTGAGGGAGGTGTACCTGCCCGAATCTAAGATGAGGAGCATAAATTTATGTTCCAGGACCTGGAGTTTTATCATTGTCGTGGCCGGGATGCTGCACTACAACGGCGCTGCGTATGTGATGGCTAGTCTGACCACCATCGTGTACAACAATTTTTTATTGTGTCTGTTTATTCCGCTACCCCTCGCCAGGAACAGATACAGCAGTGGCGTAGCTGAAAATCTCGGGGCCCCCCCGCAAAATGTATGGTCGGGGCCCCCACAGAAAACTCACTTAAATTATAAAGTTTTTCGGCAGCGGCGTACATTCTCTTTAGCAAAGTCTTCGATGCTGTGATCAGTATCTAACTTCCTTGCTCTCTCTTTCTCAATTCTTAATACACATAATGCTGCCAGTCTTTCTTGAGTCATTGAATTTCGTACAAACGTCATAATAAGCTTAAATTTAGAAAATAGCCTTTCAGCTGTAGCAACAGTAACTGGTAGTGTTAAGAATAATTTCATGGCAATGAAAACATTTGGAACACTTAACAGTAAAGTTTTATGATTTTTTATAGGGAATATAGCAAAATAAAAGACCGAAGAATCCGCAATTTCTATTATTTGTGTTCTCAAAAATTTCTTAGTAACAGAAGTTCGCGGGGAAAATCTGCCGATAAATCTTTAGAATAATTTTCAGCAAGATTGCTAGCTTCCGAATAAAGCTGATCGTCATTCACCTTTGATAATGTTTTGGGATTTAAACAGGAAAATCTCTTTATCATTTCGCTCATCACAGAAAATCGGCTAACAATCTGCTGAATGACAATATCAAGGTTGGCATAAAATACCTCTACTAGATGTTTCGGAACCTGTAAGTCGTTCATCTTCTGCTAATTCATCAAAAAACTTTTGAACACTACTTTTTCTCTTTTTTTGAAATTCTTGTTCTATACCCCATTTGTTTGACAAATCCGAGGCCTCTACTAAAATTAATTATGTACGAAATAACTTTTTTATCAACCATTATTATATTAAAATATTTATATATAATATTGACTATTGAATATTGATGTTCAAGACTCGGGGGCCCCCGAGTGCTGGGGGCCCCCCCGCACCGCGGGCCCTGCGGGTCCGTCCGCTACGCCACTGAGATACAGACTCCTGGACGTTGAGTAGACCTTCCGTATGATCTCGTTCACATGTATGTTAAATGTCAGTCGTTTGTCCAAGTTAACCCCCAGATACTTCACGCACCTTTTTATTGGAATCTGTTGACCCCGGATCGAGATTGGTGTTAGATTTCAGTGGTATCTGTGGAGTGGGAGGTGAGAGAAATATTCGAATACAAACACTAACACCAGAGAATGTGTGTGGGGATTTTCGAGGTCGCTGAACACGAACACGGAATTAGAATTTATTGATGACAACACGACAGCTGTCAAAAGTCTTGGAATTCCTGTATCTCAGTAAGGAAGGACGATGGATGCATTAATGCCGGAATGCCGGGTAATTTGGAACCGCCAAAGTGCCCTCTATCCACAATCTAACTTAACATAACTGTGGAATAATATCTACTACCAACTGTTTAACTATGTAAAAAACGAAACAAAACAAAAAATTTATTATGATAGGTTAGGTTGGGTTTTTTCGAGCTTTAAAGCGTCTGGCGGAAGTTTGGGCCCACGGAAAGTGTCTGGCAATAATGAATGTTGGTCTTAACAGTAATTTGCTACTCGTAGCTCCAGGTCTTCACGGGTTGTAACGGCAGTTGCATAAAAAATATTTTTTAAATGACCTCAAACAAAGAAATCAACGGGCGTTATATCAGGTGACCTTGAGGCCACCTCACAGGACCATTCGTCGAAATTACGCTTTCTACGAATCTCCGTTGAAGGTAATCAATTACTATCCTTGAATTATGGGGAGGAGCGCCATCTTGTTGGAAAAACATTCCCTGTCTTAATCCAAAGGTAACTCATCTAAAATGTCCTCATTCTCATTTTCCAGGAATCTCAAGTATCTGGCACCAATTACAGCTCCTTCAAATATTATTAGACAAATGATTCTACTACCGATTATTCCAAGCCAAACATTGAATCCGAACCGCACTTGAAAGTTACCCTACCGTAATAAATTTTGATTAATAAATTTTGATTTTCTTGTGACCAATGTTTTGTGTTTTGTCGGTTAAATGATCCCAAATTTATAAACCTTGACTCGTCCGAAAATAAAATCAGCCCCAAAAAATCATTGTTTGGCTGCACGTTGTTGTACAAAATCCAATTGCAATATTCCATCCTACGTTCGTAATCACTTTCGTACAAATGCTGGTGGAATTGGTATTTAAAAGATTTATAGTGGTATTTGTGCAAAATTCGGCTTATTGTTTGGTGACTGTTGTTCAATTCAAACGCAACTTGCCTTAAGGTGGCCATTCCCTAGAAAGAGACATCCGCTAGGGAAATATTCATTGTTTTTGCCCATAACTTTTTTTTTCTAAGTACGTATATTTAAAAAAAATTTAAAAGTACCTAAGTAGAACGATAACAAGACTATTACTATGAATTTTCACTCAATCTCAGTGGTTTGCAAAATAGCTCGATTTAAAACTACGAAATAGGAAAATTAACATAATTTTTAAATTTAAATCTAGATATTTTGCAACTCGCTGAAATTATTGAATGAAAATTCATAGTAATATTCATGTTATGGTTCTACTTAGGTACTCTTATAGTTTTTTTAAATAAACGTACTAAGAAAAAAAAGTTATGGCCAAAAATAATAAGTATTTCCCTATCTGATGTCTCTTTCTAGGGAATGGCCACCTTAAAGAAACAGTCTTCTTCTATTTGAGCCAAAACATTAATTTCCGTTCCTTCGTCAATAATGACGTTTTTTTCGGGATCATTGTTGGGCTCTCTTCGGAATTAGTTTTCAACACGTTTAAAATAATTTTTCGCTGGGCATTGTCTATCAGGATATCGTCGACCATAAAAGTCCATAGCTGAAATTGCATTTTTTTTAATTTCCCCATAAATAATTAACATGTCCACTTTTTCATCTCTTGTATAGATTTGCGGCATTTTGAACAACAAGAATTTTAAACAATTTTTAAAGACACAATGAAAACACCGTTAAACCAACAAATGTTTGACAAGCTAAATATTTCACTGTTTTCAAAGCCACCTTAGACACTTCTTAACATTTAATTAGAACAAAATAGTATTTTCTTATTTTCTTTTAGCTGTAATTGTGTTTGTATTTATCGCACATTTTAATACGACATATGAATAAATTCCTTATTAATAGTACTAATAAATGGTACCGCGGTACCGACATGGTTCCATCTGAAAAAATTGAGTTTTGCCCAAAAACAATTTTGGTGAATTTTATTTGCCCATAAATCACGTAATTTAGATTTTTTAACGGGATTTCGATTTTTGTAGCATTACACGGTCATTTAGAATAATTCGGAACTGTCATGGCACACTTAAATGGAAAACTAAAAATTATATTATAAAAAAAAATTAATGTTTGAAGTGTCACTTATTTGGCATCGTTGAATTCAGGAAATAAGCAGAATTTAAAAATGCAACAATATATTGGATGTTCCATTTAAAAATCGAAAGTTAGTGTCACTTCCGGCAAAACCGGAAGTGAAAAGGAATCAATTGTATATCAAAAAGTGCCGCTTATTAAGTATGCAGTATATCCTAAATTTCAATCAAGTATCTTCAGAACTAAAGGAGAAAAGGGGGTATACCATGATCCTGTTACACCCGGTATGTGTATTATATAATATTGTTACATTGCAAAATCGGCAATAAATGCGATAAGATTATGGCGGCTTTCATTCATCTCGCAGTTAGACAAGGCCGTCCTCGCTAATACAAACTAACATTATTGCGAAGAGTATTCGACAGAATGTGCAACAATTGTGTAATTGCAATTGCAGTAAATCGGCGAAGAGTATAATGGTTAGCTTGGTTTATTTTTCAGTAGTTATGATATTCTTCAATCTTATTCTGTATGTTGTCTATTCGAATATTGTTTGTATCTTTCCGCTAACATTAGCGAAAACAGAGTAAACCACATAAATACTGAAAATATCTGTTAGAAGTTAACGCGAACATTAGTTTATGACCTGAAAGATCCCCTGATCCTTTACCAATCAATAGTATATTATGTTACTAGGAGGAGAAGGCGAACATTACATGTTCAGCCCAGAAGTTTGCTGAGCAACTGGGCGAAACATGTGATGTGCCTTCTACTCCGAGTGACATATTCTATTTTTTCTTCAAGCGTCAAAATAAAAAATTGCGACTTTAATTTCGAAAATTGACATCAAATATGTTCAATCTTGGCAGAAAAATAAAATATAGGTAATTCTAACCATTCTAAATGCGTAACATACCTTTGTTGCTAAATATTTATCATTAGGTGCTTTATTAAGGAATTCATCAAACTTTTCTTTAGATAAAACTTTTCGCTTTTTAGGTTTATAATTTTTGCCTTGTCGCTTTAAAAAAGCAGTTAATGTAGAATAGTTGTCAATTTTTACATTGTGTTCGATGTTTAATTTAGATTTTACCATTGAATATTGCGCCCATACAGTTGAATTTTTCAGTTTTTTGGATAAATGTGTAAAATATGCTATTTATATGCTATCATCACAGTTTCCGAATACGTTGTTGTCTTTGGCTCATTTTATAAATTTATCGTACGCATTATCATAAACTTTTTTGGATTTCGCGGAAATTAATGTTGCCACTGATGAATTTGCAATTTCAAGTAATTCAGGTGATGTGCACTGCATTTCTTCAGACATTTTTGCTTTTCAATTTGCAAAACGACCCGACGCGACGTGAAATTAAAAACTGACAGTTATGACAAGTCATAGCTACTTGGATTTTTAATTCGTCGTATGATAGGTACACTGTGCAAAACTAAGTAGGACAGCACTTGTTACTGTACTTATAAGAGTTAAAAAGCGAGATAAGAAGAAAGAAGTATTAAAAGAAGGCCTACCTAGAAGACATACTGACGGAATTGGAAATCTCGGAGGGTGATTTCTTCTCGAATACAATACTTCCCTTCTAGTACAGTAAAAGTCGACCTTTTCTATAGGTGGTGCTCACAAATAAGTCCCGGCAAACTGATTTTTTCAGGGTCGATGGAGGGGTGTCTCCCGAGTATCCAAACAAACAAGGGGTGTGGACTGTGAATTTTTGGTTGGATACTCGGGAGACACCCCTCCATCGACCCTGAAAAAATTAGCTTGTCGGGAGAAATTTTTTTGAAAAATGATATCTTTATTGGACTATTCGGTATGCGGGGGAAGTAAAAACTCTTCAGTTAAATATTTACTATAGTTCGTTACATATACTTAATGCACATAAAAAAGTCATAAAAGCCTACCACGGTCTCGTTAGCATAAAGAATATCCCACAAAGACGCACTTAACATTACAGTAGAAATTTAGAAGTATTGTCTTTGTTGAATAAATAGTAATTTGGTGATAAATTAAAAAATTTTACTCTGTTTTGCTTATGTCAAGATAGGAATAATATATTATTATATTTGTTGAACATTGACCAATTCGATATTCCATAATAGTCTGACAATATTAAGTTCGACTCTGTCAACGGTAGGGTTTACATACCTACTGTAAACCGTTACACCCTAAAATAATTTCGGTAGGAGCGAGTCGGATAACTACATCAAAATAATTTGGAATTATAATTCAAACAGGTGTGTTTCGTTAATTACTTATTTTATGCCAGAACATATTTTACATGAGAACAATGTTGTTCTGTGTATTAATTAATACATTATATTTATGATTAACCATTTTCTATGAATATATGGTATGCCCCGCTCTCCCAATACGTAAGCGGCAGAGTATGTAGAGAACTATAAAAAACTTTTATTTTTCACCTGCATATTATTTGTTTATTATACCTTGGATACGGTTACCGTAAACACGCTCATTATGACCACGGGCATAATGAGCGGGCGTTATGTATGAGCCATAATGCCCTGTTATTTGAGAAGCAAAGAAAGAGTAAATGTTTCATATTCCTTATCGTATAATGGTTTGGATTTGACCGGTATTACATTTTCTGTGGCTTCTCATGCATTGTTTTGGATATTTTGTGGTATTTCCATATTAATTTTCCCTTTTCCTGTAACATCAATAAACGTCAAAATATCAACAACTGTCAGATATAGTTATTAAACGTCAAGTACCAGCAAATGTCCTAGCCTACTAAATGTATTTGAAGAATGAAAAGTCAATTTTTCATTAGAAAAATACATTTTTCGTAAAAAATAAAATATTGTATGCACCGCGAGCGTTATTAGATTATAACGCCCATCAGGCAACATATATCCCTCGGGCCAAAGGCCCTCGGGCGGCATCATGTTACCTTCCGGGCGTTATAATATATTGCAACCACAACTTCTCAGCTGGCTGCTGAGGAAGCTATGAAAGCGTAGCAACCAGTTAGCTCAGGGCTGGTCGAGGGTCACTAGGTGGCGAGAAGAGTTATATATTTTTGTTTCTTAACAATTATTTGCTTGTCAAATTTACCAAACAAAACTTTAATAAACTATACAAATTTGGACGCCAGCGTATTCAGTAAATAACACTCTTGCAAACTTTATCAGGGGGAGAAAACAATCAAAATCAAATATAAAACAAATAATATATTAACATAAGTATAAAAGAGTGAAAATTTTACAACACTTTACAATTTAGTAGAAATATTAATGGTGAAATTTGATTTAATTAGTTAAACAAAAATTTAGTTTAGAAAAAAAAAATTAAATTAGAATATTAACAAAAAAATTACAATGAAAAGATCAACTGGTTTACAAATTTTCTTCTGACCAAAAGTTGAATTTTGCACATAAATTTGGCTACTTAGCTTAGCGGAGACGTGGAATCCCGACGAGGTCTGTTCCTGAAGATGGCCACGGGTACCCGGGAAGGACGTAATATTCAGGTCCTGACAACGCTGATTTCCAGGAGACGCTGCGTCGGAATAGTATCCAATACTTTTAGGATAACTCCAAATATTCAAGTTATGCCTTGTGCCTTGCTTCAATGGTGGTTTGGTCCAGGATTTTACATGAAAAAGGGGAATGTAAAGAACCAGTTGATAATATAAAAACTTTAAAATGGTGAGAAAAAAGAGATACAAGAAAAGAAACACCACGGTATTGTGTCTCAAGCGACCACAAAATACAAAATTGCCGCGATAATTAATGAATTAGCATGTGTCCAAATGGACGCCGACATCACACAAACATGTGTGTCAATAAAAATTAATTATTATACGGAATATCCTTTAATTCCCAAAAATAACTATACAGCAACGTTAACTCAATAATATGACATCATTTAATAATCAAATATATTCAAAATATCAAAGGATTAAAGAAATAAACGTGAAAATTCGTTAAAGAACAAGTAAGTCTTTACTCACCTAGGTCGAAATCAAAAGTGAACTAGCAGGGATATTTCAAATGATGCTTCTACCGCGTTTGCGCACTTGTTGACGTCCTGTCGTTATTTCGGCGGGTAATTCAAATTTATTTAGCACGGGTGCTTAAACGAAAAAATTATTTTTTCGTTACAATATACAACGCACTTGGTGCATAAAATACTATTATTTTAAAATTACTAAGGAAAAACAAATTACATTAGGAACAATAAAATTACAGAATTTTATATTTTGTTAAATTGTACTGGCAAATAACAAAACTAAATACGAAAATATAACATTTATTTAAAAATTATAAAATAGTGAAGATTGTTATGTTCATTATGTTACTTTAACTGAAATAAGAGGTTAAAAACTCTTTTGATATATTTCAAATAATTATTACTTTTTAAGCAAAATATTTGATTAAAAACGGATCTGTTATTTCCTGCTACAACTATATCCAAGCTGTTTACATTTTTCACATAACTCCTGAGGGTGGGGCTTATTCGGATTTGATTTATCCAAATTTCCTGGTTTTTCCAGAGGCCTCTGAAATATAAAGAAAAAAATTATTTTATGGAATAAGCTCTCTGAATTCATGATCATTAAAAATGTAAGCTTTTGCACAGAAATTTTAAAGAAATGGTTTAATACGCTTTTATTATAACTGCAGAAAAAAAAAGAATTTTGGTGTCTGCTGTTACAGTATTTTTAGGCTCACATAACTAAAAATAGTAGTGAATGATTGAATTGAAATATCAGATTATTTAGCGTGTGCAATAAAATCCCCAGGGTCGGCGGAAGGGAAATATTTAGATCGGCCAAGTACCTTTTCGGCGCGTCTTATTACTTTTAGGTAAAAAAAATAATAGCAGATTATTCGCTATTTACATTTATTTTATAAAATAAACTGTCTAAGTACACATTTTTTATTTTTTTATTTATTTAATCATACACCATCCAACAGTACAAAACCATTTATAGAATGAAAATCTAAACTAACTTAACCTAACCTAACTAAGAAGTACACATAGAAATTATGAAGGCGGTTAGACTGTACGACAGTAGATGCAATATCTGGCTGCTAGGCAAATATGTCCAATTCACTGCAATGAGCTTCATAACTAGCACAAATATTAAACAGAGGAGAAAACTTTAATACATTAGATCTAGGAGTCGATAAATAAAAGCTATGAAAATGAGGAGAATTAATCCGTGGGACATAAAATTTCAGTTGGCTCATTATTTCACTGCAATCTATTTTATTATGCATAATTTTATCTAAAACACGCAAAGCAAGGGACTCACGCCTTTCGGAAAGACTGGTAATATCAAATGTTTCAAGTAATTGATTCTTAGAAGCTCCAATTGGTGGATATGTACCTTCAGTATTCCAGTTTCAAAATTTCAGGAAGCGGCGCGGAATATTTTCCAATTTATCATTATGAGTGTTATATCCAGATTGCCAGACAAGTGAAGCATGCTCCAGCTTAGATCGAGAGAAAGCAAAATAAAGCATCTTTAAGGTTTACGCATCCTTAAAATCATGGCTGTTACGTAAAATGAAGCCGAACATTCTGTATACATGCGAAATTACAGTATTAATATGGTTAGTGAAGGTTAATTTATTATCAAAAGTTACACCTAGATCCTTGAACGTAGATGGTCTGTTCAGCGTGTCGCCATTAACATTATAATTATATGTAATTGGGGACTCCTTGGTTGTATAACTCATAACATTGCACCTGCCAACATTTAGGTGAAGATCATTTTCATCGCACCAAGCCAATAAAATCATTAATCCTATGCAACATCTTAACGTCATCGGCATATAGTAAGAAATACACGTCTAAGTGATCACTGATGTCGTTAATAAAAATATTAAATAAAAGGGGTCCAAGTATTGATCCCTGAGGTACTCCTGACGTGGCTTGGTATTCAGCAGATTTATACCCATTATAAGATATGAATTGAACTCTATCAGTCCAGTAACTCTCAAGAAATTGAAGTAAACCGTCAGATAATCCAAATTTGTCAAGTTTACAGAGAGGTTTCCTATGGTTCAGTCTGTCAAACGCTTTAGAAAAGTCAATATAGACTGAGTCTACCTGTATGTGAGAATCAATTGATTCAGCAATGTACTGAGTAGCGCAGGTTAAGTTCGTTACGCTGGAGTGACCTTTCATAAAACCGTGTGGTTGCGTAGATTTTTTCAGTTGAACATGTGCATAAATGTTATCATGTAGTAGGATTTCGAAAGCTTTACCAAAGTTACATATGATTGTTATCGGTCTATAATTGGTAACATCATTTCTTTCACCTTTTTTATACACAGGGCACTCTTTGGAGTATTTCCAAATATCAGGAAAATAGCATTTCCTAAGACATAAATTAAAAATTATGCAGAGAGGATATGCAAAAGTGCTGGCACAGTCTTTCAGTAGAAATGCTGGAATTCCATCTGGACCCACAGTAAGTTTAGGTTTAATTCTTTTTAACGCCATGCAAACCTCAGTCACGGAAAAGCGTTTAATGTCCAAATAGTCAAACGAAAGATTACTGGTTACTGGGGCGTCCGAGATGTTAAGGAAGTTAGCAAAGTTAGCAAATGCATCGATGATATCATTCGGGGTCTCCAGAGGTTCATTGTTATAAGTCGTGTCTTTAGGTATGCTAGTTTTCCCTTTTGGGTTCAGATGTGATATTATTTTCAATTCGATTTGTATAAATTTAAAATGCAATTTTGATATCCGACTTGATTTGTGATCTAAGTCTACGAAATTCAGTTAGCGATTCATTATTACCATGGCGTTTAAATAATATCAATTTCTTATGCTTTAACTTTATATTTTTTATAATTTCGCCATTATACTAAGGGGGAAACTGTCTTTCCATTTTTTGGAGTTTTGAACTTGATTATATTCTCATTAAGAACTTCAGTTAATTTCTTATAAAATAAGTCAACACAGAATTTAACATCATCATAGTCATTTAAGAACGACCAGATAATGTGCAGTAGTTTTTCATACAGAAGAGGAAAATTTGCCTTTCGAAAGTTGAAAGAATTAGTAGATTTTATTGGAAATTTGACATTCGGATTCACAAACTGAGTCTCGAAGTTAACAATAAGAGCAGGATGATGTATATCTTCTGAAACCTACAACTCAATTGATTTTTCCACAATGCAATATGCCTTATACATAACCAAGTATAAAAGTCTATTGTTATTATTAAAAACAGAGTTGTATTGAAGCAAGTTTTTTCATGTAAGTTGGAATCAGTCGCGAGTAAATCTCCTCCACCTCTGGACTTATTGATCGCAGTAAAATTTGTATCCTCCCGAAAAATATTATAAGTGTGGTCGAATAACTCATCGTCAAACACTGAGGAATCAAGCCATGTTTCGGTTAATGCAATGATAGGGAATGTACAAGCAGTTACCGAGTTAAAACGTTTAAAAGTTTTGTTTTGATGCTTCTAACGTTTGGATAATAAATGTCCATGTTATAACGAGAACGGCAGTGAGTAGAATTAGAGATAAAGTTATGAGTAGCAGTTAAGGTAGTGATGGCTGGAATGCTTGGAGATGTAGATGATTGCTATTTAACACCTATTAAGTCAGATGTCAACTTATCCCTAGCTTGAATATAAGAAGTACAATTGTTGATGTCCCAAGCCGCATGACTTGTAGATTTATCTAGTTTTTCGACGATGTTAAGAGAGAGGCATTTATACTTTTTAATACTTTGGATTTACACTGTTTGACTTGACTTTCACCGCATCGAGGACAGGAAACCTTATTTTTACAGAATTTGGACGAGTTACAGTTAAACCATCTGTATATATCAACTGCATCAAATACTCTACAATTATCATAGCCGATAAATAGATTACCAGCTTTCATTACCTTTTCTTAAGAAATTTTATCCACCTGGAGCACAGCCTGAAACACATTTTCATACTTATACAACATGTATTTAAGAAAAAACGGCCTTTCAAGTATTCGCGTTGGAGAAGTCTTTATTGAATGATTCATAGTCAATTTCGCAGCATAACTAAGCAATCTTATGCCATTGAAGACAGCAAATAATTTTCTACTAATTTTAATTTAGAAACGTTCCCCTAATGCGACGGTTGTGTACAATGTTAATAATATAAGCAACGCCACAAATGAATGTGTTAGGAATATTCTCGATTAAATAGTTTTACATATAAAATTTAATACATCAGTTGGTGAACTTCCAGGCCAGGAGTGACTAGTGAAAACAATACCGTAAGCTCCTGGGAAAGTTGTCGTCCATCAACATTTCGATGATTATGATTGGTTATCTATCGCTAACCGATGGTAATAACTATCTTCTAACTATCTCTTTGCTGTTCATTTCACTATTAATATCGTACAAGAAAGTAAACATATCGTTGCATGTTTCAAGCTGCTCAAATCTTTCTTCGAATGAATTTATAGCTGCGTCTAAGATGGAAAAAATAAATTTATCTTAAACGCCTGTTTTGGTTCAACTACAGGATCATCTCCACTTTCATAGTTGAACTGACATTATATTTTTCTTGGGGGAATTCTTGTAGACTGCTCAAATTGTGGTTCTATTTGATTTGATAATGAAATGGAGTGACTAAAATTAATACGAAACTCCCAATGGGTTTGGTTCAATGGTTTTAGGGTTATCAGCTTGATGTTAGTTTAAGATGGATAATAATGTTAATGCAGATTTTAGATCATTATATTCTATTGTCTGGTAATCGCTGATATTTTCATACACGAATTAATTATTATCATTTAAGGGGTTATTTGGTATTATTATTTGTAAATAAGAGTTCTGTCCAGATTGGTAATTTAAAATATTTTAATTTTTGTCGTGTGGCGCCTCTTGCACTAAGCGCCCCGGGCGAAAGCCTAGGCCACTCGGCCCTGAAAATCCCTTGCGTTAAGGTTTCTCAACAGCGACGTAGATTGAATTTGCCCGAATTGCGCGGGAATCGATTCGGCTCGCATTAATGGCACGCGTGATAGGCGTTAAACTAAAGGCATCCTAGAGCGATATCATGTTTCCTATAGTAAATAAAGAAACAAGATAAGATACGATTTTTCCAATGTTATTAGGTTACCAGATTACACAGAAATGTGCCATTTTAGTTTCCAAAGCCCACTAGTCTATTATCTATTAGTCGCATGTTTCTAAAAGCTTGGTTGCATTGTATTTTGGCTGAAATCTCAAATATTTCTGAGCGGATTTTCAAAATGTTGGTATCATTAGATTCGTATGAAAATGAGGTATTTAAAAATGTTGGTGAACGATTAAATTCCCATTTAAAAAAACCGAGTTAGTGGGTAAAAATCACATTTAAAAATTTTAAACGCCTCTAGAGAATTAAGTAATGCAATCATATTGCTCTTTTTATTTTTATAGTAACGTAGAACACAAACTAAAATATATTTTGGGCACCACAGCACTCTGGATTCAGAAATAGATTTTTTAATAAAATTTTTAATGTTTATCAAAAAGTGACCAAAATAGATGTATTGCATTCAAAATTTCCTCTAGATTCCAAAAATGTAAAAATATATAGGGTGTTCCATTTAAAAATCGAAAGTTGTGGGCATTTCCGGTCAAACCGGATGTGCAGCAAACATGACTTTTTATTGAAAAGATGGCATTTTAGTCGTGTAATAAGGCCTCCAAATTTCAATTTTCTATTCCAAATATTTTAGGAAATATCGCGGCGAGCGCAATTCGTGACTCACCCGGTATACATAGATAATAAAACCATATACAACTTTCTTATTGTTGGTTTTTCGAGAAGATATTACTCTTTATAAAAAGTTCTGCTTATCTTGGGAAGCCATGACCAGGGGTCAAATTTGTGATAAACCATACAGGGTGGATGGACAGTAATGAGGCCGACAGCGGAATTTAAGGTGTAAACAAAAATTAATGTATCAACAATACGGATGTCCTGCACATTCATAACAGTTCAAGCCAGAAAATGGCTTGATGTTTACTTTCACGACAAGTGGATCTGTCACTATGGACCAATAGCTTAGCTTGGTCTGCATCATCACGGCCTCTATCAGATTATCTCTTATGGCTATATTTCAAATAGAAAGTCTATGTTAATGACTTTAACGACAATATTGACTTCTTAAAACAGAAAATTAGAGATGCGGTTGCCATCATAAGCGAATAAATTATCGCCTCTGTATACTAGGAATTTAGAAAAAATAAGAGAAATGAGAAAAGCACAACATATCTTGGTTCTCGTTTTCCACATCAACCGATTTTCTTCATCTATATCTTCGTCTTTTGAGTTGTTTGGTAACAGTTTATAAGAAAATTGCGCAATAATGTTTCGACGTTGCTACACTTATCACACTGCAGTGCACTTACTTTCAGTCACTGAATATTGCATTGTGCCATCAGATTGATTAGAATAGGTTTCATTTAGTAGAAATATAACACTGACCGGTAGTACCCACCTGATTGGGATTTCCCCAATTTCCCCTACTATTAATTTATAAACTCGGCCAGAGTAAATAAGGCAGTAAAATTATTAAATTTTGCATTACATTTAGGGTCCTATTTTTCGGTGATTTACACTGCACTGCATTTGGATAGGTAAAAATGGCGCTTTTATTAAAATTTTGTCATTAAAAATCTATATATAAATATTCTAGTTTTAAAATTTCAAACTTGATGATAAAAGTAGTACGCTACCTGTCTATGAGGTTGAACCATAACATGGCATCTCTGGCACTCCTGGCCCATGTTTCTCCAAGAATTGGCCGACATCCATGTCCTGTTGCACGTTGTGCATCTGTATTCGCCAAAACATCTTCTATCTGATCCATACATAATCTGAATAAAATAAAATGGTAAATGTTAAAATCCATCATTGAGTCAGTAACCTAGGTCTATCATAGACTTACGCACTGGCTTACGTGGACGGTGCCGCGTGGACCGTCCGGCGAGGACGGCAGAGCCGGCAAGCGCGGTATCACCTGCTCAGGCGGCAGGTCTGGCTTGCTTGCGCGTTATATAGTAACACCGGTTGAGGCGGCAGTTCTCTCAAACATGCATTTTATATCAGTTTTGTAGTAGACGTCGATTTGAAACTTTGACTAATTAACAGTTCCATAAAAGTACACGCCATAATCTCGAAAAACTAAATTCTGCGATTGAAAATAACCTAATCTAGCAGGTGTCCGCGCGGTCCAACCGGCAAATAATTTGACCGCCCGAGCCGCTTGAACCGGATGACGCCGCCAGCACTGCAAGCAGACGTCAATATAAGACACATGCGTTGGTTCCATATACCTTATAATATGTATATGATTGGTTCCCTTGGATTGACATCGCCGCTGGTAACGGCCGGACCGTACACGCAAGCCAGTGCGTAAGAATACTAAACTGCTAAAAGTGTATTCACGGAGGGCTGAGAGTATAAATATGCGCGATTGCCTCGTGATCGTGTTCCATCCTCATTGGTTGCATTTTTCAGGAGATTGCCAATAGTTTTCTCAACTTCAGTTATATGTAGTTTGCGTAAGAGTGTATTTACATTTGTTCGAAAATTTGAATTATTATAACTCATAAACAGTTTAGTGAATCCATTTGAAGTTTATGGTAGTGTATTATCAAGTTTGAAAGAACAATATCCTACATTTTCATTAATATTCAATCATTCTAAAATCGATCAGGAAACTTCTTGTATTTTTAATAATTTTACACATGAATGGCTCTGGTGAACTAGGCCCACGTGAACAGTGCGTGACAGCTCTCAGAGCTCGGTGAATATACTTTAGGTAGGTTGCTGTTACCAATGCTAGTGCAGGAAATAATTTCAATTACTTCAAGTACATGGATGGTTAAAACTTTAAAGTTACGTATCTAAAGTTTCTCTAGAAATGAGAGTAATTTACTCAGACAAAGACCAGACATGGGCGTACTATTGTTTCCATTCA
The DNA here is from genome assembly GCA_963583905.1 of Stenurella melanura. NCBI lineage: Eukaryota > Metazoa > Arthropoda > Insecta > Coleoptera > Cerambycidae > Stenurella > Stenurella melanura. The sequence continues at coordinate 202,884,909 of OY757309.1, forward strand.
TAATTATGAAAACTGTACGGAAAAATAAATCATTAAATTAATTTATTCACTTATTTCATGTTCTTAATCTTGCTGCCAATAATTTCATGAGAAATATACGTCTATTGTTTCATTTATGTAAATATTTTCATAATGACAGTAATAACAAGCTAACCATTATACTCTTCGCCGACTTACTGCATTTTTGATATAACTGTTGCACATTCTATAGAATACTCTCCGTATTTTTATCGTAAATAAAAAATAGTATTAGTTTATTTTAGCGGGTGATGGCCTTATCTAAATGCGAGATGAATGAAAATCTCCAAAGCTTGGTCCATAATCTTATCGTATTTGTGACAAATTTATTGCTGTTAAGTTGATATAGCCGGCTTTGCAATGTAACAGTATTATACAGGGTGTTGCATCATGAGAGAGACATGGCTTAACAGGAGGCACACCACATCAGTGGTAATCAGACAATCCCAATAGAAATATCTTATTGAGCCTTCATTACGAAGTTACAGGGTGTTTTATAATTTTTGACGAAAACTACTTTTTGTGGTTACTTTAACAGGGAATGGAATAATGGATTCATATTTGGTAGAGCTAATACAGTAACGATCCTTCAGAAGTACCTGTAAGGTATAAAAAAAATCCAGGTCCGGGGTCACTAAAATTTACATTTCTTCTTTACCTCTAAAAAACATGACCATGTATATATTTTTTTGAAATTTCTATACGATATTCGAAAAGAACACAAAAAAGTAAAATCGTCTATATCACTTTTTTGTTACACCTTTGTGGTTATTTAAATACGGTGTTAAATGTACAAGAATATGGATTTCAGCACGATATTAAATGAAAGTCACGTCAAATAAATAATTTTGTAACTAGAATTTGCACAATTTCTATTGAAGCTGGGTGGTCTGTCCTAATTCCGACACGTTTTAAAGATCAATTTTGGTAAAAAATGTAGCCCTAATAAGTAATCGGGTATAAATTAACAAAGTATTTAAGTCATCGTTTAAACTTATTTAAAGTGACAGATAATAAAACTATTTAGGCCTAAGCAACAATTTACTTGAATCAAGAAAATCAGCAATATTTTACACTTGATACAAATTGGAAAGCAGAACAAACTGAAACCGAAATAAATAAAATAACTTCCATCCAGGTAACAATAAACAACAAACCAATAACTAAATGTGTTTAAAAATAAAACATAATTTGCACTAAAGTACATTTTCAAAGTGGTCTCCCTCAACTTCTGTGCATTTTCTTACGCGTTTAGTTTGGTCACCAATTGCTCGACGTATCATTGCCGGATTTTTCCGTAATTCGTCGCAGGTTGTAATGATACTCTGGATTCATTGTTGTCTACTATTAATTTTGACGCTATAAACTTTGTTTTTTAAGTGACCACATAAAAAGTAATCGCAAGGGTTACAATCAGGAGAGCTTGGTGGCCCTTCATGTGGACCCCTGCGACCAATCCATCTTTAATTAAGTAATAAATAGGTAACTTAGGTAATTTAACAACTTATGATTTTTAAACTAGCTTATAGGTAAACAAATATTTATTGCCACTTTGTTAGCATTTTGCTATTAATACAGATTATTTATTTATTTATTAGTATACTCATTATTTAAGTATTCTCTTACTTGAATGCTAACATGTGATGGGGCCTCATCATGCTGAAACAACATGCTTCTAATACGGATATTTTCTAACATATTCGGTAAAATATTTTGAAGAAAATTACAGTAAATATCACCATTTAATCCTTCTTAAAAAAATGTGGCCCTGTCAAATGTGTATTCACAAGCCCGACCCAAACATTTACAGAAAACCTGTGTTGCAAATGACGTTGGCGTGTCGCATGTGGGTTTTCCTGTGCCCATATATGATTATTTCTTGAGTTGTTTAATCCACCCTTCGTAAACTGTGCCTCATCCGTAAAAAAAAGTTCTGTAAATCTACCTGCTGGATATGATATGGCTGATAACGTTCTCTTTTTAGGGTTCTCCATACTCGCCAATGAGGAATGGCAGTTGCTGAACTAATTCGTCTAGTGCTAATTTCTGGGTTTTGTTCAACTATATTTAAAATATTGTTTTGTTCCTGCACATCTTGTTGTAAAACACGCTCCACAACTGCAGAACTAGGAAACTTTCCATGGTGTCTTGAGTACTGGAATACCATACTAAAGGTTTTGTGATTAGGGTGCCGACGACCAGGAAAACGCAGCCGATATTCTCTTTCCGCCGACCTACCATTTCCATTACAGAAAATATTATGTCTGCAAATTCCACGTTTGTGAATTTAAATGTCATGACTGAAATATTTGACACAGATTTTCACAATTTAATGTACTTCACAAACTAAATACGGATATCTGACACATTAAATTACAAACAATTAATTATTCAACTGTTTAGATTTCTTTTTATTATATTGTTGCGTGTTTTCCACCTCTTAGGAAACACCCTGTATGAATCCGTGGGTTTCAAAATAATTTCAACAATAGACAAACACTTTATTTAATAATTTACTGATTACACAATAATCCAAAGGGTTTGATCTGGAGCCAGCCATCTATACACGGCGTTAAGCGTCGTGGTACCTAGTGTAATGACTGGACGCAGCAAACCTGTATTAGTGCAGAATTTATACAAATAAAAATTTAAACACAAATGTTATAACACCGTACACTGAAAATTTTGGTAGCTGTTACTCAAAGAATCACTTCGAAATAAACCCGTTCGAAACAACTACTGCAACGGTGCAAATGTGGTCTCCCGGCCGCGGCCACCAAAAGGTGTGAATTTTTGAGACTGTGGGCAAGAAAATTGTTTTTATTTTTTATAAATCGTTGCTTAGAAAGAACATTTAGACGGACAAAAAGAGGACATAAAAATAATCAAACAGAAACGAAGAGAGGGAAGACAGAAAAGAATTACAAATGTAAGGAGGGAAGTACTACGCGAAAGATCAAAGTTAGGGAAAAGGAAGTTGTAGTAGAGGAAAATTTGGCTAAAGAGGCTGCCGGAAAAAGGGTACCAGATGGTATGGCAGGGTATGTTTTATCCGAAAAAAAGACATTATGCTGTCTGAAAAAGGCATTATTACGAAGCTCTGGAAGGGACACCTAAAATAAAATAATTTCTGTTTTTAAAATTCCGTGTTATAACTGGGAATTTTACGTAAAAATTCCGAATTATATCTCAGAATTTTAAAATTCCGACTTATAAGTCGAAATTTTATTTCAAAATTCCGAATTAGAAATCGGAATTTTAAAATTCCGAGATATAACTCAGAATTTTAAAGTAAAATTCTGAGTTATACCTCGAAATTTTAAAATGCCGACTTCTTACTAGGAATTTTAAAATTCCGACTTATAACTCGGAATTTTAATATTCTGAGTTATACAGTGTCCGTCAAAAAGTCTGTATCATATGGAAAACTTTTTAATTCAATTGTTTTTTAAACTGGTTTTAACATAATTAATAACCTTAAAAGTGAATAATAAGAATTTATTTAATAACGAAAGGTAATCAAATACGTTTTGAAAACAAATGCTAGGCTTTTGACGTGTCGATGCCTTATTAATGTCTCTAATAAAATCACATTTTTTCTATTTCTTGACCGTTTAAAAAATTCAAACTAAAGAAAAAATTGAAATTATTTTAATTCGAATATAGAACCAATAGGGGACGCCTGATATTTTTATCCAAAAACATCCCTAAGAATCTGTTTCCCATTCAGCAGTTGGGCGTACTTACTAAAAATTCAAAACAACCGGCTCAATTGAAAATCTTTACAAAAAGCCACACACGAATTATTGTAAAGTTGATAAATATAAAGAAAACGTTTTGCTTGAAGTAATAGAACATAAACAAACTTTGATTGCCACAATTTCCGACAGAACTGACGCAGGAGGAACTACTAATAGTGTAAGGAGAATTTTGAAGAAACAGACATTTCGTCCGTACAAGCCAAAGTTTATTAACAAGCTTAAAGGACGAGATCTATCTGTTGCTACACAGATTCTATTCACAGATGAAGCAACTTTGTCTTCAAATGGGGTTAAGTTCCCAAAATTGCAGGTGGTGGGCTGACGAAAACCCAGGATTTATGATTAAATGTAAAGACCAGTACTCTTTAAAAACCAATGTTTGGTTGCGGTGTTTTTAATGGCAGACTAATTGGCCCCTTTTTTGGGCATAATCCCAATTTGGAATTTGAACTTTCTATGAATGAAATTACTGAACTAATTGACGACATGTGTTTGGAGGAAAGAGCCGTTTTGTGGTTTCAACAAGACAGCGCTTCAATTTACAGTGCTATTAATGTAAGAAATTATCTGGACAACTTGTTTAGAGGTAAATGGATTGGCAGATATTCACAATACCCATGGCCAGCAAGATCCCCGGACTTAAGGCCTCTAATTTATTTTTATGGGGTTACTTAAAAAATAAAGTTTACCATAGATGACCCTTCCAAAATATCGATCATTTAGAATACACCATCAGGGATATCTGCCTTGAAATAACCCCAAGAATTTTGAAAATTTTGCAATACGATAATAATGTGTATGGAAAGAGAAGGAAGACATAAACATGGTTTAAGGTTAATTGTATTATTCACCTTTTAGATTATTGAAGTATATTTAATTTGAGTTTTTGGTTTTATTTATCTGATCTAAATTTGATTTAAATTAACAATCGTTGCTTTAATATTTAAGCCGATTATCGTGCAAAATTCACACACACAATAAGTGTTCAGAATTACTGAAAATAGTCCACGATTATCCTACTGTTTTTTGTAAAAAAATTTCTTTGTCATTATTTATTACATTTAAAACAGAATAGCAACATTTAAAGTATCATTTCTCTAAGATGACACTATCGGCAATAACTGAATTCTTGGTTATAACTCGGAATTTTAAAATTACGAGTTATAACTCGGAATTTTAAAATTCCGAGTTATAACTAAGAATTTTAAAATTCGGACTTATAAGTCGGAATTTTAAAATTTCGAATTATAACTAAGAATTTTACGTTAAAGTTCTGAATCTTATCTCGGAATTTTAAAATTCCGATTTATAACTCGGAATTTTTAAATAAAATTTCGACTTATAAGTCGGAATTTTGAAATTCTGAGATATAATTCAGAATTTTAATGTAAAATTCCTAGTTATAACACGGAATTTTAAAAACAGAAATTATTTTATTTTAGGTGTCCCTTCCAGAGCTTCGTACATTATGGTGTCTGCTTTGGGTTATATTACGCGTTAGCTTTGATCGTAAGCCGAAAGCTTTAACCGCTAGAAAATATTTTGTTATCGCTTGTAAGTATTTCAGTCTGCATAATATAACGTTGGCATAAAAATCATATTTCCTTGGATATTATATTATGAAATGTATTATATTAGTAAAATATATCAATCGATAATAGTATAAAACTAGAGTAAACATTATACTCTTCACTGATTTATTGAACTTTTTATATCATTGTTGCAGTTCTGTGGGATACTCTCCGCAGTATTAGACATTTTTCGTTTAATTACAAAATATTAAAAAAATGATTTGAGAAAATTTAAATAATTAATAAATTTATTTACACATAGATTTTATTTAAAAACAATAGGACTCTTCCTCCAGGTAACACTAATTTACTGTCCACATTTCAATGTAATCGGAGTTTTCTTTCTTATGTTATCGTGGGTACAAAAACGTGGCGGACGGCCGGATAAGTTGCAAGTTGTCCAGAATTTGATCACCAACAGAGTGACATGAAAATGTTTTGTTTTGTATTTGCGAAGAGTATAACATTTTACAAGATTTTTATTCAGTTACAAAACTTAAAACCTCTGCCTAAGAAATCACTACTTCCATATCTAGATTTTCCATCCAAGTCTGTTTAAAGGAAAACTTCTTGACTACGTTTGTATTTTAGTATTTGGAAATAATTGGTCATAGAATTTTAATAGGTATTTGGAGCAGATTTCATAAAAAAAATTGAGACGTTGGTATCTAGCATATACGCCAAAACTGAAGTTTCTGGACTCTCATTAGCCTGCTCTGCTTCTTTTCCCCAATTACACACATTTCATTTTATTTTATCTACCCCTTTATTAATGTAGTGGAGGTGGTGGGAAGGTTGAAAAATATTATAAAGAAATCTGAGGCCTTGGCCTCTAGTATATACAGCAAATCCCAAGTTTCTGTTTCTGTACTCTTACCAGCTTGCTTTACTTGTTTCCCCTTATTTACCCCTATTTAACCCCCAACGGTTCATCGGAATCATCTCAAAATATAATTTAATTACAGATGTCGTTATAGTACATACACGTACCAAATTGTAAGTGAAAAGCTCAATTTTAATTTATCAACCCTTTTAATAACGGAATCATCTCAAAATATAATTTAGTTCCAGGTGTTGTTATATAGTATATATGTGTACCAAATTCCAAGTGAATATCTCAATTTTATATTATCAACCCATACAATCATTATTTAAAATCTCGTGGATGTGGTGGAGGAGCTGAAAAATGTTATAAAAAAATCTTAGGCCTTGGCTTCTAGTATAAACACCAACTCCTAAGTTTCTGTACTCTTACCAGCGTGCTTTACTTATTTCCCCCCTTTCACCCCTATTTATCCCCAAACACTTCAACGGAATCATCTCAAAATATAATCTAGTTCCAGGTGTTGTTATAATATATACGTGTACTAAATTTCAAGTGAATATATCAATTTTATTTTATCAACCCCTTTAATAATGCAGTTGGGGTGGTGGGGGATGGAAAATATTGTAAAAAAAATTGAGGCCTTGGCCTCTAGTATATACAGCAAATTCCAAGTTTCTGCTTCTGTACTCTTACCAGCTTGCTTTACTTATTTTCCCTTATTTACCCCTATGTAACCTCCAACCCTTCATTGGAATCATCTCAAAATATAATTTAATTACAGATGTTGTTTTAGTACATAAATGTACCAAATTTCAAGTGAAAAGCTCAATTCTATTTTATCAACCCTTTTAATAATGGAATGGGGGTGATGGAGGAGTTGAAAAATGTTATAAACAATCTGAGGCTTTGGCTGCCTGCATATACATCAAATCCCAAGTTTCTGTATTCCTACCAGTGTGCTTTACTTATTTCCCCCCATTTACCGCTATTTATCCCCCAACCCTTCAACACAATCATCTCAAAATATAATCTAATTCTAGGTGCATGTTGTTATCATATATACTTGTACCAAATTCCAAGTGAGTATCTCAATTTTATTTTATCAATCCCTTTAACATTGGCGTGGGGGTGATGGGGGGACGGAAAATATTACAAAAAAATCTGAGGACTTGGCTTCTAGTATATACACTGAATCCCAAATTTTTGTACTCTTACCATCTTGATTAATTATTATCTTCCCTAATTTACCTCTATTTACCCTACAACCCTTCGCCAGATAAATTCAAAAAACAATCACTAGATCTCGTTATAATACATACGTGTATTAAATTTCAAGTCATTATCTCAAACCGTTCCAAAGAAAACGTGCTGAGAAAGAAAAAATTACAGACAGACTGATAGAAATTTTCTTTCGCTCCAATTTAAAACCTCGACGTTTCATGACATTCTAAGCCATTTCAACAAAAAAAGATTTTGAAAGTTTGTTTGCGATTACTATACTTATACTTCCGCTCCACTACGGATGTGGAAGTAAAAATGAAGAAAGTTTTTTTAAGATTTAAATTATTGATACCTTTTTAATTATTACCGATCGAATTTGTTCAAAATCAACAGTGTTCTTCCTCTAGCTAATAATGTCATTTATTTAAGAAGTGTAAATTTTATATTGTAAGCAATATTTTAGTACTATATGTGAGGTTTATTATAAACAGACAGTGTTTATAAAAGTAAAATTGTTCTTATTATGCACGTCTTTCAAAATGTTTAGCACCAATGTGCTGCGATAGCAACTTTTGATGTTCATTTAAAATAAACCTAATCTAAATCTAAGCATTATACTCTTCGCCGATTTAAGTACTGCATTTTTTATATAATTGTTACACAAAATATTAAAAAAAAAAAAATTTAAATGATTAATAACTATTTTATTTATTGATCGAGTTTGTTCAAAACTAGGGTTTTTCTTCTAGCTAACACTGACTTGCTGTTCAAATTTCAATACCTGCAATCGGACTTTTCGTTCTTAAGATATCGTGCTTACAAGAAACGTGACGTACGGACAGAGGGACAAACAGACAGACAGACGGACGGACATTTTGAAAGTTGTTTAGAATTCGATAAGCAACACAATGATATGAATTTTTTTTTCTCTACCGGTTTTAGAAATGAGCCGATCGAATGCAATAAATTCTTCGTTTTGTATTTGAGAAGAGTATATTAAATTACTGGAACAAAGCAGTACATTGTGTCACTAAGTTTTTTACTAAACATTTTCTACTCATGCATTGCCGAACTTTTAGGTTGCAGTAGTATTAATCATTTAAAAAATTGTGTAAGACAAATAAGGAAAAAAAGACAATCCTATCAGTGGAATAAAACTAAGAGTCTATCTACATTACCTAAAAAGGAATGGTGTTAGAGGTGTTTCAGAATCTCATGAGCCGCGAAATGCGCAAAAGGCAAAGTTTAATCTGAGTTATAAGTATGTTTTTGAAGACACTGGAGGCTGCCTTGCTGTATACATAAACAAGAGCTCGGGATAAATTGTAAACAATAAACATAATATTTTTAAGAAGTAAACAAGAGCTCGGGATAAATTGTAAACAATAAACATAATATTTTTAAGAAGTGTAACTGAGTCAACAGGACGGATTATGTCTCTGCGCATATGAAGGTCACGGCTCATGAGGTTTTAAAACACCTCTACTAAAGCAATTTTTATGCTGGAACATATTGGAAACATTACAAAACGTGTAGTAAGTTTTGGATTAAATCCGTGAGGTGGAGAGTTCGTGTTTAATCAAAAATATATTTAAGATTATGTTTTTTCATAGTTTTTCTTAAATATCTTCGACTATATAGTTCGTATCACAATGAGGAAACTAGAAATTATTCACAACGAAATTGCGAAAAAAAACTGGATTTGTCCAATTGTCCAAACCTTTTTGTTCAGTTTGTCGAGTTGCAAGGCACAAAGATATTTGAGAGGGGCCATTTTTAAATAATTGATGACAACTTGTACAATAATGCACAAGTTTCAAGGAAACCTATAGGAGAATATGTCCCTTGTGGACAAGTTAAAATATTTATAGCAACGCCTAAAAAGCAATTATAAAGTCGAAAATTGAATCGTCGGTTGTTTAAGTGAATGAAATTGTGCAGCAACATTTTTTTTTCAGGATACTTATAGTTTTCTATGATCGTTTTCGTGATACTAAAAAAATAAACTTTAAATTTTATAAAACTAGTTTTACAAAAAAAAAAAATGCGTTTTACTCTACCAAATTTAGCCCAAAAGTAAAAATTATTAGCTTGTATCAAAAGTACATAAAAAACGAACAATTCGAAAAAAGGGGTTTTATCTACGCCAATTGGAAGAGGGCAAATAACATATTGCTAATTTAACAGAAACGTGCTTAAAAAAATTATAATCCATGAAAAATATCCTTATTACGCGAGTTGTTGCACTTAAACAATGGACGATTCAATATTCGACTCTGCAATTGTTTTTTACGCATGGTTATAAATATATTTAGCTTGTTGAATTATCTCTTTAAAGGATATATTCTCCTAAACTTTCGTTTAAATTTGTACGTTATTGTAAATGTTAAAAAGTTTAAAAATTACCTCTCTGTGTTTTACAACTCGACAAAGTGCCCCGATAGGTTCGAAAAAGTCTATTTTTCTTCGTAATTTCGTTGTGACCAATTTGTTTTTTACCTCATTGTAATACATCCATTGTGAACATTGCTTTGTTTTAACAGAAACTTTTCACTACACGAATTTAAATTCAACACTTCTTGTAACGTTTACAATAAGTTCTAGCAAAAAATTGCCTATAATAAAACAATTTCCTAGAAATTTTAGTAACTCCATTACATATTTCGAATAGGTCATCTACATAACTTCCGAAGAACAGCATATTATATACTTTTTTCAGAGGTGTCGAATATCAAATAATATTGAGTTAACAAATGTTAAGTAATATCAATAAATAATACCACGAAGTTAGTAATAAATAATTATTATTATTGGGATGTGGCATAGCTAGTTATATTTAAATATGAAATTTAAATTTTAATATGTTCTTACCGTAAAATTTCTGTCGACTCTGTATTTCCAAAATAAGTTTACACTATCTTAATTCCAACTAGATACTCTCGCTAATGCTAACATTGCTAACTAACAGATAACAGTGCCAACTCACAATTGAATTGAATTGAATTCACGTCGCCCACTTCTCCTACTAGGTGGCGCACAATTATAAAGATAAATAGAAAACCCCCGATTGCCTCTATCTAATAACTGTGATAACAATAACATAGCGATAGAATTTGTAAATTTGCACTTTGCAAAACGTTTTCGTTCACATTTAATTTCGTGTACAATGTGGAACAACGACAATCATTTAATTATTGTACCCTTCTCTCTCAATTTGCTCAAGTGTTTTTCAGGGGCGTAACAAACACTCCCGCAGACCCCGCAACGCTGGGGGGCCACATAGACGGACGGCCGACTTCCATTTAAAATTCTGCGGCCAGCTTTGCTTTTCACAGATATGTATTTCATTTCATAATTCAATGAATTAAATTCATAAATAATTTTATTTTTATAATTATTGAATTATTACATTTTGATTAATAAAAACTTAAAAACCTATGGGTAGTAGACACAACAACGTAAAAGAATTTCGGCGTGCTGATAAGAATTAAAAAAATAAAAGAACAAAACATATTGTCGGTTTATGGCGCACGAACACAAACCGACAGCCAGACAAGCCCATTTCGGACTTCATCTCGCCTTTGATCTTCGAATCTTTGATGGTACAATTGCCGCGATAAGCGCAACGCGTTATTGACAGCAAAAACATCGTAAATTATTTATTAAAAAATGCTTCCTTTTCGGAATGCCTTCAGTACAAATAGCCGATTGCCAGTTGCACTTTTAGTCTCTTGGGTGACGTGCTAACGTGAGTAGACCTATATTACTGAATATTTCGCGAACGCGTTCACAGTTTGTAATTTAATTTGAATAGGTGATAATGGATAAAAAACGAAATACTTTAGTGGTGCTCAAAACCGAAAGAGAATTAAAGAACGAGATGAGGAAATTTTAAAAAATGCTAAAATTTATCATTTTTTTGTAAGTGCAAGTGCAAGTGTAAGTGCTACCATAGAAGCAGAAGCATCAGAACCTGAACCTGGGCCTGTAGCAACAACAAGTAAGGAAATTCATGAAAGTAAAAGTGGCGATGTGATAATAGACTCAGATTTTTTAATGCATGATCGTCAAAAGGAAAGCAATGAAGTAGATATATTAGATTCGGACTTAGCTCTTTATAGTGACAAAATAATACTCTAAAAAGAAAGAGAACATTTTGAAAATTAGGTCCTGCAACCACAGCATAATTTCACCAAGGACGAAAAAGGGCGGTCATTTAGTAGCAGTTATTATAGTTTTATCGCAAAAACTGGACTTCGGGTAGAGAGAATATGGCTTTGTTATTCCCTTAGATTGAAGCATATTGTGAAACATGCTGGCTTTTTGCGACAGGAACGACAAACATTTCAAAGACTCGTGGTGCAGAGGGATTAAAGACTGGCAAGGATTTTCCAAAAAAGTGAAAGACCACGAAAATTCGTTTGTACATGTACGAGCTTGTTTCGTTTATGATTCAAGGAAAAAAGGTGTTCAAGTAGATAACTTGTTGGAATTCGGTAATAAACAAAATATACAGAGATGGAGAGAAATAATTAAACGAATAATTGATGTAATTATTATGTTGGCCACATGTGATTTACGTTTTCGTGGGCATAGAGAGGGTACTGTTTCAACTAACAAAGGTAATTTTACATCTATTTTAGAGGTACTTGCCAAATATGATCCATTATTGGAATCACCTTTAAAAAATAATACCAACAGAGACAAGTACCTGAGTCCAAAAATTCAAAATGAAGTAATAATCCACATCATTTGAACTGAAATTAAAAGAAAAATTTTGAATGAAATAAAATATGCTCTTTTTTCACTATTATTTCTGACACAACACAAGATATTTCAAAAATAGATTAACTTAGTCAAATTGTGAGATACGTGTTAATAGAAAAAGATGAAAATAATCAGCCAGTATCAGTATCTATTAATGAAACTTTTGTTCGATTTTTTGAAGTAACAGATCAAACTTCTAAGGGACTGGAACATAAAATTGTCACAATTTTAGAGGAAATGGGCCTGAACCTTGCTAAGTGCCGTGGCCAAGGATACGATGGAGCTTCAAATATGAGCGAAGTATATAATGGATTACAAGCTTTAATTAAACTAAAGGAACCGACTGCAAATTATATTCATTGTGCTACTCATAACTTAAATTTGGTGTTGAATGATGCTTGTTCAAATGTTCCTATGTTAAAAGACTTTTATGATATTTGTCAAAAAATTTATGTTTTCTTTGGACATAGCATAAAAAGATGGAACGATTTAAGAGTAGCCAGAAATAAGAATATAAAATTTACTCTTAAAACGTTATGTACAACAAGATGGTCATCTCGTTGGCAGTCGGTATCTGCAATCAGGTACAATTTTGTGTCTATACTAAAGGTTCTGTCTACCATAATACTGACCAGCCAAAAAAGAGATGAAAGAGATGAAGCACTAGCAATTAAGAAAAAAATGGAACGCTTTGATTTTATAATTTTGCTAGTATTTCAAACAGAAATTTTGAAAAACAGTGATCTGACATCAAAATTACTGCAAAAAGCAGATATTGGTCTTGATTACGCGACCACTCGACTCAATGTAACTTTAACAAAAATTCGCAATATGAGAACAAACTTTGCAGATATTAGAGAAAAAGCAGTAATTTTGGCGAATTCCTTCAATATTAAGCCTGTTTTTGAAAATAAAAAAAAGAGAAAAGTTAAAAAATTTTATGATGAATTATTAGATGAGAGATTAAGTGATGCCGAACAACTGTTTAAAGTGGAAATTTTCTTCCGTACATTAGATATTCTTGCCAATCAGTTGAAACTGAGGTTTGACAGTATCAATGTCCTACAAAATAATTTTATTTTTTTATATCCTGAGAAATTAACAAACGATATACCATAAAGACTTGTCCATTGACTTTCCTAAGCAAATTTTAAGCCTCAGAAAGGGACTTGGAGATAGTATTTCAAAATTAAAAACCAAAATTTCATAAACCTGAACCAAATAGTAATGAAGATAAGAATTATCATTTTCCACTCGTTATAGAGAGGTGCCCCCTGAGAACGTTTGCGGGGGGGGCCCACTCAGTTTTTGTTACGCCACTGGTGTTTTTCCTGCTCCTGAGAAACAACAATTAATTTTGTTTTTTTTTTTTTATTTAGAGGAACTCATTCGTGTAAAAGTACATCGTCATTGAATAGCTACTAATGGTGTGGAGAAATGACCCCGCACAAAATACATTGACTTTTACTTTCGGTTAAATTTTTTTGAAAATGTGGATTTTGGTAGTTGATTTGATGCTGATCAACTATTCAAGGCGACCGTCGAAAACGTTTTGTTTTGGAGCTACTTACAGTAGTCCCAAATCGAGTTTTTTTGTTAAAAAATGACTAGAGAGCGCAAATCTTGTTGGAATCTTTTTTTTTAAATTAAAGCTTACCGAAATTAAAACAAATCCTCGGAGCCCGATTTTGAAAAATTATTTCTTTTTTATTATTTTATGTTAAAGGTCAAAAAAACAATTACAATTTTCATGCAAAAGTAGTTGCTTGCGATGTTTTTTGAATAATTAAAGCTTGTTAGAAAATAAAGTAGGTAAAGGAAATTAGACAAAAAAGTGTCAATTGACAGTTTTTCAAAAAATTTGTTACTCTCGGGTTTCTGGGGTTACAAAATTCGAACAAGATGTCAAATTAGACAAAAGATATCAATGGAGAACTTAGCTAGACTGTCAAATTTCTAAATGGCCGTTATTGTTTAATTCAAATATAAAAAAAATTGACGTAAGGGCCTGTGGTATTTCTAGAACCAAATTATCATATGAAATTATTCAGTACATTATATCAAAAATGAAAAAATTTGAAATATAAGCCAAATATCAATTTGACAGCTGCCAATTGACACTTTTTTGTCTAATTCGACAGCTGATTTTACTTTACTTTATTTTCTAACTAGCTTTAAGCATTCAAAAAATTTCGAAGCAACTATTTTTGTCTGAAAATTGTAATTATTGTTTTTTATAACTTAAAATAATAAAATACGAATATTTTTTTTCAAAATTTAGACTCCGAGGATTTGTTGGAATTTCGGTAAGCTTTAATCAATAAAAACTTTTTATTTCCAACCAAATTTGCGCTCTCTAGCCATTTTTTAACCAAAAAACTCGATTTGGGCCACTGTACTACGGCCTCTTAAGGGCGAAAAATGTGTATTCTCCATATGTGGTATCAACAGAATAAAAATCTTTTGCATTTCTTTAAAAAAACATGAATGTATGTGTGGGGACTTGTGTCTGTAAAAAATGTGCCTATCGAACACCCTATATATTAAAATATTGTCTTGTATGAACGAATTCAGTCAATTTTATCATCCCTATCTAAAGTCTGCCAGGGTTCGTTGTGACCTAAGACCTAATGACCAATAAAGCGGACTATTTGGGATCGGTCCTTTGTTACTATTCATACTATTTTTACATTTTTCAATTTCTAAGCTTTCAATAGCATCTGGCGTCCATTATTTGTTACATTTCTAATTAGTTACTGATATCCATTCTAGGATTCTTGTTAAAAGCATGTTGGGTCACACTAATATTATATTTAGGTTTTTAAAAATCCTGCTTAAATCACGGAAAATTCGTGGTTCATAGGAAATGAATACATATTTTGAAATCCACTCGGTTTGAAAGAGCGGGGACTTCCCTAAATCTATATATTTCCTAATTAATTTAGCAACTAAATTTACAGGGTATACATTATCCTTAGCTTTATCCTTGATTAAATATTTCCCCTTTGCAAATCTTTACTCAGGGAGTTTCGCTTACGTCTACATTGCTTGCGTTATAACATCGTTTATGTCAACATCGTTTACGTCAATATCGTTTACGTTAACATCGTTTACGTCAACGTCGTTTACATCTTAGACTAGGAAAGATAGGTGTTGAGGACTCGTAACAGCGCATAATCGCCACGCAGATAAGTTGTGCCTAATAAAGCGATATAGAATATAGACGCCATTGCGTTGGTGGCACACAATCGGTAGAGAGCAGAATGAAATTTTCCGAAATAATAAGTGATTTATAAGTGATTTAGTGCAATTTATGTAATGTACATGATGGTATGATATTCCATAAACTACTGTAAGAATCGCAGCGAAAAAAATGGAAGGGAGTAACGCTTTGCAGGTAATAAAATATATGCAGTTTTCACTTTACCTACTTAAATTAGCTGTAGGCCTTTTATTTACTTAATTATGTCCGTGTACATGCAATGATAATAAGAAGCATAGTGTATCATTTTCTGGTATGCAATTTGCACGTTATTTGATTGAAATTTTCATTCATCTTTTCATCATTGAATATAAGAACAGTGCATCCGAAATGACATTTTTCCATAAGCGTAGATAAATTGTTTATGGTGTTGTGTAGAATAAATTCTAGTATGTAAGACAAAAGTAAAAATATTTGTGATAGTGAATATATAGTAGCCATTCTATGTTCGTGTAATCCAAACATGTTTTAATTATTGAATATAGGTAGTGAGATGGTTAGCTGTCCACCTCCAACTGGGCTGAAGGCAATAAGGTTTGCAAAAAACCGTTTTTTTTAGAAAAATCCCGCCCACTGGACAAAACTGGGAACATCACAAAAGTGAGATAAAAAAAAGCATTCAAAATTAATTGTAACTTGTTATGTAAATACAAACCCAACGTCTGTCTGTATAGGTTAGGTTCATATTTACAGTGACTGGCTTGTCTCCTTCATTGAATATATTTCTTTTATACCTACTTGATATAAGTACGTAAAAGTATATTATAATGAGATAATTTTTTTTATCATGGCAGAAATAAAAAAGTTTCTACAAAAATTCATTTAATTCTAACATGGTGAAATCAAATATCAACTTCCACTCGTTCCACAATAGTCTTAAATATTTGAGCAATAAACTTAAAAAAGGTTTTGACTGTGTAGTCAATCTCAGTGGCATCATTCGTACAGGTAAAAGTGAATTCTGAAATATTCAAGCAAAATATTCGCAGACCATATATTTGCTTCATTTTAAAATATTGGGTTTTTTTGTTTTGTTTGTTTGTCAGTACACTATGGTGCAATTCCTTTTTAGTAATAAATTATTACTATTATACATATGTTACTATACAGGGTTTTTGAAAAGCCAATGCAAAGCCTTGAGGAGGTGACAAGGGAGATCATTTAGACTACATTAAGCCAATTATACCTTAGTACAGTCTTACATTATTTGAGATTTTCGACCGTAAGACTTTGTACTAGGGTATGTTTGGCTTAATGCAGTCTAAATGATCTCCCCTATCACATCAGCAAGGGTTTGCATCGACCCTCCAAACACCCCGTATGTATTTATTTTAAGAAAATTTTGGTAATAAATGCTATAAAACATTATTACATTTGAATTTATATAAAAAAACTATAAGAGTACCTAAGTAGAACCATAACAAGACTACTACTATGAATTTTCACTCCATAATTTTGGTTTGCAAAATAGCTCGATTTAAAACTACGAAATAGGAAAATTAACATAATATTTAAATTTAAATCTAGCTATTTTGCAATCCGCTGAATTTATGGCATGAAAATTCGTAGTAATAGACTTGTTATGGTTCTACTTAGGTACTCTTATAGTTTTTTTAAATATACGTACTAAGAAAAAAAGGTTATGGTCAAAAATAGTAAATATTTCCCTATCGGATGTCTCTTTCTAGGGAATGGCCACCTTAAGATAGAAAATAATGTGTCCTTCAGACGCGAGGCGAATATCCTCCACAATATCACTCCTAACATAGCCAACAGTTAGACAACAATAAAGGAATTGAGATAATGAAATGAAATAAGTGAGAAATTTATAAATTTTATTGTTATACACATTAATATTTCAACATTTATAATAAGTAGATACACAAATAATATCCGCGTGCACATAACATATTGAGCAGTAACACATTGGTATTGCTGAAATTATATATATTAAAGGTTGAAACAAAAGTATCGTTAAGGTGGCCATTCCCTAGAAAGAGACATCCGATAGGGAAATATTATTATTTTTGGCCATAACTTTTTTTTCTTAGTACGCATGTTTAA
This sequence comes from Stenurella melanura, assembly GCA_963583905.1. Taxonomy (NCBI): domain Eukaryota; kingdom Metazoa; phylum Arthropoda; class Insecta; order Coleoptera; family Cerambycidae; genus Stenurella; species Stenurella melanura. The sequence continues at coordinate 202,902,399 of OY757309.1, forward strand.
AAAAATTATAAGAGTACCTAAGTGGAACCATAACAAGATTATTACTATGAATTTTCACTTAATAATTTCAGTGGTTTGCAAAATAGCTCGATTTAAAACTACGAAATAGGAAGATTAACATAATTTTTAGAATTAAATCGAGCTATTTTGCAAACCACTGAAATTATTAAGTGAAAATTCATAGTAATAGTCTTGTTATGGTTCTACTTAGGTACTCTTATAGTTTTTTAAATATACGTACTAAGAAAAAAAAGTTATGGCCAAAAATAATAAATGTTTCCCTATCGGATGTCTCTTTCTAGGGTATGGCCACCTTAAGTCCAAAATATTTCTATACCAGAAATGAAAATATAAAGTCCAAGGTCTTATTTCCAAAATAGAAAATTAGAACGTAAGATACTTTTGTTCCAGATCAGCAAAATATTACCAGGAAGAGCATCTTCCTATTGATCAATGCATCCTGATACTATAAATTTATTTAAAATTTTAGTAAACCATCTCAAAGTTTAATATATAAATTATATTATACACTTTATTTCATCTGATGTACTACAGAGTTTCTGTACTTCCTGTCAGTTAAAAATAATACTGTAATTATACAATTGTCGATGAAAGATTCAACTTGTTTTGGCTTTAAAGTATAAGTTGTTTCTGATAGATTTTGATAAGACAAAACATTTTTAGGGCCAGATTCTATTGAATCATGCGCACTTGTATTGTAGTTCGTACGAACGTAGAATATCTCTTAAATTATTTTAAATATCTTTGCGCTGTTGTCATGCAATGTATAAGTTATGGAGAGAATTTTAGATTTTTCAGATTTTCAACGGCTTGCTAGAATCATAACGAACAAGTTATTATTAGTAATGCATTCTTTTTAAATGAATATCCTTTTTTCTCAAATCCAAACTTTTAATAGTTTTTGTTGTCTTTCACGTGGAAAAATAAAAAAGTTCCTTTTGCTCTATCTCAACAGGAGTAATCGGATCATAGCAAGCGAATATGCCCTGAAATACGGAAAGTTACACTTTAATTCACCTGGATGTTGAAAAAAAATTGTTTTAGATTTCATGGGTTGTTGGAAATGGTTAAATACGTCATATTTTTATTTTTAGGATAAACCATCTCAAAATCTTGACATGATAGGACATTTTCGGGACCACATTTATAATTAGCGCATTAAAATTTACCTGAAACAACTTCATTTACTTTCAAGGCCACAATGGAGCCAATCAATGTTAAACAGGGAAAGTCCTATGTAGGCTAAACTAGCTATTTGAAGTTATTTAGTTGTAATTAAATGCTGGTACCAACGTAAATAAAATAAAACGAAGCGTTCCATAAATAGTTACCAATATAAGGCCGAGTGTGAAGGGGTATTGACAGTCTTTACCGTGATATAAAGCTCAACCAATCTGTGCCTTAGTAAAATGTGACCTAGAGTAAGTGATACATTATAACAATATACAGTAGACGCAGAAGTTCTTCGATCATAGGAAAGTTGAGCGCAATTTATACTTACCTAATCTCACTATCGTAAATATCCAATGAAGTATCCAGTGTTGGCAAATCTACTTTATTCATACATAATGACGCCAAGTTTTGTAGAATGATAGAATCTAATTGATTAAAATAAAATAAAATTCATATTTTTATAATTTATATTAAACAATGAAATCACTATGTTTAGCTCATTTGCTTTTTTATCTTACCAAAACGTAACTAAGAGTTGGGTTTAAAAAAACATAAATTGTTTGCATGATAAATGAAATAATCTGGCAACTCTGATGCAGCAATACCTTGAAGGCTTGTTCTCTATTGAGCACGACAAGGACATCGAAACATCGACCGAGAGGGTTGTCACTGCCGCTGCTCATCTAGGAGACAGGCGCCGTAGGAGTTTAGTAATGAAGGAAAGGTAAAGTGGGATGCACGTCCCTTCGCGAAATCTAATAAATTGCGAAAACAACTGGTTTTAAAAACATTGTAAATGTTGGTACTATTATAAAAAAAATTTATAATTTGGAAACTAAAAAAGTAATTCTCAACACAAAAATAATTCTTAAAAATGGGTAAAACAAAATAACAATATTCCAAAAGTTTTTAAAAATGTATGGAGTTAAGGAAAACATTTATTACTTACACCTAACAAGTTTAATGTAATAAATGCTCAAATAGACTTCCCTGCTGAGCTGAACAATATTCCAAACGATTATAAAATCCTTGGCGAACATTACCCAACATAACAGGGGTAACAGTTAAGCAGGCGTTTTCAATATTTAATTCCTGCAAATTGTTGGGCCTGTTTTCCTGAAAACCATAAATATTTGATTTTAAGAGGCCCCACAAGAAAACGTCACAAGGCGCAAGATCTGATGGCCTAGCTGGGCATAAGATATTACCATGCCCAGAAATAAGTCTATTCGGAAATGTTTCCTCCCAAATACTGCCGAACGATAACTCTATTATGAGGAGGGCAACCATCTTGTTGGAACCAAATTTCATTAAACCTAGCACCTACTAGTTCCTGAATCCTAGGGATAATTTGCTGTTGAAGCAAGTCCAAATATTTTTGGCCATTTAAGATGCCATCGATATAAAATGGTCCAATAATATGTTCACCCAGTATACCGACCTAAACATTTAATTTTTGATGATACTGAGTGCGAAGTTCGTAAAATTTATGTAAATTTTCTCTCGACCAATATCGTGTCCGAGTAGAATTATGTTTACCAATTAATGGAAAAGTTGATTCATCGGTAAAAACAATGTTTCTAAGAAAATGTTCGCATTTTCCATTAATTGCTCACAAAATTCCATTCTTCTAATATTGTCCGTCTTAAAAATTTCATGAGTTTTTCGAACCTTGTATGATTTGTACCTATTTTTTTTTAAACCGACCTAACCGTTGATGGTGTAGAACCTACTTCAGCAGCAATTTGGAAAGTAGTAAGTACCGGGTTGTTGGTTGTCAGTGCACAAATCATAATATCTCTTTCATCTCGGGCTTCATTGGGAGGAATCGATTTTTTATGTTGTTTATAATCAATACAACCATGTATTTTAAAATTGTGAATAATATTATGAATTGTGGATAATACAGGTGAAGGTCGGCCAGAAAATGCACCATTAAATGCGTTTTTAATTTGACGCCTTGACTTTCCTTGATAGTACCACTTAACCATCTAAACTTTTTCGGCCGTTTCAAGCATTTTTAAGAGTAAATTTAACGACAAGGTTACTCTTTCAGCTCCCAAATAGTACTAACTTGAGTACGAGTTTGATGTGACGTGAGATTGCGGCGAGTCGATTACTAGTTACGCATGCGTATGCATTTATAATATACCATTCATTGGAAGTTGTAAATTCGCCTGGTAGATCCAATGATCGAAGAACTTTTGCGTCTACTGTATACATTTTGATGAGTGTGACGTGGCATGTAACAAGGCGTATAACGATATGTACAAGTACCAGAATAGCACATTGGGCAAGCGTTACGCCAACTAAGATGACATCATCGGTAGACGAATTTACACAATGAACCACCCTTTGATGCCTACGTGCTTACCAAAATGCGAGTGCAATTTTTAGTATCAGAGCTTATTTAGTTTATTCAGTGATCTCCTCGCCTACAAACGTGATATCTAAATATATAAAAACTGTTAACTGGTTAATCTAAATTTATCTTTTGTACTTTTAAAGGCAGTTTTTTTTATAAAGGTATAATTTTTTTAAAATTTTTACCTCGACGTATCCTATAAGTATGAAATGAACTATTATAGCCTTATGACATGTCATGCCACACTTACAGCATTGCGATTTTTAGATTTAAGTTTCAAAATTTCCGTTGGTTATGTGATAGAGACTTTTTTGCTTGCTTCAATTGGACAAATTAAAGTATTAAATAATAAATAATAGTAGCTGATCAACTAAATAAATTCTCCATATAAATAACTATAATATCAATAATGTCTCATTACTTATAATGGATGGAAACTTGATCCGAGCCGTCTAAATCCACATTTTTTTATAAGCGAACTCTAAGTCCTGCTCTCGTAGCCTTTCGAAGGATATATGACCACCTCGATCAAGAGCCCACAACAAATTTGATTACATCATACTGTCCAAAATGTATGCCTTGTAGATTGTTGTATCCAGTTCGAGAAGCCTTGTAGCATTTTTTGTCGATTAGATGATGAACTATTTCTCTTGTCTTTGGCCTGGAGTATTCCATCAGCAGGACTATTTCTGTTCCTCTTCCCATTTTACGATCTCCTCCGCAATGTATCCCTTGGATAAGCCAGAAAACGGTTCGTAGTCAAAAAATGGAGTTTCAGTATGTTTGACCTTAGATATAAGTAAAGGCATGAGCAATGACAGGAAGCGAATTAGCAGACACGCAAAAAAGGTACTGAAGCCTCTTTTCTTGGGCCTGAACCAATTTGTAGCTTATCTAAAGGACACATCTGAAGAAATTCTAAAATGGGAAAGAGACAGAAAAAGTATAATTGGAGCAGCACTCCAGGTCAAAAAAAGTGAGAAAGTTCATAACTTATTCGACAAAAATGCCACAAGGCTCTTTGTGCTCGAGTAGGTGAAACAGAGCATGTATGGGTAGAAATTTTTCATGAAAATAAAAAAATTGCGGTCGGTGCCATTTATAGGCCATCAAATTTTCCGGTCAACCAGTTTCTTTCAGAATTTGAGGATACACTAAATTTTTTAAAGACCTAGATATGACCATTTACTATGTGGTGGAGATTTTAACATAGATTATTTTCAAATTCAGAGCAGGGCAAATATATTTTTGACTAATATTTTAGATACCTATGAACTAACTCAAATTATAGATCAATCAACACGTGTAACTGGCACCAGTTCTACTTTACTCGATTGCATAATTTGTTCTAAAAATTTAAAAGTAATTTTAGTTATTGTTTGTGACATTTCTGAAATATCTGATCACCATCTAGTATCTTGTACGCTGGATGACAATGAAATTCAAGCCAAGTCTTTCATGTATACTTTTCGTGAATTAAAAAATGTTAATCTCTTAAATGATTATTGTACTATGCCAACTGCAGATGTTTACCATTTAGTCTATATTAATGATAAAATCAGTTTACTCAATAATCTTATAATTGACCTATTTGACAGACATGCTCCTATTAAAACTGTTTTAATTAGTAAAAAAAGTCACCTTGGCTTACAGATACCATAAAACAAATGATTAAGTTAAGAAATAGAGCGCAAGTTAGATATAAGAGAACAAAATTACCAGCACATTGGGATTATTACAAACAGCTACGGAACATAACAAATTCTGCTATCATTAGAGAAAAAAAGGCTTATCTTAAATATTCGTTAAGAACTAAAAATAACAAAAATATGTGGCGGGAATTAAAGGTGTTAAGCGTTTACAAAGGAAAATCAATCCAGCACATTCCAGATATGGTTGGTGATGCCAATGCCATCAACAATTATTTTATAAATTCTAGCAAAGTGATTTTGTTGTTAGTGAGGAATCTGTTCAATTTTATAATTATCATATTAAACATAATACTGATACTTTTACCTTCAAAATGGTCACCGAATATCAAATATACCTAGCACTAAAAAATATCAAATCTGAGGCAGTTGGAGTTGATAGTATAGGACTTGGATTACTTCTGTATCTGTGTCCTAATATTTTGCTTTTACTAACACATATTATAAACTTTTGTCTCAAAAATAGTGTTTTTCCATCGCTATGGAAATTTTCAAAAATAATACCATTACCAAATACTAACAATATATCAGATTTAACGGATCTTAGACCTATCAGCATATTGCCAACTATGTCTAAAATAATTGAAATAGTCATGAATGAACAAATTAGAGAGCACGTGAAACTAAATAATATATTTATTACCTATTAACCAGTCTGGCTTTCGAAAGGGATATAGCACAACTAGTGCACTGCTTAAAGTGGTCAATGACATTATACGATCATCGGACAACGATGAGGTTACAGTTTTAGTGTTATTAGATTACAGTAAAGCGTTTGATCGTATAGATCATCGACTACTTCTGGCAATTTTACATTATTTTGGATTCTGTCCCAGATCTATAGAATTAATGAAGCAGTATATAACTGGCAGACATCAGAGAGTCACCATTAATGGAGAAAATTCTAACATACTACCAGTAAATCAAGGTGTACCGCAATATTGAAAATGCTTGTAGACTCATTAACCATGACATAATATCTCTTATTAAAATATCTAATGCTTTCTGTCTTTCCATAAATGCAATAAAATCCAAAGTAATGTTATTTGGTAGGAGGGACACCAGAGGTAAGTGTGTGGAAAACGTCAACATAAAAATTAACAACGAGCATCTTGAGCTCACAAATGTGTCAAAAAATTTAGGATTATGTACTGATTCAGGCCTAAAATTTACTAAGCATACTAATTATATAATTAAGAAATCTTTTGCTAACTTAAAATTAATCTATGCAAGTAAAGATATTTTGACAAAAAAAACTAAAACAATTTTATGTGAAGCTCTGGTCCTCTCTCATATAAACTATGCTTCAGTTGTGTATTTCCCTTTCTTACGCCAAGTTGATGCCCAGCGATTACAAGGGTTACAAAATAGTTGCGTTAGTCTAATTTGTGGTATAAGAAAGTATGATCCGGTATCCTTGAGTTTGAAAAAAATTGGCCGGCTTAATATTAAAAACAGAAATATTCTCCATAGTTGCTCATTCTTTCACAACATAATATTTACTGTCACTTCCTTATTTGTATAATAAAATTACATATAGAACAGACGTACATAACTTAAATATAAGACACAAATCAACTATCACCATCCCAAGATATAAAACTGCCGAATTTCGTTGCGGATTCTCATATCGTGTGGCTTCTCTTTACAATGACATTCCTGAAGATCTCAAGGTACTACCATATACAAAATTTAAAACACAATTAAAAAAAAATTGTTTCTAAAAAATTTGTAGTATAACTTTTAACGCTAGGCTTGCTGTCTTTTTTAGTTAAAATACTGTGGCATGTAAAAATTAATAATTTATGTGGCTATTTACTATTATTTTCTCTCTGGGTTGAGTGGAAGAACAGAGAATTTATTTTCAATTCACTGAATTATGCCCTTTATAATCATTTTATCACTTATTTTATAGTATTGTAATAATTTTTTCTGGATTATAATAAAAACGATTATTATTATTACTATTATTAAAAGTCTGACTTAAAGCTGATGACAGGCATTCTAACAGGTAATTGCCCTTAATATATTATCTTAAGAATATGGGCATGGTAGAAAGTGATAAATGCAGATACTGTGATACTGTAACAGAGCGGAGGAACATATTTCTTGCCAATGCAAGATGTTGGTCCGCATTAGCCTAAAGTATATACCAAAAAAAAGTGAAAGTGAAATTAATAAAATGAACTGACAGATCCTTTGCTGATATCTGAGATCTGTAACGGTTCATTTTTTATCCACTCGATAATAAGAGCAATTTACCTAAAATACTGCTTTTATTTAATATTTTGTTCTAAAATTAACTTAAGCCTACCCTGCTAGTACGCTAGAAATCTATACGAATGACTAAATAGATCCATTGCGCGGAAGATCTTTATAATAAACCAATCAAAACAATCCCACCAAAAAAGGCATTGAGAGTAGCGTCGCGTCGAAATATATTATTACCCGGCAGGCCGGCAGACCCTTGCCTGGTTCGAGTGCACGAGATTTGCCGTGACACTATAAAAAGTGTCAATATTGGTCATCCCATCTACCTGCTTTGGTAAATTGATACCTAAAATTAATGTTACCAATGTATCATAAATTGTAAAGTGAAGAAGTGTAGTACCCTGTTACAGAAGAATCAAACTGTAAGTATGTTTGTCAACTTTCTACTTCGCCGTCTGCATTTTAAATGGCCGACGCCATAAACAATGTTTGCTAACGTATTTAGTTAGTCATGATTCTGTAATCCCTGGATGTTCGGTAACCAGAATTATAATTTTCGGACATTGCATCCTGTTCTAAACATTTAGTTTTCATCGATGGTTTCCCTGAAAATCTAATTAGTGAAATAGTCGCGAGTGTCGAATTTATCCAGCGTTTTCTGAAGTAACTCTGTTTCATGGTGTGCGAAAATATATATTAGTCCGACAACTAGATTTTTTTTCCTCGTTCCTCGTACGGTCACCAGTTCAGGTGCCGGCATTCGATCGGCGAAGTTAAGCAACGTCGGTCGGATCCAGCGCATGGATGGGTGAGTTCTCGTTCAGGTACGTCAGTCTATGTCATGAGCTGTAATAGCCTTGATTGGACTGAGACGGCTTGGCGAGAAAATAGAAACGAAGGGCTGATAACTTCACCAAGGAGCTCTTTATCAAGCAGACTGAAAGTCTAGTAAGGACATGTCTGGATAAGGAACCCTAAGGTACAAAGTAGGAGTACTACAATAGACCTCTACTGGTCGCAGTAGGCAAGGCCAATCGCCAGCTCCTCTATCTAAAATCTAGTCCGACAACTAACACATCGAATATTAACTTGTCGGTTTTCTTTTTGTAACCAGTTTATAGATTTTGACATTGTTGTAAAAATTATTATCATTTAACTTTTGTTTCTATAATAGTAAAGCATTTATTTTACAAGGAACTGGCCAAACGCGAATGTTTGAGTTTATATTTTTCATTTCCATCTAATAATTTTTTGTATATGTAGTTATTATTTTTGCTATCTTGCTTTTGTATAATTAACGAAAGTGTTTTGTTATTCACGCACCCCCGAAGTCTGATGCTAATTTAATAAATTGTTATTTTTAGTTTGTTTGTTTCATTTTTTAATAAATTTTCAGGTATAAGTAATCAGCAATTTTCTTAAGATATTATTAATTAGAGGCTTAAAATCATTTAAGTTTCAGGTCAAACCTGTTCTATTCACTCTATGCAAGGCTTACCATCGCGCCACCATCAGCTGTTTTCCCAACTATATGTCCGCATCAGTATACACAAGGGATACGAGTATTATTTATTGAAATTAATTACATCTTAATTAAAGTATATTTTTACTTAAATTTTCATTTATATGCGATGCAATATATGAACAAATATTCACTGTCAAGTTGGAAGAGTTATGTCGGCAATGATCATAGAAAAAGTTCATTTCAATCTAGTTGTGTCTAAGTGCACATTGAGAGAAATGAACTTGTGCATTCTAACTGGTTTCGAACATATAACCCATGTAATTAACTTCAACCCGCAGGGAATAATTAAGGGAAAAACATCCCTTAAACACGTTTTGAAATGCCTCTCAAAGCCTCGTTTTATATGTTTTATATTGATAAATAAATTATTAAATATTAAAAATCATATTGTTACGGATTTCCACCTTTTTAGGAAACACCCTGTATGAATCCGTGGGTTCTAAATAATTTTAACAAGAGATTAAACACTACTAACACTTTATTTAACTATTTACTGACTACTTCAAATTCACTTTATTTACTATTTATCTAACCTCACTTTTCACTTTTCTACTTGTTCACTTTTATAAACTGCTTTCTTCATAAAACTTCCTCTTCCGCGCTGGTAATCGCGCCTTATATACTCCGAATTTGACTCTCTAGATCCATCTAGAAGCAATCAAGAATCTTCAACCACATTCCAGAAAAGTCCCTGGCTCTTTCTAGAGTCTTTCCAGTCACTATCAGTAGGCATAGGCGTACCATCTCCTATTCCAAGGGGGTGTAATTCATAACAATATATAACCTACTTTCTGTATTCCCAACTAAAACAAAATATAAATACCCTTTGAAATTCAATTATTTTTATAATATGATCTCTGATCAAACTTTCAAATTATTCTTGTCTTCGAACTGCACTGCACTCAACCATGTCTGACGTCTCACTATTTTATGTAGACATAATGGATGCGATGTGGGAAATGAATTAATCTCAAATGCTGAATTTGAGCTAGTATTATCGCAATCCACCACTTAACACTGAAACACGCATTTCCCAGGCCTGTAGCTAGAAACTGTTTAAAGGGCGGGCAAACAAATTTTCAGAGGGGGACCCGTGAGCCTAAATATTTTATTGTTTTTTTCAATTATAAATAACCCCCGTAAAAGAAATATATATCTAAATTTCTTAACAGAAACAGTTTTGAATATAAAAAATTTCTAATAATAATAATAACAAGAAAGAAAATTTTTCACAAAAAATTGTCATACATATTTCCTAACGAGTTAAGAACATGGGCCGATCCCACTGAATGTAATTGGTTGAAATTTGTCCTACCAAATTGATGATTCGTTGAAATCAGCTATCTAGTCAACGTGGAATTTCAGGGGTGGAGTGACGGTTTATTTGTTATAAAAGTTTAATGAATAAATTTGTTAATTTTTTTACACTATTGTTGAAATAAATAGTTTATCTTGAAATTCGACGGTAGAATTAAAATTTACAAACAAAAATTTTTAAAAAAACATCATGATACGATGAAAATGAGAAGCAATTGCATAAATATTCAAATCCCTTAATTTACTGTTTGAATTTGAAAATACATTTGAAGTCCAGTCCTGTGTACTGCACGCCGGCGATATACTAATCAGAAGCAGTCGGTCTTCTTAGGCTTTTTTTCGAGCTGATAGAGCATAAAAGAGATCTCAAACTATAAACAAAAAAAGAGAGAGGTGTTATGAAATGCACTTTTATTAAAATAATTAATTAATAAAACAAAATATTATAGGAAATAGTTGATAAAAATTGTCAGGCAGACAAGTTGTAATAGACAGAAGAGATCTTAAACTTTATTTTAAAACAAAAATCAAGGAGGTGTTATGAAGTGCACTTTCATGAAAAGAATGTGTATAACAAATTCATTCTGGCAAATTTATTAACAAAAATTGTCAGTCAGACAAATTTTTTCAAAAATGGTTAATTAGATAGATAGATAGATTCTTTATTAATTCCAAATCCAATTACAGAAACTGGATAGAATAAGTCAAAAATTGTAAATTACACAAACATACAAAGTAATGTATAAAAAATATAAACAGCACAGTATAAACCAGTTGGTCGAAATAAATAAATGATAATATGATATTACAATGTATATGATGTATACAACTAAACGAGTTAAAATTACATACAAAAGTATTCATCCAGTCTATAAAAACATTTATCAGCCAAATATGTTTTTAACCGTTTCTTAAATTCAAAAAAGGTACTACTTTCTTTGATGTCAAGAGGTAAATTATTGTAGGCCTTAAGCCCAAGACTATTGGGGGAATTAGATGTTACATTTAATCTTCGAAATGGTATATGAAAAGAATTTTTTTGCCTAGTATTAATAGCGTGCACATTTTTGTTATACAAAAATCTATCCTTATTTTTGAATATATACAAACAAAGCTCATATATAAAAAGAGACGGCACTGATAAAATTTTATATTCCTTAAATATACTCTTACACGAGTGAGTATTTAATATACAGGTCATGCATCTTATAACCCTCTTTTGAGCTATAAAACATTATGTGATGAAGTAGAGGCGCCCCAGAAGCATATTCCATAACGAAGTCTTGAATCGACTTGAGCGTAATATAATTTTAGCAACTGATCAATATTTAATACATTTCTTATACTTCTGAACTGAAAGATTATGGAATTTAGTTTGGATATAACACCTTCACAATGAATCTTCCAATTTAGACATTCATCTACGTGTATTCCTAAAAATTTTACATGCTCATCTTTACATGACAATATCTGAGTGTCTATTTGTAATTCCAGATTGTCACATGTTTTTTGTCTGTTGTGAAATCTCAGTACCTGAGTTTTATTAGTATTAAAATGAAAACTGTTGTGGCTAAACCATTCATTTAATTTATGTAATATTGTGTTATATTTGATTTTTAACGATTCTTCATTTTTGTCAGATATAATAATAGATGTATCGTCAGCGTAAATGGTGAAGTTAGCGGAAGTTGTTAAGGCATCAAGATCGTTCATATAAAGCAGGAATAACACCGGGCCCAAGATTGAGCCCTGTGGTACTCCTGTCCTAGTATCGACATACTCTGAATTAACATATTCAACAGTGCTGGCTTCATCAATAAGTGACACATATTGTTTATGATTAAGAGGATAACTCTTAATCCATTTCAATGATATGCCTCTTACACCATACATAGACAGCTTGGTGAGTAGTATTTCGTGATCGATGCAGTCGAACGCCCTGCTAAGGTCACAAAAGATCCCAACGGGGCACTCGCCTGCCTCGATATATTTTATTACTTCTCCATAAAACGAGTGAACAGCAGTTATGGTAGACTTCCCTGATAAAAATCCATGTTGATTATTTGAAACTATATCATAGCTATTTAGAAAAGACAATAATCTGTTCAAGAAACAATATTCAATAATTTTTGAGAAACCTGTAGGGATGGTTATTGGTCTACAATTTTCCAGTGTTTGAGTATCATTTTTTTTATGAATAGGAATCACTTTTCCAACTTTTAAACATTCAGGAAACGTTCCAGTTGAAAATTATAGATTTACCAAATAAACTAAAGGTAACGCTAAAACATTTAGTATTCGTTTTATTAAGAATACAGGTACATCATCATACCCTGAGGAGTGTTTATTTTTAAGTTTTTTCATCAACAACTCGCACATTTCCATTTCAGTATACGGTTTTAGTACTATTGTGTTTAGTTGTGGCAAAATATTTTGTGTAATTGTATTCTCATTATTATTTTGTGGAATTTGGTTTAATACATCTGTGGGAGAATTTTTAAAATACATGTTAAGTTTGTTGGCAACCTCCATTTGGTGTTCTATAACGTCACCATTATTTTGTATTGAAATATTCTTTAGATGTTTTGTTTTATTAGAGAGTTCGGAAAGTATTCTCCAGGCTGACCTTGCCGGATCGTTAGAATTATTTATTTTATTTTGATAATATAATTGTTTACCACAAATTGTGTAAATTTCAAGCAGGTGTTTTAAAAACTAAAATCTTTTTTTTATCTAAATTGAAAAATTCACAAAAAATAAGAATTCACAAATTTTTACTTGTTTGCCGGATGTAACATGATTTTTACATGTTTTGCAACCTTTTTCATATTTTTATTTTTAGATGTTCGATGGTATATTTTTGCAGTGCGATCTTGGTCTACGTTCTCTCAGCAATGATTTCCATTCACCAACTGTGCTTTGGGTGTACTGTGATTTTAATTATTTTCTGCAGTCGCCGCGGGACGGGCAAAAATTATTCCAGGCCGTAGCCCGTCCTGGCCCACCCTTAGCTACAGGCCTGGCATTTCCTTTTTCAGAACTCATTATTTTCTTATTTATTTCTTTTACTTTTTGCACCAGAAGCCTATTTAACCAAAGATTAGGGAATTAACAAGATAGGACAGCCAGCGGAAAACCTTTTATCTTTTAGCGGTGGCGCCATTGACCTCGACATTTAAATTGGAGTTCTCGCGCAGTTGCCACAATGTGACAATCAGACGGAGAAGGTAACATTAGAAAGAGAGGCCAATAGTGAAAAATGGACAACACTGTCCTGATAGAAAGACCGAACTCAGCTGACTGTCAGTAGCCAAGGTCACTAAAAAAACAGGTTGCGTTGAAAATTGCTTTGTCACATGAAGTATTTCTATGTTTATATGTAAGGCATATATTTGGTTAGGATAGAATAGTACATTGAAAGAATAATTTTGAAATTGTTTCTATAAAATAAGGAAAAAACAGCCACAAGCAGCTGTCATCGAGGTCTATACGTGACGTAGCACTTATCGATTTTAATGAGCCAACCTATCTTTTAGTAAGCTTGGTCAAATTCGTTTAATGCGTAACCGACAAATCCTGAAACTGTTTCCGCTGGATATCATGTCCTTTTAAATTGGAGTACACAAGTATCTTCGTCTATTTCGTCTTCTCCGTCTGACTGTCCTATCTTGTTAGTTCTCTAATCTTTGCCTTAACATTAAATGCTGACAAATACTTATAAACTTCACCACTCCGATCGCTAGTGTTGCGACGCACAGAGCGAATAGCATGACGTTAGCAAATCTGTTGTGGAGTCCTCATCTATAGTAGGGCTAATAAGTCTAGTCAGTAGAGCCAGGGGTGTGCGGATGTACGAATTTCGTTAATTCGCACGTACGTCATTTGAAGAAATGAAAACACTCGGAATGTGTTAATTATGCTTAAGCTACAATATGTCTTAAATTTAAAATATTTTGCTTAAATCTGGCAACATTATCTTCACGTATTATAGCAGCGCAGCCGCAAATATTTGTCCGTTGCATTGAAACTGTTCCTATTGCAAATATGTATGTGTGTCGCCACTGCATGTGTAGGATGGGCTCGTGAAGTTCGTTTGTGACAGTTATTCCGCAAATTGCACAGTATAATAAGAAACTTGTAGATCAGAACTGTCACATTTCTAAAAGTTCATATTGTTATGAATTACACCCCCTTGGAACTGAAGATGATTCGCCTATGTCTACTAATAGTGACTGGAAAGACTATAGAAAGAGCCATGGACTTTTCTAGAGTGTGGTTGGAGAAGATTCTGGTTTAATCTAGTGGTAATTTCAGAGTATATAAGGCGCGATTACCGGCGCAGAAGAAGAAGTTTATTAAGAAGAAGTTTATTAAAGTGACGTTCTCTTAAAGTGAGGTTAAATATCAAGTAAACAAAGTGTAAAGGTAATTTTGAAGTATTGCATAGTCAGTAAATTGTTAAATAAAGTGTTAGTGGTGTTTATCTCTTGTTGAAATTATTTAGAACCCACGGATTCATACAGGGTGTTTCCTAAAAGGTGTAAAACACGCAACAATATTATTATGTATTGACAACCATGTTCGTGTAAATTTCAAAATTAGGTAAAACTTGCTGGCTTTGTTACGACTATATAGTTTTCGTTTGGTTTATTTTGGAATTAATTTCATAAAAGAAAGTTTTCTGTAATTAATTTCCATTTAGTGGTAGACTCGCATTTCAAATATCTCCTATAGCTTTCCAGTCACATATAATCAGTGATCGGAATTTGGGTTTAATTTTCAGGTGCGTCGTTACAAGGATTTATTGAAATAAGCTAAGATGTTTAGTCCACTGGAAAATAAATAAATTTTGATTTATTTTTCCTACAATAGAAATTATTTAATCTATTTATACAAAAAACGCTATTTAAGATTAAAAAAACAAAACGCGTAAACAATGCATACCTGCAATACGTGGCCGACACGTCAAACATTATTATTTACCACTTACCTACTCGCTTTAAATTGAATGGACGTAGCACAGGATCTAGTTTATAATTGTATTTACTGAAAGAACCACTTATTGTTTATATGCCACGTTTCAGTCCGAGAAAAAGTACTGTCGAAAATGGGTTAAACCTTATAAAGTACTACATTTTGATGCCGAAAAAATAATGTGTAATATTCGTGATATCACAATAAGGTATAAAAAGAAAAATCTTGTTTTAAAACATGTAAATAGCTTACACACACGAGTTTCAAAGAGCGAGTTTTATTTCGATTTGGCTCTTTTGTTAATATATTTGTATCTTCCATGGAGTGTATTAAATACCGCTCATTTTACACATTTTCTAAACAAATATTGCGTGGGATATGTTGCAAGTGAAAGCCTGCTTTGTAAAAAAATTCTCAGCGAACTATATGAAGAAAAGCTGGAAGGTATTCGGATCGATCTTCAACATAACTGGTTTTGGGTTACAATAGACGGCAGACTTTTTAGGAAATAATGTTGCCAATTGATTAATTAAAAAATCCCACGTAGATGGCGCTGGCAAGAGCCAGTTAGTAGCTTCCAAGGTTTTAGAAACAGTTAATGGCGATTCAGTGTTTAATTTTTTTGAAAACACTTTAAAATGGCTTTGGCAAGACTTGGCTGAACAAAACATAAATAAAGTTGTTGTTTTTACTAGTGATTCAGTGTGGTTCATGTTAAGTGCTGGGAAAAAAAATTAAAAAGAAAAACTTATTGCTTGTAACATGCGGAATGCTCAATAGCATCCTTCGTTACACTGTTAATATTTATTAGAAAAATTATAAGTTATCGGAAATATTATTCCCACAAACTTTAGTACTAATAGAGTGCCCTTACTCCTTAGACTATGATGAACATTCGTCATCTGTCAGCAGTTAAAGTTTGCGAATACTAGATAGCGCACCAGGAATGAGATTTCAACTAAATAACGCAGGGTGAAACTCTTTCTCGTTGAACCATTGCACTAATTAGACGTATTTATAATTTTGTTTGACCTGTAATGGGGATGTTAGAATTTGAAAAACCTCGTGATGATCACATGAGGTAAGGTTTTAATTATTATACCGGTAAATGCCATCTAACATTTGAAATATTGTTTTAGGTTTTTCTTATATTCTTATAAATTAAGAATTAATTTCTTAATAACAAAACTTATTCCCGTCTACTGATTTTAACGTAGAAGTATTTCAACGTTATATTATTCGCTTTAAGCAAGATTTGAGATTATGTACATTCAATTAGCGATACCTACTACGTTTTCCACTAAGCAAACAATATTCATATCAAGTCAACTTTTCTATACTACATTTTGAATTGGGATATACGAAAACATTCTGAGCGATGAGATTTTTTTTCATTTTGTCTTGGCGACAAATCTTGTACGGACGTTTTTACGATTTCATAACCTCAAAATGAAATTAAAGCAGCCACATGTGAAACAACTTTTAAATTCATAATCATCGGAGAACAGGATCACAGTTAGGAATTTCCTTAATCAGGATAACCAAATAAAAGATAAGTACTTTTGATTACTACATGTAAAAGGGATTATTTTCACATGATTGTAGTTTTGGGTCATAAAAGCCAAGTGTCTAAATTTAAAATATGAGATTCAAGCTATAATTTTTTTGTTAGATTATATTTTAAATACGCTGTTATAATTAATCCGTTGTCGTACATTAATTCATAGTTACTTATATCTTAAATTCATTGTCGCACATATTTCATCGTAGTATTAATTTCGTGGTTAATTTTATCGTGATTCCCTACTGTAAATATTTTATCGTAGTATTGCAATGCATTTCTGTTGGTAACATAGTAAGTCGTGGTTCATTCTGATGGTAACGAGAGCGTTTAAGGTTTATGAACTCTGAGATAATGTTACGAGACGTATCTTTTGTAATATATTTTTGGTTCTCGTACACGCCTCAAATTTGCCTTGCCGTTGAGCAAATTGTAATATAGTGTATCTTGTAATACAGTTAATTTTGTAATATAGTTTCTTTTGTATATATTTCTGTCTAATATTTTGCTATACAGTATCGTTGATGCTGTGATAGTTCATTTTTTGTAATATAATATTTTTGTAATATAGTACTACTGTATATATGTAACGTCTGTCTTTTGTTTATCTTTATCTTTAATTTTCTTTGATTATACTAAGTAATCAATGACGCCCAAGCCTTGAACTCCACGCCCTTTTGCTCTCCGTATCTTTACTGTGCTAGCCAGGTGAAACCAGTGACGCTAACTACGTCGCTCGTAGGGTGGCCCACACTTGAACAACTTGGGCTAATTAAAACCTTTCAAAACAACGCCACATGCTAATATAAAGAAAATTTTTCTAAAAGCTCCAAGTAGGATAAAACATTTCCAAGGAAAATATCCCAATTTGCCGCTTCCTGCAAAACCAGTGATCACACGTTGGGGAACATGGATAAACGCCGCATGTTACTACCATGTTAACTTCAACTCACTAAAGGAAATTGTAGCCAAGTTAAATGAAGATGCTACTGCGATTTAGCATGCAAATAATTTAACGAATATTCCAAATATTAAAAATTGTTTAAACTTCAGATTCGAAGGTTTTAAAATAATGACAAGAATGATAGAAAACCTTCAATGTCCAAATTTATCCTTGGAAGAAACATTTAACAAAGTAGATATTGTTCAAAAAACAATTAATGAATTCCGGGTGCAACTAGTGAGGTTAAGGTGCCTATGAATATTTTTTGAAATGCTTCCCTCACTTCTGTGAATGCGAAAGATCATTTTCGTCTCTCACATGACAATTTAGAAAAATACTTACTGTATACTTTGAAACTATGAACACTCAGTAAAAGTACAAAATTTGAAACTTGATAGTGCTGTGCGGATTTATAACAATTTATGTGTGAAATATGTGTAGATACATTTATTATACCAAAATACATCACAAACTCCTAAGGTAGGTTCGTATTACATTTAATTTAAACCCAAATTCCGATCACTGCATATAATAAACTTCTGTATTGACTAGTTACAAATTGTGCTTGTAGTCGGCTGTCAAATGTACAAAAACAGGCTCCCGTGGGCTCCTTGATGATGCAAGTTTGGGAGTGGTCTCAATCTCTTCGTTTGACCCTGGCGAAACACAATTTCGATGGTGGCACTCTCGAAAATGTTGCGTTCGGGTGCTGCACGCGATAAACAAAATGGCCGTCATCGCAAATACTTTTCCCATTTATCTAAGTAGAAACTGATAGAATGATGGGCTTTCCGAATACAGAACAAAACAAACATCACGAACTGTCCAACAACAATGTTTTGAAACTAAGAGAAGCGTTTTAAAACTCAACAAACCCCTTTCACTGCAAAAATCCTGAGCTCATTCATATTCTATCTCAGCGTGTCTTTCCACAGGAAGTACAAGTGTCTTTAGACAGCGTGGCAGAAGTTGGACAAGATCTCCATAGTACCTTCTTGCAACAGCGAGTTCAGAGTAACAGCACACAGTTTTGAGCTCCTATGAAGAAAAACGTAATTAAAACGTTTAAAGCAGCATGGAAAGAAAATTAAAATTACCCTCAAAAACAAAACTGTAGCCATGAAGACGGATCTGTCTCTTATTTCGAGGTTGTTGATAACATCCAGAAGCAGGCCTGACATAGATTTAAAGTCCAATTTGAGTAATTACGAGTTTTCAGCACTGCCGAGGTCGTTGTTTGCTGCTGATGGAAGAATGCATAATTGCCTAGCTAAATACAAACTTATGGATGCTCTAGAATCATTACAAACAAACCCTGCCCAAGAAAATGATGATCATAATGGCACAGGCGCTGCAAATTTAGAAGGGCATGAAGAACTACAGGAGAAAGCTGCCATAGTAGATGGCATGGCACTTCTTCATACCTACCACAAACCTAACTCAGTGAAAACATGCCGTGACCTCGGTGTAAGCTTCAGTAAATGGATTGGTCAGAAATTCAGCAATTATAGTGAGGTTCATGTGGTTTTCGACTCTTACAAAGAGAACTCATTGAAAACAGAGATGAGAGTAATTCGGCAAAAGGGCTCAGATCCAATCCAGTATAAAATCGGACCAGAAACAATAATTGGAAGTACACCAATGAATAAACTACTGGCTCATGATAAGACAAAGGATGAACTGACAGAGTTCCTTTCCGACCAGATTCTTCAATTCGGTGTGACCTATGGGAAGAAGTTCGTGGTCAGTTGGAAGGACAAAGCAGGTTCATCACATGGTGCTGATGTATCGAGTCTTTCAAGTACCCAGGAGGAGGCGGACATGAAGATCATACTACACGCTGCGTACTTAGCACAGAGAAGAATCAAAAACACCCATGTGTTTTCACCTTATACTGATGTTGTGGTTTTACTACTAAGGCGATATCCCCAACTTACACCAAAGTTTGGAGTTTTCCTTGGTCATGGAATGAAAAGGTTTGTTCAGCTAGCTTCAGTTTACAAAGCACTGGGGCCCCTGAAGGCCTCTGCACTTCCTGGATTACACGCACTTTCAGGAGCAGATGTAACAGGATCATTTGCCAACAAAGGGAAAGTAAAGTGGTGGAAGACATTCAATTCCGTAAGTGATGAGCTAATAAAAGCGTTGGCCAAATGGGGGATTACTCTTTATCTCACTGAAGATGTCGGAGCTAGCTTGGAAGCATTTGTTTGTCAGCTATATATCCCCAAAACAACGCTGACTGATATAGGAGCTGTACGATGGTTGTTGTTTACACAAAAACAATGTCAAGACGAGAACCTCCCTCCAACAAAATCTGCTTTGAACCCAGCTTTGTTAAGGGCTCATCTTCGGGCTTTTGAGTCGAATCAGGACCTTATTCAGCATCCCAATAACCCATCACCTACAGACTTCGGGTGGAAGAAAGTACGGAGTACATACGAGCCAGTTGCATGTACTATGCCCTGTGCTCCAGAGCTTTTATTGGAACTTTGCCGCCGCTCATGCTTTCAAAGGCGTTGTTCTTCTCCATGTACATGTCAGTCGAATGGATTAAGGTGTACTGAGATGTGTAGATGTGAGGGTGATCCTGACCGATGTGATAATATGGGAGAGTTCGAAGGTGATGAAGGAGACTTGGGATTAAGTGATATTTGTACTGACAGCGATGGTGACTAATTAAAAAATACGTTTATTTTTGTTTAATTCGATTCAATTATTATTATTTAGTTTCCTCTGTCTGTACTGTAGAATTTTTTTTTATTGTTTTCACTGTTAATAGATGACTTGAGTGAGATTACTGTTCATAGAACAACTTTTAATTTTTGTACCCCTATCCCATTTGAAAACCCTAAAAGTAACCTTTCTGAGAAAATGGTACGTCCTACATAAAAATATGTAATAGCCTTTTTTGTGTATAATTAAAGAATAAACATTTTTTGTATAACACATTTTTTGATACAACGGACGGTTACTTAGATAAATGGGAAAAGTATTTGCGATGACGGCCATTTTGTTTATCGTGTGCAGCACCCGAACGCACCATTTTCGAGAGTGCCACCATCGAAATTGTGTTTCGCCAAGGTCAAACGAAGAGATTGAGACCACTCCCGCACTTGCATCTTCAAGGAGCCCACGGATGTACATTTGACAGCAGACTATTGGTTTAAAATTCCCACCCGATATATATCTTTTTATTTTAGTAAGTTTAATTCAATCAATTAAAAATTTCATACAATACAGTTCGTAGAATGTATCTTGTACAATGGAGACAATAGAAGATTTTAAAAAAATGCTTATCGATTACCGCTATAAGGCTTCTATCTGATTTGATAAGATAATACGTTAAAAAAAAAACTAATAAGAGCCAAAACGAAAACACATGTTTTCTATTTATATGATAAATATACAAGATGTCCCGAAATAAAGCGCAAAAAATTGATTATTTTTCATATATTGAGGTGGGTTTTTTATCAATCCTTCGTCAGATCGAAACTTGAGTACGCATCGCTAATTTGGAGTTCCAGTTATGATGTTCACAAGAATAACTTGGAGGCAGTTCAACGTAGATTTCTTAAATTACTGTGGTTCATATCCGACGGTACTAGGGTTTCTGATTTCCCGACTTTTTTTAATTCCCGGGAATCGGGAAATAGAATTTGCCGTTCCCGGGAATCCCGGGATTCCCGGGAAACAATAAATTTTTCATATATTTCTTGAAAAACAATATTTTTTTTCAAAATGTCACACCATTCAAATATTCATTTTTTAAATGTTTGTTTTCTTCCTTTGGTCAAAAAGTAAATCCGTCAATTTTGTTTTGCTTTATTTATAATTAAAAAGACACAACAACACTAACTACAGGAAATAATACAATAACAAAATAAAACATAAATGCCGTCCGACGCGCACGCTCGGTAAAATTTCGGAGCGCGCGCGCGCTCTTCCACGTCTCCGGTTCACTCGTTGCAGAGTCGATTTATGTGATGAGAGCACGAAATTTAATATTTTTAAAACTTATTTTTATTTCCAAGGATCCGGGAAATCCCGACTGTTATTTCCCGGGAACGCGAACGATAAAAAGTGACACAATTCCCGGGAAATCCCGTCCCGGGATTCCCGGGACAGAAACACTAGACGGTACCTATCCAGTGATTGGTTTTCCGCACAGTAACTTGCTTGAAAGATATTCTATGACTACTCTTGAGGATAGGCGTACGTATTTTTCTCAAGTATTTTTGTTTAAATTACTACACAATGATTTTGACGCACCCGAAATAATTAGTAAGCTTAATTTTCACGTTCCCAGATTAACCTCTCGTAATCACTAAGTGTCCTATTTACCTACGCCGCGTACCAACGTACTAAATAATTCACCTTTATATACGATTTGCAGTACTTCTAACAAATTATGTAACTACTTCGATATTTTTAATTGTAGCCTTAGCGACATAAAACAAAATGTTCTAAATTAAATAACCAGTGAGTGTCTTTGTTTTTCTTTTCTTTTCTTAATTTGCTTTGAATCACACATATGTATATATAGTTTTTATATTTAAACATTTCCCATGTTATTTTTTTTTCTTTCTTCGTATCATTAGTTATTCATAGTTCGTACATTTAAGTAATTTTTTTCTTCATTTTACTTTCTTTCTATGTTGTTGTATATTATGTAATTAATCCTTTGTATGCCTTTATTCCTGTTCTGTAATTGGGTATCTTACCTGTTGAACAGTGTATGCAATAAATAAATAAATAAATAAATAAATAAATAAAATCATTTTCAATATAAGCCTTAAATATACCCCCAACAGTTGTGCTAGAAAATGATTTTTCATTTTTATTTCAAAATATCATAAATTGAAAACCAAATTAAGCACATCGTTTGCTAGCAAAATACAATTTAACAACATTATTCTCGTATCTGTTAATTTTCTATCAATAAAAAAAAAACACCAAATGTATTAATTAATTTGGAAACCTTCTTACTTCAGTTTGATTACGTAATTTCTTGACATTATAATTGGATCATTCTTTCGTAGTTCTAAGAGTTTTTTAATAGCATTTATTTAAATGCCTAGTTTTAGTATAAAGACATTTAATTTAGACTGAAAGTAAAAAAAACCCTGACAGCAAGAGGAACATATAGTCAGAAGTTCTGCAATTGCGCTTTGCTAAATGTTGATACTCTTCAGATGAGGTTAAAAAACAGGCAATATTTTAAAAAAGAGGGGTTGATTGTGACCGATAACAAGACAATAACAACAAATATTATACTAGACATTTAGAAATAGTTAGACTGGAGGAACACGAGAGTTCACAATGAAATTACCCTCTCGAGTTCCAGATTTAAATCCACCGGTGTTTTCTTTTGCGGTCGCATAAACAATGTTGTTTACTCGGCACCTATCTATAACATAAAAGTTTTAAGAGCAAGAGTTTTCAATGCTGTTGATCAAGTTCGAAACTCTTCACATATCTTAAATAGTCTGCTCAGTTATTTTAGGAAATGAAGTTGGACGTCTGAATTAGTAACTGAATTTACAAGACAAGTACTGTACCCATATCAGTATTTTAGTAATGAAGTTCTGACGAGTATATCATTTCAAAAACTATGTTAGCCTACTAGGTGCTTTAGACTAATTTCATCATGTCCATTGCTTTGGATTGACTATCTAGGTAACTGCAATTTCTTTCTGAGAAGCCGCTGATACTACGAAATCTTTTCAAAAGAAATAGTTTTTAAGTCAATCAAGGAATTTTGTGATTTCTTTGTTAATTTCGTCCATTTGTAAGTAAGCTGGTGTATGAAGAATTGCATTTAGGCTTTCCTTTATTAGTAAAAGAGATGTGACAATTTTGAGCTCTTCCATTCACGATACCGGAAACTACGTAACCAAGATCGCGCCGTTCTTATCATCCATCCGGGACCATCGATTGCTCACGTTCCGAAGGAACGTTTTTTTGTCTTTTCTTTTGCTTGTGTTTCTTTTTCTTTCAGTTTAATTCTAGGTCAGTAAGAAGGTTTAGGGCCACGAACACGCCAGGGGACCTACAAACTACGCGCCGACCGAGGTAGGCACACGGATCTCCGCTGGGGAAGAACCACGACAGGGAGGACATTAGGAGAAAGATCCAGCGGAAAAACAGGAGTATATGGTCCTTACGCATTCACAGAAAACTTACACGTACTGATGAGTTTCAGGTTCCACACCCCCACTACCGTTGGACCGATGAGGAGAGCCAGGTTCCGCAAGGAGGACGCCACGAGGTCCAGGGGAAGACCACCGACCGCGTCCAGAGCCACCGCCAACGAGTAGCCACGGAGAGCAATCCAGGGGGACAGAGCCAGTTACAACAGCAGGACGATTCAACCAGCGAGAGACGGGCTGCAGTAAACAATGCCGACAACGAGTTACTGCCAACAATGTGTCTTCCCATCCGCGAAGACGACATCGGGTGACTGTCCGGACCTTAGACTTGGTGTGCAGCGACGGAACTCAATGTAAGTGTCAGTGAACAAGTTACTCAGTGATCGTGACGGGAATCGCGGGGACCCTAGTAGATAATTAATTCTAAACTTTTGTAATCAACCTATGCTGGGATCGAATCAATTGTTTTAGTCATGAAAAACAAATATGCTTCAATCTAAGGGGGGGGGGGCAATGTAACAAAAGTCAAATTAAGGGAGCCAAGTCCGGCCCTGTCGCAACAGAATAACCGTATTCCGATCTTGGTAACATTTTAAGGGTCGAGACTTTAGTAAACTACAATAAAATACTGGTCATAGAAACATCTGTTTTATCTTGCGAACTGATTTACTTAGAGCCCAGAAAACGTGCTTTATTAACTTTACTCTTTATTAGGTAGTCGACGTTAGCCACTTGTAAACAATAAATAACCATCCAAATTGTTTTATGTCCAATTCGCCTTTCTTACTTGCAGTTATGGACACTTGTTAAATACGGCCTCGCCGGGAGGTCTAGTGAGATTTTCAAGACTAAAGCAGTTGATAGAGAATTCTAGGAACATATGTAATAGACCATAAGATAGATAGACCAAAGAAGGCAGATTTTTTCCCCTATACAAAGGCAAAGCAAGGAACAAAAGGGTTTTTTTTTTCCATCTGCTGGACTGGTATTAAAATGTTAACTTAGGCCATATGATAAATACCATGGTCCGTTAGGTAATTTCAAATGAGTACGGTTTAAAGTAAAGAAGATCCTAATTGGTCGAGGGTTTAAAGTTTACGGCCCACTTTTTGAAACGTATTATTTCGATGGAGAGGATATCGTTACTCTTGGCCTAACTTCTGTTCGGTCAGCATCTACCTACAGGGTATAGTAAATTCTAGTTTTGCGAACCTTTCTCAATTTTAAAGTTTAAGTACATTTGTTCAGTATTTTGCCGGTTTTAATAAGTAGAAAATTAATGTGTTGTAATTGATCTAGGAGCATTCGGTCGCGATTCAGCTAAAGATTTGAACTTGCCGCGGACCATTTCATTTCTTAATATTGTGTAATTACTGTTTGTTAATTTATTTAATAGTGTTTAAGTGTTTGTGATTGTCAATTTCATTTGCTTTCATTTTCTTATGTAAATATAGTGGTTTAAGTGTTTTGAGAAATCACGTGTTTTATTTGCTTGTCACGAAATTAAGTTCATTCCATATGCAATAAAGTTTGTTTGTGAAGTAACCTGGTTGAGGGACACCAAAAGGATATAAACACCTAGAAGGAAAAGGGTAAGCACAGTTTTGATTTCGATGGATATACTATAATATCGACGGAGTCTGCAAAAGTAATTGGGACACTCCGTACTCTGCCAATGGTAATGTCTGATTAAATCATGTAATTAGGGGAATAAAACCCCAGTTATTACAATTAGTAAAAGAGATGTGACAATTTTGAGCTCTTCCATTCACGATACTTTGAAATAAGAATTAATAACGGTTTTTTCGCACACGTTTTTAAGGGGCTGTAGTTGAACAGGGAAGGCATTGAAAAAATTCAGTTTGTTTTTTCTTATTACGTGATAACCTTTAAACTAAATATTGTGACATTTATAAAAATCATCAAGCGACGAATATAACAATTTTTCGTAATTATTTTATAAATACAAGACATATGATGGATATTATCATTTTCCTAATGCACAGGGCCGCTAGCGTGAGTTTTCAGAGTTTTGTTATTCTGTAACTGCAATTCATTAACATCGATTACTGTGTCAGAATAATTTTATCAGTAATAATGGTCATTACAGATATTGTACTAGAATTTGGCAAATATAAAGTTTTCTAAGTTACTTTTGTTGCTCAAATCCTAGTTCAATTATTGCCAACTTTCTTAACTCCTTACTGATTTAACGGTTAATACTTGTATTTCTGTCGATAAATTGTACTTCTACGTCTACTATCTTATTAACTAATAAATATTTCTACAAGTGGGTCTCTTACCTTCTGAGAATATCTAAACTTATGAAGGTAATTTTTATTGTTCAAATCCAGTCGCCTTCTTATTTGAATTAACACAAAACTACCTCTTGTCATATATGTATTGATAGCCTCGCCTAAACTTCACAATTTTAATATATCTATTTAAAAAGTACATTCTGACATAAAATAATAGAATTCACATTTGCACAGTTTTTTCTGTATGTATATTAAATAATAGTTAGATGGGGGATATCACAAATTTATTACTTCATCTTGCTTCTCAATCAATACTACAAGCATAAATAACAAATATACATCAAAGAACATTTACTGTTTCGAAAGTTTTCCTTAACATTGAGGTACGGATATGACCAGAAATTAAGTTAGTTCACGGCAACAAGTCAAAACATTACAGAAACAACATTTTACTAAAGCCTGAGGACGAAGTCAGCTGGACATATTGCAACTATGTTCGTATTTAGCTGAATCGATCAAAATATGTGATTTGGAAAATTGAAAAATTCAAGAACTTAACAGTTTTAAGGTAACTAAAAATAATTTCAAAGAAAAATTATTCACTTTTACTTTTGCACTAAAATTATCGAAATGATTGTCAGGATGCTTAAAGAAGCTATCTATATGAGTTCGATGGTTTTCCTGATTTTGTAAACGTACTGGCATCGAACCCAAATATATTTCCGTCGGCTCGCCTTCGAGCGACTACTATGGCGAGCCGGGATAAAAAGTATTTTGGGTTCGTCGGAATCGACCCTCCGACTTTGAATTTCTTGACTAATTTTTGGTACGTTCTGCTGTGCGTTTCCTATACCTCTGATTTTTTACATTTTGTTAATTACGCTCATAGATGAAGCAACATGATGAAATGAAGTAGTAACCCTGAAATGTAATACTGGATTTAACATATCGACTATTTTTATATTGTCAGTATATGGGCAGTCTTTACTGTTTGAAATAAGTACATTTTACAAATATTGTTGTGGAAATATGTATATGATATTAAATGATAATCTTATCTTATTTAATACTAATTGAGGTAGATATATTTCAAAAGTGGCTATATATTGTGGCTGTTCTCAATTGACACTTATTTACGGCATAATGTAAAATTCGCTGCACATTAAAATATATTTCAAAATACATCGATTTTATCACAACAATTTTTTTAGAAGCAAGGTGACTAAAACAGGTGATATCAATATAATAATTGAATTCAACTGCAAATGTTATTGTACTTTTTTAAATTTTAATTGACTCGATATTCAATTCCCCCGGTCAAAATAGACATTCAAGGTTACAATAATTCGCATAGAGCTGAACATCGGTACGAATGTTAGGAACACCATTATAGATGAAATGTGAAAAGTGCCCATCGATCCCACATCTGCAAAAAAAAATTATTCAAGGTCAAAGTTCGCAAATATGGATTTCTTGCACTTTTTAGTCAAACGGTAAATTTTATCATAAAAATAGGTCAGGCAAATTGTGGATCATGTAATATTCTATAAGAATTGTTCTTAGACTTTTTTTCCTAAGAATCACCATTTCTGAGATACAGCGATTCAAAAAGTTGAAAAAGTTGTATTCCACATAATATGCACGCGCGAGTACGCCGCCTATATACATCACTGGACCCGTAATACAAGTAAAAGTATTGATCTGTGTAACTTATACGTACAAATTGTACGATTCTGAGAATATAAACACAAAAGAAACCCAGTCCCTGATTTTATATGCCCGTATAACCTTGAACAACATCTGTCTGCTATTCAATTGTCCGCGTGGCAACGCTCGTTTACCTGCTCCCTTTTCAAAGACCTAAACGATATGCTATTAGTCTTGAACGTTCCTTCAGTGAAAACACGTGGCTATTGCTAATATTTCCTAACAAAATTTGTGCCGTTTTTAGTTTTTAAAAGAAAATGTTGCAATTTTGCTTCATTTGTAGTAAACCTTTGACTGAAAGTGAAATTGTTACTGTTTTTAAAGAAAGTAACTTTACTCCACAAGCTGTAATCACCAACGAGATTCGCTTCCTTCTTTCTGTATATAGAGCTCCAAAGTTTCGATACTTATCTTTTGTAAAAAATACCCGAAACAATAAACGAGTGCAATTAGCTTGTCTTCCTCCAACCTCTGCTTTTGCTCATCAACATCTATTTCGGGTATATTATCAAGGTCGTGTAGCTTGGGAATCAACTGGACCCAGGAGACTGGGGTTGGAAGTTAATTGACAATACATTGGAACTAAACCAGACTTTACTCCCACCTGCACCGGAAAAACTCGTCAATACAATTTTTAGCAATTGCAAAAAGGGGTGTAGTGCTAAGTGCGGCTGCAAAAAAGTTGGATTGTTTTGTTCATTAGCATGTACCAGCTGTCAAGGCCAGTCTTGCTCCAATGTTGAATCGCCATCAGAAGAGGATTCTTACGATATCAGCGAGGAGACATCTGATGCATCGCTGTTAGAATAATTTATTTGTATCCAGCAGGAAGAAGAAGAAGAAGGAAGAGAAAGAGAAGACAGCTGATTATATAAATCAAAGGATATTTCTTAACAATTGGTTTATTATAGGGGTGTTTAGGAAATTCTGCTGGTCATTTGTGGTACAAGGGTTGTACTTGAAAGATTTTTTTATTTCTAGTTGTTCTAGCAGATCTAAACGTTTACCTTTTCTTTCTGAATGAAGTAAATTTATGTTATCAGTATCTACGAAATGGTTATTTTCAATACAGTGTGTTGACATTCCTGTATTTCTATTGTTATTTAAGATTGATTTTTTGTGTTCTTTTGCCCGGTTGACAACGCTTCTACCACTCTGACCGATATAGACAGATCGCAATCATTACAATTAATTTTATATACACCTGATTTATCAATTTTATTTAGTTTTTCTTTGTTATTAACCAAAATGTTTCCTATATTTGTTTTGTTCACACTTATTGTAGAGATACCCAAATTATTCAATTTTTTAGAAATTTTGTTACTATATTTCGGAACATAATTAATAAAACTATATTTTGTAGGTTTGTTAGGCACAGTGAAAAATTCTTTTTGAAGCATTTTGCGCTGTTTGTTTTTGACCATGTTATCTATTAGTGACTCGTTGTATCCGTTATTTCTTGCAATTTGTTTAATTGTATTTAATTCTCTATCAAAATCACTTTGATCTAAAGGAAAATTCGTCAGTCTATGTATTAGACTATGAAAGGGTGAAATCTTAATTTGCCATGATTGCTGCGAATTATAATGTATTACTGTATCTGTAGTAGTAGGTTTGCGGTAGATGCTAAATTTCAACTGATTGTTATGTTTTTTGATATTCATATCTAGCAAGTTTAATTTACTATTTTGCTCCGATTCCATTGTAAACTGAATTTTACTATTAAAAGAATTTAAGAAATTAAGGTAATTACTTAGGTTTATTTCTGTACCGGTCCATATACAAAAAATATCGTCTACATATCGAGTCCAATAAAACACATGTGTATTTAAACTGTTATTGCTATTAAAAATTAAATTTTCTAGGTTTGACATAAATATTTCAGCTAACAAAGGAGAAATTGGTGAACCCATTGGTAGCCCGTCTTTTTGTCTAAAGAATTCACCATTAAACTGAAAATAGTTTTGTTCAATACAAACTCTCGAAAGATTTTTTAACTCTGTTTTTTCGGTTTCGCTGATTTGTGAATTATCTATTAAATTATTTAATATTTATTTTAGTTCTGTGAGCGGAACTGAGGTGAACAGACTTTTAACGTCAAAGGAGAATAATTTTGCGTTATTTGGTATTATTAAATTTTTTGTATTTTCAATAAATTCAAAAGAATTTTTTATGGAATATTTAGATTTAAAATTTATTAATTTTGGTAAAATATAATTTAGTTTTTTACATAATTTATAAGATGGAGCATTGATGTAAGACACTATGGGGCGTATAGGGTTATCTACTTTGTGAATTCACAAAGTAGATAACCCTTCAGAACTTTTTCAACTTTTTGAATCGATATATCTCAGAAATGGTGATTCTTAGGAAAAAAAGTGTAAGAATAATTTTTATGGATGATTGCATGATCTACAATTTTTGTCTGACCTATTTTTATAATAAAACTTTTGGCTGGAAAATGCAAAGAACCCACATTTGCTAACTTTGACCTTGAGTAAATATTTTTGCAGATGTTGGATCGATGGGGACTTTTCACATTTCATTTATAATGATGTTCTCAATATTCCTACCAATTTTCAGCTCTATGCAAATTATTGTAAGCTGACCCCTATTTTTTGAGCTATTTTGACCGGGTTATCATGCTTTGAAATACCACTGCATGAACGACGAACTTTAAAAACTATGAATGTTTAAGGTGTACCTAAATGAACTATCAGAAAGATTATACAGATAGCGGCAGCCAAACGCGTACACAGACGAATTTATAGATATCTAGACATTTCATATTCCCAGGTGCTAAGCAGATTGAATGTACGACACAAAGGAATGTAGATGGTGACAACACATATTTAATGCACATAAAAGACGCCATAAAAACCGACAATAGATCTTTGTCTCCTTAGCATGAATGATATCCCACAAAGCCGTACCTAAAATTGTTGAGCACAATAACATAACAGAGAAAATGTTATTATTTCTTATAGTGATAAATTAAGAATTTGTACTCTGTTTATATAAATTTTAAAATGTTTCACTAAAATGCACCAAATGTCTCTAATAGCATATAAATCCTACGGAAAACAAAATGAAACGTTTTTAATTTTGCACTCACGAAATTATTGGATAGTAGAGCACTACATTACAGGAATTTGCATACGTATGTACCTATATCTTAGACAATGATGACCTACAAACAATTACAACTGGAATATTGAGTTAGGTACACTTATTTATTTGCTATTATCTCATTGACTTTAAATAATACATGATTTTAAATACCTAACATATAAGATAAAGAACCCATCATCCTATGAAACAATGCTTGCCAGCAATATTACATTAGTTGCTTTCATAAATATATCGTTATATATCTTACAATATTATTCCTCTATCTTTCTCAACACCTCACCTCCCCAAAACTACTTAGGAAGTGATAGATAACATATAGACTATAATTGGCTATTCTTCATTCCTACCTAAGCTTCATCACAATTAACATTAACATAAACACATCACATATATTAGACTACCCACCCTCTAAACCCAAAGCCCCGACTGTCCGGATGGGGTTACACTTTAGAAAATTGCAGACACCATCCGTTACTCAACCGAGATTGCCAGTGTTGAAGCTGGAGATCAAACCCAGTATATGACAGACAATATGACTAAGTGTGCTAGCTACACAACACGCCATAGCCCACTGCTCTATCATGCCGAAATAATAAAGATAGATGTCTGTATTTTAAAAGATACTAAACTTGTGCCAGTCTTGTCAGTCAGCCTCAGAAAATGCCACTTTAGGAAGTATTTTTATTGTCCATTTTTCAGGTATTTTACACAAATGTGCAAATATATAAAGAAATCACATAAACTATCATGGGGATATTTTTATAAACTCTTAACAACAGTACAACACGTAGAGAGAACTATTTTTACAAAAAGGCACACTGTCCACGAGTCGTAACGGCATAGATGCGTCAGCGTAGCGTACGCTTGAGATCTGTCGAGCGACGCGACGAAGAGGAAGTATATGTTTTGTAAAACTATATTAGAAATCGACGAAGAAAAAAATATTTATTACACTCATATATTGAAAGGAATATTAACTGTCAGCTTTTCATCGCTGCCAGGGAATTGTCTGAAGATGATTATATATTTCATATTTCATACGGTGTACAGAATTAGTAAAAATATCTATCAAAACCTAATAGAAATTGTAGGGCCACACATTCAAATTATAATTAAACAAACACATGTACTTTTCCACTTCTTACACAAACTCTGATGCAGACATGATGTCAACTATGCACCATACGCTTAAAGCGGTGCAAAAGAGTACGCAAGGAGACGATACGATAACGTGCTTCTGTGAAAACGCGCCGATGTCGATTTATAGACATATCCCAATGCTTATACATTGCCTGCGACATGCAAGCGTGCTCCAATCGTATTTTTGCCGAATAGGCGTCGCTGACGCGACGATTCATGGACAGTAGGCCTAAACGCCCCTTTTGGATATCAAGAAAAAAGAGGAACTTCAGAAGTTAATAAAAGTGTCTGGTTTAATCATGGCAGACATTTGAAGTTACTTTCTAGGGATATGGTACACCAACTTTCACAAATAATAATTAATCATACATCAACTATTTAAAGGCAGATATCCCTTGCACCAGAAATAAATGTATTTTACTAGTAGTGGTACTACTGACAGTGTAGTTCTTGGCGCTTTTAATTCTGAGAAATGGTTTAGGTAAATTATTCAGTCCCAATTAAGGCTAATATATTATAATATATAATAGGTAATGTTCTGGGACGGTCTTTTCAAAATAATTTATATTTAGTTCGAACTTTGTGCTTCATCATAAAACATAATTACTCATTTTAGTGTGTTACCTCGTCTCTGTATAGATGGGCACTTTATAGGTGGTGGTGATTTAACGTGGTGGAAATAATTAAAATGGTTAAATGTTGTGCTGCAACAAGTGACAGAAAAATTATTACTCGCAATAACTTTGCTTGAATGACTTTGTTATCACTATTACTAACATCTGGAATACCAATCTCTTCTTGTTACCTATTATCCTTGTTCATTATTCGATTTCAACACAGTGTCTTAATATTATCAACTATTAGATTAGATTTAGAAAAGAGAAGTTGGCTGATTGGCCTAGACCAGCACGACCTTCTGTGGATGTATTGTGGCGGTCCTCTTCTAGTTTTCCTTAGAGCTCCATATCCAGCTTTGTCCCTTGCAGCCTTGATAGGAGACTCATAGCATAGCTACCAGCCCTTGGTATCCCTCTCCAAGTAGTTGGAATCTTATAATGGTACAATTGTATACTGAGGTTTCCTCTTCCTTTTAGAATTTGAATGTTGCATTCTGTGTCGGACACTTTAGACTCATATGGTCATCGGCATATACGCCGATGGTGCACCAATCCGATGTGTAGCTATCGGACGCTATAAGTATGTGGAGCCTAAAAGGGTATCCTCACAACGGGCCTGGATGATCACCTGGATGGTCGTCGGTGGACTAGGTGGTAGAGTTAAAAACCGCTAGATACTCGCATGTCGATGCATGTAGATTGTAGGTGGTGAGATGGCAATCAACTCGCGGAGTGTGCATATGTGTAGTTAAAATTGATGATTCAAGTAGTGACAGTGATGATTTTTATTTGTTGGAAAACAATACTACAAAGTGGTTCTTACAACAAAAAGCTGAAAAAATGTTTACGGTATATCCTATTAATCAAGGCAGACAAGAATTTGGGGAATACCATCATTTATTCAAAGAATTGTGTAATTATCCTGATCGCTTTTTCTCATATTTAAGAATGCAGCAGGAAACTTTTTATTATATATTAAGGATGATAGCCCCGCGCCTACAAAAACAATGGCTCAACTGTCACAATCAACCAATTTTACCAGAAGAGCAACTTGTTGTGACGTTGCGGTAAGTCTTTTGTTTTTGATTTTTATTCTCAATGCATATTAACAACAAATAATGCTTTTAGATATTTATGTACAGGCGCATCATTTGTACACTTAGCATTCGAGTTTCGAATGGGAGACAATACTGTGGGAAAAATTGTGAAGGAAACTGTGGTGGTGATTTGGGAAGTGTTACAACCTATTCATATGCCAACCCCTAAGGCTGAGGATTTCAAAGAAATTGCCAAGGAGTTTTACGAAATATGGAATTTTCCAAATTGTATGGGTGCCATAGATGGGAAACACATACGTGTTGTATGCCCGAAACATTCAGGCACTATGTACTTCAATTACAAACATTTCTATTCGATTGTATTGTAAGGTGTCGCAGATGCTCGTTATAGATTCATCATTATAGAAGTTGGCGGATATGGAAAGCAAAGCGATGGAGGTACATTCAGATCGTCCGCAATGTTTCAACTTTTATCAAAAGGTCGTTTAAATATTCCTCCAAGTGATTTTCTGCCTGGTACAAAAGTAGAGATGCCTTACGTTTTTATCGCCGATGACGCCTATCCGCTATTGGATAATTTACTAAAACCATTTGGAGGTGACTATCTTGATTTTGAGAGTGAATATTTTAATAATCGGCTGTCAAGAGCCCGAAAAACAATTGAATGTGCATTTGGAATGTTATATTCCAAGTGGCGTTTGATATCAAAAGCTAAAGAAACAAATGAAGAACTAGCCGATCATATTATAAAAGCGGTGTGTTTGTTACAAAATGTGATAATAGATAAAGAAGGATTTGAGAGACATTTGACAGAGGTGGTACCAATTCCAGATGAATTAAATAGAGGTTTTAGTATTATGAATGCGGGCCGACCTAGAGATACTGCGAAATTCATCAGAAGTACATTTAAAACCTTTATATGTCATAATCGTATTGCTTACGTAGAAAAATAATATAGTTAAGATTAATTATGCATTTATTATTACTCAGTCTTAAGTATCATTACAACATTAATGACAATTTTTGTATTAGAAAAATAGTACATAAATAGTAAATAAACAGGATACTTCCTAATCTTAATCAATATTTTACTTTTATAAATTTTCAGTATTCGATAACCAAAACGTCATATTTTGGCTCTCAGAACTTGTGGACAACGGGCTACTGGGACTTGCTAACGAAGTAGAATGACCTCTAGTATTAGTAGTATAATTCCATTCGGTACTTGCATCATTTGGAGAGACATCCAATGATCTGTTAAAGGCAAACTTTTGTACAAGTTCTTGGACTTGACTTCGAAACAATAATTTTTCATGAGAAGGTATCTTTGACACGAATGGTAGCAAGCTCTCAAAGAACATTTTGTCATCATTTGACTCTGGAATTGTGCTTTTCTTTGACATCTTCTGCTTTAGATATTCCAATTTTTCTTTCTCGATATTCAGCAAAGCTTTACCATAGACTTCGTTTGGGCGACTGCGCTTTCTGTTCGCCAAAGCTACTCTAGGTTCTTCAACTGTTTCGGCACGTGGAGACAATGAAATCGCTCTGTCTGATGATTCTTCTGTTATTTGTTGGTTATTCTGTGGTTTTTCCACGATTACCTCACTATTCTGCGACTCTAAAGCAGCCGCTTGTGATTCGTCACTTTCTTCATTTCGTCCGGTTCGGTACTTGCCTGGCTACACCGTAGGTTTCCATCATATTTTCTATTTGCTAGCTGATCTTTTAAAAACAGCATTAGTGGATAAAACTGCCAGCTTGACTTTACTATGGTTCCTCCCGCATTCCCTGACCTCTTTTTTGGCAATTTTGCCATCTAATTTCTCATATAGTCACGTAAATATTTCCATTTTTTTGAAACAATTTCCTATAAAATTTTGGTTATTTAATAATGTCACGAAAATAATCTAAAATTTTAACTTAGGATTCACATTCATTTCTGCGGCAATACCATCCCATAATTTACCCACAACAAATCTATTTTGATGGTCCGGATGTGCCTGATTCCAAAGAGGTGGTTTGCTGTGCACAAGACTTATCAATTTTTCTACATCCATCTAGCACGCTGGTCGCTTGAAGAATGCAACATTTCATTCTTACAGCGACCAGCGTCACGGTCTGCTAGCATACCAGCGATCGGACTTGCGCGCACGTGCGGTACTCCATAAGAAACTACGGAGATAAAGCTTGCAGCCACGTAACCAGCTAGGCTACCGTCTACCATCCAGGCCCGTTGTGAGGATACCCTAAAGGAGCTATGCCGGCACCTATAGAACAGGCCAAATTGTCATCGGTGGCAGTCTACCATCAGCTTTACTAGCAAACACATTTACTCTCTAGAAGATACTTCGCTTCTGCAGTAGTCAACTATAAACCAGAGTTTTATTATTTCAACGGTGGTAGAACATTACCCTAAACCGTTTCCATTGAATAGAAAAAAATAATTAAGGAAGGGCAAAAAGTCACACTTATGCTACCTTGCCGTTGGCAGGCTCAACATTCGGAAAGAGGAGGAAGAGTGTCAACGCCAACCCATGACATCAACATGAAATTTGCTGCCAGTGAAGAGGATATCTTTCCATCTCCTTTACTCCCGCTGCCAGATTTTCCGATGCTACCAAATCCTTTACACGTTGACGCCGAATCACCATTGGTCCTTCAATTAGTGCAGATCCTGCAACAAATCCTTCAGACTGTTGGCCTGATATCCGAGGCATTCGGTCGTCTATCATCTATCCACGCGTCATTAAGATAACTATATTATGTCGAATCCCAGCTAATGGCAAGTCCAGGAGCTGAGTCACGTGGACAATATGTGCCTTAAGGCGACAATGTCTGGTTAGAAGATTCGCTATTTTCCTAATGGGTATTTTATTTTGGTGTAATAGATCTTTCGTAAACTTAGCCGACTGTTCTTTAATATTTGACCTGTTTTTGTCAATGGAAACTTTTCCACCATTCCAAGAATTTATTTTGTACCCATTTATTATGGATGCCCATATACTATCAACTTCTCCAATTACCTTATTTCCTGATATCCATACTCCACAGTCACTATACTCTGACTCCCTATAACTTCACGGATGTTTAAGGAGTCCTATACGTGTTCCGATTCGACTTGTATGGAACCGATTCCTTTATAACTGCTTAACTATTGGGGACTTATTGCTATTTAGAGTATTAAGTTCAAAAATAGAGTATTTCTGAGTAATAAGTAATATTTTTGGTCTTCTTGGTGCAGCCTAAATGGTAAAAATATTTTTTTGTAGGACATCAGTACTATTTATAGGCAGCTTAATGATCTTGCTATATTAAGTTGCCCTAATGTTGAATTTGCTGCGAGTAAATAGAAACTTTTTGTAATTAAACACGCTATCCACAAAAATTAACCATCTTGATATTTCCACCTAAATGTGCACAAAATATTTCTACGTAAAAAAAGTTATATATTTTTTAAGCCGCAAAAGCTGTTACTAAGATAAGTGTGTTAGAGTTAATCACCTAATATCTAAGAATGAATTTATTAAAATTAATGGCTATTATTTATTTATTGGTCTTTTCACCACATTCGGTTATGTTTAATATAGAGTTCAATTTTTCACTAATAGACAAAGGCGTCCCTAAACCTAATATTCAAAGAATTCCATTTCTTATCGATATAGTTTCAATATTTATTTAGTTTTAAAGGCCACTACAGGGGTCCTAGAAATATGGGGTTATATTTCGGACGCGTACAGTTCGGATCAAGTTAACACTAAAAGTACGAGTAATGTTTTCTAGGACTCGTCACTTTGCAGCTATTTTCCCTTAAAACTTAAATCTTGCAGATACGTTTTGCTCATAACTTCCGAATTACTGTTTTGATTATAATAAAACCTGGATAACTTTCTAAAAAATATCGACTAAACAACAAATTCAATTCAAAAAGTATTTTTTCTTGATAAATATAAGAAAAGAGTTTTTCTGGCCCTCATGCCCGCAGCCAGTCAGACTTCCACGACGTAAGACGCTGTGGCAATTGAAGGACTTGATGGAGCGAAGCCAGATTAACTAAAAATAAAAACAATAAGACAATGAACTGGCTTCTTTCTCGTGAGGCAAATTAAAACGGTGGCAGAGAAGTAGCAACTGCTATAGATTTCATGAGGCCCTCAGACATACTATACAGCAAAGGAAATCCAACTAGAACATTATATGAATCAATGTCAAGACGCTGTGAATAAAATGGAGAAGAAAAGTGAACTTACAAAGGCAATGTTAAAAATAAAGCATTTGTATTTTTTTTAGTTATTGGCACAGGAAGAGGTGACAAATGAGAAACCTGCTTAGCATAATTCGCTAAACTTGAGTTTAAAATGTTTGAGTTTGTTAGCTTAATTAACATTTTATGAACAGAAGAAACAAAAACAAGGAACAAATAGGCATGAGAGGAAAAGAAGAAATGGATAAGAAAGAACGAGTGAAATTTGTATTATTCTGACAAGGTAGAGAGGCTCTTACGCACATTGTCACGATACTAACGGACTACATTAAAGTTACATCGGAAAAATTGTACTAAGTAATTCAAATTTGGTGATAGTCCGCTAACAAACAGCATTACGTGAATTAGAAAGCATAATGCACCTTTTCGTACAAAATGCAAATTACCAAACCTGGCGTTGACAATCTTTTGGGAACATATCTAGCCACATCCCATTTCACTGGCCAATTGCAAAAAACTCACAAACCAGTTTCCGATCATTAGCTCTTCGTTACATTTTGTTATTTTGTTGTTGTTGTTTCCTTTGAATATAAAAATCTTTAGAAATACAAATATCTATACGTACTATAAATTATGCGATCTGATGTAGATTATCTTCTCTTGCTGAATTGTATGTAACCTTATATATCTGGCGATATTTTTCTATATGCTCCAATTAGCTTATTTTGTTTGGTATATTTTATCTTAAGCACTACTTAATTCACCCATTCTGTGAAAGGGCATTGTGTTTTATATCTCATTTTCTTTTTAATCCAACGTAACCACGCGCCGGTAAGCCCTTCCATTGCCACGCCGATTCGCACTTTGAATGTCTTACAGACTTCGGTGAATAGTCGGGGTGCATACTTATATTATGGAAATATCTAATACATATGACAACATACGTAAGTTCAAGTTAATTTGTTTCTGATTTGATTTTTGATAAAATTACATGTAAGTAAAAGTTTAGGTCTCTGACCTAGACGAGATACTAAAACCGTCACATTTCTCAATATTCTGTATACTGTCCCTTCATCACAATGATCAACAGCAGTTTGATCATTATAAGTAAATAATTTTTAATCTTTAATGACAAGTAACTGTCAAAGGACCGACGTTTTATGAAAAATGTTTACCTCTAGATATTTTTAGCGTTATATAGATCCAAACTATACGCCCACCTGACCCTGTATATGAAAATTTGAAGTCACGACCGCCATAGTTTTATATTCATATTAAAATACATAGAAAGTGTAAATCGCTATCTCCTCTACTTGACCATGAAGAGTAAATATATTTTTAAATATTTAATAATACTTTGATGCCAAAATATAGCCATTTTCAAAAATAATACTATAAATCTTTAAACAGGCTGTGACATTGCTGGATCAAACTGTGCATAATTCTCCGTCTTCTCGCCGTATACTTTCTTAGAGTTTTCAACAAATTCCATAAGTCCCTTCGACATGGCATATGGGCGAGCCATACCATCGTTAAGAATACTGTCTTCGCAGAAGCAGATAAATATTGTATCGATGGTAGTCTGAAAAAAAAATGAAAATTAAATAAAAAATTTAAATTAACAGGAAAAATGCATTCTTTTAGACTAACAGTCCAACGCATTTAGATTTTTATTTCTGAAAATTTGAGATAAAATTTCACACATCACTTTTTTAGCCAATCAGAAGTTTGTTCTTGGTTTTGTTACCACAGCTACTCAAAAAATTTCCGGAAATTTTTATCCTTCCTGAGTGAAATTAATAAGTGGAACTTTTTCTGTCAAATTTGACATTTGGTTTTACATGAAAGTACATATTTAGATGTGAAATTTTCTTACCGAATTCCCACGAGCTTAAATTTAATGTCCGGAAATTTCCCCTCGTTCATGAATATTTTAAGATAATTTTCAAAATATTCAAGACCTCGAAAAAATTTCCGGAAATAATTTAAGTATTAGGGATATTATAAGTGACTATTCTCAAAAGCGGTATAATAGTAGCTGTAATAGTAAATAGTAAGGGATGGCTTCTTCGAGACCTCATCGTTTTATGCTCTCTCAGATATTTTTATTGTTTTATGAATGATAACCCTTCACAAAATCGACTTCTGGCCGGACACCTCCCGTAGTACGTTAAAGAAAAGTAGTTATAGCAGCGTTACAAAATTGTTTTTAGATTGAGAATGTTTATTTAAATTTAAACATTTTGAATACAGAAAATATTTCCAGAAAAAAATTCTCGTCAGTTAATTAGCTTGCTTTAAGGCGATAGAGACAGCTGGTCAATAAATAGTGTAAAAATGAGACACATGTGTTTACAAAACAATATAGACATACTGACTGTCTTGGGACTTAAAGCAATTGTGTGCAGCGGAAGTTCTTTAAGTGGACAAGGTCAACCCAAGAAGGAAAAGAAAATGAAACTGCAACCTCAGGACCAGGCGCCACAGAGAGATAATTATATCAAATTATTTTATTTTATTTTATTTTTTCTGATTATTTTCTTAACTTTACCAATTTGATTTCTATAAACTCAATGTATTGATTCAAAACCTAATATTTTAAACAGTTTCCTATTAACCTCAAAAATGAACCTGTGCTGAACGGAGGGCAGGTAGTGAAACAGAAAAATACGCGGAATTAGAAAACGAGAATTGAAACTAATTAATAAGTTGAAACTAATTACTACAAATGAAACCAGTGTACACGGTGTACAAAGTGTTCTCTCAGACTTCTTTCTCATAACCGCTGTAAAGCGCTCCTTTCTACCGCAAGACGGCACTTCCTTGCACTTCCACCGTAAATGGATATTTACCTGTGGAACGGTTGGTGAATGAGGGCTCCCTGCGGCGAGCGAATGTATGTATGTCTTGGTAGGCAAATAAAGTGAACTCAAGGTGGCAGAAGGAGGTGTACACTGCTGGATTCAGAAACAGAAGTAGAATACATGAGGAAATGATGATAGATGGAAACTTAAAAGAAGTATGGAAAGTAAAAAGAAGCATCTTGCAAACACCTACACTTCCCATTCTATATTCCTACCCCATGCGTCGTGTGGCACTCGCTGCTGACAACAAGCATGTCACATGTCCAACCCAGCATATGGAGCCGGTCCGGCGGTATATAAAACATCCAAGGTTTGGTTCCGGCACGCAGGATACCGGAATCGGCAACAATGCTCACCTTTCGATGGCAAGTCAATCAATCAAGAAGAAAATGTTTCCAAATTTGGAAAATTTTCATTGTATTTTATGTTAGAATTCTAAGCTCATCGTTACAAATTCTTTTTCGTTTTTAAAACGTAAATATATGCTCCCTAGATAACAAAATAACCTTCCTATAAAGTTATGATTGTAAACAAAAGTACCATAAGCCGTTAATAGGCGGGTTCGGTCATAAAAGAAAAAACATTTTTCTTGGCAGATGTGAAGTTAAATAGTCAACAAAACACGCATGTGCAAAAAAAAAATGAGAAAAAAAAATTGCAGCGCCTACAATTGCCAAATTAAAATTCCGTGATAATGGTGGAGCCCACAACGGGATTGACGTCAGTGGCCTGATAAAAGCTCCGGCTCCACCCTACGCGCACGTATCCCGCATAGCGCAAGCAGCGAATCACTATAATATTTAAATTTTGTGACATTTATCGGTGGCGGGTGGAGTTTCTTAAAGTCCTAGTCGTGCAATGCAACCGGGGGTACCAGAAAGCCGATTCCCGAAACTTACCTCATTTAAATGTGCAGATTGTGGCATATTTTTTATTTGTATTGTATTTGTATTTATAATTTAGTGAAGTTTCGGTAGAGTTTAAACAAACTAACATTTGAATACGTATATAAAACAAACAATCTGCTAGACAGGTAACTTTCACCGTTTGTCTGTAAACTATTTTGTTTCCTGGCAATAAATTATTATTATTTATTTATTTTTTTATGGATTTATTTATATTTGTTAGAATGAAAATAGGCAAAGGTACAAGCAACTGACAAATATACGTCGACGTTTTCACGCTCCGGCGTCTATAAGTTTACCTTGTGTTTACTAGAGATAAAAATAAAAAACGCCGCATGTACAAAGCAGATTTAATGGAACCGCCGGCGTCGCAGGGACTCCATTGATGGGGAATTTTTTATGACAAGTAAATATGAGGTAAACTATACCGATTTCAAACTTTAAACTTATATGAAAAGCATTAATTGCTAACAGTAGGTATATTATATATTAAATAGCGTGAGCTGCAAAAGCCCTTTGAATAATTGCAAATAAATTTACACTACGTACCCACTTTTTACAGACAGGAAGAGAAGATTAAGGAGAGCGCTCAGCGCTGTCGGGCCACTGACGTCACCGCAGTAGCCTCACGCACAGGTACGTTTTTAGCCTCGCGGCGACGGGAAGATTTTCAAGTACCAACAAAACCTTTATTTTTGGACATTTAATTTTTAAATTTTATATGTTTGTTTTTTTCTATGGTTTCTATCGATTTAAAGAAAAAATTGATAATTACCGAACCCGACTATTCTTGAGGGCCCAAATGATTTTTTGTTTTTCTTATATTTTTTTTATCCTATCACACAAGAAGTGTAAGAAGGCTCATATGAATTGATTCTTGGTGATTTCTTTCTTATTAAGTGAAAATAGTGATGTTTGCATGTATGTAACGCTGGGTTAATTCATAGTCATTAAGCAAACAAATTAAAAAATGAATGAATTTCTTCATAATATAGAAGTAACTAAGAAAAATTTAAACAAACATCATTTTTAATGAAAACATTGAAAACGAACATTGTAGTCAAAAACAGTCCTATGCCGCATTTCACGCACATGGGCAAGGTATAGTTAGGTATAACTGCTTTCTTGTGACACAGGTTCCACTTTGCAACTGTTTGGGATAACAGTCACAACATTATTATCTAAAGAGAAAAGAAGTCCTGCAGTTTATAGTCGAGTCCAAACCACTACTTGATAATTCTGTAATTGAAATTATTTGGCAGTAAACAGGGTTCGAACCCGCTTCGCTAGGTACGCAACTTTGCAAACTAACCGCGCTAACCCGCTGAGGTACCGTTCCCCTAATAGTAATGCAATTAGAACAATTATTTGCTAATTGTACTCACCTGAAATAATGCAAAGAAAGTCATAGAAATGCACAAAGCCATGAGGAATACAAGAACTAACGTTACTGGTACGTACTCCATATCTTCACCCTGTAAAAATAAGAACAATCTATAAATAAGAGTGAAACGCAATAAAATGTCAAAAATTAAGGAGCCTGTCTTCTCGAAACAGAAACATTTTCTTATATAACCGCTTGTCCTTAGCTTCTTTATCTCCAAAACATATGGATTTAAAATTTTCCAGTAAATAATAAGGTATTTCTTTGAATATCTTGAATTAATGAAGATGTTGAAACAGAATTGTGGTTGTACAGTACACCAGTAAGAGCCGTTATACATGGGACTGATGGTCGGTCCTGATCATCTGTGAGGGCCATTATGTTTATACGGCATTTCACATGTACAGTCGATATAAACTTTGGTGTGGTGTGTAGGTCGATGCGAGGGTCAGTGCTAGGGTCGTGCTAGGTCGGTGCTAGGGTCGGTGCTCCGTAGTGGACATGCACTAACACCGCACTGGCGGTACGCTAGACAGTGCGCCGTAGTGGCCACCATCATTTGATAATACAGCCGATATAAATGTTTGGTGCGGTGCGTAGGTCGGTGCGAGGGTCAATGCTAGTGTAGGTGCTCCGTACTGGACTTGCACTAACACATGTATCCTGATCTGACTAGGGATGGCTGATCCGAATATTTTTACGGATCAGTTCGGACCTAGTCCAGTCCAGAGAAGAACCTAGTCCAAAGATCAGTTTTAGTTCCTAGTCCATGCTAACCAACTCGTTCGGTGAACGGCCGAGCGGACTGGACTGGACTGAATTACAGGAGGACTCGTAATCTCTTACTATACAGACTATACTAGTCGTACTCGATCGTCTCGATCAGCATCACGTAACTTATGTAGGTACTCTCCTCTATCACTCACCATAGATTAGAGATTTATATAGGATAATCACTCACCTAGAACCAATTGCATTTGTTCCCGCCAACCCTACCTAATTATTTTTATTGAAGTAGTCCGCCACTAGTCCCTGTCATGCTTATGCTAGTTATAATATAGTACTAGTTATGCTTTAGTTCGTTAATAAGGTTTGTGTACACGGCTGTTAGAATAATGTCGACGAATAATAAACGAAGTCCGATATGGCTCTATTT
This sequence comes from Stenurella melanura, assembly GCA_963583905.1. Lineage (NCBI taxonomy): Eukaryota > Metazoa > Arthropoda > Insecta > Coleoptera > Cerambycidae > Stenurella > Stenurella melanura. Next base: position 202,946,775 of record OY757309.1, read on the forward strand.
TTCAATAACGGATCCCGAAAAACAAATGTGTAAATGTGATATTTGTAAACAGCAACTGTGTTATAAACATTCCGTGTCAAATTTGAAAAAACATTTTAAAAGAATTCATCCATCCGTGAACATTTTTCCACAAAATTCAAGTTCAGAAAACAATCCGTCCACATCCACCAGTAGCGATAATATTTTGAAACGTCCATTAACAATAACAAATGATGATGACAATAATGATACAACTGCTGGACAACCATCTAGTTCAAAAAGACAAAAATTAGTTCATTTAAATGCTGAAAATAATGATGTACCAAAGAAAATATTCCAAGAAAAAATTTCATGTTATATTACAAAAAAAATTACAGGAAATATTAAAAAGAAAATTGATGCCGCTTTACTGGAACTATTCATTATCGACTATCAGCCTTTACGTATAGTCGAAGACAAAGGTTTCAGAAAATTTGTACATTCCTTGAATCCGTCCTATGAATTACCAAATAGGCACACCATATCAAATACTTTAATTCCGCTGGAATATGAAAAATGTTTACAAGAGGCCAAAGAGCAAATGAAGGATGTGACGAATGTGTGTTTAACTACTGACTGTTGGACATCCGCAAAAACGGAGAGTTTTATGGCTGTGACTTGTCATTTTATTGATAACGATTATAAAATGAAATCTGTTCTTTTAAGCTGTGACATTCTCGAAGAAAATCATACGGCTGTGAATTTAGCCCATAGGCTTAGAAACGTTGTAAAAGAATGGGACCTGGAAAAAAAGGTAATATTAACCATATCTGATAATGCCAGCAACATTAAAAATGCTATTACAAAAGAGTTGGGTTGGAAGTTCTTTGGTTGCTTTGCGCATACATTAAATCTTGTAGTCCGTGATGCACTAATATTGATACAGCCCATTATAAATAAAGTAAAAAATATAGTTTCCCACTTCCGACGAAGCTGTCTCTCAAATTCAAAGCTAATGAACTTTCAAAAACATGCTGGTATTGAAAATCCTAAAAAATTAATTCAGGATGTATCTACACGCTGGAATTCAACTTTTTTTATGCTTGCGAGGTTCATAGAATTGGAAAATTGTGTTAGATCAACAATTGGGCTTTTAGACGAAAACTTACCATACATATCAACAGAAGAGTGGATCGTCATAAAAGAGGTCTGCGAAATATTAAAATATTTCGAAGAGGCCACAAAATCGGTAAGCGGCGAAAATTACATATCGGCGTCACTTGTCATTGTTTTAAATCGTGGCTTATTAAATGTATGTGATAAATTAAAAGAAAAACCCTACAATCAAATATCACTATCTGTGTTAAATTGTTTAGAAAATGGTTTACGTCAAAGACTAGGCAATGTTGAATTCAGTAATACGTTAGCTCTTTGTACATTTCTAGATCCTAGATTTAAGATCTATGTTTTTAAACACGCTGATGCTATTGAGAACATCAAAAAAATTGTTACTAATGTTGTAACGGAAATGGTAAATAAGAGCCAAGAACAGAAACAAAAATCCAATAATTCTGTTTCTAATAATAACGAGGAGCAACAACATAAAAAAAGTACAAGCTTATCTTTGTGGACATGCCTGGATGAAACAGTCGCAGAAAGTAAACCAAAATCTTCCAGTACATCTAGCAGGAGTAGCAGGGCGATCATGGAAGTTCAACGATATTTAGAAGATGACGTTTTGGATCGACAAGAAAATTGTCTAGAATGGTGGAAACAAAATCGTTATAATTATCCATTTTTGAGCCAACTCGTTCAACAAAAATGCTGTGCTCTAGCGACCTCAGTTCCGTGCGAGAGGTTATTTTCAAAAGCCGGCAACATTTTAAACGAACGGCGAACACGACTAAGTTCAGATAAGTTGAAAAAAATTTTATTTTTAAATACCTGCAGGATGTAAATATAACAATAACTTTTGTGATATGTTTTTATAGTCATATATGTATATTTATATGTTGTTTTTTTTTTCCGAAGAATGTTTATTTTACATTTTTGTTTTTATATTTAAAAAAATTGAAAATTCATTCTTTTTTTTGTGATATTTATTTATAGTTATGTATTTATTTGTCGTTTTTTTTTCCTGAAGAATGCTGTTTATTTTATACTTGTTTTTATATTTAAGAAAATAGAAAATGTGTTTTTATAAATATGTTTTTTATATTATAATATTTATTTTTACTACTTCTAAAAGAATATACTTTTTTATTTTGTTTTTGGTTGTCATTTGCTGTATATTTGTAACATTTTATGAAATATGTATTTTTGTATATGTTGTTTTTTTTCCGAAGAATGTTTATTTTACATTTTTGTTTTTATATTTAAAAAAATTGAAAATTCGTTCTTATTTTTGTGATATTTATTTATAGTTATGTATGTATTTGTTGTTTTTTTTTCTGAAGAATGCTGTTTATTTTATATACTTTTTATATTTAAGAAAATAGAAAATGTGTGTTTTTATAAATATGTTTTTTATATTATATTATTTATTTTTTTGTGTATCTACTTCTAAAAGAATATACTTTTTAATTTGTTTTGTTTTTGGTTGTCATTTGCTGTATATTTGTAACATTTTATGAAATATATATTTTTGTATTTCTACTCATATTTTGATAAATGTGCTCATTATTTTCTCTGGTAGTCCAGCTGACAATGCCGAAATATACGTAATAATGTAATGTTGTATAATATAGGTATACCAAATCAATAATAATACATTTATATTAGATAGCGGGCGGTCCAAGATAAGTATTCGGACCTATATGACAATCTCCCTCATTGCCGCAAGTAAATTTTATAAACTATACCAGTCCAGTAAATTTCTAAAGTACCTATTCCATTGTGCCTAAAAACCGAGAAATGAGTTTAGTTTTGTTTTGATCAGTTCGACCAGTCCATACGTCTACAAAGTATGCGCACCGCGCCGCCGGATCGTTTGGGTCTCAAAATTTCAGCTGGACTCGGACTAATATTCGTACCTACTGTATTTATTAGTTGAGATCAGTTCCACTAGTCCAACCCACCGGACCTGTTCCAAAGACAAGAGTCTAGAGAGACCGAAATGCGAAAGCTTCGAGCATGCGCATTACCTTGTAAATGTGTAATAAATTCGCGCAAGTGGAGAAATTGAAATATTTCCTGTTATTTTGTGAAAAAAAGGCGGGGGGGCACCCCCCGCACCCCCCATTTTTTTGTCTGCGACGCTAATACTGCCTGCGGCGCTAATACTTATTAACAATTAGATATCAAAATAAAAACCTACTAACCTAACCCAAAGAAATCACACGAAAGAATGAAATTATTGTATAAAAAGAAGGAAAACCTAAAGAAATCAGAAAAGAATTTGTAAAAAAATATATTAATCGTTACAAGATTTAAAAAAAAATCGTGCGGGCATATGAATTTGAACCCGGGACCCCTCGCGCCATAAGCAAAAGCGTAACCTATGCGCTAACCATCTCGCTGGACGTAAACGCTAGAGCAAAGAAGAGATAGTCAAACTAATGATATCACGTGTGGGGCGTGTCGAAGCTTTCGCATTTCGGTCTCTCTAGACGCTTCTGTTCCAAAGTATCAGTTCCAGTTCTAGTTAGCCAACCCTAGATCTGACGGTCAGTCGCGTACGGCAAGCAGTGTTGTATTGTCGTCAGTTAGGACATGAATCATGGAAAAACGAGTTCATCAAATGTTCTAATCGACATCTGGAAATAGTAAAAAAACTTCCGTACGTCGTTTCTTAAATTTGGAGAGTGTTGTAAATGCACTTTGGATAATTTTTTTTTTTACAAATTGGATACATCCACATTGTTCTGGTTTTTTTCTTTTCCTTCTACGATCTATTAACCGTTTAATGCACAAAGCGGCAACTACGTGTTGCTCCGTCCGCTTCAGATACATTTTGAAAACTGTTTTATACGTTGCTTGTGAAAGCCATTTGTTTTGAGTAGCGTTAGCGTACCATCAGTACTGATCATCAGGACCGACCATCAGTTCCATGTGCCATGGCTCTAAAATTGCATCCAACATGGAATATATGCCCAAGCTTTAACCAGTGGCATGTCTAGTTATGCCTTCGTCAAGAACTAAAGCGCGCTACTTTTAATTTTGAGCAGAAAAAGCCTCTCTGCTTTCAAGTGTAACTTTAACTTTTGATAATTTGTAAAGCAGAATCGTGGTCATGGCATTTCCTCAAAAGAGTAAATGTTAAAATATAAATCGGCAATGTAAATCAAGCACCCTAATAATCTGGATTATTTACAGTTGCCTACTTGTTTTTACAAAATATAATTCTTTAATACCTGCAACGACTTCTGAAAATTATGTAGAATAATGTTACAACACAGGGGTAGTTCCACCCTTCCTTATTTTTAGAATTCATCATTATAATTATAAATAAAGCAAGAACTTAAATATTTGTCATTTTATAATCTTCTTTCTTTAACTTATCCATATGTGGACTATATATAAAACTTTTAGTTATTTACAAAAAACAGTCTCGAATTACAAATTTTTCGATGCTGGAATTATAATTTTCAAATCGTTATAACTTGAAAAAAGTATACATTTTCATGAAAAATTGTATAAGTACTTTATTTTTGTTTTACAATTTGTTTTCTTTTTCAGATCTAGCAGATAGTTCTTTTTTGTCCCACCTCCAAATTAATTTAAAAATGGATTTATTAATTCGCACTCTCTGTACAATTTGGAAGAGGAGATTTGTATGAGATTTTTATTTCACTGCATTTTCACGATTCTATCACAAATTCACGAAAAGAATGTTTTTCCCCATAAGAAGTACACTGGAAATTTCATTTTTTTTCACGGTCATTTTTTTGGAAACTCGAACAAATTTTGAGGGTGAGATGAGAAAAAATCGAAATGTATTTTTCACAAGTATTTTGAGACACCCAGATAACGTAGTCAATGAATATTTACTGCGCCCAAGCAAATTCAAAAAACCGCTGCTTAATGAATCACTATTTCCACATCCAGATTTTCCATCCAACTCTCTTTAAAGGAAAACATCTTGACTATAATTGCACTCTATGGTCTGTTTTTAAACCAGGAGGAGTAAACATAAAAGTTCCATTCACACCATAAAAGTAACTAGAAAGTGCACTAAAACCGGCTACAGTGTTCTTGTGTGTATTTTATTACATTATATAATGCATCGACCTCTATTTGACCTCTAGGTATTTTAAACAACATCCATACCATTTACGCAATATAAAGGCACCAAGTAGTTAGCCACTTTTACCTTCAGATTTATTCAAAAGGGATTGAAAACTGATATATAATGTGAAAACGATAAAATAGAAATTATAAGCAAATAATTTATAACACGAAATTAACATTTTTCCAATTGTACCGTCCTAAAGTTCCAGGACGCTACAGAAAATATATAATTTAATTATGGGGTTCTTAAAACCACTATAATAGCAGATACTTTAAATTTATTTACATTTTGTTCACAGAATCCTAGAGCTGCCAAAGTCCTCATTCCTACTCGAAGATTTATCAACCTGCCCTATCGCTACAGTATAAATATGAACAAAGTTTAAAACATACACCGAGCGCCATCTGTACTTTACAAGCAAACCCAACCGATTCTTAACGAATAGACTTGAATTAACTTTAAAATATACACCGAGCGCCATCTGTTATTCTACCAGCAAACCACCGGCTCTTACTAGTTAGAAATCTAGATAATATTGGTAAAAATTAAAGAATAAGCTTTAATTAATAATTTGAATCAATAGAAATTTAGTAACAAATAAGAATTATTAATGGGAAGTAAAATAGTGCAATAATTAAGTAGATTTGATAATAAAAACAGAATTTTAAGTAAACACTTTTTATCATTTTGCGGTTGGCAACAATTGAAAGCTATTTTAAAGGAGACAATAAATTAGGATTTCCTATTCTTGAAGCCAAGAACAAGACGTGCTAGTGCTGACTTGCCGCAGATTTAAAGCCTCAAATTCCTGGAGATAGGTGTGAGGTATTAAGTACCAGCCTGTGAGGTATTAAGTACCAGCCTGATGAGGTATTAAGTACCAGCTTGAAGAGGTGGTAATGACCAGCCAATAATAAGCCTTGGGTGTCAATTTAAGTGACCAGCTTGATGGTCATGGTCCTGTGAGGACAACCTTGTTTAGCCCAGGAGAGAATTTGTTTGTCCATATCCACACATGTCACTGAATATGGAGCTTGAATAGCGACAATATAGAATCAGTCTAAGTTTCAACTTTTATCAGTAAACGAAACAAACAGAGGAAGGGGAAGAGGAGATTTGAGTGGGACGAGGCGCTCCGGCAGCTTGTGATCAGGATCTGTGGTGAGAGTGTCATTCTCATTTGAACATCAACACGCTCAACTTCTTGTGAAATTTTTATTTAACATATAATTCTTAGCCTTCAGCAAATGTAAATTTTTATCTTTAACTTTTCATCGGCCGTCAGCCTTATAACATTCTTACTCCTACATATAATTTATGTAAGGAAGGTAGCTACCCTCTAAATTCCATTTTTGTTAATCAAATATCAAAATTTATATACAAATATTTACCATTTCAAGTTTTTGTCTTTAAAATTTAATATACAACTTATTTTTCTTACATTGTGTTTTGATAATAAATTTTCTAAAAACTCATGATACCTATGTAAACAATAAGGCCACTGAATAGCCACAGTATTACATTTTGAAAACCAGTAAGGCATAGGTATCGAGCAATTGGCTATTGGCGCCTAACAAATATTAAATTTTTATTAATTTTCGAACCACGACCCAGCCTCCACAAAATAAATGAGAACCGGGTAGTTTCATCTTTCCTATTCCACTCAGGGGCAGGAATTGATGTTACACAATATGTCAAAATTTACGACTATTGGCTTGTGTAAAACTGGCGAGGGCATATCGAATCACAGATTTATGATTTAGCGCGTTAAATTTAAAACGCTCCTCCTGGTTTAAAAACGGACTATATTATGTAGACATACACTTCGCCGCAAAATTAACGCATAATTATTAAAATTGAATTATTTGTAATCGAAAAAATTTTCTTCGCACTCTGTATATATAAAAGCTGGTACCAATGCCTTATCAATAGTTTTTTGCAAGAATATCTAAAAAAGTATTCGCTTTTTGCAGTTTAAAATAAAAGATAATAAAGCATGGCATTATCATGATTTGATATCTTCTTAGTTTATTAGTTTAAGTTGTTCGGTAGTGTCTCAATTAAAAATTTCTGTAATTTTATGATATCATGAATGTTGAAAGAAGACAGAATCGCACTCTTTTCGAGCAAGAATGTGCAGTTGCTGCAGATCTCTACGAGGAAGGGAGATCATAAGTTAACATCGCTCAACGCCTTAATGTGACACAACCGACAATTTCCAGAGTGCTACAACGATTTTATGAAACGGGTAACCACGCTAGAAGACTAAGGCAGGGACGTAGGAAAATAACCACACCACTTCAAGATCGTCTTCTGAGGTTGCAAACGCTTAGGCAGAGATTTGTAACAAGCACATCCCTTCGACACGAGTTTTTACAGATGTATAATGTGCAAGTTAGTCAAGATACCATTCGACGAAGGTTAAGGGTACACAATTTGTTACCATACAGGGCAGCTACAGGTCCTCTGTTGACTGCAGCCCATCGCAGAGCTCGACTTCAGTTTGCTCGAGAACATGTTGAATGGGGGGAAGCTGAATGAAGGCGCGGGCTATTCACAGATGAGTCTAGAGTTCGTCTAATTAACAACTACAGACGAATGAGGCTCTACAGACGTCCAGTCGAGCGATATTCACAGTGCAACATCGCGGGAACTGTTAGTTTTGGCGGAGGATCAGTCATGGCTTGGGGTGGCATCACTTTGGAGGCACGTACTAACCTGATAGTCATTGATGAAGGGAGTTTAACGGCAGATAGATATATAAAAACCACCATTGAACCCCACGTTGTGCCATTTGCTCCATTTATTGGTGAAGACTTCATTTTTATGCACGATAATGCAAGACGTCACAGCGCTCGGATTGTACACCAGTACTTGCAGGAAGTGGAACTTAATGTTATGAACTGGCCTGCGAAAAGCCCCGACTTAAATCCCATTGAGCATCTATGGGACAATATAAAGAGACAGATTCGAGCGTTGCAGCAGCCTCCAGTTACACGTAATGAGCTGAAAGAGAAATTGGTCGAAATTTGGGAGGATATCGATCCATATCAAATAAGAACACTTATAATGAGAATGAGGAGTCGGTGCCAAGCAGTCATCAACGCACGCGGAGGAAACACACGATACTGGCAGAAAAAACTTAAATTAAAAACTATGTTTCGTATTTGTTTTGTTGTATCTACTTTATTTTGGGTAATTTGGAAATAAAATCTTACTAATTTTTCTATTGTATGTCGGCAAAGAAAAGGTTAAAAAAAAGTGAATGTACAAGTTTCATAAATATGCGTTAATTTTGCGACGAAGTGTAATTGGTCATAGAATTTTAATAACATTTGAAACGGAGGTCAAAAAAAAAGTGAGGCGTTTCTAGCATATACTCCAAAAATGAAGTTTCTGGACTCTTATTAGCTTGCTCTACTTATTTTCTCATCTCGATCGATCAGATGTCATTACAATACATACGTGTACGAAATTTCAAGTGAATATCTCAATTTTACTTTATCAACCTCTTTAATTAATAATGGAGAGGAGGTGGTGGGGGGAAGTTAAAAAATATTGTAAAGAAATCTGAGTGCTAGGTTTTTAGCATATTCACCAAATCTCAAGTATCTGTACTCTTATCAGCTTGCTTTACTTATTTTCTCCTATTTACCCCTATTTAATCCTCATCCCTTCAACGGAATCATCTCAAAATATAATCTACCTCCAGATGACGTTATAATATATACGTGTATCAATTTTCAAGTGAATATCTCAATTTTATTTTACCAACCCCTTTAATAATGAAGTGGGGGGGGGGGGATGGAAAATGCTATAAGCAAATTTGAGGCCTTGCCTTCTAGTATATATACCAAATCTAAGTTTATGTACTCTTACCAGTTTGTTTTACTCATTTCCCCCTATTTACCATTACTTACCCCCCACCCCCTTCAACGGAATCATTTCGAAATATAATCTAGTTCCATAGGTCGTTATAGTACATACGTGTACCAAATTTCAGGAGAATATCTTAATTTAATTTAATTTTAATGAGGTGGGGGTGGTGGAGAGGTTAAAAAATGTTTTAAAGAATCTGAGGCCTTCGCTTCTAGTACATACAACAAATCCCAAATTTCTGTACTCTTATCAGCTTGCTTCACGAATTTACCTACCTATTTACCCCGATTTACCCCCAACCCTTCACCGGATATGTTAAAAAAACAATCAAGTTCCAGATCTCGTTATAATACATACGTATACAAAATTTCAAGTCAATATCTTAAACCGTTTCAGAGAAAACGTGCTCACAAAAAAATAAGCTACAGACCGACAGACAGACAAAATTGTTCTTTGCTCAAATTTAAAATCTCGACGTTTCATGACATTCTAAACCTATTTCAACAAAAAAGAAATTATTTTTTTTTACGATTACCATACTTCCACTACGTGAATGTGGAAGTACTTGAACTATACTGTATCGAGTGAACATAACAATGTGCCCATTCAAATAACTGTTACATTTACCTTTTCTCTTTTGACGTCTACTTACCAGAAATATTAACCTGGAAAGTAATACAGAGACAAGGGCAACAAGAAGATTTGCTACACCCAAAGTTAATTTTCCAATAAAGTTAACAGCTGTTATATTGCACACATTTGTTATAATTAAGGTAGCTGCCCTTTTACCAGATTTCAAAAATGGCTGACCATGCATAGCTGAAATATAAAAAACAAATTAGATTACATTTGTGTTTAGGGAACCACTTCAGTAGTAGGAAAAAATAATGTATCTCCTCGAGATACAAAGTCAATACGGTCAATACGGATCTGCGCTCACTCCGAGTAAAAAACAACGAAATTCTTATTTTCCTATCAAATAAATAATTTTTCACTAATTTCGTAATTCCTAACGAACTGGTAAACTCGAAATTAAAATCTGAGAGAAAAGAACATTAAAAGGGGTCTTTTTTATCCATCCGTGGTAAAGTGTGGAAGTCATCTTTTCTTTCTAATTTTGAGATGCTGAAAACGAATCCATCACCCGCTTTGGCGAAGAATCTCGGAAACACATTAAAAAACAACCTTTACTTGGGGTGACATTAGAATTGATATTAAACCTTAGAATTAGAACTACTACTTGGGTTATTAGGGATTTCTTTGGCAATTGAAGCCAATAAAAATTCTAAAAAGATAAAATCCACCACCTTAAGTAGTGGTGATGGGAGTATTCATTCATTATGTAGGGGTGGCATTAAAATTGATATTAGAACTTGCAACAAAAAGTTATTACAGGAAACTTGCTCCAGATCACAATTTTGAGGGTGCTTTGGTTTCTTTTAGATCGAATTCGAATTCAGCGTCGAAAAATACATTGCACTACTCAGGTCAAGTTCCAAGATCAAGACTTTTTTGTGACTGGATTGTTTTATGGGACTTTTCATCTTTTTTTGCTTCCTCTGATCCTAATTTTGAAGCTGCCATATTGAAAAAATAAGCAAATCTGCAGCAACACTGAATTTAGCATATCCAAATACTAAACTCTACCAAGTTTCGTAAATTTTTATTGAAAATTGGATAGGTTCAGATAAAGCACCACTGTGTGTGTTAAGTCGAAAAAGAGAGTACGGCAGTGCTTGACTAACATATGAGATACGTAAATTATTATTTCGTACAACTTTGAATTTCAAAATACAATCAGTTACTTCACAATCACTAGGAGGTACTTATACCATAGTACATTTCTGACAATGGGTAAGTAATTCTTTTACATTTGGGTTACAAAGTGAATGTTATATACAAACTATATGGCTCGTTGAGTGGGCAATAGTCCTCATTTAGTTCTCTCAACGAAACGTAAGTAATTAGTCTACTAACAAACGGAATCCAACAGCAGAAATCTAGCTGCTTATACAACATTATATGTCAGAAAGCGGTGATGTTCTGTACTAAAATTAAATTGCAAGCTACTAAAAACTCGAAGTACGACCAATTTTTCCGCTTATCTCCAGGTGACTGCCTTCCAACATTTCTCGCAGCAATGTGAATAAAATACATTCAGTAGGATTTACGTATACCTACATGGTGTCTATTCTATTTACCAGCACGGTAGCGCAACTGGCTAAACCGTGTTGTGTAACTAGCACACTTGGTCACACTCTAAGTCGAATACTGGGTTCGATCCTCAGCTCTGATATTTGCAATATTGCTTGCGTTTTTCAATAGTATAATCTTTCAGACAGTCTTGGATTTGGTGATTGTCTAATATGTGTGGAGTTTTGTATTAATTGTGTCGTGTTGTGTTACATTACGTTACATAATGTTAAGTTACGTTACTCCACATTAAGATACATTACGTTACTATACGTTCCGTTACGATCCGTTAATTTAATGCTATAGTACAAAAATCTAAATTAAGTGGTATTCCCCAATGTCAGTTTATGTACTTGCTACTATGGATTTATCAATACCTGTTATAATGTATGCCCTGTGCGAGATGAACTCTAACAATTCTTCGACACTTCTTAAGCAGAAATCCACACATTTTTTCAACCATCTGTTTTTAATCATTGACTTGATAATACATCGAGTGAGATTAGCTAGTGTTATGATTAGAGAACCAAATGCCACTGTACCTAAATGAAATTTATACGCTATAGTAGCACTTCTTCTGACAGGTTGCTCAAAATGTGTCTTGTCCCTAGAAAATTGAGAACATATTACTAACATATGTATACAAAGCCCCCCAGGCCCACATTTTTCAATTTTTTAAGCAACGGCCTTGTCTGGCTCAACAAATTGTTGGTATTTTAAGTTTTTTAAATGTGTGTACAAGGCGATCAAAGAAAGTTTAGGAAAAATTGTTATATTCTTCATTTTTTTTCCTCATTATACACAACACAACTGACGAAATGGCTCATTTCTTATTCCTTGTAGCTTAAATGTTATGCGTAATCTCCGACATTGATGTTTGTTGTTGGGTGTCAATAAGTCACACTGGGGGCGGTAGCATTACGAGTAATGTTGCTAATATGCGGAAAATTTTCCGAATTGCGGGAAATTCGAATGGGTTCATAAATCGTAATTATATACTTAACAGTATAAATAAACAATCACAAATAACAGGAAATCATTATACATATTTCCCATGGAAAACTGAAAATAGAAGTTTATTTAATAAATAGCAGCATAATTATAAAATGAAAAAGTAAGAAGTCCCTAGTGGATTAAAGATTCCGCTATATTTTTTTCTTGTGGAGAAGTTGTGCAAACGCCAACAAAAGTCCAACAAGCCATTTCTGTTGTCCATTAGGACCCTCTTTCAATATGCGAGCTCAAACATTATTTACCTTGCTGGAATGGGTTACTTGGCGATTTTGACGGCTTTCGAAGGCGTGGACCCTCTACCAAATTCGATATTCCATGATACATTAACAATATTAAGTTCGACTCTGTCACGGGTAGGGTTTACGTACCTGCTGTAAACCGTTACATCCTACAATAGCGGGAGCGAGTCGTGTAACTATTTCAAAATAATTTGAAATTGAAATTGAAACAGGTGTGTTTCCGTTAATTTCTTATTTTAATCATGCAGAACATATTTTCTATGAGAACAATGCAGGCGCGGATTTAGGGGGCGGCAGGGGGCGTAAAGAACCAATAATTTATGTTTCTATCCATATAGTTAACCGTTTTTCTAAAAAATGCAGACGGCTAGATTTTCTTTTATAAGTTTCTTATTAAACGTTTTCAAAACGTTTATTTTCGTTTTATTTTATAGTTTGGTTTATAGATTTAATTTTTTTTTAATAAAAAGTTCAAAATGCCATTATATTTAGTTTGATTGTGCGTCCCCCCGTCTCAAGAATTTTCTAAATCCACGCCTAGAACAATGTTATTATATGTATCAAGTAATACATAACCTATAACTATTATTCAAGATTTTCTACAAAACCTGAACATGCCCAGCTCTCCCATCTATACGTAAGCAGCACAGCTTTGAAGTTTTTTATGTGCATAAAATATATAAAGTCAACTATATTCCCAGCTAACAATTTCGTCAAAATTATAACTGAATATGATAAAATGGTTCATAATATATTATAAGATACATAATTTTATGTGACAAGTTGTTTTGTTTGCGGTGCGTTTTTTACTCATGACTCGCGTGAATTTACGTGGGAAAGATTTTTTTCTGTAAATATTATATATTGTACCTTGAAATATTACAACCCCCCCCCCCCCCCTTTAAAAACTTCAATTATTATAAATACATATAATATATAAATATAAATTGTAACAATTTAATTTTTCACTTTTCATTTTTGTATATTTTTCGCAATCTATTTTGTTTTAATTTAATATTTAATAATCAATGTTTAACGATTATTTTTGAATTAAAATATTTTCACAAACAAAGTTTACATTTTCATGGCGACTTTTCACCATTCCATTTTTAAATAAATATGGCTGCTCTCTGCCTAAATTACTTAATTAGTGACATGAAGTAATTTAGACCTCTTGGTGGAAATTTAAGGACTTCTTGAATCCTTAGTAGGTACCCAAGAAGTCTTGTTCAAGAAATATGATTACCTATTTAGTCATTTCAATACATTTCACCTATATCTTCTATTAGGGTATAATGATAACTTAACCAAAATTACTTAAGAAGTGATTTAACAATCATATTACTTATTAGGTGACAAATGTTCCCTTATTAAGTTTACCAAATTTTTCCAAATAGGTCACTTTCTGCCTACTTACCCTATTAGGTTATTAGGGCCGTGTATTCCCGACCACCTAATTAGTGTGTTTTAATGTACACTACCTATTAGGTAAAAATAGTAACAAAAATATTTTTCATAACCTATTATAGCATTAATTTTACCAATAATAATTGACCTGTACCTGATAGGTACCATAGCGACTTCCACCAAGTGAATTTAAACATTACGTAATTTCGACCTCTTTTGGTCGAATCTCCTTTAAATAAAGTCGCTGACACTTGAATTGTTTGCTGGGTTAGCATTAGGTAGTTAATTAATTTTGTAAATAGTAGGTTTTATTGTAACAAATATTGTTAAAATCCGAATTGTGTCTTTTACTACTGCGTATGTGAAGTCTAATTTTCCATTAATCCTCGAAATATTAATCGTGTTTTGAGGATAATGGTTGTTCCACCATAGAGGATACCCCACTGAACTGTACATAATAAATGGAAGACAGATATATGCGCGTGAACAAAATATGGTCAACATGCGATTGAAGGTCAGCGGCATATGCGTCGCCGCAGTAGAAATCAAATTTTAAAAGTATGTTGGTGCTTGAGCCAGAATGCTTCTTGAAGACATTATGCGCCGACGCCATTATTCTCTGATTTGTCTCCCGTAGCGGGAGGTCTTGGATTAGTGCAGAATTTCAGAGCCGTCGTCAAGTAATTCTCTCGTTTTTATCGATTGTTTTATTTAGCAGGTATTTACAGTTCGTGAAAAGTTAATCAAATAACATGGCCCGGAATTGCATTGTAGGTACTGCTTTGCAAGAATCGGGGCAAAGGTTTGTTATATTTTAAGTAAGTACCTTGTTCTTGTCTATTCTATAAAATATGCTACTATCTAAATATCGGCAACAACTCCGAGTTTTGGGATCTTTTCTTTTAACGTGGGTAATTTTGCCTGAAAAATGTTCGATAGGCTATACTTTCCGAGATATCTACTTAACTCTACATGATAAATATATATAATTCAGTGGAAATTTAGGATACAAAATTCTCTAACTTCACCTATTTTCCATAATTTTCTTTGCGAATTTTAAAGTTTATTGCTATTTGTGAATCTACCTAAATAATTTTAAACAATCCAACATTATTTGCATTACTGTATTACTGATATTGACTTGAGCTATTCTAATTTTAATTTCAAAACAAAATAAAAGAGGTTATGTATAATATATGCAATGGGCTTGTTCAGCATTTTTTTTTATTTCACAAATCGAAAGTGCAAGTATAAATTAATGGATCTGCAAAATATCAGAATCTTATTCGCACGTTTAGTATCTTAAAAACTATTACAAATTTCCATCTCGCGAAAATGGGGCGTGGCCAGGCGCTACGTCACTATACGCATAGACTCGGCGATCTCAATAGACTTGATGCTCCTTATTGGTTATAATTATAAGTGTTTTCGAAGTATTGTTTGTTTTGCTTACTACTTGACAGTAGGGGAGTACAGTTTGGTGAAATGTCAAAAAATTTCAAGTTTCTCTCGCTCCTGCCAGAACGAATTTTCGATTTCGACCCTGCAATTTACGATTATAATTCATCGCCGACCTTCTCCTTTCCGTAGACACATAGAACGAACTTCCACTCGACGTATTTATTTAGTTACCAGCGTTTAAAAATTCCATGTTTTTCGACTTTTCAGGTTAAATTTGAAAGGTCCCAGAAAGCCATTTTTCTTACGTCACTTGCGTATAGTGACGTCACAAATGAGCGCTCGGTTTTTGCAACTATTACTAAAATCAACTCCTTATATCTCGAGAACGGAAAAAGTTAATAATACGAAATTTTAAGTGTATAATGAGAATATCGAGTACTATATGAAAAAGTATAAAAACCATATAAAAATAATATCATGGAATAAGCCCATTATACCTATACTGTGTTCTTGTTGCTTTGTGTTTATACTTATTTCCTTAACTCCCAGTAATTCTTATTGCATTATTTTTGTACTTATGTGTATTTTGTATTTATATTATCATCATATATTAATAATTATTTTGTATAATAATAATATTATCTATATTACAATTAATTACTTATTATTTCATAATAATAATTAGAAAAAGCATTTATCATCATAATAGCTCTTTTGTAATTTTTTATTACGTGCGGGTAGGGTTGAACATCAACTAAGTATGTTGAACCCTCACCTCTTGTGTAACTTTGTAACACAATATATTTTTATTCTATTCTATTCTAAATTATATTTCGATCTGTGAGGTAGAAAATATGAATTCATTTTTTGGTGGGCTCTGTATTCAACTCTCATCAATATGATCGTGCATTATCAAGAACGTTTACTAGAAAAATGAAATAATTGTGTTTTGGGAACGACAACTTTTTTTGTTCTTTAATAAAAATTAAGACAAAGGTTAACTATATAAGAAATGTTAAACCATACACTCGTATTTTTGATGATTTCTGAAAAAAAGACATATTAAAAACACTTGCAATAAGGGTAGAGCCGGCCCTGGCGTGTTACACAATGCGATTGCGCCGGTACCTCCCGTCGCCATAGTTGCGCGAGATTCAATTTTACATACAAACAGGTATAGACATTGGCATTCCATTTATATAGTACAGTTCAGTGGGATACCCTTCATTATTGCTGGGTGAAGTAACGTCGCACTTCTTAGTTAGATGTCACTGGCAGTGAGTACCGTGCCAGCTGCCTGCTGTTATCTACTCTACTTTCCATTTTTAAATATTATCGCAGCTGTGTTCAGTGGGAGAGTAGAAAGGTGGCGATATAGTTCTATCTTTAAGGCACATAAAAAACCCTCAAAACTTTGCCGCTTACCTATAGATGGGAGAGTTGGGTATTCTATGTGTTCGTGGAAAATGGTAAATCATAAATATAACGTATTACTTAATACATGGAATAACATTGTTCTCATGTAAAGTATGTTCTATCTGGCATGATTAAAATAAGAAATTAACGGAAACACACATGTTTCAATTATAATTGCAAATTATTTTGATATAGTTACCCGACTCCCTCATACCGAAATTATTTTAGGATCTAACGGTTTACAGCAGGTATCTAAATCCTACTCTCGACAGAGTCGAACTTAATATTGTTAGTGTATCATGGAATATCGAATTTGTCAATGCTCCACAATTATATAAGACTTTATTTCTTTCTTGACATAAACAAAGCAGAGTAAATTTTCAATTTATAAGTACAAATAAATATTTATTTACCAAAGACAATACTAAATTTCTACTGTTACTATGCACAAAAAAGCGCGGCCCTGTGGAATATCCCTTATCCTAACAAGTCAGTGATTTACGGCTGGTTTTTTAGGTGCCTTAAATAAACTATAACAGTCTTGGACCCAGTAGGCAAGGCAGGGATCTATCAATGTTTATTATCCTCAATAATAAATTAATACTAGACTCAATGAAGTTGATGTTTGACGCCTTTGGTGTTTTATATACCTAATAATACTTCTCTTTGATAATTTAGCTAAATTTATATTGAATTTAGAAGACAAAAACATGCTTTCCGCTTTTTGTATGTATTATTTTATTTTACTTTGGGCGTAAAGTAAGAATAAAGATATTTTTTAAAAATACGATAAATATTGTGACAACTTAAGCACGAAGATACTTTAGGAAATGGATTGGCAATACTGGTTACAAGTCTTCATACTCTATATTTCCTAATCTAAGCATAAAAATTGACTTACTGTGCAAAGTACCACTCAGATACAGCTCCGCCAATTACCATGTATTGGAGGCCATTTATGAAGTATAGCGCCCACAGGGTTACAACAAAATTGAAAAATATTGTCATAGACATTGTGCCAGTCGGTACGTATTCTAATTGTCCTGGACTTGTTTCAGTCAGTTCACCAGCTGTTGTCATACAAATAGTTGTCGTTAAAAAGATAGAAAAAATTAAACCTTCGACCAGGAATGTCTAAAATAAGAATAATATTAATGTTAATATTATGGAACAACATTACATACATGATACTATATCGTAAATATCGATAACTAGCCTATAGTACAGGAGCCAGCTTGCAATTACCTGATCTTTGTATCAGCTAGATAGAGACAGGTTGGAGCGCTACTATAGGCGAAATTTTAGTTTTTGTTACTAAAAGTTGTATTAGCAAAATAAAGTTGTTATAGTTGACTGTAAATATTGCTTCAAAACCGTTCTACAAACAAAACATATCTTCTGGCCTCTACCACCACTTAAAGCGGGTGATATTTTTAATTATTATTATTGATACGTAATAGCGAAAAACAGTTGTTATTACATGTAACATAATTTTCAAATATATTAACAACTTTTACCCTCTACCGCCCTATTAAAAGACTGATGTACTACACTAAAGCAAAGCGTATATTAAGTCAACACTGTGGACGTTACAAGATCAACGCCTACTACGATCCCACCTTGTCTAGAATACAGTAAACTATAGTAGAATAGCACTTATCCTTGACTGAAGAACCTGGATCTATTTATATAGGCCATACCATACCTGCTAAAAATATTACGAAGTTCATACTAAAATTTTCGGTATAAAATAATTATAATTTAGACAGTCTGTTAACAGTAGGGACTGGGGATAGTAGTAAACACTGGATCGAAAAACGGAGTCATATCTCAAATGAAGGCATAGTTGATAGGTCCTCTGTAATAGTTTATTTGTCAGTCGCATGGTAACGAACTTCCTGTAAGACACTTTTTCCACTTCCTTGATGGTGACACAACTGGACCTCGTGGATTCGTGAGGCGTATGTGGAAGGCACTGGAAACCTACCATCCCACACAGCACAAGGCTGTCCGAGGGACGTACTATGGCAAAGACCATTTAGGATTTGGGCTTGCCTATGGACGTCCCAATATCCCAATATGTATGCTTTTCGGCACTCTTTTGGTCATCCCAATGTCACAACTTGGTACCAGATAAAGGCAATACGACGGACGTCCTGAAGGATGTCTTAAGCTCATAACTAGGGCCATACCAGGATATCCCGGGATATTTCGGGACGTCGTAAGTACTACGAATGGGCATCCACAGGGACATTAGAGGATGTACAAAGTACACACCGAAACGTCCCAGAACATCCTAATATTATATTTTCTTATATTTCAATATAATCATCGCCAAAGAAACCACTTTTTTACAAAAAAAAAACTAAAAATATTTTCTATGTATGGACCGAAGTGTTACCTACTTATAATTATATATAAGTAGGTAGCGCATAAATCCACATATATATTTTTTGTTTTTTGTAAAATTGTAATTTCTCTGATGATGGTTAATACACTGAAACAATAGAAAATATTATATTTCACATTTGAACTGACCGAAAAACCCAAGGAATTACTCATCTAGTTATTTGATATAAACGGTCAAGAAAATAAAATCAGATATGAGACAGACTTTAAAAACAAACTCACACTTGTAATGTCAAACTACTTAAAAAAAAAATCGGTAAAGGTATTTACACAGAACTTCCCTCGTTCATGGCAGTCTCTCTAAAAAAATAATAATTACGAAATGACATTGAGAATAATAATCGGAGTAGAGTTATTGCTGTTATTACAAAAAAAACTTGATAAGTTTTGGTCAAAAAAATATACAGATTGCTCATCCAACAGCAAAAGTTCAATACTAAATAGCAGGTGCCACATATGGCAGGCTTGTGCAAATACCTTTACAAATGTCCACCATGACTGAATTATTTCTTGGGATGACCACCCTGTACATTTTTCAATAAAAGTATAATAGGTGCATATGCCAGATGTTATTGCCATCTGTCACATTTTCAATCCAACATTCACGTAATGGAGTGGTAGTATAGTGGTGGTTAAAAAATTTCATTTTTTTAAAATTTTTCAAAAGATGGTAAAATAATTTTCAAATTTTTTTCTTCTGAAATAGGTTTAAAATGTCAAAGATAGAAATTTTAAATTACAGCAAAAAGGAAAGTTTCCTTCTGTTCTATAGTAGTGCTAAAAAAAGTTTAAAAATTAAAAATGATGTATTTTTAAAATAGGTTTAGAATGCTATGAAACGTGAAAATTTTAAATTTGAGCAAATAAAAAAAAATTCGATCTATTTTAGTGGTAAAAACTTTTTGAAAAATGTTGGTGAAAAAAATTTTCAAAATTTTTTTTCTGAAATACCTAGGTTTAGAATGTCATTTAAATTTGAGCATTCTGGTGTTAAATTTTTTTCCAAACTGGTAACAAAATGTTGCAAATTTTTTTTTCCGAAATTGGTTTGGAATATCATGAAACGTGGAAATTTTAAATTTGAGCAAAAAAAATTTTTTCATCTGTTCTATAGTAGTGATACATAAATGGATTAAAAATGTTTTCAAATTTTTAAAAAAATTCTTCAAAAACATTTTTAAATTTGTTTGAATAGTTTTTGAATGCCATGGAAACGTGGATAGTTAAAATCTGAACAAAGAAAGAAAAATTCTATCTTAGTGATAAAATTTCAAAAAACTTTTTTTTTTTAATCGGGCTTAGAATGCCATGAAACGTGAAAATTTTGAATTTGAAGAAAGAAAAAAAAATTCATTTTAGTAGTAAAAATTTTTTCAAAAATATTGGTGAAAAATTTTTTTTTTCCTGAAATAGGTTAAGCGTGTCATGAAACGTAGAAATTTTAAATTTGAGCAAAAACAATTTTTTTTCATCTTGGTAAAATTTTTTTCAAAAATGTTTGAAAAAAATTTTCAAAAATTTTTTTTTTCTGAAATAGGTTTAGCGCGTCATGAAACGTGGAAATTTTAAATTTGAGCAAAAAAAATTTTTTTCAACTTGGTAAAAATTTTTTCAAAAATGTGAAAAAAATTTTCAAAATTTTTTTTTTTTCTGAAATAGGTTTAGCGCGTCATGAAACGTGGAAATTTTAAATTTGAGCAAAAAAAATTTTTTTCAACTTGGTAAAAATTTTTTCAAAAATGTGAAAAAAATTTTCAAAATTTTTTTTTTTCTGAAATAGGTTTAGAGCGTCATGAAACGTGGAAATTTTAAATTTGAGCAAAAAAAATTTTTTTTCAACTTGGTAAAAATTTTTTTAAAAATGTTTGAAAAAAATTTTCAAAAAATTTTTACTTCCCTCGCATACCGAAGGGAAGTATTGTATTCGAGAAAAAATCACCCTCCGAGATTTTTTCGGATTCTGACGTTTCAGAACACGTAGATTCCGAAAATATAGGTTTTTCAATTCCGTCAGTCTGTCTGTCTGTCTGTCTGTCTGTCTGTCTGTCTGTCTGTCTGTCTGTCTGTCTGTCTGTCTGTCTGTCTGTCTGTCTGTCTGTCTGTTGGTGTATTTACTAAAAAACTACTTGACGGAGAGCAGTCAAATTTGGTAGGTAGTTAACCCTACTGTCAGCGAAGAACTGGTAGAATTTTCCCTGAAAAATATACAGGGTGGACCGTCTAAACGGAATAAATAGTGAAAAAAATTTTTTTTTGCTCAAATTTAAAATTTCCACGTTTCATGACGCGCTAAACCTGTTTCAGGAAAAAAAATTTTTTGAAAATTTTTTTCAAACATTTTTGAAAAAATTTTTACCAAGTTGAAAAAAATTTTTTTTTGCTCAAATTTAAAATTTCCACGTTTCATGACGCGCTAAACCTATTTCAGGAAAAAAAATTTTTTGAAAATTTTTTTCAAACATTTTTGAAAAAATTTTTACCAAGTTGAAAAAAATTTTTTTTTGCTCAAATTTAAAATTTCCACGTTTCATGACGCGCTAAACCTATTTCAGAAAAAAAAAATTTTTGAAAATTTTTTTCATTTTTGAAAAAAATTTTACCAAGATGAAAAAAATTTGTTTTTGCTCAAATTTAAAATTTCTACGTTTCATGACACGCTTAACCTATTTCAGGAAAAAAAATTTTTTTCACCAATATTTTTGAAAAAATTTTTACTACTAAAATGATTTTTTTTTTCTTTCTTCAAATTTAAAATTTTCACGTTTCATGGCATTCTAAGCCTGATTAAAAAAAAAAGTTTTTTGAAATTTTATCACTAAGATAGAATTTTTCTTTCTTTGTTCAGATTTTAACTATCCACGTTTCCATGACATTCTAAAACTATTCAAACAAATTTAAAAATGTTTTTGAAGAATTTTTTAAAAAATTTTTAATCCATTTATGTATCACTACTACAGAACAGACGAAAAAATTTTTTTTGCTCAAATTTAAAATTTCCATGTTTCATGATATTCCAAACCAATTTCGGAAAAAAAAAATTTGCAACATTTTGTTACCAGTTTGGAAAAAAATTTAACACCAGAATGCTCAAATTTAAATGACATTCTAAACCTAGGCATTTCAAAAAAAAAATTTTTAAATTTTTTTTCACCAACATTTTTCAAAAAGTTTTTACCACTAAAATAGATCGAATTTTTTTTTATTTGCTCAAATTTAAAATTTTCACGTTTCATAGCATTCTAAACCTATTTTAAAAATACATCATTTTTAATTTTTAAACTTTTTTTAGCACTACTATAGAACAGAAGGAAACTTTCCTTTGTGCTCTAATTTAAAATTTCTACCTTTGACATTTTAAACCTATTTCAGAAGCAAAAAATTTGAAAATTATTTTACCATCTTTTGAAAAATAAAAAAAAAAATGAAATTTTTTAACCACCACTATACTTCCACTCCATTACGTGAATGTTGGATTGAAAATGTGACAGATGGCAATAACATCTGGCATATGCACCTATTATACTTTTATTGAAAAATGTACAGGGTGGTCATCCCAAGAAATAATTCAGTCATGGTGGACATTTGTAAAGGTATTTGCGCAAGCCTGCCATATGTGGCACCTGCTATTTAGTATTGAACTTTTGCTGTTGGATGAGCAATCTGTATATTTTTTTGACCAAAACTTATCAAGTTTTCTTTGTAATAATAGCAATAACTCTACTCCGATTATTATTCTCAATGTCATTTCGTAATTATTATTTTTTTAGAGAGACTGCCATGAACGAGGGAAGTTCTGTGTAAATACCTTTACCGATTTTTTTTCCTGAAACAGGTTTAGCGCGTCATGAAACGTGGAAATTTTAAATTTGAGCAAAAAAATTTTTTTTTTACTATTTATTCCGTTTAGACGGTCCACCCTGTATATTTTTCAGTGAAAATTCTACCAGTTCTTCGCTGACAGTAGGGTTAACTACCTACCAAATTGGACTGCTCTCCGTCAAGTAGTTTTTTAGTAAATACACCAACAGACAGACAGACAGACAGACAGACAGACTGACGGAATTGAAAAACCTATATTTTCGGAATCTACGTGTTCTGAAACGTCAGAATCCGAAAAAATCTCGGAGGGTGATTTTTTCTCGAATACAATACTTCCCTTCGGTATGCGAGGGAAGTAAAAAACTACTTCGAAAAAACATAGAATAACAATATAAGTATGTTGCACATAACTCCATAAATATTTTGTTTTCTGTAAAATTTTATTTCTGTCGAAGGTTAATAAAAAAATTACACATGAAGCTATTTGAATTATCAGTCAAGAAATTAAAAACACCTAGGGGGTTATAAGAAGCTAAAGCTAAAGTTGATATTTGATTTCACCATGTTAGAATTAAATGGATTTTTGTGGTAACTTTTTTATTTCTACCATGATAAAAAAAACATTATCTCATTATAATATACTTTTACGTATTTATATCAAGTAGGTATAAAAGAAATATATCCAAAGAAGGAGACAAGCCAGCCACTGTAGATATGAACCTAACATATACAGACAGACGTTGTGTTTATATTTACATAACAAGTTATAATTAATTTTGAATGCTGTGTTTTAATTATCTCACTTTTGTGATTATCCCAGTTGTGCCCAGTGGGCGGGATTTTTGTAAAAAAAAAAAACACGCTTTTTTGCCAACCTTATTGCCTTCAGCCCAGTTGGAGGTTGACAATTAACCATCTCACTACCTATGTTCAATAATTCAAAAATGTTTGTATTACATGAACATAGAATGGCTACTATATATTCACTATCACAAATATTTTTACTTTTATCTTACATACTAGAATTTGTTCTACCCAACACCATAAACAATTTACCTACGCCAATGGAAAAATGTCATTTCGGATGCACTGTTCTTATATTCAATGAAGAAAAGATGAATGAAAATTTCAATCAAATAACGTGCAAATTGCATGCCGGGAAATGATACACTATGCTTTTTCTTATCATTGCATGTACACGGGCATAATTAAGTAAATAAAAGGCCTACGGCTAATTTAACTAAGTAAAGTGAAACCTGCATATATTTTATTACCTGCAAAGCGTTACTCCCTTCCATTTTTTTTTCGCTGCCATTTTTACAGTAGTTTACGGAATATCATACCATCATGTACATTACATAAATTGCACTAAATCACTTATAAAACACTTCTATTTCGGAAAATTTCATTCTACTCTCTACCGTATGTGTGCCACCAACGCAATGGCGCCTATACCGCTTTTAGGCACAATTTGTCTGCGAGGCGATTATGCGCTGTTACGAGTCCTCACCACCTATCTTTCCCAGTCTAAGAGTTAACCGAAGATGGCTACTTTATATTGTCACAAAGAATCCACTCTCAAAGATTTGGCACAGTTTATTCAAATGGTCTACTCACCAATGTGGTTTGCGATGAAGTTTAACTCGCCATATAAAAGTGATGCCAAACATGTCTGGAAAACAATTATTTAGATAAGTCAATACTGGAAATCATAACAAAGAAATATTGTTGATCCAGTAATACAACACAATGCCATTTTCATTCACTTCGAGAACCTATTAATAAGTGTGCTTGCAAATGACAGAACACTTGTTTAAGAACTAGCATCAAAATGTATACTAAAGGCCAAAATAACTTGTGACATGGAGAAAACCCCTAATAATACGAAGAGAACGTTCGTCATTACTAGAATAAATTTAGAGGCAAGCGATTATATCGATTGGTAAACTACTAAAACAATAACCTCACCTATTTCTGAATAATCTTAGCGATGAAGAAATGTAAAGATCAATCAATGGTGAAAAACTGGTAGATATCATTCTCTTTTTGCCATATCAAGGCACTGGAAAGTTGTGTCATGTTAGTGACTGAAGCTTCACAAAATCGGTTCCGAAGCCCGAGATGGCTTTATTACAGTTAAAAAAAATCCAGAGTAGCAATTCCAGCCTTTAACACGAAAGAATATTACTCAATAGAAACTTAAAGTGGTTAGGGGGTGAGTGGGATCGAAGTCACATAGTAGCCACCTCCTCGTGATGAGTTCTGGATTTATTATTTGTACCCGATCAAACAAAGAGCTGCATTTTAACCTCATTTCACATCGGTTGGTGTCGTTTAATTTTCCTCAGATTACACATATATTTTACGCTGTACTTAAACTGCCGTTAAACGGTAGCCTACTAAAATGCCGTTAATAGATGTGACGTCATTGAAATGACCTGCGTTGACGGCCTGTGCTTAAACTGCCGTCAAACGGTCGCGTACTAAAATGCCGTGAATCAGTTTGACGCCGTTTTCGAATTGTTGTTGGTTAGGAATGTTATTCTCGTCGCGTTTGCATTACTATTGTAGTAACAACTTGTGCTAAATGCTGCAAGTTAATTTCAAATCAGATGTGAATCTGGATATTATTGGTGTAGACTGAGATGAGTGTTTCAGTTACTTTTCTGATTGTTAAGTTATACTTAGTGATACATTTATAGATTACCTAGGTATTGAAATACATGGCGGTAACTGAAAGTTGGCGACAGGTTTAGCTCTTTTGCTGAAGCAAAGGAAGCGGTTGAGGAACTTGGTGAAAATACGTACACAACATTTTGAAACGAGATGCACGTACTATTTATTACAAGCAGTAAAATTGTGAAACCAATAGATAGCTCTTTGATATAATATCAATTCCTATAGGCATGTAATAACGCTGGAAAGGAGTTAAAGAGCATTTGCTTCAGCAAATGAGCTTAATCTGTCGCCAACTTCAATACCTAATCTATAAATGTATCACTAGGTATAACTTAACAATCATAAAAGTAACTAAAACACTCACCTCAGTCTAAACCAATAATATGAAAATTCACACCTTATTTAAAATTAACTTGTAGCATTTAGCACAAATTGTTACTACAATAATAAGGCAAAGGGGACGAATCAAATTGATTAACGGTATTTTAGTACGCGACCGTTTGACGGCAGTTTAAGCACAAGCCGTCAACGCTGGTCATTTCAATGACGTCACATCTGTTAACGGCATTTTGGTAGGCTACCGTTTAACGGCAGTTTAAGTACAGCGTATATTTTAACGCTGCGTAGAGGGCCGAAGATATTATCGGTTTTCTTAAAAAAAAAATCAGGGTAATAATTAAGCTATAGTAACAACTCTTTTCCCTATTAGAACTAAAAATACAGAAATTGATTTTCTCGCTCCACCCTAAATTGAATAATCCTTTGCCTTAGCGCAAGGCACACAACAAAAGTGATATGAGGCATCTTCTGAAACTTTACTGAATAATTCGAAATATCTTTTACAATTAGTGCAAGTATTTTTATCAAGCGAATGCGTTTTTATCGATTACTTACCACTTAGTGAATACTAAAATACGACAGTTAGTGGGAGTCCTGTAATAAATTAGAAAAAAATTAACGCTGAACTCCAAAATTTTGTTAGTGTACATTATTAACAATAACAATTACTGCAAAATTATTACAAACATTTTTGCGGTCCTTTTATCTGCAAAATCTCTTATAAACGAGTCAATGTCTCTTTCTTGTAATAATTCATGTTGTATTAACATCATGACTAATTCGACCAATCGTTCTTGAGAAATCGTTGATCTCAGGTAAGTTCTTGATCAATTTCAGCTTTGAAAATATTCTCTCTGCTGATGTAACACTAACTGGAAGTGTGAGAGCAATTCGTAGAGCTATGAATATATTGGGAAAGTTGTCACTCAGATTATTGATTGTAATGTAAAATAATATATCTCGTGGTCCACGAGCACGCGCACTGGGCTCAGGCGATAAAGAAAGCAGCACCAACAGTTCTTGATAAAGTTGGTAACCTTCGATGTCACAGTGGTCTCTGTCTGTTAGTGCTAACTGTAAATCAGCACAGTTTTTCGACGAGGTATCTTCAGATTTTGTCATACAATTCAAAAATTTTTGTGACTGTTAAGGTGGGAAGAACATTCTTCCAGTGAACCGATAGCACAGTATAATAGTACATAAAAATGAAAGCCTTTTTTGGGTTTGGGTTGCTTCATTTTCGGACTCATACTTAAACTGACGTTTTCTTTTTATTCGTCTTATCAGATACTCAATTTGAAAAGTGGGTTCAACTTTAAGATTCTCTGCAATTTCTCTTGCGTCAACCAATATCTCTTCAAAACCTTTCTCGGTTCGCATTTCCTTAAAATGACTTCATTTTTTCAATCATTTGAATTGCTGTTGAGATATTTGTTCTTTCTTTCTGCAGTTGTTGGTTGATAACATTTATCCTGAAGAGAATTGTGTGCCAAATAATTCGGCAACAAATATACTTGAAGTTTTTTACTTTACGAGCCATTCCAGGAACAGCGTTCTTTCCATACGCTGTAGCGTAAATTTTTATTTCATTCGCCGACATAGCGTCCCTCCCGGTCGTCCAGGTCGTTCAGGCCTTAAGCCGCTTCTAATAATATCTGCCTCTGGACTGTCGAGAGGCAGATATTATATACCTGCAAGATATGCCATGCATGTTAAACAAGTATCAAGTTAATTTCTTTGTTACAGATTAATTACTGTTTAGTAATTGCAAAAATTAGTTAGTGAAGGTCCAGAGGCAGACATTTGGAACCTGCAAAGTGTGTTCTTTAGACCATAACTATAGTAAATATCAAGCGGATTAATTTTACTTATAAATTAAGTTTCACAATTCAATCAATGATTGATTGAATTGCCAGCGTAAGGTGGGCATTGCTGCCGATTTCGGCATCTAATCTGGATGTTTCGTATACCGCCGGACCGGCTTGCATACGCTGGATTGGATATGGGACATACTTGTTGTCAGCAGTGAGAGCCACATGACACATGGAGTAGGAATATAGGATAAGCAATGTAGGTGTTTGTGAGAAGCATGGAAACATACATGCTTCTTTTAAGTTTCCATCTATCATCATCGGATGGGGAGTGTAGGTGTTTGTGGGATGCTTCTTTTAAGTTTCCATGCTTCTTTAAACATTTTTTCTGAGTCTTCTGTTTCTTGTTTCCGAGTCTAGCAGTGTGTACCTCATCCTACCCACTTGCGTCCAGATATGGTTTCTGCTTCAGTGCGTCCACCTCGTCCGCTTGCCAAGACGTAAATCAGATCACCGAAAGAAGATTTTATTTATGAACAGTTCCAGGTAGACAACCCTTTTACAGCGGAAACGCAAGGAAAGGCCCCTAGAGAACCTTTAAAGACGATATACCGATTTGTCAACACTTGATACCAAGTAACGTAAAACACAAAAATAAAATCTGCAAAAGCAAAAAAGAGATCTAGGAGAACATTTGAAACGTCCTGTATATCCAGCAGACACCAACTGTTTTGATTTTCATCCGACTAAGTTAATGAAATTAATAGAGTTAACAAAATTAAGTCAATACGTTAAGTTAATGAATTAAATTAAATTAATATAGCTTAGCTTTCTGTAATCGCCTGGTTTGCGGCTGCTGGCTTATCCTCCCTTCTTGAATTTGATTTTTTGCACTTCACTTCATATACAGGGTAATTCACGTAGGCCATTCATTAGAAGTTTTTCAACTTGCAGTTGGATTAGAAACTTGAAATTTGGTATGCGGCCATAATCCCGTTCTATCTAAAATATTTTCAGTCCTCCATCTATACAGGGTGTGCCAAAAATTGGTACCAACTTTCTTATTTCAAATGGAAACCTATATTTTTCTTTACATGGTTCGATTGGTCTTCTAATTCTGAGTTTAGAGAACTTAAGTTATGTTAACTTATCTATTACAATTTTTGACATATGTCCAATTTTTTGAAAAAAATTGCCGCTATAGTAGTTTACGAACAAATTTGTATCTCGCAAACCTTTCAAAATTATGAAACCAAATTTGTGAAGCAGTTAGCTGGAAGTCCAGGCTAACTTTTGATGTCCCATCGGTGGTCCCATTTTGTACCATATGGGCGTACTCGATTTTCAAATGTCGCAATCAAACATTGTCAAAAAGTCAATTTTTTCAAATTGCACCTACTATTTTTTTTTACGCCGTTCGAAAGAAAATTGAATTTTAGGGTGAGTTACTTAAGCATTCCCTACACCCAATTTCACCCCATATCGAGTTATTCAATAAAAATCAAGAAATACCTTATCTTGCCGAGAGATTCCTTACTTCATCAAGTATGCCATATAAACTAAAGACAGTTGTAATAATTTTTAAAGAAAAATATGGATTCTTATTTAATTACACACAACACCAACAAATTATTATTAACGAACAAGAACAATGTTGACGAAATTCTGTCAGTGAAAACGGTGCACACATTGAGCATTTGTATTGAAATAATTATTTTGTTAATCTGTTTATTTGTTGTTATTTTGTTGTTATTATTTTTTATTGCAATACGATTTTTGAATAAAAATTAAAATGAAATGATTGTTTCCAAAGCCTATTACCCTTGAGAAAAAAAAACAATATTTTTTTCAAAAAATGACAATAAGTCAAAAACGACTGTAGATGGACATACACAATGTTAATAAAAGTGGCCCTAAAATTCAATTTTGCATTGATTTCTGGCGTCAGAAATGGTAGGCGCAAAGATGTGCTACGCAGTCTGCTGAAAGTAGAATAATAGAATATATGAACAAAAATATGGTGGTCACATTGAACATTTACGTCAGAATTTCGTCAACATTGTTCTTGTTCGTTAATAATAATTTGTTGGTGTTGTGCGTAATTAAAGAAGAATCCATATTTTTCTTTAAAAATTATTACAACTGTCTTTTGTTTCCATGGCATACTTGATGAAGTAAGGAATCTCTCGGCAAGATAAGATATTTCTTGATTTTTATTGAATAACTCGATATGGGGTGAAGTTGGGTATAGGGAATGCTTAAGTAACTCACCTTAAAATTCAATTTTCTTTCGAACGGTGTGAAAAAAAAAGTAGGTGCCATTTGAAAAAATTGACTTTTTGACAATTTTTGATTGCGACATTTGAAAATCGACTGCGCCCATATGGTACTAAATGGGACCACCGATGGAACATCAAAAGTTAGCCTGGACTTCCAGCTAACTGCTTCACAAATATGGTTTCATAATTTTGAAAGGTTTGCGAGATACAAATTTGTTCGTAAACTACTACAGCGGCAATTTTTTAAAAAAAATTGGACATAGATAAGTTAACATAACTTAGGTTCTCTAAACTCAGAATTAGAATACCAATCGAATCATGTAAAGAAAAATATAGGTTTCCATTTAAAATAAGAAAGTTGGTACCAATTTTTGGCACACCCTGTATAGTTGGAGGACTGAAAATATTTTAGATGGAACGGGCATGATCGATTATGGCTGCATACCAAATTTCAAGTTTCTAATCCAACTGCAAGTTGAAAAACTTCTAATGAATGGCCTACGTGAATCACCCTGTATATCACTTAGTTTGCTGTTGTAGGGTAATTTATGGGTTTTTGGCATGACCCCCTTTGGTATCTAGCACTAGGTTCTGTCGGTCCAATTGCACGTGTTTACTTTCTTTTAGAGTTATATGGTTATATTATAGATTCGAATTCGGGGCCCCATGATCCGAATAACATGATTTATGATTTCTCGCGACATCACATTGTAAAATATTCTCCAGTTTCAAAATTACACTCGCCCATTTTTTATCTTGTGGTATTTTCCGAAGATGTGTTATTTCAGATAAGCGGGATAGTCTTTTATCTTCTACTGTGCATAAACGATGAGATTTAGTTTTCTGACACAACACACTTGCACTTCCCTTTATATATCTGTCACTTAGTTTGCTGTTGCAGGGTAATTTATGGATTTATGATATGACCCCCTTTGGTATTTAGCACGGGGTTCGATCGGTCCGATTGCACGTGTTTACTTTCTTTTAGCTATATGAAATAGCCAGACGTATGCTAATTTATAACAGTTAATGTAGAATTGTCCACGCTTTATTTCAACACATTTTCGCACGATTTCTCATAAATTTAACCGATTTTATTCGAGATTTTGTAGGCGATACTTAAAACGCGTTTGCTTTCGTTGCCGATCGAACCTGTTCTCTCCACCTATAAATTAAGTTTCCACTATTGAGAAAAGTTCTCAATACAACTTTTTTGTCTGCCATGCTCTAAGGCAGAGTATTAATCACATATCTAGCTGATACAAATATGTCAGGTAATTGCACGTTGGCTCCTATACCATTATTATACGAAAACAATATAATGATAATAGTGATAATCATCGACATCTAAAAGGCTTGAAAAACTGGAACGAACTGCATTTTTTGATGTTGTAACACTACACAACTAAAAGTTTTCTCAAAGAATTAGACGATTCAGAAGTTAATCAGTCCAGTAAAATAAGACAAAAAACAGGCTTAACCTCGGAATCCTTTGTAACAGGGCGAACTTTTTTCCATTCTCTTCTAAATTGTATCCATAATACATTATATTAGAAAATATGATAATCCAATAGCCACATGTTTCGTCTTTCATTTCAGCTCAATTTCATTAATTAGTTCAAAAGTTATAACAAATTTAGTGTAGGGCGTCCGAGATCGCGCACGCTTCGCGCGTCTTACTTACGTGTCGCTGCGTTCCATTTTCGTGCTTTAAACAAAAAGATCTGGAGCCTATATTTTTGATCGTTCAAAAGAACATCATATACGCTTTTGATGTGAAATTTTCCGCACTTTCTATTGGTTAAGCAGCTCTTTTAGATAAAATTAAATTTCAAAAGTTATTCGCGAGAAACCGTTAATATTACACCTATTTTGTTTAATAGCTATTACAGCGACACTTTTTAGGAAGAAGACTTTTTATCATATATTATGGATACAATTTAGAAGAGAATGGATAAAAGTCCGCCCTGTTACAAAGGATTCCGAAGCCGATTTCTTATTTTACTGCACTAAATGTTGAATTAACTTTACGGTACAGTTGTCTCCACATATTTAATGTAAATAAAAAAGACTATAAAAACAGGCCATTAAATATCAAAGTCGGCATTTTTACCTACCGAGACGGTCCTACAGAGCCGCACTTCAAATTCTTGAGGATTAGGATAAATAATATAAATACCAGAAAATTAAAAATCGTGTTTTCGACAGAAATTCAATCACGTTTCTGTTAAATTAAAAAATCTTACTCGGTTTTGCGTTAGGTTAAGATATCTTACGCATTGGTGGACATATTGCCCGTGCTACGCGATATTGGGAGATAAATTCAAAGTACGACTCTGCTTATCTGTTTCCTGGGTATGACTTTCTAGTTAGGAGTGATTTGCGTCACTGTGTTTCAGAAGTGAAGAAATTTTAATTAAAAAAGGCTTGTTTCCGATTATTTCTTATTTTAATTATGGCAGAACATACTATACATAAGACCAATGTTGTTCTATGTATTAAGGTGGCCATTCCCTAGAAAGAGACATCCGATAGGGAAATATTTACTATTCTTAGCTATAACTTTTTTTTCTTGGTACATATATTTAAAAAAACTATAAGAGTACCTAAGTAAAACCATAACAAGACTATTACTATGAATTTTCACTCAACAATTTTAGTGGTTTGCAAAATAGCTCGATTTAAATTTAAAAATTGTGTTAATCTTCCTATTTCGTAGCTTTAAATCGAGCTATTTTGCAAACCACTGAAATTATTGAGTGAAAATTCGTAGTAATAGTCTTGTTATAGTTCTACTTAGGTACTCTTATATTTTTTTAGAATATACGTACTAAGAAAAAAAAGTTATGGGCAAAAATAATCAATATTTCCCTATCGGATGTCTCTTTCTAGGGAATGGCCACCTTAAGTAATACATTATTTATGACTTACCATTTTCTACCAAATTTGAACATGCCCCCCTCTCCCATTTATACGCAAGCGGCACCAGCCTTGAGGTTTTTTATGTACAGTCAATATGAAGACAACTATATGTAGACTTATTGATACATTATCCACTCCTATAATGGAAGGTTTGCGTTATTCATAACACGCATGTTACCATCAACTATTTCTCTCAGTCTCACATATTTTTACTGGAGAAATAACGACGTACGTTACATTTCACAACAATAGCCACATTAACGTAAACTTTCCTTCATAGGGCTGACTAAGTTTAGTATATAACACATTAAAATTTCTTGAAAATTAAAATGTCTTAATACGTGAAAATTAATAGAAATTAATAGAAACCAGATAACAGTAGGAAATTTCCAGTTTGCAAGTGCAAGTGGTGCAGTGCTAACCTGTTAGGTTTGCGACCATGGAGTCCCAGGTTCAAATCCTGGATAATAAGACGCTAATAAGGGATATCTATACTTACACAAACAGGAACAACTGACATTGAAGGCATGGCGAAGATAGCACTTGTTGTTTCCGTTAGGAGAAGGATAAACAGTCTGATTTTATCACGTAAAAAGTACACCAGGCCTGCATATATGAAAACAAAGATTGTTGCAATCC
Source organism: Stenurella melanura (assembly GCA_963583905.1). Lineage (NCBI taxonomy): Eukaryota > Metazoa > Arthropoda > Insecta > Coleoptera > Cerambycidae > Stenurella > Stenurella melanura. The sequence goes on from OY757309.1 coordinate 202,980,409, forward strand.
AACATATAATTTGCGTACCTCCATCTGCATATTTTTGATCTGATTCGTCTATCCTAAAATTTGCAAAACAAAATTGGTTAATATGTATATTTCACTTAATAAGAAAGTTCTACAAACGGTACTTAAATACTGTTACACGCTTATGCCCCCTAGGGCCGGTGCTAATAGCTAATGAGAAATAGTTGAAATTAAATAGCAGTGATGGTTAGGCAACTGTAACTGCATTCATAAAAGCCTGTAGTGTACGCCATCTCTGAGTCACTGATAGAACGTTTTCTATAAAGTTATAGAAGAGGATAAAGATTTCTGCATTATTCTAGATTGTCGCGGAAGTTCTGGTCTTTGCTCTAGATGGTTTTAGAGGCGCTTTTATAGTATATAAGGCAAGATTTACGGCGGGAAAGGAAGGTTGGAATAAATAGTTGGGTTAGAAATCCGAACTGAATACAAAGTGTAAATATCAAGTAATAAACATTGTTAAAGGTTTTTTTAGTCAGTTTAGTTAGTTAATAAAAATATCGTGAAATTTTCAGTAAGTTATTCAATAAAATAGTGTTAGTGTTTATCTTGTTATAGTTTTTGGAACCCACGGATTTCTAAGGGTGTTTACTAGGGGTGGAAACAGACAATACTATTGAAATGCTGATAACATTTGACATTAGAACTCAATCTGTCTCAATGAATCGATACTAAACCTAATAGTCCGGGAGCTGTGGCTTTTTTTGGAAACCCGTCGTTACATTTTGTGTGAACTATTTAGTTCTATCGGATATAAATGACGACAAAATACACTTCTGGCATATATTACTCCGTTTTGCCATAGTTCAAGACACATGTTCTTCGCGTAAAATCGTACATTTTCAGGTATCAGCTCAACTAAAATGTTTATAGACCAAGCCAAGGAATATTTTGCGCCAAAATGAAGTAGAAGATTGCTGTTTTCTTAATCAAGATTTTATGAAGAAGCTCCTAGATTGGCGAATAAAAATCTCTTCTGCTTAATTTTCTACAGCCAAAAGAACTTTGAAAAAATAAATTTCGTCGCGACAGCTTTTTTTTTTAAGATAGAAAAGAACGTTTAAAGTGGAAGACTTTGAAATCATCCATCGACCTGTTTAAATTTAGTATCAAAATAATGAAATCTAAACCTTCAAAAAGAGCCAAGAAAACCAACTTAGTCTTTTAATAACAAAATTCTTTTTTGGAAAAAATATGTGATTAAGTTGAACATTTTATTAATCACAGCCAACATTTTTCTATGTGTTTTCAAGAAAGTGATGTAGACCAATTTCGAGAATATTAATTTTTCCGTGACTTAATCCCAAAAGAGTGAAAATAGGAAAATGCACGGTAACTTTTGGGATCGAGCACCAATGTAGACGTTCTTGTAAGTTTTTATATTTACTTTCAGTTCGAAGAAAATTTATTTTTTCTGGGATTTCTAACATTTTTTCTTTCACTTTGAAAACGTTCCAAACATTTTTGAATTGCTCTAAAATTTATAATTTTTCAAAATTTGGTTTTTTAAAAGTGGCTTATTAAATTTTGTTGAAACAAATATTTTCAATTTTAGATTTTTAAAATCTGATTAGTAGGTATTTTTTAAAATAACCTATCATCATTTTTCCGCGGGTTTTTTTAAATTTTAAATACCCTAATTCTTTGTTTCGATGAATTTTAATAATCTATTGGAGGAAATTAACTTTTTAAAAATCACGAATTTCAGAAATTCAAAAATTTTCAAAATGAATAAAGAGAGTTAAACATTTTTTTCAAAAATATTTCCTCCGCAGATTTTGAAAGTTAAGATATAATCCTGCAATTTGAGCCTAAGAACGTCTATATTGGTGCCCCAAAAATTATAGCGATTAGCTCTAATTTGTCATATTTTCACTTAAATATGTACTTTTATGTAAAACCAAATTTCAAATTTGACAGAAAAATTTCCACTTATTAATTTCGCTCAGGGAGGATAAAAATTTCCGGAATTTTTTTTAGTTGCTATAGTAACGAAACCAAGAACAAACTTCCAGTTGGCTAAAAAAGAGATTTATGAAATTTTCACATAAATTGTTTTTTTTTCGAAAATATGTTCCGGTCTAAACTAGTAAGTTAGTCTATCTATTTCTCTTTAAATTTTGAGGATATGTGTCATTATTGGACTTCGGAATTAAACGGATCGATAGATAACTTTACTGCCTACAGATTTTATCTGGCACATTTTTTTCTATCTTTTCAAGCAGTGGCGTAATTTCAGCATTTTTATTGGGTAGGCAGGGATTTATTACAGATAACCCAATAGATGGAAGCTAAACGAACCCTGTTAATTCTTAAACGATAACCCTATAAACCCAAATGACCGAGAGAAAGCGAGTTTATCACTTCACAGGTAATATTAAATGCAAAAGAGAGAAAGCATGTGATGTAAAAAACAATTTAGTAAATAAAGCTCGCGCGAAAATCGGAAGACTTGGCATCTGCATACGTTCACTGATATGTTGGCGAGCGCTCGCTGATGTGTACAATTATTTTTGCAGAATCTAAAAATTTGTTTCCATTCAAAGGTTATTAAAGGTAAAAAAATCGCATTTCTTCAATGTTTAAACGTTAACAACTTTTAATATATCTTTCCGACAGTGCGTCTCACTTAAGAGTGTAACAGCGTAATAATTCTTTTGCTTTTTGTCAGATTTGAATCATAAAAGTTAGAGCTCATCAATCTCTATTTAAGGTCACAAAATAACTTTCCATCTTTAAATGTAAGGTCATCTACGATACTAAATTGTAGAAAAATCATCAAAAAATCATAGGCATTTTTTAATTAAAAGATTTTGTTAACAGAACTTCGAAATCACTCAAAAACCCTAAATCCGAAGTTTAGTTAAATTTTGCAAACCTCCGAAAATTTATGAACAATAACAGAAAGCGAATTGAGGCATGCCTTAGGGCTGATGGAGGTTTAATAGAACATAATATTAATTCTCTTGGTTGTATTTATTCACAAAAACGACAGAAAACGTCGACATTACTATAGGGAGGAACAATAATCAAAAGAATAGAATCGTACACAATGAAATATTGGGGACACGTAAAAAGACGAGACACGACACACCTACTAAAGAAAGCGCTGCGACTGAACAGCAACAAACTGAAAATAGGGAGGCCAAGCTACACATGGATGGCAACGATCGAGAGGATTATGAATAAGCTAGGAAAAGATTACACACTGGAAAAAATCGGCACAACAAAAGAAAACGGAATACAATAAAGAAATGTCAAGGATATACACACTGCCAGACTTAGAAACAGAAGAAATAGAAAACTAAGAAGTGGAATAGGAGAGAAGATGATCACAGACAGAAACTAAAAAGAAGCATCTCATAAAAACCTGAAAGTAAAAAGAAGCACGAAAACCTAAAAGAAGCATCTCAGAAACGCCTACACTTTCCATCCGATGAAGACAGAAGGAAAACAAGAAGAAACATTTCACAAACACCTACACGCTCCATCCTATACTCCTACCCCATGCGTCATGCGGCTGTCGCTGCTGACAATAAGCATGTCCAATGTCCAATCCAGGGTATGCAGCCGGTCCAGCGGTATATAAAAGCACCGGGGGTTTGCTCCGGCACACGGTGGGATGATCCGTTGGTCCGTCGGGTGGAGCCGCATGAATATGTAATAGACGACTGGTCGACTGCAGATGGACGTTCGGCGGGCGATCGGGCTGCGTAGTGGAACAAATCTCCATGCACCGGAATTGGCAGCAATGCCCACCTTACGCTGGCAAATCAATCAATCAATCAAATCCCTCAAAAAGATGTTTTCAAGACCTCATTTTTTTAGGATTTAACTAAACTTCGGATTCAGGGTTTTTCGCGAAAAACGAAAATAGCCTAAGAGAAATAATTTCTTTAGGTTATTTCAGCGATTTACAAAAAAATGACGGGTGATGGAGCTAAACGGACATCGGATTCGGATTAGTATTCAACACATTGAAATACTGTAAGATCACTTTTATTTTTTTGTGGGCCGGTGGAGTAAAATATACAACAAAAAAGTCATTTTTTTGGATTTTTCGATTTTCCAGAAATTTTTTCCATGGCACTATATATTGTTTTTTATTTATTAAAAGTAGACGTAAAAACGAAAAAAAAGGGCCTTGTCCAAACTCTGTCGGATAAGTACATTTATGAGGAATCGCAGTTGAAAATTTCACTTGTTTTTCTTTTTAAATTGAATTAAACAACAGCCGTTGAATATTTTGATTCGCAAAAAATGAAGCTTATGTGGGACACCAAAAGGTATACTTTCACCGAATTATTTTTGTAGAGGAAAAAAATAAAAAACCGACACAACGGTTTTTTGCATATTTCTCGAAAAATTCAGATTTAGCTACTTTTAGCCATCATCTTGGTGGTATTTCTTCAATTTTAGGCGCTGGAGGTTGTGCATCTCTTTATTACCTACAACTTTTAAATTAAACTTTTTTCGATAGGATGCCTAATTTAGCCAAGAATCGCAAAAATCATTTTTCACCCCTAAAAATCCACCTCATTTCACCCCAGAAAGTCGTAGGTGGTTCGGACTATTTTTCCCTCTTTAGTTGTGATATATTCTAAAATATTCTGCTATCAGTTTGCTGTAACGACTCTTTTTTTTTCATTTTAACACTTATCTAGCCTATTATCATTTCATGAAATAATTAAAAATTACTATGAGATATTAAATAATTTAATTCTGTAACTTGAGAACCAAGTAGAATACATAAATGATACTTAAAAATCACACGAGTCAAAATGGTTAGAGGAAATTAAATGTCTAATGTTTGCTTACCACATCATAGTGACGACAATAATGGTCAGAATAAAGACACATATGATGATGGACCATACCACGATGCCAACAGCATACCGGAATAAGTGCATCACTCCAACACAAACACCTAAAATGAAAAACATGACATCAAAGGTACACAAAAATCGGGTCATGAATTTTTGAAAAATTCAAAAGACTTGTTCAGTTATTGGATGTTACCTATTGGGCATTAAAGCTATGATTATTATTATTATTATTCGCTGTCTTGTTTTGATCTGTTTATTATTGTTTACATTGATTTTCATAGCGACTAAAGACTCGATTTTCAGTTTTCGATGCCTGATTTCGAAAAATCATGCGCTCAATTCGTTAAAAAAATCAGATTTTTTCCTAACTTAATATACACAACTATTTTCTGTTATCGTATCTCAGACGTCTAACTGTTCGTTTTCCACTTTCATGAAATAATTACTAAGTTTTTAAGCTTTTAACACAACGTTACAAATGTTAATAAACCACTTTTAAATTTGATAAATTCTTATAAACGACAATAAAAACTACAATAACTTTGTTCCAAATTAAAAAACACATGTAAACAAATCCTATTTAAATCCCTGCGGCCATGCTATGCTTGCGTTGTGTCGAAAGAGAAGGAATTATTTACATTTTCATAATTAGTGGTATAAAAAGTTCGGTACAAGTAATCCCATCAAAGTGCCGCACTTCTTCCGGCGGGAACACAGGTCGGGTATTACAGTTTTTTATTATTTCTAATGTTCGGAACTATAACATCCATTGACCCTGAATAACAGTGGTTCTCAAGTGTTTCCTACCTTAACATTCGAATTTTATACCGAGGTCAGTTTTTTTCAAAGTGCCCCTAGAGAAGAAAATCATATAGGTTTTTTTGTTTGAATAGTCGGTCCCTATTACCAGTTTTTTAATGACATGAAACTAATTACACCCTGTATAAAAATTACTTAATTGTAAAGGATTTCCAAAATAGAACCAAATATGTGTATACTGAAGAAATTTAATAGAAATAGAAAATTTTATAAAAAAAGGGCTTATCTAATAGTTTGTCGACAGCAAGTACTGGACAGTAAACAAATATATTAAGGGCCAGTGGAGATAATATTTTTGTGTAAAATGGTATTAGTTGCTTAATTCCTACTGAATATTAGTGAGAATAATTATTGTATTAAATATATTTTTACGCGAATTCTCATTAACTGCTAAATTATAATTATGTTGTACATGCTTTCTAATTAAATGCTTTAAAATTGTGTTTGTTTTTTGATTTTCAGATTAGCCCGACAGAGTTATGGAGATAATGCGATTGGCTATTTTATACAACTGAACAGAGATGGAGGTATTTGTCATATATGTTCCAAAATAACACCTGAGCATAAGTTAAATGCAAAAAATTATAAAGTTTCATGTGTGATAAATGAAAAAGAACATAACATTGTCGAGGTAACGTGCGAGGATTGTGCAGCTTCTGAGGGTGGTTGTAAGTATGCAATAGCTTTTGTAATGTGGTTATATTGCCGAAGTGAAGAACCCTCGCCAACCAATACAGTTTGCTACTGGAAAAAATCTGTTTTGTCTGGAGCTACTTCAACCAAAAAATTTGTCACAGCAGCTGGCTTTAGATCTATAAGTGATACTTCTTTATGTAATAATGAAGAATTAGTTTTTTTGACACATATATCAATGAGACGAAAAAAGGAAAGATAGAAAACCGCATTACACTTTAAAAAAGAGTGTGGTTCTTCACTATTAAAACATCAATTTATGTTTTCATCTCTAGATAAGGTACAGCACGAATTCATAAATTTTTGTAAAACAAATATGATGCTAGAAAATCTTAAAACACAGAAATTGAAACCCGAAATTAAAGTAAATCAAATCTTTAGATGAAAAAGAAGTATGGTCGAGTGATTACATTTAAAGCCTATGAAGTAGCTTATTGCCATAAAAAGAATTGTGGATTGGTTGAGAAAATATTGGGGGCTAAAGTATTTCAGACAAAAGCTATGGAGAATTTGGTAGTAAAAGAATTGGGATATTGGGAAAACAAACAAAAAAGACATATAAAAAGTCTTTTATCTCAAATAGGAGCATCTCTTGATGCTTTAACAACGGACGATTCTGTCATTGAAATTAAATGTCCCTCATCTGAGAAAACGTGTTGTAATTATGTGGGTAACGATGGGAAAATCAGAGAAAAGCCTTTATATCAAATTGCAAATGCATCTTGCAGAATAAATGCTGCTGTTTTTGTTGTTGCTAGCCATATAATTAAGAAAATTACTGTTACAGTTGCTATCTTTTATGATAAAACCCTTGCGGAAAAAATAATACACGTCATTATGCAATTTTGGAGTGATACTATCTACACCAAGTTATGGTGCATATTTGTTAGAAGTATATGAAAAAATACTACTTAAACTGCTGAAATTTAATAATTAAATTGCCTGTCTCTTATTTGTACACTGATTTATTTAACCTAAAACATTACAGGACAACGTTATTTTTTTACATGTGTAAACAGTATTTAGCATTTTATTATTACTTAATTTAAACATTTTGAATATTAATTATTTCACAAGCAATAATAAACAGATTTTCTAAATGAGCAATTCATTTATTATGTACACAAGCACGTGGCAAATAAATAAAATAGTTGTCTGGCGTTGATGACGTCGTGCTTTTACATTCAGGCACAACAAAATATTTATTTTTCGTATTGTATGATGACATTTTTAATCACAAAGCAAAACTCAGCTCCCAACTTAACAAATTCTTTATCCGGCCATTAGCAACACTAATCTAACAAGAGTGTTAGAGTGCGCACTGTGTATTGCACTGGAGTCGCCTCACAGCTTTAAGCTTAATGACGTCATATCGAATTGGTCGCATTTGGATGCGCTACGCGAATCTAATAATTATTTTTAGCATAATCGTATTGACAGAATTTGCTAAATGTCATTCTTAAAGAGAATGATGTCTTTAGAATAGGTCGAAATGACCCTATTGTCCAGGGAAAACTAGATGGAAAGAGGCGAAGCAGGCGACCACCAAAGCGTTGGGCCGATGTCACCAAAGAACTAATGTGAAAGAGCTTTGGTGAGGCCGCGCACCTAACGAGCAGTCGCAATAGATGGCATGAGGCTATCGAACATGGCATACAAGAAAGGAAGGCCAACTATAACTAAGACACATATAAATCCCATATGCGACACTCCTTTGATCTAGCAGAAATGCCGCCGATGACCTCGGACTTTTATTTTGGATTTGACAGGTCAAGATTAAATACGCTCGGGATGATTCGGATAATCCGAATCGGAATTTTAGTACCTGACTGAAGTAGGTAATAGAGGATTTTAAGCGTATAATTATAATATCTGCATCATACAATACATTTGCCTACATCGTATAATTCCTTACATTACCTATTTGTATTATTTGTAAGGCTTATTTTAAAATAATAGTGAAATTTGTACGTCTTACGAAAATTCAATCTTTTATTGCAGCTAAACTGTTTATACGTATGTGTTTCGGCTCTTTAACCTGGATATATCTCTGCTAGTGTTGTACAAAATGTCTCTGTCCTTTTCAGTGTCGCATATGGGATTTATATGTGACTAAGATGTTACATGAACAACAAAACCTATCAAAACGTTGTGAAGAAGATGGAGGAGAAGAAGATGATGATGATAATGATGAAGAAGAAGTGATGTAAAAAATCATGTCTCGACTTAAAATAAATCGAAGTACTTGATGATGATAATGATGATGAAGTGATATTAAGAATCATGTCCCGATTTAAAATAAATCGAAGTACTTCTTAACAATATTAGCATTAGTAAATACAGTGCACACAAAAAGTAAAATTTAAAGTAAAATCTATTTAAAATTGAGGCTATTGAGGATTTTCAATTGTTGAGAAAATCAACAATACTTCCTACCTACTACCTACTGCTGCAAGTCAATTTTTCTTACAAGCTTACGAGAATACCTACATTTCCCACGATAAATAATGTTTACATGTTTCTAACGGGTTAATGAGAAGAATAAGCTCAAATCAAACTGTTCCACTCCATTCCAGCGACCGGAAAAGATTCTATACTCATGAAAATACTTTAGATTTTTTGTTGCCTCACTCCCAGATTTTCTAGAAATCCTAAAGGACTAGTCTCCTCTAAATTTGAGCAAAATGGGTGAATTAACACGTCTCCGAGACCATGAAGTTTCCTAAGCGTTTCTTAAAATTTGTTTTAGAATATAAATAAACAATAAATGTCAAAGATATGCAGTATTCTATTTTTGCACTAATGAGGTATCCTGTAAAAGAGCCTTATCAGGATTTAGTATAAAAAGAAATTATTAGTTCTTATTTTATGGATTCGACGTTCTTATTTTGAACAAAAGCACTTTATTACGAAATTTTACCGGAGATGCAATCATTTAGCACTTTTCTGTACTTACCTACAGTAATAAGAGAACATACAATAAGTCTGAATATAACACCTGCTCTTGAAAGGTACAAAGCGAAGCCCTAAAAAAGAATATTGTATGAAAATGTAAATATTCAAATGGTTAATATGTTTATAGCAAAACAACTCTAGAGGTCATTAGCAGTAATAGAAAGAATGAATCAAGTAGAGGAGAATATGGTATTCCCTTAGGCTATTTTAATTGAAATAAGTCAAGTTAACCATTACACTCTTCGCTGATATACTGCACTTCTTATATAACTGTTGCACATTCTATAGAATACTCTTCGCAGTTTCTTTTGTAAATAATATTAGTTTTAGACATTTTTAATTCAATTGCAGAACATTTTTTTTTTTAATTAATAACTTCTTTTATTTATTGATCCATTTAGTTTAAAAACAATAGGGTTCTTCCTTTTGCTAACACTACCTTACCTTTAAATTTCAATGCAATCGGACTTTTCGTTTTTAAGTTATCGTGCTTACAAGAAACGTGGACGGGCGGACAAACGGCAGGGTTGGCAAAAACACGTTTTTTTAATTTAAAACAATTCAATGTGTTTTAGACATGGATTTTTAATTGTTGAAAAAAAAACATGTTTTAAACAATAAAAAATATGTTTTTAAACTTAAATTTATACGGGCGTGTCGACCCAATACATTATTTATTCTATAAGCCATGCCCATATTGCATCATAACAAGACGAGGACGATACTTGACAACGGCTTGGCCAATTCGGTGTAATAAATACGTCAAATTGTCAATAGTGCAATAATTTTTTTGGTGATTGGTTATTGAGTACACAGGCACATAAAAAAAGTCGAGTTGGAGAAGGCAGACCTAAGTATTCCCATGAATTCTGACCTGCTGAACACGAATCCGATGTCCGTTTTGCCCGATTGGCTCTTGCATGCTTCCTAATCTCAAAAAACACCGTAAGAATACCCGAAACAATGAAAATCTGAAAAAATTCAGGGGTACATAGGATGGCAATAGAAATCGAATGGCGCAAACCAGACATCCCTGCGGTCCTTCGTTTTCGAGATAGAGCAGCTCAAAGTCACCGGAAGAAAAAAAATTGCTTTGTTCGCAATTCTCGAGGCTCTATATCGGAAACCAAAAAAGAATTCTAGTTTGCGCCATTCGATTTCTCTCACCATTCTACGTACCTCTGAAATTTTTCAGATTTTTAGCTACACTCTCATTTTCTCGGGCATTCTTACGGTGTTTTTTTTGAGGTTAGGAAAATTAGGCCAATTCGGTGTAATAAATACGTCAAATTGTCAATAGTGCAATAATTTTTTTGGTGATTGGTTATTGAGTACACAGGCACATAAAAAAAAGTCGAGTTGGAGAAGGCAGACCTAAGTATTCCCATGAATTCTGACCTGCTGAACACGAATCCGATGTCCGTTTTGCCCGATTGGCTCTTGCATGCTTCCTAACCTCAAAAAACACCGTAAGAATACCCGAAACAATGAAAATCTGAAAAAATTCAGGGGTACATAGGATGGCAATAGAAATCGAATGGCGCAAACCAGACATCCCTGCGGTCCTTCGTTTTCGAGATAGAGCAGCTCAAAGTCACCGGAAGAAAAAAAATTGCTTTGTTCGCAATTCTCGAGGCTCTATATCGGAAACCAAAAAAGAATTCTAGTTTGCGCCATTCGATTTCTCTCACGATTCTACGTACCTCTGAAATTTTTCAGATTTTTAGCTACACTCTCATTTTCTCGGGCATTCTTACGGTGTTTTTTTTGAGGTTAGGAAAAATGCAACAGCCAATCGGGCAAAACGGACATCGAATTCGTGTTCAGCAGGTCAAAATGCATGGGAATACATAGGTCTACCTTCCCACACTCGACTTTTTTTTGCTATTAATTGCTTTAAAATTAACACTTAAGAAAATAAATAATAACAGTATGTCTTCTATATAATAGTTATATGTTTCGTTCATTGTACTTATACTACCATATTATTATAACTAGTTGTATTGCATTACATAAAATATAATAGAATAGAAAAATATTTATTATGTTATATATAAGTGTACACATAGATACAATATTCTACACAAAAGGTGATGTTCGTATCAACGTTCTTCCACGCCACCAAATAAAGAAACAAAAAGAAAAACTTACTTCTAACCATCACATATAACTCAAGTTGGTAGCCCTAAAATTACATTATCTAATCAATCATATTTTGTACCTGCAATAAGTATTCTTTATAATTTTTTTTAAACGTACCAATAGATACACCCTCAAGTTCATATTTTTGCACTTTATTATTTTTTTTTACCTTATCAAATACAACGGTGTTCCGAAAATTGTCCATCAAACACACCGAAAAAACGTATTAAAAAAATCATGTTTAAAACAATTGTTTTAAACGTGTTTAAAACAAATGTGTTTAAAACAGGTTACTGTGTTTTAAATACTTAAAAAACATTTGTTTAAAACATTTTGTTTTAAAACTGCCAACCCTGAGTCAAACGGACGAACAGACTGACGGACATTTTGAAAGTTGTTCAGAATTCGATCACCAACACTGTGATGACGAGCAATATTACCGGTTTTAGAAATGTGCCGATCGAATGCAATATACTCTTTGTTTTGTATTTGCGAAGAGTATAATAATTATAGGACAGTACAAATGTTAATTAAGTCATATTATCAATTAATATTTTTTTTAAATTCGTATGGTCTTTTTAGCTTGTTTAAGAAAAATCCTTTCCATTTTTTTCCATCCATCCTTTCTGGGGCTACCCTATTGCGAAAATTGAATTCACTGAGCTCAACTAGCATGTGGACTGGACGACTAGTATAGTGCTCTACAGATATTTAAGGCACATGAAAAACCTCAGAACTATGCCGGTTACGTCTAGGTGAGAGAGCGGGGCATGCCATATATTCGTAGAAAATGATAAATCATAAGTATAATGTATTAATACGTAGAACAACATTGTTCTCATGTAAAGTATGTTCTGGCATGATTATAATAACGCAGTGATCGGAACTTGGGTTTAATTTTCAGGTGCGTCGTGTCAAATATTTAGTGAAATATAATAAATAAAATAAATAAGCACAGATGTTTAGTTCAATAAAAAAATAAATTTTGATTTACTTTTGATGTAATATAAATTACAATATAATCAACTTAGACAAAAAACGCTATTTAAGTTCAAGAAATAGAACGCGTAAACAATGTACACCTGCAACACGTGGCCGACACGCTTCCAATACACGCCAAACATTATTTACTATTTACTCGATTTGGCCCAGGTCAGGACCTAGTTTATAATTGTGTTTACTGAAAGAACGACTTATTATCAATATGCCGCATTTTAGTCCGACGAAAATTACGGTCGAAAAATGGATTAAGCCTTATAAAGTACTAACTACATTTTGACAGAGAAGAAATAATTTGTAATATTTGTGGTGTCACAATAAGGTGTATAAAGAGAAATGTTGTTTTAAAACATGTAAATAGCTACACACACGAGTGTAATACAAAAAAGGAAAAGAAAATTCAAAGGACGAGTTTTATTTCTTTCTAATATTTTTCAAACCCCACCACCTCCGCTACATTATTAATAGGATTGATAACATAAAATTGAGATATTCACTTGAAAGTTAGTACACGTATGTGTAGTAATGACATCTGATTGAGATGATTCCATTGAAGGAGTGGGAGGTGGTAGATTGTGAATAGCGCAAAATAAGTAAACTAAGCTAGAAACTTCATTTTTAACGTATATGGTAGAAACCAACGCCTCAAATTTTTCTATGATATCTGCCCCAAATATTATTAAAATTCTATGAACAAAAATTTCCGGGTACAGGGTGCAAGTATACTCAAGATGTATCCTTTAAAGTGATTTGGGCAAAAAATCTGGATGTGGAAGTAGTGATTCCTTAGGCAGCGATTTCTTTAAATTATTTATTTATTTAACATTAATTTGCAAAATTATACGATATATACCAAATATAGCCAAATTATATGATAATCAGAGAGGGTTAAAGTCACCCATATATCGGCTTAGTTTGACTTTCATTTTTTTCTGCTTTTTGCTTTAAATTTGGTTGAATGAGTATTTCCGGGCAAAAGTTAATTATTCTCAACCGTTAAGGGGTAAAGCTACCGCCTCCTACCTCTAAATCGAAGGCTTTGAAAACCGAGTTAGTTTTTTTACAAGATATTACTAAAAAGGTATTGAAAATTAACCCTTTTGGAGGGCTAACCACCCCTAAATCGAAATAAACTAAATAAAAACATATTAGGTTTTCTTTCAAATTCCCCTATATGTCACAGGATCCTTTTTCATTTTTATTGAAACCCTCTGAAAGGGTTTTTTTTTGTATTTTTAGGGGTGTTCTCCAACTTTTAGGATTGCGAGATCCTGCAGAAAACATACAGTCAAAGTAGTTTCAGACAACTGCTCCCCCCCCACGTTTTGAATAGGGCACAATGGTTTTTTACCGAATCGCAAAGGAAAAGGCGTTTGTATGTTAGCTCATGATGCCATAAGTTTGATTATTATTTTTCGTGAGATCTGTCGCAATGTACGAAATTTTTTGTAAAGGCATTTTTATTGTAGAATTGTCTGCTCTTTAATTTTCATTTCCACGATAATTTTTGTATTTTTGATATTTTAAAAGTTATATCCAAAACAAATTTTCTTTTAAGTTTGACGCCATTTTGTTTTATGTTCCGTCTTGTTAACTTTTTAGACTACTATTCTACTACTGAAAACCTACCAAAGAATCAAAAGTTATCACAAGGATTATTTTTTCCCAGTTTCTGGCGCTATTTTTCCCTGGGCACAGGCCTAATCTGAATTACTTTTAATTTAAATTTATATATACGAAAAAAAAATCTTAACGAAACACGCATGCTCATTTTAAGTTGATATTTCCCTTAGTTGAAAGTTTGTGTGTTTTCCTTATAAAATCGTCTATAATTTCTACAAACACTAAAACTCTTGAACTCAACACTCGAATAACAACGTTCGACTTGCGTTTCGCTAATCATGTTAGCATTATCGAGAGATGATAAAAACTTTCTATATGTATGTATCTATTATTTATTATTTTAGGAAAAGAAATGTACGATATTGTAAATCCCATATCAAGCTTTTCTTTTGCCGCGACAAAGAATAAAGCATCAGGTACTTTAGAATTAGTCTTTGTTGCAAAAGAGGTACCACCCATGGGTATCAAAATGTATTATGTTAGTAAAGCAGCTGTAACACAGCGTGTGACGATATATACGTGGCTCTTTTGTTAAAATGTTTAATTCTTCCATGGAGTGTACTAAATAACGTTCATTTTACACATTTTCTAAACAAATTGTAATGAAGCATCCTAAAGTCATACCTCATTACTAAGAAGTTTCAGTGTAGTGCCGTGTGCACATTTGCCACACGACGGCGATTCATACTCGATATACTAAATTTGCACACCGCCCGACTCCGACCGTCTCAAAAAGGAGGGATAGTTTCGTGTATAAAAGCCCAGCCGCGGATCGAGAAGAGCACTGGGTACATCTCTCCGTAAACTGCCGATGGCGCGCTGAGCCGAAGACACTTTGCTGATTTATGCACCAAGTGACGTGACTCTCCGGAGCGAATATATCTTGACCTAGAAAAGTTCTACGGCGCGTTGAACCGAAGAACGGACCTTGTGCCAAATGTTATTTAGTCCAGCGATGTCCCGTCGTCCCGACGAAACCGACACGGAGCAAATATAAATTAACAGAGGAGTGACCCGGCGAGTTGAGCCGATAGCTTGCTCGGGTTGACGGTTATTAGCCCGCCGCCGTTTCCGCCGTCAAAATCCCTACTCGTCGCATCACTGCATTACACTCTGGTCGTCTCTCTCACTCATACGATTTAAATGTCACCTGATTACCAATAACCGTAAAAGATACGGACCTGAAAACCGATAACCTGTAACTATTGTATATTATGTAAACCTGCATATTTTACCTGTTGAAGATAATAAAATTGTTAATTTTGATTGGGTTGTCTTATTAAACTAATCTGGATCCTGAACTAATCTCCGACTCCAGCTACCCAGAGCAAAACACCGTTACATAATTTGGCGCCCGAGCAGGGACTTGGTCCCATTTTCGGTGGTCGTTTTCGGTATATTGGGCAATCATCGTCTTTATTACTTTGTTTGTCCTCTCTACTGGATTACATTGGGGTGAATACGGCGTCGTTGTACGGTGTGTAATACCGTATTCAGATAACAGCGAAGTGAATTCGTTGCTGGTAAACTGTTTCCCGTTATCGGTGATAATGTAATTTGGACATCCAAATCTGGCGATAATTTTTCCTTTAATGCTTTGCAAACGGCGTCTGCTGTTGCTTTTCTTACAGGGTGACATTCTATCCATTTAGTGAATCTATCTTGCAACACGATGAGATTATTGTTGCCTTTGCTAGACCTAGGAAGTGGTCCGACAATGTCGATGCTGACAGTATCCCAACATCCGTTTATTTTAGGGAATTGCATTTTTCCTGCGGTCTGTTGTTGAGATGATTTATATTTTTGACAGTTCGGGCAGCGTCTTACGTAATTTGCAATATCTCTGTACATCCTAGGCCAGTAGTATTTATCGGCAATTCGGGTTATAGTTTTTGTTATTCCTAGGTGTCCTGCGCATGGTGCATCGTGATTTTCCTTCAGGATTTGCTTTCGTTGCGGTTGCGGGATACAAAGTTTCCATGGGTTGGAAAATTCGGGGTCTGTAAAATTGTTACTGCTCCATATATGGCGGTACAGGTTTCCGTCGATAATGCAGTATTCTGGTTTTGTTTCGGGTTTACTTTGTACTAGTTTAATGGTCTCTTTGTACCAAGCACAGTTTTCTGAATTTTCAACTGCGAAAATACCTTCCTCTGTGTTATTTCCTTCTTCGGTGATAACTGGCTGGCGGGAAAGTGCGTCTGCCACTTTGTTTAATACTCCTTTTCTGTATTTTATTTCGAAATCGTACTGTTGTAATTCCATTACCCATCGAGCCAGTCGTCCATTGGTGGGATTTGTGGAATATAACCATTTTAAACTTTGGTGATCTGTTACAACAACAAAATGATATCCCTGTATGTAACTAATGTGTTTCCGGATTGCGAAGAGTATGGCGGAGCATTCTAATTCCACGGCTGACATCTTTTTTTCTACGTCTGACAAGGAGCGACTTGCATAGGCTATAATACGGTCCTGATTGTCAATTTTCTGTAGCAGTGCTGAACCAAGTCCTTGTATAGATGCGTCTGTCTGGAGATAAAAAGTTTTCGTAAAATCGGGGCAGCTGAGTACAGGAGCCGTTGTTAATGCATTTTTGAGTTTTGTGAAAGCCTCTTCTTCAACTGATGTCCATTTCCAGCGGATATGTTTCCTCAGTAATTTGTTTAAGGGTGCGGCAGTGTCCGAATATGACTTTATAAATCTCCTATACCAGGAAGTCATGCCAAGAAAACGTCGTAATTGTTTGACATTCTTTGGAGGCTGGATTGCCACAATGGCACTTACTTTTTCGGGGTCTGTCTTAATGCCATCTTCACTTACCAGGTGTCCTAAGTATCTTAGTTCTTTTCTGCAGAAAGTACATTTATCTGGATTTAGTTGTAGGTTTGCATCTTTTAAACGCTGAAATATTTCTTGTAAGTGTTGTAAATGTTCGTTAAATGTCTTGCTTACTACGACGATGTCGTCCAGGTACGCAAATGCATATGACAGATCAGGGGTTATAATCTGGTCCAGGAGTCTTTGAAATGTGCTAGGGGCTGAATGGAGGCCAAAAGGTAAAATTTTAAATTGAAATAACCCTCTTCCGGGTACCGTAAATGCGGTTATTGGCTTACTCTCATTTGTCAAAGATATTTGCCAATAGCTGGAGCGTAAATCTAAAGTAGATATGAACCGGGCTTCTCGTAATTTGTCTAAAATGGCGTTTATAAAAGGTAATGGGTAAGCATCTTTCATCGAAACTTCATTTACTTTCCGGAAGTCTATGCAAAATCTATATTTATTGTCCTTTTTCTTTACCATGACAATTGGGGAATTCCACGGGCTTTTAGACGGTTCTACTACACCTTCATCCAACATTTTGTCTAACTCGGTATTAACAATTTTTTGCATGGCTGGGTTTAATGGGCGGTATCTCTGTTTAATCGGCGTGTCGTCCAGGAGTCTAATTTTGTGTTGTGTTAGTGGGGTAACACCTTGAATTGTCTCAAATTTCGGAAGTTCGACTTGTAAAAAATTTGACAGGATCTGTTTTTCGTTATCTGAGGGCTGAATTAGAGAGAGCGGTATTGTTCCTTCTATTTTCTGATTAAAGTCTATCATATTTCCCATAATTTGCCCTGTTAGTAATTTAAAATCAATGGTAACGTGATGGTTCCTTAGAAAGTCCATCCTCAAAATAATATCATAAGTTAAATTTGGCAAGTACAAGAAATTATCGGTTAATTGAAGTCCTGTTGTGTAGTAATTTAATTTGAATTCTCTGTTTACTTGTGTTTCAGTTCCATCCGCCAGTTTAATATTATGTCCGGTACAATTTATTTCTAGTAAGTTTGCTTTGCAGTTCGTGTATACAGCGTCCCCTATGTAAGAGCGGGTTGAGCCCGTGTCGAGTAGCGATGTAAAGTGTTCGGTTCCGATTTGTATCGGGAGCTTCAGTCGGTCGTTGACATTGAAAACTGGAGTTTGGACGGTGGCCGCGGGGAAGTTGTTTACTGGCTGGACTGTTCGCGAGGCAGGGCAGCCATATTGCCGTTTCCCGAGGCCTCATTTTTGCAGCTGCAATCACGGGAAAATATGCCTAGTTGTCCGCAGCGGGAGCAAAATATTTTGGGTGTGTTTGTACAGTTATCTCGGGTGTGACCCTGGCCTCCACAACGCCAACAGTTTGTATTTCTATTGTAGTTATTAACTACGCTGTGCCTGGGATTTGTTTGTGTGTTATTCCTAGAATTGCTTTGTGTTGTGGGGTACTCGGCGGCGGTTTGTCTCTGTACCTGATCTTGTGATCTAGAATAATTCTGGGTGGCCGGCCTATTGTGGTTTTGTGTGTTGTTTCCATAATTATTTCTATAATTCGGTGCTTGATAATATCTGTCTGGTGTGTAATTAAAACCTAATCTTGGTGTGCCTGTTTGTAAATTTTGTTTCGCTGTCTTTTCTTCTTTACAAACAGTTTCGTGTTCATTTGCTAGGGTTATTAATTGATCGAGTGTCTGGAAATCGGTTCGTTTGATATATTTTCGGTATTCTGGTTTTAAATTTGAGTATATTCGGTATAACTTCTGTTCTGGAGTGATATTTTTAAGCCTCCACAGTAGAGTTTGGATTGCTACTACATAATCTTTTATATTTTCGTTGTCTTTTTGTACACGGAGCCTTGCTTCGTCTTCCAACTTTAAATGGTAATCTGAGGGTGCGTAAAATGCTGTTAACTTTGTGACAAATTGATCCCACGTATTGCAGGACGTTTTATTATTTCTGTACCATAATAATGCATCGCCTTGTAGTAGTTCGGGTAGGGCTCGTAGCATTTGTTCATCATTGAAATTGTATCCAGACTGTAGCTCCTCTACACGTTCTAGAAATGAGAAAACGTCTTTCCTGCCGTCGAAACGAACGTTCCATTTGCGAACTTCAGTTAAAACCGTACCCATGGGTGTTGGTATAATGTATGACATGTCTGGTATTGTAGGATTTATTTGGGTGGGCGTGGCATCAACTTTCTTGGCTGCCTCGCTACGTAAATAACTTTTTAGTCTACTTCGGAGTTCTTCCACTGTTCCAGTTGTAATTGCGCCGTACTTGGATAATTCTACTAGTAGTTCATCTTTCTTTAATTTATATATCCATCCTACTGTGGTATCTGCGACTTCTAGTCCATAAGCACCATCTGTGTCTGACAAACTCATTTCTATGGCTTGGAATATTTTGTGTCTCCCTCTAAATATTTTACTATCTCTCTCTTAGTATAAATGTATCCTTTTGGGTTGTCTGGAGTAAATCTACCTTTTAAAATCTGTTTCGGGTGTTAAATTATGTTACCCTCTTTCTATTTGTCTATCTCTCGTTTGTAAATGTCACCTTTTGGGTTATCCGGAATGAACTAATGTCTTAAAATCTGCTCGGGCGCCAAATTATGTAACGGTGTTTTGCTCTGGGTAGCTGGAGTCGGAGATTAGTTCAGGATCCAGATTAGTTTAATAAGACAACCCAATCAAAATTAACAATTTTATTATCTTCAACAGGTAAAATATGCAGGTTTACATAATATACAATAGTTACAGGTTATCGGTTTTCAGGTCCGTATCTTTTACGGTTATTGGTAATCAGGTGACATTTAAATCGTATGAGTGAGAGAGACGACGAGAGTGTAATGCAGTGATGCGACGAGTAGGGATTTTGACGGCGGAAACGGCGGCGGGCTAATAACCGTCAACCCGAGCAAGCTATCGGCTCAACTCGCCGGGTCACTCCTCTGTTAATTTATATTTGCTCCGTGTCGGTTTCGTCGGGACGACGGGACATCGCTGGACTAAATAACATTTGGCACAAGGTCCGTTCTTCGGTTCAACGCGCCGTAGAACTTTTCTAGGTCAAGATATATTCGCTCCGGAGAGTCACGTCACTTGGTGCATAAATCAGCAAAGTGTCTTCGGCTCAGCGCGCCATCGGCAGTTTACGGAGAGATGTACCCAGTGCTCTTCTCGATCCGCGGCTGGGCTTTTATACACGAAACTATCCCTCCTTTTTGAGACGGTCGGAGTCGGGCGGTGTGCAAATTTAGTATATCGAGTATGAATCGCCGTCGTGTGGCAAATGTGCACACGGCACTACACTGAAACTTCTTAGTAATGAGGTATGACTTTAGGATGCTTCATTACAAAATATTTCGTGGGGCAACATGTTCTTAGTGAAAGCTTCGTAAAAAAAAATATATTTAAAAAAACTGGAAGGTATGATGGAGTGATTTTCAAAATGGCTGGTTTTGGGTCACAATGTATGAAACGGCAGACTTTTTGGGAAATGAAGTTGCTGATTTATTAGGTACAAAATTACATGTTGATGGTCCTGGCAAGTGCCATTTAATATATAGCTTCCAAGGTTTTAGTTAATGGCGAGTTCGTGTTTAATTTTTTTGAAAACACTTTAAAATGGCTTTGGCAAGACTTGGTTGAACAAAATTTAAACAAAGATGTTGTTTTTACTAGTGATTCAGTGTCGTATATGTTAAGTGCTGGAAAAAAAAAAATAAAAGGAAATACCCACAAGTGTTACATGTTACTTGTTTAGCACATACGTTACACAACGTATGCAAAAAGTACGAGATTGTTTCATAATTATTGACAAACTTATTGCTAATATAAAGAACATTTTTCCAATAGCTCCTAGTAGGATAAAACATTTCTAAGAAAAATATCCTAATTTTCCGCTTCCTGCAAAATCAGTGATCACACGTTGGGGAACATGGATAAACGCGGAATGTTACTACCATGTTAACTTCAACTCGGTAAAGGAAGTGGTAGAAACCTTAAATGAAGATGCTACTGCGATTAAGCATACATTTAATGAATATTCCAAATATTAAAAATGATTTAAAATTTATTTCTGAACGTTTTGAAATAAGAACAAGGATTATAGAAAACCTTCAATGTCCAAATTTGTCCTTGGAAGAAACATTTAACAAACTAGATACTTAAAAGTGAATTATTTATTATTTGTTTGCTTATAGTAATGAAACATATTCTTTATAGGATTTTGCAAACAGCGGAAAGAAAAACTATATGTAAAAATATTAATTAAATCTAGATACTGTTAAAAAAACAATTAATGAAATTTCGAGTGCAACTGGTGAGGTTATATCAAAAAAGATGGTTGCAGTTTTACAAAGGAATCCAGACTAGGCGGTCGTATTTGCCATTAGCACAAAAATTGTGACAGAACCAGATGCCTTCCTTGATCAGATGCCTACGAATATCTTCCCTCACTTCTGTGGAATGCGAAAGATCATTTTGGACCTTTCAATGGATATTTACTGTTAAAAGGAATCGTCTCTCGCATGAAAATTTAGAACAAATACTTACCGTATACTTTGAAACTATGAACTCTCGGTAGAAGTATAAAGTTTGAAACTTGAAAGTGCTGTGCGAATTTATAACAACGTATGTGTGAAATATGTGTACATACATTTCTCTCATACTCATAAGGTAGGTTTGTATTACATTTAATTTTGCAAGAAAGAACAAACTTACATTTAATATTCTGATGTAAAATTTCATCATATATGCGCCCCACTGGAATTGAACCCAAATTCCGATCACTGAAATAAGAAATTAACGGAAACACCTCTCTTTCAATTCTAATTTCAAATTATTTTGATATAGTTACCCAACTCCCTCCCACCGAAATTATTTTAGGTTGTAACGGTTTACAACAGGTGTGTAAATCCTACCCTCGACAGAATCGAACTTAATATTGTCAGTGTATCATGGAAAATCGAATTTGTCAATGCTCCACAAATATATAAGATATTATTCTTATCTTGACATGAGTAAAACAGAATATATTTTTTTAATTTATCACTGTAGCAACTAACTATTTATTTACCAAAGACAATATTTCTAAGTTTCTACTGTTATTGTGTACAAAAATCTTAAGTACGGCCCTGTGGTATATCCCTTATCCTAACGAGGCAGTGATTTACGGTCGGTTTTTATGGCTTAGTTCATGTGCCTTAAATATATGTAGCGAACTATACATGTTGTTGCATCCAACGACTGACGTCATGTACGGTAAGTACGATGAAGGCAATGCTGCGAGAATGCGTATCTTTTTAGCCATAGTATCATGATGTGCATTAGTAAAATTTTACTATTTAACAAGATACAGGACAATATTTTTTTTTAGTTTTCTGTTTTCAATACGTACCGTAGTGAATTGTCTTGCTTCAATTAGATGTTCAGATATGTCAGATACACATATCCCGTCAAACACCACGCTGAAATAAAAAGCTAAGTGTTAATTTTTATTTTAAATAATTTTAATATCAAATGTACTGTATTTCATTAAAAGTAATGTCATTATCAGAGATCGGGAGTATTATCTCGGTGCCACAGACGGCTCTCATACAGACGTAATATTATATTGCAAACATTTACCGAAACAATCAGAAAAACGACAAATTGGTGAAATATTTATTATTGCCAACTACATTGTATTTTTGGTAATAAATTTAACTTAGAAACGGTAATAGTTCTTACAGAAACATGTAAAACGTATCTAGCAAATAAAAAGGCAATTTTGAATCAAACAGACACTTACCTGTTCTGTTTAATGTGTGGCGTGTTTATTTTGCTTATTTTCATAATAATTAATTTCAAAATCGGTTTTTACCTATATTGTGGCAATTATTGGCATTTACATCAATATTTAATATAGGGAAAGGGTAGACCATCCCAGATCGCAGTTTTGCAAACCGTAGTATAAATCTAGCATATGTATGTACATATGTATCTACAAACCTAGTGTTACAGAGTCGGCGGTTGTTACGATCTAAAAGTGAAGATCGCACACACTTTAAAGAATAAAAGGTCCTAGGCCTTACAAATCCTATTTTGGTGA
The DNA here is from genome assembly GCA_963583905.1 of Stenurella melanura. Classification (NCBI taxonomy): domain Eukaryota; kingdom Metazoa; phylum Arthropoda; class Insecta; order Coleoptera; family Cerambycidae; genus Stenurella; species Stenurella melanura. The sequence goes on from OY757309.1 coordinate 203,003,388, forward strand.
GTGTGAGAGGATAAATAAGTAGAAAAAGAATGCTGTAAGGTAAAAATATTTATTACAACGATTTAATTTTACATGGACAAATTTTAGGAACATTTAAGAATTAACAAAAAAATATATGTACAATAGCACACTAGTAAGAAAAAATATTTATAGTAGAGAAAAAAAAATTTAAACTGTACCATAGGTTTTAACGACTGGGGTGAACTATGCCCCGGGTGGGTGCATTCACCAGTCCCTACAAACAAACAAAATATAATAGCTCTAGGCCACAAATGTAATCTACACCCTACAGTATCTCTCTGAAGGAGTCACTATAACAAAATAAAGGAACGATAAGCCAAATGTTAACTACTAAATGATTAAATATAAAATATAAAAAAAAGATTACTAAAGACTACAGGATGAGCACACTAATTTAAAATTGTACAAAAATAACTTATCTTTTGTTAACCCACGTGAAGAATCGTAGATCTCAGGTGCTCGGGATCTGGGGTCTGGTGTTATGCCAGAACGTCCTCCAGGAAAACACAGCTCGGTATACTTCGCTTCAGAAAAACTTGTACTAGAGTTAAAATTAAGTGGGGTTGCCCACGTGGCTATCAAACCATAGAAAAAATCTAGGGAACTACTACTTTTTGTTGCCCAAAAATGAATCCTCTCCAAAACCGTCTACGATAAAAACATGTAAATTAGTGTAAAGCTAACCTCAAAATGTACACATGGTTGTGAACTAAAAAGAAGTGAAAATACAACTTACCCAGATTATCTGGACGTTAATTACTTGTTGAAATATCTCCGATTTAAGAATCGATAAATTGAGAATATAAAATTATCAAATAACTGGTGAAATTATAGCCTTAAACTCCGATACCAAGATCGATTTGCCTCAACGTGGCCTTTGACTTAATTACACTGGAAACAAGTGTCTAATGAATTTTCGAAATAGAAAGAGGAAAATTCTCTCCGTCCTGCGTTATTTATAACTTCAGTTAATATAAAAAAACTAATTCATGTGCGCACTTTACACTTAATTCAACATTTTTGGTAGGAGGTTTGATTCACGTTGTCAACCTTTAAGTTTTCTTACTGAGATCTTTATTATCGGCATTCGGACTTTGCGAAAACTGACATATGGAGTAAACATTTGTACTTTTCGGATTAATGCTGAAATCAATGCATTTTAATGTGTTTAGCACTATAAAAGAGAATCACTCATTTATTACAATGATTAATATGAAATTCTATTTTATGTTACCAGGTTCGCCATCTATTGCCTGATAGGTTAACCACAAGCTTATTAGTACCAACTTGTTTAACCCATGGTCGCTCTTGTCGATTTTATCACGAATAATGACGGATGTTTTCTCTTTTAATCACATATACCGGGTGTCCACATATACCGGGTTCCCCGTAAATTAACTCCCTGCTTACCCCAGATGTTAATGCCAAATAGGGCGTGACACGGTATAGAAAAATGTCTAGTGCTTCTCAGGCTGCAATAGATTTGTGAATTCGCGATTTCCAAGAACTGCAATTAGATGGAAGAGATTTTTATTGTAGTAGTTGCATTGAAAACAATTTCTTTGACAGCTAAAACAAATGTTAATAGACATATTTCCTCACAAAAGCATATTAGTGCTAGTGACTCTACCGATAGTCAACGTAGTCAACGTAGTTTTAATTTAGATTTAGTGGAAGTGATGGTGGGATGTAATATACCGTGGTCAAAACTAGACAATCCACTTTTTGGACAATTTTTGGAAAAGTGTATTAGTAGTAAATAATACAATGTTCAGGTGCCGTCGAAAATGACACTCAGGAAAATATTTATCAACGGAGTGTGATAATGTTAGACAAAAATTTTCTTCTAAGCTTACTGGGAAATACATCTGGGTTAGTGTGGACGAAACCACCAATGGTTGTGGTGAGAAGGTAACGAATGTATTGGTGGGTGCATTGGAGGATAATTGTTCAGTGCGTGGACACTTGATCGCATCTAAAATTGTGGAAATGACAAATTGTCTAATTATAGTGAAGGCAGTGAATTCAAGTCTACAAGAGTTACGGGGTGACAAATATGTAGAAAATAAGAACAATGTGTTTTAGTTTCTTACTGATGGAGTGAATTATATGAAAGCTGCAGGACGAATTATGAAGGAAACATATCGCAATATGCTGCATGTAACATGTCTAAGGTATATTCACGGACGGCTGAGACCAACAAATATGCGTGATTGCCTCATGATCGTGACGTGTTCCATCCCCATTAGGGGATGCCAATGATGAAAATGCCAGCGGTTTTCTCAACTTCAGTTGTATGTAATTTGCGTAAAGTGTATTTACATTTATTCGAACATTTGAATTATTATAACTCATAAACGGTTTAGTTAATCCATTTGAAGTTTATGGTAGTGTATTATCAAGTTTAAAAGAACAATATCCTAATATCCAATCGTTCTAAAATCAATCAGGAAACTCCTTGAGTATTCTTAATAATTTTCCGCACGAAGGGCTCTGGTGAACTAAGCGCACGTGAACAGCGCATGTATTTGTTTTGACGCGATGTCAGTGGTCTGGGAATATACTATAGCACATGGACTCCATAGAATTGCTCAGACTATTAGAGGGTGGTACGCTAATGTTGATAATTTAATATTTAGTAAAAAAAAGTTTTCCTGAAAGCACCACATCGTGTACGGTTGTTTAATGAAATTATTCATCATCATTACCTCCAACGCACATTATAACATTGTGGGTAGTACTGCAGTCGAATCCAGATGACGAGTTGTTATTTCACAGGCTCAACAGACATTTATGGATCCAACTGTTCAATAAGAATTAGAGACCATACACGGAAGTTTCTCGCGAAGTCCTCTAGCCATACGGGACCTTCAACATATGCCAACAACATCATAATTTATTGCAGTTGATGCAATAAATATCGTGTTCGTTCTCCAGCAATATATTTTCCAATTACGTAGAGATATCGCTGAGTTTTAAATAACAATCTTGGATTTGTAACGATGTCATCTCTAATAGACAATTTAGACGGTAAAGAAGTAGACTTTTCTACACCAGGCGTCAATAAGGCCACTTTAAGAAAGTTCACATATTTTAAGTACGCCCCAATGACATCTGTTGACGTTGAACGCTCTTTTCTCATTATAAATGGATTTTTAATGATAGGCGGCGAAGATTAACTTCAGAACATTTAGAACAAATATTAATAATATACGTTTATATTTGTTATCGGTCGTTAAAAGTTACATATGTGTATGGTACTTTAAGGGGTAGTGAAAAATACATGTGTGTGTTTTAGTTCAGTGTTACATCCCCCAATACCTCCTCTTCGAGTGGGTGTTTATAATAAACTGACCATGTTAACTTTAGATATTACAGAATTCCCTAAAAAAAGTACAAGGTAATATAAATTGTATCATACTTGCATAAAAATCTTTCCGCGCCTGCAGAGCCAACCCTGGCTTTTACGCCACCGAGATAAAATTCCCGATCTCTGGTCATTGTAGTCCGGGGAACAGTCAAGACAGTCAAATTTGGTAGGTAGATGGCGCTACTACTGCAAGCGAATATTTGGTTAGACATTCACTGTGAAATATAGAGGGTGAACCGTCTAAAGTGAACAAATAATGAAAAAAATGTGACAGATGGCAATGACATTTGGCATAAAATTAACACATTTACCAGGGTGACACTGAGTGTAGAAAGTCATACAAGGTGGTCATCCTAAGCAACAATTAAATTATGATGGAAATTTGTAGCGGTATTTACGCAAACCTTACCTATTTAGGCAACTCTCATTTATTAATCATTTTTTTGTCAGATGACCACTCTGTATATTTTTTCAAGCAAAGGTTATAAGGTTTTCCTTGTAGCAATAATGATAACTTTATTCCAATTATTATTCTCCTTTGTCGTTTCTTAATTAATAATTTGTTGGAGTGACCACCCTGTATACATAAAGAAGGAAGTTGTGTCTAAATACCTATACCGATTTTTTAGTTATAAATTGATTTTTTAAATACACAGGAAATTATGCTTTTTAGTGTTTCAAAAAGTTTTATTAAAACTCTACACGTGTTTCGGCTTATTAGGCCTTTATCAAGAGTACAAGATATCACTAAATTTAAAATGTGTTCCTTACTTATTTACACCTAATGGAAGGTATAAATTATGCAAACCTTTTAATTTATTTATTACATGCAAATAGTTATATGATTCCTATCCTATGTAAATATACTACAAATAAATTCTTAATGTTAAATTATTTTTTCTAGAATATTATGACCCATAAATAATGTTTGATCATTAGTTACATTTTTATGCTTTTTGACAGCTTTCATGATCTCAAATTGTTCTAGTAAATCTAACTTCTTTCCTTTATTTCCTGTATGGAGTAATTCGACTTCATTAAAATTAACAAAACGATTATTTTCTATGCAGTGTGTTGACATACCGGTGCTATGTATACCATTCGTTATTGATTTTTTATGTTCAGCGAGACGATTTTTTAATTTACGACCAGTTTGACCGATATATAGGTATAGCATCGCAGTCATTACATTTTAATTGATATACACCTGTTTTTTCTAATAAATCTCTTTTATCTTTATTATTAACTAACATTTTCCCTAGATTATTTTTATTAACAGAGATAGTTTTACATCCTAGTTTTTTTAGTTTATGACTAATTTTATCGCTAATCTTAGGCCTATAATTAATACATTTATATATGTCAGTTCTTTGTGGAGTATCAGCATAAAATTCTTTAAGTAACTTTTTCTTTTGTTTATGTTTTATTAATTTATCTATAAGGTTTTCACTATAACCGTTGTTTCTAGCGATTTCCTTAATGGTGTTCACTTCTTTCATAAAATTATTCTTATTTAAAGGGAAGGTTAGCAGACGGTGGATATAAACATAAAAAATCAATAACGAATGGTATACATAGCACCGGTATGTCAACACACTGCATAGAAAATAATCATTTTGTTAATTTTAATGAAGTCGAATTACTCCATACAGAAAATAAAGGAAAGAAGTTAGATTTACTAGAACAATTTGAGATCATGAAAGCTGTCAAAAAGCATAAAAATGTAACTAATAATCAAACATTATTTATGGGTCATAATATTCTAGAAAAAATAATTTAACATTAAGAACTTATTTGTAGTATATTTACATAGGATAGGAATCATATAACAATTTGCATGTAATAAATAGATTAAAAGTTTTGCATAATTTATACCTTCCATTGGGTATAAATAAGTAAGGAACACATTTTAAATTTAGTAATATCTTGTACTCTTGATAAAGGCCTAATAAGCCGAAACACGTGTAGAGTTTTAATAAAACTTTTTGAAACATTAAAAAGCATAATTTCCTGTATATTTAAATTATTGAAGAATGTTTCACAAGGAACCAACCGTAGAATCAACCCAATGTATTAAATTGATTTAATTTAATTACATTTTTTTACGAGAATTACTTTTTCAACTTCAAATCATGATACTTGCAATAAACCATTGTGTTGTACCGTTGTGGTGTGTCTGGATATATCAGTCTAAATGGTTTACTAGGTACCTAACATGGGTTGCAACGTGCGCTATCTCAATGCTTGTTTGTCTCCGGCTTAGTAGCGAAATAAACCTTTCCTTATATTATTTTCCAAATAGATAAGACTGTGTGTATGTCTTGCTATTAAACCTAGTATATAACAATGCAACAATAACATTTGAAAAATTATTTTTGTATTATGGTATAAACACTAAACCATAGCCTACTAATAAAAAAATTGTTTGGTTAGTTTTTAACTAATTAAGAAACAAAGGAGGATGGTCAATACGGCCTGATTTCAGCCCCCATTTGATTTGATAAGAAAATCATTGGAAACTTAATTGTGAACATAAATATATACTTCTTGTCAGCTATCTGGTCGGTATAAAAAGTGTCGGCGCCTTTGACGGCGCGGTAAATATCAAAGATCCTGATACTTTTTATACCGACAATAAGCCTGCAGTAAACAATTATACCGTATTAAAAGGTTCCAGCCTAAGCGGAGACGTCCCACCCTCTCCAAGTCATTTTCATCCCTCCCACCCAATTTCGTGTTTCTACGCTTCTATGTACGAACGTCTAGGTACACGAGGCCTCGAGCTTCAAGCATGTGCATTACTTTTAATAAATTCCGCAAGTCAAGAAATTGAAATATTTCGTGTTATTTTGTGAAAAAAAGGCCTAGGACGCTAATAGTGCCTGAGGTGCTAATAATTATTAACAATTAGATATCAGAATAAAAATCTACTAACCTGACCTAAAGATATCACACGAAAGAATGAAATTATTTTAAGCAGAATAAAAACCTACTAACCTAACCTAAAGAAATTATAGGAAAGAATTTGCGAAAAAATATATGAATCGTTACAAAATTAAAGAAAAAAACCTCAGCGGGCGCATCAGTTCGAACCCGGGGCCTTTCAAGAACATTACCATCATCATCATCATCAACGTATTTATTAATTTTTAAGATACAACTTATGCTTCCCCGGATCATGACCCGGAGCCAACCGTACAACCACGTCGCGCAGCGTCGTGGTGTTAGTGCGGTTGGACGGGTCTTGACCGGTTTAGCTCAATAAAATTGGTAAGAGGGATAAAACTCCTGCCGCCTGTGGCGGCTTAAAATTATCAATAATCTTGAACATGTTAAAAACCTAACTATAAACAATGAATATAAAAACTTAAATCTATTTTATGGCAAAAACACTTTTTAAAATTTTGTTGCTTAGATGGAGACGAACTCAATTGGAAAAGCTCCATTTAAACAAGTTACCCCAACAGTCTGCTCGCCGCTGGGAATTTTTGGTTATAGGAAAGGAAGATTGAGTTTAAAATAGTTAGAATTTTTACAAAGGTTTATCGGTCTAAATTGAATTTTTAACAAAAAGTACAGAATAACAAAAATTACAAAAATACAAACATATGACAAACAAGAAGAAGGAAAGAGATAGATACAGAATAAAAGACATGATGGTGAAAAGTGTATGATAGTTGGGAGTTTTGGTAGGATAGAGTGTGGCTATAGAGGCTGCCGAAAGATAGGCAACGCCTGGTATGGTAATGGGTGTTTAATTTGGAATGGGGCATTATGCATTCTTATTTGGGTAATGTTGCGTGTAAGCGGACTTTCACCCAGTCGAAACTCGTAGAATTTTTGTGATGTGTCCCGGATGAAGTCCGCTAGTGGTGTTATGTCGTTACAACGATCATATAAATCTCTGAGGGAGGTGTATCTGCCCGAATCAGAGATGAGGCGCATAAATTTGTGCTCCAGGACTTGGAGTTTTTTCATTGTCGTGACCGGGATGCTGCACCACACCGGTGCCGCGTATGTGATGGCCGGCCTGATCACCATTGTGTACAATAGTTTTTTATTTGTCCTATTTAGTCCGCTACCCCTTGCCAGGAGCGGATACAGACTCCTGGACATGGAGTAGACCTTTCGTACTGTTTCGTTGACGTGTATGTTGAAGGTCAGCCGTCTGTCCAGATGTACCCCCAGATACTTCACGCACCTTTTAATTGGAATTTCTTGACCCCTGATCGAAATTGGCGTTAAAATGCGATTTTCTGTAGCTCGGCGCGTGAAGAGTACGGTCTCAGACTTCTCGGTGTTGACCCGAATCTTCCACTTGTCGTAATACGCCGTGGCACGAGCCATGTGTGCCTTCAGCAGCATATTCGCTGCTTGGGCGTTGTGCGAGTGCACATACATGGCTGTGTCGTCGGCGTACTTGGCAAGTTTAGTATTCGGGAATTCCGGGAAGTCCGATACGTATAGATTGTACAACTTAGGTGATAGGCACGACCCCTGGGGGACGCCCGCGCGAATATCCCGCCGTGTTGAGAGTTTATTATTCACTCTGACCTGCAGCGACCTGTCTGTCAGGAAAGAGTAAATCAGTTTGGTTATGTGTGTAGGGAAGTCTAGTATGTTTAGTTTGTGTATAAGTCCCGGTATCCAGACGGTATCGAAGGCTTTCTCAACATCTAGGAGCACCATGGCGGTGCTTTTACCGAGGTTGCATTGTACTTTGACGTCATTCACGATCCTAACGACCTGATGCGTCGTGCTCCTGCCTTTCCTGAAGCCGAATTGACACTCGTCGTCGATGTGAAGTTCATCCTGAGCAGTGTTGAGCCTGACCAGGATGACCTTCTCAACCAACTTGGAGATCGTCGACAGTAGCGAGATTGGTCGATAACTGCCGACGAGCTTCGAGTTTTTGTTCGGCTTTGGGATCGGCACGACCACGGCACACTTCCACTGGCTGGGCCAGTGTTGCAGCCGTAGGATCGCGTTTACAATGTACGTCAGTTGCACAATGCCTTTCCTCGGTAGATGTTTGAGTAGCTTGTACTCGATAGCGTCTTTCCCCGGAGCTTTGTCGTTTGGTAGGGTCCTGATAATGCCCGCTATTTCCGAGGGCTTGGTCATGACTTTTAGAAATTCTCGTCTGGTCAATTGGATGTCATGACCAATTAGTTCGTTTATGTCGTTTTCGATGCGGTCTTGTTCTAAATTGTTTGGTATGTTTGCGTTATGTACAGTCTGGAAGTGTGTAGCTAGGTCATTCGCTTTTTGCGCGTCTGTCAAAGCCGTTCGTCCGTTTGCGTTGGTCAAGGCGGGCATGGGTTCCCGCGTATTTTTCATTGCTCTCGTTAGCTTCCACAGCGAGTTGTCCTGAGGATTCAACGCCTCCAGCCTATCCCGCCATTTCCGGTTTTTTGCGGTGTTTATGGCGGTCCTGCTCCGCCCTTGCAGCCTGATCATCTCGGCCCTAGCGTCGGCATCTCGATTTCTCTGCCAAAGTCGCCTGAGTCTATTTTTCTCCCTAATATCCTGTCTGACCGCGTCGTCAAGTCGGTCCTTGTAGGGATTTATAGTTATAACATTTGCAACACTCTGTTTGGCATTCTGCAATACTCGTGTAAACTCATCCACTACATTTTCGAGTTCGGCGACTGTAGTGATTTGGTTTGTTAGTGTCAAGTTTGTGTTTATGTGTGTCTTATAGAGGCGCCAGTCGGCGTCTCTGTAAGAAGTGATTTTTTGTGTTATGTCTTCCCTCGACATATTACCCAATTCTAGTAGAATCGGGTTGTGGTCAGATGTGAGCTCCTCCAGAGCCACCGGCTGTGTGGAGTCCCTCACACCCTTGTTGACCACTATGTCGAGGGTAGTAGGCGTTGTACCGTTATCCGGAAAATGCGTGGGATCGTCCGGATATTGCACAATGACATTACGATTACTCGCGTAATCGTACAGAGTGTTGCCGTTAGCGTTGTTACGATGGCAGTTCCATGCGTTATGCCGAGCGTTAAGGTCGCCTATGAGCAGGCAGCGCGGACTTGCGTTCAGTAGATTCTCAAGGCAACCCGCTGTGAAGCCGTTCGCGGGCCTGTTATACGCGGCCACAATGCTCATGCCGCCTTCTAGCGTCACACACACGTGTTCCACGGAGGTATTCCGTAGAACACGATGCGTATGGGCAATATCCGACTTTATGAGCACTGCCACTCCGCCACCCCTGTTATTGTCGGCCCTATCTTTTCGAATTGTCGTATACCCTCGGACGCGAAGCTTATCTCGTCTGTTGAGTTTTGTTTCGTTAAGAAGCATAATGTCGATTTTGTGCCTCGTTATATAATTAATTAGAAAAGGTATTTTATTACCTATACCGTTTGCGTTCCAGGAAGAAACCTTGAGTTTAAAAGGCATCAGCGGGCAGACTCTCGAAGAACGACACCATTGCCTGGAATTTCTCCCAGGCACTGGTGCATTTCTGAAGCTCCCCATTGAGCTCATCTACCCACCTGAGCATTTGCCGAATATTTATTAGCGTAGACATGAGCTCCATTCAAGAACATTACCACTGCGCCACCACTCGGCTACCGACGAGCGCTAAAAGCAAGGAATAAATAGTCAAATTATAGGGACAAACAAGCTAACCATTATATTCTTCGCCGGTTTACTACACTTGCTATGTAATTGTTGCACATTCTAAAGGATACTCTTTCAGTTTTTTTTGTAAATGACATTAGGTGCAAACATTTTTTGTTTAATTACAAACCAAAATGAAATTTTTTTTCGTTTCAAAAATTAATAACTTTTTTATTTATTGATCGATTTTGTTCTTCCTCTAGCTAACACTAACTTACTGTCCAAATTTCAGTACAATCGGACTTTTCGTTCTTAAGTTATCGTGCTTACAAGAAACGCGACGGACGGACAGACAGGGGGACGGACGGACGGACAGACAGGGGGACAGACGGACGGACATTTTGAAAGTTGGAATTCGATCACCAACACAGTGATATGAAAATTTTTTCTCTACGAGCAATATTATCGGTTTTAGAAATGTGCCAATCGAATGCAATATACTCTTCGTTTTGTATTTGAGAAGAGTATAATAATAGACAAGACGCTTCTCTTCTATGTTGGATCGTACCTTATCTATCACCGTAAGTACACCCCCGAGCAGTGTTGCCAATTGGCGGACTTTTCTCCGACTTTCGGACATTTTTTAACACTGGATATTTTTCGCACCTTACATAAATTCGGACTTTTTCGGATTGTTTTGATATAAAATACAGAAAGTTTCTCTTTTTTACTTCCCTCTCATACCGAAGGGATGTATTCTATTCGAGAAAAAATCACCCTCCGAGATTTTTGGATTTTCACGTTTCAGATCGTGTAGATTACGAAAATATAAGTTTTTCAATTCCGTCAGTCTGTCTGTTGGTGCATCAACTAAAAACTACTCGACGGAGAGTCGTCAAATTTGGTAGGTGGCTGACACTACTGACAGCGAAGAAATGGTTAAGAAATGGTTAACTTTCACTGAAAAATATGCAGGGTGGACCATCTAAAGCAAATACTGAAAAAGTAAATTTTTTTTCACTCAAATTTAAAATTTCTACGTTTTATGGCATTCTAACCCTACTAAAAAAAAATCAAAATTTTTCGAAAATTTTTGTACTTACCAAAAAATTTTTTTTCAAAAATAATTTTTTTTTAAATTTTTCAAAAAATTTTTTTTTGTTTTTTTCCACTACTATAGAATAGATGATGGAAAAATATGTTTTTTCTCAAATTTAAAATTTCGACGTTTCATGGCATTCTAAACTTATTTCTGAAATAAAAAATTTTTTAAAATTCTTTTACTACTGGAATGAATGGAAAAAATTTCAAACGTTTCGTCACATTCTAATCCCATTTAAAAAAAAAATGTTTTTTCAAAGAAAAAATGTTTTTTCAAAGAAAAATTTTTTAATTTCTTTTTCCCATTACTATAGAACAGCTGATGGAAAATATTATTTTGCTCTAACTTAAAATTTCCACGTTTCATGGCATTCTAAACCTATTTCAGAAAGAGAGTATTTTTGTAAAGGTATTTTCGCAAGCCTTCCACATTTTGCACATTTTGTTTATTAAATATGAGTTGCTCCTATCGGATGATCACTTTGTATTTTTTTTTTTACCAAAAGTTATCAGATTTTCTTTGCAATACTAGTCATAGCTACATTACGATTATTATTCTTATATGTGGCAATTAATATTTTTTTGGTGTGACCGCCCTGTATAAATAAAGAAGGAAGTTCTCTGTAAATACCTTTACCGATTTTTTTTATATAAGGTGCGTGATTCATTTCTTAATTTTTTAAATTTTACTTTTATGTTATGGCAATTTAATTTTCAAAAATTTTCATTCCTCATGGTTTTAGTATTTTTAGGAAAATTCTTAACAAAATTAGACTGAGGCACCCAAAATTTGCACAAGTGGCAACACTGGCAACCTTCTAACTCATCTTATAACTAAAATCAGACATTTTCGGACTTTTTCATGTCAGTCGGCGGATAATTACAGTTGATACTATTGGTAATACTGCTCCCGAGTCCTTCTTATGGTTCGAAATACATGTGCTGTTTGTTACTGGCCCACCACAAGCATCACTCACTCCGCTTACCTCACACTTACAGCGCTCCACACGAGTGAATTCGTCGCATTAGGGTTCAGTCTGTGTTTTGTATTTAAATCTATGTTCTGAACACATCTACACTATCAGCCAGGACCAGGGGAGGTTTGCTAACATCGCCAACACCGTCTGCATTTGCCGGGGAGATAGGCGAAAAGCAGGCCCACCCCTTACGAGGCCGGTCCAGGTCTACAGCGATGATTGGGTCAAAGAGCTCAAGCTCGACCTCTAATCATCCGAGACCGCCATCTTTAGTCACGAATATTGGCGCACATCTACACTTAATACTACCCAGTGTACTTACGGTGATAGATACGGTACGATCCACCATAGAAGTGGAGAAACATGAAAATGGATGAGACGAGTGAGAAAGGGTGGAATCTCGGCGTTTAAGCTGGAATCCTTTTAAAGAGGTATATTTATGTTCACAATTAAGTTTTCAATGATTTTTTTCAAATCAGAAGGAGGCTGAAATCAGGTCTTATTGGCCGTTCTCCTTTGCGATGTTGTAGTACATATTCGAATACACAGAAAATTCTATAGGGCGTCCATGAAAAAAACAAAAGTTGTGGTCAATGTCTCAAAAATAAGACAATATTTTTTCCTCTTACTCCTACTGCAAATACCGTTAAAAAAGAGCTTGTAGAATGCGTAAGTTAAAATGAGATAATAATTTAATTAAGGACACATGAGAAGTTTTCAAAAATGCACGACTGGTTTTTCTCAATTATTTCAAAAACTAAAAAAATATGTTGAATTTGAAAGTCATTGAAATATCCAAAATATTCTCTAAAACTTTCTTCATTTAACCGACTCCCTACCTATCTTTTATAATCATGGAGATAAACAATTATACAGCCCCAATTTGGGACACCCTGTATGTCAACATTATTACCAGTGTTAATTTCCAAAGAGAATTATTTGTTATTAACATCTGAAAATATCACTTACTAGCCAGGTCCACAATCCTTAACACATTTGCTCTGTATCTCTGTTGATGGATAGTCCAATTCATTTTCAGTCGAATGTGAAGCAACTATTTTTAGGTATCTAAAAATATAACAATAAAAATTACTTACTTAATATTAAATTTTCTGTACGTAAAATTCGAAAAATAGATTTACAAAAAAATTGTCACAGTTGAATTTAACTTATTAAACACTATAAAATTAAATCAGTGCTGGTAGATAAACACATACAGAGTCAATATGTCATTAACCTTTTGAAATTTGAAAAAGTCTCAGATAAAAATTGTGTGTTGGGATCAGAAATTTCATTATATGAAATTATCTTTAAATCTACACGGTGTTTCACATAGTGGTGAGAAGCTAATAGTGGATTTTTTTTAAATGGAATATCAAACATTTTCTCATATATTTATATTTGAGTTTTAATTATCCAGGCATATATCAGTTTTGGACTAACATTGCGATGTTGTGACGTTATTCCACATTTTCTGATAAAAAATATATTTGCAGCCTTCAAGAGTAAAATCTGTAATAAAGCGTGTTTTCATAAATTAGACCATCATTAGACTTCCAATGTTAGTCAAGGCCATGTATTAATTTCCAGGCCTCTTACAGTCGAATCTATTTCTACAGGGTGTTCCCCGCCATGATGAAAGTTTCTACATTTTTAAATAATTCATTTTTTTCAAATGGAAGCCCATATATGTTCTTGCTTAAAATGTTTCGGCAATCAATTACCTGTAACTTAATTATGAAGGCGTTGAAAGGACACACACACACTTGAAAATAAAATTATGTAGTAATTGTAAGATTTAAAGTGACAATTGTTAGATTTAATTTAGTAATTGTAAAATTTAAAGTAACAATTGTCAGATTTAAAGTAGCAATTGTAAGATTTAAAGTGACAACTGTCAGATTTAAAGTAGCAATGGGCTTGTTCCACCATATTATTCTTATATGGTTTTTATACGTTTTTATATAGTAAGTACTCGACATTCTTATTATGCACTTGAAATTTCATTTTATTAACTTTTTCCGTTATCGGGATATAAGGCGTTGAAATCAGTAATAGTTACAAAAACAGTGCCTGTTTGTGACGTCACTATACGCAACTTGAACTCGGAGATCTACCACGACCACTAACAGCCGTTCAGTAATAAGTAAATACGTGGAGTTGAAGGCCGTTTTAGGTGTCTATGGAAAGAGAAAGAGTGACGTTTTGCTCTTATACCAAAGTGAAGGAGCAAAACCGGAAACCCGGCTTGGCACGGGCCAACGAAAGATGGCTTTTCTGTTAAAAATTGAAAATCATTTATTTTCAAAAATTCATAACTAAGTAAATACGTGGAATGGAAGTCTGTTCTAGGTCTCTATGGAAAGAACAAGATAGGCGCATTCTCATGATACCCAAATTGTACGGGGAAATATGGAAATTCGGCTCTGCAAGAGCAAATTATCCCTTCTTTAGAAGTAAAAGTAAAACGTATCCTAGAGATATAAAAAGAAAACAAAATCTTTTGGAATGAAACGTAAATTTTTGGGCCCTTTCATTGTTTACGTATCAATTTTTTTTTTAATCAAATCTAGGCATTCTAAACCATTCAAACTTTTAGACCATATTGTCAGTAACTAAATAAAATAAGCTGTAAATAGATTACATTTAATTTCACATTTTGCAGTTAAGCCATTGGTTTCATTGTTGATTCTTCCTCCGAAAATACGAGACCACCATTTTCTTTTCATCATAACTCCGTAAGTTTATATGCTAACGACTTTTGCTAAAGGTAATGAAACATATTCTTTATAGGATTTTACAAATAGTGGAAAGAAAAAACTATATATGAGAACTAAAAGAAAAACTATATGTAAAAAATATTAATGAAATCTTTGCATTCTTTTGATAATCTGACTTCTGGTTATGCTAGCAAATCAAAATCCTAAAATAAATTTGTCCAATTTCTTATTTGATATTCTCATTACAACACTAGCATCCAACATAGTCCCCTACGGCTAAACAGATTAAACTAGTATCTACGTGACCCCCTACTGTATGAAGATTCATTATAAATGAGAACAAAGGTCTAAAATTAATTTATTTACTTACCTTGTTTTAAATTTTTTTTTTCATTCTAATGGATTACATTTTCATAAAATCTCTCATTCAGTTTCTTGGAAATGCTTATTAACCTTTGAAACGTTTTTCGCCCTTATTCTGAACTCATCAGAAAGGCACAAAGCCATTCATAACGATGTTTTATGCAAAACCAAGGCAACATCCAATTATAAGTACGAAATATTTATATTTGACATTGACTGATAAACAACAACAGATCTTCACCTATCTGTTAGTTAACTAGTATTGGAGCCTATATACTCTCTGCATGTTTGAAAGTGATTTTTTTTGCTTATAATAATGAAACATATTCTTTATAGGATTTTGGAAACAGCGAAAAAAGAAAGTATCTATGAGAACTAAAAGAAAAACTATATGTAAAAAAAAATATGAATGAAATCTTTGCATTTTTTCGATAACCTGACTTCTGGTTATGCTAGCAAATTAAAATCCTAAAATAAATTTGTCCAGTTTCTTATTTGACATTTGTACATAGATATTGCCTTGGTTTTGCATGAGACATCATTATGAGTGGCTTTGTGCCTTTCTGATGAGCTCAGAATAAGGGCGAAAAACGTTTTAAAGGCTAAGAATTTCCAAGAAACTGAATGAAAGATTTTATGAAAATGTAATCCATTAGAATGAAAAAAAAATAGGACAGGGTAGGTAAATAAATCCATTTTAGGCCCTTGTTCTCATTTTTAACTGAATCTTCATATCGTAGGGGGTCATGTAGATACTAGATTAATCTGTTTAGCCGTAGGGGACTATGTTGGATGCTAGTGTTATAATGAGAATGTCGAAAAATAAGAAATTGGACAAATTTATTTTAGAATTTTGATTTGCTAGCATAACCAGAAGTCAGGTTATCGAAATAATGCAAAGATTTCATTAATATTTTTTACATATAGTTATTCTTTTAGTTCTCATAGATAGTTTTTTTCCGCTGTTTGCAAAGTCCTGTAAAGAATATGTCTCATTACTATAACAAATAATAAATAATTCACTTTTGAATTTTGCTAAAGGTCTCTTCAAGAATTTTAAAGGTCTTTTCAAGTATTTTAAAAAAGGTCTAACAAGTTTTCTTCCAAAAATTCGTCATTTTTTCCATTATTTAACGTTGAATGAGTCGACCTTTAATGAGCCATAATTCGGTGCGTATTACATATACAGAAATAAAGAAACAACCAGTCGGTTTGTTATTTTATAAGCTTCATTTTTGCTTCTGATGATTCTTTTGATGAAACGTAAGGTTTTCGAGTTATGCGTGAAAAGCTGCTCTAAATATACATATTTTAGACGAAAAGTCAACATTTTCAATTGCAAATAACTCGAAAAATATTGATTTATCGAAAAAATTTCATAGAACATTTTTTGCTTAGAATTCGTACTCCTATCGATTTCTGGATTATATTGAGTATACTAATTTCCACCACCGAGAGGGGGTGGCATCCACCTCCAGGGTAAAAGCGCACATCGGCACTATATAACTTTTGTTCCTCGAGCCATTCCCTACTTACTGTCCAAATTTCACGTCAATCGGTGCTATTCGAAAGAATTCTGAGGTAACATCTTATTTTTACCGTCAAACACTGAACTAAAAGTCCCTTCAATTTTTTTCCATGTTGTATGTTTTGCATAGGTTTTAAATGTTCATAGTAAAGAAGTTATGCCCGTTTTTTATCGCATTACTGTTTGTTTTTCCTATGTTCAAATAAACGCAAAGAATTCTCATTCTTTGATTATGGCGAAGGCGCGGGGATCAACAGTTGAAGATTTATGCCGGGTGAGTCACGAATTGCGCTCGCCCCGATATTTCCTAAAATATTTGGAATAGAAAATTGAAATTTGGAGGCCTTATTACACGACTAAAATGCCACCTTTTCAATAAAAAATCAAGTTTGGTGCACATCCGGTTTGACCGGAAATGCCCACAACTTTCGATTTTTAAATAGAACACCCTATATATTTTTACATTTTTGGAATCTAGAGGAAATTTTGAATACAATACATTCACTTTGGTCACTTTTTGATAAACATTAAAAATTTTATTAAAAAATCTATTTCTGAATCCAGAGTGCTGTGGTGCCCAAAATATATTTTAGTTTGTGTGCTACGTTACTATAAAAATAAAAAGAGCAATATGATTGCATTACTTAATTATCTAGAGGCGTTTAAAATTTTTAAATGTGATTTTTACCCACTAACTCGGTTTTTTAAATGGGAATTTAATCGATCACCAACATTTTTAAATACCTCATTTTCATACGAATCTAATGATACCAAAATTTTGAAAATCCGCTCAGAAATATTTGAGATTTCAGCCAAAATACGATGCAACCAAGCTTTTAGAAACATGCGGCTAATAGATAATAGATTAGTGGGCTTTGGAAACTAAAATGGCACATTTCTGTGTAAATCTGGTAACCTAATAACATTGGAAAAATCATAGTAACCATTGAATGTAATAAAACAATATCAGCTGTCAGACAGATACAAAATAAAGCGCTGCGGAAATCTCTTTGAGTAAAAATTAAAGAAAATGAATAATTTTAGTAGAAATGAAAAGGTCGATATGTTACTGATATATGGAGAGTGTCTCAAAAATTCAACTGCAGCTGCAGAACTGTATCAGCAACGATATCCCAACAGACGTCATCCAAGCAGACACTTGTTTGCCAGAGTGGAACAAGAATTAAGAAACGAACCCAATCAACAAGATGACCATCAAACATTTATTGTAAGTGAGGACAAAGAAATTGATGTATTAGGATTTGTGATGGTACACCCAACAACATCAACAAGGGAATTGCCAATGGAATGCGACATTAATCAGTCTTCGGTTTGCAGGATTTTAAAGAAACATAAGTTTCGGTCTTCTAAATACCAAATACACCAACATCTTTATGGAGATGATAACGACAGGAGGCTAGTATATTGCAACTGGTTCTTAAATGCAGTACAACAAAACCCAGGTTTTCCTTTTCATATTTTATATTCAGATGAAAGTAGATTTACGAACCAAGGTATGTTTAACAGAAATAATACTAGGTACTGGGCTCAAGACAATCCGAGGTTGGTAGGGCGGGGGAATATTCAGGAAAGATTTAGGTTTAACTGTTGGCTTGGAGTACTTGGAGATCGAATAATTGGACCCATATTTTTTGATGGAACACTTACTGGCGAACGATATTTATTCTTTTTGCAAAACCAGACAGCAGAAATTCCTGACTTACTTCCTCTTGCCTATTTACAAAATCTGTTTTTCCAACAAGATGGTGCTCCCCCACATAATTCCAGAAGAGTGATGGAATATTTAAACAACTTGCATGGTGAACGCCTTATCGCAAATCAAGGTCATATCAGGTGGTCTCCTAGGTCACCTGACTTAACACCCCTCGACTATTATGTATGGGGCACTCTCAAAAATAAAGTTTATAAAACTTCTTCAAATACCCGTGAAGAGCTGCAAAATAAAGTTGCACGGGCTCTTAATGAAATAACGCCGGCTGAATTGCGTAGAGCCATTCAAGCAACTGTACGCAGAGCCGAATTGTGTATAGAAAAAAATGGTGGACATTTTGAACAATATCTATAAATGTCAATTTATGGTTTAATTATATTAATTATTTTAAAGATACCTACTGTTACCTAGCTTAAGTTAAATTGTTCAAACGGAATTGAATTTTATTTGTTTATAGGCCCGATATTTATGTTCATTTAAATAAAACTCTGAAAACCGAACTGATGTCGCATTCTATTGCAAATGTCCTTGTAGATGTAATTGTGTTTACCTCCACATACCTATGCTAAACTTAATTGTAACGTTCTTTGCGCTCACAATTATTAAATGTTTGATAGCTCAAGATTGCCTATAACTACACGAGTCTGTCTGACAGCTGATATTGTTTTATTACATTCAATGGCTACTATGATTTTTCCAATGTTATTAGGTTACCAGATTTACACAGCAATGTGCCATTTTAGTTTCCAAAGCCCACTAATCTATTATCTATTAGCCGCATGTTTCTAAAAGCTTGGTTGCATTGTATTTTGACTGAAATCTCAAATATTTCTGAGCGGATTTTCAAAATTTTGGTATCATTAGATTCGTATGAAAATGAGGTATTTAAAAATGTTGGTGAACGATTAAATTCCCAGTTAAAAAAACCGAGTTAGTGGGTAAAAATCACATTTAAAAATTTTAAACGCCTCTAGAGAATTAAGTAATGCAATCATATTGCTCTCTTTATTTTTATAGTAACGCAGCACACAAACTAAAATATATTTTGGGCACCACAGCACTCTGGATTCAGAAATAGTTTTTTAATAAAATTTTTAATGTTTATCAAAAAGTGACCAAAGTGGATGTATTGTATTCAAAATTTCCTCTAGATTCCAAAAATGTAAAAATATATAGGGTGTTCCATTTAAAAATCTAAAGTTGTGGGCATTTCCGGTCAAACCGGATGTGCACCAAACTTGATTTTTTATTGAAAAGATGGCATTTTAGTCGTGTAATAAGGCCTCCAAATTTCAATTTTCTATTCCAAATATTTTAGGAAATATCAGGGCGAGCGCAATTCGTGACTCACCCGGTATAATGGCGAATCCAATAGGACTGCCATAATCGCATAACTTTTGCAGATGTATAGTTACCTTCATATTTCCAAGGCAGATGATAATGAATAAATATAGTTTACCTCAGACTTATTCTAGATATAAAAAATGAGGCGTCTTTGATAGTGCGGTAAAGAATAAAGATCCCGACATTTTTTATACCAACATAAGTTTGGGATGAAGTATAATTTATTGTTCCCTATATTCTATATTAAATATTAGATGGAATGTATGAAAGTTGTCTCCAAAATACCCAAAACATGTTTGTTTCAAGTATGGTACAACCTAGCGCCCTCTATGAACGACGCTAAATTTCGCAAATTGTTATTTTTCATTTCAAAAAGCGTAAAGTTACCAATTTTGAAGTTGATGCTACGAAAACTCATGAAATTGTTGGGAAATTGCAAAATAAAACTCAAACTCTTAACACCCTGTATCACCAAACTAATAAAAAGCATCTTGAGCTCAATCCCCGATTTTGGTCTCTGGTACGTATCCCACATTTAGAGACTTTCTAATCTTATTAAATCACCCTGTATAAGACGTCGAGTGATTTGTCTCAGCAACCACTTTTATACAAATTGAATATACATAAAGCAGATATAAAAATCAGAAATAGTTAATTAAAAGCTATGCTATCATGTAAATTGTTTAATACGTACTTCTGGTCTGTAAAATCCTGCCCAGTACAATTCCATTGGTCATATTTGTCATTTAAACCTCCACAAACGTTCCCACAATCATCTGTTCCTTGCCGTCTGCGGAGGTCTGAATATGCCAAGGTATATATTAAAAACGGCATCTATGAAATTAAAAGATCATTTTAATGAAACCATTCAGTATAGGTTATTTCTGAAACACGTGGTAGAGGAACAACTGTTATCACATATGCAAAATAGATGTCAAAATTCAGCATAGTGTTTTCGTATGTATGCATCAACAGCAACAGAGAAAACAAAAACATTAATATAATGTGCAAAATAGGGAATAATTTTATAAGAAGAGAATAAGTAACAACTTCGGTTAGGCTTCACACGTAACAAGCAACCACGACAGATGTCGTGATGCCGTCAGGCATGCAATACAGCTAATGCAGGCCAACTAATATGATGCACAAATGACAAACATCTGGCGATATGTTGTAAATAAGAAGTGAAAATTTGGTGTTTTTTTCCACGTTGCGGTCTTCACATACCACTGTGTGATGCTTTTGTTTCTTAACATGCATAGAGACTGATTGTCTCGACCTCACTAATGCATAACATACAAACAAGCTCTATTATTTCATCAAAGTTATATACTTATTTCTATTTATAACAAACAAAAAATGTTTCACATGAGAAAAACATTTACCAAATTTCATATTTTCATGACATACAAATAAGAGACATCCATTCAAGAAGATATTTCACCTAACACATTCTTCAAGAGATTGCTTTCTTATAATTAAAATGAAAAGTAAAATTGGCGAACTTAAG
This sequence comes from Stenurella melanura, assembly GCA_963583905.1. Taxonomy (NCBI): domain Eukaryota; kingdom Metazoa; phylum Arthropoda; class Insecta; order Coleoptera; family Cerambycidae; genus Stenurella; species Stenurella melanura. The sequence continues at coordinate 203,024,624 of OY757309.1, forward strand.
CAACATAGTAATTGTATTAACTTACCAAAAGGGCGACACATACTGCAAAAACAATCGTAAAATATTTATCTGTTGGAACACGATTTTCCATTTTTTCGGGTATATCAATAACTGTGGTTGGCATATTTGGGCCTAAATTTTTAAACTCCGACAGCTAAAAGGATATAAATTTGAGTTTGCCTTGAAAACCACCACCTTCTTAAAGGTATACTTACCTCCATTGGTTGCACTGCTTTGCGTATGGATTCCATTTTTAACAGCTATTAGGATTCTGCAATAAAAATTAAAAATTTATCATTGATTTCGGGATTTCTAAAGTTTGAGTAATGGTTAGGCCTTGCAATTAAATATATCACAAATGGCCTCTTATTTACATGTTGATATGTGATTATAAAGGAAGTTGTGATGTTGCAAATAAATAGTAAGATATTGTCTAAATGTTATTTGTGGCATTATCTTAATTTTTTCTAATTCTTTGGGACTTCCTGCCACATGTATTTTTTCTTTTTGGTGCTCTGGGAATCTACAAAATATCACAATTAACCAGTATGTTACTGGTAAATAACCTCTACGTCTGTGACTTTTACGTTAAGGGACCAGTTAGAGAATATTCTTATTAAACAAATGACACAAATAAGTATATAAACTTGAAATTAAATATTTCGCCGACGTTTTGGAAATCTAATCTGTTTCCCTTTTCAAGGCTTTTTTTTGAAAAATCTTTTTTGCTGTGTATGATAAATACACAGCTCTTATATTGTTTGTTATATTCAATATCCATAGATACTTCATTCTTATAGCTGTATATTTATCATACATAGCAAAAAAAAAATTTTCAAAAAAGAAACACATTAGATTTCTGAAACGTAGGCGAAATATTTAATTTTAAGTTTTTATACTTATTTGTGTTATATGTTTAATAAAAGCAACATCTAACTGATCCCTTGACGTAAAAGTCACAGGCGTAGAGGTTATTTACCAATAACATACTGGTTAATTGTCATATTTTGTATCCGAGCACCAAAAAGAAAAAATACATTTTGCAGGAAGTCCCAAAGAATTAGAAAAAATTAAATAATGAGATAGGGCATGAAATCCTTTTTCCGAATATTTAATATCTATCTAACAGTTTCCGACAAGAAAATCATTTTACAAGCTTTCATTCAACTGCACATGGTTGTCAGTCAGTTAGCCAGTCAGTCAGTTTAGATAAAGTCTTGCAAGTCAATCTTGAACCACTTTTACTTGTTTTGATCTATTGTCTTCAAATTTTTTGTACATGTGTAGTACCTACTAGTAACAAATAGGATAAAATCCGTAGATAATTGACTACACGAAAAGAAAGTTCTGTTTGTATTGTCAAGGAACCCAGCAAAATCTGCAAAAAAATATATAAATGGTTGAGACAAATTAAATTCAACCCAAAATTATATCAAAAATCGACTTAGAAAATTGTCTTTAGGCACCGTCGTTCGAACACATTCGGTCAGGATTTAGGGACAAGCTACTGTCAAAAATCAAATTTTCGAAAAAGTTCATGAGGCTCGTTTAGCCATAAAAACCAGGAAACAATGTCTTCGGATTTATTAGTGATGGATAATTCTTCAAGACTGAGCCTCTATAACGTACCTTAAAAAATTCGAAGTGGAGGAAAAGATTTCTTCGAACCCAAATTCATTGCAATAGGTCTTTGGCGGGCATAGCCACAAGGGTCGCTGGAGTGCAGCTCGGCGTCAAAAAAGTTTTTTTGGGTTCTGTGCTATTAGTACGTTTTAACAAAACTGGAAAGCCTCATAGAACTCACATATATAGCTTCTTGAAGCAATTTCGTCCTGACGAAAGTACGTTACAATCGCCTATAAGAAAGATTAGCAAACCAAAGCGATCCAAAATTTCCAGTGCATTTTCAGTCATTAATTTTCCAAAGTCCAACATAAATATTACAAACATATTGTTATGCGCTTCCGCCCCCTAGGGGCTGGACACTGATGCTCATGAGTAGTAGGGTAGCAATCTGATAGACCACTGTAACTGGATTCATCAAAGCCTGTAATGCACGCTACCTCTGAGACACCGATAGTAGTACGTGTTCTAAAAAATTTATAAGAGAAGATCGAGATTTCTACATGAATCTAGATTGAGGTATGCGAAGGGTATAGAAAATTTTTAGATGCTATTTGTAGGATATATTCAAGGCAGAAAGAGAAGTTTTTAATGAAAAATAAGGTTAGAGGTTATTTTAGTTAGTAAAGGTGTATTTTAGTTATTAAAAGTATTGTGAAGTTTTCAGTAAGTTATTAATTAAATAGTGTTAGTGTGTATCTTTTGTTATAATTTTTGAACCCGCGGATTTTGAAGGGTGTTTCTTAAGGGTCGGAAACACGTGACAGTATTTAATACATCTCAATCTTTTTGTACCAGTCGATTGTTACAATACTCTCGCCGCCTTGATCGACGAGTAGTCGAGACCATTGTCTTAAAGACGTAACGTCTTGTCATGAGTGGTGCTTTATGTTCTACGTTGTTTTGTATACAATTAGCTTACAAATTCGAATATTTCAAAGTTTTACACTTATTGAATTTTACAATCAATAAATAAAAATGGATTTTGAATTTGACTCTTTTTTGATCCGCTAGATCTAAAATTGACGACTGGATGCGATTCTGTGGCGTGAATCGGATAACTGTTTTATACAGGTCGACTTCGATCTCTCCACGTCTGCACAGTGTTCTGATTACTCACAGAGTCTATTCATAGTTATTATATTAGACTATAATAGAAGTGTTTCTCAAGTGCTAATTTATACCACGACAATCTGATTAGAAGTGCTCCGCTAGACAACAAGATAAGACGGAAGGCAGCTGTAGCAATTACGGTAGGTAGAATTTTTTAATTTTCATGTTGAAGCGTTTTAAAAGTTGTACGAATTCCCTTGAGAGTGGATATAATCACAGACCGATGCGAAGGCACCGCTGGCGCCAGATAATTTCAAATGTTTTCGTGCCTTTTAAACGCGTGGTACTAGGTTCAGCCACAGTATCACCCACGATTCCGGCAAACATTTAAAAGTCAGGTGATAGCGGAATTGAGCGAATTTTACACGAAATGCTAGGTTTTTAGGTTAACATCTTAATTTGCCACTTATGTGCTTTTGTTACAAGCTTCTATTCAAGTTTCCATGTTTGTCAGTCAGTTTAGGTCAAATCTTGCAAGTCAATTTTAAAGTACTTCTACTTGATTCATTGCCTTGAAATTTTGCGTACATACGTAATAGTAATGACAACACAATTATGAGAAAAGATAACCATGACCCGATACTGCAACTAAGAATTATTTAAAAAAGCAGAGGTAAGTTAAAAATTATCGAATCAAACAAATATCATTTTTATTAATGTTGATAATATAATCTGACCTAAAAGCTTGTCGCAAAATATACATTAAAATAATTTTATTTATTAGTATAGACATAAGTATGGAAAATAATCTCTAGATTCCAGAGATACCAAAATAATATGATATTCTATTTACAAATTCAACGTTGGGGTCACTCTCGGTCAATGTGTAACTCGTAAATACTTGACAGATTGCTAAATAAATGTCATTTTATAACATATGACACATACCAAGTTCCATCTCGACCCCGTAAAAGTTAAAAAATATATGGCAGCTGAAAAGTGCTCTCCTTGACACCTGGTATGTAATGTATGTGTATACATTTTACACATACTTAACAGTAATTGTTATGCTATATAATGAAAAACTGATGTAAAGCCCACATTTTATAACAAACGGAGAACATGTTTCAATATAATATAACATGGTATTATTTCAGAGGGGACGGTAGCTCAGTGGTTTAGCGCGTCTAGCTTTCATACTGGCATACCTAGCGAAGCAGGTTCGATCCCTGCTCACCGCGAAATAATTTTAATTATAAAATTATCCCCAAGATGTGGTTCGGACTCCACTATAAACTGTAGGGCCTCATTTCTCTTTACCTTACACCAAATCATTCTGGATTTTCAAGGAGTTACCTCGGTGACTTGAGAAGCGGTTAAGAAAACATTTTTTTTTAGCACTCGGATTGTGTTAATTATGCATGAGCTATCATATTTTACGTCTTTTTAAAATATTATGCTTAAATCTGGCAATATTATCTTAACGTATTATAGCACCGCAGCCGCAAATATTTGTCCGTTGCATTAACACCGTTATTGTAAATATACAGGGTGTCCCAGAATTAAGTTCCCGTGATTCCTGAGTTTATATTGGACCCGTACAACCCAACTTACTTTATTCCAAAAATGCGTCCATGAGGAAGTACATTCTCTTAAATTGGGATGAGAGCTATATCTCTATAAGTATTCTATGTAAACTTGAAAACAACCAAATATCTTTTGTTTCTCAATTTTTTTTCATAATAATTAATATTTCATTGGCTATATTTTCTTAATCACCCTGTAAAATTACGAAATATTTGAATATTTTTGCACACCATTGAAAGGGCTGCAAAAATGTACTAATTTTTTGTAATATTAATCAAAATACAAGAAATTATCGTTTTTTCCTCCATTTGCATTTAACATTTATTTACAATTCTAGAATAAAATGTTGTAATACAGAAAAGCACAGTTTATTCTAAAAAATACACTAATAATAAATGATCCACATGACGTCCACCTGTTTCAGTACACAATTAAGTACTGTGCAGCATCTGTTGCAAATAAAGCACATTTTTCTGATACCAGAACTATGTAATTTAAATCAGTTTAAATCACATAGTACACCAGAATAATTATAATAAGTGACCGGAGCGGCGGCACTGTATGATCGCAAAAAACGTTCATGTTTTCAAAACTTGTCTATACGACAGTCTATATGATATTTTATTTAAATTTCGCCATTTAAAATATAAATTTTTTTTACACAACATTTCCGCGATGTCTTGTCTTTTTTCAGCACTAGATATTAGTGACAACAAACCTTGTATCCTATTTCTTTGTACCACAGATTTGTCATTATCCCGCACAATTTTCTTACAAATAATGCACTCCATTATTTTAGAAAACTAAATTGGGAATATTCTACAGCATCGCATTTATTTAAAAGTACGTATACTCTAAATCCCGCAAACTAGTAGTTAGACACATCTTATCCTATCTTCCATACGTGGTGTACGTACCTACATTGTGAGCCGTAATAATAATAATGCATATGACTAAGTTAGCGCGCTTTAAAAAACTCGCCGTTGCCAAACGATACACATTGAGAAAAAATAAATATTTCAAAAACTTTTCTAATGTTTGGGCTACATTTGCTTCGCTGTATGTGTATAGAGATTTTGAAAAATAAAAAAATTTATCGACTGGTGAAAATTGTAATACATAAAATTCAAATACCTAGTTTTCCTGATTTTTAAGGAAATGAAAATGCGAACTGTGTAAAAACCATTAGTGCAGCTAAAAGCGCTATTGTGTGTACTTTAATTGAAAAAAAAAAACAACTTCAATAGCAACATTAGTTTTGAAGATATGACGATGAAAACAAAGAAAAACACATTTTATTTAAAATACAATATTTCCCCCTTTTTAATTTAAAAAGTTCCAGACCACAAAAAAATTTCGTGAAATACGATTTCATATGCCCAGTGGCATGTTTAACACCTACCATGTTTTAGCTGGTTCTACGTCAAAAAATTAAAACGGCACGATAGTGTCTCGAATTCGCTGCTCTAACTAGCAAGAACTCGTGTTCCGTAATTTTACTTGTTAATTAAACATAAACCCAGTAATTTTCAGCTGTTAGATTTTAAGTACAATAGTTATACCTACATACTGAAAGAGAGATAATATTTCCTCTGAAAAACCCCAGTTGGATTTTTTTTTTTAAATAGCCCTTTTCTGGCTCTTTTGCCTAGGCTAATACATATCGACCGCATTGTATGAAATTTCATCTGAAACTTTCACTTTCTAAAGTTTCACTTTCGTTTTACGATTACCATCTAAATATGCTGCAGTCAGTTTGGCATTATATAGGTCATAGGTCACATATATCGATGTATCATCTAAATATACAAATCTACGAAAATGTAATTTATATGAGACCGATAACACAATCCTTATGAATGCATGCGACCGTGCACCTCCTTATATATAAACTAACAAGCATAAAACTTACCAAAATATACACTTTTGCACTGTCTTGTTTCTTCCTAACAACGCAGTCGAAATAAACGCATAGGGCTCTACTCAGACATACCACCCTAAAGCGAATCGAAAAATCGATATCATACGGGGGTGTAATTTTGTGAGAATTACTTAATATACTTGCCACTAACCCATTTAAATTGCTTCGAGCAACAACAAACGTCCAATATTCGGTTACCTTGCCATTAACATCAGTTTGGGAATGCTTTAATACCTGTTAGTGTTTAAAATCATGAATGTACGTATTTATAGTCCAATAAACCTACACACTAAAACCGGCCGGTAAATGCAATTCAACAACATTTTTCAAATTTAGATATTTTATATATAGGGTGTTTGGTAAGGCGATGCCGACCTGGAACATGGTGGTAGAGGGGTCATTTGGCGTCTACATGAACCAAACATACCTATATGAAAAATGCTACGGTTTTTTTTATATTGCCGATTTCGCACTTTTTTTAAATATCGATTTTTCATCAGTTATGTCAGTATTACGCACTAAATTAAATTTTTAATATTCTGAAATACAGGGTGTAATTAGTTCTATGTCATTAAAAAAAACTGGTGATAGGGAACGACAAGACAAACAAAAAAACCTTATGTAATATTGGGTCTAAAGCTCATAGTTTTGGAGAAAAAAAAATACACAAAAATTTCCAAATTACTTAATAACATATTTTAAGAACTGCTGGCATATTGGGGTAGGTTTTATTGCCTCGCGTCTTGTCGCACATGGTACTCTGACATTCCTGCAAATAAGTATATCGACAAAGCAGTTAAAAGCGACCGACAGAAGACACCGCCATGTTTTTTGCTTCTTCGCGGCCAAACTATCTTATTACGCGTGCAATTCTCTCCCTTCCCAACAAAATTTTTTTTTTATAAGTGTAACCGTCCTATTACCGACACCGAGTTATATACATTCAAGTGATATAATGCAAGACTGGGAATAGTTCTGTTACTCCTATAAACCGCTTATAACGCTTAAATGGAGAATCATATAAAGTTAACAGGCACCAATATTTAGTCACGCCATATACCTCAAGGTTGCAGAACAGTAAGTAACAGAAACAGATCAGTAACTGCTATATCACTTTTTTATATAACCATTTTCCATAAATATTGGTGATAGAAATATATTCGTTACCACTAAAAAACTTTTTATTAACACCTCTTTCTCTCTCATTTATAATGTCTCATCTCTTTCCTAGAGATCCTATACCAACTGACACAAGAATAATGTGGTAATGAAATTAAATGATGTAGGTACCTACATGGGTATAGTGGAAATTTTGCACTGATAAAGGTGCGTGTTACTAAATTTACTTTTTAAATTGGCTTCTGACATCCACAAAGATCAAATGTTGGTGCGAATAAATTATTATTGTAAAATATGACCCTCATACTTCGGAAAAAACTGCGGGCCTCTAAAATGTTAAGCAATTAAAAAAAATATTAAATAAAAAAAATATATGACAATTTTAATGACATATTTTTTTAGAAAATAGTACAGAAATATGTTTTGTACATGCAATTATGACTAATTGCACTTCATTTGTTACGAAATTTTGAGTTTTTAATACACATTTTTTAATTTTAAATAATGATTACTCATTGCCGTAAGATGGCTGCCAAACTTATGGCCGATGTTTTATTATCAACAGTAAATGCATTTTAAGAAATGTAATATAACTTTAAGCTTTGTTATAAATATTGGTTACTTTAATATAACTGTTTGAAATATTATATATCTTTAAACTTTATTAGGCAACTCTTGGTAATCTTATAACACCATCAGTAAACAATTTTTTGCGATTAATTCGTGTAAATAATGGTGATTTGACCTGCCATTGGCTGGAACAATTGTTATTTAATTTTCAACCAATCACACGCGTTTGCAGCAATGTCCTAGGATCTCTCGGAAAAACATTTGACAAACGTTTATTAAAAATGTTATATAGTGCTTTTAAAGCATTCTGCTTTATATTAAACATATTTGCCCACATCCTTAATTCGTTACGCATCTTTTCATTTCCCTCATCGTCTGTTTCCAAATCATGCAACTGAGAGAACTTATCATCATCTTCTAGTTCAGTAAACCACTTATTTCTATTTTCATAATGTTCAACAGTATTAACCTCTTCTTGTTCAGTAGTAAGCCGCTTTTTCTTACTTGTGACCTCCTCAGTATCATTATCAACTTTATCAACCATGATATTATTCTGTTTTTCATTGCCAAAAGGAACGTTTTCTGTACATTGTCCACCAGAACGTTTGACTTCCAGTCCTTTCATTCTTTTCAGTTTCTTAAATTTCAAAGGTATAATTTTTTGGAACTGAACTCAAGAGGATTGAAAAGTTTTTTTAAACTTTCCGGTGAAATGTGCTGCTGTATTTTATTTTCTTCCAAATTTGTAATGCCAAATTCATTATTAAACATTTTGTTTGCTCTTGCCAATTACTTTACAAAACATAACCTACAATAAGTTTTTAAGTCTTATAGTATATCTACTGGCACTCTTGAGTTATATAAAGGTTTCACCTTGTTACTATCTACAACTATGATGTATATAATTGTAACAGCTAACACCACTATAAACCTAAACAATTAATAGTTATATAATGTAGTAATTGTTACCCTTATATAACTTTATTATGTACCATTTGGTAGCAACCACTTTAAGTTTTATAATGTAGTAACGGAAATATATCTGTTACCATCTTATAGACCTGTAAGTAATAGTCACGCTATAAAACACTTATATAACTCCGCAACTACTTTAGTAACAGTATAAAACTCCGTAACATGATTATACAAATCTGTTACACTTATAGACCCTTTATAAAACTAATGGTCACCGCATGTTACTAGAAATGTTTGTTGGGTTGTAATATTCTCAAGTAATAATTTCAGTTTGCGTCCTTACTTGGTAGGTAAACAACTTACACACGACGCGACCTACCCGTTCCTTGGTTTTGTCTGTTGCTTTTGTTCTTTTTGAATTTTGTGCTACTTATGTCAAGATTTATTTTATTGACTTATCGTTCAAGTCGTTAGTACTTGGTTACGTAAAACACTACTTCTCGTTCGTGCTTTTTGTGTTACTTTTTGGATTTTGGACCAAATTTTTCTTTTTGTTTTCTTTATTGATAACGTTAATTCACAGTTTAGTGTGGTGTTTTAAAACGCAGATTTTGGACATTACGGGAGATTACACTTACCCAGTGCTCGCGGATATGCACTTGGTATATGGAGAAAGTGGTGGAAATGCAGCTGGTGCGGAAGAGCTTTAGAACAATTGCAACAACATATTTGAATGTGCATAGAAACCATAAAAAATGATCCTAATTTCCCAAATGTGTTGAACGGAGTGCGTATGTGCTTAGTTCGACGTGCCGAAATGTGTATACGTGAAGATGGAGGTCATAGAGACCAAAGACACGATTTTTAGTTTTCGATACCTGAAAAAATGGAAAAGTTATACGCTCAATTCGTTAAAAAAATCAGATTTTTTCCTAACTTAAAATACACAACTATTTTCTGTTATCGTATCTCGGACGTCCAACTGTTTTCCAATTTCATAAAATAATTACTATTTTTTAATACTTTTAACACAATGTTATAAATGTTAATAAACCACTTTTAAATTTTATAAATTCTTATAAACGACAATAAAAGCTACAATAACTTTGTTCCAAATTAAAAAACACATGTAAACACATCTTATTTAAACCCCTGCGGCCATGCTATGCTTGCGTTGTGCCGAAAGAGAAGAAATTATTTACATTTTAATAATTAGTGGTATAAAAAATTCGGTACAAGTAATCCCATCAAAGTGCCGCACTCCTTCCGGCGGGAACACAAGTCGGGTATTACAGTTTTCTTATTATTTCTAATATTCGGAACTATAACATCCATTGACCCTGAAAAACAGTGGTTCTCAAACGTTTCTTACCTTAACATTAAAACGTTAAACCTAGGTCAGTTTAGTGTGCTCCTAGAGAAAAAAGTCATATAGGTTTTTTGTTTCTCTAGTCGGTCCCTATTACCAGTTTTTTAATGACATGAAACCAATTACTTTATCCCAAATACATAAAAAAATTATTAGTATTTATCCCCTATAAAAAAGATAAAACCATATTTATTAGAAAAAAAATTGTAATGGTAATAACCAAAAGTGTCGATTTTCAAAAATAAAATTTCAAAAAAGTCGTCTAGATATTGCAGTTAATTTTAAAACCCTATTTTATTCTGTTTCAGTGCGATTATCATAGATACCGTCAAATTTCCTCAGTCACTAAAAAAAGATGAAGGACTATCAATCGACAATCGACAAGAATTTCATTTAATCAAAAATCAAATATTCGCGTTCTTTCAACAAAGACGAAGCTATCTTTCCAAAGACAGACAGAACTAGTCACTTGTTTATTAGTATATCTCTGACAGTTGTCAACGCGCACCATTTATGTTTCTTGTGTTTTTAACGAGGTTTTTAGTTATCCTCAGTGTTGTATCGTTCTCTACTGGTAATTTGTTTGTCTTTCTGACATATTGAGTAAAATTTACTTCAATGGTTACTTGTAGTAACCATGAGTATGCTGACATACTCTTTTACCATAGCAAAGCAGATGGGGATGCTCACCTTGCTGATTGTACCGGGTACGATTTCATCAACATAGAAAGATTCCGTATCCGCTTGCATCTAATGAATGACTGAAACTTGTAATTTAGATCACCACGAGCTTTCTGCAGGACCAATACACCATCATCAACCCAAAAATGACGAAAATATTCTAGCCCCATTTGCTGCAGATCCCATAACAAGTGTTAGAAAAGTTGCTCAGCAACTCGCACTTTCAATTTTGAAAACTAGGCCAGTGATAAATAGAGAAAATAAACATCCTTACCAGTATACTTCAGTACAGGAGGGCCTAGAAGAGGACAATCATTTACTAAAAACAGTATTTTCTTGCTTTTTATTGAATGCCGGTATTGAAGACCCCCATTACTTGAAAATCTATTTTATAGACGAATAGATCAAAATTATTCTATAATAAGGCATAATCAATTTTCATAATCTTCATTACTGGGCGGTCAAGGACGTCAACCCGCAAATAAAAAACAAACTTCCTTTCAGAATAAGTTTAGAGTCCTTGTTTGGATGGGTGTAATTACTGGACATCTCGTTAGGCTCCAGATAACCTGAATGGAAACTTTTATCTGGACTTCTTACAAAACGATCTTTCTCTGCCTGGAAGATTTGCCAGTGAACCTTCGCTTCCGTATTATTTTCCAGAACAACGGATGCTCAGCTGATTACCGCTTGACAGTTCGACAACAGAATATGTCTCTGTCGGGGGATTGGGCGTAGTGGACCTACTCAGTCCTAAAAGGTCCCCCGATTTAACGCCACTGGACTATTGCGTATGGGATAGGGTGAAATAATTTGTATACAATGAGGAAATACAATGCGACATTCAATTAGTAGCGAAACAACTACGGCAAGAAATAAGATAAAGACAACTAATATTGTCTAAACGTTATTTGTGGCATTATCTTATTTTTTTTTCCTTCTTCAATTCTTTGGGACTTCCTGCCACATGTATGTTTTCTTTTTAAGTGTTGCTCGGGAAATCCACAAAATATCACAATTAACCTGTATGTTACTGGTAAATAACCTCTACGCCTGTGACTTTTACGTCAAAGGATCAGTTAGAGGTTGCTTTTTTTAAGTAAACAACACAAATAAGTACAAAAACTTGAAATTAAATATTTTTCCGACGTTTCGGAAATCTAATCTGTTTCCTTTTTCAAGGCTTTTTTGAAAAATCTTTTTTGCTGTGTATAATAAATACAAAGCTCTAAGAATGTTTGTTATATTCAACATCCATAGATACTTTCTATTTACATAGAACTGTTTATATAGTTAACAGTTTTTTTAGGTTTTATACAATGTTAAGTTTGTGAAGTTCTTCTTTTGACATTGGCAACTAAGCTGTACAGACATCTACGGCACGCATCTATCCTCATTCAATAATATTGTCGCGGATTCTTTAATTTTCCTTTTTTTGCCATTAGCCTCTTTTGTTAAAATATTTGCCGAATCCCAGTTTATTCTATGTTCGTTCTCCCAAGCGTGTTCGCAGATCTTGGACCTCTGAATTTCATTTTTTCTTATATAATTTTGTTCGCCCAATCTTACACTAAAAGGTCTGGATGACTCACCCACGTATTGTTTGTTGCACTCAAACGAAATGCTATAAATGCAAATGCAGTGTTTTGAATTTTGCTCGTGGTTCTTCGGTTTCGTCTTTGTCAGAATAGATCTTAAAGTGTTGTTTGTTTGAAGTACCGTCCTAATATCAAATCTATCACCGATATGGCGCAATAACTTCTCGGATAATCCGCATACATAAAAAAAAAGAAAAAGAAATATTAAGATAATGCCACAAAAAACATTTAGACAATGTTGTTCATAAGAATAACATTATTTATATTAAATAAATAATGTGTTATAAATATGTTATAATTTACATCACGCCTATAAATTAATATAAAGTAGTAAAACAATATTTACAATAATTAAAATGTGATTCTAAAAATGGAGGTTCGACGTTCCTGCCCATTGCTCGTGTTATAAAGTATTCCTATACCAATGTATTATAACGAGATCTGGAACTAGGTTATATTTTGAACTTACTTCGTTGAAGGGTTGGAAAATAAATGGGGGTAAATAGAGGAAAGGATAAGCAAAACAATCTGATAAGAATTTAGAAACTTGGAATTTAGCGTATATAGTTTTTTTTCACAGCAACACCGTTGTAGCTCAGTTATTAACAAAGCGTGTTATTTTAAACTTGAGTAAGTTCAAGATAATTAGGAGCACATTTACCTATTCAATTTATTCCATAGCCGCTCGGATTAGGGGGGTGAAAATGTTGTCAATTTTTAGGTAAATCGTATATTTTTTTTAATAGTACCATCTTATAGGGCATCCTTTAAAACAATTTCGGGGCAAATTTTGTTAATATTCTTATAGGGCATCCTTAAAAATAATTTCGGGGCAATTTTGTTAATATTCGGGTAGTGTTAAAGTTATATATAAGTAAATGTGACGTTTTGTCAACGATTAATATCCTTCTTCTCGGATCAAGGTGAGATTAGGAACAAAGTTGTTTGACATTTTTTGCCACATATTTGATCATTCTGAAAATATCATAGCACTTGCTAGAAACGCTAAAAAAATTCCATTGTTTAAATCGAGTCACCTTTGATATCATAATTAAAATTTCTTACTTGATAATAATGGAAGCTTAAGATTTTGTAGTTTACTTTTGTAATTGTTGAGAAAAATAAAAAATTTAAAACAAATTTAAAAATTTTATACTTTCCAAGTGGGTTTTAAAAGAGGGTGGTTACCCAAAAATTGACCCCATATTTACCCCCCCCAATCCGAGCGTCTATGGATAATTAATTATCATCTATTAAATATCAAATAGGTATCACTTAGTTATCTTGAAGAGTCACATAACTTACCCAAGTTTAAGATAAATCAATGTATTAATAAGAATACAAAGGTATTACCGTGAAAAGTGGAACACGCTGTATACTAGAAGCCTAGATTTCAATTTTTCTTATGACATCTGCCACACCCACTACCACCCCTACTCCATTATTAAAGGAGTTAACTAAATAAATTTGAAATATTCTCTTGAAAATTGGTACAAGTATGTATTATATCGATATCTGAAATATATTTAGAGCTCACTCCGTTAAAGGGTTGGGGAGTGGATAGGGAAAAATAAGTAAGAAAGCTAATAATAGTCCATAAACTTGAGATTTTGTGCATATACTAAAAGTCAAGGTCTCAGTTTATTTATTTTTTCACTTCCGCCATTCCCAGCACCACACTGTGGTCCGAAATAAATAAAAAATTGACAAAATTCAAGTTTTATAAGTGTGGTATACAGCTTTCACGTTCCAGGGATAAATTAGGGTACATCTCAGGTAATATTTTCCGGAATATCGACCCATTTGTTCGAGAAATCTGCCTGCAATGACCCCTCAAACAAGAATAGTTGTTAAACTATGATTTTACTTCAGTTTGTAAGCAGATTTCAACGTGTGACTGTGCTTCAATTATTTGTATTTTTGGTTTACAGTTTTTACAACAAAAAAACTTTAAGGCAAGTATTTTATTTACATGTAAAATATTTCCAGAAATTTTAATTTGAAGCGGCTGATTTTATTATTATTTATAAACGTAATTTATTTGGCATTTTGTAAATTCTATTAGACATAAAGAGAGTTTGCCTCTAGAATCCACGAGAATTTTTATTCTAAAATATACTCTAGGTATGCCTTTATGCCGCGGTTAAATACATTTTTGTTCAAAGTTGTTCCATCAGAAAAAAATCGCGAATTTTTATTTCGATACAGGGCGCTTCAAGTTATTTTCAAACCAAAATAAGATAGTGTCGTTGCCGTTAGTAGTATGGCAAACGCTATACTATGGAGACTAAAAGCTTTGCACCTACAAACAGTACATATTGAAGCAATTGCATCGCCCCCATCCTAAACTACCCTAGTTTAAGCAGCCATCCAGTTAAAAAAATTTATTTTAGAATACCTGCATGAAGAACTGTTTGACGTTTTTTCGGAAAAATCTGGTGAAATGCGTGTAGCACAGAAGGCTTATGTGGTGAATTATCTAGTCAATCACTGTGGAAGTGCAGGGGATGCGCAATACGCATCTTTTGCGTTTAGAAGTTATATACCTCCGTTAATTATTAGTATTGTACTATATTTTTTGCATTATTTTTCTCGTATCTTGTGAGTCATTTAAACAGAATACACGCATAAAAACACACAAATGTCATTTTGTGCAAAAACCACCCCCTTAAAAGCCACACCCAAATTTTATTTTATTTTTATTTTTCATTTTTTATCTCGTACTCTCTCGTACTTTTCTCTCTTCTCGTATTCTATTTTCATAGAATGCATTATTTGTTCATACTTCATGAGTCATTTTCAATAATTTGCATAGACAAATACGTGTGAATAGCCACTGCCAAATAACCACTCCTTAAAGCCCACCCCAGATTTATTTAATTTTTTCACTATTGTTCTCGTGATATGTACGTCGTTCCTGACGTACTTATACAATAATCATATTTTTGTCCACTTCTCTGATTTTGGACTACTGTGGCACCACCTTCAATATCCCCACTCCATTATTAGAGAGGTTGTCAAAATAAAATTGTGTTTTAGTGTGTGTATGAGAACAGTTCTAAAACAATGTTTGGACATCACATGAAAACATGAAAAAATACAATTATATGTTTTTATTTTCTTTAATAAAATATGCTTACAATTAACAAAGTGAAAAATAATTTTAATACAGCAATTAAATTATATTACTCAAAAATTGTGTGACACTCTTGTGCGTACACACTACAGCTTTGCGTTAGCCTTTTAAAGATATTTAAAAAATATAGAAAAATAGAACATATATATACAATAATTAATTGTAAAGGCCAATCAAAGTTGGTTCGAGTTGTCAAGAAATTTAATATAATTAAAATGAAAATTTCGTTCGATACAGACGTTAAATTAAGTATATGCAAATAGATTTACTCTTCACTAGTTTATAGAAGTTTTTTTATATTGTTGAACACTCTACAGGATACTCTTTGCAGTTTTCTGAAAATAAATAATATAACCAGCACGTTAACGTAATAGGCCAAAGAGTGTTATGTAGCGAGACGTGACGAATCCACTTCCTACTTTTCTATGGTTATGTTTTTATTGATATTACTTTTTATATTGGTGGTATACTCAAAATGGATCAAAGTGAGGGCAGACATTTACTTAAATGTATCTCCTCTTCTCCCTAATATCCTTAAACAATAGACTCATAAAAATCCCAAGTAACATATAAATCTTCTTCGAATGAGTTATCATATGTTTAATTAACAGAAAATTCTAGAAATCTCTGTTCGTAATTATTCTTATTGAATGACATAAAAGGATTATCTAGGGTAAGTAGATCTTAATCCTAATTGAGATGTTCCTTTGCCACCAAGATCCGCACTGATCGGGGTGAGATTTTTCTATAATCTTATATTAGGGATACAATATTTCTTAGAAATAGTTAAATCAAAATTTAAACTCATTCAAAATAATCACAAGCAAAACAGACAAGTACACTCCAAAATGAGGATCAAGCCATAAAAATTTGTACTGATATTATTCACGAAGCACGAAAAACTAGGGGCTAGTAGGTGTTCTTTTGACCAGATTACTATGCCTTCAAAGTTAGAACTCTTCGACACTTTGCAGCTTACATAACAAAAGGCGGATTCGTCGGGTAAATGCCACTTAAATATGCACAGTTATTGCCTCGAACAAAAAATACCAGAGGTGGTAGAATCAGTCAATAAGTAATAACCATATGTCTAAATAAAAATAATAATTCTCGAAAGTCGATTTTTGTGCCGATGATCACGTTTTTCCACTTTAACACACTATATACTGTTGTTGTGTTTTCTCTAATATTCAAGTGTCTTTTTGTCTAGATATATTTATAAGCTGTATATTTGTTTTCTTCAATTTTAGATGCTTCTCTATTATATTTATCAAGACCATATTATGAAAGATATATTTTATTGGATTTGAGAGACCTTGTAAAATGGATTGCGAATGAGTAATGATTAGAAATAGAGTAGTTTACGCCATATTGCTTTGTCAGTCAAACACTTAACTTATAGGTACCAATTGACTACAATGTATATGGGGAAATTTTCATTTAGCATAGTTTTTAACTATTATTAACCATTCCACGTGTATTTTAATAAGTTAAGTGAATCTCTTATCTAATAACAATTCTGACTGTCTCGCCTCTCTACTAAATTTTTTAACACCTCTAGTTTTTCTTGAATCCCTCATTTGATTGGCCTTTACCTAACCTATTTATAGATTTAGATTTGGCATAAACGTTTACAAATAATTCAGTCATATGAAGATATCAATCTACAAAAGTTCAAACTGTTGATATTGGTTTATCCAAAATTTCCACTGATGCAAAATCTCCATATTCAGCATTTCCTTTTCAATTTTTGGAATCGTGTACTTCAAGAGCTTTCTTCGAATTTTCTACAAACTCCATCAAATCCCGTGACATGTAGTACGGCTTCGATTCACCATCGTTTTGCTCACAGTCTTCGCAAAAACACAGAAATATTGTGTCTATTGCCATCTGCAAGTATAGTACCAGTTAATAGCAGTAGCAGTTAAGAATCATCAAATCGGATACAGCATGTTTATGTCAATAAAAAACTGGCAGCGGAGAACGACCAGATAAATAAAAAACCTTACATAACATGAGATCTAAAGCTTATAGTTTTAGAGAAAAAAATAAATAAATAAAAATTTTAATAAAACCGGTTGAGAACTTCTGGCCAGATATTATTTATAATCTGGACGCAAGGCGTCGGTCAGCGTCGAGACCTAAAAATGTAAGAATATGAATCTAGTTATTAAAATTTATCAAATACACAAGTTTTGCAAAAAAGATGCCAGGCGTCGGTCGACTAATATTTATAATTTTTTCCCATTTTCAACCCCCAAATCCAACTAGACCAGAAATTCTTAAAAACCAAAAGATTTGTACTGCCAAAAATACAACTCGACATTTTTTCTCACCAAGACTTCAGCACGAAACAAAATTTTCACCCCCGACCTATCTTAAAAATTGCAATTGACCCGTCAAAAGTTTGAAAACACCGAATTTCACACAAATATCGATTTTCAGGGTTTTTCGATAATTATAACTGTTTTTCCATTTTTCCACCCCCAAATTCAACTCGGCCAGAAAATTGTTAAGAACTCACAAATTCATCCACATACTGGCAAAAACGCAATTCGGCACTCCTTGCTCATAAAACATCAACAACAAAAACTCACCCCCGACCACCCCATCAACCGCATCCCGTATTCTCTTAAAAATTACGGTCGACCAGTAAATGTCTCAAAACACCGAATTTCACACAAATATAAATTTTCAGCTTTCTCTGATAATTATGACGTTTACTATACATCCCATATTCTCCTAATAATTACAATCGACCCGTAAAAAGTCTCAAAGCACCGTTTCACACAAATATCGATTTTCAGCTTTTTCCGATAATAATTATAATTTGTTCCCATTCTTCAACCCCCAAATCCAACTCTGCCAGAAAATTTGGAAAACTCACAGATTCATCCACATAATGCTAAAAACCCAGATTGACATTTTTTTCGCATCAAAACATCAGCAAAAAAGAATCACCCGGTTAAAAACATACCTCAACTTTAGACCCCTGTAACTTCACCCCTGTACATCACAGATTCCAAAACCAGACCAGCCCGTACAATGAATGGTGGTTCGTCCTCTTTCCAACTAGATCATAATAAAATTTGGATCTTTCAAAAAGTATGCGATGTAACAGCACCGAACGCTTTTGTGTTCAAGAAAACGTTTGAAGCCCCGTATTTTTGCCCCCTCGAATTTAAAATTATCTAAGCTACTTTCAATAGCTTACATTCGACGAGATCTTCAAAGTGACACCAAAAACATCCAGCTAGCATACATAAAACTTGCAAAAATTCGCAAAAACAGCGACATTTTCAAGCGTCACAAAAACAGCTACCGGGTTCACGTATTACCGTTACACCTTCGATTTGATAAACATTTTCAATGTTAAAGAGGCATAGACTTTTATTTTGCCGTTGCGTCGTACCATATTATACTTATATTATTATTAAGGTATGCAAACTCGCATATTTGCCCAGTTATTAGAGATATTTATTTCTAAACAAATCGGGGATTTTTTTTTCATAAGTTCTTTAAATGGTAAGCAATAATATCACGTAAAGATTATAGTTGCCTTCATATTTCCAAGGCACATAAAAAATTCCAGTCAAAGGAGTCCGCGCGGCGGTATCATTGGATAGGGTAAAGATGCCGCCTGCCCGCTTTGTAGGTACCGCATTTTTTACATGCCTTAAAATCATGAAGACGACTATACATGATTTCCAGACTGGCAACATTAAAGACAAAAATCAAAAACGTTTTTTCGGTATTTTTTCAAAATTGACTCAACCTGTGAGAAAATAAAAAATATTTTTAGAAATAGCATATATTTTCACACAAAAAATGTATTTACAAAAATTTCGTCTAATACCACAAAAAATTTGAGAAGTGGAGATATTGAATGAAGCACGGTGCAAGGCTCCCGTGCGTTTAGCAGTACTTGGCGCTCGAAAATCCCTTTGCTAGACAAACAAAATTTACACAAATTAAAAAACTAAGGTCTGATTTTAAACCTGGAAGTCTCACCTTTCTTATGCATATTATTGTATATTAATATAACGCTAATATTATAGAAGCAAATCATCAATATTGTTGTATATTATAAGAAGTGTTGCAAAAACCTTATCAATCACTGATATGATTTTATACTGAAATAAAGACAGCGTAACTCCAACTTTTGTTTTATTAACATAACAAATATAAGTATACAATATATATTATATTTCTAAAATGACCTCATTGTTGTATATTGTATGATAATCCATACGAAATATTCGATTTCTTTTTTGTCTTCAGAAAACTTTCGAGAAATGTGTCAGTTTGAACTTCATTAACTTACATTTGCACAAGTTAATGTAGTTTAAATAAACAGTACTTTTGATATTATTAAAATTTCGTAATTTCAGAATTTGTCGAATAAATATATATACATGTTATCGGAACTCAGAAAAAAATCACTTAGATACATAAAAGAAATTCATTATAAAGTAAAATATACCACTTTTTCAAATATTCAAAAAGAGAATCATATAATTCTACATGTTTTTCTAAATCTTCAGAGCATCACGTGATAAGCAAAAATACCGATATTTACAGTCTAGTGAATGTAGTTTGCTAAGAAATATGATATAAAATTTGATACTGATAGAATAAGTAGACAAGAGTATCATGTATACATAGAATATAGTGAAGAGGCACATGTGTCTACCTGTATAATAATAGAAAGCACTATATTCAGGTACCGGCGCGGAAGTGTGGGCTTCGCTCAACTCCTGTTTTGCTGCTATTATGTTGTGTTTGACTTTTTATAGATTAAATATCATTTATAATTATTATTTTCTATTATTTCCTCTAACAAATATTGTTTAATAATGCCATTTTCACAATATATTTAGCGAAGGTAATATTTTGCAATTATGTGGTATACGCAGATTTGCAACTCGCTTACTCCACTACTTCTACTTCAATATTTTTTTACGGATATTCTGTGACTTTAATAAAAAAGATTGTAGACATTTTTTGCTTAAAAATGTATGCCCTTTACGAAAATATTTTTTATTTTGCCATACATCGACTCACGTTAATAATTTGGAAAATATACCAAAAAAAAGTTTTCGAATTTTTTTCTGAATGTTGCCGGTCTGGAAATCATATAAACTTTATATGATCTTATTAATTCCACTTCAAAGAATTCATACAAGATAAATCATCTGCCTCCGAACATGTTTGAGAATTATAGACGAAATTAGCTACACCGCCTGGGCTATCTGTTATTTTAAAATTTGAGCCACAGAATGAAAGGTTCTCAAACTATTCTTAGGCAATTATTAAAATTGTTCACGTAGGTCAGATTTTTGCCCCTAGAGAATAAAGTTATATATTAAGTTTTTGTCTGCTATTTCCTACTACCAGCTTTTCAATGACATGAACTTAATTACTCCTTTCATATCGAAATCAACATTAAATATGTAGACAAATTACAATTAGGTTAGCGCCATAATTAAACTGTCTTAAAGTAGAGCATACTGACTGGACAATAACTTAGTACATTCAATGAAACATATTCTTTATAGGATTTTGCAAGCATCAGAAAAAACTATCTATGAGAACTAAAATAAAAACTGTTTGTAGAATTATTGATTTACAATCTTTGTATTATTTCGATAACCTGAATTCTGGTTATGCTAGCAATTGAAATCCTAAAATGAATTTATCCTTCTTATTGGACAATTCTCATTCTAACACTAGTTTCTACACAGTCCCCTACGGCTATGAAGATTCAGTTAAAATGAGAACAAAGGCCTAAAATGAATTTGTTTACATACCTCGTCTTTTGGAAAATTCTTCATTCAAACTTAGTACATTGTTATCGCCACTAATTTGCACAAAAGATAAAATAGAATCATACGAAAATTTACGAATAGATTGTGTAAAGTATGTAGAACAATCAAAACTTACAATTATGACTAAATTCAAAGACCGTAAAACAGTTGTAAGGATTGCAATTTGAACTATGTTGAACAATCATAACTTACAATTATAACTAAATTGCTATAGCCAAATGCACATCGAGTAGCGTTGAAATTTTTTGGTGATTGTAGAAAGTACTTCAGGGCCATTAATCAAAATATCCGAAATGTAATACGAAAGGGTATGTATTTGTCTCTCTCCGCATTAAGTAGGAGATTCTGCGCTGTGCAAAAATATCATGAAGCTGATAATAGTGGCAAATAAGGGGTGCCTTTAAACCGTTCATTCTGAAGCCGTATAATACGTATTTATAGGTACAATCTTGTCACAAAAGGCCGAATACTTGGTAGGGCCAAAAGCTGCAGCAATTTTAGTATTATGGTTAATTAATCTCTATGGTGTATTATATGTAATTGAGTTAAGGTGGCCATTACCTAGAAAGAGACATCCGATAGGCAAATATTTATAATTTTTGACCATAAGTTTTTTTTCTTAATACGTATATTATATTAAAAAACCACAAGACTACCAAAGTAGAACCATAACAAGACTATTACTATGAATTTTCACTCAATAATTTCAGTTGTTAGCAAAATAGTTAGATTTAAATTTAAAGATTATGCTAATCTTCCTATTTCATAATTTTAAATCTAACTATTTTCGAAACGACTGGAATTATTGAGTGAAAATTCATAGTAATAGTCTTGTTATGGTTCTGCTTAGGTAGTCCTATAGTTTTTTTTTAATATATGTACCTACTAGAAAAAAAGTTATGGCTAAAAATAATAAATATTTCCCTATCGGATGTCTCTTTCTAGGAAATGGTCACCTTAATACAGTAACTTACTGTCGAAGCACTTACCTCATACACTGTCATAAAGCAATGAACTACAAAGTACGCAAACAATCCTACTAACGTGAGAGGAACCCACATGTGTTGCACACCTTCCTTATTCTGAAAATCAAAATATTGTATAAAATATCATAATAATTACTGCATGTTTTAAAGATTAAATATTTTGATTTAATTTATTCTTTCCACAATTAGTGGCATATAATATGACAATATTCATAATACGAGAAGCTGTTATTATCGATCAATAAATATATTTGTTGCAACCTATTTAAGGACGAATAATAATCTTCTTTCGTCGTGTATTTTCAATTTTCAAATGACTCATTTTGCATGAACTTAAGGACTTTATCATTGATCATTATTGATCAAAAGCAGTATTTATTAATTTTCCATAAATTTCTGCAGTTAAAAACTACTTAAGCGATAATTTAATATGAGAAAAAAATGTTGTTACCTGTAACATTTGAATTCCTATTAGAACCGTTGCCACAACTACTATGACTTTTCCTAAAAAGAGTACGAAATCTCCGACGGAATTAATTGCAGCAACCCTTAGAACATTTGATGATAAATACTTGAATGCCTGTTTGCCAGCTTGGCAGAAAGGATGGCCGTGAATTGCTGAAAATAAGTTAAGATTTAAAATAATAAGTAACTAGAAGAAACCTGCTTGATAGCAAGTAAGCAATTGAAGAAAAAATTTTGTTTGAATTTTTCGACTACTTCGATGAAAGGTTTTTCGACAAAATCTAATAACAAAAAAATTATGAGCTCTATTAGAATACTTACCTATATTGAAACCAATATAGGTAAGTATTCCAATAGAGCTCATAATTTTTTTGTTATTAGATTTTGTCGAAAAACCTTTCATCGAAGTAGTCGAAAAATTCAAACAAAATTTTTTCTTCAATTGCTTACTTGCTATCAAGCAGGTTTCTTGACGGCTGCATACCTTTTTCTAGTATAGGTATTGTAGGGGTTAAAGTTAAAAATTTTTGAAATATTGACGATTTTTTTAAATGTTCAAGAATTTTTAATAAAAATTTCCATCAACTTAGCCATGATTAGAAACAATCATTAATGTCAGTCATTCTCTTATGTTAAAACATGCCAGCACGTTTAAATTATACCAACGAGCCTCTTTTTATTTGTTTATTATTTATGGAGAATGTGATAAGGTAATATCAAAAACATGTAACACCTTTGCTACTCGATACCCACAAGAACAGAAACCATCAGCATTCACTGTAAAACGCATATTGGATAATTTTCGAATATTTCGCTCTGTTAAGGCAGGAATTCTAAGGAGGAAGCCTTAGACATATTAGCTGAAGGAGAAATCTGTTTAACTTACTATTACTATTTAAATTCTGCTCAAAAAATTGTAATGTCACCACTCTATCATTTCTCATGGCCAGTAAACATTAAACTGCTCATGTTCTTGAATATTTCGCTCCTTGAATACATGAGGATTCGAGATACTCCAGTAATGGGAATTCTATCTATTAAAAAGCCGTGTCACCATCATGTCTTATTAAAAGAAAATCTGTTTCTTTCAATTGTTGAACTATATGAAACGAGAATGGATTTGTGTTTTGGAAAGATTCTGTGAATTGAATTCTTGGATAATTCCGATTCCAAAGCAGCTTGCCTTCATGATGTAATTGAAAATGGCTGAAAATATCTCAGAGTTGCTATTTCTATGTTTTCGTCATCAACAATAGACTTCCTCCTTTGAATTCCTACCTACCGACCCAAATATTCTAAAAGTATCCAATATGCGTTTTACAGTGTATGGTGATGATGATTTCTGTTCTTGTGGGTATCAAGTAAAAAATGTGTTATATTTTCTTGATATTGCTTTATCACGTTCTCCATAAATAATAAAAAAATCTAAAAAGACTTCGTAGGTGTAGTTTAACAATGCTGCATTTTTTTGACATAAGATATTGACTGACATTAATGATTGTTTCTAATCATGGTATTTGATGACAATTTTTATTAAAAATTCTTTTATATTTCAGAAAATCGCCAATATTTCAAAAATTGGTAACTTTAACCCCTGCGATAGCTATACTAGAAAATTTTTTTTACATAATTTGATGTAAAAAAATACAGGGTGTTCCACATGAAGTAAAAAAGTTCTTAACGTTTGAATTTGACAAAATGTAACGTGAAGAATAGAACACTTGGTATATTATTATAGCATATATTTTCATTGTATAGACTACCTCATCTTGTGTACTTTATACGTACCAAAGAGCAGTTGAGGATCTCCTATACGAAAAAAGTTATAACGGTTATTGCAAACCGTATTCGTCAACTTTCTTATAAAATGTCAAATATCTTCGAAACATGTAGCACACAATATATCTAAACCCAGCAGGTTTAGATATAGGATGTGCTACGTATTTCGACTCAGAATTTCATGGTCATCTAGAAAAATTGAAAATATATAGGGTGTTCTATTTAGAATAAGCAAGTTGGTAACGACTTCCGGTATAACCGGAAGTACCACGTGCTTGTAATTATTTCAGTTGGATTGGCCACACTGTCTTTAGTAACTCCCAAGTTTTCAAAATTTTTTGTTACATACTTTTTCCAATATCGATCGAGTCAGTTCCCGATGAGACACCCTGTATATAAGAATGATAATAATTGAAAGTCGTGTAATATATTCTCAAGAGGCTTAAAATTAAATAGGGCAATAAGATACATTTATTTTATAAACGCCATTTTTTAGAGTTAAATCAAGAAGATTTTGTGTCAAAGAGAAATTCAATTTAGAATTTATGGAACAATTTTTCATTTCTGAATTTAGGTCAGTGAATAAGTAATTGAATAAGAAATCATGAACATTTAATTCCTCCAAGTTTTTAGTTTGTTTAAAAAATGAAGATTATTTTTGGATTTCTTAAATAAAAAAGAATTCAATTGTTTCATGTATTGAGAGAGGAAAAAGATATAAGAGAATCATTATTTCATTACGCACGGCGGTTTTTCTGGAAAATCGTTTCGGGAAAACCGCCGTGCGTTTCCCGACCAACTGATAGCTTTACCAAATAAAGAACAATTTCACTTTTTTTTTTCAAATTAAAAAAGTATTCCTCTATACATGACCAATAAATAAGCGAACAAAAGAAATTATGTTCCGCCATGTTGATTCTAATATGTCCGTTAAGAGATGGTTTCTGCACACCTTCACTCCCTACACGAAGGATCTAAAGTTATACAGGGTGTATATAAAAGTTCAAATAGAACACTAGCTAGCAATGTGTAAAGGGATTTTTATAAAATGCATTGAGTTATATAAATAAAATACAAAATTCTACTTATCCTAAAAACTCTGGATGACTTACCAATTTCAATATATGCATTCCTACTGAGATATTTGAGTATTTCTTCGAAGCAGTATAAGCAGCAGTGGCAACATTTTAAAACACATTCAACACATCTTCCTTCTCTATTCTTTAAGTATTTTTCAGTCACTTTCAATATCACTCTTATGAATTGCACGACTGCTATAATGAAAGACCCCAAGGCTACAGATCCCAAGTGATATCTAGATAAATTGTAGGCACTGTGTATCACTGGACTGTCCAATTTTGACTTATTCCTACAAAGAGACAATGAAGTACATATTCACGTTTACTTTTATTACTAACTAAATACAACAAATCTCCGTATTTAGATTTTTCTAGAAAAAAACTAAAATAAAACTAGTTTTAAACATCATTGGGAGTTTGTTTAAACTGGTGATATACCGATGATGCTAACTTGATTACTAAAACGTACGTCTAGTGTTGGGTTCAAGAGCTTTAGTGATACATAGGATTTGATTCCGGCAAGATGATACTTTTTCAGTTTATATAAATGTAGTAAGGAACTACTTAAATAGTATCTACT
The DNA here is from genome assembly GCA_963583905.1 of Stenurella melanura. Lineage (NCBI taxonomy): Eukaryota > Metazoa > Arthropoda > Insecta > Coleoptera > Cerambycidae > Stenurella > Stenurella melanura. The sequence goes on from OY757309.1 coordinate 203,050,913, forward strand.
CATATAGATGGATTGGAAGAATTGTTCCCACTAATTGACTTGCTGGATCCCAGATTTTATAAAATGAATTATTTCTCACGGGAATACGTGAAATAAATTGCTTATAATTTAAGAGCTGGCTACGAAAATTAAAAATCATAAAGTGCAGTGAAAATGTTTATGTAAAAAGTCTCGTTAGTAGCTGACAAGCAGGTAGCTCTGCAGTCAGAACTCGCTCCCGGGGAGGGAAGCGTGGGTGGGCGGTAAATTAAGGGGCCTAAAATCTCCTTATTCTTCCCGGTTTTCCGGTTATTAACGTACCACTGACGTTAGTGAAACAAAAAACAAATCAAATTCGCGAAATGCCAAAGAATGCTATTTTTCGTTCACTTCTGTCGGCTTGCATTTTCGATTTCGCCCATGCAATTAACGATGCCGTGAAAATGTCAATTTCGATCTTTCGATATCGACATTAGGAAGCCTTCCTGCTTGTTTTGCTTTTTCCAACGAGACTAATTGACATTTCAAGTCCACCCCGAACGTAGCACATCGCGTTAAGCGACGGCCTTCACAGCGGATTTCTCGGGTCGAATCCTGTACCGGTGTACTTGTTTAATTTGTTTTGAAGTTTTTAGCTGATGTTTCTGATTCTAAAATTACGTCGCATTTATTTTTACCGACAACAGTTAAAGATGTTATACTAAATAACGAAGAATCTGAACGTAAAGTATTCAACTATGACGTGATACATATTTTTCGTTGTACAACAGTTTTTGTAAAACTGTTGATTTATGTTTTAGATGATGAAACAGATATTGATTACAACACCGACGAGGAAGTACGTCAGTCAGATTTTGAATGTTAATAAAAATCCTATTTTCATTTCCGTAGGGGTCCTATGGAATGTTTTTTAATGGAACTGTGCTATTTCTTTTATTAATCAGAAATAGTGATTCATAAACTATAATTTTTTCGCCAGTAATCATTCCTTAACGATATCCTTCGTAATAATAGTAATATTCTTAAAAAGTAAACACAAATTAAACAAGAAATAATTTTAATAGGTATAACGCTACAACCATGAATAAATTACGAAGAATACCAAGAATAACAAAACTATTTAAAACCTAAATTTTTATTCCTGTTAGTCTAAAAGTAGCTTATTATTGTCTAATTTATGTGTACCAAAAACCAAATTTTTAAATACGAAAACAACCAAAATATTGGGGGCGTACATTAACTCGTGGCCACCCGATATAGCATGGAATCAGCACCAAATAACTAAAATCTCAAAAGTGCGAGACTTGCGCTGAAAATCGGTACATGGGCTAAAAGTTTGAATTTGAGCAATTTTTCTAAAATAACTTTTTCGATATCCCTGTAGTGTGAATAAACTATTTTTTAAGTAATACCGGGTGCCCCATTATATTTTGGCCCTTTTTAAACCTATATAACTTTTGAACTAGTTAAGATAATGAAATGCGGTTTTCGCTAGTCTTCCTTTAATTTTGGTAATCGTATTTTTTTTGCTCACTTCCGGTTTAACCGGAAATGACATAGCGTATTTTCGGGGATAATGCAACTCTGTTATTTTAAATGGAACATCTTGTATATTTTTTCACAGTCGGGAAGCTCATTGTTTCCCCTTTGTGAAAATGCCATATTTGTCATGGAAATTATACAGAGTGATAGTTTTATAAGGTTTTAAACTGAACACTGCGTTCGTTTTATCGAAATGCTACAAAAAAATAATGATTCACAAAGTAGACTATGAAAACAAAAGACAACATCACTTGTAAACGTCAAATTGGTTATTATTATTATTGTATATTATTAATAGTTGCATATTACTTCAAAATTGCTAATATTGAAAATGTGCATATGAAATTCGATAAAACAAAGTGTAACAGAATATTTATTAAACAAATAAGAAATAAACAAAATAATACACATTAATTACAAAAGATGTTCAAAATGCTGGCCATCAACTTGGATATATTTATTTATTTTCTTTACAAAGTTGTCATAGCATCTGCTTAACTGTTCGGAGGTAATGTTATTTTTCTTTAAGTTCTTCTAAATTCTGTGACAATTTTAGAACATTTTTCATAACAGTATGAACAGTAGTTTTCGAAATACCTGTTGCGGAAAAATTTTCTCGTAGAAGAAGAAGGATCATTTTGTGTCATTTCCAAAATTTCAATTGCATTATTAAGCCCATTTTCATTATCTGGAATTCTTTTTTTACGGTCAATACAACTGGAATTCCAAAAGTTTCTATACCATTTTCTAATTGAATGTTTTGTTGGAGGTTCCTTGTTAAACATACTTCTAAATCTCCTTTCTGTTGTTTTGTAAGATTTAGTTTCAGCAAAGAAGATTACACACTTAGCTTTTTCACTTAAAGTAAACATTTATCTTACAGTAACTCAAGGATCCAAGTTGTCAATAGACTAATTTGACGTTTACAAGCGATGTTGTCTTTTGTTTCTATAGTCTACTTTGTGAATCCTTAATTTTTTCGTAGCATTTCGATAAAACGCATTATTCACTTTAAAACCTTATAAAACCATCACTCTGTATAGTTTCCATGACAAATATGGCAGTTTAGGAAAGGGGAAATAATGTTCTTTCCAACTGTGAATAAATATACAGGGTGTTCCATTTGAAATAACAAAGTTGCCCTATCCCCGAAAATACGCTGTCATTTCTGGTTTAACCGGAAGTGAGCAAAAAAAGATGATTACTCAGGAAAAACCTTATCAAAATTAGAAGAAGACTGGTGAAAACCCCATTTCATTATCTTAACTAGTTCAAAAATTATATAGGTTTAGAAAGGGTCAAAATTTAATGAGGCACTCGGTATATAAAAACGATTCTAATTAATGTATTTTTTTTACACTTCTCTATTATCTATACTTATCCTTCGTTTTGTCTACTATAATTTATTTATAATTCATTAAAAGTTTAAATAATGCAAAGACAAATTGCCAAAACTGCATAAAATTATTTTAGATTAAAAAACATTGTTTTACCGCTTCAGCAACTTCTGGCGATATTATCATTTTTTATATAATTAGCCATTATTTTACTTTCTGGCGATTTATGTACAGCTTTTTAAGCCATAAATAATATAAAGACGAAATCGCCAGAACTGCATGTTGACATTAAAACTTGAACAATTTTCTTACAACTCTACCAACTTCTGGCAACGTTAATCCCCGACCTATGCTACTGGCAATAATTTTACGCAATTTCTACAGTTGAAAACTATAACTACATAAAATTTTAGAGCTGCACTCAAAGGTTTTCTTCGCTTCCCTCCCCGGGAGCGACTTCTGGCTACAGAGCTATATACTTTCCAGCTAGTAAGGAAGGTTTTTATATAAAAATTTTTACTCCTCCTTATCATTTTTAATTTTCGTAGCCAGCACCTCCGCGTCTATTATGGAGATACACCAACAAACCAAAATAAGAAGAAAAGCATAATCAGTGCTTCTAGAAATATCACACTAGCAATTTTAAAAACAGTAGAAACATCTTTCCAATAATGCATAAAATTGTATTCCAATCAAAGTGGGCATCGTGTGGAGTACTTATAATTGTTTCTCTTGCTTTATTTAAAAGAACCTCTCATATTTCAGTATTTAACGTTGTATTTTGTACTTGTTTAATAAATCTAAAATGGTTGCAAGTATCCCTACATAAAAAATATTCGTTTTTCAATTTTACCACATCATCGAAAATTATACAACGTGTTTCAATTGGTAAAATTAGGAAAATTCGATATACACAGTTATCAATTTAAACATGCTTTTTGTCAGCCTGTACACTTTTAGAAAATGGTTCAAAAACAACATACATATGTTTAGTAACTAATATTAAGCTGCTTTTTTTAAAATCGTATATTTGTGACTGTGAATTTTTACTTCCCTCGCATACCGAAGGGAAGTATTGTTTAAAAATGAATTATTATTTGTTTGCTTATAATTGTATTGAAGTATTGTATTCGAGAAAAAATCACCCTCCGAGATTTTTTCGGATTCTGACGTTTCAGAACACGTAGATTCCGAAAATATAGGTTTTTCAATTCCGTCAGTCTGTCTGTCTGTCTGTCTGTTGGTGCATTAACTAAAAAACTATTTGACGGAGAGCAGTCAAATTTGGTAGGTAGTTAACCCTACTGTCAGCGAAGAGCTGGTAGAATTTTCACTGCAAAATATACAGGGTGGACCATCTAAACGGAATAAATAGTGAAAACAAATTTTTTTTGCTCAAATTTAAAATTTCCACGTTTCATGACGCGCTAAACCTATTTCAGAAAAAAAAATTTTTTGAAAATTTTTTTCAATCATTTTTGAAAAAAATTTTACCACTAAAATATGGGAAGAAAAATTTTTTTTTTCTTCAAATTTAAAATTTTCACGTTTCGTGGCATTCTAAACGTATTGGAAAAAATTTTACCACTAAAATAGGTGGAATTTTTTTTTGAAAATTTAAAATTTCCACGTTTCCATGGCGTATAAAACAAATTTAGAAATTTTTCTGAAAAATTTTTTAAAAAATTATTGAAAAAAATTTTTGGAAAATTCTTTTCAATCATTTTTGAAAAAATTTTTACCACTAAAATATAGGAAGAAACATTTTTTTTTCTTCAAATTTAAAATTTTCACGTTTCGTGGCATTCTAAACGTATTTCAAAAATTTTTTTTTTTTTGAAAGACTGAAAATTTTTAACCACCACTATACCACTTCACTGAGTGAAAGTAGAACTGAAAATGTGTCTAATGGCAATAATATTTGGCATATGCTATTATACTTATTGGAAAATACACAGGGTGGTCATCCCAAGAAATTATTCATGGTAGACCTGTTATTTAGTATTGAACTTTTGCTGTTGGATGAGCACTATTTTTTTGACCAAAGGTTATCAGGACTTCTTTGTAATAATTACAATAACTATATTTCCATTATTATTCTTCTTCAATGTCATTTCATATTTAATAATTTTTTAGTGACCGCCATGCACAAATAACGAGGGAAGTTCTGTGTAAATACCTTCACCGATTTTTTAATATGCATGTATGATAGCATTATTTAAAAAAAAAAACAACATATATATAAGTAACTGAGAGAGCTCCAATAATATTAATATAGTGGTAGAAGGTAGCTAGAAAAGGCTTCATAATATATATTGATATACCATTTAAAAAAAGACACAACCCTTTATAATCGTCTTGGCTGGCCTTATATAGTAATACCCGACTCCTATCTATTTTACGTAACTGTAACTCTTTCTAGGTATCATAGAACTCAAAATATCGAGCTAGAACGCACCACTGTCACACCCAATATATAGCTATTACTATTGTCTCAGGCATTTACGTCATTCACTTTAATGCTCCAGAGCGATACGTCAATCGACGTAGACCTTGGCAGAGGAAAATAGAGGCCTTGACATCTAGTATATACATCAAATCTCAATTTTCTGCACTCTTACTAGCTTGCTTTACTTATTTTTCAATATTTCCTCTCCAACCCCTCAACGGAATCATCTCAAATTATAATCTAGTTCCATATATCGTTAAAATACATACGTGTACTCTTTCAAGTGAATATCTCAATTTAATTCTATAAACCCCTTTAATAATGGATAGGGGATGGGGGGAGGAATGCTGGCAAATGTTTTAGAGAAAGAGGCCTTGGCTTATTGTAGTTCTACTTATTTTCCCGTATTTATCCCTATTTACTGAATAACCTTTCACCGGAGAAAGCTCAAAATATAATCTAGTTCCAGATCCCGTTATAATACACAAGTGTATCAAATTTCAAGTCATTTTCTTAAATAGTTCCAGGGAAAACGTACCCATGAAAAAGTGACAGACCGACAGAAATTTTTCTTGCTCAATGTTAAAATCTCCACATTTTAAACCTATTTCAACAAAACTATTTTTTTTAATTTCTTTTTCAGCTACTATACTTCCACTCCACTACGTGAACCTAGAAGTAATAACTATAAGTGGTAATTAATCGATAACAAAGAAATCAGCTTGAAACTTCTTTGTCATGCCCAGGGACATAACTTGTAAGTTTAGAATGTCTGTCGCTGGACCGCCACTAAACGGGATGCATGCCAATCCTATTTTTGTATTCACTAAGTGGTAAGTAATCGAAAAAATAATATTCGCTTGATGTAAACACTTGAAACAATTGTAAAAGACATTCTGAGTTGTTTAGTTAAGTTTACACCCTAAGGAAATTTCTCATATCATTTTCGTTGTCTGACACGCTTTAAGGAACAGTATTAATAATGTCTTCGGCTGATATAAATGTGTCAGGTTATTTCCCCCTGGCTTCTGCACCATTACTAAAAATATATTGATAAATTTATTATCACCTGCGCCTTCGCCACAATTTAAAATATTATTTGGTCAAGCTACATGAATTGTCCAGATTGCGGTGTAATAATGTCTATTTGGTAAGTCAATGCGATTGTCAGTTTATATTTGTTAAAGAAAAGACCAGCGCATCTATCTGTCTGTACAGTCTTTACCATAGAGCGTCGAATAAGAGGGGAAAAGGAACAAAAATTTTAATAGAGTAATTCAGTATTTCAAAAAATCTAAGGTGAGGATTAGCTTACATCAGATGTTTCTATATATTGGCATTCATATACACAGCTCTGGGAGAGCCTTATGAGGGAGGGGTTACACATTTAAGAACAAGAGACATACACCGGATATCCAAGTACAGTAGGATTAATTTTATGAAAAAATCCCAGTGCCACGACCGGGAATCGAACCCCAAAAGTCTTGGGTGGGAGTCAAGTGTGTACTCTTCTCAACCAAACAGTAATATGTATACCTTTTAACTGAGTTGTAAAAAAGACTCTTTATACAGAGTGGGGCAATAGTGCGTCCGACCTCAATATCTCGAGTTCTACTATAGCTAGAAATAAAAAAAAAATGCAAGTACACTAGATAAGAAAGTCTATAACTGAAAATTATTTTCGAACATACAGGGCGAGCCAAGACGACATTACAGGACCAAGTGCCTTTTTTTAAATGAAGTGCTATGTATATCAGTACATTTTTCAAGCCTCTTTCTAGGCTCTATTCATTACTATATTAGCATTGAATATCTCCCAACCACTTGGATGTAATGAATTTTTTTGTTGAAATAATGAAATCTGCAGATGGATATTAGTAAAATCACCACAGTCACAATTATGGGTTTTAAGAAAAGCTTATGTGAGTAGCAGTTACGAGACATCTAATTAATGCTTTTGAATCATTTTCGTTTCCTAAAACTGTACAGGCTGGCCAACATTTATTTTTCAATTAAGAAATGGAAAACGAATATTTTTCGTACGTATTTCCCTATGGCTAATTGCAACTATTTTCGTTTTATAAATAAATAAGCGTCAAATTCAAGAATAAACTTAAAGAAAGAGGTTCCCTAAAATAATTCATTAGAAAAATTTATAATAGGTGTTCGACGTGTTGCCCATTTTGATTCACACACGTCTTTATGCAATTTTGAAATGAGGCCATTTAGTGGGACCATTTCTTCCAATCCATTGAAATGAGTAAATGGTATTTAACAGGTCCTTTATTGTAATGTTTCTTTGTACATTTTTTTGACGTTTTCGTTATTCGACAAACAACAAAACCTCAGTTTGGTATAAATTGCCGTGTACAACGGAGCATTTATCACACTTATCGGTCGTTAGTAACAATTTGTATTGAGTTTAAAATATTTGGAATTGTACAATATTAATTTTAACAAAGCGGAACTTGTAGACGCGACTTTTGTTTTGGGCGAGTCAGACAGAAATTGTTTACTTGCCAATAGAATTCATCACCAACGTTATCCTGAGAGAAGAATTCCTGATGCCAGCCACTTCCAAAACCTTCTCGATAGATTTCTGGAAACTGGAAATGTTGAATATGAAAAAAAGTGAAAGAATAAAACGTGTTGTGAACGAAGAAGTTTTCTGTGGTGCTGACAACGGTTGAGAATTCTCATGTTAGTCAAAGAGAAGTGAGCTCATTAATAGGAATAAGTAGACGGTCTGTGGGTTGAATCTTAAAAACAAATAAGTTACATGCATATCATATTCAAATGCACCAGAAATTATCTGACGACGATTTTCAAAAGGGCTTAAAATTTTGTAATTGAGCCAGAGGTAAAATGCAAGATGATGTCAACTTCTTCAATAATGTTTTATTCACTGATGAGGCAACTTTTCATAAAAATGAATTTGTTAATAAGCACAATTTCCACTATTATTCTTCGGAAAATCCTCACTTTTTTATGCAAGTTGATAACCAACACAGATGGTTTATAAACGTTTGGGGAGGAATTATTGGAGAACATGTAATAGAGCCAGCCACATTTCTTTGATGGTGACTGGAGCTATTTATCTGCATTTTTTGGAAAACTGTCTGCCACAATTATTGGTAAATCTCCCTGAAAGAATTCGAGATAGGATGTGGTTTCAGCAAAATGGTGCTCCACCACATTATTTAAATTCAGTTAGAGACCACTTAAATAATACCTACCCTCCTCAATGGATTGGAAGAAATGGTCCCACTAAATGGCCTGCTAGATCCCAAGATCTTACAAAAATTGATTTTTTTTATGGGGATACGTGAAGGAAAATGTTTATAAAGACACACCAACAACAGTATAAAATACGAAGGAAAGAATAATAACTGCCTTGATCTATCACACCGGCAGTTTTAGGAACAGTGGGAACCTCATTTCAAAAGCGCATAGAGATATATGTCAATCAAAATGGACAACATGTGGTACATTTATTATAATTTTTTCTACCGAGTTATCTGAAGAAACCTCTTTTTTTTAGTTTATTTTTGAATTTTGTAATTATTGCTCAATAAAACGAAATTCAATATAAAAAGTTCTTAATTGAAAAATAATCTTTGGCCATCCTGCACAGTTTTAGGAAATGAAAATGATTCAAAAACATTAAGTAGATGTCTCGTAACTGATATTCACATGAGTTTTTCTTAAAACCAATAATTGCGACTGTGGTGATTTTTTTAATATCCATCTGCAAATTGCATTATTTCAACCAAAAAATTTATTACATCCAAGTTGTTGGAAGACAATCAATGCTAATATAGGAATGAATAGAACCTAGAAAGGGGCTTCAAAAAATGTACTGATATACATAGCATTCTATTTAAAAAAAAAGGCACTTGGTCCTGTTATTTCGTCTTGGCTCGCCCTGTATGTTCGAAAATAATTTCCAGTTATAGACTTTTTTAACTAGTTTACTTGCAATTTTTAAAAAAATTCTAGCTATAGTAGAACTCGAGATTTCGAGGTGCGACGCACTATTGCCCCAACCTGTACACTATTTTCAAATCTTATTTCCAAGTAATTCATGCAGGTAAAGGAGAGCAACATAAACATAGCTAATAGTTCCTAATGACCCCATAAGACCTTCCTTTACGTTCATGAAACTCATGTTGGATTTCATCCAGAGAAACAACTGTGCAACATATTTTACTACAAAATATTAAAATTTCTATTGAATTCACTCTAGAACACATGTCCGCAGAATAGCTAGGCTAGTTTAAAGTAATGTGAATCAAACAACTGCCAAACTTATTTATAGTAAATAGGTCCCTTCAATATAACATATAAGAAAGTTTGATTTTCCTCGTCGTTGATATTAGAACAAATTTAAAGTTTAATTACCTTGTAAAGTACCAAGCGGACACCGCTCCTGCTATAACCATATGTTGACAACCAATTACGAATTGAGCCATCCACAGCATAGCGAAGAAGTTATACCATCTGGTGAATTTCATCCATCCATCTTTTTCGTATTTATAGACGTGTGACCTTACTTCAGTTAATTTTCCTGAGCTTTCTATCCATAAGCTGAAGTAGAACCACAAAAAGACGACAATTCCCAAAAATATGAATGTCTGAAATTATTATTAATTTATCATCATCGTCAACTAAACTAAACGACACAAAATGCCTTACATATATTGTAAATTTAATAATTAATTTCATTGAATTTTGACAAATTTTATTGAGTACCTCTGAAGCACTTTCCAAAATACTTGAACGCAACATTCGAATACTAGTCATCGACTCGCATTTAGCCAACTATGTTGGCATCATCAGAAGATGATTTAAGAAGTTTTAATCATCTCCCAATAAGCCAACGTGGGTGGCGAAACGCGTGTCGAGTATTAATATTCGTTTATTATATCTTGTATCCAAGTGTTCTGGTTTTGTGGAAACTACTGCAGAGGCATCATCACCAGTTTCAAAGTTGTCCAAGAAATATAAAAATTCAGGCTTGTTCCATATTTAATCGAGTCACCCTATAGAAGGGCGATGCAAAAATAATTATATCGTTCTGGACTGAGCTGACATTTTCTCGCAAAAAAAAACATGATTACTTAACAGTAGTAAAAATTCATAAAATATCAAATTGAAGAAAATATTACCAAAATTGGTTCGAAGAGCAGAACTGGCATCGCTGCTATAGCCTTCCCAGATTCTTCGAATAGTTGAACAACCAATTTTATTCTCTTCCTCATCACAACTATGATTAAAATCACAACCACACTGACTATAGTTGCAAGTATGGCAAAGGCTAAATAAGTTTCAGTTTTTCGGGAATTTACGGATAATACGTCAGATTCATCTGTATTATTGCCATTCTTTGAATTCTTCCACATTATCCTGTAATTAATCAAACATAAAAAACATAAACACACGACGTATAGTAGACAACCAAATCCAACACCTAAACTGTCCGGAAGTGGGTTACATATTTGAAATAATGCAGAAAACATCCATTACCCTTCCATATTGGCAGTGTCGAAGCTGGAAATCGAGCCCAGTACACGATAGACAGTGTACCCTTGCTGTTAACATGCTTTAATCCGTTGCTCTACTATGCCGGTAGCGCAATTAAATTCAGTATCACTACCAAAATACAAAAATGTACTTAATGTTCTTTATAAACTTGTTACTCTAAAAAACAAGAATGCTTAAAAATAGAACTAGATAAATATACAATTTTTCTTCTTATTTCCATTTAAATAAAGAGCAGCTAGAAGGTACTTATTTGATGTACCAATTTCTCTAATAAGAATGTAAATAAATACTGAGGGATATAAACCAGAATTTGTTCAGTACATTATACAGTGTGGCCCACTTAAACTTGGATTCACCCATAAAACTTTTCTAGTCGGAGTACTTTAGAACAAATCGACATATCTTTCTTATAAATATCAAAGTCCACTACGTGTCAAAGTTCAAGAATTTGTATTAGCAATTTAAAGAAAATCTGAATACACAGTGCATTAAGCAGTGTGTATTCAGATTATCATGATCATCTCACGGAAATTGATTCAAAGAGTCACAAATAATATTGTTCGTCGCGCTGTGACCTTCATGAAATAAGAACGAGAGCACATTTACCAACTTTTATAGTTTGGCTTAATTTGATGTTCTTTAGTTTAATAATTCATTAAACTTTTTTGCCAAAACAATGGCCTTTTTGTTGTTATTACCACTACTACCGCATTGAAAGTAGCTCTCTTATAGACCGTGCCAAACTTATAACAGTATAAGTCGTAGAACAGAGAAGCGCTCGATTTAATAAAGACATGACGTTGGTCTGTTCCAGAAGAACTTAAAATATTAGAATTTTGCTTTTCCACCAAGGCTACAAATAATTGGGGACACAAGTAAATTCACTTGCTGATTAAATTGGATTGGCTTAAGTCTTATTGAATACTTCTTGTTAGTTAAATCTTATTGAACAACAGGCATGTACACTTGCTTGCAAACAAAATAGTACATTATTAATAGTATTATCTAAATTGCCGTTTACTGTGAAAAGAAACATGAGTAATATTGAACGTTAGAGTTATGAAAAAAATGGATATAGACAATTTTATGGAGAATTAAATTTTCTATAAAAAAGTCAATGGTGGCATATGTCTATCTTCAATACTTTAGGCGTGAGAGTGACTGAAAGTTGAATACAAAATTTACAGTTGTCCAGTGCGCGACTTTCAACCATCTTCTTGGCAAAAGTATTTAAGATAAACATATGCTACCACTGACATATTTATAGAAAATTCAATTTTCTATAAAATTGTTTACGTCCATTTTCTTCCTAACTCTAACGGATTTTACAGCGTTTCAAGTTAAACGTGCAGGTGTTCAGTCACTGAAGAAACCGTGGTGGAAAGACAATTCTTCCAAAGGCGCAAGCCAAACATTCGACAGTGTTGTACGTCTCTATCTTCGTCGAAAGGAGGTACACAGATTAATGACAGACGTCGTAGTAATTGCCCGCATGTCGATAGTGTAAAAGAAAGACCTTCACTTGTTGACGGCATTTCGTAGTTTGGCTGGACACTTTTACAACTCGGAATGCAGAAAGCTTGGTATAACGTATAGAAAATGTTTCTGGCAAATGTTGACAGGAGTATTTAAATTATTCTTGCACACCAAGTTGTGACAAAGTATTTTCAAACTAATCAGTGAAAGTCTATATTTAGGGAGCACCTCCCTCAGGAAGCATTTCCGGACACTACTTTTGCACCTAAAGGGGACTGCGAGAATTTATGTATATGCCATCTACATAGTTGGTAAGAGAGTGATTGAAATTTTCCAAACGTTCCCCTAATTAGGTGGTCACCGAGATTCCTGGACTTGATGCTAATTGAGTTTTTCGTTTTCTTATACAAAAAAATTACAAACTAATGCTACAGTCAGTGGAGGAACTCCGCCCTAGAACAACTAATTAGCGCAAAACAAAAGCAAAAGTCGTACGAACGAGGTCTGAGAAATGAAATGAAATAAATGACGAATTGGTGGAAGCAACAATTCGATTTGTGTTTATTTTCTTACTGAAATTCCAATAAGATAATTGAATATTATTACTAATAAAATTAATTATCTTCATTTTGTTTTTCGCAGTAAAATTCATAAAATACAATATTTTTTCACAAAACTCGGCCGACATCCGATGGTGCATAATCCAGTGGTGTACTCAGATTTATTAAATCGATAATACAAATTATGAAAGTTTTATGGAGGTGGTCAGGTTAGGCTTGAAGTGAGCCACACTGTACATTGTCGTGTATATCAATTAACTAATTCGTTTACTACTTTATTAAACTTTTACTGCTACTTCATAATGAAGGCTAAATGTATAAGTACTTTTAATGAAATGATTTCGTTGTGTTCTTTTGATAGTGCTTTACATCACTCTACTTTATTGTATAATATTCTTCCTCCATAATTTTCCACGCATATAATCATAGTTCAATTAAAACATACTTCACTTAAAGCACAATTTAGTATTATAATATAATAGCAGTATTTCATTCAAAACATGGCTTTCACGATTATTAATGTAGATAAACAACGCATCAATTGAATTGATTACTAGTTGAAGTAATTCGTATGTTCACTGAAATTAAGAAAAATTATATTTAAAAAAAATACCAAGCAATAAATGCATGAATCAGACAGTAAGCAAAAATCGCTACTCTATCACCGAATATTTGGGATTGGAAAATCTCAATGCTTACATAGGTAATTTTTTAGAACTGCAGCTTTTCTGGATGATGGCTTTACGCAATATTCGACACGTGTGTTCCAAAGTTCAACTCTTCATATAAAAGGAAATACCCTCCATGGTTTAATGGGGATATAATAAAAAATGTAAAATATAAAGCAAAATTGTGGTATAACTATAAGCAACAAAATGACCTTGTGGCATATACAGAATTCAAGCGGTTAAGGGCTAAAATTAAGGTTGAAATCGATATAGCCTACACAAATTACGTTCGTAACATTGAAGATAATATTGTACAGGAACCACAGAAATTTTGGTCTCCTATTAACAGTAAAAATAAATCTACTGATATTTCCACTCATATGTTTTTAAACCAATGTATTCGCAACGGCCAGCTTCCAGATATTTGGAAATATTCAAAAGTATCCCCAGTTTTTAAGAAAGGTGATGAAAACAATATTGCCAATTTCAGGCCTATATCGATAATATGTAATTTTTGCAAGGGTTTTAAAATTTTATTGCATGACACCATATATCCCAGCATTAAGAGCCTGCTATCAGTTTACCAGCATGGTTTTGTTAAAGGGCGCTCTACCACCTCTAATTTAATATGCAATCTATCTCTGAGGCCATTGATCAACGCCTGCAAATGAACGTAATATGCACAGATTTTTCTAAGGCATTTGACACCCTTGACCACGCTATATTACTTCAAAAAATGTCCTCCTTCGGTTTCTCACAATCCTTGCTTGTATTTTTCAATCCTATCTCTTAGGTAGAAAACAATATGTCGCCTATAGTGGGTTTCGGTCTGTCGAGTACGTGGAAACATCAGGTGTTCCGCAAGGATCAATTCTGTGACCGTTACTTTTTAATATATTTATAAATGATATTGTGGAAGTTATTCAAACTGACTGTTTGCTCTATGCGGATGATCTCAAACTTTTTAGGACTATTAGTTCCATAGCGGACTGCAATTTATTACAGAACAGCCTCTCCAACGTATCTAATTGATGTGTTCGAAATAAGTTAAACTTATTGTGCCCAAATGCAACGTTCTGTTCTACACAACAAAACTCATACCCACCACGTTTAATTATAGCATAGACAGCGTGGAACTCCAAAGACCCGTGACTTTCAAGGACCTTGGAGTAATTTTTGATAAAGAACTTTCCTTTGTACCACACATAAATAACATAAGTTCAGAATATTTTAAGATTTTGGGATTTCTATTCAGATCAAGCAGAGAGTTTAACAATACTGATTCTCTAAAATTACTTTACTTTGCTTTTGTCCGGTTCAAACTTGAATACGCGTCACTCATCTGGAACCCTCATTACGTAACTCATGTTAATAGCCTAGAAAAAGTACAAAGGCGATTTGTAAAATTATTGTGGTTCAAGTGTGATGGAGTATACCCATCAATTGGTTTTCCACATCTAGAACTCTTGAGTAGATTCTCTATGGACACTCTTGAGAACAGGCGGGTTTGCTACTCTCAAATATTTTTACATAATCTAATACATAACAAGATGGATTGCCCAGAATTTGTAATTAAATTACAATTTTATGTCCCATTAAATACTCGGATAATGCAAACTTTTTATCTTCCCACTCCGCGCTCTAATAGACTTAAATTTTCTCCTCTATTCTCAATGTGTCATAATTGCAACAAACATTGTGACAAATTTGATATTTTCAGCTGCAGTGTTAATTCTATAAAAGATTTTTATAGCCATTGATTCTTTGGATTCTGTTTTTATATAGTTTTATTATTATGCTTATCTTATAATGTGTATTTTTATATTTCTTGTCTTTGATATTTGTTTTTCTTTAGTTATAATATTATGTTACTTTTAGGAGTACTTTATATTTCGTTAATGTATATTGTATATACTTAATATCTTGTTTTTATGTATCCGTCCTGCTCTGTAAATGGGTTATACCTGTTGAGCAGTGTATGCTAAATAAATAAGTAAATAAATAAATAAAAAGGCACGATGGATGGAAATCCTCTGCGATTGCAGAAAACTGTGTGTGGTATTCAACGAAAAATAAATTAAGTTAGCTTTTGTTTCACTTCAAAGATAGAGTGTATCAACAATCATACGATTCAAGAGTAAGATATTTACTAAATAAGCAATGTAGAAAGAAAGGAATGCATCAACCTGGATTCAATAAAGAGAAACGTTACTCGGTTGTTTAAGTTTCTAATTGTTCTTTTGTAATTAATATAAATAACTAGAATGATCCATAAACAATAAAACTAGAAATTTTTTTTTTTCTTTTTAAATTAGCTTACCTACTAACACTACTATATTCATTGTGAAATAATTTACTTATATAAATGAAGATATTCTCTCAACTTTATTTCCCTAGGGATGTCATGAAAAATAACGGGCCGTTGCTAGTGGCAACAAGTAGTTGGTAAATAAAACGTTACTTGCGGTCGATCAAGCAAGGGAATAATACCGTGATGTCAAAATTTAATTAACTAAAAAACTGCTTGACGGAGAACAGTCAAATTTGGTAGGTAGTTCTTGCTACAGCCAACGAAGAAATGGTTAGATTTTCACTGGAAAATATGGGTCTACCGCCTAAAGAGAATAGATAACGAAAACATTAAATTATCAAATTTAAAATTTTTACGTTTTATTACATTCTACAACCTATTAAAAAAAATTGATTTTTTTTACGGCTACTATACTTCCAGTCCACTACTTGGATGTGAAACTAAAAATGTGAAAGATGGCAATAATATTTGGCAAACACAATTAGCATGGATGACACATATTACAGTTTTATCGACAAATATACAGGGTGGTCATCCTAAGAAATGATTCAACTGTGATGGAAATTTGTAAAGGTATTTCTATTACAGCTCTTTGAAAATACTTTATTTTCATCTGTATTAGTAATAATGTAAAATGGGCTTTTTATGACTAGGGCACTGAAAATTCTCCAATTTTTTCCGTGTGCTAAATAAAACTACCGAATATATGGCTTTAAAATAGAAATGTACAGCAAAGTAAACTAAATTTAAGAAAGTCTATATGCTATTTGATATTTAATATGTACCTATTTTGTATTTTAATTTTAAAATGTTTGAATATTTGGATGAACTTCTGTAATATTATTTGACGTTTTGTCAACCCTATCTGACATAGACTAAATTAAAACGAATGACCTTTGAAGTAATTTGAGAGTAACCATTGAAACGCATCATATATACCATACCAAACACTGCATTGTCAGCGTTGTTTATTTTCTGTCAATTAAATGTATGCCGATAAAATGTACTCAGAAGAAAATCCCGAAATTCCCGATAACATCCTAGAGCAAGCGGCACAAGCGAGCGCGAATTTATTTATTATCAGTAAAATCCAGGTTAAGATATGAACACGAATATCAACTTTTTACTGAATGACGAAATCTGAACAAAATCAAAACTGCAGTGACGATATTCTTCTAGTTTACTTTGTCGAAAAAGCAAAGTCTATAAGATCTTTAACGTTACGGAGTCGATTCTCAGTGCTAAAAAGTTGTTTGGCCATAAAAGAAAATGCTGACATCAACAAATATCCAAAAACTATTGCTTTCTTGAAGCGTCAAGCTGTAGGATATATACCGAAAAAGTCCAGAGCTTTAACAGCAGAAGAAATAACCAAATTTTTATGTGAAGCCCCAGATAAACAATATCTACTAGCAAATGCAATTTTAGTGTTTGGGATCTTTGGTGCGTGTCGAAGAGATGATTTAATACGTTTAAATTTAGACGATGTGGTAGATAACACAGCCACACAAAAAAAAACAAACTTTCGCTTCCACCAACTAAACCTAGTACACCCTAGGTTTTTGAGGTCGCCGAATCCAAATCCGAGGTCGGTTTGTCGGTATCTGGTCTCGTTAAGGTCATTTCGAGGTCAAATCATTAGATTTCGACAGAAGAATTTGAGGAAATTTGTATGTAGGTTTTTGAGGTCGCTGAATCCAAATTCGAGGTCGGCTTGACGATATCAGGTCGCGTTAAGGTCATTTCAAGGTCGAACGGTGGGAAAAAAAAATATTCGCCAGTTATTTCGCGATTTTTTCAACTCTCTCAGTAGATCGTTAAGTTACTCTCACGTTGTGAACTTTGTCTATTTTTTAAATTAAACACATTTCATTTTACGAGCTACGAACATTGTCGAGCTTGTCCATATCTTGTAATCGAGGGTGTTGTAGTCCTAATGTCCACTTTATTCTCATATGCTACAGAAATGGATTCTTTTGCCTGCCTGAACCATTTTGCTTTTCTAGACATTTGGTCGGAAATAACTTATTTGTACAAAGTGTCCGATTTCAATATACAGCTATTCTCGTAGCTTCAGCAATACCTTTTATGAGACCACTTTCAAGATAAAAATATATTTACCGTAGATCTACTCCTATTTATGACATTGTTCCTTTGTAAACTATTTAAAGTGCATTTTCATTTCATTAAGCATTTTTAAAAATGTTTAAGTCATTCCTTATGCATCTTTAAATTTTATAAATGAACGATGTAATAAATAAGAATAAATCTAGTGTAAAGCATTTTTTCGGTAAATTAGTCTTTACCTGCTGCCTCGTCAAGTGCGATGTCGGTGGCAACTGTCCCGAAAGGGAATGTGTAGAATGATCCGCTGATCAGCTTGTCGAGGTACAAATCAATATTTATATATCACAAATCTAGCTATTTACGCGATCGTATACATGTTATACATCTTATACATCTTCTGCTTATGCGTGAAATAACAGGCGAATATGTTTGTCAGTTTTTCCATCATTCGACCTTGAAATAACCTTAATGCGACCTGATACCGACAAACCGACCTCGGATTTGGATTCAGCGACCTCAAAAACCTATATACAATTTTTTTCAAATTTTTCTGTCGAAATGTAATGATTTGACCTTGAAGTGACCTTAACGCGACTTGATACCTACAAACCGACGTCGGATTTGGATTCAGCGACCTCAAAAACCTATACACAATTTTTTTTTATTTTTTTCAGTCGAAATCTAATGATTTGACCTTGAAATGACCTCAACGCGACCTGATACAGACAAACCGACCTCGGATTCGGATTCAGCGACCACAAAAACCTAGGGTGTACTAGGTTTCGTTGGTGGAAGCGAACATTTTTTTGTGTGTGGCTGTGTAATGAGCGCTTTCTTTCGTGTTTTTGTGAGATGGAAAATCATACATCAAGAAGTTCCACCATTATCAATGAAGAATGTACATTTGAGCCCTGCACACTTTATCGTAAATATGCAACTCTACGACCTAAGAATATAAACAGCAGAAGATTATTTGTTGCACATCGAAATGGCGAGTGTTACGCTCAACATGTTGGATGCCATACCATCAGCGTTGTTCCGAAAATTGTTGCAGAATACCTAAAACTAGAAAATCCCAGAGAATATACCGGGCATGGACTAAGGCATTTTTCGGCAAGCATGTTGGCGGTAAGCGGCGGTGATTTATTCACTCTGAAAAGGCACGGAGATGGCGTTCTTCCAATGTAGCAGAAGGATATATAGAAGAATCCATAAAAAGAAAAATTGAGGTATCACGAACACTGTTTAACCCTTCTCACTCGCAAAGTACAACAAGTGTACCTTTCGTGCATGAAAATCAAAACATTTGCGAGAGTCTGCTTCAATAATTGCAGTTTCATAAAGTGAAACTCCAAAAGGACTTAACTGTGCAACAATACCATTTGCACAATAAACATAGTCATTAATAATAACAATTCAAACTAAAAACATTATTAGTTGGAGCTATTATTACTAATAGTTAGTTAATAAGTTAGTTAGTTAATTTTCAATATTCTTACTCCAGTAGAGATGTTTTTTATTCGTAAAATAAAAATGTTCCAAGTTTCTTTCGTATGTCTTCTTTTATTATATTTTGTTTTGATGTGGTCGTTTTCAAAGTATAATAAAAAATATCGTTCATTACACTTCCAGAAATAGATTTTTCCAGACTCCTAATGAAATATACTATTACGCAAGCCTTCCATGTTTGGCACCTTTTATTTAACATTTATATTCTGCTGTCGGATGACCACTCTGTATATTTTCTTGGCCAAGAGTTATCAGGTTTTCTTTGTAATAATAGTAATAACTACATTCCGATTATTATTCTCATACGTCGTTTCTTAATGTTAAAGTGGCCGCCCTGTATAAATGAAGAGGGAAGTTCTGCGTAAATGCCTTTACCATCTTTCAAAACTAATTAATGTCTTATTTTTCTGGTGACATAATGCTCTAAATAGAGATTAAGTTGCTAGGTGCTGCTATAGGTGATAATCTGAATTTGTAATGCCATGTTGACTATTTGGGAAAAACACCCAAGTATAATTTTTTTACACTAGTGTGGAATCGGGTATAAAAAATGAAACCATCTTCCCCGATACAAACAGACTATAGAGGTTCATTACTGAGCTCATCAAGTTTTATAATTTACTCCAATTTTTAACAGAAACGCTTACCATAACCATACGGATGCTGCGCAAGATGCCACCACTGCTCCTATCAAAACTACCCATACTACCAATCCAACTAAATATCTAAATAACACCAATATCAAAATGGAAAGAACTGAAAAATATATATTATGATTTATGTATAGTCACTTAATTTATATATACTTTACCAAGGGATATTAAGCAGAGGTAACAAACTTCTTTCCAATAGAATTGGAAATCTTCAGCAACTTCCTGAAAAAATATTGAAATTAAAGTAACTTAAATTGAAATGATAATAATCACGTACATAAATAAATATTGATCAACTAAAATGTTAAATACTTACATTAAAAAAATTACTTAATCCAGTCTTAGATAACAGTTTATTGGCAATATCAGTTTTCTTTGGGACACATCTGTTAAGAAATTGTCGACTAAAACAAAAATTGTAATCAATATTCAGAACGGTGAATCATTTCTTTATGTTTCGTTATTTCAATACATATTGTTGAAATATCGGCTATTAAGTTTGTGTTGCGAAATTTTTGTAATATAATACTTTAGGGTAGGTATTTAAGATTATTACATAATGTGTAATATATACAGGGTGTAATTAGTTTCATGTCATTAAAAAAAACTGGTGGTAGGGAATGACAAGACAAACAAAAATAAAACTTGTATAACATGGGGTCTAAAGCTCATAGTTTTGGAGAAAAAAAAATAATCAAAAATTTCGCAAATTTTCAATAAAATTTTTTGAGAACTGCTGGAATATTGAGGTAGGTTTAGATCTAGATCTGATCTGAAGAAAACTATACTCTAACTCTCCCTTGTGCAATATTTTAGTTACTGTCGGTGCTTCGTTATGTACACACGTCCAACCCGCCTTTCGTTGTTTTTGTTATTTTTGAATTTCGCGTCATTGTGTATTTATGGTTAAGATTTGTTTTATTGATTTACCGTTCAAGTTGTCAAATTCTTGATTACGTACAGACACAACTTACTTGTTCGTTCTTTTTTGGCTTTTGTACCAAGTTTTTATTTATTTTTCTTTATTGACAACGTTAGTTGATAGTTTAGTGTTTAGTGTTGAACGAAGTGCGTATGTACTTAATTCGACGTACCGAACTGTGTATTGATACAGATGCAGAGATGTTGAATCATTTAGGTAGGTAGTAAGCTTTTAACCCAGGACACTCATTGATGTTACAATGTTAATAAACCACATTTAAATTTTCTAAATTATAAACAATCCAATATTTTGTTCCAAATTAAAAAACACACATGTAAAGAAATGCTCTGTTTAAACCTCTATGGCCATTATTTGCTTGCAATTGTGCACGAAGAGAGAACGAATTATTTACCTCTTTATACTTGCCTCAGTTCAGTTGAGGCGGTACATCAAAGGCGGTCGATGATCCTTTGACACCGCGTGTGCCGACCAGCACTTCTTTATGACAATTTAAAAGTTGTATAATTGGGAAGTACAAGTCCATCGACCAAGAAAAGCAGTGGTTCTCAATAGTTGTCTACCATAATATTAAATATGTTAACCTATATCAGTGTTTTTCTAAGTGCCCCTAGAGGGAAAAGTCATAAGGTTTTTAGTTTGTCTAGTCGGTCCCATTACCAGTTTTCTTTTTAATGACATGAAACTGATTACACCCTGTATTTTGTATAATGTAGGTACCATATTTTACAATATTTTTTTTTACACAATTTATTAATTTGAATTATTCAAATTTTACTTTACCTGTTGTATAAGGGTGGTGAAAGATAGCTTAGGCTAACCTCTCCCTTTTGCGTAATTTTTTGTTGCACAATAAACATTTATTTATTTATTTATTTTATTTATTTCAATGCTGAATGCCAAAGATTCTTATTTGTTTATATTTACTTATGCAAACCTCATCAGCATAAGTAATTATTTACATTATCGCTCATTAAATAATATACTATTATTTTAGTTTCTTTGTTAAAACGTACGATTACATTTTACTGCGCTCACTCTGTACTGTTTGTAGGTTAGTGACATTGGCATTAATATTGTATAGTACATTTGTAGTAAATTTCTTATAGCAGACGTGATGACCCACGACCTATGAATAATACAACACAATTGAGTTGAATGGGTTTATTAGATATTCTCTGATTATAAATATATACACAGAGCCTGCATGGATAAATGAACGTAATTATTGAGGAAGCAATTAAGTACGTAGGGTTTGTAAATCATGTTTCATACTGCATCAAGTGCATTGTCCAATATATGTATTTTGGTTTATTTAATTTTCCCAAGTACTTCACAAGTACTATATACCATTCGGGAACCACATTGTGCATCAAGTGAACCCTCAATATTAATTTTTTGAATATGTGTAATAATTTCTTTTTGTTGGATAAGAGAAACTGGGTCAATATCTAACAATATTTTATTATGTGGCAATTTGTTTGATTGTCTTAGTTTTCAAAGAATAAATGAATTTAAAAAATTGTTTAAACTATGGTTTTCTTTTAGAACTGAATTGCACTAAAGAGTAGAAAATAATGTTTATTCGGTGATTAGATTAGAAAATGATGATGAAAAAGAAAACCATTGGGAACTCATAACGTTTTATCACAATGCTGATGTTGATAAAGGTAACATATTATATTTTAGGACCGTCCAATAGTTTTCTCTTTCATCTTCATTTTATAATTTAATCACTAAATAAAAAATATTTTCTACTTTTTAGTGCAATTCAGTTTTAAAAGAAAACCACTGTTTTCAAAAAATCTTTTTTTATTCATTTAATTTTTACTTTTTAGTTTCCCGTCTGCCTCATTTTTTATTCAAACGTCATCATTTGATACCCATATCAAGGGGGTTGTAAAGAAATAGGAAATCCGCCATTTTGCGTAGGCCGCCATATTGGATTTAGAATAACGTCACACAGCTTATTTTATTCTACTTTATATACCCTTCCATTTGATTCTATGTCGAGGGGGTTGTCAAGAAAAAGGTAATCCGCCATTTCGTGGTGGCCGCCATATTGGATCTACCATAATATTGAATATACCATAGTGTATTGTCAGAACCAAAGTTGTGTGCAAAATTTCAGCATGATTGGATATCGGGAAGTGGTCAAAAATTCGATCACCAGATTTGAACATACATACACACATAGAACATTTCGAGCTAAAGAAAACCATTGAGAAAGAATGTTCACTTATAAGTATACTCACTATCCATCATATGCACTGCAATCAGAAACACAAAATCTATCTACTGTTGTTGACGAATTTTTACTTTTCAGTGCTATTCGGTACCTGAAAAATAAGATATATAGAATAGATAACTAGAAACAAATCAAAATTTTGTAATTGTAATATTCCAGACAATAGTAATTATTATTTATTATGAAGCTAAAAGTAAGAATTTGGTCTCGGCGCATTCGCCATTTTATATAATTAACCTGAAGAATACATCAAGTGTTTTAATAAAACGCTAATATAATTTCTGTCAACAACAAAACAAATTTAGTATATATAAATTCAAGACGGTTTATGAAGTCTTGAATTTTTCAAGAAGTACTAATAAAAGTTAAATTGTAAAAACTTTCTAAAAGCATTCCCAAGGGTGTGAAAGAGAGTTGAGGAATCAATTTTCTCCGATCAGGGTAATATTGACATTTCTGTTCATGCAATACTAATAAAGAGTATGGTGTGAAAAGCTTAACATTATTGGTAGTCCATTCGGTAAAGTAAGAAATACACGAGAAGCTCGCAAAAAATGTTATCTGAGATTTTCCTTCCGTAACTGTTAGTGCGATGATTAAACATCACGAAACCACAAAAATCAGTTCTAGGGGTGCCGGGCATCCCCCCAAAAAACCACCCCTTCTGTAAAAAAAGCCTTATTTTACTGATAACTCATTAACCGTTGAAAATATAAAAAAATTGCTCATTATAAAAGAGAAAGCTTGACTAATTGCC
The DNA here is from genome assembly GCA_963583905.1 of Stenurella melanura. Classification (NCBI taxonomy): domain Eukaryota; kingdom Metazoa; phylum Arthropoda; class Insecta; order Coleoptera; family Cerambycidae; genus Stenurella; species Stenurella melanura. Next base: position 203,074,953 of record OY757309.1, read on the forward strand.
TAAAAGAAAGTCGTCTTGTAATTTTCTTGTATATGCCATGGTTTTCGAGAAAATCGACATTGACAAGAGCTGTAAAATTTGTATTTTTAATGCGCGCGAATTTTAGAGTATTTGAAACATTTTGCGAGCGGCCTATAGAAAACATTGAATTGCTCGAAAACCAAACAGGTTAGGAAGAAAAATCGAAATGGGTTTCAAAGGGTATATAAAATACTCTCTTGTATTGCCATTTTTGAGGGCTATTACTATTTATAAGTATATAAAAATAGCAATATAATATAGTTATCGCTTGATTTTTTGTGATTTTTTGTGAATCTAACTATTCACAGGCCCATAAAAAATAACTGACTACAATATAAGTTATAAACGCATTATCTTTTAGTTCAAGGTAGTACTTCAACGCAGAAACAATTAGGAATAAAACTATTCACATTTACAAATTTAGCAGCATGTTAAAGTTAGCCAAAGAAAACAAAAAAACTTCAAATTCAATTATTTGATAACATCTTTTTAATACAATTTTTTAACTATTAAATTATTAGAAATAATAGTTATATGACATAAATTCAAAAAAATAATAATAATATTTGAGCTAAATTTTTAAGATGTTTGGATCTTTTCCTAAACGGAAACAATAAAAAAAAATGGCCAAAATTTGGTTAACTTCAACATGCTGGTAAATTTGTGAATGTGACTATTTATTTTTCTAACTTTTTCTGCATTGAAGTACTACCTTGAACTAAAAGATAATGCGTTTACAACTTACATTAAAGTCAGTTATTTTTTATGGGCCTGTGAATAGTTAAAAGTGCAAAAAATCAGGCAACTTATATTATATTGTTATTTTTATAAACTAATAGATATCAATAGCCAACAAAAATGGAAACACAAGAGTATTTTATATCCCCTTTAAAACCCATTTTCTCATTTTTCTTCCTAGTATGTTTGGTTTTCGAGTAATTCAATTTTTCGGAAAAAATTTCAAATAAACGAAAATTCGTGCGCATTAAAAACACAAATTTTGCAATATTTTTTCAATATCGAATTTCTCGAAAACCATGGCATATTCAAGAAAATTACAAGAGGACTTCTTTTTAATCAGTCAGGCTTTCTTTTTTATGATGGGCAATTGTTTTATATCTTCAACGGTTAACGAGTTATCAGTAAAATAAGGCGTTATTCACCGAAGGGGTGGTCTATTTGTGGGGTTGCGCGGTACCCCTATTACTGATTTTTGTGGTTTTGTGATGTATAATCCCTCCACTAACAGTTACTGAAGGAAAATCTAAAATAACTTTTTTTGTTATGGATATCTTTATAATTATTGGACTTTTGTCAAAATGAAAAGCTAGAAGAGAGTTGTTGAAAAAATTTCAAAAAAGAGGAGCAAAGAAAACAATTAGAGAAAATGTTAAAGTTTAGATACGAACATTGTTACATTGCAATACCGGCTACGCATAAATTCTAATAATGTTTATAAACTTAAAAGTAATAAATTAGTCACAAATGATTGGCATGGTGGTTTAATTCATCTCGCAGTAGTCAAGGTCACTCGCTAACATAACCTAACATATTTATTAAAGATAAAACTGCGAGTATCCTGTAGAATGCGCAACAATTATATAAAAAGTGTAGTAATGGTTAGCTTATTTTATACATATGCGAAGTGAAGTGGAAAAAAATGTATTTCTACTTACGGTCTAGATGTTTGATCTGTTTCGTAGCAAGCATCTCTTGTTCTTTTCCCGCGTAGAGCATGATTGGATCTACCACACACATTCCCACAATTATCATAACCATTAATCACTCTAAAAATGTCGCCATGGAATATGCAATATCCCACAAAGCATAGCTGAAAAGCAATATGTAGTATACAAGGAACAGAAACAGTTTATTTGAAATTGTATACCTATTACTAGCATCCTACTTTTGCGAAATAATTTTGTTTTGAAAAGAATCGGTCTTAATCGGTATTCATTACAAGAATAGTATTGAGGTAATTATAGTATCAATGCTACACAGACTACTATGCAGGGTACATCACAAGTAGTAATACTTCAATTGGATATTCCAGAGATTAAAATGTGGGGACTAAACTAAATATGAATAAAATATATGAACATTAAAGTAAACGTTATAATCACAGGTCGGAATTATCTATCGGATATGTGGTAAAACCAGGGTTGGCTTTAGGCGGTTATGTGTCAGCCCATAAAGATTTGTATGCATGTGTGAAACAATATCTTACGTGAAACTTTTTTTTAGCGAATTGCATATTATCCAAAGCTGATCAAGTCAATTTATTATAAACACCCACTCGAAGAGAACTGGTGGTACAAGGGGACGTACTTAACACTGAATTAACATACACAAGTATTTTTCCATGCCGATTACAAGAACAAAAGTATGTAACTAATGTCTGTCGTAATGGATTATGGAGGAATTTCGTAAACAACCGTATACGACTAGGCGCTTTAAGAAAAACTTTCTTTACACTAGCGATTAATTTATCAACATTAGGTAGCACCTCCTAATAATTTCAGTAATCCTATGAAACCCATGTGCTAAACATGTTACATAAGTATATTTCGATATGTTTCCTTCAAAATTCTTCCAGCAGCTTTCATGTAATTCACTTCATCATCGGTAAGAACTCATAAGAACTTATCCTTATATTCTGCATATTTGTCACCCCAAAAGTCTTGTAAACTTGTATTTACTGCATCCGCTATAGTGTGAGAATTTGTAGCTACTAAAACTTTAGAGACGATCAAGTGTCCGCTCATTGCGCAATTTTCGTCCAATACACCAACTAAAGCATTTGCTACCTTGAACCCGCAAGCATTGATTGTTTCGTCCACGCTAAGCCATATGTACTTCCTATTAAGCTCAGAAGAAATGTTCTGTCTAATATTTTCGCACACAAATTTACTGTAGCTTACGTGTACTCCACGTTTTCACTACTTACGTCCGAATAAATCTACAGTAAGAATCTAAATCTACACTGAGTAATCTTGTTAAATGTTAAAATACTCCCCTCCCCGCCTGGGATTGGGCTTCAGTCAAACATCCAGTAGGTATATCTACTGCAGTTTAGAATAATCTATTAGACATTTCGTTTTTATTTAATATGGTGCATTTCTCGATAAAACTAAGTTACACGTTAACATTGTAAAATTAAGTAAAATTATAATGAAACATATTCTTTATAGGATTTTGCAAACAGGAAAAACTATCTAAGAGAACTAAAAAGAAGAAAATATGTGTGAAAAAATATTAATCAAATATTTACCTTCTGGTTATCGAAATAATGCAAATATATCATTAATATTTTTTACACATATTTTCTTTTTAGTTCTCATAGATAGTTTTTTCTGCTGTTTGCAAAATTCTATAAAGAATGTGTTTCATTACAATTACAAGCAAACAAATAATAATTAACTTTTAAATAAAATTAATTTGGTATGTTGTATGACTTTGTTTTTATACTTTGGGAATGTTTCAGTACGTGTTTACAATATACAGATTCAGTAAATTTGGTTTAAGATACGTAAACTTGTCTCTGCACAGATAAACCACGCCTTGTCGTAGAACAATGCAGGGCATTGGTATAAAATAATAGCGCCATCGCTTGACCGCGTCAAGTTAAGAACTCACCACCCATTCTGCTTTTAATAGCGTAGCTGTTTAGACGTGTGGGAACAAAATTGATTAACCTCAATTTCGTTATTAAAATGCCGTGTGTTTATATAACTGCAGAAAAAGTGCAAATTGTGAAATGGTAATATGTTTGTTATATTCAATATCCATTGATACTTAGTATTTGCATAGAACTGTTGATATAGTTAACAGTTTTTTTTAGTTTTTATACAATGATAAGTTTGTGAAGTTCTTCTTTTAACATTAAACGTCGGCGAAATATTTAATTTCAAGTTTTTATACTTATTTGTGTTGTTTATTTGAAAAAACCAACCTTTAACTGATCCTTTGACGTAAACGTCGCAGGCGTAGAGGTTATTTACCAGTAAAATACTGGTTAATTGTGATATATTTTGTAGATTCCCCTAGCACCGCTTAAAAAGAAAACATACATGTGGCAGGAAGTCCCAAAGAATTGAAGAAGGAAAAAAAATTAGTGAACCTTGTTCTAGCAGGCAAATTGCTGATGAAGTTGACATGAAGGAAAGAACTGTAAGAAACACTTTGAAAAGAAATGGGTACAGTTGTTTTAAAGTTCAAACAACGCAAGAAATATTTCCCGAGGACAATTTCAAACGGATGGAATTTTGTGAAATCATGATAAATAAAGTGAATGAGAATGAAAACTTCTTAAAGAATATATTGTTTACAGATGAATCATCCTTTTCATTACATAGGAAACACAATCCATCTTTAGTACGATATTGGTCTCGGAAAAATAAACTTTTGAGTGTTGCTGTGCGAACTCAGTATCCCCAAAAGTTGAACGTTTGGACGGGAATTTTAGACAATCATATTATAGGCCCACTGCTAATCGATGGCAATTTAAATGGCAATAAATATTTAGAGCTTTTACAAAACCAAATAATTCCTGCAGTTCAAAATCTTCCTGTCAACTTTGACGACATTTGGTTTCAACAAGACTGCTGCCCGGCTCACAATACCTTAACTATTATTAATTTTCTGGAAGGAACATTTCGCAATCGTTTAATAACTACGAGGGGAATGATAAAATGGCCCCCCAGGTCACCTGATCTAGCACCCCATGATTTCTTTCTGTCTTTTTAAAGGAAACCGCGTACAAACATGCGTTTGAACGAGCCAATAATTTAGTTGAATTACGGAAAAAACTTATCCAAATTTGTGCAAGCATTACTCCAAATCAAGTCAATGATATGAGAGGTTCATTGTATAATCGGTTTGGCTATTGTTTGGCACAAGAAGGTGGTTTGTTTGAATCCTTACTTCATTAATTTATTGTTTGATCATTACTAGTTGATTTTAGTTTCTGAGGGTTATTTAATTTTATTTTAATGTTCTATTTTTGTAATTTAATAAGAATAATTTATTTTTTGATAATTATTAGTTGATTTTAGTTTCCGAGTTATTTAATTTTATTTTAATGTTCTATTTTCATTTTGGTTTTAATAAGAATTATTATTTTATTCCCATAGCATTTACGGCTAAAAAAGAAACTGCAGAAATGACTTCAATAGAAGAAATTATTTGTCAAAAATGTGACAGATAACTTCTTCGCTTTTGAAGAAGAGATATTGTCTCGTTTTGTATTAGAAATTATTACCTACGTCCGCATCCACCCTTAGCTCATGCCGTACTAAATTCAATTAATTGTGTGCCTCTGCTTTCACGATTTATGGAACTAGCGGGGCGTGGTCAATTACATCGTTATTCCTATACCCTAAACTGCATTTTCCGAATCTGTATAATATCTATAAAAGCCATTCCTGGAATCCGATAGGTAAATCCGACCTCTGGTTATAATAAAACAGATATAATAAAATTAAAACTATTTAGGAAGCAGTTACAAGGGGGGGAGATAATAATAATGATTATTCGATTTCCTCTAAAAAGCTATTGTTTTGATTTACTTACCAAAACAATTAAAAATATAGTGAAGAACAGAAGGAAGCATATGTCTGTTGTGGATCTATTTTTGCATCTAAATTCATCGCTCTTTTCAGAATTTGACCTTTGAGAAATATTTCGAATATTTCTGAGCTAAAAAAATTACAAAAATATTAATTCAACACTTACCTCATATTAAGATTAATATCTGGACATAAACTTTATTTTTAAGTGGTAAATTATTTTTAAATGAAATAGTGGATCAGATAGGGTAGCGACTCTCGCAAACAATTAGCGCTTGGCAAAATTGGAAAATATCCAATGTTAAGAATTAAGAATAGGAAGATTTTGACTAAATACATCTGAACGCTTTTTAGGTATGACCAGAAATTGGGTAGCTTATTTCCTAATTATTGTTCAATATGCATGATAGTTGTGGTTTGTTGGAATTAACCGAAAGTTCAATTGTGAGGGGATAAGGGGACTCCACTAGCAATAGAGAGATCTAGCTTCTGGTGTACCTTGGATGGTTGCACCGGATGTAAGGTATGGGGTAATGTAAGTATAGTAGATAAAATGGGACTGTAGAAGGCTTAACTGCCGATAATCTGCATACCTGGCGATACAGGTAACCTAAAGCATCACTTAAGTACACAATTTTGAAAATTTGGTGAAAACTAATATTATTCTATATAATACTATTACTGGGAAACATTAAATTACATTGTAGATTTCGTAGCATACGTATAGATTTTTTTTTCTACTACCGTGTGTAAAGTACTGCACACACGCTGCATATAATGCGTAAAGTTGAACTTCTTCGCATTAGTGCGTAAAGTAGAAAAGTAAAACACTTTTTACATAACAAGTATGTCTAGACAGTTATGTAAAGTAACCTTCATATTTCTAAGTCAGATAAAAAATTTAAAAGCTTTGCCGCTTATTACCACTAGGATAGAGCGGAGCATGGATTAAAATAAGAAATTAAGGGAAATTCGCCAGTATAAGTTATAATTTCTAATAATTACGCCACTCACTCCTAAAATATTTTACGATCTAACGGTCACTACTGTTTACTTAATTTTTTACAGACATACATAATGCTGTAAAAGGGCAAGCAGAACGGCACAGGTATTAAGCAGAGACGGACCACAGTCTTCTGCGATATTTCGAACGAATTGTGTTATATTTAGAATATATAGGTTATGTGCTTCATACAATAATACAGTGTGTGATTCAGTGTTTACATTTTATTTTGGTTGTGAGTACCTAGAATGTATAATACTTTAACAGATAAGTGAAATTGCTCTTTGTTTAAGCGTATTTTATGTAGTTGTGTAAAAATATTCAGGCGGATGGTGAAATATTCAAGTGTTTTCCGTTTTTTAGTGGCTGTGGTAAAATAATATTGTGATAATGTTCAGGCCTTGGGAAGATCCTCAACCTAGCACCAGCAGATAATTTAACGAAGATATGGGAAATGGTAATGGCTCGCAAATTACAGAGAAAAGTTCTAGACAATATTTATGCGAACATACTAAAAAAGTAGTTTTAAACGTTTATAAAAATATAAAAGAAAGTGAAGGTGAAAAAGGAGCCGTGGAAAAAACGGCCTACTTAACAGAAATTTCAGAAAGGTCTATCTATAGAGTAATTAAGGATGTAATACCTAATCGAAAAGTTAGATCAGATAAAGGAGCAGCACGAGCATTAGATTCATCTATGGTGAAATTGTTATTTATAGCAAGTATATGGAAAATGAGGTACCAACGGTGGAATCAATACATATGGAACTGAAAACAAATGGTGCAGTGTCAGTTAGTCAAGCAACACTTCGGCGCTGGATAATAAAGATAGGATTTAGGTTCCAGATTATTAATAAAAGGGCAGGTATTATGGAAAGCTTCAGAATTGTGCAGTGGCGTAATGAATATTTGGAAAATATAAAAAAATTTCGAAATGAACAACGACCTATTTATTATTTAGATGAAACTTGGTATGACACCCATGATACACTGAAAAAAGGCTGGATAGATGGTTCCAAGAAATGTAAAGTTGATATGCCTGCAAATAAAGGAACCAGATTAGTAATTGTACATTGTGGATCCGAAAATGGATGGGTGCATAATGGTCTCAAATTAAGTGGAAAAAAATAGAAGGATCAAACGTTGACTATCACCAAAACATAACTGCGGATATTTTTGAAGCATGGTTTCAGACTTCATTGCTACCAAATATAGAAGAAAACAGCGTAATTGTTTTAGACAATGATTCGTATCATTCGCGACAAATTGAGAAAATACCAAATACGGGAATAAAGAAAAAAGAAATTTCTCCGAAAATATAGTTTGGAACTTGAAGAAAATTTTAGGAAGAAAGATCTTTTGGAAATTGTTAAGAAGCAAAACTTCCCAAAACAATATGTGATTGATAGCATGGGTAAAGCTCAAGGACATACAGTTCTACGGTTACCCATATATTTTTGTATTTTTAACCCGATAGAACTAATATGGAATCAGCCGAAAAGAAGTATTCGCAAAAATAACACCTTCCCCAAATTTGATGCCAAAGTAGTCGACCTTATTAAAGCTAAAGTGGGAGAAATAACACCAAGTAATTGAAAAAAGTGTATTCAGCATGTCATTAAAATTGAAGGTGAATTTATTAAGTTAGAAAAGAGCATCAGCCCTAATCAAGACCGTTTAATAATATCTGTAGATTCAGATACCGATGATACCGATTTAGAAAGTGGTTGTGATGTGTTGAGTGAGTGTAGTGATTAGAGTTTTAAATAAAATGTTATATGTCATTTGATTTAGTGTACATAGTGAATTTATTGTTTCATTAGTGTTTTACATACGCGCAAATGCAATATAACGTGATTTTTATTTATTATATTATATGTATACATATTTTATTTGATAATTATTTATTTGCTGTCCAGAATTGAATTTATGTATTTCAATTATTTGTTTGTTTTCTAGAATTTTATTTATTTATTTAATCTGGGTTAATTAGATTACGGGTTATTGACATAAATTCAATATTTTCTTTATTTAATGAATTTAAAAATTTACTTTATTTCTTTGACCTGTTCGATAACCTTAACTCTGAACCCACATTTTTTTGGCAAGGAATTGCTCGTACCTCCTCGTGGCCCTTGCTGGGCAATAATAATAATTCGATGGGTATATTAAATTATTATTGGCGAAACTGAGCAACAAAAGAATATTTTAATTTAGACTAATAAAATTCATCAATGCTCCACCAATATATAAAATATTATTCCTGTCTTAACACAAGCAAAACAATATTTTTTTTTTTTAATTTATCATTATCACTGTAACAAATAACTATTTATTTATCAACCATACATTAAATTAATTAGATTGTAACTCACGGCACAATAATTTTAAGTACAGTCCTGAGCCGCAATAAATTACGTCGGCTTTGATACTCTTATGGCCGAGTTTTATGGCTTTTTTTGAGTGTCTCGCGCCGTGTTCACTCCTTTGTCGGGAATTTTTTATTTGACATAGAAATATGAAGTTCACTTTATTTGCACTAGTGCAAAGTAGATTGTTTATATTTTTATCTATACATACATTTTTTGGAAACCATTTCGGTAATAGAAGGAATATTACATGCAACTCATATGTAATATGCCTTTTTTTACTTATGGAATTGTCACACTTGCCTACGGTTCATGAGACAAAATTCCAAATCGTGTAAAAAGTATCACTTTACACACTTGTTGCATAAACAACAATTTTAACTCGTCGTAACTTTTTTTGGTCAGAAATTTAAATCAACAATTTTATAGACTGTTATAGGAAAAATTTTGCTGAACGCGATGGTGACATTAAAACCATTATAAAACACAGGCTTCATTGTTAAAGACAATGGTTTTTAGAGAAAATGTTCATTTTTTGATGTTTTTTGACTTTTTAACGAAATGGCATGGTTTGGGCAAATAAGTCTAAATATAAAAAATGAAAATTTTATCAATACGCGTCGTTTGAAACACTAAACAACGTTGTACGGCGTTCATAAATTAATTGTTACGAAAGCAAGAAATTAAAAACTAATGGATTTTTGTGCAAATTAAAAACTAGTTAGTTTAATTTATTAGCTCTATGTTGTCACAAGCTTTTTTTCAAAAAATTAAATAATAAATAATTGACAATCGTAAACGCAAAATGGTCTATATCTCCGATTCTAGTTAACGGATCGAGATCTATTTAGGCTCAAAATTTTCCTTTCAATACGATCTTCCTGAAACCGAGATATTTCATTTGGTTACTAAGCAATTTCTTTAAAACGTTGGCAGGGGGGGGGGGGGGGTGTAAAAAAGAAAAAAGGGACAAGACCACACAGAAATAGTAGTTTTTATCAATTGCCATGGATGGAGAGTGCAAGACAATGCCATGGAAAGTCGCAAATCCTTAATAAACAAATTGGCTTATTTGTTTAAACAATTACAAAATACGCTAGATATCTACACAAACAAAAAACTGTAAATTCTATGAACAAAATGCAACATTTTGAACATAATAAAGTATTCGTATGACCTTTTGTTGAACAGAAAAAAAAATTGTTAATTTGTTTATAACAATTGAACGGTCAAAAATAAAGGGTCGCTACAAGTATAAAACGGCGCGTATCGATAAAATCTTTTATTTATTTTTTACATCTTGACTTTTTTTTGTCCGACTCAAAAAACATAAAAAATAAGAATTTTTGCTAAAAACCATTGTTTTTAACAATGAAGTCTGTGTTTTATAAAATACAATTACGCAAATGCAAATTCCCCCTTATCTATGATATGTCTTTAGTAAAAGTTGAAATAATTACGAGTATCTTTTTACTAGCAATATATTATTTATTTCCTTAGATTCTATCTATGTTTTATAAAATTAATGTCACCATCGAGTTCTGCGCAATTTTTCCTATAATGAAAGTCAGTATAATTGCTGTTTTAAATTTCTGACCAAAATCGACTTTACGACGACTGGCCTATTAGCAAGTAAATACAAATAAATTCGCTGAAGTATTTGCTAATAATTTTTTGAAAACATTTAAAAAATTGGTAAGATCAAAAGTAATTTATAAATACAATATATCATACCCAGTTTCTAATTTGCAACATGTTCCGTACAACAACATAGACACAACTAAGGGTTGTTTAACAGAAATAAAATAATTTCCTAATTAAGGGAGTGGTATCTTATAATTTTAATAAAAGCCAAATTTACATACCTCGCTAGGTGCAACTCTGTCGTTTGAACTAAATAATCCTGCCATGTTTTGTTACTGTAAAACGCGAAATTTGTTAGTATCTTCATGCACAGTATTAAATTTTATTAAGCAAATGAAAATAAGATAACCCGGCACCGCACCGCCCTGTTACTGGGTATTCTTCAGATTGTGCAGGGCAAATTACACAGATATAACAGTCAACAGACCCTTGCAACTAGTAGTGGTTTATGGCATTACTGTGTAAATATAGTTAAAAATACATTATTAGGTACCTAATGAGAATTTCTGCATGTTGTAGATAAATATTAGTTCCTCAATATTTAAAAACGGAAGTTAATGAAACTATAGACATTTCTAACATAAATAGTAAAATATTAAAACATGATGTGATTATTTCATTAATTTCGTTTATTTAAAAAATATGTCATTTTGTATCTGCAAAACTACCCAATTAATCTGATTCGTCATATTGTTTCCTGTTGACTGATAAGTACTAATTCTAATTACTTAGTCAAAATTAGCATTTAATATTTTGATACATCATATCTTTCAAACAATCTGAAGTTTTATTTATTTGATCAATAGTTTAAGATATTTACGAGTACACATTCTAAATTGGGTTAAGATGTATATGAAATTGAATCAAATACAGTGTCGGGCAAAAAGTCTGTACCATGTGGAAAATTTTTGTATTCAATGTTTTATTAAACGGGTTTCGGCGTTAGCTTTAGCCTGATTAATAGTCACAAAATTGCCAAAAATATTTATCATATCATAACTATGACACCTCCAAAATGTCATCGGAAATTTTAAAATGGCTTGAAATATGGAAAAGTACCATAAGAAAAAGTTGTTTGTAATTATTAAGAAAATAATGTGAAGTTTGATCAGAAAATTTCAATGCTTTAGTTTTTTTATTTATTTTTTTTTTTCAAAAATATGTATGTACCTACTTAACATTAATTTTTTTTATATTTTTTGTTTACAGTTGAGATAATTTGAAATATTTCAAAGCAAAAAATACATAAATATTGCATTTCTTTTTTAAATGTAATTAATAACGGCAAAAAATATTTTTACAAAAAACAACAGGACAATCTTGGATTATTTTCAATAATTCTAAACCCTTACTGTGGAATTATGCACGTTAATGGGCTTAAGTTTTAAAGAAATTATTGTTCATTTAAATCAAATTTAGATCACATAAATAAAACTCAAAATTCCTATTAAAATTTACTTCAAAAACCTTAAAAGTGAGTTATATAGACTTATTTAGTAATTTTAAACCATGTTTGCCAACTGTATTCTCTTAAATTAAATACTACATTTCTGTATGTCTTCCTTCTCTTTCCATACATATTACTGTCTTATGCCAAAATTCTTTGGTTACTAATCATGCTGAAACTAATGCTGAAATGCGTTTAAAAAACAATTGAATAAAAAAGTTTTCCATATGGTGCAAACTTTTTGGCAGACACTGTATATTAAATTATAAATTTTAAAGAACCCCGACAAAAAACGATTAAATATCTAAACAAATAAATACACAATAGTTTAAAATGTATGATATAATATGGAACATTATTTTTAATTTGAACAACAATTTGGTGTTAGGCAGTACTATATATAGAATGGCATCAGAACATCATCATCAGAACAAATTATAATTTGTTCTGATGCCACATATGAACTTTTACTATTTAATCTAGCTTATGTTCTCGAGATTTGTCTTATATACGTGAATATATCGGTGGCTGCTACTTTGAATATTACCATTTAATAAATCATCTTTTTAGAATACTCTCAAGCTGATGGCAAATGTCATAAGAGAATTTGAGGCCTTGGCTTTTGGTATAAATACCAAATCCCAAGTTTCTGGATTCTTATATACTAGCTTGCTTTATTTATTTTCCCCTGTTTGTCCTTATTAATCTCTCCAACCCTTCAATGGAATCAGCTCAAAATATAATCTAGTGTCAGATGTCGTTATAATACATATGTGTACCAAATTTCAAACCAACATCTCAATTTTATTTTGTTAACCCCTTTATTGGGGGTGGTCGTTTTGTTGGCAGATATCATTAAAAAATGAAGTCTTGCATATACACCAAATCCCTAGTTTTTGGATTCTAACTAGCTTTACTTATTCTCCTCTATTTACCCATATTAACCCCCCAACCCTTCAACGGATTTAGCTCAAAATATAATCAAGTTCCACATGTACCAAATTTCAAGTGAATTTGAAACCTTGGTTTCTACTTTCTAGTGTATAATACAAATTCCAAGTTTCTGGACTCTTACTAGCTTGCTTTGCTTATTTTGCCCTATTTACCCCTATTTACACCACAACCCTTCAACGAAATAAGTTTAAAGTATAATCTAGTTCCAGATCTCGTTATAATACATATGTATACCAATTTCAAGTCAATATCTTAAGCTGTTCCAGAGAAAGCGCGCGCACAAAAAAAGTTACAGACAGACGAACACAGACACTTTAAAAATTCAATAAAAAAAAATTTGAAATTTTTTTTACGATTACTATACTTCCAATCCACTACGTGGATGTGGAAGTAATTATTCAGAAATCGATCACTAATACAACGATATGAAAAATTTCTCTCTATGAGTGATATTTACTGTTTTAGAAATGTGCCGATCAAATCCTCGTTTTCATATTTGCGAAAGTATAAGTAAACAATTATTTTTTTCGTTTAACTCGCTCACTTCGAAATAGGTACCAAGTGTATGGAGGAAATAAGGATAAAGGATATGGAGGCAACTGTTTTGTAGAATTAGAAATTTTCGAGAAAATCTCATGTGAAATCACGTTAACGATGAACTAATATTATATACATATTATTCCAAGAGCCAGTGACCCTCAAAAGTTTCTTGCATGTAAACTGATAGTTATTCTTCAACCCCCCTCCCCGTGCCCGGGGAGAGGGCTATTAGGGCAAATAGAGATTTGACTGAGTTTAGGGGTCAGAGTGATGCTAACGTGTTTTCTATCCAGGGGGGGGGGCGGATACGGGTAAGGCATTTGAATGAGAATTTTCATTGCCCAACCTCTTAACATGTATTCAAATTTTGGAGTCTTAATGTGTATTTTAATCTCATTTTCATAATTTTTTAAAAATCTTTAGAAAAATTGAAAAAAAAAAATCATCGTATAATATGTTGAATAAATAAAGAGTTAACCGATCGATCAGGCGCTTGATTTGGCGTAAGAGGATAATAAATCCGACAAAATGACACCAATTTCGAGTGGTTGGGATACGACATAATTTTTAACTTATTCTTTCAGTTTCAGATGGAACCACTGCTGTATAGCAAGCAGACAGTTTTACCGAAATTCCTATATTTCCTCACTTGAAGATATCTCGCATATGCCTTGGGGTTTGTATAAAAAGTAGACTTTTAAATAATCTCCATTACAACAAAACGCTGATAGGGAACACTTTATAATATTCCACAGAGTATTTCGATAGCTCTCTGAATCGGCCTATAAGAATGACTATTAGTGTACATACAAGAAACTTGGGGTGTCACTGGCTCTTGAATACAAAAACTTGCGGCATCTTTTGTTTTAACAACGGTTTGATAACTATTATAGCAACAAAGGCATAACAAGCTGAAGCATGTGCAGTTTTAATTTTTAAAAAATGTGACAATAAAAAGCCCATTATTTTAAAAATCTGTATTAATTTAAAAATAATTGTAACCTACCTAAAACTAAATTATCTTGAATTTAATGAATTACTTATTAAGAACTCTACTTACGGGCCATAATTTAATGATTACAGAAATGCATCTGAATGCTTCTCACTATAAAACAATAAGTATAATATGTACTTTATCAAAGACCGACTAAAAAACTAACACTCATTACACCCAACGTGATTATCAAAGATTAACCACCTACGCTGCGGTGAATTCGATGTAGGCAAATCGTAGTTACATACATTTTTATTGAGACCGGTGAACTACATTTGTAGATTTTCCAACATGTGATATAATAATTGTGTCGATGGGGGCGCAGGCATAAACAAAACAGGGTTGTTACGGTAACGGATTGACCCTAGCCCACTTATGTACTTGTGTCCTCCTTTTATAATTGTTACACTTTCAAGTTATGCGTAAAATGTTAGAAAAGTAACAACATTTTTAAACAATTTTTAAAAATAGCAAAGCTCTTTTGTAAGATTATGAAGCACGAAATGTTTCCTTTGTACCAGTGAATTATTACGTCGCAATACGACTGCTTTATATTTTAGAACTTATTTGCATACCTTATTATACAAATACGAAAACGAGAAGTAGGTACATTTTACTTCATTGAGATGTCTCCGAAATTGTAGATATCTCTTGTAGAGAAAAGAAATCGGCAAAGATATTTACACAAAACTTCCCTCTTTATTTATACAGGGCGGTCACTCTAAGAAATTGTTGATTAAGAAAAGGGAGTATAATAATAACAAGAATAATAATAATATACAGAGTAATCATCCGACAGAAGGAACCACTACTTCCACATCCAGATGTACTTCCACATCCAAATTTTCCATCCAAATCACTTATTATACCTTACTCACAACCTCCCACCCCTCACCCCTTCGACGGAACCATCTCAATCAGATATCATTACAGTACGTTTGTATACTAACTATCAAGTGAATATCTTTATTTTATTTTATCAACCCCTTTAATCGTGAAGTGGAGGTGGTGATGGTGGAGGACTTGAAAAATATTAGAAGAAAATCTCTATTTACCCCACTCCTTCATCGAAATCATCTCAAAATATAATCTAGTTTCAGATGGCTTTATAATACATACGTGTACCAAATTTCAAGTAAAAATCTCAATTTTATTTTATCAACCCTTTTAATAGTGGAGTGGAGGTGGTGGGGGTTAAAAAATATTATAAAAATCTAGGGCCTTCGTTTCTAGTATATACACCAAATCCCAAGTTTCTGTACTCTTACCAGTTTGCCTTGCTTATTTTCCCTTATTTACCCCTATTTAACCACCAAATCTTCAACGGAATCATCTCAAAATACCATCTAGTTCCAGATGTCGTTATAATACATACGAGTGCCATTTCAAGTGAATATCTCAATTTTATTTTATCAACCCCTTTAATAATGGAGTGGGCGTGGCGGTGAGGTAGGGGTGCTGGGGGTCGAAGTAAAATATTGTAAAAAAGTCTGATGCCTTCGTTTCTAGTGTATACACCAAGTCCTAAATTTCTGTACTCTTACCAGCTTGCTTTACTCATTTTCCCATATTTGCCCCTATTTTACCCCCAACCAGTCAGAAAGCGTGCACACAAAAGATATTTTACAGACCGACAGACAGACAGAATTTTTTTTTCCGCTCATATTCAAAATCTCGACGTTTCATGACATTTTAAACATATTTCAATAATTTTTTTTTTAAATTTTTTTTACGATTACTATACTTCCACTCCACTGCGTGGATGTGGAAGTACGTGTACCAAATTTCAAGTGAATATGGCAATTTTATTTGATCAAACACTTTAAAAATGCGGTGGGGGTGGTTGGAGGATGGAAAATATTATTAAAACATTTGAGGACTTAGCTTCTAGTATATACACCATATCTCAAGTTTCTGTACTCTTACCAGGACCCTTCAACGGAATCGTCTCAAAATATAATCTAGTTCCATATCTCTTATAATATATATAATACGTGTACCAAATTTCAAGTGAATATCTCAATTTTATTTTATCGACCCCTTTAATAATGGAGTGGGGATGGTGGGTGAGTTGAAAAATATTATAAAAAAATTTGAGGCCCTGGCTTCTGGTATATACATTACAAGTTTCTATTCTCTTACCATCTTGCTTTACTCATTTTCTCCTATTTACCCCAATTTACCCCCAACCCTTCACGGATAAATTCAAAAATAATCCAATTCCAGATCTCGTTATAGTACATACGTGTACAATATTTCAAGTCAATTTCTTAAACCGTTCCAGAGTATCGTGCGGACAAAAAAGTTACAAGCCGACAGACAGAAAAGGTGCTAAATATTGGAGGTTTGTGTAAATACCTCTACACCCATTTTGGCACTATTAGTCCAGTGGAATTAGCAAAAGGGCAAAACCGGCATGTCAGCACGATTTTGGTAGAAAGGTGGGTCTCTGGGTACTGATGAAGGTATCGATGTTTCGCTAAAAATTTGGGATGGGCATCATGGTTTTATAAGATATACAGGGTGTCCCAGAATTGAGTTCCCGGACGAGAACCTGTGATTCCTGAATTCATATTGGGCCAAAATAACCCAACTTACCTTAGTCCAAAAATGCATCCCTAAGGAAGTACATCCTCTTAAAGTCGGGCAGAAAAATAAAATTCCAATAATTTCAGTCATATCGAAGACAAAATTTTCCAATTTTGATGGAAACTGTATTCCTGTACTTACAGGGTACTTATTCTATGTAAACTTGACAACCAAATGTCTTTTGTTACTCAAACGCGACATGTTTCCTGTTTCACAAGCACCTACGACCTACAGAGAAAAAACGGTAATTCTTGATTTTTAGTTGATATTACACAAAATTTTTGAAAGTAGGTTTACATAGACTACTTATAGAGGTACAACTCCAATCAAAATTTGAAAATTTTATCTTCATTATAACGGAAACTGTCCGTCTCACTTTAAGAGAATGTACTTCCTCAGGGATTCGTTTTTGGGCCAAGGTAAATTGAGTTATATGGGCACAATATGAACTCAGGAATCACAGGTTGCCGTCTAGGAACTCATTTCTGGGACACCTTGCATGTACGTGCATGCCAAATAGAAAAAAGTTTCCTTATTAAATATCCTAATAAATGACCTATATCATACCGATTTTCCACACCGTTTTTCATTATGGGGGCATTCTCTAGGAGAATGCGACCCCACTTTTTCCAAAATTTGGAGCTACAAAAATATTGTTGCGGGCATGAAAATATCGGAAAGAATGTCTATTTTACGAGACTGAGTGGCGCGATTCATAATTTTTATGTTTTATTGGTGATTCAGCCCTAAAAAGACAAGAAGATTCTTCAAAAAAATTTTTGACATTGAAAAAAATTTGATAAATTTTTTTTAATTGTTGGGGCGGTATCTTATTTTTTGAGTCAAAATTTAGAAAAAGTCTTGAGATTTTTTCTAAAAGAGTGGGTCAAAAAATCTTAACTCCAGAACAACGCACTTTCTGAAAAAAATTTATAGAACAAAAATTGTTTTTAAAAGGTCAAAGAAGAACTGATTTTTCTCTAAATTCTTTGATGAATGTTTGAAATTTCTAGGAATAACTGTAATTGACTTTTTCCTTCGTCGCATCGCATTGCGATAATACATGAAAATTATAAATTGTGCCACTCGGATTCGTAAAGTAGACATTTCCGATCCTTTCATGTCTCGCAACAATGTTTTTGTAGTTCCGAATTTCGGAGAAAGTGGGGGGGGGGGGGGTCGCATTTTCCCAAAGAATGTCCCATAATGGTTTTTCATTAATTGCGGGAAAACAGTGAGGAAAATGTATGTCGTACAATAGGTATTTTGTAGAAAATTTAACAAGGAAACTTTCTTCTATTTGGCATTCTTTGAATAAATGAACCGTTTTCGAGTTTCCGCCGAAAGACACGAAAGAACGTGTTTTAAAACCATGATGCCCATCCCAAATTTTTAGCGAAACATCGATACCTTCATTAGTACCCCAAGATCCACCTTTCTATAAAAAATCGTGCTGGCGTGCCGGTTATCGTCGAAAAAATGTAATTCCCCGGACTGTATTATACAAACATTTTATAACACTCGTCTTAACACGCGTGGACTGATTTGAACTATAATTTAAATATCTGTGAGTGTGTGTTGGTTTCTAGAAGCACTTGTTTCAAATGTACCATTTACTCTGTTAATTAAAACACCAAGAAATGGTAATTCAAAAAAATATTTAGTAACTCAATACCGTGAGGCCAAATTGCCTACATATCTCCATTAGATAACTGGATTGCATGTACAATTTTAAACATGTCTAGTCTTAATATCCTCCATAAACATATTGCTTAAAATTGGTGACAATGCCCATGTTTTTGTAACTTTGATACCAGTAACTTCCGATTTACCGTCTCGAATGCACGTTTAAAGTCTAAGAACACTGCCAGTATTATTTGATATTTACCTATTGTCTTAGCCCAATCTGATATAATGAACTGTAGTGCGGTCTCACAGGAATGGCTTTCTCTGAATCCAGATTGATTGTCCATTAAAATGTTATTATCCATGCAACATGTTGTCAATTGTACTTTTACTACCAATTCTAGCGCTTTTTCATATGCTGGTAATGCATTAATAGGTCTAAATTCTTCACATATTATTGTACCTACTCAAAATTTCGGGAATGGTGTAACCACCGATATTTTCCAGTTATTAGGACAAATTCCTTTTTGTAGTGAGCTATTAATCACATCTAAAAATCCGTTACCCATTACTTCAAAAGCAGTTTTTATAATTCTTGTGGATATACCATCAATACCTGATTTATTAGATAAGTCAGATATAATTTTTCTAAGCCTGTGCGTTTCAATAGGTTTAAATTCTGTTAATTTATTTTTTACTTCTATACTATCTAACTCATATCCATTTTGTTTGGGGATACTTTTAATAATATCGTTAATACTGCCTACGAAATATTCATTAAACTTTTCCGCGATTTTTAATTCATTTTTTATTACTTCATTCCCGAGCTGAATTTCTTTGGGCAGCAATTTTTTTTTTGCACGGGGTGGCAAGAGACCCAGGAACGGCCCTGAATCTGATAATACATATTTTTACTTTAAGGTTCATAAGAACTGGTCTTTCTAGTATCAGTTGAAGAAATCACTCTCTTGAAAAAAAAACTTCTGTAAACGCCTATGGCAGAGGGCAATAATTCTAATTTTATAAAGTAGGTAAATAGGTATTTCAAATGTGCGTGTACATAATCAGTAACAGATCTATCGGTAAAATGGTACACATTATAAGTGAAATCAATTATTAATTCTTGCATGTGTATCATATGGCAACCGTGACATAATTATTAGGGGTAGAGGGTTATTATAATATCAAATAAACTAGATCTAGATTTTAATTTAATACACACAGGTTTACAAGTTAATACTGTTGCAATCCTTACTTTGCAAATGCAATATTTTCTTGAAAAATCAAATACTGATGACTTTTCTCGGAAGACATCAACATACAGTGTGTCCCACATTTCATGGTAACACCTACATAGCTCAGTTAATAATAAATAGATTTATTTTATACTTGGTTAAGTTATTCACCTCTTGAAGGTAACTAAAAGCGCATATGCCTGTTTAATTTATTCCATAAAAGTGCGGACTAAGGGGATGAAAATGGGGTAAATTTTCAGGTAAATTGTATTAGGGATTTTTTTTTAAAGATTACCACCATCTCATAGGGTATCCTTGTAAACCCCTTTGTGACAAATTTGACTAGATTTAAAACAAGTAAACTGTATAGGGCCCGTATAAATGGGCAGAATTTTTTTAGCGTTTTTGGCGAGTACGAAGATATTTTTAATTATTACTTCAAATTTGTAGCAAAAAATGTGAAATAACTTTGTTTCTAAATTCACCTCGTTCCGAGTTAAAGACCATTAATTCTTAACAAAACGTCATATGAACCTGTTTATACCTCTAAAACTACTAGAGATATTTTAACAAAATTTGGCACAAAGGGGTCTTAAAGGATGCCCTATGAGATGGTGGTAATCTTTTTAAAGAAATCCCTAATACAATTTACCTAAATATTTACTCCATTTTACCCCCTTAGTCGGCACGTCTATGGAATAATTTAAGTAGGTATATGCGCTTTTAGTTACCTTCAAGAGGTGTATAACTTAACCAAGTTTAAAATAAATCAATTTATTATTAACTGAGCTACTTAG
This sequence comes from Stenurella melanura, assembly GCA_963583905.1. Lineage (NCBI taxonomy): Eukaryota > Metazoa > Arthropoda > Insecta > Coleoptera > Cerambycidae > Stenurella > Stenurella melanura. Next base: position 203,095,738 of record OY757309.1, read on the forward strand.
GTGTTACCGTGAAAAGTGGGACACACTGTATATATACATTACAAAGTTAGGGAAATGGCGTGCAATTCTATGACAAAAAGTTACCGTCTGCCAGTCGATAATCGAAGAGAGCATATAAATACCAAACTTTTTTCTCTCTGAAAATTTTTGGTATGGTGGGAGAATATGGAGAGGGGACAATTTTTTTTTTAATTCCCTCTACCACACACCGACCAGAAGTTTCGTATGCTAGTGCAATTGGAGTATGTGGAGTACATATACTTAACTACCTATGTGGACAGACAGCAAAAAATCGTTTAAAAAGAAATACTCCCTCGTCCATATTTTCATTTTTCTTTAAACCACATTTTTTTAAGCGAATTTTTACCGATATTTGTGCGCATAGGTATAGTTGTCTACATATATTTATTTATATTTAAGGCACATAAAAAGTGTCTGCGCCTTTGACTTTGCGGTAAAGATAAAAAACCCCGACATTTTTTATTTGCTTTAAATATATGAAGAGAACTATACTCCACCCCTGGAAGTCCACATTGACTAGATCGCTTATTTCAAGGATTCATCTGTTTGGTAGGAAAAATTTCAACCAATTATATCCAGTGAGATTGGTCCACGTTCTTAACCTGTTAGGAAATATTTATGATAATTTTTTGCGATGATAATAAAAGAAGCCGACGCCTTCTTTATGACCTTTTTTGTACATAAATTGAAAACTAATTGCGACTGGTCTCCTTTAAACTTTTTTGCAAGTTTTTCCTATGGCTGAATCAAAGATTAGAGAATTAACAAGATAGGACAACCGGCGGAAAACCTTTTATCTTTTCGCAATGGCGCCATTGACCTTGACATATAAATTGGAGTTCTCGCGCAGTTGCCACAATGTGACAATCAGACGGAGAAGGTAACATTAGAAAGAAAGGCCAATAGTGAAAATTGGACAACACTGTCCTGATAGAACGATCGAACCAAGGTCACCAAAAAAGCAGGTTGCTTTGTAATATATATGTCATACGAAATATTTCTATGTTTATATGTAAGGTATCTATTTGATTAGGATAGAATTGTACATTGAAAGAATATTTTGAAATTTTTTCTATAAAATGATAAAAAGACAGCCACACGCAGCTGTCATCGAAGTCTATACGTGACGTAGCACTTGTCGATTCTAATGAGCCAACCTATCTATTAGTAAGCTTGGTTAAATTCATTTAATGCATACCCGACAAATCCCGAAACCGTTCACGCTGGATGTCGTGTCCCTTTAACACAGTAGAGAACTACCTTTAAATTGGAATTCACAACTGTCTTCGTCTATTTCGTCTTCTCCGCCTGACTGTCCTATACTGTTAGTTCTCTAATCTTTGGCTGAATTATATACAGAACCTACTATACTTTATCCCAAATTTATTATCGGTATAAAAGATGTCGGAATTTTTGTTCTTTGTACCGCACTATCAAAGGCGCCGACAATTTTTATACCCAGAATAAGTTTGAGATAAACTATACACTGATAGATTTAGGCTAAGGGTGTCTTCACACATCAAAAAACTTTTAGATCAAGGCGGAAATGGTGCGCGCGGGATTTTGAGTTTAAAAATTTGGAATAAATTGAAAGTACTAACTAATGAACACGAAATTTAGAAAACTCTTTTATCTCTTATACATTTATTTATTATGGCTCTATTTCTTGCTGTAAGGGTACTCTTAGGCGTTAAAAATCTTTAGATCGAAACTGAGATTGCGCGGGATTTTGCTCTCCAAATATGCTGTCCAAATTTCAATACAGTCGGAGTTGTCTTTCTTAAGTTATTGTGGTTACAAAATCGTGACGGACAGACAGACAGATGGTTTCTATTTTCGAAGAGTATAATAATAATAATGAATCAAGATCTGACGAAAGTGGTGCCCGTATTAAAAATTAAAATCAAGAATTACAAGAAAAAGTCGGTAAAGGAATTCCCTCTTTATTTATACAGGGTGGTCACTTTAAAAAACTATTCTCCAGCGAATATCTGTGTCCTTCTGCCTCATGCAGTACCTATAGAACATTTGGCACGAATCATTCTCTAAGATATTACATACAAAGCAAAAAGTAAGAATTAGTAAACATATTCATGCATATCGTTTAATTTCAAAGAAGCTTTAGTATGCAGTATGATATATAAATCTAGGATATCTAAAGGTGTAGGAGTATTTAGATTTTATTCTGTAATGTTTGATTAATGACGCTTACGTCTCTTGTCAAGGTAGCTAAGTCTTTCGCTTTGGAAAAGACGTTTTTAAAAAGATTTTAAAAAGTCAAAAGTTCACAACTCAAAGAAATTAACTTATTTATTTTATAGTGTTACAATTAAACACATGTGGCAAGTTCGAGAATGGATATAAATCTAATGAGCTCTATAGCAAAACTCCTATTTATAAGCTAGGTATTTATTGTCTAGTAAGCAGCATGCATGATGTGGCCATTAGGTAACGTCAGCATAATATAGATAAGGATGCTCACATAACTCCTCCATCCCTAAGCTGAAAAAATAAAGGATTTTGTTTTTTCAGTATTTTTCGATGAATTCTCAGGGGGTGTGTCCTGGTTCTCTCGTTCGGCATCTTTCTTAAAGCTGAACAATGTGTGAAACATTTTTTGTTTCTTAGGGTAGATAAATTTGAGAAAGCAAATTAATAAAATAACAATAATTATCGATAAACATATATATAAGTCCGTATGATCACTTCTGTTAATATCACTAAGTGTCTTTAGTTCGTGTAAATGGGTTTCGTCAGCCATGCGTTTGATGTCTGCGAGTCGATTCACTTCTATTTGTTTGTAGGGGATGACTTCTTTGTTGTTCTCCTTGGTGGACAATGTTCTCACTGGGAGGATTTCCAAGGGTGTTCCAGGGATGAAACCGGCAATGTTGTAGAATTCATGTCCATGGATAGATATACTACATTTTTGGGGTATATATATCAGATGGGGTTGGTCAATGATATTGTAACCATGTTCTCCGCATTGCTTTTCTATTGTCATCTTAGTGGCTGGTATGGCTAATACATAGGCGTTGTTTATTCGTTCCACAATGTCATTTTTTATGACGTCTGTAGTTTGGCAGGGTGCTGATCCAGCGCCGCTAAGTATTTGGGGTAGGCAATCTCCTTGCGATACGGTTTGTGTCACATGATACAAACACAGGTCCTCGATACGTGGGCATGGTAGTTCTTCATAGTGGTGATAAGTCGAGTTTACAAGGATAAATGGTTTTAGAGGGATTATGGTTTTATTTAGAGCGGGTATAGGGAATAAGTGGTAATAATCGTATAAACCTTCGCTCAAAATAGGGAAGTGAAATATGAAGCATATGGTTTGCTTTACATAATAAATTTCTGTTTTTATTAGTTCGTAATAACTCTGAATGTTTTTAAATTCTGGGGTTCCCTCGATATACAGGGTGTTCATTATCCTTGTCAGATCAATTAAATCATTGATAGGTAGAATAGCACTATGTATTGATTCTAGGTGTGCAAATAATATTGCATCTTGTATGTTGTCTAATATGGTAATTAACGATAAACAATCTATAATCATATTGTCTAGAAAATTTTGCAATCTTAAAAATAGTGTAAATTTATTCAAGCTTTGTTCAATAGTTCTTATTCTAGTATTTATCTGATTTTGATTAATAGTGATTTTTTCGAATGTTGATATTGTTTCGTTCATAAAATTATTTGTAATTGTTAAATAATTTTCTAAATCTGTATGCATCTCTTTCTGGTTTGACTCTAGGATGGATATAGCGTTGTCGTATCGTTTTGCGTCGTCCGAATCTAAGGTGCCAAAGGCCCATTTGGAGGCTTTTCCAATTATATTAAAAAGGCCTCTTTTTGTTCGTGTATTTCCTAACGGTTTCACGTTATTCAGTTTATTTTCCGCTTGATTTAGTAAGTATTCTAGATGTTCATATATATTATTTAATTGCGGATATAGTTCGTCGTTTACGTTTATAATGGGTTTTATTGTTTTCATATTTATTTTTATGCTTAATATGGGGGCATCAAAATTTGTTAAATCAATGTATTTTATAAATGAATGTTTTTGTGAAGTGGTTCGGGCTTTGCCTAACGAAAAAGGAAGGATAGGGTTAGAAATTTTATCTATCTTGATTTGTGCTTGTACTAGCGACGTCAGGTACAATATGGCTAGTAGTCCCAGCATCTGAAACAGGTAATTTTCCTTTTAGATTTCTGGCTGGTTTAAGCGTAGATTTATGGCGTGTGCCTTTTGTTGTTAATATTTTATTTTGTTGGTCTTGAACGACCATAACTGATTCGTAGGGAGTAGCGATTTTATTTCTGAGAGTTAATTTTGCATACGCGGTTTTGTGCGTGGTAATCGGTTCTGGTTCATTTCTATTTTTGTTGACTTTCGAAAGGTCTTTACTCTTTTCGTTATTCTCGTTAACCATTCTTTCTATTATTTGTAAGTTTGTACTGTGTTTGTTAACGTAATCATTAATAATGTCGTGTTCGGACATTTCGAATGCCGTTTTATTATCGAAATCTCCTTTTATAATTTGAAAAGGTGTAAATTTTGTTGCTGAATGCATGGAGTTATTATATCCTAAAATCGCGTAACTCATTAACGTTTCGATCGTTTGTGTCTTGTTTAGTCCCGTATTTAATATACGTAGTCCTTCTAGTATGGTAGAGTGAAATCGCTCTATAGGGGATTTACTACCAGGATTTCTTACAGTTGTAAAGTGTAATTCGATACTATGTTTAGCACAAAATTCTTCAAATAAATTATTTTTAAATTCGGTTCCTAGGTCGCAAGTGATTTTTCTGGGGATACCGTAGTGTGACATGTATTTTAGTAAACCTTCGCAAACATGAGTAGCTGTAAGGCAAATAGGGTAAGCTTGTCCGAAACGGCTAAAACTATCTATTACAGTTAAAAATTTCTGTTTGCTCACAACAAATGTGTCTATGTACAAATGTTCAAAAGGACGATGTCCAATAGGGGTTGATTGAAACACAATTTTATGTGGGTGTCGTTCATATTTGGTTTTCTGACAGGTGACACAAGTATTTATATAATTTATTACGTCATTATTTAAATTTGGCCAATAGTACAGATTTCGCAGGGCGAGGGTGGTTTCGTTAATACCGCGATGTACAGTTTTTTGTTCGTGGTGGTATTTGATTTTTTCTTGTTGCGATTCTGGTTTTTCGATATCGTCAACGTAGTTATTTGTCTGTACTAATTTGTAAGCAGTTGAAAATGTCGCTGCAAAATGGGAATTATTTCTTGCATAATCCGTTCGTCAATTAGTATTCCGTATAGTGTTTTAGGTTTTACATATTCTTTAAAAGTTTTCACTACTTCGTTTTCAAACATGTCTTTATTTCTACTAGGAAAAACTATCTGATATCTAGTTTTTGTCCCGAATGGTTTTGCGAGTTTTACGTGGGTACTGGTAATGTCTTTACTAGCTGTAATCATTAGCTGATTTTTAAATGTATTGATTGCATTTTCTGAAATGGGAATATTTAATATTGGGTTTTCGGTTGCTGAATGTATTGTTTCATTTGACGCCTATGATCTAGGGGGGCAGATTTGTGTATCTGAGATTACATTAATTTTTGGAGTGTTCTGCACTGTTAAGTCGGCGGGGGAAACATCCTCGTCTGATCGAAATTCTAGATCAATTAAATCATCTAATGTTAATTCAGGGAAGTCGGTTTCTAATTTGTTTTGATCCGAATCGTCTATATTGCCGTCAATAGATTTGTTTTCTATTGGATGTATTTCAGGCTGAATTTCAATACGCGAGAGAGCGTCTGCTACTTTATTTTCTTTTCCCTTTTTGTATATTATGTCATAGTCATATTCCATTAATTTTAGACGCCATCGCATAAGGCGACTGTTTGGCTCTTTCAAGTTATTAACCCACTGTAGAGGTTTGTGGTCTGTGACTATGGTAAATTTTCGGCCAAATAGGATTGGACGCCAGTATTTTGTAAAATTTACGATGGATAATAACTCTTTTTCTATAGTACTGTAATTTATTTCCGCAGGGTTAAGGGTGCGACTAGCGTACGCTACTGGTTTATCATTACCTATAGTTCCTTGTGATAAAACCGCCCCGATTGCGTAGTTACTAGCATCGGTGGTGAGTATAAAGGGCTTGGTGAAGTCGGGGTATTGTAACAGTGGTTCGTTAGTAAGTATGTTTTTACAGGTCTCGAATGCTGACAAAAATTCAGGTGAATGAATAACTTTTTCGCCTTTTTTCAAGCACTTCGTAAAGGGTTTTGTGATCTTGGCAAAATCCTTTATGAATTTCCTATAAAATCCAAGTAGTCCTAAAAATGATTTTATTTCACGTGCTGTTCTAGGAATAGGAAAGTTTTTGATGGCTCGGATTTTGTCGGGGTTAGGTTTTATACCTTGTGGTGTAATAATATGCCCTAAAAATTCGACGTTCTGTTTTAAAAATTCCGACTTGTCTAATTGTATTTTTAATTTTGCCTCTCTCAATTTTGAAAATACTTGTTTTAGATTTTGAATATGTTCCTGAAGGGAAGTACTGAAAATAATTATGTCGTCCATGTAGACTAAACATATTTTATTTTGAAGTTCTCGTAAAACATGGTCCATCACACGTTGAAACGTGGCTGGAGCATTCTTAAGGCCAAATGGCATACGCAAATATTCGTAATGGCCATTTTCGACGTTGAATGCCGTTTTTTCGATGCTGTTTTGTTGCATCTCGATTTGGTGGAATCCGCTAGCTAAATCTAAAGTTGTAAAATAATTACACTTGCCTAATTTGTCAAGTATATCGTCGATGTTTGGTATCGGGTATCTGTCGTCTATTGTTTTTTCGTTTAGTCTCCTATAGTCGACTACGATACGCCATTTCTTTAATCCGGATGCGTCAGCCTTTTTTGGGACTATCCAAATCGGACTGGACCAGGGTGATTGACTTGGTCTAATAATGCCGTCTTTTAACATCTTGTTAATTTGTGTGTTTACTTCGGTTTTGTGATAGTGTGGAAACCGATAAGTTTTTACATGAATGGGGATTTCGTCGTTAGTTTTTATTTCGTGTTTTACTTTGTTGGTAAATGATAGTTTTTGATCAGCGTGATGAAAAATATCGGGAAATTTATTTATAAGTTTTAATATTTCTTCGCGTTCTTCCTCGTTCATATGACTGGTTCGAATTAAGTCATTTAAATTTTTATATTGGCTTGTTTGACTAGAATAATCGGGTAATGCATCTTCAATATTATAAATTTCAAATTGTTCCTGATCATAAAGTGTGACATCAAAAGGTGTTCTAATTTCTACACATGAAGCCTGATCAGTATTATTTTGAATTTCAAATCTAGCACGAAAATTTTCTGCATAAGTTAAAGTTTCAGGAATGTATAGTCCGAAAAGATTTTGCTCGGGAACTAAAATATTTCCTTCACGTTTATTCACATAGAATAATTTATTAATAGTTTGATGGGGTGGTATTTCAATTTTTACATGCGTTTGCGTATGTTCTTCGCGATATTTGAACGGTATTTGAACTTTATCATTGTATAAAACTTGTTCTGTAAAATGCATTTGTAAATCTAATTTTCTTAATTCGTCTAGGCCTATAATTCCGTCGAAGTAGTCTGAAAAAGGATATAACGTAAATTCTATTTCTTTATCTGACTGTAATTCTTTAAAAGCTGGTATTTTTGCTTTGTACACAGCTTCGCGAGCTTGGCCTATCGATTGTAATAATGAAGGTGCTTTATACATGCAATTTGGAAAATATAATTCGGCTACAATTGGTCTCAACATGGAAACGTTACAACCGGTGTCGATTAATAATTTTAAATCGGGATTTGTCGTTTGTATGTATGGTAAAGCGTTTATATATGCATTAAATGTTATGTCTGTCTGTCTGTTTGAGGAAGTTTGAGAAAATTTGGATTCTCGAGATTTGGATCATAATTTGCATTATCTATAGGGTCTTCTCTATATTCTTGGTTATATGGGTTGTGGTATTGGTCGGGTACTTGATATATTTCATTTTCAGCAATTGAATATTGGTTATCGAAATTTTCATTATTTTGTTCTTCAGAATAAAGGTAATTTGCATTTTCGGTATCATATGTGACGTCGGATGGTTCGTCATTTATTGCGTGTAGCTCCTGAACAGTGTATTTTGGATTTTGGGTGCGTTGTACCCAAGGAAACTGTTGTCTCACCTGGCCAGAGGTAAGTCTCGGCTGTGGGTGATTTTGATAGCTTCTGTTTGTGGGGAAACTTTGCCGTGATTGTATTGACATGGGTTCAGGTGCATGTTGCGGGGTTCTATTCTGATTTGGTCTGAACACATTTTGTTTTTGTTGATTTCCAAAAACTTGATTATTTGTGGGGAATCTAATATTCATATTTGGTCTAGGCTGAATTGGTATAGGTTGACTAGGAAAATTTTGCTGTGGTGGAAATTGCAAAAATTGGTTTTGATAATTATATTTATATGGTATTTGAGTCTGGAATTTGTTAGAATTTTGTTGGGTTATTTGTGTTTTAACAGGTTGTTTGTTAATTGAATTTTGGGTCTGAATTTGAGTTTGTATAAAGTTTTCATTTTCAATATACAAATTTATGGCTTCTTCTAATGCTTTAGGATTTCTAGATCTAATAAAATCACAAGTTCGCATGTTTAAATTCCGTAAAAAGACTTTTAGACTTTGGGACTCATATTGATCTATATAAATTAATTTTTGTTGTTTGGTAATTTCTGTGACAGGTTTTGAGTTTAGTTTAAAACATAATTTACTACGGTTTGTTTGAATCCGTCTAGCAAATTCAATAGGATTTTCGTTATGTTTTATCGTCATGGTAAATAATGTTTATTCTAAAATATCTAAAGATCGGTTGTCTCCGAAAGTACTTCTGAGATTTTCTTTAATTAGTGCCCATGAATTTAATTCTGGACGAGCGCCTATTAACATACGGGCCCTGTCTCTTAGTTTACCCGCTATTATGCGTTCGACACATTTATTTAATCCGCGATCTGTGGTATTTCCGTATAGGTCATAAAATTCGTCAACCGCATTTATAAATGGTTCTAATTCGAGTTCCGTACCATCATAAGGTGCTATTGAGTCTGCATACAATTTCAGAACATTAATATTTATGACATTTTCAGTAGCCATTTCTGGGCTTTCTGTTTTTTCTGGTTCAGGTTTATCTAATGATAAAGAACTGAGTGAACAAAGTATTGAGTCTAATTGGTTATTATCGTTCATGAGATGAAAAATATGATTTTACAATGTTTTCTTATAAAAATTAAATATGATAGTAAATGATAAAATTTTGACAAGATCTGATCAAGAATTGTTAATTTTTGAAATATAAAATAATGCCAAAAATTGTTACTTGTTTTATTTATGATGGTTCTTTGAAATTTGGAAACGGTTCACTTATTTTACGATGTGTGAAAATAACAAAGTTTTCAAGTTTCTTAAAATTACTTTTTCTTCTTAAATCTACGTTTCACGTGATTGTGAATTTGAACAGAAATGTTCTCACCTAATTAAATTTTTGAACAGAAATGTTCTCACCTAACTAAATTGTTGAACAGTAATGTTCTCACCTAACTAAACTTTTCTTGGGTTTATACGATATAATACCCAGGAAGTGAACAAAGGAAAACAAACTCGACTTACCTTGATTGGAAGAGGTGTCTGCTGCCTTTGGAGAAGTTATCCACCTGGAACTGCACTTGGTTCTTCTTGCAAATCTACTCAATTCAACTTGCAGTGGCTGTTGTCAATTTCCTTGATGGAAAAGTTGCACTATGCACTTACAACACGAGGTTCTTTTATTTAAGTCTAAAGAAATCAAAATTTCACGTCGATTTCTGCACGATGCACGGGCCGACGGACTTAAATCTACACCGACTGCGCCAGCTAAGTCTTTCGCTTTGGAAAATACGTTTTTAAAAAGATTTTAAAAAGTCAAAAGTTCGCAACTCAAAGAAATTAACTTATTTATTTTATAGTGTTACAATTAAACACATGTGGCAAGTTCGAGAATGGATATAAATCTAATGAGCTCTATAGCAAAACTCCTATTTATAAGCTAGGTATTTATTGTCTAGTAAGCAGCATGCATGATGTGGCCATTAGGTAACGTCAGCATAATATAGATAAGGATGCTCACATAACTAGGTACTCTATATATAATATGCTCTTTATATTGTAAAAAGTCACAGCGTCACAGTATAACACTTACTTTATTTATTAAGTACAGTGTGTGTTTATTTTGTTATAGAATAAAAGTATAAAACAAAACGAGTGTATGATTTCTTGTGTAACTGCCCGGTATACCATCTCCCTCACAAGGTGGAATACAATTAGAAGTTATATTACCATTGAGGTGTATGTATTTTTCGTAAATATTGGTTAAAATTTATTATGATGACAGCATTTGTAACTAAAAAGATTAATGTTATTGTATAAAAATGTATTCTTTATTGTATTAAAAAATTGACATTTATCATAAAATCATACTAAAAACTCATTCATTTTCATGAACCCTTTGATACATATTGACTATATAGAACTATGCATGTTATTTTTTTTTTAGTATGGATAACTTACTTAACCTCTAAACTCATTAAGTAGCCGAACTAGATCATATAAAATAAAATATATACCTATATACTGCATCAAAGAAGTATCTTTTTACCATATTTTTTACAAAGAATGTCTTGCATATCCATAACTAGGTAGTAAAAAAAACGCACTGAAATTACAGAAAAATTTGCTACATCAATGTAGAAATGTACGTATGTACAATCTTACATTATTTTCAAAACCATTCTGCAAATTTTCCAAATGAGTAATATTTTGTCACATTTTAACCTTATTTCCAAAATGAAACATCTGTTTTTAAATGGTATGTGGAATCAGCTCCTTTTGTACAGAAGAATACACTATAACATTATTTGAAATATGCGCACGAAACGCTATTGGTCCGATTATCAATATGGTTCCCGTTGCGTCGAAAGCATATGATTGGTTACTGCAAAAGCTGCGCAACAGCATACCTTGACGTAAGTGACACCTATTGGAACAGCACCGAACTCAATCAAATAACTATAAAGACAACTGCTACAGTCATTTAGGTAAGTTCAGCAATCTCCGATAGATGTCGAGGTAGAATTAACAAGGAATATCGGAGCTAGGAAACTATAACTCTACTAAGTTTAAACCTGCTTCTGGACATGCACCGCTCCTTCGCCCATTTCTAGGTTGAATAAATAAGTACAAAGTATTTAGGTATGAATCTTTCCTTAAAAATGTTGTAATAATTTCATTTCTTGTTATTTTTTATAAATGTTTCATTTTATTTTATACTTTATTTGAATAAATGTTTAGTTTTCATTAATGCTATTTTTATTGTTTAAAAGTAGTTTTTCTCCATCTAGCGATAGTGGTGTTAACTCACGGCTAACATTAACTTATAGGTGTCCACTAAACAACAATTATTCTATAATATTGCCGCCCTACGCCAGATGGCGGCAGATTTTGTGGTAGAATTTAATTCTAGGTTAGTAGATTTTAGTAGTCTGTGATCATTCGGGCAGCAGTGCTCAGTGTTGCCACATGAGTGTAACGAAATGTCCCTCACACTGGAACAAAATGTCCCATATTTTCTTTGAAAATCCCGCCAAATTTAAATTGTTTAAATTTAACATCGTTTTAAATTTGCCGTTAATTTAGTAAGTCTTTATTCTTTTAATGTAATATAGGTAATAAAATATATAAAAAAACTCTATTTAAACCAAAACTTTTATTAAAATTATACACATATACAAGTACGTAGTATAACAATAAACGATGACGAAGAAACTCAACATGTATATAAAAAAATATAACACAGACAACATAATTAAGTAACTCACATTGAAAAAAAAAACACTGTCAAATTAATTTCTTACGTCTTTATTCGTATGCCTCTTTAATAATTCATCAGTTGATAATCAATGTCCGTTTTTTTTCTTGTTGCAAAGAGCTACCAAATCACACACATTGCATTTAATGTTCTGAATCCGGAGAAGATAATATAAAAATGGCATAAATGTAAATAAATGTAAACAAACACAAAACTTCACAAATTTTAAAGCACAGTAACTGAGCTTCTACTAACACATTAGAATACTAACACTAATTTGTTGAGACTTGAAGGACGGACAGACAGAGACGGAATTACACAAATGATAATCGAACTTTCAGTTTTCTATACTAGAGTGCACTATAATGTCTGTCCTCGACGTTAGAATGTTAGATGGCGACATAAATGTTGTAAATTCCTAAGAACGTCCTAATTCAAAAAATTTTTGTTTTCTTTTTTTACCACCAGATGGTAAAAATATCAAGCAGCAAAAATCCCTCAAAATGATGTAAATATCCCTTTGATCCCTCGTGTACTTAAAAATCCCGCTAATCGGGATATATCCCTCGAAACGGCAACACTGGCAGTGCTTCCAAAACTACTGTCTCTTCCTTAGAGTAGGAAAGATATATATTGTAAGGAGTCGTAACGCTACTGCCAATGGTGAAGCCGCCTGCCACCAGAGAGCAAGCGCGAGTGGCGGAACATATGTACAATATGTAGGTGTCAAGTTTATCACATCAAAGGAATAAAACGATACAAAACTGGTATTTTTCCAAAAACAGCTTCATAATAATACAATTAATATTCACTATCATAAATATATTTACTCATATCTTACATACCAGAATTTATTCTACATTCTATATAATATAACACCATAATCGATGTACCTACGCCCATGGAAAAAGTGTCATTTCGGATGCACTGTTCTATATTCAATGAAGAAAAGATGAATGAAAATTTCAATCAAATAACGTGCAAATTGCATACCAGAAAATGATATACTATGCTTCTCATTATCATTGCATGCACACGGACATAATTAAGTAAATAATAGGCCTACAGTTAATTTAACTAGGTAAATGAAAACTGCATATACTTTAACCTGCAAAGCGTCACTCCTTTCAATTTTTTCCCGCTGTGATTTTTACAGTAGTTTATAGAATATGATACCATCATGTAGGTACATTACATAAATTAGCACTAAATCACTTATAAATCTATTGGAAAATTTCATTTTGCTCTCTACCGTTTGTGTGCCACCACCGCAATGGCGTCTTAGGTAGAGATGGGTCGTTATTTGTGTAACGTTGTTTTGTCGCGGTATTTTTATGTAACGTACCGTCGCGCTACAAAATGCTAAAATAACCGGTTACCTGCAACGAGCACCATCACTCGCTTTGAGCAACGACTGCGCGTGCAACGGATCTGCCTCGTCGCTGCAACGCAACGGATCTTTTACAACTTTCAGTAGTTTCTATAATATCTACTTTTACAACTTTTGTTTTTCAGAAAAATAATTATAAATGGTAGATGTTTTTAATGTTTTATTTGGAGCCCTATTTCATAATTTATAAGTACCTACAGTAGAAAAATAAAATAATTCTTCATATTTATATAAAACAAAAGTTAACACACCTTATATCACACCGTATTTAAAGAAGTATGCGGTTTCATAAATTAATATAGGTATGTATGTTATTCTTATTGGTGTCTATTTATTGAAGAAATATAAGAACCTAATTAACCTATATATAACTAGAACTAGTAGAACTAACAAATTGCCAACGCGACTAAAGAACTGAATAGATTACGTTACATTACCCTCTGAAATACCTGAGATCGGACAGCGCTACGCGACAAACGCACTGAACTATACATAATAAATGGAAGACCAATACAGATATATGCGCGTGAACAAAATGCTTCAATCATGCGATTGAAGGTCCCGGGGTTCTGCGTCGCCGCAGTAGAAATCTAGTATTAAAAGTATGTTGGTGATTGAGTCAGAATGCTTCTTGTGGACGGTATGCGCCGACGCGATTTTTCTTTGATTTGTCTCCCGTAGCGGGAGGTCTTGGATTAGTGCAGAATTTCAGAGCCGGTGTCCAGCTTTTTTAGCGGTTATTATGTAGTACTTTGTAACATAAACAATTCGTGATAAGATAAAGAATAAAGCAATATGGTCCGGTCTTGTTCCAGTTTGTTACCTATATTTTGGGTAAGTACCTTGTTCTTGTCCATTCTGTAAAATATACTATCCTCTAAATATCGGCGACAACTCCGAGTTTTAATTGGGATCTTTTCTCTTACCGTGGGTAATTTTGCCTGAAAAATGTTCGTTAGGCTATACTTTCCGAGGTATCTACTAACAGTACTAACTCTACATGATAAATATAAACATAGAATTCATTGGATATTCTGGATACAAAATTGTCTAACCTCACCTTTTTTTCCGTAATTTTTTAGCGAATTTTAAAGTTTATTACTATATTTGTGAATCTACCTAAATAATATGTTAAACAATCCAAATTATGTGCGTTACTGATATGAACTTGATCTATTTAAAAATATGTTACATATTACCGTAAGTACTTTTTATAAATACAACTTTGTCAAATAAGTAAGCGTGAACTGTAAAATGTGAGACTAGTCAAATTTAAAAATCTTGGCACTATATGACCACTGAAATGTATTATACTTAAAATAATAGAATGGGGTAGCAAAACATCTGTTATTTTGACTTTTTATGGAATGTAAAACTTGCACTAGCACCAATGTAAAGTCGCAGTCTGTATAATAACAACAGTGGAAGATACCTATATATTATTTGCTAATTTCAAGCTGCACAAAGAAAATATGTATACTTATGTCAGTTGTGCAAACAGCTATACAGTAAGCATTTTCCAGACTTACAATAAGAAAGGGGGACACATCCACTATCGCTATGTGAAGTAAAGACCATGCTTGATTTACTGTTCACTTGTACATTGAATATACATATTATACTTTATCTTGCGTACACTGTGTGACACAAGCAATAAACCAATAGAAAGTAATTCGTATTGATATGAGAAAACTGAAGAATCGGTTAAATATCGGTATAACTTCATCATCGGTGGAAAAATATGCCGGAGTACTTTGTACCCTTATATTAAGAAAAACAACCAAACGGACATTTTTGTATGCAAAATTGTGATCAGACAGGCAAACTTACCATGTCAATAAGAATAATAATGTACCTATTGCTTAAGAATACATCTCTCAAATTATTTTCAGGTTGACTTCGAAAAGGTATTTTACCTTGGCTAAAGGCTATTGGTAGAAATTCTCAAATCGAGAAGCTGAGCTATAGCAATGTGATTTGCAGTGAACATTTTGCTGATACAGATTTTATGTATGAGGGGGACATGAAACGTCTGAAACCTGATGTAGTTCCAACCCTGAAATTAGGCCCTCGAAAACATTTATCTTCTATAGTCCACCCAGTGCCATGGTAGATATAATAATTTCGTATCTTCATGATTTCTGGAATAATTCTATAATTTGGTTTTAGTATTGATGTAGATATCCGTAGTACTTCATCTGGCATTTCAGCGTATGGTCAAATGGCATCTCAGATGTATATAGAAGCAGATAAAGAAAATATAGATATTTTACAGAAAAGGTATCATTTTAAATTTAAACTTACCTGAGAATATTAAAAGCAGTACCACTTTAAATACATTGAAGAGTAGGCTTAAAAAGTATTTATTGGATGAGTAGACATTCGTATTGCCCGTTGAAAGTGTCCAGCCTGAATTTAAATTTAATTTTAAGTACTTGTTTTTAAAGTCATGTAATACCGATTGTTATATGTTCTCTGACTGTTTTATTTATTTAAGTGAAATTTTATAGTATTAGGTACTCATTTTGGTTTGTATATTTTTTGTTTTTTGTTACATTTTATTGCGTTGCCTAATTTAAGTTACTTGTATCAAAGGCAAAGACTACACAAACGTGTGAATCTAAAATACATGATTTCTCAATAAAGTATTTAATGTAAGTTGTTACTGTATATTTCTTTATTCCTCCAATAATAAATACCTTCTACTTTGTCACTGATCTTAGTGATCTTGTAATACTAATATTAGTCTATACCTATATTAAATTCACTAGAGTATTTACAACTTGACCAAAAAAGTATTTATCAGGTTTCACTTTTAGCTTTTATTCATATTCAAATTATATTTCGATCTCTGAGGTAGAAAATATGACTCCCTTTTTTGGTGGACTCTGTAATCAATTCTCAATATGATCGTACACATTATCAAGAACGTTTACTAGAAGAAAATTGAAAATTAAATAATTATGTTTTGAGCATGATAACTTTTATGTTCTTTAATAAAAATTAAGACAAAGGTTAACTGTATAAGAAATGTCAATCTATACTCGAATATTTTTGGTGATTTCTGAAAATAAAGCCAAATTAAAAATACTTGTAATAAAAATAGAGCCGGCCCTGGCTTTCTACACAATGCGATTGCGCTCCTCCCCGGGGTCGCCATACTTGCGCGAGATTCAATTTGAAGTACAAATAGGTATAGACATTGGCATTCCATTTATATGTAGAGTTCAGTGGACAAACGCGATCGCTTTTACTCTCGTTCCGTTTGCAGAGCTAGTCGGATCATGTAGTTTCTGTCGCTCCAAAATAGCGTTTTTTTGTTGCGGTATTTTTCTGGAGCGGTCGCGCTTGCAACGCTACATAAGTGGAACCGCTTTTCACATCTCTAGTCTTAGGCACAACAGTGTAGTTTATCTATGGGCACAACTTGTTAGCGTGGCGATTATGCGCTGTTACGAGTCCTCACCATCTATCTTTCCTAGTCTAAGGTCTCTTCAGAACTACTGTTTCTTGCCTTCTTGGTTTCTTTCCCTGTTCTTTGTCCGAACATTAGACTAGGAAAGATAGATACAATATATATCTTTCCTACTCTAAGATCCGAACTGCTAAATCTACTGCAAAGCATATAGATCAATGGTTTTATTAAGGAATATTACCCCCTCGCTTTTCAAAATGTCGATCGAGGCGAATATTCAATTTTACGGAATATGCCCCCCCACTTTTCAAAATTCTGGATATCCTCCCCCCCCCCCCGCTTTCGGCCGGGTCACGATTTTCTCTCGACGGCCCTGTGTTTCATTACTTCCCTGTTTTCTACTGTTTTTTTTTATTATCTACAGTTTCTTCGCCTAACGGAGTTGGCAACACTGTATAGTGTATGACCCTGCCTGTCAGACTGTCACGCTGTCAGACGTCAGTCGTCGGCATGGGGGTGAAAGTAGAATTCAGAGAATGTAAACAAGCATGGCGTCGATCCAGGCAGAAATGTCAAGTCGGCGAATTATTTCCGTCAAGGAAAATCTGTCATCTGTGTTCTAATATGACATAATTCATAACTTAACCTATGAATAGGTATTTAACAATGTAGACTGTTGCTATGATTCCCAGATAAACAATTTATCTGAGATGTAAATACTTTGTTCAGTTCATTAAAAAAAGTATAGTTGTTAATTGTTAATTGCTAGGTAGGTCCGTTTTTTGGTACTACATATTGATAAACTTCACCTGTAATAAGTAAGAAAGTCTGTGGTAATTACCTATCATTTTAATTTTGGATTGAATTTTGATTCCCTCTTCCAACCAGCTAAACAATTTTATATTTTTCAGGAGTACTTACATTCCCCTTATTTGGACATACTATAATTGTAATGGCCCTGTATTGGCATGCAATAATTTTTGTTTTAATGGTGACCAAAAAGAGAAGTTGCAGCAATTTTGATCCAGCTAGAGTAACAAAAATTTTGATTTTGTGTAGGTATGTTCGCACAAAATTTTCATTTTATTAAAATTACCAGAGACTTTCATTTTCAGATATGGTGTGTGAAGGCAATGATGCGTACAGCTTACATAAACATAAGATCAATATCACGGCTTATAAGTAATGATCAACTGTGATATATTACTATACCTTTGTAAATGTAGTCCGTACTTTTGTGAGGTAACCTTGTTACTTACTATATTTTGAATTTGAGAAAACTATAATGAATCCACAAAAAAAATACTCCTGCAAATATCCTAGTTGCGAAAATAGTTATTATTGGACAAAAGGTGCAAAAAAAGTAGTAAATAAACGGTTTTATAGATTTCCTTTAAATCATAAACGTGCCCTTGTTTGGAAACAAGTATGCAAAATAGACTTGCATAAAGCCTGTAGAAACTTTTATGTTTGTGAAGAGCACTTTCGAAGCAATGACTTCGTCAATGTCTCAAAACATTTGCTTCTTCCAAATGCCGCTCCACGTCCTATTAATGAACAGGAAAACCAAGTGCCTATTTCTAATGAGAATGTTATAATTGATGATAGTGCAAATAATAATAATACTGAGCAGTCAAATAGTGTTAATATGGTAATGTCGGTTTTTAATGATCATGATTATTTTATAAATAATTCAAACAACTTTTCTGATAAGCAGGCCAATTCACCCCCATTCACATACAAAAGTAGTCAGTAAGTACAATTTTATGTATTTCACTATAGTTTTATAATGTATTAATTTTAAATTTCGTTTTGTGTGTCTTGTTGGCCAATTATAAGTTAACCGGCCACTGCCTATAGGCAGTTTTTTTGTTAATTTTATTTTTATATGTTATATTGTTGATTATTTAATTGTTAAAATTGTTACAAGTGTAATAATTGGAGCTGCATTTATGTAGACAAATATTTTTAAATATATATTTATATATTTTTGTTTTCAAATCATTGTATCATTTTTCCCTGTCTAAATATTTCGCAGGTACACACGCCATCTTTGACTTTTTATTAATTAACAGGCCAGATAGAAAGAATTTCTTTTAGAGATTTATGTTAAATTCATGAATGAGCGGAAGGTAATATTTTACATAAAAAAAAGAAAATTTTCTTCACAAGGTCTGGTAACATTGAAAAGTTTAAGATGTCGAGTATCTGTAATGCGTAGATAAGATCGGGCACAAATTTGAAATTCAATATTCCCGCACAAATTTCTAATTCAATATTCCCGCATATTGCCTAGTTCTTCCAGGCGACTACCAGATGGCGAGCCAAACTTTGTTGTGGCTCTTAAAGCACTGGCTTGCGCTTCTCCTGAGTATATGTTCTGTGGTCGTCGGTAGCCATAATAACCACGAATATAAATTCTTTGGGGTAGCCGTCCTAATTTTCAGATGTGAATTAGTGCATAGATTAAAGTTATATTGAATTAGTGTATTATACTTACATTAACCGTCAACAGTAACAACGGAAAACCGCCAGTATGCCTACCTTCCAACCCATCATCACTAGAGAGCTGCCGAAAGTGGATATCAGAATCGGCCACTACGAAATGGAGGCCACGATCCGTACAGGTTCCGCTCGTAACATGATAAGGGATGGACTGCTCCCTTATTCTGTGAACCCCCAGCACACCACAGAATTTCTCATGGGTGGCGACTGTCCAGTCACATCGATAGGCACCATGATGCTGCCTATTAATATTAAAAACAAGATCTTCATGGAAAAGTTTTACGTCATCCCGGGACTAAGCGATAAAATTATCCTTGGGTCGGAAATGTTTCGCAACAATGGATGCACAATCAGTTTTGCGAACGGGACGTTAACGTTCGCGGACTATCCAGGCGTCGTGGCTGACATCAAGCCGCTTTGCGGCAGCCCGACGTTTTACACGCCGTAGAGCAGCTCCTCAGCTTCATCCCTATGCGACAGGACGCTTAGTGCTGTGAAATGCGGTTTATACTAATGGTGATAGTGATAAAACCCCTTACACCCCCCTTTTCCCCGTGAGCGACAGGTGCTGCAAGCCCTAGACACTGACAAATGGACCTGAAGTAAAACAAGTGTATAAGGTAACTGTGACAATTTGAAAATTATGTTTAATTTTTTCCTCTACTTTTAAATGGGACGTAAAATTTTAGTTCTTGCCTTTTCTAGTTGAATGTTACCTATATAGGCACACAATATGTATTTTTTTTATATTCATATTTTTGTAAGTATATAGATATGTTTTATATACCACTTATATATACAGGTACTTGAGTTAATATTTATTTTCGTTGTTATAAAGAATTATGTTTATTTTTGTTTTGTTCTTAAACAAAACGCACTCACGACCTTTACAATATAAAATTTTCTTAAATATTTGTATGCTTTAATATATTTGTATACCTACATATACCTATGTTGTTCCACATATCAGATTTTAGTATTTTAGAACCTTATGAAGTACTATCTTTGTAACTCAATACGCAAAAGGTGAACTTTTTCCACCATGCGAGTTCAGATCTAATGTACAACAAATTTCTTTGTAATTGATCCAACACACAGGATTACTTTACACTTTCCCAATCATATACCTATTCAAATTCTACACATTTTCTCTTTCCAAAATAGTATTTTGATATTAAATATTATTATACCCAATATTATATTCAACTTGTACGTATCTTAAGAAATAAATTAAATGTACAAAACCACACGGCACTCGAAAATATCAGTCTCCACGATAGGCATGCCGCTATTCAAGTAAGCATAATCAATCCCCCCTTCGATCTCCAAACCAAAATATAAATAAAAAGTCATCTACTATTTTTTCGGCTATTTCAAAACTCGACAAAGAGCGATTTGTGTATTGGGCCAAGAAGCCCAGACGAAGCTACTCGTTTACCGTTGTATTCGTTTATTAGACTCTAAACACTTGAATATGTTAGTCCATTCCATCTTAGGATAAGCATGACTAAATGTATCCCACCCTCTAGGGAATAATTTTCTTTTTCATACCTGTCTTAGCACGTGGATTGTAATATTATGAATTACCATCAAAGCCAACTATTCTAGCATGAAACCGTTTAACACACACGTCAGATTTCACTAAATTATAAGAAAAACTCTAAGAAAATCTACAAAGCAAGTGCCTGTACCTTTGACCGTCAAAGTTCCGCTGTTTCCATAAATAACAAAATATGATGCATGAGATCATTCAGGGGCTCAATTCTCGAAATTATTTCTATGGAAAATTGGTACATTTCCCAATTCCCGATTGAAAATCTTGAACGAACCGAAATTTTAGCAGAAAGGCCACAAGGAAAAATACTGCAAAGAGAAGATCTGTTTTTGGTACTGAGTGATAGGCTTTTCATAAAATTATTAAGCCTACCAAAGGACTAACACAGGAGCTGATATGGAACAAACATGTCGAGCATGTATGTTTACTACTTAATAATGCTTACTTTGCTATATTGCAAGTGCAAAGTTCATTAGATTAGGGATGGCTGATCCCAATATTTTTACGGATCAGTTCGGACCTAATCCAGTCCAGAGAAGAACCTAGTCCAAAAATCAGTTCCAGTTCCTAGTTCCTAGTTCATAAAAAATTACCGTAAAAAACAACATTTTTCAGATTTGTGCTACCGAATTAAGAATACTAAAAGTAAATCCGAGATTCCCTGGTAGCACACACATGATGGAACCAGTCGTAGGTCAAGAACGCTCTTATAAATTATTTTTTTTTAAATTGGTAAGTAATATAAAATCAGTTTTTTTTTACTCTGAAATGTTCCCAATAGATTACTGTTTGTAATTTGATACTATTATTTATTTATCGTTGTTTTAGGTAGCACCACTTTTAGTGATTAAAAAAATAATTTTATGTAATTTTCGTTGCATCATGGTTATATGTCCAGTATTAGTTTACATGTTCTTTATTAATATACTCTTTGTACACATGTGTATTATGTAATAATAGCAATAACATTTTAATTATTTGCAGGAGATTCTGGATATCCTTTGAGACTTTGGCTGTTAACACCAATCAGAGATCCACTACCAGGTTCTCCGGAAATTGCATTTAATAGGGCTTTTAAAAGAACTCGCAACAGCATTGACAGATGCAACGGATTAATAAAAATAAGATTCCGTTATCTATTAAAGGACAAGAGTCTGCTTACACTGTGCTTCAAAATAGTTAACGCCTGTGTTGTTCTGCACAACATGTGTATTGAGCATAATGTACCTGAACCCAAAGATGTTTAATACAAAAGATCTTTGCCTGAACCTAAGCCTGAAGAAGGTGATGCAATTATAGATTTTGGGCTCTTTAATAATAAGAATTATGAAGATCCAAATGAAGATGGTCCTCAACATGGGCAAAATATTCATTCGTTGGCAGGTAGAAATCTGCAAAGACGTATTGTACATAATTAGATTTATTTAACAAATTAACCAAATTAAAAGTTATATGTCAATGTAAAAAGAAAATTAAAAATATGTTAAAAACTGATTTTTGCGTTCTTTGTTTCAAATAGTAGTAGAAAGTCAATAATTCACATTACATTAATAGTGTGTACTTCATAAACACTAAACAGATAAATAATGTATCTGACAAATTAAAATTTTCAAAATGAAATTAGTGTTACAATGGTTTGTCTATACATTCATTCCTGTACCATAGAGAAATTGAAATCAGAATATTTTAAAAGCACACATGTACCAACAGATGGACAGTAAAATTTAATTGCTCTTGTGACTGGTTTATCATAATGTCTGTCGATGACCCACCTTGTTCCAGAGTAGGATCGCTAGCTCAATCGGTAAGATGCTTGATAGAGCAATAATTAAGTAGGTAAGTATAGATAAAATCTTTATTTCAAACTTAATTTCTTCGAATATGTTATTACAAAATACAAGTATAACTAACCATGCTCAAAAATAATAAATGCTTATACTACATATTATGTCCTTGACTGCAAATATGCCTAATGTAGAAGAGGACGTAGGAGGTGAAGAACTGGATTTTGACATTATGAAAATCTTGAAACTGAAACTAGATAGAAACCTCAATCTAGCTGCTGCGCTGCTGGAAGAAATCTGCACCATAGAATATTATACATACAAATAGAACCTACTTTTAAAAATGTGGTGTCAATAATATTCAGCAGGTCTTAAAGTATTATTTATATTAGAACAGTATTTATGTAAGGGGGCCGCAATTTGAAGCGGGGGGCCTGCGCCCTGGATATCATGGCGCGTTATGAAGTCCAGGTTTATTTGTGAAGTTCGTGTTTCCAACGTACTTATATCATGAATATTTTACAGTGAATTTTGTTTTGTTTGCTTATGTGGTGAGATTCAAAGATTGAAAATTACTATTTTCATAGATCCATAGATGCCTAGTTTTTCTTTTTAGATTTTTCATAGTACTTTCCTGCTGTTTATGAAATCCTATAAAAAGTGCTTTTTCTATCATGAATGTACCAAAAATTAACTCGAATTTAAGTATCTGTACCACTCAAATTAATAGTAATCAGATCTGAAGCCAATCAATAATTTTTCGTCAATCTATCTCCGAATCCGTACCTAAGTAGCTTAAATAAACAATGGCCAAAGATTATACAATTAAAAAGATAGGACAGCCGGCGGAAAACTTATTATACTTTAACAATGGCGCATTGACCTCGACATTTAAATTGGAGTTCTCGCGCAGTTGCCACAAAGTATTGGAGAAGGTAACATAAGAAAGAGAGGCCAATAGTGAAAAATGGACAACACTGTCCTGATAGAACGACCGAACTCCGCTGATTGTCAGTACCCAAGGTCATTAAAAAAACAGGTTGCTTTGTAATACATGTCACATGAAGTATTTCTATGTTTATAGGTATATCTACTTGGTTAGGATAGAATTGTACATTGCAACAATAATTTTTTGGAAATGTTTTTCTATAAAATGAGGAAGAAACAGCCACACGCAGCTGTCATCGAGGTCTATACGTGACGTAACACATGTCGATTCTGATGAGGCAACCTATCTTTTAGTAAGCTTGGTCAAATTAATTTAATGCGTACCCAACAAATCCCGAAACCGTTTTCGCTGGATGTCGTGTCCTTTTAAATTGGAGTTCACAACTGTCTTCGTGACAGTTCCTATCTTGTTAGTTCTCTAATCTTTGCAATAGCTATAAAGACACATATTTTTTATAAAACCGAGTGGATTTAATAGTCTGATCGAACATCTGATTCTCGGTTTGTGGACAACCACACAAGTTAAATGTTCAAAAAAACGTCTAAGCCATTAAAGTGTAAATAAGTCACCTTAACGTGGCCAACATTAACCGGTTCAACACAAAAACACAGCTATGAACACGTGATATTCAAGAATTCATGTTAGCCAACTCAGCGCAGACAAAAAACCTTTTTAGTCATATCTCTCCCTGTGGCATCTTCTACACGTAAGAATTTTTAAATAAATATTAAAATATCTAAATCATCATGTAACATTTTAACTTTTATTTAATTCCAAAATGAAAACTAAGTAAAGGAGGGATTGCCATGTATTTTATTTTGTGTTCAAACTATTTTTTTTTACGTTAAAAATGTCAAAATATTTTGTAACATGTTAAAGTGTAGTATGTAATAGACGTATTATTATATCTAGGTCCCTTTATTTTCGACTTTTACCGACATCTAATAAAAGAAGTATTTTTGTTTAATACCTAATAATTGTGTATTTAAGAGGTAACCTTGTCTAACCTAACATTTTACGATACTTGTAATTTTTAGGTTTTCGTAACTCAATTTTAACGTTTGAACGATGTCGGGAGGTCTAGAGGTCCTGAGCCTTAGAGAAGATGATGTTACCAAGATGTTGGCCGCTGGCACTCACCTTGGTACATCAAACGTAGATTTCCAGATGGAACAGTACATTTACAAACGACGTGCCGATGGAGTACATATCGTCAACCTCCGTAAAACCTGGGAAAAACTGCTCTTGGCAGCTCGTGCCATTGTGGCTATCGAACACCCAGGAGAAGTGTTTGTAATTTCGTCTCGTCCCTATGGGCAACGGGCGGTCCTTAAATTCGCTACGCATACTGGGGCCACCCCAATTGCAGGGAGGTTCACACCAGGTAAGTTGACTCATATTTGTGTAATTTTAAGCATTTGTTTGTCTAAAAGTGTCTTGTGTCTCATCTACTTACAAATTTGTGGCCATTTCTGTTAGATCTTCCTATTCAAAGATGAAACATACTAAACACTGATTGTTATTTATGTTGTACGTTTACATTGCAATTTTCCACTGGATAAAAAATGGCTGTCCGTTCGAGATGCTCAAAAGTTTTTAAAGATGCCATTGCTGGGTTTCTAATGAAAGTTATGTGTTTTGTCACATATCGATTGTCAAAATTTTGTTCATTTTTATGTATATTAAACTGTTCTAAATGTGAAAATTTACAAAACATATATCGTAAACAGTGTAATTTACATAGAAATCGAAAAAGATTAAAATTCGTGTGCAGACAATAAATATTTTGAAAGGTTTATTTCTGTGATAAGATATTAAAAATGTTAATTTCGTTTAGTATATGATTGCAGGTAATTCCATATTTACATACTTATACCTACATTTACAGCCGGTTTTACAATCACAAGTTAACTTTCATTTAACTCTTACCTGCAGGTTAACTACAACTTTACTGACACTTCCGTTTTTCAATATTAACACATTCGCGGACACTCATTTTTATTGATATGTGCCTAACGCGACACTGCCGGCATAAGCCCCTAGGGACACTGACGTTATATGCCGCAAAAACTTAGTACGCTCTAGATACGCTTGTCGGCATATCACGTTAATTTTACATGTAATAAGGTATAAAGTGTCCCACTAGGCACCTTGGGTAAAAAAATAATGACAAAATTCCTAATAGTTTGTTGGTGATGAAAAAATTTGGTCAGGCGATCTAGGGACCATGTTTGGCGGGTTTCTCTCTGATAATAATAATATTTATTCATCCTTAGAAATTTTACATTATAGACAAGTCAATAAATAAACACAATTTGTGCCTGTGTACATTAAATCTAGTTAATAAATTCAGTCTTTAAGTCAAATGGATGAAGATAAGAAATTATGACACAAAAACGTCATCTACAATAAAATGGTAAATTACAAACATAGGATGATACAAACGACAGGTACATGTATTAGAATTAAAGAGAATAATAAAATTAATTTACAGTGGCAAAAATAATGTCTCCATTTTCACCAATAAGTTGAAAGAACTCCTGTATACTGTAAAGGCAGTTTTGTGTTAATGTGTTTTTGAGTTTATTTTTAAATTTAATCATTGTGAGGTTACGGAAGTGTGGTGGTAAAGAATTGAATTCTGATTCCTGTGCATATTTTATAATTTATTCATATGTGAAATGGTATGAAGAGCTTGAAAGTGAGGACGAAGATTCCACCAGATAAAAGGGTACGATACGTATAATACAGATGATTCCATATGGGATCCAGAATACACGTTTATGTATTGTAGTGATGATGATTAAGTAGTTGTAATTTCATTTATTAAAAGTTTTTATACTAAAATCAAATTAATGTTTTTATTTTTTTTTTTTTTACATTCGGCATATGACGTCAGTGTCCTACTATAGCTAAGATGCTTCTTCTGGGACATGATGTTATATGACGCAGACTGTTTTTCCAATATATCTAATTCTTCAGAAAATTCTGATTTTAAAGCTATATGTTGCATTTCTGTATCTATACTAATAATGATTTTAATCATGGTGTCAATTTCAGCACATCTCAATATTTTTAATTGCCCTGCTGGAGCGAAGGACAATGACGTGATATGACGTCAGTGTCCTTCAACGTGTTAAGTTAAGTGATGATTTGTAAACGAGAGGTGAATAAAATTTATAATGTTGGTACTAGAAAAATGGGTAAAATATACAATATAAAATGTATGAATTTTTGTTAGTCATGTCACCTGCTAGCTGTCAAATATAAATATCAGAAGCGATTTATAAGTTAGTGGTTTATTATTAAGTATGTAGTACTTAATGTTTGCAATTTTTTATAAATAATATCTTTAATATAATTTATTCTATATTCTACTATAAAATATAGAAACGTTTCTTTTAACAATCAAAATTTAAAACACGTTTTTAAGTATTACGTCATCTATAATAAAAGATGCGCAAATTTTTTTGCTTGTTTGTAGGATGGGCGATTAATTCTTCGTATTTCCTCTAATACAGTTTTTGCTGTTCTGGCGACAGTCCGAATTTATTTAAAAAATCTGCTCTATCGTATTCTTCAAAAAAGTTAGGTCTGTACCAGATTACCTTGGGCCTTCTTGGCTCCTCATCACTGCTACTATATGCATTTACTTCGTAGATATCCCGTTTTTAACAAAATATCAAAAACCTGTTTTGTGAGTTATTTTATAGGTTGTAAATTGCTAGTAAACATCCAACTTCTATTTTACTCACACCTCACTTTCTAGTAATGTTAACTATTAGGTAATTACGACCTTGAAAATGACCAGCTATTGTAAAACCAACTGGGTGATTTTTAGGGTAATTTACTTCATGTTTCTTTTATATTCTAGGTGCGTTTACCAATCAGATCCAAGCCGCCTTCCGCGAACCTCGCCTTTTGATTGTTACTGATCCTTCTTTCGATCACCAGCCTATCACAGAAGCATCATATGTAAACATCCCAGTCATCGCACTTTGCAACACTGATTCTCCATTGAGATTTGTTGATATCGCTATTCCCGGAAACAACAAGTCTCCACATAGTATTGGTCTTTTGTGGTGGCTTTTAGCACGCGAGGTAAGTCATTAATTTTCTTGGTACATTATCAAGGATGTGTTCTAGTTTAATTTTAAACTCGAAATAATTCATGTTTATGAAGTGCTTTATAGCCACCAGGGATTGAAAATATGATACTTATATAAATGTCAAAATATCCGGTAAATATACGGTGTGTCCCAATTTTCATGAAGCCACCCTTCTCGCTCATCTGATATTAGAATATTTTGAAATTTTGGTGGTGAATATTCAGTATATCTCACTTTTCATGACGCTCATAAATTAAATGTTATAATCATGAAAAAACCACTCAGATTTTCATATTTCAGACCATGTGGATTACAGAAATGAAAGTCTTTCAGTTCCGTCAATCTGTTTGTGATATATCTAAAAAAACTGCTGGACTGAGAACAATCAAATTTGCTAGATTGTGGACGGTACTGCTAGCGAAGAAGTAGTTAAACTTTACCTGAAAAATATATATTTCTATTTTAATGAATGGATCCTTTATTATTGAAAAATTGTGAAAATTTCAGAAAATAGTTTTTTGATAAAATTGGGGGCCTTTTTTCCTAGCTAATGGATACCCCTACTTTAAGTAACCACCCTGTATAAATAAAGAGGGAAATTCTATGTAAATACTTTCACAATTTTTTTTTAATGCGATCGTACATTAGAAAGTGATTGTGTTTTTTAAATTATGGTTTTTTGTACTTTCGCCGAATATAATCACTAAAATATAATACGTCTAAATGATGACAAAAACAGTTCCCAAAATACTGAAATATCCATGATATTACATAATTTTTCCACCTGAACTAGCATAACATTAACCACTGAACCCTTTACTAAAAGAAAACCCTAACCATACTTTATTTCATTTCAAGGTACTTCGTCTCCGTGGAATAATCGCCCGTGATACCAAATGGGATGTAGTAGTGGATTTATTCTTTTACCGCGAACCTGAAGAAGCTGAAAAAGAAGAACAAGCTGCCAAGGAGGCTGTTGCTGCTGTTGTTAAACCACCAGAAATAGCTGCACCACTTGATGCCCCAGAACTTGACTGGAACACCACTGAAACTACCGATTGGGCAACCGAACCAGCTGCTCCAGTTGTCCCGGTCGCTGGAACTCCCGCTTATACTGTAGGTGCAACAGATGATTGGGCAGCAGAAGTTGTTGCTCAAGAACAGTGGTCGACTACCAGTACTGCGCAAACAGCTCCCGCCCCTAACTGGGGAGGATCCACCGATTGGCACTGAGTAATAGTAATTATTAAATGACATGTGATCTACGATTTTGTATAAATAAAAAAGATTTACATGGTCACTCTTATTTATTATTCATTAACAAACAAATTTCATTCTCCAGCCAAGCTATTGATTCTCACATTTCAGACCATAGCGCCCAGTACGTCACTAAATTTAAATATAAATAAAACAAACGATACTTTTACAGGGTTCGGACTCGTATGGAAAACCTGGAGAACCTGGAAAATTCAGGGAATTTAAAAATCTTTAAAAAGACCTGGAAATATGGGAATTTTACAAATTGTATAAAAAATTCAGGCATCTCGATATGGAAAACCATTGATTTCTTAAGAATTTTCACTGATTCAATTCAAGGAATCATTTGATGTCAAATAAGAAATTACTTCACAAAAAAATATGAAAATTACTATTTTTGGTTATGGAAAACCTGGAAAATGCAGGGAATTTTTTCAGCTTCGCAGAGTCTGAACCCTGTTTTATAAAAGAGATTACAGTGACAATAATATACATTCACTTTTTCAAGCTTTAAATCAAGAATCCTGGGAACAAGTTTGCGCACAGGCCGATACGGATTCAAAATGGGATAATTTTATAAGTACCTTTTTTCACTACTTTTGTATACATACATTTCCCCATAAAACCAGCAAACCGACATTGGTCATCTCCCTAAGTACAGGAATATAGAGATTAATTAAATTTCTACAGTGTGTTATCGAAATACTTTGATGAGTGTAAAAGCGATTATCAAAATCTAAAAAAATGCTAAAATAGGTATAAAAATCTTTTGGAAATGCCAGATAACAAGCCGAAAGTTATATGGAAAATTATAAACGAGTTAATAATAATCAATCTGAAGCAATCTTTTCTGAAGGCGACCGAAAACAACTAGTCATTGAGTTCAATTCACATTTTGCCAATATCACATTGGGTAAATTTAAAAATAAATCAGAAATCCCATCACAAATACGAATCTAAAAAACCTGTTACTATAGAAGAACTGTATGCCATAGCACAAAATTTTAAAAATAAGAAATGTTCAGGGGATGATGAGGTCCCACTATTTTTATTAAAAAAATTTATATCAGCCTTTGCAGCTTCTCTGGTTAATATTATAAATACTTCTCTCGAACACAGACAATAAATACCCTAGCAATTTAAAGCACTCTATTGTAATTTCCATATATAAGGGAGACCACAATTTGATTGAAAATTATCGACCCATCAGTCTCGTCATCATTTTCAAAATTTTTTGAAAAAATATTCTACGAGAGAATACGTAGCTGTTTAATTTCTTGTGATCTATTACGTAATTTCCAGCATGGCTTTTTGAAAGGCAAATCAGTTGAAACTGCAATGTTCCGAGTTCACAGACAATTCTTAGAGCTCTGGAGGGTGGGGATATAGCTTGTGGCTTGTTTCTATACCTCTCCAAAGCCTTTGATTGCCTCAACCATGAACTTCTGATATATAAAATGTCTCGATACGGTGGTAGGGGCACCGCAGAATCATGGCTTCAATCTTAACAAACCGGTCTCAGAGTGTGGTTATCAGGAATGGTGCCTAAGAGGTTCGCTCTGACCATGTGTTTACGAGTCTGGGCGTCCCTCAGGACAGTATCCTTGGACCACTTTTATTTATTATATTTGTCAACGACCTACGAAATGCTATCGTCAGTCCCAACAATTTGATGATAAGTTATGCTGACAACAAATATATTCTAATTACAGGGAAAACTGTTGAAACAACTGTGTCTCTAAATGATACGCAGTTGTGTGAATTGGACAATTGGTATGCTAATAATAATTTAATATAAAACTCATGTTTTTTAGAACAAATCATAACAGACTAACAATTCCAAATAAGATACTATTAAACAAGGTTTCTACAAGCGTATCGAACTCTACAAAATACCTAGGAATCCACTTCGATTCCAATTTAACCTGTAACTCTCATGCTGATAACCTATGTAACAAACTTTCATCAGTTTGTTATGCCTTATGCGTCATAGCTAAGTATGTAGAATTACACCATTAACTATAAAAGCAGCATACTGCGGAAATTTCTATTCAACCCTGAAATATGATATTGGGAACACTCTTCCTGCTCTGAACAAATCTTTAAAATTCAAAAGAAATCCATCCTCCTGCTAACTTTATATATTTCAGTACACACAACCTAATTTGCCATGAATATTTCACGAGGAGAGCTTATGATTATAATTATCCCGTGCATACTTTATCCTTAACTAAAAAAGGACCACACTATACATGCATGCATATACCTTTATAACCATCTACCTAGAGATATAAAAACGTATTTCATATTTCACAACGTTCAGAAAAGAAGTTTTTATGTACATCTATAGCACTGAACCCTACACCATTGATGAATACTTATGGTCAATATAACAATTTACTTGTTATCTGTTTCTCCCTGCATCTTTTATATATTTAAATTATTCTTATTTTATTTATAGTTTTTAACTTGTGTATATGTGTATAGCGTTGCATAGTCATTTCTGTTGTTACCATGCGCCTCCGATCAAAGTACTAATAAAAGAATAATTGTATATATATAAAAAAAAAAAAGTTAAATATGATAAAATTGGTGTCAAATCTAAAAAAAAACAATAAATGGTATATAACCATCAAATCGAAAGATGCCGAAAAAAAGTCACCAATGTTATAAAAACATCCATTGACCAACATTTTTAATTTTTTTAAAATATAACTGTTTTCACATTAGTGGGCAATTTATTATACAATGTGATGAAAATATAGTTAGCTGAATGTTTATAAGTTGTAGAATGATGAGGAATATGCAATAACTTACCGTTTCTCTTGTTGTGTCATGCAGATAGGAACTGCTGCTGAATAAATGGTAGTGCCTCTTCACAAATGTTACACATTTGAAGATATAAACCGATGGGGCTGTAAGAATTTTATTATTTACAAATACCTGCCTACAGTGCCTACTGAAACATATTCTTTATAGGATTTTGCAAACAGCAGAAAAAATAACTATCTATAACCGAAAGAAAAACTTTGTGTAAAAATATTAATGAAATCTTTGCATTCTTTCGATAACCTGTATTCTGGTTATGCTAGCAAATTAAAATCCTAAAATGAATTTGTCTAATTTCTTTTTTGACAATTCTCATTTGAACACTAGAATCCACACAGTCCATTATGGCCATGCAGATTAAACTAGTATCTACATAACCCCCTATGATTATGCAGATTCAGTTAAAAATGAGAACAAAGGCCTAAAATGAATTTATTTATCTACCTTGTGTTAAGAAAATTTAATTCTAATGGAAAACATTTTCATGAAATCTCATTCTGTTTCTTAAAAATGCTTAGCCTTTGAAACGTTTTTCGCCATTATTCTGGAGCTCATCAGAAAGACATAAAGCCACTCATAAAGATGTTTCATGCAAAACCAAGACAATCTCTATGAATAAGTGTGACATAATTATATTTGACATTGACTGATAAAAACAACCTCAGTCAATGTCAAATATAATTATGTCACACTTATTCATAGAAATTGTCTTGGTTTTGTCCAGAAGGATGAAAAACGTTTCAAAGAAACAATGATAGATTTCATGAAAATGTAATCCATCAGAATGGAAATTTTTGAAGACAAGGTATACATTCATTTTAGGCCTTTGTTCTCATTTTTAACTGAATCCTCATAATCGTAGGGGGTTATGTAGATACTAGTTTAATCTGCATGACCGTAGGGGACTGTGTGGATGCTAGTGTTATAAGAAATTAGACCAAATCCATTTTAGGATTTTAATTTGCTAGCATAACCAGAATTCAGGTTATCGAAAGAATGCAAAGATTTCATTAATATTTTTACACAAAGTTTCTCTTTTAGTTAACTATAGTTATTTTTTCAGCTGTTTGCAAAATCCTATAAAGACTATGTTTCAATACAATTATAAGCAAACAAATAATAATTCATTTTTATACCTGCCTACAACTTTCATTATAACTCATATTAAAGAAGTTATAAAAATACGCTAGAAAAGAAAAACCTAATATTTTAAGTTCTTGTCTAGCAGACGAACGTCATGTCTTTATTAGATCGAGCGTTTCTCTGTTTTAAGACTTAAACTGCTATAAGTTTGGTACGGTCTATAATTTAACTTATTGAGCATTCAGGACAATTTAAAACATACCCAAAAAAATACCCAAAACATTTATGAATTTGAATATTGCACCATAAGTTCTAGACGATCTCTAATCTGTTCAGATTGTGTACGGCATCTTTAAATTTAATAGAAACTATCCACATATAAGTGCTAAAATTGTTAGTATTAAATGAAATAACTAATTCACAAATTATATATTTTTTAAATCATTATTCTCAGATTTTCTGAGAACTTCACATCACTATGCTTTTGTCACAGCAATAAAACAAAACAAATTATAGAAACATATACTCTTTTATTCACTAAAAAATTCTAAAAGCTGCACATCTTTATTTGTCCAGATTTTAAAACTTTTCCGAAGAATATTCCAATTATTTTTATAATCAACAGCTAAAATTTTAGCATCTTTATAATATATAGTTTTTACATCGTAATTTTGTATCTTGTCCAGATTAATTAAATCGCAAATATCTTTAAAATATTTAAACAACTGAAGTTTACATATGTTTAACCTTCCAGCAGGTGTGTTAATTTTCTTCTTTGTTACCCCTTGCCTTTTCCCCTCAACAGCTACTTCCAACCTAAAACAGAATGTCTAATTAACCATAATGTAAAATATCAAAGTCATAATAAAATGAGACTTAAATATAATAGACGAAG
The DNA here is from genome assembly GCA_963583905.1 of Stenurella melanura. NCBI lineage: Eukaryota > Metazoa > Arthropoda > Insecta > Coleoptera > Cerambycidae > Stenurella > Stenurella melanura. Next base: position 203,129,459 of record OY757309.1, read on the forward strand.
ATCCCAGAGCCGCCAGACCTACGTTATTTTAGCAAAGTTAATATTTTGACAATAAATAGTGTGATATGTAGTTATGAATGTATGCATATTTGCTAGCTTGAAAGCAGGGCCCTTTTACAGATAACAGGTACAAAAGTAACTGGTTTCTGGTTCTCATATACGTTTTATAGAATACTGTTAAAAACCAACATTCATTATTGCCAGACACTTTCCGTGGGCCCTAACTTCCGCCAAATGCTTTAAAGCTCGAAAAAACCCAACCTAATCTAACATAATAAATTTTTTATTTTGTTTCACTTTTAACATAGTTAGTAGTAAATATGATTCCAGCTATGTTAGGTTTGATTGGGTTTTTTCGAGCTTTAAAGCGTCTGGCAGAAGTTAGGATCCACGAAAAGTGTCTGGCAATAATGAATGTTGGTTTTTAACAGTATTCTGTCAAACATATATGAAACCAGCTATTATACTTTAACGTAGGTTAGTAAGATTTTTTTGTACCTTTTATACCTGTTATCCGTCAAAGGGCCCCGCTTTCAAGCTAACAAATATGCACCCATTCTTAACTACCTATACTATTTATTGTCAAAATATTAGCTTTGCTAAAATCTAAAATGACGTAGGTCTGGCAGTTCTGGGATCTTACTCTATAAGTACCTTTGATGAAAAAATCAAATTTCGAGCTTCATTATTCTTATATTAATTGTTACTGAAAATGTATGATGTTTGCATGTTTAATTATGCTCGTACTGTATGAGAATTACAAAATCTTGTAATGGGGGAATGGGACTTTAAACAGTATAAAAAATAATTAATTCTTTTAGAAAAATGGATTTTAGTCATTAAAGATCCCTTCCTTCTGCATCCCTTACATATGTATAAAAATTAAAATATTTACCTTTTATCTTTAATATTACACCAATAAATACTACTAGGGCAAGGATGTTTTTCAGAATCTTTAGAAAATTCAAATGCATGTGAATTAGACTGTCCGATAAGTATTCTGTTTTGAAAATATGGATGGTTCAATTCAACATTTCTTAATCGGTCATATAGAGCCCTTTCTAACGCCTCTTTACAGAAAGGTGTATTTGCTGCAATTGTGAAGCTAGATAGATATATCGGTTTTTCAAGTAATATGGACAATAATGCTCCCTGCACGCCCAAGTGACACCATCTAGACATCTTATCGCTGCACGAAACAGACAGAGTTGGGTCTCCTCTACCTAAATGAAAATATATATAGTGCTTCTAAAATATTTTGTAGTCTAATGTGGTATAATAATAAATAAACATAAAAACACATATCATGTCAAACAATTATGAATAATCGGAAGTAAGTTTTATGTACGAATAGATTTTCAAACGTGTACCTCATTAAGAACTGTTTTATCGAAACCTAAAGCAATAAGTAGTACAAAATTTGACGAAATATTTTGAAACAATTTTTTGTGTAAAGAATAAACAAGGTGACTAGATGAGTGGTGACTGAACAGCAACGCACCAAATGAAGGTTTCTTCCTAATAAGCAAATTTAGCTAACAATTTTCTTCGGCATTGGTCACTATTCAGATCAGAGGACTCGTATGAAATTAGTTTATTTTTCAGTAAGTTAGGTTAGGTTAATGCGTGAGTGGGCTCTTGTGTCAGACACTCCACCGTGACCATTAGGTCTATTGTGGCTCGCTCCTAGTTATATTGCACACAACAGTGAGAACCTGGTTCTTTTTGCAGCAAAACAGGTACACAAGACATGCTCTGCCGTTTTATCATCCTCCAGACACAGACGGCATTCGGCGTTTTCCACCAGTCCAATTCTATGTAGGTGACGATTTAGTCTGGAGTGCCCAGTGTATAGGCCAATTAGAGTTCTTAGATGTAGCCTACTTAACTCTAATAGTTTTTTTAGTTCTTGACTTCAAGGGCACAGTTTAATAATATACAGTTGGGCACTTCTCCTTATTTCTGTCCATGACCCCCATTCTTGCCATCGACGCGTGGGTTACACTCACTATGAAACAAGTTAGTTCTCGATTATGGCGCGCGAATAGAAGGTCAATTGTTCAAAAGTTGCAAAATAAGATTACCTATTGTGTGTTATTTGCTTTCGTATTGAAGAGTTCAAAACGATTGGAAAAATGAGTACTGCAAGTTAATTTAAATTATTAAAAAATTAAATAGGGAGTAAGTCTACTGTATATTTCTCTACTGTGTCCAAGGGGTACGTAATAAACTCCTTTGAGTGAATTAATCCTGGTAGTTCCTGCCAGTGCTGGATTGTTTTCAATTCAGCCCAGGCTAGGATAGCAGCCTTGACAGAGTTTGCAGGTATGCCAAGTACCGGTTCTGGTCCTATAAATTTGGTTGCCACGCCTTCTCTGGCCAAAGAATCGTTGCCTTCCATGCTAGAGTGGCAGGTATCCAGATCAGAGTCAGATTGTTGTCAGTCGGGTAAGAGTTTCCTGGCAATTCCAAACCGTTTTAGAGTCACAACGGTAAGATTCAAGGGCTTTAAGAGCCGCTTGGCTATCTGAGCACATTTTTATTGATCTGTGTCTAGGCTACATCTGTTCTAGCCTTCGTGTACACAGCTCAACGGTATTGATTTCTGCCTGAAATATAGCGCATTATCACCCAGGCTTGAGGTTATTCTTACCTTTGGTTTGGGACCAATAGAAGTGTTACCTAGTCCGCTTATTCGTTTATTTTTCAGTATCTCAACCATATGAGCATATTTTTTCAGAAATTATTGGCCGATTAGACAATGGGACAATCATTCTCAAAGTTAGATCTTCATATATGATATCACCCATGTCAAGTAAAAATTAACACATGACAGCATAAGTACGTCATATAACATTTTGATAAAAAAACGATATCAGTGTTATTCAATACTTTTGGAGCATAGAAGTGGTTAATTTTCCGAATATGTTTCAACACCATACAATAGTATTATAAAATTTATGTGATTTCGACATCTTTTCGCATAAACTGCTCTAACTTTTTCTAGACAAAATTGACCCTCCCTTTTTTGTGCTTGATCAATTGGAAATTAAATTTCCAATCCGATGATGTGGGGCACGATATGTTCTGATAATTTTTAAGTGAGATAGCGGCCGCCAAAGTAAGAGTTCCGAGGATTTTGCTTCCCCAGCGACATGGGTCCGCTTCGAAAAGGAGCTGACTGTTCGCTGTCCTATCAGCACACAGGCTGACCATTATTTTGGAATAAACTAATAACTAAACATTAGATTTTACAAAACTCTTTCACCCTCGGTGTCGTGAGCTCTCGAGCTATAATCTCCATAGCTCATGAGTAGTAGCCGGAATTAAGTAGGAATGGTAATACGCAACTGCAATACCAGCATGTCTGTAATGTGTTACTTCTGTACACCATCCATAAAATTATTTAAGAAAAGTCTCAAAGCATATTTAATATAATCTATTCTGTACAGGAATTTTGAAATGTCTAACCCCATCACAATATTTTACTACTAAATGGAGTTAATCTCATGGGACAATAAATGTCTATTTTTATTTTGTTTCTATAAGTCTGATTTTATTCCTTAATAGTAGTAAATGTCCTGTTATTTTAATGTTTGTAAGTAATAGTCCTTTTTGACACATCAAATATCATGTAATTGATCAAAACCCACACAGCACATGACATCCCTAGGATATCCTCATTTGGTCCCATATATCCCAATCAAGGACAACATTCCTCACGATATCCTTAGGATATCCTAATAAAATATATACAACCTGAGAATATCCCAAATGGGAATATCCTAGACAAATCCTGGCAGGATCTCCTAGTAATATCCTGCAAAGATATTAAGAGCCTAATAAAATATCCACTGTGGGAATATCCTGGGCAAGTCCTAGAGTCGTCCTATTATTGGTATTATTATTTAGGAGATTTCAACAACAAAAATAATGAAAAGCATATACATTATTTTGAGGCTATTTATTTATAGCGTCTTTTATTGGTTTGTAAAATTTGCTTCTAAAAACTTGTTGTTTGTTCAATTTGATAATCCCCTCCAGTACAAATAATTTTTTAAAAATGTATATCTTATTTAAATAGCAGTTATTTATAATTTGGTTTTAATACATTTACTGTGTTTTGAATTAACCGCCTTTTTGTGACAAGTCGAAAGTTCTAAGAAATCCGCTGAGCATCGATGTCTTTTCCACGTTCATTTTAAAGTTCTTTCGACAAATAAGATTACGTTAAATATTTCATAAATATAATGCTGCTATGTTATATCTTTGTATTTATTATATTATCTAAAAGGGAAAAATGTGATTGGTTATTGTCAGATACGTAATCCTTTATATTTTTCTGAGTGAATAATTTTTTTTTTTAAATTCATTAACTTTTTAGCACGCTATGATTTTTTAAAGTTGTACATATCATCGCTTATAACTTCTAACCACCCTAAGCTCTGTTGATTTTAATAATACCAAAAAAAGGCAAGAGATCATTTTTATGTAATATTTCATGCTTTTACAATTTTTATTTGAAACTTTTTTTTACTATCTTTTACACATTTTGAGTAACTTTGAAAAAACACTTTGTTATATTTTTTTTACCCCTTCTCGGGGTTGAAAAAAAATTCTTTCAATAATCGTGTTCAAATACTTCAAAGTAACATATCAAAAATTCAAGTATTTACCTTAAAATTTTGAAATGTCGACCTATTTCATTGGACTATATATAACCTCTATTAGTTTGGTAGATTTACTTTTAAAGCGATATAAGCCAATTGATAGATACAAATATGTGTATGGGAGTTGTACATAGTATTATATGTATCACATTTTTATTAGTCATTTTACCTCTGCCATTATAAAAACTTGTATTCCTTTATTGTCTTCGCTTATTGGCTCAGTTTAAAAGTAATGATCTTATAAAATAATACGTATTTTTTGCTGTCTTTAGAAATATCAAACAAACCCTAAAAGAACTGACTGAGGATATCCTATATAAAGTCCAATCAATGTCCTCAGGTTGTTCATAGTAAAGCCCAGTCATAACCCATATTAGAGCTGATGCCTGAGCCTGTACACACGCGTACTGATGTCCTTAGGACGTCATCAGCAAAGCCCGAACTGTCCCATTTGGATATCCTACGGATATCCTAAGGTGATAATGGGATCTTCCCAGGATATCCCATATGTCCTGAAAAGTTGTCCCCAGTATGATCTGAGGATGTCCTTCTGCTGTATGGGAATAGGAAAGTAAACGTCTATTATTTTTGGTTGATTTTTAAATATTAAATCACAAATTGTTATTTTTTCCAATATACTATTATGCATTTGCGCCCCCTAGGTGCTGGTAGCTCATGAGTAGCCTGAATTAAGTAGCAGGGATGATAGGCAACTGCATGTCTCCACATCATGATTCAATGATGATTTATAGAAACTGTAATGTGAACCATCTCAGAGACATTAAAAGTGGTACGACTTTTCTAGAATAGAATATCAAATAATACACATTATTTGATATTTTTTGTTAGTTGGTGAACGTGTGTAAATAATAAACGTATTGTGAGGTAAAATTTTCAATAAGTTATTTAATAAACAGTGTTAGTGTTTATCTCTTGTTATAATTTTTGAACTCGCAGATTAAATGAGGTCTCCAGTTGGTGGAAACTCATCACAATACTTTATGCAGATAGGGTAATCATAATACGAACATTGTTGATATCTAATATGAGAAGAAATTAGATCAATTAACGCCGATCCATTAAAGGTATTATTATCATGGACGTATTGTAGGTTGGGAAGGAGACATACAGACAGAGCAAAACTCCTGAACAAGACTCAACTGGACATATTGAATCTATGTTCGTATTTAGCTTAACCGATCTGTATATTGTAAGAAGTTTTCCAAGTGTTACTAATAAATTCAGTTTTTACCTGGTTTTGTACGAACGGCCCCTAGAGTGTGATATGCACTTCCTGACAATTTTAAATCTTGCCTTTCATCGTCACTCAAGCATTTTGCTCCAGTTCTGAAAATATCACCCTCATCCTCTGTTCTGGCTTTCTTGAGAGGTACTTGATAATCAACATCAGAATTAGCTTCACGTTTTTCATCTTCGATTACACTGCCAAAATCTTCTGAATTTTCCTTTGGGAAAATGGCTGCATCCCCACACGGTACATGGGTTGTGAAGAAATGAAACTTAACACCATCTTTAACAAGATATTTTTGGGATGCTTTATCAAAATGTAAAACTGATGAATCACTAACGTCCTTCATTTGACAGTACAAAAACCGTAGAAACGATCTTCTACACATAACTTCAGCATGGCAATCATTTAAAATGTCACCACAATTAGAAAGTTTGCTCTTGCCAATACATTTCGAGCCAGTCCCTAATGCTACAACTTCTAACTTGTTATTTAACTCTAAAACTATACACGATAAAATTGTCCACTCATTTTGCTTTGGTTTTCCTGACTTAGGTAAAGTTTTAAAATGCTCTAGACACAAACGTGCAATTTGATCATGAAAATCCCTATCTATTTCCATCTTTAATCTTAATAATTACAAATGAAAATAAAACAGATATGTACCTACAACTAATATGTTATTTTAAGCTTATAAAAATATAATGTCATTAAGTTTAAATTAAAAGACTTATGGAATTAGACAATAGTGTCAGGATCCCATGCATATTTCTTTTGAGTGAAGTTGCTAAGAATTTTCATATCTTCTTCGGGAATGGTAAAGTTGAGATCAATGTTTTCTTCAATATGTTTTTGGGACCTGGCTTTTGGAATAATACCTATATTTTGTTGCAAAGCCCAGCGTAACAGTACCTGTAAAAAATAATTGCTTTCTGAAAATACAATCAATTGCACAAAACTAAATCAAACATATTTTTCTAGGCTGATTATGAAAAGTAAAAGGATTAAATCTAAAATTGGTGGGAAAATGTCCCTTTGCAACATAAACATACTTGGCAACAATACTTAGCAAGTGTCTCATCTATATAGACAGTATGATTTTTTCATTAAAATAAAATATATTTAATGTAATGGATACTTTTTGACCCTAGGATACTACAACTAAGCTAGGTCACTTTATTTTCTGGAAACCCAGTGTATGAGAAGACCCATAAAATTAGAAACTCATCCACTCTCTGATATCACTAAATTCCTAGGGACCTATGTCGATAATAAGTTAACCTGGAATTCCCAGGTTGAACATATATGTAAGCAGTTGAATAAATCTTATTATGCAATATTACAAATGAAAGATACTCTCAATGAATATGGTCTGTTAAATATATACTATGCGATGGTGTTTTGGCATATCTCTTTCAATATATTAGCATGGGGCAAGCATTGTCAAAGAATTTTTATAATACAAAAAAGAATACTCCGGTTAATATTTAACATGAATTATAATGAAAGCTGCCGAAATATCTTCATTAAAAAGGTAATTCTCACCACCCCTTGCATTTATATATATAAGTGTTTGCTATTTGTTAAACACAATCCACAAATTTTCACTAGCCTAAACAACAGACATTTACATAATACCAGGCAAGGCGATAAACTGTTGATACCTACTCATAAAACAACAACTTTTAAAGATTCACCTTATTATAATTGTGTTACATTATTTAATAGTCTACCACATAACATAAGAGATCTTCCGCCGAACACATTTAAAAAAGAAATAAAAACAAATCTGCTAAGAAATGGCTATTATACAATTACTGATTTTCTGAACAAACAAGATAATCATTAAGGATTGTTTCTATTAACTGGTTGTCTGATTAAAAAACTAAATCTTTATTTACTATTTCTTATATTTCCAATGACTTTGCCCCTATAGGGCCACTGACATATTTTGTTATTTATTTGTTATGTATTTATTTATTATGTTGTATAATATATATTTCCATTACTTTTATGTGTGTATGTATGTATATGTGTGTATACATGTGTAAGTTTCGATTTGTTGAGTATACATTTTTATCTATACATGTGTTGACTTGCCAAATGTGTATCTATTATTGGTGAATAAATTTCTATTCTATTCTATTCTATCACTGCATGTATATACATTCTATCAATTATTTTTAAATAGATGTGAATATTAATTCACAAAGACAAAATTTAACAAGTCTATTATCATTATGTGGGATATCAGTGTTATTATTAGGTTGACAAAATTATAAATAGTAAAAACACACTGATTGTTACAATGACTTAGTGTTACCAATACATCTTTTGCTTAACCCATTAACGCCGTGCGTTGCCATATGGCAACGGTAAACACATTTCATTTTTATGTCACCCCTGTATGTTATACGTGCCGATAGGAGTAGGGGAATATGTTATTTTATGTGTCAAAACATGCCTAACTTGGCACATGTTCCTCAAATTAATCTGCGGTTGACAGTAATTTAAGCATTTGTTTACAATTTTGTGGTGAATTAAAAATGACCGAAAATATGGATGTACGTTTTATGTAAGTATTATATTTTTCTATACAGCGTTTCTAAAATATTTTTTTGTTTATGATGGTATTTTATAGACTCGGAACTTTGTTGTTTTAACAATTAAAAAAAAATATGGCTTTTATTACATATGATATAGCTGTTCAAACTTGGGTGTTGCCATATGGCAACGCTAGGCGTTTGTAGTAGCTTGAAAGGTTTTCTTTCTTTCTAGGGGCGAGTTGACTTTAGAAGAGGCAATGGGCATTGCAATGCTCTGCATTATTTTCATATATGAAATTTCGTGGCTATTCAGCAATTGGCACAATCCGCGAAAACAGAACTCTAAAATTATGTCCTCTAACAATTAAAAAAGATTCTATGAAAAAGAGCGTGGTTATTACGAATCAGTCATAGAAGCAAATTATGGTAATTTTTATGTACGTTGGTTTGATAATGCCGCTTTTGCTATGATTTTTCTTCACATGGCACACAAGAGAATACCCAGACAGAACGGTTTTCACAAAAATTTAAACGTCTTGTCCATGGTTTCAAGACGCAAACTCATTACAAAATACAACTCATTTATGGGAGGGACACATCAAATGGATCAAACTGTCAGTTGTTATGGTATTGGAATACGTGGAAGAAAGTGATACTGGTCTATACTTACCTGGCTTTTAGATTTAGCTTTGCAAAACAGTTGGATACTACACAAGAAATCTGGGCGAAAATTATCACAACTTGAATATAAACGAGAAATTACTAATGCCTATCTGAAGAAATACGGTGTGCCACCTAAAGCAACTGGGAGACCTTCAGCGTCACCTGCAGCATCAGACAGTCGAATATATGGATACTGTCAGATTCGATGGCATCAATTATTTTATTCGTCACACCATTGAAAAAAAGAAAAGAAAATTGTTTTTGTGTGCAAATTGGTCTTTGCATACACTTTTGTCCCATTTCATTCACAATAAATATGTTTTAATATTTTTATGTATCCTAAATTTTGTAAGAAAATAGTTTTTAATAATAAAGTCATTTAAATTTAATTTTTTAATAATTTTTTAGAACAATATACAAAATTGGGGTTTTCTTAAGTTACGGTAGCCCAGACGCCTAGCGTTGCCATATGGCAACGGCCAATATCTCATTACCTGTCAATCTGTCAAAAAAAAGTTTGCAAAATTTTTTGTTCCTTTTGTCCAGTGTAACACACCTAATACAAGAAAAATATTAAAAACTAAAGAAAAATAATTCCGGCGCTAATGGGTTAAACAATTTTATCTAACTCTTGCTGAGAATCATTAATTCATAATAATATAACAATACAAATCTTTGGAATGTTTTTTAATGAGGATTTATGAAATGTAGCCAAATAAACATGTCATTCATTTAGCTGATCTCAAACGTTTCAATCAATGATTCTCATTATTTTTTCGCCATTTTCACAAGCTTGTAAATGAAAAATATAGTAACATCAAGGCAAAAAGTTTTTCCTTTCAATTATACAACTATTGTAAGGATTTTGTTTTAAGTTTTTTTTATTCATTTTATTACCGATATATTATATGCCTAAGCATGTATTTGATGATGATATTACCTGTGCAGGGCTCTTCTTCAATTTCTCTGAAATACGTTTAACTTCTGAATTTTCCAAGAGTTCATTATTATCACTACCACCTAACGATGAGTAAGCTTGTAGTAATATTCCTTCTTTCTTTAATAATTCCAATAATTCAGGCACGTGGTAGTGTGGATGCCATTCAACCTTGAAAGTAAAATATAAAAAATATATTTTCATATACTTGAGTAATAATTAATCGAACAATTAAAATGTGGTATGGGTAAATAATTTATATCATATAAATTTTATAATAATAATATTTTGATAAGAAAAAACAACAGTGAATTAAAGACGTCACCAAAGGAATCTTCTTTAAATAAATAAGTAATAACTTTTGTGAAGGTAATCCAAGTTATGTTTTAGGACTCTATTTAAATATTACATTTTTGCGTTGATGTCTTAATCAAGAATAAATTGCATACTATTTGGATTTTATTGTCATACAATTTTATAATTTTTGGTTACATCATTTTTCAGGATCTTCTTATCCCTTATACTGTCAATCTTGAACTATGGAGATTGTGTATATGGTCCCCGTCTTATAGACAAAAACCATTTGCAAACAATTCGGAATTGCTGTATTAGCTATATTAAACATATTCCCAGAAGAGAACACATTACTCCTCACATTAGGTCATTACAAATGTTAAAGGTAACAGAGAGACACCTGGTTCATTATGCTACATTAGTTTGTATAATACTAAGTAATAAAATTCCACTGTATCTATTATTAAAAATAGAGTTTAGCGAAATGGTGCACAATAAAGAACTTAGAAATTTAGGTAACACAACTATCCCACGGCATAACACTACAGCTTTCGAGTTTCCATTTTCAACATAATTAACAATATCTCAGTAAATATTAGAGGTAGGAGTAAAGATAATATAAAAAAAAACAGTTAAAATTTGAACTACTACAAGGAAATAACTTACATACTTACATAAATATGTTTTGATGATAGGGTAAGATTGTAAAATCATTGAGAAATGTATCTTGTCCTTTGCATTGTACAATAAAGTATTTTTTATTTAGTTATTTATTACTGTCTTATTTAATTCAAAGTAGTAATATGCCTTTTTGTTTTGTTTTTTAAATTTATTCTAATGATTAGAGATACAGTTTTTTACTATTTTTACAACAAAAATCCAAAAATGTTGAACTAGCAGTAGTAAAAATTTTTAAAACCTTTCAGAATGAACATGCCTCATTATATACAGAGGCCGTTTAAAAATCAAAAGCAATTTTACCTACTCTAACTTTTAGCATTATAGCTAACTAGTACAGTCAAAGATGGCCATGGGTTTAAAAACGGCTGTCTTATTGGCTTATGTTATCTTTCTGTAATAATTTTTTCGAAGTTTTTCAAGTCACGTCCCACACTGACATCATCTGCAGTAATGTACAGTTTTTAATTCTAGAAATAAAGTAATAACACTGGCACACACAAAAAAAGTAGTGAACCTGAAACAAAATCTGTCAAAATGTATGTATTTTTCTGCGTTGAATCCAAATCTGCCATCAGATCTGGCCCATTTCATCGGAATTTTTTTCTAGATTCGATAAAAGTCAAACGTTTTTCTTGAAAACTGAGGATAGACATAAATATTAACAATATCAGAATGGAAACATATTTGTTTGTGTATTTTTGGGGTCTGAATCCGAATCCGTCATCAGGTTCGACCTATTTCTTTTTTTTTCAGATATATCCTTCATAACGACACTCTTCAATCCCTCCCAATACATGCACAAAATACAGGATTTCTCATGTACCATATAATGTCCTATGCTTTCTTTTATGATTTTTTTGGTGGTCAAGCAATTCTTTCTTACAGTCAATTCCTTTTCGATATTAGACTTCCTCATTAAATTATAGACCAACCACTGGCAATGTGCAAGAGGTCAGGGTAGCTATTATGTAATTTCAGTGAACGTGACCATTTGTTGTGAGAGGAGAGAGCTCACATCACGGTCCCTTCCCACGGTAGCTATTCTGTATCAGTGTGATGTGATGTGAGCACATAGTTTCATGAGAAAGTGGGCGGAGTTCTCTTGAAAACTAAAAGAGCGTATTCTGTAACTGTGGGAGCGGTCACATCACTTCAAAAATCGGGGAACTTGCTTCTCTTGATAAATTGTAGGGAACAGGACAGTTCACGCGTGAGAGGATGAAAGTATAACCTCACTGTTGAGCAAACTGTCATTTTATTTGGATGTCGGTGGCATGATATTGATTTACTTGGAGTTGTTTTTGTATTAGATCATACAATGAGTTTTGCGTTACTTAAAGTGTAGGGATTAAAGGGCAATGAATATAGCCGATGTACAAAATTATTAATGAGGCACTATGAGACCTTCAGACTGCTGGAAAAATTCTTAAAAAGAATGAGAACTTTATAGCATGACAAATTCCTTTGGCTTAGCAGATAGGCCTTTTATAATTAAGTAAATAAAGAACATGCCTGGGGATATTATACAATATATTATATAAGTCAGATTATGTACAATCCAATTATTAATAATAATAATAATAATAAAAGTTTTTTATTGGTTAAAAAGTAAATAAATAACCAAAAGGCCATCGACCGAAGTCCTTCAGCCTGTGTTTTACAAAATATAAAGTTGAATTTCAAAGTTAACAGAGGAGTAGAATCATTATTAATAGTTACTATATATATACATTATTCACATGGAGTAGAAAAAAAAAAAAAAATACAAAGTCATTTTGAATATTAAAGATATGTAAAAGAAATATAAAAATTTTATATATATATATACATATACACATATTTATATGCACACATATGTGCATACTATATGTTTGTTGGTCTCATCGAGGTTAAAATTTCTTGTATAGTTCTTTCAGGAAATTTGTGTCTTGAACGGACGTTGTCTCTTGGGATTAATAAAGTTGCCATTATTTCCAGGTTCTGATCTTTTCTAGTAAAATTGGTGGAGAGCTTCAGTAGTCGTTGACAAATAGGGACTATTTTGGTTTTTTGGTACAGAAGTTCATTGGAAGGGTGATGCAAGGGATTATTGGGGTGGCGAATTTTGGTGATTATTCGAAGAGTGGATGTTTCTCCAACTTGTATATTTTTTAGGGCTGGGTTTCGACAGTTAAGATAGAGGGTATGCCCATAATCTAAAATTGGTCTGCATATAGATTTGTATATCTTGATGGCCGCAGTGAGTTTAATTCCTTTGTTTTTATACGTTAGAGACCTGAAAAATTTAGCTCTTGAAGTTATTCTGCGTTTTACTAATTTTGTATGGTGGTTTAGGTTGAGCTTCTGGTCCAGATGGATTCCTAGGTATTTGACATTGCTTACTGGTTGAATTTGATGTTGAGCTAGGGTTATGGTAGGAGAATAATTAGACGGGGTGTGATTGAAAATCATTAATTGTGATTTAGTGGCATTAATTTCTAATCTCCATTTATTCAGCCAGGATTGAGTGTTGTCTGTAAGTACTTGCAATTTTTCTATGGTTTTAGACAGCGTTTTTTCATGGACTGTCAGAGCTGTGTCGTCAGCATATTGTAGCAGGTATGAAGAGTGATTTGAAGGGCATGACAGTATATCGTAGCAGTATATATTATAGAGCAGGGGTGAGATTGGAGAGCCTTGCGGTACACCCTGATTAGCTGTGAATTCTTGAGACGTGCAGTTGTTTATTTGTACAACTAGTTTTCTGGATTGTAGGAAATCTTTGATGATATGTATTAGAAAGTCTGGTGTTTCTAGTTTCTTTAATTTGAAAAGGAGACCTTTATGCCACACACTGTCAAAGGCTTTTTTAATGTCTAGAAATAGAGTTGCAGTTCTTAGATTGGACAATTTACTTGTTTGGACGTTAGAGACGAGAACAGTGAGTGGGTGTAAAGTGGAACATTTTTCCTTGAATCCAAATTGATGTGTCGGAATTTTGTTTCTGACAACATTGAGAATTTTGTTTCTTAAGATTTTTTCAAACAGTTTTCCAATCACTGGCAGAAGGGTAATTGGCCTGTAATTGTTGGTTTTTGAGTGGTCTGAATTGGGTTTAGGTATAACCACTATTTTTCCTATCTTCCATTCATCTGGGAATAATGTTTGTGATAGGCAATATTTGAAAATTTTAATGATATGTAAGTGTATGTTATAGTCAAGTTTTTTAATAACTATCCAAGGTATGTTATCAATTCCCGGTGCGGTGTTCTTTTGTTTCTCTAGAATTTTAAAATATTCCTCCTCTTCTATTTCTGCATCGTCATTTAAGACATTATCATGAAAATAACTATCATACCATTCATTCACTGCTTCAAAATTTTCTAAGTTGTAGTTAGGATGGTCTCTCTCAGTATAAACTTCTTTAATTTTATATGAAAAAATATTTGCCTTTTCTGCATCTGTGTGAAACTCTATACCATTTTCTTCAATCATTGGGATTTTATTAATAGCCTTATATTTAGACAATTTATTAACTTGTTGATAAAAATTTCGTCCTTGTGCTTTATTAATTTCTTCACATGCTTCCAACCATTTATGACTACGATAATGTGTTATCAGTTGATGAATGTTCTTATTATAGTCGTTGATTTTTCTTTTGTAATCGGGAATGAGGCTTTGTCGATATTCTCGCAACATCTTTCTTTTTGTCTTAATTAGTCTAATAATGAATGGAGGTAATGTATGAGAGAAAAACTTTTGTCGATATGTTGGTGTATTGCGTAAGATAATTTCATTTAATGATGTGTTAAAGTAGCTAATTTGTTCGTGAGTAATTTGATCGTTTCCTATTGATGCTAAGTATCTATTCATTTCCTCATTAATTTTGTCAATATTAGTTTTATTGAAGTTATACTTAATCGGTTCCTCTACAGTAACAGCCTTGTTTAAGTCAAAGTTTATTTTAATTGATAAATGATCCGAACCCACATCTGGAATGACCTCCACTTTTATAATATTATTCGAAATAGTTTTCTTAAATAAGAGAATATCTGGGGTGGAATCGTTATTGTTTGGCATTAAAAATGTAGGGGGTGTGTCAGCTTTAATGAAATCGGAATTCCCAAGAAATTGATTGAGTTGCCTGCGTTTTGTAGCATTGATGTTAAAATCTCCAATTATCATTGAGTACTTGAATCGAGATGCCATTACAAATATATTATCTTCTATATTGGATGTAGGGTGAATATACACAACAAATACATGCAGTATGTCTTCCTGAAAGGGTATCGTGAAATGAGTGGCTTCGTTGAGTGGATTGTTTACTCTTGGAGGGTTTGCCTTACCCATTTTTAAGGAAGGGTGACATTGGACCAGTGTGCCTCCTCTAACGTTGTTGTTGACTATATTTCCATTTCGCTGTAAGACGTCCCAATTGCGGTAGCTAGTATTCGATTGTGGATTGGTTTTGCTTTCTACAAAAAGAGCACATTTAATATCGTGCTTCTCTATTGTATTATTTATAATATATTTCTTTGGCATGTAACTGTTTATGTTTGTGTATAATATATTAAACTGGCCAGTGAATTTGGGCACTATTGATTCCTGGTATGGTTTCGGTGGGAGAATTAAAGTCATCTAGGTCCATGTCGAACATTAAAATATAAATTCTATTATTACTGACAAAGGTGATTGATGTCTCTATGTTATATTCGGTGATAAATTTTTTTCTTAGTTTTTGAATAATTTCTTCTCTGTTGCTATTTTTGGGTTTGTTCAGTTTATTAATGTAGGTATTTATAATGATGTCATGAATAGTGACGGGTGAGTGTATTCTAGACTTTTTCTTTGGTTCACTAGTAATTTCTTTGGATTTTTTGTTAAGCGTTTTTACCGGTATGTTCGGGATACCCTCGATGGGTCTCAATGGTCGGTTGGGACATTTAAATGACCAGGCCTGATGTTCAGTAGATCCGCACGAACTGCACTTGGGTGGAAGTTCTTGACTTTCTTGACTTTCTCCACATTTTTGGCATTTTATAGGCGTTTGACAGGCTGCAGTTTCGTGTGTAAATTTTAAGCATTTGTTACATGGTAGTGGTGCTGGAGGAGGTGGAGAACTAGGATACACTGCATAATGTCTGCTTTTATAGAATACACCATTATTTAATAATTTTTCATAGGCTGAGATATTGCTGGTGATAATTCGTATGAAATGAGTTGGTTTACCGTTAGCTTTTGCTATGATTCTCTTACAATATCTGTGTTCTACATCAAGATTTGATAAGTGTTCGCTCATTTGTGTGTCTGTGATGTCATGCTCCACTGCCGAGATCACACATGAAAAAGATTGTGATATTGTAGATGTGGGTTTTGTAAACTTATAGGGTGAAGTTTCTGTGAAAGCATCGATTTTTTTGTGGTTTTGTAAATTTTTTAATGTGTTGCTGAGTATTATTTTTGGTGTGTCACTTTTTAGTAGAAAACCTTTTTTTGTCATTAGTATAATGTCTTTATTAGCTGGTCGAACAGATTCCCACAATTCTGCCATTTTTATTCTGCTATTAATTGTTGGGTTTGTTTTTATGTAAAACAAATTAGCATATTTTCTGTTTGTAATTTCTTTCATTATTGTGGAGTAATTTTTATGTTTTAAATTTCTTTGAAAATTATCAGTGTGGGCTGTTGTTGGAGCATGAGTTTTTTGTTGTTGAAATTCATTTTTATCTGTTGAAGTGGAAGCTATTGAAGTTGAATTGTTTTTTGTGTTAGTAGGTGATGTTTTTGGTTGACTGTTTTTATTGGTTTCCTTATCTGATATACGTTTTTTGGATATGCCTATAATTTCCTTTATTTCTTCATCACTTAATAATTTAATGGATTCTAATAATTCTTCTTGGTTGTATTTCCTTATTATATTACAAATTAAATTAAATTTTCTCTATTGCTCCGAATCATTTTTATTAGTTTCCAGGGACAGCATTTAAAGTGGTTGTTACTCTTTTTCACACATTTTTGGCAGCTTTTTATGAACTGATTTGTAAATGTTCCACAGAAGCTATAGTTGTTTTTCCACCCATTTAATCAAAATATATTTTAAAGCACTATTCATCGGGTTGAAATGGATTTTTGATGTTATTATTCCTAGCTTAACAGAAAATTATGTCACTTTTACAAAATACAAAATATTGCACGCACTCATTTTGAATGTCAGAAATTTGCATTTTGACAAGATGCATTTCCCATCATACAACACACGACCTTCGATCATGGTGTTGCAATTCTATTGGTTGAAATGTAGGAGCAACTATTGGCAACGCTGGAAGGATCACTTCACGCCCCCGTGTAGTCACTGTAGTTACAGAATAGTATTTTTGTTTCCCTGGGAAGGGATCTTGATATGAGCTCTCACCTCTCATGACAAATGCTCACGTTCACTGAAATTATAGAATAGCCACCCAGGGGAACAAAAACACTATTCTGTAACTACAGTGACTACGCAGGGATGTGATGTGGTCTTTCCAGCGTTGCCAACATTTGCTCCCACATTTCTACCAATAGAAGAGCCTCAATGCCATGATCGAAGGTCATGCGCGGTATGATGGGAAATCCATCCTGTTAAAACTCAAAATGCGAGTTTCCATGACAAGGAAAGTCAGCAAAATGTGTATTATCTCATAAATGCGAAATAATTTTCTGTTAAGTAGGTGGTAATGAATGACATCAAAAGTCCGTTCCAACCCAATGAATGGTGCCGTAAAACATCTTCTGATTGAATGGGTGGAAAGACAACTACAGTGTATGTGGTACCACTCAGTTCATAAAAAGCCAAACTTGTGAGAATTTTAATTGCTATCCCTGGAGGTAGCAAAAAGTAAATTTAATTTGTAATATAATAATTTGATTGTACATAACCTTTGTTTAATACATCGTATATTAGCAAGCACATTCTTTATTAACTGAATTATAAAAGCCCTAGCTGTGACACTGAAGAGATTAATCATGTAAGTTAATGTTCTCTTTGAGTATCTTCAGCAATCTGAAGAACAAATATCCATCGCTCTTTAATTCATACACTTTAAATAACACAAAATTTCTCGTTTAATCAAGGCAACAAATATCATGTCACCAACATCCAAATAAAATGACAGTTTACCCAAAAGTGAGGTTATACTTTCATCATCTAACGGTCCCGTTCCCTCACAATTTACTAGAAGAAGTAAGTCCTCGATTTTTGGCGTGATGTGACCACTCCCACAGTTACAGAATATGCTCTGTTGGTTTTCAAGAGAACTCCGTCAACTTTCTTATGAAAACATGTGCTCACATCACATCATATCGATACAGAATAGCTACCCTGGGGTAGTTTGTCGACAGAAGAGATTAATATGATCGCATCTTATATGGATGCATGCCCAAGTTCTTTCTTACAACTATTTGGCATGTTCCATAAGAAAGTCCAATTTCCTGTATTCATCTGTAATGCTCTTGAGAAAGGCCTAACAAGCCGAAACATATGTAGAATGTATAAAAATACAGTTTTTATTTGAAACATCAAAAAGCATTGTTTTTCCCTTTTCTAAAAATAATTATCCTAAGAGAGATGTTTCAAAGACTTTACAGACTCTTGTTCCATGCATCGATGAACCTCATTAACAATTTCTATACGAAGCTTGGCATACTATACCATCTTTTTTTATGAGTCACACAGCCAGTTTTGCTAAGTGTTCCTGAAATCGTCGAAACATTCAAAAGATGACATAAGTCAAGGCAGCACTTTTTAATTCCCTGAGCATCTCTGATCAAAATAATTCTTTACAACACGGCATAATCAATTGCGTCACACGAAATTTATATCGACCAATGATTTTTTTCAACTATTTGGTTGCAATTAAAAACAAGTAAGGTAAATTCACCCATAGTTTTTAGCCTGAATGCCAACATACAATTTGAACAAAAGAATTGTTTTTAAGAAGTGCAAAAAAATGCTGTTGTATTTTTTAATGAATAAGTCAATCTTAAATGGACATTTTAAAACTTTGAAATTTGGCAGAAATAATCGCTGCTGAATAGTTCCAGTGACATTGAATTTTGTTATTTATAAAAAATTAAGATGACACAGGAAACTATTAAACAGTTGCAAACAATTCAATAGAGACATTATATCAACAATGTCTCTGTCAACCACAACCGTGTAATATAATAATTATAATATAATGGTAGCAATTTATTCGAGCTAAAAATATAAATACATTTTAATGTGTTCTTAAAATATCTATCTATAACTACTTTATGGTATGGTAAACCCAAAAAAAAATAAATTTGTACACAGATTATGGAACAACACAATTATGATGAATTAAACTTAAAAGAGAAAAAATTAAGGGGTAAAAATAAAAAGGTATTAAATATAGGTAATGAAATAGAAAACACTCGGAATTGGAAAGCGACAGTTGAAAATAATTACTGTAAAAACAAACTAATATACAGGGTGTGCAAAATAT
Organism: Stenurella melanura; assembly: GCA_963583905.1. NCBI lineage: Eukaryota > Metazoa > Arthropoda > Insecta > Coleoptera > Cerambycidae > Stenurella > Stenurella melanura. The sequence goes on from OY757309.1 coordinate 203,148,982, forward strand.
TCTCTCGGGCCTCTCTCATAACCAACCCGCCATAAAAAGCTTTTTTATCGAGAGATAGGGCACTTCCACCGTAAATGAATATTTACCTGTGGAATGGTTAATAAAAAAAAAATGCTCCATGCGGCGAGCGAATGCATGTATGTCTTAGCAGACGAAGTGAATACAAGCGGGCAGAAGGAGGTGCACACTGCTAGATTCAGAATCAGAAGACTTGGAGGAAGAATAAATAAGCCGATGATGACAGATGGAAACTAAAAAAGAAGCATGGAAACTTAAATGAAGCATCTCCCAAACACATACACTTCCCATCCTATATTCCTACACCATGCATCATGTGGCTCTCGCTGATGACAACAAGCATGTCCCATGTCCAATCCAGCGTATGCAGCCAGTCCGGCGGTATATAAAACATCCGAGATATGGTTCCGGCACGTGGTTTGGCCGTCCACTGGGCGTATTCGGCGGATGATCAAGCTGGGTGTTGGAACGAACCTCCATGGATGCCCGAAATCGGCAGCAATGCTCACCTCTTATGCTGACAAATCAATCAATCAATCAACAACAAAAAGTATTTATGAATTTCGGGCTAGCATGGATGTCGTCTATGGATCCTACTTAACAGTTTTTAATATATACAGACTACAAAAAATACAAAATTCTTGCATAAGATTTGTGACGTCCTTACCCAGAGCATCATGTTGGTTTACAATGGAACAGAGAAGACTCTTTACACGTGAACTGTCTGATAAATAGAATATTAAAAACTAAAAGTCCGACATACCCACAAGAACTAATGATACAGCGTAGAGAATTGTATAATGTAGAGGTTAGAAACAACAATATGTTGTCTATTCTCCAGCACAAGACAGAGTTCTATAAAAACGGCTTTAGTTATCAGGCAGCTCATATTTTCAATAAAATGACATGCTTACACAATAATACAACAATCAGTATTGCCACATTCAAAAAACAAGCCAAAGATTGTATACTTCACATGTGACATCCAGTGAACTTTCTTTTATTACTCGATGCCATAATATATACATGTAATATTTTATTTATTTTTTCCCTTTTAATTATCTTTATAACCTAGTATTAAGTAAATGTTTGTCGAGAGATATTTTATATATTAGGTGTTAGGTTCATAGGTTAGGTTCATATGTGAGTGGGCTCCTGTCAGACCCTCCACTGCGACCATTAGGTCTATTGTGGCTCACTCCTAGTTATAGTTCACCCAACAGATTCAGCTCTTTAAATAGGTTTTAATTAGGTGTTAGTGAAAAAATGTTATGAGGTACTTTTGATGTTTCGCCAGTAATTTTTTTTTCTTTTTGGCGATCAATCATCAATTCATTCTAAGATAGCGGCCTCATGAATGGTTGGTAGAGTTAGTAATTTTATTCTCTATATCTCATTTTCGGTAACTGATCCAGATATCCATCTCAGAATTTTCCTTTCAAACACTTCCGGTTTGCCCTTCGAGTTCTCTGTCATAACATAGGTCTCACATCCCTATTTACTATTGGCCTGATGATTGATTTGTAGACCTTTGATTTATGATGTATAGGTTTGGAGCGGAATATGTGACAGGGTGAAATAACCTTTAATTGCCGACATATCCTGTCCTGTATATCGTATTCTTCTGTGCTTTTTGTGTTTATCTCGACTCCTAAGTATGTGACAGCTTCAAAATTATCTTCTACTCTGAGGCTGTTTTCAATACCTCTTATTGTTCGTGACTGTGTTAGCGTCTTTGTCTTTTGTGTGTTTATTTTGAGTCAATGCTGTGTATACTTCTATTGTCTCTTCTGCTCTGTGGGACATCACGTTTATATTGTCTGCGTATGCAGTAAATTGTATCGATTTGTCAGTTGATTTGATCTTCCAACATCTATTTGCTGTTTGACATATTCGAAGGCCAAGTTAAAGAGTGTTGGGGTCAACCTGTCCTCTGTCTTAACCCTTCGTTTATTACAAATATGTCTGTTATTTCATTTTATATGCATACTGTTGCCATCGTAGAGTCCATTGATGTGGAGCATCTGGTAAAGCCGGACTCTATTGGTTGAGTAGGATTGTTTAAAATTGATGAAAATGTTGCAAATATTGATGTCATGTTCCCTGGCTTTGTTTAGTATTTGTTTAATTGTAAAGAGCTGGTCAATTGCGGAGCGTCCTTGCTTAAAGCCGGTTTGATATTTGCCGACAGACAATGTCTTCGGTGATGGATAGGAGACGTTTAGTGAGAATATGTGTAAAAATTTGTAATCTGAGCACAGCGGTGTTATGCTGTGGTAGTTTCCACATGTCATGTAGTTTCCCTATTTTGTAAATTGAACAGATAATTCCCATTTTCCAATAGCTGGAAATGCTTTCAATTATGATCAACTTTTTTGATATCAGGTGAATTTTTTGTTGGAAAATTATTAAATGACAATATAATTGTCTAATATCAAGGACATCTATTTGTACAAATAACAAGTTTGTTAGGATGGCATTTTTTTATGAATGACTTGTAAGATCCTTATTTTGCAATCTGACTAATGTTACTACTTGACAATTCTGTACACTGTACACATCTTCAGGTATTTATGCTATAGCAAAGTTGTGATTTTACTAAAGCATAACATATTGGACGTTTTCTTTATTTCAACATTTTCTTCTGGTTGAAACCATCTGTGATAGAATATAGTGGAATGACGTCATCAACTGATGAACACACCAGTTCAGCAATAAAAGAACAGTTTTGTTGGTTTTATCCTAATTTAACATTAAGCTTGCTTACTTTATTCCTAGGTCTCTTTATCTGAGTTGCAAATAATCTATGCTGAAAATGATTAATGAATAGTACAAAAAAAACTTAATTATTTAAAAGGGAGCCACATATGTAAAAATAAAAAAGTATATTTTACAAACTGTGGCACATCTTGCTGCTGTTGGATCAGTCGTGTATTCAATATCATTACTTATATGTTATTTTTATAGTTATTTGATCTGAGAATTCCTTAATTTTAACTTTTGAGGTTAGATTCACATCCAACACACAACATTCATCAGTCCACCATCACAAGTTTAAGGTTGCACAGTGATGCCACCAGATGAAATCCATCAGAAATAAAAGAACATATTTTGATCCATCTAGTTGATCCACCAGACAATAAAAGAACAACATTGAGATAAAGAAAACGCCCATTGCTGTTCATAGATTAATGTCCATAATTTGTGTTAGATATTTAAATTTCACAAGGAGACCTCTTAATTTTTGTGTTAATTTATTAACGTGAATATCTCGTTTTAGATAAGACATTCAATTACGATTTCCAAATATTTTGTATCATATTATATTGAAATATGGTATACAGAATCATCACATTCCAGAGGTTTGACATTATAAGAGTTATTATTAGTCAATAACCGTTTAAAACCAATTTAAAAAAATAATCGTTCCATTGCTCTAAAAAGATTTTAGCTTTCAATTTGCACATTCTTGTATATGTACTTATGTAATGGTTTTGATTTCATTTATTATTGTGTGACTTTATGTAAGCAATAGTTTATACAAATATTATTTCTTGTTTTTAGGGTTTTAGGTTTAAGATTAATATATCAGTCCTCTGTATCTTATGCATGCATGTTATATTAAAAAATAGCAGTACGACACTGAGTTATAAGTCAGCTCTCACTGGTATCAAGTTACATAAGTTGATAACGACTTCTCTCGGTAATTGCTTATCTTACGTATCAAGTTTCACCTATTGTTTTGTATCCGTTATGCCAAATTGCACATTTGCATTTCCTTTGTTCTCCGTCTAGCTGACACTGCTTTCTTAATATTATAAATATGACCAGCAGACGCATTTGTATTCAGTTTTATACTCACATTCATATTAAATTCTTTAACCTACAATTGTACATTTTATTCAGAGTCATCGATGACTCCAAATTAATCAAATAAATATTTTTTAAAAAGTCTATTTCAAAATAACAAATATAACAGTGGCGCAGTCGTGGTAGGATCTTCATAACACCCTGTTGACGGAGCCTAACTCGAGGAAAACTACCCAAAAGAACAAGGAGTTCATCTGAAGAAGGTGCCTAACTAGTGGGAAAGCCCGAGAGAACAAGGAGTACTTCAGGACAGAGGTGGTGGATCCCAATCCTTTAGAAGAAAAAAGAATCTACGGATGAAGACAATAACGTAAGTCATTTTAAGAATCATCTCGCTTTATTTTACTATTTTTTTTTCACAATTATTTTATAAAAGTGCTATATACACTCAACGAACAAAATACAGTTCTCTTACCAAATATAATTATACGCAACAACCTTAATTTAATTTTAATTAGCATAAGAAACGTATTATACTGCTAATACGTCACCGTGTATTATACAGTTAATACACAAACTGCCTAAATAATTTTTTATTATTAAAACTAATTTCCTTTCCTAAAAAGGTCATTTTTTTAAAAATAATTTCAAGTTAACATTTAATTAATTTTTTTTTGTAATCTCTAAATAAAAGCAACAATGCCAGAAACTTCGCAAACTACACAAACAGTACAAAGTGCAAGGATAGAGCAAATTGAGCCTTACAAGCTCTCTGAAATTTTCTCCGTCATACCTGAATTCGATGGCAATGCCATTAATTTACAAACATTTCTAAATTCTTGTATTTATGCACAAGGCATGGCAATCAATGATCAAAAAATATTACTAACTCTCCACATTAAAAATAAATTGCGCGGCAGAGCTGCCGAATTAATAAATTCTCGCAACCCCGATACTTGGGCAGAAATTAGAGTTCTCCTAGAAACTCATTTTGGCGACTCTCGTGATTTGACATCGCTTATCCAAGATTTACAGCGTATTCACCAAATGCCAGGTGAATCTGCATTAACTTTTGTTGCGCGTCTACAGACGCATAATGCGAAAATGCATGCGGCTATTCAGAAGCAACGCCTATCTGGAGAACAAAAACAATCTCAATCGGAATTAATAGAAACTATGACCCTGAACACTTTGTTGACGGGTTTAGAGTCAAAACTAGGCCAAATAATACGTGCTGGAAACCCAACAAGTATGTTACAGGCAATTAATAGGATTAGAAGAGAATTACAACTCTCTTACTTTGAGTCACAGAAATTTTCAAAAAATAATAATAATGTTAAAAATCCAGTGCCTCCTCAACAAAAACGACCAAACGTAAATTTCCAACAAAAATTTTGTTCATTTTGTAAACGCAGCGGGCATATAATAAACGAATGTCGCACAAGGCAACAACAATTATTTATGCCATCAACTTCACAAAATTTCCAAAGACCAAACTTTCAAGGTAATACAGGTTTTCAAAATTTTGCACAACAAACTAGTCAATTTAATACCAGAACATTTCCACAAAATAATCAAGTTAGCCAAGCACAACAAAATAGGCCTTCAGCAATTAGACCAAATCCTAATTTTGTCCAACAAAGACCATCAGCGATACAACCAAATCCGAATTTTAACCGTTTCAATCAACAAAAAACTCATCATTTAAATTATGAACCTTATGATAACCAATATAATTTTAATCAGTACGAAGATTATTCTCCTGAATATCAAAACGTTGATACAATGTACGACAATTTTAATTTTGAAGATAATCAAAATTTTTCGGAAAATTATGCAACTAATTTTCAAGAACAGTACGAGAATTATACTGCTAATTCTCAGATACCACAAGAGAATTATACTGCTAATTCTCACTTACCACAGGAGGATTATACTGCTAATCCTCAGGATTTTTGCAAAAGTCCGGAGTATCTCACGGATACTCCAACAACGAATTGCGAATTGGACCAAATTTCTCACCAAATTCAAAATATGAACCTCAACGACAATTTCGACCCGTTTCTGAACTTCCCAGAACAGAAGTTCATGTAGAAACACTTTCACATGCTTTATTGACTGTAAATTCGAATAATCTTTATTATATCAAAGACATCACAAATAAATTTAAAATTCTTATTGATTCTGGTGCAGGAATTTCGATTTTTAAACCGAAAACGGCAGAAAATTACAAAAGGAGATTTTCTGAAAATATTATTATACAAGGCATAACTGAACAAAAAATTAACATTAACGAATCTGTTCTTATACCATTTACTGACAATAATCCACACAAAGTTTACATTCATAATTTGGATATAGAATTTGACGGATTATTAGGCGCAGACTTTTTAGAACACTACGAATGTATGGTAGATATTAAAAATAAGCGACTAATTACGAATTTCAAAACCGTACCGATATTTAAAGCTACGGGTGACGAAAAAACACAAAATTTACCTTTGCAACCAACTACAAACTCAAATCAAATTCGGAATCAAATTCCATGCAACGTGAAAAATCAAAATTTAATTTCAATTGAACCGCGTATGGAAAAAATATTTAAATTAAAATGTAATTTACGGAATACTGAGGCTATACTGTTAGCCCAGGAAAATGAAAAAGTACGCTTACCAAACGCTATTGTCAAAATCGACGACAACGGAGAATTTTTAACATCAATTATAAACGCTAACGCAATTCCCAAAATAATCGATTTCTCGAATCTTAAACTAGAACCAGTTCAAAAATTTAGATCAATTTTCAATTTAAATTCTCAGAGTCCGGACAGTCCTCAACATACAGACAGAAATTTCGAAATTAGAAATCAACTACGATTAGAACATTTGAACGAAGAAGAAGCCGAGTTAATAACAGAGCTTTGTCTAAATTTTTCTGATATATTTTATTTAGAAGGCGACAATTTAAGTTTTACTAACGAGATTAAACATTCCATTGATACGAACGGTTCTAAACCGGTTTTTACAAAATCTTATCGCTATCCTCATATTCACAAAGAGGAAGTTAAAACTCAGGTCTCTAAAATGCTAGACCAAGGTATAATCAGACCATCAATTTCACCCTGGTCATCCCCGGTTTGGGTTGTACCTAAAAAACTTGACGCCTCCGGTAAACAAAAATGGCGAGTTGTAGTAGACTACAGAAAACTTAACGAACTGACTATTGACGACAAATATCCGCTTCCAAATATTTCGGACCTTCTTGATCAATTAGGCAAGTGTCAATATTTTACCACGCTAGATCTTGCCTCCGGATTCCATCAAATAGAAATCGACGCGAAAGATATTCAAAAAACTGCTTTCACAGTAGAAAACGGTCATTTTGAATTTGTACGAATGCCATTTGGACTGAAAAATGCTCCATCAACATTTCAAAGAGTGATGGACAACATTTTGTTAGGTATCCAAAACGAACGGTGTCTCGTTTACATGGATGATATTATTATTTATTCGCCCACCATTCATGACCACATTTCGCGATTAACAGAAGTATTCAAACGTTTACAAAAAGCCAATCTCAAAATTCAACCAGACAAATGCGAATTTTTACGCAAGGAAGTTGCATATTTAGGCCATCTTATTACTAAGGACGGTGTAAAACCAAATCCCGCTAAAGTTGACGCGATTCTAAATTTTCCTCAACCGAGAAACCCTAAGGAAATAAAATCATTCCTAGGCTTAGCTGGATATTACAGACGTTTTATACCTAACTTTTCAAAGATTTCTAAACCTTTAACAAAATTATTGCAAAAAGACATACTTTACGACTTTGACAATGATTGCTTAAACTCCTTCGAAAATTTGAAACGAGCGTTAACAACAACTCCGATTCTTATTTATCCAAATTTTGACGACGTTTTCATCCTAACTACTGATGCTAGCGCATTTGCCATTGGTTCCGTGCTCTCGCAAGGAAATATAGGCAAAGATTTACCAATAGCTTATGCATCTCGAACTTTATGCGCGGCGGAGACTAAGTATTCAACGATAGAGCGCGAGTTATTAGCTATAGTATGGTCAGTAAAACACTTTAGACCATATCTATTCGGCAGAAAGTTCAAGTTAGTAACCGATCATCGACCACTTACCTGGCCATTTTCGATAAAAGACCCAGGAAGCAGACTTGCACGTTGGCGACTTAAATTAGAAGAATACGACTATGAAATCATTTACAAACCCGGCAAAACCAATAAAAACGCGGACGCGCTATCGCGAGTTAAAATCAATCACTTTTCAGAATGTTCCAAATTTTATTCAAAAATTCTAGCCGCGAACGAGGACGACGAATCAGAAGATGACGAACCAAACAATGACGAAAACCCAAATAATAACGGCAAAATCACTAAAGAACAAATCTCTCGAGAATTTGATATCTTTTGTAATTTGTATAAGACGAAATCCTTAATAGATTACTCTAAAATTCAAACTTCAAACAGACAACTTTTAGACAAGGAACACAAAAATATTATAACATTCTTTCAACAAAATAAGTTAGAAGATTTGCATCATAAAATTATTGAGGACATGTTCGAAGAACACCCCGAGTTTTATAACAATACTATTAACGTTGTCTCAAGCAAATCGGTCAGGCATAGAAAATATTTTATTGTTCCTTTACCTTTTGATGTAGATTCAATAAACGAACATTTATTCATGGTATTGTACAAAAGACAAGACATTTTGGATCTTTCTAAAACATACTATGTAGAAAATAATTTAGATCTTCCAATACTCGAAATGCTATCTTTTATTTTTGCTGAAAAAGACTTGAAAATGGTTATCTGTCAAAATATTGTTAAAACCCCCGATGAAGACGAAATTCCAATTATTTTAGATCAAAATCATTCAGGCAAAAATAACTTACACCGTGGTATTAATGAAACTATTAGAAGGATTAGAGTAAAGTACAATTGGCGAGGCTTAACGAAAGACGTAGAAAACTTTATAAAAAATTGCGAGACATGCGAAAAAACTAAAGTCTGTCGTAAAAATCTTAGCAACCCTCTGGTAATTACCGAGACTCCAAAAACACCATTCGAAAGAATAAATGTTGATCTATTCGAATTTCCCACGCGAAATTACGCTGTTACAATCCGCGACGAATTAACAAAATTTACTCAAGCCTATGCTGTTCCGGATAAATCCGCGAAATCAGTTGTAAATACCTTATTGCTTTACTTTCAACACTACGGTACCCCGTTGAGAATTCATTGTGATTACGGCGGTGAATTTGACAATAAATTATTAAAAGACCTTTGTACGCTCTATGACATAAAACTGACATATTCTAGCGTAGGACATCCCCAATCCAACGGATCTCTCGAGCGATTTCACGCTACATTAGCCGAAATGATAAGAGTCCACAAAACCGAAAATCCGAATGAACATCCTTTTACAATATTACCATACGCAATCATTTGCTATAACAATTCGGTTAACAAAACACACGGGTTCACACCATACGAACTCATTTTCGGACATACGTCTATTAGACCACCCGAAACTTTATACAACCAAAAGGAATTAATAACGAAATATATAAGAGATTTAAACAACAGAATATCTCACTATTATAAAATCGCCCGCAGTCGAACGCAATCTCAAAAGGAGAAAGCGAAAGTTCGCTTTGACAGAAATGTTCCAAAAAATCGACCTGAATACAAAGTTGGTGATAAAGTATATGTGAAAGATTCCCAAATTAAAAACAAACTTCAAAATAAATTTAACGGTCCTTTCAAAATCATAGAAATTTTCCAAAATTCTGCTACTTTATTAAATCTTGAAACGAATCAAGAAACTAAAGTTAATTTCGATAGAATGAAACCATATACTGAAAATTAAATTTATTTTCAGGTTTATCCTGCTGTTCGGATCAGCACTCGCACAATATAAAATAATACCAATAAACAACACTATTGGTGTATTTTACCACAAAGACACGGACATCGTTGTGACAAACGAAAAATGGACATTATTGGTACATAAAAATATATCATCCCTTAAACTAGCTTTCGACAAGAACCAACAAATTCTAGACATGATATTAAATACTCTCGACGGTGCTCATCAAAAAATGATCACGTTTAGAAGTGAAGTCAAAACAGACCTTAACCTTTTGACACAAATTTCCAAAACTATACAATCCAAATTTGATGAAGTATTTCTAGACACAAAACGATATAAGCGCGGAATATTAAATGGTATCGGCACAATTTTTAAATCAATAACCGGAAATCTAGACGCCGAAGATGGCGAATATTACGCTAACTGTATTAATAAATTAAATAACGACGAACACCAATTAGAAAATTTAATAAAAAATCAAATTTCAGTTACAACATCAGTAATCAAAAATTTCAACTCAACTATTCAAAAATTGCAAATTGACGAGGAAACGTTTAACAAAGACATAAAAGAGATCGAACGTACAATCGATACCATGACGCGAAACATCGAAGCTGTCGAAATAAAGCTAAAATTCTTACACATTTGTGAACAATTAATGGCAAGCTATTTGTATCTTGAAGACAACTTGAATGACATTTTAAACTCAATAACATTTGCTAGACTAGGAATAATTCATTCGTCGATCATAACTCCCGATCACTTAGTAACAGCATTACAAGAAATTTCACAGAGTTTGCGAAGAAACAATTTGCCTCTTCCAATCAAATTATCGGCAGTTGCTCAATATTTAGACATTATCGAATTAAAAGCATTTCAAGTAGATTCCAACTTAATATTTGTTTTAAAGATACCACTTGTTGAACCTCAGAACTATAATACCTACCGTTTATACCCTATCCCTATATTTGATAACAGAACTGGTCTTCATCATATTTTATCTATTTCTCAAAAATTTATCGCGAGAGATGATGATTCTTTAATGTACATACCAATAACGAATTTAAAAGAATGCAAACCCTTATATTTTGGAACTAAGCTATGCTCGAACCTGTTTGCATACCCTATTGACCAGAATGCCATCTGTGAAGCTAGGATCCTGAAACAACCGATGAAACTTCCCGAAAATTGCCAAACCTCCTTCATTATTAGCCAAGGGTACAATGTTCAAGAACTTGAAGAGAACACGTGGCTCATAATAAATTCCGAACCTCTACATATCACCATTAGCTGCCCGAAGAGAGAACCAGCAACGGAACTGATTAATAAAAATTCAATTATAAAATTACAACCTGGATGTTACGCCTTCGCAGGTATTACCAGGATACAAGCCAGTGCCAAGGACTTCTCCGAAATTAAAGACAATTCCCATCCTGTGCAAATCCCATTTGAATGTTGTAACCAGATGCCCGACAAAATTCAACTACCTAAATTAAAACCATTGAAACTCAATAATTTAAATATCGAAGATTTGGATATTGCTAAAAACAAATTGGAGCAATATTCTAAGGATCTGGACGATCTCATCAACGAGCCTTTCGTGACCAAACATATGTCCTGGTTCACGTATTTCACCATCACCTTCATCATTTCCATAATTCTACTTTACGTGTTTTGTAAATGTAGAAGGAAGAGACGTTTACTGAAGATCGAACCCTCTACAGGCGATTCTCCTTCACCTCCTCCAGGACGAAGCAAAACCTTCATGAAATTCCCAAGTTTAATCCCTCCAAGAAAGCGACCCGGTATCAAACCTCAAGAAGAAGATATCGAGTTATCATAGACTTTCCAGTGAACCACTACCTTTTTGTTTATTGACTTAAACTTTTATTGTTTCTATTTTATGCTTATTATTTTATTCACTCAATATTTTATTATTACCTTTGCATTATATTCATTTTTTTATTACTTTTATATTGTATTTAATAATCTTATTCAAAAGTTGTTGTATAACAATCAACTTTTTTATTAAGGGGGAAGTTGTTATATTAAAAAATAGCAGTACGACACTGAGTTATAAGTCAGCTCTCACTGGTATCAAGTTACATAAGTTGATAACGACTTCTCTCGGTAATTGCTTATCTTACGTATCAAGTTTCACCTATTGTTTTGTATCCGTTATGCCAAATTGCACATTTGCATTTCCTTTGTTCTCCGTCTAGCTGACACTGCTTTCTTAATATTATAAATATGACCAGCAGACGCATTTGTATTCAGTTTTATACTCACATTCATATTAAATTCTTTAACCTACAATTGTACATTTTATTCAGAGTCATCGATGACTCCAAATTAATCAAATAAATATTTTTTAAAAAGTCTATTTCAAAATAACAAATATAACATGCATATGTTTGTACCTCGTTTCTTATATACCATACAATAAACTATTTATTATTATTGCTATTATTAAATGTGGCTTTAACAAAATCAATTCTTAACAACCTAGAAATGAACTACCTACATCTTATTAAGTTTTCATGAGGTTGTGTATTACCCACAAAGCGAGTTTATAATGTAGCACTTAATGCCTTGTTATATACATATTTCTTTTGTCCTTGATTAAATTTTTATGAATGTTTGCATTCCAGAGATATTAGCATAAAAGAACTATAATCAACTGAATAAAAATTGTATTGAATGTTATATGCATTTTTTTATAGGCATTTTAATCAAAAGAAATTAATATGCTAGTAAATCATATAGAATATTACAAAACGAACTTAAGATATATCATATCATATTCAAAAGACAGGCAGATCCTATAGGGAAATATTTATTATTTTTGGGCATCACTTCATTCTTAATATACAGCATAACTCACTTGAAAGAGGGACACCCAGTAAAATTTGATTTATTATCTGATTTTGATTAACATTGTAGTGTTTGAAAAACTGCACTTTAGGACAAAGTTCCACATTATTTTTACAAAACCGGAGACCCTCTTGATTAATTTCTTAAGGGGTAAAAATTCAGGAAATTGCATTAGTAATTTTCTTATCATTCAAGCTTAAGAACGGCTAGCCTAGACAAATATCCCTAGAGAAAATATTAAAATATGCAGTTGGTAGTTTTTGAAATAGTTGCCCAGCTTCGCTCGTTATAGTTCTACTTTGATGGTCTTAGAGTTTATTCGCAATATATGTTGAGAAAAAAGGTTAGAAATAATAAATTGTTCCGTATTTGATCTCTCTTGATTACGACCACCTTAATAAACAATTTAAGAGGCGTAACCCTCAAATTAACTAGTGACAGTTTTTTTTAAATAAAATCGCAAGAACATTTTGGAAAGCAATCTATGCAGAACCGTTAAATTATATTTTAATTATTTAATTTGAAATTTTTCAAGGCCTGCTACTCTAAATGTAACTACTGAAATGGGTTATACTAAATTAAATAATCGTAGAAAATAGTACATTTCCTGTTTTATTCTTTTTTTCATGGTGGTGGTTTTTTCATGGTTTTTGATGGTCTAGTCGTTGTAGTAAAACAATTACCTGCAACCTTCGACCTAGTTGCACAATTAAATTTGGTTGTTTATGCACTTTCACTGCAAATGTTATTATCTCAAAAACAATTGTGATTGATGTATCAGTACACTTAAGGTCAAAAAATGTTAGTAAATATAATTATCAGTCTATGTATTTATCTCTTATATAACAAGATGAAAGATGTTTATTATATAAAAATTGGTAAATTTCTGGTCCTATATTTTCAGAACGTATTTTGGTAATTTATTTTAATGATTTGCTGTTTATAAAAAGATAAAAATTATCTACTTGTTTATTTATCAATTTTCTTTATTAAACTGATTAACAACATAAGTTTTTGCTGATTCATTGTATGATATGAAAAATCTCTTTTCTTATTGGAAAACAAAATTGAATTAAAATTTAACCAGCATTAACAGTTTAACTCCTGGAACCAGATAAATGTGCACAAATGTTTCGTGCTCCGAGCGCGGAAACCGGATATTTACGCAAGGCCGGAAGATGGGTGAAATGCGGGCAGCAGTTATATCCGCCAATTTTTTTTGTAAATGTCTAATTTCTTCCATATTTTTGAAAAGAATAAATGTCGATTTGATTGATTATTTGAATTTATAGGCTAAACGAAGCATGTATATGCATATCCTGTAAGATGGCTTACATGAATAAATACATTATTATTATTATTATAAGTTTTCACATACCGTACGAATCTGCAAACGTGCCATACAGCGGGCTCGACATGTAAAAACTAATGCCAGAATGAAAGCGTCAAAAAAATCACTAAAGATTATAAAAAAAAATTTCACCATCGCTCGGTTCACTTTATTACCTAATATCTATATTGAAGTTGGAAATTTTATTAGTGTTAGTTAATATGGTCTATTAACCGAACTACAGCGACATTTTATTTTACAATTTTTAATCACCGTTTAAAAGAAGATAGATTGAAATCACACATTTCGTAGATGTAGTTTGATTATTCCTTTATATTTCTATCTATTTCTCTTTTGAATGTGGCTTTGACCCTTAAAATCCCACATGTGTTTACCTTTTTCATTATAATTTTTTTTAATGCTGCAATTTTTAATTATTTTTTTTTTACGTAAAGATTACTTTATTAATACCAATAACACCGGCACTAAAAAAAAGTGCTCTGTACTTTTAAGCAGACCCTGTTATTCTTATGTTATTGGACCTGCCGAATCCGATGCTGTCGTCAGAATTGCTACATCACGTCAGGATTTTCCCCTAACCCCGTCTAAATAAGATTTTCGCTGATTTCTAGTTATTTTTTGAAGTTAAAGAAAAATCCTGATGTGATGGAGAATAACAGGATCTGATCCAAATTACCGAGCATCTTTTTTGTGTGCCTGTTTTATCACTTTCCTACTTTAATATTTCAAATTATTCTGTATCATTATAATTCTCTCCATTTTAATTCTACTATTAGCACTATTTCATGAATGAAACTGAGGTGCTCCATACACAATTTGTTATCTTTTGTAGGCTGCCTTGAGAGCTAGCGTATCTCATATAGCATACTACATCCCAAGATTGGTTTAGGTATACTGAGTGTTAAATAAAAAAAAAAAGATAAATATTGCAGCAAGCTCTCGAAGAGTAAACAAATAATTTATTTTAATAATAAGCTGGATAGATATGAAATATGGTGTGCCCCAGGGTCCCATCCTGGGCCCACTTCTGCCAACATAACATCAACTATATAAATACAGTTGAGGGCATAAAATTAGTATTATATGCAGATGATACAACATATTCAAACTCAGATATGATTATGACATATTAATAGCAAAAGTGTAAAAGGCATTTCGAACTATACCAACTGGTTTACTTACTTCATCTATGTTATTATTAAAAAATTCAAAAACAGTAAGAAAATATGCGTCTGAGTTTAAAACATCGCAACGATATATATGCAATCCAGAAGAGGTTATATTGTTGGGTACATCAGACCCCTTAAAACCTTACTGCAATCCCTAAGACACAGATTCGAGAAATAATCGTAAATAATTAAAGACATAGATTGCAACCTATTCATAGATAGATTTATAGAAAATTGATTGAACTAGCATTTTTATGTCAGAGACAATGTACTAACAAGGAGTCAAAAAGTACGATTTTGGGTCAAAAAATTGGAAGGGTGTATTTTGGAAACTATTAAGTAAGGGTTTGATAAATTATTTGTTTTTTATAGAATTTTATGTAATTTTTCGTCTCTGAGAATTACCTTTAACGTAGGGCGCAATGGAACCAAACAATTCACGACTTTGTGATGCTATACACTTAATTGAAAAAAATTTCTCTGAAATTCACAAATTTGAGATTTTCTTTGGACACCGAAACTACGGGGTTAAGCAAGTTAAGACGACTTTAGTTATTGGACATAGAGTAGATGCAGACAATAGTTTATTTAAGGGTGTACGAGGCGATTATAGGTCAGTCCTAAATTCTGCACCTATACAGGAAGCGACTGCTTCCTTGATATGTCTAGTTTGTCTGACTGTACTTTCTTTCATAGGTGAATCGTGACAGCAGTGGCCCAATTGTAATTACTAATTAATATTGTTTGTGTATATTATCTAGGCAGTACTGTAAACTGCTTACATAAATGATTGTGTATCTGGTGCTTTGATTTCTTAGAGTGTAAAGAGAAAAAAAATCGCTATATAGTGCTATTAGAAAGAGAATTATGTTTTTACCTGGTTTACAGCTGGCTTAATACCATGGTTATTAGCTAACAGCTCATTCATGTGACGAACATTGTAGTTTGAAACTCCAATATTTCTTGTCAAACCGTTTTTCACTCCTTTTACCAGTTGTTGCCAACTTTCGTCTCTGAGTCTCGAAGAATCGTTTTTAGAAGCATTAACTCCATGTACTCCAGGCCAATGAATTAAATACAGATCAATATACCCAGAATCAAGATTTTTAAGAGATTTTTCCAATGCACTGTATGCTTTTTCTCCTTGATCACGGGGAGCTGACAAAGAAAATAAGTTATACAGATACATATCAGATCAGATCTGTTACAAACTATACACATATAAAAAGTACTATATACTTACATAATTTTGTTGTAATAAATATATCTTTACGTGTAAGGTTATACTTTGGCAACAGTTCTTTTAGAGCCTTTCCAATATCTTCCTCATTGTCGTAAGCTGCAGCACTATCTAAAAGTTTAGTAATGAAATACTATATATGCCAAGAACTAGTTTTCTGTTCTTACCTATTGACCGATAACCTGCAGCAAATGCTTTATCAAGAACATCTTTAATCAAATCGGTCCCTCGAATTTGATAAGTTCCAACTAGAAGATAATATAGGTTATATTTACGATGTATGTACTTACCAAGAATATTCTGTGTATTAAATTACTTTAAATAATACAGTAACATACATCCAATCAATGGCATCAAGTCTCCACTAAGTAATTTAAATTCCATATCTTTTGTTAATTTTGCTTCTTCCTGGTAACTCCCGGTAAACAAAAATGACGTCGCCACGAAAAGGTGGACCAGAAAATAACCCGACTTCCCCAACATTGTTAATTAATGATGTTCTTCGTTCAGATCACACTAAATAACAAATGCATTCGAGTTTAGATGGTCATATTTATTAATTCTGAAGACTGAAGATTGGGGGGAAAAGTCTCGCGAAGGTTATCAAGTTTTCAGTTAATTAAATATGGATTTGCAGCAGCATACAAATCTTTATTAAATCAAGACAAGATCAATGAGAATAAAAGTAATTAGTAATTTCATCATAACAAAGGGAAAGGGTAGGTACCTAGGTACATATATAAGAAAAATAAGAGATATCCTTTAAATTTGTTCAAATTTTTGTTGCGGATATCTGCACTATTTTACATAGTTATTATGACGAAAAATAAGTAAAATTGTAGGCCACATGCAGGGCCGTATTTACATAAGGGCACTTTTAGGGCACGTACCCAGGGCCCCCACTTAATTGGAGTCCCCGAATGTATAAAAATGGTAAAAAATATTGAGGAATAATTGAAAAATTACAAATGAAAATAAGCAGACGGAAAAGTTAATTTAAACAGTGAGATAAATATGAGTCATGATGCAGAAATAATGTTCTTAAAAAGTCAATGCTAAGAGTTATAAATCAATGTTTATTTTGTTGCATATAATATGGTTTAATTCATGGTTTAATTGATGCGATACGTTAAATTATCTATAATTTAACGTACATTGCGAGTTTTATAATTTCCAATGAAATATCTATGAATAAGTAATTATCTAATAAAAAATAAATGAAAAAACATAGAATTACCAATGTAATGTCAAAGAGAGGAAATGTTGCTTCGCACTCAAAGTGTCAAAAACATCCTTTGTGGACAATATTTCTAAATTCTAAATTGTAAAATATGATTTTGTTGATGATACAAAAATCATAAAATTAACATATTTAAAAAAATTCATAGCCTACAAATGATCCCTAAATATATAAAGGGTCAAAGCTTGCGTAGGTTTAAGGCTTACACATTTATATTTTAATTCGGTTAAAATTGGCCGCCTTACAAGGGGCCCCCACATGAAAAGTGCCCAGAGGCCTCTCAAACGTAAATCCGGCCCTGCTTATTAATGCCAGGTTCCCACCAAACAGATAAAATAAAATACAGCAAACCCAACATTTTTCTATAAAATTTGCAAAGAAATATTATTTTCGGATATTTTTAAATATCAGCATACATCCCGGTTAGTGAAGGTCCAGTAACAGATATTCTAAACCTGCAATTAGTTTATCACAAAAATACAATCGGCATACATCCCGGTTAGTGGAGGTCCAGAGGCAGACACATCCAGGTTATTGCGGAGGTACAGTGTGGCAGACATTTTAAATCTGCAAGGTGTCTATAGTTTTAACCCATGGTTAGTAAATGTCAAGATGATTTTTTTTAATAATTAATTTCATTTATAAATTAAGTTTGCACCACTAGGAAAAATTCTCATCACTTTTTTTGTCTGCGATGCTCTAAAGCAGAGAATTAATCATATCTCTAGCTGTTACAAGATGTATCAGTTATAATTGCAGGCTGGCTCCTATACTAAAATGTATACAAGTGTATATTGTTTATAACTAAACCACGAGCAAAAATCTTTTAAAAGTTAAGATGGGTATTTATGCACTTAAAGTTGCTTGCACACCTGATTCAAGAAAAGTTTACTTAGCTTTAATATGTACAAGATTTTCAAGTGTAATTTTTATCCCTTGATTCAAGTGAAGCTTACATTGAAAAAACCTTAAAAGTAAATAATCTATGATTTGAGTTTTGGGGATATCACAGCAGGTAATAGTTAATATAGATATAGATATTAAAACATAATCAGGGTGTACTTGTTAGTAACTTCTTTCTGATATATATTATATCGACGAGCTGTACTTTTTGAGAAAGTTTGTTCGAAATACTGTGCTATAACATGTTTACCTTCTTCAGTTCAGTTCAATCTGTCCTTTTCTCTGCTGCATGCAGCGATCTGTCTGTCGATCTCTCTTGTAACCAGTTATTACCAGCAAATTCAAACATCATTGCCTGGCTTCGTCGGTTAATAAAATTATTATTCATTATGATTGGATGGAAATATTTAGATAAATTAAGCAACAAATATTTATTTCATATTGAAAATCATAGAAAAGACCGACAGAGGAATCATAACACCAGCGATGGCATTGGGCACCGACCGACAATTTTTCATTATTATATAATTGTTGTAAATATCGTTTTTACTCTACTTTATATTAATTAATAGACATGATATAAATTATTTGTTTATAATACATTATTTAATTATAATAAATAATGTGAATGAACAACTCCATAAATGATTCAATAAAAGTAACTAAATATCATTTAAACTACGCCAATGCTACCTACCGGCATTAAAAATGAACGAAAGGCAGGTAACGGACTTCTAATGGTGAGCTATGTAAACAATCGACTACTTCCGTTTGAGGTTAGTGCATAACATATCTGGTTAACTATTCTTATACGTGTATTGTTTGTAATATAATATAATAATCAACGAACTCGGTGTTATTCTATCATGACTTTTACATCACATGCCTAGAGGTTATTTACCAGTAACATACTGGTTAATTGATATTTTGTAGATTCCCCGAGCACCGCTTAAAAAGAAAACATTCATGTTGCATGAAGTCCCAAAGAACTAAAGAAGGAAAAAAATGAAATGAGTTAATCTGCATGACATTTGAAGAAAAATATGTTAACCTTAAGGTCAAGAATTCGACTATCACCCGATCAGCATATGCAAAGTGACATGACGCAAAGCTCCGCCTCGTTGTCACGCGCCAATTTTGGTAATTTATTTAAGGGCTTAAACATTGGAATAAAAAACTAAAAATTTGAAAATTGTCTAGTGTTCTAGTTTCGATTTCTAAAATTTAAAAAAAAATGCTGAACAGGCTTATTGAATCAATTAATTGCTGCATAATTTCTATAAACGTCAAGAGAAATAATAACACGCCCCTCTAGTTCTCTGAGCGATTTATTACTGTCTGTCTCTTCCAAACAAAGTATAATCTTAGATACCCTTCAATCAAAAGTTGAGTGCTATTTCTGAAAGGAGCATCCTTTCTGAAATAGCACTCAACTTCGAATCACAATTAGTTGCTTGACTAGACTTATTTGTTTTTATGATTATTACAAGTGGGTAATCACATTAAATGATTAAAAACTGGTTTGTTTACATTGTGGAAATTTTTTATTAATTATTTCTCATGAAAGTATAATGTGGTTTTTATAGTAACTTAGGGTGAACATACTCATGGTCTACCCATATTTACATACTAAACATATTTCTTTACAAGGCAAATTATAAAAATAATTAATTATAACTTATGATTGGCCAATGAATCAACAGACAACTGTGTATGTTTGAACAACTTAAAGAAGCTTACATGATAATCAAACAGACTTAAAAAAATAAAAAGACATTTTAGAAGAAACAAGTTTTATTGCTTTAGTACCATTAAATATTTACACAAGTATAAATTAAATAGAAAATATTATTACAAAATATAACTTTAATAGGGTCATCGTAATGAAGTAATCAGTATAAGTAATAATATCAGTAACTAAATCCTCACTAAATGTTTATAAAAAAAAAACATTAAGACAAACATCTAAATAAATACTTGTACAAAAATAATAATCCTAAATCGTTACCTTACATAAAAATGTAAGTTATAACACACAAAATACATTTCTTTCAATCAGCAGATATCAGAAAAATTTTGCATGTTACAATCTGCCAAGAAAAACATATAATTACATTATACTACATTTCATATAAATAAAAGTAATTATAAGACAAATGAACGCTTTATACAAATAAAGACACATACACATAATAGTCGGTTTAGTTTCACTACCTCAAGACAAATAACTTAAAGCAAAGTCCAGTATAGTGAAATTAAACCAGATATACTTTTTTTTGAGTTAAATATATAAAAAATATGTTTTGTGCACAACCATAAGAAACAATAATTATGTTATTAAATAAGCGATTATTTAATAACATAACTCTGTCTTGTATTTTATTATCAGAGCAAGAACTTAAATGCATCAGTTACTAAAAATAAATAACACAAAGAATAAATACACCATTTTTATTATCACTAAAAATAAATTCAGATTTATTTTTATATAACACATCTTTCCAAAACGTCAAACTCAGACAAAAATCAAACCTCAGGCTTAAATTTATAAATAAAAATGAAAAACCACCTTCTAATGCATAAGAAACAAAAATTTTTGGCTTTGGCCCGAGTTAAGAAAAGGTAGTCGGAAAAGCTAGGAATTTTAGAGATAGGAATTGTAAAAAATAAATACATAAATACATGCTCTGACTTAACTTATTTAACTATGTACACTAGGTTTATCATAAGACGTTTCATAACAATTTCATTACATACAGAGCAATGCTTATGATAGATATTTTAGGAAAAACTATTTATTGAAAAATAGGGTTTTTCTTAGGGCAATATGTATACGTAGCAAAATAATGTTATTGACTTAGGCAACTCTTCACAAAGGGATTAAACTTGATCATCAGTTTCTTTAAGAAAACAGCAATGTCTACCAAAATTATTGTAATGCCCGAAAAATTTCAAAGAAACAGAATTATACACAAGCTAATTGTTTAACATAACAGTTTATATTATTTTTTTGAAATGGTATTACAAATCTTGAATATATACTGAATAAAAGCATTGATATACAGTATGTCGCCACATTTTAGAAGACTACCTCACATTTTCGTTATTTTGAGTACAAATTTGAACATTTGCATAGCTCTAGAACAGAATGAGATGCATCTTCTGAGTTACTTAAAACTCAACTCTTCGCAAATAGGGTTAATTCTCAATATTTTGCGTTGAAAATATTGAAATAAGTTGTTTAAATTCCAATTTTGACTACATGTACTGATTTTCAATTTTTTAGTATGTTCACCAAAATTATTGTAAATAACGCACCATTGATATTTCAAAAAAATATAATCATACACAAATTAAATGCATAACATATATTTTTTTTATGTTAAGAAAATATTAGAGAGATAATGAAACACATTCTTTATAGGATTTTGCAAACATTTCATTACAATTATAAGAAAAAATGAAAATCTTTATATTATACAGTGTGCCACATTTAATCCTTGGCTGCACCTGGGGGTACATATGTGTACCCCGGGCCTAAAAACCCTTGATTCTAAAGCCATAAGAGCTTCTATAAGATCATACAAGCATTAGTGACACAATTTTTCATATAATCATATGTTCTTTCAAGCTAACACTGCAACGTGTTTTTTTGTCTTAAAATATAGTATTTTATTAGTTCAAACACAAAATTTTATGTTTTAAAATTGAAGATTTTAAAAGTTGTGAATTTTTTATATTTTTTTAGCTATACCGTCAATTTTTACAAGCTTTTCTTAAAATAAGACCTAAGAAATAGTTACATCTTATACAGTAGACATCATGCAATGTTCATACACTATTGTAATCTTAAAAATTCGCATTTTGTGAGAGTTTCCATTTGTCACGGAGTACACAATATGTGCCCCCATACGCGCTTATGTTACATAAATGAGGTGGTGCAGCTAAGGGTTAAGATTGCCTGATATTTTCGTTATTTTTAATACAGATTTGAACATTTGCATAGTCATAGAAGATAATGAGATCTCTCTTCTGAGTTACTCAAAAGTCCACTCTTCGTAAATAGTCAGTTCTCAATATTGATTCCATGTACCGAATTTCAACGCAAGTCAATTCGAATTTTTTTAGTAAAGTTGCGCCAAGTTTAAACAAAGTCCAAGTATTGATTTTTATTTTTGATTAGAGTGCCTCAAAATAAAAAAAACAATAAATTATTTATTCAATAAAAAGAAACAAACTGATAGATAAACTTTTAGACTACTAGTATTGAAGTTTTCTTTAAATTTCAATTATTGTTGAATTTGTTTTTGTTCCTATGGCACTGTAGTTATAAACATAACAAACATATCACACATAATAGACAACCCCCGAATCAAAACTGAAAATCAAAAATGTAAAGAGTGACCGCAAAATTCCCCTGTTTTTGCATAGTAGATAGCGGGCCATGGAAAAGAGCAAAATAAATCATACAGAGCTCAAATTAAACTTTGAAAAATTTTAAGATGAGCATATTTGTTACTTTTTTGAAAAAATGCAAAAATCACCCCTATTTAAGGGTAGAAAATATTTTTAAAATAATGAATAATGAATATTTAAAAAGTAAAACAACTGTTATTACTCAGATTTTATATTGTATGAATTTTTTCGGATTATATATTATTCTGTAGCGTATTTGGAAGAGTTTAGGAAATTGTCCTACAACACTCCCACACCTTGTAATAATTAAAATACCAATCCCAGAAAACGAAAAAATTTGTAAATCCAATCCACATGATACAATTGTCATGGGATTTTCACTAGAATTATTGTTATGTCTAGTCGAACCCATATCTACACAGGGAAATTGTTTTTATTTTTTAAAATATTCATTGTATACCGCCTTTTAAAAATATTTTCTACCCTTAAATAGGGGTAATTTTTGCATTTTTTTCCAAAAAAGTAAAAAAATGCTTACCTTAAAATTTCTCAAAGTTTAATTTGAGCCCTATAGGATTTATTTTGCTCTTTCACTTGGCCCGCTATCTACTATGCAAAAACAGGCGGGTTTCAGGTCTTTTTTGCGGTCACTCTTTGGCCTTCAAATTGGCTACAATTTCTTTTATTATACTCGAAACAAAGCAAAATATCCAGAATTGATTCCATTGGCAAGGTAGCAGTAGGCTGGATTTACAACTTTCATTTAAGTTGAGTAAGTACTTCAAAAGATGTACCTCATGAATTTTTACGACCGCACAAATCCAAATCTCTTCTCAAAAAAAAAATATAACGAAAATGATATCTTTTTTCACGATAATTTGCGATTGTGTGCCATTTTTATCCAATCTTCATCGATTTTTTATTTATGGAGTTGATAAAAAATTGTGTACTCATTTAATGGTCCCCTCTCTATATATATATCTTATAGTAAAGACATCAATGACCTCGATATTACACCAACGTCACTAATTTCATTACCAATTAATTCTGACTATAACAAATATTATTTTTGATGTTTTTATTAACACTTCGCTGCGGCAATTAATTAGCATACTATTACAGTGTGCGGAGGTAGCACTAATATTACAGGTAAGTAAATTTTTGTTCATTAACTTAAATTTGGGTTGTTGTAACCCAGATTGATGGTTGTTAGTTAATTCTCTTCTGGACGCGCGTGAGTTCCAATATTTTTTTAAATAAATTAGTTTTCCTAACACAGAACACTATAATATAAATGAAAAAATAACCTAAAAACTAATAAAATAAGAATTTTGTGTTTTTTGGTGAGAAAAATATATTTTCAGTTTATAATAGTTATTCCTTGAAACATGCAGGCAAATATGAATATACTTCCTAAAACTGTGGAAGTTATAGTGAGTCTATAAAATCTCATAAGCAGAGCGCCCAAGTGTGCCTAACGCACATTGTGAAGTACCAACCGGACGCACATATGCTCTCTCCACAGCGAAAGGAAAAGAAGTCGGTTTTTCAAGAAATCTCATTATGGAACTGACTTACAACTTACTTAATATCAACTAATTGATGATGATGCCAATGACCTTGGCGTTAAAGAAATAAGGGAAGATTTTTCGAGATGTTATATTAGATATCTCATGCAGAACTAATTCAGCCCTTAAACCCCCATATGCAAAATTTCGCGACTTGCTGAAGGTTTCCGAAAAATAGGCATTGTAAAACTGAATATCTCAAATAGTAAATCATTAAAAACTTGGAGATGGATAATGAATAACTTATTTATTCGTATTTTTTATTCAAACAGACTCTTTTTATTAGTCTATAACATTAAAAGTTAAAATAGGTATTTATTTGCAGGATGAAGCTTCAGATTAGAGGAAAACCAATTTAAAAAATTCACGAGCTAGCATGAAATTTCCTGACACATTTGTATCAACTAGAGATATGACTTTTTCTTTGCCTTAGAGCATGGCAGACAGCAAAAGTGATATGAGAATCTTTGCCTCTAGACCTCCACTAACTCGGATTTAGGCCAACTGTATTTGTGTTCA
Organism: Stenurella melanura; assembly: GCA_963583905.1. Classification (NCBI taxonomy): domain Eukaryota; kingdom Metazoa; phylum Arthropoda; class Insecta; order Coleoptera; family Cerambycidae; genus Stenurella; species Stenurella melanura. Next base: position 203,173,993 of record OY757309.1, read on the forward strand.
CAAAATGGTATAATTAAAAAAAAAAATGGTAGGTTGACACAAATACTTGCACGAACTATGAAAGACACTTCGTGAATTATCTAGTGAAGTATCCATAGGGCGCATGCATTATATAACTACCATAACATCACATTTTACGTTTTTTAAATTTATTCTCATTTTTAATTTTTCTTTCGAATATTTGGATTGGAACCAGTATAATATTTAAAGTCTCTCAAATAATATACACAAACATTTTTTATATTGTTGATTTTTTTAAATATACTTACTGATATTTACAGGTTGGAAATCCAACCTATAATTGGTGGTATATTTTTAATATTCAATGATTTAAAATAATATAGGCATCCTATCCAAGAGAGTTCATTAATGTTACACTGGTCTCAGTCTAGAAATGCGAATAAAAACATTAAAATCTAGTATAAACTTACAAAAATGTATAATCTGAGGTTATGTTAGTCATACAATGCACACATTTTACTGATAAGAAAAATTCTTACATCACTTTCATGCTTTAAGAAACAGAATTAAAATGTTGCTAGCTGATATGTGTCAAGTAATTGCACGCTAGCTCCTGCATGAATACATGAATAGAATAGATATATTTTGAGCTTAGTTCACAAACATTTCTTGTTCGATATTTTACAGCTGTAGCTGAACAACATCCTCTTATATAAAATATTTGAACTTTATGTTTAGACTACAATCTTATCATTTTTATAAACCTTCAAGCGTTTCTAAGATATTTTGTGTCTCATCGCATACTCGAGCTGACATGGATTAGTGAATTTGATAAGAAAAGTTAAGAAAATGTCCGGAAATTTAACAGTAGATATTCTCCTAAAGCGCCATCCATTAATTACGTCACACTTTGAGGGAGGGGGAAGGAGTCCATAAAATGTGACAGAGTGTGACAAGAGGGGAGGAGGGGGTCAAACTTTTGTGACATCACATTATTTCCACCTAGGCATACCGTTGTTTTAATTGTATGAAATTCAACAAAATATAGAGATCAGAAAATTCTACCTTAAAATTTAATGCCGCAAAATATGTGACGTCACAACAGGGGGGGAGGGGTTGACTCGAATGTGACAACCTATGACACAGGGGGAGGGAGGGGTAGAAAAACCATAAAATTTGCGTGACGTAATTAATGGATGGCCCCTAATCAGTTGAAATATGCAAATACAAAAAAGAATTGTAACTAACATAACCTCAAATTTTCAGTTTTTTAAAGTTTATCCTCGTTTCTAATTTTTTTGTTCGTATTTCCAGATTGGGTCCAGTGTAACATTAATTAATTCTTAAATATTATACAGAGAATTTATTAATATTGTTGATTTTAAGAAATGTACTGTTATTCGCAGGTTGGAAGTCCAACCTATAATTAACAGTCTGTATTTAATATTCAACGAGATTAGAAAATTATATTTATTCTATTTGAAAGAGTCTATAAATGTTACACTGGATCCAATCTAGAAATGCAAATAACAACATTAAAAATGAAGATAAACCTACAAAAAACGTAAAATTTGAGGTTGTTAGTCATATGGTGCCACTACTCTATTGAGCAAGATGAAATGGCACTTCTCTTCAAAGAAATACAGAGAACATATAAACATTTTCCTTAATCACAGACCTGATCTTAAACAAGGGAAGTTTTGTGGCATTATTTTATTAATTTTTCTTGAAATAGTAAATTAATTACTAATAAAATTAATAAGGTGGAAGAGTTTTAACCTAATAATACACAAATTAGGTAGCATCAGCATACATTGTGGTTATGCAATTTTCCATTTAAAAAACTGCAGGTGTTTTGCAAAGCATAAAACAGCACCTTTACTCTTTTTGGTATTTATTCAGATTAGTTGGTGATTAGTAAAATAATTTCCATGCTTTCTATTTGACACTAATTTTTAATTAAATATCAAACTATAATCTGATTAAAATATGTAACAAGACACTTTTTACTTTTATTCAATTTATTTACCAATTTCTATGATTATCAGCCCTCATTATTAATTTTAGAAGAAAAAAAAACAGTTATGGGTGGGTTAATTTCCTTCGTAAATATATTGGAAAATGCACTACATCAGCAGTTGTCCTTTCAAACCGATAAAATCTACAGAAACAAAATCAACATTATTAATCTTGCATAAATTACTGACATAAATTTTGTTGGAATTTTTGTTTATTTGGTAATGCTAATAGTATAAAACAAGATTTCTGAATGAAAATATTTTATTTGTCACAGAAACTTTCCACAAAAATAAATATCGGAAATTTTACAACACTACTAAATAAATCTAGATCCATATCTCATCTTGAATAATGACCAAAGGTCAATATAAACAAATTTTAAAAAGTTTATCATTAAATGTAAAAAATATAGTCCCTTGTAATAGAAAAATTACCAAAAGTATTGCATAAATATATTTTTTTACTTTGTATTATTTAAGTTTTACAAAATTTAAGTCAACTATTAATCTTTTAAAATAATGCCCTATTGAATTTTTGACGCATTAAATATATGTAAAAGTTATCACTGGTATTTTTGTTTAGCATTTTGATGAAGATATATTAAATTAAATATAAAATTATTATTCAAATTGCATTTAAACTAACACAAAGGCTGCGTAGAAGTTGTATCGGGCGATCTAGAATGTGTACAACCTTGAATCCACCTTTGAGCAGTTAGTTAACAGTTAGTTAAAATGTTACTTACACAGGAGCAAAGTAGGAGTTCAGCTAAACATAGGAACGATACAATGGGACGCGTACATTATATAACTAACATAACCTCAAATTTTACGTTCTTGTAATTTATTCTCATTTTTAATGTCTTTTTCTTCTTCGAATATTTAAAGTGTCACAAAATTTTTTTATATTGTTGATTTTTACAAATATACTGATATCTACAGGTTGAAAATCCAACCTATAATTAGCGGAATATTTTTAATATTCAATGATTCAAAAAAATTATATGCATCGTATCGGAGAGCTCATTAATGTTACACTAGTTCCAATCTAGAAATGCAAATAAAAACATTAAAAATGAGTATAAATTTACACAAATGTAATATTTGAGGTTATGTTAGTCATACAATGCACGCACCCTATATTGCTAAATTTTTTTACTAAAGAACGAATGAAACTTACAGAAATTTGTAAATTCGTGTAAAAACACGACATTGCAAAGAAAAGTTGGACACGAATATACATAAATTGGGGAAAGCAATCAGAGAGGCACGGGCATGTTGAGAGGGCCGGTTTTAGTACTCAGCGGTATTGAAAATGGCAGAGAATATCAACAGAATAGTTGCACTTATTAGTGATATTGTCTTCACTTTGAATAACAGATGCCTGCCTGATGGATTGAACAATGCTGTACCCCACCCCAGACAACTGTCCCCACTCTACTGATTGAACTAACTTTAAATTTCATATTGTGTACATTTGTAAGCAAAGAAATGCTAAGCCAATGGAACTATTTTTTAAAATGCACACATTTTTACTAAACTTAAAACATGAATTAAAATTTTTTAATTTATATACAATATGTTTCACTTTTCATGACTCCCATATCAAGCTCCATTATTAACAACGTGATTTTAAAAAAAAACTATAGTGGAAGGTACTTACCAGATCAGGAGTTTGTGTCACGGTAAAATATTGAAAAATCCACCAGCGGCGTTTGTTATTATGAAGAAAAATGAACCTAATTTTCTAAGAAAAGATATTAGGCAATGTTTTAACTGCAAAACAATCTCATAATCTTATTCATTGTTATCAAAAACTCACTAACACCGAATTTCAATAAGACGAGAAAATAAAATTTTCCTTTTTAAGGTACAATTATTGGTTATAATTTTATTTTCGGATGTAATTAAGAGTTAATTAAGCTAAAGGAAGACAATTGTTCCATTTAGAATTAATCATGTCATATGCTGAGCAAACTATGATTCAGTTATATATGTAAATTTTTATTATTTATTGAATTGTTCGTGATTCAAATTTGTCTAAAACTGAATTTTTTTTATTTCCAAGTCAATTATTGTTTGATATTGACTGTTAAGTAAACTGATTGACGTCACGTGATTAATTCTAAGTGGAAAGCATGTCTTCCTCCAGCTTAATTAACTCTTAATTACGTCCAAAAATAAAGTTATGACAGTAATAATAGGTACTTTAAAAAGGGAAGGTTTATTTTCCTATTGCGTGAACACCAAGTACATTATCTTATTAAAATTTGGTATTAGCGAATTTTTCATAACAGCGAATAAGATTAGGTACCTTTTTCTTTATAACGACGAACGCCACTGGTGGATTTTAAAATATATTACCGTGATACACTTTCCTGATGGGTAAGCACCTTTCACCCAAATTTTAAAAAAATCTCATTGTTAATAAGGACGCTGTGACATGGGAATCATGAAAAATGAGAGATACTGTATACACCTTAGTTTATCAGTGCTTGTTCTTAATTTCATTAGTTACATATACCATGTTTGTATATGGTACAAAAGAACCGTGTCAATAAATTATTTAATTTTAATTTATTAGGTATACCTAATTTTTTGGTAACGCAGGCTTACTACCCCAAATTTTCAATGAAACTTCAACCGGTGTAAATATTTCTTTTAAATCTAATTAAAAAAATGGCAAATATTTATTAAAGACCAAAAGAACATTATTATCTTTTACTATGTTGCTAATATTCAACGACGATTTTCTCATGACGAAATTTACGTTATGAGATTGTTGAAGTTATAGTGCGATATGTAATAACTTCTACAAGAAGTACGCGAGCTAATAACAATTTTAGTGACTTTGGTTTTCTTAAAAAAAATCCTTCATTTTCACTGACTGCGTCATGACCCTTTCTACCAAAGAATTGCCTAATACTAACGGATTCATTTACAGCTATAGAAAACAAAGTTCTAATGTATAAAAAATAAGGTACTCTGTCACTGGACACCCACACATCTCGACTCAATAAATTCATAATAAATAATCAGTCATTGTACAAACCCACCAGTATTATCCAGATAAAGGTATTCGAAATTTAAATAGCAATTTACAGAAATACATTTTCTCAGAGATCAATAAATTTCAATGTTCACAATTTTACTAAACAAATTTGAGAATTTGTTTTCATTAAAAATATTAACATCATAAGATAGAACACACCTCGAACTCACACAACATTATACAACAATAACAATAAAAATATTATACAAAAATCATAAAGCGTCACAGTTGAATTTACGATTTACTCCAAACAGAAATCAATCGAAACTGCCATTCACACTTATCAAACTTTGGTTGAGAATTTATACATATAGGTAAATATTACCTACACAATGTGTAAATAGAAATAATTTTGAGTAAATAAAAAAAAAACTTAATCACCGAATCAACAAACACCATGAGCACAATATGATGGAGATAATAAAATATTTATAAAAATAACAACAAGAAAATTCCTATGACTAAGAAAATTGATATATAAAGAAACTAGAAAGAATTGCTGGGGCTCTCTGTTTCTGATTCACTCTCTGAAGAGTCCGAGTTGGAGGAATCTCCCTCGTAATGTAACTTTTCATCTGGATCATAAAAAACTTCAGCGCCCGGGAAAATATAACGACTCGGAGGTATTAAGTGGAAAGAATTTGACGGGAGCCTATCAGCTAAACTTTTCTTGACCTTGGGTTGCCAGTAGCCCCGTAAGTCAGATGTATTTGAGCTAGTCTCAAAACTCTGACTTTCTTTTATGTAACTTTCCGAAGAGGAACTACTTGGAGGATTATTTATTAACTCTAAATGGAAGCCGTTGCTTTCACCAGGTTTTTGACTTTCATCAGAGTTCTCATCTGACATATCGTCATATTTCGTTTCTAGATCCGTAAAATTAGAATTATCTCCGATACCCGAATCCCTTGCTGAGTCTATGGACATATGCCTCTCTTTAACTGTTTTTATATCTATATTCAAATTAATGTTTTCACTTTCCTTATCTATAATTGACTTCTTGAAATTTACATGACATGTACAATTATTAGATTCTATATCTTTTTCTACTATTAAGGAACTACTTTTTGTATTAACATTACATCTGCATGGGATATCTTCTTGTTTGTAATTCTTTAACTTATCGTTTACTGTACAATTTGGCTCGGTTTCTTTACTATCCTTTTCACTAATATTCGTTATATGGTTCTTCTCAAAGTCAAATGTGGGTTCTTCCAATGGCAAGAGGATGGGCGCCTGTTGTAGCACTTGGGAAGTGTAAATGCCTTCTTCCCACATACTCCCCAATCTGTAAATGAGAGTAAGTATGAAAAAAAAGAAGATTAGAATATTTTCATTGATATCAACATTAATGTAGGCAATAAAACAAAATGTAGCTGGTGTAGCACGATGCCACCAGATGGCCTAAGTATTTTTATTTAATTACTTGGTAGTGACCAGAGATGAGAAAAATGTAGTAAGATTTCTTGTTTCTTTTGGTTCAATATCATAACTATCTTATTAACAATGCGATCTTTTTAAAATTCGGGTGGAAGGTACTTTACCCATCAGGAGATTGTGTCACGGTAAAATATTTAAAAATCCACCAGTGACGTTTGTTCTTATGAAGAAAAATGAACCTAATTTTCCCAAAACAGATATGAGGCAAAGTTTTAACAGTGAAATAATCTCATATTCTTATTCGTTATCAAAAACTCATTCAAACTGAATTAAGAGTTAATTAAGTTGAAGGAAGACAGGCATTTAGAATTAATCACATGACGCCAGTCAGTTTACTTGACAGTCAAAATCAAACAATAATTGACTTGGAAACAAAAAGAGTTCAATTTTAGACCAATTTGATTCATGGACAATTCAATAAATAATAAAATTTACATAGATAAGTAAATAACAGTTTGCTCAACATATCAATTGATTAATTCTAAATGGAACTACTGTCTTCCTTGAGCTTAATAATTAACCATTAATTAGGTCCGAAAATACAGTTATGATTGTAATAATTGGTACGTTAAAAAGGAAAATTTTATTTTCCGTCTTATTGAGTTTTTGATAACAACGAATAAGACTATGAGATTGTTTTACAGTTAAACTTTTGCCTAATACCTTTTTTGAAAAATTAGGTTCGTTTTTGTTCATAACGCCGCTGGTGGATTTCTAAATACTTTACCGTGACACAATCTTCTGATGGGTAAGTGCCTTTTACCCAAATTTTTAAAAAATCGCATTGTTAATAAGGGAGCTGTGATATGGGAGTCATGAAAAGCGAGACATATTGTATATTAAATGTGTTGCACTATATCGAAATTGAGATTGATTTTGTATGGAAAATATAACTGTGGGTTTGTTAGTGCCCTGTGTTACATGAATTGACCAAATTATTGTCCAAAATTCAAACTACACCACTTTAAAACAAAGCGCGCCGTCAGCAGAATTCCTTTGCCCCTGCTACGTCATAAATTGAAAACGCTGATGCACTAGCGCCGGATTATTGATCGACACGTAGGTCTAGGTCATGGTCCACGTTTGGTCAGCAGGATTTTGAATGACAGGGACGGGCACGGATAGATCGGTAAGTTCCGACTATTTTCGAAGGCATTCAGCGTTGCCCGCTCTACGTCATCATTTAAAGGGTTTAAAGAGCCACAGATCGAACTTTGACGCTAATTTACACCCTTAAAACGCATGCAACAAAAAAAAAACAAAAAACACGGGTCTAATATTTTTCATTATATTTTCAGAATATGCAATAAAAAAAATACGTGCAACGACCCCATTATGACTGCTATATGTAATTCTAACTCTCAGTATGAGGGTTGATGCAAGAATAGTTTTTTAGTTTACACTGATACAGAGTTCGTCACTCGTATGTCAATTTTTGCCATCATCAGTGAATTTATGTAACTATTTTAAAGTACGTTTGCTCATTAGCGATTTCTAAGTTACAATTAATGGTCTGTAATGTGACTGGCAATTTTTAAATAATTATACAAAAGACGATTTTAAGGTAAATAAAAGAAACATTAAATACTTACAGTCGACATAAGTGATTTATAATAGCATCACAGTCGCCTAGTAACTCCACATCGAAGTGACAATGGGGCAAGGGTTCTCTATTAATAAGAATTTGCGGTACATGTGCAGGCAACGAACTCGGAATAAGTGCGACAGGTCTAACTTTTAAGGAGCTTCCTATAACAAGCAAGAGATCACACTGTGATTTATCCATAGCCATCGCTTCATGGAACGTGTCTGGAAGACCTTCTCCAAAGAAGACGATATCTGGTTTCATGATGCCTGATGAAACTAATTCCCTGTAATCTCTAGGTTCCCCTCTCGCATTAAGTTCGTCGGTGGAAATGGAGGATTCACTGCCAGAGAGACAAACCTCACAAAGAGGGATTTTTTGTGCCAGTACTGTGTCTCTTATTTTATCTGCTGTAACTTTATGACCGCACTTTGTACACGTTGCTGTTGCGAAAGACCCATGACACTCTATTACTCTTTCAATGTTTGCCACTTTTTCCAATGTGTCAATATTCTGCGTGTAGTTCCGTAAGAGTTTCCTATGCTTTTCTAGTAATTTTATAAACCTGAAAAAATAAAATTATTATTATTATTAACTGAAATTTTGAACATTTTTTTTTTCTTAATACACGTAGAATGTAATAAATTTTATGTTATTAAAAAACTGGTAATGGGGACTGACCAGACAAATAAAAAACCTATATAAATTGTTTCTCAAGAGGCACCTGGGAAAAACTGACCCACATCAATAATTTCAACAGCTACCCAAGAAAAGTTTGAGAACCTCTGTCTTTTGTGTGTCAATGGAAGTCAAGTTGTGAAGTCATATATGAGAGTTTACATTTCCTTATTTAGCACAAAAATTTCATCTAAAATGCGTCAAAATGTAACTTCTAATGCTAGAACAAAATAATTATGTCATTCGGCATGCAGGTATAATATGGCATGGCAGCAAGAACAAAAGCTGGCAATTTTTACGTTTTTTTTTTATCTAAGTAATAAACTCTAAGAACGTATACTTTAAAATTGAAATAACAAAAGGCATGTACTAGTAGTTCAAGCATTAATTCAGCTTGAGGTTGATGAGAACATTATTTTGTTAATAACTTCATATTTACTAAATAGAGAGCAATATGTTGAAATTAAAGGATATAGATCATTTCGATACACATCAATGTCGGGGGTCCCTCAGGGATCAAACCTCGGTCCATTACTATTTTTAGCAGTAATAAATAGTTTAGGTTGCAACTTAGGTGAAGCACAAGGGCTGATCTATGCTGATGATTTCAAGTTATTTCAAATTATAAATGACACTGTTGATTGCAGCGCTCTACAGACTAAGTTCTATGGTGTTCTGATCATGTATTTACTATTAACATTCAAAAATATTATGTAATATCTTTTTCTTGTAAAAGAAATGATTACATTCGACTATGTACCAAACAGTCACACACTTGCTAGAAAGAAGTCTCAGAAAGATCTGGGTGTAATACTAGACGAAAAACTAAACTTTACAGAACATATTGATAAAATTGTTAGTGAATCGTACAAGATGATAGGTTTTGTAATAAGGAATTCTAGAAGTTTTAATGACATTGATGCAATAAAAGCACTATACAATGCATTCATTATTCCTAAATTGGAATATGCCTGTATCGTGTGGTGCCCCAATACGAAGTCAAAATAACTGCACTAGAAAATGTGCAAAGAACATTTCTAAATTTTCTTTATTTTAAGACACATAGCAGTTACCCACCCAGAGGTTATGATCAGATAGAGTTGAGAAACATTTTTAATTATAAAAGCTTGCAGTTTAGAACATTTGTAGCGTGTACAATGTTTGCCTTCAAATGAATGAAAGGTTTAATTGTTCAACTTCCATTCAGAATAGGTATATCAATAGTAACAAGAAATAATAGCCTATTTTATTTAAATGTTCCCAGAACAAATTTGTACAAAAAACAGTCCACTGTTCAGAATGTGTTCATTGGTCAATACGTTTACTAGCAATGTTGACCCCTTCTGCACTAGTTTGTCTAGTCTTAAAAACGAAGTAATTAATCAGCTTGAAAATGCTAGCTAAATGTAATGTATTTTGTGTGTGCGTCATTAGATTAAGTGCAATTTTATATGTATGTTTATATGAGTATGTATATGTGTCTACATACATATGTTTTCATGTAGTTTTAAATGTAATTGGACATATATACTGTTGACACAAATGATAAATAAATAAATAAATACTAACCTGTGGCATGGGCTTGGTTGGAATTTTCCTGGATAAATATCTCTGGCAAATTTGAAGAAAGGCCTGGGATCTTGGCTAAAATAACTAATATCAAACATGGCCTGAGGGTCTGGAAGATTCGGAAAGTCTATTGCAAGCCTGGAGTAGATACCATCTCTTGATCGAAAATCTGGAATTCCGCATGAAACTGACACGCCGGCACCTGTTAATACTATGATATTTTGAGCACCTAAAACAAACATATTCACGTATTAGAAACGGAGACTAGAGGCTTATTAATGGCAAACAACTAAAATACACAGAAATAAATACAAACCCTTTAGCAATCGAACAACGTCATCTAATGTATTAACATGTCTCAGTTTATTTCTACGGGGAGGTTCTGCCAACATATTTATAATGATTTTCCATATAGTTACGTCATCAACATAATCCGGAATTTGGTCGTAGTCTATTCCTAAATCTGACAATAAATTTCTTGGATTTACACCTTTATGCATCTGTTGCTGAATCTGTAAAAAATAAAACTAATTCAATACATAATTAATTTATACTTAATGATCTGTTTCACATAAAAGAATATATTTATGTATACAACAAAAGAATAGACACTTTTAAAAAAAATTAATTCTTTAGTACTTCCTTGATTATTTGCATTTGCATCAGGTTGTATTTGGTGTAAATTAATGCCATTAAATTCATTTTTCATATTTATTAAATAAAACGTGAAAAATAATTCCTGTAATTAAATAAAAATCCACAATTCTGAAAATAAATAGAGAACAATCTATTATTTCAGTTGATGAAGTTACGTCAGTGATTTAGATCTTTCTGATATATCTGAACATACCAATAATGACGAAAATACAATCAATATACCAGTTTTTCCACCCAAGTAACATAAAGTTAGTTGCATTTTGTTAGGGAGAGATTAAAACAGCATACATAATTAAAAGTAGCCCTATCTCCTCTAATAACTATGATGAGGATAAAATTCTCTAAAAGATGTTACTGTGTTTAAAAAGGGCATAGATTTTAACATAAATCTTATTCATCAACCTCCATAACTGTACCCTACATAGCCATCAGCCACGATAGACCGGATGGTCACAATGGAGGGTCTGATAAAAGCCCACTCGCATATTAACCTATTAACATAACCCTACATAGCCACCCCCTCGAAAATTTCAAACAGCAATGGTCACTGAGTGATAAATATTTTGAATTTCTACACAACGGTGTTTTTTAACACGAAAGAAAAGTATAATTTCTCGACAAGAAAATTCATAACAATTCTTTTTCAAGGTCTAAATTCATATAATTGCAAAGTATTTTGCAAACTATAAGAAGCATATGAGCCTTCTTTTACCATTGCTTTCGGTTTACTATTTCGTTTGACAATAAATCGCCATAAGTAATCTCTAACGTTCCTCTGTCAAAATAAGTATTTAGGTCACTTCAACCGAATCAGATTGGTCGCAATTCACATTACTGAATTGAATGATCGAATTTTGCAGTCATTTGTTGCTAATTCATTTTCTGTCCTTGATGATTTATAGAACCACAAAAGATAAGTAACAATTGCGGCACTTTTCAGTTCAAAAGGGAATGAAATAGCCTGTCAAGTGATTTGGACAGAACTGAAAAACGAGGCAGTATATAGTTTTAATTAATTGTTATTTACTTATATAGTAGGTACAACTACTTTTCCATACAACAACTTTGGTAAGAAACGGTAACATATAGTGTAAGTGAGAGAGGAACACGTAGTTCGGTCTTTTCGATCACAGTCTCCACCAAATGTATAGTGTTCTAACCTATTACATATCTGTTTCTTACATAAAGTTGTTGAATACAAAACTAGATGCACTGTATCTTGAATTTTACTTTCGGCCCTTCAAGAATACAGGGATAAGAAAAACTTGCTCCCAATCCTATCCAGGATTGGAAGCAAGTTTCTCTTATCCCTGTATTCATGAAGAGCCGAAAGTAAAATTCAAGATACAATGCATCTACTTTTGTGCACTCTTGCCATTATCTCTGTTGTCATTTTTTACTAGAGTAAATAGTAAACAGCAGAGACCACTCCAGATGGTGGGCATAGTGGGCGGCCGCCCAGGGTGCCAGAATTGTAAGGGCGACATTTAGGGTGTACGGGTGTAGCGATACGATATGGCAGGGAGGGCGGCGACAAAATGCCATTTCGCCCAGGGCGGCAAAAGGGCTAGAGCGGCTCCTAGTAAACAGTAGTAGTAGCCAGAAAAGTGCTTCTTATATTTTGCAAAGATATTATGTGGCATATATTGTCACAGAAAAGGGTTTAAGATGAACTATCGACATTATCAAATAGAAGAATACTGATATCTTCAAACTCAAAAGACAAATTATTAAGGGATAAAACTCATGTCATATGTTCTTTTCCATGTTTCTTCTTAAATAATCTATTGAGGGGTTGCAGTTATACTCTTAACATACGTACAAGCAACCCACATTTATTATCAACATGTATTAAAACAGACAATCTCATTTTACCCACTGAACTCTTTAATAGTAAATGGAATGCCAATATAGGCATATGCAAGTCAAAAAAATTTGTTCTACACGACAGTCAAAATGTATAGTCTTGCGCGGATGTAACAGAAAATTCAACATTAAAAGTATGTCTGTGCTTGAGTCAAACAGCTATTTAGGGAAGTTATGAGCTGACACAAATTTGTGTTTTATTTGTCTCCCATAACATAGGTTATTGATTAGATGTGAGCTCTAGAGTTGGTGTCAAGCAATTCCTTCATTTCCCATAGTTGTATTCATAAATTGGTTATTTTGTGACTATAGACTATCAGCAGAAAGGCGGAACTTCCTACTAGTGCTCGCGGGGGCCTAGCCAATCACTTACGTGCAGTACTTATCACAAAAAATGTCACAATAAGCCGTTTTTTATTCACTTGTGCCGATCCGTCATAGCCAATCGTGTTAAGCAACGACCACCCAAGAAGTTTTCCGGTTTCAAGGCCTGTTACCGGAGTACTTTTTAAAAAAAATTTCTAACTTTTCGGCAGATATTTTGGATTCTAAAATTACCATTAGCTTACTTTTACTCGATAAACTTTTAAAAATGTTCAAATTTCAACGATTAGCCTTTCTTTTCTCGGCGATAATTGGTCAAGTCCGTGTCACTGTATTAAAAAATGTTAACATAAAAGAGCTGCAAACAATGACCTATAAATACAATAATTTCAACAGCCGCAACACTATAAGTATAATGCTTATGAAAATTATAATTTACTTTGTAAGAAATTTTATGTATTCATGATTAATTGCAAAAAGAAACAATGTGTTTTTTATTCAAGAGGACATAAAAAAACAAATCGACGCATAGAACACAATACAAAAACCACTGTACAATAATTACACTACTAGTAAGCATTCTGCCAATAGTCTATAGTAAACAATGTATGACTATATTTTGATTAACATATTATGGTGTAGTCTTATATGATACTGCATTGCATAAACCAGGAAAAAGAAAATAAAAAACAGTTGCATTAAAAATAAGGCTGGACCTAGCATTTTTCATAGTGTGATACGAGCCTCTCCGTGGTCGGTACAGTTGCACGAGATTCAATTTTACATACAGGTGGGTATGGATGCTGACGTTCCACTTACTACATGGAGTTCAACCATTTTTACATCTACAAGCTCCCACCTCTTTCAACCATTTTTATATGTTCATTGATACAATATTGTAATAAACATTGAAGTTATCAGAAACAGTTATTTAATATTTAACAAAGGAGAAACAAATTAGGCTATTTTAATATTTTATGTTAATTTTCTAGCAGGTATTCTATTCTGGATGCGAACATAAATGCAATTTACAAACTTGAAATTTTTAAATAATAATTATGTGTAAGACCAACTGACCTTTTTACAAAAAATTATATTACAGTTTCAATTTTAATGAATTAGTGAATATTGCATTGAAGTTAATAAATTAATCAAAATTTTCAACAAACCTCTTTTTATTTAAAATACATGTCGACCACCTGAGTGTGGTTTACGTTTCCAAATAACTCACTATATCTATTTCTTGATGCCTAATTAATTCTTGTTTAGTGTCCACTTGTATGCTCATAATGAAAAAACTAATATTATAGAACTTTCACTACTCTCAAACTGAAAATTGGAAAAATTGGTCATACTAGACATACTGCCAAGCTTTAATTTATATTCAATGAGCTCTGGTACTTACCCATATCATACTTCCAGCCATGGGTTTCCAGTCTTGTCCTGATAAATCTGATAATCCACTTAATTCACTAACAGTTGATGCGTTGTCGTCATCTACTTCTAAACTGTCTTGGGAAGTATCCAACTGGTCTGTGTGGGTGGGAGTTTGTAAAAATGATTCCGAGAGATTTGACATACGTTCATGGATGTCTCCCGGATCTGTATGAGGGGGTGTATGGTGTGATGGTGTTGGGATGGATTCCAGTGCCTCATATCCTGAATCGCAGTCTGCTGATATACCTGCAATAAATTATTTTTGGAATAAAATACATATTTACAACCAAATCATAAAATATTTTGAATGGTTTGGAAAAACATGCTTAAATTCTTAAGATAATAAATAATTATTATAAAAAGAGAAAATTTACATTATTTCACAATTATTTTTGAAAAATTGCAAATGTTAAAAGCACATATTTATCTAATATTTTATATGATCTTATCAGGTTTACTAAATATCATAAAACATATTTTTAAACACCAAACAAGATAAATTATAACGAATAATAAATTTATTATATCACAATTCAAAATTATGTGGTACTTGATAGTGAGTGGAAAGGTAAGGTGTTCATTCTATATATGCACATAAAATATGATTCATTTTTTAATTTATACCTAACATTTTCCAAAACCGTTACGAGAAATAGTTGTTAAATATTACAAGAATTATTTAAAAGTAGATATATTTTAAGAGGCCTTTTATATATTTAAAACAGAAACCGACAGATAACATTTCGGTATATCGATACATTTTTGAACTATTTCAGTATACCATTATTATGTCTACTATATGTGGTGTATCTATTAATGATTGATAGTTAACTTTTTTAAAAGTGATTAAAAGTTGATTGCAAGTTTGAATGTATGTTCCACAATACTATAATTATAGGGTAACAATACCTACAGAAATTTGATCCATTATAAAAGTTTAGTTGCAAGACATTAAAAATTTAACAAAACACTTATGTGTAGGCACATATCATTTACTCTTACATAATAGACTTCTTCAAAAATTTTAATATAACGAAAATTATTCTGGCTTTGACAGACAATCTAATCGGCATTGGCCAAAAAAATTATGCTTGATCCCACACATCATAATACTCATAATCCATTGGCGTTGAAATGGAACAATATGCACCCTTTCTCAAAAATATTTTATATCTGATGATTTTTAATTTTTCCCCTGAAATTACTGAAATTGGCATTTATTTTGCAGCTACTTTCCTTTCAAAAGCCTATAGGCCAGGCAAATAAAGGTTTTGACGTATGTAAATTAGTAGCCGCAATATTTGGAGCGGCTTCTCATTTCGTCAGTCAAAAAAATTTCAATTGTGTCATCGTCTTTTATCAACAATGAGAGGGAAAATCAGTTTTTTTTAAATACTGGAAAAATTATTGGTTGTAAACGAAAGTGAATGAATGAGTTCCAAATTAAAATCACTCCAGCACACAGTGGTCTAGATCGAAATCGTAGCGTGAATTAAGTAAAAAAATCAACTTTCATCTCTTTGTCACACTGAATACTTTCAATATGCGTATTTCAACAGAACAGCCCAAAAAAACAAAAATAAATCATACTATTATTGCAAGGTGGCAACAATTAAAGATGATTTATGCAACTAGTGCGTATTCGAATTTGAATCAGTTCCTTTTAACCCGGTGCCGAGTTCAGTTGTTTATGATTGTTTTGTGCATGTGTTTTGTTATATTCGTGATGGCCGATACTAGTCAAGGTAAGATAGCGTTCTTTTTTTCAAATATTTGGGTTTATAATATTGATTAGACTTTTTGAATTAGTGTATTTCTTGCCATTATTAAAATATTTCAAAGAATTTTAATATCATTTAATATCATCTGCAGGTATATGCAGGAGTTAAAATCATTTTTGGTTGGGTAATTTATTATTACACTTCAACATAAAAATAAAATAAAATGCTTAGAAGTGCTCTTAGCAATATTTATTTTGTTTTTAGTGCTTGTACTGTCAATCACCCGTTTGGAAGTTTTCAATGAGTGGTTCAAATTGAAAGATATGATAAGAAATGATTGCTGCAATGGATTGGAAAAGTATCTTCTCAGTAAGGGAAATGTAAATGAGCAGAATATTCGAAAGATATTAATCAAATTTATAAAAAATGTTGATACATTGGAAATAATGTTACAGGGATAGAACTCGGTTTCAATCAAATAACACAGCATGGTTGGAATTAAACAGAAAAAAAAGTTAAATGCATAATACAGGGTTATCAAGATCTGGAACGCCACAAAAATAATTTCAAGATTGTGGCACCAGAACTAAACAAAAAAGGTGCAAAATATGACATTTACCTCTAGCATAGAAGAACTTTATTTTGCTACACAGATGAGTTTGAGAAAAATTGGAAAGCGTGCTGCAGCTGCAGGTATTAAAGAAATTACTTATCCGAACTTTCCAAAACGCACAAAGTACAGAAAAGCTTATAAATCAGTTAAGTCTAGAAAATTAAAAAAATACGCTATGGAAACTGCAAAATTATCTGTAAATAATTATCCATGGTTATGCCACCCAGATTCCACAATCCATAAGGTGCTAATACCCCATGGTGAAATAATAAAACCAATAAGGCAACTTGGTGAGGAGGCCCAAGAAGCAAAAAATAAAGACCCCCTAATTTCAATAGATATAGACTCTGTTATCCTTTTTCAGAAAGTGACAAAGGTGTTAAAAATTAATATTTTAATTTTATATTCAGTTTATTTTTGTCAATGATAATATTTCAATTATTTCAAAGATATAATTAAAAAATATAGGTGAAATGTATAGAAAAAATTGTTTGTTTAATTAACATCACAATATAAAATGAAAAAATATATAACCGAATACTACACTTTTATCACCACATATAAATAATTCGCGCTGCGATTGCGATCTAGACCACTGTGCAGCGGTAAAAAAGTTATTGTATAATTTATATTTTATGAGGTCTCAACGCAACGTTTGAAAATGGTATGTTAAGGTACCGAAACTGCTGTAACGTGCATGTTCAGGATATCTACTGAATCTTAGTTTTAGAATTCCCAGTACTACATTGTCTCTGCTCAGCAGAGCACACTAATATTGGTACAATAAAAGCAGCAGTGGAATGAAGAAGTCTATATTGCAGAAAATGCTCAAAATACTATAAAATGATCTAGTGGAGACAATATCCAATAAAGGCAGACTTCTAAACTATTTTTTATTATCATAAAATTGTTTAGTAGTTTTGAAAACTCTATTAGTGGTGAAACTAATAAAAGCAGGTAATTTTTTTCATAATAAATGAGTGAAACATTTTCTTAATAGAATAGATTTAACAGACTAAACAATAATCATGAGAGACATATGCAAAAGAAAGCTTAATTTAAGATCAAAATAAACGTCATAACCAAGAAACTAAGTCGAAAGAAATGTTCATTGTCATCGCAACTTATTTAATTATGCTTTTCCATTTTAATTCATTATTCTGCAGTAGACCACAAACATTTTATTGGACATCAAATAGTTAGAATAGTTAGTCAGACCTTACAATACTCTAAAATTGAACAGAAACCTAAGAACAGATAGAAGTTTATTTAGAACCATCAATTATTACTTTCGAGCGATACTAGAAGTGAAGGAAATATTGTAATCGTCCAAAAATTTGAGTTCCGAGTTTATACAAATTTTTACTCTGTATCATTCTCATACACTGAAAAGAGATTTAGAAAAAATGTGTGACCAACACTTAGCCTCGTCTCTGGAAAATTCACATAAGGATAGTTTACTGATGGACAACATTTTTTAGTCACACTAGTCAAACTATTTATTTATTGCTGATCATTTAAAAAATATATATATTAAAACATTACTGTCTGTGAGAGTTAAATTTGAAATATATATTTTAATTATGAATAAATTTTATACACCATATGACCAAAACGTTTTAGCTCGGTGACTTGCATCACACCATTATGTAACCACTTTGTATTATAATGTTATGTAATAGTAAAAACTTTAATGCAATATCGTTTATCAACCTATTTAGAATATTTCAATGTCTGAGTATATAATTAAGTGCAACATGCATTTTATTACTCCATCCTGCACTTGACAGAGAACATCGCTGTGATGCCATTTTCAAAGCTTTCATTATAAAAGATAATAAAAGTGAACGAAAGAATTTAAATAAAAAAAATGAAGAACATTAAAACAAGTGGGAGATAAATAAATTTTATTCAAAGAAACAACCTTTTGTCTAAATCAATCGTGTATAACAACTTTCCTGAAAGAAGAAAACCACAAAGACCATCTCTAACAACAAAAACCTGTTAGACATATAAACACTAATAGTTCTTTGTATCTAAATACATATTTTTTTATATTTGCGTCTCAAATTCTTTTTGGCTAGACTGAAACTTTTACATCTTTCTATCTTTCTCTTTTATACTGACTATGGGCCACACAAATTTTCTAACCTACCATTTTCTAATAAGAGAACAATGCAATAACTATTAAACACTTTATGGATACAACTGTACACAATTATATAGCAAACGTTGTTGAATATATTTTCTCAATCTCACAAGTTTGAAGCACAGTAATGATAAATCTTGGAGAATGAGTCACCGAAATTTATTAATATATATAATCCACTGCAAAAGATATAGACATCTACAACAGGTTGCTGCTCACTTATTTTGTGTCCTATAGCTGTGGAGCTTACACATGCCTTTTTTGACAGGTATGCTAATACAAAAAAAAGTGGTCCAAGTCGAAGTAGAATATTTGTTGTTAGGAACAAAATTAATTCCCAGTTTGCTGTTTGATAGTAAAACTTAATGCAGAATAGAACTAAATAGAGAACGAAAAATCTAAATGGGCTTGAAGATAGGAATTAATGAGAATTGAGGTGTAAATTATTTGGAATATTCCCTATTTACCTAAAAACAAAAAAGACATTACTTCATGGAAAATGCCCCTCAGCTAAAAATTTAACATGTCGCAATTCAAGAACTCACTAATCAAAATCTGTCATGGACACGAGGTCTGAATATTGATAGTTTTTTTCTACAGTTGTTTGAGGCATCCGCATTTTGCCATTACACAATGTCAGAAAAAAATAATTACTTTTCATCCGTTCTATCAACAATAATACATTATTCTCAAAAATGTCTTTCCTATGAACTGCGAACACCGTTTATAAAAATGCTACAGCAAATCATTTTTGAGTTATTGAGATTTAAGTAGCAAAAATATTGTCTTTGACCAACTTTGATCTAATGTGACTTTGAAACCGTCAAATGAAGATTTTTTCGCTGTAGAAATTGACGGCATTATCTTATTTTGAGGGTCATTTCCTTAATACCTGCAAACCGCAATACAATCCTCTTTGGCGCTCTATGCAGATGACACAGCCATAATCGCAAGAACATGGAGTGCAAGACTTACCACCCGCAACCTCCAGACAGCAGTATCCCTTCTGGAAGAGTAACAAGTAAAAAGTCAACGTCAATGTGGAGAAGAGCTCAGCCATCCTCTTCAAGAGAGTCAGGAAGCAAACTCCCACAGAACACGTCTCCATGAATGACGAGAACATCCAATGGCACAATACCATCAAGTACCTTGGCGTTATCATGGATCGAAGCCCGAGATGGAGACAGAACACGGAAGCAATAATATAGAAAGCGAGGACGAGGAGGATTCTACTCTAGCCTATGATAGACAGAGCCAGCTCAACCTGAGGAACAAGCTCGCTCTTATCAGGACCCTCATTGCACCTATTCTGACCTACGCTTCTGTTGCCAGGGGATACCAAGCAGTCGCCCACCTGAAGAGGATCAAACCGTGGAAAACATCGCAATTAGGTGCGGCGTGGATGCACCCTGATAGCTGAAGTCATCCGTGACAGAGTGAAGAATCTATATGCCCGTGCAGCAGAGTATGGGATTCCGCTGACTGGTGACTGACTATGACCCCAATGACGCTTCGAGGCACAAGAGGCCGGAGCTCCAGATCCTGGATAATGGGTAAGTATAACTTAACCTTTCTTCTGTTTCAACCTGACCTTCAAGCTACGCCGCAAGGATACAATGACCAAAAATACCCAAATCACTCGACCCTGGGGGTACTAAGCAAACAACCAGCTCGGTACCCCTAGCCCATGACAGACTCTGACGCTAAAAAGCATCTTTGGCCGAACACAATCTTTGAGCTACACAGTTCACACTTTCTTCCGACGAAATCAGAAAACATGATTAGATTACATTAGATTTATTTGGTGTTAAGATACACAAGGTGTTTACACATGTCAACATAGATGTAATAAAACAAATTAGGGTAAAACAAATGATGCCAACTGGCACCCTGGGCTTTCGACTAGTCAACACCCCCAAACCCCTCCACACTCCACCAATAATTATTAATATTATTATTAAAACTGTAATATAAAAGTGATCCATTGTTTACAGCAAAAAAAGTGATGAAGAGGGAAGAGTTAAATGTATTTCACATAGTGATGTAATATTATAAACAACTATATAATATTACAAAATCATCAATTCGATAAAATGCCTGAATTTGGATTTGGTAAATATACTCAGCAAATTCATACGACTTCATTACGATATACAGATAGTCAATATCTCTCAAAATATTATAACACCCCACCTTTTATTACAACGAATAATCTTTATTTGACACGTGATAACGGCTTTGGAACAAATTCGGTTCAAATGTTATGATGCCTCAAAGTTGAAAAACAGTATTTTACTGTTTGAGCGTTAATATCTCAAAAATGGTATGTAATAGAGCATTTTTATAGACGGGGTTCAACTTGACACACAAAAAATCTTGAGGAGTAAAGTTGTTCATAAAACAGAAGAAAAATATTTTTCGTGAACACATCAAACAGTTGTAGAAAAATAACTATCAATTTTCGAGTCTTGCCATGGGAAATTTTGATCAGTGAGCCATAAACTATAACATTAGTATCTTACGTTATAAGTCCGGTAGGTGACTTATTACAGTACGAGTT
Source organism: Stenurella melanura (assembly GCA_963583905.1). Taxonomy (NCBI): domain Eukaryota; kingdom Metazoa; phylum Arthropoda; class Insecta; order Coleoptera; family Cerambycidae; genus Stenurella; species Stenurella melanura. The sequence goes on from OY757309.1 coordinate 203,195,623, forward strand.
GTTTTACGGGCGAGACGATGCAGGAGCCGAGTCCGGAATAGAAACGAGTACTGCAATGAGACCTACTGGACGTGTATCACATATTTTATTTCATACTGTCTCTATAATTCTTTATAAAATGAATAAAAAGTTATAATTATTGAGATTTAAAAAATATTTGTTCATAATCTAACAATCGCATCACCATAACAATGTTATAGCTATTGTTCTTCATAGTTAATTATGGTTGTCTTTAGCTTGTCATTGTCAAATAAATAAAACCATAATGGGCTTGTTCCATCATATTCTTTTTATATGGTTTTTATACTTTTTCCGCTCTCGAGATATAAGGAGTTGAAATTAGTAATAGTTGCAAAAACCGAGCGCTCATTTGTGACGTCATTATACGCAAGTGACCTAAGAAAAGTGGCTTTCTGGGACCTTTCAAATTTAACCTGAAAGGACGAAAAACATGGAATTTTCAAACGCTGGTAACTAAATAAATACGTCGAGTGGAAGTTCGTTCTATGTCTCTGCGGAAAGGAGAAGTTCGGCGATGAATCCTAATCGTAAATTGCAGGGTAAAAATCGATAATTCGTCCCGACAGGAGCGAGAAAAAATTGTATTTTTTTGACATTTCACCAAATTGGACTCCCCTACTGTCAAGAAGTAAGCAAAACAAACAATATTCGAAAACACTAATAATTATAACAACTAAGGAGCATCAAGTCTATTGAGATCGCCGAGTCTATGCGTATAGTGACATAGCGTCTGGCCACGCCCCATTTTCGCAAGGTAGAGATTTGTAATGGTATTTAAGATACTAAACGTGCGAATAAGATTCTGATTTTTTGCAGATCCATTATTTTATACTTGCACTTTCGATTTATGAAATAAAAAAAAAATGCCGACAATCCCATTATCGCATTATTTTGAATCATGGAGATTTCGGAGGAAAATAAACTGTTCATGTATTATTGGTAAAACTGTGTATTTAAATATTTTATTTCTTATATTTTTAAGTGAAAAATCAAGTCAAAACTAAAAAATAATTGCAATAACAATAATAGGAGTGTTACTAGGTAATACATAATAGCATTAAGTTAAGACGAAATTTTTAAATTCTTTAAACAATTTTCTAAAACAAAGATACTTAAAAGAATGTATCTTGAAGTATTTTTATCAACTTACTACTCTTCTGGGAAAACTATATTACCCTGAGATATATTGTAAATAACTGTGGAGATGGTAATCACTTGAAATTAAATATCCCACATGTGCAATACTGCACAAACATTGTACATATTTCACATTATTGTACATACATTTGTATATCATTGTACACATGCTTCTACACGCTACCTTCTCAGTGTCTGTATACTAAGCCAAAAGAAATAGATCGTATTAACTAGGTGTTTTTTTTAAGCGATGAGAATTCTAACCAGTGTTGCAATTTGTCTAATCAAGTTAAAATGGTTTCCTTGAGAAAGCTTATCATAAATCGAAAAGCGAAGATGATCAAATTACTTCTGAAAATTATTGAAATTTATTTACTTTTGAAATCAACAGAAATCAGTTATGGCATTTTCCTTTAGAAACATATCTTATATATGCAGTTTATGAAGCATTATAAAATAATTCATCGTAAATTAAAGAAACATAGTATCCCGGCGTAAAGTTAAAATTATTAAATGGCAAAATAACCAAGTGGTAATATTTTAAATAACGCATCCTTTAATTTGAATACTTGAGGCACATACAATTTGTTGTACTAGTTCTCTTATCTTACAGCGCCAGTTCTTTGGAAGCAAAGTGCCAATTCACTGCTCGTTACAAATAAACCCTAATTTTTTGTTTTTTTCGATAAAGTACTGTTTCTCTTTCTATATGTATTATAACAAAAATTCGAGCTTACATAATAAAAACAAAATAATAATATCGGAAATCCTACTCTATACATATAAACGTAACTTGACCCATCGTTTCTTCAATTTCCGGTATATCAAAGGAGGTTTGGCACAGATGTCTGATTTACATAAAAATGACAAATGAATTTCAAACAAATAAATGTATAAACTGTCCATTTTCAATAACATAAAGACTTCATAATTTCCAGATACTTCATCAGTCTGCTTGAAGGAAATATTTATGTTAGTTTATTCATACATAGAAACAAACAATAATAATGGTGGGAAAAATCGTTGGTTCAGGACAATTAAATAATTCCATTCTTTCGTCAACATTTCGTTTACTAGACATAAACTTCCCCAGCTTTCAGAAAAAAGTGGGAAGGTGGCATCTTTGTTATCAATAAAACTAACTGTCACTTAACATGGGTAGTAAAATTAAATAAATAAACAATCTTTGGCATACAGCATTATTATAATTTGACAACAGAGTTAAAATCAATATTAACACTTCGACAAAGTATATTGAAATCAGGTTATTTCAATATACTTTGTCAAAGAGTTAACGTCAGACTTAACTCTGTTGTGAAATTATAATGTTGTATAACATTGAAGATGCCACCTTGCTTCTGAGCCCTGAGGAGTTTACGCTGAGTAAACGAAACATTGGCAAAAGGATATAGAGCCGTTTCATTACCCTGAACCGACGATTTTCTCCCATCATTATCCAATTCAAGGACACAATTTTCGTATCGATAAAACATAATATACTTTAGTATTTTTATTCAGTGATGAACGATGAACGATTTAATAAATAAATAATAAATAATAATAATAAGTACCTATATCTTTTGAAATTTGTAATATTCATAATATACTTGTTGCAGAAACAAAAGGGTATGTTGAATTGGCCAAGCAATTTTCTAAAACCGTATATAGAGCTTGCGGAGTAAAAATTTCCATATTGTTCTGTTAGTCATCAAATTAAGAATAACTTTCAAAATGTTCATCTGACATTTGTCACATTTCTTGTAATCACATGATGACTTAAAAAAGAAAAGTCTGATTGTATTTAATATGGAGAGTAACTTAATGTTACTGAGAGCAAGGAACCTATTACTTTTGAAAAAAATCCATTAGAAAATATAAAAATTATGATTCTTATACAGGGTGATTTGCCACAACATGCGGAAAATAAAATGGTGTAGTAATGTGGGACACCCCCTGCAAAATTTTAGAGTGATCCGAAATAATTTAGTACATTATTTTGCATTAAAACTTGCAAAGACACACCACTGAAGCATGGAATTTGGCTACCTTTAATATTTCAATTGTTTACGTGTGCTTATGCGTGCGCCGCTTGGTGCATTTTTCAAGTAATCAGATGTTATTTAGGTATAGTCAATTTCTTTCCGGCTTCCGTTTGGATTGTTACGTTTTAAAAATTGTATTCGTAGATCGATATCGGTCAATATGCCAGCGTTTACATCTCATGAATACTGTGATATGATTGTAACTTATGGTGCAATGAACGGAAATCTTGCAGCCAATGTACGAGAATATGAAAGAAAATTAATGGGTGCTGTGCAACGGCTTCGAGACACCAGATCTTGTTTACCTGACCACAGAGAACATGCACTAAATCGTCCTGTTGCAGTTGATGAACAAGTTCTAGAACTACTGGAACAAGATCCTACAATAAGTACCCGTCAAACATTCGAACATTTTTTTTTACTTTTCGTTACTTTTAAGTTTTCTGGTGTGCTGTGTTCTACAAAAATTATTTTAAGTTTTGCTATTTTTGTAATGTGATTAAATCCAAAAAGTCACTTCCAATCCCGCCAGCTTCGCTGTCAGTCCAAAGTCTAATAAAGGGGGAGGGGAAGTGATATGATTGCACCCCGTTACGTCATATTGGTTAAAGTCATAGGCGGCGCATTTCTACAAAAAAATAAGGTAATTTTTGTGAATTTTTTAAAAAAATTTCACTTTTTTAACTCCTTTCGGTGGAGACAACTTACTTATAAATTTTCTGCATGTTGTGGTAAATCACCCTGTATATTCAGTAAAAAATATACACATTGCAACATTCAAAAAGACAAGATTTTCGCTAATTAAGTTTGCATCATAAGGATACATTAAAATTAAAAACATGACAATTATATCCAAAATAATCCTTTGTCCAAAAACTGCAGAGTATCCTGTAGAATGTTCAATAATTATATATAAAAATTCAACAAATTGGCGATGAGTAATAATGTTTACATCCAGTTTGTTATGGATTTCATAATAACTTTTACTGCCGCAAACAGAATCAGGCGAACAGAATAATACCAAGGTAAAATAAAGAAAAAACCAAAATTTTCAATTTGTGCCAATTTATATTTTTAAATTTTTAGTGATTATCTTGTTTTCTACATGATACCAACTGAATTAAACATGTTCACGAACTACTCTTCTTCAGAAATGAAAGTGGGACTTTTAGTCGATGCCCTTATTGTCAGAATGAGATTAATACATCACACAACATAAGGCTTCTTTTTGCAAATATAACTACTCCCGATACCTCTAGGTTGTACGCTATTGTTAAATATACTACTTACTCCTTCAATTATAAACTTTTCAACAGGGGCCTGGACTAAAGTAAGACAATATTTCCGATTCTAGGTAAAACTTTCTGTTCCGGCTTTAAGAAAATTGAAAAAAAAGTTCACATTCAGGTGTGGTTTTTAAGTAAAACTGAAATAATGATTCCGGTTTCTGTTCGGTGATGATTCTTACAGCCCTATATGAGCCAGTCATTGTTTCTTCAGTTTAAAACATTTATGTCTGGCTTTGTGATTTGCTAATCATCTTAACCTATTACACCACAAATTATCATCATTTCTTTTCCTCTTTTTATAATGGTTTAATTATATTAACATTCTGGTGGAGTTTACAGCTACTGCGTCATTTGACCTGTACACAAGTGCCTACATACCGACAACTACTAATCAATGTTCCCTGTGACATTTCCCATCTACTACAGCTGAAACTAGAACTTAGGAAAGATTATAACAACTAGCCTTGTTGTCTTGTTGGGCTCATTGATCTCAAGCCAAGTACGTGAACCGCTAAGTCAAAATTGGAAAACTGATAGTTACCTATAAAGATATTGGTTATTTCGATAATTAAATGTGAAACGAATAGTACAGTACAAACCACAAACAATACTCACAACCTACGAGCTTTGAAATGAAATCAAAGGAATCGGAAAAACTTTAAAAACAGAAATTATTTTCAGGGGTTCTGGTTCACTCGGTAAGGTTAAGCGAAATAAATAAGGGTTCATTTACAGTACCGGTCTAAAGAAAAAAAAATGGGTTTTGATCTAATTTTCGGAATATAGCATTTCAGTCCAGGTTCTTGTCTTGAAATAACATGTAAATTATACAACTTCTACTCACATCCACCTTTTAACTGCACATTTTATTTAGGTATTTAAAAAAAAAATTAATGCAAATTAAGAGAATACACCATGACATATTTATAAATAATCCTACTACCAAGTTACCTACTTCCATTTGTAAATTCAAAATCATAAGCGCACTTTTGTTTTTGTAAATTAAAAAAAAAAAATATTTCCCAGTAATTTTTTTTTCTTAATTACTTCACTTACATATTTTAAAATTACACCTACATATTTTTCGAATACAAGAGATAAAAGAACAGAAAGTAAGGTAAGTTCTGACTATGAAGAAAACATGAACAAAAATAGAATAAACACCTAAATACTTTACTAAATAGGTACACTAAAAAAGTTTAAAAAGACTGTTTGGAAACTTAATTAAGTTATTTTCCACGTAAACTTTCCATTAATTCATTATCATCTAAAATTATAATGAAAACCCAATTTCTTTAGAGTACAAATTTCAAAAATTTATGTACAAAATCCGCAACTTGTGCGCATGGCATTAGAGAATTTCGGACATTTTGAAACTGTGTCAAATGCATACAAATAAAAAAATCATAATCATAAATATTCCAGTAGTAAAGCGACGGACCAACTAAAGTAACAATAATAACTAAATCTACATTCAATTCGTCGTCATCCGTGTCCTTGAAATAAGGTAAATAAAAACAAAATTTTCAAAATTTTCGAAAATTTATTTAATAGTTTTTTTTGTTTTATAAATTAACAATGAAATACTGTGAAATGAAGTAGGAAAATGATAAATGAAAGTTAAATTATGTTAAAAACAATAAATTTCTATAAAATGGAACTTCGAATCCTAGAGCACCACGCCTACAAAATGTCCGCAGATTCGCCTTTGTTTCTCGACGCCATATTGGATGAACAATATTCCCTAAACAATCAAACATATTTTACAAATTTTACCTTCAGAAATGTCAATCGGGCCTGATCCTGATGTCGAAAAACAAGAAAAACCTTCTCCATTGCACAATTCACTGATATTAGACTCGCTAAGATCAAGTTTAATTCTTTTCGCACAGGATTCGTGTTCTTGTACGTCAGGATAGGAATCCATCTTTGACACGAATAAAAATCTTTTCGAGAATCGAGTAGCCGGATTACCGGAAGAGGGACGTGCGCGCGCAAGTTACCCATAAGCCTCTGCGTAAGTTCCCTCGTTGCCTGTCACGGGCAAATTTTCCATTTTCAATAACTTCAGCATCAAAAAGCCAGTTACAAATTGACATTGGTAGTTAAATTAAAGTGTTGCGCCTAATAAAACAGAATGCCGAAAAATAAAGGTAATATTACTATTTTAGTAGTTTATTAAGAAGAAATCGTAGAAACAAGTTGGTGGCATATTGCGAACGTCCATGCTCGTATCATTTTGACATTTCACGACATGGAAAATGAAAAACAGTCAAAATAATGTTAACAAGTCTCATGTAAATTTGCTCTTCAGTTAGTTAGCCATTTGTAAATGGTATAAATAAAGTCACCAAAAGAATTTCACTTCATGAGTCACCATTGACGTTTCAATGACTATATTTTTATCGTAAAATTTTAGGTAAAGGAGGTAAAAATCGAAGGAGAGGAAAAAATGAAAATGAAACAGAGAAACGTGAATTGGTATTCAAAGAAGATGGACAGGAATATGCACAAGTTACTAAGATGTTGGGAAATGGTAGATTAGAGGCGATGTGTTTTGATGGAGTAAAAAGGTTATGTCATATACGAGGCAAACTTCGAAAGAAGGTAATGTATAGTAGAACATAACGGCTAGGTGTGTCCCAATGACTGATTTCGTCAACTTTACTTATTCATAGTAGGGGGTGGTAGGCTAGTGATTGACAATAGGGTGATCATACGTCCTGCATTACGCTGGACAGTTCTGCATTTTGATGTACTGTTCATCAGCACTTGCAAGCGCCCGGCATTCAGGTTAAAGTGAAGTAGAGTAAGTACAGACCTCTGTCCGATAATAGCGCTATGGCACATAGCATAGCGTATAGTAAACTGCAAGTGTAGTCATGATTAATTTGTAAGATTTCTCTAAATCTTTGTGCGACATACATAACAGAAGTGCAGTTAAATATTAAAGTGATGTCTTAAAGTTTTGATACATAGTTACATAGTACATAACTTAATAATCGGTATACTCGCTAGTCTCATACAAGATAGAAGTGTCCAAAATACAAATACAGGTATAGTTCATACGATATCAATTGGGACAGCATAAAAACGAAAACTCAGGAGTCCACGAGGGGTGATGCGGCGGATCAAGTCCATGTGGACTCCGAGTTTTCGTTTTTATGCTGTCCCAACTGAGGTCGTATGAAGTATAATTAATATTCTGTTTCACTCGAGTCCAAATAGCTAAGATTGCTGTGATTTTTCTTTTCAGCAGATATGCCACCGGAAAAATGTATCTGCAAATTCAATAGTGAGCTTGCTCAAGAAAATCCATATTAAAAAAGGTGAAACCTGATAGCGACTTGGATCTTATTTGCAACAAATGCATGGGTAAATTTTCAATAGCTGCGGGAGGAAGCCGTGATATTTTAAGGCACAATAAATCTGATAAACACAAATTAATGGTCTCAGCAACTGCATCATCATCTCATATGACAAATTATTTTTAAAATAAAGAATTTGAGAATGAAGAAGCCAAATTAGCGATTTCGTCGTTTTACTTTCATGTCATACAATTAAACATAGGTAGTCGTAGCTTCCGTTCTATGGACTGTACTACAAAGATAATTCAGAAGCTGTTTGAAAAGAGATTCACTTGTGCTAGAAGTAAAACTGAACCAAGTATTAAGAAGGTCTTGACACCTTTTTCTATTAGTGAGGTCAAACTTGAATTGGATTTAGTGAAATATTTTTCTATATTTTCAGATGCATCCAATCACAAGGACGTGAAACTTTTTTCATTTCTAATTCGCTATTTTTCTAAAAAATGTGGAATTTGCATTAAAATACTTGATTTTATTTCTTTACCGGGCAAAACTTCTGATATTATAGCCAATTCCATAATCAATATTTTACAGGAAAATACCCAATGTAAAAGATAAATTGATTGCGTTTTGTGCTGATAATGTCAATGCAAATTTTGGAGGTATATTCAGAAAGGGCACAGAAAATATATTTTATAAACTTAATGATTTTTTAATACAAGAAATGCTTGGAATAGGCTGTTATGCTCGCATTGTAAATAACGCAATTCAATATGCTACAGACTTACTTCAGTAGATATAGAAAGTATTTTTAACAAAATATAGTCATTTTTACATTTTCATGGTGCGGGTAGGAAGTTTTGCGATGAGGCAGAGGTTCAATATAAGTAACTTCTGAACAATAGCAAAATGTGGCTTCCTTTCACACTAAGCTTGACAGAAAGCATTATCACAAAAAAATCCCGACAAAAATTATGAGTGGGGGGTGATTTCATTTCATAGTTTTTCATTTACTATATGGTATTCGATTAAGGATATGCTAATACTTGAAATTCTTGACCTATTTTCTTGATTAAAAGATCATAAGATTTTTTTTTATTTTCCATTAAAAAATAATTTATTCTAACCTGTTTAACCCCCGCCAATATTCTTGACTAAAGATGACGATCTCGGCTGATTAGGGGTTAAGCTTGAGCTCTTTGCCCCAATCGTCGCTGTAGACCTGGACCAACCTCATAAGGGCGGGCCTAGGGAATGCAAATCCCAGGATTGAAAATCGATTTTGGGATCTCAGAACCAAGGATAGAAATCCCGGGGTTACGGGAATTTTCGCGGGATTTTGTAACAGCTTTGTAGAAGTATATGTTTCGATTTTTTAATAGATAATTTAAAAAAATAAAGAGTTTATGGTTGAATAATTTTTATTAAGTTATATAGGTGTTAGATTATATATTTTGTACTAAAACTAATGTAATATATTAATTATTAATTGTTGATTTGTCTTTCCTTATTTGAAGAAAAAAATATTTTAATGATACAAGTGCATTTAATGATTCGTCACTTAATCTGGACCTAATTTTGGTTGCCAAAGACCATGCGCCCGAACAAGCCCTTTGTGATTGTACACTTGTGGGGGGAATAGTGAGTAAATGTTGATAGGCTAACTGAAGAAAATGCCCACGGCAAGCTGTTTTTTCGAATATCGACATTTCCTGCTTGATTAATCCTGTTAGGGTTAAGTTACTTGTAGTTGGTTGTAGTGGCCTCATTGAATACTTTATTGCAGTGTCCAGTTTTTTTTGCAAAGTCATTTCTTCTATCTCTTTTTGATTAAGCACTTTCAAATGGACAATGGGGATATCTTCATCCGCTTCGTCATCAACTCCACGATCCCCATCAGCAGTGGCCCCTTTTTCTCCAGATAATTGTTTAATAAGATTTCTGATGAACTTTGCAATTGTTTTGGATTCTGGCGCAACAAATAAGTCATCATTTGCTACATTCACATCCTTATTCTTAGGATTTTGCAAGTAGTTGAGAACTTCAGATGCCATAGTTCTGCGTTCGATGATACGTTATTTCAAAGCCTCTGTGAAATCTTGGCTCATTGGTGTATCTACTTTATGGAGAACGTAAACCGGAAACTAGTATCAGCCGTGCAAAGATTAGCATCATCTCTGTACAAGGCCAACACTGTGAGACTTACAGGTTCGAGACACTTCACGATTCCGTCTAACAGCTCAAATTCAGCATCAGTAATGTTTATTGGGCTAGATAGGTCAATCAACGTCTTTTGAATGCATTCTTTTAGAGCGACAAAGCGTTCCAACCTTTACACCAGACTATTCCATCTCGTCTTATAGCCTAAAATTAGACACAGTTCTTTGTTCAGTTTTCCTCTAACATAACTTTGCAGAATTGGATTCTTTGTGGGAGACTACCTGAACATTTTGACACTCTTGGGAACCTTCTGAGCCAACAAATCAACGTTACGATTTGAGGTTGAATCAAAATCCAGTTTTTCTTTGACATTATTGTCGTCATTGTCTTGATCTGGCTGATATTCTATATTGTATCAGATTGAGATACTACTTCTAAATCTTGCGATATGCAGGGCATCTATTTTTTTATTTATTTATTTTTTTCATACAAGACATCCATTATGGCAAGATGAATACCATGAGAAAAACATAATTGCTGGTCGGGAATTATCAGTTTCCTCACACTTGCCCCATCCGTAATAATAATAATAATAATATCTTTATTTTCATAAGACCCTATTAAGGGTATAGAAATAGTCATAAAATTGTAAAACATAAAATATAGCATGGTGATGGAAACTATGTCATTTTCAAGGCAAACATTAATATTTTCAAGACTCTTTCTTAATAATTCCACTCATGATTCTGCAGACATAGCATCATGTATATATACACTAGCCCAATATTTAAACATTTTACCGTTGACTGTGGGCCTCCATGTATGCTGACGTTCATGTACCTTTTGTTGGCCGTAGAGGTCCATTCATCAAGTGTTGAACTGAAGCGTTTTCCATTTTTTAATAAAAACTGTGGTTTGTATAAATTATCCATTTTTTTTTTCTGTAGGCCAAAACGTTTTTTATAATGGTGTTTGCTGTAGTCGGTAAGTTATAAAACCTGCTTCCCTCCAATCTGTTGACGTAATAAACACTCTAAACAGCACACCATCAAGTGAAGTCATTCTGGCAAGAACAGCTTCTAAAGAGTTCTCTTCTTCTGATATAAACTAGTCTAGAATTTTTCTTTGTTTTGATGAAGTGCGCCCATCATTGCCACCGACACCGCCCATGTTATTCTCATAATCTTCAATAAAGACAGACTCCAACAATCTTAAAGTTGGCTGTCTTCTTTTTGATGGTCCTGTTAGATTTTTTGAGTATATTGGTAATTTTTTTACAGTACTATTTGCTTTCTCGCTTTGATGAAAGGATTTAAACTGCGAATGTAGTCCTTTAATAGATCCGCCCTTTGTCAAAATAATTTTGGAGCAAATTTTACATGTGACCGATTGTTTGTGTATAGCCATAAAAAGATGAGACCACACCGATGTTTTATCATTATTTCTCTTTGGATGAACAATATATTTAGTGCTGCTACTGTCGACTTTTTTTATTGGACTCTACTTCGGCCATTTTTAGTTGTTAATCGTATATGCAGTAACACAGTGTTTCTAGTTGATAATACTACTAATGTTTTAACCTACAATTTATTTTTATCAGGTTAAAAATATGTAAATAATTATTGTAAATTGCCTTTTCCATTTTGTATATATTAAGATGAGAGCTTGACATGTACGGACAGAAGTCGACATTGAATCAAAATCACCTACTTCGCAATACACCACAAACCACAGAATCACATTGATGATATTTGTGCACCGATATTTACAATAAAACCCAGACCTACTGCTGCAAACTGCGAACGTTGTCGGTCGGATTTGTATTGCTGTCACGCTATTATGATTATGGTATATTTATTTCCAAGATTTCAGTTGTATCACGTGAGCGCCGTAAACGGTAGAACTGTACTGGGCCGGATTTTGATTTGTAAGGCTAGACTAGAAATGCTAGAAACTCTAAATATTTCGGGATTTAGAAATCCCGGGAATTACTGTATCGATGCCGGGAAGTGAAATGCCCTCCGGGATCCCAGGATTTCGAGATCCCGGGATGCATTCCTTAGGCGGGCCTGCTTTTTCGCCTATCCCCCCCACAAATGCGGACGGTGTTGGTGATGTTAGCAAACCTCCCCTGGTCCTGGCTGTTAGACCCTGCCAGCTGAGTAATTTTTTCTGGTGCTCTTCTGTCTTGGTCTTCTTTTCTCACTGGCATGTAGGCTCCCCGGAGAGCCTCGGCCTTTTCCTGTCGAGTGTAGACAATACCATTCTCTCTGTGGATGGACGGGACTGGTTTTCGCTTGGCACGCAGAGCTCTCTGGGTGGTCCACATGCTTCTGCCCTGAGGGTCCTGCGTCACTAGGTGATATTGTCATCTGTTCTGCCTTATTCTTGCAGGGCTGCTTTAACTCTTTGAGTTAGTTGGTTGTATTCCCTTTGATGTTCAGGTCTTGTCCTCTGCACCAGTTACTTAACCCTCCTTCTGTCTCGAATGAGCTGCATAGTATCTTCAGGGAGTTCTCCCATCGGTATTGCAACTCTTCGAGTTACTGTTTCCATCGTGCTTTCCTTTAGCGCTGCCTGAATGTGATTTTCCAGGAAGATGATAGCCTCTTCTACTTCTTCCTCACTATCGATTCTGGGAACGTGTGCAATGTTCCTTTTTAAAATTGCTCGGAACTGTTCCCAGTTCGTTTTTCTCTTGGTGAAGGTTTCCTCTTCAGGTACTCCATCTCCTAGTTTTAAGAAGATGAGGCTATGATCTGAGGTGTCTTCAGCTTGGGTGTGAAGTTCGGCGGTGAAGGTCATCTCGTTGAGCAGGCCTATATCCAACACGTCGGGCCTATGTCTTCTGTTGTCAAATGTCGGTTCTTCTAAACGTAACGCTTGTACATCATAGTGATTTTTTAGGAATCGCAGCATCGCCCTTCCACAGGTGTTTATAAGTTTGCAATTTCAAACAGGTGGTTTGGCGTTAAAGTCTCCTATAGCCACCATCTCTGGGTACCCCGTGTTGTGGTTAGGTTTAGGTTGTGGTTTAGGAGGGGACGTTGAGCTGCTTGGTAGCAGGAAGCTATCTTAAGTGGGCCATTTCGTTCCATTGAAACTACTATGGTGAAGGCTTCCATGCTTTCGAGTTCCGGCGTGTAAATGAGATTATGCTCTTGACGAGCAGAGCAACTCCTCCAGTGTTGGCTCTTCGTTGTTTTCTATATACTTTGTAGCCTGGGATTCGAAGTTCCATATTATCCTGGCGAAGTTTGTTTTCTTGCAGGGCATCAAGTCGATGTTGTACCTCTCCATGATTTCTATTTCTAGCTTCCTCCCTCGGAGGCCGTTTACGTTCCATGAGGGAATCTACAAGAGTTTCGGCTTCACCAGCGTATGTTTAACTCCCAAAATAGGGGTTATCAACCTCTAAATAAAAAGAAAATGGATAAATATGTCTGTCTAGATTTTACATTGACTTTAGGACCTTTAACGTTCATCTTTTCTTTTTTATTTCTAAAGTTATGGAGGTTGCAAAAACAGGCTAATTTTGCAGGCACTTTTTTATTTCAAAAGTGTTTCTTGAAATGTGATATAATTTAAAACATTACAGTGTAGGCATAGCATGCAATCACAAAACTGGAAATCTCTTCCGGACCTCTCTGGCTTTGGAATTAGGCATTGTGTAATCTAAGTACTGCATTTATTTATTTGTAAATAATAGTAAACTTTCAATATCATATTTTAATTTAATATTACAGAAAATGAAAATCAATTATAAACATAACCCAACTAGTTGTTACTACCTTAAAATTGTAATAATTGCGTATACTTTTAAAGGAAGTTCTTCTCTCCTCTTCATGTAAATTTTGCTATGTAACATTACTTTAAGATATTTTATTTTACCAATTTCTCGTCATTTACAGGTGTGGATAAATCAAGGGGACATTATCCTCATAGGACTTAGGGACTACCAAGATGCCAAAGCTGACGTAATATTAAAATATACTCCTGATGAAGCTCGTAACTTGAAAACCTACGGCGAATTCCCAGAATCTGTTAGGATTAACGAAACTGTCACATTTGTTGAGGAAGGTTTTGATGAAGATATTGAATTCGGAGATGATATTAGTTCAGCAGATGAAGCAGATCCTGTCGACGGCATCTGATGGCAGCAAGATTTGGCCAAATCCTCATCCAGAAGAAAACAATTTGAAACAATAGTATCTTGTCATTTTAACAACCTGATCCCAATATTTAGAGTATATCTAGAAATAAACTATTCGTTTAGTGTGGCACATGTGTGAATATTTAATCTTAATTTATATATCTTATTTCAAGCAATTATATGAAAAAATATAACTTTACCTCTAATTACAACTTTACATTCTTCTAGAATGTTTATTCTAGTTCTAGCAAATTGTTATTTTTCTGTAATATTTTGTATGATAATTCAATTTTAGTTTCGGTTTTTTATTTTTTAAAAGAAATACCACAAAAAAAATGTAAATGTTATTAAACTATTGTAACGAAATTCGGATTTTTATTAATCCTATATTGATCAATTTCATTAGGTTTGTTAATGAAAGTGTTAAGCAACAGTTTTTAACTATTAGTGTAGGCAAGCTTGCTCTTCAGGAACCCAGATCTCGGACAAACGGCAACCTCAGCAAAAAATATACTCACATGTAGTTTGCAATGTCTGGAATTTTGGAAAAGAATCTTTGGTGGGATTTGCAAAAAAAAAATGGGAAAAGCTGCGTTTTAAAGGAAAAGTTGAATTTATACGAAAAAAATTGGTTCAGTGGTTCCCTCGCAAATTGTAAAAATTCACTAAAATTGCACATTTTTTCAAAAATTCATGCCTCCTGTTCAAATACATATTAAAAGCTGAAATTTGACACGGAGTTAGTAGCCCTTAATCTACTCTCAAAATTTCAATTAAAAATACCTTGTAATTTTTGCAAACTGTTGCTTTTTACAAAGAGGCGCTTTTTTGTATAACGCTGCGAAGGCCGTGTGGCAATCGGACTTATATTTAACCAACGCTGTTGTATTTTTCGAGATTTACCCTACAATGTTTTTTTTTTCTTTTGTTTTGCTAAAAGTCGATTGGAAGCATGCGAAAAACGCATTTCAGTGCTATGGAAGGGCCTAATAGATAGGTAGATAGATTTATTTTCATGTGAGATAATTACATTATATACACTTGTCAATTTTTGAAATATAAAATACATAAATACAGTATAAATAAAAAGTACAATTAAAGTAAACGAACAGGAATAAAATATATATTATAAAAGATTGGAACACAAAATTTGGTAATCATAAACAATTAAAATTATATTTGCAAAGTAATAGTAATATTCAAACAGGCTAGGAGACAAAATAATCTTAGAATTCCTGAACAGTATAGAAAACCTTTTCCAGAGAACTTTTGATCTTTTTTTCAAATTTGATGGATTTCAATTTTCTCCAATCATTTGGTAGACGACTGTACAGTTTTATTGATAAATATCTATAGGAATTCATGTTCTTTGTTAAGCGAAAATGTGGAGCGATAATTTGTTGGTGTCTGGTGCCGTAGCTATATTGAAATTGATGTTCATGTTGGTGATTTTGAGCATACTTAATACATTCTAATATATACTGATTAGTAGATGTAAGTATTCCTAGTTTTTCAAAAATTGGTTTACATGTTTCCCTATAATTCTGATTACCATTTTTTGGAGTTTTAAAATTTTTGGGGCATGTGACGATCCTCTCCAAAGCAATATCCCGTAGCTCATCACGTTGAAACAAGGCATATGCTGTTAATATATAATTTTGATCAATCAAGTTAGTTAGATTTTTTAAAGATATGTATAGTGCTAGAAAGTTTTTTTGACAGACTGTCAATATGAGCTTCCCATGTTAATTTACCTGTCAAGAAATAGTCCAAGACATTTAACCGGATCGTTTATCAAAAGGTTGTGAGGGTTTAGATTAAAGTTAATTAATGTTTGAGTTTTATCCAAGCTTAGTTTCAACTTAACATTGTTAAAATAAAATATTGCTTCTGACTGCATTTTCTTTGTTGTGATTGTAAGATACTTGAGAGGCCTTATGGATGAACGTTATTCTGAAGTACACACATATCTATTAGTGACATAAGCTTCGACAAAATAAAGGGCATAACATTCAAATTTTAACAGCAGAATTTCCGAAGAAATAGAGTCAAATGCCTTGAATAAATCTAAGAAACAGGCTACTGTCCTATTTCCATTTTCGAATTCGTTTGTGATACAATTTATGATGTCTGTCAACGCTTTAGTTGTAGATTTTCCTTCCATGTAGCTGTAGTGGTTAGGGTTTAGTAGTTTTTTAATTTCAGATAGTTTATCCAACTTGTTGAATTTGTCTATAAGTCATTAGACAAACTTAATTACACTTTAGCCCTGTTCTTTGATCTCACACGTGCTTTTGAATGTGTGGATGCTGAATATCTGGTGAAAAAATGATACTCGATGGGCATTAGGGGCTGCACGAATGACTGAATTAAGTCTTTTCTAAGTAACCGTAAAGTAAGAGTTAGAATTGACCAAGAATTATCAGATTGGAGAGAGCTGAAATATGGGGTACCTCAGGGCAGCACTCTATCTCCACTTCTATTTACGCTATTTGTCAATGATCTGGAAAAACATATAGGCATTACAGTTAATATGCAATTGGTTTTGTATGCGGATGACACCACAATTGCATTATCAGCTTCGTCAGAAAATGAACTCGCCAACGACACACAGATATTGCTTTATGAATTTGCAACAAAAACAAGCTTATTCTTAATCCATCAAAAACGCATTATATGATTTTCTCTAAAAGACATAAAATTCCAGAACTTACATTAAAACTCAATGACATTTTGCTAAACAGAGTAGACAATTGCAAATTCTTGGGTCTCTACATCGACTCTCAATTATCTTGGGAGGAACATGTCGGCTTTGTGGTCAGTAAATTAAATAGTGCCTACTTTGGCTATTGTTAATCTTAAAAACATCTTAGATATTAAAAACCTAATGAATGTCTATTATGCCTTGGCTTATTCACACCTAAACTATATGGTACTTTTCTGGGGCCAGACAACTGAACTTAATCACATTTTTGTGATACAAAAAAGAATAATACGCAAGATTTTCTCTGTTGGTCCACTTGAATCCTGTAAGCCCATTTTCAAAATGCACCATATTTTGCCACTCCCTTGCATAGTCATTTACCAAGCGCTAATTTTTGTAAAAATGAACGAAGGAAAGTTTCCACAAAATAACTCGGTACATCATCATGACACTAGGTCAAACACTAACATTTATGTTTCAAACATTAATTTGTCTATGTATCAAAAAAGTCCCTATTACTTTTGTAGTGATATATACAATCACCTACCTAACTCTTTTAATAATAATAATAAATAAATTTATTGTACAGTATCAATATAATACAAACATACAAAAGGACAAGATACAGAAAACTGATATATAAACCTCACCCTAACATAGTAGTAATTAGAATTTTCATAACAGAAAGCAAATAAAGAATTAGAATTTTTGAATAACCATGCAGCTCAAATCATTACATAGCAATTTATTTTTTAATTTTTCTTTAAAGGATGCAAGGCTTGTCTGAAATGCCTCTGGTGATAGCTGATTATATATATATATAAGAAACTAGATATGAAAATGATGTTTCAAATGCAGCAGTGGTGTGCCTAGGTATACTGATATCATTAGAGTTCCGTATAACTCTGCTATGGGCATTATGTCTAAGTTCTATTTTATTATACAAATAACTGGGATTTTGAGTATTCATTATTTTTTTTATTAGGCAAGAGTAGTGAATAAATCGACGTTCGTCTAGCCGTAACATCTTTAACTCCTTATAATAGGGAGTTTTAAACACATTGATTCGGTAAGCAAATTTAAAAAATATGTAATGTATGTATGTACCTTCTCGACAACTGTTTTTACTCTATTCAAGAATACTACAATAAGTAATTTAAACTGCATGATTGCATTATGTTTTTACACTTTTGGATACGTACTGTGAATTTCTTACCCCTCTGTTTTATTTATTTATTTTAATCGTTTAATTCATAAGATTTTACATCTAGTGTTTATTATTGATCGGTTTATCTATTAATTATTGCTATCTATCTTTTATTCCTAATTAATGACGTTGTCAATATCTTTGTAAGATGATAAGGCAATAAAGTTATTATTATTATTATTATCAATCTGATCTTATACGTTAACTCTAATAATTCAGATATAATAGGAACAATTGAAATTAGTCTATAATTGTTTACCAGACTTGTCACCCGTCTTAAAATTAGGAGTCACTCTTGATGTTGTAAGACATTCCGGGAAGATTCCCTTTTCAAACCATGTGTTTATAAGGTGTGTAATCTGAGACAAAAGTTCTAATTTTGCAATTTTTAACATATCACTATTTATACCATTAAAATAGTGGGGGTAACGAGAGTGAAAGGGAACTTGGCCACTTCCACTCTTCGCCACTTTCACAGCGCTGAAATGAACGGTTTTCGATCGCGTTTTTCGCATGCTTCCAATCGACTTTTGGGAAAACAAAAAATACACGTAGAGTAAATTTCGAAGAATACAACCTTGTTGGTTAAATATCAGAGCGAACGCCACAGGGCTTTCGCAGCGCTCTGCAAGTAGTGCATTCTTTTGCAAAAACTACACAGTATTTTCGATTGAAATTTTTAGAGTGGGTTTAAGGACTACTAGAACTCCAACGTGTGCAAAATTCAGCTTTTGATATGTATTTGAACCGGAGTTATGAATTTTTGAAAAAACTTGCATATTTAGTGGTTTTTTGCAATTCGCGAGGAAACACTGGGCCAATAATGTTCCACCGGGGCTCATTCTGTTCGTTATTTTATTGCGCACATTTTGTACTTGAACACTTTTTTTCATATAAATTCAACTTTTTCGCGATTTTTTTTGTAAATTCCACCAAAAACTCTCCACAATAATATCGTCTTCTTCCAGGCATCGCAAACTACATGTGAGTATTTTTTTTTGCTGAGGTTGCAGGTATAATTAAACGCAAGAGTCACTAAACAAGTAGCTATAGCTGAACCAATGGCAATTGTTTTATGTTCAAATAATAACAAAAAAATGATATACTGTGCAAAACAACCATTTGTCAAATGTTTTGCGTATGTGCCAACCCTCGTCAAAGATAATTTTAAGATGAGTGTTAGTGTAGATGATCTAACGTCTTGTGTCTGGACACACTAAGTTTTATATTTCAGGCCTACGTCGACATCAGTGCGAATTATTTATATATGGGTAACTTTCCATACGCAATACCAATATTTGGTCTTAGATAAATGTTTCACTCAGACTTATTAGCTGTTTGGAATTGCCACTGGTGTGTACGTGGGCCTTAAATTTAAAATATTGTGACCATGGGTGGTCACGTCCCAGTATGACAAACATATGGAATGACCACTAGTGAGCATGTGGTCGTATATGGCAATAACAGAAATTACCAATAGTGGACTTCTGCATGGCACTGCGCTATATGTGTCGAGCAAAGGTACATGGAACGGTTCCCCGCATTCAGTCCAATGATAAATCGTTTACATTAATCATAACATGCGTAGCACCGCCTTCACCTATCTCTCTGCTCACTCACTCACTAGAAAAATTCACTCCATGTACGTTACATTTGACAACAACACTAATATTTATTATCTTCTCTCTTTGTTTTCAGTTTTTATATTTTTGAATTCAAACATTGACACTAAAAAGATTGTAGACATTACTACTAATGAGCTTATATACCGTTTTCCCATAAATATATTTTTACCCATACATCCGCCAACAGTATTAATTATTATGGAAAAATGTATCACAAAAGGTCTCCCCGTATAGATATAACATAGCATACTGGAATACTGACATATTTCTGAGGTACTTTATGTTAGCATGCAATATTTGGGAAGACATGGTCAGATTTTGCCATTGATTTATTTCATCTTATAGGTATAGATGTTAAATGACATTTGTTGTAGGTGTATACTTTTATCATAATCAAAATTTCACTTAAAGAAATAAAGACGATTTATTATTATATAATTAGTATATATGTAGTAAATTGTAAATAATAAATTTTTCAACACTATTCAGTAGGTAATGTAATTTTGATATGCTTTTTCCATGCCAAACTAGAGCATATAATTTAAAACAAAAAAAAATGAAAATTAGAAGTTGGTTTATTAATAAGAAAAATACATAGTAATACAAAACATTATACTTAACATACTACTTAGTCAAACAAACATGGAAATAAACAGAAAGCACAAAAATAATGTAAAGCTTAGTAAAACTAATAGTCTTGGGATTGGGACTTTCCTGCTTTGCCTCCTGAGCTGGAGCTTCCCGTTTTCTTAGGCAACAGAACGGCTTGGATATTTGGCAAAACACCACCTTGGGCTATTGTAACACCAGATAGCAACTTGTTCAATTCTTCATCATTCCTAATGGCTAGTTGCAGATGGCGAGGGATGATCCTAGTCTTTTTGTTGTCTCTGGCAGCATTACCTGCTAATTCCAGAACTTCTGCAGCGAGATACTCCATAACTGCTGCTAAATATACTGGGGCCCCAGCACCAACACGTTCAGCATAATTTCCTTTTCTTAGTAAACGATGAATTCTTCCTACTGGGAATTGAAGTCCCGCTCTGTTGGACCGTGATTTCGCCTTTGCTTTTCCTTTACCACCTTTTCCACGTCCAGACATTATTAAACAATGAAGTTTCAACAGACAATCGAATACAAAACTATGGCGTACGTTACGTGACTCTCTCACAAACGCGGGAAAACAAATAAAACCGTTGGATGGAAAATGCAGGGTTTTGACAGTGATCTGAATGCTAAACGGAAACTCTCCCCTCCATTTCCATTTAGGCGCGTTTGAACTACTCTACCGGACTGACGATTGATCTAAGCATAGGAACCAGTAGCGTATCATTATAATTTATTTCTTTGATGTTAAATTTTATAATATATATCCCCGTTTAAATATGAAGAATGATTTTAGAACAAGTACGTAAGAGATCTGCGAGCCGTGTTGAAAATTAAGTTCTGTTATGAGTAATGTTCACATTAAAAATATAACATCTTATTAGAAGTTAAGCACTATATCACGTAATACAGGGTGTAATCAGTTTCATGTCATTAAAAAAAAACTGGTAATGGGGACCGACTAGACAAACTCTAAAAACCTTTATGACTTTTCCCTCTGGGGGCGACCTTTTTAATATTTCTTAATATTAATGTAGAAAATAATTGAGAACCACTGCTCTTCTTGGTCAATGAACCTGTAGTTCCCAATTATACAACTTTTAAATTATCATAAAAAAGTGCAAAAGCCTTGGATCATCGATCGCCTTTGATGGACCGCCTCAACCGAACTGAGGCAATTATAAACAGGTAAATAATTCGCTATCTTTTCCTGCACAACTGCAAGCAAATAATGGTCGTAGAAGCTTAAACAGAGCATTTCTTGACATGTGTGTCTTTTAATTTATAAAGAAAAATAAAAGAAAAATATATAGTCCAAAATCCAAAACGGAATACAAAAAGAACGAACAAGTAAGTTGTGTCTGTACGTAGTCAAGAATTTAACGACTTGAACGGTAAAGTCAATAAAATAAATCTTCATTATAAATACACAGCGACCCGAAATTGAAAAATAAAAACAACGAACGGCGGGTTGGATGTGTACATAACGGAACACCCACAGAAATTAAAATATTGGACAAGGGAGAGTCAGAGTATAGTTTTCTTCAGATCAGATCTACTATAAACACTCAGAAAACGTCGACGTCTTTCATCTTATTATTATTTACCGCACCGCTAAAGACCGCCAACATTTTATAGCTATCTACACAAATATTGAGTATCATAGGCAAAGACACACGCGACTATCTAAACCTACCTCAATATTCCAGCAGTTCTCAAAAGATTTTATTGAAAATTTGTGAAATGTTTGTTTATTTTTTTCTCTCCAAAACTATGAGTTTTAGACCCCATGTTATATAAGGTTTTTTTGTTTGTCTTGTCGTTCCCTACCACCATTTTTTTTAATTACATGAAACTAATTACACCCTGTATATGCGAAAACAATTAAACCGTTTAAATGAACGGCATTTGATAATTTCATTAGTTGAAGAGTATATTCCATGAATCGACTTTGCAGCCATAGGTACCCATGGTCCAAACATGCATGCTGTGCTGACGCAAATTACGTCAAGGGCGGATTCGTGTATAGCGCATATTGCCTGAAATCGCGCGACGAGTATTTTGAAATCTCCTCTCTATGAAGGCGTTTTACTGTGACGTCATTTTACTTGAGAGGTGATCTAATAAATACATTCTCCAAAACGGGTTACTTTTCTCTCTATGAAGGCGGTTTACTGTGACGTCGTTTTACTTGAGAGGTCATCTAATAAATACATTCTCCAAAACGGGTTATTTTAAGAGCCCCCCCCCATTAAACACGTCGTGTAACCTATATAAGATAACCCCCCGCCACCTTAAGCTAATATAGGTACTCACGGTACTTTTGAGTTTTATTCTCTTGCTGCGATCTTCTGATTGGTTAATTTTATTTTAATGTAGGAATTGTTTCTTTATATAGCACAGAGTAGTAATTATACTACTCCGTGCTTATATCGTCTGTTACCGGTATATAGTTAATATATATAGCTATATGCTATATATTACTAAAGTGGTGTGTTGATCGGTTGATGACGTCATTCCATGATATTTCATCACAGATCTTGTTTCAACTAGAAAAAAATGTTGAAATAAAGGAAACGCCCATGATTATTGGTTCATTATAACTTTCAGAACTTTGCTTTACATATTTTATCCAAGACTTAAATAAGCATATCTGGAACTTTAAAATCGAAAAAAAATCTGATTGTGGTTAAAATGCAAAATTTGAAAAGAGACCTTATAAAAGTCTATCCCTTTGCAGACAAACATTGGGAAATTTTTTACGTCTCTTGTTAACTATTTTAGTCATTTATACGTATATCATACTCAAACATTGTAACTCATTCTACATAACTTAAAACTGATGAAAACACCGACATATAAATCAATTATCTAGGTATTTCGAAAAGATAGTTACTTTTGCTCCCTCCAATAAAATTCTCTTGATACGTCTTTGTTTGACAAGGTTATGGTTCAGTTACTGACAGCTTGCATTCTATCGCCACTTCGGATTAGGGTCTGCGATGTTCTTTCTCATTCTATTCTGTATAAATAGATAGAGAGAAGATATGGTAATATAAAGCAAGAGAATACATTCTTATTTGGACCTGAAACAAGGATAGAACTACAGATACCATCTAAGAGATAAAAGAGATAGATAATCATACAAACACAAAAGAAAGCTTGTTTGATATGATCCGTTCGTGATCCTGAATTCAATTGTTTGAAGACTTTCAACTCAAGGCAAGGTGTTTTGAAAGCCAGAAATTCTTTGTTTTGGCGTTAAACCTTAAACTTTCAGTTGTGTTTTCTCTAAACATCAATAAATAAGTGGAAAATGGAAACAAATGTAGGGGCAGATGAAGTAGGAAATGGCTACATCAACAATTCTGAGGAAGTTTTCCAAGATGCTGAGGACGGAAATTGTTTAGGAAATGGCAAAAAAGTTGATGAAGGTGATGCATTAGGAAGGGCAAGGTATTCTCCTCTTTGCTAATATTTTATCTCGTAACACTTATTCTTTTTCATTAATTTGCTTAAATTTAATTGTTTAGTGGTCGCACTGGAGAACTGAGTGCCCGTATGCCTGTTCCAAAATATGCAACACACTACAAAATGGACCATAGAAAACGAGGCCTTGCCTTTATTTTTAACCATGAAATGTTTGAATGTGGTGGTCTTAAATCTAGATCTGGAACAAATGAAGATTGCAAAAATCTTAAGGAATGTCTTATGGGTTTAGGATTTGATGTTCAAGTTTTTAAAGATTTAAATTACACAGATATTGAATATCACGTAAAACAAGGTAAAGGAATTTCTTTATATGTAGGTATTTCGTAATCTGAAATATAGGCAGGTAATGCATTTATTTTGCTGAAAATTTACATGACGTGTAAGTATTATTGTTTGCAAATTTGTTTGCACAATTCCGTTTTTTAGATTAATATTAACACCCTAATCTGATCCAACAACAAATGTTGGAGATATGGATAACAAATTTAAACAATTGATACAATGCATCAATATAAGTGCCTTTATTAATATTTTACGTGTTTCCCCAAGTTAGTGCCTACCAATTATTCAAATTGATAAATGATAGCAAAATTAACATTTTTGTATACCTATTGTAATATAATATATATTATGTATTTATGGTAATAAGTGTATACTTACTTATTTTAAGTAAAACAATGGATCGAATGTAGTTTGGGAAACAAACAATAGAATATAAGTTTCCATTCAAACTTTATACAAAAATAAATAATCACATATTATTTATAACATGAATATGGACATATTATATAGTGGAGTAAAACTAACATTTCTAGGGAGCTGTCTTACTCTAGAAATTTTATTTTTGGAACTTGTAAACATTTCAAGAAGTGTAGTTAGAAGTTTTGGATTAAATCTATGTGGTGGAAATAGATTTAATCCAAAACTTTTATAAAATGTTGATACTGGAGAACATATTCTTTATCAATGCAAGATGCTAGTCCGCACTAAGCTAAAGTACCTAGAAAAGGTGGAATAATATAACGCCTGAAGATATAGGGAAATTTGCCCCCAGAAAAAGCACAAGCTTTGCAAAAAGCACGAGATTGATTTTAGCAGCGAAACCTGATTTCTTTTGGTTGCATTTTTGAATACATGTATTCGTAAGTAATGATAATATAAATATTTTTACCTATAAATTATGACCCAAGAGCTAATAAGCCTCAAATTCTCAAAATAATTTGGACTACCAGCACGTATTTTTCAAGTAAAACTCGTTTTAAAAAAAAATAGTATCCTGGCCCTTTTCGGACCCATTTTAATCAAAAGTTGTGCTCATTAGCTCTAATTAAAAAAATTAAGTCCCCGCTGCATCTAACATAGAAGTTAGCCGCGAAACAGAAGTTGAGACCGTTTTCGCTGCTAGAGCGTAATTTCTCAAGTAATATGTTAATAAAAAAAAATTGAATAGCCTGCCCCCTTTCAGACCACTTTTAATCGAAGGGTGGGTTTTTTAGCTTTAATTTAAGAAAAAAAAATTAATTAATTAATAATATTTATCGCGAAATATATGTTGACAGCTTTCTTGTAGATATACCTTGTATCGTATGGTCTGATGGACACGACAAGGATTTTATATAATTTAGGCCGGAGCCGTGTCGCCGCTATGATACTTATCAGCTCTACTCACAAGGGGGATTCAAGTTACCCTTCAGACTCCCCAAGACGAAAATAGACAAAATTATACTTATTGTGATTGATACAGTCTGCTCTCTCCGTCGAAATCTTATGTCGGGCGGTGCACTTTTAATGAATATATCTTATAATTAGCACTTTCTTAGAAACACTTCTTAATAATTAAGACCGTCGATGGATTCTATGAGTATTCGGACAAGTACACAGACCTGGCGGGATCCAAGGTGACCTGCGGTAAGTAATTTTCCGACTCACTTGGATGTAATGAATTTTTTTGTAGAAATAATGCAATCTGCAGATGGGCATTAAAAAAATCACCACAGTCACAATTATGGGTTTTAAGAAAAACTTATGTGAATACCAGTTACGAGACATAAGTATTTGTGTGTTTGTGATGTAGAAATGAAAAACAAACATTTTTTGTAAGAACTTCCCTATGGCTAACCGCAACCATTTTCATTTTCTAAATAAAGAAGTATCAAATTAAAAAACAAACTTAAAAAAAGAGGTTCTCTCAAATAATTCATTAGAAAAATTTATAATAGGTGTTCGACGTGTTGCTCATTTTTATTGACACACGTCTTTATGTAATTTTGAAATGAGGACATTTAGTGGGACCATTTCTTCCAATCTATTGAAATGAGTAAATAGTATTTAACAGGTCCTTTTTTTATACATTTTTTTGCCGTTTTAGCTATTCGACAAGCAATAAAACCTCAGTTTGGTATAAATTGTCATGTACAACATTGGGCATTAAAGGTATGATTATTATTATCAATTGTCTTGTTTTGATTTGTTTATTATTGTTTACACTGATTTTCATAGAGACCAAATACTCGATTTTTAGTTTCGATGCCTGATTGGGAAAAATTATGTGCTCAATTCGTTAAAAAAATCAGATTTTTTCCTAACTTAAAATACACAACTATTTTCTGTTATCGTATCTCGGACGTCTAACTGTTCGTTTTCCAATTTCATAAAATAATTACTAATTTTTTGAGCTTTTAACACAATATTACAAATGTTAATAAACCACTTCTAAATTTTTATAAATTCTTCTCTTCCAAATTAAAAAACGCCTGTAAACAAATCCTATTTAAACCCCTGTGGCCATGCTATGCTTGCGTTGTCCCGAAAGAGAAGGAATTACTTACATTTTCATAATTAGTGGTATAAAAAGTTCCGGTACCAATAATCCCATCAAAGTGCCGCACTTCCACCGACGGGAACACAAGTCGAGTATTACAGTTTTTTATTATTTCTAATATTCCGACTATAACATCCATTGACCCTGAAAAACAGTGGTTCTCAAATGTTCCCTACCTTAACATTAAAAATGTAAACCCAGGTGTTTTTTTCTAAGTGCCTCTAGAGAAAAAAAGTCATATAGGTTTTTTGTTTGTCTAGTCCGTCCCTATTACCAGTTGTTTTTAATGACATGAAATTAATTACACCCTGTATATCTTTCACGCCCTCTAGCAGCGAAACTATATGGAATTCGGACAAAACGTAAAGACAAAATTTGCAGTAAATTTTATGCTCTACACCTTTGCTCTCCTGACATTTTTCACCAAAATGCATAGTTTTTCCTAAAAATAGAGAGAGCAAGGCGAAAAAGCGCTAAAATTTATATAATATTTATATATTTTTCAATAACCACCCTTTTTTAGAACTGCAGGATGTGAAAATCGTGTTTAGACAATCCAAATGCCTTTTTAACAGGTCTCATAGCTGTGGGAATTTTCCCACAAAACAGCGATTTTTTGACTAACTTGAAGGGACTAATGGTAGTATAAGACATTCTATCTTCCTAAGCCTTTAAAATTTCCTGTGTTGTGCAAAATATACGAATTTGTTTACACTAAAATTTCAGTGATAATTAAAAAGAGAAGTCATTATCTCTAGGCAAAACCTATGATGGAACATAAATTATGCCTGGTGGTTCAATATAATAGTTTTTTCTCCTATTACGAATTACAAGGGTATGAGAAATATAGCTGTCCAATGACCATGCTAAATAACCAAACAAAACAAATTTATTAATAATTAGGTATATATAGAAGGTAATTTCTGCACTCAGCCTGGAGCTAGCTAGACATCCACGGCACATGGTGCCGTGGCAATTCAAGGGCTGGATGGGGAGGGGCAAAGGTTACTTAACAATATAGCTTATAAAGTCCAAAAACGCAAACATCTTTCACGTGTGATAAGTTAAAAATGCAGGTAGCGATTTAAATGTGCAAAAGGGGAATAAAAAATAAACAAAAAACGAAGAAAAATAGGGAAAAAAATAGAGAAATGTGTCAAACTTATAGATTTTAATTTGGAAACAAGAATGTGGTTAAAGAGGTTTCCGAAAGATTGGCAATGGTAGGTTGGAACTTTGATTTGTAGAACTTCTAAGATGTTTGCCGAATGTAAATAACTGATGACCTATGTTGCCTTATCTTTTTTCTCACTGTTTAAGTAGAGCTGCATTTTATATACCTAAATCTGTTCGATATCAACCAGGTGGGGGTAGATTACTTTTCATGTTACAATTTTTCTTCCGATATTAGCTGCGAAAACCACATATATTTACAAATTCTCATGCGCATTTTATAAACTGAAATGTAAGACATTTTTCATGTTATTTTTACCAAAAAACACGAACCATAACTTTAGTCCCCTCATAAAAGTAAATCATAAGACCATTGAGCAAACAAATTGTATAAAATTTCTTGGCATTACAGTAGATCAGAAATTCACATGGGAACAACATATTAACACACTTTCAAAAAAATTAAGTACTACTTGTTTTATCATCAGACAATTGTGCAATACAGTATCACTGGAAATTCTTAAGTTAGCATATTATGGATTAGTGCAGTCAAGTATAAGTTAATGGTTTAATGTTCTGGGGTAAATCGACTCACAGTAATAAAATATAATTCAGAAAAGAATTATTAGATGCATGGTAGGAGTTCATCCCGGCACATCTTGTAGGCAAATATTTTCTAAACTCTCTGTTCTAGCACTCCCTTCTCTTTATATATTTCTTATTACAATAAATATAAAAAAACAGGAATATTCACTACTAAGAAACAGCATACTGCATGATCACGATACTCGAAGCTGCGAGAATCTTCACCAACCATACTCAAGATTAAGTATTGGCCAAGATTCAAATTTATATCAAGGTATCGCTTGCTTCAACAAATTCAAGAGCTTATTCGGCACTAGTAAAAATTTTAGCAATTTTAAAACTTAAAAAAAATGTGTTGTATAATTATTTGGCTAAGGCATTTTATTCTGTAGAAGAGTTTTTAAATATATAAGTATTAATATTAGTTAATTGTATGTTTTATACTAAAAGTAATTTTTATTGAGGTAAAATTGTCTGAGTGAATGTGTATTTTTTATAAAAATGGATTTGTCTGTATTATGTTTTTTTATTCATATGTATGTCTGCAATTTCTTTTGACTAGTCCAATAAGTATTGTACATTCTTGTATAAACTTTATGTGATGAATAAAGATGTATTGTATTGTATTGTATTGTATTGTTACCTATAACAAATAATGTGTTTTTTATTGTAGCTGCTCAAATGGACCATACACACCATGATTGTATCTTAATAGCTGTGCTTTCCCATGGTGAAATGGGAATTATTTATGCTAAAGATACACCATACAAACCTGACTATTTATGGACCGTTTTTACTGCCGATAAATGTCCCTCACTTGCAGGTAAGCCAATTTATGTTTTTCACTAGAAAATGAGAAAATACAGACACAGTTGTTAGCCATTAGAGAAAAAAGAGATATTAAATGCTGTAGTTGGAAAGCGAGTGAACTTTTATTTTTTTTGGACATTATAACAAGTTTAGTTTAAGATTTATTTCCTTACGTATATGTGTACACGTTTTGAAATAATATGTGCCTATAAACAAGTATAAATAATTGTAAATAATAATATGTTGTATGAACGATTATGATAGCCATTATTCACGAAGATCATATTTGAGCCCACCAGCCGTAAGCGAGTGACGCAAAATTTCTGAGCAAATAATGGTCATAATCGCGAATGTGTGCTTTTTCTACACCTATTAAACAAATAAATTAGACTGAAATTTGATAGCATTAATCGGTACCTACTCGTAAGAAATGGAAAACGTAAACAAACAATATGGCGATACACTAGGTTGTCACTGTCATCGAGTTGATTATCAGCTGCAGCAAGAGTCGATCGCAGTTGATTTAAAATACCATTAGATCAGTGAAACAGTGATTTTTGAGTTTGTAGTTATGATTGGCCGGATGCAGTGAACTATGAATCGATAATTCACCACAGTGAATTGTAGGTACGATTTTTCACCAAAAAGATGCTAATTATTGTCATATAATTAAATAGGTGTAGAAAAATATATTTTATTTGCTAATTTAGGTCGAATTATTTTGACATTGGATGTACCACACAAACCGAATATGGAAAGTATACGAATAAACATTATAAAATAAACTTATAGACTATTAAATTTATAAAATACAAAAGCGAGTCATAGGTAACCGATAAAGCATTAGTATAATATCATTTTAAAAAATAAAAACTTTGGCATTATAACTGTCACAACTGTAATTCTGATCACTGATCTCAAGGCTTAGTCACTAAAATAGGTTACACAATTACAGAAGGGGTCTCTTCAATGTGATTACATAATTTATTGTAAAATAATACTCCTTGATAATAATAGTTCATTATTTATAATTCTAAATGGTGGGTATCACATTCTAGGTTATTACCTCTAGTAACTTAATTATAATGATTATGGTTATGCTGTGTGAAGCTTTTAAAACTATCTCTAACAAAGCACAGTATACGGTATATATGAGAGTGGTAAGCATATAATGTTTTTTAAAAATTGTCCACAACTGTCTCTTGAATTCATTGCTAATAGTGTTGCTCGAAGAATAAAATGCCATATCGATAGTTTTCTTTGCATTTGCATTGTACTAAATCGGCATAGTTGTTTGAACTAAAGGCAAGCAGGGTTCGTAGCCTCTGGGAAAACCGAAAAAAGTCATTTTATAATTTCCATTAAAAGTCAGGGAGATGCCAAGGAATTTTTTATTTCCAGTTAATCTTGTTAATTGAAACTGTTCCTGGCGAAACATATCATCGAGGAAAACGACCTGTTACTTATTAATAAAACTTTATTTATAATATGAAGAAATTTATTATGTTTGACTTTGGGAAGAAATTAAATATGGGTATCAGTCTACTCATTTTAAAATTAGTATTAAAACTAATTGTGATGTGTATTTACAAAAGTTAAATTAAAATTTACTGGAAATCTAAAGTTATAAGCCATGGAAAACTTGGAAAGGCCAGAGAATTTATCTTTATTATAAAATACAAGCTCTGATAAGAGCGATATCATCAGCTATTTCATTATGGTTCTAGATGAGACAGTTTTGTCAGTGTCATTTATAAAAATAATAATAGACTGGCCCCAGCATCAATCCCTATAGAATAGATAGATAGATAGATAGATAGATAATTTATTGATGTTCATACACAAAAAACAGTGTTTACATAGGTCAAAGGGTCTATGAATAAAATTACATTAAAATTAATTAAAATTTACATTGAAAAATAGTTAAAAATCTAAGTCAAAGTTAATAAATAATGAAAGACAGAAACATAGATAATACACTTAATGCAACAAAGCCATATATAGGACATACACAATACTAGTAAATTGTAATAGGTATAGGATTATATTGAGAGCCCACAGATCTCTCAAAATATTTACATCATATCTGTAAAATCGAATAGAATATTTATTAATCTTTACATCTGATTCTTTATTGTCACATCTTTACATGTTGACTTCTATTAGACAGATAAGATTCATACCTTTGAAAGCATGGTCCCCCGATACCTAGTAGTATTAATTTCATGACCGACACAGTTAAAAGCTTTGGATAAGTCAACGAAAGTCGCAAGGATATCATGATCCTTATCCAAGCTTTTATATATTTCTTGTATGAAAGCTATCAGCTCAGTCGTTGTTTATTAATTTTTGGTGGAACTATGCTTATTATTTTTTAATGAGTATGAAATGGGACAATAGTTGCCTAGCTGCTGTTTGCCGCCTTTTTTTATAAGGATACTACAATTATATTTCCAAATAAATAATTCTTAGCAATATTGTATAATTTTTAGTAAAATGTTTATAAAGAATTATGTATTATATAATTTATCAAACAATTAAACGACTTTCTGACAGAAGTTTCTCGTGATGATGAATATTGTCATTCCTACGATTTTGTTAAAAGGACAAGGAAAAGGTGGAAAATAAGGAACTTGTGTCATGTTGTGGTCATTAATTTAGGACTGCAGTAACACAAAAATGCAATTACTAGACATTTTGAGAAAGCTCGAGGGGCACTACATAATGGATGTGAACTCTAAAAAATGAACGTCGCCTAACTCATGGTAACAAACCAGCTTATTTTAATCAATAAAAAAAATACGAATTTGAACTTTGAAATTAATTAAGAAAAATTAAGAATAAGAATAAGAACTTTATTTTCCCATTTGGAACTAGTATAAGATATGGATGTGTCAAAATATACAATTATAATAACTATAAACTACAACTAAGACTAAGGCACAAACTAACATATAGTAAAAATATCATACACTAATACACTTAAGACTAACAAATATAAAAAAAAATTAAAATCTCGACGTTTCATGACATTCTAAATCGATTTCAAGAAAAAAAATTTTTGAAATTTCTTTTACGATTACTATACTTCCAATCCACTACGTGGATGTGGAAGTAATAAGGGAAGTTACTAAACATGTGAGCATAGTGTTTTGTATACAGTTTATAAAAAAATAATTTATTACAATGTATGCATCATCATTTAGTGCATAGCAGAATTAAAGAGAATGTACATGTAATTGTGTGAATTTGTTGACCGGGTAATTACATATTTAAAAATTCCTCTATACTGTAGAAACCATGTTTAAGTAGGTAATCCTTCAAATGATTTTTGAATTGCGTAATGGAGCGGTACTGTTTTATTTCATTAGGCAGTTTATTATAAAGTAGAGCACCCTGATAGTATGGACTCATCCTGTATAGCTCAAGTTTATGAGTGTCATATTGTAGATTGTTATTTCCTCTGGTTGCGTCATCATGATTCATGCAATGTTGGGTGAAGTTTTTAAAATTTAATTTCACATATATTAATATGCTGTAAATGTTGTGCGAAGGTAGGGTAAGTATCCTCAATGATTTAAATTTTTCTCTACAGCTGTCTCTTAGATTCATGCCCCGCATGTATCAAATTTCCCGTTTTTGTAGCTTAAAGATCCTTTCAGACTCTGATGATTTACCCCATAAGATTACACCGTACGTCATAATAGATTCAAAATTTGCGTGGTAGTAAGTTTTGACAGTGGTGAGACTACACACTTCTTTGAGTTGTCTTAGTGCATAACATATGCTGGATAATTTCGTACTCAGCAGGCTGATGTGTCCGTCCCATTTTAAGAGTTCGTCAAATACTACACCTAAGAGCTTGAAACTCGTTGTTTGTTTTATAGTCTTATTGTTGACTCTTATAAGTGCATTCTGCTGTGGTTTTACATTCGATGAGCGAAAGCTCATGTTAACAGTTTTTTACTGATTCATAATTAAGTTATTCTTACAAAGATATGAAAACACATCATTAAATTTTTGATTTGCCTCCTGTACTAGATCTGTAGAGTCACTTGATTCTGAGATAAGAGAAATATCATCGGCATACTCTACCACTGTACCTGGGATAGTTTGGTCTAGGTCATTGGTGAATATAATAAATAGCACGGGGCCCAGGATTGAGCCTTGTGGAACACCATGGTTATTAAGCCACCACGCCAGTCTTCCCGACAAACCTCTGCTAAGTCAGTTTATTCTTTGATATGACCAGGTTGCTCATGACTTACAGTATTAGGGAAAACTTGTTAAGTAGGATCAAGAACTTTTTGTCTGATATGGTAAACAGAGAGGGGAACATGTCTGACTGCTACGAAATGATAAGTGAAGTACCTCAAGGTTCCATACTGGAACTTATCCTATTTAAGATCTACATCAACGACCTTATAGTAGGTTGAAATCTGAGATATTGGTGTTTGCCAGTGATACAAAGACCTATATAAATCTATTAGACCACTACTAGGTGACAATTACTGACCTACAGAAAATCGAAGAATAGGGTTATTTCATGTTAAAGAAAAACTTAAAAATATTTATCTATGCAAGAATAATGTATTGGTAAATACTATTTCTTTATTATTTGTTAATTCTTCATAAATCGATAAGAAGTATCGTCAATAATTTCAAATTTTATTAACTTCTGACGTCACGGTTTACAATTAAATCTAGTAATATTTGTTTGTGTTAAGATTCCTCACAACCTTAGTGCCAATATAAAAGAGGTAGAAGAAGAGTCACACCTATGACAGTTTGCTTTGTATTTATTATTGTAATTTGTGTCAGTTCATCATTTTTTACTAATTAGCACATCATCATTACACATCATTTACCTGAAGTGAACTACGTTATAATTAAGAAATTCTTTGCGAAAAATATGGAATATTTCAGCGTCGAGTGTATTAAAATGAGTATAGACATTTTCTTGGGGTAGAAACTTACCTGATGCTTTTAACAATACTCGTAAAATTATATCACTTGATGCAAAATAAACACAACTGATTTTATATAACTTCATACACAACTTCTTAAAAATTAACAAATCAAAACAAAACTGCAAAATAAACAGAACGCCAGGAAAAACTAACCTAACTGCTACACTGTGTTACTTTAGCTGTCAGTTTTTCTTAGTGAAGTTTGAAACTCAGTGCTGCCACACAGATATTTCATCTACGTTATTCGCAAAAATATAACAAATGAACTCAATGGGGATTTACCTTCGATACAAAGGAATTCACGTATAAGGAAAAGTTTATATAGTAACAGCGGAGAGTCATAATATCTAAATCGCTCTCACGTATTGGTGAATTTGTGTGTATCGAAGGTAAATCCCCATTGAGTTCATTTGTTATATTTTCGCGAATACTGTGTATGCGAAAACATGAACGTCGCGACTGTTGGCGGGAACTAATATTTTCAAATTACAAACTGAATATAAAAATGCGTAGGCGCTAAAAAAAATTTTTTCCCGAATGTATTGGGTTTTTAAGTGTTCCTGATTGTGCATTTAACATAAACATAAATTGTGAAATAACCCCATAATAACCCCATACTCGCCATTGTCTATCGATGATGCTCTTCATTTATTGGCAAAATATAAAAGACAAATGGAGAGGTAACTTCCAGATCTGTTTTCTTTATTAGATATCGGCTTTTCACGATTGACCTTATTGCCTACTTTTATTTTTAACCTTGATAAACTCTTGTTGTCATAAAATTAGAAATAATAATAATACTAGACATTATTGAATTAAATAGTATGAATATAACTATTTAGTACCTGGGTGAGCCTGTAAAAGGTTTCCATCCTAATATTGCACTCATGAATGGCAGTCTGAGAATATAGACCTAAATACTGAAATAAATAAATGTATATATAAAACTTACTTTATTGATTGTAGGTAAACCGAAGATATTCTTTCTGCAAGCATGCCAAGGTGATAAATTAGATGGTGGTATTAACTTAAGAACAGAGACTGATGGTGAAATTCATAATACATACAGAATTCCTGTACAGGCCGATTTTCTAATTGTATATTCCACCGTTAAAGGTTTGTAATATCAAAAGTAATAGTAGGGGAGCCAGTGGAACTTTCCATGTGACTCGTTTGAGTCTCAATTTAGCATGGGACTGGTAGGGGGCAACGTGTACATAACGAAACTCCGGTCAGTAAGTGCAAAGCGGTTGCATTCCACCCATATTGGTCACTCTTCAGGTGTATTTATCTTACAAGTTGGAGTCGAAATATCAACTTTAACGCATCAACTTTAACGCAATAAATAACACATTAAAAATCGTCAGTCGGGTCAAGTGGGTTGTCATCCCCATCTATCAAGGTGTCAAAGAGTTAAAAATTCAAATATCTATGTCATTAGTACGAGTAAAAGTAAAATATGTGTACGAAACATCACAAATTACATAATTAACCATATAATGACCTGAGTCGGTTATTATCACAGTTTCTCAGCCCCTTCAACTCGGCGCGACTCTAATTTTCGTGCATCATAGGTAATCAAGTTTGTCGCTCTTATCAACGTGTTTTAGCAGTCATAAATAAATAAATAAATAAATAGACTTTATTGTTCAACAGTATACACCAATTAATGAACAAAACAGTGCCCATGATAGTCATGTCATGAGTCACATTGAAAATTCATCATTGGCTCCAGGACTATATGAAAATATGTTGTCTTTACTACTTATTTTTCTTTACTATTCTGGTATTCTGTGATAGCTACTTCAGTTTCCTCAATGCTGTTAAAACTCTCAATAACTCTTTGCTACAACATAGCAAATATGTCAGTATCTGCTAATTTCAATACATGGGGGTCTATTCTCGAATCTCTATTAAAATTATCGACCACGATAAATGTCACTGTTAATACCACTCGAGAAATATGTCGCATAGCAAAGTATGTCAGCGCTGTATAATTACTCTATCGATAGAGAAAGTTTTTTGATTTCATTAAATTTAATTTAAATATCAGTGGAATCGATCTAGAAACAATATAATGTTGTTTTTCATGTTAGTAGCTAGAAAATTATTGTTTTATTTTGATAGAGATAGTAAAAGAAAATAGATGTTTATTAAATCTCTGCTAAGTAAGTAATAATAATTTCATTTAGATTAAATTTATTTTGTCACTGGAGTAGTAGCACCGTAGGACTAACATAACCCTGTTTTTATTCACACTTCCAGATTAGGCACAGTGTAACATTTATAAACTCTCATATAGAATAAATATAATTTTCTAATATAATATTAAAAAGGAAGTGAGTACTGCACCGTCCGACCGCTCATTAATTTGTCATTGTGCAACGGTCCGACTGTACACGAAGTGTTTTTTAAAGCATGGGCGGTCCGTGGATTGTAGGTCAGATAATCAGATTATGTAAATTGTCGACTTCCTATTGATTGATATAAATATTTCATCTATAATATAAATCGTTCAAGAAGAGCAAGGAACATTTGTGCCATTTTTGCAATTGAAAATAAATTGCGAAAACAAATGGCGCAAATATGTTCCTTGCCCTTATGAACGATTCATATCAACCAATAGGAAGCCAATACAAGGCAAGGAGCATTTGCGCCATTTGTTTTCGCAATTTATTTTCAATTCAAAATGACGCAAGTGTTCCTTGCATGCCCTTGTACTTATAAAAACGTAAAATTTGGGATTATGTTAGTCTTATGCTGCTACTACTC
This sequence comes from Stenurella melanura, assembly GCA_963583905.1. Classification (NCBI taxonomy): domain Eukaryota; kingdom Metazoa; phylum Arthropoda; class Insecta; order Coleoptera; family Cerambycidae; genus Stenurella; species Stenurella melanura. The sequence continues at coordinate 203,232,498 of OY757309.1, forward strand.
TATTCTATTTGATATAATAATAACTTTTACATGGGCCAGAACTGACCACTTCACGTCCTTGATGCAGAAACAATTATTTTACTTAATTTTTAAACTTGGAGTGGAAGTCATCGTTTATCGTTGCATGAACAGTCAAAGAAATTCTAATTAGATTTCTAAGATACAATGTCGTGTGGTATTTACCCACCCATTGGAACATTCTACCGAAAATTGTAGATTGCGACATTCGAGAATGCACATTTTCAGAGGCGTAGACATTTTCCCAAAGTAGTATACGACTTTGGCTCGCTAATAGAGATTCGAGAATGGACCCCATGGTTTTTTACCCATTACATGGTAATCTTAATATTTGGTTGCGCACAATACTTATATATACTTCGGCATGTTCAGTCATGAGGTCATAACGTATCCAGGTCTGCACCACCTGTGTATTGTTGCCTCTGAAGTAGTTTCTACAAATATAAAAACACTAGAATGCTACACTTTACACGAGTTTTGCTAACCATGTTGGAATCATGTGGAGATAGTTAAGATTTGTAATAAATTCCGTTGTTTATGTATACCCAATAAAGTCCAAATGATAGATGTATTTTGGGAATTGACAGTAAGAAACCTACTGCTCTAAAATTGGTCAAAATTAGTAACTGATGCCTATTTCTGGGGTTTGTGCTCAACATAAATGTCATTTTCAACATTTTATGGCACTTTTTTTGGTCTTGCAAGTGATATGATAATTAGCTGAGCGTCCGTGAAAAAAATGTGGTAAAATAATCCTTATGTTAAATTTTGCATAGATGTAGGTTTTTGGTAGTAGAAAAATATAAAAAAGTTCTCAAAAATAAGCGTATAAAATAGGTGCAAAAACTTAGTGTTAGAGTAGTATTATTATGAGAAGATGCTTGCAAAAAATGATGCGCAGAAACGAGTTTGTGTACATTCATTGTTCTAAGCCAATGAGAGCGATTTGCGTCATATTTGACCTCGAATCCAGTGGCACTGTCAACCTGCAGTCACAGGGTCTGTGCTGCAGTGTACTTGTTGTGTTCACCGTTTCTGATTGAATTAAATGAAATAACCTTATTTTGAGTAAAAAATGTCTTCATCGTAAACACCAGAGTGTGACGAGGTTTTAATCTACTGCATTACACAGCTCCTCGACCTCGAAAATTTGATTAAAATTATTATACATCCTTCTACCCCAGATGATGCTGTCACTGGTAAAAATATTCGCGCTCATTGGCTCCGCCCCAAGCATCTTCTCATAATAATACTACTGTAACAGTAGTTCTTGGGCATCGGTTAGGAGTCGGTAATCGTTTGAGATTGCTAACAACAGCTGGACTTATACTAGTAAATAATCTGTTTAGTGTTTAACCAAAGTAAAAACAAAATTTATATACAGTTCAAAATTTTTTTTAAAGCCAGTTAAAAAACAACTAGTCAGGAATATTATACTCTTCACAGATAACAGATTTATCCCACCTTCCATAAAATTATTGCACATAGGATATTGTTTGCAGTGTTTTCATAATCAAGTTTATATATAATTAAGATTCCTTCTATCAATATCTAATAGGGCTCAAATCAATTAGTCAGATATAAGATGTACATATTAGCATCATATTTGTTTAAATTTATAAAATAGACTACAATTTCTATTTTCAATTTCATAATCTCCCGATGATGCTGACTGTGTGGGCAAAACATGTGTCAATATAACTAACGGTATTTTGGTGTTTGTAGAAACTACTTTGGTCTTAGAATTACATTAGTTACATTTGTTTACAATTCTTAAGTTTTTATGATTATAAAAATATAACAGACGGATAGACAGATAGAAGGACATTTTAAAAGTTTTTCAGAATTTGATAACTAATACCAGATATAAAATCTCCTATACAATCTTTATACACAGTTTGGGATATGTGCTAATCAAATACTTGAATATGTGCTGATCAAATATAATATACTGTTCGTTTCTTTTGCCTAATATTGTTCTATTTATTAACCCTGTGATTAAAAATTGTATGAAATAAATATGTATACCGGTCACATCATTTAAAGCCTCCAAAGCCTAAACTATAGCCTCCATAATATATCTATCATGACAATTGTCAATTTGTCACATGTTGACAATGTAAAATTAGGGTACCTAAATGAAAGTGACCTTCGGCCTATTTTCAGTGTCTGGGTAGATACTGCATACCTACCCAGATATTCTCTTTTAATGTCTGAGTGGGCACTGCCCGTCTTTTTTAAAATACTTGAAATAAATAATGTGTCAGCGTTTTGTAAGTGCAAGCAAGGCTGGTGTTACTGACACTGACCTTGCTTATGTGTTTATGAACATAAGAATCTGTTCAAATAGGATTGATTCATAATAGTAATTTGTAATAATAAAATATTGAAATATTGGTATGAAATTTAGTTACAACTTCTTTTTTATGATATTATATTGTCGAAGTAAATAAGGCCTTAGATTTGACACTATTTCAGACGCAATTTTGAATCACAGATTACTTTTTATTATGTTGCTTTAGATCATAGTCTGCTTTTTCTTGCTCTTATTTAATTTTCACTAGGTTATTATTCATGGCGTAATACTACCAAAGGTTCCTGGTTCATCCAATCACTGTGCGAAGAACTGAAAAAGAAAGCCCACAACCATGATTTAATGACCATTTTGACTTTCGTCTCTCAACGAGTGGCCTTGGACTATGAAAGCAATGTTCCTGATTCCATTACCATGCACCGTCAAAAACAGATACCCTGTGTCATGAGTATGCTGACAAGATTGATACATTTCAAAATAACTGGAACTGGGTATAGCAATTATTCATATCAACATTAGTTTTTTTTTTTTTTTGTTAAATTAATTTTCTTTTAATATTAAATATTATAAGTTGTATTAAAGAATATTTTAATATTGTATACAAATGTCTTTAGATTCTTTATCTAAAGAAATAGGTAATTTCTGGACATTACCGATGATTTCAATATTGGTTGTTTTTTTTTAGCTGTAAAGATGGGATAAGAACTTCTCTTGATACTTATATCATTTTGAGTTTATTGCACTAGTGCAGAATTTATATCTATTATTATATTGAGACAAATATTCAAATTCAGTCAATAACAATGCGTTATCAGAAAAAGAAATTAAAGACTAATATTGTTACAGTCCAGCAAGAACCACAGGGAGGTATGGGCATTTCTTGCCAGGAAAGGATAGGATCGTAGTATTAGTAGGGGAAATGATGTTGGCAAAAATAAAATATTTCATATAATAACAAAAAAAAATCTGAAATGTCTACGAGAATAACGAAAATAAATAATTTTTCTTTTAGCAGTAATAAATAAAAATTCTGATTGACAAAATAAATATTAAAAAAATTAACAATAATTTAAACATATAAATTAAAACAATTCTGAAAAAAAAACTCATTGACAGTTTTCATAAACAATACAACACTACACTTGAACAATCTATCTACTTGACGCACATTTCAACATTCGTGTATTAATATATAACGTAAGAAAGTCGATTTTACTAGAGATAAACACGCGTTAGTAGTAATAAAAGACACATTTTTGGGGAAAATAAAGTTTAAACAAAACTCGTGGCGCGGTTTAATGAAATAAAAATTTTAGTAGGAAAATTATTAACTTTTAATAGAGCTTAATCAAATAAAGAAAAAAAGTGTAAGTGATGATTGAACTCGCAACCACCCCATTTACATTTATTGCTGCTCGAGTATCTTACCGATTAAGCTACGCGCTCCTGTGTTCATTCTATTCTAAAACGTGTAATATGTACTTACTAGAAAGTTGTAAGACTTAGTGGTTTGACATTGTGCGTTTGAGGGATGAATATCCACTATTTACCACTAAAAATAACTTAAATATTTCATATAAAGACATTTTTCATATTTAGAGTGGTGTTAGTTCACGAAAATAAATCATATTCATCAAATCACACAGTTTGAAAATCGCTGAGCTTATGACCATGTTTCTCACTCTTCAGCGTACATTTCATATTTCCGTCTCAAAAGAAGTGGGAAAGACATACATTGACATTGTTCTTAGGCTATTGCTTTAAGTTTGTGTGCAAGAGATAGTGAAAACATATGTGCAATATTAATTCATACATCGGTCAATTGAAACTAGACCCGACTCCAGGTAACTATTAATTATCTAAAAGACCATCTTCTAATATTTACTTTTCTAATGGATTATTGTAAAGTTTTTTGTTTTAATAAGTCATTATTATTTATTAATATCGATTAAATGATATCTTTTTACCAACATGAAGTCAATATAGATTTCACAACATCATAAATTCATTGTTTATTTGTATGGCTGAATATTCAAGTTAATAGTTTTCTAATATAATGGCGTTTCGAATATTTTAAAATAAATATTTGTCATTATTAATAGATATTTGCTGTACAATATTCCAAGAAATGTACAATCACTCTGAGATTACGCAAATGTAAAAAAGACACTGGTAGCAGTGTGGCAGCAATGAAACGATAATTCTGACACATGCATAAAGTTAAACCAATAAAATGCAGGGCAATCTGCCCCAGTGTGTCTTGTGACACTAAATATATAATAATAATACATTTATTTTACTCAGAAGTAAAAATTGTACAAATTGAACTGTAGAGTTCTTCTTCCATTTGCCTGATACAAAAACTTATTTCTAAAATTTAAAAAGGAAATATAATATACTTATACTTATTACAAAAAAAAAAAATTAAGTTATGTTTTTCATTTATGAATTTTACGCCAGTAAATAATACATTTTATAATAATAACAGCAATAGCACTACACATCCATACAAACAGACACAGGCTGACTCGCGAAATAAAAACAGAAATGCTAAAAATGAGTACGATTATAGCTAAAAAGTATGTACCTACACCCACAACACGACATCTAGTTGCCAACCTCTGACCGATTAGGATGTAGTTTTGACCACATTGATGTATTTTTTTAAATGTTTCTAATGTTTAGGTTCATTTGGAAGTTCATTCCAATATTTATAAAAGAGCTCTTATAGTCCCGATCCTGCTTAGCAAACGTCATAAATATTTCAATAGAATGAACCGCAAACTTAGCCAAGACCATATTCTTGCTTCTATAAAAGTGCCATAGACTTAACATGAAAAGTAGAACTTTCTCAGTAAGTTACCCAATGAACAATTTTGCTCACTTAAAGTAACTGTTATTTTTATAAGTGGTTTATTAAGATTGTGAGTTTATAAAAGTGGTTTATAAGATTACTAAAGAGTTGCGAAGTTGCATAGTAGGTATGTAAAATTACTAAAAGTTTTAAAACCTTAGGTTTTATAAAATGGCAACGGAAACATTTCCATCACAGACTTATACAACTTTTAGTAACTGTTACTATAATTTATATAAAGAGTTTTTATAGAAGTTGTAGTCACAAATTTATAAAACTAATAGTTTTCAATTCCTATATAGGGGTTGGCTCTGATGAATATAAAACTTCCTCGTCTCACAATAACAACAATAATTGTTAACGTAACCGCAAATTCTACGTTTTTGTAAATTTATTCTCCTTTTTAATGTTTTTATTCGCATTTCTAAACTAGAATCAGTGTGACATTCATAAACTCTCATGTAGTATACACATTTTTTAATATTGTAGATTTTTACAGGTTGGAAATTCAACTTATAATTAGCGTTCAGAGTCTGAATTTTCATGGTCATTGCAGGGCCGGATTTCGTTCTACTGCTATTTAATTATATTTAAGTTAGTTTTACCCCAAAGTAATGATCGAGATAAGTATAACGATGAAATAATTCACAAAACTTAATAACAATAAATATCTAAAATAACCAGGTACTAACGCAATCTAAAAGCTACACTTTAAAATTACACCTAACCACTGTCTTTACTATACGTAAATACCTATAAGTAGGTAAACCTGGACATCAGTCTATAAATGAATACCTACTTTAATAGTATTTGAAATTGCAGCATATCTGCCTTTCTTTTGTGAGCATACAGAAAAAGGTCGACGATTTCTCTGCCATTTTAATGAGTATTACCAATCCATAAAGTTATATTTGTAGCAGGACCGCTGACGGTACATATTTTTGTGGAAACGCTTTAATAAATTAATTGAATTTTGATAAATTTTATTAGATATTGATAAATTTATTCAAGTCCACCCCTGAAATGTTCAGGGAAAAATCCAACCACACATTCTTGGTTATATAGAGGCACAGAAGTTCTATAAGAATCCCAGAAGTTTCTTTTCAGATTTGTAGTGTCCTTTTGGTATTTTCAATATGGATGCCTTATTTTCGATCCTGTCAGTGGACGCCATATTGATACTTTTAAGAAAACTGTTGAAAAACAGGTTGAATATTTAACATACCCAGCTAATACTACATTTTATGTAAATATAAATATGTACCATAAGTTAAAAAGTGTAGTTTTTTATGGAGAATCGAATGTTGTGAGAAATTTAAAAAAAAAATTTTTAGTTAAAATTTTTAAATATGTATAATTTCGGTGGCGCCTTTATTTTTTCGAGGTACAAATGTCGATTTTACAGTAAAGATGCATTTGCATGAAAATATCAGAGGCATGTTTGCCATAAAAGTCAAGTATAATATATTTCTAATTGAAGTACGTATATATCATATACAGAGTAAAAGCACAGTTTAGTAGGTAGAAGTCTATTAGAAAGAAAGATGTAATAATTTCATCATCATCAACTAAAGAAAGAGAAAGGTTTGTGGTGAAAGAAAGAGCGAGAAGGAGAGGTTCTGTATTTAAAGTTTATAAGGAAGTTTATGAGAGTAACAGTTACATTTCTATTACTTCTGACTATAAAACTTGGAGATAGGTAATGGGGACCCTTATAGAGCGCGCCATTTAAGCTCTTTATGTGGTATAAAGTGGTCATTGAAAAGTTTTCATGGAAAATATTCATTACTAAAGTTTTTATAATTCGGTGATGGTGATATTCAGAGTACCTTTACAAAACAAAAATTGTTCATTGGGTAATGTTAATGAAAAGCCACCTCTGGGCTATTCTAGTAATTTAAATTTTACATAATCATTACCAGTAGCTTAAAAACCAGTTACATCTGTAATTGTTTAAATTAATTGTACTTATCCATTTTTTTACTTTTGGATTTATGTGCATAATAAACAATTTTATTCGTTCCTTTTCCAGAATCATGCCAGAAAACTTCGAAAAATAAAATTGTTTTGTGAAATAAATATTTGTACCACTTTTTTCTTCTGGCAAATTCCCCCAGGTACATAACGTGATTCGTTAGTGTAAAGATGGAAGTACGAAGGTGGAGGTATTGAAAGTGATAGTAACCTAATTTTATGACAGACTGAAAAAGTGTGAAATTTCATATTTTTTAGCGAAATATAATGATTATTTTATAAGTGAAAAGTTCCAGTAATTTAAATATTGCAATAAATTTATGGAGAATTATACACAAATTAGCTCTTAGGACATTTTTCTCAAAATAACTTAGTACTTTTTTAATACACTAATTATTTTATATTTTGATCTCGGCTTTATTAATTAGAATATCTTAATTTTGATTATACTATTATATGCATTTAATTTTTACATAAAAAAGTACTGATTTTTTATTAGCTCTAAGAAATTTTAAGGCAATTGTGCTTTATTCAAAAATTGTGATCACAAAACTGCCAGTTTAAAGCGATTGTGATTTTTTCCTCTATAAAATAAGTATTTTTCTAAATTGAATGCAAAATAATTAAAAATTAGAAGTAGAAATATACAGCATCTCCCACTTACTGGTGTAATACCCTTATAACTTTTTAGTTTTTAACTCGGAATCAAATTCTCTTCAGAAATAGAGTACTTACTTTTTATATGGATCTAATATGGCCAAAAATCTCGCCCTCTTCAAATGCAATTAGCGAAATATATGGAAAAATAAAAAAATCGTGTTAGGCATTTTTTATCGGAGAATATTACATAAAAGTTGTTCAGAATTACCCAAAAAGTTAAAATCTAAAGTTGGGTCAGATTTGAAAATTTTGAAATATGAAGAAAATGTGCAAAGAAGCAATAACAAACAAAAAACTTACAAATAACTTGACAACTACAAGACAGTTCACTTTTCATTTAAAAAATTGCCGCAGCGTGCTTTTCAAAATGAAAATATTCTTAAAATATAATTTTCGAACTTATTGAAAGTTGCAAAAAGTACTCAGGATACTCCAAAGCAAAACAAGAACTTACAAATTATTTGACTACTTTCCAGTTCATGTATTGTTTAAAAAAAAATTGTCACAGTAAAAACCTCTTAAAATAATATTTTCAGACAGAAGTTTTTTAAACAAAATTTCAATATTTTAAATTTTTGATTTAATTTTGGTTTTAAGCTTTTTGGAACATTCTGAACAACTTAATAAAATATTTTAATAAAAAGTGCCTAATCTTCTTTTCATTTATTTTGGTATTGTATGTGGCTCTGCATTTGGGAGACACCAATTGTACGTTGGTCATAAGTAAACCTTGATGTATTCTATCTTTGAGGAAAATTTGGTTCAAATCGGATGAAAACTAAAGAGTTATAAGAATATGTTACATTCTTAAGTGGGACACGCTATATGTAGAGGGTCCTTAGTGCAAAGAATATGTAGTTATTCTAGAATAAATTTAAATATAATATTTGAGTAATTTATATATCTATACAATATTTTTATGGTATTTTACAATTTGCCATTGTCTTTCACCGTTGTCCAGAAATGTATAGATAATTAATATTTTATATTAACATATTCAGTTCCAGTACAGTGCTTAAATATTATTTTTTGAGTTACAAATTATCTCTCCTTTTGACATGTTATATGACTATTATTCAAACCCAAACAGTGTGTAACGAAAATGTGTATTGAATTGGTCCTTTCCAAATACTAGAAATGGCGGAATGATAGTTTTCTAATATTTTTTATAGGTGTGCATGGTTAAAACTCGGTAACCGTTCAAAATACTACCTGATAAGATGTTAGGATGAAACATTACCAAATCAATAATATAGTGACACAGGAACTATGTGCCAGCATTTTTTTCTTAATACTACGGAAGGAAGTGCAAGAAAATAGACGACGGTTGCAAATTTATGGCTTCACCTACGTCATGTCAGTATCATACTTATATTGGAAGATAGAGTAGCGGTTAGTAGTTAAAGAAAAGTTTGGGGTGCCATCCTCCACCTCGCCGTGAACCCCTGGCAGACTGATCTAACAGGGTAGCTTTTCAGTGATTGACCTACGTCATTTGATGTCAGAATAATAATTTAAAAATTCAAACGATTCTCCATACAACTACAGTAGTATGCCATCCCTAAGAGGGGCATTAGTATGGGACACCTAGTTTTATGAGAGATCCGACATAGTTGCGATTAATGAAATATTTTGCTTTTTAAACTTTAATGCATAGAAATAAATGGGGTGCAATTTTAAAATAAAAAATTACTGCCAGAGTTCAAAAGAAATAAAAAGTTTAGGTGTTAAACGCCGACTTTCAAAGCGGATTTCTCGTTTTGAATCCTGTATGGTGTACTTTTTCAACATTTCTTTTGAACTGTTTGGTAGACACTTGTTATTCTAAAATTGTATCGCATTTTTTATTTTTTCGCAACTAACGTTTAAAAATCTATAAAAGAGCCAAAATATTTCGTTAATTGCGATTATGTCGGATCTCTCATAAAATTTAGAGTGCCGCACTCGCACCCATTTAAGAGATGGCAGACTAATGTACTTGGATCTCTATCCATTGTTTGAACTTTTAAATGGTATAAAAATTATTCTGACATTGAATGACGTAGGTTAATCAAAAGGCTATCCCTTTAGGTCGGTCTGCCAGAGGCTTACGCAAGGTTCACTATCTTCCTATATAAGTATGATTCTGACGTCTTTTCACATAAATGAAGTAAAAAATTTGCAACCGGAAGTAGCCTATTCTTTTACGCTTTCAACCACAGCATTAAAAAAAGGCAAGCACGTGGTTCCTATACTCCAGTATTATTGATTTGATCATGTTTCATCCTGACATCTTATCAGGTAGCATTTTAAGTCATCGCCGCTTTGGGGCCCATCCATTAATTACGTCACACTTTGAGGGGGGAGAAGGGGGTCCATAAAGTGAGACAGAGTGCGACAAGAGGGGAGGAGGGGGTCAAACTTTTGTCACATCACATTATTTACATCTACGTATACCATTGTTTTAATTGAATGAAATTAAAAAAAACAAAAATCAGAAAATTCTACCTTAACCTCGAATGTGACAACCTGTGACATACCAGGAAGGAGGGGTAGAAAAACCATTAAATTTGCGTGATGTAATTAATAGATGGCTCCTATTGCCTATAATGGATATATTTATGTGAAATATACTAGATAACTCAATTGATAAGAAACGTTATTTTTGACTTGATTTGAAATTCTGTTATATTGAGGTGGTAACTTGGGGTAGTTTATTTCTGGGCCCCACTACATATCCAAGTGTGCCCATGCAAAGTAGCAAAGAATATTTCTAAGATACCCATAATGGCTATGGTTTATTTATTTTCGAGTCCCGGCCCCTGATAGATATTCAGGCCCTGGGGCAGTTACCCCACTTGACTCCCTCTCTTTCGACGGCTCTGGTAAAACTGATGTTTTTTGAAACAAATCAAGTGTTGTATAAAGTAAAAGTAAATAATCTTTAAATAACAAAAATATTCATTTAATCTGCAAATTCGAATTAATGAATATCTTTTGTTATACACTTTGTTGGCTACAAGGGCTATATTCGCAACATCAGTTCATTTTTTCGAATAAAAGTGATTGAATGTATGACTGATTTTTTATTTATTACAAATTGCCACGTCTTTAATTCAATTGGGTGATATTATGGTTTGTTTTGAATACTTCAGGGCCAATAGCAGATAAAAAGTAATACCTACACTTATTTTGGGTACATAAACCATAGTCGAATATTACATAAGGGTAATATAAGCCTCCAAAAGGAGAAAGGAGATTCACCAAAGTTAATTTTTTGGTGATTTTCCTTCTAAAAGGCTTGAAAATCGTGGAATTGTCCTCCCATTTTTAGGACATTTTTTTTGGGTAACCTCAGCCTTTCACCCCAAACTTTTTGTTTTCAATGTTTTATGTAAAAATCAACAAGAAAAATATTCTACACTCTAATATGCTCAAGAAAAGCATTTTTGGTAGAATGAGCCGTTTTCGAGTTATTTAATTTCAGCTGTCATTTCCTATAATTTACATTTTTTTGCATAATAAAAATAAAAAATACATTGAATTTAATTAATGTAAATTACAGCATAAATGTTCTTATTTTATTTCAGTAAGAATAAAGTACAGTAAATCTGTGCTGATTTACTAATTTTCACTCCGTAAACTTTACTTGCAAATGTACCAATCAGAGACAAGAACACACGTTCCCTATCTTTACAAGCACTGCATTTTAAACAAATAAATTATAGTGAATTATTTTATTTAAATTGCACTGGAACTGGATACGTTAATTTACGGTGTGTTTAGATGGTGATATTAGTCTTAACAAAGTTCCTAGTTTTTAATTTTTAGAACTAAGACAAATAACGATTATGCTGCATTTTCCAATAACATTTTTGTGACGTGGACTCAAGTTTGATTTGTGTTGCCTTATGTCTGACACTCTGCATACGCTATTTGATTTTCAATCATTCTTAAAATGCATGAATTGATACTTGAGATATTGCAACATGCAACTATTAAGGCGAATCTCACTGCATAAACACATTAGCTAGAAATAGTTTAATTAGGTCTGCAACATGACTTACTATAAGATGTAATTGTCTCTCCACTACTTGATTTTCAATTTAGTGAAAATTAGGTTAACCACTTAGCACCCTAAGAATGTGAAAAACTGGAAGACTTTTTAATTATGTAAGACTTCCAGAAAATATACTAAACATATATTTAGCGATGACATTTGGGAAAATATTCAGGTAGATCTTCCCTTGCTATCGGTACATACGGTTTTAATATTGCCTCTAGCATTTATTTATTATTTTATATAATGTATAGTATATATTATATTCTGGAATATTTTGCTCACTATTGTAAAGGCTTATATTGACTGTAAGTGTTATTTTGTAAATTTTATTGAATATACATATATCTTGAGTAACGGCTGTTGTTAAATTGCCTCTTCTATCCCAAAAGAAATGTGTTTCACATGTAATGATCTAGATAGCTACATACCGGGTGAGTCACGAATTGCGCTCGCCTCGATATTTCCTAAAATATTTGGAATGGAAGAGTGAAATTTGGAGGCCTTATCACACGACTAAAATGCCATCTTTTCAATAAAAAATCAAGTTTGGTGCACATCCGGTTTGACCGGAAATGCCCACAACTTTCGATTTTTAAATGGAACACCCTATATATTTTTACATTTTTGGAATCTAGAGGAAATTTTGAATACAATACATCAATTTTGGTCACTTTTTGATAAACATTAAAAATTTTATTAAAAAATCTATTTCTGAATCCAGAGTGCTGTGGTGCCCAAAATATATTTTAGTTTATGTGCTACGTTACTATAAAAATAAAAAGAGCAATATGATTGCATTACTTAATTCTCTAGAGGCGTTTAAAATTTTTAAATGTGATTTTTACCCACTAACTCGGTTTTTTTAAATGGGAATTTAATCGTTCACCAACATTTTTAAATACCCCATTTTCATACGAATCTAATGATACCAAAATTTTGAAAATCCGCTCAGAAATATTTGAGATTTCAGCCAAAATACAATGCAACCAAGCTTTTAGAAACATGCGGCTAATAGATAATAGATTAGTGGGCTTTGGAAACTAAAATGGTACATTTCTGTGTAAATCTGGTAACCTAATAACATTGGAAAAATCATAGCCTTTGAATGTAGTAAAACAATATCAGCTGTCAGACAGACTCGTGTAGTTATAGGCAATCTTGAGCTATCAAACATTTAATAATTGTGAGCGCAAAGAACGTTACAATTAAGTTTAGCATAGGTATGTGGAGGTAAACACAATTACATCCACAAGGACATTTGCAATAGAATGCGACATCAGTTCGGTTTTCAGAGTTTTATTTAAATGAACATAAATATCGGGCCTATAAATAAATAAAAATCAATTCCGTTTGAACAATTAAACTTAAACTAGGTAACAGTAGGTATCTTTAAAATAATTAATATAATTAAACCATAAATTGACATTTATAGATATTGTTCAAAATGTCCACCATTTTTTTCTATACACAATTCGGCTCTGCGTACAGTTGCTTGAATGGCTCTACGCAATTCAGCCGGCGTTATTTCATTAAGAGCCCATACAACTTTATTTTGCAGCTCTTAACGGGTATTTGAAGAAGTTTTATAAACTTTATTTTTGAGAGTGCCCCATACATAATAGTCGAGGGGTGTTAAGTCAGGTGACCTAGGAGGCCACCTGATATGACCTTGATTTGCGATAAGGCGTTCACCATGCAAGTTGTTTAAATATTCCATCACTCTTCTGGAATTATGTGGGGGAGCACCATCTTGTTGGAAAAACAGATTTTGTAAATAGGCAAGAGGAAGTCAAGAAATTCTGCTGTCTGGTTTTGTAAAAAGAATAAATATCGTTCGCCAGTAAGTGTTCCATCAAAAAATATGGGTCCAATTATTCGATCTCCAAGTACTCCAAGCCAACAGTTAAACCCAAATCTTTCCTGAATATTCCCCCGCCCTACCAACCTCGGATTTTCTTGAGCCCAGTACCTAGTATTATTTCTGTTAAACATACCTTGGTTCGTAAATTTACTTTCATCTGAATATAAAATATGAAAAGGAAAACCTGGGTTTTGTTGTAGTGCATTTAAGAACCAGTTGCAATATACTAGCCTCCTGTCGTTATCATCTCCATAAAGATGTTGGTGTATTTGGTATTTATAAGACCGAAACTTATGTTTCTTTAAAATTCTGCAAACCGAAGACTGACTAATGTTGCATTCCATTGACAATTCCCTTGTTGATGTTGTTGGGTGTACCATCACAAATCCTAATACATCAATTTCTTTGTCCTCACACAATAAATGTTTGATGGTCATCTTGTTGATTGGGTTCGTTTCTTAATTCTTGTCCCACTCTGGCAAACAGGTGTCTGCTTGGATGACGTCTGTTGGGATATCGTTGCTGATACAGTTCTGCAGCTGCAGTTGAATTTTTGAGACGCTCTCCATATATCAGTAACATATCGACCTTTTCATTTCTACTAAAATTATTCATTTTCTTTAATTTTTACTCAAAGAGATTTCCGCAACGCTTTATTTTGTATCTGTCTGACAGCTGATATTGTTTTATTACATTCAGTGGCTACTATGATTTTTCCAATGTTATCAGGTTACCAGATTTACACAGAAATGTGCCATTTTAGTTTCCAAAGCCCGCTAATCTATTATCTATTAGCCGCATGTTACTAAAAGCTTGGTTGCATTGTATTTTGGCTAAAATCTCAAATACTTCTGAGCGGATTTTCAAAATTTTGGTATCATTAGATTCATATGAAAATGAGGTATTTAAAAATGTTGGTGAACGATTAAATTCCCATTTAAAAAAACCGAGTTAGTGGGTAAAAATCACATTTAAAAATTTTAAACGCCTCTAGAGAATTAAGTAATGCAATCATAGTGCTCTTTTTATTTTTATAGTAACTTAGCACATAAACTGAAATATATTTTGGGCACCACAGCACTCTGGATTCAGAAATAGATTTTTTAATAATATTTTTAATGTTTATCAAAAAGTGACCAAAATTGATGTATTGTATTCAAAATTTCCTCTAGATTCCAAAAATGTAAAAATATATAGGGTGTTCCATTTAAAAATCGAAAGTTGTGGGCATTTCCGGTCAAACCGGATGTGCACCAAACTTGATTTTTTATTGAAAAGATGGCATTTTAGTCGTGTAATAAGGCCTCCAAATTTCAATTTTCTATTCCAAATATTTTAGGAAATATCGGGGCAAGCGCAATTCGTGACTCACCCGGTATATGTTGCTTGGGATATAACACGTTGGCATTGCTGTTATGTTTTAGCAAATATTTTTTTGAGTATTTTTTCTTATGTGAGTCCGACCTCCCACTCTGCATATTCAATTTTGGAACAGAGTATAACACTTTGGGGCTTGGTGTTAGTAGTGGTGTATCTTGGCAAATTAAGAATCTATATATGCATCAATTGTGGCCAAAATTGGAATGTAGTATAACACCTTCTGACCAGGCGGAAAATGTTCGTTGTCAATGCTCATTGCTGGAAAACCATATGCCAACATTTTCTGTACGCCAATTTTCCAGATTTTTGGCCATCTCCGCCAAAAACGAGCCAAAACTGGGACTTTTAAAAAAAATGTTGGCACCTTCTCAGACTTGTAGTTTTTGTACCAAAGAATAGTCTCAGCGAATGCCAATATTTCTTTCACAATGTAACCCAACATTCAAATACCGATTATTATGCCAAAAACTACGTTATGTTAAAAAGCATAATTTCTCGGTCATTACATGCTAAATGTGTCATTTTTGTATTCTTTTTGGCATAATTGGCATATGAATGTTTGGGAGTTTTAGGGCGGGTTACATTGAGAAAAAAATATTGGCACTCACAGAGACTATTCTTTGGTACAAAAACTACAAGTTTGAGAAGGTGCCAACATTTTTTTTTCGAAAAGCCTCAAGCTTTGGATTGTTTTTGGGCAAAAGATGGCCATAAATTTGGAAAATGTGCAAGCAGAAAATATTGGCATATGGTTTTCCAGCAATGAGCATTGACAACGAAAATTTTCCGCCTGATCAGAAAGTGTTATATTACGTTTCAATTTTGTCCATAATTGATGTCGTAGTGTTGCCAATTGTGCGGAGACAAAATGTTCGCATATGTCGAATGTTGATCGCCAAGATATCTTCTTCAACTAGCACCAAGCCCCAAAGTGTTATACCCTTCCAAAATTGAATATTTTCTGGAGCGGCTAGCACCACACAGTGCAGGGGGGGGGGGGAGTCTGACTCACATAAGATAAAGTACTAAAAAAAATATTTTCTAAAACATAACAGCAATGCTAACATGTTATATCCCAGGCCCCATGTACGTAACTATCTCCTAGACCATAAGTGATGCTTTTTTAATATTCTACTATTAACAATAAGGTCATTGTGGGCAGAATTCATTTATCGATTCCAGAAGATTGAATACAAGATACAGGAGTATATAGTTAAATACATTTTGGCCGTATACAAGTTAAATAAAAAATTACTAAGGAACCTAAAATAAATAGAATTCCTTCAATTTACTTTCTCGGTATTTTCTGCACACCAAATTCTTAACCTTACTCAAAGAAGAAAAAATTGATGAAAGTTCTGTTTATTTTAAAAAGGTTTCTATTTATAAGTTCTACTGTCTCTTTTGGTGGAGACTCAACTATAGTGTGGTGTCACATATGATGGTGACACTTTAACTGCAGATTGCAGATACGTACGTAAGGGATATTCTGCAAGATCATGTAATACCGTTCGCCTTACAGATTGGAGAAAATATCCACTTAATTCAAGATTATACTTGGCCACACATTACTCATTGTCTAACTTTAAATCAAATGAAATCCACATGCAGGCCTCATCATTGTCCGTGGACTTGAATACAATTGAACATGTATGAGACATGCTAGACAGACGACTGTCAAAAATTCCAGCTGTCTAAAACAAAGAAGAAGCGAAAGCTACTCTAACTGAAATAGAGGATAATTTGCCTCAATAGATAGATAAATAATTTATTTCGTGTGAGACAATTATAATTGTGTACACTCGTCAATAAAAACATTGCAAATTACATTCAAGGTAAAAAACTTACAAAAATATAATTACACGAACAACAGAATAGAAAAATAAAATGAATAATAATAATATAAGACGAGAAAGCAGAGAAAAATACTTCACGAAACATGTAAAATATACATGTCAGTATAATAAAAATTGAAGATAGGAGACTTGATTGCGAGATGTGGGGAAATAATAAGTTCTTATACCCTATAAAAGACATTTTCTTTTAGAAAACCTTTAACTTTTATCAGAAACTAAACGAAACTAAATAAATGTTCGATGACATCATTATATGTATGTGAAGAAGGATATGACTGTGACAGATGTCCCCCATTGATCTACCGAGGGCCTTTTTTTACCAGTTTTCCTGCTCTTTCTTCTTTAATTTATTTACTAATAAGTAGTTTACACAAATTGCTCAAAAAGTCTACTCTAACGGTATTTTAATCCTTGAAGCCAGTTTCGTAAAATTCGTCGATATAACAGATTTCTTTACAGCACGCACCATTTCTCCGTCCCATGTTTCCAATTTTTGTGTCATAGCACATTTCCTCGTCTAATGTCCGTATCCATAGCTTCTTGAATGAATGTCATCCCTGCAGCTTCTCCTTGGCCGTCCTCTTTTTCTCTTCTCAGGTGGAACCCACTCTAAAATTTATCTTGGCCATCTATTGTTGCCCATCCTTTTAACATGTACAAACCACGTCAGCTGTCTCTTATTGATTTCTTCGATTATATTTCGGTCTGTTTTCGTGAATTGTCTCATTTCTATTAAGTTCTGGTTTTGATTTAAGTACCGCAGTTTCTTAGATAATCCACTTCTGCTGATAAGAGTTTTCTTTTGTTTTCTTGACTGTGTCCCATACCTCAGCTCCGTAGATGCTCGCACTTTTTACAATACTCTTGTACATCCTTTTCTTTGTTTCTTTTTTGATATGTTTATCCCACAGAACTGAGTTTAAAGATCTTGTTATGTTTTGACCTTTGTTGATCCTTTGGGTTATTTCGTCATTGCTGTTTCCATTCTTATTTAATATTGCACCTAGGTATTTGCAATTTTACATTCCCGATATGTGACCTCTTTCCAAAGGTAGGTCCTCAATTTCTTTACTTCCGACAATGAGGTATTCTGATTTGTCCATATTTACGTTATGATTAATCCTGCCTGTTCGTAATATTCTTGTAGTTTTCTCATGTAGCTAAAGTCATTTTGATCTTCGGCAATAACTACCTGATCATCGGCAAAGTAAAGGGTGAAGAGCGAATCCTCTCCCACTCTCAGTCCCATGTACTCAACAGTGCTTGTCCATCCTTTCAGGGCTTTGTCGAGATATATTTTGAAGAGGGTGGGAGATAGACAACATCCCTGTTGTAGGCCTTTAGTTGTGTAGAAGAAGTAAATTTCTGGCCGTTTTTAATCCTGGTATTATTTCCTTAATATAGCTTCATGGTGGCTTCGTAAATGTATTTTGTTCAGAATATTCCTTGCAAAGGAATGAGGTATGCCCGTTGAATAGGTGGGAGCCCTTCAGATATTTGGTCCCACTGCTATTAAGAACACGTTCTCAAAATATGAATAACATTTTATAAATTTCTTTTTCCATTTATTTTCTTTTAACGTAGACATTTTTTTGGATATAGTACCGTTAAATTGAATGTCATTAAGGAGCAGCAAAGGTAGTCCAATTTATTTTTGGAAATGGCTATAAGTATATTTACCTTTGAAGAGACTGATGAGTTCCTAGCTGTACATTGGACAGAACATATTTAAAAAAAGTAAATAGACAGAATGAGTTTTTTCACTTTTATATTGTGAAAAATACATACTATCAAAAAATATTAGGAGACTTCTTCTAAAGTCTACAAAAGTTAATGGAACATTTTTTTATTGGTTGCTGTACTATAAAAATTGACTGAGGCACAGAATTTAAAATTTTTCTAGTATGGAATTTTGTTTTTCCGTTTTACTTGGAAAATACGCATTTAATTAAAAAATATCAAGGAATCTTTCGAAGGTAAATAGAATTTCCCTCAATTGTCCTTCATAATTCACATATTTCTATTCACCAATTCTTAAATTCTAATTGTTACTCAATTCATTTCTATTTCTATTTCGATGACTGATAATGGAACACTTAAATTGAATCCCAATATGTGTGTCGGTTTTTTCCTCTACGGGTTTATTGTGACAGAGACTTTAATATAAGTTAGTCCTACTAATTGGTTCTTTAATATTTTATGATTTTATTTATAGTGCAACTATCATAAAAAATTTATGACCGTCATGGCATGTGGTCCATCACAGGAGCGATATATAGAGTGAGATGATGGAGTCAGTTCTGTAGATCTTCTAAAAGCCAATCAGGTAAGCAATGTCTATAGTTATAAAACATTTGATTTTTGTTCACGTTGATTAAGGTGCAATGAACATGTCTTTATTTGCCTATAATCGTGGGTGAAAATGATCCAGAGTCCCAAATTAAATAGTTTTCTTATTGAAAGCGAGCTATAATTTAAATATTGATGGTATGGATAGTAACTACTATTAATGTGTGCTAGCGGTGACTTGACTACCAAATTTTGTGTGATTTACAATATATGACATAAAAACATACTGTTTGCCCCAAAAGTGTCATTACATTCTCTAGATGCTTTAAATAGTCTACTGTACTCTATGTAATGAAGCATTATAAGACGACATTTTTATGAATATTTCGTGCAAATACGAGATTACTTTCGCTCTCCTCAAGGGTGCTGAACACGATATACAATTATTATTATTTTTTCTGCTGTTTGCAAAATCCTATAAAGAATGTTTCAATACAACGATATACAAGTGGTGGGAGAAGTTTTTAACCACCGCAACCCCCTGTTGTTTTCATATATGACGGGTCTGGGGAGTGATTTATCGACGGGTTATACTTGAAATAACATTGAAGTGGGTTTTAGAGTAAGTGGAATCCAGAGAACAGACCTGGGAGGTTGATTAAAACCTTTTTTCAAATGATTCGGCTCAAACGCGTAACCATCGTTTTTGGGGATGCTGATCACGGGAAAATATTCATCTTTAGCTCCAATCCCTCATCATCCCTCAAACGGGCAGAAACCACTCTTCACTCAGCAGAAAGGCTGCTATCCAGGATAGATTTTGGGCACATTATCGTTATTCCTGTGCATATCCCTTCAGTTTTCACGGAAAAGAAGGTCGTAGAGACCTCGGGAGTTGCTTCAACCCTACCAAGGGGTGCAAAATTCATTAATTACACTTTGGATTGTCAATACGCTCTCCCCCATTTTCGTAGACGCTGATCACGATAAAAATATCGGTTAGGCGTTTCAAGGTGAAAAATTATCCTAACCAGAGGAAAAAAATAAAATAAAAACAAAAAACGAAAGAACAACAGAAAATGAACAGTTAGATACATAATCCAGCATTAGAATGAATTAGCAAGCTTTACTTATATAAGAAAAAATCCACCTCAAGCAGAAGATTTCAATTCCATTAGATAAGTATTTGCAGACAAGAGCCAAAAATGTAAACATTTGCACGCTACCTTCAACTGAACGAGCGATCAGAGAACACGCATTGCGTGTTAACTTTCAATGCCAAGCGCGCCTTTCAAACGATCTGATCGCTACTCAGTGGGGATGGATAATGAAAAATAATTCTTTGAAGACAAAATTTTCAGAAAGCAAAATGATTCCAGATTTTTTTAATCAAGATTACTACTGTACTTGTAAGAATGGGTGTTCAAAGCGATGCAGTTGTTTAAAATTAGAGTTAGCATGCGTACTGTTTTCTGTAAAAACTGCAAAGGCGAAATATGTGAAAATTATACGCTAAATGATAAAAATGTATGTACAGAAGAGAGAGCAGATGATGATGATGATTTTTATTTTAATTTAATCCCTGAAATGGTTTTAAGCTATTCAGATTCGCTCACTGAAATGGCGGATGAAGGAGAAGAGATCCCCATGCGATGTAAATAAAAATATTTTCATGTAACTCTTTGAATAAACAACATTGTCATCGACCACGAATTTATTATTCATTACTCCCCGATGAAGAAATCATTATACCCTACTCAACGACCTACACAATCATCGCCCCAGCGATAACTGGTGGATGAGGGTAAGTTTCCGTCCATTACAGGGGTTGATGAGTGTCGGAGATGAAGGTGAATATTTTTATCATGATCAGCTTTTGCGAAAATGGGGGAGGGCGTATTGAAGATCCAAATTGTAATTAAAGAATTTTACACCCCTTGGAAGGGTTGAACAGTCGCTACCACCTTCTCTTCCGTGAAAACTGAAGGGATATGCACAGGAATAATGATCATGTGCCGAAAAACCTGTAAATCCTGGAAAGCATGCTTTCTGGTAAATGAGGGGTAGTTTCTGCCCGTTTGAGGGGTGATGAGGGGTTGAAGCTAAAAATGAATATTTTTCCCATGATCAGCGACCCCAAAAACGGGGGGATACGCGTTTGAACCGAATCATTTGAAAAAAAAAACACTACTATTTTCCACTCCTTGGGAGGGTTTAATCAACCCCCTAGGTCTGTTGTCTGGATTTCACTCTCTCTATAAACCCCCTTCTATGTTATTTCAAGTACTACCCGTCGATAAGTCACTCCCCAGACCCGTTCCTATATGAAAACATAAAGGGATCCATATAAGGGAAGGTTTTTTGGCTGTTTCAGGGGGTTGCGGTGGTCAAAAACTTTTCCCACCACTTGCATCGTGTTCAGCACCCTCGAAGACGGAGGGGGGGGGAGGTAATCTCGTCTTTGTATGAAATATTTACACTCTCTGCCTTCATTACATAGACTGTTGTAAGTTAATGTGCTAATTCAAAACAGTCATACATTTGATCAAATTATGAGACTGCTTAAAAATCGCCAAAATTAAAAAACTTTTTTGTTTGCTCATTAGACTCGAATATAATGGGTGGCTTGGCTGCATTTTATATAATGCCATCTCTCGTGTTCTGTTATAACCGGATGCCGATCACATACCATATAGCTTCATTGTTTGTTGTACATACAGTAGTTCGTATGCCATATTGGAGTAGATATTAAAATTTAGTGTGCATACTTTGATCTCGTGTCCTAACTGGACTAAGAAAATGCATTGTTAAACTACATTGCTGAAATAAGTTTAGTTAGTGCTAGTATTTTTGTACTTACTACACGTTTCTCTAACAATAACAGCAAGTAGAAAATAAATGCACCAGTTTTTCATATACTATTGAAAGTGAATAGTGAAAAAATAATTTCATTTGCAAAACATTCTAGGTTGAACCTTACTTTAGTCACAGAGCTTTAGCTTTGGTTTGTTAGAGACTATTATTAAATAAAAATCACAAGAAAAGTTAAGCATGTTTATTAAATATTCTTTCATTGCAAAATACAAAATATAACATACAATTAGTTATTTACAAATAGGTACTTACATTATATTTGTGTCCGATATATAAACATGGCAGTAAATGGCCTTATCAAGTAAGTATTGAGATCATTGACCGACCCCATTAAATTAAAATAATATAAATAATGAATAATTGTTATACAAATTCAAAGTTATTTATAATTTTACAATATAAATTTGTTTTTTATACACAAGTTAAAGCCTTTTAAACTTAAATATTGCAAAGAACTATATTTAAATTACATCATTAAATATTAATATCACAATATACATTTTATACAAAAAAAAAACAACGTAAAAAATGAACATAATTGTACCTCACTAATATCATACAGTCTTTGCACTATTGAATCATTTGTAAGTATCGGTTTTCTTCCAGCAAGGAACTAAGGGATGAAGTCATGTCATTGACGACCATATTGGAGCTTGTTTTATCGCCACACTTCGTCAGCGGATGCGTACTGCTACTAACCATCTCCGAATTGGTTACCCAGGATTGGCAATTTTGCACATATTCCAAAGTTCTTTGATATGTGTCTTGCCGCATACCGAGCATTGTTGTACCATTTACATTACTGTTCTGCGAGGGCCCTGTGTTATTAATACCAGGAGACATTTGCGATTGACTAATGTCTTTACATTGTATCTCATTATTCCCACACTGACTAAAACATTTATTCTGTGGTTGATTATATCCAGCTTTTCTACAGTTGTTGCAGTTGCTACAACTATTTTGCATATTGTTCTGTGGGTTTGTCACACACTGATTAGTGTATGGTGGGGTGGGGTAACAGTTTTGTGCATAATGAGTGCAGGGTCGACTCATTTGGGCCTGTTGAGGTGAATTCATTACCTCGGAGGGTGCGGGTGTAGCCATGGCGGGTGATGGAAGAGGTTCTGACATATTTGGGACACAGTTGTACCCTGGAGCTTGCATTTGTTGATATGTATTGCAATTGTAGTTGGTTACAAGTTTGTTATTTTGGCAGTTGTTCATGTAATTACCCTGATTACACATTTGATAGTTGTTGTGATTTGTGCATTGATTGGATGTGGTGGACATAGCAGAACTCATGTAGCTATTAGCAACAGGCATTTGTGGCCGACACTGGTTGTTGCAGTCGTGTTGATTTCTATTGCACATGTTGTGAGGGTCACTTTGTTGGGGAATCAGGTTTGTGTTTTGGCACATCATACGGTTATCCCAGTTTCCATGCTGCATATAGCAGTTACCATGGCTTACAGGTCTGTTATAATAGTTGGTTGGAATGATTTGGTTATTTTGCATCATTAGTTGCCCATTTTGTAGCATTTGAGCAGTTTGTGGCATCATATTGCAGTTTTGAGGCACTGGTTGACTATTCGTGGTAGGTATTGAGTGTGACGGAGCACCTGGAGATACTAATTGGGAATGACATCTTATGGACATTGGTGAGGGTACCATATGATTCATATTGGAAGATGGAGATGGAACCATTTGATTCATATTTGATGCAGGTGATAACATGGGATTCTGAATACCTCCATAGTTGGATGACGGTGATGCCATTACTTGATAATTTGATGAAGGTGATGGCATTACTTGGTTCATGTTACCTGCAGGTGACATCATTTGATTGCTAGCTGGGGACGGCATCATATGATTTAGATTGGGAGCTGGTGATGGCATCATTTGATTCATATTTGTCGACGGTGAGGGCATCATTTGGTTCAAATTAGCAGAGGGTGAAGGCATCATTTGATTAATATTACCTGGAGATGGTAGTATTTGATTGGCGGTAGACGATGGCGACATTATGTTCGTATTTTGTGGTGAAGGTAAAACAGGGAAACTCGATGGTGATGATAACATTTGTGAGGGGCTTGGCAAAGGCTTTTGGGTGGTATTGTTGCTGGGTGCCGCTGTTTCTGACCAACTCATATTGGTTAAATCCCCAGTCTGATTGTCTGCTACTTGATTCAAATATCGTACCATTTCGTCTGGAATTACTAGTTTATTTTCAACCATTTCTCCTTCTCCAACCTCATCCAAGACAACTGCTTGATTTGGATGTAATTCTGTGGAATTCACAGTCCCTTTTAGTGGTGATAATGTAACTGATGCCGGTCTTGGAGGTGGACTCTTTCTGCTAGTCATTGTATGACATGGTTCTGACATTCTTCTGGTGTCTGTGCTAGTAGTTGTTGAGGCTGGAATGTTGGGGAAGTTGCCTGATAACCACGTCTGTTGAATGGCGGTTTGTTGCAGAGAGACGTTTTGGGTCTGAAATAAAAACAAAAAATATTTATTTCAGTAAAAAATTGATTATTTTCTACAATTACCTGAAGGACTAGGTTACTGCTACTATTGGTGGGGTTTGGTGAATTTTGCAACCTTTGTAACTGTCCGGCCAGAAGATGGGAAGGTGGTGGTGGGATACAAGTACCTCCAGTTGTGGCTGTTGATAACTGACTTGACCTTCTAGAGCTGCCTGCAGATATTGGATCATAAAATGATCCTGGCGTTATTCCCGGCCTCATACTTGATGCTTGTGATGCCAAACTACTTTTCCGACTCATGTCAGCACTTCTCATACTTCCATAATAAGAACTTACTGTCGAATTACTGTCCCTTCTAATTTGTGCCTGGGTGTTGCCAGGAGGTTGAAGTCTTTGCTGGAGGTCAGTAAGTTGTGTCTTATTTTGAGGTGATCCCGTTAGTCCACTTTCCATTTTAAGATCTGTTATTCTTCTATTTAAATCAGCGATATTTTTCCTTTGTGTGGTTAAAGTAGGAATACTGGACGGTTTGGTTTTTCCAAGGTGTTTCATGCGTACCCTCGGAGTTCTGTCTGCTATCGTGACACTACCTCTTTCGCTGCCTATTCCTACCATGGCTCTAAGTACAACTGGTAAATCATCAATCTCCAGATCTTCAGCATCATACGCCCAAGTTGGATCATCTGATGGTTCCGCGGTTCTTTGCATATTGTTGGTCATATCAGATGAGAAGTCATCATTGAAACCACCAGCCAGTTGCGTTGCACCAAGGGGGCTTCCTTGTTGTTGATGACCAGGAGAGTTAACATCAGACTCTGATTTGATGCTTGGACTACTGAGACTTGCCGTTTTATGGCTCTGCATGTCTTCGCTACGTGGACTCGAATCCAGACCGGCTGGACCATCATCGGGAGTTGGCTCAGAACCCTTATGTTTTTTACTAGCATAGAATTCGGCCCCATGAACAGTTTTGAC
The DNA here is from genome assembly GCA_963583905.1 of Stenurella melanura. NCBI lineage: Eukaryota > Metazoa > Arthropoda > Insecta > Coleoptera > Cerambycidae > Stenurella > Stenurella melanura. The sequence goes on from OY757309.1 coordinate 203,258,081, forward strand.
ATGTTTCCGTAGTGAACTTGGATCTGTATATCGCTTTGTGCATCCAGGCGCTTTACACACATAAGGTTTCTGTAACAAAAATAATTACATTATGTGTAGTGCGTTTTAAACATATTTGATTTTTTTAACTAGGTATTGTTTACTTACAAATTATCCAACTTTGAAAGCAATGTAATAATAATTGATTTAATATTTAAAATAACGTGGTAGGTAAATTTGTGTTTTTACCTCATTGCTGTGTGTTCTGTTTTGATGTTTTGCACGATCCGAAGCATTGCTGAAGGCCTTAGAGCAACCAGGATATTCGCACGTGTACGGTTTCTCCCCTGTATGAGATCGAAGATGCGTCTTTAGGTTTTCCAATCTAGAATAAGCTTTGGAGCATCCTTCAAACTGTAAAAATATTACGTATAACTTAATTAAATCGTGAAGATTATGGTTTGAAATCTAAATTTAACTAGGTACATATATTTAAAAGCAGTAATAGCTTAAGTATACTAACAGTGCATTTATGCGGCTTTTCCCCTGTATGCCTTCTCATGTGAACCACCAACATATATTGAGCTTTAAATGGTTTTTCTGCCCTGGAACATCCTTCCCATCTACACACAAATGATTTCTTGTTGGCGTGAATATGGTCATTGTTTATATGCTGTAGGGCAAATATTAATTAACAAACGCATTGCAATTTCATTAAATAGTTCAACTTACTTTAACTAGCTCTTCTTGTGTTCCAAATTCAGTTGAACAATCTTTCCAGTGACAATTAGTCTCGATAAAATCTCCAGGTTCGTCTTTAAGGTCCGTGGGGTCATTTGTGCCTTCATTTGGCCCACAAGAGTTTAATGAAGGCTCCTTTTTTATTTTCGACTTTCTCGAGGTCATAGAGTCAACATCTAATTGGGTTATTGTACTACTTTCAGACTTTTTTCTGTCATTTAAAATCTATAAAAATCATCTCGTATCATACATTGCATTTTTTAACTAACACTAACTACTTACATCAGTCTTTGAAATATTATGTGAAACATGTAGGGGGTGATGTCCAAGAGAGTAGATGTGATGGGGAGGGGGAGCCGCCGGAGGCAGTGGAAGTAATGAACCCGAGCTTCTCATTAGATGAGCCTGTAGTTGTTGAAGGTGTACCGCAGGGTGCATACTAAGGGCCGGACTGATCGCTCCTGCTGATAAATGTCCATATGATCCGCTGGCGCTTGACGACCTCGAGCCATTTACAATGGAAGCTAGGGAGTTTGGTGAGAACCGGATCATGGAATTTATGTCGAAGGAATCTGAGTAGGGGGAGGACGATAAAGCCCTTTTCCTTGACGCCCGTATGCTACCAGGCCGCGGACTGTTTAACCTTGAACCTGAAAATGAAAATGGCAGTGAGAGATTGGGTGACAAAACTTGCAGGAAATATTCTTACCATCTATGCTAAATGGAAATTCGGTGCTAGCCAGGGTGGAAGTGGGATGGAGTTCTGTTAAGCCTCTTGCACTGAGGTATTCTGGATTTAGTCCTAAACCTGCAAGCAAATATTACAGTATAATAAATATTCTTGATACATTTATACTTTTTTTTTAAATAAAGATAATGAGTGCTACTGAGATGCTAGTGTAAGAATACAATAAAATTCCTGAACCTGAATTCATCGCATTAACATTTTATTCTCTTTATGAAAATGCTCGCTCGATGGCATCAAACATTTGTACTTTTTGTAAAAATAACGCAGAAGATAAATCTTGACATAAATTTGGTTAAAAAGTAAGCACGCTTGGCTCTCAAGAGGGAGTCCCATTTATATGGTTTGGAAATGACCTCCTCGAAGCTTGTGAATGGATCGAGATTTATACATTATTCTAGATTGTCTGCGAGAAGGCTATAAACCTTGCTGAATGGTTCTAGAGACAATTTGTAGAGTACATAAGCCGATGTAAACATGCGAGAAGGATGTTTTTAATGAATTGACGTTAGATAATTCCGAGGTGATACAAATTAAGTGAACGGAAGTGTGTAAATATTAAGTAATAAACAGTGTTAAATGTTATTTTAGTCAGTAAACGTGTATTATAATTTATAAAAGTATTGTGAAGTTTTCAGTAAGTAAAGTAAGTTATTCAATAAAGTGTGTTAGTGTAAACTCTTGTTATAATTTTTGAACCCACGGATTTTAAAGTGTGGTTTCTCATGGGTTGAAAACACGTGACAATTCGAACTTTATAGATTTTACTCTTGATCACTGAAAATTAATTTTTGATTGGAGAAAGTGGAATAACAGTGTAAATCAAAAAGTGATGTACTTGTGGATAGATATTAAATATAGTCAAACAAAATATATATAAAAAATGTTGGGTGTTCCACTTAAAAAATCCAAGTGTTCACTTGCCACCACTATCTTAAACACTATAGATTAAAATATGCCGCCTTTTATCTCCTACAATTTTTATTTGAAAAAAATGTTTTTAAATTTTAAATGATTAAGGAGATTTTGACCGTCCATGCACTATTGATTTACGGACCCGGATTGCGAAATTTTTTCGGCCCGAGTTTGATTTCTTATATTGGCCCACCAGCTGCGTACCTATAATCTGCGCTCCCTCAAATTGCGCCGCAGGCAAAAATTTTCAAAGTCACGCGTTCTCCTGGCACCTTAGAATTTCGATGAGAAAAAATTGAATTTTCTTTTTCTTTTCCAATATCACGAGGTCTCTTGGCATCTTAGAATTTCAATGAAAAAACAATATATTTTTTTTTCTTTTTCAATATTTTTTTACCCAAATGGCGCCGCAGGCGAACATTTTGAATATTTTCAGTCACGCGTTCTCCTGGCACCTTAACAAATTCAATGAAAAAAAAATGGACTTTTTTTCTTTTCCAATATTTTTTTATCCAATGGCGCCGCAGGCGAAAATTTTGAAAATTTTCAAGGTCACGCGTTCTCCTGGCAACTTACAATTTCAGTGAAAAAAAAAGAACTTTTTTCTTTTCCATTATCTTTTTACCCAATGGCTCCGCAGGCGAAAATTTTGCAAATCTTCAAAGTCATTCGTTCTCCTAGCACCATAGAATTTCAATGAAAACAAAAAGAACTTTTTTCTTTTCCAATATCTTTTTACCCAATGGCGCCGCATTTTCAAGGTCATGCGTTCTCCTGGCACCTTAGAATTTCAATGAAAAATCCATTTATACAAAAATGCCGACTCTCACAAGGATAATCTTTAGAATAGTGTTAGAGGGAGATCGGTTACCGGATAAAAGCGGACTAAACTAAACCATCTGCCGATCTGCCTGCTAAACAGCACGTAAAAATGTAAGCACAAATACAAAAATTGATTGACATATTAATAAACAGTTATAAAGTTTCAAGAACCAAACAAAAACTAAAATACTCGTAATAGGAACAATGTAAAAACGAAATAAATTTGATTCAAAACGAAATACTTCTTCCTAAGTACCTAACTAAAATAATAATAAACTTTTAAGACTAAAACTTCTTTGAGCAATCTCATCCATGATTTCATCATTTTTTGATCTACAAGAATGTTCTTTTCTATCGACATAAATAAAAATGCTTTCAAATGATCTTGCGATAAGCAATTTCTCAGCCCATTTAAAATATAGTTTAATTTGGAGAACCGGCCCACCGGACCGGACCGGCTCATCGAGTTTTACCAACACCACCTATAAGGTGGAACACCACTTATAAGGTGGTGTTGGTTTTACTCGGTAACTCGCCGGCCCTATCCGGGCCTGCTGACACCCTTTACACATATCCCTTTATATTATTATGCATCCCCCTAGGTGTTAATGGTATAATTAATAAGTAGGAATTGTATCCATTAGCATGCTTCCACACCACATCCGTAGTCAGTAAGAAAACGTTTGATAGAGTTTCGGCTATCGCCACAGAGATGGCGCCAGGGAATAGCTAGTTTTCTATAAGTAAATTATGGTTCCTAAAGAAAGCAGAACGAGATTTCGCTAGATTGATCCAAATACCTGTACGAGAAGGAATCTATAGATGGTTCCGGAGCGGTGTGGGTTATTCAGGAAGGAAACCTAGAACGTTCTAAACGCCATCCGTGCGGTATATAAGGTGGTCGATTTTGATGCATGTCAATTTTTTTTGAAAAAAGGTGCCGCTGTTCTAGTTTACGGACAAATTTGTGTATGACAAACTGTTCAAAATTATGAAACCAAATTGATGAAGCAGTTAGCTGGAAGTCCAGGCTAACACCTGATGTCCCATCGGTGGTCCCATCTTTTACTATATGGGAGCAGACGATTTTCAAATAAGTATATAATTTTGAACGGCTTGTGATATAGAAATTTGTTCGTAAACTACTACAGCGGCAATTTTTAAAAAAATTGACATGTATCAAAACTTAGATAAGCTAACATAACTTGGGTTGTCTAAACTCAGAACTGGAAGGCCAATCGACCATGTAAAAGAAATATAGATCTCCATTTAAAATAAGAAAATTAGTACTGACTTTTGGCATACCCTGTATAGTTGGAGGACTGAAAATATTTTAGGTAGAACGGGCATGATTGATTATGACTGCATACCAAGTTTCAATTTTGTAATCCAACTGCAAGTTGAAAAACTTTTAACGAACGGCCTACGTAAATCACCCTGTATACGCAAATTCTTGAATAAAAATAGTTCTTAATTACGACTAAAGAAAAACTACAAAGAAAAAAAATTCTCCAGACTGACGCTCGATTTATTTTTTGAATTATGTTTCCTATGAAAGATATATTAATTGGCTTTTCCACAAAGCTGTGACACAAAAAAGAGCGCCACGCATAAATGCCGAGGTAAGTGAGGAGGAACCGTCGACAAAAAAAAGAATGCACTCCTGAAGTTGACGGATTAGCATACAGAATGAGATAATTTAAACATACAAACATTATTAATGAGTCAAGTTCGCTGACGGTTCTTAAATGATCAATCAATTTTATAACCCGTGTCGTGCCTATGTCAAGTAGAGATAAGTACCTATTTTATAAAGAAATTCCTGGACAGAGTCAAGTACCAATTGTCGATTTATAGGCAATAAATCTAGGTACTTGTAAGTAAAACTCTGAAAATAATAGTACTAATTCGAGTAGGCAGCTAAAACTTCCTACATTTTTATTTTATCAGACTTATTTTTCTTAGTCCAGTCAATAAAGTTTTTTTTACTACTAACCTGAGAAATCACCATTATTTACTCCATTCCTCTAATGAGAAGTAGTATTTCTCTCCCTAGGTAAAATATTATGAAAAAGAACCACCTAGGTAAATAATGAAAAATTTTCTATATTTTTAATGAAATGAATAGAAACTTGTTAACTTAATTCTAACCAAAAAACAAATAAACTCTGAAATTTAACGCTGGTAAGTGGTATGATGAAAATTATAAAAAATTATTTTAATTTATAGTTAACTGTACAGTTATGGCAAATGTGTATTCCTGCATTTCCTGTATTAATAGATCTAACATTTGTAACAGGTATATTTACTTCTGCATTATGAATAGGTTTGGTATTTTGTGAACATTCATTGACACTTGGCTTTAAATCATCACTAGCCTGGAAGTTTTCTAGGACAGCATCTTGACGTGCAAAGGAAACGGAAGATATACTTAAATTTTCGTTGGAAAAGGTGGGTTTTTGTACTAATTTGGCAATTCTTTTCTTGTCAGCTATCGATTCCTCAATATACCCTTCAGCCACTGTAGCCGACTTCCACCCACCGTGCCCTTCTTATGCTTGGTAAGTCTCCTTCATTCTCTGCCAGAAGTGTTGCCGAGCTGCGCCTTAGAGAATGACCAGTATAACATTTAGGATTTTCTAATTTCAAATATTAAGCCATGGCATAGGGTACTACTAATAGTATTGTGCCCAATATTTTGTGTAATATGTTTACCTCTACGGTATAAAATAAAAGTTTTCTAATGTCACTTGGCCTGTTAGCTAAGTATTTTTTAACAACATTGATCCATTGTGGCTCAACAATAACAAGCTTTCTAGATGTTTCATACTTTGAATTAGGAATATTTAGTACAATAATAGCATCTCGAATGTTTAAATCATCAACAACCATGTTGCACCGTTCGCCTGTTCTGTGGGCACTTGCCACCCCAATTACCACAATAGCCTAGAATATAGTTCTTGTAAAAGACAAAATGATCTTAAAATGTACCTTTTTTGATATTCATCATCAGGAGTTTCGATTATAAATTTGTTGATGTTTTCTTTTTTGGGTTTATAAGCATTGTTTTTCTGCTTTCAAAATGCTGTACGTTTGAAAAATGTCAATGTTTTTTTTTTGTTGCAACAGTGGATTTTAGCATAGAATAATTTTCCCACAATGTTGATACTTTTTGCAGTCAGCTTTTTCTTTCAAATATGCCAATAAAACATTTTCTGTTATTTTAACAGCTCCCTTTTTTTCACACCATATTTTTAATTGTGTATGCATTCATGTACAATCTTTTTGATTTTTCTGGCAACAAATCGCTACTTACACTAATTGCCACCTCTCTAAGTTCAGGCGGGGTACACACTTCCATTTCTAAATCACTGTCACTAAAATTTTCACCCATTCTACAATTTTATTCACACGTTTTACGTAGAACTTTTAGTTAGCGTCCATTCTCTGGAAAATGCCATTTAAAACTATATTCCATTAGTTTCATTTTGCCAGTTTGACAACTAAATTCCCAGACTACTTGATATTTCGAAATATTTCAAAATAAATGGGAAATTATTATATACTTTTCAGTTTCCATGCTTCTCTTAAGTTTCCATCTATCGTCATGTCCTTATTTTTCTTCTTCTAAGTTTTCTGTTTCTTCTGTTTCTGAATCTGGCAGCTTCTGTTTAATTTTTTTTTGTTTCTATTTATTAACTGTTCCACAGGTAAATATCCATTTACGGTGGAATTGCTAGGAAGGGCCCTATCTCGCGTAACAGTATTTCTTGCGCGTTATGAGAAAAAAGGTCCAAAGGGATAGTTTGCTCACCCTGTAGGTACGTCTTTGAAACGATCGGTTTCAATTTACAATAATTACTCTCAACTGTCGCCCTCCAATTCCGGGTATTTTCTATTTCATTACCTAAATTTTTTTCTCTGTTGTTTAATAAACTGTCCTGTGAAAGGATTAATAAACCAATAAATAAATATCTTTTCAATTTTAATTTCTAATTTTTCAATTTAAATAGGGAAATAGATTTCATTAATGAGCTAAACTAAATTAAAACAAAGTAAACAAAAGTTTATCTGTTTCATTCACATTTGGCTGGCTGTTGCTTATTTTATATCACCCACTTAAAGAAGGGACCAGATCCATCCAGGTATAGATTTTACGGTCAAGCATTACACTTTCTCGGGTTGTTTATATACACTCTTTTGTGTTGCTTTATTCAACTAACATAATTTACTAATATATCAACTATATGAAATAGCCAGACTCGTGTTAATTTATATCAATCAATGCAGAATTGTTTACGCTTTAATTCAATACAATTTCGACGTTTTGTTGCCGCTTTATCCGGATTTATTTTGAGATCTTATAGGAGCCACGAAACACGCGTCTATCACCACCGAATTCGACACCACACTTTGAACTTCAATATATTTTTTTTTACAATAAATGTATTTTTTAATATATTCAGACCTTGCATATGAACTTCCAAAACATGGAATTGGCGATTTTTAATTCTATACCACCTCATAGCGATCACTTTTCTTCGGCAGTTGCAGTGAGAATTTTTATCAGGTCAAGAGGAATAACACATGTCGATTCCAGCGAATTTTACTGGAGCGGGGGCCACTCCCACAAGAAATGAGCATCCCCCTTTACACCCCCGATATCTGGAAAACCGTTCAATTTCCGACCTTGAGCCCATAGAAACTTTTGATCAACATCGATATTTGGATAATATCCCCAGTATCAAACACTTTAACCGGGGGCGAATTTCCATATGTTCCGTGCGGGGTCCTTTGTGATATTCTAAAAGATTTTTTTCTTTATCTGAAATACATAAACTTACAACAACAAAACATTTATAAACTTTTGTCTCCGGTGAAAAAAAACGATATTTACTGGAAAGAAATTATAATGGTAATTAAAAGTGTCGATTTTCAAAGTCTTACAAAGTTTTAAAAAAAGTCATCTAGATATTACAATTACTTTGAAACTTTTCTATTGTATCCTCTTATTATACATACCATCAAGTTTCACCAGTCATTAAAAAAAGATGAAAGACAAGAATTTTTCATTTAGTCATAAATTAAATATTCGCGTTTTTTCAACAAAAACGAAGCTATCGTTCCAGACAGTCAGAACTAGTTACTTGTTTATTAGTATATCACTGACAGTTGTCAACGCGCATGATCGTATACTTCTTGTGTTTTAAAGTTCTTAGCTATCCTCAGTTTTGTGTCGTCCTCTACTGATAACTTTTGTTTTAACTTTCTGACGTATTGAGTAAAATTAAATTCAATCGCTACTTAAACCAAGCATATATGCTGACATACTCTTTTATTATGGCAAAGCAGATGGGAATGCTTACATTGCTGAAAGATTGTACCGGGCACAATTTTATCCACATAGAAAATTTCCGGATCCGCGTGTATTCAGCAACACTTATCGCCCAATGACTGAAATCTATAATTTACATCATCATGAGCTTGCTGCAGGACCAGCACACCATTACTTCGAAGATGACGAAAATATTCTAGCCGCTTTTGCTGCAGATCCCACAACAAGCGTTGGAAAAGTTGTACAACTCGGACTTTCTCTTTGGAAAACTTGGTCAGTGATGAATACTTACCATTATATTTCAGTACAGAACTTAGATTAGGGCGACCCGTTACGAAGAATAGCATTTTCTCGCTTTCTATTGAATGCTGATATTAAAGACCCCTATTACTTCAAATCTATTTTATGGATGGATGAATCAAAATTCTCCCATAAAGGCATTACCAATTTTCATAATCTCCATTATTAGGCGGACAAGGGCGACAATCCGCAAATGAAGAAGCAAACTTCTTTTCAGTATAAGTTTAGTGTCAATATTTGGATGGGTGTAATTGCTGGACATGTCGTTGGGCCTCATTTCCCTCAATATAACCTGAATGAAGCCTCTTATCTGGACTTTTTGCAAAACGATCTTGCTCCGCTCCTGGAAGATTTGCCGATGAATCTTCACCTCTATATCATTTTCCGAAACAGCGGATGCCCAGCTCACTACCGCTTGACAGTCCGCCAGTTTTTAAATAGAATATATCTCGGGTGGTGGATTGGGCATAGTGGAGTTATTCTGTAACCTGCAAGGTCCCCAGATTTAACGCCACTGGACTGTTACATATGGGGTAAGATGAAAAAATTTGTATACAATGAGGAAATACAATTCCGTGTTCAACTAGTAGTGAAAATAGAGGGAGCTCCTCTATAACTAAGATAAGAAATGAGATTAAAGACCACTACTGTTGAAATTACAAAACGGGTGAGGAAATAAATAATGGGTCTCTTCTTGAACACCAAAAATAATAAATTTGTTTTCAAATAATAATAATTTTTGTTTTAAATAAAGTTTTTTTAGCGATAACTTTGTTTTTGTTGAAAGTACGCGAGTATTTAGTTTTTGATTTTATGACAAATTTTTGTCGATTTATAGTCTTTCATCTTTTTTTTAGTGACAGGTGAAACTTAATGGTATGTATGATAATGCCACTGAAAAAGGATAAAATAGAAAAGTTTTAAAAGTAATTGTAATATCTAGATGACTTTTCCTTAAATTTTATAAGACTTTGAAAATCGACTTTTAATTCCCATTACAATTTTTTTCAAAAAAATATTGTTTAATTTTTTTTATAGGCCACAAAAACTTGTAATTTTTTTATAGGCGACAAAAACTTATAATTTTTTTTGGTTGTAAGTTTATGTATTTCTGATAAAAAAAAACAACAAATTTCAGAACATCAAAAGTTTAATTTAGTGCGTAATATTTACATAAATGACGAAAAATTGAGATTTTCAAAACAAAGTATAAAATTGGCAATATAAGAAAAACCGTAGCATTTTTCATATAGGTTTGTATGGTTCATATAAATGCCAAATGACCCCGCTACTACCCTGTTCCAGATCGACATCGCCTTAACCTGTATTTTGAAACTGTCACAATTCAATATTTTCAAAAAATGTCTAGAACTTGTGAACATTTTTGGAAAATTTCCGGAAAATCCTTATTTTCTTTACAGTGTCTTTATAACCAGCGACCCCAAAAACTTCAAGAAATTTGATTCGACCTCCGGAATGTTTGTGATTTCAAATAATGTAGCATAGCAAATGTTTTAAAAAGTTTCAATGAAAATGGTTCTATTTTCGCGGGTTCCACAGTTTGGACGATTTTTTGGATTCATTGACTCGACTATTTAAGTAGGCAGTTAAAACGTCGAACGTTTTATTTTATCTGACTTTGCTTCTAGACACTTGAATATTTTGATTTCAACACATCGAGACGTTATGAGTGGAAACACAATACAAGTACACTGTTATGTTGTGTAAAATGACGGAGGAATAACAACATTAAAATGAAACCATTTAGAAAGTGAACGAAAATAGATTATACTGCAGTATATTTCACCTAACCAGATGCATACAGCAGTTCATGCATATGTTCACAAGCGACGCCATAAAACTACATTTTCTGTTCTGTTCAGGTTTTATGGGGGATTGTAAACTACCACGAAACTTGTGAAGTGGTCAATATAGCGTACTAAGATGTTCACTTTGATCTATGAAACCTTTATTCTTATCTTAGATCCCAAAATGTGGACTGCTGTTTCTAATTTGGTATTTAATCTTTTATTTACTTGGCTCTTTATAGTTATGCTTGGACTAAGGTTAGGTATTCCTATTTAAAATTGATTTACTTAAGGCACTTAAAGAAGGAGAAAATAAATCAACACAGTTCTGATCATAGGTATAGCAACGATGTATCTATATACTGTTTCAGGTAATTGATCATTAATTTATAGGGGTGTTTCTACATCAAAAAATAAAAGATCAATGAACATGGGTCCGGAAATCCTAAGGGAGCTGCGGGGCTTTGAAGGGGGCAGTCAAAATTAGTAAAGTTGCATTTATTATGCTCTTCACTGATGATGAAAAATAACAAATTATTAGGTACCGAATTAAAGAACTCGACGGGTAGGTGGAGAAGTAAGTCTCTCCTTCCATATTTGTGCACCCCTCATTGAATTTACCCATGGTGGATAACATCAGAGAATGATCTTTATTGATATCGAATCATGTGCAAAAACTAGTCACTGTAGCTCAAAATGTTCCTGAGATATCAAATAAAATGTCAATTTTGGGTGCCCTCTTTAGAGGTCCGCAATAGCCTTGTAGCTAGAGGCTGGCCAGGTGGGCGGCTGCCAGGGGCGCAATCCTTAGCGGGGCGTAGACCCACAATCTACGAGCCGCTGAGGCACAGGCACTCGAAATTAAAACATGATGCTAACTCACATAAAAAAACTTGCATTTAATTACGATAGGCGCCCCCGCAGATTAGGAACGGCGCACAGTGGTCCCAATTCGAGGTTTTTAGTTCAATAGTGGCTAGAAGGCGCAAATCTTGTCAGAAATGAACATTTCTTTTTTAATTAAAACTTATCGAAATTGCAACAAATCCCCGGAGTCCGGATTTTGAAAACATTTCCTTTTTTATTATTTTAAGTTAAAGGCCGAAATAATTTTTGATGCAATATACTGAATGACTTCATAAGATAAAAATATCGAATCCATGAATATAAGTCGAATGTTAATCTTAGAACTAAATGAACATTTTTTTTACCACTCACTAAATTTAGTTGGAGGTCATGCGTCTTGTGTAACACCAGAAATGACTACGTTTTTCGGCACAGTGCAAAATATTTTTAATTATTTTTCCGGATTGACTGAACGTTGTCAAGCTTTATCAAATTTAAAATTGACTTTGAAGGGTCATTCTGGTACGAGATGCTGATTCTGTATGACAACGTTAGTCATATTTTACAGGAAAAAACAGTTTCCATTGATGTTGCATCAAAACACTTGCAGGGCCTTGAGAATTTTTTGAATAATTTCAGAAAAAAACAAATAGAGCTGTGTATTGCGCAAAATCTAACAAACGAGCTATTGATAGAACCGGAATTTTCTGAAAAGCGTAAACAAAAGATTAAAATTCAAATCTTGCCAGGGACGCCCATGACCCTAAGCTATAAGGCTGGCCCGCAGAGCCCTCATAGGGATTTGCGGACCCATGTCTATATGAACTTTTTTTCATATTTTTATATGTAGAATCACCCCTTGAAATTAATGACCGCATACCTAAAATACTCTGTATATAACAAATATAATATTAATCGTAAAATATATATTTAAAATGTATTTATATCGTTCTATTGTCCTGATATATCGACAAAGATATCGATATATTCCAAATATATCAAAATGGTCCGTCCAACATGAATATGTAGGTATTTGTATTTGTGTGAAACTAAAAATCATGAAACAAATCGCTGACTAAGGAATCACATCCAGATTTCTCTGTAGCGGGGGGAGGCAAATGTTATAATAAAATTTCAAGTCTTGGTTACTAGTATACAGTGTGTCGTCTTGTACAAAGGGTTTGCTAAAGGTGCTGCTTGAGAATATCTTATCAGTCCTTGTCAAAAAAATCGCTAATACTTTTTTTTGAAAATCGACCGACTTTCCATCCTAGAATCGAACGCCTCTGACTAAAATCATATATCCACCACCAAAATTTGAAAATATTTGGATATCAGATGAGCGAGATATGAAGATGGTTCCTAAGTTTCTGGACTCTTACCAGCTTGCTTTACTTATTTTCCCTTATTTACCCCTACTTGCACCCCAATAATACACACGTGCACCAAATGTCAAGTCAGTATCTGAAACTGTTCTAGAGAAAACGTGCACACAAAAAAGTTTCAGACAGACCGATCGACCGACACAGAAATTTTTTCGCTCAAATTTAAAATCTCGACGTTCTCGACATTCAAAACCTATTTCAACAATTTTTTTACGACTACTATACTTCCACTCCACAACGTGGATGTGGAAGTATAGTATTTCCATTCTTAATTTAGAAATTCAGTCTAAAGCGTTGCTACCAGGATAAATCATTACAAAGCCTGAGGTGACAGAATAAGACCGAGACCGTACTTGAATGTTGCAAACGATATACGTAGACGAATATAGTTCACCAGATATGTTATGCGCTTGCCTCAAGCGAAAGTAGTCGTTTGTTTACCTGGCTCACCATTACAAGCCCTCTGCCTGATTCGTTTATTCATATAATTGCCGGTAGCATAGCCGTAGGTTAAATGATATTTATTTATTTTTATTGAATCGTTTATGAAGTTGTTCATTAAACTAATATTATTTATTATAAATAAATAATGCATTGTAAATAAATCATTTTTATCATACCTATCAATTAATAGAAAGTAGTAAGACAATATTTACAATAATTATAAAGTGATTCTAAAAATTGCCAGTCGGCGCACTTGTCTATCGCTCGTGTTATGAAGTATTCCTTTGTCGGTCAAACTGACTTTGGATATCCTATAAAATTCACAACAACGAATAGTTCCATTTATTTTGTAGAAATTGCATAAGAAGCCACTAAGAAACGAGCAAAAAATCGATTCTTTAAAGGCGGTTTATTTTTTTTCAAAGGGTAAAGATCGGCCTTTTTTCGCCTATCATAATCATGAAATTAAAAACTTTTTATTTGAGCTATTCTTTTATATTTATTTTTAGTTCCACTGTTCAACATTAAATGTAGATAAAATTGATATAAAATATCCTAAAATAAGTTGCATTATTAATGTCTCAAACAGAGCATATTTGTTAGTTTTCTAACATTTTCGACGTTTTTCGAGCTTTCAATGACACTTCAGTATAAAGCCACTACAATTTTTTTTCTTGCAATGGTAAAATGTATACGATTTTTTCTAAGAGTAAATTAATTGTGGTTCATTGAGCGCTTTATAATGAAATCATCACTGGAAGTTCGAAAATATTTCGAAACTGTCAGAAAAACAAGCTCTGTTTGAGACATTTTTAATGCAACGTACAGTAGGTTATTTTATCTAAACGTAATATATACAGACTGTCTATTTTACGAGGGCCACACCAAATATCTCGCTTAATATCTATTGTAGAAGAATAAAGTTTTAGAAACAGTTATCCCATTTTTTGTGAGCTATATTTCAGTAAAAAGAAATTTGAAATCCATAGCCTACTTTATGAGATATATTACAAAAACCTGAAAAATAGGAAAACCACAAACGGTTATAGCTTCCTTATTTGAGGAGATACGAAAAAAGTTAAAGGAATGAAAGTTGACGACAAAGACAATAAGAATAATAACGTGTAACAAAAAAATCGAAAAATACAGTTGGCTTTGACATACGCTATTGTGCAAAAATGAAAAATACATATCTCAAAGTAGGCCATGACGCCATTAATTCCGTTATTTTTTTCTCATTCCAACGATATAAAACATGTCACAGAAATTTTAACCGATAGTGTCAATATTTAATATTTTACGAATACCACAATTCATATAATTGAATCGTAACAATCAGCTGTGCCATAATTAGTGAAAAACAATGTATACAGTTATTAATAAATTTGACAGATTATCACTGTTGTATGTTGTATGTTGCGTTGTCGAGTTCTAAGACAAACTTTATATCAGTAATTATGGTGTACACCAATAATAACAAATTCGATATGATCAGCATTTATTGTCAGTGCAATTTTGACGCTGAGATGGCAGTCACGGTTTACGGAGATAGATTTCCAGATGCTCCGCAGCCAAATCGAACTATGTTTAGGAAGTTAGTTCAAAATCTAAAAACGCACGGTTCATTTTCGAGAAAAGTAGTAAGGCGAGCGCATGTTGCGGATAATGTAAGAAAAGTGAATAGAGTAATGAATTATGTTAACCAAAATGAGGAAACCTCTTTGAGACAAATTCAGAGAAACTGTCGCATAAAAAAAGACAGTGCAAGAAAAATATTGAAAAAAAACGGATTTCGATGCTACAAAATGAGGAAAGTTCAACATTTAAATGAGGGAGATAAGCCAAGGAGAGTAAGATTTTGTAGATGGTTATTAAATAAGAAAAGGAATGACGCGCTGATATGTAGCAAAATTCTTTGGTCGGACGAATCAAATTTTTCTAATAATGGATTTTTCAATAGAAATATGCATTATAAGTGGACACGAGAAAATACACATTGGTGCAGAGAGACTGCTTTCCAAGAAAGATTTTCTACGAATGTTTGGTTGGGTCTTTTAGGGACTAAAGTAATTGGACCTTATTTTTATGATGACAAATTAACCGCTCGTAGATACCTTAATTTCCTGCAAAACGAATTTCAAGATTTTCTTTATGAATTAACAGTGGCAGAAAGATTAAATTATTCATATTTTCAACAAGATGGGGCTCCACCTCACACTGCTGTAATATGTACAAATTATTTAAATCAAGTTATGCCAGATAGCTGGATAGGCACCTATGGACCCATTCTATGGCCAGCTCGATCACCAGATATTACTCCCTTGGATTTTTTCGTCTGGGGTTACATTAAAGACAAGGTATTTCAAACTGCCCCTGAAAATATTGAGGACATCAAAACCAGAATTCGAAACGCATGTGAGGCAATTACTCCTGAAATGCTCCAAAATGTAATGCGTGACGTGTCTCGTAGAGCACGTTTATGTGTCAGAATGCATGGTGCACAATTTGAGCATTTGTAGTTAGAAAAATAAATACACACAATTTCTTTTCAATATAGTAGTAGGTAGTACTGTTATACATAGTACACTATCGGTAAAAATTTCTGTGACATGTTTTATATCGTTGGAATGAGAAAAAAATAACGGAATTAATGGCGTCATGGCCTACTTTGAGATATGTATTTTTCATTTTTGCACAATAGCGTATGTCAAAGCCAACTGCATTTTTCGATTTTTTTGTTACACGTTATTATTCTTATTGTCTTTGCCGTCAACTTTCATTCCTTTAACTTTTTTCGTATCTCCTCAAATAAGGAAACTATAACCGTTTGTGGTTTTCCTATTTTTCAGGTTTTTGTAATATATCTCATAAAGTAGGCTATGGATTTCAAATTTCTTTTTACTGAAATATAGCTCACAAAAAATGGGATAACTGTTTCTAAAACTGTATTCTTCTACAATAGATATTAAGCGAGATATTTGGTGTAGCCACCTCAATTTGTTTTAATGACGTGCACAAGCCTGAAGGAATAGACAAGAATGCTTCTGTATATTATATTGTCATTATTATTATTATTAGGTAATACGAAAATGTATTGTATTTCGCGCATTATTTGTTTTACAGTGAGACGAAAATACACTCGTGCCTTATTAGAAACATATGTAGGTAAGTGTTGGATTTGTTGATGATTTACTTAATGATGCGTTGCACTCACTATTTTCAGATCGTACATGGATTGCGTTGGTAGCCTGGGTTTAAATTTAAACATCTGTATATCGGCACGACAACATACTTCACACATATGTGAACGCAATAATTGACCAAAAAGTCATTAGTGATAAAATCCTTCCGAAATTTATATGCCCAGTACCATCAGTCAAATGTTGTAGAGCAATTTTGTTGAGATGATAGTAAATTTACATGTCCTTGAGTTTAATAAATTATAAGGTGAGATATATACGGGGTGTTTTAGGTATGCGGTCATTAATTTCTAGGGATGATTCTACATAAAAAAAATAAAAAAAAAGTTCAAATAAACATGGGTCCGGAAATCCCTACTAAGGGCGCTGCATCTATTATTCTCTTGAATAAACTAAGGAAAAATACATTATTACTAAATGAAAGGACTCTAATAGGTTTTAAAGATTAACAAATTATATTAAATGTTAAAAATGGGAGCCATTCATTTCCATAAAAGCTGCTAGACTGGAAAAATTCCTTTAGGTTCAATTTTATCGAAACCGGTTGGTCCTACGGCGTTACAAGAAGATAACCCTTTTTTGTGTATTTATAACCAATGAATCATTTTCCGATGAGATAATCACAGAAAATTCACATTATAAAATTTCTAATTTTATTCACCCCTGATTGAATTTGCACTTGGTGAATAACATCAAATAATGACCTCTATTGATATCAAGTCGCGTGCAAAAACTAGTCACTGTAGCTCAGAGGGTTCCTGAGATATTAAATAAACTTTTGGGTGCCCCTTTAGAGTCCCGCAGCGCCTTTCAGGACTCATATTTATATAAACTTTCTTTCATATTTTCTTATGTAGAATCACACCTAGAAAATAATGACCGCATACCTGAAACACCCTATATTGTTACACCCTCTATTGACACAAAAAAGTTATAAAACAAGAAATGCTTTGCCTTTTTCCTTGTTCCTGTCAGCTGAATCCATTCCATTCGATTTTAATTGTTTTTATTTTCTTTATCTATGTATAATTCATTACTTAAGCTATCTTAGTGTACAATATAGATCATTTACATATTTAATATATTATGTAAGCAAATATATAATGGGTCGTTGTTAGACCAGGAGATCTTAATTCCGAATTTATTATTGAGCTGATTTGATATTAGCACATTTCCCACAGCATGTGCATTTACTTTTATACGTTCCTTGAGAGAGGATTTAAATAATGTTAGCAGAATCAATGAAGGTTTTTACTTTAGAATTCTCAGGAACAGTATCGATTTTGATGAAATTTAAAAAAAATGTTTGTTTTGTTTGTTTTTTTGAAATTCTGACTTGCAGACACAAGTATTTATATTGTTTAAACAGTTATAATGAATTTATATGGATAATTGGAGTTTCTCCAATGATATTTAATAAAAGGTGTTTTTTTTAGTATTCAGTAGGTATAATAAAACAACAAAAATTAACCAAATGAACTTTTTGTGTGGAGTTTTAAACTCTAAAAACACGAAATATGATTTCTCAAATTTCGGTATTTTCTTGGTATTTTTTAAAATTTCATTTGTTTTTTAAGTATTTTCTTTTTGTTACATTGGTAAACTTCATAGATATATTTTTTTATGATTCGTTTAACAGTGATAATTTTCAAAATTTTCAATACATTTTTTAAAAATATTTTTTTAACAACGTATTAGTAATCAGCGACCCCAAAAACCGCTACATCATATATTTTTCGTCGAAAATGTGAGTTCATCTACGAAATTTATTAATTATTTAAGCAAAAAGAAAAAAATTACAATAATTATCAAAATTAGAACTTTATTCCGCTCACCGAATTGTTTCTAAATTCATGTTAAAATAAAAAATAAATAATAAATAAAATGTGTCAAATATGAAAAGTTTGCGTAAATATACAAACCCTCATAGTTGAACTATTTCTTAGGGTGACTACCCTGTATATTTTTCAATAAAAGTGTAATAGGTGTCTTCTTTGCCAACTGTATTAACTATATGCCAAATATTATTGTCATCTGTCACATTTTTCTCATAAGTTTTTATCTTTAGTCGGTCCACGCTATATATTTTCCAGTGAAGTCTACCGATTTCTTCGCTGGCAGCAGCGTCAACTACCTACCAAATTTGATTGTTCTCCGTCAAATAGTTTTTTTTTACATATAGCACTAACAGACAGACAGATTGACAAAATTGCCAAATTGTCATAATACTCGGATATTAGATAAGCGATGTATTATTACGAGTGTGTCTTTACCTTAAGTGGGCCACACTGTATATTGAGTTATATTAAATTACTGTCTTATGAAACCGGGTTGGTGTATGGATATTCTATTGTAGACTGAATTATAGATATCGTTATAGATAATGAATTCATAAAGTTGCTCGTACTAATAGAATAATAACAGGTATATAATTTTTAATATTTGTTTTATCAGCCCCTTAAGGCAACGTGCTGGAACCACAGGAATTGTGTGAATATTATTAGATATATTTCAACACGTTAAGTATCTTGTAAGTAATAAAAAAAATCGGTAAAGGTGTTTAAAAAACGACATATGAAAGTAATAATCGGAATGTAGTTATCACTATTATTACAAAGAAACCCTGATAACTTTTGGTGAAAAAAATATACAGAGTGGTCATCTGACAGCAAAAATTCAATATTAAATAAAGAAAGCCAAATATGGAAGGCTTGCGTAAATACCTTTACAAATTTCCACCATGGTTGAATTATTTCTTAGGATGACCACTCTGTATATTCTTCAATAAAACTATAAGTGTCTTCCTTGCCAATTGTGTTAATTATTTATTTATTTATTTATTTTAATCATACATCATCCAACAGTACAAAACCATTTATAGGATGGAAAAATGCCAAATATTATTGCCATCTGTCACATTTTGAGTTGCACATTCACATTGCACATTTGTTAATTATATTATCACTATCTAGGTTATTCAACAAATCTTATTCTACTGCCACCAACAAAAATACTTCCAAGTGATTATTGCTGAATCTACTCCTTCGATTGGTTTTCACAAATTTTAGGATCGAAAAATACCTTCCACAAGCTACTTGTGTTGTGCGTAATGTCAACAACATCATACTGCGCTTTTCTTACAAGTTGTGGAAGTTTTACAAAATTTAAAATTTCCACCTTCCAGAGAATCTTGTTCTTGTTCTACAACTTCATAGTAGTATTCATGTTATATTAAAAAATAACAGTACGACACTGAGTTATAAGCAAGCTCCTCAGTGGTATCAAGTTACATAAGTTGATAACGACTTCTCTCGGTAATTGCTTATCTTACGTATCAAGTTTCACCTATTGTTTTGTATCCGTTCTCATAGTTTATGCCAAACTGCACATTTGCATTTCCTTTGTTCTCCGTCTAGCTGACACTGCTTTCCTAATATTATAAATATGACCAGCAGACGCATTTGTATTCAGTATTATACTCACCTTTATATTAAAACTTTTAAATCAACAATTACATTTTTTCATTCAGAGTCATCGATGACTCTCTATAACTAAATAAATATTTTTTTAAAACTCAATATCAAAGAATCAAATATAACAGTGGCGCAGTCGTACCGGATCTAGAAAAACGCACAAGTTCGGGAGCCTAACTTCTGGTAAAGTGTCCAAGGGAACAAGGAGAACATCTGGAGAAAGGTGCCTAACCAGTGGAAAACAACCGGAAGAACAAGGAGACCTTCCTAGCTGTGACGGTGGATCCCAATCCTTCAACTAGAGAAAGAACCTACGAATGAAGACAATAACGTAAGTCATTTTAAGAATCATCTCGCTTTATTTTACTACTTTTTCACAATTAATTTATAAAAGTGCTATATACACTCAACGAACAAAATACAGTTCTCTTACCAAATATAATTATACGCAACAACCTTAATTTAATTTTAATTAGCATAAGATACGTATTATACTGCTAATACGTCACCGTGTATTATACAGTTAATACACAAACTGCCTAAATAATTTTTTTATTAAAACTAATTTCCTTTTCTAAAAAGGTCATTTTTTTAAATAATTTAACATTTAATTAGTTTTTTTGTAATCTCTAAATAAAAGCAACAATGCCAGAAACTTCGCAAACTACACAAACAGTACAAAGTGCAAGGATAGAGCAAATTGAGCCTTACAAGCTCTCTGAAATTTTCTCCGTCATACCGGAATTCGATGGCAATGCCATTAATTTACAAACATTTTTAAATTCTTGTATTTATGCACAAGGCATGGCAATCAATGATCAAAAAATATTACTAACTCTCCACATTAAAAATAAATTGCGCGGCAGAGCTGCCGAATTAATAAATTCCCGTAATCCCGATACATGGGCAGAAATAAGTGTCTTGCTCGAAACTCATTTCGGAGACTCTCGTGACTTGACATCGCTTATCCAAGACTTACAACGCATTCACCAAATGCCAGGTGAATCTGCATTAACTTTTGTTGCGCGTCTACAGACGCATAATGCGAAAATGCATGCGGCTATTCAAAAACAACGTTTATCTGGTGAACAAAAACTATCGCAGTCAGATTTAATCGAAACTATGACCCTGAACACTTTGTTGACGGGTTTAGAGTCTAAATTAGGGCAAATAATACGGGCTGGAAACCCAACAAGTATGCTGCAAGCAATTAATAGGATTAGAAGAGAATTGCAACTCTCTTACTTTGAATCACAGAAATTTTCAAAAAATAACAATAATGTTAAAAATTCAGTGCCTCCTCAACAAAAACGACCAAACGTAAATTTCCAACAAAAATTTTGTTCATTTTGTAAACGCAGCGGGCATATAATAAACGAATGTCGCACAAGGCAACAACAATTATTTATGCCATCAACTTCACAAAATTTCCAAAGACCAAACTTTCAAGGTAATACAGGTTTTCAAAATTTTGCACAACAAACTAGTCAATTTAATTCTAGAACTTATCCACAAAATAGTCAAGTCAATCAAACACAACAAAATAGGCCCTCAGCAATTAGACCAAATCCTAATTTTATCCAACAAAGGCCATCAGCGATACAACCAAATCCAAATTTTAACCGTTTCAATCAACAAAAGACTCATCATTTAAATTATGAACCTTATGATGACCAATATAATTTTAACCAGTATGAAGATTATTCTGCTGAATACCGAAATGTAAATGAAATGTACAATAATTTTAATTCAGGAGATTGTCAAAATTTTCCTGAAAATACAACTAATTTGCCAGAACAATACGAGAATTATACTGCTAATTCTCAGATTCCGTACGAGAATTATACTGCTAATTCTCAGATGCTGCAAGAGAATTATACTGCTAATTCTCACTTACCGCAGGAGGATTATACTGCTAATCCTCAGGATTTTTGCAAAAGTCCGGAGTATCTCACGGATACTCCAACAGCGAATTGCGAATTGGACCAAATTTCCCACCAAATTCAAAATATGAACCTCAACAACAATTTCGACCCGTTTCTGAACTTCCCAGAACAGAAGTTCATGTAGAAACACTTTCACACGCTTTATTAACTGTAAATTCGAATAATCTTTATTATATCAAAGACATCACAAATAAATTTAAAATTCTTATTGATTCTGGTGCAGGAATTTCGATTTTTAAACCAAAAACGGCAGAAAATTATAAAAGAAGATTTTCTGAAAATATTATTATACAAGGCATAACTGAACAAAAAATTAACATTAATGAATCTGTACTTATACCATTTACCGACAATAATCCACACAAAGTTTACATCCATAATTTGGATATAGAATTTGACGGGCTATTAGGCGCAGACTTTTTAGAACACTACGAATGTATGGTAGATATTAAAAATAAGCGACTAATTACCAATTTCAAAACCGTACCGATATTTAAAGCTACGGGTGACGAAAAGACACAAAATTTACCTTTGCAACCAACTACAAACTCAAATCAAATTCGGAATCAAATTCCATGTAACGTGAAAAATCAAAATTTAATTTCAATCGAACCACGCATGGAAAAAATATTTAAATTAAAATGTAATTTACGGAATACTGAGGCTATACTGTTAGCCCAGGAAAATGAAAAAGTACGCTTACCAAACGCTATTGTCAAAATCGACGACAACGGAGAATTTTTAACATCAATTATAAACGCTAACGCAATTCCCAAAATAATCGATTTCTCGAATCTTAAACTAGAACCAGTTCAAAAATTTAGATCAATTTTTAATTTAAACTCTCAAAATCCGGACAGTCCTCAACATACAGACAGAAATTTCGAAATTAGAAATCAACTACGATTAGAACATTTGAACGAAGAAGAAGCCGAGTTAATAACAGAGCTTTGTCTAAATTTTTCCGATATATTTTATTTAGAAGGCGACAATTTAAGTTTTACTAACGAGATTAAACATTCCATTGATACGAACGATTCTAAACCGGTTTTTACAAAATCTTATCGCTATCCTCATATTCACAAAGAGGAAGTTAAAACTCAGGTCTCTAAAATGCTAGACCAAGGTATAATCAGACCATCAATTTCACCCTGGTCATCCCCGGTTTGGGTTGTACCTAAAAAACTTGACGCCTCCGGTAAACAAAAATGGCGAGTTGTAGTAGACTACAGAAAACTTAACGAACTGACTATTGACGACAAATATCCGCTTCCAAATATTTCGGACCTTCTTGATCAATTAGGCAAGTGCCAATATTTTACCACGTTAGATCTTGCCTCCGGATTCCATCAAATAGAAATCGACGCGAAAGATATTCAAAAAACTGCTTTCACAGTAGAAAACGGTCATTTTGAATTTGTACGAATGCCATTTGGACTGAAAAATGCTCCATCAACATTTCAAAGAGTGATGGACAACATTTTGTTAGGTATCCAAAACGAACGGTGTCTCGTCTACATGGATGACATTATTATTTATTCGCCTACCATTCATGACCACATTTCGCGATTAACGGAAGTATTTAAACGTTTACAAAAAGCCAATCTCAAAATTCAACCGGACAAATGCGAATTTTTACGCAAGGAAGTTGCATATTTAGGCCATCTTATTACTAAGGACGGTGTAAAACCAAATCCCGCTAAAGTCGACGCGATTCTAAATTTTCCTCAACCAAGAAACCCTAAGGAAATAAAATCATTCCTAGGCTTAGCTGGATATTACCGACGTTTTATCCCTAACTTTTCAAAGATATCTAAACCTTTAACAAAATTATTACAAAAAGACATACTTTTTGACTTTGACAATGATTGCTTAAACTCCTTCGAAAATTTGAAACGAGCGTTAACAACAACTCCGATTCTTATTTATCCAAATTTTGACGACGTTTTCATCCTAACTACTGATGCTAGCGCATTTGCCATTGGTTCCGTGCTTTCGCAAGGAAATATAGGCAAAGATTTACCAATAGCTTATGCATCTCGAACTTTATGCGCGGCGGAGACTAAGTATTCAACGATAGAGCGCGAGCTATTAGCTATAGTATGGTCAGTAAAACACTTTAGGCCATATCTATTCGGCAGAAAGTTCAAGTTAGTAACCGATCATCGACCACTTACCTGGCTATTTTCGATAAAAGACCCAGGAAGCAGACTTGCACGTTGGCGACTTAAATTAGAAGAATACGACTATGAAATCATTTACAAACCCGGTAAAACCAATAAAAACGCGGACGCGCTATCGCGAGTAAAAATCAATCACTTTTCAGAATGTTCCAAATTTTATTCGAAAATTCTAGCCGCGAACGAGGACGACGAATCAGAAGATGACGAACCAAACAATGACGAAAACCCGAACAATAACAACAAAATCACTAAAGAACAAATCTCTCAAGAATTTGATATCTTTTGTAATTTGTATAAGACAAAATCCTTAATAGATTATTCTAAAATTCAAATTTCAAACAGACAACTTCTAGACAAGGAACACAAAAATATTATAACATTCTTTCAACAAAATAAATTAGAAGATTTGCATCACAAAATCATTGAGGACATGTTCGAAGAACACCCCGAATTTTATAATAACACTATTAACATTGTCTCAAGCAAATCGGTCAGGCATAGAAAATATTTTATTGTTCCTTTACCTTTTGATGTAGATTCAATAAACGAACATTTATTCATGGTATTGTACAAAAGACAAGACATTTTAGATCTTTCTAAAACATACTATGTAGAAAATAATTTAGATCTTCCAATACTCGAAATGCTATCTTTTATTTTTGCAGAAAAAGACTTGAAAATAGTTATCTGTCAAAATATTGTTAAAACCCCCGATGAAGACGAAATTCCAATTATTTTAGATCAAAACCATTCAGGCAAAAATAACTTACACCGTGGTATTAATGAAACTATTAGAAGGATTCGAGTAAAGTACAGTTGGCGAGGCTTAACTAAAGACGTTGAAAACTTCATAAAAAATTGCGAAACATGCGAAAAAACTAAAGTCTGTCGTAAAAATCTTAGCAATCCTTTAGTAATCACCGAGACTCCAAAAACGCCATTCGAAAGAATTAATGTCGACCTGTTTGAATTTCCCACGCGAAATTACGCTGTTACAATCCGCGACGAATTAACAAAATTTACTCAAGCCTATGCTGTTCCGGATAAATCCGCGAAATCAGTTGTAAATACCTTATTGCTTTACTTTCAACACTACGGTACCCCGTTGAGAATTCATTGTGATTACGGCGGTGAATTTGACAATAAATTATTAAAAGACCTTTGTACGCTCTATGACATAAAACTGACATACTCAAGCGTAGGACATCCCCAATCCAACGGATCTCTCGAGCGATTTCACGCTACATTAGCCGAAATGATAAGAGTCCACAAAACTGAAAATCCGAATGAACATCCTTTCACAATATTACCATACGCAATCATTTGCTATAACAATTCGGTTAACAAAACACACGGCTTCACACCGTACGAACTCATTTTCGGACATACGTCTATTAGACCGCCCGAAACTTTGTACAACCAAAAAGAATTAATAACGAAATATATAAGAGATTTAAACAACAGAATATCTCACTATTATAAAATCGCCCGCAGTCGAACGCAATCTCAAAAGGAGAAAGCGAAAGTTCGCTTTGACAGAAATGTCCCGAAAAATCGACCTGAATACAAAGTTGGTGATAAAGTATATGTGAAAGATTCTCAAATCAAAAACAAACTTCAAAATAAATTTAACGGCCCTTTCAAAATCATAGAAATTTTCCAAAATTCTGCTACTTTATTAAATCTTGAAACAAATCAAGAAACTAAAGTAAACTTCGATAGAATGAAACCATATACTGAAAATTAAATTTATTTTCAGGTTTATCCTGCTGTTCGGATCAGCACTCGCACAATATAAAATAATACCAATAAACAACACTGTTGGTGTATTTTATCACAAAGACACGGACATCGTAGTGACAAACGAAAAATGGACATTACTGGTACATAAAAATATATCATCCCTTAAACTAGCCTTCGATAAGAACCAACGAATTTTAGATACGATTTTGAATACTCTTGACGGTGCTCATCAAAAAATGATCACTTTCAGAAGCGAAGTCAAAACAGATCTTAACCTTTTAACACAAATTTCCAAAACTATAGAATCTAAATTTGATGAAGTATTTCTAGACACGAAGAGATATAAACGCGGAATATTAAATGGTATCGGCACAATTTTCAAATCAATAACCGGAAATCTAGACGCCGAAGATGGCGAATATTACGCTAATTGTATTAATAAATTAAATAACGACGAACACCAGTTAGAAAATCTAATAAAAAACCAAATTTCAGTCACAACATCGGTAATCAAAAACTTCAATTCAACCATTCAAAAATTGCAAATTGACGAAGAAACATTTAATAAAGACATGCAAGAAATCGATCGCACAATCGAAACCATGACGCGAAATATCGAAGCTGTAGAAACAAAACTAATATTCTTACACATTTGTGAACAGTTAATGGCAAGCTATTTGTATATTGAAGATAACTTGAACGATATTCTAAATTCAATAACATTTGCTCGATTGGGAATCATTCATTCTTCAATCATAACTCCCGATCATTTAGTAACAGCATTACAAGAAATTTCACAGAGTTTGCGAAGAAACAATTTGCCTCTTCCAATCAAATTATCGGCAGTTGCTCAATATTTGGATATTATTGAATTAAAAGCATTTCAAGTAGATTCTAACTTAATATTCGTTTTAAAGATACCACTTGTTGAACCTCAAAACTATAATACCTACCGTTTATACCCTATCCCAATATTTGATAACAGAACTGGTCTTCATCATATTTTATCTATTTCTCAAAAATTTATCGCGAGAGATGATGATTCTTTAATGTACATACCAATAACGAATTTAAAAGAATGCAAACCCTTATATTTCGGAACTAAGCTATGCTCGAACCTGTTTGCATACCCTATTGACCAGAATGCCATTTGTGAAGCTAGGATCCTGAAACAACCGATGAAACTTCCCGAAAATTGCCAAACCTCCTTCATTATTAGCCAAGGGTACAATGTTCAAGAACTCGAAGAGAACACGTGGCTCATAATAAATTCCGAACCTCTACATATCACCATTAGCTGCCCGAAGAGAGAACCAGCAACGGAACTGATTAATAAAAATTCAATTATAAAATTACAACCTGGATGTTACGCCTTCGCAGGTATTACCAGGATACAAGCCAGTGCCAAGGACCTTTCCGAAATTAAAGACAATTCCCATCCTGTGCAAATCCCATTTGAATGTTGTAACCAGATGCCCGACAAAATTCAACTACCTAAATTAAAACCATTGAAACTCAATAATTTAAATATCGAAGATTTGGATATTGCTAAAAACAAATTGGAGCAATATTCTAAGGATCTGGACGATCTCATCAACGAACCTTTCGTGACCAAACATATGTCCTGGTTCACGTATTTCACCATCACCTTCATCATTTCCATAATTCTACTTTACGTGTTTTGTAAATGTAGAAGGAAGAGACGTTTACTGAAGATCGAACCCTCTACAGGCGATTCTCCTTCACCTCCTCCAGGACGAAGCAAAACCTTCATGAAATTCCCAAGTTTAATCCCTCCAAGAAAGCGACCCGGTATCAAACCTCAAGAAGAAGATATCGAGTTATCATAGACTTTCCAGTGAACCACTAATTTTTGTTTATTGACTTAAACTTTTATTCTTTCTATTTTTATGCTTATTATTTTATTCACTCAATATTTTATTATTATCTTTGCATTATATTCATTTTGTTTTATTATTACTTTTATATTGTATTCAATTCAAAAGTTGTTGTATAACAATCAACTTTTTTATTAAGGGGGAAGTTGTTATATTAAAAAATAACAGTACGACACTGAGTTATAAGCAAGCTCCTCAGTGGTATCAAGTTACATAAGTTGATAACGACTTCTCTCGGTAATTGCTTATCTTACGTATCAAGTTTCACCTATTGTTTTGTATCCGTTCTCATAGTTTATGCCAAACTGCACATTTGCATTTCCTTTGTTCTCCGTCTAGCTGACACTGCTTTCCTAATATTATAAATATGACCAGCAGACGCATTTGTATTCAGTATTATACTCACCTTTATATTAAAACTTTTAAATCAACAATTACATTTTTTCATTCAGAGTCATCGATGACTCTCTATAACTAAATAAATATTTTTTTAAAACTCAATATCAAAGAATCAAATATAACATTCATACTTGTCTGTAATAGTTTTTTTTTAATTCTTCCAACTACTCGCGAAATTTATTAGCTCCTTACATAGCCCTTCTCTAGTAGCATCTTTATTGAACGTTACTAATTTTGAACATAATGTTTATAGTGCTTCTAAGAGTAAACTTGCCTCATCTTTAATATGATTAAAACTTGAAGGAAATCTTGAGTTAGAAAAGTGGTTGGTCATGCTCTCAATTACAATGTCTAAGATAACATTGTGGACTGTAAATTAATTTATGGAAACTATCCGTAACTGGGTTATCATGAGACACTTCTCCGGGCATTTTATTCACTTCACCCTCCTGATCAGAAGGATGTGTTCGATACAAATAGTTTCTTCTGCACCTTTCCGGGTAAGCTCTTCTGTTGCCCAATTTATAAAAGAATCTGATGTTGATTTTATCCCATCAGTATCTCTTTGTATGCGCTTTAATTGCTGGAGTCGTGGAGTCATATTCAACAAGCTGCTGTGTTTTTAAATGATCGAGGTTTGTAAATATTTTGACAATGGATTTGTAATACTAAATATTCTTAAATATATTTGAGACAACATTATTATTTCGAATTTTTGCAGAGACTCTCAAATTTTTAGCCTTTACTCTCACATCTGTATTAAACTCCTTTCACTGTTTTCAATTTCAAATAGAGACAAAATACCGATCACTTAAAGAGAATCTTTATAACGATTTAAAAATGTCCCGAAAACACGACTAATGACCGTATGTTTGGCCCACCAGCGAGTTTCACCTATTAACTGAGGGTTTTTTAAAATATTTTCTTCTATTTATTAATATTTCACCAAATATTCATTCATTGATATGACTCTTTAACAAATACTGCCAAAGAATTGATTGTATTTAAAAAATATGTTGCAGGACTAGGAGATTTGGTAGCATCGCCTCTGAGGCCGTCTGATCGAAATATACATTTTCGGAGATTTCTATTTTCTAATAGCAATAGGTATTATAAAATAACCGTATGGTACATATTTTCATAAATCTTTATGTATCATGGTCCACAACCAAGAAGAGTATGAACAATATTATGAAGAACTCTTCAATTGTATTTATCATCATTCCAGTGCAACTATCAGCAGGTGTCGATCATCGTGCCGGCGCCAGTGGCGCACTATTGGAGCGGGCCAGCGGGATTCGTCACGGTGTCCCGGTGGGCCAGTCCGCCCCTGGTCCACCCTGTATATTTTCCAGTGAAAGTGTAACCATTTCTTCGGTGGCAGTAGCGTCAGCTACCTACCAAATTGGACTGTTCTTCGTCAAGTAGTTTTTTTAGTTAATGCACCAATAGACAGACCGACAAACAGACAGACTGGCTGACGGAATTGAAAAACCTATTTCTCGTAATTTACATGATCTGAATCGTGAAAATCCGAAAAAATCTCGAAGGGTGATTTCTTCTCGAATACGATACTTCCCTTCAGTATGCGAATCAAAATCAGGCCTTGTATCTTCCGCAACTATCAAAGGCGTACTGAAAATCCCTCACAGAATTAGTAGTTTTCTAACTGAAAGTTAATCAACGTCTTAATGTAATTTCACCCAGGTTGTCATGTTCGAGTCAAACCCCCCCCCCCCGTTTTGACGTCTCATATTTTAAATTTTGAGGTAGAATTTTCTAATTTTTGTTTTTTTTTAATTCCATTCGATTGAAAACAATCCCATACAGCACAAGGACATCCTCAGAACATACTGGGGACAACTTTTCAGGATATATGGGATATCCTGGGAAGATCCCATTATCACCTTAGGATGTCCGTAGGATATCCAAATGGGACAGTTCGGGCTTTGCTGATGACGTCCTCAGGACATCAGTACGGGTGTGTACAAGACATCATCAGCTCTTATATGGGTTATGCCTGGGCTTTCCTAAGAACAACCTGAGGACATTGATCGGACTTTATATAGGACAATCCCAGTTTTTTAGGGTTTTTTGGATATTTCTAAAGACAGCAAAAAAATACATATTATTTTATAGGATCGTTGCTTTTAAACCGAGCCAATAAGCGAGGGCAAAGGAAGACAAGTTTATATAATGGCAGAGGTAAAATGACTAATAAAAATGTGATACATATATGTACAACTCCATACACATATTTGTATCTATCAATTGGCTTATATCACTTTAAAAGTAAATCTACCAAACTAATAGAGGTTATATATAATGAAATAGGTCGATAAATCAAAATTTTATGGTAAATACTTTAATTTTTGATATGTTACTTTGAAGTATTTGAACACGATTAATGAAAGAAATTTTTTTTTTCAACCCCGAGAAGGGGTGAAAAAAAATATAACAAAGTGTTTTTTCAAAAGTACTCAAAATTTCTAAAAGATAGTAAAACAAGTTTCAAATAAAAATTGTAAAAGCATGAAATATTACATAAAAATTGATCTCTTGCCTTTTTTGGTATTATTAAAATCAATAGAGTTTAATGTGGTTAGAAGTTATAAGGGATGAATGTACAACTTTAAAAAATCATAGCGTGCTGAAAAGTTATAATGAATTTAAAAAAAATTCCATTCACTCAGAAAAATATAAAGGATAACGTATCTGACAATAACATCTGCGGACAATATCCAATCACATTTTCTCCTTTTAGATAAGTAATATAATAAATACAAAGATATAACATAGCAGCATTATATTTATGAAATATTTAACGTAATCTTATTTGTCGAAAGAACTTTAAAATTAACGTGGAAAAGACATTGACGCATGGCAGATTTCTTAGAACTTTCGACTTGTCACGAAAAGGCGGTTAATTCAAAACACAGTAAATGTATTAAAACCAAATTATAAATAACTGCTATCTAAATAAGATATACATTTTTAATACATTTTTAATAAATTATTTGTACTGGAGGGGATTATCAAATAGAACAAACAAATAAGTTTTTAGAAGCAAATTTTACAAACCAATAAAAGACACAAAATAAATAGCCTCAAAATAACATATATACTTTTCATTATTTTTGTTGTTGAAATCTCTAGGACTTGCCCAGGATATTCCTACAGTGGATATTTTGTTAGGTTTTTAATATCTTTGCGGGATATTACTAGGACATCCTGCCAGGATTTGTCTAGGATATCCCCATTTGGGATATTCTCAGGTTGTATATATTTTATTGGGATATCCTAAGGATATCCTGAGGAATGTTGTCCTCGATTGGGATATACGTGACCAAATGTGGATATCCTAGGGATGTCATGTACTGTGTGGGATAGTATACGTAGATGTAAATAATGTGATGTCACAAAAGTTTGACCCCCTCCTCCCCTCTTGTCACGCTCTGTCACACTTTATGGAACCCCTCCACCCCCCTCAAAGTGTGACGTAATTAATGGATGGCCCTTTTCCCGAGGTGCTTAGGGCCACGTTAATAAATATTTATAAAACCAATAGTATAAATAACTGACGACTGTAGTTTACAACATTTATGATTAGTTGAATGTTTATCCTTGACCTTGATCCATCGTTTCATAACCGGCTGGCGGGCCGAAAGATCTCCTGGTCTGTTGCATGTTACTTCAATTTTAAATAGACTTTCGCTGTATCACCGGCTGGCCAACAGATCTGTCGCATGACGTTTCATTTATTCTTAGACGGTCCCCATAAATATTTTTAATATTAAAAGAAAGTTTGTCACGTCATCATGATCAAACTCTTCACTCTTTCATGTGGCTAAAAATAGTTTCAATCGGTAAAGAAATAAATAAATTATAATTCCTGACTTTTGGTACCAATATGTTTCATTGAAAATATAACTATTTGAGCGAAAAAAATCCAATTCAGTTAAAATAGTGTAGTAAACGGAGCAGTACACTTTTAATACATCTACATTGTGACATTATAAGTACGTCCAGTATTTACTTACATCTTCACTTTAAAATATCGTGTTTAATAATTAAAGAAGTTTTCATAGACTACAAGAAAACAGTGTTAAAAAAATACATACAAAATTCTAACATTGTAACATATTTTATTGTGTGTCAGTCAGCGTACACTAATATAAGACACCATCGAAAATAAACATTCGTTGCTTATAAACAAACCAAACCCATTCCAATATAGCAAAGTAAATAAACATATCTTCTGCGAAAATAAATCATTAAAATCTCCATAAATACATTTGGAATCATCAACGTATTCTCTTTAATGGACACTTCGGAGAATATTAACTATGCAATATGCAAGCAAGACGTAATAATTGAATTAACCATGCGATGAGTTCGAGATAAATTTTCTAAAGAGGTATATCCGGTTCAA
Organism: Stenurella melanura; assembly: GCA_963583905.1. Classification (NCBI taxonomy): domain Eukaryota; kingdom Metazoa; phylum Arthropoda; class Insecta; order Coleoptera; family Cerambycidae; genus Stenurella; species Stenurella melanura. The sequence continues at coordinate 203,290,675 of OY757309.1, forward strand.
ACGTGGAACAATCACGGTAACACGACCATACGGGCGATGAAATAAAAACACTGCAACCGTACCATATGATTGTTTTATGCGTTCGTGCCATTAAAAAAGCAAAACAAGCAGTGCACGGCACAGAAAAAATACCCTAACATCCGGTTTTCAGGCGTTAACTAGAGTTTAACATAACATGACTCGTTTGTAGTGTAATTAATAATTTATAATCTGGTATATTATATGCCAACAAATTTCATACAAGGCAGCAAATGAATTATGCGACAATACGACAATTATGACTACATCGCAATTAGCAGAATAGATAAAGATATTTAAAAGAGATGATAGATACAAATATGTAACAAGCTAACCATTATACTCTTCGCCGATTTACTGCACTTTTTATGTATTTGTTGCACATTCTATATGATACTCTTCGCAGTTTTTTTTGGTAAATAACACAGCCACTCAAAAAAATTTTTGTTTGTGATCTGGCAGTCTGACCATGTTTACTGTATGTTTTTGGGGTCACTGAATCCGAATCCGAGGTCTATGTAACCCCATCACATCAGGATTTTGCTATAACCTCAAAAAACCCATAATTTAAGCGATTTCGACATCTCTTGACATAAATCGCTGTAACTTTCTCTAGAAAAAAATGACGCCCTCTTTTCGGCCAGACTGTTCGCAAATTAAATTTACAATCCGATGACGTCAGGCACGACAATTTTTCGGTGCCTTTTAAGTGAGATATCGGCCGCCAAAGTGAGAGGTCCGAAGATTTTGCTTCTCCAGTGACATGGTTCACTTTCGAGGGTCATTTCAGCCAAACGAAAGCTAGCAAGAATCTGATGTAAAAATTTAGAGGTATATAGAAAGACGTGAGAAATCGAGAGGCGCTAGCCAGAGGTCAGTACATACCTTGGATTTCGAGATGTGGACGTTCGAAGTTACCAGAAGGTAAAAATCAAATTATTTACTGTTTCTCGAAGCCATATCTCGAAAACGAAACGAGATACAGTGTTGCGGTTTGCATCATTCCATTTCTCTCGCTTTCCTACATACCTCTGATTTCTTTCAGATTATTTCCGGCACATTTTTTTGCAAAATTTCTAAGGTAAAGGCATCTAGAAAATTCAGGAATATGTAGGAGGGCGAGATAAATCGAATGGCGCAAATCGTAGCTCTGTATCTCGTTTCATTTTCGAGATATGGCCTCGGGAAGCAGTAAAAAAATTCGATTTTCACCTTCCAGTTATTTCTAGCGGCCATATCTCGAAAACCAAGGCAGATACCGACCTCCGGCTTGCACCACTCGATTTCACAAGTCTTTCTACGTACTTCTGAGTTTTCAGATTCTTGCTAGCTTTCGTTTGGTAGAAATGATCCTCGAAGCTGGGCCGTGTCGCTCGTGAAGCGAAATCCTCGGACCTCTCACTTTGGTGGCCGACATCTCACTTAAAAAGCACCGAAAAAATATCGTGCCGCACATCATCGGATTGGAAATATAATTCGTAATCGATTTAGCATAAATAAAACGAGGTCACTTTTGTCTACAAAAAGTTTCAGGGATTTATGTGAAAAGATGTTGATATCGCTTAAATTATAGGATTTTTGAGGTTATGGCAAAATTCTGATGTGATGGAGTTAAATAAACCTCGGATTCGGATTCAGCGACCCCAAAAATATAGGTATAGTAAACATGGCCAGACCCTAGATCAGAAAAGAATCTTTTTTGTGTGGCAGTGTAATCCACTGATTTACGGCCGCTTTCACCCTTTATCAGAGGATCAACACTAAACCTTCGTTAAAAATGAAATCTCGTTTGCATCGCTCGTTAATATTGGATTAAGGTGGCCATTCCCTAGAAAGAGATGTCCAATAGGGAAACATTTGTTATTTTTTTGGCCATAATTTTATTTCTTAGTACGTATATTTAAAAGAACTATAAGAGTACCTAAGAAGAACCATAACAAGACTATTACTATGAATTTTTACTCAATAATTTCAGTGGTTTGCAAAATAGTTACATTTCAATTTAAAAACTATGCTAATTTTCCCATTTCGTAGTTTTAAATGTAACTATTTTGCAAACCATTGAAATTATTGAGTTAAAATTCATAGTAATAGTTTTGTTATGGTTCTACTTAGGTAGTCTTATAGTTTTTTTTAAATATTCCTCCTAGGAAAGAAAAGTTATGGCCGAAAATAATAAATATTTCCCTATCGGATTTCTTTTTCTAGGGAATGGCCACCTTAAATCGGCTTGAACCAAGTTTAATGTAAACCACCAAAGTTGGTCGCTTAAAGTACGTTTAATATTACTTGTAGTTTCATAACCTCAGTTTTTAGTATGTTTTCATTGTTTTGACACTTTATCAGATGAAGTTGTTTTATATGTGTTGTGTTATTTAAAATTGTGAGACAGATTCCGACTCCGACATTGATATCTTCAGTGACGACTTAGATGTAATGGAGATCATAGATCAGTGTCGGTACGTTCGGTCCACCACCCGTGAGATTTATTTCTTTTTTTTTCTTTTGCAACATTCTTGCGCATTTTCTTCTTTTCATTTTCATAGGAACGTTTGAGGCACTCAACAGATCTATAACATCTATTTGTAGTTATTGCGTTGAACTGATTCGTTATTATACTCCTCGCAAATACAAAACAAACGAAGAGTATATTGCATTCGATAGGCACATTTCTAAAACCGGTAATATTGCCCGCAGAGAAAAAAAAATTCATATCACTGTGTTGGTGATCGAATTCCGAACAACTTTCAAAATGTCCGTCTGCCTGCCTGCCCGTCTGTCCGTCCGTCCGTCTGCCTGTCCGTCCGTCTGTCTGTCCGTCCGTCAGATCTCTTGTAAGCACGATAACTTAAGAACCAAAAGTCCTATTGTATTGAAATTCAGACAGTAAGTTTGTGTTAGCTAGAGGACTAACCCTATTGTGATTTTGAACAAAATCGATCAATAAATAAAAAAGTTATAAATTTTAAATAAAAAAGTTACAAATTTTTAAAATAAAAAAAAAATTGTCATTTTTATTTTATGTTTTGTAATTAAACTAAAAATGTCTAAAACTAACATTATTTACAAAAAAACTGCGAAGAGTATCATATAGAATGTGCAACAATTATATAAAAAGTGCAGTAAATTGGCGAAGAGTATAACGGTTAGCTTGTTTTTATCCGAATATTCTCTTGGAATGTTACATTGTTTGTCAGTTTATTTTCTAATACATGCCTATATTTTGTGGCTGTATTTATCAGCAACGATTTTTCTTCCCGTGAAAAATTAGCTACTATTTTTGTTTTCCATATATACAAAAATGTTATAAAAATAAATATTTGACAATATTCAAGGAAAATTAGGTTATAATTTTATAAAGAGCAGTTAGCCAAATACCAAATTCCCCTAAATACACAAGATGAGAGGTAAATCCTGGTTTAAAAATTAAACCTGGATTACTTATTAATCACTTAAAATGAAAACGACGCAAGTGGCCGTTAATCGGTATGTTTTGCTTACTTAGCAAAACGTTTAGTTAATTCGATGCATAGTGCGTTAAGTGTGATGTAAAATAAAATAGGATATAGGAATCATAACGAGTGTTTCACGGTGGACTGTAATCAATTTGAACAAATTTATTTAGCAATAACTTTAATGGCCTTTTACTTGGGAAACTTCGTCTATTCGTTACTTAAAGTATACGCACGAATTAGTGCCAGTCTATATTCTCAATTAGGTACAAGTCAAGGTATGGATTTGAATACAGTATATTGAGTTCTTTATTTAGTAAATACCAATGAAACGATAAAATGCTAGATCCATCTTTTTTATATTATCTTACATCGAACGTAATGCACTGTGCGTTGAATTAACATGTTTTGTTAAAAAACAAAACACAACAATTAAATCTATATCTATCTATAGACTGTTGTTTTTGATAATATAATTTCTTTTTATTATTATTGCCATGATCACAATTAAAATATGTTTACATTTGTAATGCTTTTTGGGGGAAATACATTATGCTAGAAGATCTGAAATTGTTCTTCACAATACTTTAATCTTCATTAGAATGTTCCGTATCTAAACGTTTAAACAAACATTAAAAAAAATGTGCAATAGAATAAAATGATGATCAATTCCGTATTTTTATTGTTTGAATTACACCATTAACAACAATACTGACTTATACACCGAATCATTTCCATATATAATTCAAATTGTCAATTCCTTAAGTAGAGAGATCCATCCTGAAGACAATATTTTAACGACTACTATATACATTCAAAGTGACTCACTATGTTAATCTACTTTGTGAAAGGAAAACGGCATGTGTTTAATGACGTTACAAACTAATATTATTATAAATTATTATAATTATTTTTAATAGAGGTGGACTTTAAATGGTCTCAATCAATAAAGTATTTACTTTATGGCAGTCAGCCATGTTCGGAATCAAGCTGGGAGAATGTTTCCTGTTCTTTTATTAGATATTAAAATATCGAACAAAATGACTGTAAAAAATGACATGCGGACGTTTATGACACGGCCGCTTTATCGATAAATGGGAGGAAAAATGTACGCCAGTAAACATAAGAAACTGTATCTTTATACGAGAGTGCAGACTTTTTATTTACTTTTTATGACTTCGGTTATGGGTATTATCAATTTCCTTCCATTTCACGCATTATCTTTATTGAGATTGGGTGGTGTCACTAAATTTAGTGTATCAACTTAAAATTTCGCGAATTCTTGAATGATTGAAATCCATCGGCTTTCTAAAATAAACGGTTAAAAATCGAAAAATTTTAATTAAAGGACTTATATGGGCTGGATGCACTTGACGAGATACTATAAAGAAATTCAATTTAATAGTATTTTATGAGACCATCACTTGAAAGAAATGAAATGTGAAAGAAGTTATTACAGACTGCTATTTTTAGCACTGCAGTGGATATTTTTGTAAATATATTTGTACCTGGCGCCACGTCTTGTCAAGGAAATGAAAATGCCAACAATAACAAATCATACTCATATTACGACAACGAAGAATGCATTTTTATGCTTGTGCCGGGTAAAACAATATTTTTATGTGAAGCAAATAATTGTTGTCTAATTTTCAGGCATTTTTCTCTTAGTTCTTTTGACTATACCTCCCGGATCCCGAAGATAAAGCGTAATATCGGGAACGGTGGTTATATACATCTTCTGTGTAACACATTAGTAGCGCTAATCGATGTGACAACGTTGTTGTAACGTCGCAAAACTATAAGGCTGATTTTGGTCGTCGATTAATGTTTGTTAGAAGTTCGATTACTAGTCATATTTGGTATGGTTAGAAAACATTTCAAAGTTTCATTAATCACTTAACATATATTTGAATCGCTCCCATACATCCTTAAGAAACCGATTAACTTCATAAGATCGATATACTTGAAACTGAATGATTTGATTTATCATTCAATATTTTTAAATGCGTGAAGAAATGAAAGCAAACGTATGAAGCAGTACACTCAAACAAATCTATTTCTAAAACTCAACTTACCGTGGATAGAATTACTCGTGGAATGTTGGAGGGAATAGAGGTACTCCATGTGTGTAGGAAGTCGGTAAGCAGGATGCAACTCTCTGCCTAGAAGGAGACCACTTCCAGGTGTACCACCAACACTGAAACGAAAAGAAAGGTTACATATTATATTAAGATTTTAAAAAGTCCTGACTATTGTCCCTAGCTAAGGTGATTAATCAAATTTTAAGACAGATTCATGGATTGGATTCTATCTAGTAACAAAGCTTGTGGGGAAAACGTTCTTGTATATGACTATATGATGCATTAGAAGGGTGTACTAGGACATGTTTGTGCATATTAAGGCCAAATCACAACATACTAAAGGACTCGTTATGGGTGGGTGAGGTTGCTTTTGGTTACTAGAGTATTCTCATTCATTTAAGTTTTTAAAATCTAAGACTCAAATAACCACGATTAAAATGTACGGCGTTTGGTTGTTGCAGAAATGGAGTGCATAGATGTGTCATCAGTAAAGTGGTATGGAGATGTTACAAAATTGAATCTAAGTTCAAAATAATAGAAGGCGGTATGTGTAGACCAAGTTAAAATATAAACCAGCTTTATCCAAAATCAGAATTAACGATTACGATAGTAATAACAATCGCAACCTTGGATTTTGATTCTTAATCAAACTGATATAGGTTTAAACTTGATATGACCCACCCTTAAGAGATTTACGACCCGTTTATGTGCAACGTATTCACCACTTAATGTGAGAATTTATGGCTGAAAAGTTCAAAATTCACAAAGAAATGTGAACAATGAATACGAGCACGAAGACATTAGGGTACCAACTATTTTATTAAAAGTTTTGAAATGATAAAGGACGTCTAGAAACAGTTAGCTTTGAAAGTAACAGTCTTTCTTTAACACGTTGCACTGTTGCAATTATTATCATTAAATTATGAAACTGTCAGAACCTCATGATATAAGTGATTAGGTAGTTTTCATGTAATTTTCATTGGTTATTTAATACAGGCATGATTAGAAATTAATGAATTTAATAGCCATGACGCATTTTTAAAAATATTCAAATTAAACTGCCTTGAAAATAAATCTCCAAACAGCTTGGTGACACCCAAGGGTTTACGTATCTTTGATACAGAAAACCCTACTATTCATAGTAATGGTAATGGTTGAAAATGAAAAATCCCTTTCTAACAATTATGAAAATGTGCGGATCATTATAATATCAATAACTACTTTTTTTTTCCTTCTTCAATTCTTTGGGACTTCCTGCCACATGTATGTTTTCTTTCTAAGCGGTGCTAGGGGAATCTACAAAATATATCACAATTAACCAGTATTTTACTGGTAAAAAACCTCTACGCCTGTGACGTTTACGTCAAAGGATCAGTTAAAGGTTGGTTTTTATAAATAAACAACACAAATAAGTATAAAAACTTGAAATTAAATATTTCGCCGACGTTTCGGAAATCTAATCTGTTTCCTTTTTCAAGGCTTTTTTTTTGAAAAATCTTTTTTGCTGTGTATAACAAATACACAGCTCTAAGAATGTTTGTTATATTCAATATCCATAGATACTTACTATTTACATAGAACTGTTGATATAGTTAACAGTTTTTTAGTTTCTATACAATGTTAAGTTTGTGAAGTTCTTCTTTTAACATTGGTAGCCAAGTTGTTTTTACCAGTAAAATACTGGTTAATTGTGATATATTTTGTAGATTCCCCTAGCACCGCTTAGAAAGAAAACATACATGTGGCAGGAAGTCCCAAAGAATTGAAGAAGGAAAAAAATTAAGATAATGCCACAAATAACATTTAGACAATATCAATAACTACTTTTTGAGAGTTTAGACTAGATTGGAATTATCTACGCCAAACGCGCATTTATAGGTTTTGCATAAAGTAACTCAATAAAATTTAAGAACGAAGGTTGAATTTGTGAAAAGTTTGCTTTTTAAAATTTTTAAATTTTTTAAACATTATGAAATATAACTTCACCGTCGAGATATTAATTGCATATTAACATTTACATTTGTATCGTTCGTTAATTGGTGTATTTTCGTTCTATAATGTATCACCAGTAATTAAGGGACAATTCACAAAATTAACTATTTTGAATCCCCTTCTCCGACCTTGTAATACCTTTAATTTTTTATGAAACCTCCCTTTAATGGATGGTCGTTTGCAACGTCTCCCTGCGTCCCCTTATTACGTGTTCTGTTGATTAGTTTGCCACGAGAGATGGAACTTAAGATGTTTAATATAATAATTTTTCATTCAACTTTTTTTTCCAAAACGTTGATTCGATTCAGTTTTGATTCGTTGACTAACGCCGTGGATAGACGTATTGTAGGACACTCCCGAAAAGGCGCTAAAAAATCAGTTAAAACCCCGTTAAACTCGATAAAATTTAAGCCACTAGTAGGCCAAGAAATTCTGCGTAAAATGAAGTGTCACAATAGAAAAACAAAGTTCATATGGAATTAATATTTGAAAATTACTTGTACTTTTTTAATAGTATCAAAAATAAACAAGTGTAAGTGGCAGTGCCTTTCAAGTGGCTTATTGCGGTAGAGAAAGCTGAGCAATAATGCAAGTAGGGTAGGAATCCTACAGAACAAAGAGGGAAGCTGCTAACATAAGCACGTAGACGAAGAGATAAGTTCTATTTATTTATTTATTTATTAGTTTATTATCCTTGTCACATGGTCCATATTTTGAGATTATTTACGGAAAACAAAAATCTCTTAGGTCAAAAGAGTTGGGGTCTGCTTGATATACAGAGCGTCTCAAATATTCTTCTAGATCTCTTTTTTATTTTTTGCAGACTTTTACTTTTTATTTTGCTTTACCTTGGTGGATCGGTATACAAGGTGTCTCAAATGTTCTCTCGGGGCTCTTCCTTGCACTTCCACAGTAAACGACTATTCACTTGTGGAGCGGTTAATAAATAAAAGGGCAGGCGGACATGAGGAGGTGCACACTGCTAGATTCAGAAACAGAAGGAACAGAAGACTATGAAGAAGAACGAATAAGGAGATGATGATAGATGGAAACTTAAAAGACGCCTATATTTCCCATCCGATGATGATAGATGGAAACTTAAAAGAAGCATAGAAACTTGAATGAAGCATCTCACAAACACCTACACTTCCCCTCCTATTTTCCTACCCCATGCGTCAAGTGGCTCTCGCCGCTAGCAACAAGCATGTCCCAATCCAATTCAGCATATGCAACCGGTCCGGCGGATATAAAAATATCCAGATTGGATGTTCGGAAGCGGCAGCAATGCCTACCTTACGCTGGCAAATCAATCAATCAATCAATCAAAACGTTGATTCTATTCAGTTTAAACAAAACCCTATCCCCATTGTTCCTTTTGTTGAATTTTCGGTACCCGTGCCCCGAAAAATGAACGTATTTGTTGAATCTTAAGAACATTCATCTTCAACGGAAGTGGTATGTATAGCCTATTTTAAGATGTAATAAAGACTCTACATTCTTAATTTATTTCTGATTACGTAAACATAACAAAGTAACCGAGGCAAATATTTATTTTAGATGCTTTACCTACTGCTGATGCATCTGAGTTGTTAATTGTGTAGGGTTTTAAAAACACTGACTACATAAACGACAGCGAGCTTTTATGAGGGAATAAAAGTTATAACCAGACTACATTATCAGGTGTGTCGTGCACCAGTCGACCAAATGAACCATTTATTTGATGAAATCTGACGAATCTTTTAAGAAAGCGTAAGGTTCAACAGTGCAAGTATAAAGTACCTTGCATAAAACAACTATAGGATGTAGATCGTATTTGAATGTTCAACTCGCACCCATGGTGTGGGTGTTTTATACAGTTGTCTCCAAACAAAGAACAGAAAAAGTCTTTAGTGTCCTTTCATTAGCATTCACAATTGTATAATTTGACAATTTGTTTACAAGCTTCACGAATGTTTACGCTGTAAATTATATCTGACGTTTACGGATAAATATTTATATCAAAGGAATGAATATCTTCTTTAAAAATGATCCTACACTTCCTCGCTACATAATTTATTAACTCTAGGTCGTTGCCCCAGCCATCTTTTAAAGGGTAGCCTTCATACATAGACATTTAATTGGTTTCGTTCTCTATGCGATTCGTTGTCCCATATTCCTGACCAGTTTATTATTAGTTGAGAGGAATTCAACATCATTTATAACTGCACTTTACTTTGGCTATCGGATTAATCAGAGAACAACTTAACTTATTTTTACATAGATGTGTATCGGATATGTGACAAGTAGTATGCATTTAAAACGGTCGTGACGTAATTGCCGTTACCAAATTGAAATTCATCAATCAAATCACCGATCAATTGATATGCACAAACGTAAAATATTTCGTGAAGCAATGTTTCAAGTTCCAACAACAATTCTCAATGACAAATATATAATACAGATATATAAAAACGATAATGCCGTCCTACTTACTGGTTAACATACTATTAATGATAACTGAAACGAGAAAAGTAATATGAGATTGTTATTTCCTTTGAGTTGAATCGACTATTATGCATAGATTTGGGTTGTATTCATAATCAAAATAATAAAAACCTAAAATGTGCTATAAGATCAACTGTGCAGTATCAAAGGCAAAATTCTGGAGAAAAATCATCCCACTTAAGAGTGGTCAGATGTCAACGAATTGCATATAAAGTATGCGATGTAAACTTGGAAAATTCTATGTAAGTGGGATATATAGATCATTAAAAGTTCGAATGAGTGTACTTATTCTAACGTCACTCCATGTCTATATTGTCGGTAATTGTGATAATTCTGGAAATCAGTTTAAAATAAAGACTTTCAAACTAGCCAGAATCAAACTTGTTCTTAACTGACAGCCAGTTTCATTTTCACAAAACAGATGTACCTTTCAATCTGTACAAACTGTTACGGAAAATGGTTTTGAGAAGGATGAACGCATAGAGATAACAATTTATAACCTCGCATACGTTTTCGGACTGTGTATCCCGGGTATTTACTTCTTGACAAACAAACGTATAATATATATGAAAAGCAATTCGTTGTCTTATTAAGTGTTATTAAATAAACCGACATCTGTTCTTACGTAAAATTGTACAAATCTGTTTCAATATGGTCTGCCGCAAGGATCCGTACTTGGGCCATTTCTTTTCATAATATGCATTAATGATCTCTTTAATTTTATGTCTTCGCGCAAATGCGTCTTATTCGCTCGCAGCAAACAACTGGTTTGTTATTAATGAACTAATAAGTTAAATGAAGGTTATCTCAAATGATAATATTCTCTTCCAAAGTAATTATTATAAATAAGGACAGCGCGAGTGTTATTGTTAGGCCATAAATTGTCTTACATTATTTTTCGACTAAGTAACTAGTACTGATACTCTCAGGATGACATATTCCTCTCCCTCCTCCTTGATGAGTTATGGTATTATACATTGGGGGAACTCATCCAGTTCCATAAAAATGTTTAGATTTCACCAACGTCGTCTAGTTAATATAAGTCACAGACAGCCCTTGTCATACCATTTCTTGTTGGATATGGTACTACTATGCCTTTACCTTCCGATTTATTTTATATTATTGGAAATACACAAAAACATTGACAAATTTTCTGCCATTTCATAACCACAACTTCAGATCGTCAACTTACTAAGGAACCAAAGGGCCAACTATCACCTAACAGAATTCATTAAATTTAGATATAAGCATAACATTTTTCAAAATTAAAGATACCTACTTAAATATTTCCAAGGTACTACATTTTCAAAGTATGTATTAAAACATTCTTTTTGGGAAAAATAATTTTTCGAAACTACCCACCATTTTTAAAAATGAATTATTATTTGTTTGCTTATAATTGTATTGAAACATATTCTTTATAGGATTTTACAAACAGCAGAAAAAATAACCAGAATAAGGGCGAAAACGTTTCAAAGGCTAAGAAACAGAATGATAATTTCATGAAAATGTAATCCATTAGAATGAAATTTTTTTAAGACAAGGTAGATAAATAAATTCATTTTAGCCCTTCGTTCTCATTTTTAACTGAATCTCTGCCTGGCCGTAGGGGACTGTATGGATGCTAGTGTTAAATTCATTTTAGGATTTTAATTTGCTAGCATAACCAGAACTCAGGTTATCGAAAGAATGCAAAGATTTCATTAATATTTTTACACAAAGTTTTTCTTTTAGTTATAGATAGTTATTTTTTCTGCTGTTTGCGAAATCCCATAAAGAATATGTTTCGTTACAATTATAAGCAAACGAGTATATAGGCTCCAATACTAGTTAGCTAATAGATAGGTGAGGTTGTTTTTATCAGTCAATGTCAAATATAATTATTTCACACTTATTCATAGAAATTGTCTTGGTTTTGCATGAAACATTTTTATAAGTGGCTTTATGTCTTTCTGATGAGCTGCAGAATAAGGGAGAAAAACGTTTCAAAGGCTAAGCATTTTCAAGAAACAGAATGATAGATTTCATGAAAATGTAATCCATTAGAATGAACATTTTTTAAGACAAGGTAGATAAATAAATCCATTTTAGGCCTTTGTTCTCATTTTTAACGGAATCCTCATGATCGTAGGGGTTAGGTAGATACTAATTTAATCTGCATGGCCGCAGGGGACTGCGTGGATGCTAGTGTTAAAATGAGAATTGTCAAATAAGAAATTAGACAAATTCATTTTAGGATTTTAATTTGCTAGCATAACCAGAATTCAGGTTATCGAAAGAATGCAAAGATTTCATTAATATTTTTACACAAAGTGTTTCTTTTAGTTATAGATAGTTATTTTTTCTGCTGTTTGCAAAATCCTATAAAGAATATGTTTCAATACCCACCATTTCTAAGAGTTAGTTTTTTAAAATTTGGTTTCTCACTTCTGAAGAGTATATATTTTACATTTATGTATTTTATTTTGTTTTGTATTATTATGATTTGTACAAAACAATTTACGTTTGTAAACGTACGAACTAAATTAAATTCTGAACAGTGAAAACTTTAAAGTCCACATTACCACGTCATGTTCCAAATACTACACTTAGCCACGAGCGAAAATTGTGTACTATGAGACGTATTCTAATATTTCTAAGTAAAGAAGAGGCAAGCGTTTTTATTCAAATGAATAATAACTATTTCTATCAGTTCCATTTTATTTGTCGAAACGTGACTTCCTTTCCTTAAAACGGAAATAAGCAAAGGAAATATTAAAATGAGCACGTTTTCTCTGATATTCCGTACATTATGTGGTTAAATTAACGAGTGATAAATTATCAAACTTCATTCTAAGCAAGTTAAATCAAAAAACTATACATATCTTTCTTATAGAGCATACAATTATCCACCTATTTTTTATTTGGTGAGTGGCGAAGTTTTGAGCACGTCTGATGTTCGCAACCTGTTAACTCGTGATTTTTTCCTTTTCTTCATTAAGTTCGTGAAATGACGCATTGTCTTTTGAAAACTTTTAAGCGCATTATAAATGATGCAAAGAATTGTCAAAAGACATTTAAAAAACCCACGTATTTAAAACCAAGAATTTCATGGATCATTTTGCCATATAATGAAAGAACAATTTCTTGCCCTATATTTCGAGATATTTAAAACAATGAGAATTAAATAAAAATCGCGATTTTTGTTGACAACGTTTTATTCAGTTGCCCCATTGCCATAATCGACAGGAGTCCAATTACAGGATGAATAGAACAGCCCCAATTGCAAATTAATTAAAATAAAAAACCATGATAGAATATAAACAAAAACAATTATACACACAGAAACTATGAACTTATAGGATAATAATATACGTATGTGGTAAAAAAACAAAAAAACAAGAAGCATGGCAATATAAATAATTCTTAGTAAAAATATATATTTATTTGTTCTTGAAGGGTTGATGCAAAATATGAAAGTTGACTTTCCAGCTTTGTATAGTTGATATACATTTGATACAACGATGATGATATAAAAGTTTTGTTTAATCAATTCCTATTTCTAGATGAAATTCTAGATATTTTACAAGCAATCTGATTGCAGGGTCTGATACAATCGAAGCGATTATTTATAATTTTATACAAAACTTTACAGAAACATCTACTCTCCTTTATGTAATTAGTAAACGTCAAGGCGAAGTTACAAGAATTTGTGGGTAATTCAATTTGTAGATAATTACTATCAATTATATAGATAGCCGATTTGAGAGACCTACGTTGTGTTTTCTATGCTAGAAAATATGAACATTGTAAGTGGAGCTTCAATCCATTGATGTATAATTTACAAGGGATCTTACACATGTAACGGAGAAAGTCATGTTCATAAACCTGAATCCCTTCCAGTACCCCAAAATCGATGCACTTCCACTTAAAAAATTGAGTAAACCAGGTTTTCTTAATTATCAGCTTAATTGGACTACGGATTAATATTTTGAACATATCGGTTGAAAATAGAAAAGAAATATAAAAGTTTTTACTGTTTCCTGAACTACAAAATATTTTTTACAGTTGTTATCATCATGGTTTAAATATTTGGAAACAGTAACTGATTTTGTTTCACAATTTATTTATTTTTAATTAACTATAGTTAAGACGAAGGTTCTTTCAACAAATTTTGCTTTTGATACTGCAAATTTGATGTTATATTCTGTTTTGGCCTTTTGTATTCTATATTCTCTAAATAAAACATAAGCAACAATAATGTAAATTATTTCCACTGCTTACTATTTGGGTCTATTTCAAATTAATATAAAGTCTGAATTCATTGACCAATTTGAACGCTTCTTATATTGCTTAATTTGAATTGTTTCGGGAACCCAACTAATTACGTTGACCGCAATAGTTTTAAATATTTTATACAATGTTTTGCTCGGCGTTTACCTTTTAACTTTCAAAATTCAAATAACTTGGATAAACCATGACTAACCTAAACATCCGAATATTTTTTTTTGTGTTATTTACTTCTTTCGTATATATTTCAACGCTAAATAATCCTAACTGTTAGTGAAGTTTTTCCTATATTGTCTTTTCTAATTATTTTTATTTTTGCCTTACTATATACGCAGGAAGTCTTGTAGTGTGTAACGATTTGCTTTTGAGTTCTTACTGAATTCACATATTTTCCACAAAAAGTGGTTTTTAATCGCCAGTTATACAATGGCAGTAAAAAACACATTGAATTTATTCAGGAAACATCTATTCAATAAAATTGAAAATCCAATTAAAATATTAATCGTACTTCTGTGACAACCAACATTTGGTTATGAAAACAAGAAGGAACTCACTTAATAACAAGTATATAGTTCTATTTAGAACTTATAGTTATTGTTGCTATTTAAGAACAGTTTATATTTATGGCAATATTAAATAATAGATAATTTGTAGGTCTTTTTCCCTGAAAGATTTAATTTCCAAGGAAATTTTAAAGTCGCTGGGAAAGAAGAAATGCACTTTATCTAGTTAGTTTTATCGTTAGGCTAATGTATATCACCAATAGCAGCTGTGCTAGGTGTGAACCTAAAGATGCACCAGATGTAATAGATATAACGTTAGGTTTGTTAACTATTACTAGTTTTGAACTATTAAATACATATGACGCAAACAAGCAGTTATCCGTTATTGAGATTACTGAAGCCATGAGTATTTCGACTGCATAGCTGAATAGGTGCACCATACTCTAATCAATGAATTAGGTATGTAAAATATCCTTATATATGATTTGGATACACCGATCCCGAAATGAGAAAAAGAGCTTGAAAATTAAATTTCTAAAGAGCATTGTACGGCTTTTCCGTAGGTACATGAAGGGATAATTAAGGCAATATTTTCTAGACTGAAAATGAACTTGAAATAAGTCGAACAAGAATATGAGAAAATCGCTTTTGGAGTAAACTTTTTCGAGACTCAACCAATACTATAGTAGTCGAGAAAAATTCCTGCAGAGGTATGGCAATTGACTCGACCCGGACACCCGTATGGAGGAAGAAGTCGCAAGAAGAGGTGTTCCTCTTCTTGCAAACCAGGTTGTTGAACCAGGTCCCTCTATTAACAGTGGAATATATGTCAATAAAATTAATTTATGGCTTCAGAAAATGTTCTTTTTACCTTTAAATCAACACACCGTGTAATCTGGAACCCCGTAATGCAGAAAAGAAATTTAAAAGTGTGAACTCTTAAAGAGAAGACATTATAGGAGAAAGTCCAGGAAAAATCAAGTAAGCGGACGACCGCCAAACCGTTGAGCTGATGTCACCATACAGCTAATGGAAAAGCTTTGATGAGGTCATGAGCTCAGTGTGCAGTCGTGACAGGTGACGTGAGGTTGTCGGACGTTGTATACAGCAAAAGGAAGGCAATAAGAAGAAGACTACTTACCAGGAAGAAAATAACAATGGAAATGCATCAAGTCTTCAGCTCAGTAGAACTCATAGGCAACTCAATATACTGTCACTGTTATAGAGTTTGGGGTTCTCTGAAGTTACAAGGGCACAACTATGATCGATTCACAGCACACACAAAAAAGTACTTGTTCCTTGAACTGGAGTAGTGTAATCCCATGTATATTGACGTGCTGAACTTGAATCTGAAGTCCTTTATTGATCATTTAACAATTATCAAAAAACGTACCTAATATTTACAAATTTCAATTACAAAAGCGTATCTTTAAAAATGATAAATACATTTGGACCTCAGATTCGAGTTCTCCTCGTCAAAATACATAGAATTATACTACTTTAGTTCAAGAAACAAGTACTTTATTAATGGTCCTGTACACAGGAATAAAAATATACTCAAAATAATTTGTTGAACGGATTGGGCCGTTACTTGATGAAAATCTTTAACAACAATTGGGCAGTAAACTAGCTAATGAACCCGACCAGATACGGATGTCGACAAAAAAGCTCTGACACACACTCATTCGAGGTAGCTTCAGTCAAAATTTGAGTCAATTTCGTTGATAGATTAAAAAAAGTTATTAGCGACTAAAAAAGATTAGGTAGGTGAAAATTTTATAAAACCATGTATTTCACACATTGTAAAATTAGTATAGTAATACTCAACATTCGAAAAAGCCACTGTGCGGCGAAACAATTGTCATATCGACAAAATAAAGTGAAAATCAAAACTAATAAATATAGTTTCTCTACGACTACTTTCAAAAACGACAAATTTCGCAAAAAAAAACATGACTTGAAACAGTCCTTTTTCATACGATGTGTGCAAAAATCCAAAAAACACAGTACTGTCATGTTTTTCACACAGCCCTGTCGAAAACTGAAGTAAAACATTTCATTTGCCATTTTTGAAGTAGACTAGCCCATTCAGGTTCGGAGCAAATGACTTGTTAATCAACTAAACATCAGTTTTCAAGTCTTCAAACCACATCACTTGATTGATTGATTGATTTGCCAGCGTAAGGTGGGCATTGCTGCCAATTCCGGTGCATGGAGATTTGTTCCACCACGCAGCCCGATCGCACATCGATCATCCCACCGTGTGCCGGAACAAACCCCCGGTGCTTTTTTATACCGCCGGACCAGCTGCATACGCTGGATTGGACATTGGACATGCTTGTTGTCAGCAGCGAGAGCCGCATGACGCATGGGGTAGGAGTATAGGATGGAGCGTGTAGGTGTTTGTGAGATGTTTCTTCTTGTTTTCCTTCTGTCTTCATCGGATGGAAAGTGTAGGCGTTTGTGAGATGCTTCTTTTAGGTTTTCGTGCTTCTTTTTACTTTCAGGTTTTTGTGATATGCTTCTTCTTAGTTTCTGTCTGTGATCATCTTCTCTCCTATTCTACTTCTGAGTTTTCTGTTTCTTCTGTTTCTGAGTCTGGCAGTGTGTATATCCTTGATATTTCTTTATTGTATTCCATTTTTTGTTGTGCCAGCTTTTCCCAGTGTGTATAATCCTTTCCTAGCTTATTCATAATCCTCTCGATTGTTGTTATCCATGTGTAGCATGGCCTCCCTATTTTCAGTTTGTTGCTGTTCATTCGCAGCGCTTTCTTTAGTAGGTGTGTCGAGTCCCGTCTTTGGACGTGTCCCCAGTATTTCATTGCGTATGATTCTATTCTTTTGATTATTGTTCTTCCCTCTAGTAATGTTGACTTTTTCTGTCGTTTTTGTGGTTTTCTGTTTTTGCTAGCAGTTGGATAATGTCCCTTTCAGCTCTTCTCAGGCTTCTTCTGTTGGCCTTTGTCGTTGCTGCGTTTTTGACTCCATATATCATCGTAGGCATTATGATGGTCGTGTATATCTTTTTGGTTAGGCACCATGGTGGTTTGTTGTCCTCAATGAAGGGTAGTAGAGCTCTTGTGACTCTGTAGGCTGTTTTGATTCTTTCCCTTACTGTTTCCCTCCTTTTTAGTTGATTCGTTAGGTATGTTCCTAGGTATTTCATTCTATTCGTGGTTCTCAGGGTGTAGTCTCCTATTTTGTATTCTTCCCCACTTGTTGGACTTGTTTTTGTCAATGGGTCTCGGACCATTATAAGGCTCTTCTTGAAGTTTATTTTCATTCCAGAGGAATCCAGATGTGGTGTCATGTTTCTTAGAAATTTAACGATGTCTTGTTCTTCCTCGGTGATGATGAGTATATCGTCGGCGTATGCAAGTACGATGGGGGGCTTTATCGTTCCATTGTTTCCATTGAAATTCTGATTCTCCTTTATTGTGCTTTCTATCACTTGGTCCAGGACTGTGGTGAATAGTCGGGGGGATAGGGGACATCCTTGTTTGACTCCTATATTCTTCATTTTTGATTCCGTCGTCTGTCCAAACCATTGTGTTGCAGTGTTTTCGTGTAGGCATGCTTTTATTATTCTGTTTATTAAGTAGTGCGGTACTCCCCTGTTGAGCAAAGTGTTGACTATAGCCTCATGCCTTATGGTATCAAATGCCTTTTGGAGGTCAATTGAAACTATATATAGTTTTGTTCCTTCTTTCCACTTTTCTTCCAGGATCCGTCTGGTGGTGTACATATGGTCGTCTGTTGATCTACCCTTGATAAATGCCGTTTGATAATCTGGTAGTTCGCCGATGTATTTTTCCATTTCTCTGAGGAGGAATTGTGCGTAGTATTTGTACCCTACACTGCAGAGTGTTATTCTTCTGTAATCGTCCACGTTTTGTGGTGATTTGGTTTTAGGGAGCGGTATCTGTATGGTTGTGTTCCACTCCTCAGGCAGGAGTGTGGTTTCCGTCCATGCGTTGGTGATGATTTCTAGGGTTAGCTGTTTTATGTTGTCCGGTCCATAGTATACTAGTTAGTTATTTATTTTATCTATTCCTGGGGTCGTGTTTCTTTTAGCTCTGGCCATTATTTCTAGTAGTTCGTCTTTTGACGGTGGCTTTCCCAGTGGCCAGTGGTCCATTTCTTGTATTGGTTCTATTTGACTTCTCTCCGCGTTTCCTTCTTCTAGTTTCCTGACCCAATGCTGCAGTGGTATGTATTTTCTTGGCTGCGTATTGTTGTTTCTCCTGTATGTTTTAAGGTGTCTAAAAGTTTGGTTTAATCTCTGTCCTGCTGGAGTGGATTCTATGTTTTCGAAGAATTCCCTGCATTTTTTCTGTTCGTGCCTCCTCTGCGTCTCTTTTTTCTTTCCCCGCTTCTATTATCTTTTTGTCTATGTTTGGTGTATATTGTTTTCCTGTGGCCTTTATTTTCTTTAGTTTTTCGTAATTTCTTTTCATATCTTTTCTTGGGCTCATAGGGGATTTGCTCCTTTTCAACGTTTTCCTCGCCGCTATTTTCATTTTTAAACCCATTGTTGACCAATTTAGTTCTTTTCCTGTTAACTGTTTTTCTATCTCCTCCTGGTATTTCTTTTTTATTTCTTCGTTCTGTAGCAGTGAGATGTTCCATGTGTCATTTGATGTTTCGTTGTATCTTTTTTTTGCTTCTTGTTTCTTTATTACTAGTGTTCCATATAATATTTTGTGATCTGTTTTGACGTTTGTTGCTTGTTTTGCCTTAATGTTTTTGACCCTGTCCCTTATTTTTCTATTCACTAGGATATGGTCTATTTGAGAGTTGATGTTTCCTTTAGTCCAGGTATTAAGTCAGGTTAGGTTCTTGCTCCATGTGTTTCTAACTGTTAGATCGAACAGATGTGCCAAGTTTTTTAGCAAGCTTCCATTATCGTTTGTCCATGTGTGAAGTAAGGTTTTTCCTATGATATTCTTGTCTTCATGTGTTTGGTCGTCCTTTCCTATATGCGCGTTGAAGTCTCCTAGTATTATTATGTTCATTTTTCTATTCTTATTTCTTCTAGTCTCTTGGGTGATCTGTCTGAATACTCGTCCTGCCCGTTTGTCGGAGGGCACATGTACTCCTAATATGCATATGTTTTCGTTTCCAATTTGTAAGTCTGCCATGGTTATGTTTTCGTTTACTTTTCTTGTCTTTATCTGGATAGGGGTGTTCCGTCTTATTGCCCATGCGACTCCTCTGACACTTTATTATTTCGTTGACAGAAATAAATAAAATAATAATCGCATTGTTATGGATACAAAAACAAACGCAAGGATCGGCAACCGCAAAGCCCTATCTACATATTTCGTAAATTAATAAATTCATTTATTACATTTAAATTATGTAGGTATCTAAAATAGAGGGAAGTATTTATAGTTGTATGCACCACTAGCGATACAGGATGATTATACCCTTGTGTGACTTTCTATCCTCGGGCCAAGGCCCTCGGATAGAAATTCGTCACCCGCGGGCATAAATATCTCTATATCGCCCTTGGAACATAAATAACTATTTGAACAACAAGTTTTGAAAACGGATCTTTTCACACGAGTGAGACAGTTTGGTGCAGAAGGCGAGTTCCACAAGTCGAATGAGTGTGAAAAGATATTTTCAAACGAGTTGTTTACACAATTTCTTCTGCGACTGAAAGAAAAACGACAAATAACTCAAAGTAACCATGACTCGAAACTGTTTTTTTCACACGATGTTTGCAAAAGATTCGCCTTCGGCTTATTCTACTTAACTAAACTGTCTCACTCGTTTTCAAAACTTGTCATTTAAAATACTTCTTCTCAATTGTCAATTTCTTTCTGTTAGGTAATGAATTTCTAAAATACTCATACTACGTATAGACTCGGGTCAACTTTAAAATGACCGATGTATGAATTAATATTACTCATACGTTTTCACTATCTCTTGCACACAAACTTAAAGCAATAGCCTAAAGACATTGCCAATGTATGTCTACCAAGATTCTTTCCCACTTCCTTTGAGACGGAAATATGAAATGTACCCTGAGGAGTGAGAAACATAGTCATAAGCTCAGCGATTCTCAAACTGCGTGGATTTGACGACGAATATTATTTATTTCCGTGAACTAACACCACTCTAAATATGAAAAACGTCTTTATATGAAATATTTAAATTACTTTTAGTGGTAAATAGTGGATATTCATCCGTCAAACGAACAATGTCAAACCGCTAAGTCTTACAATTTTCTATTACGTACATATTACACGTTTTAGAATATAATATAATATATGGAACAGCGTAGCTCAATCAGTAATATACTCGAGCCGCAATAAATGTATGGGGTGGTTGCTCATGTTCGATCCCCATTTGTACTTTTTTTTTATTTGATTAAGCTCCATTAAAAGTTAATAATTTTCCCTCTAAAATTTTTATTTTATTAAACCGCGCCGTGAGTTTTTTAAAACTTTATTTTCCCCCAAAAGTGCCTTTTATTACTACTAGCGCGTGTTTAGCTTTAATAAAATCGACTTTCTTACTTTTTATTATCAAAACACGAATGGTGAAACGTGCGTCGAGTAGATAAATTGTTCAAGTGTAGTGTTGTATTGTTTATGAAAACGTGTCGTAAATTGTTCAACTGTAGTGTTTTAAGTTTTAATTTATTTGTTTCAAAATTATTGTTAATTTTCTTAATATTTATTTTGTCTACCAGAATTTTTATTTATTACCGCTAAAAGAAAAATAATTTATTTTCGTTATTCTCAGATTTCAGATTTTTTTTGTTATTATATGAAATATTTTATTTTTACTAACATCATTTCCCCTACTAATGCTACGATCCTATCCTTTCCTGGCAAGAAATGCCCATACCTCCCCGTGTTTCTTGCTGGACTGACACAATATTATTCTTTGATTTCTTTTTCTGATCACTCATTGTTATTGACTGAATTGGGCAATTCATTTTTTGTTATCAGTTTCATTTGTGCCCGCACCTATATACCTACAGTGTCCGTCATAAAGTTAGCTACATATGGGAAAAAATTGTATTATTGAGATTTCTAAAAAATGCTATATTGGGGGTTCGCTTCTTTTTACTTCCTTCGCATACCGAAAGAAAGTATTGTATTCGAGAAAAAATCACCCTCCGAGATTTTTTCGGACTTTCACTTTCACGTGTAGATTACGAAAATATAGCTTTTTCAATTCCGTCAGTATGTCTGTCGGTGTTGGTGCATTAACTAAAAAACTGCTTAGACAGCTGACGCCACTGCCGCCGAAGAAATGGTTAGACTTTCACTGGAAAATATACAGGGTGGACCGTTTAAAGAGAATAGATAATGGATTTTTTTTTCGCTCGAATTTTAAATTTCCACGTTTCCTGACATTCTAAACATATTAAAAAAAAATTTTTTGAAAATTTTAAATAGAATTTTTTTTTTTATAAAATGAGTGATGGAAAAAAATCGTTTTGCTCAAATTCAAAATCTCCACGTTCCGTGACATTCTAAACCTATTTCAAAAAAAAAAAATATTTTTTTTTTTTTTTTTTTTTTTTTTAGTATAGTATAGTATATATTTTTGTTATTGTTATATAATAATAATAATAATATAATAAACACAAATAAATAAATAAATCAGTTATCTACAATTATCTACAATTTGAGGGCAATGTTACACTAGTGGCTGTATATATTGTAATATTATTATAATAATTATTGTATTGTATTTAAATGTACACCTAAACACCTAAAGTGTTTGTTTTGTGTACATTTATTTGTGTTAACCACTAATTTTAGAATTTTATTGAATTAAATTAGAGTTGAATTAAATTAAATTACATTGAATTAAATTAGATAGATTTGAGCAGGTGAAAATTGATCCTGTTTGCATCAATCAAACAGGCGATATTTAATTAGTTTAAGTATGCCGAGTGAGGGGCATGCACTGTAACTTTAGCATGTTTTTATTTTCTGAAAGTGAATTATTCCAAAATTTCCATAAATTTATTTAAATTGTTGTTTATATAAAGTTTCACTTGTATCTTATATTTTTTGTATTTTATATTATTTTTATAACCTTTTGGCAGTATATTATAAAATTTTGGACTATGGTAAAATACAGATCTTTGAGAGAAAGTCTTTTTGAAAAATGGAACTAGTAAGTTTTGATTTTGGTTATATCTAGTTTCTGATAAACCGTAAACATACTCCGTTTTAGGCGGATTATATTTATGCAGTAAACAGCGGTAAGTATATAAAGTTCTAACATTTAATATATTAAGTTCTGTATACAATGGTCCAGTCGAATACAACTTCCCTCGTCGGTTCATTATCTTAAGAATTGTATTCTGTGTCACCTGTAGGTTATGCAAAGCGTTTTTATATAATCCTCCCCAAGCTAATATACCGTAATTTAGAATCGACTCAACCAGAGAATTGTATACAGTTTTTAAATTTTTTTTATTTAAAATATCGCGCAATAAATAAAACTTGCGTATTAATATTTTTAATTTATTATTAATATAGTTTGCATGCTCATTCCATTTTAGATGTTGATCGATTATTATGCCTAAATATTTTATTTTTGTTGATTTTTTAATAGTAGAACAATGACAGTTTTGTTTATTACAGCCTTCTTTGTGCAGTTTAAGATCTAGTACTTGTGGTTGATCAGCATCTGTAGCTGTGAACGTTACAAACTTGGTTTTGTCGATATTTAAACTTAGTTGACTCTGATTTAAAAAATCTCGCAGAGCCTCCAATCCACCCTCGGCTCTCCTGTATACGGCCTCCCACGATGTATCTGTGAATATTATTACAGTGTCATCTGCATATGATATAAGGTGTCCATCTAATTGGTTTATATATGCAATATCGTTTATGTATATCAAAAATAATAGTGGACCCAGGACCGTCCCCTGCGGAACGCCTGTGTTAATACTTAATGGCTCACTTTTTTTATCATCAATTTTTACACTTTGACTTCTTTCACTTAGATAGTTTCTTATTAAGTCTAAAGAAAAACCTCTTACACCAACGTTTTCTAATCTAGTTATGAGTATATCGTGCGAGACCGTGTCAAAGGCTTTTGCCAGATCTAAAAACACTGCTAGACTCTTTCTGTCTTGGTCCACATCAAATATAATTTTTTTCGTTAAATCTAAAATTGCATGTTCCGTTTGTCTATTTCTCCGAAAACCATATTGTTTACTGTTTAATACCATGTTTTTTTCAAAAAAATCAGTCAGTCTGCTTTTAAGGCTTTGTTCAAATATTTTTGCTAAATTGTTTATAAGAGAAATGGGTCTATAATTTGTTAATTGTGTTTTTTCCCTTGTTTATAAACTGGAGTAACTATTGATTCTTTCCATGCCAGTGGCAGCTCACCATTTTTAAAGCACAAGTTTATTATATGTACAAGAGGTTCAATGATATAATTGTGAAATTTTTTAATTGTACTTACTTGAATTCCATCCGGACCTGGTGCCGAGTAATTTTTTAATTTAGAAATATAAATTACAAGCTCTTCTTTACTCACAGGTGTCAGATACATGGAATTATTTATTTGTTTTTTACTTATATTCTTTTTTATATTACTTTTATTTATATTTTTTGCCATATTAGTGCCGATATTAATAAAAAAATTATTAAACATATTTGATATTTTTGCCTTATCTTCAATCAGTTCTCCCACTTCATTCTCTATCAAGTAATTTTGCTGTTTTCCTTTCTTTTCGTTATTTGTTGCATTGTTTATAATTTCCCAGGTCTTTTTATAATTCCCATTTACCTTATTTAGCTCATTTTTGTAGTATTGATTTTTTGTGATTTTAATTAATTTATTTAGCCTATTTCTATACTGTGTGTATTCTATTTTAAGATCATATGTAAAATTTCTTATTAAATGCCTTTTCATTTTATCCCGTTTTTTTATAGATTCGATGATACCATTTGTAATCCAGGGCTTGAGTTTATAGTCTGTTTTTAGCAGAACCGTCTTTGTGCTTGCGGCTATGTAACTTTTAAATTTATTTATAAATATATGATAACTTATTTGCACATCACTAGCAGTTATTACACTCTCCCATGTTTCCACCTTGAGTAAATTACCAAGTTTAATATCGTTAAGTTTATTGTAGTATTTTTTTCGCATACTCTGATTGGTAGGATTTTGAAACGACATGGATGCCATAATTGTAAAGTGGTCAGTTAATGAAGTTTCAATTATTAGTGGTTTTATATTAATTTCTTTCATTCTAGCACTGTTTTCTTTCTTTATAAAAATGTGATCTAATAATGAACCTCCAGCTTCAGTTTCACGAGTTATTTTGTTAGTATATGACACCCAGCCATTTTCTGCTAAAGAGTTAGAGTATTTATTTACATTTTTATCAGTTTCGTTTTTTAAATCGTAATTTATATCACCAATAAATATTTCAATTTGTTTATTATTTAAGTTTATTAGATAATTACTAAGGTCATTAATATATACATCGGGATTTGTACCTGGTGGTCTGTAAGATGCATTTAATCCAAAACTTATATTATTTACTGCAAATTCCAGTCTCATTAAATTAGTTTCCGACAATTGTATTACTTTTTTGTTACAAATTAGATTATCTTTTACATAAACAACAATACCATCCGCCTTGTTATACTGCGATTCATTGTAGTATATATTATAGTTAGGTATACAAAAATCATTCAAGGTATTTATTCTCCATGTTTCCGAGAGTACAATTATATCAATATTTTTTAAATTAAATTGATTTAGGCAGATTAGTAATTCATCGAAATTTTTATTTAAGCTTCTAATATTAAAATGTATTATATAGAAACATTTTTTTGAATTTTTAAAATTTTGAAATTTTTTTGTAAAATGGGTGATGGAAACAAATTTGTTTATGCTCACATTTAAAATTTCTACGTTTTGTGACATTCTATCTAAACCAATTAAAAAAATTTTTTTTTTTGAAAATTCAAATAGAAAAAAATGAAAATTTTGTATAAAATGGATGATGGAAAAACATTTTTTTACTCAAATTTAAAATTTCCACCTTTCATACCATTCTAAACGTATTTCAAAAAACATTTTTTAGAAAATTAAAAAAATATTTTGAACATTTTTTATAAAATGGGTGATGGAAAAATATTTTTTTTGCTCATATTTAAAATTTCCACGTTTCATTATATTTTAAACCTATTTCAACAAAAGCATGTTTTGAAAATATTAAAAAGAAATTGATTTTTTTCCCTCACCACTATACAGTAGATGGTGGAAAAAAGTTGTATGGTTTATGGTTTTCTCTGTAATAATAGGGCTAACCATATGGCGATTATAATTCTCATATTCATCTCTGAATTAATAATTTTTTACTGACTGTTTTGTATGAATAAAGAGGAAAGTTCTGTGTAAATACCTTTACCAATTTTCTTACATGCAAATACCTTTATTCAACTAAAATACATAAGGTTTTTGTCGAAACTAATTAAATATCTGTGAAATAAACACAAGAGATTTTTCATATAGCAATTAATGGTAGCGGTATAATTTGCACTTTTTTATTTTCCTCATATCTGCTTCAAATTTGATCTATGGGGTTCTTGTCTATGCACTTTTTCTTTATAAAATATTTGGATATCTTAACAATTTGACCCATTTTTCGGTACCACCGTCAACTATTTATTACAGTCCTGTCAAACCGGTGATCACATGACATGTGTCAAAAGTAATTTCTTGTTGTTGGACATGCATAGTGATGCAAAAAAACGGTTTTTTTGATGTTGATGTTTTTTTCAGATAAAAAAAACAGTTTCTTTCTCGTATTTTTCGTTTTTTTCGTCTCACATTAAATTTATGGGTAAAGTCGCAAAGTGCGATTCAAACATGTTTTTTCATTTTATGTTGACATTAATATATTTTCTGACAGAAATTGTTGTTCAGATAGTTTTCCTTTTCATTTAAAACTCGAAATTGTCGCCATATATTGCGTTGCGCGTGCGCATTCTTGATTGATATCCTAAATGTCAAACGTTTTATAACCTGAAAAATCTTTTTACACCATCACCAATATCACTATAAATACACTATATATCTTTCCTACTCTAAGGTTTATATACTGAAAGTTTGGGTTACCTACCGGCTGCTGGACAGGCATATAAAATATTAAATTTGAACTATAATGTTTTTAATAAAAAACGAAAAAAACAGAACTTGTGTTTTTTTCTTGAAAAAGACCCGTTTAAAACAAAAAAAACGAACCGTATTTATTTCTTTCGCATCTCTAGACATGCATAAGCGAACCCCCAATAAGAGTTTTTTAGAAATGTCAATAATTAATACAAATTTTTCCCATATGTAGCCAACTTTATGGCGGACACTGTATAATCAGAATTCCACTAAAATGACGAAGTTGCTAAATTAATAATCTTAACATTTTATGATAATATCTTTCCTATTTTTTTATAATTATTTAGCGATATCATTGCTGTTACAGGAGAACTGTTTGAGAACTACTGACATTTCTTATGTATCAAATAAAATTTTAGTTCAGTAGTTTTAGCGGCCATGACACAAGTCAGCTTAAATTGTACCCGACTATCTATTATTACAAATGGAACAAATTTCTTACAGAATTTTTGTAAAAAGATTCTGCATACTAATAATAATATTCTGTATTTCAAGAAATGTTGACCACAACGTTTTTTCCAAGAAAATGGTATACTGATGTTACCACGATATATCATGTAGGTTTGTAAATTGTGTATTCGAGATAAATGTTACAAGTAATTGGCAGTGACCACAACGTATAGTGTCGTGAACGTGGTAATCTAAGCTGCAATCTCTGAATTAAATATTCATGAATGGATTTACACATGAGTTCCAGTTGTTAGTGATCTCATTTTCGTTTTATATAGCTAAAATAAACATTCACGCGAATACCACTTTTCTTTTGTTGCAAGCTGTTAATATCTCGATAAAAAAGGAACAAGTCCTCGAACAATCTTAATATAATAACATAAAACAATCTCGAAATGGTATTCCATAAAGAGTTCACTGTCGAAGACCCGGTTTCAATATTTCCTCAACTAAGTATGCCATAAAGCCATATCAGTCGATTATTTGTATTTTTATTAATGGTGCATAGGTTATTGGCATTAAGAATGCTTTAGTACATATATCTTACTGTATCCATTGCATTATTGACATAACCAGTGTTGATATAAACAGTACACGCTAGTATAATATGATTCCTGTAGCGCGACTTTCATTAAGTTTATTTATGAGACGTTTGTATTTCTAATTTAATGGGAATGAGTAGCCGTCTTGGTAGCAGATACGGCTTTCTGTTTGTCCCACACCTTTGTAGAGCAAGCAGACAGTCCATGTTCTATGCAAATGCCCTTCTAACGTGAGTTTGAATATGTATATTGTGTACAACCGTGCACGATCGCCCATCGTATAATAATTAATTCAAATTACTTATGTCCGAATCAACTTGGTTTTTAATTAACGCTGATTTAATACCTCAACACCTTTATGGGTTTTTATTTTAATTGATGGGAGCCTTGACCTGAACAATCGTAGCGTCTTCATTTTTTCTCTCATTATTTAACCGTGAGGAAACATGCATCCTAGATAGTAGACAATAAACATCGGACATTTTAAATGTCTGTATATGCCGGTGTAATCCATCAATCTTAATTATTTATGTTTACCAATTTGTATTAATTTTATTTATTTATTTAGTAACAAGTGAAACCCAATTACAGAATAGGAGGTATAGGCTATTGAATATGTCCAAAATTAAGAGGTAGAAAAGAACAATTGCGTTAAAGGGTTTTTATAGTTTTTATAGTTTAATATATATATAATAACACCTAAAAACGATAAAATCTTCAAAAGAGCTCAAAAACAATGCAAATTTGGAGATTTTTACAAGAATACTTTTTTGTAGAAAATTAAATTAAATTTCCTATCCAGGTAGTCCAGTCGATAAAGTAAAAATTAACCAGAAGCTCGCAAAAAATGTTATCTGAGATTTTCCTTCAGTAAGTGTTAGTGAACATCCCAAAACCACAAAAATTAGTTCTCAAAAAACTACCCCTTCGGTGAACGAAGCCTTATTTTACTGATAACTCGTTAACCGTTGAAGATATAAAAAAATTGCTAATCATAAAATAGAAAGCTTGACTAACTAAGAGAAAGTCCTTTTGTAATTTTCTTGTATATACCACGGTTTTCGAGAAAATCGATATTGACACAAATTGCAAAATTTGTATTTTTAATGTGCCCGAATTTTCGTTTATTTGAAATTCTTTGTGCGCGGCATATAGAAAAAATTGAATAGCTCGAATACCAAACAAGCTAGGAAGAAAAATCAAAATGAGTTTTAAAGGGGATATAAAATACTCTCTTGTGTTGCCATTTTTGATGGCTATTGATATTTATTAGTATATAAAAATAACAATATAATATAGTTATCTTGATTCTTTGTGCATCTAACTATTCAGAGGCCCATAAAAAATAACTGACTTTAATATAAGTTATAAATGCATTATCTTTTAGTTCGGAATTTACGTAACTCGGTTTAATATACAAGAAAAAGCGTACACAAAAAGGACAGAATAAAATAAGCTTAACATTTCGTAACTGAACAAAAAGAAAACCAACAAATTTTAGATCAGAGATTGTTTTTAAGTTTTTATTCGACTTAATATACACAGGAATGTCCCGAAAAGAGACCGACCAATTTGGAGCGTGAAGGTGAAGGACACCAAAATATTCGTAAGATAAAAAAATAAATAATAAGTGCCTTCTTATAATGCAGATTGTTCTACAAATGTAAATAAATAATATTATTAAGTATCGACTGGTGAGCTCAATACATAAGCGTTTATTTATTGACATTCGAAAATACTCTTCAAAAGGGCCCATATTTTTTTTCTCGAGAACAGGCTGACATGCATCTTGCTTATAGCGAAGCGAAATGTAATGAAAAAGAATCTACATGCTCTTACCAAGAGAAATATCCTTATCGCCATCAGTCTCATCATACCACATTTTCTTTCATTAATTGCCGCCTTCGAGAAAGTAGCACCCTCAAAAGTGGTAGTGGTCGTTTAAGACGAGCACGTGTGGTAGCGTTTGAAGAAGAAATTGTACATAGCATATCATAAGAACCTACAAGTGTTTGCGCAATAGCACACTAGATGTGGGCTTCCAGATCAACGGTATGGCGTGTTGTGCATGGTCAACTCCCTTACCATTAACGGAAAGTACAAACTATGACTCCTGAAGACTACCCCCATTGGATCGCTTTCTGCCAATAGATTTTGACAATGCGAGCCAGCCCAACTTCGGAAGAAATGTGCTCTTCTCGGATGAGGCAAGTTTTCCTCGGGTTGGTTATTCCCACAGTCGAAAGAGTATCTGGTGCAATAAAAATCCTTGTGCTATCGCATATAAAAGACACCAGCAACAATTTTCCATCAATATTTTATTAGTAGCTGCCGCTTCCACAAAAATGATTGAACGGCCACATTTATCTCCACTGCTTTAAAATGTTTTGTTTGAATATTTAGAAAATGTCTCTTTAAAGATAAAACGAAACATGTGATTTTAACATAACAGGGCACCTTCATACTTCAGTTTGAACGAGCGAGCGTCTATATCCGGATCAGAGTTGTCTCAACTGGAGGAATGAAAGGAGTTTCTGTATCTTGGCCCGAGTGATCTCCTGATCATAATCCACTCGACTTTTGGACTGTTTGAACCTTTGGAGTTTTGTGAGGTATCTGATATAAGAGACTCTTGTATTTGGAGAGGAAGATTTTCTGGCAGTAGTCATGGTCGCTTGCACATATGTGTAAGGTATTCCAGGTATATTCTATAGGGTCCATAACTCCATGAGCTAACGATGCAATCTATGTATAGAAATAAATGAGCAACTGCTGAGAATTCGAATAATTAACTCGGTTACCAAAACCATTTTAGGCTACCGGCATGTTAAAAAAATTGCAACTTTGTATATTTTTACCATTCAACAATATTATTGAACAAATATTATGTCAGTTTTGACAGCGTTTGAAACTTAAGTAAGCGCATTTGTATTTTTAACCCACATCAAAATCATTAACAATATTTATTTTATAGCAACAAATTAAGGCCGAAAATGGAAAATATAAAAACAGGAAAATATTTTTCAGGCAAGATATGAACTCTGGACCTCATGTGGGCGAAATATTTCTTTTGTCGTTAACCCACTGCACATCTTGCTTAAAGTTTGTTTGAAAAGGTATAACTATATTACTAACTGGTGACGAAGAAAGCAAACACAAAATTTTTTAACGACTGGATCTTTCTGAATGCGCGATCTGGAAAACTTTACCATATCACTATCGAAAGATCAAAATTGGCGTTTTCACCACATCGTAAATTAGGCGAGATTTTAAATTCGAGTCGACATTATAACTACTGTGTATTCCGTGGGATTTGTTTACTGCGAGTCTTTTGATTACAGTGCGCTTGTGTTCACAATGTATAAAATTCAACTTACATAGATGGAAGGTTGGAAGGTAGTGTGATTTTTACTATTTACATTAGTGATCATCTTTTTTGTAGAAAATTGATCTGTCTTCAACAAAAGAGTAACTAAAAATTATGAATTAAATTCTATCCTGTCGCCCGATAATTGAACCTTATTACCTAATATCAATATTGGAAATGAACAAATAACAAAATCAAACGTAGTTCTAACCGCCCTCAATATCGATATTAAGGTGACCATTCCCTAGAAAGAGACACCCGATAGGGAAATATTTATTATTTTTGGCCATAACTTTTTTTCCTTAGTACGTATATTTAAAAAAACTCTAAGAGTACCTAAGTAGAATCATAAAAAACTATTACTATGGATTTTCACTCAATAATTTCAGTGATTTGCAAAATAGCTAGATTTAAATTTAAAAATTATGTTAATCTTCCTATTTCGTAGTTTTAAATCTAGCTATTTTGCAAACCACTGAAATAATTGAGTGAAAATTCATAGTAGTTGTCTTGTTATGGTTCTACTTAGGCACTCTTATAGCTTTTTTTTAAATATACGTAGTAAGAAAAGAAAGTTATGGGCAAAAATAATAAATATTTCCCTATCGGATGTCTCTTTCTAGGGAATGGCCACCTTAAGTTTTACTGTGAAATTAACCGGGCGACTGGGTAAAATTTATTTCATAATTTCTAGTAACCTTTTTTGGAACGTAGTTCAATTTCATATGTTTTTCTCTGCAGTGTAAATTATTTATAAGATCACAAACTTGTAATCACTTTCCTATTTCAAAATATACTTTCAAATGTCGAAGTTTCAATAAAATATTTCAGTAATAATTTTAATTAGCAAAATTAGCAAAAGCATAACACTTGGTACATATATTATATATGAGAATGTAAACAGAAAAGACACAGAATATTGTAAACATTTAAATCGCTATTGGTTTTGTTATTATATTCGAGATTTGAGTATAAATTAAACAATGCGAGCCATCAAATCTAGAACTTTTATGATATTAGAAAAAATATATCACCTTTTGCTGCTTTATACTCTTTCAAACGTCAAACATATATTTACAGATCAATTTAGAATAGCGGCCTAACACAACAATAAGTGTCAAAGTATCTTGGCAGGAATTTATTTTTCTTTTAATTCTGGGAAGTCATTAAAAACAACGACAATGCTAAATACATCTTCCTTTAAATGTTCCTTCCCGGCCCTTCT
Organism: Stenurella melanura; assembly: GCA_963583905.1. Classification (NCBI taxonomy): domain Eukaryota; kingdom Metazoa; phylum Arthropoda; class Insecta; order Coleoptera; family Cerambycidae; genus Stenurella; species Stenurella melanura. The sequence goes on from OY757309.1 coordinate 203,323,240, forward strand.
ACCTGCTTTCCTGAAGGGCCTATTATTTCTCTAAATAGAGCTAAGGTATTGTCGAAAGACTGGGTAACAAGTCAACCCTTAACTAACAAATCTGAATAGATGGCAGCGGCAAAAGATGGTATCTGGGAATGAATAGACGCTTATACGAGTACTGTCTCCTCGTCTTCTTCCTTTCTGTAGACTGTAGAGGCGGTGCTGTGTAGGTGGTTACGCTGTTCGAGATTGTTTTGTTAAAGTCCGCTGACACACTGGAAATTAATTATACGTTTATGTGGAATTGAACGGGCACCCCGAGCGAGTACTTTTAATTATCGGTACTCAGCACTCTATTTGTATTTAGTCACCATTTCACTGCGTGTCAATTGCTAATAGACGTCGTTCTCAGCTTTTTACGTTCTATTGTTAGCGTAATTTCTTCTCCACTACATTTATACATTGTTGTTCATTCAGTGTCGTTAAATCTTTACCTTGGAATTCAAAGAATGAATTCGAATATAATCTTTTGAATCGTGTACTAAAGAATTTACCAATAAAAAATTTCCGCTTTCTTACTCAGGGGTGGTGGCCACCTCTTTTGACAGGGTGGACAAAAAGTAAAATAATATTACGCATTTGTGCCCCCTAGGTGCTGATAGCATTTATTATTAGCATGTCACTACACCTGGAATCATTCACTTCATAGAACCCTGTAATGTGTTACTTCTATGAGCCATCTCCGAGACACAAGTGTACGACTATTCTAGAAGCTGTAAACTCACAGAAGATCGATCTAGACTTTGATATATTGTTCCTAATACCGCATGAAAAGGTTATGGACCTTGCTAGAATTTTCCATTTTGTGGTGTATGTGAGGCGACTGATTCACAGCGGGAAGGCCGTCTTTAAAAGAGTTGGAGTCGAAATAAATCCGAAGTGAAAATATTAAATAATAAATATTCTTTAAGGTTTTGTTAGCAAACGTGTGTTGTAAACGTATGTTGCAAATAATGAACGTATCGTGAGGTTAAGACATTAATTAATCGAGGACTGCCATTTTTCATTGGCCTAAGTTCCAATAATATCAATCAAAGTTCTATCAAATTGGAGGCTAAGATTATCAAAGCAGCGAGGTTAAAACTTTTTTATATTTATAAAGTAGGGTGTATGAAACGATAAGAAAATACGAATTGCCGTTTTCCGTTGGCTATTTTCCGTAGTTGTGCGAAATCGAATGGATTCGCGTATACGTTCGGCGTGCTGGCGCAGCGACACGCGAAGGATGGAGGATGGCTTCGTTGCTTATGGCAACGAGGTGGAGAGTACCACTCCTTAGTGACATAGTGGTTCGAGGATGGCCAATTTCCCTTCTGAGTTGATCTAATAATACATAGATGACTCTATATCAGAACTTTTCACAGGTGAGCGTCGCTCAATTATATGTTCTCTATCTCTTAACGTCATGTCTATAAGGTTGATTTTCTTATTTATTTTAGGCGAAGGCGGAGAAGAAGAAGAGGAAGAAGAAGAAGAAGAAGAAATGGAACAAGAAGAAGACATGGATTACAGTGGCGCATTAGACAATGAGATATATATGAGTGGAAGCTCCTGAGATGACGAGGAATTAAATGTTTGAAACTATAATAATAAATTTGACAATTTTAATCCTTCTTCTTCTGTCATTATTGTATGTCCGAAACCTTGAAATTCAATTCCAATTTCATTTAAACAAATTCTCTAAGAGCTTGTGCTCACAAACAGCCTTAATTTGCTGTTTTTTGTCGCGGTGAAAATCACTTGTCAAATGTGAACTGGAAAAAAGTTCCGTTCATATTTTTTAGTCTTCTTAATGATATTTGGAATAGCCTGAAGTGGAGAACTGCCTTGCCGCGATGAGTTCATCAGCCCTCGAAATTAAACAACACGCGAATGTAATCACTCGTAACTGAACTAGCAAAGAGTTCGTTCGAACTTTCTTGTGATAAAGAGACATCGAAACTACTCGATAATGAGCAGAACTGCCTCGCCGCGGTGACCAAAATTTTTGAGCGGCTATTTGTTAATATTTCAGTCTTTGTAACTCGGCGTATCAAGTCAAAAGGGCAGTTCTCAATTTTTCCACAACATATTTATTTCCCTCGACAAGAAGATGAAAGAAACTGCCTCGCTGCAAAGACCGAGATGATCAGTTTTTCTTTACATATTCAAAGCTCGATTTGAACCCTTTAGGACAGGTAAAACGTTCCGTCACCCTGAAATTTTCTTCTCGGCTTTCCCAGAACTGATGAGAAACGCTGGAATTATCTTCGCTAAAGTAACTCGAACATCTTGATAGCGGGCTGCCGTACTATTAGTTTTTATTAAACTAGTACCTATAATTTTGATATATACATTTATTTGCATATTATGATCAATATTAATGCACGGATTATAGATTCACATTATGGCAAATTACCATGTAATAAACCTTGTTGGTTAATAGGCATATTTTCAAAACAGTAGTTCATAAAGACTTGATATGTATAGTGTGAGGTTATAGGTTAGCTGTTTGTGAACAACTTACAGTTCTTAGTTGACATTTTGTCGTTTATTGGCAAACCGTAGGTGTTCTGATTTCTGTAGACGCTCGCTTTGCACTTTACGTAGTGAGTTTTATTCTGAATAACTAGCGATGTTTATAATCATATACTTTATGGGCTCATTAAGAAAACTGGTCGGTGTTTATCCAAATAACCTCAAATCATGAACATACATTGGCAACATCACGAACTCACTCATAAACCGGGAATGGAAATTTAAGTATTCATTAATGACTTCATTAAACTATTACCAAACAATAATTATGTTGTATTAGTTATTGATTACCGCGAGAATGAGTCACTATGGATTCGATGTGAAGTTTAAAAATCGGTACAGTGCAGTGGAGCTAAGCTAAAAACTGTCTGGAGAGGGCAATTTCTTTGTTTTAACGCGTATAGGGAATCGTACGAAAGCGTAGATTGGATATGGTATAATAGTCATTTATGATAGGTACAAGTGTTAAAAGTGACATTTTGTTTTGTGAATGGGGAATATTGCGGAACAAATGTAGAGAGTGGAGCAACCCCATGAACAAATAAAATCAATTTTAACAAATGTATCATACAATATTTTTTGTAAAACTGTTATTAAAAAAAAATGCCGCCTGTGGGGTTGAACTCCCGATCTATCGCTTACGTGTCGGACGTGTCGGCACTGAGTCATCCGCTCGTTTCAATTAAATGTGACAATAAAGTGTTTTTCGCCTAGCATATGTGAAAATTCTTATTCCTAACTTTTTCTGCATTAGAGTACTATCTTGAACTAACAGATAATGCATTTATAACTTATATTATAGTCAGTAATTTTTTATGGGCTACAAAAAATGAAGAGATAACTATACTATATTGTTATTTTTATGTACTAATAAATATCAATAGCCCTCAAAAATAGCAACACAAGAGAGTATTTTATATCTATCCCCTTTAAAACCTATTTTGATTTTTCTTTCTAGCTGGTTTGGTTCTCGTGCAATTCAATTTTTTCTATAGGCCGCGCGCAAAAAAATTTCAATAAACGAAAATTCGCGAGCATTAAAAATAAAAATTTAGCAATTTTTGTCAATAATCGATTTTCTCGAAAACCATGGCATATACAAGAATATTATAAGAGGACTTTTTTTTAGGCAATTAGTCAAGCTTTCTTTATTATGATGAGCAATTTTTTTATATCTTCAACGGCTAACGAGTTATCAGTAAAATAAGGCTATTTTCACCGAAGGCGTGGTTATTTTGGGGGGTTGCGCGGCACCCCCAGAACTGATTTTTGTGGTCGTGTGATGTTTAATCCTTGCGTCGAGCTTCTGCTGTATTTTTTACTTTAGCGACTGGGCTAATTATCAATGAGCCTCTATAGGATAAATGTAAAAAAAATGTGACAGACGGCCATAATATTTGGCATATAGTTAACATAATTGTCAAGCAAGATACCTATTATAATTTTAACAAAAAATATATACAGGGAGCTCATCCTACAGAAGAAATAATTATTAAATAAAAGGAGGCAAATAGAGAGGGAAGCTCCGTGTAAATACGGTTTTTTAGTACATCACTTTAAAGCAAGTTGTAAACAGTATTAACAACCTAGCATTTCATATAAAATTAGCAAAATTCCGCTATCACTTCAATTTTCGCCGGAGTCGCCGGTGGTACAAGCACGACCACTTTTCCCGCATATTGAGTTATGTAGTCCATTTTCTATGGATATTACCCTAAAATATTGTATTGTTATCGATACTACATGGATGCCAAATTTCAAGGCAATGAATCAAGTGAAAATGGTTAAAAATCGACTTGCAAGGCTTGAACTGAACTGACGCACTGACTGCTAAACATGTGAAGCTTGTAATTACAGTTTCATATTTCCAGCGGTTTAGAATACTCACAAATCCGGCTCGCTTTGAGCGCCTATATCATCTTTAGTATATAATATCCAGTGCAGTAAAAAAAATACCAGAAAATCGATGAGATATGCATAGTTTTGTAGCAGCAAAATGATGATGTCATATTTTCTGGGGTATCCCCAGGAGTATATATCTGAGTTTTGGACTTACAGAGCCTATTGCGTTTTTTATAAACAATTTTTTTTATGACCGGCGTTTATTTAGGTAAAAAAGTGAACATCTCCGGTTCTAGAGGTCCGATCGGGACAAACAAAGAACTGAAATCTTCGCAATTAAAATTATAACAAATCTGCGTTAGTTTTGGGTAATTTATGCATACGTATAAGCGTTTTCTTTTTCATTTTAACGCCCAGGGACGTCAAGAGTTCCGATTCTATTTAAACGTTCAGAAAATATACTTTTTATAGAAAGCAAAACACTGAAATTTTGGTACCCAAATGTTGAACCTTGTGGATACAAATGAATTTGTTGTATGAAACTTGGGTAACTACATAAAATATTTTCATGTATTTCAGTGTTTCTAATAAAAGGATACGGGGCAATTTTTTTATTTGCTTTTTCATTGTTATGCAAAAACTCCTCGTTGGTTGATTGCCTTCATTAAGTTATCGCGCTTCAGACTAGATATGTCATCTATAATATATAGAGATTTTTATGGATATTTAAGTAAGGAAAATTAGGTAGATGTATATGAGACTAAGTCAGTAAACGATGGTTTTGAAAAATTTGCTAATATTATAAGTCATTATTTTGAAATGTCATTTCCTTACAAAAAAATTAATCAGTCATAAAGCAAAAAATCAATGGATTGCCACGGGTTTTAGAGTTTCAGCTCAAAATTAAAAATCTATTTACAACCTGATGACTCAAAGAGGAAATTTAGAGCTTGTTAATTTTTATAAAAAATATAAGCAAATCGCTAATAATTTTAATAACTCTTTTATAGAAAAGCCTAATTAATAACTTGAATGCCAATTTTCTAGTCAAACTAATAATTTTAATTTTAAAACAAAAAAGACTTACCCGAACATGTTTATTGAACCTGTATCAGAAAATGAGATATTCAATACTATTAATGATTTGCATAAATCCAATTCGCCTGGGCTGGATTGCATTTCTTCTAATTTATTAAAGTCTGTTGTAACTTTCATAACATATCCTTTAACTTTTTTAATAAATCATTCAATATCTGATGGTGTATTTCCAGATATATTTAAAGTAGCTAAAGTTACACCATTACACAAAAAGGGGACAATGCTTGTATGGAGCATTATAGACCAGTATCTTTATTGAGTTCTATCTCAAAGGTACTGGAGAAAATTATGTTTGGTAAAATAATGACTTATTTGCATAGACAGAATATTTTAAATAATGCGCAACATGGTTTTACTTGATCTATTAAATAAATTTTACAATGACCTTGATTTAAATAAAAAATGTTTCGGTCTATTCATGGATCTAAATAAAGCTTTTGACTTGGTCAACCACGATTTTCTTATGGAGAAACCTAGGGGTAAAAAATTGGTAACTGGATCAACTCTTACTTATTAGGCAGCAATCAGGTAGTGGAAATCAATGGAATTAGGTCATACGAACGTGATGTTAAAATAGGTGTACCACAAGGACCCATTCTGGGACCCTTGCTATTTTTAATATTTATAAATGACTTGCCAGAAATTGTTAAAGATAAAAATCTAATAATGTTTGTAGATGATAATAATTACTTATGCATAGACTCTAATACCAAAGACGCTCCAATAAAATTGCATCACCAACTGGTTTACATCTAACAAGCACCATTTCATTAATTTTAGTCCAAAGTCAAGCATAATCAGTGAATCACATTTAATTAAAATTGAGTCAAAATCCATTGAACAAGTAACCTCAACAAAATTTCTTGGAATATATATAGATAATAAATTAACTTGGCAGAATCACATTGATTATTTATGCAGTAAACTTTCTCCATTTTGTTACGCTTTGTTTCGTCTCAGAGATATCACAAATAGATCCGTCTGTTTAGTTTTTTTATTATTCTCATGTTTTATCTAGATTGAGGTATGGTATAATATTTTGGGGTATGTCAGGTCACTTTAATAGACTGTTTAAACTTCAGAAATGAATAGTTAGAACAATCGTGGGTGCTTCAAGACTGCAATCATGTAGGACCATTTTTAAAGAATTAAATTTATTAAATTTACCTTGTCTATTTATATACGAAATTCTGCTTTATGTCGAGAGTAATTACCAAAACTTTTTATCAAACAACTGTTTTCACGAGTACGACATCAGGTTTAATATGGATTTAGCTACGCTTTCACATAATTTAAAGTTATTTGAAAATTGCCCAACTTACATAGGAATTAAATGTTTTAATAAACTGCCACTTGAAATAAAAAATATTGCTAATATAAGAATATATAAAAAATCAAGTCTGTTGGAACGTAATTTTTACACTGTTGGAGAATTTTTAAATTAATGTGTGTATGTTAAATTAATGTTTTAACTTAATTTGTTTGTTAACATGATGTTATATGTTTGTGTAAGATTGCATTATACATAGGATTTGAATTTTTTACATTTATTATTAGGAATGTGGTATCTTAGGAGCCACATATTATTTGACATTTCCTATACCAATGTAAATGGTCTCTTGAAGTAAATAAAATTATTATTATTATTATTATTATTATTATTATACTATGTAGACATTCTTAAAAATTTGACATTTTCTATCCGGAGAGAGGACAATGTAAAACAACCCAGATAGTAAGAGCCAAGAGGACACAATTCAAGCTGATGGATAAGAGTTTCGTTGAAACCGTATGCTTAACAGGCAACTGCGATAGATTGTCTGATGCTGTTAAACCTGTCATACAGCGAAAGGAGACCGACTAGAATAAGTATGTCACAAAAAGTCTACGACGACGTTGTGAAGAACAAAATGAAGCAGTTATCCCATCGAAAATCAGATATGTATACTATGAAAATATTCTTCATGAGCGTGAAAAGGGAATTACAAAAACCCAGGCGTATCGCAAGGCTCCGAGCTCAGTGGTGTTTAAAATCCGTTTGCCGCAAATCGATAATGTTTTAATTAAGGTACTTTATTGTACGTCCAATAATTCAGTAGCCTTGAAAGAATCTGCGTCCTTAAAATGAATGTGGAAGAACAAGAACATCCTTAGATAAGGCTTATTAACACCTAGAGTCACGTGAGCTTACAGAAATAATCTAACACGAGGGTGGGTCAGTACGTTAATTGGCATACTCAAGTAGTCCATATCTGATCCCAATGCAGCGAGTTTGCAGTTTCTTCTGGTTGTTCTTGGTGTAAAGAAACCAACTAATCGAAGTGGTCCAGCGTGCTGCAGAGCTATATGTGTATCTCCCACAGCTTACTTTACATGTTTTGCTAGTTAAAGTTCATTGCTACATTTTATATAAGCGGTTTCACCATTAGGATGCTACGTATCATCATCAATTTTTATTGCGGATTGTAGTTCAACGGTCAATAATGATAGCGGAAAATATGAAATTTTTTAATTCACCATTCAAAGTAATATAATAATAATATTAATTTATAACAATGATTTTACGTTTGATAATATAGTACAATTAAAGAATATTATAATACTCTTTGTAAATACGAAACCGAGGAGTGGGTATGTTGCATTTGGGCTTAAGGTGGCCATTCCCTAGAAAGAGACATCCGATAGGGAAATACTTATTGTTTTTGCCCATAACTTTTTTTTCTTAGTACGTATATTTAAAAAAACTATAAGAGTACCTAAGTAGAACCATAACGAGATTATTACTATGAATTTTCACTCAATAATTTCAGTAGTTTCCAAAATAGCTAGATTTAAAACTACGAAATAGGAAGCTTAACATAATTTCTAAATTTAAATCTAGCTATTTTGCAAACCACTGAAATTATTGAGTGAAAATTCATAGTAATAGTCTTGTTTTGGTGCTACTTAGGTACTCTTATAGTTTTTTTTATATGTATACGTATTAAGGAAAAAGAGTTGGCCAAAAATAATATTTATTTAGCGTATGGCATATGTATACACAACATAGTTATTTAAAAATAATAAATATGTCCCTATCGGATGTCTCTTTCTAGGGAATGGCCACCTTAATATGAATAATCGTAGAATTAATCATTTAAGTAATTTGTCCATAAAACGTTAACATCTCCCAACTGTTCCTTTTTCTTCTAAATATATTTCATACACGATTCTCTATATATTCATTACAAAATATGAGATTCAAAAACAAATTCATATTGCCACATCACGAGATAGCCATGGTAGAAGAAACTTTTTCATTAGTGCCATATCAGTTTGGCCAATTCCAAGTTTTTATTATTCATAAATCTAGATACAAACAAAGCATGTTTCTTAAACAAGCAATAGTGCTAATTGTTTTGGTTTCTACTTGCTTCTTATCCAAGTATATATGCCTAGCTATTATTATTTGCTTTGTTTATTATCAGTATTTAATGTTTGACATGTTTCCCGTTCGTTAAAATTTGATGTTTTCTACTCTTGTACTACCCAAACCAATTTTAACATATTCTATAATTGACTCAACTAGTGTTCTATGGAGAATCATCGAGTCGTTTAAGTTGTTTAAATTTATATACGAGTCCTCCTAATTTGTTCACAATTGACTGCACTTGATGATTCCATTTAAAACTGTTAATCTAAATATGTTTGTTCAATAGATTTAATTTATTTTTTTAGATTTTTTTCTAAATACCTGTTATTGCTCTGCGATATCAAAGATGTCAATATTGCTTAGATCCGATTCTCAAAGGTTTCAAGATCAGGGGAGCAGAAAGTTATCGTCTTTTCAGTGAATGAAAATGAGGGTGGCTGATAAGTAAACGGTAGGTTACATAACGGGATAATAATTATTATGAGCCCTAATACACTTCCCTGTGGTAATCAATATTCTACAGTTTTATGTTCGCTAATTACATTATTGATTTTATAGTTTAAATAACTCTTCAATGATTATTTGTTAAAAATAAAGTACAACATAATAAATGGGGCTATATGTTGAACTATTTATTGCCCTTCCTGATAAGAGATTCCATTGTAGAAATGTTATTGCTTCTGTTAAGTATTTCGGAAAGATTTAGAATAAACATTGTATGTTTTTGCTACAAGATTTATTGACACGTTCACGATAAGGTTTGCAATTTGTGTGTTCGTTAAAATATTTCATTTTGTAACGTAACTATCGATTATCGATTTGTCTGAGATATCTGTTATACTTTATCTAACTATTTGAATAGGTTTCCTATTTATTCAAGTTACCTCCTTTAAAATAGGATTCTCGGATATAGGTTAACTTACCCCTGAGGTTATTTACCACTCCAAATCACGCTAAAATTTTGAACAAATATTTTAAAAACTGCTTAATTTACAATGTTCCAATTTGGTGCGCAATTCAGGTCCGTTTCAAACCTTAATTGAAATTTAATTGAAATGCAAGGTTATCATTGGAGGTCACCCTAAAATTTATTCAGCGAAAGATTATGAATAATTTAATTTCGATATTTTGTTATTATCAGTAATTTTTATAAAAATGAATGATTTTTGAGAAAAGGGGATATATGCCAGATGTTAGTTGCATTATTTATGTTTTGAATAAAGCAATTAGAAGCTGCTTAAGAAATTCGCAATTTTCTCAAAAACTCACATTTTTTTCAAAAACTGCGAAGAATAACAAACTCTCTAAATTAAATTTTACATAGTCCTAAATTTCCATAATAATTCTACCGAAATATAAGTTTTAGAACTGACGTTCAAATATAACTATTCACAGCACTTCTTCACAGTAGAAGTCTTTTTCATTATGTTGTACGCAAAACTGTATATAACCTTTAGAGATTACATGTTTTAAGCCAATTACATCGACTTAATACATAATAAGTTTGTTGTAAATGTTATAAATGAATATTCTCGCCTTATTTGATAAGATCTATATAAATATAATTATTCGAGTCTGTTAATTGACGATCCTCCAACAAGATAAAGATATATGCAGTTTTAAATATATATTCAGTAATTGAGTGTACCTTGGTGTACTTACTATATTACAAAATTTATATGTACGTTTTATTTTATTTGTAATTATGTGTAAATCATATTGGTCTTTGTAACTACGAAAACGAAGAGTATACTGCATTTGATCGGCACATTCCTTAAACCGGAAATATCGCTCGTGGAGAAAAAAATTTCATATCACTTAGTGATCGAATTCTGAACAACTTTCAAAATGTCCGTCCGTCTGTCTATCTATCTGTCACATTTCCTATAAGCACGATAACTTAAGAATGGAAAGTCCTATTGTAGTGAAATTTTGACAATAGGTTAGTGTTAGCTATTGTTCTTGAACAAATTTGATACATAAATTAAAAAATTATGAATTATTTAAGTAAAAAAAAAAATTCTTTGTTTTGTAATCAAACAAATAATGTCTGAAACTACTATTATTTACAAAAAAAACGAGTATTCTATAGAACGTTCACCAATTATATCGAAAGTGTACTAAATCGGCGAAGAGTATAATGGTTGGCTTGTTTTATTTTAAGATTGATTAATAATGTGATGGATCAGTTACACACGGATTGGTTTCATTAGAATTTAATTATCCTCCTCCTAAAGTAAACATTATGACATCAACCATGCTTATGATAAAATTAGGTACACATGATGATCCACACTCAAAGTTATAAAATTAGATATATTTTTTTCACTACTTATTATTATTAGGTATTTTCGTTTTTGTAATTTTGTTTCACTGTCTTTTATTTTAAGTTGCTTATACATTGTATGACAGAAACGAAGATATAAATTCACTATAAAGTTATGATCTATTAACCTACACATAAATCTGTACTTTCGATATTCTATGGCCTAACAAGCAAATAGTTATAAATATGATAGGTACGGTATAGTTTAATTATTCAATGTCGACTATCTGTTACAAGAATTTTAAAGCGAGAAAGGTTAGGTTGTTAAGCACACAAGTACAACTATAAAATTATAAAACTGCCGTCAAATAAGCTTTCAGATTAATGTCAGGGAAAAATATAACATCTTTATTAAACATTTATTGGCATTTTGTTGTACGCGTTCAGTAATATATTATAACCGCCCTACGCCTATGTCTCAAAGCAATTACTTTTAATCAGTAGACTCATTCAAATAATTACGAATGGTGATATCTCTTATTAAATTGTAAATCTTAATTGGAGAACTCTATTTGAATAGAGCAATTGAAAATTGTTTCAGCCTGGTTGATGTTTCAATGGTGAAATAATATTACAATCTTAAGACTTGCTTTCATTTACTAAACGGTATTGTAAAATCTACTTGAAAACTCGCTTATTTCTGGTAGTTAGTGATGCAGAATTTGTAACTAGATTAAATTTTCAACCGTTGCATATGCTATTTAGTACATTCAAATTAGCCATTTATTGTAACAAAAATTAACAAAAGGATGATCTTCGGGATTTAAGTAGGTAATGACCTGGAGAATGAGTTGATGTATTCTTTGCACTTCCAAGTTCCGGAAAAATTAAAAAAAGATTGAAAAAACTTTTTGATTTTCTGTTTCTTTGCTCTGACGGCCAAAATAATGAAAACAGAGAAAAAAGTTTTCAGCAAAAGTTGTAACTCGTCTCATTCTCTACAAAAGGTTTTTACAATTTTTTTCTTAAGCCGTTTAGAAGATAAATCGAGTTTTCCACTTACAGTTTTGAGCCGCTTCGAAATACGGGAAAACTGAGGGAATTTCGTACGACCTTAGTCATCGATCGATAATTCTTACTATTCAGAGCCCCTAAAAAAATGAAAATAACATAAAAAATAGAGAAAAGTCTCAGCTTTAATGTGGAACTAATCACAAAAAGAAAATTCACAAAGAATTCAGGTTATTCAAAGAATGCAAAAATTTCATTAATATTTTTACACAAAGTTTTTTTTTTTTAGTTATAGATAGTTATTTTTTCCGCTGTTTGTAAAATCCTATAAAGAATATGTTTCAATAATCACAAAATTCGTAAAAAAATGCATCATAGAGAAAAAGTGTTAAAAGATGGCTTAGTAAACTTTGTAAAGTTGATCCACAGATTTATTCATATCTTTGTCGGGATTCGTTAGCATGATAATTTATTTTGCTAATATATTCTCATATAATGGTATATTAATACAATTAACATTTTATTGCAATTACTATTGTTGGAAAAATATGCCTTGCGATCAAAGTACCTAGAGAGTATATTTCTCATCGATCAGTCACCTCCAAATTTTGGAGTTCAGTTCGCTATATCTTAATTAATATTAGTAGCATAGTCTTAATTTTTGGATAATAAGTACAATAAAACATATTCTTTCGAATGACTGTAGAGCTTTTTAAATGCGTACAGTACTTTTTGAATTTGTCTACATTATTCATACACGTTCAGAAAATGCACAATTATACAGTTAAATATATACAACTTATTTGTTTCTTAACATTCTTCAATGAGATTTTCACGAAATCTAGATTAAAGTGCGTGGAATCGAATCCATGCAGTAAAAAAGCACTTATTGTTACGGAAGAAATAGGGAGGATGCATAAAACTTAAAGATATGAATAAATCAACTGTATAAACTTTACTAAACCATCTTCTAACACTTTTTTTTCCATGATAAAAGTTTGTGTGAATTTTGTGATTAGTTAGCTCCACATTAAAGCTGAGACTTTTCTCTACATTTTTTGTTATTTTCATTTTTTTTAGTGGGTCTGGATAGTAAGAATTATCGAACGATGTGTCCGGTCGTACGAAATTCCCGAAGAATTCTCATATTTTGCGCATTTTGAAGCGGCTCGAAACTATAAGTGGAAAACTCGATTTATCCTCTAAACGGCTTAAGCAAGAAAAAAAATTTGTAAAGACCTTCTTTGTAGAGAAAGAGACGAGCTACAATTTTTGTTGAAAGCTTTTTCTCTATTTTCATTATTTTGGCCGCTGGAGCAAAAAAAAACAAAAATCAAAAAGTTTTTCCAAATTTTTTTGAATTTTCCCGGAACTTGGAAATGCAAAGAATGCATAATCTCGTTCTCCAGGTTATTACTTACTTAACTCCCGGAGATGATCCTTTTATTAGTGTTTGCGAGGTTTTTATAAAATTTTGCCTTCATTGCCTGTACTAATAGGACATACAAAAAAATTTTGAAGAGAAATTCAATTTTAATTAAGCCTTATTTATTAATGCCGATATTGAGGTCGGTTAAAAATCCCTTTCATTTTATTATTTGTCAATTTTCACATCGATTTCAATATCGATATTAGGTAATGAGGTTCAATTACTCGAACGAAGGAAAAATTTTATTTAATAATTTTTAGGATCGGTTTTCTAAAGCCGATTCAGTTTATTTAAATTTTTTTCCACCCTTTTTGGTGACCAAATTTCATGTAAATCTGCAAAAGTTATGCAATTACGGCGGTCCCCCTATTCGTCATACTGTACTAATAATTTAAACACGCGTTTATTCCCGGCGCCTTCGCCATATTCTCGAATAGAAGGCCCCTTGTTTAAAATGTTACTCACTTAAAACACACAGCGAGCAAACTACAAAAATAACACTAGTGTGTATATCGTGACACTCTTGAGTTAAAAGACTGTATGTATCCTATGAATTGTCCTTTCTATTGGCGTATAATTTACAAGGTATCAATAGATAAATATACTTGTTATAAAATTTTACGAAATTTTAGATAATTCTCTTTACCATTTTTCATTTTTGTTTTTTTTAAAGTGGCAGGAATTCACAGTTAGATTTACTTTAGAAGATAACTTTAGAGTTCTCTCTAAAAGCAAATACAAAAATTGTTTGAATCGGTTTAGAAATGTAAGAGAAATTGTCAAAATACGAGGGGCTTTAGAAGAAATGGTCCAAAAACGAGAAATTTTAACATTCAAACAAAGTGATTCCAAAGTAAAACGCTTATTCCGATATCCGTGTATTCTGCTTTCTCTTAAGCTGTTGGCAAAGGATTAGCAAAGAGTATTTTCATTTTCTTAGCAGTAATGGTATGATATCGTCCAACCAATATAGTTTTAGAGAAAGTCACTCTAACATTTTAATGCTAGTAAGCATCCTGAAGTATATATATACTTATTTTTTCCTCTGGAGTCAAAAGCCTATAACCGCACAGATCATGATATTTTACTAAAAACTGTAATATTATAGTTTACGAGGTCAGTGGATGACCTTTTCATATCTTACCTTTTTAAATAGAAAAGAGTATGTATGATTTGACTGTTGACATTGGTGTACCTCAAGGCAGTCATTTCCCTGTAGGAACACCATAGTTAAAGAGTAGGAATAACGTATTGGATGAAATAATCTTTATAGTAGTTAAAATAGGTGTTTTTTAAAGGTTTTTTCAATTAAACGTTTTTTAAACGTTAACGTAACAGTAAAAAATGTGCAAACATAACAATTAAGAAACGTTAAAGTAATATGTTCCATTAGTGTTTCTCATTAATGTTCTTAAAACGACTACAGTGCCCTAAAAAATAAATTGTCCGTGAAACTTAAACATTAATTTCACGTTACATTTGATAAAAAAAAATTAAAATTTTTACATGTTCTAATGTTAGAAATGCATGAATAGCATAATATGTATTAAAACTTACTGTAACGTTTAAAGCAAAATGTTTATCAACACTTGCCTTGAACGTTTAAATTGAATGAACTTCAACGTTTTATATAACGCACGTAAAACGTTTTGTTTATGCACGTTTGAAACGTGCGTGACGGTAATGAAGTATTAAATAACGTTTATTCCAAATGTGTTTATTGAGTGCAAAAATCTAAAAGAAATATTGTTTGTGAAAATCAAATGTAATTTTTACGTTCACATATTAACTTTTTATTATTAAAATTTTGACGTGTTTCTAACATAAGAAATGAATGTAAAATATACCATGTGGTAAAGCGGAATGATGTTTTAAAATTTAAAGTTAAATGTTTTTCAACGCTTGTTTTAAACGTTTTAATTGGGAGAAATTGGAGTGAACGTAACCTTCTAAATAGCATGTAACGACGTTCTGTTTTGACACATTTTAAACTTTAAAATCAAACATAACTGGAGGTTATGCGTTTAAAAAACGTTTTTTAACGATTATATTCTCACTGAGTTAGGGGCGCTATTGGTTTTACTGTATACCGTATGTAATGAACATTAATTAAGCAAGACTCTTCTTCTTCTTCTTCTTTTAGCGGGGCGCCTGGAGGTCGCCGCACTCAGGCCTTGTGGCCCATTGTGCTACCGCTAACAAATTAGGGAGCTCCCCCGTACAGACCGGATTCCAGCCCAAAGGCTGAAATCCTTCCCACGGGAGAGCTCCTTATTTCCTCCAGCATTGGGAATCCAGTGCCGAAGTGTTTATGCCTCAGGTTCATCAGTCCTGGGCAAGAAGTGAGAACGTGGATGGAAGTCTCCTCCTCGTCCTCACAGAACCTGCAATCGGGGTGGTCAACCACCCCCATTGTGTGTAGGTGTTTTTTGAAAGAGCCATGTCCGGTCAGGAGGCCTGTTACGGCTCTAATTTGCTTTCTGCTTAGACGCAGAAATTGCTTTGTTCTCTCCGGCAAGGGTCCTGCGATTAGGAGCTTCGCTTGCCGGAGTCCAGGATAGGAATCCCAGAGGTCAGTGAACTGGGAGCGAGTCCAGTTATCTATTAACCTCTTGGCTTGGGATCTAGGGTAGCCGAGAGCCGGCTCCGGACCGAGCAGAGGTTGACGAGAGCCCCTTCTGGCCAGAGCGTCGGCCCGCTCGTTACCCTCAATGTTACTGTGTCCAGGCACCCAGAGAAGCCTGACCCAGTTTGATGAGCCAAGTTCGCAGAGGGCCTGTTTACAGTTTTGGACCAGTTTTGACTTGGTCCGATTCGATGCAAGGGCCTTGAGGGCCGCTTGGCTATCGCTACATATATATATATATATATATATATATATATATATATATATATATATATATATATATATATATATATATATATATATATATATATATATATATATATATTATATACGGTATTGGTTGGCGTCCAACCTAATAACGTTCTCACTTGGCATCCGTCAATATACACACTGGTATACACAAAATTTATTTAAAGGCTAACTTAGCATCCTACCTGTTTTACGGTTTAATTGACGTCCTTATAAATATTTTAATAGATGCGTAAAATGGAATCCGAATACAAAAATTACAGGTTTAATTGACTTCCCGCGACGTTGTCAGATATATGCTATGCTACTTTATCGTATTTGTCTAGAGGAGTAGTATTACAATTTGCAGTCTGTCGACACATAGTCATAAACAAATTTTAACATATTTTAATTAAAATTTCATCTTCTGAGAATAAAAACGAATTCATGTCAATTTAAATTTCGAAACATGAAGTTCGTCTTAGAAATTTACAAAAAAGTAATTTTTTCCTCTAGTAATGTGCTTTTTCTGTACGAGATAGGACAAAATGTTGTAAAGAAATATTGTTCAGAAAAATAGAAAAACTGAATGAGAACCCCAATTTTCAAAACCTTCTGCCCATATTGGATATTCTGTTTTTCTATTCTAAGTTGGAGTATGTTTTAATTAAAATTATTTGGAATAATAAACTTTGCAATTTTGCTAATTTGCCATGGATTTGTTTAATTTTATCCATGTATTAGATATAATAATAACTTTTTTTGTAAATTTCCCGAAATTGAAATTCTGCCAATTAACTTCTACCACGGGTTGATTCCAAAAATGAATTTCTCATTTAATGATGCGTCGCTCCCTGACACATTGTATATGCTTTCTGAGGAAATGTAAGGCTTTTATCGAAAAAAAAAAATTACAGATAAAAAACTTTTTCATTTAAAAGGAACCACCATTTTAAAATTAGATCTTCATTCCTTACCGTTTCAAGCATATCAGTTTATAGAGCAGGCGATATGGGCACATGAGTTTCGAATACAGTTCGGACGTAGTTTTTTTTTTTGCTGGATTCAGTTCAGGAGACACATTTAGAACAATTTTGTCTCTAACAAAAGGGAATCTTGCATTTTTTCATTCAAATATGTTTTTTTTATATTCTTTGACTGATTTTCAACGAGAAATGCTAGGTAACTTTTAAAGTTGCTATTTTCAATATTATTAATTATTAAAAATAGAAAAATCTTCAATTTTTCGTGTTTTGGTGCTCTAAAAGTGTAACAAAAAATTATGTCTTTACAATACATACATTTTTATCATATATTTAGACCTTGCATATGAATTTCCAAAAAATGGAATTGACGATTTTTAATTTTGTACCTACATCATAGCAACCAATTTTCTATGGTTTTTGAAAATTTCGTGTCGAAAAAAAATTATGTGGAATTCAGCGCGTAAGTAATTGATTTCTGAATCACTTTAAGACAAAACATACAGAGTGTTGCATTTGAAAAAATTGAGTTATGAATACAGATTCGGCATGAATATAAATTCGGTAGCGCCCAGAAGTTTCCTCACTATTGAGCAGCGTCCGAACATGGATTCGGCAGCATCCTAATATCGATTCGCTAGCGCCCGGAAATTACCTTGGTATTCGGCAGCGCCCGGAAGTCACCTTAGTATTCGGTACCACCCGAATATGGATTATGTGGCGCCCAAATATAGATTCAGCAACACCCTAATTTGGATTCGACAGCGCCCAGAAGTTACCATGATATTCGGCAGGATCCAAATATGGATTCGGCAGCGCCCGGATATGGTTTGGCACCGTCTTAACATTGGGATTCGGAGGCACCCGGAATTTGCCTCGGTATTCGGTAGCGTCCGAAAGTTCTGGAGGTTTGACTGGCATTCGGCAATGCCCTTTTATTAAAATTTTATGACCAATTATTTCCACACTGGAGTGCAAAGATGGTCAAGAAGTTTTCCTTTGAAGAGCCGTGGATGGGAAATCTGGAGCTGGAAGTAGTGATTTCTTAGGCAGCGGTTTTATTTCAAAAGATACAACAAAGTTATAATGAACTATTTTGTCACACCGCATAGTCCAGTCAGTAAAGTAAAAAATACACCAGAAGCTCGCAAAAAATATTATCTGAGATTTTCTTTCCGTAACTGTTAGTGCGAGGATTAAACATCACAAAACCACAAAAATTAGTTCTGGGGGTGCCGCGCAACCCCCCAAAAAAACCATCTCTTCGGTGAAATAAGCCTTGTTTTACTGATAACTCGTTAATCCTTGAAGATATAAAAAAATTGCTCATTGTAAAAAAGAAAGCTTGACTAATTTCCTAAAAAAAGACCTATTATAATTTTCTTTCGAGAAAATCGATATTGACAGAAATTGCAAAATTTGTATTCTTATTGCTCGCGGATTTTCGTTTATTTGAAATTTTTTGCGCGCGGCCTATAGGAAAAATTGAATTGTTCGAAAACCAAACAAGCTAGGAAGAAAAATCAAAATGGGCTTTAAAGGGGATATAAAATACTCTCTTGTGTTGCCATTTTTGAAGGCTACTGATATTTATTAGTATATAAAAATAACAATATAATATAGTTATCTCTTGATTTTTTGTGCATCTAACTATTCACAGGCCCATAAAAAATAACTGAACATAATATAGGTTATAAATTTAGTTCAAGGTAGTACTTCAATGCAGAGAAAGTTGAGAATAAAAATATTCATATCTACAAATTTAACAGGATGTTAAATTTAGCCAAGAAATCCAAAAAATGCTGAATATTAAATTTTTTGATGATATTTTTTAAATACAAATTTTTAACTTTTAAATGGTTAGAAAAAAATTTTTGAGCTGAGTTTTCAAGACGTTTGGGTCTTTTTTTATTTTTAGGAAACAATAAAAAATTGGTCAAAATTTGGCTAACTTCAACATGCTGGTAAATTTGTAAATGTGAATATTTTTATTCCTAACTTTTTTTGCATTGATGTACTACCTTGAACTAAAATATAATGCATTTATATCTTATATTGAAGTCGATTATTTTTTATGGGCCTGTGAGAAGTTAAAAGTGCAAAAAATCAAGATCAAGGATATATTATATTATTTTTATACACTAATAGATATCAATAGCCATCAGAAATGGAAAC
Source organism: Stenurella melanura (assembly GCA_963583905.1). NCBI lineage: Eukaryota > Metazoa > Arthropoda > Insecta > Coleoptera > Cerambycidae > Stenurella > Stenurella melanura. Next base: position 203,342,860 of record OY757309.1, read on the forward strand.
ACAAAAGAGTATTTACAGCCCATTTTGACTTTTCTCCCTAGCATGTTTGGTTTTCGAGCAATTCAATTTTTTCTATAAGCCGCGCGCAAAAAAATTCAAATAAACGAAAATTCGTACGCATTAAAAATACAAATTTTGCAATTTTTTTCAATATCGATTTTCTCGAAAACCATGGCATATACAAGAAAATTACAAGAGGACTTTTTTTAGGCAATTAATCAAGCTTTCTTTTCTATGATTATTTTTTTTATATCTTCAACGGTTAAAGAGTTATCAGTAAAATAAGGCGCTTTTCACCGAAGGGGTGGTTTCTTGGGAGGGGTTGCGCGGTACTCCCAGAATTGATTTTTGTGGTTTTGTTATGTATAATCCCTCCACTAACAGTTACTGAAGGAAAATCTCAGATAACATTTTTTGTTATGGAAATCTTTATGATTATATTGGACTAGCAATTGAAAGTAATACTTCAATTTTGATAGCGATAACTTTGACAATTTATATTATAGATTAACCAGATTGTAGGAAATTGAATTACTATTCAACGTTATAATAACCACTTTTACGTAGACCCTCGAGTTTTTAAGTTATTCACGAAAAATACATGTTGAAATTGGATATTTAGAGAGAGATGAAAAAACACTAAACTTTAAAAAAATCATTATCTTGAACCATCTTTGAATGGGATTGATCTCATATTTAAGGTAAAGGTAATTTCCTATGTTTCAAGTTGTACAAATACTTAACAGTTTTTGACATAATTTGTAATTTTCAAGATATGTATTTCCAGAGACTCATTTCTTAACGAACTGAAACAGTTTAGTTTGAGCAACGGGGCTCAGCAGTAGACAGCTATCATCTGAGGATGGCAGATATGATTTTATTGAAACGTCGCCATCGTTTGGATATCTTGGTGCCCCTCAAGGAATCTAATAAGTACGTCGGACTACACCCGGAAATCCAATTACTCATTAATTCATAAATTCTTAAAGATTTGTTTACTAGAAATTTTTTTACCTCATACCTTATGAAAAGAAATTAATAACAATTTCTAATGTAACATATTAGGACAGAATTTATCAGCTTTAATGTTTTAACTTTCTGTTAGAAAATTTAGTCATAGTTTTAAAAAGTTCATTTTAAACCAAAATGCCTTTCTATGCCCTTGTTACCATGTACTAAAAATAAAACAATATATTGTGCTTCCAAGTTACACAATAAAGACAACTACAAACAGATGTTAAACGTAAGAAAATTAGTGTCATAAACGGGCCATTGATAGATACAAGGGTCCGAAAATACGGTCAACTATACAAAAGGGGCAAACACATGTACAAAATTTTGTGACTTTTAATAAAATGTATTATTCTAAATAATAAGGTATTGTTTGGGTGACCTGGAATAAATTAGTATTATGACAGAAATATAGAAGTAAAAATTGTTGAATTTCTTAAACACTGTCAACAAGAAAGCTAGGTACTTATCTAAATGAAACTAAAATGTACTTTACTTGCAACGTGTACACTTTTTGACTTAAAGTAGACTGTAATAACATTTTAATTCATTTTATATAACTAAATATATACAGGGCGTCCCAGAATTGAGTTCCCGGACGGAAACCTGAAATTCCTGGGTTCATACTGAGCCCTTATAACCCAACTTACCCTAGTACAAACATGCATCCCTGGAGAAGTACACAATGTTAAAGTGAGTCACGTAAAAAAAATCCAATTATTTCCGTTACATTGAAGACAAAATTTTGAAATTTTAGTGGGAGCTGTTTCTCTATTAAGTACTAACTTGAAAACACCCCAAATATATTTTTTTCTCAATTTTTGCTTCCCTGGCATACCGAAGGGAAGTATTGTATTCGAGAAAAATCACCCTCCGAGATTTTTTCGGATTTACACGTTTCAGAACATGTAGATTACGAAAATATAGGTTTTTCAATTCCGTCAGTTTGTCTGTCCGTCCGTCCGTCCGTCCTGACGCTACTGGCAGCGAAGAAATGGTTGAACATTCACTGGAAAATATACAGGGTGAACCGTCTAAAGGGAACAAATAGTGAAAAAAAAATGTTTTTGCTCAAATTTAAAATTTCCACGTTTCATGACGTTCTAAATCTATTTCAGAAAGAAACATTTGAAATTTTTTTTATCAACATTTTTTAAACATTTTTTACCACTAGAATAGATGGAGAAACATTTTTTTTTTGCTCAAATTTATAATTTCCCCGTTTCATGGCATTCGAAACCTATTTCAAAAATAAAATTTGATCTTTACCCACCACCATAGAATAGATAAAAATTTTTTTTGCTAAAATATAAAATTTCCACGTTTTATGACGTTGCAAACCTATTCGCGAAAATAAAACAAATGGACCCAAGAGGGATTTACCGTCGATACACACAAATTCACCAACACGTGAGAGCGATTTAGATATTATGACTTTCCGCTGTTACTGTACAAACTTTTCCTTATAAGTGAATTCCTTTGTATCGAAGGTAAATCCCCATTGAGTTCATTTGTTATATTTTCGCGAATTTCAGGAAGAAAAGAATTTGAACATTTTTTTTTCCAACATTTTGGAAAAAAAATTAAGATTAGAATAGATGGAAAAAATGTTTTGCTCAAATTTAAATTTTCCATGATTCATGACATTCTAAGCTTATTGCAAAAACTTTTGAAAATGAAAAAAAATACAAAAATTTGCAAATTTTTACCCACTACAAAATACAAAATAGATGACGGTGAAAAATTGTTTTTGCTCAAATTCTATTTCAGAAGAATAAAAATTAGAAAATTTTTTTACCAACGTTTTTGAAAAATTGAAAAAAAAGACATTTTTTAACAACTACTCTTCTTCCACTCCACTACGAGAATACGGAATTGAAAATGTGACAGACGGCAATATTATTTGGCATATGCACCTATTATAGTTTTATTGAAAACTGTACAGGTTGGTCATCCTAAGAAATAATTCAACCATGGTGGACATTTGTAAAGGTATTTGCGCAAGCCTTCCATGTTTGGCACCTGTTATTTAGTATTGAATTTTAGCTGTCGTATGTTTACCGGTCATGACATTCTAATTCTATTTCAGAAGAAAAAGATTTTGAAAATTTTTCTACCGACTATTTTGATCAAAAGTTACAGGTTTTCTTGGTAACAGTATCTTCCGATTATTATTCTCATATGTGGTTTCGTAATAAATAATTTTTTAGAGTGACCGCCCGGTATAAATAAAGAGGGAAGTTCTGTGTAAATATCTTTACCGCTTTTTTTTCATAGTAATTGTTATTTGACTGGCGATATTTTTCTAATCACCCTGTAAAGTTACGAAATACTTGAACATTTTTGAAGAGCATTGAAAGTGCTGCAGAAAAAGTACTCCTATTTTTTTTTGTAATATTAATCAAAATGCAAGAAATTATCTGTTTTTCCTCTATTTGCATTTAACATTCATTTACAATTCCAAAACAAAATTTTGTAATAACAGAAAAGTAGTTTATTTAATAAAAATTACATTCATAACAAATGCTCCACATAATGTCCAACTGTTTTAGTACACAAATTAACACTTTTAAAATTTTGTGTAATATCAACCAAAAATCAAGAATTATCGTTCTATCCCTATAGGTCATAGGTGCTTGTGAAACAGAAATCCTGTCGCATTGCCGTGACAATACAAAAATTAATTCATTAGTAACGTCAAAAGTATATGTTTAATTCAAATTTTTCTTCAATATATCGAAAATTACTGGAAAAGAAATCATTTTTTCTCTCTCACTTTAAGAGGATGTACTTCCTCGGGGGTGCATTTTTGGACTAAGGTAAGTTGTGATATATGGGCCCAAAATGACCTCAGGAATTAAAGGTTTCCATCAGGGAATTCAATTCTGGGACACCCTGTACATTGGAAAAAACTTAGTTTAGGTGAATTATGACTATAGATTTTAAATATCAATGAACGTACATTTAATACATAAGGCGTAGACGTTACAAACTGATTAATTTTGAAGCACAATGGCATGTGTAAAGTAAAAAATAAGTATATTATAATTTATAATGATCAATTTGTGCTTAAAAGGGCTCTTAGCGGGAAAGTTGCGGGGTAGTTTCGATTCCATTCCATATGTTTTTTGGGGTGCTGAATTCGAATCTGAGATTTGCTAACAAAATCTAGTGACGCAACATTGAAGAAAATGCACAAAAAGGTAAAAAATCTAATTTTTTGGCAGTTCTTTGCTTATAGCTCGGAAACTATTAACTTTTCGTAAATAACTTCTCTATCCAAAAGGAAAGTATATAAAATTTACTACAAATTTTATTATTTACGTTTTTTCTCCGACGGACTGTTCGGGCTCAAGCGCAAGTTGAAAATTAGCTTTTGGGGGGAGGGGGGCTGCGAGGGTGGACTCCCACAAAATGGGCATATACGATCTCAATAAGGTATGTGCAGAGAACTGGGAGGAATTCACTATTTGTCAGCCTTTAATAATAAATTAGTTTTAGAGTGGATAAAGTGGTTTTGTTTTCGGAGATAGCCGAAATATGCCAATTTTCAACTTGCGTTTGAACCCGAAGGGTTCGTCTGAAAACAAACCTAAATAATGACATTTGTAGTAAGTTTTACGTACATACATTTTGGATATGGAAGTTATTTACGAAAAGTTGATAATTTCCGAGTTATAAGCAAAGAACTGCCAAAAAATGAGATTATCTACCTTTTCTTGCATTTTTTTTAATGTTGGGTCACGAAATTTTGTTAGCAAACCTCAGATTTGAATTGAGCACTCCAAAAACATAGAGAATGGAAGGACTCAAAACTACCCCACAACTTTCCTGCTAAAACACAATCTGACTGGAGTATTAACTATCATACATTGTTGTATAATTTTTCACATCTTTTAAGTTTCAATTCGACAGTTTTATCTTAAACGATGTATTAGTAAATCTACAACTCTTTCAACCACGCATTTCTCTATAAGAGATTATTTTTGGGTCACCTACTATACTTTTCTTAAATAGATACAATAAAAAATCCAAAAATGAAAACAAATGAATCAAAATAATCTCCAATAGAATTATTTTTAACATTAACATAATTTTGTAGTTTATTTCTTATCGACAATATCTTTGCTAACAACTTCTGTAATTTAATTAAACTACAGAACACTGTTTACTTATAAATAGCCTCGCTGAGCCATCTTGAACAAAAAATGTTTACAATCAAAACTACAAATTCCGTTCTCATTTTCATAGGTACACAAATTGTCTCCACTAAGTTTATTTTTCTTAGTAGTAATATATATAAGAAAACTCAAGAATCTGGACACACATGTGGTATTTACTACTTTCACGGTGTTGCCACCTAACTAGATGCCATCTGAACCGCTTCTGTGGTCAGCAGGTATTCAAAATGAATATTTTTTGAGCGACAGGCACGGCAGTTAGTAGCAAACCGCTAAACTAAAATATTCACCAGGGTGTTAAAATGGGTCATTTGACCTCCAACCTAAAATAAGTTGTAATGACACCATACGGCATTTATGAAGCACTTGCGTTAATATCGCTAGCAGGTCAGATGGCATCCGAATATCGGATGCCATCTGACTTGTGGAAGCCAATTGAACCGAAAATTTTACATTGTGGGAAGCCAACTAATACCGTATATATATATATATATATATATATATATATATATATATATATATATATATATATATATATATATATATATATATGTGTTTATTAGAGTACTCCTTTCGGATATTCTCCTGTGCGCAGACCAAAATGGCAAAGATCTCGGTCTGGAATACCGTGGCGAATTTGCCCAGGGCATAAGAAAGCTCAGCCTTGGGCCTTTCCCCAAATATACCCGCTCCGGTACTTTCCTCAAGCCTCGATCCGTCTGTGAACCAGACAATATCTGCAGGCCTTAGTATGTCTTCGAGTTGACTCCAGTCTTCCCTTTTCGGGAAGACTACCTCGAAGGGTTGTGCGAAGGAGAAGGAAGGTATCACGTCGTCACTCCTGGACTCCAGAAGTGAGTGGGCTCCTATCGCATCAGTTAGGGCCCTAGTGTGACCTGATTGTTCTCCTCCTTTCATCCACTGACCTCCACATTCCAGTCTGTAGGCCGCTTTCCGAGCCTCGGCCACAATCACTAGGTGAAGGGGCGCAAGGTCCAGAAGGACCTCCAGAGCTGCCGTGGGGGTCGTGCGTATTGCTCCTGTGACTCCTAAGCAGGCAAGTCTTTGGAGTTGTGTTAGCTTCTGTCGTATGGTTGACCTGGTTGTGGCAGGCCACCAGACAACAGAGGCATACGTAATCATTGGTCTAACTATGACAGTATAGTACCACATAGCCACCCTGGGGTTTAGCCCCCATGTTTTGCCAAAGGTTCTTCTACATACCCATAGGGTTGTAGTGGCCCTTTGTACCTGTCTCTCTATATGATCTCTCCAGGTCAGCTTAGAGTCCAGGATGACCCCCAGATACTTCACTGTCCTTGAGATCGTTAGAGTTGTGTTGTAGAGTACGGGTTCGACGAAACCGTCTAGCCTACGTCTTCTAGTAAAAATGACCATTTGCGCCTTTGAGGGATTGACTCTAAGGCCCTGGTCATTGCACCATCTTTGTACGATCTGCAAGGCCCTTTGTAAGAGTCCGCTGACCGTATTTGGGAATTTTCCCGAGATGATGATTGCAAGGTCATCTGCGTAACCTTGCGCAAAAAGATCCTCGTTTTCGAGTTCCTGTAATAGGCCGTCGAGAACGAGGTTCCATAGCAGAGGAGATAGGACGCCCCCTTGTGGGCAGCCTCTCCTTACTGAAACTTTGACTGCCGTTTCCTCATTGGCAGCTGTTATTTGCCTTCCCGCCAACATGGCCCTCAACCATCTAATGATGGTGTCTTCGATGCCATGATATGCAGCGGCGGCGCAGATTGAATCGAAGGAGGTATGGTCAAAGGCTCCTTCGATATCTAAGAAGGCTCCGGCCGCAAGTTCTTTGTGGTGCAGCGCCTTCTCGATCCTCAAAACGATCGGATGAAGGGCTGTTTCCACTGACTTGCCGGCCTGGTAAGCATGTTGTGACGGATGCAGAGGTACTGAGACCAGTGCTCCGTCTTTGACATACCTTTCAACCAACCTCTCTAAAGTTTTGAGTAGGAAGGATGTTAGGCTGATAGCTCTGTAAGAGTTGGCAGTATCGTAGGTCGTACGTCCTGCTTTAGGTATGAAAACCACCTTGACGGCCCTCCAGGGTATAGGAATATACCCCGTGGCCAGGCAGGTTCTCAACAAATGATAGACCGGGCGGATGAGTGTCTCTTTCCCCTCTTGCAGAAGTGCCGGAAACACTCCATCCGGTCCTGGGCTTTTGAACGGATCAAACGTGGAAATAGCCCACATGACCCTTTCCACTGTTACCACCCTCGAGGCTGTCCCCCAATCCGCTGCCGTGACAGCAGCGCGGGGGGGGCGAGGGGATGGTGCTTCCCCCGTCTCCACTACGGATTCGGGGAAATGAGTTTCTAGTAGGTGCTTGAGGCGCTCCTCATTGGTAGCCGTTAGTCTACCGGAAGGAAGCCTCAAGTCCTCCAGCCGTGAAGGTCTATCTTTCTTAAGGGCTTTGCAGAGCCTAGCGGCTTCTGGAAGATCTTCAATGCTTTCGCAGAATTTCCTCCAGGCTGCCCTCTTATTGCTACGAATGTGGCTTTTGTAGAGGCGTTGGGATCGTTTGTACTCGTCCCAGTCCTCTGGGAGTTGAGTGCGCATAGCCCTGTTAAGGAGCCTGCGTGTCTCCTTGCGTAGGTTCAAAAGTTCCCTGTTCCACCAGGGAACTTTGTTTTTACCCTTGCTTCTTTTTAGAGGACAACTGCTCTCGTATGAGGCAGTGATCGCTCCATTGAGAAGTTTGGCGGAGGATTCTATCTCCTCTGTGTTTCTGGGTATAATAACCCTGTTTATATTTTCCGAGAGGGCTCGTCTATAGACGTCCCAGTCGGTGTCCCTGGGGTTCCTGTACCAGCTCTCCTCTGAGGAGGGAGCGCAGTCCAGTTTGAACCTGATGTGTCGGTGATCCGACAATGAGGGTTCCGTTGATACGTACCAATTTTTGAACAGGGGGACCGCTAGTCTGGATCCCAGTGTGACATCGATGACCTCCTGCCTCCGTTGGGTAACGAAGGTGGGCGTGTTGCCCCGATTTATTATCTCTAAATCGGTAGTGTACAGGTACTGTAATAGACTACTGCCTCTAGGATTGATGCCTGTGCTGCCCCAGCAAATGTGGTGAGCATTGGCGTCATATCCTATGATGAGAGGCAATCGTCTATCAGTACAGAATTGAACCATCTTCTCCATTTCGGTTGAAGGTGGCGGTGTTGGCGAGTCGTAGGGAAGGTAGACTCGAACACGATTTCTGCCCTGTCGGTTTCCTCCCTAAGACTCACCTTAATAGCAACCGCGTCCCTGGAACAAAGTTCAGGAATTGCTGTTGCTTTAATTTCCTTCGAGACATATATGCATGCTCTAGGTATGTTGTGTGCGGAGGAGAAAATGGCTCCATGCCGCCTGTCTAAACCTCGAATGGAGCCATGGCGAACCCAAGGCTCCTGAATCAGGGCAATGTGTGTCTGTCCCGCAGCGGCCTGTCGTCCTACTAATGCGGAGGACGGCTCACTGTGTTGCAGATTGATTTGGAGTATTTCCTTTTTTTTTTTTTTTTTTTTTTTTACTAACTACCCTACTTTTCCTCCGAGCCCGACAGCCCCTCCATTGCTGTGTCCGTCGTGCTCGGCGGCGCGTTATTGCCGCCGCTTGGGCTGACCTCTACTGAATCCCCCCGGGGATGTTTCGGGTCCCAGAAGGACACCTTGATCACCCCCGCCTGAGCGCGGTAACCCAGTTTCGCAATCTTCGCCGCGGAGGCCTCATCGACACCCAGAATGAGTCGAAGCCCCTTGGCCTCGACAACCTGAGTGCCGTGGACCTTCCACAGCTCTGTTCGGAGCTCCGGGTTGTGCCGCGTAAGTCTGCTGAAGATGGTGGCTTGGTCCATGGGTTTGCCCGGGACCGTAGCCACCATCTTCTTATATTTGGGGAGCTTGTCCCCTTCCAAGAGCTGGAGAGTTACGCCGTCCACGGGAGAGATGCCGCCTATGGCCGATCTAAGCCATGACAGCGACATCTCGTTCCCGCAGAACAGCTGCACCACTCCTTGCTCAGTTAGCCTGAAGCCGTCGAAATCGGGGAGAGGCCCCCCTGCGGGGAGCCCATCCATCCGAGTGTCGAGGGCTTCTTGCAAACTGTCGGTCAGGGCAGCCGTTAGCCGCTCTTCTGGAAAACCAGCTGCGGCCACCGCCACCTTGACCCCTTTGCTAGCCACCTGACTGTATGAAAGGTCAGGCCTAGCTCTTTTAGTAGGTTTAGAGGTGCTGGGGGGGGTCTCTTCCTCCGGCCGTCCCCTTTTGGGAACGTTTGCCCGAGGTGTACCCTCCCCAGAAGTCCTCTCCACCCGCAATTTCCTTGCTCTCTTTCGAGCCGCGCCACTGCGATTACGTCGCTTGGGTTGCCCATCCGTGAGGTTGAGCCCTCCAGCGACGTCCGAAGTAGAGGGAGCCCCCGAGACGGAGATTCCCTCTTGTGTGGGAGGTGTGGGATTGGAGAAGGTCCCCCGTGAGGAGCCTTCTCCGGTGCCACGGGATAGGGTTGCCCCATTTCTGGAGCCACCCTTTCTAAGGAGGGGGGAGATCCCTGCAGAGGAATCTTCCCCGGAAGAGGTGGGGGAGGAGGCCCTGTGATCAGAGCACTCCTCGGAAAGGTTTTTATTGTTTGTATTATTCATGTTTGTTCCCACGAGTAAGCAAGACTCACTTAGTGTTAAAGAATATATTTCATTTCACTTAGTGACAGTTTCATCGAAATCAAAACCACATTCAAATAGGACCAATAGTTTTGGTGTTATGAGTCGTCCAGGAGTGAAACATACATACAGATACGAGGACATACGGACAGATGTTCAGCCGAAGAAGAAACTTCAGAAACTTGATATGAAAATTTATTTGACGTTTTAGATTTTATCTAATCCCTGATGATAAACATTTTGAACGCTGGATCTTTTTTATTAAATTTACAGTGAAGTGCATGATTTTTATTGCATACTGTGCAAACTTCATGCATCAATGTACTATTAAGGTAATAATTTGCAAACAAGTAGTAGAGAAAATGATTCAATTAAAGTAATAGGTACCTATTCAAGATAGATACGCGTGTTTGATTAGACGGAATTGACAGTTGATTGATGTTAAGCTTCCTATATTATATCATTAGCGATTTGCTAATTTCATCAAATTGCTTCAGGTTAATTGCAACTAACTGACGTTCAAATAATAGCACGGCACACTACTTACCACACCATTTTAACGTACTAGGATCTACAGAGAGTAACAAGAATGTTTTCTAAGAATAAGGAAATAGTTATATAAGTTTGGCCTGCGATTGGATCATTATATTCATGCATGTTCGTAGAACTGTCAGGCACACAATGCAACTATAAGTAATGCGCATTCAGGTGATATCTTAAATAAGTGTACCTGGTAAGATAAACAGCTATTGCCTGTGTGAAATGAACGGTCGATGTAAGATCCTATCGTACAGGGGATTTTACTAAAACTGCAATCTTTTATCGGCAGGTGGTACGCCTGTGCACCCACTCAAATACACTATTTATGCGCTTGCAGGTCCCTTTAAATAGTAAGTGAACATAATACAGTTGCATAGAATACGCATTTATTTATGCAAAAGAAACTGCAAGTGATAAAGCTTGCGAGGTTAGGTTATATGGGCAATAGTTTTCCTGCGTTGGTTTCACAAAACTCTACTTTACTTGTGTAGACATTATTGGCTTAATATGTAAAATCTTGCTTTCAACCTTTCATTTTATGTAATCAAATGTTTGGTATCAAATAACAAGCTCCATTATACTTTTCGCCGATTTACTACACTTGTTTGTTATATAATTGTTGCACATTCTATAGGATACTCTTCGCAGTTTTTTGTAAATGATGTTAATTTCAAATATTTTTTGTTTAATTACAAAACAAAACAAAATTTTTTATTAATTATTCTTTTATTTAAAAAATTAATAACTTTTTTATTTATTGATCGTTTTTATTCAATGGGATTCTTCCTCTAGCTAACACTAACTTAGTGTCCAAATGTCAATACTATCGGACTTTTCATCCCTAAGTTATCGTGCTTACAAAAAACGTGACGGACGGACGGGCAGACAGACGGATGGACAGACGGACGGACGGACGGACGGACAGACGGACGGACAGACGGACGGACATTTTGAGAGTTGTTCAGAATTCGATCACCAACACAGCGATATGAAATTTTATTCTCTACGAGCAATATTACCGGTTTTAGAAATGTGCCGATCGAATGCAATATACTCTTCGTTTTGTATTTGCGAAGAGTATAATTATTGACAAAATACTACTGTACTCCACTATCAGGTTCCTACTTTTATAGGGGAATTAGATGAAACTCCATGAGTCCAAGAAAAATATTTTGATTCTTATCGTTTGAACTTGATCAGGAACCCAGAAAAATTAGAAATTAGACAAAATATTGCAAAATTCCGGAATGATCAGCTGCAGTTCCCGTGAAACTTTACATCAATTACATAAAATAAATGTTAAAATAAAACATTAAAAAGATAGTAAAACTAATGATTAGAACTAGTAGTAAGAGATACCAAATCCCACTCTACAACTGTGTTCTCTGAATTAATGCTCTAGCGCCTTGCTGGGAGGCGTTGGAGCGACTTAGATTAAAACATTATAATTAATTCAAAAGTATTTCTACTTACGAAAATGATTCTACAGCATCTGTAGACCCCAAAGTCACGGGAAACCCAGTTTCCGACAGGTCACCCTTTGCAAAAAAAAAAATCCAGAATATCCAGAAAATTGAGAAAAAATGGCAAATTTGGAAAAAAGAAAAAAGCGAATTTCAAGTTTAAACTTGTCAGGATGGCACATTATATATAAAAGATTACGTGAAAAAAAATTTGTCGCTCCAGGTCTCACCATTTTATTATAACAATTTTTTAAAAATTTGTTGGACCCAAATTCGCAAAACGTGTGTGCCATGTCTGAAATTGCCACCCTGATTTCTTAAACACCCAAATATTATGGAAAAATAAATTTCAGAAAAATGAGACATTGCTAGTTCAAATTCTGATAAGATGATTCAGCACTGCCGAGAGGCACATTATAACATTTAAATAAAAACATATTTTTTCTTACAGTTGTGTTAATTTAAAATATTTCTATGTAAAAAATACATAAATATTGCATATATTTTTTAAATGTAATTAATATTGGCAAAAACACATTTATACATGAAACAGTCGCTAGTCGTGGACTTTTTTCAGTAATTCTGAACCCTTACTGTGAAATTTTGCACGATAATCGGCTTAAATATTAAAGAAACCATTGTTCATTTAAATCAAATTTAGATCACATAAATAAAACTCAAAATTCCTATTTAAATTTTCCTCAAAAACCTCAAAAGTGAATAATACGGATTTATTTAATAACTTTCGCTAGGTAATAAAGTTTTGAAAACAAATGCTAGCTTTTTACGTATCAATGTCCTGTTAATGTCTATAATAAAATATAAATCTTCTGTTGCTGTTGACCGTTTATTCATGACGAAAATAGAACAAATAGGGACTTAGCTGATATTTTTAACAGAAGATATCCCCAAAAGTCTGTTTCTCATTCAAGAGTTGGACGTATGTTCCAAAAATTCAAAACAACCGGCTGGCTCAGTTGGTATTGGTCATATTCATCATATTCTTGATTGAAAAAACAAAAAGAATCATTCCTGCATCACAAACAGCGTAAAACGTGTTCGGGGGTGGTTTCTGGCCGATAGGGGTTGAAACTTGAGGGTAAGGAAAGCTGGGACCCCGCACAATCGATTCAGCGCAAAAATTACGTAGAGGAACATATAATCGTATTGCAGTATCAGAAGTGGACCGGTTTTCCGCAAATTTGCATGGGATATAGCGTAACCGCGCACTTTACGATAAAAAGCCGCACTTTGTCGAGATCAATTTTGTCAGAAAAGTGTTTTCGGGTAATCTCCATGTCAATACGAATCGATCAAACCCACTTGGACTCATGTCACTTAATTCTTTAGAATTTCTCCATTTTCTTTTTTTGATATGCTGGGAATTATTTTTGCAAAGTTTGACTTGAAAATGGGTTTCCCGTGACTTTGGGGTCTTACAGATGCTGCAGAATTATTTTCAGACATGACTAAAAATACTTTTGAATTAATTAAATTTTTTTAATCTAAGGCGCTCTAGCGTCTCCTAACAAAGCGCTAGAGCATTACTTCAGAGAACAAAGTTGTAGTAGGGGACCTAAACTCCATAAAAAAAAATGTCATACATTGCTAATGCTGCAATCATTATAGTCGCCGCCTCTCTAAGTATAAGTTTTCGATAATAATAATAATGATGATGATGACAGTGATGATCATGACAATGGCAACGATAACAATAGTAATGACAACAACGATAATAATGGACTACAAAAAGATGTTTACTATCTTTTCTCACCTTTGAATAGTTGAATCGCTGAAAACTTACTGTGTATGCCCAACAATAACAAACTTCGTGCAAACCATAATGAAGGTGGAGAACTGAAATGTGTTTTTACCACTCGAGAGGTCGCATAAGAGCAGGGAACATGCAAATCAAAAGAGGAATCTTCTAGTTTCTCTCGCCTTTATTGTTTTGCCTGGCGTTCGTCCCCCTGTCAAACCAACTGAATAAACAGAGAAAATCTGTAGTAATAATAGAGTGAACCACCTCTTCTACATGACAGCCTTAAGTTATTTGTTTAGAATAAAGCTGAACCTAATCAAGAGCTAGGTCAGCAAATCATTCAATGATGACATAAGATAGAATTCGGCTTAAATATATGCAAGAAGAGAGGGAGACGAGAAAAATCCTGACAACGTACAGAATTCATTATCCGAAAGCAGATGTGCTTAGGTTCTACGTCGAGAAAAAGGACAGTGGCTGACAATGAATATAGCTGGAATCTGCTTATGGATTCTGTATTGTAGGACTGAGCGTATATATTCAACAGGGAAAGGGCAAGGCAAATTCACACGACTAGTTAAATAACATGACAAGGAGAAGAACTTGTACTACAATCAGAGGGAAGCATGTAAAATCGAGGAAGAATATCTGGGAATAATAAGTTGCCAAGAAAAAATTGAAATTCAGCATAAAAAAGAGAAAAATAGAAATACTTTACGCAAAGGAGATATCCTGCTTGCTGATCGATGTGTCCATCCCAAATGATTCAATGATACTAAGAGGTTGAGCAAGTACAAAGCCTCCAAATAAAAGTTATCGAAGCGTAAATCATCATCAATGTTGCCGAAAGGCCCGAAAAGTCTAGAACGAGCTCCAACAGAGCTGAATTCCTAGGTGTAGTAATTCCATGGACTTAGTAAAAAATTTCCCTTTAAAAAACGCGCAATACACGATAATGGTAATAATGATGATAACGAAAATGATAATCATAATAATTTAAGGAGGCCACTACATGACGTGACATTTTTTGAGCATAATTCTATACCTCCCCCTCCAACCCCCTTGGTGTGACAGCTACCCCTTTAAAAATATTAAATGGAACGAGGGTGTGTGAGATAGCTCACTGGAAAGGGTCATTAATTTTCTATCCAGCAATATAAGATCTTTTGAATTTCTCAAATTTTTTTATCGAAAAATATTACATTTTTAATGTTACTAAGTAAACAAAAGAACATGAAACAGTTTAAATCAAATGTTCAAACTGGGCGCCCGTAGCTTCTTGACAATAATGGAGTCGTTACTGAAATTCTTCTAAAGCATTTTGTATCATTTCTTGCCTTATTCCGCCTTTTAAATCATCGACGCCATTTGGTCTGTTGAAGTAGACTTTCAATTTTAAGTAACCTCATAAAAAATTGTCAAGTGGGGTCAAATCGGGAGAACGGGCAGGCCATCCAAATTCACCGCATCTACCGATCCACCTATTGGGAAAAACTTGATTGAGATAGGCTCTTACTTCCAATGCAAAATGTGGTGTAGCTCCGTCCTGCTGATACCAAATATTTCTATCAATTTAATTAGGGTTGTCATCATCTGGGAAAAGTATTCTTAACTCTGGAACTAAGAAATTTTGCAAGAAATACAAGCATTGCGCGACAGTTAATGTGCTATCTAAGAAACATGGCTCGATAATTTGAGAATATATAATTGCAGCCCAAACGTTCACCTCAAGATATTGAGTATTGGCCTCACCCAATGTGGATTTTCTGCACTCCAGTATCTACAGTTATGTTTGCTGACTGTTCCATTTAAGACGAATGTTGCCTCATCAGAAAAAAAGTGTTTATTGTAAATAACGGATCATCTTGGCATTTATTTGCCATGATTTCGCAAAATTCCAATTGGCCATCAGGGTCATCGTCGTTAAGTACTTGAACCAAATGAATATTGTGTAGGCGGAATTTTTACTTTTTTTAGAAGACGCAATGTTTTACTAACATCATTATCGGCGGCAACTTGTCTTGTAGGTTTACGTGGATTATCTCGAATATCTAACAATATATCCAATTTCTCTTCATCGTCTAAAATGCGCTTCGTACTAGATTTAGGAATATCTATGGCATTTCCAAATTAACAAAATTTGTTTTCTACTCTACTAATCGTAGACTGAGAAATGCGACGATCAGGACGCCTAGTATTGGAGATTTCGCATAGCTGCTTTTGCGTTCTTGCTTTATCACCACATCCCAATAATATCAAAATTTCAATTATTTGGATAACCGAAAGACTCATTGTTAAAATAATGATCAAATTGACAATCAGCGACAAATAACTAGAATCATAAGTTTGCACGGATGTAGGAAACAAAGAAATTAAATCTTTTCTGATATGTAAAAAGAATCTTATTTGAGTATTTTACCACCTGCGTATCAGAAAAAACGATACTGATAAATTGAATGTTATGACATGATACAAAATTAATTAGAAAAAGTTAGGTTTGACACATATTTGGTACATAGACATAAATATTTTAGGATACATTTTAAATACATTTTAAAATTTTCAAATTGAATTTTCCTGATGAAGTATACACAAAATTCAAAAAATCTTATATTGCTGGATAGAGATTTAAAAACCCTTTTAAATTCGCTACTACATACACTCACACTCACCTCAAAAAATGTCATTTTAGAATTAAAAATTAACGTCTTTTAGGATCTTACTCACATATTATAAATTACGTAGATGAATTTATCCGTTACTTATGGATCTCACCATACATTATGTAGTGTGTGGCAATTAGAGCATTTCCATAGCAGCTCAATAATGAGACTTGTGGAGTTTTGCCGAGATCTCTTAATGCATAGCATTTACAACAGCTGGCTTTGGAAGAATCTTATCAACAACATCAAGTAAGGACCACAGGCGTTTTTTAATTTCAATCATTTTTCCACTTAAGAATAACTTAATTTTGTTCACTTATCAATATACTATTTTAGCATCTCGTGACAGGACTTTTTAAAACAATTTTTACTTATTGCTACACATTTCTGCACGCACTCGTATTCTTTTTGACTTCTGTATTTATTCTACCATTGGCTGCAAACAGCTTCAATATGTGATAATTCATCCGATCTGACCAAGAACTTTACGGTAATAGTTTATCCTTCTGATTCCCTATCAAGCATAATGGACCACTTCTATTGCGTAAATCATCTAACACCATTACATATTTCACTCATATTTTCTGCCACTACATTGGTCTACAAAAGAACATAAAATATATCTGCGTATGAATTTCTTAGCTACTTATTTTCAGCATAATCTTCAGATAAACAATATTCTTGTTAGTAAACTATATATTAGACAATCTGAAAACATGGAAGAATTTTAACCTGGAGACCATTTGTATTCTTATTTTAATTTTATTCTATACTACGACTATGATAGTGGTGTGGCAGTATAAAAAAATGTAATTGTTGGTTTAAATGCAGTGTTAAGTAAAATTTATTAGGAAATAGACACGTAGACATTTTTATTTGTTGCTTGTCTAATAAAATATTTAATTTACCAGCAGCATCTGGTTTAGAAGTAGAGATATTTATTAGATATACACTGCTGGTTAGATCTAAGATTAAGAGTGAAATAATTATAAATTTAAATAAAACTGTATAAGCTAGATCGGGTATCGGAGGGCAGGTTTTAGAGCTTACTATGATAAACGACTTTATTATACCTTCATGAGAAAACCGGCTTTAGTAACTTCATCATCATTTAGACCTGGCACTTTATACTCTCTTATTTTTTATTTTCAGTCACGAAATTCGTCTAAATTGTTACTTTCTCAACGTAATGAAAAATTTTCGTTATTGATCAATGACAACAGAAATTATACAGAGTATGCGATGATGAGAAGAATTTTCAGATGTTACTTACACGTATTTGGATTCTTTTATTTAATATCGCATTTTTTCTTAGCGGTCTCCATCATTAACCGACGTTAATGAGTAATTTTATCGACATTTTTTACATTTCCTTAAGGTTTTTAAGAACTGAAACAACCGACAGGTTGCTTTGAAGATGAACCTTGACATGTCCAAGAGGGAGATCTGATGGGAGAACATTTCTTATTCTTGATCATACAGGATAATGGTATACCCCCCCTTTTCTCCTTTAGTTTTGATGATAATTGATTAAAATTTAGGATATACTACACACATAGTAAGCGGCACCTTTTGACATACAATTGATTTTCTTTTCACTTCCGGTTTCGCCGGAAGGGACGCTAACTTTCGATTTTTAAATGGAAAACCCTATATATTATTACATTTTTGAATTCTGCATAAGTTTCTGAATCCAACGAAGCCAAATAAGTGACATTTCAAACAGCATTTTTTTTTAATATAATTTTTAATTTTCCATTTAAGTGTACCATGAAGGTTCCGATTTATTCTAAATGACCCATGTAATGCTATAAAAATCTAAATCTCGTTAAAAACACTAAATTACGTGATTTATGAGCAAATAAAATTCACCAAATTTGTTTTTGGGGCAAAACTATTTTTTTCAAATGCAACCATATCGGTAGCGTGGTACCATTTATTAGTACTATTAATAAGGAATTTACTCATGTCGTATTAAAATGTGCGCTAAATACAAACAAAATTACAGTTAAAAGAAAATAAGAAAATAAATTTTATTCTAATTACATTGTTACACATAAGGTGGTTTTGGTATACAAAAAATTAACACAAAGCATTACAACAGTTATTCAAAATGCTGTCCATAACGTCAATGCACTTCTGAACTCACATAGTTGTTTCTCGAAGAACGTTCGCCAATTGCTGGGCCGTTATGCTATTAATTGCTCGTCTTACTCGTAGCTCCAGGTCTTCACGGGTTGTAACGGCGGTTGCATAGGCAATAGTTTTTAAATTACTCCAACAAAGAAATCAAGGGGCGTTAAATCAGGTGATCTTGGAGGCCACCTCACAGGAACATTCGTCGAAATTACGTTTTTTCCGAATCTCCGTTGAAGGTAATCAGTTACTATCCTTAAATTATGGGGAGGAGCACCATCATGTTGGAAATACATTACCTGTCCTAAATTTAAAGGTAACTCATCTAAAATGCCCTCAATCTCATTTTCCAGGAATCTCAAGTACTTGGCACCAGTCAGAGGTCCTTCAAATATTATTATTGGACCAATGGTTCTACTACCGATTATTCCAAGCCAAACATTGAAACCGAACCGCACTTGAAAGCTACTCTCCCGTAATAAATTTTCATTTTCTTGTGACCAATATTTTGTATTTTGTCGGTTAAATAATCCCAAATTTGTAAACCTTGACTCGTCCGAAAATAAAATCAGTCCTAAAAAATCATTGTTTGACTGCACGTTATTATACAAAATCCAATTGCAATATTTCATTCTACGTTCGTAATCACTTTCGTACAAATGCTGGTGCAATTGGTATTTAAAAGATTTATAGTAGTATTTGTGCAAAATTCGGCTTACTGTTTGGTGACTGATGTTCAATTCAAACCCAACTTGCCTTAAAGAAACAGTATTATCAATTTCTATTCGAGCCAAAACATTAATTTCCGTTCCTTCGTCAATAATGAAGTTTTCTTCGGGATCATTATTGGGCTCTCTTCGGAATTGGTTTTCAACGCGTTTAAAATAATTTTTCGCTGGACATTGTATATCAGGATATCGTCGGCCATAAAGGTCCATAGTTGCAATGGCATTTGATTTACTTTCTCCATAAATAATTAACCTGTCCACTTTTTCATCTCTTGTATGATTTGCGGCATCTTGAACAATTAACAAGAATTTTATACAATTTTGAAAGACACAATAAAAACACCGTTAAACCAACAAATGTTTGACAAGCTAAATATTTCATTGTTTTCAAAGCCACCTTAGTTACTTTTTAACATTTAATTAGAACAAAATTGCATTTTCTTATTTTCTTTTAGCTGTAATTCTGTTTGTATTTATCGCAGATTTGAATACGACTTATGAATAAATCCCTTATTAATAGTACTAATATATGGTACCACGGTACCGATATGGTTCTATTTAAAAAATTTCCCCAAAAACAATTTTGGTGAATTTTATTTGCTCATAAATCAAGTAATTTAGCGTTTTTAACGGGATTTCGATTTTTGTAGCGTTACACGGGTCATTTAGAATAAATCGGAACTATCCTGGAAAACTAAAAATTATGTTATAAAAAAAACTAATGTTTGAAATGTCACTTATTTGGCATCGTTGGATTCAGAAAATTATGCTGAATTCAAAAATGCAATAATATGTGGTGTTCCATTTAAAAATCGAAAGTTCAATTAACTATCTTCAAAACTAAAGAAGAAAAGAGGAGTATACCATGATCCTGTTACACCCGGTATAATATACACATTAAGAAACTAGTAGCTAACCACAGATTCAACAGGAGTAAAATTATAGATCTGTTATTTAGTAACGTTAGTTGTTTGCACGAATAGTTTTTGAGGTGACGTTAGATCTTTGGTGTACATTGATAATGAAGTAGTGTCCACAAACATTAAAACATTGGACCACTATAAACATTCGAAAGGTACTGTTAATTGTCGCGAGTTTCGTCAGCGATGTTGGCATCATCTGGATGTGTCGCAGAATAAAATAAAATATGTGTGGTAATTTAGTAATACTAACCGAATTAAGTCATTGAGAAACAAACCTCTATTTGTTGCAGTTGGCCAGGTATTTTTTATTTACTTTTCAAATATTTTTGCAGAAAGAGTAAAATTCCCAAAAAAGAGTAAGAATTTAAATGTTAACTTTCTGCCAAAACCTTTTCAAATATTTACTGTATAAGTCATTGTATTTAATTATTAAATTAGCTAACATAGTAAAGCCAAGGTGTGCATCAGAATGCACAAACTGTCAATGCAATTAAATAATAGACGAAAATACTGAGATTACGTAGATCCTACGTAGTAAAATGACCCCAGAACAAGGTTTTTTTTTTATGAATTCCAGTTAAATAAAGTCTTCCCCATTGTCTTTACGATATAATTCATAGCTTGATACTATACGACTTCAAAATTATCATTCAAATGGTAGTTTATTGCATTTTTCGTATTCTAGTATTAATAGGACATTCTCACTCAGTTCAATTTGATAAGGTCCTTTGAATATGTTGAAGATCATAGAATAAAAAGTACTTTTATCGAACATGAGTTCTATAATTCCAGTATTTTTGTGAGAATTTCCATTATAACGAAATTTTTAGAATGAATATAATAATATTTATTTTTAACAACTATTAGATACATGTATGTTATATACATTTGGTACGTCTAAATACCAGAAATATTTTTATTTTACTAATTCACATATTTAATTCAAATTAAACATAATTCAATATATGTCTCGTTATTGCAATAATGAATCCAATGAATTAATTAAAAAACTTATAAATATGTACAAAAACAACAAACGAAAACTTTTTCTATAAAAACACAAGAAAATAGATGAAAAACAAATTCTATTTAGAAATTTATGAACAATATAAAATGCATTTGCTATTAAAAGTTTTCTTATCTTTTTTTTAAATTAAGATAAGTTCATTAATACAATTAAAATGCAGTGAGTCTTGAAATGTTGCTGTTTAATGCACTTGGATCACCAACGTACATTTTATATTATATATAGTAGACAACTACACCCACCACACATAGTAGACAACCCCCAAATACAACGCCTAGACTGTCCGGAAGGGGGTTATTTATTTGAAAAAACGCAGACAACAACAATTGCCCACCGACTTGCCAGTACCTCTGATGAGGTAGAGAAGACGAACAATTTAATTTTTGTAATGTAGATGTTAATTAATACTAGGGACTATAAAAATATTATAGATTTTTAATAGTTTCTTACAACTAGCTGCACTATTTAGGTTGAAACTTTACCTTCGCAATTATTTGTGGGAAATAAAGACTCATTATACATGAATTCCTAGGTTTATATATTCGATGTGAATAAGCTGAATCATAACACACATTTAAGAACCTTTTCGTGGCAGTTGTATCTCTTAACTTTACTAAGCCATTTCCAAATGTATAAATAATTACCATATTAATCTACTGTCTACGTAGGTGTCAAAAAATTTGTGATTCTGTAAAAGTTGTTATTACTAGAGGTAAGGCTCCCCTAAAATTAAAGTTTATAAAGGCAGTCTTTCTATTTCTATGGCACCATGTATGTATATAGTCTGATAAAACATGCGTTTTATAAGTTCCACCTACGTGACAGCTGACACCGAAACAGTGGTACTATCTATATACATTGTGATAAATATATCATTATGTAAATAAAAATAAATAGGGAGGCCTAATATTGATCCTTGGGGAACATCATGAATATTCGATTGAAATTCGTTACACTTTACTACCAATTTTATATTTTTCCAGATAGGCCGTAATGCAACTCGTATACGAATAGTTCCTAATTGATTGGATTATGCATCTCTATCTAAAGAATCGATAGCTTTCGATTAATCGAAGATCTGCGCTACAACACATCTGCTTCTTTACAAATATATTTTAAAATCATGTGTAACGACGCACTAACGCAGGATAGAATTTTAATTGGTTTTAGTTTAGTTTCCGAAAAAGAGTGGGGATCTGATGCATTCTAGGAGAAATCCGAAATAAATTTTTCGAAAGCAGTATTTCCAATATTCTCTCAATTTATGACTCTTGAGGAAATTTCCAAATATTATCCAATTTTGGAATTTTATATCACTATATATCAATCCTTTTGATTTAAAAACTGTCAATGAAGAAACAGTTAATCTGATAAGTAGTAAAAATACGGTGACAGATACTGATAGACCAAATGGATAAATATAAAGAAAACTTAGCAACCTCCTCATCATATTGACCATTTTAGGTTTACGTCGCTGGTGGCGTGGAGGGCACACAACTCATTGTTTCGTTTCTTAGAGATGGGTAAAAGCTGTTATTTTTTAATAACAAGCTTAAACTTCTAGCAACTCATCTCTAATTGTTTTCATTTGCATTCCTCTGTGATTGGATAAGGTTTGTGTGTCCTCCAGACTGTGTCAAAATCAGGTGACCTTAAATGGTCTATTAACATCATCGGTGCCAAAACCGTGAACTTGGAGGTTATGTTCCACTACATTTACGTCATTACAAGCTTATTTCACACACATTCAGGGCTCGCTTACTTTGCTTCACTTCTCGTGAGTGACAACAGATCTCTGACTACCTTAAAAGATCAATGAACAGTCGAGGTGCGTAAGGTGATAACTTGCATATAAACAAAGCATAATTCATGAAATGATGGAATCGAGGGGAATATACCATAGATGGTATAATATTCGTCATACAGGATAAATATTTCTGCTGGGGTTTATTACAACTAAATTGTCTTATAATGCGTATTTTGAAATAGAGCGCACTGTTCTTTGTGTTCTGAAATAATGTATCACTATTTAATTGTGCTGTTAAAAACTACTAGCAGTGGTTATTTGACGTATGCTTGTTTTGATAATAAAGACGCTCGAACTTGATGGTATAGACAAGATTGTTGTGCATAAATCTCGGTATAAACTGTATCAGTTTGAAGTCGATTGTCTAATAAACATACATCTTCGACACAAGGTAGTAAATTAGAAACTATTGAACGTATATGCCGATGAATAAATATGTATAACAGCCGTGACGGTATAAATGGTATGCGCAATTAAAAGATGTATCTGTAAACGTAATAATTTAGTTAATATATGCATACGAAGCAGTGAAGATACGCAATTATATTTAATTACAATAATTTAAATACATGGCATGTAGCTGATATTAAGCCTCCGCAATTATTGTATGTAGGAAACCAGTTTAGCTCTTTATTAACGAATTACAGCGAAATAAATAAGATTTAGAAATGGTTAAGTATGAAATAAAAAAATATTCGCGCCGCCACTTTAAAATCCAAAGTGGCTATCTAAAATATCTTTGAGACGGCCTAATTAAACGCAGTCACGAAAACTCGTTTCCTGGCTCTAATTAACCAAAAATGTACCCACCTGTCTCACACTAACGCTTCTAAATGACATTAAAACATTATGGCATTTTATTTCTGTGTTAAAAATTAGATATTCTTCCACAAATAACGACCGTATTATAAAACGAAATCGGAATTGAGGCTGCAGGTAAAGTTCAGAAAAGGGACCGCTTAGGTGATGTTATAGTACTCTAGATAAAAAAATGTAGAGGCAGACACAAAAAATTGGGTTGGGCGATAAAAGCAACGTGTCTATTGTGGCAACGACAATAAAATTACTGACGCAATCGGCAGGGTAATATAACTTGGAATTTAACTTCAATTTTGGAATAGTCACGTACCTACGAACTACAGTATAGGATAATCACAGTACAAACACATAAATAATTTTATAAATCAACTAAAACTGTTGAAGAAACGCAGTAAAAAGAAGAATATAATATTAATAATAATAATGTTGATAAATATAAAAGCGTGGGGTGCCCGATGAGATCACTATTCGTGATCTCGAGGCCGCCATTGTGAATTATTGAATTTCAACTGAATACTTAATAAATAAGTAATAAAATTATCCACCATATTGATGCTGCCATTTTGAATTTTTGAATTTAGATTACATATTCATAATCTGCAACCTCAAAAATCCCCTGATACCAATTTTTAGTAGAGTCAGATGTTAAATTACAACAATCGGTCGGCCATCTTGAAAACGCCATCTTGGATTTTCTATAAAAAATGTTAAATTGTATTGGCATATAAATAAAAATTTCAAGTCAATACGACATCTGAAAGTGGGTGAAAATTGACTCGTAAGATTTTTTTACATGATAATTTAAAAATAAGTCATAAAAGTAGAGGTCAAATCAATAAAATCGTGTTAGAAAGACTGAAACTCGCTGCTCAATAGTAATGCAAACTGTTTGGCAGATATAATCCAATGCGTAACTTGATGTATCACTCTGAGGCAAGCCATTCACAATGTAATTAATACCTCTTTTAATAAAGCATTAACGATTTAATTTCAGTACTTGTGTAATTTCAGGAATAGGAAGGAGGGGTGGGGCGTAGTATTTCAGTGTAAACGTGTATTAGAGTTTGTTCAAATGGCACTAAAACATTCTGGATTCTTGTCATTTTCGAAACAAATCTAAAATGAAAGATGTAAGTGTTAAGGAATGTTTTAAAATATTTAAAACAAGCACTTGATAGATGTGTTCAAATATGTTTCTATCCAAATGTTTGTTATACTTACGACAATAGATAATTAATTCACTTTCTTTTGATATTACGTACTAAGTATTTTTTGTAAAATGATTATATTATGTAATGAGACATCAGCATTAAAAGCTACTGTGCACTTACATTAGTACCTATATTTGATGTATCCAAAAGTTTCCTGTCTTACTGTTCATTGAAATCTCCACATAAATGACAATTTTTCACACTTTCTCAGCATTGAAGTAGTAAAAGCACCTTTATTTAAATGAACTTATTCCAGAATTAACAACAATAATTTCATT
Organism: Stenurella melanura; assembly: GCA_963583905.1. Classification (NCBI taxonomy): domain Eukaryota; kingdom Metazoa; phylum Arthropoda; class Insecta; order Coleoptera; family Cerambycidae; genus Stenurella; species Stenurella melanura. The sequence goes on from OY757309.1 coordinate 203,368,090, forward strand.
TACACTTAATTTTGTACTATTGAATGACTAGAACCAAGCACCTTGTAACAATTATATCACAATACAAACTAAACAACTATGTTGCACTTTTCCACGCTTTTGTTTTGAAAGCAAACTTTAAACCACGTGGATTTAAACAGTATAAACAAACCTAAGACACACTTTGAGTATAGAAAGATGCTTTTGTCAATTTCACGATACCGATTTCAATTGCACGTGGAAAATCACGGAAAGTATTGGTTCGTAATGCCTGTCGATGGTAAATAAAGTAGAGGTTGCCATCACAAGCCAGGCGAAGAGATAGAAATCGCGTCGAGTAAGATGTAGAGAGGCTCAAGTCAAACTGAAGTTGGTGCTCAGAGTTGGGCCGTGGTGAGTAAGGAGAGAGACGTAGAGTCGACCACCCATGCCGCTAGACCAATCTGAACACAGAATGTCTTATTCCCGAACCGACAATATAATAAAACACAATCACGACGAAATAAGACCGCGAGGATGATTGAGCCGTGGATTGCGAACTGCTAGGGGCAGTCAAGATGGCCGTGGAACCGCGGTACGTGCGCCGGATGACAGAACTAATGATCTTGACTCGCAATTTAGGGCCGGTACGTTATTAGCGGTCACTACAGGGTGGACACTAAAAATTTCTTGAGGATCATCTTAGTGAATGCAATATCTGCATTATTATATAGATAGCTAGATAGCTGAATTACTTATCTTCAGCAAGAAAATTACGACGGATTTTAAATATGTGATAATTTTATATATAAAAATCAAAAAGATAAAACATAATTTTAACATTTCCTTTTGATGCTTTTTTGTTTGAAAGAAACACTTATCGGCCAACGTATGTTTTCAAATTGTGTATATTTAACTCGAAATAGCATTAACATGGTCGAGTTCTACTAAATGTGTACGTGTACCTACGACACTCAAATAGCAAGATGCCTTGCTAGAGGTCCAGGAAGACAACTCCAAGTTAAACCAAAAAATATAAGGAGTACGATGAAACTTCTTACGTTTTAATTGTTTAAATTTCTACTCGTGTATTAGTTCTATTGTGAACTGACAGCTAAAATTTTCTGCACGCATTAGCTGTTAACATTTACAAAAGGGGTTTTCAAAAAGGTGTTCACGTAGGTATCAAATTGACTGAAATCACACCTAAGCAGAAAGCTGGACGGTGAAAGTACAGAGGTAGAAGGGCTAGTCAGGTTGTGTTTCTCGCACAGATCAGGACACTTCTAACTAAACAATTGTTGTTAATGATTGGGGTATAAATTTTGACATCTAGTTTACATTTTCTAGCCTTGTTTACTCCGTGAAGAACGGGCTAATAAAATGTATGGCCTTGTAGTAAGTAATACTAAAATATTTAGCACTATAATATGTATCATACATACCGTCAGATCTGTATTAGAATATTGCTCCATTGTTTGGAGTCCGTTTTGCCAAATATACGTAAATAGTGTTATTGGAAGCATACGAAATAGAGCATTAAGATCCATGGACTCTAAGTTGACTGTATTGAATGATTTTACTGTAGAAAATGGAAAGAGATTTTTAAAATACTGGAGAGTCGATGAAAATGCAGTTATATTGTATATCTACATAAAATGTTATTTAGTGATGTTGAAGATAATAATTTTCCAGATTTTCTGAATATGTTTAAATGTACCACCCATTCATGCTACAGAATATTTAGAATATAATACAAACTACCAAATAGATCTGTCTCTCTATTATGTAATAGGTATTTTGTAGTATCATAGAGAACAATTGTGATATATTTATTATTAGCTTCTAACGTTTAAAACTCATGTTAAATATGTTGTTTTAAATATTGTGTTTTTACCGTCTCCCGTTTACCATTTTAAATCTGCTTTTGTATTACATATACTTTGCATTAAGGGCTTTCCTTGTTCGTCAGATAAATAAATAAGTTACAAGAATAGGTGGTATTAAATCTATCACTTTGGACCTTGGAGGAAAGTATTTATGACAAAGAAACCACACCAGGACCACAGATTAACCTGAGATTTTTAGGTGTTAAAGGTCATTAAATTTAACTAGCATCATTCAAATTTAATGATTGACAGGTATTTATTTGGCTGTCCTAAAACTCGATTTTCTATCTTATAATTCTTTGATCATATCAATTTGAGAGAGTACAACATAGGGTGTTTCATAGATCCAGGGAAAATCAGGCAAACCACAAAGAGTACGCTCTCCAAAACTTTGAGCTGAGCAGCTACATTCGTTAATAAAATGCACACCCCATTTGGAATCATAATATTAAAATTGTGTTTTCATATACGATTTTATGACGTGGAAATATTATTGTAGAGATGTTAGAAAATAAAACAATTATTGTAGAAAAAATAAATTGTTGTAAACAAATAGAATTTAAATTTATAAATATACAAATTAAGTAATAATTAATAAAAATTTGTCCTTTTTAAAATATATTTGATTTAAACTATTATGTTTGTAGATTTTTCAGGTGTGATTTAATATACTAACTATTTAGGTAGTACTATAAATAAATTTTGAAAAGAAAATAATTGAGACAAATATATCAAGCAAGGAAATTTTCCGAAGCGCATCATATTCTGCCTTAACTCCTATTAGTGTTTCACCTTGTAAACTATTAGCATTCATCGTGCCTGCCTTGGTGTAGGGGAGGACGGGGCAACACTTCGGTTTCACAGCGTAATAACAACAATGCCCAACCGACAACAATAACTCTATCTTCTCTTAATAACTTTATGACTATATCGATATTCCTCTACGGTTAACAAAGGCCATAATTACCACATCTCTTGTACAGGTACATATATAACAAAGAACACCAATCGTATTTTTATTTTATTACAAAATACATAATACAAATTCTCAATTTTTAAATACCTGTGAATAATGTCCTTGAGCTACGAATATTTAATGAAGTTAGTTATCTTATCCTTGGGAGCGTTGAAATAAAAGGAAAATATATAATCCGAGGCGAGAACGTCAAGAATTTTTATAATGGAGGCTTTTATTCATTATCTAGACATCTTAATTAACAAATAACATATATCTTGCGGTTCTAGCAAGTAAAATACTCTGCCGTTTGAACGAAACAATGTAATTTTAATCATATTAATACTTAACTTAAACAATAGCCAAACTTTAATTGAGCATATACAGGGTGTACCTTAATCACGTGCTAACATTTTAGGGTATGATTCCTTAGGTCAATTTATGAAGAAAAGTTCATATGAACATACGTCCGCAACGGCTTAAATTTTTTGCTACGGAGTGTTGAAATTTCTTTTTCTAATCGCTATTTTTTAAAACCTGAGGAAGTATTTTAGGTATTATTTTAAATTTTGGTATGTGTTAATAGGATATAGAACCACATATTTTAATTATAATTTTTTTTTTATCGCTACACCAGAGGCGTCCCTGCGAGCATGTTCTCTGATATTTTTTACCAAAAAAGTGGTACGCCACTGACATTTTTCCATGCCGATATTTTTCCTAATTAGCCTGATCAATTTTACATGAAACGGTCTCTTGCGTTTTTCTCGTCAGACGCACAGTTCTTGATTAAAACAATTAAATTTATATTGAAACTAATTACATAGGCACACACACAGAGAAAAAATTGTCGATTACACGGACCAGACGAATCACCTCCAGTGCATCTTGACTTGCTGAATCCGAATCCGGTGTCGCCTTTGCCTCACCACGTCACAATTTTTTCTATACTCAAAAAACAGTTAGAAAAATGCAAAAAGGGAAAATTATATTTTTCTAACTGTTTTCTGAGGATAGAGAAAAATTGTGACGTGGTGGGGCAAAACTGACACCGGATCCGGATTCACCAAACCAAAATACACTGGAGATGGTTGGTCTGGTCTGTGTAATCGACATTTTTTTTTGTGTGTGCGCCTGTGAAATTAGTTTCAATATGAATTTAATTCTTTTAATCGGGAAACGTACGTCTGACGAAAAAAACGCAAGAGACCGTTTTCATGTAGAATTTATCAGGCTAATCAGGAAAAATATCGACATGGAAAAATGTCAGTGGCGTACCACTTTTTTGGTAAAAAATATCAGACGACATGCTCGCAGGGACGCCACTGGTGGAGCGATAAAATAGTTTTTCTAATTAAAATATGTGGTTCTATATCCTATTAACACATACCAAAATTGAAATTAATATCTACTATACTTTCTGAGATATTAAAAAATAACGATTAGAAAAAAAGTATTTCAACATCCTGTAAGCCTCGATTGAGGTAGCCTTGCAAGGCAGCCTCGGAGTGTCTATACGAACCTTAGGGGCAATAGATACACTATTCATTTAGTTGATAAAATAATTAGAAAACTTAGATTTATAGTACGCTAAAGGGAAAATTCAAAATTTGTATTAATTCTACAAGATCCACGGTTTTACAGTGGTCTAAGTGATATTTTAAAAAACTTAAATGTGACAGTTAGTTATACGTCCATTGAGAAATAAATTAAAACTACAACTAACAACACAAAGGATAAAATTGGTTCCAACGAATGGACTAGAATTTACGAAATCAGTTTTAAGTATTGAAATATCGGAAAAACGAAAAGTCAGATTATAATTAGCCTTAAGGAGCATATAGTGAATCTTAAACGTAATAAGTGGGAAATTGAGTGTTTCCCATCCATCATTTATTTGACCATCTTGCCTCTGATTGCTGTATAGTACGTCTGAAAGCATTGCGGGATTTATCGCGGTTCTATGGCATCAACTCATCGTTTTAGAAGGTGTCCGTCTTGCCATTTACCTGGTTTTGCCTGAATGCATTAATCGCTCTGTATTGTCATTTCCCCAGTTGATGTAAGCAAAAAATTATAAGCTATTATAGGAGGACTGTAATCAGATGTTGCAAAATTAGAATGAATAGTGACAGGATAAATATGGGAGATCTTACTTTAGTTTTAATTATTTCAAGGTGATGCCAACTTGATTGACGGAACGTTCTTCGAGTAATAGTAATTGAGTATAGTGACGAAGCTTATTGATGTTGGTGATGACACTACTTTAGAAACAACAGCGAAACATCACAAGTCTTTAAAATTTATTTATAAAGTGAGTTGAGGAATAACCTGCAAAGGAATTATCCGTTAAATCGGGATGATGTCTAATCCTTTAAAATTTGAGGGAATAATTTATTCCTTAACTCTTTTTTTACTTACTTACTCAAAGCATTTTAATTGTGAATGTTGCAAAATAACATCTACCAAATTCTACATAAACATACAAAATGTAACAAAACATTGTTGAAATATTATTATGATTCAAATGTAGGGCATAGTCACTGCTGGTCGGAGTCAACGATCTATGGAGAGTCATCACTCATCACTAAGGCGATAAATGTTTTTTAAATTAAGGCACATTTAGAATCTGTACACGAAGTTGTCGTACTCTAGTCTAGTGGTACCACCGATAAACCTGTGGAGAGAAGAAGGATATTTTCTTAAGTCTGAAATTCTCTGTTGAATGAGGACCAACCAAGAAACTTTTGAATTTTTCATCCATACTTTGCATCAGGCTTGCCAGTAACACAATCTACACTTAGTACTGACGTGTGATTTTGCTATTAACAAAAATCTGTCTCCATTTACCTAGGGAAGTAGTGCCGTGTCGACTTATTCATTATTTTTCCTTCAAGATTCTGACGGCACGACTACATCCATGAGAGGGATGGTCATTTAGAATCCTATAAGACTCTTGGGAGTAAACTTAATACCTTACTAATCTTGCGTTAATTCCTACGATTTCATAGTTTTTCACTTATCGATGATGAAGCGCTAGGAGCTTCTGATAATGTTACATGCAATACTCAGTATTAGTTTGCTGTGGGCACATTCTATCACATTAATGGTCGCTAAAATAACTATATAAAGAAGTAAATCTGCTTAACGTTCCAAATGTCAATGAGTGTTCAGCACTAAGAAAAAATGTATAGCATGCTCTACAAAAGAATAAAGTTACATATACATATTTCATAATTTTACTAATTCTAAACATTACCAAATATACGGGGAATCAACATACATTATGGATTTATATCTCTCTAATATGATTTTGGTCGAAGTGCTACACGGAAGTATATAAGTCAACAAGCTTCCAATAAACTCCAGTCGTGCAGTAGGATATAGCTACCAAATATATGGAAACCACTGTTCTAGAACATCATGCACGAGTGCACCATCAGTGGTATAAATCACAAATAATTTTATTCTGCTATCATTTAATTTATGATTACCATACGATGGAGAAAGTCCCAAAATTACTTTTACCCTGTCGATATTAACTGGAAGCTTTTTAAAACAATCATATTTCGTTGATGTTAATATAGTACAATGAAGAAATGAGTTTTTGGCTCCTTAAATAAGTTTCAACGTTTTGCGAAAAAGTACACTATGATTTTTCTGTTTTTCAATTTATTTAAAATTTTATTTAAACTTTGAGTCTTCTTAAGTTCTTTTGTTTTGTTAGTAAGTAGATTTTTAAATGTAAAAAAATTCCAAAATTTAAGAAAAATACTTTAAATAATTAATGTGATGATACCAATGAGATATTTTGATTTGTTATGTAACATTTTTTAAGCATTTACTTCAAGGAAATTATAGGCTACTGATGGTCCAGGAATATTAGACTATATTCTTATGAATAATGAAGAAACCGTTTGCTCAAGTGGGTAAGTAATACGACACTCTAAAAATTCTGAATAATTCGGTGTGAAATTTGACCACATTTCACAAAAAATAGTGGCCAAAATAGTTTTTCCTGATCATCTCATTTTTTGTATTACTATTTAACTTAAAAAATGAAACAACTTTGTATTATTTAGTGAATACTGATAGTACTCATTAGAATTTAGTTTACAAAATATTTGTAATATTGACTAAGATCTTCCAGGAGTAAGTATGAATTTTTTTCATGTTATAATACTACTTCGGTCTAATGTTGTAGACAATATTATTAGGGCTGTAGGTGGAGGTGTGATACGTGGCCTTGATATTAATAGATTTCTACAAGTCAAGGCCTTGTAGAAAGACCTCTGATCATGTTATACAAAGCATAATTATTATGGATTTTCTAATACTACACCTAGCTTTTTCAAGACAAATCATAGTAAATGCCGCCAGGTAGTAATGGTAGACAGAAAATACTTTTATTTTGGAGTTATTCCATCTAAAGTTCCACAGGGATCAGTTCTCGGTCCTCTATTTTTTTTATATATACAGCAGACATTTTTCAAACAGTGTCATACCCGAATATCTGGGATTATGCTGATGACCCACACTCAATTGTCGTTGTCACTTGATAGTAATGACTTTCAGACAGCTTGTAAAAAAAACAAAATCTTCTGCCTACGCTAAATAAAATAACTTTAAACTGTATTCAAATAAATGTAGTTTTATCAGTTTCTATCCCAAAAACAAGTGTGTAAGAGAAATTAAACTTAAAAATTTATGATGAACAAATGAATGCTGTAAATGTTGCAAAAAATCTTTGCCTCTTGATTCTAAACTACGCTTTCGCAAGTATGACAAAAAAATGTAATGTTGCATTAAAATATCTTTTATCTATTGTAATTAAAATCAATTTTAGAATAAGAACAAAAATTGATTGAAACGCTTATCTCATCCATTTTAAACTGTTGCAGTATTGTATATTATGCATGTTTAGATAAAAGCACACAACATCGCCTTCAAAAAATTTAAAATAGTTGCAGATTCATATATAACTATCATAATTTCTCATCGACTTGTTTCAATTTATTATTTGATTTATAAATATCATTGTTTATATTTCTTGTGATGTATATTTTGTTTTTGTTATTGTATTATTCATTATATTTTTGTGATTAATCTCCTTTATGAAAGTTAATTCATAAGGATTAATTGTAGAGCCAAACATTAGCCGTATTCAATTGTATTGTCGTTGTATGTGCAAATAATTTTTAAAAGACATTTTTTAAATTGTTATTATATTATGAGTAAAACACCAAAAGTGGATATGTACTATGTGTAATTCGATAGAGAAAAACCATAGGTAATATGTTTCAATGTTCAACGATCCGTACAGGAAAGTTCAAGTGCTAATTGACAAAATAAACACATAAATATAGAATTTCTATTTATTTAACTTATGAAATCGAGGCTGGCAAACCGCTTGTTGTCATAATTTGTTATTAATTGACCAGTATATAGACCGCAAGCAGAAACTGTTGTCCCTATTAATTTCATTTCAAAGTATGTCATATAAACTAAAACCGATATTGTTATTCTCTCTTATATAAAATTAAATTGCAAATGAAGACGTCTGCGATTTCCTTTCATTTTTGGTAACGGATTATGGGACATAATGCGGCGTGTATCATAAAAGTTTTTTCAACTTTCACATATTTATATGCACACATGCAGTTAATAGTTCGAGCCTTTGGGCAAAACGGTGGCAATAATGAAATGACAGTTTATTTTTTGTACGCTATTATTAACAAACTTAAACTTCACATTGGCCTTGTAGTCTTTTACAAATAAGAAACACAAACATTTAAAAAATATGTCAAACAAGTGTTTGGGCGAATGTAATAATTTCAGAATGATGTCTTGATTGACAACTGTAACGTACTTGCATGGTCAGTAGATCATCAGTATACATAATGAACATGTGTCCTCTAGTTAGGGACTCGCAGAGTTGCCATTGTAGGGGGGCAGGTCTCTTGATGTCTTTAAGATGAAAATGTATTATTATAATTTCAGAATGATGGCTTGGTTGTCATTTTCTTAATCGTATTATTTGTGCCATATAACAGCGTTCTAGTCCACTGCTACCGTCTCGGTAATACATTAAGAATGCCACTAAAATCCATACCCTGGCCAGGATTCAAACCCGAGACTCCGTGGTCGGAAGCCAAACACGTTAGCACTGCTCCACTACATTTGCAGTGAGCGAATCTAATAGATACACTGTGTATTTAAGGTTTGATATCTTATACATTAGCGTAACTTTGTATGCTTTATAAAAAAAAATTACATTAGAATTATAATAAAATATAGTTTATATAAAACATGACTGTTTGCATGCCTCCAGTGATCATTTTGAATGATGAATATGTCCCAATTCCAGTAGAAATTTTTCTACCACACCTCTTTTACATTTATTCAAAATTGATTTATTTCGTAAAACTGTCATCTTAATAGCACCTCAATAACAGTTTAAAGTCAAATTTATATATCGTTTACTGTACGTGAAGTTTGTTTAAACTAGAGCGACAAACGGTTACAGTTTCGATATATTGTATATCTTCATCGAGAACCTTAGAACCATTTTGCTCTAAAATTACAATGAAACGTGTTTCAACTTAGAATTATAGTTTATATGGTGATCATCATGTATGAGAAATATCTCATCTTCAATACAGATCCTATCGCGCTATTTTATATATGTTCCATATTTAAAATAAAAATTTAAAGTCTAACATAAGTCATCGTTCTTGCAAGACATGGTCTGTCTACACACACACACACACACACACACATATCCGTATATATACGGACACACACATATTTTTTATTCGATGCCTAATTTCAGCATGTTATAAAGCGAATTTCTGTATAAAAATTAGACTTATTTGATATGTATATAATAACAATGACAAGTTAAACTCGAAGACAAATAAACTTGCTACCAGTGTGTACTTAGTCACGCATATGAAGTTAACTGTATTACAAGATGTGTTTGTGTCATTTAGTAGTAATAATGTTCTTACAATCCTGTCTGAGTCCGCCCCTCATAATTGTGAAATTACAACCTGAAATACGACCTCAGGTAAATCATGTTCTGAATAGCTATATCTATTAATGTACTATAAATATAAATACACCACCATTTCTTGCATTTCATATTTTGTAAAAAAAAAATTCAATTATTTTTTTAATATCATTAGGTATTTAGGTACCTAGAATTAAATAAATACAAGAAAGAAAAAAATACTTTGCAAGAAACTTCTTGGGATAGATGTGTTAATGTTATTAGAAACTGACATTTGTCTCCTATTATTACTCAAAGTGCCTGGATTATAAGTTATTTAATTATAAACACATTATGCCATACTCATTGTTTTTCTGGTATGTTAACTAAAAGCAATGAGTTCAAGCATATTAACATTTTAAATGAAATATTCCCTGAAATAAAGACATAAAAGCATAGAGGAGCTTATTTTCTGACAGGGTAATATAATCATTATATGAAAATTTCTCATGGCTGACAAGCAGCAAGCAATTCGAATATAAAAAATGTCATTAACTTATGCTTTATATTACACGTAAGCGCTGCAAGTAATAAATTCATCTTGAACCACTGAAGCTGAAAATAAATTAAATTTTGATATAATTTTAATATAGGGTTTCTCCACCACCTGTTATACGAATTAAAAACAAAAAAACAGATTGAACTGGTCCTGAAATTTAGAAGATTGCTAGCGACTAACCCATGCAAATTTTAAACAAAGAACATTGACTGGTGGAAAGAATTTTTACTGGAATGGACACATAAATAGTGCCAGACAGTTGCTTCACAAAAAAAACAAGAGAAGCAGGCGAATAACCTATTTAATTTTGGGAATTTTACTTCTATTGTGGAACAAAAAGCCTGCCCCTAATTTAGCATTTTTCTCAATTAGTATTATTACTTGTTTATTCGGAGTTTTCAAAGCTGCGTACCAGATTCGAATTTAGAATAAGGCATTATCTTCTATATAGTGCACAGATTAGTAAATAAACGTTAGCTTCATAGTTTATATACAGGGTGGTTCAACAAATTTTAAAATTCAGAAATTTGTATGTACAAAAATGTTCCTTGCTTGGGTGACTGGTATATCGATGTATATTTTTAAGGATGTGTTAAAGGAGCTTATTTACAATTGATGTAACCGTAATATTCATTACGCAAGACTCAGTAGTTTATTAAATGAAGGCAACTACCACGTGGCTGGGCAACTCCGGGCAGAAGGAAGTGCACCCCTAATTTTGAAAAAATCAGGGGTGCACTTCGGGTAGGGGTCGTCCAGCCAGTTGGTTGATACCTTCATGTGGAATAAACAAATTATCCTATAAAATTTCAGCATTCAGCATGAACCATTGTACACAAATCGTTCACCATCTCCTGAACTAGTCGGAGACCTGGTGGATATGTTCAAAGTTTTTTTGATATCTGCTTACATTTTGTAGAATTATTTTTTTTCCTAAAGAAGGTTGCAACCACCCGGTTGGACAACTCTGACCGTAAGTGCAACCCTATTATTTAAAATTAGATGTGCACTCTGCCGGGGTTGCTCTGCCCGGGGTTGCTCAGCCTGGTGATCGATACCATCTTCAGGAATCCTTCCATTAAATTTCTGCAGGTATAAAACAATTTGAACAAATCGTTTACCAGCTCTCCGGCTATTTAGACATTTTTCTAATATTGTTAAAAGTATAGTTATATAAAATGTCAATTCGTGATGGTAATTTATTACATAGTATAATATCTATATAATGTAGATTATCTTCATACTTATTTAGAGAAACTATGATTAACAATTAATAAACCATTACATCATTTGCTTGGGATATTATAGTCATGGTTGGTTGAAATTAATCCATAAGATTTCATTAAAATTATTTCTTTTAAGGAATAATATGACTAGTATGTATGTACAACACGGCGTCTCCCTGTCTACAATTTCACTATTCCGTACTCAGCGGTGTTTCCCAGTCTAGAGGATTGGGAGCGCGATAAAAACCGTCTTCTGAGTCACAAAGCTCTCGAGTGGTACACAGACGGATCTAAGACTTAGGAGGGAACTGGTGCTGGCATAGACGGCTGCAAATCAAGGGCTCGTATATCGGTGCCACTTGGAAGGTATCCTAGTGTATTCCAAGCAGAAGTATATGCCATATTGGTGTGTGCAAGCGAGAATTTCAGGAGAGGTGTCGCCAACAAACATTTTTATATATGTAGCGACAGCCAAGCAGCCTTGATGGCTCTTGTGTCAAATAAAGTGACCTCAAGACTAGTTTTAAACTGTCGGAATATTTTGACAGAACTGTGCGAACACAACTCTGTCAAACTCATATGGGTGCCCGGTCACAGAGGTGTGGAGGGCAACGAAGAAGCAGACCGATTGGCGGGAGAAGGACCAATAACTCCGTTCCCTGGCCCTGAGCCAGCCTTCGCTTTGCCAAGAAGTCGGATTCAATCAGAGTTACGAGACTGGGCCACTGCAAGGTTCATCAACTATTAGACTCAGGCCCCTGGAATGAGACAGTCGAGCCTCCATATAAAGGGGCCCTCGACTGGCTCAACCATTAAGTGGCTGCTTGGGCTCGATAGGGAAAAAATGAGACGGATAGTAGGCTTGTTAACAGGACACTGTCCTCTGAACAAACATCTTCACACAATGGGGTTGAAAACAGCCCTATTTGTAGGATGTGTGGAGTGGAGGATGAAACCACCACTCATATCCTATGCAGTTGCGCACCCTTATGTGCGTTAAGGTATAGGCATCTCCAAAGGCAATTTTTACAGCCGGAGGAATTACAGGATCAACCATGGAATAGACTACTATCCTTTGTGGAGAGCACTGGTCTCTTCTAGAAGATCCCACTTGACGCGAATGCACAATGGGCCGACAGGCCTGAGTGCTGCGGATTCCACAGATCTGCTCGCGCTATAATAATAATGTATGTACAAGAATTTTTATTTTCTAAATATTTCTGCACTCTCATGGAAGTATTATAATTTTACAAGTTTTTTCAGTAGTCAGATTCTGGCGCCTGACGGCAGGTCCTGCAGTTAATATCAGGAATCTCTACACCCATTACGCGGCTTCGGTAAACCAAAGTGTTAATTACACCATCTTGGCGGACCACAATGAATTCCTCGGTCTTCGACTTTAGCCCAGTTGTTGATAAACCCATTGTGTCTAGGTTCTTGTAGAACACCCCGTGCATGGGTTTATCGATACGCTGCCTAAACAGACGGCAAGCATATTAGTGGCAGACACCTTGTTTTCCTCGAAAGTTCAGATGACCAAATCTTTCGGAGTAGGCATCTGCACTTGCCGCGGAGAGATTCTTTAACTTGCTGCACATCCTGGATGTGATGTTATTGCACACCCAGGCATGTGTAGGTCTCTCCAGCATCCAGATGTCTTAGGATGCTTCCGTCTGCGAGCTGCACATCTTCAGCAAAGTCCCCGCATTGTCCTCTCTTATTATTATTATTATTATTCATTTTTCTCGGTACGCTTGCCGGTTATTTTCATCAGCTGAGGGGGAATTCACCCTATCCAGCTGCTGTTACGTCGATAGAAACTTCCTTACTAAGTGGCAGGTTTGTAGAATAACAGCCTTCTGCATAAGTATTATAAGGCCATTAGGAAGTTCTAGTTTAGCCAAGTTTGGATCCAGGTGTTCTGAACAAACTCCATCAACAGAAATGATCACTGGTATCATTTTAATTTCGCGTAGTTTCCACAGACGTTTTATCCCTATTGCCAGGTTTTGGTACTTGATAGCCTTAACTTGTTCTGTTTTGGTTAGATTGTGGGTAAGGGGAACACCAACGTCAATTATTAGTGCAGTTTTATCGGTCTCATTTATAGGTGTTAAATCAGGGCGATTAAAGTCTACTGCTCTATCAATTATGATCGGCCTATCCCAGTATAATATTGCATCGCCGGATTCGAGGACAGCTTCTGATGAGTACTTATAATACGGCTCGGGGTTGTTAATTATTATTATTATTATTTTATTTTTTTCTTTTTTCACAACTAATAGTTGGATTTCCTAGTTAATTCATGATTAAACGGGGTCTTGACGACCAACGATTTGCTCATGGGCCAACACCCTACGAACAGTGCTACAGGTGGCTAAAATTGTAGCTTTTTGAGCAAGCCCTATCACTCTGTGGTGGTCAGTTATACCCAGTTGGTTTAGTGCTCTAGGCAGCTCTTTATCTATAAGCCCATTTTCTGATATTACTATGGGCACGATGGACACCTTCTCCAGCAGGTAAATAGCTTTTAATTCGTTTGCTAGGTCTTGGTAGTTAGAGATCTTTTCATTCCTTGCTTTTCTTATATTTTCGTCCAGTGGAACTGTAACGTCTATAATGTGTGCACATTTTTCTTTCTTGCTCATGATTAATATATCAGGCTTATTGTGCCTGATTTCCTTGTCAGTTACAATTCCCGTGTCCCAGTAAATTTTTGTTATTTCATTTTCTAGGAGGGCTTCTGGCACATAATTGTAGTATGGCACAATCTCATTAATGAAGTTATTGTTCTTGCAAATTTCCTGGTGGACTATTATTATTATTATTATTATTATTAATAGTTGGCTATTGACAGTAAAAAGACGAAAGTTGAAATTGTGATATATTACTGTGAGAGAATGAATGTTATGAAACCTGTTTGGATACTTACTATTATTTCATTATTATCTAAAATATATAATACAAGAAAGGTTCAACTTCAGTATAAGTTTCAATTATGGATATGCGGCGATAAGAAATTTAAATGACACCTGACCGAAAAAGTATGTCATTAGGAAATGCCTAAATTAATATCTTAATTAGACCGACTGTAAAGAATGCCATTATAGATGGCTCATACATTCCAGAATTAAAATAATATTCTTTCGAGGTAAGGCGTTATGTCATTGATAATGTATACAGAAACTTAAAATTATGTTAATTCACATCTGGTCAATTAAGGCTTTGTCAGTTCAGCTTGTTTAAGGGGAAATCTAAAAGAATTGAATTAAAAATTCCCTGGCCGTGTTTCTCCTTCTCTTAAAGAAATGATGGTAAAAATATACCTTGTAACATTTCATAAATTAATTGCCAAAATCAAGACCCGAATCAGTGTACGTGTAGAGGAACACCTAATTTATTAATAAAAAACCGTCACTCATCATATGATTTATTATAGGGAATATTATTAATACGACCTCAGCCTCTTGCAGGTGCCTACAGAGATTCAAATTATCTCCTCCCAGTACACGCAGCGCAGTTTTGACAACTTTGAATAATAACATCATCGGAATATGAGAGTCACTAATGATTATTAGTTAAAGATTCCAATGGGCATTTTTAATTATAAATTAGTCCTGACAACAAAGATGATACTGTTAATGCGAGAAATTTATTATCTTAATTACAAAATGATAAAGTAGCACTTGGATATTGGTGTCGACTCAATTCATTGGTTTATTGACCGGTCACAACTTTCAATTGTGCAGTTGTAACATTATCTGGTATGCGTTAAAATTCGCAAAATTAGTTAGTAACTTTACAGTATACGTTAAGTCAGATAAAGATCCTAGTTTTAGATTTAAAATAACATTATTTTTTTTACTAACAATAAAGTATTATTGCTTGACGATGGCCCCATTGTAAACTTTTCCATTAAGCTGTATTCAATGGGCCAAACTTTCAAAAACTGATCAAAATTCATATTTCGTCGAAACTACATTAAACTTTGTAGACGAGTCTGCCTGGGATTTTTCCAAAAATTTTCTATGCCATTTGAGTTAGCCACGGACTCTTATAGGAAAAATTCCACTGAACAAGATTTTCTCATGTGCAATGCAGGTTTTCACGGCCGTTGTCCAATGAAGTAGTTTCTTCCGGGTTTTGCCGCGGTCGTCGAACTTGACTTGACGTTTCGCTGATCATGCTGTCAGCTTCTTCAGAAGGGTTCCAAAGACAGTCAAGTTCGACGACCGCGGCAAAACCCGGAAGAAACTACTTCATAAGATTTTCTCATGAAAAATTTTCCTAACCCGCGAGCTTCATGGTCAAATAATTGTTTAAATAATTTTTTTTTCGTTTTTTTCAGTAAAATGAAAACGGTTTGGCGGATCCGAAAAAATCTCGATTCAATCTAGAGCCTTCAAACAAACTTTAAACTATAAATATTGATGTCGGGTATAACCCCCATAGAAGTCTGCACGAATTTAACTTTTTGCTTTTGTTTATTTAAAGTTTAAATTAATTTTGCAAATTAACAAATGGAATATCTCGGCTCTGGGTAAGCCTATCGAAATGGGATTTTATGCATATGAAAGTGCTTGGAAGAAGGAACATTTTGAGACCAGAAAGAACTTGATCGGATAACCGGAACCGGAAATAAAAGTGATATTGCGTGAGAGGCTTTAATTTGTTTATTAACAACTTTTTGGACACGAGGTTCGGTGCAAATGAAAGCTAACAAGTTTTTCCATCAACCACAAGAAGTTCTACAAAAAATATTCAGTTCCTGAAGAGCTATACACGTTTTTGACCCTTAAAAAAATTTCTCCCGCAATGTGAAAATAGTAAGATTTGACGCGCAATTCGACCCTCGGCGTGGGCAATTTTTTTTTCGTCGCTTTCTTTTTATATAAATAAGTATTTTGAATAACAATAAATGTTTTTACTTTCTGAGAAATTTTTCAAAATAATCTTTTGCAATTTTCATTAAATAAATCTTGCAACAAACATGTAATTAATTGTTCTTGTCCAACGAGTGTTGGTCGGTAGTTTTTGTTTTCCTTCCTACTTTTCGTGAAAGAGAAGGCTTGTTTTACTTTCTTTGAGGGGGTGCCTGTCCCCTTCCACCGTTCCATGATTTCGACTATAAGAAATGTAGAGCATGCAAAGCAGGTGCTCAGCATCAGCTTGAGAGTTATGGATTTAATGAAGTTTTCAAGAATAAATAATTGTTCATAGCGTTTTTCACATTTTAAAAATTATTTTATTATGGGAAATATTTCATTGCACGAAAAAAGAGTGAATTTGACAACACAAAAATTTGCCCATACCGAGGACTGAACCCACCACCCCATTGCGCGTCAAATCTTACTTGAACGATTAGCCCATTTTTTTCGGCGATAATTGATCAAATCTGTGTCACGGCATTCAAAAATGTTAATGTCTTGGTAAAGGAGCTGCAAACAATAACCTATAAATATAATAATTTCAACGTCTTTAACGCAATAAATCAATATAATGCTTATGAAAATTGTATTTACTTTGTAAGAAATTTGTACAGACGATTAATAACAATTGCAAAAACAAATGTGTTTTTTATTTAAGAAAACATTTAAAAAATTCGACGCATATAATACAAAAGTCACTGCACAATTATACGGAAAAATTGCGCGCCGCTGCGCTAGTAGACATTCTGCCGATAGTATTATAGCTAAAATCGATTTCTTCAAGAATTAACAATTAATCAATTAAAAATGGCTTCTATCACCGAAAAGCCTACTCTTGGAAAATCTATCGATAATAGAATGCAGTCAAGCAAGTTGTGCAATACAAATAAAGGATATGGTCAATTGTAATAATTCAATACGCACAATAAACATCAAGGTCGATGATCCCTGTCTAATCATGCCTAAGCTCAAAAAAAAAATGATTGGAATGCAGAGAAGCGGCTCTGCCTTTTGAAAACTTTTGAACCGAAAAAAAATTATAAATTGAGTCATATACGATTATTTCACTTATCGCTTTTCTACTGCCGTGTAAATGCAATCATGCGTATCACACATTTAATGAGTTTCATTTAAATACAAATTAAAAAATCTGGAACTAGTTGATCATCTATGATGTATCTATGAAAAAAAAGTAACACAATGATACTTTATTGGAGTCATCGATGGAGGCTTGTTGTCTGTTCTATTAATACTAAAACTCATATCGGAATGAAATAATTGAACTCGCTGTTATGCTGCTTAGGTCAAATCAATATTTTATTATTATTTATATCGGTTTGAGAAATTAGTTATTTAACCTTTCAACAGTTTGTAGTTTGGACGTATTCTACAGAGAAATCAATTATAACAAGAAAAAGAGTTGACGCGACTTGGTAATAATTAATTCATTTAAATATATATACAGGGTGTTTCATTTTGCTGATCCAATCGCCTATCATAAGAGTTATGATATACCTTATGATGTTCCTAGAGAAAGGGATCAACACGATTGGAAAGTAACCACGGGCAGACTCAAAGATGGAACTGATGCCTTTGAATTTTCAAAGATTTTTAACTTCCAGTCTCTGTAATCATACAGAGAAGGCACTAAATCAAATTTTTCATATGATATTTTTTGTTCCGAAGCCCTTGAACTACGTATTCCCAAAGTTTGAAGAAAATTCCACCGAAATGATTTTTCCAATGCTAATTGTGCGGGGTCCTTTCATCAAAATCCGTTCGCTAGTCTCGGCGCTATCGTCTCCACATACACACATACGTGCACACACACAATTCTTGAAACAATTTTTTCGTGTTCCTGAGACCTCAGAACGTAAAGATCTAGTCTTATTTCTATAGTGCTTTATCCTAAAATATGGCACATATGATGTACCGGAAGTGCCAGCCAATTTCATTATGGAATACCCTGTATAGAAAATTAGATTCTTTAGGTTAACTTATGATATTTTAGAAATGGCTACGCAATTTCATAGATAGATCGATACATGATCGATAGATAGATAGATGGATAGATCTTTATTGATTATAAATACACAAATAGTATTTTGGCAGGTCAAAGCGGGTATAGATAAACAAGCTAACCGTTATACTTTTCGCCGATTTACTGCACTTTTTATATAATCGTTGCACATTCTATAGGATACTCTTCGCAGTTTTTTTGTAAATAATATTAGTTTTAGACATTTTCAGTTTAATTACAAAACATGAAAAAAATGTTATGTAAAAATATTTTTTTTAAATAAAAAAAATGACAACTTTTTTATTTATTGATCGATTTTGTTCAAAGACAACAGGGTTCTTCCCCTAACACTAACACTACTTACTGTTCAAATTTCAATACAATTGGACTTTTCGTTCATAAGTTATCGTGCTTGCAAGAAACGTGACGGACGGACGGACAGATGGACGGACGGACAGACAGACTGACAGACGGACGGACGGACAGACGGACATTTTGAAAGTTGTTCAGAATTCGATCACCAACACATTGATATGAGACTTTTTTCTCTACGAGCAATATTAGCGGTTTTAGAAATGTGCCGATCGAATGCAATATACTCTTCTTTTTGTAATTGCGAAGAGTGTAATAAAAAGAACATTACTAGCAGCATGCAAACAAACAACATATATGCACAAAAACATACAATAAAACATACAAATAAAATATACGTAAATTAAATAAAACAATAAATATTCATATTAACCTATAGAGGAAAAAATCAGTTAACATGAATTCATTAAAGTCGTAGAATGTATTATAGTGGAGTAAAATAAAAATTTTTAGGGAATTGTCTCACTATAACAATCTTTTTCTGAAAACACATTTCAAGAAGTTTAGCAAAAAGTTTTGGATTAAATCCGTGTGGCGAAAAGCTTTTGTTTAAACAAAATAATGTTCAAAATCCTGTTTTTTAAAATATTTCTCTGGTTATATAACTCGTATCACAAAATGAAATTGCGAAGAGAACTAGATTTGTCCGAAACTTTTTGGTCAATATGCCAAGTTGTAAAACATGAAGACATTTTAGGAAGGCCATTTTGAAACAATTGATGATAACTTGAGCAACAATGCACATATTCTAACGAAACTCTAGAACAGTATACCCCGTGTGGAGTTAAACCAACAAGATAAGTTTCAAGTTAAAATGTTTACAATAACTCCTAAAAAACAATTGCAAAGTCGAAAATCGAATCGTCGATTGTTTGTGTGCATCAAGTCGCAGTTAAAAAATTTATGTTTCAGATTATAGTTATTCTTATGTTCTTATTCTTATATTCTTATGTGGTGGCATAAGCAAAAATATATTTTAAGTTTTCTAAGGCTAATTTTATTCAATTCTTCTATTTTCCTTTTTAAAAAAGAAATGAATTTTACTCACAAATATTTTGCCCAAAAATAAAAATTATTGGTATATCTTAAAAGTACATAATCTCTTCGGCAATTGGGACCCTAGATATGACATTTTTTTTTTGCATTATGACCATTTATAAGTAAGCTAATAGAATTAACGACTCGAGCATTTTTTCGGTGAAACTGAAACTTTGCAATTGTTTTTTAGGAGTTATTGTAAACATTTTAACTTGAAACTTGGCTTGGTGGTTTAACTCTACAAGGGATATACTGTTCTAAAGTTTCGTTAGAATATGTGCATTGTTGTTCAAGTTATCATCAATTGTTTCAAAATGGCCTTCCTAAAATGTCTTCATGTTTCTCAACTTGGCATATTGACCGAAAAGTTTCGGACAAATCTACTTCTCTTCGCAATTTCATTTTGAATAATTTGTGTCTCTTTCTTTTTTGCGATACGGGTTATACAACCAGAGATATATAAGAAAAACTGCGAAGAAACAGGATTCTGAACATTCTTTTGTTTAAACAAAAGCTTTCCGCCACACGAATTGAATCCAAAACTTTTTACTACAATTCTTGAAATGTTTTCAACAAGTTCCAGTAAAAAATGCTATAGTAAGACAATTCCTTTCTAGGCAATTCAGACCCTTAGATTTTCTCCATTATTCAGCAGGAAATGTTTGATTACTGTCTTAAACTTCCAAATTCAAGTTCTTGGACGACACTAGGCAATACGTTAAAAAATGTTATTGCGTAATAGCTAGTTCCATTCCTTGACTTTGACAGCCTCAGAAAATTTGTATTAATATTGTTATTATTTCGCGTTAAATACGAATGAACACTATAATATCTACTGTAATTACATATTATGTGATTTTTATGTACAAGGAACATTGAAATATATACCTAAGTACGAGGCACGGTCAGTATGTTTATTTTTTTAAAAGTCTCCTTACAGTCATCTCTATAAGTTAAGTCTACAATAATTCTTACAGCCCTTCTTTGCATGAAAAAAACTGATGTAGTATGCGCCGAGTGGCCCCATACTAATATGGCATATGTTAAGGTGGACTGAATGAATGAATGATAAGACATTAATATTGTTGCCTGTGACACACATTTACTAAATTACACACAATTAAAAGAATCGTCATCTGTAGTATGGCGTCTTAAACTAAAAATCGTTTCTGTTTTATCGGTATTTAAAACCAGTCGATTGCTTAAAAACCAATCTTGAACTAGTGATAGACTGCTGCGAGCTTCATTTGTTAGTGTGCACATATTTGTGTGGGTGTGAGCCAAAGTTGTATCACCTGCAAAAAGGGCGAATTTATACACGGAACTACTATTTGGCAAGTCGTTGACATAAATGAGGAAAAGCGCCGGCCCTAGAACAGAGCCTTGAGGTACATAGAAATTAACGTCTATTCTGTATGACTTGGACTTATTGATATTAACAAATTAAAACCTGTCAGTAATGTATGACAGGATTAAATTTTTACCATTATCCGAAAATTTGTAAGAGCTTAATTTTTCTAGCACAATATTGTGCGAGACGCAGTCAAAGTCATTGCTAAGGTCTAACAATTATACATGTATAAATGCTTTAGCCTCAAAATCTGTATTTATTATGTCTAGTAATGAGTTTATTGCTAAAGTCGTTGATAACTTTAACCGGAAACCAAATCAACTGTTGTTAAACAATTTATAATTTTCACAGTAATTGGTTATTTGTATTTTAAACACTACCTCAAAAATCTTTGCAAATAAAAAGACAATAGATATTGGGAGGTAGTTTACAGGTATTAGCATAATTTTTGAAATGAAGGTAATATTTTTGATAATTTAAAAATGTTCGTAAAGTTATTGTTACCAATATACTGATTAATAAGTTTAGTAAAAGGAATGAGAATTGCATATTTAATACAGCTTTACACTTTTTTGTTAATATCATAAGCGTCATTATTCTTAGTTTTTTTTCAGGTTTTCTATAACATACTTAGAATGCTTCATCAGTAATTGTAACAATAAGTAATGCATTTAAAAATTATATCTGTTTCTGATATCTTGTACATAATTCAATAATGAGCTTTAATTATTTTTATAAACACATTTACCAAGACATTTTTAATTCTGTTGATAATTTCTATAAACACAAGAGTATCCTAAAAATCAATCCCGATCAAACCCGACCGAGTTCGATCAATCGCAGGCCCGCGTAATATAATTGAGATATGAGGTTCGAATAGGCTTTGGTTGTGGTATCTTTGAGTCTGTGGTTACATGGGCGGTCTGCAGCCACGATCCCGAAACCTATAATTGCAGTAATTTTGTTTTCTCATACTTCATTTCACTTTATGTGCTTGTTTTGTTGTTCGATGATGACGCCTTTCGGCTCGAATTCGATGCTCTGAGATAAGATTCGTGAGCCGTTTCTTAATATTAGTCTAAATAAGTGTTTAACCTGCTTGTTGCACGACAGGTTTGTCTTAAATAAAGTAATCTTGTACCGAAAAGAATGCGCCTCGGGTGTACAGAGATTATTAACACTTCTTTGTCTAATACTAGAAGCTGTAATAGTTTCACAATTGGTTAATGGGTAATGGCGTTTGACTGGTTGGTAATTTGCGTGTTATCGGATAGTTTGGTCTCCCGTGTCTCATCAGCGGCCACATTAATAATGTAACTTAATTAATGACTAGAAGGTCGGTAATTCAATTTGAGGTCATTAATTCCCTTCATACTTTGTACGTACCCATGTAATTACGTGCGACGTTCTAGGATGAACCAAACTCACCTGCAATAGACAAAAAGAAGAATTACTAATTTGAAAATTACGTACAAACTTTAAAGTATTACTAACAATATTTTTAATTATAAAATAATGAATGTGTCTTACTTTCGTCTATAACGAATTTTAGTCTAAGAGCTACTGAACATTTTTAACATTGGAAATGTTTATGTTCGTATATAGGGGTCGAGTTACCAGTTTTCGTTCAAGGTCAAAAGACAGCGGTGTCGCGGTCGAGTAAGACTGTCGTATATGCAACGGCTGATATATGCAAATGTAAAATAGGTTGCATATATTACAGGGGCTCAAATTACCAGTTTTCATTTGAGGTTGAAATACAGCGGTGTCGCAATCGAGAGTGGATGGTAGCTGTTTTATGTATGACGTTATCATTCCCAATGTCCCAATGGTTGCAAGAATTGCGAAATCTGTGATTTTTTTTGTATTATTTGCCGCTAAAAATTTGCCAGAATGTTGCCATAGGGGTAACGAGTTGCCATCTCGTACGTTGACTAGGTGATGGGCAGAATGGGGTGTAAGATCACCCCCAACTCGTAATATAGTAGTCGAAATTTTTATAATTTGCGGCCGGCTGAAACTTCGTATTTTGCTTGAATTTTGAGCAGAAGGGGGATGTAAGAACACCCCAAATATGTAGTTTCTGAAATGAAATTTTTATAATTTGCCGGAGTCTGATGATCGAATATATTATTATAGAGACCGTTTTGACCCTGTAATTTAATCGTCAGACGAAAAATCTCTCCTTTCGGCAGGCCGCCAGATACCTCAAGCGCGAGATATATTTCAAAAAGAGATTTCAATTTCTGTGACGCAATGGTATTTTGTCTTTTTTACACTTTGGAAGTGACTTTGAACCAGGATAGAAGAAGAGGATAAAAAAATATTCATATCACGCTTAATATTGAGGATATAAGATAAGATACTCCATTCTCCGATTAAACAATTGATACATAACATCTTTTGAACTATTTATCAAAAAAATACATATTAGCATTTACGTTGGACATTTAATTTTCTATAAAAGATATTCAATCAATTTTTTGGGTATCACATTTGATTCTCGAGATATGAGCGGAAATATAAAAAACTAATTAAAATTGTTTTAACTTGGAAATTTTATAAACGGGAATGTATATACTGTGGTGAAAATGAGGATTTAGGGCACACCATGTTCCGATGCAACAGATGGAGGGAGGAAAGGTGCAGGAAGTAGCGGGAATACAGCTATTCCCGAAAATATAAACCATCAAGCCATAATCGATCTTGCCCATTCTACCTAAAATAGTTTCAGTCCTCCAGCTAAACAGGCTGTGCCAAAAGTTGAAAAAGTTATAACAAACGGCTTACATGAATCACACTGTACAGTTATCAAATTTAGTACATCGTCATATTTTTAAATTTTGAGCAAGTTTTTGAAATTCTAACGTACTGAAAATAGGTTGTGGGACAAGCAAAGGCAGATTACAGAAAATTGCGTTCATAATAATAAAAAAAAATGTTATTTACACCTATAATATCGCCTTGCAGTGGATACATTGTATATATTCATTTATCTAAGGACGTTCTCTACAGAGTTATAATTATTGAGATTTACAAAACATTAGTTCGTAATCTAATAATCGCATCACCTTAACGATGTTTTAGCTATTGTTTTTTATAGTTAATTATGATTGTTTTTAGCTTGTCACTGTCAAATAAATAAAACCATGCTTTTTGCATTTTTTGCATTATAAAGATTTCTGAGGAAAGTAAACTTTTCATGTATTAAATAATTGTTGAAACTGTGTATTTAAATATTTTATTTCTTAATATTTTAAGTGAAAAGTATTTAAAGTATTTTTAATAAAGAAAAGCTACTATTGTGTGAAGAATTTTTACATCGATGTCTATTATACACATCTGTATAGTTGAATTAAAAGGGAATTATTATTTTTTCTGTAAATTGTTGAATAGTTGTTGTAAGTAATTATTTCTGTGTAACTATTTACCACAATTTATAGGTAATTTTATGACACTATACATACTTTGTCGAAAGGAAAATAATGCATTACGTTACTTACATTACATTACATTAAACACATGTGCACACAATACACGCTTTTTCAAAAATGCTGAAAAAAGTCGTAATTTAAAAAATCTATCTTGGTGAATTTTTATCTTACAGAAACAAAGTAAAACACAAATTAAAAGTAATGCTGTTTACAGTATATTATTACATACACTTTTAATAATTAAATTTTAATAGCAGATACGACACCATAGTATAGGACATCCGAATACTTCATAACACCAGTGATGGTCACGAGTGTAGACCTACAATTTTTAGATTCACGTTTATTATTGAAGATATTGTTTCACTTCTTTATATTAATTTGTAAGCATGCTCTGAATTATTTATTTATATTATATTATTTATTTATATTATATTATTTATTTATAATAAATAATGCTAGTTTAATGAACAACCCCATAAATGATTAAATAAAAGTAAATAACCTACGGCTATGCTACCGGCATAAATCAAATCAGGCAGCGGGCCTGTAATAACAATTTACTACAATCTATAGCTAATTTTATGACACTATACATACTTTGTCGAAATAAAAATAAAGCATTACGTTACTTACATTATATTACATTAAACACATATGCACACAATACACGCTTTTTAAAAAATGCTGAAAGAAAGTCGTAATTTAAAAAATCTATCTCGGTGAATTTTTATCGTACAGAAACAAAGTAAAAAACAAATTAAAAGTAATACTGCTTACAATATATTATTACAAACACTTTTAATAATTAAATAATTTAATAGCAGATACCACACCATAGGTATAGGATATCCAAAGTCAGTCTGAAATCATAAAAAAGACCGACAAAGGAATACTTCATAACACCAGTGATGGTCACGAGCGTTGACCTACAATTTTTAGATTCACGTTTTAATTATTGGAAATATTGTTTTACTACTTTATATTAATTTGTAAGCATGCTCTAAATTATTTATTAATATCATATTATTTATTTATAATAAATGATACTAGTTTAATTAACAACTCCATAAATAATTAAATAAAAGTAAATAAATATCATTTAACCTACGGCTATGCTACCGGTATAAATTAAATCAGGCAGCGGGCCTGTAATATTGAACCAGATAAACAATTGACTCCTTTCGTTTGAGGTAAGCTCATAACATATCTGCTGAACTATATTTCTATAGGGATATCGTTTGCAATATTCAAGTACGCGCCAATACACGGTCTCGCGTGTTATTCTATCACGAATAGGCTTTGGAATGACTTATCCTGGTAGCAACGTTTTCGATTAAATTTCCAAATTAATAATAGAAATACTATACTACAATCCCCTTTATCTCTGAAGAAGGCCATATATTTGGAGACAAGGAACACATACCTAGTATTCGATTATAGACCAGTGCCAAACTGGTTTTCAGAGACCAAAAATCAGAAAAATTCTTAGCAGTATATGGGTGGTGGGAAAATTTAGGATCAATGGTTATATAAATGGGTAAAAATCGATTGGACCGCAACAGATAACCGGAAGTGGGGAGAGGGTGCGAAAAGCTGTGTTTTTAGGGGTAAACCTGTTCTCTTACGATTTCTGGCAAAAGTAGACCTCCTGTCGAAAAAAGTTTAATATAAAAGTTGTAGATAATTGAGAGATCTACAACTTTTATTTGAATCATGTTTTTTGCATGACCTGAAAAACATTGAGAAAAACGGGAAAAACCAATTGTTTTGTTATTTATTTTTATCCCCCACAAAAGTATTTCGATTTTGATGAAATTCGGTGAAAATGTACATTTTTATGCCCCAAAAATGCTGTAATTTTTTTTAAGCGAAATATTAATTTTTTGATTTTATGCGAATTTAATTTGAAAAAAACCCTAATTTTCTATCAAAAAAGTTCATTAACAAATTTTTGATTTTTGAAAATTTCAGGACGACGTTTGTTTCTTTGAAACCTGTACTTTAAGATGGTGCAAAAAAATCATACTGTTACTGTGGAAGAACATTGTCAAAAATGGAAAAACTAAAAAAACACTTTTCTCAAAATCGGTTTTTCCGTGAATGTCACAAATTCTTCACCGTTCATTTAAATGAATAAAAATCATATAAATGGTACGATTGATGAAATCGCCAATAAGTATTTGCATTACGTACAGAGCCACTACGCAGCAAACAGTTGCGTTGTATTTGATCAATATCCCGAAGCTGATGTAACTACTACAAAGACAGCATCAACATTCACCGCTTCAACAGCAAGTTCATTGAATACAAAGAAAGGCAAACACAGAAGTAGGAAGTATCCATACATTTGAGTTTCGTAGTCGTACACAAATTCCATTTACTCCAAAGAAATTTTTGTCTAATGAACAAAATAAGAAAAAATTGATAGAAACACTGTCAGAAAAATTTCAATCAGAATGAATTTTATGTAAACTAGCAGAAGAAGACGCTGATGCCTTAAATGCTAATACAGCCACTGAATTAGCTGAAGATCCTACAAAAATCGTACTAATTGTGGGTCAGGATAATGATCTAGTTCTGTTAAACCAATTAAATTCAAATAATTCTTATATTTATTTTCACAAATCAGGTTCAGGTAATACAAAAGATACATTTTACATCTCAAACAGCTTCAAACAGGAATCAACAAGAAGACTCTTTTTCTGGGACGCGACTTCCAGTTTCGCCGGAGAAGGGAAAAAAACTATTGTAAAATCATTGCTGTTTAACCAAAATATATCAAAGCTCACAGAAAATTTGTATCGGAGAAATGCAGACAAACAAACTATAGCCGAAAATAGATTGAAGCTAATAGCGTCTATTTATAAATATAAGAAAAGGAATATGTCACTGAACGAATTGAGGTTTGAAATGTATCAAACCGCTACGATAAGGACTTCATTTGATTTAGAAAAACTACCACCAACTGAGGCAGAGCAGCTGAGCAACACTGCTAACCACCAACACCATCTAACCGGAATAATGCCTAAATTGACAGAAAAAGAGTTTGCTGAAATCAATCTGCTTCATTCGGGGCGGGAGACTGTTCTAACTCTGAAATACAACCATTAGAAGAAATCAGCGATTCGGAGGAGATTTATGACGAAGCAACAACAAATGTTCAAAATAATATTGAAAATAAAGATCTTGATGAACTTGAGAGACTTGACGAAGTCGTAGACCTTATTGAAAATCCTGAAGAAACCGAACAATGTGTTGAGTCTGATAACGTAGAGCAGCTTCCCA
Source organism: Stenurella melanura (assembly GCA_963583905.1). NCBI lineage: Eukaryota > Metazoa > Arthropoda > Insecta > Coleoptera > Cerambycidae > Stenurella > Stenurella melanura. Next base: position 203,396,099 of record OY757309.1, read on the forward strand.
AAAAAATTAGATTATTATAAATTTTTATTATGTATCTCTACTTTGTAAATTGATTTGGCACTTTCACAACTAAGTTTATTACGCATAAACTTAGTTGTGAAAGTGCCATTAAACCATAAAAAAAATTATTTCTTTCCTAAAAATAGTAATTTTTAGCAATTTCTTGGATAAAATTATTGTTAAAACATTTTTTTTTTTTCCAGCAGTCCGAACCTTAAACGGTTATCAAAGTTCCACTATTACATATTGCATTGAAATTACCATTTTGCACCACTTTCAACACTTCGTTTAAATGAACAATGAAGCATTAGTGACATTTACGGAAATATCGATCTTGAAAAAAGTGTTTATTGGGTTTCTTCCATTTTTGACAATGTTTTTCCACAGTAACAGTATGATTTTTTACACCATCATAAAGTAGAGGTTTCAGCTAAATAAATACCGCTCTGAAATTTTCAAAAATCAAAAATTTGTTAATGAACCTTTTTGATAGAAAATTAGGGTTTTTTCTTCAAATTAAATTCGCAAAAAATTAAAAAATTAACATTTCGCTTCAAAAAAATTACAGTATTTTTGAGGCAGAAAAATGTAAATTTTCACCGGATTTCATCAAAATCGAATTATTTTTGTGGAAGACAAAGATAAATAACCAAAAAATTGGTTTTTGCTGTCTTTCTCAATATTTTTGAAGCTATGTAAAAAAATTATTCAAATAAAAAATGTAGATCTCTCAATTATCTACAACTTTTATATGAAAATTTTTTCGATAGGAGGTCCACTTTTGCCAGAAATTGCAAAAAACCACGTTTCACCACTAAGAACACACCTTTTCGAACCCCCACCCCACTTCCGGTTATCTGTTGCGGTCCAATCGATTTTTCCCGAGTTACATATCCACTAATCCTAAATTTTCCCACCATTCACATACTGCTAAGAATTTTTTTCTTTCAAAAATTATTGGCACTGGTCTATTATACTAGAATTAATGTATCTTTTCAAAAGATGCCCAGTGCCATGACTAGCAATCGAACATGGGAGTTTAGGATGAGAGTCAATTGTACTTGCCTCTCTACTACGCATACACATATGATTGCATTATCGTATTATTGCTACGTAAAAACTGGCCCTGGAATATATCGTGATCTAAGTATAATTGAGTAGTTCAGCGATTCGTAGTATCTACTTTATCGGCAACAAACTAGAAGAGTGGCCACGAGCAGCGCTCAAAAAAGAGTTCTTATATTAATCCTTACAATATAAGAAAAAAATGAGAATGTAAAATTTCATAACTAACAAAACTTTTGGGGAGACCCCATCGCGATCCACTGGTATATTTATTATAAAATGCATTTAAATTAGTAGCAGCGCTTGTTCGCTACATCTTTTATATAAATCCGGACAGTAATTACTAGTTTACATTATTTGCTGCATACCTACGTTCATAGAATAGGAGAATAAACCGTCTTAGGCGATACAAAAGGATAATTGCATTAAAAGAAGACGTAATGAGAAACAAAGAACATCTTATCTTTTCCGATTAAGACATTTCGTTATTTATTTCTTAGTATGAATAACGCATTGAATCAAAACACTCATTATATCTGATGATCCCATCGGATCTTGGTTGTTTCAGCGATGTGTATCATCAGACAACCGCGAGCTTTGAAAACAAGTTATTAGGGTTATATCGAGGTAGGTCTATAAAACTGAACACATCTCGCATGTTTACTTCTAATAATTTTTATCAGAAAATAATGATATTTAACAGCCATTTCTATATACACAAGACATTAGTGGGTATGGTGGCTGCAAGAAGTTTGACTATTGCATTTAATAAGCTTAAAAAGTTGATAAATTTGTGAGTAAAGCGTTTATTGAACTTCAAAACAAATTTATCAAGATTATTGGCACGGCCATTGACTTTAACTGGTGATCGACTACATTTATTTTAAGGAATGCAGTGCATCTATTCAGAACTTATATCGCTATAGTCCGGCAGCTGCGAGGAGAACCTGATATTGACTAATATTGTTTGTATTTATAGCATAAAGAATCAAAATGATGGGTACCACTATGTAACTTTGGACAACTTTCATAATTCAAGATGACATCGTCTACCATAGTGCAAATCGTAATTGTACGATATTTCTGGATCTTTTTTAAATAGTTTCCTATTAATTTGATAGGTATCTGGTGTCTTTTCTAACTTAGTTCTGTCTTGGTAACATCCACACGATAGCTAATACTATATTCCAGCAACATCCACGACTCTTTACACTTGGATATCACCTGGCGGTAGATTTCGAAACCAGATTGACTATACTCATAGGGAGCATCGATAAAGCTCTGTAAAATTTTAAGTGGCGGTGACTGCGGTTCAGACCATCAGCTACTGATGTGCACCTTCTCGCTGGACCTGAAAACGTGTCAAAAAAAAACAAAACAAAATCGTCTCCTCACCATAACTGATTCGGCTCTCCAAGATAGGGAATACATAAATGGAATTAATCCACTACATGATGAAGATCCTTGTAGGATTCCCTAAAAGATTCGTAAACATGTAAAACGACCATGGATAACTGCTGAAATTCTAACTAAAGTACAAGCCAGGAAAAATTTGAACAATCACAGGGACAGGAATCAGATAATTGAGGTTTGGTGGCAATACTGCGAAACGCCCTTCTTAGGTGACCATACTGAGGTAGAAGATGGCTGGCAGCAGGATTATGAACGCGAACCTTCAGTATTAAAATTAGAAGTGGATGCAGCTATACAAAAAAAGCTGAATAGATGATGTAATTATTTTTGGTCGATATAACAGGTTCAGCACAAAGTACGCTTCAAGACATAAGAGTGTCAGTTGTCAGTTGGGTATATCAGCTACCATCAATGTTATGCCTAATTCCATCATAGAAGGTTATACTTATACTCATAGCCACAGAAAACAAGAAATAACTTACAAATCTGAATAATCTGATCCACAACGACATTGAACAAGATAAAAATTTCTTTATACTATACTATACCGAAACATTGACAATCTTCCAAAATCGAATTTTTATTATCCTGTTCAGGTAAATCATAATAATTATTGCAGAGGGCTTTTCCTAAGACATTTTTCGGTTCGATCCAAACTTTGAAAGTTGCTACACTGACGAGATGTAGACATCTATACATGCGTCTGTGAATGTTTTAAAGTTTTATGTACATGTTATTTTCAGTGTTTTTTTTTTCTGGTTGTTCTTTGGTTTCTTTGAACAGGGTAATCAAAATAACATTATTGTCACAATGATGCAGTACATATTTGCATATTTTCCTTTTCTTAATTCAATATTGATATAAGAGATAAAGTAGTTCTTGAAATATAAGTTTTACTTCCACATTCACGTAGTGGATGTTCAAATTTTTTTTTTGTTGAAATAGGCTTAGAATGCTACGAAACGTCGAGATTTTAAATTTGAGCGAAAAAAAATCTTTCTGTCTGTAACTTTTTTGTCCGCGCGCTTACTCTGGAACGGTTTGAGATATTGACTTGAAATTTTACACACGTATGTATCATAACTAGATCTGGAACTGGATTGTTTTTTTTAACTTATCCGTTGTAGAGTTGGGGAGTAAATAGCGGAAAATAGTTAAAGCAAGCTGGTCAGGCAAAAAGAATTTGTGTCTTGGTGTATTTAGTAGAAGCCCAGGCCTTAGATTTTTTAATAATATGTTCCATCCCCCTCACAAACCCCCACGCCGATATTAAAGGGGTCGATAAAATGAAATTGAGATATTCACTTGGAATTTTGTATACGTATGTATTATAACGACATCTGAAACTAGATTATATTGTGAGATGATTCCGTTGAAAGGGTGGGGGAGTAAGTAGAGGTAAATAGGGGAAAATCAGTAAAGCAAGCTGGTAAGTGTTCAGAAACTTGAGATTTGATGTATATACTGGAAGCCAAGGCCTTAGATATCTTTATAATATTTTTCAACCCCCCTTTATTAATAAAGGGGTTGACAAAATAAAATTGCGATATTCACTTGTTTAGTACGTATGTGTTGTAATGACGTCTCATTGAGATAATTTCGTTGAAGGGGTGGAGCGGGGTGTAATTGGAGAAAATAAGTAGAGCAAGCTAATAGGAGTCCAGAGTCAACTTTGGCGTATATGCTAAAAACCAACGCCTTAATTTTTTTATGACATCTACTCCAAATATTATTAAAATTCCATGACCAAATATTTCCACATAATAGAGTACAAATATAGTCAAGATCTTGTCCTTCATAAAGAGATTTGGATGGAAAATTTGGATGTGGAAGTAGTGATTCCTTAGGCAGCGGTTTTTTAAACCTACTTATCTGCGAGTAGTAGTATATTTATTTCCTTTTTTTCTACATTTATTACAATTAAGCACAACTGTCATTGTAAATGCCATAGTGCTTATTGCTTGGGGACTGCCTCCACAACCTTAATATTGAGATATGCCCAAGAGTATCCAAGTGGTACCTGAAATTTCTTGAACGTACATGCGCTAAAGATGAAATGGCAATAAATGAAATTAATAAATCGAAATCACCTTCTGCGGTACTATCACTAACATGGTTTTTCGAATTATTTCTAGACACATCGATCATCACTCATGCGAGTTCCTGTGTCCTCTCCTCGGAAACGTGTTAATACTACCAAGTAGTGAAGGATTAATTATCATAGCGAACCATGACCATGAAACAAAAGATAGCATGATAGGAATAAGCGATAAGATAGAAATCTACACTGGCGTACGTACTACAACTCTTTCATAATAAGACAATAAGTGTGCTTGACATTTTGCTATCGACTTTAGCGAAATGACACTAAAGCAAAGTGTTCTAACAGTAACTGTGAGTTTCCAAAGTACAATGAGTGTGATTTATGTCGGACGGTAATGGTTTTAATTATGACTAATTACGTCTATAACTTAACATTTACAGTCGTAAGTAAATAACATTAAATCAGCGATCGTTAATTAATTAAATGGTTACTAACAATATAATGCCATATATTATGCTGTTTTTATAATTAACTGAGAGTTTTAGAAGTGTTGTGTTTAATGAACATACAAATTGTTATATTATGCATACTATGGAGGGATTTACGTTTACACGTTCCAGTTCAGTTCATTTATTACGATATGCGTAACGATAGGATTAGTTAAGTATTTGTCCTTAAAAGTAAAGAACACACTTTTAAAAATCAAATGAAATTGTTGAAAAGATGCACTGACAAGAATTTGTTCTATTTAATAATCGTAAACGCATGGGGCGCTCAAAATACTTGCGCCCTACGCTTTTACGATTATTAATTTCGATCACAGATTCATAATATCTGACCTTATATTTCTCCAAATGCCAACTATTAGTAGAATTTCATGTGAACCATATACACATGCAAAATTTCAAGTCAATACGACATCTCGAAGTGGGTGAAAATTTACTGTTCAAGATTTTTTTACATAAAAACTTACAGGCCAATCCAATAAAAAGAAAAATGTAAAAGGGTTAAGTTACTTATTTGACGTAATTAACTTAAACTAAACTAGAACCAGTATGTTTTCTATCTTAAATAAATAGTGACCAAGTTAGTTTGAAATATGAATCTTTTAAGTTTTACGTGTGTTATCCGGCGATTGGTTACCCATTTCATGATTTAAGTTTTGTTTAGAAACTTACATACACAACTCTTTGTGTTGAATATTCCATGTTTTTTTAAGTTTTCTTTATCTGCTGGGTAATTGTCATTGTTTCATATTTAAGTGAATTATTATTTGTTTGCTTATACTTGTAATGAAACATATTCTTTACAGGATTCTGCAAACAGCAGAAAAAATAACTATCTATGAGAACTAAAAGAAAAACTATGTGTAAAAGTATTAATGAAATCTTTGCATTCGTTCGATAACCTGAATTCTGGTTATGCTAGCAAATTAAAATCATGAAATTAATTTGTTTAATTTCTCATTTGACAATTCTTATTTTGACACTAGCATCCATATATCGTGGATCTCCGTTATAATAATAATAAAGCAATTTATTTCCAACAAGTTTCAAACATCCAATGACAGAAAATGCATGAAAATATAAATTAATTAAAAGTAGGTTATATCAAAAAAGTAAGTGTAAATGTATAAAAATTACAAGAGTAACAAGTAAAGCGAATAGGCACAAGTTATAAAACAAATAGATAACAAAACTAATAAATAGTCAAAGACTCAGGCCTGCAATAACAATTATTTTAATGGAATTATGGCGAATATCGCACACATGTGATATTCGGTTAAATTTATTAACAGATAAAAATCATCAATAAAAATAAGAAAAAGCTATGGACCGAAATTGGATCCTTGAAGAACACGTGAAATTACTTAATGTTTCATGTAACATTTTCGCGTTCCACAAATTATCTTTTATAAGGTAAGTTTAAAGAGAAGAACTAATGTTTCAGAAAAGTTAATAGAATGCAATTTATATAAGGCACATAGTAATCAATTTGATCAAACGCCTTTTGAAAATCAGTATAAGTCACATCTATCGTACCTTGATTATTCAATGAAACATATTCTTTATAGGATATTGCAAACAGTGGAAAGAAAAGCTATTTATGAGAACTAAAGGAAAAACTATATATACAAATATTAATGAAATCTTTGCATTCTTTCGATAACCTGACTTCTGGTTATGCTAACAAGTAAAAATTCTTAACTGCCATTCTCATTTTAACACTAGCATCCAACCTAGTCCCCTACGGCTAAGCAGGCTAAACTAGTATCTACATGATCCCTACGATATGTAAATTCAGTTAAAAATGAGAACAAAGGCCTGAAATTAATTTATTTACGTACCTTGTCTTTAAAAATTTTTTCATTCTAATGAATTACATTTTCATAAAATCTCATTCAGTTTCTTGGAAATGCTTAGCCTTTGAAACGTTTTTCGTCCTTATTGTGGACTCATTAGAATGAAAAAATTTTCAAAGACAAGGTACGTAAATAAATTAATTTCAGGCCTTTGTTCTCATTTTTAACTGAATTTACATATCGTAGGGGATCATGTGGATACTAGTTTAACCTGCTTAGCCGTAGGGGACTAGGTTGGATGCTAGTGTTAAAATGAGAATGGCAGTTAAGAATTTTTTACTTGTTAACATAACCAGAAGTCAGGTTATCGAAAGAATGCAAAGATTTCATTAATATTTGTATATATAGTTTTTCCTTTAGTTCTCATAGATAGCTTTTCTTTCCACTGTTTGCAAAATCCTATAAAGAATATGTTTCATTACTATAAGCAAACAAATAATAAATAATTCACTTTTAAACTTGATTATTCAATGTTTCATTGTGTAACATAGGTTAAATTTATTACACAATATGATCTATTTTCCATAAAGCTATGTTGATTGGGAGATATAATATTTTCAGTTGATTCATAGATTTACTAGTATATGATCTCAAAGAGCTTTAAAAAATGACCCCAAATTGAAATAGATCGATAATTATTTTGCTTCAATGGATCACCCTTCCTTAGAATAGAGCATAGTCCAGCAATTTTCCACAAACTAGGGATAGTGTTACAAAACTCGGAACATACCAGAAGTCGATACCAGAAAGTGAGTTTGTTTTAACTTTTTTCGAGGTTGAGATAATATCCTTTTCAAATAAAGTGTTGATAAAGTGACTAATATGCAGAATTACTTGTATTTATTGAAAATGCCAGGATATTAGGTATACACTACTGTATAGTTTGAAAAATCATTTACTCATTAAAAATTATCGTATATAATACTATTGTCATTGTCACAAACCAGAGCTTTAACCATTTTTTACAGTACTTTGTACTGCTTTCGGCAAAAAGTAGAACTGTGTTTTAAAAAGTTTCTTCGAGTTGATTCCTTTTCACCTAATATCGGATATTATTTATTCAATCTACTAGAATACGTAACGATGATTTTGATTAATTCTGTGGCACTGCTTGGTTACAGCTTTGATTAAAAACAATATAGAGTTGCAACTATTATTACATGACATTTTCAATCGATTATAATGAGAATTATTACATATTCAGGTGAATATTACATTACGCACTAATTTTCCGTATTTTTTCCCAACTGTGCTTAAAATGTTTCTGTTCAACATTTTGAGGTTTAGTTATGTTGACCATTTAAGATTTATAAATAAACTGTGACCTAATTATTCCATATTTTACTTCCACATCCACGTAGTGGATTGGAAGTATAGTAATCGCAAAAAAATTTTCAAAAATTTTTATTCGTGAAATAGGTTTAGAATGTCATGAAACGTCGAGATTTTAAATTTGAGCGAAAAAAAAATTCTGTCTGTCTGTCGGTCTGTCGGTCTGTCTGTCTGTAACTTTTCTTGTCCGCACGTTTTCTCCGGAACGGTTTGAGATATTGACTTGAAATTTTGTACACGTATATATTATGACGAGATCTGGAACTGGATTGTTTTTTGAGGAAATCCGGTGAAGGGTTGGGGGTTAAATAGGGGAAAATAGGGAAAAATAAGTAAAGCAAGCTTGTAAGAGAACAGACACTTGAAATTTGGTGTATGTACTAGAAGTTAAGGCCTAAGATTTTTTTATAACATCTTTCAACCCCCCACCACCCCTACCCCATTAATGGGGTTGATAAAATAAAATTGAGATTTTCATTTGAAATTTCGTACACGTATGTATTATAACGACGTCTGAAATTAGATTATATTTTGAGATGATTCCGTTGAAGGGTTGGGGGTGAATTTGGGGTAAATAGGGGAATATAAGTAAAACAAGTTGGTAAGAGTACAGAAACTTGAAATTCGGTATACGTACTAGAAGCCAAGGAGTCAGATTTTTTTATAATATTTTTCAACCCCCACCACCCCTACTCCAATATGAAAAGGGTTGATTAAATAAAATTGAGATATTCATTTGAAGTTTGGTACACGTATTCGTATGACGACATCTGGAACTAGATTATAATTTGAGATGATTCCGTTGAAGAGTTGGGGGTTAAATAGGGGTAAATAGGGGAAAATAAGTAAAGCAAGCTGGTAAGACCACAGAAACTTGAAATTCGGTGTATGTACTAGAAGCTAAAGCGTCAGATTTTTTTATAATATTTTTCAACCCGCACCACCCCTACTCCAATATGAAAAGGGTTGATTAAATAAAATTGAGATATTCATTTGAAATTTGGTACACGTATGTATTATAACGACATCTGGAACTAGATTATAATTTGAGATGATTCCGTTGAAGGGTTGGGGGTTAAATAGGGGTAAATAGGGGAAAATAAGTAAAGCAAGCTGGTAAGACTACAGAAACTTTAAATTCGGTGTATATACTAGAAGCCAAGGTCTCAGATTATTTATAATATTTTTCAACCCCCACCACCCCTACTTCATTATTACAAGGGTTGATAAAATAAAATTGAGATATTCATTTGAAATTTGATACACGTATGAATTATAACGACATCTGGAACTAGATTATTCTTTGAGATGATTCCTTTGAAGGGTTCGGGGTTATTTAGGGGTAAATAGGGGGAAATAAGTAAAGCAAGCAGGTATGACTACAGAAACTTGAAATTCGGTGTATGTACAAGAGGCAAAGGCCCCAGATTTTTTGATAATTTATTTCAGCCCCCACCACCCCTACTTCATTATTCAAGGGGTTGATAAAATAAAATTGAGATATTCACATGGAATTTAGTACGCATATGTATCATAACGACATCTGGAACTAGATTATATTTTGAGATGATTCCGTTGAAGGGTTGGAGGTTAAATAGGGGTAAATAGGGGAAAATAAGTAAAGCAAGCTGGTAAGACTACAGAAAATTGAAATTCGGTGTATGTACTAGAAGCGAAGGTCTCAGGTTTTTTTATTAGTATTTTCTATTTCTCCCCACCACCCCCACTCCCTTATTAAGAGTTGATAAAATTAAATTTAATTTTTCACTTGAAATTTGGTACATTTATATATTATAATTATATCTGAAACTAGATTATATTTTGACATGATTGCGTTGAAGGAGTGGTGGTAAGTAGAGGTAAATAGGGAAAAATAAGTAAAGCAAGCTGGTAAGAGTATTGCAACTTGAAATTCGGTGTATGTCCTAGAAGCCAAGACCTCAAATTTTTTAACAATATGTTTCAACCCTTCCACTACCCTTACTACATTATTAAAGGGGTTGATAAAATAAAATTGAGATACTCACTTGTAATTTGGTAGACGTATGTATTATAACGACATCTGGAACTAGATTATATTTTGGGATGATTCCGTAGAAGGGTTAGGGTTAATAGGAGTGACTAGGGGAAAATAAGTAAATCAAGGTGATAAGAGTACAGAAATTTGGGATTCGGTGTATATACTAGAAACCAAGGCTTCAGATTTATTTCTAATATTTATCAAACTCCACCACCTCCGCTTCATTATTAATGGGATTGATAACATCAAATTGAGATATTCACTTGAGATTAGTACACGTATGTATTGTAGTGACATCTGATTGAGATGCCTCCATTGAAGGGGTGGGAGGTGAATAGTAGAAAATAAGTAGGGTAAACTAAAAACTTCATTTTTAACGTATATGGTAGAAACCAACTCCTCAAACTTTTCTATGACATCTGCCCCAAATATTATTAAAATTCTATGACCAATAATTTCCACATACTAGAGTGCAAATATAGTCAAGATGTTTCCTTTAAAACGACTTGGATGAAGAATCTGGATGTGGAAGTAGTGATTCCTTAGGCGGCGGTTTTTAATGTAATGTTACTTCCACTAGCACCTTTTAAGGATATTTTAAGGCAGGATTTATTATAATTTTCGAATTTGTAACTTACTTTCGTTCATTCAATACGATAGTTTGTGTTTTTATAGACAAAATCTAGATTTATTAAAATCAAACCCCTTTTCCAGCATGGGAGATAGAGTACGTTTTTATTTCACGTTTTCCTTCAAAATTATGTATATTTATCATTTCAAGTCTCCGACCCTATTCTTGTACCATATTTTCTTCAAAATTAGGTTTTACACGAATATCTTAGATTGTTGTTAACCAAATACAGTTATTCTGTTCATCAGCAACTTTAAAAATATTTCAACAAATTTTCGGTAAGACGTGGCGTTACAGTTTTTATTGACAAGTATACCAAATAAGTATTATTTGAATATATAAGGAATAGAACTTGCACACAAGATAATGGGAATATGTCTCAAACAAAAATATAGAACGATCTCGTTTTATATATCTGGCACTTAAGGCGAACACGGATCAGCACTTAGGGCACGCATTTCCATCAATTATACGTCGGTCTGTCGAAAAGCATATCGATAATCAGTGACAGGTAGTCGTAATGAAAACTCGTTGTATGGTACACAGAGTGTACTAATTGAACATCAAGCAGACAGAGTGCGCAAAAAGTTGCTTAAGACGGCGGTTACATGTGTTCTCGAGCATTGGCTTACCAGGCGACGTTTTTAGATCAACGGCGGCTTAGCTTTGTGCACGAGCGATTACAATGAGCCAACTCTTCCAACTACGAAATCATCAACCGATGAGGCATGATATGATTGGAGTCATTCCCAGTACTGTCATTGAGGATTGAGCTACATATCAACCTTAATTTCAAATTTACTTTATCTATATATACAGGTGTATAAGTAAGTATCGATTCCTTACTAAAATGTGCAATTTAAATCCAATTAAACTCTTTCATTTTTTTAATAATTCAAATTCGTACACGGTGTGGAAGATAGCGAAAAAAGAAAGAAATTAAGCAGATAGCAGATAATATCACAATCCTTCTTTCATGCTTCAGTCAATAAGTAGTTTTAACTTACATGAAATCACGGAGTCAAAATTTTAAAGTATGTAGAGGTCGGGTAAATAATTAAAACTAGATCGTATTTCCTACATTGTAAGAACAATGTAAATTGATGCACACAACACCACCAGCGAAATAGAGTAACGAGCACATTTAAAAAAAATTGTTTTCCCCAGTAGGCCTTTCACGGCTATAATTTTTCTTAAAGTCTTCTTCTCGATAGTCCCGGTTGACTGTTGCCATTGTTGTTCGATTAGGTATCTCCGCCGACTTTAGACATTAATGTTACCCCGATGATTGTATCAGTTTCCTTTCCGTCTTCATCAAATTCTTTTAAGATAGGTGGCACGTTGTTACATCTTTGCCCGATGCAGTATTTCTAGATAACAAGGCATTTTAGAATCACTTTCCTACAACCACAAGCTGCGCCAAATCTTGTCTTACATTTGCACGAGATTGGAGAGAAGCTGGATGAGCAGGATCCTTGTGTTTTTGATTGGAGTAAGTCTATTCTTGTTCCTTTACCAGCCTCAATTCTGCGAATGAATTGATGAAAATATACCATTTATTAATATTAGGTATTAGCTATTTAACAAATTCTTCAGGTCCTTAAAATTAACAATTTTTTAAGTAACACTTACGTAATGTTGAGGTTTCCGATAAAAAGAAGCGTTTTCTAGAATTGTACCAATTAATGTGTCCATAACTTGAAAACTAGTACAGTATAGCTATAAAGACAAAAGTTGTGGACCCGAACTCTACAATAGATTAAAAAATCGTGATTTCGTGAGTTCATGTAGAGGAAACATTTTTTTGCTCCATTGATGGCAGTTCTTACAAGAGATTATAGATCTTGAACATTATTTACACTTACATCAACATTATCATACATCAAACACAGCTGTTAACCCTTTCAGGTAGAGTAATTTTCCAATTTATCATCGTCGTCATCATCATCACTTAGGCGCTATTGTTCAGTACAGAACATATGCCTCCTCAAGACACTTTCACTCTATTCTGTTTTGGGCTTGTTGGATCTAACTGTCCGCAATATTCTAGATATCGTATGCCCATCGAGTTGTTGACCTGCCTCTGCTTCGCTTGTCTTGGTCTTCTCTCCAAAAACTTTTTCATCCATTTCCGATCAGGCGAATGAGTCACATGGCGACCGAGTTCCATTTATATATAGTCTAGTCAATAATGTCTGCAACTGGTTCTTTGGCGAATGATGGTATCTAGTGATTTCAAGTCAAGGATGATTGATTTTTATTCATCATTGTGCTACTTGAATTAGTTTTTCATAAAGTGAAAGTTTTTACTGGCAAGACACATTGCTCATAAGCTTTTCTTTTATGAAAACATAGGAATATTAGTTCTGAAAATATAACCAAGTTTCATTCATAACAGGGTTTAACCTTAGTTCTCTTTTCTGTTTTCGTAAATGATCTCATTTAAACCATGCGCCTCATCACTAAAATGTTATAAATTCTGCATCACAGAGAGTGTGGCATCCAACTCTTGACAATAACAGAACAGTTGGTACCAATAGATTGAGGTAGCATATTTGAACGGAAATAACACACTTACGTTGCCCTGCACCATAACCCGATTTTAATCCTATTGACCACGCTTGGGATACACAAAGTGTTTTATAAAATTACCAGCTGCCTACAGAGCGTCTTAATAGATTTGCAACAATTACGTTAATTCTATAGAATAAGAAATCTCTAGATCAACTCTAGTAGATACTCCGTTTGCTGCAAAAAAGGATTGGTTTGGACTGTTTGCTTGCTCTTAGTCAGTAGGTGCATGGGAGGGGGTGAACAAGGCTTACTCTGTCCGGGGGGTGGACATTCCAATATAAAAAAATATATGGTAGAGCAAAAATTCTCTAAAATAATGGTTATGACAAATGAAAAATTGATAAGTTCATATCGACTGTCAAAGGTTCAAATGTTGGGTTGGTGATTATTTTCCGGCAAATTTTGATAGTAATTTTACGATTATTGTTGGGCTTCGCCTTAATTAAATCAGCGTTCGTCTTACAAAAAAAGATAATAGTTACCTTCTTCATCGAAGATTTCCACATAGACAAGGGTCAATTCACGAGAATTTCCTCAGATAATATCTAAGACCCAAAAATCGTAAAAAATATGACAGAATAGTAATTTTCTCTTATTTATATAGAAACAACATAAACAGAAAAGGTCTAAAACAATCTGTTTAATAAAAAGCGTTTTTTGGAGTGCACTGATGAATTGTGATTTTCTTCAGAATTTTAATTGCACACGCTAGATTCTTTGAGAACAGTGAGAAAAATAATATTTCTGGGTGAAAGTGGTATGTCATTGGGTGAAAGTGGTATGTCATTTTGACAATTTAATAATAATTAAGAAGTCGACAATTTAGTATAGAATTGCTAAAAGTATACAGGGTGTCCCAGAATTGAGTTCCCATTATATTGAACATAAAATTTTCAAGTTTTTATGGGACCTGTATCTCTATGTACTCTATGTAAGCTTGACAACATCTAAATATCTTTTGTTTCTCAAACGCGACAGGTTTCCTGTTTCACAAGCACCTATGACCTACAGAGAAAAAATGATAATTCTTGTTTTTCGTTGATATTGCACAAAACTTTAAAATTATTAATTTGTGCACTGAAACAGGTAGATATCATGTTGGAGCATTTGTTATTGATGTATTTTTTAGAATATACTGTTATTTTCTGTTATTACAACATTTTATTCTATAATTGTAAATAAACGTTCATTCCTTGTATTTTGATTAATATTATAAAAAAATTTAAGAGTACCTATTTGTAGCCCTTTCAATTTTCTGCAAAAATATTCCCGTAATTTTACAGGGTGATTAAAAAAATATAGCAAATCGAATATTAATTACTGTAAAGAAAAATTGAGAAACAAAAGACATTTGGTTGTTGTCAAGTTTACATAGAGTACTTATAAAGATGTAGCTCCCACCAACATCTGAAAATTTTATCTTCAATATGACGGAAATTATTGGAAAAAAATGTTTTTTTCTGTCTCACTTTAAGAGGATGTACTTCCTTAGGGATGCACATTTGGACTAAGGTAAGTTGGGTTATACGGGTCCAATATGAACTCAGGAATCACAGGTTCTCGTTGGGGAACTCTATTCTGGGACACCCTGTATTTAAAACCTTGGGGCCTATTAAAGACATTTAAGAAAAAAATATAGTCAGGTTTATCCTAAATATGTTTTTAAGACAAAGAAGTTGACTTATGCGTTGCATTTCATAATACTTTATATTCTCTTTATATAATCTAATTAACGATGTCATGTAGCCTTGTTATCTAAGGTAATCCAGTGAAAATGTACTGGAGATTTCTGATAATCTCCCTCTTTAATTAAGAAAATTATGACTTTTGGGCCTTTGATTATTAATGAGCCTTCGATTCACCTATAATGAAATCAGATAGTTCCAATCTATAGTAATTAGGCCTTATAAGATATGGGGAGTTAATCTAATAAATAATTCAGTTTTTTTATAATCTGATTAAAATGGTAATCCACTTAGATGGGAAGAAAAAATTGGAAGTAAATTTTGTTTAAATTTTCGTTTGTTCAGCACGGTCTTCCAACCGGTTTACTATGGTAGGTTCAAAACTAGTTTCTTTCGTCGGCTCTTTGATCAAGTCTAATAGATATAGCTGCATGATTTTGTTTAGTTCGATTCACAGCGGGCCTGAAGTACATGCCGAGGTGCTTTTTTCACAAAGCACATTCTAGACAAGTTATTACCTTGTTGTTTGTGTTAAGACTCTTCTGGGGATATGAATGCCAGGAAAAAATTAATAAACGTCGCATTGTAATCTCTCATTACAACACAAAAAACTAACACATCAGCAGCTTGATGAAAATGGAAATTTATGCGGAATTTATTGCTCGCGTATCTACAGTAGTTGTTTGATGAAAGTGTAACATGTTATGAAATCAAAATAAGGTTGGTTTTTTCAAAGTTTTTAAATCGATCTATGGATCGAATTGCTCAATTATGCATCTTATTTAGTTTTTCTAATATCTTAATTGACTTATTGGCTCCGTTATTACTTTTTTCCTAAAGGAAAACCGCATTCTTAGGCTATTTTATTGGTATTGAATATGGAGCTTTCTTAAAATTGCACATTTCGCTGCATGTGTGTTTCAGTCGCGCTCAGTGTGCCAATGCTCAATTTTAAAGATTCTTAAATTTGTCAATTATTCAAGGAATCGATTTTAATTACAGCTTTTGGAAATGGGAAGATTCTGCTCTAAAAAGTGGTATAATTTTCAGACTGATTCGAACTTTTATCAAGTTCTAAAATTGCCATTAAAATTTGCAATGGATCTTCTACTATCAGAGTTTCTGTAAACTTGAAATTCGGTGTATGTACTAGAAGCCAAAGTCTCAGCTTGTTTTACTTATTTTGTCCTATTTACCCCTATTTAACCCCCAACCCTTCAACGGAATCGTCTCAAAATATAATCTCGTTCCAGATATCATTATAATACAAATTTCAAATGAATAAATATCTCGATTTTATTTTATCAACCCCTTTAATAATGGAGTAGGGGTGGTGTGGGATGAAAAATATTATAAATAGTCTGAGACCTTGGCTTGCAGTACATATATTCACAAGTTTCTGTACTTTTACCAACTTGTTTTACTTATTTCCCCTTATTTACCCCTATTTAACCCTCAACCCTTCGACGGAATCATCTCAAAATATAATCCAGTTCCAGATGTCGCTATAATACATACGTGTACCAAATTTCAAATGAATATCTGAATTTTATTTTATCAACCCCTTTAATAATGGAGTAGGGGTGGTGGGGGGTTAAAAAATATTTAAAAAGCGGAGGCTTTTGCTTCTAGTGCATACACGGAATTTCAAGTTTCTGTACTCTTACCAACTTGCTCTACTTATATTCACCTATGTGGTGGTGGGGGTTGAAAAATATAAAAAAAATCTGAGGCCTTGGCTTCTAGTACATACACAGAATTTCAAGTTTCTGTACTCTTACCAGCTTGCTTTACCTATTTTCCCATATTTACCATTATTTAACCCCCAACTTTTCATCAAAATAATCCCAAAATATAATTTTGTTTCTGATGTCATTATAATATGTACGCGTACCAAATTTCAAGTTAACATCTCAATTTTATTTTATCAACCCCGTTAATAATGTAGTGGGGGGTGGTGGGGGGATGAAAAATATTATAAAAAATTTTGAGGCGTGGCTTGTAGTACATACATCAAATTTCAAGTTTCTGTACTCTTACCAACCTGCTACAGATATTTCCCCTATTTACCCCTAACCCATCACCGGATATCTTCAAAAAACAATCCAGTTCCAGATCTCGTTATAATATACACGTGTACAAAATTTCAAGTCAATACCTTAAACCGTTCCGGAGGAAACGTGCGGACAAAAAAAAGTTACAGACAGAATTTTGAAATTTTATTTACGATTACTGTACTTCCAGTCCACTACATGGATGTGGACATAAAAGAAGAGACTACATTCTATGGAACGATCTACCTATTGTAAAACACATGTTATTTTTACAAATACAATACCAAAAGAGGAAAAATAACCATTTAATCAACATAAAATCAAAGTTAGCTGCAATAAGAAAATAAAATTTGTATATCTCAAATACAATACTTTACAATTTTTCTTATAACTGTAGTTTAAAAAAATCCTAATTCTGGTTCTAACTCATAGGAATCCTTAATTCTTATAAGTTTGAGATTGAAAATGAGCAAATACAATTAATTAAAGTGTTTTGCTTTAATACAAATCAACAAACTCTAGCAAATTACTCATTTAATCATCATCTTGCTGTCTTTAATAACTTTAAAATTGGGGACTTTACGCGATGGTTGAATCTGGGACACACTATACGAAAATTTTGTATATGGAAATTCTTTACTTTACTTTAAATCTACGGAAAATCCAAATGAAAGAAAATCATCTGAGCAATCCTAATTCAAATGTAGAAAGCTTTCATACACAAATTACTTAAAGACTTTGTGGTATGCAAAATAAAATAGTTTTTGTAAGGCGATATAACGATTACACACACAGAACTTGTTTTTAATTTTAATGACTCAATCTCTTTAATAAAGACAATTATATCCACTAAGGACGTTTTAATGCATATGTTTGGGTGCCAAAAATAATAAATTACAGTCTTCAATCAATCAATGTCTGACACTTTTGAAACAAACCAAATTTAAAATTAGGAAACTAAAATGTGTTTCTCGGGAGGAATGTTTTAAATGATGTAATACTACTTACATCCTATATATTTGATGACTAATTAAACACAGTTATAAAATATGCTTTAATTATCGTTAGTAGCGAAGCTACAATTGTACCAATATTTATGTATCCTGCCAGGTTTTTCTTTGTTTATAGAGCAAATCATCAATATTTAAATACACATTAGTGTATTTGTGTAAATGGTGGTGATTATTGTAAATAGTAAAATTGACATGAATTATACTTTGCAAGCTTTACTTTGTTATAATTGTGTGATTGTAGTACTTTTCTGAGGCTCTTAAGAGCAACACTGTCTCTTTTATAGTTCTTATTGATATGAAAGAAAAATCAACAATATTAATTTTCTCCAAAAACTGTTGATTAAAACTAGCTTTATATGCGTCGTATAGTTATTAATTTTGTTTTAAGAATACTTATATAGCTACTATAAGGGCAAAATGGGCAAAGCACTTTGCTAGTTGAGAGGTACACTTCTACTAATCTCTTTTTTTTTTAAGATAAAAAATTGAAATTAGTATGTAGAATATTTGACATAAAAATACATTTTTTGACGTAACTAGACCCAAAAATACACTTCCGATATAAAAGCGAAATAAAACCTTCTTTATTTTAAATAGGGCCCTGTACATTTGTTGATGTTATCAGATAGAGGTTTCAATTATCTTTATAGTGGATTTTCCAAATTAAAACTTAATCAGAAATAGAATTTTATTATAATTAATTAATTTACTATTATTATTAATTTATTAGTTGGATTACCTATAATTGTAACATGAAATATTATACTATGCTGTTAACCGTTGGTATTAGGCTTGAACTTCCTCAGGGTTCAGTATTGAGCCTATTATTGCTCATGCTCTATTAAATGATTTACTCAGCTACTAGAGCATCGCCGTGTAACAATGTTTGTAGATGATATAACAATTATCGTGTCAGCTGATACACCCGAACAGCTTCACAATAGGATAAATAGTAATAGAATTATTACATGATATCAAAAAAACAAACTAATTTTAAATGAAAAAAAAAAAACAGTTTGAACTTTCACCTCCAAAGGAGCAAAAAATAATTATCAGGCCAATTTTTGTATTGAATATAAATGAAAGTTGCAGGAAAATAGATAAAAAAAAAATGTTCTTACAATACTGTGTATCCTACATTCATATGCTTAACTTTCACGAAAAATAATTTAACTCTTTTAAAAAAAGGTCTAATTTTCACAATTATACAAGGTATAGTGCTCTCTTGAGTGTACTTAGCCATCATACGAATGCATTTGAGAGATCAGCTGTCCAAATTATGAATGTTTGTTTCATATAATGCTCTTCCTTAAGTTATTCATGGTATTTCAAACTATATGATATTTAAAATTGAGTAGAAAAGACTATTACAGTATATCAAATTTCTTTGAAAGGAAACAAAATGATATTTTTTCATTATTTATTTTACCTGTGGTTGCCACATGTACAATATGTATCTACCGTGGCTAATCAATTATTACTATTATTATCATCATTATTATATTATAAAAGGGTGCAAGTAGTCGATTCTAAAGCAGTATAGTACTGTTAGTTGTCCATGATGTTGTCTTGTTGGCGTGCATTAAATGGGTGTTAGGTAGCCGTTGAGGCACAACTGCGACCTACCATCAATTAGACGACTTTCATTACGTTGGTAGCGATTTGTGGCACTAGGTTGGTGGATATTATGACAGAACCAATCACCTCTGAAGTTCCCAAACACCAGAACACTATACTCGAATATTAACCCTCCATGTACGTTTCTTCAACCACGTTGGTATGTCAGAAAATTATCAAAACTTATGTTTTAAATGTTTCAATCACCTCCCGATGGTTCCAATATGATTGGCGAAACGCGTGCAAAGTGTTACATTCGAGTGTAGTGTTGTGGCGTTTGTGTAGTTTTCAAACGATTTGGTGTTGTGTAAACTACTTCAGAGGTAGAGGTAGTTCTCTCCAGAAAAATCTCGTGAAACATTTATGTATTATAACGAGATCTGGAACTGGATTGTTTCTTGAACATATCCGCTGAAGGGTTGGGGGGTAAATGGGGGGAAATAAGTAAATCAAGCTGGTAAAAGTACAGAAACTTGAGATTTGGTATATATGCTAGAATCCAAGGCCTCAAAATTTTTATAATATTTTCCATCCCTCCACCACCCCCACTCCAATATTAAAGGCGCTGACAAAATAAAATTGAGATATTCACTTGAAATTTGGTACACGTGTATATTACAATGACATCTGGAACTAGATTATATTTTGAGATTAATTCGTTGAAGGGTTGGGTGTTAAATGGGGGTAAACCGGAAAATAAGTAAAGAAAGCTGGCAAGAGTACAGAAACTTTGTATTTGGTGTATATACTAGAAGTCAAAGCCTCAGATTTTTTATAATATTTTTCAACTCCCCCACTAACCGCACTCCATTATTAAAATGGTTGATCAAATAAAATTAAGATTTTTACTTGAAATTTAATACATGTATGTATTATAACAACATCTGCAATTAGATTATGCTTTGAGATAATTCCGTTGAAGGGTTAAGGGTTAAATAGGGGCAAATAGGGGAACATAAGTAAAGTAAGCTGTAAGAGTACGAAAATTTTGGATTTGGTGTATATGCTAGAAGCCAAAGTCCCAGATTTTTTTATTAATATTTTTCATCTCCTCCATTATTAAAGAAGCTGATAAAATTAAATTGAAATATTCACATGAAATTTAGTATACGTTTGTATTGTAATGACGCCTAATTGAGATAATTCCGTTGAAAACAGGGGGGGGGGAGCGTGGTTGTAAACTGGGGAAAATATCTAAAGCAAGCTAATGATAGTCCAGAAACTTCAGTTTTGGCGTATATACTAGAAACCAACTTTTCAAATGTTTTTATCACAGCTGCCTCAAATATTAAAATTCTATTACCAATTATTTCCATATACTAGAGTGCAAATATAGTCAAGATGTTTTCCTTTAAAGAGACTTGAACGGAACATCTGGATGTGGAAGTAGTGATTCCTTAGGCAGCGGTTTTTGATTAAACATCTATTTCTTTAATGAAGGTTATGTTCTTGCACTTAATTATTTTTCTATCGTTCCTACACTTTGCGTTGGCAAAAAGTAATAGCTTATTTTTCTCTTCGTAGTTTGTTTACGTGATTAGTTGCAGCTGCTTCATCATCTATAATTTACGCCCTTTAGTTTGCATGTTAATGTACTTCAATGTACAAATAAAATGTAGAAAGCATTAATTTCATTATCATCAAACCTGTAATTAACGTATGACTGATATTTAATAAGAAACCAAAATTATGGTTATTTGGCAAAGGAATTTTTATAACGTCAACAATAAAGAATGTAAAACTATAACTCGTTGAAATGTTTTACCAAACAAGTTCGAATCCTAACCTACAATTCTCTCCCGGACTATGAATAATACATCGTACGGAATGTTAACAAAAACGATCTCGTTTAAAAGACCCATTGTTATCCTTTGTTCAGATGGCAACAAAAACATAACATTCTGACGTAGTTCAGATGAAGTTATATTTATTTCAACAATTAGAAGGATCGTAAATCCAACCAAAACTCATCAAGGTCTGATAGCTTCTGTTTAGAACCTCTGAGCTAAAGACAAAGCCAATTATAGGCACCGTTCTTAATTACAGCATACCTGATAAAAAGATGATAGCTCTGTCAGATTTATTACCAAATACAAACGACCCTCTACGGAGGAAAATTTACATGAAAGAAATTACAACACATACAATTCCTCGAGAAGCTATTTTTAATTACAGTACTATAAATAATACAATTAGAAAATGTTTAATTAACGTCTTTATTCTCTGGATCACAGATGGCGAGATAGCAGCGCTTTATCTAATTAGTTGTAAAGATGGCTGTGCGCGGATGATTGTTACAATCTACCAGATTTAGACATTATTTTTTTTATTGAAGATTTCAGTCTAAAGATTGATATAAAAATGTAGTAAGAACTATTAAAATATATAAAATTTAAAATATGCGATCAGTAAGAAACTATTGTTATTAAAAGTAACAAGAAATTAATACTAGTACATGCACAGTACGTTTATGGAAAAAATGAAGCAAAACTCGTTCCTAGCTAAAGTAAAATATGTTCGAAGACACATACAGGGTGTCCCAACCAAAACTCGCTACCTTGAATAACTTTAGAGGCAACAATTTTCTGAAAAATTAGTGAAATTCGTATTCAGTTTGATGCTGGTCGAGGGTGGATGTGCAGTGTGATACTCCCGAGGAAAATGCAAAAAGACCCGGTTAAAACTTCATTAAACTCGATAAAATTAAAGTAATTCGCGAAAATATAACAAATAAACTCAATTCGATGCAAAGGAATTCACCTATAAGGAAAAGTTTGTATAGTAACAGCGGAAAGTCATAATATCTAAATCACTTTCACGTATTGGTGAATTTGTGTGTATCGGCGGTAAATCCCTCTTGGGTTCATTTGTTTTATTTTCGCGAATTGGTAGATTAAAAAATTCTCCGTAAAATAAAGAACAAGGCACACACCTGATTAAAAATTAAAAATTGCTATGAAGTGTTTGTTAAAAAATAAAGTAAAAATGTGTCTAGTGTCTGCCTGAGTCGTCGCGTTGTAAAATTTATACCTGGATCCCTTTTTAAATGGATGGTATGAGCAACATTATAAGGCAATGTAGACAGCCGGCTGTGGATGAAAAAGATAAGTTTTTAATTTGTAGTATTAGTTTGTTGGTGTATTAGTTTATTTCTTTATTTTTTTTTTTGGCATCAAGGCCTATTTCTTTATTAAAATTGAAAAAAAATTCAAATTAAAATTGAAAAGATATTGAACATAGGTAATGAAATAGAAAAATTATCTGGAATTGGAAAACGGAAATTAAAACTGATTACTTCAAAAACAAACCAATATACGGGGCGTACAAAATATTCCCTCGGGCCTCTTTCTCATAGCCCGCCTTAAAAGGGTCCTTTTTACTGCGGAACAAGGCCCTTCCCTGCACTTCCGCCGTAAATGGATATTTATCTGTGGAACAGTTAATAAATAAAAGCTCCTTGCAGCGGGCTAATGTATGTATGTCCTGGCAGACAAACGAAGGGGACGCATTGATGTAGGAAGCTGAAACGAACAGATTTTCGAGAAACATGAAACCATATAAGGACGCAAGCGGGCAGGAGGAGGTGCACACTGCTATATTCAGAAACAGGAGAAACGGAAAACTTAGAAGAAGAATAAATAAGGAGCTGATGATATGTGGAAACTTAAGAGAAGCATCTCACAAACACCTACACTTACCATCCTATATTCCTACCCCATGCATCATATGGCTCTCGCTGCTGGAAACAAGCATGTCCCATGTCCAATCCAGCGTATGCAGCCGATCCGGAGGTATATAAAAACATCCAAGATCTGTTCCGGCATGCGGTTTGGTCGTCCGTTGGGCGGTCAAGTGGAGCCGCCCAGTCATGGCATGAATATGTCACAGCGAGTGAAAAATGTAATAACAGACCACTAAGCGACTGCATTTGGCCGTTCGGTGGGCGATTGAGTTGCAAACCTGCAGATTGAATGCAGTGGCGTAGCTGAAAATCTCGGGGCCCACCCGCAAAAAGTATGGTCGGTGCCCCCTCAAAATAAAAAATCGCGAGACTCGGGGCCCCCCAAGAGCCGGGGCCCCCCCGCACCGCGGGCCCTGCGGGTCCGTCCGCTACGCCACTGATTGAATGTCCCGAATCAGCAGCATTGTCCACCTTACGCTGGCAAATCAGTTAATCAATCAATCAAATTAGTGAAATACGTCGACTGTGTTTTCAAGGGGGATGCATATTACCATAGTGTTTGTACTCCTAATTTTTTAACAAATCCGCAAGCGTTTGTAGGTATAGTAATGGAACTAATTTACATTTGTTCGTAGAAGCTTATAATCGAGGTGGTAGGAGGCATCCATGTTTGACTCCAACATTCTTCTATTTAACATCATTTGTCCGTTCAAACCATTAAATTTCAATGCTTCTGTGGGGGCAGGCTTTTAATCCCATTTATTAGGTGGTACTAGCTACTGCTTTGCTATGGGAGGTATTGACAATGGCTTCGTGACTGATAGTTTCACATATCATTTGAGAGACCTGTTGCAACTATGTGCCGTTTTGTCCCTTCTCTACGTTTCTCTTCCAGGATTTGTCTGATGATGTCCACATGGCTGTGTGACGATCTAACTTTGGTGAATCTGGTAATCTGGTGGCTTTCCGATCCGTTTCTTTATCAGTTTGAGTAGTATTTCCATCTTACGTTGAATACTGATGAGTTGATATTGGGAAGGGATATTAATATAACCGTGTTCCATTCTGTAGGTAAAAGTGTTTCCATGCTATGGTGATAATTTCTAGGGTTTGCTTCTTTAGTCTTTCCGCTCTGTGAGTGCATTAGTTTGTTGTTTATTTTGTCTATTCAAGGTGCAGTGTTTCCTTTACCTTTAACCACTACTTCTAGCAGTTAATTCTTTGATGGTGATGATGGGTTATCCAAGTGCCAAGAATTCACTTCTTGTATTAATTCCGTTTATTCGTTGCTTGTGTGCCTTTTCTTTCAGTTTCTTGATCCAATGTTGCTGTGTATCTGGTCATCTGCGTTTTGTTGTTTGTTCTAGAAGACTGAATATTTGATTTAATCGTTGTTTTGCTGTAATGGTTTCTATGTTCCCGAAGAATTTTCAGCATTTTTTTCTCTTAATAGCTTTTCGCCGCCACTCTCTTCCAATGCTTCTTTTAGTTTTCCATTTATATTCCGCATCCGTTTTTATTTGCTTGCCGTCTTAATATTTTTAGCTGTTCATATTTGATATTTGTTTATTTTCTTCTTGAGCTCATATGCTTCTTCCTCTTGAACATTGATCTCACTGTAATTTCTACTTTTGAGCTTATTGGTATCTACTGTAGATATTGCCCTGTTAGTTGTTTTTCTATTTCTATTCGCTTCTTCACTTGGAATTCCGAAACAGAGTTTATGTTGAGGCGGTGGTAAGGCTAGCTAGATCAGTTGAACTATTTTGTATTTTAGCCACAACGCTTCTATTAACTGCACACTGAACAAAGAAAACTTTAAATCTTAAAATTCGTTGCAATGACCTGCGAGATCCTGCCAGCGGAACATTCGGGTAGACATATATTTCAAGGCCCTCCTTAATACTTTTTTACACGCGGTGAATATTGTTTTTACTTTAGGCTGGACGTGGTTCGTGGTAGATCACAAAAAAGAAGAAAAAATAAAAAAAATCCCGAATTTTTAAAAATCCTTCGTGACTTACACCACCATGTATAACATTAAAAGCTGTCATGTTCTGCATTCGCATACTAATGTTACCATATGTGACTGGAATGTTCAGTGAAATTCTAAATATTTTTAAATACATACCACCAGTAAATCAATAGAAGAATTATTAACAATAATTCCTAATAATGCGTTTTAAGTGATCTAGGCCCGTATCATTCCTGCATATCAAAACCATCTGGTCTGTTAAAGTTGGATAGTGGTGTTATAAGCCGAAGGCAGAGACCGACTCGAGTAAAAAGTAAAACAAAAGTTGTTGGTAACGAATTAATCACTTAATAAATAATTCAAGATGTGCCCTCGGCCTGAAGACGACTAGAGTTGGCAGTCTGTTTTATGACACGTGTGGAAGGTACTCGTTTGTGCTCAGCTCTCAAAGATCCCAAGATTATGGACCAACGCATGAATTTTAAACAGATTGGTGATATCTTATTCCTTTGACATGCATTTTATGTAAAATAAAGTCTGCCTTGAATGAAACACATGCGGTTTTCAAATGTATAAAAGCAATTGGATTACAATGAATAAAAATCAAACACCCGCACTAGTGGGATTGTTTACTTATTGATACATGTCTGGCATATTGATGCAGTTCTTTGTGGTAAACATAACAGGATGTAGAGCGACCTTGAAAAAATGCATTCCTGCTAGCTTGAGAAATGGCGCCCAAAAACGGTTATTGCACTCTCTGATGGGCATACACTTTATTCTCGATCAGCGCGTCAGCTCTCAGTTTGATTTGAACTTTTATAAAATTCTAAAATTTGCTACTTAAAATTGCCATACATCTCCGTCAGTCAGTCTGTGCATATATACCTCTGCGTGAAAACACTCTACAGGTTGCAATCCGGATCAAATTGACTTTTTGTTTTTTCTGCTATCATAACTTGATAATGCCACGTAGTTTTACTACTATAACTAATTATTTAACACCACCACGGGATTTCAAGGACTATTTCACTTGTTTTCGGATTCTTTGTTTGGATAAACAATTAAAAATAAACAAAGAAAAAAATATTTTTTTAACCCGCTCTAACTCTAAAATGGAACAATGAATTGGTCACAAATTTGTATAGTGTTATCACTATATATTTGTTAACAAAATATGTTAAAGCCTTTTTTTGTTTGAAACTTTCTTTTAGAATTAGTAGATTTCGTGAAAATCACACTTGGTTATACGAAACACTCTCGCGGATCAGCGAAGCAGAGAACGATTTAAAGTTAGCAGATACTGAACATAAACTACTCGCTTTGACATGGAAACGCGACGTTGAAGAGAACTTCAACTTGCAACTTCAAATTTCTTCTTTGGTAATTGGTGGCTAGCACTGCAACTAGTTGCTATTTGATTTCCTCGGTCTTCGTTATTAAACAAGTTTTGCATTATTTCCATCATTTACAGGCTCTGAGGATACGCAACACCCAGATTAGGCCGGGGTGGCCGAGTCCTGCAGTTCGGAGGGTGGTCACCAAAGTAATAGGACTTGACAAAATCATATGGGTAATGAACAAGTTCCAACCATTTAAATGTCCTATCTAATCCTACCCCGAAATGGCAAAGGACAAAACAGGATAAGGAGCTCTAAAGAGAACTAGAGTTGGAGCGGTACAATGGATCCACATGGGGTCGTGACGGTCAAGATCAATCAGCTAGCTCCTCCATTCCAAATCTAAAAATCTACGTCTGAGAACCGTGGTCTGTCTCAAATTTCCCCATATTTACATAAAGAATCAGGATATTCGGACTATGCCTCATGTGGTCCATAGACCAGACGCAGCTCTACAGGCACATTAGGGTATTTATTTATTTATTTATTTAGCATACACTTCTCAACAGGTATTACCCATTTACAGAGAGCGCGAATACAAAAAAATAAAAAATTAGGTATTTACAATATACGTTAGAGAAATATAAAGATATATAAGACAAGCATAACAATAGAACTATATATCCAAAGAAAAACAAAGAGTCAATGGCTATAAAAGTCTTTTCTGAAATTAACAGTCCAGTTGAAAATATCAGATTTGTCACAATGTTTGTTGTAATTATGACACATTGAGAATAGAGGAGAAATTTTAAGTCTATTAGAGCGTGGAATGTGAAGGTAAAAAGTTTGCATTATCTGAGTATTTAATGGGACATAAAACTGTAATTTAAACATTCTAGGCAATCGATCTTGTTATGTATTAGATTATGTAAAAATCTTTGAGAATAGCAAACTCGTCTGTTCTCAAGAGTGTCCATAGAGAATCTATTCAAAAGTTCAAGGTGTGGAAAACCAATTGATGGGTATACTCCATCACACTTGAATCACAATAATTTTACAAATCGCCTTTGTTCTCTTTCTAGGCTATTAACAACATTAGTTATGTAATGAGGGTTCCAGATGAGTGACGCTTATTCAAGTTCATACCGGACAAAAGCAAAGTAAAGTACTTTTAAAGTATCGGTATTGGTAAACTCACCGTTGATCTGAATAAAAATCTCAAAATTTAAAAGACTTTGAACTTATGTTATTTATGTGGGGTACAAAAGAAAGTTCTTTATAAAAATTACTCCAAAATCCTTGAAAGTCACGGGAAAGTTCCACAGTGTCTATGCTGTAATTAAACGTAGTGGGTATGAGTTTTGTTGTGTAGGACATAACGTTGCGTTTGGACATATTTATGTTTAACTTATTTCGAATACACCAATCAGATACGTTGGAGATGCTGCTTTGTAAAAGATTGCAGTCTGCTATGGAACTAATAATCCTAAACAGTTTGAGATCGTCTGTGTAGAGTAAACAGTCAGCTTGAGTAACTTCCACAATATCATTTATACAGATATTAACAAGCCACGGTCCCAGAATTGATCCTCGCGGAACACCTGATGTTGCGAGGTACTCGACAGACCGAAACCCACTATAAGCGATATATTGTGTTCTACCTAAGAGATAGGATTGGAAAATTAAGAGTAGAGATTGGCGAAACCGAAATAAGACATTTTTTGGAGTAATATAGCGTGGTCAAGGATGTCGAACGCCTTAGAAACATTTATGTATATTATGTCCATTTGCAAGTGTTGAACAATGGCCTAAGAGATAGATCGAGTTATGCACATTAGACTATGAACTTCGGATACAGATGTTCTCGTAATGGTAGTAGTAGTATTTCATGAAGTTAACATAATTGAATTGTGGATTGTTATTGATATACTTAGGTAAAAACTTTTCGTATGTGTCTGTGAATGAAATAAGAAAAAGCATTAGATTCATAATATCTCTTGCCTTACCACTGTATCACCGATTTATAGGACGTGACATATTTTTTTTTTTTTTGGCAAAGGCAAACGCGCAGCTTTGGAAAGAGTTTTGATGAGTTGACTGAAGCTATTTTTCAAAACAATTGAATTAGCTACAAAGCTGTTAAAAACATTACACGATTTGTGATTTTATTCTAAAACCAATCCAGTAATCACCACGACATTGCTGAAACAAATCGACATATTTTTACTCAAAAGAAGACACCATTGTAACCTCTTACAAATGAAACATCTAAGATATGCAGCTTCTCAGGTAGCTCTTGTTAGAGGCCAGTTTTGAGTATCTCTCCATGCATTTGGAATTGTTATTTCTGGGGGTAGCAACTGGAAAGTGGGTTTCAACAAATGTCTTTGGTATGTCACGAACTTATACTCTGCAAATTTCGGGTTCTGTGTGGCAGCAAATGTTCATCTATTCGTGCATACTTTAAACGTACCTGTTTATGATTGTGGGATGGACACTGCGCAGTGTTGTGAAGATGGCACTGATTGAGATATTTCTTTCTTTATCATAAACAGGTTTTTTATAATGTATATTAGTATGATGTTTTTGTCTTTGTTAATTTTTAATCACAAATATTTTTATACAATTATTGGTTGCTAAAAATTCCAGAAACTGCATTTCGACGCCAATGTCTACCAGTGTGCGAAATTCGATGATCGTATCACGAAAGATTCTCATAAAGAGAAATCAGACAAATTCACTATAAGTACTACTTTAATGATAAAGTGAATCAATATATTTATAATCTCTATATTTATTTTGATAATTTACAACACAGGATTAAAGCAACATTATAAAACATTATTTTTTATAGTAGTAAGTCTGACAAATGTTACAGTGCTTATTCACTTCTACTGCTTAAATCTATTTTTTAACTCTATTCGAGAATAATCCACAGCTTATACTGTTTACTTTAAAGCGGGAATAAGAGGCTATTAATATAAAACTTATACACTACGTATACACGGCATACATATAAACGATATAGAAGATTTAAAAGACTAGTTAACGTTGGCTATGACGGATTAAGGGCTCACTCACATGTCTTTAGCGGGTTGTTTGGCGTCCAACCAAGAGTTTGTTCGTGTCTTTGAATACCATTTAAGCAACAGCAGCAGTCAGATCGCAACTTATATCTAAAGGTAACTGATTTAGTTGTCTAGGTTCTCGTGGGCGTGTTCTGTTGGTATATCTGGAGGTCAGATGCTATCTCGTCGGGGATGTACACGATTTATGGCTCTGAAATCTATCCTCTATAATTCACGGCCATCGTGCTCCAGCAGGGTTGCTAACTTGACTTAGCACTCACCTGAATTTCGGTGGTGCAGATAACACACTTGACTTGATTAAAGATATCGGTAACTGGAATATTTATGAGGTGCCGCGCGTCTACTGGGAAGTTGAAAGTTCTTAAACTGAAATGAAGTGGCCTTCTCGCCTACTGTTTATCTTAACATTTCGGTGACGTGACGATTAAACATTTCTGGACACGTAATTTTTAAGTCAACGTTATGAATTGTAAATGTTTAATTATTAATGATTGTTAAGCATCAAAGTCTCCGAAGTATGTCTTGAAAATGTAAAAAATATACATTTATGTAGGTAACACAAATGAGGTTCCACATTTTTTATTTAGTTAATCCACAGAATTTGTAAATAAATCTATTTCTTGCGATTTCTTACTTTTTAAATGGGTATAACAATAATATACCTTAAAATTTTATTCTTATGGTGCCATCCGATTAATTTCCCCTAAAATACAAGTTGATTGATTGATTGATTTGTCAGCGTAAGGTGGGCATTGCTGCTGATTCCGGGCATCCATGGAGGTTCGTGCCAAGACGCAGCTTGGTGGTCCGT
This sequence comes from Stenurella melanura, assembly GCA_963583905.1. Classification (NCBI taxonomy): domain Eukaryota; kingdom Metazoa; phylum Arthropoda; class Insecta; order Coleoptera; family Cerambycidae; genus Stenurella; species Stenurella melanura. The sequence continues at coordinate 203,426,806 of OY757309.1, forward strand.
CGAACACGCCCAACAGACGGCAAAACTGCATGCCGGAACCAAACCTTGGATGTTTTATATATCGTTGGACCGGCTGCATACGCCGGGTTGGACATTAGACATGCTTGTTGTCAGCAGCGAAAGCCGGATGATGCATGGGGCGGGAATATAGAATGGGAAGTGTAGGTGTTTGCGAGATGCTTCTTTTAAGTTTCCATGCTTCTATTAAGTTTCCATCTGCCATCGTCGGTTGGGGTGTGCAGGTGTTTGCGAGATGCTTCTTTTCAGTTTCCATGCTTCTTTTAGGTTTCCATCTATCGTCATCTCCTTATTTTGCTTCTTCTGAGTTTTCTGTTCCTCCTGTTTCTGAATCTGGCAGCTTTCATTTTTTATTTTTGTTTTGTTTTGTTTTTATTTATTAACCGTTCCGCAGGTAAATATCCATTTACAGTGGAGTTGCTGGGATCTCGCGGTAACAATAGTTTTTTTCGCATTATGAGAAAAAAGGGGTCCGAAGGGATAGTTTGCTCACCCTGTATGTCAGCAGCAATTGTTTCTTTGAGACAATCGGTTTCAATTTCCGCCTTCCAAATTAATAATAAAATATTATGTTTTGAATCAATAAATCGAGCTGATAAAAATTATGATTGTAAAGATCAGATAGAGAGATAGAATAGAATAATATCAATTACATCAGATAAAATAAAATAAATTAATTTATAGCTTATCTGTCTTTTTGCAGCGTCTTGTGATTGCTGTTTTATTTTATTTCCTTTTCCTTTCTTTCTTGGGTTGAGTTGATTTTGTCCATTTAGAAACTTTCCACTTTATACAATTACTTTAGGTCACAACACAGCTATATTGCTTTGTAAACGTATGTGCCTCATTTTGACACTGACTATGATATTATTTATGGCCTATGAACCACTTAAAAAATATCTTGTTGGGTCGTCTAGGGTGTACGTAGGGACACTGCACTTCACTTGAGCTTGTTTGATTTATTTGATTTAACATTATTAGAAAATCTTGTAATTATTAATTCCACATGAACTCTGTTTTTTTATTGGGGCGCTTCATTTGACGCAGAATTTGTTAATCTACCGGTGGCTGAAATTTTTTCGAGTTTAAAAGGGTTTTTACCGCTTTATTTACTGCTTTTTAGACAGCATCTTAAAAACACGTCTATTCACGACGACACTTAACTCACTTCCCCTCATGCTTTTATCAAATAACTTGATATAAAATACAGTAATTTTGATGCGAGGTCAAAAACATTGTGCAGTGTTTCGTAACTGAACCCCCAATTTATATCAAAAGTTTCATTATTACGTAGATCTGGACAATCAAAGGCTCTAAACACTCAAGTTTGATCGCCCACAATGTTGGCAAATGGCGAATTAGAACACTATAGTTGTAAATATAAAGAATACTTTTTGTAACAACGCATTTTTAAAGGACGAAGAAATACTTTTGTATGAATATCTTAGCGTTGATTATTTCTAAAATTGTTACTTAGTTTTTTAGCTTTTATAATTTTCTTTTATTTGGTTCAGTATGTACGTGGTAACTGTAGGAGATTTTCTTAGCTGTAATTTAACCTTAGTACAATTTTTTCATAAGTTATTATAGAAAAATCCAAATATCAGTTTTTTAAGTAGACTTTAAATATTTTTAGGGAGGAGCTTCTCAATTGGACGCGTTTACAGGTTTTCTGTTCATGTTTGTGCAGTGATTTTTGCCATTAACCCAAGCATGCGGCAAACCTTTGGACGGATTTAAACCGTTCGAAAGCGTCCTATTAAGTTTTTACCCCTTCCGTGATCAGCCATAAACCATGGTTGACACTAGTTAGATCAGGTTAGGCTAGTCTTAAAAAACACTACACCTTCGAGCAATAAGCGCTTAATATTTGGCCGTTTATTGTCCATTGGAGGAAAGAATGCCATATTTTAACATCGAATTCGTGTTCAACATTTTCATTAAAAAATACATAATAAAACACACCCCGTACTTCTTCTTTCAATAAATTTGAGCTTTTGCCCCTTTCCGCCCTTCGGAGGGCAGAGTGTCCTTTTGAAAATCGGATTCGTGTTTAACAATAAAAATACATAGGAAAACACACCTCCCATGTCTTTTTCCAATAAAAAGTCATTTTTGCGCTTTATTGCCCTCTAGAGGGCGTGTTCAGTATCCTCGAAAACGGGGGAAGGTACTTTTTGTTACGGATCAACTTATTTAGGTGTTCGTCCGACTCACACACGCCACTAACACGGCTTTTTACAATTACATCATAGTATGTTCAAGTTGTATTCTTCTAGAGTCCACATAAGTTTCAAGTTGTTATTACAGGTCCTTTGTGTAAGCAGCCCTATTTACAGCCAATGCGATTGTACGAAAGTCCATTATTTGCTATTAGATCATTAAAAAGTCCACCTCAGTGTAAAATATTAGGGGAGCAATTTGAAAAATAAAAGTTGAGGGTTGTAAAGGGTTGTAAAACCAAGGTGGCTTTAAGGGTGTAATCAAAAGCCTTCCACAATGTTTTTTATTTCATTTTGTATCTTCTCAAATAAGGATGATACCGCTTGTTAAAGAAATTTCTGAACACCCTGTACATGTAATAATATTCAACAAAGTTTGTTAGAATTTACCGACTATTATCTGAGTTGGAAAGTTTGTGTGTTAAATAAAAAATAAAAACAATACGACAGTGGATATTCTGAATAGTTACCTAATGAGATTAGAGAGATAAGTAGTGGATAGGCAGCCATTAGACGGTCTACGATGCTAATACAATGAATCAACTTATCAACGTTGACAGTGGATCAAATAGCGGCGTCGGCGATCGCTGGTGTAAACAAGCTGGCTTTTCACCTGAAGCAAACGGCATAGACATAATTAAAGTCGAATACCATCAGGTAGATAATAGACCCATTGTTACGACATTCCCTGGTTGTTACGTCCAAATATCAATCCGGGTAAAAAACATGCAGGCGGATATCTACAAGTGGACAGAAAGGCCGTAATTGGCTTCATGCTGCCTGGGTACAAATTGTCTGGTTTCACCAATCTTGGCGAGCACGTTCGGAACGAGCCCTTCCGTTAATTTTTGTTCATGCCTTCGGTTGATTGATTGATTTTATGTGTAAAACTCTCGAAATAATTGTCGTTTTCTCACGTTTCGTTGCACACAACCAATTACACAAAATATGAAAAAAAATATGAGCCGGTACATTCCGCGACAATATAATTGAGCCGGGGTGACCTGCAAAAACGAGCGCAAGAACACATAATCGGTATTTTTAATATCATTACGGCATACCTAATTGAAATGTTTTATACGGTTCTCTGAAAGTTTTAAACAGAAAAATACGTTTGCCTTTTTAACCGAATTTTTTAAAAGAAGAAGGTTCATATGTATATTTTTTTTTGTTCAGTTCTTACCCTGAATTGACTTAACGATTTCTATTAAATATTTTACAAACTGTGTAGTCCAGGCGACATGGCAGGGAGATTTTCCCTATATTATTGTGACAAGCTCACTTACCTCGCTGATTTTTTGCATACGTTTTAAGCCCCCTTTAAGGATACCAAATGCATAAAATTCTATATTTTTTAAGTTCGGGGGGGGGGTTGTGGGACCAACAGATGCAAAAATTGTTTTTCAATTATCTCAGCTTTTATTGAAGCCATGGCAAAAGCGATGATACCAGCGTAGAGGGCGCATCGAGAATTACAATTATGCTTGTTTTGATTTTCGTCGTAATTGCAACGGTTATCGATTGGGGGGTCGGGCAATCTTTTTCGAAACATTTTTTTTTTAAATAAAATTGTTAATTTGCAACCTGCTTTTACTGTTTTATACATATATGAATTTTTTTATTATATATTCGGGGGTTATGAGTATGGGTATATTAATTTTATTTAACTTTTCTTCGTATTTTTTCACAGAATAAAATACAATATACATGTGTCCTCAGAAGGTATATCCCACGATTCTTTTGCTGCTGCTACTCTGTGATTTTTTACTGCAATCTTCCGAATTCTTCTTAGTCTTCGTTCAATGTTGTCCATTTGCGTATCTCCACATTCATCCTGGGTTTCTTCGGTTCTCACGTTCGGTTCTCACGTCATATAATTTTATCTGTTACTTTTTAGTCTTTGCATATATTACAGACAAGCAAACAGACAAACCCCTTTCATTTGATACCATTTTCTAAAATTTGATTTCGCAAGTTAAAAATTAAATATAAATTTTAATATTGACCACATTCGATGGGAAGTACTTTCAATTAAATAAGAAAATTCCAATGCAGGTGATTTCCTTTTATTTATGATACCTACATAAATTATACGTTACATTTGTTAGGATAGATAAAATACGGCTAATAAATGGTTATAGGAGAAAGTTTTTTATGGTTCTATCCAAGACTACAGATTTGATCGACGTAAATGAACAAGAAAAGATTTATGGATGATATCATTCAAGTTGACACATCAATTAGTTCATATGTTATCAGTTCTCTGGTGCGGTTCGGGAACAAAATAACGTTGCTTTAGTAATTAATAGATTAAGTGATTGATGATTGTTGTTAATTTTATAAATAGAAATCAAAATATTGTATATAATTCATCATGTGTAATAATAGCCAATATTTTCCCAATATAATTGGCTGCAAAAGCGCTCATAATTTCAAGTATCGCAATTGTTTAAGACAAATCACCTAGCACTTTAATGTATTTAAATTAATTCAACATAATAATAACATATGTGTATAATTTCATTGATCTTATTCATAATTTTATTTTATGTTTATTAACACCTCGGAACAATGCTAAATAAATTTTAAAATATAATAGCTGCACTATTATTCAAATAAAGAAATTATATCACAGCACTAAGGAATATTAGTTATTCCCTCATAATCTATATATAATCTAATCAAACTATTAATTATTATACTTACAGTGATTTTACATTATATTTGCCACTCTTCTTTCATTTTTTTTCTGTATAATATTGATACAAGATTAAAAAAAACCGCTGTCTAAGGAATCAATACTAAATGTAAAATGTCATAAAAAATGAGACCTTTGTTTCTAGTATATACGGTGTTTTCCACTTAAAACTTCCAACGCCGATTATTCGAAAACTAAGAGACATATTAAATTTCTGTAAATGGTAGATAATTGGTGCGATCAAGTGCTATATTTTGACTTATAATAGATGCCGACGCCTTTAACGACTTAGGCGTCGCGACGACCGGAATCAAATTTTCGATGGCGGCAGTTTTGAAAACTACACACGCTAGTAGTACATTTCATTTTGAGTTCTTTTTATTATTAGGATTTTTTTGCTTTTTTCGTTCGTTTCGGAGTTATTTAACATTGAAAGTGTAAATTCCTTTTATTAAAATTTGCCAATTTAACAAATTCTTCATCTCATACGCTTTGACTATTCTGTTAACCTAAATTTCAACTGTGAAAGTAGATATATTAAATGACAGCTAATGAATATCATTTTTAATTATATAAATAGAACAATATCATTGAAATATTTAAACAAAAAAAAATGTATTTTAAACACAGTCAATTTTTTAATATAAAATCCATAGGAACTAGAATCTTTTATAAGAATTATTCAAAGTTGTCTCCACTTGCCCGAACACAACAGTCATACCGGCGTTTCAACTCAAAATCTGTAGTTCTTAACATATCCTCAATAGGCTCTACGTGAACAGCGTCTTTCAAGTGACTCCAAAGGAAAAAGTCGAAGAGAGGTCAAATTCGGTGACCGTGCTGGCCATTGTAGTGGACCGTATATCCCAAACCAACTATTGGGGTACAAAACATTCAAACAGTCTGATACAATTTGTGCATTGTGAGGTGAGGTCCCATCTTGTTGAAAATAATGTTCCGAATAGTTTCAACCCAGATATCTTCTAATAATTGAGTTAATATTCTTCGAAGAAAATTCCGGCAACGATTCGTTTTAGCCTAAAAGTATGATCTTCCCATTTCAAGTGCCTATCAATTGTTATACCTAAGTATTTTATATTCAAAACTTCTTTAATGCTATTATCAACATTTTTATATAGATGGTGGAAAAACTAGGACGGTTAGCAGATGTAATTGAAAATGCTATGTAGTTAGTTTTAGATCTAACCAATTTTTTATTGTAAGCATGCCTGATTTTACCCGTTCCTTTACTTCATCCCAGTTTTTACCCGAAAAGAGCAGTGCTGTGTCGTCTGCATACGGCACTATTGTGCCGTTAATATCAAGGTTCGTTAGTGAATTTATGTACGCAATGAATAGAAGGGGTCCAAAGACTGTTCCTTGGGGAACACCTATTTCGACATTAATAGAATCACTCTACAAGTTACGAATTTTTACCATTTGTTTCCTATCAGTTAAATATGATTTAAAGACATTCAACACGACACCTATAACCCCATAGTTTTCAAGTATACTAAGGAGTTTGTCATGAGGTATGGTGTCAAATGCCTTTGCCAGGTCTAAGAACACAGCAATGCTCCTTGCGCTAGCATTGAGGTGTGTAGTTATTTGACCCACAAGTTCTCACATCGCATCACATGTACTATATCCACCAACAATGATTTTTTGATAGTATATTATTTTCATTAAAACATTTTATCAGTCGAAGTTTATATACACCAAATCCTAAGTTTCTGGCCTCTTACCCGTTTGCTTTACTTATTTCCCCCTATTTATTATAATTTCAAGTTAATATCTCAAAACCGTTCCAGAGAAAACGTGCGCACAAAAAAGTTAGACAGAAATTTTTTTCCCATAAAATTTAAAATCTCTACGTTTCATAACATTCTAAACCTATTTCAACAAAAAATAAAATTGGTAGCTACTGAAACCGGCTAGAACCTCCCCACCCGAGGAATGCACGTGACGTGACGAATTTGACGGCGTAACGGCTCCATGCATCGACCGCACCACGCGAAAAGCGATCTTAAGCTCTACATTTGCTTTGTTTTTTACTTTTCTTCATGGAAGCCAAATCGAAAGGGTGCAAGTCTGGTATATCGTTGAAATCGGAATTTTAACTGGTACTCAATGTTTCGATTACAAATTGTAAGTAATTATAAAATAAACAACGTGTTCTGCCAAAACGGCACTAAACGTAGTCCGATCTCAACCAAAACTTTTTCAGCTCTCTTGGAGCACTAAAGAAACCCTCAAGCAAAGTCTCATCCAAATCCGTTTAGTAGTTTCGCAGCTATCGTGAATTTGAATATTTCATTATTGACTTTAGATTCAGTATCAGCTACCATGAGAATACTTTACTGCCAATTATAACACAATGTTATCTCTGGCGCCTCCGCCAAATTCTCGAATAGAAAAGCTTTTATCCTATTTCTGCTTACCCTAAGCTCGACATAGCTTGACAAAACTAATATGAAACCATCGCATAGCTCTATACTCAGAAATCGCCTACGCCATTCCAGGGAAATGATTGAACAAAAATGAGAAAACATTAATATGCGTCGAATTGAGAACTTTCTACTCTTTTAAAGTTTATTAATAAAATAAATAAAGTCTTATTTTCAAAATAAATTAAATGGAATAAGTTTAGCTTATGTGAATGAGTAAATATTTTAGACTGTTCTTTCAAAGTTTAGCTGATTACTAAGCATGTTTTATAATTTAATTTACATGGTCTGTTCACTCCATTTCTCGACAGTTGGTTCTGAATAAATCCGCAATTTACAAAGCCAGATAATCTGCGAATAAATATGTTTTACAAACAAATATTAGACAAGTCATTAATATATGAAAAAGAAACAACAGCTCTGGATTGACTTTTCACCTGTGCTATAATAAAAGAAAAACAAGAAAGGTAATTTTTATTGCTTTTGAAGAGAATATCTGACACTGCGTCATGCAGAGATGTCTAAAATGCAAAGCGCCAGAAGCGACTATGTGAATTGCATTCTTCAGACAAGTTGCAACTAAATTTTGCATTACTAACGCATATGCAAAATATAGAAAGGACCCTTCACGACCATTTTCATGGAACTATACATTTCGTTTTTATCCAAACAGTCGATAAATGTATATAAAAAATGGGAGCTACTGGAACATAAAAAAAGTTTCGTACAGAAGTTGTAAGGTTGTATATGTATATTTTTTAAATGTAATTAAAAGAACAATTGCTTACATAAGTCACGTGATATAACAATAAGGGTTGTTCTTTAAATGGAAAACCCTGTACATTTTTACATATTCTTTTAGATATTTTCCCCCTGGTTTCAAATATATTAGGGTTGATAGATTTAGCTGTAATATTTCTTGACATAATATGCTTCAAACATGCATATAGGTATTTGATGGTTATTGAAGGAAGCGCAGCAATTGCTCTTACGCAGTAGGCTGTGAGTGATGATACTGTAACATTGTTACTATTTGACATTCCGTATTATTATTTGATTAAAATGGGTTAGACAGAAGCAGAAAAGTTTTATATATTTGGCAGAGCTTTTAGAGGAACACTTTTCTGACGAGGAACTTAATGAAGTAATTTTGCAGCAGGACGGAGCGACCCCACACAGTATTTTGGAAGTTAGGGAGCATTTAAATGGCAAATTTGACCTTTGGATTAGTAGTGGCGGACCAATTCCATGGCCACCAAACAGCCCTGATTTAACACCTTTGGATGCATTTGTGTGGGGGGGTATTTAAAGGACAAAGTGAATTATGATTTTAATCAGAATGGTGAAATAATTAGAAACAAAATTAGGGACATTTCAAATAATGGTGGTCATTTTGAACAATTTTTATAGTTGATGAACTTAATGCTGACGCTTTTCGTTAAAATGAAATTCTGATGGCGGCATCGAATTCAGGAAGTCAAAATACATAAAGATTGGTAGGTCTAGTTTCTAGAGCTGAACTTTATTTTTTGTGTGTGGCTATGTTATTTTTAATAATTAAACTAGGCGGTGATATTAACATTCAAAAATTAATATTTTTAAAAACAGTTCAATTATCTTCTTGGGGACGCTTCCTAAATGGGTTAAAACTCAATTGCATATTTTGATATTGGATTTGAACAGATCGCGATCGGTAGAAAATTTTATTATCGACAACTTCCGTCTGAAATAATTTATTTTTATCTAACTTGGAAGAAAGTTATCATAATACCTGTTTTTGAAAAATTCTTTTGGCTGTAAGGCAATAAGCCGAAGAGATTTTTAATTGCTAATCTAGATACGTTTTTATAATCACGAAATACAGCGATTTTAAAAAAACAGCACCCTTCCACCTCAGCATTCTCTAGCGCTTGCTCTAAAAGCATCAAGGATATTCCAAGCATTTGCATTCAATCCTTTAGGTCAAGCCAAATGTCTGCTGTTAAATAAATTAAAGAGATTTTAACACGTAGTTTGTATCCGTCTTTCATACCTTACATGAAGGATTTACTAGTTGTGTTTTTGTTGTCAGTATTTATAAATTATGCACCAACAAATATAAATGAATAATCGAAGCTTATAATCACATGATAATACGTTTGAAATAAGCACCGATCACCTCAATGAATTATTGATGTGTGTATAATTTACAGCTATAATTTCTGTAGAATATCGTGTACAAAACATTCTTGCCCCAATTATAACTTAACATAATTTGCAGGGAAATATATGTACTTGGCACATTAACAAATATAATATCATCTGCCTACAAGCACTAATATTTGCATAGGTAATAATAATTATTATATAACAATCGGTACATTAATAACTTATTATAATAGGTATAGCAATAAAATGTTTATATTAGAATTTTAATGGCTAGTAGTGGTGTCAAGTCGACTCGTGTTAAACATAATAAATTTTATAGCCGAAAAAAATTTTAAGCGGTGATATCAAAATATGTTGAATTGACCATAATGCGAGTTTGAGAGAAAACAAGAACAGGACCATCGACATCAGGTAGTATCAGTGGATAGTGTAATATCTAGCCATCAAAGAATAGACTCGAGAGTACCCCAAGGTTCCATTTTTGGGCTTCTATTATTTGTTCTGTATATTTCTGATAAATCTAAAGCATTTTACTATTTCTTAACTCGAAAACAACTGCACATAGAGGGCTAAAAACCTTCTTGAAGTAGCTTTGTTGTCCCGATAATGTACAAAAAATTTCAGCAAGATCGGTTTCTTACTTTTTGAGTAATTAACGATCTATTTTTGTTCTAATCCTTAATTAATAATTGTGCCATTTTTTTGAAAAATCCGTTTATAATTAGGCAACTCATTTAGTAAATTCAAAAAACTATTGAAAAATGATATCCCGTTGGAATTTTTGAAAACCGATTATGAGGTTCTCTACGCGTGAACCTTTTCATGCACGACATGAATAAACAACTTTAGTAATAAATTTTGACGATTGTTTTTCAATACTGTTAAACACAAACAAGGACTGAAATATTTTTTTATTGAATGTACTAGTATTAAAGTTCAACCTCTATAAATTTGATCACTGTGCAACGTATAATACGCTCTCACGAATTTTTTGAAAAAAAAAAATTATCTCGGCTCCTGCGCATGCTAGGACAAACTTCTTCTCTTTAATTTGTAAAAAAATAGCAGCTTTTTAGATGTGCAAAAGCGCATTCTCTAAAGTTAAAGTATAACAAGACATTTGTTTATTTGTGTCGCGCATAAAAAGGTTCACGCGTAGAAAATCGCATAAAATCGTGAATTAAGGATTAGAAAAAAACAGATCGTTAATTACTCTTACTTTTCGAGTAATTCGATCTTGCTGAAATTTTTTTTACATTTTTTAGCCCACTATGTGCAGTTGTTTTCGAGTTAAGAAATAGTGAGAACAACGTGTTTGGAAAGCTTTGGAAGCCATTTGCAAGTTAACAATTGCATCTAGCAACCTCTATCGGCGCTAATTTTTTAGAGAATTTCATAACGAATAATTTTCCTAAGGCATATGTTATATTAAAAGTTAGCAGGAACGGAGATATTTAAAGAAATATAGAAAAAGGGCCTATTTTACTCACTAATTGTTAAATATAAAGTCAAGCGGTTCACTAATTTCTAAACAAACTTAGGGTGTTCACCTATACCCTAAAGCAAAGCGATTCCAACAATAGTCTCGCCTATGGGCCAAAAAACCAATCAAAATCCCTCGCCATCTAGCCTATAGTGGTAGACATTTCAGTCGGACGAAAAATGAAAAATGTTGACAAAAAAATAATCGAAATTAAAAAAAAACGTCTGCCACACCAGGTTATGGTTCACAAGACGCTAATGAACCCTAACCTTGGCTAATCGATGTTTCTGCCAAATTTAACCCCCCCAAACCACCACCTCTTAACGATGAATTTTTTTTTTACGTTTTCATATCTCTTTCTTTTAAAATAAATATTTAGAAACGTCCTTTGGATATGTTATTACAGTAGGAATTACGAAAAATCTGAGATTTGGCTCAGTTTGATTTGTTCATAATTCGTAAATTTATTAACAAAAAACAACCGTGCTTTGCTCCAAATGTTGCTATAATAGGACTGTCAATGTCACAAAAATCATTAAAGGATGGAACAATGAGATGCAAGTTTCATCTTCTTTTTATTTCAATCATTTCTCAATGATTTTGATTTTTCAAATCAGCCATCGAGCGCTCCGCTTTCAGCCTCAAGCGGACAGTGACACCCATTGCGCGGCTCCGTCTGTCTGTTTGCCCGCTGCGTTTATTGTAAGCACGATAATTTAAGAATGAAAAGGCAGATTGTATTGAATTTGGACACTCAGTGTTATTTAGAGGAAGAACCATACGGTCTTTGTCCAAAATCAATCAATAAATTTAAAAAAAATTGTTTCTTTTATATTTTCTAATTAGGCAAAAAATGTCCAAAACTAGCATTATTTACAAAGAAAACTGCGAAGAGTATCACATAGAATGTGCAACTGCTTATTTAAAATTGTAAATATCAATACTTATAATTTTAAACAAAGTTGATTACCGTTATTACCATTAGAATAAAGCCGCCCAAAAATAATACTCCATGTACTGGTATTGGTGTTTTACGACTATCCATCTTTATCAGCGTAGCTCACTTTAAGAACTGCGCAGATAAACAATTTCAAAAGACCAGTATACTTATCGCATTGGTCTTTCACATCTTTAAATTATCATCACTGGTTTATACTCAAGAATTGAATTCCAAATCCTAAGACCAAATCTTGAAAGGGGTACTAGGAAATATTAGAACGGTAAATTAAAATAGGGGTTAATCTTCTAAATATAAAAGACTCTTACGATGGTCACGTCACTTACAATGAAACCAGTGCTAGTTGATTTTGCATAAGATATTTAGTAATGTATAGATTTCAATTGTGAATGAGTAGAAGCTTCCATATTTGTCTGCGTTATAAAACCTTGATTTTTACATAATGCGGTAATTTTAAAATATATCACGTATATTGTCGACTTATATTAAGTCTCAATTTATCTGTATTAGTGGTACCCAATGCAAATTATTCACCAAGGACGAAAGAGAAACGTAACCATTTATTTGCTAAAGCCTCAATCATAAATAAAAATCATTACCTGCACATCGATTACTGGGAACATAGACATTAAACAAAAATAAGTTTACAATGAGTGATGTTACTTTGTTCTGTAAGATTATGATTGAGTAATCCAATTTTGGTTTTTCATAGTTTTTTAACGATATATCTTTTATCACTTTGAAAGTGATAAGGAATTGAGCATCAGAAATAAACAATATTAAGTTGAATATTATTAATCTTCATAACAATCGCATATTGAGTGAAGCTAATCCGTATACGTTCTTGGAGTCCAGACATTAAGAGATTTTATTTAATTAATATTAGAGTCCGTATATTTGGTAACTGATTGCTAGGATCAGTTGTTCTATCTAGGTACAAAGCAATATTAAGTTGATTTGTTTGTTATCGATGAACATGGCAATGGTCATTCTAAGGGGGTTAAATCAGACTGTTGAAAGGTGTTAAGGAAACTACATCATAAACACGTTGAATATACGGTTCTGTTTATTATTGAAAAATGAAATTAATGTAGCGTAGTGTAGCTATTGTCCACATTTGGTTTGATATCTTCTCTCAAGGTAGTCTAACAAAACGCTAACTTTTACACAGAGAAAAGAAATGTCACATATAAATTGTATTTAAAATAATTAATGTGGATTTTTAATTAAAATCATGTATGTTTTTGGGCAATTCTAATAATTATTTATTTAATATTGATAAATAAATAAAATTTTACTAGTTACGATAACGTCAATAACCCTTATTGCGGTTTTTTCTGTATATTGAATTTTTAATAATCCATCCATAAAAAAAATATTTATCTCCTGAAAAGGAGTGTTGAGTATAAGTTTGGATCATTTAAAGCTTGTCATAATCTATTTTCTACATACCGGCATCTTTAGATCCCCTTTAAAATATGAACATGTAAACATGTCAGAATTGTTGTCGTAAACTTTCCTCATTTTTTTATAATAAGACACACATTTGTTCTCTTGGAAGACCATATGATTAACGAATGACAAGAATATAAATAAGAAAAATATGGAAAATGAATATGAGGGGGAATTGGTGAATTTAAGTATGTTTTATTGAAATATTGTAGCCTAATTTCGCGATTTTGTCAAATGTTTTCTTTGTGTGGCATGTAGAAAGTCAAAGAATATATTACATAACACCTTAAAATTTTTGTTTCAATTTAAAGTTTAAATTTTCATATACTGACGCCACTAAGGTCTAACTGGATAAATTGGCAACTCTACTCAGTACACACACACATTTGTTTTTGTTTTTTAAAATATATTCTCAACGTGTCATCGGTTGATAAAACTGGTGTTACGTTACGAAGAATAACGTTACGTCGTAAAGTTAAAAATACATGATTTTCTTTCATAGAAAATGTTGACAGTCCGTTTGATAATGTTAAATTACGTTGCATACATTCGTTTAAACAATGGGGTGAATTGTTATGTTTCTACACATTCCAATGACGATGCAGCTAGACGCTCTGCAAGAATGAAATACTCTTGTTGGTAGATAATGATTGCGTGTTATGTAATAATGAAAATTTTTTCAATCCGTCCATGAATTTTGAACAAATTCTGAAGTACGGATCAGAATTTGGCGTTGACGATCTATCATGTCGGCCAGCATGTGGGTCAATTTAACTAACCAATGTGTAGTCTATTTTACTCTAGAAGTTGGTGTCTATACCCCAAATTTATGTTTTCTTCTGACAAACATATTTGACATAATGTCATTAGAAAACGCCATCAAGATTTAAAACAGTGTATTAATAATGACTTTTAAGTCTATGAACAATAATAGTAATAAGTACAGGCTAAAGTATCTCAAAAATTAAAGAATGATTTTATATTTGAAAATATATTGGATAGCCAGATACAATTCAAAACTTTCTCTATTTATGAAAATGTTGAACGCTAGTTTGTAAATGTTTGCGAAGATATGCAAAATAAATTTTATAGTTTCGGAAGCAATTGTATTTGAGAAACGCCTACTCAAAAATAACGGTAAGAAATTGAAACTAGCACTCTAAAATTGGAATAAAGTTTTTTTTTACAATTATTTGCGATTGTTTTGCGATTATATTCTTAGTGATTCCACGGTTCCCTGGCGTAAAAGTGCAATAATAATACAGTCCACTACACCAAAGCTGGAATTTTGAAAAAATTGTGTTTGCGATTACATTATTTTCATTTACGATGTCATGATATCCCGGCAAAAATGTACACTTTTGTTGCACTATTATTTCACTTTATTGCCAGCAAAGCACAGTATCTCAAATGAAAATAATGTAATCGCAAACGATCATAATTTTTTTGAAAATTCAATTTTGGGGTGCTAGGCTATATTATTGTTGTGCTTTTTTGCAACAGTGTCGCAAGCGAAAACAACGTAGTGTTCAGAAGAGTGATTTAGGAAATAAAGTGTGTTATAAAAAATTAAAAATATAAATTTCAGCTAGTTTTAAAAATAACGGAATTAAAAATTATACCATAGATGTATATATCTACTTTTGTCGGTTCATTTTGTAAGCTTGTAAGTTCTTTAATATTCGTTATTTACTAATAATGTACAAGTAATTTTCGTTTTAAGCGTCTCTCCTACTGTGAATTTTCTTAGCATAATTTTAGAACATCCGGTATATTTTAACAAAAGACATTTCTCAATATAAGCTGCCTGTATATAAATAACAAAACTAGCTAGTACAGTTCCTATGCAGACAGAGCAACTAAAGGATGAATAGAAATCTGATAATCATGAAAAAGTTAGTAGTTCATTAGAGCAGAATTATGTGTACCAGATGATTAGAACTGATGAGATCCTCAGATCTTTATGTCGTCATAAATATGTTTACAGTTATTTATAACTTTTGATTCCTATCCCAAATCTAACAAAGCTCATCGCCTCGACCTAATTAACGTGCAGAGAAAACACATTTCAATAGGCAGTCGCACTTACAGTGCGAATTATAACCGTTACTAATGACCTGTCTGGTCAGTTCGAAGCTATAACTGCTGCTAGTGTAGTGTACTTGATAAATCACTTGCATTAATTTCCCGCTACTCCAAAAAACATATTTTTGGTATCATTCGATTTAGTTTGATAGTAATAGAGAGACTAAGGAATTTGTATATGTTCAATTTCTGGACTTAAGTAAAGCTTTTGACTGTGTACCACATAATGCACTGGTAAAAAAACTAAGTTTCTACAAATTTTCTGCAAATAGTAAACATTTAATTCTGTCATATCTATCACATCGTTCACAGTTTGTCAATATAAATAATGTTATATCAAATTCAATTGACGTAAAACTAGGTGTTCCACAGGGCTCAGTCCTGGGACCTATTCTTTTTCTTATTTACATTATTGCACTCACCTGACTTGTCAAAACACTTTTGTGTAATTATGATCCATAAAATCTATCTATCTATCTACTTGTTGAGTACCTATAAAGCTGCCCAATTTGTGTACAAAATTAGAAGATAATGTTGAAATTTCGAGGATGGTGCTTTTTCCCTGCGTATATAGTGAGAACAGTAATAGTCGGGGAGCTAGAGACAGTTTTCATTGCCTTATTTGCTCGTTGATCAGGGTATACTGTGGTGATTAATTTATATGTGTACATTATGTCTGTAACATGTAATAATTATACAACATCAATTTTTTAAACGTCAGTAACTAAATAAATACTTCGAGTAGAAGGTCGCACGATATCTCTGTGGAAAGAAGAAGATTGTTGTTTTATCGGCATCGTAAAATTGCACCGGCGAAATCGGAAATTGGGCTCGGCACGAATGAAAGGAAAGTGGAATTTTTCGACGTTTCGCCGAATCGATTCCGTCTCTTTCTCGGTACTCCCTCGAATGATTATCCGGTGAAAGAGGTAGTCGACTTTCGAGCGATAATAACAAAAAAAACCTGTAATTATACCTCCACGAAATATAGTCTACCGCATAAAGAATTCCGTCCCGATCCGACCTGCATCGGTGGCGAGACCCCCCCCCCCGTTCAAAAGCCTTCGGAGACCTGTAATATATTAAGCTGCGAGAAGTTCCGAAGAGTAGTCACATTCTTATTTATCATAGTTTACCAGCTACAGGCGCCTTGCGCAAGTGTAAAAAAAATTACCATTTTGGTGCTATTCTCCAAGCTGCCCGGGGACGTCTTCTTAATTAACAATTGAAAATAAAATGAACTAACTCTCAGAAAAATTTGAAAAATTTCATGGAAGTTTAAAAGTTGCCAATATTTTTTTTTATGTATTTTTAGTCTCTTTACATAATGGCTCCTTTCTTTTTCTTAAATATGCATTTTTTTATGAAAAGAATATAAAAATGGAAACTTGAACCTTTCTATCGCCTTTCGAGGTTGAAAAATGTAATGAATAGATATTTATAAAAAAATTTTTTTTACAGTTTGACGGGGAGAATTAAAAAAATATATTTTTAAAATAATTTTTCCTTAAAAAATTGTTATAAACAATATATAAATGTCTATTCAGCACTCGATGAGCCTTAAAAATCAAACCGATCAATTCTCTTAATGTGTTGTGGAAATTTAATTTTTTTATTTATAAAATATAAACAATTAATATTAAGATACCAGAAGTAGCTGTTTTTTAAAATTTCCCATGCCCGTTTTATTGGTGCTGTTAAAAAATCATAAAATATTAATACGTTTTAGTTGCGGAATAACTATTTTAATTCTATACAGGGTGTTTCACTTAAAACTCCAAGGGCCGTTTTCTTGATTGCTAAAAGCGTCATTTGAATTCTATGAAAAGTATTCACTAGAAGCGACTTCACTTTTTAATAAGAACGATCTTTGTACAAATTAAGGTATAGTAAGTAAATTAAGGTTGCGATGTAAAGAAATTTTTCAATCGCAAGAACATTGAAAAGAGGTACGTACGATGACACATTACATTCTAAGCAACTTTTTTAACATGAACAATTATCGAAAAATTACTGTTTTTGAGATATTTGCACTTCAATGTAATTTTTGTAACTAATAAAAATTGAAATAACTTTTTCTAAATTAAGCGTACTTAAATTATCTGCATAATTGTTTTATTAACTTTATTATTATCTGCTGACTTTTGAAAAAATGTTCAAAATAATATTTCCTCATTTCTTCCATGAAAATGTGTATAAGGGTGTCCAATTCAAAAACAAATAACAATATCCTGCTCGATCAAATCATAAGTTGAAATACATTTACTTCATTACAGTTTAAACCAGTCTCTTTTAGTATGAAAAATGTCCTGAAGGACCTATTTAAACTGTATTTTTAGAAAGTTATAAAATAACTTAGACCTTTGCTTCTAGTATATACACCAAATCCCAAGTTTCTGGCCTCTTACGACAATCACCACAAAATATAACCTAGCTCCATATGTACATACTTCTACCAGATTTGAAGCGAATGTCTCAATTTTATTTTATTAACCACTTTAATGGTGAGGAGTGTCAAATGGTATAAAAAATTTGAGGTCATGGTTTCTAATATATACACTATATCCCAAGTTTCTGGCCTCTTACCGGCTTATTACTATTTTCCGCTATTTATCCCCAACCCTTCACTGGCTCAAAAGATAATCCAGTTCCAGATCTCGTTATAATACATAAGTGTACCAAAGCACAAAGAAGGTTAAACAGACCGACCGACAGACAGACAGACCGACCGACAGACAGAGTGACCGAATTTTTTTTCGCTAAAATTTAAAACATCGACGCGTCATGACATTCTAAGCCTCTTTCAAGAAAGATGATGTTTTTTTTACGATTACTATACCATACTTAGTAATAAAAGACTATCGTGTAGAGCAACCAAAAATACATAAGTAAAATAATCAGTAATATTTAAGTTTCCACAGGTAAAACTGTGAGTTTTGAATTTAACATACCTAAAATTCGAAAATCGATCCGAACTTCACATTCAGAAATCGTACATGTAATTTTGAAGCACCTTGCATTTTGTCAAATTCTCGGAGACTTCCTTCATTTTATTGTTGATTGTTAATTATGTCGACACGCCATGGGCCGCTTAGAGAGTAGTGCTAAATGCGGTAATTTTTAAGCGAGTGTCTGTGAACTATAATAGATAAGATTATGCTCCCGAGAGAGAAAATGCGATATTCTACAAAAAAATTTCAGTGCATTTTTGTCGTCCTCGTGGCCCTAAACGATGAACGGAGAAAAACACCATCTTCGAAATTTCAAAAATGTTTTAAAATTGCTTAAACAAATTTGGAGGCTTTAAAAGTACCAAATTATATTATTTTTTATCGAGCTGAATCCAATCCAAATATTTTTCTCGAGTAGCGGGCAAATAATGTTTTTGATTACATCGAATACTGTCTAACAGCACTTGTCTAAAAACATATTTCAAAAGGCACTCGCACTTGTAGTGCGAATCATAATCATTACTAATGGACTTGTCTGGTCGGTTCGAAGTAATAACTACTGATTTATAATTAGTTTAGCTTTTGCTGGCATGTTTTGTCAACAATACGAGTAATTAACATGGTCCGCCGGAGGGCGAATGCTTCCACAGAAGACTGACTATCACGGACCGACTTGCTTAGTTGTCTATGCAGATACATCTAGTATAAGTTCCAGCATTACCTGGTTGAAGGAAAGTAAACATTCAATCAGAGGAAGCAGATAAGATTTGATATTCTCATCAAGATTGTCAGACGTTTCCTGCGACAATAAGTGTTTGCATCATGTCAGTTTCAGGAAAAAGTTTTGCATTCAACATTGTGTGTGCTATTCCTGTAATTGTTTTCTGATTTATTATAGAAATGTGCAGCTAACTGTAATTTATTCTCTGCTAGTATTCGTTGCATATTTGCATCACATAAGAATTACGTTTAATCACATCGGACGCATCAATCATTGTTAGATTTTTTAAAAATAGTTAAGTGGAGAATGTGAGAATAATTATGTTATCAAAGGAAATAGGAAGTGAGCTAAACAGATACATTTAAGTATTGAGTAATTTTTTGATTTAAAGATCGTAAATAGCAAAAGAGGTAAGCTACCATTGGCAAATAGAAAAGTATACGATAAAAATGAAGATCAAGGTTAACGAAGAGAAATATTAATATTACTACGACAGTAAGATATTAGATTAGATTAATTCTTGTGATTCAAAGAGGGTAAAGTTGAAAATGAGTACATAATAGAAATAGATATGTTAATTTAGTAGAGGAACAAACCTCAAAAACTTCATGGAAAGTTCGGGCTGCATTTCAAAATGCATTTCGAAAATATATATATAACAATAGATTTTTTCAATAAAGTACACATTTTTCATTAAAATTTAAAGTAAGTACCCATTTTTCATTAAATTTTGATTTCAACTGTAAGCACTTAATAAAGATTTCCAATTATCGTACTCATTATGATTGGTTATGGTAACTCAGTGGCGCAATGCTAACGTGTTAATCTTGCGACCACACAGTTCTGGGTTCGAATCATGGCTAGGGAGTTGTTATCTCTCCTGAGTTCGACTCTCAGCTGCGACAGATGGCAATGTTACAGAGAATGGTTGCTGTGTCGATGTCTATGTGTACGTGTTTTCGTTGAATGGTGGAATAGCTGTGGCTAAACTCCGTGAGCACGGTAATACGAATAAGGTGTTAAAAAATCAACTCTTAATAGTTTACGGGTAACTACCTATAAGGCTGTAAGTTCGTAGGAATGTATGATAGTTGCGCAGCAGCAGCAGTTTAATCGATACTCGTGCAAGCGCGGCAGTATAAGTATAGTCAGCACTACTGCTACTTTGTGAAAAAATAAATTAATCGTTACGAAATTTAAAAAAAGTTCGGTGTGTCCAGGAGTTGAACCCGGGACCTCTCGCACTCTAAGCGAGAACGTTACCCATATGCCAACTATCCAGCTGACAATCAGCACTATAGCTCGGAATTAATAGGTTAACAAGGCGGTACAATAACCAACCGTTATTCGTCCGCCGCAGCAGCACTAATGCGCATGCGGGATTATCTGTTTCCGCTTGAGGTGTAGACGCAACATTCAGTGCAATCTGTCGACAGTCAAGGTATTAGTCTTTTTGAGATATGAACAGTATTGGCACTCTATGTACAGATTCTTTCAGATGGTCGGCATCTTGCAAAATTTGTTAGTACAATTTCTTGGCAGTTTAGTCGATTTGAAGGAGTGTTTTATAAATAAGACATGGGTGTGTCTAGTTTTATAGTTTCACTTTTATATTTTTGATCATTCCTAACGTTCAAAGGGAAGGAAGGTTTTATTTAAAATGTGCTTTCTCATGCAATAAGGTGATCTCTAGGTAGGGCTAGAGATATCGAGGCATGTACAAGACTCATAGAAGGGCGGTCGTAAGGGGCAGGTCTATCAATGTTGGCTTTCGGGTCGCCCCATCAGTGCGTCGAATTATCAAACTCCGGCACTGGTCGCAGCTTGATGAAGTATCTACAATAGAACTACTACCAAGCAATAATACTGTGTAGTTTGTAACAAGATATTATTACTATGAATAGTTTTCCATAGTTACAAATTCTTTGGGATCACCGCCGCACAGTGGGGCCAAACCAAACTTTTTCAGACAAATTAACTTTTTGAAGGCACTTTATGTCCAAGCGAGCTATTTTTTTTTGTAAATACTCAGAACCAAATTTCTAATCGATCCCTCCAGGGGGAATTTTAATTTTCATTATAATTTTCAGAATGAATTATTTTTTTTTCAATAAATAGATTTTCTCAGATAATCTTTAACATTTTGACTTGAAATTTGGAGCTATATTGATACTAGTCGACCTTCACCCTTCCTATAAATTTCGAGGCAAGGGGACCTATAAGTCTTAAAATTTCAGTAATTGCGAAAAAACTTAAAAAAAATGTTCTTCTAAAACGGCCATTTTTGGGAAGAAATTTGGAAAGATTTTTTACTTTGACAGTACACTTGACAGCAGACCTGACAGCTGCCAAGTGTCAAAGTTGTATTATGACATTAGATTCCCGATTTGCGTGAGAAATCGACCAAAAATTTATGGTATCTGGCCGCACTTTTTTTCCAGTCGAGTTTGTCTGGACTGGCAACTTTGGCATTATAGTCAAATAGTCAGAACCGAAAAATTTTTTTACTTAATTTTGGGCAAGTTATAGTTTGATATCCCAAAAGATTTCTTTGGTTTCGATCATGTGAGGTATCATTTGAAAGGGCTTTTCTTACGCACCTCAAAATTATTTTTTCAAAATTTTATATGTAGATTTCGAGATTTTCCTGAAAACACATCTCAAATACCATACCATTTCCCCCTCTAGTTCCAAAACTAGTAAATCTAAAATTTTAAAAACCAACAGTGGTAGAGGTATATGTACATAATAGTGTTTTATTAGTTTTCCGTGTATATGTATACCTTACAAAAAAAACTGTTACGTAATTGCTGACCGTTACAATTTTCAAAAAATTAACAATAAACGATGACAAACAAACGTCAAGACTTCTAACATTTGTTATTATGAACAGGCAAACTATACCCAGGAAAACTATGGCGATTGAAAATGTTCTTTTTCAAAAAGTCGACGATTTTTTTTCCCTTTTTTGCTGTCATTAATTCAAAGGCAAATAATATGGTTGGTGGAACGAGACCCTCGATGCACAAGTGTAGTTCGCACTTAGCTGGCTTTTTAAATATAATTTTCCTTGGCATTTTTCTGAAACCCCTAATTTCTTCTAGCAAATATGGTATTGATTATACTCTTTGCAAATACAAAACGAAGAGTATATTGCATTCGATCGGCACATTTCTAAAACCGGTAATATTGCTCGCGGAGAAAAAAATGTTCATCACTGTGTTGGTCATCGAATTCAGAACAACTATCGTTTGTCTGCCGCTCTGTCTATCCGTCTGTCCGTCACGTTTCTTGTAAGTACGATGACTTAACAAAAAAGTCAAATTGTATTGAAATTTGGACAGTTACACAAGTTGGGGCTAAATTATACCTAGCCCCCCCCAGTTTCACCCGCTCCTGAATGATTTTTGTACATAGTTGTCATTTTTCTTAAAAAGCATAAAAAATTAAATTCCTGTGTAAATTATCATTTGTTTATCTTTACACTTTTCGAAAATATTTATAAAAAAACATTTTCAGGAGAATTACTTGAACACTCTGTATCTCGGAAACTAATCACTTCCCGACCCATGTTTATAGAAACTTTTTTTCTTATTTTGAAAAGTTGTATTACTTAGTGAAGTTTGGCTTATGCAATTCGGGACACCCTGTATAAAAGGTGCAGTAAATCGGCGAAGAGTATAGTTAGCTTCTTTATTATAAATTTATGTATACTATTCTAATAATAATACGCATTTTAATACATTAATTAGATATATAATTGTTGCACATTCTATAGGATACTCCTCGCAGTTTCGTTTTTTGTAAATAATATTACTTTTAAATATTTTTTGTTTAACTACAAAACTATTACGGGCAATGAAGGCAAAATGTTGTAAAAACCTCGCAAAAATTAATAAAAGAATCATCTCTGGGATTTAAGTAGTTAATAACCTGTAGAATGGAATGATGCATTCTTTGCACTTTCAAGTTCCGGGAAAATTCAAAAAAATTTGGAAAAACTTTTTGATTTTCGGTTTTTTTGCTCTAGGGCTAAAATAATGAAAATACAGAAAAAAGTTTTCAACAAAATTTGTAGCTCTTCTCTTTCTCTTCGAAACAGGCCTTTACAAATTTTTGTAGGAGATAAATCCAGTTTTCCACTTATTGTTTTGAGCTGCTCCGAAATGCGCGGAAAATGAGAATTCTCTGGGAGTTTCGTACGACCGGACATATCGATCGATAATTATTACTATTCAGACCCGCTAAAAAAATGAAAACAACGTAAAATGTAGAGAAAAGTCTCAGCTTTAATGTGAAACTAATCACAAAATTCATACAAATTTTTATCATAGAGAAAAAAGTGTTAGAAGATGGTTTAGTAAACTTTATACAGTTGATTTATTCACATCTTTGAGTTTTAAGCATCCTGCCTATTTCCCCGTAACAATGGGTGCTTTTTCACTGCATGGATTCGATTTCACGCACTTTAATCTATATTTCGTGAAAATTTCATAGAAGAATGTTAAGAAACAAATACGTTGTATATGTTTTACTGTGTAATTGTGCATTTTCTGAACGTCTATGAATAATGTAGACAAATTCAAAAAGTCCTGCACGCATTTAAAAAACTCTAAAGTCATTCGAAAGAATATGTTTCATTGTACTTATAATCCAAAAATTAAGACTGTGCTATTATTATTACTTAAGATATAGCGAATTGAACTCCAAAATTTGGAGGTAATTGATCGATGAGAAATATACCCTCTACTTTGATCGCAAGGCATATTTTTCCAACACAAGTAATTGCAATAAAATGTTAATTGGATTAATATATCATTATATAAAAATATATAACCAAAATGAATTATCATTCTAACGACTCCCGGCAAAGATATGAATAAATCTGTGAATCAACTGTACAAAGTTCACTAAGCCACCTTCTGACATTTTCTCTTATTGATAAATTTTTTTATGAATTTTGTGATTAGTTCCACATTAAAGCTGAGACTTTTCTCTACATTTTATGTTATTTTCATTTTTTTAGGGGCTCTGAATAATAAGAATTATCGATCGATGAGCCCGGTCCTACGAAACTCCTGGATTTATCTTCTAAACGGCTTAAGTAAGACAAACATTTGTAAAGACCTTTTTTGTAGAAAAAAGACAACAACTTTTGTTGGGAGCTTCTTTCTCTATTTCATTATTTTGGCCGCTAGAGCAAATAAACCGAAAATCAAAAAGTTTTTCCGAATTTTTTTGAATTTTCCCGGAACTTGGAACTGCAAAGAATGCATCATCTCATTCTCCAGGTTATTACCTACTTAAATCCTAGAGACGATCCTTTTATTAAGTTTTGTTACCCTAAATTGTTAATTAGCCTGTACTAAACGTAATTATTTTTTTCAAATTTGAAAAATTAACAACTTTTTTATTAATTGATCGATTTTGTTAAAAAACAAGAGGGTTTATGCTCTAGCTAACAGAAACTTACTATCCAGGTTTCAATACAATCGGACTTTTCGTTCCTAAGTTATCGTGTTTACAAGAAACGTGACGGATGGACAGACAGATGGACGGACGGACATTTTGAAAGTTGTTCAAAATTCGATCACCAACACAGTGGCATGAATTTTTTTTTTCTCTACTAGCAATATTACCGGTTTTAGAAATGTGTCGATCGAATGCAATATACTCTTAGCTTAGTATTTGCAAATAGTATAGTAATAACTGAATAATTACTAAATCTAAATTGTTTATTTTCAATCCTCTATACAATCAGATGAACAATAAAAAATAAGGTTTCTATCTATAACAATTGCAGTTTTTATTTATAACTATAATTATACAGATTCAAGGTGGTGCAGATAAATAGGGTGACAGACAAAAAATGTAGATATCACAAGCAATTAATTTTAAATATGGATGGCATCTCAATATACTTATTTTCAAGTCGTTAAGAGTCGGAGCAATAATTTTGTTTGATTTTTATTATCAATCCATGAGGGAATGCATATATTCACCTCGACATTTTAATACCTGCTGTTTGAAGACAAAATATTTTGGCACCAGGCAAAACAAAAAAGGCGAATAATATATAAGTTCATTGGTGCGTGAAACTTGAAATGTAAATATTGCAACATGGTTAAATTTAAAATACGAGGTTCGTGCCGCATGTGCGAATTTTAATTCTTTACGGCCTGAGGTTTGTTTATGTTGTGTTGTGTTTGTATTGTGTTGCACTAGCTTTCACGTGTTTTTATTTTATTCAAAACGACCTTTTGTCTCACTCGAAAACTTGCTCCCGCCTAGACGGGGAACGATTATGTCTTCCCTTTCGACAAACTCGATAACAAGTGGACATTCCGAATTATTAAAAAAGCTGTATTTATTGCCTTCAATGTAATTTCAAGTTTAATGCCAGGACTACTTTTATATCGATAACACAGCCCCACAAAAAAAAATTGGAGTTGCTATCGAGACAACTGTATCCCTTTGTAATTTCTGACGCTGAATTTTTTATAATTATAAAAAACTTGTTGCAGAAATGATTAAAAATTTCAAATCCGGCAGTCGGTCAGAAGATCATTCGAAAACAAATCCAGGATATTACAAAAAGAACGAATAAATTTAATTGAACTAAGACTACGGGTAAATGTTTGCTACTTCATAATATGGGTACTTTTCAAGTACATTGTCAAAGATTCTTCTTAAATAAGACAATGTAGATGTTTTGAGCTTTTCTAAAAGACACTGCAACTATTTTTTTAATTTCTTGTTATGTGAGGAGTAATTTCCACCCTTTCATGGGGACGTCATTGAATGACTTTGGTGTAATACTATTCACCTCCAAACTGCAGTGCTGCATATCTTTAGCCAATTTTAGCATCGATTAAAATAGAAATCTGGTTAACAAAATTTTTTCCCCGATTTTCCTTGCAATTTTAATCTAGGGGTGGTTTCTGCCACTCTATGGGGGTAGATTTTGAGCATAGCATCGAACCTGATGCAGTTACATACTGTTTCTAAAATAATTGGGCATCGTAAGTTTCTTTTGCAATCACTACAGATTTTTTAAATTTCCTTTTGTGTGCGGGGTAGTCTTCACCCACTTATGGGGGTGATTTTCAATGGAAAGTAGTGTTAACTCTGTATTTATGCGTTATATACTTAAAAGTTTATATTCAATTCGATTTATTGAGATTTAAGACTATTCGTGGAGCGTTAAATCATTTTTACTCTGTTTAGGGAGTGTTTCTTAGCGCTAGGGGTTGATTTTGGGGGTGTACGATTTTATGACTTTGGATTCGGATTCAGCGTCGAAAATTACATAGGGATACATTTGTCTCAATAGCAGTTCCAAAAAATTTGTTTTTTTTGTGGGGCTGTGTAATTTTTCCCATTTTTTTATTTGAAAATTGAAAGCTAAGGATAAACAATAAAGGGCGTGTCTTCTCTTTACTTGATTTGTTTTCATTTATACTGAAAAAGCAAAATAATTATGTTTGGGATATTCCATAAACTGAGTTGTATGGTATGACCCTGACTTGATATTTGACAGTTAGTAGCCGCATTTCACATATATAGCGAAGAATTTATGTGGCAAGTATGATTATTATTTGATAATTTTTTTATTTATCGCGTCAGTATACTTCTTGCATATTTGTGTGTATAGAAAGAACATTTTAAAAGAAACACAAAAGCAAAAATGCTAAAATAAAAACTAAAAAGGATGCACAAAAGGAGTACCTACCTCCAGAAGTGTGAAGTTAATATCCCAATTTTGAAAATTTCGGAAGACTTGGTTTGCTTGCAATTCATTTACGAGGATAGTGCATTAGAAAAGACCAAATAAATCATGAGATGTGACAGCAATATTATGATTTCATACCTTCGAGGGTATCACCAGGAGTATATATTTGAGTTTTGAACTTTCAAAGCTTATTGCGTTTTTCTTTATGAACAATATTGTTGAAAAGCGTTTCTTTAGGAAAAAGGTGGTCCGATCGGGACAAACTAAAAATCAAAAACCTTCGCAATAAAATTCCAACAAATCCGCGTTGGCTTTGGTTTATTTGAGTACGTACATAACGTACAGAATGGAATGAACAGGATAAAAAGGGTTTTTCTTCATTTTAACGTCCAGGGACGTCAAGAATTCCCATCGGCTTCAAACTTTTAGAAAATATTACCCTTTGTTGAAAACAAAACTCCCTGAAATTTTGGTGCCCAAATATTGAGCCTTGTGGACACAAATGAATTTGTTATCTGAAATTTGAATTGCCCGCCATTTCGTGTCATTAAGTCCAAAATGGATCATTTTTTTAAAATGTAGTTCTGTACGCTAACTTATTATTACATTAAAAAAAATATTTTGAAGTCATTTTGGCCACCACTTTTTGGCATTTATTTATAGACCAAATGACAACAAGTAGATTTTCTCGGCCATTTTGAAAACATTTTTGAAAAATTTGCATCAGAAAAGAAGAAGAATTGCGATTACTTTAATAAAAGAAAAGTTCATTTTCGTCCATCTGAACTCGAGATATTTAACTTTTAGCATCTTGGCCAATTGTTAATTAACAAATGCCTATTTTTGGCATTATTTGAACTGTATCATTTTGAAACATATAACATATTTACTTCATATGAAGCGCCCAAATACATTCTTAATTTATAAAAACAAATTTTCAAGCATTTACATTTCATTGTTGTTAATTAGCCTGAATAGCTTTTTTTTTAAATTCGTATATCAAGATTACCTTTCGTTTTGTTGCACCGTACTCAGTTGTTTCCGGCTTACTTAAGTTGGTAGTTAACGTATGTATTTAGGGGAATTTGATATTCTGTTAACTTTTCTTTGTATAATTATAACCTTATTTCTCTTGACTAATGTCAAATATTTGTTCTGTTCAGTGACAACTTTGTTTCTATCTATGTGTATTTACTGCTATTTATCTTCTTACAAGATGCTAAAAGTTAAATATCTCAAGTTCAGATGGACGAAAATTCACTTTTTTTTTTAATTAAAGTTCTTACAATTCTCTTTCTTTTCTGACACATTGTTCAAAAATGTTTTGGAAATGGCCGAGAATATCTATCTGTCATTTGGTTTATAAATAAGTGCCAAAAAAGTGGCCAAAGTGACTTTAAAAGAATTTTTTTATAATGTCATCGGAAAGCTGGCGTTCAGAACTACATCTTGAAAAGAAAACGATCCATTTTGGACTTAATGGTACAATATGGCGGACAATTCAAATTTCAGACACTCTCTTCGCCTCCCCCCGAATCCGCGCCTGGTCTACTCGGCCATATGAGCAAAAAAAATGAGGCGGCGGACAGTGGGGTATTGGACGGTAAAATTTGGTCATAAATCGGTTTTGAATAATGTGAAATTTCCAAGCCTCATTTTTTCTGGGAATTTTCAGATAGTTGTCCAATTATCTAAATTCTAAACTTACTCAATAAATAAATAATATTAAGAATTTCATAGGCATTTTCATTTTTTGCAAATTATTAATATTGATTATTTACCATAGTCTAAATACTAATAAGCCAAAAAAGTGAAAAACTACAACGAAACAATTTTGATCACAGAATAGGTACAAATACCTCACTGTGTGTCGATGATTGACCTTAGAAGTGAAAATAGACCAACGTTGTTATATAAGCGGATAATAAGAAAATAATAAAGAATAAGAATTAACATGTGTTGTATTCACATTGGGCTATCAGTCTTTAGTTGCTAGACAAGCCGCTGTATTTTTTGGTAAATATTATTTAAGGTAGACAAAATATAGTTGGATTAAAATTTGATTCTAGCTGCTGTGACTGCATATGCAGACATTAGTATACACTAATTCAATTCCTTGTAATAAGTGTTGACTGATACGAACTGTATGGTGGGAATAAATTTTAAGTCGTTGATAGTATGAGAAATGAAAGCAGCCCTAAGTTAAAACCCTGAGGAATACCAAATATGAGGAGAAACTATGAACTCCATAACCGCCGTATGGAAGAAATTACTATGAAGTAAATATGACACCATTAAAGACAATAATATTTCTGAAACTCCGACTGCTTTGATCATATAGAAACATAAAAATGGTCTATATAAAGTATTTTATTATTTATTGCTGACACTTTCATGAGTCTGATAGTGCAGTGGACAAAAGCGCCTTAGTAAGAAACGTAACTAGTCCACTATTTGTCTCTCTTTGATTATTCAAAGCTCCAGCAGGTGACAATGCCGGAAGGAATAGTTGTATATCTACGTCTTTTCAACAATGTACCTCGTTATGAATAACTCTGATATTGAATTTGTGGGTTACTTAACTGATATGGTAGACACAGTCTTACCGAAACTTATGAATTTATTTACCGATAAACGTTTAAGGTATTTAACATTCACGTATTATATAATATTAGGTATTGAGGAATGCAGTTCATTCTGTCAGCAGTCTTAGGCAGGACATTTAGTACCAACATATGCCGCAGACATTATCTTATTTGATGGTCGATTTGACACACTTTTGCCATAATTATCGAAGAAGATTAACTAAATTAAGTGTAAATTATGGTTGAGGAAATTCGTTAATGATTTCATTTAGTGAAACGTCTTACTGCACGGCAGAGTTTCTTTATTCCGTGTAGTACATACAAGCTTAGATTCGGGACACTGCGGTGCAATTAATAATAACTTTACTGTCATTTTTCAAACCGGTAGACGGCTCCTTAAATCTAGCATGATAATCTTACAAACGCATGCATGCATTCTGCTCGGATGACGGGGCCATCTGTTAACATATCTTAAGAGTCTTTCTTACTCCGTACGATACACCCTTCTCACATAAAGCTACTGTAGATTATCGAGCTATGTAGAAAGATAATAACATTCTAGACATTCGATAAAATTGTGATAATCATACAGATGGAAATACAACTAGGTAATGCTATATGGAAATTTCAAAAGCTTATGTGCTATATCATTACATATACTAAATATGTTAGGAAGATCAACTTAGTTAATTAAAATGGATTATTATTTTATATGATTTTGCTATCATTGAATGTTGTGGTTGTTTGTATATCGAAATAAAATATAAGTTCAAAGAACAATGTAAAAAATTACCGAATTTTTGTTCCTCTGACAAAAGTAATAGCTTAGTCATCAGAGGTTTCAAGGCGTCACTAAATGTTATATGGCTGAATTTTTCAGGAAAGGTTTCTTTTTTTTGTGTAGAATACGATAAAAAAAAGTTTACAGCTGTAAGGTGCCGGTAACCCCTAAAAATATCGAAAATATTGGCCGATACTCGGTTTTTGTACAATAACTCGAAAAATAAAAAATATATCACAAAACAAATTAACATCACTAGGCGATAGAGGGGGAAATTTCACATCATATGACTTTTTTGTACGATAAAAAATGTAGGTTCCAGAATTTCTTGTTTAATAGGTGGAGAGCCGGCGGTATAGATTTCCTATGAATAAGATACATAAAAGTCTTTATGTGAGTGAGTAAGTACTACCACAGACATACAGGCAGCCACATTTCATTTTTGCAAATTTTGTCCACGTCATGAATATCTGACGTCACTTCCGGTCACCATTTTTTGTGTCATCGAATACATCAATAAAACTTACGTCAAAATGTAGGTTTTGAGGTGTACAATGAGATTGTAGTGGGGTGCCAGGCTTAATTTGCCCGCAACCCTGAGACACCCTCGATTAAAGTATTTTTTTTTGTGTTGTCTTAAATCATCGAATATGTGATTTTTTTTTAAGTTAAAGCACAAGCCTTCTAGTTATTAAAAAAAATAGGCTGCCTCTTCTTATTTGCCCGCATCCTCTCATTTTGACGTCACATCCGGTAAAATTCCATGACGCGGGCACAGAATAATAAAACAATCAGAATGGAATCTTTCAGGGAAGGGGAAGTTTCGCGCATTTCTAGGCGCGCATCCAATTCGCCATGTTCCTGGGGTAAGACAACTGATAATCGTGTGCTCTATACAGAGTTGCCAGTTGTACAATAATTTCTGATGAACTAGGAATAAATAATTGTATAGTTTTGTCACAAAAGCATTAATATTCATGTGGTACATTTTGCAGTAATCAAATGTCTTCAAATTCAATTTCTTGAGAAATGAGATGGTTGGTTACATGAAAAAAATTAGGTACTAAAATTAATAATTTTCATGTATCTTATAGTAATTTCAAAAACTCATCTGGCAACATTACGCATAATAACCTATTGGTCATCAGCTGACAGATATTTATTTATTTCGTTTGTTTTGCTGTTTATTTACGTTGATCAATGCCTGGCCTGCATTTGTTTTGTAATACTCTCATTTAAAATAACTTATATTGAATATTTCAGGACGTATATTTACTACTATTTACTTAATCATTCGCATTAAAATATACAGATTTATTAATAAAACAAAACATGCGTGTAATTAGACATTTATTATCCCATGAGATTAACTCCATGACATTAATTGAGTTAAAATAGGCATCTTCAACAGTTTTGTAGAAAAATATTGTAATGGTTGGGCATTTAAACAATTCCCCTACAAAATATAGAAACAATTTTTAATTACATATGCTTATGCTTTGAGATTCTATTAAAGATGTGTTGAATTGAAATGGCATTGTTTGACATTATATGACAATTTATATATTTACTGTAAAATAAAGCATTTTAATAAAATGGGCTGTTCTTATAAAGTTCATATTGCAAGTAATTCACGCCCTTCGTATCATAATAGTTATGATTATTTAAACGCTGTGTAAAGTTGTCAAAATTTGTTTTTAACATGGCGTTAGAAAATTCAGAGACAATAATTTTATAGGGTTTCTTGAGAAAAGTTGAACAGTATATTCTACAAAATTAAATTACAAATTCCTAAGCGCGGACCTGATTACAACAGTACAGAATACGCCCCTGATTTTAACCCCAACAAGATGGCCGATTCTGGAGTTAAATTGTATATGGGCCATGCTGAGAGTTTCCCTTCTGATTGTTTTATTATTCTGTGACGCGGGCAAAATTCGCTTATGTGAAAAGTGGCTCCCTGTAGGTCTGTGGTAGTACTTCCTCACTCATACAAAGTTTTTCATGTATCTTGTTTATAGGAAATCTATACAGCCGCCTCTCTACATATAACGCACGAGAATGGAACGTGGCGACACACAAGTACGACGCGCGAAGCGTGCGCGGTCTCGGACGCCCTACACTACATTTGTTGTAACTTTTGAACTAATTAATGAAATTGAGCTCAACAAAACTGACATAAAAGAAGAAACATGTGACTATTGAATTATTATATTTTCAAATATAAAAATGAATGTGTGTAGAAATAGTATATATACATATATGAAGTAGGAACATAAAGAGATTTCCGATGAAATCGGTAAAAGCTCTACTGTTTCTACAATTTTTAAGATAAAAATCTGGAACTTTCATACATTACTCTTGAAGTAATATATAAAAAGATCCGATGAGTCCGATTTATTCTTGAAGATGTACACTATTGTACACTTCCAACATTTCAAAATGTTGGGAAAGTGGTAAATACTGATATGTATAACTAACTTTAACCACCTATTACTCTGGTTTAAATGGCGTTATTAGATTTCTGTAGGTGCGTTTTTCAAAGCTTGAAATGTGTACTTTAAGATGATTGAGGGGATTTACCTTAAAAATTAAATTAACCCTCCTTATTTTAGGAAAATAAAAGAAAACTTTTTCTTTGCTCCAAAATTCGTAAAACTAGGAGTAAAATAAACGTTAATAACTTTTATTAAAAAAACTATTAAGCAAACCTATCTATCGGATCTTTTTATACATTACTGCAAGAGCAATATGTAAAAGTTTCAGGTTTTCATCTTAAAAAGTGAAGAAATGGTAGAACTTTTACCGATCTCATCAGAAATCATAAACATGTTCCGACATATATGATATATGTACTATTTCTACATATATCCATTTTCTATTTGAAATGATAATTTGATAGCCACATGTTTCTTGTTTCATTTAAGCTCTGTCGAGCCCAATTTCATTAATTAGTTCATAATTTAGTGTAGCGCGTCCGAGACCGCGCACGTTTCGCGCGCCTACTTATGTGTCGTCACGTTCTATTCTCGTGTGTTAAATAAAAATCTGAGGTGTGTTCGAGCACGCAGTTTAGATCGTCTGTTGAAATCAAATGGAGCCGCCCAGTCATGGCGTGAATATGTCACAGCGATAGATAGATAGACGATTGAGCTACTGCTTTTGACCGTTCAACGGACGATCAAATTTCTTGTTGGAACAAACCTCAGGAGCCTACATTTTCGATCGTACAAAAAAACTTCGTACACGTTTTTGACGTGAACTTTCCCCCTCTATCGCTTAGTGCTATTAGTTTTTTTATGTTTTTTATTTTTCGAGTTATTGGCCAAAAACAGAATTTCGGCCAAAATCTTTGATTTTTTTAGGGGTCGCCGGCATTTTAGAGCTGTAAACTTTATTTTATCGTATTCTACACCAACAAAATACTTAGTCTGAAAAATTCAGTCATATAACATTTAGTGGCCGGAATTTATCAATTTCTGTCAACTGGGCTGTAAGTCTATACAATAAAATAATTGTTTTACTCCCCAAGTAACAGAAAAAGACACGTGTTTAGCGGAATACAGCAGGGGACATTTTTATATACAGGCTGTATATTTTATCAACGCCCTCGAGGATATCTATGGCCCACTTAAAGTGTTATGACGGAAAATTAAAAAAATGCGATTATCTGATATCTTCGTTATTTGAAGGGCTACGAAAAATATTTTCAGGCGAAATCTTTTGCATATTAGAGTCTTAGAACGAGGGTATTGTCTTTCTTTTTTTAGAACCGCTGGATTTCGACACAATATTTGTATAAATAATTTCTTTAGCAAGATTGAAGTTAAGTTAGATACAGACGGTATATAAGAATATTCTCGGCAAAATAAGTATTTTTTTCTATTACTCTGAGACCAAAGCAACTATTTCATATCATCGATTCTTTTTTGTCAGACGAGTATTGCTCCTTTATTATAATTACTTCAGCTGTTTATCAACCTCCACAATTCTGTTTTTTAAAATTAAAGAGACTGCGTTACTTAGCTCTAAATTACCCTTCAGCATACATTTTTACTGTCACTGTAAATCTAACTGTAAAATACAATTTTATTTTGTTTAAGTGCAATTCCGGATTAAGATGGATCAACGGAAGTACCTACTTAAATTAACATAAAATAGTAAAAACTTAAAGCACCACATAAATAAGCCAGATATATTTATGGTTTGTTCTGAAAACAAGTTAATTCCTCTGGCTCTTTTATTTCAGTGAAAAATGAACTCTAAACTAACAGAACTGACGTTTTAGTGGCACCGTATGGTTCCCGTCACAATTTAGAACAAATAACTTGTTTTATGCGGTAGGATTAACAGAATCAGTGGGATATTCAGAAGACCAACGCATCTAACAGATTCACGTGGAAACAGAAAACATGACTTAAATATCTTAGGAAATATAATTCTACTGGCAGTTCGCCTCTATGGTTTTATAATGTTTCCAATATATTCAGCTACTTACCGATAAATCTCCTTTTGTAGTATTTTTTCAAAATGTTATTACCTGAAAAAGAAAGGGAAGGTTAATAATAGCAGTAATTACACAATTCTCTTTTAACAACATTTTATAATATAGTGTCCATTTCAAATTTAGTTTGCTCGAAAACGCTTGGAATTATCAAGTTCTATCAAGTGTACCTTTTCTTCCACATCCACGTAGTGGAATCGTAAAAAAATATCATGTTTTTTTCTTGAAATAGTTTTAGAATGTTTAAATGTGAATTATTCTTTGTTTGCTTATAATTGTAATGAAACATATTCTTTATAGGATTTTTTAACAGCAGAAAAAACTATCTATGAGAACTAAAAAGAAAAAGTATCAGTAAAATTATGCTAGGAATTAAAATCCTAAAATAAATTTGTCTATTTCTTATTTGACAATTCTCATTGTAACTAGTGTTACAATGAGAATTGTCAAATAAAAAAAGACAAATTCATTTTAGGATTTGAATTGCTAGCATAATCAGAATTCAGGTTATCGAAAGAATGCAAAAATTGGCAATTAATAGCTTTACAGATAGTTTTCTTTTTAGTTCTCATATATAGTTTTTTCTGCTGTTTGCAAAATCCTATAAAGAATATGTTTCATTAGGTTTAGAATGTCATGAAACGTCGAGAAATTAAATTAGAGCGAAAAAAATAAAATTTTCGGTCTGTCTGTCTGTATGTAACTTTTTTTTTGTCCTCACGTTTTCTCCGGAACGGTTTAAGATATTGACTTGAAATTTTGTAGGGTAGGGGGGTAAATAGGGAAGCAAGCTGGTAAGAGTACAGAAACTTGAAATTTGGTATATGTACTAGTAGCTAAGGCCTCAAATTTTTTCATAATATTTTCCATCCCCCCACCACTCCCACCACCCCCATTCCATTATTAAAGGGGTTGATAAAGTAAAATTAAGATATTCACTTGAAATTTGATATACGTGTATATTATAATGACATCGGGAACTAGATTATATTTTTGGATTATTCCGTTGAAGGGTTGGGGGTTAAATAGGGGAGAATAAGTAAAGCAAGCTGGTAAGAGTACAGATACTTGAAATTCAGTGTATGTACTAGAAGAAAAAGGCCTCAGATTTTTTTACAATATTTTTTAACTCCCTACCAGCCACACTCGTTTATTAAATGGGTTGATAAAATAACATAATTTAATCAAATATCAACTACATGAAGTAGCCAGACTCGTGCTAACTTATTTCAATCAATGTAGAATTGTTGCTTTAATTCAATACAGTTTTGATGTTTTGTTGCGGCTTAATCCAGATTTAGCTCGAGATTTTGTAGGAACCACCAAACACACGTCTGTCATCAAATTCGACACACTCTGAACTCTATCTCGAGCTCTATCTCTTATGTCTAAGATCTGAAAATTTGCTATAAAAATTAACGTATATTTTACTCAATATTATTTAATAATAGGTAGTTCGGACGACAGTGATGATTTTCCATTGGCTAAAATTGCTAGACAATCTTCAAACAACGATAACGTCGATAACCAGAGTAATAATAATGATGTTGCTGACGACATTTTGGCGCACTAATGAAGGGTTTACGGGTATGGGAAATAAAATAAATAAATTAAGCTAAAGTAAAATTTTAAAGAAAAATTTATTAATTGAAATGAAAATGAAATTCAAATTTATATAGAACTACCTCCGATTGGTAGAACTGAAGATCCTTTAGCTTGGTGGGCCAATAAGAAAGAAATGTATCCCTTCCTGTATCAATTAGCCGTAATGTATTTAGCACTTCTTTTAGGTAGCGTTTACAGCGAACAATTATTTTCTTCAGCTGGTAACGTTTATGAATCTGCAAGAAGCTGATTAAATCCAGATCGAGCAGAAAGTCTAATTTACTAAGTCACATTTACTTAATTTTAATTTTAAATAGTAAATAGTTAAGATAATTACGTTTTGACTCGTTTTTAACCTTAAAAATTAAAAAAAGGAATTCTTGACTAACACCGATATCGCGCCGATATCAAAATCCTATATCCTCCGATGCCGATAATCGATTTCTAGATTCAAGCGGATATAACTAAAAAACAAAAGATGAGATTTGTCATAAAACAGAACTAAAAAAATCCAAATTTCTACTTCTGTTAAGTACAAAGATATTCAGTGAAGACATCGAAGATGGTACACCCTGTACTACGTATTGAGGCATTATTTCTTCAAAGATTTAATTTATTTATGTCAGAGAGGAGCGTTAATAGCTTTCGAATCATCCTTCCAGAGAGTTATTTTAGTCGTGATCTGCACATCAATCATTCTGTGCAACTGTTATCCTCAGATGAGCTTTTTAATGAGATTTCATTAAATTTCGCAAGGTTATCCATCATATGTATCAATTTCTCAGTGCTTAATTAGTCTTCGTAGCAGCGGACAGTTTAACTGAAACATATCCTTTGAATTTTATTATTAGAAGCTAACTATCAGATATCGGTGAAGATGTGATAATTAATTTCAAGTTCAGTTTTCCAGATTGTACACAGTACATAACTGGAAAAACCACTTCTGAAACCAAATATCCTACCGGTGTAAATCAGCTGGTAAAATAAGTTACTTAAATATTATATTACTCACGAGTTTGTAAAGTGTAAAATTATGTATGTGAACACGGGTTCATTTACATGCCATCATAGCTACAGGTATTTTTCACTATAGTATATACAATACAATCTATCAATATAACTTATCACAGGTCTTTACTTTCTATTTAACGAAGGATTTTACAAACTGCTTGTAGATTGGTTCAATAAATAAAAATGTTAAATTATAGTTTGAGCGGCTCATTGGGAAGTAGATCCTCTTATGAATACAATTTATTAATTTACCGACGTTTCGGTGTAATTTATTACCATCCTCAGGTCAACTAATATTTAGCGTTTGAAGCACAACTTAAAAATATTTAGTACTGAGGTGGTATTTAAAAAATAATATTTACAACCTAGATTAAGTTTCCTTTTTGTTTTGAATCATGGATCAACAAAATGAGTTAGATAACTTACTAAAATTGTGTTCGGTAGATATCAAACCTTTAAATAGATTCTAATTAGGAGAAACCATAAGACACAAAATGTTAAGTAAATCTAAATTTACGAACTTGCTTTACCTTCTCCGAATTTCATAGGGTACCTAAACTTTTCTCATTAGAAAATGCGTCTGTTAAAATTGCTTGAAGAGTCTATCGCACCCACAGCTCGATGCTGTGCTGGGAGTGCAATACAACAGAAGGAGGCCAATTAGAATAATCCATGGATTACAAAACGTCTCTCCAGATCAGGTCAGGCGATTTACAAATAACCTTGTAAGTTTTAGTTTCCGATAAGAAGATCCCATATCAAAGGATCGTCGAACGACGTAGCTGTGAGCGTTTGGTCACTATAGGTCGGTTACCCTGTTATAGAATTCAGGAAACGTCACCGTTGATGAATTCCTCAAAATTTCACAAAAAATATTTTTTGAAACTGCACCGAATTCGACCCATAGTGCCAAAGATGTAAAAACGCCTTTGGTTGTAAATAAATTTGATCTTTCACAACGTAGTGTCACATACGAATATTTTGAGTAAAAATCGCCAAAAATATTTACAAAGTGCAGAATTCTTCTGCAGCCCGGTGCTTTAGAGAGAAGAATTTAATGTTGCTTGAGTCCAGCTTTTCGTACAAAATGGACAAATTCTCGATTTTAAATACAACTTTTACTAAGTACAAAATTATGTCTTTTAAATTAGCTGACATCCGGTGAGTGTGTTTGAAAAGGCTGGAAAGCTTCACATAACTTATATACGCTTCTTGAAACTGTCAAAGATGTATTATCCTGACGAATCATATAGTCGCTAACTACAACGTTTAAAGCGAAAATTTTAGAAATTTTCATGCGGTTGTTAGTCAGTTCAAAACCCTCCAACTCCGTTCTCTCTCTCTCTTTCTCCCTGCCAAATATACACACATAACTTTCGGGGAATCTTTTGATTTTTGTGTCAGTCAATTGTTACAACGATCTCGTCGTTAGTATGAGCTTCGATTATACGCCCTCTAGACGTGTTCCACCTGCCCGAGTGGTGTACACGGATCTGAGTCATGTGACATAAATTTAATTAGAGAGACTGAATAATGTTTCAGGTATTTTCTACATTGAATGAATACAATTTTTTCATTGAGTACTTGAATTAGATTTGACAACTTTCGTGCGATTCTGTGCTTCGAATCGGTAACCGAATCTAATACGATCCGATCACGTCTACTTTGAGGACAACGATGGTTCAATGTTCACTGAGGCGACGTTAATAACTTTAAAAGTGTCACTGCAGTATTAATATCATAACGACGATCAGAGAAGTTGGCTAATTTTTGCTGCAGCCACGAAATCTACTTCCTCCCTCCCGTACTCAAAGGTGCACACTGCAAAAATAGCCGAGAAGTGATATGGCAGGAGGAGGGCTACAACAACCCTTGAGGGTTGAAACAACCCTGTCACGTGGTGGAAAATTGTTCTTTCAATCGGGATATAGAACGGAAGGTAAGTACAGTGATAATTAATCTATCACCTCCATAGAGGGTGAACCTACCCACCCAAGGGGTTGAAACACGGATAATACCGATGTATTACCGTTTCTTACTGGAAAACTTACGCGAGTCCAGGGTAACCACCAGCAACCCTTAAAGGTTGCTAAAGCACTCCTTCTGTCAGGACCAGAGTTCGGGAATTTTATCTCGGTGACGTGAAAGTCAAGGCTGGCTCTGCCAGCGCGAATAGATTTTTATGCAAGTATGACACAATATATCTTAGATTAGATTAGGTTAGGAAGGAGAAGCTGGCTGATTGGCCTTGACCATCGCGACCCCCATGGATCTATTGTGGTGCTCCTGATTGTTTTCCTTTGAGCTCCTTATCCAGCTTGTCCTTTGTATCAGACTCCACAGTCTTGATAGGGGCTCCTTAGTATAGCTATCAGCTCTTATTTTTTCCTCACCAAGTAGTTGGAATCTCAGTCTAGCAAGGACTTCGCAATGGCACAATACGTGAGCTGAGGTTTCCTCTGTCTCTTGGCAGAATCTGCATTGCGTTGCGTCCTTTGCCAGACCCATTAGACTCAAATGTCTATCAAGTCGGCAGTGGCCGGTTAGAAGACCCACTATTATTCTAATGGCTTTTCTATTTTGGCATAACAGGTCCTCCGTAATTTTGGGCGATCGTTCTTTAATGAATTCTTTGACCTGTCTTTGTCGTGGGAAATTTTTCCACCATTCTAGAGATTTGGTTTGCACCCATTTGTTAATGAATGCTCGTATTCATGGCTTGGCCACACCACAAAAGGGTTCGGGTCCTATGAGGGCGCTATCCGCGCCTTCTCTAGCCAGTTCATCAGCCTTTTCATTTCCCTTGGGTCTCTTGTGTCCTAGTACCCACGCGAATATATATCACCTTGTTCTTTTTTTTAGGGAATTCCCACTATCACCCCCACTAAATCTAAATTAAAATTACATTGACCGTCACTATCAGTAGAGCCACTAGCCCTCATATGCTTTTGTGAGGAGGTATGTCTATTAACATTTGTTTTAGATATCCGAGAAATTGTTCTGTTGCAACTACTACAATAAAGATCTGTTCTATCAAATTGCAATTCTGGAAAATCACGAATTCACAAGTATACTGCAGCCTGAGAAGTACTAGACATATTTCTATAACGCCGATTCTGTATAATTTCACTCTAGGTTTGTAGATACAAATGTATCGTCTAATTAAAGGAGATAATAAAACCGCATTAGTAAAAAGCATATAAAAGTATCTGATTGCTTCAGAGTGTTTGAAACATAATATTCTGTGTATATGAGAGTCGTCTCTGGCACCGAGACTCATTCATCGCACTATATCCGTTTTATTTTGAATTAGAAAAGATATTCTTGACAAAACTGTAAACTCTACCTTGTCCAATAATTTATTACCTCAACACATTTAAATATCAAAATAATTGAATGTGCGCTCTGAAATAACAGTTTCGTACGAAGATTATATCTGCATTATTACTGTATAATGTAATTAGACTTACGATAAGCGTTTTAAAGGATGAAATATTTTCGTGAATAATTAACGATTTTAGTAAATAATAAATCATCAGTCCAAAATAGTTGTTTTCATTGTAAATAATAAATAAAGTTAAGCTTCGTTACATTTTAATTACCCAAATACATATATACAAGTTTTATTTTTCTTGAAATTTAATAAAAGTCTAAGAAGTTAATCAAATATTTACATATTTACGTAATAAAAGCCCTGCTGTGTATGCAACCAAACCCATTTATTTGAACGTTTTAAATTTAATGTTTCCTTGTTCCAAAATAAATGAGGAAAAACAATATGTAAACAGAAACTGAGAGAAAGAATGTGATAATGCATGTCTGAAAATAAATAGTTGACGGTAATGGTAAATAAAATAAGCGAAGATCGACTGGCAATAGCAATCAGAGTTGCATGGGGACTGCAGAGAATCCCTGAAGCAAGGTTTATTGTCTTTCTGCAGAGCACAACGCCGATCGTAAAATTTTATTGTAGCGTCTGTGACCAAAATGACTGCCGGTGCAAAAAATCCAACAAGAACTCTTTAATGTTTCTAGTTGATGTTTTGATTTTTTCTGACAGGATCTCTCTTAATTGATGTGTCAGTTCCTGGGAAAGCCGACAGTTTGGATTGTTCTTTATAGTTTGTCTCTTTGAACAGACACGATCACTCGATTTTATGGAAGCTGCAAAAACAAGAGCTTAAAAATGTGCCTCGTTATTTGCATGTAATTTTGGGCAGTCAGTCTTTGCTACAGCTAATTAAAAATAATGAAAACAACTTTATATAATGCCATTATCATAATTAGTTGCGATTTAAAACCGCTGGTATTTTTATTACCGGGTTGTTAGAGCCTTAAATTAAGAAGCATTAAATATTTGAGTTTTATTATCATGTGGCAATGCTCCCTTAGTAATTAGATATGGGCGTGTTAACACATAGTCAATCCCAGAAATAAGCAAGACACTATTAGAATGCAATG
The DNA here is from genome assembly GCA_963583905.1 of Stenurella melanura. Lineage (NCBI taxonomy): Eukaryota > Metazoa > Arthropoda > Insecta > Coleoptera > Cerambycidae > Stenurella > Stenurella melanura. Next base: position 203,468,668 of record OY757309.1, read on the forward strand.
AATACACTACAATCAAATACTGGCATGATAATATTCGTATTATTTACAACGCATTCCTTACAGTCGTCTATTCAGTGGCGGTTTTACCACTGGGCACACTGGGCGAGTGCCCAGGGCGGCAAAATTTCAAGGGCGGCAGAATTTTTTTCTTTTGAATATTGCTTTAGTCGTTTTTATGATTCCGCTAATGCGACAGTTCCATTGAAGCCAAAACAACGCATCGAGCATAATGGATGGCAGCCAGAAGCTGCTTGCTTTCATATCTAAATTACATTAGAAAATAAATTCCCGCTATAAACTGTTCTGAGGGAAGGAGTTTCTCGACCTTGCGACGGGTAAAGAATTACTTTCGGTCCACAATGACGCAGGAAAGGCTAAATTCACTAGCAGTATTAAATATTGAAAACGAAATTTTAAAAACTATGAAAACAGGAGATATAATCAATGATTTTGCTGTAAAAAAAGGAAGAAAAGTTCGTCTTTACCTTGTATATATATTTTTTAATTATTTTATTTTTAAAATTATTTTATCTCTTCTTTATTTTTAATAAATAGGTGTCATACAGAAAAGTCATTTTATATACCACTCACCTCTAATGTGTAGTGTCCTTTGTTCTTTTAAAATAAAATAAAAAATTTCCAAGTATTGTTTTTTTTGTAAACATTTTTTGGGTAGCATATATATTATGTTATATTTTTAAAGAGTAGGGGCGGCATCTTAAAATGGTGCCGGGGGCGGCAAGCATGTTTAAACCGCCCCTGCGTCTATTAAAGACATTTAGTCTCCTGAACAAGGGATTTAAAGCACTATCTCCTCTGACGGAGTATTAGAAGAAATTATAGCAAATGTTGAAAGTTCAGTTCAGTATCTGCCTGGTTTTGTCGATGGTTTTATCAGAGGCATGCGAAAAGCATGTATCTTCAAATGTTAATAGTAACATCAAAGGAGAGGCTCCCTATAAAGGAGCTTTCACACAATCTGTGATTATTGGCAAAAGCGAATAAATTATGAATTAGAGAAAACTTGTTCCATTCTCCTTTGTGAGTGTTAAGTTCACCACGATATCTTCCAACGGCCAGTGAGATGATTTTGAACTGTGCAAGATGATGTCAATAATACGGGTGGTGGATGTGTCCAAATGGTATAGTTGTTGGGCCATCTCCAAAAGGATTAGGCTGAGCACTAGGTTTAAGAACATATACTATTGGCGAATTGAACGAAGACAACTTATGTGTAGCTTAGATAAAGTAGATGAATATAAATGAACAAGTACTTAATAAATATAAGTTTGTGCCGGGCAAGAATGATTGAGAGTGATAACTCCTAGGTCGTCACTGGAGGAAAGCAAATGTTGGACATAAGTACTGTACTTGAATTGCTGATTGTGAATTTGTGAATAGAGAACTACAAATTTACCAATATTTGATTGATTGATTGGTTTTCCAGCGTAAGGTGAGCATTGCTGCCGATTCCGGGCATCCAGTCTGGAGGTTCGTTCCAAGACACAGCCCGGCCGCCCGCCGAACGGCCAGATGCAGCCATCCACAATTACATCCCTCACTCGCTGTGACATATTCATGCCACGACCGGGCGGCCCCAGCCGACCGCCCAACGGACCACCAAACCGCGTGCCGGAACAAATCTTGGATGTTTTATATACCACCGGACCGGCTGCATATGCAGGATTAGACATGGGATATGCTTGTTATCAGCAGCGAGAGCCACATGACCATGGGGTAGGAGAATAGGATGGGAAGTGTAGGTGTTTATGAGATGCTTCTTTTAAGTTTCCATTCCATGTTTATTTTTAGTTTCCATCTGTTATCATCGGATGGGAAGTTTATACGTTTGCGAGATGCTACTTTTTAGCTTCCATGTTTCTTTTAAGTTTCCATCTATCATCATCTCCTTATTTATTCTTTCTCCAAGTTTCCTGTTTCTTCTGTTTCTGGATCTAGCAGTGTGCATCGCCTCCTGCCCGCTTGCGTCCATAGGTATATTGTTTCATGTTTCCCATAAATCTGCGTTTTAGCTTGCCGCAATGAGCTTCTATTTACATTAACCGTTCCACAGGTAAATATCCGTTTTCGGTGGAAGTGCAGGGAAGGGCTGTCTCGCGGTAAAGAGAGCTTTTTTCAGCGGGTTATGAGAAAGAGGCCCGAGAGAATATTTTGTACATCCTGTATATTGGTTTGTTTTTGAAGTAACCAGTTTTTTAGTTTTAGTTTTACTTTCCGTTTTTCAATTCCGTATTTTTCTATTTCATTACCTATGTCTAATACCTTCTCAATTTTAACTTTTGATTTTCTTCAATTCTAATAAAGAAATAAACTACATCAAGGGGCCATCCATTAGTTACTTCAAGCAAATGTCATGGATTTTCTACCCCTACCTCCCCCTATGTCACAGGTTGTCACATTCGAGTCAACCCCTCTTCCCGACGTGACGTCTCACATATTAAGTTTTGATGTAGAATTTTCTGAATATTTGTTTTTTTTTAGAATTCCATTCAATTAAAACAATGGTATATTTAAATGTAAATAATGTGATGTCGCAATAGTTTGACCCCCCTGTCACCTCTTGTCACACTCTGTCACACTTTATGGACTCCACCCCTCAAAGTGTGACGTAATTAATGGATGGCCCCATATGGAAAGGTTGCCCAAGAGAATATTTTGTATACCCTGTATGCTATTTTGGTAGTAATTAGTTTCCGTTGCCGTTTTTCAATTCCGAGTACATTTCTATTTTATTACCTCTTTCTGCTTAGCGCGGACTCATTTTCAAGATTAATGATAAACTGTTTAAAATATTAAGTTCTGAGTTAATATATTAAGTTAATAGAAATTAAGTTGATAATGAAGGAAAAGTGGCATTTCATTGCACTTGTCGAAGCAGATGGTTAGCTAGGGTTTGCACTGGACTATAGTGTCATTTATATAAAGATACCGGGAAGATAAAGTGTTGTAGATTGAAGGTGAATGTGATTAAAAGCAAGAATCCTGAAAGAGCACCCTGGCAAACTCCAATAAGCACACTTCTGTTTTTATTCAGTGCAGCACCAACTTTAGCGAAAAACATTCGATTCATAAGAAAATCCGGCATCCACATTAGTAAGTGTCCACGCTTACTAGTCTGGCTGAATCCACATAATTTCTTCGTCGACGTAATTGAAATACAGTGATTGAAATGCAGTTGTGAGCATATCTACGAAACGCTCGTATCTTCAAAGAAATATTATTCCAATATAATAATAATAATAATAATAATAATAATAATAATAATAATAATAATAATAATAATAATAATAAACGGCTTTATTCAAAGAGTGTAGATGCACATTTACAAGTTTATTACTAATAGCAATTTACAAGGCGAAGTTTAGCTATGTGGCTATTCTTACACTTAACCTTATAAATCACTTACCTAACTAATTACGTAAAAAAGAAGACATTAAAATACAAAAATACAATACAATATTAAAATAATCCAATGTATTAGGGGAACGGTATACACTTTATAAAATATATTTATAGAAATACTAAAAAATTTATTACTAAAAATAACTAAATAAAAGAATCAATCATAAACACAGTGCAAAATATGGTAGGTAGCCCGTTACCAAAAGCCCCTATCGAAGCAGTGAGCTTTATCGCAGGAAAACTCTATAAATTATGAAATTCTAAGACATTTTTTCATACGGCAAAAGTTCGGAAAACGATAGGGCGGCTGGCTAACGTCTTTCCATCGTTTTCCGTTAGTCGCAGCTGCGCGAAATCGAATGGTCATTATTTCGGTCTTTGTAATTCAGCGTATCAGTCAAAAGGGCAGGTCTCAATTTTTCCCCATCATGTTTACTTCCCTCGACAAGAAGACAAAAGAAACTACCTCGCTGCGAAGATCGAGATAATTTCAGTTGGCCACGGATCTGCTTAGATACCCCGACAAGGATACAACGATGACCTACCTGGGAATGTCCAGGAAGAACCTACGCTTCGCGACACGAATTCTTACTGGTCATTGCCAGCTGAGAAAGCACCTTTATAACATGAAATTAAATGACACACCTCAAGAAGAACAGAACAAGAAGATGAGACTGTCCAACACGTACTCTGTGAGTGCCCGACAGTCTCCTCTAGCAGAGAATACATTTTGGGAGAACGTTGGCCTATTTTGGACCACTTGAGGGATATTCCTCTAGGCAGCATCACCACCTTCTTCACAAGATTAGGATGGTTGGAGGCCTAGGTGGAATCTTGTATCCCTCGGGAGAATGTACACTAGGTGCTGCCTCCCACAAACTCCAAACTCGAAAAAAGATCGAGATAATCCGTTTTTCAAATGTTCAATGAACCTCTTAGGACAGGTAAAAAGTTCCTTCACCATGAACCTTTCTTCTCAGCTCTCCCACAACTGATGAGAAACCTTAGAATTATCTTCGCTAAAGTAACTGGAAAATCTTCGTAGTGGGTTGCCGTACTAATAATACATCGAACCATCACGTTTGAGCCATTACACTGTCTTTTCATTAACTTGTTTGGTATTTATGTCGGACCAATATCAATAGATTTTTGCGAATTAACGAAACCCGGTTAATGGAAATTGGGCTCATAAGGTATCAAAAACCTGTTTGTTATTATGGACTGCGACATTATTGCACCATTCCGTTCGATTTTCTTTGTGACGTACACGAATATCTTGTACAATTTGAAACTTAGAGATATAATTTGAATCCTGTATGGAATTTAATGTCAGAGTACAGAATTCTGCATATACTTTTACCAAAGACGTTCAACGTTGGGGAGTATCGTCTTGCATAATACACAGGACTTTGCCACGTTGTACCTCTCATTTGCTCTGTATTTCTACTAGTTCCTTCCTACAAATCTTCAACGATACATCTTATTTTGTTTCTTACAGAGCCCTGACATTTCCTGACTCATCATTTGTAACTAAACAGTCGAGATGATGCAACTCCTCTGCCTCTTATGTTCTCAAATCCCGAACAAAACGCACGTTAAATGGCAGTAATTGAAATCAAGTAGAGAAACTATTTGACAACAAAGATCTTTTCTGGTAAGGACTAGTTAACCATTTTAATTTAATCCCACTACTGACTGTCAAATCAGGTAAGCAGATTTCAATGCACATTTCGTCTTCAAAATCATTTAATATTATCAAAAGTAAGATCCCTTTAAAAGTGTCAAACTCAGACTTCCATATTTAATAGAAATTTTTATATAAAAGTCTGACTTATTTCTGGAAGTGAATACTTTGGCTTCGGACTAATGATTTGACACTTCACTCCATTTTCAGATAGATATGTCTAAAAATATTTAAAATCAGACACTTCTTAGAGATTAAAATTACAGGTTATAGGTTAAAATTAAAAGCAAATTAACGTTACATTACAAATATATCCTAATAAATAAGTAATAAAAAGAATTAAACATAAATGAATGAATGAAGTTTATTTACCTCAAGGATATTACATGTCACAGGCACATTTTAGAGGTACAGATAAGTAAAACAGTTCAATATTATATACTTATATCTATCCTATATCTAATATTACATTTTTCTATCTAAATTCTAATTCTACGTAGTGATAGCTTAACTCAAGGATCTCAGGTGATTTTGGAGCTTCGTTTTAAATAATTTTACAGAACTAGCACTTTTTATGTCACTGTTTAAAGTATTAAGTTGGATAAGACCAGAGTGAAACAAGCTATTTATAGTGCTAGTTTTAGCGTGTGCATGTAAAAATAGGTCTTAAGTCGAACCTATTTAAGATATTTAACATCAAATTAACGCTTGTATATAAGTTACATTCTAGAATAATTCGCATTGCTTTGTTTTGAGGTCTTTGTAATCTCTCAGTGTTTGCATTTGAGGTGTAAATTAATGAGCAGCAGTATGTAAAGTGTGGCCGAATTAAAGAATTATATATAGTCATTTTACTTCCAATTGAGAGATACTGGCTTATTCTTCTAAAGAAGCCAATTTTTTGTACCAATTTTCTTACACACATAGTCAACGTGATCGTTTAGCTTTAGTTCCTTGTCTATAATGAGCTCTAAGTATTTAATATTTCATACATGTTCTACATTTTAATTTTTTTAAATGACGTTCCTCAAATGAGTTGTATAAACAATTTAAACCAATAAACATCCATTTTAACTTAATTTCAGTTACTGTTAATTGATTTTCCTTGAATTTATTTGAGACATATCTTAGTTCCAAGTCATTCAAGTCATATTAACGTATCATCTGCAAAAAGATGGACCTTCCATTTTTTCAAGATATTCCCGAGGTCATTAATATATAGAATGAAGAGTAATGGCCCGAGGACGCTTGCTTGGGGTATCCCGAAATTATTTACGAGAGGCCCTGACTTCTTATTACTTACTTTAATTATTTGTTGATTTGAAAGATAACTCTCAAACCAATGCAGCACCGTGTTCGAGAGGCCATGTGCTTTTAATTTTAATAACAATATCTGCCTATCAATCGTTTCAAAAGCTTTCTTAAGATCTATGAACACTGCGCATATTTCTGTTCCCGATTTGTTTAATAATTCTTTCCATTCAGATATTATTAAATTGTAAAGCTGTTTCATATGAATGTTTACCACGAAATCCCGATTGATAAGTATGCAATATGTTATTTGAAATTATATATTTAATTACTTGATTGAACACTACTAATTTTTCGCCAGAAGGAAGTATATTTATGGGTCTCAAGTGCTCTGCTAAATTGGTATTTCGAACTTTCAGTATGGGCACTATTAAAACATTCCGGAGCAATATCCTCTTCAAGACTTAAGTTGATGACATTTTGTAACGGATAACCAATTACATGAAAAGTATTTTTTATTACCTCTTTTCCTATCTCGTCTGTGCTATATTTCTTTACTTGATTACCTACTGTTTTATTTAAGTTTCAATTTCAATGAAATCAAGTCAAAAGAAGACATATTGCAGTTTAATTTCGGGATTGCTTCTAAAACACTTTCTCGTCAACAACATTTACACTAATACTAACGATCACATCCTCTATGCTGCCCACATAATAAGTATTTAGTGAATTTGTGATTTCTTCTATATCGTTGTATTTAACTCCATTGCAGTTCAATGTATTTAGTGCATTTGGACGTTTTGTATTATTACCTATTAATTCGTTTAAGTGTGCCCACACTTGTCTAGGATTATTCTTTGTATTATCAATGCCTTTTTCATAGTGGGGTGAGTGTGGTTGATATTGAAACTGGGTTGAAGTGGAGGATAAAATAGTTATGTTCCTCTTTTTTGTTTTTCCATGAATTAAATGTTGTCGTACCTACCTTTTAAACGAGTTAATTTACTTTATTGTTTATTTTAAACTATTTCAGTATGGTATGGAAACAGTGATACCACAGCTACCGACTTTGGTTGAAGTTTACCAAATTATTGATTTATTCTGAAATTCTACCTTAAATTTCATATTAAATGATATACAAACAAAATCTTACCTATCGTGTGAATATTGAACATTGCAACCTATGTAAGCTCGCGTAGCTCAGAAGTAAGCTGGGAAATTGCCCCCTGCCCCACGCTCTCCAAAAATTTCCAGAGAGAGAAAATTTCGTAGTTATTGATGTTATTATTCTTTTGAGATTTTATATTAAAGAAGAACTCGAGGTGGTTCAAAGACTCGGAGGAAAATTCCCCCCTCCCCGCTTTCAAAAATTTCCAAGAGAGAAAAAATTTCGCATAAATTGTTAAAATGTACCTACCTACGTTTAATATCTAAAATTTACGAAATATACTGAAAAATTTCGACCTATTCTATCGAAATCATTGGAGAGGCTGTGGCAACACTGTATGGAAATTAAAAGTATCACCATCAATTTATGAATATTACTGAATCTTCAATTCGCATTATTTTTTGGTAAAGAACAACTTTATATACGATATACTAAACGAATTGTCTCAGATACACAGTACACAGTATAAAATTCTGGTAAATGATATAATTAGCTGCGTTTAATAGAACTACATTGTTTTGTTTGGTTGTTAAATTCCTGTGCGTATTTAATCTTCCCAGAACTATTTGAGGCTGTAACAATTACTCGTAGAGGCTAAAGGGTAAAGATTGATTTTCAAATGTCAAGAAAACTGTCGTATATCAATCTGCAGATGATTACAATATAAAAAAATGTTATGTTTCTCCTAAGAATCATAATTATTAATAACATTTAACTAATAAATTAAACTTCAAATAAAAAGCCTACAATAAATTAATGCGAAGTATTAATTAGCGAATTCCACTTTTCTCTTAACGATGACGATAACCTCTCCTATCTTAGATCATTAAAATATAAATTAATAAATGTCGTCAATAACTCCATCTAAAATGTTTTCTTTGTCTTCATTTATGGAGACAAACACACCAAGCGAATGCTACTTGTATTTTAAAATAAATAAATCTCAATGTGTACAATATGACCTGATAAGTAAACTTTGTTTAGCTTGATTCAATATTTATATTTGCGGTGTATTTAAATTTACTTTGACAAGATATGCATGCATAACGTACACTAAAGATTAGGTACTTAGCACTGTTTGTTTTAAAAGGTGTTAAATGTTTATTTTACTTAATACTACAGTGCAAATTTCCATGCGTTACGTAATGTTGGTTTAGATTTTACATTCATTCATGTACTGAATCCAATTGTTTGAATAATGGCTATAGAGTGTTTTGATAACTATTTCTGACAAAATATGGGTACATCAAATGGCAGGAAGACAAAAATGAAAGCGACCTGTTGCTTATTTTATTTTCACCTTTTTTGCGATAACAAAATTTGATTTATTTATTATTTGTCTTTGGCGTATGTGTCTAATGCAGTTTGTATTTTATGTTTATTCTAAGCGCGTTAAATAATTCACAATGTTTGCTGATTTGATCCGTACTTGGCCCCGTGTTATTTCTTGTTTACGTAAATGGCTTTCCAAATTGTATCCCAGGGATTGAGCATATATTATTTGCCGTCGATACTACTATCACTGATAGTAACCCAATTTTTGATTTGCTTAGCAGAAATCTGGAGAATACTCAGTCGAGGGCCGCTGATTGGTTTGCATCAAATAATCTAAGCCTAAATATGACCAAGACAGAAACTATGATTTTTACATTAAAAACTTCATTGACTTTTAACAATCCTAATTCCGTCCGTTTCCTTGGTATTCATATGGATCAAAAGCTTATTATTATTTGTCTGGTAATATTGCTAAACGTATTTATGCTCTGAGAAATATAAATAGTATGGTATCGGAGGAGATTGTGAGATCGGTTTACATTGCAATCATTCATAGCCGCTTAAGCTATGGTTCGTCTATATGGGGCCATGCACCATCAGCACAGAATTTTCAGCTTACAAAGAAGGGCAATTCGTATTATCAGTCATTTAAATTATAGAGATGACTGCAGAGAAGCCTTTATAAAATTGTAAATCTTAACTTTACCTAGCATGTATGTCCTAGAGTGCTGACTGATTACGAAGAAAAATATCTTGAATACCCTAAATTGTGAAAGGTGATCTGGTGATCCATAATCACCAGATATCGAAATAATATATGCTTAGAATTTCTTAGGTTAAATAAATGGGTTAAATTATTATGGTCCAAAAGCTTACAACTGCTTGCCTACTCATGTAAGGAATCTAAACTAAACTAAAGTTTAAGGTGGCCATTTCCTAGAAAGAGTTTAAGGTGGCCATTTCCCATCCGATAGGGAAATATGTATTATTTTTAGCTATAACTTTTTTTTCTCAGTACGTATATTTAAAAAAACTATAAGAATACCTAAGTAGAACCATAACAAGACTATTACTATGAATTTTCACTCAATAATTTTAGTGGTTTGGAAAATAGCTCGATTTAAATTTAAAAATTGTGTTAATCTTCCTATTTCGTAGTTTTAAATCGAGCTATTTTGCAAACCACTGAAATTATTGAGTGAAAATTCATAGTAATAGTCTTGTTATAGTTCTACTTAGGTATTCTTATATATTTTTTTAAATACAAGTACTAAGAAAAAAAAGTTATGGGCAAAGATAATAAATATTTTCCTATCGGATGTCTCTTTCTAGGGAATGGCCACCTTAAGCCGTCATAAAAGAATATCTATTAAAAGATGCCTACTATACCATTAATGATGTATTGATTAACTTAAAAAACATTCAAGTTATATGTATGTTGTATAAACAAACAAAAAATTCTTCTATGTTTTTAACGTTTTGCTTATTTATTGAATAAGTTTATATGTAATTTATTGTATATTTTTTTCGATTATTCTATTACTGTTGTTTGACTTGTGTAAAATGTTAATTTTTAGCACCAGTGAATATATCTATGTATCTATCTATTTATCATATTAATCATACTCTTTGTACATAATTTGACGAAGACGCCATCCTGGTCCCTCATTGGTAAAAGATCATCCTTTTTTTACAAATTGGTTAGGAAATGTAATTTCGAATTCCAAAAATGTCTCTATATCAAAGTTTAAAGGTAAAAAGCATCAGAGGTATTCCATCCCCTGTTTTCCAGACAAAACACGGGGGACTCCATATTTTTTAATCACAGATACATACTTACTATCTATACTGTCAAATTTTTATTAGAATATGTACAGTAATATGAAAGATATGAGCAAAAACTTTCCTTCAATATGTTCTCCTTTAAGAACGAATTGCTTCGTTTTACAAAAAAATACAGGTACCTTCAGTGTTATTTTGACTAAAATTATATGCTCCCGAAGTATTGTCTCATACTTGTAGAACACCCTGTATAATACTCGTAAAATGTTTAATAGTTTTAATTTTCTCAATTCTAAATATCTTAGAAATATTTGTATGTATGTAATTCCGTATAAAAATAAAACTTGCAAGTCTTAAAAACACAACCAGGTCAATCTGTTAATTTTTTGTAAGCACGTTTAGTTTTAAAAATGTTAAATCACGCTCAGTTAATAAAGTAAACACTAGTCATTCCCTTCGATTAACGATAGTTTCAACTTAAAAAACAAAACTAAAACATCCATAACATTATTTAAAAGCAGTTACAAGAGGAAGATGTACTATTTGTTAATTTACTACCCAAACAAATACCTCTCTAAACAGATTAACAAACACATAGATGCTAAGCACTCTTACTATACAATATCCTCAAGTACTTTCAGGGATTTATTATCAAGAACCACTTCAAATTTAATACAAAGAAAAATGTACTGCTTGGGTGTAACTGAAAGCATTTCCCACGTATCTTCCTTTTAGGGCTTCATCTGTCATGATCAATGATAATCTGAATTTTAAATAATTAGATATTGACGATGTTGTATAATCTTGTTTAATACCGTGATGACTCAATAATCAACATCTGCATATGTTGTTCAAATACAAAATTACAAATTACAGCTTCTTCCTGCAGATCGTGGATCACTATCATTAGTATCGTAAAATATAGACGGTATCAAGTTGATACTGTAGCAAGTATTGCAGGGTTTACTCAACTCATTTCATTCATTTTTAATGAATCGATTTTAATCACCGGATGATGCCAATTTGGTTGACGAAACGTACGAATAAAGCACTAAAATCTCTTTGTGTAATCTAATGTAGTATTAATGGCACATTAGCGATTTCAGACCTGTGGCAGTTTTTAAGATAAATATGTATGATGACGTCGAACATGTTCCTTGAATATTTTAGTAAGATCTTTTACAGCACCTAGTATGTTTAACAAAAATCCACAGGTATGTTAAACATATCCATCGGTTCTTTATAGGATTTTGCAAACTGCAGAAAAACTAACTATTTATAACTAAAAGAGAAACTGTGTGTAAAACTATTAATGAAATCTTTGCATTCTTTCGATTACCTGAATTCTGATTATGCTAGCAAATTAAAATCCTAAAATGAATTTGTATAATTTCTTATTTGACAATTCTCATTCTAACACTAGCATCCACACAGTCCCCCACAGATTAAACTAGTATCTACATAACCCCCTACGATCATGAATATTCAGTTAAAAATTAGAACAAAGGCCTAAAATGAATTTATTTATCTACCTTGTCTTAAAAATTTTTCGTTCTAATGGATTACATATTCATGAAGTCAATCATTTTGTTTCTTGGAAATGCTTAGCCTTTGAAACGTTTTTCGCCCTTATTCTGGAGCTCATCAGAAAGACAAAAAGCCACTCATAAAGAAGTTTTGTGCAAAACAGATAAATAAATTCATTTTAGGCCTTTGTTCTCATTTTTAACTGAATCTTCATGATCGTAGGGGGTTATGTAGATACTAGTTTAATCTCCATGGCCGTAGGGGACTGTGTGGATGCTTATGTTAGAATGAGAATTGTCAAATATGAAATTAGACAAATTCATTTTAATTTGCTAGCATAACCAGAATTCAGGTTATCGAAAGAATGTAAAGATTTCATTAATATTTTTACACATCGTTTTTCTTTTATTTATAGATAGTTATTTTTTCTGCTGTTGGCAAAATCCTATAAAGAACATCTTTCAGTACAGTTATAAGCAAACAAATAATAATTCATTTTTAAATATCCATCGGTTTGTCGTAACTTGTGTAATGTTATCATATTGTAAACATATTAAAAAGATCGCAAATAAATTTTCGACTGTCTAGAACTTCAAAATAATTAATTCTTAACTAAATCTACCCTACCGTCTAACGTTTGCGCAAACTCAAGGATTCGATAGATTTGACCAGCATTTTACCAAATACTTCGCAACATCAGGAGTTCTCCAAGGATCTGCTCTTAGGTTTCTGTTATTCAACATCGAGCACAGTCGAAGCTTTTTAACTTCAACTTTCTTTTCTCGAATATTTATGTAATTCAAAGTACATTGTTATCGCCTCCACGTATGAAGTGGAAACCTCAGTCTATGTGCTATACTACTGTGAAGGCTCAGCCCAGAGATTACAACTGCTTGGCGAGGAAAAGCCAACGGCTGATAGATATACTCCGGAGATATTATTAAAGCTGCGAAATCTGATACTAGGAACAAAGATGGATATGAAGAAAAATTATTTATTATTATTAAACTAATCTAAAAACTAAATCTACTTCCTGAATTTTACACTTAATCTACATCTGTATGGACGTCTTCAGCTCCAATTTTTATAAATTACAAATCTTTCTAACGTGAAGCATAGAAGACATAGAAGCATCCATAACTTGAACTTTCACAAATATTTCACGCCATTTGGCCAAAAACATTTGATTTTTAAAGTTAACTAAAATAATTCTTGGGAATACCCAGCAGTCCACAATACGTAAATACGCAGAAAAATAGTGATGACGGTAATGTTGAACTTGAACTTTCACAAATATTTCAGGCCATTTGGCCAAAAACATTTGATTTTTAAAGTTAACTAAAATAATTCTTGGGAATACCCAGCAGTCCACAATGCGTAAATACGCAGAAAAATAGTGATGACGGTAATGTTGAAGAACTTGTAGTAGAGATGCTTTCTGATAGGAAGGTCAAGAATGACATTAACACTATTTTTTGTTTATACTTGTATTAAAACATATTCTTTATAGGATTTTGCAAACAGCAGAAAAAATAACTATCTATGAGAATTAAAACAAAAACTATGTGTAAAAATACTAATGAAATCTTTGCATTCTTTCGATAATCTGAATTCTGCTTATGCTAGCAAATTCAAATGAATTTGTATAATTAGGCGTTTTCACTATATGCAAATTAGCTTTTTCGATATTATTGAAATGAAGTACTTAATGTATTAAAGCATTTCCCTGTATTTAAAAAGCAATCCGTTGTTCATTAAATTAATATTTTAACAAATAAATAACATAAAATTAGAATATTTGAACAGCTACGCGAAACACGCCATTATTGGTGGTGACACTGGTGACGTCATCGATTACATCAAACGGTAATATCGCATGTACGTAGTATATAAACATAGAAAATGGTTATTTTTTCTGTTGTTTGCAAAATCCTATAAAGAATATGTTTCAGAACAAATCATGTTTAAAAATGAATTATTCTTTGTTTGCCTATAATTGCAATGAAATGTATTCTTCATATGATTTAACAAATAGCAGATAAAAACTATATTTGGGAACAAATCATATAAGAAAAAGTGTGCGTCAAAGTTTAGTCACTGACTACCTTCAAACAAATTAAACTAAAGAGCCATATATCTTTCTCAACTCTATAAGCTCTAGATATTTAACTGTAAATCTATATGTGTCTGTACCATATACAGAAATAAATATTTTTATTGTTTTTAGTAAAAAATTTCATGTAGCTCAAATAATTCAAAGTTTCTCTAACTCGAAAGTATCTTCAAGTCCCTTGGGAATTCGAATTATGAAGCCTCAAATCTATTTTAATAATGATCACATGTTTTAATACCTCAGCCATACACAAAACATTTTGGTCATGTATTTATGAACAATGTACCATATTCCCATGTATTTTTAGACGCCGAATCCGAATTCGTGGTCTAACTTGTTCCATGTCATCAAACTTATTCGTAAATAAAAAAAAGTTCAAAAATCGATTAAAATACAGTTTTCGTACAGTTTCGAACTAGAAATTCCAATAGTCACATAAAAATATCTTAACCATAAAAAAATCGATGAAAATCGGAAACTCAGCGCTTTTTTAGCAGTGATTAGCGGATCAATGTAAACTCGTTTCCTTCAACACAATTATACGCATTTTTGTCATTATTATATGTTATTTGTCCCCTGAATTCGAGTGGGTCATCGAAAAAGCACCAGCATATCGTAGTTGATTTCTAAACTCAAATAGCAAACATTTTCAGTACTCATGGAGAGCTTATATTCTGCACCTAAAAATCTTTGTTTTTTTCAGTTTATAGAAAATCTGCGATATGCTGATTCTGTTCTGTTGATCGATTCGAATTCAGGGGAGAAATATAATGTATAATAATGATAAAAATATGTATAATTATGTTGAGGGTAACGAGTTTGTATTGGTACACTAATCACCGCTACTAAAGCACTGAGGTTCCGAATTTTTCATGACTTCTTGCATTTAAAATTTTTTGACGTGATCAATCAGAACTTTTCGAATACAGCTGGTTGAGATACGAGTCAAAAACACACTCACTCTTGCTATGAAGCGCTTTACGAAAATCGTATTTAAATCGATTTTTAATTTATGACAAAATTTGATGACATGGAGCAAACTGTATTACGAATTAGCATTCTACGCCTCAAGGTACATAGAAATATGATGACCAGCTCTTTTACCAATTTTTTTTTGTGTGTGCCTGCGTAGCCATATCAGTATCAAGTATATGAAACATACAGAACTATAAATCG
This sequence comes from Stenurella melanura, assembly GCA_963583905.1. NCBI lineage: Eukaryota > Metazoa > Arthropoda > Insecta > Coleoptera > Cerambycidae > Stenurella > Stenurella melanura. The sequence goes on from OY757309.1 coordinate 203,484,067, forward strand.
ATATAGTAGAAAATTTACGAATCTACATGCTATTAAAATGCTGCATAATTATTTTCGAATCTTTCGAACATGTTTTTTTAAATATTAATGCCGTATTTATATTACATCTGGGGAGTGTAGCCATAACTATTTCAGCACTCAACCCGGGCATGGGCAAGCATCAGCTGAGACTCGGCCTCAGAAGAGTCAACCGCGACTAGCCGTGTTGTCTTCCACAATCCCGATCTAGCCCATTGCTACCTTCTCACAAACACATTAGCAACGTCAGTACACATTCATACCCTAGACAGGAGTCGATTCTAGTACTCCGTGCTTTCAAATCCAGCTATTTATACATTTTTTAACATATTCACACTCTTATAATTCTTAACTTAATGTTTCATATCTATTGGCCCGACGCAAAATGCGGTGCTTGTGGTACATTTAATGGTAGGCTTGAGTATCAGTCACAAGTGGTTTTATTTAAAATTATTTCGACGTCATCGGTTATATTAATTTCTTAAATGGCGTTTAAAAATTGTTAAACACAACATTTTATTCACTTTATTTACCTTTTTGCATGTGATTAAATAAGTAACGCCTACCTAATACGGGATTTGTAAAAGCTACTTTAAGAAATTTATCTGTAAAATAACGTGTTTACAACACAAAATGACACTGACAATATAACTGATGACGCCATGAGTTCGTAGTGAATTGATGTAGTGTTTTTGGCGAAACAATTTCACTACAAAATTAAAATTAAGGTATTATTCGACTGTCAAAATCGACTCTCAAAATTCAAGTGTTTTTAACTATAATAAAGCATTATCTTCACAGTGGAAGTGAATTTAAAATTTGCGAAAACACCTAATTGTTATATAGCTGAGTTTGATATTTTCCTCCGATTTGTATGACAAATTACATTCATTTGAAAGATAAGGTTTGTTTTTCGCTTCGTAATTCATTATAATATGGAAATAATGTCTGTCTGCTATAAATCATTTTCTTGTTGCCTTTTTTAGTCATAATTATTATACTCTTCACAAATATAAAATGAAGTGTATATTGCATATGATCGGCACATTTATAAAATCGGTAATATTGCTCTTAGAGAGAAAAATTTCATATCACTGTGTTGGAGAACGAACTCTGAACAGCTTTCAAAATGTCCGTTCGTCTGTCTGTTTGTCTGTCCGTCCGTCACGTTTCTTGTAGGCACGATAACTTAAGAACGAAAAGTTCGATTGTATTGAAATCTGGACAGTAAGTTAGTATTGGCGAGTGGAAGCACCCTATTGAACAAAATCGATCAATAAATAAAAAAGTTACTAATTATTTAAATTTTAAAGAAGTCTGTTTTTTGTTTTGTAATTAAACCAAAAATGTCTAAAACTAATATTATTTGCAAAAAAAACTGCGAAGAGTATTCCATAGATTGCGCAACAATTATATGAATGGTACAGTACAACGAAAAGTATAATCGTTAGCTTGTTTATATCCGAATTTGTGTACGGTCTAGTTTTATAATTTTTTTTCTATCTGTGAAATAATCTTGGTAGACAATAACATATAATTAAGTAAATAAATAAGAAACTTATAGTGATATGCCAGACAATCGTTCTTTCAAATTAGCAATAAAAACCAGTTTTTATTGTTATTGTTTAATATTATTGTCTTATTATTACTAACTGCAATTAATAAAATCAATAATTATTTTTCATTAGTTCTGCGAAAAATATAATTGCAATACCATAAACAATGTGTTTTAAAAAGCGCTAATCTTTCAGTTAACAATCTCGTGATGCGAAATAGTCTTGAACTACATTAACTCGATCACGAATTTCGAAGAAATCGGTATTATATTGGCATGTTTCCACCCCTTAGGAAACCTGCCTTAAAATTCCATGAATTCCAAAATTAAAACAAGAGATAAACACTAACACACCTTATTTAATAATTTACTGAAAACTTTACAATACGTTTATTTACTAAAATACACTTTTACTGACTAAAATGACCTTTAACAATGTTTATTACTTGATATTTACACTCTACTGTTCACTTTGTATCACGAATTTATCTAACCTTAATTCATTTTAAGACTTCCTTCCCGCGTGTTTACATCGACTTATATACTCTACAAAAGGCATCTAGAAGAATTCCAGCAAGGACGGTAACCTTCTTGCGCGGCAATCTAGAATAATGTAGAAATCTCAATCCATCTACAAGCTTCCAGAAAATGTACTACCAATGTCTCAGAGATTGAGCACGTTACAGGCTTTGATGGTATTGCAGTTACCTAGCATCATTTCTACTTAATTTCGGCTGCTACTTATGAGATGTCAACCTCATCCCCTAGGTAGCTTAACGCGTAACAATATATACCATATTGCTAAATTAGAAGATTGTATAGTGACGTATATTATACAATAACTCTGAGGTAAACCATAAGTCATATTTTCTAAATGTAAATTATGGCTGTGGTTTTAATTGTTCGGACAGTTAGACAGTCAACTTATTGGTCAGCATAATCTATTTAATTTTTGAACAAAAAAAAACAACAATATTTTAGACGCAACTTACTAAGATATTTAGATTGAAGCATCATAATATTACATCTGGAAGAGAGCTATAGAGTAATCATTATTGGCACTAGAAAACAGTAGGGCAACAGTGAGACAGCAAGTCAATAATACAATAACTTTAGTAGTATGATGAGAAACAAACATGTCACTAAAATAACAATCGCCATCCTTTGGAGAAGTAAATGCCTCATATATGACTTATTTTAATAACCAGCGAGTAGCAGTTGCAGTAGGGTGTAGCCGATTTCAAATATCTATTCAAATTTGTTCGAATGCGGGACAATTTGCTTTTATGTGGTGCCGCTAAGATTAAAACCCTTTATTTTTAATGCTCAAATAGGTACTTGCATTCGTCAACGCCCTGTAACTTTCACTTGTTTCGCAATATTTGAATTAAAATGCTTCAATGATATTATAAAGTGAAACTGAGATATCGCCTAATTATAGTTGGTTCAAAGTTGAGAGACACATTGTATATTTCAGTTAGGGTATCTCCTACATCTTCCTTTGTGTGCTTAATCAAAAACCTTAGTAATATTTACATCAAAGGCTATAACAATCGCAGTCTACATAAAATATGACAGTTTGCACGCCTCTAGTGATCACCCGGCACAACTGATGTGGCTAAACTTCAATAAAGATTATTTTACCATTCTGTTTTACATGTGTACCAGATTTGAAACAAATATGTCAAAAATAGAAAACGTATACTTTTCTTTAGAACGCGTAAGTATACAGGGTGATTTACCACAACATTACCCGGAAAATAAAATGGTGTACTAGTTTTCTTTGTGGGAAACCCCCTGCAAAATTTTAGAGTGATCCGAAATAATTTAGTACATTTTTTTAATTGAAACTTGTAATGTTACTCTACTGAACCATGGAATTTGGCTACCTTTAATGCTTCAATTGTTTACTCGTATTTACGCGTGCGCAGCTTCGTGCCTTTTTCAAGCGATCAGAAGTTGTTTACGTATGGTCAGTTTCTTTCTGGCTTCTATTTGGATTTTTACATTTTGAAAATTGTACTCGTAGATCGATACCGGTCAATACGCCAGCGTTCACATCGCATGAATACTGCGAAATGATTTTAAATTATAGTGCAGTGAATGAAAATCTTGCAGTCGCTGTACGAGAATATGAGAGAAAATTTCCCGGCAGGCGTGTGCCAAATGAAGGAACAAGGAGCCCAGATATCACCCCTATGGATTTTTTTTGTGGGGTTACATGAAGAGTTTGGTGTACGCTAAGTCAATAGACTCCCTAGAACAGTTACAATAAGCCATTGACAATGCCTCGAATCTAATTCCTGATCAAAGAGACAAATGTGATCGCATACACGAAAATATTATCTGCGCTTAGAACAGTGCATTGAGTGTCAATGGTCCAACATTCGAACATTTTCTTTACTTTTCGTTACTTTTAAGTTTTCTGGTGTGCTGTGTTCTATAAACATTATTTTAATTTTTGGAATTTTTGTTGTGTGATTAAATCCAAAAAGTCGATTCTAACCCCGCCAGCTTCGCTGTCAGTCCCAAGTCTGATAAAAGGGGAGGGAAAGTGATATGGTTGCATCGTGTTACGTCAGATTGGTTAAAGTCATGGGCGGCGCATTTCTACAAAAAAATAAGGTATTTTTTTTGTCATATTTTTTAATTTTTCATGTTTTTAACTCCTTTCGGTGGGGACAACTTATTTATAAATTTTCCGCATGTTGTGGTAATCACTCTGTATATTATATATACAACGAATTATTAACACATGTTACATAGTCAGGTCATATGCCATGAAATTATTCTGGAAGAATTAAACTCTGCAGCACGTGGTGTTGAATTTGAACGATATTTAGATGGCAACAAAAATATGAGGGGATTGAAAGTTTCAGTGGATCTGGGGGGGGGGGGGGTTGTAACTACCTAGGTTAGCACGGCAGACGAATTTTTTTTGTTGAAAAGTTGAGATTTCAAGCAGTTAGAAATTTACTTGACTCTCCACGAACATTAAAATAGATTATATGGATCCTTCGTGAAACGCGTTTGGCTCGTGACTGTCACTTGATTTTAATACACCACTGTCGTTTTCATTTTCTGTAGACGTGAACATCTCAAATGGTTAATTAAGATTGTTTGTTCTTTTCCTCGTTTCGTATTTGTTTACTACCTGTGTAACTTTCCTAGCTTTCTTCAGTCCAGTCCTCTATCAGTAGTAACTTTGTACTCGTAATTCAAAAGTATCGCAAGGTTCTCAGTCCTAAAGTCTTCAAACCTAGTTGGTGATTTTAGACCTTAGTTTGTTGTTCTAATTAATTATATTTTTTGAACACGTATTTTATTGAATATGGTTCAACTATTTTGTTCTTCTCCTGTCATTTGTATTAATGTGTGAATAGATTACTCTAGAGCACGCACGCTGCTTTCAGTTGACTGGATACGGTTTGCACCTCTTTATTTGTTCATTTCCTTATTCGTTTATTTATGTACATTATCCAGCAGAGCAAAATACCAAATTACTGAATTGGAAGAAAAAGAGTACTGAAAGCATAATGTAACTTTAAATAAACAATAATGCAAGCAAATGAACTAAACTATTTAAAAGCATTTAAAGAACACAGTACACGTACTTATTACAATAATGATTATTGATTATAGATGTTGAAAATATCTACACGATCGTATCTCATTAGAAGTGGAGATTTTTTAAATTTGTCCTGAACCCATCCAGTTTAAATAGATGTGTCTGGTGCGAAACAATTCCGTGGGCATGAAAAGGCAGCAAATTAAGTATGTAAGTGTCATCTGCGTATCAATTTGTAGCGTAAGAGATCTTACCATATTCTAACGATACTAACGGGAGCCTCGATAATGATTTAGAATGGGGATAGCTATAGGTGGATATGTTCCATCAACTAATGTGGACTACTTTAAAAATCTATGTTGAATATTTTCAAAATTTTTCGCATTGTTAAGACCTTAATATGATTTATTTATATAAAGGCAAAGTTTGCGATCATAAGCATTACTGAAATTAGAGTTATTTCTAATAAGAAGTCCAAGAAATGTATATGTTTTTTTAATCACTGATTAATATGAGGTGTGAATGACGGATTTTCAAGACATTATATTTTGATGGATTAAAGAATAATTTGTTTTTTATACACCAGCCATTTGTGAAAATCAGACAGTTTTCGTTTCATGAAATTCTAGTAAACAGTTTCAGATCCTAAAAATATGGAAAACAGTTCAATGTGATATCAATAACAGTGTCGTTAATAAACACAATGAACAAAAGTGGGCTCAGATTAGATCTCCGTAGGACATCTGGGTAAAATTTCGAGAGACATATGGACACTTTATAAGATATAGTGGGTTCTTTTGTCAAGGCAAAATGATAAATCATTAACAGAATCATTTGAAAATCCTCAAACGCATAATTTATGTAATAGAATATTATGGTGAACCTATCGAAAGTCTTGAGAAAATCTGTATACATTATATCTATTTAACTATCATCATCGATCGCACCTGATAAATATTTAGTAAAACATAATAAATTGGTAACTGTCCAAAGGTAATATTCAGTTACCGAATAAATAAATTTCCTTTTGGTAACCTTAACAACAGGTCTCTGTGATTTTTAAATCTGTATTTTCATATTATATAACAAAATTGATTGAAATCAAATGAATGTTTTATTCTGCGATATATGTTCTACAATTTCAGTAAACCTATACAAATTAAAAGGTGTATTTTTTTGGTTCACCTCAGAACGTTGCGAACCCAAGTTTCCATTAAATAAAACCATTGTCAATGTAATTTTTTATTAAAAAATAACTAGCCATCATGCCATAGGAAATTGCTCGTTTTCTAAATAAAAAGTAATAATGATGTTGAAGTCAAGATGGTATCCTTACAGTTGTATTTATTATAATGTAACACCTTAGTTCTTTTTGGCAAAATACCTACATTTTGGAATTGGACTATTTCTTTTTCATAACTACATTCAAGAATATTAAGAAACCGGGTAATTCTTCTAATCAATCTTCTTCTAAAACGTAAATTTGGAATTTAAAAAATGAACTAAAGTTATTTTCGTCACTAATGATACATCGACAAAGTTCGTTGGTATTTCTTAGGGCACTGACATAAGCCAAAATGATATGTTATACATATAAATTGAAAATGTTATAGACGTTTTATATACAAGTTTATTACTTTTCATTAACAGCTTTGTAAAAAGTAATTAAGCACAAGCACTCGCTCAGGAATTTCTCAAATTAACCCATAATCGTATTCTTAGTATCCCCACGAATAAAGAGAGTTAAATGTGTGTTGAAATTTTGTAATGCTAAAAGTATGCAGACTATTAAGTGAAAAAAGAAATTTCCAAAAGTTGTTGTCGTTGAGAGTCGTTAAAATGGTCTCTGATGCTTTTTGGGATGAAATAGCAACGTTGTGTTCATCGTCTTGGCGCTCATGCCGACATATCACATACTTGTTCGGGCCGGTAAAAACGAGAACAGCCGTACCGACCGAGTACACGTTTTGCAAACAGCAAGTCGTATATTATATCGGATTGACATATGGATGTGTGCTTGGCGATTATTTTTGAGAACTACATTCCCGTTGGTATGTCTTTATGCTGCCAGTGCACATAATGACGATTTATATGTATTAAACACATCAGCAAAAAAGTTGTTTTACTAGATTTTTTCGTGTTCTTGTTTTCTGCTCGTTTGTTGTTAGCCGTATTTGTTTCATTTTGCCTTACTTATTAGGTAACAAAGAAAAACATTCTCTGTTTGTGGCGTTATAGTTTTATTATACATTTGAACTACTTCGATTTTATATAAGAAGAAGTCATAGAATTAATAGCAGATCTACTTGCAGAATAATGTATTTTCTTGGTTTCAGCTTGCTGCAAAAACAAAATTGGCGACGTTAAAAATAACTAGGATTCCTCCAAGGTTAAATGCCTTATTATTGCAGCCAAATATTTTTACGTCTTTTTAACACAATAACAAACTTTAATATCTCACTTAAGGTTTAATTTAGATGCAAATTTTTACGTCATTTTTTTAACCTGTGTGGCCACATTATTATTCCGTGCATGGTCGACAAATTAAAAACGGATATGTGCAGATTTTATAATAATGAGTTAGCAGAACATATTTCACTGTAATGACGTTGGGACAGCGCGTCAGTTAAGGCCATCATATCTATTATATCATTAAATATCATTTTTATGCGTACCTATAATTAATTCAGGACGACTGGATTAATTAATTTGTGTTATTTTATCTATTACAGGTGGATCGTCTTATTAAGTAGCTCGATCAGAAAAGGAGGAAAAAAATTATGTGTGTACAAGATGTCATTAATTTTTACGTACGCACGCATAAATAGTAAACAAGATTCCCATAACATGTAGCTGAAAATTCTTCCTAAAGTAGCGACAGCCCTCTGAGAATAGCTCCTTCATAGTGGCTTTATTGATTCACAGCCACACAAAAAAAAGTTCTGTCCAGCGAGCATGAGGGTATGGAATCGACAGATTTTTTAACGCTGATTACGAATCCGAAGACGAAAAATTGATCTATCGCGTCAATTTTTCAGGGCGGGCCCGTTAAGGGGTCCCGCGGGGGATTTTTCTAAGTCCGGGCCTCTTGATACTGGTGACCAGAGAAATAGAGTTGGTAGACTCCTGTAGCACTGAGAAGTTGGTAGATATCTCGAACAAGGTCGCTCGCCCCATTTGTGAACCCTGGGCATCTCAGGGTCTGCCCATGATGGGGTGCCGCGGGGGGATTTTCCTAAGTCTGGCCCTCTTGTTGTTGCTGACCACAGAAACAGAGTTGGTAGACTCCTGTAGCACTGAGAAGTTGGTAGAGATCACGGACAAGGTCATTCACCCATCTTCATGCACTCAGCAATCATTCTCGAAACCCCAAAGAGATTGAACATCTCAATTTTATACCACGGAACATATTTTTATGGGAAGGGTGAATACATCGTGGTATGTCACCCAGAAGGGGTGAGAACGTGTGAACCGAATGTGGGAACCATAAACTAATGGAAATGGACAACGGAGCCAATTCCAGAATGAAGGTCCAGTTTTTTTCGATTAGTTAATACACTGTGTGACCCAAATTTCCAGAACCGTTTGGTATTCGTTTATTTACCTTCCAGAATATTTTCGATTCGATTCCTCACTGATTTATGGGACAAATGATGTTGGAAGTCTTCCGAGCCTTAACTAGTCCAGGCATTTCTTTTTTTTGTGGTATCCTTGTCTTTTATCTTCAAATGATCGTCGCAAGGGGGTCGTTTTCTCTTCGCTCTTGGGGCAATGTCTCGCTTCAGATTCCAGCAATAGTCCGCCATCATGTGCTCATCACACCGGCCTTGATGTCTATCTTCCATTTCCCTAAAATCTTGGTGAAAACGTTCACCGTGTTCCTCGCTATAATCACCAAGATTTTTCGGGAACTGGTTAATATGTGAATCAAGGAAATGGAGTTTTAGATTCACCAAGCATTTCTGATTTTGAAAGTTTTTCACCATACCTCTAACTTTTTTCCCGTAGTCGGGGTATTTGTTGGTCCTAAGGAAATTTTCGCAAACGTCCTTGAAACTCGTCCAAACTTTTTTTTCGGGACTTTTCATCGTCTGAATGAATTTTTCGTCTTTCAAAACTTCAAAAGACTCCTTATTTGTGGTCCATCGAATATACCTTCATTCAGTTTCGCCTCAGAAACTTTGGGGAAGGTTTTCTCTATGTGCAGAAAACACTTACCGATCTTGTCTAGAGATTTGATGAACTGCTTCATCAGTCCCAATTTTATATGTAGTGGTGGAAGAAGTATTTCGGACTGAGCCACCAATGGCGGATGGGTGACATTCTCACGGCCAACAGTAAAACTTTCTCTTTTATTCCAAACTTTTACTTTGTAATACTTTTCTCGCTCTACTATGCCATTTACACAAGTAACAAGTGGATTTGGTGTAACCAGATTGTAAGCCGGCCCTGGGATGCCTAGGGTTTGCAAATGGGGCGAGCGACCTTGTCCGTGACTTCTACAACATTTTCAGTACCATATAACTAATTCCGCAAGCCACACCGCAAGGAGACAATGATCAAAAACATCCAATTACCCGATCCCGGGGGTACCAAGCAAACAACCAGGTCGGTACCCTTACCCTAGCCCGTGCCGGCCTCTGACGCTAAGAAAGCATCTCTGGCCTAACACAATCCTGAACTACACAGTTCACACTTCCTTCCGACGAAATCGGAGCACATGATGCTAATTGGTACCCTGGACTTCCGACTAGTCAACACCCCCAAATCCCTTTCAAACTCCGAGAGGGCTCGATAACAGCCGTTCCCTCTCACGACAGACGAAAGACGCTCCCGGGAGCCTATACATGCCAGCGAAGAAAGAAGACCAAGACAGAAGAGCGCCAGAAGAAACGACCCAGCTGGCAGGGTACAACAGCCAGGACCAGGGGAGGTTTGCTAACATCGCCAATACCGTCCGTATTTGCGGGGGGAATAGACGAAAAAGCAGGCCCACCCCTTACGAGGCCGGTCCAGGTCTACAGCGATGATTGGGACAAAGAGCTCAAGCTAGACCCGTAATCATCTGAGACCGTCATCTTTAGTCAAGAATATTGGTGCGCCATAGAACTCTGCCGACTCTGGTCACCAGTTTCCAATGGGCCGGACTAAGGAAAATCCCACCCCGCGGGCCTCTTAATGGCCCGGCCCTGGGATGCCAAGGTTTACAAATGGGGCGAGCGTGACTTCTACAAACATTTACAGTGCTATAGCACTCTGCCGACTCTGTTTCTCTGGTCACCAGCTTCAAAAGACGAAAAATTGATCTATCGTGTCCATTTTTCAGGGCCGGCCCTTTAAGCCCCCCCCCCGGGGGGCTTTTCATAAGTCCGGCTCATAAGTCCGGCCCTTTTGAAGCCCCCCGGGGCCCCTTAAAGGGCCGGCCCTGAAAAATGGACACGATAGATCAATTTTTCGTCTTAGGATTCGTAATCAGCGTTAAAAAATCTGTCGATTTCATACCCCTTTAATTTCTTCGCATTGCTGCACCAGTGAAATGTCATTATTAGTAGTAGATTTAGTGTTCAGTGAAGTATTAGTGCATGGCCACGTCCGCGCACTGCACAGCGCACATCGCACCGCACAGCGCACATCGCACTGCACATCGCACAGTAAAATTAAACAGAACCATTTTAAGTGGGAGTGACAAAATCAGCAACTAGAGCCTCGCACAGGCAAATTAAATAGAACCATTATTTTAAATGAGAGTGACCAAATAAGCAACTTGAGACTGGCACATCGCACGTCGCACAGCCCTCAGTACGGGCGACACCGTTTGTGAACCCCTATTTGCAACAAAAGAAATAAAAATAACTGCAGCAGTCTGATTTTAATATATAAACAATTAGTACAATTTCTTTTATATGCTGACCAGGCTAGGCGGCTAGACAGTAGACACGTTTGTCGCTATAATAATGATATGTAGACGGTAACATATGACATGCCTTATTTCGTGAAATATTTTCCACAATAAATTTCAGATGTCGTTAATAAGGGGTTAGATCCCTTATAAACATAAATATACCACACCTGGTAGACAACCTCCATATGCAAAATCGAGGCTATACCTCTGAAAAAACACAAGACAACATCCATTATCCACCGACATCGCCAGTGCTGGAGCTGGAGATCGAACCTAGTACGCGATAGACAGTGTAACCAAAAGTGTTCGCCATGTAACAGACTAGGTGTAGGCCGGTGCACCACTGTGCCGATTAAATGTTAATGTAAATTAATATTTTTGTGGATGTGCCTATTTTAGGTAAGTATATTTTAATATAAACTAATTCTTTGTATTACGACTAACTACCTGAGGATATCATTTATTAAAAATGCATATTTCATTACATTGATTAATCTCTCAGCATTATATAGAGACCGTACATATATACAGGATGGGCAACTGAAAATGAAACACGCCTGTTTTGAGACACTTAGACTAGTTTCTTTAAAAAACCCTCGGACAGGTCGATTCTTGATCTTTGGAGGACAAATGGTCGAAAAGAGTTTTTTTGTCCCCATGAAAACCATTCTCTAGATTAACTAAGGTGGGGGTGTTGTTTGGGAAAAACACGTCACCTTTTATCTTTTGAACGGCATTTTGATGTCAAATTTGACTTTGTCAGGTCAACTCCTTACCCCAACAACCCCCAACAAAACAACAATTACTGTAAAGCGGTCGAGTGTCCCTCATTTTAAACTACTATTAAATTTGAAAAATTTTAACCGTTTAGTATTCAGGGCAGAAAGGGCTTTCAAATCACTGTATTTGAGTCTCGGGAGGTCTTTATAAACACCGAAGGTAAATAAAAATGTATTGATTACTATTTTTAAATTTAAATTAATAAGCTATTAGCAGTTGTTTAAAATAAAACACGAGCAAAGCTAAAAACATTCGTGCACTTGCATAGAGAATCAGAAGACCTTTCAGATTAGGGGTCACTCGACCACCTTACCGTAATATTTGTTTTTGTTGTGGGTTGTTGGGGGTAGGGGGTTGACCTGAGAAAGTCAAATTTACCATCAAAATGTGCCGTTCAAAAGATAAAAGGTGACGTGTTTCAGGATTTTTTCCAAACCACATCCCCACCTTAATTAACCTAGAGAATGGTTTTCATGGGAACGAAAAAAAAACTGTAAAAAACTAATTTCGACCATGCTGTCGCATAGAGAATTGAAAGACGCTTCAAATGAGGGATCGCTCGATCCCATTTCCGTATTTAAATTCTTGAGTTAGGGGTTGCTGGGGCTAGGGGGTTGATGTGTCACCGTCAAGTTTGACATCAACAGTTGTGCCGCAAAAATCAAGAATCGACCTGTCCGAGCGTTTTTTCAAGAAACTAGTGTAAGTGTCCTGAAGCAGGCGTGTCTCGTTTCAATAGCCAACCCTGTATGTAGTAATCAAATCGTAAAGACACAGTTGCAGAATTGGTTCAAATTCTTGTCATAAATGTTGACAACAGCATTTGCCTTCACTAACTTCCTTCGAACATAATTGAATTGCTGATCGTTATACGACAGACTTCAGCTGTTGACACAAGCTAATTATACCCATTATGTTTAGACCATTATCGACTTACCATTATCCTCAATTGTTACCAATTTTAATACCAATTTCTTCGGAGTTTGGAAGTGCCAGTTAATTAGAATATCTTCTAATTCTAATACTATAAAAGTTGTGTAGGAGGACCATTATTATTTACGTAGTTAAAACTCAGTACGTCTGACAGCTGTTGATAAATTTCCAAGTTGAGAACCTGTTTGTTTTGTATTAAATAGTTAGTTAAATAATTTTTGTTGTGTTACTTTAGTTAGTTCAATAAAAATAACTGCAAAGGATACCGCACGTAATCAGTGAGAAAAAGGTTTTTGGTAAAATTTGTAGAATTTTTGATATGTCATAATTATTTATCCCCTTTGTACCTATTTATTTAAATCCTCGCGAGAACACTTTTTTATCAACAAGGCCTCAAAGAAATCATCTTATTAGTAGAATTACCTATGTAAGTTTAATCCAAAATTAATTTAGTTTTTGAAAAAAAATTGACATACGATTTTTAACACCCTGCATAATATTCGGTTAGCAAAAAACTTCGATTTTGATTTTATAAAGACGTGTGCCGATTTTCTATATCTCTAGATCTAAAGATGATTACTGATTAATTATCTTGTTCCGGTGTACCTCAGGTGTCTGTTCTTGGGTCACTCTTGTTCAATATATTTATCAGTGATATAGCATATGAGCTGGATGTTCATTTTTTAATGTATGCAGATTGCAGATGAAATTAAGCTACTACATAGAATCTCTAACATGAGTGACAGCATTAACTTATAAAACAATATATCTACACTTAACGCTTGGTGTGTCGAGAACAGTCTCACATTCAACGTGCAAAAATGTAATGCAATGACATTTTCCACGAAGGATATTAATTATACATTTAACTACTCTCTAGAAAACGAACCTTTATACTCGACCATCCTCGTTTATAGATCTTGGAGTAATTTTTGACAAAAAAACTCAGCTTTGTCAATCATATACGCATGTTAATTTGCGACGTAAATAGAACACTTGATTTTATTATACACAATGTGCGTGATTTTTCAAATATCTCAACGTTAAAACTATTTTTCTTTTTTGCGTACTAGACTAGAGTATGCGTCTCTTGTTTGGCCGCCCTGCTGTAGCATTCATAGTCTTAAATTTCTATATCTAAAATCTCATGATATGCATCCACGAATTAATTTTCTACGAAGCGATTTACTTCAGATGTTTTCTATAAGTAACCTATATTAAAGACCCAACGACTTTGCCATACATTTTTTAAAAAAGGTGATTCATTATGATGTTGACTGTAGTGAGATACTCCAGAGAATAAGTTTCCATATTCCGCGAATAAATTCAAGACAAAACCAAACTTTCTACCTTGGTATAGCCCCGAATAATAATAATACTTTAAAGTTTTCATATAATATAGTTTTTCTTCAATATTCCACTGCTCTAACTTTCTTTTATTATTATCTCGCCATGCCGTTATTTTTCTAAAGCAAAATATCTTAAATTTTTAATAAGTTCAAAAAGTAAAGTTAAAATATCACAAAATGTTCCTAACCATTCTCTCTGCATACCAGATAACTATGCGTTTTTAAATATTACTAAATTAATTATTACTCCATATATTATGCGAATTAAACATAGATAGGTAGGATTTTCATAACAGAGTGCTTACGTTGGCTCATTTTTGAAACAGGACGGAAAGTTGTGAATTTAATTTCACGGCAACTGTGCTGAGATGGAAAAGTTTGAGGTATGTTCTCTAGGCATTTAGATTGTATGATACGTACTGAGTAAGATAAATTTATTTATGCTCTAGAAATAGCAGCTATCTATTTTATATCTAGTTATTTTCAAGATGAATTTGGTTGATAAACAATGACACATGGCGTCGAACGAGGGTCAACTAAATAATTTATTTGCATTGTTGTCTCAATTTTTTTGAGTACCTATTGAATAAAGTGAAATATTACTCTGATAAAAAGCAGCGTAGGTACATTCAGCCGTCCAGACATACACCGCCACAGTTTGGATAGTTTAATCTTAGCAATAATGTTGTGTAGTAGACATACATGTGGAATTTATCGCTTGAAATAGCGTCTCTTATGTTGAAATATAGCTTATAGTAAATCGCATCAGCACATATAATCCCGCAATATTTCTCTAAAGTGAAACAACATTTCGGACGTTGAACATATACGTCTCTCTTGCGTATTTGCATTTTCAATTTATCAACATCATCAAAACTAGTCCCGGCACGGCCATAAGATTCAAGGAAACCACTTGTCTTAATACTGTCAAATATTAAACAATTAATAATTTAGTGAAGTGGTCATCACGAGTTATTGACCCGCATACAAAACAAAGACCGTTTAAATGCCGAGTTTGAAATGTTTGGAGATTTGCTACCGTTCCAAATTATATGTCTTTATAAAAGTCCATTTGTACAATTAAAAAGTACGTTTAATGATAACATTTAAATGCGGACGGTGACTGTGGTAATTATTTAGCCAGCTCCGTGGCAAAAACTTCGATACGCAGACGGCAACGTTAATTGCTCTGGCCTGAACCAATTATCTGACCAACTACACTCACATCTACCATCTAAATCTCACTGGAAACGTCACATTTTTTCAACCCATCATTGTTGAACTTCACTTCAATACGGAAATTTTATATTGTGTCCGAGGCAACAAAGTCGTTTTAACATTTACGTACAGAACAAAAAGTTTATTCTTCTTTGAAATCTGTTTATTATACTAATGCTCAGACAACCAAGGGCAGGAATAAGAAATTATTGTATAAAAGCCAAGTTAACATTGACTACTAACAAATTTAAAATTCAAGTTGTTTATGAATCAGTAGTTAGACGACGATTCTATTATTATTCTAGTTCCATCGTGTCATCCGTTTACGTAGAATGCAACTTAAAACAACCTTATTTCTATTAATTAGACTTAATTAACATTTTTAACCATATATAGGTTATTTTGATTTCTTCAGTAAACTAGAGACTAGCGAATAGCCCGAGAGCTCACGACACCGAGGGTGAAAGAGCTTTCCAAAATATAATATTTATTTTTTAGCTTATTAAAAAATAATGGAGAGCATCTTTAAGAGAAAGTGTGCCGAGTTCGGTGAAAGACGCATGTTTCGTGGCTCCTACGGGATATCGAGATGAATCCGGATAAAGCGGCAACAAAACGCCGAAATTGTACTGAATTGAAGCGTAAACAATTCTGTATTGATTGATATAAATTGGCGTGAGTATGGCTATTTCATATAGTTGATATTTGATTAAATTATGTTGGTTGAATAAAGCAACACAAAATAGTGTATATAGACACCCGAGAAAAGTGTATTGCTTGAGTGCTTCAACGTAAAATCTATATCTGGATTCGTCCCTTCTTGAAGTGGGCGATATAAAATAAGCAACAGCCAGCCAGATGTGTGAATGAAACAGATAAGTTTTTGTTTATGTAGCATTTGCATTGGTTTATTTATGTCTTTATTAAATTTTTAACAAGAATTGGAAATCAAAATTGAAAAGATATTAAACATAATATATAGGTAATAAACATAATACATAGGTGATGAAATGGAAAAACTGCCCGAAATTGAAACCGATTGTTTCAAGGAAATGACATACAGGGTGAGCAAACTGTCCCTCCGGACCTCTTTTCTCATAACGGGCAAAAAAATTGTTACCGCGAGATAGGGCACAGCAACTCCACCGTAGATGGATATTTACTTGTGGAGCGGTTAATAAAAAATAAAAAAGAAAGGGAAAACAGCAAAAAATATATAAAAAAGCTGCCAGATTCAGAGACAGAAGAAACAGAAAAATAAGGAGATGACGATAGATGGAAACTTAAATGAAGCATGGAAACTGAAAAGAAGAATCTCGCAAACAACTGCACCACACCCCAGCCGTTGATGACAAATGGAAATTTAACAGAAGTATGGAAACTTAAAAGAAGCATCTCTCAAACACCTACACTTCCCATCCTATATTCCCACCCTATGCGTCTCTCGCTGTTGACAACAAGCATGTCCAATGTCCAACCCGGCGTATGCAACCGGTCCGGCGGTATATAAAACATCCGAGATTTGCATCCGGCACGCGGTTTTTATAGGATGGGAAGTGTAGGTATTTGTAAGATGCTTCTTTTAAGTTTCCATGTTTCTTTTTTAGTTTCCATCTGTCATCATCGGATGGGAAGTAAAGGCCAGATGCTTCTTCTTAGTTTCCATGCTTCTTTTAAGTTTGTATCTATCATCATCTCCTTATTTATTCTTCTTCTAAGTCTTCTGTTTTCGAATCCAGTAGTGTCTTCTTCCGCCCGCTTACGTCGACTTCGTTTGTCTGCCATGATATACATACATTCGCTCCCCGCAGGGGGCTTTTTTAACCGTTCCACAAGTAAATATCCATTTACGGTAGAGGTGCAAGAAAGAGCCCCAAATCGCGGTAGAAAGAGCTTTCTACAGCGGGTTATGAGAAAGAGGCCCGAGAGAATATTTTGCACACTCTATATTAGTTTGTATTTGTTGTAATTACTTTCAACTGCCGCTTTACAATTCCGGGTATTTTTCTATTTCATTACCTATATTTAATACGTGTTCAATTTTCCTTTTATTTTTTTTCCATTTTAATAAAGAAATAAACAAATAAATAAACTAATACACAACAAAACTTATATCTTTTCATCCACAGCTGGCTGTCTAGATTGCCTTATAAACACATATGCTGCTCTCATCCACTTGAAAAGGGACCCAGGTATAAATCCAGCTATAGGAACTGCAATAATAATCACATGTTTACTTTATTTTTGATACTATTAACAAACACTTTACAGTAATTTTTTCAATTATTAATTTGGTGTGTGCTTCGTTCTTCTATTATTACGCTTCGTTTTACGCAGAATTTTGTAATCTACCAATGACATATTTTATCGAGTTTAATGGAGTTTCAACCGGTTCTTTTCGCGTTTTTTTAAAGAGAATTACACTGAACATCTGCCCTCGACTACCATCAAGCTGACTCCGCAAAAACATTTTTCATATCACTGTGTTGGAATTAAAATGTCAGTTCATATCTATCTATCCGTCCGTCACGTTTCTTGTTAGTACCTACGATACCTTTAGAAGGAAAAGCCCGATTGTATTGTTTGAACAGTAAATTATTGTTGGCTAGAGGAAGAGTCCTATTGATTTTCAACGAAATTGATTAGCAAATAAGAAAGTACTTATTTGAAAATCATTTTTTTGTGTTTTGTAATGAAACAAAAAAAAAGTCTGAAACGAAAACAATTCCACGCCTCTTCGCAAATACAAAATGAAGAGTATATTGCATTTGATCGGCACATTTTTAAAACCGGTATTATCGCCCGTAGATGGAAAATCTCTCATATCACTATATTGGTGACTGTAAAGATGTCCGTTCGTATGTCTGTCTGTCAGTTACGTTTCTTGTTAATTCATCTAAGTGAAGGGACCTCTTATCTTTAACGTTATATATAAACGGTATTTTTACTATTTTAAAAAGTTGATCAAATGTTCATCATTAAAAGTCGATACTGTTTGTAATTATAAATATAGGTACTTTTTTTTATAGCTTTCTGTCATAGACCATACAGTCAGTCACAAAAGAGCAATTTATAATATGGAATACTAAAACAAAACCTAACACAAAATTAATAGAGAGAATATAGGTACTTTATAATTCACATATTTTTGTATCACCTTTGTTCACTGTTTAAGAGATACAACCGGTAACAATCAATACTATATAAACGTTTTGGGATATATAAACCTTGTTTGTTTAATATACTGTTATTTTGAACCAACAGTGTCGATTAGGAACATTATTTAAGTAGTAATAAATTTCTGTAATACTCGTAAAATAGTTTGATAGCAATAACAATAAAACTATCAAATTGTGGGTAGTGGAGACCTAAATTTCAGAAGATTAAATATGAATAATGTATTAACGTAAATAAACAACACTATCGGACATTTTCTAGTATTACTATAATAAAAATTCCTTTGTATAGTTTCAGCTTCTCGAACGTACAATGTGAAAACTTTACAGAATTTCGTCAACACCTGATCGGTCATCATAAAACTGAGTAAACATTTGACTTGATATTGAGATGTAAATTGGATACAGGACGCTCTTAGTGTTAATACGTGTGTTTGTAGAACTTGATTCTATAATAGAGCCACATTCCATGCCTGGAAGAAGTTTAAAGACGACGCCAAACATTTTGAAATTATGTGAGGTTACCAGAGTATGGTTAAACAGCTTAAAAATCATGAATATAATTAAGATATATTTATGTGTGAATTTATATGAGTTAATCGTGTCGTGCAGGTAGGAATTATCTGATTGATTTTTATTGGCGTCTAAGTAGATATCGATGTTAAACGTCGCTGGATGAATTGTAATATTATTCATTCTGATTGGGGATAATTCTAATTATATATGACCATCTCAATACCAGTATTTTTTATCAAAGTGTACTATCTGTATATTATGTCAGAAATTGGAGTGCTTTAAATTATCATTAGCCTAAATATGCCCAAGAGATATAAAACGATTTGTCAAATTACAGTAATTTAATTTTTGTTTCAAATTCCCACACTAGTCAAGAACCTGCACATATGTTTTGTGACAGGTACTCTATTCTAGTCGGTCTCCTTTTGCTGTATGTTGCGTCCTATAGCATGTGCCTGTTAAGTTGCATTTATATGAGGCAATAAGTAACCTGATGCAATAAGAAGACTAGCCATAAAATGTAGAGAACCGTGTTATTAAGTGGAATGGATTGGATAATGACTTGATGCCGTTGCATCGTCACAGACTGCCTATCTATACAGTGTCAATATTGGATTGGAGGTCTTACTCGACTGGCTCACCTATTGGTCACGTGTAAATGCAGCTTTAGGCACAAAAACTTAACAAAGCCATTTCTCATTATCGACCAAGCGTCAGACGAAAGAAGGACAAAATGCGTCAAAGTAAAGTAGAAGGTTGCTGTTTTCTTATCGACAGATTTTGTGATTTTGAACATGTACTTAGATTGTTAGATTGGCAAATAAAAGTATCTTCTGCTTATTTTATTCGAGCCAAAAGGATTTTGAAAAAGTAGTTTTTGTTCGATAATTTTTTACCTGAAAAAATATTTCAGATAAAACTTGTAGGCAATAAAATAATCTGACGACATGTTCAATCTCGATGTCAACCCCTCCACCACCTTCACTCCATTATTGAAGATGCTGATAAAATTAAATTTAGATATTCATTTGAAAGGGCATAGCTGGGTTTCCATGTTGAACCTGCCCCCCAAAGGAAATAAAATTTCTTATCAACTATTCTAAAGAATTTGACCTACATACATTTTTGCCAAATTTTCAACCAGATAGCCGCCATACTGGATGAGTAATGGTGGATTACATAATATTCGTTTTTCGTTAATTTTAACTAAACTAACGAAGAAAAAATTCTGAAAAAAATCATGAGAGTGCTATACATGATAATACACATGTGTGAATTTTCCATCGCAAAGTTCGCGAAAAAAAAAATTTTGTAAATTTTTTACTTCCGATGCGTCTTTTAAAGATACGTATGCTATAATTTTTTCAGATTTCTCAAAAAAGTCCACGATACTTAAATAAATTCATAACTTCAAAGATCGTCATTTTCCATCGTATCGGTGTCAATCAGACCAGGATTTTGAACAATTTTAACTGATGAGATATTCATTCGATTGGAGGAGGCATTAGGAATATTTGGAAGGTTGGTATTTCATGAATATTAATTAGTTATAATATTCACCCAACATTTTTCATTTTAATTTTTTTAGTTTACAATAAATCGTAGATTTAAATTGGAAAACTTCAAAAAAATATCAAATTATGATAGCACCCACGAATCACTTACGAATTTTATTATTAAATATTTAAAAAAAAAATACAAAAGTTTTTTTTAATGGTTTTTTCTGCAAATACCCACTTTATTGTTGAATGAAATAATAAATTTGAAATGAATAAAATTTTCTATGCCATTTTTAATAGTTACTTTTAATTGGTTTCATTGTCACAACAATGAACTTTTCAGCAAGAACTCATTAAGAAAATTGCAAACAAAATTAAAGTACATCTATCAAAACTTTTTAAATTTTATGGTACCACAAAATGATGATGCATTTTCTACATAACTATGGATATACATTATACATACTTGACATATACTACATAATTATTATACATAACGTACTCTTTATCTTATACAGTACGACTGAATAGTTATATTATTATTAGATGAGTACATTTTTTGAGCCACTGGAATCATTAAAAAAAACGTTTCATACTTGCCAAAAATTGTTAATATAAGAATAAGAATGAATTTGTTGAATGCTATTACACCAAACAAGTATTATCGTTAATAACAATATTATTTTTTGATAAACGTGAGGTTATACTATTCTATCTCAGTCATCATCACTATCTTTATTGATTGCCGCTGGTACGTTTTCAGCAATAAATAATTTACTTAATATTTCTGCTGGTTTTAGAATTTTTGAATTTCTGTACGTTTGCCATTAGGATAAATAATCAAGTCTCGTTAGGTAAATTGTTCAAAATCAATTATAATTCACTAAACAACGAAAGGTTTGAAGAATGAGTCAACTATTAAGCGATGAAAAATATTTGCGACCTGCTCTGATTGACCGATACCATGGGAAATGACGATCTTTGAAGTTATTAATTTATTTAAGTATCGCGGAATTTTTTGAAAAATCTGAAAAAATTATAGCGTACGTATCTCTAAAAGACGCATCGGTAGTAAAGAGTTTGAAGTTGAACGAGATTGTTAACAATTGTTAACAACGAGATTGTTAACAATTTTTTTATTGCGACTTTGCGGTTGGAAAATTCGCAAAAAATTCACACAAGTCTAGTATCTATAGCATTTTCATGAATTTTTTCAGAATTTTTGCTTCGTTAGTTTAGATAAAATTAACGAAAAACAAAAATTACATAATCCACCATTATTCATCAAATATGGCGGCTATCGGGTTGAAAATTTGGCAAATTCTTGAATAGTTGATAAGAAATTTAATTTACTTTGGGGGCAGTTTCAACATGGAAACCCGGCTATGCCCTTTGGTAGAAGTATGTATTACAACGACATCTGGAACTAGGTTATACTTTGAGATGATTCCGATGATGAATTAGAGAAAACAAGTAGAGCAAGCTAATAAAAGTCCAGAATCTTAATTTTTGGAGTATATACTAGAAACCATGTCTCAAATTTTTTATGACATCCGACTCAAATATTATTGAAATTCTTTGACCAATTATTTAAACATACTAGAGTGCATAGTCAAGATGTTTTCCTTTAAAGACAGTTGGACGGAAAATTTAGATGTGGAAGTAGTGATTCCTAAGGCGGCGGTTTTTAATTGTCAGTACATAAATAATATTTACAAAATCCTTAAGAAAATACTTAATTCTAATTTATTTTTGATTATTTATAAATAAGCAATATTAAAAAGTGCCATTTAGATTGATGTTCTAATGATCTCTATAGAGACAATTAATTTGTCTAGTATTTCCGTGTGCTAATTATTAATAGTAACAGTTTATGTCAAAATAAAAAACTGATTTTATATTGATGTAGTAGGTATGAGAGTTAGCCAATATGCTATTAAAGTTACAAAATCCTTATATGAGCTAAGAATAACACGGACTGTGACACATCCTGTCTCTTAAATTGTGTGCTTTATTGCGGAACGATCAATAAAATAGCTGAAACTGACTCCAGGAAATAGGCACTAAGTAACAGAAACCTCAATTTCTAGACGAAATTCATGAGGACCATAATTTATGATTTGTCGTAACGTTATATCTTGAAATAACTTTAACTTTGAAGCAGCCTCCGTACTATGTTCAAACCAAACGCTGAGTGATATATAGACATGTCCGTAAGAATGCGGCTGACAATACAAAGCCAGGACATCGTGACAAAAACCAGCCCAATCACGGCCGTATCGAGTCGACGGGGAGGCAAAATGCTGATCAGTCGTATTGACAGCACAATCCGACTGATAAATGGACATACACCAATGTTGGTATGACTGGCAACAACCTCAACAGACACACTACATACACCTGTGATTTGATAATGGAAATTGACGTAAACATTTTTTTTATATTTGGATGTATGTTTATGTAATATAACCTTGATATATTGCGGAATTCCATATTGTTGAACGTCTTGAGAAAAGTACTCTGTACCAAAAAGGTATCACAACAATAACTAGATATTTTAAATATTAATCTAGATTTGGATTCTCAGATAGTCCAGTTTCTTGCCTTCAAAATAGATTACACAAGGCCCCTTGAAACCAGTGTTGTACAGGGTATGATCAAAAAGATGTCGACATATATTTTAGCATCGTACATACGGAGCAAGAGGACAAAGTGATTTGTTCTGAAGATTTCGTTGATAACTGGTATCTCGACTATCAAAGTCGTGCGAGCACGTCTTCGAACTCTTTTAAATACCCGAAAGATGTTGCAGATAACATACTATTTCTCCACGCATCCCGTGGATATGACAAAACTTCTGCATTTTTTAGACGAGCAAAATTTGTTAAATTATTACAAAAATCTGCAAGGTTACAAAAGGACGTGGAATCTTTTAAAGGCCTCAATTCTCACTCTGATATTGTAGATATAGCATATCAAAATATTATGTTAAAAAAATTGTACTTACTCCGCCTCAGATTTTTTATAAGATTTTTCAACCCCTCCATTTTTAAAGGGGTTAATAAAATAAAATTGAGGTATTCACTTGAAATTGGGTACACGTATGTATTATAATGACATCTGGAACTGGATTATATTTTGAGATGATTCCGTTGAATGGGTGGGAGGAAAATAGGGGAAAATGAATAAAGCAAGCTGGTAAGAGTAGAGAAACTTGATAATTGGTGTATATACTAGAAGCCGAGGCCTCAGATTTCTTTATAATATTTTTCAACGCCTCAAATTTTTATGATATATACCTCATATATTATTAAAATTCTATGATCAGTTACTTCCACGTACTAGAGTGCTAATCTAGCTAAGATGTTTTGTTTTCAAGAGATTTTAATGAAAAATCTGGATGAGGAAGTAGCGATTCCGTAGGCAGAGGATTTTTTATACTTACTTATCAAATATGAAAGTAGTTTATACTTAAAAAGAGACACTAAACATTTTATTCGTGGTATGTTCAGCAACAGAAATTGATACGATTTACAAGAAATTATTATTTTCTTTTTTTAAATAATTAAATAAAATATACGTGCAGTGTGATGATAACTGCAAGGTATTTTATATCGTTCAAGAAAATATATTGAAAGTCGTAACTATTAACTCCTCCCTATATGGGTAACACATAGGGTAACTGTAGTTTGCTCTAGATATGGGTACATACAATAAAATAAAGTTAAGTATATCAACTTGTTTTCCCTTATTCTTACGGGCACGGGCATCGCGACCTTATTTAACTATGGAATTGTTTTGTAAAAAATTTGTACATCTCCGTTAAAGAATAAAACTTATCAGAAAATTCTCTATGAAGCAAAATGTGTATTTGAGGGGTTTCAAAGTAAAAGACCAGCAAATGTTACAAGAAGATGCATTTAAAATTAACGTTATAAATTTCTAAAAACCTGGAGGTTTTTTTTTCATGTTTGTACATTGGCTTCTCTGGAAGAGTTTAAGCGACTTCTACGAAATCCTTTGCAAACTGTAGAGTATGACTCATATTAGTTTCACCAAGATATGTCTAGTATAAGATGAGGAAATATTCGGAAAGAAATACTTTATATTCGAGAATATACGAGATTGTGGCGGAGGCGCCAATTGGTGTTAAATAGTTAGATATTTTCGGTTGATACTAAATCTGATGTCAAAAATATTCAAAATGGCGAATCGAAAAGGGCTGCCATATTGCATTTTGTAGATTTTCATGAAATTGGGCCTTTAAAAAAGGAGAACATTGTTTTTTTTTAATCGGCCCATATTTAGTGTAGGTCTTTAGTGAAAACATACAGAGTTGTCACTCTGAAAAGGCGTTTAATTAAGAAAATGGTGGAGAAAAATAAACAATATTGATTATGTACTTAACCTCATTGCACCTCATAAAAGTGAACTGAGTCATATTCGAGCCAAATGTTAATCACGTAGATACATGCAGTTGGCCATGCCCGTAAATAAAAACTTATTTACAATCATTTATTCCATCATACATTTACAGACATCAAGTTACTACATGAAATGAATTATGTGTTTCTGATTAATTATAATTAAAAAAATAAAATCCATGCAACATGTCGCTGTCAATATAATAAATGGAGGACCATAACTTTCTCTATATTCGTGTCAGTTTTGACATGCTTCTTATGCTTGATATCATGATATAATAGGGTGGTTCTTATTTTTCAACTTTAGATTTTTTTGGGACGCCCCCTGATGAGAAAGAAAAGTGTGCAAAATCCAATCAGATAAAGGGAACTCTTGCCTCAAAGCACTTGAATATCACGAAATTAGATGATGAAAATAATGCAAATCCAATAATAAGAGTTTTGCAATGTAGTCTTTGATTTTGGAAACCTTTTCATTATTATTATACCCACTCAAACTTCCATTCCAGGAATTCTTTATAACGGTAAACGACTGTTATACGCCTTAAAAATGAGTTCCAGGCGCTTTTCGCCATGCCAGGTGGATGACTGCGTGATTTTTCCTTTACGTGAAGAATTCACATTCACAGAAAAAGAGGAAACTGGAATCCGTGATGTTTGTGTCTATCTTGCAAGTTTATATGTAAAGACTTAAACTAACGCACCAAATCCGATTCAAGCTCCACGAGAAGACTTGCGTATAAAAACGACACTATCAAACACATTACTGTTGCAAGTATTAAAGTGTAAAGAGACCTTAAACATGCCTCCATCTGCTGAGATAAAAACAGTTTACAATGCTACCAGAAAGTTTTATAAATCATATGAACAAGGGACTTGAGGGAGTGATCGTTGATACGTCTGCATATACTCGTATCTCGATATGAAAAGGGCAGCAACGTTGGGCGCGGTTAGTGCTTGGATGGGAGTTCAAGGAAATACAGCGTTCTCGCTTCACCTTCTAACGGCTTGTGCATCACCGCTTACGTAGAAGGTATGTAACTTTATGCGGGAGTTACATAGCGGATAAAGCTGATAACAATGAAACACAAAAGTTTGTTTTACAAGCAGTTTCGCACTATCGACGTAAATATTTAGTCTCAAAAAATCACTTTATCAAAAGATTTTTCATCATGTTATTTTAATTCTTATTTCATTCGTATTCTAATTGTATGTGGTTTTTAAAATAACTATTTTAAATTTTTTCAATTTCAGCACATGTTGCCTTTATTTGATTTGATTGGATTGAGATTTTACATGAATTATATTCTCATCAAGTGGAAGAAATGTAAAGATTTTTTTCATGTACATATAGCTAAGGACCACCCTAATGATACAGGTTATACTGGTTATTACCGCAGACTTACATACTAGATATTGTTGAAGTTGTAGTTAAAAATAGTTTGTTTGAATAAATTTGTTTTATGTAGGTCCAGTGATGAATTCAAGTATATTCAAAATGACAAAACCACAAAAATCAGTTCTGGGGGTGCCGCGCAACCCCCCCAAAAAACCACCCCGTCGGTGAAAAAAGCCTTATTTTACTAATAACTTGTTAACCGTTGAAGATATAAAAAACTGCTCATCTTAAAAAGAAAGCTTGACTAATTGCCTAAAAAAAATCCTTTTGAAATTTTCTTCCTTAATATATCATGGTTTTCAAGAAAACTGATAATGACAAAAATTGCAAAATTTGCATTTTTAATGCGCGCGAATTTTCGTTTATTTGAAATTTTTTGCGCGCGGCCTATAGAATAAATTGAATTGCTCAAAATCCAAACAAGCTAGCAAAAAAATTCAAAATGGGTTTTAAAGGGGATACAAAATACTCTTTTGTGTTGCCATTTTTGACGGCTATTTATATTTATTAGTATATAAAAATAACAATATAATATAGTTATTTCTTGCATTTTTGTGCATCTAATTATTCACAGACCCATAAAAAATAACTGACTATAATATAAGTTATAAATACATTACCTTTTAGTTCAAGGCGGTACTTCAATGCAGAATAAGTTAGGAATAAGTTAGGAATAAAAATATTCACATTTACTTTAGCAGCATATTAAAGTTAGCTAAAAAAAATCCAAAAAAGACTGCATATTCAATTTTTTGATAATATTTTTAAAATACAATGTTTTAAGTATTAAATGATTAGAAACAATAGCTATATGATACATAAACTGAAAAAAAAAATTTTTGAGCTAAATTTTAGAGATGTTTGGGTCTTTTTTTATTTTTAGGAAACAATAAAAAATTGGCCAAAATTTGTCTAACTTCAACATGTTGATAAATTTGTAAATGTGAATATTTTTATTCCTAACTTTTTCTGCATTGAAGTACTACCTTAAACTAAAAGATAATGCATTTATAACTTATGTTAAAGTCAGCAATTTTTTATGGGCCTGTGAATAGTTAAAAGTGCAAAAAATTAAGAGGTAACTGTATTTTATTGTTATTTTTATATACTAATAGATATCAATAGCCATCAAAAATGGAAACACAAGAAAGTATTCTATATCCCCTTTAAAACCCATTTTGAGTTTTCTTCCTACCATGTTTGGTTTTCGAGCAATTCAATTTTTTCTATAGGCCGCGCGCAAAGAATTTCAAAAAAACGAAAATTAGTGCGCATTAAAAATACAAATTTCGCAATTTTTTTCAATATCGATTTTCTCGAAAACCATGACATATACAAGAAAATTACAAGAGTACTTTCTCTTAGGCAATTAGTCAAGCTTTCTTTTTACGATGAGAAATTTTTTTATATCTTCAACGGTTAACGAGTATCAGTAAAATAAGGTTTTTTTCACCAAAGGGGTAGTTCTTTGAGGGGGTTGCGCAGTACCCTCAGAACTGATTTTTGTGGCTTTGTGATGTATAATCCCTACACCAACAGTTGCTGAAGGAGAATCTTAGATAACTTTTTTTGTTATGGAAATATTTATAATTATTGGACTATGTATGTAAAATATGTGAGATATTTTCATAAAAACGTTCAGAGTAATATATTATGCTGAAGTGCTACCAAAAAAAGTTTAGAATACTTTAATCCACCTTCTTCAGTCATCTATTACAACCATTAAACAAGGGACAAACTAATAAGATTCAATTAAATTTTATTAATGTCACCATCACCTGTCCATATTTGGTAAAGAAATAACATAAAGGAAAGCGAGGCAGATGTAGTCACTTATATTAAGACGTAAAAATTTCAATCGCTGAATTATGGGCAGATTCGATATTTTACCATTGTAATTAAGAAAAACCTACAGACAATATGGTTGTAGCCTTACCTTTATGCCTTCATTATTTATTGCGAATTGTCACCAGCCTACAGCTTTTTGATTATAACAAGTTGCAAGACTGGTCCTATATAATTATTACTGGAGTAACATTCTATTAAAACACCTACCACTGTGAATAAGTCATACGTAAGTCTTATTGCTGAAATTCATTTGTTTCTTATAGATAAAATCCTCGAGCGACTGGTAATGGTTTCATTCTATGCGTTTTCATTTCCTGTTACTTCTAAATTATTGGATAAGGATAGGTATACTTGTATCATTAGTATCATGTTTGTACTGGGGCAATCCTTCATAGAGTTAACATTATTTGACACTGAATTATTTACTATCGAAATAATTGAAGTACATGGCACCATGGCAGTGATTATTATACACTGCTGGCCATGCCTATCCATTCAAATGTGATTGTAATGCATTAGGCGAGAGCAAAACTATTTTTAATGATGTTAGAAAAAGAAGTAAGATTTCCGCGGATGTCGCATGGACAGATTCTATTTTTACGTGCGTTCATGTGTTTGATTTTCAGGACTTACAGTATAATATACCTTAAGGGACGGAAAAGGTAACAGTCGACACCATGGAACGATAAGGCTAAAAATTAGCTTTCAGATAAATAAAACAAATATTAATTTTTGCTCCTATACTTGCATCACCTGATTTATCCCAGGAATTTTGCATTCAATCTGATAGTAGTGCGTTTGACGCAGGTTCAGTGCTTACCCAAACTATAGAGGGGGTTGAAAAGGTAATTGCCTATGCGAGCAGAAGTTTGTTAAGGGCTGAGCGTAATTACTTAACTTGTGAACGGGAAATGTTAGGGGTATTGCATGGAATAGAGACTTTTGCCGGATATGTACAGGAGGGTTCACCTTAAGGTCCTCACTGACCATTCTAGTTCGAGATATTTAAGCAAACTGTTAAATCCAACCGGGCGTTTGTCTCGATGGGCACTCAAACTCTCCATGTATGACTTTAAGATCATTCACAGAAAGGGTACTCTACATGTAGTCCCTGATGCTTTGTCGCGTTCAGCACCAGTAGCAGAAATTGATACTTTGGGTATTTCTTTAGATAACCTCGAGCCTTGGGGACAGAATTATGAAAAATCCACATAAGTTTCTTCAGTGGATGGCCAAAGATGGATATCTTTTCAAACATACCAAGCATAAAATAATTGCGTACATGTTTCAGAACAGAAATTAGTAGTTCCTCTAGCAGAAAGTTATGGTTGACCGCCACGAGAATGAAAATTCTGGGTTTTTAGGTTATTATAAAACGCTACAGAAAATTGTAGAAAAGTTTATTTGCCTAAAATGCGAAAGGACAGACTAATGTACATTCGAAAATGTGAAATCTGCGGCAGAGTAAAGTCTCTGAGCACGCAGAGGTTTGGCCAAAGGGTGGCAGAAAAGAGAGCCTCTTCTCCTTTTCAGTTTGTAGCATACGATACTATGGGACCTTTTCCCAGAAGTACGAAGAGCAATAGGTTCTTGTGAGTAGCAGTAGACTATCTCTCTAAATTTGTGATAATGAAACCCGCGCGTGAAGCCACTTCAAAGGCTATCACGACTTTTCTCGAACCAGTATTTTTAACTTATGGCACAATAGCAATCGCTCTATATGCACTTTCCGATAAGATAATACCAAATCTCACATAGCAAAGATGCTCTTAGAAACACGAAGCAATACTATTTACTGTGACTATTAAATAGATTTTTGACCTTGTCCAAAGAATATTCATAGGGAATTGTGAGACGAAATTTACGTTTATTATTTCGGCGAAAGAGAAAATTGGAGAAACTTAACTAAAACGATAAGAGGTCTGAAAAACACATATAGAAATAAATGTTGGATGTGCCTGGAAGAATTATTGCTTAATGTATAAATAATATCACATAAAATTTTCACTAGTTTTATTTCTTATTTTAAAATCTAATCATTTGACATTTTAACATAATATTTGCCAAAATTAATATTAATGTTAAATATATAACAAATTTTATTGACAATATAGCTATATATTTTATTCATTGTATATCGTGAATATTAACGTTGTTTGTGATTTAACCGGTTGGTTCTATTATTCCAAAGAATTATTATATAATTTATTTTCGACTTTAGATTCTTTATAGTCCATAAACTTTTTGCAGTTCAGTGCCCAGTAAATTATACTGTTATTATACTTTTCATAAATATGAAAACAGAGTATATTACATTTGATCGGCATATTTCTAAAATTGCAAATACTTTGTTCATAGAAAAATATCATATAGTTACTGCGTTAGTCATATAATTCTGAACAACTTTCAAAATGTCCGCCTGTCCGTCTATCACTCTTGTTTTACGCACAATAATTCAAGAACGGAGAGCCTGATAATACTGAAATTCAGAAGGTAAGTTGGTGTTACACCGTATTGATTTTGAATTAAGTAGATTAGTAAACAATTAATCATTTAATTCATAGGCAAGGTCTTCTTAAATTTGTGTCTTGAAAATTAAATAGAAATCTGGTAAAATGTTATATTCTATCATACTTCATTTATATATTTTACTAATGTACATCTTATAATGTAATATCTAAGATAATATCAAACCTTCGAAATATGATTTAGGTACAGCTAGACACATTATATTATAGACATTAACTCCCATAAAGCAACGAAATTAATGATGATCTAGTTGTTACGCTTACATTAAAATAATCTCGAAATTCAAGGGTCGCGGGTTCGAAATGTAATCAGATTGAATGTACAGTTCCTGATGTTTATTTAAATTTATTTTATACCGACCAGTATTTCACCCACTAAGTTGGCAGCAAATCAAAATGTCTAAAACAAATATTATTCTTAAAAACATGCAGGGTTTACGGTATAGAATGTGCAGACATTATACAGGTTGTTCCGCATGTACAGAAAAAATATCTACATGGAAAAATGTCACTTTTATCAGAGGACATGTTTGCAGAGACTCCACTGGTCGAGCGATAAAATGAATTTTCTAATTAAAATATGTGCTTTTGAACACATACCATAATTGAAAATAATATCTAAAGCACTTTCCGAGATATTAAGAAATAACGATTTAACAAAAGATAATTCAACACCCCCCCCGTAGCCAAAAATTTAACCCGTTGCGGACATATGTTCATATGAAGTTTTCTTCCTAAAATGGCCTAAGGAATCACACTCTGGAAAATTGGCACATCATTAAGGAACACCCTGTATAACAAGTTCAATAAATTAGTGGAGTATAATGTTATTGTTTTATTATTTAGTCAATAAGGATCATTTATCAAACATATCATTTAATTTGTCTTTGTGTCTACTAAATTATCAAAAACAAAAATAGTAACAAGTTACTCGTTTGAAGTCCTCCACTTGTTTTTATTTATATATCGGCAATAATAAAACAAAGATAAGTAATCCCATTAAGGCTCTTTCATATCTTTACTAAAGAGCTCCCACTTATTGTTAATCTCTGTTAAATATGCATGCGAATGAAAAGATTCAGTGAAGCTAAAGTCCGTCGCTACAATCCTGTGACCATGGGAGGGTGGTTCACTACTGTAAATTCAGAAAATTTAGGACCTGTCTACCGATACAAAAGAGATCATGAGTTTGTTGAAATCCAAAAGATTTCAAGCAATGCGTCAATGTTACAACGGTTGCGTGCTGACATTTCTAGGAAAGGAGATTGTTGAGATGTGCCCATTTTATTCCGTCTTTGAATGAGGGTATATATTTAACGATGTCGTTAAAATGTTTGTTATTTCGGTTGTTCCGGTTTAAAATCCCTAAATAAATCCTACAAATTGCAGAAAATCCGCATCTAAACTATGTTTGTTTATTCTAAATGTACACGTATTAAGTCTCAATAGGAGTGTAAAGGATTTGTTTCTTTTATATTTCGTTCCATTCCTACATTGGTTGTTCGTTTTGTTTCTAAGGTTAGCAATTTACAGGGTGTTATAAAATACAAGGAAATCGTTATGGTTTATTAACATGTTATACGTTGAAAGAAATAAATTCGATTATTTCACTCATTACTATGGAAGTCAAATTAACTTGATCAATACCTGAGATTTTTCGGTCAACCTTAAATGAACATTTTTATATTTTCTTACGTTTCGGTTTTAGTAACCATCGTCAGAGGAAAAACTACAATATTTATATTAAAGTACGATTATTTTACGTAATTTTACAAATTGAATTTTATTACTTACAATTTAAAAATTTTTGTTTACAACTATTTTACCATTTTACGTCTTTTTTTGTTCAAAGTTTTAATGCAATTAAATGTTGAAACAAAAGTATTGCCTACTTTCAGGTCTGTGTTATGTCACTATTGATACAGTTTATTTAATTTATGGATCTAATGGCTGATGGTGGGAAATATGGTATTTTAAGAAAATATCTGGCGGATTTGATGGAAGATGTAAAAATATATGTTGTGTCATAATATCCCCTTTTTAGTTAATTTAATAAGTTAAAATTTGTTTCACTTAAATTCTCTATATCAGTGCGATTGTTTATTGCGTTGTTATGTCTTTTAATTTGTATCATTTCATGTATTGTCCTTCGATGATAATTTGGTTCTTTCTGTAAAATGTTTGTATTGTCAAAATTAAAGCTATGATTATGGTCTAAAGCGTGTTTGGTAAGAGCTGTCGAATTTTGATTTAGTGTTCTTATATTCTATTTGTGTGTATATATTCGTTTATGCAGATACTGTTTTGTTTGGCCAATATATCTACTGTTATAATTATTACATACTATTTTGTAAATTGCGTTAGTTTTGTGTTTTGGTTGTAGTTCGGGAATTTTTTTGTTGTAGTATAAGATTTGTGAGCTACTGTTATATTGTATTTTTTTAATACATCTGAAATATTCTCAGATGCTTTTGGTATGTAAGGCATGGATACATAGTTGTTATTATTCTTATTTCTTTGATTCATATTTTTATTATAGATTTTATGTATTCTTTTTTTAATTATTGGTTCCTAAAAATGTTTAGGATAGGAGTTTGTTTCGAGAACTGTTTTAATTTTTTTCAGTTATTTTGTCTATATTTTGGATGTGAAAGTTGAATGGCTCGATCTGTTAGGCTATTAACAATGCTTTTTTTTGTAATTGGTAGGAGTGTGTGAATTATAATTTAAGTATCTTTGTGATCAAATTTCTTTCGAATACCAGCTAGTATCAATAATTCCGGATTCATTGTACTTAATGGTTATATCTAAAAAGTTTATGCTTTTTTCTTTTTCAATTTCGGTGGTGAATTGCAGTCGTGGATGAAAACTATTGAAATTGTTAACACTATATTCTATTTTCATTTTTTCGGTAAACAAATAATACAGTCATCTACACATCTTTTGTAAAATTTAGGTTTATAATTTAATGATTTTAATACTTGACATTGTAATTCTTCCATAACTAAATTTGCAATGGTGGCTGATATGGGTGAACCCATAGCAGTTCTGAAAATTTGAGAGTAAAATTGGTTATAATGTAATGGCGCTAACCAATTCGTTTTCAGTAATTGATGAATATTTCCTAATTTCGGACCATTTGTTTTTTCCTAATAATTTCTTTTGAAAATTATATTTTGCATTGATAAGCTCATTTTCAGTATTAGAAATATTCTTTGGATTTCCACATCATAAAAACGTAATTACTTCCACATCCACGTAGTTTTTCTTAAAAACATTTATTGTTCTAATTCAATATCAGTTTTATGCTAATTAAATACAAAGTATAAAAATGATTGAGATCTGTGACTCCATTTATTTCACATGAATAACATCTTACAATATATAAGTTTTAACATTATTATCTAATGATAGAAATTGAAATTCAATATAAGCTTGCTGCTGTTCTCACAAACACGTCTCAATAATATTTATGAATATTTTGGATGTGTTTTTTTACATTTATAGCGGCTCCAAATCTGTTTAAAATTAGCATGAACCGATTCCATCGCCTGTTCGCTATAGAAACCGATCCCTCGAGAATATCGTTCACAAAAATCTTTCACGTGAAAAAAAGACTGCATGAGCTTTTGGAGTTACACTAATCTCTAAGTTAAGATAGCTGACTCAGAAAATGGCAATATACTCAATGTATTTGGAATCCGGAAAGAAAACTGCAAAAATAATCTACTACATTTCTAAAGTCTCTGAACACCCGGATATATTTCAAATAACCTATGTGACAAAAGCTCTCCAGAATGTCTACTTTATTTAGTGCCTATTTTCCATTTCTTGCTCATTCAATATCACTTCCGGTTTTCACGGAAGTGACACCAACTTTGTTATTTTAAACAAACACCCTGCATATGTCTATAGATATGGATGGGAGATAAAAAACCTTTTCATTAAAACCCCTATGCACATATTTATTATGATGAAATGTTCGCACATGCGACAGTAATGCTTATACTTATCGTGCTTTCTCTGCGTAAAATGTTATATGTATAAGTTTTTATTAAAGGGTATAGTAGAATAAGTATGATCAAATGACCCCGGAATCGTTTGAACCCAATTCGGCGTCAACATAGCGACAAAAGGAAAAGAAGTGTTTTCCTCGAGTTGTAGCCCCCTATCGCCACTGGTAACCCCTATACCCTAAAAAGTATAATTTTTCGATTTCATTTTTTATCTTGTGTGTTAAGTATTATGAAAAGAATGGAGAATGTAGATGTGATTTAAATATATCTTAGGAAAAAAATTGTGCTGATTTTGCTGCCTTTTTCGTATAAACAAAAATATTGAAGAAATCAAATAATTATTCATTCAAGAAAATAACGATTCGCGTACACAAAATCTTTACCAAAAATGCACTGCTAGGACTACTTTATTGTCAATATTTTCAAATTTTTAGAAGCGGTGCAGCCATACTTAAAGAAAAATAAAAACTGTTACAACGCAATGTTTAGTGGTGATCACCATTGAAACTTTATGTATCTATATTTCTTATGTTTTATTCGTTCGAACACTGCTATTGAGGAAGAGGATGGTAATATTTAAAATGTTGCTCAAATAATCGCGATATAAATATCACCACTCCATGGTTCTTTATATTATTATTCATTGGAACGTAAGTTCAAACAAAAATAATCGCCATATTTTTGATAACTAAAATAGATATTTGAATTTTGTAAAAAGTGTTCACTAGAATATACTTATGATTTTAATTTTTAGTAAAAACGAATTTTCCATAAATTGACGTATAGGTGGCGTTGCGATGCAAAAACATTTTTCGATAACAACAACCTTGAAAATGGACGCATGTGATGGAACAAGATATTCTAAGTCTAGTTCTAAGCAACTTTTGTAATGCAATCCATTTCGAAAAATCATCGACATATCACATTGAAAAAACAATTTTATTAAATAACAAAAATCGTTATAACTTTTTGAAATTAAATGAATTTAAATTATCTACATAATTGTTTTGTTAATTATTATTATCATTTTGAAAAAATGTTAAAAATCATATTTTCTCTTATTATTTATGAAAAAGAAGTTATTTTCTAAAGCGTATTTTTAAAAATGCACTTTTGTTACTTAAAACATTATATTGAAGTTTAAGTATCTCCAAGCCCTCTACTTTTTCGAAAATTGTTCGTATTATAGAAGATGCTTACAATGCATTTTTTTAACACATGTATCTCTTTATCAAGGTCGAAAAATTTCTTTGCATCGCATCTATACCTTAACTTGTGAAAAGATCGTTTTTTACTAAAAACCAAAGTCATTTATATATTCAAGTGAACACCTTTTACATAATTCAAATATCCGTTTTAGTAATTGAAAAAATTGTCCCGGGAATTTTAGGTGGAACACCCTGTATTTTTACTTACAATTTCTTTCTATTTCTATAGATAATTCAGTATGAATGTAAATAACATATGTAGGTTGTAGTAAAAGTGAAAATTAAAAAAAAAATTCTTGTATGATTTGTTGTGTCAACAATTTACTTCACAATAATAATAAGACTAACAATCATAATGGGGTGGTGATGTTTATATTACGATTACTTTACCAGCTTTTTGGAGACTATCATCCTCTTACTCAGTGGCAGTAGCCGAACGAATAAAACGTAAAAAATATGGATACATAAAGTTTCAATGGTAAATACCACAAGCATTGCATCTTAACAGTTGTGATTTATAATTTTAACATTGGAAATGTTTATGTTTTCATATATGGGGTAGAGTTACCAGTTTTTGTTCAAGGTCAAAAGACAGCGGTGTCGCGGCACAGTAGAGAGAAGACCAGTGGGCTCACTTACTCTTGATATTTGTTACAATCGATTTTATTTTTTATGAATTCACTGCGCATCCGATATTTGTACGCTTATCTACATATACACTGCTCGAGCTAGAAAATGCTAATAAACTGACCAAGACTTACAATGACACTAAATTATTTTTGTTCGAAGATATCCTTGGTAGATGATTTATTTTGCGATTGAATTTAATGTTTACTGATTAATCAATAAGTAGCGAATTAAAATTTGACCTGCCTTTACTTAAATTTATTACATAACATCCGCGTCTGACGTCACAGACTGAAAATGTATGACTTTATATTATTCAACCAAAAATTTGTACACGGCTGCCGAAAAGGCCGCGCTACTATCCATTAGGCTGCTGCGCTTGCCAATTACATTACCTACAGTGTCGGGAGATTACCTAAAATTTGTACAGCGATGCTGACGGTAGAACACAAAAGTATACAGCTTGCTACAAATAGGTGCCTGCTTGCAAATAAATGATGTCTTAGAATTGCAACTAGCTGATATAGGTTGTCTGTTGTGCAAATTGAGTGACAATAATAATATCTCTTTATTTCAAAGTAATGTGTCGCGGTCGACTGAGATTATCATATGCAGCGGCTGATATACGCAAGTGTAATATGGGTTGCATATATCACAGGGGGTCAAGTTACCAGTTTTCATTTAAGGCGGAAATACAGCGGTGTCGCGGTCGAGTGAGACTGCGTATATGCAACGGCTGATATACGCAAATGTAACATGGGTTGCATATATCACGGGGGGTTAAGTTACCAGTTTTCATTTAAAGTGGAAATACAGCAGTGTAGTGGATCGTGCTATTTCCGGAGGAGGCGAAGCCGAGTCCGGAAAAAGTTGAAAAAGTTGAAAAACTTTGTTTTATGTATGGTGTTATCATTTCCAATGTCCCGACGATTGCAAAGATTGCGAAATATGTGAATTTTTTTTATTAGTATGGCGCACCGCTTCCAAAAATTTGAAGCAAGTTGACAATAAACTACTCATAGCATTGTATTTTTGATAAAAATTCCGTGTACGCGAACCATTATTTTCATGAATAAATATTTGATTCCTTCAATTTTTTTTTCTATACGAAAGGGGCAATAAAATCATCACAATTTGTATCCTAAGATGTCTTTAGATCACATCTATATTCTCCATTAATGCACAACTTGCAAAGATAAAAGATGACATCGAAAAATTATGGTTATTAGAGTAAATTTAGAGAGATTGTCCACGTTAGGAACTTACCTAAAAGCCGGTCACCAAAAGTACGGAGTGAAGTGGAACATATGCATGATACATGAAATAATATGCTACTCTTGCCAAAAACGACCCACATCTTAGGTTCAAAGAAATGTTGAGTCTCAATTAATAAGAAGTCACAATAATTTACCCAATAGTTATTGACTTATCTGTGAAAGATTTTAAAAGAATGTTTCACAATTTCCTAACAACTAAAGCATTTTATTCAAACTACGAATTTTTTTAGTTTCAATATGTTAAGTTAAATCATCGAGTTGGAAGCTGAAGAAAATCCTCACATGTGACGGCTCGAGAATTGAAGAAATTGTGATTTGACGATAGAATCCATACCCAAAATACTTGGAGTAGCAAAGTAGGTACCGCTTTGGTGATACTACTTCACTTATTGCATGAGAAGGTGACTTTGACCGAAGGATCGATTTCTATGAGGAGGTGAAAACTCAGCTTCCCCAGGAAATTAATTGTAGGTAGGAATGGCTGATACTCGAATTTTGGGCCATTTCTTTAAAAGAACTCTAACCGGAAAACGCTTTCTTCAATTTCAATTCAGTCCTGGTTTGGCTGTTCTATTTGGTAACGATATACAGAATGATCATATTTGGCTTATTGAAAGCTTCTTTTACCTTTCATTCAAATTCGAAACATAGAGGGTGTTGTACTTAAAATACCACTTCACAAATAGAAATTGAAGGATGCAAGAGTTTTAGAAGGTAGAACATTGGTAACATTTTACCGAATTTATTCCAATGCACTGTATGATAAAATCAGTCCGATTCAATTATTAGTCATAATTTATTTATAACTAAAATATCTTTATTAGTAACCTATTTATATTTTGCTTTATAATTTGATTGTCAGATTTATTTCAACTATTTATTATCAAGCTAAATGTATAATTTGCATAAATAATTTCTCCCAATATAGTAACTAATAAGTATCATGCGTCATGGTAGTATTATACGTTATTTATTTTCGGCAGTGTTTAAATTTGCATGACACATTAATTGCAACTGATAACTGATTGATAAATGCCTTTTCATGTCAGCGTTTTGCAACTGCATATACGGCATAGAAATCAACTAATGGTTCATTTCTTAGTTAGAGCTTCAGGTATTATTTATTACTACTTTGATAATTCTTGAAAAACGTTTTGGGCATTTATCATTTAACTTTCATACTTCATACGCCTAATATTTAATATGAAAAAATAAGAAACTACCTATTGTACATCCGCTGGGTGTATGTTCGATTATCACTCAGCGTGTTAACGCGTTGATAAAAGTCGTTTTTAAATGGTTAATTTTTCAAGGAATCGATTTTAATTGCAGCATTGCATTATATGTAATTATTTAACAACGTTCTCGTGGATCGCTTCTCTCGTTCTAGGCATCTGTTGAATAAGTAAATAATAATAAAAATAATTGAAACAAAAAAAAAAAGAAGATTTTATCTTTAACTCGCTCTAACCAGAAACAGAACAATACATTGTTTTCAAACTTTTACCACGAAACCTCTATGTATTTGTTAACAAAATCTGTTAATTTTAATAAGAGTAAGCCCATGTCGACAAAATGCAAGATCTGTCGGTGTAAATATAGTAACAGAGAAACTATTTTATCCTTCGCAATAAATACCAAGTATATCGAAAAAAAAATAAAAGTTGGAGGCAATTTTCCATATGGAAACATTTTTAATGTAAGTCGTTTGTTTGTTGTTTGCTTGTGATTGCTCGTCAGTTTCATTTTTTCTTGGTCGTTGCTTTAGAAAATTCGTCACCATTTACTGTTATTATTTTCTCCTTGTAACTAATGGTGAGAAAATACAAGCAGCAGTTTTTGAGAAACCGCCATTCAAATCAGTGACCAATGAAGTAATGTTGTACGCAAGGCACTTATTGGGATAACGCAAGTTTCGGTATATGCACTTTTGACTTTACCAACGATTTTTTATATATGGATATTGTTGGAGAGCAGAATTTAATGATTGAAAATGATAATGATGATGAAACTAAATTGTCAGTTATCTCAAAACAATACTTAGGTCTATATACTGTTGATCCTACTTTGGGTCAAGTTAGTTCACTAACAAAGCTAGGTAATATATTATTCTTTTCATATTGAATATCATTTCGGTATCTGCTAAATACCCAAAATAACCATTATTAATAGAGTTTCAGATATTTAAACGTAATTCCAGATAATTTCTTATATCAAGTCAATATTACTTATAATAATGAATTAATTATAATAATCATTATGCTATATATGAATTACTTCAATTTGTATCCTCTTCAAATTTCATATGTCCAAAAAATAGAGACAATTTTATCCTAGGAATGTCTCTAGAGCGGGATTTTGATTTTGGATCAAAATGTCTGGAAGTTTTTTCTTCAAACTTTTAACTTATGATGGTTCAAATTGCTATGTTAACTTGTAATTTTAATACATTGCGGTATTTACAGACCCTGGCTGATGAATAGAATAAAATTGGATCCGTTGTTGCTACTGAGTAAAACCTCCTCTAGCACTTACCTTGGTGGTGCTGGAGGATGAAAGGGTCCTCCTGGTGGCTGCATCCTGTGATCCCAAACATATCTCCCGTCGTGTGTCCTTTGGTCAACCGGTAAGGGTGCGTGGAACGCCGCAAAAGCCGACGGAAACTGCATGGGTAGTCCTGCAGACATCGCGGCTTGAAAGTCCGCTTCTTTTTCCGGCATGTCACTAATCACATAGCACTGTTTGCTCAGTTTTGCACCATATTAGGATATCCACTTAGAAAGTCTATTACACTCGAATCACTAACTGATACCTCAATAAAATTAATTATGGTTACCCATCAAATAAGGAAATATCAAGTAGTCGAGAAGCAGTGCGGCACATGTTTCGTCAATGTTTTGCACTTCGTCTGCATAGAGAGATATTTTTATCCGTGGTGAATGCACTATACTGGAATTATTATTATTGACAATTGCATTTGCATCTTGAGCTTTATGGGAACGAATTACCCTGTCTAGACGCCGAGATTGTTCTGTCGCATTTAAATCAACACTTAAAAACTGTCAATTGGTGTCCATGTCGCATAATTTGGAATATTTAACTTTGTGATTGTCACAGCGTAAGAAGGCACATGCTTTATTAGTTAAATGGGCAAAATACGACACTGCCTGACTCTAGACTACGGACAACTAACTAGAGTAGAGGCAGGCGATCAGTTGACAGGCAGGCCTTACAACTCAACTAACTAGTGTGGGAGAGGGGCTCTCGGGGAGGGGCCTATCCCAGACCGACTGCAAGGGAATGGACTCACATTCTCTACTCTCTTATTGAACCAGTGGCGGAACCGTGGAAGGGAGTTGTTTCCTCAATCAAGGAATCATTAAGATGTTTTCGGATTTGAGTGACAGTTTTAAAGTGTTGCATGTATGGTTTGATTTCCTGGCAAGTAATTTAGCTGCTGGTTATCTAACCGAAGCGGCTGTTGAATGTAGTCTAATCAACAACTCTATTACTTACTTGACATTGATAAACTGGACTTAAGTGGATTACCTGTCCAAATCAAAAGTGTAATTATGTTTTGTTGGCCTATTAATATTTATATTGTTCTTTTGTGTACAAATCATTCATTAATATGTTTACGTACTTAGAATTTCAAATTTCAACGGCAAGTTCAATTATAGGTATAAGATTGGATAACATGATAATAACAGACAATAAAAATGACTAAATTACGGTATTCAACATGTAGTGTCAGCGCTAACAATAATTTGTCTTTTCTAGGAGATCCAGATTACATGCAGATGTCAGAAAACTTGTAATAAAAAAATATATACTATAACGAGTGAACCACATCAAATAACCCAAATGGTCGCATTTCGGTGTTTTCGTATTCGTGCACATGTTATATTACTCTTAATTTCTCTACCCGAAAATACAGGCAATGAGGTGTAGAAAAATAATCTAATTGGACTTCTGGTAATAACTCAATTATTTTTTGGAAGAACCCCCCAATAACAAGTCAAGCGGGCGTATTTTTGTTGACAATTAAAACAAATTATCTTTCAAATCTCTTCTATTGACCACAAGTCTAAAGAAGCAATACGTAAGATCTGGCACAAAAAAGTAAAAACCAATTTTCTTTGTCATTGCAAATCAAGGGTTCGTACAACGTACATGTGATTTTTTTAAAGTAAACAATTAGTGACGCCTGTAATCAGGTCCAAAAACAGGACTGACGTTAGATACTAGATACATGTTCTGCTTTTACTCTGCACGCACGTATCTTACAAAATGATACAACAACTGGTGTTATATATTATTAACTTACTACAACTTCATCTATAGCGTTTATTCAAATTTGACACTTGACTCGGATATTGACCAATTTGTTCTCTATATAATTTTCCATAATAATATCCTTCTCCATCTAGATAGTCGGGGAGACAGCGTTGCATTTTTCGTAGTGATTTATTTCTATGAAAAGTACCAACAATTCAACGCTAACTCCCTGACTGTTTTATTAGAAAGTGTCAAGAAATAAGCAAAATCGATCTAATGAAATGTCAAAAAATGTCGTTTGTGTTTCACCCATGTCGTCGGGCTGAATTTCCTATTTCGACGCCGCAATTTACGATGCCGATAGAACGTCAATCTCCCTTTTTCCACAAAGACATCGTATGATCTTTCAATCGATGTATTTAGTTATACTGGTACGGTAGCTCAGCCGTATTTGGTCAGACTGTATATAGTGCACTGAGTTTGATCTCCGGCGCCGAAAGTGGTAATGTTGCTGGGTAATGGATGTTGTCTGCGTTTTCACAAATGTGTAACCCCCTTCCGTACAGCCTAGGCTTTGGATTTGATGGTTGTGTGCTATGTGTGATGTGTTTATGTTATGTGTTTAGTTATCAACGATTACTAGAAATAAAAATCGACATGAAATCACTGCCAAAATAACAACGCTACCCCCCGGCTAATACTTAAACAAAACTTTATTACTTATCATCTTCTTTTATCGAACCGAATACATTAAAATGACCCTCACAGCAGTACACAGGCCATATACTCCTATTAGCTATTGCAAAACAACTTTTTTCATTATTTCAGGACTGTTTGAATAGTCACAAACGTTTTAAAAGTGGTTTTAGTGAACTTATTAGCACATTTTGGTACAAAGCTCAACTTACTTGCTGGGATTCTAACTTCGCATCATCAAAATGTACCTCTTAAACATAAATACACTTACGCTACAGTAGGTGTAGCGAAGAGTGTCT
Organism: Stenurella melanura; assembly: GCA_963583905.1. NCBI lineage: Eukaryota > Metazoa > Arthropoda > Insecta > Coleoptera > Cerambycidae > Stenurella > Stenurella melanura. The sequence continues at coordinate 203,527,181 of OY757309.1, forward strand.
AGCAGTTGACGTCACATGGATTAACCTCGCGTACAGAAATGTTTTGTAGCCTAGCGGCACTTGCAACTTTTCAAGAGATCACAAACAACATTACTTAAAGAAAAATGTATCCGAAATTTGGCATAGATGTTTTTTGATACAATAGGGTATTTTCATTAATCTGAGATGAAAGTGGAAATGCTTATATTTGAAAAATGCATATTTTTTAAATATTTTTGGCACAGAAAAAAATATGTTATATAAAACTATAAAATTATAATTTTAATTAGAAGTTTCAATTTTTCATAATGACGTCACTAAGCGAAAACTAGGTAAATCACCAAAAAACTATTGGCAACATTGACACCACACTGTTAATCTGGTGACAGTGGTGTGACTCATTAATTTTCAATATTTTGTTTGTTTAGCTATTTGCTATTTTTTTTATTTTTACTTACCTATAATGGTTTTTTAACCAAACTTACACACTAACAATTAGGTATTTAAAAAACCAATCTAAACGTCGTTTGTAATGAAATTTTATACTCATTCACAGGTGGATATTAGGTGTTACACAAAACTGAACATCTGTTTATGAAACAAACAAAAAATAAGGTTATAGTTACATGAAATGTCAAATTGTCAAATCACAAATCACCAACTTGTAACTCCCTAGAAATAAGTACATTTGGCGCTCTATTTGAATTATCGCTTAATGACGTCATGAAAGTTTAACAAATTTTTTTCCGGCTTAAATAAAAAAGTAAAAAAGAAAGAAAAAACACGTATTCCTTATTTTTATTTCTAGTATTCAATTTTCAAATTAAAAAAATATGGGAAAATACCCCATTACAGCTGATCTGAATTACTACGAAAAGCCCGAATCTGCCTAGTTCCTATTAATGAATAATTATAATAATCTTACACATCACTATTATAGTCACTCCGTTCGCTACAAAAAACGACCAGTTTATACTTTTTGCATTATCTTTGACAGTAGGTGCAGGGAAGGGGGGTGAAAAAGGCTTACTATGTCCGGACGGTGGAAGCGGTCATGTGACCTGGTAAATCCGAATTGAAATTTCACATTGATGTTTTGTTCAGACTTTTTGCAAATGGTGCAACGATGAGACATTTCAGTGAAATTTGGAACATATCTTAAACGTGGTTTTTCTAAGGCTAAGGTGCTATTGCTAGCCATTTTTTGTCTCACTGAAAGAGTTAATATGCCAAAAAGATTTTGCAACATTGTCAAAAGTGGTCAAAAGTTGTTTTTTGGCAAGAGTGTAAAATCGACACCAATAGTCAAAAATAGGTTTTATTCATTTAAAAATGTTTGTATGATTCTTGTCTAATAATATTAGCCTTCCAAGCATTTTTTATCCAGTAAGTGCCAATTTCAACAAATTATGGCCATAAATTCGATTATTTTGAAATTTTTTGCACTGAACCCCGGAGTGAATATATAGGCGAATGGGGCGAGACTACTGGATAATAAATGCTCGCGAGGGTAATACTATTAATTAAGAGGAATAAAACCTTTTTTGACTATTGGTTCTGATTTTACACACTTGGTAAAAAGCATCTCACTTTTGACCAAGTTGCAAAACCCTTTTTTGCATATTAACTCTTACGGCGACACGGAAAAATGATGGCAGTAGCACCTTGGCCTTAGAAAAAATACGATTAAAATATTTTCCAAATTTCGTTGAAAAGTCTCACCATTGCACCATTTGGCTGGACAGCGGGTTTTCCAGGATTTTCGGAAGTTGGGCCTAGGGCCGAATCTGACGAGGTAGGGGTATTTTTGGATCGCTCTTAACAAAATGACACAAATGACAAATATGAAATTTCAATTTGAATTTACCAGGTCACATGACCGATTCTGCTGCCTAGACATAGTAAGCTTTGTTCACCCCCATACCTGCACCTACTGACAAAGAGAAAGCAAAAAGTAAATTTTTTGTAGCGATCGGAGTGTCTGTTAGGGTGGGTGTGTCGACACTAAACTAATTACTAAAATCGGTAGTAAAGTATTCTGTATCAGAGGAGAAATTAGACTGTATCAAAATTACGTACAGCAGCTTTAAATTTACTTATTCTTTCAAGATTTTTAATATTTGTAGGGAGTTTATTGAAAAGTTTTATACCTGTATCAGTGGGACCTTTAGCGATCAGAGATAAGCGGTGATGCCGGATATTTATATTGAAATTCTGTCTAAGCCCATAACGGGAACTTCCATCTCGAGCTTATATGAAATTGTCTGGGTTTGATTTCACAAAAACTACTGAATTAAATATATAACCAGCTCGGTGGCGCAATGCTGAAGGTGTTTGGCTTGCGACCACGGAGTCCCGGGTTCGAATCCTGGCCAGGGTATGGATGTTGGTGGCGTTTTTTCATGTGTTACCGAGACGGTAGCAGTGACCTAGACCGCTGTTGGGTGGCACAACATGTCTAGTCGCTGTTATCTCTCCTGAGTTCGAGTCTCAGCTGCGGTAGATGGCAATATCGCAGGGAATGGTTGTTGTGTTGATGTCTATGTGTACGTGTCCTGGTTGAGTGGTAGAGCAGCAATTAGCTGAACTCCGCCAGGACGTTAATATAAATAAGGCATTAAAATAAAATAAAATAAAATAAAATAAAAATAAAGCGAAGGTACGGTTAATATACAGATTCGAAAATTGTAGTTCACGATATGTAAACTGCGCAGGGAAACCACGCCTTGTCGTAGATCAGCGCAAGGCAATGGTATTCGTTCATACCACCACTGCTTGACCGCGTCGATCCCACGCATTCTGCTTTCAATAGCCCAATAGATATTGAAGTTCATTCCCTATATCACGAACTACAATTTCCAAATCTGTATTTAACTGCTTAAATAGTTCTCTACAGAAGGTATCGTATCAATAATCTTTTCCTAGATTGTCAAGATTTCATTGAGTCTAAAGACATTTCCCCAGCATATAATACCGTAGTTAATAGACGAGTGTGCAATATAATATAACTTTAAAATATCTGAGTTAACTTTACTTCTCACTTGCCATAATACGAAAGTGTAGCTAATTTTTTCAATAAAACCTTTATGTGAATGCTCCACGCTAAATAGGTATCAAGATGTAATCCCAAAAACTTGACTGAGTTATTTTGCTGAATGCTCATTTTATTAACTTTTACGAGAAGACTTTGGTAGGTTTCTTTAGCAGAAAAGAACAATAATTCGGTTTTTGAATTATTATTTAAAGCTAAGCCATTCATAGAACAAAATGTTACCATATTATTTACAGCAGCGGATGTATGCCAGTTGTATTATTGTACTCACTAAGTTACCACTTAGTAAACGATACAAAAATATTCGCTTGACATAAATATTTGTACCAACCGTAAAAGACATATTGAATTTATTTAGTGAAATTTTCACCACTAAGAAATAAAATCACTTTTTTTGTTGTAACATATTTTGATACCTAAATATTAAAACATGTTATTCCGATGCGAACGGCAGCCGATTTTTGGTGGAGAGCACAAGGTCGTGGGTTAGGATTGTGTGTGGACACTCAAAAGGGCGCCACCGGCTGTATGTTACGTAATAGGATTTAAATAATTTTGCCATCACGGAACAAAATTAAGTTACTAGCAACCATGCGATGGAATTCTCAAAATATTTCTATGATATCAAAACTCTCACTTTACTCTATAAAATTTCAAAATTTAAGCAAATATCAGGAGTACCAGTGCAAATAAGAACATGTAGAGATGTAGACACTATACATTTATTACAACACACATGAGATGTACAACAATAAAAAGCAAATAGTTTTACAATTATCCCCTAAACTTAATCTATATATGCAAAAGAAATGCAAAATATGTACATGACCCCATGTGAAATTATTTCAGCGATCTGACCTTTTCTTTGTAGAAAAGCAACTACGGCTTTAATGATACCAACAATGAGTTTTAGATTTTCAACAGCGAGTTAAAGGTTTACAATGGATTGAATTTACTGCTCATCACTAAAATATTATGTAACTAACAAGATTCTATGAGCCAATTTTCACAATGCTCGCTGTGTGCACTAGAATGTTAAAGAATGATCTAAAATAATTATGTTCTACTAAAAGTACTTCATATGTGACATAGTGGAAGTTAAATTAGTATCACGTGATACCATGCGTTACTTACAGTAAAAAATCTTAAGATATTTCATCATGCTAGGTATGTAGTTGCAAAATCGTTATGTAATTTACTCTAATATTTCAACAAAAAAAACACTGAATATATATATAATAATTTCTTCAAAACTGTATGACTAAAATGAAACAATAAAATCTGATTAGGGCCTTGGCGTTTTCTACGACGACTGCAACGTGACCTGTTACCACTTCCTAAGATGTTCTCGACGTTGCTTATGACTACGACTCCGTGTCACTCCCAAAATTCTGCCAAAATCTCTTGGAGACTGCTGCGAACAACTCTCCAACCAAAACTTCTCTAGATGTCAGCAGGACCCACATAAAACCAAATATCTGAGTAATGGACTTCCTCCTATCACTCCTCTAAATACTGGGCGCCCTTACATAACCAAAATGACAGCACCAAACACGTGCTTATCCCAATTGTGAGCCTCTCCAAACATATATGCTTATGCCAAACATATGCTTATACCAAACACTCTGTAATAATTACAATAAATAAGAACTAAATAAAATCCCAAACTAAGTAAAATAAGAGCTCACCTCCTATAGAGAGTATTGCATAACCTTACGAGACACGTGGCGATCAGATTACGACAAGCAACAGAATTCCTTCCTGCAATTTACAAAATGCTTCTGGCAGGACGGTAGAGAAACACTGGGTACATCAAATCAAATCCCTTTTCATTGTCAGCGATGTAAAACCCAAATTCTTCACTACAAAACCGGGACCGCCGCCATTCGCTATCTCGTCGCTGTCGAAGAACGAACCACCAGCTGGAAATGTACTCTACAGTTCTCCTGTTCTCAGTGTTGCCAATTTGAGCATCTAGAGAACACTTTCTCTAGCCAATGAAAATGCGCCAACAAAAAGGGCTTGTAATTTAAAGACTGAATTACACCATTGTGTAATATCCCAACAACAAGAACATGTGAGTCACACCTTTGACTCAAAAATAATACATGAAAGAAAACACGCTTTCTTTCCTTGTTGAGAATTTCAGATATGCGACCTGCTATGCCCCTTTGAAGTACGAGTGGTTGCCTACCTCTCTCCTCAAACAAATGAACTAATGGGTTAATTTACTGTATTTAACCATACATATATTGATGTAGCCTTTTCAAATGCTACATTGTCTGCCAGGCTCTAAGAAACAAGATTAATAATGTCTCTAGTTATAAATATGTCAGATAATTGCACGCTGGCTCCTGTACTATACTATTATATAATTGTATAAAGTCTCGTTACCATTACATTTGTGTGCATATTAAAAGTTTTTGACTAGTTTTTAAAATATGTCTTATTTGTAATTATTATACAACCGGAAAATGGTATAATTGGTATATTTCAGTGCTCGCAATGAAGTGGGGAATGTAGAATTTTAAAGGAGTAATTTGAAATACAAAAGTTGGAGTCGGTGCCTTATGGATTGTAAGAAGTAAGATGGTTTCAAGAGTGTAATCAGAAGAAATTGTATCTTTCATAATTATTCTCAAAGAGAGGAGATAAGGTCTGTTAACAAAATCCAAAGACACCCTGTAGAGATACACGGATGACTAGTACCGTCTTTTTAAATTGAAAGATTATAGTGGTAATATTAACAAAATTATTGGACGTAACAAATTGTCAGATTAACACATTCTGCTTTCATATCGTGTAGATAGAAATTAAAATACAACTTTTTGACAATTATTACAACAAATTATTAAAGAATTTCTATAGCCCAAGGTCTAAATCATAAATCCAACGGAATAGCTAATTTAATATGTTTATATATGCGCGTAGACAATAGATGAAATTTTAGTGATTATTTTTTATCGTGTTTGGTGTAAATTAGTAAGATTAGGCTTAATTTGAATTTTTATGTTTCACTCGAATGATGCTTTTGGTTAGAAAAGTAATTTTCTTGGGAATTTATTATAATGCGTTTGAGGAGTCAATGTAGTTTGTTTAACTTCGAACATTTGAGTAAATTAGTAAAAAGGCATTTGAGCTGTATCTTGAATGTAATAAAAATATGTTTATCGAATAGGAATTTGTAACTTAATTAAAATAAATTTCCGTAACATTTGTACTGTCAGAAAGTAATGACTCTCTAAAGTTATTACTTTATTTGTGAATTTCAGGAAACCTACAATTAAATTCCTTGAAATTACATTTAGTCCGTTGAAATGTTACATTGACCTTGCATTTTGGGTATGACAAGATTTTTTGTTTTGATGTTTAGGCGGGCCACTGTGAGTATAAAACTCGGTTTTCGGGGTTGAAAGCCCCACTATTTGGCCACCATCTTGAAAAAGGGGGTGTAAATAGTTTTTCTGCGATATAAGTATTGAAAACTGCAAGTTTCACAAAAAATGTTCTAGAACTCTTCTTATAGAGAATTGAATTCTCTACAATCTTGGTTGAGGCATTTCTTACCGTAAAATGGAAAATGAAAAAATTATAATTTAAAATGGACAAAAAATTTTCAAGAAAAATATCAATTATAACTTCTTTTCTATTGATTTCAATGAAAATACACATGACCTTATTGCGAACAAATTTCTCTACTCATTTTTAAAATTTCTTTTCTTTGGAGAGGTGTTAGGACGCAGCAAATGGATCAAGTGCATCAAAAAGGGCATTGGACAATTCTGAAAAAAATTGAGAACATTTCTGGGATGATTGCAACCTCTTTTTATTTCCTGCAATTCTTGTCCAAACTTCTTCTTTTTCGAGTAAAAAAATCGCAAAGTTCAAAAATTTTGATTCTTCCTCGCCGGATAACTTAAGAATGACAATTTCAGAAAAAATGTTTCGAACAAGAGTAGACTACTTTTGATCGAATCAATGAAATCAATAGAAAAAAGTTATTACCAGGTATAAATGTTATTTTTCTTGAAAATTTTAGTCTATTTTTTATTATAAGTTTTTTATTTTCAATTTTACGGTAAGAAGTATTTCGATCAAGATTATAGAGAATTTAATTCTCTACACAATTCTCTACACGAAAAGTCTTAGAACATTTTTGAGAGACGGTTTTCAAGATATCGCGGTTTACACCCCCTCGTTCAAGATAGTGGCTAAATGGGGGGGCTCTCAACCCCGAAAACCAAGTTTTATATTGTATAAAAAAATCAACATCAACATTAACACCAACATCAATATCAATATCATTTGCTGAGTGTTTTCATTAAAATGTTATTTTATAACAACTTCAATAAGGCCACTCCTCCACTGTTAGTAAATATTTTATAACAAAAAATGGGCTAGTGTTACGCATAGCAGTTATTGGATAAAACAATTTACTGGGTGTCCACATATAGTTTTACTAAAATCTTCACATAAAGCTAGAGATTTGCTTATTTGCAATGTACGACCAGGTGCAGAAACTGCTGTTACTAAAATTGTACCAATAACGAAGTAGTAGACATTACAGCATTAATGCAAGCTGTTCTCTATCAACAATGCTGTAGAATTTGAGTGAAATAAAGGTAATGTGGAAACCGCTACAAAAAACGCGTCAAAACACACATTTTAAGGTGTGGTGTGAATATAAATACATATTAAGAAATAGGCTTTGCGTTCTATGAACATTGAACAACAAAGGAAAAGATTATTTAATAAGGATGTCCAACGACGATAACACAGCCCCACAGAAAGAAGTTTTAGACTAGGATCAGCGACCATGGTATTCCTATGTATTTCTCGACGCCAAATCCGAATCCGAGGTCAAATAAATTCGTTTACTCCTTAGATTTTCATGTAGAGGCAAAAACATATCTTCTATAAGGTAAATTTATGAATATAAGTACCTACCATTAAGGAACAAATGGGGATTTTTTATCTCTCGCACTCTTCTTCTCTAATGTCAAGGGCTACAGCGAGGGGTAACAATTCTCCCGAAGGGGTTCATACACCCTCTGCACCCCTTCTGGACATAGAGCTGCATCATAATAGCTTCTGGCTTACAAACTCTTGAGAGTGCAAAGGAAATATGGTAGAGGGTGAATGCTGCTCCGGAACCAAGTCTCCAGAAGGGTGTAAACTCCCTCCTGCTGAATAAGGAACACAGGGGTGGAAGGAGAGCTGGGAGAGAAAGTGTTACTTGTTTTTACTGGAAGAATTTCCTTCAGTTGCCTTGACCGCACCCTGAATAATAGGCGAAAACTACCCCCAAAGCCCAAAAAGGGTTCGGAAAACTTTAGGACTGGAAAGATGCACTTCGGGTCTTTAATTCTGAGAGGGAAGACAAACGGGAATCCATCTCTGTAGATTTTTTTTACTCCAGCATTCAATACATCTCTATATACCTCACGGTATCACCTGCATTTCATGTCATTTTCATTCATAAACCCCATTCTATCTTCAGTCATACTTGTTTCTCTAAAATTCTTTTCCATTCAATATGTATAGCGAGTGCTGGAGTGAAAAAAAGTCTTGAGGTGGATTCCCGTTTGTCTTCCCTCTTAAAATAAAAAAACCCAAAGTGCATATTTCCGGTCCTAAAATTTTCCAAACTCATTTTGAGGGTTTGGGGGGTAGTTTACGCACCATACAGGGTGCATCAACCCCTTCGGGAGAATTATTACCCCCTTGTTGAAACCCTTGACATAAAAAAAAGCACGAGAGATAGAAAGTCCCCATTCATTCCTTATTTATAGGTACTTATATTCAAAAATTTGCCTCATTGAAGGGATGTTTTTGCCTCTACACGAATATTTAAGGGGTATATGAATTTCTTTGACCTCGGATTCGGATTCAACTTTGATAAATCCATAGGAATACCATGCTCAGTCATCCAGATCATTTTTTTGTTGTTTTGGGGTTATGTAATCTTACAGAAGAGACTTTGTTCTTCAGTTCCATTTAAGTATATGCATTTTTCTTCTTCCTAATCACAATATCCTGACAGGCGTTTTGTGACTCATGAGAGAATTAGCCTCTGCCTATGCTATGTAGCACGTGTGATACTATCACACCATGTGTCGAAATTGCCTGCGCATGGCCTTATCCAATATCTCTACTGTCAAATTCTTAGTGACATTAGTTCAACGTTATTGGAGAGTGTCCTCTTTATCATTTGCCATGTAGATGTACTGGATGTGTTAACCGTTCTATATCTCAAAATCTCTCTTTTGGGGACAGATTACTTGGAGAATCAAGTTGCTGATGCGATGAGCTGGGAAAGAAATACGCCGTTTGCCTGCATGTCTAGTAGTTCGTGCTCCAGAGGAGTAAAGAAGGATGACGAAAATTAGGCTGTTAGCTGTCTGATGTTTGTGTGTTTGGTGATATCGTAGATGTACCTAGAATCGTAGGGTCTGATATAATTTAAGCCGGAGCCGTGTCGCCGCTACGATACCTATCAAGTCTACTCACAAGGGGGATTCAAGTTACCCTTCAGACTCCCCAAAACGAAAATAGACAAAATTATACTTACTGTGATTGCTACAGTCTGTTCTCTCCGTCGAAATCTTATGTCGGGCGGTGCACTTTTAATGAATATATCTTATAATTAGCACTTTCTTAGAAACACTTCTTAATAATTATTTAGACTGTCGATGGATTCTATGAGTACTCGGACAAGTACACAGACGTGACGGGATCAAACGTGACCCGTAGTAAGTAATTGTCCGAGTCACGCCACAAAATCGCACGTCAGTCACAAATCTTATAATTAGTGGATCAATGAGAAATCGAATTCAAAATATGTTTTCATTTATTAAAATAATTCATAAAATGTAAAAAATATAAATATTCAATATACTAATGTATATAAGGCAAACATCAAAGAGCACTACTACTCGGCAAGCCGTTACCTCCCGTAGGAGTGTAACTCATCCAGCGTCGAAAGAACTATGACAATCGACTGTACAAAATGATTCACACTACATTTAGTAATGATTGTAAAATGTATGCGGGACTTTTTTGAAAATTATTCACTATTAATTTTGCACTGAAATTATCGAAATGATTGTCAGGATGCTTAAAGCAGCTTCTATATGAGTTCGATAGTTTTCCTGCTTTTATAAACGTTCTAACGGCATCGAACTCAAATATACTTTTTTTCCGTCGACTCGCCTTCGAGCGACTACTATGGCGATGTCCGCCTGAGCCGGGATAAAAAGTATTTTGGGTTCGTCGGAATCGACCCTCCGTCTTTTGGATAAGGATTATGCTCGCCCCTTTTGAGGATAACTAAATGAGGATTTTGGTTTTTATTGAAAAAACCGTCCCACTGAATTTTTCTTAAATTTTGACGTTTAAAATAGCTACTCGCTACATCCTTACTGAAGATTTCGCTCTGTGAACCACTAAATTCGTGGTACTTTCGAAAAACCAAATTCGTGATACTTTCGAAAAATTCATCTCGAGGAGCGGTTTTTCGCTTCGTGCAAGTCTCTTTATTGTACTTTCGAAAAACAAAATTTTTGGTAATTTCAAAAAATTAAGTTCATTGTACTTTCGAAAAATCTGTTGGTCGGAGCAGCTTTCCGCCATGTGTGATTTTATTCGTGGTACTTCCGAAAAACCAGATTCGTGGTACTTTCGAAAAATCAAATTCGTTGTACTTTCGAAAAATCTGTTGAATGGAGCAGTTTTCCGCCCTGTACGATTTTAGTCGTAGTACTTTTGAAAAAACCGCATTCGTGGTACTTTCGAAAAGTTTGTCGGGCTTTCCGCTCAGTGCAACTTGAAATTTTTTGAATGCTTTTGAAAATTCGAACGACGGAGCCCAAAGGCGATTGACCGTCGTCCTCGAGATGAAAAATTTTTCAATATTTTGGTCATTTTTAGTGAAATAATTTTTTACGCAGAGGCCAAAGGTGGTTATAAGTCTTTTTAATGTTTCAAAGATGATTCTTTCATGGGATATTTGTCTGAATTTACTTTTATTGTAAATCGCATATTTTTTCAAAGGGATCGTTTTACTGGGTTCAATAACAATATCTCTATAAAAGATAATAATTATTGTTACTACGAACTCAAGTGGATCTGAGGAAACGCTTATATCTAACGGCCCATTGTAAATTCGTGACATATAAGATTTCCTAGAATAAAATTTATGTAATGGTTTCACTTCTATTTCACACATTCGATAAATGGAATCATCCTTCAGCCTTATTATATGTACGTTCTTGCTTAGAGAGCAGTGTCCTATTAGGCCACCATCCGTCTTATTATTTTTCCATCAATCCCAAGAAGCCACTTTATATTATAGCTAGCTGCGGACCCATTTACACGAAGCTTAGACTTTACTCCATCATCTCGGGAGGATGAGTTTAATAGGTGTTGAATTTTGCCACGCGAAATTCTCTTAATTCTAACTGATTTAATCTTTTTGGCAAATTGAAAGCCGACCTTGGGCCACGGAAAGGAGTTTTCGCCCCATATCTCACCAAACGGTCTTGACCTTTACTACTTTCCACACCGCTGTATCTGGAAACGCATAGAGCTTGATTGTGCTGTTCACACCATTCAATTAAAATATTCCGACAACTCAGCTAAAGTTTTGAGGTCACTTTGCAAGATGCAACAGTCCTCACAGTCAGTGAATATATAAATATGTTGGACAGCGAAATCTCTTCTGAGATTTTCGCCTGTCTGTAGCAAGATGGCGTCTCACTCTGCTTGAAACACACTAGTATACTGGATACTTGTCAAGTGTCGTCAACATACGACAACGTCTTTGGTTTGCATCCGAATACGCTACCGCCGGTTCCCTCCAGCGTCTTCGATTCATCTGTGTACCATTCTAAACCTTTGGTACTCAGGGTTCCTTAATTTTTAACAAATGTTATTATCTACTTTCCTTGTTTTTCTTAGGTCAGGGTTTCGTCCTCTAAGGTTGTTTCACATTTTTTATACGTGCAACGTGTTCTCGTTGCTGTTAATGTGATGTTCTTTTTAGATCTCTACAAAGTATTTAAATCTGCGCCATGCCTTGGCTTAACTTTACTCATATATCTTTGAATTTATTTTGGATGGACAGGCCACCAATACAATAGCCAGATGTTTTTGTATTTGTCCTCGTCACCCTTGCAGCCTCAACAATAACTCACATAGCATCATAATTGCCATAACGATAATTATTGTATGTATAGCTATGTTAGCTCTGTTTACTACAGATATCTTACCTAAATTAGGTAAGGAAAAATTAACACAAAGAACCCCGCACCATTAGCATTGGAAAAATAATTTCGGTGGAATTTTCTTCAAACTTTGGGAATAGGTAGCTCAAGGACTTCCGAACAAAAAATGTCATATAAAAACATTGACTTAATGCCTTCCCTGCAGAATTACAGCGACTGGAAGTTAAGCATTTTTGGAAAAATTTTTCGGTGGAATTTTTTTCCATGTTTGGGAATAAATAGTTCTAGGGGCTTCCGAAGAAAAAATGTCATATGAAAAAATTGATTCAATGCCTTACCTGTATGATTACAGTGACTGTATGTTAAAAATCTTTTAAAATTCAAGTCACTGTAATTTTGCAAGGAAGGCCTTAAATATTTTTTTTATATGACATTTTTTGTTCAGTAGCCCTTGAACTACCTGTTCCCAAAGTTTGAAGAAAATTCCACCGAAATGATTTTTCCAATACTAATGATACGGGGTCCTTTTTAGTTCTATTGGATAACAATCTTCTAAAAGGAACCAAGTGTCATTTGAAAGTTTTTAGTAATCATCAGTTACATAGCTAATAAAATTTATAAGTCATTTGCATGCCAAAGTACTATTGATGATTGAATTTTGGCAACAACATGATGCCCTTTACTTAAAAGCTGCAAGATGGTGCTTGGTTCCTGTTAGAAGAGCGCCATCCTTTTGTTACATTAAGACTCCTGAAGTGTTTGTGCATGGTACCGGTTCGGACTTTTGACCATCTTGCACTGTTAGATGTAAGATTTAAAGATGTAGGTATATAAGTTTTGATGACATTGATGTCAGATACGACCAAGGAATAAAAAATACGAGACAATTTTAAGAACATCTGATAATTCAACTTTTTACACTTAACTAGCTAGACAATTGAGATTCAAGATTAACTTTCAACTAAATGCAGTGCACCTTTAACTAGTTTCTCTATTATGTAAAGGCATTGTTTTGCTTTATGGTTATATTATGTGTTGTTACACATGTACTGCTACCACAAGAAACTATAATGAGTGTTATTTGTGGACTTGTTTAAATTTTAAATGCAAGATACTTTATGTATTGTGTTGACTTTGTATACTTATACAAAGTAGAAAAGACGTACAGATTGTCAATGAAAATTGTTTCAAAAATGCAATAGCAGAATCTATTACTGAATATAAGAAAAAAAATATTTGTAAATATTTCGTTCCGAGATACAGGGTGTTACTGATAAAATGGCACCGTTTTTCTTTTTATATCTCAGGAATGCTTATAAACAGATTTCTTAAATATTGTTGAAAAATACAATAGGTGACATAGTACTAATATTTTCATATACAGAGTGTACGGTTTAAAACCTGAATACTCTCTTATTTTGAAACGCATTGGCTGATTTGTTTTTTTTTTGGACATAGTGTTCGATAACTTATATTTGATCATGTACAAGTAATTAAAATTTTTATCTTTTCAATACCTACTAAAATTTGCTAAATGGACCGGCAGTATGCACATTTTTGATATTTTATTGTATTTCTTGTTTTGATTTCGTCGTTCTGCAGCAGGGAGATGATCTTTCTGTTCTTCTAGTGTCTTGCGTCCTGCCCACTTTCGTCCAGATGTGGTTTCATGTTTTCTAGAAACTTGTGTTTTCGTTTCAATGTCCTGTATTAGTGTGTACCTTTTGTTTGTTTGCTAAGATATTTAGCTTGGTGTAAGAAGTTTTTATTTATTAGCCGTTCCATAGGCAAATAGCTATTTGTAGTGGAAGTGCAAGGAAGAGTCCTGAGAGAACATTTAAGACATTCTGTATACTGATCGGCTAATGTAAAGTAGAAACTAAAAAAGAGATCTAGGAGACTATTAGGAGACATGGCATTTTATCAGCAATTTTCAGATATTTCTATTATGACACCATAATTTACGCAGAATTTTTTGACCTACTGATGACTTAAATTTCATCGACATTAAAGGAGATTTAATTAAAAGTCGGTTTACAGGAGACAGAATAACAAATAAATATTTAACTGAGTTTTAAAAATGTTTTTCTCGAAAGTGATCATCTTCAGGTAGAACCAACAGGACACTGTGAATGCGTATCTCTAATACTGAAATCAGAATCAGACAAAAACTAAAAAATGACTAAGCATCGACAACATCACGGCTGAGGCGGTTAAGTCAGCTGGTGGAAATGAAACGAGAATCCTTCGTACAATATGCCAAAAAATATGAGACACGAGTCTGGTCCAATGATTGGAGAACTTCGTACAATTAAGCTCGGAAAACTACAGATTGCTGGCATTAATGTCACACGTCAATAAAATAATACTGTATATTCATCAATCCAGACTTCAGCTTTATCTGTCCTGGCAAATACCTTTAGAACAGGCTTTGTTAAAGGACACTGTACTAGGCAGCAAATACTGAGTTTGCGAAAACTTATCGAGAAGGTAAAACAATATTACGTGTCTATGCACCTCTGTTCGGTAGACTATTAAAGCGCTTTGACAATATGGAATGGGACGAACGGTGTGCTGTATTGCTTAAGATGATGATACTAAAGGACCCGCTTTTCATTATCGCGACGGTATGAAGGAAACCTTTTGGTGATAGCAGATAGGTAAAGTTGGCAATGACATCAGACAGGGTTATATTCTGTTAAGAATCCCTCTTTAACATACATAGTGAACGCGTAATGCGATGTGTGCTGGAGTAGTGGTAGGGTCAATTAGCTATGGGTGGAATTAAGATTTATAAGTTACCAATGATACCTTTGTCATAGCAACCATGTATGTGCTCATACACCTGCTGGATAGCCTTCAGACAATAAGCTCTAGTCATGGAATAAGTTTAAGTTGATGTGATTTTGATTGATTTGCCAGCATAAGGTAGGCATTGCTGCCACTTCTGGACATCCAACCTGGATATTTTTATATACCGCCGGACCGGTTGCATACGCTGGATTGGATATGAGACATGCTTGTTGCCAGCAGTGAGCGCCACATGTCACATGGTGTATAAATATAGGATGGGAAGTGTAGGTGTTTATGAGATGCTTCTCTTAAGTCTCCCTGCTTCTTTTAAGTTTCCATCTATCATCATCTTATTTATTCTTCTTCTGAGTCTCCTGTTTTTTAATCTAGTAGTGTGCGCCTCCTCGTGCCCGCTTTTATTTATTAACCGTAAACACCGTTAAATAACCATGTACAGTCGAAGTGCAAGGAAGAGCCCTGAAAAAACATTTGAGACACCCTGTTTACCGATCCGCCAAGGTAAATCAGCAAAAAAAGTAAAATCTGCAAAAAATAAGAAAGAGATCTAGGAGAACATTTGACACGCTCCGTGTATATTAAGCAGGCCCCAACACCTTTGAACTGAGAGACATCTTTGTATTCGTGAATAAGCCCCAATATAGGCTTAATAAACCAATAAATAGAACTTACCTTTTCGTCCGTGTGCATACGTTGGCTGCCTACCTCTCTGTTCTGTAGGATTCCTATACCACTTGCACTCATTGCTTCATCTTTCCTACAAACCCTGCCCTTCACTGAAAAGATAACTTTGTGGCGCATAGTGCATAGCTTGTATTAAACTGCCAGATGATTGTGTCCCCTTTTCAAGTTGCTTATATAAGCTTTCAGGTGGTGCCACATTCAAGTGATATACCTCAATTAAATATCAACTACACGAAATAGCCAAACTCATTCTAATTTATATCATTCAGCGTAGAATTGTCCACGCTTCAATTCAACACAATTTTGCATGATTTCTCACAGTTTTAACCGAGTCTATTCGAGATTTCGTAGGAGCTACATACGCGTGACTCCTCCGGTGCCATCCGAAACTGACTCCCATGGTATAAGTGTAAATGGGAATAAATGAAAATTTTGATTGCAGACCAAGCCAATGACAACCACCCAGACACGTTAAAGAAAAGAGACTATGAAGTAGTAATACAAGATGGTATACCTTGGAGCCCTTGTGACTAATACCAGCAATTACGTATATGAGATTCAGTGAAGAATACAGGGGGCAAGATCGGAGATCGATGAGCAAAATTTGGCGTAACAAAAATATAAAAAAACACAAAAATCAGATTTATTAACATCCTGATTTCTCCTTTTGTCTGTACTCCTCTAAAACATGAGTCATTAAAGAGGCAGATAGTCCACGTATTGGCGCTTTCTAGATGTGGGTGTGAACGGATTTATTATTCATTTCTTGAACAGCTCAATGCACTGAGAACTTGATTCTTCAAAGAATATACACACTGTCTCCAATATCGGATTTTCCATCATTGTTTCATTTCTGTAGCCACATCAACTGAAGAGAAAATAATATAGAACGATTCAAGTCCAAGGAACACCTGATAATAAGCGGCGAAGAGGACTCCTTTTAGCAGATGTCACCAATAAGGTGATGGGGAAGAGCTTTAGTGAAACGGTGAACCTAATAAGAAAGACATCACGACAGATGGCTTGATACTGTTAGACGCACCACACAGAAAATTGAGATTGGCTAGTATAATATAAGGATTACGGGATGTTGTGAATAAGAAGAACTATTTTCATTTTGTTTCATTCTGCTCCTTCTGATACTCTGTGGATTCTTCTGTTATCTTTGAAATAATTCTCTTACTTTTAAGTCTTGCCTGAGTAGTATCATCTTCTTTTCATGTGAGCGTAAAAATCTGTCCTTGTTTACTTATTGTGGTTTTATGCATTTTACTTCTTTATTTAGTAATATTAAATAATGTATATTCTTTTTCGGCTGTACTTCTACCAGTTATTCGCTTATGTGTAATGTGTTTATATATTTTTATGTATATTCTATAGTCTTGGTTTAGTTCCTACCACTAAACCAGGACTAGTTAGTTATGTTGAACTCCACCAGGACTGAATAATATAGACAATTTATTATCATTATTATTTCACTTTTTCTTTGATTGTGTTAGGCTTAAGGCAACGGCTACTTATAATAGTCATTGTCGAAATTATAGATACGGGCTAGATTCCCTACTTTGGGAATGTAGTACGTAATTAAAATGTTATTTTCGTTTGTTAATTATCTATAAAGTAGTTACTTATGCAACAAGCTAGTTTACTATCATCAAAACATATACCATATTCAGCCGGATCTTTTTTTTGACAATGGCCATAAAGGACCACACCAAGGTGATTGAGAAGGTTGAATGATATTGAGACGTAGTACTTCATCAATTTCCTTATCAAGATGTTTTTGCATAGCAGGTGACAGTGGATAATGGATATTGTCGTTTTTTAATCGGATTACTGTTCCCAGTGTCTATAGAATGAGTGAGTAAATGCGTCCCAACCTATTACTTGGAGCGATAGTCTCAAATAAATCAATAACTTCTTATAATTGAGACGTTTCACTTGAGGCAAGATTTCAAAAAGGCTGTATGGTATTGATAGTATTTAAGTTGAGTTTGATTGTTTGCACCTGAACAAGTTACAAGAATATTAGTTATTTGCTTCGTTTGTAAAATATTCCTCTTTGAATTGTGCTAAGCTGGTTGCTATAGCCTCGCTCACTGAAGGGAGTGTAACAAAATTGGCGCTCAACGTGGGGCGCGAATGGGAATTATGAACAAAACTGCATTACACACAAGTTGCATACAATATTTTTTACTACCAAAATATTATAGGAAGAGTGTTTTAGTTTTTACAGTACGCACTAGTTCGAAGAAGTTTAACTTTACACACTACGCAGCATACGTAAAGTAAGTACTTTACGTACGTAAAAGTAAAAATATTTTTTCCACTACTGTGCGTGAAGTACTTATTTTCAGTTATGTCCAGGCAAGATGCAACAACTAGCTTCCTCACTTAATTATTTCACATTACTCACTAGTGCGCAAAAGTAAATCCTTTATGCATTATTGTTTAAAGCAGGTTGTTTTTTGCTAACCATTTGGGTAATAGAAACAAAAATATTAAATTCACTCCTGGGTAATATGGTTTTTCTACTCATCTGATTGTCTTGTACTTGCCTATGGCTTGTATGACAAAATTCCTATTCGTCAAAAAAAAAATATCACTTTGCACATTTTTTGCATAAATAACTATTTTAACTCAAAAGTGAAATGTTTCCGAAATTGCGAGAACAACATAATTTATCAAAGTTATTACGAGTTAACATAAATTTACCAGTAAATTGGAACTATAAAAACCGTTTGTGGTTTTATTTGGCTTGAAAATTGATTAAGCGACACCTTAATAAATAATACTAGTGGGAAAATTAAACTTTTAGGAGCAAATATTTATGAGTGCATAAATATTACATTTTAATATGATCAGCTAACAGACAACAATTCTATCGAATGTAAATTGAAACATTAATGTTCGTGAAATTGGTTTTCGGAGTTATTTTGTCTTGGCAGCAATTTTATTTTTTAACCAGATGTTAGACGATGCCGTGTTATTATTTATAACAGATTGAAAAAAGGTAATTTACTGAAATTAAGGGGTACACCAAAGTGTTGGAGCGGTTGCCCATTGTTTCATCTCTCTTTATCTTACTAATAGACCAAGCGCCAGAGATGAAAGAGAACCAAAATGCGTCAACTTGAGGTACAAGGTTGCTGTTTTTTTAATGGCTAGATGTGATTCTGAATAAGTACCTAGATTGGTGAACAAAAAGATCTTTTGCTTATTCCTTTACAGCCAAGAGAAATTTGAAAAAATTGGTTCTTTCTTTCCCGATAACTTCCTTTCTTGCAAATATAGAAACAAATATTTTAGGTAAAAGTTGTAGACAATAAAGCTGTCTACCGATCTCTTCAAGCCTGATGTAAAAATAATGAAATCTAATCTCGAAATGAAAATTCAACGGAGAAGTCAAGTCCTCTTTTAAACCCAAAAATCGTTTCGAAGAAATAAGCGATTGATATTAAAATTTAGCAAATTAGAGATAAAAGTGCTCTCACGAAGATGATGTGGACCGTTTTCGAAAATATTGTTAATGAGCGATTTAACCTCAAATGAGTGAAAATCGAGAAAACTTGTATAACTTTTGGAATCGTTCACCAATGCCGACGTTTTTATATGTATTGTCCATATTACATGTATTTATCTCTATTTCCATAGTCTGAAGAGAAAATACATTTTCGTAATTTGTTAGTTGACCAATTACTAAACTTTGAAAATCGCTCTTAAATTGACAGTTTTTCCAAAATTTAGTTTCCTTTCCAATGATTTATTATATTTTATTGAATAGAATATTTTACCGGGTTTTCCATATCGGACTAAACGCGATATTTTTAAAAAATAACATTTTTAAAAAGTTAACGTCTTGAGGCGGGGTTTAATTGCAAACATTATGTAACTCTCCTCTACTAGAAATAAACTTTTCTATTCCTCTACCACATACATATTTTCCAAATGCCCAATGTCATTGCCAGCTGTCACATTTTTTTCATTATTTATTATTTTCATTCGGCCCACTCTGTATGTTTTCCAGTGAAACAGTGAAAGCATACCCATTTTTTTGCTGGAAGTAGCATTAACTATTTAACAAATTCGGCTGTTCTACGTTACATCGTTTCATAGATATGGCGCCAACAAAACAGACAGACAGACAGACAGACATACTGGCGGACTTGAAAGATCTTAATTTTCGTAATCTGCATAGTCTGAAAATCCTCGGAGAATGATTTTCTCACGATTGCAATAATTTCCTTCGGTAAGCTAGGAAAGCAAAAACTAATTTCTGCACAATAATCGATCTTTATACCCAAAAATGGCATAATTCAATAAAATTTTATCATTGCGCAAACAGCAACATAGTGCCATTACATCCGTAACAACCTTCATCGTGTTGAACAGCCTGCATCAGTAAGTATAGTTTATCACTTTATTTAAATTATCGGATAGACGAATATATGGTCGGAATAGAAAAACATTCTCCACTAATAGATCCCTAGTAGCACCAATGTTGCACCAATATATAATCCATATAGGACCAATATATGAATATAGGACGAATATTCATATATTGGTCCTATATGGATTATATATTGGTCCAATATGTTGTGCTACTAGGGATAGGGGGATATCCAATTATCATTGAAGAAACGCGCGCTGTCTCCTCAATATCAGCTGTACGAAAAAATCTTCTAGTGGGCAAATGTTTAAATAGTGTTTTAAATTAAACCCCGTGACAAAATTTACTAATTTTATTCATAATAGTTTATTTATCGAAAATATCGATATCTCGGGTTCCAACAGTCGGATTTTAAAAATTCCAAGATTTATTTATTTATTTATTTAATCGTCTTATTTATATTAACGTCCTGGCCGAGTTTAGCTATTGCTATTCCACCTCCCAATCAGAACACTTACATATAGACATAAAAACAACAGCTATTCCCTGCGATATTGCCATCTACCGCAGCTGAGACTCTAATTCAGGAGAGAAAACAGCAATTAGACATGTTGTGTCTCTCAACAGCGATCTATCTCATTGCCATCGTCTCGGTAACACAGGAAAAACACCATTAAACATCCATGCTCTGGCCGGGAGTCCGTGGTGCAAGCCAAAAATCTTAGGGAAATTAACCCCCAGGAAAATCACAAGCTTTGCAAAAAGTCTTGGGCAACAACTAATTGTAGGGTAATTCACAAAAGATCTTTTAGGGCGATGTAAAGAATGGCTGATTAAAGCCGAGCGACCCTTCAAACAATCTACAATCTACAATCTACATGCCAAAAATCTTAGAACTGTGCCACTGAGCCGAGATTCATATATTTCTTTCAATAAAATATCATAAACTATTCGAAAGGAAACTAGATTTTGGAAAAATCATGAATCTTAGAACAATTGAAAAATGTTCGAGAATTTTCCAAGTGGAGAGCAGTTTAAAAAATTGAATAAATATTGTCTTTTTGGATTTTGAAAGTAGAGATAGAAACCTACAATTTAAGGCTAATACCATCTACAGTGGTGCCCTGTTTTCACTTTTAAGTAAGTAAGTAAAGTCATGTAGAAATTAATATTTTCAAAATCGGGTGACATCATCGTCTTGAAGATACTTTCAGCTGTGAATGGCTAAATTACAACTTGTAATCACCTGAATGCATGAATTATTCTCGGAAACTCTTTCGAGGACCGAATTTTCATTAAAAATTCGTAAGCGAGAAAAAATTTCCGGATTTTTAATTCAAGAGCGAGGTAGATTCAGTAAGAAAATTTTAGACCAAAATTACTTGAGAAAAAAAAAACTTTGCAAAATCTTGTAGGCTGGTGCCGGCATTGCATCTGATGCATAAATAAGAATAAGATGGCCTGACTATTCACACGGCAGTGTCACACTTAGCGAATATTGGTGTTCAGGAACAACAAATCTTTAAGACTACCGGTCACACCAATTCCCAGTCCATAAAGCCATACTGTCAGATGGATATGGATCACCACAGAAATATAATTCACGTCAGGAGGGGTGCATATTCTCTGAAAAACAGTCGAAGCCTCAGTCAATGCCATAGGCAAAACAAATTCACAGAAGTTGAACAACGCCAAGAATCAACAATACAACTGAATAATGCTTATAAAAATTCGGGTGTTTTGTGTTTATAAGTCACTGTAGTAAAATAATATCGTGAAAATGTTTAGCCGTTTAGGCCTTGGGAGATTCTCTATCTAGCAGTGGCAGAGAATGTCAAGAAAGTATGGAGATTAGTAACAGCTCACAAATTACAGAGAAAGTTTCTAGACAACATTTATGTGAACATAGCCAAAAAGTAGTTTTAAGTGTTTGTAAAATTATGAAAGAAACTGAAGGAGAAACCAAAGCCGTGGAAAAAGGCGCCTAATTGACAGAAATTCAAGAACGAAGTAATTAATTATACATTAATTAAGGAAGGGCCATATAATCAAAAAGCTAAATCTGACAAAAGAAAATCACGAGCATTAGATTCGTCGGTGGTGAAGTTGTTAAGGGATTTAAATTACAGTAATTATAAGGAAAATGAGATTGTATCTCATTTTCCTTATACTCTGAACCCACATTTTTTGCAAGGAATTGCTCGTATCTCCTCATGATCCATGCCGGACAACAATAATAATTCAATAGTTTAAACTATTATTGGAGAAACTGAGCAACAAGAGAATATCTGGTAATTCTAACTTAGACTCAAAATGCATGAATGCCCAACAAATAATATGCACAAAAATGTTAAGTACGGCTCTATAAGACATCAATTATCTTAACGAGCCAAATTTATGGTCCGCTTTTTACAGATTTTTTTTACCTGCACTAAACGAATGAAGGCAACTATCATATCTGCTTATTAAGTAAAATTTTATCAACTTATTTATGTTACTTTGTCATTATATTATAAAAAAACTTTAGTTATTAATGTATTTACTTTTCCCCGCGATCTAGTAAAATAAGGTGTAAATAATTGTCTAAAATAAGTATATTATACTTATTTTACATAATTTTTTCTTACTACAGAAAAGGGAAAAGTGCATATAAATATATTATAAAAAATGGTATACGGTTTTGACTGCAGATTAAATTTTTGGTTCCTATTTTTTTATGTGGTTTCCTCATGTCTTAGTAAAATGAAATATTTAATAGTAGATAAAATATGGTAAAAAATATATTGATTGTTTTCATGCTAGGATTCAGGGGAACGCTAGTACAAGGTAAGCGATAATGAGAGTGAAGTAAAATTAAGACAAGTTTAGTACAAGTACTTATTTTTTATATTTCCTTAGCTCTAGTCGCATAAAAATAATATAGCGAATTGATAATGTTAGTCAGAATAATTTATTTCGTATACAATCTTTATACTGCAGTAAAGTTAAACTGAAGTGAAATGATATTTGCTCTGATTTAAAGTAGTGACAAATAATATCGTCTAAAAAATTCGCTAATACTTAGCAATGGAATCCCGTGCCTTGAAATGTGTCATAAAACTCACTTGTCAATATGGCAGATGTGTTGTAGTTTGTAACGTCATTAAGCAGAAACATGACAGCTAACCAAAAAATTGTTATTAAAATGAACAGCAAATCATTCAGACTGTTATTTTTGTAAAGAATCAGAACACATTAAAGCCTATTATAGAAATGTGATGTATTTGACATATGTAGTGGCAGAATCTGGATTAAATCCTGGGCAAGAAAATCTATTTCAGCAGTCTACTAGTATTCTTCCTGAAGTTGCACCTTGTTTTGACCACAAATCTAACATCCAAAAGAATAAATTGGCGTCGCAGTATTATTTGTATTTTATGAAACACAGACCTATAGTGAAAAAAAACTTCTGTGCCTTATTCACCAGTGAGGAAAGAAGATGTACTAGTGGAATTTTTAAAGCATTTGGAATTAGTTAATAATGTTGTAAAGAAAGATAGTAAGCCGGATTTGTACTAATTTAATTTAAAATGAATATAAAAATATTTTTCATAATATAAACGCTATTGTCTAATCAATTTCCACTTATTAATCATATAAGTAGGTGCTCATAGGTAAGTAGAATTTCCAAAAAAAAATTATGATTGCTATAGCAAAAATGACAAAATAAACGTGTCAGATTGGCTAATAATGATTGGTATGAAATTTTCGACTCAAAGAAAAGAAAAGCGTAGAAAGGAATTTTGGGATTAAATGCGTAAATTGGTTTCCTTGGCGTCTTTGAGAGGTTGAGGTTGGATTTCATTATACTGACATGGGAGTTAAATGATTTAATAGATAATTTTATTAACTAACTACAACATTTCTTTAAAAAAAGTTATCAAAAGAGACTTGTTTTTCAAAATTTTGGCTGCAAAAAATTAAGCAGAGATTTGTATTCACCAATTATTCAGTCATAAAATCTAGCGATTAAAAATCCAGCAATCTTCCATCTCATTTTGACGCAAAAAAGACACTAGCGTCTGGTCTATAAACCAGTCCTTCACTCTCTGTAGTATTTAATGAAGTTATAGTAAGAAATTCTCTACACCACAGTGGCGGCGATCTTACGCTGACAGTGTAATTATTACCCTCAAACAAGAATATAAATCGCGTAGAAATTAGTGGGCTCACTAACTAAAGACGAGGACCATAAAAATTTGTAATTGTTATTATAGGTACCACAAAATATGTAGGTAGCGGCAAAAGAAGACCACAATAAAAAATGATCAGTGTTTTTAAATTTTACGATAAGCATTAAGCATACTCCGCGTGAGGCATGTTTCCATATTAAATTATTAATGATTCTTTGTTAACAATAAATTAACTCTCGCTGTCAGCGTAACGTTAACGTTAATTTTTACAGTAAATAATTAAGGCACTGTTCCATGTGAATTTAAGAAAAGAAATATTAAAACTAATTTTGCAATATCAAGCATATACAATATACACGGTCCTTGGTCGCTGTCTCTAGTTTTTAATACATGGACAAAAATCTGAGACCGTTTAAACAGATTGAAAATAATTGTTACGATACGAGAAAATTAGTAACTAAATTTTATATGTTTGAGTGGTTGATTTCTGGATGAAAATAAATTTCTGTTCCAAAATTTTGTGTGCGTGTGTGTGTGCGTACGTGCGTGCATACGTGTGTATGTGGCATCCTAGCTCCAAGACGGCTCAACCGATATCAATGCATTTTTTTGTTGCAAAAGCTGCCGGTATTTGCGAAATGGTCCTTAATCATGGTTGGTGAAACCTGGGTATGCCGTTTCCAAGATTTTCAGGTTTCATTGTTAAACACTGTAACGGACATTGTGTTCTAAGAAATGGCGAAGGATCCGGGGTTATTTCACATAATAAATTAATGCTTATCTGAAATGTATTTAAACAGTTTTAAAATATTTTGAACTTGATAGGTTTAAGTTAATCTTGTTAGTTAATTTATATTGCACATTTCTAGATTGAAGGATTGAAGCAGTTTTATTCGCTTAATAATAGATATTGTTATTTCTGAAAAAAAGACAATTTTGATTATCAGCCGTGAGCTGAGGAAAATGTTTGGAAGAAGTAATGTTGTTTCTGTTTGTTCCTAATATAATTTGCATTTTATTATACTTTAAGGAACAAGCTTCTTTAAAAGCTATTATTTATTTTGTATTTTGCAAGATAATGTTCTCTTTTAAATTCTATGTGAATAACGTTGGACCAAAATTAATATTTTTAATAATTTTAAGAAAAACTGCTGCATAAGGAATTATTACTTCCACATCCAGATTTTCCGTCCAAGTTTCTAAACGAGAGCATCCTGATATTATATTTGTCCTCTAGTATGTGGAGATAATTGCTCACAGAATTTTAATAACATAATTTTGAAAATGTCTGCCCCAAGGTGGTAATGGGAGACGCCCAAAACACAATTATATTTTGATAATTCCTTTTGATAATGAAGTGGGGATGTTGGAGGTGGTGGTGGATGTGGCAAATGTCATAACGGAAATTGTGACCTTCACTTCTAGAATATACACCTAATCCCAAGTTTCTGAACTCTACCTGGCTTGCTTTAGTTATTGTCTCCTATTTTCCCTGTAACACTTCAACAAAATCATCTCAAAATACAATCTTGTTCCAGTTGCCTTTATAATACATACGTGAACCAAATTTGAAGAAAGGAATTTTATTTTGTGAACTCCTTTAATAGGGAAGTTGGGGGATGGCGGTGGGGCTGGCAGATGATATAAAAAAAATTGACGCCTTGGCTACACCAAATACGTGTCTGGACTTTCTCTAGCTTGCTTTAGTTATTCTCCCCTATTTACCCCTATTTACTCCGTAACACTTTAACGAAATCATCTCAAAATATAGTCTGGTTCCAGATGTTATTCTTATACTTATCTGTACCAAATATCGCGATTTTATTTTATTAACCCCTTTAATAATGGAGTGGAGGTACCTAGTGGTGGGGAAGGGGTGTCAAATGTTATAAAAAAAGTTGAGGCCCAAGCTTCTAGTATATTCCAAGTTTCTGGACTTACTAGCTTACTGTACATATTTACCACAATTTACCTACCGGCCCTTCAACGGGATAAGCTCAAAATATAATCTGGTTCCAGAACTCGTTATTTTACATACCTACGTGTACCAAATAAGTCATTATCTTAAATCTATCTAGAGAAATTGTGCGCACAAAAAGAAGTTACAAACTGACAGACACAGACAGACAGACTTTTTTTTGTTGAAATAGGTTTAGAATGTCATCGAACATCGAGATTTTAAATTTGAGCTAAAAAAATGTCGGTCTGTCTGGGACTTTTTTGTGCGCATGTTTAGTATTAATAATACAATTTTGAACTTTGTTTGAATGAATTGTACTGGACTTCAAACACTAGTCAATCAATGAAATTCAAATGAGTTGAATCATGATTTTATTGCATAATTGCAAAAAATATTCTTTTCAAGTTACAAAAATGTCTTATCAAATCTTAAGAATCCTGGGAAAAACACTTATTGTATAAATAACTAGAAAAATTACAGGGACCGATAAAAAATGAAAAATAAGAATGGTTGTTAAATACTACAGTAAGAAGCAATAATACGCTACAGACACTTTTATCGGACCCCGCCAACTGTTCCATTCTTTATATTTTGCTAGGTGGAAACAGACCAGTGCACATAGGTCTCTATGTGCTGACTGCTCTCATTTGTGGTCCTAAATGTGAAATATGAGGTACGAAGGTATAAAATAAAGTACCGTGTGCTGGTTTTTCTTCTCGTATAATAACATTTGTTACGATCTATTTCATCGCCCTGTAACTTAATTAAAATAGACTACGAATAATTAAACTAGTGTGCTCGGTTGGTTGTCTAAATTTTTAGAAATTGGTACTTGGAATTGAACGGTGCTGATAAGGTTTTTTGAATTCTTTCGATCTAGAAGTCACGGTTGGCGTGTGCAAGGGAGAGATCTTTTGAGCCACTTGTAGCAATAGTATTGCAGTTTACCCGATTTGGTGGATGTGAGGTGAAAAGGTAATAAAAAGTGGCAAGAAGTTGTTGTGATTGTGTTTATATTATTGTTCTTGCCGCGGAAGCAGATTTCCCTGAATGTAATTTCATTTCCCTTCGCACGAAGCTTCTCTAACCGACGTTAAAGCAATTTTAACATCACCACCCTTCTGTCAGGACGAGGAGTGACTACTTTGAGCCGATAAACAACCTTAACACTTTCTTTTATATCTCTCCTTTTATTTGGGATTACTCTTCGGGAGCTCCATATAGATGTTACCTAAGATATATATCTCTGTACAGGGCTGTTTCCATTTCTGTCATTTGTTCCAAGATTGTTTTCCATGGGTACTTGGTGTGGATGTCGACCACGTATACGGGGGGGAGGGTGGGTAGCAGAGAGACATGGTCGATCTGGAGTCTAACTGGAAATTTATATTGCGACGTGCTACGTTAGACGTGATCACGACCCAGCGCGGCGCAGCGGCGAAATTTGCTTTCCATGTTATTGTCCGTTCTTTTGGAAAAAATTGGCAATTATTGTGACTTCTTGGCAAAATCTTTGCATATGTACTTATAGTTGTGAACCTCGGAATTTTTGTGAAATTCGCAATATATTACTCGTTCATATTCTATATTTTATCTTATTTGTTTACCACCCAATACCTTAAAATCACCACAAAATGCGAACCACGACCCTCGCAAATACTAGCTAGCAAGTGTGCCCATCCCCACTCAAAAGTTGACTTCTCCAGGGCTCCGGAGGGCACACTATAATAAATTTGTGATCGGCGACTAGCAGGAAGTTTCACTTTATGCACTGAGATGTAAGTGCGATTTTTTTCGTAATTTACAGAACCCATATTAGCCGGCTACACATTCACTAAGTTACGCTACCCTGTTGAGGAACAATAACTCCGAAACACATATCTGCAGTTGCATTCTTAATTCATACTGGGGTATATTGCACTTATTCTTATTTTTCATTTTTTATCGCACGCTGTCAACCTTTCCATCCTTTTGTTTATACCTAGGTGGAAATAGGGTAGTGCACATACAATCTGACTGCTCTCGTTTGAGGCCCTATATGTGGACATGAGGTACGAGATAACAAAATGAAGTACTGTATACTGTACTTTCTTACCTTTGATACTTTTGCTTCTCATGTTTCGAGGAGCAATAACTCCGAAACACATGTCCGTAGCTGCATTTTTGTTTCTTAATGGGCTATGTAGTAATAATTCTTATTTTTCACAAATAACTACTGTGACTTAGAGTGTCTATTTATTATTTAAAAAAAAACATTATTTAATCTTATTTATGCAACCACAGCATAATTTGATGCATTTTTAGATTGAAATACTCTTACCACTTAGATAAACAGATATGTAATATAGTGGTTATAAGGCTGCATACACTGAAAATATTTAACAAACGTTTTAGAGGCCGTACGATATACACCCTTAATTTCCAAATACCGCTGATGTAATGTTTACAAAATACCACAGATTAAAGAACACCTTCGGATCCCTTGTATACATTAAAATAAGAAAAATCCCTCAGATACTTATGTCTTCAAAATGAAAACAGAAAGCCACATTAATTCTAGTATTTATTTTTATTAAAACCAGATTTAATATCGTAGGAGTATTCAGTTTCTTCGAGCGATAAAGTAAATAGAAATATTGTTCGAGTCGGGTCCAGTCCGTGGACAAAGCCCAATCTACTTGAGATGGAGAGAGAAGGAGGCATCGCAGATGACCTCTACGTAGTGTTACAGTGAAGGATGGAATACACACAGCGGGCAGTGGAGTGAAAGAACCTGCATCCAAATTCCAAAGGACCTACTTCGTTCGCTGTATCTTGGCTTTCTCACAAGTGTTGCTGAAAGTAGAGATGAACCTGTTAAGTTCACTGGAAAATGACTTCATTAACACCATATAATGAAATAAAATAACCAATTTGGATGTAGGTTAATATTTTAATTTCTTTCACGTATATTTCTATGATGTAGTGGCAATTAATGTATCTAAATAATAAAAATACAGGGTGATTTGGTACGTTCTACCACTTCCACTTTAGTATCTAAATAATGAGAATTATACTGTTTATGAAATTGCACATTTATGAGACAAATTAGCCAAAAAATACGGAAAATTAATTTTATATATTTTAAACGGTTTAAGACATTCAAGCACAGATATCCAATTTAATATTGATCTGTAAGATATATATATAAATAAAAGAATCGTAATAAATTACCAAGAAATCTAACGTAATATTTAGTGATATATCGTCTTTTAGACGTTTTTTTAGTTTTTCAACTCCTGTGTAAATAGTTTTGAAGTTAACAACAAGGGAGCCTATATAAAAAGAAAGACGCGGTACATACAAACTGATGAATGCCTCACGCATTAATTGCTGATCATGTAAACCTGAAAATACTAGGACAGAAAAAACAAAGATTATGTCTTCCGTTTCAGGTTAAAATTTTCAGTACAGAAGAAAGGCGTTTTATTTTCTCGTTTTACTTCCTGAAAAAATCGTTTGACTTCCTCGAATTTTCATGTATCAGTTTATGTAGATTGCAAAAATTCGAGTCTGACATCAGTCCGTCTGTCTGTCTGTCTGTCTGTTATTATTGTTATTAGAAACACAAGCAGATTTTATCCGCAGTGCTCAAGCCAGCTGGCCTATGGTATAGTAGACGTAAGAGATATAGTGCTGCCATCAAAGAGATGCCAATAAAACAATTAAAGCCGGCAAAGCGACCGACAAAGGACACCGCCGCTCTTTTTACTTCTTCGTGTCACCATATGTATTTCGTTTACTATACATTCGTTACATGTAGAATCTCGTGAAAGAGACTAACGCTCTTAAGGACGGATATGAGTCCATTCCAGCGTACATCTCGTAGCTCTTCCGGGCTATAAAACTGTAGATATCTACACCTTGATGCTCCTAGTCTTGTGCAATTGCATAGAATATGAGTGATGGTTTCACCCTCCGCTCCACACATGTATCTCGACTCAGTGGCGCAGTGTTAAGGTTAGCGACCATGGAGTCCCGGGTTCAAATCCTGGATGTTTTGTCGTGTTTTTCATGTTTTATCGAGACAGTAGCAGTATACTAGATCATTGTTGAGTGGAACAACATGTCTAGTCGCTGTTATCTCTCCTGAGTTTGAGTCCTAGCTGCAGTAGATGGCAATATCGCAGGAAATGATTGTTGTGTTGATGTCTATGAGTACGTGTCGTAGATGAGTGGTGGAACAGTTAAACTCCGCCAACATTTTAATATAAATAAGGCCTTTAAAGAAACATTCGACAGATTGGATCATTTCTCAACCTCAGTACGTGAAGTCGTTTATTGAGAAGGCAATGTCCTGTACTCAACCCTACCATCCAATTCATTCTTGCTTTATCGAGCCCAAGCAATCATTTTACGATTGAATTAGTTGATGGCCTTTTTACATGGAATCTTGGCTGCTTATTCCAGGGGCTTGAACTCAATAGTTACTAAACTGTGCCATAGCCCAGTCTTACGTTTCTGAAGGAATAGGGAGAAGAGTTTTTGCTCCTTCTCTCGTCAAACGACTCTCCACGCTACTATGTCCGAGCACCCATATGAGTTTGACGGAATTGTGTTCAGTCAAAATATTCCGACAGTTCAGAACCAGCTGCCTGACTGTCGTTGCATGTATAAATATAAATATGTTTGTCAGCGAAATCTCTTCTGAGATTTTCGGCATATATCTCTGCTTGAAATTCATTAGGATACTTACCAAGTGGTGTCGATATATCGATGTCACTTTAATATAGGCGTACAATGTGTAAATTGATGCAATCTAAGGGCTCGAAGAGCTCGTAAGCCCTTGGATTGCAGCCGACTACACCAGATTCCCTTCTTAGCCTTCGAACTATCCATGTATCATTCCAGACCAAGACTCAAAAGATAACTTTCATCGTGTTTCCAGTCAAATTGCCTTTTTATTATATCATTCTCTACGCGTTTGTAAACTATGTATAGTAGACGTAAGAGATATAGTGAGGCTATCGAAAAGCATGCCGATGAAGCAGTTGAAGCCGACAAAGGACACCGCCGCTCTTTTTGCACTTCGTGTCACTATATGTATTTCGTTACTATAAATAATGATTGTTTTATGCCCTTTAGAATTCCTTCGTACTAGTTCTTTGTTCAATATTAAATGTAGAATTGAATAGCATGTTAAAAAATGTTCGTCATATGAAGCTGATTTGGCAATACCATAACACAGGTGTTTATAAGAAATATAAGTTTTACAACAAAAAAATCTGACCAATTTACAAGAGCATAGAAGGCTAGAAGGGGAGCATAGAAGGGGCATAGAGCATAGTCGTTTTATGTATTAATTTCGAGGAAAAGTTGGAATTTTATTAAATTAAACAAGATACAATCTATTGAACGCAAATGTTTTAAGTTAAAAAAATGCAAGCACTACATCAAACGTTGCGCAAGGGTCAGTTTTGGGACCTGTGCTATTTAATATCTACATGAATGACAATATGTATAGCCTTAACGCAAGACATCAACTATAGGCAGATTATGTGATAATTTATTGATTTTTAACGTAGACGATTGCAAAACGATTTTGACAGCAAAAGAAGGTGACGCACAATAAATAATCTAATCATTAATATCGGTGTACGTATCCATACATGAAAATCTAACCTGAAGAAGTTTATTGCAGAGAGCACAAAATTGGCTTTTTCAAAAACTGTCATTAAAAGTAGACTTTTACATGATATTTATTAAATGTCAAAACGACAGTGTATTGTCTACAGTACGTAAAAGACTTTTTTATCCCGAATGTAAAAGGCCTTTACATCTACCTACAAAGATCAATGAAATTATAGATGATATAATCAGTTAACCAGTTTATTTATTATTATCAAAAAAATCATAAATTTTATCAGTCATTAATAAGCTATTTAATGCACAATCAATTTAATGGTTAATCATTTCTTTTACCGTTTAAATTTAGAGTGGCAATTGTACAATTATGAAAACTGACTCCACTCGAGGATAGTAAGTCGCTCACTGCAATAGTTTCTTTATTACAGCACTGGGTAATTATTGAAGAAGCACCAGATTTGGGAGCAGATAAGATACTATAAGAAATTACAATTTTCTTCTTAATTGATTCCTCATTATATTCCTCCGCAACCATCGCCAGCCCCCATGTATTTTAAGATTGGCAAACTCAGCTTCAGAATCAGCTAGAAGTGTAGCAGATGAAATACGTACGGTTGGTAGTGAATTCTGGACACAAAGTATATTTTCGGTATAATTTAATGTAGGTCAAATTTGAAATGATGAACGTTCTTAGAGTGCGAGTTTTTGAATCTTGAATTTTCACAATAATAATTGAATCCCTATCCTCAATATCAACTATCGTTAAATTCAATAGTTCGCTTTTTCTACATGCCCATACATACCAACTATTAAAAAAACCCTATTGCCAATTATTGCCTTACCAAAATGAACACTTTCTGAATCTATATAGACCATAATGTTGGCTCTTAATTTTATATTCAAAATATGCCAATATCACACTTTCAGACACATTTTTCAATTTCTTAGAATCATAACATTCCATATAGTATTTGTAAGTAGATTCATATTGCCTGATCGATTTGCTGGGAATAAGTTCGGAAATTCGCTGCTTCAGACACTTAGTAGATCTTCATCACTTTCGGATAACATATTTTATGTTTTTATTCAATTCCAATGACAAAATTATTGAATTAACTGCCACCAACGCAAGATTTTAAAAAACGTGTGGTTTCTTAATAGAATTGTTGATTGTTTCCTAAAGCTTATTTGTTGCGTTGCTATCGTTACTAACGCGCCAAAGAATATTTGATATTAAAATATGCGCAGCAAATTGTAGATGACATATATGCCAAATAAATTGATTATAAATATCAAAATTTGCTCTTCACATTTTTAGGAATTTCCAAACTGTGGGAGACAGTTTTCGAAAAAATGTTGCTTGATTCTTGATTGCGAAATTCTTTTGCATTTTGCATCCATTCTTGAATGCAAATATGGCATTTCGCAATCTAGCTTGAAAAATAACTATTTTAAAGTTATACATTCTCTGTATTAAAAGTAGTACAATAATAGTAGTACAACTTCTATTTATATTTATTAACTGCACTACATGTGTCAAATGTATTACTTTTCATTATTGAATTATCCTTAAATGATATTAACTGTTTTTCCAAGCGATTATAAAATTATTTACCGGAAACTGCTACTTCAGTTACACTAAAATACAGGGATTAAAATTTTATGTTAATGTTCGATCACGAGGTCGAGTGTTCGATTCAAACAAGTAACACAATCCGCCACGCACCTGAAATTATAGGTTAGCGTATGAAGACATTATCTTTTTTATTAAACTTAATTATGTTTTATGGCGGCAATTATGCCAGTATGTAAAATGCTAATATATGCGAAAAACTGCGCAAAAAAGAAAGTCATTACATTGTATGTATATTTTACGACTATATTACATACCTATAACTAACTAACTTTTGAAACAATGCCGTTGACGTTTGTTAGAATATTGTTGAATAATCACAGTTTTAAACGGTTTATGACTTGTTATGTCTGTAATACTTAATTTACGATCGCGTTATTCGGTGGTAAAAGCAGTATTTCAATAATTAGTTAACAAGTAGTAGGTTCATATCCCGTTTATTTCATCAAATATTAATAGATGTGCACTATTTAGAAAAATGATGCCATTACCAGTCAACAGAGTCTAATATCAAGAGTACAACGATTAAGATTTCTTTTGAGAGCCAAACTTAAAGATAAACTATCTAGGTAGGTATACTGTTTATTACCTCAATAAACAATAAAGTTTATAGTCTTTATTAAACTATAGGTACACTGAATAAAACTTGATATCATACTTAATAATGATCTTATTTGTTGATACAAATTAAATTGTAAGTAAGGTATTCATAAAATTAAATCCTGACAACGACTGACAAACACTTAATGTGAACAACGGCATCTCACTGAAAAGTTTGGGGAAGTCAGGATTGCATGTTTAGTGGAGTAAACGAAGATTTTCACTTCGGAAAAATTTGTAACTTTGGTGAACAATATTTTTCAAGTATGCTAGAATAACGTAGTGAAAGGTCTACCGCAAAAAAGTGTACGCGTCCTATTTTTATTTAACAATTTAAGTGCAAAAATACGTTTTTTTCGAATAACTTTTTAAATTTTATTTGTACGAAAAAACTGATAGCGCTATTCGAAAGAACGGGAAATTTTACGAAAGAGCATATATGACATGTATTTTGCGCATTAAATTGGAGCGAGTAGAAATTTATTAACGGTCCCAAGTGACGCTGCGCCGATCGCCCGCTGACGATGGAATAGGCTTTCGGGAGCGCGCGCGCTGTACGTAAGTGGCTATAACTCTTGATTCCAAAAAGAAAATTATATGAGACCAATTGGAGATGAAAAAGTATCATTTCCTCGAAGTATTACATGTTTTTAAATAATTTTATAAGTACTTTAATTATTACACATGTAGCTTAAAACGGACCATTGCATCAATTAACGAATATTTAGTAAAAATCATTGGTAAAATGATCAAATTATTAAAAATTTAAAAAAACTACTTGGATAGCACATTTAAAGGAATTATTTAAAATACACATTCAGCCAAAAAAATTTAAAAAATTTAATTTAGGAAATTCAGACCTTTAAATTTAGAACTTTTCCGGAAAAAGACGTTTTCCACTGTTAACACCAAATTTCAATCGTCAATATCAGAGCTGAATATCGTGATATCGGCACTTTAGAAGTGATCAATTTGAAGGTAAAGATCTGTACTAAAAGCCCCAATGATTTACTTTATGATACAAGCTCGTTTTTTTATTATTTTTTTACGAATATGTCGAACTATACGTTTTAGAAGGAAAAAATTCGAAAATTTAACACTATTAAAAGTGTAATAACTTAAAAAAATATATTATTTTTATTTGAATGCATAGAGCTGTTAGCTAAGGTACTAATCTTGAAAAATATTTCTTTCTTATTTCTTCATTTTATTTTTTAAATTTTTTTCGAACGTAATAATAATTAAACAGTAAAAAACGCGAAAAATAGGTGAAAATACGAAGGCTTTAAATAAAAAAATAAGTTTACCACAATTCTACTAAATATTGCAAACGCATAAATGGTGACTACTAGGGCGTATTTAAGTTGATAAACAATAGTGTGAAATTAATATATTTGATTAAATCAATATTTAAAAAAAAAATTCCTAAATTATTGAAAAATTCGAGAAGAATACGTCACGAAATAATAACAACTACCAAATTCGAACCGAAATTTGCCTTCTTTTTTATTCATCAATGTGTATATAGAGGGAGATAACATATTCATTTATCTGCCCTTTTCGTTCAACGTGTTTGTGTTTAAAAATCAATTATCGGACAATCACTGTATGCTCATAAATAAAGTCTCTTTCTTTATTACATTCTTGATTGAAGAACCGTATGTATCATATATTACAGTTAAAATACTTCCTTTTATTGCAGTTTATAATAAAAGTATTTTATAGTACATTGTATTTATTTATATTAACGATTTTACATTTATCTACACAATTTTTATGAATTTGACATCAAATTCGTTATCAGCATACCCGAAGACAAGTAAAAGTAAAAACCCGTTAATGCTCATTTTTGTGGCGAATTTCGCACTCTTAATACGTTTCGATCGGCCATTTTGTATCCACCATTTTGAATTTTGCAAATCTGACATCAAATTCGTAATCAGCATACCCAAAAACCCGTAAAAAACTACTACTGCTCTTTATTTAGCGAATTTCGCGCTTTTTCTACGTTTCGGTCGCCTATTTTGTATCCGCCATTTTGAATTTTGCAAATCTAACATAAAAGTCGTAATCAGCGCACCCAAGAACCCCTAGCATCTGATTTTCATGATTTTTCCTCGATTAATTTTCGAGATATTTCATTTAACAACTAATTTTGCAGTTTTTTGTTATTAATAAACAAATAGAGATTTAGCGTACAATACCGACCGGTAGACTTTGAACTTAAACTTATTTAGAATATATTTAAAAAGTTTTTATGATTTTTTATGCAGTTACAAATTATTCCGAAACAATGCCTCTTTTTTGACTACTTTTACTCCACTAGTTGTTCTTTTTAATTCTAGGCATGATTCCAGGTTTTTTTTTGGCATCTGAAATAATTCTTTGCCGCAGAATACATGATTCCAGGTTCTCATCAATAAGACAACTTCTCAATTTACTCTGGATAAGGTTCGCGCT
The DNA here is from genome assembly GCA_963583905.1 of Stenurella melanura. Taxonomy (NCBI): domain Eukaryota; kingdom Metazoa; phylum Arthropoda; class Insecta; order Coleoptera; family Cerambycidae; genus Stenurella; species Stenurella melanura. The sequence continues at coordinate 203,563,771 of OY757309.1, forward strand.
TGAAAAAGATTGTTCGCATGAATATGTAGAACCGAAAAGGGAAAGAACAACAAACGTTAGGTTCCTCAACTGATCATATGAGTTAGGAATACTATTCCAGGTATTAAGAATCTTCATGTGTTCCTTCTCTAGGCCTTTCAAAGCAGACCACTTGTGCTGTGAACTAAGTTCTGTAACGCTCACGTTTTGAAACACACCATAGGTTAATTTACAAATTTCAATTATGTGTGTCAATGCGATAAAGCGCCCGATTATTTTATTTATTATTTAAATTTAAATTATACGCATTGAAATCATATCAGCTAATCATGACAAATGTTTGACCAATAGCGTAGTAGCTTGTGCGACCAACTTTAGCGAATAATATATATTCCTACGCCAAGTCGGCAACAAGGAGACGCTGGAAAAGATGGTGTAGAGGCGGTTGGCCGGTAGACCGTAAGAATTAAAAAAGCCGCCTTTTATTTGTAAATATCCGTATATAGTGAATAATCTGCGAATAGAATCAGTAAAGTAGTTATTTTAGTTTATATGTTCTGTGTTATAGTGTAACATTGCCCATAGTTACAGCAAGACAATGTTTTCGTGGAATCAATTGTAAGTACAACAGACTTCTATATTATGTATGCCTCTCGTGTTGCTAATGTTGCTGTTTGAAGCCGATTGCGACAATGCAGAATTATTGATGGCTTCAATACCTCATTACACGTTCGGCCAGTAATATTTCCTATGGTACCCACTGTTCGATAAGACTTCTCGTATCTTTTGAGAATGTTATAGTGCGTAAATAAGCTCGTTTTGGTGGCGTAGCTATTCCGTCCCGTTATTTTGACATCTCCCGTGTGTTTTGGGCATAAAAACATAGTGTTCAACTACCGAACCAGTTTATGTCGAAAATAGTAATTGTCGGGTCATTTTGTCATTAATTTTGCATACAGTTAGTAATATTTTCCCTTTGTGTGTCTATATGTAATCCAGCTGAACTTAATTATGTTATCGTAAAAATTATTTGTGTACAACGCCCTGCTCAGACCGCGTTTAGTTTAATTATTTACTGTATACGGCTTCTTATTATGTGTACAATTTTTACTTACGTCTTTTGTTATATGTCAGATGGACTCTTAATGGCTTGTTTACATGATTATTCTTATGAAAGTTTTTGTAAAGTTTCCCTGACAATTGCACTGCTTTTGTTTGTGTATTTTTTTAGTAAATCATTAAAGTAAGTTAAATTCAAAGATTCGTTCTATTGCCACTTAAGAAGTTTAACGTTTCAGTTCACATTTGTTTTTCTCCAATATTCCATATCAGCACAAAGATGTGCAAATTTAGAGCTCCATAATGCTTTGTAGTCATTTGTGGCAGAGCTGCGCTCAAGAGGCCAAAGAGCCGCGGTTTGCCGACCACTGACCCAGGACAAAATATCTGTGTTTACTTGTATATCAATCAACTTATAGAGAGTGCGTATGTGTATAAAAAGAATTTTGGAAAAGAACTGAATTGTCTTCAAAAAACCAGTCGCTACAAATTATGTTAAATTAAAACACGTCTGTTGTGTTATTATACTCGTCGCAAATACAAAACGAAGAGTATATTACATTATTTTCATTTTTAAACGTATCTCAATGTTAATATAAGATAATAAGGTTCAGTTAACCGGGCGACGACGCGACGGTGAAAGGATCTCGCATTAACGCAACGTTATGGAAAATGGCCCTTGGTTAAATTCGCTGGAATCGATATTTGCTATTTCTCTCGAGCTACTGGTCAAAAGTTCTCATGAACAGAAGGTCGGAAAATGTACAGTTTTCCAGGTAGCGGGGGTGCAAATGGGGTGCTCTTCTTATTAGAAGGGACTCCTGCTCCATTGAAATTGGCTGTAATCGATATATGTTATTCCTCTTGAGCTCCTGATGAAAAGTTCTCATAGGCACAAGGTCGGAAAATGGACAGTATTCCAGATATCGAGGGTTGCAAAGTTGACTATGCACCCTTGTCCATTTTCCGACCTTGAATTATTGAAAACCATTATTTTATTCTATTTTATTGTGACGTTTTTTTATATACATGTAATGCACGTTCACTTAAATCAAGAGTATTATTATTATTATTATTATTATTGTCATTATTATCATTAGCGCATTCGCCAAATTCTAAAAAACTATAACGTGATTGTCGCAGAGCCATGCTTTACAGTGTGCCACTTATTCGTTTAAGGCATTCGAGAGCAATAATTGAACAAAAATAAAAAACAAATACATACCAGTCGAACTAAGAACCTCCTTTCAAAAGTTGGTTAAAAATGGAAAAGATTTGAATCAAATCACTTTACGCTGTACTCATTCACTGTGTCTGAAAAGTCACCCCCTAGTTTCCGGCACTGAGTGAAATATTCACGTGAAATAAAAACAGAATTAAATAACAAGTCAGTTTCAAGAAAACGTGTGAACAGCGGTTTTTTAATACCAAGTAAAAATGAAAGATCACGCGAATTCTTTGTAACAGAGAGTCCAGTCCAGTAACTTGGGTGCTAATGAATGGATCTTGCTGAAACCTTGTGCAATGAGATTGTAACGAAGTTAATAAAAAAGTTGCAAAAAAAATTAGAGTAGAAAATGGTCGGAAGGGGTAGGAAACACCCCTTTTATCACGGGTTCCGTAACTTGTAGAATTGGGTCAAAAATGAAAAAAAAAACATGTTTACCTTTTTTAGCCCAAAATAAGACGTTTTCGTTCTGGTAAATCATTTAGAGAAATGCTTATTTTTCGAGATATGACCATTCGAAAATTCCTAAAAGTAGGGGAAAGGAAGTGTAAAAGTTGAAAAAAAAAATTGAAAAAATTCGTCGTATCATCGAAATACAAGACTTTTTTTATTTGCGACTTTTCTGTAAAGTGCGTTTTCACCAAGTTTTTCCGGAAAAACATGAAAAACTGTAACTTGCTAATTTTGCGAGTTACGGGCAGTTTTTTACGACAAATAATGTACTACATTTTTTGAACATTTTTAATTTAAAAATTATATTGAACCTTTTAAAATGGTTAGGTTTCATATCTATTTATAACAACATATACAAATCACCATCATTTTTTGAATTTTCATGTATTTTTTAATTGAAAATTTGCAAATAATGTACATTATTCATCGTGAAAAGTTGCCTGTCAAGTGTATACATCTGAATGTTTTCAAATTTTTAAATTACGTATTTTTAAAGCGTTACAATTTCAAAGAAAGGGCTAGTTTTTATTTTTTCAGATTTTTTTTTCAACTTTTACATTTCCCTTCCCCACTGCTAGGAATTTTCGAATGGCCATTTCTCAAAAAAATTCAGCAGAGTAAAAACATCTTATTTTAGGCCAATAAAACGTAAATATATTGTTCTTTTTTTCATTTATGACCTAATGCTACAAGTAACGGAACCCGTGCTGAAAGGGGTGTGTTCTACCTCTTCCTATCATTTCCTACTATAATCTTGTTTAAACTTTTTTATTAACTTCATTACAAACATTTTGCATAAGATTTCATTAAAATCCATTCGCTAGCACTCAAGTTAGAGGTGAACCCTCCCACCCCCGTTGACTAAACTGAGAACTCTAACAAATTACCTATGATAGAATTTGTTCGAAAATAATCTGCTTCGCCCGAGCCATATCAATTCTCTCGCCCTTGCCGTAATCAATGGTGCTCTGGATGATCTTCTCCATAAGGGAAGTAATTTTGGCTTCAATGCCCAGGGATACGCTGATGACTTGGCTATTGTTGCAAAATTTCTTGAACATAATATGCAAATGGTGTTCATTAGAAAGCCTTAGTGTCAATCTCAGCAAAACAGTTGTTGTTCCATTTACCAAAACGAAAAGACTAAGTTTCGCAGCGTTAAAGTGTTTTGTGTTTGTGTTAAATAGAACAGTACTAAACTTTCTTACTGAACTTAAATGGTTAAGAGTAATCCTGAATCAAACATTTACTTGGAATTCACATCTATAAAGAACTTTTACATAAGTCACCGCGGTACTGACTCAATGCTTACCATACAAGAGTTTTCTTTTGAGAGCAGTTAAATGAACCAAATCGAAGCACTGTGGTTGGAGAATAAGTCACTCATCTGTTATATAGATGGATCTTAGTGAATTGAAGGAATGGATGTATGCGTACCGGCGCCTAATTACAGGCCATCTAGAGTCCTAGGCAACACCCTAATCATCTTCTAGTCAAAAATCTAGAGATTAGTGTGCCTAGGAATACACAAATAAATTCATTCGAAAGGAGAAGATCCACATACTCTCATATATACATGCAGTATTAAAGGCTCTCAGGTCTTACACCGTTGAACCTAGAATTACCTGAGAATGCAGACAATCCTTGGAGCAACTGACAAAAACAACAACATTACCTTGATGTGGATGCCAGGGCATGCAAAAATATATGATAATGAAATAGCTGATAGCCTTATAAAAATAGATCCTGAAGTCCGATTTCTCGGGCCCGAAACATTTTGCTGCTTATCTAAGGCACGTATAATGGAAGAAGATGTAGAATGGGAAAATGAACGGAGGACATCCTACTGAAGGAATACTCTAGGTTAAAGGCAAACGAAAACGTTCATAACTTACCCTTCAAGATATGCCACAAGACATCTGAAGCTGGAAAAGTTTGACTTAAGGCTGATGACAAGTCTTCTATAATAGGCCATTACACCATAAGAGATCATACCAGTAACGTTGCAGAAGAATATAATGAAATTTCTGTAAAGAGAAAATAGCGGCAAAAGGTTTTGTTGAAGAGGAACATGTGGAAATTAATAATCAGGAATTGAACATTCTTGATTGATTTGATAGATTAGCTACCGTAGCCAATGCATTGCTGCCACTTCCGTACATCCAACCTGGATATTTTTGTATACCGCCGAATCGGCTACGTACACCTGATTGCACATGGGACATGCCTGGGGACATGAGACAGCGAGAGCCACATGACGCATGGTGTAGGAATATGTGATGGGAAATGTTTAAGTTTCCATCTATCATCATCTCCTTCTTCTTCTTCTGTTTCTGAATCTAGCAATGTGCACATCTTTGATGTTTCTTTATCGTATTTCTTCTTTTGAATTCTTCGTTCTGTAGAAGGGAGATTTCTCAGGTGCCATTATTACTCTTTTGTTGTGTCCTTTAGCGAGCCTCCATTTTCGTTTCACGTGTGGAGTAAGATGAAGCTTTTAGTTATTAACTGTTCCACAGGTAAATAGCTATTTACAGTGAAAATGAAATAAAGAGCCCTGAGAGAACGGTCTATACACTGATCTGCCAATGTAAAGTAAATTGTCTGTCTGTCCGTAACTTTTTATGTCCGACGTTTTCTCTGGAATGGTTTAAGATATTGACTTGAAATTTTGTACACGTATATACCTATTATAACGAGATCTGGAAGTGGATTGTCTCTTGAACATATCCGGTGAAGGGTTGGGGGTAAATAGGAGGAAATAAGTAAAGCTAGCTGGTAAGAGTACAGAAACTTGACATTTGGTGTATATGCTAGAAGCCAAGGCCTCAAAATTTTTATAATATTTTCCGTCCAACCCCACCTCCCCACTACATTATTAAAGGGGTTCATCAAATAAAATTGGGATATTCACTTGAAATTTGGTATACCTATATATTATAATGATATCTGGAACTAGATTATATTTTGGGATTACTCCGTTAAAGGTTTGGGTGTTAAATAGGGGAAAATAAGTAAAGCAAGGCTGGTAAGAGTACAGCAACTTGAAACTCGGTGTATGTACTAGAGATCAATGCACCAGATTTTTTTTATAATATTCTTCATCACCCCACCTCCATGATTTCGTTGAAGGAGTGGGGGTAAGTAGAGGTAAATAGGAAAAAATAAGTAAAGCAAGCTGGTAAGAGTACATAAACTTGGGATTTGGTGTATATATTAGAAACCAAGGCTCACATTTCTTTCTAATATTTTTCAACCCCCTTACCCCCACCACCTCCACTCCACTGTTAAAGGGACTGATAATATACAATTGGGATATTCACTTGAAAGATAGTACACGTACGTATTGTAATGACATCTGATTGTGATGATTCCGTTGAAGGGGTAAGAGGTGGTAGATTGTCAATAGGGGAAAATAAGTAGAGCAAGCTAGAAACTTAATTTTTAACGTATATGGTAGAAACCAACGCCTCAAATTTTTCCACGACATCTGCCCTAAATATTATTAAAATTGTATGACCAATAATTTCCACATATTAGAGTGCAAATGTAGTCAAGATGTTTCCTTTAAATTGACTTGGATGAAAAATCTGGATGAGGAAGTAGTGATTCCTTAAGCAGCGGTTTTTTAATTTAACTCTTATTATCATCAGCTCATTTAGTGCTCCTGTAATTATAAATTTGTTTCACGTAATGTATCATCACTAATATCTCAATTATCGTATGCATTTTACGCAATTTACTTTGTTGAAACAAATGAAGTTTAATTCACCAGTGTGATTATTTTTATGCCGTATTAAGTTTATACAATCACTTGCAGCAATTATAATTTTTAATTACTTTTCTACGCACGTTTAAATATTTCTCCATCTTATGCTCCTCGTACAATTAATACCAATGCATTTAACGCGTTCATAATGGAATAGCAAATAGTCAGATGCTCATTTAAATTCAAAACCTATCTATGCACTAGAAGAGCATTATAAAAATCCCTATAAAAGCGATCTAAAATTTACATATAGTCAACAACCGTTCATTTCAAATGAAATATTAAAATTTAAATTACACATCAAACAAAACTGCTTTTATCTTGGATGCAAATTGATGACTATGTTATATAATTCAAACATATCGTATTTCAAAATTATATAGTATTGAAAAGTGAAGAGCTTCAACTAATTGATATGCTTCGGAGGGTCCAAGAAAGCTGGAACGAAGTGGAAGGCAGATCAAAAAAGAAGAACATCGTCCGTAGTTGAGTGTAGAAGATTGGGTTGACCTTGAATATATAAATGAAGTTATTAAGACATTAGGCGGCTGTGGCCACACTCGTTGCCTTGCTTGGATTTATATTATTATATCTCTCAGCGAAATCACAGGAGCTACATCTAATTTACTAGATATATTAATTATAGTAAACTTAGTCCTGTCATATTTTAGCTATGGACTCATGCTCTTTCTATGCGTATTAGACTTAGGAAGGTTCAAGTACCTGTGAATGTTCCCCGGGGCATTCAATTGTTTGAGGATAATCGTGATTTGGAAGAATTATGATTTTTTTATGCTGCATAGGGGCCTTTTTTGTACCTGCCCAGCCCATTACTATCAACCCACATCTTTTGTATTGTTGATTATGTAATAATTATGTGATTGCTTATTGTGGTTCGAAAATAACTTATTTTCCAAACCTGTTTTGCGATTTTGAAGGCTTTAACCAGCTGTAACGGAATCGAACTATAATTTTGCACTTGATTTTTAAATAAATTAATTATACATCATTAACTCGTTTTAGTTTCTTGATTAAGTTATTTCTTAGCACTCACGGATGCTTTCAATTTTAAACTTATAGCTTGTATATAGTTTTGAAACTGGCACTTGCCATAAGGTAATATAGTCAGTGCGGATTAGACCTCAAAAGTACTGAAATGTAATTTATGCTTGGCAGTTTTTCTAGTTAAAAAAATCAATCAATTGCAAATCAGTCTGCATTATATGGGAAAAATTTGTATTCATCAATTTAAATCAATTTTGATGTCATTAGTTTCTGATAAAAAAAACAATAAAATATAATTAAATGCAAATGCAAATTACCTACAATGTAAAAGTACTCTAAAATAGAATCTGAAGAAATAAATATATTACTAGCAAAAAATACTCGTAATTATTTCAAATTCTTACTTAAGACTTATCGTAGATAAGTACTGAAACATATATCTTTCTAAACAAAATACTTTGCTGGCTATATGCCACGAACAACATTGGATTATAAAATTGTCCTCTTCAACAAAACCAAAAAACAGCGAAAGACAAAAACATTTAGCAAAAAGCTTTACGAACTTTGACATACAAGTATTTCGGTATCCTACACGTTACACGGATACACTCTTCAGTGCTACTTCTTTCAAAGTTTAAAATGAACTGAATAGTAATTTCTCAGGCACTAATTATTTATGCAATAATTATTTATGGTAAGATAATTTAAAATTAAAAATAACATTATTGTGAAAGTTACGCTGCATGTAATGCATATTTCTTTCTTATATTTCAATGTTCTTCGTGGCATATAGCCAGCCAAGTATTTTGTTTATAAGGATATATGTTTCATTACTGATCTACGAAGTTTTTAGTTAGAATTTGAAATAATTATTTTTTGCTTGTAATGTATTTATTTAATCAAAAAAATAATGCGACGTGTGCGAAAGCAATGACGTGATTTTCTTCACCTTGGTATTCTTTAAATGCCACAAAATTGACATTGTAAGTTGATCTGACGTTGGTGTTTTTTGTCCATCGTCACGCAAACACTACAGTACTAATTGACTTGAATTTTGGAAGGATATAGATCAGAGTTTAGGTTAACACAACTTCTGCCCAGAAAATGTCGAGTAACACAATTGTGTATTAACATTCATTATACTCATCGCAACTGCGAAGACGAAGAGTATATTGCATTTGATCGATATATTTCTAAAACCGATAATATAGCTCGCAGAGAAAAGAAATTCATAGCACTTTATTGCTGATCGAATGCAGAATAGAGTCGGGTACAATTTAAGCTGACTTGTGTCATGGCCGCTAAAACGTCTGAACTAAGATTTTGTTTGATGCATATGAAATGCCAGTAGTTCTCAAACAGTTCTTTCCTGTAACAGCAATGATGTCGATAAATAATTATAAAAAACTAGGAAAGATTTTGTCATAAAATGTTAAGATTATTAATTTAGTAACTTTGTCACTTTAGTGGAGTTTTGATTATACAGTGTCCGCCGTAAAGTTGGCTACATATGGGAAATAATTGTATTATTAACATTTCTAAAAAAACTCTTTTGGGGGTTCGCTTTTGCACGTCCGACGACAAAAAATAACATTTTGATACATGTCATGTGATCACCGGTTTGGCAGGACTGTAAAAAATAATTGACGGTGGTACCGAAAAATTGGTCAAATTGTTAAGACATCGAAATAATTTATTAAGGAAATGTGCATAGAATACAACAAGGATCCCATATATAAATTTTGAAGCAGATATGGGGAAAATAAAAAAGTGCAAATTTTACCCCTATATATAATTGCTATATGAAAAATCATGAAATCTTGTGTTTATTTCACAAATATTTCAGTAGTTTTGGCAAAAACTTTATGTATCTTATTTGAATAAAGGTATTTTCATGTAAAAAAAGAAACGAACCCCCAATATAGTATTTTTTAGAAATCCCAATAATAGAAATTTTTCCCATATGTAGCCAACTTTATGGCGGACACTGTAGGTAAGTAGGCTCGGGCACATATGAAACTGATAACAAAATATGAATTGCCCAATTCAGTCAATAACAATGAGTTATCGGAAAAAGAAATCAAAGATTAATATTGTTACAGTCCAGCAAGAACCACGTGGAGGTATGGGCATTTCTTGCCAGGAAAGGATAGAATCGTAGTTTTAGTAGGGGGAATGATGTTAGTAAAAATAAAATATTACATGAGATAAAACAAATCTGAAATCTTGATGAGAATAACGAAAATAAATTATTTTTCATTTAGCAGTAATAAATAAATATTCTTGTTGACTAAATATATATTAAAAAATTAACAATAATTTTAAAACAAATAATTTAAAACAATTCTGAAAGAACAACGCATTTGCACGTTTTCATAAACACCGAAACACTTGAACACTACACTTAACAATTTACGACACGTTTTCATAAACAATACAACACTACACTTGAACAATTTATCTACTCGAAGCACGTTTCACCGTTAGTGTATTAATATATAACGTAAGAAAATCGATTTTATTAGAGATAAACACGCGCTAGTAATAAAGGGCATTTTTGGGGAAAATAAAGTTGTAACGAAACTCGCGGCGCGGCTTAATAAAATAATAATTTTATAAAGAAAATTATTAACTTTTAATAGAGCTTAAATAAAAAGAGTAGAAGTTGAGGATCGAGATCGAACTCTCAGCCACCCCATTTACATTTATTGCTGCTCGAGTATCTTACTGATTGTGCTACGCGATCCTATATATCTTCGTTATATTCTAAAACGTGTAATATATACATACCAGAAAATTGTAAGACTTAGTGGTTTGACATTGTTCGTTTGACGGATGAATATCCACTATTTACCACTAAAAATAACTTAAATATTTCATGTAAAGATGTTTCTCATATTTAGAGTGGCGTTAGTTCACAGGAATAAATAGTATTCGTCGTCGAATCACACAGTTTGAGAATCTCTGAGCTTATGACTATGTTTCTCACTCCTCAGTGTACATTTCATATTTCCGTCTCAAAAGAAGTGGGAAAGAATCTTGGTACACATACATTGACAATATCTTTAGGCTATTGCTTTAAGTTTGTGTGCAAGAGATAGTGAAAACGTATGCGCAACATTAATTCATACATCGGTCATTTTAAACTGGACCCGACTCTAGATATCAAATTGTCCGTCCATCCGTCTGTCCACCTGCCACGTTCTTTTGTAAGCTTGGTAACTTAAGAAAGAAAACTCCGATTGTGTTTAAATTTGAATAGAAAATTAAGATCAGCTAAATCAAGAGCCCTATTTTTATTTAACAAGATCGACTAGTAAATAAATATGAATTATTTAAAGTTTTAAATATATTATTTTGTAATTAAATAAAAAAATTCTAAAACGAAAACAATCTCACACCTCTAGGGAGGATTGTTAACAAGAATTAGAAAAGAAAAGTATAAAGGAAATAATTAGAGTAAATTTTAAAGTTTAGATATGAATATTGTTACGTTGCAAAACCGGCTACGTATAAGTTCCAATAGTCACTAATGTTTATAAACTTAAAAGTAATAAATTTGTCACAAATACGATAAGACTATGCACCTGGCTTAGCTTGATTCATCTCGCAGTGGACAATGCCAAGGTCATAGAACGTGCAACAATTATATAAAACACGTGACTATGGAAATACATAAACAAAGAACTGTCATGTTTGACGGCCAAAATGTTTTGAGAACGGAAGTAGATTCTCTTCCGAAACGTTAACGGCCTATAGCTTTTATTTTCATTTTTTGGTTTATAACATTGTTCTAGTGTATATATTTTTAGGTGTCAGATTTTTTGAAATAGTCAAGTATTCAAGAACCAACCTCTGTCTGATCCGTTTGGCGCAGAGGCTTTTTCATTAAAGTTTTTTAATATTTTTCAGTGGCAAAATACCCAACAAAAAAGTAAGAAAATTATTAAAAGCTTATTTATTTTATATTTTATTATTTCTACAGTGACCATCCTATGTACTTCGCTAAAAGTATATCAAGTTTCATCATCACCAATGGTATCAACTACATGACACAATATTCTTTCCGCTGTTTATTAATTAATTGTTATTTTTTAGGTTGACCACCCTGTATATATGTTTTTGCTAAAGTATATAAGTATATCAGGTTTTCTGCCATGTAAGTAACATCAACTATATGCCAAATACTTTCGTTGGAAGTTTTTTTATAAATTATTTTTATTCTCTCGTTCACTGTAATCGTGAAAATGATATTTTCAGAAATTTCTCCAGATTTTCAAGTTTCAGACTACGTAAATTAACGAATTTCAATTCCATCAGTCTGTCTGTATGCTTGTCACTTTCTTCTCTGCCTGTCTGTCTGTTTGTATTTTTCTACAAAACAATTTGTCTGATAAGAATTACACTTGACAAATGCTACTTCTAACGAATAAATGGAATATACTTTTATTGAGAAATATACAAGGTGAACACTCTAAAAAGTAGTTACGCAAAAAATATGGTGGATAACAATAAGAGGAAGAAGCAACTTGTAATATTGTTAGTGATAAATATACAGGATGGACTCTTTTACTAAGGTAATTCCAGAAAGAAGTGTGACTGGGGGCGATTATATTTCTCATTTAACTAACACAACCGGCAACCACCAAGACCTGCTACACTTTTAATGAAAAATTATATATATAAAAAAATTATTTCAAAACCAAGCTTTTATTTAAAAACGTGCTAAAAAGTAAAAGATTAGTATTAAATTCATACATCTGGAAACTAAAAGCTTTGGGGGCGGTTATATAATACTATTTTATAATCAATTGACCGCCCTCAAAGTTTTTGTTTCCAGATGTATCAATTTAAAAATAATTTTTTACTTTGTAGTACAGTTTTCAAATTAAAACTTTATTTTAAAAATGTTTATTTATATATAATTTTATTTTTTACTTTTTACTTTTAGCCTTTACTTATTTTGCAGACAGACAGAAAGTCATGAAAGGGTTTTCCCTTTCATTTGATACCCATGTCAATGGGGTTGTGAAGAAAAAGGTAATCCGCCAGCCTGTGGCGTCCGCCATATTGGATTTAGACCGACACTAGATATGCCATAATGCATTGTCGTCAGACCTACATATGTGTGCAAAATTTCAAAGCTCTAATTAAATAGAACTAGTCGAAATTTTTCTTGCAGGATTTGTAGCAGCAGGCAGACAACAAAGCAAGTTAAATAAACTCTTTTAAAGTATTCATGTCAGTCATCCTAAGTGTGTATAAACCTCGTACCGCGCGTCTGAAGGTCACGAGTAATATTTATAATCATCTGGCGCTAGCCGTGCCTTCGGAACGATCTGTTCCTATATCCGCGCTCAGGGGTGATTTGTTTAACTACTTTTTCGCCCCCTCCCCCCCCCCCCCCAACCCCTGCAAATGCGGACGGTGTAGGCGATGTTTTATTTTTATTTATCAGGGATGGTTTTGACTAAATAAAAAATTGACACCATAGATCCTTTTTTGGACTACGGATTCGGCGTCGGAAAATTCACCAAATCAATATATTTTGGTTTGCAGTACAGACACATTTTTTTGGGTGTTTGTGTTATTCAAAAACTTTTTTTATGTTACGTAATTAAACGAAAAAATGTCTAAAACTAATATTGTGTAAAAATGTGCAACAATTATATAAAATATCCAGTAGATTAGCCAATACTGCAAAGAATATAATATTTACTCTAGTTAAATATTTAATTCATACAAAGTCTCCTGAATTAAAACAATTTTAATATTTAAAATCACGCTGCAATGAAGTGTCCCATTTCACCAATTGGTTTGAAATAAAGCTATCGGATTCCACGCGTAGAAAGTGTCAACTAATTATGTGACAAAATTTTAGATTGCTTCGATTGAGGATAACGCAATATTAACAACGGCTCATGCGGGCACTAAGTATCAAGTCGGCAAATTCTCATGCTCATTACAGGCTTTACCTTGTATGCAAACCTGATGAAGCTACTGCCGAGAAACATAATAGTACTAACACACGCAATAGTGTTTTCAAAGTCTCTCGAGTAACTTGATCCCCATCATCGTTTGTATAGTCGGATGCTGAAAGAAAACAATACTCTTAAAATATTTTTTTCCGTCAACAAATAAATTCTGAGGCGTTTTGTCGATTTCTCTACCATATTTTAAGTACTTAATATACTGATTGTCAAGAGCCGTTTAAATATTTTGTCGCTGTGTTTTCTGTTTAAGAATTTCTTTCTTGTAGTTTCCGTTTTGAGATTTGTTTATATTAGTATATTTATATTACTGTAAAGCTGAAGGTTTTGTATTAAAGTATTTGTATATAATATGCAAAAACATGTATACACATGAAGGTACCACATTTTCAAATTTATTTGCATTAAGAAATGAAAACATGAAAATCCACACAGAATACAGATTGTTAGTTTGTAATGATTTGTAATATTTGTATTATTTGTTCTTAATTATTATTCGACGAATAAAGTATATGAAAACCATATTTGTGATTTAATTGTCTTTTAATGTTAAAAGAGTTATTTTATTTGCCCTAAGTCGGGTAAAAAATTTTGATTATTATTTTTGACAATCAACGCGAATAGCCTGTTCCTCACATGGTCCTTCGAGCTGGATTATTGTGAAAACCCCTTATGCTGTTGATGTTGTCGAGAATTGTTAGATTTATTTGTCAGATACGTACAAGTAACCTGTAAAAGAATCCTGTTACTTATACAGATATTGCAAGTTTTCAGATATTTTACTACGAGTAGAAAGTCAGATTGAAAAGGTTGATCGAGTAAATGATGGTCTCTGCAGTAGTTTCCACAAACTACACAACACTTGAGCACTACATTCGAATACTAACACTCGACGCGTATGATGCCAACCATGTAAGCATCATCTGGTACTGATTAAAACGGCTTGAATTCTTTCCAGATCATACCAACATGGTTGGTAAAGCATGCGTCGAGTGATGGTATTCAAGTGTAGTACTCAACTATTTATGGTGAAGAAACAGCATCACGCCGAAAGTTCTACACCCCTCAAAGGCTGAAGTATAATTGATGAGTGGATTTGCTTTCGTCATCAACATTCAAGAATGATGTAAACTTCAGGTTTTTAAACTACCCCCGATCTCTACTGAGAGAGTCATGTTTCGTGTTGGGGGTCAAGAACCAGAGCTACAGTTAAATTTTGCGCTCGAAATAAACACGTGACTATCTACAATCATTTGAAAATACCAAAATGAAAGAAATTATTAAGTTAAATTTTCGTCAACATTATATGAGTGTACCAAGCATGTGACCAATATCAACAAATGAACCAAACACATACCCTATCGATTTATTTAAGTTTTGCTGCTTGAATTTAAACTGCTGTAAAACCATAAAACATTATTGAAAAATCAGCAGAAAATAGTGATTATGTTTTTTTATCAACTATTGTTACATTAACAACAATAGTTTTGGATGTTTATTTTATAAAAATATTCGTGTGGACATATGCACTCAAGCTTAATGGTATGTTATTTAACGAGCGATAATGTAAGTAAAAACTCATACAGATGAAGTTTGCAGCGCGAGCCGTAGACGAGTGCTATAAATCATCAAGTGTGTTAGCAGACAAAGTAAGTGATATGGAAATTTCTTCTTGTTAGTGGAAACTTAATTAAAGAAGTGAATTAAATACATAAATATGTCACACATAGCAGACTACCCTAAAATCTATAGCCTAGGCTATCCGGAGAGGGGATATACATCTGAAAAAATTGACAACATCCATATCCACTGACATTAACAGTGTTGGAGCTGGCGATCGAACTTAATACACGATAGACAATTTGACCAAGCGCACTTGTCACTAACATTCTTTAGCCAGCTGAGCGATCGTGTTGGTAGCCAGTAGCAATTAGTAAAACAATATCAGCTCGATATTTATTATCATGTCATGGCTTAACTCACAGGTCCAAAATGTCTGCTTCTGGACCTCTACTAATCCGGATGTATGCCGATTATATTTAACATATATGTAGTAATGTTTGACTTGATAATATTTTGTATATTATTTCGTTCTTTCGATATTTGGAGTCAGTGAGAATATCTTGATAATGTGAGCTGTTATCGATTATATGATTGTCCGTTAGTTGGTCATTATACGTTCCAAATAAAGGAGGTGCTCAACCTACAAGTAGATAACTTAATATCAGATGCGTATATGGCCTGTTCAAAGTCTAGCTAGGGCTACTCTACTAGTCTATTAAGTTTAAGTGGAGAAATCCATTTTGCTGTGGTCTTTTTGCCACTTCTTAATTTTACGTTTGTATTTCTTACTGTTTGTTCCCATTTCTCTATTATTGTCATATTAATTGACATTTTCAAGTCATGATCTTAATGTGACTCTTTCGACTGATTACTTCTGACAATTCGGGTTTCCTTGTCAGCTTCTTCATGGCCCCGAATGCTTTCATGTCCAGGGGTACATAGAGGATTTATAACTTTGCCATTATCGCTTAAGTACCAAAGAGGTGAACGTATTGCTTACGTAAGAGGATCGTTAGTGGTCATGTTTTGTGTTCGATAAAGGGAGTTTAGCGAATCTGAGCTATTAAAAAATGGGCCTGCAGTCAGTCAGATATATAGACGGGACCGTCAAATTGCCTAGCCAGCTGTATATATGCTATCCTCTGGTAGTAGGCACCATGAGTGTACCTTGTTACTTATCGCAACGGCATATCCTACTAGTGGGTGCGGTACACAACAAATACTTGCAAAACGTGACATTTTGTGATACAAATTAGCACGATTGCTCCAGATACCCAGCTAAATGATTTGGCCCTCAGGACACTCGAAATTTCTTAATAGTAGCACACTTATTGGCCTCTCGGAAAGAGATTCAACAAATGGATGGCCCCATCTATTTAGACAATCTCCGGCGGACACTATTTGACCGGGAGCACATGCTACACCCACTTCCTCCGTAGGCACGAGTTACAAGCAGCATACGACGCAGGTCAAATATGGGGACGGGTAGGCTTTGATTCCATCGTGCCTTCTGCAGATAAGTGGGGCTGGGATAAGACTGCTGCGGGGTCCTGGACACCTGACTGGACTGATCTGCCGTGGATTTGGGAAGCATGCAGGGAGCCTGATGCCAAATGTGGGTGCAAAATACAATACGACACGATGGTTTCCCGTGCTTCACCGGGTGTACTGGATGCCACGGGAAATGCAGCGACAAAGAGTACGGATTTAAGAGTTATTTATACAGAAGACTTAAGGCTGTGCTTTAAATCAGCTAAATTTTATTACTTTTTCAGGTACCCACCTCCAGAGGAAGACTAAAAAGCTGTGAGCATGAAAATTAATTTAACGAAAATCGCTGAAAATACAATTTTATTTTATTATTTATTATTATTTTGTTATTACAATTTAAGAGATTTGCAATAAATTAACTATGAAACTTTTGAATTGACTGTATTTTAGACATCAGCGACCTCAGTTACTCGGAAATGACGTCTCACCTGTGGTAAAACATGTTCAACTTGTTGTAAGATTTGTGTTTCAATGACGATCAAACTACTTTTTGACACTGGATTCGTTTTTACCATGTCAAAATCACATGGAAACGACTTCAAGATCAATTTTGTGGCACAGAGAATAAATGCTGAGAAAATTTTGTGTAGTTCTGAAAAAATTACTCCTAGGGGGTGAATGAATCCGAAATATTGAGTGTCCTGAGGACCAAATCATTTAGTTGGGTCTCTCGAGCAACCATGCAGAAGAAAAAAATTGTATCACAAGATGCCACGTTTTTTCACATACCGCACCCACTATACGTCACCTCTGCTCATCTATATATTAATAATATGATAATAATAATAAAAACTTATTGGTGTGTTATACATAAAGTATTTACACAAGTCAGATCATAGTATAAGGAGACTAAAGCAGCTAGACTAGATAAATAAATTATTAAGAGTAAAATATGTCAAGACAAAACTATGTTAAAACAAATACAAATATTAAAATTGAATTTGAAGACACAGTTTCTAAAATTTTAGCAAATAACAAATAATTACTGACAAATACCAACAATCACGTTGGCGATTATCAGTTACTAAAATCGGCTTCCATGAATTCCTCAACTGAACAAAATGCATTTCTGAGCAAAAGTTTTTTTATGGAGATTTTAAACTTGTTCAAGTTAAGTTTCTTCACGTGCATTGGCAGTACATTGTATAACAATATATCATACACAAATTGCGTAAGAGATAACAAAATATTTCAAGCCATGGTATGCAGTAAGTATTATTATATGGGAGACATTGCCTACTAGATTGCATAATAAATATATATTTTTGCTTACTTTCGTACAGATATAATTTACATGTGTTTCCCAAGTTAACTTTCATTCATAGTAGACTCCCAATAATGTTACCTCATTACTAAGCGATAAATCTTTGTTGTTCAATTTTTTGGAATAAAAGCCAGTGTTTCAGTTTTGAAATCATTTTATGTCAACTGATTAGCTATGAACCAATCTGTACTGGATTTTATCTCGAAATTATTTCAGATATCAAATCCTTAACATATTTAAATGATTTTATTACGGTTGTATTGTCAGCGAATAGAAAAAGTTTGTATACAGAGCAATTCTTGGCAGATCATTTATATAAATCAAGAATAGTGTCGGCACTAACACAAATCCCTGAGGAACGCCGTATTTTGTTGGAGGAAGATTTGAGTGTGGTGTTTTGCGATAATACATATTGGAAACAATTGATTAGGTATGAACTTATTAAGTAGGCGATATTGTTGTTAAATTCATGAAAGCTTAATTTATACTACTATTTTAAGTAACAAACAGTAAAAGGCTTTTGTGAGATTTACGAATTGTGAAATGTACACACATGTCTCATGTATGCATTTTTTCTACGTTGCTCAAAGTAACATAAATTGTAACATTTGGACAGCTTGTTACTCAAAATTAATTCCTCGAGCTAAAGTACTGGGGATTTTATTATACACTGTCAATTTATAATATTTATCTTATTAGGTAACTATACTCCTGATAATAATTTTTATTACAAAATTTCAAGTACTAATAATATTAATATGATTTTCACTGTCTTGCAATATTTTAGAAAATAACGAATTTTTAAAATTTTGTTCAAAAGGCGATCTTTTGTTTGAGTGCTCACATCACGTACACGTTTTGTTGTCTAATATTTTCTATTTTATCAAGTGTGATTGAACGTTGATAACAAACGCATGTCGTTTATATCTTTTCTAATTGGAAACGTGATACCTTGACAAGAATTTGAAAATTATACTGTAACTGAGAGCGATATCGGTCGCTTCGGCATCTTCCTCTTATTATCAAATTCCTAGACACCCGTGACATACAAGTTGTTGACACTGAAAATCAAAGTGTGGTTTTGTCCATAAACTATTTCGTTACGCTCCTCCCTTTTGCGTAAACCGGGAACATAAAAATCTGTGTTCGATAATAAATAACACAAAATATCTTCATTCCGTTATTTTACACATAAAAGTGCGCCTGTCACAAAAAATCGTTAGTATTTCGGAGCTTTTGAAACGCCTTGTTCGGTATAAATGACACTCTGAGATTGTAACCTACCTTATTATTATATTCAACTTTGGTACGCTTGTCTTTATTCGAGCCGGTTTTCTTGTATCTTTCCTCTGACATCACACAGGCTTTACTCTGGTTTTTAGGTGGGTGTCGCTACATTGGCGGGGAGGGACATTTTCAACAAGGGATTTTTAAGGCAGAATGTGTGACCAAAAATATTTCTGTCTGAAAAATATTGATAATCTTAAATACAATCATTATTTTCACTGTAAACTTGTCAGATATATTTTTATGTTATCTCTGCAAAGGGAACGACATAAACAAATAATTTGTTTCAATAAGCCTGCTCCCAAATTTTTATTTGTAAAGATATAAATGTAATAAAATTAAAAGTGAAAAACTAAAACCCGATTTCGAAAAAGAAAATTCGAACTAAAAGGAATTAAAGAAGATTAGTTACATTAATCGTATGATCCCGTTACACCTAAATATTATGCGGCCATGAAAAGTAGGATACCAATAAAATGTAATAAAAAAGGAATGTCCATTTACCCTCCATTTACCTTTTACCCTAAAGAAAGAACAGCAAAGCAGTTGCAAGCATGTGTTTCGGAATTTTTCCTCATCAGAGTAGAGCAGCTTAAAGAAGAGTACCTGCAATTATTAGAGCAGAAAAACAACCAAAATAGGTCGAAACTCAGTACACAATATTCAATTTATTCCTTCACGTCTAGTTGGGCCCAATTTTGAACCTCAATCAGATCATAGAATCATATGGGTTGCTCACTTTAATGTGGATTATTAAACAAATTAAAAAGAGATCGTAAGGTAAGACAATACATGAAGAAAAGAGTCGCCCCTAAAAAAGAAACAACAACGCATCAGTATTTCGGAATTAATGTTTCTCATTAGCGTAACATAGCATAAAGAAGAAGATTCAGAAAAAATGTCAGGAACAAAAATTGTTTCTTCTTTCGGGCATATGGCGCGATATCTGTTTTCATCTATTGTTTAACCACAGCATCTCCCAAATAAAAGTTTAGTGTTCAGTTAGTGCACTTGAGGTCCAACTAGCAAGTTATCTTAGTACTTATACTTACTACCGTGTTATTCTAGTGGGTAAATCATTAATTTTTTGTGAATTCATGGGCCTTCAACTACAGCGATACAAAATATAAAACATAAAGTCATCACATGTGTTGGACAGCTCCAAATTCAAAGTGTCAGTGGACGCAGATGTTGCCAGTGTTGGACCTATGAATGGAACCCAGTACAAGAGAGACAGAATAAAAAAGCATGTTCACCACTAACACTCATTACCATTCACCATTGAAATAGTTTGTAAAATATTACATTGCGTAATATGTGTATCTGATCTGTTATATTTATTTTCATTGTATATAAAGTGGAATTGGTCCCTGTGGCGGTATTGTACAAGGTGGTAAGGCATGCCTACCACTTTGTGTCATGATTAAGAATTCATCTGTTGAGGATCCTAGCTTCTCATTCTGCTACATTTGGCGATTTGCCCATTTTCAGGGTGCTTGGTTACAGCTTAGGACTTATATCCCATAAAAGATGAGAAATAATATGGTAATAATAACGAGAAAGAACAACTCGCTAGTTACTCTTAGATGTATTGTCTATATTGATGCATTTTTTTATCATATATATCTTTCTCTAAGTGTTAATTGATTGATTTGCCAGCGTAAGGTGGGCATTGCTGCCGATTCCGGGCATCCATGGAGGTTGGTTCCAACACACAGCTTGGTCGTCCGTCAAACACGCCCAATGGACGGCCAAACCGCGTGCCGGAACTAAATTTCGAATGTTTTATATACCGCCGGACCGGATGCATACGCTGGGTTGATCATTGGACATACTTGTTGTCAGCTGCGAAAGCCGCATGACGCATGGGGTTGGAATATAGGATGGGAAGTGTAGGTGTTTGTGAGATGTTTCTTTTAAGTTTCCACGATTCTATTAAGTTTCCATCCGTCATCATCGGCTGGGGTGTGCAGGTGTTTGCGAGATGCTCCTTTTCAGTTTCCATGCATCTATTAAGTTTCCATCTGTCGTCATCTATTTTTTTTCTTCTTCCAAGTTTTCTGTTCCATCTGTTTCTGAATCTGGCAACTTTTATTTTTTTTTGTTTTTATTTATTAACCGTAAACGGTAAATATCCGTTTACGGTGGAGTTGCTTGCGGTAACAATATTTTTGCGCGGTATGAGAAAAAAGGTCCGAAGTGATAGTTTGCCCACCTTGTAGGTATTGAAACAATCGGTTTCAATTTACAGTAATTATTTTCAATTGGTGCCTTCCAATTCCTGGTATTTTCTATTTCATAGCCTAATTTTTTTCTCTGTTGTTTAATAAACCGTCTTTGACAAGGATAAATAAACCAATAAATAAATATCTTTTCAATTTTAATTTCTAATTTTTCCATTTAAATAAGGAAATTGACTTCATTAATTAGCTAAACTAAATTAGAAGAAAGTAAGCAAAAACTTATCTGTTTCATTCACATCTGGCTGGCTGTTGCTTATTTTATATTAACCACTTCTTCAGGGACCCGGATTCATCCAGGTATAGATTTTACGGTCAAGCAGTACACTTTCTCGGGTTGTTTATATACACTCTTTTGTGTTGCTTTATTCAACCAACATAATTTAATCAGATATCAACTATATGAAATAGCCAGACCCGTGCTAATTTGTATCAATCAATGCAGAATTGTTTACGCTTTAATTCAATACAATTTCGACGTTTTGTTGCCGCTTTATCCGGATTTATCTCGAGACATACTTTCAACTCCGTCTTCTCTAAGTGTTAGTAATAAACTGACACTCACAGTTAATTTTGTTAGTTCATGTGTTGGATTCGGAGTTCTGAATAGACGAGAGGAAAATGAATTATATGATGTATCTTCAAACCAGTTATAGATTTGATCCACACGACTTGTTATCTTTAAGAGTAACATTTGAATAAAATGGCTGATATTAAACACAGGTGTTTATGTATATTGATAATAATTTGAATTTGTGTGGTGGTAAAACAACGTCTAATTAATAAGTAAATAAAATAGATCAAATTTGCACATCACTCATGGTAAATTTGGAACACCTCCCGATGATATTCAACGTCACCCTTATACAAAGGGTGGAGTTAGGGTAATAATCGGCACAAAAAGATTCAAATATCTTTGGGAAATTTGGTTTGAGGTTGAAAGGATTGGGGTTGTCGATAATGGGACTTATTGGTTCGCTTGGCCTTGGCTTCATGAGTCCTTATGAGCAATTGTGTGATTTGTTAGAACTAATTACTTGCTTCAAAAGCAATATATAAGTTATATGAGAGTTTCTGGTTTTTGCAAACAGACTCAGTGCATATATCTTGATTTAGTAGGTATAACGTGACATCGACTAGATTTCCAGCGACTCCTATGAATATGTCGACATACTCATTTTATGGTATTTATTTAATTTCACAAAAATGTTGGTTAAAATGATAAATTCGCCATTTGAAAGGGATAAAATTTGACCTAGTCGTCATCCGGTACTTCTTCCCGAAACACTTGACGCAGAATATAAACCGTTCCCCAAAATAATTAAAACAAATTGATAGCAAATATCGGCGTATTTCTGTCGGGCCTCTTATTCGCGGTAATATCAACAAGGTTTACATGGTATATTATTTTATTTATAACATTCACCAATTCTTGAATTGTCTTGATGGTTTCATTTGCTCGGTCGACCACCAGTTTCCATTTTGCTGCAATTTATATTTAAAACGTACTCATGTCCTTGTTCCATGACTGTCAGGGAGATGTATCATCTCATTTTTACTTGTTGGTGCTGTCTGTAAATCTTAAATTAGAAATCTTCCTTCTGCCTATAGCTACTCCATCCAGTCAGTTCTCCAGCATACACCACATTACGAATGGATGTTTTAGAGAATTGGTGATAAAAGACGGCCTTGTCTGGCATCCTTGCCAACGTTGTACTTACTATCGTCGATTCTCACTAAAGCAGAGTAAATATCATACAAAGATTAAATATTAAAAATTACAGTTATTATTGTCGTAGTCAAAGTGGTTACATAATTATTAGTTAAATTAAAGTATTTTCTGCATCAGCAACAGAATAGCCGTGCATGATTTAGTAAAATATTTTTCACATATAAAATAATTTGTTCAAACTCTCGTTTTCAATTTGAATTGGTACTCTATTGTATAAAATGACACCCATAATGTAAGGATTTGTTACTTTATGTAAGTTTTACTCTAAATTGTTTCTATATTTTCTATAGTAATCATAAAATTCATTTTAAAAATTGAATTTCGTAAGGTAATTTTTGACAAATTTTAACATATCAAGAATATGAGTTTTAATCATATTCAGAAGAGGTAACGTCGCTTCGAAGGTTTCACCACATCTAGGATCAAGAATATAAATACATGATAAAGTTAATATATATTGATTTATGAATGTAGGCTCATAGTTCGCTTTATATTTATAAGGCCCATACAAAACTCAAAACTGTCGACCGAGCTAATACAAGGGGATACCGGGGTATGCTTTATTTTTATATCCTTTTTTAAATAATAAATATAATGTATTACTTAATAGATAAAACAGCATCCTATGTAAAGTATGTTCTGGCATGATTAAGATATGAAATAAACGGAAACACGCCTCTTTAATTAAGATTTCAAACGTTTCTGATAAAGTTACGCACATCACTCCTAAGTAGAACGTCATGCCCAGGGAACAGATAAACAGAGTCGTACTTTGAACTTATTTGTCAATGTCGCGAGGGAAGGGCAATGCGTCCACCAACGCATAAGATATTCCTATCTTGACGCAAAACAGAGCAAAATATTTTAATTTATCAAAAACGTCATTAAGTTTCTATAGAAAATACGATTTTTAAATCTTTACTACTATTTTGCTCATTTTGATACACAAAAATTTGAATTACGGCTCTGTAGTACTCTAATCAGCGCCAACTTTGGAATTTTAAAGACCGGTTTTTATAACCTCTCTTATGTACATTAAACAAATATAGACAACTAAACTTTCTAAATTTCAAACCAAATAGATATCCAACTCGTATACTAGTGTCAGAAAGGTACCAACTTCTTTCTAGTCAACATATTATAAATATCTTTTTTATTCTTTGAATTGCGCTCCAGGCCTCATTAACCATCGTCCAGGATAGCTAGATTTGTCTGAATAAAAATAACATTATTTTATTCACCATTTCTGAAATTAGTCAATCTCTTTAGTTGTAACAATTAATCTTTATGGACTGACAGGCATTTATGAAATTTAACAATAATTTGAAAAACGGTTTTTGAAACGCCTAACCTTTTGAAACATTCCTAACACCAAGTACAAATTAGGCTCCCTTTATAGCTCTCATTATAACTCAAAAAATATTCTCGCACAGATACCACTATATTTCCTGACGTGATGGGGGCAAACCGATCTCGGGAACGTAATCAGCAGGTCAGAAGACGAGGAGGTAGGGGATATACCCGAATGTATTTTTTTCTTTTGTGGAGCTGTGAAGGAAATGTGCGTGAAGAGTGCTGAAAATTGGTTGCAATCATCAATTATTTTTGAGTGGCAAATCGTGTCGAGTGTAAAATAGGTGCAATTTATTTGAAAAGTAATATCAATTAGCCCTTTTGTGATTATTTGGGACTAGAAGACCAGCATTTTGAGGTGCACCAAAATGACTTTAAGAAATGGAGAAATTAGCATGTGCCACACTTACTCCATGATTCTTTCAGCGACTTGTCTTCTCGACTTT
This sequence comes from Stenurella melanura, assembly GCA_963583905.1. NCBI lineage: Eukaryota > Metazoa > Arthropoda > Insecta > Coleoptera > Cerambycidae > Stenurella > Stenurella melanura. Next base: position 203,588,690 of record OY757309.1, read on the forward strand.
TTAGACGTTATCGTAAGAGTGTACACTATATTTTTCGAAGACCCTCTTGACCTACGTCTTTGGTAGCCGCCTTGTCGCTGAGGCACAAAGGCAATCTCAATACTGCCGCTTTTGGCATAATTAAAAATTTGGCTAAAGTTACACTATAATTTGCAAGTATTTGCCTGCTTAGCTTGTTTGTTTTACCTGTGATGCAGTTGAAGAAGAAAAATGACAGGTATTTATAGTTAATATTGCTAATCTGTGTTTCGGAAACTAATTATTGTACTAATGCCCCTTATTGATGGTTGCGACAATAGGATGAAACTTTAGAATACTGAGTATTAGGACTAAAATAGGAGACTATTTTCAGGTAGGGTCACACTTTAGTAATTCGGCATAGAGATATTCATATTGTTATATAAGGTGTTTTAGGGTAGAATTCACCTTTTAATAAATCATAAAATACACGTGCAATTTTTTAAATTCAATTTATTAGAAAATTAAAGCCGCCCGGTGCAAAAGAAATTGTTACTTACAACACTTCTTTGTATATCATGTTTATTGCATATGTTTCAATATTAACTACTCAAATTTGCTATATATGGTAATTGACTATGCCACATATGAACTCTTTTTTTATATAATTGTTGCACATTCTGTGGGATGTTCTTAGCACTTTTATCGTAAATAATGTTAGTTTTAGACATTTTGATTAATTACAATACATAAAAAAGAAATAATTAATAACGTTTCTTCCAATCCACAACGTGGATATGGAAGTAATCGTAAAAAAAAAAAATCAAATTTCTTTTTTCTTAAAATAGGTTTAGAAAGTCATGTAACGTCGAGATTTTAAATTTTAGAGAAAAAATATGTTTCTGTCTGACGGTCTTTCCGTCTGTCTGTAACTTTTTGTCCGCACGTTTTCTTCGGAACGGTTTAAGATATTGACTGAAATTTTGTACACATATGAATTTTAACGAGATCTGGAACTGGATTGTTTTTTGAACATATCCGGAGAAGGGTTGGGGGGTAAATAGGGGTAAATAGGCGAAATAAGTAAAGCAAGCTGGTAAGAGTACAGAAACTTGAGATTTGGTGTATGTATTAGAAGCTAAGGCCACAATATTTTTTATAATATTTTCCATCCACCCCCCCCCCATTATTAAACGGGTTGATAAAATAGAATTGAGATTGAGATATTCGCTTGGAATTTGGTACACATATATATTATACTAACATCTGGACTTAGATTATTGTTTGAGATGTCAGGGGTTAAATAGGGGTAAATAGAGGAAAATAAGTAAAATAAGTTGTAAAAGTACATAAGCTTGGTATTTGGTGTAAATATTAGAAGTCAAGGCCTCAGATATTTATGATAATTTTCAACTCCCCCCACCGCCTCTACTCCATTACTAAAGGGGTTGATAAAATAAAATTGAGATACTTACAACTTGGTACACGTATGTTCGTATGTTCTATAATGACATCTGGAACTAGATTATATTTTGAGATGATTCCGTTTAAGGGTTGGGGGTTAAATAGGGGTAAATAGAAGAAAATCAGTAAAGAAAGCTAGTAAGAGTACAGAAACTTGGGATTTGATGTATAAACTAGGAGCCAAGGCCTCAGATTTTTTAATAATATTTTTCACACCCCCCACCACTCCATTATTAAAAGGATTTATAAATTAAAATTGAGATATTCACTTGAAATTTGGTACTCGTATGTATTATAACGACATCTGGAATTAGATCATATTTTGAGATGATTCCGTTGAAGGGTTGGGGGTTAAATAGGGGTAAATAGGGGAAAATAAATAAAGCAAGCTGGTAGGAGTAAAGTGACTTGAGATTTGGTGTATATATACTAGAAGCAAAAGACACTTCCATATCCACGTAGTGGATTATTTATTATTTTCCCCTATTTAACCCCCAACCCTCAGCGGAGTAATTTTAAAATGTTATGTGCACCACATATTAAGTGAATATCTCAATTTTATGTTAGCAACCCCTTTAATAATGGAGTGGTGGAGGTGGGGAGATGTAAAATATTATAAAAATATTTGAGGTTTTGGCTGCTAGTATATATACCGAATCCCAAGTTTCTGTACTCTTACCATCTTGCCTTACTCATTTTCTTTTATTTACCCCGATTTACCGCCCAATTTTTCACCGGATGTGTTCAAAGAACAACCCAGTTCCAGATCTTGTTATAATTCATACGTGTATAAAATTCTTTTCACTCTAATTTAAAATCTCGGCGTTTCATAACATTCTAAACCTATTTGAACTAAAAAAATAATAATAATAATAATAATAAATTTATTTTACGATTACTTCCAATCCACTACGTGGATGTGGAAGTAATTAAGGGTAATTGAAGTATTTAATTTTTATTAGAGATTTAATTAGCTATGATAATTTCTTCTGTGTGACTACTTTTTGTCATTGTTCTGCCATTAAAACAAAATACTTGTGCTTCCTAGCTGGAGTTGAAACTTTGATTTCAAAGAAATTACCCATTTACTGTAGACGGCTTCATTCCCTTAAACAAGGCTGAAGTCACATGATTGTCGGTCGGCGTTCCTCAGAGTTGCGAATAGAATAGATTGACTGGCAGATACATTTTAAATGTGACGGGCGGCTTGGTAGATTCGTCAAAACATGAAACGTCCGCGCTTGTACCTTCTTCAAGTATGTAATCGTCAACATGCCGAAAGTTGCGCTCCGCTGCATTGTATGTGTCCTTGATTAAAAGAGAGATACATTTTTTATTCAACAGTCTTTGCTGGTTTTATTTCATTTCGTACGAATTATCAGGCGGATGAATCTGTTTAAATATTGACACAAGAGTATCCTGAAGAAATGTAAACTTAATTACTTCCACATCCACTTAGTGGATTGGAAGTATAGTAATCGCAAAAAAATTTTCAATTTTTTTTTCTTGAAATGGGTTTAGAATGCCATGAAACGTCGAGATTTTAAATTTGAGCGAAAAAAAATATGTTTCTGTCTGTCTGTCGGTCTGTCTGTCTGTCTATCTGTCTGTCTGTCTGTCTGTCTGTCTGTCTGTCACCTTTTTTTTTCCGGAACGGTTTAAGATATTAACTTCAAATTTTGTACACGTATATATTATAACGAGATCTGGAACTGGATTGTTTTTTGAAGATATCCGGTGAAGGGTTGGGGGGTAAATAGCGGGTAAATACGGGGAAATATGTAAAGCAAGCTGATAAGAGTACAGAAACTTGAAATTTAATGTATCTGCTACAAGCCAAGACCTCAAAATTTTTTATAATATTTTTCATCCCCCCACCCCCTCCAATTCATTGTTAAAGGGGTTGATAAAATAAAATTGAGATATTCACTTGAAATTTGGTACACGTATATACAATAATGACATCAGGAACTAGATTATATTTTGGGATTATTCTGATCAAAGGTTGGTGGTTAAATAGGGGTAAATCGAGAAAAATAAGTATACAAGCTGGTAAGAGTACAGAAACTTGAAATTCGGTGTATGTACTAAAGGCCAAGATATCAAATTATTTATAATATTTTTCAACCCCCACGACCCCTACGCCATTATTAAAGGGGTTGATAAAGTAAAATTGAGATATTCACTTGAAATTTGGTATACGTGTGTACCATAACGACATCAGGAACTAGATTATATTTTGGGATTATTCTGATCAAGGGTTATAATAATAATAATAATAATAATAATAATAATAATAATAATAATTTATTCATACTGTAGGACCATACATATTTGGTATAGGACAAGTCAAATTACATTTGCATTTAAAAAAACATACGAATAAAATTACAATGTAACTAAAACAAACACATACAAGTAAAATAAATATTACAAATAGTCAGACAAGCAGTACAAACAAGTGACACCTTCAGTAATTTAAGTATTCAGTCACACTATAACAGGATTCGCGTACTAAAAAATCTGTTACATGCTTTTTAAAACTTTTAACATTTTCTATATGTTTGAGATGTTCCGGTAACTTGTTGTATATATGTATACCCATATATACAGGATTCCTCTCAAATACTGACAAGTTATGGGATAGTGTACATAGCTGCCCTGCGCCTCTAGTGCCATAGGTATGATAAGTACTATTTTTAATGAATATTTCTTTATTTGTTCTCACAAAAAGCAATATTTCTAATATATATATATATACATGCTAATGTAAGTATTTTTAATTCTTTAAATAGCTCTTTACAAGGTGAAAGACGCGACACTCCTGAAATTGATCTAATTGCCTTTTTTTGCAGCAGGTTGGTGGTTAAATAGGGGTAAATCGAGAAAAATAAGTAAAGCAAGCTGGTAAGAGTACAGAAACTTGAAATTCGGTGTATGTACTAGAAGCCAAGATATCAAATTATTTATAATATTTTTCAACCCCCCACGACCCCCTACGCCATTATTAAAGGGGTTGATAAAGTAAAATTGAGATATTCACTTGAAATTTGGTACACGTGTGTGCCATAACGACATCTGGAACTAGTTTATATTTTGAGATGATTCCGTTGAAGGGTTGGAGGTTAAATAGGGGAAAATAAGTAAAGCAAGCTGGTAACAGTACAGAAACTTGAAATTCGGTGTATGTACTATAAACTAAGGCCTCAGATTTTTTTATAATATTTTTCAACACCCCAATACCCCTACTACATTAAAGAACTTGATAAAATAAAATTGAGATATTCACTTGAAATTTGGTAAACGTAGGTATTATAACGACATCTGAAACTTGATTATATTTTGAGATGATTCCGTTGAAGGGTTGGAGGTTAAATAGGGGTAGATAGGAGAAAATAAGTAAAGCAAGCTGGTAAGACTACAGAAATTTGGGAGTTGGTGTATATACTAGAAGCGAAGGTCTCAGGTTTTCTATAAGTTTCCATCGCCCACCATAGTTGATAAAATTAAATTTAGATTTTCACTTGAAATTTGGTACACGTATGTATTATAACGATATCTGAAACTGAATTATATTTTGACATGATTGCATTGAAGGAGTGGGGGTAAGTAAAGGCAAATAGGGAAAAAAGTAAAGCGAACTGGTAAGAGTACAGAAACTTGATATTCGGTGTATGTCCTAGAAGCCAAGGTCTCAGATTATTTAATAATATTTTTCAACCACCCACCACTCTTACTCCATTATTAAAGGGGTTGATAAAATAAAATTGAGATATTAACTTGAAATATGGTAGACGTATATATTATAACGACATCTGGAAGTAGATTATATTTTGAGATGATTCCGTTGAAGTGTTGGGGGTTAAATAGGAGTATATAGGGGAAAATAAGTAAATCAAGCTGGTAAGAGTACATAAATTTGGGATTTGGTGTATATACTAGAAACCAAGGCCTCAGGTTTCTTTCTAATATTTTTCAAACCCCGCCATCTCCGCTCCATTATTAATGGGATTGATAACATAGAATTGAGATATTCACTTGAAAGTTATTATTATTATGTATTGTAATAACATCAGATTGAGATGATTCCATTGAGAGGGTGGGAGGTGGCAGGCTGTGAATAGGGGAAAATAAGTAGGGTAAACTAGAAACGTCATTTTTATCGTATAGAGTGGAAACCAACGCCTCAAACTTTTCTATAACATCTGCCCCAAATATTATTAAAATTTTATGACCAATAATTTCCACGTACTAGAGTGCAAATCTAGTCAAGATGTTTCCTTTAAAGTGACTTGTATGAAAAATCTGGATGTGGAAGTAGGGATTCCTTAGGCAGCGGTTTTTTCTGCACCTCTGAAAGTTTGCTTTAGAATTTCATTAAATAATGCGCAAAAAAAATGACGCCAAGTTGTCTATTAGGGTGGAATGAGATATTTTTTTTTTCAGAATTATGTGGTAATAATTCTCAAAAAAATTACTTTAACGCCTATGGCAAAATAGTTTAAAGAGTAAAATTTGTTCGTTTCACCCTGTTGTCCATGTAAGCGAAAACGCAGGGCTTGGATTGATTTCTATTAAACTGTCGCATGATGCAGATATATTAATATACAGTTCTTATATAAATACGAAAATAAAGAGTATCTTGTATTTGATCAACATATTTAAAAAATCGTACATTTCGTTGTAGTGAATCTTTTTTATATTATTGTATTAGTCATCGAATTCTGAAAAACTTAAAAAATATCAGTTCACTTATTTTTCGGTCTATCTATCCGCCTGAAAGTTCGTCCGGTTTATCGAGTTTCTTGTAAGACTGATAAGTTGAGAAGGGAAAGTCCGAAAGTATTAAAATGTATATGGCAAGTTACTAGTGGCTAGAGAAAGACCCTAACTGCTTTTAAACAAAACCGATCCAATCGAATAGTCAACTATAAAATCTTGATATCCTACTGCGAATTTAATTTTCTGTTTTTTTTCAGTCATTAATGTTTCTGCAAACAGTTTTTAACCATAAAAGAATAACATTATTGTGTCAGTTACGCTGTACGTAATGTGCATATTTCTTTCTTATAATGCAATGTTGTTCGTGGCATATAGCCAACAAAGTATTTTGTTTAGAAAGATATATGTTTCAGTACTTTTCTATGATAAGTCTTTAGTAAGAGTTTGAAAAAATTACGAATATTTTTTGCTGGCAATATTTTGTTATGAATTACACCCCCTTGGAACTGGAAATTGATACGCCTATGCCTAATATTGAGTGACTGGAAGCTTGTAGAAAGAAATTGACTTTTTCTAGAGTATAGTGAGAAGATTCTCGATTGTTTCTGGATGGATCTAGAGAGGCAATTTCGGAGTATATAAGGCGCGATTACCAGCGCAGAGGGGGAAGTTTATTAAAGAGAAGTTTATTAAAGTGAAATAATGGTGAAAAAGTGAGGTTAAAGTAAACAAAGTGTAAATGTTATTTTGAAGTATTGTATAGTCAGTAAATTATTAAATAAAGTGTTAGTGGTTTACCTCTTGTTGAAATTATTTTAGAACCCACGGATTCATACAGGTTGTTTCCTAAGAGATGGAAATACGTAACAATATTTATTTCCTCAAATTCCAGTTTTTAACCATGTTACTAAAATCTAATCTAGTATACATCAACAATATTTATTGTTATATCTAAATAATTTTCTAGAAACGCTAAGAAAGAAACAAAAAGTGTTTATTATTAAATGTGGTGGTTTCTTGGGGGAGGATATTGCCAACAGTGGAGTCATAGGAAAATTTCCTGACTTAATTTCATGGTCACCTGGGAGCCCCGATCTGACTATTGTGGGTTTTCACTTACTTATGTCAAATGATCTACACAACATTATTTAAAATATTTTAGACAGTTTAAAATAGAGGATTAAGGAAAAACTGTTAACAATTTTTTCAAATAATTTTTCAAAATATACATAAATGAAGCATCCTGTATGTAAATTTTGGAAAATAGGGAAATTTTCAGATTGTCCATATAAAGCAGGCGTTTTCATAAGGAATGACTTTTCCTCGTAAGGTTACAAATAAAATAGTTTCCCCTCTTCGGAATTCAATCCGTGGACAGTCTACTATCTATTACTAATATATTTCATAATAATGTATTATTCAACTATTGTAATATCTTTCATTTCTGCACAGACTTCATTGCGGAAAACATTTTTTGAAAGCTTTATGCAGAATATCCAATTGTTGAAACATAATTTTCTGCTATACACATTATATTATAAACATTAAGGTCTATGAATGCAACGAATGGTGGTCCTTATTGCATATAAAAACATTTGATATGGTGTGGCAAACCGGTAAAAACTGAAAACCTCTGCAAATTATCAGGGTATTTAAAAAATTCATCAATAATCACACCCTGATAAAAGAGAACTATTATTTGTCAGTGCCAGACTAATAATTGATATGTGTCTTTCAGGGATCAATTCTCTCACCCATCGTCTTTAACTTTTAGGCTCCAGACGACAAATTTAATACGTTTCTGTACATGAGTGACAAGATACGACACCATATGTACAATTCTTATGCGCACAGATATCGACGGGAAAGTGAGATACCACCTGATAAAAATAACAGCCAAAAGAAAATAACGATAATATAGAACAGTTAATGGTCTGCCAACAGGTTGTGAATAAGAAGAAGTCATTATCCAAAGAACTATAAAATATCGGTTTTCGAGGTGTAGCACTTGATCTAATGACTAGCTCTCCAACAAAGCAGAAACAGCAAGCAGTAATAGATGGTATAAAAAGTACCACACGAGCAGTAGACTATGGTGTACCTAAAGGAACAGTTTTGGGACCAGTCCTATTTAACATATATATTAATGATCTGTTCGATATCTCTACAAACGGCATGATATGTTTCGCGGATGATACGGTTATATTTTATACAAGTTTAAAAATAAATGCTGAGAATTATTATAAAAAAATTCTTAATGGATGACTCATAGAGTACTAACTATAAACTTCATACAGCTGGAAATGGCTTTAGGTAAAAAAATGTTACATATAAATTTAACAGAGAAGATCGAATATCTAGGTGTAATTATAGAAAAGAATTAACACGTTTATTAAGTAAATTCAAATACCTTTGAGAGATCTTGGACATCGATCAACTCAAAATACTATATTATGCCCTAGTATAGCCACACATTAATTAAAATGTTATACTTATCCAACAAGCACATTGTTTGAAGAAAGTGAAATATTTGACCAGAGACAACTCTTCTTCTTAAGTATGGCTATTAATCTGCACAAAAATAAGAAAGACATTAGTCTTGTTTGCAACCTGTAATTCCCAAAATGAAAAAGACGATTAGTCAGAGAAGCTATGGTTATTTAATTTCACTCGTATAACCAAGTAGTCCTGTAAATTTAAGAAACGTAAATTGTCTTACCTCATATAAGAGAAAAATAAAAAATTGGCTAAAGTTGACACCAAGACTAAAGATACATGCAGTCATTGACAGAAAGAACTATTTAACTCAAATTGCATAAGACATATTACTATAAACAATTTTGCTGCCTTATAAAAGTTGTGGGAATTTTAATAATGATGATAGTAATAAAATTTTAAAGTAAAAAAAAGTTGTTAATAAATAAATGCAATTAAAAAAAGGTTTCTATCGTAAATAAATATGTGTATACGTGTATAATTTTTAATATCTGTTTTTCTGTTTATGTGATTATTAGATAAGTTATATATATTTGTAGCATAATTTTTGTATATGTACATTTCTCTTTTTATTATAATTTTTACTTCCCTCGCATACTGAAGGGAAGTATTGTATTCGAGAAAAATCACCCTCCGAAATTTTTTCGGATTCTGGCGTTTCAGATCACGTAAATTATGAAAATATAGGTTTTTCAATTCCGTCAGTCTGTCTGTCTGTCTGTCTGTCTGTCTGTTGGTGCATTAACTAAAAAACTACTTGACGGAGAGCAGTCAAATTTGGTAGGTAGTTGACTCTACTGTCAGCGAAGAAATGGTAAAACTTTCACTGGAAAATATACTGGGTGGATCGTCTAAACGAAATAAATAGTGACAACAATTTTTTTTGCTCAGATTTAAAATTTCCACGTTTCATGACACGCTAAACTTATTTCAGAAAAAAAAAAATTGAAAATTTGTTCCACCAACATTTTTGAAAAAATTTTTACCACTAAAATAGATGAAAAAAATATATTTTTTTTGTTAAAATTTAACATTTTTACGTTTCATGGCATTCTAAACCTATTTCAAAAAAACATTTATTTGAAAATTTCTTTTATCAACATTCTTGAAAAATTTTTTACCACTAAAATAGATGGAAAATTTTTTTTCTTTCTTCAAATTTAAAATTTCCACGTTTCATAGCTTTCTAAATCTATTAAAAAAAAATGGAATTTTTTTTACCATTTTTGAAAAAATTTTACCACTAAGATAGAAATATAGATAGAAATATTTTTTCTTTGTTCAGATTTAAAATTTCCACGTTTCCATAGCATTCTAAAACTATTCAAACAAATTTAAAAATGTTTTTGAAAAATTTAAAAACATTTTTGAAAACATTTTTAATCTATTTATCGCTCAAATTTGAAATTTCCACGTTTCATGACATTCCAAACCTATTTCGGAAAAAAAATTGCAATATTTTTTTACCATTTTGGAAAAAAATTTAACACTAGATTAGACGGAATTTTTTTTTTGCTCAAATTTAAAATTTTTACGTTTCATGACATTCTAAACCTATTTCAGAAAAAAAATTCAACATTGAACATGTTTTTCACCAACATTTATGAAAAATTTTTTACCACTAAAATAGATGGAATTTTTTTTCCATTTGCTCAATTTAAAATTTTCGCGTTTCATGGCATTCTAAACCTATTTAAAAAAATATATACCTAATTTTTAAATTTGTAAACTTTTCTTACCACTACTATAGAATAAAAGGAAACTTTCCTTTTTGGTCAAATTTAAAATTTCTACGTTTCATGACATTCTAAACCTATTTCAGAAGAAAAATATTTTGAAAATTTTTTTACCAACATTTTTGAAGAATTAAAAAAAAATGAAATATTTTAACCACGACTGTACTTCCACTCCATTACGTGAATGCGGGATTGAAAACGTGACTGATGGCAATAATATTTAGCATATGCATATATTATACTTTTATTGAAAAATGTACAGGGTGGTCATCCCAAGAAATAATTCAGTCATACTGGACATTTGTAAAGGTATTTGCGCAAGCCTTCCATATTTGGCACCTGTTATTTAGTATTGAACTTTTGCTGTTGGATGAGAACTCTGTATATTTTTTTGACCAAAAGTTATCAGGTTTTCTTTGTAATAATAACAATAATTATATTCCGATTATTATTCTCAATGTCCTTTCGTAATGAATAATTTTTTAGAGTGACCGCCATGCACAAATAACGAGGGAAGTTCTGTGTAAATACCTTTACCGATTTTTTTCTCAAATATTAATACTCAATTGATATAGTTGTAAAAAATAAGATAGTAACAACTATTGTTCCAAATTGGCATGACTTGGCTATCATCCACCACAATGTTAACCTTTGCGGGTCTGCCTGTTTATTTACCTTTATTTATAATTATAATTCTCTCAATGTATTCATGCACTGCTATTTCGTGGTAAATAAATATTATTATTGTTATTATTATTATTATAAATGACATAAATAGTGTGAAAAAATGTCATGAAGTTCATCAAGGTTTATTAGATCAATATTCTGTTACTATGTTTCTTATTGTTATTAAAATGAAGATTTGTGTAATGTGAGCTATATTCCTATGTATTTCTAAACAAACCAATTAGCACGAGAATATCTCATCAAACAATATATCACTCTTCAGTTTACAGTTCAAATTAACACCGTCTTATAACTTGACAAAACTACCGGTTGGTTTTGGATGTCACTGCTAAACAGAAAAATGTTTAATTAACAGACAAATAAAAAGTGTTTCAATCGGGTCATAAATCGTCTAGAGCAATTATTACTAGTGGGCAGCGGCGATATTTAAAAGGTACCTTCATAAACTGTACTGTTCTTGGAACTGGAAGTACAAGACTTCTCTAATATGAACACGCGGGGTGTAGAATAAGTATGTGGAACACTAGCCGTTTCTTCTATAATGTAACTGTACAGCATCATTGACATTAAACTACTAGAGACTAGTATATAATCGACGTCTTTCCACAAAGCGTACCACAGAATTGGTCAATATTAACCGTAATTTCTGTGGCAGATTAACAACCAACTACAAAAATGTAAGTAAAAAATAAATAAACAAATAAATAAATATCTTTATTGATCTTCTAGTTATAATACATAATTATAGATAAGTCAGTAGAATTCCATATCAATGGCTTAAAGAGAAAACCATATAATAAAAGCGTAAATACGTTAATGTACAGAATTCCACAAAAAGAGAATGACACATTAAAAACATAGTATATGTGTAACTGCATGATCAAATGGATATACAACATTAAAATAGAATAACAACAGATAACATACATTTAAATTATCGGTTAATAAGTTAGATGAGTTTGGTCTGTAAAAAAGTATGAATTCAGTTATAGACTAAAATGAATTCTATCAAAAGTGTCTTTAAACTGCTTTTAAAACTGAGTAAAAGATACGACATCTTTTATTTCGTGTACGTTTAGCAGAACATGATTATTTAAGAGTTGTTTAGAGAAATTAATCCATAAAAGCTTTTATTTAGTTTTGCAGACAGTAACTATGGTATTCACATTGAGTGAAAAAAATTACATTGCACAATGGTGAAATTGGGAAATTGGTGAAAATGCGCTGAGAAGTGATAAGATACTTTCATTTAAAATTTTCACACATTGTGTTCGTACTGAGGCTATGAAAATTAAAACATTTCTAGCCAACGACAGTTTGATTGATCGAAAGCGCAAGTATAAAATAATGAATCTGCAAAAATCAGAATCTTATTCGCACGTTTAATGTCTTAAATACTATTACAAACCTCCACTTCGCGAAAATGGGGCGTGGCCAGGCGCTACGTCACTATACGCATAGACTCGGCAATCTCAGTCGACTCGATGCTCTTTGCTGTTTTCGAAGTATTGTTTCTGTTACGTACTTCTTGACAGTAGGGGAATAAAATTTGGTGAATAGTCAAAAAATCACAATTTTCTCCCACTCCTGACGTGACGAATTTTCGATTTTGACCCTACAATTTACGATGAAGATTCATCGCTGACCTTCACCTTTCCGTAGAGACATAGAATGAGCTTCCACTTGACGTATTTATTTAGTTACCAGCGTTTGAAGATTCTATGTTTTTCGACCTTTCAAGTGAAATTTGGAAGGTCCCAGAAAGCCACTTTTCTTACGGCACTTGCGTATAATGTTTTTGCAACTATTACTAATTTCAACTGCTTATATTTCGAGAACGGAAAAAGTTAATAATATGAAATTATATGGGCATAATAAGAATGTCGAGTACTATGTGAAAACGTATAAAACCATGTAAAAAGAAATATCATGGAACAAGCCTATTCCGGGCATCCAGTCTGGAAGTTCGCTCCAAGGCGCAGGTCGGTCGTCCTCCGAACACGCCCAACGGACGGCCAAACCGCGTGCCGGAATCAAACCTTGGATGTTTTATATACCTCCGGACCGGCTGCAAACGCTGGTTTGGGCATAGGACATGCTTGTTGTCTGCAGCGAAAGCTACATGTCACATGGGGTAGGAATTTAGAATGGGAGGTGTAGGTGTTTGTGAGATGCTTCTCTTTGGTTTCCATGCTTCTTTTAAGTTTATATGTATCATCATCTCCTTATTTATTTTTTGTTTCTTCTATTTCTGAATCTAGCAGTGTACACCTCCTTCTACCCGCTTGCGCTCACTTCGCTTGCCTGCCAACACACACATATTCGCTTGCCGCAGGAAACTTTTACTGATTAATCGCTTCACAGGTAAATATCCATTTACGGTGGAAGTTCAAGGAAGAACCCTGCCTCGCGGTAGAAAGAGTTATTTATAGCGGGATGTGAGAGAGAGAGACCCGAGAGAATATTTTGCACACCCTGTATATTAGTTTGTTTTTGTAGTAATTACTTTCAACTGCCGCTTTCCAATTCCGGGCATTTTTCTATTTCATTACCTATGTTCAATACCTTTTCAATTTTGCTTTAATTTTTTTTCAATTTTAATAAAGAAGTAAACTAGTATGTACACTAATAAACTAAAACTACTCCTTTAACTTATCTTTTTTCATCCACGGCTAGTATGTTTACCTTGCATTAGTAACAGAGGTTGCTCACATAATCCACTTTAGAGGCGTCTTGAAGGGTTGTTCACAGGTAGTTTCCGTTTACAAGGTAGCGGCCTACACGCTATATACCCGTGTTTACTTTATACTATTATTAACAAATATTTCACAGTTATTTTCAATTTTTAATTTGTTGCGTGCTTTGATCTTCAGTTATTACACTTCATTTCGTGCAGAATTTCATAATCTATCGATGACTTAAATTTTATCGAGTTTAATGCCATTCTAGCCGTTTCATTTTGCATTTTATCAGGAGCGTCACATACAGCACGTTCGTCCTCGATGAATATAAACCGACTCACAGACACCGATGAAAAATTGATAGTTTCAAATTCGTGCCAAATACTAGATACATATGCTATAATCTCATAAATTAGATTATGTTTGAGGCGGAAGATCATCCATTGCTTACTGGCGCAAGTAAACTAGTATGTACACTAATAAACTAAAACTACTACTTTAACTTATCTTTTTTTCATCCACGGCTAGTATGTTTACCTTGCATTAGTAACAGAGGTTGCTCACAGAATCCACTTTAGAGGCGTCTTGAAGGGTTGTTCACAGGTAGTTTCCGTTTACAAGGTAGCGGCCTACACGCTATATACCCGTGTTTACTTTATACTATTATTAACAAATATTTCACAGTTATTTTCAATTTTTAATTTGTTGCGTGCTTTGATCTTCAGTTATTGCACTTAATTTCGTGCAGAATTTCATAATCTATCGATGACTTAAATTTTATCGAGTTTAATGCCATTCTAGCCGTTTCATTTTGCATTTTATCAGGAGCGTCACACACAGCACGTTCGTCCCCGACGAATATAAACCGACTCACAGACACCGATGAAAAATTGATAGTTTCAAATTCGTGCCAAATACTAGATACATATGCTATAATCTCATAAATTAGATGATGTTTGAGGCGGAAGATCATCCATTGCTTACTGGCCCAAAAACTGTAAATCCTGCGTTCAAGAGCAGCTTACACCAAGTCAAAACAGTTTTATATATGGAAGATTAATAACAACAAATCTCTGCTGCATATTACAATATATTCTTCAATAAGTTGATGCCAATGTTCAAGTTGACTTGACTTTTCGAAGGCTTTCGATAAACCAGATTCTAGTGTTGTCTTAAATAAACTAAACAGTAGGATTGTAGTCCTCACTCCTTAGAGTATATTAAATATTAATGACTCTTTTGAAATGTCTGTGAATTCTGAAGTACTCAAGGGCTTTCTCCTGGGCTTTCGGTTATTTGTTATATCATGAGAAAACCAAACTTTAGATTTATACGCAGGAAACAATTTTTTTTTTTCGGAAGTCAAGAAAAAGTGTATTAGTGTATTAGTAATGTTTCACTAAATCTGGAAATGAATATAACAGTAATTAATAAAATAATCGTTGAAAGCAAAAGAAAAGTAACTTTATAAATTTCCACCATAGTTAAATTATTTATTAAGATGACCATCCTGTATATTTTCCAATAAAATTATTAGGTAACTTTTTTATTATTGTGTTAACTATATGCCAAATATTATTGCCATTTATACTTCCACAATCCCATAGTGGAGTGGAAGTATAATAATCGTAAAAGAAATCCCATTTTTGTTTTTGTTGCAGTAGGTCCTCTTTAGACTGTTCACCCCGTATATTTCCCAATGAAGGTCTACCTATTCCTTCGCTGGGAGTAGTGTTAACTACGTATCAAAGACTGTTCTCCGTGATGTAGTTTTTCAGTTGTAGCGTCAACGGACAGACGAACAGACAAGCCGGCTGAAATGTGTAAATTCGAAGAAATCTCGGAGGGTGATTTTTTTCACGAATATAATACTTCGTTTTGTTAAGCGAGGGAAGTAAATACAGAAATTCCTAAATTGTTTGTATATCTTTACTAAAAGAATGACGAAATAGCCACAGAACCTTCTCCCGTTTAACCAATAATTACCAAGATCGAAATGGTTGTTTCTGAGACATACTGTAACCTATAAGCAGCAGTGAATAGTTAATTTCAAAATATTTTTGTTTCATACATCGGTAATTGCAAGTAACATAATAAAATTGAATGCCCATAATAATTTCAGTGGATAAAATAAAAAACTGCTTGTTAAATGAACACATTTAATGAATAGTGTCAAAACATAGAATATAGTTAAACCAAAGCAAACATGGTAACACTTCACTAAAAGAAACTTCGACGCGTGGCCTCATAAAATTATTATATCGATAAAGATGTTAACCGTTATACTCTTCGCCGATTTACTGTACATTTTATATAATTGTTGCACATTCTATATTATACTCTCCGCATTTTATCGTAAATAAAAAATAATGTTTGTTGTTTATATTAGCGACGGCCTTGTCTAACTACGAGATGAATGAAAGCTGTCAAAGCTTGGTCCATAATCTTATCGCATTTGTGGCAGATTTATTACTGTTAAGTTGATAAACATTATTTGCTATTGTCTAATTAGCCGGTTTTGCAATGTAGCAATATTATATAAAGTAAATATATGAAATTAATTAAATGTTTAATAACTTTTTAATTTTTTGATCGATATTGTTCAAAATCAACAGGGTTCTTCCTCTAGCTAACTCTAACTTACTGTCCTAGTGTCAATATAATCGGACGCTTCGTTCATAAGTTATCGTATATACAAGAAACATGACGGACGGACAGGCAGACAGACGGACAGACATGCAGACGGACGGACATTTTGAAAGTTGTTTAGAATTCGATCACCAACACAGTGATATGATTTCTTTCCCTACGAGCGATATTACCGGGATGTGCCGATCGAATGCAATATACTCTTCGCTTTGAATTTGCAAAGAGTATAATAAGCAACTAGCAACTGGCAAAGAAAGAAGGAAGTCTAAATGGCATGTATATAATACGTGATCGTTTTCTACTAACACAAGATTATTTAACTTATTTAGCTGTATCGTAACAATGTGTAGAAAACGATATTTCGCCCTCTTGTATAAACCAATGTATACAACGTACAGTGTGAACATAAAGAAACGTACAAAATTCATATCTTTGGTATGTGTCATTTTTCAAATAAATCCTCGAACAGGTCGATTTTAGTTTTGTAAATGCTACATTTTGTCACTATATCAAAATTTATGACGTCATTGGTTTTTGAGTTATGACGCAATCAGATTTTTTTTTTAATGGAAACAGACATATTTGTTTCTGTTTTTGGTGGTATATTCCTTTAGCTGTCTGGTAATATAAAAAAAAATGATATTACCTGAGCCATTCTTTTGGAAAAGTGACATTTTATGTAAAAATAGCTTATCTTTCTCAAATTCATGGTCCACTTTCTTATGGACTGATACATCCTGTTGCCTACATTTTTGTTTTAAGCATGAACACATCTGACATAAAAACAAAACAAAGAAAATAATAAAAAATAATCTCCTTAACAACAGAGAGATACAGGCCTTTTTGTGTAAAGTATCGATAACTTTTTTGTTCCTGGACGTGTGGAACCTCAGTTTTGTGACACTTCTTCAATGCCAAGTATCCCGAAAAGCAAATTTCTAGATCCAGTGTAAGGAGACTGGTGGCTAGATATGATGAATCTGGCAGTGTAGCTCATCTCCCTCGATCTGGTTGCCCTAGCACAAGCAACGAAACCAAATTAAATATTCTTCTAGAAAGTAAGGGAAACCACCATCTTTCTACAAGGCAGCTGGATTTAAATCATAACGTGAGTCAAACTTGTGTTGTACGTCTATTGAAAAAAAAATGCCGTCCATACAAAGTGCAATTAATCCACGAATTGAATGAGGATGATACAGATCGGCGCTTACAGTTTTGTGAACAGTTGATGACCTTGTGCGATAAAAACCAAAATTTTTTAAGGAACTTTTTTTTTTGATGAAGCTACATTTTCTTTACATCGGCATAACTGTAGGTATTGGTCACGCGAAAATCCTCATTGGAATCAAGAAGCCTATACACAGCGACGAGGTAAAGTAAATGTGTGGGCAGGTATGATTGGTGATCGCTTATTGGGACTTTATTTTAGAAGAACACCTGACGGCCGCAAGATATTTACAGTTTTTGCGAGTTGAGTTAGTGCCTGCCTTAGCAGTTATGTTTCCGAACAATGAAGATGAAGATATTCCTGCTGAAAACGTCTGGTTTCAGCAAGACGGGGCCCCATCTCATTTGGTGATAGCAGTGCGTCAGTTTTCAGATGACACTTTTACTGGAAGGTGGATAGGTCGCCGAGGTTCGATTGAGTGGCCCCCACGTTCACCGGATTTAACCCCTTAGATTTTTTCTTTAGGGTTAGTAATAGTCAAGGGTGTATTTTAACAGACCGGATATCATAGAAAAAATGAAGAACGTAATTGGCCTGGAGATGTGACGAATTGTCCATGAGATGATTCAGAACAGCGTACAAAGTCTTGGTCAATGATAAATGGTTGGAGGCTCGCAATTTGAGCAATAAGAATGGCCTAGGTAATATAATTTTTTATTATATCACCAGAAAGCTAAATGAAGATACCACCAAAAACAGTAAACAAGAATGTCTGCTTCCATAAAAAAAAAAGTGTGATGAAGTCATAACTCAAAAACCAATGATGACATAAATTTTGATATAGTGACGAAATGTAGTATTTACAAAACTAAAATCGACCTGTTCGAGGATTTTTTTGACAAATGACACATACCAAAGATACGAATTTTGTGCGTTTCTTTAGGTTCACACTGTATATTATGCGTGAATAGTACATGTGTTTAAACAATATAAATGATGTGTGTCACTTGCTTGTTCTTCTAAAATAATATACTAATAAGTTTCAATGCATTGTCAACATCAACTGTGTTGTATTTGCTCAGTCGATTTCTTCAAAAAAGTAGAACTTTTTCCAAATGGTAATTTGCATTAGTATTATTTTTATCGTTTCTGGTAAGTTCTTGCATGTTAAATATTTCTATTTATGAATAAACTAATATATTCCAAACCATTGTTCGTAACAGCAAAAGAATAAATTCACATTTTAAAGAATATATCTACAGTTTATTTGAATGTATCACCCACAAGGTAAATTAGTGAATTTTGTTCTTATAGAACCAATTGATGCGTAGGTAAAAATAGTAATAAAATACGTTAAAGGATATTGATGAATAATATAAAGTACTAATCCGACATGATGCTTCGTCAAAGACGAACAGTAATAATTTATAGTGTATATTAATTGCTGGGTATTTATAGTTTAATGCAATAAATTTTTTAATAATAAAATTTACACATACAAATGTTATCTGCAACATTATACAGGCGGTAGAGAATAGTGGGCTGTTAATTTATTTCTGCAAGCATTAAGCTATAAATATTTCGCGCCTTTATTGTTTAAAACCACTCTCATGTAAAAGGATAGCAAGGCAGGTTCGCTTTTATACATTTTGTGTAATTTGTTACGCGAGCATCTTGAATAATGCAATTTTTCTTTGGTCTGTATATCTTAAATAAGTAATTTCACTGAACGTTCTTTTTAATCAAGATTCATTTTAAGTAATTTCAAATTTGCATTTTAATTTTCTATTTGGTCTCATCCTCCTGCTTGTGTATTATCATGGTAATTTATAAAGCCTTACAAATTGCTGTACTTAGTCTACAGGTGCATTTACTTCACTTAATTGAAAATGTTAGTTAAGAGAAATTAGGCATAATTTTTCGCGGCTATATAGATTTACTTCTTTTAATTTCCAACTTATAGTTCCCATTAAATTAGAAAGAAAATGAAAATGTAATTAAATAATGTATCTCAAACTATACACGGTGTTTCTAAAACAGGATTTCTAACCTCTACACTATGAAGTATTCATCAAATTAAGTCAAGTTTTTATAAATATCAGCAAAAGGTACTCCTAGGGGATTACAGATCTTTTTCTATTACCTGCAGATGGTAAAAGATAAACAGACAAAATTTTGTGAGTTCACTTTCACTTTCTTATACCGAATAAGTAAAACTCGAGAAAACTGCCGAAACTATCTGTAGCAAAAGTCTGTAAAAATCAGAAAGCTTGATGTATCAACACTGCTTTGAATTGGAGAGAGTGGATAATTCAGTTACTTTGCCGATGAGATAAGTGATCTTCTCTATATGACATATGTAAAAAGCTGGAGTCATCTGCGAACCACAAGAAAAGCAACAAACCTCTTCGAGCAGTAAGAACGGTTGCACGTAAGTATAAAGCGTAAATCTGGTTAATTAGACTCCACCGGTATTCTAAGAACTGACAGGCATCAGATTATTGAGTTTGGCGCCAATACTGTGAAGAAATATTCGAAAATAACATCCTGAAGCAGAAGATAACTGGCAACTAGACTATGAAGGTGAACTTTCACTACTCTGGGGTCAGAAGTGGAAGCAGCGTTACAAGAACCGAAAACTGGCAAAGTAGCTGTGATTGACAATTTCGGAACTAATGTTCTTAAGCTCGTTGGTGAAAATGGATTAGTAGTCACAGAATATACCAAATCTTCGTACCTCTCTACAAGAAAGGAGCTACAGATGTTTTTAATAGCTACAGATTACTGGCAATAATATAACATGCCGTAGCATATACAGCAAGTATATGCCACGTTCCAGACTTCAGCATTATTTGTCTTTGGAAATTCCCCACAAACAAGAAGGCTTTGTTGAAGGACGCGGTACTAGAAAGTAAATACTGAATTTGCAACTACTGATCAAGGAGGCAAGGGAATATTACGCGCTGCCTATAAATTTTTATTTCACAGACTTTCGTAATGTGTTTGACAATGTGCAGGGACACAAATTGGCAACTGTATTGTCGCGTATCTTCACCTCTGAAACGACTCGTCAGGCTCCGTGGGTTCCAAATAATTTATAACAAGGGATAAACACTAACACTTATTTAATAACTTTAGTGGAAACTTTATAATACTTTTTAATCAAGTAAAATACACCTTTACTGACTAAAATAATCTTTAACAATGTTTACTACTAGATATTTTCAGTTTGTATTTACTTCGGATTTCTAACCTTTCACTTGTCATTCAAAACTTCTCTTCCCACTGTAAATCTCGCCTTGTATATCCAACAAAATACACTCAGAAAAATCTGGCATAGACTAATAACATTTTCGAGCATAATCTAGAATAATGTAGAAAATCTAGATCCAGCTACCAGCTTCCAGAAAATGTACTGCTACCACTGGGTGTTTCAGAGATGGCGCGCATTACATGCTTTGTTGGTTGCCTAACCATTCTTACTTAATTTTGCCTAGTTTTCTTTAGTGTATCAGTCTCCCATCCCAAGGGTCCGAAATGCATAACAGTATTATTAAAAATGGGAACACCTAAACATTTCGTCTTTATAATTCACCGACTGTAGGAAGAAGACTCTACTTTGGTGAAAATCGACCGCACTAACTCTGTCAACTGTAAAATTAGCGAAGCTGTCAGAGGGGCTGTTTAACATCTAGTGAACATATGATGAGACGCATGGTAAAGTATCTGCAGGGTGGAGACAAGCCGACAGAAGAACGGACAAATGATGGACATTTTGAAAGTTTTTCAGAATTGCATGCCTAATACAATGATATTGATGATTTTGGAAACGTGTTGATCAAACTTTTGTTTTTGTAGTTTCGAAGAGTATAACAATAGATTCGGTAGAAATGTATATTGCATTTTTTGTAGGGAATTTGACTTTATTTTATGTATAGTGCATAATTTCGATATCGCTAATCGTTAATGACATATAAGCATGAAACTGAATTTGAGCACCATTATTCCAAGATGGCAGCTGAAGCGCAACATATAGAGATGGGGACTTTTAATATGTTTAATAGTACACCTTAATGAACTTCTGTTGTCAAGTCTTAAAACTTCCACCGTTATTTCCTTCAACTTTCTCTACCTGACAAGTATAAACATATGTTGTTGATAAATGCTTCCGGTTTATTTTACGCTATGCACCAGTCAAGCATGAACGCAAAGGCAATATGTTCAGTTGACTTTTGTGTGCCGGGAGTTGATTTAAGATGCGACCCTTGCTTGTGGTCAGTGGTGGTGGATGACCTCCTCCATATATTGAGTAATTATGGCTTCAACGTTTAGGGTTATGCTGATGACCTGGTTATTATTGTCAGAGGCAGGCATTAGGTCATGATTTCAAATCTCATGCAAATCGCCCTAAACATAATATCCAGATGGTGCTTATTAGAGGGCCTCAGTGTCAATCCGAGCAAGACAGTTATTGTTTCGTATATCAAAAGGAGAAAACTAAGTTTAAGAGCTCTTATGTTAACTGGAACACTACTGGACGTTTCCAGTGAAGTTAAGTATCTAGAAGTAATTCTGGATTAAACAGTAACCTGGAATTCACATTTAGAAACAACATTTACCAAAGTCCCTGCAGCCATTTGGTCGTGCCGCAGGCTGTTCGGTAATACTTGGGGTCTAGAACCGAAACTGATCTACTTATGATTTCGGTTGTGAGACCCATACATGGTAACATACGCAATCATGTGTATGGTGGCCAAAAACTGAACAAAAATTAGCACAAGGAAAGTTGCAGAAATTGCAACGCCTTGCCTGCTTCGGGATTACAGGAGCAATGTGCTCCCATTAAAATGAAATTGTAAATTACATGGACCAGACCAATCATCTTCAGTGTATTATGGCTTGCTGAATCCAAATTCTGTGTCGGCTTTGCCCCACCACGTCACAATTTTTCTCTATACTCAGGAAATCGTTAGAAAAATGCAGTTTTCCGTTTTTGCATTTTTCTAATTGTCTTTTGAGTATAGAAAAAAATTGTGACGTGGTGGGGCAAAAATTGCAGCAGCTAATAATGAATGAGTCGTGAAAACAGCTGATATTGAATGAACAGTTGCGAAATGCGAAAACTTCACATAAAAGAAATCGATAACGACAAGAATCTGACCTAACATAATTTATCTTTGAAGTTTGAAGTGTGCTTTAAATTTTTTACTTACTTTAAATAATTACAAATTTTGTACACAACTGATGTTACAATAACTGTTCGAAATTTTGTCCGCCGACCTGTATGCACTTTTAACAACGCCGTATCCAATTTTGCCTCATGTCCATATACTCCGCGTTACTATACACATATGGCATTTTGAAAGAAACTCATTTATAACACTAAAATAAAAAAAAGCCAATAACAACGCGATTAAAACACAACCTGACGCAGTGACGACGCACGGGCACTACACCTGAACTAGTTGCTACTTGCTTGATACGTATTAATATAGGATTCAGGAGGTCTGCGCGTACAGGAGTAGGTTAGTATTTCATCCAGTCGTCCAGCTAGGTAGCATTTAATAATGCCATAACTTTTTTTACGGCAGTTTCGTTAGGATTTTATTATATTTTTGTTTGTGGTATCGACTCTAATTTTAAGGGTGCATGTCTCCTTAAATTCTTCCGGATAAGTTCTGAATCACCCTGTATATCGAAAATTATTCTTGTGCCTATTGGTGAAACAATCTTGTTAGTAAATACTAATTTGTATTTAAAATTGTTCATTTCAAAATAAGGGACATGTGAAGCCAGATAATATACAATTTGAAATGGACTATTCATAAGAAATATAACCAAACAGAAGTGATAAATTTCTGGTCGGCAAGAATGCTCTATGAACACCTTTGATAAATTTATCGAGGTACTAGTTAACTTGATATATTGTAATTTTATTCTATCATGTAGAAGGGTTTTACAGAAATTGCTTCATTATATATGCATTCCTTGATAATCTCTTTATATCGAATAATTAGTACCTTTACCATCCAAGCCAACGAGATTAGTAATTAGAAATATGAGACGGATGGAAACAGAATCACATTTATTCAGAATTACTTACAATTATTTAAATTTATTGAATCAATTCAATTTAATAGTAGTAATACGAATTCAACAAAAAGCTTGGGCATTTTGTATTCTTCCCGGAGTTCTATTGGAAATAAAAGTACTACCGTTATAGAGTAATTAAGAAGCATGCTTAAGCTTAAAGATTGCCAAGTTTTCGAATATAAAAAATTATCATCTATGAAGTGAAACAAAACAGTAAACTCAAAGTACATTTCTACTTTTATTAATTAACGTTTACACTTGATGCTCAAAATGTTCACCAGTATTTCGAATACCAAGCATGAGCCTTTTTTCGTATTTCCATCCTTGTAACACTAGCGGATATGTTTTGTCGCAATTGTTGTGCGGCTATTTCAATTATTTTATCATTAAGGCTAGGGTATACATGGTGTAATTAGTTTCATGTCATTAAAAAAAACTGGTGATAGGGACCGACTAGACAAACAAAAAACCTATATAACTTGTCCTATGTTGAGATTTTGAATGTTAAGGTAGGAGACATTTGAGAACCACTATTTTTCAGGGTCCATGGATGTTATAGTTCGGAATATTAGAAATAATAAAAAATTGTAATACCCGACTTGTGTTCCCGCCGGAAGAAGTGCCGCACTTTGATGGGATTACTTATACCGAACTTTTTATATCACTAATTATGAAAATGTAAATAATTAATTCTCTTTAGGCACAACGCAAGCATAGCTTGGCCGCAGGGGTTTAAATAGGATTTGTTTACATTTGTTTTTTAATTAGGAACAAAGTTATTGTATCTTTTATTGTCGTTTATAAGAATTTATAAAATTAGAAAGTGGTTTATTAACATTTGTAACATTGAAATATATTCTTTATAGGATTTTGCAAACATCAAAATAAATAACTATCTATGGGAACTAAAAGAAAAGCTATGTGTTAAAACATTAATGAAATCTTTGCATTCTTTTGACAACCTGACTTCTGGTTATACTAGCAAATTAAAATTCCTTAAATGCATCATTTCTATAATTTCTTATTTGAAAATTCTCATTCAACAACTAGCATCCAGACAGTCCCCTAGTGCCATGCAGGTTAAACTAGTATCTACATAACCCCCTACGGTATATGAAGATTCAGTTAAAAATGAGAACAAAGGCACAAAATGGATTTATTTAACCTAGTTGTTGACTGAGAATTTTCAAATAAGGAATTATACGAATGCATTTAAGGAATTTTAATTTGCTAGCATAATCAGAAATCAGGTTATCGAAAGAATGCAAAGATTTCATTATTATTTTTACACATAGCTTTTCTTTTAGTTCCCAGAGATAGTTATATTTTCTGATGTTTGCAAAATCCTATAAAGAATATGTTTCAACACAATTAAAGCAAATAAATAATAATTCAAATTAAAAAAAATTGTAACATTGTGTTAAAAGCTTAAAAAATTAGTAATTATTTTATGAAATTGGAAAACGAATAGTTAGACGTTCGAGATACGATAACAGAAAATAGTTGTGTATTTTAAGTTAGGAAAACATCTGATTTCTTTAACGAATTGAGTGTATACTTTTTCCCAATCAGGTATCGAAAACTAAAAAACAAGTCTTTGGTCTCTATGAAAATCAATGTAAACAATAATAAACAGATCAAAACAAGGCAGCGAATCTAATAATAATAATCATACATTCAATACCCAATAGGTAACACCCAATAACTGAACAATTCTTTTGAATTTTTCACAAAAATTGTTCGAAATGACCTCCATCTCCACGTATACCCATTTCGGTACGTCGAACTAAGGACATACGGACTCCGTTCAACACATTTGGTAAATTAGTATCAATTTTTAACCTTAAACGATAAACCACTTTCTCCATACACCAAGTGCATATCCGCGAGCTCTGGATAAGTGTAATCTCCCATAATGTCCAAAATCTGCGTTTTAAAACACCACACTAAACTGTGAATTAACGTTATCAATAAAGAAAACGAAGAGAAAAACTTAGTCCAAAATCCAAAAAGTAACACAAAAAGCATGAACGAGAAGTAGTGTCTTACGTATAGTAGAGTCAATGAAGGTAAAAATAAGCTATTGCTTCCGAAATGTTTCAACCGTCATAGATTTTTCTGAAAATTTGGGAGCAGGCTTGTTTTACCCTTATCTTCAAAAGTGACATTGTGCAGAATTGTGCTTTTTGCGTTTTAGGGGTGAAATCAACCCCTTTTTTGAAAAATTGAAAAAAATGCTAATTTAAGCATTCTATCAATGGAATCTTACTTAGTTATGTAGAATAAATTTTCATTAACATTTTGAAGCATGATTTATGACATAAAGTTTTCAACCCTTAAAAACTACCCCGTAAAGTCGTAAATCAGGAAAAAATAGTTTTTTTGTCTCTCTGTCATGTGAAATCGCACATTAACGAAGCAAAGAATTGTTTAGTGCTCATTATATATAATCTATTTATGAATTGTAAATTTTCAACCCTTAAAAACTACCCCTTCTCCTAAAATTAAAGAAAAAATAATTTTTTAGCAGATTTAACTGTTTCAATTTTGGGTTTCCAATAAAAGACAAATAAAAATGAAATCTACTGAATATTTAAAAGTTTATTAATTAATTTATTTATCAATTTATTATTTAATTTTAACCCCTAGAAACCATCCCTAACTTTAGAATCAGTTTAAAACAATTTTTTAGCAGCTTTATTAGCTTCAGTTTCCCAGAATCCTTTTCAATGCTCATGATATATTTTATTTTATTTATTTATTTCTAATTTTCAACCCCCAAAATTACCCTTTATATATAATTTGACGATATCTCCGTCAATTTTCATGCTATTAAGTCCATCTAAAAACAATTTTAAAGGTAATTTGATGGACTACAAGACTAAGACAAGACTTTTCGGAGGTTCGGCGCCCTTAGATTTTTAAAGCTAAAGGGTTAATGGGCTCAGAACAGCTGTTACTAACACGTCGGTATCAACTTCAATCGCCTATATCTTCATTATGTTTCATCGTATAGAAATTTAAAAAAAACCTAAATTTTTATTGAAAAAAAATCAATATTTTTGTTTTGTACTAAATTTTACGTATCTATCACCCTTTCGAAGTTATTTAAAAAAAAAAAAATTTAGAGAAATTCAAAAAACACGTTAAAATTAAAATTAACGTTTTTCAAAAAGCGTGCATTTTAAATCAGTTAAACTTTTTGAGCATATGAATAACACTAAAATAAATCATACTGTTGGAGGTAAATGATGCATTTTAATTCTGATGGTCGTGAGGTTAATTTTACTGTTCATTTTTTCTTAAAAAAGTTGAGTAGTCAATCTTTTTGGCATTGTATCTCGCTTAATTTAAATGCAATCGACTTTTTACAGTGCTCATTTTAAAGGTCTTTTCAAGCACTACAATAATTAATATTAGCATTATACCCCTAAAGTCGATTATTTTTCCGTTATTTCAAGTTGAATGCACCGATTCGAACACTCTCAAAAAAAAAGTTTCCTTTCGTCAACCATATCTCCCTTTATATTGCTTCTAGGATATTTCTAAACAAAACGAATCTCTTTGTTTTTTTATAAGCTACAATTATGTTTCTTACACTTTTTTTCATTAGACGCATAATTTTCGAGTTATTCGTAAAAAACCGTTGAAAAAAAGTGTCATTTTTTAATGAAAGTGGCGAGTTTTCAATCACGAATAACTTAAAAAGTATGGAGTTTTCGAAAAAACTTCATAGAACATTTTTTGCTTAGAATTAGGTTCTCTATCTACTCCCGGTTATTTTGGCCATAAAAATTTCAGCCCCCGAGAAGGGGTGGCATCCACCCCCAGGGTAAAAGCGCGAGTTGGCACCATGTCACTTTTGATATCTGAGGCATTCACTAACTTTTCCAAAATTTTCAAGCAAATCGATGACGGTTGAAAGATTTAGGAAGTAAAAGCCTTCATTGACTGTACTAGTAACCAAGTACTAACGACGTGAACTATAAGTCAATAAAATAAATCTTAAGTGGCACAAAGTTCAAAAAGAACAAAAGCAACAGACAAAACCAAGGAACGGGTAGGTTGCGTCGTGTGTACGTTGTTTACCAAGTAAGGACACAAACTGAAATTATTACGTGAGAATATTACAAGGGAGAGTATAGCATGCGTGATAAGATAATTTGGCCGCGAAGAAGCTAAAAACATGGCGGTGTCCTCTGTCGATCGCTTTTAACTGCTTTGTCGGCAATAAAGCCTACCCCAATATGTCAGCAGTTCTCAAACTATGTCATTAAGTATTTTGGAAATATTTGTTTATTTTTTTTCTAGAAAACTATGAGCTTTAGACCCCATGTTATATACGGATTTGTTTTTGTCTTCTACTACCAATTTTTTTAATGACGTGAAACTAATTACACTCTGTATTTATTAGAGAAAAACAATTCTAGGGCCATCAAAAATTACCAAAACGAAGATAAAACATAAATAAATAATATAGATTTTTTGCACGTTTTCAAGTTTCGTATTATTATATGTTAATAAGTAATGTCACATAGTTCCTTACAATTTGACTGTCTTCTTCAGAAGTAAATATAATCGATTTTGATTTTGTGAATTAAAGGTTATGACTTTTATAAGAGATACTAATCGAACCAAGACCACTATTTAACGTTTGTCGTTGTTTTTGTTAAAGTTAGAGCATACTGACAATCATTTGATGTCAAAGAAAAACTGAGCTGAGTATCAACGTCATACGATTGCATAATATTACAATTGACAATAAAACAATAAATGTCTAATATAGAGATAATAAAAAGTAATGGACTCAGGATGGAGCCTTGTGGCAGACTTGAAATTACCTCACGTGTATTGGACATAACTAAATTAGTTTATACTTGTTGTGTACGATTTGTCAGGTAAGACTGAAATATTGTTATCACTTAATAAACAACAATTGGCTATTATGTGGGTTATATCACGAGTTATAAACGATATGAAAAATTGCAACATTTTTAGAATCAAAACCAATTGAATGAAATTTAAATTCAGAAATTATGCAATCCAGGTTTTAATATCAACAAGTGGCCCTATGAAGTTCATAGCCTCATTAAATCCGTTGTATTTATAAAAGTTTAGTACATTGTGATCGTCTCCTCGAAATTCGCGAAACTGAACTCAAGAAAAAAATATTGTTTATGTTGTTTGGATCTGTTGTATTAACAGACAGTTCTGTATTGTTTTTACTAGTTTGAATAATAATTTTCAATTAGCCATGTTTTTCTTGAAAAATAAGCAGCCTTTTCTCGCCTTACAGAAGCTGTCGTGAAACTTCTCAATTCTTTATAGTTTTGCCAATTTCGATCTGTTTAGTTTTATTTATATTAAGAAAAACTTTGCCCCTTTCTTTCTTTTTGCGTTGATTATCCAGCCAGGATGAGCGAGTCCAATATTTTACTTTTTCTTAAATACCATTTATATAGAGAATGATATATTTAAAAAAACATCTTGATGAAAATGTTCGTAACATCTGTATGTACATACTATACATATACATTTCTCTTATTTGGTTAATCTTTAATCTGTGCATAAAAACAAATCTATGATTAGATATTTCACTGCACATAGAATCTGATATTCTTTACAATTCCATTATTATTAATTAGTATTGGATTCATAAGAGTAGATCATAATTAAGTCATACGTGCAGGATTGCTTATAACTTTCGAGACATTATATGCATCAAGACACTGAGATAAAGGATTATTTATATTATATAATGAAACAGTATCTAACTTTTCAATGAAATTAACAATATTTTTAAGGCGGTGTATTGAATATAATATTCATGATGTTCTGTTGAAATGTTTCTTCAATAGTACATTCCCAAGTATCTGGAAAATAAATTAGTGGACACATAATTTATCACGTCGGTGTACTACAAAAGCAAGGCATTTAAAATTATTAAGAACACATTTACCAACACAATACTTAGTGATTAGGTATACGACCTACGGCCAAAGTAGCAATTAAAACATAGTCAACGTGTAGTTAAGCTTATTTCATTTTCCTGCGGCAATCGCCTACAATTAGTGGGTGTTGATTGTACAGTAACATTATCTTTTGACAAATGAGGGCTTTGTTAGAACACTTAAATGAAATAAATGAAAAATCTCCTTAGAAACTCAACAACTTTTTACTTTTCGAATAAATGCACACAATCGTATAAATTTCCCAAAAAAATTAAATTTTCAAAAACATTTATATCTAGGTACTAACAATCCATTAAAAGAACAATATCATGGTAATATTGTGTTGTCAAATTTTAAAGGACAAGAAAGTTCTGTTTCCAATATACTCCCCCTTTGAATCACTAAGTAGTCAATAAGTCACTATCTTGTTGACTACTCAATGTCCAAATTTTATAAAACATTGAAAAATGTCAACAATAAACACATCAAATTCAAGTAATATGTTAGTATATTTCGATGAAATTTTCATTTCTCCACCTCAGCTAGAGAACTGTGCACAAAACATTTGATCCATAAGAGGTATTTCAGTTTTTTTGAACGCACTACCGCTGCCACTAACATTTTTAGTTTTGTTTCCTAAGTTATCTTCATTTACGTTACGATGATCTTGAATAAGTTCTGCGTATCTCAGGGCACCGTTTCCAAGAAACGTATTTTTCTAATTTGCCCAATACCTTTCTTCTCTTTGAAACCAGTAGTGTAGGACAGTTACAAAGACCGACTCGACGAAGCGGTCGAACACGACATTATGGAGAGGAATAGCGATATCGTGATGTCAACGCTAAGATCGAATCGCCATCAACACCGCAAGAAGCCGGAAATGGTATGACAAGCTTGAAGTTCTGAAGTCTCAGAACAACTCGCTGTGGAAGTTGATCAGGGCATTAAATGAGCGAGAAGCCATGGCCGCCTTCACTAGGGCAAACGAGCGAACAACGATGACCGACTTACAAACGCAATTAGACTAGCTGACAACTTTGAAACAATACATAACGTGAGTGCACCAAACAATCACGAACACGACCGCATAGAAAATTATATAAACGAACTTATTGGTCATGATATTCAACTAATGAGATGGAGGTTTTTAAGAGTCATGGTTAAATCCTCAGACATTATGAAAATTGTCCAGACCAAACAACAAATCGCTGGGGAAGGATGACATCGAATTCAGACTGCTCAAATATCCAGACCAAACAACAAATCACTGGGGAAGGACAACATCGAATACAGACTGCTCAAATATCTCTCGAGGAAAGGTATTTTACAGTTGATGTATATCTTAAACGCAATTCTAGGACTCCAACACTGGCCCAGCCAATGGAAGTGCGCCGTGGTGATCCCAATCTTGAAACCCGACAAGAACGCCAGAAACGCCACTAGCTACCTACCCATCTCGCTGCTGTTGGCAATTCTTAAGTTGGTGGAAAAGGTCATCCTGGGGAGACTGAAGGCTACCCGGGATGAATATCACATAAGCGACAAATGCCAGTTCGGTTTCAGGAAAGGGCGTGGCACAGTACAGCAAGTAATCAGAATCATTAACGACGTCAATGTATAACGTAACCTCGAAAAGAGCAACACAATACAATAGTGCTCTTGGATATTAAGACAGAATTCGATACCGTCTGGATTCCGTAGTTGCTTTATAAAGTGCACGACTACAACTTCTCGATTTACCTTATGAAACTCATGCACTCGGTTCTGACAGACTGAAATCTGCAAGTGCGAGTGAATAACAAACTGTCAAGTCTACGGGATATCAGTGCGGGAGTCGTGCGGGGGTCATGCATGTCGCCTTTTCTTTATCGCCGATTTTCCGGAATTTCCGAATACGAAACTGGCCAAGTACACCGACGACACGGCTATCTATGCACATTTGCACAATGCACAAGCAGCGAATATGTTATTAAAAGCATACATGACACTTCGCGTTATTTCCGGTGGAAGATTCGAGTGAATACCGAGAATCGATAGTCTTTACAGACCAGTTCACTAAGAATCGGACTTTGCATCCATTAATATCAACGGAGCCCAAATTCCAATAAGAGAAATGTGTAAAGTACTTAGGAGCACTAGACTACAGACTGACATTAAATTCACATGTGAAAGAAACTATACGGATCGTCTATTCTCTGTCCAGGAATCTGTATCTGCACATGACTGGGAATAGCAGACTGGGTAGAAATAACAAGAAATTAATAGATACGACGATAAATCGGGCCAACCATAACATACGCGGCGCCGATGTGGTACAGCATACCGGTTACGACAAGGAAAAAAATTCAAAGTTTTAGAATATATATCCATGCGCATCATTTCGAACTCATCGCGGTATACTTCCCTCAGAGACCTATATGAACACCTAATGACATAACTTCACTAACGGACTACCTTCGGCAAAAATCCCAGAGATTCTGCGAACCAAAGTTGAATGAGGTCCGCTAACAAACACAATAATCTAAGTAAGACCGCATATACACCATTTCGAATAAAACACGATTTACCATACCAGGCATTGTCAATATTTCGGCAACTTCTTTAAAAACTATAGATAGATAATACTTACTAGATAATACCCACTAGTAATAACTATTAAATATTTATCCTCTCTTTCTCTCGTTTCTTTTTGTTTATTTTTCCAAATGTGTACTAGGAAGTTACAAAAATTAATAATATTTCAAACCAAAAAACCTAAGCTCTCTGGCATCGCCGCTTTGAGATTAAATTTCTACAAGCAGGTTTTTCGTATACATCATTCTCCTGTCTCAGTAATAAAAATTTCTTAGTACCCGATCTCTTTTTAAATTAAGTTTTATTCCCCTCTTGGACATTTCAATCGCTACCCGCATGTTTTATTTATCACAGGTGAAAGGTGCTTGCTTTTGGTTTTTATAATCTATAGGGTTAAGTAACCCCTGGCCCTCCCGTCCAGCCATTAATTGCCATGGCACCATTGTGCCGTGGATGTTTGACTGACTCCGGGCTAGGTGTAGAAATTACCTTGTATATGCCTAATTATTATTAAATTTGTTTTGATTTGGGAAGTGCATAGACCAGTTGAAATAAAATTACTATTACAAAACATTCATCTCACAATCCTTATAAAGAAGATAGGAGTACATAAAACATTGTTTTCTTCCTTTTAGTGAATATTCAGTTTTTGAATTTGTAAAATGTTTATTTATTCATATATGAGGGAAAAGGACACACAAAATCTTTATAATCCTTTCGTCTAGTTAGTCTGATTTTTAATATTAAGAATTTTGTTCATCCTCAAAGGGCCCGAGCGATGTTATCTGTAACTCCTTCAAATGATTTCTTCTGAACCAATTTGATAACCCATCTAGTAGCATCGTCAATTTATTTAAAATACAGTAACTGTGCAGTTCGACGTCGACTGTGTGCAGTAAGTTATGAACAAATCTCATTAACCGTGCCATTATTCTACAAACATTTCGAAACTTGGAAAAATATTTATAATACCAAGCCGATGAGTTTTTTTCTACTCTGTTTCTAACGAACATAGCCCATTCATCCATTCATCGTAACCTTGTGATAATAGTAGTTGAATCACTTAAAAAAAAACATGGAACTTTCTTTGAATCTAAAGTTCTACTATTATACCAGTAGAATTATAAAAACCACTGGATCACATTCCTTACAGGCAACCACATGGTTTAGTCGATGTATTTCTTGATAAGGAACATATCTGTGAATTTCCTTCAATTTTAAAGTGAAGGAACATTTTTTGGTTAACGTTTTTTGCGAAAAAATCACGAGAAGTCGGATTTTTAAGCGTAGCTGTAAGCCGATTGACAATAGCTATATATGATTTATAAGTTTCGTACGTGATATGAAGACAGTTAATTTGCCGCCCGAATCATTTAAATTGGTCAATTATTTTTTTAAATAATTGAAAAAAATTGCCTAAAAAATTAAAAATTTCAATAAATTTTTATTCCGTGAAAAATTTTCCGAAATTCTCAAATCCTGGTAGAAACATGTCTCATGTAAATCGGAAGCTATCATAAAATTTTCGTACAAAAATATTTAATTAATTAAATTAATTTTTCGAGAAAATGCATGCACGATATTTAAAAACTAAACACTCGAAAACACACGTGTTAGAAATTGAATGGGCTTGTTCCATGATATTCTTTTTATATGGTTTTTATACTTTTTCATATAGTATTCTCATTATACATTTAAAATTTCGTATTATTAACTTTTTCCTTTCTCGAGATATAAGGAGTTGAAATTAGTAATAGTTGCAAAAACCGAGCGCTCATTTGTGACGTCACTATACGTAAGTGACGTAAGAAAAATGGCTTTCTGGGACCTTTCAAGTTTAACCTAAAAAGTCGAAAAACATGAAGTTTTTAAACGCCGGTAAATAAATACGTCGAGTGGAAGTTCGTTCTATGTGTCTATGGAAAGGAGAAGGTCGGCGATGAATTCTAATCGTAAATTGCAGGGTCAAAATCGAAAATTTGTTCCGGTAGGAGCGAGAGAAAATTGTAATTTTTTGACATTTCACCAAATTGTACTCCCCTACTGTCAAGTAGTAAGCAAAAGAAACAATACTTCGAAAACACGGAGCATGAAGTCTATTGAAGTCGCCGAGTCTATGCGTATAGTGACGTAGCGCCTGGCCACGCCCCATTCTCGACAGACGGAGATTTGTAATCGTTTTTAAGATACTAAACGTGCGAATAAGATTCTGATTTTTTGTAGATCCATTCATTTATACCTGCACTTTCGATTTATGAAATAAAAAAAATGCCGAACAAGCCCATTATTAATTTTTAAAAAAAAGCAAAAATTATTGTACAGTATTCTCTAAAACGGCAATTTACAAATTACATTAACCGTTTCATGCTTTCGTACAGCTTGCCTTTATCGCACCTTCTGTAGCTACATCATGAAAGAACATTCTTCACTAGCTTCAGCATTAACTGGCACTACAAAAATTTCTTTTGAGATTTTCTCAAACCGGAGTACTCATTCGTCACTGCGCTCTAATAATAGGCAAAAAACATTTTCTTTTCAATTGTTTATAACTTTTCAACAATGTTAATACGGTACTTAATATTTCATCGTGCTACCCAAAATTTAAAAAAAATCGTCGAAATCGCATCATAGATGACGGAAATACATCGATTTTTTTTTGCTGTCGGAATTTGAAGTCGCTTGACTGAAAACGTTAACTTGGGCAGCTGAGGGCGGGTCACGAACACATCATTCAGACTGTGATGTACAAAAATTAACATTACGTCCGTCCCTTAAAACAAAACATTATACATATCAGATCACGGAATTACAAAATTCTTCAACAGTGTAAATTTCAAATGTTTATGTTAATAAATAAAGAAATGGCTTAATTAACAACTGAAAAGATTATCTCTGCTTCTAAACATCTTACAACAATATATTTTTTTTCAAATTCGTGTAAAAATACTAGCTACCAGAATATGAAAGTTTTATGCCGATATATTAATCTGTTATTAAGATATTCTCAAAAAACGCTGTCCGAAAAAGTCGTACTTTTTCAAACGCCATTTTGTTTATGAAAATATTAATAAATCGTTATTTCAACAATGTGTTCGTGAACTAGACGTCAGAACGAAAAAGATGAGCTCAGGATGGGTCACTTTTGATGACGGCAACTAGGTCACATTGAATTAAACATTTGAGATCTTTTTTATAAACAAATGCATTTTCTGGAAAAGCCATAGATACTTTTTGATGAAAATTTTACTGTACCTTCGGGGTTAGATGAGATATGTTTCCACCAAGTTTTGAGGATTTGGAAAAATTTTTCACGGAGTTAAAAATTATTGAAATCTTCGATTTTCTCTACAGTTTTTTTCGATTATTTAAAAAAATTATAAACCGATTTAAATGATTCGGGTGGCAAATTAACTGTCTTTATAACACCTATGAAACGTATAACATCAAATATAGCTAATGTCAATCGGCTTAGAGCAACTCTTAAAAAACCCGATTTTCCGTGATTTTTTCCCAAAAAAAAAACGGTAATTAAAAAATGTTCCCCCATTTTAAAATGGGTGAAAATTCACAGGTATGCTCCTTATCAATAAATACGCCATGTGGTTACCTGTAAGGAATTTCATCCAAGATTAGCCTTACCATGAGCTAATTCTACTGGCCTATATAGACTTTGTCAATCTAGGCTTCAATTGATATTCTAAGCCCTGTTACGGCTATCAACTATTAGAACATTTACATGGAATAAATTAAAAATCTCCTAAGAATCTCAGCAATTATTTATTTATTTTCTAAGTAAATGCACACATTTTAAGTTAATCATACAGAAGAAAACTAGTGTCCATCAATTAAGATTCCAGTAAAGAAAAGCAATCGTCATTTACTTAATAACTACAAGAGATTGTTATCTCTTCCATAAGAATTCGCATCTCCTACGAATACATCGATTGTCTTGACAGAAGATCGCAATTAGTACAAATTTTCAAGCAGTTCTTGACGCAACTTAGCAAGTAAAATAACAATTCTGTAGAAAAAAAAACTCGTCAAAGATTACCTGGACCCTGTTAAGTTATTCTTGAGCATTCAAATAATTTTAGGCTTTATTCTTATTCGCTGTAAGATCCTTTTCGCTTGAAAGTTGGCTACTCATTTCTAAACGTGGTATTACCTGAAGCTTCACAAAATGTTTGCAGGTGTTGAGACTTTGATTCCTACACAAAAAACCGAAAATCTTTCAAATATGGGCATAGTTAGTGCTGTGGTTTCAAAATATAATTGCAGTAAAAAATAAATTGAATGAAGAGAACTTGCTGATTTCTATTCTCGATAGAAATAGTTAAGTATTGTAATAAATATATCACCGACCTACCTACAAAGGTGGATAAATCTTTTGTGTCGTGAATAGTTGTTAGATGCGGCTACCCTGGTACTTATAGGATCTGATTGTTCCCTCAGATCTGGGCTTTTAAATTCAATTCATAGAGCGTGAAAATGGATTACCATACTAATTTTTCTGCTTATTTCAAAGATAATCACATAATTCATATGATTAAAGAACTTCATATGATTAAGTTGATAGACGTTGGAAAATGTACTTTGAAAAAATTTATTTAAATAACCTTTTATTTGTTATATTCATCATATATTTTAGGATTTGAAGAACATATTTAGAAATTGTTGCAATAATAATAATGATAAATCAATATATTTCCAACAAGTTTCAAGTACCCAATTACAAGAAGTAAGTGTAAATTTACAAAAACCATAAGACAAGACAAGTAATCACATAAGCATAACTTATAAAACAAATACATGATAAAAGGAACAATAGAGCAGTAGAAGCTGGCGTCACAACATGGCCGCCAAAGTTGCCTGGGTGGTAATAACCTAGTTTTGCATTTGTGTGCTTTCTGATTAATTCGAGTTTTTAAAGAATTTGTAGTGCTTTTTTAAACGTTTTTTTCGTGTCACATCAATTTTGGGTGTTTTTCGTCTATTATGCATTTCGCGATTTATTGATCTGAATTTAGTGTTTTATCTGTGTTTTTCAACCGGCGTGTTATCTTGCGTACCTGTCAAAAGTTATTAATTTTCGATATGGTAAGTGAATTTCAGTGAATTTATTATAATTTTATTTATATTCTACATTTTAGGAGTCCCCTCATTACATTTCTAAGCTGAAATGTATTAATGGAGCCAACCTATATGATTTAAAAGTGAGAGATTGAAACTATATCGTTGGATGATTTTCCAAAAATATAATATAGCATTGAATTAATGAACCATTGTGACCCTTCTTGTAAATAAAATTTATACCTAAACTATATTATTATTCATACTTACCCTTATAATTATGTATAATATATATAATTTAAAACATTCAATGATGGCAGACGATGCTGTTAAAAGTGTGTTATTTTTTAAATTCTGTTGTGTTTTAGCTCACTTACCTTCACTGGTATTTTATATATGTACATTATCAATATTTTGAACCTCTCTAATTATAATTGTAAGAACCAGAACAGATACCAAACTAGGTATATAGCTATATAAAGTATTCGGAGCGTATTATGTTGCATATTTGCTCGCAATTTAAATTAAATGGAAACTGAAATAATCTCACAGTCCTATCTTTTTATTAGATTTACTATTACTCCTGCATTTCATAATGCAAACCTCTGATTGTTGTTATTAATGCGATAAACACTTAAACTCGTTACAAACTTTTGAGCCTAACAAAAGTAAGTTATAAATCAATAAAAAGTTGAAGGGAAATATTTTAAATCGTCAAAAAACGTAGATTTTACAATAGGTTTATAAAACCATTAATATATGAATGATATATTGGCATAAATCAATGAGTGTTTTGATAACTTTTAACCTAGTGTAATAATACTACCTAACCTATGCCACTGCCTAGCTGTAACTGAGCGTATATTAATTAAACATTTACTAAAATATGTCTTGATATTATATATGTACAAAAAATGTAAAGAATCCAATATAGCCTTTATTTTCACTAATTTATGGGTTCACAAAGATGCCAACGTTCTCGACACCAAACTTTACACTGGTAAAAACAACACTAATAAAGTATATATAAAATTTTCTTTCACAGTAGATTTAAAAAATATATATTTATAAACATCTATCTGATGTTAAGAAATCCTCCACTTTAATTTATATTGAACGAAAATTGACCCCAACTCAAATGTCAAATTTCTGAATTTACCACCCAGGCAACTGACAGCTGGCAATACTGTGACATCACTGCTAGTGCTCTATTGTCGTATTTTTAATTAAACAAAAATATCTAAACATGTTTTTTTTAAGTGAATAATGGCATGCTTAATGAGACTTCTTCATAACTTACCGCAGACAGTCGCCGTCGAAATGCCAACTTATTGTATTTTAAATAAATCGCCAATGCTACCAAATGGGTTATCAAATTGGTTTAGAAGGAATAATTTTAAGGAGTTACAGACAACTTCGCTAGTGCCTTTTGAGGATGAACAAAAAGTTCTAATATTAAACACCACGCCAACTAAACGAAACGATTATAAAAGGTTTGTGTGTCGTTTACTCTTCCCTACAGATCGTCATGCAGTGAAGTCACTGATATACAGTGTGAACCTAAAGAAACGCACAAAATTCATATCTTTGGTATGTGTCATTTGTCAAAAAAATCCTCGAACAGGTCGATTTTAGTTTTGTAAATGCTACATTTTGTCACTAAAGCAAAATTTATGACGTCATTGGCTTTTGAGTTATGACGTCATCATAATTTTTTTAAATGGAAACAGACATTTTTGTTTAATGTTTTTGGTGGTATTTTCCCTTAGCTTTCTGGTGATATGAAAAGAAATTGATATTACCTAATCCATTCTTTTGGAAAAAAATATTTTTATTGATTGATACCGTACATAAGTAATTGTAAGAGAAAAATAATATCCATTACTCAAATTGCGACCCTCCAACCATTTGGCGTTGACCAAGACGGGTGTACACACTTTCCACGATTTTCTGAATCATCTCATGGGCAATTCGTCTCATCTCCAAGCCAATTCTGTCTTTAAATCCTTCTATGGTATTCGGTCTGTTAAATTACACCCCTTTAAGTAACCCCACAGAAAAAAGTCTAAGGGGGTCAAATCCGGTGAACGCGGGGGCCACTCAATTGGACCTCGACGACTTATCCACCTTCCAGTAAAAGTGTCATCTAAAAACTGACGCACTGCTATCCCAAAATGAGGTGGGGCCACGTCCTGCTGAAGCCAGACATTTTCAGCAGGAATATTCATCTTCATCTTCATTGTTCGGAAACATAACTGCTAAGGCTGGCACTAGCTCAAATCGCAAAACCTGTAAATATCTTGCGGCCATAAGATCTTCTTCGAAAAAAAAGGTACTAATAAACGATCACCAAACATACCTTCCCACATGTTTACTTTGCCTCGTCGCTGGGTATGGGCTTTTTGAGTCCAATGACGATTTTCGCGTGACCAATACCTACAGTTATGCCGATGTACAGTCCCCTTTAAAGAAAATATAGCTTCATCAGAAAAAAAGAATGTTCTTTAAAAAATTTGGAGTTTCATCGCACAACGTCATCAACTATTCACAAAACTGTAAGCGCCGATCTGGATCGTCCTCATTCAATTTTCATCTAAATAAGAAACTAATTTTTCGGTATTGTAGTACATTCTTGAATAAAACTGAAAGTACTATTCAATGCATGAAATATCCAAAGTATCAAAGAACAGGAAGAATATGTTTTCTCTCTTACCCTAATAATATACCGGGTGAGTCACGAATTGCGCTCGCCCCGATATTTCCTAAAATATTTAGAATAGAAAATTGAAATTAGGAGGCCTTATTACACGACTAAAGTGCCATCTTTTCAATAAAAAATCAAGTTTGGTGCACATCCGGTTTGACCGGAAATGCCCACAACTTTCGATTTTTAAATGGAACACCCTATATATTTTTACATTTTTGGAATCTAGAGGAAATTTTGAATACGATACATCCATTTTGGTCACTTTTGGATAAACATTAAACATTTTATTAAAAAATCTATTTCTGAATCCAGAGTGCTGTGGTGCCCAAAATATATTTTAGTTTGTGTGCTACGTTACTATAAAAATAAAAAGAGCAATATGATTGCATTACTTAATTCTCTAGAGGCGTTTAAAATTTTTAAATGTGATTTTTACCCACTAACTCGGTTTTTTTAAATGGGAATTTAATCGTTCACCAACATTTTTAAATACCTCATTTTCATACGAATCAAATGATACCAAAATTTTGAAAATCCGCTCAAAAATATTTGAGATTTCAGCCAAAATACAATGCAACCAAGCTTTTAGAAACATGCGGCTAATAGATAATAGATTAGTGGGCTTTGAAAACTAAAATGGTACATTTCTGTGTAAATCTGGTAATCTAATACCATTGGAAAAATCATAGTAGGCATTGAATGTAATAAAACAATATCAGCTGTCAGACAGACTCGTGTAGTTATAGGCAATCTTGAGCTATCAAACATTTAATAATTGTGAGCGCAAAGAACGTTACAATTAAGTTTAGCATAGGTATGTGGAGGTAAACACAATACCAGATTTACACAGAAATGTGCCATTTTAGTTTCCAAAGCCCGTTAATCTATTATCTATTAGCCGCATGTTTCTAAAAGCTTGGTTGCATTGTATTTCGGCTGAAATCTCAAATATTTCTGAGCGGATTTTCAAAATTTTGGTATCATTAGATTCGTATGAAAATGAGGTATTTAAAAATGTTGGTGAACGATTAAATTCCCATTTAAAAAAACCGAGTTAGTGGGTAAAAATCACATTTAAAAATTTAAAACGCCTCTAGAGAATTAAGTAATGCAATCATATTGCTCTTTTTATTTTTATAGTAACGTAGTACACAAACTAAAATATATTTTGGGCACCACAGCACTCTGGATTCAGAAATAGATTTTTTAATAAAATTTTTAATGTTTATCAAAAAGTGACCAAAATTGATGTATTGTATTCAAAATTTCCTCTAGATTTTAAAAATGTAAAAATATATAGGGTGCTCCATTTAAAAATCGAAAGTTGTCGGCATTTCCGGTCAAACCGAATGTGCACCAAACTTGATTTTTTATTGAAAAGATGGCATTTTAGTCGTGTAATAAGGCCTCCAAATTTCAATTTTCTATTCCAAATATTTTAGGAAATATCGGGGCGAGCGCAATTCATGACTCACCCGGTATATAGTCCCAACTTACACACAGTATATAGTAAAAACATCTCGTTCTTGTACTTTTTTTTGTTTGTGACGATATATGAACATTAGCCAATAATTAAGAATAAATTAAATGAAATGTAAAATTCCACCATTGATCGAAGTTTGATTTGTTGTTGATACTGAAACGGAATAGATTAAGATATTCTAAACATAATTAATTAGCGAAACTGATTAAACAATAGAACATATATGCATGATGTTTTCCTACTCAATTAATTAACTTTATGGCTACATTTCTCCAGAGTTCCGAGAATCACAATACACTCATCTTAGGCAAAAACAAAACACGTCTGAAACGAGTCTTCGTAATAGTATATAATTTACTCTTTTGACTAACAACCGACACTTCATTCAAAGCTTTGCTTAATAACAACGTGACTTGACCATCTTCAGTTCAACAGAGTGAACATGAAAAAGTGTTTTTGCGCATAAATAGTAATCAGTTTCTTTAAATTTATTGTAACGATAATTCAAAGTGCCCTATAAGGCTTAAATCGAAAATTTATTTAAAAAAAATGCAGAGTGTGTTCAAAGTGATAGTTGCAATAAATTATAGTACCATCAAATTGAGATGTATGTTGATGATTGAAAATTTGTATTCATAGCTACTTTAAAATTGTTGTTTACCACATTCCAAAAGTAATTCATTTAGGGCGGGTTGCATCGACTCATAGCCCTGTTGTCAAAAACAGAAATTGATAAAAACCGGTCACTAAATGTTATATCGCTGAATTTTTCAGAATAAGTATTTTTGTTGGTGCAGAATACGATAAAAAAAAGTCTACAGCTGCAAGGTGCCGGCAACTCCTAAAGAAATCGAGCCGAAATTTGGTTCTTGGCCAATAACTCGGAAAATAAAAAATATGTGTGAAAACATTTATTTCAAATATAAAATGATTGTATGTAGGAATAGTACATTATATGAAGTCGGAGCATAAAAATATTTCCGATGAAATCGGTAAAAGCTCTACCATTTCTACAATTTTTAAGATAAATATCTGAAACTTTCACATATTACCCTTGAAGTAATGTATAAAGAGATCTGATGGATAGGTATGCCAAATAATTTTTTAAGTAAAAGTTATTCACGTTTATTTTACCCATAGTTTCACGAATTTTGGAGCAAAAAAATGTTTTCTTCTATTTTCGTAAAATAAAGAGGTTTAATTTAATTTTTAAGGTAAATCCCCTTGAAGCATCTTAAAGTACACATTTCAAATTTTAAAAAATCGCACCTACATAAGTTTAATAACGCGATTTAAACCAGAGTAATAGGTGGTTAAAATTAGTTACACATATAAAATTTTATCACTTTCTCAAGATTTTGAAATTTTGGAAGTGTACATTTTCAAAAATAAATTTTTGAGATTTTTTTCACTCATCGGATCTTTCTCATGAGTAATATATGAAAGTTCCAGGTTCTTATCTTAAGAATTCTAGAAATGGTAGATCTTTTCCCGATTTCGTCGGAAATCTCTATATGTTCCGAGTTCATATAGATACTATTTCTACATTCATTCATTTTTATATTTGAAAATATAATAATCCAGTAGACACATCTTTCTTCTTTCACCTACGCTTTGTTGAGCTCAAATGCATTAATCAGTTCAAAAGTTACAACAAATTTAGTGTAACGCGTTCGAGACCTCGTACGCTTCGTGCGCCGTACATACGTGTCGCCACGTTCCATTCTCGTGCGTTAAGCAAAAAAAATCTGGAGTCTACATATTTGATCGTACAAAAAAACTTCATATACGTTTTTGATGTGAAATTTCCCCCTTTATTGCCTAGTGCTATTATAGACCAAGAGCTAGCGACACTCAAACCGTGCTGATTCCATTGTGAACAAAAATGTTACGGAATGTAGTACTAACATTGTATAATATGAGATCGCATGCCTGCCTGCTCGGATCGGTTGCGTTTATTAAAAAAAAAACATTTTGTGGCGTTTTCAAAACGTATTAATGGTCTCATCGCAATGTGGATAAAATTTTTCATACAGCTGCTAGACACATTACTAAATACGAATTTAAGTGCCTGTCAGCCGGAATCGGTTGCGAAATTCCGCCTGCCAATTAAAAAACCAGTTCCAAAAACTACATAATTTAGCTCATCGCAATGTGCACGAAAAAATTTCACGAGATAGTTTAAAGCATTCAAAATTCATTTTCGAGTGCCTGCCTTGTCGATCATGTCGTTCTAAGTGCCTGTCAGCGTCTGGAAAGTCGCGCGCTCGGCGCCGTTGAAAGTTGATCGGGGTCATTTCAGTGTGCACCAAAATTTAAGAGAAGCTAGAAAGCAATTTAGATGCGATTTAAAGCGTTTGCCTCTCCGAATATAATGCAAAATGCCGCCTTCCAGCTCGTCAAAGTAGGGTATTTTGCATGAGAAAAAAAAACTTATCGCGTACTTCAGTGCATAAAAAGTAATGGGTGCTTTTCCCCTTAAAAAATATTATTCACAAACTTGTATCTTCATCAATTTTTGAGATACTACAAGAGGAAATACGTTTTCATTTTGCAAGTGTTTATTTCTACAAAAGAAATTTATTAAAAATTCATTCGC
This sequence comes from Stenurella melanura, assembly GCA_963583905.1. NCBI lineage: Eukaryota > Metazoa > Arthropoda > Insecta > Coleoptera > Cerambycidae > Stenurella > Stenurella melanura. The sequence goes on from OY757309.1 coordinate 203,632,728, forward strand.
TCAAGTATTCCTCATCAGAAAGATTCTCGCTACAATCAGTTTCTACCTCATCGCTGTCATTCTCATTTTCTTCAATGCTTGCAACGTTTTCCGGCTGATCCGTTTCCTCTGTAAAATGAATAATTTATTAATATTACTTAATAGCAGCGAACGCGGAACTAATACCTTGAATTAATGTCTGGGGCTGGATGAATATATCTTGGACGAATCATGGGACTTGGTCTCCTTCGAACCAGTTGAACGTGTACTTTCCATCCTTTTCAAGCCATCCACAATCAGTAGGGCAAAGAGTCGTTGGTATTTTTAAGTATGCATTACTCCAAATATTTGCGATGTAGGTTGCTCGCAAAACTTGCTGTTAAAGCTCTGCCTTACATGGGGGAATAGTGGATTCATCGAAATTTGTTGCATTTTTCATGAAAATTTTACACACATGATTGACCTTGAAATTTTTTAAGAAAATTGATAAGCGTGCCTCGTTAACATTTTGCACGTCTCTCAGGCTGTACAATTTGCGTACGAAATCTTCGATTTTTCGTAAATCGCATTGTCAATTACCCCACTCAAATTACCAAGCTTTGCAAAAGCTAATTGGTGTTCCTTTGAATTTTGCAATATTTTGAAAGCTTTTTCCCCCTTCCTGAAAATAGATGGATTGAAGTCATAACCTGTCAAAGCATGGAATCCACTTGCATAGATCGGAACCCAAGTGTGAATACAATTTCGTTACATAAACGTATCGTAAATCTTTGTTCTCATTATTGTGTTCCATGTTTGCAAGCATTATTATAAGAATGTCGGTATCTGAACATCTTATGACGACGTCTTAATCTTGATTTGCATTGCAAACATGGTATACGATTTTCGTGTCAGCCTCCTCGTGCTCTTCGCAAGACAATTATTTGTGACACTGTTTCGCGTTAACATACAGCATTTTTGTCTTCAAATTCATCGCGTACTTGTCTTTCGACCACTCTCTGACAAAAAATTCAATCAAAGCCTTTTTAAAATTTATGCTCTTCAAATATTTTGTAAAATCGGTGCAGTGCTTTTGCTCAGGACCTGAGATTTGGAATTGGCGATCTGCTGTATTATCTCGAAGTAAATGCTCATTATTGATGGACGGAATGGAGTAAGAGTCGAACATTACCGCTATTTCTTTCGCATTGTGGTTCAGAAAAACATTTAGGCATTTGCTGGCAATTTTCCCATACTGAACAGGAATTTCCTCACAACTTTCAATTTGTGATTCCAATGACTTCATAAGCGCAGACTTGTCGGTTTTATGTATGGGACCGTCTACGTGATATAGCGATAAAGGTATCGGTGTTAAGGGAAACTGGAAAACCTCACTCAGGTCTAATGTTTGATCAACTGCCACCCCTAAAAGCCTACCAAATAATTATCTCTGCATCTTGAACTTTCCCTGCAACCCTATTTTTGTTGGCTGTGCATCGAGGAATGTCAAAACTTTTGCTTTCTTAATGGGTTTCTAGAATCTGTCTTTGTCTACGCTACACTCCTAGATGAATTTTTGGCTCATTTCCTGTGTTAACCACGCCATTGAACTTTAACTTATAATTTTGGCGACACTTAAAACTATACTCGCACTTCGTTAAAGTCGATAATGTGAACAAGATCAGATTCTGGTGTTGTACTTCGCAAAAAACACAGAATTTCTCGTTTTCACCCATTTTCTATTTTCATATCAAAATATACGTCTACGCACTCGAAACATTAGCTGCGACTGCGACTATTCAATCTATTGTATGAGTGGAGGCCGTATCAATTTTGAGGGAAGGGGCTAGCAAGGCCGCGCGGCCCTGAGGAGCTGAAAGGCGGCATTGTGCATTGTTCGGTCAACTTTCAACGGCGCCTAGCGCGCAACTTTCCAGGGGCTGGCAGGCACTTAGTGCAACATGGTCGACAAGGCAGGCACTCGAAAACGAATTTTGAATGCTTTAAACTATCTCGTGAATTTTTTTCGTGCACATTGCGATGAGCCAACTGCTGGAGTTTTTGGAACAGGTTTTTTAATTGGCAGGCAGGGTTTGGCAACCGATTCCGGCTGGCAGGCACTTGAATTCGTATTTAGTAGTGTGTCTAGCAGCTGTATGAAAAATTTCATCCACATTGCGATGAGAAAATTAATACGTTTTGAAAATGCCGCATTTTTTTTTTTTTAATTAATACAACCGATCCGAGCAGGCAGGCACGCGATCTCATATTATACAATGTTAGTACTACATTCTCTAATATTCTTGTTCACAATGGAATCAGCACGGTTTGAGTGTCGCTAGCTCTTGGTCTATTAGTTTTTGATATATATGTTTTATTTTTCATGACCCAAAACCGAATGTCGGCCAATATTTTCGATTTTTTTAGGGGTCGCTGGCACCTTACAGCTGTAAATTTTTTTTGTCGTATTCTACACTAAATGAAATACTTATCCGGAAAAATTCAGCCATATAGCATTTAATGACGCCTTAAAACTCCTGACGACTGGATCATCAGTTTAAACCAAAATTAGCTTGATCGGAGATCAAAATCCAAGGTTACAATGATTGTAAGAATCATAAACTTTAAGACCACTACTTTCAGTCTCCGCTAAACTGTAGCCTTCTGCCAAAGTCATTAAAAGTACAACTGTTTCCATGGTAACGCAGTCGGTTTGAAAATGGTTGATACAGTCTGCCCTTAAAGTTAACGTCGCTAAGAATCTATAATGTTACATATACTAAGTTGTTGCTTAGCTCTGGGATAGAACTCAATGTTTTGGAGCTTCTCGTACCAAAGACAGATTGCAGCATATATAATAAACTTTTAGATAAGCCTGCCACATCCTTTTTTTAAGATATTGGAGAGGCTAATAGAAAATTATATAAAGGATGGATGACCACTGCATCTTAACCAGCAAATCGAAAAATCTATAGAGATGGCCCTCGATCAGATTGTTTTTAAAGCTGACATAGAGCAAGAAGAACTGGCTTTGGTAACATCCTTAGGTATCGAGGAATTATTCAATAATCTAACTTCCCGATTTGCTCTCTGAAACAGTCAGATGTAACAGATACGAGTCGTCTGTTAACTTTGAACTGTTTACAAAATGAAGTAAAATATGTGTTTTTTCTTTTTCTCTTATAAGTACACGGACATATCTTCGGTACAGTGAAATGTCTTAGGGCAACTCTTAGACTCAAACTGTCATAGAACCATATGGAACTTGAAATAAGGAAAGTCTTCGCATCTCTATGAATGTGTAGAAGCATCTAAGCTCCAAGTGAGGAATAAGTCCAAAAGCAAATCTTTGTACTTATACTGCTGTAGCAAAATCTCATATGACATACACGGTCTTGGTGCAGTACTTTTATAACCAGAGCCCGTCAATATCAAGCTGAAATGTTAGCATGTTTAGGGATAACCGGATTAATCAAGACCCCAACAATTACAATGGAGGCCGTCCTTGGACTTACATCCTTCTATATTAAACTGAAACTGGCAGCCAGGACAGCAACAAATAGACTGGTTAGGAGTGGAATATGAAATATGCTAAGCAAGGCCTGTGACATGCAGATGCTCTAGCTCCACCTGCAATGAATCAGGCAATTACTAAAAGGATGACTGAAATGTTTTCTGTTTATTATTCAGAACATAGTCGGGTTATGTAATATAGGTGCTGAAAATATGATAAAGACCCATCTTTTCTAAAGATTAGAATTTCAGAATCTCATGGTTACCCGGGCTTTAAATGATACCAAGACTAATCGAAGACTCGGGAGGGTGCTGGTCTACATGAATGCAAACCAAGGGCTCGCGTATTGACAAGTACTCAAGTATATTCCATGCTAAGGAATACGGCATTCTACTGTGTTCATTTTGAGGGATTTTCAGTGAAAGAAAGTGACTTCTAGCTTGGTATTGAACTATCAAAATATCTTGACTGAGTGCTTTGATATAATGATGTTTATGTAAGTTGAAGTGCCACCGCGTAGAGGCTGTGTCTAACTTGTTTCTGTATCCCATATTCAGTCTGATTGAATACTAAGAGTTTAGCTAACATTTTGTTCAAAGATATAAGTGAAAATGAAATATTTACAGAGAGACCAGGGTTTGCTTAAAACTCCGAAGGTCATTTTCTTGACAACTAGCAGGGATATTTAAAATATGTAAAACGTGTTCGTTATAATATATAAATGACTTTAGTTTATAGTAAAAATGATATTTCTACAAATTGAGATATAGATGGCGTTGCGATGCAAAGAAACTTTTCGTACGCAAGAACTTTGAAAAGAGATGTAAGTGATGAAACATTACCTTATAAATAACTTTTGCACTATGAACCACCACCGGTTTTCGAGATATTTGAATTTCAATACAATGCTTTTAAGGAACAGAAATCACGTGCAAGTGCGGTTTTTAAATTACCAACACATTAACGCATATTCGTATTTTTTCTCGAATGACTGGTCCCAAAATTCCCACAAGTTGTTGAAATGTGTTTTTAGTCATTCTGTAGAACGTTTGGAATTTATCGACGCCTTTCAATAACTTCTTTGCAGAAACGAATAATCTATTATTATTTCTGTGGATATAAGGAAGCATCCAGAATCTTCTCTTTTTTTTTGTTATTACTAGTCGAGGACATGAAGCACGAAAAAGCCCAAACCCCATCTAATTTTTATGTGAGACGGCGCAAAATGTTCCTAAAAACATAGAACATAGAACAAGTCAGGGTCATAAGAACTGGTGCTTGTTAGATTTCCGGTCGTAAAGTGGGACAGAAGCGCGCTATTTCTGGTCACCAAAAGTTTCTTCTAAGTTGAAAAGAAAATCCATTGTAAACATACAATGGATTTTTCTTTCAACTTAGAAGAAATTTTGGACAATTCTAAGAATTCTTTGACTCTTGATATTTTTTACCTAACCTCACTCTTCTCAAAATGTACGCGTTTAGAAAAGAAAAAGAACATGAATTTAAGCTTTATGTATTTTCAAAAAAGTAGTATTTACGATTATTTCTGGTTTTTGATTATTAATTAGAATATTGGTCAAATCCAATAATAATCGTAAATACTAGTTTTTTTTTTACGAAAAAAGCTTAAATACATATTTTGTTTTTCTTAACATCTCAAGAAGGGTGAGGTTAGGTAAAAAATGTTAGGAGTCGAGAAATGCTTATAATTGTCCAAAATATGAAGTTCACATGTTCACATGTTTCAGTTCATAATAAATGCCTACAAATAATCGTAAATACTAGCTTTTTGAAAAGAAATAGCTTAAATATACGTTTTTTATTTCTAAATGCCTATATCTGCTTAGGTAAAAGATGACAAGAGTCAAATGATGTTTATAATTGTCCAAGACATAAAGTCCACATATTTTAATCTACAGTATGTCCGCGGATGGGGTTTACAAGAGGTGTAATGGCTAAAATTTTTAACTTTTCGAGAAAATGTTATTCTTTATAAAAGTTTCTGCTTGCCTAAAAAATAGTAATGACGTTGAGAAAAATTATATTTTTTATACGGGGTGATCAAAAATTACAAAAACTTAAAATTTTGTAAGAGTAAACTGGTTCTATTTTTTATTTGGAAACAAAATGTGAGATAAAAAAGTTGTTTCAAATTATATGGTCTGTGCAAATCCAAAATTTCATTTAAATGTTGCAATGTTTCCGAAATTAGTGAATTTTTAGTAAAAAATAATTGTAGGTTTTTATCAAATTTATATTTAGCTAATTGCATTCGAACAAGAAAATAAATACTAGATAAACAATTTTGAATTTATTAAAGTCCATACATATTTGAAGATTCTGACTTTATCGAATATCACTATTCAAAAATTCCTCCACCAAATTGAACGCATGTTTCTAATCGTTTTCGAATGATGTGAAAACTACTTCTAATTTCCTCAATGGAAATTGATTGCACAGCTGCCGAAATGCGCTGCTTTAGAACTTCAACGTCATTGTCTATGGGTTCTCGGTAAGTAATTTGTTTTAGACGGCCCCAGAGAAATGTATCCGCAATAGTCAAATCTGGACTTCTTGGGGGCCACCGAACTGGACCGCTGCGTCCAATCCACCTTTGCCCAAATTTGCTATTAAGCCAATTAAGTACGATGCAGGCATGATGTGCCGGACATCCGTCCTGCTGAAAATACATTCTGTTACGATACTCCAACGGCAAGGCTTCTAATTGATCAGAAAATAATGTATTAAGCATGCGTAAGTAAGAATTACTATTGCACGTATTTTCAAAAAAGGCCCTATTATGCCATGATATGAGATAGCGCACCAAACATTTACTTTTTTTAAATATTGCCTCCCGGTAGAAATTCTAAATTCGGGGTTGGTCTCACTCCAATACCTTACATGTTGTGAAGCTACAGTCCCATTTGTAGAAAAAGTTGACTCGTCGGAGAACATAATAAATTTATAAAAATTTGTGTTGCCACTTAAAATTTCATTTCCTACCCATAAACAGAAATCTAATCGTTTTGCTTCATCTCCTTCTTCTAAGGTATGGTTAAAATGTGGTTTGTATGGAAAATTTTTATTTTCTTTCAAAATTTTTTGAATGTAACTTTTTTTAACCACCTCCAAATGCCGGGCTCGATTTCTCAACGAAAGTTTGGGTTCTTCAGCAACAGATGCCAACACTAATAATGTGGCAGCGTCATTTTGATCATATTTTTTTTATTTTTCTTTACATCAAGCACCGAACCAGTTTTTTTATTTTTTTTACCAATTTATGAACTACCATTCTCGAAACATACACAGTGGGAAATCTCTCACTGAATTTTTGAATAACGTAACGGTATGAACTTTTACCGTCTCCATAACACTGTACTAAAAAAATTCTCTGCTCAACAGTTAACATTTTAAAAATTAATTTTTAATGCAGATATGTCATGATATGAGACGTAACTAGGTAACAACGCACCTAACAATTAAATGGGGCGTCTAGATGCAAACCTTTCTTTATGCATGTAATATTGTCATTTCCAGTAAAAGCCAAAAAACTTTTAAACAAATTAATGAAATTTTAGATTTGGACAGACCATATAATTTGAAACAACTTTTTTATCTCACATTTTGTTTCAAAATAAAAAATAGAACCAGTTTACTCTTACGAATTTTAAGTTTTTGTAATTTTTGATCACCCCGTATAAAAAATATAATTTTTCTCGGCGTCATTACTATTTTTTAGGCAAGCAAGAACGTTTATAAAGAATAACATTTTCTCGAAAAGTTAAAAATTTTAGCCATTACACCTCTTGTAAACCCCATCCGCGGACATGCTGTATAATAAACGCCCATAAATAATCATAAATAATAGTTTTAAAAAAAGTAGCTTAAGTAAATATGCGTTCTTTAAATTTTAAATGCCTATATCTTGAAAAGGATGTGAGGTTAGCTAAATAATGTCGAGAGTCCAAAAATGCTTAGAATTGTCCATAATATAAACTCCACATGTTTTTATCCATTATAAACGCCCAAAAATAATGGTAAATACTAGTTTTTTGAAAAAGAAAACCTAAATACACGTTTATTTTTATATCTCGAGAAGACTGAGGTTAGGTAAAAAATGTCAAGAGTCAAAAAAACGATTAGAATTATTCAAAATATAAAATCCAATGGTTTTTTCAACTTAAAAAAAATTATTGGTGACCGGAAATAGTGAACTTCTGTCCCAGTTTACGACCGGAAATCGAAATGGCACCATTTTTTCCATTTAAATATTTTTATTTCCTATTCTGTGTATAATTCTAATTAAAACTAGTTACTTTATTTAAGTGAAACTATATACATTTTATTTCGTATATAAAAACATCATTCGTATCTTGTCAATGACAAAAACACTAAATGATGGGAGCCGTTGGTATGGCTAAGTGACCTTCGATTTATCTTTATTAAAGTTTTTATGAAATATCTCAATAAATTTTTTTTATATTTATTATCTTTAGATGTATACATATGTTCAATATTCATAGCCATAGTGCATGAGATAAAAAAATGTGTATTTATGAGAGGGGGATTGATTTTTTGTGGTATCGACGGGTAGGGGGCATGGTGGGGTAGAGGGTAAGATGTTGGTGGGTTTTGTGATTTTGGGGGTTGTTGTGTCATTTGTGGCGTTTGGTCAGTGTTACCGTCTTGTGAAAAAAATGGGTAGTCTTTGATGTAGTAGTGTATGTCGGTGTGTCGGGTATTGGTGTGCTCGTATGTTTGTGATGTCTGTTGTCAGAGCCAATAACTAAACTTTATTGGCAAAAAATTCTTGTGCTGTTTCGTCGATGTAATCCCTCATCATGAGTAGATTCGTGGCCCTATGGAGTTCAGTTATCGGCATATATCGGTCGGCGTTCGTCAGTAATCGTATCAGTTTATTTTGCGTTATTTGCAGCCTCTTGCATTGATGGGCGGAGATATTATTCCACGCCAGGCAGGCATGCGTCATTAGTGGACGAAACATGACTTTATACAATGTCAATTTATTATTTGTGGATAATTTACTCCGCCGGTTTACAAGAGGGTACATCTTGATAAGTGTTGCGTACGTCCTGTTTATAGTTTGTGTCACATGAGGAGCGAAAGACAGTCGTTTGTCCAAGGTTACCCCCAGATATTTGGGCACTAGTTCCCATGACCCCGACTTGTTCTATACATCTTTAGGAACATTTTGCACCATCTCACATAAAAATCAAATACAAGAGAAGTAGGTACATTCTCTTCGTCGCTACATCTCTTCTCAACTACTGTATTCAATTTTTATTAATGATTATACGATTCCCGTTCCTTTGATATGCACTCTGTGCATATCAAAGCGTATCTTTAAGCGTATAGAAATGGACGCTGCAAGACGAATTTTGTACGCATTTATGACGAGAAGTTCCGTGTGCAGTAGGTCTTAAAAATATATTTGGTCATTTTCAGGATATCGCGGAGCAATCATTCAGACAGGCAGAGAATCAGAAGTTATACAATTTTATATTTCATGGTTATAGTATAATTAAACAAACTCCTTTATACACAGAACTCTAGGAAAAGCAAATTTTTAAAAACACATACTTTACAGATTTATTTATATAGATTGTAGAGAACAACCTGCATTTAAGACGGAAATAATCCTTACCAGAGGTAATATTATGTAGGTGGGAAATAAAAATCCTTGACAGTAGTGTCTAGTTAATAGTCCACCTTGTAAATACAGGGAAATGACCAATCTATAATGTAAAATATGAATTCTCTTAACACGGCGTGGGGCAAACAGCGTGTGTGTGATCACGTAATCGAGCGGCATATAAAGTCATCTAAACGATAATGAAGACTTATTTTGCACACCTGTCTTCTCAAACCTTCTCTTAAAAATTATCTTCTCATGAAGACCCAATTTGACATTTGCTAAAAATTTTCTTGTTAAAATATGCAGACAATTACCACGGCTGGCAAATTGGCGTTGCTGTTGCTGAATAATACGACCGTGCGTGTTATTTTCTTAATTATATAAACAGCAGGGTTAATGTTGTGTGAAGAAGTCAGAATTCCTCAATCTTTAATTGTTTTATTTTATGTATTTTCTGCGATGACATCTCATGAATATTGGAAAACTGTGTCTGGTATGTTATTATGAAAAGGTGGTGGTAAAAATGTTTTATTTCCCATACATCACACAATGTGTTTTTATTGAATGACACATGATAATTATTAATAGTATATTCTACAACACATTGTAAAATATGCCATTACAGACGTGTAGTAGACTATACTTTCTCTAACAAGATTTTAGAAATTATACAAAAATTTTTTTTCAAAATGTCAGATGTGACGTTAGAAATAAATACTTTATTCGACGTAACCATAGCAACCGAACCACTAACAGCCGGTTTCATAGTCGTTAGTTATCTTTTTGGTTGAATAACCCGAACCTGAAAGTTAACTATTGGTATATTTATATATGCATTTCACAAACATGTTCAGTAATCTAACCAACCCAACGGTTACGTTCAAGTTTTGATGGTACGAGCTTTTTAGGATTTTGACATATATCCGAAAATCTATTTTTGAAAAGAGGATGAGCTTGTTATAAATTTTATGTTTTGGCTAATCAATGCTATAACGTGGTAGCTTGTTGTGATCGTACTACTTGAAATGTATAAGAGTAAGTTCTGTTTAAAAGTGAATTATTTTTGTTTGCTTCATAGCCGTAGGGGGTTATGTGGATAACCGTAGGGGACTGTGTGGAAATTAGTGTTACTATGATAATTGTCCAATAAGAAAGACAAACTCATAATAGGATTTTAATTGCTGGCATAACCAGAATTCAAGTTATCGAAAGAATGCAAGGACTGTTTCAGTTCTCATAGATAGTTTTTTCTGCTGTTTGCAAAATCCTATAAAGAATATGTTTCATTACAAGTTCTGTTTGATCAATATGAGAAGTCAATTTCCTGCAGTATAATTAATTTCTTCTATTTCCACTAATAAATTTTCAGCAGTTTTTGGACTCAGTCGAAATCGATTAAAGACATCTTATTGACCATGTTCTTCAAAATAATTAGGATTATATCTAAATATTCTAGGCCTCCTAACCTCTTCATCACTCACATCAAAATACATTATTAGCAAAATAACAAAAAAACTAAAACACTTCACAAAATAAAAACATAACTGTAGTTAACCACAAATTGTTGGTTTACCAATACCTCATCTACTGGCTTTCTTAACTACGAGGTAACCAAGGCCTTGAAATTAACCAGCCATTGTGAAAGAGATTTATATAGTTAATTATTGGTGAAATCCTAACCATTAGTTAACCAACTTGTGTAAAACTGGTTCAACGGTCTCTGATTTGTCGATATTATTCCAGCACAGTGTGTTGAAAGGATACTTATTCCGACACAGTTTTTAATTGTGGAATTTGTAGTTATTTAAATAGTGTTGGAGAAAAATGATTTTATATTTCATACAGGAAAATACAAGGGATAAAATTGTTTATTATTAGTTTGTCTTGTCTAGATATTTATATGCACATATTTACTATTGATAAAATGATCTAATACATTGTCTGTTATGTCAATAAGATTTACAGTTGTCGATTTGTATTATTGTAAGCTTTCTTTGTATATCCTTTTACATTAAATGAACTATTATCATTACTACGAATTTTTTTATGGGGATTTTTACTTTACACCGGAAAATGCAGCTCTGTTGATGCCCGTTCCAGGTTTCTGAACCCATTGTCTCCTCTAACAACCTAGAGTGCAGATCTCAGCGATAGATCACAGTGGCCCCTAATCTACGACAATTACATTACATTACATTACATTACATTAAAATATGCGCCATTTCGAATAGTGCGTTCTCCTGTACTTTTACGCGCTCGATTGATGACGCAGTTGTTGTCTATTCCTTTCATGACCTTAGAAGCTGTGAGATTTACTACAATCACTGGAACAATTGCAATCTTTATATTCCACATTACACCAAGATAAGGGTCTACGTACCATTTGAGGATCTGTCTTAATATAAAATAACAAGGGGTACAATTATAGCTCTTAAAACACTGGTATTCGTAACTATATCAATTCTTGGAGATTTTGAAATTTCTTATCCATCGGCAGTTGGGATCAGTATTTACGGTGAAGGCTTCTTCTACCAGTTATACCAGTCTTACAAATAATGAATATATTTTTCCAATGGTCGCCAATGGATAGTTTACTTGTGGGTGTCGAATGATGCGTACCCCCTACATGTGGAACAATGAGACGTCATTCATCTACCAAATATCTACACGAAATAAAACAACATTCTTGCATATATTGAAATAGGAAAAATGAGATTTTTTTTCCAGATAATTCACATATTTCGAAAGTTACAGGTTAATCAAATTTATTATCTCTGAAGGTTCGTTTTTGCTTACATGAGGTGGTTCTACTGGATAGCCACTAGGACACAAAGGGTTAAACTTGCTCAATTTTTCAGCTTTCTCCACTACACAGATCCACAAAAAAAAGTTCAGACCAGCGAACCAGACCCATGTATATATTTTCGGTTGTTTAATCCGAATCGAAGGTCAAAAAATAATCGTACAACCCTAAAATCATTAGATAGAGGTAATGGGGTAAAAAGACTACTAGAATAGTTACATCAATCGAATTTTACAAATTAAGGTTAAACAGCAGCGTACATACGATAGATATGAAACACACCTCCAGGGAGGGGCGAAAACTACCCTCCACATATAAAAAAATCGATCCAAAACAGTAATGACTGCTGAAAAAGCTTTAAATGTCTAAGTCTGCTTAGAGTGATAAGAGACTGCATCAGGTCTGACGTAATCTTCAGAATCCAGCAGGATTTCTATTTTCATGGATGCTATGATTGGTTGAAACTGCGTAGTACTCTAAAATAGAACTAGGAACTTTACGTACCATTAACATCCTACAATGTCAACCCTCAGAGGGTGTGAAATCTACTCCCTATGTAAGGTTAAACTATAAAAGTTACAGTGACTTCTATAAAAATTGGAAACACCTGCGTTGTATGGAAGTTAGAAGAAACTAGACTATGTTTGACACTGTGCTTGAAAACCACATCCACGGGGTTGCGAGATGCTACCCCTATATCCGTAGGATGCTGGGAAACAGAGAAACTAACCGGATATACATTTTTAAGGATGCTATGGTTGGCAAAAATCGTATTGTACACTTAGAGTTGGAAACACATGTCCTATCAATGTTATCAAGTAACACCCCCAGAAAGGATGTTAGCTACCGTCATTCAAGATGCAATGAAAAAAATGTTGCTGTGACTACTGAAAAAGCTATACTGTTGCTTGTAAATCCGGTTAGTTTTTTTCTGTTTTTTCAGCATCCTACGGATATAGGTGTGGCATCTCGCAGCCCCATGTGGGTGGTTTTCAAGAACAGCGTCGGACATAGTCTAGTTTCTTCTCACTTCCACACAATGCAGGTGTATCGAATTTCTATTAAAGCCACTGTAACTTCTTAGAGTTAAATCTTACATAGGAGGTAGTTTTCACACCCTCTGAGAGTTGACACTGTAGGACGTTGATGGTACGTAAGTTTCTAGTTCTATTTTAGAGTACTTCGCAATTTCAGTCAATTATTATAGCATCCATAAAAATAGAAATCCTATTAGATTTTACTTTCTTATTGTTTTTCTCGTGTCCTTTAAACTTAGGGGTGGTTGTTCTCAACTCTATAGGGGCATTGAAACATTCTTTATAGGATTTTGCAAACAGCAGAAAAAATAACTATCTAGTTATTTTTTCTGCTGTTTGCAAAATCCTATAAAAAATGTTTCAATACAATTATAAGCAAACAAATAATAATTCATTTTTAAAACATCTATAGGGGCAGTTTATGAAGATTACGTCGGACTTGATGCAGTTTCTTATTACTTTAACAAAACTTAGACATTTCGAGCATTTTCAGCAGTCATTGCTGTTTTGGATCGATTTTTTTATATATGTGAGTAGTTTTTGCATGAGAGGCATATTCACAATATTATTGCGATACCGGTATATTAAAGTGCTTGGACATGACCTAGAGGAGATGTCTGAAAATTCTGTTGGGCTATAAGTGCACTCCGATGGTATCATCGTAGTTCATCTCACCACTATGTGACTGATATGTTCATCTATCAGGCCGCATTTTGTAAGTTGAAGTCAACAGGATGTTTCAAGATAATCCTATGGTGGTATTTAGTGTTTAGAGCATGGTCCTACACTGCTATTATTAGATGTTTTGTTTCCTACATCAGGTCCAAGTCGTTCAACCACATTGTGTATGCCTCCTCTGTCTACGGCTGGTCGTCAAAGGTCGCGAAAGAATTGTACATGCATCGGATTTCCTCAGAGAACTGTTATCCACTTTTCAATGCTGGTGTTAATATTTTCTTTGCGCCCTCACTTCTTTTTAGAAGGACTACATGTTCATATCTTTACAATGATCTTTCAACCGCGTAAATTCATCTCTCCCCTGTCAGATGTATAATTGTATGCGCTGAGTTCTATGATAAATCATAAGCAGATTCCAGCTGTATTAATCCACGGCCGCCGTCGTCCTTTTTGTTAAACCTATAATCTGGGCACATTTTTTGGCACGTTGAATTCCGCCCATTATTAGGATTTCTCTCATCTTCCTGTCCATTTTCGCGATGTCGCCTCAGAGTCAATAGACAATTCTGACACTGTAAGTAACTACAGGCATAGCAATAGTGTTTATTGCAGCAATTTTATTTTTGGCATCTGGATTGATTTTAAGACTTTGCTTAATGAGAGGTTAGTATTTTACCGCTATCGAATCCAGCGCAATCTTCAGCACCCATAGACTTATATGTTTTCACCAGATTAATACTTCGTATTGAAAATTTACCACTTAGCGCAATGTTTGCATGTTTAACTAGCTGGAGGAACACTGCTAAACATTTAGTTGTAAATTCCTTCTTGATGTCACCACTGAGTGAGTTGGCGATATTCAGCTTTTACTTTAGTTATTTTTCAGTCTTAGTCAATAACTTCAAGTTGTCCATATGGAAGAAGTGGCTTCCACTGTTAATTATTGTTGATTGCTAAGTCAACTCTGTTCGATTGGTTTGATAATGGGGTAAGCACTAGAGAAAGCAATAAAGGCAAGAGAGAATCTCTATGGATAATTCCTCTTTTAATTTTCCTGCTCCTTGATAGTAGAGCCACATTTCTGTTATTATATTACCTATATCTAGGTCGAGACGATAGCGTATACATCGGGCTAAAGAGAATGTATTAGAGACAAAATGGACACATTTATTTGGAGTAAATTTTTCGTATAGAAAAGTACTCATGTAGACTATGTACATGGCTGGAGACAAGTAGCGTTGCATGCGAAAGTGGACAAATTTTTAGACGTATCAACTTCTAATAGTGTAAATCGGACCTATATGATTTGTGTAAGTAATAGAGAAGTGAATGGCTATGAAAAAATAATTTGGTCCTAATTAATGTCATAATATGAATTATAATATTGTTTTCTACACAGAATAGGAACATTAACTTATCTATATTCTTTAGGTACTTATAAAAGAAACTGGTTTTGAACAGGAGCAAAGATGTTGGGGCGAGCGTCCTTCATTGACCTGCTTCAATCTTCCTGTTTATAGTGCTGTACAAGGAAAATAATAATGCGCACGTGAGACGCTACAGCACTACAAACAGAATCGTCTTTAAATATAATAGTGCGGACTCTCTTTGAGCTCACTTTTTGTCGAATTACGCAGAATTAACAAACAAAAAATAGTAAGATAATGTTTTACACGGAGTAGTGCAAAACTGTTCGAAAACTCATTTTATATTTTTTTGAATTCAAAAAGTTTCAGAAACTTCTGCAAGTTTTGTTTTAACATTTAATGCTTTGAAAAACATTTATTTCACCAGCTTGATTAGTTTTATATTTTTTCATATTCATTTATATTTTATGGATATACGTCAGGACAAGTAATTAAGGAATTAAATTACACTTGTTACTTACCTTAATTAAATATTTTTAAAATTCTATTTTACAGACTGTATTGACCAAGCTGTGTGAGGTAATAAAATTTTAACTACAAATTACATTAAAGCTCTAAAATTTAACTAACAGTACAATTTAGAGGAACATTAAAGATTTTATTATTAGTGCGCTGTTCATAAAAGTACAAATATGGATATTAAGTATTTTGATTTCAGTAAACGATTGTATCTTCTTTAACATTACATTTATAACAATTCTCAAAAAATGTTTGTTTTATTACAACAAGAAGAATTAACCAACTCCATAAAGTTTGTAATTAAGGTAGAGATATATACAGGATGTCCCAATATTACGTATACATTGTACATAGAGTTACCACAGGTTCTTGTTCTTAAAATAAGTCGACTTAATTAAATTTATCTCTATTCCAAGTTGTCTCTTTTAGCCGCTAAAGGGCTTCAAAGTTGGCGAATTTTTATTTCAAATAACTTTTGTGACACTCTTTATAATTTTGCTGGAAGGCACGCTAATATCTCCATACAGATGTCATATTATAACATTATAACCCAAGTAATGGCATTGACAGAGGTATGAAAAATACCCCAATCGCTTAACAAACCTTCTCATATTTTTGGGAAGGTGATACCATAGCATTAATTCACTTTTTATTTCGTTATTTATCATAAAGATATACAGCTATTGCAATTTTTTTAATATGAAAAATTTTTGTATTTCTAATGGGTTTGTTTAAAAGTGAATTATTTATTATTTGTTTGCTTATAGTAATGAAACATAACGATAACCAGAAGTCAGGTTATCGAAAGAATGCAAAGATCTCATTAATATTTTTTTATATAGTTTTTCCTTTAGTTCTCATAGATAGCTTTTCTTTCCAATGTTTGCAAAATCCTATAAAGAATATGTTTCATTAATGGGTTTGGTTTAATTATTTAATTACATCATTAGCGCACTTTCGATTCGATGTAAACCAGTCTTAATTATGTCATTTTAAAATTAGTTTACTTGGCAACGAAAATGAAATTTTTTTACTAACTTTTATTTCACAAAAACTGTTCGATATAATTATCTCCATTATCAGTAATCTTTTTATGCCTTCTAGCGACTAAAGAAGGCAACTTAGAATAGAGGTAAATTTTTATTTAAATAAACTTATTTTGACCCCAAAAATCTATGGTAGCTCCACGAACATGGAATTTTGGGATACCTTGTAGTGTGTGATAAAAATTTCGTTTTAAAAGTGTATTTATTTTATTGTACATATGCAAAAATGTTTATCAGAAATTGTCAGGAAAATTATAACACAGTATAATACCGGTATAATAGCAGTCCTTTTATCCCAATAATTGCTTAGATAAAACTGCTTGTAGAATTTCTGCCATTTGCAAAATTCGGACCGGATCGATTTTTTTATATATGTGGGTAGTTTTCGTCCCTCCCTGGGGGTGTCTATCATATCTATTGTATGAATGCTGCTGTTTAACCTCAATCTGTATAATTCGATTGATATTATCGTATCTTAATATTCTTTTAACCCCATTCCAGGGCTGTTCTTTGTCTCTAGCTAATAATTTTGGGGGTGTACGACGGATTCGTATTCAGCGACTGAAAATACATAGGGATGGGTCTGGTTCCCTGGTCTGAATTTTTTTTTGCGGGGCTGTGCTATAATTCAAGATGAACATATCAATTAATAAACTTATTTTGACCCCAAAAATCTATGGTAGCTCCATGAACATGGAATTTTGGGACACCTTGTAGTGTGTGATAAAAATTTCGTTTTAAAAGTGTATTTATTTTATTGTACATATGCAAAAATGTTTATCAAAAATTGTCAGGAAAATTATAACACGGTATAATACCGGTATAACAGCAGTCCTCTTATCCCAATAATTGCTTAGATAAAACTGCTTGTAGAATTTCCGCCATTAGAAAAATTCGGACTAATGTAATAATTTATTTCTTTAAATCGGTATAAATAAGATTGGCCCATTTTATCACTATCGATAAAATTTTAAAAATAGTATCAAATGTAGGTAATTACTTCTACATATACACTAACGTGTAGTGGAGTGAAAGTACCTATACTGCCGTGCTTAGCGAAAACGCAGTATTTACAAAAAGTTGCAACAATGAGATTTTAGCATATACTGGCTTGAAATTGAGTTTTATATTTATAGAACTTAACAAGAATACCGTATATACCACCAAAACCATAGATATAAAGACCCTTATTGTGCCGTATCTAACGATAATATAGGTCTATGCTTAGTATCTGACATACAAATAGCACCCTTTATTTTTGGGGAAATTCCTATTTATCCAGCAAAAGACAACTATTTATGGCATAAAAATTGTGCCAAAACCGTGTAAGTTGCTACGGCTGCAATAAGCTGTTTGTCTCCATTAATACTTTTCTGTAGATACTGCGGTTTTGCTAATCACGGCAGTATACTAATCGCAAAAGAAAACAATGTATTTTTTTTGTAGAAATAGGATTAGAATAATCACGAAACGATGAGACTTTAAATTTGAGCGAAAAAACCATTTCTGTCTGTTAACCTGTCTGTGTCTGTCGGTCTGTTGATGTGTAACTTTTCTGTGGGCACGGTTACTCTCGTACGGTAGATACAAGATATTGACTTGAAATTTGATACACGTACGACGTACATATTGCGACGATATCTGGACCTGGACTGTATTTTGAGCTTGTTCCGTTGACGGGTTGGGGCTAAACAGAGGTAAAATAGTAAAGCAACCTTGTAGGAATCCAGAAACTTGAAAATTGGTGTATATACTAGAAGCCAAGGTGTCGCTCTCAGTCAATTGTTAAAGTTAACAATGTAAAATTAAAATGTTGAAATTTGATGTACGTGCATATTATAACGAATTATGGAACTAAATTATATCTTGAAACTATTCCGTTAAAGGGTTGGGGGTAAATAGGGGTAAACAAGTAAAGCAAGCTAGTAAGAATCCAGAAATTTGGGATCTGGTGTGTAGTGTGTATACTAGAAGTCAATGTCTCAATTTGTTTTAACGTGTCTGCCACCCCATTGCCACTTCCACTATATTTCTAAAGAGATTAACGAAATAGAGTTAAGATATTGACTTGAAATTTGGTACACGTATGTATTATAATGAGATCTGGAACTAAATTATATTTTGAACTTATTCCATTGAAGAGTTGGGGGATAAATAGGGGTGAATAAGTAAGTAGAGCAAGTTAGTAAGAGTTCAGAAACTTGGAATATGATCTATAAGCTAGAAAATAAGGTCTCATTTTTTTACATCTGCCACCCCCAATATCACCACCGCTCCATTGTTAAAGGGATTAACAAAATAAAACGGTGATTTAATGTGTGTAAGAGAATAAAACTTCTCAATAAAAATTGTAGGCATCGGTCGTCTCCATTACCATCTCCATCTCAATTACCATACCCACTCCCATTAAATGTCAGAAAAGGTATTGAAGTGTAATAAGGATTTATGGATTTCTGAGGCAGACGAGTTCAAATATTATATTTTTATAATTCTATAAGCAATTCTGTCCACCTGCATTCCAGTGAATGCAAACATAATATCAAGACGATTTCCTTCAGAGATACTTGGCTGGGAAATCTGAATGTGTAACAGGTGATTTCTTAGGCAGCGTGTTTCTATATCATTATATGAATACTTATGATTAATCAAAACTAAATAAAGGGAATAAACCGAGAAAACTTGGTAAATAGATAAGGAAATCGTGCTTGAAATAGTAATAATATATTATTTTTAATGGCCTTATTTATATTAATGTCCTGGCGGCGTTCAGTTATTCAGCTGTTCTACCACTCAACCAGGACACGTACTCATAGACAACACAACAACCATTTCCTGCGACGTTGCCATCTACCACAGCTGAAAATCGAACTCAAGCGAGATAACAGCGACTAGACATGTTGTGACACTCAACGGCGGTCTAGCTCACTCCTACTGTCTCGGTAACACACGAAAAACACCACTAAGCATCCATACCCTGGCCAGGATTCGAACCCGGGACTCCGTGGTCATAAGCCAAACACCTTAGCACTACGCCACTGAGCTGGCTGCATAGCTTCTGGATTTTATGAATAATAAATGCTTATTTATAAAGGTTCCATTATCAAAAAAATTGGGTTACGTCATAAGTACTTGTTCTGAGGGAACATTTGAGTAGGGAGGTTTTTTTCAGGATTATATAGGTGTCTTAGCAAGTATTTATTACGTTGGTGGGCATTCACCACCGTTCTCCCGTTACGGCATCATCAAAGATTGTGGCCGCTCGTAAGTTTCGTAAGTTATGGTCTGAAAATCGGTATCTGGAGATTTTCAAGGTCGCAGATTATAATTAAGTGTTTCACAAATTTTAAATTTACTTTCACTGTGAAGATAATGCTTTATTATAGTTAAAAACACTTGAATTTTGAGAAAGAGTCGAATAATACCTTAAAATAGGCCATTTTAATTTTATATTGAAATTTTTTCGTCAAAAACACTACATCAATTCACTACGCACTGACGCTATCAGTTATATTGTCAGTGTCATTTTGTGTTATAAACACGATATTTTGCAGATAAATATCCTAAAGTAGCTTTTACAAATCCCGTATTAGGCAGGCGTTACTTATTTAATCACATGTAAAACGTAAATAAAGTGAACAAAATGTTGTGTTTAACAAATTTTAAACGCGATTAAGAAACTAAGATAACCGATGACGTCACCGCGTGTTTTGCGCACTGGTTCAATTACTAAAACTTCGTATTATTTATTTGTTGATATTTTAATTTGATGGACGATAGAGTGCTGTTTAAATTTCAATAAGTGCTTTAGTATAACAAGTACTTCATTTTAATAGTATCAAAAAAGCAAATTTGCACATAGTGAAAACACCTATATAATTATTTAGTCGAAATTCAAAATGGCGGCTTCAACACAACGAATAGGTTTTGCCATTTATGGGTAGGGAATTATATCGAACGAACACACTAGTTTAATTGGGACGGAGCCACACAGAAGAAAATAAATAAATAATTTTAAAAACGTGTTGTTAAAACCAACTGAAATTGTTAAGAAACAGAAAGATGAAAATAACCTTAATGAGAATAATGTTAATAAACGTAAAAGCATGGAACGCTCAAGATACTTAAGGACATACTATACGAGCACTAATACGTGTTTAGCGATGCGTAAATGTCGCGCGTCGGCTGATTGGGGTAAAGGCAGTACCGCAATACCGTCTTGCCGATTGCTTTCAACGCCGGCAAATCCACGTTAACCGGGCCCGGCGTTGGGCTTTACCAACGCAATCAGATGCGTTGATTTCGCTTCGTTAGTAGCGCGAACCCTCTACTATACGGGGCATTGTCAACGTACTTGCAGCCAGTCTGTTGACTGTGTTTGTGGTGTTTGTGTGAAGCAAAAAAGTTACCAGTTCATTATACTGTGAAGGCATTTGGCATTTCTACATACTGATTGTTATTGTACTGTATAATAGAGAAAGAACTTACATTCGGTGTTGCTAGAACATTACATGAAACTGTTCTGTTGATAAACGACTTGAAAGCACCAGGTGTATACTCTACCGTCTGTTCTTTCTTTTATTACATTCTTCATAAGTTTCCAAAATGGGGAACAGACCTACACATCCTAATCGAATAGTATCGTACAACATATTTAGCTTCGTGTTTACTTTGTTCCAGTTTTCAGCGTTATCAACGCGTCGCTATTAGCGCTCGTGTGCCTTAAAATACAGGACTCATCGGTTGCTCCACGTCTATTAACACCATAGTAATAATTTTTTTAATTAATTTCTACTTTTCAGTGTATTTTTAACAGTCTCAGTTAGTTTTAAGAGTGTGTTTCTTTTTAACTTATTTATTGCCTATTCTGCGCGAGAGAGATAAAAAGATATACCTAGTTAATAGCCACCGCAGATAAATGTAAAACATATACTACTTATTATACTCTTCGCAAATATAAAATGAAGAGTATATTGCATTCGATCGGCACATTTCTAAAAGCATTAATATCGCTCGTAGAGAAACAGTTTTCATTCACTGGTCGAATTCTGAACAACCTTCAAAATGTCCGTCCGTCCGTCTGTCTGTTTGTCAGTCCGTCCGTCCGTCCGTCCGTCCGTTCTTCCGTAATGTTTCTTGGAAGCACGATAACTTTAGAAGAAAAAATCAGATTGCATTGATTTTTACAGTAAGTTAGTGTTAGGTAGAGAAAGAACTGTATCATTTTTGAACAAAATCGATCAGTAAATAAAAAAGTTATTAATTACACAGATTTACAAAAAAAAAGTTGTCTGGATCTGGGGTTAGACTATACGTTTCTTATGTATTTTTCGACGCTGAATACGAATCTGTTTTTAGTTTTGCTCTATCACGTCATGATTTTGAGATATTCTAACCTAAAAGTTAGACATATTTGAGGTTATGTAGCTTTGAGATTTTTCTTTCTCACGAAACCATGTATGGGATCTTAAAGTACAAATGTTCCTCTTTAAAATGTCGTAGAGTTTGCTCAAATATCTTTTTTCTTCGCTGAGATATCCAATTTTTAAAATTGTCTGTTCATATCATACCTTTCCCAATACATTTAATTAGTACGGAAACTTTATGGTCATTATTTAAATTGCAATATCTCGGCGAAAAATAAAAAGATATTTGAGCAAACTCAACGGCATTTTAAAGGTGAAGACTTGTACTTTAAGATCCCACAAATGGTTTCTTGAGAAAATAAATTCTCAAAGCTACATAACCTCAAATATGTCCAACTTTAGGTTAGAATATCTGAAAATCCTGACGTGATAGAGCAAAACTAAAAATAGATTCGAATTCAGCGTCGAAAAATACATAAGAAACGTATGGTCTTACCCCAGATCCAGAAAACTTTTTTCTTTTCGTAAACCTGTGTTATTTTAATTTTTTAAATTTATATATTTATATTATATAATATTGTTACGTTGCAAAACCGGCTAATTAGGCAATAGTCCCTGATGTTTACCAAAACAGCCATTTTGTCACAGATGCGATAAGATTATGGAGTAAGCTTTGGTGGCATTCATTCATCTCGCAAATAGACAACTCGCTAATACAAACTAACATTATTTTTTATTTACGATAAAAATGCGGAGGGTATTCTATAGAATGTGCAACAATTATATAAAAAGTTCAGTAAATCGGCGAAGAGTATAATGGTTAGCTTATGTTCTCACTTTTAATTGGGTATTTTGCCACTGAAAAATATTCAAAAATTTTAATGAAAAGTAAAAAAATCTAAATATGCTACAAATAAACAGTTATAGGCAATATACTATTTATATTACGAGAAATATTATTATTTCAACTTATTAAAGTAGCCAAAAAGGTTAATTTGGTACATTTAAACTGTTCAACTAGAATAACAATTTCTTTGCTTTAGTTTATGATTATTATTTGAATACATATCAAACGCGTGCCGCTTGTAATTTGTGGTTGTAATAAACCTAAAACAGGAGTAAAAGATATATATTTCGCTTTTGTAACGCTTCGTTGATTTTTACAGATGAGTGAGTTATTAATTTAACATCTTGATTTTTCGGAGAAAATAAGTTTATTTTGTTTTTACAAGTTGCTTTGATATTTTAAGTTGTCAAATTATAAAAAAAAACATGGGAACGGTATTTTCGAGTCATCTCTGGTTTCAGAACAAAATACATTACATTACATCATTGTTTTTTGAAATTGTCATTTTTTTTAGTTATCTGGCGAGAAAAAATAAAAATGTTAGAACTTTGCGATTTTTTTTACTCGAAAAAGAAGAGGTTTGGACAAAAATTGCAAGAGATAAAAAGGCTTTAGAATCATCCCTGGAATGTATTCAAATTTTTTTAGAACAGTCCAATGCCATTTTTGATGAATATGATCCATTTGTAGAGTCCTAACACCTCTCCAAGGAAGAGAAATTTAAAAAATTAGTAGAGGAAATTGTTCGCAATAGAATGGTGTACAAGAAACATCTGATGTGTATTTTCAATAAAATCTATAGAAAAAAAAGTTATAACCCTTAAATGATATTTTATCTGAAAATTTTATTTTATTTTTCATTATAACGTTTTGTTTTCAATTTTACGGTAAGAAGTCTCTAGATTAAGATTGTAGAGAATTCAATTCTCTACAAGAAAAGTCTCGATTTAGCTTTAGTAAACCCAAACTCCTTACTTAACAGTATGCTTATTTAAAACAGTCTAACCTTATGCAATATTAAAGGGGTATTAGTTTTGCGATTAATGAAGTAAAACGATTTCAATTGTCTCTGGTAGTGGCTAATATTGATCACTACTACCCATATACTACAAAGTGATAGAAATAAAGCAATTCACAGAAGTGAATAACTCAATTCAAGTAAGGCGAGTCTCGCGTGCAGATATGTAAATCACAAGTCAACTGCCAATCCTGAGCTATTGTCTGTGTTGTCTTCATTTCGCCCGTAGCTAGCAAAGACTTATAATTTCTGATGCATTTATGTATGCTAATAAAGTCATGCTGGAGCTGTAACACGCGCGAATACAACCACTTGACATGAGTTCTGATGTTCTGCTTTACTTTGCATTATATTAAATCAGATACAAATGGTAATGATATCATAAGATAACATCTTGCTTTGCCCTATAGTACACTAGATAATAATACACCGTATAAGCCGGCAGTGGAGAATAAATCAACATCTTATAATTTGAGGGAGCAAAGTCGTGGAATGTGAATTGGGCAAGGACGGATAAGAAATAGTGAAAAACTGAATTGAAAATAATAAAACTGTAAAATATATAGTGGGGCCAAAGTGAGTGGAATCATTAAAAAAAAATTCAGTCACAGGGAATTGCGGGTAGTTATACGAACAAAAAAGTATACCACCGCAAAAAAAACGTTTTTATCCCCATTCTGGTACACCAGTTTGAAAGCTAACCGCGCTAACGTACTACCTGCCCTATCCACATTCAAATATTCGAAGTTATGGCGGATGTGCCGGTTAGAGGTAAATAGTCAAGTATTTTCCGAGTAGCTGATACCAAGTTAAATATTCAAAACGGCGAATTCAATGGTGCTGCCATAATTGCATAACTCTTGTAGATTTACACGAAATTAGGCGTTGAGTGTTTAAAAAAAATTGAATCGCCTTTAGAAAAATCATTACTAAAAATTATGAAACAATATTTCACTGCCAAACAGCTAATTGAACCTTATTACCTGATATCGATTTTGAGGTCGGTGTAAAAATGAACAAATAACAAAATCAAAACAACGTTTACCCGACCTCAATTAATATCGATTAGGTGATAATTCAGTTCAATTAGTCGAATGACGACGGTGAAATTTTTTATCATGATCTTTAATGACTATTTTCTTTAAAGACGGTTTAATTTTTTAAACATCGAAATTGCAATATTCCAAGATCCAAGAGAAATGTTGCAAAACACGTTTCTTAAACTTCCTATTTCAGATTTAATTTCCATTAACTTAACACCTTAAATTTTTAAAATTAAAGATTTAAACACTCTAACATCCTCCGCGCTCGCAGAGATAATAAGCGAGCACCTGTGTATCTCTACAGGAATAATATCTACCTCCACCATCGCCTAATTACTTCCAGATCCACTTAGTGGATTGGAAGTATAGTACTTAATCGTAAAAAAATAAAAAAAAAATGTTCCTTGAAATGGGTTTAGAATGCAATGAAAGATCAAGATTTTATATTTGAGCGAAAAAAAAAAGATTTTCTGTCTGTCTAACTTTTTTTTGTCCGCACGTTTTCTCCGGAACGGTTTAAGATATTGACATGAAATTTTGTACACCTATATATTATAACGAGATCTGGAACTGCATTGTTTTTTGAAGATATCCGGTGGAGAGTAGGGGGGTAAATAGGGTTGAATAGGGGGAAATATGTAAAGCAAGCTGGTAATAGTACAGAAACTTGAAATCTGATATATGTACTACAAGCCGAGGCCTCAAAATTTTTTACAATAGTTTTCATCCCCCCACCAGTACCCCCCACTCCATTATTAAAGGGGTTGATAAAATTAAATTGAGATATTCACTTGAAATTTGGTACACATATGTATTATAACGACATCTGGAACTAGATTATATTTTGAGATGATTCCGTTGAAGGGTTGGGGTTAAATAGCGGTAAATAGAAGAAAACAAGTAAAGCAAGTTGGTAAGAGTAACTTGAAATTCGGTGTATCTACTAGAAGCCAAAGCTTCAGATTTTTTTATATAATTTTTCAGCCCTTCACCACTATTAAAGGGGTTGATAAATTAAAATTGAGATAATTATTTGAAATTTGATACACGTATGTATTATAACGACATCTGCAACAGATTATATTTTGAGATGATTACGTTGAAGAGTTGGGGGTTCAATAGGGGAGAATAAGCAAAGCAAGCTGGTAAGAATTCAGAAACTTGAAATTCGGTCCAGGTCTACAGCGATGATTGGGGCAAAGAGATCAAAGCTCAACCCCTAATCATCCGAGACCGCCATCAATGTCAAGAATATTGGCGCGGTGTATGTACTAGAAACCAAGGCCTCAGATTTTTTTTAATATTTTTCAACCCCCCAATACCCCTACTCCATTATTAAAGGGGTTGATAAAATTAAATTGAGATATTCACTTGAAATTTGGTACACGTGTGTATTATAACGACATCTGGGACTAGATTATATTTTGAGATGATTCCGTTGAAGGGTTGGGGGTTAAATAGGGCTAGATATGGTAAAATAAGTAAAACAAGCTGGTAAGAGTATAGAAATTAGGGATTGTTGTCACCTGAAAAGTGGTTGATCAAATTCTGGGTGCTTCTAAACATGTGATAAAAGCGTGCTCTGGTATAACTTTATTTAGTTGCTAAATTGTGACATATAATCAAGAGACAGGGTAACGTTCCTCGCCGAGTTTACTCTAACATTCTCCACGCTGACAGAAATAATAAGCGAGCACGCGTGTATCTATACAGGAATAATATCTACAATAATAATGAAATTCCCACAAAAAACAGATTATCTGTAATAAAATAGCGCCAAGCACACTCTGTCTAAAAAGATATAATAATAATAATAATAATAATAATAAATTTTATTGATTCAAAGAGACCACAAAGGTATAAAACAAGTCGAAAAATGATATACACAAACTTACATAAAATAATTATAGAAGAGGAAAAAAACAAACAAACATATTGACATGTCTAACAAATACTTAAAAAGAAAGAGATCAATTTGAGAAGAATTCGTCTAAGCTGTAATACATGCCTTGAAGAAGGTATATCTTTCCTGTCTACAAAAACATAAAATGAGAAAATGCGATCTCTCCAAAAATGTTTGAAATCAATTAAAATCGCTGGCATCTATTTATAAACAAAAATTATGCAAAGAATTTTTTTTTCAAATTAAAAAAAACTTGTCGCGTTTCAAAAGACAAAAGGCTGTTTGGACTCACCAATATCACAAAGCTAATCTTATACAAATTTCCCCGTCAAGTTGATAAAACCTCTGCCTGTATTATTATATATTACTTCCGATTATCAACATGTGTAGGGATCTGCGGAAACATGGAAAGTGAAACGTGAAAAGTGAAAGTTTTTTGTATTTGAAAAACAAATTTTTTTCATAATTATTTCTTATATAAATACACTGCTGGCCACTCGAACTTACACATAGAGACTTTTAGGCAAAATTTAAAGTTCAATATTTTCAATAAGAATGCAAATTTTTGAACGCGGCTTGCAAATTTTAAGAGCTAGTTTTTTTCGGATTAAGCTGCATGACGTATATTTATCGTAGGACCATAAGTTTATTATATACGGGGTGATCAATGAAGTCATGCAAAAAATCAAAAAGTTTGTATGAGTGAAACTTCCGCAAAAAATTTTTTTGGTCGTTGCAATATGGTTCCTTACTAAGGTAACATCAATATCTCTAGACGGTTTTGTCAGTTTTTGGATTAAGGCCCTTAGGCCTTGTACACACTACTCAACATAAAATTTGGATACCGAAATCTTTAAAATGCTATAACTTGACATTGGATTGACGGCTCTTGATGATTTTTGCTGATTTGGAATCCTTATTTCACGTAGAATGTGTAAATTTCAACCCTCAAATAAAATGCTTAGACCATAGAAAATCTACGTGAAATAGGTAGAATAAGTTATAGCATTTTAAAGATTTCTGTATCCAAATTTTATGTTGAGTAGTGTGTACAAGGCCTAAGGGCCTTAATCCAAAAACTGACAAAACCGTCTAGAGATATTGATGTTACCTTAGTAAGGAACCATATTGCAACGACCAAAAAAATTTTTTGCGGAAGTTTCACTCATACAAACTTTTTGATTTTTTGCATGACTTCATTGATCACCCCGTATATAATAAACTTATGGTCCTACGATAAATATACGTCATGCAGCTTAATCCGAAAAAAACTAGCTCTTAAAATTTGCAAGCCGCGTTCAAAAATTTGCATTCCTGTTGAAAATATTGAACTTTAAATTTTGCCTAAAAGTCTCTATGTGTAAGTTCGAGTGGCCAGCAGTTTAGATAATGGACTTTAATTGTGAAGTGAGTTAAGCGTCCTCGTGAATAGACGTGTTTTTAAGAAGCTCTCTAAAAAGCGATAAGAAAATGGCAAAAACCCCGTTAAGCTTGAAAAAATTTCAGCCACCGGTAGATTAAGAAATTTTGCGTGAAATGAAGCGCCTCAATAGAAAAACAGAGTTCATATAGAATTAATAATTTCAAGATTTTCTAATAATATTAAATCAAATAAAGCAAACAAGCTCAAGTGAAGTGCAGTATCCTTACGTGCACCCTAGATGACCCAACAAGATGCTTTTTAAGTGGTTTATGGGCCATAAATAATAGCAGTTAGTGTTAGAATGAGGCACATATGTTTACAAAGCAGTAAAGTTTTTAAATGGACCAAATCAACTCAACCCAAGAAAGAAAGGGAAAGGAGATAAAATAAAACATCAATCACAAGACGCTGCAGAAAGACAGAAGTTATAAATTAATTTAATTTATTTTATTTGATTTAATTGATATTATTCTATTCTATCTTTCTATCTGATCTTTACCGTCTTAATTTTTATCAGCTCGATTTATCGATTCAAAACATAATTTTTATTATTGAATCGGAAGGCGGAAATTCAAACCGATTGTCTCAAAGAAACGACATATAGGGTGAGCAAACTATTCCTTCTTTTTTTCTCATAACGCGCAAAAATTGTCACCGCGAGATAGAGCCCTTCCCAGCAACTCCACTGCAAATGGATATTTACCTGTGGAACGGTTAATATATAAAAACAAAACAAAAAAAATAAGAGAATGAAAGCTGCCAGATTCAGAAAACTCAGAAGAAGAAGAAAAATAAGGAGACGACGATAGATGGAAACTTAAAAGAAGCATGGAAACTGAAAAGAAGCATCTCGCAAACACCTGCACACCCCAATCGATGATGATAGATGGAAACTTAATAGAAGCATGGAAACTTAAAAGAATAATCTCACAAACACCTTCACTTCCCATCCTATGCTCCCACCCCATGCGTCATGAGGCTCTCGCTGCTGACAACAGGCATGTCCAATGTCCAACCTGGCGTATGCAGCCGGTCCGCCGGTATATAAAACATCCGAGATTTGGTTCCAGCACGCGGTTTGGCCGTCCGTTGGGCGTGATCGACGGACGACCAAGCTGCGTGTTGGAACGAACCCCCATGGATGCCCGGAATCGGCAGCAATGCCCACCTTACGCTGGCAAATCAATAGATAACGGACTTTAATTGACTTCAAATATTTTTGGAGAGATCACATTATCTCATTTTGTGTTTTTGTAGAAAGGAAATATATTTCATTCGACATAATTGGCGCTATTTTATTAGAGAGAATCTGTTTTTGCGGGAATTAAAAATTAAAAATAATTACTTTACATTTACTGATATTAAATGTTCATACCTATGTTGTCCGAAACCTGTAAAACCATACCTATGTGTGTTTACTGAAACAGATTGCCAAAAAATATTTAAGAGGACACGCAGTTATAAACACATTTTTTCATCCTCAGGTAATTCCTATAGTTGCAATAAACCATTTTATTATCAACTTACCTTAATGACTTATTTAAATACGGAATAAAAACAAAATTGCACACACTAGTACTGCTGCCATAAATGTAGTTAATATATATCGTTAACCTCTACGAACACACCTGCATCTGCACCATAAATTGTAACAATTTTAATCTGCTAAGTTAGCGCTAGCAGCTAAAGACAGACGAAAACGAGCCAATCAAATCGTAAATTAAACGATAACGAACGCTACCCTAATAGATCCCCTATAATTACCTAAAAAAAAACAGTGAGCGGTGGTTGGCGTCTGATTCAGCACTACTTTGTTGTAACCGAAACGATTGGGTGTTCTTCCGTAAATTGCAGGTGATTTTGTGGTGACACATTCGAGGAAGTTATCACTCAGAAATAGGCGTTCGACAGGTATACGATACCCTGAAATAAGTGCAGAATCGGACACAACAAAACACTGTGTGCTCGTGATTTATTGATAGAGCAAATGGCGGGGTGCCTGACAGTAGATTTATGCCGATAGTCCAAGTAAACAAAGATGTTAAAAGTTTCAAAGTTACACATCGATAATCGTAAATTCACCAAATAATGATCTTTTGTTATAATTGCCGCCTTAGATGAATAATTTTTACACAGAAAAATGGTTAGATTTAATCTGCTAACATTGAATGAACAAATTTTGGAATTGTTCAAATTTGAAATTAGGTTACAGGGTGTTAGTTAATTCTAGTACTTATCAAAGACATAATATTTTTCTATCAGCTTAAATACTGGCGCATTAAAATACAAATAACAAAAAGTCACGTTTGATGGGGCTACGGCAGAAGTTTCAAGCGCAACGATGCGTTTTAGAGATAAACATTAAACTCTTCGCTGATTTACTGCCCTGTTTATATAATTGTTACACATTCTATAGGATACTCGTCGCAGCTTTTTTTGTAAATAATATTAATTTTATAAATGTTTTATTTAATTACAAAATATACAACAAAAATTATTTTAATTGAAATAATTAATAACTTCTTTATTTATTGATCGATATTGTTCAAAAACAATAGGGTTCTTCCTGTAACACTAATTTACTGCCCAAATTTCAATACAATCAGACTTTTCGTTCTTAACCCATTATCGCCCAAGACAATTTTTTTTTGAATTATGCAAAAATATTCGGTATGTATGTTCAAAATGCTTCCAAATGACCGTAAAAAATAACAAAAAAAATATTCATCATGTGGTTTATCAAAACACTAGTGATCTATAAATAGATCACTGGGCAGATGTAATATATATTTTAATATATAGTAATTTTGAAACTACTTATATATGTAATAATATCACCATTAGAACCTCACTAAAATATCGATAAAATAATAATAGTAATGGCAAAATTTAACAGCTATATTTGGTGGTGAGGTAGGAAACAATTGGCGCAAAGAGTAACATTTGATGCAATAGGTTTTAGGCCTACTCTTGCAATCTTTTCTTTGGCATCTCTGACCATCAAGATATTGCAAAAAATGATTTAGGTCATCGAATCAAAAGTCCTCAGGGGCCACTGCTTGGTTTTCCTTTTAGCAGAGGATGTGAGTTTCATATATGGAACTGCAACTACTCTACGGAATTCTAGACGCTGATATCCTCACGACCATGCATGGTGCGATATAGAATCCAGGCATTTGTTAGTGCCACATCCAGAATAAGAATGAACATTGGCCAGGATAATTTTTTTCCACGAATCTAGATTCCATATTTACTAATGATCCAATCAAAGTCTCTTCCTCTATATAATCTACTATACCATC
This sequence comes from Stenurella melanura, assembly GCA_963583905.1. NCBI lineage: Eukaryota > Metazoa > Arthropoda > Insecta > Coleoptera > Cerambycidae > Stenurella > Stenurella melanura. Next base: position 203,664,205 of record OY757309.1, read on the forward strand.
TGAAAGATATATCTCAAAAATCTTCAACGGGGTGAGGGCTCCATATCCTTTTATCAGTGCCTCTATTTTCTCTTTTTCAATAGTAGCAAAGTCTGTATCGGTAAAGTTATACTTGGGATCGCACTTTTTCCATTTCAGTAGAGAATTAGAAAGTATCTGCTTTTTCGAAACTTTTTGCTCAAAGATGACACTAGTAATCTGGTCTTCAACAATGTCTTCTGTATCTTGATCTTCATGACCAACTAATCAGGAACATATTGTAGGTACAATATGTTCCTGATTAGTTGGTCATGAAGATCAAGATACAGAAGACATTGTTACAGGAGGTCCTGTATGTCCAATTCGTCATCATCCACTTCGTCTTCATCTGTCACATAATCTGGTTCTGGAGGTAAAACAACAATGTCTAGGATAGCACTATTATCGTCAATATAAAAATTGTGATCTTCAATAATTTCTTCTATCTTCTATCATAGACAAGCGCCCTTTTTGGAATCCATGTCCTCTAAACGTAAATTATTATTATTATTATTATTATTATCGAAACCGTCACCATGTTTTAATTATTTATATTATAATTATAATTTTATCATATCTAATTTCCACTTACAGATGTGTGACTGTATCAACGCAAAAGAAAAAAAGCTTTACTTACCAATTATATTTTTCACCAATACCACGGAAACAGGTGATATTTTAGTGAAAATAGCACTGAAAAATTTTATCTCGCACACTGACTAAGATTGACCGATAATAATAACAATGACCTAACACATCTGATGCGGATAAACTCTCAAAGTTCCAGTGAGATATTATATGTGCCCAGTGGTATAAATATAGATCAGCTAAATAAAGTTGTTTACAATTATGCTGATAAAGAAAATATTGTAAAATGAGTTATGGAATAATAAACTTTTATATTTCAGGGACTCATTATGACATATAACACATTTTCATATTCATTAGGTCTTTGTTTATAAATAAATAAATTTGTTAGTGTAAACGACAATTTTTTTCAAGATTTTAAAGAATTTTTAAAAAATACTTCTAATTTGATAAATTATTAGAAAATGGTCTTCTACTGTTGTAGTAATTATAGATATTAATTTAAATCGATTTTTACGAAATTAAATATGCTATTGTCATGTTAAAAAAAATATGTCTCTTGTGATCTATAAATAGATCACTGGGCACTAATGGGTTAAGTTATCGTGCTTACCAGTAACGTGACGGACGGACCGACAGACGGACGGACAGACAGACAGACAGACAAACAGACAGGCAGACCGACGGACAGACGGACGGACATTTTGAAAGTTGTTCAGAATTCGATCACCAACACCAACTCCTCTACGAGCAATATTACCGGTCTTAGACATGTCCCGATCGAATGGAATACATTCTTCGTTTTGTAGTTGCGAAGAGTATAATAATAGAACCGCTTGTTGTAGCCGCAACCAGCGGTCAGCATTCTGTCAGTTCAGTAGCGTGCAGTTGACGTATTTGTCAAATTTAATGATTTTCTATCCCTTCTCGTTATTTATATAAGTTTGTAGGTTTTTTTACTGCGGTGTTTTAAGTTTCCTGTAATTATATACGTTGTTGTGTAAATAGTTTGTGCGTGCTTTAGTTTAACTGTTTGGAAAGAAACTAATCTCAAATTGCCCGACTGAATGCAGTATCTAGAGATATGGTGGTGAAATTATTGAGTACTTCAATCAGAAAAATTGCAACAGAGGTCTCCCATTACTTTTGCAAGTCGTCCATGAGGCGAATCGCAGAATTAAATGTGGCAGATGTTTATAAAGTAAATTTTTTTTAGCTTACTTCTAATTCAGTGGGTATTTGTATATGGCAAAACATAGACCCAGAAAGAAAAATAAAACTAAGCACCTCGTGGAAGCAAGGAAGATGGATGTGAGGGATACAATTTATAATATGTACTCCGAAAGTAAGGTTGTGGAGTAGTTGATTTTGTAGTTTGTGTAGTTATCCATCACACCTAACGTAACGCACGGAAGAGAACAATACCTTGGATTCAAACTTTAAACTTTTCCTCCGCGAACTTTTAACATTGGAAATGTTAATGTTCGCGTATAGCGTATAGGACAAAAGTTACGAGTTTTTTCCAAGGCCGTCGACATAAAAGTGTCAAGGTCAGGTGATGTAATACTGAGCGAGAGCCTGTTACTATGTGGGAAGCGATGATGCGGTGTAGTCAGTCCGCGCTGATCGATATTGTACCGCCTGTTCAACAAAAGGCGGCACGGAGAGAGCAAATCTTCTGGCATTGAACCGGGACGCATTAGCGCTGCTGCGGCGGACGAGTAAAGAAGCGTGATATCTTTTGTCTCACTATTTATTCCTTGTCCTAGTGTTCTTCATCAGCCGTACGGTTGACGCACATGTAATGTATCTCGCTTACAGTGCGAAAGATCCAGTGTTCAAACTCCTATGCCTGCTGAATTTTTTTTCTTTAATTTTGTGACGATTAGTATATTTTTTTACAAATTCTTTCCAATGGTTCTTTAGGTTAGGTTAGGAGGAATTTATTCTGCTTAAAATAAATTCATTTTTTCGTGTAATTTCTTTAAGTTAGGTTAGCAGGTTTTTATTCTGGTATCTAATTGTTAATAATTATTATTAGCGCGAGTCGAGATCAGATGACGTAATACTGAGCAAGTGTGCATAGTATAAGTATGCGCGGAGAACATGAAGTTATAATGCGGTTGTGGACAGTGCCAATCGTAGTCGCCATGGATTCGCAAACTTTGGCAAATAGCAAATAGATATTTCTGTAACCAGCACCCAAAAATCATGTTTTTTAGGACGGATCGTAGTTGTCCGGAATAAGTATATGTCTTATGTGTGGTGTTATCATTTCCAATGTCCCGATGGTTGCAAGTATTACAAAACCTGTGAATTCTTTCGTATATACTTGATACTATTATTACAATCCTTCCTGTCATTGTCTCTAAGTGCGATACTAATGTGAAGTTTTCTAAAGCAAAATTTTGTACTCTGCTATTTGTCGACCCTGTCCCCAAATCGGTAAGTTGTAGGGATCAGAGATGGAGAGGGAAGAGCGAACAATAATTTACTGGTTTATATTGTCTCCTAGTTTTTCCTTATTCGTATTTGTAATTCGAAAATCCGGCTGGAGGGATTGGCAGAGAATTTCATAATGAACATTTAAAAAAAAAAACATCTCAAATTATTTAATTTTACGACCTAAAAGTTGATTTGGGTGGAACCTTACAGTTTTGTCCCACTGTGCGTAGTTTGGATCTTGCTCATCTTTCTTCCGTGGTCAGTTATTTTCATACATCTATAGCGCATGATGGCCGGAGCACACATCGTAAGAGATGACTCCATTCAATTTTCTACAACCTTGCAACACGGAAAATGTACTTTTAAACTTCTTTTAGGATATATAGACCCCGATCAACCATCTAAAAATGGTTTTAGCCATGTCGCTGTAACTCAGTCAAATAATTTTTTTTTAACTATTACTGCATGTATTAGGTTTCTACAAGGCGAAAAATTTCAGTTCGTCACGCGTTGGTGTTTTTTTACATTTTGAATAGAACTCCATTAAAACTGACGAGCTGTTATTAAAAAGACCGCTGCCTAAGGAATCACTACTTCCACATCCAGATTTTTCATCTCGGTTACTTTAAAGAAAACATTTTGACTATATTTGCACTCTAGTATGTGGAAATTATTGGTCATAGAATTTTAATAATATTTGGAGCAGATGTCATAGAAAAATATTAGAAATAAATCTGAGAACTTGGTTTCTAGTATAATACACCAGATCCCAAGTTTCTGTGCTCTTACAGCATGCTTTACTTCTTTTTCCCCATTAACCTCTACTTACCCCCCACTTACTTCAACGGAATCGTATCAAAATATAATCTAGTTTCAGATGTTGTTATAATACATACGTGTACCAAATTTCAAGTGAAAATATAAATTTAATTTTGTCAACTCTTTTAATGAGGGAGTGGGGGCGGTGGCGGCATGGGAAATCTTATAAAAAAAACCTGATGCCTTCGCTTCTAGTACATACACCAAATTTCAAGTTTCTGTACTCTTACCAACTTGCTTTACTTATTTTCCCTTACTTACCCCGATTTAACCCCCAACCCTTCAAAGGAATCATCTCAAAATATAATCTTATTCCAGGGGCCCTATTCTTGACGGCGAGAGAAAGGAGCGTTCCCCGGGGAACAATCCCTCATCGCTTTCTCTCGGGAGAATTTGTTGGTATTCTTGAACACGGGTGAACATGGCGAAACGATAGGACACAGTAGTAAACGTTGTAAACTTATTTTTACCCGATGTCAGTCTTTTCTGTGGCGCCCTCTATGATTGACACTATTTTGCCATTAGAACAAAAAATGAACGCTCCACAATAACATGAAAAATGCCTCAAGAGTTAGGGAGATAGCAGCTTTTTTCATGTTGGTAATTGTTTCCATCTGATGTTAGTTTCTTCTGTGGCGCCCTCTACGATTCGCATTTTTTGCCTTCAGCATCAGAATGAGTGAACCAGAGAACGTAAAACATGACAAGGAAATATAAAAATGACACAGAATTTCGAAAAAAAAAAAAACTTATTTCATGGTATATTCATTTGTCATTATTTTCATCTTCACTTAACTTTTTCTGTGGCGCCCTCTAGTATTGGTACTTTTTTGACATTAGAATGGGAACGAGTGACCCCAAAAATATAAGAAATTACACTGAAATCAAAAAATGATGTCAATTTATGGAGCCAGTGTATTATTTCATATAATGTTTCATCGAACATCACTTTTATTGTTTATGTTTCCACAATAAACAAATTATCAACTGATCCTTCAAAAAACTGTTTCCAACTTTGATCTAGAGACTCTAACGAATAAAATGAGCCATCATACATGTAGTTTTATGCACAATCACTCTGGTTCAGAGTAAAGGCGTCTTTCCGTCTATTTTGCCCTGACTATTCACAAGATATGTTCAAAAAACAATCCAGTTCCAGATATCGGTATAATATATACGTGTACAAAATTTCAAGTCAATATCTTAAACCGTTCCGGAGAAAACGTGCGGAAAAAAAAGTTACAGACAGGCCGACAGACAGACAGACAGAATTTTTTTCGCTCAAATTTAATATCTCAACGTTTCATAACATTCTAAACCTGAAAATATGTGGTACCTACATCATTTAATGTAGTATTATTATTTTGAAAAAAGCATTTCAAAGTCAAGGATATCTCTGTATTTGAAATGCTTTGTTTCAAAATAATAATACTACATAAAATGATGTAGGTACCACATAATTTCAGATATAGCATAAACATTTACACATAATGGAATATTTTTTTCAAGTTAAACAAACATAAACATTCTAAACCTATTTAAACAATAAAGTTTGAATATGTTTTTACGATTGATTACTATACTTCCAATCCACTACGTGGATGTGGAAGAATTACACGATTTCTTTTAATCGACGAATAATGCTTTTCCACCGTATGCACAATGCCCCAGAGCTTTACGTATAAAAGTTATATATTATATTCCCTCAAACTAAACATTGTTCATTAATATGTCCATGTCGGTATGCCATTTTGGTCGAGGGCTCCCGCACTATACATAGTCTAAAATATAATAACTCCAAGAAATTCCGGAGAGTGATTCTTTCACGATTACTATAGTTCCTTTCTGTAAACGATGGAAAGAAAGAAACTAAACAAAAACACATTTTTCAAAATTAAAATATAATTTTATAAAATACGCTCACATCTCACATTGAACAAAACTTGATTGTAACTTGCTTGCAGACAATCAATGGAAAAGCATAAGTTTTATTCGACTATAAATTACTAGTTGATACGTATTTCTGCATTAAGAAATCCTATACTAATTTCGATTTATTAGTGGCCGTCAAACACCGAGAAATTATGATTTGCATTGCTAAATATGCTTTACACTTCATTAACGCTATAGATCTGATCTATATTGTCTATTTGTCACAATGGTTATGTTCAGTTAAAAAGATATTTTATTTCAGGTTTATTGGCTTTAGCAAGTATGTGGTTGTGAAGCTAGTAACAAAAAGTAGGAGAAAAGTTGAAATAGAACCGCAACTGGCCAGACTACATTAACGAAACAAAGCTTTGTGACGAATGAAGATGTCAAAGATATCAATGGCCTAACAAAAGGTAACCAATGGACCGTAACAATTGAAAATTTCTAGAGGGTTGATTCATCTCATTGTCGGTAATAACATTTTTGCTCCTGTCACTTTGTAAAACAGATTTGTGAAATTGCCATTTACCAAGAATAATTCAACTGGAGTAATGCTAATTAAAAATATGTATCTCTATGTTTGATTCTATAGTATACATATAATTATATCAGAACGTAAGTATAACAGGTGAAAATTGCGATTGATAGTTACCCTCTACGAATACCTTAGTGCTAATGTTCCGCTATTTTTACTGTCTCTTAAGGAGGTTGAGGCGTTAAACGAAAGTAATGAAAAAAATCTGAAATAAAGTTTCTTTAATAGATTTTTATATTACATAATTTTCTGTAAAAAATCATTAGGAAACTCATAAAGTTAAAAATTAAAAATTAAAAAAACTTTTACATGTAGTCTTGTGGAAAATATGTCAACCCAGCATGCAAACGGTACATTTCAATTTATAGCAAATAACCAAATAATGTCAGCAGTTCCAAAAACTAACTATGTAAAGCACTGATGAATTACGCATATTTTAATATTGTTTCCAATCTAATTAGGAGACTTTTAATAACTAAAAAATTTACTAAAGGTTTGTATACTGTCAAATTTCTCTTTTCATTAATGATTTTTAACTGATTTTTCAATGATTTAATGATTTAATTTTAATTTTTACTGCTTCTCATTTTTTTAAAATTATTTACCGAAACAAATTTGTAAAATACACAGAGATTTACATAAATTTGTTTTTTTTTAATTAAGGGCCGGTTTTGCAATGTCCAGTTAAATAGCTTAACTGTCAGATAACATTTATCTGGCAGATAAACTGTTTTTCAATGTGCAGGTAAAATTTACCGGAAGGTTAAACTCACTATCTGAAAGTAAATTTAGCAGAGAGTTGAAAGTGCCAGTTAAGGATTTATTCTACTGTTAGTGGATTTGTACATGCGCATTTGGTTCAATTTCTGACAATTCTAAAACATGCTAACCTAAAAACCAATGTGATTGATTGATATGGTCGTTTCTAATTTGTGATGTATATTAAATATATTATTGCCAATAATGAATAATGAATAATAATAATATTCTGGATATGAGTGATGATGATGATGATATTATACAATTTATGAAGTATGAAAGGAGACCCTATACCATAAGGGAACGAGAAAATAATTTTAAGAATTATGATGATAAAGATTTTTTAATAAGATTTCGACTGCGTAATGAAACTGTTTTACATATCGTTGAGATGATAGAGGAAGTTGCAGGAATAATTCTGTTTCTCCAATCACTTAAAGTGTAGTTAGCACCTCTCTATTGCAATCATTGCTGATACACAAACGCACAAAATTAAGAACAGAACATCAATCAAGACGCTAGACAACGCAATGAATTTTGAGGTTAAATTAGATAAACTGTCACTAAAACACGCGCGCAATTTAAATTAAACCAATTGAGAGAAACTTCAGGTAGAATCAGTAGAATCCTGGGGGTCTAGGAAACACGTGAAAAAGGAAAGTTTTCAAATCGGTGCTGTTCCACTTCTCCACATTTCCCGGCTTATTTACTCCACTATAACGGTGTTTTTTAGGATGTACTATCAGCCACAAATATCAAGATACAATTTTGGACCACCTTGTATTTATTTTCATCGAGTTACAACCTTCGGTATATGAGATACAAATAGTTACAAATGAGGTACTAAATGATGGTACGATCAAAACATAAAGAATCTCATTTAAGGCGGCCAACCTCATGGACCCGTATATTAATAATGTTACCAAAAATATTAATCAAACTTAATGCTAATTTTATTCATTTTGCTTGTTATAGGAGTATAAATAATTTTTTTAGTACCGACAAAAACGGACTTATATGATTAACATTTATTAATAAAAAGAGAGCTTGTGTTTGGCAGGTTATTACGGTTTTGCTTAAATTACCTATAAATTAAGTATATGACTGAATTAGTGTGATAAGCAAATTTCATATTTTAGTAGCATTAAATGCTATCTTAAAACGTTATCAAGAAAATATAAGTTAACATATTTCCATATAAGCATAACTTTCTGGATGTTTTTTCAAGTTTTATAATAATATTACACTTTACTTTTAGAGCTTCCGCTCATAAACTGCTTTCGTAAAAAAGTTTGGAATTAATTAAGAATATGAACTCAGAATATTAATAACGTAAAATTCTCATACTTTATTTGAATTAAAATTTGTGTCCTGTCATTATTGTCGTTCTTCCCGAGGTTGTTCGGTATTCACTAACCCATTTTGTGTTGGTTTTATACTGGACTTCTTGAGTTTATCAAACGCACTTTAAAATTATGAATTATACCAAGTAAAGTTCATTTCAATATGTAATTCATACATTTTTATAAATTTCAAGATAACACGTAGTGCAAGCAAATTCAATTTAGAGTGTTTACTAATTGTAGACAGGACTTATATCATTGAAAAATGCAAGGCTGGGGGTAGTATAGGATTTATTTGGGGGTTGAAAGGGGGTGCAAAATATATTATTGCGTTTTCCGGAAACTTGACGTTCTATCAAAAATATTCTACAGAAAAGTTGTAGATCATAAAAAAATCTACAACTTTCATAAAATTCACTTTTTACCATAGCCTCAAAATTTCCGAGAAAAATGCGAAGGAACGATTTTTTTGTTTTTTATTTTTCATTTTCTCAAAAATAACTCAATTTTGATGAAGTTTTGTGAAAACATGTGTTTTTATGTCTTAAATAAGCACCTTCTTTTTTATATAAAAAAATCAAGAAGTTTTTCAGTCTTTTTTTGAAAAATAAATTCCGTGGTTAAAAATCATCGTGCAGAGTTCTTCTGGCGCTCATTATTTTTGTTACTATATGTACTTTTTGATACAATAAAAAATAATAGTCACTATTTAACAACATGCTCAAAAATTGAAAAAACTCAAAAATGACTTTTGCAACAATGAATTTTTCAGTAATTGTTGATAATTTGTTTGAATTTTTAAGAAAATTGAAAAACTGATTACTCCATTCAATTGTACGGAAAAAATACAAAAGAACCTATCTTTCATTGTTTGACACGAAACTTAATTTCTTTACAGTAATGCTATAAACATTAAATTGGAATAATAAAGCTTCACATAAGTAAGCGAAATCATCATTTTTGACTCCATCCATCCGATACAAAAGTTGTAGATCATGAAAAATTCTGCACCTTTTGTAGAGGTTACTATTTAACATAACTTGAAAACTTCCGAGAAAAATGCGAAAAATTGTTTTTAAAATGTTTTATTTTAAACTTCCACAAAAATAACTAAATAACTTGCTTTGAAGAGAAAGAATATTTCAGTTGAATGCCGAAGGAGAGAAGTACAAGTACAAGAGAAGCGACATATTCCAACCACGCATCGGATGACGATGAAGAGCAGGAAAATTTGCGAAAAAGACAAGGATTGGCATAGTATTATTTATTTCTTCATTTTTTATACATCTGCAAATATACATTGTAAAAATTAATAAAGTTTTCAGTCAAATAATAATGTACTGTTTCTACTGTATTGATGTTATCATATTTTTAACTACTTTTGAAATATAAATAAATTATCAACAATTACTGAAAATGTCATGGCATTTTTTAGCATATTTTCGAATCGTAAAAATTTATAATTTTTATTATTTTAGCTAAAAGTATGTCAAAACGAAAAAAATAAGCACCGGCAGAACTGTGTATGACGATTTTTCACGTAGATTTTTCATTTCAAAAAATGTGTTTCGAACCGGAAAAAATGATTATGTCGAAAACTACTAGATTCTTTCATAAAAACAATTGTGAATTTTTAAGACATAAAAAGAGATACTTTCAGAAGTTTCGTCAAAACTAAGTTACTTTTATGGAAATTAAAGGTAGAAAAATAAAAAAACACGCTTTTTCGCATTTTCTCGGAAGTTTTAAGGTTATGTTAAATAGCAACCTCTACAAAAGTTGCAGATTTTTTCATGATCTGCAACTTTTGTATTGGATACTTTTTGATTCTATGTCAAAAAATCATTATTTGCTTACTTATGTGAAGCTTTATTATTCCAATTTAATGTTTATAGCATCACTTTAAAGAAATTAAGTTTCGTGTCAAACAATGAAAGATAGTTTCTCTTGTATTTTTTTCCGTACAATTGAATTGAGTAATCAGTTTTTCAATTTTCTGAAAAATTCAAACAAATTATCAACAATTACTGAAAAATTCATTGTTACAAAAGTCATTTTTGAGTTTTGTGCTTATTTATTAGTCAAGTAGGGTAAAAGCTGTTATTTTATAATAACAAGTTTGAATTTCATCTGGGGAATTAGGTGGCTGGCGTCTAGGGTGGATGTACCGTGGGGCGCTCCCGATCTATTAATTTATTTACAATAAAGAAAGCGCTAAAAAAGCGGCAAAAACCACGTTAAACTCGATAACATTTAAGCCCCCGATACAATAAGAAATTCTGCGCGAAGTGAAACGCCATAATAGAAAAACAAAGTTCATATGGAATTAATAATTACGCGTACAGTTTTCTAAATAATATCAAATAAAGCAAGTGTAAGTGCCTACCTACACCTATACAAGACGACCGACCCTTTCCCAAGTGGTTAGTGCGACAAAGTAAACATCTGCAACATAATACACCAGCAGTGAAAGGCAACGGACTGGTTTCTAACGAGTGGAAGTAGTAACATAAGAAAAGGATGAAAGATAAGTTTTATTTTTAAGTTCTATTTTTTGGTTTATTAATCCTTGTCACAGTACAATTTATTACACAACAGAGAAAAAATTAAAAGTAAAAATGAAAAGGTATTAAATATAGGTAATGTAATACAAAATACCCGAAATTGGAAATCGGCAGTTGAAAGTAATTACTGTGGAAACATACTAATATACAGGGTGTGCAAAATATTCTCTCGGGCCTCTTTCTCATAACCAACCCGCCATAAATAGCTTTTTATCGCGAGATGGGGCACTTTCACTGTAAATGGATATTTACCTGTTCAACGGTTAATAAATAAAAAAAGCTCCCTGCGGCGAGTGAATGCATGTATATCTGAGCAGACAAACGAAGTGAACACAAGCGTGCTGGAAGGAGATGCACACTGCTAGATTCAGAAATAGAAGACTTGCAGGAAGAATAAATAAGGAAATCATGATAGATGGAAACTTAAAAGAAGCATGAAAACTAAAAAAAAGCATCTTGCAAACGCCTGCACTTCCCATCCGATGATGACAGATGGAAACTAAAAATGAAGCATGGAAACTTAAAAGAAGCACGTCACAAACACCTACACTTCCCATCCTATATTCCTACCCCATCCGTCATGCGGCTCTAGCTGCTGACAACAAGCATGTCCCATATCCAACCCAACGTATGCAGCTGGTCCAGCAGTATATGAAACATCCGAGATTTAGTTCCGGCATTCGATTTGGCAGTCCGTTGGGCGTGTTCGGCGGACGACCAAGCTGTGTATTGGAACGAACCTCCATGGATGCCTGGAATCGGCAGCACTGCCCGCCTTACGCTGGCAAATGAATCAATCAAATCAACAGGTTTAAATTGCTTCTGCTGGCAACTCATCTCTAATTGTTTTCATTTGCATTCCTCTGTCATTGGATGAGGTTTGTGTGCCCTCCAGACTGTATCAAAATCAGGTGTCAAAATCAGGTGATCGAAAATGACTTAAGCAATTTAAACCTGTTTATAAAAAATAACAGCTTTTACCCATCTCTAGAAAACAAAACAATGAGTTGTGTGCCCTTCACGCCACCAGCATGAGATCAATCGAAAATGGTCTATAGACCATTTTCGGTTGACGTCACGCTGGTGGCGTGGAGAGCACACAACTTTTTTAGAGATTGGTGAAAGCTGTTGTTTTTTAATAACAAACTTAAGCTGTTTTTTTTATTCAGCGTATTGATGTACTTATAAGAGGACAGTTTTTCTTGGTTAAGCGGTGACGTCATTTGTGAATGCGCTTTAATGCGCTTCATAACGTCCTCTGAGACCGCTTCAAATACGTGTTAGGGATTAAAGTGGGGATAAACGTCACAGTTCTTATTATTTCTTTCTGAATTTGAGGTTATTTGCTTGTGTAGTTTGACAGTGTACAAAAAAAAAACGGAAGGGCTACTCGAAATTACAATAAAGGCTTATTAATCACAGTCGACTCGGAGACTGCTCAAATTTTGCTGTTATTTGAATAAGGTACATATTCTTGGAGTAACTTCTTCAGTGCCATTTAACAGATGATGCAATGATAATAAATTGCTCTCGGTTTGATCATTTATTAAACTAAGATAAAGGTTTAGAGAGTCTAATTCCATTTCAATACACTATCCAAGGGCCAAGGACTTAAAGTCGAAACGAAAAAAACAATGGCGACAAGATCGAAGATGTCAAATCGAAGCGTATGCGTTTTCTGCGGAATTCATTTTCGTTACGTCATCGTACAATGCGCTTGTAAGCGCACCATTAACACGCTTAGCAAAAAAAAACAGCTTTAAACTGCTTCTGCTAGCCACTCATCTCTAATTGTTTACATTTGTATTCCTTTGTGATTGAATGAGGTTTGTCTGCCCTCCAGATTGTGTCCAAATCAGGTGACCGAAAATGGTCAATAGAATGGTAGCACCATATGAGTAACATAACTACAAATTTTACGTTTTTGTAACTTTATCTTCATTTTTAATGTTTCTATTCGCATTTATAGATTGGATACAGTATATCATTTATAAACTCCCTCATGTAGAATAAATATAAATTTCTAATCTCGTTGAATATTAAAAACACCGTTAATTATAGGTTGAATTCCCAACCTATAAATAGTAGTACATTTCTTAAAATCAACAATATTAATAAATTCCCTAATATTTGAGAGTATGTTAATGTTACACTGGAGCCAATCTAGAAATGCAAACAAAAATATTAAAAATGAGGATAAACTTACAAACAAGCAAAATTTGAGGTTATGTTAGTCATATGATGCTACTACTCTATTCCTTAAATTAATATTTATATGTCTGGAACTATTTAACTGTAATGAATCAAAACTCTATATCCTCGATATTCTAGTATCTACGAATGACCATAAGAATTTTCTTTTCAAGTCAACCGTTTTTATGTAATACTCACAGAAATCTCAAAAACATGATTTATTCTACTTTCGAACTGCCATTTTGACGTGTTCCGAAATCAAGTTTTCGAACCTTTTATTCTAAATAACTCTTGAATCACATACCACTCATGAAGAAATTGTTCAGTATCTAGAACCTTTTCGAGGATTAAGTACCCATCTTTACACTAAAATACGACTTCAAACAAATATATACAGTTACATTATTTTTTGCAATACATGTTTTACAATTTATTTAGTTTGTCTTTTTCAATCTTTCGTGGGTCTCTTCTGAAGCATCCCTAGACTTTATTTTAAATGGTTCAAGTAATTTCGCTTTTTTGCCATTCACAAATGTATGAATTTTTAAAAAGCTCCTCTCTCTTTCCATAGCTGCTCGCAAAAACTCTTTCTTCAATGCTTTTCTGAGATATTTAGCAGCAATATGTGAATAAACAACATAACTGAAATTATTACTCGTTATTAGATATTACGTAACTATTATTGTAAAGTATTACTTACTTTATATTTGATGCTAAATCACTGTGGATCATTTTTCCAAACGAATGAAAACTGTATGAATTGTCACTTTTTTCGACCAATGTGTGTAAACAAAAGATGCACAGAGATCGAACAGCGTTATACGGTGTTATCCGTATGTCAAAATCTCTAACGTTAATGCAAGATGTTAGAAAATATGCCTAAATCCCTCGTTGGTTAATTTCACAAACCAAAGTGACAAGCAATGTTCAATTACCATGGGTGCTCGAAAAACGTCATTGGGAAGGCAATTAATGCTCGAAGAGTATTGCGTTTAATACATCAATAAAATTCTGTAACTGTACAGATGATTACATATCTATAGGACATCTTTAATATTGTGTAAATTGGCTTTAAAAATAGACGTCAATAAAATATCAAAATAGTTTTGATTCGTGTCACTGTTTTTGTTATTTTGTATTTAGATTTAGGGAAGTTGTTCTCACTCTGGCAACATTGAAAAATCAGAGTGTTGAAGTATGAATTGTCAAAAGAGACGTTCACCGTTTTGTTAGTTCTGTTTATTGTATTTTCACGACTATAAAAAGTACTGTGTTGAATACTGTGTTTATTTCGAATCCTCGTAGTTGGGTTCAAAGGGTAGCTGTTCGCTAACACGACATTTCTGGCGACCGTGACAGGACCTCTTGTTTTTATGTTTTTATGATCAGTGAGGTTAATTTTTCAGCTTGTGTCAAGTAAAATAGAAAGACTTTCGTGACGGTGTAAGCGGCAAAATAGAAGTGATATTGGCAGACAAATGCTGTTGTTTTTATCCAAACAAACTATTGCGGTGTTTTCGTGAGTCATCCATTAGTAGGTAGGTACCCGAAAACGACTGTGGTTTAGAACCGAGTTTGCAAGAATGGCGGAGACGCTGGATAAAAAGAAAAATGGCAGAGCTATAATCCGTCGTGCTTTCACATGTTTGTCAAATAAGTTTGATTAACTTTTATTGGCTCAACCCTTTGATACGCATAAAGTTCAAGTTTCATGGGAACTGTTCCACTCAAAATATGACGATTTAAAAGTGCCAGACTTGGATTTTTATGAGCTAGCGTTAGATCAAGCCACCGAAGAGGAGTTAATGAGCGACATCGAAACGCGTGATGATTATAGAAGAAAATTTATAGATCTTATATAGAATAAGTTATGAGAACGGATAATCAAACCGTTTCTGAAGGACAGACTTTAGCTGGATCCGTGTCTGCTGTTAATGAAAACACAGGTAGACCTAAATTTAAGCTTCCAAAAATAGAGTTTAAGTAGTTTGATAGGAGTATTAAGGACTGGTTGCTATTTCGGTCCCAATTCCGAAAAATAAATGACGATCCAGATGTTGATGAATGTGATAAAATTAAATATTTGATACAGTCAACCGTTCCAAGCAGCAGGGATAGGCAACTGGTTGAAAGATTTCCAGCTATCTCGAGTATTAATTATGAAAATCTCATTGAGAGTATGCAATCTCGATTTGGGAGAGAAGATTTGCAAATCGAGGTGTATG
This sequence comes from Stenurella melanura, assembly GCA_963583905.1. Classification (NCBI taxonomy): domain Eukaryota; kingdom Metazoa; phylum Arthropoda; class Insecta; order Coleoptera; family Cerambycidae; genus Stenurella; species Stenurella melanura. The sequence continues at coordinate 203,679,626 of OY757309.1, forward strand.
TGAGAGAACTACTTAAACTGATTTTAAATAATACCATTGACAAAGATGGACTTGTGCGCATTATATGACAAAATTGAAACGCAAATCAGATCACTTGAAACGTTAGGCATAACTTCAGACAAATGTTCAACAATGCTATTCCCTCTCATGGAATCTTGTTTGCCTCAAGAATTGTTGAGTGTTTGGCAGCGTACGGCTCAATCATTTCGTGCAAGCACAACAGATTTGACATCACCTGAAGCTTCCTTTAGATGATCGACGAAAGATGAATGCAGATCCTCCGAAATGAGGTTCAAAATGAGGAACGCATCTCATTGGCTGCGGAGAATTTTGAATTTTCATCTACGAATGCGCACTCCAATGAAACAAAAACTAAAGATGGAGATGGAGGAGATGGAGAGGAAAAACTTTTGGGACAGTACCTACTGCTATGGACATGGTAAACTATGAGTTATCAAGTGCGTTTTTTGTAATGGCACACATGTAAGTGACTCCTGTTTTAAAACACGTAATTTCAGTTACGATGAAAAGAAAAAGCTTTTAATGGATAAACGTGCTTGTTTTCCGTGTTTGACTCCTGGACATTCTCCTAAAAGATGTTGTGCTCGCTTACGGTGTATATTTTGTTCGCGGTCACATATGCTATTAATATGTAGTGATTTGCCATCAAATAAGCAACCAACAGACAAGAACCTCGATGAACTTAGTAAAATGATAGTTTGCAACGCTTCATATAGAAATCAAAATTGATTATGGAAGAAGAACATTTTGATCTGAGATGGTGGGAGTATACACAAATGACTGTTTTGGAAACTGCAGCTGTACCCATACTTGGCTTAAAGTGGCATAAAGATAGAGATGCCTCGACAATAAATGATGACTTCCTCAGAGTTGATTCTAGTTTAGAGAATGTTGTGACAAAAATAATGATACTTTCAATATCCCAGCGTATATTTGATCCAGGGGTTTTCATTTGCCCTGCAACACTTATGCGTAAGTTACTGTTACAAAGTCTGTGGGAGAAAACGTTGTCCTGGGATGAACCCATAGATGCTAACTCTGAACGTATTTTTAGAAATTTGGGAGCTATAAATGAGGAATATCCTAACATTGAGCAAAAAGAGAATGAAGTCGAGGTGGCGCAGGAAGCAGATGATTTCGAACATCAGCGACATGGAGTGTAGTGATAGTGAAGGTACGAGAGTGGCCTAAAGAGTGACACCCAGTGGTCGAGTCTTACGCGCACCTAAGCGATTTTTATAGACTTGTTTCTGTATTTTGTGTTTATTAATTATTGTTCCTGACTGGATGTTTTAGTTTGTTGAGTCCCCTTTTATGGTAACCGAAATGTTACTCAGGTGGGAGAATGCTAAAATGCTTTTATTTGTATTTTGTATTTAGATTTAGGGAAGTTGTTCTCATTCTGGCAACGTTTAAAAATCAAAGTATAGCATTGTCAAAAGAGACGTTCACCGTTTTGTTATTTCTGTTTATTGTATTTTAACGACTATAAAAAGTATTGTGTTGAATACTGTGTTTATTTCGAATCTTCGTAGTTGGGTTCGGCGGGCAGCTGTTCGCTAACACGACAACTGTCATTAAAATTTGCAAATGACTGTTTGGGTTACTGGAGGATGGATGGACGAGGATGAATACGAGCTAAAGCTATTCATCTAAATGTAAATAAAAATAAAAATTGGGACAAAGGTGGAACTATTGATAAAAAGTTTGTGTCTTGGAGGCGCAAAATATCAAATGAGCAAGAATCCATCCTCGCTTTAATAATGATTATGAGGGAAATTCGCTTTGGAATAGCAAGAAATGCAATAATAGAGTCAAAATTTCCAGATTCGCATTCCACAGTGTCTCGACAAATTAAGCAGACGGATTTGATAGCTGCAAAAAAGTAGTACGTAACGTTAAAAAAAGCAGGCGAGAGTAATAATTTGCATACCCCATATGGGTTATTGGAACAAAGTGATTTTCACAGACGAGAAAATATTTCAATCTGCACATAATGGTCATATTAGAGTTTATACACCGAGCAATACCGATTTGTTATATTCATAGATCAGGGCGTTTCTCCGTTAATGGGCATAGATTAGTGTGCATGAGCTAGGAGTGTAATGAAATGTCGAGAAGAACCTTTCTGGGTTAATGTACAGACGTTATAGGAAATATCATGTTACCATCAGTTCGTCAATTATTCCCAAATGGCAACTTTGCATTCCAGCTGTCCAATCCATACTGCAATAATTGTCCGAAACTAGTTCCAAACCAATAACATTGAAACTAAGAGCCATGATTTAAACTTCATTTAGGCAATCCAACGGCCTATCAAGAAATGTAAGTCAATATGGCCCACGTAGGCACCCAATGTTGATAGATTCGTTTTTTTGTTAGCGCTTTGTGCATTAGTGCTAAAAGTGTAATTGGTGTATTGAATATTTTGTTCTTTTCGATGGGTGTAACTGCTCCGCACTAACTACTACTATACTGTTATAACTAGTACCGTAGTACCTACTGTTCTAAAGTTGTAACGCCATCTTCAAACTGTCTTACACCAATCCTGCACTACACTTTAAGCTCTACACCAAGTGCAGATGAAAAGAATGGACCTGATGTTACCGCTCTCACTATGTCATTGAGGTATTACAAATTATTTTCTCATGACACTGACCGGATGGCCTGCCAACAGCGGCCATCTTGGTTTGGATTGCCTAATTGCCTGAGAAAAAAAAGATAGAGGACGATTAAAATAAAACTAGAACGGCTGAAATTGTGTCCATGATATTTTCAGTGTTACTAGTTGAAAAATAAAAATATTTACATGTTTACATAGGGGGCGCTTCATTGATTTTTTTTAATATCGAAAATATTTATCGGCCAAAAAAAAAGCTAAATTCTTTTTTAGAAAAAAAAGTTCTTGTAGGATCAATAGTTTTCATGTAAAATGAAGTGCAAATGCGCGGTGACTTTATGAAGTCAACTTTGCAGAGGAAGTTTAAAAAGTCATAAATAACATAGATGTAACCTCTTAAAAAGTGTCACTTCTCCATCAAGAATGAACCTAAAAAAATTTAGAAAAGTCAACTTAAAGAAGACGTGACTTTCGGATGTACTGATTTATTTCTTTAAGGTGTTACTCCTGAATAATGTAGATGCATCCAAAAAAGATACTTGCCGGAAAAAACACATGTTAGAATGTTGATTAATTTTCAAAAATTAATCAAAATGTGTAATTTTTGTCGTATTACGTTCTTAAGGTATTTCTATCGGAGCGAGAGAGAGAGAGAGAGAGAGAGAGAGAGAGTAATACACGGCGAGAGAGAGCGTGGCGATGAAACGTTGCAATATCGCAAATTTCATCTCAGATTTTCGCACGTAAACAATGACATGAAAATGTCTGTATAGCATACATTTGAAAGATTCGTTTGTACAGTTCTCTCATAAAGTAATTGAATTAAAACAAGTAATAAAATGTCGGAACTATTGAAATACAGAAATAAATTTAGCACAAAAAAAAATGGAAAAAAATTGAACAAGTCAGTACCTTTTCAGATCCTCTGGAGCATTAAAGAAACCTTCATGCAAAGTTTCATCTAAATCCGTTTAGTACACACACATAGACAAATATTTTTCAAAAAACAAATGTTTTGGTTCCTGGGTCCTCGAAACGTAAAGATTTGATGTTATCTCAATTTTCGACTCTGGGCCAATTCTAGTAACCTCCAGAAATTTTGTGGGAGTGATATTAACGAACTAATGAAAATAAAATGTGTTTCAAATGAACTTACTGACGATTATCGCTCGAAAAATTATGCATTATTCTAATAAAATATTGTGATTCATATTATATTTCTGTGGGTTTGATGTTTATATTTATTTATTTATATTTTTACGTATTTATTGTCATAAATAATATTAGCAAAAATTATATTAATATTAATAAAAAGTTATTGCTGACATTGTATAGATATTTGTGATTTACATCACTGCGCACTGTATGAGCGCTCGCTCGCTTTGAAACGATGACTGTTAACGTGCATACGTTAGCTGACGTGCGATGAAAAATTGGTTTCTGTCTCTAGAGCAAGGTACAAACGATTCTAAAGATATCGTTATTTAGCGAAAATTGAACCCCTGTTCGTCTCTCCGAAAAGCGAGCGAGACTGACTAATGAGGTGTTGCCATTTTTCATATATGCATGAAATTCCCATCGTTTTCAGACATTTTATCACGAAATACTTAGAAACCACACACAAGAAGTTTCTGAAACTGGGAGCATACTTTTGTAACAACCATTCAAACTCACAGTCAAAAATTTAAATGAATCTGACGTTTGAGTTATAAATTATGGAGATACATTCACGGGAAATTACCGTTTCCTTGCTAATAACCTGAATTTTCATGTATCATTACTAGAAAAGTAGACACACGATGGTTCTCAAAATTTTCAGTGGTTTCACCAAACCATTATATACATCCTACCAAATTTTGAAAACAATCTGACGTTAACGACTTTCTCGGTAGAAATACCTTAATAGTGTATATTTCAATTTAACAATTTATTCCTAACAAAAAATAAAAAATGTAAAATGAAGCTAAAACTGTCTATTTTATTACCAAATTGCTGTATACAGGGAATAATGCAAACACATTTTAAATGATTATTAAATTTTGATTGTAGGGAATAATTACTTTCTTACAGTTGTTTTATATTTATACATTGTTGTTAAAACATATTTCTTGAGATATTGATACCCCTTTTATTCATTTTTTCTTTAAATAGTTTAGAACATCGTAGACTATTTCTTAAAAGGCGGTGCCAAATCATTTAAGTAAATTAATGAAGCAAGTAGGTAGGTGCAAAATGAGTAGAGGTAACAATGATTTTTTGCAATGTGAAACTTATTATAAGTTCTACAATTTTATTTACATGGTCTCGTTGGCACATTACATATAGTGCCTGGGCCAGCAATGAAATGGACTTCATGATTATAACCCTTTTAAAACCTATTCGGGGGGGTTCCTTTTGACGAGTCTACCACGAATATTCATATCGCCCTATATGGAAGCGGCGCTTTAACCTTTACGCACCCCTCAAACACGTCATTTTTCAGCCTTTGGGGTTTGTGATAAGAACCCGTTTGTTTTTTATTTTAATGAGAAGATTATATATAAAAACCCCTATACGGAAGCTATTGTCCGACAAAAAAAGTGACGCGTTCGCCCAGTCCGACACCCGAAACATGTCAATTTTGAGCCTTATGGTTTCGTGACTATAACCTGTCGGACAAAGGCACCACGTGATTCATTAATACTTTCTTAAATCATTTATATCTATGTCCGACAAAAATATGGACTGTCCGACAAGAAAAATGCAAAAAAGATGTTTTATTAGTGGTGCCTTTTTTCAGAATAATTATAGACTAGGAAGCATCTGTTTTCAGTTGGCTGTTATGAAGGGCACGTAATTTTTTTGTGAAAAATCCTTAAGAATAACATAAAGAACAGTAATTGAGGAATTCGCAGCCTGAAAAAGTTTAGCTAAATTTTTGGTGATTAATTTTGTGTAAAATTCCGAAGAAAATGACTTTTTGACTATTATTTTCTAGTTTTAGTGAAAAGTTCAAAAGAGATAAAAATTTTGTAATTAAGTTTTACATAAGATCTTACTATCTCACTCTTTATTGAACAAGTGCAAAATAATTTGCAAAATAATAACTGTTTTCTACCCTTCAATAAATACTGTAAAAACGAAATTACGACCACGTGAAATAATATGGAGCAAAACTGATGTATATAATACACTAATGAAACGGAGCAGCTGATGCCCTTCCTTCTTTCTTTACTCCCTTTCCTTCATTTGTACATGCTCTGTAGTACGACTTTCTTGGAAGAAAGATCACCGCAGAACACGGAGTAGTATTAGTATACTACTCCGTGCCGCGGAAATTTAAATTCCCATGAAGAAGCGATATTGTCATTATTTTATTAGTATAGAAAAAATAAATTACGGGTACAAGTATATAGCTTGAAAAGTACTTATTATCAAATAGTTGAATTTGTTAAAGAAATATAAAGAGATAATTATTTGATTAATGAATATTAATTCATCTAAATTATTCTAAATTATGACATTACTTCTTTGATTTCTACCTTTAGAGACATGCTAGTACAATTTTTCGCATAGAAAGTTGTTTATTCGTTGCTCATTTATCAAATTTAAATGAAAACTGAGCATTAATTACTAAGATATGTTTAATTAAACATGAAAAAATCTCGATTTTTCCCTCCGTTAAATTCCATTTAAGACCGTGTCAAACACGTAAAAATAGACATACTTATAATTCAAATCAAACACACGCTTGGGCTACAAAAATTGAACTGAGTACTTTTAGGACATTTATTAATCAATTCTCATAATTTGAATAAAAACTGATCGTTAATTTAGAACCTCCTATGATCTTAAAGTAAAGATTATAATAAAACGCATTAAAAAACATTTTTGCATAAAAAAAATGTCTTTTTTCCAGTTTTTCTAGATTTTGCGTCACTTTCTTTGTCGGACAAGTTTACCATGGTGTTTTACATACAATTTTTAAAAATTGTGCCAAAAATTGTAAGGGTTATAGTCACCAAACCATAAGGCTCAAAATTGACATGTTTCGGGTGTCGGACTGGGCGACGCGTCACTTTTTTTGTCGGACAAGTTTACCACGATGTTTTACATTCAATTTTTAAACTTTGTGCCAAAAATGGTAAGGGTTATAGTCACGAAACCATAAGGCTCAAAATTGACATGTTTCGGGTGTCGGACTGGGCGAACGCGTCACTTTTTTTGTCGGACAATAGCTTTCGTATAGGGGTCTTTATATATAATCTTCTCATTAAAATCAAAAACAAACGGGTTCTTATCACAAACCCTAAAGGCTGAAAAATTACGTGTTTGAGGGGTGCGTAAGGGTTAAAGCGCCGCTTCCATATAGGGCGATATGAATATTCTTGGTAGACTCGTCAAAAGGAACCCCCCCGAATAGGTTTTAAAAGGGTTATAATCATGAAGTCCATTTCATTGCTGGCCCAGGCACTAATACTCAACGTACATTTAAAAAAAAAATTACCCGTTTTATTTTTGTAGGATCCGTTTATCTGACGTCTTGCATTGAAGTATAAAATTGTACCTAAAGTAGTACCCAATGATTATGTTTTATCTGTTGCCTGATTAGCTGTAAAATCCGAATCTTGACTTTATTATTTACTTTAAAGAATGCGTAGTATCCTGCAAAGTTAATTGGTTGTTTTTAGCTGATTGGCTGATATAATAAAAAACTGTAATTGAGCATGAAAATTTCACATTTTAAATGAACGAAATAAAATATTTGCTGCGTAAAATTTCGTACATTGCCAATTTCCATGAACAAGCAACAGGTTAAGTCCGTAATCAGCAACTGATCACTAATGAAGACACAATTTGCATTTTGCGCGCACGCTAAGGCAAATGACCGGTCTTTTTGGCCTTCAAAGCTTTTGCAAAACGATGCAGATGCAGTGTAGTGTTGTAGTGTTAAAAACGAGGGTTTCAGCTTACCCACATGAATTCTGTCCAATTAACAAGAACCCAAACTGCAATAAAACTAATAATAAAACACACCAACATTTACAAGTTTCTTGGCGCTGTTGACAGAATTCAATTTACATTATTTTAACAAATCCACGTAAAACCACAACACCTCTTTCGTCTTATAGAAATAAATGATTATTTTAATCAACTGTGCCGTTCTCACGGCAGAAAGTATTTCTACTTATTTACCTTTTTTAGCATAAAATGGTTAAAATCTTACAAACAAATCACGCCTTGGAATTTAAAGTCCATGGCAAAGGCATTAATCATTTTGAAGTTCACATAGAAAGTATATTACGATTTATACAGGACAAGAATGTTTACAAGGGTAATATTTCCATCTAATAACTTCCGGGGCTAGGGCAAAGTCAGGCTGCAACCAACAGCTATTCCCCGCGTTGTGCCTCTCGACGAGCGCTGGATTACGAGTGACAAGTCTGGCGCGTTAAGTATAATATTTACATATTACCACAAAATGCTAGTTTTGGTTGCAGAAAAACCGACCAAGGGACAGGAATTCTGTATCAGCCATTATAAACCACTTGCAGATTGCAGTTTCGAGCTATTAGCTCTCGTCAGACAGGTAAGCAATGGCCGATACAAACTCTTAGAGCTGATATCTTAAGTGTACGGTGCGTTGTATTGCTACCTGTATTGTACTGACGAAAGGTTACCAACTTGAAGGTGCAGACTGGTTTTAGAAGAGGATTCAGAGACCGTTTACGTTCAGTGCTACGCATCTCTTGGACATACTTTTAAAATTAGGCCTATATTATGTACAATTTTCTGACGAATCTATTTCCGGAAGGCTACTTGCAATATAGGCTTGCGTTCATTCCCTATGTTAACTTATACCTCTTCTTGGCGATACACAATATTTAAAATTTTTCGAATATAACTCGTGCCATCTCGAAAACTATAAAAGCTATAAGGATCAAATTCTAGACGGAGGTTAAACAATGTATGGCGATTACGATAGCAGCGTTGAATTATTATTTTGTTTATTTATTCTCCAAGAAAAAATATAGAACGCGAGGCTGCTGAAACATTGTAGAGACAAATGTAGTATCGAGGTACTGCTTCTATTTCGAGAAATATTTTATTGATTGTTGAGCGGTATTGTAGTAAAAGTTCCAAATTTAATTTGAGTGAGAACTATAGACAACGCGGGTTGAGTAAGAGTCACTTTCTTCAAATTCGGCAACGTTGACACAAACATTCGTTTTTTATTTTATTTTAACGTCTTATTTATTCTAACGTCTTGGCAAACTTTAGTTAATACTATTCCACCACTTAATCAGGACGGCGAAAAGGGATACGGTCACCCATCTAAGTGACGGACTCTCCCATCATCATGACAAATGTATTCACTTATTATCTATACAATCATTGCCTTCCCGGATCGTGATCCGGAGCCAACCACACAACCACGTCGTGCAGCGTCGTGATGTTAGTGCAGTTGGACGGATCTCGACCGGTTTGGCTCAATAAGACTTAAATTAAAAACAAATAAGACTCCTGCCGCCTGTGGCGGCTTAAAACTATCGCTAAAATTAGGCATATTAAAAACCTAATTTTAAGGCACTGAGGTGAAAAACCGCTTAATCTATGATTTGGTGGTGAAAACACTGATTTAATTTTGTTTCTGAGATGGGGATGAACTCAATTGGAAAACCCCATTCAAGGCAATTTGCTCCAACAGTCTACTCGCCGTTAGAAATTTATAGTTTCAGGAAAGGAAAATTGAGTTTAAATTGTTGGAATTTTTACAAAGTTTATCGGTCTAAATTGAATTCTACAACAAACAGGACAGAATAACAAAAAATATAAACATATGACAAGAAGAAGAAAAGAGATAGATACAGAATAAAAGACATGGTGGTGAAAAGTGGACAGACTCTCCCGGCGTTGCTTAACTTTGCCGATCGAATTCTCACCACTGAAACCTTTACCTTTACCTTTTGAAACGTGATAATTTCTTAAGGGAAAGTAAAACGAATCATTGAATTTAACTTACTTTAATGATATACAAAAAATACACAAACAAAGCAGAACAATTGACATCAGGGTCGTGAGTAAACTTTACAAAAACTTTCGTCAAAATAATGATGTAAACAAATCATTAAAAGTCCAGCTGACATATAACAAAATACAAAGCAAAACTGAACACAAGAAGAATCCGTATACGGTAAATAATTAAACTAAACTAAACACGATCTGGACAGAGTGGTAAAACAAAGAATTCTTACTTTAACTTAAACAAGCTCAATTAAATTACATGAAGACACACAAAAGGAAATACTATAGACTGTACATAAAATTAATAACAAAAAAAGGCCCGAAAATTAATAATTTCGACATAGTTCGGCAGTTGAACACTATGTTTTTAAGCCCAAAACACACGGGGCGAGTTACGCAAACATAACTTTCACATAAAATTATTTACGCATTATAGTCTTCTCATGGGGTAAGAGGAGTCACGGTAATACTGGATACAATAAAGAATATTACTGGCCAATCGTGGAATGAGATATTGAAGCTATCAATAATTCTGCATTGTCGCAATTGACTTCAAACAGCAGCGTTTGCATCACGAGACGCATACATAATATTAAAGACTGTACTTAGAGCTAATTCGGTGAAAACATTGCCTTGCTGTAGCTATAGGCAATGGAACATAATAACACAGAACATATAAACTATAATAACTACTGTACTGATTCTATTCCCAGTTATTAATAAATATATACAGATATTTACAAATATATGGCGGTTTTTAATTCTTGCGGCCCTACACGGCCACCCGCCCCTGCGCTATCTTTTCAGCGTCTCCCTGCCAGAGTCGGCACGCATGTCGTCTACTATTCGCTAACTTGGTGGTACAAGCTACTACGCTATTGGTCAAGCATTTGTCATGACTAGCCGATAAAATTTAAACACGTATAATGCTCAGGCCAGTATCTTACAATTTAAATTTAAAATAATGAATAGAATAGTCGCGCGCTTTATCTAATTTAAGGTACTGAGTGTTCTTACAAAACGTGACCGTTACACTTTAAACATTTTTTATTTTGTTTAACTAGATAACATTTCATTCCTTAACTATAGATATTTCATGTGATACTTGATTTCATAATATATTTACTTTATTATACAACAAAGACAAATATACCACGCGCCGAATGGTATGGCACAGATCTTCTGTAGGAATGTTTTAGGAAGATAGAAAGCAATCAGGCATATTTAATAATCGATACCTATTTATGTATATTATTTTCGAAAAATTAAAAATAAACGTAGGTGAGTGGAAGCCACACCCACGAATGATGAATTTTATTTAAGGCAAAGAGGATTCTAATTATATACAGTGTGACCCATTTTGAATGGAAACACCCTTGTAAAAAATGTGTCTATTATCTGATTTTAACGGGGCTTTTTTTAAAAGATACGCCATCGAAAACTCTGAATTATGACAAAAATTTAGAGATAAATTTCAATTTTCAAGACCCGCTGTGATTTTTTTCCAATGTCAAAGATGGACAATGTATTGAATAATGACAGATAATAATAGGATGCCATGGAAAACAAATTTTAAAGTCAGACGTCAAATCTTTAAAATACGCATATACTCAGTGTATTTTGTCATTTAAATTATAAAATTGATCAATAATATATTAGTTTATTAGTTTGAAGGTAAAATTATGAATACTCTAAATGTAGCAGAAAAAATTGTCTCTTTTTGACATTGAAAAAAAATCATAGTTGGTCTTGAAAATTGAAATTCACCTCTAAATTTTTGTTATAAAGTGGAGCTTTCGATGGCCTATCTTTTGGAAAAAGCCCCGTTAATATCAGATAATAGACACAATTTTTAAAGGGTTGTTTCCATTCAAAATGGGTCACATTGTATATAGGACGCCACTGAAACCGGCACTGTACCTCGCCTCACAAATATGCCAGCTGCATAATATTATTTGGGAATAGACATGAACATAGGTTAAAAGCAGCTTATTATGCAATCAACTCCTAGATTCTTACAACAACTATTACTGTACTTATTATTTTTACACTTAAAAGTTGTTACATTTATTTGTTCCGATTTTGGACGTTTCGTGATTGTGACTGATGTTATACTCGTGAATGTTGATTAGTTTAGAGAATGGATCACTAGCATTTTCCCACGTAAACCACTGTTTATGTGGGAAAATGCTAGTACCTACACACTTGTAGGCACTTCGCTTTATATTCTGAATGAAGGTATCTTAAATTAGTGGCAATGTCCTCAAATCCATTTTGCAGTTTTTAAATAAATGTGGTCGTAACTTATCTAAACTATCTTCAAAATTGGAACGACCGCACAACCATTGAAAATGTAAGAAGCTACTATCGCAAATTGACACACATCCGCTTGTTGAAGACATTGTTTAAAATTATAGAAGAGTCAAAAGTCGACAAACTAGTTGCTGTTCCACAGATAAGTTTTTCCTAAAATGTGGAGAGGTGTCAAACATTTCGTAGCAATATAATTCTATAGACCCTGTTTATTGTTAGTGTTGGACATAAACAACTTCCACTCAAAAATAGTAATTTTACCTCTAAACTCGAATTCTGGCGATAATTTGGTTATCCGTCGGGCTCTTTCAAAATGTTTTAACCCATGTTCGTATCTATCCCCAACTAATATTATGCAGTTGGTGTATCCGTGAGGGTGGATAATATTTCCTATGTACTGGAAATATAAATCTTCTTCATACGTCCTGATATTTTCGGGGAAACTTTTTAACACTAAGTGAAAAATGACTGATTGACTGTTTTTTCTTCAGAAGGACATTTTTCGCCTGTCGAACTAATGGATTTTTACTTCCCTCGAATACCAAACGAAACTATTGTATTTGTGAAAATTCTCCTTCCAACATTTCTTAAAATTTTCACGTTTTAGATCATGTGGATTACGGAAATGATGGTCTCTCAACTCCGTCCATCTGAATATCGACATGTCGTCCGCCTGTTCGCGCTATATCTAAAAAACTGTTTAACGGAGGACAGTCAAATTTGGTATGTAGTTGACGCTACCTTCAGTGAAGAAGTGGATAGACTTTCACTGGAAAGTATCCAGGGTGAACCGTCTAAAGAGAAAACTGAAGAACATGTAACAGATGGCAATAATATCTGGCACATAGTTAACACAATTGGCAAGGAAGACCTGTATATTTCTAATGAAAAATGTACAGGGTGGTTATGCCAAGAAATAATTCAATTATGGTGGAAATTTGTAAGTGTAGTTACGGAAAGCTTCCACATTTGGCACCTTTTATCTATTTTTTTTTTATCGGATGACCACCGTGTATGTTTTTGTAACCAAAAATCATCGAGCTTTCTTTGTGTCAATAGTGATACTTACATTCCGATTATTATTATTCTCCTATGTTGTATCTTGATTGCTAATTTTTTAGAGTGACCACACTATATAAGAAATTCTGTGTAAATATCTTCACCGAATACTGCAGTTAAATTTGAAATATTTTTTAGTGTCCATATAGAACGTACATTCAAATTTGATTTTTGCTTGATTTCGAATTATCACTTGAGACGGTTCTAATCATTCTGAATATCGCTTTTCGTTCAGCGCCAAGTGCCTTGGGGAGAGGTACCGGATGACAATTTCCTCAAGTTTTATCAAATCCAAATAGTAATTTTAAAATTTTTTACCAAAATTTTGGCGAAGTAAAATAAGTATCATATAGTGAGGATACGATGCGATAGCGATAGCGAGTTGAAGTCGAGTTATTCTTCACTTCACATGTTGTGGGTACGTTTGCAAAAAATTAATTACACTTCAGAAGAATATTGCGAAATGATAATAATTAACTGTGAAAGTGGACGTAATTCCAAAGCTGCTGAGTGATTCGGTTTCCAGAAAGAAGACATCCGAATAGAAATGTTTTTAAGACTGATAAATCGTAAAAGAAACATAGGTAAGTTGGTTCCTGCGTAAGTATAAAAATGTAGATGGTCACCCACGAACAGTACGAATCCCGGAAAGCGAAGATGCTGATTCATACAATTGAAGTAGACCCTACGGATTATGTACGAAACGTAGCGTGAATGCTGAATATTCCAAAAAATATTCCAAAAAGTACAGCACATTGAATTTTGAAGGACCACAGATATCATACCTATCATTATACGCGTGTTCAAAATTTTATGCCGCAAGATTACCAGCCCAGTATAGATTTCTGCAATTTGATTTTAGAACAGGAACAGATGCCAGAGTTTTTGCTTAAGGTACTTTTCACGGATGAATCCTATTTCCCGTAAGAGGGAGCATTTAATAAAACAAGTGTCATATTTGGACCAACATGAGAATTCACACGCTTTCCAAATCTACATGCTTTGCGTTGAGTGCAAATCGGTTGACCAACTATTCTGCTTATAAATATTGCACGTTGGCCGTTTTTGCCTACCGGAACCCTGTATATGATCGGCGTGGCATAATGCAACAGCAAAGTGTAACTTTTATTTATTTTATTCATTTTACATAAAATAGAGCTATTTCTCTATGCCTCGGTCATCTGGTATAAAGAATTTTTGAATATCTTAGTTCCATTTTTCTTATGCAGTTTGACTTTTGTAAATAATCTATTGATGTCCGATTCATTTATTATTTATCTATCGTGTTTCAAAAGAACCTCGGAATATTGATTGATTACCTGAGCTACATTCAAAATAACAAGGTGAAAGACAACTTAAAAAACTAATCCTGTCCGGCAATAATATCTGGCACATAGTTAACACAATTGGCAAGGAAGACCTGTATATTTCTAATGAAAAATGTACAGGGTGGTCATGCCAAGAAATAATTCAATTATGGTGGGAATTTGTAAATGTAGTTACGGAAAGCTTCCACATTTGGCACCTTTTATCTATTTTTTTTTATGGGATGACCACCGTGTATGTTTTTGTAACCAAAAATCATCGAGCTTTCTTTGTGTCAATAGTGATACTTACATTCCAATTATTATTATTCTCCTATGTTGTTTCTTAATTAATAATTTTTTAGAGTGACCACACTATATAAGAAAGATGGAAATTCTGTGTAAATATCTTCACCGAATACTGCAGTTAAATTTGAAATATTTTTCATTGTCCATATAGAACGTACATTCAAATTTGATTTTTGCTTGATTTCGAATTATCACTTGAGACGGTTCTAATCATTCTGAATATCGCTTTTCGTTCAGCGCCAAGTGCCTTGGGGAGAGGTACCGGATGACAATTTCCTCAAGTTTTATCAAATCCAAATAGTAATTTTAAAATTTTTTACCAAAATTTTGGCGAAGTAAAATAAGTATCATATAGTGAGGATACGATGCGATAGCGATAGCGAGTTGAAGTCGAGTTATTCTTCACTTCACATGTTGTGGGTACGTTTGCAAAAAATTAATTACACTTCAGAAGAATATTGCGAAATGATAATAATTAACTGTGAAAGTGGACGTAATTCCAAAGCTGCTGAGTGATTCGGTTTCCAGAAAGAAGACATCCGAATAGAAATGTTTTTAAGACTGATAAATCGTAAAAGAAACATAGGTAAGTTGGTTCCTGCGTAAGTATAAAAATGTAGATGGTCACCCACGAACAGTACGAATCCCGGAAAGCGAAGATGCTGATTCATACAATTGAAGTAGACCCTACGGATTATGTACGAAACGTAGCGTGAATGCTGAATATTCCAAAAAATATTCCAAAAAGTACAGCACATTGAATTTTGAAGGACCACAGATATCATACCTATCATTATACGCGTGTTCAAAATTTTATGCCGCAAGATTACCAGCCCAGTATAGATTTCTGCAATTTGATTTTAGAACAGGAACAGATGCCAGAGTTTTTGCTTAAGGTACTTTTCACGGATGAATCCTATTTCCCGTAAGAGGGAGCATTTAATAAAACAAGTGTCATATTTGGACCAACATGAGAATTCACACGCTTTCCAAATCTACATGCTTTGCGTTGAGTGCAAATCGGTTGACCAACTATTCTGCTTATAAATATTGCACGTTGGCCGTTTTTGCCTACCGGAACCCTGTATATGATCGGCGTGGCATAATGCAACAGCAAAGTGTAACTTTTATTTATTTTATTCATTTTACATAAAATAGAGCTATTTCTCTATGCCTCGGTCATCTGGTATAAAGAATTTTTGAATATCTTAGTTCCATTTTTCTTATGCAGTTTGACTTTTGTAAATAATCTATTGATGTCCGATTCATTTATTATTTATCTATCGTGTTTCAAAAGAACCTCGGAATATTGATTGATTACCTGAGCTACATTCAAAATAACAAGGTGAAAGACAACTTAAAAAACTAATCCTGTCCGGCAATAATATCTGGCACATAGTTAACACAATTGGCAAGGAAGACCTGTATATTTCTAATGAAAAATGTACAGGGTGGTCATGCCAAGAAATAATTCAATTATGGTGGGAATTTGTAAATGTAGTTACGGAAAGCTTCCACATTTGGCACCTTTTATCTATTTTTTTTATGGGATGACCACCGTGTATGTTTTTGTAACCAAAAATCATCGAGCTTTCTTTGTGTCAATAGTGATACTTACATTCCAATTATTATTATTCTCCTATGTTGTTTCTTAATTAATAATTTTTTAGAGTGACCACACTATATAAGAAAGATGGAAATTCTGTGTAAATATCTTCACCGAATACTGCAGTTAAATTTGAAATATTTTTCATTGTCCATATAGAACGTACATTCAAATTTGATTTTTGCTTGATTTCGAATTATCACTTGAGACGGTTCTAATCATTCTGAATATCGGTTTTCGTTCAGCGGCAAGTGCCTTGGGGAGAGGTACCGGATGACAATTTCCTCAAGTTTTATCAAATAGTAATTTTAAAATTTTTACCAAAATTTTGGCGAAGTAAAATGAGTATCATATAGTGGGGATACGATGCGATAGCGATAGCGTGTTGAAGTCGAGTTATTCTTCACTAGATTATATGTTGTGGGTATGTTTGCAAAAAATTAATTACACTTCAGAAGAATATTGCGAAATGATAATAATTAACTGTGAAAGTCGACGTAATTCCAAAGCTGCTGAGCGATTCCGTTTCCAGAAAGAAGACATCCAAATAGAAATGTTTTTAAGACTGATAAATCGTAAAAGTAACATAGGTAAATTGGTTTCTTCGTATAGAAATGTAGATGGTCACCCACGAACGGTACGAACCCCGGAAAGTGAAGATGCTGTGATTCATACAATTGAAGTAGATCCTACGGATTATGTACGAAACGTAGCGCGAATGCTGAATATTCTAAAAAATCGGTAAAGGTCTTTACACAGAACTTCCCTCGTTATTTATGCATGGCGGTCAATCTAAAAAATTAATAATTACGAAATGGCATTGAGAATAATAATCGGAATATAGTTATTGCTATTATTACAAAGAAAACTTGATAAGCCTTGGACAAAAAAAATTACAGATTGCTCATCCAACAGCAAAAGCTCAATACTAAATAAGAGGTGCCACATATGGCAGGCTTGCGCAAATACCTTTACAAATGTCCACCATGACTGAATTATTTCTTGGGATGACCACCCTGTACATTTTTCAATAAAAGTATAATAGGTGTATATGTCAGATATTATTGCCATCCGTCACATCAATCCAACATTCGCGCATTGGAGTGGAAGTATAGTGGTGGTTAAAAAATTTCATTTTTATTTTAATTTTTCAAAAATGTTAAAAAAAAAATTAAAATTTTTTCTTCTGAAATAGGTTTAAAATGTCAAACGTAGAAATTTTTAATTTAAGCAAAAAGGGAAGTTTCCGTCTATTCTATAATAGTGGTAAAAGAAGTTTAAGATTTAAAAATTACATATTTTTTTTAAATAGGTTTAGAATGTCATGAAACGTGAAACTTTTAAATTTGAGTAAAAAAGTTTCCATCTATTCTAGTGTTAATTTTTTTCCAAACTGGTAACAAAATGTTGCAAAATTTTTTTTTCCGAAATTGGTTTGGAATGTCATGAAACGTGGAAATTTTAAATTTGAGCAAACCAAATTTTTCGTCTATTCTATAGTAGTGATAAATAGATTAAAAATGTTTTCAAATTTTTTTTAAAATTTTTCAAAAACATTTTTAAATTTGTTTGAATAGTTTTAGAATGCCATGGAAACGTGAATAGTTTAAATCTGAACAAAGAAAAAAAATTATATCTTAGTGGTAAAATTTTTTAAAAATAGTAAACAAAATTTCTAATTTTTCTTTTAAATAGATTTAGAACGCTATGAAACGTGGAAATTTTAAATTTGAAGAAATAAAAAAAAATCCGTCTATTTTAGTGGTAAAAAAATTTCAAAAATGGTAAAAAAAAATTTCAAAAATTTTCGAAATTTTTTTTTTCTGAATCAGGCTTAAAATGCCATGAAACGTGGAAATTTTAAATTTGATGAAAAAAAAAATATCATTTTAGTAGAAAAAAATTTTTCAAAAATGGTAAAAAAATTTTATTTTTTTTTAATAGTTTTAGAATGCCATGAAACGTAGACATTTTAAATTTGAGCAAAAAAAATTTTTTCATCTTGGTAAAAAATTTTTCAAAAATGTTGGTGAAAAAAATTTTCAAATTTTTTTTTTTCAGAAATAGGATTAGCGTGTCATGAAACGTGGAAATTTTAAATTTGAACAAAAAATTTTTTTTTTATCTTGGTAAAAATTTTTTCAAAAATGTTGGTGAAAAAAATTTTCAAAATTTTTTTTTCCCGAAATAGGATTAGCGCGTCATGAAACGTGGAAATTTTAAATTTGAGCGAAAGAAAATTTTTTTCGCTATTTATTCCGTTTAGGCGGTCCACCCTGTATATTTTCCAGTGAAATTTCTACCATTTCTGCGCTGACAGTAGCGTCAACTACCTTCCAAATTTCACTGCTCTCCGTCAAGTAGTTTTTTAGTAAATGCACCAACAGACAGACAGACAGGCAGACAGACTGACGGAATTGAAAAACCTATATTTTCGTAATTTACGTGTTCTGAAACGTCAGAATCCGTAAAAATCTCGGAGGGTGATTTTTTCTCGAATACAATACTTCCCTTCGGTATGCGAGGGAAGTAAAAATATCCCAAAAAGTACAGCACATAGAATTTTGAAGGACAACAGATATCATACCTATCATTATACGCGTGTTCAAAATTTTATGCCACAAGATTACCAGCCCAGCATAGATTTCTGCAATTTGATTTTAGAACAGGAACAGATGCCAGAGTTTTTGCTTAAGGTACTTTTCACGTATGAATCCTATTTCCCGTAAGAGGGAGCATTTAATAAAACAACTGTCATATTTGGACCAACATGAGAATTCACACGCTTTCCAAATCCACATGCTTTGCGTTGAGTGCAAATCGGTTGACCAACTATTCTGCTTATAAATATTGCACGTTGGCCGTTTTTGCCTACCGGAACCCTGTATATGATCGGCGTGGCATAATACAACAGCAAAGTGTAACTTTTATTTATTTTATTCATTTTACATAAAATAGAGCTATTTCTCTATGCCCTGGTCATCTGGTATAAGGAATCTTTGAATATCTTAGTTTCATTTTTCTTATGCAGTTTGACTTTTGTAAATAATCTGTTGCAGTCTGATTCATTTATTATTTATCTATCATGTTTCAAAAGAACCTCGGAATATTGATTGATTACCTGAGCTACATTGAAAATAACAAGGTGAAAGACAACTTAAAAAACTAATCCTGTCACAACAATACGACCTACAATGTCCTTAGGAGATAGACGAAGAAAAATTACCCAGGCAATTTTGTCACATTATTGTCATTCAAATGAATGAGAATTCATTCGATCCAGCTACAGACCATTTGACGCCCAGTGGGTTTGTTATGAATGTATTTATTATCAACACATTCGTCCCACGAGAAATTGATTTTTTCAGTGCATTATTAGGTTACACGGTAACATTTGGCGGCGAATGTGCAAATGGATGTGGTTATTAAATCATAATGAAAGCAACGAGTCAGCAGACATAGTCTGTACTAAAGTAAGATATATAAACAGAGACTTACACTTATACAGGGTGTTCCACTTAAGACCCCCGAAACTATTTTCTCGATAACTAAAAGAGATATTTAAATTTTACAAAAGATATTCACAAGAATATACAGAAAGAATATATTTCAGTTTGGCTAATTAGGTTCATTATTTGATTTAGTCTTAATAAAATTGCTTCTACACCTCATAATAATCTGTAATCTACTAAAATATATTCTCAGGGAAATTGTCGAATATTTCCCGTGTCTAAGGTAAATCCTTGAAGATTTCATTGGATGTCAATAAGATAATGCGTCATTGTCGGAGGATTTTAATCACCTGACAGATGAGGACGATTCTCGGAGAAGTTTTGTTTCATTGGAGAAGAAAAGCAATGTGTGTATTTTTGATAATTTATTCCACACTAAGTTACTAAATAAATGTAATAATTTAATACAGTTTCATGAAATTGTGTCATAAAAATATTAAACTATGTATATCAATTAAAAAATAGATTGATATATACAAACTTCTATTCTGATAATACAGGTCAGTCAAGAAAATATGTAGTCAAATCGGATATTCTATTTATTCGCTGGCACATGAAAGCCTTTAAGATGTTCAAGAGGAGAGGGATATATGAATAATATTCTGAGTTGTTCCTTGCACAACGCAAAGTCGGAGAACTTTGCGTTGTGCAAGGAAAAGACAAAAAACAGAACAATGAAATTTTCTTTGTATTGCATGCTTTTTGAGAGTGAACGCTGCATAATTGTAGAAGATAGACTAAAATTACCTATAGCTGAATTTGTAAAAGGATTAATAGGAACAAACAAGCTAACCATTATACTCTTCGCCGATTTACTCCACTTTTTATATAATTGTTGCAAATTCTATGTGATACTCTTCGTAGTTTCTTTCTCAGTGGTATTAGTTTTAGACATTTTCTGTTTAATTACAAAACATACAAAAAAATATATTTTTTTACATTTAAATAATTCATAACTTGTTTATTTATTGATCGATATTGTTCAAAAACAACTGAGTTCTGCCTCTACCTATCACTAACTTATTGTACAAATTTAAATACAATCAGACGTTTGGTTCTTAAGTGATCGTATTTACAAGAAACGCGACGGGCGGATAGACAGACAGATCGACAGACAGGCAGAAGGAGGACAAAGTTGTTCAGAATTCGATCACCAACACAATAATATGAAATTTTTTTCTCTACGAACAATATTACCGGTTTTAGAAATGTGCCGATCGAATGCAATATACTCTTCGTCTCATATTTGCGAAGAGTATAATAAGTGACAGTACCATCTTCAATACTTGAAGATTTAGTGAGCAAAGAAAAATTGAAATTTGCTTTAGAACAAAAAATAAAGTTTGACATACAAATATTGTGAACGATTTTCTTGCAAAGGGTACTTAAAAAAGAGGGTGTCATTTTGCAAAAATTAAATTAAATTTAATTTCGTCATAATTGCATTAGAATTGGTGGTAAGAAATCTTCGGAGTAGCTGACACTGAATCTGATATCAAAAGTTAAAAATTCAAAATGACGAATCCAATAGTGGTGCCATAATTACTAAACTTTTGCAGATTTATGTAACATTGCTATATGGGGATATCGGAATTCTATGATAACGAGTCTAATGTTAAAGTTAAAAAATTCAAGGTGGCGGATATTTCCGTTTACATTATTTTAATGCATTATATCTGTCTTTATAAACCTATCCATCTACTCATACACGTAATATATGGCTGTAACTGCGGAGCCATTTATACAACACCATTCATAAACCAATAACCATTTTGTGCTATTTACTCTTTATATTTGATGACATCTTGATCGGGAGAGAAAACAAAAGGAAGCAATATATCAGGATCAGAAAAGATTTGCAAATTAACTGAAAATCTATCCACGCATGTTCTGTCTGATACATATTTCTTTTAAGAGGGTAATGAAAGATTCAAACAAATATCTTAAAGCAAAGTAATTTTTAATTACCTATTTTCATTCGCAGTTCATCGTCGTATTACGAAGTTTTATAGGTTATGTTTCGTACTTAGTACTTAAGTACTCTTTATAACAGTTCCTTGTACTGTCACCGGTTTAGGTGCGGGCACTCGATCGACGAAGTTAAGCTACGTCGGTCGGGTCCAGCGCATGGATGGGTGAGTTCTCGTTCAGGTACGTCAGTCTATGTCATGAGCTGAATAGCCTTGGCTGGACTGAGACGACTTGGCGAGACAATAAAAACAAGGACTGATAACTTTACCAAGGAGCTATTTATCAACAGACTCGAAGTCTTGTGAGGACCATGTCTGGATAAGGAGCCCTAAGGTATAAAATGGAGTACTACAATAGACCTATACTGGTCGCAGTAGGCAAGGCCAATCGCCAACTCCTCCATCTAAAATCTAAAAAAAAATCTAAGTACTCTTTATAGTGTCGAACAAAAACACTCAAATAAAACTGAATTAGACAGATAAAACACATTAAAAAGTGTTAGAAATATTTCCTACATTCTCTAATAGTTTATATCATTTGATGTAGATAAATTAACTGATATTCCAAGCTTGTTTTTAGTTTGCACCTAATAATGACATAGGTAAAGTCAGATTTGTTCGTAATTTTTGGTATGGCAGCCGGAAATAGTAATGTAGTAATTATTTGAATATATTAAAGAAAGACATTGGGGATTAGGGCCCCTTATTAGACGTCCTTTTTTAATCCCGATACCAGTCCACAGTTAATGTCAAAATGAAACATATACGGGATATCCACCTGTCCTCCTTTCGAGGGATATCCTGAGACATCTTAAATGTGCTATATATTTCTCTATCTTCTTTACGTACAGGGATATTCAGGTACTTAAATTTGACATCCCACATCCCGATTTATATAATATAAATCGGGATATGGGATGTCAAATAATTGCCACACAGCACAATCATTGTGTTGTGTGGCAATTATGCAATGAAATCATCGTCGTCCAGTAGAGCTAAGATAAGGTAAAGTAAATGAAATTTGGAAATGAGCTACAAATAGATGCAGGTTTATGGAAGGAGTATTTATAAATTAAAAAGGTTGTAAAAAGTGGAACAAACTATACAAGCAAAAATTTGGAAACTTTGGATTTGTATTAATTCAATCATGTTTATGATGAGTTGCATTATATGGATAGAAAAATTATTGAAAAAATTATTTTAATATTACTTTTAAGGAAATATTAAAATAATCTAAACTTATAAAATAAATATGTGAAAATATGGCAAACAACTTATTTATTTAATTACAACGGCAAAATTAATTAGTCTACCCACATGATATTAACTTATATTTTCTATAATTCTTAGAAACGAACAGTTTCATTACTAAAATAAGTTAAATTATTGTATAGTGCCTCAAACCTAACTATCATGGTAGGCATGTATAACGATAGTTGAAATTTTATTATGTACTTGGTGTACCTGTGTTGACATTAAGAGTTGGTATTAATACAAATCTGTTGAAAGAGTAATGTACTAACTTCTAATTAACACATCCGTAATAAAAATAATTCAAAAATGGATTAGTATAAATTGTAATATCTTGGAGCGCCATCTGCAATGAGTAATCAGTTAAAGATGTACAAGTTTCGAATGGTGTGGCGAAGAGCGGCGTGCTTTTCCAGACTTTTTCTTAACGACACATAATGCAGAACACTTTAAACTATAGTCTCTAAAAGAAATATATTTTATCCCGATTTTTAATTTTTTGAATTTTTGACAACTCTACCTGGATTGGCCCCCACTATGAGTCAACCGATATCACTTAATATCGATATTAGGTGAGAAGGTTCAATTAACTCGGTGCCGGAAACATTTGATTACATAATTTTAGTGATCGTTTCTTTGGAGGCGTTTCAATTTTATTAATAATTTTTTTATCTTTATGTTAGTCTTTCTATTGCAATAAAATTATTAGAATATACTGATTTGTGTTGGGTACTGAGCTCACATGTTTAAACTGTATCAGTATTTTTACAGCGTCCTTCACTGAATAAATTGAATCAGATATAATATAATTTAGTAAAGTGTAGGTTTGACACATTCTATGATTTATTATTTTTTTACAATCCGTCGCTTCAATGCGTAGATCATATTAAAAAATAGAGAATAAGTCTGTCCAGACAAATTGAATACAAATTATTAATGGCCACAGCTAAAAAAATAATAAGGTGAAAGTCGAGTGGGTAAGTTAGATTTTAGAAGCTGTTACATTTTAATTACTACTAAAAAAAGAACTTAATGATTTCTAGATGTAGGTGTCGTATTAGATTTATTATCCTTTATCAAGTCGCGTTCTCATAAATCTAGTAATTTTTCAAGAAAATAAAAGGACAATAACCACGGAAACATACACGAGATATAATTTTATATTTACCTACACGCCACGATTTAATTGAGCGATAACAAAAGTAATAAAAAACACAATATAGTAATAATGTTACAACAAGACAAGGTGTGTTTCTGTAAAGAAACATTATAACTGTACGGAATTCAAGTAAAAATTGGAAAAACAAGCCAATTTAAAAAAAATCTATTTAGCTGTGAGTTGATCATAAACTCATTGATTCGTTTTTGATTGATTAGCTAGGGTACGGTAGGCACTGGTGCCACTTCCAGATATACTGTCGGATTCGATTTGGGACATGGTTGTTACCAGCAGTGAAAGCCACGCCACGCATGGTGCAGAAATACAGGATGGAAAGCGAAAGTGTTTATGAGATGCTTCTTTTAAGTTTCGGTATATGATCATCTCATTGCATTTATTCTCCTGAGTCTTTTGTTTTTTCTGTTTCTGAATCTGGCAGTGTGTACATTCTTGATATTCATCTATTGTGTTTCTTCTTTTGCTTTGCTGTTCTTTCCACAGTGTATGTTCATTTCCTAGTTTGTTCAAAATCCTCTCGATTACTGTTGTCTTAGCGCTTTCTTTAATAGGTGTGCCGTGTCCCGTCTTTGGACGTGTCTGCAGTACTTCATTGGGTATAATTCTACTCTAATAGTTAGCTTTCCCCTCTAGTAATGCTGACTTCTTGAGTCGTTTCTGTGGTTTTCCTGTTTTTGTAAATAGTTGGACGATGTCCCTTTCAGATATTCTCAGACTTCTTCTATTCGCTTTTGTCGTTGCCACGTTCTTGACTCTACATGTCATTGTGAGCAGTAAGATGGTTTTATGTATCTCTATAGTCAGACTCCATGGTGGTTCATTTTCTTCAATGAAAGGTGACTCTGTAGACCGTTTTGATTCTTTCCTTTACTGTTTCCCTCCATTTTAGTTGATTCGCTAGATATGTTCGTAGGTATTTCATTCTATTCATGATTCTCAGGGTGTAGTCCTCTATTTTGCATTCTTCCCCGCTGCTAGACTCATTTCATTCAATGGGTCGTGCATAATTATTAAGCTCTTCTTTAGGTTAATTCTCATTCTACAGGAGTCCAAATGTGGTTTCAGATTTCCTAGATGTTTGACTCTTCCTCAGTGATGATGAGGAGATCGCTGGTGCATAAGAGCACAATATGAGGCCTTATTGTTTCAGCGCTTTCACGGAATTTCTGTAGCACTTGATCTAGGACTGTGTTGAATTGAATTGATCACAAACTCGTGCACCATAAAATATTCAAATGTAAAATATAACATGTTATAGCAAAAATCCCAACCTACTGCGATTTCGTACATACGACAGGAAGGAATGAGGATATGACATACATTTTCTGCCCAGGGCTGTATTAGATATTCTCTTTTACAGAGTTGTATTGGACCACGGTTTGAGGAATAAAATAAAGGTAGGATTGACAAACAAACGTAAACGAAAGCTATCCCTCTAGAAAACAAAATCGGTTAAGGTATTTACACATAACTGTCCTCTTTATTCATACAGGTTGGTCACTCTAAAAATTGTTCATGAAGAAACGACATAAGAATATAATAATCGAGATGTAATTATCACTGTTGCTACAAAGGGTGCCAAATATGGAAACTTTGTGTGAACACCTTTACAAATCTTCCATAGTTGAATTCTTTCTGAGGATGACCACCTTGTATATTTAAAAGCATAATAGGTGTCTTCCTTACCAATTATTTTAACTATATGCTAAATATTGTTGCCAATTGTCACATTACTTTTGACATTATGTATTGTCTTTAAGTGATCTACTTTGTATATTTTCCAGGGAAAGTCTACCCACTTCTTCGCTGGCAATGACGTCAACGACCTACCAAATATGACTGTTTACCATCGAATAGTTTTTTAGATATAGCACCAACAGACACAACAGACAGACGGACGGACGGACAAACAGACGGACGAAATTGAAAAACCTTATTTTCGTATACTTCCCTTCGGCAAGTGAGGGAAGTAATAAAAAAACAATAGAAAAAATAAAATACTTAAATAAACAAACATATACAGAGCGACTTGGGAGGAAAGTGCTACACTCCGAGGAGCGTACACTGTACATAAGTGCGTGGTTAACACCCAATAGTTGTAATCCGCTTTTCTGTCTTCCAATTATGGCGTCATAGACCCCATTTATTAAAACAATTTTTTTTTACGAACAGCTCATATCGCTTTTTGTATGTTTAATCAAGTGAATTGTCAAATATTAACTTTTTATTTTTGATTGATTGTTTACGAGTTTATAAAAGTGACACATAATGCCACACATCTACTAGCATCTTGAATATGCAAATATGGTGTTTGTTTACGTTTTTATATGAGAATGCACTCACAATAGCATCAACAGGACCCGTAACTTTCATCACTGTTTTGTCGAAAATCCACATTCAACAGTAGAAACAAATTATATCCTTAAACATAAGAAATTATCAGCACGATAGAACTTCTCTACATTCTGCTTATATGATCACTCAGCATTTAAATACAGTTTTTCCAGGACGATTGATTAATCGCAGGCGAGGTCTCCTGATTTTATACCGTTGGACTTCGGTTTTGCGAATGGATGACAAGAAAATTACATAAATCTAAAGTGCACAATCAGGACGCATTATTTCAAATCTTAGACAAATGAACATCCAGATGATCGTCTGATGGCATCACGCTGTCTGTCGCGGGTGCTTTTAGGCTCACAGCTTCACCACAACTTTCTCCCATCAGCTCTTGGTGACATCACTTTAACGCTTTAGAGAGCAAATTGTTTGTTCCTTGTGCTATCTGGTCTTTCTTCAACCGTCAACTGTTCTATATCGTCCTATCTTTGGCTTATATCGCCAAGAATCGAGAGGATTCGAAGAATACGATGGTGGATAGTAGATTTGAAGAATCTCATGGAATTGAGATAGGCTATCCCGGGAATTCATAACAAACGTCTCCAAAATCATATCTCGAAGATATCAATTTGAGTCTATACCGGTCAATACTTCAGAGCCGTGATGAGAGGGGGAGAAAACTAGGGCGTTGACAAGTCTGACCTTTGTAAGTTTTGTGATATTTTATTAACTGAGTTATCCTTAATGTGTCGTTAACAAATAGACGGCTTTCAATTCCTCGTCTACAATCACAATTTTCGTTGTGTAATAATTCACATTCAAACTCTAATCAATAGCAAACTATAAAGCTTGTGTCTTGGAATAGTATACAGAATATTAAAAACAATCACATAAATCACGTAAAAAAATGACATAATATGCAAAATAGAAGGTTTGTAATGCGTATTTGTATCACGCGACGATATGGAATATGCTTTCCTTATATCTTATAGGCAATTCACAACGGACGTAGTAACAATGTACAAATCGGAATGTTTTTAACTTTTTAAATTCATAGTTCTCAGTTGCTCACAGTTGTATCATTATACTCTTCGCAAATACAAAACGAGTGTATTGAATTTGATCGGCACATTTCTATAACCGGTAATATCGCTCGTAGAGAATTTTTTTTATATCACTGTGTTTGTGATCGAATTCTGAACAACTTTCAATATGTCCACCCCTCAGTCACGTTTCTTGTAAGCATGATA
The DNA here is from genome assembly GCA_963583905.1 of Stenurella melanura. Classification (NCBI taxonomy): domain Eukaryota; kingdom Metazoa; phylum Arthropoda; class Insecta; order Coleoptera; family Cerambycidae; genus Stenurella; species Stenurella melanura. Next base: position 203,707,363 of record OY757309.1, read on the forward strand.
ACTTAACAACGAAAAGTCGGATTGTAGTGAAAGTTAGTGTCCTAGAGGAGGAACCCTATTGTTTTTGAATGAAGTGGATCAATAAATAAAGTTATGAATAATTTAAGTTTGAAAATATATTTTTTTATGTTTTGTAATTAAACAAAAAATGTCGAAAACTAATATTATTTGCAAAAAAACTGAGAGGAGTATCGTATAGAATTTACAACAATTATATAAGTGCAGTAAATCAATGAACATGGTCAGCTTATTTATTTATCAATTAGTAAAATTTCGACAGTATTAATAACGAATTTAAAATAAATACAGGGTGTCCCAGAATTCAGTTCCAGGACCAAAAGCTGGGATTTCTGAGTTCATATTGGGCGCGCATAACTCAACTTACCTTAGTCCAAAAATGCATCCCTGAGGAAGTACATCCTCTTAAAGTGAGACAGAAGAAAACATTCTTTTACAATCATTTCTGTTATATTGAAGATAAAATTTTCATATTTTGGTGGGATCCATATCACTATAAGTACTGTGTAAACTTGACAACAACCAAATGCCTTTTGTTTCTCAATTTTTTTTCATAATAATTTATATTTGATTGGCTATATTTATTTAATCGCCCTGTAAAATTACGAAATACTTGATTATTTTTACAGAACATTGAAATGTCTGCAAAGGGTGCTCTAATAATTTTTTGTAATATTAATAAAATACAAGGAATTATCGTTTTCCCCTCCATTTGTATTTAACATTTATTTACAATTCTAGAAAAAAATGTTGTAATAACAAAAAATTTCAGTTTATTCTAAAAAATACATTAATAACAAATGCTCCACATGACGGGCTGTTTCAGTGCACAAATTAATACTTTTATAATTTTGTGTAAAATGTCAATGAAAAATCAAGAATTCTAATTTTTTTCTCTATAGGTCATAGGTGCTTGTGAAACAGGACATCTGTCGCGTTTGAGAAACAAAAGATATTTAGTTGTTATCAAGCTTACATAGAATACTTAAAGAGATACAGGTCCCATGAACACTTGAAAATTTTATCTCTAATATAACGGAAATTATTGGAAAATATGTTCTCTCTTTCTTTAAGAGAATGTACTTTCCCAGGGATGCATTTTTGGACTAAGGTAAGTTGGGTTATACGGGCCTAATATGAACTCAGGAAGCATAGGTTTCCGTCCGGAAATTCAATTCTGGGACACCCTGTATAGCGTACAATTCCAAAGTAAAGCACAAATCCCTCCTAGTTGAGAGGTATTCTTAAAATTTATAATCCTCAATATATTACTATTTTATTATTGTGTATTTTGCTGTGTAAGTATGTCTTACACCACATTGATTAAATCTCTTGTACATTTGTCTCTAGTAGAAATGCCTGAAAACTATTATATAGACTTACTTACTGCATGCTCCGTATTGGTACTAAAGAAACCTACATATTTAAGTTATTAGAAATATAAAGTGAATATATTTATATGTAACAATGCCAATACATTGTGCTTTCCCAGAACTTGCGTGCATACAAACACATTTTTTGCACGCATACACAATAATGCTTTATGAATACATAAGTTATAATCATCCCGCATAATATTTTCTATAAATTATAAGTTATGTTAAGTAATATATAAATATGAACCTTAACGCAAAATATAAACGTAGAAGGTATAATCATTTTTAGGCACGGTTTTAAACAATTTTTGTTTAAATACTGTGTTAATAACAATTCGTGCAGAAAAAATGAAGCTAAAAATCGGAATAAAGAAAGTGCCTGGGAAGGGGATTCTCTTTGCTGAAATCTAAAGTACATATAATGCAGGGTGTTTCATGAGGAACTATACATATTTCCAGGGGCGGTAGAGGACCACTTGGGCATTCAGGAACAGTCATTGAAATTTATTTTCCTGTCGCTCTTAATTTCTGAGTTACAGGGTGATAAGCTGATTTTGGCCTAAATTTATTTTGGCAAGAACGTCCTTACTATTGATCGGATTTTGTTTAAATTTTAGATACTTTATACACTTATCACAGTTGATAGATGGCTATTACACATTATTCTTTAATAGGGTATTTTCATTAATCTGAGATGAAAGTGGAAATGCTTATATTTGAAAAATGCATATTTTTTAAATATTTTTGGCACAGAAAAAAATATGTTATATAAAGCTATAAAATTATAATTTTAATTAGAAGTTTCAATTTTTAATAATGACGTCACTAAGCGAAAACTAGGTAAATCACCAAAAAACTATTGGCAACACTGACACCACACTGTTAATCTGGTGACAGTGGTGTGACTCATTAATTTTCAACATTTTGTTTGTTTAGCTATTTGTTTGAAAACATTCTATACAAGCATACAAATATGGAAACTAATTACGTAGAAGGTAGATCAGATAATTTACCTGCCATAGATCCTTTTATGATATCTGTGTTTTTTGTGAACAATATGAACTTTTTAAGTGCAGAAATTAAGGGTGTAAAAAATGTGAGGTTAGTATACAGTTTCTATTTATATATTTTCATTGCTTTATTTTCTAAATAGTTTTAAGTAATTAATTATATTATGTATGTAGAGTGATTTGATAAGACCTGTTGTAATTATTTTAGAGCAGCAAGAATGGAATATGGAGATCAAGCTGTAGGTTATGTACAGCTGAAAAGAGAAGCAAATATTTGCATTGTAAAAGGCAAAATTACCCCTGAATATAAAGTTAGGAGCAAGTCGTATGATGTAACTATAAAAGTAGATGAAACAAATGATAAAATTTTATCTTCAGAGTGTCACGATTGCACCGCTAGTTGTGGTAAGTTCGCTACAGCTAACAAGTTAAATCTCCAAAACAAATAACATGTATTTGTAGGTGGATGTAAACATGCTATTGCTTTTGTATATTGGCTATTACGGAGATCGGAAGAACCTAGCCCTACATCAGTTGCATGTTATTGGAAAAAAGCAGCTCTGTCAAAAGTAGGCACAACTATTAAAATGATGAAAGCCTCTGACCTGAAAACAGGTGAAGCAATGAACTTCTCTGAAAAAAAAGGTTTTCTTGATAAAGTAGTTGAGAAAGGAAAAGAACAACGTTGTGGTGGAAATTTATTAAATTATTTTACACCTCAAACATCTATTAAAAAACTTTCTCTGCATTATCTTTGCTTCAATTATTTTAAAACTCAAAGTAATGCTGATGTCAACGATTTTATAGAATATTGTAAAAATGAAATGTCTGAAGCAGTATGCAGTGTTGCGGCTCAAGAAACAATGAATCAATACAAATGTCCACTTTGGTATGAGTTACGTTACGCAAGAATAACTGGATCGAAAATTTATGAAGCATCGGTATGTAAAGTATCTAATGGTGCACTATTTGAACAAATTATGGGAGCATGTAGCTTACCAGATACAGAAGCCATGAAACGAGGACGACAACTAGAAGAGGAGGTTCTTCAAATCGTTGCACAGAAATATAAAATAAAATTAAAGAAAACAGGATTATTATTGGATAAAAGTAAACCGATGTTAGGGGTTTCACCTGATAGTATTTGTGAAGGTTATGTTATCGAAGTTAAATGTCCTAGTTCGGAGAAAAGTGTTAAAAATTATATTAATAAGGAGGGAAACGTAAATAAAAAATATTTAGCACAAATTCAGTTGCAAATGATGTTTTGTAAAAAAAATTACGGATTATTTTGTGTTGCTGCAGCAGATTTTGAAACAACAAAAAACGTCACCATATTAGAAATAAGCTATGATGAAATTTTCATCCAAGATATTATTTCAAAATCAATTATGTTTTGGAAAAATGCAATATATCCTGCTCTTGTGAAATAAATATTTTTAATGAAATTTTGGTGTCATTTAAAATCATTTTAATAGCCTCAAATTATATTTGTGGTGTAACCTATAGAAAATAAAACCAATTTTTTTCTACGAAAATGGTAATTTTTCAAGTCCATATGAAAATGAATTTTTTTACTGTAAAGATATTTTCAGAAGTGAGAATGAAATTGTCAAATTTATAGTTCTAATAATGGATAGATGAAACATTTTCATTTAGTAGCCTACACATCTATTTTACCTACCATAGCAACGACTAATTAAACAATCAACAATTTACATTGTGATAATAATTGTATATTCCACGTTTATACAAATAACAAATAGCTTTTGGACTCAATGTGGAGGACATTTTTGTCAGTACTTAAATACAAATTATAGCTAATATGTATTGTCCAGGTACTGTCAAAAACAAATAAAGTTTTGTAAATTCTAATCCAATATTTTATTGCAATAGAGTAGAAAAAATAGCATTTCCTACTCGAGACGAAATACGTTTCTTTCGTTCGTGACGTTGTCCAACTCGCTTCGCTCGTGAGCAAATTCTCATCTTACGAAAAAAACAGTATTTTCATCTCTTGTAAAATATGCTATTATTATTTATAACGTAAGGTATTTAGGTATCTTAATATTTATTTATTTATTTATTTATTAAACGGGGTTGCCCCCAATTGTACAAATAAACTGAAATAAACATACAAAAATGTATAAAACAATTAAATATAACAGAAATAATACAAATATAATATTATATCACATTAACTATTACACAAATATTTTTTAACGACATTAAGACTGACATGAAAAAAATCCAAATTAATTTCGTTACAATTAGTCATCATTCTATTAATAGGACTATTCATCCCATATAGAGTTCTGTGATGTTCCAGAGCAAAGTTGTAGATCATGCGAAGTTGTCTTTGTGGAGTATGAAAGTTTATTAATGCTAACAAATCAGGACAGTCGATGTAATTTTTACACAATTTATAGAATAGGATAACATCGGTATTGTATCTGCGTTTCTCAAGACTTTGGATGTTTAACCTTGTCAATATAAAGTCATATGCCATTCATTCACTTGGTATACCCATTTTGAAAGATATAAAGCGTAAAAAACGTTTTTGGACCCTTTCTGCTTTATTCACCTGTTTGAAAATAAGGTGCCCATACACTGCTGCAATTTTCCACACATGATCTAACGTAACTAATATATAAGGTTTTAATTGCACTTATATTTGTGAAATCTTTAGTACTTCTCTTAATAAAACCGAGAGTCTTCAGGGCCTTGTTGCATATGTAATCTATATGGTATTGGAAATTTAGTTTAGTATCGAAATATATTCCTAAGTCTCTTATTAAGTTAACGTTTTCAATTAATGCATTTCTAATAAAGTACAAATTGGGTGAGTTATAGTTACCTTTATAAAATTGTATGTATTTACATTTTTCAGTATTCAACACCATATTTTTCTTAGAACACCAGACGTCAAACCGATCAAGGTCTTCCTGTAGTTCTAGGGATGATAAACTATCCTTTATTTCATATACTATCTTTAAGTCATCGGCATATAGAATTACCATACTATGCACAAAACAGTTCTCTACATCGTTTATGAAAAGGTTAAACAACAATGGAGCTAAGTGTGCCCCTTGCGGTACTCCAGAGGTGACTTTTATTATAGTGGAGTAAAAACTTTTGATTTTTACTGTTTGTGTCCGATTATTCAGATACGACTGCAGCCATGATAATAACTTACCACTGATATAATGAGAAAGCACATCTATTAAGAGCAAATGATCTACTTTGTCAAATGCCTTGGAGAAATCTGTATAGATTGCATCTACACAGTTTCCTCTCTCCAGGGCACTGACAATATAGTTTTCATATAGTAATAAATTAGTACTGATCGAACGTCCTTGAGAAAAACCATGTTGGTTAGTACTGATAACGTTTTTTAATTGGATTTTTAGATAGTCATTAACTAAGGACTCTAAGATTTTTGGAATGTGGGAGATTTTCGTTATTGGTCTATAATTCAGAACTGAGTCTTTATCGCCTGCTTTTTTATATATGGGAACTACATAGGATTTTTTCCAAACTTCTGGAAATATTCCAGAGGACACTGATTTATTAAACAAAATCCACAATGGCCTAGACAAAGCAAACGCACAATTTTTTAAGAAATGAGCTGGTATTTCATCAGGTCCAGGGCCCTTTTTAATATCGATTTTGTTTAATTTCTCTAAAGCCTCTATAATTCCTATATACAATCCATTAATATTAATAGATGTGAGACTGTGCTCTAAAAACTTTACTGGGTTGCTATCAACAGGGTCATTATAAACTGAAGAAAAATGTTTTGCAAATAAATTTGCAATTGATTCTCCATCAGAGGCCACTTCATCATAATAGTTCAAAGATTTAGGAATATCATCTTCTTTCTGTTTAATACGTATATAATCCCAAAAACATCTTGGGTCAGACATAATACTATTTTCAACTTTATTGATATAATTATTATAACAGATTTCCGATTGCTCTTTACACAAAGCTCTTAGTTGACTAAATGTGTTGTAGTCATCTTGAGATTTTGATATTTTGTATTTTTTATGTGCACTTCGCTTTGCTTTTATATTTTGCTTTAATTTTGCATCAAACCATATGGGAAATTTAAAATTTATTTTTAATTTAATTTTTGGAACAAAAATGTCAATACACCGGTACAGATATACATAAAATAAATCAACAGCACTCTCAATGTCTACATGAAGGATGTCATCCCAGTCTAAGTTTAAAAGAAAGTTATTAATAGCATTGTAATCACAGTTCTTGATGTCATAAACAAACTCCTCATAATCCAAACTCTGGACTGGCACATCACATTGAACATTAATATTTAATGCTGGGTGATGTCTGTCACATTTAACTAGAGCTTCGTTTGCACATGTAATATTAATCTTAGAGCTGGTAGAAAAAACTAGATCTAATATAACATTATTAGTGTTAGCAATATTATTATGTTGATACAAATTCAGATAAGAAAAAGATTCTAATAGACTTTCGGCAGCCAGGTTATGACTTGAAGTAGAAAAACCAAGATGGTCATTGCACCAGGTTATACCAGGTAGATTATAATCACCTACTGTGAGTATTAACGAATCACTAAATTCAGTGGCCATGTGTTCAGTAGCATCACAATGTAACTGATAACTCTCTTGACAAGATTGCGGCGGTATGTATACTGCACATAAAATTAAATTCTGTTTTCCCAGGTTAATCGATAACCATAATTCTTCAAATTTTTTTTGAGCAATACCATAATTGTAGGTGATAGTATGAGCACGAAGCCACTAAGACACCTCCACCACGCATCTTCCCTGTGGCTTCCAGGTCAAGGTCTCTTCTTAGAACATTGTAGTTAATGAACCCCAGTTCAGAACTGTGAATATCTGTTGATAAGGATGTTTCCGTAATAATTAATGTCATTATTAATAATAGGTATATTCTTAATAAGTTCAGGTATTTTTGTACGCAGGCCATTAACATTTTGGTAATAGATAGTTATTCCTTCTATTTTATAAACTGATTGTTGACAATTTTCCGAAAATTTGTATCAGTGGCATTAACCCGCCCATTATCTACATCTTGACTTTCTACTTTTTCTGTACCTTGCTCCCAATTTTGCTGTACTGCTGGAATTGCTGCTAGTTTCCTTTTGAAATTAAATCTCCTGAAGATTGTTCCATCTGGCCAAAAATCGGTAGAGTTTATCAGACCAAAATATTGATAATTGACTCCAACCTTAAAGGAGTTTAAGTGCCCCACTGTATTTAATTGTTCAACTATCAGGTGGTCCTCATTTTTATGGATGCCTTTGTCTTTATATATTTTCTAACAATTTCAGTAATTTTTCATATAAGTAAGACCCTATAGAATATGCAAATAAAATTGCTTCTGATAATTAAGATTTATTTTATTAAAGGTCCTTGAAAATTTATTATACCACAAGCAATATACACAACATAATCTAATTTCCACGCCATTTTTAGATTAATACATGCATGTGGCTTTAACGTTTCAAATTCTCTTAATCCTCTAATGACCCGTTCAATATGAATCCTTAGGCTAGCTATCCGTTTACTTAATTTTATATCTTCCTTGGTGCTCTTGGTGCCGGTTTCAACGCTCGGTGGTCTAAATAACGTACACTTTCTTACAGCTAACTCTGAATCTATTTGCTTGAACCCTCTATCTGCCATTACTCCCGAGTTTTTTGGTAAGATATCTAAGTAACCACAGTTTCTTACTATTTCAGAATCAGTAACTCTTCCACCATATCCTTCGGAAACAAAATTAACAATGCCGTCTGGTGTAGAACTAATTAAATATTTTAAAGTATTGGCTTTTTTATATTCAGACCAGGTTAAGGACTGATGTAGACTGTTATTTGGTTGTTCTATTTGAATTTCAAAGCAGTCGATGATTGACTGAACAGTACTATATCGTACCCTAAAACCAATTGGAAGATTAAATTTAATCAAATCTGACTGTGGCCAGTATATCAAATTCTTAAAATGTGCAGCCAAAGTTATTAGGTCTTTTCCAAATATTTTAGCTACTGTTGAAACACTTATACCAAAGTCCAAAGCTAAGCGGTAGAATGCATCATTTAATCGTATTTTTTTTAAAACAATTAAAATATTTCTGTACGGGACTTGAGCTTCACATTCCAGTATTTTAATCATAAAATATGTGTCCTCTGGGAGACCTAAATAAAACCTGGAATGTTGCTCAACTATAATCAAAGTTCTTTCAACACTTAATTTCCTTACACGTAAGTCCATATCAAAATGTTCATCAGATGAATCACTACTTTCTTCCAAAGATGTACTTGTTTGTGATACAGCAGAATAAAGCGAGGATGAGGATGACGCCTGTTGAAACTTGTATTTCTTCGGAGACATGTCAGGTGACGATATCTGTGCAGATGTACTAGGTTCTTCAAAATGAAGCCTTTTCACAGTTTTCTGGGAAACCAGCTGAATGTTTTCACGTTTCCTCTCTTCCGCTGAACCACTAAGCTGAGAATATTCTTTAATAGTATGTTCACTGTTACCAATTAAATTTATATGAGGAACCACACCTCTTTTCAAAATAATTTTATTGTGCATTAATTTGTAATGAATCCAGTTTTCACAATCATTCTCCAACTAAAAATAAATCTATTCATTATTTATTCTTAACGGTCAATCATTTACCTTACATTAAAATGGTCTTCACAACAAAATATTCTTCCAGACGAAGCTTTTGGTACTTTATCACGTTTTACAGCATTACACCAGTCCCTTCGTATATCCTCATTAAATGGCACAGTTATAAATATTTTCTTGGAATTAACGGATGTATTCCCACAACCAGGTACAAAACAACTCTTATGCATGCTAAAATGAATTACTGACTAACAAATTTTTCAAAATAAATGCAGTTCATTACTTACTTATAATGGTTTTTTAACCAAACTTACACACTAACAATTAGGTATTTAAAAAACCAAACTAAACGTCGTTTTTAATGGAATTTTACACTCATTCACAGGTCGATATTAGGTGTTACACAAAACTGAACATCTGTTTATGAAACAAACAAAAAATAAGGTTATAGTTACATGAAATGTCAAATCACAAATCACCAACTTGAAACTCCCTAGAAATAAGTACATTTGGCGCTCTATTTGAATTATCGCTTAGTGACGTCATGAAAGTTTAACTAATTTTTTTCCGGCTTAAATAAAAAAGTAAAAAAGAAAGAAGAAACACGTATTCCTTATTTTTATTTCTAGTTTTCAATTTTCAAATAAAAAAAATATGGGAAAATACCCCATTCCAGTGCCGGACTCTTTTAATTTTATTTTTCCGATTCCTGTGAAAATGATCACTCTGTAATATTTTTTTAACATTAAGGTGCCAATTATAAAAGTCCATACATCACTAAACATGAACGTGAAATTAGGTTTTACGTCGCACCTTTGTGGAATTTACTTCCCTCGCATACCGAAGGGAAGTATTGTATTCGAGGAAAAATCACCCTCCGAGATTTTTTTAAATTTACACGTTTCAGATCACGTAGATTACGAAAATATAGTTTTTTCAATTCCGTCAGTCAGTCAGTCTGTCTGTCTGTCTGTCTGTCTGTTGGTGTATTATCTAAAAAACTACTTGACGGATAATAGTCAAATTTGGTAGGTAGGTGACGCTACTGTCAGCGAAGAAATGGTTGAACTTTCATTGGAAAATATACAGGTTGGACCGTCTAAAGGGAATAAATATTGAAAAACATTTTTTTTTTGCTCAAATTTTAAATTTCCACGTTTCGTGACATTCTAAATCTATTTCAGAATTTTTTTTTTTTTTCAAAACTTGAAAATTTTTTTACCAGTAGAAAAACGAAATCTTTTTGGTCAAATTTAATATTTCCACGTTTCATGACATTCTAAATTTATTAGAAAAAAAAAAAAATCAAAAAGAAAAATAAGAAAATTTTGTTAAAGAAAAATTTTTAAAATATTTTAAAATATATTTTTACTACTTATGGAATATATGATTGAACAATTTTTTTGCTCAAATTTAAAATTTACACATTTCATGACATTCTAAATCTATTTCAGAAAAAAAATGTCTCAAAACTTTTTTTAAATTTTTTTACCCGTAGAAAGATGGGAATTATTTTTTGCTCAAATTTAAATTTCATTTTCCCGTTTCATGACATTCTAAATTTATTTCATAAAAAAATAATTTCAAAAGAAAAATTTGAAAATTTTGTCAAAGATAAATTTTAAAAATATTTTAAATGTATTTTTACTAATTGAATATACGATGGAAAAATGATTTTGCTCAAATTTAAAATTTTCACATGTCATGACATTCTAAACTTATTTCAGAAAAAGAAAATTTCAAAAGCAAACATTTTTTGAAAATTTTCTTACCACAATATCAAGAATAATTATTGGAAACATTTTTTTTTGCTGAAATTTAAAATTTCTATGTTTCATGACACTCTAAATCTTTATAGGATTTTGCAAACAGCAGAAAAATTAACTATCTATAAAAGAAAAACTTTGAGTAGAAATATTAATGAAATCTTTGCATTCTTTCGATAACCTGAATTCTGGTTATGCTAGCAAATTAAAATCCTAAAATGAATTTGTCTAATTTCTTATTTGACAATTCTCATTCTAACACTAGCATCCACACAGTCCCCTACGGCCATGCAGATTAAACTAGTATCCACATAACCCCCTACGATTATGAAGATTCAGTTAAAAATGAGAACAGAGACCTAAAATGAATTTATTTATCTATCTTGTCTTAAAAAATAATTTTTTTTTTTCATTCCAATGGATTACATTTTCATGAAATCTATCATTCTGTTTCCTGGAAATGCTTAGCCTTTGAAACGTTTTTCGCCCTTATTCTGGAGCTCATCAGAAAGACATAAAGCCATTCATAAAGATGTTTCATGCAAAACCAAGACAATTTCTATGAATAAGTGTGAAATGATTATATTTGATATTGACTGATAAAAACAACCTCACCTATCTATTAGCTAACTAGTATTGGAGCCTATATACTCTATGCATGTTTAAAAATGATTTATTATTTGTTTGCTTATAATTGTATTGAAACATTCTTTATAGGATTTTGCAAACAGCAGAAAAATTAACTATCTATAAAAGAAAAACTTTGAGTAGAAATATTAATGAAATCTTTGCATTCTTTCGATAACCTGAATTCTGGTTATGCTAGCAAATTAAAATCCTAAAATGAATTTGTCTAATTTCTTATTTGACAATTCTCATTCTAACACTAGCATCCACACAGTCCCCTACGGCCATGCAGATTAAACTAGTATCCACATAACCCCCTACGATTATGAAGATTCAGTGTGGATGTCTTGGTTTTGCATGAAACATCTTTATGAATGGCTTTATGTCTTTCTGATGAGCTCCAGAATAAGGGCGAAAAACGTTTCAAAGGCTAAGCATTTCCAGGAAACAGAATGATAGATTTCATGAAAATGTAATCCATTGGAATGAAAAAAAAAAAAAAAAAAAATTAAGACAAGATAGATAAATAAATTCATTTTAGGTCTCTGTTTTCATTTTTAACTGAATCTTCATAATCGTAGGGGGTTATGTGGATACTAGTTTAATCTGCATGGCCGTAGGGGACTGTGTGGATGCTAGTGTTAGAATGAGAATTGTCAAATAAGAAATTAGACAAATTCATTTTAGGATTTTAATTTGCTAGCATAACCAGAATTCAGGTTATCGAAAGAATGCAAAGATTTCATTAATATTTCTACTCAAAGTTTTTCTTTTATAGATAGTTAATTTTTCTGCTGTTTGCAAAATCCTATAAAGAATGTTTCAATACAATTATAAGCAAACAAATAATAAATCATTTTTAAACTCTAAATCTATTTCAGAAAAAAAAATTTCAAAACTTTAAAAAAAAATTTGTACCAGTAGAGAGATGGGAATCTTTTTTGCTCAAATTTAAATTTTAAACTTTTCATGACATTCTAAATTTATTTCATAAAAAAAAATCAGAAAGAAAAATTTGAAATTTAAAAAAAATATTTAAAAATATATTTTTTCTAATAGAATATAAGATGGAAACATTTTTTTGCTCAAATTTAAAATTTCATGACATTCTAAACTTATTTCAGAAAAAGAAAATTCCAAAAGCAAACATTTTTTTAACATTTTTTTACTACCAAGAATAAATGGTGGAAAATGTTTTTTTCAAATTTTAAATTTTCACGTTTCATGACATTCCAAACCTATTTCAGAAAAGGAAAATTTTCAAAACTTAAAAATTTTTGCCAGTAGAAAAATGGGACATTTTTTTGCTAAAATTTAAATTTTCCACGTTTCATGACATTCTAAACCTATTTCATAAAAAAACAGTTTTTTAGTGAAAATCCCATGATGATTGTATCATGTGGGTAGGACCTATGAATTTTGTCGTTTTCAGGTGTTGGTATTTTAATTATTATAAGGTGTTGGGGGGTTGTAGGACAATTTCTTAAATTCTTCCAAATACGCTACAGAATAATACATAATTCGTTAAAACTGCATACAATATAAAATCTGAGTAATAACAAACTTGTCTTATCTTTTAAAAATTTCTCAAAATTAAATTTGAGCCCTAGGATCTATTTTGCTCTTTCCCTTGGCCCGCTATCTACTATGTAAAAACAGGCGAATTTTAGGCCTTTTTTGCGGTCACTCTTTGTAAAGGTATTTACACAAGCCTTCCATATTTGGCACCTTTTATTTAATATAGAATTTTTGCTATCAGATAACTACTCTGTATATTTTTTCGACCAAAATTTATCAGGTTTTCTTTGTAATAATACCATCCGGTTACAATTTTCATGTGTGGTTTTGATTAAGTTTTAATAATTTTTTAGAGTGAGTATAAATAAAGAGGGAAGTTCTGTGTAAATACCTTTACCGATTTTTTTTTACAAGTGATTGAATTTGGCAAAAAGTGGCATTTGAAAAAAAAACAGATTTATTTAATTACATTAATTGTTCAAATAATTAAAAATGGTCAATTTAAACTCGGTAAATAATGTTAAATATTGACAAAAAGTTTAAAACCAAAGTTTCTTTTTAAAACCAAAGAAAGTGTAGCCAGTTACATTTTATAATAGGAATAATTAAATAGTTTTCTTTTTATTATTACATAATTATTAGTAGGCCTAGATAGTTTGACATTTCTTGTTTGTTGTCATAAACAGTAGAACTGTACTTGGTTAACTTAGTCTGCAAATAATCATGCTCTATAAAACAAACGAGGAACATGCAGGTATTATTTTTGTTTATGCATTTTGTGACGGTAATGGTAGACAAGCCGCAGAGGAATACAATGTTCGTTTTCCTAACAGAAGAACACCATAATATCAGACATTTTCAACTGTGTATCGTTGTACCAGGGAACACGGCAGTTTTCCATCATCAAAAGTGGAACAAAATATCGTTGTGGATCAAGAAAATATCGTTAATGTTGTTCAAGAACACCCTGAAGTAAGTACCCGACGGATAAGTGCCCAATTAGGAGTTCCTCATGTGTGGGTTTGGAGGATTCTAAATAAAGAAAGATACATATCATATCCAACAAGTGCAAAGGCTTCAGCAGGGTGACAATGTACAGAGGCTAGAATTTTGTCAGTGGATTATTGCTCACAGACCGACTTCATATCGAACTTTATTCACAGACGAGGCCAAATTTACACGGGTTGGCGTACTTAATTCAAGAGATTCCTATAACTGGGCCGAAAACAATCCTCATGCTATAAGCCCCTTCTCAACATAAGTTCTCGGTAAATGTTTGGTGTGGTTTGATTAACAACAACCTAATTGGCCCACATATTCTTCCGGTAAGACTAACTACAGAGTTTGTTTAGATTTCTTGCAAAATATCTTACCTGATTTAATACAAGGTATTAATGTAAAGGACAATACTTCCAGCATGACGGAGCTCCTCCTCATTTTGGTATTGAGGTTAGAAGGCATTTGGATCATGAGTATCCAAACAGAGGGATTTGACGTGGGGGACCTCATCCTTGGCCAGCTAGATCACCAGATTTCAACCCCGTCTATTATTTTCTATGGGGATATCTCAAAACTGAAGTCTACAGTGTGCCAATAATTACTAGAGATCCGTTGCCTCAGCTAATTTTCCTCTGTATTAACCAAATTAGAAACAATCCTGCGAAAATTAGAAAATCTATTGGCAATTTAAATAAACGCCAACAAAAATATATGGAAGCTGGAGGTTCTCATTTTGAACATTTACTCTAAGTATTTGTAATATATTTAAATAATTTTTGCAAATAATAATAATAAATAATGTGGCCATTCTTAGTTATTTGGACAATTAATGTAAGGAAATAAAGCTGTTTTTCTTCAAATTGAATTGCTTGTAAAAAAATCAACAAAGATGCGACAAAAAATCTAATTACATGTTCATGTCTAATGATATATGGACTTTTACAATTGGTACCTGAATGTTAAACAAAATATTACAGGGTGATCACTTTTACAGGAATCAGAAAAATCGAATAAAAAAAGTCCGGAACTGGAATTAAAAAAAAAGTGTAATAGCAATCTATCAACTGTCATAAGTGTAAAAAGTGTCTAAAATATAAACAAAATGCGATCAATAGTAAGGATGTTCTGGACACAATAAATTTAGACCAAATTCAGTTTATCACCCGATATCTCAAAAATTAAGAGCGACAGGAAAATTTCAATGGCCGTTCCTGAATACCCAAGTGGTCTTCTACCTCCCTTGGAAGTATGTGTAGTTTCTCATTAAACACCCTGTATAAAGAAGTATGGGTGAGTTTGGGACGAGGTCCACATTTACATGTTTATAATATTTTTCTGTGGACCAACACCTAAAACGAAAGATAATTATCTGAATGTTATTTTTGCATACAATTCTAATTTCCTGTATATTATAAAAATTTCAAGAATATTAAAAAAAACGGCATTCTCTTTTTTAGTACCATACACACTCTCGACAATAGTTAATTACTACTGTAATGAGAAAACACACTGCCAGTAATTACATCAGACACACAAAACATCTAACTAAAAACAGGAATTTCTGGAATTAATCAATAAATTGAGTTAACGGTGTATTGCAATAATGATCCTCACCTTTGTCTACATACCACTGAGTAATTAACAAACTATGTCGATGTCTTTATTAGGCAGACATAGATAAAACAAGTTGGATGTAATTGAGTAATTAAAAGAAAATTTAATATCCTACCTGTATTACTTCATAAAAACTTTTTTGAGATTGTAGTTGAAATCAACTTGTATACATATAAACTCCCTAGTTCTTCCTACCTACATATGTAAGCTAAGCTAGTATAAGCATATAAAACAACAATATACTTCCTTATAAGAGTTGTCAATTATATTAAAAATAATAAAATTCCAATGAAATATTAAACTATTTCAAAACGGCTTTTTACGGACAATCTCCACAAAAATAATAAATATAAGGACATCTTCATTATTTTTGGAATTTATTGCTTTTTCTACTAGTGTGCGAAAACGATATTTTATTCAGTTATTTTGTTGCCTGGAAATCATCATTTTCCGAACAATTGCGGGAAATATGTCCCGAAAGGTGGCGAAAATATTTCACTTTGTATGTAATGAATAAGGTAACTTATTTGAAACATAATAACACATTTCCCTAAATTAGCTAAACTGCTAGCTTCGAAAGGTAACAGAATAGTTTTTAGGAGAAATCGGGGGTATGTCCGTGTATATTTTCCACCAATCTAGCTCTTTTTCGCAAAATCTTTGTTATTGCCCATGGAAATACATTCTTGGCCCATAAGACTAAATTTTTCAAATTTTCAATTCATTCTTCGATATATTCATCTGCCATTTTCAAGCACCGTGGCGCTTAACACTGGTTATATCAGTACTAGCACCTGTGAAACAGAAGGACGTTTGAAACAATAGCTCATGTACTGGACTAAAGGACTAAATATTCAGCTACCCATTTGGACATTTTGCAAAATGTGTTCAATCCATGGCACTTAAACAAAGGATCATTCTTTATAGAATACATAGAGTTCCAAATTTAAAGTATTTATCTATGTAACTATATTGTCGGAAACACCATGTGTCATAATAAATGTTCTATTTGTAAATTAAATTGTTCAAGAAATTCCTGCTACGTCAAAAGTAATAGCAATCTTCAAGAAAGTTGTTCATTTATAATATCATATAGCAGATAATTTAACTTTCTCTCCAAAATATGCATGAACCACCGTTTTCGAAAAGTTTTGAGGTTATTTCTTTCACATCATTCAAAAAATTGACAGTAAATTTTTTTCGTGTCTCATCTTGGATTTTGCTGGTGATTTTTAAATTATATAAATTTCAACAGAAAAGTCAGAAATTCGAATGAGATTTCGCTTTTTTAATTTTAGACGCTTGTAGGAGAAACCATATTTATAATATGGTGGAGGGAGGCATTTTGTAAATTCGGATGATTTACAGGACTCGCACTTTCTTAAATCTACTTTTAATGTAGAAAGCAATGAAATCGAATAATCCACGATTCTTTGTTCTTTTGCACCTGTTAAAAAAAAAATCATCTTTTCAAGAAAGAGTGTATATAACCTAGACCTTTATTAGAAGATCTAAATTCTGGGATGTTTTATGGGTACTGAGCTTACGCTCATGTTCACTCAGACCTCGAAGATAGGCCCATTGTGCTAAACTCATAGATAGTGACATTACCGCCGAGTCCCTCATTTATCCAGCCAACCAACTCTTGATCAACATGGGAAGAAATCCTGACGGTGTGCCATGTATACTGCCCATATTAGGACAGGGGTCTCCCAGCACTATTCCTATTTTTATTGCGAAAGCTGCGTAGAGATATAACATATACTCAACATTCTTATTTTCTAGAGTACCTCCTCTACAATACCTGATGCTTTTGCAACTCCCATTGTGCGAAGGTGACTTGCCTACCTGTAATTTAAACATCTTAGACTGGAGATAATAATGGGTACAAACGATTGCCCTTAAACAATATCCAAACAATATTGAAAATAACACAGGCCTAGCCCACTATCTAGCGACTTGTATATCAACGTATAAGTATACAGATGCTATGCAATATACGGCGAGGATTTCGTAGTATATACACTCGATACGGATGTACAGCAGTTGGTTTCTTATCCATTAGATGTTAGGTTAGTAAAGAATTTTCACTATTCTTACGAAAAGAGGACAAAATTTTCAGGTTAAGGGTAGCTCGTTGTGGAGCTTGAAAATATTAGCGTTTCGTTCCGTGGCTACTCCGTGAATTCGTCAGTAAGGCTGGAGTAGCCACTGCCTTATACGTTTCTCCAACGAACTCAACATGGCCGCTCGTGTATATACTTAGTGGGCTAAATTATGGGACGGTGATATGTAAGGGAGACGTTACACGCCACATCTGGCGACTAGATGATGAAGGAGCTTTGAACCTTCCCTAGAGTGGAGATAGAGTTGATCTAGACCTGCTGGAAACTCCCGGCTGTTATGCATTACAATCACCGTCTCCTTTTTAATGGGTTGTGCAGGTACCTGAAGATGAAACTGATGGAACTGAAACCACTTAAAATTTACTTTTAGATCCCCTGTATGAGGTTCGCTGATAAATATTTCCTGTGAGTTCATGCCACGAACTCCTAATAAACCAACAAATCCCGCGGTTCTTGAATGCTTATTGTCAACCAAAGATACTCGAAAATTTGATTCCCCAACTGGTATATACCTTGCAATACTAAGCATTTTTCTAATTGCGGACGTTCACTCCTGCGAGTCGTCTTCGCAGTGCCCGGACATAAATAAAATGGGCTTTTTATTTGGCCCACTAAGTATAATACTTGGTGGGCCAAATGATATGGCGTGTGACGTTTCCCTTACATCTCACCTTCACATTAGTTGGTCCACTAAGTATAAATACGAGCGGCCATGTTGAGTTCGTTGTAGAAGCGTATAAGGCAGTAGCTAAATAAAATATTTAAATGGAAAAAAAATGGCAGCCTTACCGACGAGTTCACGAAGTAGCCACTGAACGAAACGCTAATATTTTCAAGCTCCACACTTGTCTTCTGTCGTGTCTGATTGTAATTAGTAGTAGAAGTAGGCGGAAGTTAAGAAAGTCAATATAAAAAAATCTACAAATTAAATCAGTAAACATATCAAACTTGACCGTACATAAAACTGTTTTGTTGAAATCATTTAATATTTTTGTTGGAGAAATACAGTAAGAACTTTATTAATGATGAAAGACTTGAATGAAAATTAGAATCAAATATATTTTTTTTCTTTTCTTCTTCTTTTTAGGTTGTCAATGTAACATTTATCCCAATATTGAATTTGCGGAGACAATTATCTAGAAATGTACCAGTTTTTTATTATTATTTTATTTTTAAATCACCAATGGAAGTTAAACATTTCAAAATTGTATGTCACCCTTAATGTCATTTACGAAACAATTAAATAAAAGTAGGATCATGCGTGGGCCTCTTGGAGTGTCTGATGCCACATTAATAGAAGAAGATACATTAATAACTTTACAGTTTATCGCGATTTGTTCGAAAATCTTGAACCCTAACCATCATTATGCCATATAATTCTAACCCACTCAATTCTTTTATTAGAATTTCATGATTAACTCTGTTGAATACCATGAAGAATTTGTAATGGCAGATCGAACATCAAGACACTCAAGGGAAATATAAAGCAATCATAATAACACGGGCAGTTCTACTAGCAATTACCCTGATTATGTTAAAATGCAAATGCGCAATTATACGAAGCAGCTGTGATAATTACTATGATAGTAATAATAATGATAAAACAGCGTTTATGATGTGTTAATGTTAATTGTCATTCTTTTGTTAATTCCCCAAGCAGCGTAACTGGTTCGTTACGGTTTGACTTCAGATAACATAATTACAATACAATGACGACAGACTGAAAAATTTACACGTCTGAGTGTCCAATTGTAACAGATGATGCCACAAACTTAGTGATGTGTATACAAATTTAACGTAAGCAAATAATTTATTAATCTTTAATAATGTTAAAAAACTGCAATTGTTTCTACATCTACGCAGTGGAGTGGAAGTATGGTAATTTTAATCATAAATCCATTTTTATTTTGTTGAAATGGGTTTAAAGTGTCATGAAACGTCGATATATTAAATTTTAGTGAGTAGTATGTTAGTCTGTATGTCTATAACTTTTGTGCGCACGTTTTCTCTGGAACGGTTTGAAATATTGACTTGAAATTTGGTACACGTATGTATTATAACGAGATCTGGAACTAAATTATATAAACTTTGAACTTGGCATTTATTACAGAAATCAAGGTCTCAATATTTATGGCATTTGTCACCTTCACTCTATTAATAAAGGTTAACAAAAGAAAATTAGAATACTGACTTGTATTTGATACACTTATGCATTATAACGAGATATGGAAATATATTATATTTTGAGCATATTCCGTTGAAGGGTTGTGGGGGTAAATAGGGAAAGCAAGCTAGTAAGAGTCCAGAAATCGGGGATTTAGTGTACATAATAGAAACGAAGGTATAAAAATTTTTTATATCATGATCTTTTCGAAATTCCAAGGTGGACATAAGGACAGAAGGACACATTATCAAAAGTTATATAAATAACGACTAATGTTATTTAAAGTAGACATACCAGGTAAGACGTAAATAGTGCTCACCATCCCAGGAGAAATACGTCTTATACAAAGTCTAAAAGATATGCTTTAAGGATACCGGGTTGGGTAAATATACCACGACAGTCGATTTGCGGTTAAACTCTGTATATTACAAAAAAAAAGATCTAAATCAAAGTTTCAATTTCTAGTGGCACACTGCAATTTTACATATTATCTCCTCTAACTTTAAAGTAACGAAGTCGTCGACATTATTTTAAACGAATGACGATTTCTAAGAAAAACAAAGTTTAGTACGTCTAATATTTACTGAGGTTTTAAATTTGCTTCGTGTTCAAAATTGCGTGAAATGCGTATGATAACGATAGCAGTATTATGACGTCCAAAGTATTATGCCGTCTGCAGTGGTTGCCTGATAAGCGCAGCAAAACTCTTTCCCATTAGTTTCGTGTTGATATCAGCCTAACGTTTTAGAGGGATCTTTTTCACCTCTTACTGTCTAGTTTCCATGAACTAATAACTATTCTATGTTCTTCATACAGTTAATGTGGCCAAAAGGTGCTCAACTGACACACTACTGATCTTGCCATCTGTGCTCTGTGGCTAAGAAAATAAGGGTTTTAGTTTGCCCAAGTGGTTCAAGTGTGGGCCACCCTACAAGCGATGTGGTTAGCGTCACTGGTTTCACCTGACTGGCATAGTAAAGATACGGAGAGCAGAAGGGCAGTGAGTTCAAGGCTTGGGCGCCATGATTACTTAGTATAATTAAGGAAAAATTAAGATAAAGATAAAGATAAACAAAAGACAGATATTATATATATATACAGCAGTACTATATTACAAAATATGATATTACAGAAAAAAATGAACTATCATAGTATCAGCGATACTGTATAACAAGATATCAACATAAATATGTACAAAATAAGCTATATTACAAGATACACTATATTACAAGTTGCTCAACAGCAAAATAAATTTGAGGTGGTTACTAGACAAAAAATATATATTACAAAAGATACGTCTCGTAACGTTACCTCAATACTAGAAATATATTACAACAAAATGTGAGCATTTACGAAATTTAAACGGAAATATATTACAAAGGTATCTAGCAAACGATCCGACAAATAAAATATTTACAGCATTAGATATACTAAAATGCAACATAAAATACACACCATTAGATATACTAAAATGGCGACACAAAATATATTACAACGATAAGATAATAAAACTTAACCTAATAAAAGATATGCAATTTCACTCGAACTTGATATTTATTTGAGCCTACCAGTATATAGCCTCCCCGCTGCGTAATGCCAAATACTCAAAAACGGGACACCCCAAGTTATATAACCATAAAAAATAGTACTAGAACTTATCTCTAGCAGATAAAATACGGGATACCCCAAGTTATATAACCACAAAAGAGAATACTAGGATTCCTAGCAAATAAATACACATTTCACCGCGCCCCGAACATTCGAATTCCTTTAGTTAAATAATCCACATAAGTGATGCAACTTGACAAGTCAAATCTAGGAAATTTCAGATCACACGACGCGTATTATGTGCAAATAATAACCGATATGTCTAACCACTGAGACACATCCAAAACAAAAGTACTTTGACAAAGCGAATTTGCGATACTGGTAAAATTCAAATAATATCATGTTATCAAATAACTACGTTAAGCGTTGACAAGGAATCGATACAACGACGAAATATTTGTAACAGCGAATTTAAGATATAAGTAACTACGAATTAATGTGTAGCAATGGATATGTAAAAATAATCCCTTTTACATTTAATAATCAAAGGTACTTATCTTTTGTTCTAATATCCTGATGAGAGAAATTCCTAAGTTCGCCCCTGTTCTCCGATGATAATAGATTATAACCGTTGTTTAGTTAAATAGTTGAGGATCTCCATTTTGCTCCTCTAGTGAGATGTCCCATGTGGTACCATTCCACTTTGAAAGTTATGAAATCGTAGAGACCTGCTCTGCTCGAATAACATGACTAATTTCTTCGCACAGGTTTTCGTTTACTTGATAGAAAATCTTAAATACGTGTTACGGCGAAACATGTCACGATGAGGACAAACGCAGTATTCTTATCGAAAAAGTTATTCTTAAGAAGACGTAATAAAAGTGTAGCGCTGAGATACTTTGACGTTTAAAAGGCATTTTTTTATCTTATAGAAAGAAGGTGTTGCGTTGAGATGCTTCGACGCTGAAAAGAAAACTTGTTATTCTATAGAAAAAGTGTTGCGTTGAGATACTTCGACGTTGAAAAAAAAATTTGTTAACTTATAGAAAAAAAACCTTATACGTCTATAAGGTTCTTCCATTTTAATATCCCCTTTAGGGTCTAACAAAATGTCAATTATGTCTATCTCAAAGGACGGCTCGAGTGAAAAGAAGGAATTTAGTCTAGCGCGGCGTATTGGTCGATATGTCCCGGACCGACAGTAACGTGGCTCCGCCCAAAAAGTAGTTCTCTTTTATTCAATAAATAATAAATTAAATAAAGAATCTATATGGTGTTGATAGTTCTACGTTTCATGTGACTAACCGACTTTATTATAAATACTCGACTCAGCTTCATTTTTCAATCAGTTTGATATATTTATTTTATTTTATTTGAATATTATCGAGCGTGCGCCGTTTAATATACCGATGCGTAAGCATAAGCTACCGACAATTGAAAATCTGCCTAGGAATAGTTCGTTATAGTACCAGAGAATAGGAGGATAAAATGTTTGATTATTAATTTTTTTTTAATAAATGTTAGAAAATGTAACGAAGGATGCTTTTGCGCATTCCGCACGTTACGGCTCCTCGCTGAGTCTCATCTTCCCAGTTGCCAGTATTGTTCGCTAGGGCTCCAAGGTTGCCGTCTTACTTATTACCGCACAGTCACGTATTGTTAACATTGCGTTGTTCGGCTATAACCATAATTTACAATGGTTGTAACTTACACGTAAACCGTAATCAGAGCTTACCGCCTGTAACTTGCCCAGCAAATGTATGAGCTCATCTTTGCTTACTGCAACTAAGGTGTTATCGCAGTATCGCCTGCAAATTTGAAGTCAAAAATATTAAATAATATTTTTCGCACATTTTAGAAAACTGTATTGATACTAGTCACTAAAAATAATCTGTCTATGAAATAAATGGAATAAAAAAAATCGGTAAAGGTAAATACCTTTGCCACAGAACTTCCCTCTTCCCTCTTCCCTCTTCCCTCTTTATTCATACAAGACGGTCACTCTGAAAAATTATTAATGAGATTACATATGAGAATTATAATCGCCATGTAGTTAGCCCTATTATTACAGAGAAAACCTGATAACTTTTTTCCATCATCTACTGTATAGTGGTGGATTTTTTTTTAATTCTCAAAACACTTTGTTGTCGAAATAGGTTAAGAATATAATGAAACGTGGACATTTTAGAATTGACGAAAAAAATGTTTTGCATCATGTATTATTCTACTGTAGTGGTAAAATAATAAAAAATAAATATATTTTTTAAATTCTCAAAACAATTTTTTTTCTAGAAATGCGTTTAGAATGTCATGAATCGTGGAAATTTTAAATTTGAGAAAAATTTCAAATTTTTTTTCTATTTTAAATTTTCATAACTTTTTTTAATAGGTTTAGAATGTCACGAAACGTGAAAATTTTAAATTTGAGCAGAAACATTTTTTTCCATCACCCATTTTATAACAAAAATTCGAAATTTTCAAAATGTCAAAATTCTTTTCTTTTAAAATTTTCAAAAAAAAAAAAGAAAATTTAGGTTTAGAATATCATAAGAGGTGGCAATTTAAAATTTGAACGAAAAACTATTATCTATGTATTCTCTTTAGACGGTCCACTCTGTATATTTTCCAGTGAAGGTCTAACCATTTCTTGGGTGGCAGTGGCGTTAGCTACCTACCAAATTTGACTGTCTTCTGTCAAGTATGCACGAGGTATAATTTTAATTTGTGTAATGGTGAAACAACGTCATGGTAGTAAGTCTACAAAATAAATCTGATATGTGTAACACTCATGGTAAAGCAACACACGTGGATGTTTAATGTAAACTGTAAATGATTAGGGGAGTTTTATAGTTCTAAAACTTACGGAATATAACCTGATAAGGATAACTTTCTTCGACTCGAGTTGAGGCGACCTCTATGTAGATGTTCGTATTCTTATTTTAAGAAGCTTATTCAACTTCGTTAAAATGTTAACCAGAACTAAAGATTTGCTCCTTGAGATAAGTAAAAGCTAAATTGTCCTTCGACACCTCTCTCCGAAGCAGTTGACGATCCCAAGCTCGAATTTTCTTAGCAAACGTCAGATTGTAGCATACATTTTAAATTGACAAAGAAAATCTCGAAAAGTCCAATTTTATCCCAGTTTAATAAAACGAATCCGTTTGTACACCCTTGAATGTTCATTTTTTATTAGTTTCCAAAAGTTTTACCAAATTCATTTGATTTTGCTAAATTCTACGACAATACAAGCCCATATTAGTCCTCTCACTGATAGCATGCTGCAGCCTTATTCTTGACATGCTTCGCAGTGCACGTATACGTATTGATGCGAACGGCATATTTGCGAACACTTTCTATATACGGTATTCTCGACTACATTTCGTTTAGATAACTCTTTTATTAAAGTATATAATAATATTTTACAAAAATTAACAATGTGTATATAAGGCTGCTGTATCCACATAATTCACTTCTACCTATTATAATTTTAAGGGTAACATTTGACAACTTGAGATTATCATCTTGAACTTGATTCTTGATTGGGTGGTAAATTAGTTACAAAAAGATATTCGTGAATATGGCAGCATGCAGATTAGTAAGTTTAGTTTATGTACACGAACGATAGCAATCACTCGTTAAAATGCACTTGACATCATGGCAATTTTCGAAAAATACCTAACTTCACTGTGAATGAAATGACAGATAACGTATCTTGACTGATGTAATTTATATTTGATTTTATTCTTTTAAAGAGAAAGAAATCAAAGAATAGAGATTTTTTTCCCTAAGGAAATGGCTTATTGGGAACGTAGTCTGTATAGTCACGACAAATTGTTTGTATTGAAGAATATATTCTTTTTTATTATTTCACTAAGACTTTATTATGTAATGGAGACTCCATGCTTCTACTGAACAAAAGCGGATAATTCTAGAATTCATAAATAAACTTCCAAGACTCACTACTGAGAAATTTTCTAATGAATTTAAAGACTTTAAAAATATATCAAATAAAATATTAGGTTATGTATCATCATTCGCATATTTACCGACTGCCAAGAACCGCTCGCTGTTTAATGCGAGCACTCGAATACTTTGCGAACGGTCAAGGATGTCTAGGATGAATTTTTATTCGAATATTAGTGATATGCGAGTAACCTTAAAAAATGCGTGCAGTCAAGAATAGCGCTGCTGGAAACTGAAAATGAGTGGAATTAAATTTTTTATTTCGCTTTTCATAGTGTTGGTATTATAGTCCAATTCAATTATACTCATACCAGTATATTACCTTTGGACCTAGGCATTCTGATCTATTTATTTTAAGCATATTATTATCTCGGCCGAATTTAGCGGCACCCTGTGTAACGGTTTCGATAAGTTAATAGTATATACCAAAGTTTAATTCCATAAAATCTGAAATATAAAATGTCATGAGTATTATATACGACCATCTGATGAACTTTTATTATAGTGTGCCTGCAACCACTTTGGCAGCGAGATACTCCATCTAAAATATTTTATGATTTAATAAATTCAACTTAATTATAACTATTCTCATATAAAGAACCAAACAATGTTGTGCACGATATATATCTTTATTATTTTACGATTAATAAATTTGGTATAATTATGCATATGGGTATAATAAATTAGAATATTTTTGTTCGACCGATAAAGTTACTCTTCTTACTTATCGTTGGTATCTCCGGATCGTTGTGTAGTTTTATTTCACTGCTTGGTGATATACCCTTTCAAATAATTTAAAAAGTTTATGAGTTTTTCTGTTTTCATTTTTTCCATTGCGTGGAAAGTCTGCAAAGATGTCAGTGTAAAATTAAAACAAACTAACTAAAAAATCAGAATAACACAAAATAACAATTTAGGATCATAATTTTATGCAACTGTACTGTAATTTGTATTGATTTTCATATTCTAAATGTATTCCAATAAGATCATGCTGGAATTCAATCACTGGATACTCCATTTCTATCTAATTCTAATAGGTCCACCTTTTTTACAAAATAAATTGATAAATAATACCTAAGAGCAATAGCAAACGAACACGTGATGCGATGTGTGCTGGAGGCCTGGTAAGGTGTAATATGGAGGAACGGAGATTTATATTTCGTAATTTGCAGGTGATACTACTCTGGATTCAGCTAACGAGGATGAGCTCGTGCATCTCCTGAATAGATCCAACAGCCAGGACCAGGGGAAGTTGGCTAACATCACCAATAGATAGGCAAAAAATCAGGCCCGCCCCTTACGAGGCCGGTCCAGGTCTACAGCGATGATTGGGGCAAAAAGCTCAAGATCGACCCCTAATCATCCGAGACCGTCATCTTTAGTCAAGAATATTGGCTGCCTGAACAGGCCTCAGCTCCCTCATTTTCTGGTCATATCAACTGAAAAGAGGATAATATAGAACTGGTGATATATGGTAAGAGTTGTAGAGGGTGCTCTTCAAAACGTTGTCTTCGAGGAACTAATGGATAGGAGTTCTGGTGAGGCTGTGCGTCTGACGCGCTATACACAAAGCGACGGCCAACTAGCATGATTCATGGATTTCAATACGACCGGCAAGACAAAGATTTCTCTTGATTTCTCTTAACATGCTGAATGTAAAAAAAGTTACAGACGACCGACAGGCAGAATTTTTTTCCGCTCAAGTTTAAAATTTCATTCTAAACCAATTTCAGCAATGATTACTATACTTACATCCACTTCGTGGATGCAGGAGTAATTACATGATATATTTTAGCTTAAATACAATTTCATTGTGTTCGTTTGGCATCCCGACGGGAAGTACATATTCCTTGTTGTTTATTATAATATAGGATTTTTGGTCATGTTAATTCTGAGGGAAGATATAACTTATTAAGTTCATGTTCGTGCATTAATCAGTTAAGTTCAAAGCCAATTTGTAAAATGAAAAAATAAATCTACGTTTCAATTAATTTTTATTTGGGTAGCCAATATGTTTAACTGACTGTATTTTTCAATGGAAGCTGATGGAGTGAATTCTTTTAAGCGAAGTCACATTAGTATTTAATAGGGGTTACATTTTTAAGTTTCGTTCCAGGTGAAGACGAGAGTAAATATGTTCTAACTTTTTTCTTTAATTTTCAAGACAAACATTGAATTTTACAACCAAACCAGGTCTAAAAATATACTTCTTATTTAACGGCAATTAACATTTTTTTTATTTTAGACAGCATCTTGTATACCTATTTTTTAACATTATCTGATAGAGGTTCGAATTGCATTTTCAATGTTTAGAAATTAAACAGAATCGATAATGACCTTGAAAAATGGAATAGTGCATAATTACTCAGTATGTAACGAGGTGAATTTTCCGTAGCCAAAAATGCAGTTAAAATTAACAATATACTTCGTTATTTGCTCCGCTTACATTCGAATCATAGGTATTGTAAATTATTATTATAGATTTCTCCTAATTTAGCTAGCTGAAACCGCGAAACAGATTCCTACTTTAAATAGGTAATTTGATAAACCTGGCAGTGAGAGGGCTGTCCATAATATTAACATTAATTACAAGATTTGATATTGGGGGCGTTGGTAAGTCAGCTACGTAAATCAGTTTCATTAGACCACATTTGAGAATCACTTCTGTCCGATCCGTCAAACAGCCCAGTCGGGTACTGTTCCGTATATTCACAACATGTAAGTACACCGTTTTATCACCGCCGCTGGTTTCTTGTCGATCTTTTTATATTAACACCGATAAGAACAATTCACTAAAATGTGTGTTTTAAAGCAATAATTTGAAACCGATTCCGTTTAAATATATCAGAATATAATTATTATTTCCCGACTTAGCCAAAATTAAATAAATTTATTAAATTATTACAGTATAGTAAGAGAGTCCGAGTTAGGACATGTCAACTTCTCCGATTTTATCCAAATAGCCATGTTCGCAAGAATTTCCAAATGGGAAAAAGAACATGGATGATATTTCGAGAGAAAATGTGTACCGTTTACCGTTTATATTATTTTAATCCAGACCATGTGTGATGGTACTGCGATAAAATAATATGTTGTTCTACCAAATGTGTAGAAGTTATATGTACCGTATATTTTATTTTAGCTAGTGCGTAGCAAAATAAAATATGTCTTTGCAAAAATTATTTTTGTAAAATTTATTGTAGTGTTATTGTTTAATTTACCGTTCATTTTGTTTCCAATATTTTGTACTGATATGAAATGGAACAAAATTCCTTACTTTGAAATAATTCATAGAAATTTATTATAGTCCGGGAACTGAGAATAAAATCTAGGCTACCGTAAATAAATTAACTAACATTATATTCTGATACATAGACATTTTCCGCATAAAATCCGACAAGATACCACGTGGCCGAACCGAAATGCATTTAATGAAGGCACCCAGCTGTGGGGTTTGAGGCGCTTGGCAAACACCGCATCAAGTGTTGATGTAATTTCAACATATCCGAACCGAACCGAAATACCACCGTTCTGATTATTGCTGTCTGTCCGTCTAAGCAGAATAATCTCCGCCGTAAGCTGATACCAAATCCGATAACCGTTTTATTTTCCGATCCGAGTGTGACCTAGGTTACACACCGCACCGAATCCGACAACCGTTTTATTTATTTGGTATCAGCCTTATTTAGTTTTGCCAAGTCCTTCACACTTACACTCTGACCGTCCATGTAGGCATGATTATTGCTGTAGTTAACCGCTTGCTTTTGCCTGGTATTTGCACGCTGTCAGTTTTTTAAATTACTTACTTGTGTAGTTTTTTCCGTTTGCTGTTTTTTTTATATGCCGCTTTACTACTTGTGTTTTTCACCGCTTTCCCCGTCTGCTTGCTTACCACCGCTTGCTTCCGCATTAATGAGTAGCTAACTAGCTTCTCACCGCCTGGTTACCCGTACGTCACAAAATGGCGCCCTACCTAATTCAAGTTAGACTAAAATGACATATCTTAAGTTTTTGTTATTGCATTTATCCGAAACTCCGTATTTTGGTACTTAACCGTTTTTTATTGTTTTGTAAAAAAATTTCATTGTGTGTTAATAAACTTTGTTATTTACCGACATCTGCCTTTTACTGTTGAATGTGAGTGAAAGTCTAATCTGCCGTCCAGACCCCTGGACATACCGTGTCTCCACTGTAGCTATCCCAGCCCTACTGCAACAGGCTGCGTTTAGGAGGCTAATGTGGGACCTTTGCCCCACGTAAAAATTGCAAAGGTGGCGCTCGAGATTACCGAATTTAACCGAAACATAGCTCAGCGCCAAAGTGACGCTTCCACTTGCCTATGCGCTAGGCAACTGGAAGAAAGCACGTCACAAAATGGCGCCCGAGCAGGGACTTAATTAAATGAAAGCAAACCTAATTTACCGAAGTAGACTTTATTAAATTAAATTAGACTTGATAAAGAAAGATTAGATTTTCTTCACATTCGGCAGGCACCGAGTACAACCAGAAAAGTACCAATAGACTCACAGAGTCATGTGGGGTGTCATTTTTGACTAAACCGAGCACGGGGAACCGAATCCGACTACTGCCGATCCGATCCGACTGCACCCGAAGGCGTTATTAACAATTTAATAACCCCTTAACAAATTTTCCAACCGAATGGCTGTTTCCGTGGTGTTGCCATCTGAAGAGGCTGCACTTTTAACCGAAAATCCGAATTCCGACCGAATATTTCCGAAGTCTCCCGAAGTTACCCGAATACACAAAATACCGAGTAGGGAGTCGTTTTCAGGGTAATCGAACCCAAGGAAGCGTTTGGCAACACTAGAAAACCGATCCGACCAACCGTTCCGGGAAAAACCGTGTTACAGCCAAGTTATGGGTCCGAATTGGGTAAGACCCATACTAGGTGATAAATAGCACCCTGATACACCATCTGCACCGTCTTTTACCGACCGCCCGGATTTTGCCCGGAATACTTACCGACTCCGGTGTCCGGAGTTACTAGGCAAGCGACCCCTCGTTTAATAGTAACTCAAGGACCCTGAATCGATTGCCGTAGGTTTCATCATGATCCGATCATCCGTTCCGAAAAAAAATTGAACCCTGGTGAAGGGGCAGATTCAAATCCATTAAATCCGATGGAAATCCGTAGTCCGCATCACTGGACGCCGTCCAGACCGAGTTTTACCGATTACCGCTCACTGAGATACCGCTCAGTACCGTTCAACACCATTCCTAACCAGCTCTGACAGTACATCTTGAGAATGGGCTACTCTGAGATACCGCTCAGACCATTCACTGCCATTTGTCACCCGACCGAGCCGTTTCCGATTACTACCGAACCTATCCGAGTACTTCCGAGTACATTATTAACCGTTTCCTGACCGCCTGCCAATTTTAATCAGTTCCTGTGCTGCCAGCGTAGCGAGAGGCTGCTCTGGTGAGTTACCGAATTCCGTCCGAATACTTCCGAAGTCGTACGAAGAGACCCGACGTCACAAATAGGCGTGTGGGGTATCGTTTTCAGGGTAACCTAACCTGAGGAAACGAATAGTATTGCTGCGAACGCGATCCGAACGACTGTTCCGAGAGATGTTGATACTTTGGCATTTTCTTAATTAAAAAAAAACTTGGAAATTTTTCGGCGAGACCGCGTCGAATAATTTTAGATAGTTTGGGATTAAGGGACTTTGTCATTTTTCTCGAGGAATAGAACTACGATGTAACCAAATTAGGAGTCCGTTCCCAGAATATTTGGTTGATAGCATCAATAAGGACCGTTCACATTGCAGTTTTACTGACCGACGAACCCGGAATATGGAGTTACTAGGAGTGTGACCACTCGTTTAATAGTAACTTGGGGACGCAGAAGCGATTGCCGTATGTTGGAGTCCGATCCGAACATCCATTCAGCGAGCACGTGTACCGTAGCAACCTGATAGGTTGCATTTACCGATTTTACCGTTTACAACATTGTTTTTATTGTTGTTTTGTTGATTGAATCTTTACCGAATAGAGCAGGCGTGACAGGAGTCCCACTGTGCGCAGATGCAGCTATTCCTAGCTGCTCCGTATATACAAAACCGATCCGAACCTGTGGAAACGACTCGAGCTTGAGACCGCAAGCTGTAAAGAGCTCTCCGAATACTAGCAATACCGACCAATAGCCATCATTGCAGTATACCGTTATATGTCTAATCGTTATTGAATACTGACTAATAGATATCAATTCTATTAGTATCATTACATTTCGCAGTTGATCCGAAATAAGGATATTTGGATTTTAACTACTACAGTTGAGAAGCTAAAGAATTTATCTGATACAAATCCGTTTTTTTCTTTTTCTTTCTCATCGTTTACCGTTTTTATTTAATTTCTTTTTATACAAAAAGAAACCCACACCGAACTTGTGTGTTCTTTGGATTCCTTTCCAATACACACGTACAGTAGAAACCGTTGTATTTATTTAATTTATATTTATATATTTATAATAATATTTTAAGTTATATTGATACCGTTACATTTATCAACTGTCAAAGTTTACTTTTGCAAATATTTTGCTTAAAATCTACCAGTATCTTTTAACTGATACACCGTTACATATATTATTTTTAATAATTGCCGAATACCGATCCGCACTTGTACCGATTATCCAGCATCAACATCATTTAATACAGTTACATTTAACCAACTGTCAAGGTTTAATACCAACTGATCTGCCATATACCGTTAAATTTCCGACCGCTACCGTATACCGTTACATTACTAGCCGCCACCGAATAGAAACCGTTTTGCAAACATTTTGCTTACCGTTTGTCAGTATCTCTTCAACAGATATACTGTACACCGTTCCATTTCCGACCGTCATCGTACATCACCGTTTTACCGAACAACATTTTTTACCGTCCGCCAGCATCTTTTCAAATGATACACCGTAAACCTTAACAAAGTTTAAGGTCAACACCAACAATGCTGGACAACGAACAGGAAGACCTGAAATAAGTGGACAATACCCATGATCAACAACAACTTCGCTGGTTGTACCGAAATTTACTCCCTGACTACAGGCAGTACATTCACCGATCCGAACTTACCGACATAGCAACTTTGATTGCCCAAATCAAGGAAGTCGAAATACTTCGTCAGGAAGTTCAGCAGATATACCGAACCGCTACCAACCAAACCGCAGCCACGACCACTCCGTTACCGCCGTTCCGATGTCATGACCGTCCACAGACACATCAGAATCATCCGTCATAATGTCCCTAGGGACAACCGTCTGCATATACATGTAGAGATAATTACCGTTTTCCGCCCGACACCGAATCCGTCCGTTCTTGCCTGAGAAACCAAGTATGAGGTTTCTG
Source organism: Stenurella melanura (assembly GCA_963583905.1). NCBI lineage: Eukaryota > Metazoa > Arthropoda > Insecta > Coleoptera > Cerambycidae > Stenurella > Stenurella melanura. The sequence continues at coordinate 203,740,112 of OY757309.1, forward strand.
TTCCGAACAAAGGATACCTTCAGTTAGTATATCCGCTCCGTCTGCTCAACTAGCTGATGGGAACCTTATAACCGTCAACCAGGTCTAGATTTTGCTATAAACCTGATCACTGGCACCGTCGATTTAAATCACCGTCCGATCTCAGGACCGTCTCCTACTAGTCTATTGGGAGTAATTACCGTGGCTGAGCTAACCGAATTTCTGGTCACCAAATTACCCCGTTTTGAGGCCGTCACCGAAAACTACCGACCGCAATCGCCAGACTTCCCGGGATACCGCCCAAGGAAGCAGCCGTTCTACCGATCCACAGTACTCGCAACGACGTACTGCGCCGCCAACAACTGGCAGAAATCCGCCGAACATTCGTCCAGTGGCGAGCCCCGTTGTGCAATACCGCCGAAGCCCGAGACTACATTTGGCCCGACCGTCCGTCGAAGTCAGCACGACTGACATTTACCACACCGACCGATCCTCCGTCTAGCGATGCCCTGCTACAAGGCATGTCGCTATGCTACCGACCGTTAACAATTTTCTATTTTTCTTTTCTTTATTTTTCTCTTTCATTATCCGTATTCTTCTCCACCGTTTCGACAGACAATTAAAGTCTGTCCACCGACCGTCCGTCCATTCTGCCCGCACCGTTACCCACCGTTTCGACAGACAGGGAAAGTCTGCCCACCGCCCGTCCGTACCGTCCGTCCTCACCGACACGACAGACCCAGGGATCACTCCGCCGCCCGAGGTGCCCATTAATCTGCCCGTTAACGAGTAAACACTACTTCCAGAGTGACGCAGTATAACCTGATAGGTTGACGATGGAGCGACCCCCAGTACCGGCATACACTGGAAGAGTAAGATTTTTATTAGGGTCATTAACAAATTATGTTTCAGATGTTCGGATGGAGGCCATTTTCTTTTGTTTTTTTTGCTGTTGATGATACCCCGATGACAGAGTCGCCCCGGAGGCTATCCATGTAATTCATTTCTTTTGTTTGGGGAGAAGAACCGCCGTCACTTACCGTTTTCTTATTTTTTTTTATATTGTTTGTACGATATAGGGATCCGTACCGCTAGGAGTAGGAATAGGAAAAAAATAATAACAGCGTTTATTATTTTTTTTATTCGAAGTAAGAGGGGGGTGTAACGAGGTGAATTTTCCGTAGCCAAAAATGCAGTTAAAATTAACAATATACTTCGTTATTTGCTCCGCTTACATTCGAATCATAGGTATTGTAAATTATTATTATAGATTTCTCCTAATTTAGCTAGCTGAAACCGCGAAACAGATTCCTACTTTAAATAGGTAATTTGATAAACCTGGCAGTGAGAGGGCTGTCCATAATATTAACATTAATTACAAGATTTGATATTGGGGGCGTTGGTAAGTCAGCTACGTAAATCAGTTTCATTAGACCACATTTGAGAATCACTTCTGTCCGATCCGTCAAACAGCCCAGTCGGGTACTGTTCCGTATATTCACAACATGTAAGTACACCGTTTTATCACCGCCGCTGGTTTCTTGTCGATCTTTTTATATTAACACCGATAAGAACAATTCACTAAAATGTGTGTTTTAAAGCAATAATTTGAAACCGATTCCGTTTAAATATATCAGGATATAATTATTATTTCCCGACTTAGCCAAAATTAAATAAATTTATTAAATTATTACAGTATAGTAAGAGAGTCCGAGTTAGGACATGTCAACTTCTCCGATTTTATCCAAATAGCCATGTTCGCAAGAATTTCCAAATGGGAAAAAGAACATGGATGATATTTCGAGAGAAAATGTGTACCGTTTACCGTTTATATTATTTTAATCCAGACCATGTGTGATGGTACTGCGATAAAATAATATGTTGTTCTACCAAATGTGTAGAAGTTATATGTACCGTATATTTTATTTTAGCTAGTGCGTAGCAAAATAAAATATGTCTTTGCAAAAATTATTTTTGTAAAATTTATTGTAGTGTTATTGTTTAATTTACCGTTCATTTTGTTTCCAATATTTTGTACTGATATGAAATGGAACAAAATTCCTTACTTTGAAATAATTCATAGAAATTTATTATAGTCCGGGAACTGAGAATAAAATCTAGGCTACCGTAAATAAATTAACTAACATTATATTCTGATACATAGACATTTTCCGCATAAAATCCGACAAGATACCACGTGGCCGAACCGAAATGCATTTAATGAAGGCACCCAGCTGTGGGGTTTGAGGCGCTTGGCAAACACCGCATCAAGTGTTGATGTAATTTCAACATATCCGAACCGAACCGAAATACCACCGTTCTGATTATTGCTGTCTGTCCGTCTAAGCAGAATAATCTCCGCCGTAAGCTGATACCAAATCCGATAACCGTTTTATTTTCCGATCCGAGTGTGACCTAGGTTACACACCGCACCGAATCCGACAACCGTTTTATTTATTTGGTATCAGCCTTATTTAGTTTTGCCAAGTCCTTCACACTTACACTCTGACCGTCCATGTAGGCATGATTATTGCTGTAGTTAACCGCTTGCTTTTGCCTGGTATTTGCACGCTGTCAGTTTTTTAAATTACTTACTTGTGTAGTTTTTTCCGTTTGCTGTTTTTTTTATATGCCGCTTTACTACTTGTGTTTTTCACCGCTTTCCCCGTCTGCTTGCTTACCACCGCTTGCTTCCGCATTAATGAGTAGCTAACTAGCTTCTCACCGCCTGGTTACCCGTACGTCACAAAATGGCGCCCTACCTAATTCAAGTTAGACTAAAATGACATATCTTAAGTTTTTGTTATTGCATTTATCCGAAACTCCGTATTTTGGTACTTAACCGTTTTTTATTGTTTTGTAAAAAAATTTCATTGTGTGTTAATAAACTTTGTTATTTACCGACATCTGCCTTTTACTGTTGAATGTGAGTGAAAGTCTAATCTGCCGTCCAGACCCCTGGACATACCGTGTCTCCACTGTAGCTATCCCAGCCCTACTGCAACAGGCTGCGTTTAGGAGGCTAATGTGGGACCTTTGCCCCACGTAAAAATTGCAAAGGTGGCGCTCGAGATTACCGAATTTAACCGAAACATAGCTCAGCGCCAAAGTGACGCTTCCACTTGCCTATGCGCTAGGCAACTGGAAGAAAGCACGTCACAAGTAGTAATGAAAATGTTTTCTGAGGAATATTTTCTTAACCGGCGTGCCTCTCAAGTCACCGCGATAAACTTGAATATTTAGGATTTAGTGTTCTTCTTCTTTTGGGATCACAACCCAAGATGTGTCTGCCTGTCTGGCTATTTTACTTCATTCTGTTCTCTCTTGAGTTTTTTTTCTCCAGTTTCTAATACTCCTAGCTCTCAAGTCACCTTCCATAACATCTAGCTATCTCATCCTAGCTCTTCTTCGTCTTCCAACAGGTTTCCTCTGATATGTTTTCTCAGTTACTCTCGAGTCTTCCATTTTGTTGACATGTTCCAGCCATGTTCGTCTTTGACTTATTATATATTTAATAATGTCACTCCCTTTACTGATCTGATTCTGTCTAGCATTCATGCGAATTCTCCATGTTCCATCAGCGTCTTGGACTGGCCCATGTATCTTTCGCAGGATCTTACTTTCGAATATTCGAAGTATTTCCTCGTCACTTTTTGTTATGGTCCAGGTCTCATATTCAAATGTTACTATAGGTCTAAGGATTCAGTGTTAGGTAATACAACAAGGGGTTCTGCAGTTTACCGTGGAATTCAAGCTATTTCTATTATATTTTATTTGAAATTTGGTACAATTATCTATCAAACGACATCTGGAACAAGATTGTACTTTGAGCTTACTCCTGTGTAGGTTTGGGGAGTAAATTGGGGTAAATAGGGGAAGACTTGGGATTTAGTTTATATACTAAAAATCAAATTGAGAATCACTTGAAATTTGGTATATGTATTATAACGAGATTTGGAACTAAATTATATTTTGAGTTTATTTCGTTGAAAGGCTAGGTGTGAAATAGTGGTAAATAGGGATAACTAAATAAAGCAAGCTACCAAGAGTCCAGAAACTTGGGATTGGGTGTATATACAGTAGTCAAGGACTCAATTTTTTTTATGACATTTTCCGCTCCACCAGCATCCCCAGGGATCTATGTAAGTGAAGCAAGCTAGTACGTATCCAGAAACTTGAGATTTGCTGTACATACTAGAAATCAAGGGCTTATTTTTTTATAACATTTGCCACTCCCGCCACCACCAACAACACCAACACTTCATTATTACAAGTGTTAACAAAAAATTGTGATTTAGTGTGCACCAGGGCAAAACGTATTAAGGGTTTTTGGGTCCGACGATTTAAAATAGAGTATTATTAAAATCCTTTGAGAAATTTTTTCCACATACTGGAGTACAAATATAATATCAAGATTCTTTCGGTTAGTCATTGGGTAAACTGAATGTGGATGTGAAGTGATTAATAAGGCAGCGGATTTTGAAGCTATTATTATATCAAGAATAAATGATCCAAGACCCATTTTTTCAAATGGCACCCTGTACATTCTTCATAAGTTTTCAGTAGAGTCATACATTAGCTTTCCAACGTAATTGAATATTAAATTGAGATTACAATGTTCAAGATGAAACAACGAAGATTTAGCAATTTTTAGGCTATTTCTTATTCTATTTTTATCTTTGAAGAATCATAGTAAAGTTTACTAATATTTGTACTTCCAGTTAAGCCAGTAGTGTAATTTTTGATATCGTTGGATTAAAAAACATATTTTCGTCAAATACTTTGTACCATGTTTTAAAATATTTCTCTTGAAAAAGTTGAAAGGAAATAGTAGTTTTCCTTGTCTCGTGAGCCCACGGCATAATAATCATTCTCACAATAATCGCCGCAATATTTATTCTAATAGATTAATCTATGAATTTAATGGAAATATTAGCAAATTAAGAAAGACGGATATTGCTTATTAACTGATTCCTTATAGACCATAACAACATTCCGAAGAAAAAGTAGGTGCAATTACTAATGTAATTGGTAATACTATGAGAACTTACCCACATAGAACAAAAACAAGTATATTTGAATATGTAATCAGTTGCCATAACTCAATGATTTACAGCAAGAATTATGTAATTATACACGCAAATTAAAGGAAATAATAATTTCCAATTATCTATTGTAGCTATTCTTAAATTGTAATGATTCACATATCTTGCGAACATTTCATTAAATAAATATATTGTTAATTATTTACTTGTGGCTGTGGCTTTCTTGCTTTTCTTGGGCATTAAGTCACTGTATTGCGAAAAAAGTTTAAAAAATGAATGAAAGATGGAAGTTGGATTTGAATATTTGTGACCATTACAAAGTTTCTGCTCCATCTTTCGATTCTAGCCTACTCTACTGGAGTAATGAAATAGACAATGAATTGTTGCTTCAATTATCACAGAGTCCACTGAGTGGTGGGTCATTTTTATAACATCAAACTTCTTCGAACGACTGAGGTAACTGGCTCACGCTGACATTACAAATAAAAGACAAATTATCGTACAAGAAGTACCACCGCTCCAAATCTTTTCTCGTTTCCCATGTCACACATAGACGGTTGAACGAACAGTAAAATTAGGAAAATTATGCTTTTTAATGTTTCAAAAAGTTTTATTAAAACTCTACACGTGTTTCGGCTTATTAGTGCTTTATCAAGAGTACAAGATAATACTTGATAAAGGCCTAATAAGCCGAAACACGTGTAGAGTTTTAATAAAACTTTTTGAAACATTAAAAAGCATAATTTTCCTGTATATTTAAATTATTGAAGAATGTTTCACAAGGAACCAACCGTAGAATCAACCCAATGTAGTAAAATTAGTTCTAGAATCAGCAACTGCAGTGTGTGGAATGGACTCCACAAAAGATTTTATTCGCCCAACTCTTAAATCTCGAGCCATGATGCCAACCTTTAATACAAAATTAGAGTATATGATGCAATGAAAAATATTCTATTGTTTAATTACGTTTTTATTCACAAGAATGTATTTTATGTTTTAATATAAAAATATTTTTCCAACAAAAAAACTGTCTTCGTTGTTGTGCTGGGCTGCCGACTGGGGTGGCAAAATTTGCTAAATAATTAGAAATTCCTACAAGTAAAAATATTAACAAAATATATAAATTACTTCACGTTGCAAAAGTCACATTTTCGTTTTGAGTGATTATGTGACAACATGACGCCATTTTTATTTGCGCTTGAAAAATTTCTGGTAGAAGTTTTTATTCATTTAGCAACTTTTGGCACCCCAGCCGATCCAAACAAAACATTTAAAAAAATCTTCCATATAACATCGTTCTACCCTAATGTTCAATGGCCATGATATCGGTTTACCCCTTAAGTTCCTTAAATAAGAATATATAATTTCGGATAATGTCTTGATGTTTTCCACGATGTCACATCAGCTGTCAAGGAACTCGATTTTATCTTTTTCTTGTCGTTACCGATTTTTACAGGAGCTCAGCAATTTCCCCAATCTCACAGTACACCTTCCAATATGATTCTTAAACAACATGTTTTCTTAACCGCTCCTCAAGTTGACTAGGTAGCTCGTTGAAAATCCAAGATGACTTTGTTAGGTAAACTAATACTTTTTTAAATTTTCGGCAGCAAGTAGAACTACTTCAAATATAGCTTGTCTAAAGGAAGCCTGCAAGGTGTGGTAATGTACTTTATCGATTTGAAATGCGCGTATTACCAAAACAATGCCAGCTGACAAAATATGATTTTTGACTTCGTCTACTATTTTGATTTTATTGTTTTTTCGAAATTAAATATAGGACTGTAATCGATAAGATACTCACCTTAATTCAATTGATAAAAAATTGATTAAAAGAGAAAAAAGTGTTAAGCGAAATTCTAGGGGTTTCTTGTCCCACTCTGTTACTACATTAGTTTCATAGTTTAGACATTTAGTAACAATTATGAACTTTATTCGATAGAAGTTGATTCAGTATTGAAATGTTTATCGTTAATCCCTCTCTCAATTCGTTAATTTCTTTGTCTGATATTCTCCTATTACTAATCATAAATTTTCTATGACAAAATTAGGTACCTTGCTAAGTAGTTCTTAAGTATGTTTAAATTTGTATTTTGATAAATTATGAAGTAATATAAAAACATCTGTTCGTAATAATGTTAATTTTTTTAAAATTTGGTGGCAGGAATGAAACTAATTTGTAAAATATTCCTAGATATTCACTTCTCCACTAAAACATGATGTTTATGGTTATGTTTTCATAATATAGTATAATTTATGTCTTAATACAATGAGAATAAAACCCACTGTTAGTAATAAAACAGTTGGGTTAGAAAAAGTCATGCTGAGATAGGTAAGAAAATAAATTATCTTCTAAAGGAATTAAATATTTATCACAATATGTTTGCCTATACCTTAAATGTAATACATATTATTGATTAATTGTAAAAGTTTTAAGGAAGCTTTTGATGTTTTGATATTTGTGTGGTTGGTTCATAAGGCTTCTTGTTCTATTATTGTCACTCATGAACTTTAATATTTTCAGTGTTGATTAATTTTTATAAACTTTAATAGAACAAAATGGGCCAGTGAAACATAGAAGTTTTGAAAAAAATGAAATAAATAGCACGCGCTAATTGCGCATATAACAACTTTTTAATGAAGCATATCATTAGGTCTTGTAAAATATTCAAAAGTACATTCAGTCTTGCTTATTAATTCATTCATTTATTAATTAATTCACTAACTCATTCACTTGCTTACTCACTCACTCAGTTACTTATTCGTTCACTCACTCTCCCTTTTGCCCATCCACTCATTCAGTAATACATTCTGTTATTCCCTTACCTGCACATTCACTTATTTTCTGTCTCATTCCTTCACTTATTCACTCCCTTCATCACTACCTTACACCGTATAACTCACACGCGTTCTTTCGTTTATTTATTTATTCATTTCTTCGTTTATCCGCTTATCCGTTTATCCGATTAACTCGCTTTATTCATTTGTTTAATAAAGCAAAGAATTTATGTGAGTTTCCTCAAAAACTATTAAATTTCAGACAAAATCCTAAGCATAAAAGCAGATTCAAAATTAAATTTTGTAAAAGTGAAACTTTCACAGATTAATAAAAACATCCTATGAAATTTTAGGGGTCACACTTATTAATTTTTTTGCTGAACTATATATCTTTAAAGGTGCAACTTAATACAGAAGAAAAAATATAGTGAAAAAGAGAGAAAAACTAAAGATTTAACGAAATTATGTGGATTTGAATGTATATAGTCATATATCAGAAATTACATAATTTAGTCATAGACATTATTTTACCAAGTTTATAGTTATTATTAGTGTTACTTATCGGCCTTATAGACTTTCCACTTCGAAATATTGGTGTTGTGCGAGTTGCATTGCAGACTCATCCATACGAGTATAGATAAATAGATAAATATAGAGATAGGTTAGGTTAAATCATCCTAATAGGACCTGATCAATACGTGGATAGTTTACTTACTTTTGAGACTCTGTATATAAACTACCAGAGTCGGTTTTTATTTCATAAGTATGGCGTCAATTTGAAACAGGCTTATACCGGGTGTCCAGTTAGTGTTCCCTCGAAAGATTGTGCAAGAACGGCTAACTTTACAGAAAAACTTTCCTAACAAACTTTTAATGTTTCGTCACAAAAACGAGTTACACAAGGAATTATGATTTTTTTAAATAGAACATCCTATATTTTTTTGGCGCCAGTTAAGACTCTAAGAGTCTTGTATTACACTCTAAAAATGTTTGCCATTCGGATGCAACGTTGCCAAGTTATGATTTTTTTCCTGTCTCTTTTCGAAATATACAAACATTTTTTTGACTGCCATGTCTCTGCGATTTATTAATTGTTTTTTCTAAAAATGTAGGATGCTGTTTAATAATGATGTATTTACTGAAAAATATGTTTGATATAAATTATTGTTGTACCGGATGTCCAAAATATTTGTTTATATTTCTTGATATTCAATTATTATTTTTCTCATTTTCTTTTAAATAGAATTTTCCTATTATTTCTTTAGGTGGATAATAAAGCATACAATTCCTCACATTTTAATGTCATACATTTTTATTTCAAACGGTTTCTGAGATATGATTATTTCAAATTATTTTTGCGTAAATTGAGGTTCTCTTTATTTTAGCATTAAAATCTAGTACGGCTTTGGTCTTTTGTTTTATATTTCTTTAAATTATTATTATCTTTTTAAATGGAAGGCCTATATTTTTTTTACATGGATTAATAACGCATACAATTTCTCACATTTGGATATCATACAATTTCATTTAATAAATATTTTTATATTTAGACGATTGAAACACTAACGAATCCTTTCCATCATATCTCCTCGAGTCGTCGATTCTACTTTATAAACATCTGACTTCACAAATCCCCAAAGGAAGAAATCCATTGATGTCAGGTCGAGTGACCTAGACGGCCATGCAATGGGGCTTGGCATAATTTAATAAAATAACAATTTAATAAAATAATATATTAGATATAATTTAACAGTTTATTAAAATATCGGACCTCCTCTTCCTATCCATTTTCAGGAAATTGGTTACTAATGGCCTGACGAACGTTTCTACAAAAATGTGATGGTGCACCATCAAGTTGTAACCACATATTATTTGTAATATAATGAGGAATATGCTCGATCATTTGTGCAAACGTATTTTGCATAGAATCCAAGTTGCTCCATTCGCATTTCCCCCAAAAAAGTGAGGACCAATAACATCATGTACAATTCTTCCCCAAACATTTGAACTCCAGTTGTGTTGGTAATGATTCTTCTCTAGAACATGAGGGTTTTCTCTGTCTTAATAATGGAAATTGGGCCTATTCACTAATCCATTGCAATGAAACGTTGTATACGTGATCAACACAAATTTGAAAAATTTCTCATTTTCTCCAATTTGGTTTTGAGCCCGCTGGCACAAATTTACTCTATGATTTAAATCCACATCCAAAAGTTCTTAACGCAGGTGTACTCGATAGGGGTGAAACTTAGTTTTACTAAGACATAGGGAAACACTAGATTTACTTACCTTCTAACATGTACTTAACTCCCTAACACTTGCCGTAGGATTCTAGATTATCGCTATAGTTATAGCCAGCTCATTTTTTCACTTAATACATTTCGTCGTCTCGCCGTCTTTTCATATGCAACACTTCCTGTATGTTCAAAACGTTCTTTCAAATTTTCTAGAGACCTCACATCAGGACATCTTCTATCGGGATATTTTATACCATACACTTTTGATGCCAATAAGCAATTTCTATCAGATTCACCAATAACGTACACTATAGATATCAAATTTTGTTGACAATAATTATAATTCATATTTTTAAATATTACTTAACAATATTAATTCCACTTAATCACAATAATCTTAAATCCCTTATAGAAATACCATAAAGTGAAAACCAAACACAAGACAAAAACTAAAGCCATGCCAGATTTTAATACTAAAATAAAGTGCACCTCAATTTACGCAAAAATCATTTGAAATAATCATATCTCAAAAGCCGTTTGAAACAAATATAAAGTATGTCATCTTAAAATGTGAGGAATTGTATGCTTTATTTATCCATGTAAAAAAATATAGGCATTCCATTTAAAAAAAACTGAGAAAAATAATAATGAAATATCAATTCGGACATTCGGTACAATAATAATTTATTTCAAAAATATTTTTCAGCAAATACGTCATTATTTAATAACGTCTTACATTTTTAGAAAAAACAATTATTAAATCGCGGAGATATACCTAGCAGGCAAAAAAAATTTGTAAATTGCCGAAAAAGAGAGGAAAAAATCATATCTTGGCAACGCTGCATCCGGTTTGCAAAATATTTTAGAGCGCAATACAGGACCCTTGTAGGCTTAAGTGGTGTCTAAAAAATACAGGGTGTTCCATTTAAAAAAATAATAGTTTCTTGTGTAACTCGTTTTTGTGACACCTTGTATAATTAAAAGTAATTTTATGTTGTAGTAGAGATGAAACATTGAAAGTTTACTTAAGAAAATTTTTTTGTAAAGTTAGGCGTTTTTGCACACTCTTCCGAGGGAACACTAACTGGACACCGGGTATGTTTTATTATTATAAGATATGTTACCTTCTGTCTAAAATAATTTGTAAATATAGATTTATGCCATATATTATCATAGCCGCGAAAAATGGTTTTAAAAAAGTTGTTAAAGAATTCAATAAAAGTCGAACAAAGTAGAAATCGTTCAATCTAATCGAGTTCCATTACAGTCCACATTCAGAATCAGTATGCATCTTGCACTGAGCTCTAATTCGCAACGCCTACAAACAGAAACGATCGAATTTGATCACACTCTATAGTTAAAAAATAAACCATAAATAACCAAGATTCAAAATTAAATCCAGATATTTTAGACAGTTTTCTGCTACCCCATCTACATTTCTTAGCCGGTACCTCTGCACAGAATTCAAGCCTTTATTATCCAACTTGCCTAATACCGTTCGGTCTCGGCCGCCGGTTACAGGTACTCGTTCTGGGAATGAAACCAGCTGTGGCTGCGGCGGTGCAGATGAAGATCTCGGACGGTGGGAGGACCGGCCGCTGTTTGTTGAGGACGTTATATATTACACCCTGTCATGGGCGCGACCCTGCCAGCCTCTTACTAACGGGCTCACACGCATTCCTTGTGTGGTAGGTACTATGGCCAGCACCGAAGGTAACGCTGCCGCCTGCTAGCCCCGACTTGCCTGCCGCTCCAGCTCGCGCGCCGCAGGATAATATTCACCTGTGGCTATCGATGCGGCGATGCCTTTTCACTGTTCATTGATGTTGGCGATGGGTTTGTCGTTTCATGGTTATTAATTGATGGGGAGTATGAGATACTTAACCGAAGTAGATGAAAAAATTACCAATGTGTAATTGGTGAAAGCTTAGATAGAGTCTGAGGTTGGCTTATTTTATAATTAATAATATTAACTGTTAAATATATTCTACTACATTTATTTATCTGTAACATCTTTGCCTTTTTGTTGACGATTGCAGTCTTGCTCGTCTATATTATATTCATGAAAGTCGACCAGCAAAATTTGTGACTTATTAGCATGATACAAGACAAAGGATAATAACTATTCCTTTGATTCTAAGCTCTGTTACTATCAACAGCAGTTTTACTAGAGATTTTTGTTCCCCGAATATTAAAGTTATAAAATTCGTCAGCCAAATGAAAAATATACCCAGTAAAAATTAAAGGACGAATAATACCTGTCAAAATAAGAGAATAGTTCCTATAAATACGATTTATATGTTTTCTAAGGCCCCTCGAATGTGTATACAAAAATACAGTTTTTAATTAATGTTATGTGGCTGATCTTAAAAATAAAGAAATGATTTATACAGTGTGAACTAAAGAAACGCACAAAATTCATATTTTTGGTATGTGTCATTTTTCAAAAAAGTCCTCGAACAGGTCGATTTTAGTTTTGTGAAAGCTACATTTTGTCACTATACGAAAATTTATGACGTCATTGATTTTTGAGTTATACCGCCATCAGAATTTTTTTTAATGGACACAGACATTTTTGTTCTTCTGTTTTTGGTGGTATATTCCTTTAGCTTTCTGGTGATATAACAAAGATGATATTACCTAAGCCATTCTTTTGGAAAAATTACATTTCATGTAAAAATAGCTTACCTTTCGCAAATATTCCACTATCTTATGTTGCCCACATTTATGTTTTAACTAGCATGAAAACATTTGAGATAAAAACAAAAAAAAAAGAAAATAATAAAAAAACAATCACCTCAACAACAGAGAGATACAGGCCTTTTTGTTTAAAGTATCGATAACTTTTTTATTCCTGGCATTTCTGAGACAGTATAATACAATGAATGCAATGCCACGTTTAAGTGAAAGAGAACGCGTAGAACTTTTGATGATGGTTGCATATGGTGATAAGCTGAGAACTCATCAGGAAGCATGCGATGTTTTCAATGCCAAGTATCCCGAAAAACAAATTTCGAGATCCGCTGTACGTAGATTGGTGGCTAGATATGATGAATCTGGCAGTGTAGCTGACCTCTTTCGATCTCGTCGCCCTAGCACAAGCAACGAAACCAAATTAAATATTCTGGTGGAAAGTGAGGAAAACCACCATCTTTCGACAAGGCAGCTGGCTTTAAATCATAACGTGAGTCAAACTTCTGTTGTACGTCTATTGAAAAAAGAAAAATACCATCCATACAAAGTGCAATTAATCCACGAATTGAATGAGGACGATCCAGATCGGCGCTTACAGTTTTGTGAACAGTTGATGACCTTGTGCGATCAAAACCCAAATTTTTTAAAGGATATTGTTTTTTTCTGATGAAGCTACATTTTCTTTAAAGGGGACTGTACATCGGCATAATTGTAGGTACTGGTCACGCGAAAATCCTCATTGGACTCAAGAAGCCCATACACAGCGACGAGGCAAAGTAAACGTGTGGGCAGGTATGATTGGTGATTGTTTATTGGGACCTTTTTTCTTTTAAAGAGAATCTTACGGCCACACGATATTTACAGCCTTTGCGAGTTGAGTTAGTGCCAGCCTTAGCAGTTATGTTTCCGAACAATGAAGATGAAGATATTCCTGCTGAAAACGTCTGGTTTCAGCAAGACGGGGCCCCGCCTCATTCTGGGATAACAGTGCGTCAGTTTTTAGATGACACTTTTACTAGAAGGTGAATAGGTCGTCGAGGTCCGATTGCGTGGCCCCCGCATTCACCAGATTTAACCCCCTTAGATTTTTTTGTTTGGGCTTACTTAAAGTCAAGGGTGAATTTTAACAGACCGGATACCATAGAAGAATTGAAAGACAGAATTGGCTTGGAGGTGAGCTGAATTGCCCATGAGATGATTCAGAACAGGGTGCAAAGCGTTTACACCCGTCTTGGTTAATGTCAAATGGTTGGAGGGTCGCAATTTAAGCAATGGAGATGATTTTTTCTCACAATTACTTATGTAAGGTATCAATCCATTTTTTTTTTTCAAAAGAATGGCTTAGGTAATATCAATTTTTTTCATATCACCAGAAAGCTAAAGGAGTATACCACCAAAAACAGTAAACAAAAATGTCTGTTTCCATTAAAAAAAAGTATGATGACGTCATGACTCAAAACCAATGACGTCAAAAATTTTGGTATAGTGACAAAATGTAGCATTTACAAAACTAAAATCGAACTATTCGAGGATTTTTTTGACAAATGACACATACCAAAGATTTGAATTTTGTGCGTTTCCTTAGGTTCACACTGTATTGTTTGTCTTTGAAAAAGTTGTATGCATTTCCTTTAGTAAACTCCAAGATATGGCAAATTATACTAGTTTTTTTTCATCCGATCAGAAAATACACTCTTTCTGGAGAAACGTTCGGACAGAAAGTAACGTTAGACGGCTAGACCGAAAACTGGGCATCAGAGATCGGCAAAGCTTTTCAGTTCCTTGATATTCTCTTTTCCGATCCATGTGGGTAAAATAGATTGCCGTAATTTACGATTACGTTACAAGACCGGAAAGAGGTGTTTTGCAGGTTAACCCAAGCAAATTCTGGAAGCATGCGGAGACCTCCAAAATACTGTTTTTCGGCCATTTTTTTCTCGATCGACACTGTGATACAAAAGCAATATTTTATTATTTTACAAATACATTTTCTAACAACTACAACGACAAACAATAACTAGATATATAACTTAAAAGTGAATTATTTTTTGAATGCTTATACTTTTAATGAAACATATTCTTTATAGGATTTTGTAAACAGCAGAAAAAACTATCTATGAGAACTAAAAGAAAAACTATTTGTGAAATTATTGATCTACAATCTTTGAATTCTTTCGATAACCTGAATTCTGGATATGCTAGCAATTAAAATGAATTTGTCTTTCTTATTGAACAATTCTCATTCGTAATCTTCCAAGTGCTTGAATTATTGCTGGAAATTTTTCGAGTACATGAATTTTCTTAAAAAGTTCACGTATGAGAAAATTTTCCGGCAATTAATTCAAGCACGCGGGGGATTCGGTAAGAAAATTTCACAAGAAACTAAATTAAATATACTCTAATTTCAACTGACATTAAGATTATTCTAAGACATAACAAGGTATAAGATTAGTAGGCCATGGATGGGTCTTGTTGACAAAGTGACAGAAACGCATCGGAATTAGTAAGTACTGTTGTTGTGTGAAAAGTTAAAATTATAAGAGTTATTTGAAAATGGAATACGTATAATAGATAAATATTATCTCTTCCATCCATTTTAGTTTCAAAAAATTACTGAAAATTGTTTAGGACAACTCTATTCGTGTGTTATATATGGAATAAGTTTCCTCTAACACTATTTCGGAAACTACAAATTCCACAACTAAAACTTGTGTTGGAACAGGTATCATTATAACACACTGTTATGGTATAACATCCGCACAGCTTTCGACAAATCAGAAGCCGTTAAGCCTCATGATACAACTCTGTTTATTCTATCATGGTTAAGCCTCACTTAGTGGTTCGGTTGCTATGGTTACGTTTAGCTCGCATTTGACGTTTTACACCGTTTTGAAGTTTTTTTGCATAATTTCTAAAATCTTGTTAGAGAAAGTATAGTCTACAACACGTTTGGAATGGCATATTCCATACTCGCGAACCGTAGTAGTCGCCTTCGGCTCGGACTACAAACTTTTCGCTCGTGTGGAATATGGGCTAATCCAGAACTTGTAGAATATACTATTATTCACTAAAATAGGTAGAACGTTGTTTTCTTTATATATTTTCATGTTTTATACATATAGCATAGCACAGTTTCAGCATAGTATAACTTGACAGAGACGGCTTTGAAACGTCATTAGTTCTTTGTCATTATTTCATTGACAGTTTAACCAGTTTAAGCTCAATGTATCTTATTGTTGAAGTAATTTTCGAGTTTTTAAAAGAATAAGATTATAGAGTATGGAAAAAGAACTTAATATACAATACACTGAGGGAAGTTTTTTGCAGTGACAGCCAAAAATCAAGCTACAGCAGCAAAAAACTCTATTTAAATAGGCGCCAGCCAAGAATTTTGTAAAGGCAGCAAAATTCATTTTGCTGAAGTTACTTTACTGCAATAGTAAAAATACTTTATAAGATATTCTTCATTGCAGCCACCGAAAATAAGCTTTACTGTTATAGTAAAGTAATTTTATTGTAGCAAAGTGGAATATATCACTAAATATGCAAACTACCTAGCTAGGGTAGCAACAGTTCTTTTTAATTCTGACAATAATTTTTACTACTATTTAATAGCTTTATTGCTATTGTAGTTGATCTCATTTTTGTTGTACCAAAAATATTTATTAGCTATCGCAAAGTATCTGGCTATGATAGGATTGATTCTTTTCACTTGCAGCAACATTTTTTATTACCACTATGATTTTCTTGGTACTGTAGTTAATTCTTTTTTTTTGCTGTAGCAAAGTTACTGATTGGATAAAGCAAGAATTTGGCTGCAGTAGTATTACTGATTATTATTTACAGCAAAAAGTTTCACTACCATTGCAAAATTTTTTACTACCCTAGTAAATTTCTTTTTTATTGTGGCATATATTATTATTCTTTCTTAATTTAGTAAAAAAATAGCCTGCCTCAGAAAACATATTTGGTCACGTCAAAAAGTTTTAGATCAATAACAGTAGAATTTCTTAATTAGAATAGAAAGGTCATTTTGCTACTACTAAAAAGATATCTGCTGTAGGAATGGGCCATGTGCGTCCCCACATGTAGTTTTCAGGAGAAATGTTTATTCCTAAAATACAACTACTACAAAATGCGCAATCTTATCTAATTAAAAAAAATCTGCTATTGGTGACCTTAAACTCTTAGACGCGACAAACTTCTGTGACAAACCAATTTTATATACACGTATACGAATTTTTCATTTGTAATTTAATATTCGCTTGATAAGCATTGAAATTAAATGTTACATAATGACATAGATATATAGATACATCACTTTGCGGCTATATGAAAAACATTATTTTTTAAGATTTTTTTTAAATAAGAGGAAACGAATAATAAATATTAAATTACCTAAACATGAAACTACAAGCAAAAAATTGGTATACCTTGGACTAACAAATGGTTAAGGATTTGGCCCAAAGAGACTAAAATCAATTAAAAATAAATAAACATTTATTTTCATAGATGATAAATTAACAGATTTTCTTTATAAGTAAAAAACATAAAACATATAAAACATTAAATTGTATTATTTGCTTAAAACAAAAACAAAATTAAAAAAAAGAATAAATAGACATTTATTTTGATACGTAATAAATTAACAATCTTTCCCTAGGAGTAAAAAAACACATTTATTTTGACATGCTTAAAAGTAAAATACTGTTGGAAACGAAGATTTGTTTACTTATTTATTTGTTGTTTGCATTGTTTTTATATATTAGTTATTGTTGTGATTGTACTAGCTCCGTAACTAAGAAAGTGTTGTTGAATAAAAATAAAAATAATTTATATTTGACATCTGTTAATTTCTGGCTCTAAAAACCCACAAGTTTAGGCATATTCTGCTTCAGGTTATGGGCCCAGTACACCCAGTACAATAAGAAGGGTCAGTGGTTCTCTAGTAATAGAAGAAAACTAGTTTCGTGTCAAGTCACATCAAATTTAACATACCAGTTAAAGGTATTCTAAAGGTAATAAGATGGACAAGTTCAAGAATATTAATATTCAGAAATTCGATGGGAAGAATTTTTCACTGTGGAAATACCAGATGGAAATAATATTTAGAGCAGAGGGTTTGCTGGATTTAATTAATGGTAAAGCAAAACAACCAGTAATAACAGATGAAGAAAACGTAAAGAAATCATGGGAAAACTTAAATGCTAAAGGGATGATGTTAATATCTATGTCAATGGAGTTTAGTCAATTGCAGACTGTAATAACGTGTGATAATGCCGCCAGTATGTGGTCAAGGCTGAAAATAATTCACGAACAAAGGTCCTCCGCGAACAAAGTGATGATTAAACAAAAATTTTTCAGTTATAAAATGTCAGAAACCGACAGTATTGCACAGCATATTAGCAACATAGAGTCAATGTCACAAGCTCTAGCTGATGTTGAAGAAAAAGTAAGCGATATAGATAAAATAGCTAAAACTTTAGAAAGTTTACCTCACAAGTATGGATCATTCGTAACTGCATGGGACTCATACGACGAAGATAAACAAACATTTGAAAATCTTACAACAAGACTTCTCAAAGAAGAATTGAGGCTTACTCAGGCAGACGAGCTAACAACTGCGTTTGCTGCTGTTAAACTCAATAAGTATCCTCATAGTTCGAACAAAAAGAATTTTGTTTCTAATACCAAAAGTAATTTTATTCCTAATACAAAGTATTCTAAAAAAGATGTAACGTGCTACTACTGTAACAAGAAGGGGCATTTCAAATCTGAATGTAGAATAAGGCTTAGTAAACTTCAACCTGGTTACAGCAAGCAAAACTGTGATCCAAATTACAGAAATCAAGCTCTTAGTGCTGAGATGAAAAATATAGTTGCTGATGGATGTGAAGATATCTGGCTCGCTGATAGTGCAGCATCAAAGCATATGACGTCGCACAAAGAGTGGTTTTCACAAATAACACCACTAAAGAACAAAGATGTTCAAATTGGAGATAACTCTTTTATTACCGCTGAAGGAATTGGCTCAATTAGTGTAATGGCTGTTGTGAATGGTAGAAGAGTTCCTCGTACATTGGTAGAAACCTTATACGTTCCAAAGTTGAAGAAAAATCTTTTTTCAGTGGGAGCAGCCACGAGCAAAGGTTTGCAGGTCGAATTTAATAGTAGATTCATAGAAGTTAGAAATAAAAATGGTGTAGTTGCTGTTGGAAGGAAGCTGGAGAATCAATGCTATAAAATGTTATTTGAAATCCCACAAATTCAAGGAAACTCCGCAGAAACGAGTATTGTTCAGCTATGGCATGAACGGTTGGGTCATGTTAATTTTCGTACTTTGAAAGACATGTCTGACAAAGGAATGATACCTGATATCAAAATCTCAAATAAAGAAGTCACACGTATTCAGTGTGAGGGTTGTCAATATGGAAAACAACATAAGCAATCATTTAATGCTAATTTGAATAGACGAGCTGAAAAACCTGGTGAATACATTCATTCCGATGTCTGCGGTAGAATATCAAGTACTTCATTAGGAGGAGCTAATTATTTCGTTCTATTCAAGGATGATTGTACTTCATATCGTTTTGTTTATTTCATAAGACATAAAAGTGACGTTTTCACAAAATTTCTGGAATTTCAGAAAATGTCAGAAAGACAAACTGGTAATAAAATAAAAATATTCCGAAGTGATAATGGAACAGAATTTGTTAACCATCATTTTAAAGATCTTTTTAAAGAACATGGAATAATACATGAAACCAGTGCTCCATATACACCAGAGCAAAATGGAAGGGCAGAGAAAGATTTGAGATCTATAGTTGATAGTGCCAAAAGTATGTTGCATAGTACTGCTCTCCCGATGAATCTTTGGGCGGAAGCAATTAATATGGCCGTATACTTATTAAATCGTCGCCTGTGTGCACAAGATAAGCATGTTACTCCTTACGAAAAATGGACAGGAAAACAATTAAATCTTAGCCATTTACGAAGGTTTGGATCTGAAGCATTCGTACTTGTGCCTAAACAGTTCAGAAATAAGTTCGAGAGAAATTCCAAGAAACAAATATTAGTGGGATATGACGGCAACAGTTCCAATTACAGATTGTATGAATTGGCTGCCAGGAAAGTTGTCGTCGTGAAACATGTTAATTTCAATGGATGTATTTATAAAGACAGTAGAAATATGTCATGTCAAAACAACGTTATATTTGAGATGGAAGATGAAGATAATTTACAAGAAGAGTCCGTAGACACCAAATCAGAAGGCAGAATAGAAAACCAAACGTCAGAAAACATAGAAGTAGAAATTAATCAGCCTACGTCAGAAAACATAGAAGTAGAAATTAATCAAGAAAACCAAACGTCAGAAAACATAGAAGTAGAAATTAATCAGCCTAAGGATAAAGCTTCAGAAGAAAATGGCCATTATTTAAGACACCGTAAAGATATTAAGAAACCAATTTGGTATGAAGCATGTGCAGCAATAGCAGGTGAACCTCAGACCTACGAAGAAGCTATGGAAAGTGAAGAAAAAGAAGAATGGAAGAAAGCAATGGAAGATGAGATTAAGTCGCTGATGAAAAATGAGACGTGGTCACTACAAGTTTTACCAGCGGATCGCAAAGCAATTGGGTGCAGATGGGTGTTTAAAATAAAATATAAAGCGGATGGTAAAATTGAAAGATATAAGGCCAGACTTTGTGCAAAAGGTTATAGTCAAAAATCTGGCATAGACTATTTTGAAACATTTTCACCAGTTGTAAGGTATGATTCCGTTAGAACGTTATTATCAATTGCAACTGTCAGTGATTTAGAAATTTGTCAGTTTGACGTAAAGACGGCTTTCCTGAACGGAGATTTACAAGAAGAAATCTTTATGAAGCAGCCGGAAGGCTTTAATACAAAAGGTTGTACTCTGGTATGCAAACTCAACAAAAGCCTATATGGTTTGAAGCAGTCTCCGAGATGTTGGAATAAGAAGTTTGTGGAATTTCTTAGTTCATATAGCTTCAAGCAGTTAGATGCTGAAAAATGCATTTTTTTATGCACTCTTTGAAAATTATGAACTATTCCTGGCGTTGTACGTTGATGATGGTCTAATTATGTGTAAATCTAAAAAGGTTATGGACATATTTTTGACAGAACTTGGAAAAATATTCGAGATAACCATTTGTGCTGCAGAATGTTATGTTGGATTGGAAATCAGTCGCAATAGAGAACAAAGAAGTATATTTTTGGGCCAGCAAGGGTATGTTGCCAAAATTTTGGAGAAATTTAACATGGTAAATTGTAACATCAAAGCAATTCCTGCCGATCCAAATGTTGTGCTTCATGCAAACCAAGCATCTACAAGAGATAGTAGGATGCTTAGTGTGCCCTATAGAGAAGCTGTAGGAAGTTTAATGTTTCTCGCTGTCGTCACACGCCCAGATATCATGTTCGCTGTGTCTCAAGTGAGTAAATACCTTTGTAGTCCAGCTTTGGAGCATTGGATAGCAGTAAAAAGGATATTCAAGTATTTAAAAGGAACCCAGAACTATGGAATAAAGTATTGTGGAACTGATTTAAATTTTGTTGCATATTCCGATGCTGACTTTGCAAACGATATTGATTCTAGAAAGTCAACAACTGGTTATTTGACTATGTTAGCTGGGGCACCGGTTACATGGTCGTCACAGTCTCAAAAGTGCGTTTCCCGTTCTACTACAGAGTCAGAATACGTGGCAGGTTCAGAAACAGCCAGAGAGGTTATTTGGTTGAGAACATTACTTCAGGAGCTTAATGTAGATGTATGCGAACCTACCAAGCTATTCGTAGATAATCAAAGTGCCATTCGGTTAGTCAAGAGTCAAGAACACCATAAGAGGACCAAACACATTGATATAAAATACCATTATATACGTGACCAAGTAGAAAAGGGTTTCATTGAAACTGTCTATGTTGAATCTAAAAAACAACTTGCTGATATTCTCACGAAGGCTTTACCAAAGGAACAATTCATCAGAAATAGAAGTTCACTTTGTGTACCTTTAAATCAGTAAACAAATAGGGGGAGTGTTGGAAACGAAGATTTGTTTACTTATTTATTTGTTGTTTGCATTGTTTTTATATATTAGTTATTGTTGTGATTGTACTAGCTCCGTAACTAAGAAAGTGTTGTTGAATAAAAATAAAAATAATTTATATTTGACATCTGTTAATTTCTGGCTCTAAAAACCCACAAGTTTAGGCATATTCTGCTTCAAATACATAAAATGTAAAGAAAACACTAAATTGGTGAATGTCATTCTGGTAATTCTACTGCCATCGGTCGTGGGTCAAAACAACGCATCTATTATTTTAGTACTTACTGTCAAAGTTCTTTAAAAGCACTTCCATTCCCCCATTCAACAACCATTTCTTTATACCGTTCTGTCATGGTGACATATCACTAGGTATATCTATTACCTATGGTAAACTGAATTTAAATCAAGTTAATTTGAAATTCCACAGACAGAGCTGCTCCACGCACATGTGATGGGGAAAGCAGGTTATGTATTTTATGATAAACAAGAATAGCCTAGTTGCTTTGCACCCGCTTGCTCCTATTGCCATACCTAAACAAACATTTTCCGAATCCGTACACACCGATAGAATCGACCCTGCGTTTTAAGAAACCAAAAACAAAAAACGACTTGCCCAAAATAAGTCTCCTGTAATTTTTGTTATAATGAAACACACCACACATAAAAATATAGTACATAATATTCAACCCGCACAAAGGCACAAGTAAACGCGACATTATTTACTTATTTACTAAGTGTATCATTGAGGTCACAGCGTAGAATGACGTCGGGGCAGAGTCGGAGTTGACCGATTTAGTCCGATTGGTGTTGTGGTGACGTAATTCAACACAAAACTTTGTAATTCCAACAAAGTTTTTATTTACCACAGTTAAATCTTTCTTTATATTGTCTTCTTTTTAATGGTAGCTAAATGCTCTAGTGCTCTAGTAAAGCAACTAATAAAAACTCTAAAGTACTTTTTAAGGGCTAATACAAACACTCAGTAAAGTTATTTATTCTAGTATAGTGAACAGATATTTCTAACCTAATTAAAATTATTGCTACTCTAGTTAAAAAACGCGTAGCAAATAATTTTTTGCTGCGGCTTTTCTCAGTGTATGCGCATATTGCGAAGAACTTTGAGAAATTAAAAAAGCCATCCAAAACTGAAATACTTATCATACCCGCTGAGAAGTGTAATATGGAGGAAAACCAAAATGAAGAGCTATTCACTATTATAATTAGGTATTAAACATGAAATAACACGTTGTTTCCCAAATCCCAAGGATCTTTCTTATAATTATCTCGTTTAATTTGAAAGATAAAATTCCATTTTTATATAATAGCGCAAATGTCAAATATGATCATATGTCAATAATTTGATTGATTGATTTGCCAGCGGAAGGTGGGCATTGCTGCCAATTCCGGACATCCACGGAGGTTTGTTCCAACACGCAGCTTGGTTGTCTGTTGAACACGCTCAACGGACGGCCAAACCGTGTGCCGTACCAAATCTCGGGTGTTTTATATACCGCCGGACCGGCTACATACGCTGGGTTGGACATTGGACATGCTTGTTGTCAGCAGCGAGAGCCGCATGACGCATGGGGTGAGAGTATAGGATGGGAAGTGTAGGTGTTTGAGAGATGCTTCTTTTAAGTTTCCATGCTTCTATTAAGTTTCCATTTGTCATCATCGGCTGGGGTGTAGTGTAGTTATTTGCGAGATTCTTATTTTCAGTTTCCATGCTTCTTTTAAGTTTCCATCTATCGCCATTTCCTTATTTTTCTTCTTCTAAGTTTTCTGCTTCTTGTGTCTCTGAATCTGGAAGCTTTTGTTTTTTATTTTATTTTTGTGCTTTTTTCCCTTTTCCCTTTCTTTTTTTATTTATTAACCGCACCACAAGTAAATATCCATCCACGGCGGAGTTGCTGGGAAGAGCCCTATCTCGCGGTAACAATATTTTTTTGCGCGTTATGAGAAGAGAGGTCCGAAGGGATAGTTTGCTCACCCCGTATGTCGTTTCCTTGAAACAATCGGTTTCAATTTTGGGCAGTTTTTCCATTTCATCACCTATGTGTTATGTTTATTACCTATATATTATGTTTAATATCTTTTCAATTTTGATCTCCAATTCTTGTTTAAAATTTAACAAAGATATAAATAAACCAATGCTAATGCTACATAAACAAAAACTTATCTGTTTCATTCACCCATCTGGCTGGCTGTTTCTTACTTTATATCACTCACTTCAAGAAGGGACGAATCCAGGTATATATTTTACAGTAAGGCACTCAAGCAGTACACTTTTCTTGCGTTGTTTATATAAACTATTTTGTGTTGACTTATTCAACCAACATAATTTAATCAAATATCAACTATATGAAATAGCCAGACTCGCGCTAATTTATATCAATCAATGCAGAATTGCTTCAATTCAGTACAATCTCGGCGTTTTGTTGCCGCTTTATCCGGACTTATCTCGATATCCCGTAGGAGCCACGAAACATGCGTCTTTCACCGAAGTCGACACACTTTGAACTCCTATGATCGTATGTCAATAATTTGACAGAGAAATGTTCACTTATTAATTTCGTTCAGGGTACCCTGAAGGTTGAAATTTTCCGGACATTTTTTGGGTTGCCTTCGTAACGACACAAAAACAAACTTCTGATTGGCTAAAAAGGTGACGTGTGAAATTTTCATTGTAACACTAATTTCCGCACAGTCCCCTACGGCTATGCAGGGTAAAGCAGTGTCCACATAACCCTTTACGGCTATGAAGATCCAGTTAAAATGAGAAAAAAGGCCTAAAATGAATTTATTTACATATTTCGCCTTTTGGAAAATTGTGTTGGTTCTTGCATGTGGTATCGTGTGAGTGGCCTTGTGCCTTCCGATAAGCTCCAGAATAAGGGCGAAAAACATTTCAAAGGCTAAGCATTTCCAAGAAATAGAATGATAGATTTTATGAAAATGTAATCCATTTGAATGAAAATTTTTCCAAAAGACGAGATATGTAAGTAAATTCATTCTAGGCCTTTGTTCTTATTTTAACTGA
Organism: Stenurella melanura; assembly: GCA_963583905.1. Classification (NCBI taxonomy): domain Eukaryota; kingdom Metazoa; phylum Arthropoda; class Insecta; order Coleoptera; family Cerambycidae; genus Stenurella; species Stenurella melanura. Next base: position 203,764,956 of record OY757309.1, read on the forward strand.
ATCTTCATAGCCGTAGGGGGTTATGTGGATACTGGTTTACTTTGCATAGACGTAGTGGACTGTGTGGAAACTAGTGTTATTATGAGAATTGCCCGATAAGAAAGACAAAGGATTTTAATTGCTAGCATAACCAGAATTCAGGTTATCGAAAGAATGCAAAGATAATATAGATAATAATTTTACAACTACTTTTTCTTTTAGTTCTGATAGATAGTTTTTTCTGTTTGCAAAATCCTATAAAGAATATGTCTCATACCGATATGTAATTGTTGCACATTCGATAGGATACCCTTTGCAGTTTTTTTTGTAAATAATACTAGTTTTAGATATTTTTAGTTTAATTACAAAAGTTACAAAAAATGTAAAAAAATTAATAACTTTTTTATTTATCGATCGATTTAGTTCAAAAATAGGGTTCTTCCTCTAGTTAACACTAACTTACTATCAAAATTTCAATGCAATGGGACTGTTCGTTTATAAGTTATCGTGACGGACAGACAGACGGACAGATAGGCAGGCAGACGGACAGATAGGCAGACAGACGGACTGGCAGACGGACGGACAGACGGACGGACATATAGGCAGACAGACGGACAGATAGGCAGACAGACGGACGGACAGACGGACGGACGGACATTTTGTAAGTTGTTCAGAATTCGATCACAACACCGTGATATGAACATTTTTTCTCTACGAGGAATATTAACTGGTTTTAGAAATGTGCCGATCGAATGCAATATACTTCGTTTTGTATTTGCGAAGAGTATAATAATAATTAATTAAAATATCGTTTGCCGCCTTCGTTACTGATTCCAAAATATCTTTTGAAATTACATTTTCTGCTTATAACGCTTCAAAATCTGAATCCATATTTTCCAAAACTTGCGAACTGACTTTTGAAAACTCCTAAAATTTACGTATATTTATCAATTTGAGACTTATTTCTAACAATTAACACAAGTTTGTTTTCATAGCAACAAGAAAGCAAAGCCACCTATACCAAAAATTGGCCGCATTTTTTACCTTCATGGATCGGAAAAGAGAATAACAGGGATCGGAAAAGTTTTTTTATTACACTTTTTGGAAAACACCTTATTTTCATCTGTATTAGTAATAATGTAAGATGGGCTTTTTAGGACTAGCGCACGGGAAAAGTTTTCCTGATCTTCGATTATTATTGTAATATATTTCTTAATTTAAAACGCACTAAAATAAAAAATAAAATATGCGTAGCTTATTTATTTGATACAATAATATATGTAAATGTAGGCAGTCTTATTCTAATATCTCAAATTCTTAAAGGATATAACTTGATCTTAGTGATAATTTACGACACATATGGCTTCCATTTTCAGATGTAAAATCACAATATTTCATCTCGAATTACTTTCTCCTAAGCTGTGGGGTGCTTTTTTGTATTAGCAATATGAATACTGATGACAGTTTACCTGATTCTGAAAATAATCGAAAACGCCCACTATGTTAATTTTGTCGTTGAAATTGAGATTTCACAGCGTCAGTTCTCAGAATTTCTAGTTAAGGTCTTCTTGTGAATTAAAGAAGCTAGAAAATGAAATTTATAGCGCAGAATTTGTCTCATTTTCGGTTTGTTTAACATTGTTCAGTAATAAGTATTTACGTAAGTTATTTAATTATTATTTATATAACATTGTCATATGTCTCATAGAGGAAACGTCTGTGGATATAAATGGGAGAAGATTGAAATAAGATTAAAATTGATTGATTAATTGATTACAATTAAAATTAATTAAAACTGAAATAAGCGTATGTGTGACAATGTTTCGTAAGGATGTTAGCACTATTCAATCCTTGTTTATGTTTCGATATACAAAGATTCAATTTAATAACATTTTTGTTCTTCTATATTTTCAGATTAGGTAAATGTAGTTCATTGAAATTATACTCACAAACATTGCACTTGTTGAACCAACTTCAGAGGAAAACTTCAGTACTCTTTAAAGGGAAATCAGGTTTAGAAATGAATGTTTTACTGTAAATTTTAACAATACAAAACACTAATTGGAAAATAATATTTTTTATAGAGACAGAGCTACATTTTTAACACTGTGTTCCTGCAGTATTCGCTTCTATACTTTTAGCAGTGATAAGTTTTATGTGAAATTAAGAAACCACAAAAAATCGTTAATCTTGTAATGTCTCCTATGCGAACTTATAAAGCAAACAAGCTCGCCGATTTAGTGCACTTTTTATAAAATTCTTACACATTCTATAGGATACTCTTCGCAATTTTTTGGAAAATAATATTAATTTTGGTCATTTCTGGTTTAATTACAAAATATAAAAAATGCATGTAAATAAAAAAAAATATATTTAAAAAATTTATAACTTTTTTATTATATAGACAGACAGACATGCAGATAGCCAGACGGACGGACAGACAGACGGACAGACAGACGGACGGACGGACATTTTGAAAGTTGCTCAGAATTCGATCACCAACACAGTGATATGAAATTTTTTTCTCTACGAGCAATATTACCGGTTTTAGAAATGTGCCGATCGAATGCAATATACTCTTCCTTTTGTATTTGCGAAGAGTATAAAAAAAAGCATAAAGGAGCACGCGCTGGTCTTATGGAAAAACGGTCCCTATGAAATTGGCCGAAATTTTGGTATATTGTAGTTCACGTCATGCTGATGTGGCACAAACCTCCGCTACGGCTAGTTTCGTCACTACCGTTACCCTAAGATTAAGTTACTTGTACTATACGAGATTTTAATAAAAATGGTTTCGGTGTTCGAGTTTTACTTAAAAGTTCCTTAAAAATGTAATATTACAGTGTAAGAGCATATTCGAAGTAGTGAAAAGAATTAACAATAATTATACAGGGTGTCTTTTTATCGTCATTTTTTAATATCACAGAAAGTACTTTAGATATTATTTTCAATTTCGGTATGTGTTAATAGAATATAAAACCACATATTCTAGTTAGAAAAGGTAATTTATATCTCCACCAGTGGCGTTCCTGCAAACATGTCCTCTGATATCTTTTTACAAAAAAGTGGTACGCCATTGATGTTCTTCCAGTTGGATATTTTTTCTGATTAGCCTGATTAATTCTACATGAAAACGGTCTCCTGCGTTCTTCACGTCAGACGCACAGTTCTTGATTAAAACAGTTAAATTCAAAATACTTCATTTAGCAGTATTGACTAATAATAATAATTTTGAACACATAAAATAGTTATATTGGAATAAATGACGTTTTTACAAACATCCTTTTAAAAACAAGTTGTTGGTGTTCAAAACTATCTCATCGTATTATTTCTTCGATTTTTAGTGTTATATTTTCGTTGTTTTTATTCGAATATCTCAGTAAATGTGATGAATTATAGAAATGCGGAAATAGCGACGATGCATCCGTACATGGTCGCGGAGGACCCCGACAATGGCCATATTCCCCGATCTCAATAGTTTTTATTTCTTTTTGTGGGGTCATCTTAAAACCCTGGTGTATAAAACTCCCATTATCACTTTAGAATATGTAAGACCGCGAATAGTTGTCTCGTGTGAATACGGAACACGTCGGAAATATTTGAACCAGTGCGCAATTCGACGCCAAGAAGGGCGGAAGCATGCGCATTAATATGTCTATTTGCAACAATTTTTATAAAACATCATTATTAGTGTTATGCCATATTAATATGGGGCCACTCGGCACATACCTCAACAGTTTTTTCATTGCAAAGAAATGCTGTCAGAGTCGTTGCTGGGTTATCATATAGGGATGATTGTAGGAATGCTTGTAAAAGACTTAAGATACTTACCTTGCCCTGTGCTTACATTCTACAGTGCCTTGTCCATGTAAAAAAATAACTTAAACAATTACATAACATGTGAAAGTGTCCATACTTACTCAACTCGTAATAGGGGTAATATATATTTGGATTTTTTGCGACTTTCAAAAACCAGAAACGGGACATGTTATTATGCAGTAAAATTTTTCAATGTGTTACCGAATTCTGTACAATTACTTGATTGTACTCGCTTCAAATACGTAATTAAACGATTCCTCCTCTATAATGCATTCTAGAAAAACGTGAGAGACCGTTTTCTTGTAGATTGACCAGATTAATCAGGAAAAATATCCACATGGAAGAATGTCAGTGGTTTACCACTTTTTTATTAAAAAAGATCAGAGGCCATGTTTGCAGGGACGCCACTGGTGGAGATATCAAACATGTGATTTTATATTCTGTTAATACATGCCAAAATATGAAAATAATATCTAAAGTACTTTCTGGAATATTAAAAAATAACGATTAAAAAAATCAACACCCTATATAATTATTACTCACTTATTATTATTATTATTATTATTTCTTTTCACTATTTCGAGTATGCTCTTGTTACATCTTACTATTACAGTTTTAAGGAACAATTAACCAAAACTCAAATACCGGAACCATTTTTAATAAACTCTCGTATAGTACAATATTTTAATCTTCGGGTGACTGTAGTGACGTAACTAGCCATAGCAGAGGTTTGTGTATAGTGAGACATTTAATCAGCATCACGTGTTCAAAATTTAACAAGATTTTCAAAAATTACGATTCTTATAAACCAATGTTATTGTCTTCTTCTATTGTGTCAATTATTAGTTTTTAATTTACAGTCGAACTTAATTGCGCAGGGTGTTCTCCACAATGATTGATATCTTTTACATTGGCACTGTCGTAATTAAATATTTTCTAATGGAATACTGCATATGTCTTTATTCTTTACTCAATATGTTTCACCAATCAATTTTCTACACGCTGATATCTCATAGTGGCTACTTTTTTGACGTTCTTATAGTGTTCAAGTTCAATATCGCATTTAAAATCCATTTCGTTTATTACATAAACTAAGAAAAATATACTTATTTTGAGTGCATGGAGGATTCTATGAAATATCGACTACCTATCAAATATTATTTTTCTTAGCCAAATAGTTTTGTAAATATAGCTCCAATAGAGAGACAAATCAGAACGACCAACTGACAAACAAACTGGCGAAATTAAGAGAATTAATTTTCGTAGTGTACTAGTCTGAAAGAGTAAGTGGTTCTTTTAGGATTACAATACTTTGGTAAGTGTGAAAAGTAAAAATATTGATAAAGCGCCATAGAAAGAAGTGAAACACATTCTTAAATATTTATTTTTTATCCTTTGAAATAAAATATAACAAAATAATTTTTGGGGATACATTACAGATTTGTGTTATCGTACTTTCTGTAGAAGTTGGGTGGACATATCAACAACACTCAATTAAACAAGCCTCTACTTTTAGTTGTACCAAAAAGCCTTTATTTAAAAAAAATGTACTAAAAAGTAAAAAATTACTTTTTAAAATTCAAGCATCAGGAAACCAAAATAGTTGGTCAATTGACCGCCCCAAAGCTTTGGTTTTGGTTAAGTCAAAACTCCTACATACTTTCATGGATGGAGGTTAAAATATAATATTGAATTATTGTTATTGGGCCCAAGGAAACTTCTTAATCACCGACACAAAGAATCAAAGAGTGATCGCAAAAAAGCTGTTTCGTCGCCTGTATTTGCGTAGTTCATTGCGAGCTTGGGAGAAATCGTAAAAAAATTTAGGTGGTCTCAAATTAATCGTCATTAAAAACCAATACAGGCATTATTCAGGCGTTGAAATGACCCCAAATCCTAAAAAATGTTAAAGAACATCAATAAATCTAAAAATAAATCTATTTGTATTATTTCTGTGCCAGAATAATAATCAACGCCTGCAATCAGATCAGTGTAACCGAATTCAGAAGAGTTGCCGTAAATAATCGAAAGCACATTGAGAAGTTCAGCCAGATCGATGGTGGATTAGTAGAAAAGGATACAAATAATAAAGTTAAGGGGGGTGTAGGTCGAAATATAATGAATAACCCTGTAGATTCTTAGAAAAAGTAGATGATTCAGAAATATATCACAGTTTTTGTTCATTCAATTATGTTTCAGTTTTTTAAACAAGTACTTAAGGAAGTCAACAATTTTCCACGTTAAGAATCAGTAGCGCTTTTTATTATTTTCATATTTCTCGATTTCAAAGGGTATATATGGTATTTTCATAACATTAGACATGCCAATTTTTTATCAGAGATTGAAATCTAGAAAATAAATGATGTTCCACGTTTGCGCCCCGATTATGCCGTGACGTTGTAAATGACCTGTTAGCATTTTGCCAACATTTAAACGGTGGTCGAAAGGCTTACAAGTTCTTTAAGTAACCGAATCTTTTAAATAAGGATCAAATTCCACCTGTCGAATTAATTCAGCGAAAATACGGCATTTAACCAGTCCGCTGTTTTACCAGGTAAGTCGATTACAAATTTTGTCACTCGCTTTAATCACAAATAAAAACATTAATCTGGTTTTATAACATAGTAGTTTAGGCAATCTGCAGACAGACATTGCCATTAATCATAAGCGTACATATATGTATATATTTAATATCTACTTATACAATTTTATCCACTCTACATTTGGATAAGGTTATAAAACTACTTATAAAAACAATAGCATGAGCTTATTGTATTGTAGAATACATGGAAAATTAATAAGAGAAGTTGTTTATATCTAATACGCTCTTCCGTACAATTATCTGCATATAAAGGATATGACATAAATTAAAATAATTAAAATATGAATACGAAAATTCCCCTGAAGACGTAGTTTCCACAAACATCAAAACCTTGAATACAATATTTGAATACCAAAACTCGACGTGGATTCCGCCAACCACATTACCATCAACAGGAGAATAGTGTTCAATAGTTTTGATATTCGTAGAGACTACATCTTCAGAAGCAACATCACACCAAGAACATGCAAACATAATAAATACAATAAAACCATTCGCCATACCATATCAGCCCAAGTAACAATTTAAATGCTATGTGGACTTGAATAAGTTTTGTAATAGCTTTATTGAGGATGTAAGTTTGCTAAATAGCTTTATAGTGGTAGCATAGCAGGCCAACAAGTCTTTTAGCCTAAGTAGTTTTATTAAGAGTTGTAACAACCTCCTTGAGTCTGAGTTTCAATACAATTTAGCATTTGCTTTAATTCGAGTCTATTGGCATTTGTAAAGGTTTTATGGTGGTGGTCAGTACTACCATGATAAAATCATTTGATATGGGAAACCAATTTACCTCAGAGACAACGTTCATAAAACCAGTAATCCTAAGGGTTTTAAAGGGACACCTGAATATACTCATCATAAAACTGCTATAAAGCTGTATTGGCTTGTACAATGCCATATGTAACATAAGAACAATTTAGTCTGGACAAATTCCTTCATAAAACCACAAAAGTTGCAATTTGACAGGTTGACAAATAGATTTTACTAATTTTAGGTTAAATTACTTATGTGTGCATATGCGAAGTACCTCAAGAAATTGAGGCACATTTTGTATAAACGTGTATGAAAATAAAAAGGAGTGGTTACTTTAAAGGGAAAGCCAGAAGTAACTACTTGAAAATAGTAAATAACACATCATCAGTTTCGATTAGTAAAACAGAATATGATGATTCGTCACCAGCAAACGCTCAACAATTGATAATTGAGACCATCTGCCATTCATAGGACTTATCGTAAACAATTAGAGTCACACCACACATTGACACATTTGATTATTCAAAATATCCAAATAAATGTGAAAGGTTACCGTCTTCTTATTTATATATTTTTGGGCAATAGGTTTTATGGTGGCTGTGAATAAATCTAACAAATGTTAATATAGGTCAAATGGTGTTAGACAAGATTAACTGGTATTAGACAATACCAAATGGACTCACATAAATGTAAGAGGACTTAAATTGGTTGTAATTAGTGGCAAATTCTCTTGTACGAGAGGATTATGACAATCTTAGGATTAAATACTCTTATTGTAGTATTGCCGGTAACCAACAGGTTTTAATCAAAAATCGCCATTTTTCTACAAGGATGTCTTTGTAAACAAAACCTGGAATTATTCAAGTGAACAATTACTTAGTTGCAATTTTTGCAACAATTTGTGAGTAATAATTAAGGACTAAAATCATTATTATTATTACTAACGTATGATTTAAGTTGATATCAACAAAAAATATACCTTTTTAAAAAAATTAATTTTAAAATATTTTTTAAAATTTCCAAATTTTCAATATTTTTGAAGGGCTTTCGTATTTTTCAACCTACTAGTTGTGATATCATCAGTACAATTTAATGCGCAGCTAAATTTTCACTCATGTGAGTACCTATACTGAACTTGATATTTTTAACCAGTATAGAGAGACCAGCTGATTGCTGAACAACAAATGCTTATTATAATATCCATTACCAATATGCGACTAATTTGCCAACTTAGTTTTAATATGATGGCAAGCATAAAACCTCTTTATTAAAAATAACCATATTAACAGAGCAAATTGCATTTTTAAGTGCAGTTCTAAAGCATTTTAGTTTTATAATGACTTTACGAAGTGGTTTTATAATAGTTTAAACAACGGTTTGTAGATAGTCGCTTAAGACCAAAAGTGTGCTTTTAGGATATATTGTTGGTTTTATGGATAGTTTTATCAAGGTTTTCAGAAGGTTATAAAGGCTGTTTAGGATAAAACCAATTGGTTTTAAAATGACTTTTAAAAAAGGCCCTCAGAACTCTTTTAAGAATGGTCCCTCTTAGCTTTATGCAAGTTTTATAAAGGTTTAATAGCGTTTGTCAATATATAGTTTTATCAGAGGTTTTATTAAATAGACTTCAAGAGGTTCTGAAGATCAAGATAAAATTTAAATTGTTACTTGGGTAGGTTATTATACCATACATCAGTATTTCTCGCAAATTTTACTTGTGATGGTATTTCAAGATTTTATATAAATATGTTTTTTCATGTTTTAATATCACAGAAATACTATATCGTATCATGCGTATTGAGTAAAATAACAATTAATTAAGGGTTATTAAACCATTACAAGTAATAAACATGTAAGTATTTGAAAATAAATCTCAAAATGTTGTTGTTATTTAATATAAACTTCTACAATCAAACTTAAATTTATGACAAATGTAATGAGAAATCAATAAATTGAAGAAGGAAGTAACTAAATATTATATATATCTAACCTATGACGGTTAGTCTCAGTCTTTGCCTTTGGTACAAGTATCATAAATTGAGGGTAATTACTATGATGGGGTAATTACTATGAGGTACTCCTAACCTGAAAATTTTGCCTTATCCCTTTTCGTAAGAAAAGTAGAGATATTTTACTTGCCTTAGATCTAATAGACAGATGCCGACTACTTTACATCTCTTCTGAAGGATGGTGTGTCTCCTATGCAATATCTACCTAAAATTGCATAGCCTCAACGTATGCGCTGATACACAGGCGGTTAGAACGTAGAACGAGATTGCTACATTTCCTGGAGAGTCACCATTCCAAGTATCCAAATACTTAAATAATAATAATAATAATATATGTTCTGTCTATTGTACTTATTAGGAGAATAGGAGAAACCTGAGGCTGATGGGGGCTCCAAAGACCATCAATTTACCCGGCCCTAAAATTTCTGTTACCGGGCCTGCCTGTCAGTATAGTTATTTATCATTAATTTGTAATAAGACAATTAAATTAATTAAATAAGCACAGATATTGTTTGTCTGCGTAAAGATGTTCTTATATATTAATATACAAATTTTGAGTTTACTAATAATAATTGACATCCTGTATATTTGCATTTCAAATTTCAGCCAATTTTCTGCTGAATTCCCTAGCGATTGCACATAATCATAAATCCTGTGAGGAGGTAAGCCAATTAGGAGTTTTGTCACTTTGTTCGGACAAAAAGAAAAACGCTAATGTGGTTTTACTACCTAATGTTCAAAGCTAAAGTGATTTAAAACAGATATAAAGTCTTAATCAGTTTGAAATTAATCAACACAAAAAGTAAATTAGCTGGCGCCAACTGTGTGAAGTGGTAAAAAGGACTTGTGATCTTTCACAGTGTTTCTTTGTTGGAAGACACGCTATTCTAAATTACCAATCTCATCCAGTTGTAATCTTGACACAATAACCTTTTTTAGTAGCCATGAAATTACTTAAAAACAACAAGAATACCTTTTGTGGGAAGCGAGAACCTATTTTTAGTTTTATGGAAAAAATTTCTGATTGTAAGAAAAATGTAACATGTAACCTTGTAGAGATGTAAATTTTTGCTTTTTATGAGCGTGCTGGCGGCAAAATATGTTTGTGGCTGTGTTCTTGTGTGGTAAAGAAATTGATTGAGATGTTATTTATCTTATAATTAAAATAACAAAGCGTGGAGGTGACGGTCAAAATATTATATTTATAGGTATCTTCAGGAATTAATTTTTCACTTATTACAATGGAACTTTATTAAATAATATTTGAGGGCTACGCAATCTCTGAATAATGAAAGATTAGTGTATTAAAGGGTCTTTTTATATGGTACTTTTTTCCATATTTTATAAAATTGGCTTCAATTTTATTTCTGGATTGTTTCATCTCAGTTTATATTTTATATACAGATTTTAGTTCCTGGACTGGAACCTGTACTTCCTGAATTCATACTGGGCCTGTATAACCCTAACTTTAGTCCAAAAATGCATCCCTGAGGAAGTACATTCTCTTAAAGTGAGACAGAAAAAATGTTTACAATAATTTCGGTTATATTGAAGACAAAATTTTCAAATTTACATGGGACCTGTATCTCTATAAGTACTCTATGTAAGCTTGATAACAACTAAATATCTTTTGTTTCTCAAACGCGACAGGTTTCCTGTTTCACAAGCACCTATGGCCTACAGAGAAAAAATGATAATCCTTGATTTTTCGTTGATATTACACAAAGTTTTAAAAGTATTAATTTGTGTACTGAAACAGATGGACGTCATGTGGAGCATTTGTTACACAGCCACACAAAAAAAATGTTCGCTTCCACCAACAAAACCTAGTACACCCTAGGTTTTTGGGGTCGCTGAATCCGAATCCGAGGTGGGTTTGTCTGTGTCAGGTCGCGTTAAGGTCATTTCAAGGTCAAATCATTAGGTTTCTACATTAAATTTGAAAACAATTTTATATAGGTTTTTGAGGTCGCAGAATCCAAATCCGAGGTCGGTTTGTCGGTATCAGGTCGCGTTAAGGTTATTTCAAGATCGAATGGTGGAAAAACTGACCAAAAATTCACCTGTTATTTCGTACATAACCAGAGGATGTATAAGATGTATAACATGTATACGATCTCGTAAAAAGCTAGATTTGTGATATATAAATATTGATTTGTACGTCGACAAGCTGATGAGCGGGTTATTCTACACATTCCCTTTCGGGACAGTTGTCACTGACATCGCACTTGACGAGGCTGCAGGTAAAGACAAATTTGCCGAAAAAATGCTTTACAGTAGATTTATTCTTATTTATTACATCATTCATTTATAAAATTTAAGGATGCACAAGGAACGACTTAAACATTTTTTAAAATGCCTAATGAAATCAAAATGCACTTTAAAAAGTTTACAAAGGAACGATGTCATAAATGGGAGTAGATCTACTGTACATATATTTTTATCTTGAAAGTGGTCTCATAAAAGATATTGCTGAAGCTACGAGAATAGCTGTGTATTGAAATCGGACACTTTGTCCAAATAAGCTATTTTCGACCAAATGTCTACAAAAGCAAAATAGTTCAGGAGGGAAAAGAATCCATTTTTTTGTAGCATATGAGAATAAAGTGGACATTATGACTACAACACCCACGATTACAAGATATGGACATGCTCGACAATGTGCATAGCTCGTAAAATTAAATGTGCCAATATTTTTATATCTGCCACAGCCACCATCACCTTCAACATTCCCACTCCGTTATTGAAAGAATTAATAAAATAAAATTGATTTAGTCTGTATATGGAAACAAAAATTCTCAATAGATTTTGTGACATGAGTCACCCCCATTACCGCTTTGGCGCAGACAATTTCAAATATTATATTATTTCCACATACTGGAGTGCAAATATAGTAACGAGATATTTTCATTTAAAGAGAGTTGGATGGGAAATCTGAATGTGAAAGTATAGTGAGTCCTTAGACATTATATGGTAGATGGGGAGGTATATTGTTTCATGCTATGGAATATACAAATGATATACATCAGATAAATTGGAATACACTATATCTAAATTTCCATGAATAGATAATAAATTTTCGGGAGACCCGTACCACTCAGCCTCCCCATACTCTGCCTTTCGAAAGGAGTAATCATCAAAAATATTCTTGCTGTATAAAAAACGAGTCCAATACTCTGTGTTCTAATTCGTTGACGCTCTACTTGAATATGTACTCGGAAATATTAAGCGACGCGCGACGATACGTCGAACAGCAGATCTCCATTGCGTCAGGCAATCAGGCGACGCTAAAGACGCTAGTCTCTAACAAAGTATAATCTGGGATTGAAGTGCCATGAAGAACTCATAATGCCAGTTGAGTGAAACAGAATTAAACTACTCTAGGTTCCGGAATACTTATAAATGTCACTGATGGAACTTCTTGGGAAATCGACATGAGAAAACACTCATTAAAGACCTGCTATTGAAGCAGGAACACAAAATGCACTGAAATGTACTTTAATGTCAACAGCGGGAAATTCAGTCAAATCTAGGGCTGTGTCTGGATTAGGAATTATCGGAAGAGATTTTTGTGGTGTTTTCCCTTTAAGAGGTAAATTATTGAATGTGTGGGAAGCAACACACAAACAAATTTTAGAAAATGCTGAAATTAATAACCTTATAAAAATCCTTGGCTTGCAATATAAAAAATATATATACTACGCCTGAGGATATGAAGACTCTTAGATATGGTAAAGTAATGATAATGACTGATGGAGTTCAGGACGGTTCTCATATTAAAGGTTTACTCCTCAACTTTATACATCACAACTCGCCAGAACTTATCAAACGGGATTTCTTGGAAGAATTTATTACTCCTATTGTGAATGCAAGAAAGAAGAACGAATAGCTTTAATTTCATTCTCTACCAAAATTTGACGATTGGATATCTGCTAGTCCTAAACATCACACTTACTCAATCAAATACTACAAAGTTATTTTTTTAATCTGCATGTCATTTTCTTTTGTCGATACATTATCGTCAAATGTTCATTAAAGAATCATGTTAGACAAAGGGATCAACCATTGAACTATATGTATATTTCAAGTATTTTGCACAGCAAACTTAAGAACTGTTTAGAGAACCGGATAGAATGATAGCAGTACTTTTGTAAAGAAACACCTGATCGCAGTCGGAAAATTCGAAGGCGATCTAAACTGCAGATTATGGGGTAAGGAATTAGAAACGGTGGTATATATTATATTTACATGCGAGACAGTGGCCCGCAGAAAATATAATATTTACGGACGAACATAAACAGACCCAAAAACCATTAGAACTCGTTCAGTTAAAGACCTGTAATCACCTGATCAGTGGCACAGAGATACTAAAACGGGCACAGTGAATCAAGACAGTGAGAGCACAACAAGCCCAGGTGGCTGCAGTACCCTCGGAGTTATTTTGCAGACAAGCCCTGAGTGAAAAGATCACTCGTAGCAGAATATCTACATATTGCATTTCAGTTTCTCCTAATAAAACTGCATAGTTTTTGAAAAGAACAGGATTAGGCGAAGGCTTGTTCGCGTCATTCTCATCTTAAATACTTACCTTTTATGGCAATATTTTAAGGCAAAGATTGCTCTTGAATATTTTAAGATACAATTCTTATTCATGAGTAGTAACGCTTAATTAGGGCATAAAAACCGCAATGCGAATTTTATGTAAAAATAATAGCATGGCGGGACGTTACTAAACTTATTAATATGGTAATTAAATTAATAGGTGTAATTTGTTATATTAAGTCATTTCTAGAACTAATAAATAATGATAACAACATAATGATGGCTCGAATGATGAATAAGTTTCATATTCGCAATGTCGCGATATTCATTAATAAGGATATTTACTCGATATTAATTATGGCTACATATAACAGGGTATACAGGGAATTATTTTATTTAATTAAATTGTAGTGATACTAGAGGAGTTAAAATTATTTTGATCCACTAGTTAACCAATAGTTCCTTATAGTTTAATCGTTTCAACTATAACCTCTTTATCATTTTAAGGTCCAGGCGAAGTTTAACTATAGCTATTACACCATTCAACCAGACACACACACAACAACCATTCTCTGCGACATTGCCATCTTCCTCAACCGAGACTCGAACTCGGGAGAGATAACAGCGACTAGCCATGTTGTCTTACTCAATCGCGGTCTAGCCCAATGCTACCGTCTCGATAACACATTAAAAACCGGACGAATCCGGGACTCCATGGTCTCAAGTCTAACACGTAGCGCATACAATAACACTTTTTCTTCGTAGTTGAGACCAATGGCTCACAGTAACTGTTCGAAATTACTTACATTCAGGCGAACACATAATACAGCTCGGTATTAATCAAAGCAAAGAAGTTATGCGCCGACGCAAAGGCTTCTTTGACAGTTGTGTTAACTACATGTCGAATGTAATGAAACATATTCTATCTATGCGAAATAAAATGACAGACTGCTTGTAAGAATATAAATGAAATCTTTGCGTTTTTTCGATAACCTGAATACTGGTTATGCTAACAATTGAAATCCTAAAATGAACTTGCCTATCTCTTATATGGCAATTCTCATTGTAACACTAGTATCCCCTACGGTCATGCAGATTAAACTAGTACCTGCGTAACCCCATATGGTCATGAAGATTCAATTAAAAATGAGAAAAAGGCCTAAAATGAATTTATTTACTTACCTTATCTTAAGAAATCTTCATTCTAATGGATTACATTTTCATGAAATATATCATTCTGTTTTCTGGAAATGCTTAGACTTTGAAACGTCTTTCGCATTTATACTGGAGCTCATCAGAAAGACATAAAGCCACTCATAAAGATGTAGTCCAATCAATAAAGCCCAAAAAAGGCCGAATAGAGGAAATAACTCGCGTAGAGGCTAATTATTGTATAGTTGTCGGGGGGGAGTACCCTGAACAACATACTAAATATCCTGAGCAGCGGTGGTGGGGGGGTAGTTTAAAGATTTTTCCATCATCTATTCTATAGCAGTGATAAATACATTTTCAATATATATTTTTTTAATAGGTTTCGAATGTCACGAAATGTTCAAATGTTACATTTGAGTGGACAAAATATTTTCTTATCTATTCCCTTTAGATGGTAGCGGCAGCTACTGCCAAATTTAACTGTTCTCCGTCAAGTAGTTTTTTAGTTAATGCACCAACAGACAGTCCGGCAGACTGACAGATAGACAGACAGCGAAACAGACCGACAGATAGACTGACGAAATTGAAAAATCTATATTTTCGTAATCTAAATGATCTGAAACATGAAAATCCGAAAAAATCTCGAAAGGTGAATTTTTCTCGAATACAATACTTCCCTTCGGTATGCGATTCTTCCACTCTCTGTATCTCGTAATGTATTGCTCCTAGAAAAAAACGAATAAGAACTTATTTGTAGGAAATTTTATATAGTACAATATTGTATATAAATACTTCTTCGCTAGAGGGCGTGGTTTTCGCGTTACTCAAGAAAAACCTGAATAGGGGACCTTTAAACTACCCCCCGCAGACCATCCTCTAATCAGCACTTTTGGTATGTTGTTCAGGGCATTCCCCCGACAACTATACAAAAAATGGCCACTCCACGAATTATTTTCCCTACTTTTTCCTTCGTTGATTGGACTAATGTTTCATGCAAAACCAAAACAATTTCCAAGCACATAAATTATATTTGGCATTGACTATTAAAATCATCACATCTTCACCTATCTGTTACCTAATTAGTATTGAAGCCTCTATGCATGTCTAAACGTAAATTATTATTTGTTTGCTTATAATTATAATGAAACATATTCTTTACAGGATTTTGCAAACAGCAGAAAAAACTATCTATGAGAATTGAAAAGAAAAACTATTTGTAAAAATATTAATGAAATCTTTGCATTCTATCTATATCGGCAATTGGTCCGCAGTAAACTATATAGTCGCATCATTTTAGCATTTTACCTCGAAAAAGAAAAAGGGTACAGGGACAATTGACTTAATTTTTGTTGAAAAGAGTTCAGAAAGGCATTTAGAAAAAACAGTAATTGGCCAATATTAATGGCCAATTTGATTAAACTAATTGAAAAATTTGTTGTCATACACAGTATGCCATAGAATTAGACGAAAGTGGTTACTTGGAGGTTTTTGGGGTCGCTGATCATGAATCTTAAGTCCAATTTGGGAAATTCAAAATGGTGGACCGAAAATCGGGCAATTTTCCAGAAAAAATTAGAATGGATATACAGGGTGTTTCAGTTAAAAGTCCCCAGGCCATTATCTCTAAAATTAATAAAGATATTTTATTTTTGTAAATGGCAGATGATTGACACCAAAGAAAGGTTTAAATAACGGTGATTAGAATTTTTCCTCAACAGCACACAGAGATGGCGCTGCGATGCAAAACTATTTTTTGATGGCTGGAACCTTGAAACATAAGTCATGTGATTAAACAATAATTTGTGAATAATTTTGACGGTATAGAGAATTTACAAAAAACAAGCCGTTTTGGAGTTACATGAGTTTTTTCATTAATGCCAGTACACGTGAATTTTGATAAATCCCTATAATTTATTTATTATTTATTATAGAATATTGGTTACCAAACACTTTTTTTCAAGATAAGGAAAGTGATATAATACACTATCATAAAATTATGTTGACCACTTCCGGCCAAACCGGAACTAACATTATGAACCAATATCCATATGTTCCTACATATTACATTTTTTTTTCTAATAACGCTTCTAATAAAACGGCTCCCAAAACTTAACGTAAGTAAGAGAACAAAGAAAATACACACTAATTTAGAATGGTAATGAAAAATCTACTTAAGAGATATTAGTAGGCTTTGATTTAATTTTAAGTTTGACAGTTATTAAACAAAGTTTGTAGTTGGTGCATTTCAATCATAGTTTCAAACAGAAATAGTGTACTTAGAAACAATTCAAAGCAAATAAATCCAAATAAGGCAACAAAAAAAAATTAATTTAAAAAATGGTTAGATACACCAATGAAGATAAGTTAAATATGATTTTAATATACGGTGAATGCAAATGAAATTCCCGACAAGCAAAACGATTGTTTCGTTTACGATTTCCAAATAGACCTACACCCGATAAAAAAACATTTATCATGCTGTTTAAAAATTTAAGAAACTGGGGTAGTTTTAAGAAAACTATTCGTAACAGAAATAGGCCAGTTAGAAACGATGAAAATACAGCTTTGGTGTTAAATAGTGTTGTCAACAATCCTCAATGTTCTCTTCGGAATTGGCATCGGAAACTAATCTGTCGATATCTTCGTGCCATAGAATATTAAAATCAAATAAATACCATCCATACAAATTAAAATTGATCCATCATTTAAGGCCTGGTGATTATGAACGAAGGTTACATTTTCTAGCTGAATTTTCAGTTCTTTCTGAAGAATGCCCAAATTTTTTAAAAAATGTGCTCTGGAGCGATGAAAGCCGTTTTCACAACAACGGAGTTGTGAGTAAGCATAACTGCCGATACTGGTCACAAAATAATCCTAGATGGATGAGAATGACCCGAAATCAGGTAACTTTTGGAGTTAACGTGTGGTGTGGAATATTAAATTCATATATTATTGGACCATATCTATTCCATGGGACTTTAAATGGAAGAAAATATGAGATATTTTTGAGAAATGTATTGCCAGGATTATTAGAGACTATCCCTCATAACCAGGAGAATATTTGGTTTCACCAAGATGGTGCACCACCCCATAACTCAGTACTAGTCAAAGATTGTCTTAATGAAATGTACCCTCAGAGATGGATTGGTACTAATGGAGTAGTCAGATGGCCAACACGATCACCTGACTTGACTCCATTAGATTTTTACCTTTGGGGGTATTTAAAAAGTGTAGTGTACATTGAACCCATTGAGGATATGGCCGATTTGTGTAATAAAATATATGCAAGTGTTGCTGCTATAAATAGACATACGTTACAAAAAGTTTGCAATGAAGAGTTACTGAAACGGTACAATATGTGTATTTATGAAGAAGGGAGAAATTTTGAACATTTAATATAATAAGTACCTACTAATAAGAAAGAAATTAGTTTAATTTCATTTTTAATAATATTTCGATAGTTTTTAAATGTTTGTTTATAAAACTTTTGTTTACGTTCTTTACTGAATTGTTAATATAAATTTAGCCCATTCTAAATCAGTGTGTATTTTCTTTGTTGTCTTACTTACTTTAAGTTTTGGGAGCCGTTTTATTAGAAGCGTTATTAGAAAAAAAAATGTAATATGTAGGAACATACGGATATTGGTTCATCATGTTAGTTCCGGTTTGGCCGGAAGTGGTAAACATAATTTTATGATAGGAAAAACTCGTATATTTCCGTCTTTGGACTAAAACTGAGTGCTCGGGGGTCTCTGAGGTCGCTGATCACGAATCGGTGGTCCAGTTTACGAAATTCAAAATGGCGGACCAGATAGCAGTCCATTTATCCGGAAAATTCGTATTATTTTCTTTTTTGAGCTGAAAGTGGAAACTCGGGAGTTTTCGTTATCGCTCATAACGAATCTGATGTCCAGTTAGAGAGAATTCAAAATGGCGGACCGGAAGTAGTATATTTTTCAGAAAATACTCGTATTTTTCATACTTTCTGGCTAAAGAAGTAATAAATACGAAGTTTTCCGAAAAAATTGACTGTTCTTCCAGTCCGCTAATTTGAATTTCGTAAATTGGACCTCTGACTCGTGATCAGCGACCTCAACCACCGAGTACTAATTTTCAGCCCAGAAGCGAAGAAAATACGAGTTTTTCCTGACAAATTGACTCTGCTTCCGGTCCGCCATTTTGAATTTACCAAATTAGACCTTGGATTCGTAATCAGCGACCTCAAGGCCAAGATATCCATTATCATTTCTTATAGATAATGTCCCGATTTCGGGTTCGCCATTTTGAATTTTCCAAATTAGACTTCAGATTCGTGATCAGCGGCGACCCCAAAAACCCCCGAGTAACCATTTTCGTCTAATTCTATGCCATATTGTGTATGATAACAAGTATTTCAATTAATTTAATTAAATTTACCATTAATGTTGGTCAATTATTGAAAAAAAAGAAACCAAACATGTCCGCCAAAAAATGAAAGGTACTGTTTTTTCTAAATGCTTTTCTGAACTCTTTGCAACAAAAATGAAGTCAATTGACCCTGTACCTTTTTTTAAGAGGTTTTCAGATTTTTCATGCTAAAATGACGCGATTAATATGTATTGTAATGATTGAGAGGATTCCGTTGAAGTGGTGGGAGGTGGAAGGTTGCGAAATGGGGGGAAATAAGTAGACCAAGCTAATAAGAGTGATACAAATGAAGTTTCTCATTTTTAACGCATATGGTAGAAACCAATGTCTCAAATTTCTCTATGATACCTGTCTCAAATATTATTAAAATTCTATGACCAATAACACAGCCACACAAAACAAAATCTTTCTGGCCTGGGGATCTGACCATGTTTACTATATGTTTTTGGGGTCGCTAAATCCGAATTCGAGGTCTGCTTAACTCCATCACATCAGGATTTTTCCATAACTTCAAAAAACACATAATTTAAGCGATTTCGACATCTCACATAAATCGCTGGAACTTTTTCTAGACAAAAATGATGAAACAAAAGCTAGAAAAAATCTGGAAAAATTCACTTATACGTAAAAAATCGTTTGGCGCTCATTGGTAATTAGTGCGTGCCTTGGTTTTCGAGATATGGCCGCTCGAAGGCACCGGAAGGTGAAAATTGATTTTTCTTTACAGCTTCCCGAGGCTATATCTTGAAAACTAAACAAGATACAGAGCTGCGGTTTATGCCATTCGATTTCTGTCGCCTTCTTACATGCCTCTGAATTTTTCAGATTTTTACCGGCAGTTTAATTTGTTTGCAATATTTCTAAAAAAAATTCAGGGGTACGTAGGAAGGTAAGATAAATCGAATGGAGTAAACCGGAGCTCTGTATCTCGTTTAGTTTTCGAGATACAGCCTCGCGATGCGGTAAGAAATCGATTTTCACCTTCCGGTGACTTCGACAAGCCATATCTAGAGAACCAAGGCACGCATCGACCTATTTGCACCAAACGATTTTTTACACCTTTCTACATACATCTGAATTTTTTCAAATTTTATTTACTTTCGTTTGGCAGAAATGGCCCTGGCAGCTGGGCCGTATCGCTCGAGAAGAGAAATCCTCGGATCTCTCACTTTGGAGGCCGATTTCTCACTTACAAAGCACCGGAACAATATCGTGCTCCCCATCATCAGATTGGAAATTTAATTTGCAATCGATCTAGTATAAAGAAGAGGGGGTCATTTTTGTCTAGAAGTTACAGCGATTTATGTGAAGAGATGTCAAAATCGATTAAATTAAGGGTTTTTTGAGGTTATCGCAAAATCCTGATGTGATGGAGATTCGGATTCAGCGACCCCAAAAACAAATATGGTTAGATCTCCAGGCCAGAAAACATTTTTTTCTTTGTGTGACTGTGTAATTTTCACATATAGTGCAAATATACTTAAGATGTTTCCTTTAGAGTGACTTGGATGAAGAATCTGGATGTGGAAGTAGTGATTCCTTAGGCAGCGGTTTTTGAGAATTGTCAAGGAGAAAACCATTTCTTTGTGCTTTTGGATATACAGTACGGTCACTCTAAAAGATAATCAATTAGGAAGAAGATAATAATTGCAATGTAGTTGACACTAATCAAGAGAGAGAATGTAATAAGTAATGTACAGGGTAGTTACACTACAAAATCATTTACTAAGAAATGATGGAAGACAATGACATTTGGAACATAACTGACACTTTTGCCAAAGATAAAAACTACTGTACTTTTCGTGAGAAATTGTGTTGAGTTCTTTAACTAGCCGTCGAACTATACAACAATTTACTATAGAAAAATTGTCTCTCTTTCGTAAATTGATTAGAAAATTTCTAGCCTAACGAATAGGCCCTGCTGCTGGATCATACCAAGGTGTGAGCGTTGCATTAAAATGATGGCAGTCATTTTTAGCAGTTCCTGTGAATTTTCAAAACTTCACAGTTTTGTAATAAATGCCATGCAAGGAGACGCATTTATCCCCATTTCCCGTTTTGTCATAGCTTGGAGGGGGTGCATTTTTATAAAAAACTTTATAGATGAAAATAACCTGAGAAATCGATCCTGAACGTCTGGTGGTTTAAGTCTCAGTCACCCTGTAGATTACGAGTAAAAATGACGGTAGGACGGCATAGTATACAGTACTCTATTTTGTACTTACGTACTGAATACCTTATATGCTGATGAACAGTAACAACCCCGAAACATGTGCCCAGAGCACCAACATTGGTTCTTATTGGAGTATATGGCAGTCATTCTTGTTTTTCTATTATTTATTGGGCCTCATAAACCCTCCTCGCCTTTTACAAAATAATAATAATACTTTTAGGCATTGGCAACTTCTCTTGGTTTTTTTTGAGTCGTTCTATTTTGCATTATTGTTTATTTAAAACTTAATGAGCAAAATTTGAGTAACTTTAACTGATTTGTAAACTGAAAATGTGTATTAAGAAAATTATTCATCACGACATCTATGACTCCCATTCTAAGGTCTCGGGTTCGATTCCCGGCGATGGTAGGAATCCTTTTGGCAATAAAAATGAATCCTGATATATACTGGGTGTATGTCCCTTGTCTCTGACACAAAGTCAAGTTAGGCCTATAGGAGTAAAGAGGATTGTATTTTGTATCACTTATAGAATTAGAATATTGGAAATGTTTTAATTCAGTATAAGTTTTTGTTAGCCCACAACTTGAATATTAAGCAAAAATAACTTTTGTTGATGTTTCTGTACGTATAATTTTTTTAGCTGTAGCTACACAGGGAACACCTATTGATTAATTGAGTTGAATTGTTGTACACTATTGTTTCAAATCGAAGCACGTTTTTATTGTTAAGAATCTGCCTTCCCTACAGTTTTATTGACTTCTGCCAATAACAGTTTATTAAATTTCAATGATTTATCGGCCGCTTTCCATTTATGCCCATCTTCAAGACATGTCATGTCTCCTTTGTTTGTTACATGAATTGAAATTATTACATACATTTTACGATTATAATTTGAAAACTAGCATTTCAAAAAATTTCTCTCAATACTTATACAGTTTCATGATTTATATGTATTTATGTATTTAATTGAAATGTGTATATTTATATCTATTGCTTCAGAAATATTTGCATAAGAACAAAGGTGCATACCTAATTTTTCCTTAATAATTTATTGGTCTTTTAGATTAACATATAATATTATGAGATCAGACACGTGAAAGAAATATTCTAAATAAGCAGTAAAATGTTTAAAAAACTTATTATTTGCTTAAATGTTATCTCACTAAAAATAACTCGACTGTTAGAACTATTCTAACATGAAAATATATTATAGTTTTGTGATATCTTCAAGCAACTGATTATACAACTTGCTTCCGAGATAAGGTGTTTTTTTTCATAAAAACGAGAATAATGTTTGTGAGTAGTGATCGGAATTTGGGTTTAATTCCAGTGGCGCACATATATGAAATTTTACATCAAAATATTAACTGTAGGTTTGTTTTCTCTTACAAAATTAAATGTAGTATGCACCTACTTTACGAGTTTATGATGTATTTTGGCACAATAAATGTATGTACACATATTTCACACATAAATTGCTATAAATTCGCACAGCACTTTCAAGTTTCAAACTTTATACTTCTGCTGAGTGTTCATAGTTTCAAAGTATACGGTAAATATTTTTTCTAAATTTTCATGTGAGAGACGATTTGTTTTAACAGTAAATAAACTGAAGATGGCCGATGGCAAGGTTGATCCTGAGAAACAGTGTGGTTTTTGTAAAAAGTCGGTAGTTTTAAAAATAATTAAATGTACAAATTGTGAAGCAAGTTTTCATACAAGTTGTTCAACGAAGAAAATTAAAAAGTGCTGTGAAAAACCAAATCTCGAAGGAGAAACACAAGGAATTACGACTGCAAAAGATAATCATTCATCCAAAGGCTTTATAATAGAAGAATCCACATGTTTGGAAAATTAAGATCTGTTAGTAGAAATAAATACAGACTTACGACCACATATAAAACTGCTCAAGTAGAGAATCGAACTTTTGAAGGCTGAAAACACTGAGTAAATAGTAAATAATGTTTGACGTGAATTGCAAGCGTGTCGGCCACGTGTTGCAGGTGTGCATTGTTTACGCGCTCTCTTTCTTAACTTAAATAGCATTTTCTGTCTAAATAGTTTATATAATTTATATTACACGAAAAATAAATCAAAATGTATTTATTATTCAGTGAACTAAACATCTGTGCTTATTTATTTTATTTGTAATATTTCAATAAATCTTTGTAACGACGTACCTGAAAATTAAACCCAAATTCCGACCACTAGTGATATGTCTCTTACATTATAAATATTCTATTACAATTGCTATGACAGTGATGATACTTATCTACTTTTATTAGATTATATAATAATTACTCAACGTTTTTGATATGTAATGGATACTACCATAGAGAAATATCGTGATTTATTATAACTCCCTAGTGATTTATTTTTACACCAATCACCATTAACTTCATCTCTAGCCTGTCCAATCGATGTAATGCGCAATATGAAATAGAATGGTCTATTATTATTATTGAGGGGAGGCAGGTGATTTGACATGTTTCAATAGTTTTAAAGCTGTCAAACTATTACATCAATATGCATTGTTATAATCGTAGAAAAAGTATAGTAATGAAGTTGCGATAAAGGTAATGACATACATTTGCGTGAGTTATTACTTTCATTATCGCTCGTTATAGTAATTTACGTACTGTCTTTATAGTTATTTTTAAAATGAACAAGAATTATAATTATTAAGATTTAAAAAATGTTAGTTCGTAATCTAACAATCGCATCACCTTAACGATGTTAAAGTTATTGGTTTTCTTAACTAATCATTATTGTCTTTAGCTTGTCACTGTCAAATAAATAAAACCATAATTTTTGCATTGTTTTGTATTATGGAGATTTTGGGGGAAAGCAAAGTTTTCATGTATTAAATAATTGCTAAAAATATTTTATTTCTTATACTTTTATTTATTTCTGACTAATAATAATATGATAGTGTTACTAGGTAACACATTACAGTACCTGATACCGTGATGTGTTACATTACGGTATCGGATACTGTAATGTTCGATTTACCGGCCGCAAATGAGTCCGGGAACTAATCATTTGCCGAACAGTAACAAATAAAATAATATAATATTACCCACAGGATGGCATTAAGCTACAAGTGAGTGGTAATATTTTAATTAAAATAGTTGTGTCGACAGCATTTCCTTCATATAGTATAGCATAGTAGCTACTCTTCTTTACAGACACGATCGATGTGGCATATAAAATTAAAAGTAGCAACAAAATAAATACCTTAAAATGCATTTGAACGCAATATTTCTATGTTGTCGTTTCAGTTGCGGACGTCTCATGTATGTAAATAGTAAAAACTGGTATCATTTGCGTACAAGTAATGCGGATAGAAGTGTAGCTGTCGTTTTTAAAATATATCGCGAAAACGGCGAAAATGCTCCTTGCTCTTCTTGAACACCACCTATTGACTTTCAAAGGAGGAACTATACCTACCTCAAAACTTTTCAAACAAAGCATTGTTCACTGTTCGAAATTTTTAGTTCTTTAAACGACTACTACTAGCGCATTATCGCGATCATTCTTTTCTACACCCGCTCATCTCATAAGCAGGTAAAAACGACAGAGCCCCAACTCAAATGCCTCTGTCCGCATTATTTATAGGCAAATGATACTAGTTTTTGCTATGTGCACAAATGAGACGTCCGTATGTAAGACACAACCATTTCTATTGTCACATTACTAGATTTTTAACTCGAAATGACGATTACTTGTAAAACTTTATCATGAATTTTTATCCGTATTGACAGTTAAACCGTTCTTACAGCAGTACTTGGTAAATTACTTGGAAATACAGTTATTATGATGAAGTTAATTTGTAGATCCACAGGATTTTTTCATCAAATCCTAGAGTGATCTGCATACAGTACAATGCAATATACATAAACATATATTGTTAAGTCATTGATCAGTATTAAAAATATTAGAGAGTCTAGTACCGATCCCTGCGGAACACCTACTTGAATTTCAAGTATAACAGAACATTTCTTTCCAATTTCAACTGGTACTTGACTTGATATAAGAACCAATTTGACACTCTAATATTCTATTATACTTATTTAAGCGAGGCAGTGGTTTATTATAAATAACTCGTTCGGTAACATTACGTAATATATAGAATAGTAATTCAATGATAATTTTCTACACAGGTCGAATCATGGTTCCTAAATATTGGTATAACCATACCAATCTTTAAATAATTATAACATTCCCAGAGATCAATAAAACGATTATCTACATATGATAACGGCCATGCTATACAAGACTTACAGTTTCCATTATCTTTATAGGTATACAGTCAACGCAACACGAATCAGTATTTTTAGACTATATCATCTAACTTATGTAAAGTTAATTTTAATCTGACAGACTTACTGTATATTTCAGTATCAGTATCTTGCATATTTCCAATTTTTGTGGTTGCATTAGTAGATTAGATTTAGGAAAGAGGAGCTGGCTGATTGGCCGTAACCACCACGAACCCCATGGATCTATTGTGGTGCTCCTCTTTGTTTTACTTGGGGCTCCGTATCCAGCTTTGTTCTTTGCATCACACTCCACGGCCTTAATAAGGGCCCCCTAGTATAGCTATCAGCTCTTGGCTTTTCCTAGCCAAGTAGCTGGAATCTTAGTCTAGTAAGGCTTTCACAATGATATAGTACATGGACTGAGGTTTCCTCTGCCTCTTGGCAGAATCTGCGTATTGCGTCCTCTGCCAGACCCATCAGGCTGAGGTGTCTATTAAGTGGGCAGTGAAGACCTACTATTATTCTAATGGCCTTTCTGTTTTGGCATAATAGGTGCTCTATAAATTTGGCCCATCGTTTTTTAATGAACTCTTTGGCCTGACTCTATCGTGGGAAATTTTTCCACCATTCCGTATATTTACTTTGCAATGATTCGCCAATGGATGCCCTTATGCAAGGCTTGGCCACACCGCAAAAGTGTTCGGATCGTATAAGGGTCTTACAGGCGCCTTCTCTGGCCAGTTCATCATCCTTTTCATTTCCCTTGTGTCCTGGTACCCACGCCAGGGTCACTTTATTTTGAATTCCTACATCTATAATGGCATTTATGCAGTCCCATATAAATCTCGATTTAGTTGTACTAGTAACACCTTGTTCCAAAATTATCATAAGACATAGTTCATGATAAAGCATGTCGTCGCCTCGTGTATTACAGATATGGGCCAATTTCAATTGACTAATTTAAATTTGTTCCTAATTTGAAATGAAAATTTTAAAGCTGATCTAAGTTATGGCGTTTGTAAGAAACGGTTTACCCAATACATGTATACACACAATAAACTCAAACCTTTTTTTACTTCCCTCGCATACCGAAGGGAAGTATCGTATTCGAGAAAAACTCACCCTCCGAGATTTTTTCGGATTTTGACATTTCAGATCACGTAGATTGCAAAAATATAGGTTGGTGCATTTACTAAAAAAACTACTTGACGGAGAGCAGTCGAATTTGGTAGATAGTTGACCTTACTGTCAGTGAAGAAATGGTAAAACTTTCACTGGAAAATATACAGGGTGGACAGGGAATAAATAATGAAAAAAAATTTTTTTTGCTCAAATTTTAAATTTCTACGTTTCATGACACGCTAAACCTATTTCAGAAAAAAAAAATTGAAAATTTTTTTCACCATTGATGAAAAATTTTTTACCACTAAAATAGATGGAATTTTTTTTTGTCCATATTTAAAATTTTCACGTTTCATGGCATTCTGATCCTCTTTCAAAAAAAAATTTTTTTTATTTTTTTTTCCAACCTTTAAAAAAATCGGTAAAGGTATTTACACAGAACTTCTCTCGTTATTTGTGCATGGCAGTCACTCTAAAAAATTAATAATTACGAAATGACATTGAGAATAATAATCGGAATATAGTTATTGCTATTATTACAAAGAAAACTTGATAAGTTTTGGTCAAAAAAATATACAGATTGCTCATCCAACAGCAAAAGTTCAATACTAAATAGCAGGTGCCACATATGGCAGGCTTGCGCAAATACCTTTACAAATGTCCACCATGACTGAATTATTTCTTGGGATGACCACCCTGTACATTTTTCAATAAAAGTATAATAGGTGCATATGCTAGATATTATTGCCATCTGTCACATTTTCAATCCAACATTCACGTAATGGAGTGGAAGTATAGTGGTGGTTGAAAAATTTATTTTTTTTAATTTTAAAGAAATAAAAAAAAATTCCATCTATTTTAGTGGTAAACAAATTTTCAAAAATGGTAAAAAAAAATTTCATTTTTTTTTTTTGAATCAGGCTTAGAATATCATGAAACGTGGAAATTTTAAATTTGAAGAAAGAAAAAAAAATTCATTTTAGTAGTAAAATTTTTTTCAAAAATATTGGTGACAAATTTTTTTTTCCTGAAATAGGTTAAGCATGTCATGAAACCTAGAAATTTTAAATTTGAGCAAAAAAAATTTTTTTTCATCTTGGTAAAAATTTTTTCAAAAATGTTTGAAAAAAATTTTCAAAAATTTTTTTTCTCTGAAATAGGTTTAGCGCGTCATGAAACGTGGAAATTTCAAATTTGAGCAAAAAAAAATTTTTTTTTCACTATTTATTCCGTTTAGACGGTCCACCCTGTATATTTTCCAGTGAAATTTCTACCATTTCTTCGCTGACAGTAGCGTCAACTACCTACCCAATTTGACTGCTCTCCGTCAAGCAGTTTTTTAGTAAATGCACCAACAGACAGACAGACAGACTGACGGAATTGAAAAACCTATATTTTCGTAATCTACGTGTTCTGAAACGTCAGAATCCGAAAAAATCTCGGAGGGTGATTTTTTCTCGAATACAATACTTCCCTTCGGTATGCGAGGGAAGTAAAAAAAAAATTACCACTAAAATGGATGGAAATTGTTTTTTCTTTCAAATTTAAACTTTCCACGTTTCCATGGCATTCTAAACCTATTCAAACAAATTTAAATTTTTTTCGAAATGTTCAAAAATGTTTTTCAAAAAATTTTTAATTTATCACTAACTATAGAATAGACAGAAAAAAAAATTTCGCTCAAATTTAAAATTTCCGCGTTTCAGGACATTCCAAACCTATTTCGGAAAAAAAAATTGCAACATCTTTTTATCACTTTGAAAAAAAGTTTTACTAGAATAGATAGAAAATTTTTTTTTGCTGAAATTTAAATTTTTTACGTTTCATGACATTCTAAACCTCTTTCAGAAAAAGAAATTTTGAAAATTTTTTTTAACCAACATTTTTGAAAATTTTTTTACCACTAAAAAATAGGTTGAAAAATATTTGTTCTATGCTCAAATTTAAAATTTTCACTTTTCATCGCATTCTAAACCTATTTCAAAGAAAAAAATGTTTTACCACTACTATAGAATAGAAGGAAACTTTCCTTTGTGCTAAAATTTAAAATTTCCACGTCTCATGACATTCTAAACCTATTTCAGAAGAACAAAATTTTGAAAATTTTTTTACCGACATTTTTAAAAAATTTCAAAAAAAGTGAAATTTTTTAACCACTACTATACTTCCACTCCACTACGTGAATGTGGAATTGAAAATGTGACAGATGGCAATAATATTTGGCATATGCATCTATTACACTTTTATTGAAAAATATACAGAGTGGTCATCCCAAGAAATAATTCAACCATGGTGGACATTTGTAAAGGTATTTGCGCAAGCCTTCCATATTTGGTACCTGTTATTTAGTATTGAATTTTTGCTGTTGGATGAGCACTCTGTATATTCTTTTGACCAAAACTTATCAGGTTCTCTTTGTAATAATAGTGATAACTATATTCCGATTATTATTTTCAATGTCATTTCGTAATTATTAATTTCTCAGAGTGACCACCATGCACAAATAAAGAGGGAAGTTCTGTGTAAATACCTTTACCGATTTTTGATATTTAATTTCAACATGTCATGTAATTTTTTTTCTGCGATAATTAGTAAAAATGTTTCTCCGGTTGTAACATACATGATTATATCAAATGGGTATAATAAATGCTACCTTAAATAAGAAATTTTATATAATATTTTACACTGAGGCTTACCTAATGTAAAAGTTCTTAGGCAGATACTCGCTTACTAAATGTAAAAACATCTTCATACAAAAAGTCGTACTTTTTAAAACGTTCTTAGAAACAACCTTTAAATTATTGTTCCACGCCACAATGACTCAACTGTATTAACACTCCATAAGTAATAATACAAAACAATACGTTACCAACTGGTTCCTTTTCTCCGAAAATTTCAACAAATTTTCAAACAATAGAACGTTGACGGCTCACTTGGCACCAGCAATGGAACAAAGAATGCCACATCGATTCACGAGGTTATAAATAAAAACCGATAAAGTTGTAAGAGATATCACCGACTTTATTATCGCACCATTCAACTGAGAAAAGAAGGTGTACCGCGAGCGGATCCATAATACAATTCAAGGGCTAGACAGTCTGAAAAATATTTAATTTTCAATCAAATAAATTAGACAACGCCTAAATTCAAAGCCAAAGAGTCAAGAACGGGGCAATATTATTAAAAAAATACCGCAGATATATGCCTACATAAGTTACGAAATAAAATCGTTATAAGATTAGAAATGCACACTACAGTATATATTTTTATAACAAAGAGCATTTAAAAGAGGGAGTTGGTACACATTTTGGTCTACACATTAAACAGCGTTTAACTTAGCTTGAAGTTTTAATTTATTATCACTTAACCCATTGGAATATTTCTAAAATACAAAATGCATTGCCTTTCTCTTGAAATAAGCCGTGGAACGATGTCTCACTGGACATCACTTTATATTTGAAAAAAATCACAGATTTCGCAATCCTTGCAACCATCGGGACATTGGAATTTATAACACCATACATAAAACATAAACTTATTCCGGACTGGGCTTCGCCTCGTCTGGGAACAGCTACGATTCGTCCCAATAAACATGATTTTAGGTACTTGTTACAAAAATAACTATTCGCTATTTGTCAAACTTTGTGAATCCATCGCGACTACGATTGGCGTTGACCACAACCGCATTATAACTTCATGTTCTCCGCGCATACTTATACTGTGCACACTTGCTTAGTATTACGTCATCTCATCTCGACTCTTTCATGTCAGCGGCCTTAGCTAAAACTCGTAACTTTGGCCCCATATACGAACATTAACATTTCCAATGTTAAAAAGAGGTGGGACACACCCCGCGCCCCCTCTCTTTGTCTGCGACGCTAGTACAGCCTGCGGCGCTGATAGTTATTAACAATTAGATAGCAAAATAAAAATCAACCTAACCTAACCACCTAACATCCCATGAAAGATTGAAATCATTATACGAAAAAGAAGGAAAACATTCTTTCTGCCGTCAAATCAAACCTGAATTTGTGAAAAAATTCATTAATCATTACAAAATCAAAATAAAAATTCGGGGGGTCCAGAAGTTGATACACAGCGCTATAGCATGGAAGAAATAGTTGAAAAGACAAGACGGTACAGAGAGAGCAAATTCTGTAGCATCGAGCCGGCATTGTTGAATCGAGAGATAACAATGCGTTGCGATCTTAATGATTTCAAGTTAATTTTGTGTTATTCTGTGGAAAAAAAATTAGTTATCAGAATAAAAACCTACTAACCTAACCTGCAGAAATCACACGAAAGAATTAGTTTATTTTAAGCAAAATAAAAACCTACTAACCTAACCTAAAGAAATCATTGAAAAGAATTTGTAAAAAAAAACATATTAATCGTCACAAAATTAAAGAAAAAAAAGGCATACGAGTTTGAACCCGGGACCTTTCGCACCGTAAGCGAGAACATTACCTATGCGCCAACTGTATGGCTGATGATGAACACTAGGGCAAGTGAGATAAATAGTGAGACAAATGATATCACGCTTCCTTATTCGTCTGCCGCAGCAGCACTAATGCGTCCCGGCTCGATGCTACAAGATTTGTTCTCTCCGTACCGCCTTTTGTTGAACAGGTGGTGCAATGTCGATTGGCGCTGATCGACTTCACCGCATCGCTTCCCACATAGGAACAGGCTCTCGCTCAGTATTACATCATGTGACCTTGACACTTTGATGTCGACGGCCTTCGAATAAACTCGTAAGTTTTGTCCTATACGCTATACGCGAACATTGACATTTTCAATGCTAAAATTTTAGGTGTGGTTGTGTCGGAGAATTCAAAAAAAGTTCTCCGATGCGGAATTTTGATAGCGCAACGAAATAGCGCAACGAAATAGAAAATATGTGCAGGAATACAAAGATATAAAAGCTAGAAGCATTTTTAGAAACAAAATAAAACGCTACTTTCTCAATCGACCATATTACAGCATAGCCGAATATTTTGTCTAAATCCTTCACCATAAAATTTGTTTGTTATTGTTATTATTGCTGTCTTATTTTCCGTATTCATGTTAGTTGTCTTTGCTTGTCTGTCCTCTGTTTCTAGAGTTATCTTTTCTAATATGTACACGATGTAGGTATATGCATCTTTTTCTTTTTTGTCTACTTTGTCTTATCTACCTAATTTATACAATTATCTGACATACCAATATTCTGTACAGAATCTGACTGGGAAATAAAATTATTTATTTATTTAATGTTCATTATGCAAAAGTCACAAAAACGCCTTTAACCACATTTTTGAGAAGTGTAATGAAATTCGAATTGGAAAAATAATATTTTGTACACTGCAACGTTTAACTTTCAAAATACTTTGTTAGGAAGTATACTGAAAGTTGACCTTATATTAAGTTTGCCAATTGGAATATTTAAGACGATCTAAAATTATAATTGGAGTTATTACCACTTTTCTTCGACGGTCGAATAAAAGAGGTACAAAATTAAAAATCTTCAATCCCATTTTTTGGAAGCTCATGTGCAAGGTCTATATACAGTGTGTCCCGCTTTTCATAAATCCACCCTAATATCTCAGTTATTAACAATGCGATTCTCTGCAAATATGGGTGGTAATTATACGTGGGAAAAAGGAATTATTTGGCATAGTAAATATTTTCATTTTTCATTGGCGTGCGGTTTTAGGGGGTAAAGTAGGGTAGGTATTTTGGCAAAAGGATATTAGGGCTTACTTTAGACAAATTTTTCTATCATATTTGGATTCAGCATGTCGAGAAACCCCTTAATCCATATTCTCCATGATCTCAAAAACGGATTATGGCAGAAACGAAAACTTAATTAATTTCTTTAAAAAAAAATTATTACTTTTTTATAACTTTATTTAATTGTTATAACAAACCTAAAGACAGCTTTTTTTAAAATTCCGGTCTCTTCAACATAACCACCTTCCAATAAAACACACTTTTCAACAACCCTTCTTAACCGTTCAATCACTTTTCTTAAAGTTTGGGGAGTAACTTAATGACACGCTTGCCTAATTCTACGGCAAAGCTCTTGTCTGTTACTCGACCGAGTAGCATACAGTTTCTTTTTCAAGTACCCACATAGAAAAAAGTCACAAGTGGTAATGTCAGGCGATCTAGGGGGTCACGGTTCTAAAGGGCTATTTCTACCTATCCACTTCATAGGGAAATTTGCATTTAAAAAATTACTAACTATCAGAGAATTGTGCGCCGGGGCACCATCTATCTGAAAGTATACATTTTCCATCTATGCTAAAGGCATTTCCATAAAAAAATCATCTAAATTATGTTGTAAAAAATTTCGAGAATTTTCTGCGTTGAGATTATCCAGGAAAAGGGGCCAACAATTTGTTCGTTTAATATGCTACACCACACGTTAACTTTTTCACTGAATTGGTTTTACAGTTAATTACAAAGTTGGGATTTTCGGCTGCACAATATCTACAATTTTGACTAGATACCACACCGTTTGTCGTAAATGTTGCCTCGTCACTAAACAGAATGTTCTTTTAAAAAAATCTATCGTTAAGATACTTACCTTGCAACCATAGGCAAAATTCAAACCGCCGTTCAAAATCACCTTCTAAGAGAGTATGCAAAAATTTTGGTTTAAATGTCCTAATCCTATTGCGTTTCAAACACCTCCATATTTTATTTTTGGTTAAATTTAGTGTTCTCGCAACGACCCTTATACTACCATTTGGATTGTTCCGAAATTCTGTTAAAATGCGTTCGCCGTCTGGATATTGTCGTAAATTTAAATCATACTTTCTTTGTCTTTTCTTGGAGACGGCTCCGGTTCTTGCAAATAGTTTGTTGGTGTCACCAACGGTGTTGTGTCAAATTGGTGCTCGATCACGATGACGTTGATTAAACATTCGAGCAACCTGACGCGTAGATCTTTCATTATCACCAATGGGCTTGTTCCATGATATTCTTTTTATATGGTTTTTATACTTTTTCGTATAGTACTCGATATTCTCATTATGTACTTAAAATGTCGTATTAGTAACTTTTTCCGTTCTCGAAATATAAGGAGTTGAAATTAGTAATAATTGCAAAAACCGAGCGCTCATTTGTGACGTCACTATACGCAAGTGACGTAAGAAAAGTGGCTTTCTGGGACCTTTCAAATTCAACCCGAAAAATCGAAAAACATGGAATTTTCAAACGCCGGTAACTAAATAAATACGTCGAGTGGAAGCTCGTTCTACGTCTCTACGGAAAGAGGAAGGTCGGCGATGAATCCTAACCGTAAATTGCAGGGTCAAAATCGAAAATTCGTCCCGACAGGAGCGAGAGAAAATTGTAATTTTTTGACATTTCAACAAATTGTACTCCCCTACTGTCAAGAAGTAAGCAAAACAAACAATACTTCGAAAACACTTATAATAATTATAACAACTAAGGAGCATCAAGTCTATTGAGATCGCCGAGTCTATGCGCATAGTGACGTAGCGCCTGGCCATGCTCCATTTTCGCGAGGTGGAGATTTGTGATAGTTTTTAAGATACTAAACGTGCGAATAAGATTCTGATTTTTTGCAGATCCATTATTTTATACTTGCACTTTCGATTTATGAAATTAAAAAAAAGCCAAACAAGCCCATTAAGCGGATAATTTCAACTTTATCTTGAATTACTCTCAGATTTTCTGCCATTATCAGAACGATTGATAAATTAAATAGCACTATTTAACTTTTGACAATTCTTATGAGTTGCCAAATATCAAATAAAAACTTGTTGTTCAAAGCACTTTTGATTAATGCCTATGGTTGCCAGTTAATTATCTTAACGATAGATTTCTTTAAAGAAAATAATGTTTAATGACAAGGTAACATTTACGACAAACGGTGTGGTATCATTGGAAGGTGGTTGTGTTGAGAAGACCAGTATTTATAAAAAAAAAATGTTTTTAGATTTGTTATTAAAATTATTTTTTTTAAAGAAATAAATTAATATTTCGTTTGGGCCATAATCCGTTTTTGAGATCATGGAGAATATGGATTAAGGGTTTTTTGGATATGCAGAATCAAAATACGATTTGTCTAAAATAAGCCCTAATATCCTTTTGCCGAAAAATCGACCTATTTTTACCCCCTAAAACAGCACCGCACGCCTATGAAAAATGAAAATGTTTACTATGCTAAACAATTAATTTTTCCGACATGTAATTACTACAAAATTTTAAGAAAATCCCATTATTAATAACTGAGATATTAGGGTGGATTTATGAAAAGCGGGACACATTGTACATATATTACAAAAAATCATGTATTGTAAAATAAACATTTTTTTATTATACTTTTAGAGCGTCAAAAAAGGAAAAATTGGCGAGTTTTCAATATTTAAAAATAATAACATTGAATATATCCACTTTACGAAAAAAAGTTAGCGAACATTATTGGATATCGGTAAAAAAATATTTCAAAAAATTGTTTCATGAAAAAAACGTAATATTTCCTTTTGTTATAAACACATTGTATTAAACAATATCAGACTAGGTTACCGCCTGGTAACATGGATGGTTGTGTCTTATATACGGACGTCTCATTTGCGTACATAGCAAAAACTAGTATCATCTGCGTACAAATGATGCGGACAGTGGTATTGGAGTCGGAGCGCTGTCGTTTCTACCTGCTTATGACGCGAGCCGATGACGAGAGGATGATTACGATAATGCGCGCATAGTAGTCATTTGAAGAACTAAAAATTTTGAACAGTGGGACAACGTTTTGTTTGCAAAATATTGAGGTAGGTCAAGGTCGTCTGTTGATAGTCAGTCCGAGAAGGGCAAAAAGCATTTGCGCCATTTTCGCAATTTATTTCAAAAGTGATACCTCTATCCGCATCATTTCTACTCAAAAGATACCAGTTTTTACTATGTATGCAAATGAGACATCCGTAACTGAGACAACACCACATAGATTATCATAATTGGTAGTGTTTACTGAACTGATTCTAGCAAAGAAACTGCGCTCATACCACCTGCTCTATTGGTAATTGAGTTACTTTAGTAGGAATATTACTTATTTCTTCCAGCTAGTTTCGTATTAAAAAGTCGCGTTAATAGTCTACCCTTTAATGGCAAGTCATGATTTGATATTACACTTTAAATTATTTCATAGCAATCATATTTTATGTATATTTCCCACAAGCGTGAAAACGATATAACTAAATATAATGTTATTTAAACGTGAGATTTAATTTAACATTTCAACTTAATGAAATCGAAACTTAACCTCTCAAACATGGGAAAGTTAAATTTTGTAATATTTATATTTAATGCACGAGGAAATTATATCTGCGCGAAATTGTTCTGAATCCAATTAGTAGTCGAAACAGAGGTCTTTACAGCTATCTTCTCATCACCCATGCTCATTCTGCCTGTGGTATGTTATAAATGTTATAATAAAGGTCGTGTTAGAATACAAAGGATTTAATCAAGCCGAAAGCTGAATCCGAAAATTGAATGTTGCTATAAAGAAGTTTCAATTGCTGTGACAGAGAATAATCATTTTTTTTCTGGCATAAATATCTTTTAATATTACTATTATTAAATTCCGAAAATAATTGACTGTCAAATCTATTAAAGCACGCTGAGACTCATCCAATTGACTTTTTCATTGTATAGAATAAAAGTGTACTGAGTACAAAGAAAGAAAACTCCCGAACCGAAGGTCCGATTTTGATTTTCAAAAGTGGCAATTGCAGGGCTCGATTAGGTCTATTCGTTGACGATTGTGAGAAATTTGATAAATCAAAAGCGAATCTACAAATCCTGGAAAACTTGATTTTTTTTATAAATTCTAAAAATTCCGAACAGTTTCCTAATAAAAATGGAAAATTAACTATTTCGTCGATCAATCTCTATAACCAGTATAAGGCACGGGCCTTTTTGGACAAAAAAATCTGAAAAAAAATTCGAAAAATTTAAAATAAACAAGTTATTTACGAAAACGCATTCCATAGAATTATTTAAAAAATGTTTTAAATTGATAAATTCTCCGAGCGATACAGGTGCAAAAAAATGATGTAATGTTATATTTAAAATATCATCATTCATTTACTTATTGTCATTTACTAAATAAAAATAGAACTGATGCTCTTTCTGTGTTTCAAAATGTAGTTAGCCTTTATTTTAGTCAATGCAAAAAAAAAGAAAAATAAAACATGTCAAAATGTACTGAGTTATCTTGCGACCCTCTGCTGAAAATGTACTGAATCATCCCAACAGGGATAAAAAACATATCAAAATGTAGTTTTTTTAGCTTGTTAAGTTTTAAATTGCAATTGGATATATAACCTCGTTAGTTGGTCTGACGTATAGGAGACTGTACACGATCAATAATATTGACAACACTCAAAAATATTGCTCTAGCAATCTCAGTAACTTCGCTCATTCGAAAGTCATTATGAAAATCGTCTGAACTTGTCAATTGTACCTCATGTAATAAATTAACGTGTGAGTATTTTCCTCTTTTTTTCAGCCAATGTTCCACCAAAATTTTTCGTGTATCCGTTCGCTTCGGTGTGTAACTTTCCTTATGCGCATGCTTTCTCGGTAACGGTTACTTCCAATGAAGGGTTGGGGGTTAAATAAGGAAAAGTAAGGAAAATTAAGTAAAGCAAGCTAGTAAGAATGTAGAAATTTGGGATTTGGTGTATAGAGGTAGAAGCCAAGGCCTCAGATTTTTTTATAATATTTTTGATTCTGTTGAAGGGGTGGGAATATAGAGTAAATAGGGGAGAATAAGTAATGCAAGCTAATAAGAGTCCAGAAATTTAATTTGTGGCGTATATGCTAGAAGCCAACATTACTTATTTTTTTATGACATCTACCCCAAATATTATATTATGAGAATTCTGTGACCAATTATTTGAATATACTTAAGTGCAAATATAATCAAAATGTTTTCCTTTAAAGATACTTGGATGGGAAATCTGGATGTGTAAGTAGTGACTCCTTCGGCAGAGGTTTTTTAAATTATTGACGAAGATTACAATTATTACAATTACAATTAAAATACAATTTGAGTAAATCAGTAATAATAACAACAGTAACAATACAATACAATATTCTAGAATCAGCAGTTTAAAAAAAAAACGCATGTGAAGATATTTTACCAATAAACTGATATCATACGCATAAGCACTTATAGCGGAGTAAAACTAAAATTTCTAGAGATTTGTTGTACTATAGCAATTTTTTTCTGGAATTTGTTATAAATATTATAAGAAGTGTAGTAAATAGTTTGTCGTGGAAATGGAAAGCTATTGTTTACACACAAGAATTTTTAAAATTGTATTTTTTTAAAAGTTTATTAAATATCTCTGGTTAAATGGTTTGTATTAGAATGAGGGTAAAAACAAATTGTTCACTAATTGTGAAAAATAGATTTATCCAAATCTTTTTGGTTAATTTGTCAAGTAGCAAAACAAAAATGTTTGAGGAAGGTATCGTTCCTAACTGAAAGTGTAGCATTAGGTAGAAATACACACAAAATTAGTACAAAAAATAATGTATTACTTACTCCTACATACTAAAAGACGTATTTTATTAATTATTAGGAATGTTTCTAATGATTAATAAAATACGTCTTTTAATATGTAGGAGTAAGTAAGTAATATTGTTATTTATGAGTAACTCATAAAAAACAATATTGTTCATCCAATTCGGTGTTTTCACAAATTTTAAAACCTCTTTGACTGTGAAGATAATACTTAATTATGGTTAAAACAAATTGAATTGTCCCAAGCAATCGATTCATTCCTTGAAATAAGTCCTTTTAAATTTGAATTTAAATTTTACCTCGAAAAACCGTACGTCACCGTATCCTGCACTGATGACGTCAGAGGTTACATTGTTGGTAACAAACATGGGATATGTATTATAAATAATACACGTTATTTTCCAAAACCTTAATGTTTTATAATGGAAAGTAAGTGGTGTTGTGCCAGGATGCAAAAATACATCCAAGAACGCACCTCAAAAGGTTTTCGTGACGGTACCAAAACAAGAACAACGCAAAATAAAATGACTTAAAGCCGCTAGACGTGATCCACTTACAATCGTCATCAGTATTTTTCTGCTGTGAGGATCATTTTAAAGTAAGTTGAGTAAGTAAAGTAAGTTTAAAATTTCATTATCATGCATGAGTGTTAGACTAGAATAATGTATAACTAGCTACCTCACCCTGTTTACATTACAAGTTTATGAGCAACATTTAGAGGTTGTGTTTATATAATATCAACCTTGTATGTATATTATATTGACTAACTGTTTACAATAATCATAATGTAGGAATCAATAGATATTTTAAAGTAATAGTAGATAAATACAAAGAGAATAAAAAAGTTTAGTACTTATGTTGCACCTTTAGAGCTTCTCATTTCTGCTATGTTGAACCGTTCATCTTTCTTCATAAATTCCGCGATCATGAACACATCCACTGCCGGTAAACTTCCTGAAGTAGCTCTTACGAATCCTGTATTAGCCATTTCGAATTAAATCACAGGTAAAAACGTACAATAAGACTTTGAAATGCTATGTTTATATACTTCGTACATGCGATACCACTGTTTGATGTAATCGATGACATCAGCAGTGTCACTACAAATAATGACGTGTTTTGCGTAGCTGTTCAAATACTCAAATTTTACGTTATTTATTTGTTGAAATATTAATTTAATAGACGACGGATTGCTTTTTAAATGCAGGGAAATGCTTTAATACACTAAGTACTTCATTTTAATAATATCGGAAAAGATAATTTGCATATAGTGAAAACACCCAATTCACTGTCCTCATCTAACGGGAGTAAATCAGTGGTCTTGGTCAATTTATTTTTGCAGGTTTCCTGAGCCATACATTTACATGACCAAATACAACCCATGTTATTTTTCTTGCAAGTGTCACACATTGGTTCCACAATCTATGGAAAATTTTAATTCTGTAACTAGAAAAAATTGTTGCTACCTACGCCTTACCTTATTGTGTATCCAAATGAAGTTAGAACGTCCAAGTCAGAGGAAAAGGCGGCAAGGAAGTAAGAATCGGATTTACATCATCATTTTCATCAATGTTCCATCCGTAATCGGCAATGTTAGGTAATTTTGGACAGGGTTCTAAGGCAACGAGCCACAATTTCGTCTGATAGTAGGGTCTCAAACTATGAAATCGCAAAGAATCTTCAGTCCGGGGTAGTTTTGCAATTGTTGCAGACGATGTAGCAATCCTCTTAAAATGTTTACCGACGTAATATTAGTATTTTTAGAATACAGTTTTACAACAAAGATCTGAATATTCTTGAACATATTTTCTGAAAAATCATCTGTGCCAATGCCATCTAAGTGTTTGTAGGACTCTAAGTACGTTCTCCAACATATTTTTTTCCGTATCCTGAAAAGTAACTAGTAGTGTCGCATCCCGTAAGAACATGAAAAGTAGATACATTTTGGATAAACTTTTCTTCCAGTTTTAACTCATTCACTGCTATATTATAGCGAATTGTATTTCCTCTCCCAACTTTTAATCAAATTTCTGGCGTAAGGTAATTTCTGAGCCTGGGCGGGGGCCACTTCTTATAAGAAATGGGCACTCCCTTTGCACCCCCGATATCTGGAATACCTGTCCATTTCCGACCTTGGACCCATGAGAACTTTTGTTCGGGACGGATTGAGCTTCAATATGCATTTGGTTTCATCCAATTTGACCTGAATGTAATTTCCCATCTAAACTGTGCCAAGTCCTTTCTACCCCATAAAATGCCATATATTAAACATATGAGAATGGTAGAATCCAATTTTTAGTTTTGATATAAAATATTTTTGTTCATGATCGGGAGTAGTTCAGCTCATATCTGAGGTTTTTGTCTTATCTAACACATCAATGATGAAGGGAGAAAGACAGGCTACGTCTATAATAATACCTACTTATCATATAATATTTGAACGTCCCGATATAAAAAAGGAACATTGCTATGTTGACGTGAAGGCTTCGGATCTTAAATTACTATGGTATGTCTCTTTTTATGTTACGCTACTGAATAAGCTATCATATTAATACGTTTTCAAAAGTTGTAAACGTGTTGATCATACGCTATTACAGTAGGTGAGAGTAATCGAATTATGAGTATTTACCAGTATTTTAAAGGATGATTGTCGGCGAGTTGGTTTCGCTCATGGTTCCATCGTAAAGATGTAATGGCATAGCCATTATTTTGTTTGATAGAATACGAAGATTCAGCGGTGATCAGTGGTGTAGCAAAATGAGAATTGTTGAAGATGGAGATATTACGAACTAACGTAATTATGAACATTAGCTACTCTAAATGACATAGTTAAAGCAATGCTAAGGAAACCAAAGTTATATTCAACGCAGCTGTCATATAATGAAATCAAACTACTGAATACTAGATTGTTGTATATTATTCAATCAGTAATTTTTGCTTCTACTAAATTTGCAGCGCGACAGTTACAACATGGCAAACACACCCGGGCAGTAAGAAATAAAAATGTAGAACAATCATTTTTACGAAATCAATCTGTCAAAAGTTCATTTCCTGTGTAGGAACAAAATTATATAAGAGCATAATACAAATATTTTAATTCTCCAATTAATAACTACTGTTAAAACTTTTGTATGTCTACGAAAATTTGAATAAATGAAATGAAAAAATTACTTTTTGCTCTCAGAAAAATATATTCAAAATATTTTGGAAACTATTTTTGCTCTTAAAAATTTATTCCAGGTGATTATTTTAGATAACTGTCCACCATTTTATTATCAAATGGAATAGTGAGTAAAGTTGACTTCTAGTCATTTTTAGCTTTTGTCTTGAAAATCATTATAGAAAATACACCAGCTACCATTACATTTAAAAGCATTGGATATATAGCTAATGCAATTAACAAACTGTGGTATTATATGGATCAAACCTATTCAGAGTGTTAGAGCGATGAGGGGAACAACGTTGGTTCCTAGAAAAATCCCTTCTGTTACCAGGAAAATTTCGATTCCTGCAATGTCCGCAGCAAACCGTAGAAACTGAAGGAGCGGAGTACTTGGTGAAGGAACATGCACAGGCATCTCGGCTCGAGGAGAATTTATTCGTGAAGGAAAGTCTGAGGAGAGGATTTTAAAGTTTCTTACACTGAGGGCACAGGCTCAATGTCAGGATGAGAAGTAGATACAGCTGAAATCACAGGTACCTAGCATGATTCCCAATTCGGTCAGCTATGTCTACTAGCCCCTCTATGTTACGGCTACCGCAGCCGTAATCTTAATCAAAATCGTCTGAGGTAAATGTCGTTTCCACAGCTTGACCAATAACTCTTGGCTCACCATATTGGAGCCACCTACGATGCCCAACATCGACTGATAAAAGTCGGATGGCTAAAGATCTCCCATATGAGAGCCTGACAGTAATTGGTCAAGTCGCTTTTCTTCACTCGACGTGAGACGTGATATAAGAACGGACTTCAAATTTTGATATAAATCATCGGCCGAAGGGTTAGAGATAATATCATACATATTGTTGATAACGTCTAAGGGCAGATTTACCACTACTTAATCGTACTTTTTCCTATCACTGACAATACTTCCCACGGCAAATTGTGACTCTATCTGTGTAAAATAGGAGCAAGCAACAACTCACGTCCAAATGGTTAAATAATAAAATATATAGGCAAAGGTCCAACGAAGATGGCAGGATATTCCAAACAAAACGGCGGACGTGCAATTTCTACGTGCAATCCAAAACATGCAATTTAAAAAAAAAATTAAACCAATCTAAACTGACATGCAACCAATCCCAAAACTGCTCCAAAATTCCAAAAATGTCCAAACTCGGCGTCATCGATTATAGTCAATCAGCCTGATAATTGTATTTTGTACGTA
This sequence comes from Stenurella melanura, assembly GCA_963583905.1. Taxonomy (NCBI): domain Eukaryota; kingdom Metazoa; phylum Arthropoda; class Insecta; order Coleoptera; family Cerambycidae; genus Stenurella; species Stenurella melanura. Next base: position 203,807,710 of record OY757309.1, read on the forward strand.
TATAGACTACAATAATAATAAATTATTGTTTCTTTGAAAATATCTATTTGAAAGGTCATTATAAATTTTTATCTTATTTCATTTTTTCATATTCTCATATTCTTATTTTTCCGTTCTTCATTTTTCAATAAAACCCACCATGGTTACATTATAGATGCATAGTTGACATAACAAAAATTTTAATTTAAAAGCAAGTGAGCTGCCACACCCTCATTGTGTTCTTCCAGGAGATCTTCATTGAGTAGTTCTCCGAAGGGCTCAATCCATCGTTTTAGTATCTCATTCTCGCTGTTTACTATGTTCTCCTGTTTATCTCTACATGCGTTAGTCCTTGGCTTAAACTTTTTCTCATGTTGTTAGCCTTTAGTAGAATTTTCTTGTTTCCGTCTGGTTTCTGTGTGCCTCCAGATCTTCTAAAATATTGTGCTCTATTTGTTTCTTTGTTCTTATATATCTTATAGTATTACTACTATCGTGTGATATTAATGCTATCAATCTATATCTGTCGAACACTTCTTATGTAATGATACTAAGACTGATGTTTTCCAATCATCGACTATCCTAACTTAAGCGCCTCAACTGAAATATTGTTAACTCCAGCTACTTTGTCTCCTAATAGTTTTTGTATGGCTGCCTCTACTTCTAATTTCAGTATTAAGGATTCGCGTTCATAATACTGCTGGCAGTCATCTTCTGCCCCAGAATGGTCACCCCCGAGAAGCATACTACGGCGTTGACGCCAATCCTTAATTATCTGAGCCACCAGTTCTTAGTGTACAGGTGGAGTACTTGATTGACCATCTCAGCTACAAACTTTCTAAGGGACATTTAGCGTGAATGTGTGGATGGGAGTCATCAACAATTGTTTCATCGGCTTTCATCTGATACTTTAAATGGTGCTGCTTATTTATATTTTCTAAATCGGCCTTTCTTTGATGATGGTGAACTGATCAGCATTTTCCCAGTCATGGGATTGGAAACGGAGGACCGATATCCTGATACCGCCACTTTTCTGAAAACACACAAAAATTTTAATATCTTTGAAACTAATAACTTCTAGATAATGCATATTTGGGTTTATAATATAAGATGTTGCCTCTACCATTACATATTTAAAGAAATAGGTCGAAGCCTGTATAATTAAAACCTTTTTAACGTTTAAAAATTCGATCTGAACTGTGTACTACTAATGACATAACACCTTGCGAATAAACAGAGTTATCATTTAATCAGGCTTCCTCAAGAAGTTGATATATTTACATAGAACACAATTATTTCAAAGGAATATCTTATAATATTAAACAAAGTAAACATTGCAAAAAGAAATTTAATTTATTTATAAATGTTCCTTTTTCTTTCTAATAACATTAATATTATTAGAACCCCATCAGGACGACCCTGGCGTTACTTGTCGGTTGATTGTATATACAGTGTTGACAGTCCATACAACATGGACTCATGCGACATGTGTCGTTTTATGCAAATATGACAGCTCAGCTGAAACAACAAACTTTATAGTTCCTGTATATTAGCACTTGCGTATGGAGTAATTGATAAAACAAGAATACTTAGTTTAAATTCTCCTTTGTTTCCTGTTGCGGCACATGTTGCAAGTTTCTCTAATTGTACAAAAATTCAATAAAAGAAAAGGTTCATCATGGGTTTTATGGGACTTCATGTGAACAATTTTATGATACGGGCATTAAAGTAACGCAACCGAATCATTTTATATCTTCTCCAGATTTGTAGAGCTCTGGCCTTTTTATGTAATTTAACTGGGCGTTTCAGTGAAACAAGACTCGTTGTTGCACTTCATAGGTATTTAGCCACGAATAATCAGTTACTTGAATGAATGCAAATAACGTTGATCGTTGATTTTACAGATAATTATTGCTGGCATAATGGTTGATAACTGGCAATGTTTAAAGAGGCCATATCTGTCTTATTAGTAAATTGGATGAAAAATCATTAACAATTAAAAACTGGCTTGTAATTCAGGAGGGAAATACGAGTCTCACGTGGTATTCAGTATTAGGAATTAAGGAAGTATAGTAACCCGATGTATATTAAGGCAGCTTCTCACCAAACACATCACTGGCAAAGCAGGGGACAAAAGGAATCTAAAAATGTTGACATAAGTAATGCATAAAATAAGTAGGTACCTGGAATGAATTTTTATATTTTTGCCTGTCTCCAAAATGCAGAGGTCTTTACTTCATTAGACCCGTTCTTTAATTTTTTTTCTCAAAGATTGCGTCACATTTGACCTCAAAATAATTCGCTAACACCCTGCTTGCCTCCGAGTTATTAACTAGCTGTTAACTGTTTAATGTGGGGAGGGGTAAGTTAATGCTTTATTTAATAAGATAATGGAAGAATAGTCTCGAATAATAAACAATTCTTCTGACTCTAAGAGACAGTGTCTCTCATATTCGAACGAACGTTAAATTTAGTTATTGAGGTAGTTTTAAAGCGGTTTTAAGAACCGTATTAAAGCTTCAGCGGGCAGTTACCGACTGCGACTACTAACAGCAATAACTTCTGTTAGATTTAATTTTACTCCCATATCCACGTATTGGCTTAGAAGAATAGTCATCGTAATTTTTTTTTTGTTGAAATAGGTTTAAACTTCTATGAAACGTTGAAATTTGAAATTTTAGCGGAAAAAAATATGTCTGACATGGCGGTCTGTAACTTTTTGTGCGCACGTTATCTCTAGAACGGTTTAAGATATTGACTTGAAATTTGGTACACGTATGTATTATATAGTCGAGGAAATGAAGCAGGAAAAAGGCCTAAATCCCAACATGAGACTCCGTTCCCCCTGATTTTTATGTGAGGTGGTGCAAAATGCTCCTAAAGATGTATAGAGCAAAGTCAGGGTCATGGGAACTGGTGCTTTTTCGATTTCCGGTCGAAAACTGGGCGCTATTTCCGATCACCACAGATTTTTTCTAAGTTGAAAAAACTATTGGATATCATATTTTGAATAATTCTAAGCATTTTTTGACTCTTGACATCTTTTACCTAACTTCACTCTTCTCGAGATACAAGCGTTTGAAAAAATGAAAACACTCGTATTTAGGCTTTTTTTTTTCAACAAACTAGTACTTACAATTATTTTTGGGCGTTTATTATAAATTGAAACCTATGGACTTTATATTTTATATAATAAACGATCAAGAATACTAGTTTTTAGAAAATATTGAAACTCAATACATTTTTTTTTTCTTTATAACGCTTATATCTCGAGAAGTGTGAGGTTAGGTAAAACATTTCGAGTCAAAAAACGCTTAGAATTGTCCAAAATATAAAGTCCATGTGTTTTAACCCATAGCAGACATTCATAAATAATCGTAAAGCCTAGTTTTTGAAAAGGAAAGCCTAAATATACGTTTTTTTAATTTTTAAATGCCTATATCTTGAGAATGGTGAGGTTAGGTAAAATATGTCAAGAGTGACGAAATGCTTAGAATTGCTCAAAATACAAAGACCATATGTTTTAATGCATAATAAATGATCAAGAATAGTAGTCTTTTGAAAACATAAAAATTAAATAATTTTTTTTAGATCACAAATAAAGTAGGATATTAAAATTGCATTTAAAATTTATACAAATCGAATTGAAAATAATATCACATCTGGACCCAATAAATTCTGGGCTTACGTCAATGGAAAACAAGGGAAAACTAGCATACTTAAAGACATGACTAATAACAATAAACCTGTGGAGACCCCTAATAATACCGTCGACGCATTTGCTAACTGCTTCGAGCAATCTTACTTCCTTAACATCTCGGACGCCCCAGTAACTAAGTCTAATAATCTTTCGTTTGACTTTTTAGACACTAAACGCTTTTCCGAGGCTGAAGTTTGAATTGCGTTAAAAAGAATTAAACCTTAACTTACTGCGGGCCCAGATGGAATTCCAGCATTTCTACTGAAAAATGTGCCAGCATTTTTGCATATCCTCTCTGCATAATTTTTAATTTATCTTAGGAAATGTTATTTCACTGATACTTGGAAATGCTCCAAGGCGTGCCCTGTGTCGGGTACTACGCCCCTGACTTCCACCAAAGTAGATGTAGCCACTTCCTGGAGACAACGACGGCGTGCGGCGAAGAAAAAATATAGCAGCGTGCGCATATATACGCCATGACATCATGACAAGTCTTTCAACGGTTTTTTCCTGCAACGAAGCGTCTAAGTCGTGTGCATAGACAGTTAATGTTTTACAATGTAGTTTCATATATTTCATATGTCACTTTGTAAGTATACCACATTATACCTATCGGAAGTACTTAGTCCTTTGTTTTCCTAAACAAAATCGAGAGGTGCAAGTGTCTAGTTAAGAAATAAAGAATAACTCCACTAAGCCCACACCCTGTGTATAAAAAAGGTGAAAGAGATGATGTTACCAATCATAGACCGATAACAATCATATGTAACTTTGGTAAAGCTTTCGAAATCTTACTGCGTGATAACATTTATGCACATGTTCATCTGAAAATATCTAAGCAACAACACGGTTTTATGAAAGGTCGCTCCACCGTAACGAACTTAATTTGCGCTATCTGCATTGCTGAATCAATTGATTCTCAATACAGGTAGACTCAGTCTATACTGACTTTTCTAAGGCGTTTGATAGACTGAACCATCGGAAACTTCTCCGTAAACTTGACAAATTCGGATTATCTGAAGGTTTACTTTAATTTCTTGAGAGCTACTTGACTGATAGAGTACAACTCGTATCTTATAATGGATATAAATCTGTTGAATAACGAGCCACGTCAGGAGTACTCCAGGGATCAATACTTGAACCCCCTTTAATATTTCTATTAACGACATCAGTGATCACTCAGGCTTATATTTCTTGATATATGCCGATGAGATCAAGATGTTGCATAGAATTAATGATTTTAATGACTGCGAAAAACTTCAAAACAATTTATCTAAGTTATTGACTTGGTGCGATGAAAATGATATTCACTAAAAGTGTAGTGTTATGAGTTATACAACCAAAGAGTCCCCAATTATATATATAATTGTAATGTTAATGGCGACACGCTGAAGAGACCATCTACCTTCAAGGATCTAGATGTAACTTTTGATAATAAATTAACCTTTACTAACCATATTGATGCTGTAATTTCACATGCATACAGAATGTTAGGCTTCCTTTATCGTAACAGCCATGATTTTAATGATGTGAAAACCTTAAAGATGCTTTATTTTGCTTCCTCTCGATCTAAACTGGAGTATGCTTGTCTGGCAATCTGGGTATAATACTCATAATGATAGATTGGAGAATGTTCAACGCAGCTTCGTGAACTTTTTAAACTGGAGAACTGAAGGTACATATCCACCAATTGTAGCTTCTCAAAATCAATTAATTGAGATATTACCAGTCATTTCGAAAGCCGTGAGTCCTTTGCTTTGCGTTTTCTAGATAAAATTATGCATAATAAAATAGATTGTAGTTAAATATTGAGCCAACTGAACTTTTATGTCCCACGGATTAATTCTCGTCATTCTCATAGCTTTTATTTATCCACTCCTAGATCTAACGTATTAAAGTTTTCTCCTCTGTTTAATATCTGCACTAGTTATAAAACTCATTGCAATGAATTGAATATATTTGCCTAGCAGCCAGAAATTTCATCTACTGTCGTGTAGTCTAATCGCCTTCATAATTTCTATTTGTACTTCTTAGTTAGGTTAGGTTAAGTTTGTTTAGATTTCCGTCCTATAAATGGTTTTATACTGTTGGATGATGTATGATTAAATAAATAAATAAATAAAAATAAATAAATAAATTAAAAAGAGTGAGGTTAAGTGACCGGAAATAGCGAACTTATGTCAAAGTTTACGACCGGAAATCGAACAAGCAGCAGTTTCCATGACCCCGACTTTGTTCTATACATCTTTAGGAACATTTTGCACTGTCTCATATAAAAATCAGGTGGGGCGGAGTTCCATGTTGGGGTTAAATGCTTCATATTCTCGACTAATAAGGAGATCTGGAACTAGATTAAATTTTGAGCTTAGTCTAGTGAAGGGTTGGCGGTACATTTTTTAGCATCAGCCACCCTCACCCCCATTAAAGTTCGGTCAGGAGAAAAGGTGTCGAAGTGGCACATTGTGTTAAGGGTTTCTGGGTCTGAAGATTTCAAATATTATACTATTAAAATTCTATGAGCAATTATACAGTGTGTCTCAGATTTAAACGAATATACCCTAGTGGAAGGTAGAGCACATTCAGCTGAGTTCAAAACACCCCTATACTTACCGCTGAATATGAATGGTTCTTTAGATACGGGGTGTTTTATGGTTTTTGACCAGAACTTCAGTCCGCCATATTTTTGAAATGACTGCACATATTTAGATAAAATTTGGTACACATGTTATGCTATTTTAGGTTAATGTACAGCTTAAGTGATTTTGGAAAAATTCCAGGACCGACCTCCACTTCTTTAATATGACTCTTAGGGTCGGTAACATCACACTGCATATTATGTTTTGGTAAATGTTAGTAAACTTTGGCACGTTTATGGTTATTTTTCAATAAATTTTCAAATGTATTGAAAGGCCAAATTTGACATTCTACAAATAACACAATCCAGTTGCTAACATAATTATTTTATTAATTTTAGCTAAATACCCCATAGAAGAGGTTGTTATTTGTTTTTGTTTTGACATTAAGTGTTTTCTCCTTCCAAAATAAAGCACATTCTATTTATTTCTGTTGGAAATCATTCGACAATAGAAGGATATTTTCTAATGTTATTGTTCTAGAGTAATAGTCATTTGTTTTGTTACTATAATAAATATCATAAGTGTACGTCAATCTGTTAATTGTCATAGTTAAAATAAAAACGTTTTTACATTGAACCAAGTGTCTTCCAGTATTGTTTCTTACCACGACCTCATAATCCAACAGGTTATGGGCCCAGGTACGTGGAGTAATTAGGAAGTTTAGAGAAAAAAAAAAAAGGTGTTAAAAACATTACTGTCAAGTGTCATTCACGTCGGATACGGAAATAATACCAAAAATGAGTGGAAATGGTAGCACGGTCAGGCTTGAAGCACTAAATAAAAATAATTACGACACATGGAGAATTCAGGTAGAAGCGTTGTTAACAAAAAACAAGGCCTGGAAATACGTTAGTGGAGAGACTTCAAAGCCAGAAATACAGGCAGATGACAGGGAAGGATCAGCAGCAGCAGTTAAAGTCTGGGAAGAAGCGGACAAAATGGCAAGGTCAGATCTCATTTTATCCATTGATCCTTCTGAACTGAAACAGATCAAATTTTGTAAAACGTCACGTGATATTTGGCTAAAGCTTGAGGAAATATATCAGTCGAAAGAGCCAGCGAGAAAAGCTAATTTACTGAAACAGCTTATTTTGCAGCGAATGCAAGAAGGAGAAGAAGTCCATGAACATTTAAGAAAGTTTTTCGATGCCGTCGACAAATTAAACGACATGGGAGTCGAAATTAACAAAGATATGCTTGCAATTTTACTTCTTTATAGCCTACCAAAGAACTTTGAAAACTTTAGGTGTGCTATCGAGTCACGTGATACACTGCCGGAACCAGAGACCCTGCGAATCAAAATTATAGAGGAAAATGATGCTCGTAAGGAAAATTCATACGAAGAAATGCGGAATGCCATGATGGCGAAGAGAAATTTCAACGGACCGAGGAAATATCAGCAGAATCAAAAGAAAACTGATAAACGACACGGTACCAAAGAAGAGTTCAAATTTAAATGTCACCGTTGTGGAAAACAGGGACATAAAGCTGCAAATTGCTACGCAAAGATCGACAAATACAAATTTGAAAAGGCGGAAACTTCTCAAAAGGCAGAGACAGTTACCTATTATGTTTCCATGGGAATGATGGACAATCAGTCAACATTTTCAGTTGAAAACACTACAAGCAATATTTGGTGCTTGGACAGTGGAAGTACTGCACATATTTGCAAAAGTAAGGAGAGATTCGAAGATCTAGAAACAGAACACGAAGTTCTAAACCTAGCAAGCAATGCGTCAACAAATATTACTGCAAAAGGCAAAGTCACGTTCTCAACAAAAGTAGGAACGGAACAAAAGATTGTAAATCTGAGAGAAACTTTGTATGTGCCCGATTGGCGTGTAAATTTGATGTCTGTAAGCAAAATTACTGACAGAGGTTGTGACGCAATCTTCAAGAAAGATTTAGCTATGGTAATCGATACAAAAGGTAATACTCAAATGATTGCGAAACGAGTTGGTGGATTGTACCAAATACAAGAAGATATGTCATATGTTTGTGGAAAGGCTACCACATCTATCGATTCGTTGTCAAAAATTGAAGATTGGCACCAGCGTCTCGGACATTTGAACATAAATGATCTCCTTAAAATGAAAAATAATGGTCTTGTACGAGGTCTAAAATTCGAAGATGGAAAAATGCCACAGTGCAAAATTTGCTTAAGGGGCAAATTGACAAGAATGTCATTTCCACGACAATCTACAAGATGTACTGAATTATTAGAGATAATACATACAGATTTGTGTGGACCCATGAGGACCGAATCTAATGGAAAATCGAGATATTTCGTAACGTTTATCGACGATCACTCCAGATGGTGTGAAACTCGTTTCATAAGAAACAAAAATGATGTATTCCAAGCTTTCAAGAACTACAAAATCTTGGTGCAGAAGCAAACGGGACGAAAAATTAAAAGCCTACAATCAGATAATGGCAAAGAATTTTGTAATAAAAAGTTCGATGATTATCTGAAAGAAAACGGAATCAAGAGAAGACTTACTGTTACTTACACGCCAGAACAGAATGGAGTAGCTGAACGTAAGAATCGTACTCTAACCGAAATGGCAAGATGCATGTTGATTCAATCAGGTCTATCCCCATCATTTTGGGCGGAAGCGGTAGCAGCTGCAACATACATAAGAAACAGGTGTCCCACGCGAAGTATTAAAGGAAAAACTCCTTTTGAAAAATGGACAGGAAAAATCGCGAATGTGGAACATCTTAAAATATTTGGATCCAAGGTCTTCACTCTGAATAGAAGTCCAACTAAGGGGAAGTTTGAGCCTCGTTCAAAGGAAGGAATCATGGTTGGTTATTCAGAAGAATCCAAAGCTTATCGAGTATGGATACCAGAGGATCGTAGAATTGATATCACTCGAGATGTGAAATTCGAATTTAACCACAAAACCGAATATGATGAAGGATTCGTTGCCAAGGAAATTCTTGGGGAAGAAATCAATCGGAAATCACCAAATTTAAATGAGATGACAAATAAACGTCAAACTGAAATAGACGTCATGTCAATAAATGATGTAATTGGGGATAATCGAATTCGCGAAAATTTGATGAATGATAAAGTTTCATCGGAAAACGATTTTGAATCTATACCTTCTGATTACGAGAGACTCGTTCATTTCGATGGAATCGAAAGCGAAGATGACATCCCAAGAAATAATACAGAAGACAATGGCGTAAATCAACTGGTACAACCAGAAAAACAAAAAGGAAATACACCACTTTCAGTGATGAAGAGAGCTCCTGGAAGACCACAAATTAAGAGAACTGGCAGACCAGGACGACCTAGAAAAATGTACAAAGTGGTAAATGTGCAGAAGAATCGGACGAAGAGGACGAACTGGATAAATATGCGAATTTAGCAGAAATTCCATTAGGAAACGCAATTTCGAGTCCTGAAGCTCAAGAATGGAAAAGAGCTATCACCGATGAAGTCAAGTCGCTTATCAAGAATGATAATTGGGAAATTGTGAATCGACCAAGAAATCGCGACGTAATTGGTTCTCGAATTGTATTGAGACACAAACATAAGGCTGATGGTACACTCGAAAGACGAAAAGCGAGAATAGTTGCTAAAGGTTTCACACAGAAACCAGGAATTGACTTTCATGATACATACGCACCAGTAGCTCGATTGGGATCGATAAGACTGATCACTGCATTGGCGGCGCATCGTGAAATGAAAATTCATCAACTAGACATAACAACGGCATATCTAAACGACATTATAGAAGAGAAGATATACATGGAAATGCCAATGATGTTAAAACAATCATTAGAAGCAATATTATCCAACGAGAATGAGGAAGCTGTTAGAAGAAAAGCAAATGCAATGCTACGTCACCTTCGAGGGGGGGAAAAAGTATGTCAATTAAAGAGATCCCTATATGGATTGAAACAAGCTGGACGACAATGGCATAAGAGGTTTGATGACAGATTAAGATTTTTGGGACTCAAGCCGACTAATGCAGACCCTTGTGTATATACAAAAGAAGGGGAAGATATATTAATAGTCTCTATTTACGTCGATGACGTTATTGCATGTAAAAATATATCCAACATTAATAAATTTAAGAAAAGTTTAAGCCAAGAATTTGAGATAAGGGAGTTGGGAGAAATAAATTATTGCTTAGGAATAGAATTCCAGCAAACTGAAGGAGGATATGCCATATCTCAAAAAGGATATATTGAAGATATTTTAGAGACATTTGGAATGAATGACTGCAAACCAGTATCAACACCGATGGATCCTGGAATTAAATTAATAAAACAGGACAGTGTATCGGAAAGTAATACGAAGAATATACCATATAGAGAGTTAGTTGGAGCGCTAATGTATTTGGCAGTAGCGACTCGACCAGATATAGCATATACAGTAAGTTATCTGAGCCAGTTTAATTTATGCTACGGGGACGAGCATTGGAAGGCAGCAAAACGTGTTATGCGATATCTTAAAGGAACTTCAAATCTCGGAATAATCTACAGAAAGACCAATGAGAACCTAAAAGGATTCGTAGATGCTGATTGGGCCAACTGTATATTAGACAGACGTTCTTATACAGGATACGTATTCGTATTGAGTGGAGGAGCCATCAGCTGGGAATCCAGAAAGCAAAGAACAGTAGCACTGTCATCAACCGAAGCGGAGTACATGGGATTGACAGAAACTGCGAAGGAAGCAATTTCACTACAAAGATTTCTAACAGAAATGGGATTCGAGGAACTTGGGAACGTTAAAATATGTAACGATAATCAGGGAGCTCGGAAACTTTCGGAGAATCCTGTTTATCATGCCCGAACCAAACATATAGACGTAAGGCATCATTTCATTCGAGAGGTGCTAAAAGGTGAAAGAATGTCTGTAAATTTCATGGCTACCGAAGACATGCCTGCAGATGCCCTTACCAAAGCAGTGACTAAGCCTAAGCTAGATAAATGCCGAAGTTGGATTGGTATTGGAAATATAAATTTAACTTAAGAAAATGTCCTTATTTTGAGGGGAAGTGTTGGAAATCATTCGACAATAGAAGGATATTTTCTAATGTTATTGTTCTAGAGTAATAGTCATTTGTTTTGTTACTATAATAAATATCATAAGTGTACGTCAATCTGTTAATTGTCATAGTTAAAATAAAAACTCCAGTATTGTTTCTTACCACGACCTCATAATCCAACAATTTCACGAATAAAAAATAAGTAATAAAACGATGCGATTAACACATGACATTGTTGCATTAAAAATCCCAAGTAGGTACATGTCAAATGTGTAATTTTACAAATAAGAATTGCTGTTCGCTCTTAGTAATTATTTGAATAAGTGATAAAAAACCAGTTATTAAAACCAAAAATTTCAAGATGCCATTTCAATTTAGTAATGAAGATTATGCGGATATTATTTTTGTGTATGGCTTTTGTGACGGAAATGGGAGAGCTACAAAAAGACAGTATCAAAGGCGTTTTCCAATCGCCGTATACTCCAGTGAAATAAGTTAAAAAAAAAAGGCCATCTGCGGAATGAGGCCGAACAAGCTGAATTTTTGCAGAGACCTTCGTTTTGATGTTCCAATGAAGCACACAAAAATCTCATATGCCTACCCTTGTGCGTCTTGAGATATCGAAGGTCAAAGGTCATTAAAATCGGTTTTTCGCGAAAATCTCGCTTCCAGTGCATCTGACGTCATAAGAACTCATAACAAAACTTACGTAAAATAGTATTCTCTACAAAATTGTTTATATATATTTTTTTCGTACGACCAACCGTTTTCGAGATATAGCGTGATAAAGCGGGAAGTTAAGAAAAGTGCTTTTATAGTTATAGCACTGCAGTATAATACAGTATTACCTATTACGAATGCGCGCTCCCGCTTTATCATGCTATATCTGGAAAACGGTTGGTCGTACGAAAAAAAATTATATCAACAATTTTGTAGAGAATACTATTTTACGTAAGTTTTGTTATGGGTTCTTACGACGTCAGATGCACTGGAAGCGAGATTTTCGCGAAAAACCGATTTTCATGACCTTTGACCTTCGATATCTCAAGACGCACAAGGGTAGGCATATGAGATTTTTTTGTGCTTCATTGGAACATCAAAACGAAGGTCTCTGCAAAAATTCAGCTTGTTCGGCCTCATTCCGCAGAGGAAGTTTTATTTCTCTGGGGTAGTATACCAGATCATAAAACGTTTTCAGAGGTATACCAATTTAGTAAGGAACATGAACAATTTCCGTCAATGACAAAGCATGGACATGTTCCCAGAGCTTTTCCACAAGAAGAGCAAATATTACAGGTTGTGGAAAATAATCCATCCATAAGTGTTAGAAAAATAAGTAATGAGTTAGCAGTACCTAAGAGTATGGCGAATATTAAAGAAGGAACATTTGTATCCACTTCATGTTGAAACAGTTCAACGTCTAGGAAATAGTGACGACGTTCCCCGCTTAACATTTTGTAGGCGGATTTTGGGTCACAGAAGAACAATATCGAGAGTTCTATTCACGGACGAAGCTCAATTCATACGTGACGGAATTAACAACTGTAGAAATCAGCATATTTGGGCTACCGAAAATCCACATGCAGTGATTCAGAAACATTCCCAATACAGATTTAATATTAATATATGGTGTGGTATTTACAATAATCATCTAACAGGGCCCCACATTTTTTAAGAAAGGCCAACTAGTGAAGTTGATTTAAACTTTCTTAGAGATATGCTGCCAGATTTATTGGAAGGCATCAATACTAAGGGTTTGTGGTTTCAGCACGATGGCGCTGGACTCCATTTTTCTGTACCGGTCCGGGATAATCTGAACCAGCATTACACCAACAGATGGATTGGTCGCAGAGGTCCGGTAAACTGGCCACCGAGGTCTCCTGATCTCACACTTCTAGATTATCTCAAGTCTAGGTGTACAATGAAGAGTATAATACACGAAAACAGGTTCTGGAAAAGATTATTACTATATGCGATAACATTAGAAATAACCCGGAAGTGAAAAACATATTAAAACGTTCTCGAAAATGTATTGACGCTGGGGGTATTCATTTGGAAAACCTGTTATAATTTTAATTGTTTGCGCCGTTTTTGATTTTTTTTCAATTATTTAAAATTCTAAATAAATTTATCTTGTCAAAACAAAATTGCAAACTTTTGTCTTTAATATTTTCAAGTTATTATCAAAAGGTGTTTAATATTTTTTTAAACTGTGCTTGTTAATTCAAGCCTCTTCACTAACATTATTTTTCTTTCATGAAAGAAATGGAATATGTATTATTTTGGATGAAATTTAAACAAAAAAAAGCTTAGAAACACTGAATGTCAAAACAAAAACCAATAACAACCTCTTATACGGGGTATTTAGCTAAAATTAATAAAATAATTATGTTAGCAACTGGATTGTGTTATTTGTAGAATGTCAAATTTGGTCTTTCAATACTTTTGAAAAATTATTGAAGAATAACCATAAACGTGCCATCAAATATTATGACATTATTTTATAAACTGGTCCATAGGCTTTTTAAAAATTTACTAAAATTTACTAAAAAATAATATACAGTGTGATTTTAACGACCCCAAGAGCCATATTAAAGAAATGGAGGTCGGTACTGGAATTTTTCCAAAATCACTTAAGCTATTCATTAACCTGAAAGAGTATAATATGTATACCAAATTTTGTCTAAATGTGCATAGCCATTTCAAAAATATGGGGGACTGAAATTCTGGTCAAAAACCATAAAACACCCCTTATCTCAAAAACGTTCACATTCAACGGTAAGTACAGGGAAGTTTTGAACTCAGCTGAGTGTGCTCTACCTTCCACTAGAGTATGTCCGTTTAAATCTGGGATACCCTGCATATACATATTGGAGTGCAAATATAATATGAGGATACTCTCGTTTAAAGATATCTCAAAAACGTTCACATTCAACGGTAAGTACAGGGAAGTTTTGAACTCAGCTGAGTGTGCTCTACCTTCCACTAGAGTATGTCCGTTTAAATCTGGGATACCCTGCATATACATATTGGAGTGCAAATATAATATGAGGATACTCTCGTTTAAAGATACTTGGATAGAAAATCTGGATGTGGAAGTAGTGATTCCTTAGGCAGCGGTTTTTTAAAGTAATCAATAGATATATATTAAAACATAATAATGGTCAAACCCCTTTGTATGTATAAAATGATAGTCATTAAATAAACGCACAAATGCATAAAGTTGTTTGTTGTGGGTTTGATTCTGAATTACCACTAGGGCTATAAAGTTTCTTACTAGTCTATATATTCATTATTTTTATAGCATCATTTAATCTCAGCCGCAGACCAAACCACAGTCTCGACTCTTAATAAATAACTGCTGGTTTTACCATTTAGTCCATTGCAAGCGCACTTTATTCTTACGAGGTAAATGGTTTGTTTGTACAAAGTAATTTATGTTTGCATAATTCCCATTTTGTTAGTCTAAATTTGGTAAGAAGTATTTGTAGAGCAAGTCATAAGATTGAAACAGAAAGTAATTTTCTTTACGGCAAATATGTTTGGATGAGTCACATTTTATGAAGACGTATTCCTTAACATTTGGTAATTAAGATCATGCTAACAATATTTTTAGTGAATGATACTTTTTATACTTTACATATTCGTATTAATTTTTAGAAAATAATAAATTATAGATAATTTACTTTAGTGCAGATATTTCATTAAAGTAGCAATTTCGACAGAATGAATACTATTTATAAACCATAAATTATTATTCAACGAGTGCCAACGATATGTCTCGTTCATCATAAAAAACATTTAAGAAATTTTTGATAATTCGAATTGAATAGAACTGTATCATAGTAGTACTCTCGCAAATTACAAAACCGCTGCCTAAGGAATCACTACTTTCACATTCAGATTTTCTGTCCAAGTCTCTTTAAATGAAAAGGTCTTGGTACTATATTTGCACTCTAGTGCGTTGGCGCTGAGATGATAATGAGGGTGGCTGATGTCTAAAAATTCTTTGAGAACTTTTGTTCCCATGTACGCACTAAAACACAATTTCATTTTGATAACCCCTCTAATAATGGAGTGAGGGGGACGTTGAAGTTGGTGGGGGGTGACAGATGTCATAAAATGTTGAGACCTTGACTTCTAGTATATACACCAAATCCCAAGTGTCTAGACTCTTACCAGCTTGCTTTACTTATTTACCCCTATTTGGCCACAAGAATATTTAAAGTAATAAATTTAAAATATAATCCAGTCCAGATGTCATTATAATACATAAGTGTGTGAAGTTGGTGTGGCAGAGGTAAAAAAAAATCAGACCTTGGCTTCTAGTACATACACGAAATCCCAAAATTATGGACACTTACTAGCTTGCTTTACCTATTTTCCTCTATTTAACTGAACTTAAAATATTATCTAGGTCCAAATCTCGTTTCAATACACACGTGTACCAAATTCCAAGTCAATGTCTTAAACCGTTCCAGAGAAAATGTACATAAGTACAAAAAAAGTTACAGTTACAGATAGACAGACCGACAGACAGACAGAAATTTTTTCGTTGCTCAAATTTAAAATCTCGATATTTTATGGTATCCTGCAACGCTCACGTTTTGAAAGACACTATAAGTTAATTTGTAAATTTCAATAATGTGTGTCAATGCGACAAAGCGCGCGATTATTCTATTTAAATCTCATTTAAATCTTATCGGATAATCATGGCAAATGCTTGACCAATAGCGTAGTAGCTTGTACGACCAAGTTTAGCGAACACTTGACAACATACGCGCCGGCTCTGGCAGAGGAGACGCTGAGAAAAATGGCGTAGCGGACGGTTTGGCCGTGTAGGCTGTAAGAATTAAAGCCACCATGTATTCGTAAATACCTGTATATAGTGATTAATAACTGCTAGCAGAATCAGTAAATTACACTGAGAAAACCCGGCTAGGTACATTTTTTTGCTAACAATAATTTAATTGTAACAAATATTTTTTTAATTCGGACAAGTCAATGTAACATTTCTTATAAATAAAATGACATTTCTAAAAACAGATACCTGTTCCTATTAATGTACTCTTCTACAAGTAATAAACAGGTAACAAATGTGTTTAATAATAATTGCTCCAATTAAACTGTGCTTAGGAATAATTAAATATGTGGCCACCACAATTAAAGCAAATTTTCTAAAAATATATATTAGTAAGAACTTCTCTATTATTTGTGACAAAACAACATTTTTCTTAATCCAAATACTCGACTTCTTGCGGTTATTAAATCATTTGATTCGTGCATCTTCGAGTTTCGTTCGGTATCGACTCGTGAGTGGATATTTCGTCATACAGAATAAGAGAATTCATCATTTGTTAATGTCGTTCGGTACGTAAAAGTGCAAAAGTGCTTTATTCATTTTTACTTTTGTGTGTTGAATCGACATTGCGTTTTGTGATTTAAAAAGTTTTAATAAATTTTGTTAAACTGTGACATAGTTTTAATCGTTATGATTACCTAATCATTTTCAGGTATACAAAGTTTTCGCTAAAGGAAGATGTGAAGAGACTATGAAACATTTCAAATAGAAAAATCAAATGCATATTATACGCATAATGACCAATCTGTTCAGGCACTACTTATAAATACATTTACTACATTAGGTAAGTCTATAGGATACTTGCAGCGTTACTGTTGGGCAATAGTCCCGGAACGGCTCGATTACAGCCGAACGGGACCTCGTGTCAACTTCGGGTTTTCGACACTATTCAGCGAAATTTTTAGAACTTCTTGACATGTATTTCAGGACCGTGACGTCATTACGTTCGGAGGTGTGACATAAGTGTCAATTTTTTTAAGTGAAACACCTGGTATATTTTTCCATATTTGTATACTTTAAGGAGTCCCAAATTCAACGATGTAAAGTTTGTATAGATTCTGTTATGTAATGTGGTCTCAATAAGGAAAAATTAGAAATTACAATCGTAATTAACAGAGAATAGTTTTATTTTATTAAATGTTCAAATTGGAATCCCTCCACTGCCTGACAATGTGCTAGCCTGTCCACAAATTCCCGCTGAACATTTTGGAAGGACTGAGGTGTAATATTATCAGCAACCGCTAGAATTCTTTCTTGAAGCTCTTGTACCGTGGCAGGTCTTATGCGATACACCACAGACTTCAAATGACCCCAGAAAAAAATTCAAGAAGGGTTAGGTCAGGTGACCTAGCTGGCCATTCGATATGACCCCTTCTACCTATCCATCTCCGGGGAAAGACAGTGTCCAAAAAATCTCTTACAATTCTGGCATAGTGTGGCGGAGCTCCGTCTTGCTGGAAGTACACGTCATTTGCGATCACCTGAGGATTTTCGGGGCTGGGAAATATCTGAATTACAGCGGGTATAACTCTTTCGCGTAATAAAGTTAAATAGGTATCAGCAGTTAAATTAGCATTTAGAAAAAACGGCCCTATTACATGTGTTCCAATTATACCCGCCCAGACATTTACTTTTTGTGGATGTTGTGTGTGCATTTCTTCCATCCAATGTGGATTCTCAGCAGACCAATAGCGACAATTGTGACTATTGACAAATCCATTTAAACAAAATGCGATCAACAAACTGTGGTGTCTCGTCTAAGAAATTCATAATTTGTTGGCAAAACTGCATTCGACGATTAAGGTCATCTTCCGCAAGTTCCTGAAGTAAGCTGACTTTGTAGGGATGTATTTTATTTCTCCTGAGTATTCTTCGAATGGATTTTTCACTGTTACCAGTTTCTAATGAAAGTTTCGGAATCGACGTTTTAGGCTCCTCCTGAATCGCTAACAGTACATCTAAAGCTCTGTCGTCGTTTGTCGCTGTTTTTGGGCGGCCAGTTTTTGGTAAATTCTTGACATTTCCCGTATGTTCAAAATTGTGCAAAATTCGACATGCTGTCGACTTGGAAATCGGGTTTCGCTCAGGAAAGGTATCATTGAAGAGGTCACTTGCTTCCTGAAGGGATCGACGCCTCTCTCCGAATCCAATCATCATGAGTAAAGTTATATTAAAGACACGTTTTTAGAGTCATAAATTAGTAGTACAAAAGTAATGTCACAGTGACGTTTATACCACGACTTACTTAGATAAACTAGTAAAATAATGAGAACAATTTAACTATGACCTGTGTTTTTATAAAACGACTACAAAAAACTTGTTTACGTGGGTCTTAGTTTTGTAAAAAAATGGTAAAAAATGAGTGTCTTTTTTTGGATACAGCTGTTTGGATATCCACTGTTCTCTGTTAATTACGATTGTAATTTCTAATTTTCCCTTATTGAGACCACATTACATAACAGAATCCATACAAACGTTACATCGTTGAATTCGGGACTCCTTAAAATATACAAATATGGAAAAATATACCGGGCGTTTCGTTTAAAAAAATTGACACTTATATTACACCTCCGAACGTAATGACGTCACGGCCCTGAAATACATGTCAAGAAGATCCAAAAATTTCGCTGAATACAGTGTCGAAAACCCGAAGTTGATGCGAGGTCCGGTTCGGCTGTAATCGAGCCGTTCCGGGACTATTGCCCAACCCTGTATACTAGTTTTAGTAGCTAAATTTTATAAATCATTGGAGGCTTTATTTTCACCGGATAGATACGTAACTTAAAACTATAAATAATTTTTATACTGCTCATCATAATAAAATGTATCTGCATATTATTTTTAAATTGAGTTTAACAGAAATTTATACCGATACCTAGTCCATAAATTGAAGATTCGGTTTTTTTTGGGGCACCCACCCGAATGTTTCGAAAGTCAAAAAAATTATCTAACTGATCAAAATTGATGAAGATAATAATTTTTTGGACTTTCAAACAATTCTACGGGATGCCACAAAAAAACGAATCTTTTTATTTTTAGCGATCGAGTGAAAATGTAGCTTTAAACAATTTATAAAATTCAGCTAGTAACACTACTAATAGTACTTAAATGATGTACTTGCTGTAAATATACTATTTACCTACCACAGTAAGTATATGTTTATTTGTCACTAATAAATTATTTATTTATAATAGGAAACTACTTTCATTTGGTATGTTTTAGTTATGATAACTAAACAGGAACAATTTCATTTTATCTAGTACAATTAAAGTGTTCTCTTGTCCCAAATAGTACACAACTTTTTATTTGCTACAATTAAATTTTTATTTATCATTATTAAATTTTTCCCTCAGTGTAGTTATGTTATGTTATATGTTTATTGTGTATAATTGCCCATAGTTACAGCAAGGCAATGTTTTCGTCAAATCAACTGTAAGTACAAACTTTTCTACTATGTACGTCTCTCGCGATGCAAATGTTGCTGTTTTAAGCCGCTTGCAACCATGCAGAATTATTGATGGTTTCATTCATTCCACGTTTGGCCAGTAATATTTTCTATTGTATCCAGTGTTACCGTCGATTAATAATTTCGTTTGAACATTATGGTAGCGTAGCTATACCGTCCCGTTTTTCATACATCTGCCGTGTGTTTTGGGCATAAAAACTCTGTGTTCAACTAACGAACAAGTTTATGTCGAAATTACAGATTGTCGGGCCATATTTTTGTCAATAATATTACATACAGTTTGTATTATTTTCCTTTTCTGTGTCTATATGTAATTTAGTTGAGGTTATTTATGTTAACGTAAAAATTATTTGTTTATAACGCCTTGGCGAGACAGTGTTTAGTTTAGTTTCATTATTTACTGTATACGGATTCTTATTATGTACCATTTTGCATTGTATTTTGCTATGTCAGATCGACTTTCAGTGATTTTTACTTTATTAATCTGACGTAAGTTTTTTGTAGTTTACCTGCACCCAGAGAGGTCTCATGCTCTCCCATTCTTTGTATGTTCTTCTGTAAACTATTATAGTTAAATTCAAATTGATTCGATTTATTTCAGCTTAAGAACATATAGAGTTTTAATTCTAAACCTATTTCAACAAAACAAATTTTTAATATTTTTTCTACGATTGCTATACTTCAACTACGTGGATATAGAAGTGGGGGTAATGTAGTAGTACCTCAATTAGGCAATTGCATACCCTCATAGTGGCGCTTTTTTTGGAAACAGGCGAGAAAAGTCGGTAACCTGACCAATTTTCGATAAAAATTTACGAAACTTGGTTAGTTACATATTTGGATATGCTAAATTCAGTGTTGTTGCAGAATTTTTTAATTTCAATTTTTTAATATGACGGCTTCAAAATTAGGGACAGAAGAAGCAAAGCTTATTATCATTTATTTTTCCTTCTGACCACTCTGTATATTTTTTTAACCAAAAGTTTTCAGGTCTTTTTTAGCAATAGTGGTAACTACATTTCGATTACTATTCTCCTATGTCGTTTCATAATTAATAATTTTTTAAGAGTGACCACCCGGAGAGCTAGCTTGATGCTAGGCGAGGTTAGATGTGTACTGTCGCGCTCCTGAAGAAAAGCAAAAAAAATCGACGAAAACTCCATTAAACTCTACAAAATTTAAGTCATGGGTAGATTAAAAGGTTCTTCGTAAAGTGAAGTGTAATAATAGAAGAACAAAGCACACGCCGAATTAGTAATTGAAAAAGTGTGTTAAAGTGTACGTTAATAATACCAAAAATAAAATAAACAAATGTTTAAAGCTTAGCTGAGGAATGTCGTAAAATGTATACTTGGAGCTTGGGTCACTTTCAAGTGAAGGAGAGCAACATATGTTTACGTTTAAAAGGCAATATAACAAACAGCCAGCTGTGGATGGAAATAGATAAGTTTTGTTCAATTTGTTTAATTTGTAACATGCAGCATATTTCATTAGTGTATTAGTTTATTTCTTTATTAAAATTGAAAACAAATTAAAATTAAAATTGAGAAGGTATTAAACATAGGTAATAAATTAAAAAATTAGCCGGAATTGAAAAACGGAAATTAAAACTGATTGCTTTAAAAACAATCCAATATACAGGGTGTACAAAATGTTCCCTCGGACC
Source organism: Stenurella melanura (assembly GCA_963583905.1). Lineage (NCBI taxonomy): Eukaryota > Metazoa > Arthropoda > Insecta > Coleoptera > Cerambycidae > Stenurella > Stenurella melanura. The sequence goes on from OY757309.1 coordinate 203,829,027, forward strand.
TCTTTCTCATAGCCCGCTAAATAGTGCTCTTTTTTTACCGCGAGATAGGGCCCTCCCCTGCACTTCCACCGTAAATGGATATTTACCTGTGCAACGATTAATAAATAAAAGCTCCTTACGAGCTAATGTATATATGTCCTGGCAGACAAACGAAGGGGACGCACTGATGCTGGGTGTTAAAACGAAAACATATATTTCTGGGAAACATGAACCCATATATGGACGCAGGCGGGCAGAAGGAGGTACACACTGCTAGATTCAGAAACAGAAGAATAAATAATTTGATTATAGATGGAAACTGAAAAGAACCATCTCGCAAACGCCTACACTTCCCGTCCAACGATGACAGATGGATACTTAAAAGAAGCATAGAAATTTAAAGAAGCATCTTACAAACACATACATTTCCCATCCTATATTCCTACCCCATGCGTCACATGGCTCTCGCTGCTGGCAATAGGCATGTCCCATGTCCAATCCACGTGCAGCCGGCCCGGCGGTTTATAAAAGCGTCGGCGGTTCGTCCCGGCACGCGCTTTGGTCGTCTGTTGGGCGGTCAAGTGGAGCCGCTCAACCGTTCAACAGGCGATCGAGCTGCTGGAATAGAGTGTTGGAACGAATCTCCAAATTGGATGCACGGAATCGACACCAATGCTGACCTTGCGCTGGAAAATCAATCAGTCAATCAAGAGGGATCACCCTGTATATATATATATATAAAGAGGTTAGTTCTTTGTGAATACTTTTACCAATTTTTTGTTGTTGCAATATCTGTTGTTATAGCACCGTTAGCTACTCGAAATTACTCGTGATAATAAAAACTTAGTGGAAGCAAACACAATAAGAAATACGAAAATACAGTGAACGGAGGAAGTTCGTACTTACGTGTGATTTAGTACTGATTGATAACATTACTGCACTGATAATGCTGGTAATCCTATTGGTGTGTCTAGGATCTGGAAAGTTGAAACTCCTCGAAATCAAGCGAAAAGACTGGAACCGGAACTATAGTCCTTCACCAGACTACAGCAATCTTTGCAACCTTTGAGTGAGGACCATGTTCCTCGGATAGACTGATCGGCACTTGAAATAGTCTTTACTTAATATTTAAAATTTTGAAAACAAACTTTTAGTGTCTGCGTCTTAGACGAATGTTTACTGGTTATTGGTTAATATTATGCTTCCTTCTTTTTAATGGATTTAGAAGGTTAGTTAATTTCCTGTATTAGGCGAGCGGTTCACCCCTAAAAAGACGCTTAGAAATGCGAGTTACCGACTAATTTTTTTTAATAAAAGACTTCTACTTGAAACTTTTTCAGCATTGTAGAGCATATTTTTCTGACAATTTACGTACTTTTTGCATAATTTTTTAGGCGGTCTTTCAATAGATATAAATAAAAATGTTGTAAAAAAAAGAAAACTTAATAAATCACTCTGAAAACTATGATAAAAACCGACCAAAATAAACACTTTTTGTCTCTTGGCTTTTTCTCGAAAAATGCACGATTTCCGAGATATGGCCAATTTTTCCAAAAAAAAACGCGAAAATAGGCGACCTTTCGGATTGTTTTTCTCAATAATTTCTGAATGCATAGTAATTCTGCACACGCCAAAATAAACGGCAGCTCATCTACTATAGGTGTGATTTTTTGTGTGTGGAATTATGCTCATTAGGATTAATTAAAATTGAATTTAAAGTATTAGAAAATCCGGAAATATGAAATTCCTGTATACTTTCACTACTATCGTTTAAATTGATAATATTTGGCTCTAAAAGACTACTAGTTTCGGAATCTGTCGATGCATTTATCATACTCGTAATATTTGTTGGATTATCGCAAATCTCCACGGAATTTTTTTTTGTAAACTTTGGTTTGTTCTTCTAACTTTGGTTTCGAATGCAAATCCGCGATATAGCTGTAGTAACAAGGAGTTTTGTGGTATCGTGCACCTATTTCTGATAAATCATGTGGTAAAGAAAGTCTTTTTTTATAGTGGCATCGTTTTTGATATCAGCAGATTCAAGAACATTTTTTTTCACGTTGCTATTAATATCTACCAATGTTAATTTTTTGTTACCTCGCTTTTTTTTAGTCCACAAATAAAGCACAAACTTTGCCAATCAAACGACCTTTTGCTGGATCGCAATGATTTTTTAGTGTCTGAGCTTTCTTCGTGGTCAAAGCTTGTTTTTCTTTTTACAGAAACAATTTTGTCGATGTCCATAATTAGCCAGCTATGTAAGGCATAAATTACTTTATTTATATTTATAAACTATTCAAATCAAATTTCAAAACAACTTACCCAACTTACATTTGCAACTGCACAGTAACAAACAATTGAACGAACACGTTTATTTTTTACTGGTTGTATTAAAATAATTTTATAATGTTTATAAACTAATAAACATTTAAAAGACTCAGAGGTAGTTTATGTATTTTTTCATGCTACATAATTTTTAAATAGTTTTTAATGTTTACTCTTACTGGAAGTACTAAAGTCGTCGTGTGTAAACTTGTTCGATTCGTGTTTAATTTGAGTAGGTCGCGTGCGCGTCATCTGCGCAGACGCGCGGCTTCTGCTTCCCTAACCCCGGGCCGCCATGTTATTTGCTTTGTTATTGTTTTGATTTTCAATGGTACTTTTCTAAATTCAATAATAATTAATCTTAATGAGCATAATTCCACACACAAAAAATCACACCTGTAGTAGATGAACTGCCGTTTATTTTGGCGTGTGCAGAATTACTGTGCATTCAGAAATTATTGAGAAAAAAAATCCGAAAAGTCGCCTATTTTCGCGTTTTTTTGTTGAAAAATTGGCCATATCTCGGAAACCGTGCATTTTTCGAAAAAAAGCCAAGAGACAAAAAGTGTTTATTTTGGTCGGTTTTTATTATAGAGCGATTTATTAAGTTTTCTTTTTTTTACAACATTTTTGTTTATAACTATTGAAGGACCGCCTAAAAAAATATGCAAAAAATACGTAAATTGTCAGAAAAATATGCTCTACAATGCTGAAAAAGTTTCAAGTAAAAGTCTTTTATTAAAAAAATTTAGTCGGTTCATGCTCTTTTTATGGGGGTGAACCGCTCGCCTATACAGAATTTGATAAATAATTTTTATAAGGGTTAAGAATGTTCTTTTTAGTGACACGAAGTTTCCTAGATGTGTTCCTCTGGATGCCTAACGCCTATGCGCCAGACCTTCTTGAGAACAACACTTCATCTAACACCAATAGTAATTTTTGGAAAGGAAATTGATATATATTTAAGGTATTTATTTGAAAATTGTACATTCACAATGGGAAGTAATAAAGTACTTAATATTGTAGTATGCACTGCGTAATGATTGCGTAAAGTATAATATAAAGTTAGACAAAGAAGGAAGTTAAGTACTATTGCAGAGAAATTGGCACTGTATTTCATTAACATTACATTCATATACGTAGCCGCTGGGAGTACCTTATTGGTTAACAAGCATCCTTGGGAAGAAAATAAAACCATTAGGTATTGGCTAGTGGAGCAATATAAGTTTTAATATTTATCGTGAATACCTAATATCTATTCATCATGCTCGGCATGAGTGGAATATTGTTATGATTTAATCCGCCATCGTCGTAGCAATAAATAAAGCCATTGTTTAAAAATATTACTACCTTAAATAAAACATACACGTTTTTATCTAAATCTTTTAAACATTTTATGTTACAAATGTAGATGATTTTAAAAACACATAAGGAATAGGATTTTTGATGAACTGTTTGAGAATGGATGTTAAAATCCAACCTAAACTACTTGTTCATGATTACGAATAGCTAAAAGTAATCGCTATCTATGATAGGTGCAGTTAGTAATTAGGAATCGATTACCTTTTACCCAGCTCTGATTACTACAACATATTTTAACGTGTAACCTTTGAAAAAGAATCAAATAGTTTCAACAAGAAATAAGTAATTTAACACTCTAACTATTTCTACTATTTCTTACATTTTTGTACTAGGCATAACGGCATAACGTCTCTATTTGCTTTGGGTTGGACACACTACTATAAATTCGATGATTGTTTCTGACCATAACAAATCTATTATTCTTTTTTCATGTTCATGTTCATTACCAAACTATTCGTCAATAGTTTCTTGCCTCTCACCAAAAATATCCGAATCACTACTATATTAGAAATTGTTTTTCTATGAAGGCTTTTTAATAAATACGACTTGCTTACAGTTTAATAGAAATAAAGCTTCTTCAGGTTTTAACTGGCCGATAAGAATTTCGATTTGTTATTATTTAATTAATGGTAATAAAATTTACTTCACGAAGAGCATAATGGCAAGCGAAACAAATATCATTAATTTGACATAATCCCACAATTTAATTTGTAATTAAGAAACCATTTATAGTTGGCTTTTTTATTGGACAAAGTTAAACGACACTTTTTTGCTCGAATTACGATTATAGATTTTATTGCCTGTTGTATTAAATGGGCAATAACTAATATCCGTGATATTAGATTATAGTATAAACGCACGTAATCGAATTCTTGATTACATCTTTTTACATCTTAACAATCAATTGAAATACTTCACGAAATAATATAAAATTGCAGTAACAACAAAATATATAATAATGAAACTAAATCATATGCGATGAGCGACAAAATTCCAGCCTTAGAATTAATTGCTTGTTAGCCATGAAAACTAATATATTTCCTGATGCATTAAAATATTCTAATTCCTGTGTAAAAAACTGGAATGTATTTTTGAGAATTACAGTTATCAACAATTCTCAAAAGCTTTCAAAATTTTGTTATGTGAACCAATATTTCTTTATGCAAAGAATCGCATTACTGGATACCAACATGGTTCATTCATGAGAAACTATAAATGAATATACAGGGTGGGACAATCGCTACTTCCATATCCTGATTTCCCATCCAAGTCTCTTTAAAGGAAACATCTTAACTGTATGTACATTCTATTATGTGCAAATAATTGGTCATATAATTTTGATAATATATAGACCACAAGCCCATGCTAAATTTTTAGGGGTGTCATATGACACCGCTTGAAAAGGTATAATTTTTGTAGTCCTACAAAAATAAATCACTTTGAGCCCTATGCCGTACATCTTAGGTGGGACATGGGAAAGCCGCGGAAAAGTGAAAACCGTAACCCGCGGAGGTGCATTTTTTTCAAATGACACTGTACGGCTTACGTTTATTTGGACTGTATTTATACTTGTGACTCTTAAAAAGAAAATGCCGTACAAAAATAATGGGACAGAGGTACAGGAAAAATTTTCGTTTTACGAAAAGTGACCTCTATGTACTAAGGTGATATGACACCGCACGGCTTTTATGAAATTCGATTTTTATATTAACAAGGATGGTTGGAACATGGGGTGACAAGCGCGAGATCAACCCCCGTCCTAGACCTCTATCAAGGGTGGTGATTTGACCCTGTACGGCATCAATTCCAAAAAATTATACAATATTTCAAATCTTTAAAAAAACATAACCCGTCTAAAAGGAATGGGTATTATCAATGTAAATAAAAAAATCACTTCCGAGAAAGGGAAATACTCAGTTTTCTAGGGTAAGTTTATTTGATACTGTACGGCCATTTATTTTTTGGATTAATATAGGTTAGAATTTTTATTTTATTTAGTAACCGTTCAAAATTAATGGACAATAATAAAATTAGAACATTGCAAAAGAAGCGAAATTTTTAAAAAAATTATGCAAATCGAAAATTCTCTATTTTTTAATACAATAGATATATTTTCAACTTTACATCGTTTTTCCTTTCCTTAACTATAAAAGAATACAAATGTGTCCATGCCGTACATTTTCATTGTTGGGATTTTAGACACTAGACCCTACAAGAAAATCCACCAAAAACAACTTTTTTCCAGTTTTGTTTCTCAGTCAGATGCACGATTAAGTGGTTAATTCAGGCATCTTTATTACAAAGTACTCAAATAAGGGATGCAACCCCTAAAAATTGTTTTTATTATTTTCAGGTTAAAAAAATCTTCTCATCGGATGAATAGATTCCAATAAAATTTGACACACATAATACGTTTATGTTAAGGTGGCACCAAAGATATCGATAAGGGTTGTCGCCCCCCCCCCCCCCCCAGAAATCCACTAAAAACAACTTTTTTAGTTTTTTTTTTATAGTATGGCAAGGACCAGCGAGGGAAGTCATGGACAACTAATACTTTGCCGATATTTTTTTTATAACGAGTTTATAACACCAGGAGGAGATTTACAGTTTCACTGTGATATTATTGTGTGTATTGTGATTTTGTCGTTGTATATGTCAGTACCCAGCATTATATTCTGGAAATAAATAATGTATGTGGATAACACATGGAGATGTGAAAGTAAACAAGATGCTCGCTTTTTTACTGAATCACCTTTGTTCCAAGTACATAAAAAAACAATATTTTTCAGCAGCTTGTCTTTTTTTCTCTCTCTAGATATTTGGCTACAGACTCAGTGTTTTGGCCAAGCAGCTTTTCTATTTCATCTTTTATTTAAGGAATAAAAAATGTCGATAAATATTTATTTTTATAAAGTATAATTTATTTACGCACTGCTTAGACATAATATAGCGGAACATTTTAGGAAAATCATTTTACATTTCAGATCCATTAATTTTGAATAATAGGTTTAGAATAATTAGAATATCAAGTATTGCTCAAATGTAATAAAGTCTTACAATAATTTTTTATTCAGAAAACCTCACTTTGGGACGGAAAATTCAATTTTCCAGACACATGTACCAACTAAAATATACGGCATGGTAATACAAATTTTTATTATATAAAACAGTATTAAAATAGTCAAGATTTATGTGGTGTCAAATCACCACCCTTGATAGAGGTGTAGGACGGGGGTTGATCTCGCGCTTGTCACCCCATGTTCCAACCGATTTGTACGGCATAGCAAAAAAATGTATCCTTGTTAATATAAAAATCGAATTTTATAAAAGCCGTACGGTGTCATATCACCTTAGTACATAGAGGTCACTTTTCGGAAAACGAAAATTTTTCCTGTACTTCTGTCCCATTATTTTCGTACGGCATTTTCTTTTTAAGAGTCACAGGTATAAATACAGTCCAAATAAACGTAAGCCGTACAGTGTCATTTGAAAAAAATGCACTTCCCCGGGTTACGATTTTCACTTTTCCGCGGCTATCCCATGTCCCACCTAAAATGTACGGTATAGGGCTCAAAGTGATTTATTTTTGTAGGACTACAAAAATTATACCTATTCAAGCGGTGTCATATGACCCTCCACAAATTTAGCATGGGCTTGTGGTCTAATAGTATTTGAGGTAGATGTCATAAAAAAAAAATTGAGATGTTGCTTCTAGCATATACGCCAAAAATGAAGTTTCTGGAGTCTTATTAGCTTGGTTTACTTGTTTTCCCCTATATAGCCCACACTCACCCCTCAGCCCTTCAACGGAATCATCTCAATCAGATGTCATTACCATACATACGTGGACTAAATTTCTTGGACCCTTGCTCTTTATGCTGTATGTTAATGACCTTCCCGATTACATAAAAAGTGCTGGGCATGTCACCATATTTGCTGATGACACGACTATTTCAGTATCGGCAATAAATAGTGATGATATCCAGTTGTATGCTGAAAATGTCGTGAGTATATTAAGGGCCTGGTGTGATAGTAATCGATTAATATTAAACACAAATAAAACGATGATTATAAACTTTCACATTAGAAGACCTCTACCTATAAATTTTAAAATACTTGATATAAAGCTAGAAGAAGAAATTAAATATCTTGGTACTTACTTAGATTCTAAATTATCATGGGACAAACATATCGATGACGTATGTAATAAATTAAACAAAGCTTTTTTTGGCATCTTACAATTGAAAGACACGTTAGACGAAAGTGATCTACTAAGTATTTACTATGCCTTAGTCTACTCGCACATTTCGTTAAACATCATAAGTTAGGGGTGTGGTAGAGAAATGGGTAGGGTATTTATTCTACAAAAAAGACTAATACGTCTTATATTTAACTTAAAGTACAATGAAACTTGTAGAACAGTGTTCAGAGAAAAAAGAATTCTGACTCTTCCTAGCATATATATTTTTAAATGTCTCATGTACACTAAAAACAATCTCTGCTCGTTTGCTCAAGTTGCAGACTCCCATACGTACAAAACCAGACATGGGAAACTCTTAAGTATCCCATTGCATAGAACTACTTCTTTCAAACATTCCTCATAGTATAACTGCGTTAATCTGTACAACGCAATACCTGAATCTATGAAAGTAATAAATTGCCCCAAGTTATTTAAAAATAAAGTTAAAAACATGCTACTAGAGGGTGTTTTTTATAATACTGACGAATTTGTGTCCAGATCTTAACCTTATGCAGTTAGCAAAATTAAAACCTGCTTATCCACTATTTATTTATATTGTGTCTGATTTCTTGTATCTACAGTATTATATGTGTATCTGTGTGTATGTATATATGTGTATATATATATATGTTTATTTATGTATTTTATTTCGCCGATTACTTTTTACTTATATACTTGTCTGACATGCCATATGTACTCTATGTATCTTATGTGGTTAATAAATTATTATTATTATTATTATTATTATTATATTTCAATTTTATTTCATCCACCCCTTTAATAATGAAATGGAGGTGGGTGTTGAAAAATATTATAAGAAAATCTGAGGCCATGGCTTCTAGTATATACACCAAATCCCAAATTGTACCTCGGGATAAAATAGGTGAAATGCCCCTTGACACGGATATTGAAATAAACCTGATCGGATCGTTTCTTGGGCCTAAAAAATAAGGGCAACAGGGTGCATATATTAAAATTGCCCCCCTGGCCATTTTATTTAAAAGTGTTACCGGATATAATTAGATCGAAGTAAACTCCAGACACATATACAAAAACACATACTTAATTAAGTGCTGCAATTACTGAATATTACTGCAACTGTGCGAATGGCCCACGCACCGTAGGATTTTGCTTCCACGTGGCAACAATTGTCTATTATTTATTCTGTGGCAGAAATCTATCAAAAGTAATCTGCCCAGCCAAAACGAGTCTCTTAGATCGGGAGAATCTATCTTGCTATCTTGTAATTGAAGGGGGCAGTGAAGAGGCCCAAGTAGCATTTTTAGACATAGTTGCAAAACAAATTTGGTAGTGGGAAACAGTTTTGTAACCATTTCGATATTTATGTGAGATACAATGATTTACATACATTTCCAACATTTTTCTGAAATTGTTCCCAATTTTTAACTTTTACATATAGCACAACAATATTACTCAACAGTTTAGTAATTATTTCTATCATTAAGTACAATCTTTCTTCAGAACAACTGTTCCGAAAAATTTCGAAACAGCTGCAGCATCTGTTACTTTTGAATAAAATATCTAGGGACATTTAGTTACATAATGTTTTTTAGATTTTAAGTTGGAAATAGTTAGTTACAGAAATGACAGGTGATTGTCAAGTTTATAAGTGGAGGTTACAGGCATACTTTGTTCTTATTTGTAATAAAATAAAAGTGTGAAAAGCTATCTAGAAGTTGAATTGTATATATTCTTAATCCTCATTCAACAGCATTCCCAAGAGTTAAATTATTTATAACTGTAATCTTGTGTGTCATATCACCACTGAAAGTGTTTGAAACTTATTCTTGTTTCCAGCACAAAATAGATTATTAATAGAAACTGGGACATTTTTACGTTATAACAATTTAACAAATTTTGTAACTGTTGTTAGTAACGTGGCGAAAGTAGAAGAGTGTCCTATTTGGATAGAAAATATTGAGAAAGGTAAACAAGTTGAAATGAAAAATATACAAAAGAAATAAACAAAGTCCCTCAAAGTACGAGTGCGCAACGCCGCGCCGGTCCATTTATATACATGTTACTAACATTTCGGAACCAATTTAGAATCACAGAAGAAATTGTTTCGAAACATGTTCCTTTCTTAAAATATGGTCTAAATTTCCGAAACACGTAGAGGACTGTTTCCATGGCCATCTTGGTTTTAATGACGTTTGTAATTCGGCGGCCCTTATGGACAATTTTCTTTCGACAGAAAACGTTGTTTATGCAAAAGCTTAAATGTTGATATAAATTATGAAAATTAAACATTATTCAATGTTTGGATACATTACTACTTATTAACATCAAAATAATTATTTAAAAAATACATATTTTTTTTAATTAAAAATATAAATTATAAATGGTCATATTTGCAAGGCGCATTTAAAACATCGAAGTATTTCCCGAAAATAATTGATACAATTCTTGTCGCATAACTTTATTCTGAACGGACATCCGCTAAAAACTAGATATACGTTTTTATACGTTCAACATATACCTACAATATTATTTTATACCTGATTCCATATTGAAACAACACATACCTATTCTTTATTATAGTAGATAATAAGACTTTTCGAAACTGATTGCATACATTCCGTTCCCAATAATATTAGTTATAAAAACATTGACATATTTGCGAAACTATTTAAAAAGCTGTGAGCTACAAATTGGAAACATGTTTCTCTTTATTTTCGATCCTAGCAACCTGCACTGCGCGTGCAGTGCCAACAAAATAGAAACACATACTACACTACCATAAGAAATTGTGTATGCGTCGAAAAAGGCTTACGACCACGGAGCCCCATATTCGATTCCTGGCCAGGGTATGGATGTTTGGTGGAGCTCTTGATGTTAGCTTAGTGTATTTCCGAGACGGTGGCAGTGGGTTGGACTGCTGTTGAATGGCATAATAAGTCTAGTCACTGTTATCTCTCCGAAATTCGAGTCTTAGCTGAGGCAGATGACGTTGTCGCAGGGAATTACTGTTGTATGTGTGTACGTGTCCCTGGTTGAGTGATAATAAATAATTCACTTTTAAACAAGCTATGGCTTAAGTCCGCCAGGACGTTAATATAAATAAGATAATAATAATAATAATAATAATACAGAAATCAGTTCTACTGGACACATGTACTATTGTGCGAAGGTTTATTGCGGCGATAACCATAAATATTTTTAATACAACTACCAAGAAGACCATCTTGTCCCAGGACCGATGAGTCATAGCTTTCAATAACCACTCCCCGGCGATGACCTGTGATACAGGGAGGAATAATAATAATAATAATAATAATAATAATAATAATAAAAATTAATAATAACCGTGAACTTTTACGGGTTTCCCCCTTTTCCTTAACTGTATGAATGTCAAATAAAATGGTAAAAGATACGCTAACTGGAATTCTAGTACTGCCGTTTTTGGCCAAACCAGTCCTGGTATCCATTTTCTCGGAGGATCTGCGTACCTAGGAACCCATATTCTTAATTCTGACGTACATTTGTTACTGTCTCCTTCCAGGACCCGTCATCCACTGAGTCCATGAATTTTCCTTGCAGGCGTTAATATAATTAGAGAATCTGAAGAAAGGTGTCCCACCTGCGGCAGTGCACTTACCTTAACTGAAGAAACCTTAAAACAAAATTTATGTACATGAAATAAATGTTAGCTAGATTGCCAAAAAGTAATAACTGCACGTATCAAACCTGTGTCGGTGTAATCATTTTCTGCTTGAATTAAATATTTTTGGAAACAAATAGTACATATGCTAAAGTTACATAAGTTAAATTCTAGTTTCTAGTATGATAAAATATTAATTAATAGATTCTTAAGGATGGTTTCTCAAAATGAGACCTAATTTTCGTAAGTACAATGCCACATAGGATTCTTCACAGATTTTGCAAAAACCAAAAACGTCCATGTACAACAGTGGACAACCTAGCTTAAAGTTTAAGTTTTCCAATGATCGACCAGATTTGTAGGTAATACATATGCCGCTAAGACATTTAGACATCTCAATCCACTTAGGGGAACGGAGAAATATATCATTCTAACAATTAGGAAGAAGGCATGAACCACGTCTGTAAGCCGTTGGATAACGAGCATCCTAGCAGAATGTATCATAGATACAAGAATATACAGCAGACATAGCACAAGACATGCCTCGACCTCAGCTGTGTACAATAAAGCGGGCGCTGGTATTGACTTTATCAGAAGCACAGCGGGATGGACTAAAAAGTCCGATACATTTGCAAATTTTTACAATAGGCCTCTCATTCAAGATGTTAATATGAATCTCGTAGAATTAACTGAAGGTGGCACGTAGATCAATCTGATTATTACAGCAAGATAATTCAGTCGATAAAAATTGTTATTATAATATCGAGTTCGATAGATTTTCTTTTCCTCAAATAATTATTCTGATTCTTAGTTATTACATTCTGTTACTATTATGTACATAAGTGTACATTGTTAATTTATTATAAAGGAGTTGATTAAGTTTTCTGTTTATAATAGTTCTAAATTATTATGCTTAATCAAGAAACCGTTTAAGCTAAAACAGAAATAACCCAAAAAATAGATTGAGCTTTAAAAATCTACATGTGCAATACCTATCCATTTGGACGAGTAAGCGAAATATAATTAAAGGAAAAAACGACTTACCTGAAGGAAGTTCATTCCTAATTATATGAGCTATACTCGTCCAAATGGATAGGTCCCACCCGGACTACCATCACCCGTCCCTGATCTATTTTTTGGTAAAACACTCGCAAAAAGTGTAATGAAGTATTATCTACAATGGTTTATTTGAGGGAATAAAAAACTCTGAATCATCATCTTTTTGGTGTACTCGACAAAGTTAACAAAAGTGAACTACATGTGTAATACCTATCCATTTGGACGAGTATAGCTCATATAATTAGGAACGAACTTCCTTCAGGTAAGTCGTTTGTTCCTTTAATTATAAAAACATTGACATATTTGCTAAACTATTTAAAAAGCTGTGAGCTAGAAATTAGAAACATGTTTCTCTTTATTTTCGAACCTAGCAACCTGCACTGCGCGTGCAGTGCCAACAAAATAGAAACACGTACTACACTACCATAAGAAATTGTGTATGCGTCGAAAATGTATCGCAACATGTTGCAAACAGTTCCCATTTTGTACATGGGAACAGGCACACTTGTTAGAAACGTTTCCGAAAATGCATCTTAAAATACTGCTTGAGGGATTAAATATATCTTTGAATATTTAGATATGTATTATTTTTTACTCGATTTTTAATATAAAAATATTTTAATTTTTTAATATTTTTACTTCCCTCGCATACCCAAGGGAAGTATTGTATTCGAGAAAAAATCACCCTCCGAGATCTTTTCGGATTTTCACGTTTCAAAACATATAGATTACGAAAATATAGGTTTTTTAATTCCGTCAGTCTGACTGTCTGTCTGTCTGTCAGTCGGTCGGTCTGTTTGTCTGCCTGTTGGTGCATTAACTAAAAAACTTCTTGACAAATTTAAAATTTCCATATTTCGTGACATTCTAAACATATTTAAAAAAAATAGTTTTTTTGAAAATTTAAAATAGAAAAAAAAATTAAAATTTTGAAAATATTGTACAAAATGGTAAAAATGTTTTGTTTGCTCAAATTTAAAATATCCAGGTTTCATGACAATGTAAACATGTTTTTAAAAAACATTTATTTTTTGAAATTCGAAAAGTAAAACTTTTTGAAAATTTTTTGTAAAATGGATGGAAAAATTATTTTTTCGTCAAATTTAAATTGTTCGCGTTTTATAACATTCTAAACATATTTAAAGAAAATTGTTTGAAAATTAAAAAAAATATATATATATTTCCCACTACATGGAATTTATTTCCAATTTTAAAATTTCCACGTTTCGTTACATTCTAAACCTATTTCAACAAAAAAATGTTTGAAAATAAAAAAAATATTGAAAATTTTATCCCCCACCAGTTTAGATGATGGAAAAAAGTTATCAGGTTTTCTCTGTAATAATAGGGCTAACTACATTGCGATTATAATTCTTATATGTCATTTCTTAATTAATGATGTATTAGAGTGACCGCCCTATATAAATAAAGTGGGAAGTTCTGTGTAAATACTTTTACCAATTTTTTTGTAATAATGTTTAATTTTGACAAAATGTTTTTCTTACTTTTAATTTTTTGTATATCATAATGAATACCTCAGGGGAAAGGGGTAAAGGTGGTCTTTGGGCCCCAGGGGCCAACCCAACGAGGAGACTATTGATCCCAGGAGTCCCTTGCCCCAGGGGTTGATTCATTACCTAAGATTTCAAAGCTATTATTTCTATTTAATTAACGTGAGTTTTCGTTAAAACAATGGAAACATTGAATTTTGGGTCTGACGTACGGGGTTTGGATACTTTTAAGCTACATTGAAAATTTCTTTATTTGGTCGCAAATAATGTGATGAAATAAAATTTTCCACACCTTTTTATCATAACAAAAATATTCGACTGTAAAATTTTTTTTAAAAATTTTAAGGGCCTTAGTGGGGCCCAATAGGGCCCCAAAAAATTGAGGCTACAGCTCCTTGGGATTACAATATGTATGAATTTTTTAAGAATTTTTATAAAAAAAATAGAAACTGAAGTGATCCCTCTCTTGGGCAAGGGGGGGGGGAGCATTTTGATATACGGACCCTCTTGACCTTATTTTTTTAGGCCCAGGAAACGATACTATCAGACTTATTCCAAAATCCGCGTCAAGGGGCATTTTGCGTATCTTATTCCGAGGTACCCTTTCATACTCTTACCAGCTTGCTCTACTTATTTTTCCCTACCTTAGTAGCACAACATATTGGACCAATATATAATTCATATAGGACCAATATATGAATATTCGTCCTATATTCATATATTGGTCCTATATGGAGTTGGAGTTGGAGTTTGTGGGAGGGCAGTCACATTTAGGTGACCGCAGCACCTAGGCCCCATTGGGCCCCTTGTACATCCTCCCGAGGGATACAAGATTCCACCTAGGCCTCCAACCATCCTAATCTTGTGAAGAAGGTGGTGATGCTGCCTAGGGGAATATCCCTCAAGTCGGCCAAAGTAGGCCAACGTTCTCCCAAAATGGATTCTCTGCTAGAGGAGACTGCCGGGCACTCACAGAGTACGTGTTGGACAGTCTCGTCCTCTTGTTCACAACCTCTGCATAGGGGTGTGTCATTTAACTTCATGTTATAAAGGTGCTTCCTCAGCTGGCAATGACCAGTAAGAATTTCTGTCGCGAAGCGCAGGTTCTTCCTGGACATTCCCAGGTAGATCATCGTTGTATCCTTGTCAGGGTATCTAAGCAGATCCCTGGCCAACTGACAACTATGAGTTTCATCCCACAGTTTTTTAAATTTTCTGTGGGTGTCTTTTTTAATCATTAGCATTATTGCTGAGGTCGGCAGTATGTTGGAAGGGCCAGGTCCAAGTATACTTAGACTGGCTGCCTTCTTAGCCAGACTGTCAGCTTCCCTGTTGCCTCTGCACTGTGCATGCCCTTTGACCCAGCATAGAATGACACTGTTCATGCTGGAGGCGCCCACGAGTGCCTGATGGCATTCCCATACTGACCCTGTTGTTATTTTGTGTCTCTGTAGGGCCAGTAGTGATTGTCTACTATCAGTGTAGATTCTTATTGTTTTTCCCGTTATTTGTCTACGGGAAATTTCTTTTGCGGCTATGGTTATTCCCGCCAGTTCTGTTTGTATTATACTGGCTTGTTTGTCCATAGCCCATTTAATTCTATATGGATTATATATTGGTGCAACAACATTGGTGCTACTAGGGTATATGCCCCTTTTTAACCATCAACCGATCAACGGAATTATCTCAAAATATAATAATGTTCCAGGTCTCCTCATGACATATGTGTACTAAATCTTAAACCGTTCCTGAGAAAACGTGCGCATAAAAAAACTTACAGACCGACCGACCAACAGACAAAAATTTTCTTTCGCTCAAATTTAAAATCTCGACACTTTATGACACTAAGCCAATTTCAACAAACAAAAATTTGGATTTTTTTTGCTATTACTAGACTTCCATTCCATTACGTGGATGTGGAAGCAACTAATGTTTTATCTGTATTAAAGGAAGATTCTCTCTTTTACTTACAATCAGAAAGTGCTGACGGAACATAGTGGAATAATATATTTAAAATTAATGTTACATCGTACAATACATTTTTATTATGCAGAGTAAAATTGAGCCAAACATGTTAAGTTCTGATAAAATCTGGTGAGGAAAAACCGCTAAATATCTCGAGCCAATTCATTGATTGGATGATTCATACAAAGGAAAACTAAAAAAAAAAAAAATGAACATTCACCTAAAATTGAAGATTCTTCTCACTATTTCTGAGGCCAGAAAAACTTTAGAATACGAAGCGAAACGTTGACGAAAGATAATGTTTCATTTTCCTCAACTGATTATTTCTCCATCATCTTAGATTTAACTACGAAAATTGTTCAATATGCTCGTATACTCCCTATTGTATTACACCATAATTAATTATGAACCCCGAAGACATGAATATTTACCAATACAAACATCATTCCTCATTACATGCACACGAACTAATTTTTTACTCTGAATTTTAATTTTTCTATACTGGGTGAGTCACGAATTGCGCTCGCCCCGGTATTTCCTAAAATATTTGGAATAGAAAATTAAAATTTGGAGGCCTTATTACAGGACTAAAATTCCATCTTTTCAATAAAAAATCAAGTTTGGTGCACATCCGGTTTGACCGGAAATGCCCACAACTTTCGATTTTTTAATGGAACACCCTATATATTTTTACATTTTTGGAATCTAGAGGAATTTTTGAATGCAATACATCCATGTTGGTCATTTTTTGATAAACATTAAAAATTTTATTAAAAAATCTATTTCTGAATCCAGAGTGCTGTGGTGCCCAAAATATATTTTAGTTTGTGTGCTACGTTGCTATAAAAATAAAAAGAGCAATATGATTGCATTACTTAATTCTCTAGAGGCGTTTAAAATTTTTAAATGTGATTTTTACCCACTAACTCGGTTTTTTTAAATGGAAATTTAATCGTTCACCAACATTTTTAAATACCTCATTTTCATACGAATCTAATGATACCAAAATTTTGAAAATCCGCTCAGAAATATTTGAGATTTCAGCCAAAATACAATGCAACCAAGGTTTTAGAAACATGCGGCTAATAGATAATAGATTAGTGGGCTTTGGAAACTAAAATGGCACATTTATGTGTAAATCTGGTAACCTAATAACATTGGAAAAATCATAGTAGCCATTGAATGTAATAAAACAATATCAGCTGTCAGACAGATACAAAATAAAGCGTTGCGGAAATCTCTTTGAGTAAAAATTAAAGAAAATGAATAATCTAAGTAGAAATGAAAAGGTCGATATGTTACTGATATATGGAGAGCGTCTCAAAAATTCAACTGCAGCTGCAGAACTGTATCAGCAACGATATCCCAACAGGCGTCATCCAAGCAGACACTTGTTTGCCAGAGTGGAACAAGAATTAAGAAACGAACCCAATCAACAATATGACCATCAAACATTTATTGTAAGTGGGGACAAAGAAATTGATGTATTAGGATTTGTGATGGTACACCCAACAACATCAACAAGGGAATTGTCAATGGAATGCGACATTAGTCAGTCTTCGGTTTGCAGAATTTTAAAGAAACATAAGTTTCGGTCTTATATATACCAAATACACCAACATCTTTATAGATATGATAACGACAGGAGGCTAGTATATTGCAACTGGTTCTTAAATGCAGTACAACAAAACCCAGGTTTTCCTTTTCATATTTTATATTCAGATGAAAGTAGATTTACGAACCAAGGTATGTTTAACAGAAATAATACTAGGTACTGGACTCAAGAAAATCCGAGGTTGGTAGGGCGGGAGAATATTCAGGAAAGATTTGGGTTTAACTGTTGGCTTGGAGTACTTGGAGATCGAATAATTGGACCCATATTTTTTGATGGAACATTTACTGGCGAACGATATTTATTCTTTTTACAAAACCAGCCAGCAGAATTTCTTGACTTACTTCCTCTTGCCTATTTACAAAATCTGCTTTTCCAACAAGATGGTGCTCCCCCACATAATTCCAGAAGAGTGATGGAATATTTAAACAACTTGCATGGTGAACGCAAATCAAGGTCATATCAGGTGGCCTCCTAGGTCACCTGACTTAACACCCCTCGACTATTATGTATGGGGTACTCTCAAAAATAAAGTTTATAAAACTTCTTCAAATACCCGTGAAGAGGTGCAAAATAAAGTTGTACGGCCTCTTAATGAAATAACGCAATCTGAATTGCGTAGAGCCATTCAAGCAACTGTACGCAGAGCCGAATTGTGTATAGAAAAATATGGTGGACATTTTGAACAATATCTATAAATGTCAATTTATGGTTGAATTATATTAATTATTTTAAAGATACCTACTGTTACCTAGTTTAAGTTTAATTGTTCAAACGGAATTGATTTTTATTTATTTATAGGCCCGATATTTATGTTCATTTAAATAAAACTCTGAAAACCGAACTGATGTCGCATTCTATTGCAAATGTCCTTGTGGATGTAATTGTGTTTACCTCCACATACCTATGCTAAACTTAATTGTAACGTTCTTTGCGCTCACAATTATTAAATGTTTGATAGCTCAGGATTGCCTATAACTACACGAGTCTGTCTGACAGCTGATATTGTTTTATTACATTCAATGGCTACTATGATTTTTCCAATGTTATTAGGTTACCAGATTTACACAGAAATGTGCCATTTTAGTTTCCAAAGCCCACTAATCTATTATATATTAGCCGCATGTTTCTAAAACCTTGGTTGCATTGTATTTTGGCTGAAATCTCAAATATTTCTGAGCGGATTTTCAAAATTTTGGTATCATTAGATTCGTATGAAAATGAGGTATTTAAAAATGTTGGTGAACGATTAAATTACCATTTAAAAAAACCGAGTTAGTGGGTAAAAATCACATTTAAAAATTTTAAACGCCTCTAGAGAATTAAGTAATGCAATCATATTGCTTTTTTTATTTTTATAGTAACGTAGCACACAAACTAAAATATATTTTGGGCACCACAGCACTCTGGAATCAGAAATAGATTTTTTAATAAAATTTTTAATATTTATCAAAAAGTGACCAAAATGGATGTATTGTAGTCAAAATTTCCTCTAGATTCCAAAAATGTAAAAATATATAGGGTGTTACATTTAAAAATCGAAAGTTGTGAGCATTTCCGGTCAAACCGGATGTGCACCAAACTTGATTTTTTTATTGAAAAGATGGCATTTTAGTCGTGTAATAAGGCCTCCAAATTTCAATTTTCTATTCCAAATATTTTAGGAAATATCGGGGTGAGCGCAATTCGTGACTCACCCGGTATAGTAATTTATGATGCCTGAAAATATTAAAAATATAATGAACAGAAATACTTTAAAAATCCAATATACATTTAGAATTGCTATGAATAAAATTATGATATTTATTTAATGCTTAATATTTAATTCCTGCGATTATAATTTTTTATACTCACCAGCTTCTCAGAGGGCTTAATTTACTCCACTGACAGTTAATAATGATCATGATTAATGATATACTTTTTATTGTGCATATTGAGCGCAAAGTCCGCAATCAACCGTTGACCGTTATAGGTATTTGACCAATTCCAAAATTGGACGTGACCAAACCCTCAATACATTTGTTCTTCTAGAGCTTCAGCTTTATATTCGCATATTCTCAAATGGAGAGTACTTCCTCCTCCTTTTTAACACTTTTTAATAATTTCTTAAAAATAAAGTCATTTTGTTTAGTCTTCGTTATGTGTTTACAGGTGAAAAAATCTTCACTCAATTCATGCTTCTTTTTATCTAGACAAATCTATTTTACCTTCAAAAATGAATTGTTGTTTTCTATAAACTAGTAAAGAGAACAACAAAATAACGTAAGACCAATTATGCTCCATTATTATGAAACCACGGAATTAAGTATTTATCTTCTATATTAATCAGGTTTGGTTATAATAAGCTCCAAATATGGATTTTATCTTTTGGTATTATACAATTTGTGTAGTAATTTAAATAATCCCTTTAATTGAGTACCTTATTTAGAGGTATATACAAAATGAATCAATGAAATGTCCACTCACTTTAATATTTGAAGCTAAATTATTGAATATTTAAGGTGCCTAAAATATCAAGCCTGACTTCAGTATAGATTTTAGTGTCCGCTATGTTAACAATCTGTTGTTAAATGTAATTATGCGAATCCTTTCTTTTTAATATAAAACACATTTGCATGTTTGAGCTTATTTGTTTGTTTACCACCTTTGGGTTCATGAATGTAAGTTTCTTTTACCATTCTAGAACGGTAAGTAATTATTTACTGCTCTAAAAGGGCAAGTATTTCTATGAGGCTAAGCAAGAGGTAATGAATTAGACACATAAGACACAAAACTTATAAACAGATTATGAAATACAAAGGAATAAGTTATATGCTATACACGTATACAGTGTCTCCTAGATTTAAGCTGCATATATTGTTGTCCTCATTATTATAAAAGATAGAAAGTTGCTTAACTCAGGAAAGTTTTGGATAATTGTCTAATTTCAATTGTACCTTTAGATATGAACTAATATTTTTAGTTCTTGAAACCCCTTCATACTTTCTTCATGTCAACTTTTTTCATTTTAACTTGCACGTTGTACAGGTATTTTTTTGTTTACCCGCAACCTCCAGGAAGCAGCATCCCTTCTGGAAGAGTAGTGCAACAAGTGGAAAGTCAAAATCAACGCGGATAAGAGCAAAGCCATCCTCTTCAAGAGAGTCAGGAAGCAAACTCCCACAGGACACGTCTCCTTGAACGGCGAGAACATTCAATGGCACGATACCGTCAAGTACCTTGTCGTTATCATGGATCGAAGCCTGACGTGGAGACCGAACACGGAAGCGATAATACAGAAAGCGAGGACGAGGAGGACTCTACTTTACCCTATGATATGTAGACAGAGATACCAAGCAGCCACCTATCTGAAGAGGATACCGTGGACCGTGGAAAACGTATCACTTCGGTGCGCCGTGGATGCACCATAGTTTGTCAGAAACGCCTACATCTTCAGAGACCTGGAATACACCCCAGTAACTGAAGTCTTCCGGGACAGAGCATGGGAATCCGCTGGTCAGACAAGCGACTGACTATGACCCCAACGACGCTCCGAGGCATAAGAGGCCGAAGTTCCAGATCCTGGATAATGGGTAAGTATAACTAACTCTTTATCTATTTCAGCCCGATCTGCAAGCCACGCCGCAAGGAGACAATAACCAAAAACATCCAATTACCCGATCCCAGGGGTAACAAGCAAGCAACCAGCTCGGTACCCTTACCCTAGCCCGTGCCGGCCTCTGTCGCTAAGAAAGCGTTTCTGGCCGAACACAATCCTGAACTACACAGTTCAAACTTCCTTCCGACGAAATCTGAGCACATGATACCAATTGTCACCCTGGGCTTCCAACTAGTCAACATACCCCAAATCCCTTTCAAACTCCGAGAGGGCTCGGTAACAGCCGTTCCCTCTCACGACAGACGATAGACGCTCCCGGGAGCCTATAGGTACATGCCAG
Source organism: Stenurella melanura (assembly GCA_963583905.1). Taxonomy (NCBI): domain Eukaryota; kingdom Metazoa; phylum Arthropoda; class Insecta; order Coleoptera; family Cerambycidae; genus Stenurella; species Stenurella melanura. The sequence goes on from OY757309.1 coordinate 203,850,643, forward strand.
CGAAGAAAAAAGAAGACAGAAGAGCGCCAGAAGAAACGACTTAGCTGGCAGGGTCCAACAGCCAGGACCAGGAGGTTTGCTAACGTCGCCAATACCGTCCGCATTTGCGGGGGGGGGGGGGGAGTAGGCGGAAAAGCAGGCCCACCCCTCCCAGAGAAAAAACAAATTATCTTTTGACTTTTAAATATTGAAACAAATTTTATATTTTATATGAACACTCAATACTGGATTTTTCATGCATGATACTTTTAATTCACTTTCAGCGATGTACTATAATGTATCAAAATTGGGCTTTTAATTAGTAGAAACAAAAAAAAACAATTTTTGTTAGTGGGCTATAGTTTAGTTCACTAATATTTCATAAACTTCTTGTACAACCACATAACTAAAATCAAGGGGACTTAGCTCCGGAAACCTTGCTGACCACAGAACACCAATTTTATCGATTGTCTTCTCAGAATCTGTTTATCTTGAAGAGTCGTTAATAGTGCCACGATTATGAATGAGCTTACTAGTTGGTATTCACATAACACTAAACATACCATTTATGAAACAGATAAACTATCAAATCGACACTACTTTCAGCAACTATGGTCAACGACAGACAAGTATTAAGATAATTTGCATCAGTCAGTTGCAGTAAACCATCATGTTATGGCAGTGTAGTATGTCTGCATAACATATAAGTCTGAATGGTTTACTACAACGGACATACCTAATATGCGTTGCAACGCGAGTTAAATTAACACTTACCTGTCACCAACCTAACACTGTGTGTAATAATGAGATTTGAAAAATTAATTCCTGCATTATGGTATAAACACTAAACTATAGTCTATTATTAAAAGAAAAGCTTTCATTTGTTTTTATTAAGCTAAGATACTATTTTAATACACTTTCACTGGTACGGCAGCTCAGAAGGTTTAAAGAACAGCCACGTTGGACGTCATCAGAGCGACAAAAAAGATTACAAACCTATTAAAGTTAATTAGAGCGACCATATTAACAAAAATCGTTTATGAGAAATCGCTTAAGGATTAAACCTATTATTTTAAATTCAATTTGGTTTAATTTTTGTCAACTGCATCACATGGATGGTTCAAGGTCGTGTTTTAAGCAAATTATAATTTCAGTAGTTCAAAGTAGGCCTGTTTTATAGCACGATACATGCTCCAACTTTGCTCTGTAATAAATTAAATGTTTTTATGCTCTTCCTAAGGTACTGGAAAAACCTTTCTGGATATTTTCGCAACTGCTTGTACAAATGATGAAATTCTCTGTAGACTCTCCTATATCTGTTGATGGGATGTACATAATAAGACATCTTGCTGTTGATTAGTCTGGAAAGTAGTGATTTTTCAAAACAGAAGCAATTTGACGCACGAGAGAGGCATAGTGAAAACTACATTTATATCGTTTTTCTGTGGACAGGTTATCGCTGGTCGCTCGCTTCATTGTCGTGCACATTTTAACAATCGCGATAAATCGTTCGCCAGCATAGCCGTACCCTAAAGCGTGTTATTGGTAGGCAAGCTTGATCAGATTGTCTATTGTGTACTGAGTTCAATCAAATTTAAAGCAGCCTCAATTTGGGATACAATGTATCTTGATTTTACAGTAGACAGTAGATTGCAATTACTAACAGAAATTGAAACAACGCTCTTATTTTCAATATTTGTTGGATTTACTTTATCTGTCTTTGCACCTCTGAGACACGGACTGTTCGGGCGGTAGACAGACAGCTATTTATATTTTTTATTTGTGGATCTAAAAACATTCGCTGCAAGTTCCTTGGGCAGTCCATGGCGCCAAGAGTTCAATTTTTCAAGAAATGCTTTCCACAAAACGATTCTCGAGCATCATCTGTTCTCGAATCCTCTGATTTTTTAGCTACATCAACCAGAATGAGGACGTTTGATTGGCCAAGGAAACCTAGTGAGAACTTGAGCTTTAGTGAGGTCGTGAGCCTAACAGGCAGCCGTGCTGGACGACCTGAGGCTGCCGGACATGCTATATAACAAGGGGAGGCCAGCTAGAACATGGTATGAATCACAAAGCGTCTGTGAAGGCATTGCAAATAAGAAGAAGAAGGTTGTAGTTACAGAAAATGTTGCTGGTGAAACAAAGCTGGAAGTAATCGATTGTAATAAACACACTATACCTACACGATCATACAGAATTTTCACAGCAAAATCAATTTTGATCTGATAAGGGTCTTCGACATAAATCAGTCACCGCTAACGTATTTTTACATTTTAGTTTACACAGACATAAAAGAAAAAACAATAGTGCAACTTAAAAATAAGTTGTTAAATATTTCAAGTTGCCTCGGTTATGGCCAACCGTACACGATTGGAATTAATTTCATGCAAGTGTAGAATACTATTTACATTTTACTCACGTTTCTTCTCAATTTCGGTTATTTTTAAACAAGAAATATATGTCTATATGCTACTTTAGCTTCTCACGTGTACAAATTATTATAATTATTTTGATGAAAGACTCAGCACCAGTTTGTTGGCTAAATAATAACAACGATCTGGGAAGACAAGAATTTCGGTTTTACTTTTCAGAATTGTAAATTTTAAAGTTGCGATATACAAGAGAAAGATATACAGGAGGGAAGTATTTATTGCTTTTGGTCATAGCTACGACTATACAGGGTGTGTCACTTCCCAGACTTGTAATTTTATTATTTTTTAAGCCACGACCATATTAGGCACATCAATTTATAGATAATTTTAAGGCCTTTAAATATGCGTACAGGGTGATTAAAATATACATATTTTTTTTTTGGAAAAATTGTTGGAAAATGAAACTTAATTTCTTTGAATATTTTTTTACCTCGCCCTGAACATGTTTTGTTATAAAGGTTTTAATTAGCTTCAATTTGTTATCACGTCATATTCGAATTTTTTTTGGGTCTCTATTATTTCTCTTAGATTTAATAAATCAACCATCTTTGTCGCTTCATCGTTCCAAGGAATTTTTAGGTAAACTCCTGTTAATGCTTTCAACACTGACATTTCTGCTATGAAATTCAGTCGTTGATAATCACCTTCACAAAGTTGTACTAGAATAATTTTATAATCATGATATTTATCTTTGAGCATTCGTCTAAGAAATACGTGTCCTAGCGCTGATTGCTCTTATTGAGGTGTGCGGCCTCTATTAACTGCAGCGATAATTTAATTTACGTTGTTTTCATTTATCACACACAGAGAAAAATGTGTGTGATATTTTACCACAATTGTAGAAAATTGTACTTCAAATTGGTCTTAAAATGGTGACAGGAACAATTTGTGCAAATAAATAATACATTTTTGGGGCAATGATTTTGTACAGTTTGTGTATTAACATTGTTTGAAATTTTTGTACAAACTTAAAAATCACATAAATTGAATTCTTTACAAATTTGAATTATGGTTGCATAAAAATACATAATTTTATTCCACTTGTGGAACAAATCTCTGAACATATTAAGTTAGTTTTTACAATTTGTGTGAAATTTTTAAATATATTCTGAAGGTTTCCCAAACAAACATTCACATCTAAACCTCTTCATTTGTAAAACATATTTACAAAAAATTGTGCTCTTAAGTGACACAATGTTTATAGTTTTTTAAGAGAATGTGTTTTCAGTTTTCCACAATTTCTAAATGAGAAATCCACAAATTGTATGTTTATTTTGTCAACTTTGTCATTCATTTTGCACAATATATACACTTAATTCAAAGAAGCTGTTCAGTAATGTATGTTTTGCACAATTTATTATTCTATAATTTTTCCAAAGTTGGAGGTAAGTATTACTAAAGGATTTCAATAAAAAAAAATAAAGAATAAATATTTTATTTTAACAAAACAACAATACATAAAAGAGCATGCATTTATATATTATAATATGGTAAATGAAAACATTTCTGTTTTTTTAAATACAAATAAATTTTATATGCATAAAGTTCTAGTTGAAAAGAATTAGGTGACTTACATTTATGCTTAAAATAAATCCATTTAATAATTCTAAATTGGTAGGCTTCCAGTGCTTCTTCTTTTTAGCTTCTACTAACGCAGTTTGTAGTAATAAAGCTTATGTCGTAGTCACGTCATATTCTTAAAAAAAAATAACATTTATCAGTTCATCACCAAAATCAAATGTATTGCTTACCATCAGAAGTGTTATCTTCGTTTTGAAGCAGTTCTCTTACAAGTTTGCCTTTTGGGTTTAGTTGTTTAGGAACAGCTTTCTGTCGCTTCGCATAAGAAAACAAAATTACTCTCTAACTGTAAACGAAATCAAGTATTAGAAGATAGGTATCATGCATTCTTCTCATATAAACAAGAAACAATTTTTATAATTATATGTTAACGAAGTTAATTTAAGAGAACATATATGCAAATCTGTAACACTGTATGAAGTACTTACCTATGTGAATGCTGGAATTAGATCTAGGAAACCCCACTCGGTTAATAAGTTTTCAACAAATTCCATCACAAATGTAAGTACTTGTATAATTTGAAAGTGTACGTCTTCACTTAACGAAGTACCACCTGGATCTGATGCGTAATTGCCTGCGCGTATATGCGTAGCGTGGCCGGCGCGGTCAGTACAATTTTGAACCAACAAACTTTAGGTGAAACAAATTAAACAATTATACAAAATTTTAAAACAATATCACCAAACTGATTGCGAATAGTATGTCATTAAATTGTGCAGTTTGTGCAGGCGGCATAGATTACTATTATTGTTCAGCGGAAATAAATATATTGGGACTCCTACTTTCACAAGTTTGTCAACAACCGTTTATAAAACAAAATCACATTTTTATATTACACAAGTTGTGCAAATCCTTTAAACAATTACTTAAAACTAATTGTAAATAGAATGGCAACAGAATATATAGTTTGAGGATACTATTAACAATTAATTAAGTTAAATTTGCTATGATTTGTTGAGAAAAAATAAATAAATTTAACTCTAAATTTCGTCAATTTGTTGGTCGAAGTTTCCAATAAATTCATCGTAACTAAATCTTTATATTGGATAAATAAAACGCACAAGAATTATGCACAATTAAAATGTATAAAACTATATAACGTTGTGCCTTAAAATTTTACAATTGTTTTAAAAAATGCGACAAGACGTTGTTCCACAACATTGTGCAAAATGTTCCAAAGCGATTTCTCTCTGTGCAGGCTTTATTTTATTTCTCTAAAATTTAGTAAAGGCACTTTAAGATTATCAACTAATAATTTTATTATTTTATGGTCGAGACATCGTTTACCAAGAAACCTTTGGAACACACTTTGCACGCTTTTGTAACATTACGCTAAATTCACCATAAATCAACAAAAGGTAAGTTTTTTCTACAGTTGTGTACTGAACCAAGATGATTTTGATATTTAATATACAGGGTGTTTCACTTAAAAGTCCCCAGGCCATTATCTCTAAAACTAATAAAGATATTTTATTTTTGTAAATGGCAGATGATTGATACCAAAGAAAGGTTTAAATAACGGTGATTAGAATTTTTCCTCAACAGCACACAGAGATGGCGCTGCGATGCAAAACTATTTTTTGATGGCTGGAACCTTGAAACATAAGTCATGTGATTAAACAATAATTTGTGAATAATTTTGATGGTATAGAGAATTTACAAAAAACAAGCCTTTTTTTGGAGTTACATGAGTTTCTTTCATTAATGCCAGTACACGTGAATTTTGATAAATCCCTATAATTTATTTATTATTTATTATAGAATATTGGTTACCAAACACTTTTTTTCAAGATAAGGAAAGTGATATAATACACTATCATAAAATTATGTTTACCACTTCCGGCCAAACCGGAACTAACATGATGAACCAATATCCATATGTTCCTACATATTACATTTTTTTTTTTCTAATAACGCTTCTAATAAAACGGCTCCCAAAACATAAAGTAAGTAAGACAACAAAGAAAATACACACTAATTTAGAATGGGCTAAATTTATATTAACAATTCAGTAAAGAACGTAAACAAAAGTTTTATAAACAAACATTTAAAAAGTATCGAAATATTATTAAAAATGAAATTAAACTAATTTCTTTCTTATTAGTAGGTACTTATTATATTAAATGTTCAAAATTTCTCCCTTCTTCATGAATACACATATTGTACCGTTTCAGTAACTCTTCATTGCAAACTTTTTGTAACGTATGTCTATTTATAGCAGCAACACTTGCATATATTTTATTATACAAATCGGCCATATCCTCAATGGGTTCAATGTACACTACACTTTTTAAATACCCCCAAAGGTAAAAATCTAACGGAGTGCTGGCCATCTGACTACTCCATTAGTACCAATCCATCTCTGAGGGTACATTTCATTAAGACAATCTTTGACTAGTACTGAGTTATGGGGTGGTGCACCATCTTGGTGAAACCAAATATTCTCCTGGTTATGAGGGATAGTCTCTAATAATCCTGGCAATACATTTCTCAAAAATATCTCATATTTTCTTCCATTTAAAGTCCCATGGAATAGATATGGTCCAATAATATATGAATTTAATATTCCACACCACACGTTAACTCCAAAAGTTACCTGATTTCGGGTCATTCTCATCCATCTAGGATTATTTTGTGACCAGTATCAGCAGTTATGCTTACTCATAACTCCGTTGTTGTGAAAACGGCTTTCATCGCTCCAGAGCACATTTTTTAAAAAATTTGGGCATTCTTCAGAAAGAACTGAAAATTCAGCTAGAAAATGTAATCTTCGTTCATAATCACCAGGCCTTAAATGATGGATCAATTTTAATTTGTATGGATGGTATTTATTTCATTTTAATATTCTATGGCACGAAGATATCGACAGATTAGTTTCCGATGCCAATTTCCGGAGAGAACATTGAGGATTGTTGACAACACTATTTAACACCAAGTCTGTATTTTCATCGTTTCTAACTGGCCTATTTCTGTTACGAATAGTTTTCTTAAAACTACCCCAGTTTCTTAAATTTTTAAACAGCATGATAAATGGTTTTTTATCGGGTGTAGGTCTATTTGGAAATCGTAAACAAAACAATCGTTTTGCTTGTCGGGAATTACTTTTGCATTCATCGTATATTAAAATCATATTTAACTTATCTTCATTGGTGTATCTAACCATTTTTTAAATTTATTTTTTTTTATTGCCTTATTTGGATTAATTTGCTTTGAATTGTTTCTAAGTACACTATTTCTGTTTGAAACTATGATTGAAATGCACCAACTACAAACTTTGTTTAATAACTGTCAAACTTAAAATTAAATCAAAGCCTACTAATATCTCTTAAGTAGATTTTTCATTACCATTCTAAATTAGTGTGTATTTTCTTTGTTGTCTTACTTACTTTAAGTTTTGGGAGCCGTTTTATTAGAAGCGTTATTAGAAAAAAAAATGTAATATGTAGGAACATATGGATATTGGTTCATCATGTTAGTTCCGGTTTGGCCGGAAGTGGTAAACATAATTTTATGATAGTGTATTATATCACTTTCCTTATCTTGAAAAAAAGTGTATGGTAACCAATATTCTAAAATAAATAATAAATAAATTATAGGGATTTATCAAAATTCACGTGTACTGGCATCAATGAAAGAAACTCATGTAACTCCAAAACGGCTTGTTTTTTGTAAATTCTCTATACCGTTAAAATTATTCACAAATTATTGTTTAATCGCATGACTTATGTTTTAAGGTTCCAGCCATCAAAAAATAGTTTTGCATCGCAGCGCTATCTCTGTGTGCTGTTGAGGAAAAATTCTAATCACCGTTATTTAAACCTTTCTTTGGTATCAATCATCTGCCATTTACAAAAATAAAATATCCTTATTAATTTTAGAGATAATGGCCTGGGGATTTTTAACTGAAACACCCTGTATATGATTAATATGTAATTATCACATAACTCATAAATTGATAGTTGTGATTTTTGTTTCACAATGATGTTATATCAAAACTTCCATGGCTAACTTAAAATAATATATAAATGCATATTAATACTACCAAAGATGGTTGATTTATAAATCTAAGAGAACAAAAGAATTTCGAATATGACGTAATAACAAACTGAGGCTACGAATACTTTTAGCTATAAGGAAACAATATCTCGAAATCGAGTAAAACATTACTATGTTTTTTACCACTATATTTGCACAAAACGTGACTTCAGTTTCAACCCTTTAGGTCATTTTCAAACGATGATTCAACTAAGAATGATACAAAAGATTTGGTCCCTATTTAAATATGTTTCTAGAATTAAACAGATTAGAGAATTATGAAATTACACAGGTAGTTTACGATATCCTAACTATCTAAGGGTGGGATTTCTCAGAAATATTAATTACATTTTGGTAGCAGTAAAAAGAGGCGAATACATAATATCTAATTGATTATTTAACAAAATTAAACCATCCTTATAATTGTATTTGTATATTTCCAATGCTTCTAACAAATTAAGTTTCAAACCTTTGCTAGCATAGTGTAGGATTTCCATGTTATTAATATCTGGGAAGTTATGTCCACTCTGTAATATGTGATTAGAAAAAGCAGAATCTGTTTTTTGTAGTCTGAAGGACCTATCATGATCGAGGTATCTGGTTCCAAAATTACGTCCGGTCTGTCCTACATATATGCTATTGCACTCTGAGCAATTTAACCTATAGACTCCAGATTTTTCGTAATTTTAGAACCAGATACCTCGATCATGATAGGTCCTTCAGACTACAAATAACAGATTCTGCTACAAACACCAATAATAAGGATAAATGATCAATTAGATATTATGTATTCGCCTCTTTTTACTGGTACCAAAATGTAATTAATATTTCTGAGAAACCACACTCTTAGATAGTTAGGATATCATAAACTACCTGTGTAATTTCATAATTCTCTAATCTGTTTAATTCTAGAAACATATTTAAATAGGGACCAAATCTTTTGTATTTCATTCTTAGTTGAATCATCGTTTGAAAATGACCTAAAGGGTTGAAACTGCAGTCACGTTTTTTGCAAATATAGTGGTACTCGATTTCGTTATAATTATGGATTTCCACAGAGTAACGGCTTCATCAATCAGAAACATTATCTCGACTGGAAAATGAAATTGATTAAATAAAGTTGGTTTATTATCCTGAACAGACGACTTTTTCCTTCCATTATTATGTTCAAGGCAGAGACGGGCGCGTGACGTGAATTTCACCGTGTCACGCCCTGTCACGTGAGCGTGTAACATAAAGGTACCAAATCACGGAAGATTTCGTGAGTGTGCGTGAGTCAAAAGATTCCGTGCGTGAGCGTGCGTGAAATAATATTTATTGTGGCACGCTCATGCCGTGTCACGCCGCGACACGACGCCCATCTCGGCTTTAAAACTTCAACCTGTCATGTCGTGACAAGAATAAGAAGCGAAGCGACAGACGGAAGATGGAACACGAGAACGAGAAGGAAGGGGAAAGGACAGGAGACAGGATGGATGATGTAACATTCAAATCAAACTACATAATAATTGCAATCTCTCTTTGCTGCATTCGCCAGTCGCCTAGTCCTCCTGGTCTGGTCTTCTCATGTATTCTGTATTATTATTATTAAACGCAACTATTTTTTTTAACTAAATTTTATTTATTATGTGGTGCGGTGGTGGTGTGACTGTGGCCAGGGCACAGGGCCGCAGAGCACCACGTGCCATGCGACTGCGGCATGCCGGGGGCATATGAATGAATCATGGGGTAAAGTTAACTAGCTTCGTGCGTGAGCGAGCGTGCGTGAGTAAACTTTCAGAAAGCGCGACCGTGCGTGAGTTTGACTTAACATATAGCAATCGTGCGTGAGTGTGCGTATCCTAAAGCTTTAAAGTCGTGAGCGTGCGTGAGCGTGAGTCAAAATCGACTCACGTGCCCATCTCTAGTTCAAGGACATAACTTTCCCATTGAAAAATATAATTTACAGTTTTTTAAAAGACAGGAATAAAATTGATGTAATTATTTCAAACTTCCCGTCACGTCGCGTTTGCTTGTACCTCCTCCCTCCTTCTCGTCACATGTCATCACGCTAGGTAAGTGCCCCTTCCCCCTATTTGCGTACTTATTTTATCCAAGGTCCTTAATGCATTTTCCCTTAAAAAAATTACTTAATATGTGTGCCCTCAAATGAGTGCAGGACATTGTTTATTTCAGTATTTTTAGAAAAGGCGGTCTGGTCTGCTTGTTGTCCATAGTTTCGAGTAATAACTAACGATTCAAATGTATTGACCCCTCACTTCAACCGCGAATATCTCAGAAACAGAGGAGTTGAAAAAATTTGAAAAATTATGTGATCATTATGTATCTATTCTAAACCATACGCTGAAATTTGAGTACTGTACATTGGACAGTTCTGAAGTTCTGCTAAGTTATATTGAAAAATGTCCTACTTGTTAAGGAAATTTTGATCACACCAGTTTTAAATCTACTATATTTTGGAAAATATGCCTACTATGAAAATAGTATGTTAGATACCGATAAAGTGCAGCATTTTCTGTTCGAGGAAATTTTTTCATAATTTTTTATTCTAGAATTTTACAGTTATTCTCAAAAAAGTGACGTCATGTTTATTCAGTTATTTATCAATGTATTTAAAAAATTTTTGACAGAATTGTTAATTGTATAAAATGTAAGCCTTTTCAGAAAACAGAATTGGTATATATCAAATATTAGTTTAGTTATCAAGCGCAATAGAAAACATTATTGCAAGCTTGCTATAATATTACCAATTTTGCAAACAGCAGAAAAAAAACAATCTATGAGAACTAAAATAAAAACTATTTGTAAAATTATTGATTTACCATCTTTGCATTCTTTCGATAATCTGATTTCTGGTTATGTTAGCAATTAATATCCTAAAATCATTTTGTCTTTCTTATTGGACAATTCTCATTATATCACTAGTCTCTACACAGACCACAACGGCTTTGCAGAATAAACCAGTATCCACATAACCTCCTACGGCTATGAAGATTCAGTTAAAATGAGAAGAAATGCCCAAAATGAATTTATTTACATACCTCGTCTTTTAGAAAATTTTTCATTCAAATGGATTACATTTTCATGAAATCTATCATTCTGTTTTTTGGAAATGCTTAGCCTCTGAAACGTTTTTCGCCCTTATTCTGAGCTCATTAGAAAGGCACAAAGCCACTCTCATGATGTTCCATGCAAAAACCAAGACAATTACCAACTTTTTTGACATTGTTTGACATTGACTGACTGGTTTTTAAATAAATTCATTTTGAGCCTTTGTTCTCATTTTAACTGAATCTTCATAGCCATAGGTGGTTATGTGGATACTGGTTTATTCTGCATAGCCGTAGGGGACTGTGTAGAACCTAGTGTTAGAATGAGAATTGTCCAATAAGAAAGACAAATTGGTTTTAGGATTTTAATTGCTAGCATAACCAGAATTCAAGTTATCGAAAGAATGCGAAGATTGTAAATCAATAATTTTACAAATAGTTTTTATTTTAGTTCTCATAGATTGTTTTTTTCGGCTGTTTGCAAAATTCTATAAAGAATATGTTTCATTACAAGTATAAGCAAACAAAAAATAATTCACCTTTAAAAAAATAATGCACATATTCTACGAAACTTTAGAAGAATATACCCCTTGTGGAGTTAAATTATCAATCCAAATCTCAAGTTAAAATATTTACAATAACTCCTAAAAGACAATTGCAAACTCGACAATCGTCCATCAAATATTTGCATTTCAGATTATAATTGTTTTTATATCCTATATGGAGGCATAAATAAAAATTTATTTTTAAATTTTTAAAACCGAAAAAATGTTTAAGTCATTATGTCTCTTGCTTGTTTATAAATGGCCATAATACAAAAAAATGTCATATTTAAGGTCCCAGTTGGTATGGATAAAACTATTTTTTTTATATACATTTGCCATTTTATGAATTTTTAATATTACCAATAATTTTACTTTTCTGCAAAATTAAGGAATTGAATAAAATTGGTTTTAAAAAAATTTTAACTTTATTTTTGTTTATACCACCACAAAGGACATAAAAACAGCTATAATCTGAAATACGAATTTCTGGTGTATGACTTCATGGCCCTAAATAAATGAAGATTCGATTTTCGACTTCACAATTGTTATTTTAGGAGTTATTGTAAACAGTTTAACTTGAAACTTGGCTTGATGTTTTAACTCCACAAGGGGTATATTCTTCTAAAGTTTCGTTAGAATATGTGCATATTGTTCAAGTTATTATCAATTGTTTCAAAATGACCTTCCTAAAATGTCTTCATGTTTTGCGACTTGGCATGTTGGCCGAAAAGTTTCGGACAAATCTAGTTTTCTTCGCAATTTCACTGCCAACAATTTGTGTCCCTTTCTTTACTGCGATACAGGTTATAGAGCCAGATATATTTAAGAAAAATTCGGAAATAACAGGATTTTAAACATTCTTTTGGTAAAACAAAAGCTTTCCACAGCTCGGATTTAATCCAAAACTATTTACTACACTGCTTGAAATGCTTTCAACAAGTTCCAGCAAAAAAATTGCTCTAGTAAGACAGTTCTCTAGAAATTTTAGTCTTACTCCACTTCACTCCAGTTTCTTAATTATTGTTACCAGTGAACAACAGCGCAATGATTAATGTGTAGTCGTATGTGTGCCCTTTAATATTTTACATTTTATTTAACGGTATATAGAATACATTTAACCCTGTTGGCCACCCAGTGTTGGAATTATTAAAATTATAACGCAGTTTAAATAAATAACAGGCAATTTCTGAATAAAATGCAAAATTAAATTTTATTTCTTTAAATGATAACCTACATAATGGCTTTATAAAGAATCAGTTATTAATTTCGTGAAGGATAATCATACATTTAGAGTACGCCAACCAGAAAAGATTTCTAGCACGAATGTGCTAAAAAATATCTTTACCAGAGGCATTGATTTGTGTAGATAATTCGTCTTGCACGGCTGCCCATGTTAGATTACTTTATTTTCCATCTAAATACGTCTAATCATCACGTCTTTTTCTTTCTGGGTAATTACTGGAGTTGTTCATTAGTTACACGATGATAACTTATAATATAATCAAAGCCGCTTCGGTACACAAATTTATTAAGGATTATGTACAGTTTTTTTTATGTGTTTGCATTTGGCATTACTGATAAATATTAGATTTGCTACTTTATTTCCATTTAGATTTATTACTCCAGGTAGCAAATGAGACGAATTATGCAGTTGTTGCAGCCTTTTTGTTATTAAATAAATCAATTATTATGCAGATTGTGGAATAGATCATTTATAAATGTTCTAGTAATTAGAGCATAAACAAAAGCACACCACAGATAACTCTCAAAATCAAGGCTGCCCGGAATGGGTCTACACAATTGAAAAAACGCCGACGACATCCATTGCCCACCGATATTTCCAGTGTCGGAACTGGGGACCGAACCCAGTACACGATATACGACTGTGTCATCTAACGTACTTTCCAACAATATATTTTAGCCTTCTGTGCTACCGTGCAACTTGCTATAACAAAAACACCTTAATATAAATAACAGAATAGTTTCCACTTACTCAGGAATTTCATTCCAGTTCGAAATATATTGAAAGAACGGAGCTTTGCTCAAGGATCATACACTATAGTTTCTCGGAGATCTACTTCATCTAATGTTAGGTACGAGAGAGGTGAGGAATAGTATTGAGGAAAAATATATATCTGTTCAGTCCGGCACGGACGGTGATAAAAAAAATATGCTCTTGTAGAACGAGGTGATAAGTTGTATACCTTTTAGAAAATTACCCAATTTGAAGTAATTTCAAATTACTCTATTTTCTGTTTTGTTAATGTACGATTTTAATTAATTGAACTGGGTCTGTAGTAGATTCTTGGTGAAACATACTAAATAGAAAACCGCTGCCTAAGGAATCACTACTTCCACATCCACATTCTCCACCCAAGTCACTTTAAAGGAAACATCTTGACTATATTTGCCCTGTAGTATGTGGAAATTACTGGTCATAGAATTTTAATATTTGGGGCAGATGTCATAGAAAAGTTTGGTTTCTACCATATACGTTAAAAATTAAGTTTCTAGTTTGCCCTACTTATTTTCCACTATTCACAACCTACCACCTCCCACCCCTTCAATGCAGTCATCTCAATCAGATGTCACTACAACACATACGTGTACTAACTTTCAAGTGAATATCTCAATTTGATGTTATCAATCCCATTAATAGTGAAGCGGAGGTGGTGAGTTTGAAAAATATTAGAAAGAAATCTGAGGCCTTGGTTTCTAGTATATACACCGAATCCCAAATTTCTGTACTCTTACTAGCTTGATTTACTTATTTTCCCCTAGTCCTCCTATTAACCCCAACCCTTCTACGGAATCATCCCAAAATATAATCTAGTTCCAGATGTCGTTATAATACATACGTCTACCAAATTACAAGCGAATATCTCAATTTTATTTTATCAACCCCTCTAATAATGTAGTAAGGGTAGTGGAGGGGTTGAAAAATATTATTAAAAAATCTGAGGTCTTAGCTTCTAGGACATACACCGAATTTCAAGTTACAGTACTCTTACGAGCTTGCTTTACTTATTTTTCCCTATTTACCTCTACTTACCCCCACTCCTTCAACGCAATCATGTCAAAATATAATCTTGTTTCAGATATAGTTATAATACATAAATGTACCAAATTTCAATTAAAAATTTAAATTTAATTTTATCAACTCCTTTAATAAGGGAGTGGGGGTGGTGGGGGGATGGAAAATACTAATAAAAAAACCTGAGACCTTCGCTTCTAGTATATACACCAAATCCAAAATTTCTGTACTTTTACCAGCTGGCTTTACTTATTTTCCCTTATATACCCCTATTTAACCCCCAACCCTTCAACGGTATTATCTAAAAATATGATCTAGTTCCAGATGTCGTTATAATACATATGCGTACTAAATTTCATGTGAATATCTCAATTTTATTTTATCAACCCCTTGAATAATGGAGTAGGGGTGGTGGGGGGCTGAAATATATTATTAAAAAATTTGAGACCTTGGTTTCTAGTACATACACCGAATTTCAAGTTTCTGTAGTCCCACCAGCTTGCTTTACTTATTTTCTCCTATTTACCCCTATTTAACCCCCAACCCTTCAACGAAATCATCTCAAAATATAATATAGTTCCAGATGTCGTTATAATACATGCATGTACCAAATTTCAAATGAATATCTCAATTTTATTTCATCAACACTTTTCATGTTGGAGTAGGGGTGGTGGGGGTTGAAAAATATTATAAAAAAATCTGACGCTTTGGCTTCTAGTACATACACCGAATTTCAAGTTTCTGTAGTATTGCCAGCTTGCTTTACTTATTTTCCCCTATTTACCACTATTTAACACCCAACCCTTCAACGGAATCATCTCAAATTATAATCTAGTTCCAGATGTCGTTATAATACATACATGCACCAAATTTCAACTGCATATCTCAATTTTATTTTATCAACCCTTTTCATATTGGAGTAGGGGTGGTGGGGGTTGAAAAATATTATTAAAAATTCTGACACTTTGGCTTCTAGTACATACACCGAATTTCAAGTTTCTGTACTCTTACCAACTTGTTTTACTTATATTCCCCTATTTACCCCAAATTAACCCCCAACCCTTCAACGGAATCATCTCAAAATATAATCTAATTCCAGACGTCGTTATAATACATACGTGTACGAAATTTCAAATGAATATCTCAACTTTATTTTATCAACCCCATTAATGGGGTAGGGGTGGTGGGGGGTTGAAAAATATTATAAAAAAATATGAGGCCATAACTTCTAGTACATACACCGAATTTCAAGTTTCTGTACTCTTACAAGCTTGCTTTACTTATTTTCCCCTATTTACCCCTATTTAACCCCCAACCCTTCACCGGATATCTTCAAAAAACAATTCAGTTCCAGATCTCATTATGATATATACGTGTACAAAATTTCAAGACAATATCTTAAACGGTTCCGGAGAAAACGTGCGGACAAAAAAAAAGTTACAGATAGACAGACAGAAAATTTTTTCGCTCGAATTTAAAATCTCGACGTTTCATGACATTCTAAACCTATTTCACGAATAAAAATTTTTGAAAATTTTTTTGCGATTACTATACTTCCAATCCACTACGTGGATGTAGAAGTAATAAGTATTAAAAACACTTGGTATTACTGTTTCACAGTTTTTATTCAGATTTCACTGACATACGTTTCGACCCTTATCAAAGAGTTATAACAACTAACCTAAAAGTGACCATTACCAAGATATTTATAGGATTTGAGAGGTATAGATAACCTAATTAATATTTTATAGCTTATTTCTAATATAGCTACTACTAGGAATTTCATTTAAATTTTTAATTACTATTTCTGGGTATGTTCAATCTTAGTATGGTGTCTATTAGGGGGGTATTATGAAATTTAGTTTGTTTGTTTACTTTTTCTGTTTATTTGAGGCCTTCTTGATTTTCAAAATTTCAAGCTCGTCTAACCTATTTCGTTTATAGGCATTGTGCAAAAGTTTAATACTGCTATTGTTGGAAAAATGGTTTTTATCTATACAATGTTCTGCGAAATCAGTTGATTTTTTATTCTCTAACACAGACTTTTTGTGTTTAAAAGTGAATTATTTATTATTTGTTTGGTTATAGTAATGAAACATATTCTTTATAGGATTTTGCAATATGTTTCATAGACTTTTTGTGTTTCATTTACGCATATGTCTAAGCTTTGACTACTCTGACCTATATATAGAGCATCGCAATCGTCACAATTTATTTCATATACTCCCGCATTTTGTGAGTCTTCAGTTTTTTCTTTGCTGTTAATCACCAAGCGACCTAAGTTGTTTGTATTTAAGGAAATGGTATTAATGCCAAGTTTACTTAACCTATCACAAATTGAGTTGCTAATATGCTTTACAAAATTAATACGTTTTATTTTCTTTGGGTGCGTTATAAAAATGTTTTTTCAACAGCTTTCTTTCTTTGTTCTTAATTAGCTTGTCTGGGAGAGATGTGTGATATCCATTGTTTTTTGCTATTATTTGAAGGGTTGTAACTTCTTTTTCGAAATTGATATAATTTGACTTTAATGATAACAATCCATGGACATAACTATGAAAAGCTGACATTTTTACGTCCCAGGATTGTTTACTACTTGCATGTATGAGTGTGTCAGTGAAAGTGAGTTTTCTATAAATATCAGTTTTTAAAATGGAACCTTCTCGTGTCAGTGAAATTGTTAAAAAGTTTAAAGAACATTCTATGTCTATTTCTACCGTAAACTGAATTTTATTGTTTATCGAATTAAAAAAATGAATGAATTGTGATAATTGCCTATGCGTATCAGTTCATATACAAAACACATCATCCAGGTATCTTGCCCAAAAGTGTACATATTTTAAAAGATTATTTTCTTTTCTATCAAAAAGGTTAATCTCGAAATTGGCCATAAATATTTCCGCTAATAATAAAGCTGACAAAGATAATACGGTGACGATACTTCCTAAATCAGATTACAATAATAAAATGATCGGGAATGCCGATGATTTTAAAGAATTAAAATATGACCCTACAAAAAAAATCCAGGCAGAAATTAAAGCAACAATAAAGAATATACCTAACATTAAAAATCTTCAGACTAAGAAACTTTCAAAAATGAATAATATAGCGGCCATCCTCTATGGTTCACCAAAAATTCATAAGGATGGCTTCCCTATGAGACCAGTAGTGTCATACATCAATGCTCCGACCTACAAACTATGTAATGAACTCAACTCAGCCTTATCACAACTTACTAAATTTAAATCTACTTATAATATAAAAAATTCTTTAGAACTCATGACAAAATTGGAAAATATTACGTTTCCCGCTAATGCCAAACTAGTTTCATTTGATGTAATAAGTTTGTTTACTTCTATCCCCATTAAATAACTTAAGGAATATTGCAACACCTCGTTTCCAATAGCGAATTAAATCAATTGGAACAGAAAGATATACTATCATTAATTAATATCTCGATCAACCAAAATTTTTCTAAATTCGATAGTAAATACTACACGCAAGTAAATGGTTTACCAGAGGGTAGTCCATTAAGCCCATTGTTACCGGAAATATTTATGGCCAATTTCGAGACTAACCTTTTTGATAGAAAAGAAAATAATCTTTTAAAATATGTACGCTTTTGGACAAGATACGTGGATGATGTGCTTTGTATATGGACTGGTACGCATAGGCAATTATTCATTAATTTTATTAATTCCAAATTCAGTGTGCGGTAGAAATCAAGAAAGAACGCTCTGTAAACTTTTGGGATATTTCATTGACACGAAAAGGTCCAATTTTAGAAATTGATATTTATAGAAAACCCACTTTCACTGACACACTCATACATGCAAATAGTAATCAATCCTGAAAGATAAAAATGTCAGTTTTTCATAGTTATGTCCATAGATTGTTATCATTAAAGTTAAATAATATCAATTTTGAGAAAGAAGTTAAAACCCTTAAAATAATACCAAAAACAATGATTATCACACATCTCTCATAGACAAGCTAATTAAGAACAAACAAAGAAAGCTGTTGAAAAAACATTTTTATAACGGCACCCAAAGAAAATAAAAAGTGGCACAGCATTAATTTTGTAAAGCATATTAGCAACTCAATTTGTCAAGTAAACTTGGTATTAATACCATTTCCTCAAATACAAACAATTTAGGTCGCTTGTTGATTAACAACAAAGAGAAAACTGAAGACTCACAAAAAGTGGGAGTACATGAAATAAATTGTGACGATTGCGATGCTCTATATATAGGTCAGAGTGGTCGATGCTTAGACGTATGCGTAAATGAACACAAAAAGTCTATTTTAGAGAATAAAAAATCAACTGGTTTCGCAGAACATTGTATAGATAAAAACCATTTTTTCAACGGTAGTAGTATTAAACTTTTGTACATTGTCAATAAGGGAAATAGGTTAAACATTCTTAAAATTTTGGAAATAAGAAGGCCTTAAATAAACAGAAAAACGTTACTAATACACAAATTGAATTTCATAATACCCCCCATAACAGACACCATACTAAAATTACCCAGAAATAGTAATTAAAAATTTAAATTGAATAGTAGCTATATTAGAAATAAATAATAAAATGTTAATTAGGTTATCTATACCTCTCAAATCCTATAAATATCTTGTAATGGTCACTTTTAGGTTAGTTGTTATAAGTCTTTGATAATGGTCGAAAGGTCGATACATATGTCAGAGAAATCTGAATAAAAACTGTGAAACAGTAATACCAAGTGTTTTTAATACTTATTCTACGATTTTAATTTACAAAAATATATGCGCATAAAAAAGTTGGCAGCGGTGGGATTCGAACCCACGCCTCCGAAGAGACTGGTGCCTTAAACCAGCGCCTTAGACCGCTCGGCCACGCTACCTTGAGAAAATCAGCATATTAATTTTTCTCGCACGCCTAACACATCTAGCTTATGCTTTAAATATAGCACAAGAGGTTTAGCGATGCTAGATATGATTTCGTCAACGAATACCAATTTTTATATTGATAGTCGGCGAGGTTTGTATAGTTTCAGTGCCACTTAATGTCCGCAGAACGCCATTTGTAATAAATTTGTTGACACTTTAATGTGTAGTTAAGATAGATACTTATTACTTGCAATTTCTCGGTATTCCAGCGTCGAAATGTTTGAAATTAAACAAAATTCAAAATATTACTGGTTTGGAACATTTTAGTATTGGTGTCTATTTCAGAAGGAATCTGTCACATGCATTCTTTGTGAAAGTTATTTTTAACCTTTTATCTATTATTAGAATGTATTCATATGTATAATTCCGGTGCTCATATTTTATACGTATAAATAGGGACTCCTATTGAGTATATTTTGCACGATATGATATCTAAATAATACTTTACTTCTCCAGTTTTAATCATTAAGAAAGAGGTAGTGTATGAAGCAGAAACTTCAATCCCGTTCATGCAACGAGACGTTTAAATATTGAAGTGAGTGTTTTAATTAGAACAAGGAGTCGAAACATGGGGCCATGCAACAAATACTTTTGTAAAAATTAACTGTTTTTTACCCTCTTTCCCCCTTGTAACTTTGTAACATTTAGGAGGTCTCACTTACTCAAACGTCCATTTGCAACAAATGTCCCCCTACACATTAAAAACATTACATTTCCTTAAAAAATATTAACTTTTTTTTGTGAACCCCCCCCCCCTAAAAGTCAACACGT
Source organism: Stenurella melanura (assembly GCA_963583905.1). Lineage (NCBI taxonomy): Eukaryota > Metazoa > Arthropoda > Insecta > Coleoptera > Cerambycidae > Stenurella > Stenurella melanura. The sequence goes on from OY757309.1 coordinate 203,870,999, forward strand.
ATTTGCTTAATGGCTACTATGTGCCTTTATATAAAAATCAAATAAAAAGTCTACGTAAACGAAAACTATTAAAAAAAAACAAAATCGATCAAATAACAAACAAAAATTAAACCAATAATATCAATGGTTAATGTAATAATAATAATAATGCTGGTAGTGTGGTGATTTAAGTTATGCCTTTAAGCTAACCATTATACTCTTCGCCGATTTACTGCACTTTTTATATAATTGTTGCACATTTTATAGGATACTCTTCGCAGTTTTTTTTTGTAAATAATATCAGTTTTAGACATTTTCAGTTTAATTACAAAACATTTAAAAAAATGATGTAAAACAAGTTTCTTTGATTTCAAAAAATGCATAACTTTTTTATTTATCCATCGATTTTGCTCAAAAACAATAGGGTTCTTCCTCTAGCTAACACTAACATACTGTTCAAGTTTCAATACATTCGAACTTTTCGTTCGTAAGTAATCGTGCTTACAAGAAACGTGACGGACGGACGGACGGACGGACGGACAGATGGCCAGACAGACGGACAGATAGGCATACGGACGGACGGACGGAAATTTTGAAAGTTGTTCAGAATTCGATCACCAACACAGTGATATGAAAATTTTTTCTCTGCGAGCAATATTACCGGTTTTAGAAATGTGCCGATCGAATGCAACATGCTCTTCGTTTTGTATTTGTGAAGAGTATAATTAAGGACACGAATGGTGCTACTTGATTATAGCATAATAATAAAACATCTTCATTAAGGCCAAGTTAGCCAAAGGCTAATTTAGAATGTTCCAATGTTCTAAACAAAAAATGAAGCCACAATCTTAATAACCAGTGCATAGAAATAAGTAGAATAAAACAAATAGTTAGTACTAAATAATCTCGACGTTTTACGACATTCTAAGTCTATTTCAACAAAAAAAAACATTGAAATTTTTTTCACGATTGCTTTACTTCCACTCCACTACGTAGATGTGGAAGTAATTATGAAACAAAATATACTCGGACAAGTGGACAAGATCTGTTGAATTGTGGTGTGGTCTACGATGCAATTGTTCGACAAAACGAACTGAAGGTTGAATTATTGAAGGCTCCCTCGATATCAAAGAATTCTGTCAAAGCTAGTTATTTCAACTACTTTGGTTGTTCGGTCCACTGGGCTAGATCATCAAACTCTAGCCTGGTCGTAGGTTGATGGAAAAAGTATAATGGTACCACCACTAACATTTTCATTTTTTTAAACTAAACATGTTAGTTATTTAGTTTTGTTGATTAGGAGTTTGCTAATGGAACCTACAAATTATTTAAACAATTATTACTAATTACCACCTTTCTTCACAGTGAAGCATAGGAAAGTTGCAACTTTTAGAAACTTTTCAACTTTTCTTCGATCGTGTATTCATATTTAAAATACAGAACATTTTTAAGCAATCGACAATGTTCTAAACAATTATCGATTGATTACACAGGTCCACAAAATAAAATCGATGAAAGGTTCCTTTGACCAGACCAGGTGCATCATATGTTTTTGGGGTCGCTGAAACTAAATCCGAGACCCGTTTTGCCCCATCAAGTCAGTTTTTTTTCCCACCCTCAAAAAATAACTAAAAATGGTAAAACTCAACAACATCAACCTTGCAACCGAATCAAACTTCATAACTCCATATCCTCATGATCAAAAAATCCAAATACACAATAACCCATAACCTCAGAACCTATAACCTCAAAACCCGTAACCCCAAAACCCCATAATTGCAATATCCATAAACGGAGAGACTTCATTGGAGACTTAATCCCCCGATGTTTAGAGAGTTGAACCAGATATTCGTTCCATCCCTATAACTCATAAATTTTATAACCATAAAACTCTATAATTTCAATACCCAGTAAGGTTGAGATGTTCTTTATTGCAATTACCTACATTCAGGCATACTCAAGAACAACGAGGTGGACGTAGCAGTTTTCTGTTCCCTTTGGGGTGCTTTATTAACGTGAGTCCCCTTGCCTTTCACTGTTCGGGGTGGTTGATTTACGTGAGTCCCCTCACCTCTCACGATTCTTAAATGAATTTAAAATTTTTGTAAATAGACATTTTATTGGTCTTCACTCTTAGGGTGATAACGGGTTCGTTTGTTTGTGAATGATCTCCGTAGTACCTTTCTCTTATGTTGGTTTGACGTGTTTTTCTTCAAAGACCAGCAGTAGTCTGCCAACATGTGGCCATCCCAAACACCCTGATATCTCTTTTCAATATCTTGTAAATCCTGGTGGAACCTTTCGCCCTGCTCTTCGCTAAACTTACCTGAATTTTCAGAAAAGTATTCAATATGCTAATGAAGAAAGTGTAGCTTCAGATTCATTAGGCATCCCACATTTTAAAAATGTTTCACCATGTTTTCAAGAATACCCACATAATTAGGATCTGTTGTATTTCCTAGAAATTTTTTTGTAACTTTCCTAAAACTTCGCCAGGCTGCTTTCTCCACCTTAGTCATTCTTTTTTCAAATTCATTGTCTTTCAAAAGTTCTCTTATCTGTGGCCCATCAAAAATGCCTTCTCTTATTTTCGCGTCAGACAGTTTGGGAAACTTTTCGAAGATGTACATAAAAGCTTTGCTTTCTGTACTTCTCCCCGCTTTAATAAATTGTTTTACAAGACCCAGCTTTATATGTAGTGATGGAAGGACTACTTTATTTGCTGGTATTAGACTCTCTTTTATGATATTTTTAGATCCTGGTGTTAAACTTTTTCTGAAAATTTCAAATTCATTTAAGAATCGTGAGAGGTGAGGGGACTCACGTAAATCAACCACCGCGAACAGTGAGAGGCAAGGGGACTCACGTTAATGAAGCACCCCAAAGGGAACAGAAAACTGCTACGTCCACCTCGTTATTCTTGAGTATGCCTGAATGTAGGTAATTACAATAAAGAACATCTCGACCTTACTGAGTATTGAAATTATAGAGTTTCATGATTACAAAATTTATGAGTTATAGGGATGGAACGAATATCTGGTTCAACTCTCTAAACATCGGGGTTTAAGTATCCAGTGAAGTCTCTCTGTTTATGGATATTGCAATTATGGGGTTTTAGGGTTACGGGTTTTGAGGTTATAGGTTCTGAGGTTATAGGTCATTGTGTATTTGGATTTTTGGATCATGAGGATATGGAGTTATGAAGTTTGATTAGGTTGCAAGGTTGGTGTTGTTGAGTTTTACCATTTTTAGCTATTTTTTGAGGTTGGGAGGAAAACCTGACGTGATGGGGCAAAACGGGTCTCGGATTCAGTTTCAGCGACCCCAAAAACATATGATGCACCTAGTCTGGTCAAAGGAACCTTTCATCGATTTTATTTTGTGGACCTGTGTTATCGATTAAATGTTCTGTAATTTCTACAGCTCAGAGTCAGAGAGAATGTGTTAAAAGTTTTAAATAAATAAATAATTTGTTCTTAAACAAAGGTTTTCTTTTAAAATTCAACTGCACTAAAAATAGAAAATGAATTTCATTCAGTGTTTAAATTATACAATGATGATGAAAGAGAAAACTATTGGCCTCATTTTTTATTCAAACACCATCATTTCATTTACTCTTGTTAAATTCCTTCATTTGATACCCATATCAAGGGGGTTGTAAAGAAATAGTTAATCCGCCATTTTGTGCTGGCCGCTATATTGGATTTAGAATATTGAATATACTGTATTGTATTGTCTTTAGAACTAAAGTTTTGTGCAAAATTTCAGCATGATTGGATATAGCTGCGGTAGATGGCAATATCGCAGGGAATGGTTGTTGTGTTGATGTCTATGTGTATGTATCCTGGTTGAGTGGTAGAGCAGCAATAGCTGAACTCCGCCAGGACGTTAATATAAATAAGGCATTAAAATAAAAAAAATAAAAAAAAAAATAAAAAAAACATACATACCCACATACAACATTTAGAGATGAAGAAAACCATTGAAAAGTTAGCCTTATTCTGAAGAGGAATGCTCATAAAAAAATATGCGGAGCCATTGGAAGCGACTGAAACCGCCTCACCAAATATTTGTGAAAATTCCTTAATTTGGTAATAACCGGGCTTGTCACCGCTGAGCTATGCCATGCAGGCTTCCTTCCGAATTAGGTTTTCACCAATAATTTAAAAACGATGGCGATTTTAATTTGGAAAGTCACATCCTGTAGGGATTTTAATTGTGCACATATCACCTATTCTTTACTTTCCTCTACGCTCCGCAGTGTGGCAAGATCCCTCAAATACCGGCCTTAAATACAAAAATAAAGTGTCACAGCAAACAATGTATCGTTACTAGTTAGTATCAGTACAAGTCTGTGCATGTTTTCCACAACCACTTAAAGACGATGCGTGCTTGAACATCCACCTAACCCACAGACTTAAACGCCTAGTAAATGTTGTTCAAGAGTGCGTTTGTACAGTGAATATTTTCTTAATAAATTATTTTGTTTTTTGGAAACGCGCGGTCATTACTTTGTTCTAAAATGGACCCATCAACACCCTCAGGTATGTAGGATGTAACTTCGACTAATTTATTTTTAATGTATGGATATTTTTAATATTTTGAAAATACACTTGCAAATTGACAAATATTTATTTGTTCTCCTAAGGTGCATAGGGTAATAGTTTACTTCCCCAAGCTTTCCCACATAAAATTTCACATATTAATATAGTGGTAGTATCATAGATTCATACTAAAGCTAAATCTAAAATACAGATTTTCTCATTTTTGTTTTATTTGATATTTTCGACGACTTTACAACACAAGAGTTTATTTGTAAATAACTGGTGCTGAACAATGTATTATTACAAAGTCACGTTCAAACGACTTATTTATAAAGAGAATTTATCTATACGCCGTAATGAGGGAATCTGGATGCCAAAAATTAGAAGAACAATTCAGTTTTTCCAAAGAACACCTAAAAAATCGCACCAATTGCCTGAAAGTGAATTGTATAGCATTTCACGTAACGTTTTAAAGAAAAATGGCTTGAAGCTAATAGGATAGCAACAAGGTTCCTATAAAAAAACAGAGAGTGGCTAGAAACATCAATTCGTTTAAAGTTGAATGTCGTTGTTCGTGGAAGCACGAGACTGCGAGGTCGGCCACCGTTATCGTTTGAGCAGAGTTCTGCTACAAGCAAACGAGTAAAAACTAAAAACCTTAGGGAGAACACCTCTCTGGCAGAAACAGCATACGTTACTGAGATGCACTTGCGAGCTTAGAAACAACCAACTGTAGCAAAAGAATCTCAAGTGAAAAGGATGTCTGAGGGAGCGGCTCCTTCAACAATTGTGGAAGCTAAACTCACTACTCATCAATATAACGTGATCAGATCTAAAGGCGCAGATAGATTTCCGTCATATAAGGTTATTTGTTACCCTAATAATGATTATCTCTTTTACAACAGATGCAGCAAAATTCAGCGTTTTATTTAAAGTTTCGAAGTAGAGGCACTTGGAGGTGGTAGGGAGAGGACTTATGGCATGACAATAATGCATCCTCCTGTGCATTTACTAACACACTAAAATTTTAAGTCTGTTACTTAAAGGCAACAGAAATAAACTTATCCGACCTTTTCACGGGGACACCCGGTATATGCGTACATATTGCCATAGACAAAGAAATATCATAAAGTTCATTTAGTTACACATTAACAATGGTACTCAATTATATTCAGCCAAAAAATACTTGACAATATCATTTTATGAATTGATGCCAGTATTTCAGGTATCTTGCCACACTGTGCGCCCTATAGCTTTTCCAGTATTTTAAAAAACTGATTCTCCTGTCTATTGTTGATAAAAAACGATGATAAAAATGAAATTTTTTGACTTACGAAATGAGAAGCCTCTCCCATTACCTCTCTCAAAGCCTTTCTGCAAAAACGCAGTTACCAATTTATATACGTCAAAACCTTTTATTTGCTTGGTCTATAAACAAGACTTACTTTATCTCATGTACCCAAGAATTATACCATAATTATTTGAGGTTATGATGCTCAATATCTATGTGTAAATAATGATTAAATTTGATGAGGCTATATAATATAGAGATGTTTTGTAATTAACTACATAAAGTTCTTATATGTGCTGGTTGTAAAAGGTTATTTTCAAAATTAAAATAGTAATTAATTTAATATAATTAACATTTTGCAGACGTACTATACTCACTAACGAAAATTATTACACTCGGTTTTGTAAATATCTTTATTAGCATTAATAAACTTGAAGGAAAATGTTTCTCTAACTTCGGTTCGGTAATAATAATTTTAATTACCTTATTAAATTTAATTAACATTTACAAATTTTACAATTGCCTAGAAATAACACAGTTATTGCATTTAAATTTTCAACATTTTTCTTTAATTTTATTATAAAACTAGGAAGGCACAGAATGAAAACTATTTTCCTTCGGAATTTAATCTCGAAATTAGGACATAAATCATGGAATTCCAACTTTAGTTCAGTATCATATTTACTAGTAAGTAAGTGGTATATATGTGGAATGTTGAAAGTTCGTTAGAGTAACATGCGTAGTATAATACATCTGAGTACAGAACAATAAAACTGGCAATTTTCGAGTTGAAACTGAGTTCACGTTACCGTGAGCAATCATACATGGAACAGGCGGAGCGAGATCCGAGACACGCGCAAGCGCTGAAGTCTGTGGGGACGAATTCGCGCGTCCACAGCTTTAAAACTAGTCACAGAAACGTCGTTGTGCATTTAAAGTAAAGGTAATTACGTCTTCTATACTTTTCATCTAGAGTTTTACACCTGAAAGTTTCATTTATTAGTTGAAAAATTGATAAGAAAAAAATTTTTTTCAAGCAGCTGTAACCTTTGCAATATCAATCCTACAAAGAAAGTTAAATCAAAGATAAAAGATATACAACTAGATATACAACTTTGGTTCTCATAAATTTTCCGAGAAAACCAACAGGAACGAAAATACACTTCATTCATGTTTTCTAAGATGGCGACCGGAAGCCAGCAAGTTCAGTCCCGACTTTTTAATTTTAGACTGTACCCATGGACCCCTTCCCCATTGGCAAAAATCTCGATTCGTGCCTTTTTCAAAAACTGTATAGTTAGAATTTTTTTAAAAATTGTGCACTTTAAATGCATTTTATGCACTCCCTATGCAATTTTCTTTGCAGGGCTTATTCACTATATGTAAACTTTTTCCTAATATTTTTCCGAAAACGATGCCGAAAACCACATCTCGATCCGAGCTGTATGTCAAAATTTAGTTACTTAGGATTGTCAAATTCAAAGTTATTTGCAAGTTCTTATATGCGCAGGTTGTAAAAGTGAGTCGCCTGCTTTCATCATTACCAGCAAACGACTCTTATATGCTGCTGCTTGTCACATCTATGAAATCGTGTGTTCTTTCTATGTTTTAAATACTTACCCCGCCTTAGACCGTCGCAAATTTACACATAATTATACTTAAATATTGCTAATAGTACGAGCATCAATATTTGTCTAAAATATTTTTGTTCAAACTTTTAGATTTAGAGTTATTACAGAAATTTAGTAAATTTACTGCTAGAAAAATTTCACCAAATTTAACAAAACGCGACAACAATACAGTTTTCGAATATGCTGTAGTACGCTTTCTTATTATAGTTTAAACTGCAAATAATTTTATGCTATGAAGAAAGAATTCATATGGTTGTCGTGTTACAAGCGATTGTTTATTTCACCCTTTGAAGGGAGGCAGGGGAGTGTACGACGCGTATCTGGATTGGCCAAGAAGTGGCTTACTGTGGTATATTAGATCCCCTGTCAGATGGAATTGATCGCTTGCTTTCATCATTCCAAGCCCAAGTATTTTGAACATAAGCGACATGACTATAAAAATATATAAACTAAAATAAAACTGCATGTTTTTTAAAATTTTGTTCTTATGTATATTTGGAGATAAGACTTATCATTAGATCTTCTGTGTCAATTAGTTTTCGATTTATGTAACTACTGACTCATTACTATTATTCTATTTAATAATAGAAGTATCCACAGGATCTCACTTCAGCTTTGGAAGATTGTGTAATGCAAAAGTCTTTGAAGCAACATTTACAGAGTCCATCTGTAATCTGCTCTAATCTAAATAGCACGCAATATTGACTTCACTGGAGTCATAAAAAACTTTACTACCATGAAAGAACAAAATCTAATGATTTTCTAACCCCCCACAAAATTGTGGGAGGTTACTAAAATTGGTGTGTGTTAGCACGATAGTGGCAAAATTACTACACGGATTTGGATGAAACTTTGCACGAGGGTTTCTTTAGTGCTCCAGAAGATCTGAAAAGGTTGACATTGGATAACGTTTAGTGCCGTTATGGCATACAATTAGTGCTCCTTTCTGCTTCAAAGATCCACTGGGTTGGGAGGTTCCAGCCGCTTTCAGTAGCCGTTGATTGTTGCATTTATATGTTGTATTTATATGTATTTTAGTGTTTATAGAGTATATACTACATACTCGACATATGCAAATGCTTAACGATAATAATTTATTTCATTTATTTCTTTGTATTACGACTTTGTACTTATTCGAAGACTCAAAGAAACCAGATGCCGGTTCGCGGCGGAGGTAGGAGACGGTGGTAGGTGCTTCCAAGACCATCAGTTTACCGGGCCCCAAAATTTCTGTCACCGGGCCTGCTAATAATAAATTGTTGATCGGTTGAACAGTTTTTATTAACGTCTGAATTCGATGGAGCTAGTAAGTGCAATAGACAGTTGGCACATCATGTTGAATACATATTATTATATACATGTATTAATTAAGATAAGAATTTGCCATTACATGACATTTGATATATGTGACTGGAAGGCAGAAAATGATCATTATCGCTTTTACAGAAATTCTAGGAATGATTATACGTTTCACATTTTAAGTAATTTAAATTTACAACTTGATTACAATTGTTAACACTAAAATTCAGTTATGATTTTTGCTTCCTAGAAACACATGCAGAGCGAAATAAATAAGATGTACGCTACATTAAGGGAATAGGTGTCTAAATAATAAAAACAAACTTTTGAATAAAATTGAGCGGCTTTAAAAAAAAGTCTAAATTGTATTTGCACAACGCGTCTTTTGTATTTATTAATTATCTTATCAGGTTTTCTGATGAGTAATAGTGTCCACTAAATTCCAAATATTGTTTTTCACCGATGTCTCTTAATTAACTATTAGAGTGACTGCTAGGAATACTAGAATGGCCCATCTTTTTCAAATTCGAAATTTCTTGTTTCACAACCCTGCAAATGGTTCCATTTAAAGACAAAATAATCCCCTTAAAGTATTATTGAGGCAGAATTAAAGCAAGGGGTGCTGTAGGACGCATTATTATGCAATAATAGTAAATGAAATTATTTACATACGTTGGTTGATATATAGTTTCTTTAAATCAGCAATATTTATCTTTAGAATGACTAATCAAATCATATAAATATCAAAGATTTCATCTGTTGCGAGTACAAGATGTGTCATATTACTGTAAATTCGTAGTCTGGGAAAAGAGTTTTTAAAACAAAGCTCTCGTTTTATCTTGCAGTTGCTAACTGTCAAATGTCACTTTTGACATCGGAATTGCAATCAGCGACCATAACAACCCCCCTCCCCCCCAGTATATATTCTGAAAGACATTTCGTTCAAAATAGGGAGATACACTGTTATCGACGAGATCCCGGAAAACCGACTTTGCACCCCCGATATTTGAAAAATAGTCCATTTCGACCTTGTGCCCACAACAACATTTGATTATGAGTTCGAGAGGAATAACATGTATCGATTCTAGCGAATTAGCCGGGGGCCATTTGCCATAAGGTTAGTGCGGGGTCCTATCTGCCCGGTTGCGGCACGGGTTCTCCGAATATAAATTATTCCTAGTATCATAATTGACTATTTCCGGGGGCTGACAAAAAATTCACCCCGTATAGTGATGGGCCACCCTAGTGACTACTCTCGATATTTTTTTAATTAAAGTTTATCAGGTCTTCTCCTTGACAACAGAGAGAATGGGACAAGCTATGGACGGTATTATTAGAAATGGGAACGTCTAACCGTCTCTATTACTGTATAAAGAAAACTCTTTAACATCTATGATGATCACGTGATGCAACTTGTGTTGGAGGACTGGCAGAGTGGAACTAAGATTTCTGACTTAAGATTTGCAGATGACACCACCTTGCGGTTGCAGCAAGCTAGGAAGATCTCATACACCTGCTGAAAGTCCTCCAAACTATTCACTATATATTAATAGCTGAGAGCTCTTTAAGTATTTTAATATAGTAGCGGTAAGAGATATTATAGAGCAAGCAGGAGGCTCAGACAGAAAAAGTGTCGAAAAACTTGCCGATAAAGTAACTAAAGTCGATAAAAGCGACTGAAAGAGGTGACCGCTACCCTTCTCGCTCTTTAATTCTACCAGATGTACTTCCTCAACTATATAATGTTCTCTGCACACATGTGCTTGCATGAGAGAACAGTTTGTATATGAGTATCGCCATTCTTTTCCTAACATGCATTTTTTGTGTATTCTATAATGATACATATTATTACTATTATTATTAAAAAGTTATGTACATACTTTACTTTAAGTATCAAATGAAATTACGATGATATTTGATTCCTTATCAGACTCAAAGATTGCACAATAATCTGGCAGAACTTTTTGTGCTTGAATATTTCAATACTAGAAGTTTTCCGTTCCATCAAGAGCTCAGGGGTAGAATGATCGTATATATACATGAATAAATATATTTGTTCTCTTCGCCGACAAAGTCACATCATGTATATATATTATTTATGTTTATTTTATTGCAATTTGTATTCAGGCCCATGCTGTCAAATAAACAATAAATGCATTTTTATCCATCGACATACGATATTATTATTTTTATCTCGTCTCCCAGGCGCCATTACATTTTTATCTCGCTCTTAAATCATAATTTAATAGTGTTATTTATTGTCGAGGAAACCTAAATAATGAAAAAAGGAATTTTTCTTAATGAGAATTAATATCCGTTGTTAGTTTTATATGGTATAAAAATAATTAAAAGTCGCCAAAACATTGTACTAGATGAAAAGAATAAATTATGAATTTAAAATAATGTAACTACCTGATTTTAATACATTACGAAAAATATTTCTGGAAGAAACAGATGTTTTGACAGTTTCGATCTGACAATACAAGCTTTTCTTATTAATCAAATGTCATGTCCTTTCTACCATCTTCGTCTGAGTTAGGGATGCACTGTATATAAAAAGAAAATAGATGTTTATCCAGATGAAGAAAATTGAAAAGGAAAAAGTGTATTTGTGAATTTAAAATGAAGGACAGAATACACATCAATATACAGGGTGTTCCACTTGAAAATGAATACCGAAATCAAAACTTAATCATGTTTAAGCTTTTAATAACTGTTCTGACAGTTAAAGTTATCAGAATAATCAAAACCTATTATTAGATTGGCTAACTTTAATAAAAGGTCACACTTTTAATGTTAAATAACTCCGAAACGAACGAAAAAACAAAAAACTCTAATACCAAAGAAGGCAAAATTAAGTGTACTATTGACATCTTTAGCTTTATAAACTCCTGCCATCGAAAATTCTGTATCGCTCGTCGCGACGCCTAAACCGTTAAAGGCGTCAGTATCTAATTAGTCGAAATTTAGCACTTGACCCCAGCAATTATCCGTATTCGAATACTTTCTTGTTGTTGGCAGCATTTTATATCGTTTATTTGCAATGAAAAATTATAAACATGTATCCAACATCGTAAATACGATGCACTTTCACAGATAATAATAATAATAATAATAATAATATATAATACATAAAATAAATGATTTAATTGCATATTTTGGGAAGAAAGTAAATTAGTTTACTTCATACCCATTATTTTATTCAATGAAAATTAAAATATATACTTTCAAACGAAAATTTTCATATATGACAACATTTAGTTTGATTCTAATCTGTATCGAAGTCCTAAGAAATGTTAAAATCATCGTTAGCATCACAATCGGAGTCATAATCGATAATTTCAGGCGTATGTATCTGAACTTAAGGACATCCTTCAGTAGTACATTTTCTTTCCTCCAGATTGTTGACGTGCTTTTTGATAACTTGGAGATTATAGGATCTTCCATAGTTTTTTCTCTGGACGTTTTCTGTGTATGTAATTCTTTGAATTTCCTAACATCTTTGTTTCTGGATTCTAAACCTTCCTCTGACAACATTCCTGTGGAAAGAACAGCTTCGACCGGCAACATATAGAGCCAAAAGGCTTCTTCTGGTGTATATTTCGTAGCCACCGATTTTGAAGAACTATTGAGCTTTCTTAATCCTAATCACTCGCTTTAGAGAGTTTGCTGTGCCAGTTTGCACCATTAGCGCAGCATCTCTTTTACCAGACATTTTTAAACTGGTGCTAGTCGCAAATGATAACTAATGTGTAGTAGGTATACGTTTCGAGTAAAGGTAAAACTATTTGCATTTTGGACTGATCACCCGCCTCAACAAATTCCTTTGATGATCAAACTTGTGTGCGTCCTTTTGAGTTTTCAGTAGGTATCACAATCACAACGTCATTCAGTCATTCATAATGTCGCGCGAGAAATATCTGGAGAGATTGATTACATTTCCGCTTGTCGGAAAAGTTATTGTTCATATTTTTGATTATTATTTTGGTTGTGTTCTCCTCATGTTCTATTCATTTAAAGTGCAGAACTTAAGCCAAAACTGCAGCATTTATGTTTGTTATGTCATGTTCTTGACGCCAAATATCAAATGTTCTCTTCTTGACATGGGCATGGCACTAAAAAAATGCACTGTATTAATTATTTGCAGACCTTTGCAGCTAAGCTAATAAGGAAACGAATTAAGATGAATTACGATACTTGGAAAAGAATTAACAGAACGAATCTCTTCAAATCTGAGAATTGCGGGTCTTTCAAATTCACAAAATATTATTAGTTGGTGTAATATGTCTATAATGAAAATTAAACAGTATTACTTAGAGTTTACCACAAAATTATTAAAGTGAAATGCGTTAAAATGTTGACTTACTTTTGAACAATTCTCCACTAAAATATTTCAATGACGAGGTAATAAACAAAAGCACAGCAATACTTGCAGTGAAACATAAGAGAGCACTGATGGAAGCAGGCAGATTATGTTCGCTTTCATTGTAAGTTTGAGAGGACATTTCGAGAAAACTCTTACATTAGGGCATTAGATATTCATACTTGGAAGATGAACAACTAACTATCTGAGACCTAAATTAAGTAGAATGTTTACGATTTTGAGAATACTGGTTTTGTGATTTACTATTTCCTAGAATTGCTATCTGGCCCACTGTGAGACGAAGAAAGATGACCACTTGCTGTTCATTCTGGTGCATTATTGGTAGTGGGAATCTGAAGTAAATCGCAAATCAAGAATAGCATGTTTTAGATTTAGACTGTTTTAGAGTATTTACAAGTAAGTGGCAAATGACAACCCATTTCCTTATACGTCTTAATATTTTTCGTCATTGCCTCTTCGATATTTTTTACGCATTTAAAGATAAACAAACAAATATCCACATGCTTAATGATTACCCACTGTTCAAGAAACTGTCTACCAAGTACAATACATGGTTGCCGTCCTCGGCACCTGTTGAGAGGTTATTTTCCTTTGCCTCAATGATTGATGCACCTCGACGCAACGCCCTTACTGATGAAAATTTTGAGTTTCTGGTTTTGACTAGGGCAAACTCCAACAACCAACGTTTAAAATAATGTTAACCAAAAATTGTATGTCTTGCAAATAACAGTAAACGGTTTTTCCTAATAACATATGTATTTTTACCTTGTTCTTCATTATATCTCTACCTTAGAGTTAAAGGAGCTTATCTCCAGATTAGTGATAAATGAAGTTGACCATTCCAAGAACCTTAAATTTTGTAGTAGTAGGTCGTATTGTTACCAACTATATGATCCTTTACCACTATGAAATTTAAGGTTCTTGGCGCATTTTGGAAACAGTATTATTTCTATTTATCACTAAATTGAAGATACACTTCTTTACCTCTAAGATGCAGATAGAAGTATGTGTATCCGTTATCCCAAAAACGTATTCAAATACAGGTATTTAAAACACATTTATTAATAGGGTATTTGTATTTTAGTATCCGCTATCCGTACGACATATATAGTATCCATAACCGTTGTTCAAATACTTTCATCAAGTATCCGTACCTGTATCCGTATCTGTTCTGTATGAATTTAATTGTATATTGCAATAAAGCGAATAGTATGGTTATAGATAGAGCAAATAAATCATTAAAGATAGGTGAATGTGAAGTAGTAAACGAGGTAGTATATCTTGGATGCCTTGATGACAACACTGACAATTGCAATTACGAAATTCGATGGAGAATACGTACTGCAAGATCAGCAACTTGCCAGTTGAGTAGAATTAGACCCAATTTCATCCCCAATCCAAATTGCTCAAATATACCCTTCAAAGAATTTGAATATATGTGTCAGTTGATTGATACACTAATATTAACCATTACATGTAGTTGAGATTAAATATCCTCTGGATGTGTCCCAAACTTATCATAGGTGCAATGCAGGTCTGAGTTATTTTATACTTTTTATTAATTATGAATTGCTTTACCATTATCCAAGTTGAAATTGTTTCTAAAAAATGGAAAGCTACTGAAAACGGCTGGAATTTTTTTGCCAAATGTTTATGAGAATGCAGGCCTCTGTCAGAACTTAATAACCTGATGTTGCAGAACTCAGAACTTGCGTATCCCGCGAGAATTAGGTTTTCACAATTATTTAAAAATAACCAAGACATCTGCATAACATGGAACAAAAACCGTCGCATATTCACTGTAGAAAACTAGAATGGCGCGAGGAATTGTTGGAAATATAGTGCTGTTTTTAAATTTTGTGCAAATATTCAAAATTTTTGGCTAAAACCGACTTCTTATAACAAGTCAGAGACCACTAATTATTGAAAATAAATGGATAGCCAAATTAAAATTCCAAGAAATGTCTAGCTGAATTACATGCAGCTTCTCTATCATGTCTCATGCAAATTAAAGGAATAACACCTAATTAAGACTCGAAACTAGTAAAAGGCAGCCTTGCAGGTTTCTGAAAGACTATCACACCCTTCAATAGTAGGGGTCGTCTTGTTATACTATGTTACCTTATGTCGCTAAAAACACAGATTTGCAAGAAAATATTTTTTGTTTTTTTTTAACCCTAATACGAGACTCCGAAGGTTTTTGAAATGATGAACACAATGCCGTTGGCTGTTTTGCGTCATCACATCACAATTTTGAGAAAACCTAACCTAAAAGTGCAAAAAAGCGATTTCTGCCTATATTCGTGACCTATTAACTAGACAATGACACGGGATTGTCAGCTGTCCAAAGTCCTCAAAAACCAACAGTAACAATAAAAAAAAGCATCACTATAGATGGCGCAAATATTATCTTATTTCTATAAAATACATGTAAATCGGACCTAAATAGCTAATTCCATAGGATTTTGACACGCTATTCACAATGGCGTTACCCGTTTTGCACTACGAGGTCAGGATTATAAGAAAACATAGGCTCAAAACTGATAAAATAGTATTTTTATAATATTTATTTTTCAATCAATAAGCGGAACATGAGGTATTAATTCAGATAGATTTCTGCGTGCTGAATACGAAGTCGTAGTTCATTTTAATTTATCAGATCACGATTGAGAGAAAGTGAGAATAGACTGCTGATAATAGATTTAGGTGTTAATAACTTGAAAATCGGATAAAATTTAAGTCGTGGAAAGTTGTCAAATGTCTGTGCAAGTTTAGCAGCTAAGAAGGTAAAAACATACACTTAAGAGGTACTAAGCGTACCTACACCAACGAAACTTTCATAAACAAGAGGGAAGGCAAACACCACAGGCTCTAAAGCTGACATAACCTAATAGGTGGAGTCATAATCGAGCATAAAGGAATAAGCAAAGAATTCGACACCTAACATAACGTAATGGGGCTAGCCATAAACGAGCGGAAGGGAATACAGTTCCAGCTCTTTACCTATCATAACCTAATTGGTCTAGCCTTAAACGAGTAGAAATGAATGTTTAATGTAATCCCCTTTAGTATCACCCAGAGCTAACTGCGTGCGACGTGGCTGTAGGGGGACAAAAAAGACCAAAAGTAAAACAAAAAATACAAAACTAAAAACACTGACAAAAGAAATGGAGCTACCTAACCTGACCCCATCGAGCAAAACGGGTAAAGTAAACTTCATATTTCTAAGTCAGATAAAAAATGTCAAAGCTTTGCCGCCTATTACCACTAGGATAGAGCGGGGCATGGATTAAAATAAGAAATTAAGGGAAACTCGCCAGTATCAGTTATAATTTCTACTAATTATGCCACTCACTCCTAAAATATTTTACGATCTAACGGTCACTACTGTTTACTTAATTTTTTACACCCATACATAATGCTGTAAAAGGGCAAGCAGAACGGCACAGGTATTAAGCAGAGACGGACCACAGTCTTCCGCGATATTTCGAACGAGTTGTGTTATATTTAGAATATATAGGTTATGTGCTTCATACAATAATACACTGTGTGATTCAGTGTTTACATTTTATTTTGATTGTGAGTGCCTAGAATGTATAATACTTTAACAGATAAGTGAAATTGCTCTTTGTTTAAGCGTATTTTATGTAGTTGTGTAAAAATATTCCGGCGGATGGTGGAATATTCGAGTGTTTTCCGTTTTTTAGTGGCTGTGGTAAAATAATATTGTGATAATATTCAGGCCTTGGGAGATTCTCAACCTAGCACCATCAGAGAATTTAACGAAGATATGGGAAATGGTAATCTCTCTCAAATTACAGAGAAAAGTTCTAGACAATATTTATGCGAAAATACTAAAAAAGTATTTATAAACTTTTATAAAAATATAAAAGAAAATGAAGGTGAAAAAGGAGCCGTGGAAAAAACGGTCGACTTAACAGAAATTTCAGAACGGTCTATCTATAGAATAGTTAAGGATGTGGTACCTAATCGAAAAGTTAGATCGGATAAAGGAGCAGCACGAGCATTAGTTTCGTCTATGGTGAAATTGTTAAGAGATTTAATTTATAGCAAGTATATGGAAAATGAGGTACCAACGGTGGAATCAATACATATGGAACTGAAAACAAATGGTGCAGTGTCAGTTAGTCAAGTAACACTTCGGCGCTGGATAATAAAGATAGGATTTAGATTCAAGATTTTTATTAAAAGGCAGGTATTATGGAAAGCTTTAGAATTGTGCAGTGGCGTAATGAATATTAGGAAAATACAAAAAAATTTCGAAATGAACAACGACTTATTTATTATTTAGAAGTAACTTGGTATGATACCCATGATACAGTGAAAAAATGGTGGATAGATGGTTCAAAGAAATGTAAAGTGGATATGCCTGCAAATAAAGGAACCAGATTAGTAATTGTACATTGTGGATCAGAAAATGGTCTCAAATTAAGTGGGAAAAAAATGGAAGAATCAAACGTTGACTATCACCAAAACATGACTGCGGATATTTCTGAAGCATGGTTTCAAACTTCATTGCTACCAAATATAGAAGATGTTTTCTTCTATATTGTAATTGTTTTAGACAATGCTTATCATGCGTATCATTCGCGACAAATTGAGAAAATACCAAATACGGGAACAAAGAAAAAAGATATTCAAGAATTTCTCCGAAAACATAATTTGGAATTTGAAGAAAATTTTAATAAGATCATTTGGAAATTGTTAAGAACCAAAACTTCCCAAAACAATATGTGATTGATAGCATGGCTAAAGCTCAAGGACATAGAGTTTTACGGTTACCCCCATATTTTTGCATTTTTAACCCGATAGAACTAATATGGAGTCAGCTGAAAAGAAGTATTCGCAAAAATAACACCATCCCCAAATTTGATGCCAAAGTAGTCGACCTTATTAAAGCTAAAGTGGGAGAAATAACACCAAGTAATTGAAAAAAGTGTATTCAGCATGTCATTAAAAATGAAAATGAATTTATTAAGTTAGAAAAAAGCATCAGCCCTAATCAAGACCGTTTAATAATATCTGTAGATTCAGATACCGACGATGATACCGATTTAGAAAGTGGTTGTGAAGTGTTGAGTGAGTGTAGTGATTAGAGTTTTAAATAAAATGTTATATGTGATTCGATTTAGTGTACATTGTGAATTTATCGTTTCATTAGTGTTTTACATACGCGCAAATGCAATATAACCTAATTTTTATTTATTATATTATATGTAAGTATACATATTTTATTTGATAATTATTTATTTATTTCTTTTCCACAACTGAATTTATTTATTTTATAGTTATATATTTGCTGTCCAGAATTGAATTTATTTATTTCCATTATTTGTTTGTTTTCTAGAATTTTATTTATTTATTTAATCTGGGTTAATTAGATTACGGGTTATTGACATAAATTCAATATTTTCTTTATTTAATGAATTTAAAAATTTACCTATTTTAATAATATCGATAACCTTAACTCTGAACCCACATTTTTTGGCAAGGAATTGCTCGTACCTCCTCGTGGTCCTTGCTGGGCAACAATAATAATTCGATAGGTATGTTAAATTATTATTGGCGAAACTGAGCAACAAACGAATGTTTGGTATAATTTTAATTCAGACTAATAAAATTCATCAATGCTCCACCAATATATAAAATATTATTCCTATCTTAACACAAGCAAAACAGAATAATTTTTTTAAATTTATCATTATCACTGTAACAAATAACTATTTATTTATCAACCATATATTAAATTAATTAGATTGTAACTCACGGCACAATAATTTTAATTACGGTCCTGAGCCGCAATAAATTACGTCGGCTTTGACACTTTTATGGCCGAGTTTTATGGCTTTTTTTTTTGTGTCTCGCGCCGGTTCGCTCCTTTGTCGGGATTTTTTTATTTGACTTAAAAATATGACGTTCACTTTAACGGTATTGTGTTCAGCGCGTCAAAATTCTATGGAAATAGCTATTTAGGTCCGATTTACTTGTATATACACTCACGACAAAAATGCTGGTATTTCTTGCTTAAACTCAGAACTAAAATAATGTTTGCACCGTCTATAGTTGTTTTTTTTTATTGTAACTATTGGCTTTTGAAGATTTTGGACAGCTAAATCAGATGGTCTATTTTATTCAATCTCGTATCGTTGTTCGGTTATTAGGGCACGAATATAGGCAGAAATGGCTTTTTTAACAGATTTAGATTAGGTTTTCTCAAAATTGTGACGTGATGGCGCAAAACGGCCAAAGGCATCGTATTCAGCACGTCGAAAACCTTCGGAATCACTTATTTGGGTTAAGAAAAAAAATACCTTGCGGGTCAGTGAAATTGTTCATTAACTTGGTAAATGTTTTTATAGCAAAAAGACAGAAAACCGTTAACGCTAAATTCTAACTCGATTTTTTCATTTTAATTATCACATAATATTCTTGCTTTTAAATTTAACAGTTCTTCTGTTAATTTTTTTCCATTACGATTGTCTCATAGTCGATTTTTTTAACAATAAATACTAACTTGTTTTACTATATCAACTAATTTTCACCATATCTGAATAGCATACTCTGCAGCACTTGATGGAGTAATTATAAGTTAAGAAATTACGACTTCTTTGCCAGTTCGAACAAAAGGAACTGATTAAATCAACATAAATGTAGATATAGCACTAAAATTTAATGTATATCCATTCATTAAACTCATCTACCATGTGGCATCATCGCCTGGGGAAACGAACAAATTATTAGTTAAAATATTCATGTAAATAATATTTAGCAAATGATACGTCTGACCAATGGCAATGCTATAAGTTATTTTGTACTACAAATGTTCTGGCCGGCTAGTTTTAAGCCAGTGTAAACTATTAATGGGAAATCATTGACCGTGGAGGTATATTTAAAAAATCACATATCAACAAATTACTATTAGAGGTATCGATACTGAAGTTATATGGTCATAGTTATTCGAGTTGAATAATATCGATTCATATACATGATCGTAATAATAATGAACATCTTCATATTTCAAGTGACACAAAAAAACAGCTCCACTAACTTAATACGTCGGAAGACGAAATTCAACGTAACGTAATTGTTAAAAAAAAATTGCACAGAAATATCCTGAGCCGTCCCTAGTTTAAGTTAACTTTAAAAAAATGTTTGTCTTCTTTATTTCTCGTATTGTAAGTATGGACTTCAGGCGTTAACAAAGCTTAATATGTTACTCTGTAACTTTGTATGTAAGAAAATTACGCAGCTCAATTTTCACTCACTTCCTGTTATCATATTGACTTGAAAATTTGCATGTATTTATGGTTCAATTTGACATTTTACGCAGATTATAATCATTTGATCGAAACTCAAAATGGCGACTTGAATATGGAAGATAATTTTTACAATTTCAATTGACTGATAAGTTTTGTAACATGATCTGATTCGTCTGAAAATTGGTATCGGGATTTTCAAGAAGACTAATAAGTTTTGTCATTTATGGGTAGGGAATTTTATTAAGTGACATATCTGATTTATGTATTTGATCTGTGGTACTACTTCCAAAGCGAACAAATACACTAGTTTATTTAGATCAAAGCTAATATGAAGAAAATAAATAAATAATTTATAGAAGTTAAAAATCAAGCTCTGAAAAACCCACTGGAAATCGGGGAGGTTTTATGATCGCTGATCAGTGATCATAAAGCTCCCCGGTATATATTCTGAAAGACATTTTATCAAACATACGACGACGCACTATTACTGACAAGATCCCGGAAAATCGACTTTGCACCGCCGGTATCTGAAAAACTGTGCATTTTCCAACCTTGTGCCCATGGGAACGTTTGATCAGTAGCTCGGGAGGAATAACAAATATCGATTCCAGCGAATTTCGCCGGGGGCCATTTTCCATAAGGTTAGTGCACATTGTGCACAGTGTATTATTTAATAACACACACAGAGAGAAATCGCTTTGGAACATTTTGCACAATATTGTGGAACAACGTTTTGTTGCATTTTTTAAACAATTGTAAAATTTTAACGCACAACGTTATATTGTTTTATACATTTTAATTGTGCATAATTCTTGTGCGTTTTATTTCTCCAATATAAAGATTTAGTTACGATGAATTTATTGGAAACTTCGACCAACAAATTGGCGAAATTTAGAGTTAAGTTTATTTATTTATTCTCAACAAATCATAGCAAATTTAACTTCATTCATTGTTAATAGTATCCTCAAACTATATATTTTGTTGCAATTCTATTTACAATTAGTTTTAAGTAACTGTTTAAAGGATTTGCACAACTTGTGTAACATAAAAGTGTGATTTTATTTTATAAACGGTTGTTGACAAACTTGTGAAAGTGGGAGTCCCAATATATTTATTTCCGCTGAACAATAATAGTAATCTATGCCGGCCGCACAAACTGCACAATATAATGACATACTATTCATAATCAGTTTGGTGATATTGTTTTAAAATTTTGTATAATTGTTTCATTTGTTTCACGTAAAGTTCATTGGTTAAAAATTGTACTGACTGAGCCGGCCATGCTACGCATATACGCGCAGGCAGTTACGCATCAGATCCAGGTGATATTTCGTTAAGTGAAGACGTACACTTCCGAATTATAGTAGTACTTACATTTCTGATGGAATTTGTTGAAAACTTATTAACCGAGTGGGGTTTCCTAGATCTAACTCCAGCATTCACAGAGGTAAGTACTTCACACAGAGTTACAGATTTGCATATATGTTGTCTTAAATTAACTTCGTTAACATATAAATATAAAAATGGTTTCTTGTTTATATACGAAGAATGCATGATACCTATCTTCTAATACTTGATTTGGTTTACAGCTTAAGAGTTATTTCGTTTTCTTATGCGAAGCGACAGAAAGCTGTTCCTAAACTACTAAACCCAAAAGGCAAACTTGTAAAAGAACTGCTTCAAAACGAAGATATTCTGATGGTAAGCAATACATTTGATTTTGGTGATGAACTGATAAATGTTATTTTTTGTTTAAGAATATGACGTGACTACGACATAAGCTTTATTACTACAAACTGCGTTAATAGAAGCTAAAAAGAAGAAGCACTGGAAGCCTTCCAAATTAGAATTATTAAATGGATTTATTTTAAGCATAAATGTAAGTTACCTACTTCTTTTTAACTAAAACTTATAAAATTTATTTGTATTTAAAAAAATAGAAATGTTTTCATTTACCATATGATAATATATAAATGCATGCTCTATTATGTATTGTTGTTCTGTTAAAATAAAATATTTATTCTTTAATTTTTTTTTTATTGAAATCCTTTAGGAATACCTCCAATTTTGGAAATAATATTTCACAATTTGTGTTACAGAATAATACAATTAAAATGAAGTGGATACATATAGTGTGTGAAATGAGTGCACAGTGAACCAAAAAATATATACATAATTTGGAGATTATAGAGTAATAAATTGTGCAAAACTAACCCCGGTTCATACATTACTGAACAGCTTCTTTGAATTAAGTGTATATATTGTGCAAAATGAATTACAAAGTTGACAAAATAAACATACAATTTGAGGACTTCTCATTTAGAAATTGTGGAAAACTAAAACACATTCTTTTAAAAAACCATAAACATTGTGTCACTTAAGAGCACAATTTTTTGTAAGTATGTTTTACAAATGAAGAGGTTTAGATGTGAATGTTTGTTTAGGAAATCTTCAGAATATATTTAAAAATTTCACACAAATTGTAGAAACTAACTTCCACAAGTGGAATAAAATTATGTATTTTTATGCAACTATAATTCAAATTTGTAAAGAATTCAATTTATGTGATTTTTAAGTTTGTACAAAAATTTCAAACAATGTTAATGCATAAACTGTACAAAATCATTGCCCCAAAAATGTATTATTTATTTGCACAAATTGTCCTTGTCACCATTTTAAGATCAATTTGGAGTACAATTTTCTACAATTGTGGTAAAATATCACACACATTTTTCTCTGTGCAGGCATACTAAAAAATGGTCTTGTACTATTGAGCAGAGCATGATACCCTCCTGTGTTTTAACAGACAGACAAACTAATATTTTGAAGTTGTAGATAATAGAAATATCTACAAAATGAGCCCAACATCATTAAAATGGGTAATTGGTTTTTTAACAAAATGCAAAAAACTCCTAAAAAACGCTGTTTCTTAGTTAAGTTTTAACAAACTGGTAAAAAATACTTAATATTCTAAAACTGTAGAAAAACAGTACGACTTTTAATACAGGTGTGTCATTGATTAATTTAATAAAATAGCCTCTACGCTGTTATTTTCAATAAATGGGTAAATGCCAAATATGTTACTATTATGACCACGCTCCATCTTTTCAAGTTTACAAGATCTATGAACACATTAAAACGAGAACTCGTTTTCTTGATTCTAGCATAAATTCTACTAGATTAAATTGATCCATCCTGTGAAGATGATCGAGGAAGAATCTAAAGAATGGGTTAATGGCTTCAGGTTCAAACTATGAACTCAAGACCTTGAGCATGTTTCCTATCTAGTTCAGATAGCAGTAAGAACAATATAACATGTTAATTGGTCTATAAACGTGTAATAAATTTAAGATAACTATTTCTCAATCTGAATATAGGTAGAAGATACATTACACCGATGTTACACAAGCTATTGTGGATTATAACCAATAATTTTATCCATAAAATTACAACGAATGCATATACATCATAAATAGCAGTAATTGGCTTCAACAAATACACGATTTGAGAACGCTCGTTCCCCGTGTAATTATATTTAAAATTTCCAAACGTAATTTATATTAATGTGTTCCTCAATTGAACCAAGTTATAAAGCTGTCAGCAATGATTGATACCCTCTAACAACACAGTGAGCTGCTTTAGCAGATCGCCTCACCTGCACTCAGCTGAGAACTGAGCCAAGATGAGCGCGAGATCCACACAGGACCAACGCGATTTACTTTAGTAACCATCAAGCAAGCTGTCACGACTGAAAAGAGAATGGTAGGGTAAACTTGGGCAAAACGAAGTTATTAGTTACATCACCACGATAGATTTATTGCATGAAATTACTATTACTGAGTTACAAATTAGTAACACGTTTATGTTCTCCACAAATTTTACTTTCACATAGCCATCGATGGTTACATGTCTAATAACAGCCGGTTTCACTAATGTTGGTTATCTTTTTGGTCGAATAACCTGAACCTGAAAGTTAACTATTGGTAAATTCATGTATTATAATGTATTGGTTAATCAATGTTACTACGTAGTAGTTTTCTGTGATGGTTTTGCTTTAACATTTATAAGAAAGTAAGTTTTCTTTGTTCTATATGAGAAGTGTATTTCCTAGAGTATACAAGTCATTAATTTCTTCTATTTCCTCTAATAAATTTTAAACAGTTCTTGGACTGAGTCCAAATCAATTAAGGAAATCTCTTTGGTCATATTCTTCAAAATAATTAGATCTACATCTATATATTCTAAGGCTAGGAAGCTAACCTCTTTATCGTACAGATCATAATCATCTAATATCCATTATTAGCAAAATAGGAGAAAAAAATAAAGCACCTAACTGTAGTTGACTGTTGCTTACTTTTAGTTAATAATAATAATAATAATAATAATAATAATAATTTATTAACCATTTGTTGTGATACAAATTTTGTATATATGGCAAGTCAGAAATATAGATAAAATAAATAATACAACAGTAACAATGAAATAAATAATAACAAATGAATGAAACCAACATATCATCAGAGAACACATTAACGATAATTTTACATACATCAGAAATATAAACATACCTATATATACATATATGTTATATTTGATACTTTGTATTTGTCTTTTTAAAAAATATTTATTTAATTAATTAGAGTCATCGATGACTCTGAGTAAAATATAAAATTGTAGATTTAAAAGTTTATTGTAAAGGTGAGTTAATAACTGAGTACAAAAACGTCTGCTGCTCGTATTTATAACATTAGGAAAGCAGTGTCAGCTAGACGGAGAACAAAGGAAATGCAAATGTGCAATTTGGCATAAACCATGAGAACGGATACAAAACAATGTGTGAAATATGATATGTGAGATAAGCAATTACCAAGAGAAGTCGTTATCAACATATGTAATTTGATACTACTAAGAGCTTACTTATAACTCAGTGTCGTACTGTTATTTTTTAATATAACAACTTCCCCCTTAATAAAAAAGTTGATTGTTATACAACAACTTTTGAAAAATGATTATTGAATACAGTATAAAAGTAATAATAAAACAAAATGAATATAATGCAAAGATAATAATAATAAAATATTGAGTGAATAAAATAATAAGCAAAGAATAAAAGTTTTAAGTCAATAAACAAAAATTAGTGGTTCACTGGAAAGTCTGTGATAACTCGATATCTTCTTGAGGTTTGATACCGGGTCGCTTTCTTGGAGGGATTAGACTGGGGAATTCCATGAACTTCTTGCTTCGTCCTGGAGGAGGTGAAGGAGAATCGCCTGTAGAGGGTTCAATTTTCAGTAGACGTCTCTTCCTTCTACATTTACAAAGCACGTAAAGTAGAATTATGGAAATGATGAAGGTGATGGTGAAATACGTGAACCAGGACATATGTTTGGTCACGAAGGGTTCGTTGATGAGATCGTCCAGATCCTTAGAATATTGCTCCAATTTGTTTTTGGCAATATCCAAATCTTCGATATTTAAATTATTGAGTTTTAATGGTTTTAATTTAGGCAGTTGAATTTTGTCGGGCAACTGGTTACAACATTCAAATGGGATTTGCACAGGATGGGAATTGTCTTTAATTTCGGAGAGGTCTTTGGCACTGGCTTGTATCCTGGTGATACCTGCGAAGGCGTAACATCCAGGTTGTAATTTTATAATTGAATTTTTATTAATCAGCTCCGTTGCTGGTTCTCTCTTCGGGCAGCTAATGGTGATATGTAGAGGTTCGGAATTTATTATGAGCCACGTATTCTCTTCGAGTTCTTGAACATTGTACCCTTGGCTAATAATGAAGGAGGTTTGGCAATTTTCGGGAAGTTTCATCGGTTGTTTCAGGATCCTAGCTTCACAAATGGCATTCTGGTCAATAGGGTATGCAAACAGGTTCGAGCATAGCTTAGTTCCAAAATATAAGGGTTTGCATTCTTTTAAATTCGTTATTGGTATGTACATTAAAGAATCATCATCTCTCGCGATAAATTTTTGAGAAATAGATAAAATATGATGAAGACCAGTTCTGTTATCAAATATTGGGATAGGGTATAAACGGTAGGTATTATAGTTTTGAGGTTCAACAAGTGGTATCTTTAAAACGAATATTAAGTTAGAATCTACTTGAAACGCTTTTAATTCAATAATATCCAAATATTGAGCAACTGCCGATAATTTGATTGGAAGAGGCAAATTGTTTCTTCGCAAACTCTGTGAAATTTCTTGTAATGCTGTTACTAAATGATCGGGAGTTATGATTGACGAATGAATGATTCCCAATCGAGCAAATGTTATTGAATTTAGAATATCGTTCAAGTTATCTTCAATATACAAATAGCTTGCCATTAATTGTTCACAAATGTGTAAGAATATTAATTTTGTTTCTACAGCTTCGATGTTTCGCGTCATGGTTTCGATTGTGCGATCGATTTCTTGTATGTCTTTATTAAATGTTTCTTCGTCAATTTGCAATTTTTGAATGGTTGAATTGAAATTTTTGATTACCGATGTTGTGACTGAAATTTGGTTTTTTATTAAATTTTCTAACTGATGTTCGTCGTTATTTAATTTATTAATGCAATTAGCGTAATATTCGCCATCTTCGGCGTCTAGATTTCCAGTTATTGATTTGAAAATCGTGCCGATACCATTTAATATTCCGCGTTTATATCTCTTCGTATCTAGAAATACTTCATCAAATTTAGATTCTATTGTTTTGGAAATTTGTGTTAAAAGGTTGAGATCTGTTTTGACTTCACTTCTGAACGTGATCATTTTTTGATGAGCACCGTCAAGAGTATTCAAAATCGTATCTAAAATTCGTTGGTTCTTATCGAAGGCTAGTTTAAGGGATGATATGTTTTTGTGTACCAGTAATGTCCATTTTTCGTTTGTCACTACGATGTCCGTGTCTTTGTGATAAAATACACCAACAGTGTTGTTTATTGGTATTATTTTATATTGTGCGAGTGCTGATCCGAACAGCAGGATAAACCTGAAAATAAATTTAATTTTCAGTATATGGTTTCATTCTATCGAAATTTACTTTAGTTTCTTGATTTGTTTCAAGATTTAATAAAGTAGCAGAATTTTGGAAAATTTCTATGATTTTAAAAGGACCGTTAAATTTATTTTGAAGTTTGTTTTTAATTTGGGAGTCTTTCACATATACTTTATCACCAACTTTGTATTCAGGTCGATTTTTGGGAACATTTCTGTCGAAGCGAACTTTCGCTTTCTCCTTTTGAGATTGCGTTCGACTGCGGGCGATTTTATAATAATGAGATATTCTGTTGTTTAAATCTCTTACGTATTTCGTTATTAGTTCCTTTTGGTTGTATAAAGTTTCAGGTGGTCTAATAGACGTATGTCCGAAAATGAGTTCGTACGGGGTGAAACCGTGTGTTTTGTTAACCGAATTGTTATAGCAAATAATTGCATATGGTAATATTGTGAATGGATGTTCATTCGGATTTTCAGTTTTGTGGACTCTTATCATTTCGGCTAATGTAGCGTGAAATCGCTCGAGAGATCCGTTGGATTGGGGATGTCCTACGCTTGAGTATGTCAGTTTTATGTCATAGAGCGTACAAAGGTCTTTTAATAATTTATTGTCAAATTCACCGCCGTAATCACAATGAATTCTCAACGGGGTACCGTAGTGTTGAAAGTAAAGCAATAAGGTATTTACAACTGATTTCGCGGATTTATCTGGAACAGCATAGGCTTGAGTAAATTTTGTTAATTCGTCGCGAATTGTAACAGCGTAATTTCGCGTGGGAAATTCGAATAGATCAACATTTATTCTTTCGAATGGTGTTTTTGGAGTCTCGGTAATTACCAGAGGGTTGCTAAGATTTTTACGACAGACTTTAGTTTTTTCGCATGTCTCGCAATTTTTTATAAAGTTTTCTACGTCTTTCGTTAAGCCTCGCCAATTGTACTTTACTCTAATCCTTCTAATAGTTTCATTAATACCACGGTGTAAGTTATTTTTGCCTGAATGATTTTGATCTAAAATAATTGGAATTTCGTCTTCATCGGGGGTTTTAACAATATTTTGACAGATAACCATTTTCAAGTCTTTTTCAGCAAAAATAAAAGATAGCATTTCGAGTATTGGAAGATCTAAATTATTTTCTACATAGTATGTTTTAGAAAGATCCAAAATGTCTTGTCTTTTGTACAATACCATGAATAAATGTTCGTTTATTGAATCCACATCAAAAGGTAAAGGAACAATAAAATATTTTCTATGCCTGACCGATTTGCTTGAAACAATGTTAATAGTGTTATTATAAAATTCGGGGTGTTCTTCGAACATGTCCTCAATAATTTTATGATGCAAATCTTCTAACTTATTTTGTTGAAAGAATGTTATAATATTTTTGTGTTCCCTGTCCAAAAGTTGTCTGTTTGAAGTTTGAATTTTGGAATAATCTATTAAGGATTTCGTCTTATACAAATTGCAAAAGATATCAAATTCTCGAGAGATTTGTTCTTTAGTGATTTTGCCGTTATTATTTGGGTTTTCGTCATTGTTTGGTTCGTCATCTTCTGATTCGTCGTCCTCGTTCGTGGCTAGAATTTTTGAATAAAATTTGGAACATTCCGAAAAGTGATTGATTTTAACTCGCGATAGCGCGTCCGCGTTTTTATTGGTTTTACCGGGTTTGTAGATGATTTCATAGTCGTATTCTTCTAATTTGAGTCGCCAACGTGCGAGTCTGCTTCCTGGGTCTTTTATCGAAAATAGCCAGGTAAGTGGTCGATGATCGGTTACTAACTTGAACTTTCTTCCGAATAGATATGGCCTAAAGTGTTTTACTGACCATACTATGGCTAATAGCTCGCGCTCTATCGTTGAATACTTAGTCTCCGCCGCGCATAAAGTTCGAGATGCATAAGCTATTGGTAAATCTTTGCCTATATTTCCTTGCGAGAGCACGGAACCAATGGCAAATGCGCTAGCATCAGTAGTTAGGATGAAAACGTCGTCAAAATTTGGATAAATAAGAATCGGAGTTGTTGTTAACGCTCGTTTCAAATTTTCGAAGGAGTTTAAGCAATCATTGTCAAAGTCGAAAAGTATGTCTTTTTGCAATAATTTTGTTAAAGGTTTAGAAATCTTTGAAAAGTTAGGTATAAAACGTCTGTAATATCCAGCTAAGCCTAGGAATGATTTTATTTCCTTAGGGTTTCTCGGTTGTGGAAAATTTAGAATCGCGTCAACTTTAGCGGGATTTGGTTTTACACCGTCCTTAGTAATAAGATGGCCTAAATATGCAACTTCCTTGCGTAAAAATTCGCATTTGTCCGGTTGAATTTTGAGATTGGCTTTTTGTAAACGTTTGAATACTTCTGTTAATCGCGAAATGTGGTCATGAATGGTGGGCGAATAAATAATAATATCATCCATGTAAACGAGACACCGTTCGTTTTGGATACCTAACAAAATGTTGTCCATCACTCTTTGAAATGTTGATGGAGCATTTTTTAGTCCAAATGGCATTCGTACAAATTCAAAATGACCGTTTTCTACTGTGAAAGCAGTTTTTTGAATATCTTTCGCGTCGATTTCTATTTGATGGAATCCGGAGGCAAGATCTAGCGTGGTAAAATATTGACACTTGCCTAATTGATCAAGAAGGTCCGAAATATTTGGAAGCGGATATTTGTCGTCAATAGTCAGTTCGTTAAGTTTTCTGTAGTCTACTACAACTCGCCATTTTTGTTTACCGGAGGCGTCAAGTTTTTTTGGTACAACCCAAACCGGGGATGACCAGGGTGAAATTGATGGTCTAATTATACCTTGGTCGAGCATTTTAGAGACTTGAGTTTTAACTTCCTCTTTGTGAATATGAGGATAGCGATAAGATTTTGTAAAAACTGGTTTAGAATCGTTCGTGTCAATAGAATGTTTAATTTCGTTGGTAAAGCTTAAATTGTCGCCTTCTAAATAAAATATATCAGAAAAATTTAGACAAAGTTCTGTTATTAATTCGGCTTCCTCTTCGTTCAAATGATCTAATCGTAGTTGATTTCTAATTTCGAAATTTCTGTCTGTATGTTGAGGACTGTCCGGACTCTGAGAGTTTAAATTAAAAATTGATCTAAATTTTTGAACTGGTTCTAGTTTAAGATTCGAGAAATCGATTATTTTGGGAATTGCGTTAGCGTTTATAATTGATGTTAAAAATTCTCCGTTGTCGTCGATTTTGACAATAGCGTTTGGTAAGCGTACTTTTTCATTTTCCTGGGCTAACAGTATAGCCTCAGTATTCCGTAAATTACATTTTAATTTAAATATTTTTTCCATGCGTGGTTCGATTGAAATTAAATTTTGATTTTTCACGTTACATGGAATTTGATTCCGAATTTGATTTGAGTTTGTAGTTGGTTGCAAAGGTAAATTTTGTGTTTTTTCGTCACCCGTAGCTTTAAATATCGGTACGGTTTTGAAATTGGTAATTAGTCGCTTATTTTTAATATCTACCATACATTCGTAGTGTTCTAAAAAGTCTGCGCCTAATAGCCCGTCGAATTCTATATCCAAATTGTGGATGTAAACTTTGTGTGGATTATTGTCGGTAAATGGTATAAGTACAGATTCGTTAATGTTAATTTTTTGTTCAGTTATGCCTTGTATAATAATATTTTCAGAAAATCTCCTTTTGTAATTTTCTGCCGTTTTCGGTTTAAAAATCGAAATTCCTGCACCAGAATCAATGAGGATTTTAAATTTATTAGTGATGTCTTTAATGTAATAGAGATTATTTGAATTTACAGTCAATAAAGCGTGCGAAAGTGTTTCTACATGAACTTCTGTTCTGGGAAGTTCAGAAACGGGTCGAAATTGTTGTTGAGGTTCATATTTTGAATTTGGTGGGAAATTTGGTCTAATTCGCAATTCGCTGTTGGAGTATCCGTGAGATACTCCGGACTTTTGCAAAAATCCTGAGGATTAGCAGTATAATCCTCCTGCGGCAAGTGAGAATTAGCAGTATAATTCTCTTGCGGCATCTGAGAATTAGCAGTATAATTCTCGTACTGTTCTTCTTGAAAATTAGATGCACAGTTTTCTGAAAAGGTTTGATTGTTTTCTAGACTAAAATTATCGTACATTGTATCAACGTTTTGATATTCAGGAGAATAATCTTCGTATTGGTCAAAATTATATTGGTCATAATAAGGTTCATAATTTAAATGATGAGTCTTTTGTTGATTGAAACGGTTAAAATTTGGATTTGGTTGTATCGCTGATGGTCTTTGTTGGACAAAATTAGGATTTGGTCTAATTGCTGAAGGCCTATTTTGTTGTGCTTGGCTAACTTGATTATTTTGTGGAAATGTTCTAGTTTGTTGTGCAAAATTTTGAAAACTTTGATTGTTTTGAAAGTTTGGTCTTTGAACATTTTGTGAAGTCGATTGCATAAATTGTTGTTGCCTTGTGCGACATTCGTTTATTATATGTCCATTACGTTTGCAAAATGTACAAAATTTTTGTTGAAAGTTTGGGGTCGGTCTTTTTTGTTGAGGAGGCACTGGATTTTTAACATTATTATTATTTTTAGAAAATTTTTGGGATTCAAAATAAGAGAGTTGTAATTCTCTTCTAATCCTATTGATGGCTTGTAACATATTTGTTGGATCTCCAGCACGTACTATTTGCCCTAATTTTGTTTCAAGGCCCGCTAACAAAGTGTTTAATGTCATCGTTTCAATTAATTCTGACTGAGATTGTTTCTGTTCACTAGATAAACGTTGTTTTTGTATGGCAGCGTGCATTTTTGCATTATGCGTCTGTAGACGCGCAACAAAAGTTAGTGCAGATTCACCTGGCATTTGGTGAATACGCTGCAAATCCTGAATTAAAGATGTCAAGTCGCGAGAGTCTCCGAAATGAGTTTCGAGCAAGACTCTTATTTCCGCCCATGTGGCAGGGTTGCGTGAGTTTATTAATTCGGCAGCTCTGCCGCGCAATTTATTTTTAATATGTAGAGTTAATAATATTTTCTGATCGTTAATTGCCATGCCTTGTGCATAAATGCAAGAATTTAAAAAGGTTTGTAAATTAATGGCATTGCCATCGAATTCTGGTATAATTGAAAAAATTTCAGAGAGCTTGTAAGGCTCAATTTGCTCTATCCTTGCATTTTGTACCGTTTGTGTAGTTTGCGATGTTTCTGGCATTGTTGCTTTTATTTAGAAGGTACAAAAATTAAATTAAATGTTAACTTGAAATTGTTAAAAGTGACCTTTTTGAGAAAAGGAAATTAGTTTTAAAAATTATTTAGGCAGTTTGTATATTAACTGTATAATACACGGTGACGTATTAACAGTATAATACGTTTCTTACGCTAATTAAAATTAAATTAAACTTGTTGCGTTTACTTTGAGAGGGAATAATTATTCGATAATAGAACTGTGTTTTGTTCGCTGAGTGTATATAGCACTTTTATAAAATAATTGTGAAAAAATAGTAAAATAAAGCGAGATGATTCTTAAAATGACTTACATTAATATTTCCATTGGTAGGTTCTTTCTCTAGTTGAAGGATTGGGATCCACCGTCACAGCTAGGAAGGTCTCCTTGTTCTTCCGGTTGTTTTCCACTGGTTAGGCACCTTTTTCTCCAGATGTTCTCCTTGTTCCCTTGGACACTTTACCAGAAGTTAGGCTCCCGAACTTGTGCGTTTTTCTAGATCCGGTACGACTGCGCCACTGTTATATTTGATACTTTGTATTTGTCTTTTTAAAAAATATTTATTTAATTAATTAGAGTCATCGATGACTCTGAGTAAAATATAAAATTGTAGATTTAAAAGTTTATTGTAAAGGTGAGTTAATAACTGAGTACAAAAACGTCTGCTGCTCGTATTTATAACATTAGGAAAGCAGTGTCAGCTAGACGGAGAACAAAGGAAATGCAAATGTGCAATTTGGCATAAACCATGAGAACGGATACAAAACAATGTGTGAAATATGATATGTGAGATAAGCAATTACCAAGAGAAGTCGTTATCAACATATGTAATTTGATACTACTAAGAGCTTACTTATAACTCAGTGTCGTACTGTTATTTTTTAATATAACATATATACACATATATACACACATATATGCACATATGTACCCACACAGACACATACATAAATACACATATATGTACAAAGCAGATAATCAACTCTCAAGAGATAGGTTATAACAAAACAATTAATCAGAAGAGAAATAGTACATACAATTGTGTAAAATGTCTAACAAATAAATAAATACAATTATATAGTATTTTACGTAATGACATCGCTTAGGAATTCATCTATTGTGTAGTATCCTTTTTGTACAAGGATTTTTTTAATGGTAATTTTGAATTTGCCTATGCTCATGTTTTGGATATTATTTGGCAATCTGTTATATAATACAATAGAGTTATATTGAGGTGACTCTTTGAAAGTCGATGTCCTATGTAAGGGAATTGTTAGAATATTATTATTTCTGGTATTATATAAATGATGCTCAGACAGACTCACAAAAGCGTCAATATTGTTTTTGACGTTTATTAGACATTTATAAATATAGATACATGGCATCGTCAGGATTTTTTTGTTTATAAATGTAGCTTTGCAGCTTTCTCTGTAGTCTAAGTTAAACAGGAATCTCAATATTCTCTTTTGTATAATAAAAACTCGCCTAGCATGGGATGATCGACCCCAGATACAAATATTTAGCGACATGTGTGAATATGCTAACGCATAGTAAACACTAGTGAGTCCCACTTCGTTTAGCATATCTTTAAGTTGCAATAATGCAAAGTAGGCTTGATTAAGCTTTTTACATACGTGATTAATATGCTGTTCCCAAGATAAGTTGCTATTTACCAAGGTGCCAAGAAATTTCGAGTAATCACTTAAAATTATGCCAGGTAAAGTAACGATACGCCGTAAGTTAAAATTCAGAAATATTGTTTTATTCTCGTTCAGCATTAGTCTGTTTCGATCACACCAGGTACTCATCTCACTCAATACAATATGAATTTTATTGGATAGATCTTCCGGGTTTGTAGCAGTTACGGTTATGGTGGTGTCATCCGCATACATAATGGTGAAGCCATTTTTGACAAAATTTGGAAGATCGTTTACATAAATCAAAAACAACAATGGGCCTAATATGGATCCCTGAGGAACCAGATTGTTGGCTTACCAATACCTCTTCTACAAGATAACTAAGAATTTGAAATTGAGCAGACATTGTGAAACAGATTTTAACAGTTAATCATTGGTCAACTTCTGACCATTCGTTAGTTAACCAACGATTGTGAAACTGGCTGTTAGAGATGTTCATAATCGACCTAAATCAACTCAGTGTCTAAAATAAGTCAACATTTACATAGGTTATTTATTTACATCGGAGTATTTTTGCTATCAAAATAGCCTATTTTCAATTCTCAATTCTCATATAGTCTATTTTTAATAGACGATATGAATAGGTGACGAAGAAAACAAATGCTGCGATATTAACATTGTGAGGAGCTTTACGAAAGTGACTATCCCGAGGTAAAAGATGACTCGAAGCGTTGAAAAAGATTGCAAAGCACCTGGGGTCAACAATATCACGCCTGAAACGCTCGATTTAGTTATTCAAGATGGACTGAGAACCCTTCATAAAATATGTCAAAAAATTTTGGACCCAGAAATCTGGTCCGATGATGATTGGAGAACCTCAATTTTCATACGAATATATAAAAGAGGAGATACAAATACCTGTGGCAACTAGATTTTTGGCATTAATATCAATAAAATAATGCTAATATTCTTCAATTCGCACTTCAGCATTGTTTGTCTGAACAATACTGGCAATTGCGCGAATATAAGACTCGACGAAGAAAAGACATAACAAAGTCGTCAAATTGACTTGCTAGCGCCTTAGTTTCCTCCATTGTTCTTTGCGACCATGATATCACAAAGACGAAAAAATCTGAAAAAATGATGGACCTTTTGGATTCAGTTTAGGAGAGACTGTTTACTGTGCAGGTCCTTAGAAGATACAAAGAATTGTTATCTTTTTAAAAAAAAGGATCCACCTTGTCATTTTGCTTCTAATCACAATAACATGTAAAATTACAATTTTCTGAAGGTTTAAAGAACTTTTAGGAGTCGCTGCTAAGACTTGAATTTCGAAAAAAAAAAAGGCTAATGTGTTTCATAAGTACATTTTAGCTCGTCTCCTGGCATCGGTGATTGGCCTTAGTAGCGGAAATAGGCCGACGTAAAATAAGTGATTAAAAAGAACATGTCGTAACATGTTTTTATCAACATTAAGTTAAATAATACCAAATTAAGTAGATAATTCGGAGAACTTCCCCACTTCAGTACAAATAGCGTCCGAGTGATATTTTCAAAAATTTTTCACAATTAACAATAAGTACTGATTTTGGTCCTCATCGTTTGTAATACTCTTCGTAGGTGCTACACCTTGTTGGAACATGCATACCTCAAACTACGCCCATATTATTTTAGTATCTTTCATTATATTTTTACTGGTCAGCAGCTGCCTCTAAAATGTCATTAGAAACGCCTATGATGATAAAAGCTAACTGTCTTGATTGAATACAAAGTCTCGTTTTTTGTCCACCGTACTATGATTCAAACTTAATGCATTCCAGAGAGTGCTACAGAGTGCAAAGTCTCTATCATTTTGCGCTATATATCAAAAGTGACGATAATAGAAAAAACTAAAGCTTCTACCATAGATGCCTAACAAGCTTTTTCACTCCACTTTTGAGGAGATTTTGGGTAATCTATCATATTTCTTGGGCTTCCTTAGTTGCAAATTGCAACATGACAACTTGAGCGTAATTTAACAATTCAAAGTGCAACATAACACCAATTGAAACACTAAAAATGTAGATTTTAAGAGTGCATCCTTCTTTCCGCTTAGTGGATTTGAAGTCATCCTGAAACAAATAAAACTTGACTTAATTTAGGGCTTTTGCCATCACTCTGGCGTTCATCTGGTGTTTCAGTAATTATTATAGACATTTTACCATGGTCGATAACCCGAAGAATCAATTTTTCCCCAATTTTATCGAAATGTAATAGCAACCGACTGAGAATCCTTGCATCTGAAAAACCACAGCTTACAACATTATTTTCGGAATGTGTTGTTGATACACCATCTATAGTAGGTAGTAGGTTTGTTTCAAGTTTTTGCTTCTGTAAAATAAAAACTCTATCCTCTGATCCAATAATGGTGGATATTGTAGTAAAGCATAAAATTACCAGAGTTGCGGCTTGCCCCTCTCCAATCAAATTTTCGGAACGATTCCTATGCTCGCAATTAGATTGAGAGGCAATCCATAGTTCTATATCTAACGATGTCTTCCGTCTTCAATCAGTTTAAAAACAAATAGATTACAGAAGAAGATGACGGAAAGCTTGTTTTCACAAACACTACGAAGCACTACGAAACATTGTATTTGGAAGGATTACGAACCACTAGTTTAAGTATGTTATTGAGTACGATCACTGCCGTCTCATTACTTGAATGATCTTCACAGCCAAACATTTAATTATCTTCATTATTTTTTTTCAGATTTTAGAGGGCGATAGCAGCCTCTAAAAATTTTTCAAATTTATTTAAATTTTACATGCACTCGTTTCTTGTCCAATAGAAATGACTGACTTCTAGTGTATTTTTTGTAAATGCAGGGATATGTCTGAGTACTTGTGGAATAAGGTCACCCAGTATTTGGATTTCGGTCATGTTGTGTCTTAAGGTTACAGACTAAGAGGCTGGAGGTACATGTTATAACTGGGCGGAAGTAGTCAACTAACACAGTTCAATTGTGTGGCAAGCACACTTGGTAACACTGTCTATTGTGCACTGGGTTCGATCCTCTTTCACACAGCCTGCTTCAGATTTGGGGGGTGGCCAAATACGTGTATCGAATCATGTAATTAAAAGCAAGAATTAGTGCTATACCACCACCGTCTTCAATGTGAACAGGCCGGAGTGTACGATATGGCAACGCTGCAATCTTAAACTCTGTCAGTCCTAATAATATTATGTGAATAGTCATCATGGGAGTGAAAGTAGAATTCACAGAATGTAAACAAGCATGGCGTCGATCCAGGCAGAAATGTCAAGTCGGCGAATTATTTCCGTCAAGGAAAATCTGTCATCTGTGTTCTAATATGACATAATTCATAACTTAACCTATGAATATAACAATGTAGACTGTCGCTATGATTCCCAGATAAACAATTTATCTGAGATGTAAACACTTTGTTCAGTTCATTAAAAAAAGTATAGTTGTTAATTGCTAGGTAGGTCCGTTTTTTGGTACTACATATTGATAAACTTCACCTGTAATAAGTAAGAAAGTCTGTGGTAATTACCTATCATTTTAATGTTGCATTGAATTTTGATTCCCTCTTCCAACCAGCTAAACAATTTTATATTTTTCAGGAGTACATTCCCTTTATTTGGACATACTATAATTGTAATGGCCCTGTATTGGCATGCAATAATTTTTGTTTTAATGGTGACCAAAAAGACAAGTTGCAGCAATTTTGATCCAGCTAGAGTAACAAAAATTTTGATTTTGTGTAGGTATGTTCGCACAAAATTTTCATTTTATTAAAATTACCAGAGACTTTCATTTTCAGATATGGTGTGTGAAGGCAATGATGCGTACAGCTTACATAAACATAAGATCAATATCGCAGCTTATAAGTAATGATCAACTGTGATATATTACTATACCTTTGTAAATGTAGTCCGTACTTTTGTGAGGTAACCTTGTTACTTACTATATTTTGAATTTGAGAAAACTCTATAATGAATCCACAAAAAAAATACTCCTGCAAATATCCTAGTTGCGAAAATAGTTATTATTGGACAAAAGGTGCAAAAAAAGTGGTAAATAAACGGTTTTATAGATTTCCTTTAAATCATGAAAATGCCCTTGTTTGGAAACAAGTATGCAAAATAGACTTGAATAAAGCCTGTAGAAACTTTTATGTTTGTAAAGAGCACTTTCGAAGCAATGACTTCGTCAATGTCTCAAAACATTTGCTTCTTCCAAATGCCGCTCCACGTCATATTAATGAACAGGAAAACCAAGTGCCTATTTCTAACGAGAATGTTATAATTGATGATAGTGCAAATAATAATAATACTGAGCAGTCAAATAGTGTTAATATGGTAATGTCGGTTTTTAATGATCATGATTATTTTATAAATAATTCAAACAACTTTTCTGATAAGCAGGCCAATTCACCCCCATTCACATACAAAAGTAGTCAGTAAGTACAATTTTATGTATTTCACTATAGTTTTATAATGTATTAATTTTAAGTTTCGTTTTGTGTGTCTTGTTGGCCAATTATAAGTTAACCACTACCTAGGCAGTTTTTTTGTTAATTTTATTTTTATATGTTATATTGTTGATTATTTAATTGTTAAAATTGTTACAAGTGTAATAATTGGAGCTGCATTTATGTGGACAAATATTTTTAAATATATATTTATATATTTTTGTTTTCAAATCATTGTATCATTTTTCCCTGTCTAAATATTTCGCAGGTACACACGCCATCTTTGACTTTTTATTAATTAACAGGCCAGATAGAAAGAATTTCTTTGAGAGATTTATGTTAAATTCATGAATGAGCGGAAGGTAATATTTTACATAAAAAAAAGAAAATTTTCTTCACAAGATCTGGTAACAATGAAAAGTTTAAGATGTCGAGTATCTGTAATGCGTAGATAAGATCGGGCACAAATTTCAAATTTAATATTCCCGCACAAATTTCTAATTCAATATTCCCGCATATTGCCTAGTTCTTCCAGGCGACTACCAGATGGCGAGCCAAACTTTGTTGTGGCTCTTAAAGCACTGGCTTGCGCTTCTCCTGAGTATATGTTCTGTGATTGTCATTACCAGGTTCACATTAAGGCTGGTCGTCAAATAGGCATAGCGTAAACACAATATGACGTTTATGTATGTATTTATTTATTAATTAAACAATGATAAGGTACAATAATGTCTTGTTAGGACGTTAATACAGAATAAACCCTAATAATATACGTAACATTGTATTATTTAATTTTACAATAAGAAATATAACACTCATTTATATGAATATTTTGTAGGCTGCCAATATTTTCTAGGAATGTTCTTTAGCCACTGTTTTCTCAGTTCTGGTTCTCTGGAAAATCTAAAAACTCGGCCATAACCTTCAGATGGAGAACTGTAATTGCTCTTGCAGCCAGGTACACAACATTTATCCGGCACATTTTTTTCAGACCCCAGACCTAGAATTAATGGAAATTATTTTATTGGTTTTGATAGTTAAAAGTGAATTGAATTAAAAATATGACATGCATAAAAAAATCATGTTAAAACGTAATTTGACGCACAAAAAGTGATTTCAGGTGCGAACGGTGCGATAAATATAATAATTATATAATTAATATATATAATATAATTAATTGAAGTATTGACTTCTTACTTTATAAAACACAATTTGTAAAATTACGCAACGATAAAGACACTTTTTATATATTAAAATATCAATTTATTCCTGCTGAAATATTGCACAACTGTTTTGTTTTGCGTCAAAAACGGACTGAACTACACGTTGCTACATTTCCACATACCGGCCTGTTTGAACCCGGCCATGGCTATAACCCCAATAAGAAACAAGAATGTAGTTGCAGACACGTGTTTCGGAGTTATTGGCCCTCATCGGTGCAGCGTAGCATAAATAATGTTATTATATGAGAACCAAAACCAGCAAAGGTAAGAAAGTACAGTACAGTGCCCTGTTTTGTACCATGATGCTTCATGGGCCACATATATGGCCTCAACAGCTAGTACACACTACGATACGAAGTCAATAATACGCTACGCTTATGAGGAGTAATAACGAACGAACGAAGATACACGTGTCCGTAGCTGCACCTTTTTCTTATTGGAGATATAACACTAATTTTTATCGAACTTCATCAACACTTCATCCTTTTATATCTATTGTGTTGTGCTTATGTAAAGAAGAGTTTAGGACTTTATTTTGAGGTATATTCGGATTTTCTTGATGATACTAATGTGAGATATAATATCTCAGATATTCAAAATGGCTGTATGGTCCACGTATCCATTAATCCATCCATTAATTACGTCCCGCAAATTTAATGATTTTTCTACCCCTCCCTCCCCCTATGTGACAGGTTGTCACATTGGAGTCACCCCCCCCCCGTTGTGACGTCACGTATTTTACAGCATTAAGTTTTGAGGTAGAATTTTCTGATTTCTGTATTTTTAAAATTTCATTCTATTAAAACAATGGTATACGTAGATATAAATAATGTGATGTCACAAAAGTTTGACCCCCTCCACCTCTCTTGTCACACTCTGCCACGCTATATGGACCCCCTCCTCCTCCTTAAAAGTGTGACGTAATTAATGGATGGCCCCTAAGGCATGTTAGCTTAGGACTTGTCAGAGGTGGAATGTCGTTATCGTAAAGTAAAAGGAGAGTGGCATCTAGAGATGAGCCCTAAAGGATGCCAGGGAGGATTTGGTTGAGTTTCGGAATACTTTTGCTGTTTTAAAAGCCAAGGTTAAAGAAATTATTATTTTCGTAATATTTTAATTTCTTTTATTTATAAAACTCAAAACAAGGGAAGTAATGAATATATTTAGATCTCAATTCAAATATGTCGTGATGGCATCACCCAAGAAAGCAAGTGTCATTCAAGAAGTGATTAACTGAACCGATGAACTCGTAAGGAACTCTCAAATTCCTGTGAGAAATATTGCACGAATCGCCCCTAATCATTGAGTTATCACGACTATGATGAACACCAATAGTATTATTTAGTGCTTTTCACCGTGAGATCTCAGTTTGTCTGTATCTTGGGAATCGCTTTAATTGTAGCCTGACATTGTAATTAATCTGTCAAGGACCTTATAATTATTACAGGAATTACTTCTATAGCAATTTTAATGGTGTTGTTTACCTACAGTTTTAAAGGTGTTTACTTATGTGTCGTTAGTAGTTACAAGCGTATATAAATTGTATGCTTGGTTTTTTACGAGCTACATGTTAAGTTAATTTTTATTAATTAGCTAGGTATTATAATTATAAAATACAACTTATAGTTTCAGACATATCTCAAACTGTAAGTTCATTATAATAATTTGCTAAAGCTGTAAAGCGATTTTTGTTGAATAAATGTAATGTAATTATAATGTTTGGATGCTTGTCTATATTTATCGCTTAATCTGTTCATTATTAATCTTAACTCTCAACTTAGTAACTAAACAAACTGCTAATTATATTCTTGACTTAATTTGAAAATGCTGAAACTCAATTCTATCAATAAAGCTTTATTCAAGGAGTTTTTTTGGTCGATGATTGCGCATTTGATATCTAGAAAAGGAAAAATAAAATAATACATATAAAATGCCCGTCATAAATAGAAAGAATATGCAAAACTCGGAAAGAAATGAGAACAGAAAACATAAAAGTATTGTATACAGGGTGTAATTAGTTTCATGTCATTAACAAAAACTGGTGGTAGGGAACGACAAGAAAAACAAAAAAACCTTACATAACATGGGGTCTAAAGCTCATAGTTTTGGAGAAAAAAAAATAAACAAAAATTTCGCA
The DNA here is from genome assembly GCA_963583905.1 of Stenurella melanura. Classification (NCBI taxonomy): domain Eukaryota; kingdom Metazoa; phylum Arthropoda; class Insecta; order Coleoptera; family Cerambycidae; genus Stenurella; species Stenurella melanura. Next base: position 203,913,075 of record OY757309.1, read on the forward strand.
AATTTTCATTAAAATCTTCTGAGAACTGCTGGAATATTGAGGTAGGTTTAGATTGTCGCGCGTATCTTTATCTATGATACTCAATATTTGTGTAGATAGCTATAAAATGTCGGCGGTCTTCAGCGGTGCGGTAAATAAAATGAAAGACGTCGACGTTTTCTGAGTGTTTAGTAGATCTGATCTGAAGAAAACTATACTCTGACTCTCCCTTGTGAAATATTTTAGTTTCTGTGGGTGTTTCGTAATGTACACACGTCCAACCCGCCGTTCGTTGTTTTTGTTATTTTTGAATTTCGGGTCGCTGTGTATTTATAGTGAAGATTTATTTTATTGACTTTACCGTCATTAAATTCTTGATTACGTACAGACACAACTTACTTGTTCGTTCTTTTTGTATTCCGTTTTGGATTTTGGACCAAGTTCTTCTTTTATTTTTCTTTATTGACAACGTTAGTTGATAGTTTATTGTTTAGTGTTGAACGGAGTACGTATGTCCTTAATTCGACGTACCGAACTGTGTATTCATGCAGATGCAGATTTCGAAGGTGGTAAGCTTTTAACCCAGGACACTCATTTATGTTACAAACATTAATAAATCACATTTAAATATTCTAAATTATAAATATTAATCCAATATTTTGTTCCAAATTAAAAGGCACACATGTAAAGAAATGCTCTGTTTAAACTTCTACGGCCACTATTTGCTTGCAGTTGTGCAGGAAAAGATAACGAATTAGTTACCTCTTTATAATTGCCTCAGTTCGGTTGAGGCGGTCCATCAAAGGCGGTCGATGATCCAAGGCCTTTGCACTTTTTTATGATAATTTAAAAGTTGTATAATTGAGAATTACAAGTTCATTAACCAAGAAAAGCAATGGTTCTCAAATATTTTCTACATTAATATTAAAAAAAAATATATATTAAAAAGGTTGACCTAGGTCAGTTTTTTTCAAAGTGCCCCTAGAGGGAAAAGTCATAAAGGTTTTTTGTTTGTCTAGTCGGTGCCCATTACCAGTTTTTTTAATGACATGAAACTGATTACACCCTGTATAACTGAGGTCGCCGATTATGAATCTGATATATGCAAATCGAAATTCATAATCGAGGATCCAATATGACAGACCAAAAATGTGGAAAATACATACGAAATTGTGCGTTTTATGAGTTTCTGATAAAACTTAATAATTAAAAACAAAAATCGTGGATGGGATTGGAGCCTTCGAACTGATTATTCACCACAGTCCTGGATCTAGCGCTGCAAAACTCAATACAGGAAACTCAGAATATCAATAAAAGCCCTGAAGCGATAACACCTCCCATCGTGCTTGCATACGCCGAAGATCTCCTCATCACCGAGAAAGAAAAAGACGTTGTCAAATTTCTTTGAAACCACACAGACATCTCTGGAATGAAAATGAACTTTAAGAAGAGCTTAATAATGATTGCGAGACCTATTGACTAAAATGAGCCCAGTCAGCGGGGAAGAATGCAATATAAGCGACTACTCCCTCAGAACCACGAACAGTATGAAGGACCTAAGAACATATCTAACGAATCAACTGAAAAGAAAGGAAAGAGTAAAAATGGAATAAAAGCAGCTATGTGTCACAAGAGCTATATTACCTCTCATCGAGGAAAATAAATCACCATGGAGTCTGATTAAAAAGATATACACGATCATCATACTGCCTATGATGACATATGGAGACAAAAGCTACTAAATAAAACGTCTGAAAAGGGCTGAAAGAGACATCGTACAACTGCTTGCAAGAATAGGAAAACCACAGAGACGTCAAAAAACGTTAATTTTACTAGACGGAAAAATAATAATTAAAAGAATGAAATACTGAAGACGCTAAAACTGAACAGCAACAAATAGAAAATATGGAGGCTATAAATACTACGCATGGCTAATAACACGAGTATTACAAACAAACTAGGAAAGGATCTTACACACTGGGAAAAAAGCAAAAAGGAGAATACAATAAAGAAATACCAAAGTATACACATTGACAGATTCCGACACTGAAGACTCAGAAAAAAGATAGGCGAAGCGATGATCATTAACGGAAACCTAAGAAGCATCTCACAAACACCTATACTACCCATGTTCCTACACCATGCGTCATGTGACTCTCGCTTCTGGTAACAAGCATGCCCCAAATCCAATCCGGTGTATGATCGGTTCGGCGTTATAGGAAGTGGCAGCAATGCCTACCGTACACTGGTTAATCAATCAATCAGACCCTACTTTCGGATACTTACTTACGGACTGGCACGCAATGTATTCATTATCATGTTATCAGTCATAGGGTCAGTCTGATTATTAATTACATGCATTGGTCTTGGCTTAGCAATACTTGCAGTATTGTTTAAAATATAGTTAATATTTACAGTTTTAAAACAAGTATTTCTATCTTGACGTCTTCTATTAAACTCGCTGGCTGCTTTTGTCTACGATTAAACAAATTATTTCAACTTTTTCAGCCACTTTCATTTTAAGTCAATAATATGTAAAAGTACAGAAAATGGTAAATATTATACCTAGTATCTTGACATTGTCAAGCAAACTAATAAAAAATTATATTGTTTGCCACAGCACCCGAAGACACAATTATTTAATTTTACCTACATTAGCAATTACTCAATCAGTAAACATTACGTATAATAAATATAAAACTTGACTAGCGGACGCTTATAAAGTTTTGTCTGTTATGTTTTGTTAATTTCTTGATACTAAAGTAATATTAGTGCATTTGTAAAAATGACTACTTGATATTTTAACTACTTGCGTGTTGGTACTAAAAATTAATATTTTTTCATAAACATTCCTACGGCTAATTTCTTAACGACGTTTTTCGATTAAACAAAGTCTACTATGTTTTTTAAATTTTAACATTTTCCCACCGTTCTCTCTAGACCACAGAGCGACCTAGACGAAACAGTCTTTTAAGGCAAAAAACTAATTAATTTTTTGACTGCATAACTGACAAAAATGTGGGCTTGATCTGAAAAAACTGAGGAAGATACGAGGGTGTGTAGGCAAAAGGCGAACCACACTGTATATGACTATTATTTATCTCATTATTATCTCATTATTTATCGTACTTAAAACCTATACATGAGTTTCAATTTGCGCTTGTAATGATGGCATCTGGACAATATCTTTCTTTTTGTGGCCAAAGGCTTCGGCTCTTGCAGGGGTGAAGTTTACGTACTGTTACTAATATATTTATATTATAATATATTTATTTATATACAAGTTTAAGGTCAGTATCCCTTATTTTTACCACTATTACCTTGCTTTTAAATTATATTTACTGACTTTTACCAGTTATTATAAATTCTAATTAGGGTAATGTTAATGTTTCAATCACTTGGCGTCCCTGATTAAACAGTGCGTTTTCCTTGGTTCATTAAGATCTCCGATCCACGACTATTACCATGAGCTTGCTGAATTTAAACTGAAAAAAAATATATTAACGTTAACATCTGTAACTTCTTAACAAACACATAAGTGGGCGTTATACGATCGCACAAAAGATTTTAAAGATTTAGATTTTTATCAGTAATGCGTTGTTTATGTTATTGACATCTGAGAAGAAATGATAATAGAACAGGGGATAAAGAAATTAGTAGACAGTGAAAAATAGATCGCATTTCTAATGAGACCGTGTCTAGACTAAAATTGAAACAGAAAGTTGAATATGCACAATTCCAGCACTGGTGTTGTAATAGTTATTAGTACAACCTTTCACTCGTGCTCGCCTCACCTTCAACTTCAAACTAGAGTGATAGTCCAATAAATCTGTCGAAAATATCGCGTTTTTTTGCAAAAATTATTAACAGCAAACCAAGGTATGTAAAATATCGGAAATTTTCCGAAGAATTCAATGAACTATTTTTAAAACAAATGACGAACTTGCGTCCTCTTCAAAATGGCGGCCAAAGTTTGCAAAAAACAGTTTTTTTGCGTTAAAAAAAAAGTTGGCGCTGCACAAAAAAAAGTTTAATAGCAGAGTTGTGTAACTTTTTAATGCGGATCGAGCCGGCCCAGTCCGATCTTAGAAAATTGCAAAATTATTTAGTTATTGCAAAAAAGACATTAAAAATAGCATTTTTTTGAAATACCTGTATCTCCGTGAAGAAAATATATTATTTAACGAAACTCAGTGAAAGCATAGTCCAAGATATATCGAATACTAGCATTTTTACAGATTTTCAAAATATTCCAAATTTCTTGCAGAAATCGATTTTTTCGAAAAAAACACGTTTTTTTCAATGTCCAATAGCTCATACAGGTCTTCATATTTTTATATCGGACTAGTCCGAAAAGTTTCTTCAACAGTTGCGCTAACCTGTGTAATTATTGCGCATATAACGAAGCGATCCCTAATATGCGAAAAATCGGTCAAAAAATCGATAATTTTTTTTACCCCAAAAAACTTTGAATATTTTTGACATTTTAAATTATATTGGAACACCATTATTGCCAATGGAGAGCTGGCATTTTTCTACAAATTTACAAAAAAAAAAAAAAATTGCCCTCGGACTCTGGAGCCGAGATAATTTTTTTTTTTAAGAAATTCTTTTGGCGCCATTTTTTAATGTAAAGGGCTGAAATTTGCAGTGGTTATTGTACAATACTTATATTTTCAATAAAAAATCTTCGCAACTTGATCGGCCGTTGCTGAGCATTGCAAATTCAATGAAACTCGGAGCTCGATGCTGTGGCGTACGCCTGCAGCTGCCGAAAACACGGCATAAAATGTTCAAATGTGTGTTCAACGTGTGACGATGAAATTTGCTCAAATATTGAGGAGAGCAGAGTCGTCGCTGATGATATCGACGAAGAAATAGACGAGCCAAATGTCACAGAGACTGAGCTAGAAAGAGATGAATTTTCAAATGATGATAACGATAATGATGATTGTGATGACGATAATGCGGAAATAATATTACATGACGTTTACCGTGACAGCAGTAGTGGTAATGAAGACGAGTCTCCTATTAAAAAGCAAAAGAAAAAAAAATATTGATGCAACGTATTCTACAAAAACAAGTCGAATACATAAATGAGACATAATAAAATTTTGATGTTTCTTTGGTAATGTAACAAATGTAATAATGCGTAAAGGAATTAAAATTACTTGCCATACAATAGCACGATTTCGTAGATAGTTTGGGACGATATTTGACAAACCCCAAAATGTTATCGAGGCGAGCGATGTACTATTAGATTTTTTCAGCCATAGGTATGAAGTAATCTGTAGTAAATTTGCTAAATCGGAAATATTTTATTACCAGTAAAATACCTCTCATAAACTGATAAAAATCCGTTACGATCGATGTCATCGTCAAATTGCTTTTTATTAGAAATGTAACAAACGCGCGGATAATTAAATGAGGTGAATGTGTAAAATAATCAAATCATAAAGGGGGTAATTGATTACAAGAATTCCCCAAACTGCACATTAGGTAGGAACTAGTTGCTTTTTCCTTTTCTAAGTCCACTCGTAAAACAAATAGGTTTTTTAATAATAGGTATAATTAGCTAGCTTAGATGTAGAATATTTTAAATTGTTTAAATGGACGTGTTATACTGAAGGGAAGCCAATTTGGCCACAGTTACTAAAGAGAACGCCACTTGCCACTCGAGTACTATGTCGGTACATAATTTCTACTATAGAGGACGCAACCTTCCGGATGACTTGATGCCTCTAAAAAGAGGCGGACTTTCATTCATTGATCTAGATTGCTTTGGGGTGGATAAGGACCACTAACTAAAAATTGACAAGGATAATCCCGTCTGGAAAGAAAGACACTTTCCGATCAGCTACTGGTGGTGTGACATCCGCCTACTTTTATCGGGATAACTTTAGTATTCCCGGGTATAGGTATTTGCATTTTTGAGCTTCTGTTATAAAATTTAACTTCATGTCATCAGATTCCTCAAATTAAACGTTACCTCGTTCATATTGTCACTGGCAACTGGCGTTTCTGCACTAGTTTATAAAGAAATAATTAACTTCATGCTAGTTAAGGCTATTGTATTTTTTGGCCCTTCTGGCAATCAGTTTGAATTTGAGTGTAAATGATTTTTTCCTTTAACAAAGTAATTTTTCTTGCTTAAGTTCGAGACTACGGTCCAATTTCCTTATTTGTTTATCTTTTAAGTTGCATTTTCTTTTGTTTTAATTTAAGTATTAATTATTGCTGTTCTATTTTTCAAACTGATTGTTCTTTTGTAACGTGTTCTTTTATCCGTTTTCAGCCCTTTACTTAAAAAAATGGCTCCACTAGAATTTCTAAAAAAAAATTATCTCGGCTTCAGAAGGTCGGAGAGCAATTATTTTTTTTGTAAATTTGTAGAAAAATGCCAGCTATCTATTGGCAATAACGACATTGCAATATAATTTAAAATCTCAAAAATATTCAATTTTTTTTGGGGTAAAAAAAATTATCGATTTTTGACCGATTTTTCGCATATTAGGGATCGTTTCGTGATATGCGCAATAATTGCACAGGTTAGCGCAACTGTTAGAGAAACTTTTCGGACCGGTGCGGTATAGAAATATGATGGCCTGTATGAGCTATTGGACATTGAAAAAATCGCGTTTTTTTCGAAAAAATCGATTTTTGCAAGAAATTTGCAATATTTTGCAAATCTGTAAAAATGTTCTTATTCGACATATCTTGGACTACGCTTTCACCAAGTTTCGTTAAAGAATATTTTCTCTTCACGGAGATACAGTTATTTCAAAAAAATGCGATTTTTAACGTCTTTTTTGCAATAACTAATTAATTTTGCAATTTTCGGAGATTGGACTGGGCGGGCTCGATCTGTATTAAAAAGCTACACAATTGTGCTGTTAAACTTTTTTTTGTGCGACGTCAACTTTTCTTTTTCAACGCAAAAAACTGTTTTTCGCAAACTTTGGCCGCCATTTTGAAGAGGACGCAAGTTAGTCATTTGTTTTAAAAATAGTTCATTGAATTCTACGGAAAATTTCCGATTTTTTGCATATCTCGGTTTGCTGTTAATAATTTTTGTAGATAAAATCCCTCACTTACTGGACTATGAATCAGGATAGGTATATTGAATGAGTTATCTTATGACCACATTTCAAAATGCATGTCAGTGTCATTATCAGGTCTGGCAATTAGTATAATATATTTGTTTCTGCATAAATGTCAACCTCCATGTTCAGAGACCCATGATGAACAACAAATAATCATCTTAAATATTTTGTAAATCTCTTTGTATGCATGGTCACTTCCGTATGTTTCATTTTCGTCTTCATAAACTTCGACGCACATGAATGATTGAAAATCGATTTCTATGTGGTAATACAAGATTTTCTTTGTGTCATGCAACTTTGTAAATGATTGTACCTGACAACTAAAGCAAATTAGGAAATATTGGCATATAACTTTTGAGATTATTTGTTCTCTAAACTCTAAAAAATGTTGTGCTCTTGAATTCTCAACTCTACGATAGTTTTGGTATTTTTCATTATTTTTAAGTTTGACAACATTTTGTTTAATGTTCCGTGCACGACGGCCTTGAGAACTTTTTAAAACATTTTTCTACTACAAAAAGCCTACCAAAAAATAAAAATTCTCAGGATCTTTTCCCAGCTCTTGCCTCTATCACTTCCACATCCACGAAATGGAGTGCAAGTATAGTAATCGTAAGAAAAATTTCAAAATTTTTTGTTGTTGAAATGGATTTAAAATGTCACGAAACGTCGAGATTTTAAATTGGGCGAAAACATTTTTCTGTCTGTCTGTCTGTTTTCTTGTACACGTTTTCGGATTAAGATATTGGCTTGAAATTCTGTACACATATGTATTATAACGAGAGGAACTGGATTGTTTTTTGAAGATATCCAGTGAAGGATTGGGGGTTAAATAGGGGTAAATAGGGGAAAATAAGTAAAGCAAGCTGGAGTACAAATACTTGGGATTTGGTGTATAGAAGTCACGGCCAAGATTTTTTATATTATTTTCTCTTATTATTTTAACCCTTAATTGCATGATTTTTTTCAAAATTCTGAATTGATGTCTTAAAAAAAAATTGAGTAATTTTGAGGTACATATTGCTTAAAGAATACTTGGAAACACTTTTCTCAAAAATCCTTTATTAAAAACAAAAAAAAATACATGTTGTACATCTACAACAGTGTGTAAATATATAAGTATAGTATTATAATAAACCTTATTTACATATTATTGTGAAACTTTCTAAAACAGTTATTAGTTTTATTGAATGAAACATAGCGTAACTCCGCATTTATCGCATGCCACTTGCGAATAACCTGTACATTTTGGGAATTTACATCTGTTCCTGGTAGACCATATAGGCCAGTGGCTCACTTGATCTAATCGTACGTCACTTGGAGGTACATGTTGTGTTGGTCCATTGCACTTTTTAATTGCCATCATTTCTTCCACAGATGTCTGACTTGGACGGCCACGTTTCACCCCAATACCTTGACCTACTTGACAAAGACATACGGCAACTTCTTGCTTAAATTCAAACAATGACATTTCTGGCATAGATACCGTTCCTCTTTTTACAGCACTAATTCGTCTGTATAACATCCAAGCATTTGATACTGTCATATCTAATAAATGGTAAAAGAGTCTTATATACCACTTTTTACTTTTGATACGAATTTTATGTCTAGCAATGAAGCTGTCGATCAAATCTACTCCGCCCATATGGCGGTTATATTCTTTTATCACATGCGGGCAACTTATTTCTTTAGAAGTTTTTGACACTTTGTCATATCTTTTGACTGTTGATATTGGCTGTTGTCCAGCAAAAGTAGACAGCAAAGTAACAATTTTGTTGTCTTTCCAAACTAAAGAGCTGATATCCACGGTTTCGTATGTTCCAACGTATTCATAACTGGTACCTCGATCATTTTTTTTCATATCTTTGTCCGTAGGCAGCTTGCAATTTATTATTCTATTTCTTCTTACTGTACCAAGACTGTAAATTCCATTTTTTGCCAGGTATGCCAAAAGACCTAGGGAGGTATAGTAATTATCAAAATATACCCTATAGTTTAGGTTCCTAGGAATTATCCGGGCCAGGCGAACAACTACATTTGAGGCTGCTCCTAAATCGGGTTCGTCCTCGATGATTTTATTTTCTTGACCTGAATATATTTCATATGCATATGCAAATCCGCCGACTCCACATAAAACATATAGCTTGAAACCCCACTTATGTGGTTTCAACGGTAGGTATTGCTTCATGAAATGACGAATTTTAGTAGAACATAATTGTTCGTCTACAGAAAGTGCGGACTCCAATGGAACAGACGAAAATTTTTTATTTAGGTGGTCCATAAGGGGCCTTAGTTTATGAAGCCGGTCATGATTTTGGTGATCTTTGGGCAAGTGTTTTTCGTTATCATTAAAATGTAAAAATTGTTTTATTTTTTCAAATCTGTTTATGGTCATTGTTTTTTTAACAATCTCAACTCCTATGTCAGTTGCCCAGTATGTACGGATAGTTGGAAGTCCTACCAGAGATGTAAATAATAATATTCCGATATATTGCCTAAACTCAGTACACGTGAGATTCAGTGGTCTGTTAACATCAACCTGATGAGCATAAAGGTTTGATTCCTGCACAATCTTATCAATGATATCTACTGAAAGAAAATACTTGAAACATTCATAGGGTGTAGTTAAATTTAAGAGATCTTGAGGCAAAGATTCATCTCCCCTAAACGACAATTGAACCTCATTGAGAATCAGGTTTTTCTGTTTCCAGACTATATCTACCTTTTTCTTCCTTTTATTTACAGCCTTATCAGCTTTACCAACATCTGCAACAACTGAATTTTCCGATGGTTCCCCCTGCTCTGTGTCAGTTAAATCTTCCTCGTTTTCTTCTTCCGAAGTATCAATTCTATCAGCATTTCGATCTAATAATTCAGGAATGTATTCTGGATCAAGCAAGCTGTCCGTGTCTGAAAAATCGCAACCATCTTCACTGAAATCACTAAAATTGTCTAGTATATGTTCCAATTCAGCCTCAGTTAATATTTTTGATCCCTGCGCCATATTCTGGAACAACATACACATACATTGTAAAAATTTTACCTTGGAAGAAAAATAATAAAAATATACACAAGATGCAGTAGTTGCATAATGTTGTATTTATACAACACGTTTATTGCAGCTTGCTACATATTGTTGTATATGTACAACATTCATATTTTTGATCAGATAAATTATCCCAATATTTGTATTTACACCAAATGATAAAATATGTGTTATACTAACCTTTTAATATCCTCCACTATTTTTTTTACAATTATTCAACACTTTACACAGCTTAGAACACGAATGAAATAATATAGGTTATGCGCGTCTGTTTACATGCGGAGATGACCACAGTTTGAACTACAAATTCATAATGCGCAAACTCATCTTATTTTGCTTCGCTACTATGTTACAGTAATACAACATCATGCACGTATCGTAGTTTAACGTTTCATGGGTATCATAAACGAGAGAAAATCAGTATGTTGTACTTCTACAACGACATGCAATTAAGGGTTAAGTCCCCCCCACCACCCCCACTCAACTATTAAAATGATTGATAAAATAAAATTGACATTTTTACTTTAAACTTGGTACAGGTATGTATCATATCGACATATGTAATTAGATTTTATTTTGAGATGATTAAGTTGAAGGGTTGGTGGTTAATTAGGGGTAACTAAGGGAACATAAGTAAAGCAAGTTGGTAAGAGTACAGACACTTGGAATTAGTTTTATATACTGGAAGCGAAGGTCTTAGATTTTTTTATAATATTTTTAAACCTCCCACCACCTCCTCTGCATTATTTTAAGGATTGATGATATAAAGTTGAGACATTACTTGACATTTGGTACACGTATGTAGTGTAAAGGCATCTGATTGAGATGATTCCGTTTCCCAATTTACATTGGGGAAACTAAGTAGAGCAAGCTAATAAGAGTCCAGGAACTTCATTTTTGGCGTCATGCTGGAGGTCAACATCTCAGATTCAGTGCCGGTGTTAGCAATATCGGCACTCCGGGCGAGATATCTACGACACCCCCTCTCTGCTCTTCAATAGTAGATAAATAGTAAAGAAGAAAGTAAATAACATAGGCACACAATAAAAAAAGCTGTCAATTCCACAGATCAAACCAATCATTTCCGGTGTATTTGGGCTTGCTGAATCCGAATCCGGTGTCAGTTTTGCCCCACCACGTCACAATTTTTTTATCCTAAAAAAAAAACAGTAAGATAAATTGCAAAAATTGCATTTCTCTAACTGCTTTTTGAGGATAAAAAAAATTGTGAAGTGTTGGGGCAAAGCTGACACCGGATTCGGATTCAGCAAGCCAAAATACACCGGAAATTATTGGTTTGGTCTGTGAAATCAACGACTTTCTTTTTTGGGGGCACAGGCACACAGAAAAAGTTGTCGATTTCACGGACCAAACCAATCATTTCCGGTCTACTTTGATCTGAAAAAACTCAGGTGGACGCGCGTGGGTTCATAGTGTGTCGAATTCGGTGACAGACGCGTGTTTCGTGTCTCCTACAAGATTTCGAGATAAATGCGGATAAAGTGGCAACAGAACGTCGAAATTGCATTGAATTAAAGCGTAAACAGTTCTGCATTGATTGATATAAATTAGCACGAATCTGGCTATTTCATATAGTTGACATTTGATTAAATTATATAGGTTGAATAAAGCAACAAAAAAGAGTAGATATAAAGAACCCAAGAAAGTTTACTGCTTGACCGTAAAATCTATACCTGGATCCAGTCCTTTCTTCAAGTGGGTGTTATAAAATAAGCAACAACCAACCAGATGTGAATAAAACAGATACGTTTTTGTTTGCTTTATTTTAATTTAGTTTAGCTCATTAATGAAGTCTATTTCTTTATTTATATTGAAAGAATTAGAAATTAGAAATAAAAAGATATTTATTTATTGGTTTGTTAATCCTTGTCGCGGGACAGTTTATTACGCAACAGAGAAAAAAATAGGTAATGGAGTTAGGGGGCGGCAGTTGAAAGTAATTACTGTAAATTGAAACCGATTGTTTCAAAGAATCGACATACCTACAGGGTGAGCAAACTATCCCTTTGGCCCTTTTTTCTCATAACGCGCAAAAAATATTGTTACCGCGAGATAGAGCTGTTCCCAGCAACTTCACCGTAAATGGATATTTACTTGTGGAACGGTTAATAAATAAAAAAATAAAAAATAAAAGCTGCCAGATTCAGACACAGAAAGAAGCATGGAAACTGAAAAGAGGCATTTCGCAAACACCTCCACACCCCAGTCGATGATGACAAATGGAAACTTAATAGAAGCATGGAAACTTAAAAGAGGCATCTCACACACACCTACACTTTCCATCCTGCATTCCCACCCCATGCGTCATGCGGCTCTCGCTGAATAAGATACATGAAAAACTTTGTATGGGTGGGTAAGTACTACCACAGACTTACAGGGAGCCACTTTTCTTATAAGCAAAATTTGCCCGCGTCATGGAATTTTACCGGAAGTGACGTCACAATGGGGGGATGCGGGCAAATAAGAAGAGGCAGCCTATTTTTTTTAATAACTAGAAGACTTGTACTTTAACTTAAAAAAATAATAAATCATCTATTCGATGACTTAAGTAAACAGGAAAAAAAAACTTTAATCTCAGGGTTGCGGGTAAATTAAGCTTGGCAGCCCACTACAATCCTATTGTATAACTCAAAACTTATATTTTGACGTAAGTATTATTCATGTATTCGATGACATAAAAAATCGTGACCGGAAGTGACGTCAGAATTCCATGACGCGGGCAAAATTTGCAAAAATGAAAAGTGGCTCCCTGTATGTCTGTGGTAGTACTTACTCACTCGTATAAAGATTTTCATGTATCTTATTCATAGGAAATCTATACAGCCGGCTCTCCACCTATCTCCAATGTCCAACCCATCGCACAGTGGGAAACTTAGCACTTCTTTTGGGCAAAAGTCCATTTGACGCACAGTTGTTAACCGATTTAAATAATTTTTTTTTGTATAATCGTAAATGATTCTAGTTTACCCTCCGATTGCTACAACTTAAATATCTTTTCTTCTGATGAACGTATCGGACCCAATATCGGAACATCAGCGCGCTGATGTAATCATATATATATAATGTAATTAAAAATAGCTATTATTTAAATTAAAAACGCAGGTAAGGTAAAGAAGTAACCAAATTTCAGTTTTAAAGCTAAAAAAGCATAAGAAGTTGGAAGTACAAGAAGCCCATAGATATGCAACCTCAAAGTTGCCTATCTGCTCCTTAATTGCAAACACAAATATATCTATTATATTTTATATACCTAGCTTGAATTTAACGTCATTCTTGAGTAAATCTTCTTATTTTTTATATTTGTTATACTTTTTAAAATTAATTTTATTCACACATGCAATTAATTAAACAACTTAGAGTAATAAATTATATATCGAAAAGGTACTGAAAACCTGTATGTTCCGATATTGGATCAGGTACGTTCATCAGAAGAATAGGTGTTTAAATTGTAGCAATTGGAGGGTAAACTAGAATCATTCACGAGTATTTAAAAAAAAAGAATATTCAAATCGCTCAATAACTGTGCGTCAAATGTACTTTTGTCCAAAAAAGTGCTAAATTTCCCACTGTGCGTCGTATGTAGCCACTTCGGCGGTATATAAAACATCCGAGATTTGTTTCCGGCACGCGGTTTGGCCGTCCCTTGTGCGTGTTCGACGGACGGCCAAGCTGCGTGTTGGAACGAACCTCCATGGATGCCCGGAATCGACAGCAATGCCCACCTCACGCTGGCAAATCAATCAATCAAAAAACTCAAGTGGATACGTGAAGAATTGTAGTCCGTAGAGTGTTCCTGGACATGCAGCTCTACTAGCATAGATGTGTAACAATTTTCAACAGTAATTTCAGAAATGAATAAAAAATCAAAACAATAAAAACATGATATCAATTTATAGACTAAATTATTCTTTTATCATAAAGCTGTTTTTGAAATCGATTCCCAGCAGAATTTAGGAGGGATTTCCATTAAACGAGAGGATAAGTCGCGTTTTTTAGGAATTCTTATTGGGAAAACTATTAGACAAATCATTTTCAAGCAGTTTTGCCCCACCACGTCACAATGTTTTTCTGTCAACAAAAAAATAATTAGAGAAATGAATGGTTTGGTCCGTGGAAACGCCAACTTTTTTATTTTTGTGTGCCTGTGTAATTATTTATTAATTGAAATTACTGTTTTTTCCTGACCTTCCTATGAGAAAATTCACTTATTAAGTCAGCGAAGTCCATGTTTTCCGCAATTTCATTTTCGATTAATAAAGTTGCTAAGTTAATTAATCTAGATTGAGATATTGTCGGTACCAGAAAGGTTTTTATCAGCTTGAGCTGATTTTGACCCAGCAATTAGTTTTAATTTAAGATCATCGAAGAGTTTGAGAAGTTCTGCTTTTTCTGGAATCCTTTTATTATACAAAAAAGACCAAGATTCTGAGTAATCATTTAACTGTACAAATCTTCCATTGAGTGCTATTAAGGTAGTGTCCAGAAGTTCAACTTCAAAGGGTATAGCAGAATAAGCATGGTAAAACGGCCCCAGAAACATTTATACCTAATTCAGCGTCAATAGATCGACAATGGGAAAAGAAATGTTTTCCTAGAGTTGTAGCCCCCTGGTGCCACTGGTAGCTTCTGTAGCCTAATATTTATAATTTTTCGTTTTCATCCTTTGTCTTTGCAAGTTGTGCGTTGATTATTATGAAACAAATAGAGAATGTAGATATGATTTAAGTACATCTTAGGAAAAAAAATGTGCTGCTTTTGTCGCCCCTTTCATATTAAAAGAAAATGTCGAAGAAATAAAATAATTATTTATTCAGGAAAATAATGATTCACGTAAACAAAATTTTTACCAAAGATAGACTGCTATGGGTAGTTTATTATCAATTTTTTTCAAATTTTTAGAAGCGGTGCGCCATACAAAAAAATATATATATAAACTCTTACGACGCAATGTTTCGTGATGCTCACCATTAAAACTTTATGTATCCATATTTCTTAAGTTTTATTCGTTCGGATACTGCCACTGTGGAAGAGGTTGACAATCCCCAAAAAGTTGGCAAGTAATCGTAATATAAATATCACCACCACCATGGTTGCTTGTCTTATTATTAATTGAAACGTAAATTGGCACAAAAAATTGTACAAGAAAATTTTTCAAAATGTTCACTTTTACTACAACCTGCGTATGTTGTTTACGTTGATACTATATATACAGGATGTCCCACTTAACACTCCCGTGACAATTTTCTTGATAACTAAAACAATATTTGAGATTTGTAAAAAGTGTTCACTAGAACATATGACTTCAGTTTTTAGTAAAAACGATATTTCTATAAATTGAACGGTATAGGTGGCGTTCCGATGCAAAAACATTTTTCAATCCCAGGAAACTTGAAAAAGGGGTGCATTGAAATAATACATTGTAAATACCTTTTATAATACGAACAATTGTCGAAACATCAGAGGGCTTCGAGATACTTGAAGTTCAATATATTTTTTTAAGTAACAAGAATGCTATTTTGAAATACTTTTTAAACATGCATTTAGAAAATAAGTCCTTCTTCATGAAAAATTTGAAATAATGTAATTTTTATCATGTTTTCAAATTGATAATAGCTAATAAAACAATCATGTATACTATTTATTTAAAAAAAGTTATGACGATCTTTGTTATTTAACAAATTGTATTTCAATGAGATGTTTCGAAAACCAATGATTTTCCGAAAATTGATCGTGTTACAAAAGTTGCTTACAATGTATTGTTTCATCATATGCGTCCCTTTTCAAGGTTCCTGCTATCGAAAAATGTTTTTGCATCCCAACGTCACCTATGCATTAATTTATAGAAAAATAATTATAACTGAAAGTTGAAGTCACATATTCTAGTGGAACACTTTTTACAAAATTCAAATATCTGTTTTAGTTATTAAGAAAATGGCCCCTGGAGTTTTAAGTGAGATATCCTGTATATTTACTTAAAATTTCTTTTTACTTCCCTCGCATACCGAAGCGAAGTATTGTATTCGAGAAAAATCACCCTCCGAGATTTTTTCGGATTTTGACGTTTCAGATCACGTAGATTACGAAAATAAGGTTTCTCAATTCCGTCAGTCTGTCTGTCTGTCTGCCTGTCTGTCTGTTGGTGCATTAACTAAAAAGCTACTTGACGGAGGGCAGTCAAATTTGGTAGGTAGTTGACGCTATTGTCAGCGAAGAAATGGTTAAACGTTCACTGGAAAATATACAGGGTGGACCGTCTAAAAGGAATAAATAATGAAGATATTTTAATTTTGCTCAAATTTAAAATTTCCACGTTTCATGACACGCTAAACCTATTTCAGAAAAAAAAAATATTTTGAGAATTTTTTTCACCAACATGAAAAATTTTTTACCACTAAAATAGATGGAAATTTTTTTCTTTGTTCAAATTTAAAATTTGCACGTTTCCATGGCATTCTAAACCTATTCAAACAAATTTTAAAAAATTTGAATTTTTTTTTTAATCTATTTATCACTACTTCCTATAGAATAGATGAAAACATTTATTTGTTCAAATTTAATATTTCCACGTTTCATGATATTCCAAACCTATTTCGGAAAAAAAACATTTTACCACTGAAATAGATGGAAAAATTTTTCTTTGCACAAATTTAAAATTTCCACGTTTCATAGCATTCTAATCCTAAAAAAAAAAAATTAGAACATTTTTTCAGCATTTTTGAAAAAATTTTGCCAATAAAATAGATGGAATTTTGTTTTTTTGTTCAAATTTAAAATTCGCTCGTTTCCATGGCACTCTAAACCTATTCAAACAAATTTTAAAAATTTTGAAAAAGTTTTTAATCTATTTATCACTACTTCCTAAAGAATATATGAAAATTTTTATTTTGCTAAAATTTAAAATTTCCAGTTTCATGATATTCCAAACCTATTTCGGAAAAAAAAAATTTGTAACATTTTTTTATCATTTTGGAAAAAAAAAAATTACCATTGGTAAGTATAGATGGAAAAAAATTTTTTTGCTCAAATTTAAAATTTTCACGTTTCATGACATTCTAAACCTTCCGGAAAAAAACTTTGAACATTTTTTTACCAACATTTTTGATAAATTTCAAAAAAATGAAATATTTTTAACCACCACTATACTTTCACTCCACTACGTGAATGTGGAATTGAAAATATGACAAATGGCAATAATATTTGGCATGTGGACCTATTATACTTTTATTGAAAAATGTACAGGGTGGTCATCCCAACAAATAATTCAGTCACGGTGGACATTTGTAAAGGTATTTGCACAAGCCTTCCATATTTTGGCACCTGTTATTTAGTATTGAAATTTTGCTGTTGGATGAGCACTCTGTATGTTTTTTTCACCAAAACTTGTCATGTTTTCTTTGTAATAATATTGATAACTGTATTCCGTTTATCATTTTCAATGTCATTTCGTAATTACTAATTTTTTAGAGTGACCGCCATGCACAAATAAAGAGGGAAGTTCTGTGTAAATACGTTTACCGATTTTTTATTTCTATAGATAATTTAGTATCAACGTAAATAACAAATGCAGGTGGCAGTAAAAGTGAAAATTTGTAAAAATTTTCTTGTACGATTTCTTGTGTCAACAATTTACGTTTCAATGAATAATAAGACAAACAATCATAATTGGGTGGTGATGTTTATATTACGATTACTTGATCAAATTTTTGGGGATTGTCAACCGCTTCTAAAAATTTGAAAAAAACTGACAATAAACTAATAACAGTGGTGTATTTTTGGTAAAAATAGTGTGTACGCGAATCATTATTTTCTTGAATAAAGCATTATTTGTTTTTTCAATATTTTTTTTAATATAAAAGGGGCAACAAAATTAGCACAAATTTTTTCTTAAAATGTACTTAAATCAAATCTACATTCCCCATTTTTTTCATAATAATTAACGAACAGCTTGCAAAGATAAGAAATGAAAACCAAAAATTATATTTATTAGGGTATTAGGGGTTACCAGTGGCGATAGGGGGCTACAACTCTGGGAAACATTTTTTTCCATTGCCGATCTACTGATGCCAAATTAGGACCACACGCTTCTGGGGCCATTTTACCATGCTTATTCTGCTATACCCTTTCTTTTCTGGAATTTGGACAGGCTCATAGTGGACAATTTCACCAACCTGGCATTTAATACGTCTCATTTGCCTTCTACGCCTCTTCTTCTCTGGCGCGCTGGGCGGTCGCCCAACCGCGCCCTACCCTAACGCCGCTACTGTTCAAATTTTTTTACATCTGCCTCAAATATTATTAATAATCTATGACCAGTTATTTCCACATACTAGAGTGAAAACATAGTAAGAGAACTGGGCTACATTAGGCATTTAGCCAATATTTTTATATGGAAAATATTTTGATTTTATTATTTCGTGTCAATTTATCTAAGTATTTCTTTATCTTGTGGTTTTAAAAGATGGTAAATGTGCGGTTCAAAATACAATTTTAAATAACAAATCATGTCGCTATAATTAAATGAGCGTATGCTTTGAAAATGTTAATTCTGTCAACTAGGTCTTTGTCGGGTAATCCCAATATGTTAATTAGACTTAATTAAAATGCCTCGATGACTCTTAACTTTCTTTTGTATTTTTGAACATTGTGTTAGATAATGTTTTTGAAACTGTCGTATTCTGTAATCTTGCATTGGGCACATATTAAGATGTTAAGTAAATACTTTATACACCATCAACGTATTTTGAAGTACAAAGGATGGCATGTGCCTTACAGTCTAAGTTGCATTATATATGACCTGAGGTGAGTAGGTGCCTAACAAATTTAAATATTATGTCACGGAACATCTAGAAACGGAAATGGTATGTTTTATTTCGTATATATATATGCCACGAAACTGGGGAGTCTTTGAGATATTAAACGAGGGACAACATAACTTCTTTATCAACACCGTCATATTAGTTATACCCAATTTCGCTTCTTTACCAACGCTTTGTTTAATAATTACTAGTGCAAGGAATGGCCAATTTTTCTTAAAAAAAAATATTTTATTTACCACTACTTAAGAATGTACTAATATTTGAAATATCAACTTTTCATTCACCCACAAGTTCTTCGAGGTAATAAATATTTTCATCTATAGTTGTCTGCATTCGTTTAATACACATACGAAAGGCAATAAAAACCAGCCATCCAAATATCAAAGACAGCGCTATTGCCTGTCGATAACATACTACAGAGCCGTATTTCAAATTATTGCGTATTAGAATGAACAAAATAATATGCTAGAGGTTTAAAAATCGCATTTTTAATGATGTTTCATCTATTAAGTAATACATTATATTTTTTATGTAATCTAGTCTAGAAAAATTCAGTATGCTCGGGCTCCCTATAATATATTAGCTCGGTCGCGGTCGGCACCTTTGAATTTTTTATGTGCAGTAAGAATATGGCGTGAACTATACCTGTTATATTATGTATTAATTACTCAACTGCTTTTGAACAACTAACAGTATCGATATACAAATATTGCGATTTATAATAACACACTAATAACACACAAGCGATTTATTAAAACTCACTTCTTACAGCCAATCACCTTTAACTTTATGCCTAGCCTGTCCAATCGATGTAACGCACAAAATAAAACAGAGCGGTCCATTATTATTGAGGGGAGGAAGGTGATATGACGTGTTTGAATAGTTTCGACCTTGTCAAATCAAGTTAAGTAATAATTGTGCCATAAATTATGAATTCAGTGTGTGATGATGAACTATTATGTTAATAGAGGCGGGTACAATTTAAGCTGACTTGTGTCATGGCCGCTAAAACGTCTGAACTAAGATTTTATTTCATACATAAAAAATGCCAGTAGTTCTCAAACAGTTCTTTCCTATAACAGGAATGATGTCGATAAATAATTATAAAAAAATAGAAAGGTGTTAAATAATAAAATGTTAAGATTACTAATTTAGTAACTTTAGTTAGTTGGCTGCATATGGGAAAGAATTGTATTATTCACATTTCTAAAAAAATCTACTGGAGGTTCGTTTATGCATGTCCGACAACAAAAAATTACATTTTGACACATGTCGTGTAATCACTGGTTTGACAGGACTGTAAAAATAGTTGACGGTGGCACCGAAAAATGGGTCAAATTGTTAAGATATCGAAACATTTTATTAAGGAAAAGTGTATAGAATACAACAAGGACCCCATAATATATCAATTTTGAAGCAGATGTGAGGAAAATGAAAAAGTGCAAATTTTACCCCTACCATTAATTATTATATGAAAAACCACAAATTCTTGTGTCTATTTCACAAATATTTGATTAGTTTTGCCAGAAACTTTATGTATTTTAGTTAAATAATGGTATTTGCATGTAAAAAAAGAAATGAACCCCCAATATCGCATTTTTTAGAAATCTCAATAATACAAATTTTCCCATATGAGCCAACTTTATGGCCGACACTGCATGTATATAGGGTCGGGCACAAATTAAACTGATAACAAAAAATGAATTGCCTAATTCAGTCAATAACAACGAGTTATTAGAAAAAGAAATCAAAGACTAATATTGTTACAATCCGGCAAGAACCACAGGGGGGGTATGAGCATTTCTTGCCAGGAAAGGGTAGAATCGTAGTTTTAGTAGGGGAAATGATTTTAGTACAAATAAAATATTGCATATAATAAAAAAAATCTGAAATCTCTATGAGAATAACGAAAATAAATTATTTTTCTATTAGCGGTATAATAAATAAATATTCTGGTTGACAAAATATATATTAAATAAATTAACAATAATTTTAAGACCAATGAATTAAAACAATTCTAAAAGAACAACGTATTGGCACGTTTTCATAAACACTAAAACCCTTGAACACTACACTTGAACACCACACTTCACAATTTACGACATATTTTCATAAACAATACAACATTAGACTTGAACAATCTGCTCGACGCACGTTTCACCATTCGTGTATTAATATATAATGTAAGAAAGCCGATTTTATTAGAGATAAACATGCGCTAGTAGTAATAAAAGACAAGTTTTTGGGGAAAATAAAGTTTTAACAAAACTCGCGGCGCGGCTTAATAAAATAAAAAAATTAGAAAGAAAATTATTAACTCTTAATAGATAAATGAAAAAAAAGTAGAAATGAGGATCGAGATTGAACTCGCAACCACCCCATTTACATTCATTGCCGCTCGAGTATCTTACCGATTGAGCTACGCGATCCTACGTTCATTATATTCTAAAACGTGTAATATGTACATACTAGAAAATTGTAAAACTTAGTGCTTTGACATTGTTCGTTTGAAGGATGAATATTCACAATTTACCACTAAAAATAACTTAAATATTTCATATAAAGACGCTTTTCATATTTAGAGTGGTGTTAGTTCACGGGAATAAATAATATTCGTCGTCAAATCACAGTTTGAGAATCGCTGAGCTTATGATTCTGTTTCTCACTCCTCAGTGTACATTTCATATTTCCGTCTCAAAAGAAGTGGGAAAGAATCTTGGTAGAAATACATTGATAATGTCTTTAGACTATTGCTTTAAGTCTGTGTACAAGAGATAGTGAAAACGTATGCGCAACATTAATTCATACATCTGTCATTTTAAACTGGACCCGATTCTATGTTTATTGTCATAATCGTAGCAAAAGTATAGTATTCATCTTGCAATCATGGTAATAACACACTTGATGATTTACTCGCATACGGCTTGCGCTGCAAACTTCATCTGCGTGAGTTATTACCTACATTACCACACGCTAAACAATGTCACGTGTTTCCAGCCATAGGAAACCATCCTTTAAAATCTGTGGGTTCAAAAAAGTAAAACAAAAAAAAACACTAACATATTATTTAGTAACTTACTGAACACTTCACAATACTTTGCACTTTTACTGACTAAAATAACCTTTAACAATGCTTATTGATATTTACAATCTTTATCCATTTCGGAATTCTAACCTTACTTTTCATTCAAAATTTCCATTCCTGCCTATTTACATTAGCTTAGAAACTCTAAGAACGCCTCTAAATCCATCCAGAACAAAATCGAGAACTTTCTCCCACAACAATCCAGAATAAGGTAGAAATCTCGATCTCTTTCTATAGATATCTAGAGAACGTACTATTACTACCAGTGTCTCAGAGATGGCGTGCATTACAGGGTTTACAGTTGCTTAACCATGATTGCTAACACGCTACTCATGAGCATTAGTCTCCTGTCCCTAGGGGGCGTAACGTATAATAATAATAATATACTATTTAAAACTATCTAAAACAAAATCAATATTTTACAATGTGTATAGATTTACAGCAATGTTCTCAACACATAATTTATTTAAACTGACTTAAATCAAAATCTTTTTTTTGTATGTTTCAGTCAATTTCCCGGCCCAGTGGCGCAGGGCTTACGCGTTAGGCTAGCGATCATGGAGTCACAGGTATAGGTACGAATCCTGGCAAAGGTGTCGATGTATGATGGCGTTCTCTAATTGGGATCAAATTGGTATCTATATATAATCTCAAGCAATCTCACACGAGGCGTTCAGTGCAGAGGTCATGTGCGCCGATATGACGCGCATGGCAGTTAAAGTGTTAAAATCATTTATTGAACGTCAGTCTATTTTCGTCACTAAGGCAAATTACCAACACCAGGAGACAAAATATCCCCAACCTGGAAATGTTTCCAAAGCTTATATAGTAAGAAAAGTAAAGCTTTTTTACTTGCCTAACATTTAATACAACCCTGATAAAGAATGATATATCACTGCGCAATCCTCGTCTAAAGTTTCATAACTTCTGCGTACACGCTGTTACAAACTGCTATAAGGTGAAACGAAGTCACTGTATTCCCCTGAAGTTCCCCTTTTCTTATTTGATTATTTGGCCAAGATCTAAAATTCCAAGCAGTCAATTCTGATTAGATCTTGAAGTAGAACTAACTCTAAATCAGCGTTTTCATGTTTCTTTCATAATTTTCAAGGTGTATAGGAACGTAATCTGACAAGGTGCCCTCCATAGTTTGTGAGGAAAAATTCTCAAAAATAAAAAAACATCAATTTCTGAACTATTTTCTTGTTTTGGATAATAATACATGTTTTTTTAAGATGATCTTGCAAAAGTCGGGCTACGATACATTTATATACTTATCTACAGAATGACATGTGTAGCATACAATTTTTAAATTTGTTCAAAAGCACGGTTGCCTAGTATTATAAAGATGTTAACTGATAGTTTATCTTCTGATTGAATTCCGAGCTCTTTAGCGCAAACGATTTAATCCTTGACACTGAATAAATGCAACTGCAGAAAGTACACATAATTCGCAATATTTTAAAAATGTAATGTAGTGAAAATAAGAAACTTGGCTCAGTGGCGCAGTGCTAAGGTGTTTGACTTGCCGCCACGGAGACCCGGGTTCAAATACTTGCCAGAGTATGGAGGTATTGGGTGTCTAGTCGCCGTTGTCTCACCGGAGTTCAAGTGTCAGCTACGGTATATGAACAATAACGCAGGAATGGTTGTTGTGTGATGTCTATGTGTCCTGGTTGAATGGTGGAATAGCAATAGCTAAAACTACGGTAGTACGTTAATATATATAGGACTATTAAACAAGCATATTAGATAGATCGATAGATCTATGTTTATTTATAAATAATTGAAATCATATATATTGCATTACTCTGAGTAGCCGCCGAGGAATCTTTACTACAAAATGTTTTCCTCGACGTCTTGACTAATCACATTGAGTAATAGCCTAAGTACTGGTAACCTCGACGACATATCCATTTCTGCACAGCTGGAAATATGCAAAAATGTTAGTTTATATCTACAAAGAGGGAATAGCCGGTATGGTTAGAGTACGTCGCTGGGCTGAGCCCCTTTGATTTTTTTTAAATGGGGCAAAAATGCAAAGTATTACTCATTTCTTGAAAATTCAGATTGCAGTAATGATAGCTGGTACCATCATATTAACGAAACAGAAATTTCCATACCGTTTGGCTGGTCAAATGTTGCCGCTTAGGGGTGTTTACTTATTTCTACAAGGCTGGAGTTTTCAGACCTCCAATAGGGTAGCGGCGAAAGAAATGTTTTACATACATAAGATCCACAGTTCAAATCCCTCCTGCAAAAACGTTTTTACTTTTTTTTACTTTTTAGGTCCAAATCTCTTGCTCGATTATTACCTATACATTTCACATATATAAATGTCTCTTTGATTTTGGTATTTGCTTAAATAAACTAGGTCATTGAGATTTTCCTTTACTTTTGTATTAATTTTGCTGAAATTTAATAAAGGATATTAGGAGAAAAATTATATTTGATACCCGGATTTTATGAATCGGCGTGGCGATAGAAATCCGGACTAATAGGAAACGGCCAAATTAATGCTTTATTGTACTCGGTGCTACTTTTTCGCGACACAAAATTTATCATAATAAATAATTCATATAATTTATTTGTATTTCTTATGCTTTGTTATATCCCTTTCATAATATCCCTATTGTGTCTCTCTCATATCACTGTTCTGTAATGAAATCTTGGGGAGTGATTTTTTCACGATTTTTTCACGGGTCTTGTAGACTTCCCTTTGGTAAGCGAGGGTGATAAAGCACGCACATAGGTCCAAAATAGACATTTTAATATTTTAAAGAGTACCTGCACCCCAAACTAGGTGGATTTCTTGTCAAAATAAATGATGTGGAGCAAAGAATAATATTACCAGCAGAAAATAGTGACTTAATATTTGTCATTATTTCATCAATAATTATTTTTATTATGTGTTGATTACATTCTTGTGGGCTCATTTGTTGTAATATTTGAATTACATATCTATCGAAAATATTTTTAATATGCTCGATTGAAATCACTTTTAAATTTAGTAAATATCAGCGCCTTTGTCGATTTACCAAAATGCTAAGTGCTTCAGTTTTTATTTACGGTTAATAACAAGCAAGTGACGAATACATGACACATTTTTTTTTCATATTTGACGTTTTATGCGCATCCATTCCATCAAATTAAACCCATAACAAGAAAAAAAAAAGAAAGCTATAAACATATATTCCTTTTTTTAAGAAAACACATCCTTTAACGGCACACCCCGTACACATTATCTTGATAATAGTGTTGCTATACAAACATGCCTTAGAAGCGCCGCTACGGTCATTATAGAGGAAAACTAGAACCGGTCAAGTTGACTTGATGTCTCACTCTAGTGACTGAGTCAAGTTGATCAGACGATTGCTCAATGTCTTTTTGTGATTCAAAGCCTTTTATTGCGCCCGACGAGAGAAGTACGGAGATAAACTCTCCCAAAAATGCTTTTTTATGTCATTCTTGTCCTGTGGTAAACTTTAGAAGATAAGATATAATTTTGATTTCTTCTACTCAATGGAAGCAATGTTTTTAATAGCATAAAATATCTTTTAAATGTATTTGTTTTTCTTGCATATAAATTTCATTATTTACCAATAATGGGTATACATTAATGTATAATTGTATAGTGATTTATAAAATTCGTGGATGGTATTTTAAGAAATACTAAATACTTAAAAATAAAATCTTAGTTTAAATTATATTCGTTGCATCTAGTCAGAGCTAATAAAAAACCTTATACAGGGGGTCCCGTAATAACATGCAAAAATTTAACCATTTCCTTATCGAGAATGAATGTGGGTTCCTCATACAGAATTGTTCAAAATAAGCCTTTCCTGCCCTGCTACAACCCCCTAAAGGGGTGAACAAAAACCGGTTTTTAATTCCCATCTGGAAGTAACGCAATCGGAGAAAGACGAAATTTGACACGTTTCGGTTATTAATGAAAAGACGGTGAGAGTGGATGTCGTTGACGATGGCTGTACCGTGAGACACTCCCGAAGAAAATGCAAGAAAAATCGGTTAAAACTCTATTAAACTCCATAAAATTTTAATTATTGGTAGGTTAAAAAATTCTGCGTAAAGTGAAGTGTAATATTACTATGAAGTTGTCAATAGTACCAAAAATAAAGTAATGTAATGCAGTGCCTAGCTGGACCGTATTAATCGGAAACAAACTGACCCATACATTTATACCTGGGACCCTTTCAAGTGGATGGTTATTGATATGAGCAACATGTGTTTATAAAGCAATATAGACATACTAGCTGTGGACAAAAAGATAAGTTATAATTATTAATATTAGTATCAGTTTATTTCTTTATCAACACTGAAAAAAGAAATAAAGTTGAAAATAAAATAGAAAAATATCCTCAACTAAAAACGGCAATTGAAAATACTTACTACTGTGGAACGGTTAATAAATAAAAGCTTATTGCGGCGGACTAATGTATGTATATCTTGGCAGTCAAACGAAGTGGACGCACTGAGGACATGAAACGAAAACATAGATTTCTGGGAAACATGAAACCATATATGTTTCTGAGTCAAGGGTTCACTATAAATTGCGAGTTAAAAATGGTTAGTTCCATTATCCGCGATATAATTTTGATCCAAGTAATATATCTCTGATTCAATCCTATCTTGTATATAGGACCCAACACGTTTCATACAATAATAGTAATTTGCAGTATACCACGATAAAATATGGCGTACTGCAAGGCTCGGCACTTAGTCCAGTTATATTTATCATTTACGACCTTGACAACCGTGATAGAAATATTTTTTAAGAAAAGTATAATGTAAGTATTATTTGTTAATGATACACCCCTCTCAACTATAAGAGAGGCCCATCTCAACTAAGAGAGAAAAATATGAGTACATATTTGAACATCAAACAATGGTTTCTCGCCAACAAGTTGAATTAGAGTCAAGATAAGACACAAACAATAAACTTCGCCATGTAAATGTTAATCAACCATTGACTGGTAATGCAGCCGAATTTCTTGGAGTTGATATTGTCCTCATACTTAGTTCTGATAATCAGGTATTTCACATAGAAGATGAAGAGATATTTCTTCTCATGAAGTGTTCTTTAACATCTTTGTACATATTCTACTGTCTATTGCGGCCGCTATTCTGAGTCATGGCTAAATGATTACTGGACAAGGAATAGACTGTTCGTACAGCTTTCTTCACGTGTCTGTTAAGCATAAGTCTATTTCTTGATAAGGTGTACTAAGTAGTTCACACAAAATTTCGTTGGAATTTGGTCCCCCTTATTAAAATGACCGTTATTATTTTATTCTTAAAGTTGTTCTGTATGAAAGTATTGCCGCCAACTTGGCACCATTCATCTAACTCATCTACTTGGCGACGCCGTCGCATAGGTCATGTGTGCCTTCAGTAAAAATTTGTCAGCTTACATGACTTAAATGTCAACAACTTCGTCAACCCTACTTTCTACCACGAGCATCAAATATAGGAAAAGACGATACTGACTTTCACTAGTTGATGGGCCCGCTCCGAACATAATGAAACATATTTCTTTTAAAAGTTTAGGCGTGACGATCAAGGACATTGAAAATATTTTCTGTTGTACGTCGGCAGGGCCTGATGGTAGGTACATCTTCGGGGTTTATGAACACTATGAACCTTTCCGTCTTTTATTATATTGGAATACAAGCTAAAGATCCACGACTGATCGTACTCGAATCTAATCCAGGCACGCAGGCGTCATTAAATATTTTGTTTACATTTTGATGGATAATAAATACTAGCATGAATAGTATCGATTTACAAGACTCTGTATCTGGGCTACAGGCGACATTTCCTAGGCATCCAACTCCCTGCAGAGTACCTTAGTAATGTCCTATCAGTCTTAGAAAGTAGTAAAAGCGCGTCCAGTATTGAAGGAGAGATGTGGAATATAGCCAATGCAGAATATGCAATTCTGTCTCAACACAGTGCTGACCACAGCATACACCTCTATACGTCTTTTTTAATTTTATCTATTCTGCTCTAAAAAAAAAAACATTTATAGTTGAAAATCCAGAGAAAATTAATTGAAACATTTTTAATAATATTTGCTCATAATCTAATCAGTTTCGAACATTTTATTCATTTATGTATAGTTAACAATAGCATTCTTTCAGGTCGGCCGCGGGTGCAAAACCGATATCCTCCTTTACTGGCTAATACTCCTCTCTTCAGGTCACTTTACACTCAAGGCCTTCTCTGTGCCTCGACGAGACGAGGTAGGTGTATCATAGTAACTATAATAAAACATTGTTTTCAAGAATAAAAATTCCTTAAACTGTTGATTTCTATTTCCTAGTTCTAAAATAGTTTCTCACCGACAACATTTTTCTTTAATTCTCATAATAACGTTACAAAATTACCTACTGCTTATAATTGACCACAACTGATGCTCAAGTAAATTAACTACATCAGAATACATTTTATTATCTCGCCAACCCGACCAGGCGAATTAATAAATTCCTTAGACGCATGTTTCTTTTAAGTTTCCTGTCTCATTTACCGATCAAATCTCTGTCGATTATTCCTTGTCTATACTTGGATCAGAATTATTTTCTACTCATTATGTGCTGTATTAATGGTAATAGTTTCAATGGATTTATTTTGTTATGCAATGCACGTTAATTAGCGGTTTCTTCGTCTGTTATTTGCAGATAAAAAAAGGTGGTATTTGTTCTGCGAAGCATCTTTTATTAATTTAGAACATGCCTTAAAAACCATATAATTGAGAAATTCTGTGCACTTACTGAATGGTTCATTGATTTTTAATGATTTGGAGAATAAAAATATACCTACATAGAAAGAAGAGGTGATTGATCGGTCTGGATATTCCTTTACTCTATAAGCATACAAATAACTTTGAAGTTCATATTTCTATATCCTCGTGCAAAGTTTTTGAAAGTGTGCAGTCATTGGTGATATTTTGAAAATGTAAAATTGTCTTTTAACCGACAAAAAGTTTTCAAAAAGGAGGATTATGCATCTCTTTTATAAATCCAACAATTTCTGTCAAATCTATAGCAAACTATTGGGTACAACCGCGGTGGCAGTCCTGTTGTAGTTTCGTCAATCTACGTCTAGTGTAAAGTGAATATAGACTGGATAGAAACCAGCTTTTTATACTACCAGCATATTCGAAAATTTAAAGAATGCATCCGTAATATCAATAAAACTGTTTATTTATAGTCGTGATAGATTTTTACAAATAAAAGAATATTATTGCTAGGCTATTTATAGTGCCTGTAGTTTCTTCAACAAAATACGTCCAATACACAGTGGAGCAAGCTTTCAAACAGTGGCCAAAATTTATATTTCATCAAAATCACATTCAAATTGATCGTTAAAGTAGCTAGTACCGAATCTGATATTAAAAATAATAAATTTAAAATTACATGTTGAAAATAATTGCCACAATTTTACATAGAAACATACAGTGGGAACTACAGAGCTGGTTTAAGAAATACATACATATTCTGTACATACATCACACAGTTTCAACTTTACATTGACATGGTTATAAGTATTATTTATTATCTACATATATGCAATATTTTCGTTCACTGTGTAAGAGCTAAGTAAGGGTCGAAAAATGGTGAACAAATTTTGTTGTAAAAAATTGAACAATCTTCAAAGAAAAAGGCAAGTAAAAATCCGCTGCCCAACGAATCACTATATCCACATATAAATTTTCGATCCAAGTCTCTTTAAACGGAAACTTCTTGATACTATCTTTGCACTCCAGTATGTAGAAATGATTGCTCATAGAATTTTGATATCTGTTATTTGAAATCATCTGCTCCAAAGTGGTAATGGGAGTGATGCTAACAATTTTTTGGAACTTTTGTTCTCAGACACTAAGACCTTGGTTCTTAGTATATATACCAATTCCCAAGTTTCTGAACTCTTACTATCTTACTTTACGCCTATTTATCTTTTTTAACCCTCCAATCTTTCAACGGTATGTCTATAAAATATAATCCAGTTACAGATGTCGTTATAATACATATGTATACCAAATTTGAGTGAATGTCTCAATTTTATTAACCACTTTTATAATGGAGTGGGCGATTTTGTAAAATGTTTTAAAAAAAATTGAGTTGGCTTCTAGTATATACAGCAAATCTCAAGCTCTTTTTTTGGCCTGTTTTACTTATTCTCCCCCATTTACCCTTACCCTTTACCGAAATAAGTTCAAAATATAGTCTAGTTCCAAATCCGGATATAGTACATACGTGTACCAAATTTATTACCAAAGTCAATATCTTAAACCGTTCCATAGAGAACTTGCGCACAAAAAACTACAGACCGACAGACCTACAGACAGACCGACAGGATTGTTTTTATCTCAAATTGAAAATCTCCGAATATCTAAACCTAAACAAAAGAAATATTAGTGTTTTTTTTACACTACATGGATGTGGACTTTCATAATTTTTAGTCATCTTTTTTTTGAATACGGCATTTTTTTACAAAAATTCGTTGTCATTTTAAATATCTTTAATTTTTAATTAGATAAGATGGAACAATTATTAAATATACCTACCATAAAAGTTCCATTAGTAAATAGTGAAATAGGATGATTTATTTCTTTTTCAGAATTTCTACTCACGCACGATTTTCAGGCTGTTGCTTCAATAACAGATAAGATTTATGAACTTCAGAAAGTAATGTCTAATTTCAATATGATAAACTAGCATCTCTCTGCCTAAGATTCTCCTCGCGAACAAATTTCATGAATTAAGATATGCCCGGCTTTTTTGAACACTTTGTATAGTAAAAATAATGTTAAATTGAATTAAACATTGGAAAAAAATTGACGTTTTCGAGTATTTTACTCTAGAAGATTTGGTAGCGTGATAATTTGGGGGAGGAAGGCGTGAACTCTTGGGCTTGAACTGTATACATGGAAGAACTAACACTGAGCAGGGCAAGCAACATCCTTAGGAGCACAGATCCGCTCCTACAGTTAGTGATAAATCATAAAAGTGCAGCGGTGGGTGCAGGACAGTAAAAAGGGCTGTAGATGAGCTCGATATTCGTATTGGTGAGGACACGGGAACGGTGCTGACTCAGAATCGGTCAATAAGCTTCAGATAACTCGACTAAAGGCCCAAATACCAAACAGAAACATCTATTTAAGCAGAATGTTGATACACTGGGTTTATCTACTAGGCTGACATTTTTAGGTTAGCTTATTTTGGAGATTGAGAGATTTATTGTAGTCTGCTAAGATGGCGAAATTAATATTTCAATCAACAGAAGTCGTGAAATGAGTGTGGGGATCTAGTAGAGCCTGCAGTCAGGCGCCTGAGTCATGCATTTACTTTCTGCATACACATTGTATGCTATGCTGACTTACATCCACCACAACAAGCCAACTATACGGGTACTATACTATCATTTACACCACTCGTACGGGTTAGATTAGATACCGGTACTGGCATACTTTCCTGGTAATATCTAATCAGTTGTCGAGAACAAAAGTTGCCGAATTCATTACACTACTCGTGCGTAACAGTAAGGACAATTGAACCCAAGAAGCCTGACATAGTCCGACCATCAAAACATCAAAACGAAGAGATGTCGTTCATTGAATTCTCAGCATCTGCTGAGACGAACATAGCATAGGAGGAGAAAAGACGAAACAAGCACTGCGATCTCTAGTTCGAACTCTAAGTTATATACCTAAGCCACTCGATCAGATAGTTCTTCGAATAACCGACGTATTCGGAAGTAAAAAACCTATGCTACATTCAGAACTGACGAAAATATTGGCCTCTCAGGAATCTTCAGAATGGTGGGCAGGCCATATGCAGAAGTAAGTTATCTTGAGCTACATTCGTCTGCTTAGAGCACACGATTCAGTCACTAACTCTACACGTCATGTGGAGTGGTTGTAATTCAATCTTCGTCGGCGTGACTACCGAATGGTGTCAGATCCCATGGTAGATACATATTATACATGTAACAAGTCTAACAAAAACACAAAATGAGATGATTACTATAATCTTGGAAAAATAAAAAACAAAACTTTATCGTGATAAAAGACTAACATATATTAATTTACGTACAACGTTTCTATCATGCAGAGTAGTATGTTGCACTTCCTACTGTGTTACATTTTCACATATAACAACAAATAAAATAAATTTAGAAAAGATAGCATTATTTTCTTTCAATGAAATCTGATATAGTCTGAAATGTGACGAATATCTTTAGGGACAGCATTATATCAAATAACGTAATTATAGATACATGATGTCTCAACTGTAGTACTCGTGTCTAGGTACACTCAAGTGATCACCATGTTTTGTTGAATAATTGTGGAATTTAGACTTTTTTATAAAACAGTTAAATCAATCTCCACGAATGTTAAGCGTTTTGTAATATGTTTTGTAATATATCCAGGAATACTATTTTCTTTAAGTATCCCTGCAACTTTAATTTATTTTCAAATAAAGAATTAGACTTATAATATTATTTTGGCAAATAGACATTCATTTTTTACTCGGAGGCTCTACCACAAGAGAATACTAAAAGTTATGTGACTATAGGTCATTACATAATACATGTTTATTAAACTTGTCTTATCTAGAACATATTTGAACTGACATATTGCAAAGTATGCTTCATTTAGTTGATTATACACAAGGAATATTTATCTTGGAATCATGTAAGGTATCAACTATTTGGCAGAATCAAATAACATAATATAATCACTAATCATTAAGTTTTCTGGTAAAAGTTTTTGACATTGAAAGCAATATTATTTACCCTATTGGTAAACCCCTTGGGTGTAGATGCTAACACGGTACTTGTTGTATTCTCAAACATTGTTCCACGGTTAAGCTCTATGTATCTGGCTAAATCATTTACATACAGCATGAACCCCAATAGGCCTAACACTGAACCTTGAGGAACATCAAGTGCGACATCAAATGTATCCGACTGTTGATCATTTAACTGTGCCTTTGTCTTTTTTTTATTACTATCCAGTATCTGCAAGAGAAATTGGCTAATTAGTCTTGTTGTTTTTAAATTCTTATCATCTATAATTCTCGATATTCACGACACGTCTCGGCCAAGCTCTATGTATCCGGCTAAATCATTTACGTACAACATGAATCCTAATAGGCCTAACACTGAACCCTGAGGAACGCCAAATGCGTTATGAACTCTAACCGACTTTTGCTTATTTAACTTTGCCGTTATCATTTTGATATTTACTATCTATAGTTTGCAAGAAACATTATAGAATTAGTCCTAATTTTGTTTATATTCTGATTATCTATAATTCTCTATATTTACCACTTGGAGACAAAAAATAAAGAATACAAAGAATAGCGTACGAGCTTAAGCGGGAGAGAAACATAATGTTGAAGCAACAAGTACTAAAGATAAAACAGCGGTAGAAATTTATTTATCTATAATTAATTGTGCCTATTTATGTTAAAACAAATGGGTACGTCAAACATAAAATAATGAAAGTAATATTAAAGCACACTAAACGCATATATCTAATCGTTGTTGACATTCTACATGCGAATATGAGATTTATGGGACTGTTGCGAGGTGGTCAAGCTGAAGTAACTCCTGCGAAGCTTGAAATACTCAATGGAAATTATTTATGACTTCGATTGCACAAAGATTGATTGCTTATAATAATTTCAGTCAACGTCTATAAATATTAATTTTATTATTTATTACCGCGAAATTCAATAACTGAAATTACATATGCCTATACTAGTATTACTTAGTTCGCATTCTTTTATTGTAATAAATAACATACATGTAAATGACATGAAATTTAATTATAGTATAAATGGGCCATCTGTTATTTCACTTGAAAGATTTCCGACGCGATTTATTATAATTAAAATGATATATGAAAACAATTGCATTTCCTTTATGTCTACGGATTCAAATCAAAACTATAAATAAATAATTTATTATATTCATGTGTGCAAATATTGCAAATGCAATTACTAATTTGTTACACAACGAATTTCTTATAGTGACCCAAATTTTAATTACTAATAATTATCCTTAAGTATCTATAAATATGTATCCTGTTCCAAATACATGCATGTAGAAATTAATAAAACGAGTAGCAGTTGCAACTGCACTTAGCCGATAGCGAATTCCTATTTTGTTCGAATACGGAACAATTTATTTTTACGAGGTGCGAGTGACACTAAACACAGCTAATATTTATTTATTTTTTTTTTATTTTATTTCTTTATTTAACAATACACTACCCAACAGAATATTTCAATTATAGGGTAGGAAATAATAAGTACTTACAAATATATAACGTATCAGAGTAGAAATAAAAGAATACAAAATATACAGATAAAAACAAAGATAAAACAAAAATTTAAAATTATGCAGTAAATATTTTTATGGTAGCTACATTGCAGTGGAATGTATCAAACTGGTCTTGTAGATTATTATAGTTCTCACACATTTTGTATAGTGGCGAAAATTTCTGGATGTTAGTTCTGGGAGTCGGCAGATAGAACAATGAGTTATGCCAAGAACCAGGTCTAGCAGTACGAAAATTTACTAAGCTTAAGATAGCGCCGCAATCTGTTATATTATTTATCATTTTAAAAAGAAAAATTTTCTTTGAAATAGTTTTGCGAGTCCCCAGACTGGAGAGTGAAAATCTATTTAACAGTCCAGCAGGATCGGCACCATATTCCTTATAACTCAAATTCTTTAAAAAGTGCCACTGAATTCTGTCTGTGGTCTGTATATGTATGTTATAATGGAGCGATCAAATAATTGACGAATATTCCAATTCTGATCGAACAAAAGATTGATATAGTAGTTTCATTGTGTTAATGTCGTTAAAATCGCGAGAACATCGTATCATGAATCCTAGAGTTCTAAAACTTTCATTAGTGATGGTATTTATATGACAATTAAATGATTGTTTGGTGTCAAATGTTACACCTAGGTCGCGGAATGTTGATTGACGTGTATGCACTGCATCTTTTATATGGTAATTAAATTCTACATATTGGTGTTTATTAGTAAAAGTTAGAACATTACACTTCTATACTCAACCGTAATTTGTTTAAATTAGACCATTTATTAATTCTATCAAGGGCAGTTTGTAATGCCACACAATAACTTACGTCATTTACTTTATTATATAACTTCATATCATCTGCGTATAAAAGGCAATGCGATGTCATTAATGAAGATATTGAGGAATAATGGACCTAAAACAGAGCCTTGGGGTACACCCGAGGTAGATACGAATCCGCAGATCGTTACTCACGATATTCAATATGGTGATGTCGATTTTCAAGATATGATTTAAAAAATAGCAACAAATTTCTTGAGAAGCCAAATTTTTTAAGTTTAAAATATGAAATACTGTGATTTAGTCTTATCTTTTTATTATTTTTTTTATATTGTTCAACTAAGTAATCGCAATCGACAACATTCAACTGCAACTTTGATCTTCTTATAATGATCTTATAAAAATATCTCCATAAAAGTTATGTTTTTTCGAACCTGAAATACAGAATATTATGTCGTCCCAGTGGCACTCAGAAACTAAGTACGGCAGGCCTGAATTTAATAATTAGGGAAGACAGGCCACTTTATCCATTAGAATGTATGCTGAAGTTCAACTGCCACTAGGAATATGATTTAAAGTTTTTACTAGATTATTCTGTACCAGAAGGGACTAGAATGTTCTAGAGTGACACTACTACTTATATACTATACTGCATATGTATTATTTAGTGCTTAATCAAAAACTTCCGAAATGTTTTACTCTAAAATTATAATAAAATATAACTCATATAGAACTTTGTAATTTTCACACTACTATCATTGTGTATGGTGGGTGTGTTCTAATTTCAATAGGTAGTGTCTCATCATGCTTTCTGATGAAATATGGACCAAACATTTTAAACGTATCGGAAGCGCCCAGAGGAACTCTTAATCGTTCCATAATAGTCTTACTAAAGACCGCTGCTTAAGGAATAACAACTTACACATCTAGATTGTCCATCCATGTCCCCTTAAAGGAATGCGAACCTCTTCTCGTAACAAGAGTACGAATTTTTACTTGCCTACCATATATTAGACTACTTTACATCCCTTGCGAATGCTGGTATATCAAGTACACAATTCTCGTCTTAAATTACATAGCATCTACGTATGCTCTGATATACAAGCCGTTAGATAGTGATGCGAGAATGCTGTGTTTTCTGATGTTCACCCATCTGAGTAGGTACTAATCGACTTAAGGCGTATCTTAAAATTTCGTATAGCATCGTTAAGACGCTTCGCGTGCGCCTCTCGTAACTATTAAGAAGTTCTAATGTGCTAGGAAATACATAGAATTTCTTAGTTGAGGGTGAGCTTCCTTGACCGACTCGTGGCGTTATTAAAAATATTCATTTTAAGAGGATGAAAAGATCCAATTTATGATAATAATAAACACGAAAGACTACTGCAACATACCGAGGTGAAAAAGTTTCATTGTCGAGAGATGAGATAGTTGACAGATAGGCGTGATGGGGCGAGGTCAACTAATTCTCGAGACAGCAATGAAACTTTTTACCAAGGATTGTATACTATTTTATTCACAATCACCCCCAGAAGATCAGAAAGGCAATACACTGTTTACCAAATTTTTAAATAGCATTTTTTGTTTTTATTAAGTAAGCAATAAACAAAAATTTCTTATGTCAGAGGACAAATGTCAAAGTAACGTAGCGTCATTTGTGTTTGTTCGTTGCCTCTATCTATAGAAAATATTCCTACATTTTCTATAGATAGAGGCAAGCAATGACGATAGAGAAATGAGATGTCCTCCGCACGAACTCAGGGTTCCACTCAATAATCCTAACAAGTATACTCCCAGTGTTTCATAATTTATATCTCCTACAACTAAAATATGGCAACTTTTCAATATGAAAGGTGGTAAAAAAGTGGCTACTTTTCAACCTGAAAAGTCATGTTTCACTTCAATTGATCAATTATCCAATGAAATGAAGATGAAATGTCATACTGTTCAACTTTTGACATGTAAGACAATTAGATTATTTCTGTATGATTCTGAATAAACAATATTATACAAATCTGTTAATAAGACTTGTTTGAATGTTGTATTTATGAAATATACAAATAGGTTTCTATTTAGTGCTTGATCGTTTGAGGATTTATGTAAGATAAGTTCATAGATTGTTAACATTGCCTTTGTGGCTGTCATTGTCTTAGTGGACGGGCGCGAGGCGAAAGATTTATGGTGCCTAGACAGAAGAGACGGAGTCCATGAGGCCGCCAATGACGAGGTGGAATTGCATCTATTAACATGTTGTACCTTTAACCTTGTATCTTTACTCTACCATTTGCAGTATATCTACCGCTTATTACTTCTCAGATCTTACTTATTTATATTCCGTCAATTGACTTAAGTACGTATAGATAATAGTTATTTTTGACATCTTGGTGCATTATGTCCAGGTGGGTTTTATTATCGGCTTAATATAATACCGGCAACGAGGGTAATAGAACAGGCGGTATGGGCGCATGAGTGTCGAATACATTTTTGACGCAGTTTTTTGCTGGAATCGATTATGAATATACATATTACCAGACGGTAACCTGGTCTGATATTGTTTAAAACAATTTTGTTTGTAACATAAAATATCAAATAATATACATTGTTGTAATATATGTTACATACAGGGTGCCCGAAACTCCTGCATTCCCCTTTAGGTGTTGATTCTATACCCAGGAATAGTTACTAAACTCATTTTTTTCTAATTTAAAATACCAGATCAACGAATCAATGTTATACATGGTTGTATATAATAATTAAAAGAAAAGAAAGCACATACTTAGTATAACCTAACAATAGCAGAACATTGATATTAATATCATTCGGAATTACTACTGGAAAGTAAGATATCTTGTGGTAGTCGTCTTTTAAATCTGCTTTTAAGAAACATGTGAATGAGTTAATTATGAGCAGGCAGTGATTTAAAAAAAAATGTTGAATTTTTTTGTTGTTTCCCATATTTTATGCCCTTCGTCCAGAACGTGGGTTTTTTATTTCTTTTTTTTTTGTAAGCATAAATCAGGAAAATTCGATTTTGGTATTTAGGCTATACTGCTTGTCTTGGGCTAGGTGAAAGAACGCCTTTAGGCTTTACTGAACCTCGCCCAGTAAAATCGTTACTCTAAATTGTAATATTAATTTGGTTAATAAAGTCCTTTATTATTATTATTACTATTATTAATATTATTATTATCATTACGAGCCTTTTTACTTTAGGTTTAAATTTCTATCTCTGGTACAGTTGTTTAAATCTTTGAAAAAGAACTTTGCACATGACTTTATGTCTTCAATGTGTGGCACATTAAGTTCCAGATGGATTTGTCTGTTTATTTTGAACCAATGGGCATTTAAGGCAATTCTTGACACTTCTTCTTGGAATTATTGTATCTTCTTAATATTAGTTTTGCTAGCAGTTCCCCACATCACACAATTGTAAGTGGTCCTAGGATATATTTAATATTAATGTCGTGCAATTAACTCTGAGTTTCCATTTTCTATTAATACTGGGATATAGCATTGATAATCGAGCGTGCTGATCATTAAGTTTTTTTATTGATGTGGTAACTCTATGTTAGTCATTTATCTAAGTAGACTCCTAGATATTTAATTGCACTGTTTGCGGGATTCCATATTTTTCCCTCGTCGTTGATGATGCTATTGTTGAGATTTTGTGGTCTTTTCAGCGTAAATATTTCTGCTTCACATTTTGTTGGGTTTAACTTCAATTGCCATTTCATAAACCAGTCCTATATAACATTATGTGCATTTTGCAGTTTGTTTGCGACGATATATCATAATCTTAAGTTACTATTGTGATGTAATCTGCATACATAGCTATTGTGAATGTCGGTGGTACAGGTATGTCATGAACGAATACATTAAAGAATATTGGACCCAAAATTGATCCCTGAGGTAATCCTCCATTGATTTATTACTTTTTTAATCAAAAAGCAGTTATTTATTCTGACACAAAAAGTTCTGTTTGTTACAAATGAAGCAAGTATATTGGTGAGATATGCTGGCGAATTTATACTGATTAACTTATATAAGAGTCCTTTTAACCATACTTTATAAATGCTTGAACCACGTCCAAGAGAGCTACCGTTGTATGATTTTTATTTTCGATTCCAGAGGTAATAATTTTGAAGATGTGTAGAATTTGTTGTGTTGTTGAATGGTTCGGGCAGAATCCAAATTCGTAGTCGGGTAAAATGTTGTTCTCTTGTAAAAAATCGCTTAGTCTAAACTGTATTATTTTTTCGAAGAGTTTAGATAGAGTTGTCAACAGGCTTATTGGCCTATAGTTATCAAGCTAAGCTTTGTCTTTGCCAGGTGTGTTCAAAAGAATTATTTTGGCACGCATTTCTCATAAACATGTATCCGTAAATACTTC
Source organism: Stenurella melanura (assembly GCA_963583905.1). Lineage (NCBI taxonomy): Eukaryota > Metazoa > Arthropoda > Insecta > Coleoptera > Cerambycidae > Stenurella > Stenurella melanura. The sequence continues at coordinate 203,952,653 of OY757309.1, forward strand.
CTAAGGAAGCTACGGTCCTCTGAATATATCGCCCATATGTGGCACAGATGGCATTTAAATTAATACATTACTTAAGATTACGTCGAAAAATCATAACGCCCATTACCAAACAAATCGTCAATATTTCGATTAAACCCCTCGTTTCTCGCTGTACAAAAATAAACCTATAAGCCTATAAGTTTATACAAATTTTTGTACTTCTGGAAATAAAATCTACACCTCTGTATATTTAGTGTATAAAACATATGATATGTTCACAATATTGATACTATACAGAGAATTCGTAGCCAACGTCCTCGAGAGGTACTTGATAATTAAAAAGTTCATATTAAAATTATCTCGTCAGGTGTTCCTCAAGGGTCCATTCTTGGTCCTCTTTTGTTTCTTGTATATACAGCAGATATATTTAATGTAGTAACTAGTTCGCATGTGCAAGCATATGCTGACGATACCCAACTTCTTCACTGTTTTGAGCCATCTAATGCAGCTATTGCCACTAATTTGATCAACCAAGATTTAGACAACATCTATCAATATTCGCATCAACATAACCTTAAAATTAACCCTATCAAATCAGTTGTTATTCTATTCTGCTCAGAACATACTCGAGATCACTTAAAGGCTTCTATTCAACTAAATATTAATCAAGAAAATTTGTCATTTTCTACTCATGCCAAAAATCTTGGGATAATAATAGACGAAAAATTACGTTTTATGCAGCACATAAAAATTCTTTTACAAAAATTTTACTCCCGGCTAAAAGTACTGTATGCAAACAGGCATATCTTGAACTTTAAACAACGTAAAAAACTTTGTGAAACTTTAGTCATGCCTGTATTCAATTATTGCAATTTTATGTATTTTTACTGCCTGGATCAAGCTACAAAAAATCGACTACAAGTTTTGCAAAACTGTTGTTGTCGTTTTATTTACAACTTGAGAAAATTTGATCATGTTTCAAGCAAATATGTTGAGTTGCGTTGGTTAAAAATGGAACAACTCGTTAAATTCCACTATGCAGTTTTCTTATTTTCTTTAATAAAATATTCTATTCCAAGTTACTTAAGAGACAAGTTAATCGTCAGTACATACTGTAAACATCAGACATCGGTACGTGCTAACTGTGCCACAACATCGTACAGCCCTCTTCCAACGTAGCTTTTCTTACACATCCGCAGCCTTATATAACTCTATTGATCCCATATACAAAAATCTATCGACAGTTAATATCTTCCGTAAAAAAATCAAAGCCTGGTTCATTAATTCCAACAAAAACTAGAATATATTCTTGGGCATCATTTTGCACTGTGTTTATGATCGATTTTTTATTTAGTAATTTTGAGTAATTAATTTTTAGTATTTCTATAAATATATTTTATAAAGTGTATGCCGTCCGCCTATTACATTGGACTATTGTAATATTGTATTGTATTTTTGTATTTTAATGTTTTGTTTTTAACTTAATTAGTTAGGTAAGTGATTTATAAGGTTAAGTGTAAGAATAGCCACATGGCTAAACTTCGCCTTGTAAATTGCTATTTGTAATGTACTTGTAAATGTACATCTACACTCTTTGAATAAAGCCGTTTATTATTATTATTATTATTATTATTATTATTATATGTCTATCTATGGGGGTGTGGACTCTTATGCTCGCCCTTACGGCCGTTACTACTCCTTGATATCTACGAGGGACATACTTTAGAATTTTTTTGTAATAAAGCGTAAACGTAAATAAATGAAGTCAATTTATTAGTTAATTTCTGGCTGTTGTGGCTGGCTGTTAGGTGCACGGTCTCGCTAAAACTCTTCCTCATCAACTCATTTGTGATATGACATCAGCCCCACGATCGATAGTTCTATATCATCCATCCTCTCTCGGGTTGATGTACATTCGAATGAATACGATGTTGAAAAGTAACATTGATGGGATGTATTTTTTTGAAGAATAGAGCTGTTGATGTAATGAAGAAATAAACGTCTCCGATAGACAGGGAATCAATAGATAAATGTATTTATGTGGGGTGCGAGCCCCTACGCCCCCCTTTACGGCCACTACTGCAACTTAGCGTCTACGAGAGATGCATCCATATGTTTGTAAATTTTTGGCAAAAACTATCAACAAACAAATTATGCTATTACTTACTGTTCCGTACTATATCAAATGGAAATAGAATATTTGTAAAGTATTCAATGTCCATAAGGGCAAGAGTGAGTAAAGGCAAGATGGCAGTTCAACATACAATAATTTATTGCCTGTCATTAAAGTTATAATTATATTTACTTAAATATGAGAGCATATACTGGCGGTTAAGACATCGAAAATATATTTTAATTAACTTAAAGAATGTGTTAAGAAACTGTTGCCGCCATCAGGTCTGTCTAGCCTATCAAATAACAAAGCAAAGTTTCCGCAACATATGGACTCAAACAGTGATAAGTCAAATGTGTGGAAGCAAGTGATGATTTTTTAACACGCTCTGACTTCAATACTCATTAACGCAGATATGGCTATAAATTACCGTAATTTAAAGGAAAGGTCTAGTGAAAATAGGGGTAGTTAAATATCCGGTAATGTTTATATTTTGTACATTTTATCGTTTGAGAAATTTAAATGAATGAAAGAACAAGACTAAATACGTGTTATAGGGGAAGGGTGGGTACAGTGGCACAAAGGGTACAGTGAAACATTCAAACTCGGATGTAATTATTTACGTATTATTATGAAACTACTAGTGCCCTCTGGTAGGTATTAGCTCGATCACTGAACATACATGACAAATTACTTCTCAAACAACTAATCTGCCAGTAGTCAAGTCTTAGTCGTTTGAGAGTGCACAGCTTTTTTTTTACTGTCAACTGTTTTACGTATTAGATTGTTTGTGTGGTGATTTAATAAAAACCTATCTATCGTCAATCACGGAGGAGGGCACTGACATTACAGGTAAAGTATAATATTATAGATTTTCGTTTAATTAAACAAAAAAATCTAAAAAACGTTTAAGATGGAGGATGTGGGTACTATGAAACACTGCAATTGTGGGTACAGTGGATTACTGTTCCACTGTACCCAGTGCGCAAATACTTTTTACTTGGTATTGATTGATACTAATTTTCAGTTCAAAATGCCAAGAGTGCGTAAAGAAAAAGAGAGGATGGTAGGAAATACATCTCCGACCCTAATAAAAGAGGCAGTAAAAAGAATAGAAGAGGGTTTAGGATTGAGAATGGCCAGTCGTCAATTTGGTATACCTGTTACAACAGTAAGAAGATATTTGCTGAAAATAAAAGGCAAAACAGAAGAACAACGAGAAAATATATCGTTTTCACCGAATTACGGTGTTAACAAAGTGTTTACAAAAGAATTTGAAAAAGAATTAAAAGACTATATAATTTTTGCTAGTAAAATTCACCACGGTTTGACAAAAAAACAAACAAGATTACTAGCATTTGAATTGGCACAGAAAAATAATCTAAAAATGCCTTCTTCTTGGCTTACCAATAAAATAGCTGGTGAAGACTGGTTAAAAGGTTTTCGAAATAGATGGCCTGAAATTTCATTAAGGAAACCTGAAGCTACAAGTTTAGCTAGATGCACTAGCTTTAACAAAAATACAGTGAACGAATTTTTTAAGAATGTTTCATCAGTGTATTGCAAACTTCAAGATAAAGACCTTAATGGAAGCATGATATACAACTTGGATGAAACTGCACTTACTACGGTACATAACCCCCCTAACGTATTAGCTTTAAAAGGCTTAAAACAAGTGGGACAAGTTACGTCAGGAGAAAGGGGTGTGCTTGTTACCGCTTGTTGTTGTGTAAATGCTGCTGGAAACACTGTTCCCCCCTTTATGGTGTTTCCGCGTGTTAATTTCAAAGCACACATGATACTAGGTGCACCTACAGGAACTGGAGGTGCTGCCTCAAAGTCAGGATGGATTAATTCAGAAATATTTTTACAGGTTTTGAAACATTTTGTGAAATATACAAAATGCACAAAAGAAAAACCTGTAATACTATTTATGGATAGTCATGAGACTCACATACAAATTACAGCCATTGACTATTGTCGACAGAACGGAATATATATAATTACCTTTCCTCCACATACTACAAATAAGTTGCAGCCTCTGGATAGATCAGTGTTTAAATCTTTAAAAGTTAATTACAATGCAGTCTGCAATGACTGGATGATAAGCAACCCTGGAAAAACAATTTCTATATATGAAGTTGCTACGTTATTTGGAAAGGCTTATCCGAGAGCAATTTCGCAAGAAAACATTACTAATGGTTTTAAATGTACTGGAATTTGGCCTCTAGATAGAAACATATTTACGGACACTGATTATCTTAGTTCGTATGTATCGGATAGGCCAGCTCAAGTTGAAGAAATATTGCCAAAACGACCCTTGGAAAACAACGAAACTGTAAGTGCTACTAACGAAGTACCACAACAATTATTGTCACCAAAGCCATCTACTTCAAAGCAATGCGAAACATCGCCAATAGGGACTTCGTCGTTCAATGAAACCTTGCCTCTAAACAAAATAGATACAAATATTGAAAGACCAAAGTTAGACAAAGAGAAGTATATTTCACCTCATACGATTCGACCTTTTCCAAAAGCAGGAGACAGGAAAGTCAAGGAAAATAAACGGCGAAAACGTAGTGAAATTATAACAGATTCACCCGTTTTTAAGAGAATGTTGGAAGAAGCAAAGGAGAAAGAGAAAAAAGAACACGAAAAGAGAAAAACTTCTAAGGTCAAAAGAAAAATCGTTGAAGATAGCGAAAGTGAAGATTCCCCAGAATCCATAAAATACGAAGAATCTGAAAATAGTATAGGTCTAGAAGATTTCAGCGACGAAGAATTCTGCAACAATCTGGATTTAACATGTGGACAATTTGTATTGGTACTTGAAAATAAAAAATCTATGAAGACATATAGCATCGGTCAAATAAAAGAAATTGTGGGGGAAGAATTGGTAGTCAATTATTTTAAACGAATAAAACCATATTTAAAATTTTCAAAAACTGGCGAGTTTTATACCTACGACAGAAAAGATGTTGAGAGGGTACTACCAAAACCACTCTGCTGTGGAGGTACTAAAAGAACAGAAGCAACAATTTCTTTTCCTGTTGACATGGACAAATATATTTTAGGATTAGAATAGGGCAAATGTGTTGAATTAGTTTGAAGTTTTATTGTATTTGGTATACCATCCACTGTACCCTTACCTATGTACCATTGTACCCAGTGTATGGGGTACAGAGGTACAATATGCAAAATAAGTTTTTTATTTTTTTACTAGAATATGTATTATTTTGTGCAAATTGTAGTGTTCCATAATAAAAGTAAACATATAACACTCTGCGTAAAATCACACAAGGGTTTCTATATTCTGTAAATAAGTTTAAAATATCGAAATATAAAAAAAGTGTTCCACTGTACCCACCCTTCCCCTAGTATATAGGTAACACTTCTTCTATCGGCTTGGTCGTTTCCTTTTTGCTTTTCTTAGTAAAAGGGATAAATAGATAGTGAATACTTAATGTAATTACACTTTTCGCAAATACAAAGCGAAGAGTATATTTCATTTGATCGACAAATTTCTTAAACAGGTAATATTATCGCTCGTAGAGAAAAAAAAATTAATATTACTGTGTTAGTGATCGGATTCTGAACAACTTTCAAAATGTCCATTCGTCTATCTGTCTGTTCGTCTGTATGTCTGCCAGTCTGTCTGTCCGTCCGCCACGTTTCTTATAAGCACGATGACTTAATGACGAGAAGTTTAGTTGTGTTGAAATTTGGACAGTAAGTTAGTGTTAGCTAGAGGAAGAAACTCATTGTCTTTTATCAAAAATGATCAATAAATAAAAAAATTATTAATTGATTGATTGATCGACTTGCCAAGTTTAAAAAAATTAATTTCTTGAGTTTACATTTAAAAAAGGTCTAACACTAACATTATTTACAAAAAAACCTGCGAAGAATATTCTATAGAATGTGCAACAATAATATAAAAAGTACAGTAAATCGGCGAAAAATATAACGGTTAGCTTGTTTTTTATACCGTCCCCGTCTATTATATATTAATGTATGTCATCTATTTTCAGTAGTTTATGCAGCAGTACAGTTAATACATATATACCGATGGCAAACTGAACAATTCTTATCAGTTGTGCCGACAGTTCAATTTTCATGCTTCTTTCTAAAATCTTGTATATTTGAATCATCTAATAACTGAAACTACACAATTTTGATTGATTGATTGATCTGCCAGAGTAAGGTGGGCATTGCTGCCGATTCCGGGCATCCATGCAGGTTCGTTCCAACACGCAGCTTGGTCGTCCGTCGAACATGCCCAACGGACGGCCAAACCGCGTGTCAGAACCAAATCTCGGATGTTTTATATACCGCCGGACCGGCTGCATACGCCGGGTTGGACATTGGACATGCTTGTTGTCAGCAGCGAGAGCCACATGTCGCATGGGGTGAGAATACAGGATGAGAAGTGTAGGTGCTTGTGAGATGTTTCTTTTAAGTTTCCATGCTTCTATCTTCCATCTGTCATGATCGGCTGGGTTGTGCAGGTGTTTGCGAGATGCATCTTTTCAGTTTTCATGCTTCTTTTAAGTTTCCATCTATCGTTATCTCTTTATTTTTCTTCTTCTAAGTTTTCTGTTTCTTCTGTTTCTGAATCTGGCAGCTTTTTTTATTTTTTTTTGTTTTTATTTATTAACCGTTCCTCAGGTAAATATCCATTTACAGTGGAGTTGCCGGGAAAGGCCCTATTTCGAAGTGATAATATTTTTGAGAAAAACGATCCAAATGTATAGTTTAATTTTTAATTTTTCAATTTAAATAAAGAAATAGACTTCATTAATGAGCTAAACTAAATTTAAAGTAAGGTAAACAGAAACTTAAACTGTTTCATTCACATCCACATCTGGCTGGCTGTTGCTTATTTTATATCATCCACTTGAACAAGGGATCGCATCCATCCAGGTATGGATTTTACGGTCAAGCAGTACACTTTTTCGGGTTGTTTATATACACTCTTTTGTATTGATTTATTCAATCAACACATTTAATCAAATATCAACTATATGAAATAGCCAGACTCGTGCTAATTTATATCAACCAATGCAGAATTGTTTACACTTTAATTCAATACAATTTCGACGTTTTGTTGCCGCTTTATCCGAATGTATCTCGAGATATTGCAGGAGCCACGAAACACGCGTTTGTCACCGAATTCGACACAATTTGAACCCCCAATAACTGAAACTAGACAATTGTATGAAATTTTTTCAAAAATTAAATGTTGCAGTAATCAGAACAACCAATATAAAAAAATGTTCGTTATTAAATTGAACTGCTTGTCCTAAAAAAAATTGAGATCTTTGCCACTAATATATACACCATATTCCAAGTTATTGGACTTTTACTAGCATGCTTTACTTATTTACCCTTATTTACCTCCAAACCCCTTAATGTATGATCTAATTCAGATCTCATTATAATACATACGTTTACCAAATTTCAAGTCAATACAATACCTTAATTTTATTTTGTTAATTCCTTTAATAATGGAGTAGTTCTGGCAGATGTCATAAAAAAAATTGAGACCTTATCTTCTAATGTCTACACCAAATCTCAAGTTTCTGGACTCCTACTACCCGTACTTATTTAAGTGTCATCCCCAGAAGACCGTAGCTCCCTCCATTTCTGGACACATATTTAGCATTTTTTACTACTTTTGCGTGTAAAATCAGCACCTAAAGTGAAATGTAGGAATCCTCAGATAACCTACATATACATAATAGATATTTCTGGAACTTTTTCGAGATAATCGCGATTGCATAGACACATATCTAGATGCAATTACGGAGACCGTATTAAATCTTTTTCAATTTTTTATTTTAAGCATCAAATTAAAATCACCAAAATAATCAAAGAATCATACCTACAGCATAATGGTATGGCAAATTTCACAATCCTATGTGAATAGTGACGGGTTAGTAAGATAATAAATAAAATTCACTTTTTTGTTCTCCGTTTCCGTAGACCGTAGCTCCCTTAGTAAGCATTTTCGTGCACACGTTTACATAATTTCTGTTACCGATTTCCTTGTAGAATTCGCTCTCCAATTTCCCGGCAGTAACTTAGGAATACCCCGTATAAGAATTATGAAAAATAAACCAATAGGATGTCCGATAATAATTGATACTGTTCATATCAGGCTCTGCCCATTTGAGAATACCTTGACCATGTTTATTGTTGAAGAGTTAAGCATGCTTTTGTAATTTGTCAATGATTAATAGACAGGAAACATTGTGTTTTTTTTAAGGATCAAGGGGTGTCTTCTTGCATAATGAATAGATTTATGCCAATAATACATGATATGAGAGACATAATACTTTTTATTTTAACAGCCTATAAGACACTTTTTGTGCATATTAAATTTATATAAAATTATGAAGTTCAAATTTCAATCGTAACTTACCGTACTTTACGTTTGATTTCAGAATAGAAAATATAGCACGTAGAGGAGCAAAGAGTAGATCATTCATTTTGTTTCATTTTGTCACTGTTTTATTACTATCATTGTCAATATTATACAGGAAGTATGGAGCTTTTTATGGTCCATGAAAATTATCCTTGCCTAATAATGGACAATGCTTCAGACCATGCCTATAAAAGGCCTTTCTCAATGAATATCTGTTTATTTTTAGCTAAAAGTACACATTCTCAACATATTTTCTAACAGCCGGATAATTAATGAATAACAAAAAATTAAAATTTGTGGAAATATAAATAATTTCTGATATTCTTGTCATCTATGATGAATAATTTTTAGCTGCTTGCTAAGTAATATAATAACATTTTCTGACATGATTTTTTACCTCAGTATTTGTCACCACGCTCACCATTAAACAGGTCTTTCAATAAAGCAATTACTTGCAGATGAGTGTTAAAGAAAAGGATTACCTTGAAGGTTTTAACACATTTCATTTTTATAGATTTTGAGATTTATTTTTAGAGGTTTTACTATGTTGTTTCGTATCTTTGCCCCTTGCACCGTCATTTTGGATAAATATCTCTGTTTGGAACATTTTGTTATAACAAGTTTTATAGATTTGAAAATATTTCTTCGAGCTGTTACTTCGTATCTTTGCCGTTTGCACAGTCATTTTCAAAACATGTCTCTAATAATAAGTTTTCCGCTCTTTAGTAGCATTTTTATAATAATAGTAGAATGCAAATGAAGATGTAAAGTACTGTCGTGGAGAATTAATAATAGAACAAATTTTTTTTTGTGTAAATCTATCTTTAATACACTACTCGCAAATACAAAACGAACAATATATTGCATTCGATCGGCACATTTCTAGAACCGGTAATATTGCTCGCAGAGACAAAATTTTCATATCACTGTGATCGAATTTTAAACAACTTTCAAAATGTTCATCTGTCTGTCCGTCCTTTACGTTTCTTGTAAGCACGATAACTTAAGAACGAAAAGTCAAATTGTATTGAAACTTGGACAGAAAGTTAGTGATCGCTAGAGGAAGAACCCCATTGGTTGAACAAAATTGATCAATAATTAAGAGAGTTGTTAATTTTTCAAATTTGAAAAAAACAATTTTCTTGTTTAGAAATTAAAGAAAAGATGTAAAAAAACTGCGAAGAGTATCCTATAGAATGTGCATCAATTATATATCTATTTCGAATATGTATGAGTAGCCTAAACAAAGTAGCTATTGTCACTATTTAATTTTTTTATTTTTAAGCTGATATGGTAAGGCTTGAGTTATTGCTATAGCAGAAGATGGATGGCCAATGAGACAAGTTGCAATGCGTTATAACATTAACAAAAATTCGGTATTTAAGAAACTGGGGAATAAACATTTAATTAATTCATAGGAAATAGTATAAAAAGAATTTTAAAAACTAGCTATTAATATTTGGTAATTGCACTGTTTGGCATAGAATCAATAAACTTATGAAATAATCATCAGTAATGTTTTCATAGGAATTATTTATTAATTCCAGTAATTCTTGGTCTTGGACATTCCGAGGTCCACATTTTGGTTTTGGATGTTTCTTAGGAAAATCTGTAAAGACCACATTATTCCAAAAATCTACACCAATTACCATGTATTCTAGAGCAAAACCTACTCGAGCTTCTTTATGTGCTGCTGAATGACAGAGCAGCTTCGATTCTCTTACTCGCCGGCGACCAGTACGACGCGATTCAGGAAAATTAGTTTCTTCACCAGCTTGAATAACTGAATACATGGCAAGACCTCTTCATGCATTCACCAATTGCAAATCTTGTTGTTCAGTTGATATCCTTCGTCGGCATGATTCAGGATTTCTACTAATTGTGCTGTTTATTCTTCAGTTTATTCTTCAGACCTTGTGTTATGGTCATGTAGCTCAGATGGAGTTACATACAATTTCTTGTTTTTATGAATCTCTAAAGGAGAGTAGTAAATATATAGACAAGGAATGGGCATTATACCATATTTAATAAATAGTGGTTGACAGTGTTCCCTGAAACTTGCTCTTGCTATGATTCTTATAGACTCTTTCTGTTGTCGAAATATTTTTCCAGTGCTGCTTGAGTTCCCCCAGAGTATTACCCCATAGCTTATGTGGGAGTGGATTAGTGAATAGTATACTGTGAGCAAAGTGTGTAGTTGTAGAACTGTTCTTAAGCTTCGTAGAAGAAATAAATAGCTTGATAGCTTATTGCTGTATATGATTGATCCAACTTAAAGTATCGTCGATAACTACACCAAGTAAACTGACACTATCTCCCTCCGTTACGTCATATCTAGTAGAAAAAAATAGTCTTTGTGTTTTGTCACGATTTAGTTTGAGTGCATTAGCATTATGCTAAAGTTCCACTCGACTTTCAATTTCATCAATGATCTTTTGTAGGCTGTTAATACTTTTGGCACTATCTGTAAGAGTTGCGTCATCGGCAAACGTAGCTATACTGCTAGGGAATAGGTAATAAAATAAATCATTTACAATAGAGGTCCCAGCACAGATCCCTGAGGCACTCCATGTTTTACTGATATAAAATGAGATGTCATGTTATTTTTTGAGACGCATTGTTGCCTATTCTCCAGATACGACTTTAGCAGAGAAACATATTTCTTAGTTGCACAACCAAAGCTTTAATATCGCCAAAGGTTATTGCATGTCCGAGAACCATTTCAGGTACACTTAGAATGGCTTCAAGTTAAGTAGTGTACAGGGTAGGGAAAAAAAATTGAAAATCGTTGAAGAGTAAAGTGCGCTTATACGTCGAAAAAAAAAATATTTAAAAAATATATTTAAGAAAAAGCTTTTATTTTGAAAAATTATATTAAAAAGTAAAAAATATTTTGTTTTATATTCATACACTTGAAAACCAAAAGCTTTGGGGGCGTTCAATTGAGCAAAGTAACTATATGCAATAGTGCCATATGACCGTCCCCAAAGATTTTGGTTTCCAAGCGTATGAATTTTAAAAACATATGTTTAGTTTTAAGTACAGTTTTTTAAAATAAAAACTTTATTTTCAAAATATTTTTTCATGTATTTATTTTTAAATGTTAAATACCGAATTTTTGTTAATGTTATAACACCATGCAATTTGTCTCATTGACCAACCATCTCCTGCTTTAGCAATAACAACAGTTAACTAAATTACTTGCATGGGACATATTGGTTCTTACACACTTCCAATATATTTTGATGAATAAATAACAATGTCACAAATTTTAAAGTTGAGCGTACACAACTAAATTTTAGCAAAAATGCGTTATAAGACTTGTTTCATTATTTATCCTCCACGATCGTACAGCACCTAAAAGAAGCTTCTTTGCCTTAAATTCAGCCATTTACAAACGGAAATTTTACTTACTAATTTTGCCAACACCAGACTCGTAATCAAAGACCTTGATTACCTACCTCTAGATGAATATTTCTAGACCAAAATAACTTAAATTTTTCAACATTCTCATTTTCAAAATAACTTTTCATATCAAAAGTGTCGAAACTCTAAGAAAATCGTTCTCAAAAAAATTGATAGAAAACTTTATTTAGAATCATAGACAGCTATTACGACTTATTACTGATGTATAAATGTAAAGTTAGTCTATCTACTTAATTCTTGTACTAATTGTAAGAAAATAATATTTTTACAACAGTGTGAATTTATTTTGAATATTCATAGCTAGGAAATTTTCACCAGTGGCCGATGATGATGACCGCCCAACTAACAAAGTTGTCTATATGTTTAAAATAATACTACAATTTTATTTTATTACTGTTAAACTACTACTCCACTATTTTGTTTTATTAAAATCGCCAAAGTGATTATAATTGGGAAGAAAACTATATTAGTTTTTGATTTTCACTTTATTTCTTGTCAACATGACAATTGTTTCGCCACACAGTGGCTTCTTCAGATATTGAGTACTGGTATACTAATTTTACAATGCACAAACTATATGGTTTTATACAATTTTGATGTAATCCTAATCTTAATTGCTAAGCGGAAAAGTACAATATAATTTTAATTACTAAATGGAAAGGTACATATATTTCTAGGAAATTTATTGAATCTAATTTTAATAGTCTAAGTAAATAAATTTAGTAAGGGACATGAGTTTGTTTCAATTTGGTCATTTAATAAAATATCAGACGACTTTAGTTTATTTATTTCTAGAGATTCTAGTAAATCGAGTTTTAACCCTTTTTTCTCGGTGTGTAAAATTTTAAACTCTTCGTTGAACACGTGACCTACTTCTATTAGGTGGTTAGCATAAGTTGAGTCTGTTTTATTACTGATGTAACTTCTTTTATGTTCTGACAACCGCTTACCAAAATTTCTTCCTGTTTGTCCAATATATACCTTAGGACTAGCACCACAAGTCAACTTATAGACGCCTGATTTATTTTCTGATGAAATTTTGTCTTTTGCATTTTTTAAATGTTTTCCTATTGTGTTATTAGTTTTGAAAGCTACATTAATATTACGTTTTTTTAAAAAAGAGGAAGTTTTTTCTGTTGGGTAGCCAATGTAAGTGAGAACTTTGAAACTATTATTTTGATCTTTTATTGTTGGATATACTTCTTTAATGGCTTTATTGAAAGATTTTTTCACAATGATATTGTCTATTACTTCTGGGTTGTAACCATTGTTGAATGCAATGTTTTATTATTTGTAGTTCTTTGATATAATTTTCTTCTGATAAGGGGACAGTCAAAAGCCTGTGTATCATGCTGTTGTATGCTGCTATTTTGTGTTGGCGAGGATGTGCTGAGGTGTTGTGTATTGTTATGTCAGTGTGGGACGGTTTATGAAAAATTGAGAAATCATGGTTTTTATTGAGTCTTGTAATAGTCAAATCTAGAAAGTTAATAGCGTTTTCGGTTTCAGTTTCGAGAGTAAATTTAATTTTAGGGTGGAGTGAGTTTATGAAATTTAGGAAATTGTTGAGTTGTCGTTTAGTTCCTGTGAAACAAGTTAAAATATCATCTACATATCTATACCAATAAAGAAATTTATTGCTTTCTGGGGTATTATGTATTTGGTTTTCTAAAAAGTCCATAAATATTTCGGATAAAAGTGGGCTGAGAGGATTACCCATAATTAGACCCTCGTTACTCGTATAAAGTGATTATTTAGTCTTCGCAACTGAATCGTCATATAGATAAGTGCTAAGAATGTTCTTCCAGCTAAATTATAAAACATTTTGTAGAATTTGTTTTTCGATGCTTTATAAACGTCTGTTCAGCAATTATTGTACGATGTTTTAGCTCACTGAGCAAAATTGATTTATTACAGATTTATAGTAATAATCTCCGACACTTTTTGGTCAATTTCATCTATAAAACTATTCTTTAAAAGTTTAGCTAAGCACTAATAAAACCATTTTATTAGAATTCTTCTTAACACAATCTTATTTCTGAGATATTGTATTCGGCTGGAGCTGCTAAGCAATTGTTATATAAACGAAGCACATATTGCTCTCATGAAACACATAAAAAAGTTAAAAAGCTAAAAAATTTTCTTAAAGGCTATAATATGTTCTGTACCATTTTTATAAAACATGGATAGGTCTTTATGCGCCATATTACTTTCTCATTAATAGTAGTCCTTTACAGTAATTTGCCATCTTGGAGCGTTCGCCATGTTGGATTTAAGATGACGTCACACAATTTAGCGTATTCTACATGTGTGCAAAATTTGTTTACATAGTTACAAGTGAAGCTAAATAAAATCTATTAAAATAGTTACATATTTGAAAGTATACAGAAAAATAGTATTTAATTACTACTTGTATTTTACTGATACTGGCCGTTGTTTTCTGATGGATATAACCATTTTAGCAACAATCTATTATTATGAAATATGTTATCTGTGAAACACAATTGGTACGACACCACAAAAAGATCTAATACAACAATTTTATTTTCACTTTGCATTTTTAATTTTGATAAATAATCGTTATTTTTAGAGCGCACACAAATTTCATTGTATATATACCACATATTTCACACAAAAACACTTAAATAATAAATAACTTATGTTGTTGTTGCTGTATATAAAGAAAAAGTAACAGTGAAAATAATAACACAATGCTTATAAAAATGTTTTGTCGATTCGCGAATTTTATAATCATCTTCTACTAATTTTTTTAATCCTATGTAAACGTTTATACAATTATTTTATAACACCTGTGAGGGCCATAATAAAATAAATTATAAAACTATGTTTTTTCAAAAACTGTGCCCATTTTGCGTCTATGAGCGTTGTATGAACGTCTTGAAAATGTTTATATCAACAATCTTGTTTTATGAGAAATGTTCTGTAAACATTTTTTCAGCTTCTACAGAACATCAAATTGCTAGTTGGTCGTGCACAATAAGAATGAAATATTCTGTATCAGGAATATGTCACTACATAAACGGTGTATTTGTAACACCATTTTGTTGAGTTTTCCCTTCATTACACGTCAGTATCATGTTCGGTACGATACACCCTACGGTATTATGTTATACTATGCGTCACTAAATCTCTGTAATTGAAGGGTCATCATTACTGTCCCCACATACTGATGTGGATAATGATGTGTGGAGCCGCACCCCATTAGCACGTGGGAAACCAGTGAAAAGATGTTTATAAGGCGGACAAACCAAAACCTGCTCTGCAAGCCCATCATCGCAGTCATCAGTCCCTTCTGCCAACGTCCTTAGGGTGAATGATGAGTTCATCACATTTTTAGGGCATTTCTGACACCGCCTGCTCAAAATAGAAACACTGTGTCTAATAAGGGACGCTGATTAGATTCTTGCGGTTAGGTAAAGTTAATGATTTGAAGGCGGCATTATTAAATTGAAGAGATACTGCAAATTACAATATCACTACCATGTTGTTGGTATTTTTTTATCTTAAAAATACGTTGATATTTTAAAATAAAAACTAGAGGCGAATACGCGTTCTCATTTGATTTTATTTTAATTTATTTTGCTGAAATACGATATAATGAAATTATTCCACTCCATTTTTTTTATCGCAATTTATTTTACTTTTAATAATAATAATAATAATAATGGCAGGCCAAATGCAGAAGGCAGTCATCTTGGGGTCCCTTCGCCTACTTAGAGCACATGATTCTGGAATGTACAGTGACTAAGCCTGCGGGATGTGGGGAGTGGCTGTGGATATTTTACTGGCGCTCTTTCCGTGTGATGTCGGATGACACGGAAAGATTGCCCAGTGTCGAAAAATTGAAATAATAATAATAATAATAATCCATCGGCAGCTGGCAGTGAAGTATAACTTAATGGAAAACCCACCCCCATTTCATAAATACTCACCTGCTGCAGTTTTGGAATCGGAAGACACCATATTATATTGGGATAGACCAATAATTACAGACCGAACCGTGGTACAATCGCCCAGATATAGTAATTATCGACAAATTAAACAAGACAGCCACCCTTGTTGACATTGGCTGCCCATTGACCAGCAACCTCCAAAAAACAGAAAAGGGAAAGATCGATAAGTATCAAAATCTGGCAATAGAGATCCAACATATCTGGGAGTTAAACCACGTTCGGATAATACCAATCATAACATCGGCAACAGGAGTAACCAAGCAACTTAGTAAACATCTGGATCAATTAGATCTTCCAAAAGCTCTCATCACTCTGATTCAGAAAGCGGCTATTCTACAAACTTGCCACATTGTGCGCAAGTTCCTAAATGCATGACAGCATAAGATGAATTTCTTCTCTGTTTTGCATAACCGAACCATCATATGCCGGTTAAAAAAAGAACCGAGGAAAAGACTAGGAATAACATAATAATAATAATAATATTGGTATGACCTTTGGTATCAAGAAATACCAGACGGTCACCATAGAAAGAGGAAAGCTGAAAGAATCACCGCCTGAACAGTTAGATGACTCTACTCTCATCGAGGCTATGTCTGATGATCCGTATAAATATCTAGGAATCCTCCAAACTAATAAAGTTAAGCATGGGAAAATGAGACAAATACTAAGAGATCAATTTCGCAAAAGGCTTCGTAACATCTTGAAGACCAGGCTCAACTCTAGAAATATAGTAAAGGCAATCAACAGCTATGCCCTCCCTGTTCTGCAATACTCCTTTGGCATTTTAAAGTGGTCAGGCACTGATCTGGAAGTAATCAACCGACAGCTCAGAATAGAGCTCACAAGAGTCAGAATGCACCATCCAAGGTTATTAATGGAAAGGCTCACGCTGCCCAGGGAGAACGGAGGTAGAGGAATCACAGACGTGGTAACTGCATGCCACCAACGGATTGACAGCCTTAGGGAATACCTTTACTCCAGAACCACCGATCTATATAGGATGATAGTACAGGCCGACTTAGGTTACACTCCACTCAGCTTAGACGCTAGAGTACACCAACCATTCCCAGTTATAACAACTGACGAAAAAATACAGAAGTGGGGTTCGAAGGAGTTCCGTGGAAGATTTTTATATGATCTCCAAAGCACGGTCATAGATATGGCATCTTCGTTAGAATGGTTGAAGAGTGGCCAACTGTACCCGAAGACGAGTCAACCAGCGGGGCGACCTTCTCCAGCACAAGAGGCAACAGTTGGGTAGACATAACTGCCAGCAGGGATGTAGAAGTAAGAGGATGAGAAGTAGAGGAGGAGGAATCACTTAGCGACCACCGATACATCCGGTATAGTGTATCAGGCGACCCCAAGGATAAGAGGGAAAGATGGCGGTACGATTTTCAAAACACGAACTGGGAGGAGTTTAGGGGCCAAATAGCCAATCATGAAGAAGAGGAGGACATCGTGGATATAGAAAGAATAATAGAAGAGTTCAGTGATCACTGCCAAGGGGCATGCAGGAGATTCATCAGGAGAATCAGAATACACGAGGTGAATGAGAAATGGTGGAACGGGACTCTGGACATAATGAGGAAAAGAATTAAAAGAATGAGGAAAGAATGGCAAGAGGAAAGAAACGATCAGACACGGGAAAGGAAAAAAGAGGAATACAAACAAGAAAGGAGAAAATATAAGAAGAAAATAGAAGAAGAAAGGACCGCAGCGCTTAATAGGGAGATAGAGAAGATATGCGAAAGGGACCCTTGGGACAGGATCTGGAAATTCATAAGGAGACCCATGAATGAAGACATTGAAGGAATGATCAAGATGGCCGATGGAAAATATACAACGAGTAAGGAGGAAAAGAACACATACCTGGTTAAAAAGTACTTCCCAAAGGTGGAGGGGAACAGAAGAGATGAACAGGAACTAGAGAGAAGGAGAAAAGTCTATAGTCCGAATGACAGGGAAATAGAAGCGCGGGAGGTACAGGAGGTAGTGAATGGGATGAAGAATGGGAAGGCCGTGGGGGATGACAGAATTCCAAATGAAGCTATGAAAGAGATCGTGAAAGTTAAGGGAGCATGGCTAGCGAGAATATACAACGAGTGTCTGAGGTAAGGTATCTTTCCAGAAATCTGGAAAAGGGCGAGAGTGACCTGGATCCCAAAAAGGAATGGGGACCCTCGGACGATCTGTCTGCTGCCCACCCTGGGAAGGGTGTTCGACAGGCTGATTAATGGTAGGGTCCAGTATTTCTTGGAGGGGGAAGGGAAGTATGATAAGGAGCAGTATGGATTTAGGAGTGGAAGGGATACATGTATGGCAGTCAAGCGTATGATAGAGGTAATCGAATTGAATAAGAGGAAGGGCTACCATAGCATGGTGGTTGCGTTAGATCTTAGCAACGCCTTTAATATGGCATGGGGTCCGGTAGTGGATAGAGAAATGGAAACAATGCAAATGCATGGTAATATTAGGAGAGTGTGTGAGGATTTCATGAAAAATAGGAAGATAAATAGTGGGGGACAGACTTTTGAAACTGAAAGGGGATGTCCACAAGGGTCTAGTTTGGGGCCTACACTATGGTTAGTGTTAATGGAAGGATGGTTTCGACGGATGAATGAGGTAAACGAAAGGATGAATGAGGGAGAGGGAATAGGGGATGAAGAGGAAGGAAGGACATGCCACGTGCAGGCATATGCCGATGACCAGCTGATAATCATCAGGGGCAAGTCAGTTAAAAAAATAGAGAGGGTATGGATCGAAATCAAGGAGGAGTGTGAGAGATGGGAGAAAGAGAACATGCTGAAATATAATAGGGGAAAGACAGAGGCGATGTTTGTAGCAGCGAAAGGTGAGCCACGAATACAAATGGGAGGGGAATTTGTGGACATGAAAGAGAGCTTGGGGGTTCTGGGGATACAAATCGACAGAACTTTCAAGTATATCGATCATGTCAAGAATGTAAGGAAAAGAGTGGGAGAGTCCTGTACCAGGCTTCTGGCGATTTTGAGGAGGAAATATGGACTGCAAACGAGATTATTACGGACCATATACGAAAGAGTAATCAGAGTGGCTATATTATACGGCGTCGAAGTATGGGGTAGTAGGGCAAGAGATAGCAGAATTATAAGACAACTGAGGGCAACGCAGAGGCTGGTGCTCCTAGGCCTCCAGAGGGCGTATAGGACCACTCCTACAGCGGCCCTGGAGGTCATGACGGGAGTACCACCCCTCGAAACCATGGCGAACATCCTACATATGGAGAGGAATCTTGAGAGGATAGAGAAACTGAAGATCGACAGTAATAGGACCCACCCCACCTTTGAGGTTAAGTTGGACCAAAACTGGGAAAGGAACAAAGAGGAAGCACAGGAGATCGTGTGCTACACAGACGCTAGTGCAGACGAGAGAGGGATAGTGGCAATAGCAGGGTGGGTAGAAACTAAGGAAAGGTCAATGGTCGTTAAGGAACCTATCCAAAAAGGAACGCCGATAACGACGGCAGAGTTGACGGCGATACGACGAGTACTGGAACTAATTAAGAATAAAATGGAGGAAGGGGAACTCGGACAGAGAGGGACGAAAATAGCGATCATCACTGACAGCCTGCAGGCAATGGGAAAATTGGAAAATAGAGACACCAGTGAAGAGGAGGCCCGGAAAATACGCAAAATGATTGAAACCCTAGAGGGAATGGGAGCAAGAATAATAATAATGTGGAGGAAAAAAGAAGCAGCAAACAAAAGGAACCAGAAGGTAGACACCTGGGCCAAGGAGACATGCAGGAGGGAGAGAAGACGGGACGCAGAAGACGAAGTACAGTGGAGGAGTAAAAAAATGCGGAAGAAAGAGACCAAGAACAAAATACTAGAGGCCTGGCAAGTACAGTGGGTCAATGAAAAAACAGGGAGGAGCCTTTTTCAGGTGTGTCCTACCGTGGGCTACGGGGAACTGGGGCTGTCTTTCAAGGGGGCTCAGATGGCCACGGACCACGGAAACCTCCTGGGTTACCTGAGGAGATTTAACCTTAGAGTGACAAACGGAGAATGCGAATGTGGTTTGGGTATGGAAAATAGTCAACATATTAGATATGAATGTGTGAGAGAGGATAGGGTAATAGGGAGAAATCAAATCATGAATGAATGGGGTGATTTACAAGTATGTCTGAGAGCGGGGAGTGAAACGAATAGCGAGCAAGTGAGAAAATGGAATGAATGGGCGGAAATGATCATGGATGTGGAGAATATAGGGGGTGAATGATGGAGGTCGTCTCTTATAGATAACTAAAAATTGTAAAAACTGTTAAATTGTTAAATTGTTAGTGTTAATAAAGGTGAAAAAAAAAATAAAAGAAAAATAATAAAAAACAGGGTCTTTCCCCGCTGGTTTGGAGAAGTGGAGATGGGATGGGTTCCTTTGGCAGGGGTTTCGCTGGAAAGGGGTCAAGGGTTTTGCCCAAAGCCGAAAGGCGGGTGGGTTCTTTAGTATGTCTGTACCCGAAGACGGAAGGATTTATGGTCAGTATACAAGATCAGGTAGTGAACACCAGAAACTACAGAAAGTACATAATTAAAAAGGATATCCCAACTGACAACTGCAGGAAGTGTACCCAGCACCAAGAAACAATCGAACACATATTGTCCAGGTGTCCGTCCATAGTAGTATCTCGACAGACACAACAAGGTAGCTGCGTTAGTGTACATGGAAATTCTTAGGATGCTTAAGATCCCAATTGAAGATGAACGGCCATACTATGCCTATATACCGCCGCCTGCAGTAGAAAATGAGTATGCTAAAGTATACTGGGACAAGGGAATAATAACAGATATCACAATCCGACACAATATACCGGACATTACAGTTGTAGATAAGATACATAAAACTGCTACACTCATTGATGTATGCATACCCAGCAACAATAACTTGTAACTCAAGCACGCGGAAAAGGTAGATAAATATAATGACCCGAAGATGTGGAACATGCCCACCGTTAAGATCATCCCAGTAATCTTATCAACCATGGCACTGATACCCAAAAAATTGAAAGAATCCTTCTGTGAAATTGGAATATCGGAGTATATATCGGAATATGCAGAAATCTGTTATTCTTGATGCGACGCACATCTTGAGATCGTTCTTGTAAGAGTAGGCACCAACAGCATCAATCTTTTTTACTCACCCGATTATCCCTGACACACCGGAAAACATCCGTGACAAAAAAAATAAAATAATAAGCTGAGCCAAACATCGCTTTGAAAGAGGAGGATAAACGGACCAAATACCATGATCTCCGGTACGAGATCCAAGTGCTACTCGATCAAGATGGTCGTCCTAATAATCGGTGTACTCGGAGGTGTGAAGCCTACGCTGCTCGCGAAACTGAAGATCATGCCAGCCTATCAGAAATCTGCTTTCGCCAAATGCAGGGTTCCTTCGCCTACTTAGAGCACACGATTCTGGAATCTACAGTCGCTAACCCCGTGGGATGTGGGGAGTGGTTGTGGATATTTTGCTGGCGCTCTTTTCGTGTGGTGTCGGAGGCCACGGAAAGACTGTGCAGCGTCAGGAAACTGAAAAAGAAGGGAAAAAAAATAAGTCTATCCCGTAGACGCAGGCATGTTACATATGAAATTGGAAATAAAATGGTTGATTCTGTTCACAAGATCTACTCTTCCGCCCAACCGTTTATCACGTTAATATTTACATTATACATAAAAGTTAATTATACAATACAAAGGTCGTTAAAGAAAGAGAAAAAAATAAAAAATACTATTAAACAAGCTAACCATTATACTCTTCGCCGATTTATTGCACTTTTTATATAATTATTGCACATTCTTTAGAATACTTTCCGCATTTTTTTGGCAAATAAAAAAATATTTGTGAAGAGTATAATAATGTTAAACTTAAAATTAAATTTTATTTACCGTTCTCTATGTTACATTTAGTTTATTCTAATTATTTGGTGAATAGAATATGGTTATTGTTATGCATATTCTGTATATCTCCCTGATATACTAAATTCATTTGCCAATTATTTCGGTCAAGCTTATAATGAGTCCTCATTGGATATCGAGGAACATCACATTGAGATCGCGATATTCCCTATTGTTACCATAAACTCTTTCAGTGAAGATGAGGTTATTCGGGCTCTAAAACGAATTAAACCCAAAATGACGACCGGTCCTGATTCCATTCCAGCTTTTTTAAAAGGATTTCGCTATCATCTTTGCGTATCCTCTAACTCTAATTTTTAACTTAATCCTAAAAAACTGAATATTTCCTGACCTATGGAAATATTCCAAAGTATGTCCCATATTCAAAAAGGGAAACAAACTAGATATTGAGAACTTTAGAACAATCTCTGTAATTTGTAACTTCTGTAAAGTTTTAGAAATATTACTACATGGTAGAATATATCATTCAATTAATACCAAAGTCTTTATTAACCAACATGGATTTATGAAATGGCGTTCAACAACAACAAATTTATTCTGTGTAACTCAATATATTTTCGAATCCTTAGATGAGGGTCATATATACCGATTTCTCCAAAGCGTTTGATAGACTTGATCACCAACTGTTACTTAATAAATTAGAAAAAATCTGCTTCTCGTATTTTTTGGTCCTTTTGTTTAAATATTATTTAACAAACAGAAGTCAGTACCTTGCACTAAAAGGGTTCAAATCGACCGAATTTGCTGCCACATCTGGAGTTCCCCAGGGATCTATTCTGCGGCCCTTGTTTTTCAACATTTTTATTAACGACATAGTGAACGAAATTGATTTGCCTCACCTTTTATATGCCAACGCTCTAAACATTTTCACAGCGATTGATGAAATCGATGACTGTTTTCAACTTCAAACTTGCGCTAACAAAATAAACACCTGGTGTAAATAAATTATTCATGAATCCTAGTAAATGCAACGTAATGTCCGTTTCTTTAGAAACGTCACCTATTCTTTTTGATTACAGATTAGATAATGTCATACTTCAAAGACCTATAACATTTCCCGACCTCGGCGTAACTTTTGATTGATTGATTGATTGATTTGCCAGTATAAGGTGGACATTGCTGTCGATTCCGGGAATCCATGGAGATTCATTCCAACACACAGCCTGGTTGTCCGTCGAACACTCCCAACGGACGGCCAAACCGAGTGCCGGAACCAAATCTCGGATGTTTTATATACAACCGGACCAGTTGCATACACCGGGTTGGACATTGGACATGCTTGTTGTCAGCAGCGAGAGCCGCATGATACATGGGGTGGGAATATAGGATGGGAAGTGTAGGTGTTTGTGAGGTGCTCCTTGTAAGTGTCCATGTTTCTATTAAGTTTCCATCTATCATCATCGCTTGGGATGTGCAGGTGTTGGCGAGATGCTTCATTTCAGTTTCCATGCTTCTTTTAAGTTTCCATCTATCGTCATCTCCTTATTTCTTCTGTTTCTGAATCTGGTAGGTTTTTTTCTATTATTATTATTTATTTTGTTTCTATACATCAACCGTTCCACAGGTAAATATCAATTTACGGTGGAGTTGCTTGAAATGGCCCTATCTCGCAGTAACAATATTTTTTGCGCGTTATGAGAAAAGGGGTCGGAAGGTATAGTTTGCTCATCTTGTATGTCGTTTCCTTGAGACAATCGGTTTCAATTTCCGCCTCCCAAATTAATAATAGAATGTTGTGTTTTGAATCAACAAATCGAGCTGATAGAAATTAAAATTTTAAAGATCAGGTAGAAAGATAGAATAGAATAATATCGATTAAATCAGTTAAAATAAAATAAATTAATTTATAGCTTATCTGTCTTTCTGCAGCGTCTTGTGATTCGGCGTAAATTTTGATAGTAAATTATCCTTTACTAATTATATCGATACCATTGTGTCTAAAGCCTATAAAGCCCTTGGATTCACTAGTTGAGAGTTCACTAATACTGATAATCTGAAAATTCTTTATCAATTCTTCCTCAGATCGAAACTTGAGTACGCATCGCTAATTTCGAGTTCCAGTTATGATGTTCACAAGAATAACTTGGAGGCTGTTTAACGTAGATTACTGTGATTCAAATTCGACGGTTCCTTCATATAAGTCAATTTTTTGTTCATATCGCTTTCTTTCTATGTTGTTGTACATCTTGTATTTTACTTAATTAATGCTTTGTATGCCTTTATTCCTGTACTGTAATTGGGTATCTTACCTGTTGAACTGTGTGTGCAATAAATAAATAACTAAATAAATATCGTTCTAAAGATACTATATCTAAGGACATAGACCATTCATATTTCTGCAGCAGTGGAAACGTTTATTACGATATTATAAAAAACAGCTTTAGTGCTTTTTTCCCTTGTTCGTTCAGCAGTAAAGATACGGATTTTTAACATGTAATGATCGAATTTATCATGTTCTCTTTTCCTCGTACTAATTTTGCATAGATTTCTAGTTTATTATTGAAGCATGTTTGTTGTTTATTCTCCAATAATCAACATTCCTAGGAGTCTGATGAGCATGTATGCATAGTCTGCAGAACTGCAATATGATTACTGTTCGGTTACCGACAGCCGGCATTCTGCGTGTGATTTCATGCGAGAAACGCGGCCACTGTAAGAGATTAACAACTAATTTGTGCAAAGCGGATTATACCCATAAATTTTCAAACCAGCTCCTAAAAGTACCCCTCTCTCAGCAGCTTCCGATCATTGTTCTATGGTATTAGTGAAGCTTTTTGTTAACTGTGGGCAGAAATGGCGGCAATATATTCCATATAAAATGCGAGTCACATCTATCTGTTAAATATATTATACAATTCAGTGCCTGTATTATTGCAACGTGGAGTTTGCCTAAAATTGTAAAAATTGAACGATTAAAAAAAAGGCACCTAAATAAAAATTATCAAATAGAATCTCATCCTGTCGTACGGTTAATTGGTGTTTTATTAAGTAATATAGATATTAGAATCGGTAACAAAATCAAACTTACTTGTAATATTAATTTAAACCCAAATAGTTTATCAGTGTGCTTATGAAATATTGTATATTTGTTGAATATTATAAAATTGTATTTTTTTAGGCAAGCTTATTATCCTAATTTCAATTTTCTAGAAAATGTCGTCCGATACAAAAAAATCTGCAAATTTCAGTTCAAAAGAACAGTCGATCCTCTTACAAACATAGTACGAGTAGTAAGTATCTGAATTTGCATAAACATCGGCCAAATATGAAATTTGACAACATACTACAGCCAAAGATTAGGGAATTCACAAGATAGGACAGCCGGCGGAGAACCTTTTATCTTTTAGGAACGGCGCCATTGACCTCGACATTTAAATTGGAGTACTTGCGTAGTTGCCACAATGTGACAATCAGACGGAGAAGGTAACATTAGAAAGAGAGGCCAATAGTGAAAAATGGACAACACTGTTCTGATAGAACCACCGAACTCAGCTGACTGTCAGTAGCCAAGGTCACTAAAGAAACAGGTTGCTTTGTAATATATGTCACATGAAGTATTTCTATGTTTATATGTAAGGTATCTATTTGGTTAGGATAGAATTGTACACTGAAAGAATAATTTTGAAACTTTCCTCTATAAAATGAGGAAAAAAACAGCCACACCCAGCTGTCATCGAGTTCAATACGTGACGTAGCACTTGTCGATTTTAATGAGCTAACCTATCTTTTAGTAAGCTTGGTGGCGCAATGCTAAGGCGTTTTGGCTTGCGACCGCGGGGTCCCGGGTTCGAATCCTGGCCAGGGTATGGATGTTTAGTGGCGTTTTTAACGTGTTACCGAGATAGTAGCAGTGGACTAGACCGCTGTTGGGTGGCACAACATGTCTAGTCGCTGTTATCTATCCTGAGTTCAAGTCTCAGCTGCGATAGATGGCAATATCGCAGGGAATGGTTGTTGTGTTGATGTCTATGTGTGTGTGTCCTGGTTGAGTGGTGGAATAGCATTAGCTAAACTCCGCCAGGACGTTAATATAAATAAGACAAAAAAAAAAAAAAATTCATTTAATGCGTGACCGACAAATCCCGAAACCGTTCCCGCTGAATGTCGTGTCCCTTTAAATTGGAGTACACAACTGTCTTAGTCTATTTTGTCTTCTCTGTCTGACTGTCCTATCTTGTTAGTTCTCTAATCAATGCTACAACTACTTACACTATGCTTTTTGTGTACGTGGACTTTCCATTAAACAAATAGTAGTGTCATTTTAAAACCCATGGTATATTACTCACTGCTGTGTTCGAGAACGTAATTGTTCTTGAATCTGATTGATAATAAATCGAACTTCATTCTTGAAAAATTAGAATCGGCAGATAAATTCGTCTTTATTCCAAATTAGAAAATGATTAGATCTTTCCCTATATTTCTAAACACTTACAAAATATGAAGTTATCATGATCCGTTAATTCCTCCATATTTTCGTCAAATTATTCAACCATTTCTTGTTAATTCTTAACAGAATAAGAAACAAAATCGGTGTGTAGAAAAATCAAAATAGAAAATATTTCTAGGTTATAATTATCTTGAACCAGTCTTAAACCCAGAAATTTGACAGCTTACAAGAATCTTCGAAAATGACAAGAAATAAACTAGGTTTAAAGCTGAACTTAACTTGTACAACTCAACCTTTTGAGATTAGTTTAATCTTGAACCGAATGTGAACTTGAATTATTCAACCGGACATAAGTAGTAAGATTAAATTAACAAATCCAATTCATTTATATCGTAAATTAGTGTCACCTTCTTGTGGTGGAAGGAGTGGCACAAGTCATAAACCAAATATCGTAAATTTTTGTCACCTTTTTGTGGTGGAAGGAGTGGCAGATGTCATAAACCAAACTGAGGCGTTGGTTTCTAGAGTTTATATCAAATTCCAAGTTTCTGGAGTCTTACTAGATTGTTTTACTTATTTGCTCCTATTTGTTCCCCAACCCTTCAACGGAGTAATTTTAAAATTATAATCAAATTGTTTCAACTATGTACCAAATATTATTATCTTCCGTCACATTTTTTCATTTATCCACCCCGTAAAATAAAAATATAGCATAGCATGTATGGCAGGTTTCTCGTTCTTAACAGTTGTGTCAACTTAGTGTCAACTATTATTGCGATCATCCGATCAAAGAACTTATTCCTATATACATAAAGCATATTGGTCTCTAGTCTCTAGAAATTCATAAAAATTCAACCAACAATTATTACATAAAATAGGTACAATAGTCTCAGTATATTAATAAATACATATTTATTTTCTTGAATAAACTTCAATGCATGGAAATTACACAAAACAAATGTGTTTATCACACAACACATGATGTGCGTACTATGTTAATTTCATTCCTATTCTTTTAGATCTTGGGCAGTAAAACAAATAATTTATGTTTCCGCTGTACTAATATATAAACAGAACACAATAGTTAATAGTAATAATAAAATTATTTTATTGGGAATAGAAGTTTACAATGCTTATCCCTAAAATTTCGAAAAGTTTAGCTTAAGGCTACTCATCTTATTATTACTGTGTAGATTCTGAAATGATGTTAATATAAGAGAACTGTGGTGTTCCATATAGGGAAAGAAAATATTGCCATCACCAAAAACAGCTCAATATGCTCAGATCACTGTATACCAAGTGATTTTAATAAAGCCGAGTGGCATAGAATATTTGTGGAAAACAGATTCTTCATCCAAGTCACTTTAAAGGAAACATTTTGACTCTATTTGCACTCTAATATGTGGAAATTATTGGTCATAGAATTTTAATAATATTTGAGGCAGATGTCATAAAAAAGTTTGAGGCGTTGTTTCTACCATATACGGTAAAAATGAAGTTTCTAGTTTACCCTACTTATTTTTCCCTATTCACAACCTACCACCTCCCATCCCTTCGATGGAATCATCTCAATCAGATGTCATTATAATACATACGTATATTAACTTTCAAGTGAATATCTCCATTTTATGTTATCAATCTCATTAATAATGGAGCGGCGGTGGTGGGATTTGAAAAATATTGGAAAGAAATTTAAGGCCTTGGTTTCTAGTGCATACACCAAATCCCAAATTTCTGTACTCTTACCAGCTTGATTTACTTATTTTCCCCTATTTACTCCTATTTAATCCCCAACCCTTCAAAGGAATCATCACAAAATATAATCTAGTTCCAGATGTCGTTATAATACATAAGTCTACCATATTTCAAATTAAAGTAAATATCTCAATTCTATTTTATCAACCACTTTAATAATAGAGTAAGGGTGGTGGAGGGGTTGAAAAATATTATTAAAAAATCTGAGGCCTTGGCTTCTGGAACATACACCGAATTTCAAGTTTCTGTACTCTTATCAGCTTGCTTTCCTTATTTACCTCTACTTACCCCCACTCCTTCAACGCAATCATGTCAAAATATAATCTAGTTTCATATATCGTTATAATACATACATGTACCAAATTTAAAGTGAAGATCTAAATTTAAGTTTATCAACTTTTTTAATAAGGGAGTGGGGGTAGTGGGGGAATGAAAAATATTACGAAAAAAACCTGAGGCCTTTCATTTCAAAATATAATCTAGTTCTAGATGTCGTTATAATACATACATGTACCAAATTTCAAGTGAATATCTCAATTTTATTTTATCAACCCCTTTAATAATGGAGTAGGGGTATTGGGGGGTTGAAGAATACTATAAAAAATCTGAGGCCTTGGTTTCTAGTACGAATTTCAAGTTTCTGTACTCTTACCAGCTTGCTTTACTTATTTCCCCATATTTAACCCCCAACGCTTCAACGGAATCATCTGAAAATATAATCTAGTTCCAGATGTCGTTATGATACATGCGTGTACCAAATTTCAAGTGAATATCTCAATTTTGTTTTATCAACGCCTTTAATAATGGAGTAGGGATGGTGGGGGATTGAAAAATGTTATAAAAAATGTGAGGCCTTGGTTTCTGGTACATAGACCGAATTTCAAGTTTCTGTAGTCACACCAGCTTGATTTCCTTATTTTTCACTATTTAACCATCTTTAACCCCCAACCCTTCGATGGAATCATCTCAAAATATAATCTAGTTCTAGATGTCGTTAGAATACATACGTGTACCAAATTTAAAGTGAATATCTCAATTTCAATTTATATTATAAATAATCTGAGACCTTGGCTTCTAGTAAATACACCGAATTTCAAGTTTCTGTACTCTTGTCAGCTTGCTTTACTTATTTTCCCCTATTTACCCCTATTTAATCCCCAACCCTTCATCGGAATAATCCCAACATATAATCTGGTTCCTGATGTCATTATAATGTATACGTGTACCAAATTTCAAGTGAATATCTCAATTTCATTTTATCAACCCCTTTAATATTGGAATGGGGGGATGGCGGGATGAAAAATATTATAAAACATTTTGAGAGAAAAAGTTTCTGTACTCTTACCAGTTTGTTTTACATATTTCCCCCTATTTATCCCTATTTGCCCCTCAACCCTTCACCGGATATCTTAAAAAAAACAATCCAGTTCCGGATCTCGTTATAATATATACGTGTACAAAATTTCAAGTCAATATATTAAACCGTTTCGGAAAAGCGTGCAGACAAATAAAGCTACAGACAGATAGATGGACAAGCAGACAGAATTTTTTTTTCGCTTAAATTTAAAATCTCGACGTTTCATGACATTCTAAACCTACTTGAAGAAAAAAAAATATTTTTTTTTACAATTGCTATATTTCTAATCCACTATGTAGATGTGGAAGTAATACTGATTCATTACAATATAACCCGATGAAAATTATAAAACTAATACTTAGCAAATAAGAATAAGAAGTATTTTGACAAAAACTATGTACTGTTTAAAAATCAATAATTTTTTGTTTTGGTTTATGTAAATAATTTATATAATATAATAATATAATATTTTCTCTAACTTTGTGTACATCTGGTAGTTGAAAATATTTGACCGACTTGGTAACTGGCTGAGCCAAAGTGTGTTGTGGGTAGCATATTTTTGATCCTATTGTCTAACAATAACTGAATTCAATTTCCAGCTTTGTTGGCTAGTAACGAATGAATGTCTGTATTATTTGAAATACTCCAGCCATTCTTGATATTGAATTTGAGGCTTGTCTAATGTGTGGTGTGTTTCTCAAATTTATTACATTTATACTTTCAGAAAGAATAGAGAAATGTTATTATGAATGATAAGACATTTTATAGATAGATATAGATAGATATAGATAGATATATTTAAAAGTTTAGGCTAATTAAATTTAAAACAATCAAGCATTATCTTGTAATCTAGCATGCCTTCATCACACTGTTATATAAAGAGCAGGTAATAGAGGAATTACAAAGATTTATTTTGACGAAAATATTTTTGCTTCTACACATATCCGCCACTGTTGCTTATGGAATGTTATGATTATCTATTCTTTTCTGCCGGACGGAGAGATGAATAGACAGACATACTGACAGAACCTTAATAACAGTAATTTGCAAAGTCTAAAATATGAAAATCCTAAATTTGAGAAAGGTTGCTTAAGATAATAATTGAAATAATATTTAAAATATTACTTTATACACGAATTCTATATAGGTATCCTACTTTAAATTTCAAATAATTTAAAACTGGAATTTAAAGAATTTGTTTTCAAGAGAATTCTCGTTCCAATTTTTTCTTGTAATTCACATAATGCTTATTATGAATATAAGAGACCAGTGAAATCAAATATATATTATTCAAATCAACAAATCATTAAAATTTTAGTGTACCATCAAGAAATAATTATTTTTCGTCTCATAATACCCCGTTTACCATTAAAACATCTAAAGATGTAAATTAAGCCGTAGTTTCAAGAAATGCCTTTTCGAATTTTCGAAACACATTCATCATCCCGTTGCCTAACTCGTAAATCTGTCACGGCTGGAGAGTTTTCACCCAATTTTGCGAGCCAGTTCTGAGAGCTGAAGACATGAAAAATAGCCGAACTGGTCCGGAAAGAGCTTCAAACACATGTCTAAAATCATAAACAACGTGCCTCTTGTCATAGCCGGACTGTCAACTTTAATAAATATCAGGGTTTCTTTGACTTAGTATAAAAATAAATGTTATTTATTTAGAAAACATAGTAAACAAGTTTAACAATAAGCCAACAATTCTTACATACTATGAATTGTCTAAGTTTCGTTCCTTCAAGCAATCAATATGTGCTTCTAGTGTAATAGTTAAAAATCTAAGTAATTATAAGAGACATGAAATATTTTATTAACATTTTATATCATTATGGTGAAATAAAGTTAATAAGTTAGAAAAGCGCGTACATTTTTCATTTATTTTATTTAAATGCGTTTTAGAAAAGGATAATCAACTTGTAAGGAGTATTACTGGAAAGGACAATATCATACTCGTTGAGTAGGGATTGTCTTCGTGTGTTATATTTTTTTATTGGAATTTAAAAAGCTTTTTTTTGTTAAATGTTTTGAATATGTATAATTTGTGGGTAATCTAATGTAAATGAATTTATATCGGTGGCATTAACAGTGGTCAAATACACTGGTTATGTCGGATATGCTTACTGCATAGCAGACACTTTAACTAAGAAAACGTATTGACGCATACGAGACAGATTTAAAAATTTAAAAACTCATTTATTTTAGGATATCGACAGTGTCGATGTTATAATCAACAGTGACAAATATAGCTAGCGGTAAACTTTCTTATTTTTCAAAATAGATAATAATTATCTTAAGGAGAAATAGAGATAAAGATTTTATCTAAACTACAAATGAACCAAAACAGTAAGAGAAAAATCTAAATCTAAGATTTTTCGAATTGGTTCAGTAGCTACGACAAACCAAAATTTCCGAAATCACTAATTTCTAATTATGCCAACTGTTTCAAATGGCAACATCTTTTAAACACCCAGTAGTAAAATAATAATTTTCACGACAAATCCATTGATACCTTCAAATTGAAAATTGGTTTGATATTAACTCAATATTCAAGTTCTTTGGTGGATAATGAATAAAATATCGGAAAAATACCCTTATTAATTAAGTATGCCGTGGAAATTGAGTAAAACTAGACTCAAATCATTCACTTTGTCAACAAAACAGCGCTAGAAATAAAAACGTGTTGTGGAAACAAAAATAAGTTTGACAGATAATAATACGCGTGTATTGTTAACTTAATAAGTTTGCTCTTTATCTTTAAGTTTATTGTTGTTTGTTAATTATTATTATTGTTATTATCGTTTAACATATATACAATGGATGAAAAAGTGGATATGTTAATAATTTTTAGATAAGTAATTTAATAGGGGACACTTTAAAGCAACTTTAATGTATCTCCAACACGTCATATTGAATTCAATAATTTAATGACAATTCAGTTTTCTTGGTTGACCTTAATTACAATGATTGGATCTGTAACTGTCCCACGTTTTCAAGACTTTTGAAATATCGTAACATTAGATAGATATATTTTATTATATATTATAGACATTTTATTAGTGTTGGTATACAAAAAATGCTGGCTAAGATAAGCTAAATAATAGATATAATAAAATGTGTAAGAGTATGTATTATAATTATATTTAATAATTGCAAAGCTATATAGTGTGGATATATTTAAATAAATAATAATAAGATAGGAAGTGTCCTAAAATTAGTAAAATATATAAAACTAAGACAACAATAAAGTCATATAAAATGTTTGGTAGAATATTTTATTCTTTATTTTACGTGTGTTCAGAATTGATCTACATATTACATCTACAAAAAAATCAGGGGTTCGTGATTTTTTTTTTAATAATTTCATTATTTTAGAAAAACTTTTTCTTATAGCAACTTTAGGTAATAATTTGTTGTGGTTCTATATCCACGTAATTTTGCACATTGTATAGTAAAAAATGTAAATATGATATCATTGAATCTAGTTATACTAATTAAAAATGTACGTAACAAACATAATCGTTTAAATAAAACAAACGTCTTTTAATCCAACTAATCTTAACATTATTTACAAATAATGATAATAATACTAATAATAATAAAGTCTTTATTAGGAAAGCATGTAAATACAATACATCCAATCGCTAAGGCGAAGTCTAGCTAAAACTATTCAACTTAACCTTATCTAACCTAAAATTACTAAAACTGAAAGTAGTAATAATAATAATACCTAAAGTACATATCAACAAATATTAATATATAGTATAATATTCTTTTGGATAAATAAAAAAAAAATATGTGGAAAAAGAAATCGCCAATAAAAGAATGAGCAGTATTAGCATTAGTGTTTATCAGTTTAGTAGTGTCAGACAACGAATGTACGCAAGATGCAGATAAAATTACTGCATAGAAAAGAATTTCATTTTCAATTTTTTTGCGAAAACTGTCTACATTTAGAAATTTGAGGGTATCATTTATGTTGTTATAAATTGTGACAGAGTTGTAAGAAAAAGATCTACGAAACAGGGTAAGACGATAAGTTGGCAATGATAACTTGTCCATATGTCTCAAATTTAAATTGTGGATGTTATTCCTAGATATCAGTTTTTTGCGAAGATATGATTGCGAGGATGTGCATAGGATACGGTGAGTAAAAACGGACATATATTATTTATAAACACTTTCCACTCGTAGCCAACCAAGTTCATTAATTTTTGAGGAAGTGCGCTGGTATTTCCGAATGCGGTAAACAAATCGACAACTGTTCTGTATTTTTTGCAGACGGTTTTTTGATAGTTTGTCCAAGCAGCCATAATATACGACATTGCAATAAAGTAATATAGGTAACACCAACGATTCACATAGCTTTTTTCTTAATTTAAAATTAGCAATATTTATATTATTATAAAGTAGCTTTAATGCTAGATACGCTTTTTTGACTAATATGTTTACGTGTTCTTTAAATCTTAGATTTTCGTCATAAGTTAAACCTAAACTTTTTGCTTTGTTTACAACAGTTAGGGCTTTATCTGATATCTTGAGTTTTATATTGATAAATAGCAAGTTATTTCATTATTTGCCAAAATCTTTGCTCCATTTATCAAAGTTGGTCACTGTGTATATTTCAAACGCACGCCGTGCTGTGTTGTCAGTGTGAATAAGACAATTTATGTTTATTTTATGAAAATGGAACTAAAAACATGTTTTCTAATTTTATTGTCTTTTTTTAGTGCGCCCAACGAGTGACTGCATCTGTACGGGAAAAGGCATCTCTTGCTTATAATAAACGCGTGTTGAAGCCAGATGCGAACAGAGTCAAATATATTTAACAGTAATGACTTCCTGTGGAGAGACAATTATGTACCTTAGCCAGAAAAAGCTGAAATATAAATGGAATTGATGATTTTGCAGATAATGGACTATGGGTTTCACAAATAGTGAGAAGTCATGCGAAGTTATCGTGAAAATTGCAGTAAAACTATTACTATGCGTTCTCGTTGAAATTTATGTGAACGTATTTAGGTACTTAACCCAACGGAAATTTAAACATTGCCATTATTTCATACTAATTTCTAATTCTACGTTTATGCAAATTAAATTTTGCAGCGAAAATCTTTTCATAAAATGGAAATAGTATTAAGTCTAATTATCTGTACGACAATGTTAAATGAAAATTATATTAAACTGAAAATTACTCCAGGACACTTATCATTTATGCCATGTGGTTTTGATAGTGTAATAATTTTTCGCATTCGCAATTGTGAATATATTGTAATGAAATTTAAGCCGTCTTTAAAGTACACTTTTACGATTTAAAAAATATTAAAAATGATTTTTGTCCTGTGTTAAGTGGAGATGTGTATCGATTCGGTAATAATGAGAAAATCTGTTTATCCAAAGTTAAGAAAGAAAGCACAAGTCAGATATAAGAGAACAAAATTACCAACAAATTGAAATCAAAGAGGCAATTGGAGTTGTCGGTATAGGACTTGGATTACTTTTGTATGTGTTCTAATATTTCACCCTTACTAACACATTTTATAAACTTTTGTTTGGAAAATGATGTTTTTCCATCTCTGCGGAAATCTTATATAATAATACTTTGCCCACGATTAGCAGTATATTAAGTTATTAATTGATCTTAGACCAATCAACGTATTATCGATTATGTCTAAAATCATTAAAATACTCATGACAGAATTAATTAGGAAGCATGTAAATTTAAATACTATATTATCTATCTACTAGTTTGACTTTTACAAGGGATGTAGTCGATAATATCATACGTTCATCGTATAGCAGTAATACTACAGTCTTAGTGTTATTAGAATACACTAAGGCTTTGACTGTATAATTCCACGTAGTGGAAGTTTTTTTTTTTCTTGAAATAGATTTAGAATGTCATGAAACGTGGAGATTTTAAATTTGAGCGAAAAGTTTTTCTGTCTGTTGGTCTGTCTGTAACTTTTTTTGTCCGCACATTTTCTCTGAAACGGTTTAAGATAATGACTTGAAATTTTGTACACTTATATATTATAATGAGATCTAGAACTGGATTGTTTTTTGAACAAATCCGGTGAAGGGTTGGGGGGTAAATAGGAATAAATAGGGGGAAATAAGTAAAGCAAGCTGGTAAGAGTACAGAAAGTTGAAATTTGGTGTATGTACTAGGTCAAGGCCTCAAATTTTTTTTTATTACATCCCCCCCTCCTCACTCCACTATTAAAGGGGTTGATAAAATAAAATTGAGATATTTACTTGAAATTTGGTATACGTATACATCATAATGACATCTGGAACTAGATTATATTTTTGAATTATTCCGTTGAAGAGTTGAGGGTTAAATAGAGGTAAATAGGGGAAAATAAGATAAGCAAGCTGGTAAGAGTACAGAAACTTGAAATTCTGTATTTGTACTTCAAGCCAAGACCTCAGATTTATTAACGCTGACCGATGCCTAGCGTCGTTTTTGTAAAACTTGTGTATTGGATAAATTTTGATATCTAAATCTATGTTCTTGCATATTTACGTCTCGACGCTGACCGACGCCCACCGTCATTTTTGTATAACTTACGTATTTGATAAATATTGATATCTAAATACGCGTTCTTGAATTTTTACGTCTTGACGCCGACAGACGCCTAGCGTCGTTGTTGTAAAACTCGTGTATTTGATAAATTTTTATACCTAGATCCTTATTCTTGCATTTTTACGTCTCGACGCTGACCGATTTTTTATAAAACTTGTGTATTTGATAAATTTTGATATCTAAATCTATGCTCTTGCATTTTTACGTCTCGACGCTGACCGACGCCCAGCGTCATTTTTGTATAACTTACGTATTTGATAAACTTTGATATCTAAATACATGTTCTTGAATTTTTACGTCTTGACGCCAACAGACGCCTAGCGTCGTTGTTGTAAAACTCGTGTATTTGATAAATTTTTATACCTAGATCCTCATTCTTGCATTTTTACGTCTCGACGCTGACCGATGCCTAGCGTAATTTTTGTAAAACTTGTGTATTTGATAAATTTTGATATCTAAATCTATGTTCTTGCATTTTTACGTCTCGACGCTAACCGACGCCCAGCGTCGTTTTTGTATAACTTATGTATTTGATAAACTTTGATATCTAAATATATGTTCTTGAATTTTTACGTCTTGACGCCGACAGACGCCTAGCGTCGTTGTTGTAAAACTCGTGTATTTGGTAAATTTTTATACCTAGATCCCTATTCTTACATTTTTACGTCTCGACGCTGACCGATGCCTAGCGTAATTTTTGTAAAACTTGTGTATTTGATAAATTTTGATATCTAAATCTATGTTCTTGCATTTTTACGTCTCGACTCTGACCGACGCCCAGCGTCGTTTCTGTGTAACTTGTGTATTTGATAAACTTTGATATCTGAATATATGTTCTTGAATTTTTACGTCTTGACGCCGACACACACCTAGCTCCGTTGTTATAAAACTCGTGTGTTTGATAAATTTTTATACCTAGATCCTTATTCTTGCATTTTTACGGCTCGACGCTGACCGATGCCTAGAGTAATTTTTGTAAAACTTGTGTATTTGATAAATTTTGATATATAAATCTATGTTCTTGCATTTTTACGTCTCGACTCTGACCGACGCCCAGCGTCGTTTTTGTATAACTTATGTATTTGATAAACTTTGATATCTAAATATATCGTTGTTGTAAAACTCGTGTATTATGGCGGGTATATGGAAAATATTCACATACAAATTAACAGCGAGTATCTTGAACATACAAACGTATCACAGAATATAAGTTTACATACTCCTACACCTACCCTTATATAGGGGTAGGGATAGGTATGTATTCTGACCTCCCGAATGCGAATTTTGCAGCAGAGATATAGGTTTTAAGGTTCAGTTTTTCGCTAGCTACACAAAGACCACTTTTGAAGAGTCTCAAAAGTGGATCCCAGATGGCGAAAAGTGAAATTTATATATCTGATGCAAAATTCGGATTCAGGCGGTCAAAATATATAAGGGGGTCGATCCTTTGGAAAAAACAATATTTTTTGTGTATCTCTTTTATTATATTATTGAGAAATCTGTTGCTAACTTAAAATTAATTTATGCATGTAAAGATATATTATTAAAAAACTAAGATAATGTTATGTGAAGCTCTTGTCCTATTCTATATAAACTATTTCTGTTTTCTACGCTAAGTTGTTGCCCTCGTAGTCAAACATCTCACACTGGCTTTCTGTTTATTTTCGGTTAAATATTATGCTACGTAAAAAATTAATAATTTAAATCTATTGTTATGAATTACACCCCCTTGGAATTGGAGATGATACGCCTATGCCTACTGATAGTGACTGGAAAGGCTCTAGAAAGAGCCAAGGACTTTTCTAGATTATGGTTGGAGAAGATTCTGGATTAATCTAGAGCTAATTTCGGAGTATATAAGGCGCGGAAGAAGAAGTTTATTAAGAAGGCAGTTTATAGAAGTGACGTTCGGTAAAAGTGAGGTTAACTATTAAGTAAACAAGTATTGTACAGTCAGTAAATTGTTAAATAAAGTGTTAGTAGTGTTTATCTCTTGTTGAAATTATTTAGAACCCATGGATTCACACAGGGTGTTTCCCAAAAAGGTGGAAATCCGTAACACTATTCTCTATAATTTTTCTCATTAATCGGAGTGACAGAGCAGAGAATATATTATAAACTCATTGAACTCTGCTTTTTCAAACCAATAGAGCAGTAGCAGCTGACGTCACAACATGGCCGCCACGGTCGATTGGTGGACAATAACCTAGTTTTGCGTTTGTGTCCATGCTGATTAATTCGAGTTTTTAAAGAGGTTTTAGTGCTTTTTTAAACGTTTTTCTTGTGTAAAATCAATTTTTGGTGTTTTTCGTGTATTATACATTTCGTAATTTGTTAATCTGACTTTAATTTAGTGTTTTATTTGTGTTTTTCTTCCAGCGTGTTATCTTGTGTACATCTCAAAAGTTATTTCGATATTGTAAGTGAATTTTAGTGAATTTATTATAATTTTATTTATATTCTACATTTTAGGAGTCCCCTCGTAACATTTCTAAGTTGAAATATATTAATGGAGTTAACCTATAGGATTTAAAAGTGGAAGATTCATACTGCTTCCAGCTTAGTGTTGAATTAATGAACCATTGTGACCTTTCTTGGAAATAAAAATGCTATCTAAACTATAAGACTGTTATTATTCATACTTACCTTTATTATTATCTATAATGTGTACGATCTTAAACATCCTATTATGGTTGTTATGTTTATAAGCATCATTTTGAAGAACTTTATTTTACTCCCGCTAAAAGTGTTATTTTTTAAGTTCTGTCGCGTTCTAGGTCACTTACCTTCATTGATATTTTATTTGAAAGCATTATCAATATTTTAAACATCTGTGATTATAATTGTAAGAATGAAAACAAATACCAAACTAGGTAAGTATGCTTATACATATAAAGTATTTCGAGCATATTACGTTGCATACCTATTTGTTTATAATTTTAATTAAATGGAAACTGAAACGGTCCCAGTCTTATCTTTATATTAGATTTACTATTACTCCTGCATTTCACAATACAAACCTCTGATTATTGTTATTAATGTGTTAAACTATTAAACTTATTAGAAACTGTTGAGTCAAATGAAAGTAAGATATAATCAATAAAAAGTTGATGGGAAATGGTTTGAATTGTCTAAAAACTTTAATTTCACAAAAGATTTATAAAATCATTAATATATGATTGATATATTGGCATGAATCAACGAATGTTGTGACAACTTTTAACCTATGCTTAGCTGCGTAACTGAGCCTGTGTTAATTAAACATTTACTGAAATATGTCGTGATATTATATATGTACAAAAAAGTTCAAAAATCCAATATAGTCTCTATTTTCACCATATTATGGGTTCACAAAGATGTCAACGTATTTGACATCAAATTTTACACTTGGAAAAACAACACTAATAAAGTATATATAAAATTCTTTCTCACACTAGGCTTTTAAAAAAACATTAACAAACATCACTACACATAGCTGATATTCAGAAATCCTCCACTTTAATTTTTATCAAGCGAAAACTGACACCTACTCTTATGTCAAATTTCGAAGTTTTTCCACCAATCACGTGACAGCTGGCATAACTGTGACGTCACTGCTAGTGCTCTATTATATCATATTTTATAGTATCATATTATTTATTTATATAATATCTTTTGTGAATTATAGCTATAGCTAACACTAACTTTTTGTTCAAATTTCAATACAATCGAACTTTTCATTCTTATAAGTTGCGTGCTTTCCAGAAACGTGATGGACGGACAGACAGATGCAGGCGGACAGAAATTATGAAAATTGCTCAGAATTCCATCAGCAACACAGTTAGATGAAAATTTTTTCTCTATGAGCGATATTGCGGGTTTTGGAAATGTGTTAATCAAATGCAATATGCTCTATAAAAACGAACTATTGCTATCATACTCTTCGCAAATATAAAACGAAGAGTATATTACATTTGATCGGCACATTTCTAAAATCGGTAAGATCGCTCGTAGAAAAAAAAATCATATCACTGTTAGTTGTTGATTATCGAACGAATAACTTTCGTAATGCCTGTCCGTCTGTCTCTCCGTCTATCTATCTGTCTTTCTGTCTGTCGTGTCTATCCGTCTGTCTGTCAGTCTGTCGGGATCTATCGATCTGTCTGTTCGTCTGTCCGTCCATCACGTTTCTTGTAACCACGATAACTGAAGAATGAAAAATCCAATTGTACTGAAATTTGGACGGTAGGTCAGTTTTAGCCAGAGGAAGAACTCATTTTGAACAAAATTGATCAATAAGTAAAACAGTTTTAAATTAATTGAGATTAAAAAAAAAATCTATTCATTCCTTTATGTTTTGTAGTTAAACAAAAAATCTATAAAACGAAAGCAATCCCACCCCTCCAGGGAGGGTTTTTTATAAAAACAGAGAAAAAATCAGAATAATTAGAGAAAATTTGGAAGTCTAGATATGAATATTGATTGCTAAACAAGTTACGTGTAAATTACACAATAGTCCCTAATGTTTATATGTTTATAAACTTAATAGGAATACATTTGTCCCAAATGCGATAAGGTTATGGACCAAGCGTTGGCGGCTTAACTCATCTCGCACTAGAGAAGGCCAAAATCACTCACTAACATAAACTAACATTATTTTTTTAACTGCGATTTAACAATTATTTAAAAAGTGTAGTAAATCGGCGAAGAGTTTAATGGTCAGCTTGTTATCGTTATTATTATTAAATGTTAATTTTTTCGTACTCTTCGTAATAGAAATTACCAACAAAATATAAGAAAAAAGTCTATGCTAGGGGCGACCAGGCAATTATAACGAACTATCTAGCGGACGTCATATTGCCATAAATAAATATTAGTATTAGCAATAAGTTAGGAGTTAAATAATCCTTAGAAATTATTTCTGAGCCAGTTTGCACACTGAGTTGTTGCTGCGCGTATCTAGCTATATAATTATACATACAGGGTTGGGCAAATGTGTGGAAACACTTGATTTCTGGCTAAACTATAAGTGCGATTGAAAAATACCCTTAACAAAAGTTTTTGTAGTATTTTTATTCTATTCAGTAATGTACTTTGAACTTCAGCAGCTGTCCTATGTTTCGAGATGTGACGTCATCGACAGTTTTTTTAAATGGATAACCCTGTATATTTTTACATTTTCAGATAGACAATGTTTCATCAATTATAGTGATATAGGGTTTGGTGGGTGTGCGGCTTGTGGTTTTTTAAATATTAAATAAAATAATAAAATAAAGTGTAATAAATATTTATTAGTTAATGATAATTAAATTTCTTATTACAAAATATTGAGCACTTTAATATTGAGAAACGAAGAAAATATTCATAATAAATGTTCAAATTGGAAACCTTCAGCAGCCTGACAATATCCTATTCGATCAACGAAAGCTCTTAAAGAGTTTTGAATAGCATGCTGTGATATTTCTTGAACAGCCATCCTAATTCAATCTTCCAACTCTTCTAACGACTGAGGCTTGGTCCTATAGACAACGGATTTTAAATGACCCCAAAGAAAATAGTCTAAAGGACTTAAATCTTTCGATCGCGGTGGCCATTCAATATGTCCTCTTCGACCTATCCATCTCTGTGGAAATATTTCATTAAGGTATTGACGCACGTCAACTCCATAATGAGGCGGAGCTCCATCTTGCTGATACCAAATTTCATCTGAGAGTCGTTCAGGATTTGCCTGGTTTGGAAATAAACGATTTAATACTGGAATAATTTGCTCGCGTAAAAGTTGCAAATAAAGATTGGAGTTTAAATTTTCTCTTAGAAAGAATGGTCCGATGATGTGTCTTCTGATTATCCCCGCCCATACATTTAATTTTTGAGGGTATTAGGTGTGACTTTCTTCCATCCAATGAGGATGCTGATCAGCCCAGTAGCGACAGTTATGTCGATTTACAAAACCACTCAGGCAAAATGTCGCTTCATCGGAAAAGACTATATTATTGAAAAAGTTACCATTAATTTCAATTGTATCCATCATTTCCTGACAAAACTGCATCCTTCTATCAGGATCATCTTCATTTAATTCTTGTACTAAATGTACTTTATACGGATGAAATTTATTTTTGGACAATATCCTTCTTACTGATCTCTCGCTAATATTGTGATGTAAGGCTAGTTTTGGTACTGAAGTTTTTGGTTCTTCTTGTAGGCTAAGAAGAACATCAAGTGAAATTTCTTCATTTGTAGCCGATTTACTTCGACCGGATTTTGGCCGATTTTTAACACTTCCCGTTTCGTGAAACTTTTGCACAATCTTTGAAACTTGATTTTGAAATATGAGAATTTCTATCAGGGAATGTTACATTAAAAATATCGCATGCATCTTGTAGAGATCTCTGCTTGTCTCCAAAACCAACCATCATTAACAACGTAATTCTTTCACGTTCAGTTAGTTCAGCCATAATTAAAAAACAATGTTAATATTTCACACCGAAACTCTCTAACAGTATTGACTGCAATTGACAGTAATACGAATGATTTGAGTTCGGTTAAAGAAAGTTTGCAAAAAGCATGGCAAGAAAAAAACGAATATTTTTTTATCAGATAGTCCTGTTGACAATAATTAAAATGTAAAAAGCCTTTGCTTTACTATTTTATTTAATATTAAAAAAACCACAAGCCGCACACCCACCAAACCCTATATCACTATAATTGATGAAAAATTGTCTATCTGAAAATGTAAAAATATACAGGGTTATCAATTTAAAAAAACTATCGATGACGTCACATCTCGAAAAATAGGATAGCTGTTGAAAATCAAAGTACATCACTGAATAGAATAAAAATACTACAAAAACTTTTGCTAAGGGTATTTTTTAATCGCACTTATAGTTTAGCCAGAAATCAGATGTTTCCACACATTTGCGCAACCCTGTATATGTCTACAGTACGGAACTTTGGACGTGCGAATCTGACTCGCATCTGACTGGTTTTTATAGTTTTAGTACAAAATATTACTAAGGTTTTTGGTTAATTATAAGCATAAGATGTACAAGATATCGAATGTAATATACAATGTGTCTCTTAGGTTTGAACTAATTTTATATAGATTGGACATTATATAAATGTTAAGGTACTTATAACAAGACTATTAAGAAACGGATAAAAGTTATACTCGTTGCGAAATATTAATAAAATAGATATATCAGACTGCAACTTTGACTCATTTTATTATCTGTGCACCCCAAGATGTGTACCTTTCCTTTTAGGCTCGCTAG
The DNA here is from genome assembly GCA_963583905.1 of Stenurella melanura. NCBI lineage: Eukaryota > Metazoa > Arthropoda > Insecta > Coleoptera > Cerambycidae > Stenurella > Stenurella melanura. The sequence continues at coordinate 203,995,873 of OY757309.1, forward strand.
TCACCACACAATAAAAAAAACCCGCACAGCCCCATTAACCACTAATCTTATAATCCAGAATGTTTCTGACCGACTTTGGTTGTTTCCCTCACGGAGGAATACACACTATGTGATCCCATACATCGACACCATTGTTACACTTAATCCCTGTGACAGCTGGCTTACTTTCTTACAGTGGCGTTCTGACGGGAAATGGTATGGTATAGTTCTTTATAATAAATTAAGTTGACAAAATGCAAAATAAAAAGATAGGAACGAAATGTAAACTTAATCACACATTAGGACCATTTATTTTGTTTAAATGTCTGATAATAATTGCATAACTTTTGCAAATTTATATGAAATCGGGTACATGGAGATATTTCTTTTACTTTGTGGAAAGTACATAAGATATCGCTAAGAGTGAACAAAATCCAAAACAGAAATCGAACAGTATTTAAAAAAGCATTATGAACAAAAAATTATGAAATGAAATTTCACCCTGGTTCAGATAATTGAACTTTGTAATATAGGAGCCTCCGTACAATTACATGACGATTTGTGTCAGCTAATGACATTGTTAATTCTGTTCCTTAGAGCATATCAGCAAAAAGAAAGACATATTGGTTTTCAATATCAGATAGGGGTTCTCCGTCTAAAGGTAAAATATAGCAGCAACCATAAATAATGAAATTTAACAACTAACTGGATTATCTGAAGATCATCAACTAAGAACAGACTCAAGTAAAAGCGTAGTTGTGATTTTTGGATCCAAGAAAATTAGAGCAGAAATAGAAAAACAATGAAGTGGTAACAATTGAAAATGAAACACTACTAGTAGTGGAACCACACAAAAACTTAATACTCTTTTATAATGATTTAAGATTTAAAAGCCACTGCCTAAAAAATCATCACATTCAGTTTTCCCATTTACTTCTTTAAATGAAGAATATATACACCGAATGTCAAGTTTATGGACTCTTACTGGCCTGGTTTACTGATTTGCTAGATACCCCTATTTACCTCCCACCATTCAACGGAATCTAATATAGTTCTAGATATCGTTATAATACATACGTGTCATACGAGTACCAAATTTCAATTTTATATAATTAACCCCTTTAATAATGGAGTGAGATGGTGATGGTAGGGGGTGGCAAGTATTATAAAAAAAATTAGGGCGTTGGCTTCTAGTAAATATACCAAATCCCAAGTTGGACTCTTCCCAACTTGCTTCACTTATTTTCTCCTATTTGCCCCCCCCCACACTTCACTGGAGTAACCTCAAAATATAACCTAGTTTCAGATCTCGTTATAATACGTACATGTGCCAGATTTCAAGTTAATGTCCTAAACCGTTCTTTTGCCTCACAGCATGACAGACACAGAAGTGATATGATAATTTCTTAGTAGTGGGAACTAATGTAAATTAAATTAATTATTTTTAAAAAAATCAACTTGATCTTTACTAGTCGCGGCTTAAAAGTAGGTGTAGGTTAAATATGTATGTCTTTGGACCTCCACTAACCGGTATGGATGCCAATCGTATTTCTCTATTTATTAACTGATAAGTAGTCGATAAAAAATCCATTCGCTTGATATAAATACTTGCACCAAAAGCAATTTCGAGTTATTTAGTGACGTTTCCATCACGAAGAAAGTTTCTCATACAGAGAGATCGAGAAAGATTGAATGTGCCGCTCCTTAAATAATTTTTGTGTGCCTCTCACATATTTTGTGATACTTATAACATTTGCATAGGAAGTTAGTTTTAATAATGTACGTAGAATTGATTTCCAATTTTGATCACTTTCTCTACATATCTTCTCTGTGGCATATGATCTTCATTCATTCTGGATCGCAGTGTATCATTTGTGTTGTTTTTCATGCTGTAATGAATATGATTAATATAATGTCTCTATAGCTGATAGTGTCAGATAACGGCACGCTGGCTCATGTACTATTAGAAATACGTTCAAGTTGCATTATATATGTTCTATATATCTTAGATTCAGCGATCTGTTTAAAAAATTGAAAAAAAATTAAATATGAAGTGTTTTCCATACCAGTGTATCTATCCATAATCACATACCTGACAATATTACAAGTATGTCTTCATTCAAAGATAAATATAAAAATTATCTACTAAATTGTACCTAGTAGATGTAAATGAATATAGATAGGAGAATTAGACAATTAATTATATTACATAAAAATTACTAAAGAACAAACATAACACTGATATTAAAAACTATTACAAAAACTATAGAAATATAGTAACGACACTAATTAAAACTTCAAAAAACAACTTCTATAAGGGGAAAATTCTCGAGGCCGGAAACAATTACAGAAAAGTTTGGGACTGTATCAACGAAGCCACAAATTGCAATAAAAAGTGCAAAGACAATGTAGAGCAAATAATAACAGACGACAACATAGTAATCACAAACAAAAACGAAATAGCGTCGACCTTTAACCAGTTCTTTATTGACATCGGCGAAAAAATATCTAGTGATATTCCGAAACACGCACAAAATCTGACCTTAAACGACAACACAAGCCAGCATCTAAACTCCATGTTCCTGGAAGACGTTGATGATAATGAAATAAAAAATATAATATGCACCTTCAAAAACTCCTCCTCTCCAGGAAAAGATGGAATAACGGTAAAAACACTAAAACTTCTATCGGCTCACATCTGTAAACCTCTAGCACATATTATCAACCTTATCTTCAAAAACGCAGATATACCTGAAGCCTTTAAAGAAAGCATAGTTGTTCCAATTTATAAAAATGGTAACAAGAATTACATGACAAATTTCCGTCCAGTATCGTTGATTAATAATGTCGCAAACATTTTCGAAAAATGTCTGAACCACAGGCTTCGTTCATATCTTGAGAAAAATAAAATTATCTCAAAAAATCAGTATGGATTCCAAAAAAACTTAAGCACAGAAGATCCTCGCCAATTACTAACAGATAAAATCACAACTAATTTTGAAAAGAACGAAAAAATCATAGCCATCTTTTTGGATTTACAAAAAGCCTTCGATACGGTGTCGCATAGCCAGTTACTGGTAAAACTAAACAAGATGGGAATTAGGGGTGTTGCCTACAACTTATTAAAACAATATCTGTCAAATAGACCCCAGCAAGTAAAAATTGGCAACGCTCTTAGCACTAGGAAAATAATAAAAACTGGAGTTCCACAGGGTCAGTCTTAGGTCCTACCTTATTCCTGCTGTTTATCAATGGCTTACTGAACAAAAACTTTGGATGCAACATCATATCATACGCAGATGACACCGTATTGATATGTTCGGGAGAAACCTGGAACTTAGCGCGACAAAAGGCCGCTGAGGCAATTAGTAAAGTCAAAAACTGGCTAGATATCAATTTATTAAAACTGAATATAGCAAGGACTAAATTCATGACTTTTTCTCCAACGAAGGCAGGACTACCCCAAACGGTACAACCTATTCTTATAGATAGAGAAACGAATACTTACATTCAAAATACCACAACTATCAAATACCTCGGCGTTATTTTCGATAATCACCTAAAATGGGATAATCATATTAAATATTTAAACGGGTAGCTAAGAAAATTAATATATAAATTCTATAACCTGAAAAGTATACTAAATAGAAAGACTCTCCTAGTGACATATAGCAGCCTAGCGGAATCCCTAATTAGGTATGGTATTAGCGTCTGGGGATCAGCCTACAGTGCAACCCTCCAGCCTCTTCAGATAACACAAAATTATATACTACGGATAATTTTTAACAGGAAAAGTAGAGACAACTGTGGAAATATATTTATTGATAATGAATTACTGAGTGTGAAGGGTTTGTATATGCATGCGGCTATAGTTTATACTCACAACAAGAAACACACATTTGGATCGCCGGTAAATCACCAATATGAAACAAGAAATAGATCTAAAAACTCGTATCAAACTCCAAAATACAACAAAACAATATGTCAGAAGCAAATCAAATTCAATGGAATTAAACTATACAACCAACTACCTGAATATATTAAAGTCCATAATAAAAAGAAATTCAAAAGGACATGTAAAAAGTATATAACAGACAATTACACCACACTCCTTCAACTATTGGCCTAATAATAAAACAAATCCATCCCCCGTAACTACCGACTCTTGTAACTAACCAAGTCGAAAATAAAAATAATATATTTTAAATATAATTAATTATAAATTCTCCTTGTCTTCCTCTGTCTAATTATTTCACTTTATATTATATTATATTGTATTATGTCTTTATATTATATTATAACTATAAACCGTAATAGAAAATGCAACCACAATGTAAAAAGATTTAAAAAAATAGTAATAATAATAATAATGTATGAACAAAATGTTAAATACTGCTAGACACAACACGAGGTCCCCTCAGGTGTCATAACACGTAATGTTAATAAATTGAATTATAAATTAATAATAAATAGACTAACTAGATAATTATAAAAAATGTACAACTTGTAAATTGTTGCAGTAATAAAATAAAAATAAATAAATAAATAAATTTGTGATGTTTCTATATCTTGATTATTTTATGTTTTGGTAAAAGAACCGTTTTTGTACTGAATTGCGTTTGTAGTAAAGATCATTTATTATTATTATTGCGTGTATACTTATCTTTTTAGCAACGGTACCCTTAATATCATATTCAGTTACGCCCCTGTTGCCATAATCCCTCTCATAAAATTACAATAAGAGTTTGCTTCGGTGCATCACCTGGGAGGATTCGCTTTTCTTGCTAATCTCCACTCAAATATTGGCCGGTTCTATTCTGTGTGTATGTTCAATATCCTGATGGCTTTATTAGAGTTATTAGACCCCCATGTTATTTCAGATTATGTGTGACAATGTAAATAGCCGTGGGGATTGTAAATAATAGTGCAGGCAATTAAGCCCTTTTAAGGAAGGATAAAGGTGGAAACGTAGGGGAAATTGTTTTTCAGGAAGTTTACACGACATCATTTAAATTTTGTTCATAATTTATTTCTAGAAAAAGAGTTCTACTCTTTGATTATTTTGGAAATGACCATCAAGACATGTGAGCTAATAAAGACAAAATAAATTCTTAAACATAATAAACAAATGGGTGCTAATATTTTATTTAGCAAAATAGTTTATTTATGTGAATATGTGAACTTGGCACTTCATCTATCGGTGCTAACGTTAATATTGCACAACCCGTCAACAAAGTCATTTTTAATTGGTTAATTCAAGAATGAATCAATTCTAATTATTGCGTTTTGAAAAGGGAATGTTCTAATCTTAAAAATGGTACTATTTTCATATTAATTTGAGCTTTTATTAAGGTCTAAAACTGCTATTGAAAAGCGGAAAAATACTCTGACGGCGAGTGCCGCACAGTGGACTAAATTTCTATTTTTGGTAAAAATATTTGCCTACAAATAAAATCTCAACCGATTTGAATCAACTTTTCTTTTTATATACTCGTCTTGAACTTTATTTTATCCTTATCTATTTAAAATTTGATAGCCGACTCTATGATCTCCAATAAACATGTTGAAGCCGACTTTTGTATATTGCACTAACATGGAAAGAATTACACAACCACACCCAAAAGAAATTCTGAATCCGACATGAAACATATCATTTTCGACGTTTCTTGCGTCACTTAAATTCTCTAAGATTATAACTTTTCAAAGACATCTGTGTGTGTGTTTTTTAAACTATTTTTATTTAGTATTCAAAGTTTTTTATTTGCCATTCAACAATTGATGTTAAAGTGTTAATTTTCTATATCCGATTTCTCGTTATAACACTTGCATCCAACATTGCCCCCTACGGCTAAGCAGATTAAACTCGTACCTACATGACCCCCTACGGTATGAAGATTCAGTTAAAAATTAGAACAAAAGCCTGAAATGAATATATTTACTTACCTGGCCTTAAAATTTTTTTCATTCTAATGGATTACATTGTCATAAAATCTCATTGTTTCTTGGAAATGCTTAGCCTTTGAAACGCTTCTCGCCATTATTCTGAGCTCATCAGAAAGGCACAAAACCACTCATAACGATGTTTTATACAATACCAAGGCAATATCCATGAATAAGTATGAAATATTTATATTTGACATCGACTGATAAAAAACAACAGATGTTCACCTATCTATTAGCTAACTAGTATTGGAGCCTATATACATGTTTTAAAGTGAATTATTCATTATTTGTTTGCTTATAGTAATGAAACATATTCGTTACAGGATTTTGCAAACAGCGGAAAAAAACTATCTATGAGAACTAAACTGTCAAATATAAATATTTCAAACTTATTCATGGATATTGCCTTGGTTTTGCATGAAACATCGTTATGAGTGGTTTTGTGCCTTTCTGATGAGCTCAGAATAAGGGCGAAAAACGTTTTAAAGGCTAAGCATTTCTAAGAGACTGAATGAGAGATTTTATGAAAATGTAATACATTAGAATGAAAAAAAATTTAAGACAAGGTAGCTAAATAAATACATTTTAGGCCTTTGATCTCAATTTTAACTGAATCTTCATACCGTAGGGGGTCATGTTTATACTACTATACTAGTTTAATCTGCTTAGCCGTAGGGGATTATGTTGGATGCTAGTGTTATAATGAGAATGTCAAATGGAGAAATTTATTTTAGGATTTTGATTTGCTAGCATAACCAAAAATCAGGTTATCGATAGAGTGCAAAGATTTCATTAATATTTTTTACATATAGTTTTTCTTTTAGTTCTTATAGATAGTCTTTTTCCGCTGTTTGCAAAATCCTGTAAAGAATATGTTTCATTACTATAAGCAAACAAATAATAAATAGTTAATTTCTATTTCTGTTTAGGACGTTATTTTTGTTGATTATTTTTATTTGACATAATTAAACAATTTTTGAAAAGTTAATTAAGAATTTGTAGCATTGTTAAATAAAATTTTTACGATTTCAAGCTAATTACTTAGGTAAATTCTTTCGACCAGAATTGCCCAATAAAACTATCACTCTGTATATAATTAAGTTATATTCATTTTTTCTCTATTTGTAAATTACGATTTATTGTTGCGTTTGACAATCTCTTATTTTATTTATTTTTAACATGAGCACTCAGTGCTTGTAAGTCTAATGTACGAGTATGTTGAACAAATTACCATCCAGGTAAAAAAATAAACATTAACGTCAAACGTTATAAAGATAAATCTAATACTTTCAATGGATTCCTAGAAATAAATTGGATAGTAACCATTAACTATAACCATTAGTATTAAGATTAAACATTATTAATTCTTATTAGAAACTAAAAATAAATGACTGTCGGTTCCGTCTGATAATATAGAAATTAATTTTTTTGTTCATTCTATTCTGGACGCTTACAACGTACTTTCAGTAAATTGAATTGGATTTCACTGTGAACTGTCTACTATCATTCATAGCATTGCATTTATTACACTATTCGCAAATACAAAACGAAGAGTATATTGCATTTGTTCGGTACATTTCAAAAAAAATCATATCACTCTGTTAGTGGCCGAATTCTGAACAACTTTCAAAACGTCCGTCCATCTGTCTATCCGCACGTTCGTCTGTCCGTCCTTCACGTTTCATGTACGCACGATAACTTAAGAATGAAAGGATTGTATTGAAATTTGGCAGTAAGTTTGAGTTAGCTAGGGGAAGAACCTATTGTTTTTGAACAAAATCGATCAATAAATAAAAAAATTATTGATTATTTAAATTTAAAAAAGGAAAAAATCGTTTTGTAATTAAACAAAAAATATCTAAAACCAATGTTATTTACAAAAAGAAACTGCGAAGAGTATCCTATAGAATGTGCAACGAGATGTGCAACAATTGATTAATCAATAAACAAAAAAGTTATTAATTATTTAAATTAAAAAAAGAAATCTTTTTGTTTTGTAATTAAATAAAAAATGTTTAAAACTAATATTAAACTGCCAAGAGTAGAGTATGGGAGCCCGTCGACAAACGTGGCTTCGGGTACCGCAGTTGCCGCCGCTTAGTGGAGATGTAGGTAACTATAGGTACCATTTCTCCCCAACGGCAGGTCATGCGACCTCGCTCTCTTCGAGAGAGAGAGGTGAAAAACAAGTGGCCGCTTAAATGTTGCCAAAAAAATCAGACACATTTTTTGGACAAAAATAAACTACTGTCTCTTGGTGGTTTTTTCCAATATGTTTCTGTCTCCCGGAAAAAATAACAAAAAAACATTTGATTTTTTCCATATCTGCACCAAGCGGTGGCAACTGTGGTGCCCGAAGCCACTTTTGTCGATGGGCTCCCGTACTAGTATTCTATAGGCGATTCAAAATAAGCGATACGCCACCTACGGTGCCGATTGCGAACTACTTTGTGGGAGATCACAAGTGAAAACTTTCATTGTTTGCTTGTGTCATAATTGTTTTGCGTTGATTTTATTGTGAATTGGAGTCAATTAAAATTGAAAACAATATGAATCAATATTGTTTAGTTTCTCACTGTTCGTCTTGGGCAAAAAAACTCCAACTTAAGCTTCCATTTGTTTCCCGAAGCCGGCAAACACCGCGTGACGCGATGGATAACAGTTTTGGGGGAAAGGATTTTGTGGACTCTCAGCACTTAAGGACATGTTTTAGCTAAAATAAACATTGATTATTAATAAAATATGAATATAATAGTTAATTTAAGGATTAAATCACATTATGAAAAAGGAAATAACAATGTCCTAACCTAACATAATACGTGAATTTACGCTCAAGAATTACAGTAAATACATCCAAGTCCTAAAATATCGCTTATATACATAATAAAATCAATTGCTATACATATATTTTCATTGAAATTCATTTCTAAAATATATTTCTATAGCAAGCAAAATCACCAAAAATACAAAGATTTGAATGTAAACAAAACACCTATCACACAGGAATTAGTTCCGATGTCAACCGCAGAGGCGCTGCAATCTTAATTTCAGACGCGTATAGAATGTGCAACAATTATATAAAAAGAGTAGTAAATCGACGAAGAGTATAATGGTTAGCTTGCTTATTAATATTATCACTAAAGGTGTTGTTGATGCAGATGGGTGTAATATTGGGATTTTCATTGATCTGGGCAGGGCATTTGACTCCCTCGATGACGATAAGTTACTTTAGTGTATGGAATACATGGAGCTGCATTAAGTGATTTTATGATCCTAAAAAGACCTAGACAACACGTGAGTATTGTCACACAAAAGTTAATATAGGTGGCCCACAGTGCTCAGTAGTAATAGTGTAGTATAGTATAGTATTTATTAGTCAATACTGGTCTATATTCTTATAAATAAAAACATATTATCTATATTATTACAATTATAGAATTCTCTACTAAATATTTTTTTCTCGAGTTCCTTTAGGTAATTAATGTCAAAGACACAACTCTAAGGTGGCGTTCATTTAAAATGAATCACGTCTTATTTTAATAAAATATCGTACCAACTAATCTGTTAATAATTAATGTGAGGGGCTTTTAATTAATGTTTACTATAATGCCTAAATATTTAAATACAAGGTACATCTTTCTCGAATCCGTTTCTGGAAAGCAGATCTTACCGTTCTGATAAAAGGTATCGATGAGAAGCGGTGCGAAAATAATTATAGGCTCACAATTTCGCATGTTGATGCTGCAACTTGGACACACACCAGGCTAATTTTACTGGATAATAACATTATCTCACTTGATAATTTATAATGATTTAATTTGATAGTCTGTACTTTGTTTCTGAGGAATCATTTTGGTGAGTGCAGGTGCGCAATAATCGATACAATTGATTTAATAACTTATTTTGACGAAAGTAATAACGTATATTATACGCTGAGAGGTTTTGCCTATACGAAATACAATCATTTTTCATGGATTGCGATAAGTTATCGCTATCTATTATTGCTTGAGCCATCAGGTATCTCTTAACCCGATAAAATTAGACTTTATAAAAAAATTGTTGACAATCTAGATTTTTCTGCTTATTTTTATGTTCTAAACAAAACCGCAAAGGTCCTTTTCGATAGGCCCCTCGCAGAAATATCTGTACGAGTAAGAAATTCAGTTTTTGCCAATTATTTCACAAACTGACAATTTCTCGAGAAAAATGGTTGTTATTAAATATGCTGGTCATAAAATCAGCTATTAAAAATGTTCGTTGACATTTGAAGAATATAGCCTGAATTAAATCTATAGGAAAGTATACACTCTACTATTTTATATTACTATATTACAAATGATCTGACTTTCGGAAAAGCTTCTAAAAGTAGTAAATGAAAGTTTTGACAAACTTGAAAGCGGCAAAAGTCACATTATATTCCTCCGTAGGTACTATTAGCGGAAGCGATACAACATCTGTCCTATTTCAGATTAGAAAAAGAGTACTTAAGTTACACAAAGTTCACGAGAAATAATTACTGAATATGAAATTGCCACATAAAGAAAAATCCATTGTTTCTCATAGATACAGTTTATTTGCAAGTCTAAGAATGGCTAGATAATGATCTAAATCCAGCGATAGAGGAAGATTATCAACAACAATTTGGAATCTATTCAAACCCTTTAGCCACCTGCTCTTGATTTATAACTCAATACGATTTTCTGCAATTGTACTAAAGGCTGCATTGCGAGCTGTGGTTGCAGAGCGATAGTTCTTTACTACTCAGCGGTTTGAGGGCATTACTGTGGACAATCTTCTCTAAGCAATAAACCTAAAGTGACTGAAAGCAATTTGGTTGCTTACTATGATATTGATCCTGTAAATTTCTTAATACAAGAAATGAAAGAATTCTTAATAGAAGAACAAACCTTAGAGGAAACCCTTGAGGAAATTGATGAAACTCTAGAGGAAGTAAAGGAGTCTTCTGAAATTGAGAAAGAGACAGACCAATGTCAGACATATCAACCTTGGTACACGTTTTACTCGAATAGATTATAAGATATTCTTTGTAGCAAATTTTACAAACTACAATTTTAATATGACCCTTTTTTCTCGAAAAATTCATAGTTTTCGACTTTTCGAGATACTAGCGAGAAATTATGTTTTATCCCCTTTCACCCTAAAAATTTTTCCGGAGTGCTATCGAGAGGACGTTTGAAGTTTTATTTAAAGCATAAAATAAAGGTACACACAAAAATCTGGGCTATTTTGCAGAGGAATACTTCGGAACTATTCTTTTCGCTTTTACTCTTTAAGAAGAGACAACAGTAAATCTTGTGTTGGATAATCACTCAAGGGCTCATAAGATCACTAAACTAAACCAGAACTTCAATAAAATAATCTGCTAAACCCGGAAAATAAAAATAAATCAAGTAAATTAATCGGGGTAACAAAACAAATTATTTTAGAAATGAATTAGAAAAATACCCGGTGTAACAAGATCATGGTATACCCCCTTTTTCTCCTTTAGTTTTGAAAACAATTGATTGAAATTTAGGATATACTACATACATAATAAGCTGCACTTTTTGACATACAATTGATTTTTTTCACTTCCTGTTTCACCGGAAGTGACACTAACTTTCGATTTTTAAATGGAACGCCCTATATATTATTAAATTTTTGAATTCTGCATAATTTTCTGATTCCGACGATGCCAAATAAGTGACATTTCAAACATAAATTTTTTTTTATAATGTAATTTTTAGTTTTCCATTTAAGTATGCCATGGCGGTTTCGATTTATTGTAAATGACCCGTGTAAAGCTACAAAAATCGAAATCCCGTTAAAACACTAAATTACGTGATTTATGAGCAAATAAAATTCACCAAAATTGTTTTTGGGGCAAAACTCAATTTTTTCAAATGGAATCATGTCGGTACCGTTGTACCATTTACTAGTACTATTAATAAGGAATTTATTACAAACAACATTACAGCTAAAAGAAAATAAGAAAATACAATTTTGTTCTAATTAAATATTAAGTAACTAAGGTGGCTTTGAAAACAATGAAATATTTAGCTTGTCAAACATTTGTTGGTTTAACGGTGTTTTTATTGCGTCTTGAAAAATTGTTTAAAATTCTTATTAATTGTGTTCAAAATGCCGCAAATTTATACAAGAGATAAAAAGTGGACATGTCAATTATTTATGGGGAAAAGTAAAAAAAAATGCAATTGCAGATATGGACTCTTAGAGGGACGACCCTGTTTATTTTTCACTACTTTAAGTTTGTCCTTTGACATTTGTCTTAACGTACATTATTAGGCTCTATCACTTCTCTTTCATGAATTTTTTTAGTGTGTCCGCCCTGTAAATTTTTGACTAAAAGAATATCCTTGGCAATAGAGTGGATTACCTACCAAATTATTTTTCTTCGTCAAACAGTTTTGTAGATACAGCGTCAAGGGAGAGATAGAGAATAGACCGACAGACATATAGATGGACTATAGGAATTAAAAGTCCCTAATTTTCATATTCTAGTCCGAAATGAGAAAATCTGATTGAATTTAAAGATTTTTCATATAATTGCAATACTTCCCTTCGATAAGATTCAGATATTCATAACTAAGGTATTGATTCTACAAACGAAAGAGATTACTGATTGATTAATTAAATTATTAATTTAATAAAATGGAAAAACAAGCTAACCATTATACTCGCCGAGTTACTGCACTTTTTATGTAATTTTCACACATTCTATAGGATACTCTTCGCAGTTCTTTTATAAACGTCAGTTTTAAAAATTTCTTGTTTAATTACAAAATATAAAAAAATATATATTTTTTTAATTTAAATAATTAATAACTGTTTTATTCATTAATTGATATTGTTCAAAAACAAAAGGCTTCTTCCTCTGGCCAGTGAGTCGCGTTAGCAGGTAGACGCGCTATTTGGTGGCTCCACAAAATCTCGAATATAACCGGATAAAACAGTGAGAAATCGGGTGAAATGGTGTTAAATTAAACCGTGAATAATTCTACATCGATTGATATAAATTGGCATGAGTATGGATATTTTATATAGTTGATATTTTGATAAAATTATATTTGTTGAACATAACGTCACAAAAACGTATACTAACTACTTGAGAATGAGACATCCGGCATCATAAAATGGTATATCATGAAGTTTCCAGTGAATTACAACAAGCTGAGATTTAGGAAGGATGAAAACGACTGCAAGCAGTGTGGGGATACTACAGAAGAGAGAGGGAACCTACCAACGTAAACACAAAGGAGACAAGCAGATAAGTCTAGTTTAGTCTATTAAGTATATTTGTTTTCTTAACTTTTTAGTTTATTACACAACAGAGAAAAAAATTTAAAAGTAAAACTGAAAAGGTGTTAAATATAGGTAAGAAAATAGAAAATACCCGGGATTACAAAGCGGCAGTTGAAAGTAATTACTACAGAAACAAACTAATATACAGGGTGTGCAAAATATTCTCTCTGGCCTCTTTTTCATAACCCGCCAGAAAAGTGTATTTACCGCGAGATAGGGCACTTTCACCATAAGTGAATATTTACCTGTGGAACTACTAGCACTAACTAATTGTCCCAATTTCAATACAATATCGAACTTTTCGTTCTTAAGTTATCCGGCTTACAAGAAGCGTGACGGGTGGACTGACGGATGGACGGAAGGACAGACGGACAGACAGACAAACAGACAGACAGGCATATAAACAGACGGACAGTCAAACGGATGGACATTTTGAAAGCTGATCAGAATTCGATCACCATCACTGTGATAGGCTCTATGAACGATATTCAATTATATGGCAAAAATTTTTATTTAACTGACTGAGTCAGATCTCTAATATTTATAAATGAAAAAAGTTTTACTTTTCATTATCTAATATTTCTCTCTCTCTATCTCTCTCTCTCTCCCTTTATCTCTTAAATGTGGCCACCTGCAACCAAAAATAGCCTTATGAATCTTATTGCCAAGAGATATACATTCATCGATTTATACTCTTCGCAGAGTATATTGCATTCGATAGGCACATTTCTAAAACCGGTAATATCGCTCGTAGAGCAAAAATTTGGTGGTCGAATTTTGAACAATTTTGAAAATGTCCGTCCATCTGTCTGTCAGTCTGTCCGTCTGTCGTCAGTTACGATTCTTATAAGCACGATAACTAAAGAACAAAAAGTCGGATTGCAGTGAAATTTGGACAGTAAGTTAGTGTTAGCTAGCGAAAGAACTCTATTGTTTTCGAACAGAATCGATCAATAAATAAAGAAGTTACTAGTTATTTAATTGTATTTTTATATATTAATGTTATATAATATTGTCACTTTGTAGAACCGGTTAATTAGGCGATAGTCTGTAATGTTTATCGACTTAACGCAATAAATCTGTCACAAATGCGATAAGATTATGGACCAAGCTTTAGCGGCTTTCAATCATCTCGCAGTTAGACAAGGCCGTCACTCGTTTATTTAACAGCGAAGAGTGTCTTATCGAATGTGCAACAATTGCAATTTTATAAAAAATGACGTAAATCAGCAAAAAGTATAATGGCTAGTTTGTTTTTTATGAAAAAGTTTAAATTGTTTGTCCTAGTTTAGAGAGTTACCATAAGAAATATTATCATTGTGAAAAGGCATCTTGAGCTATTGCTTTCGTAAATTGATACGCCCCTATTGAGAATACTTGAAGTCTTTTGTGTTAAATCTTTCAACGGCTGAACGTGCTGTTTTAAAAACAAAAAGTATACCATGCTGGTATTGTTGGACAATCGCAATTACAGTGTTGTGTGAAAGAATTTATACTGATAGGGCGGAGCAGACCTCAAAGAAATCCCTTCAAATCCTTGTCTTTTCAGTGAAGGGTTCAAATGTATTTTCAATACATTTTCGCGTCGATGATTTTCATAAAAACGGCACAGCATTATTGACGGTTTTAAAAGTCAAATTTAAATATATAGTTCATTGTTTTAAAAACAATTGAATTGCGCCCAGTTAAGTTTATTTGCATAGGGAATTATCGTAAAGTATTAATTTGTTTTGATTTCAACTGGGTAATGACAAAGAAAGTGGCATGTGCTCCACCTAATATAATTATTTATGTTTCATCGAGTGTGAATGCGTTTCATTTGGAATTGGTATTGTTTGGGGCAAACATAATTTAACGAAGTATGTTATAGAAGATATTGAAATCTTAGAATGCAACTCAGTGCCTATTTACAGATAATATATCTAATCATAATTTTACCTTTTAGATAGATCCTAGAGTGCACCACAAACGCAATGTTCAAGGTGTAAGTGTACTTTTAACTTTTTCACCCGTAACGTTATGGCTTTTTGTATTAAAAAATCCTAAACCTCTCATTTTGGTGAAAAAAGAGTATAATTGTCATTAGTTTTAGAAACTGACCGTTTTCGAGACAATCGCATTTTAACAATCGGCCTCAGAATTCATTATAAGAAATATTCACGTAGTAAGTGTCGATGCCCACAGGTACTTTTGTAATTTAAACATAGTAATGTTGACACTATGACAAATTTAAAGCACGAATTATCAAGTTAATACATTTTACTAGAAGAACAATGAAGAGAAATTTTAATGAATCAAAATTATGGTTTACAAGGGTTCAACGAATAAGAAACAAAAAGATAAAGGAAACCCGACAAAAGAAATATTATTTCAAAAATGTTCAATATGTTCACCATTCTGCTCGATACACTTATCAATATGATTAATTCGCCTCATATTAAATAACACCAGTGGATCAACAAAGACTGCTGCTGCTGCTGCTGCATTGGTTTTTTGGCAGAAAGATAAAGGAAATTCAACAAAAGAAATATTATTTCAAAAACGTTCAATATGTCCACCATTCTGGTCGATACACTTATCAATACGATTAATTCGCCTCATATTAAATAACACCAGTGGATCAAAAAAGACTGCTGCTGCTGCATTGGTTTTTTGGCAAAGTTGGGCATGGGTATTTATGGTATTTTTGTAAACAAGGTCTTTCATTGCGCGCCATATACCGAAATCCAATGGATGAAAAACTGGACTATGTGCTGGCCAAGGAAACAGACTACCACGACCGTGGTACCCAATAAATATGGACTATATCTCTCATATCTGAGTTTGAATAATTATTATGTCTCGGCATTTTATGACTTTCGTTACTGAGTGATATTATCAAAGAATAGATAAACAAAATTGGAAAAAATTCATAATTGTTACGAGGAAAATGTTTAAATGTCAGAAGTATTGTTGGTATCGGTGCTTACTACCATAACATCTCTTATATCGGTGAATGATAAATTAAATAACAATGAATACGTGTACTGATAGGGTTATTTTGTGATCTCTCAAGTGCGTTTAACACTTTAAACAGGTACACTGTTTGTTTTAGATAAATTAGTAAAAACTGGGATACATGGTAAAGCAAATTAAGGGATTCACTATTGGACGAACATGAATTATCAGTTGGAACTCCTCAGGGCAGTGTGCTTGGCCCTTTAATATTTCTTTTATTTATTAATGATCTACCCGAGTTTATCAATCACAGAAAATTATTTATGTATGCAGATGATACATCTACAATCATTTCAGCCAATACTCTCCAAGAACTAGAATTGTAACTGATGTGACCCTTGATAAATTCAATACCTGGTGCTATAAAAACAGGTTGATCATCAATTATGAGAAAACCGTCTTAATCAAAATAGGGACAAAAATGTTTACAAAACTGTTAATCTTATTTTAAATAGTAATCAGCTAAGCTTAGAAAAAAATACAAATTTTCTAGGAATTTTTCTGGACGAACATTTATGTTGAACTCAACATATTGATCAACTCTGTACTAAACTAAGTCAATCTTCTTTTACAATTTCAAAGTTAACAAATAGTTTATATCGATGCTCTTTGATAGATATGTATTATGTATGCTTTATCTTATTCAAAACTATCTTATAATATAATTGCTTGGGGTCAAGGTGTAGATCTACAGAGGGTATTTGTTCTGCAAAAAGAATGTTGAGAACAATTTTCAATTTGGGGTACCGAGATTCCTATCATAGTACTTTTAAAAACAATAAAATTCTCACATGCATTTACTTTTCTTAATTTTTTTTTATGTCTATAATATAAAAAATAGCTTATCAACACACGGTGACAAAAATGAATACAATACAAGAAACCGTAATAATTTATATGTTAATAATTTCAATTTAGCCCTATATAAAAAATCGCCCATATAAGCTGGAAGCTATTTATATAATATGTTAGACCAGTCAAGAATTCAAATCTAAATAATTTAGATTTTTATCTAACAATGGTTTTTACTCTCTTCATGAACTTGAAAATTTTAGTTAATAGAAAAAAACTCATGTAAATGGTCACTTTTATATATCTTAGAACTCATTGTTTTAGTTAATTTTTAATTTGACGTCTGTTTATAATTTTAGTTATTCGTAAATTGTACCGTACCTACTTGTGTTATTATTGTATATATATATTTTATAATGTTCGTAGAATATTGTAAAATGTTTGTAATTTATTGTATTTTTTACCTATTTTTTACTTGACATATTCTATCCAATTTTTATAATTGGCACACAGAATTAAATAATTCTATCTATCTATCTATCTATCTGTCTGTCTATCTATCTATAACATATTATAAGGCCGAGTCTTAAAATACGACTTTCTCTAAAACGGTCAATTTCTACGACTAACAACAGGTAACCTTTTTTACGCCAAAATGAAATTTTCTAATAAGAAAATTAATAACGTTAAGGGTAAATAAAAGTTAAAAGTACATTTACACTTTAAACATTGCTTATGTGGCGCCCTCTATGACCTACACAAAAAATGAGAGCAGATTTGAATTTGTCATCTCAAAAGAACCCTAATTCATCAATTTGCATAATAATATTCGACAAACTTCGAAAGTTATGTGTGAGACATTTAAAAACATAATATTGATTTTAACACACTGTATCTCTGTTAATATCAACTTTGGTATTAAGGAAAGTTTAGCTACATCGCAATATTTTAATACTAGAAATTCGCTGTTGCTCTATGGACCATTACTTACGGACCACCCTGTATAAAATTACGTAGCTATTATAACGAGATATGAAATTAGATGTATTTTGAGCTTATTCCGTTGCAAGGTTGGGATAAATAGGGGTAAATAAGTAAAACAAGCTAATAAGAGGGGGGAGCATATACTCGTAATTCGATAGGTACATGCAGCAACGTAGGGAGCTGTTAGTACTTGGATGGGTGATCTTCTCCAGGGAAATACAGTGTTCTCGCTTCACCTTATAACGACTTGTATATCAGCACATACGTAAAAGGTATGTAACTTTGGGCGAAGGTTACATAACAGATATACCATCCTTCGGAGGGGATGTAAAACAGTGGGTCCCTTGTCTATCTATTGGGATTTGGTATACATACTAGAAGTTATATGGCACCCCACTATCACCCCCCACAATCACCTCCGTTCAATTATTAAAGTAGTTAACAAAGTAAAATTGTGTACGGATACAAATATTCTCAGAAAATTTTTGGCAACAGCATCTCCTATTACCTTAGGGTAGATGGTTTCAAATACTTTATTATTCAAATCTGAATGTGCAAGTAGTGGTTCCTTAGGCAGCGGTTTCTTCTTATTTAGTCATTTTTACACAGATATCGATAATAGGTGATAAGGTTCAGTTTTCCGAACGACGAAGAAATATAATTTCATAATTATTAGAGACTGTTTTATAAAGGAGGTTAAATTTTTTTCAGAATTAATTTTTCAACCTTTTGAGTCGCCAAAGTCATGCAGTTAAGTCAACCCTATTGGAATTTCCATTTTGTAAGTCTTTTGACGTCAGACTCAGTACTAGCATTCCAGAAACACCTATCTACCAATTTCAACATAATTTTATCCAAAATACCGGCGCCTTCGCCATAATCTAGCATATTCTCGAGAAGTTTTATTAACAAGCTAACATTACTGCATTCAGTGCACTTTTACTTCCACATCCACGTAGTGGATTGGAAGTATAGTAATCGCAAAAAAATTTTCAAAAATTTTTATTCGTGAAATAGGTTTAGTGTGTCATGAAACGTCGAGATTTTAAATTTGAGCGAAAAAAAAATTTCTGTCTGTCTGTCTGTCGGTCTGTCGGTCTGTCTGTAACTTTTTTTGTCCGCACGTTTTCTACGGAACGGTTTGAGATATTGACTTGAAATTTTGTACACGTATATATTATGACGAGATCTGGAACTGGATTGTTTTTTGAGGAAATCCGGTGAAGGGTTGGGGGTTAAATAGGGGAAAATAGGGGAAAATAAGTAATGCAAGCTTGTAAGAGAACAGACACTTGAAATTTGGTGTGTGTACTAGAAGTTAAGGCCTAAGATTTTTTATAACATCTTTCAACCCCCCACCACCCCTACCCCATTAATGGGGTTGATAAAATAAAGTTGAGATTTTCATTTGAAATTTCGTACACGTATGTATTATAACGACGTCTGAAATTAGATTATATTTTGAGATGATTCCGTTGAAGGGTTGGGGGTTAATTTGGGGTAAATAGGGGAATATAAGTAAAACTAGTTGGTAAGAGTACAGAAACTTGAAATTCGGTATACGTACTAGAAGCCAAGGAGTCAGATTTTTTTATAATATTTTTCAACCCCCACCACCCTTACTCCAATATGAAAAGGGTTGATTAAATAAAATTGAGATATTCATTTGAAATTTGGTACACGTATGTATTATGACGACATCTGGAACTAGATTATAATTTGAGATGATTCCGTTGAAGAGTTGGGGGTTAAATAGGGGTAAATAGGGGAAAATAAGTAAAGCAAGCTGGTAAGACCACAGAAACTTGAAATTCGGTGTATGTACTAGAAGCCAAAGCGTCAGATTTTTTTATAATATTTTTCAACCCCCACCACCCCTACTCCAATATGAAAAGGGTTGATTAAATAAAATTGAAATATTCATTTGAAATTTGGTACACGTATGTATTATAACGACATCTGGAACTAGATTATCATTTGAGATGATTCCGTTGAAGGGTTGGGGGTTAAATAGGGGTAAATAGGGGAAAATAAGTAAAGCAAGCTGGTAAGACTACAGAAACTTCAAATTCGGTGTATATACTAGAAGCCAAGGTCTCAGATTATTTATAATATTTTTCAACCCCCACCACCCCTACTTCATTATTACAAGGGTTGATAAAATAAAATTGAGATATTCATTTGAAATTTGATACACGTATGAATTATAACGACATCTGGAACTAGATTATTCTTTGAGATGATTCCTTTGAAGGGTTCGGGGTTATTTAGGGGTAAATAGGGGGAAATAAGTAAAGCAAGCAGGTATGACTACAGAAACTTGAAATTCGGTGTATGTACAAGAGGCAAAGGCCCCAGATTTTTTGATAATTTATTTCAGCCCCCACCACCCCTACTCCATTATTCAAGGGGTTGATAAAATAAAATTGAGATATTCACATGAAATTTAGTACGCATATGTATCATAACGACATCTGGAACTAGATTATATTTTGAGATGATTCCGTTGAAGGGTTGGAGGTTAAATAGGGGTAAATAGGGGAAAATAAGTAAAGCAAGCTGGTAAGACTACAGAAACTTGAAATTCGGTGTATGTACTAGAAGCGAAGGTCTCAGGTCTTTTTATTAGTATTTTCTATTTCTCCCCACCACCCCCACTCCCTTATTAAGAGTTGATAAAATTAAATTTAAATTTTCACTTGAAATTTGGTACATTTATATATTATAATTATATCTGAAACTAGATTATATTTTGACATGATTGCGTTGAAGGAGTGGGGGTAAGTAGAGGTAAATAGGGAAAAATAAGTAAAGCAAGCTGGTAAGAGTATTGCAACTTGAAATTCGGTGTATGTCCTAGAAGCCAAGACCTCAAATTTTTTAAAAATATGTTTCAACCCTTCCACTACCCTTACTACATTATTAAAGGGGTTGATAAAATAAAATTGAGATATTCACTTGTAATTTGGTAGACGTATGTATTATAACGACATCTGGAACTAGATTATATTTTGGGATGATTCCGTAGAAGGGTTAGGGTTAATAGGAGTGACTAGGGGAAAATAAGTAAATCAAGGTGATAAGAGTACAGAAATTTGGGATTCGGTGTATATACTAGAAACCAAGGCCTCAGATTTCTTTCTAATATTTTTCAAACTCCACCACCGCCGCTTCACTATTAATGGGATTGATAACATCAAATTGAGATATTCACTTGAGATTAGTACACGTATGTATTGTAGTGACATCGGATTGAGATGCCTCCATTGAAGGGGTGGGAGGTGAATAGTAGAAAATAAGTAGGGTGAACTAAAAACTTCATTTTTAACGTATATGGTAGAAACCAACTCCTCAAACTTTTCTATGACATCTGCCCCAAATATTATTAAAATTCTATGACCAATAATTTCCACATACTAGAGTGCAAATATACTCAAGATGTTTCCTTTAAAACGACTTGGATGAAGAATCTGGATGTGGAAGTAGTGATTCCTTAGGCAGCGGTTTTTATATAATTGTTGCACGTTTTTACGATCTAATATGAAAGATCGAACATGTAACACAGAAAAGAGGTCCTAGGTATTACAAATCCTATACAGTAAGTGTTAGAGGGAAAACGATAAAAAGAAATGCTAAAATGGCATGGCTTATTATACAAGAACAGAAAAACATACACCAATCAAGAGTACAACAATTATGAAACTCCAAATATAAGCAGAATATAAGAAAATATATATAAGAAAATACGATAATATAAAATCTACACACCTTGTAGTGAATAGTTAAAGAACCTACAATATTTCAGCTAATAAACCTACCAAAAAAATATTATAAACAAAGCACTCTACGTTATAACTCTACTAATAGATTTTACTAAAATAATTAAATGACTCACTGGTGGTATGATTGAAATGCACAATTGCAAAACAAGTAAAACTTATCTTTTATTACTCGGGATGGCGCAGATACCAGGTGCTCCAGATCCGTAGGGTGCCTTGCGAAGCTACTTAGAACCCCCAGGAATTAACTAGGTATATCTCCGTATAAATGATCACAGGTAACGAAATCCAATCCATAGAATAAAATCTTTATCTCGTTAATAAATTTCAGATCCAATGCCAATAAGTTAATACATAAATCTAATCTAAGCTTAATAAATTTCCAAATATACCAAATTATATTACATGAAGGTTTGATCACGTGGTAATTAAATCTGCCAGCCAAAATGTACCAAAATATCCGTACCAAAAATAAACTCCGACCAAAACTGTACCATAACCAAAACCAAAACATTCAGATTTTTCTGGACGTTGATAACTTGTTATTTAAAATGGATTCAAAATCGAAAATATTGCAATATTAAAAACCAAAAATATGTTGCAATCAAACGAAATTACACTCTTAATCCGATAATAATCAACATCGATTTAGCCTAACGTGGCTATATATAGTGTTTACGAAGTCAATTGAAACTGGTCAGTGTTAAAGCACAGGACCCTGCGCACTTAACTTGATATTTTGTCCTGTGTATTTACAAAGGTATCGAGAATCGAATAGTAGTTGAAACTGTGCAGGCGAGTACGAGACTGATAATGTAATCAGTCTGAATGATTCATCTACGACTGCACTGGTTTAAAGATAATAAAACGGACAGGTCCACTAGCATAAAGAAACCCGTAAATCGTTTCTCAGCAGTCAACATGGACTTGTGAGATGTGCCGAGTTCTTTATAACATTTTTCCAGTGCAGTGCAGAAACATATATTATAATATCAAGTGTGGTTCAGTCATTGTTCATATTTATAAATATTTATTACTGTATAAAAGGTAAGATATTTTATATTTTATTATTTTACCATGGCTTTCTGGAGGCCATTTGAAACAGAGGAAAATATAATAACGCCCGAAAATCCCGAAATGGTTGAACCGGTTATTGTCGAGGAAGCCGAAATAAATTTAGAGTTTAAAAATCAAGATTTACACGTACAAGGTCAACGCATTATTTTAAATATATATGAACGTTTAAAAAGCGAAAATCGTGAACAATGCGAGAAAGAAATAATAGAACGTATTAACGAATTAACTAAAAGGAGATGTTATAGATCACGGTACAAATAGGAAACGGAAAAATACGAAATAAAAAAATATTAATGATGCTACCAAAAATGTAATACGGCGTATAATTTATAACATGCATGAAGAAAATATAGTTCCTACGTTAAAAATGATTCGAGAAAAATTAAGCGATTATCCTGATTATAATTATAGTTCTTTAGATACACTACGAAATGTTTTATTAGAGTGAGGTTTTAAACATAAAAAACTTGACAGTCGTATGGTATTTATGGAATCACGACGTATAGTAGTACTTCAAGTAGATTATTTGGAATAAATCAGAGAATATCGTAAACTAAAAAGGTATATAGTGTATCTAGACGTGACGTGGTTTGACACTCATGATGTTGTTCAGTATGGTTGGGTAGACGGTTCAAATAATTGTGTTTTATATACTCTGTGTCCTAGAGGAAAACGCGTTATCATACTTCATGCGGGAAGTGAAAACGGGTTTGTACCTAATGCGTTGCTCTTGTCGGCCAAAAAAATATCGCAGTCTTCTGCAGACTATCACGAAGATATGATAGCCGCTCTATTCGATATTCGATAACTGTATTAGATTGTTGCACTAATTCTTTGCTTTGCTTAAGATACTTACATTTCTATTTTTATTTTAGAAGAAACTTAAATTTTATCTTTTACTACATAACACCCTTGCCCCTCGTTAATCTAACCTGTCCCATTCCCTCATCCTGGCAAGGATATGTTCATACCTTCTCGTTGGTCCTTGCTGAGCAATAACATATTTCAATATAGTATACTAAACCCAATAAATTTAAATATTTAGACTTTATATCTAAAACTGATATAATACTTCAAAAATATGTTATTGGCGAAATGAACAAAAATAGCCTATCTAATATACAAATAATAATTTAAAAAAATACAATTTTCAAAAAATTATAACATTTTCTTATGACAAGCATTTCTATTTACCTCCGCCCATGTACAACAAAGAGTTGCCGACTGTTTTTGTCGGCTTTTAGTTTTTATACGGTATCAATTCTGCTCGTATAAAGTAACTAACTAAATTCACCAAAACAAGTAAATAGTACAGATTTTCGGACCAGGAGAGGACGATTCCTTGTGTTCTATGCTATTTATAATTTTAAGATAACATAAAAAGTGTTTCCTGCCAGACGTAATATACTTTTGATATTTTTCTGGTAGTGGAACCCATGGTAGAAACATATACAGGTATGCTGTTGCGCAGCTTTCGCAGTAACCAATCATATGCTTTGGAACCAACGGGAACCATATTGATAATCGGACCAATATAGCGTTTCGTGCGCATATTTCAAATAATATAGTGTATTCTTTTGTACAAAAGGAGATGATTCCACATACCATTTAAAAACAGATGCCTCATTTTGGAAATAAGGTTAAAATTGGACGAAATATTACTCATTTGGAAAAATTTTAGAATGGTTTTGAATAATAATGTAAGATTGTACATACATATATTTCAACATTGATGTAGCAAATTTTCATTGTAATTCTAGTGTTTTTTACTATCCTGTAGTTATGGATATGCAAGACATTCTTTGTAAAAAATATGGTAAAAAGGTACTTCTTTGATGCAGTATATAGGTATATATTTTATATGATCTAGTTCGGCGATTTAAAGAGTTTATAGGTTAAGTTATCAATACTAAAAAAATTAACGTATATATATAGTTCTATATAATCAATATTTATCAAAGGGTTCATGAATACTATATGAGTTTTTAGAATGATTTTATGATAAATGTCAACTTTTTAATATAAAGAATATATTATATGTAATAGATAAGTTATTTGTACAACAATATTAATCTTTTTAGTTAGAAATGCTATCGTCATAGTAAATTTTAACCAATATTTACGAAAAATACATACACCACAGGTAATATAACTTCTAATTGTATTGACACCTTGTGAGGGTATACCGGACAGTCACACAAGAAATCATACACTCGTCTTATTTTACACTTTTATTCTATAACAAAATAAACATATATACTATATGTAATAAATAAAATAAGTATTATACTGAGACTTTTTACAACATATAGAGTATATTATAGAGTATCTTGACAAGAGATGTAAGCGTCATTAATCAAATTTTACAGAATAAAATCTAAATACTCCTACAGCTTTAGATATCCTAGATTTATGTATCATACTGCATACTAACTTTTCTTTGAAATTAAACGATATGCATGAATATGTTTACTTTGTTCTTACTTTTTGCTTTGTACGTTATCTTGGAGAATGGTTCTTGCCAAATGTTCTATAGGTACTGCATGAGGCAGAAGGAGAATAATTTTCAACATTTTTGAGATACCTACTCTGGAGTCGCTTTAAAATATGCCCTCTTAAAATGCACTGAACAAATGCGAGCTGTAAAAAAAACAATTTTTATTTCTGACCACATACATTTGTGTTAAATAACAAATGCAAACTTTTATATCGTAAATAGGTACATCTTTTACTGATACATATTTTGTAATTGTAAATAAGCCAATGTATTAAATAATTATTGTTTTTATAATTACCGTTTTTGAAATGATCAGGTTTTACTGGACAAATTTCTAACCATTTTCTCGATATTCTTCATTTTTGGGAACCGAAAGAATATTACATTTCTTTCAGTTGAAGTTCCACTCCTATTTTTGCAACTGTTTATACTGCACCCAACCATGTGTCTTAAGTTTATTATAAATAATCGTTTCCTTTTTAACCTCAAAAATATCACACCATAGAGAAACCAAACACAAAAATGATATTACGCAGTTACGCACCCCAACACGGCTACTTTTACACCTGATTGCAGGGGTACAATGTTGAGGGATAATATTATAAAAACTTGAAATATGTGTAATATCAATATCACAGAATATTAGGATTCTCTGTCAATATACTGTGATATATCCAATATGGTTCCCGTTGGTTCCAGCGCAGAAAAGTCACATTCTGGTAGCCCGGACGAGCATACCTTATACAGATTCAGAAAGTGTTCGTTTTGGCATGGTAATATTTGGCAATAAGAGCAAGCGAGAGCGAAGCAACTAGGTTATTCTTTTCTATCGTATAGGGCAAAACGAGAACTGACGTGTGTAAGACGGAAACAAATTTAAACTCTAGGGATGTCCACACACATGTGGTGGAGATAGCAGGTGGCGCTTTGTACGATGTGTTATACATACGATAGAAAAGAATAGCCTAGTTGCTTCGCTCTCGCTTCCACTTATTGCCAATTATTGCCATACCAAAACGAATACTTTCTGAATCTGTATATGTTTCTACCATAGTGGAACCTTGCGTTGCCAACCTTTAAGTTTGTAAACGAAACGATCTGTCTTATCGACATTTGGATTTATGTAAAACTAGTCATATTAACAAATGTTTAATAACACTTTAATCAATACTAAATAATAACTTTTACTTAGTTTTTCATTTAAAAACGAGAATTATTTATTCACTTATTATAACTTTGCCAAAATAATTAATTGTTATTAGTCTCGCCATCTGTTGCCAGATAGAATGACAACATTGACTAGTAGTTCCAAGTCTTGAGATATGTTTTCAGTCTATAGTCTGTTTTTAAACCAGGAGGAGCGTTTTAAATTTAACGCGCTTAATCATACATCTGTGTCGTAAATTTTAACATATTTTAAAAAATTTTATTTCATGTTGTAAATTATTATACTCTTCGCAAATACAAAACGAAGAGTATATTCCATTCGATCGGCACATTTCTAAAACCGGTAATATTGCTCGTCGTGAAAAAAAAAATTTCATATCACTGTCTTGTTGATCGAATTCTGAACAATTTTCAAAACGACCGTCCGTCTGTCTGTTCGCCCGTCACGTATCCTGTAAGCACGATAACTTAAGAACGAAAAGTCCTATTGTATTGAAATTTGGACAGAAAGTTAGTGTTAGCCCTATTGTTTTTAAGCAAATATATCGATCGATAAATAAAGAAGAAGAATTAAACTAAAAATGTCTAAAACTAATTTTATTTACAAAAATACTGCGAAGAGTATCCTATAGAATGTGCAACAATTATATAAAAAGGGCAGTAAATCGACGAAGAGTATAACGGTTAGCTTGTTTGCTTATAATTTCTATTTTATAGTTTGCACATTGCGTATCAGTTTTTAATCCATTTTATATACATCTGAAGGTAAACGTGGCTAGTTACTTGGTGTCTTTATATTGCGTAAATGGTATTGATGCTGTATAAAATACATAGAGGTCAAATAGAAGTCGATGCATTGTATAATGTAATAAAATACACGCAATTTCACTGTAGTCATATACTGTTGGTTTCCCAAAACGTCAAGAAGGTTGTAGTGTATTTTCTGGTTACTTTTGTAGTGTGAATGAGACTTCCATGTTTACTCCTTCTGGTTTAAAAACAGACTATAGTGTCGTGAAGAATAGAAGTGCAGGCGTGGCTTGAGAAACTGTATATACCGGATGTCGCTCTAAATAAAATCTCTATAGCCCCTGATCATTAGTGGCAAATGAGGCGTAGCAACATTCTATAGGATATTCCTCAGTTTTTTTTTGTAAATAATATTAGTTTTACACATTTTTTGTCTAATTACAAAATACAAAAAATATCTTCCTTTTTAATTAAAATAATTAAACACTTTTTATTTATTTATCGATTTTCTTAAAAAAAAAAGGTTTTTCCTCTAGCTATCATTAACTTACTGTCCAAATTTCAATCAAAGTGGATCCTTCGTTCTTAAGTTACCATGCTTACAAGAAACGTAACGGACGGACAGACAGACAGATCGACAGACATACAGAAGTCAGAGGGATGAACATTTTGAAAGTTGTTCAGAATTCGATCACCAACACAGTGGTACGAAAATTTTTCTCTACGAGCAATATTACGGGTTTTAGAAATGTGTCGATCGAACATACTCTTCGTTTTGTATTTGCGAAGGGTATAATAAATATGATGATGAAATTAATTAGAGACCATCACCGAGCCATGCTTTTTACTTTACAAAAGATCCATAGCAATTGCTTAATCATGCCACCAATACCAATACATAAACATTAAAAGATAAGCATACATACGGGCCGAATTGAGAAAGAAACTCCTTCTTTTAAAGTCGCTTGAAGATTCCATGG
The DNA here is from genome assembly GCA_963583905.1 of Stenurella melanura. NCBI lineage: Eukaryota > Metazoa > Arthropoda > Insecta > Coleoptera > Cerambycidae > Stenurella > Stenurella melanura. The sequence continues at coordinate 204,024,141 of OY757309.1, forward strand.
AGTGTCACATTGAAATTTGTGCCATAAGCTACTTCATCAATAATCTGAAAATAGCAAATATTTGTTTATAACAGACCTCCTAATGGAGATATTGATATTTTCAATTTAAATTTATCTGAGGCTCTAAATGTTGCTATGAGTATATCAAGTAACATCATTCTCTGTGGTGATTTTAACATTGATTACAACAAAAATTGTTTAAACACTAATATTTTTAATGACATACTTAACGCCTTTGATTTAGCTGTAACATTGACAAATCCTACTCGCATATTTACCCATGCTAATGGCTACACCAGTAGTAGTTGCATAGATTATATGATTACAAACTTAAATCCTAATACTTATAGCTGCAGTATTAAACAACCAAACATAGCGGATCATCTAGCACATATACTGACTGTGAAATTTACGAACCAGAAGTTACCTGAGATTAGCAATAACATTTCCTTGAAAAAGCAAATTGTCAATGAAAATACAATAAATACTTTTAACTATCACAAGGAGGGTGGACTGGTCAAACGTCTACTTCTTAGATTTTTCTGAGGTATTTCAGTTCTTTATTGATAGTATTGCTTGGTGTTTTGAAGTTAGCTGCCCAACAAAACAAGTACGGTATTATAATAAAAAACATAATAAAGAATGGTTTACTCAGAAGCTGATGCAGCAAAGTGTACATTTAAAAAATTTATTCTGGATTACAGTAAATTTAAGTTGTCCTGTACGTAAAAGATTATACGATGATGAAAAAAAGAAATATAGGAATAATATAAAAGTAGCCAAACAAACCTATTATAACACCAAAATAAATAACTCTTCAAACAAAAATAGGGAGACCTGGAAAATAGTTAATAAAATATTAGACAGAAATAAAAATGGTACTAAGGGTAACATCACCCTCAAGGTAAATGACAGCGTCATAAGCGATATTACAGAGGTTGTAACAATATTTGCGTATCACTTCTCTGATGCTGCGCCTAAAATAATTGAGGAACACTTTGGGTCAAACCTATCTCTGCCATGCACTCTAAGTGAGAATTATGTGTACTCAATGTACTTTAATCCTATCACTATAGAATAGGTGCATAATACCATTATCCAATTAAAAAATAAAAACTCAGCTGGCTATGATGGACTCACGGCAAAAATTTTAAAAAATATTTAAAATAGCATATTAGAACCATTTGTAAACTTGTTAAATAAGTCAATAGAAGCTGGAATCTTTCCTGACAGCCAGAAATTAGCAACTGTCATTCCACTACAAAAAAAAGGTGACCCCACCGTTTTGGATAACTATCGACAAATTTCCCTCTTAAGTGTTCTCTCAAAAATACCTGAAAGAGTAATGTACAACAGAATTTCTGAGCATGTTGAAGAGAATAAGATATTAACTCTCTCGCAGCATGGGTTTAGATCAAACAAATCGATAGAGACAGCTTGCTATCATCTTCTAGAGTATATTTACAAATGTTTGGATGAGGGTAGGTATGTGGTGTCATTATTTTTTGACCTCTTCAAAGCATTTGACACTGTTAATAAAGAAATACTGAATAGTAAATTATATAGTCTCGGCATTAGGGGTAACATTCTGCTGTGGTTGACTTCCTGTATGGAAAATAGATCTCTCAGGGTGAGGTTAATTGATCAGGAGTGGGACACATTTAGTGTTGCACTTGGGGTCCCTCAGGGCTCAGTGTTAGGCCCATTACTATTCATGCTCTATGTAAATGATTTACCGAGCTACATGGAGCATGGTCATGTAACAATATTTGCGGATGACACAACAAACACCGTGTCAGCTGCTACACCCGAAGAGCTTCACATTAAGGTCAACAATATTATAGAATCATTAAGTGCGTGGTGTCAAAGAAACAAGTTGATTTTAAATGAAAAAAAGACAGTTTGCCTAAACTTTCACATTCAAAAGACCGTACCAGAAAACTTCATGGTCAATGATATTGTGCTATCGGATTCTGTCAAATCACTCGGCACCTTACTTGATTCCAAGCTCTCCTGGTGTAGACATATAGATTATGTATGTAATAAACTGAATAAGGCATTTTTTGCAATGTTACAGTTAAAATCCACTCTAGGCAAGGAAGGCTTAATCAGCATATATTATGCTATGGCACATAGCCACATTTCATTTAATATCATTGCATGGGGCAAAGCTTCTGAGTGTGAAAGAATGTTTATCTGTCAAAAATGAATTATTAGGCTTATCTTTGACCTAAAAATAAATGAAAGCTGTAGAAAAATATTTATAGAAAAACGTATTCTTACAACACCCTCCATCTACATCCTAAAATACCTAACCTTTACAAAAAATAACTTAGCTCTCTTTAAAAAAAGGTCTGATTATCACAACTATCCAACGAGAGATGGCGATCTCTTATGTGTACCGAATCACCATAAAAGCTTATTTAAACGATCATCTATATATAACTGTATCACCCTATACAATGCTCTCCCAAAAAATCTTCGTGATATTCCAAGCAAATTAAAATTTAACACAAAACTAAAAGAATATCTATCGAATAAGGGCTATTACACAATATCCGATTTTATTAAAGGTAAATGATGTTATCTTTTCTACTTAGTAGGTCACATATTATGTATGCACACGTATTTTGTCTTATATTTGTTGTTACTTTTGTTTTATATATTAACTAACTAAGCTTTAGAGGTGTTTCAGAATCTCATGAGCCGCGAAATGCGCAAAAGGCAAAGTTTAATCTGAGTTATAAGTATGTTTTTGAAGACACTGGAGGCTGCCTTGCTGTATACATAAACAAGAGCTCGGGATAAATTGTAAACAATAAATATAATATTTTTAAGAAGTGAGACTGGGTCAACAGGACGGATTATGTCTCTGCGCATATGAAGGTCACGGCTCATGAGGTTTTAAAACACCTCTAACCACATCTTAGTGTTCTTAGTTCAGAAATTTTTTTAAATAACTTTATATGAACTGTATTCTTTACCGTTGATTCATGTGTTTTTTGTTGATTTGTCACACACACCTACTTCATTTATCTCTGGTTTTTAGTTTACTAATTGTATTGATAAATTTCATGAATTGTACTCTATACATACATCCATGTACACTTTGACTTGCCATATGTACTATTTGTATCTTGAATGGTTAATAAAGTATTATTATTATTATTATTATTAATGAACTTCTTCGTTTTGAGGAAAAGTACCATCTTGGCGAAATAGTACTTATTATACTCTTTAATATATTACCTATATATTGTTTTCTATGGCATCTAAATATATTATTATTATTATAACTAGTAATGGGAGTTTGGAGGAAAACATAACTTATAGATCATAGAAAGGATATAATTAACCCACACCTAATAACTTCGCTCTTGCTGATCATTAATCATTTATATAGATATTTTAATCATGATATTCGATAGGTTTCAGCATATCGTATTACAACTTGAGTTTACTTATAGGCTTGTTGCTGGGTGAGAATAGTCAGGTGTAATTTGATGTAATTTTGATTCTTATTTGTATAGGCGATTAATATCAAGTGCAAGTGGATATGCTATAGTCCAGTGCATCTAGTGCAAGGTTCCCTGCGTAAATACTTTGAACTTAATTAATTTCAATAAAATATTTTGCACTGTACTTTAAAATTGACAAATTTAAAAGCTTACCCATTAAAAAAATGTCCAAATATTTTTTTTAACTAAGAGAAAAACAATCATTAAAAACATTTTGAAAATATGAAAACTCAAACAATTCAAGTAATAAAATTACGAAAACATTATTACAGGGGTGTTCAAGTTGGCGATTATGGATTTTACATTATGATTTCAAAACTCAAGCTGACGCATAACATACTTGAAATGGTTAACCAAATTAGAAAGTTGTACAAAAATCGTAAAGAACACAGAAAAAAATTATACTTAGAGGTTTTCGAGGTCACTGATTACGAATTCAACATAAATTAAAAATTCAGAATAGCAGATTTAAAGTGATTGTCCTAAAGATAAAAATCGAGTAAAAGTCATAAAAATTAGACAGAAATTAATTATCTTAGAGTTTTTAAAGTTGATGATTACCCATTTCAACACAAACAATGAATGATGCAACATTAATTCGATACCTTATAAATCATCGGCATTATTGTCTTCATCGTTATCAATCTTTTCATGAGAACAATTCTCGTTTCAAGATGGAACACCAATTGTGATCACTGTCTGCAGATGCAAGACTTTACTTGTAATCAAGTCATAAGCGTATATAATACATTACAATGTACTCAAAATTGATCATTGTGGCACACCTTCTGCTACATCTAAAACAACTGTGTAGATGTTGTATCCCCCATTGAACATTTAACTTACTACATAACATCAGTAAGATATACTTCAAGCCTGGGAGTGATAACTTCATAATAATGTATGATTTAAGCAATTGAAATTATTAAGGTGATCAAGAACAACATTAACAGTTATTTATTAATAGCCTGCAACATATGATCATTGGTAACAACAGTCAGTTCTGTAGCTGTGCTATAACCAGATCTGAAACCAGATTGCTTTTTATATATATTAGGCAATGTTCTGTTTTTTTAAGTTGACTGTATACCACCATTTCATCATTTTGGATAGATGGGGGAGAAAGACTCCAGACCATGAACCTTGATATTTTGATAATCGATTCCACATCCACGTAGTGGATTGTAAGTATAGTAATCGTAAAAAAAGTCCAAATTTATTTTCTTGACATTGGTTTAGTATGTCAAGCAACGTCGAGATTTTAAATTTGAGCGAAAAAATATTTCTTTTTGTCGGTCTGTCTGTCAGTCAGCCTGTCTGTCTGTAACTCTTTTTTTTCTGCACGTTTTCTCCGGAACGGTTTAAGACGTTGACTTGAAATTTTGTACAGGTATATATTATAACGAGATCTGGAACATATCCTGTGGAGGGTTCAAGGGTAAATAGGGGGAAATAAGTAAAGCAAGCTGGTAAGAGTACAGAAACTTGAGATTTGGTGTATGTACTAGAAGCGAAGGCCAACATTTTTTTTTAAATATTTTTCATCCCCCCACCGCCCCCACTCCATTATTAAATGTGTTGATAAAATAAAATTGAGATATTCACTTGAAATGTGGTATACGTACATATTATAATAACATAAGGAACTAGATTATATTTTGGGATATTCCGTTGAAGGGTTGGGGGTTAAATAGGGGTAAAGAGGGGAAAATAAGTAAAGCAAGCTGATAAGAGTACAGAAACTTGAAATTCGTGTGTATCTTCTAGAAGCCAAGGCCTCAGATCTTTTTATAATATTTTTCAACCCCTTACCACTCCTACTCCATTATTAAAGGGGTTGACAAAATGAAATTGAGATATTCACTTGAAGTTTGGTACACGTATGTATTATAACGACATCTGGAACTAGATTATATTTTGAGATGATTCTGTTGAGGGGTCGGGGGTTAAGTAGGGGTAACTAGAGAAAAATAAGTAAAGAAAGCTGATAAGAATACAGAAATTTGGGATTTATAATATTACATATATAATTTATAATATTTTCCTTCCACCCCACCACTCCACCCCCGCTTCCTTATTAAAAGAGTTGAGAAAATTAAACTGAGATTTTCACTTGAAATTTGGTACACGTATGTATTATAATGACATCTGAAACTAGATTATATTTTAACACGATTCCGTTGAAGGAGTGGGGGACAAGTAGAGGTAACTAGGGAAAAATAACTAAGGCAAGCTGTAAGAGTACAAAAACTTCGGATTTGGTGTATATACTAGAAACTAAGGCCTCAGATTTCTTTCTAATATTTTTCAACCACCCCCTCCCCTCTACCACCTCCGCTCCATTATTAATGTGATTGATAACATAACAATGAGGTATTCAGTATTCATTTGAAAGTTAGTACACGTATGTATTGTAATGACATTCGATTGAGATTATTCCGTTGGGGTGGGAGGTGGTAGGCTGTGTATAGGAGAAAATAAGTAGAGCAAGCTGGAAACTTCATTTTTAACGTATATGGTAGAAACCAATGCCTCAAATTTTTCTATGACATCTGCCCCAAATATTATTAAAATTCTATGACCAATGATTTCCACATACTAGAGTGCAAATATAGTCAAGATGTTTCCTTTAAAGTGACGTGGATGAAAAATCTGGATCTGGAAGTAGTGATTACTTAGGCAGTATTTTGTTATGCGGCTCACTTCATCCTGAAGCATTTCCAGTAACTGCTGAGAGTAATGACTTTAAAATATTGTGCTCAGGAACAAATCAGCATGTCACGGCGGCCAGAATAAACCCTTTTATTTTATGGTTGCGATAGTGATAATGTCATGTTTGTTACATTAGTGTAAAATCAGTTTACTGTTGACATATAATGAAATCTTAACTTGCTGATGCTGAAGTTAAAGATCTGCCGTAATTTTGAATTGACAAGTGCATTAAAGTAACTATTATTTTGTGAAAAATAATATCAAGTGGTCTCAAAATATTAAGTTCTACCAAATCGAAATTTTACTCTATTCCTACATACTATAAAAGACATTTATTTCCTAGATTCAAAATTACGTCAGAAACGAAAAGATATATTGAAAGTTGAAATGTCAATTAGTAAAATGTTTTGCAGGCAACATTACTTAAAGGAAGACATGCCAGCTGAATTACATAATTTATAATAAACTTTAGGTAGTTTGATGCCTAAGTAAATTTTTACTCGTTTCTACTTTGTACTACCTTTTTCAGATTCGGATAAGCACAGAATTTGTAACGAAAAAAATTTTTTTTTTTTATTTAAGCATCTGTGCTACATAAATTTGAATTACCCGCGGTAAACGACAGCGCGCATGTGCGGGTAGAAACATCACTGAGGCCATTTTTAATACCGATGCTATGCTACTTCAATTTCGCTTCCAACGCTGGTGAGTGTTTACTTATTCTTTTAACGGATTTTCACGTTTATCTCTTTAATCCTTTGATATCTTGAATATATTTCATGTAAAATCCTGGACCAAACCACCATTGAAGCAAGGCATAGATTGAATATTTGGAATTATCCTCAAAGTACTGGATATCATTCCGACGCAGCATCTTCTGGAAATCAGCGTTGTCAGGACCTGAATATTACGTCCTCCTTCCAGGGTATCCGCGGCCATCTTCAGGACCTGACCTCGCCGAGATTCCACGTCTCCGCTATGCTAAGTAGCCCAAATTTATGTGCAAAATTCAACTTTTGGTCACAAGAAAAATTGTAAACCAGTTTATTAATTTTTGCTCAAAATTGTTCTATTTGTTTCAATTTTTACCTTAACTCTCAAATTAATTGTTCGACATTTAGTCAATTTCTTAACCAATTCGATTCTTTTAGTAATATTTTAAATAACTTATCAAGTTTTTGTAAAGTGTTGTAAAATTTTTCTGAGATTATTAACAGATTGTTTGTTTTTATATTGTCTTTGATTGTTTTCTCCTACTATTAATTGCAAGTGTATCAGGTGTTGAATATGCTGGCGTCCAAAAAATTTTTTGTTTATAAAGTTTTGTTGCCTTTTAATAGTCAAATATATTCTTGAATAAAAATATAAAATTCTTCTCGCCACAGAGTGACCTTCGACCAATCCTGAGTTAACCGGTTGCTGCTCTTTTATAGCTTCCTCAACACCCAGCTGAGAAGTTGTGGTTGCAAATAACAAATTTTAACACCATTTGCTAGATATGATATCCTTTGCAGTGAAAAGTCAAGAGGATTATCTTTAAACTATTATTTTATTTATATTTTAGTTATCCCCATGCTGTACTCACACGTTTTTAAGAAAAGTGGTAGTGCAAATAGTCAAAAACTTTTTGGTACAGCGTCTGGATCAGCCTCAAATAAAAACAGATCTTGGCGTCCTCAGTTACGAAACCTTAACTCAATCAATTTCTGGTTTTGGTAATATCTCATGCATGATTTAATTTAATACATTTATATCTTATGACTATGTAAGTACAATGTAAGTACAATCAGCAAATTGGCGATTGTGTTGAACTTATCCAGATTTAACCACTTGTGAATATTAGGACACTGTGTATATAGAACATCTTTTATTTTTTAACCAATCAAATGAGTTACTCTGTATGAGTTATGTTCTGCACATATGCAATACGACCGTTTTGTACACATACATATATTATTGAATATAATTGAGTTATTTTCTTAAATTGCATCAAACATGAACCGGTCATTATTTAGTATCAGACAACTTAACAACCAATGTACAGTTTTGGAAGGACCGTTTATTCTCAAAATACCGGTTGTCGTGGAATTTTTATGAAAATTTGCTCATTGCATGCTGAAAAATGAAGCAGTTGTTTATGCATAGGTGGGGTATAAAAATTAATTACTTCATCAATATTTATTAATATACTTTATTTTCGTCGAATAAAATTTATTGGGCATATTTTGACTACACTGCGACATGTTAAGATCGTGCCTGGAATAATTGTATAATTTAGGTTAATATAGGGTGAATGGTGCAAATGTTCAGATCATTGTCAAAACGCCGAAGCGAATTGTATCATCATTATTCATAGAAATTAAAATTCTCATATAAAACAGTGGCAATTCAATTTCACATTTTCTTTATTTTGGCACTTTGTGTCCAGAATTTTTGCTTTCTTTTGTTTCCAATAATTTTGTTTTTACTAGTCTGAGATCATATAACTACGTGCTTATTTTATTGAAAGCGATACAGGTCATTGAGTTTAAAATATTTTTAAAATAACTTGAATGTTTCATAATTTCCCATGTTGTACAGGATGACCTGGAGTTAAACCGCTAAACGCTCAAAAACTGCCCCAACAGCTGAATTGGAAGTCTTTATGGACTTGCCACCACTACACATATTTATCCAAGGAGAAGCTTGTTCGGTGCTACATAGGTTAATGAAAGACCCTACACCAATAAGGCAACAGGGACAGAGCTCCAGAAGTTATACTTACAGCTGAAGGCGGATCCCATTCTAGGAATTCCCATGGATATTACAGTCCCAAAAAAACTGTAATAAGAGTTTCAAATAAAAAATATCAGATATGGAAGACTAGACAAACGATCCTCCAATACCAGTACAAACAGTTTGATATACAAACGGCTATAAGCCAGAACAGTGAGTCGGAGCTAGGATTTGTGGGATAAGGTCAAAAACTAAAATCCCAATAAGTCTAGGAAAATACGCCACATTATTCCAGACCGCAATACAGTGGTGCGAAATGGAAATTATAAGACAAGGAACTGTTAATCAGTCGATTATATAGACCTAGGAAGTAAGAATAAAGTGACCGTCGGTGGGTACCAGGACACAAGGGACACAAGGTAAATGAAAATGCTGATGAACTGACCAGAGAAGGTGCAGGTAACGCCCTTATAAGGCGCGAACCCTATTGTGGTGTGGCCAAGTTATGCACACGAGCATCCATTAATAAATAGGTGCAAACTAAATCTTTGGAACGGTAGAACCGTTTCCCAGGACAGAGATAGGCCAAAGAGTTCATTAAAGATCGATCGGCCAAAACAGAAAGGCCATTAGAATAATAATAATGGGTCTTCTAACCAGTCACTGCCGACTTAAAAGACATCTGAGTCTAATGGGTCTGGCAGAGGACCCAACATGCAGGTTCTGTCAACAGACAGAGGAAACCTGACTCTATATATTGAGCCATTGTGAAGGCCTGGCTAGACTGAGATTCCAATTACTTGACGACGAGAAACCAAGAGACGGTAGCTATACTAAGAGACCCTTAGAAAGGCTGTATCTGATACAAAGACAAAGCTGGATAAGGAGCTCTCGGAAAGCAAAGAGGAGCACCACAATAGATCCATGGGGGTCGCGGTGGCTAATTGCAAACAGCCAGCTCCTTCCTAATCCATTGTAATCTAATCTACAGAGTTTTCTCCATTAATGCACCCCTCCGAGATAGAGCAAAGCAGACTATAGAGAGAAAAATGCATCTCGTTTCATGGCATTGATTACAAAACGGTCACCCCTGCTGGTATCTTCTATCAGCATAACGCGTACGTTTCGCAGATGGGATAGCCATTATCAATATCAGTTTTTGTGCAACGTTTGGATGGGATTGTGCAACGACTCAGCCATCGGTCCAATTTTTTTGCCTCTACGCCTAAATGGTCCAGCTTTTCTTAATTTTTTGGAAAATGATTTTCAACCAATCTTTGACGACATGACTCTAACTGATGGAGAAAAAGATGGTTCCAATTAGATGGATGTCTATAGCTCTTCTCATCTATCTACTGGGTTGAAGAGAGCTCGGTGGCGCAATGCTAAAGGCCAAACACAATTCAATTCAATTTGAATTGAATTGAATTGTGTTTGGCTTGCGACCACGGAGTCCCGGGATCGAATCTGAATTGAGTATGGATGTGATGATGAAACGCCACTAGCGTTTTTTCATGTGTTACCGAGATGGTAGCAGAGAGCTAGACCGCTGTTGAGTCTAGTCGCTGTTATTTCTCCTGAGTTCGAGTCTCAGCTGCGGTAGATGGCAATATCGCAGGGAATGGTTGTTGTGTTGATGTCTATGTGTACGTGTTCTGGTCGAGTGGTAGAGCAGCAATAGCTGAACTCCGCCAGGACGTTAATATAAATAAGGCATTAAAAAAAATTGTAAAGAAAGCCGGAACTCCGCCTCTCGCTTTGAATGAGGGTCTAGTGAACTCACTCGAATATGTAATTTGAAATGTGAAAAGTATGTTAGCATACTTTATTTAATAACTTTCTGGAAACTTAACAATACTTTCTTTAACTAAAATAAAAATGTACTGACTAAAATAACCTTCAACAATGTTTATTACTTAATATTTCTACTTTGTATTTATTTAGTATTTTCTAATATTACTCTTTATTAAAACTTTCATCTTTCCGCCTTGGATCTCGCCTTATATATTCAACTAACGACATCTGGAAAATTCCAGTAGGGTCCACAACTTTTCTCGTACATTATTCCAGAAAAATTCAGAAGTTCTAGATCCATCTACAAACTTCCAGAAAATGTACCACCAGCAGACTTGGATAGAGCCGGTGGGCTAGTGGACAAAGCCGGTTTTCCAAAAAAAAATGACAAATACTTTCATGAATGAAAACGAAAAATATTGCTTATTTGGCATTTTTACTACATTATTTTGTGATTTATGTTTATTTCCAAATATAGGGCACTTAGATGGCCTATTTCTGATGTCAGTAGAAAAGGATATTATTGTATACATAGAAACAGAAGATTTTTTAAATGACTTCGCCACTAGAAGCGAGTCTTTGAAAAACTGTTAATCCTTTAGTTTAATAAATATTTGGTACAAATAAAAACTCATTTTATTGATAAAGCTATAAGCATATTTTACTTAATGTATCTGTGACCATAAAATTAAGATGCGTGGGGGCCGGTTTCTGATCAGAGTCGGGGCCGGAAAATTCTCCCAATCCGGGCCTGACCACTAGTCTCTCAGAGATGGCGTGCACATGCAGCACACCACAGACAAGCAGTTTCCTTTCTATCACCATTGTCACCCAATTTTCAACTTCCACTCATGAGCTATTAGCCCCTATAGGGCGTAAACGCGTAACAATATTATAATTTAAAAAATATATTGTAAATTAATTGTCAATGTTCAGTAAAATTTAAAGCTAGTCCTGTCCCTCCTCGACATTTCCTTAACTAGCCGATACCTTCAATGTTGCTTTGCCACATTTTTCCAACAGATTATATAGATGAGATGAACTGTACCAGACCACCGATGATTTACGACTATTCTCCGAGAAAATGTCGATCGCGGTCCAGACTGCCCCCACCCTTGGTGCTCTTCGGATATTACTACTATGGGCTTTTTTGCATGGGGTACGATGAGGCTTATACGGAGTCCGTCAGCGACGAAGCTGCCCTCCAGGAAAGGATTGTTCAGATCACACCAACAGAGTACCCTGCAGCTGCCTGTCTGTCGTTCATAGGTGTGAGCATTGCATTGAAAATGGTGGCAGTTTTTGTGAATTTTCAAAACTTCATCATTTTGTAATAAATGCCATAAAAGGAGACGCATTTTTCTCTTTTTTTCGTCTTTGCTCTAGTTCGGAGGGGGTGAAATTTTAGAAAAACTTCACGGATGAAAAAGTCTTATTTTCACCTGAGAAATCGATCCGGAACGTTTGGCCGCCCTGTATCTACATCAGTACATACAACAAGAAACAGCACCAATTCTCTCTGGGCCATTGTTTTGTGGCGTCAAATGAATATAATTACTATATGCAGGCCTGATGAGGGGGACAGGATGGGGAAATTCCCCTAAGTTCCGGATCTTTTAGAGAGGCCCGGGGTTAAGTAAGATGTGAAAATATTTTCTTTTTGTGTGAAAGTCGGATAATACAGATATCTTATATAATGAGCACGCACATTATAGGGTTCAATAGCCATAATCACTAACGTTCTCTTCAACTTTATCATTAGGGGCTATTCTTCATTGAAAGTACTAACTGCAAGCTACATTCGGGAATTATTTCAGATTGTTTGCATCGATAGTTTGGAAATTAGGGGAGACACGTTAATAAGGTCTTTGAAAACAAATAGCTCGTGACTGAATGGTTCAAATTACAAAGTGCCACAATATTGTTTGTTGCATTTTAGGAGGCCTATCCAACAACACCTCACTTAATTTTTTTGTATTCACCTTTCACTCTATTCAAGGGGGGTGGAGTCCAAAGACCCATTTTCTTTAAAAAACTCTTCAATCTTTTCATCAATTTACGTCTATATACCAAATTTCATTTTAATAGGCATAAAAGTAAGAGAATGGGACTGCTATTACCTACAGACGGGCGGACGAACTATGAAAACCGCCTGTTGCTCAAACGTCTCCAAATTAGATAAACTTTAATGAAAAATCTGCTCAGTGGTACAGTGCTTACGTGTTAGGCTTGCGACCACGGAGTCCTAGGTTCGAATTCTGACCAGGGTATGGATGCTAGGTTGCGCTTTTAATGTGTTACTAATACGTTAGCTGTGGACTAGAGCGCTGTTACGTAACACAACATGTCCAGTCGCAATACTATGTCTCCTGAATTAGAGTCTCAACTGCTGTAGATGGCAATATGGTAGGGAATCGTTGCTGTGTTGATGTCTATGTGTGCGTGTCGTGCTTGGTTGTGTAGCTATAGCTAAACTCCTTAAGAACGTATAAATGGTTAAAAAAAACAGAATCTGTGTTGTTTATAGTTCTCTACATACTTTCTTACTTTTTGTTGGGTATTTTGCCACTGAAAAATATTTAAAAATTTTAATGAAAAAAACCTCTGCGCTAAACGGAAATTATTTTAGGATGTAACGGTTTACAGCAGGTATGTAAACCTACCCTCGACAGAGTCGAACTCAATATTGTCAGTATACATGAAATATCGAATCTTGACATAAGCAAAGCTGAGTAAATTTTTACATCCCTCGCATTCCGAAGGGAAGTATTGTATTCGGGTAGAGTACGAAAATATAGGTTTTCGATTCCGTCTGTCTGTCTGTCTGTAGGCCTGTCTGTCGGTCTGTTGGTGCATTAACTAAAAAACCACTTAACGGGGAACAGTGAAATTTGGTAGGTAGCTGACGCCACTGGCACCGATGAAATGGTTAGACTTTCACTGGAAAATATACAGGGTGGACCGTCTAAAGGGAGTAGAAAATGGATTTTTATTTTCGCTCAAATTTAAAATTTCCACGTTTCGTGACATAATAAACCTTTTTTTTTAATTTTTGGAATAAAAAATTGTAAACTTTGAAAATTTTGAAACTTAGAATAATGATAATACTAAATGGTCTTTGTTAGAGAAAAGAAATACAATTTCTTAATCTAAAGGACCAAGTTTAGTTCAACAGCTATTCCACCACTAATACCCTTAAAAACATGATAACAAGATACTTGCACTAAGTAGATGCTTATATAAAACTAGTAGAATTCGTTCAAGTAACAAACAAAATAATAATTATAAACTGTGACTAAGAATAATTAATTGACGCAGAATTACATACACAATACAAGTTATCAAATAAGCAATTGAAAATAAATAAATACATGTACTTTACACAGTTGGTTAAATAATTTTTTTAAATTTTACACTTAACTGTATTTATGGAAAAATGTTTCAAATAATTTTTAAGCAGATTATAATTTGATATAGCGTTGTAGGAGAAAGAGTGCAGAAAAATGGCAGTACTATGTTGTGGCATGGTCAAAATATCAGTAGATCTTATATTAATATAATGGATTCTTCTTCGACTTACAAGTTGTTGCTTAAGATACTTCGACACTGAAGTAGTAAGAATTCTATGAACAAACATCAGCAGGTGATATTTGTAGGTATTTTCAAAATTAAGTCAACCAAGCTGCAAACGTTTCTGTGAGACATGTTGAAATTTCTTTAATCCAAAAATATAGCGAATGCAGGTATTTCGAATTTTTTGTAACCTGTTTGTCGAGACATAAAAAATACACAATAATACCATAATTAAGAATAGATAAAACTAAATATTCACACAGTTTTTTCCTTAGTTTATAATTAATTATATGTATATTGGCATAAAGAAGTTTCAGCACAAAGTATGTTTTTTGAACCAAGTTAACATGTGTTATAAATCTGAATTTTGATTCAAGTATGACACCTAAATTTTTTGAGTTGGCTGCTGTTAGGAGTCTACTATTATCTAACAAAATGTTTGTATTTTCATATAGCATTTGGTGATACATATTTTGACTAAAAATCATTACTGTCGATTTGTTTGGGTTAATTTTTAAATTATGTTTTGTATCAAAATTATAAATTTCTTGCAAGTCAATATTTATTAAGTTTGTAGCTGCGCGGTAATTGCTAGGATCGAATGAGAAATAAAGTTGTGTATCATCGGCATATGCTTGCACCGAACAGTGCTGTATGTTTATAAACATATCTGCTGTGTACAAGAGATAAAGAAGAGGTCCCAATACAGAACCTTGAGGCACACCGGATGATATTAACTGTCTATGAGAATAATTATTTTCAATAACTACTCTCTGACTACGACCAGTCAGATAAGATTTGATAAAATTTACAGTTATGTCGGAAAAACCAAAATAGTGCAACTTTGCACATAAAAGTTGATGATTTAATTTATCGAAAGCTTTTGTGAAATCAAGTAGAACTAAAACTGTAGCTTGTTTGTTATCTAGGGCTCTAAATATATTATCTACATTTACTAAGGCAGATGTTGGATGATGGAAAGAAATTTGTGTTTTGCTTAAATTTATTTATTTTTTCTTAAATTAAAGATTTTTTTTACCACTATAGAATAGATGAGTAATGGAGAAAAACATTTTTTTTCTTCAAATTTAAAATTTCCAAGGTTCGTGACACTCTAAACATATTTGAAAAATAAAATTAGTTTTGAAAATTTTAGAAGAATTTTTATTTTTTTGTTTTTTACCACTACAACAGAATAGATGGCGCAGAAAAAATGTTTCCTCTTCAAATTTGAAATTGATAATTTCTTAGAGTGACCGTCCTGTATGAAAAAAGAGGGAAGTTCTATGTAAATACCTTTACCGATTTTTTAAATCTATCGCTGTACCAAATAATCATATTTAACAATATTTCTAAATTTCTACTGTTATTGTGTACAAACATTTTAAGGGCGGTTGTGTGGGATATCACTCATGCTAATGAGACAGTTATTTACCTCTTATGTGCTTTAAATATATGTAGCGAACTATACATTTGAAAAATTTTTACTGCGGTGGTCGATATAGTATAAGAAATAATTTTGTTTTAATAATGAATTATGAAAAATACAAAATTCTCACCAATTTTAGATAAAAAAATGTAAATGTAAATTTAGATAAACATTGACTATTTTTACTAACTCAAATATACAATAATTTTTTATCGCACCGCACGCAAAGTTATCTTTTGAAGTGGCATACACCAAGCAATAATAATAAATTTAAAAAAAACTCAAAAAGAACACATTATAATTAAGCAAAGATGACGATCAATGATAGTAGGTATAGTAAAAAAGCTGGTTGTCCCACTTATCTCATAGATACCTGAGATGGTTAGTCACATCCTGTCCGGTCCGAACCTACTCCGTTGAATTCGACTCCAAAGAAGCTATCCACTTTGTACCGCAAGCTAGCACCGCCTGTAATTTATGGTGTTACCTAAGACACAAAAAATGTTAAAAAGATGTTAACGAAAACACATTCACATTAATAACATATATTTGCATTATAATAACCACCACTAACCCGCGGCACCAATATGTCATGAGAACAGCTCATTAGTAAAGATTAATATATCGTTATATTTTATTTACCAATATCGTGATTATAGTTGAAAGTTCTCAGAAAGAGTATTCTACCTTTATATTACACCCGATAATCATAGCGGGTGGCTGTGCGGTGGACCACACGAAGGTGTTTTCGAATATACAGGATGATTTACTTATGTTGCAAAGAATAGGCATTCCACAAAGTGTCTATTATAATCTTCTAAAGCGGTGTGTTAAAAGGAATATTTTTACAAGAATATTTGGTGACATAATAAACACAAGAATAAATAAAATATTTATCTACGTGACATGCCACACAATTCGAAGGACTACACTGGTGTCAGTATCGGATTGGGAGCGCAAGGGCCCATCAAGAAAAATACGAAGGAGGGCTCCAGACCAAAGATGTGGAAAGTCTCCCAGATAGCACAAACATATTCCTAGCATATGACTGGAATGTCTTTCTAGATACTTTGACTAACACTAGAACTATATTTAAACATTCACACATTCACATTCACATTCACATTCAAACATTCCAGGAACATTAATGGAATTTCAAAAGTACACAGTTTTAAACGATCAGGGAATATTCTTCACAATATTCTCGTAATATTTAAAATAATGTTTTAACATATTATATATAAATCCTTTATTTAGCCAAAGACTAATAATATACACAAATACATATAAATAATAAATAGACAGAAAAAAGATATATAAAAACAACACAAGAATTGTATATAACAAACAAGTATAGTAAGTATCAGTAATATATAGTCAAATTGTCACACTATAAAATTTTACTTAAATAAATAAAACAGTCAGAGAACATATATAAATCAGTATTACATGACTTTAATAACAAATACTTAGAATTAAATTTAAATTTAGGCTGGACACTTTCAATGGACAATAAGAACGCCTACTCATCCAATAAATACTTTTTAAGCCTACTCTTGAATATATTTAAAGTGGTACTGCTTTTAATATTCTCAGGTAAGTCATTATACTCACCTAATCCCTTAAAAAATAAACTGTTTTGAGTTGACTTTTTCCTGTATCTTTGTATATGAAAGTCTAAATTAGCTCTAGTATTATGATTATGTACATTTATATTATAGACTAACATATCCTGCAGATATTTGGGGGCTAAGTTATTCTTAATTTTATATATAAAGACCAGGGTGAAGAATGTAACATATTTTTTTACCGAAAGCCACTTTAACGTATTCAGCATGCCCCGAATAGAAGTCAGTCTAGACATCCCAAAATGATTCTCATACCCCTATTTTGTAACTTTTGAAGTCTATCTAACTCATTTTTATTTAAGAGGTATATTATTGAGCAACAATAGTTGAAATGGGGCAGTATACATGTATTATATACCATAAGTTTGGCCCATTGACTCAGGTACCCACTACTTCTACTTAAAAAGTTTATTTTAAAACCTATAATTTTACATATATAATTAGCATGATCTTTAAATGATAATTGTTTATCTATCATTATCCCAAGATATTTTATTTTTTCAACTCTCTCAATTTCATTGCTACCAATATAAATTTTTTCTTGTCTACTTATCAATTCTAAACCTTTTCCAATAGCCATCCACTTAGTTTTCTTGCTATTAATCTTTAATAAGTTAGTGCAGCAGTACCTGTAAATATTCTGTAAGGTATTATTTATCATTGTGAAACAATTTCCAATATTGAAACCACTAATATAAATTAGGGTGTCATCAGCGAATAAATGTATTTTACAATTGTCCACAACCTCCACAATGTCATTTATGTATACCAAAAACAATAGTGGGCCTAATACACTACCTTGTGGTATTCCATTATCATTACTTATTTCAGAAGATATTATATTATTTAATTTCAATTTTTGTGATCTATTATTCAAATAATTAGTCAACCATAGTAATGGAACTCCATCAATACCTATTTTTTTTAATTTCATCAATAACCTTGTTCTATCTATCGTTTCAAATGCACGTTGTAAATCTAAAAATACTGCAAGTGTAATTTGGTTTTTCTCCAAATTTAGCTTCCAGTCGTGCAATACACATTGTATAGCGGTCTCACAACTATGTTGACTACGGAATCCAGACTGATAACTCGCTAAAATTTCATTTCGTTCCATGAAAGATACTATTTGTTCATAAACTACCTTTTCAAGAACTTTTCCCATGGAATTAATCATGTTGATTGGACGTAGATCACAAGCCTTTATTGAATTCGGTACCTTTGGAACAGGTATAATAGTAGCAACCTTAATATCTACCGGTACTTGACCCGTTAAAAGTGACAGGTTTATCATATTTAATAAGGGAGCCGATAAAGTTTCATAACAATTTTTAATTAATGTTATGCTTACATCATCAGGACTATTTTTGTTAGGCATAGCAAATATAAGAGCTTTCAGTTCATCAGCACTTACCAGGGAAAAGTTATCGAACTTCTCCACAACTGTCCTGTTCTCGATTGGTAAGTCACCTGTAACATCAATGTTATCCCTAATACTTTCTATGCTTTTGACATAATACACATTTAGTAAACCAGGGATTTCTGCTGGATCATTAACTATGTTGTTAGAATCAAATTCTATTTGTGAGACAATGTTATTGGTTTTATTTTGTGGTACAAGTTAGGATATTCTTACTTAATATTACACTGTACGACCTTTGTGTGAATATGTGGCGGCTAAGTTATTTGTAAAAATTTGTAATAAAATTCAATATTTTCTTTGAAGTTAATGCCTCCTAACTTAACAAGATTGTTAGTCTATAAAACAGTGGGAACATTATAGGTAATATGCTTTTATAAATTAGGCGATATGAACATTTAACATATTTGGACTTATACCCAATAAATATTAAATTCTAAGTACATTACCAAAAAGATTGTGACCTCATTGTTTTTTAAGTTCACTTCGATTCTGTTAACGTCGTGATAACTTTTTAATGGCAGATCATATGCTAAATCATTGGTGAGTTCCTTCGTTTCATTTACAGTGAATGTTAATTGTTGTTCCAATTTGATGAATAGATCGTTTAGGATTTTATTAGTTTCCTTTATCGCTATTTTCTCGTCTACTAGGATGACTTTGATTTTCATGAGTTGTTGAATAATTTCATCTTAAAAGTTTTTAGCTGAAATATAATATATTATTACTTAGTATATTATGTACATTATATCATTACAATAGGTAAATTATCTTAAACAATAAAATTGAATTGCAAATATATAATAACTTCACTTGAATAATGAAAACAAGAGTATTCATAAAGAAAACAATTGTTAAATATCGTTAGTATGCTTCATTTCACCCAAAGCCACATAGATAAACACCATTCCAAAACAAATATTAATAGGTTATAATCAATAATCATCCACATATATCTCTAGTTAAAGTCAAGGAAGCTGAACGTACTGATGTTTAAATGATTAATACTACAACACATAGAAGTTTAAAATTTAGGAATTTGAGTACAAATACTGTAAATATAAAAATGCGTCTCTTCAAAAAACATACGTCAAATGTCAAATACAATTCGACATCTCAGTTGGTGCATAAGACGCAGTAAATTTGAATTATGGTATACATCATTATTTAAGTATTGAAATGGCAAGATCCGTTTTTTCAAACTCTGCATTTTACATGTACTTTCCAATTTATTTTTTAATGTTTTTGGGAAAAATGAGCTCTGTAAAAACGCATATAGTTTTTACCTTATTTTCCACCTCTTAGTAAAGTATTTCAACAATAATACAGTAATATTTCTGGATTATTACTACCTACACGAAGTATTCCATGTAGAATATGACTAGAACATGTTACTTGTATATTTCTGCAACATTCAGCCTAGAACATGACTGACATGTACGTCATATGACTTTAATATTACAAGAATATTCTAGATAGAATATCCTATTGGGAAGATTCAGAGGAGCTTATGGCATATTCTGAGCATATGTTGAGCTATCTGGGCTGGAGGTGTACCCCCAACGCCACAGGTACAATTGCAGAAAATTAATGTTAAACTGTAGGAAAAAATTATATAAATCTAAGACTTGGTAGCACAAAAGTAATTTCTGTTTCTTTTTCTGAATATCAGTAAAAGTTTTATTTTAAAATTAAGTTCCTTTATACATAAACATAAATATACACAAAAAATTGCTTTTTATAAAATATATAGAATAAAAAACAACATGAACAAACTAACCATTATGAGCACAAAAGGTAACATAAACATATTTTGTTTTAAAAAGTGTTAAACTTCTCACTAACATAAACTTAACATTTCGTTATTTTCAAACTGGAAGTAGTACATAAAATTTCTTTAGTTTCTTAGCCTAACTCATTTTTTTTATTTGCTGTTAACAGAACTTGAAGAATCTTCATCATCACTATGTACATGTTTGTCATCTTAATTTTGGGCTGATATGAGTAGGGCTGATCTTTTAAAAGTTTCAAACTATTGAAACATTATTCAAAACTGATAAGCTCATTCTCGATTGAAGATGCATCAAGTTTTGTTAATTGAGATATTGTAGTGAAAGATTCTGTTTCAAATTGTTCAGATGCAGTTTGATTTTCTTTGAAATTTGGAAGATCAAAATATTCAAATTGTTTATAGGTGTTTTGGTGATTTAAATTAATCTGTTTTTTAAACTTCTGCAACCTTTTCACATAATTTGTTTATATTTTTTATGTCATTTTCGATCATCTGAAAAGTACGATTAAATTTAAGTCCTGCTGTTGGTAAGTATGCAGATCAAATGCAGATGTGATGCTGGAAAATGCTTCTCGATGCCACAGGCCTAAGGGGCCCCAAAACTGGTAAGTCGAGAGCCCTCCGGGAAATTTCCCGGTTTCCCGGTGGCACAATCCGACGCTGACTGGTGTACAATTCACCCTACAAACCCACGTTACAAAACAAAACACGCACACGAAACAACACACCGACATAAAACCACCTTTTTTCCTATCTTTCTCCTCCCCCTACGCCGCTGACATAGCGACATTACACATAACCGGTATTTATATGCCCCAGTTTTTATCTGTCGACATTGTCTTTAGTAGGGTTTTATTTGATTTTTCCCTATATATCTGAAAGAGTACCCACGTATCTGCCCCTAACATTTTCTTTTCCTTATTTTTTAAATTCTCTTGGGAGAAATATTGTAAATAAATTCATATCAATTTTCATGAAGTATGATTGCAAAGATAAAATTATAAATAACTTCAAAAAATCTAAAGTCATCGGCCATACCAACGGCGGTCCCCGTGTTTTGGCTCACCCTGTGAGCAATAAAACACGGAGAAGTAAAGATTGTACAATGAAGCACATTCGATTTAGTTATAAAATGTTATATAGTTAAAGAAAATAAAAAATATTAAAATGGAAAATGGAATGGTGTACAATTAGATCAACATCAATCCCTCTATTAGAGTCATTTGATGTTTGCCGGAGGTGCTATAGAATTATAAAATTATATAATTTTAGCATAGTTAACATAGAATAAAACAGTACAATTTCTATACCTTGTATCATGTAGGTATATGACCAATTCTTTGTAAAGCATATTTATTTTATGTTGAAAAATGGTTACATGTAGGAAAACAATTGTCTTAAGTCAAACAGTTTGGCATTTACGTATATTTAATCAGATGGGTAAGTGCTATCCTTATGAAGAATCAATTTTAACTTCCCAGCATGTAGGGAAGCTCTTTTAACGTGCCCGAAAATAGAATTCAACATTTTAAATTTATATTTATGTTTCAAGGTCACTGCATTATTTTTCAACTGTTTTTGAAAAGAAGTATGTGTGTGTACGCGTGCATGTATGTACATACATACGTGCATAGACAATGTCTTCTTGCAGGAAATCTCGGGAATGAACGATAATATCTACTTCGTTGTGGTGCCAATCGAAGAGCATTATCGTTAATATGATCTGACAGAAGTTTCATAAAATTCGGCGCAGCCGTTTTTTTATTTAAAAAAGATTGCAAAAAGTAAATTTTAGAATTTCTTGAAATATATTTAGTGGATCTAATTTGTTCTGGTGGCAATCGATACTTTGAAAATTCAGATATTTTTATAGTTTTAAACAATTATCATCTTAATTCAAGGCATCTTTTAACGTACTTTTGTGTATCCATTTGGATACGCAGGTCTGCCAGTAGGATACCCAGTAAACATGAAATGGATACAGATATTTGGGGCTCGGCTATTTGTAATGAATACTTAGTAATTTAAAAACTGATACTAGTGACACCTAAAAATGTATTAATACAAAAGAAAAGGAATCAAATAAACGCAAGTTATAGATATTTAATTCGACAGAAACTACAGAAAGATAAAACAATCGAAATGAAAAATATATTTTTACTCTTTCTAATACAACAAACAAAGAAACAACAAACTAAGACTAATCTGGTAAACTGACTAAACTACCTTTTGATATTTAAGTCGACAAGAAAAAAGTGAAATATTCTAATAATATGAAATATAAATAACTACCTACCGTAGGTAACCTACATTATTATTATTATTATTATTAGCTGTTACTCGAATCCGAGTTTAAAGGAAAAAAGAATGTTACAGTCGATAGTTGTATACAATGATTTGAACATACAAGGAAAATCCTTTATAGAATATTTTTAGTTCACTTTCATCTCCGGTGTACACGACTATGCCTATAGAGGCCGATTTGGGAGAGTATATGTGGACCGCAGTCAGGACAAACATGGACCTGGTTAGGTCTTGGATTCAGCCTCCCTGTAGCAATATTTCCTTGATAGCTGGCTACAACTTATCGCCATTCGGCTCTCTCTGCTGGAAGTTGTTCCCATTGCTTGTCTGTACCTGCCCATCTTAGGCGAGCTCTTGAAATAAGTAGATCAATTGGAACACTGTTTGCTCTACTAAGAACTTCCATATTTGATATGTGATGGAACCAGCGAATTTTCATCATATTTCTGAGGTGTCTTTGCTGGAAATATTCTGTCATTCATATGACGACGGTAAGTGACCCAGCTTTCACATCCATATAGCAATGTTGGAATGACAACCGCTCTGTAGACGGCCATTTTCATTGACAAAGCAAGGTCGTGGTTGTCAAATACTCTTTCTCTTAGTCCCCAGAATGCTGTCGATGCAGCCTTAATTCCATTGCGAATCTCGCTGTCCAGGTTTGCTTTATCATTCATAATGCTGCAAGTACTTGAACTGGTCCACCACTTCAAGAGAGTTTCCATTGAGTGTAATGTCTGCTTGGTTCACTTGATGAGGAGTCTTTCCAATGTTGATTGTAAATCCCAAGGAATCATAGCTTTGGGTATACACTTCTAAGGATTCTTGAAGCTCCTCCGGCGTAGAGGCTAGAAGTGTGCATACTGCCGGTTTGTTGTTAACAATAATTGTAAGAGCAGTGGTAAACAGATTAAAGAGGAGGGGAGCCAGGAAACAACCCTGTCTAACTCCAGGGAGGGTTCCGAAAGCTCGGTCGTCTCATTGTCATACATAACCTGGGCGTTGTCGTTTTTATGTAGGCTACGACATACTTCCACAAATTTTCTAGGGATACCTAAGCGCAACATAATTTTTCACCGAGTCAAAAGCCTTAGTTAAGTCAATAAGAGCCATGTGAATTTCTCCTTGATGTTCGAGTGCTTTTTCTTGGAGTCGTCTACGTGTGAAGTTCAGGTCCGATGTACATCGATTTGCTCTAAATCCACTCTATGTTTCGGGGAGTAGCTTCTCCTACATATAAATATTGAATAAAACAAAACAAAAGGATTACATTGGTTAAATTAATTATAGTTTAGGATAATTTCTAAAAAATATAATAATAAATCCCTAGTTTTATAAATTTCGAAGATTGGTTCTCTATAGTTCTTTTTTCTGATCTAGGATCGTAATCAGCTGTTCCAACCCCGTTCAATGATACTAAGAGGCGATAATTTATTGTGTGAAATTCTCCCTAGAGTTTTTATTTTGTTGAAATGAGAAACAGTCCTCTCAGTAGTCATTGAATGGGGACTTAGCAACAACGAGACTAATAGAGACGATATTATTAAAAGTGACATTTTTCGACAATAATAATATATAATGAGATGAGTATAGGTATTTAATGCTTTGAAATATCAGATTAGTCAAAAAATATAAAACAGTGCTTTTTGGTATACATGGATACGCAGTAAAAAATCATTAAAAGATACCCTGCATCTCATAGTTTTTTATAATGTTATAATAGTAAAAAAGCAATAAATAATAATTAATATTAGGAGTGAACGACAAGCTTAAACTCATGCATGCATAGAACGCTTCACATAAATTTCCCCTCAAAAATTATTTGGGCTATTACACCCAGAATATTTGTATCAATAAAATGGAATAAATTTTTTGTTTTTATTTTCATTATTATCATTATTATAGATATGCATAGTATGCTGGGAAGTTCGCCATACGGAGCTCAAAGGCCGCACTTAGTTACAAATTCCACCTTTGTAAAGTCCTAAAGGGTCCTCTTTACACGTTGGCCAATATCGCTGGCCAATGCTTATGGCCACCATGTAGAGGGGATTATCGGTCGTATTGGCGGCATTGGCAGAGCTAGTTCAAGCGTTGGCGACCGATCCGTCGTGTGTCGGTTTTTCAAGACACATCAAAAGGCGTTGGCCTTGACGCTGGCTGACACTTTGGCTGCACTGAAGTGCTCCTGCAGGGATTGTGGGTTCATATTTTGTACTGTGCATATATTAAATTTGTATTTTATGGTACATAATGGTGGCGATGAGTAATGCAGAAACTTGTAAATTCATATAACTTTACCGCTACGCTCATGACATCTATTATTGATATTGACCTGCGTCGAAACAAACTAAACGTCCTTCCAACGTGTGGACAGATTATCAATTTCCTTGAAAATAACGACCAATACGTGTGCCAGCTCGTTGGCCAACGTGTAGAGGAACCTTAATACACGGCCCAGTAATGTGACATCCGGAGTCACACTAGCCCCACATGAAATTGTATATTCTATACTTTTCTCAGCTTCTTATTATTTTCTTTTGTGCAATAGAACTAATGTGCTGTTCCCATCTTAATCAGGGGCGCGTTTAGGTAAATTGGGGCCCTAGGCGCTGTGAGATTTGAGGGCCCCTCGATTAAAAAAATATTATGCAATATTTGAAGGCAAGTATATTTTTACAAATACATATTATCATATTATTTTTTTCCGGCTTTATATGTTAGCAAACTTGTCAATTTGAACGTTTGATATCACAGTTTTGTTTCCTCTGATACAGTATCCAGAAGAGACAAATTTTGAAGTCGCTGTTGCCCCGAAGTACTTCGTAGGTGGTTATTAATTATTTTGAGCGTCGAAAAAGTGCGTTTACATGAGGGATTACTGACAGGAATGGTCAAGTAAATACACAAAAGGGTTTCAACATTAAGAAATGTCGCCTGCAACACATTGAGAATAAAGGACTCCGCAGTTTTTTATAGTAAGAATGTTCTGGGGAAAATATTCTCCTGGATCCCCTGATTAAAATTCTCTCTGACCACCAGTCCGACCGAATTCGATTTTTTGATCTAGAGGCGACTGAAACTGTGAACATCTTCGAAGGTCTGCGTAAATGTTCCATAAAAATTCTGAAAATATTCATGCTCATTTCTTGAAGAGAAATAAGCATCTTTTGTCTCTTGGCATTTTATTCAAAGTGCTTCCTTCTCCCGGAAAAAAATAACAAACAAACAAAAATATTTTTGTATTTTTTTACGGGAAAAGGAAGCAACTTGAAGACAAACACCAAGAGACAAAAGATGCTTATTTTTGTTCAAAGAACATGCCTACCGGTTTTCAGAATTTCTTAGACAAAAATAATTTCGACCAAGAATTTCCCTAAAATTTTATTTTTTTCTACTTCAGAAAAATCCCAAAATATTCAGGCAAGTTCTTTAGGTAAAAATAATCAGCTTATGCCCCTTCAACTTTTTCTTCAAAGTGCTTCCTTTTCCCGTAAAAAAATTGCAAAAAAATTATTTTTTTCTGTTTTATTTTTTTTCCGGGAGAAGGAAGCACTTTGAAAAAAAAACACCAAGAAACAAAAGATGTTTATTTTCTCTAAAAAATGAGTGAATATTTTCAGAATTTTTATGGAACATTTAAGCAGACCTTCGCAGATGTTCACAGTTTCAATCGTCTCTAGGTCAAAAATCGAATTCGGTCAAAGGGAATTTTAATCAGGGGGCCCAGGAAAACATTTTCCCCAAGTTTCAGAACTATCAACTGGTCCTTTATATATTTCAGCAGGCGACTTAAGCCGACATATATCAAAAATTGATGCAATTTATCTGGAGATAGCTCGGAATCTATGTCGCCTCTATAGGTTGATACTAATGCATTGATCATTGCAGTGAACTGATTATTAGCTTATTTTGCATCCTCATACTCTTTTTCCAAATTTTCTTTATTTTCAGATTCTTTTTCTATTTGTTCATCATCGCCAGATTCACTAGAATCGTTTTCTAATAGTTCTTCCTGTTCGCAGTCCTCATCACTGGTTTCAAAATCAAAATTTTCTCAGTTATTTTCTCGGGTTTTCTAGATTGTTTGTCTCAGGTTCTTGAATTTTCGCATCATCATTATCAGTAGATTTATTTTCATTAATGTGAAATAGACCGAAAAGCTGATTCGTCATCTGGCACGTGCTGACTGCCGAAACTTAAATAGTAACGTCTGAGGAATTTCCAACAAATTGGTCTGTTAATTGATTGCATCTTTTTTTAATACACTGAAAAAAATATGTTCAGTGAATGAAAGTTCATTGAGAATTTATGAATCTGTTTATTGATCTAATGTATATGTTCATTAATGCAATGTACACATTTATTGTTACTATGTAAACGTACATGAACCGATTCATTAATATTACGAACATATTTTTTTCAGTGTGATGCAGTGAATAAAGATTAAAAAAATGAATATTCAAGAATATTCAAACACGATAAACACAAACAATAAATTCCTATAGACTTCTACATTGAAATATGAAAAAAATTGAAATGCAAAGGAAGAACTATAAAATGATTTCAAGTTCAAATGATATAAAATGTAAATAAACGACAAACACATTCTCGCATGAACCATTCTTATTTTGTCATTTTTGTTGCAATTGAGATCTGATGAAGATGATATGGAAAAGGGAAAAAAGAAATGTATTTCATGATAGTAAATATCATCATTGCTATCAGTAAAGCGAAAATAAATAACGACATAACAAAGAAATAAAATTTTTACATCGCTTTTTTTACCTCAATAAATCGGGAAATGGGGGCCCCTGGAAAAGTGGGGCCCTAGGCGCGCGCCTAGTGCGCCTAGGCCTAAAGGCGCCCCTGATCTTAATTGTGTATCAATTATGATGCTGAGATACTTTATTAATCGTCTGAATTAACTTCTAAAGTATTGCTATTTTTAATTTACTACCCATTTCTAGGGCAATGTGACTGAGAGAGTTAAACGGTTTCTTAGAAAGCTAAAAATGGTAAAAATTGGGTTAAAATATGATGCGGTGAGAAATTATGGTTACCTTTTACAGAAATCAGAAAAACGCGGACTGATAAAGCCAACATTTCTTATATTATCTTCCATATGTCTTATTTGATGATCTGTTTCAACTGACGGACCATATATTTAACGCTCAGTATTGTAATTACCTTAAAGAAGTCGAGTTTCACTTTGAGGTATCGGCTAAATTAACTCTATAATATCCAGATTTATTCCAGTACAAATCAGCTTCACAATATTTATATAGCGTGTTAAGCCAACTTTGTGGTGGGCGTGCCTTGATACGATCTCAGAAAGCCTTATTGGTTGAACAGGTGGCCAGGTGCACGGTGTTCGGCCCCTCGACTGATTTGTTACCTGTCGCCTTGGATCATCACTGCGATGCCCATTGATATCTTTATCTTGATTTCTTATTTAAACAAGGCAGAATAATTGACCGCGCATGTAATTGGAGTGCACTAATTATGAATAAACAGCTTTACGTATTCATATGTCTTGTCAACTTATTTTGTGTTTAATGATACATAAATTATTATTACGTAGATAACGTTTTAAATGGGAAAATTTAATAAAATCGTTGCATGCTTGAGAATATTCTCAGGCGTGTTACTATATTTATTTTTACCTTGAAAAATGAATAAAATATACCTAATTATCCAATATTATCCAATATTTGGATCATAATAATTTTTAATATCTGTCCTGTTTTATTATTAATCGATACAAACTGTACTTGTCAGTATTAATTCTAAATAATGTTAGAAATTCTACTTCATTCTTCATTGGATATCTACCTATAGAAATAAACGCTCTCTGAGTGAACGCTAATATAAAGGTATGCAGCAACATATGCGGAAGATTGCATGTAAGGTTGCATAACTTTTCAGATTGATTAACCGTTATAATATGTGTATATTAATTTAAGTAGCTATACAGGGTGTCTTACCGAGAAGTGAAACGATCGATATACGAAAAAGCATGTAACAAAAAATTTTGAAAATAGTACTAGTCAATGTGGCCAATCAATCCAGAATAATTACAAGCATTACAAGCATTAAATGAAACACACTATATATTTTTGACTTTTGGAAATGAGTCGAACCATGTAGCATATCCTATATCCACACTTAGCAGTTTCGGAGATATTTGACAATTTGCAACGGTTTGCAAGAGCCGTCATAACTTTCTTTGTGTAGGAGATTCTCGTTGGCTCTTTGGCATGTAGATAGAACACAAGATGAGCTACTCTCTACAATAAAGATAAATTTCGTAATAGTACACCAAGTGTTCTATTCTTCACGTTACATTTTGTCAAAATCAAATATCAAAAATTTTTTTAGTTCAGATGGAACACCTTGTATATTTTTACATCAAGTTATGTAAAATAAATTCTCCTTTTTCTAGTACTGGCATTGTAGAGGTTAAAGTTATAATTCTCTTAAATGTTCAAGAAGTTTTGGTAAAAATTGCCATCAACTTAACCATGATTAGAAAAAATCATTAATGTCAGTCATTCTTTTATGTTAAAAGATGCCAGCACGTTTAAATTAGGTTCAACCACGAAGACTTTTTAGATTTGTTTATTTATGGAGAATGTGATAAAGTAATAACAAGAATATGTAGGTCAGGTTAAGTTAATGTGTGAGTGGGCTTGTCAGATCCTCCACTGCGACCATCTAGGTCCATTGTGGCTCACTCCTAGTTATAGTTCACCCAAGAGATTCAGATTTTTAATGAAGCCGATAATCTTGTTGGCCGAGGAACCGTCCAAGCCCTCTGGCTCCAGTCGCCCTTTGTCAAGCAGTGAGAACCTGTTTTTTCTGCAGCAGAACACGTAGGTACACAGAACGTGTTCTGCCGTTTCATCGTCCTCCAGACACAGACGGCATTCGGAGTTTTCCACCACTCCAATTCTGTGTAGGTGATCATTTGGTCTGTGCAGGTCAATTAGAATTCTTAGGTGTAGCCTATTTAACTCTAATAATCTTTTAGTTCTTGACTTCAAGGGGTATGTAATAAACTGGTAATCCTGGTAGTTCTTGCCAGTGCTGGATTTTTATCATTTCAGCCCAGGCTTCCACGTCAGGTCAGGTACCCAGATCAGAGTAAGTTTCTTGTTGGGTAATAGGTTCCTGGCAATTTCATACCATTTTAGAGTTATGACACGGGAAGATATAAAGGCTTTAAGAGCTGCTTGACTGCCTGAAAATATTTTTATTGATCTGTGTCTAGGCTATGTCTAGGCTGCGTCTGTTCAAGCCTCCGTGTACTCAGCTCAATGGAATATATTTCTGCCTGAAATACAGTCGCATTATCTCCCAGACTTGAAGCTCCAGTTCTCTCCGGAGATTTGGGGCCGTCGGCGAACCAACAACATCACATCTAATGGCATTCCCAGGATGCCGTGAGAGTTTAAGTTGTGCAGAATAGTTAAATGTGGATTTTGATTTTGATTGGAAAAACCGTCCCGTTGATTTTGTTCTTAAATTTTGACATTTAAAAAGCTGCTCGCTACACTTTGACTGAAAATTCCGCAATTCTCTTCGTGGTACCTACTTTCGAAAAAATAATTTCGTGGTACTTTCGAAAAATAATTTCGTGGTACTAGCGATTTTCCGCCCTGTGCATCTTGACACTTTTGGTACTTCAAAAAAAAAATATATTTTCGAACGACGGTGCCTAAAGTTGATTGATCGCCGTCCTTGAGCTGAAAAATTTTTCATTTCTTAGGTCATTTTTAGTGAAATAATTTTTTATGCAGGATTCAATGAAAGACGATATCAAAGTCGATTTTTTCAAGGGACTTTCGGGCTAAATTTAAATTTTCTTAATAATTTTATATTTTTAAAGTGGACCATTTTGCAGAGTTCAATAACAAAGACATCGATTCAATCGATTCCTCACCGAGTCATTTCCAAATTAACCGGCCACCAAAAATAAGTTTCTTTCTAAATTTTTCGATGTGATCAGCTGTTTAAACCAACGAGGCATCACACCCACCAATTTTTATACTTAGAAATTTCGGTAGAATTGTGGTGTTTCTAATAAAGTCACTTTTATTTCGTTGTTATATGAAGTTTGTTTATTTATTAATGTTATGTTTTACCATTAAGTAATAAAAAAAGTTTGTAGAAACTTTATTTATTTTTCAGTTACAAGTATTTACTTTATTAAATATCTTTGAATGAAGTGTTCAAAAAGTGAGATAAATATATGTTATTTATTTCTGCTTGTTCCATATTATAAGCAAAACTGCAAGACGCAATGTTATTTTTTATTACATAAATTTAAATAGGTACTGTATATGACAAATTTTATTGTACAATGTACAACGAAATATTGGTGGAAAAGCTGAAAATATATCACAAGTTTCAAACATAACGGCCACAAGGTTATTTTCATGTTTGCTTTATCGACAAGCGAAAAGAAATATCAAGTCGGGTCGAGAGCGGCTGGCGTCAAGGGTGGATGTGCCGTGTGACGCTCCCGAAGAAAATGCAAAAAGAATCGGTTAAAACTACATTAAACTAGATAAAATTTAAGTCATCGGTAAATTAAAAACTTCTGCGTAAAGTGTAGTGTAATAATAGAAGAACAAAGCATACACTGAATTAAAAATAAAAATTTCCTATAAAATATTTCTTAATAGTATCAAAAATAAAATAAGCACGTGTCTAGTGCAGTGTCTAGCTGGGCCATCGCATCGCAAACAGAGACAAACCTACCCACAGATTTACACCTGGGACTCTTTCAACTAGATGGTATGAGGAGTATCTGTTTATAAGGCCATATAGACATACCAGCTGTGGACGAAAATGATAAGTTTCTTTAATTAGTAGTATTAGATTATTAGTGTATTAGTTTATTTCTTTATTAAAATTGAAAAAAATTAAAATTAAAATTGAAAAGGTATTAAACATAGGTAATGAAAACCAACACACAGGTTATAAAAAATATTCCCACGGGCCCCGTTTTCGTAACTCGCTGTAAAAAGCTCTTTTTAACCGAAGTCGTGGCCCTTCCTTGCATTTCCATCGTAAATCGGTATTTACCTATGGAACAGTTAATAAATAACAGCTCCTTGCGGTATGTATATCTTGGCAGACAAACGAAGTGGATTCACTGATGCAGGACGATGAAAGGAAAACATATATTTCCTAGAAATATGAAACCATATATGGAGGCAAGCGGACAGGCGGAGGTGTACACTGCTAGATTCAGAAACAGAAGAAACAGAAAACTCAGAAAAAGAATAAATAAGGAGATGGAAACTTAAGAGAAGCATCTATTCTGGCGAACGCCTACCCAGATAGCACAAGATATTCTAAGCATAATCTGAAAATCTTCCCAAAAAACATTATTCAATTAATTATGAAAATTATCTTTAAATTGTACTCTGAATAACTAAATAATTTGTTATTATTTTTAGAATATCTTCTAATAAATAACATAGAATAATTGAAATACATAAGCATGGAATATATTTTGAATATATTTTATGAATAATTGCCAAACTTATCTTTGGATTATTATTTTAAAATTACTTCATAAAATAATATGATAAAAATATTTTAATAAGAGAAGAATAGAATATGTTTTAAATATATTTTATAAATAATTTAATAGGTTAACTTTTGACTATTTATTTTGAAAATATAATGTAGGTATATAGAAAGTATGATATAATGTTTATGTGGTCCTTATATCCATTATTTTACTTTCATGACTTGTGTAGCAAGTAGGTAAGTAGATACCTATTATACGTTTTTTTAAATAAGGTATTAAATAAGGCTGTTTCATACATTTTCCGATGTACCCATATAGCAGGTTTAATTTATATTCATGAGTGTTCCGCATAAATTCTAAATTTTTGTTATTGTTTGAATTATTACAGGAAAGTATTATTCAAATAAAAATAAAAAATAAAATATCACTTTTTGTAGTTACACCAACACAAGGGAACTCCTTATTCAGAAATACCGCGAAATGTTGCGCAGGTGCGTAAATTGTAGGTTTCCATGGTGTGCTTGACAATTTGGGGTTTGCTTGTTTTATTTTTTCATTGTTCGTTATGTTTGCAATTATGTGCAATTAGAAAAACAATTAAAGAAGGTAAGTGAATCGATAAATTTGTTGTCTATGTAAATATATGTATCTTTGATATAGACAAATCATTTTTGTCACGCCATCAACATCAATTAACCTAACCTAACTTTATAAAGCTATTTTAGCTGGTTTTAAAAGGAATATTTGTTTCCGTTATTAGGAAGAAAATAGGTATTAAACTTCACTTCTTCTTTACATAACAATCCTTTTTTTAAATATGTCTCTGTTAAAGTAGTATTATATGATAGGCAGTATTATATGCAACTGAAAATAAGCGGTACTCTTGGCTAAACCTGTTAGTAGGTCAGTGTCACTTTTAATGTTTACATATTTTAGGTTCGTAATGTATTCTTCGCTTACGCATTATTATTTGAAAAAAAAAACAATAAAAACAAAGAATGGCCCACTAATCAGTTTGGAATGTCCCGTGCTGGAATCTTAAATTCAGATGCGTCAGAATTTATAAATTCTGTTCTGTTTTTAAAAATTTGCTCCTGGTTTATAAACTACCATTAGCACATATCTATAAATCAAAGTTATACTAAAGTAATAAACAATTCTGTTTTTTTATTAACAGGTGAACAATCTGGCGAGATTGGGTGGTGGAACGTATTGAGGATGCAGAAGATTTTTGACAAAACTTATCTCGGGGGATGTTCCAATATTATTTACTTTACATGGGCATAGAGACTGGAAAGAATCTTTGGAGATTCTATTTTATGCAATGTGATAATTGGTAGGGCTACGATTTTATATGCACATATTTTTTTCTGTTTTATTTAGTGTGAATGTGTGTGAGTCATTATGAAACCAAAGTTGACATATCCAGTTTCTCCATGCTATACTGCTTAATTGTCTAAGGCTATAAAATGTATGGGTAGGTATATGGTATATCTTCAATTTCAGATGCAGTTTAAAAAAATAATATTGAGGTCAGTTCAAAACAAATTGAAGTTTATGGCTAACTAAAGAATAGAAAGAAAACCTAGAACCTCTAATAAGCAGTAGTTTTTGCATTCTTCAAAGAAGCTAGCAGAGACCTACGTGGACTGAAGTGTGTATTTATTATATCGTGCATCTCCTAACAACTGAATTTACTAGGTATTTAAGTTTTGTTCCGTTATTGGAATTTTAGAAAATCTTACGAGTAAAAAATCTTTAACCCAATTATTAGGAGTGTCTTATTTTGCTTTTATGTAATCTATATATTCCTTAACTAAAATGTTTATAAACTGCCTGAAATGTAATTATTGTATTTTTTAAAGAATAAGTTAAAAATATGGACAAATGGAACATTCTGTATAACAAACTATTCCAAAATAAAAATATTTCAGTTACTCGTAAGGTCATTTCCTAGGAAGAGACATCCGATAGGGAAATCTATTATTTTTGGCCACAACCTTTTTTTTTAGCACGTATGTTTTAAAAACTATAAAATTAGTTATCTAAGTTCAACCATAACAAGACTATATAATTTCAGTTGTTTGCAAAATAGTTAGATTTAAATTTAAAGATTATGCTAGTCTTCCTATTTCGTAGTTTTAACAATTTTGGAAACGAATGGAATTATTGAGTGGAAACTCAAGTAATAGTCTTGTTATGGTTCTATTTAGGTAGTCTTATAGTATTTTAAATGTACGTGCTAAGAAAAAAAGTAATGGTCAAAATATTATATATTATTCTGAATTAATATAAAGATAACCTGAAAATATGTTCCAAGATTAAACATAAAAATATCCTAAGAATAATTTAATATTATGCACATATAGTTTGGCATTAGTATAAAGATAACTTGGAAATATAATCTATGATTAACCATAAAAATACATTTTCGAAATATTCTAGATTCTCCAGAGAATACTCTGAGAATTATTCCGAAATTATTCTAAAGAGACATATAGTTGTACCGTTTGTTACTTCTAGGAATATTCTTAAAAGATAATAATTATTTTCGTGTTATTCTAAGAATAATGAAATATTCTGTAGGAATAATTTAGGAATAACATAAGTTTATGTTTGTGCTAACTGGGTACACTTCCCATCCGATGATGACAAATGAAAACCTAAAAGAAGTATCTCACAAACACCTACACTTTCCATCCTGTATTCCTACCCCATGCGTCATGTGACTCTCGCTGCTAGCAACAAGCATGTCCCATATGCAATCCAGCATATGCAGCCGGTCTGGCGATAGGTATATAAAAGCGTCCTGATTGGATGTCCGGAATCGGCAGCAATGCTTACGCTGGCAAACCAATCAATCAATCAATAATGAAGCGAAAACAAATGTCAAAATTGTCAAAGAAACCGGGAAATTGAACCGAAGTCTTTCAACATTTTTAACCAACATCACGGAACTAGTTATTTACCGCAATAAAATGTTTCTAACTAATTTCTTCTACCGGTGTCCATACTGATTTAATATAAAACCATTAATTTCATTACAGAACAAAGCACACCTCATCTACCCCTGTCATTTTAATGTTATTAGAAGTTATTCTAACAATCTTATATAATCTTCCGTACCATCAGAGGAAATATTATGTAAATCACGTAGTCGCACAAGGGTCAAAGTAAGCTTAGAGAGGACAGTCATGTTTAGAGCTTCCAGATTAGATGATATCTCAATTTAACCGCTTCTGTAACGCGTAGGCTGTGTAGAAACGGGTTTACATTACGTTTATTACAGAAGCCACACTTGGCAATGCGTGCAACATATGTAATGTGATATTATTATTATGCTCGGGATATACTCTATGATACTATTCTCTTGTACTGTGGTATATTGTCTAGAGATCTTTATGTTTGTTGGTGAGATATCGTATTATCTACTTTGTTGGACCTGAAATTGTCTTTATGAAAGTATGCTTTAGAATATTAAAGAGAATAATATGGTTTTTTTTCGGCAATAACAATTGTGACAAATATAAACTGATTGTGTACATCCATTAATTTAACCTAGTAACTTATATGTAGTATCCGATGCATACTGATAATAAGCTAACCATTATACTCTTCGTCTATTTACAGCATTTATTATATAATTGTTGCACATTCTATATGATACTCTTCGCAGATAAATAAATGAGTGACGGCTTTGTCTAACTGCGAGATAAATGAAAGCCGCCAAAGCTTGGTCCATAATCTTATCGCATTTGTGACAAATTTATGGCTGTTACTTGAGAAATATTATTGCCTAATTAGCGGATTTTATAATGTAACAATATTATATAATATAAATATATAAATCCAAAGAAATTAAATAATTCATAACTTTTTTATTTAGTGATCGATTTTGTTCAAAAACAATAGGGTTCTTCCTCTAGCTAACACTAACTTACTGTCCAAATTTCACTAGAGTGCGACGTTTCGTTTTTACGTTATCGTGCTTACAAGAGCCGTGGCGGTCGGACAGACGGACAGACAGGCGGACGGATAGAAGGACGGGCGGGCATTTTGAAAGTTGTTCAGAATTCAATCACCAACACGCTGATATGAAATTTTTTTCTCGACGAAGTTTTAGAATTGTGCGGATCGAATGCAATATAGGTACTCTTCGTTTTGTATTTGAGAAGAGTATAATAATGAACTAAACCAATTATTATTTATATAATTTGTCTCACCATTGTAGTTACCAGAGTTCTCTAATTTATTATTATTATTTTTTTGTAATATGTTTATTTACAATCTACATCTATATAGAGTATTAAGTAAATGTGTTGAAGGGAGTTTCGCTTCCTAGGAGAACATCTATTGATATTTCACCTTATCGACTAAGTTTTCCCTGTTGAAGTAAATCTAGAGGCCAGGTTTTTTTCAGTCCTCTCGCATTGGGACCATTAGCGTACAGTTGTTCAACTAGCTGGTTCTCGTGGTTTGTTATTCGTTGGCTTAAGTAATGGCGAATCGCTGGATTTCATCCGTGATGTATGGTATACTTAGGTTATTATGGAATGTTTGGTTACTGGCGTACCAGGGGGCGTCGACTAACGTTCTAAATACTTTAGATTGAAATCTGGTTTTTATCCTAGTAGGTTTTGCACAACCCCATAGCTGAATTCCATAAGACCATATAGGTTTTAGCATTGTCTTGTACAGAAGAACTTTGTTGGATAAAGACAGTTTTGATTTGCGGCCGACGAGCCAGTACATTTGACGGAATTTGGCATCTAGTTGGCTGTGTTTTCCTTGTATGTGTGGATACCAGGTGAATCGTTGGTCGAGGTGTAGTCCGAGGTATTTAGTTTCTGTTTTAACTGGTATAGGTATGTTGTTCTTGGGTTTTAATTTATTGATAGTATAACTACATCATCTGCGAATGTTGTTATTGTAATATTTACTGCTTCAGATATATCGGAGGTATAGATTAGAAAAGCAAGGGTCCAAGGACGCTCCCCTGGGGTACACCTGCTTCGGTTGGGTCGTTAATTTAATTTAATACAATTTAAATGTTTAATAAATTTACACATATAGTCGAGGAAATATACCATTCCGCCTTCGAAAAATGTGCAGTAAGTCGGATGAAAATGCGATTTTTTGCAATCGATTCCCTGATGCATTTATTCAATTTGTTACCTATTTTAATCTTATACAAATGGAAAATTGCACTTGTGCATCGAAAACATGCATTTTCTCGCGTGTAGTTTTTGAAATAATACAAATCATTATTCAGTAATCCATGGTGGAAATTAGCCCAATTTGGCTACTCAGGGTTTTTGGGGTCGCTGATCATAAATATAATGTTCAAGAGGTTCCTCGATGTACCTGGGGATCAGGAAGCCCTAGTGTGAGACTCATCCCCGTAGTTTTTCTCTAAATTTGCTCTGAAATCCAAGCACAATTTTATCTCGGAGTTTTTGAAGTCGCTGATCACGATTTTGATGTTCAAAATTTTTCCCAATATACCTGGAAGTCAGGGTATCCCTGTTGTCTAGGCCATCCATCGGACATTTACGCGAGTTTTCATTAGAACACATCGAATTTTGTCACTCGGAGGTTTTTGGGGTCGCTGATTTCAAATATGATATTAAACAACTTCCTCGATGCACCTGGTGATCAGGACGATCAAGGTATCAAGCTCATCCCCTGCAATTTTCTTCAAATCCGTTTCAATTGAAATGAATTTATTCACTTGTGGGGTTTTGAGGTCGTAGATCATGAACACGATGTCAAAAATGTTTATCGACGTACCTGGGGAACAAGATGACCCGTTTATTGAGACATCTGCGGAAATTTGCTTGAGCATTGTTTTAAGATGGAGTAAAGCTTATCACTCGGGGGTTGTCGTGGCTGCTGATCATGAATATAATGTTCAAGAAGTTCCTGGATGTACCTGGAGCCCAGGACGTCCCCGTAGTATAGCTCATCCTTGTGGACTTTGTCCCAATTCAATGTGAAATTGAACCGAAATATTTACTCGGGGTTTCTGGGGTCGCTGAGATTGGATATCGTTTCAAACATGTTCCTCGATTGACACAAGGACACGGGCGTTCTTGCTGTCTACGTCATCTATGAATTTCTAATGAATTTTTTTTATCTATTTTATTTCTATTTTTTATTCTTATCGTTGATTTCCAACGTGATTATAATATATCATTGTTAAAAAGTGTTAAATGAAATTATTTAAAATATAAATTTTGTGATTTTTGTTTCGAAAATAATTATGATATTACTATTATAAATAATTTTATACAAATTTATTATAAAATTAGTGAATTTATATATCTTGATTTAAAAAAATATATATCAGTTATGTTATTTGTTTGAAGGAATTTAGAAAACAAAATCGTGCAAAATACATTTATATTTTTTATTATACAGAATTGTTCCAGAATTCAGTTCCCGAAAGGGAACATGTACTTCATGAGTTCATATTGGGCCCGTATAACCCAACTTACCTTAATCCAAAAATGTGTCCCTGAGGAAACACATTCTCTTAAAGTGAGACAGAAAATTAGAATTGAAACATATTCGTTACAGGATTTTGAAAATAGCAGAAAAAATAACTATCTATGAGAACTAGAAGAAAAACCATGTGTAAAAATATTAATGAAATCTTTGCATTCTTTCGATAACCTGAACATTTATTTTCCAATAATTTCCGTTATATTGAAGATACAATTTTCAAGTTTTCATGGGACCTGTATCTCTATTAGTTCTCTATGTAAACTTGGTAACAACTAGATATCTCTTGTTTCTGAAACGCGACAGGTTTCCTGTTTCATAGGCACCTATGACTTACAGAGAAAACATGGTAATATCTGATTTTTCGTCAATATTACGCAAAATTTTATGTGGAGCATTTGTAATTAATGTATTTTTTATAATAAACTGTAATTTTCTGTTATTACAACATTTTCTTCTAGGAGTGCAAATAAATGTTAAATACAAATGGGGGAATAACGATAATTCCTTGTATTTTGATTATTATTACAAACATTTTTAAGACTACCTTTTTGCAGCCCGTTCAATGCTCTGCAAAAATATTCAAGTATTCCGTAATTTTACAAGGCGATTAAAAAATATAGCTAATCAAATATTTGATATTATTATGAAAAAAAAGAGAAACAAAAGATAATTGATTGTTGTCCAGTTTACATAGAGTACTTATAGAGGTACAGCTCCCACCAAATTTGAAAATTTTAACTTCAATACAACGGAAATTATTGGAAAAAAATGTTTATTTCTGTCTCACTTTATGAGGATGTACTTCCTCAGGGATGCATTTTGGTCTAAGGTAAGTTGGGTTATACGGGTTCAACATGAACTCAGAAATCACAGGTTCCCGTCCGGTAACTGAATTCTGGGACACCCTGTATATAACGTCCATTTTTTTTTATAAAGAAAGTATTTATATTTTTACATACAAAGTTTTTCGTTATTATCATAATTTTATTTATTAAGTTAAGGAGCTGACCTAGACAGCAAGAACGCCTTTGGCCTCATACCAATCGGGGAAAATTTTTGAAGCTCCAGGTATATAAATAAACTTCTTGAACATTATATTCATGATCAGCGACCCCAAAAACCCTCGAGTAATAATATTAGGCTAATTTCCACTATATTTTTTATTTATTTATTTATTTATTTATTTATTTATTTATTTAGGTACATCATCCAACAGTCAGAGACCAATTACTGGATGAGAATAAGTGTTAATAATTACATGTTACTTAGACTAATAATACTGTAATACAGAGATAATGAAAAGTCACACAAAGCATAAAATAGTAAAATAAAAGAAAAAAAGTAGACTGGCATATCTATATAGAAACAAAAAAGTAAATGAAAGAATATATACATATATATATATAAAAAAAAAAGCATAAATGATTTAAAAAATATATATAAAATATATGCATATACAAAGGAGAAAATATTAGAGTTCCAGTTTTTTTATAGAGGCAACAGAGCAATTAAATATATCAAGTATTTCTTGTAGGTAGTTGTACGTACTGCACATAAAATACAGGGGGGAGAATGCTAAAACGTTTGTTCGAGGTGTGGTAAGGTAAAAAGTTGTATGATGTCGTGAACCAGGATGTGGTACATGAAACGGTAGTTTTTCAAGTATCGCAGGACAGTTTATGTTGTTATGAATTATTTTATGCAAAAACACCAATGCATGTTTTTTTCTGCGGCTCTCCAAACTGTCTACTGAGAATCTATTTAAAAGTACGTCTTGGGAATATCCAATTGGCGGATATACCCCATCAATTTTATAAGACAAATATTTTAGAAAACGCCTTTGTATGCCTTCGAGTAAGTTAGAGTGCGGGTGCCAGATTATGGATGCATATTCTAGTTTAGAGTTAACGTATGTATTGAATAAGAGTGTTAGAGTGTGCGTGTCAGTAAATCCAACCGAATTTCTAATAACGAAACCAAGATTTTTATTAGCAGATAAAACAATATTTTCATCATGCTTATTAAATGATAGTTTGACGTCAAATAAGACACCAAGATCTTTAAAAACTTCAGCTCTTTTTAGTGTTGTGAGATCTAGTTTGTAGTCATATAGCACAGTTTCCTTTTTCCTGGAGAATGATACAACATTACATTTGTCAATGTTGAGAGGCAGACCGTTTTGATTACACCATCGTTGTATTTCTATAAGATTGTTTTGTAGTCGTTGACAATCGGTTATTGTATTTATGGCGGTGAAAATTTTTACATCGTCAGCATATAACAAAACATCTACATTCAACTCAACAACGATATCGTTAATAAATAATACAAACATTAAGGGACCTAGAACTGACCCTTGGGGTACACCAGAAGTTGCCGAAATTTCGAAGGATTTTTGACCGCGATATTCTACATATTGCGTTCTATTGTTAAGATATGAGTTAAAGAAATTTATAAGTGAATGTGAAAATCCAGCAGTTTGGAGTTTATGTAGCAATATACCGTGGTCAAGTTTGTCAAAGGCCTTCGAAAAGTCTGTATAGATTACATCAACCTGGGTGTTTTTATCGAGGTAATGCGAGACGTATTGTGTGACACACATTAAGTTGGTGACAGTCGATCTCTTCTTTATGAAACCATGTTGACTTGATGTAATCTGCCCCTCAACATGAGGGTATATAACTGCATGTATAGCAATCTCCATGACTTTAGCGAAATTGCATATTATTGTAATCGGGCGATAGTTTTCAATTTGATGCCTATCACCTTTTTTATGAACAGGACAGAATCGCGATAATTTCCAGATGTTCGGAAAAGTATTAGTTCTAATTGAGAGAGTAAAAATTATTCTAAGTGGCTCCACAAAAGCATTAGCGCAATCTTTTATTACAAAAGCTGGTATTTCATCAGGTCCTTTGGTGAATTTAGGTTTAAGCTGCTGTAACGCAGAAAGAACATCATTGGAGGTAAACTCACTAAACCGAATAATGAGTTTTTTTCAATTATCTCAAAATCTGCATGCGAAAAAATGCATTATTTTTATGTACATGTGCAATTTCCAATAGGTAACAAATTTAATAAATGCATCAAGGAATCGAATGCAAAGAACCACATTTTGATCCGTCTTACTACACAAGTTTTCGACAGTTTCGCCTATTTTTGTGCCAAATTTCCTCGGCTAGTAACTGCGTATTTATTCGGAATAGGCCCATTTAGCATATTTTCTATTGCGGATTCTAAAAGAGAGTATCTTTTTTGCAGAACAGGAGTAATTAACATATTTTGTAAAACTTGATCTTTAAAGGAGTTTAAGGTGGCTTGTTAAAAAAATAGACAGGTGTTCATTTGAGGAGTCTAAATCATGTTATTATCATCCCACCAACTTAATCTCCTTTCTCCTAAAAGCAATGGTGAAAATATTATATCAATATATGAGAATTGAAACCCATACAGTGGTTCCTTTCATCAACAGTTTCCCTATCAACCAGCCGAATCAACAGTTAATCTCTACATCACCTGGTAAGAGGAGCCGAAAGTACATTTGGGCATACATACAGAGGGTGTATTTGATAAAGCCTCTTGTAAATCAGTGCAAATAGTCGCAGAAGAGGTATACAGTCCCCAGAAATTAAAAGGATACAATTCATGCTATAGTCCAAAAATTATAAAGATTTCCATAACAAATTATGTTATCCGAGATTTTCCTTCAGTAACTGTTGGTTATTGAAGTTCTGGGGGCATCGCGCAACACGCACAAAAAAGCACCCCTTCGGTGAAAAAAGCTCTAATTTACTGATAACTCGTTAACCGTTGAAGATATAAAAAAATTGCTCATCATAAAAAAGAAAGCTTGACTAATTGCCTAAAACAAGTCTTCTTATAATTTTCTTGTATATGTCATGGTTTTCGAGAAAATCGATATTGAAAAAAATTGCAAAATTTGTATTTTTAATGCGCACGAATGATCGTTTATTTGAATTTTTGCGCGCGGCCTATAGAAAAAATTGAATTGCTGGAAAACCAAACATGCTAGGAAGATAAACCAAAATAAGTTTTAAAGGAGATATAAAATACTCTTTCGTGTTTTCATTTTTGATGGCTATTGAT
The DNA here is from genome assembly GCA_963583905.1 of Stenurella melanura. NCBI lineage: Eukaryota > Metazoa > Arthropoda > Insecta > Coleoptera > Cerambycidae > Stenurella > Stenurella melanura. The sequence goes on from OY757309.1 coordinate 204,067,187, forward strand.
ATCTTTTTTTTTTTTTTCTGGGGAGGGGAAATCTTCAGAAAGACACCCCGGCTGTCTGCGCGGGGTAGTGCCGGATTTCTACCGGCTAAAACCCCTCCCCTCTTCAGTGTTTCCACAGTGACCTGGAACCGCTTCCGCTTTCCATCAGGCCACGGGTCATTCTTTATTTTCAGATGTTTTATCTTATTCGTGCGTCCTCCTTCCTCTTGTTTGATTAGGGGTTCGGACCTATTGCTCGGTTATCTTCTTCTTTGGCTTTCATGATACGTGTGATCATGTCTTCGACCGTTCTCCAGTTGAGCTCCGATTGTAGCATCCTTTCGACCAGGTTTCCTGCGTTTAGAGGCTGTTCTAATTCTGCTGCACCCCTTTCCCTCTCATTTTTCCATCGATTACACACGAATACTGTGTGTTCGGGTGTATTGCTCTCCCCGCAGTAGATACACTCGTCGCTGCCAGATTTGTCGATTCTATGGAGGTATTCCATGAAACACCCGTGCCCGGACAAAACCTGCGAGAGGTAGTAACTAACCTCCCCGTGTTTCCTCTCTGCCCATTTCCTGACATCAGGTATAAGTTGTTTCGTCCATTTACCTTTTTGGGACTCCTCCCATTGAGTTTGCCACACTCTCCAGAGGTTTTCTCTAGCGTCTGCCTTCTCTCTACCTTCATATACATCATGTCGCTCCCTTGCTAGTAGAGACAGTGGGGGAATGCCGGCTATCACGAGAACCGCGTCGAATGAGACGGTCCTATAGGCACTACAGGACCGTCTCATTCGACGCGGCTATTGATATCTATTAGTATATAAAATAACAATATAAGATATTACCTTTTGATTGTTTGCATCTTTAACTATTCACAGTTCCATAAATAATAACTGACTTTAACATAAGTTATAAATGCATTATTTTTTAGTTATACTATAGTCAGTTATTTTTGATGAGCCTGTGAATAGTTAGATGCACAAAAAATCAAGAGATAACTATATTATGTTGCTATTTTAATATAACAATAAATACCAATAGCCCTCAAAAATGGCAACACAAGAGAATATTTTATATCCCCTTTAAAACCCACTTTGTTTTTTGTTCCTAGCTTGTTTGGTTTCAATTCAATTTTTTCGATAGGCCTCGTGCAAAAAATTCAAATAAACCAAAATTCGCGAGCATTAAAAATACAAATTTTGCAATTTTTGTCAATGTCGACTTTCTCTAAGACCATGGCATACACAAGAAAATTACAAGAGGACTTTTTTACGATGGGCAATTTTTTTATATCTTCAACGATTAACGAGTTATCAGTAAAATAGGACTTTTTTCACCGAAGGGGTTGTTTTTTTGGGGGGTTGCGCGGCACCTCTAGAATTGATTTTAGCGGTATTGTGATGTTTAATCCTCGCACTAACAGTTACGGAAGGAAAATCTTAGATAACATTTTTTGCGAGCTTCTGGTGTATTTTTTACTTTACCGACTGGACTACTAAAGAACAGAATAATTGCCACAAATGTAGGGAGACATCCACCATGGTGATTGAACTCAAGTATTATCCACAGGGTTGAGTACTATCGCCTTTGCTATGCTCAGTGACGGTTGACGACCTCTTTCTTTGTTAAGTAATTTTGTAAGAAGCAGCCATGAAGTTATGAATTCAAATTTCATACAAATTACCTTAAAGAGTTCTTGTTCCATTGTTCCATTACTAAACGGAGAAACCTAAGTTCGAAAACTACTTTGTTAATAATGTAAGTTACGTATTGATGGTCAGGCTGCAGATATATCTGTAAATGTTGATGACTCCTTCATCTTCCACAAACTTCATTTTATCCTGTCCAAATAACTTGTGCTCAAAGTTACTATTACGACTTCTCCTAGATGTCGTGGTATAAATAGGTAGCAGATTTATATTTTAGTTAAAGAGATTTGATATCTTCATACCGATTTTATTCACAATTTGGAAATGCTACAAGGATATGTCTAAAATATATAAAAATTGCACAGTAGCTCAAATATCACATGCTATGGGATAATCTTATTGTATATTACGCGAACAATATTTCTATATTGTTCATATCTTATAAGCAACCATACAGGTACATACAATATAGTACATTCTATTTTACACTTATTATATTGCTAAATACAATTAATCTATAACATATTTAAATTGTTGAATAGCCAGGAGATTCTTTAGCTTTTTATAAGAGGCAAACCAGCCACAATTGAACCTTCAATTCCAAGATGATCTTTTCCTCTGAGAATTTTAAAAGTGCCATTGTCACCCCAGTCAGAGTTCCACGAGTTAGCAACGAGCCAATACGGGACACCATTCTCAACTCCCCATCCCATAATTCTGATAGCGTGACCGCCAAGCGCTTCTCCGGTCACATGTTGGTATACCCCTAAAAAAACAAAAAACGATTAAAATTATTTTGCATATGTAAAAAGGGTTCATGGTTGAAATAAATAAGCAAACACTGGTTTTGTTTAGTAGCTTTAAGACGGAGAATATAGAATATTGGAGTTATTAAATTAAATTATATTTACTTTCTAATAATTTTGTTGTTAAGCAACTGAGCATTTACTCAAGCTTGATAATTAATATTCGGTAATATTAAAAATATTAATTATCAGGCTTGAGTAAGTGTTCATTATGTATTTTCTTCAACAACGCGTCTATTATAGTTGTTATTATTATACTGCGGAGCAATTTATATCAGACGATACTGTAATATATCTTGCTTAATACATCTGGGGCACATAACAACATTGGTGCATTACTTGTTTATTGTATCTATTTACCAATAGTTTCACAAAAAGTCATTGGATATCAAATGTTTACGCTGCTGATATACTAATTAACAAAACTGATAACATTTTGATTCGTCAGAGGCTAAAGATGATATTGTTTGGTGTAAATATATCTCTATTTAATCGTCTACTGGTTTAATCAAAGAATGTTTCAAATAAAATGTATTTACTTTAAGTTCGTGAATATCTCCAAGAACCCTGACTTCATTTATTATTTGCCATCTCAGGAAAATGCCTAGCATATAAATCATGGCATTAAGAATAAACATAACATATAGGGTGTGCAAAGAATTAGAATAAAGGCAAATGTTGAAAGGATTCATTCCGCTACGGTTATTGCCAATATGCTGCAAAGTTTATTCTTTATTCAAAATATTTAAATATTATTGTCTTCATAAATAACGCTACGTCCAACTTTCCAAATTATTGTAATCATCGGTAGAAAGATCTACATCAATTTGAAAACTATTCAACTTTGTAACGTCCAATATAATGAAACAAGAATGGAATACTGAATTTTAATAAAACTTAATGTTTTACGATTTTCACAATATTTTATTTATATATTTTAACAAAAAATATATACTACATGACAATTGTTTTGCCAACACAGTGGCTTCTTCGGATGTGAGTATTAAACTAACTTATACAATGATAAACTGAATGTTAAAATAGAGGTACCTGAGGCAATAAACAAACCCAACAAATTTATCTTTTACGTATCATAAATGGGAAAACCAGGTTCTTATAATTTAGAAATAATATGGATCTATAATTAAGGTGAATTGTTGTTAAAATACATAGAACAATAGAAATTAAAAAGGTTAAGGAAAAAATGGGCCACATTTTTATCAAAGGAAATGGCAGCTTTATTTGACTGAAAGTACACTGTTGTTGACAATGTTCTACCACAAACTTATATTAAACATTAAATGGTCTTATCACCTGGTAAAGAAGCAAAAATAGATTTTTAATAATTTTTCTGTTTGGTGTACAAAAAGCCGACCCCTCACAATTCTTATGGAAAATGGCTCCCAGCTAAATCGGCTGAAATTGCAGTATATTGTAGATAATTTCTTCCTGATCAAAAATTCTCATGGGCAAAAGGTCGGAAAATGGACAGTTCTCTAGATATCCGAGGTGGAAAGGGGGTCTCTTATGGGATGTGGCCCCCGCCCCGGTGACATTCGCTGCAATCGATATATGTTATTCCTCTCGAGCTTCTGATAAAAAATTCTCATGGGTGCAAAGTCGGAAAATGACAGATTTCCAGATATTGGGGGTTGCAAAGTCGACTTTGCACCTCCCAAATCTGGAGAACTGTGCATTTATCGACCTTGAGCACACAAAAACTTTTTATCAGGAGTTCGAGAGGAATAACATATATCGATTTCAGCGAATTTCACCTGGTTCCACTTCCCATAAGAAACCCCCATTGCCCCCCGATATCTGGAAAACTGTCCATTTTCCGACGTTGTGCTCATGAGAACTTTTGATCAGCATGAAATTATCTACGATATACTGCGATATCAGCCGATTTAGCTAGGAGCCATTTTCCTAAAGAATTTTTCGGGGTCCTTTAATTGGCGTTCCGCCAGTACGAGTTGTCCTACAGTAGCGTTACTCTGAATAGTTTTCTATATTATGTATATGATTTTTAATTAGTCATTAAAGCTAAAATATTGCCAAAATTAAGTAAATAATATATTACGTGTGAAAAACTTAAACGGCGTAAGTCTCATATTGCAGAAAATAAATAAGTAAATAACAACCAAAACAAATCATTGAATTTGCAAAACCTATACACCCGTAAGTACACGTCCTTGGATCTAATTTTCACTCTTTTTAAACCCACTAAGATTAGCTTTTTGTTCCTACTTGTACGTGATTTTGTTTGGGAATACTTTAAGGATTCCTGTTTTTATTCTAATTTTAAAACATATGTGTAAAGTAAAAAATAATAACTTATTTGTGAAATATTGTATATAATTTACCTTTTCGTGCATTACATATATTATTTATTTTTATGCATTTTATATACCAGACATGTTATCTTACCATGGAGGATCTCGATCGATGAATTAAATTAATCTAATCTAATCTACATCATTGTATTATAACCCTAAGAAGAAAGGTCGCTACTCACCACTCTTGTAGCTAAGTAAATCCTCATAGACAGTAAAAGCTCCTTCCACTGGTCCATTGGTCAAAATTTCTGTTTGAATTTGATTTACTTTGCTAGACACTGAATAGGCTTTCTTTCCAAAATATTTGTCTTTCGCATATGCAACAGGATATCCTGCTTCGCATGACTTGGTGCATTTCGGTGTCTTGTTATCATCTCCAGTACACGATGGTCGAGTACCATTAACATGGTGTTCACATGGAGGAATTTCGTATGGTCTGCACCCCTAGAACATATTTTTTAAATTAATTATTTTCTGTTCATAGAAACCCCACATAGAAAAAAAGAAGAAACTATTATTTTTCGCCCGTTTATTTTACAATAGCTCTACTTAAACTGGCAATTCGAGATGTGATTAGGACATTAGCATTAACCCCCACATACATTATGCAAAATTCAATTTGAGAGGTTTTAAAGGAGGAGGCTTTCAGTGAATTTGATATTATTAGGCTTTTTGAACAAAAACGAAAAGTGTTTACCCCTCATCCCTTTTCTTCACCTTATTTCCCGCCCTATGTTATAATCGCGATTAGGTAGTCATTATTTGGCATAAAGGTACGGAAATGTGGTCAAATAGACTTTACTGACGTAAAAAATAAAAAAGGCTCCCTCCTCCTTTATTTTACTGCCTCTTGTCTTCATAAATAACGTAAATATATTATTTAAAGTAATATGTCAAGTTAATATCATGTCTATAATTATCTGATTATTGAAATATTATAGAATACTGTACTATAATATTGACATAATTACTCTTCCCTCCCTTTCTTTCCATATACCTCCCCTCCCGCTTTTTATCCCCCCTGCTTTAATACAACATGAAAGTATGAGTTAAATGAACTATATCAAATAATTAAGAATGAGTAGGGATTTCTGGAGCCATCTTTGTACGAACTCTCTTTCATATTATTTGATCTAAAAGCACCCCTAGAAATGAATGACCGTATACCCGAAACACCCCGTATATCTTAGACAAATAAACATTTGAAGCAAGTAAACATGAAAGTTAGCTTCAATTGGGAATGATGACATATAGTCGTAGTAGTTAACAGTTCCATTTGTAATTTTTTATTATCGTGTGCTCCATTATCAAGTAAAGGACTGTTTCTTATAAAAGCAGCTGTTATCTCTAACATTTTAATACATATTTTAACCAGATTTAGGCACATTAGTATACTGTACTTGTTGTTCTGAAAAATAAAGGGGAGGGGGTAAACACTTTTGGTTTCACCTGGAAATGACCTGTTTTTATTCAGATAGCTTAAAAAAATCGAATCCTTTTATTTTCGTCGAAAATTGAAGGGGGCCGAGAACCGGCCTAGGGACCCTCCTCCAATGTTTGTCTCAAAAAAGTAGATCTTAATGTCTTAAAGTTACTTTGGCAAAAAACTATTTGATATTTTTTTAACTTCTTTACTGGATTACTTGTACAACACTGTGGCCATCCGTTTGAAACGAAAATTATCCAGAAAAGATCCAATCATGTGATAAATTAAAAATACAAATTTTTCAAAATTGGCTATGAAAATTACCAGGTTTATTTAAGAAGAGTCAACGTAACATGCTTAAAAATGATTTTTAAAACTTCACTTTACCTGTTTGGACCCATAAGCCCCTCCGGATACGATGCCTTTTCTAACCCAGTAATGCCAAGCTGCTCCTGGGAATCCTCCATTACAGCCCATACCGCACGTCCAGCAACATGAAACCAAGTCATCAGATGAAATTCTGGCATTTACAGTCCCATTGGAGTGGATGCATATCCTATCGGACATGGCTTCCACTGCTCCGAAAGCCTGAAAATAAGACAAGGGCGTTATGTCTTGTCTTCGACATCGACACTCAAAACAATCATATAGGTATACCATGACATCAAAAATTATTTTGACTAAGATAATCATGGAATTAAAAACCGTTGTCTGAAATTAAAATTTTTATGTCAAAATTTCCGACTATTGCCCTGTGTAAAACTGGCGAAGGCGTATCCAATCACAGATGTATGATTTAGCGCAGTTTGAAAACGCTCCTCCTGGTTTAAAAACAGATAGGCTCGATGGCGAGGGACTATGATTGGATTTTTGGCCCATTGGCGAGATTATTGTTGGAATCGCTTCGTTTTAGGGCGTAGTTGAACACCCTAAGTTTACTTACATATTAGCGAACCGCTTAATTTCATAATTAACAATTAGTGAGTAAAATAGGCCCAGAGAAAAGTGTGTCGAATTCGGTGACAGACGCGTGTTTCGTGGCTCCTACAAAATCTCGAGATAAATCCGGATAAAGAGGTAACAGAACGTCGAAATTGCATAGAATTAAAGCGTAAACAAATCTGCGTTGATTGATATAAATTAACACGAGTCTGGCTATTTCATATAGTTGATATTTGATAAAATTATGTTGGTTAAATAAAGCACAAAAGAGTGTGTATAAACAGCCCGAGAAAGTCTATTGTTTGACCCTAAAATCTATACCTGGATGAATCCGGTCCCTTCTTCAAGTGGGTGACATAAAATATGCAACAGCCAGCCAGATGTGAATGAAACAAATACGTTTTTGTTTATTTTATTTTGTTTTAATTTAGTTTTTAGTTTTTTTAAATTTTAGCTCAAGTCTCTTTCCTTATTTAAATTGAAAAATTAGAAATTAAAATTGAAAAGATATTTCTTTATTGGTTTATTAATCACTGTCACAGGACAGTTTATTAAACAACAGAGAAAAAAGTAAGTAATGAAATAGAAAATACCCGGAATTGGAAGGCGGCAGTTGAGAATAATTAAGTAATGAAATAGAAAATACCCGGATATGGAAGGCGGCAGTTGAGAATAATTACTGTAAATTGAAACCGTTTGTTTCAAAGAAACGACATACCTACAGGATGAGCAAACTATCCCTTCGGACCTTTTTTCTCATAACGCGCAAAATATATCGTTATCGCGGGATAGGGCCTTCTCAGCAACTCCACCGTAAATGGATATTTACTTGTGGAACGGTTAATAAATAAAAACAAAAAAATTCAAAAAAGAAAAGCTGCCAGAAAACTGTTCGTTATGAAATTCTCTAAATAATGAGCACCGATGAGGTCGCTGTAACTGTTAACTTGCAAATGGCTTTCCAAGCTTTCAAAACACGTTATTTTCACAATTTTTCTTACTCGAAAACAACTGCACATGGAGGGCTCTTGAAGATGGTGTCGTTGTTGTCCCGATAATGTAGAAAAATTTTCAGCAAGATCGGTTTATTGCTTTTTGAGTAATTTACGATCTATTTTTTGTTTTAATCCTTAATTAATAATTGTGCAATTTTTTGTAAAATCCATTTATAATTGGAAAACTCATTTAGAAAATTCAGAAAACTATTAGAAAATTATAATCCGTTGGAATTTTTGAAAAATCACAATTTTAGCCGATTTTATGAGGTTTTCTACGCGTCCACCTTCTTATGCGTCACATCTTTAAATACAAGGCCATCTACGATACTAATTGTATGAAAAAAATAAAAAAATATCAGGCATTTTTTAATCAAAAACTTCTGTTAGGTAACAGAACTTGTTAGAAATCATTCAAAAATCCTGAATCCGATTTTATGGAAAGAATGGAGGCATTTTTAGACAGTTTTAAACTTTTGTTAAGTTCTGGAATTGCTATTGAAAATTGCCATAAGTCTCTGTGAATTATTCTGTGCGTACGGAAACACTTTATATCTTGCAATACTTAACGGATGCATTTGTATGCATGGCTACTATGATTTTTCCAATGTTATTAGGTTACCAGATTTACACAGAAATGTGCCATTTTAGTTTCCAAAGCCCACTAATCTATTATCTATTAGCCGCATGTTTCTAAAAGCTTGGTTGCATTGTATTTCGGCTGAAATCTCAAATATTTCTGAGCGGATTTTCAAAATTTTGGTATCATTAGGTTTGTATGAAAATGAGGTATTTAAAAATGTTGGTGAACAATTAAATTCCCATTTAAAAAAACCGAGTTAGTGGGTAAAAATCACATTTAAAAATTTTAAACGCCTCTAGAGAATTAAGTAATGCAATCATTTTGCTCTTTTTATTTTTATAGTAACGCAGCACACAAACTAAAATATATTTTGGGCACCACAGCACTCTGGATTCAGAAATAGATTTTTTAATAAAATTTTTAATGTTTATCAAAAAGTGACCAAAATGGATGTATTGTATTCAAAATTTCCTCTAGACTCCAAAAATGTAAAAATATATAGGGTGTTTCATTTAAAAATCGAAAGTTGTGGGCATTTCCGGTCAAACCGGATGTGCACCAAACTTGATTTTTTATTGAAAAGATGGCATTTTAGTCGTGTAATAAGGCCTCCAAATTTCAATTTTCTATTCCAAATATTTTAGGACATATCGGGGCGAGCTTAATTCGTGACTCACCCGGTATGTTGCGCAAACGATTATAAACAAATTCAGTTAATTAATTAAAATTCATATTGACACTTAGTCCCATCAAAATACAGAAGGCATTCGGTTTCAAAGTTGTCATTATTTTAAAATTTTCAATAAGTTGTCAAAATTGTTATTTTAATAATTCCAATAAATGTTCGTTTCTTTATAATAGATAGATACTTTATTAGTCATAATACACAAACAGTGTTTTGATAACAGTGTTAATAAACTATATGTTCGGTGCCTGTGCCAAGTTGTTACTTCAATTTGTGTGACAATTGCGATTTCACCTACGCCACTTCTTATAATATCAAAGCGTCGCAAGAATTGTTAATGAAATTTTATTTTCGGTGTTATTTCGTGCCATCAGAAGTTCCCAAAATGCAGTTCCACGTTAGTCTCCACTATTTCTGGTAGTTCTTTTTCATTTAGGTGTCAAAAACTTCAAAAAAATCTAAACGAAAGTGCAACACTAAGTATTTATACAAACATTGTTTTTTCCAATTCTAATCTTCAAATTAGTAGGGTACCATCAATGAATTAATTCTTGTGTATTTAACTGGATCGCCTTCGCCTTGCAAATTCATTGAGCGAGAATTTAGTTGGTACCGTTAGTGAATTAATTTTATTGTATTCAATTTTCTATAAAATGGGGGTCCAGGGGCGTAGCCTCCGGTGGGGTCGTAAAAATAAAATTCATACTTTAACATAAATTGAATTCTCAAAAAAAAAAAATATATATTTTTTATAGTTTCAAAAGTTTTTTTTTTTTTCATTTCTATACATTTGCGCAGCATTCTGTTACTCAAAAAACTTAATACACATATGTTTATGGCGTATGTATAAAAAAAGGTAAAATTCAAGGAGTCCATAAAGTAAAAAATTACCTCACCAAATATTAGACAGGTTGCTTCAAGAGCTAACTAATAAACAAACTGCCTACACAGAAATCGGGAAACTTTTTGGTATCTTTAATAACATCACAAGTTTATCCGACGGCGGGATTCGTCTGCAAGCAAAAAAATGCAGGAAATGTACACTAGCGATATTGAGAACGAATTTTTTTAAGAATGTGGTCAGTTTAAAAGTTTTCTTGACGCCATCGAAATGACCAAAGTGTCACCTGGAGAAATATTATTTATTAGATCTAAAGGTCTTACATCTACATTTCCTAACGTAGAAGTTTCTAAGTTTGTCAGTTACTAACTGTATGGGGGAAAGATCTTCAACATTAAAACACGTAAAAAATGATTTAAGAAATTCGTTAGAAAACGAAAGACTAAGTGAATTAGCCCTACTACACTTATATAGTGACCTGTTAGATGTTATAGACTCCAACAGCATAATAGATCAGTTTGCTGTTTTTCATGTCATATATTTTTCAATAAAATATGACAAAAACGTTTTTCTTATCATGTACTTACTTTTAAACAAATGGAAGTTGGTTCAGTTCGTCATAAGATAATAAAATTAAAATTAAAAAGAATGAAAATCCCAAAATAATCATTTTTTGGCAAAATATTCAAAGTAGTGCGGCAAAAAATTTTCACTTGCTGCGCAATTTTGTTCGGCCACTAAAGGGGGCGCCAAAAAATCCAGTGCCTAGGGGCGCTCAAGTTCATAAACCGGCACTGGTTATAATTTTATTTTCGGATGCAATTAAGCTGAAGAAAGACGGTCGTTCCGTTTAGAATTAATGTGATTTAGTTATCTATGTAAACTTCATTGTTTATTGAATTGTTCGTGAATCAAATTTACCTAAAATTGAACTATTTTTATTTCAAAGTCAATTATTATTTGATTTTGACCGTTAAGTAAACTGACTGACGTCACGTGACTAATTCTAAATGGAAAGCCTGTCTTCCTCTAGCTTAATTAACTCTTAATATGTCCAAAAATAAAGTTATGTCTGTAATCATTGGTACTTTTAAATAGGGAAGTTTTATTTTCCTATTACGTGAACACCAAGTACACTATGTTATTAAAATTTGATTTCAGTGAGTTTTTCTTAACAGCGAATAAGATTATGAGATTGCTTTATAGTTAAAACTTTGTCTAATATTTCTTTTTGGAAAATTAGGTACATTTTACTTCATAACGACGGACGCCACTGGCGGATTTTAAAATATTTTACCGTGGTACAATCTCCTGATGAATAAGTACCTTCCCCCCAAGGTTTCAAAAAATCGCACTGTAAGTAAAAGTTGTGATATGGGAGTCTTGAATCTTTTTTTTGTAAACCTGTGTTATTTTTATATTTCCCAATTTGGCCTAATCTGAAACTTTACTCAATCACACCTTAATAATCGTGTTTCATATTTGTCGCTTGTTACTTTTAAGATATAATCTGGGTAGAACATTCATGAATAAGAAACAATAAATTTACCCGCAACCAAGAGAATGAGGTTGTTGACGCTCATGCCTTTGGTCTGAATTTATCTGCGTTTTTATCTTCTTGAAGTCATCACAGCGGAAGTGACCTTAGCGTTTTTTTGTTAAATGACATATTTTGGTTTTTAGTGCTAAGACATAGCAAATCTGATGGTATCTGTAACTACAGGGTGCTTCACCGTGAGTGGCCTATTAGACGTTTTCGAGAAACTACAAATAATTTGAAACTGAAAATTTGCACACGGGTGCTCTATTTAATGAAAATAATGCCACATATGTGACACTTCCGGTTATACCGGAAGTCGGTATCAACTTCTTTATTTTAAAAGGCATATAATATTTTTTATGCCGGAATCGAATTCTTTCCATTATTTTAAGGTCACTTTCAATAGCATTCCCTATCTCAAGAATCAATAGTTTTTGAGATATTTCAATTTTAAGGAAATTTTACGCGAAAACCTATCCTTACTTGAAAATTAATAAATTCCCCTGTATTAAATTCCAAAAATAAATTTTTCTCTCATGTATCTGTGAGAGAGGGAGCTTATGTGGGCATGAACTACAAATGTTCCAAAATGTACAGGATGTCCAGAACAGGAGGTCGAATTTCGACAACTTCGACCTCCATTAACTCGCTTATTTTAAATGAAACATACAGTATTTTATACTCCTATTCGATTCCTTTTTTTATTACCTTTCAACCCATATAGGCATTTCCTATGGTTAATGTGTATGGTTTTTGAGTTATTTGAAGTTATTTAGAAACATTGTTAAATTAACATCAATATCGAGTATAGTGTGCCATGGTTATATTCAGATTTATACATTGAATCGGCCTCCGGATTCAGATAAATTTAGTCTTTCATTTTCATCATAATCTGAAATTTGAATTTTTCCATGATGACAATACTTTGGTAATAAAGTAATAAAATTGTTAAATGTACCGAAAATACATACACATTAAAACAGATACAATACATTAAAATCATTTCCTGCTGGGAGAAGGACAAGATGATTCCATATCCTCCATTCAGAAGGTGGTGTTTCAAAACCAACCAAGGAAAAAAGAGAAATACATAAACTGTTACTTATTTGCACCAAAGTGCAGCCATAGAAAGAAGAATAAAAATACACTATGAAATTTGCATAAAACCCAAAAATAAGAAAATTGTTAATTATGATTTTAAAGAAATTGAAAATAACAAAAACCAACAAAAATATTATAGAAATAGTTAACAGACACGTATTTTAAACTAGTAACTGCTCGATATGCTGCCCATTAACATGTAAACAGTTCAATATTCGGGTCATAACACCGCCATGCCAGTGGTTGCTCGCCGAATTTCATTTGCGTACAGTTCTTCGAACGCCCTTCTTACTTTGATTTCGAATTCATCTTGTGTATTTACAGGCGTATCATACACTTTACTTTCATCTTTCCCCACAGATACAAATCAAGCGGGGTGAGATCTGGACTTCTAGCGGCCCATAACCAGGGGCCACATCGTCTAATCCAACTATCTTCAAACATATCGTCTAGTACGTTTGATACCTCTCGTGTATAGTGAGGAAGAGCTCTGTCTAGTTGATACCAATATCTTCCATATGCCTGTAATGGTAAATCTTCCAAAAAATCGCTTACTATTGTCCTTAGTTTCTCTATATACCGCTGAGAAGTTAAGGTTCCATCATAAATATGGTAACACAACTTATTGTCTTTTAATAAACAAAACACTTTAAAACAAAATTTCTGCTGGAATCCTTTTTCCCTTATTGCGTGAGGGTTTTCATTTTCCCAAATATGGTGGTTACGTCTGTTATATATTCCTTCGCGGGAAAATTTGGACTCATCTGTCCATATATTTTTTTTCAAAAAGTCATTATCTTCTTGACTGCGAGTTAAAATCACACAATCTGTTAACAGGATCTTCTGGATGCATAGCTTGCACCGTAATAAACTTATAGTTGTGCATTTTATTCTTCCATGAGATTCTTTCTATGGAGGTATAAGGAATTCCAAATCATGTACTGCGGTGTAAATAGATGCTTGTGGATATGCTCCGAAATATTCCAGGAGAGTTATTTCATTATTTTCATTTCCAGTAACTGGACTGGTATTTATTTTTGTGGCTTTAAAGGTGCCTAACTATAGAAAATTAGCCTCTATTCTTCTGAATTTCTTTGCATTCATAGGTGGAACAATTTGGATTTAATTCGTTGAACCTTCTGTACGTTCTACTAATGATTCTGTTTCTTTCTGCACGTATATAAAATAAATTCAAATAATCTGCATTAGAGTAATTATTTAGCATATCTATATTTACACTTTAACACTATTACGGAATAATTCAATTTGGAATGACAGTTCAGTAACATTTATTTTTTCTATACACACTATATCGCGTATACTCGATATTGATTTTAACAATGTTTCTAAATAACTTCAAATAACTCAAAAACCGTACACTTTAGCTATAGGGAATGCCTATATGGGTAAAGAGATAATAAAAAAAAGGAGTCGAATAGGAGTGTAAAACACAGTATTGTTACGGATTTCCACCTTTTTGGGAACACCCTGTATGAATCCGTGGGTTCTAAATAATTTTAACAAGAGATTAAACACTACTAACACTTTATTTAACAATTTACTGACTGTACAATACTTGTTTACTTAATAGTTAACCTCACTTTTCACCGAACGTGTCACTTCTAAAATAAACTTCCCTTCCGCGCTTATAATCACGCCTTATATACTCCGAAATTAGCTCTAGATTAATCCAGAATCTTCTCCAACCATAATCTAGAAAAGTCCTTGGCTCTTTCTAGAGCCTTTCCAGTCACCATCAGTAGGCATAGGCGTACATCTCCAATTCCAAGGGGGTGTAATTCATAACACTGCCCCCTCCTTAAGCCTGATCGTCCCGATCAGGCAACTCAGAATTATCGATGTATTTTGCCAGTCTGTCCAAATGCACGATCTTCATCTTGGACTTTTTGCTCCGTTGAATCCGATAGACGACGTCATTAATTCGGGTAATAACAGTATACGGTCCATCCCAAGGCGGTTGAAGTTTCGGTGACCTTCCTTTCTTCCGCTGTGGGTTGTACAGCCAAACCAGGTCTCCTACCTTGAACCCTTCTGAACTGCCCTTCCGGTCGTATCGAGCCTTCATTCTGTCACTGGCTGGTGATGGCTCCGCTATATTGTTAGCCAACCTCTTGAAAGGAGCTCCGGCGCTGAACTGCTTCTTTTCACCCTTACTTCCAGTCTGTGGTCCCTTACTGGCTGCACAAATCTTGCATTTGCGACACCAAGCCTCCACATCCTGACGACTTCTTATCCAATAAAATCGTTCTCGTATTTTCTTCAGGGTCTTATTAACACCGAAGTGTCCATCGGATGTTTCATTGTGCACTTCCTGAAGCACCTTCGCTACTCGACACCTGGGAATCACTAGACGCATAACCACTTATTTTCCATCCGGGCTTTCCCATGCTCTCCGCAATAGCCCGTTCATGACTTTCAGTGAGTCCCACTGCGGCCATAGTGCCTTCAGTCCCACTCTTTTGCCTGAAACAACCTTCCATTTTGGACGAGTTCCCCTTTCTTTGGCTCTCAATATAGGCCCAATTTCCTCATCGTTTAGTTGTTCCTGTCTGAGCGCTTCATCTGCCTTATCATCCTGCACCTCCACCTTGACAGTGTTGACTGCTCCCGTGACCTGCAGTTTCTCCCAGTGGTTGTGCTTGCAACCTTTCTTGTACCTTCTTCCGGATGAAATGTTTGCATTTCTCTCAGGTTTCGTTTTATCGTCATATCCTTGTAGTGGTGGCCTTTCTGTAATGCTCCGAAGCTGGGAAATCTTCACTTCTCTAGGGGCACCACGTTCGTTATCTGTCACAGCCTCTCTGGTACCGGCTTCCTCTGGTTTTCCCCTTGGCTTCACAGCATCTCCGGCCTTCACTCTCTCCAAGCTCCTCTGTGGACATTCAAGCTGGATATGTCCTAGTTCCCCGCACCTGTAGCATTTCATACTCCGCCCACTTGGCCTTCCACTACTTTGTTTATTCTGTGTCTCTGCCCTGTTTCCAACATTCACTTTCCTCGAGTTCCGCTGTCGACAGTCTCGTTTGATATGTCCTATCTTGTCGCAGTTGTAGCATTTAATACCCCCGCTTGGCTTCTCTCTATTTAGTTGTGATTCCTGTCTTTTCGGAGGATTCCATTTAGCTAGTAACTGACTAATCATTTTATTTACCTCCTGTATCTGGATCAAGATAGGGTTCTCTTTCTTCTTTTCTGGTTGCCATTCTTCGATACTCACAGCTTGTACTCTTGGACTCGGGGTATCCTGAAGGACAGCTTCCACCTCGAGTGCACGCACCAACGCTTCGCTGCTGTTCTTGTATCGAGATAACCTGAGGACTCGCCTGATCTCATCGTCCTGTATACCATCCAGAAAAGCCTCTACTGCCAGTTGGTCTTGGAATTCCTTCGGTACATCCGGGTAAGCCAGGTGAGCCAGTCTCCACACGGCAGCTTCAAACTCTTGCAAACTTTCCCCAGCCCCTTGAACACGTGATTTCAGCTGGGTCTGGTACACTCGGGCAAGGTGTTGATCGCCATATCGTAGATCTAGGGCAGCTTCTAAAACTTTAAAGTTCCGTTGTTGGTCTACCGGAATTGTCTGGAGCAACTCCAATGCTTGGCCTCTTAAAGCTACGATTAATGCCTGAACCTTCTCTTCATCATTCCAGTTGTTTGCACTCGCTGCTGCCTCAAACTGTGTCTTATAAGTCATCCAGGAATTTTGACCATCAAAGGAGGGAATTTTTAATTGCTGGCCTGATGATACCACTTGCTGGTTTCCTCTATCCCTCAACTGTTGTTTAAGTTGGTCTATTTCTCCTTCTACCTGATGCATTTTCTCTTCAACCTTGTCTACTTTTTCCTCGACTTTGTCCATTTTTACTTCGACCTCATTAACTTTTGTCTTTACGCTACCCATATCTTCCTTAATCTAATTTTTTATTTCTTCAACGACTGTAAACAAGGCATTCTGTTGCGTCTCTATAACTTTCCTTAAGTCGTCATTTTCCTTTTGACGGCGTTTCTCTTGATCCTCAAAAATTTTTCTTAATTCTTCTTGACGTTTTTGTTCTTGTACTTGGCGTCTTTTTTTCCGTTCCTCCTTCTCGTCATAGCGCTTTCTTTCCTGTTCTTCTTTCTCTTCCTGGCATTTCCTTTCCTGATCCATCATCATCTTTTGCATTTGGGCCATGAAGTCCTGCATTTGCTTTTCAGTTGCCATACTTCTGGTTGTTATAGGCATACGACTACTTTGAAATCAAATTAATTTAACAATTACGTCACTATCGGTAATGGGACTGTCCAGAAAAACCTCAAAACGGCACGAAAAAGTCTTATCTAGAGTCTTCGTCACTTAACCACTAATGTCCAACAAAATGTTCCAAAAATGTCTCAAAAATGCACTTAAACACTATTTTTCCTGTTCGAAAATAAACCTCGAACAATGTCCAGTAAATTAGTCCTTCCTGTGTTAGCACTAACTCCGAGAATACTGTCCCAGTCTTCTCAACACTCCCGAAAAATCCTCTTGTCAAAATTCCGCTTCCGACACCAAAATGTTACGGATTTCCACCTTTTTGGGAACACCCTGTATGAATCCGTGGGTTCTAAATAATTTTAACAAGAGATTAAACACTACTAACACTTTATTTAACAATTTACTGACTGTACAATACTTGTTTACTTAATAGTTAACCTCACTTTTCACCGAACGTGTCACTTCTAAAATAAACTTCCCTTCCGCGCTTATAATCACGCCTTATATACTCCGAAATTAGCTCTAGATTAATCCAGAATCTTCTCCAACCATAATCTAGAAAAGTCCTTGGCTCTTTCTAGAGCCTTTCCAGTCACCATCAGTAGGCATAGGCGTACATCTCCAATTCCAAGGGGGTGTAATTCACAACAGTATGTTCCATTTGAAATAAGCGAGTTAATGAAGGTCGAAGTTGTCGAAATTCGACCTTCTTTTCTTGACACCCTGTACATTTTGGAGCATTTGTAGTTCATAGCTCCATCCCTCACAGATAAATGAGTAAAGAAAATTGGCTTTTGGCATTTAATACAGGGAAAATTATTAATTTTCAAGTATGGGTAGGTTTTCGCGTAAAATTTCCTTAAAATCGAAATATCTCAAAAACTGTTGATTTTTGAGATAGGGAATGCTATTGAAAGTGACCTTAGAACAATGAATAAAATTTGGATCCGACATAAAAAAATAGGGTATGCCATTTAAAATAAGGAAGTTGATACCGATTTCCGGTATAACCGGAAGTGTCACATACGTGGCATTATTTTCATTAAATAGAACACCCGGAAAAACGTGTGCAAATTTTCAGTTTTAAATTATTTGTAGTTTCTCGAAAACGTCTAATATTCGTGAAACATATTCTTTATGGGATTTTGCAAATAGTGGAAAGAAAAGCTATCTATGAGAACTAAAGGAAAAACTATATATAACAATATTTATGAAATCTTTGCATTCTTTCGATAACCTGACTTCTGGTTATGCTAACAAGTAAAAATTCTTATTTGCCATATTTTTATATATAGTTTTTCCTTTAATTCTTATAGATAGCTTTTCTTTCCACTGCTTGCAAAATCCTATAAAGAATATGTTTCATTACTATAAGCAAACAAATAATAAATAATTCACGTCTAACAGGCCACTCACGGTCAAGCACCCAGTATATATAAGTAATACAAGGTTGAATAACAAGGGAAGAACGAATAGCCGAGGACCTAATGACGCGCCGCGACGTTCTGATTGTCATTTCCAAAACAAAAATAAAAAGTTTTATAAATATTCTTAAAAAACTTGATCGAAAATAACTTACAAGTTAAAAAATGGATTTTGGAATGGAAAAGTGACCTTTTTCTGAACGTCTTATTGAACAAAATGTTTTTTTAAGCATTTGCAAAAATATGTTAAAGAAATATTTTCAACATATAATTCGGCTGTCTGGCTAGCTTAGAATAGGTACAAGAGATGCCACATTTCTCACTCACAGATATATATTGTGCAATGTGCATACCTAATCTTATTACAATCGATATAATAGTCTGGAAGTGATGAGTAAAAAATTTCTTCGGTATTTAACGTTAAAAGGTATTTTTAATGTTACTTTTACCCATACCATATGCTACTGATATATTTCCCATACTCATGGATCACCCTGTATAAATAACTCGTTTAATTTTGATTGTAAATGTTACATTATATCAAAACACTGTTTGCTATAGCGATAAAATAAATATAATGAATAAATAATGGGCTTATCAGAAATATATTTACCCAACATGATCCACATGACCCTTGATCCCTGATCTCTTGAATTGTTGGACAGTGAGGCCACTCCTGACGTGCATCAAATTCTTCTGGAATTAATATGCCCCCTAGATTATGTTGCTTTACAGGTGGCATATAATTCTTATGATCAGGAAGCACTCCCATCAATCTCTTAATATAAGTCATGTCGACATTTTCTGCAAAATTCCTCCCAGCTTTCCACGTCGTTTGTACGTTATTTATAGAATTGATAAATTCATCTGATAGCGCCGAACGAGGAGGCTCAGGACGCACTGCTAAAGAAAGACCAATGGCCGAGAAAATTATTGCACACAGGAGTGGAAACTTCATCCTAGCTGATCTGCAAATATAATAATTATAGATAAGAATTAAGAAGAAAATCAAAGGTTATTTTGTAGAATGGGCTGGGTATTGGGATTTTCACGAAACATTTTTCAAGATCCCTACACTATTTTGCAGCCGTAGAATATCAAAATTAGTTCTTAATATAAATGCATAGCTTGAAAAAGATATATTTATAAATAAACCATAACACGAATTCTCTTTGAATGTAAACACTAAAAGCCTCTTAAATTCTGACCGATTATGCTGATATGGGGCAATACCATTAATTTTGGTAACAGGAACATCTGTAGAATGTGTAAAAGGAAACAAAAATTAGACAATGTTTCAGAATCAAATCTAGGCCTTCGCACTCTATCTAGCACAGAAAAACTTTTACGTTAAGAAAAAGTAGATGTTGCTGTCTTCGGAATTCACAAATCGTCCTTATATAAATCACACTATCTCCATATGTCCATATGAAATGTACACTGAACGAACATTTTCTTTACACAAATTAACATTTTCCGATACAAAACGTAGGTTGACTCTATGACATTTGGAACATATTTTTATTATAATTTGTATCATCATACCGCTGGACATAGAAATTTTATATTTATTTCCGCTACTGTTAGTATCCTCAGAATATTCAATTGCCCTTAAAAAAAAGCAAAACTGCAAATATTAATGTTATATCTACCAAATTATTAGCCCTCTTTAAATAAACCATAAACAGCCCCGGTTAGTTACATCATGTTGCCCAAGAATTATGTCTATTTATACAATAAATTTCTTTGATGTACCTTTTGAGACACCAACGTTTCTTGTAATTTGCAAGCATGATAATCTTATTGCAGATGTAGTATCAAATAATGACATTTTGGTGAACAAAATACTGTTTTCTAAAAGAAAGCTATTTTTTTGTCACTCATAAAAGATGTATCGTTCCGAAAAATGCTTTCGTTGTGAACATGAGATGCAGATCAGCAGAAATTCAAGTGTTTCTCGTGATTACGTTAAGACAGTTAATATAGTGTGTATCATGGCCAAATATTTCAAATTTTTTTTTTAATAAAAACTATGCATTTTGGAAAACTAATGTAAGATTTATATTCTGAACCCAAACTGGTGTATCCTAAAAACAATTCGCAAAAATTCCAATGCCTCGCTATTCTGCAGAATTACTAAATCGCCTATCATAAATATAACGCATATTTGTTCGAATCGTGGGAGGCACGAGATTTGAGGACCCAACAAACCTCACAAAAACATATTTTTTAATGCGTATATACATTAAATACTTGAAAATGTTCAATTTTTTAAATAGTTTCTTTGTCAACGGACAGATAAACTATTTTAGATGATCAACAGATGATCTAGAAATACTACTTTTGGAATTAAAATTATATGTGCTGGTGTATGAATCGCTTAGTCAATATTACACACGACACTGACAATTAAAAAAAAAGCAAAAAGTAAAAAGTTCTGTTCTATTCAATAATTTCAATTTCGATTGGTACATTATTTATTTTAAATCATTTACCCCGTTATTCGACCGATATTTCTACGCCACTGGCAGGAAGGATGTACTGATTATATTAATATTTTATTATTATAACTTTCAACAGATTTAACAAACGTTTTTCTTTTGTATCTACAAACTGCATATTTTGTTCGCAACAAAAATAAAATCTAGTGCACACAATTAACCATAAAATATTTAAGAAAATAACCAAAACACAAACCCAAAAAGAGTAGGTAAATACTTACATCGTAGCTGCTTTTTTCAATACTGCTTGTAATATTTAGCGACTGTTACACATTACAACAACTTCTATAATGACACAGCCACTTATCGCTGTATAATTTTAACCTAAACAGTAAATAAACAAAGCACCGGATCATTACTTACGTTACTTACTCATTTGTGCGATGTTGCCTTGTTTAATGTGCTATTTTCCGAGTAATTATAATTTTCCTAGTTTTAAAATTCCAATGGTCTGTGTCAGCTCATCAAAAAGGGAAACAAGGTTTAATAGTCTAGGTCATGGTTCATTTTTATTAAAAGGTTTTATTTAACTCCACCTGTTTGTTTGTTAACATATGTTCTTGCAATCAAAATTTCGACCAGTTCTAATTAAGCTGGAGCTTCGAAATTCTGCACACATGTATAAGTCTGGTAACAATGCAATATACAGGGTGACCCATTTATTTTGGGATCACCCTGTAAAATCTTTATTTAGGTTGTGTGCGATTTTCACAGTTTTTTATTTTTGATTATAGAGCTCGTTGAACTGCGTTTTTGGAGCAAAAGGCGCCAGATTTCTACAAAATCCAAGGCCTACTACGTCACCTTTTAGTAGTAAAGTTTTAGTACTTAATTCATATTAGCGATTTTTTTAGAAAAAATCTATGCACGCCTCTGGATTCACCATCCCTCAAAACGGGCCTGTACGAAATTCTGTCAAAATTTGTTAAATAATAACGTTTTTGTAGACATTATTAAAAATGCAAAATACGCATAATTTTCATAAATTTGTTCTAAAAGTTATGTAATCTATGAAATAAATATTAAATTAAAATTATAGAGTTTAATATGGTGTTATTATTATTCTTATGCCTAGTTTTAAAAAATAGAAACAACAAAACTGAAACAACACAAAACTAGAGAATTCCATAACAAAAACTACAAGTTTGTCGTCACTTTTACCAATCCACCATTTACTTCAATACACGTGTCAATCCTTTTACGTATATTCATAGTAACCTTTCGTATTTGTGCAGGAGTAATGTCTGCGCAGGCTTGCATTATCCTAGCTCGCCGTTTTTGTACAGTTTGTGGCCTCGATTTGCAAACTTTTTGTTTCAGTAAATCCTAAAGCAAAAAATCGAGTGGAGGCAAGTCTGGGGATCTCGACGGCCACACAATCAAAGGACTGTTCCGCCCTATCCAACGATTTTCAAAATGTTCATTTAGCCATCTTATTACCAAAACAGCGTTACGAACAGAACTTCCGTCTAACTAAAACTTTAAATTAAGGAGATTCTATAGTGGTAAATTATCTAATGAGATCGAAAACTCGTTCTCAAGCAAATTTAAAAACACCTTTGCATTCACATTACCCTCAGAGAAGAAAGGGCCTATTATATTGTTATTTACTATTCTGCACCAAACGTTAATTTTTTTTGCAAATACGGTCTCTTTGCGTTTATTAGGAATTTCGGATCGCTAAATAAAATTTCATTACATAATTAGGACTATTTAGATATTCCCCATGTAGCCAATAACAAAACTCTAATCGTCTTTCCTCATTTCCCACTTTCAATGTATGCAAAATTTTTGGCTTGTAAGCCTTTATTTTGTTTTTTTTTCAGGCATCTTCTAATGCTTTCTCTGGGTAGTTAAGGTTTAAACTCGCCATTCTAACACTAACGTGGGAGTTGTTAAAATATTCTACAATTTGGTCGTTATTCCTCAAAGAGTCGCGACGTCCATTACGCCTGGTTCTAAGCAAGTTTTTTGAAACACAACCTGTCTCATTGAAAACTTTATTAATGTACATTGCTTTGACTTACTCGTTACAAAGCATGCAGAGCCTCGATTCAGGGAGCAACTCATACAAACTTCGCTTGTCTTGTTTTGTTTAATTGTCTTGTCACTAATTTTCTTGTTAGTAATATGGTGAATTTTCTGTTAAAAGAAGTTGTCCATGTTTTATTATTTTCTATATTATGTAATAATATATGTAGTCCAAATGCTATTTTACTTTCAGAGTTGCCGTTTGTACGAAAAAGGTTTTTTGACTATATTCGGGACGGGTCTATGCTCATTCCTTACCAGGAGTTAAACGATGTCTATAGCTTTTTATTCAAACTTCACATCTGTCAAATGGCACTTTATCAACCATTCATTTCCTAAACGACAAACGAATGGAATTTTCCAATCAATGTGGAAATATGCTCAATTTGATACACACAGTATAAAATAGGTCTTTACTTCGAGAAGTATCATTAATTAAAAATAAATTAAAAATAAATGTAATTTACTAGTTTATCTGCGTTCATTAACTAAGCACAATAATGAGAATAGTACTTATCATTAGTAATATTAGTATGGTCATTGTCACTAATATATAGTCAGCAGTTAATTATCGTTTGAGTTGGTACAAATAATAATAATTTGATATGACATACTGTTTATTTCTAAAAGTCTTAATGTACCCCAAATAGTTCTTAAGAAAGATGCCAAATATCCATTGCTTTCAGAATTAAGTTTTTATTTTTAAATTCACAATTTTAAGATATTTCGACATCCGACAAATAATAAAGTTCTTTTAGAAGTTAAAATTTGGTAGTCAGTAGTCGCTTCCGTGATAAATTTTCGTATCTTTAAATCATAGCAATATTTATGTACCACGTACCTTTCACATGAAATCTCGCGGCAATATTTATAATTTAAGTAAATCATCTACTGGAATAAATTTCTTCTCACTAAATATAGTCTGAATATTATGGTGTGAATGTATTAGTGTATTTAGTGTATTTTTCGATGGGATAATAAGGATTTAAGTACCTAATACGTTAGAGATGAAAATTACTCTTTCAAGTGAAGTTTAAAATTAAGACATATGATAACTGATGTAGAAGACGTAAACAAATTGCTATGTTCCTAGGTCAATGACTGAGTATCTAAAAAAATGCTTGAAAGAGGCCGTAGACAAAATACGTCACTCAGAATTTCACCTTTCTGAACGCCCCCCCTCCCCCTTCGTCTCGATAGGTCACACTTTCAGCTACCCCCCCATAAACGATTTCTTGTGATTAAAAGTAACATACAGATGAATAATTTAAAATATTTCTTATGGCCACATAAGTAAATAAATAAGTGTATATAATCTGAAACATTAATTTTTGACTATCCACGTTTATTTACATGCAGGGTTGTCGACAGACATCTCAATAAAAATTTCTAACAGCGGGAGGGTGGTAAAGATTAAATATTTACCTCGATCGAAATTTTGAAGAGCGGGAGGAGGGGGGCGCTGATACTCCTTATAATTGAATATTTTCTTCAATCGAAATTTTGAAGATGTTATTCCTTAAAATTAAATATTAACTGAAAAACGGGGAGGCAGCAATTTCATATTCAGTTATTCAAAACTTATTGTTATTTCCATGAAACTAATCATTTAAAAGTATACCTCTCTCATTTCGCCTAATCCAAATGCTTCTCTAACTTCAAATAACACTCGGGCCCCTTAAAAATCTCCAATCCCGTGGGGAAACACCCCCCCCCCTCTCAACGGTCCTATTTACTGGCCTTTATTACTTGGGAATGACGTTCTATCGCAACGAAAATTTTTTTAAAATTGCCAAGTTAAGAGAAAAATTAAAATAAAATTGATTGACTGCGAACATCACATTTCCTTAGACTCCCCTCCCCATTGTCACATCTTGTCACGCTAAGCAATACCCCTCCCTCCCCCTTATTTGCGAACGTATTTTATGAACGGCCCCAAATGACGAATTGGCTTCTTTATGCCATCACATTGTCAGATTATTTGATTCATACATAATAATCGGTATTAACGACCTCTTATGTAACTATCATGAATGTTTAATAATTTAATTTTATTAAATTATTAAAAATAACATGAGCAAAATAATATACACCTTTCGAAAAATAGTATATTACTACATGAGCGTTTATAAAGAAGATGATATTTGGGCCCACAAGCCGTAAGCGAGTGAATAATGGTCATAATCGCGAATTTAATACCATGAATTTTCTACATCTATTAAACAAATAAATTAAACTTAAATTTGATAGCATTAATGCTCGTAAAAAGTTGAAAACGAAAACAAACAATATGGCGAGACACTTGGTTGTCACTGT
Organism: Stenurella melanura; assembly: GCA_963583905.1. NCBI lineage: Eukaryota > Metazoa > Arthropoda > Insecta > Coleoptera > Cerambycidae > Stenurella > Stenurella melanura. Next base: position 204,092,611 of record OY757309.1, read on the forward strand.
CAGCGAGTTGATTGTCAGCTACAGCAAGAGTTGATCGCAGTCAAGTTAAAATATCATTGGATCAGTGAAACAGTGATCCTTGAATTTGTATTTGTGGTTGGCCGGACATATTATGAATCAATAATTCACTACAGTGAATTATAGGTACGATTCTTCACCAAAAAATGCAAATAATTGTCATATAATTAAACAGGTGTAGAAAAAAGTTAAATTTGGGGAGAAAATAATAATATGACAACGTTTCAAATTGTTATAGTTCCCTAATTTAAAGAAAGACAAGTCTATCTCATGACATGATCCGCCATCTGTAGTTTACTAGCAGTACGACAATCGAGAGTGTACTATTCACATATTTTGTACACGTAAACTGCTAATGAAACAGTTAATTTTCGACCAACTACAACAGGTTACGCTTACAGCTTGTGACCTAGTATAATAAAGTTCATAATATAATTTATGCCATATTATTTGCAATAAGCGTTTTTCTTTTATATTTGTGTTTTTACCAATCCAGTTCTATTTACTGATTTAAGGATAACTTGGGCTAACAAATATCCTGCTTCTGTACTGTAGATCATCGGATATAAGATATAAGCTTAAGTTGCGGACATTACGGTTCTCCAATATAATTATAATTTTTTTATCGTTATTGAAAAAGGTTAATTATTAACCTCTTTTCTGGGTATAACCCTAGATAGTAATCTAAATTGGAGTCACAATATCGAAATACTGCCTGCAAAACTAAATAAAAGCTTTAATGTAATAAATTCTCCTTATAGTTTGGGGATAATCCAGTGACACTGGCAGGTTATTCATTAGGGTGAAGTGAAAAAATCTGTTTTTTTATTTTTAGTTTTAATAGGGAAAAAAGTTGTTACTATATCTTTGTTATTACCCTGATTTTTTAAAACGAAATCCGATATCTTCTGCCCCATACTCAACTTTAAAATAGATATGTAACCTGAGAAAAATTAAATGACACCAACCGGTGTGAAATGAGGTTAAAAGGCAGCTCTTTGTTTGATCAGGTAAAAATAATAAATTTAGAACTCACTACAAGGAGGTGGCTACTATGTGACTTCGATCCCATCTACCCCCTAACCACTTTAAGTTCCTATTGAGTAACATTTTCTCATGTTAAAGGCTGCCATTGCTGCTCTGAATTTAAAACTAACTTTAATAAAGCGATCTCGGCCTTCGGAACCGGTTTTTGAAGCTTCAGTCACTAACTTGACACAACTTTCCAGTGTCTGGGTATGATAAAAAGGGAATGATATCTACCAACTTTTTACTATTCATTCAGCTTTTAATTCTTTCTCACTATTTCTACATTTCCCTTCCATAGTCACTGACAGGCCGCCTGATGTTGAGAAAGAGAAATGTATTCGTACTGTTCTACATTTTGTACGATTCTGTGTCCTGTAGATAGAAAGGTACGGGCATATTTGTGGGTGTCCCTGCAAATAACACAGGTCTACAAAAAAAATAAAAAATCTGCAACACGGACTATACCTATCTTGCTTTAAGTATTTTGTGTGCTGAAACCGAATTTTCAGTTTAAGAAGCTTTCTACCTCGTAGGTTTCGAGTAAATCCCGGTTTCATTGTCAAAATAAGTTTTTTTGCCAAAAGGTCTCCAACATTAAGAATGGCAAAATGCCGCCCTCTCGGAATTTAAAATAAACTTGATATATTGGTTATAGGGGAAAAAAATAAGATAGTCACAGTCCAACCCCCTCCCCACTTCCACATGATTAAAACGTAGGTTATTTTGGTTCTTATTTTTTTTTTCTTAGGCTGTGTTTAAGCGAAAATTCGAAAAAAAAATCATGAAGGTAGTTGACTATATTATCTATTTTCGAATTTTTTTTCTAGGCCACTTAAGGTCACTAACCCCATTAAAAAAATTCTAAAAGGTTAAAAATAGAATTTTCCGCCAAAAAACGCAGGAGTAACATGATTTTTTTTGTCATATTATTCTAACTATCGAATGTTGTCTTCTGAAATATATCTTAAATGGCTTGGTTTGGTGCGCCATGCTTAAAATTCTATTTTTTAAGTTCTTTTAAAGGTTCTTTGAATTTTATAAGAACGGGGTTGAAGACAGCAAAAAAACTCAAACAACATTTTTTGTAGATATCTTTGAGACGAACAATCTGTTTTTTTGACTTTTATTCCTAGCATAAATACTCGCAAAGTTATGACCATTACAATTTTTTTTTTTCAATTTTCGGCCAAAAAACGCAGGTGTAACTGTAAACAACTAAAAATATCAACAAAACCAGAACTGCTGATCTGCACTTTGGCTGTGGATGCTTATGATTCAACAACTGGGAGTCAGTCAGCAAATGGCAACTGAAACATTCACAAGTGACCAATATTGATTAAAAATATAGTTATTTACTTTTATAGAATTCAATATAATAAATTCAATAGTTTCATAAATATAAATATTTACAATTATTTAACAAAGCAGCGGTGGGATTGGTCTGCTTGCCGCGATAGTGGTTCCTACAGTGTGTCTTTGTGTCCTAGTTTGTGAACTTTAGTGTCGCAAATATTATGTGCCTGGTATTTGGAAATGGGACAATGATTACACGTATGTTATACCTTTAAATTAAGTATTGTATTTGCTCCCTATCAAAGTACTTGCAATCTGATTAACGTATAATATCAGTTAGAAAATTAGGGTAAAACGCCTAGATGCTATAATCTTGTTGCCATTCATTATTGACGACTTGACGCTTTTCTGTGCTGTAACATAAACATTTTTTAAAACAGTCTCCTTATGTTTTGACTGATATTTATTAATTGATCAACTAGAGAACTCAGTTAACATTGAGCAATTCTATTTTTAGACTTTGGTTCATTCCATATTTCTCGATTTATAAGCAGTATTCTCAGTGCATTATTATTTATTTATTTTAAACATTGCTTGTCTCAAATTTTGTTTAAATACCTATTATATTGGGTGTCTTCAATAATTATTTAATTATTTAGTGTAATTAACGTAAAAATTATACTTAATTACCTAGTAAAATTAACGTACAAATTATACTGGGTGTTCCCAATAAGTGTTTGGTGTAATTAACGTATAAATTATACTTAATAATTTCTGCGATTTTGGGAAAATGGGGCGAACGAGAGCAAGGCCGACTTCTAGTAGTTCGAGCTCCAGTTCTAGTTCGAGCTCTAGCAGCGGGTATAATTATAGACGCAACAAAGAAAACCCAAGAAACAAACAAAGACTCGTGCTAAGCCCACTACGACTGGGAACAACGAAAGGCTAGCTGTTACGGATGTAAATGATGAGCCGTCAATGAAACAAAATTCTTTTGAAACAACTACAGATCAAAGGGTGGATTGGCTAGAATTTCTAATTGAAAAACTATTTCAAGAAAGATCGAGTGTTAATTTAGAACCACAGAAACTGGTTGCAAAGCCAGACTGTATTCCCAGATTTTCTCCTGGAAACTCGAATTTATCCTGTTCAAAATGAATCGAGAAAATCGAACAACTAGCAACAGTTAATAACTGGGATGGACATACTATTATTTTCCACATGCAAGGTCGATTACAGGGATTAACCCGAAAATGGTATGATAGTCTACCATCTTATCAGCTAAGTTGGGAAGAATGGAAAATTCTATTGTTGAAATCATTTCCTGATAATCATGATTTTGCAACGGTTCTTAGAAGTTTAGTAAATGGAAACAAACTACCTTCAGAGACATGGAAAGAATATTATTTTGATAAAATGGAGCTTATTAGTGCCCGTGAAATCCCTTGGAAACTAAGCTGTATTGTGTTTAATAGATGTGCATGAGAGATCCAACGATTCAAGCTGGTGCACAAGCAGGTAGACATGGTATACCTGATGATCTGTATGTGGAATATTTTTCAACACTTAATCCAGATGCTGCACGATCCTTCACGACGATAGAACGGTTTCAACAAAGGGGGTTTAAGCATACTCATATAATGAGAGCCCACTTCGGAGAATAGACGTAATGAGCAACGTTGCTACAATTGCAAAGAGAAGGGTTATTGTTCTAATAAATGTTCAAAGCTCAGATTAAGGTGCACGAATTGCAAACGTTTAGGTCATGTCGCTAAAGATTGTCGAAGATCAATAATGAATCAGATGAACCAGATAGTGATGCCAGTAATGGACCGACTATAATAACAGATACTTTGATTGTTGGATAAATGAAAAGCCCAGATGTGCACACGTGGTTTCAGGATGTGCGGGAGTATTAATACGAGAAAGAGATGCTACTCAGCTTGGATTAGAAAACTCCGTCAGTAACGTGATGATAGGTGATTATGGAGGATCCATAGCGAAGGTAATAGGAGAAACAGACGTCTTTCTTAAGGTGAAACGAGCAGAAGGTGCTGTGAAAGCATTAATCTTACCAAGTTTTGCTCAAGAAGTACCCGTCGTGATAAGGCAGACCTTCCTAAATCGACCTGAGGTTCTTACGATAGTCTTCGGGGAAACAGTGAGGTTGCTGTCTGCTGATGATGATGTAAACACCGTGTTAAATTTGCCACCAAATAAAATCCCTCTGTGGGTAAAGGAGAACGCCGTCATTCCACCAAAGACGGTTGCATTGGTTGTCGTGACATCGCGCAGCGTTACCGATAGAGATGTCTACATACTGGGAAATGAGTACTATGTAGATGAATGTATCACGAAAGGTGGACGGGTGTGTAACAATTACAAATATGTCTTAACGAGAATTTGAGGTAAACAGATCAAATTTTAGCTCAATGTATTACGTGTTTAGAAGATATATTCTTAAATTCGTATCCATTTACATTTTCCACTGCACTACGAAACAGTGTAACATTTATGGATGAGTTTAGATATGGTTTTGCACAAAATATCAGCAAATTAGCGAAAACCGTTATATTAAAAAAAAATGTTAATATATGTTCCGGATGATAAGCTCGTAATTTAATGACCATAACGTTTGACTCACAATGAACGAAAAGTTGTGAAAACTTGTAGATGATTTATTGGTAATGGTTATCTTATTCTTCTTGTTAAAAAGAAGAATGGCGAACAACGCATGTGTATGCTTTAACTCAAAAACGGTTAAAGATAAATTCCCGCTTCCTTATGTAGATGATTTTCTTGAAAGACTTAAGGATTGCAAATACTTCACAAGTTTATATTTTGTGAGTGGTTGCCAGCAAATTCAGTTGGAAGAATTGGCGATTCCCAAGATTGCTTTTGAAATTCCAGATGGATATTGTGAGTATACAAAGATGAGGTTTGGATTTTCTAACGCCCCGTCAGTTTTCCAAAGAACCCTTGATAAAATTTTGGGCAATTTATGACAGGGAAAAACATTGGCGTGCATGGATGATGTTGTGTTGCCATCACGAAGTTTCGACCTTGGATTTAGTAAAAAAAAAAGGTTTTAGAGTCCTTTAAGAAAGCTGATCTTACTTTACGTTAAAGCAAGTGCTACATTTTCAGGAAGAACGTTGAATGTCTGGATCACGAAATTAGCCATGATCAACTTAAACCAGGTAGCAGAAAAATAAAGCTTTACGACGATTCCCAGTACCTACTGACGTTCTTTCTATTAGACAATTTCTAGGATTGACAAGTTATTTTTGAAAATATATCAAGGATTTTGCCATAATTGCCGAACTTTTGACAATCTTAACGAAAAAAAGGCGTTAAATTCGAATAAGGTGACGAACAACGTAGAGTTTTCAAAACCCATAAGGAGAAACTGGTATCTAGATCTATATTTAGCTAAACTGAGTTGAGAACAGAAGTTCAAATGGTTACCTACGTCAAAATGAAGTACTTCAAGAATATTAGTTCAGTTACCACTTAACAACATGCTACGCTCAGTTATAGACTACTTCAGACACGATAAAGAAAGAACATAGATACCTTTCTCGTGAATTGGAGACGATGGCTGTAGTAAACACGAAGAAATTTAGGATATTTCTTATTGGAATTAAATTCAAAGTTGTCACAAACTGCTATGCAATTAGAGTGAATCTGAGCAAAAAGGATTTAATCCCAAGAATTGAGGAATGACAATACAGGAATAATTTTGAAGTAGAGTACCGCCCTGGGTATAGAATGTCACATGCGGACGCACTTAGTAGGAACCCGATTAGTAAAAATCCAGTTGAGGCCAATACCGCAGTTAACACAGTAAACATATATCAAGAGGATTGGATCCTCAATGCTCAGTTGGGTGATAAAATATGCAAATTCTCAATCGAAGTATTGACAAACCCTCCAAGAGATCGAGAGGATAACGAAATACGCCAAAATTATTGTTTGCTCAATAATAAACTGTACAAGATCTCTTTTAGTAAAAAGAAATGGGTTGTACCTAAAGATAGCAATGGTCAGACCAAAAGACATAGACGTACTATTTAACCATCCTTACCTCATTCCACGAATGATGAGAGCATGTGGAACGAATTGTTTCAAAGTGCGATAGGTTTGAATTCTACGATGAATTCGACCACTCGAAAGTCGCAATACGAATTGTTTGAAAGTGCGATAGGTTTGAATTCTACGATGAATTCGACCACTCGAAAGTCGCAATACGAATTGTTTCAAAGTGCGATAGGTTTGAATTCTACGATGAATTCGACCAATCGAAAGTCGCAATACGAATTGGTTCAAAGTACGATGCGGTTTGAGTTCTACGATGAATTTAACCACACGAAAGTCACTACACGAATCACGACTGTCTCTAAAGTGCGATGTAGGATTGCGTTCTATGATGAATTTGACCACCCGAAAGTCGCAATACGAATTGCTTCTGTTTGATAGTGCGATGATGTTTTAATTCTACAATGAATACGACCACTGAAGTCACCATACGTATTACGCTTTAAGTATGTGCCCAAGGGTGTTACTAACGCAATTCTGGATAAGGAAAATTCCGTAGAATCAACTCGAGACGAGAATCTGCTGACGACAAAAGAAAAGATCAAACACGTTGTTGTTCAAGAACAAGGCAAACGAAAAGCCGAAACACGTTGCTCAAAAGCAAGGCAAACGAAAAGCCGAAACACGTTGTTGCTCAAAAGCAAGGCAAACGAAAAGCCAAAACACGTTTTTGCTCAAGAGCAAGGCAAACGAAAAGCCGAAACACGTTGTTACTCAAAAGCAAGGCAAACGAAAAGCCGAAACACGTTGTTGCTCAAAAGCAAGGCAAACGAAAAGCCAAAACACGTTGTTGCTTAAAAGCAAGGTAAACGAAAAGTCGAAACACGTTGTTGCTCAAAGCAAGGCAAACGAAAAGCCGAGTTCGACAGACATCGATGTCTTGTAAGATGGTACCAAGATAGAGTAGAGACCAAGTATTGGTGCGCACCACTACGATAAGCAACTAAGGCAAAAGCCTAAAATTGGTTCCAAAGTATAGCGGACCATACGTTATTACGAAAACGTAAAACCACGATCATTATGTGGTAGATAACGTTCAAGGTACTTCCTGATCGCAGAGGAAGTATAAGGGAATCGTCTCCCTTGATAAGTTTAAGGCCTATAACGTTGAAGTCTGTTCACAAACGGAAAACGAACTTGACGAGAATAGTAGATAGAGCTCTAATCGTTACGATTTTGATTTAGGTTTTCCTGTATGGTAATGTATACATAATATGTTTTACTATTTTATCGTACGAATAATGATTAATGATTGTACTAACAAATAATTCTTGCAAGAATTTACGTTAACTTTACAGATTCTACGATGCAGAATATCGCAGAGTGTCCAGCAGCCACAAAGAATTTATTAACAGCATGTACGAGTATTTATTGAATTAGTAATTTGAGTTTGCTTTCACAGGGATCACGAATTACCGAAAAGAGGGCGGTTGATCCACGAGGACGTGGATATCAGTAGCGTGGCCGACTGTAAACAACTAAAAATATCAACAAAACCAGAACTGCTGATCTGCACTTTGGCTGTGGATGCTTATGATTCAACAACTGGGAGTCAGTCAGCAAATGGCAACTGAAACATTCACAAGTGACCAATATTGATTAAAAATATAGTTATTTACTTTTATAGAATTCAATATAATAAATTCAATAGTTTCATAAATATAAATATTTACAATGATTTAACATAACATGTTTTTTTTGTCATTTTGTTCTGACTACCGAATGTTACCTGTTACAATATATCTTAAATGGCTTGGTTTGGTACGTCATGCAAAAAAATCCATTTTCAATTTTTTTAAAGGTTTTTTGAATTTTACCAGAAGGGGGCTGAAGATAGCAAAAAAACTCAAATAACATTTTTTGTAGATTCTTTTTAGACGAATAATTTGCATCTTGATTTTCATTCCTAACATAAATACTCGCAAAGTGTCTGACCATTACAATTTTCCTTTTTACAATTTTCGGGCCAATTTAACTAATTTTATACTCTTTTTTCAATATACAAGAGATTGAGGTTAGTGAAAATATTTATACGACATTTTTTCGTGGCATCTTTGAAACAAATATTTTGATTTCTAATTCATTTTTTTTACAGTAAATGCGTTGAATGATAACCATTATCGATCGCTAATCAAATTCACTTTAATATATTAAAGACTTATATATAACATTTATCTACTTTTATTAGATTATATATTAATTAATCAACTACTTTTGAATATGTAATCGCATCCATAAACAAATCGCGTGATGTATTTATTATAACTCCCTAGTGATTTATTTTTGCACCAAAAACTTCATGCCGGTCCAATCGATGTAACGCGCAAAATGAAATAGAATAATTCATTATTTTGAGGGGAGGAAGGTGATTTGACATGTTTGGACGTTGTCTAACTGTTATATTAATATGTACTGTTATAATCATAGATAAAGTGTAGTATTCAACTTGCGATAATGTTAATAGCACACTTGATGATTTACAGCAAACTTCATCTGCGTGAGTTATTACTTACATTAACGCTCGTTAGATAATAAGTATACTATAAATAATGTAATTTAAACAACTAGTTTATTAAGTATTCAAAGTCATTAGACATATACTATCTTAATGTATCTAAATCTCATCGCTGTCCTGGTCTATAACTGGACACATTATCTAAATAATAAATATTGGATAACATTTCTGTGGGTTTCACAATTCTAGAAATATATCTAACGTGTGATAAATAATGCACTAAACTTGTTACATGTGAGCAACTACCAACTTTCCGTAATCCATTTGCACAATTGCAACAATAACCTTCAACGGCTTCAATAACGATTCTTTACTGTACTTAACATAACATTTATACTTTCTGGAGTTCATGTGTCGCGATTTAACTTCAACCTGATAATAATTTCCTTTAAAAATCTTAAAATAAGAGTGCCATTATCTTCAAGTATTTCTCCTAGATATGAAATCGTTTGCGAAAGCTGAATCGATCCACTGAAAAATACCTCAAGTTCTTCTGATGTCAATTCTGGGAGAACGAGAAGCTCAGTTGATGAATTGCTTTGAAATGGAACACTTTTTCTACCATAATTGTAAGAGGAAAAAACTTCTGACAAGGAATTAACTTCAACATTAATTGATTTCATTATTTTTACGATTAAGTCTACTGTTCCGTCTCCCGTATTCAAACGCTTACCAAACTCATTTCGTAAAAAACAGGCGATTTTACAGAAATCCCCAGCAAGAGGGGTCATATGAACTGTGAACTACCTTATTTTTATACCCCATAACCAATGTATCAAATTTATTTTGAATTCCGAGAGTGGGGGCATTTTGCCATTCTTAACGAGGGAGACCCCTTCGACGTAAAATGTAAAACGTAACAAAAATTACTATTCCCTATGTATTCTTGGACGAAGATTACGAATCTGTCCTAAAAAAGGGCGATCTGTCCTCTAAAGGGCAATAAAGGCCAAAAATGAGAAAAACTCAATTTTATTGAAAAAAGAAGTGCAAGGTATGTATGCATGTATGTACTTTTTAATGTTGAACACGAATCCGATGTTAAAAAAGGGCACTCTGCGCTCCAATGGACAATAAAGGACAAAGACTCAATTTTATCGGAAAGAGAAGTGCGAGATGTGTTTTCCTATGTACTTTTTAACCCGATGTTAAGACAGGACACTCTGCCCTCCAAAGGGCAATGAAGGGCAGAAAGGGCAAAACCTCAATTTCAATGAAAAAAGTAGCGCGAGACGTGTTTTCCTATGTACTTACTAAATACATTTTAGGTACGTCGAAATTTGACAAAAAAACATATTTTGACAATAAAAACCGGGATTTACTCGAAAATTATAGTACAGGCAATGAAGGCAAAATGTTGTGAAAACCTCGCAAAAATTAATAAAAGAATCATCTCTGGGATTTAAGTAGTTAATAACCTGTAGAATGGAATGGTGCATTCTTTGCACTTCCAAGTTCCAGGAAAATTCAAAAAAATTTGCAAAAACTTTTTGATTTTCGGTTTTTTTGCTCTAACGGCTAAAATAATGAAAATGCAGAAAAAAGTGAAACATTTTCTTTATAGGATTTTGCAAACAGTGGAAAGAAAAGCTATCTATGAGAACTAAAGGAAAAACTATATATAAAATTATTAATGAAATCTTTGCATTCTTTCGATAACCTGACTTCTGGTTATGCTAACAAGTAAAATTATGATGTGCCATTCTCATTTTAACACTAGCATCCAACCTAGTCCCCTACGGCTAAGCAGGCTAAACTAGTATCTACATGATCCCCTACGATATGTAAATTCAGTTAAAAATGAGAACAAAGGCCTGAAATTAATTTATTTACGTACCTTGTCTTTAAAAATTTTTTCATTCTAATGAATTACATTTTCATAAAATCTCATTCAGTTTCTTGGAAATGCTTAGCCTTTGAAACGTTTTTCGTCCTTATTGGGGACTCATCAGAAAAGCCTAAAGCCACTCATAACGATGTTCCATGCAAAACTAAGACATTTTCCATGAATGGTATAAAATAATTATAATTGACATTGACTGATAGGTGAAGATCTGTTGTTTTTTATCAGTCAATGTCAATTATAATTATTTTATACCATTCATGGAAAATGTCTTAGTTTTGCATGGAACATCGTTATGAGTGGCTTTAGGCTTTTCTGATGAGTCCCCAATAAGGACGAAAAACGTTTCAAAGTCTAAGCATTTCCAAGAAACTGAATGAGATTTTATGAAAATGTAATTCATTAGAATGAAAAAAATTTTAAAGACAAGGTACGTAAATAAATTAATTTCAGGCCTTTGTTCTCATTTTTAACTGAATTTACATATCGTAGGGGATCATGTAGATACTAGTTTAGCCTGCTTAGCCGTAGGGGACTAGGTTGGATGCTAGTGTTAAAATGAGAATGGTACATCATAATTTTACTTGTTAGCATAACCAGAAGTCAGGTTATCGAAAGAATGCAAAGATTTCATTAATAATTTTATATATAGTTTTTCCTTTAGTTCTCATAGATATCTTTTCTTTCCACTGTTTGCAAAATCCTATAAAGAAAATGTTTCATTACTATAAGCAAACAAATAATAAATAATTCACTTTTAAACATGCAGAAAAAAGTGTTCAACAAAATTTGTAGCTCGTCTCTTTCTCTACAAAATTGGTCTTTCACCACCAATTTTTGTCTTACTAAACCGTTTAGGAGATATATCCAGTTTTCCACTTATAGTTTTGAGCCGCTCCGAAATGCGCAGAAAATGAAAATTCTCTGGGAGTTTCGTACGACCGGACATATCGATCGATAATTATTACTATTCAGAGCCGCTAAAAAAAAATTAAAGCAACGTAAAATGTAGAGAAAAGTCTCAGCTTTAATGTTGAACTAATCACAAAATTCATACAAATTTGCATCATAGAGAAAGAATGTTAGAAGATGGCTTAGTGAACTTTATACAGTTGATTTATTCACATCTTTGAGTTTTTTGCATCCTGCCAATTTCTCCCGTAACAATGGGTGCTTTTTCACTGCATGGATTCGATTCCACGTACTTTAATCTATGCTTCGTGAAAATTTCATTGAAGAATGTTAAGAAACAAATAAGTTGAATATGTTTTACTCTATAATTGTGCATTTTCTAAACGTCTATGAATAATGTAGACAAATTCAAAAAGTACTGCGCGCATTTAAAAAACTCTAAAGTCATTCGAAAGAATATGTTTTATTGTACTTATAATCCAAAAATTAAGACTGTGCTATTCTTATTACTTAAGATATAGCGAATTGAACTCCAAAATTTCAAGGTGATTGATCGATGAGAAATATACCCTCTACTTTGATCGCAAGGCATATTTTTCCAACAAAAGTAATTGCAATAAAATGTTATTTGGATTAAAATTTCATTATATAAGAATATACAAGCAAAATTAATTATCATTCTAACGACTCCCGGCAAAGATATGAATAAATCTGTGGATCAACTGTACAAAGTTCACTCAGACATCATGTGACACTTTCACTCCTTGATAAAATTTTTCATGAATTTTGTGATTAGTTCCATATTAAAGCTGAGACTTTTCTCTACAATTCATGTTATTTTAATTTTTTTTAGGGGCTCTGAATAGTAAGAGTTATCGATCGATGGGCCCGGTCGTATGAAACTCCTGGAGAATTCTAATTTTTCGCGCATTTCGAAGCGGCTTAAAACTATAAGTGGAAAACTCGATTTATTTTCTAAACGTCTTAAATAAGACAAAAATTTGTAAAGACCTTTTTCTGTAGAGAAAAAGACGAGCTACAACTTTTGTTGGGAACTTCTTTCTCTATTTTCATTATATTGGCCGCTGGAACAAAAAAACCGAAAATCGAAAAGTTTTTCCAAATTTTATTAAATTTTCCCGGAACTTGGAAGTGCAAAGAATGCATCATGTCATTCTCCAGGTTATTACCTACTTAAATCCCAGAGATGATCCTTTTATTAATTTTTGTTGCCTAAATTGATAATTTGCCTGTATTGCTACGCGGTAGAATGTCTTTTAAATTGAAAATTCGGTTTTAGCACACAAAAATACTTAAGGCACAAATGGTTTAATTTTTGGAGCAGATTCTTTTTTTTTTTTGAAGACCTGTGTAATTCTGGTATATTTACCTTACCGTATTATCTAGGTGATGCTAATTTAATTATTTGATTTCTTTTTTCTAAATTATGAACTTCCATTTTCAGGAGAGGGCTGGAACCTTCGGTGTAAAGCTGCTTCCGGACGCGTAGTTTCCTCCAACAACAAAACTCTTGAACAGAACGCACGAATCATTTAATCATCACTACATTAGCATCATCGGTAGATGATTAAAACCAGTTTTAATTATATCCAGATGATGCCAACGTGGTTGGCGAAACGTGCGCGTCGAGTGTTCTATTCAAGGGTTTTGGTGTTGGTGGAAACTACGTCTCCAGAGGCAGCTTTAATTTAGCTTGGAGACAAATTGAATTTTAAGTTTGTAAAACTCACCTGCAGTGTTTCTCAGAGCACAATGAACAATGGCGCTACAGTGCTGTGTGATGGACAAACACAAGCTACATAATTGTTGCTCGTCGGAAATAGTCGTATCTCTAATCGATTCCTGCTAATGGATGCTAGTCAACTGGATGTATTACACTCGTGTTCGTATTTGGATAGACCGATCTGTGTGTCAATATAAATCTTTTTCGTTCGTTGCATGAAAATTATGTAAAATTTTCATTTATTCATAGAATACAAAATACAATAGCTTTATAATAGTTCTGTTATGTTAGAATATTTTTTAAGTGGAGTTTTTATTTAAAATTTCTGATTTCACAGTTTTACTAAGTTCAATGTTCCTAATTTTGAAAATACATGATAGATGATGTTACATCTGATGAACAAACTTTAATAAAAGAAAATTAAGATGTTGATGATGAAAATTAATGTCAAACAAAGAAAACTCTTAATAATTTTATCTCATTTCTATTCATTTTTTTAAAATATTTTTAAAAATCATATAAAATATGATAAAATTTACAACATATATTAAACGGTTTTAAACCAAAAAAATATTTAAAAAATAGGACTACAAATTTTAATTTTAATATCATTTTACCCAAAAACTATTCGTTGTAAATAGTATCAGACTTCTTTTCTGAAAATCCTCTTCTTTCCTCCTTAAAAAGAGTAGTTTGCTTTTAGCTCGGTCAATATTTCTCGAGACATTTAAGAAATACAATAGAGATTATTCAAAACTTAAGCTCCATTATTGAAAGAAGTTCCCCCTATAATAACATAATTTTTGTTTAAATAATATACCTTGAAAATAAAGTGTACCAACTTTCAGCCATTCTGTTTGCTCCGAAGTTCGATCCTACTATCGTCTTTAATAACTGGCCTAAAAGTATTTTATCAAAAGCCGGGCTATATTTACCATGTTCCTTGGAAACTGAAAATAAACCATTTCTACGATCGATTTAGGCAATAAAAAGGCTAAATCCACGTTTTTTTCGGAAAATCAGGAGATTCTTTTATTGTCTATATGATTTTCCATAACTTTTGATTGCGCGGTATTTGCCGGCAATTGTTGTAAACGATGTTTTTGTTTAGAAGTGAATTATTTTTTGTTTGCTTATAATTATAACGAAACATATTCGTTATAATAATATAATGTTTTTGTTGTTAACTTGTTAACTTATTAAATTTCCACCAAAGTTTACAAAAATTATTTATTCGTAATTTGATGGAAACTAACAACTACTTATTCCAGTCAATTTATTTAAAAAACTCATATTTTCCGAGGTACAGATGTTTGAAATTTTTCAGAAAGGGGGAAAGGGAAATCAAAATTGTTAATAAAAAAATCTGAGGAAATTCAGATAAATTTACTTTTTTAATATAAATCTATTTTTTCTCATCGACTTTTTTATGAAATGCGAATCTACAAAGTTTTCTCGAAAAAACCTATTAAAATAAAAACTCTATGGGTGAAAATCATTGATAAAAATGTTTTTAATAATCTGACAAAATTAAGAAAGGAGAATGTAGTGTAAAATGTCGTCGAGTTCGCACGTGGGTTCGCAGAGCTCTCCGAATATATTTTATAAATGTTGCAAAACAAAAATTATTACCCACTATGTATGTGTAAACTTTTTAATGGTATTTCACAAGTGCTGCATCCCAAAAGTTAAATCTCAGATTCGCTTTGTTGGACAAAATAAAATCATTTGCTGCGAGGAGCAAAAAGCAAGATCAGATGCAACCACTGAAGAAATAATGGAAGATTTGGAAAAAACTATCAGAGAAGTCTCTATAGATGGGGAAACTAAAGATAATTACATAAAAAAGTTAAAAGCCGAAAACAATACATTTGTAAATGAGGCATTAGAAAGAGAAGAAGATATGAACGAGCAAATACAAAAGCAAGAAAAAATTGTTCAAGAATTAAAAGAACAACTGTATGAACTACAAAAAGTAAATAAATTATCGGCAATAAAAGGAATAAAAAATACGAGTACACAGACGATTATAAATTGTAAAAATGCGTCTACTCTCACTCAGACAGACATTACAGGGCGAGTCAATATAAGGCAAAATTCCTCTCAAGTGGAGAAATACATTAATTATGAGTCATTAAGAATAGTGCCAACAGACAAACAACAAGAAAGCCAAAATGATTATAAAAAGAAGATACTTATTCTCAGTGATGAATGTAAATAAAAATATAATGCATAGAATAGAGTCACCTGACTTTAAAGTTGAAACTGTTATTAAACCTGGAGCTGACTTCCAAAAAGTGATTGAAGACATAGAGGCCTTAACCTCCACATATTCACCACAAGACCATGTAATCATTATTGCAGGTTCTAATAACTTCAACACATACAAAAAGTATCCGCTATTTAGAGATATCTGCGATAAAATAAAAAGGTGTGCTAACTTAAATGTAATACTTGCTACAGTGGCGTACGGAAGAAATTATAATACAAATAAATTCATTTTTAAGTTTAATGAAAAGTTAAAAGAGTTTGTTACTAAACTAAATCACTATGTGCCTGGAAATATAGCTATCCTAGATGTAAACAAAGGTCTTAAACAGTGCCTAACTAAAAGTGAAATAAGTGGTGAAATTGTTAAAATTATCAAAAAGAAAAAGGAACCGAAAAACTTGATATTTGTTAATTTAGTTAACTCGGTGGTTTCTGATAACCCCCCAATCATCGTGATAGATGAGGATGTGCCACAAGTGTGTGCAAGGGAGAACGATGTTGCCACATCTCTTTTGGAGGAAATTTCCATGGCTACTTTAGAAAGCAACAAGTCTGATGTAATTTCAAGCGATGTCAGTAGTATAAATAAAAGTGTGAGTAATTTTTTATATCCCAGACTTTCACAAATAAATGTAATGTGAAGTCTGATTTAATTACAATTGCACACGTAAACGTACAAAGCTTAACGAATAAACTCAATGAGGTTGAGTTATTTAGTAATGACAAAAATGTTGATATCTTATGTATATCCGAACATTGGATCTCAGATGTTGATATTAATCACATCTACCTACGTAGCTTTAATCTTGGTGTTTGTTTTGCTCGTCGAAATCATATCCATGGAGGATCCGTGATCTTTGTTAGAAAGGAGTTAAATTTCTGCAAGGACAGCACATTTAACACGTATTCAGTAGAGTGCCACATCGAGATGTGTGCAATATCCTTTTCTAGTCAAAATATTAGTACTGTAGTATGTTGCATTTATAGGCCTCCAAATGGAGACGTAAAAATTTTCTTTAAAAATTTAACAGCTGCATTAGATTAATGCAACCAAAAGATATGACTTTCTGGTACTTTGTGGAGATCTTAATATTAATATGCTTGACAAGTCTCTGAATACAAAAATACTATGTGACTTGTTTGAATCTTATCAATTGAATGTCACTACAAATGAGCCGACACGAATCTTTAAAAATATAAATGGACACATAAGTTCCTCTTCATTAGATTACCTAGTAACAAATATATCATATTTTAAATATAATGTTGAGCTATATAATCCTTTGATAGCAGATCACATGGCTCATATACTCTCACTAAACACTGGATTTAGTAATGAAGTCAAAACAATAGATAAGTATAGCAAAAAAAGAATCATAGGGGCAGAGAATATACAAGAATTAAACTGGCGGTTGAGTATGATAAACTGGGACTACTTATACTACTCAGATGTAAAAAATGCTTTCAGTTTATTTATTGAAGATGTAACTTGGTGCCTAAACGTGTCCTGCCCTCTTATATATAATAATAATAAAAATAAAACAAATAATGCTCCAAAAAATAAACCATGGATAACAAACGATCTGATATTAGAAGGTCAGAAACTTAGATATATATACAACAACATAAAAAATAGCAGGGACCAAGGCGATTTACTTGAATATAAACAAAACAAGAAGGCACACAGAAAAAATATTAAAACGGCGAAGCAAAACTTTTACAGACTTAAAATAAGCAATGCGGAAAATAATTCCAAAGAAACTTGGAAAATAATAAACTACAGACTTGGTAAAACTATATCGGCTAAAAAATCTATCAGCCTAAAAATTGGGGAAGATATTATAACAGATCAAAAATCGGTGTCAAATAGGTTTGCTTCTTATTTTTCTACAGTAGCATCAAATTCCATAGAGAGTAACTTTGGCTATAATATATCTTTACCACACACTTTATCTGCCTGTAACAATAACTCCATTTATTCTTATGAGGTATCTAAATCTGAACTCTTGGATGTTATCAGAGAGTTAAAAAATAAGAAATCGGCCGGGTTAGACGGATTGACTGTGTCTATTTTAAAGAGCATTTCGTTAAATATTGTTGATCAGTTCCTGTATCTTATTAATAAATCAATCCTCGAAGGTTACTTTCCTTTTGAATATAAAACTTCCTCCGTAATCCCAGCATTCAAACAAGGTAATGAGAATGATATTGCAAATTATCGTCAAATCACCTTAGTGTGTGTAATGTCCAAAGTTATTGAAAAACTTGTATCAAATAGAATCATGTTATATTTAGACAAGAATGATATCCTGACCGAATACCAGTATGGATTCAGACCAGGAAGATCGATAGAGAGTGCAACTGCTAAATTGTTTGATTTTATCTATCGTGAAATTGATAACGGTAAGTATGTAGTGTCGATCCAATTTGATCTCTCAAGAGCATTTGACTCTGTAAACAATGATATACTTCTTAGTAAACTAGAAACTATAGGAATAAGGGGAAAGTTATTAAACTGGATAAATTCATATATGGAAAACAGAAAATTCATAGTAAAATATGATGAGGCTGAATCCGATGTATATGATGTCATGTTAGGTGTCCCCCAAGGATCAATACTGGGACCATTGTTATTTGCTATATATATATAAACGATCTTCCTCGTCATATAAAAAACGGCTTCTCAGTCATGTATGCGGATGACACAACTGTTTCTGTATCTGCTATAAATAGTGTTGATCTACAGGCAGCTATTGACAGTGTTGTTGACGATATGAATGAATGGTGCAATAGAAATAAACTAATACTAAATGAAAAAAAACGGTATTTCTAAATTTCAACCCAAGAAAAATTATCTCATTAAATTCGTTACCTCTAAGCGCCACTTCCAAATTCTTAGGAACATATATAGATAGCTCATTGTCATGGGAACCTCAGGGTAATCACGTATGCAGCAAATTAAATAAGGCATATTTTGCAATACTGCAACTAAAAGACACTCTAAGTGAGGAGGGACTTATGGATGTTTATTATGCCCTAGCATACTCTCACTTGTCACTAAATATATGTATCTGGGGGAGGTCTAACCAGTTATATAGAATGTTTGTATCACAGAAACGGATTATAAGGCTGACATTTAATCTAAATTATAGAGAAAGTTGCAAAAGCACGTTCATGTCAAAGAAGATCCTAACTGTACCCTGCATCTACATATACAAATGCTTAACATACGCAAAAACAAACTTGCAGGAATTTAAAACTCTTGATGATAGCCACACTTACAATACGAGACACGGGAGGCTTCTATCGATTCCACGGCACAAAACAACTAAGTTTAAAGAATCTCTCCACTATAATAGCATAATACTGTATAATAGCCTCCCTGAAAACGTCAAAAAGTTGCACGTATCCAAATTTGAAATTCAAATAAAAAAAATACTTTTAGAAAGAGCCTATTATAATGTTGAGGAATTTTTAGCTTACTGATTATGATTATGAATTATAATCTAGAGTGTAATGTAATAATGGTTGATTAGTCGTTATATATTAGATTACCTATTATTTTTAAACAAGTGTAAATTAGACCATTACAGGCTTTGATATAGTTTAGTTAGTGTGCGATGTCCTACATAAGAACTCGATATACATTTTTATTATCTGTTCCTCTTTCTCTTTTGTAAATAATTCTTAACTACAACATTATATATTTTAATATAGATAATAGTTGTTGTGTGATGTCTTATACAATAACTGTGTAGTGTATATTTCGAAAGTGGTATATGTAATCTACACTTAAATCTTTGTTCTCTTTTTATACTTGTTTTATACATTATAAACTGCTCTTGTACCTGACTTACCATATGTACATAAACTGTATTCTACATGGTGAATAAATATGTCTATGTCTATGTCAAAGTATTTTTAACATTTTAATATTCTTATTTGTTCCATGAAAATGCATATTTTTCGAGCTATGAGGGTTTGATGTTCAAAGAAATTATTATTATTTTGAAAATCGATGTCTTATAGATTGTAACGTGCGGAATGCGCAATAGCATCCTTCGTTACATTTTCTAACAATTATTAGAAAAATTTTAATAATCAAACATTTTATTCTCCTATGCTCTGGTACTATAACGAACATTTCTGGACAGATGAGAGGTTGGTAGTAACTAATGCTTACGCATCAGTATATTAAACAGCGCACGCTCGATAATATTCAAATTAAATTAAATAAATAGATCAAACTGACTGAAAAATGAAGTTGAGTCGAGTATTTATAATAAAGTCGGATAGTCACATGAAACGTAGAACTATCAGTAACAATATAGATCATTTGGCAAATTAATATTTCACTAAAATAAAGAAAACTACTTTTTGAGGCGGAGACACGTTACTGTCGGTCCGAAACATATGTCACAATACACCGCGTCAGACTAAATTCGCTCTCTTTCACTCGAGCCGTCCTTCGAGGTGGACGTAATAGAAATTTTGTAAGACCCTAACGGGGATATTGGTAGAGAGGAACCTTATAGACGTATAAGGTAATAGTTAAATAATTATATATTGTTAAATACCATCTAACATTTAAACATATTGTTTTAGGTTCTTTCTTTCTTTCGTTCTTTCTTTCCTTCTTTTATTTCTATATAATTACAAATTTCATTTCCACGTCGAAGTGATCTTAATGTTACACCTTTGCTGTAAGAAAAATTATCTACGTTCTATGTTGATACTACGTTTTTATATACGTTTTCTGGAGAACTTTTTGGGATAAGAATACTATGTTTACCTTTATTATGAAATTTTCGACACAACATCTATTTAAGATTTTCTATCAAGCATACGAAAACCTGGGCGAAGAAATTATTTATGTAATTCGAGCATAGCACGCCTCTACGATTTCATAACCTTCAAAGTGGAATGGTACGACATGTGACATCCCGCTAGAGCAAAATGGAGATCATGAACCATTTAACTGCCCAACGGTTATAATCTATTATCATCGGAGGACAGGGGCATACCTAGGAATTTCCCTCATCAGGATATTATAATAAAAGATAAGTACCTTTGATTATTACCTGTAAAAGGGATTATTTTCGCATATCTAGTGCTACACATTAATTCGTAGTCCCTCATATCTTAAATCCGTTGTTACAAATATTTCGTCGTAGTTATTTATATCTTAAATTCGCTGTAACAAATATTTCTTCGTAGTATCGATTTCTTGTATTCAACGTTTAACGTAATCGTAGTTGTTTGATAACATGATATTTTTTTGAATTTTGCCAGTATCGCAAATTCGCTGTGTCAAAGTACTTTTGTTTTAGATGTGTCTCAGTGGTTAGGCACGTCAGTTATTGCACATAATACGCGTCGTGTGATCTGATATTTCCTAGATTTGACTCGTCAAGTCGCATCACTTATGTGGATTATTTATTTAAAGGAATTCGGATGTTCGGGGCGCGGTGAGATGTGTATTATCTTTTGTGGTTATATAACTTGGGGTGTCCCGTATTTTATTTGCTAGAGATGAGTTCTAGTATTATTTTTTATGGTTATATAACTTGGGGTGTCCCGTTTTCGAGTATTTGGCATTACGTAGCGGGGAGGCTATATACTGGTAGGCTCAAATAAATATCAGGTTCGAGTGAAATAGCATATCTTTTATTAGGTTAAGTTTTATTATCTTTGTAATATATTTTGTGTCGCAATTTTAGTAAATCTAATGGGTGTCTTTTGTGTTGCACTTTAGTATATCTAGTGCTGTAATATAGTTTGTTTGTCGGATCGTTTGCGAGATACCTTTGTATTATAGTTCGGTTTAAATCTCGTAAATGTTCATATCTTTTGTAATATATGATTTTTAGTATTGAGGTAAAGTTACGAGATGTATCTTTTGTAATATAGTTTTTTTATCTCGTAAACACCTCAAGTTTATCTTGCTGTTGAGCAATATGTAATATAGTATATCTTGTAATATAGTTTACCTTGTACATATTTTGGTGATATTTTGCTATACAGTATCGCTGATGCTGTGATAGCTCATTGTTTTTGTAATGTAATATTTTGTAATATAGTTCTATTGTACATATGTAACTTTTGTCTTTGGTTTATCTTTATCTTCAATTTTCCTTGATTACACTCAGTAATCAATGGCGCCCAAGCCTTGAACTCCATGCCCTTTAGCTCTCCGTATCTTTACTGTGCTAGCCAGGTTACACCAGTGACGCTAACCACGTCGCTCGTAGGGTGGCCCACACTTGAACACTTGGGCAAAATTTTAACATCGGGTGAAAAACTTCTTTTCTTAGCCACAAGATCGGAAAATATGCATTTCCATGAAACATAATAAGAATATTAAAATGCTGAGAAGACTTTGTTCTCCTTGCTTCATTTTGTCAGATATTATTAAAAACATTTTTTACTAATGATTTTCCCCATCAGAGTTTTTATTTTTATAGGTTTTTCCTAGAAAACTTTGCGTATTTGCGTTTCATAGAAAAGTCGATGAGGAAAAAGGTTTGTATTAAAAAAATAAACTTAACTGCACTTTTTCAGATTTTCTCTTAATAATTTTGATTTTCCCTCCCTCCCCTTTTGGAAAACTTCAAACATCTCTATCTCGGAATAGAAGTTAACCAGTTAACAACAAAAATTGTTCATAACAATTGTGCAGTCAATGCCACGCAATCAAAAGTTATAGAAAATTATATGGAGAATAAAAGAAACTCATGACAATAGTTTTTGTGGAAATTCCTCTTTTCCGAAAAAATCGTGGTTCAAACGATAGACCGACTGTACTACATGTGTAGAGGCAGAAAATTAGATGATTTTCAGAATAAACTGATTTTTAATTAGCAACCCCTACGTATAACAATTTAACTGCTATCATTACGAACGTAACTAAGTAAAACTTTACGTTCCAACGAATTTAATGTAAAAGGCACATATGGTTAACTCGTAAGGTGAGGAATGGGATTACTGGATGGAAATAAAACAATTGTTGAAAATACAATGTATATAATGTGCTATTGACGTTAACTTTACAATGAATGTAAGCGTATTCAGTAAAGATTCTTCCACTCTGTTAAAGATAAATAATGACTGGTTCGTGCATGTATGCCAAATGTACATTACTGAAAATATCTAGTTGTACAATTTTTATATATTTTATCCTAATTGATATTCTAACAATATTTCATAATTTGTAAATAACATTATTCTATCTAGATTATAAGCAAAAACTCTGAGAACTATTAAACAATGTATGTACAATATACCAATAGAATTATATAAAAAGTATTTAGGATATATGTACGTTTTATATCTATAAATGACATGATATCCTCAAATAAAGCAATAGTACCAAAGCATCTTGGTCTTAAATTGTAATCGAAACCCATCTCGACATCGCCCTAGAAAAATATATACTCCACTTATTTTAGATATGTTTAATAAGTGTACCTACGTCACGAAATATTGGACCACACCGCAGTCTTTATTCTAAAAGTTATAGCTCATAGCGCTAGACATCACACATCGAGTGACTTCGATATGTACACAAACTAGCAAACTGGACGGTTTACACTAATCTACAAAAGCAAATCTATGATTTCCTCGATTTTTTTCTTAAAGCTCCCATAGCAATGACGTCAGCGTTCAGTAATCTGTTCGCTTGGATACGCCTTAAAAATGTATATAATAAACCTTAAATGCTCGATCCGCATAATCATCCAACCATAAATTGTGTATTTGGTGCAATGGAATGTATACCACGGGTGGTGTAAGTAAACAGGTTTTCTTCATCAGCGTTGTGAAAATCGTCTAATATTTCTGGTAAAGTAATGAAATCCAAAGAATTAAGCATTACCCAAAAGCATTATCATTAAGTATTATGAATCATCTTGGATTTATTGGTTTAACAAAGAATTGATCCTGAATATTATAACTGGCAGATGTGAACTGTATTTTAGACAAATTCTTTACCTAGGATTTGTTTAAAATACAGATTGTGAGGGCTTGAAAATGCTCTCAAATTAACAATCTTATATAAGTATCAATACCTTCTACTGAGTAGATACCGTGCGTGTAGTGACGGGCTAGGTATAGGGAGTAAGAATTGAAATATCGCATGTGCTAGTCGGCAATGAATAACTACAGCTGGGATACTTTAGTCAAAGATTAAAGAATTAACAAAATAGGTCCGCCGACGAAAAACCTCTTATCTTTTAGCAATGGCGCCATTAACCTCGACATTTACATTGGAGTTATGGAACAGTTGCCACAATGTGTCACACGGAAACGGCAAAATAAGAGAGAGATGCTAATAGTGAAGAAACGACAACGCTGTCCTAATAGAACGACCGAACTCAGCTGACTGTCAGAACCCAAGGTCACTAAAGAAACCGGTTGCTTTGTAACATACGTCACATGAAGCCTTCAGTATTTCTATGCTCATGTATTAGGTATCTCTTTAATTAGAATAGAATTATTCATTTACAGATTAATTTTGAAAATTTTTCTATAATTTATTTTATAAATTGAAGAAAAGACAGCCACACGCAGCTGTCATCGAGGCCTATACGTGACGTAGCACTTGCTGATTCTAATGAGCCAATCTGTGTTTTACTAAGCTGGGTGAAATTGATTCAATGCGTACCCGACAAATTCCGAAACTGTTTCCGTTGGACGTCGTGTCCCTTTTAATTTGGAGTTAACAACGATCTTCGTCTGTTTCGTCTTCCCTGTCTGACTGTCTTTAGTGGTCGCATGCCGTCGCGTAGGGCGAGTTTGCTGTTGTTGGGTCATATCTCTCGTACTACATGAGTATACATACCTAGCCCGCCGCTACACACACGGTATACAGATAAAGCGACATGAACAAACGTATTCGCTTTTTGGGAAGACCGAGTCGGGCGTGCAGTATATTCACAAAAGTGAATGTTCCCAAAAAATGAATCATTGGAAAATAGCTTTATACAAAAATTTAATTTCAGAATATTAAAAATATATATATCCTGAGCGGCGGAAGTTCTTCTTCGCAAACGTATTTGTTAAATGGCACCATAAATTGAAAGTATTATCTTATACGTGGACAGATCACCTTAAGTTTGCCATGCTCAGTACTTCCTGGAAGGACGAAATTTACAGGACAAATTAAAGTAAAGGGTTGCTTTGCGAATAAATCTCAATCAAATTAAAGGTCCGGGATTTATAAAATCATTTGTAAACAATGTAATTTGAAGTACTTTGGACAAACGAAATGTCCGATTGTGACTAGATTTAATTATTATATAACTCATCCCAAATAAGAAACAACTGAAAAATCTAGTAGTGATCAACTTGCTATTTAGTGTAGACAAACTGCATTTCTGACTAAAAAGTTTACCGAATGAGTGGATTTTTACAAAGATTTCTGGATCTTCTTCGTATATCTAGATCAAACTCCACAAAAAAAAAATTGCTGCCATTGCCCCGCAATTTTTTTAAACAATTAATTTGTTGCTGCTTGGTTGACTACCAAAATTTACAAAAAACAAAATATAATTTTAGACAACTTGTCGAAAAATAACAACTTTTTACTCTTGTAAAAATTTCTAAAAAATGCTATTTTCCGGCGACATTCTTCAAAAATTTGATCTCTTGTAATTTTTTTGTGACGTGCATATTTTTCGACTTTTCAACAGTTTTTCACAACCAAAAGCACATTTTTAATCGTTTTTGATCATAAAAAACTGTTGAAAACTCGGAAAATATGCATGTTACAAAAATATTACAAGAGACCAAAATTTTAAAGAATATCTTCCTATATGTCTGAATTTTTCCAGATTTTTAAATTTCACGGTTTACGAGATTTTCCATTTTCCGATAAGGGCCATTTTTTCAGACAGAATGCACATTAGAATAAAGTCGTTAAGGAAAAAAGTCTTATATTTCAATAATACATTCACTAGAATTTTTGTGGATTTTTTTCGTCACTTTTTATTCCCCCTCCCCCCTTTTGGAAAAATTCGAACCGCCATATCTCTGAAAATACGCATTTTCCGTAAATTTTACAAGAATAAAAAGTTGTTATTTTTTGTAAATTTACCTAAAAATACATTTTGTTTTTTAAATTTACCTAAATTTTGGTAATTAACAAATGAAGAACAAAATCATTGTTTAAAAAAATTGTGGGGCAATAGCGGCAAAATTATTTTTGTGGAGTTTGATCTAGACATTAGTACGAACAGAATCCATAAAGTTTCGTGAAAATCTATTTATTCGGTAAACTTTTTCAAGTTTAGGTCGATTTACGTCTAATTCGCCTACACTAATTGATAACAATCATAGGACAGACATCAATAATTTAAGGTTAATTGGGAATGTAGTACTTAAGTAAATAGACAACCGTCTGCTTTTGAAAAGTTAGGAATTTCAAAATGTAAGAAGAGTATGAATAGTGATAAAGGTCTTATTCCGTGGCCTGTATGGGTTACTAGGTCACGGCTTGTCGAGCAGAGATAGAATACAGGTGGAGATGACAAGAATCATTGAATCAGGACTATAATTTAATATAACTACAGCATACATTGTCAAATTTATTTTATTTTGATCATCCCAGATGATGCAGACGTTGTTGGCGGAACGTACCACAAGTATAGTATCTGAATGTAGTGATGGAGTATTTCGACTTAACAACTTTGAATTCCAGCTTAACAATTATGAATTCGGACTTAACAATTATGAGTTCTGATTTAACAATTATTAGCTCTGATTTATCAATTGTGAATTTCGAGTTAGCACTTATATTTTTTTCACTATTTCTTCTGTTTTGAGCTACTTAGAAATTTAAACATTTTTGTTTACCCGAAAGTAGGTTGAAAATCGCCTACTGTGCGTCCCTCCCCCGCGCCCTGATTTTGTGAGATATATGCGTTTTTATTTCTGTTCTCTTACGAAATGAAAATTGTAATTTACAAAGATTTAATCAAATTTTATTAATTTGGTTTGCGATAAGCGGCAGTAACTGTATTATTTGCGACGCAATAGTTCTTGAGAAACATCTATTTGAAAATTGAATGAGACATTGAGTCTAGCGCTCCAAAACTGGAACATTGAGAAAATATATGTCTTCGTCGTAAACGAAAACAGCATAGTCGTTAACGTTCGCAAACGATTGTAAAAATAAGTTTGTCGATATATCAATTTTGGAGTGCAAACCTCAATTTTTCACACATTTTCGAGCAGGCGTTGCTCAAAGACTATTGCATGGCAAACGATCAAATTATAGTTGCCTCCATTTGTTTTATGCACATAAAAATCGGCCATCAAAATATCAAAGTTGGTGCTATTACCTGCTGACAAGAGTACTACAGAGCCGTACTTTAAATATTTGCGTATTAGAACGAACAAAATAATACCAGTGTTTAAAAGTCGTGTTGGCGGTAGAAACTTAACAACGTTTCTGGCAAATTAAATAATCTTACTCTGTTTTGCGTCAAGATAAGAATAATTATGCATCGGTGGATGCATTGCCCATCCTCTGCGACACTGACTGATAAATTCAAAGTACGGCTCTGTTTATCTGTTACCTGGGTATGCCGATCTAGTTAGGGGTGATTCGCTAAACTATATCACAAGAGTGAGAAATCATAATTAACAGAGGCGTGTTCCATTTATTTTTTATTGTAATCATGCCAAAACACATTTTATATAAAAGTAATGATGTTTTATATACTAAGTAACACATTATATTTATTATTTATTTTAATACAGTACAGAAAAATAAATCATGCTCCGGTCTCCCCTTACATTAGCACGATCGGCAGCTTTGAGTTTCTTATGTGCAGTATAAATATTGAGTGAACTATACTGTCGTTATCCTCGCAAGCGGTCGCAAACCAAATGGTTCTAAATTTTCAAAATTGAGGTGCTTACTTCATGAACTTAATCTCGGAATTTGAATTTTGATACCTGGATTGAAGCCCTAGTCACTATCTATGATATAGATTCGTAAACGATATATTAATGCTTAATGATAATGCTAATAATTAATATTTTTAAAATTGATATTTCGTATTTATTGTTTTAATGGTTAATGATTAATTCTTGGTTTTAAAAAATAATTGACCTTTGTGCACGCAAGATGGTTTCTATAGACTGGTTACTTATGAGGGTTGTTTATTATTAATGTTATCAAAAGTCTTTGAACTTTAGATTTATATCACATTTTTATAATTTTTAATTGTATTCATCCAAAAACTATATATTGAATTCTGGTGGTAAAGTTAAACTGGAATAGATCAATAGGTATGAAAAAAACAACTATTTTATACTGGACTTTTCGGCAGTATTTATTAATATCCTTAAAACCATTTACGCTTTCTCTTGATGTTCAGATTTCAAATTTAAAAATTACGCAACATATCGATATAGACAGACAATTACAATACAAATGGGCCTGAGGACGTCAATAAATTCTTGCGAAACGTCAACTATTAAAAAGAAAATTGCATTGGTTACATATACCTTTCAACCTTTACCATAAGAATTAAAACAGAACATCAACCATCAAAAGCATAAAATAAATATTTTTCATTAATTTCAAATGTGACATATCCATAGTAACCACCTTGTATAATGGAATAAAAAACAGTACTCCTGTTAAATTCGTCGGCTTAGGTGCGCAAAAAATTAAATGGTACCAAGAATGTACCAACCGCGTGAGATTATGTCGTGTTTGAATCTCATTTTTATTTACAATAGCTAACATCGGAAAAATTACCAACAGTAAATCTAACTACAGTATTTGATCCCGCATTCAACATACCTGAACGAATTATACTGATAAGCGGCCTTTGGCCAGCGTGGAAGAAACAGTTGAGAATATTATTTACAAACAAAACTACATGGATCTATTGAGCTATAGCAATAATTATTTAAGTTATTTGAGAACACATTGAAATGAGAAAAATGTCTAATTTTTTTAACTAAGTGATATAACTAATACCCAGAGAGTCAATATATTTTACACTGACGAACGACTTTCTTACTACTCAAATCAATACTGTGATATCAAATATTGAACTTAGCGCAGAAGCCATCTTCAAATCTCAGTGATTAACAACCATGTTAAATATACTATCTTTAGGGTCCCATGTTACTGTTAATTGAAAAACTCGTTCAAATTTTGGATATCATCAGTTTTAAACGTGGCTTTACAATGCACAGACTACATAGTAGGTACCCACTTTAGAGGATACATTTTATGCCGACTTGTGAGTATTTCTATACCTTACTTTCAATTGAGGTAAGTCAGAATTATATATTCTCATTTCTTATTGACCAAGTTTTTCAATTATACAGGATGTTAATTATCGACAAGCATCAGTCCTAGGGATGAATTCCTCTCAACAAAAAAAGACAAAAAGTTCATATGACCAGGAAACTCACCGCTACTAAGATACAGGTCGCTAGATTTTTAAAATATATTGCAAAAATAAATTATACATAATATACATATTTAAACAAGATTTTGGTTGCGTTCATTTGCATTGGGTGGAAACGTCCTTCTGGTATTTAGTTTATTACTTAATGATCAGTGACACCGCAACAGCTTATTTTTTAATTAATTCTCAATTTTTATAACCTACTGCAAATCAGTTATAATGAGATTTCGAGGCTATGCTAGATCACGTCTTGCAGAAATGTGATTGGTGAAATAACAAAGATCATAAAACAGTGATGTGCATGTTTCATTTTTCAATGCTGAATTTCAAAAGAAACAATTATACAACATAGTCCAACATAAGGATGCTACTGAATGGTTAGTTGCTATCGTGTTTGAGCGGAGCGAGTTCAAAATTATCTACTACGCAACTTCATCATAATTGGCATTTGCTGTATTAATTTAGAAGTATAAAGTATTATTACAACTTTAGCTTAATATGTGTTATTGTTGGAACATTCAGTTGTTTTATAAGTCTCATAAAAAATTCCTATGGTGTTCAATAATAATTCAGTAGCCTTATCAAAACTAATCGTTATACAGGGCGGTAAAATATCTCGAAAATAACGCATTTTCGAAAAATATGTTTCAGACAAAAGTTGTTTGACTACGAGGGGACAAAAATGACATTATTTTCCTTCAATTTAGTAGACGTGTTCAAGGTAATATCAAGATTAACAACAATTTGTTACATTGAAACCTTTATTTTCTATTACAGTATCTCAAGGAGGTTGAGGCGTTAGAGTCACAGCCAAAAGTAAGTCGAATTCTAAATTGGAACTTTTCCATAATAAATTATTACAGAAGGTTATAAGTCGATGATACCAATAATCATTGTCATAAAGGAATAAATAAATAATTTTTTATTAGTAATTAATTATTTAAGTATATTTAATTATTTTACTTAGTGAACTAACTTTAGGATGTTTTGTCCAATCTTATTGAAAAAATAAATAAATTTATGTAAATATCTGCGTATTTTACAAATTTGTTTCAGTAATTATTTTAAAAATAGATGAGAAGCGGTAAATATTAAATTTAAATCATTAAATAATTGAAAAGTCAGTTAAAAATCATTAACGAAAAGAGAAATTTGACAGTTTACAAATGTTCAATTTTTTTTTATTTATTAAAAGTCTCCTAATTAAATTGGAAACAATATTAAAATATGCGTAAGACATCAATACTATGCATAGTTAGTTTTCGGAACTGCTGACATTATTTGGTTATTTGCAAAAAATTAAAATGTACAAAAAAATTGATTGAAGGAGCCGTTACTCTGTGGTAGTTAATCATTTTGTACAAATAACTAAAAGAACACACTATGGTAAAGGCACCAGTTATAGCCATCTTAAGAGGAATGGTGGAGTTATTTCTTTCTACGTTATTTTAAAATTAAGTTGTCGGCATGTCATTCCGGTTAGTGAAAATATCAATGTGTTTTCTGTGAAAAACATATGTTTAAAATGAACCTGATGTGCTTACATGGAGTAAAATTCATATAAATAAAAAAAGGCTGATTTTTTCAATTTTAGCCACCTATCCACCCCATTTAGTCGTAAATATGTACCAAATATAGCCACTGCTATGACCGCATTCTAGTACATCAAAACTAAAAATGAAACACCTTTATTGAAAAACAAAATATCTAGATATTTACTTAAAATATTTATAATCAAGAACATAAAAGAAGATAAACAAAAACTTTAATTGTTATAGGTTTTCTTAAGTTCCTCCACTGCATAAGTACCTCTTGAATTTAAGCTTACTGGTGTATTTACTACTTCAATTATATCTTTGTGGAAATAAGGAAGTATGACTGGCTTCACTGGCAATTTTCAGTTGTTTCCGCTTTGTTCTCTAGCTAATTTTTTGTTTGCTTTTCTTCCTCTTTCTTTGCCTTTTCTGGTTCTTTGGCTTGTTTGCTAGCAGCTAAAACTGGTACACCAATCAAAATCTAGGCAAATATGTGTTTTAAACATTACACTGCTCATAAAACAATTAGAATCCGCATAACCTTTTATATTTCTATTATGTTGTAATATGTATAAATACACATGAAAGAAAATTATGAGATACGAAATAAATTAAGGTGTAAAGCAGGTACGTAGGTGGATACCTACCTATTGAATTAGAACTAAATAATTTGGCTAAAATAAGAACAACGAGTGGTTTAGTTATAGCCAGTTCAGCTAATTGTACTGGCTAAAACTAGGAAAATAAATGTTTCAGATTTAGCCACTGACCTGGCTATACATAGCAAAGAAAATAATGCATTGTCCTACTTATAGCTATGCTTGGCTAAAGCTGGGACAATAAACGTTCCAGATTTAGCCACTAATATGGCTATTTATAGAAAATAAAGCAATGCGGTGTCCTACTTATAGCCATGAGCATTTTAAATGAAAATGCTACAGAAATTTGATAAAACATTAACAAAATGAATAATTGACAACTTACCCTATGACAAATCACTTTTGTACAATTGCACTTAAATCACATTAAATAAAAAGTCTTATTGCAAACACAGTTTCTTAACAAAACTGTTAAGAAACAGTAGGCTTCTACATAACGAACTTTTCAATGTACGTCATGTTGATTTCAATCTGACAATAAGAGTGTGCGCAATAACCTCTCTCTTCTATTTTATGAACAGCGGGAAATTTAAATTGTTTCATTAGTTTAATATTTCATATACGTTATCTAGAGCTATACAAAGACATAAATGGCTAAAACTAGTGCAGTGGCTAAAACTGGCACCTATACTCTACTATGTTTCCTACCACTACGTAGTAGAAAACATAGTAGTGTTTTATTTAGTTATTTGTGTTAAAATATACCGTTTGCATGCTGGGTTGACATATTTTCCATAAGACTACATACAAGTTTTAAAAAATATTTAACTCTATGAGTTTCCTAAGGACTTTGGATTTTTTACAGAAAATTGTGTCATATAAAAATCTATTAAAAAAACTTTATTTCAGATTTTTTTCATTATTTTCGTCTAACGCCTCAACCTCCTTAATCCACAAAAAAAAAATCTGAAAATTCGTTGTCAAAAATTGTATTAGAATTACTTAAGGAAAACGTGACGATTTCTTTTAAGTTTATTATTTTAACGAAAATACGTGGAACTTCAATTTAATTGAGAAATGGTAAGCCTCGTTTAAATTTAATTTTTTTAATACAAGCACGTTATTATTAATTTGCCTCTGATCTCGCGTAACAATAAGAACAAGTGCTCATATGGAAACAAAATTTAAAGGATATTTTTCCTGAGAAAGTCAAGAAGGAATAAAATTTCCTGTTTATTAGCTTAGTATAAACTTTCTCTCTTATTTTAATAAGATGGACTTCATCCTGGAAATGATGCCTAGCAACTGATCTGTATCTGAAAAATAATAAATATTGCGTATTGTAGTGTTGATATTTGTGGATTTAAAGATGGTTGCCACTCCAATAAAAACGTAGGTAGTTAGGTTCTTGTTGTGTACCTACTATAAAATTATGTTTAGCCTCCCTGAGAGCATTAGATCTTAAATTTCAGTCAGACTATTAGTACTTTATTGACTGGGTTTATACTCTTTACTTTAAATATTTTGCATCATTTTATTTCGTTATGTCTGAATTCAAAAATATGGTTTCACATACGTAAGTTATAAGAAATTGCATGAAATTGATATCATTTAAAAATTTTCAAAATAATCATGTTATTTAAACGATGTGTTCTCAAAATTCTAAGCCAGGTCGTAGTAAAAAGGACAGCTACTAATTACAGAATATTTGGCTAAACCAGTCGGTACGTCGACTGGCAAAACATATTAAATTTATCAGTCTAAGGTTCTGATAGAAAGTTTATAAGGCCAAAAATGGTAAGAAACTAGCTCTGCGCTAAACGAAACTACTTGCTACCGCAGAGCCACTACTGTGGAAGCGAGGATACTTAGAGCCACTTATTTCTTAAGCTGCCCATTCTCCTCCCCCACATTAGGTTGTATCATACTATTGTCCCCTGCAAGTGCTGGGGATCTGCCGCCGTCGATGTGGGCAGAGCCGTCTGCTGAGAAGCAGCCGCCGACTCGCCATATGCCGGATTAGGCACGTTGAAGCCCAGGTTGAGCGGTTGAGGTAAAGAACTACTAGAACTAGGCAGGCCACTTTGTGCTAAGCTAAGAGTGCTACCAGTGTGAGACACCGGGGGTAAAGAGGGGTTAATCACTAACGCTGTATTACTAGAAATCACTGGTGGACTGTTCTCTTCCGGCGGAGTCACTTCCAATCCGATGCTTCCATTGAGCGCTATTTTTATTGGGTTGTTATAGTTCGTGGAGAAATGAGATAAGCCGATATCCTCCAAACTACTCTTTCTCCTAGCACTACCGATATTAGTGAGTCCTTGCCTTAGGGAGTTTGATCTGCGCAGCAAAATGTCGTCTATAATACGCAATGAGTTAGATCGGCCCCTTTGATAGCCCGCTACTGTCGGACTGTCCGGTAAAGAGAGCGAATTAGATTTGGTGGTGGCGAGTGGTGGTGGTCGTGGAGATTGGTATCCGCTGAGGCCCAGACCTGAACCCCGTCGACTACCAGCTTGAGAACTCGATGCCATTTGTTGGATGAGGCTTTGCGAACAGAAGCTGATGTTAGATTTCCTTCTGCTGTTGTGCCTTTCGAAGGTTTTTTGTGCTGAAAATGGGCTGGGCCGCACTAGATAACTGTAAAAATAAAATAGTTGAGGAAAAGCAGATATTAATTCGTAGGTAATGTATTTATCTAAGTGAACTCCTTTAACTGAACCTTTAATAGCTATAACGTGAAGTTTTTAACCACAAACACATAGTAATCAGAAGTAGAATTAATCATATTCTAAATACAACACTTTTATGAAATGAATCTTTGATTGAACATTAATTAGTTAATTATGACAAATTCAATATATTGCAAATAATTTCAATGTGTAAATTAGAGTGTTCTTAGACTAATAGTCTAGGACTTATCGAGAATAGTTTATATTTGAATGCCAACGTGAAATTTAGCACTCACTATCTCTAGCATTAGGTACCTTCTATATAACTTATCAAGGCACAGTTGATCAGAGGGCGAGGAGGCAGACAAAAATGATCGGAAATCTCGGCCCTATTTCAAAAATGATACGTTTTATTGAGAAATGTTCATAATGAAGCTGTCTCTAAGGGTAAACTTAATCATCTTTATAATATGATAAGCTGTTAGGCCAAAACACTGAATTTTAATAGAAAATACCTTAACACTTCATGTCAAACATACGATCCTGCAAACAGCAATTTTGAAAAGCTAAATGTAAATTCCGTAAATTACATATTTTCAACCGGAAAAGTGTTTCTTTTGTGGATACGAACCACTGTGAGAACTGTTCTGGAGTAATCTGCTGCAATTCAAAAGTATTTGGTACTGCGACCCTTTTCTTTAAATAAAAGAACAATAGATTAAATTGCACAATTCTTCTTTCATTATTTGTAAGCATCTTCAGGGCAGATTAATTTCAGATATAAATTAAGGACCCTTTTCTAGGAATGTCCACAAATTTCACAATTGCAGATGTCAAAAATTGAAAGTATATTGTCTTGAAGATGTTTACAAAAAATAAATGAAACATTGAAAAAGATACATTTTTAATTTGAAACGAACTGATCCCATTGCCCATTAAATATAAATAGTAGTAAAAAATTTAAATATACTACTTCAGTCAAATAGGGAAAATTAGAGGGACAAAAATACAAGAATAAGAAAGAGGAAAGCTGAGCGTATCTCTACATTTATCAATGTTCATTCTGTATGTGTTTCTTGAGTTGTTTGCACTGCTTTAATAATAACTACATATATTTGCAAATTTTCCAATTATAGTATTTTCTCTCTGCGGCCTTGGCTGTAGAAGGTTGAAATCTTACACATTCGTAGAAAGCTATGGCCAATTACAGAAGTGATGTGTAGAATTTGATTTTAGGGGTTAGCCTCGGGGAGAAGATTAGGTAAAATGGGAAGTTGAAACAAATGTTTCAAGGCCATCGACGTGTCAGATGAAAGCTTCTTAAAGCACGAATTCAAATATTTATATGTTTTCTTCATGCATACTTTTTTTCAATTTTTACGAGGAAACGCTTAAAACTCGCTGTGTTCCCACGATCTCTCCAAAGGTACCGTACACAAAGATATGAAGAAACATTGGGAATACGGTGTAGATTGAATGAGAATTATCGGCATTTCATTACCTCAGATAATTTGTTTGGTACATACATAGAAAGGGTGACGGCAAACTTTGTTTTGCGGCATAATGTATATAAATGCATCTAATCTATATTTAAAAACTACTTATGCTGCGGAATACTAATTGCACAAGTACGTTATGCACTGAGTTGTTTCTTTAGGTATAATTGCCATACTCGTAATTTTAATCATATTTTGGTGTTATCATCTTGAGTGGTAGAGCGTTCGTTAGTATGCTATGCAGTATTTAGTATTTTTGTGTCAACGGAATCTCATCAACGGTTACACTTTTCATGTCCATATTTTTCTTAAAACATTTCATAACCTTACTATTTACTGATTTTTCCCAAAAATGTCAAGGTTCTTCCTCTAGCTAACACTAACACACTGTGAAAATTTCAGTAAAATAACTGACAAGACAGACAAAGGGACAAACTGATGGGCAAACGGACAGATGATGAATATTTCCACGACTAACACAATGATATGAATATTATTTCTCAACTGCAATATATTTCGCAGAGGATTTTATAAAATCTATTTTTTGTATGAAATATGATTCCTATATTATTAATGGTTAGCAAAATATAAGCAAGAAATGTAATCTGAGCACCATTTTTTCCAAGATAGCGACTTGGACGCAACAAATTAAGCCGGAGAATTTTAGTTTGTTTAACAATGGCACGATAGTAGAGGTGTTTTAAAACCTCATGAGCCGTGACCTTCATATGCGCAGAGACATAATCCGTCCTGTTGACTCAGTTACACTTCTTAAAAATATTATATTTATTGTTTACAATTTATCCCGAGCTCTTGTTTATGTATACAGCAAAGCAGCCTCCAGTGTCTTCAAAAACATACTTATAAGTCAGATTAAACTTTGCCTTTTGCGCATTTCGCGGCTCATGAGATTCTGAAACACCTCTACCGTGCGTTAAACCATGTTAGTGGCGAGCACGTTCGGTCACACTATCTATCGCGTACTGGGTTCGATCTCTAGCTCCGACACTGGCAGTGTTGGTGGGTAGTGGATGTTTTCTGCGTTTATTGAAATGCGTAATCCCCTTGCGGCAGTCTTGGCTTTGAATTTGAAATTGTCTACTAGGTGTGGTGTGTTTCTTTAATGTTAACAGTAAGTCTGAATGAACATCAACAAACGTCGAAATTCGCTTCTATTTGATAGAAGTACATGTGCTAATTCTTCTTGCAATCCCTATATATTGTTCGTCCCTGCTTATTCTATAACCCCTAGGTAGCATCGTCTACGAATCATTTGATAATTTGTTACAATTTTTTACTTTTTAACAGTTAAAGTGTTTGTATTTCTGTTTTCTTAAAGCATTAAAGTAATTTTTACCCTAACGAATCATGTAAGAAAAATACTGATATTTATTATTGATAATTTAAAAAAATATATTGTCTTGTTATGTTATCGAAATATAGCCAAGAAACCGTTTTCCAATTACTTTTACCCCCTTTCCTTCATATTAAAATTTCATTAAAATTAATGACTTCATTAAAATTAATTTTCAACTTAAATAAATCCTTCTTCTTCCTCTGGTTCTTGACCCTACGAGTTCTTTAGCCAATAAATAAATCCACAGTTACACAGTTCAACTTTCACGGTCAATTATATTTAATTAAATTTATCCTATTCGATTAATTAACTGTAACCAATATACTCAAATTGTTTCCTATAATAGTTAAACACAAACTAAAAAATCAAGGTAATGACTCACAATATTGTGTTCTCTCAGTCTATTAAGCATAATCCAATTTAGTTATTGTTATATATTAAGGAAAGTTACTTTAAAAATATTTCGTATACAGCGTTGCCAAACTTTTAAGAAATCTGTGAGTTTAATTAATATTAGAAAATATACAGAATATGATTTAAAATGTAACAATAATGAAACTTCAATATTGTATACAATTTTCAAATGGATGGAGATCAATTTATATGTTGCAAGTATATGAACATCCATATGCCACATATTTCAGCGTTCAGGTTCGTTTGCTCTATGGGCCCATCATTTGAATATAGCAAATATAATAATCTTACTTACATAATATCACCTTCTTCTAACTTGAGATCACAGCTTGGATTGATAATAACGTAAGACAAACTATTACGTTTCTCACTAACATCATTGTAGTCGATCGTTGGTAAATTAAGACTCTC
The DNA here is from genome assembly GCA_963583905.1 of Stenurella melanura. NCBI lineage: Eukaryota > Metazoa > Arthropoda > Insecta > Coleoptera > Cerambycidae > Stenurella > Stenurella melanura. The sequence continues at coordinate 204,130,251 of OY757309.1, forward strand.
CATTCTTGATCTTACCAGATTGGCGATTTCAGCTCTTTCAATCTGTTGGTCGTGGTTGTCTTTAGCCTCGTCACCCATATTAATCGAATACTAGAAGGAATGTAAAAATTATTCGAAGAATAGTTTTACCAAAAAATTTGGTGTTTTATAGAGTAGACCATTGCAAACAAACCGGTTATTAGTTTCCATTTAAATATCCTGTTTTAATTTTAAGCGTCATATTTAGAAACATGCAAAGCAGATTACCTACGATACTTAAAAACAAATTAAAGATTAGTTTAGCACTCATGGAGAAAAATTAAACTCTACAAACACCAAATTTTTTTGAAACACACTGTTACGGTCCTGAAGTCTTCCTGTTATATGCCAAGCGATAATAGCTTTATTCTATGAGTTAATCAGAAGAGTATGGGATGCGTTAGAATAGGTTGCACTCACCATAGAGCTACGCCTGTTAGAACATCCAAGGCAGTTGGTGCCCTCCTTAGGTCGATAAGTTACACCTACTCTATCCGGTCCTAGATCCTCGTCAAGCTAGCGGAAAAGGAAGCCCCACAAACTAAGTACGTGCAACTACTTTTTGCTTGTTAGGTTATGCAGTTAGGTAGTAGTAGTATGAGTATTATGATGGAAACGATGAAGCAATGGTTAGCAGATGCTTGCGTGTATTAGGAGGAGTTAGCTTAACATGTATTCTAATACTATTGGCTTATAATTTGATAACTGGAATATTCCATTTGGAAAGAAGTAGAAACTGTGGCAGTCGTCCTATTTTTATATTCGCTTACTGAATCAACCTAGTAAAGTTAATTTGTAATTTTGTAATTTCACCACTAACTATGAGGCTCTAATAAGCAAAGCATGATTGGTAATGGTCAAATCATTAGCCTTTAAATCATTTTAAATAACAGAACGCAGTAAACAACATTAAAAAGAGAAGAATGAACAATTCAAGGCAAAAAATAATAATTGGACAAATTTGCAGACTGATGTGCGAGGAAAATAAAAACTATAAAATATAAGCGAGAAATAGCTTCCTTTATTGACAAAGTAAGGGACCACACAGCATTGTATCCGCTATCTTGGCTTAGGTGTCCAGTGTTTGATTTTTGTTACATTTTTAAATGTCGCCGACTACTGGCATGACTACTAGTACACATAGTGAAATGTTCTCCTATTCACTGTTGTCTTTTCAAGGCACAAAGCTGACTCGTATTCATTTAAAATATCATTTAAATTGAACTTCATCAATACATAACTGTTTTATTGCCCTTATTACCCAATGAAAGTAATAACAAAACATCATTATAATCACTCTCCCAGGATAAGCTACTAGTCAATATATTGGATAATGCTGGTGATTTGATGATTATAGCTATTTCTACACGTCTAAAAGCTATTATCAAATATTTCTTTACCTGTAATAGATACAGCGTAGAAAATAAATAAATTTAAAGACGCTATTATCAAGTAGTGTTAGAGAAAAACGCACAGACAATATGCACGCCTGGAAAATACTTAGTGTTGAGAGGAATTTCCAAATATCTATTTCGCCCGCGAGATATACCGTGCGCAAAATAAATAACGCCAAAAACGCCATTAAATAAGTAGTGTTAGAAAAACCCGCAGACAATATGTTCGCCAATAAAATATACAGAGAGAAATGATCCATCCTTATCTGTGAAATATACAGTGGAAAATAAAGAATACTGGTACAGATTTCTCCATGTTCGTAATTCCGCTGGTATAGCTATTAACAGGCTGTAGTTTTATTGGCATTGCTTTTTATACTCTGTATTTTTACCGGTACAGTTATTGTAGATCTGTATGTTCATGTAACTCACATGTAATAATGATAAAAGATCATTAAATACTACGAAGCACCTACTGACTAGGAGGCGAAATTTCAAGGTAGAGTGATAAGAATGATCCCAAGCATATTATAGATGGCTGGTCCCACACTACGTCATATCTACGAATATGCGAAATACTGATATTTGTGACCTTTGGCCTCGAGTAAAAGTTTTAGCCAACGGGGGATCGGTGGGGACTTTTGACATTTCATTTGTAATATTTTTTTCCAGCTGTATGCGAATTAATGCGAAGTTGAATGTCTATTTTGACTGGAGTAACAGTGATGGTCCAATATTGCTCAAGAATCCATGAAGTGTGATCTATAAAAGGACAGTCCGGTATCGTACGAGAGAAAAGAAAATAGAAATCCTTTAATAGTCCAGGAAAAAGCAGATGGTGATTTGCAAGAGGACGTTCACTCAAACGATGGGTTGACGTTAATTGACTGGATGGAGTACTGGTGAAGCCGTACGCTTAACAAGCAATCGAGACATTTAACGACATAGTATCAGACGTTCCGTACATCAAAGGACACAATAAAAGGACTTTTGGAACAATAGATAATAACATTTTTGACATGAGAAAAATAGAAAGAAAATATCATTATGTTTGTTTCACTCTATTTAATGGTATACAATTTAACCTGCTATCTGAACTAATTTCGGGGCTAAGAACTATCCTACAGTTGATCTATGTTACATAAATAAGGTGTTATAATGAAAAGAAAAGTTAAAAATATTAAAATACATAAATAATGTATGACTTAATTACGATATGCTTGAATTCCCCCCTCCTTACCCCCGTATTCAAGGGCGCTGAATATGAGTATGAGGGAAAAAACTTTTCAATCACGGTAACCTCTTCAAACGGCCAAAAACCACCTCTTTTACCGTTCTCGTGCACGGACAGGCGTCAGCGGCTTTAGTGCGAAGAACAGGGGGGGGGGAGTAAACGTGTAAACTGAGATCACTTTCGCACACCCTGGAAGGTTAAGGTTAAGTTAAGAGATGCCCCAAACTTTACTGGTTGTCAATCTACCTGTATAGTTCAACTACTATTAAATTTCCATTCATTCCCCTGCTGAGCACTAATGAAAGTATACACGCGAAAGGGGTAGCTAGTGATAATTTGAGGGGTAGGAATGATCGAAGTCGCCTAAAAGCATTTTATTCGTCATTAGCATCTTCGAAAAGAGTGGGTAAAAGTTCCAACGAGAAGAGATATATTTTATCATTTCCCACACTCTGGGAGGGTAGATTCAACCCCCAAGGGTGGTCACGGTCATGTCACTGACATTATCCCTCAACCCTTGTCATGTCCCGGTCAAATCTGTAGAAATTGGCTTGTTCCATGATATTCTTTTCATATGGTTTTTATACTTTTTCATATAGTACTCGATGTCCTCATTATACACTTAAAATTTCGTATTATTAACTTTTTCCATTCTCGAGATATAAGAAGTTGAAATGAGTAATAGTTGGCAAACCCGAGAGTTCATTTGTGACGTCACTATACGCAAGTGACGTAAGAAAAATGGCTTTCTGCGACCTTTCAAATTTAACCTGAAAAGTCGAAAATCATGAAATTTTTAAACGCTGGTAACTAAATAAATACGTCGAGTGGAAGTTCGTTCTATGTGTCTACAGAAAGAAGAAGGTCGGCGATGAATTCTAATCGTAAATTGCAGGGTCAAAATAGAAAATTCGTCCAGGCAGGAGCGAGAGAAAATTGTAATTTTTTGACGTTTCACCAAATTGTATTCCCCTACTGTCAAGTAGTAAGCAAAACAAACAATACTTTGAAAACACTTATAATTATAACAAGTGAGGAGCATCAAGTCTATTGAGATTGCCGAGTCTATGTATATAGTGACGTAGCGCCTGGCCACGCCCCATTTTCGCGAGATGGGGATATGCAATAGTTTTTAAGATACTAAACGTGCGAATAATATTCTGATTTTTTGCAGATCCATTAATTTATACTTGCACTTTCGATTTATGAAATAAAAAATAAATGTCGAACAAGCCCAATCGCCTCCATGCACTAAAACCGACCAAAGGGGGTCGTTACAAGGGATTTCCCTGAATGAAAACTTTCTTTGCTCTGATCTTCAGCACCCTCGAAAACGGGGGGAAGGTGGTCGGTTGCGTTACTGATTTGTAACATATTCGTTCAACTCCTTCTCTTCACTATGTGTGAAGTTAACATATCCATCTAAACTAGTTGATGCGCAAAATCAGATTTACAATACCACTAATTAAAGTATGGCATAAACTTGCGAGTTAACGACGAAAAATATACATAGTGGCATGGAAGTGTTTATTATAGTCCAACATCTCATTTTTATGAAATATTGCCATAAAACTTTGTTCTGATACTTAACGCAGACGTTTTGTATACCGTACATTATTCTAATCGACATTTATTTATTGTATAGCATGCCAAACAGCATCACACCATTGATGGCATTTGTGCGTTACGCGTAAGGCCTTACCAAATCTCTTTCCCATCAGTTCCTTGGCAATATCACACCAATGTTTTGGAGGGTGTTTTTTGTCGCTTGCCATCAAGTTTTCTCTGAAATTCGCTTATCTAATGTATGAATATTTGACGACATTTTTCATTACTGTGTAAAAGAATAGTGCAAATCCTAGCAGTACTAGAATTTGAAATGTTGTGACACCTGTATCTCATTATAATGAGAGTATTGAGTATCTTTCTCTATCCCAATTCTAGACTGATTTCATATCTTCTTCATTTGCATGCAAAAAGTGAAATTAATATTACCAATGAGGTAATACTAGTAAACTTCGGCATATCTGAAGAACCGCGTTATATACATGTCGGAGACGTCCCCTTCACGTTCCTCGTGCGGACGCCATTCGACAGTCTTGTAGACGCCTGTTACCTCATAATTCATTGAAGTCAAGAGAACGTTTTCAACAAGTACCGATTGCATTAAGTAATGTGAAGAGTAAACATCTCGATATGTGGTTGTGTTGAACCAGAGGACATCTGGAGCCACTGGGAGCAAAAACCCCTCCCAGTGAGCGGAACGACATCCCTGAGTCCCGTATAGATAAGTATTCTTAAGATAAACTTCGTAGAGAGTAGTTGAAATATCAGGACTAGCGGTGGTGGAGTGTTAGCTCCAGTATTTTGTGGTATTCTTTGTATTTTCAACAATAAGACATTATTATTTGACAATTACCTGTTTAGATAAATCATAAAACATGTTACTTTGTTATTTAAGTGATTATATTGTGTTTACAAATGCGTGGCCTAAATCTAATAGATCCGCCCAAAAACGCCCCTCGCCCCTGGCCTATCCGACATAGATCATATATTGAATTTGTTCAGATTCAATGTATTCTGCAATCGATGGGTGGATGGTTTGTATCGTAGATGATTCTCTTTCTACTCATATTGTGGACAACGTTGATATCAGATAGCACTTGCAACATTGCGGGAACTATAAACTATTTTACTCACAATCATACAGAAATAATTAAATTGTGTTACATGTCAAAAGTTGGAAAGTATGACATTTCAACTTCATTCGACAATTGTACTAAAATCTGACATTTCAAGTTAGAAAATGGTAACTTTCTTACCACGTTTCGGGTTAGAAAGAGGGCATATGACACCTTGTATTCCAGTTACTAAAGCAACGCGTAAAGTGCTGAGCTGACGTTACAAAGGGGCTGATAGAAAGGAGCTTCGGTGCGGCGTGACCAAACATACGCTACAGCAAAGGAAGGCAAACGAGATAGGTGAGTTGGATCACAAACAATCCATCTAGACGCTGTGTATTCACAGCGTCTATAGTCTGTTTTTAAAGCCGGAGGAGCGTTTTAAATTTAGCGCGCCAAATCTTACATCTGTGATTGGATAAGCCCTCGCCAGTTTTACACAAGGCAATAGTCTCGTAAATTATGACATATTGTAAATAATTTAATTTAATGTCATAAATTATTTGATTATAATTTCTATTTTATCGTTTGCGCATTATATATCAGTTTTTAATCCCTTTTGTATAAATCTGAAGGTAAAAATGACTAATTGCTTGGTGCCTTTATATTGCGTAAATGAAATCGATGCTGTATAAAATACCTAGAGATCAAGTAGAGGTCGATACATTATAAAAACACTGTAGTCGTGTATTGTTGGTTGCACAAAACGCCAAAAGGTTTTAGTGTATTTTCTGGTTACTTTTATGGTGTGAATGGAACTTCCACGTTTACTCCTCCTGGTTTAAAAACAGACTAAAGATGGATTGTTTGGATTTTACTCATGGATTTTGAATGCCTTCCTTTGCTTCTTATCAGAAGAAGATATAATCTCTTTTGAATACGATGCTTCTGTCGCCAGACATGTTAAAGATATTTTACCAAATTTTAATTCACATAATTTAGAAATTTTAAATTGTGTATTTTGCTTCTGTTCATTTTTCTTCATATACCTTTTGGTTCCCAAAACATGTGATAAAAAAAATCTACCTAATTAAATCTAGTAGCCACTATAAAGTCTATTTAAGCATGATTATTTAAAACATTGTTACCTTAATAAAGAAATTGACCTTCTACTATTATAACAGTATTATTAATACATTTTCTACATTTTAACAATAGTGATCGATAAATTCTCAAAGCTATTATCAATAATTTGGCACAGGAAATATCCTCAGCGAGTTAAAAGTTGAGGTAATCTTCGAATGTTTAATAATAAACCAGTACACAAAGTCATTGCAATAGGAGATTCGGAAATACTTTTTTAGTCGACATACTCGCCATAACACACAATTCTTGTGTTATTTAGATGTCATTTGGAATCAAGAAGCGTTTGAATATCACATAAAATTAATGCAATATTTCTATAGAAAGACAACTTGATTTCCGCTTTTTCAAAATCAAGGACCAATGTTAAATATTAGTAAATATGTATAATAAACTTACAATTGATAATCAAAGCCATAATAGACTATAAAATATGCTTTATGGAAGTTAAGAAACTTCTTCGAAATTTTAACCTTTGTTTATTTTAAAACTTAATATTACGATAGTCAAAGTTAAACTTTTGTTTGTTTAAAGTTTAATGAGAAATGCGATTCGGTTCCATCATTAATTGTAAGCCAAGCTTGTAAGCTCATTGTTTTCATCATAATACTCCAATTAGAGATATTCGAATTTCTAAATATAACAAGGGTTAATTATAAATGAGTGATCACTTGTAAGTGTATTATTTGTATTTAAATTTTTAGTGCTTCAGAATTAAAAGAAAATAGTAACTATTACTTACAGAATAGGTTACTAGTACAGGCAATGAAGGCAAAATGTTGTAAAAACCTCGCAAAAATTAATAAAAGAATCATCTCTGGGATTTAAGTAGTTAATAACCTGTAGGATGGAATGATGCATTCTTTGCACTTCCAAGTTCCGGGCAAATCCAAAAAAAATTTGGAAAAACTTTTTGATTTTCAGTTTTTTGCTCTAACGGCTAAAATCATGAAAATACAGAAAAAAGTTTTTAACAAAATTTGTAGCTCGTCTCTTTCTCTACAAAATAGGTCTTTACAAATTTTTGTCCTACTTAAACCGTTTAGGAGATAAATCCAGTTTTCCACTTATAGTTTTGAGCCGCACCGAAATGCGCGGAAAATGAGAATTCTCTGGGAGTTTCGTACGACCGGACATACCGATCGATAATTATTACTATTCAGAGTCGCTAAAAAAATTAAAGCAACGTAAAATGTAGAGAAAAGTCTTAGCTTTAATGTGGAACTAATCACAAAATTCATACAAATTTTTGTCATAGAGAAAAAGTGTTAGAAGATGGCTTAGTAAACTTTATACAGTTGATTTATTCACATATTTGAGTTTTATGCATCCTGCCTATTTCTCCCGTAACAATGAGTGCTTTTTCACTGCATAGATTCGATTCCACGCACTTTAACCTATATTTCGTGAAAATTTTATTGAAGAATGTTAAGAAACAAATAAGTTGTACATGTTTTACTGTATAATTGTGCATTTTCTGAACGTGTATGAATAATGTAGGCACATTCAAAAAGTACTGCACGCATTTAAAAAAGTCATTCGAAAGAATACGTTTTATTGTACTTATAATCCAAAAATTAAGACCTTGCTATTATTATTACTTAACATATAGCGAATTGAACTCCAAAATTTGGAGGTGACTGATCGATGAGAAATATACCCTCTACTTTGATGGCAAGGCATATTTTTCCAACAAAAGTAATTGCAATAAAATGTTAATTGGATTAATGTATCATTATATAGGAATATACAAGCAAAATGAATTATCATTCTAACAACTCCCGGCAATATGAAAAAATTTGTGGATTAACTGTACAAAGTTCACTAAGCCATCTTCTGACACTTTATCTCTTTGATAAATTTTTTTATGAATTTTGTGATTAGTTCCACATTAAAGCTGAGACTTTTCTCTACATTTTTTGTTATATTCATTTTTCTTAGGGGCTCTGAATAGTAAGAATTATCGATCGATGAGCCCGGTAGTACGAAACTCCTGGAGAATTCTCATTTTTCGCGCATTTCGTAGTGGTTTGAAACTATAAGTGGAAAACTCGATTTATCTTCTAAAGGGCTTAAGTAAGACAAAAATTTGTAAAGAGCTTTCTTGTAGAGAAAAAGACAGGCTACAACTTTTGTTGGGAATTTCTTTCTCTATTTTCATTATTTTGGCCGCTAGAGCAAAAAAACCGGAAATCAAAAAGTTTTTCCAAATTTTTTTAAATTTTCCCGGAACTTGGAAGTGCAAAGAATGCGTCATCTCATTGTCCAGACTATTACCTACTTAAATCCCAGATATGATAATTTTATTAATTTTCGTTACCCCAAATTATTAATTTTCCTGTACTATACCTCTCTAACAGTAAAAAATGATTAATACTTAGAGCGAGTTGTACAATTAGGGTTACTGTCCTTAATTATGATTGTTATTAGAGAGCTATATCTGAAATTTCATATCCAATTTAAAGTTAAAGAGTATTTTTAATAAACTCCCCTGTGGTTAGTAGTTAACCTTTGTAAACAGTTTAAATTAAATGAAAATCTTTCTTGAAGTAACTCTTCCTGTATTACATAATCGCTTAAGAGACCGGGGGGTTAGCAAACATGCCACCAGAATCATAGGTACAAAAGATTTGACATGATTTCTGAAAAACTGTTTGCATAAAGACACTTCAACCGCTCTTCTGTCGAAACTAAGAGGCAGCGTTGTTATGTGGGCAGCGCGGAACTTAATATTATAAATTACCCAAATGCGAAAACCACTGCCTAAGGAATCACTACTTCCACATCAATTTTTTCCATCCAAGTCTCTTTAAAGGAAAACATCTTGAACATAATTGCACTCTAGTTTATGAAAGTAATTGGGTCATAGAATTTTAATAATACTTGGGCAGATGTCATAAAATAATTTGAGGCGTTGATTCTTAGCATATACGCTGAAAATTAAGTTTCTGGAATCTTGTTAGCTTGCTCTACTCACTTTCCCTAATTTACACCCACCCCTTCAGCGGAATAATCTCAATCAGATGTCAATAAATACATACTTACGTATACCCAATGCATGTGAAATATTACAAAATAAATGCAGGCCTTGGCTGCTAGTATATGCACCGAATCTCAAATTTCTGTATTCTTTCCAGCTTTCTTTACTGATTTTCCCTTATTTACCCCTATTTACCCCTCAACCCTTCACCGGATATGTTTAAGAAACAATCCAGTTCCAGATCTCGTTGTAACACATATGTATATAAAACTTCAAGTCAATATCTTAAACCGTTCCAGAGAAAACGTGCGGAGAAACAAAAGTTAGAGACAGACAGACAGACCGACAGAAAATTCCTTTTTCGCTCAAATTTATAAAATCTCGACGCTTCATAGCATTCTAAGCCCATTTCAACAAAAGAAATGTTTGAACATTTTTTTTGCGATTACTATACTTCCACTCCACTACCTGGATGTGGAAGTAATTACAAAAAAACTAACCACACTGCTTGACAGCTTATAGGTTAAGTTACGAATTTGATAAAAACTACCTTTATTCAAATTACAAGGTACAATAATTATCAGTAAATTATTCGATTTGTCTATTCGGGTACTTAAAAGATGAACGAAAAATTATTATGTTTGTCCAAGTGGAAAATTTTAGGAAGATAATTTTTTAAATGTTTAAATATTTAAATAAAAAAATCATTCAAAACCGATCAAGTACTAGGTATCTACTATACATATATGTTACAAGCAGCAATTTACGCAGGTACAAAGATGAATTAAACTTAGAGATAATAACATTCGTGTAATATAATAAAACAAGGGCAATCCCAAAGTAAAAGTCCCTAAAATTAATAACGACATACTACTGGCATCGCCTAGATCCGTATTGGTTTTATACGAATTGGGTAAGACAAATACACATCACAATCAGTTGTTTAACAACCGTACATATGCAGACGCAATTTGTGATTTTTAACTCTACCTAATTTATTTTATTACGAAACGAAAACAGTCAATAATACTTATATTAAAAAATGACCTGCAATCCTTTGCCGATATTGAAACAAGATTATCTTCGTAATTTGGAAACGGTAATCATGAAATCAAGAACTTCTCTTCGATTTCTAAGCATAAGTACATTATATTCAGTCTAGTGTGATCATTTACGGTGGAGACTTCGGAAAAATGTCAAAATTGCAACTATTCGTATGATTAGAAACTTGAATAGTATCATCGGTTTTAAAATCCCTTACTTTAAAGATTAAATTGAATTGAATATTATACTAATTTTATTATGTTTAAACTTTATTCATATTTGCATCTGCATAAATTGTTACGCGCAACCTATATAGTAGATAGTGGCTTTGAATGCTTTTTCATTTAAATCTAATCCTACCTGTTAAAAATTGTTAAAAAATATTTTCTTTGCACTTGGATATATTTAATTAAAAGTTTATATTTCCGAGAACATCGTGGCATATCTTGGATTCCGTTTCACTCCCATGCTAATATTCCATATTTATTCAACTGGCCTACACACTGTCTAAGCGTGTGCTGGGCTTATGTTCCCGAATTTTTCGTCTACTCTAACAAATCTGAAAAGTATACGAATAGATAAAACAATTAGTGTACATATATTTTTTGTACCTTTTTGTTCGTGTAAATGTAATTTTTGTGAAAATTTCACACGTCTCTTTTTTAGCCAATCAGAACTTTATTTCTATCTAGGGTACCCTGAACGAAATTAATAAGTGGAAATTATTCTGTCAAATTATTGACATATGATCATATCTGACATTTGCTTTTATAAAAAATGGAATTTTATCTTTCATATTAAACCAAATAATTATTAAAAAAATCGTCGAGCTTTGTGAAAAAACATTTTATTTCATGTTTAATTACGATCATGAATAACTTCTCATTTCGGTTTTCCTCCATATTACACTTCGCAATCAGGCATGATGAGTACCTACTTCATTTTTGGATGGCTTTTTTAACTTCACAAAGTTCTTCGCAATATGCGCATGTTGTATATTATGTTCTTTTTCCATACTTTATAATCCATTTTTTTTTAAATCTCGAAAACAGCTTCAACAATAGAAATATTGAGCTTAAACTGGTTAAACTGTAAATTAAATAATGAGAAATAAATAAAATGACGTTTAGTTTCAAGAAAACAACATTCCACCTATTTTAGTGAATAAAACTTATTTCGTAACACACAAATAGAGTTGTCCTAAATAATTTTCAGTAATTTTTTGAAATGGGTGGAAAAGATATTATTTATGAATTATACGTATTCCATTTTCAAATAACTTTTATTCTTTTAACTTTTGACACAACAACACTACTTACTAATTTCGATGCGTTTCTGTCACTTTGTAAACAAGACCCATTCATGGCCTACTAATCTTATACCTGGTGTCTTAGAATAATCGTAATGCCAGTTGAAATTAGTGTTTATTTAGTTTATTTTCGTGTAAAGTTTTCTTACTGAATCTTCCGCGTACTTGAATTAATTGCAGGAAATTTTGTTTTAAGAAAATTACCTTCGTCGCTGCGCGACTCGGGATAATTTTCAAAAAATCCATGTACTCACAAAATTTCCGGCAATAATTCAAACACTTGGGAGATTACACGTGAAAATTTGCATCTGCTCAGGTTAAGCAGTCGATTAGACCATCTGCCGCCATGGAACAGATTCCTCTTTTGATCGTTTATATCAGTTTTCCAGCCCTCCCACCTTTAAGTGTTCTTATATTAATATTTTTTCGTAGATAAAATCAAACCAATTGATCTCCTGTGACTCTGGTTGCACGTTCGTTAACTTCCGGTCTGTAAGAGCGAGTAATACAATATTGATATAATTTTATCCTTAACGAGAATACATAGTTTTGTTACTTTAAACTGTGTATACAGTCAAAATGAATTTAATTTGTAAAATTACAATCGCCCTAAGTAATAAATATAAGAACTATTTGATACATTCAGACAAGTTTTGGATGCAAAGAACAGTAAGAGATATTAGAATGATGCAATATTAATTTGGTTAACGAGAAATGTAACAGATTTTTAGTACACCAGTGTAAAATATTCTGTACAAGAATAAAAGTTATATTAGAAACTTTAGCCTGTAAAACTATTTTATTAAAGGTATAGTCTTAAAAACTATAAAATAATATATCATTTAGAGTAATAAATGTCATGCACATTCAATTTATTTGTTAATTAAATACTAATCATACAATTAAATACACACATAAACATAATTAACATTTAGCACGATGGATATCATTAATATACAGTGTGTCTCCTTTTAAGTTCTACCAATCTCATATTTTTGTTATTATGATAGGTCTGAATACCCGGACGATATCATATTCTGCATACACAAAGCTTACATAAGAAAGTTCTGTCAATATGTTAGTTTCTTATAGTGACAAATAAAGTCAACTTTGATTTTGTCAATAGATTTTGCTTGAAAAATAACGCCAAATGACGAACGTACTTACATGCATCAACTTTCACCCTCTAGTAATTTTTTATTCTTTTTCAAATTTTTAAACCTAATACATTTTTAACAATAAAATCACTTAACTTTACTAAAGTCATCACCTAAATGCATTTTGTGAATGAAACTATCTCAACCATATCTCTATCACTTTTAAAATCGATATTTAACATAATAAAAACAATATAAAGGTGATCGAACTTGAAATGGGACACATTGTAAATAAGAATGTTTTATGTTCTTCACAAATATTGAAATTTGATTCTTGTATATATAGAAAACAAATACAATTTAATACGACAGAGCATCAAGCAGAACTACATTTTTTTGATGATGATGTTACTCAAAAAATGAAACTTAATAAATTATCAATGGAATATCGAGTGGAAGCCTCTTTGTAACTTTCTTCTCTCTTCTTCAGAGAGTAAAATAATTAATTTAAAAAACATATTTTATATTACGGAATTCCAATAAAAGAATATTAATCATTTCGTTTATTTTGTCGCAAATGGGGTAAAATTTACTGCTCTCCTTACAGCTCTGTAGGTACTTTAAAACAGGTACATTGTGATTTATCTAACATGTGAGAACATAAAACGAAAAAATGACGGTTCCATGTATAAACAAAAGACATATATTAATTTCTCAACTCTTAACAGACGAAAAGCGCATAACATCTATACTCCTTAATAAGTAAGCATTCCATAGAATAGATAATAGTATAAGTAGGAAAATGAAATACGTGCGCTTACATACAGCTCATGCTAGCGATCGTTGATCAATGTAGACGGTGCGTGTGCTATCGGCGGACTGAATAGTGTCCAGTGTGTAAAATTTTTTATTTATAATTATACAAATAGAGGACAGATCTTTGTAAAATATAGGCACTTACAAATTATTGTTATGAACTGCTAATTCAATACATTATTGAATTATGAGCTTTAATAGTATTGAACATTAATAACTTCTAATTCTTTCGGTTGCTCGACGATGACGGATTATTTCTACTACAATAATTTGAATTACTTCTATTAATAAATTCTTGAAATAATAGTAATGAGCAACTATAGATACAGACTTGACAAGCATAAATAATTCTCAAGTATACTTCCATATTAATTGACAATCTCCGTAGGGGTAAACAGAAATGTTCACTCTCACTATTGTAAATGTTCAATTTTAACTTGATCATTTGTAAATAATTAAATCCTAGCTGATAGTTTAAATTTATAACATCATGTCATCAAGAGACTGTAAACACGCCAGAACCTAACTTTAAATTCAACGGCGCAGTTTGCGCGTATTGCTATTGTGCTGATAGCGTCATAATAGACCTCATGTAGAAAAAACCGCACGATAAGATACCAAAGGTTCGACTACAGAAATATGTAGTGTATGATCCAGTAAAAGCAGAGCCGCCCGTCTGCCACTCGCGATTGGTCACCCAAATTAGCAATAAATTAATTAATTTCGTAAAAAGTAGTATACGGTCTCGTTATTCCTACCAGACTAATTTCATGATTAAAATGTGTGGAAACACAGTTGTTGAAAGTAACCAGGTTGACAGATGCGCTAATTTTTTAAACAGACGGCACTGAAAATGTCAAAAAATTCATCACAACCGCACAATCGCATACCAGTGTAAATGTTACTTCAAATTATAGGTAAAATTATGCTCATTCTATATATGTAAAGAAAATTTGAGCAAACGATCCCATTTTATCAGCAGACGCGGTAAAAGATTATCATTTCATCTCCCTTTAACACATAATAGAGGACACGATAGAAGGAGACGTCTGTCGTTAGCAATAAAATACACATTTGGTAACAAATGCATATTTAGTAAAAAAAAACGGCACCAGTAGGTGTGGCTAAAACTAAGAACAATATGGAGAATCGTCAGACCCGGACTATCCAAATTTTTAACAATTCGGTATACAGACAAGCCATACCATCTGAATAACGCAAGTAAGAATTAAATAAATGTCAGTTTTTCAGCGAAAAGAATTCGAGTAAAGGATGTATAATCAAATAAAACATATAAAATGTATTTATTGGCCTCAAAAAAATAATACAATTCTATCATTTAATAAGTTTATTTTCTTCAATACGGCTCTGCGTGTTGTTTACATTAACCTATGAAATGTTATTTACTTAATTTCTGCTTATGAAAACGATCTTTAGAAGAGGAAACTTCTTTCAGCACATGACACTGCTGTCCATTTAGTGTATAGGTACTGTCTAAAATTTAACAAATTGTCGGAAATAATAGATATAAATTGCAGGGATAACAAACTGTTACTATTTGACGTAAAAGTAGTAACAAGATGGTGAAGTGATGCCACTTTTGATCACGTAACAGCTTCTCGCTACCTTCTAACTCAATGATATTTCTAAATTCAATTTAGAAGCATCATTATTCCTTGTTGTAACTGGTTTAGCCGTCCGATAGTTCATTCTTCGTTCTAGTTTCCGTGGCGGATATCCACGTAGTGGATTGGAAGTATAGTAATCGCAAAAAAATTTTCAAAATTTTTTTTTTCGTGAAATAGGTTTACAATGTCATGAAACGTCGAGATTTTAAATTTGAGCGAAAAAAAATTTCTGTCTGTCGGTATGTCTGTCTGTCTGTCGGTCTGTCTGTCTGTAACTTTTGTTTTTGTCCGCACGTTTTCTCCGGAACGGTTTAAGATATTGACTTGAAATTTTGTACACTTATATATTATAACGAGATCTGGAACTGGATTGTTTTTTGGGGATATCCGGTGAAGGGTTGGGGGTTAAATAGGGGTAAATAGGAGAAAATAAGTAAAACAAGCTTGTAAGAGTACAGAAACTTGAAATTCGGTGTATGTACTAGAAGTTAAGGCCTCATATTTTTTTTAGTATATAGTGCTTCATTTTTCTTTATTCTGAATTAATATTTTATTTATTTTCACAATAACTTGCTAACCGTTAATATTATTTATTAGTACGTAGCGGTTAGGTTGAGATTTGTATTTTAAATAGATGAACAATACAGTACGATTTTTTGTTAACGTTCATATAAACCATGTACGTCTGGAAATGTTCGGCAATATTGCATTTATATATTAACAGAGTTTTCTGCAGAAGTAAAACCAGTCACCGAGGAAACATTAATTTTAATATGATATTAGCAAAAAACGTACTTAACTTTTGCCGAAGAGATCTATAATTTAAAGATATGCTGTGTAAAATTGACTTTCCTCTCAGTTTTGAAAAAGTTACTTTATTTTCGAACAATCTTTGAAAAATTTGTTGTAAATGAGGGCAAGTGAATGATGCTGCCATTCCAGTGCCTCTTAAAAAAAAAATTGAGATATATTTTATGCATGTCGGGCATGTAAAAAACCTCGTTAATAAATGAAAGACCATTTCATCTTGTTTGTTTGAAAATGTTTTTGGGTTGGGGGATGGTCGAGCGACGGCTGTGAAGAGATACAGTCGATTTGTTGTTTAAGCAAAAAAGTCTTCCTTGTGGTGAGGATTAAGTGTTTGCGTATTGCAGCTACGTTTGATGTTAAATGGTGCATCAAAGTAATGTGTAAATCACAAAGTACAAATATTTAATAGCCACTAAAATGACAGAAAGGATCTGTATTAAATAGCAGCAAATTGTGTGATTAATCTGAATTAGTTACTTTCATGTCATCCATAATAATTTGTGATTTTAAGTGCCTACCTAGTCGGTGGATTGTACGTTTATAGGTTGAGTGCCATACGTCCATCGACGCTCAGTTGTCCAGGAAAGAAACTGTAATTTTTCTTATTTTGTGTACTAGTTGTGGCAACTCAAGGCTACGCGCGTGGACAAACAATAAGGCATACATAGTGGTTTAATTAGTGTGTAATCACTAGCAACATTTAAGGTTACCCAGGAACAATAGAAAAACCGTTACGCGACGAAAGTTTTTTGTATGTCTCCCCAATTTGGGTATTCGGTTGTGAAACCTTTGAATGGTTAAAATTTAAAGTGCCATGTCGATTTATGTAATTAATTTAACTGGTTTAATCCTCGTTAAAATGCTATTTGTTGTACAATTCCTAGTAACTTTAGTGAGTAAGTTAAAAGTTTTCTTAGAACGGTCATTGAGCTCAGGCCGGGTGATACAAGATATTGTATCGATTTACTTTTGTAATACTATTTATGATTTTGTTTGTTTTTTTGTAACTTCGAATGTTAATAGATTATTTGTTTTAGTAGTTATTTAATTTCATTAAGCTAGCACTTTTTAAACTGGGATAGCCCGGTGTTTCCTTATTTTGCAGGGCCAATTTATAGTTTAAAGTGAGCAGAAATTGTTGTATTAATCCAGTAACTAAAAATAAGGTGGCGTCCAACTATCGTTTTTTTGTTGAGCCTTGTAGAGATGTGTATTTATTTGTCGGTAATTTCTTGCTATTAAGTATTTGCCAAGGTAAGTGATAATCAATATTAAGCCAAGCTATCAATGGTAATCTGCCCATTGAGGTCTTATGCTTTATTTTGAGTTGTAATTATGATTGCGGATTTAATATAACAACAAGGCGAGGTTATAGAATGAACTATCGGACGGCTAAATCCATTAAAAACAGGGAATGATGATGCTTCGAAATTGAATTTAGAAGTATGCACTCAAGAAATTTACTAAATATGCATTTGTTATGTGTATTTTATTGCTAACGACAGACGTATCGTGTTCTGCCTTATGCGTTAAAGGGAGATGCAGTGATAATAATCTTTGACCGCGTCTGCTAACAAAATGGGATCGTCTGCTCAAATTTTCTTTATATATATTGAATGAACATAATATTACCTATAATCTGAACTAACATTTACACCGGTATAGGATCATGAGGTTGTGATGGATTTTTTTACATTTTTAGTGGCGTCTGTTTAAAAAATGTTACCACCTAGCGTGTATGCCAAGCTGGTTACTTTCAACAACGATATTTCCACACATTTTAGTGATGAAATTAGTCTGGTATGAATAACGAGATTGTATATTACCTTCTCCAAAATTAATTATTTTATTGCAAATTTGGGTGACTGGATCATACACTATATATTTCTGTAGTCAAACCTTATCACGCGGTTTTTTTCTACATGAGTTCTTGGTCTATAAAGAATTAAGCACCAATTCGACAGTTCATGCACGTATAAGTTCCAAACAACGAGTTGTGTTTCGTCTTGGAAAGCCATGTGTTAAAAATTATCTTTCCATCTACTCTTTGTTCGAATTACCTAGAGACTGGCAATCGAAAGACTGCGGCTGCTGATGTTTCTAGTAATTGCTGCCCTAATATGTCTGTATAAATGCACTTTCAATGAGTGAATTAATTAAAATGTTCCAAATGTATTCAATTAGTCTGGTTAATTGAACTAATATCTAATAACTAGTATCTAATGTTTGTGTATTGTAATGATTTAACGAATTATCAATTACTGCAATGAGTATTATGAATATTTTACCTGTTTCCTATAAAGAAACATGTATAAACTTAACGTTTTCGTTAAACATAATTGCCTTCCAACTGTCGTCCTATGTACTTTTTTCTCTACTTTCTCTACCGACATAGAAATACGAGTTACGTTGTGAAACTATTCTTTGTAGGGTACGGACCTGGCCAAAATGGCTACTTGTATTTAGTAACATATTCTGTTATATTGTTCTTCGAAACCTACTATACATGAATTCAAAAGCAGTCAATTTGACTATAGGTACAGTATTCGTGAAGAATAGCGATATAGAAGTATCCTATAACGTAACTTTGTTTGCGAAAGTGAAAGAAAGAAAGTAGGGATTTGTTGTTCAAAATGACCACAAATGAGGGAAATTAACGAAAGCGGGGTGATGGCGTACTTGTAGTACTGTAGGGGCAGACCATTCGAAGCGAAAAGAACCAGAAACTGCCTGACTTTAAACGAGCCTTCGGTTTGCTAAGAAATCTGATTCAGAGCTACAAGACAGGCACATAGCCCAGTTCAACAACTACTGGGTTCAAGCTATCGAGATAAGGCGGTCTAGGCTCTATGTAAAGGGGCCATCAAGTAACTCTAGCGTAAAGTATTTGCCTTGGCTCGATAGGGAACTAATAAATAGATAAAGAGTCTGATAACAGGACACTGTTCTCTAAACAAGCACCTATATATAATGTGGTTAAAGGCTGATCCTATTTGCCGCATGTGTGGACAATGAGACCAATAAGTATTCATATTCTATGCAATTGTGCGCCACGTGGAACGTCAATTCATGTGACGAAGGATATTTTTTATGGATTTGCCCTGGAGTGGACTGCTATTATTTCTAAAGATCCTGGTATTTCTAGAAGATTCTCCACGTCGCAAATATACAATTGGCTGACGATCCCCTCTAATTTATAACGAGACTACAGTGGTGCTAGATGAGCCGCTTGCATCTCTTCTGACGTACACGTCTCAAGTAACAAAGGTCGTCTAGAACATTATTTTACTGAAGTGTTTGTAAATAAACCACCGGTTTTACTTAATACGCGTTAAAAATGTTGTCTGTTGATAAGAGTCCCAGAATTGTAAAACTTTTGCAAGTATGAGCAAGTTCTTCGTTAGACTGGAATTTGCCGTGGATTTCAGATTACGAATGTAGATATATCGTATAATTTTGATATTATTGTATGCACGCCAACACAGAAAAACACATTGAAGCCCTTGAAATGCATATTTACATCATATTGGATATTGTGTGAGTTAAGTGGCAAATACTGCAGTGGTTAATCAAACGAACAAGTAAATAGCACTTGCTGCATTAAGGGATAATAAAACGCTACATTTTGGTGTAAACAAGAATGGAGAAACTTCGTTACCTACTTTAATACTATTTGACAATAATCACCCATTTCCTCCTTCTACTTTCCTTAAACCCCTTAAACACCGGGGTCGTTTAGGAAAGGCAGACAAAGAATAAATAACTGAATATTTTACTATTTAGTATGTAAGTACAAAATCTTCACAATTAAAAATAATAAGAACAAGAAACGTGACGGTTGGACAAACAGATGGAAGACGGACAAACATCTTGAAAGTTGCTCAGAATTTGATTACTAACACAACAGCATACAATTTTTTCTTTACGGGTGATATTTACGGTTTTAAAAATGTGCCGATCAAATGCAACTCCAAGAGTATCTTCGTTCTCATATTTGGGAAGAGTATAATAATGAGGTAGGAATGCCAACCTTGGAACGGTGTAGTTAACTTTCTAATTAGAGATCCCGTCACTTCCAGTTTTCGAACCAATAATTATTTAGCTCATTATGAACACACCAAATAAAACACTGAAAACTACCAATTTGAATGTCGGAGCTGTCTGATATTTATTATAGTCTGTTTTTAAACCAGGAGGAGTAAACATGAAAGTTTCATTCACACCATAAAAGTACAGACATTTTGAGTTATTTAGAGATATTAATCAACCCAGTGCCAACTAGCCAACGTTCAAACCGTTTGTGATTTTTCTTGCTGGCATAAACCTACTTGATAGATATAACGGTATCCTCAATGATAGTAAATTTCGACTGATAATTGAGAATGCGAGATTCGACGGAAAATATAGATAGTAAGATCGGAATCTTTCCAGGTGAGCAACCCAAGCTTTACGGAAATATCACGAAACGCACAAAGATCAGGCAACCGAACGCCTCAGTTTCCTCCATTTTTCTTTGCTTCTTTGAGACTTGGTCCGTTAAGGAGGAAGACAAGTGGCATATTGATGATTTGGATACGTGGGTTTGGAGATGTTTTTGATGAATTCCATGAACACACATCACAACCAATTACCAAATTCAAAATAAATCTCTACCATCGTATTCTGTGGCGTTATAATTCTTTGGCCACAACAATCACAGACAGAATGAAGTAAAACAATTAATAGTAAACAAAAAACCATAAAATTATACCATGCAGGAAAATGAGACCAACTAGAATGGTACATTGGTCATAAAGTGCATATAAAACGTAGTGAAGAAGAAGTAGAAAGGACGAGCTTTTGGATTTCGCTGGACCTTAAGACGTCAAGACGTCACGAGTGTTCAGTATTCAATAATAGGACTTTAAGGAGCACTTTGTTTAATGTATATTGGAACTAGTGGCATTCGGCAAATTATAACTTTCCGATCAAGATTCCTTATGGGGGTGAAATCCGTCATTCAATATTATCGGAGATACAGAGCGTAGAAAGTCCTATAATTGAATACCGATAATTAGCTATTTCTAAACTCATCAACTTTGAAAATATTGAATAGCGGACTTTGCAAATAAGAACCTTTGATCAAGAAGCCATAATCTATCGAATCTAAATTGTTAAAATATAGATGTAGAACGTTCTTCTTAAGGTTCTACTATTGAATACTGAAAATTAGCCACTTCTATGCTTCATTGCTCCGATAATATTGTATAATGGACTTCGCACCTATAAGGATTCTTGGTCAGGGAGCCATTATAGGTCGATTACCGTTTGTTCCATCAAAATCCTCCGAAATCCATAATGGTCCAGGGTTCTTTGTATACAAATACAAAAAATGTATTGTTATTAAAAATCTGTTGGAAAAAACAGGGAAAGGTTTCGTCACTTGTACATAGGTTAATTAAACTACAAGAAATATTGTTAACTATAAATTAAACACTGCTTTTAGATGAATCAATCAATATATTTTAAATACTCTACATATGTTTCAGCTTATTAGGCCTTTATCAAGAGTATTACATAGTGTATATTAAAGTTTCCGACGTGCTTATTCTAATTTATACCTTAAAGTATTTATGTCTTAATCTATTTATTACCTAATCTATTTAAGACTTAATTTAGCATCCTTAATTATTTGAATGTTTGGAGTGTTAGGTCCACTCCAAACTGATTATACAAATCAATGGATATGTTAAGAACTATCCATTGATGTTTTTTCATTGTGTCATTTTCACAGCTTACTTGTTTTCAACAGCTACTTTTGGAAATTCCGTCGGCAAAATCGGACAATAATTCATAATTTCAATTTTGTTTGCTAATATCTACTGTTAGAAAAAAATTATCGAGTTGCGGTTTTGACTGACATCTGAAGCCGTTGATTCTCTATTTTATCGTTTAATAATAAATATACCATTCCATTTAACTTTTTTTGGCAAAAGTGAAATATTTGTTGACAAGTCAAATAACGCCATCTAGCGGCAACGGTAATAATTAAACGAAAACAGCGTAAAGCGTCCTTGATAGACTAAGAAAAGCACTTTGTAATGAGACCAAATTGGTTAAATTTTGTTAAGGCTAATTGGAGTAATCGACATTTAAAAAAATGTTTATTTGGCATCTCCCACCACTCTATTTTTGAAGTTACAAAAAAAATGGAATACCAAAAAGATTCGAAATTGTCTTAGCATTATGATCCATATATTTTCAATGCCACTTAATTGAGCAAAATACAGTGAAGAACCTAATTTTCCATTCGGTCATGGCGGTTACGCCCCCCTAGCGGCCATTTTACTCTCTCAAAAATGTTTTCTAGCGATTTTTCAGGGTAACTTTATTAAGGTAATTTTTATATCACTTGTGCGAATATCGGTTTCTGAGATATGGCCGGCCTCCATTCTTAGTTGCCCACCATGTACATGTACACGTACATGAAAATAAACCTGAGGACTAATTTCCATTTGTTTATATTTAAATTAAACTACGTTTCAAGGAAGAACGCAAAGCTCATGCTAGTTGATATTCTTGTAATGGGTTTCATTCGGCTCCCACCAGAAAAGTCAGAGTTTTTATAGTTTACCGTGCGTGATTCTAAGTGTTAAGTGAACGGAGGTTTACGTTTAGTTTGAAAATTAGTTACTTTCATCAAAATCAAATTTGATTTTCACGACACCATAGCCAAAAAATGTTCAAATTATTTTTTTTTTATTTTATTAACATACAGTAACGAATATAATAAAAAAAATATATAGAATTTTGGGTCATTATGGATCAGCTTATCATTTGATTTTAAATACGCAGTAAAAAAGAAATATGGATCCAGGCAGCTTTAATTTAGTCACAGTTCAAAGCAACTGATATTTAATTGGTTTTTTGTTTGAAAATCATGTATTTGCATTTTGGATGGAGTCAATGGCTAAACTCCTCTCTTTTCTCACAACAAACATGTGTTTAACAGAAACCTTTAGTCGTCTTTATGTTTTTAAACCTTCCTGGTCTGTGACGCGTATATAAAGGGAATTTGTAACGAACTCCTCAGAATTTAATAAAGTCTTTGTTTCATTTCAGCCACAACTTGCGTCAAATTGTCCTTTAATTTTATAAGGAAAGAAGTGGGTAAAATATTTCTACCGGCAGCTGTTTTATAACGTGAATTACAAGACGCAACTTTTATAAATACAATAATATTTGAAATTTCATTATATTACAAACTTAATATTCTTCTATCAAAAATTTAATAAAGCAGTGCTTCTGGAAACGTAATTTCCACATATATTAAAATCCTTGAACACAACACTCGAACATCAAACGTCGCGCGCGTTTCGCTAACAACGTTAGCATCATCGGGAGATAAATAAAATGACAGTACAACTAACAACTTGGGTTTAACGAATCGTGTCCTAATAATCAACAAAGCGGACCGATTCTTTTGTCACTATTATTGTTATTTTTACATTTCTCAATTTTTAATTTACAAATGCATTCATCCAATTATTATTTGTTACGTTTATAATTAACCCTAAGTTATTGATATTTATTTTAGTATTGTTGTCAAAGGAATGTTGGGTAACAGTCGACTTTTTCGTATTTCCATATTTGAGATAGTCCATATGTTTATTGAATATTCTCATAATTGAATATTTCGTTTGTTCAACATTTCAACATACAATTACAAGCCTTACGACTAATTTCTCAAGTTGTGGACCAGTGGATTGATTTAATTTTATCCTTTGGGTTGCCTAAAAGTTGTTGCAATTTATTTTCCGATTTAAGAATAACTGTCGTATTTAAGTTTTTAATAACACAGGTTTAAAAAAAAGGATTGTGTCTGGCGATCTAAACCATGAATCCTTATGTATTTTTAAGTGCTGAAACCGAATTTTCAATTACAAAAATTTTCTGCCTCGTAGAATTCGAGTAAATAATGGATTTTACCGTCAAAACCGTAGTTTTGCAATAAAAACCGAGATATACTCGAAATCTAGGTGGTAGAAAATTTTTTAAATTGAAAATTCGGTTTCAGCATCCAAAAATACATAAGGAATCGTGGTCTAGATCGCCAGATCATAACCTTTTTTTGTATATCTGTGCAGAGACGACAACGACAACATTCGTGATTTGAAATGTATCAAATTTCGATACAAACTTGTCTACATCTGCAACCTTTGCACCGAATATTGCAAATGTATCATCTGCATATCTCAACCATATCCCAGGGTGGTCCAAGTTTATATGCATTTATTGTTTTTCCTTTTTTTTCTTTACTCCACAGGACTTAGCTTGTTCGTTTATCCAAAAAAAGTATATGTACCAAAAATGAGCCCTTTCCGACCATGTTTAGAGGTCGCTATGATTTGCAACTAAAATTATTTTTAAAAGTCACCAAGTACAACGTACATTTAATTTTCACAACATTAGCTCACGCGATTTGTCCTGTTGCTATATAGCTAGTGAATTTCGGATTGCCTGCGATTCCCCTCAGGTCGCCTTTTCGTCATCCTCGCTCGCATGCATGTTTTGTTTTAGTTTGCGAGTAACTAGTAGACAAAGTGCCTAGGCATTTGCGAACGACAATTTACAATTTTGTGTATCCCAGTGAAATATGGCATCTGCTAGTAGTTCCGTGTCTACAAGGGCATCCGCAGGAGTGTGGTTAATCGGAAAACCAACAGATTCTATTTCACACGCGAGACTTCTTTCAAATGGCGATGTACTGAAAAGATTTCACTTTCATCATTTAGAAGAAAACCAACCAGTTAAACAGAGTATTAAAAACACCGTGAAGTCTGTTTTGCAATTTTGGGAAAAGACGAGAATTCCAACGCAAAGAGTTGATGCAGCGAAACGGAACGAAAACTAAACAAACTTTTAGAAAGTTACACTCTTTTGAAAAAAAAGAAAAAATAGAAAAACTAATCTAAAATTATGTCGTATGAATGAGGACCTTTTCAAATTTGACCATCATGGAACTTTTTGACATAGCTGCAAAAGATGGGTTAAAAATAATGAAAGATGAAGAAGATATAATATTTCTCACCATACAGCGAGAAGATACTCTGAGCTGCAGAATGGCTGGCGTAAATATGAATCTTTGTCAGAAAGAATCTCTCAACCGAAAGCGAGAAACAGATGCTGAAATCAGGAAACTGAGTAGTAAAACTGAATCATGTCCTATTTCTCACGCTAGTCAAGAATCTTTGTTACGAGCTATTGGTTCGAGTTCTAGCAGTTTTTAATCTTCGTCTTCAAACAATGAATTCTTCTATGTTGGCTACTAGAAAAAAAAACTCCGAAAAGATCCATCAATTATTAGCAGAAGATGTTGTGGCAACTTTTCTTCGAGTTAACGTATCTGATCGGCAGGAGATGTTCTTAGTTGGATCTGTGGCACAAGCATTGGGAGTATTAGTAGCAGAAATTTCTTTATCGCGAAACACATCCGTCGTAAAGGAAATCAGGTTCGTGAGTCAATTGTAGCATCTGACAAGGCGTCATTTGCTCCTTCACATCCTCTTGTTTTACACTGGGATGGTAAATTGTTGGTTGATATTGTCGGTGGCGTGGAAAAAGTATATCGACTGGCCATCATTGTCGGTAAAGCTGGAGTAGAAAAGCTTTTGGCAGTTTCGGCAATCAAAACAGGTATTGGGTAAGAACAAGCTACCGCATGCTTAAAGATCCTTGATGAGTGAAAATCAAGAGCTCAGGTGCGTGGCCTCTGCTTTGAAATGACTGCTTCTAACACTGGGTTAATTTTGGGCGGATGTTCTTTGATTGAAAAGCTCTAGATAGAGAACTTGTTTGGATTGCTTGCCGACACCATGTTTTTGAAGTTATCTTTTCTGATATTTTCAAAGCGTTGTTTGGACCAAGCAGTGGACAAGACATCAATATATTGTTCAAACGTTTCCAAATGAAACAGATCAACAAAAATTCACAGTTGGCAGTGACAATTTGTATGATACCGCGGAACTCATTTCACTCCGCCAAGAAATGAGAAAATACTACAGTGAAGCAAAAAAAAAAACCAACAGTCCAGAGATGATTACCTCGAACTACTGAACTTGTGTCGTATCTTCCTTGTCAGCTCAGAGACAATTGCTGAAGCTGAATTTCGTGTACCCGGGGCCTTACATCAAGCTCGCTGGATGGCGAAAGCTTTTTACTGCCTGAAAATTTATCTATTTCAGGACCAAATCACGCTGACTGCATCACAAAAACGATCTGTTATAGAATTATGTTTCTTTGTAGATCTTATTTATGGGCTCCTCTAAATGATGCAAATTTCCTAGCACAGGTAAAAGACTATCATAACCAAAAGATCAGCACCAGTGCCCTGAAAGCATTCGCCGTCACTATTGGTACTTTTCAGAGTATTTGATTGGTCTTTCTTTATTCGATCCTAGAGTCAGTGCCGAGACCAAAAGAACAATGGTTCAAAACCTTCAGAAACCACCAACAAAAAACGCTTTGAAAAGACCAGATGGATAAACTTTTGACATACAAGAACCGTTGCTGTTACAGATTTTTTTCACGCAACGAACAAAAACTCTTTTTGACTTGCGAATCAATGATGGTCAAGAAAAGCCAGAAGCATTTTTAGTAAAAGATCCTTCACAATGGCATACTTATGAAATTTACGTTGAAATGCTGGAAAAAGTTCGCCAAATGAAAGTTGTCAACGACTGCGCAGAGGGAGGGATTGCTTTAATACAAAAATTCAATTTTAGCATCACAAAAAATGAACAACAAAAACAATATCTTATCCGTGTCGTCGATCCTCACAAAAAGAAATACCCTGTGGCCTCTAAGTCCCACGTCCTGAAAATGAATTCGGAAGATAAGGAAGAGTAGGATATTAATTGATAAATTTTACATTAAATTTAATTTAAATGAGACACTGTTTTTTTATTTGATTTTTACTTCAATGTTAATGTTAATTTAAATTTTTAATACTGCCTGCAAAAATGCCTGATTTATCTGTATACCCAAAAAAGTGTCAAATCATAGCGATTCCCAAATATTATTAGATTTCATTTCAAAATTTTGTAGAGGGTATTTTAGGTGATATGGAACAAAAAAAGCCTTGTGGAGAAAGAAAAATCAAAATTGTAATTTTTTGGACCACCCTAAACTCCAATTTATCCCAAGTCCGGAATTTACGAAATTAGTCGCAAGCATTGTAGTTTGAATTATGTTGGATCAACAAAATATCAAATTGTAGTAAGGTTCAATGAATATAGTCTAGTGTTGCCCAAAGTTCTCTGTTAATTAGAAAATAAATGTAATAAATAATAGATAGCTTAATTATTGGAAACGTAAGCAATGAATGGGTAATGACAAAGCACCGATCCTAAATTACCTGCTTTATTGGGTAATAGGTCATGGGGCGTTGGGCCGTGACATAAGTATGACGAGATTGGACAAAATCGATCGACCTAAATATAGACACGTTCTTAGTAGTACTTTAATTCTAATAACTCCCGATGGTGCTAACTTGGTTAGCGAAACGCGGCTCGCCTGTTGGTATTTGAGCCTTGCGTTTAAGAATTTTGGTGGAAACTACGTCACAAGAGGCAGCGTCACAGCCCCCTCCATGACTAATACAGTATCAAAAATATTGTCTAATCTAGAGAAATTTGAATCATGCAAAGTTCAAGATTAAGAATTCGACAATTTGTTTAATTACACTTATTTACTGAATGATTCGTATAAGAAATAATATTATATATAAAATCACTCGGTAATTTTGTCACAGTTTGTCGTGGAACATACAACTGAAATTGTCAATTAATAACGAAAAGTATCTGAGTCATGTATACTTGTACAATTTTTACCATTTCCCATTAACATTTAGAAATATAGAGTCAGTAACAAAAATATATTTAAAAAGAACTATATTATGTACAGCTGTATAAAGAGCTTCAAGTAGATAAAAGTTTTAATGACATCTAGCAGTATTTTAATTAACAAAATATACCGAAAGAAGACCTACCTGCATTTTTAATTACTAAGTCCTACATATGTCTCATATATTTTAACGGCAGACATGGAGTCTACTGTTATTCATTGAAGTACTTGTATAGAATACTTGAAGTAAATTGAAATGGAAGTGCAGCAAACAAATTTTACTGCATTTTATTTTAGCAGTAAACGAGAGGAAGTAGTCGCTTTGTCTATGTTAAATTACAAGCCGAAAGTCAAGAGCAAAGTGTTAATATTATAAACATCAACAAGAGTGATTTCAACTTTTATATGTACGTTTTACAGCAATTTTATACAACATTTAGATTTTTCACAAAACCATTTTCAGGGCAATCTTCAAACGAATGATCAATTATTTATAAAATCAGTTGGCATTTAAAAGTAAATCGTGATATCATCGTCTCACATAATATACAGGCTATCTCAGAAGTTTATATCAATTATTCTGCAGCGTGGAGGTGGAATCAAAACACTATCAATATATCAGAAAAAAGAAAAAATTTCTATGAGTTCCCCTCCATTAGTTGGTACTTAAAATTACGAACTGAAAATTGCTTTTTATGAATAAAATTTAAAATTTAATTTAAAATGTTTCCATTATATTATTGTTATGAATTACACCCCCTTGGAACTGGAGATGTTACGCCTATGCCTGCTAATAGTGACTGGAAAGACTCTAGAAAGAGCCATGGACTTGTCTAGAATGTGGTGGAAGAAGATTCTGGTTCAATCTAGAGGTAATTTCAGAGTATATAAGGCGCGATTACTGGCGCAGAGGAAGAAGTTTATTAAGAAGTTCATAGAAGTGACGTTCGGTAAAAGTGAGGTTAAATAAGAAATAAATAAAGTTTATTTTGAAGTATTGTATAGTCAGTAAATTGTTAAATAAAGTGTTAGTAGCGTTTATCTCTTGTTGAAATTATTTAGAACCCACGGATTCATACAGGGTGTTTCCTAAAAGGTGGAAAATACGCTACACTGGTGTTAGACGCGGAATTTTGACAAGAGGATTTTCCGGAAGTGTTGAGAAGACTGGGACACTATTCTCGGAGTTAGTGCTAACACAGGAAGGACTAATTTACTGGACATTGTTCGAGGATTATTTTCGAACAGGAAAATAGTGTCAAGTGCGTTTCTAGACATTGTAGAACATTTTTGTTAGGACATTAGTGATAGTGATTAAATCCTAAGAAGAGATAAAGACTCTGAACAAGACTTTTTTTTCGTGTAGATAATTAAGTGTATTTTCGTGAACTTTCTAGAACTTTTCTATTTGGACAGTAGTTTAAATAAAGGACTTTCTCGTGCTGTTTTGCGATTTCTCTGGACAATTCCATTACCGATATTGACGTGATTATTAAATTTTGTTGATAATTATATGCCGGTAACAACCAGAAGCATGGCATCCGAAAAACAAATGCAGGACTTTATGGCACAAATACAAAAGATGATGATGGACCAAGAAAGAAAGTGCCAGGAAGAGAAAGAAGAACGGGAAAGAAAACGACAAGAAAAAGAACAAAAACGCCTACAGGAAAAAGAAGAACAAGAACAAAAACGTCAAGCAGAATTGAGGAAAATTCTTGAGGACCAAGAACAAAGACGTCAGGAAGAATTGAGAAAAATCATGCAAGACTTGGACCTTAAACAACAAAAAGAAGGAGACGAACTAAGGAAAATTATAGTAGGCCAACAGAGTGCCATATTTGCCGTCACTGAAGAACTTAAAAATAAAGTCGAGCAAGAAGTAAGCGAAGTGAAAGAAAAAGTAGACAAGGTTGAAGAGAAAACGCACCAGATAGAAGGAGAAATTGACCAGCTTAAACAACAGTTGAGGGATAGAAGAATCCAACTGGTATCATCAGGCCAGCGATTAAAAATTCTCTCCTTTGATGGTCAAAGTTCCTGGATGACTTACAAGGCACAGTTTGAGGCAGCAGCGAGTGCAAACAACTGGAATGACGAAGAGAAGGCTAAGGCATTAATCGTGGCTTTAAGAGGCCAAGCGTTGGAGTTGCTCCAGATAATTTCGGCAGACCAACAACGGAATTTTAGAGTTTTAGAAGCTGCCTTAGATCTACGATATGGAGATCAACACCTTGCTCAAGTATACCAGACTCAGCTGAAAGTGCGCGTTCAGAAAGCTGGAGAGAGTCTGCAAGAATTTGAAGCTGCGGTGGAAAGACTGGCACACTTAGCATATCCTAATGCGCCAAAAGAATTTAAAGAGCAATTGGCAGTGGGAGCATTCCTAGACGGGATAAGGGACGAGGAGATCAGGCGAGTCCTCAGGTTATCCCGACATAAAAGTAGTAGTGAAGCTTGGTGCATGCACTAGAGGTAGAAGCTGTCTATAGGGATACTCCAAAGTCAAGAGTACGGGCTATGACACTTGAAGAATCGCAGCCAGAAGAGAGAAACCAAAACCCTATCTTGAACGCGATTCTCAAAACGAATAAAATGATCAGTCAATTACTGGCTCAATCGAATCCTCCAAGAAGACAAGAAAACCAACAAAATAGAGAAAAGCCAAGCGGGGGTATTAAATGTTACACCTGCGGCAGAGCAGGGCATATCAAACGAGACTGTCGATATCGGATCTCGAGGAATGTGAATTCTGGAAACATGGAAGGGACACAGAATAAACAAAGTAGTGGAATGCCAAGTGGACGACGGAGTATGAAATGTTACAGGTGCAGAGAACTAGGACATATCCAGCTTGAATGTCCACGGAGAAGATTGGAGAAAGTAAAGGCCGGAGAAGCTGTGAAGCTGAGGGGAAAATCAGAGGAATCTGGTACCAGAGAGACTGTGACATATAGGGAACATGGTACCCCGAGAGAAGTAAAGATTTCCCAGCTTCGAAGCATTCCGAGAAGTCCACTACTACCAGGACGTGGAAGTAAAGTGAAACCCAAGAAAATTGCAGATATTTCATCCGGAAGAAGGTGCAAGGAAGATTGCAAGTACTACCACCAGGAGAAACTGCAGGTCACCGGAGCAGTCAACACTGTCAAGGTGGAGGTGCCGGATGACAGGACAGATGAAGCGCTCAGACAAGAGCAACTAAACGATGAGGAAATTGGGCCTATATTGAGAGCCAAAGGAAGGGGAACTCGTCCAAAATGGAAGGATGTTTCAGGCAAAAGTTTGGGATTGAAGGCACTATGGGCGCAGTGGGACTCACTGAAAGTTATGAACGGGCTGTTGCGGAGAGCATGGGAAAGCCCGGATGGAAAGCAGGTGGTTATGCGTCTAGTGATTCCCAGGTGTCGAGTAGCGAAGGTGCTTCAGGAAGTGCACAATGGAACATCCGATGGACACTTCGGTGCTAACAAGACCCTGAAGAAAATACGAGAACGATTTTATTGGATAAGAAGTCGTCAGGATGTGGAGGCTTGGTGTCGCAAATGCAAGATTTGTGCAGCCAGTAAGGGACCACAGACTGGAAATAAGGGTGAAAAGAAGCAGTTCAACGCCGGAGCTCCTTTCAAGAGGTTGGCTAACGATATGACGTCGTCTATCGGATTCAGCAAAGCAAAAAGTCCAAGATGAAGATCGTGCATATGGACAGACTGGCGAAGTACATCAATGATTCTGAGTTGCCTGATCGGGACGATCAGGCTTAAGGAGGGGGCAGTTATGAATTACACCCCCTTGGAACTGGAGATGATACGCCTATGCCTACTAATAGTGACTGGAAAGACTCTAGAAAGAGCCATGGACTTGTCTAGAATGTGGTGGAAGAAGATTCTGGTTCAATCTAGAGGTAATTTCAGAGTATATAAGGCGCGATTATTGGCGCAGAAAAAGAAGTTTATTAAGAAGTTCATAGAAGTGACGTTCGGTAAAAGTGAGCTTAAATAAGAAGTAAATAAAGTTTAATTTAAAGTATTATATAGTCAGTAAATTGTTAAATAAAGTGTTAGTAGTGTTTATCTCTTGTTGAAATTATTTAGAACCCACGGATTCATACAGGGTGTTTCCAAAAAGGCGAATAAACGCTACATTATGTAACTTCCTTTTTAGTCGAGTGCAATTAGACACAAAAAGAATAATATCACGGATCAAAGTTATATCTTCAAAATTTTTGATATACTGAAGCTCTCAAAATAAGAGCATGTTGGTAATATTACATATTCACATACATATTCATAAAAACTGGTACGTACAGATTTTTTCAATTTCTATTCGATGGCCAATGACAACAGGAAAATCCTAAATTTTTTATTTAAAAAAATTACAAAGCACTCAGTGTTTTGAGCATAACATCGGTATTTCTCATGCTGTACGGATAGAAGAAAATCACACACTTCAAACCCTTTAATTTCCATTACATGCATATTTAACATCATACTGATTGTATTGAAACATATTCTTTATAGGATTTTGCAAATAGCAGAAAAGATAACTATCTATGAGAACTAAAAGAAAAACTATGTGTAAAAATATTAATGAAATCTTTGCATTCTTTCGATAACCTGAATTCTGATTATGCTAGCAAATTAAAATCCTAAAATGAATTTGTATAATTTCTTATTTGAGAATTCTCATTCAACAACTAGCATCCACACAGTCCCCTATGGCCATGGAGATTAAACTAGTATCTACATAACCCCCTACGGTCATGAAGATTCAGTTAAATATGAGATCAAAGGCCTAAAATGTATTTATTTACCTACCTTGTCTTAAAACATTTTCGTTCTAATGAATTACATTTTCATAAAATCTATCATTCTGTTTTGGAAATGCTTAGCCTTTGAAATGTTTTTAGCTCTTATTCTTCTCCGACTTGAATTAAACTGATTTTAAAAGATAGAGGTCACCAAGGTCTACTTAAAACCACAAAATCACTTTCCATCTTTAAATGCAAGACCATCTACAATACCAAATTGTATTAAAAAAAAATCAAAAAATCATAGTAAGCATTTTTTAATAAAAAAATGTAGTTAACAAAACTTGTTCGAAATCATTTAAAAACCGTAGTTTAGTTAAATTCCGAAAAGATATGAACAATAACAAAAAGCGAATTGTGTATTTAGTGGTAAATTTGCGACTGCGTCTGACTGACAGTTTAATTAAAAAGTACAAAACATACCTAGAAACAAAGAAATGTAGAGGTATAAACCAGGTATTGATTGATGAGTGTGGCACGGTGTGACCGTCAATTCACAGCTTGCTAGAATGTTTGTAAAGATTTATGTCCCAGGACAAATATCCGAGAATCCGTTTCTATCAATAAAAACTTCCATCGGATTTGAAAGAAATGTGAACTCACACCATCGATCGTAAAATCTGATCCTCAGAGAAAGCCAATAATGCGCCAAATTCTATCCAACTTCATACAATAAAAGATTGCAGAGAAAAGTTTGATACTCCTCTATGAATAAATATATTTTATTACTTATACACGTTCTACTAAAAATGCACTAACATTTTATAAGTATAGACAATGTATTAACACCACTCAGTTTCTTACAAATAACACAGCCTCAAAGAAAAAAAAATTCTGACCTTCAATGAGACGAGTATATCCTTATATTATATTTTTGATCGTTGATCCCAATTTCGGGGTCAAAAAAAGTCGTACACCATCAAAAAAAAATTTTTGGAGCCAAAAAACACCACCTCATAGGGTATATATGAGATAACGCTCTGAAAATGATGTTATCATTTTAATCAATCGTTTTGTTTAGTATTTTCGAGAAAAATTGAATGTATTATGATAAAAATAAAGGTGAATTGCAGCGTTCACCCTATCGGTATGAAACGCACCCCCATAGAGGGTGAGAACCACCCTCATCTGCCATCAAACCAATTGATAACGACAATGACTGAAAAACATCTAAAAATGTTAAAGTTTGTTAGGTTTGCAATAAACTGACGTAGAATTCACGTAATACCCCAAAACTATCCCTATAGCCTTATGAAAAACAACCCTTAACTTCAATTACAGAAAAAAGAAAGGAAAAAACATAAAATTTGAAAACGATTTCATTATATGGATGTTCTTATTTGCAGAGATCCTTATGGCTAGGATATTAGCAGTCATTTGTCACCAATCTTAACACCATTTGGGTATAAAACGCATCCCTGAAGGGGGTGAGAAGTACTCTTACGTTAGTAGCTTTTAATTCTTCTTTTTTTAATCTTTTTTTTTATGGTATCTTTTAACTTTATTTTCAAACGATCTTCTTACTGACCTAACGAAATTGTTATCAAATTTCATGTTTTTTTCTTTCTATTTTCTGTAATTGAAGTTAAGGGTTGTTTTTCATAACGCTATAGGGGTAGTTTTGGGGTATTACATGAATTCTACATCAGTTTATTGCAAACCTAACAAACTTTAACATTTTTAGATGTTTTTCAGTCATTGTCGTTATCAATTGGTTTGATGGCAGATGAGGGTGGTTCTCACCCTCTATGGGGGTGCGTTTCAAACCGATAGGGTGAACGGTGTAAATTTACCTTTATTTTTATCGTAATACATTCAATTCTTCCCGAAAATATTAAACAAAACGATATATTAAAATGATAACATCATTTTCGGAGCGTTATCTCATATATACCCTATTCAGGAGGTGTTTATTGGCTCTAAAATTTTTTTTTGGGGGTGTACAACTTTTTTTGAACCCGGATTCGGAATCAGCGATCAAAAATGCATAAGGATATACTCGTCTCGTTGCTAGGTCAGAATTTTTTTTTTGTGGGGCTGTGTAATCTACACTAGTACAGCGTTCAGGATATTTGAGCTAGGATTAAATTATGATGAGAATTTTTGACTTTTTGGTAGGTTTTTAGTAATCAAAAAGTATTTATAAAATCATCAATGTCACCATGAACGGAGGATAAATCAAAACGGCGTCATAATGTTGGAAATATCTTATAAAAAATGGAAATATCTTATAAAATACGAAAAATATGAAAAGTAACATACAGAGCAGGAAATTCTACAAAAAAACTGTCCTTACAAAAACTTTGTACGCAAAAAATAAGAATCAAAGTTATGAGGTCGCTGCCGCCAGCTCTGATCAGAAGCATGCATTAGGGCTGATGGAGGTTTGATAGAACCTAATAATGAATTCTTTTGGTTGTATTTATTAATTATTTGCGTAAATTGTTTCAGAAAAACAAATTTAGAAATTATTTTTATTTAAATGCCTCATCAATACCTATTTTTTTTTTTAGAATTTTGCTAAACTTTGGATTTAGGGTTTTTGAACGATTTCGAACAAGTTTTGTTAATAAAATTATTTGATTAGAAAATGCCTAATATGATTTTTTAAATTTTGTCATACAATTTAGTATCGTGGACGGCCTTGCATTTGAAGATTGAAAGTGATTTTGTGGTATTAAATAGACCTTGATCCTCTATCTTTTAAGATCAGTTTATTTTAAATCGGACAAAAAACAAAAGAATTATTACGCTGTTATACTCTTAAGTAAGTGATACGCCTTGTATTTAAAATATCTTTAAGCTGTGCTCCTAAGTGTCTCCTATCATCCGGTTTTTGATCATTTTTAATATATTTGGATAACTCAAGGCGTATGGGCAAGGCTGTATATTTAAACTATATCATTTGGTGACAATACTTGAATTTAAAATTATTTTTACTTCGTGAAACTTACGAGCTCCTTGAAAATGGTTTTATAAAAGGATTGCAAGAAATTTTTGGAAACTGTGCCATTAGAATATAAATAGAAGTGTTTCAAATATTTGTACGTGTCCATAGATAGAAGAAAAAGAACACCAATTTCCAATTTTCAATTACTCACCGATGGCACACGCACGCATGATGACCAAGCCGACGAAGGGGCGCTCATACTCACATGTGAGGAGTCCGATATCGATGTGTCCTGGGTTCGATATATGCCAATGGGAATTTCACACGTCGTTGAACATAACTTCTGGTACAATCGCCCGTACGTTCTTATCCACATGTCGTCTTTGGTTATTCTCATCTAGAAAACAGGGAAACATCATATTACAAACAATAATTTACTTCTTAGATATTTTAACTAAGAAAGTAGAAAAACTGAGTTAATAAGGAAAAATGCAAAAGAATGGCTTCAACAGATCGAACGAGTTGAAGATACAGTTTTGAAAAAATATACAGAGTAACTCGTAATAACGTGCAAAAAATGTAACTACTAATTCCTTATCGAAAATGTGGATGGGTTCCTTATATACAAATTTTCAAAATAAGCCTTTCTTGTCCAACTACACCCTCTTAAGAGGGAGTGCAATAAAAGGGTTTTTAATTTCTATCTGAAAATTACGTAATCGGAAAAGGACGAAATTCGGCATATCTCGATTACTAATGAAAAGGCATCTAATTCATCCATCTAGCCTGTATACAATATTAACTACCCTTTTTATAATGTTGTAAATATCTTTCTGTCTGCTATTTTACTTCCCTCGCCCATCGAAGGGAAGTATTGTATTTGATCACTCTCCGAAATTTTTTCATAGTTTCACGTTTCAGAACATGTATATTACGAAAATATAGGTTTTTGAATTTCAGTCTGTCTGTCTGTCTGTCTATCTGTCGGTCTGCTGGTGCATTAACTAAAAAACTACTTGACGGAGAACAGTCAAATTTGGTAGGTAGCTGACACCAATGGTTAGATATTCACTGGAAAATATACAGGGTGGGCCGTCTACAGGGAATAGACAATGGAAAAAAATATGTTTCTATCAAATTTAAAATGTCCACGGTTCGTGACATTCTAAACATATTTTTAAAAAATGTATATTTTTTTGGAAATTTTAAATAGAAACATAAATTGAAAATTTTGTATGAAATGGGTGATTGAAAAAAAATTTTTTTGCTTAAATCTAAAATCACCACGTTTTGAGACATTTTTGTTTTAAAAAAATTGAAAATTTTAAACAGAAACAAATTTTGAAAATTTTGAATTTTTTTATAAAATGGGTGATAGAAAAAATGTTTCTTTGCTCATGTTTAAAATTTCCACGTCTCGTGATATTCTGAACCTATTTCAATTTTTTTATTTTTTTTGAAAATTTAAAATAGAAAAAAGTTTTGAAATTTAGAAAATTTTATATAAAATGGATGGAAAAAAAAATTGTTTGCTCAAATTTGAAATTTCCACATGTCATGACATTCTAAACATATTTCAACAAAAAAATTTTTTGAAAATTAAAAAAAAAAAGAAAAAGATTTTCCCCAAAAATTTTCAAGTTCCTTTGAATTAATAGGGCTAACTACATGGCGATTATAGTTCTCATATCATCTCTTAATTAATAATTTTTTAGAGTTACCGTTTTGTATGAATACGTTCAGTGTAAATACCTTTACCGATTTTTTTTTTAATGAAAACAAGAATTAAACATTTAGAAATACATTTACCTCTTAAAAAAATATCGTAAAATCGACCGTTTTTATCTATATTAGTCAAATCATAACTTGGCAGTATTATGTACCAATATGATCATCTTGTAAGCTATTAAAAAAATTAAAAACTGTTTTTTTGCACACCTCTTTAAGGGGTATAGTTGGACAGGACAGG
The DNA here is from genome assembly GCA_963583905.1 of Stenurella melanura. Taxonomy (NCBI): domain Eukaryota; kingdom Metazoa; phylum Arthropoda; class Insecta; order Coleoptera; family Cerambycidae; genus Stenurella; species Stenurella melanura. The sequence continues at coordinate 204,167,897 of OY757309.1, forward strand.
CTTATTTTGAAAAATTTTATGTGAAGAACCCACCTTCATTTTCTATAAGGAATTAGTAGTTAAATTTTTTGCACGTTATTACGGGACACCCTGTATACATTATCCGGCATGACTTTGCGCATATAAATATATCGGGCACTATTTTATCCGTGATTGCAAGAAAGCGGACAACAAATTTTTCTCAAAATGTTTGTATTACTGAAAATTTGTTAATTTAATGTTTATACCGCATTTATAGGCTTATATTTTAACATTTCTAAGTGATTTTCAAACCAATCGAAAGTGCATTCTTTCTAGATTCAGATGCTGTCAAGTTATTCACGATGTTGTTGTTAATAACTACTACAGAAATTGTTTAAATAAAATGTGTCCAAAAAGTGTAGTGTATAGTTTATCTCAGAATTATTCTGGGTATAAAAAATATCAGCGCCTTTGATAGTGCGATAAAGAACAAAGATCCCGACATTTTTTATACCGACAATAAGTTCAGGATAAAGTATAAATATCATTATCGAGGTAAACTGGTCCAGATAGATATGCATACTACTTTGATATGAAGTCTGTAGAGAATAATGGAGGAATATTTAGTGAAACAATTATGTGCATTGCTTTATTGTCATAAAAAATATGATGAATTTTGTACAGCACTCAGCTGTTTCTCACTATCTTTTGAATTTAAATGCACAACTCACACGCTGTGGCCAGTCAGTGACTAGCACCACAATATGTTCTGATTACAAAACATTTACAATATGTATGTTTTTATTATGCTTATTGCCTTAGTGCAGGAGCCGAGTGCAAATTACCTGACACATTTGTGTAAGCTTGCGACATGATCAGTCAAATGCCTTTTTCAGTTGTTACAAATATTTGCAAAACGCGATTTCTTTTCTATCGATTATTTGCCGCTTAGTGGTCCAGTGACAGATATTCAAGCCCGCACGCTATGTCACTGGGTATGTGACAAAAATATCAAGCCGATTTTCTTGTTATCGATTAATTACCACTTATTTATTATAAAAATACGACCGCCATACATCCCAGTTAGTAGAGGTCCAAAGGCAGGCATACGTCCCAGTTATGGGAGGAACAGTAGTGGACATATTAAACCTGCAAGGGTGTCTATTGAAACACAGTCTTTATAGGATTTTGCAAACAACATAAAAAATAACTATCTATAACTAAATGAAAAACTTTGTGTACCTAAAAATAATAATGAAATCTTTGCATTCTTTCGATAACCTGAATTCTGGTTATGCTAGCAAATTAAAATCCTAAAATGAATTTGTCTAATTTCTTATTTGACAATTCTCATTCTAACACTAGCATCCCCACAGTCCCCTATGGTCATGCGGATTAAACTAGTATCTACATAACCCCCTACGATCATGAAGATTCAGTTAAAAATGAGAACAAAGGTCTAAAATGAATTTATTTATCTACCTTGTCTTCAGGTTATCGAAAGAATGCAAAGATTTCATTAATATTTTTACGCAAAGTTTTTCTTTTAGTTATAGATAGTTATTTTTTCTGCTGTTTGCAAAATCCTATAAAGAATGTGTTTCAATACAATTATAAGCAAACAAATAATAATTTATTTTTAAACACGCATAGAGTATATAGGCTCCAATACTAGTTAGCTAATAGATAGGTGATATTGTTTTTTTTTATCAGTCAATGTCAAATATAATTATCTCACACTTATTCATAGAAATTGTCTTGGTTTTGCATGAAACATCTTTATGAGTGGCTTTATGTCTTTCTGATAAGCTCCAGAATAAGGGCCAAAAACGTTTCAAAGGCTAAGCATTTCCAAGAAGCAGAATGATAGATTTCATGAAATGTAATCCATTAGAAGGAAAATTTGTAAGACAAGGTAGATAAATAAATTCATTTTGGGCCTTTGTTCTCATTTTTAATTGAATCTTCATGATGGTAGGGGGTTATCTAGGTACTAGTTTAATCTGCATGGCCCTAGGGGACTGCGTGGATGCTAGTGTTAGAATGAGAATAATTATGAAATAAGTAATTAGACAAATTAATTTTAGGATTTTAATTTGCTAGCATAACCAGAATTCAGGTTATCGAAAGAATGCAAAGATTTCATTAATATTTTTAAACAAAGTTTTTCTTTTAGTTATAGATAGTTATTTTTTCTGCTGTTTGCAAAATCCTATAAACAATGTGTTTCGATACAATTATAAGCAAACAAAAAATAATTCATTTTTAAGGGTGTCTATTGTTAAGCCATGATTAGTAAATGTCAGGCTGATTTATAACGATAAACTCGATACGATATATTAGAATGATAATCATCCGGCAAATTGCATATAGGTATTTTTTTCCTATTTGTCTCGCTTTGAGTTCATGATAACTCAGATACCACAAATTGTTGTAATGGAAAATGCCTTATGTTATTAATCTACAACGAAATTAATATATACGAAAGGAGGGAGCCGGGTTATAACACATTCTTCTTACCCTGGGGTCTGTCAAGGTTTTGTTTTTACAGAATTGGGTTGGACCACGGTTTGAAGGATAAAATAACAATAGGATAGATAACAAAGGTAAACGAAACTATCCTTTAAAAAAACAAGAAATAAACACACAAAAAGAAGGAGCGAAAATTAAACGTAAATAATCATATTATATTATGTACGATTATGAAGATAATAATCACAAACTAATGTTAGTGTCCGTTAAAAAGTCCACTAGAATATTAAATATTTGTCTATTATTTTCATGTAATAAAGTTGCAATGCATGTAGGTAGAGGCAGGTTGAGTGCACAAATTTTAGAAGCAGTTTTGTTGAAGTTTGAATGTGGTGTTTAAAATTAAAAGATAGATGGCTCCAATCTCCAATGTAGTTAGGATCACATGTGCACAATAGGCTATTCCTTAGTCCTATTCGATGTAAGTGAGCAGGGAAGAATCCATGATTCAGTTTTAACCTTGTGATTGACGTGGAGTAAAATCTGGATACGGTATACGTGTTTATATGGGGTATGTTTGGGTAACACCTTGGGTAGTGTTGGATGTAGGTATTTGAAATGGAAGTAATACGACTAAATATTATTCTAGAAATTATGAAAAGTAATTTGCTTTATCCTCAACTGAAAAACAACGATACGCTGAACTATAACCATTTCACTTAGAGCGCTTTAAAAATGTTTACAATTTATTGAAAGTTGCTCTAAAGGGGAAATACATATCATGATTACTACTAATTACTCCTTCCATGATTACTTTTAACTATGTAGCATTGAGACATGAGGAAAGCGCCTTTCCTGCATATTACAGCATAAGCATTTTTCCGTCCGGCTTGGTGCACCCCACCTGAAGTTGGACAGAGCTAATCTAGAAATATGTGGATCCTCAACTGGCATTTTCACAGAAATGATAAATAGTTTCATACAAAACATAATTATTCCGCTTATAAATCGGGAATCGAACAACTTTTAGTTTTTTTTACTTTTGGCGCGCTAAGTTCCATATGTGGCCCACTGTGTGACAAAGCTGCTTTACGTTTTGCTCATCATATCACACAGCATTTAAGCAGAACTTTTACAGGAAGATGGATTGGTTGAGATGGTCCCATCAGTTGGTGGGCAAGTTCTATAGACTTCACATCGTTAGACTTCTGTTTGTGGGAGTGGATGAAAAGTCAAATGTATAAATAATCAAAAGTAGACAATCGCGGTGCTTCATATTTTGAACGCTGTAGCTCAGCTAATGGAACGTCAAGATGAACTCTGGTGAACAACACTATTTCTTCGCAAACGGGTTATAAATTGTCTAGAGGTCTATCGAGACATGTTTGAAAATGTGTTGTAGATGATAGTTTTATAATTTACATTACCTATCTGATTTTTTGTTATTAATCAGTTAAGGTGCCGTAATGTGAAGACAGATATAAATCGAGTTGCAACTATTGCCTCTACCATATCAGATGTTGACTATATTCCGGCACATCTTTATATATTTTATCTATCTTTTCCTATTTCTGTTTGTTTGTCATTTGTTTGTCTTTTGTCGTTTTTGTCCGTTTGTCCCTTTTTGTTTTAAATTCCTTTTAGACCGATGAAACTTCTTGAAAATTGTAACTCTTAAAGTATTTTCCGTGTCAACAAACATATTTTCCGTGTCAACAAACAAGATCTAATCAGTGTTTTGTGCTCAAGTGTTTTGTGTTATTATTAAGTATTATAGACCTGTAATACACGTATGTTGTAATTTTAGTGTTAAGTTTGAGCAGGAGTTTTAACTTTTTGTATTAATTTTAACGGGCCGAACCGGTTGCGATCTGCCCAACTCTACGCACACCACGACGCTGCGCCACGTGGTTGGCTCCTGAGTCGCCATGTATAACAAATGTTTAACATAGCTCCGTTTCAAAACCACGCCACATAATTTGTGGATATTTACGTATATTTAGTGGTAAATTTGCGACTGCGTCTGACTGACAGTTTAATTATAAAGTACAAAACATACCCAGAAACAAAGAAATGTGTAGGTATAAGCCAGGTATTGATTGATGAGTGTTGCACGGTGTGACCGTCAATTTACTGCTGGCTAGAATGTTTGTAAAGATTTATGTCCCAGGACAAATATCCGAGAATCCTTTTCTATCAATAAAAACTTCTATCGGATTTGAAAGAAATGTGAACTCACACCATATACCATCGATCGTAAAATCTGATCCTCAGAGAAGGCCAATAATGCGACAAATTCTCTCCAACTTCATACAATAAAAGATTGCAGGGAGAAGTTTGACACTCCTCTATGAATAAATATATTTTATTACTTATACACGTTATACTAAAAATGCACTAACATTTTATAAGTATAGACAATGTAATAACACCACTCAATTTCTTACAAGTAATCTATACTAGTACAGTGTTCAGGGGATTTGAGCTAGAATTAAATTATTATGAGAACTTTTGATTTTTTGGCAGGATTTTAGTAAACATTAGTAATCAAAAAGTATTTAAAAACCATCAATGTCACTGTGAGCGGAGGATGAAACAAGATGACGTCAGAATATTGGAAATATCTTGTAAAATATGGAAACATCCTTTAAAATACGGAAAAAAGTAGCACATTTTAATAAACTTTGGAATAATGATCGGAAAGTAAAACATCTTAAAAATTTATTGTATAATGACTATAAAAAGTACGAGCCCTGCGAGCACCGCCTCGGGCAGCTCTGATGAGAAGTACTTCCGAATTTGAATTCTTTACGTCGGTTTTTACCTACTCATTGTATGTCTCGACCACTACAAAAATTTCACGTAGAGTAAAACTAAAATTTGTAGGGTTTTGTCTTACTACAGCAATTTTATTGCTGAAACTTGTTGTAGAAATTGCAGGAAGTTTAGAAAAAGATTTGGATTAAATCCGTGTCCCGGTTTAAACAAAAGAACGTTCAAAATCGTATTTTTTCGCAGTTTCTCTCCAATAACTCTAGTTCTAGGACACTTATTGTAATAAGGAAAGAGAAACAAATTATTCATGATGAAATTGCAAAGAGAACTAGATATATCCGAACTCTCTTGGTCAATTGATTAAATTGCAAAATATAGAAACAGTTGTGGATGGCCATTTTCAAACAATTGGTAATAATTAAAACAATGATGTATTAAATTTAACCAAACTTTAGAAGAATATGCTACTAATGGAGATAAACTACGGTGCCAAATTTCAAGTGTTTGTAACTACGGCCCAAAAACAATAACAATCGAAAATTGAACAGTTGACCGTGTTTGGGCATCAAGTCGCACAACAGACTTTATTTTTTCAGATTGTAGCTTGTTTTATGTACTTTTCAGCGATGTTAAAATAAAAAAAATTTAATATTTTTGAAAGCCATTTTTATTAAATTTATTATTTTTTTAATTCAAATGCATTTTACTCATCAATATTTTACCCAAAATTAAAAATTATAAGCATACATTAAAAATACATAAAACAAGAAACTATTTTTTAAAAAAAATTTATCTACGCCAATTGGGAGACGAGATATGACATTTATTGCATTTTAGTCATTTATAAACAAATGAAGTGAAATAGTGACTTGAAATTAACACTAAACATTTCATAATATTTAAAACTATTAATTGACTATGTTAAAATATTTCACATAAGTTGTTGCAATATTAACGAATTTAATTTGCCAAACAGCATGGACGCACAGCCTACTCCTATATAATGTTCTAGTGCTCATTCAAGGTGTATTGCAGCACCCTTCAATTTGATCCTATCGCGATGTGTTTTATTTTCACAATTGTTTTTTCAGTTTTGCCGCACAATTTTCAGATAAACTATTCAATATAACGATAGGTACTATGAAAAGTTTAAACTATAATTTTACTTTCTACTTTCTATAATCTTTCATGTAGTAACTGAAATATAAGTACTGTTTACTTTTTTCTACTTAGTTCTATTATATTTGTTATATTTTTATACTGTAGTAAAACTAAAAGTCTAAATTACCTAATTCCCTTTCGCTAGTATTACAAAATAATAAGATTTTCGAAAAGAATGTTTGCATTTGTTTCATTTTTTTCATCAGCACCTATTTTTAATTAATATAAAAGTTATTATTATGCATCTAAATTCGACAATAAGATATATAATCAGTTAAAAAAATCGCTCTCATTTGATTACTACTTGTTTATATACGTGTTTCGTTGTCACTTTAATTTGTTTTTACTACAATTAGGTATTATAAGCGTAAACACCAAATAAATATGTGTCTGCATCTTTATTATTACAATGTCACTTTAATATAAATACACCTTAACATCCTCTTTGACTGATATTTTATTTATTGCTACGTAATGTCTTTAAATATTATATATTGGTTATGTGTTTAAGCATAAAAATATAATAAATATAATAGTACTAAGTAAAAAAAAGTAAACAACATCTATATATCAGTTACTAAATGAATGATTGAAGTAAATAGAATGTAAAATTTTAGTTTAAACTTTTCATAGTACCTATCTAAACGTTAAATTAAATAGTTTATCTCAAAATTGTGCAGCAGAACTGAAATCTACAAGAAAGAACAATTGTTAAAAAACAAAAAACATGGCGACACGTGAAATTGAAGGGTGATGCAAATACACCTCGAATGAGCGCTAGAACGTTCTGTAGGAGTAGGCTCTGCGTGCTATACGACAAATTTAATTCGTTAATATTGCAACAACTTATGCGATTAAAAATATTTTAACATAGTAAATTAATAGTTTTAAATATCATGAAATGATTAGTGTTAATTTCAAGTCATTATTTCACTTCATTTGTTTATTGACTAAAATGCAATAGATTACATGTCTCGGCTCCCAATAGACAAAACTTTTTTTTTAATTATTTCTTGATTTATGTATTTTTATTGCATGATAACAATTTTTAATTTTGGGAAAAACATTGAAAAGTAAAATGCATTTGTATAGAAAAAAATAAATAAAAAAATGGTTTTCGAAAATACTAAATTTTTTTATTTTAACACCGCTGAAAAGTACATAAAACAAGCTACAATCTGAAAAAAAAAGTTTGTTGTACGACTTCATGCCCAAACACGGTCAACTGTTAAATTTTCGATTTTGTTATTGTTTTTGAGCCGTAGTTACAAACATTTCGTCTTGAAATTTGGCACCATAATTTTTCTCCATTAGTGGCATATACTTCTAAAGTTTGGTTAAATTTAATGCATTATTGTTAAAGTTATTACTAATTGTTTAAAAATGGCCACCTACAATTGTTTCTTTGTTTTGCAACTTAACCAATTTACCAAGACAGATCGGATATATCTATCTATCTATCTATCTATCTCTTCGCAATTTCATCGTGAATAATTTGTTTCTCTTTCCTTGTTACGATAAGTGTCCTAGAACCAGAGTTATTAAATAGAAATTGCGAAGAAACACGATTTTGAACGTTCCTTTGTTTAAACAAAAGCTTTCCGAGAGATGAGTTTAATCCAAAACATTTTCCTGAACTTCTTGTAATGTCTACAACAAGTTCCATTACTAAAATTGCTATAGTAAGACAGTTCCTTATTAGGTGATTTATGCTTCTAGTTTTACTCTACTATATATACAATTGAAATAACTGAAATTTATCTTTCGTTTACCGTATATCGCAAATTGGAAAAATCGCTACCTAAGGAATCATACCACTTCCACATCCAGATTTTCCATCCAAGTCTTTTTGAAGAAAAACACCTTAACTTTGCTCTTTAGTATGTGGAAAAAATTGGTCATTTTAATAACACTTGAGGCAGATGTCATAAAAATATTTGAGGCGTCGGTTCTTAGCATATTCGCCAAAAATTAAGTTTCTGGACTCTTATTAGCATGCTCTACATGTTCACCTCAATTTACACTCCCCCCCACCACTCCCTTCAACTGAATTATAGTATATGCATGTACTAAATTTCAAATGAATACCTAAATATTATTTTATCAACCCCTTTAATAATGGAGTGGTGGTGGGGGGGGGGGATGGAAAATATTATAAAGAATTTTGGGACCTTGGCTTCTAGTACATATACACCAAATCTCAAGTTTCTGCACCCTTACCAGCTTGCTTTACTTACTTCCCCCTATTTACCCCTATTTACTGCCCCACCCCTTTATTGGATATGCTCAGAAAACAATCCAGTTCCAGATCTCGTTATAATTCATACGTGTACAAAATTTCAAGTCAATATCTTAAAAGGTTTCAGAGCAAACGTGCGGGCAAAAAGACTGACAGACACAAAAAAAAATTGCGCTCAAATTTAAAATCTCGACGTATCATGACATTCTAAATCTATTTTAAGAAAAAGAAGTTTTTTAATTTTTTACGATTGCAATCTACTAAGTACGTGGATGTGGAAGTAAAATGTGAGTAGTCACTACTAAAATATATTTATGAAAAATCTCCAATTTTAACACATATCCACTATATTGAACATTCCTGTTGAATTATAATAATATAATGGATATAGCTTATTAAAAGTAATTGCCCTTTACTTTGCATTTCATTTGCAAGCAATTTAAAATCAAAATTTTATAAATTGCAGAATACACGAAAATTACAAATTTAAAGTCATCTCATTTTCTGTCCAGAACAATTCAACATTTTTCACTACAATGATATCGAAATGTGACATGCAGAACCTAAAACATTAACGAGTATGTTTTAAGATATAAATCATTTAGTGAAATAGATATAGAATAGATTTAATTAATGTATTATGTTATAGTAATGAGAGATCTTTGTCATTTAAACTGTTTCTTTTATTACGATCCGATTGTTTCTTCAAAAGTTGTTAAAGCTTTTGCACCGAAGCGCAAAGAAAAAGCGTTGATGCGTTGGTTCGTGAAGCCATAAGTTTGATTCCTACTTTGTGCGAGAATCGTAAAGAGAAAATTTTTTGTAAAGGCATTTTTTATAGGATTTTCAGCTCTTTGATTTTCATCTTCATGATAATTTTTTATTATTTGTATCTTAAATCTTCACTTTGTTTTATGTCCGCCCACAGTGGCCTTAATAACTTTTTGCAACACTTTTCTACTACTAAGGATCTATCAAAAAATCAAAGTTATGAACAGGGTTATTTTCTCCTAGCCTTTGACGCCATTTTTTCTCTGGGAACTGGGGGGGCTATGCATACAGGGTGAGCCACGGTGGGTGGAGTATTAAAAGTATATGGAGAACGGATCAACCGATTGCTTTCAAATTTTGGTTACCAAAATAATTGAGTACGATCTCTCCAACTAAAATATTTTCGAAAGTGTGGTGTTGCCACTTATACGTAAAACTGGCAACATCTTCGTTATTTTAAATGGAATACGCTGTATATTTTTACATTTTTTGGATCGTCGTCTCTTTCTGAGTAACTTTTTTTAATATTTCCCTATACCTATCTCAAGCCGTTTTCGAGATAATAATTCTTTTCTGAATTTATTTCCAAAAATTTGACTTTCAGTAAATCGTGTTTTCTCCTACCTACGCAGCAATTAAAAGATAATTTTTAGCTGCTGCTAGGCAAGGCCTGGGGGCATCTCCTCCATTAATCAAATGTTTCGAATATCATACAGGGTGAGTTAGAGAACGCTTCCTATAAGTGACTTAGAAAAGTGCACGAAAATCAATTTTTCTAAATGGAATGCCCTATATATTATTACTGGTTCGGAAAGGTGATACATTTACCTATTTAAAAATGTAATATACCCTATACCTAATGTGCACCATTTTCGATTTATGGACAGTTTTCTGTAACCTTACCAAGAATATTAGTCTTTTGGTATATCATAACGGGTGGGCCATTAAATTTTTGTTGTCATTTTGTAATGACAACTGACATGCTATTTTTCTAAATAAATTTGACGTTAGTGATATTTGCACTTAATTTGAATAGCTGTAGCACAAATATGGCAGAAAATAATTATACAATCCCAGTTTTAATGGATTTGTTTATTATCCATGGAAAGTGCAATAAGATTATCAGCAGAACTTGTAGAAGATTTAATGAGAAATATCCGGATTTTCCGCAGATGAACAACAGAAAGTTTCTACGAATTCAGAGGAATTTTATTAATTTTGGTTCGTCATTAACAGAACAATAACAGTGTCACTAGGAAAAAATAATACCTAAGCAGCAATAACAGTAACAAAGTCTAAGTAGCAATAACAATTAATATTAATAACAGTAATAAATAATAAAAATGTTAAAACTATTGTAATAATTGTTCGAAATGTAGACCGTTAACTTCCAGGCACTTTTGTATACGACGGCGGACGGCGTCTGTTGTAGCAGCTCTTATTTCAGCGGGGTCCAAGTTTTCAATCTCTTGAATTACTCGACGTTCTAATTCTTCCCTATTGTGGACTGAAGTTTTATAAACTCTATCTTTAAGAGTACCCCAAAGATAAATATCTAACGGGGTAAGGTCAGGGGACCTCGGAGGCCAATTCCACGGTCCCAAACGTCTAATCCAACGGTCATCGAAAAGGCGGTCCAACTCCATACTAATTTCGTGTGTACAATGTGGAGGAGCCCCGTCGAGTTGATAACAACAAGTTCTATATTTTTCAATTGACAAATTATCAAGGAAGTATTCCACAATTATTCTAATTATATCTAAATATTTTCTGGAATTCAATTTTCCGTCGTATGTGTAATATTTTATTTTATCATCCATTAACATACAAAACACATTGAAACTAAATTTGACTTGAAAACCAGCCTCTCTAGTAACGTGGGGGTTTTCTGTGGCCCAATGGTGACGATTTCGTGCATTATACATCCCTTCTCTAGAAAATTTGCATTCATCAGTCCATATAATTTTCCTTAAAAAACTGGGGTCCTCTTGCGTACGTACAAGTATCATTTCACCAAATTCTATTATCTGTAGATAATCCTGAGGCATGAGAAACTGGACTCTTGTAAATTTATAATCATGCATTTCATGGTTTACTAGTATTCTTCGAATGGATGAATATGACAATCCTAAATCCCGTTTAGCACAACGTATGGAATACTGGGGATTTGCATGAAAATATGCTAGATTTCATTTACCTCGTCCGATGTCACAGGTTTAGATAAATATCTTGGTTTTCTTAATGACGAACCAAAATTAGTAAAATTCCTCTGAATTCGTAGAAACTTTCTGTTGTTCATCTGCGGCAAATCCGGATATTTCTCATTAAATCTTCTACAAGTTCTGCTGATAATCTTATTGCACTCTCCATGGATAATAAACAAATCCATTAAAATTGTGTTTGTATAATTATTTTCTGCCATATTTGTGCTACAGCTATTCAAATTAAGTGCAAATATCACTAACGTCAAATTTATTTAGAAAAATAGCATGTCAGTTGTCATTACAAAATGACAACATAAAAATTTCATGGCCCACCCGTTATGATATACCAAAAGACTAATATTCTTGGTAAGGTTACAGAAAAGTGTCCATAAATCGAAAACGGTGCACATTAGGTATAGGGTATATTACATTTTTAAATAGGTAAATGTATCACCTTTCCGAACCAGTAATAATATACAGGGCATTCCATTTAAAAAAATTGACTTTCGTGCACTTTTCTCAGTCATTTATAGGAAGCGTTCTCTAGGTCACCCTGTATGATATTCGAAACATTTCATTAATGTAGGAGATGCCCCCAGGCCTTGCCTAGCAGCAATTAAAAAATCTCCTTTAATTGCTGAGTAGGTAGGAGAAAACACGATTTAATGAAAGTCAAATTTTTGGAAATAAATTCAGAAAAGAATTATTATCTCGAAAACGGCTTGAGATAGGTATAGGGAAACATTAACAAAAGTTACTCAGAAAGAGACGATCGAAAAAATGTAAAAATATATAGGGTATTCCATTTAAAATAACGAAGATGTTGCCAGTTTTACATATAAGTGGCAACACCACACTTTCGAAAATATTTTAGTTGGAGAGATCATACTCAATTATTTTGGTAACCAAAATTTGAAAGCAACCGGTTGATCCGTTCTCCATATACTTTTAATACTCCACCCACCGTGGCTCACCCTATATAATTGCATTGACGTTATTTTCTATAAAATGGCGGAGGATCCGGTCATACTTAAATCTCCGTCTATTTGTATTCCTCTTTCCCATTACATTAGTGAAAACTAGTGTGATTTAGAATTGGACTAATATTTATGAGGCCTAAAGACATTAGACATTCAGAGACACAGACACGAGGATATTGGAATAAACACACAACTGAACCGAGAAACTTTTCGTTTTCGAAGTTCGTTAAAAATATAGGAACTAGGAGATAAATCACAATTTTCTTCAGGTGTAAAGAACTCGTTAAAAATGGGTAGATTTTATAATATAACTCAATTGAATCCTAGGTTTGGCTTTGTTATATACGTATTTATTATATCGTGCACAAACTGAAATTACTTTTGGTCACACCATAATAATATACTTACCATATTATTTCTTCTTTGAGCATTGGGCTATGCATATAATTGCATTAACGTTATTTTCTAGAAAATGGCGGAGGATCCGGTCATACTTAAATCTCCATTTATTTGTATTCCTCTTTCCAACCCCTACACTTTGTGGTCGTGATGATAGAAGCTATTATCTACTTTAGATGATACCCATCACATTATTGAAAACTAGTGCGATTTAGAATTGGACTATATTTATGAGGCCTAAAGACATGAGACATTCAGAGACACAGACACAAGGATATTCGAATAAACACACACTGAACCGAGAAACTTTTCGTTTTTGGTTAAAATATAGCAAGAAGAAGACAAATCACAATTTTCTTTAGTTGTCAATAACTCGATAAAAGTGGGTAGGTTGTTTAATATAACTTAATTGAATCCTAGGTTTGGCTTTGTTATACAGGGTGGGGCAATAGTGCGTCGGGCCTCGATATTTCGAGTTCTACGACAGCTATAAATTTTTTAAAAAATTACAAGTAAACTAGATAAAAAAGTCTACAACTTGAAATTATTTTCGAACATACAGGGCGAGCCAAGACGAAATTACAGCACCAAGTGCCTTTTTTTAAATGGAATCCTATGTATATCAGTACATTTTTTGAAGCCTCTTTCTAGGCTCTATTCATTCCTACATCAGCATTGAATACCTCCCAACCACTTGGATGTAATGAATTTTTTGTGTTGAAATAATGCAATCTGTAGATGGATATTAAAAAAATCACCACAGTCACACTTATGGGTTTTAAGAAAAATGTATGTGAAAACCAGTTACGAGATATCTAATTAATATTTTTTAATCATTTTCATTTTCTAAAACTGTATAGGGTGGCCAAAAATTATTTTGTAAATTAAGAACTTTTTAAATTGAATTTTCTCAATGTTTTTAAATGGAACACCCTGTATATTTTTCAACGATGTGATGTAGAAATGAGCAACGAACATTTTTGCATTACAGTATACAAAATATATCACGGTGACACCGAAGAAAGTTCTACTCACTGTCTGTCACTTGGTATTTATTTTTTCAAATTTTTTCCACGTAAATTAAAATCGCCTATCGCAGATTTTTTTTAAACGCGTTTTACTTTCTTTTGTTTCATTAATTTTAAACAAACATTATTAATTATTTAATGATAATTTCGTAAAAATAGAATAAGTATATGTAAAATGTACCTAAGTAAACGATTTTTCACAAATTATGTCATATATAAATATTAATATATAAAAATTGCTGTTTATATCAGAACACTATGGTGTAAGAGGAGTTTCCTTGATCTGGATTTCCTCCTTTTTAAGAAACCGTAACCAATATGTTTCCTTAAAATATCATAATGAAAATTCAATTTTGAATGATGTATCAGAAATTAGACCAGTGCAAATAGGCGTCCCACAAAGCTCCGTGTGGGGGCCTGTTCTATTTTTATTGCACGTAAACCAATTAGAGGAGGAAATATCTCATCCAGACCTCGTTATGTATCCAGATGATGTTTCATCTCTTATCTCTGCGGACAATACAGAGACTTAATAGTAAATGTCAATAAATTGTATCATTAACATCAAATTATTTCAATTCACATGATCTACATTTCAATATTAGTAAAACACAAGTGCTACGATTTCATAATTATCATAAAGTAACTGAACCATTAAAATTTAATGTCAATAACACCATCTTTCAGAACAAACATTCAGACGTAAAATTTCTGGGTGTGCACATCGATGAATGCTTAAGCTGGAAATCGCACCGTACACACCTGATTTCCAAACTAAATTATATTACATATATGTTCAGAAATATGCGATTAGTATTGCATAAAGATCAACTATTAAGCGTATATTACGCTCAGGTCGAATCTCGGTTATGACACGGAGTGCTTGTGGGGTAGCTCCACCATGGCCAAAGACGTCTTTGTGGGCCAAAGACGTCTTTGTGGCACAAAAACGTATATTACGTTGTATTGGTAATCTTCCCAATACCCATGCATGCAAAAATTTATTTTACAAATACAGAATTTTGATACTCACAAGTTTATACATTTTAGAAATACCCCTCTATGTCTTTTCTAACAAAAATAACTTTGAACTTAATAAAGACATTTATGATGTTAACACACGGCAGAAGGATTTAATATATGTGCTTTTCGCTAAATACAAATTTACTCAGAATTCACCTTCTCTTAACGGTGCCCGAATATTTAATCAACTACCCGATTACATAAAGGCTAGTCAAAATATACACACATTTAAAAGTAAGCTTAAGTACTTTTTGTTCGAACGCTGTTTTTAATCACTTTCAGATTTTTATCTGTTTAACCTTTAACCCCTTAATTCTGTTGTCATTTATTTATTATTTGTTTTATTGTTTTATTTGTATTGTCTATTGTTTTACCAACTATTTCTATACAATTGTTATTGTGTTTTAAGGAAAATAAATTATTATTATTATTATTAATTATATGACAATTATTAACATTTTTCGATCGATCGTTATTCCAAACATAAAAGAATCATTCATTTTCTAACGTAAGACTAATTATCAACCACTGACACGTCGAGAGTTTTAAAAAATACAGGGTATAATCAGTTTCATGTCATTAAAAATAACTGGTAATGGGGACCGACTAGACAAACAAAAAACCTTCATGACTTTTCCCTCTAGGAGCACTTTGAAAAAAAACTAATCTAAGTCAATATTTTTAATATTATGGTAGACAACTATTGAGAACCACTGCTTTTCTTGGTCAACGGACTTGTAGTTCCCAATTATACAACTTTTAAATTGTCATAAAAAAGTGCTCGCCGGCACAGTCGGTGGTCTGCGGTGACAAAGGATCATCGACCGCCATTGATGGACCGCCTCAACTGAACTGAGGCAAGTATAAAGAGGTAAATAATTCGTTCTCTCTTCGTGCACAATTGCAAGCAAATAATGGCCATAGAGGGTTAAACAGAGCATTTCTTTACATGAGTGTTTTTTAATTTGGAACAAAATATTGGCTTGTTTATAATTTAGAAAATTTAAATGTGATTTATTAACATTTGTAACATAAATGAGTGTCCTGGGTTAAAAGCTTACTACCTACCTAAATGATTCAAAATCTCTGCATCTGCGTCAATACACAGTTCAGTACGTCGAATTAAGGACATACGCACTTCGTTCAACACTAAACACTAAGCTATCAACTAACGTTGTCAATAAAGAAGAATAAAATAAAAATTTGTTACAAAAGCCAAAAAAGAATACAAAAAGAACGAACAAGTAAGTTGTGTCTGTACGTAATCAAGAATTTGACAACTTGAACGGTAAGTCAATAAAATAAATCTTAACTATAAATACACAATGACGCGAAATTCAAAAATAACAAAAAGAACGAACGGCGGGTTGGACGTGTGTACATAATGAAACACTCACAGTAACTAAAATATTGCACAAGGGAGAGTTATAGTTTTCTTCAGATCAGATCTAGATCTAAACCTACATCAATATTCCAGCAGTTCTCAAAAAATTTAATTGAAAATTTGCGAAATTTTTGTTTATTTTTTTTTCTCCAAAACTATGCGCTTTATACCCCAGGTTATATAAGTTTTTTTTGTTTGTCTTGTCGTTCCCTACCGCCAGGTTTTTTCAATGACATGAAACTAATTACACCCTGTATATGTTGGGCTACGGGGTGGGTACTGAGGGCTAATAACGCTATATTTCAAGCATTTGATGCTGTTTGTCAAATAGAAAAATACAATAGTAATTTAAAATTTCTTTCACTGCGGATCTAAGTAAGTAAACTATTTCCTTCTACTGCCAAAGGATTTCAAACCACTTGTATAACTTCTTAACAGTTTGATCATGTGGGTCAACTATTTTTAATTCTATATTATTTTACAAAGATTTACGTGGATATAAATATTAGTAAGTGACATATTTTAGTAGAAATGTGCTATCCTGCAAGATATTCCGCGACCACAACACTCATTCTTCTAAGTCTACAGTAAAGACATCTTTCGTTTTCTTTAAGTGCTTTTTGTTGACCCGAGGGTCGATTTACGAAATGAGTAGTTAGTTAGAGCCGAACTTTTAACTGAATCTCAAGCGACTAAATGGTGGAAATTAACCAACTTACCGATGTTAGAAAACCAGAGCCAGGCGCTTGATCAATCCCAAGTAAAAGTCGTACGAAGGTGATAACGTAATCCTTGACGAAGGCCTGATAAAGAAGCGTGTCAAGCATACTGGCACTGAAGACACTGCCGGCGGCGAAGGGAAGGCGGAACATATAAGAAATGTGAGATCCTCGCTCTTTTTCTCTCTGTAAAAAATATAAAAAGTTAATAATGTAAATACAGGATGATCCCGAAACAAATATTAATAACCCCTTTAACCAGGATAACTTACCCAAATATATAATGAAATATCAAAAAATCGCAAATATTAGTTATTAAAGCAATATTATTTATAAAGCTTTTTTATAAAATAATATTGATGCAGATCATTTATTAATAAAAATACGAGAAAATACGAGAAAAAACATTGGAAATTATATTAGAGTGAATTTACATGGAATTTGTACTGGAAATTTGATAAATTGCAAAGTAGGTTCACAAGGAGTGAAAACTAGAGCAACAAATTAGCAGCATTTTTATCGAAGGAAATAATAGGTGTATTTCACTAAAGCTATACTGTCGTTGACAATATTTACTACAGAAGTACATTAAATATTAAATGGTTTTCCGTCTAGTTATTGTAAATGAAAATGTTAGTTTGATTGGAAACTGCCTCAGTTCAGAATAAAGGGATTCTCTGACACAACGGTTAAATAAATTCTGGGAATAACCAGTGGCTTAGTTGTGATCTTTTGTACAAAAGACGTACAAAGCGCTTGTACGTGTCGTAAGTGCAAAGAAAAGAGAATTTTTTTTATGAGAAGTACAATGAAATCTGACCAGCTCAGTTTTCGTACGTCGACATACATCTTTTGTAAGTAGGTACGTTAAATTCCAACTTTTAGTTGCGCTAAGGTCACGGAGCCCATATCAGGTCATATGCAGATTTGTGAAGTTGCAAAACTAATATAATTTATATACTTATTGCCTAAAGTAAGTAATTATAGTGAATAGTCCTAATGTATCATACACTGGTCATAAAGCTAAGTCCAAGGGAATTAGGGGTACCTCAGAGATCAGTTCTAAGCCCACTTCTGTTTGTGTTTGTGACCGATCTAACATTTTATGCTCTGAATTCATTGACAAGACTTGTAAGGGTTATATTATATTCTTCGCAAAGCCGAAAACAACGAGTATATTGCGTTTGATCGACACATTTCTAACAATGCTTACAAACAACATCACACAAATAAGAGAGCATCGTGTACCTTTTCTCATTAAACACAAATTATCATATTGGGCGTTGAACATGTTACGGCAAATTAGCTGCAACTCTTTATTTTATATAACTATAAAAACCATCAAACACAGTTTCCATCTTTAACTTCCTCCTAACTACGGCGTTTCTGTTTATTATTTGTTTTTCTTTTCTAAATAATTTGCTTCAATTACCATATAATCTTTCTAAATTTCAATATTTTAAATAAAATGTGCGGTGTGGCACAACTGTTCGTTCTGGTCGCAATTATCTAGAATGGATATGTTGATCACTAATTTTTACCTGTACTCGGTAACTCATTTGTACAAGCGGTATGTGTCTCAAGCATTAATTTATATAATAAATAGAATATTTGTCAGTGTCGCACTTTACAAACAGCCATTGAATTCCGAGCGCAAAATGTTAGATCGGCCACAAACACAAACAGAAGTGGGCTTAGAACTGATCTCTGAGGTACCCCAGTACTTGTTCTACCCTATCATGTTCTTAAAATGATTCGCTGTTCATTGTTTACTGAATAGCTTTGCAATTAATTTAATGTTATACCACATATGCTACAGAATGTGATTTTTAGAATTTTAAAATTCATGTTATCGAATGCTCTTGAAAAACATATGCACAATTATTTTATTATTTTTGTTGATTTGCTACTCGGAACTCAATTAGAGCTGCTAAATTTGAGTAATTTATTCATCAGTTCTTCCAAATATTTTTAGTGCCTGTAATTAATGAATCGATTTGAAAATGGGTCAAAACTGTGAAATAAACTGTGAATTTCCTTATTTAAATAATGAGGCAATATACAAAATGATCCATTGAGTAGGCTATCTAGTTAATTAATAAGTTAACAGGTTCATATATTCGAACCACTTTCATTTCCTGATCTCTATTTATAACAACAAATAAGATTTAAAATTTGCCCTAATTACATCACATCAAAGGAATAGTAATGAATAATTCATTTTTATTCATATGACAATGTAAACAATGAATGTCAATCAATATTACAGACTTCTCACTATTAATATGCGCATATAATTGTATGGTGCCGTTACGAGGTCTCAAAAAATCAGGTCCTTGAAAAACATTAAAGATCGTTAAAAATATTGAGTGAATCAGTTTTAAAACGAACGTTCGTAAAAGTATAGTCTGCATCTATCTCAATATATCGCAGGATATCTCATGAAACATTTTAATCATGAGATATAAATGCTAACATATTTTATTGTCCTTGTTCATTCAAATATTATAGTGCAGTAAAATAAGAAAAAAGACGAGCTTAACTTCGGAATCCTTTGTAACAGGGTGGACTTTTTTCCATTCTCTTCTAAATTATATCCATAGTATACGATAAAAAGTCGTCTTCCTAAAAAGTGCCGGTGTAAGAGTTATTAAACAAAATAGGTGTAATTTTCTGCGAATAAATTTTAAAATTTTATTTTATTGAAAAATAAATTTTACGCCAATCGAAAGTACGGGAAACTTCACATAAAGAAACGTATATGAAGTTTTTTTGTACGATAAAAAATGCAGGATCATTTTGTTTATCGCACGAAAATGTGAAGCGAGGCGCGTGCGATCTCGGACGCGCTACACTAAATTTGCTGTAACGTTTGAACTAATTAATGAAATTGAGCTCAACAAATCCTAAACGAAAGAACAAACTTGTGACTATTGGATTATTATATTTTCAAATATAAAAAAGAATGCATGTAGATATAGTATATATATGAAGTCGAAACATAAAGAGATTTCCGAAAAAATTGGTAAAAGCTCTACCATTTCAACAATTTTTAAGATAGAAACCTGAAGCTTTCACATATTACTCTTGGAGTAATGAATAGAACGATCCAATGGATAAGTGTGCTAAACAATGTTTTTAATAAAAGTTATTAATTTTTATGTTACCCCTGGTTTCACGAATTTTGGAGCAATGAAAAATGTTTCTTTTATTTTCGTAAAATAAAGAGGGTTAATTTAATTTTTAAGGTAAGTCCCCTTAAAGCATCTTTAAGTACACATTTCAAGCTTTAAAAATCGCATCTACCTAAATCTAGTAACGCGACTTAAACCAGAGAAATAGATGCAGAGTTAGTCATACATATCAAATTTTACCACTTTCTCAAAATTTTGAAATTTTGGTAGTGTACATCTTCAAATACAATTTTTTAAGATTTTTTCACTCGTCGGATTTTTTTATTCATTATGTCAAGAGTAATATGTGAAAGTTTCAGGTTTCCATCTTTAAAATTGCAGAAATGGTAGAGCCTTTACCAATATCTTCGGAAATCTCTTTATCTTCCGACTTTATATATAGACCATTGTGCATTACACCCCCTAGAAAGTGGAGACTGATACGCCAATGACTAATAGTGACTCCTAGATATTTTCAGAAAGAGATCGAGTTTCCTGGAGCGTGGTAGAAGAAGATTCTCGATTATGTTCTAGATAAATCTAGAGGCAATTTTAGAGTATATAAGGCGAGATTCCCGGCGGAAGAAGAAGTTGAAAAGTGACAAGGTGAGAGGTTAGAAATCCGAAATAAATAGAAAGAGTAAATATCAAATAATAAACATTGTAAAGGTTATTTTAGTCCAGTAGAAGTGTATTTTACTGAAAGAAAATATTTGTAGTTATCTGTAAATTATTAAATAAAGTGTTAGTGGTTACCCCTTGTTGAAATTTTTATATTGGAAAATATAATTCTTCTTTCATTTACGCTTTGTTGTGCTCAATTTCATGAATTAGTTCAAAAGTTACAACAAATTTGGTGTAGTGCGTCCAAGGCCGCACGCGTTTTGCGCACCGTACTTACGTGTCGTCGCGTTCCATTCTCGTGCATTAACGCCTGATTGCTACAAATTCATAGTAAAACCTTGCTGTTGTGGTTACGCTCAAATCGGTAGCTCTTTTTTGTGGTCTCATAAATGGTTCTACAGAGAAATCTACATAATACCTTAGACATTCTAAATATTTGTACCTGTGAACTCGTTTTTACTTAAAACTTCAAGACGATCTACATAATTAAACTTGTTGTGCCTCTGTATGAGTTTGTCTGCATTTTATAAATTTTCAATGTTCACAATACACTGCAGATCACCCATATCAACAAATATAACAATGCAATAAATATTCTTAATTTATCGTAACGAATTTGAAGACTTTAAAATCATACCAAATAAAATATTAGGTTATGTATCATCATTCACAAATTTTCCGACTGCCAAAAACCGCTCGTTGTTTGATGCGAGCACTTGAATACTTTGCGAACGATCAAGAATGTCTAGGACGAATTTTTATTCGAATTTTAGTGAAATGCGAGTAACCTTAAAAATTGCGTGCAGTCAAGAATAGTGCTGCAGGCCTCTTATATTAAGATACTTTGGGTCCGTCAGAATCGGTTCTTCCACTTTGAATTTTGAAACTAATTTTATTGGGCGTTCTTGTGGGTCGGGCTTGGAGTATTCTCCACCACTTTCGGAATTAAAAAATTTGTTTAACGGTTTTTATTTAAAAAACCGCCCCATTGAAATTTTTAGCGAAAAGTCGAGCATATTGGATCAGCCATTTTGACGATCTCGAAAACCCCTAACGTGTCAATTTGAGTTAAATTGCCTTAAAATTTCTCAACTTATAATAATTTTGCTTATAAAAAAGTTTTTTCTTGTTTAAATAATTAATAAGCAATTTCCTCACAATTATATTTTTTACACTTTTTACTTTCAGAAAAACCCAATATATATTCTGAAAGACATTGTATTACAAATACGGTGGTACACTGTTAGCCACAAGATCTCGGAAAATCGACTTTGCACCCTCGATATCTGGAAAACTGTCCATTTTCCGACTTTGTGCCCATGAGAACCTTTGATCAGAAGTTCGAAAGGAATAACATAATATATTGATTCGAGTTAATTTCACCCTAGGCCACTTCCCATAAGAAATGAGCACCCCCTTTGCACGTTATCTGGTAAACTGTCGATTTTCCGACCTTGTGCTCATGACAATTTTTGATTTGGAGCTCGAGAGAAATTACATATCGATTACAGCGAATTTCACCGAGGGCCATGTTCCACAAGGTTAGTGCGGGGTCCTTTCTACCCGGTTGCAGCACGATCGAATGCAATATACTCTTCGTTTTGTATTTGCGAAGAGTACAATAATGATAGAAAACAATATTTCATAGGATATCAACTCACATACAAAATATAAAAATATAAATGATTAATAGCTTTTTAATTACTTATCGATTACTGTTCAAATGCAATAGGGTTCTTTGTCTGATTTATACGAACTTATTGTCCAGGCAATATAATACGACTTTTCTTTAAGTGGATGTACTGTTTATTATAAATTCGACTGACGAATGCAACGATAGACGTACACACTGTCAGATGGACGAGTATGTTGAAACTTGTTCAGAGTTCGACGACAACACAATTATATGAATCTTTTTCTCTACGAGCGGCAACTACGGTTTCGAGTTTCGAGTGGACTAGAGTCTGATGCAGACGTATAGCAGAACGCTCCTAAATAAAACGCGAAAAGAACCGGTGAAAAATTATTAAACTCGATGAAATTTAAGTGGTCTGTAGGTCAGAAAATTCTGCGTAAACTGGGGTGTCATGATAGAAGAACAAAGTTCGAAAGGAATAACATATTGATTCGAGTTAATTTCACCTTAGGCCACTTCCCATAAGAAATGAGCACTCTCTTTGCACGTTATCTGGTAAACTGTCGATTTTCCGACCTTGTGCTCATGACAATTTTTGATTTGGAGCTCGAGAGAAATAACATATCAATTACAGCGAATTTCACCGAGGGCCATGTTCCACAAGGTTAGTGCGGGGTCCTTTCTACCCGGTTGCAGCACGGATTACCGTTCTTTGAATTATACGAAACTTTGATATAAATTATTCCTCAGAAACGGAGGAGCAGAAAAAATTGAAAAAATTATGTGTTCATTATGGGTCTATTCTAAATCAATCACCAAAATTTAAATAATGTACATTGGACACTGAAGTTCTGCTAAGTTATATCGAAAAATATACTTTTTAAGGAAATTTTTACCATACGAGTTTTAAATCCATTATATCTTGGAAAATATGCATACTATGTAAATAACGTTTTAGACACCGATAAAGCATGGCATCTTTTGTACGAGGAAACTTTTTCATAATTTTTTACTTTAAAATTTTTCAGTTATTCTCAAGAACGTGGCGTCATGTTTATTCGGTTATTTATAAATGTATTTAAAAAAATTTTATTCAAATAGTTAATTATATAAAATATCAGCATTTTCAGAAAAAAAATTGATATAAGTATATCAAATATTAACTTAGTTATCAAGCGAAATAGATAATATTATTGCAAACTTGCAATGACGTTATCCTCTACGCTTGATAATTAAATTAATATTTGATATATAACAATGTTTTTTTCTGAAAATACTTAGATTTTATATAATTAACTATTTTATCAAAAAATTTGTAAATACATTGATTCACAACCGAATAAATATGACATCACGTTTTTAAGAATAACTGCAAAATTTTAAAATAAAAAAATATGAAAAAATTTTCTCGTAGAAAAATGCTGTGCTTTATCAGTGATATTATTTACTGTATGGTATGCATATTCTACAAGATATAATGGATTTAAAACTGGTATGGTCAAAATGTTTTTAAAAAGTAGGACATTTTTCAAATCTTAGTTATTGATCTAGAATAGATTCATAATGAGCACGTAATTTTTTCATTTTTTTTGCTCCCCCGTTTCTGAGATATTCGCAGTTAAAGTGAGGGGTCAATACATTTGAATCGTATATTAGCAAAATGGAATATTTTCGTGGGGTAAAACGTAAAAAAATCGCAAAAAATCACCCCCTATAGAGACGGACACCCTAAGTTGAAGTCTGCAACGTCTGACTGTAACCTTCATTCATCGCGTAATAGTCGCAATATTTTACTGTGGACTTCTAATAAAATGTAGTTTTTTCAACGACATTTACGGAATAAAATAACGGTTTCGGTACGATTCGAATTTTAAGAGAACCCGAAAAAACAGTTTCGGCTCTGTCAAGTTTTACATAAAACTGTAATCATTCAAAATTTTAAATCTGACAGAAGTATCAATGGCTAAAGGACAAGTTTCCAAGGCCAAAAAGTTAGAAAAAAAAACAGAAGTATCATATTTAATACAGTAGTGCAGTAGTCTTGTGAAAAACAAACGACGAGGTATGTAAATAAATTTATTTTAGCCCTTTGTTCTCATTTTAACTGAATTCTCATAGCCGTAGAGGGTTAAGTGGATACTGGTCTATTATGCATAGGCGTTGGGGACTATGTAGGAAAGAGTGTTAGAATGAGAATTGTCCAATATGAAAGACAAATTGATTTTAGGATTTTAATTGCTAGCATAACCAGAATTCAGATGATCGAAAGAATGCAAAGATTGTAAATCAGTAATTTTACAAACAGTTTTAATTTCAGTTCTCATAGATAGTTTTCTGCTGTTTTCAAAATCCTATAAAGAATATGTTTCATTACAAGTATAAGCAAACAAAAAATAATTCACTTTTAAACACCTTATTGACACTTTCAATTAAAATGCATATATTACCTAACAGATGTCATGAGATTTTTCTCTCAGCTTAAATAGTATGGCATTAGAATGTAAATAACGGAATGTAACGTTTGATGGGGTTACGACAGAAGTTCGAAGCGTAACGATGCATTTTAGAGATGAGTAATACGGAAATTGAGAGATGGTGATGTAAGCCACAACATTCGTGATTAGTATTACATGTTGTACATTTTTGTATTTTTGCATGCTGAATCAAAGTTTTCATTTCATTTCTCCAATTTAAGGAAGATTCTTACGCCATCATAATAATGTATACTTTTTTTAGATTTTTCGGGCAATAAGTTTAATGGGGCGATTTCCGCAGCATCCCTGTGTCAAAGAAATCTCGTCTTCACCGTCAGTATCCCTTTATTTAATTGTATTAGTCATTTTGAGTATGTAATATGTAAAATTATTCTAAATAACGTTGACGTTTAAATCGCACAGATTTTGATGTTTCATGACATTTCAAGACAAGAAAGGGTCAAACTTCGGAAAAATTCCCGGAAAGCTAGATTATTGTCTGAACCTTCCTTTTGTGGTTTTTCAACAATATCCCAAAAGTACCCATCGATATGTGTGCCGCTGAAAATGTTACTCAGGACCGAAGTTCACAAGAAACGGTTTTTCGCGAAAATCTCGTTAACGATCATTTTTATCGAAAAAATAGTAGTTATCAAATTTGTAGCTTAGAAAATTGCCTACAAAAACTAGAGTATTACATTCTTTCGCATGACAAATGGTTTTCGAGAAAATTCGATTCAAAGAATAGTAACGAAAAGTGTGTATTCCTTAACGGTATGTGTCGAATATTTGTAATTAAACGTTCAATGCGGTTTAAAATATTGGAAAATTTATTTACGTGAACGTTTCAGAGCCCATAGCAATACAAACTAATACATATATACTATACAATAGGGTCGACCTTACACCACAATGGGCTAGACGAAGAAGGATGTACTCCGATACGTTTTCGTTTGTCATACGACCTTAAGGGACATCTGCTCGCCTCTCTTTTGTTTGAGTATAGATTTATGTATAAATGAATTTTTTTTATTTTATAATTGTTTTTATAATTTTTTTTAATTATTTTTTTTTATACAAAAAAATGATAATTTGCTTATTTTCTTTAATACTTTAACATTTTTCAATCAGAAATAGACGTGAATTATGCCTATTAAGGACACCACTTAAGAAAAACCGCATCTTGTACTCTATATGAAAGGTGGTGTGGAAGGAGGGTACGCGTGCACGTATCATGAGAAACATAAATGTTACAACTCTTTGAATGGAATTATCTCAAAAACTGTTAGTCTTACGAAAAAAACTAATATAATATTTTTGGAGGCAAATTTCTAACCTACAAATTTGATAATTCACTAGTGAATAATGAAATCATTATTCACTGCAGGGAATAATGAATAGCATTATCCTTGAGAAAACACGTACATAATGAATACATTATTTAATAGTCATGGACAAATATTATAATGAAAGCAGTTAAACAGTGCGGCAAAGACAAGTAATTTTAGGAGCTTTGGAATTATAAAATGTGTTCATAAAGTTAGCATCATAATATTAAACTAATCACTTAACTTCGCTGTAGACGGAGTTATTTATAAATATCACTGTGTTGCCTTTTCAATAAAATAAACTTTTAAATGCCAATCTTATAAAAGCTGCTTTGATCATAATACTAACAAGAAAAATAAATTATTTACTCTATTAAAACATACTACGTATATGCCCCGATATCAAATGAAAAAGGGGTAAATTCTAATTTACCTGGTTTTGTTATCAACTGTTATTGGTCTGACAGGAATTTCAGACAAAGCCATAATACCAGCACACAGCCCAAAAGCAATTATTTCACGCTCACCGATATGGCGTGTATTTGATTAAAACAAAGAATTAAATTTCCAAATGTTGAAATATCTTCTATTTTTTATATAATAACCACAAACTAAACTTATAATGTATTTAATAGTGTCTTGATAGAAAAATTAAATTTAGTATAATCTTTACAATTTGCTTACCACGATTTGGTTGTAGCCTTGTGAATAACTTCTACTAGCACTGCTTAAGGTCACTCCCAACTGGAATTTGTAAACACAAAAATGTTCTAAATACTCTCATTACAGTCATGTATGACGCAAGCCATGCAGTGAGCAAATTTTTGCAATAAAAAATAGAAGAAATTCAAATATTTTCTACTTACTATTTAGTTTAATGCAGTTATGCAAAAGTCTAAAATTAGTATTTGGTTATCTAAATTGTTACTATTACTGTGTTTCTTAATAGTTCCCATGCTCTACATATAGGGAAACCAAATTTATTTAAGAAAAATGTATATCTCCTTTAAAAGCATAAATAAAATCAATTGTTACTAATATAATATGACAGGAATATTACAAAATAGTTGGAGAGAAACAGATATGGATAAATCGCTCGTAAATTAGGATGCGTTTATGTTAGAGTAGCCATAAATACTATGGGATCGTCGATAGCAACGATGATAAAAGCTAATTGTTTAGTTTACAGTTAGAGCAGAACAATTAGAATGAGGGCAACTGATGAAAAATGTATGATGTGAATTACGGCTATCTTTAAATTTTAGATAACAATATCTCCCAAAATCTTCGTAAAAGACGATGACATTATAGGTATCCTGTTAATGTTTAACAATATTTTGGACAGTTTCATCATTTATATAATGACGAGGAAGTATCCGGTCGTTTAAAATCTCCTTTGCAGGAAGTACCTATGCTCCAATATATGTTACAATTTGCACTGAAAGTATTTCTTAAAACATACTATCGACAAAAAAGCATAAGGTTAAAAAATTAAAGGGGCGGAAACAATATAAATGATTTTAAAACCGAAACGTTGAAATGAAAATCCAAGACACCTCAACTTCAATTTCAGAGACATGTTTAGTGATACGCCACTTGAAAAATTACTTCCAATTTACATACAGTGGAGGTGGGTACTTGAAAAACATTCTTTTTTTCAAGACCGCATATGTAGCGATGGTAATTTGTAATTAACAATTGTACAAAATTTTAGCCATGGCCACATAGATTCTGAGAAAAACACCTGTGACATATGAACGGACGGACAGATGAAACTATAAGGGTTCTACAGAACCCTAAAAAGCTACAACTAATAGTTAGTAACATCCAACCGATTATATTGAGTCTACACTATTAAAAGGTGTCTATAATATAATCTGTCTTGGTGAAAATTATATATCGACGATTGCATATTACATTATTGTGAAAGTTATATTAGTAAAACATAAATAAACAAGTGAAAAAAACTACATTTTGATATGCTTTTTGTATAATTTGTTGGGATGATTCATAACATTTTCAGCAGAGGGTCGCAAGATGACTCAGTGCTTTGACATGTTTTATTTTTCTTTTTCTTTTTGCATTGACTAAAGTAAAAGCTAACTACATTTTGAAACACGGAAAGGGCATCGGTTCTATTTTTATTTAGTAAATGAAAATAAGGAAATGAATGAGGATATTATATTTAAATATAACATTATCACTTATCAATTTGTAATATTTTTTTAAATAGTTCTATGGAATGCATTTTCGTAAATAACTCGTTTATTTTAAGTTTTTCGAAAAACTCTATTTCAGATTTTTTGTCCAAAAAGGTCCATTCCTTATACTGGTTATAGAGATAGATCGACGGAATAGTTAATTTTCGATTTTTATTAGGAAACTTTTCGGAATTTGTAGACTTTATAAAAAAAATCAAGTTTTCCAGGATTTGTAGATTCGATTTTGTTTTGTCAAATTTCTCACAAACGTCAACTAATAGACCTAATTGAGCCCTATAATTGCCATTTTTGAAAATCAAAATCGGACCTTCGGTTCGGGAGTTATTAATTTCTTTGGAAAATCATACTCGGCCCTGGAAAACATACTTGCGGTCAACGGATTCGGGCCGCCAGCAATAGGCTTAATTTGTGGCCGGGTACCTTTGATCCCACCAAGTCTCATCGAAATCGATCAATATTCTGGACAGTTATCGTGCTTCCTAGCCCGATTTCGAGAAAACCAGTTTTTTGCAAAAAAAATCAATTTTCATTTGTTTTTCGACATAGCCTCTGGTATACTTATTTGTAGAGCTTTGCCAGCGGCACCATTTCTTTTTTGAAATGTCTGGATCCGACTACCCGTTATCGAGTTATTCAATTTCTCCCGAAAACTCGAAACGTCTATATCGGCTACTTCCGGTTTCCAAAAAAGGTTTTCTAAAGACCTCCTATTAACCACCCTAGTTTCATCGCAATCCGAAAATGGATTAGGGGGGGCTGGGCGTGACAGACAGACAGACAGACCGACAGACCGACTGACCGACGGACGGAATTTTCTAAATTCGCTCTCGAATCGATAGATACGACTTTCACATCGATCCGACGTTTTTTTCGGGTTTCGACGGTCCACCGGAAAAATGCTAAACGTATACTACATTTTTTTTCAAAATGTAGTAACAAGTGAAAAAAACTACATTTTGATATGCTTTTTGTTCAATTTGTTGGGATGATTCATTACATTTTCAGCAGAGGGTCGCAAGATGACTCAGTGCTTTGACATGTTTTATTTTTATTTTTTTTTGCATTGACTAAAGTAAAAGCTAACTACATTTTGAAACACGGAAAGGGCATCGTTCCATTTTTATTTAGTAAATGAAAATAACTAAATGAATGATGATATTTTAAATATAACATTATCACTTATCAATTTGTAATATTTTTTAAAATAATTCTATGGAATGCATTTTCGTAAATAACTCGTTTATTTTAAGTTTTTCGAAAAAACTCTATTTCAGATTTTTTGTCCAAAAAGGTCCATGCCTTATACTGGTTATAGAGATCGATCGACGGAATAGTTAATTTTCGATTTTTATTAGGAAACTGTTCGGAATTTGTAGAATTTATAAAAAAAAATCAAGTTTTCCAGGATTTGTAGATTCGCTTTTGTTTTCTCAAATTTCTCCCAAACGTCAGCTAATAGACCTAATCGAGCCCTACAATTGTCATTTTTGAAAATCAAAATCGGACCTTCGGTTCGGGAGTTATTAATTTCTTTGAAAAATCATACTCGGCCCTGGAAAACATACTTGCGGTCAACGGATTCGGGTCGCCAGCAGTAGGCTTGATTTGTGGCCGGGTACCTTTGATCCCACCAAGTCTCTTCGAAATCGATCAATATTCTGGACAGTTATCGTGCGTCCTAGCCCGATTTCGAGAAAACCAGTTTTTTGCAAAAAAAATCAATTTTCATTTGTTTTTCGACATAGCCACTGGTATACTTATTTGTAGAGCTTTGCGAGCGGCACCATTCCTTTTTTGAAACGTCTCGATCCGACTACCCGTTATCGAGTTATTCAATTTCTCCTGAAAAACTCGAAACGTCTATATCGGGTACTTCCGGTTTCCGAACGGAGCCGAGCTTTCGGCGTTAAGGTTTTCTAAAGACCTCCTATTAACCACCCAAGTTTCATCGCAATCCGAAAACGGATTAAGGGGGCTGGGCGTGACAGACAGACAGACAGACAGACAGACAGACAGACAGACAGACAGACAGACCGACAGACCGACTGACCGACGGACGGAATTTTCTAAATTCGCTCTCGAATCGATAGATACGACTTTCACATCGATCCGACGTTTTTTTCGGGTTTCGATGGTGCACCGGAAAAATGCTAAACGTATACTACATTTTTTTCAAAATGTAGTAACAAGCTAACCGTTATACTTCACCAATTTACTGCACTTTTTATATAATTGTTGCACATTCTATAGCATACTTTTCGCAGTTTTTTTGGAAGTAATATTAGTTTTAGACATTTTTAGTTTAATTACAAAACAAAAAAATATGTAATTTTTTTTTTGTTTAAAAAATGTAGGTATAACTTTTTTATTTATTGATCGATTTTGTTCAAAAAATAAATAGGGTTCGTCCTCTAGCTAACAGTAACTTCCTGTCCAAATTTCGATACAATCGGACTTTTCGTTCTTAAGTTACCGTGCTTACAATAAACGTGACGGACGGACGGACGGACAGACGGACGGACGGACAGACAGACAGAAGGGCAGACAGACAGAAGGGCAGACAGACGGACAGACGGACGGACGGACATTTTGAACGTTGTTCAGAATTCGATAACCAACACTGATATGAAAATGTTTTCTCTACGAGCAATATTATCGGTTTTAGAAATGTGTCGATCGAATGCAATATACTCTTCGTTTTGTATTTGCAAAGAGTACAATAATGATAGAAAACAATATTTCATAGGATATCAACTTACATACAAAATATAAAAATGTAAATGATTAATAACTTTTTAATTATTTATCGATTACTGTTCAAATGCAATAGGGTTCTTTGTCTGATTTATACGAACTTATTGTCCAGGCAATATAATACGACTTTTCTTTAAGTGGATGTAGTGTTTATAAGAAATTCGACTGACGAATGCAACGATAGACGTACACACTGTCAGATGGACGAGTATGTTGAAAGTTGTTCAGAGTTCGACGACAACACAATTATATGAATCTTTTTCTCTACGAGCGGCATCTACGGTTTCGAGTTTCGAGTGGACTAGAGTCTGATGCAGACGCATAGTAGAACGCTCCTAAATAAAACGCGAAAAGAACCGGTTAAAAATTATTAAACTCGATGAAATTTAAGTGGTCTGTAGGTCAGAAAATTCTGCGTAAACTGGGGTGTCATAATAGAAGAACAAAGTTCATTTGAAATTAATATTTGAAAAGTACTGGTAAAGTGCTCTTTTTTAATAATAATACTCTGCCAACAGAAAGTAAACACGTGCAACCGGACAACCCAGTGCTAGGTATCAAGTGGGTCATAAATTATCATGCAACAACACACCAGTCACAGGTATATGAAGTGAAGTGTAAGAAATCAGCCCAAAGAAAAGAACACAAACCAGGCGATTACAGAAAGCTAAGCTATATTAATTTATTTTATTAACTTAATTTATTAATTCAGAACTTAATTTTAAACAGGTTCTTAATAATCTCAAAAAGAACTGTTAAGCAGAAGGCAGGCATTACAATAGAAAAATACTTGAAATTCGAAAACGATAGTTGAAATTAATTGCTACAAAAACATTAACAAATCAATACACACGGTACGCAAAATATTCTCTCAGGTCTTTTTCTCATTTGCAACACGCTATAAGAGGCTCTTTTACCGCGGTATAGATAATAATAAATAAATTCAACGAAACATTAAAAATCAAACAAATAATACGATGAGATGGTTGTGAACACCAACAACTTACTTTATGTCAACAAATATTGTTTTGAAAATGATGTTTGTAAGATCGTCATTTATTACAGGATAACTAGGTTTATGTGTTAAAAAATTATTATTAGTCAATACTGCTAAATAAAACAATTTGAATTTAATTGTTTCAATTAAGAAAAACGAGAAAAACGAAAGAGATCGTTTTCATGTAGAATTCACCAGGCTGATCAGGAAAAATAACCACACTGAAAATGTCATTGGCGTACCACTTTCTTGGTAAAGAATATCAGAGGACATGCTCGCAGGGACGCCACTGGTTTAGCGATAATATAACTGTTCTAACTAAAATATGTGATCTTATATCCTATTAACACATACCAAAATTGAAAACAATATCTAAAGTACTTTCTAAGATATTAAAAAATAACGATGAAAAAAACAAAAAATTCAACACCCTGTAGCAAAAAATTTAAGCCGTTGCGGACATACGTTCATACGAACTTTTCTTCATAAAATGACCTAAGAGAAGATACATTCTGATGTACTATTTCTTACGAGCATTTAAAAAAAATATTACAAAACGATCAGACTTGAAGGGCAGAGAGAATTTTATTGAAACATGCTCTTTATAGGATTTTGCAAACAGCAGAAAAAATAACTATCTATAACTAAAAGAAAAACTATGTGTAAAAATATTAACGAAATCTTTGCATTCTTTCGATAACCTGAATTCTGGTTATGCAAGCAAATTAAAACCCTAAAATGAATTTGTCTAGTTTCTTATTTGACAATTCTAACACTAGCATCCACACAGTCCCCTACGACCATGCAGATTAAACTAGTATCTACATAACCCCCTACGATCATGAAGATTCAGTAAAAAATGAGGACAAGGCCCTAAAATGAATTTATTTATCTACCTTGTCTTAAAAATGTTTTTATTCTAATGGATTGCATTTTCATGAAATCTATCATTCTGTTTCTTGGAAATGCTTAGCCTTTGAAACGTTCTTTGCTCTTATTCTGGAGCTCATCAGAAAGACATAAAGCCACTCACAAGTATGTTTCATGCAAAACCAAGACAATTTCTATAAATAAGTGTGAAATGTTAATTATATTTGACATTGACTGATAAAAACAACAGATCTTCACCTATCTATTAGTTAACTAGTATTGGAGTCTATATACTCCATGCATGTTTAAAAATGAATTATTATTTGTTTGCTTATCAGTCAATGTCAAATATAATTATTTCACACTTACTCATAGAAATTGTCTTGGTTTTGCATGAAACATCTTTCCCTCTGATGAGCTCCAGAATAAGGGCGAGAAACGTTTCAAAGGCTAAGCAAGAAACAGAATGATAGATTTCATGAAAATGTAACCCATTAGAATGAAACAGTTTTTAAGACAAGGTAGATAAATAAATTCATTTTAGGCCTTTGTTCTCATATTTAACTGAATCTTCATGATCGTAGGGGGTTATGTAGATACTAGATTAATCTGCATGGCCGTAGGGGACTGTGTGGACGCTAGTGTCAGAAGGAATTAGACAAAGTCATTTTAGGATTTTAATTTGCTTGCTGCATAGATTTCATTAATATTTTTACACATAGTTTTTATTTTAGTTACAGATAGTTATTTTTTCAGCTGTATGCAAAATCCTATAAAGAGTATGTTTCAGTACAATTATAAGCAAACAAATAATAATTCATTTTTAAACAGAGAGAATTTTGTCCTCGTTAGTAGCACTTCCTATCACTGTGTGTTTGTGGAAGGATAATGCTACTGTACATTTGTTCGGCCCCTTATCTGATATCACTTGCAGTTTAGCAAACTTGTTTCTTGTTCCTTTGCTACTGCGTGCTGTAATATCAGGTGGTATCATTCAGTGATAGCTCGTTGGTGTGAACTGTTTGGTTAAATGAATAATAAAATAGTGTGTTCGCAAATATGTAATCAAAGGTCTTTAAATATACACTGACAGTTCTAGTATAACATATGATTACTTATCTCTTTGCTATTAATTGGTCTGTCTAAAATTTTCGTTTGCGTTACGTACTAACACTCAAAACTAGACAACGTTACACTACGAAGTATACATACAAAATGTATCGGTTAAATATATATAAATAATACATTTCTTGCACCTTGTAGGTAATATGTTATTGATATTGATATTGACAATATTAAATACACACAAATTAACAACCTACACCAGAAGAATTATTTTTCATGTCACGGTCTCATTAAAATAATGTGCCTCAAAATGATACAATCTTGAGGGTTGGCAGCTGAAGTTTTTAAAACGTACTCCACCGACATAGTAAAGTTAAATGTCAGAGGTCGTTGTATAATTAAAATTTGCGCATTTACATCTGATAATTACATACCGTCAGTTTTACCTCTTTAATGGGATTTATAAAAAAATACATCAAAAATTACTTTCACGTTTACATTTAAATATGTTTCTCCACTACTTTTATTAATAAAATGTGTATCTAACCGTAGCTTAAAAGGGATTCAGAAAATTAAGTTACCGCAACTTTTCTACAATAGAGAGATATTGCAACTTCGGTTTACAGATCCTTTAATAAATGTTTCCTTTAATTTGACATGTACGCATGAGCATTGAAAATATGATTAAGCATTTTCTTTTAATAAAATACAGGCATCCCGTATTTAACTTAAATACGGGCAAGGCTTTCCTTTATTAAAAGCACCTTAATTTTGACACATTTAGGAACTTTTTGTCGAAACTTGCATCAGACGAAAATTCCCTAAGGAAATTGTTACTTTTGTTGGCGATAATGGCACAAGAAAAAGATAAAAAACGTGTGAGATTCAAATATGACGAAGACGTAATTTCGGAATCGTATTATATCCCATCTTTGAAAACGAAAATTAACTTCTATTTCATCGTAAGTCATATAATTCAAATCGAAGTTCACGGGGTCTACAGCGTTAATTTGTCCATTACCGATATATGTTATGTAGAGGTAACATTTCAATTTCTTTATCGTTAACACCAGCTAGGATAGCTACTCCTAATAATTGTTCTTCCATATTCATTTTAAACTCGAACAAATGATAATAATACCGGCAATGCCCAATTTGGATTTTTTAGGTTAGGGAAAATTGTCAAAATAAAGTATCAACATATAACATAAAGTATAAGGAGGACACCGTTGCAATAACTCACTTTAAAAATGGATGATAAATTGGAATACAGAATACTTTATTTAAAGTTTCTTTAATAAAGTCAGCCCCATTTTGTTTTGCAATAACTCTCTAATGACAGTTTGCTTCACAAGTTAAATTATTTAAATCCAAACTATAAATATAATCGAGTGACGATTGCGGGGTAGGCAAAAATAAAAAGGAATATACCAGACTCCAGAACGAGAATTCATATGGATTTCTATTAGCCTAATAGAATTGAAGACGAATTTAAAACTAAAATAAAGTGAAAGATTAACACTCAATAACTCTTTGTGATATGAAGACATGAAATCAGTAATACATGCGTAATGACTACGATCAAACATTATTTTTAAAATGCCACAGACTAGTCTAGAAATGAAAGTAAATATCAGAAAGGACCATTTTAAATTAGAGATAAATACTAATTTCGAATTCGTATCAGCTATACAGGGTGGTGATTCTTTGGGCCAAAATATGAGGATGTAACCAAATATGCTTTAGTAAAATGTTGCCGTGGAGAAAGATACAGGGTGTCAAATTATTCCTTCGTTCTTTTGCAATAACACAACAGCCTCTTGACTGAAATTCGACAAATTTGCCAGAGGAACATTTTTTATTCTACGAAACAATAATTTATGTATTACATCACGTTAGATCATAAAGGGCGCCGCAGGACCTCTATCTGATGATGAATTTTTTTCATATTTTTTTTTGGACGAAACGTTGTGGTACTTCTAACCAGAAAATCTGATGCGTGGGTCATTTCCACGTATAAAAGGTACACTTGGCAGAACTTGATAACTCCAACCGTTTTCGAGGAAATTGCCGTTAAACATTTGAGTAATTTTCTGAAAGACAAATTCAAATTTAATTAATCAAAGTATTATTGAAAATAGTACAAAACGTAAGGGGAAACAAAATCGTAATAACAGCGTAAACTCTTTTTCAGTTTCTTATGAACTAATGGAATATTTTCATGGTATTGAGATAAAAACATAAATGAAAAGATTATGTAAAATGGGGATCTAATCTTATTAGAAGACCTAAAAATAACATAAGAGTTAACTTAATGACATTAGTATTTATTGTATAAACTTTCCTCCCATGCAAAACCCAATTGTTGCAACTCAGAGTAAATTTTCGATATGGTTGCCACCTACTTCTATGCCTTTTCTAATTCCTTTCGTAAAAGATTTTCTTAACATTGAAAAATATATTTTCCTGTGCTCTAATAAAATTGGCTGTATTTCGTATTTTGTCCCACAGTTCTTCTATTGAATTGATAGTATTTGCATAGACTAAGGACTTCATATGTCCCCACACATACTAATCCAAAGGATTATAATCAGGACTCCTTGGTGGCCAAGCAAACTCACTTCTTCGACTCATTCATCTGGGTGGGAAAGTCGCATCAAGATAATTTCTGACTTCAATGGAGAAATGTGGGGGAGCTCCGTCTTGCATAAACCACATTCTGTTCCGTATGTGTAGCATGAAAGTATGTCATATATTGACAAGAGTATTTTGAAGAAAAAACAGATAAGAGTGTCCATTTAAATTTGGAGGAGGGACAAATGGCCCCAATAACTGATCGCTGATAATACCATACCAAACGTTAATCTTAAATTCGTGCTGAAAATGCCTTTCTTTAACGGCATGAGGATTTTCTACTTCCCAGTAATTAAAAACGCCTCGGCGACTAAAAGTTGCTTCGTCGGTAAATAAAATGTTCTTAACAAAATGTCGATCCCTGTTGTGTTTATTTAGAACAAATTGACAAAATTGGAGCCTTTATGGAAGATCCCTTCGAAGTAAGTTTTGTACAGGAGCGAAATGATATAGGTAGAAGCGTTCTTTGCGTAAGACTCTTAGAACAGATTTTTTACTCAGCCCTGTTGTCGCTGATAAACGACTTAAGCTGACTTGAGGAGCTTTATCCACACGAACTAAAATTTCTAGTTATTGATCTGGAATAATTAGTTTCGGTCGTCCTACATCATTTTTATGGCGAAATGAACCCGTTTCTCCCAAACTACGAAACAGATCTTTGAAAATCTTATGGTCTGGCTGCATTCTATTTCTAATTTTAAATAAAGAAGTTAAAGAAACTATCTCGAGGAACACAAGAACAAAATAAAGTGACTAAATGACGTACAGACAACAGAACTAAAACGTAACCAATGTACATTTTTCAATAAATAGGTACACTTTGTTTCATTAAATTTGAATTTCAAATGTTTAACGTCAATTTCCTCGAAAACGGTAGGTGTTATCAAGTTTTACCAAGTATACGTTTTATACGTGGAGATGACGCCCTCATCAGATTTTCTGGTCAGAAGTTCCACAACGTTTCATCAATAAAAAAATCATCATTCAGATACAGGTCCTGCGGCGCCCTCTATGATTTAACGTGATGTAATACATAAATTACTGTTTCTTAGAATAGAAAAAGTTCCTCTAGCAAATTTGCGAAGATCAGTCCAGAGGCTATTGAGTTATTGCAAGAAAACGAAAAAACAATTTTAATTTTGACACCCTGTGTCCTTTTCCACAGCAACTAAATCATGTTTGACTATATCCTCATATTTTGACCCAAAGAATCTACCCCTGTACTATGGTCTATTAATAATGGTACACCCTGTATGTGTTAACTATAAGTATACTTTTTCATATGAAGTATAATATGTCGCGGAATGACCAACGTGAAGGCAGCCGCCAGAGATAGTCGCTGATTTTTCCAAAAGTACCTGAACGCACATGGACGTTCGTCAATATGGGTATTGCCGACTCCTCGCGATCACACGCCACGTGGAATATTGATATCGAGTGGCGGTGAAAAGGATAGTAGACTTAGTATAGATAGTTCCTTTTGAACACAATAATCAGTGTCTAATAATATTTGTATGAATAATTTGAGATTTCCAAAGAACAGGACATCAATTTCAAATATTTGCGGAAAATAATAGACACAACTATAAAATTGATAACAAATTCAATATCTGAAACAGTAAAAAAAATCGAGATTTTTCAAAAACTGGGCATATATTCGCCTTCGAAATTTTATAGTCGATAGTACATACAACTATTAAGAGTACGCCTCAAAAAAATAAACACGCCTTACCGTCGTTCAGATTGAAGAAATATTTAAAACTACAATAAAATGTGTTCAATATATGAATGTTAAATAGCAAATCAAGATACTACCACTTTAAAAATTTTGCGACTGATAGTACACATAACTAATAATAGTATGCCTAAAAGAAATCAACTCGCTCTACAGTCTTACATATTGAAAAAAAAAAAGAAAAATTCAATATCTAAAACAGCCAAAAATGAAACTAAGGTTTTTCAAAAACTGTACATATTATCGCTTCCAAAATTTTGCAGCCGATCGTACACAACACTATTAAAGTACACCTTCATATTGAAAAAAAATATGTATACATAAGATATATTCAATATCTGAAATAGTCAAGTAAAAACTAAAATTTTTCAAAAACTGGACTCATTATCACTTTCAAAACTTTACAGCTAATAATACATACAAGGATTAATAGTATGCCTTAATAAAACCAAGTCGCACTGCCGTCTTTTATATTAAAAAAAAATCAATAAAATAAATGAAACAATCAGAAATGAAACCAACTTTACTCAAAAACTGTACATATTATCGCTTTCAAAATTTTACAGCCGATAGTACACACAACTAGTAAGAGTGTGACATAAAAAAACCAACTCGCACTGCCGTCCTTCATATTGAAAAAAATTAATATTCTACAAGATAAATTCAATATCTCAAACAGTAAAAAAAGGAAACTAAAATTATTCAAAAACTGGACATATTATCACATTCAATATTTTACAGCCCATAGTACACACAACTATTAAGAATGTGCCTTAAAAAATCAACTTGCACTGCCGTCCTTCATATTGAAAAAAATTAATATTCTACTAGATAAATTCAATATCTCACACAGTAAAAAAAGGAAACTAAAATTATTCAAAAACTGGATATATTATCACTTTCAAAATTTTACGCCGATAGTACACACAACTAATAAGAGTATGACATAAAAAAATCAACTCACACTGCCGTCCTTCATATTGAAAAAATTAATATTCTACAAGATAAATTCAATATCTGAAACAGCAAAAAAAGGAAACTAAAATTGTTCAAAAACTGGACATATTATCACTTTTAAAATTTTACAGCCGATAGTACACACAACTGGTAAGAATGTTACGGGTCAAATTGAATTTAAGAAATACAAAGTGAAATTTGACTCTAAATTACAATTAGTTCTTAATTCTTAAGGTCGGCTAGCTCTCTCACGAGACTCTCAGAGGTGAAGATCGTTTATTTTTAACGATTTCAATTTTGCCATAAGTTGAAATGAGCGCCAGGTAATTTCCTATAAATTCCAGCCCCCTTAGATTGAGTATGACACATCGATTATCAAAAAAATTACCAAAAACCGTGTTAAATTTAATTTAAGTCAAAACACAATAGAAATCTATTTAAAATAATTATTTAATTTACATACAAAATACAATTAATAATGTACAAATCGGCTCAATTTTCTGAATATTATTAATAGGAAATTATTAAAAAAGAATCTTATTCGCTAGATCTACGATTAGTACTACTATTGTACCAATAACTTACAAATAAAAATATTCTACTTTTTTACAAAAACCACTATTGGTTGATCACTGATATTTTGCAACTGAATTGTTAAAAATATACTGACGATTTACTAACGATCTCTAACGATGTACTGTCAATGATTTCTAATTAGGTTGAATTAAATTATGTTGCTCTATATTGACGCTGCCAATAAACAACGTAAATAAAAAGATTGATATACCTTACAAACTAATGATATAACCATAAAATACCTGTAAATAAGATGTTAACTGCGCAGTTACTCACATGTCTTATTTTCACATATGCTTAATTGAGTAACTAATAAAAATATTTGACCATAAATATCATATATATATATATAGAGAAATAAGTAAAGATTAAAATATAACGGCAGATTATTAATACACATATAACTTTTAGTTATCCTGGTAACATTAGAAAAAAAGGTACTCATCCGGTATCGAGCGTTGAGCAAAAAATCTGTTAGTACAGGTTACTATGCTGTTGTTACTGCAAAAAACCTCATGTACACCTCAGCTTCAGTATCTCATCAACATTTAAATCCATGTGACCTCATAACCAGAAACCATGTGTCTCAACTGTGACATGTGACCATACCAAAACGACGACTTCAGAAAATGGCTTCGCGGGACCTCCCAACAATCGATTCACCAATTTCCAAGTCGATAAAAACTACATAGACATACACAGCTTATCAGCTTCACGGTGTAACTTAGTATCACTGGAGTACAATGTCTAATTTTCCAGACTTTCCAAATTATTTCAAATTACCCAAATTATCCATATTATCCAAATTATCCAAATTATCCAAATTATCCATATTGCCTACATAAAAGAATGACAAAAATTAGGAGTCAGTATTTCCAGAGAATTCAAGATGGTGCTTACCCGCAAAATCGTCAGGGCACAAACAGGTATTCAACAATGTCGTATTTATTGCCTATTTAGAAGTCCTCTATAACAAAATTTGGCTTCAAACAGCTACACACAATTAGGCCTTCCAAATGTAAGAATTTTATAGTATAATCCCCCGTAATTAAGTTGGGGTTGCTTTTACAAGCAATTATAAAAATCTTGACTAATCGGCTTGATGACTCAATAAAGAAAGGAAGAGCACGCCGGTTTTCGAAACCAACCGTTTTTTTCCTAATCACCTGTTTTTTTCTGTTTTAACGACCAATCACAATTCAACATCTCATAGGAAAATACCCTAGGAATTGATAAGTAACAGAAAATTAGTTCCAGCCATAGAATGATTAAAACTCTCCTTAGAATAGAAACTAAGATACACAAAACCCATTATTGGACCATATAAACAATAAAATAAATAAAACCACGATTTAATGACTTTAGTAATGTTCCATTTATAACCAAATGTTGGTAACACGTTATTCCCAAACTCTTAAATATGACAGCTGATCAAGGAGAGGTAAATTCGAATGTTTACAACCTTATTTGTTTAACTAAATGAGGATTCTCCACTACAGGTGAGAGCAAATAGCATTAGCTTGAACAATTACAAAAAGTCATAAAATATATGCCCGCTCGTAGTGACTACTAAATTTCGTATGTGCGTTTATCATTTTTAGGTTAACCAACGAAATTTCCTTCTAACAATAACACGGAAAATTACCTTAAATGAAGTTATAATACCCCAGACATAACAAAACAATGAACCTAAGTTATAATGACTAAAAATCACATAGTAAACATTAAGGTTCTTGGAGTATTCTTACTTAGCCATCGATAAATATGAATACACATTAT
This sequence comes from Stenurella melanura, assembly GCA_963583905.1. Taxonomy (NCBI): domain Eukaryota; kingdom Metazoa; phylum Arthropoda; class Insecta; order Coleoptera; family Cerambycidae; genus Stenurella; species Stenurella melanura. The sequence continues at coordinate 204,209,837 of OY757309.1, forward strand.
TTTACCTGGTCTCCTTGCTATCAACAAAGGTAAAGAAGAAAATTCATATCCTTTTTTTCCTCAGGTACCAACAGCAACATTAAAAAAAACAATCGTAGCCTCATTAATTTTTAAGTTTATATTCCCACATACAAATATATGGGCGGAATCTAATTTAACGTCACAAATCCCCCTCTTTCTCCCTTAAAAAAAATTCAACAAGAATTTTTTTTTCTAAGTTACACGAAACTGAAAGTTGATAAAAAAACAGAGCTTAAAATGCCCGGCAATAGTCCGCCCTAAGACTATCACACTTGCAATTAACACGAGGTTTAAAACGTATTATAAAAGAAGGAATAAGAAGTAAAACTTGTATAATAGGTAACTATACAAGAAACCACAAGAAAATTCGTTTTATTACTTGACAAAGTCATAACCATCACCACCTCCGAGGTTAGTCATCAAAAGTCCACGTGTAGTCAAAACAATATGAATAGGATGAGAGGCAGTTTGACTTACACCCATTCTGCGCAAGTCAAGTAGCATGAAAAGCCTCGATAATGAGTGTCGCTAGACAGCACACGGAAACTCCTGAAGAACCTCACCCAGAAGAGAAAATGCTTCCCCCAGTGTAAAACGAGAAAGATAATGACAGGAAAGAAAAGATGAAATAATTTAGGAGAGGACCTCAAAGAATCAGTCTCCACAGGCATTGTGGTGAAATGCCTGAGCAGCGTTATAGCAGCTGCCAGTGCTAAAATTGGTGTAGACATAAGAACATCTAAACCACGATACAGTTAGTTAAAAAAACTACTGCCTAATTAACAGATTCTAGACTGTTAATGGGTATTGGATAGAGCTCCACGCGGCTAAAACTAGACGTAAAAAAAAAACACGTCTAGATGACAAAAAGGACCATCGTTTGGGAATACTCTCGCTTCAGGTGCGGTGAACAGTGCGCCGGCCGAACGGTACGTTAAGGGCTGAGGTGAAAACGTGGAGGCAGACTTGCCACTATTAAGAACGTCAGGCGACCTAGGCCACTCCTGCCTAACAAGCCCCCTTACCTAGATACCCGTTAGACCCTCCTTAACGCCCTGTCCTTTAAGACAGCCCGACCGAAACCTGCTCACCCCCATTTCGAAGCAAGTTCCCTGATGGTATATAAAATATCCTACTAATTAGGATAATAACAACCAAGTGTATTAAACAACAAACATCAAGAAAAGAGCATTACGTAAGATCAGGTACTTAACCGAGAATAGGATATAAGGAGTTCTAAAGCGTTGATAACCGAAAGCTACGTGAACACAAGCATTTAACAAGAAAACATGATATTACTGGTACAGGCAAAGACTCAACCCCAATGAATAGACGAAAGAAAAACTAACTCCCTGTTTAACAGAGACCAAATTGTCATCCAAAAAAAATTTTCTCCGAACAATTTTCCCCTGACATACGTGGACTTAAACCACAACTAGACAATATATACTAGACCACGAGAATGCCTTTCGGCAAGACTAGTAAATAATATTATGAATACTATAAAAACAATAGGTAGAAAGTTTTTCCTCTACGCAAGCCCAAGGGACTACTTCCCATCTGTCCAACCAGCAACAAAAATAAGTCTTTAGATCGAAGAAATCACAAAATAAGAATGACAGAAAAAGATAATAGAAGACAGAAATAGAAATTTGGACAGCAACAAAGAGAAATGACGTTATTATGTCATATTTTTCGATATCAACAATGCGTAAGAAAATTTCACCAAACTGTCTATTAATTATAAAAGATGAACCTGTATTATGACAGCGGGCTCCAATAAAACACAATATACTCGATAACAAACGAGAGAGTCGTTTGTCTAATAACTAACTTGAAAAAAAATTATGAATACATATTACGACAGCAGATTCCCAAAAAAATCCAAAAATAAACCGATAAAGGACGGTATTGAATCGTTTGTCTAATATTTTACACAAAAATTATTATTCGGCAGTCACAGGTATTATTTTCATTAAGACAAGACAAGAAAAGAAAAACTTGGTGAATTTTCAACCGCATAGTTGAAATCAATTGCTTGATTATAGACATAATCAGCAAAAAGTGGCCCACCCTTGCAACAACTTGTTATCTCGGCAACAGTTGTTACCCAACCGAACAGAAAAATAAATATACACCAAACTTAAAATGTACATTGAAGAATAGCTTGTCTCACGGCTTCAAAAAAAATAAACTATATCATAATAATCCTAACCTAACCTATTCGAAGTAGTTAACTAGCATGAACCAAAACTAGTCTAATTCAATAGCAGGTTTGAGATCATTCACATGATACACACCAACTAATCGTCCATCTTCTTCAATCTCATAACTACAAGTTCCTAGTACTTTTCTAACTTTACACGGTCCGACATATTTGGGAGCAAGTTTAGCATTAAAATAGTCAACCTTACTTGATAAAACATGATTCTTCCTCCACACCATGTCTCCTACTTCATACTGTATTTTTCTCCTTCGTAGATTATATCTTTGACTTGACTTAGTATAGGCTTTCCTCAATCTTATTTTAATATCTTCAAAAATTTTCGCAAATCCACTATCTCTGACAATTCTCTCTTCAGCCCTATCCACTTCTAGATCTGATTGACGATTAATATTAGTGTTCTTGTGAAAGTTTCCATTGCCTATATATTCTCGGCCAAAATTTACATAATATGGAGTATAACCAGTTACTTCGTGCATCTGGGTTCGTATCGCACAAGTGACAAAAGGTAAATATACGTCCCATTTCCTTTGGTTTTCCTGGATATAACATGATAACATCGTCTTTACGACTCGGTTTACTCTCTCCGTCGGATTATTCTGAGGATGATACACCGCATTGTACAAAATATTCACATTGTAATTTTCACATAATTTCCGAAATTCCTTACTGGTAAACTGAGCTCCATTATCGGTGATAAGATGTTTACAAACTCCAAATAATAAAAATACATTTTCCTCAAGATGTCTACAAATTATATTAGCAGTAGCTGAACGTAATGGAAAAGTTAACACAAACTTGGAAAAATAGTCACATACGACTAGAATGTGAGTATATCCTCGACTTCCTCTAGGTAATGGTCCTATAATATCACAACTAAGCAATTCGAAAGGTTTAGTTATTTGTGGGCGGGTTCCCATAAGACCAGCAGGTTTCTTCTGAACAGCCTTATGTTTGGCACATACTCGACAACGGTTTATATATGTGGTAACATCAAATTTCATTTTCGGCCAATAAAAACGATAACATAATTTCTCGAATGTTTTGAAAATTCCTGGATGAGACGAAGTAGGACTATCATGTACCTCCTTGAGAATGTCCCGACGATATTCCTTTGGAACTACTAATTTCCAATAGTCAGATTCCTCTGAAAGTTCAGGAACTTTACATTGTACATATTTAAATAGATAGTCACCTTGCACTCTCCATTTCGGATAAGATAACGGGTTCTTGAGAACATTGGTTACCATTTTTAAATACCAACGATCCGTGATGTCCACAAATTCATAACCAAAGGTGTTCAATGCTAAATCTTGTTCTTCTGCGATACAGTCTATAATTGGGACTGCTCTTGAAAGCACGTCAGGCACCACATGATCTTTACCCTTCCGATGTATCACTTTGAAGTCATATTGCTGTAACTTCACCGCCCATCTACATAATCTACCATGGGGGTTTTTAATATTATCTAACCATACCAAACTATGGTGATCCGTTTCCACGGTGAACGTAGCTCCTTCTAGATACGGCCTTAGCTTTTCCAATGCATAAAGTACGGCTAATAATTCCCTTTCTGTTGTACTATAGGCTCTCTCTTGCCTTGTCAAAGATCGACTTAAGTAACAAATTACCCGCTCTTGACCATCAATCAACTGAGTCAAAACAGCTCCTAATCCATATCCACTCGCATCAGTTTTAACACTAAAAGGCTTTGTGAAATCTGGAGTAGTTAATATAGGTGCTGACACTAAACACTCTTTCAATTGTCGAAAAGATTCTTCACACGAAGAAGTCCATACAAATTTTTGTTTCTTCTTCAACAAATTTGTTAAAGGGGCAATAATAGAAGAGAAGTTTTCAACAAATCTCCGGTACCAGGATGCCATACCAAGGAAACTTCTAACATCTCGTACACAAGTTGGTGTAGGTATATTCAAGATTGCTTGAACTTTGTCCGGATCAACTCGCAATCCTTCCTTATTGTCTAATACATAACCTAAATATTTTAATTCAGACCGAAGAAATTTGCATTTTTCTCGATTTAAAGTCAATCCAGCCGCTATCAGTCTTGAAAACACCTTTTCTAAGATTTCCATATGTTTCTCAAAAGTGGGAGATATAATGATGATGTCATCCAAATAGACAAAGACACTTTCTTCTAAATCTGCACCCAAAACTCTATCAATCAATCGTTCCCAACAAGCTGGTGCATTCGTTAATCCAAAACATAACCTTTTAAATTGATATAATCCTTTACCCGGTACTGTAAACGCCGTATATTCTCTACTATTAGGTTTCAACGGTATCTGATAATAAGCTGACTTAATGTCAAGGCTACTAAGATATCGAGCTCCTTTTAACCGATCCAAAATCGTCGATACGTATGGCAAAGGATAAGCATCCTTTTTTGTTACTTGGTTTAATTTTCGGAAGTCCACACAGAATCTATAACCACCTTCTTTTTTCGTTACCAAAATGATAGGCGACGACCAAGCACTAGTAGACGGTTCAACAATATCCAACTCCAATAATTTTTCCAACTCTTCATTAATTTGTCGTTGCACCACAGGTGAAACAGGATAATACCTCTGCTTAATCGGAGGGGAATCTACAACAATTTCATGCTCTACTAAGTGAGTACAACCAACAGAATTTCCCATTAAGTTAAACTTCTGTTCTATAAATTCATCAAAAGAGCGACGTTGTTCAGCGTTCAGGTCAACCTCGATGGGGTTTAATTCAAATATTTCTTCCACATCCGAAAATTTCCATACACCTCGTTTCAAATCTGGTATTATTTCCATTGTTTTCCAAAAGTCAGTTCCCAATATAAGACCACGATCCAAATCTGGTAATACTAAAACCTTAATAAGCTTCACTGTACCCATGAGTTCCATTGGTACTAAAATCGATCCATTACTTGGCAATCTACTTCCATTGGCTAACGTACAATTAGGTGAATCTTCCATATCAAGTTTTAAATTTAAGTGTTGCAATATCTTCCAACCTTTTCTTCCGACAACGGTTCTGGTTGCTCCACTATCCAACAATCCTAACATTTTCTTTCCAAAAATTGACACTTCCAAATAAGGTCTTTGATCATCCTCTACATGGCTTAAAATATAATCTAAAATAATTTTTTGACGAGAAAATTTTGCTTCGTCCGGAACACTAGAAAGAGTGGTCGCACACGAGTCCTCCACTAACCGACCTCTTAATGGCTCGCATTCGCGTTTCCCGAATCTGGCTTTTTACATTTTGGACAATCATACTTCGTCACATTGGGAGTTCCACATTTAAAACAATATTTTCTTCTTGGTTGCCGACACTGACGTGTATGGTGACCTTTCGCACGACAATTCCAGCATGTGAGAGTAGAAGTGTTGGACGATTGTCTAGGAAACGTATTATTTTGATTAGATGTAGATGGATTAGTCGAAGGTTCCGCTGCAATATACATCAGATCAGGTTCCACAGCCCATTTTTTTACAGGAGCGGATGAAAAATTATCAATCGATGAACATCTCCGTTCCAATTTCACACACATCTCTTCCAACTCCGCACTTGACTTTGGCTCATCCCGAGCAATAGCAATTTGATAGAAAGGTTTAATATTTTCTCGCAATATTTTCATCTGCGTTCCATCAGAGACTTTGACAGAAAGCCTTGCAAAAGCATTCTTCATATATGCGAAATATATTCCGATCGATTCTCCATCCATTTGTTTCCGTTCCTTGATCTGTTGAAATAATTTTTCATCATGGTTTATCTCTAAGAACTGTTCTTTTAAACCTTTACATAAGTTATCCCAAGTAGAAAATTTCGAATGATTGGCTCTAAACCAAACCAAAGCATGACCAGTAAATAAATCCGATGCTGATTCAAAAAGAGTTTGACTCGAGACATGTCTCGCAACACTTAATTCCTCTATTCTTTCTATGAAAGCTAACACAGACATTTCTTTGGGCTTTCCAGAGAATGTAACATTCCACTTAATCACTGGAATAGATTTAACTGGGGTAACATTAGCAGGGATCTGAGTAGAACTCGACCCTATTGGCTTATTGGCCACAAAAACTGCACCAACACTGTCGTCTGAATCTGAACCACTTCCACCTTGTACACTCAACGCAGTCACATCCAAAATATTTTCCTCCATGGTGACTTGTTTGACTCTTCGGGATAAAGTTGACTGTAGCAAGATCTTAGCCAGCGACTGACTTCGTTGCTTCTTAGTATCGTCATCCTTTGTTTTAATACGATCTACTCGCATTAAAATGTGGCTGATCTTCGCTTCGATTTTCTTATAAGGTCCACTATCTTCACCAGACGTTAAGTCCTTTATCAACCCTTCAATTTCTTTTATTTTAGTGGTAGCCGTTGCAAGCTCCTCAACGCAGTCCATATTATAATCTGGATAAGTTAATGAATCTCCTGCCCGTTCCAACCGTAAGATTCTTCTTAATGTACCTCGCATTTGTTCCACGGTCCCAACATCTTCCAATCCTCTAATCTCCAATTCATACTTTAGTTCATCCTTGTTCAATCTTCCCGCATCTAACTTTGAAGCCATTGTCAAAAAAAAAATATTAACAGTACCGAAAATAAACTTTAGTATCAAGGGAGTAAAACGATTGCAATAGAAAATTCCCAGTGATAATACAAAAACGAGACCTAGTTTCAAACCAGTAAGTATATCCACCCTGTATAATAGGCGATCATTCAATAACAAAATAAAAAAAAATGTGATAAATAGCAACTAAATATATAACGCCTACCCAAGAAAATGTGTTCAACCGATGAAAATATTTCAGTAAATTATTTTCAGAAAAAAATAAAACGGTACCATGGGTACTTGTACAATGATATGTCAACTATTTTCAACGTATTGAAGAGAAAATGGCGCAACTCAAATGTCACAGAAAGACTTACTACGTGATTACATGTATAGTATGCAACTATAACATAAGCAGATATAAAATTAGAACAATCATAAATACACAGCTTCCGTTAGGGTCACCGCAAACAATAGATATATCTCTAAACTGCTATGTACATGCTGTATGGCTTTGCAAAAAAATTTGTATTAAATCTCTATGACAGTAAATCGAAAGATCATATAACTAATAACCGCAAAAAAAAAATCCTTAATTATTTTAAAAATAAATGGCAAAATAAAATCAAAAATGGCCCCACATGTTTGCTACGTCAAACCAGGCGCCAAATTAATCTTTGTTACGGGTCAAATTGAATTTAAGAAATACAAAGTGAAATTTGACTCTAAATTACAATTAGTTCTTAATTCTTAAGGTCGGCTAGCTCTCTCACGAGACTCTCAGAGGTGAAGATCGTTTATTTTTAACGATTTCAATTTTGCCATAAGTTGAAATGAGCGCCAGGTAATTTCCTATAAATTCCAGCCCCCTTAGATTGAGTATGACACATCGATTATCAAAAAAATTACCAAAAACCGTGTTAAATTTAATTTAAGTCAAAACACAATAGAAATCTATTTAAAATAATTATTTAATTTACATACAAAATACAATTAATAATGTACAAATCGGCTCAATTTTCTGAATATTATTAATAGGAAATTATTAAAAAAGAATCTTATTCGCTAGATCTACGATTAGTACTACTATTGTACCAATAACTTACAAATAAAAATATTCTACTTTTTTACAAAAACCACTATTGGTTGATCACTGATATTTTGCAACTGAATTGTTAAAAATATACTGACGATTTACTAACGATCTCTAACGATGTACTGTCAATGATTTCTAATTAGGTTGAATTAAATTATGTTGCTCTATATTGACGCTGCCAATAAACAACGTAAATAAAAAGATTGATATACCTTACAAACTAATGATATAACCATAAAATACCTGTAAATAAGATGTTAACTGCGCAGTTACTCACATGTCTTATTTTCACATATGCTTAATTGAGTAACTAATAAAAATATTTGACCATAAATATCATATATATATATAGAGAAATAAGTAAAGATTAAAATATAACGGCAGATTATTAATACACATATAACTTTTAGTTATCCTGGTAACATTAGAAAAAAAGGTACTCATCCGGTATCCAGCGTTGAGCAAAAAATCTGTTAGTACAGGTTACTATGCTGTTGTTACTGCAAAAAACCTCATGTACACCTCAGCTTCAGTATCTCATCAACATTTAAATCCATGTGACCTCATAACCAGAAACCATGTGTCTCAACTGTGACATGTGACCATACCAAAACGACGACTTCAGAAAATGGCTTCGCGGGACCTCCCAACAATCGATTCACCAATTTCCAAGTCGATAAAAACTACATAGACATACACAGCTTATCAGCTTCACGGTGTAACTTAGTATCACTGGAGTACAATGTCTAATTTTCCAGACTTTCCAAATTATTTCAAATTACCCAAATTATCCATATTATCCAAATTATCCAAATTATCCAAATTATCCATATTGCCTACATAAAAGAATGACAAAAATTAGGAGTCAGTATTTCCAGAGAATTCAAGATGGTGCTTACCCGCAAAATCGTCAGGGCACAAACAGGTATTCAACAATGTCGTATTTATTGCCTATTTAGAAGTCCTCTATAACAAAATTTGGCTTCAAACAGCTACACACAATTAGGCCTTCCAAATGTAAGAATTTTATAGTATAATCCCCCGTAATTAAGTTGGGGTTGCTTTTACAAGCAATTATAAAAATCTTGACTAATCGGCTTGACGACTCAATAAAGAAAGGAAGAGCACGCCGGTTTTCGAAACCAACCGTTTTTTTCCTAATCACCTGTTTTTTTCTGTTTTAACGACCAATCACAATTCAACATCTCATAGGAAAATACCCTAGGAATTGATAAGTAACAGAAAATTAGTTCCAGCCATAGAATGATTAAAACTCTCCTTAGAATAGAAACTAAGATACACAAAACCCATTATTGGACCATATAAACAATAAAATAAATAAAACCACGATTTAATGACTTTAGTAATGTTCCATTTATAACCAAATGTTGGTAACACGTTATTCCCAAACTCTTAAATATGACAGCTGATCAAGGAGAGGTAAATTCGAATGTTTACAACCTTATTTGTTTAACTAAATGAGGATTCTCCACTACAGGTGAGAGCAAATAGCATTAGCTTGAACAATTACAAAAAGTCATAAAATATATGCCCGCTCGTAGTGACTACTAAATTTCGTATGTGCGTTTATCATTTTTAGGTTAACCAACGAAATTTCCTTCTAACAATAACACGGAAAATTACCTTAAATGAAGTTATAATACCCCAGACATAACAAAACAATGAACCTAAGTTATAATGACTAAAAATCACATAGTAAACATTAAGGTTCTTGGAGTATTCTTACTTAGCCATCGATAAATATGAATACACATTATTTTACCTGGTCTCCTTGCTATCAACAAAAGTAAAGAAGAAAATTCATATCCTTTTTTTCCTCAGGTACCAACAGCAACATTAAAAAAAACAATCGTAGCCTCATTAATTTTTAAGTTTATATTCCCACATACAAATATATGGGCGGAATCTAATTTAACGTCACAAGAATATGCCTTAAAAAATCAACTCGCACTGCCGTCCTTCATATTGAAAAAATATAAATATTCTACAAGGTAAATTCAATATCTCAAACAGTAAAAAAGGGAAACTATAGTCGTATGTACTATCGACTATAAAATTTCGAAGGCGAATATATGTCCAGTTTTTGAAAAATCTCGATTTTTTTTTACTGTTTCAGATATTGAATTTGTTATCAATTTTATAGTTGTGTCTACTATTTTCGGCAAATATTTGAAATTGATGTCCTGTTCTTTGGAAATCTCAAATTATTCATACAAATATTATTCGACACTGATTATTGTGTTCAAAAGGAACTATCTATACTAAGTCTACTATCCTTTTCACCGCCACTCGATATCAATATTCCACGTGCCGTGTGATCGCGAGGAGTCGGCAATACCCATATTGACGAACGTCCATGTGCGTTCGGGTACTTTCCGAAAAATCAGCGGCTGTCTCTGGCGGCTGCCTTCACGTTGGTGCGGAATGTCGGTAGATGAACGGGTAGTGAGCTAGCAACACAGACCACCTCCTACTTTCCTCTCTTAATATCTGTCCTGTAATACTAAATACAGGTTCAATTCGGTCAAGTATTACATTATCTTATTATAAATGTAGGCATGGTATAACTTTAGTTTTAATATGCAGTGATCTGCAGATCACACCAACATAATTCGTTTCGTTTACTAAACAAAAATCAATTATATAGTCAATGCACTAGTATGCAAAGTATTAAATTCTTAAATTATAACGAAACGATCACCTTGACCATAGAAACCCAAGCAAACTATTTGAATCTTATTCCATCTATAAGATAGATATTTTGACCCAAAAAAATTATTCTAGATATACAGTTATGAGTACATTTCTTGGATAACGTTGAACACTAAAGAAGCGAAATTCTCAATTTTCAACGTGTAGAAACCTTAATGAAAGTAACGTGAAACATTTCCTACAATTCGTTGTTTTTAAGAACACAGCATCAACACTGTTAACCTATTTGCAGAAACTATAGAGAATGTAATTAATTAAACCGACAGAGAAAAGAGAATTAGAAATATCATTACATTTTTTCAAGGATATAAACGAACAGCTACCAACAGTCTAATAAAACCTAACACGTAGAAAGAGTGACAAAGATTTCAAAAATGTATCAGAGGATATAAATATCGATAACAACAAACCATATGCAGGCAATAAGGGAAAGTAAAGTGTCGAAACTAACTCATATTAATGATATACACACTATGATTAAAAAAATATCCAATGTACAAAAATTAAATCTTTTACTTCCCTCGCATACCGAAGGGAAGTATTGTATTCGAGAAAAAATCACCCTCCGAGATTTTTTCGGATTTTGACGTTTCAGAACACGTAAAAATGAAAATGAAAATTTTTTTCACCAACATTTTTTAAATATTTTTTACTACTAAAATAGATTAAAACAATTTTTTTCTTTGTTCAAATTTAAAATTTCCACGTTTCATGGCATCCTAAACCTACTTCAAAAAAAAACTTTTTTAAATTTTTTTATTTTTGAAAAAGTTTTTACCATTAAAATAGATGGAATTTTTTTTCTTAGTTCAAATTTTAAATTTCCACGTTTCATAGCGTTCTAAACCTATGAAAAAAAAATTAGAAAAATTTTCTACAATTTTTGAAAAAATTATTACCACTAAAATAGACGAAATTTTTTTTTCTTTGTTCAAATTTAAAATTTCCACGTTTCATGGCATTCTAAACCTTTTAAAAAAAATTGAAATTTTCTTAATTAACATTTTTTAATTTTTTTCCATGAGTAGATGAAAATTATTATTTTTTGCTCAAATTTAAAATTTCCACGTTTCGTGGCATTCTAAACCAATTTCAGAGAAACATTATTTTTATAAATTTTTTTGCCAACATTTTTGAAAAAATTTTTACCACTAAAACAGGTCAAAACTATTTTTTTCTTTGTTCAAATTTAAAATGTCCATGTTTCATGCCATTCTAAACCTATAAAAAAAAAATTGGAAAATTTTTCTACCATTTTTGAAAAAATCATACCACTAAAATAGATGGAACATTTTTTTCTTTGTTCAAATTTAAAATTTCCACGTTTCTAAGGCATTCTAAACCCATTCAAACAAATTTAAAAAAAAATTTTAAATGTTTAAAAATTTTGTTTTTTTTAATTTTTAATCTATTTATCACTACTTGCTACAGACTAGATGAAAATTTTTTTGCTCAAATTTAAAATTTCCACGTTTCATGACATTCCAAACCTATTTCGGAAAAAAAAATGTGCAACATTTTTTTAACCATTTTGGAAAAAAATGTACCACTAGAATATACTTATGGAAAAAAATGTACTTTGCACAAATTTAAAATTTTCACGTTTCAGTAAAAACAAAATTTGAAAATTTCTTTCACCAACATTTTTGAAAAATTCACCACTAAAGTAGATGGCAAAATATTTTTTCTTCGCTCAGATTTTAAATTTTCACGTTTCATCGCATTCTAAACCTATTTAAAAAAAAAAAGGAAATTACCACTACTATAGAATAGAAGGAAACTTTCCTTTTTGCTCAAATTTAAAATGTCCACGTTTCATGACATTCTAAACCTACCTCAGAAGAAAAAAAATTTGAGTTTTTTTTAACATTTTTGAAAAATTTAAAAAAAAATTATATCTTTTAACCACCACTATACTTCCACTCCACTACGTGAATGAGGAATTGAAAATGTGACAGATGGCAATAATATTTGGCATGCTATTACACTTTTATTGAAAAATGTACAGGGTGGTCATCCCAAGAAATAATTCAGTCATGGTGGACATTTGTAAAGGTATCTGCGCAAGCCTCCCATATTTGGCACCTGTCGTTTAGTATTGAACTATTGTTGTTGGATGAGCACTCTGTATATATTTTTGATCAAAACTTATCAGGTTTTCTTTGTAATACTAGTGATAACTATATTCTGATTATTATTTTCAATGTCATTTCGTAATTATTAAGTTTTTAGAGTGACCGCCATGCACAAATAACGAGGGAAGTTCTGTGTAAATACCTTTATCGATTTTTTCGTAGAGAATTTGTAGCCATATTATTTCTAATGTTCTGAGTGAAAAGTTCAAAAAAAGTTGGCGTTAATTCAGTTCACCGCGATTTTTGAAAAGTACCCACCAAACAAAAATTATTCCATGCAATTATCTAGAGTTTTTTTACTCATCAACATTCTTTTGATTTGGTCAATCATGGAGGCACAAAACGTCGTTAAACTTTTAGGCCCTTTACTTTTTCTTGAAAAAAAGGCTCTTAATTCACGACATGCGTGACGTTATCGGTTAATAATGGTTATATTTTAAAAGGCTATACCCCTCTGATTTTAATATAACTAAGGCTTTGGCATAGTAATTCGTCGATCCGACTCTGCATTGACAGAATCGAGACAAAATCTTTGTCGCAGCTTTTCTCGAGAGATTTTTCTGGTTCTTCCGTACATAAAGCATCAATTTCGATTGATTACCTTACTCGCAATAGCGAAAAAATATGCTCATAGAGAAGTCAAGTAGATTTCGCGAATGTGGAAAATGTCATTTTTGTATGTTCATGTCGGGTCGAATTTTCGATATTGCCTATGTGCAATTAACGACACGAGGAAGATGTCATTCTCACTCTTTCGATGTCGACATTGTGCGGCTTAACAGGTTTTAAAGTCATTTAATAATTTTCTTTCTACAAAAATATGTTTGTTAGTATTAACTGCTGGATTTCTAATTGTAATTTCTTAAATTTTAAATCACTCACTAGTCATATTAATCAAGATTTCAGTTCTTAATACTCTTAAATTTTGAAAAAATTTTCATTTAAATAGTCCGTTTCGATTAAAAAATCAATTTCAATTGCACTGAGACATCACAACCGATCGATTAAAAAAATCGTTTAAAAATATCGAAAATTGTGGACAATTTAGAAAATATTTAAAAATTCCTTTTTAAATAAGGTCCTTTTCTTGCTAATACATTAATATTGAAAAGATCTTTGAATTCTAGTTTCGAATTCCACAGGAAAGGGAAATACGTCTCTCCGACAGGAAATAATTTTTGAAATTTTTTAAGACAATGCAAGATATCGATGGAACATTTTTGTCCGCTGTTTATTTTCAGATACTAATTTTGAAGATTTTATTGCACAATACGTCAGTTTCATTCCCTAACAAAAATCTTTGATTTACCTACTATGCCAATTTTAATACTTTCTCACCTGATCAAAAACTGAAATTGTCGCTTCACGGCTACTTCCTTAATGCCACTTAATTAAAAGTTTACGATTAGCGCGAAACGATCTCTTATATAACATACATAATTTTTATTTTTCATTCTTATGTAATGGTTTCATTTCGAAGGAGTTCTACTTGCTCTTTAGTTTTAAAGCACAAAGGGAATGGAGCGAAAGTAATCCCTTGGTAGAAAGTTAATACCTTTATCCTTATTACATACTTTGCTAAAGAAGATTATATTACGCAAGTAAAAACAATTCTACAGAAACAACCAAATAAAAATCATATAAAACTCGTGTAACAAGCTAAAACTTTGCAGCAAACCAACATATCCACTACAAGAAAAATTGTATGTTTACAAAAACAAACGTTATTGAAAACGCAATATACCTACAAAGGATGTAGCGTTATAAAGTAATTTCAAATATAAAAGAATGGAAAACTTATTTACCTTTTCCATTTTGGACAGATGTAGTGCGTATTTGTCGTGCGCCCTGAACTGCATGAATCTCATATTCGACGACTGAGACAGCTCCGTGATACTTTTTATGCTTGGAAAGAATCTAGAAAGAAATTAATTATTAATTTTTATCTTCATTATAATGATCATAATCGTACTAATTTCTTTTTCAGTATACAATAATGTGCAATGTAACTTAAAGACAGTCCTAATTGTGATTGTGGTTAATTAGGAGACCCGGGGCACATAGTTCAGCGAATTAAATTCGAAAATAATTAAGAAATTTATCAAAAACACATTTAATTTATCAAAACTACTAGGTTTCCGGAACCTTGAAGTATATAAATTGCTGTGTGATCATGTAAAAAATCTAGGAAAAAAAATTGTGGCATAGAGCAGAGTAGTAGACAATAAATTGTTTGTATTATAGTATTAGATTATCTACTTGTTATTTCCAATGTAACCTGAGGTCCTTCTCGTACGTGACTAAAGCTAGGCAGACCCTAGTAGAAATAGTATCCTCGATTTTCCACGAAAAAAATAAAGAAAAATAATAAATCCTTGATGAACAAGAAAAGGAAAAAAAATTGGTCCGAGTCCGAAAATATCATTTTAATTGTTTTTTATTTCTTTAGGAAATTGTGCTATAACTACTTTGTTTCAAATTAAATGTAAACTGCCAGGTAGTTGTCAAGTGATTTGTACTTTTTTAAAATTTTGTCAAAATTTTGGACTTCAAAATCAAAATTCAACATTTTTTAATATTGCTGAAATTTAGGACTCCATGATTTCTTTATTTTTTCCATTTATTTTGGTACAGCTGGTAGCTTTGCATTAGTAAAACGCAAATGTTTTTTTTGTAGATCTTAATTTGTTCTATCTTTTGGTAAAATTTGGTTCAAGTCGGACAAAAAATAAAAAAGTTATAAAGGTGTTTCCATTTTAAATGGGCCATACTGTAGTTTAGAAAAATTCAGCATAGCTCAGTCAGCAGCTTTTAGTTTTTCATGTGCCGTATAAATATGGGGTGAACTATAGCAACGCTTTAGAGTCAATTGAGAATAGAAATACTAAAAAGTATTAATTAAAATAATAAAAATATATATCTAAAGTCTGCTATAACAGTTTGACGATAAATAATTAACAAAGAATTTATATAAATAGAAGCAGAGATAAAGTGTAAAAATCATATGATACTGTTGCCAACATGTCCAACATACCTTTTTCTCGCCATTTCTTTCTAAGATACCACATTGCCCTTAACGCTATCTCTGTTGCAGCCTGTCCAATG
Source organism: Stenurella melanura (assembly GCA_963583905.1). Lineage (NCBI taxonomy): Eukaryota > Metazoa > Arthropoda > Insecta > Coleoptera > Cerambycidae > Stenurella > Stenurella melanura. The sequence continues at coordinate 204,225,706 of OY757309.1, forward strand.
CCGTGGTATATGAGTGTAGCAGAGAGATATGTCTAAATCTAGTTATTTAATAACAGCTGTTCATGTTTGACTCAACTAACTTTTAAATTATATTCATGTTTAGTGCATATATTTTTGTACAAAAATATATAAGTATTGTTTTATTCCCTTGCCCCTTAACATTCCTTGCAGATGCTCAAATTCACAGTCCAATTTACTAGACAATCCACTACTTGTAGCCTTGTAGGAATTAAGAAGAGTTGGTAAGTAGTTTTATTTTTGTCACAGTAGGTATATTATTTTTTTTAAATAAAACAGTCTAGGTCAATTTGTAAAAATATAAATGAACCAAGGGGTCATTTACTTCAAATCCTAAGAAATAAACTGCCGCATGATTTCCTGTAAATTAGTTAGGTACCTAGGTACTTCTTTTCTGATTCGTAAGGGAAGCAAACAAATTTCTGAATCGGCTTATTAAATGAAACAACCTCTACTTAATTTGACTTTAGTACACATCTTTTTCCTAATCCGTGGCCCGTAAAATTAATTATATTGATGTAGTTTGACGGTAAATAAAAGTGTTAATTTTAGGAAAATAAATATGTACCTACACAGCTCAAAATACTTTGACGACCGATATATATTTTGTCTTTAAACTGTCATCGTATTAGAGAAACAGCATATAAACGTTATTTGATGCGATTTTAAGTCATATTTTGTCTCCTCAGCACTTGAAAATAATTTATTTACAGATCAAAACGGTTCACAAATTGGGCATTTAAGGTTATATTTACATTTATTTGTCGTGTCAAAATGATGGTGGCTGCAACAAAGATGGGGCTATAGTAATTTTGGTCATAAAGAAAGAGATGATTATAAAATGTAATGTCTGAACTATGTTGTCAAAACACTTGTAAATGTGTATCTGTTTCTATTTATATAAATTCTTTGATAAATACTTTTAAAAAATTGACAAAAATCAATAACCAAAATTGTGAATTTCTCTAAGACTAAAACAAAGTGAACTAAAACAAAGTGAACTAAAACTAGAGAACTAAACGGAAAACTCTATGTAAAAACATTAATGAAATCTTTGCATTCTTTCGATAACCTGACTTCTGGTTATGCTAGCAAGTTAAAATCCTGAAATAAATTTGTCCAATTTCTTATAAGTAGGTAAATAAATTAATTTCAGGCCTTTGTTCTCATTTTTAACTGAATTTACATGCCGTAGGGGGTTATGTAGATACTAGTTTAATCTGCTTAGCCGTAGGGGACAATGTTGGATGCTAGTGTTATAATGAAAATGCTAAATAAGAAATTGGACACATTTATTTCAAAATTTTAACTTGCTAGTATAACCAGGAGTCAATTTCATTAATATTTTTACATATAGTTTCTCTTTTAGTTCTGATAGATAGTTTTTCTTTCCGCTGTTTGCAAAATCCTATAAATAATATATTTCAATACTCCATCACTCTTGAAACACAATAATTTTACAAATTATCTTTATATGTTTTCTATGCTGTTAACATCAGTTACGTAATAAGGGTTCCAGGTGAGTGACGCGTATTCAAGTATAGACTGGACAAAAGCAAAGTGTACTTTTAGAGTATCAGCATTGGTAAACCCTTTGCTCGATCAGAATAAAAATTCCAAAGTCTTAAAAGCTTCTGAACTTATGTAATTTATGTGAGGTACAAAGGAAAATTCTTTAAAAAAATTACACCAAGATCCTTGAAAGTCACGGGTCTTTGAAATTCCATATTGTCTACACTATAATTAAACGTAGCTGGTATGATTTTTGCTGTGTAGAACATAACGTTGCATTTGGACATATTTAAGTTTAACTCATTTCGAACACACCAATCAGATGTGTTGGAGAGGCTGTTTTGTAATAGATTGCAATCTGCCTGGGGACTAACACGCCTAAAAAAAATAAGATCATCTGAGTAGAATAAACTGTCAACTTGACTAATTTCCCCAAAATCATTTACAAAAATACTAAAATGCAACGGCCCCAGAATTGATCCTTGCGAAACGCCAGATGTTGCCAGGTACTCGAGAGACTGAAACCTACTATAATATATTGTTTGAAGATGCTTATGGCACGACGCGGAAATTGAAACTTCAAACTTTAAAATAAAATATTAACAGACGATAAACTAAAACCTTGTTGTTGATAGAACCTTTAATCTGTTCACCACATGTATCAGAATATTACGATCTGCATGCGCGAGATGATCCTATATTAATTGTATTAATAAGAATATTTATATTGAAAGAATATATGTAGTTTTAGCACACACGAACTCATTAAGAAAATTTAAATTGCCTATTACGGCGTTAATTATGTTTTCATAGCCAAGAGCTATATTTCGAAGCGTATATTTAGCATTATAAAAAGTTTTCACCCGTCCCCATAAAGTTATTCGGGTTCAATGTCAGTAAGAAGAATTCGATATCACCATTTACATACATATCAAATTTTAACAGAAGTTCTACGCTTAGAAATAACTTCCAATACGGAAGTAAGGAGATATTTAAACCCTATTCTCACAATAGGGCGTTCACGTCATAATTCATTCTTACTTTCTCAGAGTCAACTATATAAATTTAGTGATATTTGCAGTAATAGTGTCATTTCCGTTTACAAATATTCCAATAAACTTTATGAAAAGTAGATATAGTGATAAAAATGGCAAGTAATCCATAGGCTGAGAGTTAGCAAATCTCCAGCCAGAAACTATAGGTACAATAAATTTGCCCTGATCCACGAAAAATGATTTATATAGGGATCTGCCCATACTAGGCGAAAACATCATTACAGGTGCGGAAAATTGGTATAAATGATCCAAATCCGAATTACAAAGTACAAGAAAACTAATCACATTTCTCATAGAGGAAATTTGAATTACATTGTTTTATAATAGATTAAGAACGGACAACGAATCTACTTAAGGTATTTCAGCAAGCTTGAAAACGAGTAAAAAGCCCGTCGCAACATACGAGCTCGGCCGGAATAGATTTAAAAATTCAAGTAATCTCGTCGGAGCAGGCAAAATAGGAAATTTTTAAACTTTTCTCAACGGCTGCGCGATGTCGACATCGAAACATCGGAATTGACAATTTCATCACATCATAAATTGTAAAAAAGGCATTGTTCGACTTTCGACGAAATCTAATCCTTTTCCAGTTCCGTTTACCAATATGGAATTTTCTGTCTTCTCTCAGTCTCACTATTAACTATTTTTCATGCAATTTTATGATCGGAGTAACGGCGGCTATATTGTATGACAACATTTTGAGTGACCTAAAATAAATGTAAAATTGATACGACATGCATTAACGAGTACATTAAGTCATATTTTTTTCTTTGACGGTAATGGTGTTCTACGGCCGCTCTCAAATATAAGATCTGCCATTCTCTATTAAATTTCTTTGAGGATCTTGCTACTCATGTGTGTTTCAGCCCGACCTTCAAGCCACGCTGCAAGGAGACAATGACAAAAAATACCCAAATCACCCTATCCCGGGGGTACCAAGCAAACAACCAGTTCGGTACCCAGACCCTAGCCCGTGCCGGCCTGTGAAGCTAAAATAAGCGTCTTTGGCCGAACGCAATCTTTCAACTACACAGTTAACACTTCCTTCCGATGAAATCGGAGCACATGATGTCAGTCAACACCACCCAAACCCCTTCAACTCCGGAAGTGCTCGGCAACAGCCGTTCTCTCTCACAGCACAACTTGCCAGCGGAGAAAGAAGACCAAGACAGAAGAGCGCCAGAAGTAATGACCCAGCTGGCAAGGTCCAAGGGCCAGGACCAAGGGAGGTCTGCTCACATCGCCTACACCGTCTGCATTTGGGGGTGGGGTAGGCAAAAAAACAGGCCCACCCCTTACGAGGCCGGTCCAGGTCTACAACGATGATTGGAGCAAAGAGCCCGACCCCTAATCATACGAGACGAGTGGGTTTAATCAAGAATATTGGCGCGCTACTCATGTTCAAGCTTACTGAAATTCCTTAACTAAATCTAACGTTAGCTCTACGTCAATAACACCAGACGATCTGATTGGTAGCTTAACTCGGGCAGATGCGAATAAATTTGATAAAACATTACCCATACCCGAATTAAAAGGTTCCAAACATGTCAGCACACCAATCGATTTGTCCATTCGTGCACATTTCAAATTCGTCGCGTCAAATTAAAGATTGGGCACATAAACCCATATGCTTAAGAAAGAGGGGTGTGAGTAAGATGAATAAACAAGGAAACTAGCGTGAGAGTGAGATTGACAGCCCAAGATATGGTGCGGCGTTCTCGATAGTCACAGTCACTTCTGCCTCCCTTAATTAAATTTTGATTGTTTATTTATCACTACTCTGAAGAAATGTACACATCTAAATTTAGTTTCTAGCAACAGTATAAAATAAATGTGCATGGTATCAAATTTGAAAAACTAGTCTAAATCAGAACAGCTGGACATATTGGGACGTGGGTTAAGTTGTAAATAAGGAACTACTTAAAAATCTCTCCAATTTCAATTTCAAAACATAGTAATCTTCAGTGTTTAACAATTTCTTGAATATTGCCCAGATTTTCGAACAACCTCCACTGAATCACTCAATAGTTTTGGTGGCTTGAAAACGTTGAATAACGAGCATTTCTTTCAAGTTTGTAAAGGACTGTTTAGAGAGTATACGTTTAAGAGTATAAATTAGAAACGATCGGTTCCTTGAAATCACTCGATTTACTACTATAGAAGCCAGTCAAAGTTTATATGCACTCAAAGTCGGGGAGAAACGTTTTATGTATAGAAAATTCGCTGAAATGGTATTTGTGAAATTCTCCTTGTACGTCTGTTTGATATGAATTAAGGTTTATAAGTAGAATAACAATATCGTGCGCTATATATTCGCAGTTGAAAATAAAAATAAGTTTTATAAAAATAAATTCTTACTGGTTGTATGGCTGTATTACATGCTACTTGGATATTACTCAAAGTCGGTGTGTATGTAGGAATAGTATATTTTATTTGCTATTTATAGTTCTTATATCTCCTGACTTCCCTGATCCATCTTTCTAGATCCCTATTTATGCCATTATCCTTATTTGCATCCAGTTGACTCCTTCTTTTAGCTAAATGATTATATCACATCATTTAGTACAGAATCATACTTGCAAACATGTAACAGTAGCATTTAACTTGCCATTTTGAGATAGGGTACGAGTAAATCCATTTTAACAAATAAATACTATAAACCTTCATACTAATTGATCGAAAACAGTTTTTTTCTTTTTGCATGAAACAAAAGTAATGAAGATAAAAATATTATTAATTTCACCAGAACATGCAACAGTAGTATTTTACTTGCCATTTTGAGACAAAGTATGAGTAAATCCATTTTAACAGATAAATATAGTAAGTTCTGCAGATAATTCGGCCATACGAAAAACTTGCAAAAAAGTTTAAAGGAGACCGGCCGCAATTAGTTTTCCAATTATGTACAGAAAAGGTCATAAAGAAGGTGTTCGGCTTCTTTTATCATTATCACAAAAAATTGTCATAAATATTTCCTAACGAGTTAAAAACGTGGACCAATCTCACTGAATATAATTGGTTGAAATTTGTCCTACCAAATAGATGATTCATTGAACTAAGCGATCTAGTCAACGTGGACTTCCAAGGGTGGAGTAACTGGCTCTTTGTCATACAAGTGTGTACTGCACAATTCCGACGGTATAGTCGGTATACTAATCGAAGTCTCCAACGTGATACCTAAGGTTACTCTGATATTTTGCAACAACAAATAAGGTGTTATACTGACATTTTATATGTATTTCTGCCGACAATGTCTTAAAACTAGCAATGGGTACGTCATGATACACACTCATAAATAATGAAAAAGAACCCTGGCCTATATCGACCCATCACTTGCCCAAGTGCTTCTTCTCGTTAATAATATTTTGGAACACACAGAATCAGGGAACACGTTTGTTGAACACCAATTAGTTTAATACACTGAACTGAACTTGTGGTAGGTTCCTTGTGAAACATCTTGAAAATAATTGTTAATAAATTAAACACTGCTTTTAGATGAATCAATCAATATATTATAAATACTCTACATATGTTTCGGCTTATTAGGCCTTTATCAAGAGTACTACATAGTGAATACTAAAGTTTCCGACGTGCATATTCAATTTATACCTAAAAGTATTTATGTCTTAATCTTTTTATGACTTAAGCTATTTAAGATTTAATTTAACATCTTTAATTATTTGAATGTTTGGAGTGGACCTAAGCTGATTATATAAATCAAAGGATATTTCTTAACAATTGGTTTACTATAGGGGTCTTTAGGAAATTCTGCTGGTCATTTGTGGTACAAGGGTTGTACTTGAAAGATTTTTTGATTTCTAGTTGTTCTAGCAGATCTAAACGTTTACCTTTTCTTTCTGAATGAAGTAAATTTATGTTATCAGCATCTATGAAATGGTTGTTTTCAATGCAGTGTGTTGACATTCCTGTATTTTTATTGTTATTTAAGATTGATTTTTTGTGTTCTTTTACCCGGTTGACAACGCTTCTACCACTCTAACCGATATAGACAGCAATTGACGTTAAAAGTCTGTTCACCTCAGTTCCACTCACAGAACTAAAATTAATATTAAATAATTTAATAGATAATTCACAAATCAGCGAAACCGAAAAAACAGAGTTAAAAAATCTTTCGAGAATTTGTATTGAACAAAACTATTTTCAGTTTAATGGTGAATTCTTTAGACAAAAAGACGGGCTACCAATGGGTTCACCAATTTCTCCTTTGTTAGCTGAAATATTTATGTCAAACCTAGAAAATTTAATTTTTAATAGCAATAACAGTTTAAATACACATGTGTTTTATTGGACTCGATATGTAGACGATATTTTCTGTATATGGACCGGTAAAGAAAGAAACCTAAGTAATTACCTTAATTTCTTAAATTCTTTTAATAGTAAAATTCAGTTTACAATGGAATCGGAGCAAAATAGTCAATTAAACTTCCTAGATATGAATATCAAAAAACATAACAATCAGTTGAAATTTAGCATCTACCGCAATCCTACTACCACAGATACAATAATACATTATAATTCGCAGCAATCATGGCAAATTAAGATTTCACCCTTTCATAGTCTAATACATAGACTGACGAATTTTCCTTTAGATCAAAGTGATTTTGATAGAGAATTAAATATAATTAAACAAATTGCAAGAAATAACGGATACAACGAGTCACTAATAGATAACATGGTCAAAAACAAACAACGCAAAATGCTTCAAAAAGAATTTTTCACTGTGCCTAACAAACCTACAAAATATAGTTTTATCAATTATGTTCCGAAATATAGTAACAAAATTTCTAAAAAATTGAATAATTTGGGTATCTCTACAATAAGTGTGAACAAAACAAATATAGGAAACATTTTGGTTAATAACAAAGAAAAACTAAATAACATTGATAAATCAGGTGTATATAAAATTAATTGTAAGGATTGCGATGCTGTCTATATCGGTCAGAGTGGTAGAAGCGTTGTCAACCGGGTAAAAGAACACAAAAAATCAATCTCAAATAACAATAAAAATGCAGGAATGTCAACACACTGTATTGAAAACAACCGTTTCATAAATACTGATAACATAAATTTACTTCATTCAGAAAGAAAAGGTAAACGTTTAGATCTGCTAGAACAACTAGAAATCAAAAAATCTTTCAAGTACAACCCTTGTACCACAAATGACCAGCAGAATTTCCTAAACACCCCTATAATAAACCAATTGTTAAGAAATATCCTTTGATTTATATAATCAGCTTAGGTCCACTCCAAACATTCAAATAATTAAAGATGTTAAATTAAATCTTAAATAGCTTAAGTCATAAAAAGATTAAGACATAAATACTTTTAGGTATAAATTGAATATGCACGTCGGAAACTTTAGTATTTACTATGTAGTACTCTTGATAAAGGCCTAATAAGCCCAAACATATGTAGATTATTTATAATATATTGATTGATTCATCTAAAAGCAGTGTTTAATTTATTAACAATTACCAATTAGTTTTTCACAACCCAGCAGTTACTAAGTGTATGTAAAATAGTCACAGCAAACTACAACTGAAGTCCACTTACAGAGTTTATCACCTTGAAACTAGAAAAGACAATCCAAACAAAGTTTAATGGACTACTTTATAAATCCAATGCGATTCTTTCCATGCGTACCTCAATATTAAATTGCTTTAAGTTTCAAATAATCAGTTCTGGTTAAGTAAGTAAACAGAAATGCTCTTCTTATATCTCAATTTATCATGGCATTCCCCAAGGGTCATCTGTTAGACCTATCCTGTTCAACCCTAATATAGGCTACTTACCATCGACTATCATATAATCCTCTGCCTAGTATAGATAATAATAAATAACACATATGGCCAGGCTTCTTCTTATAATTTACTATGTCTCGACAGACGTTTTATGACTTAAGCAATGTTCCAGTTACCCTCCATTTGATCTACAATACGACGAACAACCGCACGCCATCTGTCGCGGCCTGTTAGATGCACGGACTCATTAAACGTTTTGTAGGGCCTGCCAGCTCGTTGGTGACAGCAGTTCGACGTATTGTAGCGTGTCGTCTAAGACTCTAGCCATTCGGTTTTCTCTGGACTATCGACCTCTCTATATTGTCTTCTCACCGGTTGACGTGGTCAAGAAATGAGAGGACTCGGGAGAATACGATGGTAGAGGGCCACTTTGGTAAATGTATTTCTTGGAGAACAGAGCTGTTGAAGGGATGGACGGTCCATGAAGTTCGTAGGAAACGTTACCAGACCCACATTTCAAAAGCATCAATACGTTGTCTGTTTGCTTCTCTATGGTCCATATCTCAGATATATAAAGAAAGATGGAGAAAATTATAGCGTTAGCAAGTCTGATCTTTGTGCATTTAGTTATACTCCTGTCACGTAAAATATTGTTCAACTGGCAAGCTGCCGATCTTGCTATTTGTACTCTTCGCCGAATCTTATATTTCCAGTTTCCGGTTTATTATCCATACATTCGCATTTCTTATTTGGTAGCCCTTGATCTCCAACAGAAATTCCTTATTTTGCTTGTCTTGGCACACGTTTTGTGGTCCACTATTATAGCTGACCTTCCTTTATTCTGTGGCACGTCTGACAACATCACGTAATTGCATATTAGGCGACGCATTCTTAGTTCTTTGATAACATCAATCACTCAAGGTGCAGGTTCCATTATCAGCTATAATATTTCCAGAGCTGATCATTATGAAACAATTTTATCACAGTTCCCGAAAGTACGTTGTTAGATAAAAGTTCGACATCATGGGTGAAGGGCTGAATTTTAAATCTTTAAACTGTCATTGCCTCATGATATACGTGATAATTATCATGGGGTAATTTTCAATTTAATGTTAATTTAATTGGTTATTTTCTCACATGATCAGAAATTGCTCGAATACAGTGCTTTATTTTCTTCACTCATACAAAACTAGATATCAGTAATTAGACTGGCTTTCCAAATTAAAAACAAGCGCATAATATATCCAGCGTTTCGTGAATAAACATATAAACATACATATTACATTTAGTAACATTTCCTGGTATTGGATAATTCAGAAACAGCTTGGCTATAATACTATATCAAGTTTGGTGCACATCCGGTTTGACCGGAAATGCCCACAACTTTCGATTTTTAAATGGAACACACTATATATTTTTACATTTTTGGAACCTAGAGGAAATTTTGAATACAATACATCCATTTTGGTCACTTTTCGATAAACATTAAAAATTTTATTAAAAAATTTATTTCTGAATCCAGAGTGCTGTGGTGCCCAAAATATATTTAAGTTTGTGTGCTACGTTACTATAAAAATAAAAAGAGCAATATGATTGCATTACTTAATTCTCTAGAGGCGTTTTAAATGTGATTTTTACCCACTAACTCGGTTTTTTTAAATGGGAATTTAATCGTTCACCAACATTTTTAAATACCTCATTTTCATACGAATCTAATGATGTCAAAATTTTGAAAATCCGCTCAGAAATATTTGAGATTGCAGCCAAAATACAATGCAACCAAGCTTTTAGAAACATGCGGCTAATAGATAATAGATTAGTGGGCTTTGGAAACTAAAATGGCACATTTCTGTGTAAATCTGGTAACCTAATAACATTGGAAAAATCATAGTAGCCATTGAATGTAATAAAACAATATCAGCTGTCAGACAGACTCGTGTAGTTATAGGCAATCTTGAGCTATCAAACATTTAATAATTGTGAGCGCAAAGAACGTTACAATTAAGTTTAGCATAGGTATGTGGAGGTAAACACAATTACATCCACAAGGACATTTGCAATAGAATGCGACATCAGTTCGGTTTTTTCAGAGTTTTATTTAAATGAACATAAATATCGGGCCTATAAATAAATATAAATCAATTCTGTTTAAACAATTAAACTTAAACTAGGTAACAGTAGGTATCTTTAAAATAATTAATATAATTAAACCATGAATTGACATTTATAGATATTGTTCAAAATGTCCACCATTTTTTTCTATACACAATTCGGCTCTGCGTACAGTTGCTTGAATGGCTCTACGCAATGGACTCAATTAGTGTGACGTCACATAATTATGCAACCCCTATATACTAGTGTCATGACACACGGGTTGCCTGCCAAGCATACTTAAATTTGACCCTTAATGCATATGTTTATAAGGCGACATTTTCGAAGATAGAAACATAGCATAAAATTTTATTTTATTTCTCCCGTGTAAGAAATATTTAAGAGATTTCAGTTATCATATTACATGGACAAGGTATCGGTAAATATACACAAGTATAAAGTATTACAAAAACTGTAAACAAAAATTAAAATAAAGTTTTTATAACTCATACATAGATATATACATTTTAACATATTTTTTTTAATGTGAAATAGGTATTCGAAGTCCTTAAATATTTCTTCCATAGGAGAAATAAAATAAAGTTCTATGCTATGTTTCTATCCTCGAAAATGTCGCCTTATAAACATATGCATTAAGGCTCAAGTTCCAGTGTGCTTGGCAGGCAACCCGTGTGTCATGACACTAGTATATAGAGGTTGCCTAACTTGTGACGTCACAACTAATTGAGTCCATTCAGCCGGCGTTATTTCATTAAGAGCCCGTACAACTTTATTTTGCAGCACTTCACGGGTATTTGAAGGAGTTTTATAAACTTTATTTTTGAGAGTACCCCATACATAATAGTCGAGGTGTTTTAAGTCAGGTGACCTAGGAGGCCAGCTGATAGGACCTTGATTTGCGATAAGGCGTTCACCATGCAAGTTGTTTAAATATTCCATCACTCTTCTGGAATTATGTGGGGGAGCACCATCTTGTTGGAAAAACAGATTTTGTAAATAGGCAAGAGGAAGTAAGTCCAGAAATTCTGCTCTCTGATTTTCTAAAAAGAATAAATATCGTACGCCAGTAAGTGTTCCATAAAAAAATATGGGTCCAATTATTCGATCTGCAAGTACTCCAAGCCAACAGTTAAACCCAAATCTTTCCTGAATATTCCCCCGCCCTACCAACCTCGGATTTTCTTGAGCCCAGTACCTAGTATTATTTCTGTTAAACATACCTTGGTTCGTAAATCTACTTTCATCTGAATATAAAATATGAAAAGGAAAACCTGGGTTTTGTTGTACTGCATTTAAGAACCAGTTGCAATATACTAGCCTCCTGTCGTTATCATCTCCATAAAGATGTTGGGTGTATTTGGTATTTGTAAGACCGAAACTTATGTTATCATTCTGCAAAGCGAAGACTGACTAATGTCGCATTCCATTGACAATTCCCTTGTTGATGTTGTTGGGTGTACCATCACAAATCCTAATACATCAATTTCTTTGTCCTCACTTACAATAAATGTTTGATGGTCATCTTGTTGATTGGGTTCCTTTCTTAATTCTTGTTCCACTCTGGCAAACAAGTGTCTGCTTGGATGACGTCTGTTGGGATATCGTTGTTGATACAGTTCTGCAGCTGCAGTTGAATTTTTGAGACGCTCTCCATATATCAGTAACATATCGACCTTTTCATTTCTACTAAAATTATTCATTTTCTTTAATTTTTACTCAAAGAGATTTCCGCAACGCCTTATTTTGTATCTGTCTGACAGCTGATATTGTATTATTACATTCAATGGTTGCTATGATTTTTCCAATGTTATTAGGTTACCAGATTTACACAGAAATGTGCCATTTTAATATCCAAAGCCTAATCTATTATCTATTAGCCGCATGTTTCTAAAAGCTTGGTTGCATTGTATTTTGGCTGAAATCTCAAATATTTCTGAGCAGATTTTCAAAATTTTGGTATCATTAGATTCGTATGAAAACGAGGTATTTAAAAATGTTGGTGAACGATTAAATTCCCATTTAAAAAAACCGAGTTAGTGGGTAAAAATCACATTTAAAAATTTTAAACGCCTCTAGAGAATTAAGTAATGCAATCATATTGTTCTTTTTATTTTTATAGTAACGTAGCACACAAACTAAAATATATTTTGGGCACCACAGCACTCTGGATTCAGAAATAGATTTTTTAATAAAATTTTTAATGTTTATCAAAAAGTGATCAAAATGGATGTATTGTATTCAGAATTTCCTCTAGATTTCAAAAATGTAAAAATATATAGGGTGTTCCATTTAAAAATCGAAAGTTGTGGGCATTTCCGGTCAAACCGGATGTGCACCAAAATTGATTTTTTATTGAAAAGATGGAATTTTAGTCGTGTAATAAGGCCTCCAAATTTCAATTTTCTATTCCAAATATTTTAGGAAATATCGGGGCGAGCGCAATTCGTGACTCACCCGGTATATACATTCTTCTAAAGTATCATGAGAAATTTATATAAATTGTTCAGCTAACACTAAGGGTATAAACATAAATCACACAACAATCTTTTTTCATTTGAAAATCCATCCATTTCCATTCTTTCTTGTCCACTGAAAGGGACATGAGAGTATCATTTTAACTCATTTATAAAACTCAAGCAAACAATAATAAAGTAACCTTAAATATAGCAGTTGAGCAAGCTAAATGTAATATTCTCAAGATGTTATGTTAAAATAAATTTTTGGAAATATGTCTCATATTGGATTTATGCATTTCCACTGACTTAAATCGAAAATAAAACACGTTTTCATTAAATGCTCTAAACAAGTATTATGTATTTTAAATGATCTCTGAAATATGCGACTATAATGCATATTTATCTAAAAGCAAATTCTAAGTTAAATATTTTATACAGTGTGTCCCAGGATAGATGTAACAAGAGGTGTAATGGACCAAAAATTTTGGGATTTTGGAATGGTATTTGGGGATTAAGTCCTGATTATTGCAAAACTAAAATATACCAAAAATGACTTTATTTGGTGTTGTACAGGGTGTTTTATAAGCAAAGTTGTAAAAATCACCACTAATAAAGTACCTTTATTTTTCAAAATATGACAAAATTCTACTAAGAAAGGCTATTTAGAATGAAATTTTATAACTCTACACCAAATTTCTGGAATATAAAATTATTTTTTTGAAACTTCCCATTTTGTGCAAATTAAGAGTTGAATTCATATTTAAAGTTGTGTTGGAGCAAATGTTAATCATCTCAAAAAGTAGGCTATTGGTAAATAAAAAATGTTAGCTTCTACATACATAACCTTAAATATTAATTCACAAAAAATAATTTCTATGCAGTTTTAACTGAATGGTTCAAAATAAAATACTAATTTACTGAAAAAATGGGAAGTTTCAAAAAAATAATTTTATATTCCTGAAATTTGGTGCAAAGGTATAAAATTGCATTCTAAATAACTTTTCTTAGTGGAACTTTTTCATATTTGGAAAAATAAAAGTACTTTATTAGTGGTGATTTTTACAACTTTGCTTATAAAACACCCTGTAGAACACCAAATCAAGTCATTTTTGGCACGCTTAGTTTTACAACAAGCAGGACTCAATCCCCAAATACCATTCCAAAATTCCAAAATTTTTGGTCCATTACACCTCTTGTTACATCTATCCTGGGACACACTGTATATATACAATTTAAATTTATTCAATTTGGCATCTGTTTACTTCATGGCAAGTCGAACCAGCATGTTTTCGGTATGTATCTGTGTTTTTGTAATAACTTTCTTCTTACATTGAATAACACTGCAAACTATGATATGTATCTTAATAAGATAGTACTCAAGCTTCACTATCTCTTTAATTTGTCAAAATTAGAAGCTGTTAAGTATAACGGATAAAGAACTCTTGATTACTGGTTTCGCAGATGGAATTTAGAATCAAAAATTCATTTCATGAGACTCATCTAGACCGGCCTGACATTTCCCAATGTGGTGTAAGTAAAAGAGAACGTAAATTTAGATTTTGGGCACGTTAGAGACTTACTTAAAGGCCGAACACCAAGAGTACCTAAAGATCTTAAGTTAAATATCATGTTAGACTCGGAAGAAAATTCCCACGTGCGACGAAAAATGTTTTGGGCCTCATAATTTTAACTCTTCAATCGCCAGATATTCGCTTTCGGGGTCGTTACCAATCTGTCCCCACCCTCTATAATTTCTAAACTATCAATGCAAAAAATCTAAAAAAAACTGGAATGTAGTATTTAATCAGCACGTTCAAAGAAATTTCTAACGGACGCTGTGACAAAAGTACTTTCTGAAAAATTTTGAAATCAATGTTTTTAGAGAACGAGTACCTAAGCGTATCAAGGTGAAATATCACTTAGTACGTAGGTATATAGCATAAGGTTGAAGATAATATTAGTGAGTGTGGCTACGGAGCCCCATCATGTGTGTGACCTCAAGCTCTTGGTCGGGTTTTTTTGTTGTTTACTGACAAAAGATGGGGCCGATTGACAAAGTCTCTATTTAATTTTAACTATTTTTTCTACTATTTTTCTACTATTCTTTCCACTTCTATCTTCACTTCCAAATAACGTTGGAGGATTATGTGAATTGGCTACAACTAACATTTGGCTAATATTTACAAACAATTTTCACCTTTCATTGTTTTTTAATTGATATTATCAAATTTGAAACTGCTATAATAGTGAAAAATAGAAGTAACTTAAGTTAAACATATGTATTATTGGTCTGCAGTACTTTATTAAGAACTTGGTATGTTATATATATGTATTTGTTTGCAAATTATAATACCAGTAACGCCTGGCGGTCCAATAAAAATAGAGACACAAAAAGGGATCTTACCTTGCCATACACCAAGGAAAGTTTATAATTAACATAGTTCTTAAGTTCGAAATTCGTTAGAAATTCATGTTTTTAATTTGTAGACCTGAGGTGCTGCCGCTAGCGCCACCATATTGGAAAAATGGAGAAAGAAATAACTTTATCATGAATATCTCGTTTCCGGTGTGAGTTACGTGAAAAATAGTTATTATGAAAATGTAGGGTATAAAATTCTCTTTATTTTCTATACAATTTATTTTCTCAGGCGAACAGTTTCTGAGATACAACGAAATATAGTGGAGTATTTTTCTAATTTATCATGATATTCAATTTTTCTGTTTAAATTAGTCAAAATTGCTCAACAAATATATAGTTTTGTTTCTTATTTCTTTCCACGCCATCAGTGTGGAGTAAAATTCGTGTCTCTTTTTCATGTGGTTTTCTCAGTAAGATTAATCCACAATATACTCACTGTCCAAGGAAGTACAGTGTCTCCATCTTTTTGAAGTTCTAAACGGACAAGGTTGATCGAGATCAGTAGCTTGCTGAGAATTTTCCTCTTCCTCCTCGGTCTACTCTTCTGTGGAATTATCTTTCATTTCGATAGTAAGAAATTGATTGATATTAATGTTTTCTTCGCCTTCGTAATTAGCCTGTTAAAATTTCTGGAATGTTTCCAGATGATGCTCCATTACAAAAAGCGCATATAATAGAGCACTTTAATGCCATTTTCCTACAGTCACATACTCAACTCCATCCTTTCTTACATTTGCACGAGATGATATTTAATTATCCTTCAAAAGCGAGTTCTGTGGTTATTGTAGCAAGGTCAATTTTATTAATTTTCCATCCCCATTCTTTTGCCAAGTTGGGCCTGTTGTACCATAATTGAAATTGGTGCTATAGCTCCGAAGCAAATGGTGTTCTGCGGGATCATTTGTAAGGACCGTTAAATTAAATTCACTTTTTGCGATCAAGAATTTTTCGCCAGTGGAGATAATGACATAGCCTGTTTTCATCTGTGAATAGATGTATGATTTCGTTAAACGATTCGTACCTGCTCGTCACCTTTCAAAATTTATTTTGTTCTTGATTTAATACTGCCGATGTGGTATCGCAGCCAAGGAATGCATGTAGAAATAGGTTCGCTGGTATATCTCTACATTGTAAGTTTTAGGACGAGTATAATTTTTCATTTGCCAAGTTTTCAAGAATATACAGTTTGATACTTCGCCAGAATAGTACAAAAAAACTAGAGAATCTACATTTTTTCCCCTATTATACAGGGTGTTTAGTGCATCGTGTGCCAACTTGAAATGGCCGGCAGAAAGGGTTATCTGCTATCCTTTCAGGCCCCTTAACATTTTCCATGCCCTGCGGGATTTTTCATATCGACGTTTTATCTTTTTAATGAAAAAAATCCCAAATTCTACATTTAAATTCAAATTATAAAAAAAGTATTAGGCGTAGACTGCGAATTTCATTTTTATTTTGATGTGTATTGTTGAAGGGTTCTTTTAAATCCAAAATTACTGGCATTAGTCATCTAGTTATTTTTTTATTCACTCGCAAACTTTCGGATTAGGTAAAATTTAAATTTAAACTTAGACTTTACATGGCTATAAAAAAAAAACTCAGAGCAACCGGGATCTTCCAACTCCCTCAAAAATTCTCTTGCTAGTGATGTGCGACACGTCATAAAAATCTTTTAATAACTTCGTGAATTCGCTAAATTAATGAATCGGGTCACATAAGGCTAATATTCAAAATTCCGAATAAAAAATTATTTTTGTTTAAATTATGCATGGGAAACAGGTAAAATCTGTTCTCACTCTTGCGAAGTAAAGTCTATCTTCTATCTCTTTCTGTTCATTGGTTTTCTTGAAATAAAGAAACAATTACATTTTTATCATTTATTAAAAAAATTTAAAAATCTTGCTTAAAGTGTTGGTCTCTGTTGCGAATGCAGGCCCCACATCTGTTTCGTATTTCGACAGTTGTTGTATGAAGTCGTATTTCCTCCCTAATTGTACCGAGAGCCATTTCTATGCGTTGGACAAGAGGAGGTTGTGACTAGGGAGGAACTTGTCCAACGCATAGAAACGGCTTTCGGTACAATTAGGGAGGAAATACGACTTCATACAACAACTGTCGAAATACGAAACAGATGTCGGGCCTGCATTCGCAACAGAGACCAACACTTTAAGCAAGATTTTTAAATTTTTTTAATAAATGATAAAAATGTAATTGTTTCTTTATTTCAAGAAAACCAATGAACAGAAAGAGATGGAAGATAGATTTTACTTCGCAAGAGTGAGATAACAGATTTTACCTGTTTCCCATGCATAATTTAAGCAAAAATAATTTTTTATTCGGAATTTTGAATATTAGCCTTATGTGACCCGATTCATTAATTTAGCGAATTCACGAAGTTATTAAAAGATTTTTATAACGTGTTGCACATCACAAGCAAGAGGATAGACTAGAGAATTTTTGAGGGAGTTGGAAGATCCCGGTTGCACTGAGATTTTTTTTATAGCCATGTAAAGTCTAAGTTTAAATTTAAATTTTATCTATTCCGAAAGTTTGCGAGTGAATAAAAAAACAACTAGATGACTAATGCCAGTATTTTTCGATTTAGAAGAACGCTTCAACAATACACATCAAAATAAAAATGAAATTCGCAGTCTACGCCTATTACTTTTATTTATAATTTGAATTTAAATGTAGAATTTGGGATTTTTTCATTAAAAGGATAAAAGGTCAATATGAAAAATCCCGCAGGGCATGGGAAGCGATAAGAGGCCTGAAAGGATAGCAGATAACTCTTTCTGTCGGCCGTTTCAATTTGGCACACGATGCACCAAACACCCTGTATAACGAAAACAGAATCACCTACTGATGGCTGTGTTGATAACTAATATTATTATATCAGCCTTTTCCAGCATCACTATACATTGGAGTCTTCAAATTTGTTCTGTAGCAAGGCTTACTGAAAAACTACATGTCAATCTCCATGGTGATGTGGACATGAGTAAGAAACAGAGAATAGATAATAATTAACTAAAATTTTAAGTGAAAAATATTCCACTTTACCCTCTTCTATCTCGGAAACTATATATCTGAGAGAAAAATATGCTTTACACAAAAGATGTAGGGAATTTTATACTCTACATCTTGATAATAAACATAACTAAACGAAATATGCAAGAAAAAGTTATTTCTTCCTCCATTTCTTCAATATGGCGGCGCGAACGGCAACGTTTCAAGGTCGAATAATATTTAGTATGTTAAATTTAAGGCCTGAGCCAAGTACAAACTCTCTTTGGCGTTTTGAAAGGTAAAACCTACCTATTTCTTGGGCTATCGTACATACAAGTAATTATTTTATTTAATATTAAGTGTGCTAAAAACTTCAAATATAATGTTAGAATTTATATAAGCGATACACCAAAGTCACTTAGCAAATATTCTCTGGTTCAGTACAATCAATTATCTATTTGTCATTCAGAAGAATTAGCATAATGCGCTCTATATTTTCGATATACTTAAACTTACTTGAACATGGTTTGTACAGCAACGATTGTGTTACAATCCGACAGGGAATCCTCTTCGGCAGAATTGGACAGCTCCTTATTTACGACGACCACATTTTCCGCCAGCGTTATTCCAGCTCGAAGTAGGTCGTCCAAACTGAAATTACAATAATTCAAAGTTTCAATAACAATTATTGCTTTATAAATGCTACCACATTGATTTCTTTAACGAATTTTTATCCGGATTCCTTGTACTTAAATAACTAAACAGTTCTAATCGTTTTCTTGACATATTTTATTCATATTCCTACCCCTTGATACTATATTTAGAATTAGAAATTAGTTATGTATTACCAGGGTTGTTGGTATAAATATTATTTCATAGTGTCTCTAATAACCTACAGCTTCTCATACCTCCCATAACGTTATTTGAACCAATGCTGTTAGTTTAAATTATATGTATATGTCAGCGGCAAGCGTTGAAGTCCGTCGGACTTAGTAATTCCTAGCTGGTAAAGGGAATACTGGCCAATAGTGAAATAGTGAAATGGATGCAGATGCAGTGTTTGACTGAAAATTTCTGTCATACCCAGCAATGGCTGATCTATTGAGGCAAACGTTAGAACTGAGAGAACTTACCTACTTTAGTCATCCCAGTAATAAATTAATAGGACAACTGGTTGTTTGATAAAAAAATCGGAGAGAAAAGAAACCTTGGGTAGCCATAAAATTGAAAGAGGTGAGTGTATTTGCATATGTTAATAGTTAAATAGAATCGAATATTACATTTAATTTTAGGCAAAGCAAAATGATAGAGATGAAATGATTCACGAGTTATACTAATGACAAATAATGAATACAAAAACCATGCCGATTTGACAATAAAACTGAGTTTCGACGAATTTTAATTCTCGAGAACAAATGGCCTTGATGCATATCAAGTCGTGTCCAGATAATAACTACAAATGACTACTTTACTGTCAAGATAACGTAACTTTTTATTCCTGTGCTATTTCAAGTGAAATGAAAAGAAAAGTGCAAATGAATTGTTCAATACATTTTTGGAAGTTGGAGCAACTAGCATCAAAGCGACAATGGGTGCGAATTTAACAATTCAATGTTACGTCAAAAATACTATACGGACGTCCAAGATAGCTGCATCACAAGGAAGCAATGAAGACGTGTAAAATATGTTAGTGCTTGGATGCTTCATCACAATTAATCCTTAAGATGTTACTTCCTTGTTTAAGAAGAACAGTTCTTACCACAAAGTCGTTGGCCATATGCTGTCCAAAGCTTTATTCTGAGTTGACCCTAAAGTAGGTTTTTCTTCTGAAAATCTCGCTAGAGATTTATTGGAGCCATTTGGAAATGAATATTTATTTCATAATATACTGGAAATATCGCCAGGGCAAAGTGAAAGCGTCCACGATCTTGTCCGATAGACTCTAATAATGATGTTGAATCTGACTATTTGTGTGAAGGTAGAAGAAGAGACAGGTGAAATAAAAAAACTGTTTATTGCGGAAGATCAAGCTTCTAAAAATATTACTTAAAGCGACAATTTTGACTTCGAAAGAACAGTTAAATTCGTACTCGTTACATATCGTTTCACAGACATAAAGAACACAGGCAAATCACATATCTAAGACAATTTAGATATTTATCTAATATGTTCCGAGAATAGAGGTAAATGTATGATATCGAACTGAAACGTTAATTGAGAAATTTGATTCCTGAATTGGTAGAGAGTTATCCAAACCATGAAATGCCCAATTCGCTTGATGACGAAATTAATTTTCAACAAGATGGTGCTCCACAGTATTATGCAGTTCTCATACACCAGTAATGGAACATTTTCTGATCGATTGATTTTAGGTGAAAGTACATTAAATGGCTGGCAAGGTCCCCAGACTTAATACTTTTGAAAATACGTTAAAAATACGTTTAATTACAGCTGACATAATTTAAAATCAACAGAATGCGTTTGTAGAGATTAGAACACTGCCAAGCCGTTCATGGGCAGCAGCTGGGGCACCTGCTCTGATATTGTGTTGAATGATATTAATCTTTTTTGTTACTAATATTAATTTCAATGTTTCCTTTGCTAATATTTTATGTAGGGGTGGTGAGTTAAAAAGAAATAAAAAGAGCAAGTTATTATAATAAATCCAAATATTTCAGAAACCCTTCAATGGACTCAAATTATCTTTACACCACTGCACTGGAAAAATTCTGAAAATATCTTTATTTTGAGCTATAACTAAGTGTAGGTTGCTATTTGAGAAATAGTTGAGGTGATTGGAGAGACGAAAACAAAATAATAATATTCATATGACATGTGCAACTAAAAACTATTTCTTAGGGTCTTGTCTCATTCTTCTATATTAAACCATGAAAAATGTAGACCTTCGCATGCAAACTAACAGGTTTAGGTATTGTCACTAGTTAATAATTATTATTTAAAAATTGTCATTGATATAAAACAGATTCTGAAAATCAAATCAAATCAGTAAGAATCTTATTATAATACGACATTTATATAAAAACACATGGAAGCAATAAAATATTAATGATTTGACTCCGAGGAAATTATCAGTAAAGTAAATTAGACTTACCAGTCAATCGACCCCAACATCCAATACACCAGCGGAAAGTAGGATATCGCATCAAGGAATGCAATATCAGGCCTTCTCTCCAGCAATAAAATGATGGGATTGAGGGAAGTTTTCGAACGAAAATGAGCCCTTAAAGGAATAATAAAGTTGTAGATGCCATTCGAAGCATAGTCAGCGGCGAGAATGATGGTCTTGTTCTGCCACTGGTAATCCCTTGCGTTCCGGTAACTGCAGTGCTCACACACTTGAGCCAATTGCAGACAACACAACGGCTTTTTTTCTTTCAGTAAATAACATAAGGTCGGGCTCACTCCGATGTAAGGTGAGACTGGCGGGAAGCCCTTTACGATGCTGCATAAACAATTAGATAAATACATTCTGATCGGCGGATTAGTCGAATATATTGAGGTTATGGTTAATTCGGCGCTAACTATTACTTTATATTACTAAAATAGGGACTGAGTTAAGTGGTTTATAACACATTTAGTGAGGTAATAACATCAATAACTATTATAAAGTAGATCCTATTGTAAGATGGAAAAGCAAAGATTTTTTATTCATATTTATGTCGAAATATCACTGTTGGTAAAATTGTTGGCTATTCTCAACATGACAATTGCTTAATAAAGAGAAATATAGTCAGATACATTGTGTTAAACAATATGGAAAAGTACACAGTGGATTTTACTTCTGATCACGCTAACATACTATAGGCTATTTTTTTTTCCTTCTTCAATTCTTTGGGACTTCCTGCCACATGTATGTTTTCTTTTTAAGCGGTGCACCGCTTAAAAAGGGATATCATTTCCAAACATACTATATCGTCTTCTGGAAAATATCAAATTCTATCAGCTCTAAAAATAATAGTACCTCTAACCCTACCCCTTAGTTACTTCATTGTCTGATAAAGATATTAATCAGATCCTTTTCATCTACGAGAAAATCGCTGAATGAATTTAAAAAAATTGTAGTACCTCTAATCCTACCCAGTGGCCATTTTATTCTTATTAAACTGTTCACTGCCAAGATCAAAGATCTTTGTTTTTTAGACTTGGAACAAACTACTAGCAATAGTGCAAATCTTTGTCCTGTTTGTTACCGCTCTAGTAACACCTCAGAATGCCTAAGCATTCTGGGGTTTATTTGCTTTAATTTTATGCATAAAACTGAGTAGAACCGTAAGAAAATTGTAATTTTTCTGATGTTTTCAAATTCTTTGTCCTGATACATTTAGGCGAGCGGTTCACCCCTAAAAAGACGCTTAGAAATGCGAGTTACCGACTAAATTTTTTTAATAAAAGACTTCTACTTGAAACTTTTTCAGCATTGTAGAACATATTTTTCTGACAATTTACGTATTTTTTGCATAATTTTTTAGGCGGTCTTTCAATAGTTATAAAAAAAAATGTTGTTGAAAAAAGAAAACTTAATAAATCGCTCTGAAAATGTTTTCTGTAATAAAAACTGACCAAAATAAACACTTTTTGTCTCTTGGCTTTTTCTCGAAAAATGCACGGTTTCCGAGATATGGCCAATTAAAAAAAAAACGCGAAAATAGGCGGCATTTCGGATTTTTTCTCTCTATAATTTCTGAATGCACAGTAATTCTGCCCACGCCAAAATAAACGGCAGTTCATCTACTACAGGTGTGGTTTTTTGTGTGTGGAATTATGCTCGTTAGGATTAATTAAAATTGAATTTGAAGTATTAGAAAATCCGGAAATATGAAATTCCTGTATACTTTCACTACTATCGTTTAAATTGATAATATTTGGCTCTAAAAGACTACTAGTTTCGGAATCTGTCGATGCATTTATCATACTCGTAATATTTGTTGGATTATCGCAAACCT
Source organism: Stenurella melanura (assembly GCA_963583905.1). Taxonomy (NCBI): domain Eukaryota; kingdom Metazoa; phylum Arthropoda; class Insecta; order Coleoptera; family Cerambycidae; genus Stenurella; species Stenurella melanura. The sequence continues at coordinate 204,249,010 of OY757309.1, forward strand.
CCTCGGAATTTTTTTCGTAAACTTTGGTTTGTTCTTCTAACTTTGGTTTCGAATGCAAATCCGCGATATAGCTGTAGTAATAAGGAGTTTTGTGGTATCGTGCACCTATTTCTGATAAATCATGCGTTAAAGAAAGTCCTTTTTTTATAGTGGCATCATTTTTGATATCAGCAGATTCAAGAACATTTTTTTCACGTTGCTATTAATATCTACCAATATTAATTTTTTGTTACCTCGCGTATTTTTAGTCCGTAAATAAAGCACAAACTTTGCCAATCAAACGAACTTTTGGTGGATCGCAATGATTTTTTAGTGTTTGAGCTTTCTTCGTGGTCAAAGCTTGTTTTTCTTTTTACAGAAACAATTTTGTCGATGTCCATAATTAGCCAGCTATGTGAGACATAAATTACTTTATTTATATTTATAAACTATTCAAATCAAATTTCAAAACAACTTACCCAACATACATTTGCAACTGCACAGTAACAAACAACTGAACGAACACGTTTATTTTTTACTGGTTGTATTAAAATAATTTTATAATGTTTATAAACTAATAAACTTTTAAAAGACTCAGAGGTAGTTTATGTATTTTTGCATGCTACATAATTTTTAAACAGTTTTTAATGTTTACTCTTACTGGAAGTGCTAAAGTCATCGTGTGTAAACTTGTTCGATTAGTGTTTAATTTGAGTAGGTCGCGTGCGCGTCATCTGCGCAGACGCGCGGTTTCTGCTTCCCTAACCCCCGGCCGCCATGTTATTTGCTTTGTTATTGTTTTGATTTTCAATGGTACTTTTCTAAATTCAATTTTAATTAATCTTAATGAGCATAATTCCACACACAAAAAATCACAACTGTAGTAGATGAACTGCCGTTTATTTTGGCGTGTGCAGAATTACTGTGCATTCAGAAATTATTGAGAAAAAAAATCCGAAAGGTCGCCTATTATTCGAGTACATTGGGATTAATTTCTATTTCTGAAAAAATCCCGGTGCAACAGCCGAAAATCGAACTCGGGTTTTCTGGGCGAGAGTCATCATCATCATAACAAATTTATTCAATAGTTAAAATTACATACATTACCTCATCGGATAGTGATCCGGAACCAACCAGATAACCACAGCGCGCAGCGTCGTGGTGTGATTAGGTTGGACGGATCGCGGCCGGTTCGGCTCAATTAAAATTAAAAGTCAAGACTCCTGCCGCTTGTGGCGGCTTAAACTTATCATTAAAATTAGATAGATCTGAACATAGATTTAAACACTGTAGGACTAACATAAACGTAACAATTTGGGACCATGCACTATTTCAATTTTGGTTGCTGACACGGGAAAAAATTCAACGAAAACACCCATTCGAGGCAATTGAATCCCAACGGCCTGGCCAGCTCGCCATTAGGAGGTTGTGGGAAGGAAAGGAGTATTTGTTTTTTTTAAATAGTTTGGATTTTTATAAAGTTCCTTGGCCTAGAGTGAATTTGGAACTAAAAAGGATATAATGACAAAAATTACAAAAAGATAGACAGTTGACAAACAAATAGGCGAAAAAAGGGGGAATAGGTATAAAGGTGTGAAAGGAAAAGTGTAGGATAGATTTACCAAGTGTGCCGGCCTCTAAACCACCTAGTCGGATGTGTAAATTTTCTGATAAAGACATATTATAAAATATCCACTCCAAAGTTAAAAATTACTAAAAAGAGAAAAATGAAAATACAAAAAAAATCGTTCATCGCATGTTTCAATAAAAAACATATTCCAACCCAGCTTTAAAGGACAAGCTCTTTGTATGTAAGGATGAGCACAAGACGTCATATCGTGAACGTGTTTGAATCAAGGCCAGATTGAGACCAGCTTCAACAATAAATGTAAGTTATACAATTTATAAATCAAATGGCCCGTGTTATATGCTTCTCAGCAGAACAATCAAAATGGGGGCCCTTGCTTGCCTCATTCTCTACCGACATTTATTGATACAAATAGACAAAGACAAAGTTTTGTTACAAGGCACTAAAGTTCATTTCTGATCCCAGATTAGCTATATGCTTATTGAACCATTGTAAATGTTAACGTGATATATAATGCAGGCGATAGGATTGCTAGTAGCTAACATGACTTTAACCTTCAATATGTGTAAGACTACATTGAAATTGTTTGTGTGTATTAGTCACTTGATTTGTGTAACATATTTAGCGGTCAAAATTCAGAGTCGATTTTGATATTCAGTAGTTCGTCTTCTGGGATCGATACCCTTATCCGGTTGCTTTGCCTTCATCAAGTCACTCAAGCCACTATCGCAGACTTATTTCTTTTTACACGCTTAGAAACTTACGTAAATGAAAAAAACAGCTTCACGTAATCTAATAATGGGCCCTCTTTTAACTTCACTTATCTATGGCCTGTGCACAAGAGGTTTAGTAATATTAGAAATAAAGCGCTTCGATATGTTCTCCTTTCTGGTAGAATTGAAAGAAAGAAACATAAGAAATAAATTAACAAAGGGTTTCACATATTCCGTTCGTCTCATCTAAATTCGAATATAAATATACAGAATGTTAATACTGTTAGCAGTATGATAATTTTGTAGTTATAAAATAAATGTTGAACCTACTTTTACTTTGATTTTGGAAGAAAGACAATAGGAACTGTTTTTATAATTTTAAGGCAAGACACAGTTCGAGGATATCAATAAAAATGTACTATAAGAAATTTTGTTTGTCAAAGGGCCACGGTGGAGAAAATTGTATGAATAATGTATTTCTTCGTTAATTCTTAGAAACGGACATATCAGAACGTCGCATCACCAGTACTCAGACTTAATTAGCTGTTCATAGGTACAATCATTCTATGTGTATAATTAGGTTTTAATGCGTATTAGTTGCTTTAACTTCTCCAGCAACAAATAATTTTAAAGAATTGTCTCCTTTTTCTTAGGCATGGTCTGGGCTAGAACATTATGGCCTTCTCAGTCTTTTCATACCTAAAAAATGAATTGTTGCTATTAATTCTTTGAATAAATTATATTTGCACTTTTTTAAATTTTTATCTTAGACTCATATTTTAGCAATATTGATAAAATTATATACCATTCGTATGTAGTATTTCTTACTTTTTATCGAATGAAGATCATAGGCTACCATTCTGTCCAAAATATCTACTCAATTTAATTTAGAGTACCAGATAATAACTTGCTTGAATTTTCAACATAAGCATTTAATTTCATGTATAATTTTAATTCGCGTTCTGTCCATTTCAGAATAGTTATGTTATTGGAAGAAATCACTCTTCCTCGATTTTATAGTGTTTTGGCATTAACCAGTTTTTATCGACTTTCTGCATTTTATTCTGTTTAAGGGTTTGTATTACATAAATACTACGAAATGGTACAAAGATTGATATTTTCTAGTCAGCGGACCAGCTTCCTGACTGCCATATACTTTGGCAAACTACGTAAGAATTTGTAATTCAAGTAGGGTTTCAGCAGATATCCAATAGTATTTCAGATCCACGTATCTAGCCTTGTGCATCCGTTGTTGCTCGTGTGATAATTTCTTTTAGAGAATTCCGACAAGGCACCGCCAGTTCGAAAGTGATCACTTTGCAGCGTGGAATTCACATTAAATGTTAAAACCATCCGTAACAATAATAATTTCCTTGTCTCATCAGCAATAGTTGTAGATGCATATACCTATGTTAAATTCGCTATTGTTGACATTGATGTTTATTATAGTTATCCGATCACTGGCATCTCTACATCATAAGACTGGTCGAATTATTGCTATTCAAATCCAGAATCTTGTTCCATTCCGGCTGATATTATTGTTTCTAAAGAGACATATCATATTTTCTATTGTATATATAAAAGATCTGCTATTTTGACGTTCTTGATTCTGCAAATTCTTTATCCAGTACGCCAAGCTTATCCAGTTGTAAGAGTCCTCTTACATTTTGGATCGCAAGTCTGATTTCTTGCCGAGCTTTCATTTTAGTTTCGTCCAAAATGCCTTATAGGGCAACTTCCTACCCACATTTGGAAATTTCATACTGTCTTAACTCACCTCACCTCACCGTCAAATTCCAGGCCGGAGCACGAGGTCGCGCATCCATAGACTATTATGTCGTGAAAAAAGCTAAATGCAATAGTTTTCCCTCGCTTTCTGCAATGAGCCGCTCACTCTGGGTGAGGCGCTGGTTAGAGTGGGCAAGTGATCAGAGTCAGACGCTGGTGTTTATTTGCAGACATAAGTCACTTAAAGTTGCTCCAACTACGATATTGTAAATTTTGCACGGAGCCTTTAAAGAAGTCGTTCTTCAGCAATCTGGATTCAATAATGGAAGCTCTGCTGCCCACCAACATTTATCGTGATCCCGGTAAACGATCCTTACAAACTATCACCTTCTGGTTTGGAAATCACCCGCGTGGATAGGGTTGTTAATTTCCCTCAAGATAAATCTATTTAAGTTTGATAGTATTTTTACATCAATAATCAGACCGATCCATCACAAATTGCTTACATAATGAATTCAATATTTTGTTGTAGGTCATTTTACACATATATAGCGCAGTGCTGTTGTTATAAATAAAACTCCTCTCAGAAGGAATTAACAAGGCATAACGATATTGTACTACCCGAAATTGTCTTATGCAAAACATAATAACTTAAGTTTATAAAACTGCAATGAAATTTACCTTGAAAATGTTTTGGAATCTGAATCATATTGTTTAGAAACTACAATGAAACCTGACATCCTTCCAAATACAAACCAAAATTTACAAACATAACTTTCAAGAAATTTGAATCTTCTTGCAGCAGTCGATATTAGAATTATTTAGATATTGTAAGAAGATTATTCATGGATTGTATCCACTTACTATGGATAACATGCTAATCCGATTGGCTATATATACTATCGACAAGACAGATTTTGAATGTTTTTCACCTTATACATCTTTTTAATCAATTTGTACATCTACTAATCGAAATCAAGTTTTGTTAGTGACTAATTATTTTTAAGTCCATCCCTCGTGTGAATTTTTGGGTCGAACTGGTACTGACTTTAACGAATTTCACGTAATTCCTCACGTTTCTTCAAGGACCCCATTTTATGTAGAAACTAATAAGGTTTTAAGAGCATTTAACATTGTTAATTTTATGACAAATATCAGAGAAATGCAGTGATGGTAATCAAGATCGAACGAAAAGCAGTTGAAATGTCCTTCTCTCATCTTATCATCTTCTAGAAGTTATAATAAATCACCCTGAGAGTTGGATGTAGTCATCAAGAATTACAGAAGGCCCCACTGGCGCCATTATCAAATAGTCTTTGTTGTGTCCAGTTGTGTTTAGTTAATATATCACCTACTGAAATAATAACCATTATACTTTTAATATCTTGTGTATACACCTGATTTCCTCAAAATATACTTATTATCGATAGATGTAGCATATTACATACATGTGTACAGAAAAAATAAACGTCGACTGCTTTTAACAAACATAAAACCTTCAATCCATTTCAATGCTAGAAATGAACCGCTTGCATTTGAATATTTCATTGATAAGTAGTTTTGTTTTGCTTCTTGGAAACCGAAAACAACCCAAGGCCTAAACAAATAACAAAGTTCTTAAAAGTCGGATGGGGATTTGTTCAGTCTGTAAAAGTATCCTTTTATAAGATAAACAAAAAAGCGAAAAGGTCATATCACAATCAATTTGCTATAGTGGAAATCGGAGTTGCGAAATCTAAAGATTTAGCAAACAAGTGCATATGGATTTTATAACAAATTACCTTAGTTAATTACATGATAATATTAGAGGCAAATTAAGATACATTCCATACTGTGTAAATTTAAGACAAAAGTGAATATTCTAATCTGCAATTCCTCATGGCTTAATAATAATTAATACCAAGGTCTTAATTTTAAAAGTCCGTAAATGAGTGTTAGGATAAAGGGAAACAATTTCGTCTCACAAGATAGGAGTAAATCGTAAATCACATTGACTCTCACCTGAACAAACAGTATTGGCGGTGTAACGCCAAATTCATTAAAAATAAGATGGTATAGGGTCTTACACCAAGACCTACGTTATAGTGTTCACTGTCTTTTAATAAGGATCATTCTAAGGGAGAAAATAAATAACAGCAGTACGAGTGCGAACCTTCGATAATAAAATCAAAAGTGGGTGCAGCCATATAAAAAGTAAAAACTGGCAAGGCAGCTGCTAGTAAATGTTAAATAGATGAAAATTTGGCTCAACAGGGAGTCAGGGAATATCATGTGAGGGCCATTTTTTGGAAATGGGAATGTGCATTTTTCAATGATAAAACCTTTGTTAATAAGTATTTATTTATTTACTGGAGAGAGAGAGCGAGAGAGAGATTTTGTTGTTCGGCGAAATAACTCATTAACAAAGTTTACCAAATATAACAAAAAATATGTATTTAATCAATTCTACAAACCATGCAAGAGATGACCAAATGCGCGCCACAAAATTACATGTATATTTGAAAAATAGTATATGATAACTGATTAAAACATTAAAATGCATCGCTATAGTGTTCCTGCAAATTATAATAGGATTTGTTAACTAAAGATTCTTTTACGTCCTTCGTAAATTGTTTTTCGGAACAGATATTTTTTAATGTCATATGGTGGATAAAAATGGATATTATTGTTAGTCTCTGGTGACTAACAAATAAGAAGTCTATCAATCGCGCTTTACACATATATCTTATTTTTGTAAAATGAGTACATGATATCCCAACATCTACCTGGAACGTTACCATTCTGTCAGTATTACTACTGCCATCAGTTCATCTGCTATCGTTAACTTTGTTACTTTCATTTAGAGTTGATATATTTATATACAGTTCCAAAAATGATAATTGGCAACGCCGCACAGTGGAAAATAAAAGCCTTTTTTGGACAAAAATCTGCCTACAAGTCAAATCTTAATCAATTTTGATCTATCTTGGCTTAAAATGTAGGTTATTGGCTATACTTTCAGAGTATACTGCCTAAATTGCAAACCCCGGTTTTTTTACCTCAAAAAATGTATCAAATATGAGAGTAATCACTTTCTTCTATTTCTACAAGTCAAATCTTAACCAATTTTGATCTACCTTGGCTTAAAATGCAGGCTATTAACTACCCTTTCACGTATACTGCCTAAATTGTGAACCCCGATTTCCTGATCTTTTGAGGCCGATGAAGAAAGATCTTTGATTAGTTTCTTTTTAGTTTTTGGAGCCCCTTCTTCGTATGTTAAGCGTGGTCGACCTAGTTTGGGTGGAGATGGACTAGAGCAAGATTAAGTCTCAAATGTTTCTGTATTTTCAATATCAAAATCAATAATAAAATCAGTTTTTTAAAATTGTTGTTATTTTGTAAGAAAAGCTGGTTTTGTTCTTTTTACATTATTCCATTTTCGGTCATAGTCAGGAATAAAAGAATTGATCAATTTTTTCTGCAATATCTGGAATTGATTTTCATCAAATTTAGATGTATCCCTGATGTTATTTAATATTAAATCTCTTTTTTGTATATTTTTGTTTATTACCATTCCAAATAACTTCACAAAACTTTTTCTCTTGATTTCATATTTAATTTTTGTAACAATGTTTAATTTATATAAAACAATTTAAAATTGAAATTTAAAGATTCTTTTCTTCAAATCTGTTTCTATAAATCAATACAATGTCAATATTAATAATTTTGTGGATATAGTTAATAACTACAAAAGCGAGAATAATATCGCATCCATAATTTTTGATATTTGCACAAAATTAGAATATATTCACTTATAAAAAACAATAATTATTCAAATCACTGCTTAATGTGATAAAGCTTGCACTTTAATCTACTAATAATACATTTGGTAGACTGATGGTATTATCAATATCTAGTTACCATCTCCAATATACCTTCAAAATAATTAATAACAATAAAATATTCAATTGGATCTTTTAAATAGATATTAGATAGATATACTATTAGTGTCTTTGATATATCTCCACGATAATTATTATTGTTAACAAGAGATTCGAGTTTTGTTATTTATAGTATACATTTTTTTTATTTTAATAATTTACAAACCTCTTTTATTTTTGGGTAAAATTTAATTCATAGGCTCGAAAATTTTTTTTTTTATAATAAAATATGGTAATAACTGAAAGTAATTTATAAAACATGTTAATATAATTTTGAGTAAGGTAATTATGTTTCGTTGAATGTTTTATTTTGATTTTAAGAAATCGGGGTTTGCAATATAGGCAGTATACTCTGAAAGTGTAGCCAATAACCTACATTTTAAGTCCAGGTAGATAAAAATTGATTAAGATTTGACTTGTAGAAATAGAAAGAAATGATTACTCTCATATTTGATACATTTTTTGAGGTTAGAAAATCGGGGTTTGCAATTTAGGCAGTATACTGTGAAAGTGTAGCCAATAACCTAGTACATTTTAAGCCAAAGTAGATCAAAATTGATTAAGATTTGACTTGCAGGCAGATTTTTGTCCAAAAAAAGGTTTCCACTGTGCGTCGCTTTCAAGAAATAAATCTGAGATTTTTCCTTGAATGGTTCTTGAATGGCCCACACTCCTACTCTGCTCTACTTTCAAATAATTATAATAACTATATATTAAAACTTAATAGGATTAGAGGACTATTATTACTCTGTATTATGAGACTTTGAACATGTTCATAGGACATTACCAAATTCTATTAATTTAGAATACCTCATTGTCCGCGTCTGTATATCTCAAAATATCCAACAGTAAACTTTTAAATATACTATAAATTATTACAGAAGTTTCTGTATAGTAACTATATGATACCACACATCGGGCATAGGTGACAGAAATAGGTAAAACCTCATTACTCCACTGCACTGCAACACATTAACCGTAACCTCAACATAATCGACTGATTCGTTTAATGAAATAGAGTTAATTTGTGTGATTAAATTTCATGACATTTTCATCAACATAATAAATCTAATAGATATCGGTTTGCGTTAGGCATAAAGCAAAGCTGAATCGTTAACTAAACAGATTCATAGAATCAATTAGTTTAATTAGCTATCCAATATGTTTAGATAGTCTGTGATGCAAGCTGAGTTAGATAGAATGATCGTATCGTCTTGGTAGACAAGTATCAGACGCAAGAAAATATAGAAGTTAGTTTTGTAGTTTTCCTACTTGAAAACACTATACAGCCAAATATTGATTTTTCATGTAGCTGCCCATCTGTTTAAATTTAAAACGACAGATACAACCACATAAACGGGTTTTATTTCTATATAAATTGTAGCTACCACAAAAGTAGATATCGAGGGTTCATCTCCGATACAACGATAGATCTATACCAGATTGCAAGTTGAAAGAAATGTATAATCTTATAATTTCGTATTCAGTTTATATATATTTTTTTTTTGTTAAAGTGGTTACATTTTTTGTAAACAAAAATAACCGTTTTATATAACTTGGAATAGAAGATAACCTTTTAATATATAAACATGATATTGTTTTCGTAACTGGAAAAAGGAATTGCAATCTTTATTCTATTCTAGTCTTGATTTGCTGGATATGTGTTCATCTTACATTACTTAATACATTTTTATTTATTTTCAAAGTAACGAAATGCTTTAAAGCGTTTTATTGAACTCTTGCTCTCGAGTTAGATTTTTAAGGTTTGATTTGACAAATAACCTAATTCACAAAACTACGTAAGTATAATGATCATACTGAATCAGAAGACGACTGGCATCAGGAATAGCATAGCTACAATACTGAAGAGAGAAGTGGAGGCAGCCAGATAAAAATTTAAAACTAATGCAAAAGTTAACGTGAGTGTAGTAAGAGTCCGAATAACTGAAAACCTCTTAAAAATAACTTCTGTGGAGAACCAATGCCACAAAATAAAACCTACACTGAAGATGAAGATTATCACACCATTATACAGCACATAAACACTATTTTTGCATAAAATACATAAGAAGAGTTTTATGACTTAAATATTTTTTAAATTCTAAAATATATAGAATCTTATGGGAGAAGAAACCGAAATTTTTCAATTCATTAAATTTTTATAATGTTTAATTACAATCATTTAATAGAAATCTTTTATTTCTTACCTTCACACAGCGCCTTGACTTTCAAGCGAAGTCATATATAGAAAAATATATTCATTGAAGAGAAATTGTTTTTAGAAGATGAAAATTGATTGAAAATGTTACATGAAAATAGAAATGTAAAAGAAATGAATTTTTGACCGCCCACCTATGGGCTGAATTTTTGAAGATGGATGATTAAATGAAGAAAACTCAGCTTTGATATAAAATCAAAGGCAATAAATTCGACAATCGTAAAATTGACAAAGGTATTGGATAGGCTTGCGTTCTGTAGCAAATCCTTCTTGACATCTGTGGTAAACTTCAGGTGTGATTCTTGGCAGAATTTGAAGAGCTATAGGTGATACTACATAATACAACATTCAATAATCTTAACAAAAAGTTGATAGCGAAGAGCTCTGGTGAGTTTTTACGCCCAACAAGCAATGGCAGTAAACGGTGTGATGCTACCAGTCGTGTCATACGGTAAGGGGAGGCCAATTAGAATAATACATCGACAATAAAGTTTGATCAAATGCGATAAAAGGAAGAAGAATGAAATAAATGATACTTAATATGTTTTGCTTAAATTGAGAAAGTGACTTTTGCTTTCAATCATGTTTTTAGTTAGGATTATACTTGGGTGTATTGATATCTAGTGCTTCAAGGGAAAAGTTGATAGGCCACTTAGTGCAGGCAAATTAGCCATTTGCGTTAACAAAAATTAGTAAAATTATAATATCTGGGATTTAAGTAGGTAATAACCTGGAGAATGAGATTTCTCCATCCTACTAAAGATTTGTTATCTTCTCCTTTCAGAAGCTGCCATCCACTACATCGCAACCTTACCTTGGTTGCAGTAATAGTATCAAACAAAAATATTTAAAGATGGGATACTCTGAAGATAGTGTATCAATCATTATTAATTCCCTATCTAAAAGTACACTAAGACAGTATGACTCATGTTTAAGACAGTGGTGGTCTTATTGCAATACTAAAAAGTTTAACCCTTGGGTAGTATCTCTTCCCAGAATTTTGTCTTTTTTGACTATGAAATTTAACAACGGTTCTACATATGGCACACTTAATTCCATTCGGTCCGCATTAGCTCTTTTTATGGATTACGATTCAGGTGCACACAAAGACGTAAAACGTCTAGCGACCAAAATAAAGAAAATGGAGAAAAAAGTTCCCGTCAAAAGTTGTAGCTCGTCTCTTTCTCTACAAAAAAGGTCTTTACACATTTTTGTCTTACTTAAGCCGTTTAGAAGATATATCGAGTTTTCCACTTGTAGTATTAAACCACTTCGAAATGCGCGAAAAATGAGAATTCTCCGGGAGTTTCGTACGACCGGGCTTATCGATCGATAATTCTTACTACTCAGAGCTCCTAAAAAAATTAAAATGACCAAATGTAGAGAAAAGTCTCAGCTTTAATGTAGAACTAATCACAAAATTCATCAAAAAATTCATCATAGAGAAAAAGTGGCAGAAGATGGCTTAGTAAACTTTGTACAGTTGATCCACAGATTTATTCATATCTTTGTCGGGAGTCGTTAGAATGATAATTCATTTTGCTTGTATATTCTTATATAATGATATATTAATCCAATTAATATTTTATTGCAATTACTTTTATTGGAAAAATATGCCTTGCGATCAAAGTAGAGGGTATATTTCTCATCGATCAATCACCTCAATTCAATTCGCTATATCTTAATTAATAATAATAGCACAGTCTTAATTTTTGGATTATAAGTACAATAAAACATATTCTTTCGAATGACTTTAGAGTTTTTTAAATGCGTGCAGTACTTTTTGAATTTGTCTACATTATTCATACGCGTTCAGGAAACGCACAATTATACAGTAAAACATATTATTTGTTTTCTAACATTCTTCAATAAAATTTCACGAGATATAGATTAAAGTGCGTGGAATCAAATTCATGTAGTGAAAAAGCACCCATTGTTACGGAAGAAATAGGCAGAGTGCATAAAACTCAAAGATATCAATATTTCAACTGATAAAGTTTACTAAGCCATCTTCCAAAACTTTTTTCTCTAAGATAAGAATTTGTATGAATTTTGTGATTAGGTCCACATTAAAGCTGAGACTTTTCTCTACATTTTATGTTGTTTTAATTTTTTTAGCGGCTCTGAAGAGTAAGAATTATCGATCTATGTGTCCGGTCGTACGAAACTCCCAGAGAATTCTCATTTTCGGCGCATATCGGTGCGGCTCAAAACTATAAGTGGAAAACTGGATTTATCTCCTAAACGACTTAAGTAAGGCAAAAATTTGTAAAGACCATTTTTGTAGAGAAAGAGACGAGCTACAAATTTTGTTAAAAACTTTTTTCTGTATTTTCATTATTTTAGCCGCCAAAAAAAACCCGAAAATCAAAAAGTTTTTCCAATTTTTTTTTAATTTTCCCGGAACTTGCAAGTGCAAAAAATGCATCATTCCATTCGATAGGTTATTACCTACTTAAATCCCGGAGATGATCCTTTTAGTAATTTTTGCGAGGTTTTCACAAAATTTTTCCTTCATTGCCTGTACTAACTGGTTTTTCTGAAATTTTTAACTTGCAAATCAAAGTTTGAAAATTCTGTCTTTTCGATTTTTACCTGCGAATAGCCATATTCGAATAAATGCAAGAAAACAGTCAATCTCAGGACAAGTAAATGCAGAGAAGAATTATTTTGATGATCAAGAAAAAGATATCAGATAGGGAAATATTTATTTTGGGTTATAACCTTCTTCCTTAATTAGTAGAGACTACCTTAGTATAGCTATAACAAAAGTGTGTTATGAATGTTCACTAAATAATGTCAGTCATTTGCAGAATTTCTCTTTGCAATAACTATATACATTGAGGAAGAATATCAAAGATAATAAATCCTAACGTATCTCTTTTTCTGCCTTGGATGTGATCACCTTAAGGTGAAATTTTAAAACTCAAAGAAACCATAAAAAACTTATAACAAAATTAATGTTTTCCGCGTTCCCATAGTATTCAAAGTACTTTAATGTTTCCCCTCTGTATCCTGAAATAAAAATAAGCATCTCTTGCATATATGTACGCACTTTTTCATTCTATGCAAAAACAGTTAATCCTAAAAAAAATTAAAAGTAAAAAAGTATTTGAAAGTTTGGTTGGCAATTATAAACTGTTCTCAACATGTCAAAAAGTCAATGGTACATCTTTCTTTAAATAAATACCCAACTCGGATTTAGCTATGTTCGTCCTAAGTAGAACTAAAAACTGTTTATTGAAAACTTAATACATTAGTCACTACAACTTTTGTCAAATGACAACAACACACTTTAAAGCATTTTCACAGTACACCTTCAATATTATTTCTTAAAAGAAAAGAATAAAACTGATTTCACATTGAATCCGCCAATTGGAACTCCCCAGATGGGAAACTTTTTTATTTAAAGAGACAGGTACTGTACTTGACGTTCAGTGGTAGATAAATCGAAATTCTTTCAGGAGATTACTCTTTTAGGAATACAAAAAAGTTGTTAATTTTCCTAACTTGATTTATCGATTTCTTCCCTAGAACGTAGAACATTGATCTTATATTTAAACAATCATAATAGTATTTAATTACTGTTTATTTAAAATAAAATATACTTACAATCAGTGAAAAAATGTTTGCCGACACTGGAAAACGTTAACTATATTAGTCCAGTCAACGAGGGGGTTTCACCTCTAACTTGAGTACTAGTGAATAGATTTTGGTGAAACCTTGTACAGTGTGTTTGTAATGAAGTTAATAAAAGAGATAAAAAGGAATTAGAGTAGAAAATGATAGGAAAGGCTAGAAAACACCCATTTTATCACGGGTTACGTAACTTGCAGAATTAGGTCAAAAATGAAAAGAAAAACAATATATTTACTTTCTTGGGACCAAAATAAGATGTTTTTACTCTGGTGAGTTTTTTGCTTATTTTTCGAGGCATGGCCATTCGAAAAGTCTTCAAAGTGGGGGAAGGGAAATGTAAAAGTTGAAAAAAAAATCTGAAAAAATTCAGGTGAATGTATCATCGAAATAAAAGACATTTTTTTGCAACTTTTTTGTAAAGTGGGTTTTCACCGAATTTTTCGGGATAAACATGAGAAACTAGGTACCCCTTTCTTTGAAATTGCAGGGCTTTAGACTTAAACATTGAGGTCTTCTAAATATTTTTTTGCCTCATGGAATTTTTTTGCAACTTACTAATATTCCGAGTTACAAGCAGTTTTTCACTATGAATAATGTACTAAATTTTTGCAAATTTTCAATTAAAAAATACATGATAATTCAAAAAGTGAACGTGACTTATATATGCCGTTATAGAAAAATTAAAACGTAATATAGTTATACCATTTTTAAAGTCTTAATATAATGCTTAAATTGAAAATTTGCAAAAAATGTAGTATTATTTATCCTGAAAAACTCCCTGTAACTCGGAAAATTAGCAAGTTTCAAAAAAATCCCAAGAGACAAAAAATGTTTAGAAGGCCTCAATGCACACGTCTGAATCTTTTCAAATTTCAAAGAAAGTGGTAGTTTTTCATGTTTTTCCGTAAAAACGCACTTTACAAAAAAGTTGCAAATAAGAAAAAGTTTTGCATTTCTATGATACATTCATCTGAATTTTTCAGATTTTCATTGTACTTTTATATTCCTCTTCCCCCACTTTTAGGACTTTTCCAATGGCCATATCTCGAAAAATAAGCATTTCTCGAAAAAAATCACTAGAGTAAAAACATCTTACTTTGAGCCATAAAAGGTAAACGTATTGTCTTTTTTTCATTTTTGACCTAATTCTACAAGTTACGGAACCCGTGATAAAAGGGGGTGTTTCCAACCCCTTCCGATCATCTCCTACTCTAATCTGTTTTTCAACTTTTTTATTAACCTTATTGCAAACACATTGCATAAGGTTTCATTAAAATCCATTCACTATAGATTTAGATTGGATAAGCTAGAGATTTTAGTTATTTTAACGCTCCGTTGACTGGAGTATATATTGTATGCACCATGTATCACATGTTATATAATTTTAATTCATTTTTTGTAAATTATGCCGTACCAGCTATTTATCTGCCAATCATCTAACAAACCGGCAAAATGTATTTTACTAATTATAGTTTTATATATGTATCAAAGAAAAGATAATTAAATGCTCTATTTAAAAAGTCAACAAAAATATTTATAAATAAAATAAATAAGACGCTAAAATAAAAAAATAAGTTTTGAGAGAAAAAAAATCAAGTTAGAAAAAACTTGCAACAGTCAATTATTTTAACCATCTTTTAGTAAAAAGAGTTTCGAGTTACCTATCACTTGGTATCTTTCTATTTTTTTTTCTGAATTTTGTACCAGATTTTACTATCACCAACCATTAACCATAGAATCTACAAAATAATACAAATATCCATTATATTACTGACAATAATGTATTCTGCTGATGTTTAGAAAACTTAATCTCCTGTTCTCAAAGACTTCATTAGAAAATCGTTTATGTGCTATGTATATTAAATATAAGCTTTAAGAATAGGTTTATGTCAATATCATAACATAGAAAATTACTGTTTACACAGAACGTTGTACAAGCATTTAAGAAACGATTCGAATGAGGATGAACGCGTGTCGAATTATTACGAGCGGATAAAGATCGCACTCCGCCCAGTCGCCGCGCCACTAACGGTAATTTCGGATACCAACTGTCAATGTCAAAGTTGAAAAATAACAAATAACCTGGCTTTTAGCTTTTGTTTTTATTTTTCTATTCCGATACTTTTCAGACTTTTTAGTGCATTTATACTGTGTTATCGTGTGTTGTCGTGAAGAAGATGGCGGTGGTGTGTGACATTTGTGAAAAAATTTTTGCAACAAAACCTAAATAGACATAAACTTCTTGTTCACAAAATTGAGGAAAGAAATATTATAACATATGCATATGATGTTTTCAATAATAAGTGTTTGGAGGGCTGTGACATTTCATTTAAGTTTGTGGATGACTTGAGGAATCATCTGGAATTAAAACATAATTTTAAGATGGTACGTGAAGACTTACAGTTCAGTTCCGAAAATGAATTTAAAACCTTCTTCCATAACTTAGTGAAAACAGAAAATGCAGAGTATACTGTATCACATGGAACTAAATTAAAAATAACTAAGAACTTTTCTTATGAGAAAAAATATTACAATTGTAGTAGAAGCGGCGTACATAAAAAACTTCCATTAGAAAGTAGAAAGAGGGCTCTTAAAACACAAGGAAACTGTAAAATTAATATATCATGTACTAGTCAAATAATAGCAACAAAAAATATCGAGACGGACAGTTATAGTGTATCTTATTTTAAAACACATTATGGTCACAATTTACAGTTAGAACACTTACATGTGCCTTTAGAAGATAGAAAAAATATTGCAGTCAAACTTGCAGCAGGAGTATCAACTACAAAACTTTTGGATTCATACCGAGATAATATAACAGGTAACTTGTATATGATTTAAAATTTTCTATCAAAATAATCATGTTTCCGTTTTCTTTTTTAGGCGAGAAACTAGAGAGAAAAAAATTAATTACTCGTCGTGATGTCAACAATATAAAAAATGCATTTAACATTAATATTTCCGATGGAGTACGACATGCAGATGATGCTAAAAGTTTTGACCTTTGGGTAAATTCAGTGCAACAGGATGTAATTTATTATAAAAAACAAAGTACTATTCACCCATTATTGAAATATGAAGATTTTTGTTTAATAATTATGACCAACTCTCAACAAACAATGTTAAAAAAATTTGGACAAAACATTATTGCGATAGACAGTACGCATGGCATTAACAACTACGATTTTGAGCTGACAATTCTCGTAGTTGTTGATGAATTCAGAGAAGGCTTTCCAGTGGCTTGCATGTTTAGCAACAAAAAAAATACAAAGATAATGGAAATTTTTTTTGATGCTCTCAAAACAAGAGTTGGTGTTGTACAATGTAAAGTTTTTATGACAGATATCACAACCATATTTTATAATGCATGGGTAAATGTTATGGGTCCAACAATACATTTGTTTTGTTCATGGCATGTGGACCAAGCATGGCAAAAAAACTTAAAGAAAGTACGTGATGTCAGCAAAAGGAACTGGACATATAAGCTGATAAAAGTAAGTTAGAAAACTTTAACATGTAATGGCGAATCCTAATATGCAGGGAATTCTTCGAAAACATAGAATCTACTCCAGCAGGACAGAGATTAAACCAAACTTTTAGACACCCCAAAACATACAGGAGAAACAACAATACGCAGTCAAGAAAATACATACCACTACAGCATTGGGTCAGGAAACTAGAAGAAGGAAACGCAGAGAGAAGTAAAATAGAACCAATACAAGAAATGGACCACTGGCCTCTGGGAAAGCCACCGTCAAAAGACGAACTACTAGAAATAATGGCCAGAGCTAAAAGAAACACGGCCCCGGGAATAGATAAAATAAATAACGAACTAGTATACTATGGACCGGACAACATAAAACAGCTAATCCTAGAAATCATCACCAACGCATGGACGGAAACCACACCCCTGTCTGAGGAATGGAATACAACCATACAGATACCGCTCCCTAAAATCAAATCACCGCAAAACGTGGACGATTTCAGAAGAATAATACTCTGCAGTGTAGGGTACAAATACTACGCACAATTCCTCCTCAGAGAAATGGAAAAATACATCGGCGAACTACCAGATTATCAAACGGCATTTATCAAGGGTAGATCGACAGACGACCACATGTACACCACCAGACGGAGCCTGGAAGAAAAGTGGAAAGAAGGAACAAAACTATATATAGTCTCAATTGACCTCAAAAAGGCATTTGATACTATAAGGCATGAGGCTATAGTCAACACTTTGCTCAACAGGGGAGTACCGCACTACTTAATAAACAGAATAATAAAAGCATGCCTACACGAAAACACTGCAATACAATGGTTTGGACAGACGACGGAATCAAAAATGAAGAATATAGGAGTCAAACAAGGATGTCCCCTATCCCCCCGACTATTCACCACAGTCCTGGACCAAGTCAAAACAGCCTACAGAGTCACAACAGCTCTACTACCCTTCATTGAGGACAACAAACCACCATGGTGCCTAACCAAAAAGGTATACACGACCATCATAATGCCTACGATGATATATGGAGTCAAAAACGCAGCAACGATAAAGGCCAACCGAAGAAGCCTGAGAAGAGCTGAAAGGGACATTATCCAACTGCTAGCAAAAACAGGAAAACCACAAAAACGACAGAAAACGTCAACATTACTAGAGGGAAGAACAATAATCAAAAGAATAGAATCATACGCAATGAAATACTGGGGACATGTCCAAAGACGGGACACGACACACCTACTGAAGAAAGCGCTGCGAATGAACAGCAACAAACTGAAAATAGGGAGGCCATGCTACACATGGATTACAACAATCGAGAGGATTATGAATAAGCTAGGAAAGGATTATACACACTGGGAAAAGTTGCCACAACAAAAAATGGAATACAATAAAGAAATATCAAGGATATACACACTGCCAGACTCAGAAACAGAAGAAACAGAAAACTCAGAAGTAGAATAGGAGAGAAGATGATCACAGACAGAAACTAGGAAGAAGCATATCACAAAAACCTGAAAGTAAAAAAGAAGCACGAAAACCTAAAAGAAGCATCTCACAAACGCCTACACTTTCCATCCGATGAAGACAGAAGGAAAACAAGAAGAAACATCTCACAAACACCTACACGCTCCATCCTATACTCCTACCCCATGCGTCATGCGGCTCTCGCTGCTGACAACAAGCATGTCCAATGTCCAATCCAGCGTATGCAGCTGGTCCGGCGGTATATAAAAGCACTGGGGGTTTGTACTGGCACACGGTGGGATGATCGGTGGGCGATCGGGCTGCGTGGTGGAACAAATCTCCCTGCACCGGAATTGGCAGCAATGCCCACCTTACGCTGGCAAATCAATCAATCAATCAATCAATTTTCAGGGAGTGCAAGAAACATTGGACGAAAGTCAGTTTGATAAAAGAATTATTAATGCAGTACATTTGATGGAAGAGGATAATGACACTAAAGAGTTTGCAAATTATTTTTATACAACATATTTTTCTAATACAAGAAAGTGGGCATATTGCTTTCGAAAACATAGTGGAATAAATACTAACATGTATTTAGAGAGTTTTCATAAAATTTTAAAATACATATATTTGGAAGGAAAGAAAACAAAGCGTTTAGATAAAGGAATCCATGCTTTGATGAAGTTAGTAAGAGATAAAACTGTAGAAAGACTTATAAAGCTTACCAAGGGCAAAAACACAAAACATATGTCTGATATACGTAAACGACATCGAACTGCTCTTTCTGCAGATTTTACTATGGTAGAAAAAGACAAATTTTGGACTTTAACGTCAAACGGTACTGAATTTTTTATCACAAAAAATAATGATCATCTGTGTTGTCACTTAAAGTGCTCATATTGTAATATCTGTATTCAGTGCTTTACCTGTAGTTGCCTTGACTTTTCAAATAAATGTACAATTTGTAAGCACATTCACTATATAATAATGAAATGCAAATTTGATAGAGGTGAGGAGACTGTCGGGGACAACATAAATATAACGGCGACTACACAACTGCCTGAAGAAATATCTGATCACTTGCAAACTCTGAATTCTGGAATTCAAGGTTCTGAAACAAAAAATCTGGATGTCTGTGAGCAGCTAAAACTCAAAATATCTACTAAGCTGCAAAGCATTCAAGGCTGTTTTGACGCTTGTTCAAGTTCTGAAATTTTGAGTCAAGTATATAAATACCTAGAAAACTCAGAAACATTATTACAAAGTAACAGCAACAGCGTCACACAGTTTGAACAGAAAGAAGATTTTAAAACACCAAGTAATACAAATATTACAAAACAAAGTAGATTTTTTTCAACTCAGAAAAAAAGAGCTAAATCTGGTCAGAAGAAGCCACAAAAACATGAAACTGAAATTATTGAAAAATTTCTTAATAATGAAAAAGTAGAGTATACTACCAGTGATCCATATCATGATCACCAATATTAAAATATTGTTAATGATATATACCTTTCTTAATAAATATATGTATTTTTAAGTATATGTATTTTTGTTTTCGTTTTAAATTGTAACACCTTAAGTGACCACATCCTTTCGTTTTATTTTTCGACACTGAATTATTGTCAGCTACCTACCTACATCCAGTAAGTGCCATAATACGTTATTTTCCAAACGTGTCTGACGATGTTTTGCAAATTTTCACATTAATTTAAATTTGGCGCCCGAAAGTTTTAAATATGTAGATGGCGCGGCGACTGGGCGGAGTGCGATCTTTATCCGCTCGTGAATTACGAGGTAAATGTTCATACAATCTGGTTCAGAACGTTAAAAGGGTAACATTGTTTAAAATAAAACTATCAACTATATCAACAGTTCTGTAAGTAGTAAGTACCTATGGATATTGAAGATATAACAAATATATTCTTAAAGCAAAGTAAATTATGTTTAAATATTATTCAAATCATTTGTCAAAAGCACCTTATAGCCACAGCTCAACTTAAATGTGTTAGCACCTTATAGCCACAGCTGAACTTAAATGTGTTATTAATTTAAAATTGTTTAAAAAGTTAGTTAGTCAATTTCTATTACAGAAGTGTTATTATAGAGTGACTGAGTTTTTAACTGATCCACTTTTTTAGACATTTTATCAATATGTGTTTTAGTAGCTTAGATTTTGTTTTTTAAATGTCTTTGTGGCGAGGTAGTTTCTCGCAAAATTGTACTTGGACTAGTCCTATATCACTTCTTTTGTGGTCATTTATTACGGACAATAAAGATTATTATTGTTATTATTATTTTCCTCAGTACTCAGCACAATGCTGGCATTATCCACTTATCCCGGGTAATTGCTTATCAAGGGATTTAGCTCAATCGGGGCCCATCTCAGTTTGTTGGGCCCTTTCCAGTATTAATCTCCCAGTACCCTTCTGACAATACTACAAGTGTCCAGTTAATATTAATATTATTATTATACCTGTTTCTTAAACATAAGAAACACAGGCGTGTATATAATTTTCAATTAATAATTTAAATAATTGTATCATTTTGTAGTTTCCAGGGATTATTTATAAAGGTGAAGGTTGCACGGAGTAGAAAACCTGGTTAAGAAAAACAGAGAAATTAAGAGTCTACCACTATTAACATCTAGACAACGCCACTAGGTATGTCAGGTGTGTTACCATGTTTATTTAAATAGAAGAGATAGTCGAAAACTTTCAAGTGGCGAACTTAATGTATTGAATGTGAGTGAAACGGATTGTCAAAACCTTTTCACTCAGCTATTTAACGAAAGATCAGATCGATTTACACAACTAGGAGCTAGACTGCTCAAAATCCAAAGAAATTTCAGAGTATCCCGTTTATTTATTTGACCACTTGATTAACTGACTAGTGCAAAATATTTCAACTTTCACGTGTAAGATGTTGCTGTAAAGCAATTGTAGAGTCGATCTTAGGAAAAGTAGCAAAAACCAAAGTTATACTTAATATGTCAATTGGCAACACCTACGTTTTCTATCCGATGGACCTCAGATCAATTATAAATATTGTTACTATTAGAATAAATAAATATACTGTTACACCAAAATCTGTAACATTCTCATTCCACATTAATTTTTATATACATTTAACATCGACTAAGTATTTACATTAATGGGGTTTCAGCATGTCAGATCATGCGACGTTTAATTTTGACAGAAAATTTTGAGCATTCCAAATTATTTCAATTTTATTAAATTTACCTAAGTACCTAAGCTAAAAATTCAACTACGCATTAAATGATTTTGAAGTTTTGGTAACAGTTAACCATTTCTTTTCAAACGATGCTATTTGCAAAATTTTAAAGGGGACTGCGATAGGACTAGCATTTTCAAGCTGAAGAGCATCTATTCTTATAAATGCCTCTGTCTTGTTTCCAGAATCAAGTTTATAATCATACACTGTGTGCATAAAGAATGGAATCAATTCATTAATAGGCGGGTTCGGTAATTTCCAATTTTTTCTTAAATCGATAGAAACTATAGAAAAAAACAACCATATAAAATTTAAAAAGTAGGTGTCCAAAAATAAAGGTTTTATTGGTACTTGAAAATCTTCACATCGCCGCGAGGCTAGAAACGTACCTGTGCGTGAGGCTACTGCGGTGACGTCAGTGGCCCGACAGCGCTGAGCGCTCTCCTTAATCTTATCTTCCTGATCTGTAAAAAGTGGGTACGCAGTGTAAATTTATTTGCAATTATTCAAAGGGCTTTTGCAGCTCACACTATATAATATATAATATACCTACTGTTAGCAATTAATGCTTTTCATATAAGTTTAAAGTTTGAAATCGGTATAGTTTATCTCATATTTACTTGTCATAAAAAATTCCCCATCAATGAAGTCCCTGCGAAAGCGTCGACGTGTATTTGTCAGTTGCTTGTACCTTTGCCTATTTTCATTCTAACAAATATAAATAAATAAATAAATAAATAATAGTAATTTATTGCCAGGAACCAAAATAGTTTACAGACAAACGGTGAAAGTTACCTGTCTAGCAGATTGTTTGTTTTATATACGTATTCAAACGTTAGTTTGTTTAAACTTTACGGAAACTTCACTAAATAATAAATACAAATACAATACAAATAAAAAATATGCCGCAATCTGCACATTTAAATGTGGTAAGTTTCGAGAAACGGCTTTCTGGTACCCCCGGTTGCATTGTACGACTAGGACTTTAAGCCCACCGATACATGTCACAAAATTTAAATATTATAGTGATTCGCTGCTTGCGCTATGCGGGATACGTGCGCGTATGGTGGAGCCGGAGCTTTCATCAGGCCACTGACGTCAATCCCGTTGTGGGCTCCACCATTATCACGGAATTTTAATTTGGCAATTGCAGCAGCTTCAATTTTTGTTCTCATTTTTTTTTGCACATACGTGTTTTGTTTACTATTTAACTTCACATCTGCCAAGAAAAATGTTTTTTTCTTTTATGACCGAACCCGCCTATTCTGAATACAAAAATATTATTTCAAAAAACTCGATTTTTATTTTTAAGTGCGCAACTTTTGCTTCGGGTTGTTTAGCTATAACGTCATCGCTGCTTCGGTTGTGACATCATTTTCATTTTATTTGAATGGAACGCCCTGTATATTTTTTCATTTTCAGACATTCTACTAAAATCTGAATTTAAAAATCTCTAGTATTTAAGGTTTAGAGTTTATAAGTTCGGAGCTACAGAAATTTGAAAATATCCTTTTTTTGAAGTAAAATAATTCCTATTTTTTTGTGATATACAATAAAATAGCAAATGAACAGCAAATAATAATAAGGAATTAAATAATCAAATGTTGAAATTAAAAACCTTCTTGTGTCTGGCAGTGTCCCAAACGATCAATGAATTCTTGCTGAACTTTATTTATAATTTCTTGAGAAATGTTGATACATTCTAATCTAATTCTGTTTTTAATTTTTAAATATTGTCAGGTTTACATTTGTACACTACGTTTCTTAGGTGACCCTAAAGGAAAAAAATCTAGAGGGGTAAGATCCGGTGACCTTGATGGCCAACAGTACCTACCACATCTTTCAATCCACCTATTTGGAAATACTTGATCAAGATATCTTCGAACAACTAGTGGATAATGCGGAGGTGCACCGTCTTGCTGATACCATATGTATTCGTCGAAAGTTGTAAAATTGCTTCTACTCGGAAATAAGGTCATTAAAGTTGGGATTAGATATTCTTGTAAAAATTGAAGCCATCTTGATCCATTTATGGTGTCATCGAAAAAGCAGGGACCGATTACACCATTTCTTACTATTCCCTCCCACATATTTACCTTTTGTGGATATTGAGTGTGCTGCTTTCGCATTCATCGAGGGTTTTACTTTGCCCAGTATCTACAATTTTGGCGATTGACTGCACCATTTAATGTGAAAGTTGACTCATCCGATAAAATTACATTTTTTACTTGAAGGGGATCGTCACTGCACATATTCATTAATATTTGAATTCCATTCTTCGGATTGGATCATCATCAGATAACTCTTGTGCAAGGTGTATCTTAAAAAGATGCCACCTTTATTTTAACACTTTGTGTACGGAAGAAAAAGGAATATCACAATCTCGGTCAAGCTCGTGAACGCTATTATGTGGATTCTCTTTCATAGCTAGAAAAACAGTTAGTTTTGTATCCTCGTCAACAACTGGACGGCCTTTCTTTGGTAGATTATCTACGGAACCAGTCTCTCTATAGCTTTTCTCAATTTTGCTCACTGTTGATTGGCTTATGGATCTATCTGGATACTTAGTGTTAAATAAAACACATACTTCTTGTGTTAGTGCCCTGTCACTACATCCAATCATCATAAGATTCTATTCTCTGAGATACAGACAAACACATTGTTATAAAGCAGGAGACACACATTAATAGCAGTTATTATTTAACACTGACAAGACAGAACTATAGATTGGATCTTGTTTTTTCCTTAGATATGATGTTGAGCATACCAGCCTGCTTAAAGAAATATTACAAATAACCTATTCGGCTACTTGTTTTTGTAGGGTTATGTGTGTTTTACAAAAAATGAAATCCAGACCCATTTGCTATTTTATTGTAAAATATCACAATAAAACAGGAATTATTTAACTTGAAAAAAGAATATTTTCAAATGTCTGTAGTTCCGAACTTATAAACTCTATACCCTAAGTAGTATAGGTTTTTAAATTCAGACTTTCATAGAGAATCCTAGAATGAAAAAACATACAGGACGTTTCATAAAAAAAGGAAATGACGTCATAACCGAAGCAGCCATGACGTCATAGCTAAAAAACCCAAAGTTGCGTAATTAAAAATAAAAATTGACCTGTTCGAGGTTTTGCCATAATATTTGCGCATTTCGAATTAATGAATTTATTCCCTACTTTATGTATACAGTGTATATTAAAAGCCTACAATTTTCATTCCTCCACATCCGGTGTAAGATACACCCAGTACTACACAATAAAAATAAATTCCAATTTTGGCAAGAGCCAACCAATGTATGCCTGCATATTTAAGAGTGCTAAATAATAAAAATTAAGGAAATACAATAGAAACAGTAAGCTTGCCTGGCACCTTCGCCATATTTTTAAAATCTACAGGTGATTGATTATGAAATAAAACACATGGTAGAGAAACTTTTTACAAACGGTTTTACATCATTTCCCATGCAAACTAAAAAATTAATGGATCATAAATTTGCATTAGGTGTTAAATGGTAAACAAAGTAATTTAATTTACATTTATGTTTTTAGAAACGTGTGTAATCGTTATCAGTAAGTCACACTTTCTTCTAACGCTAATGCATCACACCTTTAAGTGTATACCTTAAGTTTCTTTTTTCAAAATTTGGTTAATCATAAATTCGAAATTTGCTCTAAATCAGCATTCTTTGTAAATTTTTACATTCATTCATTCACATGTTATTTATACAATGATCTTTCAGTCAGTAAAAACTACACTCATAGGAAATTGCTAAAAATATATCATGTTCAGAAGTAGTTCGATGACCAGTCACCGTCTGCCATGTTAGAGAGTGCTTCCTTAGCTTAACGGTGGATTCATAATTAATGAACCATACGACTTACGCTGAAACCATCTACCACATTACTTTGTTTCTCCAACAAGAAGCATTATTTTTAACATTGGAAACGTAAGAATTGTCGAGTACCTACTAAAATCTCGTCTAGATGTGTTAAAAATTTCGTCTTAAGTGAAACGGAAAATAATGTAAGAATCTACAACTTTTAAATGTAAAAAATGATACTGTGAACGTGAACAAAAATGGTCACTATCAATAATTTCCCAAAATAACATAAAAATGTACTGTCTTAACTTGTAAATGTAAAAAATGATACCGTGACATTAATTCTTTCAGCAATTTCAATAGGAGCCAGTCTCAATACATTGATGGATTTTACGACGCAGCATTACAATAAATTATTAAATTTAGAAGACCGTTGACAACTCTGTTAACAGAAAGCCAAATAAATCAAAACGGAAATGTTTTAAAAATTCCGTACTACAAATATTCAATAAGAAATTAATTCTGCAGTTACTTGGTAATAATATTTAGTTTAATGAGAGTGTAAAATATAAATCTCGTGAACTATCAATGCTTAGGTAAGATACAAGACCTATCTCACAACAATCATTGAAGCTATAACAAAAAAACCGGAAAAGACATTTACACAGCATATCCTTCTTTATTTGACATCTAAGCAAGCTAAACATTATACGCTTCGCTGATCTATTGACCTTTTTATATAATTGTCGCACATTCTATGGGATACTATTCGCAGTGTTATTGTAAATAATGTTAGTTTGTATCTAAGGCGCCAAGCCCGCTTCAAGCATATTTGTGACAAATTTATTACTTTTATGTTTATAAACATTAGGAACTATTAGTTAGTTTTGCAACGTAACAGCATTTATTCATATTTAAACTTTAAAATATTCTCTAATGACTTCATTTTATTCTATTTTTTTCTAAATTGTTTACACAGTCCTCACCAGAAGGATTGCTATAGTTTTAGAAGTGTTTTTGTTTAATTACGATACAAAAAAAAGATTTTCCTATATTTTAAATAATTAATAACTTTCATATTTACAATTTTGTTCAAAACCAATAGAAATCTTTCACTAGCTAACACTAATTTACCGTCCTTTCAATACAATTGGACTTTTCAGTCTATATTTCCCCTCTTTGAGTTAATGGAACATTATAAAGATGGTTACTATATTTATAGATCTTTTTTGAGGAACATTATCTATCAAGTGTTAATGGATTTTAATTTATAAAAAAATCATATTATCAGAGATCTGATAGCAGATATACATAGACCACACTGCTTCGAGTTTTTCCACTAATTATCTGTCTTAGTCTTAATTACTTCCACATCCACGTAGTGGATTGGAAGTATAGTAATCGCAAAAAAATTTTCAAAAATTTTTATTCGTGAAATGGGTTTAGAATGTCATGAAACGTCGAGATTTTAAATTTGAGCGAAGCAAAATTTCTGTCTGTCGGTCTGTCTGTCTGTCTGTAACTTTTTTTTGTCCACACGTTTTCTCCGGAACGGTTTAAGATATTGACTTGAAATTTTGTACACGTATATATTATAACGAGATCTGGAACTGGATTGTTTTTTGAAGATATCCGGTGAAGGGTTGGGGGTTAAATAGGGGTAAATAGGGGAAAATAAGTAAAGCAAGCTTGTAAGAGTACAGAAACTTGAAATTCGGTGTATGTACTAGAAGTTAAGGCCTCAGATTTTTTGTAATATTTTCAACCCCCCACCACCCCTACCCCATTAATGGGGTTGATAAAATAAAATTGAGATATTCATTTGAAATTTGGTACACGTATGTATTATAACGATATCTGGAACTAGATTATAATTTGAGATGATTCCGTTGAAGGGTTGGGGGTTAAATAGGGGTAAATGGGGGAAAATAAGTAAACCAAGCTGGTAAGACTACAGAAACTTGAAATTCGGTGTATGTACTAGAAGCCAAGGTCTCAGATTATTTATAATATTTTTCAACCCCCCACCACCCCTACTCCGTTATTCAAGGGGTTGATAAAATAAAATTGAGATATTCACATGAAATTTAGTACGCATATGTATTATAACGACATCTGGAACTAGATTATATTTTGAGATGATTCCGTTGAAGGGTTGGGGGTTAAATAGGGGTAAATAGGGGAAAATAAGTAAAGCAAGCTGGTAAGACTACTTGAAATTCGGTGTATGTACTAGAAGCCACAGCGTCAGATTTTTTTGTAATATTTTTCAACCCCCACCACCCCTACTCCAATATGAAAAGGGTTGATAAAATAAAATTGAGATATTCATTTGAAATTTGGTACACGTATGTATTATAACGACATCTGGAACTAGATTATATTTTGAGATGATTCCGTTGAAGGGTTGGGGGTTAAATAGGGGTAAATAGGGGAAAAATAGTAAAGCAAGCTGGTAAGACTACAGAAACTTGAAATTCGGTGTATGTACTAGAAGCCAAGGTCTCAGATTATTTATAATATTTTTCAACCCCCCACCACCCCTACTCCGTTATTCAAGGGGTTGATAAAATAAAATTGAGATATTCACATGAAATTTAGTACGCATATGTATTATAACGACATCTGGAACTAGATTATATTTTGAGATGATTCCGTTGAAGGGTTGGGGGTTAAATAGGGGTAAATAGGGGAAAATAAGTAAAGCAAGCTGGTAAGACTACTTGAAATTCGGTGTATGTACTAGAAGCAAAGGTCTCAGATTATGCATAATATTTTTCAACCCCCACCACCCCTACATCATTATTAAAAGGGTCGATAAAATAAAATTGAGATATTGGTTTGAAATTTGGTACACGTATGAATTATAACGACATCTGGAACTAGATTATACTTTGAGATGATTCCGTTGAAGGGTTTGGGGTTATTTAGGGGTAAATAGGGGGAAATAAGTAAAACAAGCTGGTATGAGTACAGAAACCTGAAATTCGGTGTATGTACTAGAAGCCAGGGCCTCAAATTTTTTAATAATATATTTCAGCACCCCACACTCTTATTCCATTATTCAAGGGGTTGATAAAATAAAATAAGAGATATTCACATGAAATTTAGTACTCATATGTATTATAACGACATCTGGAACTACATTATATTTTGAGATGATTCCGTTGAAGGTTTGGGGGTTAAATAGGGGTATATAGGGGAAAATAAGTAAAGCAAGCTGGTAAAAGTACAGAAATTTGGGATTTGGTGTATATACTGGAAGCGAGGGTCTCAGGTTTTTGTATTAGTATTTTCCATCTCCCCACCTCCCCCACTCCCTTATTAAGAGTTGATAAAATTAAATTTAAATTTTCACTTGAAATTTGGGACATTTATGTATTATAACTATATCTGAAACTAGATTATATTTTGACATGATTGCGTTGAAGGAGTGGGGGTTAAATAGGGGTAAATAAGGAAAATAAGTAAAGCGAGCTGGTAAGACTACAGAAACTTGAAATTCGGTGTATGTACTAAAAGCCAAGGTGTCAGATTTTATAATGATATTTTTCAACCCTTCCACTACCCTTACTACATTATTAAAGAGGTTGATAAAATAAAATTGAGATATTCACTTGTAATTTGGTAGACGTATGTATTATAACGACATCTGAAACTAGATTATATCTTGGGATCATTCCGTAGAAGGGTTGGGGTTAATAGGAGTGACTAGGGGAAAATAAGTAAATCAAGCTGATAAGAGTACAGAAACTTGGGATTCTGTGTATTTACTAGAAACCAAGGCCTCAGATTTCTTTCTAATATTTTTCAAACTCCACCACCTCCGCTTCATTATTAATGGGATTGATAACATCAAATTGAGATATTCACTTGAAAATTAGTACACGTATGCATTGTAGTGGCATCTGATTGAGATGACTCCATTGAAGGGGTGGGAGGCGGTAAGTTGTGTATAGTAGAAAATAAGTAGGGTGAACTAGAAATTTAATTTTTAACGTATATGGTAGAAACCAACTCCTCAAACTTTTCTTTGACATCTGCCCCAAATAATATTAAAATTCTATGACCAATGCTTTCCACATACTAGAGTGCAAATGTAGTCAAAATGTTTCCTTTAAAGTGACTTGGATGAAGAATCTGGATGTGGAAGTAGTGATTCCTTAGGCAGCGGTTTTTATAATATCTAATAAATATGGCAATTATTTCCTCAATAAATTAAAATTATTCTGTTTAAAATGTACATGTAAGTTATTACATTTAATATAATTTCACATTATGTTACGACGAGTCCTCTCTTCTTAAGGACAAAAAAAAACAATGACATAAGATCGTATAAACTTAAGATGTGTTGAGATAAGATCGACTGCACGGTGGGACCGGAAACCCACAAACTTGGACAAAATTTCAGATTTTCACTTCACAGAATCGTCTAAGCGAACAGCGTTATTTCAAAGAATAATGTTTAGGGATTATAGGAATGTCTAGGGATTATATATAGGACTACCGTTACACAAGTATTGGGGTGGAAACTTTCTAAAATCCTCTATTTGAAGTTCACCCCCCGAGCGAAGAGCTTATTGCAGCGTGAACACAGCGCACTTTGAGGTGGTATTTCAGCAGCGATTTTTACACCCTAGGTCAAGTTTTTTCTCAATGAACCAAATATAGGCACGTTATGTTTTATAGCTTTTAATATTCACTAAATTATTGGTAAATAATTCTGATATTAATTAATTTTTGTTCGATGGAAACGTAATATGAATAAACAGAAGTTCAACTTAACATGAAGTTTCAAAATTTGTCTGTTGAGCTTTGAGCGTGAATTTAATTCTATAAGAAAGTTCAATGCCTAATAGGTAATTTTCACGACTTGCTAAAAGTTGGTGGGTGATAGAGCTAACCGGACACAGGATTCGTGATCAGCGCGCAGTGGTCCAAAATCAGAGAAAAGTGGACAGAAATCTGATTATTGTCTAAGTAAGTCAGGAATGACGTACATATCACGAGAGAAATAGTGAAAAAAAATTAAACAAATCTGGAGTGGGTTTTAAGGGGTAGTTATTTGGCAGTAGCTATTCACACGTATTTTTTTAATGAAAATTATTCAAAATGACTAATGAAGTATGAAAAAAACAATAATGAAATATTAAACTCAGGGGTGGCTTTTTTGAATCTGCCCACCACTTTATTCTTGAAATTACAAAAAAAATAGATTCCAAATTGTCTTTGGATTACGATGCATATATTTTCAGTGCCACTTTATTGAGCAAAATATAGATAAAAACCTAATTTTCTATTCGGTTATGGCTGCTACGTCCCCTGGCGGCCATTTTAGAAACTTGAAACTATTTTCCAGCAATTTTTCAGGGTCCCTTTAGTTAAAGTAATTTTTCCCTAAACTTGTGCGATGATTGGTTTCTGAGATATGGCCGGCCTACATTCTTAGTTGTCCACCCTGTACATCTGCACAAGTTGTAAAATTGTGGTAGTCCTATTGGATTCACCATTCTGAATGTTTAATTTTTGATGCCCGCGCCTCCGCCATAATTAAAGAACGAGAATACTTTGCGCCTTTTTGAAAATTAGAAGAAACAGTAACGCGATAAAAAACGGGCATAACTTCTTTACTCTGAGTTTCTAAGAACTATGCAAAGCATAGGAAACATAGAAAACATTGAAGAGACTACTGGTTCCCGTGAGCTTTTTACAATATTCCAAATTTTCTGTGCACAGTGTATTATTATACTCTTAGCAAATACAAAACGAAGACTATATTGCATTCGATCCGCAATTTCAAAAACCGGTAATATTGCTGGTAGAGAAAAAAATTTTCATATCACTGTGTTGTTGATCGAATTCTAAACAACTTTAAACATGTCCGTCCGTTCGTCTGTCCGTCCATCTGTCCGCCTATCTGTCCGCCCGTCTGTCTGTCCGTCCGTCACATTTCGTGTAAGCACGTTAACTTAAGAGCGAAAAGTCCGATTGTATTGAAACTTGGACAGAAAGTTAGTGTTAGCTAGATGACAAATCCGATTGTTTTTGAACAAAATCGAACAATAAATAAAAAAGTTATACATTTTTTAAATAAAAAAAGAAATTTCTACATACATTTTTTTAATGTTTTGTAATTAAACTAAAAATTTCTAAAACTGATATTATTTACAAAGAAACTGCGAAGAGTATCCTATAGAATGTGCAACAATTATATAAAGAGTGCAGGAAATCGGCTAAGAGTATAACGGTTAGCTTGTTTAATATTTAATAACAGGGACACACAAAAATTGCTCATGTACTTTTGAGCAGACCATGATATCTCCCTGTATTTTGAGCCGCTGGTCAGAATTTTTCCTAATCCTGTCCTAATTCAGATTTTCGCTGATTCTTAGCAATTTTTTGAGGTTAGGGAAAAATCCTGATAAGGTGGAGCAATTCTGACGACGCCATCAAATTCAGCGGTTCAAAAAACACTGGGCCATCATACTCTGCTCAAAAGCACATGGCCTTTTGTAATTTTGTGTGCCTGGGTAATACTTCAGCGAACATTTCTCCAGTTTTAAATTATTAATTTGATATGTTATTCTTTCAGAATGCTGTTTATCATGTGATTAAGTACCAAAGCGCGTAAATCAAAATACTGAATAATATGCGTATACATTTTCATTTTATAAGAATCAAAAATGGTAAAGTGACTGTTTACAAAATCAACTTTCATACACACCGACTTTTTCTTGATTACTCGAAGGTGAAATGGAGAATATTATATATAGTATTTTTCACTACTGCTTTCTCGTTAAAACCTCGCTACTTAAAGAACCACTAGCAGGTTTCAAACAATAATATATTTTTTAAAACTAGAACCCAAGTATACAATAAGTACCAAAACTTCAAAATCAGCTAGGGCGCTTATTTAAGTTAAATGATATTTAGTACTAGCAGGAAATAAAATTTAAACGAAATCTAATTATTTTAAAAAGGTAACTTACCTAATACATACGTCATGCCATGCGAGTTGGCTGGAGTCCCCAGAGTCGTCTGTAAGACTGGACCTAGGGAGTGCAAGGTTTGGACAGAGTGATCAAGAAACAGAGCTGTAATTGTGCAACTCATGACCGTGCGTACACGAGGAAGAGAGGGCGTATAGAGTGAGTAAACAGAGAAAGCGAAGACAGGAACAAAAGATAGAAAGAGTTGTAGCGGTCACAATTGCACTAAGCTAAAGTTTGTAAATCTATCGACTGTAAGATAAATTTATCTGGATTGGATACATTTATACGTCTAACATGCAACGGTCTCTGTGCCAGCTGTATATAGAAATGATCATTCATTTCGAAATACTCTTAATTTTAGCAAACTAATTAGAGAAATACACATAATAGTGGATTATAAACAAACATATTATCGCTGATATTTACTGCAATTCCATCTGAAACAGATAAATATGGTTACTAAAACAGATAATATTATAACTCGAAGGCAGTACGTCTAAAAGCATAAGTAGTTCGTATTATTATTACGTGGAGTAATTATGTGAAGTAATAGTAACTTTAATCTTACAGTCATTTCTCATAACAGAAAGATAAGATATAAACTGTTTTAATGCTACTTTTACAAATATACACTAAAAAATTATTATTACAATTTTAATTAAATTATTTGGTGATGCACGAACAAGGTTTAATGCTCTAATTCATTTTTTAAACAATCGATAATAGGCTTGTTCCATGATATTCTATTTATATGGTTTTTATACGTTTTTATACAGTACTCGATAATTGTATTATGTACTTAAAATGTCGCATTATTAACTTCTTTCGTTCTTGAGATATAAGGCGCCGAAATTAGTAATAGTTGCAAAAACAGTGAGCCTGTTCGTGACGTCACTATATGCAACTTTGAACTTGGAGATCTACCGAGACACCGCGACCAATAACAGCCATTCAGTAGTAAGTAAATCCGCTGAATTGAGGGCCGTTTTAGGTGTCTAGTCGGCTTTGCTGTTAAAAATTGAGAGCACCGAATTATCAAAAATTCATAACTAAGCAAATACGTGGAACGGACATCCGTTCTAGGTCTCTATGGTAAGAACTAGATTGGCTCTTTCTTCTGATACCAAATTGTACAGGAAAATTTGGAATTCGGCTCTGCAAGAGCGAGAAAAAAATTTGAAAACATGAAATCTTTAAATGATCATATCTAAGTTAATTCTTGTAGTGGAGTATCGATTTTGGTCTCTATTTAAAAAGGAATATTGGCATTTTATCCACATCGTGTCACAGTGGAAATTGGAATTTCCGCTAGGTCTGTGCGAAATAAAAATGGCTGTTTTCGTAAAAATTGAAAACGGTAAGTAATTCAAAAATTCATAACTAAATAAATACTAGGAGTGAAATGGCGTTCGACATCTCTATGGAAAAAGGACGAGTGGCGCTTTCTCGTGATATCAAGTTGTATAGCAAAATCGAAAATTCAGCCCGTCGCGAGCGATAGAAAATTAGCTTTCCGGGACCTTACAAATTAAACGTAAAACGTCGAAAAACATGGAATTTTCAAATGTCGTAACTAAATAACTAAGCTAGTTCTATGTCTCCATGGCAGCGGGAAGGTCGGGGTCAAAACCGAAAATTCGGCTCGACAGGAGAGAAGGCAAACCGTCATTTTTTCACATTTGGTAACATTTCGCCAACTCATATTCACCTAAAAACCCTCGACTGTTCGTTCCTAAATTTAAGAGGCGAGAGAGATAGCCGACATTTGCGCGATAATTACTCAAAAACCAATAAAATAACCCCTCCGAATTTATCGTAAACAATGTAGAATTAATTCTCGAATCGAATTACATCGGCCGCGTCTCGAAGAACCGCCCCCACGAAAAACTTTTGATAGATCCAATCCGCAATTTTAGAGGGGCGCTGATCAACATGATTAGTATATAAAAGATATAATAACAACTAAAAAGCAACGAGTCGACTGAGATCGCCGAGTCTACGCGTATAGTGACGTAGTACCTAGTCAGGCACCATTATCGCGAGGTATAATTGTTTTTAAGACACTAAACGTGCGAATAAAACTCTGATTCTTTTGCAGATCCATTATTTTATACTTGCACTTTCGATTTATGAAATTTAAAAAAAATGCCGAACAAACTCAAAAATATATTTTCGGTTTAACCGGAAGTATTACTTAATTTGTTATTATAATTAGCACCCTGTGTATTTTTTTATTCTTATGCAATAAAAGTTTAAATTATCATTACAACGGTTTTTCAACTTCAAAATCTAATCATAAATCACCTTGAATAATGCGATTTCAAGTAATTGTTCATTGCGTGTGAAAGTCATATTTAAGTGTTATGTAATGCCCAAAACAAACAATTGTTTCTGATAGTTTAATTAATTTATGGCGTCTCTTTTAATAAGTATTTTACGAAAAATAAACGACATATAGTCAGTTTTTTAAAATGACACCCTGTACATATTTTACGTGCATTTTTGTCAGTAATTAACAACCAGCATAGTATTTTTACTTCCACATCCACGTAGTGGATTGGAAGTATAGTAAGCGCAAAAAAATGTTCAAAAATTTTTATTCGTGAAATAGGTTTAGAATGTCATGAAACGTCGAGATTTTAAATTTGAGCGAAATAAAAATTTCTGTCTGTCTGTCGGTCTGTCTGTAACTTTTTTTTGTCCGCACGCTTTCTCCGGAACGGTTTAAGATATTGACCTGAAATTTTGTACACGTATATATTATAACGAGATCTGGAACTGGATTGTTTTTTGAGGAAATCCGGTGAAAGGTTGGGGGTTAAATAGGGGTAAATAGGTGGAAATAAGTAAAGCAAGCTTGTAAGAGTACAGAAACTTGAAATTCGGTGTATGTACTAGAAGTTAAGGCCTCAGATTTTTTTATAATATTTTTCAACCCCCACCACCCCTACTCCAATTTGAAAAGGGTTGATAAAATAAAATTGAGATATTCATTTGAAATTTTCTATACGTATGTATTATAACGACATCTGGAACTAGATTATATTTTGAGATAATTCCGTTGAAGGGTTGGGGGTTAAATAGGGGTAAATAGGGGAAAATAAATAAAGCAAGCTGGTAAGACTACAGAAACTTGAAATTCGGTGTATGTACTAGAAGCCAAGGTCTCAGATTATTTATAATATTTTTCAACCCCCACCACCCCTACTTCATTATTAAAAGGGTTGATAAAATAAAATCGAGATATTCATTTGAAATTTGGTACACGTATGAATTATAACGACATCTGGAACTAGATTACACTTTGAGATGATTCCGTTGAAGGGTTGGGGGTTATTTAGGGGTCAATAGGGGGAAATAAGTAAAGCAAGCTGGTATGAGTACAGAAACTTGAAATTCGGTGTATGTACAAGAAGTTAAGGCCTCAGATTTTTTTATAATATTTTTCAACCCCCCCACCACCCCTACCCCATTAATGGGGTTGACAAAATAAAGTTGAGATATTCATTTGAAGGCTTGGGGGTTAATTTGGGATAAATAGAGGAATAACGTTGGTAAGACTACAGAAACTTGAAATTCGATGTATGTACTAGAAGCCACAGCGTCAGATTTTCTTATAATATTTCTCAACCCAACCACCCCTACTCCAATATGAAAAGGGTTGATAAAATAAAATTGAGATATTCATTTGAAATTTGGTACACGTATGTATTATAACGACGTCTGAAACTAGATCATAATTTGAGATGATGCCGTTGACGGGTTGGGGGTTAAATAGGGGCAAATAGGGGAAAATAAGTAAAGCAAGCTGGTAAGACTACAGAAATTTGGGATTCGGTGTATATACTAGAAACCAAGGCCTCAGATTTCTTTCTAATATTTTTCAAACTCTACCACCTCCGCTTCATTATTAATGGGATTGATAACATCAAATTGAGATACTCACTTGAAAGTTAGTACACGTATGTATTGTAGTGACATCTGCTTGAGATGACTCCATTGAGGTGGTAGGTTGTAAATAGTGGAAAATAAGTACGGTAAACTAGAAACTTCATTTTTAACGTATATGGTAGAAACCAACTCCTCAAACTTTTCTATGACATCTACCCCAAATATTATTAAAATTCTATGACCAATAATTTCCACATACTAGAGGGCAAATATAGTCAAGATGTTTCCTTTAAAGTGACTTGGACGAATAGTCTGGATGTGGAAGTAGTGATTCCTTAGGCAGCGGTTTTTAAGGTCAGATCTGTTTCAATTTAGATTTCTATTTTAATTCAAACTCATATCTCATTTGATTAAAAAAATTACAGGTTGCTGTATAGAAGGAAAATTCAAAAATACGTAAATGTTCAAATGTTAATGTTTAAATGTTTTCTTAACCGTTTCTCAAATCACCGAGGTAACTCCTTGAATATCTACAATGATTTTGTGTTAGGTAAAGAAAAACGAGGCCCTACAGTTTATAGTGGAGTCCGAACCACATCTTGGGGATAATTTTATAATTAAAATTATTTAGCGGTGAACAGGGATTGAACATGCTTCGCTAGGTATGCCAGTATGCAAGCTAGACGCGCTAAACAACTGAGCTACCGTCGTGTTAAACAACAAGTATATTTTTTAATACAGTTATGTCGAAAAATGTATTTAGTGTCAAATATCCTGCAGCCTGATTTCACATCTTTATCTTGAAAAATAAACAGAAAAGTGGGGGTGTACCTGGGTCTCGTGGACGCCCTATATAGCTTGCATTCTGGGCATATCTAGCGTAGCGGGCCGAAGCTCATCACAGTGAAATAATATGTCATCATAAAATATTCCCAAGAAGAGGTTCAGATTTCACTAAGACCCGTTGCGTCATCTTTATTCAGATAAATCTAGATCTCCTAGACTTAAGAAGGTCTTTAAGGTGACCTGGAAGGTAGTTAAAAACGTTTTCAAACAATTTTTAGACAAACTGTTGTTTTGATAAATATTAAGTATTGAAGTAAAGAAGTAAGTAAAGAAAGCAAAGGATATTTATTGAATTCATGACTAAGCATTTGAATTAATCAACCTCACTTACACAGGGTATCCCAAAACTCAACGCCATCCCGTTGAAGACTGATAGACCAGACCTTGAATAGCCAGAATATCAAAATATGATCTTAGTAAAAAAATGTTAGTTTTTGAGATATTCGCATTTTTATGAATTTCGTGAAAATCGACATCTTAGATCATAACCATAACTACAAATTTCCATATTTTAAGATATTAATTTTTGTTGCGCAACCCTGAGTAGTGATCATAGTCCTAAATAAAGTTAATAGTGCCATGCCTTCGGAAAAAATAAAACACATTTTCGCCCGATTCATTCATCTGTTATTTTTTTTTATTAACTAACTTAGACTCTTCATGCAGTAAATAAAAATTACCACTCTAACCTGGCAAGTTATTTTCAAAACTTGCCTCAGTTAGTGTAGTTTTTAAAAGTTATAACATGTTTTATGTTTTACTTTAGAAAAAAATATATTGCTCTTTTACTGTAAAAGTAGCTCATTGTGAATTTATTTCAATAATTTGGAATTCGAATGACTTGTATTTACTAAAAACCATCCAAGGCACAAATGAAAATCAAAAAATGTGTTCGAATTGCCTGCCACCAAGTCGAATGCCAGCGCAGCATTTTTTTAAAAAAGATCTTTTATTCATCTTGCACTACCTGCGACATTCGTTTGTTGTGCGGCTTCATAAATACGGTGTTTCAATAGATTTACTTTATGTATTGGTTTTGCACAGACCTGCTCCTTTATGCAACCCCAGTAAAAAGAAATCTGTGTGTTTAAATCGGGGACCGGAGAGGCCACCAAATGGGACCAAAGCCACTGATCCATCTCTGTCGATAAGTTTGGTCCAAATAATTTCTCACAGCTCATGCGTAATGAGCTGGACAGCCGTGACAATAATTTAAAAAGAATTTTCATTCGTGTTCCTAATTATTGAAAAATTTTCACAATGAGCTCCTTTTGCAGTAAAATATCTTTTTTTCTAAAGTAAAACATAAAAAATGTTATAGGATTTTAAAAACTATACTAAATGAGCAATTTTTTAAAATAACTGGCCAGGTTAGAGTGGTTATTTTTTTTACAATATGCAGAGTCTAAGTTAGCTAATGAAAAAAGAATTATCTGACGAATCGGTCAAAATTTTTTATTTTCAAAGGTAAAGCACCCATGATTTTATTTAGGATTGTTATCAACAACAGGACTATTCCGGATTTCGTAACAAAAATTTGAATCTTAAAGTAGAGAATTTTGTAGCTACTGGACGCAAGAAACTGATATAAGGTGTCGATTTTCACGAAATTCATAAAAGTGTATATTATCAATTCATTTCAATCCTAGAAAAATTGTGTATGTTTAGAAGAACTTAATTATTGTTTTGTATAACAAAAATATATTCAAAAAGTTTGAATGAAACCATGATTAACCATAAATTAGAAATATGGCTTTTAAATGTAGGCAATTAAGAACATTATATTATGAAGACATGCAAACATAGATCTGGCCAAACAAACTCGAAATATTTTATTTCGTGTAAAAATTCTCGTTGATTTTTTATACCTGCACGAATATTCTGATGAAGGTATAGAGTTACAATTAACAAAAAACTGTATTTCGAGGAAGGTATTGTTTTATATTTATAAAATTAAATTCTCATGATACTTTGATACTCATGATATTCTGTGAAGATTTAAAAGAACGTATAAAATTACAATTAACGACAACTCTACGTTATAAGACATTGTCCTTTTATTTTTATTTTTTTCCAATTTATTCTGATATGCATTAGCGACAATTCAGTTGCGTTAAATATGCATGTCGTTACGAACATAAAATAAATGTATAATTTTCTGGACAGCCTGAAAGCAAATTACAGTACTGATACCGAGTAAAATTAAATTTTAACCAACAGCTGTTTTAATATTTAAAATTACCTGTTCATTATAGGGAGAAAAGTAAACAATATGTACAATAATAAACAAAAATATTACGTGCTCTATTTAACTATGACAAGTTAATTTAAAGTTCTGATAATTAAAAATTCTTTGTATAAATTATAAAAATCGCTTTTGATAAATTTTTACCAGGAATTATTTGCTGGAAAACAAGAAGAAACTTGAGGTGGAAAATATTGCAGGAATTTTTGGCATGTTTGTAGATTTTGAAATATTATTTACGATTTTCTGCTTTGCTGTTTGCACCACCGTGGTAAGAAGCGCCAAAATTAGTTTTTCCTACGATACCCTCGAAAGATGTTTATTAAAAGAGCATAAACTCAATCATAAACAACTACATTTTGTATAGACATTTCGCATTGGTTGCTATGCACGTTGCTACGCAACAAATGCGGTATGAAATATTTCGTGTTCGGGTCACTGTAAACTGAAATTACTCTTTGTGATTTTACACCAACCGCGAATTTCTTCGCCGACTTTTTTCCGTCTCGGA
Source organism: Stenurella melanura (assembly GCA_963583905.1). Lineage (NCBI taxonomy): Eukaryota > Metazoa > Arthropoda > Insecta > Coleoptera > Cerambycidae > Stenurella > Stenurella melanura. The sequence goes on from OY757309.1 coordinate 204,289,305, forward strand.
CCCGTACCGATTGAATTGAGAGGAAATTCCGCGTCGCTAGATATGTATTTCATCGAGCTATTCTTCCGCATTTTCTGGTTATAAACGTACAGAAGTCGACTATCTCCCTCGCCAGGGATGATTGTATATAGAAATTGTAGTAGAGTGCCGAGAATGTAGCAGAATCTATTTTACGAATTGTCAAAAAATGTCAATTTTGATTCACTCATGCCGATCTGGATTTTAGATTTCAGCAGTGGGACATGCGATGACCACAAAATGCCATTTTTCCAACTGATGTATTTATTTAATTCTGAACGTTATAAATATTTGAGGTTTTGGCTTCTTTGACGAAATTATTTCTAATTCAACTTGATAATAATCCGTGGTAGCCCATCTTATTAAATGGCGGCTTCCGTTTCAAATTCCAAGTCGATTTTTCGCTTCGAAATCCGTACCGAAATAGTTTTTTTATTTCTGAACTCTGGCAGATATTTCTGATTATAAAACTATCTTGCATTTATTTCTACGCGAATAATGTTTAAAAACTAGGAAATTTCATAACTGTGCCTCTTCTTTCGGTGATAGTTACGAAACTACTTTCTAATATTTCTTCTCAAAAATAATAATGACATTTTTATTCTAAAATTATTTCACAATTATTTCTAATCCATTAAAGTTTAAGAATGATAAAATATGAACGTGATAACGACGATACATTTTATCAGTTTCTCTTTGTCAACATATTTGCAGGTAACGGATAATTTCTTAGTTGCTTCCTATAAATTGTACCACCAACTTCTGCCCCCAGCAGGTTAGGAAGTTGAGGTTGCCCGGTTCTCGTTTAGATAGTGGAGACTGGGTCGTGGTTCGGAAATTATTCAAGAAAAACTTTTATTTTTTTGTTAGGCGCCAGTAGTCATTTAAAAAAAGCATCTATAACGTACTTGTCTAATTGTACGACTGTGACTACTCAGAGATAACTAATGTTATAGATACTCATGAAATTATCAACACTCAGTTAAAAATATCTGGTTTATTGACTCTATTATAAAACTTGAAATGGTTAATTTTGACTAATTGAAACCTTATGGTTGGATGTAGCTACTTCCTTACAGAAAGTTATATATTTAATTAATAAGTTTTAATTAGGTTTTAATTAGGTTGAAGACCAAATAATTTACAAAATATGACAAATTATTGCTAAGCGGTGATTAAGTAATTAAATGAAGAAAATTAATAATTAGCTGAAGGCAATATATAACATAAAACAATTTAGAAATGTATAAAAGTTGTCGAAGGTTGAATAATGTCGTTGAAAGTTGAACGTTGAAAAGAAATGTTGAAAAGCAAATTCAGTTGATACATTTACCACCGGCTGGGTTCTGCAGTAACCAACCCTGGTCCTCGTCTTACTGAATCCTCGTGTTGCCACCACTCGATTATTGACTCTGTAGAGATCCCAAGAATTTAGACGCCGGAACTGTTACCAAACCAAACAACTTGGTGCTCTCATCCAGCGAGGACTATTTCATACCAGGCCACTCCAACCTTGGATTCAAAACTCCTTGGCAAATAGTCTGGTTCTCCTGGATTATAGCAGCTACCCAATTTTCCTGGCACACCGTTAAGCCAAATGTATGGTAAAATTCCCAATTTAAGGATTAACTTCAAATCTGAAGGGTCAGCTTAAACACCTCATTCCTACAAGAGTTATCATCTGTTACTACGCTTGAAATTACTTGTTTATTAGTGGGCACTCTTAGTGCGTTTGATAAAATCCCCACGTTAATGCATTACTGGTATATCTCTAAATAAATTACATTAACATGCCCTTCTCGCCCCTACTAATATCGAGTTAAATTCTTTTGAATTTTAATTATTCGACAAGGTTACGAAAACGTAATTTAATAAATTCGAACTGTCTTTAAACCCTTATTAAACCTCAATTACTCATTAATAAAATTTACTTCTAAATATATCTTAATACTGAGTTAAACACATGTCTCGAAATACCCCGTTCATACATTAACATGTCCGCGTCTCTTTCAAGCCACGCGCCGCGAATGAAGGTTATTTGTAATCAACAAACATCGCGTTTAATTATGATAAATTCAACAATTAAATTGCAAATACATGTACAATAAATGCTACAGAAGGTAATTATATTTATATTATTAACTATCTATTAACATACCACACTAGATGAGGTGCTAATCGGACAACACGTCCGTAATTGCTCGAAGTCAAAAGGAAAATGGCTATCACGAACTGTTCGGATACCTTGTTTGATTTCTAACAAACTATTTACACTTCTATACGCGAGATGTCGCTGGTAGTGGGAACATAAATCATTCTTTAAATATAATACAAATCTACACAATTACTGTACTGTATCATTCTTATGCATTCATGAGTTCCAATTTAATCAGAATTATCGATTTATAATTTTGTTTATTGATTTTTGGGATTTATTCACTTATACAGATTTCTTCTTTTAAATATTTGTTGTACCAGATGACTTGTAGGTGTTTATCAAGAGAAGTAACAGATGGCGCTTGCATGCTAATTTATAATTTAAAGTTGGATTGACGAACACAATTCCAGATTCCAGATTCAGTAAGACTAGGGCTTTGGGATTGGACTGAAAAATTAAATAATAAGTTTACTGAATTGTGGTTTAAGACTACAAAAATTCATTGCTATTAGAATAAAAATTAACAAGTGGCATTCAGGTAATTTTGAATGTCACACTGTCTACCACCCTGTCAAAAAAATATGTGTACATAGTTACATGTATTTTTTTTATTTATAAATTGAGACTTCAATTTCCAAAGTTAAACAGATATTACTAAAACCTATTGCTAAACTAAATTACAAACTAAATTAAGCAAAAAGAAGGTAATTCTGGTACCCACTCTCTAACTTTTTAATCATTATTCTATATGTAAATATCCGTATTTACTACTATACACTGCTAAAAGGAAAGATTTAATACTCAATAGTAGCTTCGCGTACTACACGCCTAATATTTAGGGACAAAATCGGTAAGAACACTATCGGGAAAGTCAAAATCGGTAAGTCATCGGAGTACTAATCCAACCCAAATAGCATATAAACTAAACATACTTAACCTAACTTAACCTACGGAAGAAGTAAGAGAAACTAAACTAACTGTTCATACAAGAACCCACATGAAAATCATTTTATCACTGGACAGCACTCGGAAACTCCTGGAAAGCTCCACTCAGAAAGGATAATGCTTCCTCCAGTGTAAAATAGAAATAAAGGAGTGATAGAAAAGAAAAGATGAAATGTTTTAGGAGAGGACCTCGAAGAATCAGTCTCCACAGACACTGTGGTGGAATGCCTGAGCAGCGCTGTAGTGGTTGCCAGTACTAAAATTGGTATTAGGCATAAGCACACCTAAACCATGATACAGAAGGATAACCAACTGCCTATCCTTAACAGTGGGAACAAGTATCCAGACTGTTAATAAATCAAAAAATTGTTTGGATATAGCTCCAAGGGGCTGAAATTAGACGTACGTATCAACTAAAAATTCTTTGGATATAGCTCCAAGGGGCTGAACTTGAAGTACGTAACGACTAAACAACAAAAAGGACCATTGTTCTGGAAAGCTCTTGCTTCAGGTGCGATGAACAGTGTTTCGATCGAGCGATAGGCCAAGGGCTGAGGTGAAGCGGGGAGGAAGATATGTCTCTCGAAGAACGTCAGACGACCTAGGTCACTCCTGACTGACAAGCTCCCTTACCTATGTTTACGCTCGACCCTCCTTGACCACCTGTCATTCAAGACAGCCGACCGGAACTAGTCCATCCCCATCCCGGAACAAGTTCCTTTAATGGCCGTTAAATATCCTACGAACTAGGATAATGATAAAATGTTTACTTACATACAGTAACCATTAAAAAAAGATAATACGAAAAGTAACTAATTATACAATAACACAAGTACGAACGATATTCGGTACTGTGACTACTAAACGGTAACTAAAGTTTTCAAAAAGAACTACAACTAGCTCTGATAGCCTAGATCAGTTAGTTAGAACACTCAAACAAAATTAAGATACTAGAGGATTACAAGTAGGATGTTATCCAGAAACGACAGAAATACAAAAGAATTATTGAAGTGAAAAATAGAAAGTATAGATGAAAATAAGGACAACACAAAGAAGAATGACGTTGTTATGTCAATTATTGATATTTTCCAAGCGCATAAAAATCACCAAAATGTCGTATAATCACAAAAGGCTAAACCGTTACTACATCGGATTCTATATCCCTGAGACAAATCTTGCTGAGTTTCACTTGCTTGGTTCACATCAACTGCGTGGCGTGCAGACGCTGAAGACGCTACACCCACTAAACGTGGCCCACCCTTCAACCCTTGGATAAAAGATATCCAGCCGGAACAATATTTCTGAAGTTTACTGTAAACATACCACACTACTAGAAAATTACTACAAATGCGAGACATGAACCCTCCAGGTATCTTAACTAAAATTTGTGCTCCCATCTAAACTTATGGAGTTATTAAAATTGCTTACCCGACTGAAACGTCGGAGTTTGATCCATAATAAGTTTTTAAATCTGAAACGTGCCAATGGCCTGCGTCGGACCCATCTGCATAATCTAACGCGTAAACCAATTTTGAAATTTTCTGGCGAACTGTGCAAAGTACAAATTTGGGTGCTAACTTGGCTGAAAAATGTTTTGCAGCATCTGATAAAACCTTATTTTTCTTCCAAACTTTATCGCCTACAGCATACTCAACTTCTCGTCTACGCAAGTTGTAGGTTTTCTGGTTTTTCTTGTATGCATCATTTAACCGCTGTACTACATCTTTATATGTATCCGACAGATTAGATATATCATCACAATATTTATTCCTATCACCAGGTGCTAGTTGAATTCCCGAAGTTGACTGTACTTGCCCGTAAAAGTCTCCTGAAATGGGAACTTTACGACCAAAATTTAAAAACGTAGGAGGAAAACCTGTTACCTCATGAGTAGCCGTTCTGATTGCATGAGCAACTCTGAAAATTTCTACATCCCAATCCTGATGATTATCCTGAATATAACTGCGTATAGCTCTACCTACAGTAGCGTTTGATCGTTCTACTGGGTTAACTTGTGGGTGATATAATGCATTAAACCAAATTTTTTGTACTTTGTACCGTTCGGACAGTTTTTTAAAAGCTGTAGAAGCAAACTGCTTCCCATTGTCTACCATAATGAACTGTGGCACACCGTAAATCAAAAATACTTCATTCTCCATAAATTTAGTGATAGTCTGTGCAGTGGCATTTCGCATGGGGTGTACGAGTACATACTTAGTGAACCAATCCAAAACTACCAATAGAAATGAAAAGCCCCTTTTACTCCGTGTTACCGGACCAAAAATATCTACGCTCACTACCTGCCATGGAAATTCTACTTTCTTTTCCTTCCCCATTAAACCGTAACGTGAAAATGAAACTTTTTGAGAACCGCAAATCTCGCATGACTTGACATACTTCAATACATCTCTTCGCAACTTAGGCCAATAATAGTCTTCGCAAATTCTCTTTAGTGTTTTAAAATACCCAAAGTGAGCTGACGTACTCTCATCGTGACATTGTTTTAGAATTTCATTTCTTTGTGCAATTGGTACCAAAAGTTTCCATTCAGTTAAATTAGTTCTTACTGGTAATTTATTAGCAGCATGTTTAAAAACTAAATTATTCTCCACCCTAAATAATGGATATAAATTTGGATTTGCTAAAATTTTTCTACGTAAGTTAATATACCATTCATCTAAACTTTCTTGATTAATTGACAACAAATCAACTGAGAAATTTTGCTCGTCATGATGCACTACCCTAGATAAAGCGTCAGGAACTACATTTAAATTACCCTTCCGGTGTACTAAGTTAAAGTCATATTGCTGTAACTTAACCATCCAGCGAGCCAATCTGCCCGTTGGTGATTTCAACTTATGCAACCAACTAACCGCTAAATTATCCGTAATAACTGTAAACTTTTGTCCTTCAACGAATGGACGAAATCTCTCCAAACTGAATAATAAAGCCATTATCTCTTGCTCGTAAACACTGTAATTTCTTTCTGCCTTATTTAGAGAGCGACTGGCAAAAGCAATCACCTTCTCTTCTCCTCCCTGAAGTTGTGTCAAACAACAACCTAGTCCTGTACTACTCGCATCACACTGTATAACAAAATTATTCAGTTTAAAATCAGGGCTAGTTAAGATTGGAGTAGAGACAAGTGCTTGTTTAAGTGCCAGAAATGCTTGCTCTGCCTTTTCGTTCCAATTAATCGGTTGTCTTTTACCACGTCTCCCTTTAAGCAAATCATTTAGTGGAGCAACTAAAGTAGAAAAATGAGGTAAAAATCTTCGGTACCAAGAACACATGCCAATAAATCTTTTAATTTGAGTTGTATTTGTTGGACGAGGATAATTGATCATCGCTTCTACCTTTTCTGGGTTTGTACGTAATCCCCCTTCAGTATCGATTACATAACCTAAATATTTTAGAGACTTCCTAAAAAATTGACATTTTTCGAAATTTACTGTAAGGTGAGCATCTTTCAACCTATCAAACACTTCTCTTAAAATGTTTACATGTTCCTCAAAACTAGAAGCGGTGACAATTATATCGTCTAGATAAACAAAAACTTTGTTTTCTAGCCTTGGGGTTATAACAATGTCCATTAAACGTTGCATAGCCTGTGCGGCGTTTGCAAGACCAAACGGTAATACTTTAAAACAAAATAAGCCTCTCCCCGGTACTGCGAATGCGGTTTTGGGTTTAGAAGTTTCCGAAAGTGGAATTTGCCAAAAAGCACTTTTCAAATCTATTGAACTGATATACTTTGCATCTCGTAACATACTCAAAATACCATCTACAAAAGGTAAAGGATAGGAATCCTTAACAGTTACTGAATTTAAAGACCTACCATCAAAACAAAATCTATAATCTCCATTATCCTTCTTAACCAGCAAGACCGGTGACCTCCATTCACTAAAAGTAGGCTCAACTACATCGTCTTCTAACATTTTGTCTAACTCTTTATTTAATATAGTCATCATGTGTGGTGATAAAAGATATTGGCGTTGCCTGATAGGCTGTGCACTACCAGTGTCTATATTATACGTCATCTTATCGGTAAGACCTAATCTCCCACTACTTAAACCTTTAAATAACTGCTTGACTCCTTCAACTTGCTGAAGTTGACCTTCAGTTAAGTCAGCCAAACCTCCATCATTGGTGTCAGTTGTGTTCACATGACAGAGAGCAGATACTTTAATGCTACCAACTTTATTTACCCACTTATTTGATTCAAAATCTAAATGAATGCCAAATAATCTGCAAAAATCTATTCCAAAAATAAAAGAAATAGGCAAAGATGGAACTATATAGACCTTAAGTATTTGAACAATGTTGTTGATCTTGAGCGGTAGGTGAGCTATACCTATTACTGTCTGATGAGTACCGTCTGCTGTAGTTACATATCTTAACTCTGAAGTTACAATTTTACATTTAAATCGTTCTAAAATTTTCATACCATCCCTTCCAACTACTGAACGATTACAACCAGTATCTACTAAAGCTAATATTTTTTTATCGTATAAAAAGACTGAAATGTATGGTCTATCGTCACCATTTTTAGACAAAAATAGAGGTGTTACTCGTACTTTATCACTAACTCTACGATAAGTTTTGTAAAAATTCCCTACTTTACTTAACCAAAGATTCCAATCTGATTTGTTAGTCTTAACATTTCTAAACTTACTAGAACTACAAGGGGTTGAACGACGACTAACATTACGTGACCCCCTGGTTAGTTTTTTGAACATTTTTTACAATCGTTAAATGTGACATTCGATTCACCACATTTAAAACAAAACTTATTTCTTTTAGCCCTACATTGCCTAAAAACATGATTTTCTCCCTTACAGTTGAAACAAATTACTGGTGCTTTGGTCGTTTTTATTTCATTAACATTAGACTGTGCTGGTTTATCTTTACGAGTAGGCTTAAAATATGATTTTGAAGTTACTGGTTTATCTGACTTTTCATGCGACTCATTTATATTAACTGAAGAAACTCCTACATACAAAAGATCTTTTTCTACCAAATTACTCCTCATTGGAGGTGGAACATATTTTTTAGTACTCTCTTCGGCATATTCTACTTTTTTACAATAAGAAATTAATTCAGAAACTGAATTTATAGTAAGCAAAGCTAAAGGTTTAGCAAAATATGGCAACAAATTTTTCCTAATCTGCTTAATACGATCCTCTAAATTTGGTTTCGATTTAATTCTATTATATAAGGCTTCCATAATCCTAATATAAATGTGCACTGGTTCATCCATGTGCTGGGTTCGTTTTTCAATGTAATCCAACATACTCTTGTTGAAATCTTCATGCAAAAAATCATTTTTTAATTGTTCAATTAAAGTTTCCCAACTATTAACCTCATTACTACTTCGTACTGATCGGTACCATTGTAAAGCTGGACCAGAAAAAAGATCTAAACCTGATTGAAATAAATCTCCCCTTGTTACATTTCTAGCTACCGCTAACTCTTCGACTCTCTCTATAAATGAAATAACATTATTAGGTTGTCCATCAAATGTGACACCCCACTTATAAATAGGTACTATTTTAGCACTTGAACTTGGCATATTTACAGCTACTGGTAAATTAGGTTGGTCATCCGTTCCTAGTTTTTCAAAAAGGTCAGCCTCTAATAGATAAATTGTTGCCCTACTTTCATTTTGAAAAGTGCGTGACTCCTCAGGATCTCGTTCTGGGATAGGCATTCTATTAACTCTTACCATAATATGTACTAATTGTGATTTTAATTGCTTCACCGGTAAATCATTCTCAGATGGATGGTTCAAATTATTAATTATATTTCTAAGCGAGTCTAAAGTGTTGTTAACTTGAAGTTTTTCAGTATTAAAATTAAAAAGTGGATCAGTAAGCGTTAGATCATTGCATGGTCTAATCTTTAAAGCTCTAGCCAGTACTCTGCACCGTGACTCTACTTCTCTAACTGTAACACAACCTCTTATACGTAGTTCGTAATCTACTTGGTCTGCCTGCAATAACTGTGGTATGAAAATTTCAGACATCTTGTATATCTTTTCCTAATACTATTATCCTAAACTGTCCAAAATGCAAGGTAACACAAAAAATTAACCAAATGGTTCAGCAAATACTCTACTCTTATGCACTCTGACTAAAATTTTCCTTATTTTTCGAAGGTATTCTAAAATCCTACGATAAGTCGTTTTTTCCTAACGATTACCCTAATCGAACAATACAGACTCTCAAAACTTTCCTTTCTGTCTACCGCTATGATTTAACCCTTCTTTTAACCCTTCTCTCACGACTAATTCTTATCAAAGCTTGAGGTCTCAATTATATACACAATACATAGAAATCAATAATGCACACAAAATTATAAAACAGCATAAAATTCAACAAAGAAAGAATATTATATGTTTCAAATAGCAACACAGCTCAAATATTTTCAAAAAATGAATATTACTCAACTTTCGTTTACTATCTTGTACAAATTACAAGGATAGAGCCCCACGTTGGGCGCCACTTGTGTACCACCAACTTCTGCCCCCAGCAGGTTAGGAAGTTGAGGTTGCCCGGTTCTCGTTTAGATAGTGGAGACTGGGTCGTGGTTCGGAAATTATTCAAGAAAAACTTTTATTTTTTTGTTAGGCGCCAGTAGTCATTTAAAAAAAGCATCTATAACGTACTTGTCTAATTGTACGACTGTGACTACTCAGAGATAACTAATGTTATAGATACTCATGAAATTATCAACACTCAGTTAAAAATATCTGGTTTATTGACTCTATTATAAAACTTGAAATGGTTAATTTTGACTAATTGAAACCTTATGGTTGGATGTAGCTACTTCCTTACAGAAAGTTATATATTTAATTAATAAGTTTTAATTAGGTTTTAATTAGGTTGAAGACCAAAAAATTTACAAAATATGACAAATTATTGCTAAGCGGTGATTAAGTAATTAAATGAAGAAAATTAATAATTAGCTGAAGGCAATATATAACATAAAACAATTTAGAAATGTATAAAAGTTGTCGAAGGTTGAATAATGTCGTTGAAAGTTGAACGTTGAAAAGAAATGTTGAAAAGCAAATTCAGTTGATACATTTACCACCGGCTGGGTTCTGCAGTAACCAACCCTGGTCCTCGTCTTACTGAATCCTCGTGTTGCCACCACTCGATTATTGACTCTGTAGAGATCCCAAGAATTTAGACGCCGGAACTGTTACCAAACCAAACAACTTGGTGCTCTCATCCAGCGAGGACTATTTCATACCAGGCCACTCCAACCTTGGATTCAAAACTCCTTGGCAAATAGTCTGGTTCTCCTGGATTATAGCAGCTACCCAATTTTCCTGGCACACCGTTAAGCCAAATGTATGGTAAAATTCCCAATTTAAGGATTAACTTCAAATCTGAAGGGTCAGCTTAAACACCTCATTCCTACAAGAGTTATCATCTGTTACTACGCTTGAAATTACTTGTTTATTAGTGGGCACTCTTAGTGCGTTTGATAAAATCCCCACGTTAATGCATTACTGGTATATCTCTAAATAAATTACATTAACATGCCCTTCTCGCCCCTACTAATATCGAGTTAAATTCTTTTGAATTTTAATTATTCGACAAGGTTACGAAAACGTAATTTAATAAATTCGAACTGTCTTTAAACCCTTATTAAACCTCAATTACTCATTAATAAAATTTACTTCTAAATATATCTTAATACTGAGTTAAACACATGTCTCGAAATACCCCGTTCATACATTAACATGTCCGCGTCTCTTTCAAGCCACGCGCCGCGAATGAAGGTTATTTGTAATCAACAAACATCGCGTTTAATTATGATAAATTCAACAATTAAATTGCAAATACATGTACAATAAATGCTACAGAAGGTAATTATATTTATATTATTAACTATCTATTAACATACCACACTAGATGAGGTGCTAATCGGACAACACGTCCGTAATTGCTCGAAGTCAAAAGGAAAATGGCTATCACGAACTGTTCGGATACCTTGTTTGATTTCTAACAAACTATTTACACTTCTATACGCGAGATGTCGCTGGTAGTGGGAACATAAATCATTCTTTAAATATAATACAAATCTACACAATTACTGTACTGTATCATTCTTATGCATTCATGAGTTCCAATTTAATCAGAATTATCGATTTATAATTTTGTTTATTGATTTTTGGGATTTATTCACTTATACAGATTTCTTCTTTTAAATATTTGTTGTACCAGATGACTTGTAGGTGTTTATCAAGAGAAGTAACAGATGGCGCTTGCATGCTAATTTATAATTTAAAGTTGGATTGACGAACACAATTCCAGATTCCAGATTCAGTAAGACTAGGGCTTTGGGATTGGACTGAAAAATTAAATAATAAGTTTACTGAATTGTGGTTTAAGACTACAAAAATTCATTGCTATTAGAATAAAAATTAACAAGTGGCATTCAGGTAATTTTGAATGTCACAAAATCTATATTAATCAATATGTTGTAGTCGAAGTATAATATGCCACTCGCATTGTTCATTTGTTCTCATATCATTGCACCAACTTGAAACTTTGAATCCATTTGCTCAATTTAAAAATACGTGAGTGTCTAAATGTGATGAGCAGACCCCTGCCAGAATCGGATTTGCGCAATATGAACTATATAAACATTTTCATGCGCAATAATACAATATCTTACCTTATAATTGTATCTAGTGAATTCCGTAATATTTAAAGGTAAATGACTCCGAAAGGATTATAAGTCATACTTTGATTTACTTATTGTTGGATGCAAAAACACAAACACTTAGTAACTTTGTCTTATTAGAATATTAATAATATATTACATGCATTTGTTCTAAATGGTCCGAAGTTAAATTCCGGCGCCTATCACTAAATATCCACTTCTGTTGTGGAAGGGATCGTTCAACGTCTATCGATGTAATCGGCGTATATTTAAAATAAATAAGTATATTTTCTTATAGATGGCAGATTTATGTCCTGCATTGAACAGTCCACTTCTTTGCCACAAACATGTTGAAAAACTGGCTTGTTTCTTAACACTATCCAGTTTGTATTTCACTGTCTCAGCAACAACCCCTTATACTCTAAACATATATTGACGTGGATCAAATATTCTGTTCATTGCATCAATTATTGTATACTGATCTATTGCCGGGTTACGTCGAAGGTCGCATATAGCTAGAGGGATTCGTGAGAAATGCATTTTCACAGCTGGTAGAGAAAAGTTCTACACCGTTAAACCGCAGCTCCGAAAAATTTTGAATTCCCGAAACTACTGTTTCATTTAATGAAAAGCCTCTCGACGTCATACAAATAAATGTACTGACAAGTCTGTAGTGTTGACTCCATAATGCGTATGTGCGTATAAAATAGGCCCACAAGCCATAGGTCGTTGTGTAATAGAATAATAATTGTTGGAAAAAAGTGAAAAGAGAGCGATAAGAGCGGCGGTGTTTGTGGTGTCGAAAATTTTTTAAAACATAGTACCTACCTTTATGTTATATGTGCACAGATAGAAATAATATTTTAAATTAAGAATTGTTTAATATAGTTGGGAAGAAACATATAGGAGATGTTTACATTTCCTTAATTGGTACAAAAAGTTGAAGTGGCGTATGATAGTTAAAGAGTCGAGTTTTTGTTTTCTATTAGACAATCAGACCGACGCCGAGGCTACAGTTATACATAATGTGGGGCGAAAGTCTGGTGTTTTTTATCCACAAGTTTCAGTAAACAACTCTTATATCTACTTGCCCATAACACAGCCCCACAAAAAAAAACAAAACTTCGCTACCACCAATGAAACCTAGTACACCCTAGGTTTTTGGTGTCGCTGAATCCCAATCCGAGGTCGATTAGTCGGTACCAGGTCGCGTTAAGGTCATTTCAAGGCCAAATCATTAGATTTTGACAGAAGAATTTGAAAAAAAATTGCATATAGGTTCTTGAGGTCGCCGAATCCAAATCCGAGGTCGGCTTGACGGTATCAGGTCGCGTTAGGGTCATTTCAAGGTCGAATGGTGGAAAACCTGACAAAAATATTCACCTGTTATTTCGCGATTTTTCCAACTTTCTTTCTAGATTATTAAGTTACTCTCACGTTGTGAACTTGGTCTATTTTTCAAATCAAACACGTTTAGTTTTACGAGTTATGCACATTGTCGAGCATGTCCATATCTTGTAATCCAGGGTGTTGTAGTCCTAATGTCCACTTTATTCTCATATGCTACCAAAAAGTGGATTCTTTTGCCTGCCTGAACCATTTTGCTTTTCTAGACATTTGGTCGAAAATAACTTATTTGGACAAAGTGTCAGATTTCAATATACAGCTATTCTCGCAGCTTCAGCAATACCTTTTATGAGACCACTTTCAAGATAAAAATATATTTACGGTAGATCTACTCCTATTTGTGACATCGTTCCTTTGTAAACTTTTTAAAGTGCATTTCAATTTCATTTAGCATTTTTAAAAATGTTTAAGTCATTCCTTATGAATCTTTAAAATTTATAAATGAATGATGTAATAAATAAGAATAAATCTACGTTAAAGCATTCTTTCAGCAAATTAGTCTTTACCTGATGCCTCGTCAAGTGCGATGTCGGTGACAGCTCTCCCGAAAGGGAATGTGTAGAATGATCCGCTCATCAGATTGTCGAGGTACAAATCAATATTTATATATCACAAATCTAGCTTTTTACGCGATCGTATACATGTTTACATCTTATACATCCTCTGGTTATGCGTGAAATAACAGGTCAGTTTTTCCACCATTCTACCTTGAAATAACTTGAATGCAACCAGATACCGACAAACCGACCTCGGATTTGGATTCGGCGACCTCAAAAACCTATACACAATTTTTTTTAAATTTTTCTGTCGAAATCTAATGATTTGACCTTGAAATGACCTTAACGCGACCTGATACCAACAAACCGTTCTCGGATTTGGATTCAGCCACCTCATCTTTTTCTCAAATTTATTGTCGAAACCTAATGGTTTGACCTTGAAATGACCTTAATGCGACCCGATACAGATAAACCGGATTCGAATTCAGCGACCCCAAGAACCTAGGGTGTACTAGGTTTCGTTGGTGGAAGCGAACATTTTTTTTTGTGTGGTTGTGTAATTATACGAAATAAATAATTTCTCCAAATGTCTAATAATAAGTTATCTATTTATTATTTTATGAGTTTTATGCCATACTTTTTATTTCTTACCGCAAAAGTATTTGTTTCCTATAAATAATGTATTTATTTGTTTATGTGAATCATATACCGTCTCTGGCATAACTATACTTGCACCGGGGTCTGGTGATGAGCCACCAAGTATATGTAAGATAGCAAACTACAAGATTCGTCTGAAACGATATTTTTAAAATTACTTCACACAAGATGGCAGATCTATCAGCTCTAGAGATAATGTTATTGATAATAATTAAATCAAAACAGCAACTGGAACTGATTTGATGTTGCGTATGCGATAGCCAGTAATAAAGCTACTTCTTGTGTGCTCTATTTGTTACATTACTAGAAATACCTTCAATATTTATATATACCACAGAGAGACGATCAATCAAAACAATACAAACAAACACTTTTATTCACCTTTTACCTACCTTCGGAATATCTCCTAATCTGGTTATCCTGTTTGAAAAGTATAAGATATATAACGCTACTGATATTTAATGCTTTTAATGCATTGGGAATATAACAATGATCATTTGAAAATTACGTCAGATGATTGATATAAATACTCAATCCTTAAAATATTTTTAAGAAACTTAATTTCTAATTTTAGTAAAACTAAGAGTCCCGGGTCGAGTATTTCAAAATGCATGACACAAGACCATGTCACTGGCCAGGCTACGAAGAAACTACTCTACTTACGCAATTTTCTCACTCGGAGACCTCCAGGGAACGTCATCCTCTAGTTCGTCTTCGCTTTCGTCACCCTCGTCCGCGGGATCTTGAGAAATATTCAAGGTGCTACTTGTGAACATGTCGGGTACTGGTAAAATACTCGGCCGCCGAGAATTTCGTCGTTGGTTTATCGTTTCGGGACTAAGCAAGTTTGGATTGTCTCCGCTTCTAGGTATGTCCAAATGGTTACCTGATGGAATTGAGACATAATTTAACTTTCATGCGACAAATGTATCTGTGTAGACAATGAATGAAAGTAGGCTTTAGCTCTGAAATATTTATTTTACGCAACTAGTTTCATGACATCACGTACGTCTTCAAGCTGCGAACAAATTAAAAATTATATACGTGAGTAATGAGAATTATTAAGGTTAAAATCTGGTATAAGTAATATCCACGTATTGTGGTAACAGACATTTTTTTAATCGTGAGAAAGAGATTATTATGGAATTAACTATAGCATATAAATTTTGATTGGTTAAATATGCTTTATCGTATGTTTAATTACATTTACTGTAGGTTTAATATTTGTCATCACAAGATTGCTTCAGTCTAAGATATCTGATGTTATCTAACATGTTGATGGCATAATTCATGTAAAGTAAAGGAATGTTGCTTTACAAGCCAATGTTGTGCAAATTGTGCACATTGATTCCTGCATTTCTTTGTACGAACAAAATATGGCAAACGCTATTTTAATTTTGATTCCTCGGTATTTAGAAACAGTAACTGACAAGCAATGAATCACTAGATATTTGCCTTGGTATTGTGAAAGATGAACATAGATTTGTCATCTTGCAAGTATATATAGGAGAACGGAACCATGTGCATTTCAGTTCTTAGTTGCCATCAGGAAAGTCTCAATAGCAAGCCCCTTGCCACTGTCGTCAATTTTTAAGATGAGTACCATTAAAGATTTCTTGTAAAAATTTCAAGTAATTGACATCAAATTACAGGTGCCTTCGGGTGAGCTCTAGAAGTAAGCCTGGATATTGTCGTCAGCTTTAAAGATCTCATGACCTTCCTGTAGAAGTATCTGGTCCTCAACGTTAATGCTGAAGAAATGTAGACATCTTGCGGTAAGCTCCGCTTATGGATATCCCAGAGAAAACTGCTGCTTTTAGAGACGCATACCTGAACTCTTAACCTTCGGTGATTGCCAGTTACTACTATCAAAATAGAAAAAAGTTAGTGAGGTTATCATAGAACTTAGGAAACGTTCTCTGGTGACGAATTTTTAAAGTGTAATGAAGTTTTACTTAGCAAGTACCATGAAAATATTGTTTGGGAAACTGCAGCAAAACTGAACTTTGTCAACGCTGAACACAATAACTCTCGTAAAAGCAATAAGCCCGAAAAACTCAATAATCACCACTGATAATATCCCTATATTATGGCGATGGGGTTCCTTCCATCTCTATCTTCACCGAAGATCGATAAGTCATTCTAAGTTGAATTCTGAAGCGTATCGATTCTGCAGGTAGTTTGAATAACTTTCTACTCGGATATCCCACTAGTAAGCGAAATAGTCATAACTAATGTTCTTACAAAAGAAGCAAAGCATTATTTTTTATTATTATTTAAAAGTAACAAGTTTTAATGATCAGGTCATACAAGCTACTTCTACTTGATATGCGATATTTTAAAACATAGTAAGAAAGTTTAAAAAAAATTAACGGTTAAACTATGTAATTCTTATTTATCGATGATCCTCCAATTTCCTTGGAATATTTGTATATGTAGTTTTTTAATATTTTTCAGCAACTTATTGAGAGTCTTACCTGTTATCGAGACGTCGAATGTTATCGACCCAGGAGAGGTGTCCTTGAGGCACTGCCGAGAATCACTAGTAACGGCGCTATCAGGGAACGTGGCTGTTGAAGAAATATGGTTTGTTGGTATTGATATATTTTTATATAAGCTTTCCTATGGGAGTGTCCAATATTTTTATCAATAATTATTATTTTTATAATTTAATTCAGGCCTTAAGTGTTTCCGACTACAAGAATGTTTTCATTACGTTTATACATGGATTATTATAATCTATAGACGTAGAGCAGAGTAATTTTGTTGGTGCTTTTGGTAATGAAATGACATATACATATGTCGATGTCAAATATGTATCAGTTTTAAACAGGCAATAGAAATAACAAGCTTAAACAAATTTACAGCTAATAGCAGATTAACAAATACCATTCTTAGTAAGTTATTAACATTGTGGTAAAGCATTATTTGCAGTCTCTTAATAACACGGAACTTAATCTCCTGAGCAAGGGATTAAACTTTGCACCACCTTCCTCTGAAGAAGTTTCAAAAAGAAATTGGTAAATAATAAAAGTTTCATTCAGTACGTATCTAGTTAATCGAAGGCTTTTATCAGAGAGGAATGAAAAAAACAAATATCTCTAATATTATTATTAATAACACGAATATCAAAATCCATAAAGGAATAAAATATCAAGCGGTTTCGTGGGAAAGACTGCTTTTACTAAAAGTCGCTAAAGGTTATAAGTTCGTTATATTGTATAAGGATGATTATTACGAAAGGCTAGCCTGATCAATAACGGTCCTTATAAAAAGATAGTTTTTTTTTTAGAAATTTATAGTCAATAGTCAAGTAGGTATGACTCATAAATTTGACATAATATACTGATGTATATTATGTCGAATATTGATATCTAAAAAGATTAATTTTAAAAAATAACGTATTATTATAACTTAAGTTGGCATTTCTCAAATAGAGACTGTTGACTGAATCTAGATCTTCAGAGTAAATCGTTAAAAATTAGATTAGATATATTCAAAGTAACTCTTTATAACACACGATGGAATTGAAAATCCTATTACAACTTAAGCAATGGCTAGAACAATTATTCAAAAGACAATTTTGCACGTCAAGTTGCAATTTAAATACTATTAGGATTTACTAGTTTAATTTCATAACTGCTTTATAAAAACATTAATATTGTTAACTATTCTTAATCCAGCCCATTTTATTTTAAGCCATTTTAGTTTTATCCAAAATTGTTAAAAACTTGATTGAAATCAATAATACCACCATAAAATTAATTATTTGGCTGTCATGAAAAATCAACTACCATTTTATTTATCATTCTTTTACTATCACCTAGTTTTATCACTATTTTATCATGAAATCCTTTAAAACTTTTAAAGTCAAGTTGTAAAACTGCTCGATCAAGGAACTTATTGGTTTTCCTGATAATTCTCATAAAGCTGAAGGATGTAAAAGTTCTAATCCAGCATATAGAAATTCCCAAATAAAATCTAGACTAGCGATCTTTAGGACCTATTGTATGCATACTGCGTATTTGATTTCACCAAGTGCGCACGCGAGAAAAAAATATTATAATTTTTGCGTAAACTACCTCAAAATAAAATAGGAACTATTTAAATAATCTAAACAAACCTTCAGTTTCACCGCAATCTGCGGCAGTGCGATAAGAGATAAATACTCAAGGAGCACAACCAAAAGCGTATGAAATAATAAAAAACAGATACCTACATATACCACCACTTAAAACTCCCCGGAGTAGTAACTTTCTTATTTTTTAAGCTACGACCATGTTCGGCACATCAAATTGTAGATAATTTCAAGGCCTCTAAATATGCATATAGAGTGGCTTAAAAATTAAAAAAAAAATTATTAAGAATAATTATTTTTAGAAAAGGAAAAAACAATGCTTTTTGATGTTTCAAATAAAAACTGTATTTTAATACACTCTACATATGTTTCGGCTTGTTAGGCCTTTCTCAGGAGCATTACAGATGAATACTAAAGCTATGCGGGCGGTTGTTCTAAAAATAAATGCAGTAATACCCAAACATGTGAAATTACGGGGATTTCAAGTAATAAAACTAAGTATCTACCTACTCGGAATATAATTCAATGGGCTATTCTTAAAACCTTGTCTATTATAGGAGTGTTTATGAAATTTAGTTGGTCATTGGTGGTACAAGTTGAAACTAATATACACCGAGTTAATCCTTTGTATTTCAATATTTGGACCGACAAATCAGGGAATCTATTCAAGAAAAAATAAGACTACTACATCACAGACAGGTAACTAAACTCAACAGTTTAATAAGGGCTAAGAACATTACAGTAACCAGGACCACTCCACGAATAAATCAACATTTTACATTTTATGCGAGAGTAAACAATTTTCCGACCAAGAATTAAGCCTTCTACAAAAAGGTTTGAAGTATTCACCACAAATTGTAAACAAAAAAGAATTTGAACTTCTCGCTGTCAACACAGAGTTAGCTATTGGCTCAAGTGAGAACATTTCGGGGTTTGATATACATAGTTTAGCCAACGTATTTAACCAAATAAAATGTGACTCTAACAGGGAAGAAAGGAACTTATTGAAGAGCATAAAACAAAAATTGGAGGACAATAATTTGATACTCTGTAAAGCGGATAAAGGTAACACAACAACAATTTTAAATAAATTAGAATAGCATGAAAAGTTACAAGCAATTTTAAATTGCGATGACTTTGAAAAAATTAACAAAAATCCTACCAATAAATATCAATCAGAAATTGTCTCAAGTTCAAAACAATGAATTGTATAGATTAAAAGTTATAAACCCCTCACCACCTTTACTCTACGGTCTCCCAAAAATTCACAAGGAGAATATACCTATACGACCAGTAGTATCATATATTAATGCACCTTCTTATAAAGTTTGCAAAGAACTAAATTACATCCTACCGAAGTTAACCAATTTCAAATCTATATATTCAATCAAAAACTCATTCGAATTTATTAAAAACACAGAAAATCTTATCTTACCGGACAACGCTAAATTAATATCATTTGATGTTAAAAGTTTATTTACCTCCATCCCGCTTACGGAACTAAAATTAATTCTAAGTAATTTAATAGATAATTCACAGATTGATATAACTGAAAAAATAGAATTAAAAAATATACTAAGAATTTGCATTGAACAAAATTATTTTCAATTTGACGGTGAATTTTATAAACAAAAAGACGGCTTACCAATGGGTTCCCCTATTTCTCCGTTGTTAGCAGAGATATTTATGGCAAACTTTGAAAATGTAATTTTTAGTAGTAATAGCAACTTAAATGTACATGTTTTCTATTGGACTCGTTATGTTGATGATATTTTTTGCATATGGACCGGTACAGAACGGAATTTAAGTAGTTTCCTTAATTTATTGAATTCATTTGATAGTAAAATCCAATTCACATTAGAGAAAGAAAAAAATGGTCAATTAAACTTTTTAGATATAAATATTAAAAAACATCGTAATCAATTAAAATTTAGTATTTATCGAAAACCCACTACAACAGACACAGTCATACATTATAATTCACAACAATCTTGGCAAATTAAACTCTCTCCGTTTCATAGCCTAATACATAGACTGACAAATTTCCCCTTAGACGAAGATGAGTTTAATAAAGAATTAAACATAATCAAACAGATTGCAGTAAATAATGGATATAAGGAGTCACTAATAGAGAACATGGTTAAAAACAAACAGCGAAAATTACTTCAAAAGGAATGTTTTACTGTAACCAAAAAAACAACAAAGTACAATTTTATTAATTATATTCCTAGGTTTAGTGATAAAATAAGTAGAAAATTGAATAAGTTAGGCATCTCCACAATAAGTGTAAACAAAACAAATTTAGGAAGTATTTTAGTTAACAATAAAGAAAAAATAAGTAAAGTCAATAAATCGGGGGTTTATGAAATTAAATGTAAGGACTGTAACGCGGTATATATTAGCCAGAGTGGTAGAAGTATAGCTAATAGGGTAAAAGAACATAAACAATATATTTTAAACAACATCAAAAACACAGGAATGTCAACACATTGCATTGAAAATAATCATTTAATCGACACAGAGAATATTAATTTAATCCATTCAGAAAGAAAAGTAAAACGCTTAAACCTCCTTGTACAATTAGATATAAAAAAAACCCTTAAAAGCAACACTTGTACCACCAATGACCAACTAAATTTTATAAACAATCTTATAATAGACAAGGCTTTAAGAATAGCCCATTGAATTATATTCCGAGTAGGTAGGATAGGTAGTTTTATTACTTGAAATCCCCGTAATTTCACATGTTTGGGTATTACTGCATTTATTTTTAGAACAACCGCCCTGATAGCTTTAGTATTCATCTGTAATGCTCTTGAGAAAGGCCTAACAAGCCGAAACATATGTAGAGTGTATTAAAATACAGTTTTTATTTGAAACATCAAAAAGCATTGTTTTTCCCTCTTCTAAAAATAATTATACTAAAGATGTTTCACAAGGAACCTACCACATACTCTGTTGGAGTATACAACCAGATATACATTATAAAAAGAAGACGATAGGTGTTAAATTAATTTTTTAATGAATGTCAGTGAGTTTTATACTTAATAAAACTTTGTGTATTTAGTTTCTGTTTTTACTGGAGTATAATATTCATCTACGATCTACGAGACGTCCCAATAGGTTATGGGCCCAGGAAGTGCTTAGAGAAGAATAGAAAACTTGGAAAGGATAAAACAGAAGTTAGTAAAACTTAATTAAAAAAAAAAAAAAAGAAAACGCTATGAGCGGAACTAGTATATGTCGCATTGAATCCTTGAATAAAGAAAACTTCGATACCTGGAAATTGCAGGCGGAGGCATTGCTAATAAAAAATGATCTCTGGGATTTTGTAAGTGGGACAAAAGTGAAACCGAAAAATGATGAGAGTGCTGAATCATTAGCTGCTACTGCTGTATGGGAATCTACAGATAGGAAGGCACGTGCAGATCTAATTCTTGCGATTAATCCTTCAGAATTAAAGCAAATAAAAGGCTGTATAACGTCAAATGACGTATGGAAAAAATTGCGTCCATCCATTCATTTGCATTAGAACTAGACAAGTGTGCATGTTACAAAAGGCTTTATATGGATTAAAACAATCAGGTCGTCAGTGGAATAAGAAACTGGACAAGAAACTCCAAGAAATAGGGTTAAAATCTTTAAGTGGAGACCCGTGTGTTTATACAGCAAAACAAGGAAGTGATATAATGTTAATTGCTGTATATGTTGATGACTTGATATTGGCTTCAGGAAATATTGATTGGATAGCTGATATAAAACGAGATCTAATGAAAAAATTTAAAATGAAAGATTTTGGAAGAATTCACCATTGTCTCGGAATTGAAATTAAACAGCATAATCAAGATTTCACAAAGCACATATATCAAGAAAATTTTAAAACATTATAATATGGAATTATCAAAACCAGTTAATACGCCGATAGCACCCAATGTAAAACTAACAAAGCCCAAATCCACTTCTGAAGAGGAGATGAAAAAGTATCCATTCAGACAGTTAATAGGATCATTGATTTATTTATCAACTGGTACCCGTCCTGATATAGCATTCACGGTGACTTATTTGAGCCAATTTAATAACAGTTATAATCTGGAACATTGGAAGGCAGCAAAGAGTCCTGCGGTACCTCAACAGTACAACTTCATATGGATTACGTTATGAAAGGTCTGGAAAATCTGTAGTTGGTTTTGTCGATGCAGATTGGGGTTCATGTTCTCAAGATAGAAGATCATACACCGGCTATGTTTTTATGCTAGCTGGAGCTGCCATTAGCTGGGAAGCTCGTAAACAAAGAACGGTAGCTTTGTCTAGTACTGAGTCCGAGTACATGGCATTAACTGAGGCAGCTAAAGAAGCTGTGCACTTAAAAAGATCTTTAACTGAAATTGGATACGTAAATGACGATTTTAAATTTATCATATTCAATGACAATCAAGGTGCTCAGAAATTGGCGAAGAATCATGTTTTTCACTCGAGAACCAAGCACATAGACATTCGTCATCACTTCATACGTGACGTCTTAGAAACTGAAAATCTTCAACTTAAGTATTTGCCAACAGAAGATATGGTGGCGGATATATTTACTAAAGAGTTAAATGGACCTAAGTTCAGCAAATTTCAAAAGGACCTGGGTTTAGTAGATTGTAATAAATAATGAGATAACTGGTTGAGGGGAAGTGTTGGAGTATACAACCAGATATACATTATAAAAAGAAGACGATAGGTGTCAAATTAATTTTTTAATGAATGTCAGTGAGTTTTATACTTAATAAAACTTTGTGTATTTAGTTTCTGTTTTTACTGGAGTATAATATTCATCTACGATCTACGAGACGTCCCAATATACTCAATCCAGTGTATTTATTAAGAAATGAACTTTAATTTCCTTGAATATTTTTTCCCTCACCCTCTACATGACCTGTGTTAATGATATCTTATGAAGGTTTTAATAAGCTTCAATTTATGTTATTACGTCATATTCGATATTCTTTTTTTAGAGAGAAAAATTAAATACTCTCTTTTTGACTCCAAACTGAATTCTCTTAAAATAAATTTGAAAACAATTTAAGTGATAATTAATTATAAGCTTTATTTGTAAAAGGCATAGGTATCATAAACAATATTTAAAGTAACAAAACAGCACAACAGAAACAACAGATAAAAGGAATTTTTTTTTTTCTCTTTTGTGATATCACTTAATGAACCCATTGCTTATAAGTTCATGTTTTCATGTAATACACATTTTTTACTAATAAAATTTGGTTGCTCTTCTAGTGGCTCTACAGATATTGCCCATTAACGTGAATGCGGTAGTTAAGCATTTTTATTAGCTGGCTATCGCACAGATCCGGTATTGCCTATCCACTGGTTTCCAAAAATCGTGTTTAAATAATTAGAAACAAGACGGGCATTATGTGGAGGAGCACCATCTTGATGGAACCAGATACTTCTTCTAACTTGCAGACGAATTTCTTCTAAATAATTAGGTAAGTCATGTCGTAAAAAATCTAGGTTAATTTCGCTATTTAAATAATTAAAAAAAAAAGTGGCTCTATTAATCTGCCACCAAGCATACCCATCCACACATTGACTTTATATTTTACCTGAAAATTTCTTTCTCACGTCCATCTAGGATTCCTGTACCCCAATAGTTCATACTGTGCCTGTTTACACTACCGCTTTCATTAAATGTCGCCTCATCGCTTCAAAGAACTTTATGAAGGAAATTTTATCTCTCATTCAGTACGGACATTCGTGCTATAAAATTAAGTCACCGTTCATAATCTCCTTGGCGAAGTTGTATTAAAATCATTTTATAAGCATGACAACCAGGCCTGTAGCTAGAGGTGGGCCAGGAATAATTTTTGCCCGTCCTGCGGCGACTGCAGAAAATAATTAAAATCACAGTACACCTAAACCACAGTTGATGAATGGAAATAATTGTTGAGAGGACGAGACCAAGCTCCCACTGCAAAAATGGTACCCCATCGAACACCTAAAAATGAAAATGATTGCAAAACATGTAAAAATCATGTGACGCCCGGCAACTCTTCCATAACTTCAGCCCTAAAGGGCGAATTCTATGAAATTATTGATATGGTTCTGTGTGACCTAAATAATCGTTTTGGTAAAAATGAAGAGCTGCTTGTTATTATAGCCCAGTGTGGAGGATTTAGACCAATCAAAATTGCAATGCCTCAGTAAATCAGGTCAGTAAAAAAACTGGCTTAAAAAATAATTCATTAACACAATTATGACAAATACTCATCTAGCTATATTGTTTCCAGGGATAAACATACCCTCAGCTGACGAACCAGCTGTTGTAAAACATTTTCTTGCTAACCATGCAGGTAAAGACAAGTCCAACCCCTCCCAGTCCAAGGAAATAAACATAAAATGGAAAAATAAGAAGAGCAAAATGGAGGTTTTATGTAGATACAGAGAAGTATTTAAGGCTAGATTTTGCCTGATGTTGATACGGCTGCATCACTGCTACCTGTCAATCAACTTTCTCTACTTTAACAGCTATTAATCTTTACCAAAGAATGGCAAATTTAGTTTTCTTGGCGCTTGAAAAGTAACGCACAGAAAGCATAGAGATAGAAACTGTATTAAAAAATTCAATATGATTAAGGAAAGACAGCTACAGTTAAACTATAAACGTAAGTTTTTGTACAGGTTTTCCTTATGTTATTTTTGTTGTCATTATGTATATTATGAATTTTGTAATTTTAGTTTTCATTATCTAGTATTTCTTATTTCTTTTTAGATAACAGCTACTGCATAGGCAGTATTCATTCATAACTTGATTTTTAATTTTGTACTTGTATTTTCTATAACTATTTTGTCATTTATTGTCATTTACATTGTTTTGTAATAGGATTATTCTGTTGGGCAGGAAATCTAGCATTATTATTATTATTATTATCCTTATTCTAAAATCACAGCTTTTTGCTGGCGTCTTGTACATTCCATGTAAGAATTTCATCTTATCCTGAACTGTTTAAAAATTTTCTTTCTTATTATTATTATTATACATTTTTTATATTAAAACTGTTTCTATTAAGAAATTTAGATAAGTGTCAATTTTTTTTCACGGAAATTATTTATAATTGAAAGTAACAATAAAATATTTAGGCTCACGAGCCCCCTCTGAAAATTTGTGTGTCCGCCCTTAAAACAGTTTCTAGCTACAGGCCTGATGACAACTTTTGTCTTTGAGGATTCTTCTGACCGAAGTCGAAGAAATATTTGTCCTAGCACTGATTACTGATATTGAGGTTTGTGGATTTTCATTAACGGCAGCGACAACTTCATTTATATTAACATCATTCTTCACCGGTTTACTTCTGTTTCGTTTTGGTTTGGTAAAAGAACTATAACCATTAAGATTATCAACTAATAATTTTATGGTTTAATGGCCAGGACAGCGTCTGCCAGGAAATCGTTGAGAATAGACTGTGCAAGCTTTTCTAAAATTACGTTTACATTCTTAGAAAATGCGAAATATTACTAATAACAAAGTTATGGTTGACTTATTAAATCTGAAAAATATATACAGGGTGAGGGAAGAAATATACCAGAAAATTAAATTTCATTTTGTAATAATTTTTTCAATTTTTTTTAATCACTCTGTATATATTTAAAGGCCTTAGAAATATCTACAATTTGATGTACCGAACATGGTCGTAGATTAAAAAATAAGGAAGTTACCAGTCTGGGGAATTTTGAGTGGCGGACCCTGTATAGATGAAATAATAATACACGTTCAGTCATCTCCTAAGTTGCAGAAATTAATTTTGAATTTAGGTTGAACAACAAACTTTTTTCGCAGAAAGAAAATCAATTGACTCTACCATGATGATAATAAAATCAAAGGCTTTAGTAAGTAGTATTTCACTAAGGATATACACACACAGACAAAAATCAAACAGTATATACAAAAGTTTAAATTAGTAATGCAATTTTCTTAGTTTAACGACAAGAAACAGGAATAGTTAGAGGCTCAAATTACAGGATGGAACGCCTCGATAGTCGGCTATAGAGCCAGCAGAAGAAGTAAGTCTTTCTAGTGGAGCTATTTGAAGTATGCCATGAATCCAAGATTTATTTTAGATAGCCTGATGAATGTAATAAATGGACTTTAGAACATACACACACAAAATTTTTGGCGATTCGCTCATGATCACTGAATTGGAAAGAATTAGAATTACATTGAATGTTAGAATTGTTTTTGTTCAACTTTGCCTCTACCTAAATAGACATGGACAAGTGTAATAAAGGCAAATATGTGTTATGACAAAATTTGTGTGGTGGAAATATTCGGTAGCCAGTGAGTTACAATCTTTGTTGGTTAGTCACTTTAATGAACATTATGGTAATATTCAGAAACTATTTGGAAAGTTATTGCCCTTCGATAAATATGGAACTGACTTCAAGGCGTATTAATTTCAAATATACTTGCAGTTGTACTACAGCATTATCAGGCAATAATTAGGACTCGCGGAGATGCAATCTGATATTCAAGTGGATAGCTCCTTCAATTTTTGTTCTTTTTACAATGTTGTTAGGCTTAGTAATCAAATTTGGTGGTATAGCGCTCCCAATTAATTCGTATTTTCTAATTTTTGATTTGAGGTATGGTAGGTCGTTTAGATATACCCATATATTTTAAACATTAGAAGAGCTGAAAAAGAAGTAAAGACACAGTTGTTTAGGCTATATTTGAACTTATAAATGATGACAAAACTCCCACACTTAACTAAAGAAGAGTCGCCGAATATACCTTTACATGTCCGCCTGTATAAAATTCAGAAACATTTAATATAGAATAGAGGCATCTGTATATGTTGTAAAATCTAAAAACTAGGGAAGTTAAAAATGCACAAATGTTGCAAAATATACGGTTGTCCAAACTTGTTCTTTATTTTATATGTTTTACTTCAAATTCTTGTGAGCAACATATTTGAGCAGTAGATCCTTGACAAATATTAATATTATAAACCTCACTCTATTTTTGTCAAGAAACATACTTGCTAAATATTTAAGTCATATTTGGGAACACCCTGTACACCATGAGACAGTTGTTAAGACTAGATCAAATTATATTTCTTGATATCTTCTTCTATTGTATTATGTGATTTTTTTCTATGTTGTTTCAAATTACATCATCAATTACTGAATTAGAAACCACGTGAAACTATCCCAACAATAAAATGACCAAAAAGAACATTTCAACATCACCAATTATGTCACGTGCACTACTCTGTAATTATCTGATGAGCTTTATAACTACGGGCACCATTTGTTGATGTTTAGTATCTTATTCACTTTAATGATGTCTCCCACTAATTTACTATTCTCAAAACATACACAATTCAACATATGTACTTGCGATAATGAAAGACAAGTTTGTTGCTTTACATGCTTTACTATTTTGTATATTTCAGCCAATATACTTTTAGTATTTGAAAAAAATACGCAGCTATTAAAAGTGTTGCCAATAGGGATGAATGTTTCGATTCCTTGGAAAAATAAATCAACATTGTTATTTGCAATTATCTCAGCGATATTTCTATACCGATAAATCGGTACTTATGTTACAAGGGAAATAAGATCAAGGACTGCAATAATGCAATAATGTCCAAAATGGTCAAAACTACTTATTTCCGAGTTGTATATTACATTTTTGTCATTCCCACAACAAAATATTAAAAAAAAAGAAGATTCAGTTTAAATGTTTTATGCCTGGCTTATTTATTTTTGACATTTCAGGGCAGACTGTATCGAATAAATTTAAACCTAAATCACCTTGATCGAAGGCTTAAATTCATTGTTACGATTGGATATTAATCTTGGATCAAAGCGATTTTGATTTAAACTTGCCAGATACAGTCCACCTTAGGGCGAATTGTATCGACCAAGTTACTAAAATCAGCTTAACTAAAGATCATAATTCATGGCTACAATTATTTCAACAATGGTAACCATGGATTTTGGTTCAAGCTGATTTAGGTTTAAACTTAGTTAATACAGCCCGCCCTTTTAGTTATCTATGAATCTGACTAACAGATACATGGATGGATAATTAAGTAGTAAAAAAAATACATAAACCACACACAATGTGCATACATATAATTACTTCATGCAGTGTTAAAACTTCGTTGAACTTTTTATCTTAAAATTGATTTTTTTATTAAGAGCCTGATAAAATCACTGTTAATACTGCTATAAACAAATTGTAAGATGAACGACATTCACGTAAACATTGATTTAATATTAAGAAAAGTATTTGGGTTCGTAAAATGTAAACTGTGTAACAAAATGCTTATTGATACAAATATTTAGGACACTTCCCATAAATATTTAATACTGGCATGGTGTGCGGAACATGAAAAGCTTCTATTTTATGGTTACAGCAGCCGGTGACATTTTTATCACTGTGTATAAAGAAAACAACATTGATAACTAAGCTATAGTAGCTATTTAGCTTGCTGTGATATATGTATGAGCTTTAATGTGCTTTTTAACTTGTTTTTACACCAATATAACGAAAAGAGTCAATGAAGGTGTTCGTGGTATGATTTGTATTGTGTGAGTCCTTAACTATGTATTTCTAGAACCTAATGCAGTAAATTTAAGAACCTAAATCACCAAAGAATTAATTATGATACTAAATCAATTTCCTTGTTGAAATTTGTCGTAAATATCACAAAAGTGGTAACAAAACCCCCACTAAAATTCAAAAGAAAGTTAATATTAATAATCTCACTTTTTAAAAAAATATCAACACTCAATGCCTTCGATCTAACATATAGATATTGGATTTACAAAAACGCTCCACCTATCGTGTCTGTAACCCGTGAATGCTCTCATTTAGACTCAATCACTGAATATGATATTAACTACTTCATTAACTTCAATCGGTTTTCTCTGTTTACTGATCGGACAGTACATGTATCACAATATAGCAAAAATCTGAGAATGAGTATAAAGTCTCTAAATACAGCACTCAGGAAATTTTCAGATTCCGAACTAGTCTATACAGATACTTCTAAGTCTTCTAGTGGAACAGGGTGTGCATATTATACACCTTCCAAAAATTTTGAGACCAAAATAAATGCAAAAGTGCTCTATTTTTACAACCGAGTATCTATGAAGCCCTCAAGTTTATACACACCTCAAAATTTCCGAAAACTGTTTCATTATCAGTTCTACAGGAATTACAAACGCCACTACTTTTAAAGTTTATGATCCTCTTGTTATACACATTCAAAACTTAGTTCAAAATGTATTTGACTAAGGAAAAGAGGTATATTTTGTAAAGGCGAAGGCATACATTGGATTGAAGGACAACGAACATGTTAATTATCTAGCCAAGGACAGCATTGATGTAGGAATTACTTTCAATTATAAATTATGTTTTCCGGAAGCAACAAATATACTTAGATCTAGATTGGGAAATTATTGCGACTATATGTGGAAAGAATCAACCTGTAATAAACCAACTAGATATTCTTTAATTCACTCTGCACTACCTCATGACTTTTGGCATAAAAATTATGTTCAAGAAAATATGTAACAACGATTTTACGGTTAAAATTTGGTCATGCATGCTAACTACCCTGTACATTTTTTTAAACTAAAAATTGAAAATATTGTATCATTACAGGCGACCTAGATTATTTATTTTTTGAAAGTATAAAGCACACAGAGACATCTGATAGGCTATATAATAATATAATAAAAAATGGTAAAATATCGACACCTTTTAATATACTTCATCTGCTATCCTTAAATAAGGAAAATATTCTTGAGTGTCTAATTGGTTTTTTCGGAAGAGACGAAAATTAAGTTATAGGTCAGTGGGTTAGCTTTGTTCCGTATGTTATACATCCTCCTGTTATATATACCTTTCTAAATGTGGTCTTGCGTTGTGCGTCAGGAAAATGTCCTGATACACCTGGATGAGAAATTTGTGACCCGTGTACATCCCTTATATTGTGGCTGACATACATGTCATGGCTCTTACTGGTTAGGTTATTATTTTTTGTCCCTCTTTTTCTTATTCATTTTTTTGTTTCTTTTTTTATTATTTATTTATTAAATTGTAACTGGCTGTATGGCTCTGGGCCTTTATGCCAAAAAAGGTAACAAAATGTTTCGGAATAAATCCGAGTTTCAGGAGGAACTTATTTAAGTAAAATAATGTTTCAAATTCTATTTCTTTCATAGCATTTCATACATACCAGAGATATTGTATAGCTCATATTGCAATGAAGAAGAAACAGGTTGCTGATAATGAAATTAAACGGAAAGCTAGATTTATCCGAATCTTTCTGGTCAGTTGTTTTTCTTTTCCTAAGAAAATGGCTTTGGGAACGTAGCCCGTACAGCCACGACAAGGTGCAAGTATTCCGAAAGTGGTCAATTGTTAATTTGTATGAAATGAAAACAATTGAGACTAGCTACTTTTAAAAAATTGATGAAAGTTAAGTACTAGTGCATATATTTTATTGAAACTAGGAGGAGAATATGCCTCTAATGGAGATAAATCGTATTACTTTCAAAATAATATATTGTTAATAACATTTGTAATGTTTTTGTGGGGGATATCAATAATTTTTGTTGTAAAAAACTTGTATCATTAAGCAGGATTGTTTTATACTGAAATCATCAGTGTTATGCAAACTCTGGTAAAATTTAAGAAATTATTTAACTATGAGTCTTAATTATTCCTGTCTTCTAAAAAGAGTACATAAGTTCCATTGGTCGATCTAGGCCAACACAAGCTTAATAAATATATACGAATAGAAACAAAAATAATTTAATTAAGCTTAAGTAATAATAACTTCTGAAAATTATATGAAAAAGATGCTATAATTTCAACAAAACAAAAGTAGATTATAAATGAAACCAAAGCCATTATAAAAGTATCCAAAAAGTCACCTATATTCTGTGCTATTATTTGCTAGATAGAAACATATAAAGTAAATATGAAGTATTCGTTTCAACACGGAGTAATTTGATATTATACCTTTAACCTTATTTTTATTCAGTTGTTCAGATTCTTATCTGACAATTTAGTTTCTTATATAGAATATTTATGCAGCACATGGATCATTCATAGCTCTCGCTTAAAACAGTTTAGTGCATTCTGTGAATCGGATTGAACCTCGAAAAACACAAATATTTTCTAACGTAATGAGACTATGTCACGCCCCCGTTTTCTAGCATGCTGAACATGATGGCGGTGATTAAATCTCTCTCCGAGATCATCCCACCCCCAAACGACTCAAAACTACTCCCGAAAGGGGTAAATCGCGTATCCGCATCTGCTACGAGCCAAACCTGTCTTACCCCCGTTTTCGAGGATGCTGTGCACGATGGTGATGTCGAGATCCCCTAAAGGGGGTAAACCGCGGATAGTCCATTTCCTACCAGCCAAACTTGTGCTATCCCCCGTTTTCGAGGACGCTGAGCTCGATGGTGATGTTGGATCTTCTCCATGAGATCAGTCGTATAGGCATTAACAGTAACTGAGTTCTTGTTCTTATGCCAGTGGACGTGGAGAAGGTACCTTGCACGTGGGCCAGCTACAGTAAGTGTCGACGCATAGATGCTGTAGTAAGAGTGTAATTATATTTTTGTCCGTTTAGTGAGCGAGGAGAGGTCGCGATATTCTTTTCATGCTAAGCATCCTCGGAGGGTAACACGGGTTTAGGCGAGAAGAGACGATCTATCCGCGTTTCGCATCTTTCAGGGGTGATTTTTGGCCGTTTGGGGGATTGATGGGGGGGGCGAGGAGGAGGCTAGACATCACCATCATGCACAGCATCCTCGGAAACGGGAGGTAACAGAAGTATGTTTAGTAGGAAATGGCTTATCCGCGGTTTACCCCATTTCGGGGGTGGTTTTTAGCGGTTTATGGATTTGCGGGGGTCGAAAAGGGATCTCGACAACACTATCGTGCTCAGCATCCTCAATAACGGGGGGTTTCGCGGGTTTAGCTGAGAGAAGACGGCTTATCCGCGTTTCACCCCTATGGGGTAGGTATTTGGCCGTTTGGGGGGTTGGCGGGGGTCGAGGAGGTGTCTCGACATCGCCATCGTGCTCAGCATCCTCGAAAATGGAGATAAGACTGGTATGGCTGGTAGGAGACGGCGGATACGCTGTTTACCCCTTTCGGGGGTAGTTTTTGGCTGTAAAGGGGGTGGGGTGACCTCGGAGGGAGATTTAACCACCGCCATCATGTTCAGCATCCTCGAAAACGGGGGCGTGACATAGTCTTGTTACATTAGAAAATATTTGTATTCCTGTCCAACTTACAGAATGCACTAGTTGATCAGTTAGATATTATAGGCATAGGTAGGCAAGCCAGCGCAGCGCTTCTAGAGGCGAGATGAGGGAATTTATTAGGAATCTCAAGAATGCGTCTTACGAATCTAATCGAAGAGGGATTGGCCGTGATCTATGAAAGCGAGAATAACAAATAGCATACTTCTGCGCTCTAGATGGGGCAAAAACTGCCGTAATATGACAGCTGGACTTGTTGATGCATAGGGAGTAGGGAATATTATTAGGAAATTACCTATAACGGAAAAAGACAAGAGCAAAAGACCGTCTGCTCTGATTTTAACACTCGAGTATTCATTGTTATTTCGGCGCGTTGTCAATAAGGTTCCACTCGATAATATTCCAATAATGCATGTGAAAAAAAAAATAAAAAAATATGTTCAGCGCAACCTTAAATCATTAACTCAGTTTGTTTACAAATGACTAGAAATTAAAAAATATCGCAACTGGAGTAGACATAACCGTTTTTTATAATTGTTTCTATTCTAAGTATGTTTGATATATGCTCACCATTTTGCGCCCACGTAGTGGATGTGGAAGATAATCCTAAAAAAATGTTCAAAATATTTTTTGTTGAAATAGGCTTAGAATGTTATAAAACGTCAACTAACTTTTTTTGTGCGCACGTTTTCTGAGCAACGATTTAAGATATTGACTTGAAATTTGGGACACCATGACGAGATCTGAAACTGGGTTATATTTTGCGCTAGTTTCGGTGGAGGGTCGAGGCTTAAATAGGAGTAGATAAGGAAAAATAAATAAAGCAAGCTGGTAAGAGTATAGTAACTTGGAATTTGGTGTATATACTAGAAGCGAAGATCTCAGATTTTTTTGTAATATTTTCAATCCTCCCCCCACTCCACCATCCCTCTCTACTATAATGAAAAATAATTTTTAAATTTCATTTGCATTTCATTATGAACTGCTTTGCCTTAATTGTAATACCAGCTATACAAGCGATACTTAAGAGAAACAGCGATGAGACATAATTTTGAACAGTAATTTTTAAAGTAATGCCATCCGTGCCTCGGATTTATTCCATAACTACCGCTACACTTCTTCTACTACTTACGATAAATTCTAGCAAAAAGATTCCATCGTAAAGCAATTCCGTGCAAATTTTAGTTTCACTCCACTCTCTGAAGAATTATCTATTGATAAATTGTATGTCAATAGCTTTCAACAGTAATTCGGCAATATACTTTTATTAAACATTACCGTTGTGTACTGAAGCCTCGTACGGTTTTTAATGTTTCTAGGTCCCCTATTAGATCAATCAGTGGGTGGCTCAACTGTCCAAGTAATTAAAGAATGGACGAAACCAGTGAAAATCGATACCAAATACCAAATAATGTGGCACTTATATCTGCTGTACAGAATAAGGAATTTATGTTAATAATGGTAAAATACGAGTTTTCCACATATTTCAGTTACATCCGACAAGTGGCGCAACATACGACGAAAAGTCATATATTTTTTTCTTTGCCTCCATCCATTATCAAAATTACAGTACAAAATAGTCGTCTATTTACATACTGTCACATATTAGTACTGATTGTAAATCAAAATTTTGTCGTATCAATCGGGAGAATTTATGTGATGTTCTAGTGCTTTAAATAATAGATAATAAGTATTCAAATAATTCTCCATCATTTTTATTTATTAACAATTGGTAAAAATTACGAAGAAGCTCGTTTTGCAATTATATTTATAATAATTTTACCAGTCACCATTTTACAAAATAAGAAAAAGACATAGGGGGATGAAATTGATAACCTTGGATTTGGTGTCACAGGAACCCAAACAAGTGGTTTTTGAAAAAGGTCTGTATGTGTGTATGTGTGTTAGCACGACAGCGGCGATACTACTAAACGGATTTGGATGGGGGTTTCCTTAGTACTTCAGAAGATCCTAAAAGATTTTGGTTGAGATCGGATTACGTTTAGTGCCGTTTTGGCACAAGTTGTTTATTTTATAATTACTTACAAATTGTAATCGAACCATTGAATAGCAGTTAAATTTCGAGTTTAACGATATATTACACTTGCGATTTGGTATCCGTAAAAAAAAATTAAAAAACAAAGCAATTGTAAAGCATAAAATCGCTTTTCGCGTGGCACGGTCGATGCGCGAAGCCGTTGCGCCACAAAACTCGTCACGTTACGTCACGTGCATCCCTATTCAACAACTATACAGCTTTACTGTCGCATTTAATTATACTCTTCGCAAATACAAAACGAAGAGTATATTGCATTCGATCGGCACATTTCTAAAACCGGTAATATTCGGTTCGGTTCGTAGAGAAAACATTTTCATATCACTGATCGAATTCTGAACAACTTTTAAAATGTCCGTTCGTCCGTCCGTCCGTCCATCCGTCTGTCTGTCTGTCCGTCAGTCCGTCCGTCCGTCCGTCCGTCCGTCAGGTAATATCATTTACAAAAAAAAAACTGCGAAGAGTATCCTATAGAATCTGCAACAATTATACAACAAGTGTAGTAAATCGGCGATGAGTATAATGGTGTAATGGTTAGCTTGTTTCAAATGTTTTAGCCGAAACTACTGAACGGATTTGGATAAAAGTTTGCATGAGGGTTTCTCTAGTGCTTCAGAAAATCTGAAATGGTTATGGTTGAGATCTCATTACGGTTAGTGCCGTCATGGCACACAATTTACTGCCCTTTTCGGCTTCAAAAATCCACCTGATGGGAGGTTCCAGCCGTTTCCAGTAACCGATTTTTTTGTAAGTATATTGTGTAAATTTCAGAGTATTAAACTGGGAAGTGCCGTAAACATATTTTGAGATTATTTTTACCACCATTAAGTCAATAGTTTATTTCATACAACAGATATAAGAGCAGACTTTTTATCATTTCGGACTATTTGCTATCGAGTCTTATTGGTTTCTTCTTCTTCTTACGTACAACGTCTTGCCAATTTGATTTTATTTATTGTTTAATTATTTTTACCGTTTATGGGCTCTAACGCATTCATTGATTAGTTTACATTGAAGAAAACCCCGTAAATCTGAGCACACTTATTCCTATTTACGTTGGTATACAAGTAAACAATTTTGTTAGTTATACAAGCTTGCTAGTGAGTCAAATAATTTAGTTTAAATTTAAAACCAATCAATTTGTTGATTCAATTAAAATCTTGTGCCACATTTACACGACGTACATAGAGTACAAGTGAAATATAATTCATTCTCTTCTCAAATATGTGAATACCGGCTTGTAGCTCCGTTAGAAATAAACTTAAATTCTACTTAGCCTTGACCACAGTAGATTTCGTTATCTACCTACACCAGCCTAATACAGATCAGTATTTATTGTCACAATCAGATCAAATATTAACTTATTTTAATTACCAGTTTCTTCATTACAAACAAAACATTGTTCTACATAATAAAGTCAAGACCGACACCTCTTGGTAACATTTCAATTATAACTTTATATGCCGAGAACTTTTAAAAGGCACAAGTTTTAATGCATCTGTTGGCGTTAATAAGTTATGAGAGTTTTCATTGACGAAACGATTTTTTTGTTTTGTAATTTAAAATTGAAAATTAAAGTGCTTTACCTAATTCAATTGTTAGAATAATGGCTTTTATAATTATGCATATTTTGATCTCCTGGGCAATTTAGCGATAAAAGTTATGTTGGCTGACATAATTTTGTTCCTTGCGTAGAACCAGGAAAATAAGAATCGTCTACACGGTAGGAGAGGAAGGCTTACTTTACAAATTGTTGACTTAATTTACGGTTCTTATAGAAAAAGCCAGATGTAAACAAAGCCTCAGCATAAGGGAGAAAATGTAATTTAATTGAATAGAATATTGGATGTTTGTAATAGGGCCACTGAAGCATAGCGAACAATGCTATCATTAAGATATAAAAAGGAGATCCAATACATTTAAGATTTCTTAGATAATAAAAATAACATCACCAAGAGATGCTGACTGAAAGTCGACTAAAATTTCGTCTAAATATCGACGATGAGACTAATCTCTCTTATGCGTCACTGAGCAAACAAAGAAAAAATTTCTGCGTCATTAAAATGAGCCAGATTTACTGTTGGAACTACTCACATATGTCTAGTTATTTTTTAAAAACTTGGAAATTTTTCATCAATGTGAAAGACGGCATTCATCGTCAACTTATATAAGAAAAAGCAGCATACGAGTATTATCAAATTATCGGGGTTTAACTAAGAAGATTATATGATAAAGTCATTGTGAGTAATTGAAAGTCAAATTGAGAAATGTGCAGAACAAAACGGCATTTATGAAGGTCGATCATGTATTAACATCTTTTGCATAACAATTTTTTGAAAAGAAGAAGAATTGCATGGAATCTGGAAACACGCATAATACTTTTGACTTTAAGAAGGCATGTTATTATGATATCGGCCTCTTAACCAAATCGTCGTCGGGTTCTTACTCTATTTTTCCAGAAACCGGCCCTCGGTATATCCGCAAATTCTGCCAAGGCTGCTATCCTAGTCTGGGCTGAAATGAAAACAATCCAGCACTGGCAGAAACTACCAGGATTAGGAGTCTAAAAGTCAAGAACTAAAAAACCATTAGAGTTGAATAGGCTACACCTAAGAACTCTAATTGGCCTATACACTGGGCACTGCAGATTAAATCATCACCTACACAGAATTGGACTGGAAAACGCCGAATGCCATCTGTGTCTGGAGCATGGTGAAACGGTGCAGTACGTTTTATGTACCTGTTCTGCTGCAGAAAGAACCAGGTTCTCACTGTTTGGCAAAGGGCGACTGAAGCCAGATGACCTGGATGGTTCCTCACCCAATAAGATTATCGGATTTATTAAAAAGCTGAATCTATTGGGTCAACTACAACTAGGAGTGAGCCACAATAGACCTGATGGTCGCAGTGGAGAGCCTGACAGGAGCCCACTCATATATTATCCTAACCTAACCTAACCTACCTTCAGCCTCAAAATTATCACATCAAAAAAATTTTTTCGCAGTAGTGGATGGAGTCGAACCTCACAAATCTGATTTCTATTATTTCTTAGAGTACCGGTGAAGGAGACCTCAATTGTCTGGGTTTAAAACGTGCAAAGCTCCTTCCAATTATTGTGAGATTATTTAGATCACTTATAAAATATGAATACCTGTCTTTGTATTAAGTTCATGTGCCCATTAGAGTTGAGCAAAGTATATTATTGAATTAAATGACTGACAGTATATTTCATTTTATAAATAGATTGAATATGAATTTACCACTGTATTACTCCTTTCACTGAAAGGATTGGTTCTTTTACGAATTTTGGGCATTTGAATAGCTGCTTAAAACTCAAACTATGACCCAATAGATCCAAATTTGTTCATTATTAATAAAAAGGAACTAAAATAAACATAATCAGCACATTAAATTGTAAACTGCAGAAAAGTGCAACTAAACATTGTAATCTTTTGTTCAAATTTTAATCGTTTATTGGTTACAACAATGAAATCATATTTCTGTGTAAATTTCAACAAAGTT
The DNA here is from genome assembly GCA_963583905.1 of Stenurella melanura. Lineage (NCBI taxonomy): Eukaryota > Metazoa > Arthropoda > Insecta > Coleoptera > Cerambycidae > Stenurella > Stenurella melanura. The sequence continues at coordinate 204,327,617 of OY757309.1, forward strand.
GCTCAGCGAATTCTTGATGCTGAATTTTTTACGACAGCAGTATATATAAATTAAATTCTGCACTGCCGACGGCAAACTGCAAAACTTTAAAGTGCTTGCAATTAATTTGCTACAAAAAAACTTCACCTAAATTGTAAAATTTAAATACTGTGCAATCAACGCCCTACTTAAACATTCACTTGTTTAATTATTAAATGAAGTTGAGAAAACTTTGAACTTCGCAAAAATTAATATAAACTTAAATGGTCGAAAAAAATGCTTTCATTTTAAAACATATAAAAAATTTAAAAACTTTTAAACTTTTAGGAAATTTGTGTACCTTGAACCAATTAAGAACAACAACGATACAAAAACATTTTAATTCATTCTGCTTCCCCGTCTAATAAGTTCATTAATTTATTTGCTATCAAAAGTATTCATTCACATTCCTGTTTATGATATAATCATTCAATTTAATTCTTATTTGTTCACTATTTGCCAATTATTTCTTTATATTTACTATCAATAATATAAAGTGTATCGTAAGAAATAATTAATAAATGATAAAATCTGAGATCTGTTACTGGCTAATTGGTTTAACCAGAGCCATAATGGAAACACACACAGAGATCTGTTACCTAAATGTGATACTCACATGAAATACTGCAAGTTTTTGAACTTTCTTCATGATAGCGGTCCAGTTTGTATCAATATAGAGATCAAAGTATCGCACGTTTGAAATACTGCCCTAATATCACATATGCAATAATAGAGAAGTTGATAGAAATAACAACGTTAAAAATTACCAGAGAATATACTATTCGCTCTATTCGGGAACATTTTTATATTGTACATCAGTATGTCCCAAAAAAACGCATAAAATTTATAACTTTTCTTCTGTTTTGCGTTCGCAAAAATACATGTCAATTTAAAGGATCAGATTGTTCTATTAGTACGTATACTTCAATGAGTTTAGACAAAAATTTGGCTTCTGATCTAACAAAATATATCCTTAATTTCGTTTTAATCGATATATTTTGATGTCTTCATTAAAATGTTAAAAATCGAGAACGAGATCACTATGGCATAAAAAATTATTCAAGGTTAAAGTTCACAAAAACAGTTTCTTGTGAATATCGCGAAAAATGTGCTTCGTAGTTTCCGCGCAAAGGAAGTTTTATTTTCCTATAACGTGAACACCAAATACACTACGTTATTAAAATTCGGTTTCAGTGAGTTTTTGTTGACAACGAATAAGGTTATGAAATTTTCTTACAGTTAAAACTTTGCCTAATATTTCCTTTGGAAAGTTAGGTACATTTTTCTTCATAACGACGGACGCCATTGGTGGACCTTAAAATATTTTACAGTGATATAATCTCCTGATAGATAAGTACATTCCACCCAAATATCACATTGTAAATAAGAGTGCTGTAATATAGGAGTCATAAAAAGTGAGACATGCTGTATAATAGTTAACATATATATTATGTATTTTATTTTATATATCGATTAGCTAATAGATACTACACATAGAACAAGCACTTACTCTATGCATGGACTATATGAAATGGAGCATATTATGCCTTGCGCGGAAACTTCGAAGCACATTTTTGCCTAAACCGTTCGTGGTGCATAAAAACTGGAATCATTTTTGTCCGGAATTTGATTATCTTTCATTTTCATAATAACTTCAATTAGCCTCCGAGCCATAAAAGCGCGATATTCACAAAAAAATCGTTTATTGTGAACTCTGACCTTGAATAATTTTTTATGCCAATGTGATCTAGTTCTCAATTTTAGTATTTTCTTTAAAACAACAGAAGAAATCGATGTAAAATATAAAAACGATATAATATAATTTGTTAGATCAGAAAAGTGTAATTTCACTGGGTTACGTAAGGAACAAACATTTTGAAAACTTTTCACATATCTGTGACGTCATCGATAACTTACTACTTGGGAACCAAAACAACTATTTTATATAGTTTAACCAGTGCCAGTTTGGGAATCATAAAAAAATACCGACAAAAAATTCTTCGAGCGATGTCATAAGCGCCGACCCACAATTTTAGAATCACTTTTTAAATATTGTAAATATTGTTTTACTACTTTATATTAATTAATAGGCATGATGTAAATTATTTATTTATAATACATTATTTATTTATAATAAATAATGTTTGTTTAATGACCAACTCTATAAATAATCCAATAAAAGTAAATAAATAACATTTAACCTACGGCTATGCTACTGGCAATATTAAAAATGAACCAAAATCAGATGACGTAATGGCAAGCCAGGTAAATAATCGACTACTTTCGTTTGAGGTAAGCGCATAACATATCTGGTTAACTATATTCGTATACGTGTATCGTTTGTAATAGTCAAGTATTCTATCACAAACAGGCTTCGTAATGATTTATCCTGGTAGCAGCGCTTTAGACTGAATGTTTAAATTAACAATAGAAATACTATACCATCGGTTCACTTTTATTAGAGTTGCAAAAACTCGGTGATTATTAACATTGTTGTTTCTGTAAATAGAACTTTTTAAATATATTTCAAATTAGCGTTCGACGTTTTTTTCTTTGTGTATTGCAATTTATTCACGATGCAGTGTATAGGAGATAAATTTTACAATTCTAGATTTTTTAGACTCATTTCAGTAATTATTAAATGTACATAATGAATTAAACAACAAAGAATAACAACACGGTCACTTGTGATTCTGTTCGCTAAACTTCGATTGCGACTCATAAACTACAAAGGTAAATATATATCGCCATGATATGTCTTTGAGAAAATTGCATCCTCTGCAGTTTTGCGCTAATAATATTTTGATGTACCTATCTATTGGGATTCAGCTTTTTCGGTAACGATCAAGAAGAAGCACGTTCTGTGTTAAATTTTTCCTACACTTCTTGAGTGGCTTAATCTGAAGTTTTAGATTAATAAACTCAATTTTCCATTCACGCCACCGAACTTTTTCAATAAACCCATCATTGTAAAAGGATCGTATGAAAATCATATTCTTTTCCTAGACTAAAGATATTTTAATAGCGAATTTATGTTTTCTTTGATGACTTGATTATATCTTCATAATTAATATGCATATTTATGCGTATACGCATACAACTTAAGTTATTACTTACAAAGTTTACGTGCCCTGGTTGTTATGTGAACAGTTAATTTCCTGAATAAATTTGAATTATTAAAATGTATGTTAGAGCTACTGTATGTAGTATATTTTATTAAAACGTTGTCATCTTTATGAGAAATATAAGATCGATGTTTATTACCATTGACTAAGAGAAATTAGAATAAGATATTAGTCCAGGCAATAGTTACGTTTTACCTTGCAAAAGGTAAAGAAATTAAGCTATTCCACTGTACCCCCTGGTATCTCGAAAACAATTTGCCTGAAAAAAGTATACAAAAAAATGTAAGGAATTTTATCTGATATATTTATTGTTACTATAGTAAGCCCTCCACTAATGGACACCTCTCAATAGTGGATTCCTTCATTGAACGGATACATTTCACTGCCCCAAACGTTGTTTGTGTAATGCAAGTTAGAGCTACTTCCTTATAACGGACCCTCAAAATGACGGATTCAGACACTAGATCCTAGTTACAACGCAGTCTCAGACAGCGAAATTGATCTCAGCGTAATGGGCACAATAGGTATAGTATTTACTCAATTAGAACAGCATGGAACTAGAAGATCTTATGGGGTATTGTCAATATAACGCTTCACATTGAATGAGAGAGCACAGAATTTTATAGATTTATATTCACCACTCCTCGTCTACAGTCCATGCGTACTTGATCCGCCTGTCACATAGAAATATAGGTGGTATTAGTTGCTAAGCGAATTTGATTTGTCGACACCTACCTTGTTCAGAGTTCTTGCATGCCATAATATATAAAACAAAAAATACTGTTATGTATTACACCCCCTTGAAACTGGAGATTGATACGCCTATGCCTAATAGTGACTGGAAACTTGTAGAAAGAGATAGAGTTTTCTAGAATGTGGAGAAGATCTTTGATTGTTTCTGGGTGGATCTAGAGGCAATTTAAGAGTATATAAAGCGCGATTACCAGCGCAGAGGAAGAAGTTTATTAAAGAGAAATTTTATTAAAGTGTAATTTGGCAGCGAAAAAGTAAGGTTAAATATAAAGTAAACAAAGTGCAAAGGTTATTTTGGTTAATTAAGAAGTATTTTGTAATCAGTAAATTATTTTAAATAAAGTGTTAGTGGTTTACCCCTTGTTAAAATTATTTAGAACCGACGGATTCATACAGGGTGTTCCCTAGGGGCGGAAACACGCGACAATACGTATGAATTATTTGTATCGTATTATCTGTACTAGGCAGTGCAGTACAGCCAGGCAGGGTTATAAATTACTTAATTCTAGTGAATATTTGAACAAATTAATAGTTTTATTACTGTGTTTGAGTTATTTTTTGCAATTAATTTTTTAAAATGGCATTTTGGAGGCCTTTCGATAGTAATGACAATAAAACCGATGATTTTGATACAGAGCCTATACAAGCGGAATTTGAAAATAAAGACTTCGTTCAAACTCAAAGGGTTATTTTGAATATTTACTCGTGTTTAAAAGGCGAAAATATTAATTCTTCATATAACAAAATTGTGAAGAGAATTTGTGAATTAACCAAATTTAGGCCTATTACAATTTATAGGGTTATTAGAGCCGGGGATGTAGTTTATCATTCTATTAAACGGAAAAGAGTTGGACAAAAACTTAAAAAACTTGATAACGCGTCCAAAGATGTCATTCGTCGATTTGTGTATGGCTTTTATAATGAACAGACGGTGCAAACATTAGAAATGATTAGGAATAAGTTACGTGACTATCCAGATTGTAACTATAAATCATTAGATACTTTGCGAAACGTTTTGCTCGATTGCTGTTTTAGGTACAAAAAATTGGACAAACGAATGGTATCTAATTGATAGCGTAGATTTAATCTTTCTTGTATTGAAAGTTCATGTAGCATATTCCAAAATTCGTTTCTTAGGAACTGTAAAAACCGCATGCTATTCATATACCTTCCAAAAAGAAAGGACCAATGATTGCTTCATTGAGTAGTCCACACCAAACATGAACTTTTTGGGAATATTGTCTTTTACAATTAATGACCCACTTTGGGTTTTCTGTAGCTCAAAACCTACAATTTTGTGACGATACCACCCCATTTATGGTAAAAGTTCCTCCAGCCTCATCGCTGACTAAAGTAGCTTTCAAAAAAAGTTCTGTTATTAAGATACTCTCCTTGAGCCCACAAGCAAAATTCCGTCCGTCCATCATCACCAGTTTCCAACGTATGTAAAGACTTGTGTTTGAATGGTCTTACCTTATTCTCTTTAAGGCACCGGTGAATATTTTCCCTCAAAACTAAGCTAGCTACTCTTACACGCGTTTGGATTGTTGTTAAAATACACCAAAAAGTGTAATTTAAGTGCTCCATGTTCTAGGGCAAAAGAATTATAATTCTGCATGCCGAAAGTAAAGACGGTTTTATTCCAAATGGATTGTTGTTGTCTGCTAAAAATATCAAGCAATCCTCTGCCGACTACCACGAGGATATGACAGCCGAATTATTTGAGAAGTGGGGAAAGAAATAGCTATTACCAAATATCCCACCAAATTCTGTAACTGTTATGGACAAAGCGCCATACCATTCGCGGCAACACACAAAAAGTCCGAACACCAACACAAGAAAAGGCGATATCATTGAATTTATGAAAGGTAAAGGCTTGGAAATACCATAAGAAAACACAAAGAGACTTTATAAGAACTGATTGAAAAGCAAAATTTTGAAAAGGACGATGCCGTTGAAAAAATGTTTGAAGCACACGATCATACTATTTCAACCCCATTGAAATGGCGTGGGAAGATGTAAAAACAAGACTACGTCAATATAATCGATCCCCACAATTAAGTGAGTCTGTCTTAAAGAATATAAAGATAATAGTAGACGAAATAGGCAAAAGCGATATATGGAGGAAGTGTGTATCTCATGTGATGAAAAAGGAAAATGAATATTCTACATTATTACCTATCAATCCAATTATTATTAATGTAAATACCGATTCAAGTTCTGAAAACTCGGATAGTCACGAATGAAATATTGTTTGTTTAAAGTTCATAGACAAAGCTTTCTTGAAATTTGTTTATTTAACGTTGACCTATTTCCGCTACTGTGACCAACTACCGATGCCAGGAAACGAGTTCCCCCTTTAAAATTTTGCTTTCTTTCCTTTATAGAATAGTAGAAATTTTCTACCTGCCTAACATCATGGTACGGCAAAGTTAATAGTATCATGGCCTAACATTTAATAAGCAAGACCGTCGCTGCTTTACACCCCTTCGGAAGCATTATATACCGTGTATGCAACTCCCGCCTAAGATACATAACTTTTCCGCTAGAAGATAGAACGAGAAGTAGGTCACTAGACAATAAACGTACCTAGCCTTAATATATCATTTATGTGACTTATCGAATGTGATAAACATATTTTTTCATTAACCGCTTCTATTGAATAAAGGTATTATAGAAATCCCTTTCTTTAACAATCAAAAAATTATTATTTATTATTTAAAGCATTTTTACATTTCTACCGCCGCCACCTATGTCCCATAAAGGAGATACCAACTTTATTTCGAGTTTTCGTTTTTATGCTGTCCCAATTGAGATCATATATACTATATTATGTTTCCAATTTCTTTCAATTTCTGTCGCATCGTTCCCCACCTACATATTATGTAGGTTAACTCTGCATTTCTGGGATTTATAAAATATTTACAACGTACAACATACATAATTTATGACCGAATATGCTAATAAATATTATTGCTATTGTACCATTGTTGCATATTGAATAGGAAATAGTAACACAGAAAGTTACGTGCCAAAAGCAAACCAAAATTGGGGACTATTTTCCGTAAATCGCAGATAGATGTAATGTACAAAAAACAATTATGTACTAATTCATCTTAAAAGTTTAAATTTGTGTACAATTGCCTAAAAAAATATTTTATTGCATATTATGAGTGGTGAATTTTATTGAATCTCAAAAATATATTATTATACCCTTCGCAAATACAAAACGAAGAGTATATTGCATTCGATCGGTACATTTCTAAAACCGGTAATATTGAAAAAATTTTCATATCACTGTGTTGGTAATCGAATTTTGAACAACTCTCAAAATGTCCGTCCGTCCATTTGCCTGTCCGTATGTCTGTCTGTCTATCCGAATGTCTGTCCGTCTATCCGTCCGTCCGTTCGTGACGTTTCTTGAAACCACGATAACTTAAGAACGAAAAGTCCGATTGTATTGAAACTTGGACAATAAGTTAGAGTTAGCTAGAGGAAGAAAACTATTTTTTGATAAAATCCATCTATAAATAAAACTAATTTTTTAAATTTGAATTTTTTTTTATCTCTTATAATTAAACAAAAAAATATGTAAAATTAATGTTACATTTACGAAAAAAAACTGAGAAGAGTATCCTATAGAATGTGCAACAATTATATATCTAGTTCACTTTTGTTTTCCTTTCAACTTTATCTTTGTAGTTATTCCTCCTAATTGCGGACACCCCTATATAGCAAACAGTTGCTCCCGTAACTGGCAGGAGAAATGGTATGACATATTCACGAAAACTCAATTTTTTTACCCATTTTTCCAATATGGCGGTGCAAGCGACAAAGCCCCCAAGGTCGAAAACTAATATTAATTAGTATGTCATACTGAAGAACTGTGCCAAGTATAAACTTTCCTTGGCTTTTTGCCAGGCAAGGCCTGTCTTCATGTCTCTATTTCCTGGACTATACAAAATACATTAATACTCCTGCAAATTACAAAATTCAACTTATTTAACGATCTATATAGATGTTTCAACGTTATATCACTGAAAATCGTTATTCTGAATTTTTATTACGCCCAGGGAATTCTAATGAAAATTATCTACCCTGAATGTTTATTCGATGTTCGAGTAATTTTTTATCGATAGGGAGACATTCTGGCATTGAATTTGTCATTGCTACATTAATGCTGCCCCTATTCCATGGCCTTGGAATTTTTATTGATCGTTATTTAAACAATACCACCCTAAGGCTATGATATTTCTATGAAACTTCTTACACAACTAAATATTTCGTACTCTTAATATTATTACTATTAATCTAGCAAATGGTGTGCAAGTTCGACGACGAAAAGTTACCGTCTGTCTGTCGGTAATCAAAGACAGCATATGCAAAATGTTTACTTTAGCGTGTACAGTACTGTACTGTAGTGACAGACATTTCTGTCGGGCGGTTTTTGAGCAATTTGACATTAAATTGCCGAAAAATTGACCAAACCTTGGAATTTGGTCCACCATATGATCACATAGCCCATTTGTTACTATAATGAAGCAGTGAAGGTGCTCTTGAATGTGTCCCTTTAGTACTGACTAAATAACTCAGTGCATACATACATTCATTTTGTAATCTCTTTGGAAACTGTAGAATACATTATTGCTTAGGACAGATACTTTTCATTGGTATAGTACTGTTAATTGGATGATAAATCTTTGGTAAAGAACTTTAATTTTTCAAAATATTAAGCCAATTTCACTTACAGTGTAATTTTTTAATTAATATTTATCTATTTTAGGTGCAATATTTACGACCAACGATGCCAAATAAGCATAGCTAAAATAGGTTAATAGAGAAAATTCAAGTAGTATGTGGACAGGTTCCTATGCTGTACCGTGATTCGTACTCACAACAGTGGATGTTAGTAGTGTAAGATGACTCGTGTATACTATATAGTGTTTATGACTATTCTTACCCATGTCTTTTTAACTTTTCCAAGTTTTATGTATGTATTTGTAGCCTACTGTAGCCATTGTACGAAAATCCAAAACAAGTTTAAAATAAAAATAATATTTCAACACAAAGTTACAATATAATTTTCCTTGTGGATTACCGAACATTTAATTATTAGAAAAAGTAACTTTTGAACATGGATTTGTAAAGTTAAAAATTAGCAATACTGTTTATCTATAAGAAATTACGAGAAAGCGATTATTTTCTTCACTTATAGATACAACAGCGACTATACATATGAGCTTACCTAGTTTAACCCACTGCTACCATCTTGGTAACATATTAAAATCGCCAATAGATATCGATACCCTAAGCAGAATTTGAAACCGGAACCGTTTGCTCTCAGAGCTCAAAATAAAAAAACATATTCGGTCTTAATTCATATTCTATTTGTCTCACTCTAGCACCTATATCCGGAGTTAGCCAGATATCTTTGGCGCGAAGCGCTACCGCAACAATTAGAAGGTTGGACGGAGTAGAGCCGGGTATAACTATTATAAAGAATAAGGAACAAATGATAAAATATGATATATTTGTAGCATTTAGTCCAACAGAAAATTGTTGAAATTTTTAAATATGTTCGCTTTCGCTTGGTTTTCATAAAAAAACGCCGTTTTGTAAGGTAAAAAGTTTTTATCGTATCATGTGTCCCAAAATGATCTAAGGCGAAAATGGTAGAAAAGACACGATAGTTGATTGATAAAGCCTGTGCTATCAGGGTCACAATGAGTTATAATCCAGGAGAATTAAGGTACTCTGTTCCCCAACCCTTTTCATCTTCTTATTTTTTTTTCTTCTTCTTCCGCGGCATCGACATCTTGGTAATTAGCCGCAGCGACATAGTGTCATAATCTCATCAATAGGAGAGTTTCATTGTATCTATACGTGCTGTTGTATTTATCATGCATAGTGAGAATTGATAGCTGCTAAGTTAAATTTTTTTAAATATCGTTCTTAAGAATTTCAATATTTTCTTCAGATTCCTAGTTGACTGACCTGGGCATAATTATAACTGATCTGGAATCTTTAATCATCGTCGATGGTGATCATATTCTGAACATTCTAGTATTATGTGTTTAACTGTCAATACAGCATTGCATACCTGACACATATTGGTTGTTAATTTCGTGCTAATATGTTTATATTTGTTAAATTAGTATGACCTATTCTTAGCCTTGTAATTACCATATGTTTCCTTCTTGAAAGCACTGGTGTTACTTTCCCTTTGCTCACTTTGGGTTCAATTTATTTCAGTTTAGCGACTCCATTATTCCACTCGTTTTACCATTAATTTATAATTTTTTCTTTAAGGTTTATTTTTACGTCCATATGACGAATTGTAATGTTACTTTCATTATTCTCTAATGCTGTTTCTTTTGCTGCTCTATCTGCGAGTTCATTTCCATGAATACCTATGCGACTAGGAATCCAAATAAAAACAATTCTTTTACCCAAAGATCCCAGCCAGTGAACTAATGCAAGAATATTTTATACTAGAAGGTCAGTAGTGGTATTATTGGACAGTCCGTGCAGACTATGCAGAGCACTAAGAGAATCGCTACATATCACTTCAAGAATTAATTTCTTAAAGCTTGCCATATTGCATAAAGTTCGGCTCGGCAGTATATGTGCTAGCTGCATTGGGCGGTGTCCAGCTATATGTTTCCATCAGAAAAGGAACACACCACTCCATGATCTGAGTTGGATCCATCTGTAAAAATTTAATGATATCCTTCAAATGAGCTTATTGTAGTACTGAAATTAGAAACAAGAAGCTGTCTGTTGGCTATTAAAGACAATGAAGGAAGTTCGCCTTGATTTATTTCATATACAGATGGGAAATTTTCTTCAAGTATTTCCATCATTTCTTTTAGTCTACCACTGCACTGGTCTAGTTATAGTTAGCCTCGACTCATACGATAGTTGATGAGAGTAATTAAAAATTAAGTTGTAATTTGGGTGTGACGGTTGTGCCCAAATCGTTGCTGCATATGAAGCTAGGTACTGCTATCAACGGTATTTTAGGAGGTATTCCCGACACAGCACGAGGAAGGATGGGGACTAGTACGAGACGCATATAGAGCCAGTCTTAATCCGGTATAATGTATACTGTCCAGTGGTTTTAATCTAGACTTTTCATCTTGTTTCAATCGCTTTATTTTGTCGTTGTAAACCACTTGTCAAAAATTCGTTTTTCACGAATGGCTCACTTTCTATGGCTCAGATCTCAAACGGTTATTATAAAAATAGAATCAAATTTCCGACAAAAAAAAGATCATTTGGAAACATTTAGAAAAACCGTCTTCGCGCAAGGCGTATGCTCCATTCCAGTCGATTTATAGAATGAGTGTGCTAAATTTAAAAATTCAAAATTATTTACCCAATAACTCTTTGAAATAATGACTACGTACTATATATCAAGAGGCAAAATGTCTTGCTTCTACTTACATAGAACGTAGTTATTCACAGCAACATTTATTTTTCATGAAACCAGGCAAGGTATATTCTTCACTATATAGGTATAATTTTTGCAATATATGGAGCTCCTAAGTTGTATCCACGAAGCAATGGAGTGGCCCGCTAGGTATCACGATCTAATTGGACTTTTACCAGATTAATTAATATTTTTCACAACGTGATGGATAAATTTATTAGAATAACACTTAAGTCAAAAAGTAAACAGAAATTCCTTGTTTACTATTTAATTAAGTAACATCTATTAAAAAAAACTCACTGGAAATATTTTCATATCGGGTACGTGTTTCTTGTACTTTATATTACTAAGGTACCTTCCACGAAATAATACCATTAAAATTTTATCAATACAGGGATCTTTTTGTATTCGGCATTACCACAAGGAAAATCACATTTAAAAAAAATAGCCATATTCAACATGCGCGACAACACTCACTGACACAGGTGGGGACTTGCAGAATGAGTTGAGGGGGGCCGGTACCGTCTTTCGTGGCAGGTGTGCTGGGCTTCTCCTCCTCTTTCGCCGTCACGATCACAGGCTCCGTAGAGGTGTTATTGTTGTTGGGTTGCTGATTGGCTACACTGAATGCCGAATTTTCTTCTTTGGTAATGCTCATGTAGTAGCAGGTGTCGCTCTTCTTCATGATATGTCTCGGACCGGGATTTAGAAGGATGGTGTCCTCGTAAAACTCGGGAAGTTCAGCGGGTCTTACTCCTACCAGTGCGACGCCGTATCTGCAATGGCATATATATTGCTTTTATTTGTTCCATACAAAAATAAGATTCAGAGAAAATTGTGTGTAATTTAATCCCAATTGTAAACAATGTATTCCTAACTGGTCATAAGAGAGCGAGGGGAATGATGTGTGTAACAAAATAATATAATTTTAGAGTAATAGTTACTAACACATTTTATGAAGTAACATCCCTAGTAGCACCAACATTGCACCAATATATAATCCATATATGAATATTGGTCCTATATAGGACCAATATATGGATTATATATTGGCCAATATGTTGTGCTACTAGGGATTATCTGAAGTTTTTTTTAGGAATTACGTGAATTGAATTTTTTGCAAATTCGGATTACGATTGGATACAAATGCAGTATTGTTCCTGGAATATACGTGGAATAAATGTCTGAATACAACAGTTTCTAGAATTTGTGTAATTTTACAATAGACTACACATAAACTTAACCTAAAAGTGCTAAAAATACAATATTTTAGAAGTTTGCGATTTTTTTACTCGAAAAAGAAGAAGTTTAGACAAAAATTCCAAGAGGCAAAGAGAGTTTGGGATCACCCGGGGAATATTTTCAAATTTTTCGGAATTGTCCAATGCGCTTTTTGATTCCCTTGAAAACTCCACAATGCTCTTTTCTGCAAGGGACATTGGAAAATTCCAAAAAAAAATTGAGAATATCCTCCGGATGATTCCAAACTCTTTCTGCCTCTTGCAATTTTTGTCCAAACTTCTTTTTTTTTTCGAGTAAAAAAATTGCAAAGTTATAAAATTTTGATTTATCCACGCCGGATATCTACAAAAAGTGACAATTTCAGAAAAAAATAGCTTATTTTTACTCAGACAATCCGAATTTGCAATGAAATTCAGGCCAAAATATTGAATAAATTAATTTGTGCATGAACGAAGGCGTAAAAGGTATTTTTAGCATTTTTAGGTTAAGTTATCTCGAAGTCCTGACGCGATGATGCAAAACGGACCACCGCATCGTGTTCAGCACATCAAAAACCTTCGGGGTACGGTAATGGAGTACCATTGATCGGACATTTTTACTTCCCTCGCATACCGGAGAAGTACTGTTTTCGAGAAAAAGTCAACCTCCGAGATTTTTTCGGATTTTCACGTTTCAGATCACGTAGATTACGAAAATTTAGGTTTTTCAATTCCGTCAGTCAGTCTGTCTGTCTGTCTCTCTGTCTGTCTGTCCGACTGTCTGTCTATCTGTCTGTTGGTGCATTATCTAAAAAACTGCTTGACGGATAATAGTCAAATTTGGTAGGTAGTTGATACTACTACCAGCGAAGAAATGGTTAGACTTTCACTGCAAAATATACAGCGAATGGATAATTAAATAATTTGTTTTGCTCAAATATAACATTTCTACGTTTAGTGAGAAAAAATCAGAAAAAAAATTTCAAAACTTTTTGAAAATTTTGTTACCAGTAGAAGGATGGGAATTTTTTTTGCTCATGACATTCGAAATCTATTTCATAAAAAAAATTCAAAAAGAAAAATTGAAAATTTTGTCAAAGAAAAATTAAGTACCTATATGATGGAAACATTTTTTTTTCAAATCTAAAATTTCCACGTTTCATGACATTCTAAACCTATTTCAGGAAAAAAAATCGAAAGGGAAACATTTTTTGAAAATTTGTTTACAACTGCTTTATCTAGAATAGAAAAAAATTATTTTGCTCACATTTAAAATTTCCACGATTCATGACATTCTAAGCCTATTTAAAAAAAAAGAATCATTTAAATTTCTTTAACCACTATTATACTTCCCCTCCACTACGTGGATATGGAAATGAACATATGAAAGATGGCAATAATATTTGACATATAGTTAACTCACTTGGCAAGGAAGACACCTACTACAGTTTTATTGAAAAATATACAGGGTGGTCATCCTAAAAAATGATTCAACCATGTTGGAAATTTGTAAAGGTATTTACGCAAGCCTTCCATACTTGGCACCTTTTATTTAATATTGAATTTTTGCTATCGGATGACCACTCTGTATATTTTTTGACCAAGAGTTATCAGGTTTTCTTTGTAATAATACCTTCCGATTATTATTCTCTTACGTGGCTTCATTATTAATATTTTTTTAGTGTGACCGCCCAGTATAAATAAGAAGGAAGTTCTGTGTAAGGTCACTTGGGGTATTTGGGCCATGATTTTACAACCTGAGCGAGAAGATAATACTTTGAACTTGCCTGAGAACCACTAATAAGTTATATTAATATCTAAAATATTTTTTTATATATGATACAATATACAGTCTTTAAATAATATTCAAATCCCGAGTCAAATTTAATTTTCTTTATAATTGTAATTAAATAATATAAAGTCTGATGGGCCCAGTTACCCCCAGAAATTGGGGCAACTGGGCCATACGGGTCTTGATTTCATACAAACGATTGTTATTTGAACTGGGTAAGTGGGCGTGTTGGTAAACATGTAAACTTCGTACAAAAATTATCACAAGTCATTTAAATCACACCATAGTCGAGTTGTCGACGATGTAAGAAAACTGCTACATAACAATAAGGTGGAAATTTATTCAAATTTAGAATTAACACAACTTCTGTTAAAGTAAAAAATCGGTAAAGTTATTTACACAGAACTTCCCTCGTTATTTGTGCATGACAGTCACTCAAAAAAATTATTAGTTACGAAATGACATTGGGAATAATAATCGGAATATAATTATTGGTATTATTACAAAGAAAACCTGATAACTTTTGGTCAAAAAAATATACAGAGTGTTCATCCAACAGCAAAAGTTCAATAAGCGATAAAAAAAAAAAATTCATATATACTAAATAACAGGTGCCAAATATGGAAGGCTTGCGCAAATACCTTTATAAATGTCCATCATGACTCAATTATTTCTTGGGATGCCATTATTTAATAAAAGTATATAATAGGATATGCCAAATATTATTGCCATCTTTCACATTTTCAATCCCACATTCACGTAATGGAGTGGAAGTATAGTGGTGATTAAAATATAGAACAAATTTTCAAAAATGTTTTCTGTCTATTCTAGTGTTAATTTTTTTTCCAAATTGGTGAAAATATGTTGCAAATTTTTTTTCCCGAAATAGGTTTAGAATGTTATGAAACGTGGAAATTTTAAATTTGAGCAAAAAAATATTTCGCCTATTCTATAATGGTGATAAATAGATTACTAAAACATGTTTTCATTTTTTTTTTATTTTTCTAAAACATTTTTAAATTTGTTTTAATAAATTTGGAATGCCATGGAAATTTTTTAACATTCTTTTATTTTTCTTTAAATAGATTTAGAACGCTATGAAACGTGGAAATTTTAAATTTTGAGAAAAAAAAAATTCATCTATTTTGGTGGTAAAGATTTTTTCAAAAATGTTGGTAAAAAATTTTCAAAATTTTTTTTTCTTTTAAATAGGTTTAGAATGCCTTGAAACGTGGAAATTTTAAACTTGAACAAAGAAAAAATTTTTTTTAGTGCTAAAAATTTGTTCAAAAATGATTGAAAAAAATTTTCAAAATTACTTTTTTTCTGAAATAGGTTTAGCGCGTCATGAAACGTGGAAATTTTAAATTTGAGCAAAAAAAAATGTTTTTCACTATTTACTCCGTTTAGACAGTCCACCCTGTATATTTTTCAGTGAAAATTCTACCAGTTCTTCGCTGACAGTAGGGTTAACTACCTACCAAATTTGACTGCTCTCCGTCAAGTAGTTTTTTAGTTAATGCACCAACAGACAGACAGACAGACTGACGGAATTGAAAAACCCATATTTTCGGAATCTACGTGTTCTGAAACGTCAGAATCCGAAAAAATCTCGGAGGGTGATTTTTTCTCGAATACAATACTTCCCTTCGGTATGCGAGGGAAGTAAAAGGGCAAAATTAAATGTAAAAAACATCCAATTTCAAGTAAGCATAAATAGCACAAGCCCACAAAAAAAAGTGATCTACACCAGGGACCTGACATAGTAATCCTATGTATTTCGACGTGCTGAACACGAATTCAATGTCCGTTTAGCTCCGTTACCCACCAACTTTTTGTAAATCGCGAAAATAATCTAAAGAAATAAGGTTGCTTAGGCTATTTTCGCGATTTACAAAAAAATGGTGGGTGATGGAGCTAAACGGACATCAGATTCGTGTTCAACAAAATACATAGGGATTAATATGTCGGATCCCGGGTTCAGATCGCTATTTTTTGTGTGACTGTGCGCAGTGATCTACATCTACCTAATAAATAAAAACAAAAACAATACATACTTAATGTGCTTGGGGTAACTTGGTCCAGCCGTGCCCAGATGCCCCAATTAACTGGCCCACTTACCCCATTTTTGAAAAATTGTGGGGGTAACTGGGCCACCCACTCAAGCTTATGACCTAACGCAGAATACATGCTTGCAATAACATTTTATGGATACATCATGCTTCTAATTTATGCTAAATTAACTGTGACGTTGATAATATATACAGTAAACCTGTAGTATTTCATAAAAATCAAGATTACATCGCGTTACTATGAAAATTTTGCACTACAAAATTTGAAAAATTGCTACATGAAAGCAGCAACACTCAGAAACATCAGACTAATTGTTGTAGTGAGATGACATTGTCCTTCAGTGCTGCCAACTGCTTGAAGTGAAATTACCCCCACAAATTCTACGGAAAAAAACCATGGCCCAGTTACCCCCTGGGCCCAGATACCCCAACTGACCTTAAATACCTTTACCGATTTTTTTTTGTAAACCTGTGTTATGCACGTGAAAATACAAATTGCATATTTTCTTTGTAGTAAACCATTTTGCTCTATATGTATGAAACATGGGTTATGTTGGTCAAAGTGAAAACATTTTTACGAACGCATCTGAGTACGCCCCTCATAAATTCTGAAAGAGCGCTCTGACATCCGAATCCTAGTAATAATCAAGTTACATGCATTTGAGTTGTTTCCTCGAAAAGTACGTGTAGGGGAAAATCATAAATGATTAAATTTCGAACTAGTCCCGCATCACCCTGAAAATTTCGAGCCGGTGCACTTTACAGTAATTTGTGGCTTTATCGCAATTTACCTACTTTCTGTGGGAATGAAAGCTGGCGTACGTGAAGCTTTTTCCTTCATACTCTCCGAAAAATCTGCTGTCACCGAGGACTATGTGATAAATCTCATTGCCTGAGCACCTTCCGTAAAGCCGGTGCCATTCTTCCTGAGATTGCTGGCCTTCCCTGCAAAACAAATCACTGTTAAACCCTGATTAAACATTCTCTAACGCTAAACAAGTCACGTATTGAGTTACTGATCCCTGTGGTATTGAACAAGATATCGAGGTCATCTTTGAAAATAAGCCTATTCTCAACAACTAGCTTTGTACTATTTGTCGTTTCCCAACAAAACATACTTTTTCCGAGAAGAGAATATAAAATAACTACTGAATTATACATTCATTGATAGATTAACCTTAATTAATATCATTAAAGCTTATGTATTCTTACATTTGGAATATATATTCCAACCAAATTCTTATCGAATATGACGACAATCATTTGTGTCATTTAATCCGAAATCATTATTATGCGGAACAGTTATATGATATACAGGGTGAATCACTAGTGTATGTCGATGGTCTATATCTCTTCAACGGTTTAAAATTTGGCACATTTAACATGATTCAATAATAATTAATATGTTAACTCTTTTAAAATTGTAAAACAATTTGTATCATTGTGAATTTAAGAAATGCAGTGAATGTTTGTGATACTGCAGATTTATGACATTTAAATAAAAGTTGCCAATATAAAATTGCGTATTGAAATAAAAAATATAACAAAAATTATTAACTTAAACAACATGAGTTTTACTAAATATTGTCTAAATGTTATTTGTGGCATTATCTTATTTTTTTTCTGATTCTTTGGGACTTCCCGCCACATGTTTTTTTCTTTCTTTTTAAGCGGTGCTTGGGGAATCTACAAAATATCACAATTAACCAGTATGTTACTGGTAAATAACCTCTACGTCTGTGACTTTTACGTCAAAGGCTCAGTTAGAGGTTGTTTTTTTTTAAAATAAATAACACAAATAAGTATAAAAACTTGAAATTAAATATTTCGCCGACGTTTCTGAAATCTGATCTGTTTCCTTTTTCAAGGCTTTTTTGAAAAATCTTTTTTGCTCTGTATGATAAATACACAGCTCTAATAATGTTTGTTATATTCAATATCCATACCTACTTACTGTTTACATAGAACTGTTGATAGAGTTAACAGTTTTTTTAATTTTTATACAACGTTAAGTTTGTGAAGTTCTTCTTTTAACATTGGCAGCCAGGTTGTACAGACTCTAGAGCAATTCGACACGCATCTATTCTCATTCAGTAATATTATCGCTGATTCTTCAATTTTTCTTTTTTTGCTATCTGCCTTTTTTTTTAATTTTTGCCGAGTCCCGGTTTATTCTATGGTCGTTCTCCCAAGCATGTTATCTGGTGGAGATATGTATATGATATCTTTGCAATCTGGCCTCGCGGTATTGAGTTACTAGATAGTTTTTAGAACATTTAAATAATAAATAACCTTCTATTAAATTCACTTTAGAAAAGGAACCTAGAAATGAATTACCATGTTTAGATGTTTTAATTAAAAGAGTAAATAGTACAGTTGAAACAAGTGTTTATAGAAAACAAACACATACCAACAGATATTTAAATTTCAACTCAAATCAGTCGTCGTAAGTTAAGAGGTGTGTTATAAAATGTTTGTATGATAGGGCCAAAATCATTTCTTTTAATGATGAAATATTAAACAATGAGAAGCGGTTTATAAAAGAAGTTCTTATAAATAACCAATAACCTGAGGGTTTTGTCGATAAAACCTTTACAAATATTGAAAATAACAATCAGGTACGACAAAAACCTGAAAAACGTTACACAGTGCTAATTCCTTATGTATGCGGATTATCCGAAAAGTTGCGCCGTATCGGTGGTAGATTTGATATTAGAACGGTATTTCACACAAACAACACTTTCAGATCTATTCTGACAAAGACGAAACCGAAGAACCACGAGCAAAATTCAAAGAACTGCATTTATAGTATTTCGTGTGAGCGCAACAAACATTACGTGGGTGAGTCATCCAGACCGTTTAGTGTAATATTAGGCGAACACTAAAATTTTATAAGAAAAAATTTAATTCAGAGGTCCAAGATTTACGAATACGCTTGAGCGAACGGACATAGAATAAACTGGGACTCGGCAAAAATTTTAACAAAAGATGCAGATAGCAAAAAAAACAAATTAAAGAATCAGCGATAATATTATTGATGCGTGTCGAATGGTTCCGTAGATGTCTGTACAACCTGGTTGCCAATGTTAGAAGAACTTCACAAACTTAACATTGCATAAAAATTAAAAAAAAACTATATCAACAGTTCTATGTACATAGTAAGTATCTATGGATTGTATTTACTACAAATTTGAATTTCATCTGTCCAATAAGTTATGCAATTGTACATATTTTCTTTTTTTATTATTAAAACAAATCTGAAATGTGACAACAGATGTAAAAGAAAACAATGCGTATTAATTTTGGAGCTTGATAATCTCCTCGCATTTTATTTTTAATGCATATTATAATATTATATCATAATCCCATCCTATAATTGGGTATTCCCGTTGGATTTACAAATAAATCAGAAAATAAAAAAAACAGTAAATACACATAACATAATCTCAGTGGACTTAAACTGGAAGTAAAATGTAAACCAGAGGAGTAAAGGCCAAATTTGCAAATAAAATATTTCATGGAAAATTACATCGAGGCCTTTAACAAACTTCAACATAAAATATTTGCTAATTTAATAAGACGATCTGTTAACTTCTAAAGGACGAAGCAACCTAATTTTAGGAAGTATAAACATTTCATTCTGCAAATATTTTAAAAGAACGTTTCGTAATTGTTAATTCATAGAATATAAATTTAGGATATTTAAAATAGAAGAATAAAGTTTGCTTCTATCCTCTCATTATACATATTTTAATTGTCGCCTTTGTGAAAATCGCGCATTGTATTAAGTTTAAAATGTTATCTTCAGAAACAAATTTTATGCAAGCTACAGGGTTGCGAATTCAACTAAAAGATTATGCCGACAATTTAACCCGAAATCATTATTTTCAGAACAGTTATCAGATATACCTACAGGGTAAGTCACAATGAGTGGATGGTCTATATATCCTCAGCCGTTTGAAATTTTAAAGATGTCTCAAATAGATTGTCTCAAAAAGAAATTGTATTGAATTTAAATTACAGCATAAATGTTCTTATTTTATTGTAGTAAGAATAAAAACACACTATTTATTTTGTACATTTAACATGTGTTAAGTGATGGCCGAAGGAGCACTAATGTGAAACTACCAAAGTTACTTTAACACAATTTATTTAGAACCGAACTGTTAACTCAATGAAATCTGAACAATAACTGATTAATATATCAATATATTACATTACGTGACTGCCAAAAGATATCGTATCTAACCATTAGTCATCTTTATATAACACTTGCTTCGGCAGCACGATGGTAAACGGCCGGGCGTCTCCTAACACGGCCATCCTACGTTCGTCCCTGAACGAACAGTGCGATTTAATCTAAAAATAACAATTTATATAAATTACTTTCACCAATAATGCAGCAAAGCAGTTCAAGCCTTGATACTTGAATTGTTGCTAATAAAAACTTGCTTCTTTTTTTTTTAAACAACAGGCCTTAATACCTGATTCTTTCTAATGGTCTCAATTGAATTTGCCGTAGGTCTTAATTCCTGCAGCAGTTAACAGTCACTATAGGCCTTAATACCTCTAGTGCCACTTTATACTATAGGCCTTGGTACCTGTAGTAATCATTCCAACTATAGGCCTTTATACCTTATAGCGAGCGTCTATAAGCCTTTATACTTATGGACTCAAATAATCGCAAAATTTACCTTGTTTCTATTTGCATGGGACATATAGCTTAATGTACTCTACACCGTATACACCTTCATACTGAGCATTAGTGCTGGTTCTAGTTGCGTGGATGTCTTCTTTCACTTTGTAACGGTCGTTAGGAAGAACCTCGATTATTTTGAATGGTCCTTTATATTTCTCCAATAATTTCTTGCTTTGTTGATTATTTGACGACACTTGATATTCGTGTTACCATCGTGTCTCCTACTACGAATTGATTCGCTGGTTTTCTCCTTTTATCAAATGACTTTTTCTGTTTTTCTTCATTTCTCTCTAACCGCTTCTTCGCTTTTTTTTTCTCTATTTAGTGACATCTAGACTATCACTTTCCTCATCTACGTATCGGCCGGCCTGACTTCTCAATTTTATACCGAGCATTAGTTCGGCAGGGGTAGCGTTTGTTGTTTTGTGCTTTGTGCTATTTATTCCTTGTTGAACGGCTTTTAAATTCGAGTCATTATACCTACGAGCCCGTCCTGGTTCGCATCCGTGTAAACGCGTGTTTCAAGTACTGGGTAGAAAATGGCTAGAACCGGCTGTGAACAAATTAGCTCGTTCAGATAGTTTACTACCTCTGTATGCTTGGCAGTCCATTCCCATTTTGAATTCTTTTTCAGCAATTCCGTTAATGTACTAGTCTAGGATGATGCAAATTTTTTTATAAATTTTCTAAAATAACCGGTAAGACCAAGAAATTGTCTCACTTGATGAACAGTTTTAGGCATAGGAAACTTTTTAACAGCAGCTGTTTTATCTTCACTGATAGATATATTATTATTTGAAATGACATAACCTAAATAAGTAATTTTTGTTTGAAAAAATTGTGTTTTCGGTAATTTGACAGTTAATCCGTGGTCTCTAATAACAAATAATACTTTCTCTAATTTCTCCATACCTTCATCTAATGTGTTTGATGGAACAATAATGTCATCTAAATAAGGAGTGATACCGAGTGGTCTAAGTGAATTAAAAATTTCAGACATCATTCGCTGAAACTCAGCAGGAGCATTGCATAGTCTGAATGGGGTTCGTAAATATTCATAATGCCCCTCTGGCGTTACAAACGCTGTTTTATGGATAGAGTCAGGGTGCATTGGTATTTGATGGTAACCAGAAGCTAAATCCTTGGTAGAAAAATATTTGTAACCCCCGAGCGAGTCAATGAAGTCCTCTATTATAGGCAGAGGGAATTTGATTTTTTTCGTTATTTTATTTAGGGCTCTGTAATCGACTACCAATCGTTTATCGCCCACTTTTTTGTTAACTAATAGTGCCGGGTTAGCATATTGTGAATTACTTTTTCTCATTATATTAGCAGACAATAACTTATCGATCTGGTTCTTCATAATATCTTTATCTGACTGTGATAGCCTATAGGGCCAAAATGTGATAGGTTTAGAAGTAGTAGTTTCTATAAATGAGGAAGAGCCAAAGTTTTCAAGAATATTATGTAACTTAGTTTTATCAGCCTCACATAAGTCGCCATGATTAACTTCTAATTGAAACAATTGTATATTCTTGGAATATTTAAAAGTTAGTTCACTACCCACTCTATAGTATGAGATATTTTGACTTTCTGTAAAATTACGGCCTATTAGAATAACTATATCTTTGAGGGTACTGTCTGCTACATACAATACAATATATAAGGTACACCCTTCAATTGACACCTTTGCTTGCACATACTCGTTAATTATAGTTACGTTACCAATGAACCCTGAGAGTCACACCTTTTCATCTAACTCCTTAATTTGTAGCTTAAGTTGAATGGCTAAATCTTTTTTTATTAGCGAACAATCACTACCTAAATCTATAAAGGCTTGGAGCGGTTGATTGTTTGTATCAATTGTTTAAAACAAAATAATTTGAATCACTTTTCACAATCATATTTACATTTTCAGTTTTTGTTTTAAGAATTTGTTTAGAATTTATTATTTTTTTGTTTATCGTGTGACTCACAAGCTCTACTAATATGTCCCTTAATTTTACAATTGTTACAAATTTTAAACCGGTGTGGACAATTTATCGCTAGAGTGATGGCCCGTAATCGCACATCTATTGCAGGAAATATCGACTATATTAGTAGCGCTTGCACGATTTGTTGCTTTTTCGTTCTTTATTTCTTTTGTTTTATCAGATATATCCCTAGGCCTAAAATCCCTACTGGTACTAGGTTTATTCTCATTAAATTTACTGAAACGTAAATTATCAGGAAATTTCTGTTGTTTATCAACTTTCAAGGTAGAAAAAACTTTATTACGTAAGTAAGATCCTAATTTATTTAAATCATTAATATTTGATGCCTTTGCTGCTGAAATGATATTTTTGTCACCTATAGCGCCTAGAACTGAAGAAATTTTATCTTCTTCTGAAAAATTGAGTTTTAGGTTATCAATCTTTGCTAAATGCCGAAAAAATTATTCATATAGGGAGCAACCATCCGAAGGTCTGTGATTTGCTACTTCCATAAAAAGTGTATAAGTGTCTCTCCTAGAGTGAAAAGTCTCTAACAATTTAAGTTTCCAATCCTTCCAGCTATAGTTTGGCCACTTTTTATCATTTGAAACTAAACTTTAATACCATATTTTGGCTGTGCCCTGCAGCTTATTTAATGTTTGGTAAATTATTTGATGCTCCGGCCAAGCAAATAATTTAGCGTGATGATCGATTATCTCTATCCAACTATTTACGTTATCCACTAGCGGGTTAAACTCGGGTATAGCATTTGATGTATAATTAGCTTTTTCAGATACTAGCGAAATTGGAAAACCACTTACCCCTGCCTAATTGGTACTGCTCTTGGTCTTTTTTGTTCTTTTTTATTTATTCTTACGTCTCGTACTTATGTTGTCAAAACTTGATGAACTGGAAGAACTCGAGTAACTCGAAGAGCTACTATTCGATGGTGAACGCCTTCTCCGTTTTCCCATTTTAACGTGAGTAACAACCACTTCTGATGTTAGGTGATGACCGAAGGAGCACTAATGTGAAACTACCAAAGTTACTTTAACACAATTTATTTAGAACCGAACTGTTAACTCAATGAAATCTGAACAATAACTGATTAATATATCAATATATTACATTACGGGACTGCCAAAAGATATCGTATCTAACAATTAGTCATCTGTATATAACACTTGCTTCGGCAGCACGATGGTAAACGGCTGGGCGTCTCCTAACACATGGTTTGATAATAATTGATATATTTTATTAATTTGTAAAAATAATTGATGTCATTTCGGATTCAAAAACTGCTATGCATGTTTGTGATAATGTGGATTTATTGTATTTAAATAAAAACTTGTCAATACAAAATTCTGTATTAAAATAAAAGAACCTAACAAAAATTATTAACTTAAACAACACTAAATACAAAAATACTCGAAAAATATAACTTTTTTTACTACTTAAACATCAACGTATTTCCCTGACCTTGTAAACAATCTGTTCTGATTTACTAATTTTCACTGCGTAATCTTGACTTGCAAATGTACCAATCAGGAACAAGGACACACCTTCCCTATCTTTATAAGCACTGCATTTTAAACTGAGATAAACTATAGTTTATATTATAGCATATAATCATAGCTTATATCATTTGTGAACCAACACTGTGGCGTTTCAATATATTCATCAACATCTGTCTATTTTTACTATTCTCATTTTAGCTCATTTTTAAATAAAAGCTTGGTTTAAAAATTTTCTTCGTTTCTTTACGTTTATTTAAACTTAAATTATGTACATAATTGTTTTATTAACATTGGTATTATCAATTGTTGAAAAAATTTTCAAAATAATATTTTGTCAAATTTTTCATGAAAATGTCATCTTGTTACCTTTTAACTTTAGAGAATCCGCTTTTGCATATCTAAAAAGCTGTTATTTTTTTACAAATTAAAATAAAAGTTGAAAACCTCATAAATAGGCCAAAATTGCGATTTTTTAAAAATTCCAACGGGATTATCATTTTTCAATAGTTTTTGAATTTTCTAAATGGGTTTCCCAATTATAAATGGATTTTATAAAAAATTACACAATTTTGCACAAATAACTAAATAAAACACACTACTATGTTTTCTACCACAAAATTGCGACTTTCGACTTACAAAGCTATTATCAAGCAGTGAATCAAAAATGACTGATTTACAATTACATACTGAAATGTAGATGACAATAATAAACTTAATTATGCATATTCAATTATGGGCCTGCCAGCTGTAACTAAAGGTGAATATATAAGATCTAATTGATCGTTTAACAAACTATAATCCTTGATATTATTGTGTTTATGAATTTCCAGAGATTCTAAAATGTTTAACTTAAAGCCTTTTGTTGAGAAATGTAAAATTTCAATGTCGTCTAATTCAGGAAAACTATGGTTGTTTTCGAGGCAGTGGTTCCCGAAAGATGAATCAGTGTTCTGTAACCTATATGATCTAAGATGTTCTAGATACCGTATTTTGAAATTTCTACCGCTTTGCCCTATATAGATACTATTACACTCTGTACATTTTAACTTATAATCTCCAGATTTGTTAAATTCACATGTTGGGTCTTTTGCATTGTATAATATGTTTTATAATTTACTCTGTGATTTAAAAGCTATTTTTAGATTGTGTTTAGAGAGAATATTAGCTATTTTTTTGGATAAATGGCCACAGTAGGTAATTGTTGTGTAAGTAAATTTTGTAATTTCTTTTATTTTTGGATATATTAATTGAAATGTGAATTTTTTCGGGATTTTCTTAATTAACTTTCTAATAACATCTTTACCAAAATTATTTCTAACTCCAATGTCCTCGATTATGTGTAGCTCTTCATTCGGATCAGCCTCAGACAGAGGTAGTGAAAAGGCTCTGTGGATCATCGAGTTGTATGCTGCCATTTTTTGTTGGTGTGGGTGTAATGCGTCGTAAGGAATTGTGGTGCCTGTGAATGTTGGTTTTCGGAAAACTTTAAAAGTATATTGATTATTTATGCGTGACACTGTAAGGTCTAGGAAATTAATTTTATTATCTGACTCTATTTCTAATATAAATTGAATATTCGGGTGTATATTATTATATATAATTAAAAAAATTGTTCATTTGCCTGGTAGTACCGTTGAAACCGGCTTAAACATCATCACCATATCTATCTTTCTTGCCTAACGTAGAATTTAAAATCTCTTTTTCTAAGTGTGTCATAATAATATCCGCTAAGAGAGGACTAAGTGGAGAGCCCATGGGTAAACCTGAGTTTTGTAAGTAGGATTTTTCCCTGAATTGAAAGTACGTTTGTGACAGGCAGATCTCGAAGGCTGAAAAGATTTCGTAAGAGATTATGTGGTTAATTTTGGATGTATCTAAAAGGCTGATGAGGTGTAGACATTCATCCGTCGAGATATTAGAGAACATGTTTTTTACATCGAATGAGACTAAAACAGAATTTTGTGGAGTTTTAATATTCTTTAATTTTTCAACTAATTCCATCGAATTTTTTAGGCTATTGTCTGATGAGAATTTAGTAATATTCTTGAATAAATTATTCAGGGAAATGCTAAGATCTCTGGTTGGACTGTTAATGTACGAAACAACCGGTCGAATGGGGTTTCCTGGTTTGTGATTTTTAATAAGATCATATAGTTTTGGTGCCACTGGGTTCATATTAAATATTCTCCTCTTTTCATATTAAGAACAAATAGCTTTAATATTCGAAAGACCTTGTTTTAATTTACTTTGATAATGTTTTGTCGGGTCGTTTTTTATTTCTGTTATGTCCTCGGACTAGATGAATTCTTGCACTTTATTAACATACTCTATTTTTGGCAAGATAACTGTGGCGTTAGATTTATCTGCTCTGCTGAGTACCAAATTAATTTTTTTTATTTTACGTTTTATAGAATTCACTGTACGTGTCTCTCTTGTTTTGGATGTTAACTTGGTAGATTACAAGTGTTGTTTAATTTGACTTATGGAGATATCAGTATTCTCTTCATGTTTAACTTTATTAATAGCTGACAGACTGTCGATAATATTTTTGTCATTTATATGTGGAGAGTATTTGGGGCCGAACAATTTTCCTAACGCATATATTTTACTAAAAGTTAGCAGGAACGGAGGTATTTAAAGAAATATAGAATAGATGCCTATTTTACTAACTAAAATCAACTATACCCTAAAACGAAGCGATTCCAATAATAATTTCGCCTATGGGCCAAAAATTTATTGTTTTAGCATTTTTTCCTCCCTGCCGTCTAGCCTATATGGCGTCTTTGTTATTTGCAAATATTATAATGAAGTTCATACATCTCGATAACGGTGACTACAAAAATAGCTTATAATTCATCACATGCACCTCCTCTCAAGGTACCTCAAGGTACCGAACGAAAAATGTTTTGCATCGCATTGCCATCTATACCAGAATTTGTAGAGAGATCGTTTTATCCAGAAATTAAAGTCATTTATATATTTTAGTAAACACTTTTCACAGAATTCATATATCTATTTTGGTTATCAAGAAAATGGCACAGGGAATTTTAAGTGAGGCACCATGTGTATGTGGAAACTCATAATTAATGTAACACCGCAGTTGCTATATTAATTTATTATTCATGTTATTAAATATCGGTAAATTTACACCATTTTCATCTCTGGGCACGTTCTCACGACCATTTTAGAATATTTCGAATACGTTGTGCTATCATTAATTATATATCCACTTGTTTTATCGCATCCCTCGGAAAGCATGTAGAGGACGACGGGTACTCGTGTTTTTTTTTGAATTCACTGAAAAGCAAATAAGGCCTATATAAAAGACATATTTTAAACATGAACTTTTGTATTAAACATGTTTTAAAAAACAATGAAATAGGCTTTGGTTCATATACAACATATATGATTATAAACTATAGTTAATTGCTTATATTTCTTTTAGGAATCCACAAGTTTGTTAAGAAAACACCATATCAATAGTTTACGAGATGAAAGTGAATAAGCACATATTACCTAAAAAGTATTTACAGCCGTAAGTAGCAAAATCGATTAAAAATTCACAGATCTTGCATCTGTCGCAAGTATCTTAAGCGTATTAAAAACATCAGATGCAACTATACTGCTCTTGGAGTCCAAGGATGGATGGCTAGGATGATAGGTATTTTCAGCATTTGCAGTAGGTACCATTAGCGATTAGTGATAAAATACAAAAAATAAAAACTTTTATCAAATTTATTAATACCACTTGGGTTCATTGTAATTAGACCCATGTTTATTGATATATTTTTTTTTAGATTAACCCAGCTATCATCTGTCAAATTTTGTCATAAATCTTGTAGAACATACTGTATAGTGCTTTTCTACTGTACTGTTTTATATCATACTTAGATGTGTTTGATAATTTTATTTACGTAATTTTAAATATATTTGTCCATACGATCGAATTAAGCTAGTCCATGTTTTATTGGGTTATTTTGTTTTCTTAATGTTAATTTGCAAGTGACGGTGTTCTGTAAGAAATAACGCAAGTTATGCAAACTAAGTGATATACGATATGGCAGTGTCGGCATGTATCACGTGAGACCATTAAGTTTAGGAGTGTTTATGTTTATATCTTAGTTTCGAGATACTGCTTGGATTGTTATTGAAACGTGATATCCCTAATAGCATGGCGTTGAGGGAACGGTACGGTTACAAGGCCGGTGCAGCAGCCTAGACAGATCTGTCGCTCTCGACACATTTTTCGTAAGATGGGTCCTATATCATGCGCCCAGAAATATTTTCAATACTAAAAAAAATAGTGTAAAACAATGTTGACTAGTTTGTATGAAAGAATGGTGATTAGTTGAGCAAACCTTTCATTTTTGACGTTGACTATTAAAGTATATGAAGCGAAGAACAACCAAGTATCTCAGACGGAAATGTTGGACGCCGATTCAAACAAACACTTGTTGATATTAGTGAAAAGGCCAAAAGGAGGAAAACTCAGATATTGACATCAATATATGAATAAGTTCAGTGTTTTTGGCGTGAACAAAACTTAAGAAGGTGGTAAATTTCTTCAAGTAGTCTTGTCGTTGCCGTCTGAGATTGTTTCTGTACTAAAAGAACTTAACGCTAAATCAAAGGAAATTCCTTCTCCTTAGTGGAAAAAATCGCCGCCTAAGGAATCACTACTTCCACATCCAGATCAGAAAAACATCTTGACTATATTTGCACTCTAGTATGTGAAAATGATTGGTCATAGAATTTTAATAAAACGGCGTTGCCGAATGCCAGCCGAGCCTCCAGGCTTCCACTATATTATACAAATACCATACTCTAATAACTTTTGGAATAACAATTTATTTTTAAATCACTGGTTTTCGAGATATTTAAGGAAAATATATTATACATGATACAATGAATCAATATTGGTTGCTTATACGGGAAGCTGAATAAAAAAACTCGTTCAAGGCAACTACCGCGAGGATAGTGTCCCAGCCGTCCAATCTCCTAATTGAATGGTCCAAAAAAGTTTTTATTTTAATAGCAGTGACCGGTTGAGAAAAATTTAAAAAGATAATAAAGCGGTTATGTTGTTATATATAAAGACATTTATTATTATTACATTTCCAAGTCATCATCAATGGGACGCGTTGACAAAGTCTCTCCAATTTTTAAATTATCGATGCAAATTTTCCTTTTAATTCTTGAATGTACCGTTTAGATAATACTTTCCGATTTCTCGAGGTGGAATATTTTGCTCTTATATTTCCCATAAATATAGGTATATACCATAAAATTGAAGAGAATGACAATAAGTATAACTACGGAACCGTATTATGCATTTGTCCAACCGAATTTTTTTATTTACTAAATTTACAATTTTCCCTTCGCTAGACTCACTTCATTTCTACTTGCTTTTTTATAGCTAGACGGTTAATTATTCCAAGTAATTTTATGTTCAAAAGTATTAATAGTTTCGTCATTAAATAAATAAATACTAAGATACAGCGAAGTTAAATTTCATTAGCTACCACAGGCATATGAAATTTCAGGTGACACGTAAATTCAAGCTATTAATAAACTGGTGTTAAAGCAGATGTCACGCGAATCGAACAGGTCAGTTTTACCTTGACTAAACTTGTTCACAATACCATCAGGGTGAAAAATGCAAATAAGGGAACTTACTGGCCTCTGGATGTGTGCAGGAGAAGCGTGACGAGGGTCGAAGCTCCCGGACAGGTACAATTGTTGGCGAGTAAAGCATACTTGAATTCATCTTCACAGACGACAAATTCAGCAAACTTGACGTGTAGTTTGTTCTCGGGGCGGAAGATTTGCACGTATTGAGCGACACTTGGCGCGAAATCTTTCACGGCCCATGAACGGAGAATCGTATGTTCATCCTGAAAGAAATAAAGGTAGCTAAATTATTATATTATACTGGGATAAAACACTAAAAATTTGACACATATAACAATTTGGCATCTTGAAACACTATTGTTATACGACAACGAGAATCTTAGATTCATTATAAGGTGTTTCTGCTTCTGTTTAAGATATATATTTCACTATACGATGGTAAACAAAACAGCAATTTTTTCAAGAATACTTTAGAGATGTTAGAGTTGTTAGGCAGCAAATAGGTAAAAGGCAATTAAATGTCTGTCGAATAAAACGCGGTAAGCACAGGTTTATCAGTAAGTTAAATTAGTTTGTTGATTCTTTCTGATTAACTTAAAAAAATATTGTTTATTAAAAATATTACTTATGTGTTTCAAGAAACAGCCAGTTTAGAAGCATTCAAACAATTTATTTGTTAATTGTTTAAAGATACATAGATGACTCGCGCAAACAAAATTCTCTAATCTCAAAAAATTATATGATTAAGTAAATACTTAAGTTAAGCCATATATTTGCTATATTCGATTACATGTTGGTTAAAACACAAAATTTATATAATTATAATTCAACAATTTAAAATCCATATTGTTTTCGAATGTCAAAAGTGTGGTGTTCGAAGATTATCTCCTTTTCTAGTACCATAGTCATGTACTCCAGCATTTGTTGTAAATTGAATCTTATTTTTATAAATTTCTAATGGCGTCACATAAATATATGAAGACGGAAGAAGCATTATTTTTACATTTTTAAAAACAGGCTTTCAGTGATCTCTGATGGTCACTATTCTGACAGCTGGTTTTTGTAGACGGAAAATTTTATCTGCGTAAGAAAATTTACCCCACAGCAATGTACCTTAATTAACATGTGAATGGAATAGCGCAAAACTGCTCATTCTCAGAGTCCCAATTGATAATCTTGTAAGATTAAGTAAAACAGATACAGATCCGGATAGTTTCTGACTTAGTTTTGTGACGTGAGAAGACCAATTTACCGAGCAGTTTTGGACTATTTCCTTTAGTTACATTATGCTTGGTAGGAAAGACTAGATTTTGAGTCTTTTCTTCATTGAGTTTCAAATTGTTATGGAATATGTCCAACAGAGGTACTCCGTGTATAACTTACCTATAATCGGAAAAATTATGTTTTATACATACGGTTTGTTTTCTATTCGACAAATATTATCTAAAAGATGTTTGAGATAAACCCCTAGTTCTCTAACAGTATAACTTGTCTAACAGAATATCGTGTGAAACACAGTCAAGAGCCCAAAAGTCGCATAATATAATTGATACTAGTTCGCCACTCTCAAGAACATTGACTATGTCGCCAACTACCTTGGAAACTGTTTGGGATGTGCTACATTTTCTTTTGAATCCAAACTGACGGTATTAATTAAAGTTCTATTAAGAAAAGTAAGGTTAAAAGGAAATGAATATGTTTAAGTAGAAATATTGTTTAATTTCCTTGACTGAAGATATAATCGGACACCTGGTAACATTTTTCTAGTGTTGAGACATTGTTATTTATTGCATCAGGAGAATTTACTGCACCAATTTTAATTTTACTACCGAATCCATCAACCGGAAATGATTCTGTTGATATAATAGCATGCGATTGAAATTAGTAAATGTTATTACATTCATTCATCGTTCATAAAATTTATGAATAGGTCGCAATTTCACAGAATAATTTGTTACAAACTTTGTATGTAAAAGTTTCTGACACGTCACTTATCCTCGCCTAAGTATCAATTAAACTATTATAACCTTCTATCAAATAGCATGTATTACCCAATAAAGAATTTTGATAATAATGTTTAATACAAAATGAATATTAAAAAATTTTGGAAAAATGTTCAATTTTTTTCTTTAGAAATAATAAAATTTCGCCGTCGCGTCGTCGCCCGTCTCATTAAAGCTTATTACCTAATACTGATGTTTAAATCAGTTAAAAAAAACACTCTTTTTAAACAAACTTTAAGTCAGTACCTCTAATTTATTTTATCGGCCTCATTAGTGATGGAGTGATGGTGGAGGGAATGAAAATTATTATAAAAATATCTGAGGCCTTGGCTGCTAGTATATACACCAAATTCTAAGTTTCTGGACTTACCAACTTGCTTTACTTGTTTTCCCCTATTTAACCCTGTTTAACCCCCAACCCTTCAACGGAATCATCTCAAAATATAATCCAATTCCAGATGCAGTAATAATACATACGTGTACCAAATTACAAGTGAATATTTCAATTTCGTTATATCAAATATCATCAAAAAATATGAGACCTTGATTTCTAGTACATAAACAAAATTCCAAGTTTCTGTACTTTTACCAGCTTGCTTTATTTATTTCCCCTATTTACCCCTATTTAACCCTTCACCTGAACTAGCGCAAAATATAGTCGAGTTCCAGAACTCGACATGATGTATTCATGTACCAAATTTCAAGACAATATCTTAAACCGTTCCTGAGAAAACGTGCGCACAAACCGACAGACAGACAGAGAATTTTTTTCTCGCTTAAATTTAAAATCTCGACGTTCTATGACATTCTAAGCTTATTTCAACTAAAAAAAATTATTGATTGTATTTTCAGGGCGGACTTTACAAATTACAAATAATTTTTTACTTTCAGCATGTTTTTTTAAATAAAAGCTTTATTTTGAATTTTTTTTTGTACATAATTTCTTTCTTAATTAAACTTCATCGCCAACCCCAATCATCGTGTCTCTCTTCTGAACTCTCTGCAATTTGTACGAGATTGAAAAAATACATTTTTTTATAAACATTTTTTAATCGACACGTATTTTAAATTGCACGATTTTCGCAGAGGTTCCACTAGTATATTTTAATTTCATTGATAATATTATAATAAAAATTTAACTTGACTATGCCGTACTAATTACTGATGTAAACGTTTAAATTAATAAAAGTGATAAAGGATATATACGGATGTATTTAAATATTTAAGATTATCCTCAGATTACGTCGAAAATAAACCACGCCTCGTGGTTACTGTGTTATTAATGAATTTCAAAACAAGTATTAAATGCCAATCTCAATAAGTTCATCATTAATCTTTGAGTAGTGAGATACGTTGTACATAATCTGACATTGTCGCTTAATATAGATTTATCATCTTACAAAGTGCCATCTAATCTTTCATAGTCCTAAGATATGAAACCACGGAAGCATTGGTCTAATTTATGATTATAAAATTTAGATTATATAAGAAAATAATATTAGAAAGTCAAAAATATAAAAATTGAATAAATTGAGATTAACTATTTTAAACAAAAATATTTCTGAATACGCTAATACGCACTCCTCTTTAATAGTAGCAGACATTTTTTGAGGACTGTCAATTTCTAAAACTATAATTCATTGCTAGGCAATGATTTTATTGTATCTTTTCAGCAAGGTTCGAATAATATACAGTGGACTTTCAAGAACTGGACAAAATTCAAATTTCGTTGTAATTGATTATAATTGATTATTTGATATTTTCGAAGTAGCTGACACTGAATTCGATATCAAAATTTAAAAACTAAAAATGACGAATGTAATAAGCCTGTCATTATTGCAATTTTTTTTCCGGTTTACATGGCATTTGGTACATGAAGACATCAGTATTCTCCGGTAACGACTCGTAAGTTAGAACTTAAAATTCAAAATGGCAAATATTTTCTTGCTAAGTAGACGTGAAGATAAAAAACCCCTAAAAAAGAGGTAAAAATTGAAAAAAAATCACAGGTTTTAGCGATTGTAGGATTTTTAAAACGGGAAACACTAATTGTCTATATATGCTTGATATTTATATAAAGTATATTCAGGGAAACAGGGAGTATTAAAAAATTTTGGAATTATATTAAGATGTTAATGCTAATGAAAAGAGTATTTCCTCTACAACGATTAGTAACAATGTAGAAAGCACTGTTGGCACAAATGTGGCAAACCTGTTTGCAAGTAATTTTAAAAACTACTATAATAGCAAAAGTAACAAGAAAGTTAGTCTGCATTCAGAACATCTAATAATATTAATGGGGTCAATATATCCGTTGAAATTTTATGTGACATTTTAGCTAACCTAAAGACAGACAAGGGCTCTGGAGCAGATTGTTATTGCTATTGAAATCATGTAGACTCACCCTATCAATTTCGCTATAAGTGCTTTTTTATAAATCGCTAACCACTCGAGTCGTTCTAGATAAATGAAAACAGGTTTCTCCTATTTTCAAATCAGAAAATAAATCCAACCCGGCAAATTATCGCTCAACAACAATTATTTCAGCAACTCCAAAAGTATTAGAAAAGATAGTTACAAACTTCTTTACGTCTCAGCTTAAAAATGTTATCATTAACGAACAGTGCGGGTTTCAGTCGGATAACTCTACTGCAGCATGATCATGCAACATGATCTTACTTGTAAATTATGCCCAAATTCCATGGAAGCGGGTGATCAGGTACATGCAATATATACGGATTTTAGTTAGGCTTTAGATAAGGTAAACATAGAACTGTTAATCCAAAAGCTGTCCAGGGTGGCGATTGGTGGTATGTTCCTGGAGTGATTATCCCCGTAGGTACTTATTAAATAGCTGTCACCGGGTGAGAATCAATGAGCACTTATCAAACAAGTTCACACCTACCTCTGGTGTGCCTCAAGGCTCTCACCTGGGATCATTATTATTTAATATGTTCATTAATGATATCTATGAATGCCTTAAGAAATTCTGTCACATATTATTATTCGCTGATGATTTAAATATGTATTCATGGGTATCTGATTTACATGATCGCCAAAGAATTCAAGAAGACTTCGACAAATTCACTGCTTAGTGTCATGTGAATGATATGACATTGAATGAATAAATATCATTTTTATTAAAAAGGAAAAGTAAATAGAGGTATTCATGTTATATATCAACTTAATGGCCATGGTCTCCATGAAACCAATCAAGTAAGTGACCTTGCAGTTATACTTGATCCTATATTAAATTTTAATAGTAACATCGATCATGTAATCTCAAAAGCTAATACAATGTTACATATTTCACGCGTGGAACATGTACAGCATAAATTTCTGAAACAAGCATGCTACAAACTCATGCTGTAAGTGATTCACTTGGATTAATGCTGCCATATATCCCAACTTGCCCATCCTTAACCAGCGAC
Source organism: Stenurella melanura (assembly GCA_963583905.1). Lineage (NCBI taxonomy): Eukaryota > Metazoa > Arthropoda > Insecta > Coleoptera > Cerambycidae > Stenurella > Stenurella melanura. The sequence continues at coordinate 204,363,283 of OY757309.1, forward strand.
GTATTTTCTACAAATTAAGCTTCATTTATAAATTAATGAACAACCTGATCAATTCACCTATCTGTTGTCTGATCTGAAATTAATATTGATGTACCTCCTAGGAACACCAGGAACGCACTCATTTTTAACACATTTCACAGAACCTCGTACGGAACTCATACAAATCTGAATAGAACGATAAATAACCTACTACAGCGTGAAACTAAAGAAACGGACAAAATTCACATCTTTGGTATGTGTCATTTGTCAAAAAAATCCTCGAACATGTCGATTTTAGTATTGCAAATGCTATATTTTGTCACTATACCAAAAGTTATGACGTCATTAGTTTTTGAGTTATGACGTCATTACAATTTTTTTTAATGGAAACAGCCATTTTTGTTTACTGTTTTTGGTGGTATATTCCTTTAGCTTTCTGGTGATATGAAAAAAAATTCACATTGCCTAAACCGTTCTTTTGGAAAAAACATTTTTATTGATTGATAATATACATAAGTAATTGTGAAAAAAATCACCTCCAATGCTCGAATTGCGACTCTCCAACCATTTGGCATTGACCAAGACGAGTGTAGACATTTTGAACGCTATTCTGAATCATCTCATGGGCAATTCGTCTTATCTCCAAGCCAATTCTGCCTTTCAATTCTTCTATGGTATCCGGTCTGTTAAAATTCACCTTTGACTTTAAGTAACCCCAAAGAAAAAAGTCTGAGGGGGTTAAATCCGGCGAACGCGTGGGCCACTCAATCGGACGTCGACGACCTCTCCACCTTCCAGTAAAAGTGTCATCTAAAAACTGACGCATCCTGATAGGGAAAGTTATCAATCGGAGACTACCCTGTATATCTGTTATTGTATGAAAAAACTAATTATTTTTTTGCATTAAAAATAATTTTGCTAGCATCATAAGTTACATGATATCACTGGATTTTTCATTGACGTCCTGGGTGAACTACATAGATTATATGAATTTATTCAGAAACTACGCCATCATTGTCCCATTTCCAGGAAAATTAAGTTATACGAAAAATTTTATCAGGTCTGTTTTATGTGGAATTAAAGGTACTACATGTTTCATAATTGTCTCCATTTTGATGTATCATGGTATTCTAAGATTTTACTCAGGACATCCAAATGAAAGTCTTATTAAATTTTCAACACCTTCCACTAACTTATTATTTGACTGAGCTACAAGTAGAGTTGAGTTGTACGACAACTGACGGTTTCTTATTAATTAATTTAATTAAAGATTTTTTTTCCTCTAACTTTTTGGCCTTGGAAACTTGTCCTTTAGCCATTAATTAAAGATAATTTAAAAGAAATCGAACTGGTGTGCCATCGATTCGATGAAGTTTTCTATTATATTTTCTGTTAAATCACAGAGAAAATTTTGGTAGTGTTATGACGTAGACTCTTGTGGCGTGGCAGATTGAACTATAATAGATTATAATTATGTTATGTACTACTTAATAAATTTTGGATGGCTCGAAGAAAAATTACATTACATGAAATTGACTAAGCGCTGTAAGCTTAGGAACACAATGCAAATCGAAATTGTTATCACCGTCATTATGTTATTGTATAAGTAGATAGAATTTCTTTAAATAGACGAATAACTTAACCAAAGCTTCAAATTTTGCCGGTAAACAAAACAGATTTTAACAGATTTCAAGCGATATTGTAACGCACCCCCCCCCACCCCTATTATTTTCGTGTTAAATTCTGATTTGATTATAATATCAGTTACCCTCCCCTCTCCCCTAAATGTCTAATTATTAAAACAATTAAACTAATTTGGCTGTGTGATCGTCTAGTTTAGTGGTAGGACTCAAATTTACGTTTGTGATTTGTAGTTTATTGTTACCATAGTTCTTTTTCTAGGTTTGATATTACTGGTTCTTATTTATTTATTGAATTGAGAATTAACTATTTATTATGACATTTAATGATTCGTTCTTTACTCTAAATATTGCTATTAATTTATTTGGCAAAGTTCTAATTATAGTTCTTTATTTCATTGTTCAAATTAAATACTGAATATTGTTTTGGCACTTGTTTATTTAATTGATAAAATAATTAAATAATTTTATAATACCCTGTATAAAGTTCAAACTCTAAGTTATTCTTTTTATACGGAATTATTTATTTTATCTTTTATGTTTACTTTTGTTTAAGTTTATCTCATATTTTAGATTTCATTTTTATTCACTTGTAATGCTCAAGTAAACCTTATGTTTACTTATATTATTTTAAATATTCGTTTTATTTAAGCACAAGTAAATCTTATATTTACTTGGCTAGTTTTTCTGGTAATTATGCACTTTATTTTCAATTTCTGGTAAAGGTAAAAGAATTAAAAACAAGTAACGTTTTTATACGTATAATCAGACAATTGTCAGAAAGTATCATTTATAAAAATATTGGTGTGGCAATGGCCAGAAAATAGTTGCTTACATATAAATCAAAATGTGAGTAATTTAACCACAAATTTATATTACAGCAACAGATTTCGTTGGGACAACAGTCACGTGTAAGTTTATCGAATGGTCAAATAAACAACTCCAATAATCACTAAAAATAATAATGATTATAACGAGAATCCTCGTTCAAAACTGAAGTGAAAGAATGTTGATTTCGGAACATGTAAAGTTCATACTTGGGTGGCGAAATCTCGCAATAGTTTATTTAATTGAATGCACGGCAAGTTGAAATCTCAAGTAATTGCCCATTCAAACATAGTTTGATTGCGAAGCGTAGAATTATGTGATCTGATCAATAAACTTGATACAGAACCAGCCTATTGGCTACCAATTGGTTTTTGTGTTGCGTAGATTGTAAATTGTTCAAACAATTGAATGAACAAGCAATTTATATCAATTTCAACTCGCCCATGACATAAATATGTCATCGTGAATGAATAAAAGGTAAAAACACCCAGTACAAAGTTTAACATGTGATAATATTTAAAATGATAATTATGTTAAACTAGCAGGGGGCAAATCACAGGCCTTATTAGTGGATGACCCACAAAAGTCCAGTGACAACATCCCTACCAGTAGGACATAAATAAACCGGCAGGTCCGAACAGCTGTAAAACTCTTCGTACCATCAAATATTGTAGAAGTTCATTGACCACACGACAAAACAAACCGCAACAGAAATTGTTTACCAACAAAAATCTGCCGCTGTTGAAAAGTAAATATTTTACAAGTTATTGTTTTAAATAGGACATGATGAACATAGTCTGAAATTCAGCAAACAGCTAATTAAAATAAAATTAACATTATAGAAATTTTCTACATAATAAAATTCTAACCAGTCCAAGTGCCACAGTAAAAAGACCCCCTCGCGATTCCGAGTATCCGAAATATAGAATCAATTTGTTAATTGTTTAAAGCTATAATGAAGTAAAATGGTCCCGACTTGAAATTATTAAGTTCGCGTAAAACTAAATGAAAATACTGAAAAACCAAATAATCATATTGATTTACCTGGTACTTGATAGACCGCTAAATGACCGTGGTCATTTGGGGTGTTATCTCGCGGCTCACTCATGTCCAGCGAGTCGTAGCTGGACGGCGGGGTTTTATTAGTTCTGGACATCGTCCCCTCGAGTTGTACTAATCTGGTACGACTCCAGCAATGCAATAATGGTGCGGTCTTCTCGCAAGTTACTTGACCAGTGGTCAGCAGCGGTCAGTTGCAGTGAGAGGATTAATTATCCCACTCAGACTCAAAGAGACTGAGGATTAATTATCACTCTACTTATTGAAGTAAGGGCAGGCTTCGGAATCGGCTTGACCAGTGTATGGCGGTCAGCTAGTATATGGATAATTATCAGACTCGTTTCCGAGGATTAATTATCATTCAGAATGGTGGTCAGCAAGTAAAGCATTGATAATTATCAGACTCGTATTAGAGGATTAATTATCATTCGTAGTAGCGGTCTCAAAGAAGTGACCCTTGTACAAACTTCTCGCGGGTATTTATACCCGAAAGAACGATGACGTTACACACAAAACTGCGTAGTTTTTGGTATCGTTCTCACGGAAAACCGAGCCATCTGTGCCTATGCCTTATCTTTGTTTAGGTTAACATCGTAAAATTTTAAGTGTATGCACCTCTTCGAGCTGGCCTTTACACTAAGTTTTGTACGTTTTAGGAAGACTTAAAGAATATTAAAACTATATGAATCGGACAAATTCTAAAACATTTATGTTCTAGCATGAAAATCGGGGTAAAATATTATTAGTTACGTACCGGGTGATATTTAATCGCGTGTCGAATTATACAGAATTTCAGAATTACGTAAATTTGGATTAATAGAAGCGGAAATAAATTTTTAAATTAATACACAGGGTGTGGTTTTCTTCAATATTTATATCGTAACGTGCGAATATGTTAAGTGTCTTGCATAACTCATTATGGCAGCTTGTTGAAGAAGTTGTTGGTTCTACTATTAAACAGCATATTGATTTTCTTGTGGAACTCTTTAGGCAGAAGTTCGCATAACTTAAATTACTTTCAACGTGCGCGCTGTTTAGTGAAGTTTCGACTTTGGTCTACCATATTGTTTCACAAACTATTTAACCTGGTGCCAAATCGACTTATTATTAAGTACTCTAGTCATGTAGGATCTTATTAACAAAACATTGTCTTAGTAAATAATTCTATATAACAATAAGAAATATATTAGTACAATAGTTTAACAATAATATCCAATAGTAATATATCTATTTTAATTACTGCATAATATAATACTTATAATTCCACCATTTAGATGCCACAAGCAATACCGAAGTTATATAAATCATGCAATTATGCCATATTAGAACAGATACATGGACTACGAAATAAATGTATGAAGAGTAAATACTTTCCGTGTATAATTCCGTCAAATTATTTATTACTTCAGGCGGATACTGAAAAGTTAACTGAAATAATATTAATAATAAGTTACTGATGTGACAAATAAACCGCAACATTTTTATACGAGACACTAGTATTTCCATCTAGCTCAAATTTATTAACTGATAGTCTACGGAGGAAAGGTACAAAAACACGTAATACTTTCTTACTTCTCGAGAAGTTGTACTTTCAATATTTGCTCTTCAATACTGCGTCCTTTAACAAAGCCTGCTTGATCAGGAGGTATTTGCCAACAATCTGTAGTTATCTCAGATACACATTTTTTATGTAATATGATGTTACTGGAATATTTATATAAAGTAAACTAAATAATGTTTTTGCAGAATCCGCTGTGTATGGACAGAGTAATACTTGACACAGTTATTTAATGTATTCTTCGTAAATACGTGCAAAGTTTATATTCGTGTTAATACTTAATATTACAATTTTTTAAATATTTTTTGTAATTACTTCCACATCCACGTAGTGGATTGGAAGTATAGTAATCGCAAAAAAATTTTCAAAAATTTTTATTCGTGAAATAGGTTTAGAATGTCATGAAACGTCGAGATTTTAAATTTGATCGAAAAAAAAAATTTCTGTCTGTCGGTCTGTCTGTCTGTCTGTAACTTTTTTTTTGTCCGCAGGTTTTCTCCAAAACGGTTTAAGATATTGACTTGAAATTTTGTACACGTATATATTATAACGAGATCTGGAACTGGATTGTTTTTTGAGGATATCCGGTGAAGGGTTGGGGGTTAAATAGGGGTAAATATGGGAAAATAAGTAAAGCAAGCTTGTAAGAGTACAGAAACTTGAAATTCGGTGTATGTACTAGAAGTTAAGGACTCAGATTTTTTTATAATATTTTTTGACCCCCACCACCCCTACCCCATTAATAGGGTTGATAAAATAAAGTTGAGATATTCATTTGAAATTTCATACACGTATGTATTATAACGACGTCTGGAATTAGATTATATTTTGAGATGATTCTGTTGAAGGGATGGGGGTTAATTTGGGGTAAATATAATTAAAACAAGTTGGTAAGCGTACAGAAACATGAAATTCGGTGTATGTACTGGAAGCCAAAGCGTCAGATTTTTTTATAATATTTTTCAACCCCCACCACCCCTACTCCAATATGAAGAGGGTTGATAAAATAAAATTGAGATATTCATTTGAAATTTGGTACACGTATGTATTATAACGACACCTGGAACTAGATTATAATTTGAGATGATTCCATTGAAGGATTGGGGGTTAAATAGGGGTAAATAGGGGTAAATAGGGGAAAATAAGTAAAGCAAGCTGGTAAGACTACAGTAACTTGAAATTCGGTGTAAGTACTAGAAGCCAAGGTCCCAGATTATTTATAATATTTTTCAACCCCCACCACCCCTACTTCATTATTAAAAGGGTTGATAAAATAAAATTGAGATATTCATTTAAAATTTGGTACACGTATGAATTAAAACGACATCTGGAACTAGATTGTATTTTGAGATGATTCCGTTGAAGGGTTGGGGGTTATTTAGGGGTAAATAGGGGGAAATAAGTAAAACAAACTGGTATGAGTACCGAAACTTGAAATTCGGTGTATGTACTAGCCAAGGCCTCAGATTTTTTAATAATATATTTCAGCCCCCCCTCCAATATGAAAAGGGTTGATAAATTAAAATTAAGATATTCATTTGAAATTTAGTACGCATATGTATTATAACGACATCTGGAACTAAATTATATTTTGAGATGATTCCATTGAAGGGTTGGGGGTTAAATAGGGGTAAATAGGGGAAAATAAGTAAAGCACGCTGGTAAGACTATAGAAACTGGAAGTTCGGTGTATGTACTAGAAGCCAAGGTCTCAGAATATTTATAATATTTTTCAACCCTATTTAACCCCCAAACCTTCAATGGAATCATCTCAAAATATAATCTAGTTCCAGATGTCGTTATCATTCATACGTGTACCAAATTTCAAATGAATATCTCAATTTTATTTTATCGACCCTTTTAATACTTCATTATTAAAAGGGTTGATAAAATAAAATTGAGATATTCATTTGAAATTTGGTACACGTATGAATGATAACGACATCTGGAACTAGATTATATTTTGAGATGATTCCATTGAAGGTTTGGGGGTTAAATAGGGGTATATAGAGGAAAATAAGTAAAGCAAGCTGGTAAAAGTACAGAAATTTGGAATTTGGTGTATATACTAGTAGCGAAGGTCTCAGGTTTTTTATTAGTATTTTCCATCTCCCCACCACCCCCACTCCCTTATTAAAAGAGTTTATAAAATTAAATTTAAATTTTCACTTGAAATTTGGTACATTTATGTATTATAGCTATATCTGAAACTAGATTATATTTTGATATGATTGCGTTGAAGGAGTGGGAGTAAGTAGAGGTAAATAGGGAAAAATAAGTAAAGCAAGCTGGTAAGAGTACTGCAACTTGAAATTAGGTGTATGTCCTAGATGCCAAGGCCTCAGATTTTTTCATACTATTTTTCAATACTTCCACCACCTACATTATTAAAGGGGTTGATAAAATAAAATTGAGATATTCAATTGTAATTTGGTAGACGTATGTATTATAACATCTGGAACTAGATTATATTTTGGGATGATTCCGTAGAAGGGTTGGAGTTAATAGGAGTAGGGAAAAATAGGTAAATCAAGCTGGTAAGAGTACAGAAATTTGGGATTCGGTGTACATACTAGAAACCAAGGCCTCAGATTTCTTTCTAATATTTTTCAAACTCCACCACCTCCGCTTCATTATTAATGGGATTGATAACATCAAATGGAGATATTCACTTGAAAGTTAGTACACGTATGTATTGTAGTGACATCCGATTGAGATGACTCCATTAAAGGGGTGGGAGGTGGTAGATTGCGAATAGTGGAAAATAAGTAGGGTAAACTAGAATCTTCATTTTTAACGAATATGGTAGAAACCAACCCCTCAAACTTTTCTATGACATCTGCCCCAAATATTATTAAAATTCTATGACCAATAATTTCCACATACTAGAGTGCAAATATAGTCAAGATATTTCCTTTAAAGTGACTTGGATGAAGAATTTGGATGTGGAAGTAGTGATTCCTTAGGCAGCGGTTTTTTGCTTTAAATGTGTACATGACTTATAATAAACATATTTTAAACAGGTTGCTGTATTTTAAATGTATACAAGGCTTCTTTTAACGCATTTTGTTTTAAACATGTTGACCGTAGTAGCATAACAAACATAATGTATTAAACAGGAGCAATATGTAAATAAAAAAAACTGTTTTAATATTAATACAGCATTATGCCGGAGCGGTCGTGTAAATTCAAGTTTAAACACAAGATTTTCTTTTGCTTAAAATACGTTATTTTTTTATTTATGACAGTTAGGATAATCAAACTGGAAGAATTTCTAAAGGTAACTGCCATTAGAAAAAAAATACCGCTGCCTAAGGAATCACGACTTCCACATCCAGATTTCCCTTCCAAGTCTCTTTAAAGGTAAACTTATTGACTATATTTGCACTTTAGTATGCGGAAATAATTGGTCATAGAATGTTAATAATATTAGGGACAGATGTCACAAAAGAATTTACAGAAGTTACAATTTAACAAGCTTCGTTAATACATTGAAAATGAACTTGGCTAACTTTCAAGCCTGACATGATATTTACAAAATCTGCAAATGTACAGGAGACAGAAATAAAGAAAAGTTTAATATTACATTAATATTACACGAAAAATGGTGTTCGTAAAAATGCAAGAACATTAATCTAAGTATTAAAATTTATCAAACACAAGTTTTACAAAAACGACTCTAGATGTCGAGACGTAAAAATGCAAGAACATGAATTTAGACATCAATATTAATGAAATACAAGTTTTATAGAAACAACGCAAGGCGTCGGTCGGCGTCTAGACGTGAAGATACAAAAAAATGAATCTAGATAACAAAATTTATCAAATTCAGAAGTTTTACAAAAGCGACACTAGGCGTCGGTCGGCGCCGAGATGAAAAATGGAAGAATATGAATCTAGGCATCAAAATTTATCAAATTCAGAAGTTATACAAAAACAACGCTGGGCGTCGGTCGATGTCGAGACATAAAAATTCAATAATATGAATCTAGGAATCAAAATTTATCAAATACACGAGTTTTACATAAACGACGCTAGGCGTCGGTCGGCGTCGAGACGTAAAATTGCAAGGACATAGATTTAGATATCAATATTTATCAAGTACGCAATTTTTACGAAACGACGCTAAGATTAGTCAGCGTCGAGACTTAAAAATGCAAGAATAAGAATCTAGGTATCAAAATTTATCAAATACCTACACGAGTTTAACAAAAACGACGCTAGGCGTCGGTCGGCGTCGAGACGTAAAATTGTAAGAACATTGACTTATATATCAAAATTTATCAAATACACAAGTTTTATAAAAACGGCGCTATGAGTCCGTCAGCGTCGAGACGTAAAAATGCAAGAATATGGTTCTAGGTATTAAAATTTATCAAATTCAAAATCAAATTTGGATCTTTCAAAAAGCATGCGATGTAACAGCACCGAACGCTTTCGTGTCCAAAAAAATAGCCGAATTTCCAAGCGCTATACAAATCGCTACTGGAGCCCCGTATTACCGTTACATCTTTCATTTGTTAAATATTCCCAATGTTAAAAATTAAGGTATTGGTTTCTAGCACATGCGCCAAAAATGAAGTTTCTGGACTCTTACTTGCTTGCTCTACTGATTTTTCCCAAGTATACACGCCCCTCCACCCCTTCAACAAAAAATACATACGTGTACCAAATTTCAAGTTAGTTTCATCAACCCCATTATTAATGGAGTGGTGGTGATGGGAGAGTTGAAAAATATTATAAAGAAATCCGAAGGCTTGGCTTCTAGTATACACACCAAACCTTAAGTTTTTATACTCTACACAGCTTGCGTTACTCATTTTCCTCTATTTACCTATAATTGCATCCCCACCCCTTCAACGGAATCATCTCAAAATATATTTAGTTCCAGGTGTCGCTATAATACATACGTGTACCAAACTTCAAGTAAATATCTCAATATTATTTTATCAACCCCTTTAAAATGGAGTGGGGGTGGTGGGGGGTTGAAAAATATTATAAAAAAGTCTGAGGCCCTGGTTTCGAGTACACACACCGATTTCAAATTTCTGTACTCTTACCAACTTGTTTTACTTACTTTCCCCTATTTATCCCTATTTAACCCCCAACCCTTCAACGGAATAATCCAAAAATATAAATTAGTTCCAGATGTCATTATAATATATGCGTATACCAAATTTCAAGTGAATATCTCAATTTTATTTTATCAACCCCTTTAATAATGAAGACGGGGGGTGGTGGGGTGATGGAAAATATCATAAAAAAATTGGGGTCTTGACTTCTAGTATATATACATCTAATTTTAAGTTTCTGTACTCTTACCAGTTTGTTTCACGTATTTCCCACTATTTACCTATTTACCCCCCAACCTTTCACCAGATATGTTCAAAAAACCATTCAGTTCAAGATCTCATTATAATATATATGTGTACAAAATTTCAAGTCAATATCTTAAACTGTTCCGGAGAAAACGTGCGGAAAAAAAATTACAGACCCACAGACAGAAAATTTCTTTCACTCAAATTTAAGATCTCGACGTTTCATGACATTCTAAGCCTATTTCAAGAAAAAAAAAATTTGACATTTTTTTTACGATTTCTATTCTTCCAATCCACTACGTGGATATAGAAGTAAAACAGCAGGATTATATTCAATACATGTGAAATATCAATTTTCAGAAGAGCGCATCCAAAACAATGTTGCAGAAACAAAATGGCGGACGTTTTACGTACAAAAAAAAGTCGGTTTCTGTCGTCTATCTGCGAATGCAAATTTTTCATCGAAAAAAATTTCAAACCTACAAAATGACGCCCGTTTATTCAAAATCGGTTTGTTATATTTCTCGGAAATGAAAAAAAAAAAAAAATAGAATTATGACATTTTTTAATTTTGCAACAACTTTTGCAATTATTAATTTATGGTATCAATATTCTTTGGAAATATGCGACATTATGTGCTCAAAAAGTGGCCGCAACCCGAATTCCCACGGATGAACAATTTCCGAGAAATTCAATTGTTTATTAAGAAAAAATGATTATGGTAACATTTAAATTCCCCAAAATGAAGCGGTCCGATTTCAATTTTACAAAAAGCTTTCCACTCTTCAAGAGTTGTACTATCACTGAGCTCAAGACCAAAGACAAACCTTTCAATTCAGTTGCTTAAACACACCTTTGAAAATGATGCATATTTCATCGTTATAAACAAATGGAATAACTTTGTCTATTGCTCATGCATCGAAATGTAAGGCAGACATTCGCGTAACTGGCATTTTTATACGAATTTTAAAAAAAATCACGTTAAAATATTATTGTCGCATGTATTGACAAATCCCATATTCCGTTAATGTCACAAAAACGTTTTTTTTTATAATAATTTTAATGCGTTATATAATACACATTATTATTATGTAATACAAACTCCAAAAACAATGCAAATTATCTCAAAAAATAAAAATAAAATGAAAGAGTCGTGGGCAAGAGCGTAAACCAAGGAAAATAGCAAATTTGAAATTTTCGCGTTTTGAGGTTTTTTTTAACATATTATTGACAAATAATTAGGATATTCGTATTCCTCTCGACGAGCTACCCTAAAAGGATTTTAGGTACACCAGAAGCCAAAATACTACACTGCAATCGCACGCTGGATCGACTAACTGTTGCGAGCAGTTTCACTTCAGCACGAACTATTGCTATCAAAAAAGACGGTGAAGCAATTACCTATATTTTTTTATCGAAAGTTGAAGTATTCAAGTGCAAGACTTGCAAATCTCAGCGCTGTAAGTTAAAAAATAGAGTCTGAGGAATAAAAAAAAGTTATCTCGAGTCCTAAAGGTCGGTCGGACTTTTTTTTTTAATTCGTATGAAGATGCCGCGAATATCCGATCCATGAGCAATTGACGAAGTTATTCCATTTGTTTATAAAGACGACATAGTTTTGAAGGGTGTGTTCAAGCAACTTAATTAAAAGCTTTGATTTTGACCCTGAGCTCAGTGATAATACAGCTTTTGAAGAGTAGAAAGCTTTTTGTAAAATTGAAATCCGCCTCTTTTTGGGAAATTTAAATGTTATTAAAATCATTTTTTTAATAAACAATTGAATTTCTCGGAAAGTGTTCATCCGTGGGAATTCGAGTTGCGGTCACTTTTTAAGTACCTACATAATATCGCATACTTCCAAAGATTGTTGATATAATAAATTAATTATTGAAAAAGTTATTGCAAAATAAAAATGTAATTTTTCGATTTTTCTTTTAGTTTTCGAGAAATATAACAGTCCGATTTTGACTCAGTGGGCGTCATTTTGTAGGTTTTTTAAATGCCTACAACTATTGTTTGAAACTTTTTTCGATGAAACATTTATATTCGCAGATAGACGATAACAACCGACTTTTGAGATTTCTTCGTAGGTAAAACGTCCGCCATATTATTTCTGCTACTTCGTTTTGGATGCACTCTTCTGAAAATTAATATTTCACATGTATTGGATATAATCCTTTCTAATGGCAATTACCTCTAAAAAAGAATCTTATTCTGCTTCATTTGATTGGCCTAAGTAACAATATGTTTTCTTGTATAAGCCAAAAAAAAATAATTTTTGTCCGTTCTGCTGCAAAGCGTGATGGTGTGCAATGTCTCTAAATACGAAAACACTCTTGACTTTCACTTGACTTGACTTCAATAGAAATGAAAATTCATATTACTTTGTTTTAATTTCAAACAACTAAAATATGCAATTAGTTTTAATATTCTGTCATGATTCCATTTAATATTCAGTTTATTTATATGAATTACTGTGACGTGTATCCATCCCTTGGGAAACAACTATTTAAAATTGCGTGTGTTCGAAATTAAAACAAGAGATAAACACTAACACACTTTACTGAATAACTTACTGAAAAATTCACAATATATTTATTAACTAAAATACACGATTACTGACTAAAATAGCGTTTAACAATGTTTATTACTTGATATTTATGCTCTATTGTTCACTTTGTATCACTTCCTAATTTTCTAACCTCAATTCTTTAAGAACTTCTTTTCCGCGTGTTTACATCGGCTTATATACTCTACAAATTGCCTCTAGAATCATCCAGTAAAGGCCCTAACCTTCTCACAATCTAGAATAATGTAGAAATCTCGATCCATATACAAGTTTCCAAAAAAACGTTCTACCATTGTCTCAGAGATGGCGTATACTACAGGCTTTGATGGTATGATAGTTGCCTATCATCATTGCTACCTAATTTCGGGTTCTACTTATGAGCTATCAGCATCAGCCTGTAGGGGCAGTAAACTCGTAACAATACTATTTTATGCAAAGAATGCGATGTTTAATCAAAGTGGTGGTTATCCCACAGCGCATGAAAGTTGATATAAATCCGTTTGACAAAGTTTACAATTTCTCTCCTCTTCAGGATAACCATTGCACAGATACTAAATATCAAAGTTATTTTAACATTTTCATCGCCTGTTCTTTTTAAGTAGATAAAGCCCCTTCATCAGATTGAACTCGTTGAAATGAAGTTACTGCTAAGATTAATTCAGGCGTTTTACTATATTGTCTCTCTTGGAATAATTCTGAAATATTGCCCTCAGCAACGAAAGAGGTTTGGTTGGATACAAGCGTTGTTTAGACACTTGATGTCCAAATTTTGCAAAAGAAAGTATCTTTCTATATTTAAAATACAGGGTAATTCGCGAGTAATGTGTCATAGCCTAATGGCAGATAGAGCACAAGGCAAGTCTAGACCAACAAGGGTTTTTTTACTGGTAAATTTCATTCGATTACATCCAACCGTTGCAGTCATTTGAATTTTCAGACTAAGTGCATAAAACACCCTGTATCTTATTAACCGGTAGCTAAAAAATGTTTTCCGTTTTTAATCTTGTCTTCAAGTGCCATTATTCTATGGCACATTACTCGCGAATCGCCCTATTAAATTATGTAAAAAGACAACTTAAAGCAGGTCATAAAAATAAAACTTAAAAAAATTCGAATATGCTTTAATGATGTGGAAAACAATTAACATAACCAAATCGATATCAAATCGTGGGAAGTAGAGAAGTTTTAAGTGGTAGTAGTGGGAAGTAATCCAAGTCTTTCCTGATTTTGGCAGATTAAATAATAATATTTTGTAGTAAGATCTGGCACGGAAGTTTTTATTTCATTCTATTGCATTGTTTTTCATTAAGATTTATTAATTACTACATTATACTTCATAAATTAGACAAAATATACATATTAATGGCTTCTTTGTACAAGTTAACATATTTTTGAAAAATTTCTTTATAGATCTAGTTTTATTAGAAGTTTCATTGCAAAAAACTTTTTTTATTTTTATTTTACTTACACACGTGGATTGGAACTATAGTAATCGTAAAAATAAATGTCAAACATTTTTTTTCTTGAAATTGGTTTAGAATGTCATGAAACGGCGAGATTTTAAATTTGAGCGAAAAAAAATTTCTGTCTGTCGGGTCTGTCTGTCGGTCTGTCTGTAACTTTTTTTTGTCCGCACGTTTTCTCCAGAACGGTTTAAGATATTGACACGAAATTTTGTACACGTATACGAGATGTGGAACTGAAACGTCTTTTGAAGCTATCCGGTGAAGGGTTTGGGGGCATATAGAGGTAAATAGGGGGAAATAAGTAAAGCAAGCTGATAAGAGTACAGAAACTTGAAATTCGGTGTATGTACTTGAAGCTAAGGCCTCAATTTTTTTTAAAATATTTTTCAACCCCCCACCACCCCTACTCAATTATTAAAGAGGTTGATAAAATAAAATTGAGATATTCACTTTAAATTTGGTATACATATGTCTTATAACGACATCTGGAACTAGATTATATTTTGAGATGATTCCGTTGAAGGGGTGGGGATGTAAGTATAGGTAAATAGAGGAAAATGAGTAAAGCAAGCTATGTAGAGTACAAATATTTGAGGCTTGGTGCGCACGTTACGTAACGTAACTTTCTGCCGTTGCAAAAAAGTTACGTTACTTGCAAAAGTTAACGTATAGCTAGTATAGCAACCACAAAATAGAAAAATATGCGGGAAAAAAGAATTTAAGAATGGTGTTTTTAAAACCCCGGAACCTTCGCCATTTTCTAGACAACGTATTTTAGGAGCGAGTGTAGATGAGTCTTGACTACTGTACTCGTATCTCGATACGAAAGCTCCAGCAACTCGAATGGCGGTTGATACTTGGATGGAAGTCCAGGGAAATACAGCGTTCTGGCTTCACTTTCTAACGTCTTGCATATCAACATATACGTAAAATATATGAAACTTTAGTGTATGTATCATCCTTCGAAGGGGATGTAAAACAGTCGGTCCCTTTATCTATGGTGTTACGCAACGGGTATGGTGAATACGATTTTATTTAATTAAGAAAAATGCCGAGTATTTAGTCGTTATAGACACTAATCATATTATTGGTCCCAAACTAATATATTAAGCCACTGATCAGGTAAGAGATAAGAAGATTATATAATTTTATATAATGAATAAATGAAATGCTTTCATCTCTCGGCTTAATTCTTTTCATTTTCCACTTCACTTGATCCCTTAATACAGCTCGTTAATAACTTCATATTCGACGGTTAAAAGTTCGGTAACGAGTAAAAACTTGTACAAAGGAGTCACAGATTACATCAATTTATTGAGGTGTAACAAGAATTTCCTTTAAAATGGGGTTCTTGAGATTATTTCTGATGAAAATATAATACAAAATTATTAAATTGTGTGGGCTATAAATATCTCATTACAGAGAAAGGAGTAACTAATGTGGAAAATTTTCTTTCTATGTATGTGACTTTATTATAACTTTTTTGTTGATGCCGGCACCACTTTGCAATCGATTGCTGAAACACTTTAAAATCACCTAAAGCTCTGAAACTTCGCTAAAGTACCTTATTATCTGTTAACAGAATATTATCATAGATTTGCGATATTCCACTCCTTCCCTCTACCCAAAAGGGATAAAATTGATCAAATCCTGCCTTCATTCATTTTAATGAACTAGCTGAAGACTACTTATACGCGGGTGCTGACGGTCACCGAGTACGATGTTGATATGATATCAAATTTGTGATACGTTCACTTCTAGGTAGAAATGAACAAATTGTGTAATTTCATTGAGGACTTTTCTTCTTCTTTCCCACATTTGGAAATGCGTCCCATGCCATTTGTAACCTACTTTAAACTATTTTAAGAAGTAGCAGGTTCTCAGTTCGACCCGTATGCATGTTTCTTTCATATCTGTTCAGCTATTTCTTTAGAAAAGCTTACGGGATTTCTAGGAAATCTATTTTGCAATCTATAGAGTATGATTCGGCGGTTGTCCCATACTATTTTCATCAATCTATCTAGTCTAAGGTGAACACAAATAAAAAAAACTTTCTATTGGAGAGTACTCACAATTATGGCGGAGGTGCAGGTTGTAGGTAAACAGGCAGTATTTTCAAAGTAGTTGACTAAAAATTTAAAATAGCGAATCCAATAAGTCTGCCATAGTTGCATAAACTTTGTAGATTTACATGAAATTTGGTCACTAAAAAGGGGTTTCTTTAAAAGAACCGTCACTAAAAATGACGAAATAAAACTTCAGCGTCGATTGATCAATACAACCTTATTACTTACTAACAAATTACAAAATCAGACGAAGTCTCGGCAAACATAAAAGCACTTGAACACCATTTACTTCACCAACAATATTGGCATCATCTAATGATGATTGAAATTATCTTAAAAACTTCTTTAAATTCTAATCATCTACAGATGAATTTTGTGAAACAAGGGGAAATGTGGGCCGGATTAACACCCCGACAAATGTAGAGTTGGCAAGGGCGACACACACGGCTGTGTTCTGTTATCTTTAAAATCTACAACGAATTTGTAATTCGACGTATGCGAGCTAACATGTGATGTGATGCGTGCTGGAGGACTGGCAGAATAAAGTAGAAAAAGTCTACACAAAGATGTCCAATTTGAGATGTGTGGAAATTTGCGGATCATACCACTTTACTTGCATCTACCGAGAATGAGCTCATACACCTGCTGGATACATTTCAAAGAATAAGCTCTGATTACGGTTTAAGTATAAATTATATCAAAATGTAGATTATGATTGTAGACCGAGCAAATATTTACCACAAACGTTATGTTCAGGTAATTTCCAGATAGTAAACGAGATGGTATACCTTAGAATCCAGCAACTGCGAATATGAAATTCGGCAAAGAATAAAAATGGGAAAACCGCTGAGCGAAATTTGTTCTGACAGAAATATTACTAAATACACAAACATCAACCTTGCTATCGCCCTAGTTTGATCTCCATCTTTCTTTGCACTTTCGGGACATGGTGAGTTGGGGTAGCAAACAGACGGTATATTGAGATTTCGAGACAAGTCTAAAGAATTTGTTATAAAATCCCTGGGCAGCCCATCTCACCAACAGCTTGATATCTTAAGTAGAACGACAATTCAGCATCGTATTATCCCGAATTCTTTAATTTTTTTAACATATCAATCGGAGAAAGGACAATGCAAACCGGTCAATAGTTCAGGGCAAGAGGCAAAAAGGAGGTTCTTCGATACGTTGGGCCGATGTTGTCAAGGAGTTGATGGTAAACAGCTATGTTGAGGCGAATACATACGTCTACATCAATGTGATATTTACTCTCATCGCTGTGGAGAGCACAGGAGACGGTGTGGAATCGGAAGTATGACCAGGAGAAGAAGGGTAAGTTAACTGGTAAAAGGTGCTGGGGAATAAGTCTAGGTATATTTACTATATATGTTGGGAGTTCAATTGATTAATAAGTAGTATATTACAATAAAAGCTAAGCTTAATGCAATTCATCAACTATACCGTTTCCATGTGTTGTTGTATGAATAAATATTATCGCGTCTAGTCAAGTTCAAATTACTTGAGTGAATCAATTGAGATACTTTAATTATTGCCAACTATGTAGTAGAGGTGTTTCAAAATCTCATGAGCTGTGACCTTCATATGCGCAGAGACAAAAACCCTCTCGTGGACTCAGTTACACTTCTTAAAAATATTAGATCTATTGTTTACCATTTATCCCGAGCTCTTGTTTATGTATACAGCAAGGTAGCTGTCAGTGTTTTCAAAATACACTTGTAAACCCAGAACAAACTTTGCCTTTTGCGCATTTCGCGGTTCATGAGAATCTGAAATACCTCTAGTACTATTTGTTAGTTTGGTTATTTGAATTGGTGTCGTATGTACATTCTAACCATTTACAGAATTACCTGCTTCCAAAAGGAGTATTTTTAAAAGTATTTGTCTGTTTTCTGTGGCGTTAGTTACTTATAGATTTAAAATTAGTTTTGTGTGATACAAAGCAAAATTTTTGCAATGTGTTGATGGGATGGATGGAATATCACTTGCTACCTCTTGTAACTACTTTTCATAATTTCCTTACTAACAAAAGAAAAACCGCATCGTTTATTTTTAAATAGAAATAGAGCCTTTTTTTAGTAAACTACCTGACGTTAAAGGCGCATTAGTCTTATTACTATTACATAATAAGTACAATATATTAATATTTTATTATGTTATCTATGTGATTTATTGTTGCTTTTCTAAATGTATTGTTTTGTGTGTTCTAATTTCTTCGGGAATAACAACATAAAAATTGGTGGCCTATCAGAATTATTTTATACTTTCCTTGTTTTATTCGGTAAATTAATTATAATCTGAAGACTGTCTCAGCTTTAGCAATGTTTTAATACAAATGTCGTAAACTATAATAGCACCCAGACCAGATATGTATTCAGTATAAAAATTGGTATGCCTTGTTACTTGAAAAAAAAAGTAGTATAGGTTTTGCATGTTTCCGGTGGATCATCGAAACCAGAAGAAAACGAAATGAAAGTCATATCTATCGACCCGGAATAGAATTTAGAAAATTCCGTCCGTCGGTCTGTCGGTTTGTCAGTCTGTCTGTCTGTCTGTCTGTCACGCCCAGCCTCCTAATCCGTTTTCGGATTTCGATGAAATTTGGGTGGTTAATAGGACGCTGTTCGGACACCGGAAGTACCCCAAATACCTAGACGTTTCGAGTTTTTCGCGAAAAATTGAGTAACTCGGTATCGGGCGGTCGGATCGAGATAAAAGATATGGTGCCGCTGGCAACGCTCCAAAAATAAGTATACCAGAGACTACATCGAAAAACAAGTGAAAATTGAATTTCTTTGCAAAAAACTGATTTTCTCGAAACCGGGCTAGAAAGCACGATAACTGTCCAGGATATTGATCGATTTCGATGAGACTTGGTGGGATCAAAGGTACATCGTCACAAGTGAAGCCTATTGCTGGCGGCCTGAATCCGTTGACCGCAAGTATTTTTTCCAGGGCCGAGTATGATTTTCCAAAGAAATTAATAACTCCCGAGCCGAAGGTCCGATTTTGATTTTCAAAAATGGCTATTGTAGGGCCCGATTAGGTCTATTAGGTGACGTTTGTGAGAAATTTGACAAAATAAAAGCGAATCTACAAATTCTGGAAAACTTGATTTTTTATCAATTCTACAAATACCGAACAGTTTCCTAATAAAAACCGAAAATTAAGTATTCCGTCGATCAATCTCTATAACCAAAAATTAAAAATAAACGAGTTATTTACGAAGATGCATTCCATAGAATTATTTAAAAAAAAATACAAATTGATAAATTCTCTCTGTGATATAGGTGTAAAAAAATAATGTAATGTTATATTTAAAATATCACCATTCATTTCCTTATTTAGTTAAGTAATGGTGTTACATTTTTGGGGTGGAACGAAGTAGGCTTTAAGCTTCAATTATTGTAGCTAAAATTTATAATGTGAAAAAACTAATTATGATAAATTTGTATATTTTGTAAAATGTTGATATTTTAAATAAGTTTAATCAGAAAAAGATAACGTTCAATTCCTGCATTGTACCCATTGTAAAAGAAATATACGAATGCAAAACAAAATAGGTTTTGATATCTTGCCTTCTCGAAAAAGTCTCTATTTCGGTTATACACGAAATTATCTATAGGTGTCCAAACCAAAAAAAAATGAAGATCATACCGGAGAAAATTCTATCTCTATAAATATTTGACCGATTTTCATTTACTAAATAAAAATAGAACCGATGCCCTTTCTGTGTTTGAAAATGTATTGAGCCCTTACTTTAGTCGATGCAAAAAGGAAAAAAAGAAGAAAAATAAAACATGTCAAAATGTACTGAGTCATCTTACGACCCTTTGCTGAATATGTACTGAATCATTCTAACAGGGATAAAAAGCATATCAAAATGTAGATTTTGTAGTTTCTTAAATAACTACACTTACGTATAACAATCAGTCACGGTAACCCAACTTTTTCTGAAGTAAAATCTACATTCTACCACCTGAACTCTAACAACTCTCTTATAGTTAACAATTTATTTGGAACTAGGAAGGCAATTGATTGAGATTCTACTACATTCTTTTTATGTGCAAGTTTTATGCAATATAACATCTACTCAATGTCTGTCATGTACATATTCTAGCAGGCATACCTATAAATGAAATACGTATTATTTTTTTTTGATAAAACGTAAAAGCTTGAGACCGCTATGCTCTGTGCCACATCCATTCAGGTTATACGTTTTTGTTATTTTAATAAATAGGTAAATATACCAAAATTTAATATTCACACTGGGTCTAATGATCTAAATGTCTCACTATTGTGACAGAAGAAAATATTTATTACCCAGCATGTCCCCCTTTTCAATATACTGTTCATTTGGATCATCACATTAACAAGTAGATTATTTGAAAACTTCATTTATCGAAGGGCCTATGCGAAAGTGAGTTAAGAATATGGAAGCCTTCACGGGCCATACTAATTTGGATCAACCGTGTATATACCTGTGTTATGCAATATACTTATCTCAATTATTATTATTACTCTTTCAAAAATGGTAAACGTTAAATATAACAGTTAACGATATAACTACTTCATATTTCTTGTAAAAACGATCCTACATCAAGTATTATATCACTCTAAAAACGGAATATGTCTAAATCAATAAATATGATACATGAGGTCAGGCCGGTGCGAATAAATAAATTCGTGAGGTATGTGTTACTTACCGCAGCAGTCTTATCCGCATAATTCCTAGCAGCTAATATAAAACACGCTTCTGCCTCATTCATCCTTGCTCTGGCCAGATCTCCATCTTTCAGACATGAGCCCTGAATGTAAATGACTCTTTGCGCCCATATAGGCACTTGTAGTATCATTCTCATTGTGGTGTCCAGCTCCATCGGTGATAACAGAACAACGTAATAGTCCTGCAATGAAATATTCTTTTAATACTACTTACTAAATGAACTATTTCTGTCAAGCTCTTCTATGAATCCTTATGTTCATAAGGACACTAACCGGATTGCAACAGCTATTCTTCGGGCCATGTGTCCCACTGAACGCTTGATTATGCACGCCTGGCGCTCTAATTATAACAATACGTTTTACCACAAAACGTTTGCCTTCTATTGCAATAAAGACCAGCACCAGCCATTCCGGACCACTTACAGACTACAGTTTCGAGCCGCTTGGTCTCGTCAAGGTAAGTCTGTAACGGTCGTAGTTGAAACATTATGCTTAAGCTAAATACCTCAAAAGATGTTTGTGAAGCTCTACTGTTGTATGTATGCAAATGTGTATTCATATTAAGTGTGACACAGTATAAAGATTTAATTTATCGGCGACTCTTACACATTTTGGTATAATAGGCCAGTTATTAAAGCAAAAGAGGTATGAAAAATTGGGAAAGTCTTTAATCTTTGAGACAATATTGTAGGAGGTGAAAAAATAATGAATCCGGTTTTGCACCCTTTTCCGCCCCCCCCGGAACATTGTTTAATTAACAAAAAAAGTTTATTTTCAATAACTTTTTGAAAAAAATTCCGTTATTTATGCAAACCTTCGAGAACATTTTAATAATTATTACACGTATTTTATTAAGTCTGCACCCTGCTACGATGACCGGAACATTGCAAATAGTTGTTTTTTACTTTTTTTTCGTTGAAAAAAATTACGAAAGTTATGCAAATGATTGTTTATGTAACAGAGTAGGGTCACAAACCCGTTTCTAATTTTGCACAACTTTCTTTACTCCGGAAGACTTTTTTCACAATTTTTTTATCTGGCACGGACACGATTTTGACGTTTTAAACAATAAGTAGGGGTCTAAATAATTGCAAAAGTCTTAAAATCGGGTTGCAAATGTTTGTAACACCAATAACACAATAATCTGAATTTGCAACCTCGTAAATGTCCCGGAAGTTAATGAAATTACCTATTATTTAAATAATGAAGCTATGCTTGACTCAAAAAAATTGAAAAATAAGTGCAAATGATGAAATTTTGTGTAATTATAGTTTTTAATTTTAGAAATTGCGCACAATTATTGCCAGAAGTCTAGGTCGGAGATTAAACGTTGCCAGAAGTCAGTAAAGTTGTAAGAAAATGGTTCAAATTATTAAAATTTGACATTGGTCAAGGTGCAGTTCTGGCTATTTTGTTTTTATATTTAAAATCTCCCTATTATACCGGGTTTTCCGGTTATTAACGTACCAGTGACATTAATGGAACAAAAAATAAATCCAATTCACGGAATGTCAACAAATGCTATTTTTCGTTCACTTTTGTCGTCTCGAATTTTCGATTTCGCCCATGCAATTAACGATGCCGTGAAAATGCCAATTTCGATCTTTCGATATCGACATTACGAAGCCTTCCTGCTGATGCATTTATTTAGTTAAGAACATTTAAAAATTTCAGGTTTTGCTTTTTCCGACGAGACTAATTGAAATTTTAAGTCCAGCCCGACCGTAGCCCATCGCGTTAATCGACGACATTCACACCGGATTTCTCGGTTCGAATCCTGTACGGGTGTACTTTTTTTAATTTGTTTTCAACTTTTTGGCTGATATTTCTTATCCTAAAATTATATGGCATTTTTTTATTTCTTTCTACACTTAAAATATACAACTACACAAAATTTCAGAGCTGCACTCAAAGATTTTATTTTAATTAATAATCAACGCGGGATGTACTTCTGGCTGCAGAGCTATGTACTTTTCAGCTAGTAAGGAAGGTTTTTACATAAAGATGTTTACTATTTCAACATTTTAAAGAAATCGAGTAAAACACTACTATGTTTTTTACCACTATATTTCCACGAAACGTGACTGCAGTTTCAACCCCTTAGGTCATTTTCAAACGATGATTCAACTAAGAATTCTTAGTTGAATCGTCGTTTGAAAATGACCTAAAGGGTTGAAACTGCAGTCACGTTTTGTGCAAATATAGTGGTAAAAAACATAGTACCGTTTTACTCGATTTCGTTATAATTATGGATTACCACAGAGGAACGGCTTCCTCAATCAATTTTTTATTTCAAGATTTCTTTTTATTTTTAGCTAGCCTACATTTCAAACTTATTGCCTAGGTGTATATAAAGTGCACATATAAAACATATAACAAGATTACAGACTATTTTATTGATACACAAAAACAAGTACCGAGGGCCGCTTAACGCATATTAGTTAGTGCGTCGCTGGGCGGAACAAAAATTATCCTTTATGAACACGTAGAAAATAAACGGAAAAACCTACTCAAAGCAAATGGGTCATTAGTTAACAAGACGGGGAATAATTTTTAGAGTTTTTTTTTATACGTAAAAATATTTTTTAGGGTGTTTTAGGGGGCATGGTATGGCGAGGAAAGGCAGGATAGTGGGTTTTTGTATTTTCGTATGTTGAGTATGTGTGAGTGTATGTTATTGTCACCCTCTTTCAAGGAGATTTTATTTATTTAAATCATGTTCCGCATTAATAAATGGATTGCAATTTGATGTTAAGCTATATACCCACATAATTATAACAATAATGAATTTGCAGCAATTTTTTTCTGGAATTATTTTTATGCTGATGAAATTTTATTGAAAATATAATAAATAGGTAATTTCATTAACTTTCGGAACATTTACGAGGTTGCAAATTCAGATTGTATCATTTATTGGTGTTACAAACATTTGCAACCCGATTTTAAGACTATCGCAATTATTTAGACCCCCATTTATTGTTTAAAACATCAAAATCATGTCCGTGCCAGAGAAAAAAATTGTGAAAAAAAATTGTAAAGAAAGTTATGCAAAATTACAAACGGGTTTGTGACCCCTCTCTGTTGCATAAACAATCATTTGCATAACTTTCGCAATTTCATTATATCAAAATATTTCATTATAAAGTTAAAAAATAGCTATTTTCAATGTTCCGGTCATCGTAGCAGGGTGCAAACTTGATAGAATACGTGTAATAATTATTAAAATTTTCTATAAAATTTGCATAAATATCGGATTTTTTTTCAAAAAATTATTTGCAAATTTAGGTTTTTTGTCTAAATGTTATTTATTATCCGAAAAGTTGCGCCGCATCGGTGATAGATTTGATATTAGGACGGTATTTCAAACAAGCAACACTTTAAGATCTATTCTGACAAAGACGAAACCAACAAACCACGAGCAAAATTCAAAAAACTGCATTTATAGTATTCCGTGTGAGTGCAACAAACAATACGTGGGTGAGTCATCCAGACCTTTTAGTGTAAGATTGGGCGAACATCAAAATTATATCAGAAAAAATGAAATTCAGAGGTCCAAGATCTGCGAACACGCGTGGGAGAACGGACATAGAATAAACTGGGACTCGGCAAAAATTTTAACAAAAGAGGCAGATAGCAAAAAAAGAAAAATAAAAGAATCCGCGATAATATTATTGAATGAGGATAATTGCGTGTCGAATTGTTCCGTAGATGTCTGTACAACTTGGCTGCCAATGTTAAAAGAAGAACTTCACAAACTTAACATTGTATAGAAACTAAAAAACTGTTAACTATATCAACAGTTCTATGTAAATAGTAAGTATCTATGGATATTGAATATAACAAACATTCTTAGAGCTGTGTATTTGTCATACACAGCAAAAAAGATTTTTCAAAAAAAGCCTTGAGAAAGGAAACAGATTAGATTTCCGAAACGTCGGCGAAATATTTAATTTCAAGTTTTTATACTTATTTGTGTTGTTTAGTTATCAAAACCAACCTTTAACTGATCCTTTGACGCAAACGTCACGGGCGTAGAGGTTTTTTACCAGTAACATACTGGTTAATTGTGATATATTTTGTAGATTCCCCTAGCACCGCTTAGAAAGAAAACATACATGTGGCAGTGAAATTCCCAAAGAATTGAAGAAGGAAAAAAATTAGGTTTTTTGTTAATTTAACAATGTTCCGGGGGGCGGAAAAGGGTGCAAAACCGGATACATGATTTTTTCACCACCTCCAATATTGTCTCAAAGATTAAAGACTTTCGCAATTTTTGTCTAACTTTGCATTATGAAAGTCCGTGGTGACTGGTCTATAAATCAAGTGATGCAGCAATTTCATGAAATTTAATTTCTATTATTATGTATACATATGACTAATTGTTTTTATTGCGACTCTCTCCAATTGTAGTGCATACGTATATCTGTTTATACCTTATTCATCTTGGCAATAAATGTACTTTAGGTCGCTTACTGCAGGCAATGAGAAACTTAATTTAGGACTGATCCAATTGAAAATTACGACCAGATAACTTTTATGTATAGAACCAATACTCAACCCATTTTATTATAAAAACGTAAGGGTTGTCTGCTTGTTTACTTTATTTAAACATTTCGAGGCGGAAATTCTTACCTGGAGAAGTGGATGGGCATAGAATTCGTTAAGGAAGTCCATAATGGTGTCGGCATGGAGAGTGGTGCTACAAACTACTACGTGCTTTTCCGATTGAGCTCTGTGAGATGAATAAGAACCGCCTAGTTTCTGACGTTCCATCCATGTAAAGGCAAGTTGTTCGAACTGTAAGGAAACGAAATGATAGTCTGATTTACAATGCATTTTTTCACTTCCTATCCTATCATATTATTAATATTTAGGCATTATTAAAATAGTGTTTATCAACCAGGCACTATTTGTTATAAAGTGATATGATATATTGTTCTCTAAATAAGAAAATCCTCTGCAATCAAGCTTTATTTGGGATATTCTTAATCTTGAGCCGATTTTTTTATTTTAACAAGTTGAGTGTGAAATAAAGTTGCAAATGAATTTATTCTTTTTTGGCAAAACGGACTTCAGTAATTGAAGGAAAAAAAAGTCGACAGTAAAATAGTGCATGATCGTCTGTTATTTGCCTTAGCAAACACTTTTATTAACATTTTTTGGGTAAAAAAAGTCATTTTGAGAAAAAAATTTTGCTCCAAAAAATTTTGAAAAATTTCTGCCGTGTTTCTTGTAAGAATATAAACAACTCTTGTCCCTGGACATTTTTTCTTAGAGTCCATCGTTTTGCGGCAAAAAATGTATGGAACACCGAAAATTCAATTTTTTCGAAGCTCGTTAGCGGCGAAAGGTACATGTTGAAAAGAAAGGTTAGAACAGAACATGTAGACAATTCAATTCTCTACAAAAAAATTCCAGAACTTTTTTTGTGAGACTTACGATTCTCGAGATATCGCAGAAAAACTGTTTACACCCGCTTTTCCAAGATGGCGGCCAAATGGGGGGCGCCAACCTTGAAAATCGAGTTTTATACTCACACTGACCCCCTCTACACATCTAAAAATAAAACTTGTCCTGTCCAAAATGCAAGGTTCGGCTATAATTTTGTAACATTTCAATGGACTACGTCTATTTTTAGGAAGAGGAGAAACTACAATTTACAAACATTTTTTTGTCAGGATCTGTTAAATGAAAGCTTCCTCTTTCAAAGCGTACCCTAGGCCATTTACACGTCAAGGTTAGAAAGCTCCTTTTTATTGATTAAATTTTACACAAAAAACGTCAAAAGGCAGGTAACCATTCGGCAACCTCTGAAAGAGGAGATCGTCTTTGCGAGCAGTATCGTCGCACCGCTTCGCCGACACTTCAAGGTCAAATAATAGTACCTATATAACACAAACACAAATTGTTGAAGCTGATCTAGGATGCACCTCTGCATTATATAACCAAAGGTCAGATCAGACCTGCAGTTTTATAGGTATGGTTTACTTAGCGTCAATTGGAAAATCCACAAAAAGACCGGCAAAGTTCATAACAATGTCATGAGCGTCGACAGACAATTTTTAGAATCAATGTTTAATTATTGAAATAGATTGAATATTGTTTGACTACTTGATATTGATTGATAGGCATGATGTAAATTATTCATTTATGTTACGTTATTTATTTATAATAAGTTTTGATAGCTAGATCGGCCATATTGAATTCGACATTGAATTTCGCTTCGATGGCAGATTTATAATCAATCACCCTAACTACCCAATATAATTGTTCAGTGCATGTAGTTCTGGGTTGAACTTATGGCTGGAGTGCGAAAATTTAGTGTCGATTTCAATGTTTTAACGAGGCGGCAGCAATGGATCAGTTGAGTGAGACAATATGATCAGTAGCTCTTAACTCTCAGGAGTTCGCGTCCCAGCTGCCAGATGACAATGTCGCAGGGAATGGTTGTTGTGCTATCACGTTCTCTGTGCTTGCGCGTCCTTGTTCAGTGGTGGAATAGCTATGGCTACACTCCGTCAGGGCAATAACACAAATAAGGAATTCAAAAAGAAAATACATAAATAAATAATTTCGTGACTATATCACTTATGTTCTTTGAACTATGCCCAGTTAGAAATATTTCTGCATAATAAATCAGTTTTTTGTATTTAAAAAAATGGAGACTTTGTTAAACGGTAAGATTTAAAACTGGACAGTTGTAGAGTACGTTGCCAAAACCATTCAACATGAATAAAGTACAAATTATTTCGAGACAGACCCCTTTCTGTCTGCTTGCAGTAGACTGAACCAAATTTTATGATAAATCTAGAGTGTACACAATCTTAATTACTCTCGTTTATAAAAACAAGCAAAAAACAGAACGTTGTGTCTGAAAGGCTTTAGACATTGCGAGACGGCAAAAAAGTAATGTATTCTTGCAATTTACATTTTAATTTACACATAGCTGTTATTAATAGTTCAAACTTCCAATCTATTTACATCAAAATGGAATAATTATTATTTAAACTCAATTTCAAAATATTAGGACATTTTAAAGCAATTACTTCAGATTTCTCTTTATATTGTTCGTAATAGAATTGAAACAAAAGAAAATAATTACATTATTTCAATTCACACAAAAAATGTATCACAAGAAAAATATAGAAATTTATTTTTAAACAACTATCACAATTAACGTTGTAATGAAGCATTCTTTGGCATGGAAACTGTACCCCAAATTACCACTTATTTTCGTAAAAAAGGATACAGAATATTTAGATTTTATTATATATACTGTAGATGCAAAAGCGTCAACAGCTGTTTTACATTGATTATTTAAGTAGAGATATTAAAATTTTAAGTAGAAGCGACTAGAGCTAGTTCCCCACCACCAACCATAGTTGATACATAGAAAGAGATTACTTGTACAAGCCAGCGGAGATTCATTCAATCAGCTGGATACCGATCGTACACCGATCTAGAGGTGTCTCCAAATACTCCGTCACCAGATACCGTTATCGCCAGAGATAAGTGTACTGATAACGACCGCCGAGACCAGTCCTGCCCAAACCGTTTTAAAGGAAAGCCACTGGCGAGGAAATAAGTATATTAGGGAATTTGGTAAGCAACTTGGCCAGTGTTAGATATAGTTTCACTAATCATACTTTTCTTTTCAGCTGTATGTCGGATAGGCCCTCAGACGCTCGAGTAAGTACAGGGATATCGTGGGTAGAAAACGGTTCTGAGGTTTGTTACTGGCCTAGTCCCTTCAGCCAGTCAGACATCAAAGGTCTTTGGATACCTAGGATATTTTCTAAACTTACTGTCAGGAGCATTCGTATAACGGGTAGAGACATCCTCCACTATGAGTCAGTATTAAGTTTTGAAATTAAGTGGTAGTTTTCACCCCCTTGGGGGTAAAAGCACATTTACTCCTTTTTCTTGAAACCCTACAGTTTAACAATCTGCAAAGAAAGAAAAATTTCAAGCCGCTATATAATTAGTTCGAAATTTGGATATTATTTAATACCAGGTGACTGTACTACAATATCCTGCTCTGAAAAAGTAGTCACTCTGAGGTTTTGCTGAACAGAATAATCGTTAACTGTGACAAAATGTCATTGGATGATTCAGAGATCGCTTTGCTTATTGTCAAGAGACTGGCGGTCATTTTGAACATTTAATTTAATTATAAATTAAATTAGAAATACATTCAAATAAATTAGATACACATTCTTAATATACAGGTGTTCCTTAATGATGAGCTAATATTTCAGGGTGTGATTCTTTAGGTCATATTATGAAGAAAAGTTCATATGAACATATGTCCGTAGGGCTTAAATTTTTTGCTACAGGATGTTCAATTTTTTTCTTATGGTTATTTTTGAATATCTCGGCAAGTACTTTGGATATTATTTTCAATTATGGTATGTGTTTATAGCTGGTATTTTATAGCTCCACCAGTGGCATCTCTGCAAATATCTCCTCTGACATTTTTTACCAAAAGAGTGATACGCCACTGACATCATGTGGAGATTTTTTCTGATTAGCTGGTCAATTTTACATGAATGGTCTCTTGCATTTTTCTCGTCAGACGCACAGTTCTTGATTAAAACAATTAAATTCAAATTGCTTCATTTAGCAGTACTGACTAATAATAATTCGGCCTGTTTCAGAATATTCCCTTAAATTTCATAATTACACTTAAAATGAATTTATTGCATGCATATGGACTTCACTGTATAAATAAATTGGTGTAATGTAGCCACGTTAACTCTTTTTTGTTGATTATAATAATATAAGGCGGCATCAAAGTAGGACATCGACAAAAATAAATGAGCATAATTATAATATTAAAAATAGTGACATTTTATGTACAAAATTAGGTCAAAGAGGTAGTTCTTTTCTGGTACCAAAACTATAATTACCTACCACTGGCAATAATAATGCAACAAACTCATATCTATTTAAATAGCAAACTAAAATATATACTATAAACAATAGCCTGGAATTAATTTTGTTTACAGGTATCTCTTTTCGATCTGTGTCTTTGAAGCTTATCTATATATACTATTTCTCTTCTTTAATTGAATTATTGAATTAAATTTTACGGACAAGTAAGAAAGGGAACGTGTTGCGGTTGAAACTTATTATATTATTTATGTGTAAACGTATAATTTGATATTCAAATTACACTAAATATAGGGCGCAATACAGTATATTAATATTTTATGCCATGATATTTCTAACATTTACTATTATACTACTAGTTATAGATTTTTTCCATTTCTCTTTAAAATATTCAGCGAAAACTTATCAGAACTGCTTCTTTCCATATGTAAATTAAGATAAAGTGTCCTCCTGCAAAGAAATACAAGACATGCGTGCAAGCGAACTCCATCTTACAACCCCGTGACCACAAATATTAAGAGTTTCATCTACGGATGTATTTGTGTAGGTAGATAATCATTTATGGCAAGAATAACTTTTGTCGAACTTGAAATGTCCCCAAAGTAAACATCATACCATTTATTATTGAAATTGTGTCATCATAAAAATAAACGTGTGTGTCCACTAAATTTGTTTTCTTAACCATAATATTTCGTATTTTAAGACTTACGTAAGTTGTGTTACACTAGAGAAAATGCTAGGAAAGTCGCGGTAAAGTAATGGGTTATATATAACGCGGAAACCCATACAACAAGAATTTATCGGAGATCCAGAAGTCTACTTGTGCCGTTACATGTAGAATAATGATTACTGTGTTTTATACATATTTTGAAACGTTTTGCAAATGGACTCACTTTGGTTACGTTATTTTAATCCATATAATATACTCTAATTTGATGAATAAGGTTAGTTCGATGCTGAAGTCTGTCCCATTTTTTTAGCCTAAACTGAGGTATTAACAGGATTGTCGAAAGAAAATCGGGGCCCTGGGATATAATATGCGAGCCCTTCACCCCACAGTCTCCGATAATATCGGAGGGCGTGAGGTGATAATCCTTGCAGTACAATTTTTTAGAATTTTGAAGAGCTGGGGGCAGTTCTTGCAATTTCAAGGACGTATGCCTTCTCTCCCTTTAACCAATACAAACACAATAAAATACCTTTCTTTTTCAGCTGTATGTCGGATAGCCCCTCGGACGCTCGAGTAAGTACAGGGATATCGTGTTTAGAAAACGGTTCTGAGGTTTGTTACTGGCCTAGTCCCTTCAGCCAGTCAGACACCAAAAACCCTTGGATACCTAGGATATTGTCTGAACTTACTGTCAGGAGCGTTCGTACAACGGGTAGAGACATCCTCCACTATCAATCAGTATTAAGTTTTGAAATTAAGTCGTAGTTTTCACCCCCTTGGGGGTAAAAGCACATTTACTCCTTTTTCTTGAAACCCCACAGTTTAACAATTTGCAAAGAAAGACAATTTTCAAGCCGCTATATAATTAGTTCGAAATTTGGATATTATTTAATACCAGGTGACTGTACTACAATATCCTGTTCAGAAAAAGTAGTCACTCTGAGGTTTTGCTGAACAGAATAATCGTTAACTGTGACAAAATGTCATTGGATGATTCAGAGATCGCTTTGCTTATTGTCAAGAGGCGACTGGCGGTCATTTTGAACATTTAATTTAATTATAAATTAAATTAGAAATACATTCAAATAAATTAGATACACATTCTTAATATACAGGTGTTCCTTAATGATGAGCTAATATTTCAGGGTGTGATTCTTTAGGTCATATTATGAAGAAAAGTTCATATGAACATGTCCGTAGGGCTTAAATTTTTTGCTACAGGATGTTCAATTTTTTTCTTATGGTTATTTTTGAATATCTCGGCAAGTACTTTGGATGTTATTTTCAATTATGGTATGTGTTAATAGCTAGCATATAGTACCACGTTTTAGTTAGAAAAGGATTTTATAGCTCCACCAGTGGCGTCCCTGCAAATATCTCCTCTGATATTTTTTACCAAAAGAGTGAACGCCACTGACATTATGTGGATATTTTTTCTGATTAGCTGGTCAATTTTACATGAATGGTCTCTTGCATTTTTCTTGATTAAAACAATTACTTGTACCGTTACATGTAGAATAAAGATTACTGTGTTTTATACATATTTTGAAACGTTTTGCAAATGGACTCAATTTGGTTACGTTATTTTAATAAATATAATATACTCTAATTTGATGAATAAGGCTAGTTTGATGCTGAAGTCTGTCCCATTTTTTTAGCCTGAACTGAGGTATTAACAGGGCCTGGGATATAATATGCGAGCCCTTCACCCCACAGTCTCCGATAATATCGGAGGGCGGGGGGTGATAATCCTTGCAGTACAATTTTTTAGAATTTTGAAAGCGGGGGGCAGTTCTTGCAATTTCAAAGAAGTATGCCTTCTCTCCCTTTAACCAATACAAACACAATAAAAATTTGCATATGCATCTCTTAGAATCCGAGCCCCTCAAAAAACTCCGGACCCTGAAAAACCTCTGCCCCCTCTCGACGGGCCTGGGTATTAATATTATACAAATATTATGTTGTTACTGTAGTAGATCCGTATCCATTAACTGGACCACAGAAGTTGGAATAAGTAACATTAGGGAGCTTTTGATCAATAACATTAGTTTGACGCTTAAATTTATCTCATTTTAGTCTGAACTAAAGTACTATACTAATAATATGTTGTATATAGTAGGTCGGTCTCCAGAAACCTAACAATAGAAGTTAGAATAAGTAACAATTGGGAACCTCAAATATTACTCTTTGTGTAAATTTAATGTGGTAAAGAATATGTACACCATCTATAAAGATGCATACTGCATTATGGTTATCATGGAATAACGTAGTGATAATAAAGATAATGTACATTCTGTCAATGAAATAATAATAGAAAGTAATAGTGAATCTGATTCTTTTAAAATATCAAATATGTTTAACAAACATTTTATTCGAAAGCAGTTAAATAATCGGCTAACTTACAACAAGAAATATAAACTATCAATAAAGATTTACTGTCGAATACTAAAATTAGAAGAAGTATATAAAACCGAAATTGTCAATATTATTTGCTCTTCGACACTATCTAACTCGACAAGTCTAGTTAATATTTCATCTAATTTATTAAAGAAGTATATTAATTCTTTTGTAAAGCCACTAACACATTTAGTTAACGTATTCATTAATGAAGGTGTTTTCCTTGACATTTGAAAAACTAAGAAAGTTAAATTATAGGCCCATTCCCTTACTATTCATTTTATTGAAAATTTTGGAAACAGTTATTTTTACTAGAGATATTAACCACTCTATAAAAGGTGAAAAATTGAAACGCTTTTAAGTTAACCTAATTGGGTAATTACCTAAATCGATATTGAGGTTGATTAAATATATGTTTGAATTTGTTACACACCGAGTAACGGACTACGCGATTTCAGGAAAAAATATAAGAATTGAAATAACCACATACAGTGAGGTCCATAATAAAGTAAATAAATTCATTATCTAAGTAATTTTCAATTTTTGAGTAAAATCCTAGAACACGTCAATTTTTAATTCTGAAGTGGCATTTCTTGAGCATAATTTTATACATATTCCTTCAATACCCTTGGAGTGACAGCTACCCTTTTAAAATTGTTAAATCAAACGAGGGTGCGAGTGATATCTCATTTGAAAGGGTCTTTAATTCTCTATCCAGCAATATAAGCTTTTTTGAATTTTGTATATTCTTCATCAAGAAAATTAAATTTGAAAATTTTGTGTACCAAACATTTGTCAAATCTGAGTTATCTAATTAATTTTACATCATGTCATAACATTAAATAAATGTAGTTACGAATACTTTTTTGGTATCAGCAGGACGGAGCTACACCACGTTTTGCATTGGAAGTAAGAGCCTATCTCAATCAAATTTTTCCCAATAGTGTAACACTCACGTTTTAAAACACACTAGAAGTTAATTTGTAAATTTCAATTATGTGGGCCAATGTGATAAAGCGCGTGATTATTCTATTTATTATTTAAATTTTAATTATAAAATCACAAATGCTTGAACAATAGCGTAGTAGCTGGTACGCGAAAGTTTAGCCAAAAGTAGACGAGCATAAGACACGCCGGCTCTGGGAGAAGGGTAATGGCGTAGCAGGTGAGTGAGGCGGGAAGAATTAAAGCCGCCATATATTTGTAAATATCTGTATATAGTGATTAGTAACTGCTAGTAGAATCAGTAAAGTAGTTATGTTATATTATATGTCATGTGTTTATTGTGCACCTTTGCCAATAGATACAGCCAGGCAATGTTTTCGTCGAACTAACTGTAAGTACAGACTTTCCTATTACGTCTCTCATCATGCAAATATTGCTGTTTGAAGCCGCTTGCAACCTTGCAGAATTATTCATGGTTTCATTACTTTATTCTACGTTTGGCCAGTATTATTTCCTATTGTATTCAGTGTTACCGTTCGATTATGACTTCTCCTACCCCATGAGAAGATTATAAGTGCGTGAATAATTTCATGTGGTTGCGTAGCTATATCGTCCCATTTTCTCGACATCTCCCGTGTGCTTTGGGCATAAAAACGCAGTGTTCAACTACCTAACAAGTTTATGTCGAAATTACTAATTGTCTGGCAATTTTTTTTTCATTAACATACCGTACAGTTTGTATTGTTTTCCTTTTGTGTGCCTACATGTAATTTAGTTGAGCTTATTTATGTTAACGTAAGAATTATTTGTCTTTAACGCCCTGGCCAGACTGCATTCAGTTTAGAGTCCTTTTTAGTGATTGTATACTGATTTTCATATTGTACTATTTTACTTTGTATTTTTGTAGTTTACCCGCACCCTGAGAGGCTCATGCGCTACTATTGTTTGTGTCTTTTTATGTAAATTATTAAAGTAAGTTAAATTCGAATTGTTTCGTTTTAGTTATCTTAAGTAAAGTTAATAAAGAATTAAGTTTCAATAGGTGGATCGATAAACGCGGTGAAATTGTGTGGCCTGCCCGTGCTCCCGATTTGACCCCACTTGACTATTTTTCATAGGGTTACTTAAAATGAAAAGTCTACTTCAACAGACCAAAGAATGTTGATGATTTTAAAGTCAGAATAAGACAAGAAATTAATCAAATCACCCCGGAAATGACACAAAGTTTCAGCAACGCCTCCATTATTGTCAAGAAGGAACGGGCGCCCAGTTTGAACATTTGATTTAAACTGTTTCGTATCTTTTTTTGTTTATTTAGTAACAATAAAATTGCAACATTTTTCAATAAAAAAATTTGTGAAATTTAAGAAAATTTATATTGCTGGATAGGGAACTAAAAGCCCTTGTTCCATTTAAAAATTTCAACGGGGTAGCTGTTACTCCAAAGGAGTTGTTGGAGGATGTAAATAATCATACTCAAAAGATGTCATTTTAGAATTCAAAATTGACGTGTTTTAGGATTTTACTCATAAATTGTAAATTACGTAGATAATGAATTTATCCAATACTTGTGGACGTCACTATATACATAGTCATTTTGATTGGAAATGACCTGTCCATCATCGAACTTAGTTTAATTGTCCACTTCTAGGACATTCCGTACAATCTGACACAGTTAAATATAATAGTCTAAGAGCTGGGGCTACGGAAATTAAAAATGATAAGATGTAGTGCAAATTTTCATGTAAAAACCCTCCTTACTAGCTGAAAAGTACATAGCTCTACAGCTTGAAGTCCAACCCGGGGAGGGAAGCGTGGGTGGGCGGTCAAACGCTTTAATTTTTAATCAAAATAAAATCTTTGAGTGCAGCTCTGAAATTTTGTGTAGTTATAGTTTTTAACTGTAGAAATTACGTAAAATCATTGCCAGAAGCCTAGATCGGGGATTAATCGTTGCCAGAAGTCGGTAAATCTGTAAGAAAATTGTTCATATTATTAAAATTTGACATTGGTCAAGGTGCAGTTCTGGCGATTTTGTTTTCATATTTAAAATCTCCCTATTCTTATCGGTTTTCCAGTTATTAATGTACCAGTGACATTATTGGAACAAAAAACAAATCAAACTCGCGAAATGTCAAATAATGCTATTTTATCGATTGTCGATTCGAATTCGCCCATGCAATTAACGATGCCGCACACAGGCGAATTTTACCTAAAAGCTGACCAAAAATCGATTTTATCAACTTAAGAATTTCCAGGTTAAACCCATTAGGTTTTATTACGGTATGACCAGATAGTCATAAACCACCCCCCGAATATAAATTATATCAGCCAGGCCTACAATACCTTATTACCAAGTAGACCTTTGTATTTAGCGCTGTTAATTTACTGTAAGTGTATCTAAACCTACCGAATTTAATTTTGTGTTCTTTGCTTAGTTTTGTGCAAATTTCGAAAAATTATCATGGAACCTATTGCTGGTGGTCATTAAATTTACACTTTTTACATTTTGTATGTGGTCTTCAAAATTAACCAAAAATATCATTTTTTTACTATTAATCAAGTTGTACAAAAAAAAGTTTTAGTTGGACCAAGATGAAATATTTTTTTTATTTTACTAAAAACACTCCCAAATAAGAGTTAATGAGAAAGAATGGCGAAAATTTGCGATAACCACTTGATTTTTACTTTTGAATCAACATATCATAGGCTGGTCCTGTTCATTTTATTAATTTATTGTCGGATTCGTTGCGTCGGCGCACTCAATGCTGAATGCAATCAATTAACATTTTTGAAATTAATAAAAGGTATTTCAAATAGTCTGAGACCAAATTTTCAAATAATGATAATAATAATAATGGTATAATAAAAACGTAAAATAATAAAATGCTGATTTCTAATGACCTCGTTTGTGTTGCAGGTTCTTCAGCGAAATCCATTGTAATAAGAAGGATTCAGCTCGCAGATTGGTTGAAAGATTGTTCTTCTAAAGTAGCCAAGGGACAGTGTGACTATTTAGCGGAGAAAGTAAAATCTAAGATGCAATCTGGTGACTTATCACTGGATTCGCATGAGAGGTTGACAGATTTTGTCAAAAAATACCGCACCAGATGGACTGCCGCGTCCAGAAACCGAGCCGAATTCCAGAAGAATAACTCCTGTTGGCTAGACACTGAGTAACAGCTTATATCAAAAACGCCATTGATTCAAGTTACGGAAAATCAATTACAACGTGGTAGACCAGCTGCTGAGTTTCTTTCATCAAGCGAACGATCCAGGCGAGGAAAAACTGCACAAGTTCGACTAGATCGTAGCCCCGAAGAACTCATTTATGCGGCTCAAATGCAATATAGGTCCGAAGGTAAGCTGGATGCAACAGGGGTTATAAAGAAGGTTGCTTTTTCAACACCCACTTGCACATCAAAGTATAAAAAGGCAATTCAGCAAGAAAGCAACATTCCGTTTTTAGGGGATGAAGATTTGTCACTTTTTATAGAAGCAAAACTAACGAAGTTTCAATATAATATAATTTAATCGGTGTTGTGCGAATGGCTTTGCAGCCACAGCCATAGATTACAAGTATAGATAGATAGAATATAATTTAATGAGGAAGTTCAGACAGAAGTCATAAATCACGCCTATATCCCGATTATGTAACGATTACCGCTGCCAAAAAAAGATGTTATCCGGAAAATACACAAATTTCGGAGGACAGTGCCGAGGTACCTCTTCAAAATTTATTAGATCACACAACATTAAGACTGTGTGAGTCAATTAAAGAGGTTTTTGGTACACTGCAGCTTGAAAATTGCAATGATTTATATTTAATTTCAAAATGGGGTTGTGACGGAAGTTCTGGGATTAGTCAATATAAACAACGGTTTTCCGACTACAATATTTCCGATGCATATATTTCTTACATCAATGGTCCCAATACAATTGATCAATGGAGATCCAAATTCCAACGAAAATTTCATTATTTCGCAGAATCCTAGAACTTCCTCTCCCAGGTTTTGTAGGCCAATCCGTATACTATTTAGGCACGAAACAACAGAGCTTTCAGTGGCGGAAAGAGAATATACTGATAGACAATTGTCTATTCTTAGGCCAACAAAGCTTACTGTTCAGTTGGGAGATATACTTATAAAACACTCTTTATATTTTACTATGATAGACGGTAAACTATGTAACGCTATCACCGAAAATACGTATATACAGAGGTGTTATATTTGTGGATTGACAGCCAAAAATTTTAGTAGTATCGATAAGTGTTTACAACAAAAATTTTTAGATGAGTCGAGGTATCAGTTTGGCCTATCTTCTTTGCATGCTTGGATTCGGTTCTTCGAATGTTTGCTACACGTTTCTTAAAAAATGGTTATTAAACAATGGCAGGCCAGGGCTAAAGAAAATCAAGAAAAGGTGGAAAACAATAAGAAACGAATCCAAGATGCGTTCTTAAAAGAAATGGTGTTACTCGTTGATAGACCAAAGCCTGGCTTTGGAAGCACTAATGATGGCAATACATCTCGGCGTTTTTTTTGAGGACCCAGAAAAATCTCCAAAAATAACAGGAGTGGATGTTGAGCTGATATCTTGATTCAGAATAGTGTTGCTGACCATATCTAGTGGTTACCATATAAAGATTGACAGTTTTAAAGATTGCTGTGAGGAAACAGCAAAACTGCTTGTCAAGCTGTATCCTTGGTACAATATGCCAACCATAAAATATTAATCCATTCGTTAGAAATTGTTACACATTTCACAGTTCCACTTAGGCAACTTGGTGAAGAAGCCCAAAAATCAAGAACTAAGGATATTAAAAGATTTAGAGAATTCCATTCTCGCAGATTTTCGAGAAAACAAAACATGGAGGACATATTAAACAATCTTTTAGGGTCATCTGATCCTCTCATATCTAGCATGAAACAATTATCTGTAAGGAAACGTAAACATTATCCTTTACAAGTTTTGGCATTTTTTGATGAACCCCTCGACGGGGAAAAAAGTGAGAGTGATATAGATATTAGTGGGGACGAAGACGATGAATACAAATTTTAATGCAATTTAGCTAATTTTTGATTATGTAAATTACCTGTAAACAATATGTATCAAAAATATAGTATTGAACAGATTGGGCCGTTACTTGATGAAAATCCATGATAATAATTGGGAAGAAAACTATATTAGTTTTTGATTTTCACTTTATTTCTTGTCAACATGACAATTGTTTCGCCACACAGTGGCTTCTTCAGATATTGAGTACTGGTATACTAATTTTACAATGCACAAACTATATGGTTTTATACAATTTTGATGTAATCCTAATCTTAATTGCTAAGCGGAAAAGTACAATATAATTTTAATTACTAAATGGAAAGGTACATATAGTTCTAGGAAATTTATTGAATCTAATTTTAATAAGTAAATAAATTTAGTAAGGGAGATGAGTTTGTTTCAATTTGGTCATTTAATAAAATATCAGACGACTTTAGTTTATTTATTTCTAGAGATTCTAGTAAATCGAGTTTTAACCCTTTTTCCCGGTGTGTAAAATTTTAAACTCTTCGTTGAACACGTGACCTACTTCTATTAGGTGGTTAGCATAAGTTGAGTCTGTTTTATTACTGATGTAACTTCTTTTATGTTCTGACAACCGTTTACCAAAATTTCTTCCTGTTTGTCCAATATATACCTTAGGACAAGCACCACAAGTCAACTTATAGACGCCTGATTTATTTTCTGATGAAATTTTGTCTTTTGCATTTTTTAAATGTTTTCCTATTGTGTTATTAGTTTTGAAAGCTACATTAATATTACGTTTTTTTAAAAAAGAGGAAGTTTTTTCTGTTGGGTAGCCAATGTAAGTGAGAACTTTGAAACTATTATTTTGATCTTTTATTGTTGGATATACTTCTTTAATAATAAAGCCATTAAAGAAGTATATCCAACAATAAAAGATCAAAATAATAGTTTCAAAGTTCTCACTTACATTGGCTACCCAACAGAAAAAACTTCCTCTTTTTTAAAAAAACGTAATATTAATGTAGCTTTCAAAACTAATAACACAATAGGAAAACATTTAAAAAATGCAAAAGACAAAATTTCATCAGAAAATAAATCAGGCGTCTATAAGTTGACTTGTGGTGCTTGTCCTAAGGTATATATTGGACAAACAGGAAGAAATTTTGGTAAACGGTTGTCAGAACATAAAAGAAGTTACATCAGTAATAAAACAGACTCAACTTATGCTAACCACCTAATAGAAGTAGGTCACGTGTTCAACGAAGAGTTTAAAATTTTACACACCGAGAAAAAAGGGTTAAAACTCGATTTACTAGAATCTCTAGAAATAAATAAACTAAAGTCGTCTGATATTTTATTAAATGACCAAATTGAAACAAACTCATCTCCCTTACTAAATTTATTTACTTATTAAAATTAGATTCAATAAATTTCCTAGAACTATATGTACCTTTCCATTTAGTAATTAAAATTATATTGTACTTTTCCGCTTAGCAATTAAGATTAGGATTACATCAAAATTGTATAAAACCATATAGTTTGTGCATTGTAAAATTAGTATACCAGTACTCAATATCTGAAGAAGCCACTGTGTGGCGAAACAATTGTCATGTTGACAAGAAATAAAGTGAAAATCAAAAACTAATATAGTTTTCTTCCCAATTAAAAATATAGTATATTTTTCTTTAAATGTTCAACACTTATTTTATTAATTATACCCAAATCTTAGTGACACGCTTTGACAGTTAGAGACATGTATTTTTTATTGTCTCTACTCAAAATAAGAGCTTTGCGGACAATCAAAATATTTTTGGCCAGCTTTTAGGTAAAATTCGCCTGTGTGTGCCGTGAAAACGCCAGTTTACATCTTTCGACATCGACATTAGGAAACCTTCCTGCTGAGGTATTTATTTAGTTATGAACTTTTAAAAATTTAATGTTTTGCTTTTTCCGACGAGACTAATTAAAATGTCAAGTCCACCCCGATCGTAGCACATCGCGTTAAGCGACGACCTTCTCAGCGGATTTATCTGTTTGAATCCTGTACGGGTGTACTTTTTTAATTTGTTCTGAACTTTTTGGCTGATATTTCTTATTCTTAAAATTACATCGCCTTTATTTATTTGTACAGTTGAAAACTATAACTATACAAAATTTCAGCGCTGCGCTCAAAGATTTTATTTTAATTAGAAATTAACGCGTTTGACTGCCCGCCCACGCTTCCATCCCCGGGATGGACTTCTGGCTGCAAAGCTATGTACTTTTCAACTAATAAGGAGGGTTTTTGCATAAAAATTTTCGCTGCGCCTTATCATTTTTAATTTCCGTGGCCAGCTCCCCATCTCTAAGATTTCCTCATTTTTCGAGGGTAAAGTCCACTTCTCAAACAAAAGAAAACTAAACTCACTAAGTCACTTGGTTTACAAGAAGGTAAAATTTCGTAATTAATTTATTAAATAACAGAATGTCACAACGTCAATAGAGGTAAAATTTTTAAATCATTTATACCAATTTCACGAATATTTTGTTAGTTTCGGTGAACGAAGCATTTTTCAGAAGTTAAAACCTAATTGTGGTGAACTTAATAAACTAAAAAGTAGAATCAGTTGACAAGTGGATGAGCTATTTATATCGTGAGAGCTTACCTGAGTAGGTAGAACAATAAGCGCCACGCATATCATAATGACCATCCATAACTGTGAGGGCCAAATATCTGGCACGAAATCTCCATAACCGACAGTGGAGAAGGTAACCACAACGTAATAAGTGGCCTGGAATAGGTTGAGATGTCGATGGCCTGCCCGTTGACAGTGTTGAATTCCGCATACACTAGAACCAAAATCGTTATTAATTATTGTAACTATAGCCAAGACCCGATGAGTTTTTGAACTAGGATTAGATAATAATACATGTATTTCTCACTCAGAGGTATATATGGTACAAATTGAACTGTAGAACTCTTCTTCCATTTGCCTAATACAAAAAACTTAATTCTAAGGTTTAAAAAGGAAATATTTATCTATTATTACAAAAAAAATTGTTAAGTTGTGTTTTCCATTTATGAATTTTATAGTAATAAATGATACATTTTACAATAATAACAGCAATACGAACAGACACAGGCAACAGGCTGACCTCGCGAAATAAAAACAGAAATGCCAAAAATGAGTACGATTATAGCTAAAAGATATGTACGCTCACAGTACGAACATCAAGTTTTCAACCGATTAGGATGCAGTTTTTGAATTAATTTTGAATGTATCATGTATCATGTAAGTGAAGTTAATTTGCGCCTTTAATATTGAGGTTATTCATTATAAATTATTCGCCGTATAAGGGTAAGCATGTGTAAACGTCTACGATTTTCCACATTTATTTAATATACCATGTTCATTTAGATATGGAGATATATGTTGTCTATACGGAATGCAATAAATATAACGCATACATGAATTTTGAAATTTTTAATTTTCTTTTTTGCTGCCGCTGACAATAATTTCCCATATACATCACCATCGTCAATTAAATATGTCACCAAATTTCGACTTACACACGCTGGACGTATCTTTCGCAAAACTGTATAATTTTCCAGTCGACTATATGCTAATTTCAGTTTCGATATTTTCGATATTTTTCAAAATGTAATGTTGAGTCTAGCCAAAGCCCTAAATATTTTGCCTCATTCACAATAGAAAGGACGTTATTATTTATAGTAACATCAAAAGAAACTTCAGATAACGTACCTATGAAGAACAAACCTATCAGCATTACTTGCGACTTTTTAGGGTTTAATTTTAAATTATGGTTAGATCAATACTCAATTTTTTTTTAATTTTAAGTCCTGGTTTATTAAAGTTAAAGCATCCTGCCGCTCTCGGAAATAAAATGATTGGTATATTGCGAATCATCTGCATATTGATGTAGTTGGAAGCTAGTAACTATATCTGAAATATCTGAAACCGACAAGGTAAAGAACGGTG
Organism: Stenurella melanura; assembly: GCA_963583905.1. Taxonomy (NCBI): domain Eukaryota; kingdom Metazoa; phylum Arthropoda; class Insecta; order Coleoptera; family Cerambycidae; genus Stenurella; species Stenurella melanura. The sequence continues at coordinate 204,406,415 of OY757309.1, forward strand.
GCCCCAAGAATGAACCTTGTGGCACACCGGTATATAAATTTCGTAAATGCGATATAATTCTATGCCAACGTCATCTATGACCATATCTTGGATATTTATCGGATATTTATCGTTCGTTCACTTTAAGTCACAATGGGAAAAGTGTGAGTATTCAGTCCTAAAAATATATTTATAAAAAGAAACTTCGATATTAAGATACACATATTGTAAATTTCTGTCAAATGTGAATTATAATAAAAAAATGGACAACTAATTAAAAGTAGATGCTCTTAGCTTTAATTTGCATTTATTAGTGTCAAAGTTAACTTTTCATCATTTGGCGGCATTTTGAATTTGATAAATTTTAGATTTAAATTTATAATCTCAATTTTTGACGAAAATATTTTTTCAGGTTAGGTCATTTGCAGGTGAAACGAAAAGTTGTTATCCCCCCACCCCCCTTTTTTTCGGAAAGACAACGGATTTTTCTTAATTAAAATACAGAGTGAAGATTTATAGAAGAGGTGTAGGGGTGCGGTGGGGGGTAATAATTAACCAACCTGAAAATAATACATTCTTAATTATTTTATATAGTTCACTTAGCGCATATTCTTACGTTGTATTTATGCAGAGGGGGGAGTATAAAAAAGAGAGGGGGTATAAGGAAAAGAGAGGTAGAGAGAGAGTAATTATATCAATATAAATGGTGCAGTATTCTATTTCATTAGCCAGATAAGTATAGATAAGATATTAACTTGACATATTCCTTTAAATAACACAAGAGGCAGTAAAATGAAGGAGGGAGTACTATTTCTTACGCCAGTAAAGTTTATGTCTATTTGACCACATTTCCATACAATTATGCCCAATAATTACTACCTAATCGCGATTATAACAGGGCGGGTTAAAAACTTTTCACTTTATCTGGAAATTACCTATTTTTGTTCAGAAAGCCTAAAAAAATCAAATTCACTTATTTTTATGAAAAATTGAAGGTAGCTGAAAACCGGGCTTAGGGACCCTCCTCATTTGATTCTCATTTTACGCTAAAACGGTTGCATGTACGAATTTTTTTGCAGAAGCATTTTTCATAGGTACTGAATTTGGTGCTTTTCAATTTTCATCTCTACGATACTTTTTACATTTTTCGTAGTTTAAAAGTTATTAAAGAAAATTCCAAGTTTGATACAATTTTGTTTTATTTTCCGACCACGGTGGCTTTGAGAACTTTTTTGTACCCTTCAAAATATACCAAAAAATCAAAAGGTAACGTACGGATTATTTTTTCTCAACTTTTGCCGCTATTTTTCTCTGGAAACTAGGGGCAAATGAATTAAATAGCAGTTAAATTTAATTTCATACATATAATTATTTTAGTAAATTGCAGGTAAACGAATTAACCGAAATTGAAATTAAGCCGGCCGTGCTCAATTCACTGGCTCGTTTAAACAATAGAAATTATAATTAAATCTGCAATGCATATCAAAAGTTCCTGCAGGCTTGTTCTGATTGTTCTAAAATTATCGTGTATATAATTCAAATATGAAATTGGAGCGTGTTTTTAGTTTTCTAGAATTTAGTATGTATATTGAATATAAACCACAAATTCTATGATCGTTAAAAAAACTACTTTCTACTGTTTATTTGTGAGTGAAACATATGTTTATGGTATGACTGTAAATACATAAAAATATTAAAGAAGTGCTGTTATTTCACTTCGCCGTAATAATTTAAGAGCTGATGTGTTTTATACCTTGTAGCGGGATAACGTCTTTATTCCTGAAGAAGGCGATGACCACGTAGTAGGACAACTCCCGGCAGAAATCACCCCTAACTTCAAGAATATTAGGGGCGCGCTTCGAGCCGTAGCCTAACCAGGTGGTCGATACCTTCTTCAGGAATAAAAAACTACGTTTTTAGAAAATTTTAGCGGATATAAAAGAGTTTGAACAAATCATTCACTAGCTTTTGCCCAGTTTAAGAACTCGCGAACAATATGTGCTCATCTGAAGTTTTGTAGAAAAGTTACCTCTCTGAAGAAGGTATCGACAACCTGGCAGAAATAAAACGCTATCCATCTACAAGTTGCAATGGTACAAAACGGGAAAAATTGCTCATCAGCTCCTGGATTACATAGCTCAATCATAGAAGTGCATTGAAAACAATTGAGCTGTCTCCTGATCATGAGGTTTAGACTCTACGAGATGTGCCTCAGGCGCTCAAAATACTTAGAAAAACAGAACATTTTACTAATCCTACGATTTTACGTTCACTAGCATAATTATAATTATTATTACCATCATTTTTTCTTTTTAGTGCATTTTCAACAGCTTCAGGTAGTTTTCAAAAGTATGTTTTTTTTTAATTATTTATTTATTAGCGGCATTATTGTTGCCTATTGTAGCTGGAATATTTTCTTTATTTCTGGAACACTTACACCGTTGTTTGTTACGCTTATTGTTATTATATTTTTCAATACATATACAGTGTGTCCCCGGATGGACCTAACTATATAATAAGTTTATATACTGAAAACATATATATTAAATAGACAAATCTTGTAGAATTATTTCTAATTACTGGTACTGTGTAGGTTTACAAAATAGTACAAATCAAGATGTAAAGATTTAAAAATAAAGCATTAATATAATTGGATACACACACAAATCTACAGTGTAAATAAACATAAGTACTCAAAAAGTGATTTAACACTTGTTTCGAGTTATAACTAATGTACAATACAATTTATCACAACCATAAAACACAATAGTAAATCACAGCGATAATAAATCACAACAATAAATCTGAACAGAATATATGTAATAATAATGTATAAAGCAGGTACGTGTCTTTTTTTTAAATACATATAACGTACACAAATAGATTAAATATCAGTTTACTGCACCACACTTTCCTAAATCACACTTACACAATAGCTGTACAGAGCAATACAAACAACGGTATCAGAAAATTTTTCTATGGTTTTTAGTATTTTTACATTTTTAGTTGATAGATATTTTTTATGTTAATAATGTCATTTATTATATTCCTTGGACTTTCTATTATATGCTTCTTTAATAATTTTTTAAACGAGTTTATTTTGATTATATTTTGTAACTCGTTCGGTAATGAGTTGTAGACTGTTGGGGCCAAATAAGTATAAGACCTTTGTCCAACTGTTTTCATCATAAATGGTACAATATGTTTATTTTTTTGTTTAGTATTGTATACATGAGAGGGTAGATTTCCTACATTTTGGGTAAGTTGGTATTTAACGCCTATGTTATAATAATACAATTGCCTAATGTCAAACAATTTTGCCTCTGTGTACAATAAATCTGATGAATATATTGAACTCCTGCCTAATATTATCTTTAGGAATCTTTTTTGTAGGGTTTCAAGAGGAGGTCAATGAGTTTTAACAACGCCACCCCAACCAAGTATACAATAACGTAAATGACTTTCCACAGGTGAGTAATACAGTATTTTTAACTGACCGAAATCCAGTATATTTTTTAGGTATTTAAATTTGTAGACGACAGTTTGCAATTTCTTTATTATGTAGTTTATGTGGACGTCCCATCTTAGATGAGAGTCTCTGAAGACCTAAATATATATATTTTTCTTCAGGTAATACAGTACATAACGTTCCTCGTGTATTTATTTCAAGAGATTGAAATGTTGGTTGACTAGATTTATGGCAACTAAGCGGTGGGTAGTGCGTATTATTATAATTTATTGTTAATAACCTGTTATCAAACCAAGTTATTATTAGACTTAGATCATCCTCGGCTAGTATCCTAAGGTTTGTCCAAGAGTCTGCCGTATAAAAGATGGCAGTATCATCAGCGAAACCCACAATTTCTTCCCTGCTCCCCAATGAAAACAACCCATCTATGTAGATCGAAAACAGAATGGGTCCCAAAACTGTACCCTGCGGCACTCCGTAGTTTATTATCATTGACTCACTTAATTCATTATTTATTCTCGAACATTGGGATCTATTGGAAATATAACTTTTGAATAACTTTAGTGTAACTTCTCTAAGTCTTCTAGTGTTTTTATCAATAATTCATGGCTAGCCGTATCGAACGCCTCCGATAAGTCTAGAAATATACACAAGCAGGGCTTACATTTATCCAGAGCGAAGTAAATCTTACTAGTCAGTGCTAATAATGCATCTTGTGTGGATACGTTCTTTTTAAATCCGAATTGATTGTCCGAGAGTGGTTTACATTTATTTATGTATGCCGTTAATCTTTTTTTTTTTCATAAAAAGTTGTGCTTATCGTGAGAAGTCATTAGCCATACTCAGACTTTCAAAATAACATGCAGGGTAGTTAGCAAATAACGAAACGTGAATTTGTGCCAAGAGTAAAGTATTAGTTTTTTGAGACGAATATAAAAATGTTACTGAAGTAAGTTGTTTCTAATGTAAATAGTAGCCGTCCTATCTTGTAAGTTAATATTTTACGAAAATTATACTTTGAGATACGACGTTCAAATATCATATCTAGACTACTATTAACATTAGAAACAAGTTCTTTCAGTAACATTCTTATATTCCTCTCAGAAAACTAATACTTTACTCCTGGCACAAACTCACGTTTCCTTATTTGCTAACCATCCTGTATGTTATTTTGAAAGTCTGAGTATGGCTAATGACTTTTTACGATAAGTAAAACTTTTTATGAAGAATGACTTTTTCTCTTAAAATATACGATATACGGAAAATTACAAGTATAGTTAGGTCCATCCGAGAACACACTGTATTTCAACGTATAGTGTAGTAAAAAAATATTTTAATCCAATACGAAAGTGCTAAATGCTTTCTTAACTTTTTAACTAGTGACATTTAAACGAAAATGCTCTTAAGACTTTAATATTGAGAACATGTTGTGAAAGTTATAATTCTCTTACAACTCCTTTCAATATTCTTGTAATGCATATTAAGAACTTTTCAGTGGCAAAAACTTTCGATCCATATTAACAAAATTGCCTTAAATTTACTTTTATAATTTAAAAATAAAACCAGGTTAGCTTCCGTAATCTAATCCTGAATAAATACTTTAAGATTTAACAAACTTATTTGATATACATTTTCTGCTCAGATAAAACAATTAAAATGTCGAAGTGGAAATTGTAAAGTAATCTTTCGAAAATTACTCGACAGAAGCACTTAAACTTATCAAAGAGTGCACGAAGACTACCTAACTAGAAGCGGTAATAGACCTTTTATCGAAGGGCGTCATAAAATGAAGTTTCTTATCTGGTACTTGTTCGTCTTATATTTAAATTGGTAGAGAAATTAATGCCTTTATAATTTAATTAAAAAAATGTAAACTCATTTATCTAAAACGGATTAATATAATAAATTATGAAACAAGATAAGCTACGAACTTCATCGCAATAATATCACAGGCCTACAAAAAAAGTAGTGCGTGTAAATTCACACGACTGAAGTGAAACTTCCATGTTAAAATTATATGATAGGTTATAAGATGAAAATGAGTGATACATCAGCGCTAGAATTTTTCAAATCTTATCATAAATAGAACACATGATAAATGTAAACGTATTATAAATATAAATGTATAATTATTATCTATGAGCATTTTTATTGTATTTTATGTATTCTGTGTTTCTAAAATTGACGCGTGTATATAATGTAATTATCTCACATGAAATAAATCTATCTCAATTGTTTAAAATTTGAAAAAAAAGTCTCGGATAAAAATTGTGGGAGATGACAGTGCCATATTCTATAATTATTTTAAAATTTATAGTGGTAGCAACCTATTTCTAGGATTTTTTTAATGAAACACCCAACATTATTTTGTATATTTATTTTTTACTCTTAATTCTCTATCCAGGCACATATTATTTTTGAGCTTAGACTGCGGCCTTGCCACCTTGTACCACTTTTTGCGATAACAAACGTATTTGCAACGACCAAGAGTAAAATCGGCATAAATCGTATTTTTATAGATTTGACCGTTACGTCGTTTCACTTTCAATGTACTAATTTCCAGGCCTCTTAAAATCGAACCTAATTCTACAGGATGATCTCCACGACAATGTCAGGTGTTTCTACCCCTTAGGAAATACCCTTAATTTCCGCTGGTTCTAAAAATTACAACAATATAAAAAACTTTATTGATTAACTTACTGAAATAAACTTCACAATACTTTTATTAACCAAAATACACGTTTACCGTCTAAAAATAACCTTTAACAATATTTATTACTTCACTTTGTATCACTTCGGATTTCCTAACCTTCAAATCAGTAGATACTTCCCTTTCCCCTGTTTGCACTAACTTATGTACTCTAAAAACGCCTCTAGAGCCATCTAGAACATGGTCCAGAAACCTTCTGGGGAAATCTAGAATAATGTAGAAACTCGATCTTCTTGTATAAATACTACCAGTATCTCAAAGATGGCGTGGCGTGCATTATAGGCTTTATAGTGCCTAACCCTGATTGCTATCACACTACTCATGAGCATCAGTCTCCAGCCCCTATAGGATGTAATGCATAACAATAATTACATTTTTAATATTTTTAAACCGCCGCAACTCTATTTTTTCAAATATAACGAACATTCTATATGTTTTTACTTAAAATGTTTCTTCAATCAATTACTTACATACTGATACCTGATGGTGAATATTTTTTTCGACGGTTTTTGAAGTATTAAGTCGAAATTTTTTAATTTTGTTTTATTTGCAAAACCATGAAACGATGAATTTAGTTATTTATCAAATTACTATATTAAATATTGAGTTCATTTGCATTCATCATGAGCTGATTACTACTTACTGGCATTGCTAAGCGGCCAACTGTCAACTGTTAAGGCTCGTGCACACGGGTTTAGTTGCTGGATCAAGTAACTAAGACAAGTCACTATCTTTTCTCACCCGACTTATGTGAACAGGCATTCCAGTAGCGAGTAGAGTATTTGACTCTAGTAGCGAAGCTAAGCAAGTACCAAAATGGCTTTGAATATACTAAGAAACAAGTGCAGTCCCTCCACCACAATTTTTATTGGATTGGATACTAAACTAAGCACTAAACTCGTTTGAACGCATTAGCTAGTAGTAAGTTACATTTGAGTAATCCACAATTACCAAAACAAAGGCACGAATGTAGAATCTGTGCTAAAATTAAACATTCTTACGTGTGAACATTTACTGTAACGAGACTGAAGACAGTCAAGGGACTCGCCTTAGTTACTTGCGCCAGCAACTACACCCGTGTGCACGAGCCTTAATGGTATTTGTTCCTTACCTGTGTACATTCCGATTGTTTTAAAAAAGTGGTTTCCGCAGGGGAAAATAATATAGTCTATTGAAATGTTACCGAATTTTGGCCGAATCCTGCATTTTCGGTACGACAAGATTGTTTTCTTTTAATTGTTAATAAATTAAACACTGCTTTTAGATGAATCAATCAATATATTATAAATACTCTACATATGTTTCGGCTTATTAGGCCTTTAACAAGAGTATTACATAGTGAATACTAAAGTTTCCGACGTGCACTCACTATGTAATACTCTTGATAAAGGCCTAATAAGCCGAAACATATGTAGAGTATTTATAATATATTGATTGATTCATCTAAAAGCAGTGTTTAATTTATTAACAATTATTTTCAAGATGTTTCACAAGGTACCTACCACAAGTTCAGTTCAGTGTTTTCTTTTGTTTAGAGGAGGGTCAGTGTGAGTATAACACTCGATTTTCGGGGTTGATAGCCCTCCCACACAATATTGAAAAAGGGGGCGTGGGCAGTTATTCCGCGGTATCTTGAGAACCTTAAGTTTCACAACAAATGTTATAAGACTTTTTTGTAGAGAATATAATTCACTACAATCTTGTTTTAGATACTTCTTACCGCAAAATTGAAAATGAAAAAGTTATAATTAAAAATAGACTAACATATTCAAGAGAAATATCATTGAAGGGTTGCAACTTTTTTCTATTGATTTTAGTGAAAATACACATCAAATGTTTCTTGTACGTTATTTTATTACGAACAATTTCTCTACTCATTTTCTAAGTTCCTCATCTTTGGAGAGGTATTAGGACGCTGCAAATGGATCAAGTGCATCAAAAAGGGCATTGGACAATCTGAAAAAATTTGAGAACATTTCTGGGATGATTTCAAACACTTTTTGCTTCCTGCAATTTTTGTCCAAACCTCTTTTTCGAGCAAAGAAATCGCCAAGTTCTAAAATTTTGATTTATCCTCGCCAGATAATAAAAGTAGCCTATTTTTAGTCAGACAGTCCGAATTAGCTAAGAAAATATAGGAGTTACCATTTAAAAAACCGAATTCGACCTTTAATAACCTTAACCCTTCCATCCAAAGTCAAAGTGACATATACCGACGAACTGCCCCCATCCAATTCTACAACTTTTCTTTGAAACGTTTTTTTCGTAGAGTGCTTATTACTCGAGATATTTTAAAGCTTCAGGTTAAAAAATCACTAGGGTGATCTTTTTTAACCTGAAACTCTCAAGTAATAAGCATTACGAAAAAATGTTTCAAATAAAAGTTGTAGAATAGGATGGGGACAGTTCGGCAAGAGGCAAAAAGAGTTTGGAATCATTCCAGGAATGTTCTCAATTTTTTTCAGAATTATCTAATGTCCTTTTTGATTCACTTGATCTATTTGCAGCGTCCTAACATCTCTCCAAAGAAGTGAAATTTAAAAAAATTAGTAGAGATAATTTTTCGCAATAAAATGATGTACAAGAAACATGTGATGTGTATTTTCAATGAAATCAATAAAAAAAAGTTATAACCTTTAAATGATTTTTTTCTTGAAAATTTTAGTTTATTTTTAATTTTCAATTTTACGGTAAGAAGTATGTAGACCAAGATTGTAGAGAACTCAATTCTCCACAAAGAATTTCTTAGACATTTTTTTGTGACGGTTCTCAAGATATCGATATCGTTTACGCCCCCTTTTTCAAAATGGCGGCCAAATGGGGGGACTTTCAACCCCGAAAATCGAGTTTTATACTCACACTGACCCCCGCCCCCCCTAAACATCAAACGAAAAAATCGAAAAAAATCTTGTCCTATCCAAAATTCAAGGTCAATGTGACATTTCAATGGACTAATAGTCGCGCACCTCGCTATGTTTATGTCCAGTCAGTGAGTATTGGCTTTTATATTTTATAAAAGTTATTTTTCTACATCAGTAATTCATTTATTATAGATTTTTGAATAAGTAATTGTTTTCTCCCTCCTTTAACCATATTTTACACGAACATCATTGCAATTACGAAAAGTTGAGTGAAAATTTTTCATTTGTAAAATATTCATTTACATTTAGTTTGTTGAATGTTTGGCGTATACTTCATATTGCGCAGTTTTTATCCTCCATCCCTGATTTGGGAGCAACCTCTATACAAATATATGCATTTTTAAGCCACTTAAATCTACGCGCATTTAAAACTGACTTGTTTTAACATTTCCTACTCTAGTTTCGATATTAATCTAAGATAGAAACGGTTATAACAATAATAATAAACGCTTTTCTTAGTAAAATAAAAAAATCGAGATTTCGCAATTCTTGCAACCATCGGGACATTGGAAATGATAACACCATACATAAAACATAAACTTTTTCCGGAAACAGCTACGATCCTCTTTCGATTGCGACACCGCTGTATTTCGACCTTAAATGAAAACTGGTAACTTTTTCCCCCTGTGATATATGCAACCCATATTACATTTGCATATATCAGCCGTTGCATATACGACAGTCTCACTCGACCGCAACACCGCTGTCTTTTTGACCTTTAACGAAAACTGGTAACTTGGCCCCCATATACGAACATAAACATTTCCAATGTTAAAACATTTGATATTTTTTTCACAGAACCAGTTTAAGAAGCATTACAGAATTTTTCACATCCACATATATCATGCCGCTCAATACAAATAATGTACATAGTCACCGACATAGTAGAATAAAAGATAAAAATATGGAAAATTTATCAATTAGTAATGTGTGCCACTTGTCGGGGTGAATAACCCTACGATTCTCAAAACAATTTTCTTTTCAATTCGTATTAATAAAGTTCATCGCACAGGTTTTTTAAACAACAGTGCGAGCAGATCCATTAATTTTACTAAAACGCTCGTATTGTTATGCTTTTTACAGTTAATGATGTTCGTGCATGCGACTTGAAATATTTATTAACAACCAAAATTACTAAAAGGTTTACGGTAAATTAGTAAAGAGTGGAAAATTTTATTCAGTATGTAATAATTTGAATACTATAATATTGATTTTACCTAACGTGCCTGAAAAGAACTCAGACAGACTATATTTCCCAGACAATGTTTGCTTTTGATACCGGTGTTTAACAGTTTACGTTTGAATTAGTTTTTTTTTCCAACTTTTGCAAACAGTTCCAGCTGGTAAGTCAAGACATTATATTAGGTTCATAAAGAGTGAAAAGTAGAGCAAAAAATGAGAGGTATGTTTATCTAAGAAAATATCAGGTTTATTTCACTTAAGCTATATACTGTTGTTGACAATGTTTATTTATTTTTATTTATTTATTTAGGTACATCATCCAACAGTCAGAGACCAATTACTGAATGACAATAAGTGTTAATAATTACATGTCACTTAGACTAATAATACTGTAATACAGAGATTATGGAGATAATAAAAAGTCACACAAAACATAAAATAGTAAAATAAAAGAAAAAAAGTACACTGGCATATCTATATAGAAACAAAAAAGTAAATGTAAGAATATATACTGCTATGTATTTGCAGCATATTTGTGTTGTGGAGTTATTTGTCTTCCAGATTTGGTAAAGATCTGATGAGGCAATTGAAATATTTTGAATTGTTATTTAGTTGTTGTAGTTTGGTATAACTGTTTTTAAGTTAGGGAATTTGTTTTATAGTTTTTATATGTCATATGTTGAGGTTATTATAATTTAATGACACTGACAATGAAAATTCTAATTTTGGGCTGAAGGGGTCAGGTTTGTAATAATAATCTAAATTTAGTAGTTTTAAAAAAACTTTGGCTTCTTGATTGAAAAGAAAAAAAGTGGGACAAAATAAAAAAAAAGAGAGGAGAAAATCAATAGATACGGATAGGGGATTTAAATTTAAAAAAGAATTAAAAATTTGAGAATTTTGGAAAGAAAAATAAGTAGAAGAAAGAAGATCAATAGATACGGCAGATACGTGAGAAAAGTTTTAAATTTGGAAAAGAAAATAGGTAGAAGGAAGGAGATAAAATAATTTGAAGAGAAGAAAAGAATATTAAGGCTAGTCGGAGAAGTGAAAAAAGTAAAGGAAGAAATAATTAAGAGGAGTTGAAGGATAGGAATTGTAAGATGGAGAAAATAAGTAGAAGGAAGGAGTTAAATAGTTTGAAGAGAAGAAAAGAATATAAAGATTAGTCGGAGAAGTGAGAAAAGTGAAGGAAGAAATAATTAAGAGGATTTGAAGGATAGGAATTGTAGCTACGAAGAAAGAAATGAGTGAAAGGTATTAAAATCAAAATTATTTATAAATTATCACATACATATAATTATATCAAGAAATTAAAGGGTTTTAATAAATAAAAATTTAGTCAATTGAAATTTTAATTTTATAAAAAAAAAAGGAATTTCCAACATAGAAACCTGAACCTGCAATCTGAGGTGGAATTACATAGCCGGAGCTACAGAGATAATTAAGAATTGAATATTGTTTGTTTTAGTTAGTGGTATTGATTTGGAAGATATAAATGGTTTCACATCAAATTTTTAATCAATCATAATAATAAAACATAACAATACATATATATATAAAAAACAAAAATGCATAAATGATTTAAAAAATATATAAAATATATGCATATACAAAGGAGAAAATATTAGAGTTCCAGTTTTTTTATAGAGGTAACAGAGCAATTAAATATATCAAGTATTTCTTGTAGGTAGTTGTACGTACTGCACATAAAATACAGGGGGGAGAATGCTAAAACGTTTGTTCGAGGTGTGGTAAGATAAAAAGTTGTATGATGTCGTGAACCAGGATCTATCACATTAAACATTAAATGGTTTTTTAAGTGAATTATTTGTTACTTGCTTGCTTATAGTAATGAAACATATTCATTATAGGATTTTGCAAACAGGAAAAAAAAACTATCTAAACTAAAAACTAAAAGAAAAACAATATGTAAAAAATATTAATGAAATATTTGCATTCTTTTGATAACCTGACTTCTGGTTATGGTAGTAAATCAAAATCCTAAAATAAATTTGACCAATTCCTTATTTGACATTACCATTATAACACTAGCAACCAACATAGTCCCCTACGGCTACGCAGATTAAACTAGTATCTACATGACCCCCTCCGGTATGAAGAGTCAGTTAAAAATGGGAACAAAGGCCTAAAATGGATTTATTTACCTACCTTCTCTTAAAAAATTTTTCATGCTAATGGATTACATTTTTATAAAATCTCTCATTCAGTCTCTTTGCGCCTTTCTGATGAGCTCAGAATAAGGGCGAAAAACGTTTTCCAAGAGACTGAATGTGAGATTTTGTGAAAATGTATACCATTAGAATGAATTTTCTTTTTAAGATGAGGTTGGTAAATAAATCCATTTCAGGCCTTTGTTCGCATTTTTAACTTAATCTTCATACCGTAGGGGGTAATGTAGATACTAGTTTAATCTGTTTAGCCGTAGGGGTTATGTTGGATGCTAATGTTATAATAAGGATGTCAAATATGAAATTGGACAAATTTATGTTAGGATTTTGATTTGCTAGCATAACCAGAAGTCAGGTTATCAAACGAATGCAAAGATTTCATTAATATTTTTTACATGTAGTTTTTCTTTTAGTTCTCATAGATAGTTTTTTTCCCGCTGTTTGCAAAATCCTATAAAGAATATATTTCATTAAATGGTTTTGCTACCTAGTAAAAAAGAGAAAATGTACTGTTTTAAAATTATTATACGCTTGGTTTACAGGCAAGAGTATCCTATAAAATGTTTAACAAATATATAAAGAGTGCAGTAAATCAATGAAGAGTATAATGGTCAATTTGTTCTTTATAGAGTAGCATATCATGATTCCCGTCGAAGAATTAAACTGTCCGGTGTCCCTACAATGCATCTGGTAAAAACTTGCTTTTTGATGTTTGATTTTGCAAGTTCTTTCTCCAGTAGACACAGTTTTTCCGGCTGTAAGATGTCTCCTACGTTCCACATCAGATTCTTTGATGAGCTTTCATTATATTCACACTAGTTATAATTTATTAGTGAACTAATTAGGATTAATTATGTTTAAGGTAGTATGGATTAAAGTCGCATTATCCCTAAACAGAATACAGTTTTCCCTTATTAAATAGTACAGAAGATACATAGACATTATTATTACATATATTTTTGCTAGTATAATTTATGGATAAATTTAATATATTACTATTAAGCGACTCTGATAAAACGATACATGAGCATAAAGGGCACATTATTAATTTTAACTCTAACTAAGTTACGCATACCTAAGTTCTGCAATTATATACAAAACTTATCGACGTCTCTCCTTGTTCGCGTCTTAATTGCTTGAAAGTCAAATAAAACTGTGCTTCTAGCTATAGGGTAGCTTTGCAAGATATATGTATCTACCTACAAAGAAACTATGCATACATTTTCAAATTATATATGTATATCCAGTAAGTAGGTACCTACTTATTTAAGTTTACAGTGCATTTAAATTACTTCAAAATTAAGTTAAATATAATAAAATGAAAACTGTAAGGCTTTAATTGCATCTCTTTGTTTAATTAAGACTTCCCACAGGAATTAAGGCACTATTGGCACTTTCATTAAGATTTCTATTTAATTCGGGTAAAACCATGAAAAATATCTTCAGGGAGATTTATTCTCAGAATGGTTCTGCTAGTTAATTATCCTTTTTCTAAATTGTTTCTACAGAAACAAAAATATAAATTAGGAATTATGTAAATATTTAGATTTCCAAAATATCTTACATATTATAACAATTTTTTAACTAATTTTGTACACGTAATACGTCCAAGAATTCCAATATAAAAACTATGAAAACAAAATGTAGCCATATCACTACATGCTTATAAAATACCTGATGGAAATTTATGGCTGGCACAAAAATTAAGTTGATGGTTGTGAGATGACGTTTTACGAAATTTTATACGTGGAGGTCCTTAAGTATGCTCAGGTTCTGAAGGGCGACTTTAACAAGAAAACCATGACCAAAATGACTTAGTTTCCAAGTTGCAGGGTATCCAATTTAAAAAAGCTAGAGTTCGAAAACCCTTTGCCTATAACACATGAGTATTTACATCGATTGTTATAAAGAAAAATATGCTATAGTACTCTTCTTTTCTTAAATATATTTTAACTTATTTTTTTACTTATTTGCTAACAATTAGATACCTACTCTCCATATGAGAAACATAATTTTATCGATAAAATCTTCCCCAGGGATTGATGAAATTGATGGTATAACCTAATAAATACATTGATTTGTATTTGTGTATACCTAAATCTATAGAGAGAATCGAAATATATACCAATCTTTCAGCAAAAGGGACCTAGAAACGACGCAATAAGTTAAAAAATAGTATACTTGCAATCACAATTTGCAGATGTTACAAGAGACTAGAGAAATTGATAGTACGGAAGAGAATGTTACAAAATTGCCAACATGAGCAATACAGGGTATTGTAATTTCATCTCAATAAAGGTCGACGGTGATTCCACTAGTAAAACAAAAACAAGAAATATTGAATGATATTTTTTTTTCTAAAATGCTTCCTAAGTGCTTTACGATGCTTTGAAAACATAATATTAAAAAGGCTTTTAAAATATTTACTAAGGTCAAATCAAATGTATTCGCCATTTATATAATCGAGCACTGGCGACTTAATCTAGCCGAACTTCCGTAGTACCGGAGCGCCATGGCAATTGAAGGGCTGGAGAGTAGCAAGGCCGATTCGACGCTAAACTCGAATAAAAGAGGGCATACTCCCATCTCCTATCTGCGCAGCAGATTTATTAAGGCGTAGTGTATAAGGAATGTCCAGGAGGCTCAACAATTATTTACAAAAAATTCCCAACCATGTCTGTTTAGTTATTTTTGGAGATAAGGCGAAACTGGAAAATTTTTCAATATAGTTTAGTAATTTATCAAAATTATTGAACGTAAGTTTTTCAAATTTCAGCGAGTGGTTTCCAATAGACTCATATTGATCGTTAATCTTTTAATCTCTTTTCTGCTTCTCCGCTTGGCGGTTAAAGTGAGGGATCAAAATACAGGGTGACTCAGTGTACATTTTCCTTTTTAAATGTATTGAGTCTATGTACCACTAGAGTTAGTGGGGGGAAGTAGGGAGGCTAGACGTGCGGATTTGTTAGTAATCATAGAGCAGTGGTCAGGCGAGCAACGTGCCTTCATAATCGATAACTATTTCAAAAATAATGATTTGTACACGTTGGCATGGCGACAGTTCTGTAATCAGTAGAATATTCGGCGTGTAGCTGATGCACCCTCAAAAAATGTGGTAAAAGAGTGGGTCAAAAAATTTCGAGCTACCGCGTCAGCACAAACCTAGAAACATACAGGAAAAGACACCAGTGACTATTGCAGCGGTAGGCCAGGGCGGTGACGCGATATTCAAAACGCTGAGCCCGTAAGCATGCACAGGCATTACAAATCAGTCGTTCGAGTGTTCAATGCATTTTAAAAGGGATTTGCAGTTTCATCCGTATAAAATACAGTTTATGCAGTACCTAAAATCAAAGAACCACTCACAGCGAAAGAGATTCTAAAAAACAATGAGGAGTTTTTTTTGGAATGATGGTGGTTAGGAAAAAATCATCTTTAGTACCAACCGTACTTTCATCTGGGGAGCAACATGAGCAAACAATACTGCCGATATTGGGTCCCTAATAACGCACACGGAGTGCATGCAAAACACCTGGATTCACAAAAAGTAACCGTGTACTGGGCAATGTCTGCAAATGGAAAAATTGGTCCATACTTCTTTGTCGACTATCGCGGTCGTGCTGTGACAGTGAACAGTGTACGTTACTGTGACATGGTACGTAATTTTCTTGCACCAGCTCTTCAAAACTTTCAAGGCTATAGGGATATGACTTGGTTTCAGCAAGATGGTGCTAAAACTCATACGGCACAGTTATCCATAAACGCTGTACGTGAATTGTTTCCAGGTCGTCTCATCTCCAAATGTGGAGATATTGCCTGACTTCCTCGATCGTCCGACCTTACCCCCTTGGATTTCTTTTTATGGAGGTACCTTAAAAGCCACGTTTACGGGAATCCTCTGCCAACATCGAGGAGCTGAAACAACACTATTCCAATTGCTTTATGTCATCGTGTGTTCCAACATCTACGCACCTGCATAGAAGAGTGCTACGAGTAAGATGAGCAACATATAAGCAATATTTTATTCAAAACGTATATCCGCATGCGTGTGCTTTCTTATGTTTTAAATAAATATATTTTAACTTTACACATGTTTTTCTTATGTATTTTTGAAAAGAGAAATGTGTTGTGACCCGATATTTTAATAATATATTAGGTTATTATTTTATGCGTGTCTTCAATAGGACTACAAGTATACCATAGGGCAAGAAATTTATCAGATTTGGTCAAAAATATTTACTAACTCTGGTTGTATAAAGAACGATGCACGTGTTTGTGGTACAGTAATGTGAAAATCCTTTTTTATATTATTTACGTTCCTCCACTTTGTTGTTAAACAATTCATCATTATTAAACAAAGAAATGGTATAACACACCCTGCTTGATCTCAGATTCGTGTCCAGAACCAGAAAGCTCATGTAAAACCGAAAACCAATCAAATCCGATATGAGCAAAGTTTTGTTTCCTAGGGGTTTTGATTAAAAAATGCAAATTTAATCTGTAATTTATATTCAATAAGTATATAATTAGAGTAAAACTGATATTTTGGTCGCTATCTTGAATTTTAATGGTGCTGGGGTACGATTTGACGTGGCCCAATATGGCAAGAGAACCATATGCCCATTTGTAATATCACATTTGTTATTTTATACATAACTATACCTAATAAATTCAAACAATTTACTGTTGTAGAGAAGTGCTTAAAACATTGGATAATATGGTCAACAGTCAACATTCATCAAGAAGTGCATTCAAGTTTGGTAATTAATTATAGGTAGGTAGTCTGTACCATTTTATACTTAATTTTGTAGTGCATTCATTCTAATAATTTAATTATGCACTGAATATTCTCGCACCACTATGCAAATGTACTTCTAATCAAATTCATGAGTAAAAGAATTTAATTAATATATTCCACAAGAAGAAACGGCATCCACGTTACAAGCATACTCGATACCAAATGTGTGCTTCAGTAAGCATAAAATGCAAACGGTGAACATTTGCATTCTACGTTAGAAAAAGCAATTACCTTGTAAACACGAGGCAGACTAGAGTGGCTGAAAGGATCGTGAGTTGTTGAGATAAGGCAGATTGTGACTTCTGCATCGCTCTGTGGAGATCATTCTGAAACAAAACGATAGGAATTTGTACATTTTATACAATAAAGTAGACGACAATTTAAAATGACTACATTGTTTCGAAAAAGCTTTTAGTACAGTAAAATTAAGTTACGTAAGAATGCAATAATAATAATAATGAACGTTTTTATTATATCCTACAAAATATTCCAACGTAAAAAAAACGCGGATAAGGGCGGTGTAGCATTTTATATAAATAATAATATGAAATATAAGATATTGAATCAAGATTTATATCTGACTACGAATTTCATGGAGATATTACGGTTAACAGCTATAGTTTCAGGTAAAGAAGTACCTAGCTTATAGCGTTATTTATATTCCCCAAAACAATTTTGTTTAAAATGTTCTCCCAGATGTAGATGACATTATTTGTTTAGGTTATATAAATATAAATATGCTAACTAGGACCATTCACAGCAACCCTATGATTAATATTTGCAATGCGTATGGACTAACATAAATTAATCATAATGCAACATACAAAAATAAAGAGTGGGGTCAAAATCCCTCGTTATTTAATATCGGCTGAAACTGATCTGCCGTGTATCAAAATGCAATCAAAATTACATGGACTTCAAAAAGTTTTAACTACAATGAATTTCAAATAACTGCAAAATATTAATTAGGACCAGATATACAAATATTTAGATATAAATGAGAAAGTACATTTCTTTACCTCTAATATTATCTTGACATTTGCTACATATGCACCTCTGTCTCTGCGCATTATCAGGGTAACAAGACCAAGCACACTACGGTTGAGCTTGAAATTTCAAATGCGCCCCATTTTGGAAAATTAAAATTAAAAATTGTTGCTGATGCTGAGGATGATATTAATAAGATAATAAATTCTTTGCTTAATTTAATTTAATACATGAATTTACCTAAAAAAAATGCAAAATGTATCGAATCAAGCAAACAGTAATTATTGCAATTGCTTTCTGATAATAGATTTAACGAAAATTACGTAAGAGATACTAAAAAAATAAGTAATTTAATTTAGACTAATTGTTGGGGGTTATAAGTTAGAACACTGACATTCAAAGACGAGATTTATGTGCATTTTTAAAATTGTACATTCTTTTGCATTTTTCTATGTTCATTATCAATGCCGTTGTACATTCGAGTTATGTACGACTGTTCCGAATTTGATCTTCCTGTAGAGATATGTCGAGAATATTAACATATAACGCATAGAACAAGCACGCAGCATGATGAATTCTCCTATTTTGTATATTGAGACATTTTATTTCGTGTAATTCATTTGATATTCTATGGTTTTTACGAATTTCATACATTAATCTAAGACAAGAATTTTGCAATTTTTGAAATTTACGTGTATAAAGCTCTTTAAGACAAGGACCGCATATAGAATCTGCATAAGTAAGAAGGAATAAAACTAGAGTTTCACAAAGCATGATCTTGGTTTAACGAGGAAGAAAGTGTTTCGATAATAATATAATAACTTCAACGACAAATAACAATATAAATAACAATATTGAACTACAAACTTCCTGCTGCATGCCAACAATAATTATAGTTTACATAATAAACATAAATAAAACTAGGTCAAACATATGTAGACGACTCCACATGAAAATTAATATAGTTTAGCAAAAATAAATGATCCAAACTGATTAATCGTGTTCTCGATTAAAGAGACTTGGACGGGAAATCTGCATGTGGAAGTAGTAATTACTCATGCAGCAGTTTTTTTCAATCGAGGGACATTACCCGCCGCCATATCTGTTCCAAGTTTCAACACATGCTAAAATAAATTTACTACGTCATCATATAGTGGAATTATTTGTATTTAATTTTTAGACATCGGAGGTGAAAAAGCCTAAAATTTGCATTGATATTAAATTTAGAATACAATGAATTTATTGAAAACATACTATTGTTTAATGCAAACATCTTATAATTATCTAGAAATAACAAAATTTATTGTTTTGAAGAGAAACCTCTTCTTTATTCCAGACTTGTCTAAAACAGAATTTATTTTTTATTGCTAGTGGCATAAAAGTAGGTAATTGGTTTTCTTTGTTTCCATATCACAACCATCAGGTTTATGTCACAATAAATGAGGAGTCAACTGTAATATCGAGAATATAATCCATCTATCGGTGCAACATGTGAATCTCTGGAGATCTGTTTACTTTAGGCTAAGTAATGCTTTTTATCAGAAATGAAATTTGTTTTCATTTTGAAAGTTAACAAAAGCCTACAATGTACTGCAACCACACATCATTATTATTATCCACTGTTGATATTTAGATTTTAAACAAGTAGAAGTAGCGGTCAGATGTGACGGACTACGAATACCTGTTTGACCAACATTTTTCTCACATCCTTTCAATTATCTTTTCGTGGTGTTGAAAATAAGCATATACAGCTTTTATCTTTTTTGTTTTCGATACTCAAACAGGCATTAGCAGTTGGCACAACCAATTTCAATTTTCACTTGCTTCGCAATAGTCTTTTCAAAAAAATAGAAAGTTGAAATTATAATTGACAAATCACTTAATATAATAATGATAATAGTTTTTATTTCACAATAATATAACGGATGTAACAGGATGATGGTATACCCCCCTTTCCTCCTTTAGTTTTGAATATACTTGATTGAAATTTAGGACATAATACATACATAATATGCGACACTTTTTGACATACAACTGATTTTTTTCACTTTCGGTTTCGCCGGAAGTGACACTAACTTTCGATTTTCAGATGGAATACCCTATATATTATTGCATTTTTGAATTCTGCATAATTTTGTGAATCCAACGATGCCAAATAAGTGACATTTCAAACATCAATTTTTTTTTATAATATAATTTTTAATTTTCCATTTAAGTGTGCCATGGCAGTTCCGATTTTTTCTAAATGACCTGTGTAATGCTACAAAAATCGAAATCCCGTTAAAAACACCAAATTACGTGATTTATGAGCAAATAAAATTCAACAAAATTGTTTTTGGGCAAAACTCAATTTTTTAAAATGGAACCATATCGGTACTGTGGCGCCATTTATTAGTACTATTAATAAGGAATTTATTCATATGTCTGTAGGTATTAAAATGAGCGATAAATACAAATAAAATTAAAGCTAAAAGAAAGTAAGAAAATACAATTTTGTTCTAATTAAATGTTAAGAAGTAACTAACGTGGCTTTGAAAACAATGAAATATTTAGCTTGTCAAACATTTGTTGGTTTAACGGTGTTTTTATTGTGTCTTTAAAAATTGTTTAAAATTCTTGTTAATTGTGTTCAAAATTTATACAAGAGATGAAAAAGTGGACATGTTAAATATTTATGTGGAAAGTAAAAAAAATGCAATTGCACCTATGGACCTTCATGGCCGACGATATCCTGATAGACAATGTCCAGCGAAAAATTATTTTAAACGTGTTGAAAACCAATTCCGAAGAGAGTCCAACGATGATCCCGAAAAAAACTTCATTATTGTCGAAGGAACGGAAATTAATGGTTTGGCACGAATAGAAGTTAATAAGACTGTTTCTTTAAGGCAAGTCGGGTTTGAATTGAACATCAGTCACCAAACAGTAAGCCGAATTTTGCACAAATACCACTATAAATCCTTTAAATACCAATTGCACCAACATTTGTACGAAAGTGATTACGAACGTAGGATGGAATATTGCAATTGGAGTTTGTATAATAACGTGCAGCCAAACAATGTTTTTTGGGACTGATTTTATTTTCGGACGAGTCAAGGTTTACAAATTTGGGATTATTTAACCGACAAAATACAAAATATTGGTCACAAGAAAATCAAAATTTATTACGGGAGGGTAACTTTCAAGTGCGGTTCGGTGTCAATGTTTGGCTTGGAACAATCGGTATTAGAATCATTGGTTCAATAATATTTGAAGAACCTCTGACTGGTGCTAGATACTTGAGATTCCTGTAAAATGAGATTGAGGACATTTTAAATAAGTTACGTTTAGATTTAGGACATGGAATGTATTTCCAACAAGATAGCGCTCCTCCCCAAAATTCAAGGACAGTAACTGATTACCTTTAACAGAGATTCGGAGAAAAAGTAATTTCGACGAATAGTCCTGTGAGGTGGCCTCCAAGGTCACCTGATTTAACGTCCCTTGACTTCATTGTTTGGGGTCATTTAAAAATTATTGTCTATGCAACCGCCGTTACAACCAGTGAAGAGCTGGAGCTACGAGCAAGAGCAACTAAAAGCATAACGGCCCAGCCATTGGCGATTGTTCTTCGAGAAACAGCTATGCGAGTTCAGAAGTGCATTGACGTTAATGGACAGCATTTTGACCAACTGTTGTAATGTATTGTGTTAATTTTTTGTATTCCAAAACCGCCCTGTGTGTAACAAGGTAATTAGAATAAAATTGTATTTTCTTATTTTAGTTTAGCTGCAATTTTGTTTGTATTTATCGCACATTTTAATACGACATATGAATAAATTCCTTATTAATAATACTAATAAATGGTACCACGGTACCGATATGGTTCTATTTGAAAAAATTGAGTATTGCCCCAAAAACAATTTTGGTGAATTTTATTTGCTCATAAATCACGTAATTTAGTGTTTTAACGGGATTTCGATTTTTGTAGCATTACACGGGTCATTTAGAATAAATCGGAACCATCATGGCACACTTAAATGGAAAACTAAAAATTATATTATAAAAAAATTGATGTTTGAAATGTCACTTATTTGACATTGTTGGATTCAGAAAATTATGCAGATTTAAAAAATGCAATAATATATAGGGCGTTCCATTTAAAAATCGAAAGTTAATGTCACTTCCGGCGAAACAGGAAGTTAAGAAAAAATCAATTGTATGTCCAAAACTGCCACTTACTGTGTATGTAGTATATCCCAAATTTCAATCAATTATCTTCAAAACTAAAGGAGAAAAGGGGGTATACCACGATCCTGTTACACCCGGTATACACTTACAAACAGATAAACAATACTTATAATTAACAAAATACACTGTGAAAAAGCGAAGCTTAATTATTTTGGATATATTCCCCAAAATTATTACTCTTTCCCTCAACCTAAGAAGCTCAAGAAATTGAAGAAAAGAAGAGATAACTAATTTGCATAGAAAAAAATAGAGAAAAAGATCAATACTCAGACTTGCCAGTCGTTTATGCCAAGAAAGTGCTGTTATGGAGCAATAGCTTTTTGGGTTTTTGAGAACATGCTAGAGCCGAGTTGTTTGATATCAGGCCTAGTATAAAGCCTAGTATAAAGTTTTGCGGAGTAAAATGTGAAAGAGGATCGAAAAAGAGTGTTAGTTCTATGCTGAGGAGGGGTTACAATGTTTACAAATCGAATATTTATATTGCATATCCGAATATACGCTCTGAGTCTTAATTTATTTAGTAAATACTGTGGTTTCTTTGTGGTGATGATTTTATGATAGAATGTGCAGCAGTGTAGAATTCTCCTTCTCTCAGTATTTAACCACCCAGTTTCGGGTATCTTGGCAGATACACGATGTCGTTTACGTAGTCCACAAATTAAATGAATGCAATAATTTTGAATTCACTGTAGCCGTTTTGCGTCAGCTTTAAGCAGACATGGCCCAAACACTACATCGGCATAATTGAGCTGTGAGAACGCCAAGGCTTCGCATAAATTGATTTTAGTACTTTTATTCCGAATACATCTGTTGGCATATATCACTTATAAGGAGCAGAACGACGTCCTAACAATGGATGAAACATGTACAGAAAACCTCAAATTCGCATCTAAAATCAAACCTAAGTTTTTAATACTAACTGTGAGACTTAAAATTTCATTGTCAATGGAAATTCGACCAAATAACATGGCCATTGATTTACTGGCATTAATGGTTAGGCAGAACTTGTGGGATATTTGCAGTAAATTATGAAGGTCCTGGTTAATATTTTGACAAGCGTGTTGCACATCTTTTTTATCAAATGCGTAGTAAATTTGCATGTAGTACAGAACGACATACTTTTGTAGAACTCGAATGTGTACAGGGTGAACAACAATGGTCTCAGAATAGAACCCAGAAGCACTCCACACACAGCCGGAGCAGAGCAAGATTTCACACAATTTAACACGACGCATTGAATGCGTTCATTGAGGTAACTTCCAACCAATGAGTAGCTCTTTGCGTGAATCATAACGTACGCAAAATTCCTTTGAACCTGAAAGAAGCGCTGTATAGTATAGTTTTGGTATATTGTATATCCTCTCATTTTTGTGTGCTGAATGAGAAACCTTAACAAAATGTAATAAAATATAATTTATATAAAACAAGACAGCTTGCACGCCTCCGGCGATCGCCTTCTGTGACGAGATGGTTCAATTTCAACAGGAAAAATGCTGTTTTACACACGGTGTCCTACCTAACATAGTTCATTCCTGTTATATGACTTTTTTAAATGAATGGAGAACAATTCTTCAATATTGTCACTAATGAATATTATACATATGATCTTCTCTTGTGCAAGATTTAACAGGTAAAATAGTTTCCAAACTGGCATACTTAATTACTGTTATATAATTTTTAACAGTCTGTATACATATTTTTAAGTTACAATTTATGTACCTATACAAAACGCCAACCCTTGTAGTATTATACATATCCTTGTTAACAAATTGAAATTCCAACAACGGCATTGCATGTTTTCAGTAATTAGCTGTCAGGTAAAAAGTACTACGGATATATCTATGAAAAGTCTGCTTGTTAAAGTTGAATATTTTTTACGTTATTGTTAATTACCCGATTAATTAGCAAACTTTGTGTTATCTGCATTTTAAGATAAAGTCTAAATGCAAGTACATAGGATAAACTTTATTATGATATTACCATATTCAATATGTTCTATTTTGACATTGAGATTTCGCTTATTTTGTAATCTATATATAACATCGGACAAATTAGAGCAAAATTGCGTATTAGACTTCTACCAACATAGGCCAGATGACGAGGGATTTTGATTGGATTTTTTGCACATAGGCGAGATTATGGTTGGAATCGCTTAGTTTTAGGATCCAGTTAAACACCCTAAGTTTGCTTACAAATTAGTGAATCGCTTAATTTTATAATTAACAATTAGTGAGTAAAATAGTCAATTTTCTTTTCTTTAAATATCGCCGTTCCTTGTAACGATAATTTTTTCAACCATCGTTACAACCTTGTGTTGACAATAATTTCCAACGCATGAATTCAAATGTAGCGACTGCGCACTCATAATGTCGTAAAAGAATAGATGGTGTGCGCTAGGATCCATCCGGAAACGAGGACTTCGGGACTCGGGTTCGTGGTGAGTGGTTTATCTCTTTGTACCGTTGTTGTGCAAAAATATAATATAAATCAGATCATATTCAAGTAGACACGATATCAGTATTATTTAATTAAACAAATTCGTCTCCAATCCGGGGATGTTCATCGAATTATATCGATTTTTTCTAATCTCACTTAGAGTCACGCCGGCAAGCCGCCATATTGGGCAACTGTAAGTTTGATTTAAATTCTTTGATTGAGTAAAGTTTCATCGTGTCCGCGGATATTATTGACCATATTTATATATTTTGTCTTAAAATTTTACCTGACATAAATGATACCGTTCAAAAAATAACTCACTTACACATACCAAGACCTTACCTAAAACCCACGAAGAAGTCCATTGCTAATAGATTTATTTAATTTTTAATTCCTGCAGGGGAAGTTGCCTATAAATTTTCTTTGAAAAATACTCGGGAAATTTTCTAGATTTTACAAGGATTTGTACCAAATATTATCTCCGTACTAATGGAATTATATAATTATAACCGCTTAGATTTATTTAAATTCATTTGGGTAGAGTCCCTGCTTTTGCGCGTATAATTGTCATTTCTCTCACTCAATTTTCATTATATTAAATTTTTCTATAATGTGGTATCTCATAGTCCAGTACCTAACAAACATTTACTGAATAAAGTGTGTTTAAAAAGAAAATATAATATTTGTCGAAATTGTTTTCTGTTGGAAATATCTATATACCTATATACTAAATTTCATTTTTTTTGAGTTAAAAAAAATAAAGAGAAGTCTTTAGCTTAATACTTTTGCCAGTATTATTTTCTTTAATTCTGTTTAAATATTTCATTGTGGGAAATTTAGAATACGACCTGTTCTTATTTTTAGTGTTTATTTTTTTCTTAAATAGTTTGGGGAACTTCAATAAAGTTCGGGGATTAGTCATAATAATTTCAGATTTTTACATTAAATAACGAGGGAAACTTTTCGTTATTATCTATGAATGTTTTTTTTTTTTTAGTAAAAGCTGATTAGTTTTTTTAGTAGATCAATTTGCAGTTTCAAGCTACCTTTTGATGGTTGCTTAGAATATTTTTTTAATCGTGTTCTCTATATTTAACGTCTGTTGTTCGGTTAGCAACAAATAAGTCTTACATGTATTTTCCCATTCCCCTTCACACCGATTGGAAACGAAATTTACTGGTATTATTTCTTTTTATGCATGAAACCATATAGAGGGTTCAACATTAGAAGAAGATATTCTTTATCTAAGATTCGACATTCAACATAGACAAATCAACAACAGTCACCTAGTAACCTCCTGGAAGTGAAGCTTGTACCTATGAATACGAATATTCCGATTATATCCCAGGACAGCCATTAGCTAATGTGCCACCATCTGGTCTGGAAATCATAGTACAGGAGAAGGTATAATTTCCGTCTGTCTGTTTGTCAATGGTCGATTTGTTACATTTTCTTAGGAGCCTACCAGGTCTTATTCCAACGAAAAATTACCAGTTTCATTTTTTTGTAAATGTAAGCTCGGCTTGTGTACGAACAAGACATTTTAAATATAGTCAAAATAGTCATTACTTCCCATTTTTTTAAATTTACATTTCACATATTTTCATTTTCATAGTAAAATAAATACAAGTACTAATTGTTAATTTTTATTGGTTAGTGTAAAATTCATTATTATAATTTTTTTGCATTCTATTCTGTGATATTTTCTATCAATTTTTATTATATATTGTTTGATACAATTTCTTAGTTTTATTTCTCTAAATGTTCTGTCAGTTAAAAGTCAAAACCACCAAGTTGATTATATGAAAGGTATTAGAAAATTGAGTTTAGAAGGTTACAAATTTCACAGCTAATGCTTGCATTAGTTGCGTGGTGCCCTTCTAGTTCCTTACCTTGTCTTTTAAATTTTATCTTATTATATTTTTTTTTCTGCTGGAATCAACTTATTATCCTTTTTCATGTACAAATAAGTGCCAAATCAACAAGTAGAGAGTAAAAACGAAACTGTCGTTATTTGTTAACTAATAAATATCTCCCCTTACTTACACCCTCCGAGAAAACCTGAGCAGCCGACAGGCAATATAAAATACTTTTATGTGTCTAACCATGGTATCCGAATTTGAAGGTTAGAGGTTATATCCTGCTAACTTTTAGTGTAACATGTACGTCAGGAAAATTGTTCGATACGAAATTCTCTAAAAAATTACCACCAAAATTAAAAAACTATTGAATTTTCGAAAAATCGTAATTTTGGCCGATTTTATGAGGTGTTCTACGCGTGAACCTTTTTATGCACGACATAAATAAACAAACATCTTGTTAAATTTTAACTTTAGAGAATCTATTCTTGCATATCTACAAAACTGCTATTTTTTACAAATTTAAAAAAATATGTTGTCGTACCATTTGTTTATTTATGTCACGCATAAAAAGATTCACGCGTAGAAAACCTCATAAAAACGGTAAAAATTGCGATATTTCAAAAATTCCAACGGGATGTGCTGTGATGTGCAATGTGGCTGTTTCAAATAAAGTTATATTATTACTATTATTACTTGCTAATATATAAGTCATTAAAGACTGCTGCATACTTTATGCATCTACTGTATAAAAGAACCTCGTTACAAAATATAAATCTATTACTGAAGTAACTGTCCCAATAATTAATGGACAAGTAATTAATAATTCAATAAGAGCCCCAACTCTGTTATGAATAATTTCAACAACGTAGTAGAGTAAATAAATCAATAATTATAGAATAAGTACCTACAAAGCAAATAACTATAAATGTCACTAAAATGGAAATGTGATTTTAAGAGCAATTTTTATCACTAGCCGTAGCGGGAACTCTTAGGCATCCCAAGTCAATACTTGCTCTCATAACTTCTTTATTTGCAACAATACGTCCAGTCATGTGTTAGCTGGTGTGGTATTCAAATATTGTCAACATATTTTTTTCTCTAACTTTTTTAAGTAACTTTACAAACTTTTACTAAGGAGGAGGTTCTTAATTCGGTCCGTATGTATTCTACCATTGAAAATCTGTGTAACGGTAATACGGGGATCCAGTAGCGATTGGTGTCATTTTGAAGATATCGTCAAATATAAACTATTGAAAGTAGCTTAGAAAATTTAAAGTTCGAGGGGGCACACATACGGGGGTTGAAACGTTTCTTTGGACAGGAAAGCGGTCAGTGCTGTTACATCGCATACTTTTTGAAAGATCCAAATTTGATATTGGTCTAGTTGGAAAGAGGATGAACCTGCACTCATCAAATGGGCTGGTTCTGGAGCCTGTGATGCACAGAAGAGAAGTTACAGGGGTGTAAAATTGAAGTAAAATTAAATTAGGGGTAAATAGGGGAAAATAACTAAAGCAAGCTGGTAAGGGTACAGAAACCTGAAATTCGGTGTATGTACTAGAAGCCAAGGCATCAGATTATTTCATAATATTTTTCAATCCCCCACCCCCACCACCTCCACTTCATTATTAAAGGGGCTGATTTCATAAAATTGAGATATTCACTTGATTAATACACGTATGTATTGCAATGACATCTGATTGAAGGGGTGAGAGGTGGTAAGTTAAAATTTTTTTTTTCTTGAAATAGGCTCATAATGTCATGAAACGTCGAGATTTTAAATTTTAGCGAAAAAACAATTCTGTCTGTCTGTCGGTCTGTAACTTTTTTTTTTATCCGCGCGTTTTCTCCGGAACGGTTTAAGGTATTGACTTGAAATATTGTACACGTATATGTTATAGCGAGATCTGGAATTGGATTGTCTTTTGAACATATAGGGTGAAGGGTTGCGTGGTAAATAGGGGGAAATAAGTAAAGCAAACTGGTGAGAGTACATAAACTTGAAATTTTGTGTATGTACTAGAAGCCGAGGCCTCCAATTTTTTTATAATATTTTCCATCCCCCGACCACTGCCCACTCCATTATTAAAGGGGTTGAGAAAATTAAATTGAGATGTTCACTTGAAATTTGGTATACGTATATATTAGAATGACATCTGGAACCAGATTGTATTTCGGGATTATTGAGTTCAAGGCATCGGGGTTATATAGGGGCGAATAGTATAATAATAAGTAAAGCAAGCTGGTAAGAGTACAGAAACTTGAAATTCTGTGTATGTACTAGAAGCCAAGACCTGGGATTATTTTATAATATTTTTCAACCCCCACCAGCCCTATTCCATTATTAATAAAATAAAAATGAGAAATTGAATTGAAATTTGGTACACGTATATATTATAATGACATCTGGAACTAGATTATATTTTGAAATGGTTCCGTTGAAGGGTTTGGGGTTAAATAGGGGTAAATAAGGGAAAATAAGTAAAGCGAGCTGGTAAGAATACAAAAATTTGGGATTTGGTGTATATACTAGAAGCGAGGGCCTCAAGTTTTTCATATACTATTTTCCATCCCCCCACCACCCCCACTCCCTTATTAAAAGAGTTGATAAAATTAAATGAAGACTTTCACTTGAAATTTGGTTCACATATGTATTATAACGACATCTGAAACTAGATTATACCGACTGTCTATTTTACGAGGGCCACACCAAATATCTCGCTTAATATCTATTGTAGAAAAATAAAGTTTTAGAAACAGTTATCCCATTTTTTGTGAGCTATATTTCAGTAAAAAGAAATATGAAATCCATAGCCTACTTTATGAGATATATTACAAAAACCTGAAAAATAGGAAAACCACAAACGGTTATAACTTCCTTATTTGAGGAGATACGAAAAAAGTTAAAGGAATGAAAGTTGACGGCAAAGACAATAAGAATAATAACGTGTAACAAAAAAATCGAAAAATGCAGTTGGCTTTGACATACGCTATTGTGCAAAAATGAAAAATACATATCTCAAAGTAGGCCATGACGCCATTAATTCCGTTATTTTTTTCTCATTCCAAC
Source organism: Stenurella melanura (assembly GCA_963583905.1). NCBI lineage: Eukaryota > Metazoa > Arthropoda > Insecta > Coleoptera > Cerambycidae > Stenurella > Stenurella melanura. The sequence continues at coordinate 204,436,251 of OY757309.1, forward strand.
GATATAAAACATGTCAAAGAAATTTGAACCGATAGTGTCAATATTTAATATTTTACGAATACTACAATTCATATAATTGAATCGTAACAATCAGTTGTGACATAATTAGTGAAAAACAATGTATACAGTTATTAATAAATTTGACAGATTGTCACTGTTGTATGTTGTATGTTGCGTTGTCGAGTTCTAAGACAAATTTTATATCAGTAATTATGGTGTACACCAATAATAATAAATTCGATATGATTAGCATTTATGGTCAGTGCAATTTTGACGCTGAGATGGCAGTCACGGTTTACGGAGATAGATTTCCAGATGCTCCGCAGCCAAATCGAACTATGTTTAGGAAGTTAGTTCAAAATCTAAAAACGCACGGTTCATTTTCAAAAAAAGTAGTAAGGCGAGCGCATGTTGCGGATAATGTAAGAAAAGTGAATAGAGTAATGCATTATGTTAACCAAAATGAGGAAACCTCTTTGAGACAAATTCAGAGAAACTATCGCATAAAAAAGACAGTGCAAGAAAAATATTGAAAAAAAAACGGAATTCGATGCTACAAAATGAGGAAAGTTCAACATTTAAATGAGGGAGATAAGTCAAGGAGAGTAAGATTTTGTAGATGGTTATTAAATAAGAAAAGGAATGACGCGCTGATATGTAGCAAAATTCTTTGGTCGGACGAATCAAATTTTTCTAATAATGGATTTTTCAATAGAAATATGCATTATAAGTGGAGACGAAAAAATACACATTGGTGCAGAGAGACTGCTTTCCAAGAAAGATTTTCTACTAATGTTTGGTTGGGTCTTTTAGGGACTAAAGTAATTGGACCTTATTTTTATGATGGCAAATTAACCGCTCGTAGATACCTTAATTTCCTGCTAAACGAATTTCAAGATTTTCTTTATGAATTAACAGTGGCAGAAAGATTAAATTATTCATATTTTCAACAAGATGGGGCTCCACCTCACACTGCTGTAATATGTACAAATTATTTAAATCAAGTTATGCCAGATAGCTGGATAGGCACCTATGGACCCATTCTATGGCCAGCTCGATCACCAGATATTACTCCCTTGGATTCTTTCGTCTGGGGTTACATTAAAGACGAGGTATTTCAAACTGCCCCTGAAAATATTGAGGACATCAAAACCAGAATTCGAAACGCATGTGAGGCAATTACTCCTGAAATGCTCCAAAATGTAATGCGTGACGTGTCTCGTAGAGCACGTTTATGTGTCAGAATGCATGGTGCACAATTTGAGCATTTGTAGTTAGAAAAATAAATACACACATTTTTTTTTCAATATAGTAGTAGGTAGTACTGTTATACATAGTTTTTCGTTTTTTTCTTTGGATGTTCGTTTTGCACTTGTATTTTTATTTATGAGATATTTATTGGTTTGTATTAAATTGTAATAAATAATTACGGAATTATAATTATTATAAAGTGAATTTTTACTATTATGGCACAGCTGATTGTTACGATTCAATTATATGAATTGTGGTATTCGTAAAATATTAAATATTGACACTATCGGTTAAAATTTCTGTGACATGTTTTATATCGTTGGAATGAGAAAAAAATAACGGAATTAATGGCGTCATGGCCTACTTTGAGATATGTATTTTTCATTTTTGCACAATAGCGTATGTCAAAGCCAACTGCATTTTTCGATTTTTTTGTTACACGTTATTATTCTTGTCTTTGCCGTCAACTTTCATTCCTTTAACTTTTTTCGTATCTCCTCAAATAAGGAAGCTATAACCGTTTGTGGTTTTCCTATTTTTCAGGTTTTTGTAATATATCTCATAAAGTAGGCTATGGATTTCAAATTTCTTTTTACTGAAAAGCTCACAAAAAATGGGATAACTGTTTCTAAAACTTTATTCTTCTACAATAGATATTAAGCGAGAGAGAAGGTGTGGCCCTCGTAAAATAGACAGTCTGTATTTTTACAGGATTCGTTGAAGGAGTGGGGGGAAGGTAGAGGTAAATAGGGAAAAAGAAGTAAAGCAAGCTGGTACAGTACAGAAACATGGGATTTGGTGTTTATACTAGAAACCAAGGCCTCAGGTTTCTTTCTAATATTTGTCCACCCTTCTCCATCCCCACCACCTCCACTCCATTATTGAAGTAATTGATAACATAAAATTGAAACATTCACTTGAAAGTTAGTACACGTAAGTATAGGGCGTCCCAGAATTGAGTTCCCGGACGGGAACCTGTAATTACTGAGGTCGTTTTAGCTCCATATAACCCAACTGACCTTAGTCCAAAAATGCATCCCTGAGAAGGTACATCCTCTTAAGGTGGGACAGAAGAAAAATTATGTTTCCAATAATTTTCGTTATATCGAAAATAAATTTAAATTAAACATATGCTTGCTATTTTTTTTATGTTATTAATGAATTAATTTTTGTATTGTCATGACAACACGTTAAGTTTTCTGTTTCACAAGCACCTGTGACCAATAGGGAAAAAACGATAATTCCTGATTTTTTGTTTATATTACACAAAATTTTAAAAGTATTAGTTTGTATACTAAAACAGTTGGACATCATGTGGAGCATTTGTTATGAATGTAATTTTTGTTAAACAAACTACTATTCTGTTATTACAAAATTTTGTTCTGGAATTGTAAATAAATGTTAAATACAAATAGAGGAAAAACCGATAATTTCTTGTATTTTGGTTAATATTACAAAACATTTTAAGAGTACCTTTTTTGCAGCCCTTTCAATGCTCTGCAAAAATGTTCAAGTATTTCGTAATTTTACAGATTGATAAAAAAAATATAGCCAGTCAAATATTAATTATTATGAAAAAAATAGAGAAACAAAAAATATTTGTGTGTTATTAAGTTTACATAGAGTACTTATAGTGGGGTCGGGTAGCTGAATATTATACCAAAATATTTCACATCTGGCAACCAACGCGCCCCTTTGGATTCAGATGGTACATGGGTAAACGAGTCTAAAAAGCCCGGGACATAAATTTTCCTGGCCCTCTAGCGGTGTTTATAACGTAATCAATATGGCCGCCAAAGTTTTGTGACACGCTTATAAATTTCCCTATATAACTCGGATTTGTATTTTGATACTAACCTATATTATTAGTGATTATTAATCAGGAGAAAACGCGCTTTCCAACGTTATATTTGACATCATTGTTTAAGTTCATAATACCAGAAATATTTGTAACTTTATTAAAATTTTTGTTCTTATTTTGATTTTTTCGAAACATTTTGCTAGATAATTTGGAATCCATTACATCTAACTGAAAACGTGCCCCATTCCCCATACTTTTTTGTTCGCCAAAAAATTACCCTTCAAATGGTATACTTATATGACCTTTATTTTATCACAAACAGTTGCTGAAAATTTGCCAAGACAATGTAAGCAAGTCGTTATGCCAACAATGTAATTTATATGGTTTCCGAAAAGTAATAAAGTGGCTTTATAACTGTTTAAGTAGCAAATGTAATTATTTTAATTTTTTATGTATATGTAAATACATTCCAGCTTTTTTAGGGGGTATTTTTTAAAATCGTAGCCCCCTCGAAATTTTAATTTTGGGGGGCAACTTAAAAAATGCAATGGGTATTTCTTTTTCAGGCAGACGTTGTGTGAGAAACTTCACCGTGTAAAGAAGATATTGCTTTCGTCTACCTTATCGATAGACAGAAATTATGTCAACGAAGAGAAACCACGAATTGGTTGATGCTAGGATTGACCGAGTGGTGGCTCCGTTTGTATGGGATCTGTGTTTGTTATTCCAGAAGCACTCAAAAGAGCGCTTAATCATTCCGAAGTATGAGGGTTATTTAACCATGGCGAAGAATCTTGCAATTTTTGCAGAACATGATGAGTTTCCAAGTGCTATAAGAAATTTGGACAAATTCAAGATATTGATGAACTGTAGATTGAGTATGGTTGCGGCAAATACAGGAAATTCATTCCAATTCATGAGATTTGTGCCAAACTCTCACCGGAAAATAATGTCTTGCTGTCATATGCAATATTATTCAAATGATTTGCGTAAGTTTACCTGTGATTACCGATCACTGTCGGACCACTGTCCTTCACATACACAAAGTTTCGTACATCGGATTCCCCCCATTTTAACTCATTTACACACTTCTGGAATTGTTGCCCATACAGGTCGGTATGATCCTTCTGAAGTTACTATCCATCCTCATTTAGTTGGCGAAGGTATTATGTATTGTGCAACGAGGCTGTTGTTCCAAATTCTTGCTTGGAGAGTAGCTTGTTTGATGTGTTGTGTTAGAGCAATGTTTCCGATTGCACGATTCTTTCTTGTAAATAACACTAGTCTGCAGTCATTGAGGCTCTGAAGATCTGATGCTTGATCATAAAGTAGAATAACAAATCGCTGCAACAGATCTTGAACATTCATCATCAATATCAGAGGTGTCTGCCATACACAATCAATTTCACGAAATGACATCCAGATCTTCCAAGCTGTCTTCTTGCCAATGCCACAAAATGTGGAAACTGTCTCGCAACCAGTTACACAATGAAAAGCCAACATTTCCCGCAACCATATTCAATCTATAGTTCATCAATATCTTGAATTTGTGCAAATTTCTTATAGCACTTGGAAATTCAATATGTTCAGCAAGAATTGCAAGATTCTTCGCCATGGTTAAATAACCTTCATACTTCGGAATGATTAAGCGCTAATTTGAGTGCTTCTGGCATAACAAACACAGATCCCATAGAAAAGGAGCCACCACCGGGTCAATCGTAGCATCAACCAATTCGTGTTTCCTCTTCGTTGACGTCATTGGGTAATTTCTGTCTTTCTATAAGGCAGACGAAAGCAATATCTTCTTTACACGGTGAAGTTCCTCACACAACGTCGACCTGAAAAAGAAACACACATTGCATTTTTGAAGTTGCCTCCCAAATTTAAATTTCGAGGGGGCTACGATTTAAAAAAATACCCTCTAAAAAAGCTAGAATGTATTTACACACATCAAAACTTACAATAATTACATTTGCTACTTAAACAGTTATAAAGCAGCTCCATTACTTTTCGGAACCCATATAAATTATATTGTTGGCATAACGATTTGCTGTACAACGCTACATTGTCTTGGCAAATTTTCAGCAACTGTTTGTGGTAAAATAAAAGTCATATATACCGTTCGAAAGCTAATTTTTTGACGAACAAGCTGAGACACATTTTCAGCTACATGTAATGGATTCCAAGTTATCTAGCAAAATGTTTCGAAAAAATCAAAATAACAAAAATTTTAATAAAGTTATAAATATTTCTGGTATTACGAACTTAAACAATGATGTCAAATATAACGTTGGGAAGCGCGTTTTCACCTGATTAATAATCACTAATAATATAGGTTGATATTGAAATACAAACCCGAGTTGTATAAGGAAATGTAGAAGTGTGTTACAAAACTTTGGCGGCCATGTTGATTACGTCATCAACACCGCTAGAGGGCCAGGAAAATTTGTGTCCCGGGCTTTTTAGACTCGTCTACCCATGTACTATCTGAATCCAAAAGGGCTCATTGGTTGCCAGATGTGAAGTTTTTTTCAGCTATCCAACCCCACTATTATGGAGATACAGCTCCCATCAAAATTTCAAAATCTTATCTTCAATATAACGGAAATTATATAAAAAAAAAATTGTGAGTCACTTTAAGAGGATCTACTTCCTCAGGGATGCATTTTTGGACTAAGGTAAGTTGGGTTATATAGACTCAATATGAACCCAGGAATCGCAGGTTTTCATCCAGGAACTCAATTCTGGGCCACCCTGTATAATAATTACATCTGATTGAGATGGTTCCGTTGAAGGGGTAGGAGGTGGTAGGTTGTGAATAGCGCAAAATAAGTAGACCAAGCTAGAAACTTCATTTTTAACGTATGTGGTAGAAACCAACGCCTCAAATTTTTTTGTGATATCTGCCAGAAATATTATTAAAATTTTATGACCAATAATTTCCACATACTACAGTGCAAATATAGTAAAGATGTTTCTTTAAAGTGACTTGGACGAGAAATCTGGATGTGGAAGTAGTGATTCCTTAGGCAGCGGTTTTTCAGAGAATACGGGATGTGTTTGGTGAAGGTTAGGTCGGGGATGAAATTTATTTTTTCGTGATGAAGATTCGGTGAGAAAAAGTAAGTGTTAAGTTACATTTTTGACAGTATGTGGATGAATACTTGATTTTTAAGAATTTTTTGGCCGAGTTGGATTTAGGGGGTGAAAAAATGGAAAACGTCATAATTATCGGAAAAAGCTGAAAATTTATATTTGTGTGAAATTCGGTGTTTTAAGACTTTTGCTAGTCCACCGTAATTTTTAAGAAAATCCGGGATATGGTTATGGGAGTGGTCGGGTTGGTGATACTTTTTGGCTGATATTTTGATGAGCAAAACGTGTCGAATTGGGTTTTTCGCAATATGTGGTCGAATCTGTGGGTTATTAAGAATTTTCTGGCCGAGTTGAATTTGGTGGTTAAAAAATGGAAAAAAGTTACATTTATCGGAAAAAGCTGAAAAGCGATATATGTGTGAAATTCGATGTTTTGAGACTTTTTATGAGTCGATTGTAATTTTGAAGAGAATATGGGATGTGTTTGGTGAAGGTTAGGTCGGGGATGAAATTTATTTTTTTGTGATGAAGCTTCGGTGAGAAAAAGTAAATGTCAAGTTGCATTTTTGACAGTATGTGGATGAATACTTGATATTTATGAATTTTTGGCCGAGTTGGATTTGGGGGTTGAAAAATTGGAAAACGTCATAATTATCAGAAAAGATTTATATTTGTGTGAAATTTGGTGTTTTAAGACTTTTGCCAGTCCACCGTAATTTTTAAGAAAATCCGGGATATGGTTATGGGAGTGGTCGGGTTGGTGATACTTTTTGGCTGATATTTTGATGAGCAAAACGTGTCGAATTGGGTTTTTCGCAATATGTGGACGAATCTGTGGGTTATTAAGAATTTTCTGGCCGAGTTGAATTTGGTGGTTAAAAAATGGGAAACAAGTTATATTTATCGGAAAAAGCTGAAAATCGATAAATGTGTGAAATTCGATGTTTTGAGACTTTTTATGAGTCGATTGTAATTTTGAAGAGAATATGGGATGTGTTTGAAGGAAGGGGTTGGTTAGGTCGGGGATGAAATTAATTTTTTCATGATGAAGTTTCGGTGAGAAGAAGTGTTAAGTTACGTCTTTGGCAGTATGTGAATGAATCTGTTGGTTTTTAAGAATTTTTTGGTCATAATTAACAGAAAAAGCTAAAAATGCGCATTTATGTGAAATTAAGACAATCCGGAATACGGTTATGGATGTGGTCACGGGCGATTTTTTTGTTGATGTTTTGATGAACAAAAAGTGTTGAATTCAGTTTTTGGCAGTATGTAGACGAATCTGTGGGATTCTAACAATTTTTTGAGTCGGTTGACTGTGGAGGTTGAAAAATGGGAAAAAGTTGTAATTATCGGATAAAGCTGAAAATCGATATTTGTGTAAAATTCGGTGTTTTGAAATTTTTTACGGGTCGATTGTAATTTTTAAGAGAATACCGGATGTGGTTTGGGGGTTTGAGGGGGGAAGGTCGAGGATGAAAATTTTGTTTCGTGCTGAAGTTTTGGTGAGAAAAAGTGTCGAGTTGCATTTTTGGCAGTATGTGGACGAATCTGTTGGTATTTAGGAATGTTTGTTCTAGTTGAATTTAGGGGTTGAAAAATAGGAAAAAATTATAAACATTAATAGAAAAAGTTAAAAATTTACATTTGCGTGAAATTTGGTGTTTTGAGACTCACGGGTCTCTTGTAACTTTTAAGAGAATCCAGGAGGCAGTTATGGGGTGATCGGGGGTGAGTTTTTTGTTGATGTTTTGATAAGTAGAAATGTTGAAATGCGTTTTTGACCATATGTGGACGAATCTGCGGTTTTTAAAAACTTTTCTAGCCGGGTTGAATTTGGGAGTTGACAAATAGGAAAAAGGTTACAGTTATCGGAAAAAGCTGAAAATCGATATTTGTATGAAATTCATTGTTTGGAGGCTTTTTACGGGTCAATTGTGATTTTTAAGAGAATTCGGTATGTAACTGTGGGGGTCGAGAGGTGACAAATGTTTCTTGTGTCTACTTTTGCGCCATGTTAATTGGATCTTATTACCTAATATCGATATTGAGGTCGGTGTGAAAATGAGCTGCCACGTATTTTCACCCTATGCAAAAATCCGTGGGTTCCAAATAATTTATACAAGGAATAAACACTTTATTTATTAACTTACAGAAACTACACAATATTTTCCTTAAATAAAATACAGTTTTGCGAAAATAACCATTAACAATGCTTACTACTTTGTATTTCTATCACCTCGGATTTCTAACCTCTCACTTGTCACTTTTCAACTTCTTCCGCCGGGAATCTTGCCTTATATACTCTAAAATTGCCTCTAGAGTTATCTAGAACACAATCGAGAATCTTCTCCCACTACACCCCAGAAAACTCGATCTCTTTTTACAAATTTCTAGGAAAGTCACTATTAGTCATGGGCGTATCAATTTCCACTTTGTAGGGGGTGTAATTAATGCATAACAAAGCATTGAAATCAAACGTATTTTTAGCCGACATCGATATCAAAATTAGTTAATAAAGTTCAATTAACGGAGCAATCGACGATGATGTTTTTGCATAAATAATTAGAGAGATTTGAAGAAAGTAGGAAAATGTACGGTATCTCCCGATTAACACAGCAATATTTGTAAAAAACAAACATATTTTAATTATTCTTTTTATCCTATTTGGGAGTTTATTACTTGAAATTTTAAATATTCTTTTTTTATCAACATTCCCAAACTGAAATTAAATATAAGCTCACCATCTTAATTTGAATCATAAGTCTATTAAAACAAATATTTTCCGTGTTATTTTGTGTCTTATAATTCAATATTAATCTTTTCGAATAGCCAGTTTTAAAAGAATGGCAGAGATTTTCATAAAAATAGAAAAATAACATGAACTACTGAAACACATGATTTAACGATATTATGCCAATTCTTGACGAAAGTAGTTATGAGCAACATGTTCTTGTAGCTTTTAAACAACTTATTAAAGTTATAAACTTATTCGGACATGGACTGAAACTCTACTGGATCACTAACCAAATCTGACGTATTATTTACACTTTAGTGTAAAGGTTTTGGATGAATATGTTTTTAAATTCCAACTATGGATTGTTTAAATCATATTTCTGATATCGACTATATATGCCGACAATCAATATTTGCGTTTGACGAAATTTACACAACCCGTTTCCTGTCATTGCTTCCGGTAACTGTATAAATTAACAAGGTAAATAATACCTTTGAATAAATTCCCCAGTTTTTCTTGTGTGTACGTATATATCGATCCAACTGGATGCAAAAGCTATTCAAAAGTTATAAACTAATTAAACTTTACTCAAATTGGAATATTAATGAAGAAAGACAAACCATATTTTAATAATTAATTTAAATTCATTCAATAGAGCCCTATACAGAACGGTCTTCCGGTGTAATATTTTAGTTAAGGATCTGCAAACCTTTGAAAATGTTCAAATAAATATGTGTAATGTTTTTCTTCCATTAGGGAAAGTAACTGAACCGTCAGTATTTGAACATAGTGCTCCAGAAAGTAAATATGAGTTCTGTGCAGGATTGAACATTAAACTCAAGGTCGAAATTTAATTATTCATTAAAAAAATTAATAAACATGGCTTTTACAGCCACCAAAAAAACATAACTCAAAGTGATTATATACAATATGTATATGTATTTTTCTACGACAACCTCAAAAAATGTTCATTTAAGAAGCGTAAATTGAATCATAAACAACTACATTTTGTACACAATTACATTATTGAATTAAAAAATCCGCGAATTATATCATTTACAAATTTAGATGGTATATTTCCACAAATTTTAAAACAACTATACAGCTAAAGCAATACCCCTCTTTAAGAAAGGTGATCCAACTTTACTTGAGAATTATCGTCCAGTTGCAATACTGTCAACATTATCAAACATTTTAAAAAGGGTAATATTTAATAGAATTGTGCAATTTATTTCACAAAACAACCTTCTTACTAACTGTCAACATGGGTTTCGTAAAGGTAGATCTACCGAAACAGCAATTTTAAATTTTATTTAAAATATTTATGAAAATCTAAATAGCGGCAAAAATTGCATTGGCTTATTTATGGACCTTAACAAAGCTTTCAATTGTATAAGTCACAATTTACTTCTAGATGAATTATTTGTATATGAACTAAGATAATTGGCTTAAAGGCTATCTGTCAGATAGAAATCAAGCTGTTGTAGTAAATGGGAGTAAATCTAGCAAACACAATATATCGTGTGATGTTCCCCAATGATCAGTCTTGAGACTACTACTCTTTTTACTTTATAGCCTTTATGTAAATGACTTTCCCAATAATATGTAGAAATAACTTAATTATGTTTGCAGAGGATAATTCTTATCTATGTTGTTCATCCTCCTTGACAGATGTTATAAATAGTACTAAAGAGGAGATCTTCAACTTCACTTACTGATTTAAGAATAATAAATTGTTCTTAATATTTCAAAAACGGTATTTATACAATTTACGTCAAGAATATCACGAATATTAGAATGTAATTTATTACGAATTTAAGGTGAATCTATCCAACAAGTTGACGCAACTCTTGGTTTCTTGGTGTAAGTGTAGATAATGCACTTAGCTGGGAACCTCATATCAATAATTTACCATAAAAGTTAACACCAGTATGTTATGCAATATATAGGTTACATAAAATTACCAGTAAAAACGATATTATCATATTACTATGCACATTCCTTCTCCAGAATTTTCTATGGCATTATTTGTTGAGGGTCTTCTTCACACGCACAAATAATTTACAGAATACAAAAAAAATCCGTAAGGAATATGATAGGTACATCAAAGTACACTTCGTGTAGACAAACACTTGAAAATATAAAAATTTGCTTCTATTTTGCCGTTGATTATCTCGCATTTATTTTTGGTGCAATAGGTGTAACCTACAAATATATATATATTAATATTATTACCTGAATATGCTTTTCCTTGTATAGGACAAAACACAAACTGGTTGCAACTCAGAGTGTCCCATGAAAATGATCTATTATACACATACATTATGCACTATAAACGTGTAAACTTAAGCAATAAACAATTTACATACTATATAAAAAATATTTTTATATTTTTATATTATTTATTAATTCCTAGCCATATAAAGAAAGTCCACAATATGTAGGTATTATAATATACAATAAATTACCATCAAGAATTAAGAATTTTGATAGATATGCTAATAATATTTAAAAAAATGTAATGGCAAAATGTTACTATTCCCTATAAGAGTTTTTAGAAGTTGGTATTGAGACCTTATTGTAAATCTATATATGTGTATATATGTGTATAAAAACAAAAATTTTTAATTTAACTTCAGGGATGCAGTCACTGGGTTCAAAAAAGAAGACTCTTTTTTAAATTCAAGCTTTCGAAACTTTATTGTTTCTTCCTCAGGAATTCTACAAAAATGTTTATACATTGTAATTATATTATTTAAAAATGTGAAAGGTACTTACTAAATTGAGGTTATAAATAAAATTGGCATGTCCTAAGGACCATAGAAAACATTGCTATTACAATTTAAAAACACTACATTTTGATTCAATCTAAGTTAAAAGCAAAATCCTTAATCAAGAAGTTGCATCAGCCACTTCGAAAACTGAACAGATACCAGTCAACTACGTTTTATGAAAATTCGAAAAAAGCAGCGGAATGTTGACAAAAAACCACGAAATATCAGGACTGGAGCAGAGAGAGAGGGGGTGCCAAACCCCTCTCTCTCTACTCCAGGCCTGACATAAATGGATGCCAACACAACAGATCAAATGAAACCAACTAATTGTTAAAAGTAGTGTACAGGGTGTTGTCCCTGTTCCTTCTATTAGCGTGTGCATGTAATAAATACGTGTATAAAATACTGAGACCTTCGATATCACTTCTGGCATTCATAGCATCTGGTTCGTTAAAGATATGACACATCTCCAGGAAAGTCCTTTTATGAAGGTTTTTTTGAAAGTCCAAAATCTTAACTTCATCGTAGTTAAGATTATGGTTTAACGTTAGAGCATGTTTGGTTAACATCGAAGACTCTTTGTTGAGTCTCACGTCGCTCCTGTGTGAAGTGATCCTATCTTTAACTTTTCTACCAGTTTGACCTATATACTTTTTTTCACAATTCATGCAAGAGATGCAATATACCACATTGGAATAATTTTTTAAATCGTCTTTGTCTTTCAATTTAGCAAAAAGATTGTTGATGGTTATTTTGTTTTTAAATGCTAATTTTATGTGTGAGAATCTTGAAAATAATTTCCTTAATTTAAGAGACACCAATGCTATGTTCGGTACAGAAAAATAACATACGTTGTTACCCATGTCCTGTTACAACATACGTTGTTACCCATACGGTAACAACGTATGTTATTTTTCTGTACCGAACATAGCATTGGTGTCTCTTAAATTAAGGAAATTATTTTCAAGATTCTCACACATAAAATTAGCATTTAAAAACAAAATAACCATCAACAATCTTTTTGCTAAATTGAAAGACAAAGACGATTTAAAAAATTATTCCAATGTGGTATATTGCATCTCTTGCATGAATTGTGAAAAAAAGTATATAGGTCAAACTGGTAGAAAAGTTAAAGATAGGATCACTTCACACAGGAGCGACGTGAGACTCAACAAAGAGTCTTCGATGTTAACCAAACATGCTCTAACGTTAAACCATAATCTTAACTACGATGAAGTTAAGATTTTGGACTTTCAAAAAAACCTTCATAAAAGGACTTTCCTGGAGATGTGTCATATCTTTAACGAACCAGATGCTATGAATGCCAGAAGTGATATCGAAGGTCTCAGTATTTTATACACGTATTTATTACATGCACACGCTAATAGAAGGAACAGGGACAACACCCTGTACACTACTTTTAACAATTAGTTGGTTTCATTTGATCTGTTGTGTTGGCATCCATTTATGTCAGGCCTGGAGTAGAGAGAGAGGGGTTTGGCACCCCCTCTCTCTCTGCTCCAGTCCTGATATTTCGTGGTTTTTTGTCAACATTCCGCTGCTTTTTTCGAATTTTCATAAAACGTAGTTGACTGGTATCTGTTCAGTTTTCGAAGTGGCTGATGCAACTTCTTGATTAAGGATTTTGCTTTTAACTTAGATTGAATCAAAATGTAGTGTTTTTAAATTGTAATAGCAATGTTTTCTATGGTCCTTAGGACATGCCAATTTTATTTATAACCTCAATTTAGTAAGTACCTTTCACATTTTTAAATAATATAATTACAATGTATAAACATTTTTGTAGAATTCCTGAGGAAGAAACAATAAAGTTTCGAAAGCTTGAATTTAAAAAAGAGTCTTCTTTTTTGAACCCAGTGACTGCATCCCTGAAGTTAAATTAAAAATTTTTGTTTTTAACTTAGACAGTCGTCTAATCTTAATCTCTGTACTTATATGTGTTATGTCAATGTAACCTAGGTTTTAAATTTGTGTAACAGAATTTTATATTTATATATTTTTATCTCTTTTTGTAATGATTTTTGTTGTATGGACAACTTGGTGAATCACTTATCCCACATCATGTTATTGCATGGTCTATTGGACATGTAGCATTTACATTGCTACCTTATGGGTTTATTAATAATTAGATATTTAAATTCGATCTAGTTAACTGTATACAATCTACTTTGCATATACATGTATTTAAAATTGCCTAAATTTGATAAATTAAAGCAGGTTTAGCAAAGAGAATTTCAAATGATATATGAGCAGTTTAGTAGCTCCGTCATTTGAAGAGAGACGTGTTCTAGTACTGCTGTGAATTATTAAAGATCTTTGATCTTATTATATTGTTTTAAATATTTTTCTAACGTCAATTAGTAACAATAAATTTAGTGGACAGTATAGAGTAAAAATAAGGATAGTTAATTGTTTTCGAAATAAACTTGGGTAAGAATAACTTAATTACTTCATGGAGACCATTTCTAAAATGGCGTCTTCCGCTTTTTTATAGCAAATTTCATACCTCGTTGCTGACCAGGAGCGTTTTATCATGAATGGAGAATTTTCTCATCAAACACCGGAAAATGTATTCCGTAAGTAAATAACTAAAACAAATATATCAAATTTAGCGCTTGTCACTTATTAGAAATTCAAACATATTTCATTTAATTTTAGGGTGTTTTTATGGCTCCAAAATTTTCGTTTTTCTATTTTAATGGTTCTTCTTATTAAGAAGATACTTAATTTAAATTAGAGTAGGATGCCTTCAGCATAGTTTAAACAAATAAATTCTTGGGAGACATATAGGACAAAGTATACATGATTTTCTAAAGCAACTTTGGGAAAAGTCCTGGATTGGTTCAGCAGAGTACATGGAACTCCTCGGCTTGCTGCTGAAAAATTCTAGAACTACAACGACCGTGGAGGAGTGGATTTTCTCATAATCATACACCTTCGTTGGACAGGAAACCCTCTTCTTATGAAGAAACCCTCAGCTAAGTGTCACTACATAATTTGTTAAAATATTCTTATTCTAAATTTGTTTACACCACCTTTATTCATTTTATTATTAATAATTTCATATTTGAAGTATAAAGTATATACTTTTTTAAATCTAAATAACTTTCCTCGTTAAATTTATCATGCATTATAGAGAATTTAATTACATAATTATATAAAGGTAAATGTTCGGATTTTGTGATCACAAATTCTTGGGTAGGGGTTTATTTTCAATAATATATATATATGATCTTTGAAAATACTATACAGTGTATATGTTTAACATACTATATATTTTTACTAAGATATTATTGATGGTACTTGTCTATATTGTTTCTCACGTATATTTTAAAATTTAAATTTGTTCATTGAGAATCTTCCTGATTGGTTCATAAGCAAGTCAGTTTTACCTAGTTTTTAAGTCCTCAGTTTTATTGATTTCTAATAAAATCAGTTTTATATTTTAGTTGATTGATTTATTTCATTGGTGTTATACAAATAACTATTCTAAAGTTGCAGTGAGCTAATAACAACTTCTATTTCTATTATATTTGCTAAAGTACGATTAAGACTCACCAACGTATTAAATTAAATTTGCATTTTTTTATATAAGATCTTGAAAATTCTATTACTGGTTAGTTTATCCGTTTGATAACTAATTTTCTGTATAAATGTAAATTATAATTATAAAACGGATTGGCGCCTATATCTTTCTCTCTCACTCTCTGGGAAAATTTAATCTCCTCTAAAAAAAATAACAACTAAGGTGTGTATGACAATACAATATTTTTATACCTACGGCCCATCCACCGAAACTTGAGCTAGGGGTGATGTATCGTAACCATAACTTTCTTTATCAACACTATAATAACATTATTATGTAACATGCTTTGAGCAACTCAAAAAAAATATAAAGAAGTAAGTAAGGTACACGTTACACGTGGCGCCCAACGTAGTTGATTGCATAATAGCATATGCACAATCTGGTTGTTACATAATTTTCTTCGATAGTAATTATTTCATAAAAGAAAAATTTTCCGAGAGAGGGGGTAGAATTTGTAAATTCTAGTTATTTTATACTAATAATATAATAAAATAGAATAGTTTGTATTACACGAAATGAATAATTAAGCAACTATTTTTACCTATATAGCAGTAAACTTAGAAACAAAATTTAAATTAATCTTTCAATGACGTTAAAAATATTTTCTTATATACTCTTATTGCCAATAAAACTTTAATGTTGATTTGAATGAAAAAGGCGTAATTGTTATAGAGAATTTAGTAGGTTATTTGGTGCACTTAAAAATTTTGGTATAATAAAAATATTTTTACGTTGGAGAGTGTCCAGTAAAAAATTGTGTACGGTGTTTATTGAGCAGAAATTCAATAGAACCGGTTAAATTGTAGTTTGTTTACTACATAAGGATTAACAGAAAGGTGTTCCTTGAAATTTGTACTTTGGTATATGAGTTCGGACGGCCGACGCTGTTGAACATTTTTTATCTATCTTTTTATTAAGAAGATATTAGTTTTTTGGTAAAATATTTCAGTTTGTACTGAAATAACATGGATTTATTGAAATTCATTAAACATTATTTGGAGCATTCACAAAATAATGTAAGTAAGTTTTTCGCTTGTTGATAACCATATCTATTTGATAAGTATAAAAACCTTATCTATTTTTTGTCTGTCAGTAAAGTTGACATAGAATACCCAGCAGGATATTTTAGGATAATTAGTGAGTAAAGAAATAAAGGAAATTAAAATACCTTAATTTGTCCTTTTAGAAATTGTAGTGCTGTTTGATTATATCATTTTACTTTTTATAAATATCCCAGTTATCTTTACAATGGAAACCTATAATATGAAAGTAAGTTATCTAACTAAAGAACAAATCGATTATGAACTGTTAATTAGGGACATAAAAACCACAAAAAAAGATTTAGGTACTAAGAGAAAAATGTTGAGAAAATTATTAGATAAAGAGGCATTGCGTCACGTAGAATATGAATACGATAATTTTGATTTTGAAATAGAAAAAGAGGTAATAGATAGAACAATAGAGGAAATTCGTGGACTAATAGAACAATTTGAGGGACCTGAGACGGATTCAGGGTATATTAGGATTATTACATATTTGATTCATTTAATACATAGGGTTAATAGAATCCCGTTAGCCAGTGCAAACGCTGACAAGTTGTTAGAGATTTCGAATTATAAAGCAGAGGCAAAGGCCACATGTTTAGAGTTAGAGGCTCTAGTTTCTGATAATTTACAACAGGCAGGCGCTGCAGAAGTAGTACCAACTAATTTAAATTCAACTTTGTTGCATAACCACTCAGTAGTTTTACCTAATAATGTATCGCAAATGTCTAGTAAATCTGTGCCCGTATATAAATGGAATTTAAAATTTAGTGGGGATAAAAATAGTAGTGTAAAATCTTTTTTAGAAAGGGTAGATGAACTTTGTGCCTCTAGAAATGTTCAAAAGAATGAATTATTCAATAGTGCTTGTGACTTATTTAGTCATAATGCCTTAGTCTGGTTTAGATCTATAAAAAATTCAGTTTCTGATTGGGATGCTTTGGTAAATCTGTTAAAGACGGAATTTCTTCCCGCCGATTACGATGATCAATTGTGGACAGAAATAAGAGGGAGGACACAAGGCAGAAATGAATCAATTTCAATTTTTGTAGCAATTATGGAGACATTATTTAACCGCTTAAATCAGTCAGTTCCAGAGAAAATTAGATTGAAGTACATAAAAAAGAATATGTTACCTCATTATATTAGCCAATTAGCGCTAACCAATATAGACTCGATTGCTCAATTAATTTGTCTGTGTAAAAAAATTGACGAGGCCCATTCATTAAAAAACAGTTATCGTCCCCCACCAAATCATTGTTTGCTAGAACCCGAATTAGCTTATAAACTTGATCAAACCACAAGTTCATTTCCTCAACCAAATGTCTCTCAATATACTAAAGATCAAAAAGATAAACGTCCATTAAATAAAAAGAAACACTACACAAAAGGAACTCAAAATATTTCAGAAGTAAGTAATAAACAGTCTACAAGTTCGAGTAATTATAAAAAGGTAATATGCTATAATTGTGGTCTGGAAAATCACAGCTTCTATAACTGTAGAGCACCTAGAAACAAATTTTGCTTTAAATGTGGAAAACAAGGGGAAACAATAAAAACTTGTTCGTGTTCAAAAAACGAGCAATAAAGGTTGGTAGCCCGTACCACTTTCAATCAGATGTAAATAGGTGCAATAATTTAAATAAAAGAAAAATATTTTACAATAGAGTAAGCAATCTTAGTAAAAGGCCTTCGGGTGAAATTAAACTTAAATTAAATTCCTTGGATAAATATAAACAAGATTGTGATTGGAAAAAGTGGTTAATCAAAGTGTCAAATTTTTATAAGAATAGTATTCGCCCTGAAATGAATATATCACCATTTTTTTTAACGAAACCTTTTGACAATAGACCTTATATTAACATAAAAATTTTTGACAAAAATATTGCTGCTTTACTAGACTCAGGGGCAAATTTAAGTGTGTTAGGAAGTCAATACTTACCTATACTAGAAAATTTTAATTTAAAAATTGATAAGTGTGCAGAAACATTAGTAACAACAGCTGATGGTAGTCCTCAAAGAGTAATAGGCTGCGTTTATCTGCCGATTTGTATAGAAAATATTTGTAAGATACTTAAAGTGCTTGTAGTACCTTCTTTAAAACATAAATTAATATTAGGTAGTGATTTTTGCAAATTGTTTCAAATACATTTAAATTTTTTCGATAATTTTTAGACTGTTAATTGTAAATTAAATAATATGGAAATTGGTGCATTACACGCAGAACCAGAAATGTCCCCTCAAGTATTTAATAAACTTACCAAAGAACAACAAAGCCAAGTTAACCAAATATATGATTCATTTAAAAGTATTTCGTCGGAAGATGTTTTAGGATGTACTGATAAGATTGCGTTGGATATTGATACTGGAAATGAAAAACCGTTCAAAATACGTCAGTATCCTCTATCACCTTACATGATGAATATTTTAAATAAAGAGTTGGATAATATGCTAAAGTTAGGAGTAGTAGAACCTTCACATAGTCCTTGGTGTTCGCCGGTGCTTTTGGTTAAAAAAAAAACGGGAGAATACCGCTTCACATTTGATGGTAGACATTTAAATAAAATCACTAAGCCGGATGCATATCCTTTTAATAGAGTAGATAGAATTTTAAGTATGTTACGAGGAGCAAAATTTATTAGCTCAATCGATTTAAGAAAAGCTTTTTGGCAAATACCACTCACCCCACAATCAAAAGAAAAAACGGCCTTTGCTGTACCGGGTAGGGGTTTGTTTCATTTTAATAGAGTACCTTTCGGACTTATAAATAGTGCACAGACTCAACAGAGGCTTATGGATGCTGTTTTTGGACCTAAATTTGAACCTAATCTGTTTGTATATCTTGATGATATAATTATTGTTTCGGAAACGTTTGAAAAACATACTGACATTTTAAAGGAAGTCTTAGAAGTTTTAAAAGATGCAAATCTTACTGTTAACTTAAAAAAATGTGAATTTTTCAAAAAATCTTTAAAATATCTTGGTTTTGTTGTGGACTCAGATGGTCTAAGGACCGACCCAGACAAAATATCCGCAATGGTAAACTATCCGAGACCCACTAATACAACCGAAATTAAGAGATTTATAGGCATGACTTCGTGGTACAGGCGATTCATACCACACTTTTCTACTTTAGTATCACCTCTGAAAGATCTCTTGAAAGGCAAAATAAGAAAAAAACAGTCAATATTATGGTCAAAGGAAGCTGAAAATTCCTTTATACAATTAAAGCAAGCACTGGTCTCTGCGCCTATTTTGAATGCACCTGATTTTAGTAAACCTTTTGTGATTCAATGTGACGGCAGCGATGTCGGTATTGGTGGTCTAGTTTTTCAATATATTGACGGTAAAGAGTCTGTCATTGCATTTGCGAGTAGAAGCTTAACTCGTACAGAGAGAGCTTATTCAACTTGCCAGAAAGAACTATTAAGTTTGATATTCTCAGTAGAATCTTTCAGATTTCTAATAGAAGGAAATCATTTCACTGTGATTACCGATCACTCGGCATTACAATGGTTGAAAAATTTAAAAAATCCCACTGGAAAATTGGCCAGATGGTCTTTAAAATTGCAACAATACTCGTTTGATGTAGTTCACAGAAAGGGAAAATATAACGTTGTAGCAGACGCATTGTCTAGGAGTGTACCGACCTCCGTAGAATTAATAGATATAGTTCCCCAAAACGTAGACAAATTTTATTTGAAGATGAGAGAAAATATAAAAAAATTTCCACAGAAATATCCCAGTTGGAAAACAATAGATGATATGGTTTATAAATTTATTCCCTCAAAATTTCCTTTAAAAAGTAATATGTCGGATTGGAAATTATTAGTTCCCAAGTCTCAAAGGCTTGAGATTATAAAAACTTGTCATGATCCACCTACTAGTTCACATCTAGGGTTTTATAAAAGTTTCAGTAGAGTTCAAGAATTATATTATTGGCCTAAGATGCGTAAAGATATATTAAAATACGTTCGCTCTTGTAAGATTTGTGCTTCTCAGAAAAGTTCTAATGAGGCAAGGGTAGGCAACATGGGTAAAGACAAAAATGTAAAATTTCCTTGGCAGGTCATAGCCGTGGATATCATGGGTCCTCTACCTAGATCTCCGCGAGGTTTCACACATTTATTAGTCATAGGCGATTGGTTCACTAAGTATACTTTAATTCACCCGTTACGAACTGCTACTGCAAATAATATCGTAAAATTTATGGAAAATAATGTGTTTTTAGTATATGGAGTTCCGCAGTATATTATTTGTGATAACGGCTCGCAATTTGCGTCAAGTACCTTTAAGGCTTTAGCTGATAAATATAAAGTACAAAAAATATGGTTTAATGCACTTTACCATCCCCAGTCAAATTTCGTGGAACGTTCAAACAAAACAATAGGGACGGCTATCCGAAGTTATATAACCGAACATAAGGATTGGGACAAGCATCTTTCAGAAATTCAGCAAGCTATAAATACCGCTAAGCATGAAGTTACTGGGTACACTCCATCTTTTTTAAACTTTTCTCGATACGTACCCCTAACAGGTGATTATTATGGGAAAATCCAATCTACCAAAGATGTTAATTTACTTCCAGGTGATCGGGAAAATTATGCATCAGAATTTAAAGATTTGCCAGATTTATACTCCGAGATAAGGAAAAAATTAACAAAGGCTTATGAGAGGAATAAAAAATATTACAATTTGCGGAAACGCGATATTAAATTCGCGGAAGGTGATAAAGTATGGCGTAGGAATAAAGTGTTATCAGACGCTCAAAATTCCTTCACTGCCAAATTGGCACCGCGATATGTGCTGTGCACTGTTCGAAAGAAAATTTCGAATATTATTTATGAATTAGAAAATAAAGACTCGTCATATGCCGGAAAGTGGCATATTAAAGATTTGAAGCCGTACTTAGGTTCAAATTCTGACGTATCGGTAGGTTAACCGGATTTGAAAATTAGTATTTCTTTGAATAAAAATTTAATGAGAAAGATTGGTATAGTATTATTCAAATAAATATTTGTAAATATTGTATTATAAATTTGTAAATATAAATTTAATAGTTTACGAAATGTTACGCTAAGGGAATTTCAAAACTTGTTCAACATAAATAACTAATAGACATTTCATCTCAAAAATATATATATATATTTTTTAAAAAGTTATTTTAAGACTTTTAGACTAATATATCTCTTATATGATAGAGCATTAGTAAATTTTGAAAACTGTAAATATAGATATTTAGGTTATGAAAAAAAAAAAAATTGTAACTTGATACTTATTAAGAAAAATTTTTTTTTAAAAAACGAGAGGGCGCGTGTAGCATTTACATTGCCACCTTATGGGTTTATTAATAATTAGATATTTAAATTCGATCTAGT
Source organism: Stenurella melanura (assembly GCA_963583905.1). Lineage (NCBI taxonomy): Eukaryota > Metazoa > Arthropoda > Insecta > Coleoptera > Cerambycidae > Stenurella > Stenurella melanura. Next base: position 204,457,935 of record OY757309.1, read on the forward strand.
TACCTGTATACAATCTACTTTGCATATACATGTATTTAAAATTGCCTAAATTTGATAAATTAAAGCAGGTTTAGCAAAGAGAATTTCAAATGATATATGAGCAGTTTAGTAGCTCCGTCATTTGAAGAGAGACGTGTTCTAGTACTGCTGTGAATTATTAAAGATCTTTGATCTTATTATATTGTTTTAAATATTTTTCTAACGTCAATTAGTAACAATAAATTTAGTGGACAGTATAGAGTAAAAATAAGGATGGTTAATTCTTTTCGAAATAAACTTGGGTAAGAATAACTTAATTAATTCATGGAGACCATTTCTAAAATGGCGTCTTCCGCTTTTTTATAGCAAATTTCATACCTCGTTGCTGACCAGGAGCGTTTTATCATGAATGGAGAATTTTCTCATCAAACACCGGAAAATGTATTCCGTAAGTAAATAACTAAAACAAATATATCAAATTTAGCGCTTGTCACTTATTAGAAATTCAAACATATTTCATTTAATTTTAGGGTGTTTTTATGGCTCCAAAATTTTCGTTTTTCTATTTTAATGGTTCTTCTTATTAAGAAGATACTTAATTTAAATTAGAGTAGGATGCCTTCAGCATAGTTTAAACAAATAAATTCTTGGGAGACATATAGGACAAAGTATACATGATTTTCTAAAGCAACTTTGGGAAAAGTCCTGGATTGGTTCAGCAGAGTACATGGAACTCCTCGGCTTGCTGCTGAAAAATTCTAGAACTACAACGACCGTGGAGGAGTGGATTTTCTCATAATCATACACCTTCGTTGGACAGGAAACCCTCTTCTTATGAAGAAACCCTCAGCTAAGTGTCACTACATAATTTGTTAAAATATTCTTATTCTAAATTTGTTTACACCACCTTTATTCATTTTATTATTAATAATTTCATATTTGAAGTATAAAGTATATACTTTTTTAAATCTAAATAACTTTCCTCGTTAAATTTATCATGCATTATAGAGAATTTAATTACATAATTATATAAAGGTAAATGTTCGGATTTTGTGATCACAAATTCTTGGGTAGGGGTTTATTTTCAATAATATATATATATGATCTTTGAAAATACTATACAGTGTATATGTTTAACATACTATATATTTTTACTAAGATATTATTGATGGTACTTGTCTATATTGTTTCTCACGTATATTTTAAAATTTAAATTTGTTCATTGAGAATCTTCCTGATTGGTTCATAAGCAAGTCAGTTTTACCTAGTTTTTAAGTCCTCAGTTTTATTGATTTCTAATAAAATCAGTTTTATATTTTAGTTGATTGATTTATTTCATTGGTGTTATACAAATAACTATTCTAAAGTTGCAGTGAGCTAATAACAACTTCTATTTCTATTATATTTGCTAAAGTACGATTAAGACTCACCAACGTATTAAATTAAATTTGCATTTTTTTATATAAGATCTTGAAAATTCTATTACTGGTTAGTTTATCCGTTTGATAACTAATTTTCTGTATAAATGTAAATTATAATTATAAAACGGATTGGCGCCTATATCTTTCTCTCTCACTCTCTGGGAAAATTTAATCTCCTCTAAAAAAAATAACAACTAAGGTGTGTATGACAATACAATATTTTTATACCTACGGCCCATCCACCGAAACTTGAGCTAGGGGTGATGTATCGTAACCATAACTTTCTTTATCAACACTATAATAACATTATTATGTAACATGCTTTGAGCAACTCAAAAAAAATATAAAGAAGTAAGTAAGGTACACGTTACAGACAATAAATCTATTCTATTTATTCTATTTCGTATCGGTTGCTAGGCAATAAATGCGATATGAAATATTTCGTGGCGTCCACTGTAAATTGAGGGCGACTTATCACAAATTATGACATCTCGCGATGGAGTTATGAAATGTCATCAGTTTGTTTCTGTCAATATTTCTATAAGTAAAGGATTAGACTAGATTAGGTAGGAGGAGCTGGCCGATTGGGCCTTGACCACTGCGACCTCTCTAGATCTATCATCGTGCTCCTTAGAGCTTCATATCCAGTTTTGTCCTGCGTACCAAACTTCATAGCGTTGATAAGGACCCCTTAGTATCTATCTATCAAGCCTTTTTGGCTTTTCTTCGCCAAGAATTGAAATCTCAGTCTAATTAGGTCTGCACAATGGCTCAGCGTTGCTTAACTTCGCTCTTCGAATATTCCGAGATCAAGATAGTAACCGTACCTCGCTCCTAAACGGTAACGGATAATTTTATAGTTGTTTCCTATAAATCTATATGTTGTCGTAAGTGCAGATGTAACTAGAATACTTCACAGAATAAATAAAAGAAAATATGACTGGAAAATCTGACTTGATGATTGAAATCTCAATCTTTGTACCACTATATAAGAAGGGGACGACGCATGTTCTCGATAATTAGATTTTGCTGGCATTAAAATGCTAGTAAAATAATGCTGTGTATTTATCAATCCAGACGTTAGCATCATCTGTCTTGGCAAACACTTTCGAACAGGCAAACTTTATTCAAGAATGCGATATACCTTTGTTTCAGGAACCATCGTAAGGCTTGGCAATGTGGAATAAGACAAATTGCTTACTATTAGAGATGGGTACACCTCAAGATTCGGCGAAAAATACAGATAGCAAATTCGACAACTTACCAATTGAGCAAAATTGACGAGGCATAAATATCACAAAACGTTGGATTGATGTTATGGAGCAGATGGGAAAGATGTTTGGTGGGGTTGTGCGCCTGAGACGCAATCCAAAATATTTCTGGTAGAAAATAACGTATGTAGGCCAACTAGTAACAACCTTTTCATAATATGACTCAACGAGTGTAAGTTAATAAATAAGATGGTATATCTTGCAGTCCTTATTAATAATACCGAAGATGAGATTCGACGTAGAATAAACATAGCAGGATTAGTAACTCATCAGTTAACAGACGACGTATATTGATAACCTCTAGTTACATTTGTTACAAATACCATGGACTGTAGTGCAGTGTGTCGGTATAGATGACGCAATCTTTGCGAACATTAAAACGTCTGTAAATATTAAATTTTTATTATAATAAGGAGAAATAGCTATATTTTTTGAACCACTGGCACTGCTACATCAAACACCTTCAAAAATTCACCATTTGGAAAATTAAAATAATAATATCACATAAGAATAATTTCAAAACTTCTCGTAATTTAACTACTAATTATCGCTATTGGTCTGTAGCTAATATATGACTCAAATGTATTGACCGCTCATTTTAATCGCGAATATCTGAGAAACGGAGGAGCGAAAAAAATTGAAAAAATGATGTGCTTATTACGTGTTTATTCTAAATCATTCACTGAAGTTTGAATAATGTGCATTGAACAATTTTGAAGTTTGAAAGCACAACATTTCCTGTATAAGGAAATTTTTTCATAATTTCTTATTCCAAAATTTTTCAGTTATTCTCAAAAACGTAACCTCATGTTATTTATCAATGTATTTAAAAATAAGTTATATAAAATGTAAGCATTTTCAGAAAAAAGAATTGATATATATCAAATACTAATTTAGTTATCAAGCGCAATAATATTATCTATTGCGCTTGATAACTAAATTAATATTTGATATATACTAATTCTTTTTCTGAAAATGCTTACATTTTATATAATTAACTATCTTGTCAAATTTTTTTGAAATAAATTTATAAATAACCGAATAAACTTTTTTGAGAATAACTGCAAAATTTTATAATAAAAGACTATGAAAAAATTTCCTCGTACTAAAAATGCTGCGGTTTATCGGCATCTAAAATATTATTTACATAGTAGGCATATCTTCCAAGATATAATGGATTTAACTGGTATGTTCAAAATTTTCTTTAAAAGTAGGACATTTTTCAGTATAACTTAGCAGAAATTCTAAACTGTCCAATACACATTATTCTTTTTTTAATTTTTCTCGCTCCTCCGTTTCTGAGATATTCACGTTTAAAGTGAGGGGTCAATACATTTGAATCGTATATTAGTTACCTCTTAAGATACGTTTTATACAATAAATTTAATTATGGCTGTTTTAAAGACAGAAGGACATTATGCTGCAAACATTATCATGTGGTCTAATGTTAGTTGAATAAATTGAGAGATTTATTTTAAACTAGCTACCATAATTTCAGGAGATTTGCTATTTTCTAATTCATTTATTACTTCTTTGATTCCAAATGAATTAGGCAACGCCAGTGCGATTAGTAGTTGGACGAGCGGCCAACTAGGGAAATATAATGGGCTCGCCTTGCCTTTTAACACCTTTGTATATCATACGTAGAAGCTATGCAATTTTAGACGGAGATTGTGGCCTTAGTAGCGCAAGTAGGCCAACGTTAAGCAAGTGCATAAAAACATCCCATGAATTATCGGGGCAAAAATATATTGAGTTGACTATATTGAATTCAAGTTGTATATTCGGGCTGGGCGTTATTCTATTTGCATAAGTTCTAGATTTCACAGAAAAAGAGTTAAATGTTAAATAATTTGTAACTTTTCCGTATCTCGTGCCCTTAATGAAAAACATGTTTAATTTAATATTTTAATAATTTATGTATTTCTAACTAATGATTGAATTGTTAATTCAATAATATAGTAAATTTCGATTCCTATAACTTCATTTGGTTAAGATTAAGAGTGCCGGGTTTTTCATTTAGGTTTTTATTATGGGGCGGGATGTAGTCATTCCCTAATACGATTACTCAACCGTTGAACTCTCGAGTTAGCTTTTACCACTAATACGTTTTCCTCGATATTTCTTATGTATATAACTTTCTTAATTTCGTAGAAATATATAAACGTCTGCGATCTCTACAGCTTCTCTTAATTGAAAACGTAAGTTAAATACCAAATATAACACACATATTTTTTAAAGCAAAATAGATAGCTACTATTAGATTAGATTAGATTAGATTAGATTAGATTTATTTCCCAAGAATTAATGTTACATAACAGTAATAATACAATATGCTCGTATAGTTACATACCTAACATAGTGCGCCTTAATCAAGACATAAGGGAAAGTGCATTTACTTAAATAAGTTCATTCATAATGAATATACAATGTGCTTACTTAAATAAACTCAAACATTATAAATATACAATGCATAGAAAAGGTTTGGAAGTAAACCCTTTGAAAACCTTTTATGGATGAAATTTTGTAGTGAAGTATTCTTCTAGGTTATAGAACACGTAATTATTTAAAACTTTCTTTAGTCTGATTTTGAATAAGTTTGGGTTGTTTATGCTAGTGATAGAATTTGGTAGGTGATTATAAACTTTTACTCCGGAGTATAGAGGTCCTTTCCTATTTGTGACAAATCTATAATTTGGTGCAATTAGTTTTGAATTAGATCTGGTATTGTAATCGTGAATATCAGTGGCTGTCGATATTTCGTTCCGTTGTCTGTAAATCATTATGGTTAATTTATATATATAGAGATTGACTACAGTGGGTATACGTAAATTTTTAAACGCCATTCTACAGGATTCTCTCGGGCGCATAGAACAAATTGCTCGTATAGCACGTTTTCGTGTGATTAAAATTTTTTGAAGACATGTTGCGTTTCCCCAAAATTCTACACCAAATTGCAGTATGCTTTGAAAGTATGCAAAATGCACAGATAGTGCTGCTGCATGGCTGATATTTTCTTCGACATTCTTTATTGCATAAATTGCATGTCCAAGTTTTTTATTTAAATCAAAAATATCTGTCGACCAATTTAACGATTTATCAATATATATTCCTAAGAATTTAGTGTCAGTTACTTATTTGACCTAGATCTGTTTGAATATTTATATCTGGTATTGGTGCGCGTGATTTTTCAAATGTTATATTCATTGTTTTCTCAACATTTAAGAGTAGCTTATTAGCATGAAACCAGTTTGTAATACCATTCATTGCCTCTTCGCTTTTAACTTTAAGGCTGTCCAAGTTATCATCATTCACTATGATACTGGTATCATCAGCGAAAATATTGGCTCCAAGATTATAATGAGGACGTTAATGATCAAGAAGTAAACTGCAGTATTTGTTGTATAGGCATGAAACTTAAATAGTTGATTGATTCGGCCTTTACTTGATAAGAATCCATATTAAAATTGAATTTAACGAAAATACTGTGGTTTAGATTTTTACAGTAATTTGTCACAATTTTTTTTTAACCATGACTATCGTTTCGCCTAACATAGGCATCAACAGATGGTGAATTGATAACTAAATTTCAAACTATGAATTTTCTGCTTAAATACTAAAAGTTTGACAATATCATATTATACTAAGTAATTGACGTAACAAGAAAGAACAACTTATATTAACAAATATGGAATTTCTAGGTCAATAAATTTAGAAAAAACTGCAAATCAATTCCAGGTAATGTTAAGTGAGGCCGAATGATTTAGCTTGATTTGATCAATTAAGAAATTATCCGATGTCTTATGTTTATTAATTTCTAAACATCCCAAGAAAGATGAACTCAATTCTTTATAGGCGAGTCTGCCTGGGGTAAAAAGAGGTGATTTTACAAATTTTGTACACCATTTGAGTTAGCCACGAACTCTTATAGGAAAAATTCCGCTGAACAAGATTTTCTTATGAAAAATTTTCCTAAACCGCAAGCTTCATGGTCAAATAATTGATTAGACAAATTTTTCGTTTTTATTTAATAAAATGTAAACTGTTTGACGGATCTGAAAAAATCTTAACTCAATCTAAAGATATTTTCAATACGCGTCGTTTGGTACCAGGCACAAGTCATTTTGTTAACCCGTTCATTTGTTATAGCCAAGATAAATTTCTTACATAACAAATTGATTACTCCGGAACCAATGAGGTAAGGATATTTTCTTTTTCAAAATACATGCCTTTTATACCAAAGAACATACCATTTTTTTTTGGCCCGATATCTTCAATACTTTTTGACTGTTTAAAATATTGGCATAATTTGTTAATTAGCAAATAACTTTTTTTTAGAAAGTTTGATCGACTTCAAACCAACTTTAAACGATAACTATTGATGTCGGGTATAACCCCCATAGAAGTCTGCACGAATGCAACTTTTTGCTTTTGTTTATTTAAAGTTTAAATTAATTTTGCAAATTAACAAATGGAATATCTCGGCTCTGGGTAAGGAAAATTTTGAGACCAGAAAGAACTTGATCGGATAACCGGAATCGGAAATAAAAGTGATATTGCGCGAGAGGCTCTAATTTGTTTATTAACAACACGAGGTTTGGTGCAAATGAAAACTAACAAGTTTTTCCATCAACCACAAAAAGTTCTACAAAAATATTCAATCCCTGAAGAGTTTACACGTTTTTGACCCATAGAAGAATCTTTCCCGCAACGTGAAAACAGTAATTTTGACGCGCAATGGGGTGGCGGGTTCGATCCTCGGTGTAGGCAATTTTTTTTGGTGTCAAGGAAAATTTCTCATAAGAAAATCTTGTTCAGTGGAATTTTTCCTATAAGAATCCCTGGCTAACTCAAATAGTACAGAAAATTTTTGAGAGAAATCCCAGGCAGACTCGCCTATTATTCTCTACGTGTAAAATTTCAAAATTACCCCTAAATTAATATTTTTCTTCTAATAAATGTTTTGCATATGTAGTTGTTTTATGTTCGTAATGACGTATCTTGAAGTTTCTGCACATTTGTCCAATAGGGTGTACCGTAAAATGTGCAAAAAATTTAACTACCAATCCCTTATCAAAAATAAAGGTGGGTTATTCAGATACAGAGTGTTTCACGAGTAAACGGACATGCTTAAATGGTAGATAGAGGGCATCAAAAGTAATCATAATCACCAGTAGAAAGAGCTAGTCTGGCCTTTGTTGCTAGTACAGGGTGTTTTATGTACTTTTAACAAAATTTCTTTGGTTATTTTGCAAGGAATGAAATAATAAGTTCATACTTGGCACATATAATACACTAGTGATCTTGAATAGGCACCTGTATCACACACAAAAAAAATCCAGGTCCGGACTCGAAAAAAAAAATGTTTTTGTTCTTCAAGAAAACAGTACCCTGTATATATTCATTTATATTTCAATATTAAATTCGAAAAGTACATAGAAAACAGAACAAAATGGCTTCATTATTTGTTTCGCCACATTTTTACCGCATTCTAAATAAATTTCAATAAATAATGAAATATGAGAAATTACAAAATATCGATGAATGATACGGCAAGAAATTCTTCCACTATTAAATTAGGTATTTACTTTTTTTGTTAATCAATAATTATTATGTTTTAATCACCAATTTTTACTATCGGGGTAAAATAAACAAAAAAAATCATTTACAGCCCACCGAACCTATTTCATTCCGTTCACTTATTAAAAACTAGTAAAACAACAATATAATCTACTTATTAACAACAACAATAACGGTAACTAGCAACTAGCATAAGAATAACGTAAATATCAAAATACCACCAAGCTACCAGCAGAATAATTATTACACGAAAAACAAAACATTCAGATATTCTAATATTGTTATACCATTAATCGTTAAAAATTAATTAGTTGTCCCTATGGATCATAACCATACTTGATGATAACTATTAAAAATCTTATAAACAAATGATACGACGCTACTATGATCAATAGTGACAACTCTAAACCATGAATTAAACGTTAAATCAATTGATTGTCTCTACTGATGAATAAAACGTATTCATGACAATATCTGCATTTTTTGTTTTTCGCAAAATTATTACATTGATAGTTTGTTGCTATGTGCACTATTGATATGCAACTTTGTTGCTACCGTTATTTTTAATAGGTATGGTATGTTGGTGTTTTAGTTCCTATTAAATTAGAGGAATGAAATAGATTTTTGATTTATTATTCTGTGTATTTTACTTCCTCCGTAAAAATTGATAATAAAAACATAATAAAAAGTAAATGCCTAATTTAATAATGCGGCAAAAGTGTGGCAAAAAAATTAATGAAGTCACTTTGTTCAGTTTTTTCATGTACTCTTCGAATTTAATATTGAAAATAATAAAAAAACAAATACAGGGTATCGTTTTCTTGAAGAACAACAAAAACTTTTTTCTTGAGTCCGGACCTGGATTCTATTCTGTGTGATACAAGTACATATTCAGGATCGCTATTGTATGATATGTGCCAAATATGAACTTAATATTCCGTTCATTTATAAAGTAACAGCCAAAAGAAATATCCCTAGTAGCACAAAATATTAGACCAAAATTGAACCAATATTCATATATTGGTCCTATATGGATTATACATTGGTGGAATATTTGTGCTACTAGGAATTGATAGACATACATAGAACACCCTGTACGACAGCAACGAGGGCCCAACTAGCTTTTACAAAGGGTGATTATGATTACTCTCGGTGTCCTCTATCTGCCATTAAAGCATATTCGTTTCCTCATGAAACACCCTGTAAAATTTTTTAAAATAAGCCTTTCCTTTCTAGCTACACGCCAGAGCCTGGGTTTCCTCGAACATTCGATCGCGGAGAACCAAATGTCGATCGACCGACAAGGATGGCGATTTCGGTCCCAAGCGGTTTACTAGAAATGGCAGATCGTCTAGTTTTTTTTTTAATTTATTTTATTTTTTTAATGGCGTTATTTATATTAACATCTTAGCGGAGTTCGGCTATTGCGTTTTTACCACTAAACCAACATTTGTTACAACTAAATCTTTGTAACTTTTAGCATTAACTGTATACAATGGTAGATACTGTCTAACTAGGTCTATTAAAGTTTCATCGTCCTCAGATGCAAAAATGTTCACCCATATTTTCTTATGATTTCATAAAATAAAAGTAACAAAATTTACCCGCACACTATCGGTTCAGCTGAACGATTCGGCTGGAATCAAACTCAACGGATTCGGGCGGAGAGGTCGGTTGTCGGTTGCCGAAACGCTCAGCTGAACGGACTCGAGCAAATCAGCCTTATTTAAATCCACACGTTAAAAAAAATCGCGACCGAATGTTTGAGGAAACCAAGGCTTGAAGAGGTGTGTAAAAAAATGGTTTTTATCTGAAAATAATTTATAAGTATCAAATGATCATATCGATACATATTACTGTCAAAATGATGATGTGATACTAGCCTACTTAGTGTTTTGACCAATGTAATAGTGCTCATCACTTTTGATTGATCACTTGCAATTTAGTTCTTTTTTCTCAAGAACGGTCGATTTTACGAAATTTTTCAAGAGGTAAAACAGATTTTAAAAGAATCATAATATTTAGTTCTTCTGAAAAACAAAATCGCAGACAGAAAGATATTCACAAAATTATAAGAAGGGTAAGTTAATATCACCCTTTTGTAAACACGATAGATGGATGAAATAATTTCGTTAGATGCCTGTTCATTAGTAGTTGGCATAACTTTCGTCTTTTTCCGATTATGTTATTTTTAGACAGAAATTAAAAATCATTTTTGCACACCCCCTTAAGGGGGTGTAGCTGGACAAGGGTTTATTTTGGAAAAAAATTATATGAGAAACCTACCTTAATTTTCGATAAAGAATTGGTACTTAAATTTTTTGCACGTTATTACCGGACACCCTGTATATACCCCAGGGCCAGAACCATAAATCTGGTGCCTTTTTTTCTTTTATCTTTTAGAGAAAATCTTATGAATATATCATATTTAACCAGATGAACTGTATTACATCAGCACCATGATAATTATACCTGGGGCCCAATTCTGGAATCCCGAACAAATTGATCGTGCACGAACCAACTCGTGCAGTCTGGTTCGCATGCGAACGCAGTTTTTATAAAAATCTAATTCTCCAGTGATAGTCGAAAAGCGGTACACGAGGCGAACACATTCGTCGACTGAATAACGTACATCGTATCTTGGTTCCTATATGTCAACAAATAACAGACCGTGTAAATCTGGGAACTTTTCGTTGCGGTCGTGGTGCAACAGTTGAGAAGTGTCAAAGTCAAAATACTCGTTGTTGTTTTGCGGTTTGCACAAGGATGATTGCTTGGTTGTAGGCGGTTTTGGTATTTTATTTTTGTGTTTTGGAGGAATTCTGACCAAAAATATCCTTTGTAAATAGGAGATTGTGCACCAATGGTGCCGCGCAAGAAAATAAATACGTAAGTTGAAATCTAATGAGTTCTAACTGATTGGTTGGATCAAATATTCAGATAGTAAATTGATTAGATACCGTGCTAGGCCTTACTTAGTCGAAACATTCTTACGAATTTTATATCGGACATATTATTATCAAAGGCATCGTAAACGCGATTATTATATTCCCTTCTGACTTCTGCAGCTGGCTCCATTTCTTCCAAGTTATTACTTGCTATTAAAAGATTCAGCTCATCCAAAGCAGCCATTACAAGACTCTAACACAATTTCCAACCAAAATAAAGCCGTTTGACTGAAGGTTGACGTTAACTTAAAGGTTATGTTGACATGCGAATATGCTTTTCGCCACCGAAACACCTATCGAGTACTTTCCGTGCACGAATCTGTTCGTTCATGTGTCAGTCGACAGTTCGAGAATAGAAAAAGTACGTTCGTGTGCGAATTTCAACGCCATTCGTGCACGAACCGGCTTGGTCTAGTTTCGAGAATTGGGCCCCTGGAGTAAATATGACATTGTAATAAACATACCTAAATTAAAAAAAAAAACTTGATAAAATACATAAGCACGCCTTTAAATAGTTAAAATATATAACAATAACTGTCAGTTCTTACTTTACGATAGGTGCAAGAATAGCAGCAAAACAGGAGAATTTGGATTCTGTAATAAATTTCTATAGTTTTACTAAATAGTTAGTTCTATCTAAAGTCAGTATTCACAGATAAAAGATCGATGTAGAAGATCGAGATTTAGTGGTGTTGAGGTGAAATCCTGTACATCGATTACAAGATGGAGTCAGTTTAACTTGATTTATTTCATTATTTTAATTTTGAAAAATTAAATCAGGTAGTTATTACTCTTGCCCAACTGTACCTTGCATTTCAATACGTTTTGCGAAACAAAGCCCCTACTGTACTAAAGCTTCTCCCCGTCAATATCTCGGCAAGAACTTTTACTGCGTTCTTGTGTTTAATCTATCGGCAGAAGAGTCTACGAATAAAAAACATATTGTTTCTTTTTGGAACTAATCGTGAGAACATAAAATTTCTTACAAAGTAAATACAATTTTCAAAAGCATTATACAGGGTGTTGCATCATGAGAGGGACATAGCTTAATAGGAGGTAGAGAACATCAGTGGTAACCGGAACCTCCCATAGAAATGTCTCATTGGGCCTTCACTACGAAATTACAGGGTGTTAAATAATTTTTGGCCAAACCTGTTTTTTGTCATAACTTTGACAGGAAATGAAATAACGGATTCATATTTGGTACGGCTAATGTACAAACGAGCCCCAAGAGGTACATGTATAAAAAAAAATATATCCAGGTCCGGACTCACTATAATTTATGTTTCTTCTTTGCATCAATAAAACATCACCCTGTATATATTTTTTTGAAATTTCGATACGATATTCGAAAAGAGCAAGAAAAAACAAACAAAATGGCCTATTTCATTTTTTTGTTACACCTTCGTGGTTATTTAAATACGTTGTTAAATGTGCAAGAAAATGGATTACAGAACCCTATTAAATGAGAGGCACGTGAAATAAATAGTTTTATAACTGAAATTTGCAAAAATTCTATTGAGCCTAGGTGGTCTGGGTGAATCCTAATTCCGGCACGTTTTAAAGGTCAATTTTGGTAAAAAACTGTGGTCCTAATAAGTAATCGGGTATGAAATAACAAAATTTTTAATCAATCACAGTAGGCTTGTTCAAAGTGACAGATAATAAAAAGAAATCTCCTAAACAGTTGAATAATTGTTTGTTAGTAATTTAATGTGTCAATAATCCGCATTTAGTTAGTGAAAACTTGTGAAAATATTTTAACTATGCCAGTAAAATTTACAAACGGGGAATATGCTGACATAATATTCATCTATGGTTTCTGTAATGGAAATGGTAGGTCGGCGGAAAGAGAATATCGGCTGCGTTTTCCTGGTCGTCAATGCCCTAATCATAAAACCTTTAGTACGGTGTTCCAGTATGCAAGACAACACGGAAAGTTTCCTACTTCTGCAGTTGTGGAGCGTGTTTTACAACAAGGTGTGCAGGAACAAAACAATATTATAAACGTAGTTCAAGAAAACCCAAATATGAGCACTAGACGAATCAGTTTGGCAACTGGTATTCCTCATTGGCGAGTATGGAGAACCCTAAAAAGAGAACGTTACCATCCATATCATATCCAGCAGGTACAGCGTCTTCAACACGGCGACGATATCCCCCGCCTGGCATTTTGTCGTTGGTTGTCTAATCATCGCCCAGTCATTTACAGAACCTTATTTACGGATGAGGCACAATTTACAAGGGATGGAGTAAACAATTCACGAAATAATCATAAATGGGCACAGGAAAACCCACATGCGGTACGCCAACGCCGTTCGCAACACAGGTTTTCTGTAAATGTTTGGGTCGGACTTGTGAATAGACATTTGATAGGGCCACATTTTTTTGAAGAAAGATTGAATGGTGAAATTTACTTTGATTTTCTTCAATACATTTTACCGAATATGTTAGAAAATATCGGTATAAGAGGCATGTTGTTTCAGCATGATGGGGCCCCACCACATTTTAACCTTCAAGTAAGAGAACACTTAAACAATGTGTATCCTAATAGATGGATTGGACGCGGGGGTCCACATGAATGGCCACCAAGATCTCCTGATTGTAACCCTTGTGATTACTTTTTATGGGGCCACTTAAAAAACGAGGTTTATAGCATTGAAATTGAAAGTAGACAACATTTAATCCAGCGCATCGTTACAACCTGCGACGAAATACGGAATAATCCAGAAATGATACGTCGAGCAATTGGTGACCTTTCTAAACGCGCAAGAAAATGCACAGAATTTGGGGGAGGACATTTTGAAAATTTACTTTAGTGTCAATTACGTTTTATTTTTAAACACATTTAGTTATTGTTTTGTTATTTATTGTTAATTGAATGGAAAATATTTTATTTATTTAGATTTTAGTTTGTTCTCTTCCAATTTTTATTAAGTATAAAATGTTGATGATTTTCTTGATCAAAGTAACTGGTTGCTTAGGCCTAAATGGTTTAAATTATCTGTCACTTTTATTCTTTGAACAAGCCTACTGTGATTGATTAAAAATTTTGTTATTTCATACCCGATTACTTATTAGGACCACAGTTTTTTTACCAAAATGGACCTTTAAAACGTGCCGGAATTAGGATTCACCCAGACCACCTAGGCTCAATAGAATTTTTGCAAATTTTAGTTATAAAACTATTTATTTCACGTGCCTCTCATTTAATAGGGTTCTGTAATCCATTTTCTTGCACATTTAACAACGTATTTAAATAACCACGAAGGTGTAACAAAAAAATGAAATGGGCCATTTTGTTTGTTTTTTCTTGCTCTTTTCGAATATCGTATCGAAATTTCAAAAAAATATATACAGGGTGATGTTTTATTGATGCAAAGAAGAAACATAAATTATAGTGAGTCCGGACCTGGATATACTTTTTTTATACATGTACCTCTTGGGGCTCGTTTGTACATTAGCCGTACCAAATATGAATCCGTTATTTCATTTCCTGTCAAAGTTATGACAAAAAACAGGTTTGGCCAAAAATTATTTAACACCCTGTAATTTCGTAGTGAAGGCCCAATGAGACATTTCTAAGGGAGGTTCCTGTTACCACTGATGTTCTCTACCTCCTATTAAGCTATGTCCCTCTCATGATGCAACACCCTGTATTTATTTATTGTGTTGAAACCGTTGACATTGATAGGTTACTTTACTAAAATGTTAACATATTTTAATACAGTGACATAGATTTGACCAATTATCGCCGAAGAAGGAGGTTAATCGTTCAAAGGGCCTCTATTTAAAAACACAAAGTTGAACTTTAAGTGATCGTGAAGTTCGCCATTAAATGAAAATGAATTAAGGCCATCAAATTGCGTTATTGAAATGATCAAACTTTTGTCAAAATCATTTTTATTCGCGTTTGTCAACTTAAATGTCTCACCTAGTATATGGTGTAAATAAATATACAAAAATATGGTAACAAGCTGGGGGGATAAAGAAAAACTATACTTTCTCTAGACATCAATTGTTAATTTTTGCTCGAGATTAATACATTTTAGAGGGTTGATAGATCTGGTCTCCATTTCTAATCTAAATCAAAGCTCCGACACGTCGTAATGAGGTAAAGCTGATTCCTTCAGCGCGATGCTGTACGTGCCGAGATTTGATCAAAATGCATGCTAAAGATAATATTTACATAATATATTTAAATTCTGGACAAATATTGGTTGAGGCACGTGCTTATAGGATATCGAGATAATTACTAAGTTTTACAAGATAGTTTTAGCGAACGAAAATTATTTGAAAATAAATTATGTTATTCAATAAACTGTAATACTTACAAACATATTTTCTAATGCGTGCTTCGCCAGCCAGCAATTCAAAAAAACTGGAATGAATAAATTCCTCAGTGGAGGGTAGAAAAGCTGAAAAGAAAATTATGTTAATATTTAGTTCGTTAAAACGGAATCTATAAGGTGTTTTCCAAGTACGTACCACTCTTTTAATTATTGGATAAATTAAAAGTTTGCAAAAAAGATGCAAATGGGTACTTATAGTTTAAAAATATTTTAAAATATCTAGGTCTAGTGATTCATTTAGGTGTTGCGTTTTTTTTTTAATGGAACGCTCGATAACTTATTAAAGCGGCTACAGACATAAGTGTATACTTGAACAGTATGCATGCGCAAGCTTATCGTACAAGCAAAGATTAAAGAATTAACAAGATAGGACAGCCGGCGAAAAACCTTTTATCTTTTAGCAATGGCGCCATTGACCTCGACATTCAAATTGGAGTGATCGCACAGTTGCCACAATGTGACCATCATACGGAGAAGGTAACATTAGAGAGACAGGCCAATAGTGAAAAATCGACAACACGGTCCTAATAGAACGACCGAACTCAGATGTCAGCCAGAACCCAATGTCACTAAAGAAACAGGTTACTTCGTAACATATGTCACATGAAGTATTCCTATGTTCATGTTAGGTATCTATTTAGTTAGGATAGAACTGTTCATTGACAGAATAATTTTGAAACATTTTTTTTTATAAAATGAAGAAAAACAGCTATAGTCTGTACGATGAATCTTTGCGTGTGCGTCATAAACAAGAACGGTATGAAGTAATCTGTTGAAAGTCACTGCTTCTGTTCAGCAGTGACGTGCATCAAGGAAATGAGAAATTTGTTTTTACTCTCAGTCATCATCCGACAAATTAGA
This sequence comes from Stenurella melanura, assembly GCA_963583905.1. Lineage (NCBI taxonomy): Eukaryota > Metazoa > Arthropoda > Insecta > Coleoptera > Cerambycidae > Stenurella > Stenurella melanura. The sequence goes on from OY757309.1 coordinate 204,474,347, forward strand.
AGCCATATTTTTTTCGTAAACACTCATGAAATGACAATTGATTTTGTAGGATAATAACAGATGTATTATTTACCACTAAATGTGGTTATAACAATGAAGCTTAAAAATGTATTTTCATCAAAAACGCAAGAACGCCACTGGATCTAAAATGACAGATATTATAGCCGTTGACAGCACTTCGCTACGACAACTGTTCATATCGACGTCTCTTTTTAATTCCGCTTGAATTTACCGTTCGGCTGTCTTAGCATGCTCGAGCGGTTAGAAGACATACGTAACGAAATATTTGCTCGTCTCAATGCGTTCAGCAACTACACATATGTCCTACCTAATTTCGCACTCGCGCAAACATTCATCGTACAGACTATACATGCGGCTGTCATTGAGGTCTATACGTGACGTAGCACTTACCGATTCTAATAAGCTGTCTTCGGTTATTTCGTTTTCTCCGTCTGACTGTTCTATCTTGTTAATTCTGTAATCTTTGGTAAAAGTATACCGGAACGTGTGTTTTATAACACTTGCACGAGTATTATGACTGTACAAGTGACATGATACTGGTTGAAACTCTTTATTGTATACTTGAACATGTTAAGTTTGCGCAAGTATACTTGAGCGTGTGTATGGCAGATCGGCAGATTTCTATAAAGTGTAAACGTAAACGTGTCGTCTTCATCCGTTGATGACATTTTCATCCTTTATTCACGCTTAACTGTCACTGTACGAATGTTCAAGTATACTTCTACGTGTGGCGGCGATGGAGATTTCAGTATACTTGTACAATAAACGTCTGTAGCCGCCCTTATATATTTAGTGGTATAAAATTCCAGCGAAATTATGCATATATGTGACCATCGACGTAGAACCAAATGAGATCCAAACAGTTGTGTAGAGCATGTTTAGAATAACATGAAATGCAAAATTAGAAAATTTTTTAGTAGAGCAAAATTTTTAAAATGGCCGTTAAACCCGCCGCCGACCTAGTTCGAAAATACATGTTTTTAATACACACATTGCCATTAAAAAACTGTACAGGCTATCATTTTGGGCGTTTCCGATGATGTGTTTGATATTTTTAAAATATCTACTGATTTACCACAGAGTGTTCCAAAACTTTGAATTTCTAAAATTGTGTACCTAAAATTTCACGCTGCTACAAACTCTGCGAAATATTGGAAATTTCTATACACATGCAGTGAATAAAATGTAGTCCAGAGAATGGACAAGCTTTAAAAAAAGAAAATTGTCAATCGGTAGAATAGTTCTCTAGTTACCGAATTTTCAATCAGTGGCCGATTTATAGAAACACGAAGTCTCGAGCTCGCAGCTCAGACGACGCCGACGTTTACATATATGCCAGTGGCCGTAATAATAGGCGACCCAATTTGTTTTTGCAGCTCTGTGAAATATTTGATTATCCGTGAGAGTTAAAGCGCAAAAGTCTGGCTCCGAACTACATGAATCATTTTCATCATCAGGGACTAAATATTTCGTTTTGTCAATATTTATCGCACTAATGAATGGTTTTTCCAAGACGAGACGTGAATTCTATCCGATTTTCAATCTTAGCAATTAGTTTATTTTTTAAACTACTAGATTTTATTGATGATGCTTTTCCATATAATTTTACCATATTAAATATACATAAGTAACTAATTTATTCATTATCTGGGTAATTTACAAAGTATTAGCAAAATCCTAAAACACGTCAATTTTTACTATAATGACATTATTTGAGCATAACTTTATACCTAATTACACAGCCACACAAAAAAAACCAAATTTCGCTTCCACCAACGAAACCTAGTACACCCTAGGTTTTTGGGGTCGCTGAATCCGAATCCGAGGTTGGCTTGTCGGCATCAGGTCGCGTTAAGGTAATTTCAAGGTTAAATCATTAGATTTCGACAGAAGAATTTGAAAAATAATTGTATATAGGTTCTTGAGGTCGCCGAATCCAAATTCGAGGTCAGTTTGTCGGTATCAGGTCGCGTTAAGGTCATTTCAAGGTCATATCATTAGATTTTGACAGAAGAACTTGAGAAAATTTGTGTATAGCTTTTTGAGGTCGATGTATCCAAATCCGAGGACGGCTTGATGGCAGATATTTCAAGGTCGAATAGAGGAAAACCTGACAAAAATATTCGCCTGTTATTTCCGCGATTTTTCCAACTCTTTTACTAGATCATTAAGTTACTCTCACGTTGTGAACTTGGTCTATTTTTCAAATCAAACACATTTAATCTTTGATGGTATCAGGTTGCATTAGGGTCATTTCAAGGTCGAACGGTAGAAACCCTGACAAATATATTCACCTGTTATTTCGCGATTTTTCCAACTCTCTTACTAGATCATTAGGTTACTCTCACGTTTTGAACTTGCTCCATTTTTCAAATCAAATACATTTAATTTTACGAGATATGAACATTGTCGAGCGTGTCCATGTCTTGTAATCGAGGGTGTTGTAGTCCTAATGTCCACTTTATTCTCATATGCTACAAAAATGGATTATTTTGCCTTCCTGAACCATTTTGCTTTTCTTGACAATTGGTCGAAAATAACTTATTTGGACAAAGTGTCCGATTTCAATATATAGCTATTCTCGTAGCTTCAGCAATACCTTTTATGAGACCACTTTCAAGATAAATATATATTTACGGTAGATCTACTCCTATTTATGACATTGTTCCTTTGTAAACTTTTTAAAGTGCATTTTGATTTGATTAAGCATTTTTAAAAATGTTTAAGTCATTCCTTATGCATCTTTAAATTTTATAAATGAGTGATGTAATAAATAAGAATAAATCTACTGTAAAGCATTTTCTCGGCAAATTAGTCTTTACCTTCTGCCTCGTCAAATGGGATGTCGGTGGCAACTATCCCGAAAGGGAATGTGTAGAATGATCCGCTCATCAGCTTGTCGAGGTACAAATCAAGATTTATATATCATAAATCTAGCTTTTTACGCGATCGTATACAAGTTATACATCTTATACATCCTCTGCTTATGCGTGAAATAGCAGGTGAATATTTTTGTCAGTTTTTCTACCATTCGACCTTGAAATAATCTTAATGCGACCCGATACCGACAAACCGACCTCGGATTTGAATTCAGTAACCTTAAAGACCTATATAAAAATTTCTTCAAATTTTTCTGTCGCAATCCAATGATTTGACCTTGAAATGACCTTAAAGCGATCTGATACCGACAAACCGACCGACCTCAAAAACCTATACATTTTTTTTTTCAAAATTTTCTGTGGAAATCTAATGATTTGACCTTGAAATGACCTTAACGCGACCTGATACCGACAAACCGTCCTCGGATTTGAATTCAGCGACCTCAAAAACCTATATACTAAGTTTTTCAAAGTTATTGTCGAAACCTAATGATTTAGCCTTGAAATGACCTTAACGCGAGCTGATACAGATAAACCGATCTCGGATTCGGATGCAGCGACCCCAAAAACCTAGGGTGTACTAGGTTTCGTTGGTGGAAGCGAACATTTTGTTCTGTGTGTGTGGCTGTGTTATTTATGCCTATTTGTCAAATCTCACTTTTCTAATTACTTTTATGTCATGTCATAACATTCTATTTTGACTGAATCTTCATGACCGTTGGGGGTCATGTAGATACTAGTTTAATCTGCATGGCCGTAGGGGAACGTGTGGATGCTAGTTGTTGAATAAGAATTTGCAAATAAGAAATTATACAAATTCATTTTAGAATTTTAATTTGCTAGCATAACCTCAATTCAGGTTATCGAAAAAATGCAAAGATTTCATTAATATTTGTACACATAGTTTTTCTTTTAGTTCTCATAGATAGTTATTATACTCTTCGCAAATACAAAACGAACAATATGTTGCATTCGATCGGCACATTTTTAAAACCAGTAATACTGCTCGTAGAAAAAAAAATCATATCACTGTGTTGGCGATCGAATTCTGAACAACTTTCAAAATATCCGTCCGTCTGCCCGTCTGTCTGTCTGTCTGTCTGTCTATCTGCCTGTCTGTCCGTCTGTCTGTCTGTCCGTCCGTCTGTCTGTCTGTCTGTCCGTCCGCACGATAACTTAAGAACGAAAGGTCCGACTGTGTTGAAATTTGGCCAGTAAGTTAATGTTAGCTAGAGGAAGGGCGCTATTGTCTTTGAACAATATCGATCAATAAATAAAAAAGTTATTAATTATTTGAATAAAAAAAAAATGTATATTTTCTAATTAAATTAAAAATGTCTAAAACTAATATTATATACAAAAAAACTGCGACGGGTATCCTATGGAATGTGCAACAATTATATACACAGTGCAGTAAATCGGCGAAGAGTATAATGGTTAACTTGTTTTTTCTTCTGTTTGTAAGATCCTATAAAGAATATGTTTCAATATTCAATTTAAATGTATCGTTTCTTCTGATACGCAGGTGGCAACATACTTAAAAAATATAAAGAAGTAAAAAGGGTTTCTTTAAAAAATTATAATTTCTTTATTTGCTACATCTGTGCAAACTTATGATTCTAGTTATTTATCGCTGATTGTCAAGTTGATCATAATTTTAACAATAAGTCTTTCGGTTACTCCAAAAAATTGAAATTTTAATATTATTGGGATGTGGTGATAGAACAGGAACGCAGAAGCAGGTATGCAAAATCTTTAATACTAAGTATCCTGACAGTCGCATTTTTCAGTCTACGGTTAGTAGAGTAGAAAACAAATTTCGTCAATTTGGAAATGCCACAAATATTCCTAAATCTGGTAGGGAACGCATTTTAGACGAAACTAGATATATTGTCAAACATTCAAGAAAATTGACTTAAAACTACAGGACAAGTTGCCGCAGATAATGATGTTAGTACAACGCCCATATTGTGTCTTCCACAAAATGAAAAATACGGTGCATATAAAATTTCATTTGGTTCGAGGACTTAACGACGATCATCCTGATTGCCGACTGGAATTTTGAGAAATCATGGCAAATAGATGCCAAGATGATTCATTATTTATAAAAAAAAAAACATTCTTCTTTCTAACGAGGCAACATTCGTCTTAAATGGAACAGTCAGCAAAGAGAACTATATATACTGGAGTACAGAAAATTCACATTGTATGGTGGAGGTCAATACTCAATATCCTGAGAAGGCGAACGTTTGGGTTGGAATTATGAATTCTCAAATTATCGGACCATATTTCTGTGATAGCACATTAACTGGCGCACGTTACTTGGATTTGCTGCAAAATTTCCTAGTTCCAGAGTTAAGAATACTCTTCCTAGATGATGGTAACCCTGATGAAATGGATATAAATATTTGGTATCGTAGGACGAAGCTACACCACTTTTTGCATTTGAAGTAAGACCCTATCTGAATCAAGTTTTTCCCAATAGGTGGATCGGTAGACGCGGTGAAATTAAGTGGACTGACTGTTCTTCTGATTTGACCCCACTTGACTATTTTGTGGGGTTACTTAAAATCGAAAGAAAGAATAATTGGTTAGGCTCCATGGTGGTTTATTTTCCTCAATGAAGGGTAGTAGAGCTCTTGTGATTCCGTAGACCGTTTTGATTCTTTCCCTTACTGTTTCCCTCCTTTTTAGTTGATTCTTTAGGTACGTTCTTAGATATTTCATTCTATTCGTGGTTCTCAGAGTGTAGTCTCCTATTTTGTATTCTTCCCCACTTGTTGGACTTGTTTTTGTCAATGGGTCTCGGACCATTATTAGGCTCTTCTTGAAGTTCATTTTCATTCCAGAGGAATCCAGATGTGGCGTCATGTTTGTTAGAGATTTAATGATGTCTTGTTCTTCCTCGGCGATGATGAGATATACTCATCGGCGTATGCATGGACGACGGGGGGCTAGTAAGAAATTCATTTAATTTTTTTACTTAATATCGTATTCTTCCAAAAAATTCAAAAAGTCAGAATATGAGGAGTGGGGTGGAGGGAAAAAGCCATTTTTTTTATTTTTTGTTCTAATAGTGAAAACAAGTTGTTACTATAGTTCAGTTATTACCATAATTTTTCTTTTCTGAAAAATCCGATACTATTTTCTGCCATCTACGCACCCTTAAAATATAGGTGAAACTGAGAAACATAATACCAGTTATGGGATATGTATTCTGTCATTTCGAAGCATACCTATTGATAGGGTTTCGAGGTGAATGAAAAAGTCAATGCGTTGCATGACTGGATCAACAGTTCTCTGTTCTAATTTGAAGTATCGATTTAGCTGATTTGTTTTCAGACGTGATTGGCACCAACTTTATCCCAAACCACATTGGTGCGTAGACCATTTGAATAATCTATCAAGCCTTTGAAATTGCAACGGAAGCCAGATTATTTATGCCAATATAAAGTCGCAAAATCTGGTTAACCACCTGGAATAAGAAAGTTTGTCAGGGTCCATTTTAGATAAATATGAGGAGAAGTTATCGTTGGAGATTGCAGAACATATTTGGTACAGATATTTTTGGCCTGTATTTAACTCAGAAACAACTACACCGCGTCAGGCAAGCTACAAACATATGTTTGAAAATCTATAACTAGTAAATTATGGCATGTTTCCAATTCTTTATTTATAGGTTCCACAAATCTACGATGTCTAGTTGTATCACCATCAAGAAAGTGAAAAAGATGTCTTAAAGGAAGCCCGTAACCATTCAGCTGACAAAAACTACTGCAAACCACGTATTATCTGTGCCTTCATTTGAGATATGGCTCCATTTTTTTGATTCAGCATTTACTACTTTCCCATCAGATCTGCAAACTGCTAACGAACCGTCTAAGTTAAAATTATTTTATTGCTTTTGTAACGCTCTCAGTGTTTTGTCAACATGCGCATTGTATCAGTGGAGTATATGAACCTTTTAATAAGCCGGTATATGGCAAAAGTTGTTAATATGTTTAAAGAATATTTTAGGGTGTTGATTTTTACATATAATAACAACTACTTTTCGCTATTACGCATCAATAGTAATTACTAACAACTTCATTCCCAGAAGATATGGTTTGTTTGCAAAACGGTTTTGAAGTAATATATACAATCTACTAGAGCACCTTTTTTTTACTATTACAATGTTACAATAAAAATTCCCTTTTATAGTAGCGCTCCACCCTAATGAGAAGTTACTGCGGGAGCAGCTGAAATGGCCTCAGTGAAGAACATAGATATAGTTATACAACACGGATAATTAGATTTGTTAATTTCAAAATGAATTACGTCATCAATAATAATAGACAGTATCAATTTCCAATTATCCAACAATCACTTTAGTACTTATACATATCTATAATATATCTATCTAAAATACAAATACCGCAAACTTCTCTCATCAAGATGCACGCAGTATGACACAGTACCATAAAAATTAAAATTTAGGAGTCTGATAAGGAAACTTTCAATTTTAGTGTGTAAGTTATAGCATATTGAAATATCTTGCGTTTCACTATCGAAAAAAAAAGAAAGGAAAGATCCTATTAGGCTACAACAATCGACGATAAAACAAAAAATACTTACTGTTAATGTAAATGGGATCGTGTTGACTATTTCTAAAATGAAATGGAACGAGAGCAGTTGCTGCCAAATGTTACCCTGAAACAAATTAATTTTTTTTAGTATAAGTGCTTCTATAATTTCTAATACTATCTATCTATCAACTATACTCGTAATATACGGCTATGGCTGCAAAGCCATTCGCAAACCATAACTTCTAATACAAATACTATTCTGTTTAATAAACTAAAACTCTTGCATAATTCTTATTCTAAATAACAGGAAAGTAAAGTAATTCAATGTCTGCGTAATATTCCTTTGATGCAATTGTCTTCGAAATTTTATTAAGGAAATTACTCAACGGACGAATTTGACTGAATAACTATAATATAATTTACATTTCATTAAATGGTTGATTAATTTTCATTTAACTTTGATGTAAAATATACACAGAGTGGGAGTAATGATTTTGAAAGTTAACCAGTACAAAAATACAGTTTTAGTTCTCTATCAGGTCTATTCTGTAACATTTTTGTTAAGTTTTAACGGCAAGGTCACTGTTAAAATAATTAGCGGAATGTAGTTAACGGTCGGTCGTATTCTGTATACTTTTTTTAAGGTTAAATTTAACCAACATCGTTTCAAATTAGAGGCGACTTTGGACCTGCCACTAAAATTTAACGGTACCGTTAGGGGCAAAAACATCGTATTTTATTTTTGGTTCATAAAATTTTGTATATCATTCAGTACATGGCACTTTGTTTAAGAAACTGGCAGGACCATTCAAAATACAGAAACAAAATATTTAATCTAAACTTTGAATTGATTTGCCAACCGAAAAATTGTTATTTGCATAACTCCGAAGACAACATAATACTTCAGAAATTTTTTGAGTTTTCACTAGAATAAAATGTTTGTCAATGAGTTTGAGATTCTCATTTATATCCAGTAATTATTTTTCCGCCTTCAGATATTCATGATCATAACCTCAAATAGAAGCGCGGGTGCCGCGGGTCCTGTTTGACGATAATTTTATGCGGTAGGTATTCAATTTTATCTGCGTGTATTATATATTTTGTGGGATTATTGTCCGTCTTAACTTAATACTCTACTCATTGTCTTAACTATTTTCATTCAATGACTTCCCTGCTCTCATTAGGTTTGTTTTTAATTTGATCTTGAGCATATAAGGGAAAGAAATAACCAGTCGTTATTTGAGCAAATCAAAATTTTCTGTCTGTCGGCCTGTGATTTTTTTTGTGCGCACGTTTTCTCAGGTACGGTTAAAGATATTGACTTTTGGTACATATGTAACATGACGAGATCTAGATCAAAATTATATTTTGTGCTGATTCCGGTGAAGGGTTGGGGGTTAAATAGGGGTAAATAAGGGAAAATAAGTAAAGCAAGTTGGTAAAAATACAGTAACTTGGCAATTGGTGAATATACTAGAAGCCGAGGCCTTAGATTTTTTATAATATTTTCGACATCCCCCCTCCATCCCCACTCCATTATTAAAGAGGTTGATAAAATAAAATTGAGATACTCACTTGAAATTTTGGTACACATATATTTTATAACGACATCTGGAACTAGATTATATTTTGAGATGATTCCGGGTTGGGGGGTAAATAGGTGGAAATAAGAAACCCATTGGTAATAGTATAGAAATTTGGGATTTGGTGTATCAACTAGAAGCCAATGCCTCGGATTATAACATTTATAACAGTTATAACATTTTTCAATCCATCCACCACCCTAACTCCATTTTTAAAGGGGCCGATGAAATAAAATTGAGATGTTCACTTGAAATTTGGTACGCGCATGTATTATAACGACATTTGAAATTAGATTATATTTTGAGATTGTTCCGTTGAGGGAGTGGGGGTAAGTAAGGATAAATAGGAGAAAATAAGTAAAGGTGGTAAGAGTACGAAAACTTGGGATTTGGCATATATAGAAGCCAAGGCATCAGACTTCTTTATAATATTTTTAACCCTACATCATCTCCACTCTATTACAAGGTGATTGATGAGATAAAATTTACCTCAATTGAAATTTAGTTTCGTTAATGGGGAGGGGGAGGTAATTAATGAAAAATAAATAGAGCAAGCTAATAAGAGTCCAGACTCTTCATTTTTGACACTTAGCCAAAAAATTTGTTTTATGACATTTGCCTCAAATATATTATTAAAATTCTATGACCAATTATTTCCACGTACTAGAGTGCAAATATGGCGAAGATATCTACCTTTAAAAAGACATGGATGGGAAATCTGGATGTGGAATTAGTGATTCTTTAGGCAGCTTACATGCGTCTTCATTCAATTTTAGCAACAACACATACTTGCTAACGTAAAAATACCACTGTATATTTAAATGGAAATTATCTACTTCAAATAATAGGAATTTAACACATACTTGCTAACGTAAAAATACCACTGTATATTTAAATGGAAATTATCTACTTCAAATAATAGGAATTTAATTATCGTTGAGCTTGCTTCACAGCTCCCTTTGCTATTGAAGTAGCAAATCGAGATTTTCAATTCTTACTGTCAATTATCCACCTATCGATTCGGTTACTTTCCAGAAGCCACTGAATTAGCTATATTTAACAACAAGGAACTAAAAGTTCTGGAACATAAGTATAAGTATACAATGCATATTTGCATTACTTAATGAAAAATATAATAAAATACATCTTTTAGTTAACTGCGAAAATACTACAATTGTTATTTTTATCGCAAAAACAAAATTTAAATAATTCTGCAAAATAGTTTGAGCTTTCATATAGAATTTTACTAATATAGAATATTTAGGATTCCTTTGGCACCCTCTTGTGATTGAATTAAACCCAACATTTACTGCTTTTTTCTTAATATTGAACAATTCTGAGAACAAATTTTTGACAAGTAAGCATCATCCAGCTGTTACGACAAAACGAAATATTCAGCATTTTTGTAGAAAATTAGTTGACATCATTCACGCCATTAATATACAGGGTGTTGCGTAATGACGTGCTAACATTGCAGGGTGTGATTCCTTTGGCCATTTTATGAAGAAAAGTTCATATCAACATATGTCCGCAAGGGCTTACATTTTTGCTACAGGGTGTTGAATTTTCCTTTTTTAAATCGTTATTTTTTAATATTTCAGAAAGCACTTTAGATATTATTTTCAATTTTGTTATGTGTTAATAGGATATAGTACCACATATATTAGAAAAGTTAGTTTATCGCTCCACCAGTGGCGTCGCTGCAAACATGTTCTTTGATATTTATTTACCAAAAAATTGGTACACCACTGACATTTTACCATGTGGATATTTTTTCTTACTAGCCTGGTCAATTTTACATGAAAACGAGTTTTTGCGTTTTTCTCGCCAGATAAATCTGTAAAATATCCCTAAAAGAAATTATATGAATTGACACCAAAGTATTCCCTTGGATATAAAAAAATATTGGTTACAATATTCTTTCAAAAATTCTTGGAAAAATTGAACTTTTGCAAAAAAATAATGTTTAATAAAAAATGACTGCACCTTACATAATGAATAAATAATTCTGAAAGAAACTGCTAATATAGAGACGAGAATGGGTGGAAGCATGCCTATTAAGTGAAGGTGACCATTTCTAACAATTTTTATAAAACATTTATCAAAAGTGATAAATAATGTTACACATCTGCTTCTGAAATATATATTCAATCAAGAAACAAAGATGCAATTTTATAAAAACAAGACCACATGTGTTGCTAATTGAACATTTAAACAAATTATATTTTCCACAAAACTACAATTGACGCGATATAGACCACCACAATATTCCACTCACCTGGGATATTTTGTAGAAGGTCGCCTCAACGGCCAGGTACCTGGGGTGGCTGGGTTGCTTCTGTATCGAATCACAATAACACAAAACTCCTACTAATTTCTATAATTGTACATAATAATTAAACAGTCTAAAAATGTGGTTTTAACAGGTAACAAAACTTTCGTGCACACGTTTTTCCAACCGCCGCTCTCGTCGTTTTTTACGTTCTCTCTTCGGCCTCGGTCGGTCGGTTTCGCCCGCGGACGAGGGAACACAGTGGTGGCAGATAGAAGCCGCGTATTTTTAAAATTAAACGAACTAGCAACATTCCGCCCACCAAATAAAGTATTTATTTCTTAACTAAACTAATATTACGTGTAACTACAATGAACAATGTGTGAAATAATTACTGTGCCGGTAAAGGACACAATTTGACCAACGGTCGTGTTAACTCACCAGTGTGAGTCTGTACCTGTGCCACTCGGGACACCCCATCTTTCCCCGGACAAAGTTCTGTAATACGGGCCAACTTCCATTGTAATGGCGGAAGATTCTTATCGCGAATCAGTACTAAAGACCCTATCCCCGGTTGGGCAACACTATTAGTGTTCCATTTTCCTCGTTGCTGTAAAGTGTGCAAGTATTCAACGTGCCAACGTGCCCAAAAATCTTGTAAGCATCTTTGTACCAACTGCCATCGAGATAAGCGATTCAAAGGGATATCAGTAAGGTCTGGATCTGGAGGAGCAGTTACTGGTTCAAACGTCAAAAAATGACTGGGGCAAAGAGGCGAAAGATCGTTGGGATCAGCACTCAGGCTGCACATAGGCCTAGAATTAAGCACAGCTTCAATTTGGACCAACAGCGTCCCAAATTCTTCAATAGTCAAAATTTGATTACCAATCACTCTTTTCAAGTGTGTCTTCATGGACTTCACCCCCGCTTCCCATAACCCACCCATGTGGGGACTGGAAGGCGGGTTAAAATGCCATCGAAGGCCCAGTTCTTGTTCACATTCTCGGGAGTAGGATGACAATAAATTAGCGCCCCCGACAAAATTAGTCCCATTATCACTATAGACATCCGTGCATCTACCTCTTCGTGCCACAAACCTGCGAAATGCTGCAACGAATCCTTCAGCCGTTAGGTTAGAGACGAGCTCTAAGTGCACTGCCTTCGTAGCCCCACAAACAAATAAACAAACGTAAGACTTGATTGTACGAGCTCCTCGATATCTTCTCAAAAGGAGGTTAAATGGCCCAGCAAAATCGAGACCACTTTGCATGAATGGCTTATACTGAGACACACGAAAGGTGGGCAGATCACCCATTAAGGGAGCTAATGATGGGGGTTTTACTCGAAAGCATTTAACACATTTTGACAAAACATGGTTAATAGCCCGTTTGCTAGACAAAATCCAATATTGTTGCGCAAGCAGATACGACAACGTATGTGGGCCCGAATGCAAATTTCTTTGATGAAAGTCAAGAATCACCAATTCCGTCAACCGATGTTTTTGAGGTAATAACAATGGATGTTTAGCGTCATGTGCTAGACCAGAGTGGCGCAGTCTACCGCCCACCCTGAGAACACCCTGCTCATCGATGAAAGGTGCGAGCTTCCGAATAGGTTTTGAACAAGGAGTTCCCCGTTTAAGATTAATCAATTCTCTAGACAGTGTATTAGCTTGAACAGTTTTAACGATAGTGATCATAGCTACGTACCGCTCACGCTCGTTTGGAATACCACCAGGACAATTCCTCTTGTACACCTTTATGTTAATGAACCGAATACAATACGCCACAATGGTTTGGATCTTACGTAAAGATGAATATCTGTCCAGTAAAGCCAACATCCAATTGGTCTGCACCGCAATCATGCCTACAAGGATCCTCTCTTCCACAACGAGACCAGGATCAATATCAGAAGATGGAATCTCTGGATTCTCCAACCATGAATCTGATGATAAACCCAGCCATTCTGGCCCACTCCACCACAATGAATGTACAATGAGCTCATTGGGGAATAAACCCCGGGTGACACAATCAGCAGGATTTTCATTTCCGGGTACGTGAAACCAACAGGCAGGTGGTAATTTCTCTTGAATCTGACTTACCCGGTTCGCCACAAACGTTTTCCATCTATACGGTGAGGACTTTATCCAAGCCAATGCTACTTTCGAATCTGACCATGCATAAACCTTGTCGACATGGATGATACCTTGAAATATAGTTTGTACAACCTCCAAAAGATCTGCCAACAAAACAGCCGCACACAACTCTAATCTCGGGATAGAGGTGATTTTTAAAGGACTCACCTTTGATTTCGCACAAATTAATGATACATGAATTTTCTCATCGCTTGTAATTTGTCTTAGATAGATTACCGCTCCGTAACCTACCTGGGCACTATCACAAAACCCATGCCATTCAGCACTAACAACATTATCGAACTTGATTTGACGAGAAATTTGCAATGTAGACACATTCGGAAGCTCATCTTTGAACCGTTGCCACCTTTCCAACAAAACTGGTGGTAACATCTCATCCCAACCAAGGCCCAATTTCCAAGTCGATTGCATCAAATGCTTAGCCAACAAAGTGAGGGGTGACAAAAATCCTAAAGGATCATATATTCGGGCGATTTCTGACAGTACATTTCTTTTGGTACTAGGACGATCGATAGGTTCCACCTTATACGAAAAACAATCCTGACTTGGATTCCACTGTAACCCAAGAATCTTTATGCATGTCGTGGCTTTGTCTTCAAAGCTGTGACATTGTTGATGCTGTGCAGGAACTGCGTTCAACACCTCCGAGTGACTGCTCGCCCATTTCCTAAGCTCAAAACAGCCCTTAGAAAGCAATTCAATGAGTTGGCGTTGGATGAGTAAAGCTTCTTCCACGGTATTAGCCCCGCTAACAATATCATCGACATAGACATCATTTTGTAGAACACACGCCGCTAATGGATAATGTTCCCCTTCATCCGTAGCTAGCTGTAGCAAAGTACGCAACGCCAAATATGGACTAGACGCCAGCCCATAAGTCACCGTATTCAAGCGATATTCCGAAATACTACTAGACGATGAAAACCTCCAAAGAATTCGTTGGAAATCCCTATGAATGTCCGCTACAAGAATCTGTCTGTACATTTGCCTAATGTCGGCAGTGAACACAATTTTGTGCACACGAAATCTTAACACGATTTTTACAATATCCTGCTGTAATGTTGGTCCGATCAACAATTGATCGTTCAACGAGATCCTATTTGATGACTTCGATGATGCATCAAACACCACTCGAATTTTGGAAGATGCACCATCTTGCTTAAAAATACAATGGTGAGGGATGTAATATTTCTCATCTAACTGATCCTTCCCTTTGTCTATCAAGGACATGTGCCCTTGCTCCACGTAATCCGCCATGAAATCCGTATAACATTTATACACTTCAGGATTTTTAGACAGACGCGATTCCAAATTTTGAAACCTTCTCAACGCTTGACTATACGAATCACCAAAGGATGGACAATCCTTGCGAAATGGTAGCTGTACGATATATCGACCATCAGAGTTCCTAAAATGCGTTTCCCGAAATGTAGTTTCACATTCAACATCCTCACTAGAAAGAACATTCATTCTTGGAACCTCCTCCAATTCCCAAAATCGTTTTACCACATTATCAAGATTATAGTCGAGTAGAGTACAGAAGTTATGTACCAATTGTTTATCATTTTCAAACTGACCAATTTGACCAATCAAGACCCAACCAAAAACCGTATTAAAAGCACTTGGAGTTCCTTGCCCCCCTGTCTTTACGCCATCTTTCAAAATAAGCCCGAAGATGTCTGCCCCCAGCAGTATATCAATAGGGCTGGAAATTCCAAACTCTGGGTCTGCCAACTGCAGTCCTTGGATATGGTTCCATGTATTCTGACAGATGGTACTAGAAGGAGTAGTACCACAAATATCTTGCACCACTATCAATTCCACGGTAAACTTAGGTTGCCCTTTATTAGACGGACACACTGTAGTTACCAGGGTTCCTAAATTAGACGAAACCATTTGATTCACACCATGGATAGGAACCATGACCTTTGATTTCCGTATCCCTAATTTCTCTGCTAACTGATTCGTGATGAAACTAGCTTGGCTAGCACTATCAATTAGTGCCCTACAACGATGTAACTTTCCATTGCTATCTTGCACGCAAACAACCGCAGTCGAAAATAGCACAATATTGTTTTTAGTTATTAAAGTATTAAATACCCCAACCTTACGATTTTCCTGTACGCCACTGCGTTCCTGACTGGGCATTTCCCCATTTTGAGACCTCTTTGAATTTACATCCCCTACTTCTCCAAAATGCAACAACGAATTATGTGGTTTATCACACACCCCACAGTTTCTTTGGGACCTACAATTTGATGAATAGTGAGATGCAGTTAAACAACGGAAACACAATTTTTCCCGCCTTGCAAACTCATAACGCTCCTTCGGACTAAATTCAAGAAACTTATCACACTTGGGCAATGAATGACCAAGTTCGCATTTGGGGCACTTAACCGCCTGCCCAGTATCCCCACCTTTTGTTGCCATTGCCTTTACGGCACGTTTGCCGTAGTTTGACGGAATTTGTTGACCACTGGTACCAACATTCTTTTTTGGATTGTTAGTACTAGAATTTGATGACGTTAATAAACTATTTTCCAAAGCTCTGCTTTGTTTTTCTAAAAATGTAAACAACTTGTCGAAGGTAGGTATAACAGTTTCACTAATAGACATTTCAAATCGCTTTTTTGTTGCGGAATCAATTTTCTCCAACAATAAATTACATTTCGTAAAATCCCACAAATCATGCCTAAATTGATCTATTGCTTCTAAATTTTCCGAAAATGTGTCCAATAACATTTTAAGTGAAGTCGCTGAGTCTCCACTACACTTGGGAGCGTGAACAATTGACTGCCAATAGTGAGTCATTAATATTCGATCATTTTGATATCGCGTAACTAATTTTTTGTAAGCTATCTTATAATTGGGTAATGTCATCGGAAGGTTTTTTATTAAATTCGACGCCTCCTTAGACACAGATGAAATCAAATATTGAAACTTTTCTATTTCTGTCAAATCCTTATTTTCATGAATCAACACCCTGAACATGTCATAAAAGGTTGGCCATTGCTTTATATCCCCCTCAAATGTTGGGATTACAATTCGCTGTAATTTTATATTTTTCTTAGTAACATTATTTTCTGATCTAACACTCCCCGACCCTGACTGACTGGACGCCGCTGCGTCTGCCGCATCATCTCTTTTCGATCTTACCGAACCCGCAACGGATCCCACCGGAGATGTGTTGACAATGATATTAAACATTTTATTATGAATAATTTGTGCTTTATAATGCATCTTATCAAAACTAGCCTGTATTTGATCTCCCGTCTTTAATTCCGATTCATCTTTTGCAAATGACATAATTTCTAAGTGTACCGAGTCAAATGCATTAATCAATTCTCCCAAAACTTGATAACGCACCTGAAATTCATCGGCAATTTCCGAATTTTCTTGCGCCTTTTCTGCAAGATCCAATATTACTTGAACTCTATTTACAATGTTGCGACGTTGATTTATCAACTTAGTTTCCTCCATTTTTCACAGAGTAATTAACACGTACCACAGAACTTTCTAGTGTTAAACCCAACCGTTTAACAGACAAATTTTATTTCTTATTACAGATTATATAGATAGCCACAAATTTACTATCTATTTTCCAAGAAACATTCAAACTCAACTAGACAAGGACAGGTGCCAAACTCACACCGACCTGGCAACACCGTTTCCTATCTCAAACTGCGACGCAAATTTACCACAACCGGCAATTTACCCGCCAAATCTATAACCGCAAGTTAGGTTATAACAATTTACAATTTAAATCACGCTATTTATTGACTGTAATACCACGAACTTTTCTTTATTACGCTCAAAGGACCAAAATGTTGCTAATTGAACATTTAAACAAATTATATTTTCCACAAAACTACAATTGACGCGATATAGACCACCACAATATTCCACTCACCTGGGATATTTTGTAGAAGGTCGCCTCAACGGCCAGGTACCTGGGGTGGCTGGGTTGCTTCTGTATCGAATCACAATAACACAAAACTCCTACTAATTTCTATAATTGTACATAATAATTAAACAGTCTAAAAATGTGGTTTTAACAGGTAACAAAACTTTCGTGCACACGTTTTTCCAACCGCCGCTCTCGTCGTTTTTTACGTTCTCTCTTCGGCCTCGGTCGGTCGGTTTCGCCCGCGGACGAGGGAACACAGTGGTGGCAGATAGAAGCCGCGTATTTTTAAAATTAAACGAACTAGCAACAACATGACTGGTAGTTTCAAGCACCCACAATATTTATTAAATTTTTTTGCAACATAAGAATTCTGTTAAAATACCTCCAGGAACCCAAACACAATATTCCATACTTTACCCTTGACATAAATTTGGCATGATAAAATCACTTTCAGGTCCGTAATAGTAGTTAATATATAAAAAAATTTCCCAACTTGGTCTATTATTGACACAAACTCCGAAAAAAATTGTTACAGTTACCTGTTCAATTGATCTATGTTCTACTTTTAAGAGATAACTTTCGTTGATTGCGCAACCTCTGCCGCATCTAGCCTCATTTACTACTATTACGTTTGATTTCGGTCAGATAAATATGAAGATAACCATTAATTTATTTTGACTCTAAAACCGTATACCATAAGCTTTTCCCTTAGCACAGCATGGCCGGCTGAGACGAAAGCTTTGCTCAGGTCAATGTAAAGGCCCATGGATGCACTGCTTGTATCGAGAATTTTATAAATATTGCTGAGAAATTTTAGTATAGCAGATTGAGTCCTTTTTCCTTTTGTAAAATTATGTTGAGCTGGCCGTAGTATGTTATTATGAATGGAGATAAACTAACATTTTTGACACAGTATACAGCACTGATATTGGATGTTAGTTTTCCATATTTATTTTATCTCCGTTTTTTAAAAAGTGATATTACTTTTGCTATTTTGAATATGCCAGGATGGATCCTAGATTCTAAGGAAAAATGTATCAAAGACGTAAGCGGATATACTACGAAACTGACAGATTTAAAAAATATATTTGTTAAGATACTATCGAGATCAGTTGCATTTAAGATTTTCATTTCCATAATTGCAATATAACTGCATTTTCTGTAATTGTCTCTAGAAACATAGTCGTGAAATTCTTACTGCACTTAAGGCTATTATCAAATTTATAGTTTTTTAATTTTTCATATAGCTGTTCGGTCATGTTCATGGAAAATTCATTAAAATTTTTTGCAATTTTGACAGGCTCTGTTATCATCTTATCATATTTTATAATTTTACAAACAATATTCTTGATTATTTTTTTGTTTCTCCCAGTGCTCAAATATCATTTGAATGTGCCTGCCCTGTTAGGCGAGTCTGTCTGGAATTTTTTCTGAAAATTTTCTATACCATTTGAGTTAGCCACGGATTCTTATAGGAAAAATTAGGCTGAACAATATTTTCTCACGAAAAATTTTCCTAAACCGCGAGCTTTATGGTCAAATGTTTAAAGAATTTTCTTTCGGTTTTGTTTCATAAAATGAAAACGGTTTGACGGATCCGAAAAAATCTTGATTCAATCGAAAGATATTTTCAATACGGGTCGTTTGGCGCCAGGCACAGCTCACTTTGACAACCCATTCATTTGTTATAGCCAAAATAAATTTCATAATTAACAAAATGATTACTCCGAAACTAATGAGGTCGGGATATTGTTTTTTTCAAAATGTATGCCTTTTATACCAAAGAATATACCATATTTTTTTGGCCCGCTATCTTCAGTATTTTCTAATTGTTTAAACAATTGGCATAATTTGTTAATTAGCAAATAACTTTTTTTTCGATAGTTTCATCGACTGCAAACCAACTTTAAACGATAAATATTGATGTCGGGCATAGCCCCCATAGAAGTCTGCACTTTTTGTTTGTGTTTATATAAGGTTTAAATTAATTTTGCAAATTACCAAATGGAATATCTCGGCTCTGGGTAAGCGTATCGAAATGGGGTTGTGTGCATATGAAAGTGCTTACAAAAAGGAAAGTATTGAAACCAGAAAGACCTTGATCGGATAACCGGAACCGGAAGTAAAAGTGACATTGCGTGAGAGACTCTAATTTGTTTATTACCAAATTTTTGGACAGGAGGTTCAATGCAAATGAAAGCTAACAAGTTTTTCCATCAACCACAAAAAGTTCTACAAAATATATTCAATCCCTGAATAGTTATACGCGTTTTTGACCCTTAACAAGATCTCTTCCGCAATAATATTGATTTAAGTAGACTGGTACGGTCAACATCATATCTAAGGGAAAAACAAAATCCTATCTACAGTTCTGTCTTGTCAGTGTTAAATTAATAATAACTTATTTAATTTGTATCTTCTGCTTTATAACAATGCGTTTTTCTGTGTCTAAGAGAATATAAGTTCTTATGATGATTTGGTATGGTGACAGGGCACGAACACAAGGAGAAGTATGTGTTTTATTTAACACTAAGTATTCAGATAGATCCATAAGCCAATCAACAGAGAGTAAAATTGAGAAAAAATATAGAGAGACTGGTTCCGTAGATGATCTACCAAAGAAAGGCCGTCCAGTTATTGATGAGGATGCCAAATTTGATGTCTTTCTAGCTATGGAAGGCAATCCACAAAATAGTGCAGACCGAAGAATGGAATTCTATCTAATATTAATGAATATCTGCAATGATGATCCCCTTCAAGTAAAAGATATAATTTTTTTGGATGAGTCAACTTTGACATTAAATGCTGAAGTCAATCGCCAAAATTGTAGATATTGGGCAATGGAAAACTCTCGATAGATGCGAGAGCTGCACATCAGTTTCCACAAAAGGTAAATGTGTAGGCGGGAATAGTTAAAAATAAAATAATCGATCCCTGCTCTTTCGATGACGCCACAAATGGACAAAGATATCTTCAATTTTTATAAGAATATCTAATCCTTACTTTAGTAACCTTATTTCCGAGTAGAAACAATTGTACAACTCCCGACGAAAACTTGTGGTATCAGCAAGACGGTGCAACTCACGCATTATGCATTAGCTTAGCTGTTCGAAGATATCTTGATAAATAAGTAGGTGGATTGGAAGATGTGGTACTGTTGAATGGCCACCAAGGTCAAAATAAACCTGATAATATTAAAAAACAAAATTAGATTAGAATGTAACAACTTTTGTCAAGAAACTATAAATAAAGTTCAGTAAGAATTCATTGATCGTTTGGGATACTGACAGGCACAAGATTTTCAATTTGAACATTTGATAATTTAAGTCCTTATGTTATTATTTACTGTTCATTTGCTATTGTAAAATATCCAAAAAAGCAGGAATAATTTAACTTAAAAAAATAATATTTTCAAATATCTGTAACTCCGAACTCTAGACACTAAGTAGTATAGGTTTTTAAATTCAGATTTCCACAAGAAGTCTGAAAATGAAAAGATATACAGGGCGTTCCGTTAAAAAAAGGAAATGACGTCATAACTGAAGGAACGATGACGTCATATCTAAAAAAAAAAAAAAAAATATTGGCGCAATTAAAAACAAAAATCGGCATGTTCGAGTTTTTTGCTATAATATTTTTGTATTCAAAACTAGTTAATTCATTCCATACTTTATGTACACAGTGTAGATCAGAATCTGTGGTTACTGTTTTACATTTTTGCCCACCCTTCCAGAAAGGGTGACAAAGACCTCTAAGGAAAAATCGGTAATTTTTAATGAGTAAACTTTTTTTAATGCTGGATTATAACTACACGATTCGAGAGACTATATTCTAAACTCATTAGAGCTGGGTTCCGAAGTATTTGAATTTCACAGTCTAACGACACTCTACTATTGTCATTTGTTTAATTTTATACCAACATCAATATCGACTTTTGGTAATAATTAAGGTTCAGTTATCCGAACGACAATAATATTTTACTTCCCCTCTTTCCGGATATACACGTTTCAGATCATGTAAATTACGAAAATATGGTTTTTCAATTCCGTCAGCCTGCCTGTCTGTGTGTCTGTTGGTGCATTAACTAAAAAACTACTTGACGGAGAACAGTCAAATCTTATAGGTAACTGACGCTACTGTCAGCGAAGAAATGATTAAACTTTTACTGGAAAATATACAGGGTGGACCGTCTAAAGGGAATAAATAAGGAAAAAAAAATGTTTGCTCAAATTTAAAATTTCCACGTTTCATGGCATTTTAAATCTATTTTAAAAAAAATTATTTTTTTTTAAATTTGCCTTTTATTTACCACTACCATAGAATAGATGAATTTTTTTTTCAAATTTAAAATTTCCACGTTTCATGACATTCTAAGCTTATTTCAGAAAAAATAATTTCTAGAATTTTTTTTTACACATATTTGGAAAAAATTTTACCACTAGAATAGACGGAAAAAAAAATGTTTCCCCAAATTTAAAATTTCTACGTTTCATGGCATTCTAAACCTATAAATAAAAAAAATTAAGATTTTTTTTAAATCTAATTTTTATTACTACTACTATAGAACTGAGGGAAATTTCTTTTTTCGCTCAAATTTAAAATTTCCACGTTTCATTACGTTCCAAGCCTATTCGAAAAACTTTTGAAAATAAAAAAAATTCAAAATTTGCAAATTTTTGCCCACTACAAAATACAAAATAGATGACGAAAGAAATTTGTTTTTGCTCAAATTTAAAATTTCCATGTTTCATGACATTTTAAACCTATTTCAAGATAATATTTTTACCACTATTATAGAACAGATGATAACAAATTTTTTACCACTAGAATACATGCAAAAAAATGTTGTTTGCTCAAATTTAAAATGTCTACGTTTCATAACATTCTAAAGTTATTTAAAAAAAAAAAAAATTAAATTTATTAATCACTGCTATACTTCCACTATACTGCGTGAATGTGGAACTGAAAATGTGACAGATGGCAATAAGATTTGGCATATGCACCTACGAGTGTACGTATTATAGTTTTCTTGAAAAATGAACAGGGTGGTCATCTGTAAAAGTATTTGCGCAAGCCTTCCATATTTGGCACCTGTTATTTAGTATTGAATTTTTGCTGTCGGATGACCACTCTGTATATTTTATTGAAAAAAGTTATCAGGTTTTCTTTGTAATAATAGTGATAAATACATTTAGATTATTATCCTTAATGTTATTTCGTAATTAAAATTTTTTTAGAGTGACCGCCATGCACAAATAAAGAGGGAAGAAAATAGTCCCTCTCTTAAGCTTTAACATTAAATGTGTTGTCAGACAATTCTCTATCTCTTCAATGATAGACTCGATCTTTACTTGGTGAAAATCCATTATTAGTGGCGTGTGTGGGTCGGAAAAAACGCGAAAATGGTAAATATTTTGAGCCGCAATGAAATTACCTCCCCCCCCCGTTTTCGAGGATGCTGAACACGATGGCGGTGTCAGAATTTCTCTTTGGGTTTGCACAACCCCTCAAACAGGCCAAGAACCACCCCCTAGAGGGGTTAACCGCGATTTAATAGGTTTCCCTTCAGAAAGTAGTACTTTCCTCCCGTTTTCAAGGATGCTGAGCACGGTGGTGGTGTTCGTAATTGCGTCCGACCCCTACCAACCCCTCCACCAGCCAATACTCGCCCCCGAAGGGGGTGAATTTTTTTTTTTTCGGATTATCAGCGGCAAATATATATTCCCCCCCGTTTTCAAGGATGCTGAGCACGGTGGTGGTGTTCGTAATCGCGTCCGACCCGTACCGACCCCTCCACCAGCTAATACTCGCCCCCGAAAAGGGTGAATTTTTTATAACTTTATATTTAGGTATCAATTATTGTAATTTAAGAAAAGACACTGTAGCAATTTGATTTCATGCATCGCAATAAATGTTCATAATTATTTATATGTAAAAATAAAAGTATGTAACAATTAATACACTGAACTGAACTTGTGGTAGGTTCCTTGTGAAACATCTTGAAAATAATTGTTAATAAATTAAACACTGCTTTTAGATGAATCAATCAATATATTATAAATACTCTACATATGTTTCGGCTTATTAGGCCTTTATCAAGAGTACTACATAGTGAATACTCAGTATTCACTATGTAGTACTCTTGATAAAGGCCTAATAAGCCGAAACATATGTAGAGTATTTATAATATATTGATTGATTCATCTAAAAGCAGTGTTTAATTTATTAACAATTACTATGTAACAATTATTCAACAGGCCTACTGGCGGTATTTGATGATATTTTTTCAGATGAACGGGAAAGAAAGAACAGTACAACCAAGAAAAGATATAAGATTATTCTTCCCGTAAACAGCAACCTCGAAAACGGAGAGGAGAGGGAAACATATATTCCGAAAAAAAATTGTACCCCTTTCGGGGGCGAGTATTGGCCGGTGGAGGGGTTAGTAGGGGTCGGATGCAATTACGAACACCACCACCGTGCTCAGCATCCTTGAAAACGGGAGGAAAGTACTATTTTCTGAAGGGAAACCTATTAAATCGCGTTTAACCCCTCTAGGGGGTGGTTTTTGGCCTGTTTGAGGGGTTGTGCAACCCCAAAGAGAAATTCTGACACCGCCATCGTGTTTAGAATCCTCGAAAACGGGGGGGGAAGGTAATTTCATTCCGGCTTAAAATATTTACCATTCGTCTGACTCACACACGCCACTATATCACTAATGAAATAAAAAACACTAAACTGTCTTTAATGTTTTCACATATACTACGTCAACATGACGATCGTTTCGCTAAAACATTAGCTTCATCGGATGAGCGCACTACACAGTGTAGTACTGTCATATGATGAAGCTAATGTTTTAACAAAAGGACCGCCATGTTGACGTAATATATGTGAAAACCTTAAAAACAGTTAAGTGTTTTTTGTTTCATTAGCTCTATCTCTACGTACCAAATTTCAAGTAAATCTTGCAATTGTGGCAGCTGTATTGGGATTTGCCATTTTGAATTTTTACCTTTGACATCAGATTTAGTATCATTTAGTCCGAAAATACCCAATTACAAATTATCGTTTCCCATTCTCCCAGCGCATTCGTCAAATAACTTGATAAAAATACAACGGCATCACCTCCGAATCATACTCTATAGTTTGTAAAAGGTTTGGTAGAGGCCTATAGCCATATCAGGGTGGTGATTAAACATACAGAAAAAAAAACGGTGGAACTGAGAACCTCCTTCTTTTTAATAACTCGATTAATGTCGATTAAAAATTAAACTCACCAAACTTGACGTGATAGAACAAAGAACATTTTAGCTGCATAATTCAAAATATAATATTTATCGCGGCCGCGTTGCTTTTGGTAGTAATTATGTATTTTATTTTCAATGACAGCAAATAAAACGTCAACACATAGTACGTCCATTAGTGCTCCTCATTCTCCGAACGTACTTGTATTGACTATTCGAGGTAACATCAAATAATCAATATTTATACAGGAAATACTACTTCATTGCGGCACAAATAGTTTGCCTACAATGTACTGTCATGACACAATAGTACATCCTACGTTGAATTAAGGAGTTAATTCATGCAAACCTTAGAGAACTTCACATACGCAAAAGTATGTTACGAATTTACATATTCCTTTCGCTTACCAAAATGAGTCATAAATTCGCAATACTATATTTTCTAGAATAATGACAATAGAGAATATAATTTTAAATGCTTTAAAGCATTCTTTGAATTTGTTAGACTATCACAGTTACAATAGTGACTGCTAGAAAATATTAAACCGAATATGCACTTTTATATACTTAAATGTTCCTCAAATGCAACTAATAAATGGCGATTCAAACTAATATCCCCGAGATCCTCCAGAGAGACTGTCTCGTATTGGGTATTACCTGTATTGGACTCCATTGCATACCTAGGTCTAGTCTCATTGAAACATTCTTTATAGGATTTTGCAAACAGCAGAAAAGATAACTATCTATAAAAGAAAAACTTTGTGTAGAAATATTAATGAAATCTTTGCATTCTTTCGATAACCTGAATTCTGGTTATGCTAGCAAATTAAAATACTAAAATGAATTTGTCTAATTTCTTATTTGACAATTCTCATTCTAACACTAGCATCCACACAGTCCCCTACGGCCATGCAGATTAAACTAGTATCCACATAACCCCCTACGATTATGAAGATTCAGTTAAAAATGAGAACAAAGACCTAAAATGAATTTATTTATCTACTTTGTCTTAAAAAATTTTTCATTCCAATGGATTACATTTTCATGAAATCTATCAAAATTTTTTAAGACAAAGTAGATAAATAAATTCATTTTAGGTCTTTGTTCTCATTTTTAACTGAATCTTCATAATCGTAGGGGGTTATGTGGATACTAGTTTAATCTGCATGGCCGTAGGGGACTGTGTGGATGCTAGTGTTAGAATGAGAATTGTCAAATAAGAAATTAGACAAATTCATTTTAGTATTTTAATTTGCTAGCATAACCAGAATTCAGGTTATCGAAAGAATGCAAAGATTTCATTAATATTTCTACACAAAGTTTTTCTTTTATAGATAGTTATCTTTTCTGCTGTTTGCAAAATCCTATAAAGAATGTTTCAATACAATTATAAGCAAACAAATAATTCATTTTTAAACATAGGTCTAGTCTCGTCGCGTTTTAAGCAGTTTTACATTACAATTTTCCAGTGTGTCTGGTTGCTTGAAGATTAGCATGCAAATAGTAATATTGCCATATTTTCTAACAATTCAGTAAGAATATAGTTTTATACATATTAAAGTGGAAGAGGCGAGTTCCATAATAAAATTGTTAAATATAGTAAAATATAATCATTTTAATCAAATGCTACATTATGAATGTTTGAATAATAATTGTTATTTTTTATATCTTTTTAGCTTTAAAATTTACTAGTTTCTTTTCATTTATTTATACTCTTAACTAATACAAAAACAAAGACCATGTTGCATTTGATCGATACATTTCTAAAACCGTAGATACAAAGAGACAAAGTTCTATATAATTGTGTTGGTCATCGAAATCTGAAGAATTGTGAAAACTTACAAAAGGTCCGTCGTCTGCCCATTCGTCTACACTTCAAATTCCTTATCCACATGTTATTAACACTCGCTATAATCTAAAAAGCAATTTTTATATATTTTCCTTATTTTTTCGCTATTGAAAACTATATATTGTCTTGCCACCCTACACATGAAATTACGTGAAGTTCACTTAAACATCGACATAGTATAGCCAAAATGTAAGGTCCAACATGTCTCCAGTAAATAAACCGGAAATAAGTGCCAAATGTGTAAAAGTAGGAAAACAGCACAATTTTAAAAACTCCTTCCGCGTTATGTTCCTTGAACCTTCACGATCATTCGTCACTACTAACATCTTTGCGGACGGACAAAATGGGGGAGTTATGGAGGTTATAAGCCCCAAAAATGCCCCAAAAAATCGCGACGAAAAAATACTTATGAATTTTAATGAAAATTTCGGCCTGGAAATCTCTCTGGAGTTTTCGAGGTCGCTAATCCCGAATCCGAGGTCCAATTTAAGAAATTCAAAATTGAGGACCGGAAATAGGACAATTTTCCAGAAGAAATGAGACTGGTTATTTTGGCCTTGAAAATCTGTACTCGGAGGGCTTTCGAGGTCGCTGATTACGATCTGAGGTTTAATTTAGTAAATTCAAAATGGTGGACCGGAAGTGGAGTTAATTTCTTAGGATAAACTAGTATTTTTTTCGTCTTTGGGCTGAAAATGAGTGCTCGGTGGTTTTTGAGGTCGCTGATCACGAATCCGAGGCCAAATTTAGGAAATTCAAAATGGCGAACCGGAGGTACAGTGAATTCTTCAGGAAAAACTCGTACATTTTTCGCTTTTGGACTGAAAGTGGGAACTCAAGGATTTTCGTGGTCGCTGATGACGAATTCGATGTTCAATTAAGAGAAATTCAAAATGGCGGGCCGGAAGTAGAGCCATTTCCTCAGAAGACACGTAATAACAGCATTTACAGTTTATTATCCTTCAGTTTTAACCTAATTTAGAAATTGGCATTTAGACCGCATCGAAGTATATGCCTTTTAGATATTTACACAAGAAATCCGCAATCAGCGACCTAGACAACCCCCGACTACCCAGTTTCAGCCTAAAGACGAAAATAATATTGGGTGTTCCTAAAATAATGTCTCCACGTCCAGTCCGCCATTTTCAATTTCCCAAATTGGACGTCAGAGTCGTGATCAGTGACCTCGAGGACCCCCAAGTCGAGATATAGAGATTTCCAGGCCGAAAATTTCATTTTTAAAGATTTTTTTCAAGTCTTAATTTTTGGAATATTTTTGAGGCTTACAATCCTCATAACTCCCCTATTTTGTCCATCCGCAAAGATATTTCCCAACTTTTACACAATTTTCGGCTTATTTACTGGAGTAATGTTCCTCCCATTATCGTGGAATCTCCGAACCACTTTTATGCGACGCAGAAAGGTCAAACCTACACAATGATGTCCAAGAACACTACGATCGGACTACTCCTACATCCAGCGATCACAACCGAACATATATTACACACGAATGTTTATACCTCCTATACACAGAACTCATATAGCATATACCGCATATAGCGGTATCCACTATTAGATTCTACATATTTTTCCAACACCTAGCGTTACATTACCGATTCTTTAAACATGTTCAATATGAAAACGTTATAATCTTCTTTAATAAAAAAAGTGAGCCTGAAAAGGGTTGCAACTTTTAATGTGATACTAACACGAACGCAGTTTCTACAAAACCAATGTATTTGAAGTATCGAATTATATAAACACACTGCGCCAACACAGTTGGCTTTTTGAGGAAATTATGAAATAAAAAAGTAAAATATGTAGAGTATTTATGAATTAAAATATAAGACAAAAATATATGGCCTAGTTCTCTGACTGACTCTTAGAAAAGACAAGGTTAGTTTCAAAAAATCGTGAAGAGCGTCTTTTAGAATGTGTACCCATACAATGGGTTCAATAACAGTGCTGTCTGGGAACAATATAATGTATATTACTCATGTCTAGTTTACAATATACTTAAAAATAAACATTAATCCTAATACTTTATTTGTAAGACATTTTTCTGACCTTAACATAAAATTCTGAAATGTAAAGGAATTGTCTCGATGACTTAAGACGGGGTTAAGAAAACATTTTAAGAATTCTTTTTTTTATCACCATATAAGATTTGAGATACTTTCAGAAGAACAAGAAATGATAAAAATAACATGAATAATTGGCATTAATAAATTCACTGCACCTCATTATTTTGTTCTTAATAATTTAATTCGTTGGTTGTTCTCTTAGTATGGAACCTTGGTAGATGACACCATTTCACGATTCACTTCATATATAAAGGGAAACACCATCACCACCACCACTCGTTTATTACTATAGTAAACTTTTCATATGAACTTTCCGCTATTCATCAACTTTTAACTTTTGTATTGAATAACTTTTATTCTTTGCGGTTTTAATAACTTATTTTTGTAGGTATAACTTTATTATGAGATCGTCGTTCGTAACCTCCTGTAAATTTGACAAAAACCATCACTTGAATTGAGGCATTGAAAATAAAACAAAAAGTTTTTCGAAACGTCGACATTTAATTCAATAAGGGTTGTTTCATTCCATTAAGACCTATACTATGCACTCACAAAAAAATTTTCACCGTGATTTGTCGCTACTCTTCCGTATTAATGACCCTTTTATTCCTGGGGGCATTTAAAAGGTCAGAGGAGGAGCTACACCTTTCTTTTCAAAAATTCCCAATGCCAGGGATTATTC
The DNA here is from genome assembly GCA_963583905.1 of Stenurella melanura. Lineage (NCBI taxonomy): Eukaryota > Metazoa > Arthropoda > Insecta > Coleoptera > Cerambycidae > Stenurella > Stenurella melanura. The sequence goes on from OY757309.1 coordinate 204,503,588, forward strand.
TATTCCCATCATGATGTCAATTTCACAATTATTCAGTTTAAATCAGGGGCGGGGCACTTAGTTTATATAATATATTATTCATTAATAATAGGTACATCAACAGTATTCTCAGCAAAGAATCAAGTTCATCTTCTAATCGCTACTTCCTAGCCTATTTGTCTGTAAAATATTTTCAGTTCCTAATAAATAAAACAAGTTGTAAACTGTTATACAAAATATAAAGGGCCACACGAACAAAAGCATTTATTTTTACAGTGTATATCAAAACTTATTTAAATTTTCAAATAATTGTGTTTACGGCCATCATAAATTTTAGAAACACTTTGATTTATAATTTTTTTATGGCCTTTTGTTTAAAACATAAAAGTTTGCTCAACTGAATCAATCTCATGTAAATTTTGAAGTACTAAACTTGCCATATCGTTTTATGAATAATAAAAATCTTAATAAAGTCTTTCGCCAGTTTTAATGCATCAAAACTGACTCGAAGGAAGTTTGCAAGTAAATTATTACATTCTCGACTCTTAAGTAGAGTAGTAAGAATTTCACGAGGAGTTATGAACTTGGCACTACAACCATCAGTGTCAATTGCGAAACCCATGACATCATTTAGCACTCATCTAGTGCTCTTTGAATATATATATAAGAACATAGGTGCTAACTGATTTAACAATTATTAAAATGTTTATAATTTTAGACGACAATTAACATTGTCAAAGTTATAATAGTAATCTTGCAATTTTTATAATTTTGCTAATGAAGTTCCAAATGTTTAATAGGTAAAATTAAAGATACATGAGGTTTAGAGTTATACGCAGCCAAGCATGACGGGTATCGAAAGTGTAGCTCTGAGGAGCTCTCGATTTCTTAGTTATAATTGTCGTAAATTTAAACCATTTATCCACTATATGTACAAAGTGTCATAATATATTCCACAAAAGCTGCCTGCATCGCTTTAAAAGCCAAATTAGTTTCGTAGGAGAACAAAATTATTTACTGTAAGAACGTAAACGAAAGTTACTCATGTGACCAAGATGAAGAGAAAAGTCCTCTCGAAAAGACAATAAGTGAACTTTCTGGGATCAGTGAAATGAAAAGTAAGTGCATAAATAAACTTAAAATGCAGAATAAACTAATTATTATTGATGACGCAACAAAAGCGGAAGAAGAATGAATCAGTTAATTAAAAAACAGGAAAGAATTATCGCTGATTTAGAAGAGGAGGAAAGACAAAACAGAAAAATGTATTAAGCCTACAAGTAAAATCTTAAGGAAGTATTAGTATCCAAACAAAGGGAGAAACTGAAAACGTACCTACGTTTACTGACACTTATTTTAAACTGTCCAGCAGTGTGGAGTCTAATGATTATACAAATTCCGAGACACAAACGGCTAAAAATTCAAATAACAATGCAGCCAAGTCTAATTCGGACTCAATCGATAGTCGTATAGTATATATGAACTCAATTGGGGCAGCATAAAAACGAAAACTCGAAGTAAAGTCGGCATCTCCTTTATGGGACATAGACGGTGGCGACTAAATAATTATTTTTTAATTGTTAAAGAAAGAGATTTCTATAATACCTTTATTCAATAGAAGTGGTCAATGAAAAAATATATTTATTATATTTGATGTCACATAAATGGTATATTAAGGTTACGTCTATTGTCTAGTGACCTACATCTCGTTCTATCTTCTAGCGGCAAAGTTATGTAATCTTAGACGGGAGTTGTATAGATGGTATATAATACATCCGAAGGGGCGTAAAGCATCGACTGTTTATTAAATGTTAGGCCATGATACTATGAACTTTGCAGTATCATGATGTTAGACAGGTAGAAAATTTCTACTATTCTAGAATGGAAAGACTCGGCAAAATTTTAAAGGGGGATTCGTTTCCTGACATCGGTAATTGATGTCAGTAGCGGAAATAGGTCGACGTTAAACAAACAAATGTCAAAAAAGCTTTGTCTATGAACTTTAAATAAACAATATTTCATTCGCGACTATCCGAGTTTTCAGAACTTGAATCGGTATTTACATTAATAATTATATTGATAGGTGGTAATACAAAATACTCATTTTCCTTTTTTTTTCACATGAGATACAAACTTCCTCCATATATATATTTCCTCTACTATTACCTTTATATTCTTTAAGACAGACTCACTTAATTATGAGGATGGATTATATTGACGTAGTCTTGTTTTTACATCAGCCCACACCATTTCAATGGGATTGAAAACGCAATGGAGGCAGATGTAAAATAGTATGATCGTGTGCTTCAAACCTTTTTTCAATGGCATATTCCTTTTTAAAATTTTGCTTTCCAATCAGTTCTAATACAGTCTTTTTGTGTTTTTTTCTGGTTTTTCCAAGCCTTTACCTTTCATAAATTCAATGATATCGCCTTTTCTGGTGTTGGTGTTCGGAATTTTTGTGTGTTGCCGTGAATAGTATGACGCATTGTCCATAAAAATTACAGAATTTGTTGGGATATTTGGTAACAGCTGTTCCTTTGGCCACTTTTCAAACAATTCGGTTGTCATATCCTCGTGGTAGCCGGCAGAGGATTGCTTGATATTTTTAGCAGACAACAACAACGCATTTGAAATAAAACGGTTTTTACTTCCAGCAAGTAGAATTATAATTATTTTTCCCCTAGAACATGGAGCACTTAAATTGCACTTATTGGTGTTATCTACCCAATCGTATTGAACTACATCATGGGTGTCAAATCATGTTTCGTCAAAATAAATAATGTCTCTATTTGCATCTCGGTATTCTTTTATTTTACACAGGTACTCGTGTCGATACGTGCGGATTCCATAACTACCATTCGTTTGTCCAATTTTTTATACCTAAAACTGCAATCGAGCAAAACGTTTCGCAAAGTATCAATTCTAATGATTTATAGTTGTAATCTGGATAGTCGCGTAACTTATCCCTAAAGGTTTCTCATGTGGGCACCTTTTGTTCATTGTAAAAGCCATACACAAATCAAAGTTTTTGTCCAACTCTTTTCCGTTTAATAGAATGATCAACTACATCCCCGGCTCTAATAACGCTATATTTTTACTCCTGATTTAGAATTCATCTAACTATCGATTTCTGCGGTTATATTGAGTCTACTAATTTCCACCCCAAGAAGGGGTGACATCCACCCCGAAACAATATAAATAATTATTTGCGTCACTTGGGATATTTCTGATTTCGAGTAATATTAAAAAACACACATTTTTAAAACAAAATCATCAAAATTGGACCTGTCCCTGAGTGAAAAGTGTATTTCCAGACATTTTGAATGAAGCGCTTGTAAAATCCCTCAACAAAGTTAAATCTCCCGTTGATTTTACTTACTTGGGTCCCATTAGTTTGTTACCAATAATGACGAAAATGGTTAAATCTGAGTATTCCTGAACGTTGTGTCAGAATTTGCCACCATTAAGAGCTTTCCTGCTTTGGTTAATCCCATGGATAAGTAAGGTTATAGAAAGCAGAATTAGGCTTTAATAAGGACAAAACACATGAATCATGCATTAAAACAAACGATTTCGACTTTAATACTACTATTTTTTAAATATACATTTATTTAGAATATAATGTGGTCTTGACACGCAATTCTATACCACATTGAATAATAAATCATATGATTGGTGTATCTGATGTATTAAGTTGTCAAATTTTTTTTAACAAATACACATGATAGCGTGCGTTTTCTTGGTATTCATTTGGACGAATTTCTCACCTGGAAGTCGCATTGTTTAAAACTTATTTGTAAAATGAATTCGTTGAAATTTCTTTTCATTAATTTGCGGACGGTACTAGAAACACATCAGTTAGTGCAGGTTTACTACGCCCAAGTAGATTCTAGACTTAGGTACGGAATTTGCTTGTGGGGAAATTCTACCGAGGCAACTAATGTACTTATTGCACAAAAAAGAATAATTCGATGCATAACAAACATACCGCAGCGGGAATCATGTAAAGATGTTTTTAAAAAGCTGAATATTTTAACTATTCCCGTGTTTATATATATACGAAATGTGTATCTACGTCTATAAGAACAAAAGTAGTTTTACCACCAATAAAGATATATATAGTTATAATACGAGGCATGTTGATGAGTTTCATGTGCCGTTCGCCAAACAAAAACTTAGTTTAGATGCTCCCAATTGTATAGGACCTAAGATGTTTAACTGCCTGCCACGAACAATTAAAGACAGTGAAAATCTGCATATTTTTAAAAGAAATTTAAAAACATTTTTAATTGACAAATGTTATTATAAAGTGTTTGAATTCTTACACTAATTGACGAATCCCATACAATGTACATTGTCACAGTGGAAAATAAATGTTATTAAATCTCACACCACACCCTGCCATAACATATTGTAGTATGGCCAAATTTGGTTAATTCACAAATCCTCTTCACAATTTGACGATATGAAGAGACAACATTTTCGCCTTTTAAACACGAGTAAATATTCAAAATACCCTTCGAGTTTGAACGTGTAAGTCTTTATTTTCAAATTCCGCTTGTATAGGCTCTGTATCAGAATAGTCCGTTTCGTTGTCACTACTATCGAAAGGCCTCCAAAACGCCATTTTAAACAATTAATTGCAATGAATCACTCAAACACAGTAATAAAACTAATAATAAAACTAATTATTTGTTCAAATATATTATTCACTAGAATTAAGTAATTTATAACGCCGCCTGGCTGTACTGCACTGCCTCGTACAGTTCATACAATACAAATAGTTCATACGTGTTTTTTGTTTTATATGTTATGGCATGCAAAAACTCTGAACAACGTTGGTGTTGACGAATCAAATTCGCTAAGCATCTAATCCCACCTATATTTCTATTTGACAGGCGGATCAAGTCCACGTGGACTGTAGACGAGGAGTGGTGAATATAAACCTGTAAAATTCTGTGCTCTCTCATTCAATGTGAAGCGATATATTGACAATACCCCGTAAGATCCTCTAGTTCCGTGCTGTTCAAATTGAGTTCGCAAATACTATACTATCTATTGACACCCTCCAAGAAGAATTTCAGATGACCATGTGAAGAAACATGAAATTCTTTTATTGTGTGATGATTACGGCCGCAACATTAATAAAATTATATATAGAAGAGTACCTGATGTCAAATATCGAATTAAAACCGTTATTATGGGGATTGCTTGCATCAAGTTATTGAGAATATAGAACCTCTGACATCAAGTTGTGGAATAAATATGTTTATGTTTATGTTTATTGTTCATATTTCTACGTAAATTCTACAAAGCATTTCTTAAACATTCTCTTATCAAGTGATAAATACTATTTACAAAGTATTTCATGCTACAAATTACGGCACCTAAACTCACTGGGAGCTTGTCTTGTGCCTACCTATACCTAACTGATAAAAAGTTTATAAACAGTACCTGAAATAGTAGAATAAAGAGAATAAATAGAATAAACAGAATAAACAGAACAAACAGAGTGCGGGGGACATACCCAATAGAACTATTTTCTCAATTTTTTTTTTAATTGATCTATGTTTTCTTGAACATATACCTTAGTTTTTATTTTATATTTCCTTAAATATTTTATTTTTTTTATTGCTACAGGTAAAATATTATGCATTTTAATTCCAATGTATCTATAGACTTTGTAAAGGCCGTATTTGTTGGCTTTGGTACTATACTATCATTGTTTGTTGTAGAACGGGTTATGTGGCAATGATTTGAATTATTTTTTATCTTGGGATTCTTTTGTACATAGTTCAAAATATCTAAAATATATAAGCTTTCAACATCTAATATTTTGGTACTTTCAAATAATGATTTTGTTGAGTAATATCCAGGTTTGTTTAGAGTAATTTTTAATATGCATCTTTGGATTACTTTAAGGTTATTTAATGTATTGTCGTACGCTCCTCCCCAAATTATAGACTCGACTAAGGCTTTATAAATATTTAAGAGAGATTGTAAGTCCACATACTGTCTCAGTTGATAAAATTTGTATACCAATTTTCGAATTTTTCCTGTTATTTTCTCCACGTGTATGTCCCATTTCAGAAACTGATCAATGCATAAACCTAAATATTTAACATTTTCGGATGAATCAATGTATTCTTGACAACTGTTACAAATAATGAGGCTTTTACATTCATGACATTTTAATTTATTTATTTGAGATTTTCCTGCTGCATTTAGAGAGAAAGTTAAACATTTTGTTTTTGTTTTATTGAGAGTTAATAAGTTATTTTTTAGCCAAATTGTTACATGGTGAAGTACCGTTTCTGCTTTAATTTTAACTTCCTCCCTGATATCAGAGAATAATAAGACTGTGTCGTCAGCATATGAGATAATTTCCCCTGAGATGTCCAAGTTCAGCATATCATTTATGTAGATTTGAAAATGAATAGGGCCTATGACTGTTCCTTGAGGTATTCCATAGGTAACTGTTTTTTCTTAGCTTTTTTCTGAATCTATACTGACAGCCTGCTTACGATTTGTTAAATAATTTCTGAGTAAATCACCGCATATGCCTCTGAAACCATATGTATCTAATTTTTTAGTAGCTTTTCATGACAAATCGTATCAAAAGCTTTCGCTAGATCTAAAAATATTGCCAAAGGCTTTTGATTGTTATTTAGCTTTTGATACAAGTAACTTGTCAGATTATACATTGCGTCGACGGTTGACACTACCTCTCTAAATCCAAATTGTGAACTAGAAATTATGTTATACTTATTAAGATGTTCTAATAACCTTTTCTTTATGCATTTTTCTATAATTTTTGCGATGTTGCTAATGAGAGATATATGTACTGTTATATTTGCAGCCTCAAACAATTTTCATAACAGACAAGCATCTATCTTTTAGAAATATCTGGGGAAAAATTAAACTATGTTCACAAACGGATATTATCATAAGCACTGTGCCATATCGAAATTCTATAAATTCAACAATAAACTGACGGGATTTGTATGGAAACTGAATAATTATATTCCAGGGAAGTGTGCATTGTATATGTCAAAATTCCCATAATACCAAATCAAGAAAGTCTAATTTAGCCAGGACGATTACGAAAAACATAATTAGTAAAAGTAATGAGAAAAAGTTGGTGTCTTCCACCTGAAGCAACGAATTCGACGTCATATTCCAAAATTTTCTACTTACACTTGTTTATATGACATGGATGATAATGTTATGGAGTAATGTAAAGTTAACTACATTTTACTTCAAACAGAAAGCGAACTAGTTATTGATTTTGTTTAGGTATTACTATTAAAATTACTTAGGATTAAAAACATTTTTTCTGCTATTGCATATTCCACTTGCAATAGGTGCTTCATCTTACACGTTTGAGTTACATCCTAATATACGATTCGAATGTACTGACCCCTCACTTTAACCTCGAATATTTCAGAAACGGAGAAGCAGAAAAAATTGAAAAAAATTTGTATTCATTAGGAGTCTATTCTAAATCTGAAATTTGAATAATGAACATTGAACACTTTTGCAATTCTGCTAAGTTATATTGAAAGATGTCCTACTTCTTGAGGAAATGTTGACCATACCAGTTTTAAATCCACTATATCTTGAAAGATATGCCTACTATGTAAATAATATTTTAGACACCGATAAAGCACGGCATTTTTTGCATGAGCAATTATTTCATAATTTTTTATTCTAAAAATTTGCAGTTATTCTCAAGAACGTGATGTCGTGTTTATTCGGTTATTTATCAATGTATTTAAAAAATGTTTGGCAAAATAGTTAATTATGTAAAATGCATGCATTTTCAGAAAAAATAATTGGTATCTATCAAACATTAATTTAATTATCAAACGTAATGGATAATATTAGCGCAAACTTGGAATGATATTACCCTTTACGCTTGATAACTAAATTAATATTTGATATATACTAATTCTTTTTTTCGAAAATGCTTACGTTTTATATAATTAACTATTTTAACAACAAATTTTTAAATACATTGATAAATAACCGAATAAACATGACGTCACGTTTTTGAGAATAACTGCAATATTTTAGAATAAAAAATTCTTAAAAAATTTCGTATATTAGTTCCATCTGAAACAACCACTATGCGGATAATAATCCAAAACAATGATGCACATTTATACATATATCATGCAAAATTTATTCTTGTCACTTTAGATGGGGAATTTTGTCATATACAACGTTGCATGAAAAATTGAAGAAAGCGTTACCAAAATGATTCATTTTCTCTGTAGTATATAACCATTATCCTGCAAAATGTTTTATAATACAATAAGCGTCTGTGACAAAAAGTTCGAACGGTTGCGGTTATTGCATTTTAATAGTTATTCTTGACTGCTAGAAAATATCCCTCACCTGGAAATTTATTTAAGAAAATAACTGTTTTCTTACAGTCTTGTCACAGATATTTGGAAAATTTTTAAATATATTGTGACAATATATACCCAAAATTATAAGAAAATATATTAACATGCAACAAATAAATAATTGTAGACACTGGACGTAATTATAATGTTTGTTATTAAGAGAAATAAATACATCAAGCAAAGTTAAAGCATAAATATATGATACATTTCACAGAAGTAGGTTATTGTTTCATTGTTCCACATATCGATTGTTTAACTTCGCTTTACTGTATAAATTATATAAGCTGATCACTGCAGTTGTAGCAATAATAGTAAAGTGCTATAAATAGCGCATGTCATCAAGAAATCAATATACCTGTTGAAACAAATCTATAAAAAGTCATGTTATGAGAACATGGTAGTTAAAGTTATTTCTGTTCATTTTACTAATTATATCTTTGAACTTAGCGATCGTGCTTTTGAGCAAATTAATCACCATGAATTATATCGATTTGAAAATTGACCCCTTTTGATAAGAACCAAAAAGAAATTGTGATTTATACCCACAAATTTGGTAAAACGAACATGCAAGTGTTAGGCGGAATTCACAAAGCGATAGGCAGGAAACAACATGAAGCACGCCACACGTTCGTTATACATATTGCTTCAGGAATTAACCCTTGCCCATTCACACTGATACGACTACGATGTTACTCTAAGAAACATCTGTGACCAATATTTGACTTGCGTCGAGAGAAATATCTAGGATATCTTGTTAGCATTACCTGTGCAATTGGTTATATTTATACAACTATTTAATTTAATTACAAACATGTACATTATAATTGGAAAAAACATTATCTAGAATTATTTATTTTGGGCAAATTCAAATTTTCTTGCTCTGTGCTGGATAATTTTCCACTCATGTAAAAATATTTAAAACTGTACTGGTAGAGACCTCTGCGCTAAATGGATAAGGCAGAGGGTGGTTTTAGAATACTCGATTATTACAAAATGAGTAACACCTAAAAATATACAAACTAGAAAAAAGTTATAAAGTAACAATTTTAAATGAAAATCTTGTACAGTAAATAAGATTTACTAATTTGCGCATCACATGAACTAATTTGAGCATAAAGAGAACAATCCTAGAGATGTACAAGTGTGAACCAAAGGGTAGCTTTTTCTTTTCAAGGTCAGTGAAGACCAATATGCTTCTTGCTAAGTTTTTATGTTGTCAGTATTTCCAATAGCTCAATTGTGATGATAATTTGACTGTGATTACTTCAAAGTAACAGTTTTACCCAATATTTTGCCCAAGTATGTTATAGAAAGACAGAATTAAGTACTTTTTATGCAACTATCATTAAAAATGATGTTACTTGGAAATGTGGTTGGCCAATGAGAAACATTTTTCAGTAATTTAACTGAGAAACCTTCAGATCATGAGCCAGTCGATGAACTTGAGAATAAATTGAGAATGTTTTCCAATCATTGTAGATTCAGGATAATATTTACAAGCGATTTTTCCCCGTTCTCGTGGCCTAGATATTGAGAACATCTGTCAGGTAACGACTGGATAAAATTAGAAAATGATTCCAAACGTTTTGGTGCACTTTCTTCAGATGTTGCTTTATATTTACAAATAAGTACAAATTCAAATAAGGGAAAATCCCCAAAAAAAATGAAATTTTAATTTTATGGAGAGAAATTTTGTAACATGTCTTAATTAATACCAAAGTGCCTAATGTGCTTTTAAGTTTCAGTGGAATGAGTACTTTACCATTTTAGCAGAACGTAACGGACTTTTATACAGGTCCAGTAGAAAAGTAAAAAGATTTAAAATTTGGCAATTGAGTAACGAACACCCTATATGAGATACAATTTTGCATAAGACTATTTGAAACAACTACGAGTCGCTTACACCATGCACTTTCCGATAAAAAATGCCCAACAGCCGATCTCGAAATTTGACTCTTTTCGGAAACTTTAGTAGGCCATGAGATTATGACTTTTTAATAGTAAAATTATCCAAACAAATAATTAAATCATGCAACGCATTCCACACTTATGATGAGGTATTCAATAGGATACACTGTATATATTTTCAGAAAACCAGACAGCATTAAAAGCTCTCCCCGTGTCTTAGACCTTTAAATTTTAAATTTCCTAAGAGTACAAGATACAAGTGACAAAAATATAACAAAATTACCTTGATGTGGGAGCCAAGGCACGAGAAAATAGAAAGTAACGAATTAGCTGACAGGGGCAGACGCACTATTTTTCGAGCTAGAACCGTTCTATGGTTTATCTAAGGGACACATAACGGAAGAGGTTTTAAGATATGGAAAAGAATAGATGAAGTCCTCCTGGAGGACCACTTCAAGCGGAAGCCAAGCGAACCTGCTCGATTTAAGGCTGATAACAGGTCATCTAATGAGCTATTGCTCCCTCTGATTTTAAGAAAATGGACCAGGTAAAAAATGATAAAGCAGATACTGTCAACAGAGATTGCAAAACCTATTCTTAGGGAATGTAAGGCGTAATTAACACTCTGTCACCCCTAGGAAACCACCCTTCAAAATCCGTGGGTTCAAAAAATTATAACAAATGATAAACACTAATAGGTACTATTTTACTGAATAATTTACTGAACACTTCATAATACCTTTGTTAACTAAAATACACTTTAACTGACTAAAAATAACCTTTAACAATGTTTATTACTTGATATTTCCAATTTGTATTCACCTTGCGTTTTTCTATCCTTACTCTTTATTAAAAACTTCCTTTTCTCGTGCTTACATTCGGCTTATATAACCTCTACAAATTGTCTCTAGGACTATCCGGCATAGCCCATAACCTTTTTGGTGGCAATCTAGAACAATGTAGAAATCTCGATCCTCTGCTATAAATTTCTAGAAAATGCATTACTACCACTGCCTCAGAGATAGCGTACACTACAGGTTTTGTTTGATGCAGTTTCCTGTCCCAATTCCTACATAATTTCGGGTAGCACTCTTGAGCTATCAGCACCAGAGCCTAGGGGGCGCAAGCGCGTAACAGTCAGATGGCATAGGGAAATTAACTACCAAGAAAGTCTCAATATTTGTAAAAAGTGTGAGAATCTTGGACAACAACTAAATGTGGGGTAATCTGTAAAATATTTTTTAGACAGAGACGAAGACAGGCTAAATGGCCACCCCTTAAAAATTTGCAATATAATTCAGTTCAAACTCGCCATAATAATTTTATTAAAATATTAATAAACTACTCACTTGGCCTATTTAATTTCATTAAACTGCACGACCCTCTAAATAAATTCAACTGCAGCAAATATTTCGTATTAAAGTTTCACGTGCCAATTTATTAATGTACATTCTCGTATTAAGGCCATAAGATGGATTTTTATTACAGGATGACATCGGTATAGTTCATTGTAAAATTAAGAAGTACCACTGTTATTGCAGAAGCATTTATTAAGAATTTCAACTTTATAACTGAAACGTTTGTCCTGTTGAGTTATGTAAATAAAAACATAAATTACAAGCCTGTGACGTTCACTTCAAAGGAACACTTAAAGGAGAAATTTTGACATAAAAATAATAGAATAAAAAATAATGTTCTATTTCGCTACCATTTCTGAAATGAAATCTCCTCCTCTTTCAAAGCTTAATAAAAACCTTTTATGTATTGTGTACATGAAGTATGTAACAGCAATAATGTGTTTATGTTACATCTATAGATAATAACTACTTATATAACTGATATATTTATTTTAAAACAATATTAGTTTTACTGAAATTGTTCTTTAGGTACTGGTGTCCATCTTGTATAGAAATGTACAAAACAATTGGATACGCAGTTGTCTTCGTATGCACAACAACATGGTTCTGACATTTCTGCGGCTGATAGTGCATCCAACAATAATGGCCGTCCTTTAATTTCCGAAAATGAATATAAGGGAGATACATCCCTTAGAAAGGGATAAATTTCAGTTTTTCTGCAATATCCTCTGACTCCTTTGAAAGATCAAATTCATATTTTGAACTTAGTCATAGACCATTTGGAATGATGTATTTTCCTCCCATTTTTTAATTTTTTTAAATTTATGAAAATTATTGTAGAAAATTAATGTTCAGATCATTACAAATAAAAAAGGTATTCTTATTGCATTTCGATAAACCAAGCCGTTCTCGAGTAATTTATGTCTAAAATAAAACGTGCATTTACATTTTATTAATAAAGTCTTTTACACATAAAAAATGATTTGAAATATTACTTTGACATTTCTGTTATTTATTAGACTTTGATTCTTTTCTTTGAAATAATTCCAGTTTAATTACCAGACCTCGGCGGAAAAGTAGTTATGCCAGAGACGGTCTTCACACACAGATAAACATAACGTGTTGAATGGGCTTGGAAATTTTTTAAAAAGTGTCGTTTTTTTTTTCTTTAAATCAATACGAATCATTATTATAATTACAGTAGCGTTTAAATCAAGTCGATACGATTATTAATTACAGAGATATAAGCTTTTAAAATCTGCAAATAACGATACGGCTTGCTGCAATGCCCGAAACTCGAGCTGGCCGGCTGTGACGTAATCGGCGCCGATGTCGCACGCCGCTCGCCTTATTTGAATGAATTTATATAAGTGAAACAGTCTTATTTTGAATTCCTAAGTAGTTGTGACAATAATGGAGCAGGGATTTGTTCGTGGACAGTCGGATAACTTGCCAAAAATTGACTCTGTCATAATGGCGAGTTATTTTGCTACAAATAACAATTTTATAAGTGCTGAAATCCGTGGTTTAAAAGCATCAAGGTAAGAAGTTTGCTAATTTATAATATCTACGATTATGTACATTTCATTGATATTCTTTTATTTATTTATAATATCGGGTGCCCACGAGATCAGGTAGCCCTTATTTTTTTTCTTTTTAAGATAAAAATTTGAAATTAAGGTAGAGGTAACTCAAACGTCTATCAGATAAGTTTAAAAAACATGTACTATTCTCGTGGGCACCCGATGCAATATTATCATATACAAGGCCGTACCCAGGGGGGGGGGGGGGTCAGACGGGTTCGAACCCCCCCGGAAATATATACTTTTCATATCCAAAAGCTCACCTTTGGTGGAAATTGTTATTATGGAAATTATATTTTATTTATCATATTTTTAAGAAATTATTATCCTACTGACAAAATAAAGACAGCTAGGAACTATATTTTCTAAGTTTGGCACTTCAAAGTATTGTGCTCTCTCCTAAGGGTCAATAACATGCAATGTTATGCATCCTCAATCTCCATCTAAAAGGAATGGTCGTTATCTGTTATAATATTGGTTTGAATTTACTTAGATTGAGAGAAGTCTTTTCTTCTCACTTGAATTTTTTTATTTTTTCTGTGGATGGTATCAGGGACAAAAGTTGGTTCACTATCGGATAAGTCGATAGGATTCTTGTCAATCTCAGTACTACCGCAATCAATCCATTCCATCGAGGTTGAAGTAGATGATTGAGGTTCGGCTGGTACCTCTATATTTTGTAGAATGTTAATGCTACGTCTTTTTGCTGCAGCGCTTCTTTCGGGTTTCACACTATTTGGACGCTGATAGTTAAAAATGTGTGGTAATACTCCTTTCTTTAACCTAATACTTCCTCCCATTAGCTTCCATTTCATATAATTTTCCATATCATTTTCAAGCTGAAATAAAGAACATTAATACGTTTAATTATTATTCCCATTGGTTACCCAGCTTGATATACAAAATATAATCAATTTTCATCCTGGGGCTACATAACAGCAAAATATGTTTTCTTAATTCTCACACAGCGAATTAACTTTTTAAACCTATCTGGACAAAAATATTTACAATATTTAATAAAGCTCGGTAATGCGGAATCAAAAATTTAAAAACTCAGTAAGAAAATTTTAACCTCATTTAAAAAATGTCAAAATATATGCACCGATGTACTGAATCACCCTGTATATTTAAAAATAATTTTTAAGTGTGCACTCTTCGACACTACACCAGTTACATACAAAAAAATTTGAATTATTTTAATAAGAGCAATTAGACTGATACACTGTTGGGACACCCTGTATGTGAGTTCTGGATAATGAATTAAGTATTGCATTATGTAGGTACAGATAACTATTACAATTTTAAGTTAACTTACCTCGAGATGGTCTTCACAACAAAACCGATTACTTGTACTCGAAAAGGTGATATTATTCTTTTTATCTCTCTTTATTGCATCACACCATTGTTTTCGTGTTTTTTCACCTTTTGGCATACTTATAAATAATTTGTTTGGCGTAGTGATTGTTGTATTGGTACATCGAGGCACAATACAGTATTTGTAACGAATATTTTGTGTAGCCATCTCTATAACATCGCAGCAAAGCATCGGTACTATCGTCACTACGGAGTAAATGGGCGTCGATGACGTAGTGCACTCAGTCGAGCTGCTACTAGGAAAGATGGGGGCGTGGACTAATTGCTCGAACTTCAACAATTAATTGTAAAGCCATTTTAAGTGCTAGAGAAATAAATTAAATTGCAATGTTTAAGTTACAACGTGCACATTTTTATAAAAATATATAAAAAATATCGTTTTTAAGCCCATTAAGAATCTTATGATTCATATAAGCAAATAAATATTTTAGAGCGAACAAATACTTTTGCAGTAAGAAATGAAAAATATGGCACAAAACTCATAAATAATAAGTAATAATTTATTATTAGAAATTTGGGGAAATTATTTATTTGGCATAGTTGAGCAAGTAGATGTAATGTAAGAGATTTTTACTGAAACTGGTTGATAAAACACACCAGACTTTGGCCGCACATTATATATACCTGCAGAGTCGGTCTGATTGTCTAACCTAAAACAAAAAAGTCGACACTTTAACCGACATACGCCACTTCAAGTTTTTGTACCAATTAAGGAAATGTAAACATCTCCTATATGTTTCGTCCCAACTGTATTAAACAATTCTTAATTTCAAATATTATTTTTATCTGTGCACATCATAAGGCACTATATTTAAAAAATATTCGACACCACAAAGACACCGCCACTCTTGTCGCCCTCTTTCTACTTTTTGTACGACAGCAAATATGATACGGTAAATAATAATAATAGTAAAAGAAACCGCTTTATATTTTGCAGAAAACTTTAAATATACAGAAACTACTTGAAATAAAAAAAGATCCAACAATTATTATTATTTTATTACACAACGACCAATGGAATGTGAACAAATTTCATATGCTCATACCCATTATGAAGTCAACACTACAGACAGACTTGTCAGTACATTTTCAGCTTTTGATAGAAGTAAATGTGTCGTGAAGACAGTGAAATACAAACGTGACACAGTGTTAATAAACCACCCCGGTTTTTCAACATTTTTGTGTGTGGTGCACCAATTAAGCGGTGAAATGTTCAATGCCGGACATAAATCTATAATTCATATTTCAAATATGCGCCGATTACATCGGAAGATATGTAACGATCATTTTTATAACACAAATGGATATTTAGTGATAGGCGTCGGAATTTGACTTCGGACCATTTAGAACGGATGCAAATAATATATTTTTATTATTCTACTAAGTGTTTGTGTTTGTGCATCCAACAATAAGTGCATCAAAGTATGACTTATAACCCTTTCGGAGCCATTTACCTTTAATTATTACGGAATTCACTACACTACACTACACTACGAATATAAGGTAAGGTATTGTATTATTGCACATGAAAATGTTTATATAGTTCATATTGCGCAAAGCCGATTCTGGCTTTTACGTCATAACTACCTCGGAGTCGGGGTCTGTTAATTACATGACAAGTGCAATAAATCGGCGAATGCTTACTCTACTTTTTCTAATATTAGATCTTCTTTTAATGAGGACTGGAAACGAAATAATACATTTATTATTGGAAATTTCTTTGTTTCTCATTTGGAGAACTTAATTTACATTACTAATTTAAATATCAATTTTTATGTAAAAATACCATTTATGTAAACATACAACTATAATATTAGATAAAGCGTACTTACAGAATATACAATAAATCCAGTTAAAAGGTTGAGACTCGCAATTTCGTTTAAATTGTGTTTTTTGGTGATTGCCAGCCACTTGTTTGTATTTGAGTAGATATATTTTTTTAATGAAATTGTGTGCTCTTTAATGGCTTTATCAGCAAACCCATATTTCCTGGCTTATTTTAATCGTTGTGAAAGGAAAATAACGCAAAATTTGCTATGAACTAATTATACAGGGTGTTTCAAAATTAAAGGTACATACGTTACTTGTGGATAGAGGGCACTTTGGCGGTTCCAAATTACCCGGCATTAATGCATCCATCGTCCTTCCTTACTGGCCGAATCTTTCTTTGATCATAATTATTGAACCACTCTGTATAATCGATTCATACTTAAAACATATGTTTCACGTATTTTACTCGATTGAACATCATAATAAACAGAAAAGAAATCCAGGTCCGGCTTACTAAAAAATTGACAATATGTTGTATGTCAAAATCACCACACTGTATGACAACATTTTGTCGATCTGTTTCGATATTCGAAAACAGCGGAAAAAATTGAAAAGAGTAGTTCACTTAATTTGTTTGCGCATTTCATTCATCAACCTAGATTACTTGGCGTAAATCAAATTTGATTAAAATGGTCGACAGTTGGAACTTGAATATTTATTTCAGGATTTAATTAACAAAAATATTTAACTTACAGCAGTGACAATTTTTACACTTCTAGACTAGGTAAGTGAACTATTGTAAAATAATTTTGAGAACAATGTAGTTCACCTGATAATCTATCAGGGAGGACATGTGGCCCGATTAAAGGATTGTTGAAGACACCACACCAAATACATACAAATTAACATCAAATCGATGTTGGGATTTATTCTGTCTTATAGCATGTGGATTATTTTCTATCCAAACATGTGAGTGAATATCTTAAATTATAAACACCATCCCTTGCAAATTATGCCTCATCTGTAAACACACACCTGTTAAGAATGCTTGGATTCCGAACAATCCATTTACTAAAACTTAAGAGATGATTTTATAACATAGTTGCTTTGTCGTCAAGTAGGCAATGTTGAAAATTTTAGTATTGACGGTTCATATTTACTGTTTCCACATACTTGCGTTTTATTATTCTAAAATATTTGTTATTTGTATTAATATTATTACCGACGTTACAAAGTACATGATATGCCTTATCAATTTTTAAATGGTGAATATGCGGATATAATCTATGCGTATGGATTTTGTGATGGCAATGGACGGGCTGCTGTGAGAGAATATCAATGAGGATTCCCTGGATGCCTAATTCCTGATCATAAAACTTTTGCTAGAGTTGTCAATTATTCTAAAAATAACGGTCGGAATCCAACAGCCACCTTAAAGGAGCATCAAGTAAGGCAACCTTTAGGTGTAGAAGAGAGTATACTAAATATTGTTGCAAAAAATCCAAAAATTAGCACAAGAAGAGTGGGTCATGCTATAGGTGTTCCACATGTCAGTGTTTGGTGAACACTAAAAAAAATAAATCTCTATCCATTTCATGTTCACCAGGTTCAGAGGTTAGAAGAAATGGATGAAGTTCATCGGTTAAATTTTAGTAACTGGATTATTCTGAATCGAAGAATTCTTAACAGATGTATGTTTACAGATGAGGCACAATTTACAGAAGATGGTGTTTATAATTTAAGAAATTCACATGCTTATACCGAAGAGAATCCACATGATGTAAGGCGGAATAAATCCCAACATCGATTTACTGTTAATATTTGGTGCAGTGTTTTCAACAATCATTTAGTTGGGCCACATATCCTCCCTGATAGATTATCAGGTGAACTTTATTTAGACTTTTTGCAATATTCTTTATCCGTGTTATTGGAAAATGAACATATTGCGGGAATGTATTACCAGCATGATGGCGCTCCACCCATTTTAGGAATATCGTGAAACATTTCCCAAATGTTAATTTTCCAAATATGTGGATAGGTCGAAATGGACCTCATCATTGGCCTTCAAGGTCACCGGACTTCAATCCTGTTGACTATTATCTTTGGGGACATTTAAACGCAAAGGTATATAAAGTAGCCATTAATAGTAGAGAGGAACTTTTGGAATGCGTTAATCACTCTTGCGTAAAAGTTAGAAATAATCCAGATATGATTAGACATGCAATTAGAAATATTACTACTAGAGCAAGGAAATCTATTCAAAGAAATGGAGGCCAGTTTGTACATTTATTGTAGTTGTGTATTTATTACTTTCACGTATTTATTGTTATGGTACATACATGCATTAAAAATAATATTATTTTTAAATGTAGACTTACAAAATTAAGTAGTATTTTGATTTATGTGCGCAAACCTACATTGTTTTCAAAATTATTTTACAATAGTCATACCGGATTTTGACAAACAATATATTGTCAATTTTTTATCAAGCCGAACATGGATTTCATTTTGGTTAATTATGAAGTTCTATCAAGAAAAAGAAGTGAAACATATATTTTAAGTATGAACCGATTATAAAGGGTGGTTCAATAGTTATGATCAAAGAAATATTTGGCCAAAATCAATAAAACATCCTGTTTCTCAGTAAGGAAGGACGATGAATGCAACACCCTGTATGCAGCGGAAATACACTTTGTCACGCGAAATTGGTGATGTATATAGGTCGTCTAGAAAATGTTTAAAATAATGACAATGCAGTGGAAATTATTTAAATGGGAACATAATTAATTTACAAGAAGAAATCCATTATTTAAAGAAAATAAATCGATTTAACAGTTCTAATGAGATGAAGCATATTTTAAAGTATATTTGTGATAAGACCTGGAACTTCTCATATTGCCGTTACTAATATAAAAACTGTCAACATGAATTTACCGCCCACCTTACTGGTTAAATCTACTGACAAGGCGATTTCAAAACCAGTACAAAAAAAATCAAATCTCAAATGAATCCAGGGGCCTTAAATGTAAATATCAGCAATACAAAGGTAATAAAAGATTACTAGATTACTACAGATGAAACAACAAAACCTCTTTTGAACCATTAAAAGAGGGGTTAGGTTCTATATATTTTACTGTTAACCTATTTACATATCATTTTATTTATCCATTTATAATTTACGTTTCAAGTCTTTCGTCTTTTATTCATATTTTGCATAATTCCAAATATTTATTACTTATATGCTCCTTACTTATATAAAACCAAAATGAATTTAGTTAAATAATAATAGAACAATACTTATTAAAATCCGTTTACAATCAGATTGTATACAGTAGTACTACATATTTTAACCAACGCCATTATTGTTATTGACTCTCTTGGGGAAAACTCATGTAATCAATCTTATATTGCACTTTTTAATGGTTGGTGATGAAAATAATGCCAAATATAATTATAGAAAACCTACCATATCATTAGTTCTGAAGACGACTACAAAGTTTGTTGCAAGTCAAAAGAGAATAAGGTTTGCCATTTATTATTTATCCAAATAACCGACGATATACTTTAAATATCTTATTATGGTGACCTAAGTCACATAATATAAGAATTCCTGAATAACGAATACAATACGAATAGATTCAAAAGCTGCCATGGTTACCAAGAGTAAATGCCTGAAAGGCAAGTAACTAGAAAGATGACCCTTTACAAATTTGGAAAGTTAACCAGTAATGAAATATATCATGTTGCTCACAAATACAGACCACGAGCACTTTAAAAAATATATGTATATATTAAAATAACCTGCAAATCCCAAAATATTGTAAATAGTACAACATGCCATTTGAAGCATGATCTGAAAAATCAATGAGAAGTGTGTTCATTATTACAAGAATTAGTTATTTAGATTAGAAACTTAAAGGACGTGAAATATTTATCTTTTCATTTTAATTTATTCAAAAATAAGATGGATATAACAAAAGCTGAATTGTAAGATGTCACCAAATTTCATTTGAAAATTGTTGAGAAAAGTCATCCAAGAGTGATGAAAACAAAATAGCACTTGTGTGCGAGTTATTTAAATTATCAGATACGTTCCATTTTGTGCACATTATTGAGACAAAACATTTCTGTTATTATTAAGCACTTTGCCCCATATAAATAGATAATAGTGTTAACAATTATTTTGGAAAAAATGAACCACAAGCAAAATTTGCTGTTTCTTATTTACCAATTTCATCATCACATAAACCTTGATGACAGACAATAATTATTATCAACCAAAATGCTTCATGCATCCTCTTTCACTGCCAAGAGATTATATTAAACATACCTACATCATTTGACATTTTTACTCATACGAGTTGCAAGACAGTGGCGTGAAGATTAATGTTACTTCCTAAAAGTATAAACATAACGGTCCATATTGTAAACGCATCAAATGTGTGTCAAATTGTTCCTCATAAATAGGAGACATATAACGTTGGAAACGAGACGCAAAGTCTAAAATCCATGCAAACCAAAATATTAACCTTAAAAAAATAACATTATTTTGGTAAAGTTTTCATTTTTGCGAACTCTTGTAATAATTTCAATTTATTCGGTGCTAAAATCTGCAGCTTATATACAACTCTTAAAAATGAGATGTAACGAGGTATTGTTTTTCATTTCATATTTCCGCAATATCAGCAAATTGCGGAAATATGAAATAAAAAACAATACCTCGTTACATCTCATTTTTAAGACTTACATATAAGCTGCAAATTTTAGCACCGAATAAACTGAAATTATTACATGCACTAGAATGCTGTAAATCCTACCACGAAGGCGGTCTTTAGAATAGTGAGTTACATAGTAAATGGTGGTAAGCATGTGGCTGTTACAGCTACACAGAAAACAGGAAAGAAAGTATAGAGTTACTTCTGCAAACTCACTTTCCAGACTGCAAAATTATAGAAGAGGGAGACATTAACAACCGGATTAGAAAGGAAGTACGCTATCCTACAAACCGGGAAAAAAGTCTCTCAGGAAAAATATTTACACCTAATAAGGTTAGATGGGCGATTAGCACTTTCAAGCCCTACAAAACACCCGGAGGGGATGGTATCTTTCCAGCCCTACTACAAAAGGGTATCGAAGAGATACTACCAATGCTGATAAAAAATTTTAGAAGCAGCTACAACTTAGGGTATATTCCCCAAGCCTGGAGAGAGGTAAAAGTGGCGTTTATACCAAAGGCGGGAAAGCGACCAAGCGATCAGCCTGTCATATCGCCCCATAAGCCTAACCTCCTTTCTCCTAAAAACGATGGAGAAAATCTTAGATCAACATCTAAGAAGCGAAGTTCTACCAAGGGCACAGCTTCACAAAAATCAATTTGCCTATCAAGCTGGCAAATCCACAACGAATGCCTTACATAGCCTTGCAAATAGGATTGAAAAGACACTTATTGCAAAAGAAGTAGTCTTTGTGAATTCATAGATATAGAGGGGGCCTTTGATAACACCTCATATGAATCAATAAAAAGGGCAGTAGGTCAAAGAGGGTTTGAGCTCTCAACAACAAGATGGATTTATTCCATGCTCAACAGTCGGAAAATAACGACTGAAATGGGAAGTGATTCGGTAACAGTAACTGCCATCAAGGGACGCCCCCAGGGAGGGGTCTTATCACCCTTGCTATGGTCTCTGGTAGTCGATAATCTTCTCAAAAGGTTAAGCAACCATGGATTTGATGTCCAAGGCTATGCTGATGACTTAGTGATAATAATAAGAGGCAAAAACGATACGATGATGTCAGGCCTATTAATAGTAATAATAATAATAATAATTTATTGGTGCCAATAATACAAAGGTATTTTACACAGGTCAGGTACAGAACAACAACAAGGAAACACCTTGCATAATACAACACGAAAAATAAAATAAAAAAGGATATATACCTATACATATATATAAAATACACACAAACATATAGACCTACATACACATTTATAAATATGTGATCAGATAATAATATTAACATTTGAGGATAAATATTCTTCAAAGGACAAAAAAGCATTGGCTATTAAAAACGATTTAATTGTCTTCTTGAAGACAACGTGGTCAAGTTTTCTTATTCTCAGAGGTAGATGGTTAAAAAATTTGATGGCGTAATAATTTGTTCCAGTACGTGACTTCGACAGACGTAAAGCATTCTGTTTCTCGTTGAATACCCATGAATTTCACTCTGAGAATTGTAGTTCGATTTATGTTCTTTGATATACAGTAGACATTGTAGTATGTACACACTATTGCAAATTGCTCTCAACATTATCAAAAATTGGTGCATGGAGGAGGGCCTAAATGTCAACCCAAGTAAAACAGTCATAGTACCATTCACCAAAAGAAAGAAGCTTACACTAAAGCCTCCAACGTTGAATGGCACACTAATTAACTTCTCCAGTGAAGTCAAATATCTAGGAGTAATCCTAGATCAAAAACTCACTTGGAACGCACACCTAACAAGGGTAATCGGAAGAGCAACGATGGCATTTTGGACATGCCATAGGCTCTTCGGTAAAACCTGGGGACTAAAACCGAAAATGATCTACTGGTCATATTTAACGGTGATTAGACCTATTGTCACCTACGCATCGATGGTATGGTGGACAAAAACAAAAGGAAAAACAGCACAAAACAGGTTGCAAAAACTGCTACCGTTAGCGTGTCTTGGAATCACAGGTGCAATACGCACCTGTCCAACAGCAGCAATGGAGGCGCTACTGGATCTGCCTCCCTTGCATATCCATGTTAAAAGGGAGGCAGCTCTTTGCGCCTACAGGATACATTCGAGTAAGAAATTCAAACCAGTGGATCTGGTTGTTCATCTGACTGTCCTAAACGAAGTCCGGTTAGACTAAATAACCAAGCCCACAGACCCCACACCAAAAAGGTTCGACTTTGAGAGAACCTTTGAAGTGGTAATTCCTAGCCGCCAGGTATGGAGCTCTAGAGGTCCATAATGGGAAAAAGAATCACTCATCTGGTACACGGATGGATCCAAAACGGATGAGGGAGTAGGCACCGGTATACAGGGTCCTGCAGCTCACCTCCCGTCTTCTACTACACCTAAACGATTTATTTTAGAAAAATGATTCAAACGGGACAATAGACTGTTTGTTAGAGAGCACATTTTTAAAATATTTTTGAATATACAGGGTGTTCCAGAAATTGGTGGTGCATCAAAGTTGTATCTTTTTAAATGGAACACCCTGTAGTTTTATTGATTTTTGGGACCCTTTCGAGCTACTGTACATATCACTAGAATATTATCAAATTTGATTTGATAGTTCCAGAGGAATAAATTAAAATCGAAAAAAAAATTTTTTTTCGTCATATTTTAAAAAATTTATAAAAAATAGAAGAAACATCTTCAAACCAAAACTAAGGAACAGGTTGCTTATAATAAAAGGTTAGTTTATCCTACTATGAATATCGTAAAAATAACTTATACAGGATGTTCAAAATTCAATGCCAAACTTTTCAAAATGTAATGCTATTTTTCTCCATTTTTTCAAATGGGACACCCTGTATATTTTTATCTCATCGGATGCAGAATTAAAAAATGAGCATATTTTTTAATTACAATTATCTCGACTATCTTAAAGGTTTCACAGATATTCGTCAAAAACTACTACAAATCGTAAAATTATTATCTAATAGTTTTACTTAACATTTTTCAAATCAATAACTAGAACTTATGTTCAATATGTGTTCCGTTTTATCATTTAGCTCCTCTAATGTTATTAAATAAGCAAATACCTAAATTAGACAGTTTCTCATATAACTGTCTATGCAGTTCTCCTCTTGAAGGCGTAAATGAAGGGGAGTAAACAGAAATCATATTCCTGTTGTTTCTTAACCATAATAAGGTAATTTAGTAGATAGCCATGGAAACAAATTTGCTTACAAACTGTCATACAAATAGACATATGTCAATATTTTAAATTACGTATTAGTAATTTACAAGTTTTAAGCATTTTTTGTGATGGAGTACAGCAGAGAAGAGCTGGTAGATATGATTTTCATATTAGGAGAATCAGAAAGAAACTGTTTTTTGGCAAGTCGAGTTTACGCACAGCGTTATCCGGAACGGAGACATCCAGACAAAAGAAGCCTGAACAACTTATTAGAGAGATTTGTACAAACGGGACATGTAGACTATACAAAACCAGTTAGAAATAGACCCGCTCGAAATGAAGAAAATGAATTGTCTGTGCTATTATCTGTTACGGAAAACCCTTTCGTTAGTCAAAAAGCAGTCGGTGATGCCGTAGGTGTAAGTGAGAGAACCGTTCAACGAATTTTAAAGGACAACCGTTTTCATCCCTACCATATCCAGTTTCATCAACAACTCTTCGATGCAGATTTTGAGCAACGTGTCGAATTTTGCAATTGGGCGCAAGCTAAAATTAGGATAAATTGTGAGTTTTTTGATAAGGTTTTGTTTTCTGATGAGGCCACATTTCATAAAAACGGATTTGTGAATCGCCATAACTTTCATTACTATTCCGACCACAACCCAAGGATTTTTAGGCAGGTTGACCAACAACACAGATGGTCAATAAATGTGTGGGGGGGAATTATTGGTGAACATGTTATTGGTCCTCACTTTTTTAACGGACATTTGAATGGTGCTATGTATCTTGATTTTTTGCAAAATCAATTGCCAAATTTATGTCAAAATTTACCAATACCTTTGAGAGATGCAATGTGGCTGCAACACGACGGAGCCCCAGCACATTATTCATTACAAGTCAGGGACCATCTCAATACAACCTTTCCAAACCGGTGGATTGGAAGAGGAGGGCCATGTAATTGGCCGCCCCGATCACCCGACTTCACTAAATTGGATTTCTTTTTGTGGGGCTACGTTAAGGAAATCGTTTATCAGGAACCTCCAACCACACCAGAAAACATGCAGCAAAGAATCAGGAACGCATTTCAAAACATTACACCCGACCTATTAGGAAGAGTAGCAAGATCATTTCATACCCGCCTTCGTTTGTCCCTCCAAGAGAACGGAAGACATATTGAACATAAGTTCTAGTTATTGATTTGAAAAATGTTAAGTAAAACTATTAGATAATAATTTTGCGATTTGTAGTAGTTTTTGACGAATATCTGTGAAACCTTTAAGATAGTCGAGATCATTGTAATTAAAAAATATGCTCATTTTTTAATTCTGCATCCGATGAGATAAAAATATACAGGGTGTCCCATTTGAAAAAATGGAGAAAAATAGCATTACATTTTGAAAAGTTTGGCATTGAATTTTGAACATCCTGTATAAGTTATTGTTACGATATTCATAGTAGGATAAACTAACCTTTTATTATAAGCAACCTGTTCCTTAGTTTTGGTTTGAAGATGTTTTTTCTATTTTTTATAAATTTTTTAAAATATGACGAAAAATTTTTTTTTTTTTCGATTTTAATTTATTCCTCTGGAACTATCAAATCAAATTTGATAATATTCTAGGGATATGTACAGTAGCTCGAAGGGGTCCCAAAAATCAATAAAACTACAGGGTGTTCCATTTAAAAAGATACAACTTTGATGCACCACCAATTTCTGGAACACCCTGTATATTCAAAAATATTTTTAAAATGTGCTCTCTAACAAACAGTCTATTGTCCCGTTTGAATCATTTTTCTAAAATAAATCGTTTAGGTGTAGTAGAAGACGGGAGGTGAGCTGCAGGACCCTGTATACAGCCCAAACTGCAGGCTGACAATAGCATTGGGTCACACCCCCACCATCTTTCAGGCAGAAATATATGCCATAGATCTTTGTGCTCGACAGTGCATAAATAATGGGACACGGGGATCAAGAATCTATATAGTTTCAGACAGCTAGGCAGCACTCAAAGCTCTGAGTTCATTCACCTTTGAGTCACAAATTGCCTGGGAATGTCTACAAACAATAACACTTGCAACGTGTGATTTTAACACCTGCAGAAGTGTCAAAGTTAGCCCCCAGGAAAATCCTAGGATTCTTTAGAATGGGATGGGAACATATAGATATGGGGTAATCACAAAAGATCTTTATAGGTCGAGGTGAAGAGAGGTCAAACGCCTGAACAACCCAACTGTAATCTGTAATGTGGCTGTTAGCATCTCTCCAAGACTTTCCACTGTGTCTCTTATCAAACACTAAGCATTCAAGACATAAAAAAGTTATCTAATTACTATCCCAACAGTAGACAACAATGTGTTGCTATTGATAACATGTATTCTGAAATTTAACAATAAAATTTAAGAGGATTGCGGTTTCTCAAGGCTCTGTACAGGGATCTTTATTATTTACTTTACATCTAAATGATTTTTTTTTCCTTCGAATGCTTAGCTTTTGGCACAGTGAATACCGACTTTTATATTTGGATGGGAGATACGTGATTACAAAAACACATGCTTCTCTCCAAAACTTAGTAACTACTACATTTTTGCAACTCATTACTTAGCTGTCAAGAAATACATATTTTGTTCTTTCGATTTATTTTTTATTTTTGTCCTTTTTTTTAAATTAATTCCATCAACTTACTATTTTGAGTTATTTTCTTGTTTTGTCTATTATGAATTTTTACTTCCCTCGCATATCAAAAGGAAGTATTGTATTCGAGAGAAAGTCACTCACCCTCCGAGATATTCTCGGATTCTTACATCTCAGATAACGTATTTTACGAAAATGCAGGTTTTTCAATTCCGGCAGTCTGTCGGTCTATTGGTGCATTAACTAAAAAATTTACAGATACCGCCATCCTTGCAATCATCGAGATATTGGAAATGATAACATCATACATAATACATAAACTTTTTCAACTTTTTCTGATCCACTACACCGCTGCATTTCCACCTTAAATGAAAACTGTTAACTTGACTCCCTGTGATATATGCAACCCATATTACATTTGCGCATATCAGCCGTTGCATATACGAGTTAGACCGCTGTATTTCCACCTTAAAGGAAAAGTGGTAACTTGACCCCCTGTGATATATGCAACCCATATTACATTTGCGTAATCAGCCGTTGCATACGATAGTCTCAGTCGACCGCGACACTAAAACTGGTAACTCCACGCCATTTGTGAAAACATAAACATTTCCAATGTTAAAACTACTTGATGAAGAACAATCAAATTTCGTAGGTAGTTGACGCTACTGCCAGCGAAGAAATGGTTAGACTTTCACTGAAAAATATACACGGTGGACCGTCTAAAGGGGATAAATAATGGAAACAAATTCTTTTTCTCAATTATTTGATTATAAAATTTGTGGTAAAATTAATGGTCGTAATATATTTTTATGATATAAAATATGTCAAAAGTCATTTATTTCGTCACTTTTTAACGGGAAATTTAATAGAATATGTTCGGTGTCACCTCTCTGGCCTCTCAAATTATTAATAATATTATGTTTAATTTTCGTATGTATGACAGCAATAATGATGCAAAAACTCTCCATTTTCTTTCTAGTGCCTCTTTCACGTATTTGTCAACTACACCGCAATATGCTTTGGTCCGTATTGACTTGATTTTCTAAAATTTGTTAATTTTAAGAATAGCGTGATAATTCCGTTCAGAAGATGATTGCTTTTCCATTTTGGATTTATATTCTGTCTGTAATTATAAAAGTCTCATTTTCTCAGTGTAAATGCTAAAAAAATTTGATCACTTGATCTTTTTGCATATTCTGCGTTACGTCATATCAAACGCATTCTGTATTTTCTAAGGATTTTGAGCCGTCTGTAAATACATATATTAAGTTACAGTTAAGTATTTATTTTACTTTCCACCCTACTGTAACTCGATGGTTTCACAATAGTCATATTCTTCTGCTTGTATTCAATAATAGTATATCAGGTTTCCTTCCTTGGCAATTCTATCAACTACTCACTAAATATAGGTGGGAAAAAATCATCGGTTCAGATCAACAAAACAACTGTATTGTCGTCAACGCTTTATTTACTAAGCATAAACTGCTTCTTTAGTAAACGAAACTTCTACAAGAGAATTGTTGTTTCATTGTCCTGTTTCGACGATTTTTTCCCATCCATTGTACCACTCAAATACATAATATTTCGTTGACTAAATAATATTTTCGGCCACCGTTTTCCTAATTAACCACAACTCAATATATTTTCACTATATTAATCTCACGCGACGACCGTACAACATATAGATAAAATTGTATTCTTTGAGGTACTTAATCTTCTGGATGGAAATAAACAAAGCTGAAGGGGTTGAGATAATCGCTCATTTATAAGAATGGTTTCAAGATAATATTACATTGTTTAGCTGCTTATATATTTTCAAGTCCTATGTATTAGCTTTTTCCTTAAGAAACAAAACGATACCATCTGAGGTTTTCTCGGAACAAACGGATTACTGGCGTAATACTACTATATTTATGGACTCTTTTGGGAGATTATTTCAGTCCGGGTATCTTCTTCGTCATAATCTGTTTCAAGTTGTTTTATATTAATTTGCAATGTAATTTTCTTTAGTTTTCCTAAATGTTGAAATGTTTGTCTTCTTAAATGTTTTCTTTACCGCTTCTCAAGACACTGAGGCAATTCCTTGAAAATCCAGGATGATTTTATGTTGGGTAAAGAGAAACGGGACCTTACAGTTCATGGTGGAATCAAAACCAACTAAATTTATTTCGCATTAACCAAGGTTTGAACAAATTCTATAAAACAACTACTTCCACATCCAAGTAGTCGAGTGGAAGTATAGTAATAGTAAAAAAATTGTCAAACATTTTTTTTGTTGAAATAGGCTTTAAGATGAAGAACAAAATTTCAGTCCGTCGATCTGTAACTTTGGCATTCGGAATACAAGAATTTGGGATTCGGTGTATACACTAGAAGCCAAGGTCTCAATTTTTTTAATAATATTTTTCAAGTCCCCCAATATCTCCACTCCATTAATAAAGGGGTTGATAGAATAAAATTGAGATATTCACTTGAAATTTGGTACACGTTGTTGCATAAATACCGCTTACAGTGCGAGTCTCTATGTTCTTCCTGTAGTTAGTGTTGCGTTAAGATGGCAGAAGACTTCTATAGCTGTCAACAATAGGTAGAAAGAAACCTTAAACTATTAGCCAAACGAACTTTGGTTGATATAGCTTTTCTACAATCGGTATATCTCTTTGAAATACTTCGTCCTATTTTGCACAGGAGAAATTCGAAGTTAGTTGATGACATCCTATAGAAATTCTGGAATTCATCATCATCTAGGTTCTAGCAAACACTGCTGTATCGGCCAACGTTTGGATGGGATATTTGTAGACAAATGTTTCGAAAATTGTTTCGGCAATTGTTTCGGCCAAAATATGGCCCAACGTGTAGTGCTAGCATAAGAAAGACAACCAAATAATAAAAATGCTTACCTACTACAACTTTTTAAGTTCCGCTCAGTCTAGCGGCTATAAGCATTCCCCTTCGACGCTGTTTCACTTTTTCCGAACGCATTATTTCTTTTTTTTAATTCCCTCGCATACCGAAGGAAGTTTTGTATTCGAGATAAAATCAATCTTCGAGATTTCTTTAGATTTCCACACTTCAGACCATATAGATTACGAAAAAAAAGTTTTCAATTCCGTCAGTCTGTCTGTCAGTCTGGTATCTGTCTGTTGGCGTCGTTACTAAAAAACTACTTGACGGAGAACAGTCAAATTTGGTGGGTAGTTGACGCTATTGCCAGTGAAATGGTTGGACCTTAACCGGAAAATATACAGGGTGGACCGTCTAAAGGGAATAGATATAGGAACAATTTTTCTTCGCTTAAATTTAAAGCCTCCACGTTTCATGACATTCCAAACCTATCTAAAATATGTTTTTATTTTTAATTTCTTTACAACTACTATACTTCCACTTCACTACGTGGAAGTGGAACTAAAGATGTGGCAGATGGCAGTAATATCTGGAATATGGTTAACACAATTGGCAAGGAACACTTATAGTTTTATTGATAAATATACAGGATGGCCCTTCTAATAAATAATTCAACTAGGGTTTTTGTAAAGATATTTACGCAGGCTTTCCATATTTGGCACCTTTTATTTAATATAATAATAATTTTTTATGTCGGATGACCATTCTGTATATTTCTTCAAAAGTTATCAGATTTTCATTGTAATCATAGTGATAACTGCATTCCAAATAGTATTCTCATATGTTGTTTCTTAATTAACAATTTTTTAGAGTGGCAGTATAAATATAGTGGGAAGTTCCGTGTAAATAACTTAACCTAACCTTACCTTTATCGATTTTGTATTTACTTGTGATAAACGTTGTAATTATTCTTCGTAAAATGCCCTCAGGCCTATTTTAACAGATATGGTTTCCTAGTAGAATTTATAATAACCGTTGACATTCTCAGCTTTACTTTCCTATGTTTTGACGAAAGTACTTGTTTAAGAGTTTAAGATTATAAACTACTTCCGTATAATTTGTTGTTAATATATTTTGAAAGATTTGTTTTCTTAAAATGTTAATTAATTTTCAATTCAAGAATGAAGCTAGACAATTGAGTTGACGTAGCGACATAATATACCATTCTTAGAACAACAGGAAATGAGGTTATTAGAACTTTTTTTCTACACCTATTTAATTATTTGACAATTATTAGCATTTTTTTGGTGAAATATCGTACCTTTAATTGACTGTAGTGATTTATCGATTCATCATTCACTGCATCTGGCCAATCACAAGTACAAAATCCATAATTCACTGTTCACCGATCCAATGATATTTTAAATCGACCGCGATCAAATCTTGCTGCTGCGGCTGACAATCAACTGATGTGACGGCTAAGTGTACCGCCATATTGTTTGTTTCCGTTTTTGAAGGCGCCAAGGCCCTTTTCCTACAAGTAGGTGCCGATAAGTTTTATCAAATTAGAGTCTAATTTATTTGTTTAAAGGTGTAGAAAAGCAAAGTATTACATTCGCGATTATGACCATTATTCGCTCAGATAATTTTAGCCACTCACCTGGCGGCTCGTGGGCTCAAACATCATCTTCATGAATAAAGGCTATCATACTCCCTCATATAATAATATACTATTAATCATCTGAATTTGGATTTGGCGCAATTGCAACAAGCTTTCATATCTGCATGCGATGAACAGATATATCGGTCAGTAGATTGTGCATAATAAGGACGTTATTTAAGAGTAAATATTAAAACAGGTGTGTTTAAAGATTAACATGCCTTTTCCATAGAATGTCATTAACAGCATTGCCTTCCAATCATTTGAATAAAAATGACATATAGCAATATATATAAAGCTTTTTCCTTTAATGAAAATTCAATTTCACTTAACGGAAACTCAATTTCATTCAAGGGGTATCGAAATTCTGCAAAAAGAAATTCACCACAGACAAAAATTTAAGTATATTAATTTTTAATTGGTATCAAAATAATTAAAAATTGTTATGTATATACTTTCGTTCTCTTGAAGGTAAATTGGGTATATTCAAATATTCCAATTCACTGTTCTCCAAGTTGTTTCAAATGCGAAAAAATATGCGAAATATGTATAAAAACATCGAATGATGAATCTTTAAAAAATAGTCTTATTGGCCTATTAACTGGTTAACTGTAGTTTATTGCAAAAATATTGCGGATGGATTGTAAGCGCAATAACACTCGACCATAACATGTTTTAACTACATTAACTATAAATACAATTTTACATTTTGTTAGGTCTTTTGATAAAACGAGTAGGATTTTATTCTGCATAGAGGAATTCAATGATACAAAAATTCAAATGAAATAAATACCACTACCGTTTTTTAAATAAAATACTAATGAAATGAATTTCAAACGAACATTTATTATAGATATGTAAACTACAATAATTTCTGACTACATTGCTACATTATTACTAATCGAAAAATATTAGATTTTCTTTCCACTGCTTAGTATGTTACTATAGTAATCAATTATTTAAAGACATGATTGTCATTTTTTCTATTCTGAATTTGCGTTCGTGTTGTGTTTGTTGTCATCGTAACTGTTTTGCGTCTTTGTCATAGATAGTCGAGTGTAACTAGACACAGAGTACAAAAGACGAAACCCAGTTACAATGAATGGATTTTCATGACTTTTTTTGCATTGAGTTTCTAGTACTGGGTACAGAAAAGTTTACTCTTTAAAATGGGCTTTTCCCTCAATTTTTTTTTATTGTGTTATTGGAAAGAGCCTATCAAAATATTACTAAAAATGAATTTTTATTTTTTTTCTGAGCGCATAAAATACCACAAAAAAAATACAAATGTTCCGTAAATGAACAGCAGTTTGAAACGATAGCTTTCGGGCGCCAATGTGACGTCATCATAAACTGCACCAATCAGTATGAGATTAAACGGCCGTCAGAATTAGATATGAAGGTGCATTCAAAAAGAACCTCACTTCTCTGCCTTGCTTTCCACAACCTGCAATTCTATTGGTGCCTGAAGTACATTTATGGGGAACTACCAATAGAATCTCATATTGCAAAGTGGTAACGCTTAATTGACAACGTGCGTTTATGACGCCCATTGACAGTGCCAAGAAGTATCTGTCATAAATCACGAGAGTGCAGCCCAGCGTGTTTACTTCTTGTTTGGTGTTATAGTATTAATTTCTTTTAAAAATGTGAGTAAATGTGAAGACAGATTTGTAAAAGGTCCACTAAAAGAAAGAACAATATATACATACGTTAAAATGATCTTCGCAACAGAAAAATCCAGGAGCAGTATAAACAATACCTGGAACTTTTGCAACTTTCCACCATAATTTTCGAATTTCCAAATTTGTTGGAACTCGCAAAAATAACTTCGTACTACTTTCACTATTATTTGGACACACTGGTACAAAACAAACCTTTTTAAGCGGCATTTTATAAATAGAAGAGAGCAAAATTAATTTTCGTATCGAACGTAAACAATAGAAAGTGAGGTTATCGAATAAAGTTTGAACATTTCAGTACAGCGTTGCCAAATGAAACTGGCATTATACCATATGTGAACCAAATGAACAAAAATAGAGAATATAAATCTGATAGGTATATAGATTTTAGAAACTCATACAGTCAAAAGTTGATACAATTTTTGCTTTTATTTAATGTCAGAGAAACGAAGAATACGTTGTAACGAAAAAATGCGCTATTCAAAGTAGACAATTGATAACGGAAATACGATGTTCATGTAAAAAGACATACATCTGGCAATAGAGGATCCTCATTAAGGATACGACTTTTATTGGTCTAATCAGTGTGACGTCACGCATGGCGCCTTAAAACTTACGTTTCAAATTACCTGAAATAAAACTGATTTTGTAATGTAAATATTTGGTAGAACGTAAAAAATTGGAAGAAACTAAATTAAAATAAAATTATATTGCAGTTTATTATATGGCTTGATTATAGTGAAGTAGTAAAATTCAGTCATGCGGGAAAGGCCCATTGTCGCCTTTTACTTGGGGGCGGCTCCCACCCCCTCTAGAGAGGTTGATAAAGAAGTAAAATAATAACCACCGAATCTAATATAGAATCATATTGTAAAAGAAAAAGGTGGGTTACAATTTTTATTTTTATTTTCCCAGTTATAACGATTTGAATATTACGATTTTAGATTTTGAAAATTGGTACCTTGAGATTATTTTTCATAAATAACGCAAAAGTCTTACATTTATGGAAAAAGCGGTATGGTACAAAAAATAAGATTACGAAATTACACTGCATTTTTTGTTTATTTCTGTAAGATGAATATGATGGTTTAAAAATGGAGCTCGAACGTATAACAGTGAAGATATGGCAGCAGGAAAATCCTGAATTTTTTCTTTAAAAAAATTACAAAGCACTCATTGTTTTGCACATAACATTATTTTGTTATCTTTCAAGCTCTGCGAATAGAAAAGAATCCTATAAAAGAGTACATCAAGCCCTTTTATGAATTTTCATGAAAAATTGTAAACCACCCTTGTCTTTTACAATATGATTCTATATCAGAGTCGGTGGTTACAATTTTACATTTTTGCCTACCCCTCTAGAGGGGGTGAGATCCACCGCCAAGTAAAAAGCGGCAATTTTTTGTACTCAGTATTATTATCCATTCATTATAACTGGGTTCCGAGGTAAAAACCTAATTGCACCCGACTAAGAACTGAGGAAACAAAATGTGTTTTGAAAGTGCTATAAAATTACACTCGTGATATATTAGCATATTCCTAATCAATAAAATGAAATAACTATCTTGTGAAATTATGAAAAGGTGGAAATGTTACAAATTTATGACAAAGTGTAATTGTTTAAATAAATAACAACTAGTTAAACAATTTGAAAATTTTTAAAATACTGACACAATCTATAATGTGACTAACTAAAAACAATTTCTACAATAATAGCAAATAAACAGTAGTAAGCGTAAAAAATATATACTCTGCTTTTGTCTTCATGGAGTCATTTAGTCTGTATGAGGGTTTAATTGAGAAAAATAAATATCGAAATTTATTTTTCAGAAGTATGCATTTTTAAGCCGCCCTAATAAAAATCCTAGCAACATATTTATTCATAATCGGTCATTTATCTAAAAGAAGAATCATAAATATTTAAGTACGTGGATTGCGGATTTTAAAAATATTTCATACTGAGGTATTTTTCTGATAGTATGTTTAATAGCCTTACAGCCTTTCTTGAAACGTGATGGTAAATAATTCCTGGGAAAACTAAAATTCTATAAATTTTCCGGTCACGTATGAGCCTTCCATACAAAAAGTGTACGAAATATCTTTTATGTCTAACAGTAAACTCTGATGTTCCCTTCATTCCACTAACAATTCTTCTAATACAAGCTAATAGCCGGAATCTCCAAAATTCCTCCTTATTTCATACAATATGATAAAAAGTAGGCTTTTAGTGCGAACCCCAAATACAATTATGCTTCCTAGAAACGGTAATGAGTCTAGCGGAAAAGTGGAAGTAAATCAACATAGTCTTTCGTTACATACACGTTAGAATTTTCTTTACAATATGTGTATACATTGTTATGAAGTTATCTTTCTTATTTCACGTGGTTGCTTGCTACCTTATTTTATTTGTTTATTTTCCTCTTAATTATTTTATATGAATATTTCATACACTGAATTGAGTATGTGGTAGGTTCCTTGTGAAACATCTTTAGAATAATTATTTTTAGAAAAGGGAAAAACAATGCTTTTAGATGTTTCAAATAAAAACTGTATTTTTATACACTCTACATATGTTTCGGCTTGT
Source organism: Stenurella melanura (assembly GCA_963583905.1). Classification (NCBI taxonomy): domain Eukaryota; kingdom Metazoa; phylum Arthropoda; class Insecta; order Coleoptera; family Cerambycidae; genus Stenurella; species Stenurella melanura. Next base: position 204,539,276 of record OY757309.1, read on the forward strand.
TAGGCCTTTCTCAAGAGCATTACAGATGAATACTAAAGCTATGAGGGTGGTTGTTCTAAAAATAAATGCAGTAATACCCAAACATGTGGAAATTACGGGGATTTCAAGTAATAAAACTAAGGATCTACCTACTCGGAATAATTCAATGGGCTATTCCTAGAACCTTGTCTATTATAGGAGTGTTTATGAAATTTAATTGGTCATTGGTGGTACAAGTATTGCTTTTAAGGGATTTTTTTATTTCTAATTGTTCAAGGAGGTTTAAGCGTTTTCCTTTTCTTTCTGAATGGATTAAATTAATATTCTCTGTATCAATAAAATGATTATTTTCAATGCAATGTGTTGACATTCCTGTGTTTTTGGTGTTATTTAAAATGGATTGTTTATGTTCTTTTACCCGATTAGCTATACTTCTACCACTTTGGCCAATATATACCGCGTTACAGTCCTTACATTTAATTTCATAAACCCCCGATTTGTTGACTACTTATTTTTTCTTTATTGTTAACTAAAATACTTCCTAAATTTGTTTTGTTTACACTTATTGTGGAGATGCCTAACTTATTTAGTTTTCTACTTATTTTTAGTGATAAAATAAGTAGAAAACTAAATAAGTTAGGCATCTCCACAATAAGTGTAAACAAAACAAATTTAGGAAGTATTTTAGTTAACAATAAAGAAAAAATAAGTAAAGTCAACAAATCGGGGGTTTATGAAATTAAATGTAAGGACTGTAACGCGGTATATATTGGCCAAAGTGGTAGAAGTATAGCTAATCGGGTAAAAGAACATAAACAATCCATTTTAAATAACACCAAAAACACAGGAATGTCAACACATTGCATTGAAAATAATCATTTTATTGATACAGAGAATATTAATTTAATCCATTCAGAAAGAAAAGGAAAACGCTTAAACCTCCTTGAACAATTAGAAATAAAAAAATCCCTTAAAAGCAATACTTGTACCACCAATGACCAATTAAATTTCATAAACACTCCTATAATAGACAAGGTTCTAGGAATAGCCCATTGAATTATTCCGAGTAGGTAGATCCTTAGTTTTAGTACTTGAAATCCCCGTAATTTCCACATGTTTGGGTATTACTGCATTTATTTTTAGAACAACCACCCTCATAGCTTTAGTATTCATCTGTAATGCTCTTGAGAAAGGCCTAACACGCCGAAACATATGTAGAGTGTATAAAAATACAGTTTTTATTTGAAACATCTAAAAGCACTGTTTTTCCCTTTTCTAAAAATAATTATTGAATATTTCAGATTTTAATACAAATTTTAATGAATTTCCCACATTTGTCATTGATGGATGTTCTCGATGAGGTGGTGTATATGAAATATCGATATATTTAAAGAGTAACCTTCTTTTTGGTAACTGCACAACTTGAAATTTATTAATTAAAATAATTTGACACATTTATGATTGGTACTTAAAGAAATCAATATACATATATAAATAATAACATTCAAGAAGAATAATATTTTATTTGATTATTCTGTGAATAGAAAAAAGAGAAATAGAACTTAATTTCAAGAGTTTGAGAGTTAATTCTATTTGTGATTTGGGCATTACTTTGTACTTAAGATATCACTTGTGCAAGGAGAACGTTTTAAGGAGAGGAAACCATCTATATGGTTTTATGAAAAGACAATGCAGGGATTTCACTAATATATGTATTTGATTCATTGGTTTGATCAATACTAGAATATTGTTGTATTATCTGGGAATCATATTGTCAGTCTGACTTCGATAGACTTGAAAGTATATAAAAGAAAATAATAAATTTCATTTTATTCAAGTTGCATAAAACTAGTTGAACTTATAAAGGAAGACTGCAATTGGTGGGTATATTGTCTTTTATAGAAAGACGTATTAAAGTTATACAAAAGCTTCACTTTAATATTGTTAGTAATAATATAAATTCTACAGAAACTCTAAAATTATTCAATTTTAGAATTCCCAGCTTTAATTCAAGAAATAATGATTTGTCCTATGATAATAACTTTTATTCAAATTACACTGTCCTATTGAAGAAGTCACATCAGCTATTAATAACACAGGCCCACACAAAAGAAGTCATGTACATTAGAGTGGAACGATCTGACTTTTTTTTATGGAATCGGCCGGGGTGCCAAAAATTGCCTTTTGGGACAAAACTCACGTAAAAAAATATTTTAGGCAAAAATATTAATAACATTACGTTGCACAAGACGAATGATGTCACACTTTAAAATAGCCATTGTGCAACATATAGTTGTAAGTTTCAATACTCTATTTTTTTTACGTTACATTTAAACACAAGGGCACCTTTTGCCATACCAGCTGATGGAAAATTAACGAGAAAAAATATCAAAAGTCATAATTTTATCGGTTTTTAAAAGTACGAAATTGTTTCTGATCATTTATCTTAAGCGTAATAATATCTACATTATTATTTATGGATTATCAAAAACGATGCACACATATTTTATTTTTGGAAAATAGGTCTGAGTTAACAGATGAAGGGGGTTTCGTTTTTCCCTCTCCGCTGACACGAATATAATTTGACTGTTCGGGTGAATAATGTGATATTTTCGTCCTTAGAAAAGGAGTATATTGTAGGGTTGACCTCGCTGTGCAGCTTTGTTTGTCAGTATCATGCTAGTTGCACGTTCTTGTCGCCATGACATTTTATTGTATTGATAGATCGTGTCATCTGAAGAAATTGATTTTTTGGCCATCCTGAAAATATTTTGTTGACAATGCATTCTGATAATCGCCCTGCAATTCGATCATTGGACTACAGATGGTTCTTAAAAGCAAGATCAATCAAGACAATGTGATAAGATCCTTTGTTATTCTTGAATTTTGAAGCCTCCGGTTACATAGACCTCATTGCATTACAAACGGCTGAGGCAACTGGCTCGCACTGACGTCTCAAATGAAAGACATAAGTCATCGTAAAAGAAATACCACCGCTCCACATCTTCTTTCATTTTCCATATCACACACAGACAGTTTTTCACCGAAGGGGTGTTTTTTTGGGGGGGTTGTGCAGTACCCCAGAACTGATTTTTGTAGTTTTGTGATGTATAACCCCTCCACTAATAGTTACTGAAGGAAAATCTCAGATAACATTTTTTGTTATGGACATCTTTATAATTATTGGACTATATGCACATATTAAAATCAAGGATACAGTTATAGATGTGACATATAGGTAATATTCGATCAAGAGATTCGAGCCCAAAAATGTAACATATTTCTTCTATCATACTCGATGTCCGAAAATTTCAGCGTTGTAGAAAGAAATAAATTTCAACTTTTTTCAACAAACTTTTATGCGCAATAACTAAATCCTATTTGATATTTTTTCTTAAAGATCCGAAATCTCTGTGAGCATTTTCATCTCCAGTTTCTCTATATACAGGGTGTAATCAGCTTCATGTCATTAAAAAAAACTGGTAATAGGGACCGACTAGACAAACAAAAAACCTTTATGACTTTTCCCTCTAGGGGCCCTTTGAAAAACACTGATCTAGGTCAACATATTTAATATTATGGTAGACAACTTTTGAGAACCACTGCTTTTCTTGGTCGATGGACTTGTACTTCCCAATTATACAACTTTTAAATTGTCATAAAAAAGTGCTCGCCGGCACACGCGTTGTCAAAGGACAATCGACCGCCTTTGATAGACCGCCTCAACTGAACTGAGGCAAGTATAAAGAGGTAAATAATTCGTTCTCTCTTCGTGTACAATTGCAAGCAAATAGTGGCCATAGAGGTTTAAACAGAACATTTCTTTACATGTGTGTTTTTTAATTTGGAACAAAATATTGGATTGTTTATAATTTAGAAAATTTAAATGTGGTTCATTAACATTTGTAAGATAAATGAGTGTCCTGGGTTAAAAGCTTACTACCTACCTAAATGATTCAAAATCTCTGCATCTGTGTCAATACTCAGTTCGGTACGTCGAATTAAGTACATACGCACTTCGTTCAATATTAAACACTAAACTATCAACTAACGTTGTCAATAAAGAAAAATTAATTAAAAACTTGGTACAAAAGCCAAAAAGGAATACAAAAAGAATGATCAAGTAAGTTGTGTCTGTACGTAATTAAGAATTTGACAACTTGAACGGTAGGTCAATAAAATAAATCTTAACCATAAATACACAATGACGCGAAATTCAAAAATAACAAAAACAACGAACGGCGAGTTGGACGTGTGTACATAACCAAACACCGACAGAGACTAAAATGTTGCACAAGGGAGAGTTAGAGTATAGTTTTCTTCAGATCAGATCTAGATCTAAACCTACCTCAATATTCCAGCAGTTCTCAAAAAATTTTATTGAAAATTTGCGAAATTTTTGTTAATTTTTTTTTTCTCCAAAACTATCAGCTTTAGACCCCATGTTATATAAGGTTTTTTTGTTTGTCTTGTCGTTCCCTATCACCAGTTTTTTTAATGACATGAAACTAATTACACCCTGTATATGGCAAAATCGTAACATTTTTAATCACAAATTAAGTATTTTAAAAGATCTGTAAAACATGGTTTTATAGGTTTGACTGCATACTCAATTCTTCTGTAGTCAATATTTGTCTTTTTATACCTATTATATACATTTATCAAAGCGCAGTATATGTTTTTATTATATTATTGCATTACAAAAAGATCAAACTCACCTTATATCCGAGATAGGCCAGTAGCAGTGCCTCCGTAAGGCTAATCATAGCCAATATCACTTGAACCACCCACAATTCTAGGGGGCGGTTCACCCACAGAATCGCGTCCCAATTGATGATGGGATTTTCCTGAAATTTTTCTTCTGTTAAGTTGGCTGATATCATGAATTCTGTTTTGTTGCCTATAGGGCACCCGTAACTGAAACAAATGAAATATTTTCTGTCAGATGTGAGCGGTAGGTTAATAAGACTTTATTCTGAAAATGGAAATATGGAAATTGAAAATATTATTTATCTCGATGAACTCATGGAAAGTTGAAAATATATGAATGCTTTTTGCATTCTAAATTTATATTATGTAAAGTTTATGTATATAGGAATATTAATACAGAATAAATATTTATGTCAAGAGAAATACACCGTAACAAATTACTGTGCTTTGCGAAAAAAGTATACAAATAAAAGTGTGAAATATACGATTATTGATCTTTTACTTGCTGCTTCGTATGATTTTATGGGAATTTAAAAAACTTTACTATTTTTTTTTAATATTATTTTGGGTGTATAGCAGATAAACTTTCATATACCTAATATCTAATATTTAATATGCAAACAAAAATTATCTGTTCTTTATGTGTACAGTTCATCTTACTTCTGATCATGCTGGCATACTTATAAGTCGTCTAATCATCACTTTGAAAGAGTAATTGTCTGGAAAAATAATCAAATCTTTTCACCTCTACGAGATTGTCGCTAGCTTGTTTAATAAAAATAAGTAGCTAAGTAGTTTTACCTAGGTATACAAATTATATCTGATATATACCCAAAATAACATTTTACAATAATGATTAGAGCATAAAAATATGATTTTGTAAAATTTTAATATTAAAAAAAAGGATTAGAACCTTTATAAATGGGGTATGAACCCATTAGCTATTCTTAAAGACAATTATATTATAGTCCAAGCTACGGCACAAGGGTCTACGTCACAGCACTACTAAATTCTATGTGAATTTGACAGAAAGTAGAATATATTAGATTGATGGCAGACCAATTCGATATTTTTGAAATAATATTTAAGTAAATTAATTAATAGGTAAATCTCAATATGTCGTATACGAACCATCTCTATTTGGCGGAAGTTTACACATTATACTATAAGAAATATGTTTATTTTTGAAAGTTTGTTTGATAATGTAGGTGATATCTTATTTTGGCGACTTACCAGGTACGTCAAAACAATAAGGCTAAGCGATCAAGTTAATGATAAATAATTAATATTTCTCTACAATTTGTATAAATTTCATCAAATAATGTTGAGATATATACGAAATACTGAAGTATCTCTACTAACTAATTTAATTTTTTTTTTTTATAAAATCGAATTGGTCTGTCATCGATCTGATGTTTTCTATCATACTTTCCGTCAAATGTACAAATAAAATGTTGGTAATCTTATAACGTAGACTTTTGTGTCGTGGAAGCTCAACCTATCAGTGTACCTATTTGTTTAATCATATAGGTTTATTATACAAACGTGTTTTAACAACTATTGTGGAAAGAAATTTGTACACAAAGCTGTGTCATAACATGCCGAAGTCACATATCGCATAAAAATACAGTAAACATTATACTCTTCCCAGATTTATCGCAATTTTTAATAACTGTTGCACATTCTATAGGATACTCTTCACAGTTTTTTTTGTAAATAAAGTTGTCAGAAAATTTTAATCTTATAATTTCAATTTAACTCACGCCTACATGGCGATGCAAGCCGCTGTCTTTTCCCGGTACTTCTGCTAAGCTCAATAGTTTCTTAGTCTTTATACATAATTTTGAAAATTAATCGGCGATTATTATAAAATAGCTTGTTTTTAGGCAGTTAGCGTAAGTCTCTTTTTGAAAACAAACGACATTTAAATAATAAGTTGTCAGTTCCCCGCCTGTATCAAAATGGCAACCCTATAATCGCTAATACTACATTTATTATGTGTAATACCTTCTATCACACCACTGTCTATTACGAACTCCTCTATAAAGTTACTAATTGGATAGAATTGAAACACCATAGAAATTAGAATTGATAGTTTTTTATTTAATTTACATAATTTAATCTACACTTTATTATACATATATGTATGTGATAAATATGATTAAATTCCATTGTGTAATTTATTTAGATCAAATCTGCTATCGACAATAAATATTTTAATAATTCCAATGGCATTCAACGTTCCTTGTTTATATTACTCCTCAAGTAAAACAGAGTTCTTTAGGATATCCTGAAGGAGATCTACTTACTATACACAGAAATTTGACGTTTCTTAAATTGTGATCTTCTATACATAAAATTTTAAAGTAACCCGATTCGCTTCTCAAGACAGAGACATACACTTTTCTAAAACAACAATCTCATATATGGTTTTAAATAATCTGAACATATTAGTCCTTCGAAACACAGACAGTTTATTTTCATAAATGTTCAAAATTACATTAAATATACATCTGAATATTTTACTATACGACATACTATTAATTATTTATTTTCAATTTCATTATCGGAGTAGCATTTCTGGAAAGAAGTATTAAAGTTTAATGAAAATATAATATACAGGGTGATTCACGTAGGCCATTCATTAGAAGTTTTTCAACTTGCAGTTGGACTAGAAACTTCAAATTTGGTATGCAGCCATAATCGATCATGCCCGTTCTATCTAAAATATTTTCAGTCCTCCAACTATACAGGGTGTGCCAAAATTGGTACCAACTTTCTTATTTTAAATGGAAACCTATATTTTTCTTTACATGGTTCGATTGGTCTTCTAATTCTGAGTTTAGAGAACCTAAGTTATGTTAACTTATCTATTACAATTTTTCACATATGTCCAATTTTTTTAAAAAAATTGCCGCTGTAGTAGTTTACGAACAAATTTGTATCTCGCAAACCTTTTAAAATTATGAAACCAAATTTGTGAAGCAGTTAGCTGGAAGTCCAGGCTAACTTTTGATGTCCCATCGGTGGTCCCATTTTGTACAATATGGGCGCAGTCGATTTTCAAATGTCGCAATCAAAAATTGTCAAAAAGTCAATTTTTTCAAATGGCACCTACTATTTTTTTTCACACCACTCGAAAGAAAATTGAATTATAGGGTGAGTTACTTAAGCATTCCCTATACCTAACTTCACCCCATATCGAGTTATTCAATAAAAATCAAGAAATACCTTATCTTGCCGAGAGATTCCTTACTCCATCAAGTATGCCATGGAAACAAAAGACAGTTGTAATAATTTTTAAAGAAAAACATGGATTCTTATTTAATTACACACAACACCAACAAATTATTATTAACGATCAAGAACAATGTTGACGAAATTCTGTCAGTGAAAACGGTGCACACATTGAGCATTTGTATTGAAATAATTATTTTGTTAATCTGTTTATTTGTTATTTTGTTGTTATTATTTATTATTGCAATACGATTTTTGAATAAAAATTAAAATGAAATTATTGTTTCCAAAGCCTACTACTTGAGAAAAAAAAAACAATATTTTTTTCAAAAAATGCCAATAACTCAAAAACGACTGTAGATAGACATACACAATGTTAATAAAAGTGGCCCTAAAATTCAATTTTGCATTGATTTCTGGCGTCAGAAATGGAGGCGCAAAGATGTGCTACGCAATCTGTTGAAAATAGAATAATAGAATATTTGAACAAAAATATGGTGGTCACATTGAACATTTACGTCAGAATTTCCTCAATATTGTTCTTTTTCTTTAATAATAATTTGTTGGTGTTGTGTGTGATTAAATAAGAATCCATATTTTTCTTTAAAAATTATTACAACTGTCTTTTGTTTCCATGGTATACTTGATGAAGTAAGGAATCTCTCGGCAACATAAGGTATTTCTTGATTTTTATTGAATAACTCGATATGGGGTGAAGTTAGGTACAGAGAATGCTTAAGTAACTCACCCTAAAATTCAGTTTTCTTTCGAATGGTGTGAAAAAAAATAGTAGGTGCCATTTGAAAAAATTGACCTTTTGACAATTTTTGATTGCGACATTTGAAAATCGACTGCGCCCATATGGTACAAAATGGGACCACCAATGGGACATCAAAAGTTAGCCTGGACTTCCAGCTAACTGCTTCACAAATTTGGTTTCATAATTTTGAAAGCTTTGCGAGATACAAATTTGTTCGTAAACTACTACAGCGGCAATTTTTAAAAAAAAATTGGACATATGTCAAAAATTGTAATAGATAAGTTAACATAACTTAGGTTCTCTAAACTCAGAATTAGAAGACCAATCGAACCATGTAATGAAATATATAGGTTTCCATTTAAAATAAGAAAGTTGGTACCAACTTTTGGCACACCCTGTATAGTTGGAGGACTGAAAATATTTTAGATAAAACGGGTATGATCGATTACGGCTGCGTACCAAATTTCAAGTTTCTAATCCAACTGCAAGTTGAAAAACTTCTAATGAATGGCCTACGTGAATCACCCTGTATATCATAGTATGCCGCAATATAACAACTATGTCTAGATAACCAACATATTGTTACGTGTTTCCGCCCTTAGGAAACACCCTGTATGAATCGGTGGGTTCTAAATAATTTTAACAAGGGGTAACCACTAACACTTGATTTAATAATTTGCTGATTACACAATACTTCTAATTAACTAAAATAACCGTTACACTGTATTTAACCTCACTTATCGCTACCAAACTTCACTTAGGTAAAACTTCCTCTTCCGCCGGGAATCTGGAATTATATACTCTGAAATTACCTCTAGAGTTATCTAGAACATAATCGAGAATCTTCTTCCACCACACTCCAGAAAACTCTATCTCTTTCTACAAGTTTCCAGGACAGTCACTATTAGTCATGGGCGTATCATAGGGGGTGTAATGCATAACAATATTGATCTTCCTATTGGATCTTTCCAACCTCAATTAAGCTAGCGACATATCATGGCGACGATGGCTGGTCGTGTCAAAAATTTAGCTTGGGAAGCGTCGCTGTGAAGTCCAATTTTATTTACGAAGTTCGTGTATGAAAGTAACTTATGGCATTTGGAAACCGGACAAGCAATTGTGACAAATCCCGAAACCTACTTAACAATTTGCAGCGAATTTTATATAATTTGATATTCATTTAAAAGCTATTATATTAAAACTGTCAACATATTATCGAGAATCCTCTATTATTGCAATTATATTGCCATCATTTATTAAGTGTAAGTTAATAATTCCACTATTATTATAAAATCAATTATTTATATCCACTTTTAAACGTATAACCAGTTTAAACATATTTAGTTTGAAACAGGAATAAACGCTTAATTGAATTCAAATTAAATCAACCTAGAGAGAACACAAAAATTGAATATTAAACTGAATTTTCAAATTTACGATTAAATTAATTTCATTAGTTTATAATTGATAATACACTGGTGCAAACTACATCAAAGTACAAAAAAGAGGTACATAATTTGAAAGTGAAATATTTTTTGTTTGCTTATTGTTATAGAAAAAAAAATTATAGCATTTTGCGAACAGCAGAGAAAGTAATCTATCTATTAATTGGTTAATTTTTAATCTTTGCATTATTTTGATAACCTACATTCTGGTTAAGATATAGAATAGAATCTCTTGATCGCTCTTATATGTATGCAGATAAACTTGATAAACATTATAATTTCTTTACAAAACACTATTCAGTCAAAAATGAAAATCTAATTAAAATATCAATTTTCTGTAGTTCTATGGTAAACCACATCTGGTTGTGTCAGAGAAAAAACCGCTGCCTAAGGAATCACCACTTCTACATCCAGATTTTTCTTCCAAGTCTCTTTAAAAGCAAACTTCTCGACTATATTTGCACTTTAGTATATGGAATAATTGGTCATAAAATATTAATTGGGGCAGATGTCATAAAAAATTTACAGAATTTGCAATTTAGCAAGCTTTGTGAAGACATCGAAAACGAACTTGGCTAACTTTCAAGCCAGACATGATATTTATAAAATCTGCAAAATGTACAGGAGATAGCAATAAAGCAAAGTTTTAGAAAATTTCAAACTTATTAAGCAGCGGTTAAAAAATAGTTACATAACTCGGAGTAATTGTAATAGGCTTTACATTAATATTCGACAAAAAAATGGGTTTCGTAAAAATGCGAGAACATGAATCTAGATATCAAAATTTATCAGATACATAAGTTTTACAAAAACGATGCCAGGCGTCGGTCGGCGTCGAGACGTAAAATCGCAAGAATATGAATCCAGGTATTAAAATTTATCAAATATACTATTTTCACAAAACGGCGCTAGGCGTCGGTCGGTCGGCGTCGAGACGTAAATATACAAGAACATAGTTTAAATATCAAAATTGATCAAATACACAAGTTATATAAAAAGGACGCTAGGCGTCGGTCGGCGTCGAGACGTAAAAATGCATGAATTTAGACATCTAAATTAATCAAATACAAGTTTTACAGTAATGACGCAAGCGAAGAATATGTATCTAGGTATCAAAATTTATCAAGAGTCTTATCAATTTATCAGAAGTCTTAAAAAAGTGACGCTAAGCGTCGGTCAGTGTTGAGACGTAAAAGTGAAAGCACATACATTTATATATCAAAGTTTATCAAATACACAAGTTACACAAAAACGACGCTGGACGTCGGTCGGCGTCGAGACGTAAAAATGCAAGAACATGATTGTAGGTATCAATATGTATCAAATTCAAAATCAAATTTGGATCTTTCAAAAAGTATACCATGTAACAGCACCGAACGCTTTCGTGTCTAAAAAACAGCCGAATTTCCAAGCGTTACACAAACAGCTACTGGACCCCGTAGCACCGTTACATCTTCCATTTGTTAAACATTTTCAATGTTAAATATTTTCCCCTATATAACACCCAACCCTCCACCGGAATAATCCCAAGATTTAATCTAGTTCCTGATGTCATTATAATATATACACATACACCAAATTTCAAGTTTCTGTACTCTTACCAGCGTGCTTTAATTATTTCCCTCTGTTTACCCCCTAACCCTTCACGAATATGTTAAAAGAAACAATCCAGTTCCAGATCTCGTTATAATATATACGTGTACAAAATATCAAGTCAATAGCCTAAACCGTTCCGGAAAAAACGTGCGAACCAAAAAATGTTACAGACAGACAGACAAAAATTTTTTTCGCTCAAATTTTAAATGTGGGCGTTTCATGACATTCTTAAACCTATTTCAAGAAAAAAAAAATTTTTTTTTACGATTACTTATACTTCCGATCCACTACGTGGATGTGAAAGCTCTAAAATGAATTTATTTACAGAACCTTATCACAAATTTTTATATTTTTTCGCTGTTCATGAAATTTTACGAAAAAATATTTTTATTTTAACCTTGAGCAAGCAAAATAGCGCACATTTATACGTTCATAGAGTGGTTCTATTCCCAAATAGATGAATTCTATTTATTTTGTTCTATGGATATTTGTTGGTCAAACATTTGTCAACTAACAGCAAAACTTTCTTTTTTATGATTATTTTTAGTTTCATGATATAAATGGTGGTTATATGTCTTGAAAAACTCAAAAACGCGTTTCAAGAGCTAAGCGACTCTAAGAGACACGACGACACATAAACTTCAAGGTGAATCCCTTATATTGAATAATAAGATAAACATTTAAGATAAATCAATTTTAGACCTCTGTATTCTCTAACTCAGACAATTACTAGGATTGGCAATAAATATTTTAATTAGATTTTCATTTTGGATTTAAAGGATACATGTTGTGTAAATAAATTAATTTTCGAGATTTTACTTTACGGTGTAATCAGAACTTAGATTCATCAAGGATAACAGTTAATATTTCATAGTTAGATTTATAATTTTTGTGGATTACTTTTTCACGCATTTGCAAAATCATGTAAAACCACCGCTGCCTAAGGAATCACTACTTCCACATCCAAATTTTCCATTCAAAAAACATAAATAAATCTGAGGCCTTGCCTTCTAGTATATACACCAAATCCCAATTTTTTTACTCTTACCATTTACTCATTTTCCAATATTTACCTCTACTTACCCCCACCCTTTCAACGGAATCATCTTAAAATATAATCTAGTTCCAGTTGCCGTTATAATACAAACGCACTAAATTTCAAGTGAATATTTCAATTTAATTTTATCAACCCCTTTAATAACGGCTTTTAGTGCATACACCAAAAAATCTCAAGTTTCTGTACTCTTATCAGCTTGCTTTTATCAGCTTGCTTTACTCATTTTCCCCTATTAACCATTATTTAATCCCCAACCCTTCAACGGCATCATCTCAAAACCTAATCTAACCACAAATGTCGTCGTAATACATACATGTACCAAATTTCAAGTAAAAATTTCGCTTTTATATTATCAACCCCTTTAATAATGTAGTGGGGGTGGTGGGCGGAGTTGAAAAATATTACAAAAATTCTGAGGCCTTGGCTTCGAGACCACAGATTCCAAGTTTATGTACTCTTACCAACTTATTTTCCTCTATTTACCCCTATTTAACCCCAAACCCTTCAACAGAATCGTCTCAAAATATAATATTGTTCAAGATGTCATTATAATATATAGGTGTACCAAATTTCAAGTGAATGTCTCAATTACTTCCACACCTTCGTAGTGGAATTGCTTTCTGTTGAAATGGTTTAGAATGTCATGAAACGTCGAGATTTTAAATTTAAGCGAAAAAAATTCTGTCTGTCTGTCGGTCTGTAACTTTTTTTTTTATCCGCTCTCTTACTCTGGGACGGTTTGAGATACTGACTTGAAATTTTGTACAGGTCTGTACTATAACGAGATCTGGAACTGAATTGTTTTTTGAACATATCCGGTGAAGGGTTGGGGGGTAAACAGGGGTAAATATGGAAAAATAAGTAAAGCCAGCTGGTGAGAGTACAGAAATTCGGATTTGTTGTATATTCCAGAAGCGAACGCATCAGATTTTTTTAACATTCTTCAACCCCTCCACTCCTACATTAAAGAGGCTGATAAAATTAAATTGAGATATTCACGTGAAATTTCGAACACGTATGTATTATAACGACATGGAACTAGATTATATTTTGAGATGATTATGTTGAAGGGTTGGGGGGTAAGTAGGGGTAAATAGGGGAAAATGAGTAAAGGAAACTAGTAATACAGAAATTTGAGATTTGGTGTATATACTAGAAGCCCAGCAAAATAGGCCTTAAAATTTTTATAATATTTTACATCTCCTCCACCACCCCCACTCCATTATTAAAGGGGTTGATAAAATAAAATTGAGATATTCACTTGAAATTTGGTACACCTATATATTATAACGACACCTGGAGCTAGATTATATGTTGAGATGATTCTGGTGAAGGGTTCGGGGGTAAATAGTGGTAAGTAAGGAAAAATAAGCAAAGCAAGCTGGCAAGAGTACAGAAACTTACGATTTGCTGTTTATACTAGAGCTAAAGCCTCATATTTTTTCATAACATTCTAGAGTGCAAATATAATCAAGATGTTTTCCTTTAAAGTGACATAGATGGAAAATCTGGATGTGCAAGTAGTGATTCCTTAGCTAGCGGTTATTTTATCAACCCCTTTAATAATGTGGGTCGTGAATGGGGATAAAATAAATAGACAGACAGACAGACAGACAGACAGACAGATAGACAGAAAATTTTGTTCGCACAAATTTAAAATCTCGACGTTTCATGACATTATAAACTTATTGTTGAATAATAATTTTTGATTTTTCTTTTTTGCGATTACGATACCTTCATCCACTACGTGGATGTGGAAGTAATATTTTTAAGGAAGCTGTTATTATTATAGAATTCATTAGAGATCCACAGAACTCAATTCTCATTTACCACAGTTTTCAAACTTTTCAAACAATTTTAAAATATTAGAAACTGTCGAAAACTAACCAATTTAGCTGCCGGATTTAGGAGATTAGCAGCAATGGCATTCTTGATGTAGTGTTTGCAAACAGCATGGATAAAGTGCTAGTTATATTTGCTACCAAACGTTTCCAACTGAACAATACGTTCCTACCAACTCACTTTGAAAGATACATTTACATCATAAAGCTTTGGCATAGCCCTCAAAATGGACTAGTTATTACACACACATAATTTGCTTTAAATATGCTTTGCTTGACATTTTTTAAAATTAAATTAAAGATGTGAAGTACATAATGGCCCAACGCGCTGGGCTGTGGTCTATTTTCCAAAAGTAGGCTCTTCGCTGATAAAAGTAATTTTTAATTAATTAACTCTGGAAGAAATCGGTTTTAATTATAGCGTTTTGAAAAGGGAAGATTCCACTTTATAAAATGGTATCATTTTTATATCGATTTAAGCTTTTATTAAGCTCTAATACTGCTACCTAAAATTGGAAAAGGGCTCCGGCGACGACGTTTGGCAGGTCGGAGAGGCTCTGCAACTTGCAATTCTTAACTGATTACACTTGAATTTTCTCGCCTCGTCTACTATCAAATCAAACCTATTAAATTGCATAATGATCCTTCTAATTGTTTAATTATTATAAATAGTTATTTAATAACGTGAAATTGAATACAAAACAAAAAAATTAGTTTTCAGTTTACCTCAAAAACGGAGCAATCAGTTGGTTTCAAAAATATGACAGACTGACAGAGTTTTACAACAAAACGTCAACCTAGCAGTACCTTTACAAGATAAGCAGAATGTAGACGAGAATGTCAAACTATTTGTTAAACAAATACAGCAAGCTAAAATAACTACATTTTGATATGCTTTTTATCCCTGTTGGAATGATTCAGTACATTTTCAGCAGATGATCGTAAGATTACTCAGTACATTTTTACATGTTTTATTTTTCAATTTTTTTCTTTTTGCATTGACTAAATGGAGACTTTTTCGAGAAGGAACGATATCAAAAGCTATTTCATAGTAAAACCTGTTTTGTTTTGCATTCGTATGTTTCTTTTGCAATGGGTACGTACAGGAATTGAAATTAATTTTTTTCTGATTAAACTTATTTAAAATATGAAAATTTTACAAAAGGTACAAATTTATTATAATCAGTTTTTCTACTTTATAAAGTTGGAATTATTGTAGCTACAATAATTGAAGCTTAAAGACTACTTCGCGCCACCCCAATAATTTAACCCCAAATAAGGAAATGAATAATGACATTTTAAACACAATATTACATTATTTTTTCGCACCTGTATCGCTCGGAGAATTTATCAATTTGTAATATTTTTTTAAATAATTCTATGGAATGCATCTTCGCAAATTACTCGTTTATTTTTGATTTTTCGAAAAAATTCTATTTCAGATTTTTTGTCCAAAAAGGTCCGTGCCTTATACTGGTTATAGAGATTGATCGACGGAATACTCAATTTTCGATTTTCATTAGAAAACTGTTCGGTATTTGTAGAATTTATCAAAAAATCAAGTATTCCAGGATTTGTAGATTCGCCTTTGTTTTGTCAAATTTCTCACCTAATAGACCTAATCGAGCCCTACAATTTCCATTTTCGAAAATCAAAATTGGACCTTCGTTTCGGGAGTTATTAATTTCCGAGTTAATTTCTTTGGATAATCATACTCGGCCCTGGAAAAAATACTTGCAGTCAACGGATTCGGGCCGCCAACAATAGGCTTAATTTGTAGCCGTGTACCTTTGATCCCACCTAGTCTCATCGAAATCGATCAATATCCTGGACAGTTATCGTGCTTCCTAGCCCGATTTCGAGAAAACTAATTTTTGGAAAAAAAAAATTCAATTTTCATTTTTTCTTTGACATAGTCTCTGGTATACTTATTTGTAGAGCGTTGCCATTTTTTTTGCCCTTTACCGAGTTATTCAATTTTTCCCGAAAAACTCGAAACGTCTATATCGGGTACTTTCGGTTTCCGCCGAGCTTCGGACATTGTGGTTTTCTAAAGGCCTCCTATTAACCACCCAAGTTTCATCGAAATCCGACAACGGATTAGGGGGGCTGGGCGTGACAGAGAGACAGACCAACGGACGGAATTTTCTAAATTCGATTTCGAGTCGATAGATATGACTTTTATTTCGATCTGACGTTTTTTTCGGATTTCGATGGTCCACCGGAAAAATGCAGAACCTATACTACATTTTTTTTTCTTCAAAATGTAGTAACAAGTAGCTTGGGAGAACACTCCCACTCTCAAGCAAAAGTGTAAGGAAAACAATTACCCAAAAGAAATAAGAGATGATATCTCAGAAAAAAGAAAACTGAGGAAAAAATGGTATCAATCTAGAGCCCCGATTGATAAAACTAATCTAAACAATGCTACTCAACAATTAATAAGAGAAATGTAGTGAACTAACAAATGACAGTAGAACTGATTATTCGCTACTTAAAGATTGAAAGACCAATTATGCAGTTATGCAAGCTCCTCCAGTAAGAATGGAAAATGGCAAGTGGGCGAGAAATAATCAAGAAAAAGCTGATCGATTTGCTGATCTGGAAAACACTTTTCAACCAAATGACGGCAATGACAACCGCGAACAAGAAGTAACTCAGGATGATGTTGAAATAAAGCTCACTTCTCCTGGATATATTTATGGAAATTAAAGAAAACATAAATCCGAAAGAAGCCTCTGGATTTGATCTCATCATTGGAGAAGTGCTAAAACAGCTCCCCATAAAAGCAATTATTGTTAAACTAACACATCTAATTAATGCATTCCTTTAGACTAAAGTATGTACCTTTGATGTGGAAGGTAGCGGAGGTCACAATGATGCCCAAAACCTGGTAAGCAGCCACACGGCTTTCTCTTATAAGCCTGTTTAATAATAATATAATAATAATAATCGGCTTTTATTTGTATAGATAAGGAACAAAATATAACAATTAAACTTAAACTTAATTACACTTGATATTCACTACAACTATACAAATGAGGCAAAGTTTAGCTTAAAGCTATTCTTACACTTAACCTCAGCAAAGTAAAAAAAATATTCTAGAAACGTTTACTAACCCAAGAACTTAAATGCTATTTATCTAATAAACAATTAAATATAAAAATTATACTACTAGAAAGTGTACAAAAGAATGTAAATATTGAATTGAACTTAACATAAATTATTCAAATTTTATACGAGATTATTAATTTGTTAATCAGTTAACTATTGTTTTAAAGACTTTATTCAGTGAATCTAAATCTACTGACTCTCAAAAAAGTATTGTTTGACCTCTTTTTTGAACATTAATAGCGGTAGACTCTTTAGTTCAGTGGGTAAAGAGTTATAGATCCTAACAGCATTATAAGTAAAACATTTACGAAAGATGGCTGTGCGGTATATAGGGATATGTAAGGTATGAGCAGAGCGAATATTGATACTATGGAGAGTGTGGCGGCAGGTGAGAACATTTTTTAGATAAGCCGGAGTGGAAGTGGTGATAGTTTTATGGACAAAATTGTGTATTTCTTCTGTTGGGCATGTTCAAACAAGATAATTCCTTAATTTTACGCGATATATGATCAGATTTACGTAGATCATATATGAATCTACAGCAAGAGTTTTGCACTCGTTGTATGCGCGCTTTATTGACAAAATCTAAACGAGGAAATTGGATAAGACTAGTGATTCAGCTAGGTTTTTTCTTAATTTAATACTAAGAACAGTTTTATTGGAGTGTAGTAACTTTAACGCAAAATAAGACTTTTGGATTAATTTACTAACGTGTGTAGTAAAATTTCAATTTTTCGTCAAAAATTAGACCCAAGTTCTTGCACTCAGAAACTATAGGAATGACAGTGTTGTTAATTGAAATGGAAATGGGGTTAGGTTTTAATTTATATGATGTCGATGTATCGTGGAGTTTTTGTAGATCAGAATTTATCAGAGTTTCCATTTCTCTATATAGGCTAGGGTTAAATGTGTAAACTAATTGTATATCATCAGCGAAAGCGTGACAGTGACATTTATTGAAGGATTTGATTATATCAGTAGTTTATATAATAAAAAGAAGCGGTCCAATAACGGAGCCTTGAGGAACACCCGCCAATAACTTAATACTCTCTGACATGTTATCACTGATAAACACCTTTTGCGTGCGCTCTGTTAGATAAGATCACATGAGATCAATTGATAAGTTAGAAAAATTATGATAGTTTAGTTTGGAAAGAATTACATATAGTTAATGGTGTCAAACGCTTTCGAGTAATCCAATATTATAAGGGCGGACACTTCACCATCATCCCAGGACTTAACTAACTGATTTACTATATCAGAGAGACCTCCACTCGTCCCATAAAACTTGCGGAAGCCCGACTGATGAAGGGGTAAAATATCTTGTGACGTGAAATAATCGATAACTTGGCTGTACAAACATTTCTCCATGATTTTAGATATAGTTGATAAAATGCTGATTGGTCTTAAATCAGAAATAGTTGTGGAATTGAGTACATTAGGCATAGGATTAACTACGGCTTATTTCTAGCGAGTTGGAAAGTAGCCTTGTAAAATAGAGCAAAGGTAATATGAACAAAGTACTTATCCAGAACGGGGGAATAATATTTCAGCATAGTACTAGATATATTGTCTAGTCCTAATGCTTTAGATTTTAAAGTTTGGATGATTTTATTTACTTCTTGAGCACTAGTCAGCCGAAATGAGAATTTTGTAGCGGGATTAAATTTATTGTTGTTATAAAAGTTGTACGTCTCCTCGCAATTACGGTTATTGGGCTTATTGTTGCTCATAAAATAAGCATTGGTATTATCAGCATCGCACAGGTAATTTGGAATGGTAATACTACGTTTTGTTTTCACGTTTAAGCTCTCCAAAGCCGCCCATGTATTACAGCTATTATTTTTTATAGTAGATACATGATTAATGTAAGATTTTCTTTCATTTCTGATAACAGTTGTTGCAAAATTCCTAAGGATTTTATGATTTTCCCAGTCATCACCTTTTTTAGATTTTTTATATTTATTAAGAACTATATCCCGTTCTTTTAGAATAAGTAGAACATTTTTAGTGAGCCAAGGTGATTTAGGTTTGGTGACCCTAACCCTACGTACTGGAGCATGTATATCAAATATATTTAATACATAGTTTTTCCCTACTGCCTTTATTATCAAAACTCTTTGATAAACTTCTACTAAAACGATTAAAACCAAGGATCTCGTCTCATCTCATTAATTTGGGTTTAGAGAACGTCATTCTATTATAGATCAGATCCATAGAATCACGGATATAATAGAAAAAATATTAGAAGAAAAGAATATCTATTCCACAGTATTTCTTGATGTGGTACAGGTATTTGATAAGGTTTGACATAAAGGATTAAAATATAAAATGAGGATGAGACTGCCGAAACAGTTTTCTGGTATTTCGGAATCTACATATCAGATAGACATTTTTTGTTTCCAATAAAAAAAATTATCACAATATATTAGTCAGCTCCCGATGATGCTAACGTGGTTAGCGCAGTGCACGTCGAGCATTAGTATTGGAGTGTTGTTTAAGAGTTTTGGTATTTGTGGAAATTTCGTTACTAGAGGCAACGTCACAGCGATGGCCCCAACCACTAGAACGAATAAATAGACAGTTACTACTTGTATTTCCGAATGTAAAGTGATTAATTTAAGTCATATTTAATAAGAAGAATATTATAGATCATAAGAGCTCCTTTGGGATTTCATCAAACTAGGGAGTTCTTGTAATTTACTTTTTATATTAAATTTAAATCCTACCTTTAAGACTCGTATTTACTCTCGAATCTCAGGTTTCATTAATGTAAGCTCCAAAATGCCAATTTCATATTATGTCGAATAATACACTCAGCAAACATGAATATAAAGAGAAGTCGCATTGTTTTATAAAAGTTATATACTTCGTTTAAAATGAAATAAATACTTCACAAAATTGAATCTGGTAGAAAATTTATAGGAAAGAAAATTATAAATATGTATAAATAATACAATTGTGTACTACATATTAACACATTTTTTTATTTCTATCCAATCTCATACGTCTCTGTTATTGATATATCTATTTCAAACGAGGCAATAACAAATTCAAGCCTCCTTTCCGTGGGTGCTAGAAGTTACTTAAGGATCCACCGTTGTGGTACATGGATAATTTTTGTTTTATGAAAAATGGACGGAAACAAGTGAAGTGTGATAAGTATATCTTTGAAATCAGAATAACCTCCATTTTGGAATGATAAAATCGAACATCAATATTATGTTGAAAATAAGAAAGTCTACGAGCCAAAGGTGTACTAACAGTAATGCAATCTACAACAAAGCCTTTTCAGCTCATGTACAGTACCAACATTACCCTTGTGGAAAATTTAAATAAAATCGGTTAGCTAGTTATTATACACACCATTTTGTAAAGTACTCTCTCGTGTTCTGAGAACCACTAAACCTAAAAATCTGGTCTTATTTAGGCCAATCTTAGTAACCTCCTGATTTTTATGGAGAATGACTTAACAGCTGTTAGTATCTACTAGCCGCGGGAAAACAGAGAAATATAATGTCCTTTACATTAATTTTTCTCAGAAAGACAAAGGATTCCACGTAGACAACCCGTGGATCATCAGCACCATCTTACTACGACAATTTACGACACAGAATTGTTAAAAATCTACCTACTGTTAAATGAGATACTTGATCACTCATTGAAATGATGAACTCGATCAGCACTGATTTATTTCGCAGATCGAGTGCAGAAATTTAAATCGATGGTCAAACCACACCTAAAGGTATCTACAGGGTGTTCCTTAATGACGTGCTAATAATTCAGGGCGTGATTTCTTAGATCATTTTATGTCAGCAACGGCTTAAATTTTTTGCTACAGGGTGTTAATTTTTTTTTCTTATCGTTATTTTTTAATATCTCAGAAACTATTTCAGTATTATTTTCAATTTTGGTATGTATTAATAGAATATAGAACCTCATGTTTTAATTAGAAAAATTATTTTATCGCTCCACCAGTGGCGTCCCTGTCAGCATGTCCTCTGATATGTTTTACCAAAAAAGTGGTACGCCACTGACATTTTTCCATGTCGATATTTTTCCTGATTAGCCTGATGAATTCAACATGAAAACGGTCTCTTGAGTTTTGCTCATCAGACGCACAGTTCTCGATTAAAACAATTACATTCATATTGAAACTAATTACACATGCATACACACAAAAGAAAATGTCGATTACACGGACCAGACCAATCATCTCCAGTGTATTTTGGCTTACTCAATCCGAATCCGGTGTCATTTTTGCCCCACCACGTCACAATATTTTTTTATACTCAAAAAACAATTAGAAAAATGCAAAAAGGGAAAATTGCATGTTTCTAACGATTTTCTGAGGATGGGGAAAAATTGTGACGTAGTGGGGCAAAACTGACACCGGATTCGAATTCAGCAAGCTAGAATACGCTGGAGATGATTGGTCTGGTCCGTGTAATCGACAATTTCTTTTTGTGTAGGTATGTGCCTGTATAATTTTCTTTCTATTACTCTCAGGGCTCGTCAGTTAATGAAAACTCCGAGGGAATTGCAGCCTCCTGAGCTTATTGCACTCTCCCTGTCCTCTGCCCACTCTGTACTGTACCCCTAATCAGGAGATACAGGTCTATGGTCGGGCGGGTGCTGATGAATTCCGGGTCTGTTCGTGCTTGCCCGTAGATACCATATCTTCTACGAGTCAGTGCCTCGCAGTTGATTGAATATGATGTAATCGACAGTTTCCGGCTCATTGCTGCATAGCCTGCAGTCTAAGTTGCCGTCAAATTTGCTTATTGCATTCAAGTACTTCTTTACCGGAAAATGTTCAGTCAGAAATCCTGTTATTGGTCTTAACTGCATCCTGTTTATTTGCGAACAGTTCTTCAATGCACATGGATCTTTAATGCGTGTTTTGTCTGTAACATGCGGAATGCTCGATAGCATCCTTCGTTACACTGTTAATATATATTAGAAAAATTATAAGTTATCGGAAATAATATTCCCACAAACCTTAGTACAAATAGAGTGCACTTACTTCTTATACCATGATGAACGTACGTCATCTGTCAGAGTTAACGCTCGCGAATACTAGATAGCGCTCGAGGAATGATATTTCAACTAAATAACGCCGGGTGAAACTCTATCTCGTTGAACCATTGTACTAATAAGACGTATTTATAATTTCGTTTGACCTGTAAAGGGGATAATAGAATTTTAAAAACCTCGTGATGATCACATGAGGTAAGGTTTAATTATTATACCGGCAAATACCGTCTAACATTTGAAATATTGTTTTAGGCTTTTCTCATAGTTTTCTCATAGTTTTCTTATGAGTTTTTCTCATAATCATAATTATAAATATACGTAACTTTTTCATAGAGTTTTTCTCATAAAGTTTTTCTGATAATCAAATTGAGTTCCGTCTAATGCATTTAACGTAGAATCCTTTCAACGCTATATTATTTGCCTTGAGCAAGATTATTTACATTCAAGTTTTAAGACTTACTACGTTTTCCACTAAGCGAGCAATTTTCATATGAAGTCGACTTTGCTAGACTACATTTTGAATTGGAATATATGAAAACATTCTGGGCGAAGAGATTTTCTTCATTTTGTCTTGGCGACAATCTTCCACGATTTCATAACCTCCCAATGGGATTATGGCAGCCACATGTTAATTTAAATCTATGATCATCGGAGAACAGGACCGTATCTAGGAGTTCTCTCCATCAGGATAACAAAATAAAAGATAAGTACTTTTAATTGTTACCAATAAAAGGGATTATTATCACATGATTAGAGCCAAAAGTGTATAAATTTAACATACTAGATTCAAGTGAAATCTATTATATTTTTGGCTATTTGCATTTTAAATCCGTTGTTATAATTAAATCCATTGTTGTATATTAATTCGTAGTTGCTTGTATCTTGAATTCGTTGTCGCAAATACTTCGCCGTAGTATTGTTTCGTAGTTGTTTTTGTCGTGATTCCTCATGATTAATAGCTTATTGTAGTACTATAATGCACGTTTGTTAGTGATATCGTTAAGTCGTGGTTCAGTTTTTTTTGTAACGAGAGTGTTTAAGTTTATGAACTTTGAGATAAGGTTACGGGGCATATCTTTTGTAATATAGTTATTTTGTCTCTCGTAAAGAATATCAAGTTCCTAGTTTTGTTGTAATACATGATTTTAGTATTGAGGTGAAAGTTACGAGACGTATCTTTTGTAATATATTTTTGGTTCTCGTAAACACCTCAAATTTATTTTGCTGTTGAGTAAATTTGTAATATAGTGTAACTTGTAATATAGTATTTTATTATCTTGTAATATATACTTTTGTTTCGTAATTGACACAATTTACGAGTCATCTCTTTTGTAATATAGTTAATTTGGCTCTCGTAAAAGTCTCAAGCTTATCTTGAACTTCGGTTATTGTAATATAGTTTCTTTTGCATATATTTCTGTCTGGTACTTTGCTATACAGTATCGTTGATGCTGTGATAGTACATTTTTTGTAATATAATAATTTTGTAATATAGTACTATTGCACATATGTAACTTTTGTCTTTTGTTTATCTTTATCTTTAATTTTCTTTGATTACGCTAATGGCGCCCAAGCCTTGAACTCCACGCCCTTTTGCTCTCCGTATCTTTACTGTGCTAGCCAGGTTACACCAGTGACGCTAACCACGTCGCTCGTAGGGTGGCCCACACTTTAAAACTTGGGTAACATTTTAACATAGAGTAAAACCTTCTTTTCTTAGCCACATGCCATGCCGACTTCCTGGAATGTTCCTCCAGTGATTTTTGTGTCTGCACTTGACCTAGTCTTTGATCGCCCTTCTGGCTGAGCTTTTTGAAATGCCCAGCGCGGGTTCTGGGCCATAGGATATATTAACTGCCCCTTGTCTAGCAAATTCATCGGCTTTTTCATTGATGTCAATTCCTGAGTGTAATGGCACCCAGAGTAATTTGACTCTGCTCTACTCACCCAGAATTTTCAGCTCTTCTCGGTAGTCCCATACCAGTCGGGAGGCACTGTGTTAGAGGCTAGTGCTCCAAGTGCCACCTGACTGTCTTATGCAATGGAGATCTGCCGGTTAACATATTGTCTATTTGCATTCTCGCATACACATTCAAGTATAGCCAGAATTTCTGACTGGAATACAGTGGCGTGTTGCCCAAGGGAAAGTCTTATACTTTCCCTGGGTCTTTCACCATGTATTCCAGCTCCATCTCCTGTGTTTGTCCTAGACCCGTCAGTATACCAGGTTAGGCCCTTACGTAGTATGTCAGGAGCTTCTCTTAACCAGTCCTTTCTATGTCCAATGGTGATATTGAAGGGCTGGTTTAAGGTGATTTTTTGTATCATGTAGTCTGACCTTATATTCAATAGAGGGTCTTCTACAGTGTTTATTATCCTCAAGTGTCATCCCGATCTAGCTCCGTGGAGATTCGGGGTATTTGAGCTTTGCAGCCTATATGCTCCCAATCTGGCCTCTCCGTGGATCGCTATGCTAAGTAGGGGGAGGTCTAACACGATCTCCAAGGCTGCCGTGGGGGTGCTTTTCATAGCACCCGTAATTCCTAAGCTAAGGTCTTTGTACCCGGCTCAGCTTACTCGTCGCTGTAGTCTGAGTTGTCTTTGACCACCAGACTAGAGCAGCGTACGTAATGGTGAGTCTTACAATGCTACTGTAAAGCCAGTGCAATACACTAGGCTTGAGCCCTCATGTTTTACCATACGATCGCCTGCAGGTTGTCAATGTGGCTACCGATCTATGAATTATCCTGTCTATGTGTTGGTTCCAGGTAAGCTTGGAGTCCATAGTAACTTCAAGACATTTGACCTCTTCCGACATCTGCAGTTGTGTATCTTGAAGGATACAAGACATTTTCTTGCCTGTGTAATTAGTTTCAACATTAATATAATTGTTTTAATCAAGAACTGTGCGTCTGACGAGAAAAAGGCAAGATACCGTTTCCATGTAGAATTGATCAGGCTAATCAGAAACAACATTAACATGGAAAAATGTCAATGGCGTACCACTTTATTAGTAAAAAATATCAGAGGACATGCTCGCAGGGAAGCCACGGGTGGAGCGATAAAAAAAATTCTAATTAAAATATGTGGTTCTATATCCTATTAACATATACCAAAATTGAAAATAATAAAATAAAATACTTTCTGAGATATTAAAAAATAACAATTAGAAAAAAAAATTTCAACACCCTGTAGCAAAAAATTGAAGCCGTTGCGGACATATGTTCATATGAACTTTTCTTCATAAAATGATCTAAGAAATCACACCCTGGAATATTAGCACGTTATTAAGGAACACCCTGTATATATTAAAATGCGACATTACGACATATACCTATTCGATAATATCGCATGTCTTCTGTTCATATAATTTTTTTATAAGAAATGTAGCGTTACGTCCTTAGGGTGCATTAAAACCTTTTTGCAATTTTTGTTGGATTAAATACAGTTTGGTATATTTATCTATCTATCTATATATCCATATTCGTAAAATATGATTGTGTGGCTTCAAAGCCATTCGCACAACTGGTCTATTTATAAACATATGAGATTATTGCTAATTCTACGCAAGAGGAACTTATTACACACAAATCGTATCTATATAATTAGATTTAATGGAAAAACAAATATTGTTTCAGCCTTACAATCTAGAATAAATGAATGAATTATTAATTTATTAGTTATTTATTGGTTTTTCCAATCATTATACATAATTACCTTCTGCCTTTCTTTCCTTAATTACAGCTCAAACAAATAAATTGTATTTTGTTTGGCAATTTCACGTTTTGATAAGGAAAAGTCGCAGTCAAATATTAAGAACTGCCAATACATACTTGTTTGATTATCGTTTTACTGCGTTATTACATATGCATCTCATAAAATAAAATAGGGCCTCACATTTTCTTCACCAGCCAGTAGTCTAATAATTGGGAAGAAAACTATATTAGTTTTTGATTTTCACTTTATTTCTTGTCAACATGACAATTGTTTCGCCATACAGTGGCTTCTTCAGATATTGAGTACTGGTATACTAATTTTACAATGCACAAACTATATGGTTTTATACAATTTTGATGTAATCCTAATCTTAATTGCTAAGCGGAAAAGTACAATATAATTTTAATTACTAAATGGAAAGGTACATATAGTTCTAGGAAATTTATTGAATCTAATTTTAATAAGTAAATAAATTTAGTAAGGGAGATGAGTTTGTTTCAATTTGGTCATTTAATAAAATATCAGACGACTTTAGTTTATTTATTTCTAGAGATTCTAGTAAATCGAGTTTTAACCCTTTTTTCTCGGTGTGTAAAATTTTAAACTCTTCGTTGAACACGTGACCTACTTCTATTAGGTGGTTAGCATAAGTTGAGTCTGTTTTATTACTGATGTAACTTCTTTTATGTTCTGACAACCGTTTACCAAAATTTCTTCCTGTTTGTCCAATATATACCTTAGGACAAGCACCACAAGTCAACTTATAGACGCCAGATTTATTTTCTGATGAAATTTTGTCTTTTGCATTTTTTAAATGTTTTCCTATTGTGTTATTAGTTTTGAAAGCTACATTAATATTACGTTTTTTTAAAAAAGAGGAAGTTTTTTCTGTTGGGTAGCCAATGTAAGTGAGAACTTTGAAACTATTATTTTGATCTTTTATTGTTGGATATACTTCTTTAATGGCTTTATTGAAAGATTTTTTCACAATGATATTGTCTATTACTTCTGGGTTGTAACCATTGTTGAATGTAATTTGTTTTATTATTTGTAGTTCTTTGATATAATTTTCTTCTGATAAGGGGACAGTCAAAAGCCTGTGTATCATGCTGTTGTATGCTGCTATTTTGTGTTGGCGAGGATGTGCTGAGGTGTTGTGTATTGTTATGTCAGTGTGGGATGGTTTATGAAAAATTGAGAAATTATGTTTTTTATTGAGTCTTGTAATAGTCAAATCTAGAAAGTTAATAGCGTTTTCGGTTTCAGTTTCGAAAGTAAATTTAATTTACTTTCGAAACTGAAACCGAAAACGCTATTAACTTTCTAGATTTGACTATTACAAGACTCAATAAAAAACATAATTTCTCAATTTTTCATAAACCATCCCACACTGACATAACAATACACAACACCTCAGCACATCCTCGCCAACACAAAATAGCAGCATACAACAGCATGATACACAGGCTTTTGACTGTCCCCTTATCAGAAGAAAATTATATCAAAGAACTACAAATAATAAAACAAATTACATTCAACAATGGTTACAACCCAGAAGTAATAGACAATATCATTGTGAAAAAATCTTTCAATAAAGCCATTAAAGAAGTATATCCAACAATAAAAGATCAAAATAATAGTTTCAAAGTTCTCACTTACATTGGCTACCCAACAGAAAAAACTTCCTCTTTTTTAAAAAAACGTAATATTAATGTAGCTTTCAAAACTAATAACACAATAGGAAAACATTTAAAAAATGCAAAAGACAAAATTTCATCAGAAAATAAATCTGGCGTCTATAAGTTGACTTGTGGTGCTTGTCCTAAGGTATATATTGGACAAACAGGAAGAAATTTTGGTAAACGGTTGTCAGAACATAAAAGAAGTTACATCAGTAATAAAACAGACTCAACTTATGCTAACCACCTAATAGAAGTAGGTCACGTGTTCAACGAAGAGTTTAAAATTTTACACACCGAGAAAAAAGGGTTAAAACTCGATTTACTAGAATCTCTAGAAATAAATAAACTAAAGTCGTCTGATATTTTATTAAATGACCAAATTGAAACAAACTCATCTCCCTTACTAAATTTATTTACTTATTAAAATTAGATTCAATAAATTTCCTAGAACTATATGTACCTTTCCATTTAGTAATTAAAATTATATTGTACTTTTCCGCTTAGCAATTAAGATTAGGATTACATCAAAATTGTATAAAACCATATAGTTTGTGCATTGTAAAATTAGTATACCAGTACTCAATATCTGAAGAAGCCACTGTATGGCGAAACAATTGTCATGTTGACAAGAAATAAAGTGAAAATCAAAAACTAATATAGTTTTCTTCCCAATTATTATCATGGATTTTCATCAAGTAACGGCCCAATCTGTTCAATACAGTAGTCTAATATTTCGTCTAATCAATATGCCAAATAGGCCAGGCTAGATAAGTGTTAGAATTAAAAAAAATAATAATAAGTCTTCAGCAAACTGATAGAATATTTTAGAACGTAGCACAAATAAAGAAGGAATAATAGGCCGAACCACCTGCGATTTTCTGGGGTGAAATGGCGTGGATTTTTAAGGATGAAAAATTATTTTTGCGATTTCTGGCTAAATTACGCATCCCTTCGAAAAAAGTTTAGTTTAAAAGTTGTAGGTAATTAAGAAATGCACAACTTATATGGAGAGCATTTTTATCCCAACCTCAAAATTTTTCGAGAAATATGCAAAAAACGTTCTTTAGGTTTTTTATTCTTTATTCTACAAAAATAATTCGACAGCTCAACTTGGTGAAAGCATACCTTTTGGTGTCCTACATAATCTTTATTTTTTGTGAATCAATATATTCAGCGGTTGTTGCTTATTTTGCCTCGATGTAAAAAGAGAAAAAAGTGATTTTTTTTTTTGCTCAAATTTAAAACTCCCACGTTCACATTCTGAGCCTATTTTAGAAAAAAAAATTTGAACATTTTTTTTTACCATTTTGGAAAAAAAATTTACTGGAATAGATGGAAAAAAAATTCTTTTGCACAAATTTAAAATTTTCACCTTTCATGGCATTCTAAACCTATTTCAAAAAAGAAAATTGCAAATGTTTTTACAATCGATTCATGTTCAGCACATCGAAATACTAAATATAGAGACTACTATGTCTGGTCGCTACTACAGATTCCTTTATTTTTTTGTGGGTGTTATAAAACATACAACGAAAAAAGTAATTTTTTCCGATTTTTTGATTTTCCGACAATTTTATCCATTGCACTATATATTGTTTTCTAATTTATTGAAAATAGAAGTAAGAGCAAAAAAAGCGAGCCTTGTCCGAACTCTGTGGGATAAGTACATTTATGAAGAATCGCAGTTGAAAATTTCACTTTCTTTCCTTTTCACATTGAATTAAGCAACAACCGAATACTTTGATTCACAAAAAATTAAGCTTATGTGGAACACCAAGTTTGAGCTAAGTCGAGTTATTTTTGTAGAAGAAAAAAATAAAAAAATCGAACGAACGGTTTTTTGCGTATTTCTCGAAATATTCTGAGGTTAGAATAAAATTGCTTTCCACAAAAGTTGTAGATCTCTTTATTGCCTACAACTTCTATATTTAACTTTTTTCCACAGGATGCGTAGTTTAGCGAAAAATCGTAGAAAACCGTTTTCAACCCTTAAAAATCCACCCCATTTCACCCCAGAAAGTCGGCGGTGGTTCGGACTATTTTTCCCTCGTTACCTAAGATATGTACTACAATATTCTACTATCAGTTTGCCGAGTTATTTTGTTGTCAAACCCTTATCTAGCCTGGTCTAAAAATGAACCGCTAAAAATATATATATAAACAAATAAAATAGATATATCCAGAACCATTACAAAAACCTTGAACTTCAAGCTAAATGGATCAATTTTTATTCCATTATATAATACATTAAACACAATTAAACAACCACCGCTCATTTGCAAACGTCGTGCCTTTTAAGTAATTAAAATTTAAAAATAGAAGTGTGCATAATAACTGGACAACTATATTTGAAAAATTTTCATTGGGAATGTAATATTAACCGTATTTATTTTACCAACTAATATAAATGTTATTACATGTTTAGACTTCAACTATCCTTAA
This sequence comes from Stenurella melanura, assembly GCA_963583905.1. Classification (NCBI taxonomy): domain Eukaryota; kingdom Metazoa; phylum Arthropoda; class Insecta; order Coleoptera; family Cerambycidae; genus Stenurella; species Stenurella melanura. The sequence goes on from OY757309.1 coordinate 204,569,893, forward strand.
ATAAGTTCTTGTTTAACGATACAAAACTTACTTAACAAATTTAATACTAAATACTAAAATAGTAAACGAAATGTTATACAGTTCAAGGTGGTACTTCATGATACCACAAGTATTCTTGGTTAAGGATGGAATTTTCATCTTGCATTGTTGAAATGCATTTTATGATTTACTTCATTGTCGACTGCTTCAAAAGCACCCAATAGTACCTTTAACGGACAGCAATATTAGCATCATCTGGAGATGGTTGAAAATAAAATAAACCCTTCATATATTTGTACTGAACTAATACAATTAGTTGAATTCGTTCAATTAATTCTCTCCTATAAACTCTGGTGCAGCTCGTAGAACCGTGACTTAATACCCAACATAGCGAACTAATAATTATATCTTTTCTTAGTTTTACATAATCTGTTTACCTATCAATATATTTAACAACACGTAAAACTGTGCTGAAACATTGAAATAATTGAACTAGATTACTAGTTTATTATATATTTCATCAGCGAGTATTAGATATTAGTGTAATGGGCTATCCAGGAAATGTATAACAAAGTCTACAGAATCTAGCAGTTCATGACTTAGAGGCATAAAGAAATATGGAAAAGCTAACGTGTTAATGTTATTGAACCCAGTAAAATTACATTATTTAAAAAATATCCAAATTACTATGAAATTTAATTCAAACCAAAATTCCCATGATAAAATCCACTTTAAAACATTATCACTTTACAAAAGACCGATAACCACTTTTGGCATCGTCTCATCGAAATCTGCATAATAAATTATTTCACTAAAAGTTACCAAATAATTGATTAAATAAATATTTTTCGAAAGTATTTTGGTAGGTAAATACTGACCTAGAAAAAATTTCAAGGTGCACGGGGTGGAAAACCGCTCCGCCCGACAAATTTTTCGAAAGTACCACGAGGAGGACTGCACAGGGTAGAATCCTCAGTCAGGATGTAGCGAGTAGCTATTTTAAATGTCAAAATTTAGGAAAAAATGAATGCGACGGTTTTCCAATAAAAACCAAAATCTTTATTTAGTTATTCTGAAAGTGGGGGAGAATAATCCATGTCCGAACCACAAGAACGCCCCTAAAAAGAGTAACAAAATTCGACGAGTTAATTCCGACGGACCCAAAATATCTTTAATCCAGGCTCAGGCGGGCATCGCCATAGTAGTCGCTCGAAGGCGAGTCAACGGAAAAAAATATATTTGAGTTCAATGCCGTTAGTACGTTTATGCAAGCAATAAAATCATTGAACTCATATAGATAGCTTCTTTAAGCATCTTGACAAAGATTTCAAGCAATTCGAAAATTTCAGTGCAAAATTAAAAGTGAATAATTTTCAAAAAGTTCGACATACATCTCAATCATAACTGACTGGGAGTCTGAATCATTTTGTACAGTCGATTGTCATAGTTCTCTCGACGCTGCCGCTGGATGAGTTACGATCCTACGGGATGTAACGGCTTGCCAAGTGGTAGGGCTCTCTGATGTTTGCCTTATATACATTAGTTAAGTGTTGAATATTTATATTTTTTGCATTTTACGACTTATTTCAATAAATGAAAATATATTTTGAATTCGATTCCTTATTGATCCAATTAAGATTGGCGACCGACGTGCGATTCGGTGGCGTGAGTCGGATAACTACTTACTACGGGTCACCCTTGATCCCATCACTTTGTTTTACCTATTCGAATATTCCTAGAATCCATTGACGATCTTACTTATTAAGAAGTGTTTCTGAGAAAGTGCTAATTATAAGATATATTCAGTAGAAGTGCACTGCTCGACATCAGATTCGATGGAGAGAGCAGACTGTAGCAATCACAGTAAGTATAATTTTGTCTGTTTTCATCTTGGGAATTCTGAAGGGTAACTTGAATCCCTCTTGTGAGTAGAGTTGATCAATATCGTAGCGGCGACACGGCTCCGGCCTAATTAATATAAAATCCGTGTCGTGTCCATCAGACGCGCGATACTAGGTACATCTACATTAACAAGTCTGAGCTCTGTGTGTTTCGTTAAGAAAAATGTTGTTTAACTATAATAAATTATTTGCCCAACAGAATAATCCAATTACAGGGCAATGTCCATCACACATGATAATACTAAGAAGTATTGTAGTAACGAGTGCTGTCTATGCAGTAACTAATACATGCTAAAGAATAACAATAACATATAACATTATAGCATGACTTGTAAGGAACAGTCAACTAATACTGATGATTTCAATAAACTGTTGTAACCGTCTTAATGTTCTGACTTAAACGTGTGCTAAATATATCACATTGACTGCTACGCTTGTTATATAGTTCCATCATAGAGTACATGGGTGACTTTTTGAGAATGTTTGTACGGCTATTGGGACAGAAAAATAGAATATCTTCATGTGCTCCTAATCTCGGGATTCTGAAATAAATTTTACTTCCACATCCACGTAGTGGATTGGAAGTATAGTAATCGCAAACAAATTTTCAAAAATTTTTATTCGTGAAATAGGTTTAGAATGTCATGAAACGTCGAGATTTTAAATTTGAGCGAAAAAAATTTCTGTCTGTCTGTCGGTCTGTCTGTCTGTCGATCTGTAACTTTTTGTCCGCACGTTTTCTCCGAAACGGTTTAAGATATTACTTGAAATTTTGTACACGTATATATTGTAACGAGATCTGGAACTGGATTGTTTTTTGAGGATATTCGGTGAAGGGTTGGGGTTAAATAGGGTTAAATAGGGGAAAATAAGTAAAGCAAGCTTGTAAGAGTACAGAAACTTGATATTCGGTGTATGTACTAGAAGTTAGGGCCTCATATTTTTTTATAATATTTTTCAACCCCCCACCACCCCTACCCCATTAATGGGGTTGATAAAATAAAGTTGAGATATTCATTTGAAATTTCGTACACGTATGTATTATAACAACGTCTGGAATGAGATGTCATCGGCGTCGGCGTCGCGAACAAGTTATGACTTGTCTAGCGCGCTGTGCTCATGTTTTTAGTCTTCTGCCGAAACAGAAGTCATTTGAGCACAAAAAATAGTCTTCTGCCGAAGCAGAAGTCATTTGAGCACAAATAAAGTCTATATAAGAAAACACTTTTTCTCAGCGAGCAAGTAGTGATCGATCCTTCAAGTAGTAATGTTCCAGCCTTCAGCAACTAATAGTCTTCTGCCGAAACAGAAGTCATTTGAGCACAGAAGCCAACGCCAATGCTGATGAGGTTATCCCTTCCTCTTGTGTTGTAACCAGACAGTGTGTTTTAATTGAGTTTTATTGTGTTGAGTGTCAAGTGGCAATGCATACCCGGAGTGGCAAGGCAGTAGGCACTGGGGTCGAGAGCGACGTCTCCACGTCGGCCCCCCCTCACTGCACGACGCCCCTCACAGCATCTGACCACGAAGTGCTCCGCCAACACGACGCCCTGACAAGGGGTACGGGGGTCACGCCCGACGTCTCTACGACGGTGGCCCCACACTGCACGACAAGCAACACAGCAACCCGGCTCGGCGAGGTAAGCATGTCCTCTGATTTCTCCACAGGCACAAGTGCTACGCATGGCGTCGCGACGACGGCGCCCCACTACTGTGCGTCGCCGGGCTCAGCGCCGAGGCATAGCGAGGCAGGACTCGCCACCAACATAGGACACGACACTGGGGTCACGCATGACGTCATCACGACGGTGCCCCTTCGCTGCATGGCACGCAGCGCAGCCACCTGGCACGAGGCCCAGGCAACAAATCTGGAATGGAGTAGCAACGATTCTCAGGCGATGCCCCCTTACTGCATGGAGCGCAACGCAGCATCGTGGCACGAAAACTCGGCGATGGAACAGGGATTAGATGGTGATGATGACATGGTGATGCCCCCTCGCTGTATGGTGGACCCAACAGCATCCCGGGCCAACGACGATTCCTCGACGCTGGGAGATCGCCGCTTCGCTGGATTCGCTTCCACACATGGGGAAGCCTCCCACTCTGGCTCAGGGCTGCCCAGCGGTCAGTACACCATTGCTGCCACACCCGACTGGCCCCAACTCTTCAGCGACGCCTCGCTGACACCTCGCCGCCAGCTGGCCACCCCTCACTGCATGGTACCACCAACAGCAACCAGCCCAAGTCCAAGCACGCCGCCCAACGCACAGTACTTCGTCACGCCTACCTCGTCGGCCGGCGCCTACCACGTCACCCCGCCGTACCAGACGGCAAGACCTAGTGCTACGCCCCAAAGACAAATAGTGCTCCAAAACCAAACGACTGGAACGATCCCAGTCCCCTCTGCCGCCATAACGGACCAACCCCAACCGAGCTTGGGACTACCCAGCTATGAACAATTAGCGCAACTCCTGGCTCTGACCACTTCAAACCTAGCCTCCATTACCCGGCAGCAAGAAAATTGCCGGCCACCCATTACTGCACGTAACGAATCACAGCCGTACGCCACGGAAAAGGCTTACTTACGTGGACATGGCGACCAACAGCGTGAGGCCAGATCTTTCCGGAGGGAAGAGGATCCACGACGACCCGACTACACAGATTCTGGGGAAATGGACCCCCAGTGGCGCCCAACACAAAACCTAGCAGAGAGCATGACAAGACTAATGGAGGGAAGCGTGCAAGCCGCAATACACGCAATACAAGGTCATCACAGGATGCCCACAAGAAGAATGAGAGCGCTGCCCACTTACTCAGGCCTGGAATGGGAGGATCCAGTCAACTTCTTGGATGAGCTCGAGGAGGCGATGCTCCATGAAGACATCCACGGCAGGGATAAAGTGAGAGTAGCTATAGAACAGCTCGAGGGTCAAGCCAGACGCACCCTGGAGATGTGGAAGTCCCACAACATCACATACGAGTTCCTAAAGGAAAAGCTCCTGCGGCAGTTCAACGACACTGCCACCCTGGGGAAGCTACGCTCCAGGTTACACGGGGAGAGACAGAAAGACGACGAACCCGCCGCCGTTTTTATACAACGCAAAATTGGACTCTGGCTGAGAGTAGAACGGTATACGCCGGAAGAAGAGATGGTTATGGAGGTGCGCGAGCTCCTGCGACCGGAACTAAGATTCGCAACTAGAAATGTCCCAGTGGCCACGATGGAAAGCTTGAGCCGAGTGGCTGAAAATGCCGAGGGTGACTACAGGGAATTTCAGAGGCAACTCCGACCGCTGCCGAGGCCAGCCACCATCCCGCCTGCGAGTAATACTACCAATAGTCTACCAAAGTGCCGCAAGTGCCCGGGATTTCACTATCACCGAGACTGCCCCACCAACCAAACTCAGTCAGAACCCCAGCAAGGCAACTCCAATTTCCGCGGACACGACTCCAACCAGCGAGCCAACCCCAATTTCCGTGGACACAACTCCAATCAGCAGGGAAACCCTAACTTCCGCCAACAAAACGTCCAGACAGGGGGTAATAACTTCCGAGGGCATGGCACCAACTTAAACAACCCTAGCCAACAAGCAGGTCCAACCAATAACCCGGGCCCAGGACAGACATCCACGGCACCACAACAGCGAAGAAGTCAGTCAACCGCACGGCAAGAACCCCGCAATGCACCGCCATCGGGAAACTCCCAATGGGTCGGGCAGAACTAGGGCGCCCGGCCCCACCGCTGGAAATTAACAGCCTAGAATTACCAACCAAGACAGAGGACGCAGTGCTGCAACTACAAGCCCAGCAACAAGCCACAACCTTGGTGTCTCCACCACCGACCAAGAAGAATGAGATTGACGAAGCTACAGCCAAGCAGGAGCAGGACACGTATCAACCACGCCCGTCGACACCACGGCAACAAAGCAACAGAGCCGCCGCCTTTGCTTTCCTTTGCCCGGGCCGCCTGGACAGGCGGTCACCAGTCAACACCGTGATGCAAGATGCTACCTCCCTCAGCTCAGCCCAGTCAACCACGCTCATTCCTCAGCCACAGCCAGGTGAACAGGAACCCAAGGAAGTGGCGAGTATGGACGCCTTCCCGGACCAGCAGGACGCTGGACTTTCCCGGAAGGATAAAAGGTCAGTATTGCCAACCACTGCCCCACTAATAGCCTCTGTATTTTTGGACAAGGTATTCCCGCCAACTCATACTCGAGATGTCAGCACGAAGCCATCTCCCCCGAGGTCATCTCCACTCGGCCTGCCAGGCCCCGAGCCGCCTCCCAGGATTCAGTCCAGCCAGACTGACCTGCTCAGACAACCTCTGCAACAAATCGCGGATACCGATGATGACGATACCGATGATGACGATACCGAAGATGACGATCCCGAAGATGACGATACCGAAGATGACGATCCCGGAGATGACGATACCGATAATGACGATACCGAAGATGACGATACCGAAGATGACGATACCGACGATGACGACAGCAACGACGAGGATGACGATCCCGAGGATCCAGGTCATCCAGCCCCGCCAGAACCAGCAGCACCTGCTGTCACAGGACACCAGCCCGCTGCCCCAGAGCCAGCAGCACCCGCTGCCCAACAGCCAACCACGCCTACTGTCACAGGACCAGTAGCGCCCGTTGCCCAGAAGCCAGTCACGCCTACTATCACAGGATCAGTAGTGCCCGCTGCCCAACAGCCAACCACGCCTACTGTCACAGGACCAGTAGTGCCCGTTGCCCAGAAGCCAGTCACGCCTACTATCACAGGATCAGTAGTGCCCGCTGCCCAACAGCCAACCACGCCTACTGTCACAGGACCAGTAGCGCCCGTTGCCCAGAAGCCAGTCACGCCTACTATCACAGGATCAGTAGTGCCCGCTGCCCCAAAGCCAGATGCTAACGCACAAGTCTACATCCGTGGATCTGGTACCTACTTCCGTGGACATGGCGACTATCTACGTGGACATAGCACCACAGCCGCCGCTAAACCAAAATTTCCAGCCCGCCGACTGCCCCCAGTCGTGCCTGGCCCATCAACCTCTGCCGCGAGGAGACAAACAAACAAGAATGAGAAGTCCCCGGCGCTGTCAGCCGCACCGCCGCTGCCAGCAGACCCTGGGCCTTCTACGTCAAGACAAGAGCAGCCGCTCGACACGACGCCCATACTGTTCCCGATGCCGTTCTGGGCGAAGGCCGTGACCACGCCTGGCCACGACCGACAGCAGCCATCCGCCAGCCAGATGCCTGTCCCAGTCCGGACACGAGTATTCGTCAACTCGAACGCCAGCCCGAGCTCAGCCGGCTCCGGCGCACCGCTCCAGGATCCCGCTACCTTAGCACGTAGCACAGCAGGACCTAGCAGCCCCCACGAGGCGCTCCAGTATCTCACTGCCTTAGCCCGCAGTACAGCAGGACGTTGCAGCCTCAATAAACCGCTCCAGTCTCCCGTTGCCTTAGCAAGCAACACAGCAGGACGTTGCAGCCTCATAGGTTCGCTCCAGAATCCCGCTGCCGTAGCACGCAGCACAGCAGGACTTAGCAGCCCCCAATTCACAACAGGATCAGGCAGCCCCGGGCGTCGCGGAGACGACGTCCAGAAAAAACGAAACGTGCGATAATATACCATTGTAAATAATTCAACGCCACAGGGCGAAAACTTTGTTCAAACTAGAATACATTTATGATTTGTCACATAAAATACTTTAATTTTAAATATCTTGTTTTACCTAAAATATCTTAATGGACCTATTATTAGTTACTTATATAAAATATCTTACCACACTTAATCTTAGTCTATATATGTTAAAATATCTTAGTTGTTGAAATATCTTAACACTTACTCTTAGTTTATAGTTTTGAAAATATTGTATCCACTCACTCTTACATTATATAATTGAAATTATTGAACTGAACCATAACCTGTATGCCTTTATTAATGTTCAATAAAGTCACAAAAAAGGGGGGTGGTGTCATCGGCGTCGGCGTCGCGAACAAGTTATGACTTGTCTAGCGCGCTGTGCTCATGTTTTTAGTCTTCTGCCGAAACAGAAGTCATTTGAGCACAAAAAATAGTCTTCTGCCGAAGCAGAAGTCATTTGAGCACAAAGAAAGTCTATATAAGAAAACACTTTTTCTCAGCGAGCAAGTAGTGATCGATCCTTCAAGTAGTAATGTTCCAGCCTTCAGCAACTAATAGTCTTCTGCCGAAACAGAAGTCATTTGAGCACAGAAGCCAACGCCAATGCTGATGAGGTTATCCCTTCCTCTTGTGTTGTAACCAGACAGTGTGTTTTAATTGAGTTTTATTGTGTTGAGTGTCAAGTGGCAATGCATACCCGGAGTGGCAAGGCAGTAGGCACTGGGGTCGAGAGCGACGTCTCCACGTCGGCCCCCCCTCACTGCACGACGCCCCTCACAGCATCTGACCACGAAGTGCTCCGCCAACACGACGCCCTGACAAGGGGTACGGGGGTCACGCCCGACGTCTCTACGACGGTGGCCCCACACTGCACGACAAGCAACACAGCAACCCGGCTCGGCGAGGTAAGCATGTCCTCTGATTTCTCCACAGGCATAAGTGCTACGCATGGCGTCGCGACGACGGCGCCCCACTACTGTGCGTCGCCGGGCTCAGCGCCTAGGCATAGCGAGGCAGGACTCGCCACCAACATAGGACACGACACTGGGGTCACGCATGACGTCATCACGACGGTGCCCCTTCGCTGCATGGCACGCAGCGCAGCCACCTGGCACGAGGCCCAGGCAACAAATCTGGAATGGAGTAGCAACGATTCTCAGGCGATGCCCCCTTACTGCATGGAGCGCAACGCAGCATCGTGGCACGAAAACTCGGCGATGGAACAGGGATTAGATGGTGATGATGACATGGTGATGCCCCCTCGCTGTATGGTGGACCCAACAGCATCCCGGGCCAACGACGATTCCTCGACGCTGGGAGATCGCCGCTTCGCTGGATTCGCTTCCACACATGGGGAAGCCTCCCACTCTGGCTCAGGGCTGCCCAGCGGTCAGTACACCATTGCTGCCACACCCGACTGGCCCCAACTCTTCAGCGACGCCTCGCTGACACCTCGCCGCCAGCTGGCCACCCCTCACTGCATGGTACCACCAACAGCAACCAGCCCAAGTCCAAGCACGCCGCCCAACGCACAGTACTTCGTCACGCCTACCTCGTCGGCCGGCGCCTACCACGTCACCCCGCCGTACCAGACGGCAAGACCTAGTGCTACGCCCCAAAGACAAATAGTGCTCCAAAACCAAACGACTGGAACGATCCCAGTCCCCTCTGCCGCCATAACGGACCAACCCCAACCGAGCTTGGGACTACCCAGCTATGAACAATTAGCGCAACTCCTGGCTCTGACCACTTCAAACCTAGCCTCCATTACCCGGCAGCAAGAAAATTGCCGGCCACCCATTACTGCACGTAACGAATCACAGCCGTACGCCACGGAAAAGGCTTACTTACGTGGACAGAGATTATATTTTGAGATGATTCCGTTGAAGGGTTGGGGGTTATTTAGGGGTAAATAGGGGGAAATAAGTAAAGCCAGCTGGTATGAGTACCGAAACTTGAAATTCGGTGTATGTACTAGAAGCCATGGCCTCAGATTTTTTAATAGTATATTTTAGCCCCCCACCACCCCTACTCCATTATTCAAGGGGTTGATAAAATAAAATTGAGATATTCACATGAAATTTAGTACGCATATGTATTATAACGACATCTGGTACCAGATTATATTTTGAGACGATTCCATTGAAGGGTTGGGGGTTAAATTGGGATATATAAGGGAAAATACTGCAACTTGAAATTCGGTGTATGTACTAGAAGCTAAGGCCTCAGATTTTTTAATAATATTTTTCAACCCTTCCACTACCCTTACTACATTATTAGAGGGGTTGATAAAATAAAATTGGGATATTCACTTGTAATTTGGTAGACGTATGTATTATAACGACATCCGGAACTAGATTATATTATATTCCGTAAAGGGTTGGGGTCAACAGGAGGACTAGGGGAAAATAAGTAAATCAAGCTGGTAAGAGTGCAGAAATTTGGGATTCGGTGTATATACTAGAAACCAAGGCCTCAGATTTCTTTATAATATTTTTCAAACTCCACCTCCTCCGCTTCATTATTAATGGGATTGATAACATCAACTTGAGATATTCACTTGAAAGTTAGTACACGTATGTATTGTAGTGACATCTGATTGAGATGACTGCATTGAAGGGGTGGGAGGTGGTAGGTTGTGAATAGTGGAAATTAAGTAGGGTAAACTAGAAACTTCATTTTTAACGTATATGAGAGAAACCAACTCCTTAAACTTTTCTATGACCAATAATTTCCACATACTAGAGTGCAAATATAGTCAAGATGTTTTCTTTAAAGTGACTTGGATGAACAATCTGGATGTGGAAGTAGTGATTCCTTAGGCAGCGGTTTTTGAAAAATAGTGGTGGACAGTCAATTAAATTGTTAAGTCGTTTATATAACAAACACTAAAGTAATTAGTATTCTTCTATTCGTTAATGATTTCATATGTAATCTTGACAGTAACAGAGTGTTTGGGTATTGCTGTTCTGGATAATTCGTATCAAGTCATAAATTTCCATTGAATTTTATCTACTGCTTGTCAGTGAACCGTACAAATTGGGTTCCAAATCATCACACCATACTCAAGTTTTGATCGTACCACTGAGAAATACAACGCTCTAAGTGTATCTACATTAGAGAATTGTTTACAATTTCTTGTTATAAAACCTAATCATTTTAGTGCCGAATTTGTGGATGAGTTTATATGTTCTATAAAGTAAAGTTTACAGTCGAATAATCCTCCCAGGTAATTAGTTGATTCATATCTAATTTATTAGAAGTACACCATAATTCGGTTTTGCGCATTTGCTGTTGTAAAGTTAGACAGTCCTCGATGTTGTTAATTTTAAATATTTTTAAATCATTCGTAAGTAAAAGCTTTTCATATCACCTAAATCACCTAAATGATGACATTATCAGCAATGGCCCCGAGGTATATCATGTTGTTTACTATTTCACAATCACTTATCCTTAACGTGTCTGGATGGTTATCATTTGCGCGGTCTGATTATAATTTTCACTTTATTGCAATTTACATTTAGGCTATAATCAGGCTTATTGTCTGCAGTTTTCCCAGCACCTATATAAGCTTATCCTCGCTTGCAATTAAGATAGTATCATCTACCAATATTTGGTAGATGATACTATTATTATTGTAAGATAATTTTCCACTTTATTAGATCATTTTTTCAGCTGAAAGGACGCCGTACAATTTTGTAAAAGTGCCTTCCGTTAAATTGGCTCGATTTGTTATATATTGTATATTTTGGGCCCCTGAGAAAATGTCGCAATGGGTCGGAGATGCCAAACCACCAGGGTTTCAAGATAGAGCCAGTTGAAGTTGGGATTATGAGGCATCGCATTTAAATTAATTTCCTTATTTGTCATCCGAATCGGATGAAAATTGGTATGCAGGGATTCTTATTGCCTCTGGTCACGAATATGATGTCGGAATTGCAAAGTTCAAAATAACGGCGCCAAAATGGCGGATGATTTTTATCATTTATAGTCCTATACCGCTAGTAATCGATGTGTGGGGGTTTTCGAGGTCGCCGATAACGGATTTCGAATATCTCTTATTTCGTTTTAAACTGTCTTATTTTGAAAAAGTTAAGTATTTGTGTAATAAAATAAATAACAAAAAGACTAAAGCCACCCCTGACTCTCTAAACCTCAATCTTGTAATATATCACGTTAAATCCATATCCAATGTAATAGTGCAGAAATTATAACATGCGGCTATCGAAACTATTATAGTAAAGTTGAAAGACTTCTCGTAGAAGTTTCTCTTATTTCAAACTTCTGTGTATACAATCCCACATAAATAAGAACAGGAAAGAAACAGTTTTCCATTAGAAATGTCAAACCCATATGCGAGGCGTTTTCCTCAGAATCTACAATATTTAGAAATATAAAAAACAATATTGTATAAAGAGCATTTCGCAATAATTCAATTTAAGTGTAAAGAATCGTTATAAGTAAAATAAATTTTAGAAATAATCCAATCGTACAAAATTAGTCAACAAGATTTTGGTTATGGATCACCAGGAAGTCTTAACTGAATTATTCTACTTTTGTTTTTGGGACTTCTTGCCATATATGTTCACTTCTAAATAACGCCCAAGGAATCTACTAAATAATATAATTATTGTTGGGAAATAACCTTTACGCCTGTCTTTACGTCTAAGGATCAGTTGGACCTTAACTGGAGAGTGGTTAATATGTAATGATAAACACAACTACACACAAAAAAAAAAAATCGCTTCCAATAACGAAACCTAGTACACCCTAGGTTATTGGGGTCGCTGAATCCGAATGCAAGGTCGGTTTGTCGGTATCAGGTCGCGTTAAGGTCATTTCAAGGTCAAATCATTAGAAATGATTTGACCTTGAAATGACCTTAGCGCAACCTGATACCGACAAACCGACCTCGGATTCGGATTCAGTAACCCCAAAAACTTAGGGAGTACTAGGTTTCGTTGGCGGAAGCGAACATTTTTTTTGTGTGGCTGTGTAATATGAAATACATACGTCTGCTCGTTCGTACATCCATCCGTTGGTCACGTTTCTTGTAAGCACGATAACTTAGTAATGAACAGTCCGATATATTCGAATTTAGAATTTTAACCAGAAGAAGAACATATTCTTTCTGAAGAAAATTGATCAATGAACAAAAAAGTTGATTATTTAAACAAAGACAAACAATATTGTCCTGTAATTAAACAAGAACTGTCTAAAACTAATATTATTTACAAAGAACTGCGAAGAGTATTCTATAGAATTTGCAACAATTATATAAAAAGTGCAATAAATCGGGGAAGAGTATAATGGTCAGCTTGTTTGAATTATTTTAAATTCAGATACGTTGTAAAAAGATTTCCTAAAAAGACAGTTCTAACGTTTCATTTTAAATATTGCTATTTAATAACAAGTTGTTGAGTGTTAAAAATCATGATATTCATATATAATGGTGATTTCTCATACAACTAGAGTTGTAATAAAGCAGTCTAAGAAAGTGATCATGTTTAATTTTGCAATTGTGTGTTGCTAATAGCAGCAGAAATAAACTGCTGGCCACTCGAACTTACACATAGAGACTTTTAGGCAAAATTTAAAGTTCAATATTTTCAACAGGAATGCAAATTTTTGAACGCGGCTTGCAAATTTTAAGATCTAGTTTTTTTCGGATTAAGCTGCATGACGTATATTTATCGTAGGACCATAAGTTTATTATATACGGGGTGATCAATGAAGTCATGCAAAAAATCAAAAAGTTTGTATGAGTGAAGTTTCCGCAAATAATTTTTTTGGTAGTTGCAATATGGTACCTTACTAAGGTAACATCAATATCTCTAGACGGTTTTGTCAGTTTTTGGATTAAGGCCCTTAGGCCTTGTACACACTACTCAACATAAAATTTGGATACCGAAATCTTTAAAATGCAATAACTTGACATTGGATTGACGGTTCTTGATGATTTTTGCTGATCTGGAATCCTTATTTCACGTATATTTTCTGTGGTCTAAGCATTTTATTTGAGGGTTGAAATTTACACATTATACCGGGTCGATAATAAACAAAAACGTAGCGACAAGAACAACTTTATTACATTAAATTCTACAATATACAACATTGCTTAACAACGACCAAAAGTCAATTCTTAAAAAATTTATAATTCTAATTCTGGTAATTTTTAATAACTGAAAAAAAAATTAATTAAAAAATTAAAAATTAATTTAATTTAAACTTAAATTAAAATTACCTAATTAAAATTAGGTACATTAATTAAAAAAAAGAGAAGCTAATATTTTGTTGGTCCTCCTGCTCGGAATATTACTTCCCGACATCGATTTGGTAGAGTATCCACAAGATTATTCATAAAATCTTGTGGAATATTCTCCCATTCTTCACGAATGGCCCCACTGAGCGTTTCTAAGGTTTCAGGGGGTACATCAAGAGCAGTGTATTTAGTGTGGTGAATGTTATAACATCGGTATATTGCTGTTTCTGACTTATTGACCATTGTCATTACAAACTATGTAAGTAGCACCATAAATATAAATGCATATACATATATTGATCACACAACTACGGATAGGTTTCTTGAAATCAGACATAATTATATAGCGTATTATTTAATGCACTTTGCAATAATGAATCTCCATTTAAATCTGCTCACGTGGTAATGTAATATTCACGTACCACATTTCTCGCAAATGTATTTCAAATAATTGTAGCGATTTTTCATGTTCCGCCATGTGTAATGATCGATTTTATAGAGATCATCCGACTTTACAATTTTTAAACATGTTTTCGCATCACTTCACACGCGTCACACAAACTCATCGGTTAAAAAGATTTTATCATGCAAAGTTTGGGCAATTTTAAATTAACAACATAATTCAGTAGTTTTTAAAAGAACGGTTACAAATATTATATTTTTAATTGGTATTATAAGCAATGTCAGATGTAGAGCACAATTTCCTTATCTATTTTCATAAATATTTTTGTGTAGCAACTTTATTTTTAATTAACCCAGAAGTACTGAGGTGAATTTTTTGGTGTCAAGTACTGAGGTGGAGTCTGGCAGACTTCAATTGATAATTATACCTAATTAAGTGAAGCTAATAAAATAAACGAACAAAAGCCGCCGCATAAGGAATCATTTCCTCCACATTCAGACTTCCTATCCAAGTTTCCTAAAACGGAAACATCTCGAATTTGAGGGCCTGACTTCTAATATATACACCAAATCCCAAGTTTATTACAAATCTTCCAATCAAAATTTTGATCTAAACTGAGTAGTTAGAGCTTCGAAATTTCCAAAACGTGTATAGGTGGGGTGACAATGCAATACATTATATCTAAATATTATATCTATCTAAAAATTTAAGCTTTGAAAAGAAAAAATCTGCACTTACTCCTCAGGATTTTATTTACGAGTGTTCAAATATTGTATAAGAATTTTGGTGAACTCAAAAAATTCATTTTTTAATATTGTATTTCAACCTTGAAATATAATTTTAAAGTATTTTATGAAAAAAACCGCTGCTTAAGGAATCACTACTTCCACATCCAGATTTTTCATTCAAGTCACTTTAAAGGAAACATCTTGACTAGACCTGCACTCTAGTACGTGAAAATTATTGGTCATAGAATTTTAATAATATTTGGGGCAGATATTATAGAAAAGTTTGAGGCGTTGGTTCCACTATATACGATAAAAATTACGTTTCTAGTTTACCCTATTTATTTTCCCCTATTCACAACCTGCCACCTCCCACCCCTTCAATGGAATCATCTCAATTTGATGTCATTACAATACATAATAATTGACCTAACTGTCAAGTGAATATCTCAATTCTATGTTATCAATCCCATTAATAATGGAGCGGAGATGGCGGGTTTTGAAAAATATTAGAAAGAAATTCGAGACCTTGGTTTCTAGTATATACACCAAATCCCAAATTTCTGTACTTTTACCAGCTTGATTTACTTATTTTCCCCTATATACTCCTACTTAACCCCCAACACTTCAACGGAATCGTCACAAAATATAATCTAGTTCCAGATGTCGTTATAATATATACGTCTACCATGTTTCAAGTTAATATCTCAATTTTATTTTATCAACCCCATTAATATGGAGTAAGGGTGGTGGGTGGTTGAAAAATATTTTTTTTAAATCTGAGACCTTGGCTTCTAGGACATACACCGAATATCAAGTTTCTGTACTCTTACCAGCTCGCTTTACTTTTTTCCCTATTAACCTTCACTTACCCACTACTCCTTCAACGCAATCATGTCAAAATATAATTTAGTTTCAGATATCGTTATAATACATACGTGTACCAAATTTCAAGTGAAAATCTAAATTTAACTTTTTCAACTATTTTAAGAGAGTGGTGATGGTAGGGGATGGAAACTATTATAAAAAACCTGAGACCCTCGCTTCTAGTATATACACCAAGTTCCAAATTTCTGTAGTCTTACCAGCTTGCTCTATTTATTTTCCCCTATCTACCCCTATTTAACTTCCAACCCTTCAACGGAATCATCTCAAAATATAATCAAATTCCAAATGTCGTTATAATGCCTACGTGTACCAGATTTCAAGCGAATATCTCAATTTTATTTTATAAACTTCTTTAATAATGGAGTAGAAGTATTGGGGGGTTGAAAAATACTGTAAAAAAATCTAAGGCCGTGGTTTATAGTACATACACCGAATTTCAAGTTTTTGTACTCTTACCAGCTTGCTCTACTTATTTTGCCCTATTTACCCCTATTTAACCCCCAACCCTTCAACGGAATCGTCTCAAAATATAATATAGTTCCAGATGTCGTTATAATACATACGTGTACCAAATTTCAAGTGAGTATCTTAATTTTACTTTATCAACCCCTTTAATAATGGCGTGGGGTCGTGAGGGGTTGAAAAATATTATTAAAAAATCTGAGGTTTTGGCTTCTAGTACATGCACCGAATTTCAAGTTACTGTACAGCTACCAACTTGCTTTACTTATTTTCCCCTATTTACCCTTATTTAACCCCAACCCTTCAACGGAAACATCTCAAAATATAATCTAATTCCAAATGTCGTTATAATACATACGGGTACCAAATTTCAAGTGAATATCTCAATTTTATTTTACCAACCCCTTCAATAATGGAGTAGGGGTGGTGGGGGGTTATTAAAAAATCTGAAGCCTCAGCTTCTAGTACATGCACCGAATTTCAAGTTTCTGTACTCTTACCAGCTTGCTTTACTTATTTTCCATTATTTACCCCCATTTAACCCCCAACCCTTCAAAGTAATAATACCAAAATATAATCTAGTTCCAGATGTCATTATAATATATACGTTTACCAACCTTCAAGTGAATATCTCAATTTATTTTATCAACCCCTTTAATAATGGAGGATGGGGATGCAATATATTATAAAAAAGTTTGAGGCCTTTGCTGCTAGTACATACACCAAATTTTAAGTTTCTGTACTCTTACCAGCTTCCTTTACTT
Source organism: Stenurella melanura (assembly GCA_963583905.1). Taxonomy (NCBI): domain Eukaryota; kingdom Metazoa; phylum Arthropoda; class Insecta; order Coleoptera; family Cerambycidae; genus Stenurella; species Stenurella melanura. The sequence goes on from OY757309.1 coordinate 204,586,932, forward strand.
GTTTCCCCCTACTTACACCTATTTACCCCACAACCCTTCACCGCATATATTAAAAAAATAATCCAGATCCAGAACTCGTTATAATATGTACGTGTACAAAATTTCAAGTTAATATTTTAAACCGTTCCGAAGAAAACGTGCGGACAAAAAAGTTACAGACAGACAGACATACCGACAGACCGACAGACATAAATTTCTTTTTCGCTCAAATTTAAAATCTCGACGTATCATGACATTCTAACCCTATTTCAAGAAAAAAAAATAATTTGAAAACTTTTTTACGATTACTGTACTTCCAATCCACTACGTGGATGTGGAAGTAAAGGGGGTGGGGGGATGAAAAATATTTTAAAAAATGAGGCCTTGGCTTGTAGTAGATACATCAAATTTCAAGTTTCTGTACTCTTACCAGCTTGTCTTACATATTTCCCCCTATTTACCCCCCAACCCTTCACCGGATATCTTCAAAAAACAATCCTGTTCCAGATCTCGTTATAATATATGCGTGTACAAAATTTGAAGTCAATATCTTAAACCGTTCCGGAGAAAACGTGCGACAAAAAAAGTTACAGACAGACAGACAGAAATTTTTTTCTCGCTCAAATTTAAAATCTCGACGTTTCATGACATTCTAAACCCATTTCAAGGAAAAACATTTTTGATTTTTTTTTTGCGATTACTATACTTCCAATCCACTACGTGGATGTGGAAGTAATAAATATTAATGCGTCCATATAAATCGAATGTCAACGCATTTACGATCATTTCTCATGTTGCCAATGGCTGAAAACATCAGTTCTACATACAAATGTAATCTCAACTGACGTGGTATTTGAGCTTCATTGTCTATATATGAATGTCTACTATGTATGCCCATCTTTAAAGTGCGCTTGCGACACCGGGTGTATATCGGTAGCTGCGCTTCTTGGTTTTAACGCCATGGGAAGACGCACAAGCAACTTTATCATTAGGAGAACATGTATTGAAGGATTATTCAAATGCTTCGCTCATGTAGATTACATCTATTTTCACATTTTAGAACAGGCGGTATGGGAGCGTGAGTCTAGAATACATTTCAGACGCTGTTCTTTTGCTAAAATCTGTTCAGAAGATACCATCGATCATGAAAATCCATGTTACCAGACTGTAACCTGATATTGTTTAAAACAATTTTATTTATAACAAAACGAAATATTACATTTTTCAAACACTTTCTTAAATACTTTTTACCGATTTCCAACAACTCTTTTCTTGTAAAGTTGATATTTGTAATTGTATTAATTTTTTAAAACTGTGAAATCGTCAATTTTACTTCCACATCCACGTAGTGGATTGGTAGTATAGCAATCGTAAAAAAAATGTCCAAACTTTTTTTTCTTGACAGGTTTAGAATGTCATGAAACGTCGAGATTTTAAATTTGAGTGAAATTTTTTTTTTCTGTCTGTCTGTCGGTCTGTCTGTAACTTTTTGTAGGCACGTTTTCTCCGGAACGGTTTAAGAAATTGACTTGAAATTTTGTACACGTATATATTGTAACGAGATCTAGGAGTGGATTCTCTTTTGAACATATCCGGTGAAGGGTTGGGGGTAAATAGGGGGACATAAGTAAAACAAGCTGATAAGAGTACAAAAACTTGAAATTTGATGTATATGTACTAGAAGTCAAGGCTTCAATATTTTTTATGATATTTCCATCCCCCCACCACCCCCACTCCATTATTAAAGGGGTTGATAAAACAAAACTGAGAAATTAACTTGAAATTTGGTACGTATATATTATAATGAGATCTGGAACTAGATTATATTTTTGGATTATACCGTTGAAGCGTTGGGGGATAAAAAGGGTCAATAGGGGACAATAAGGAAAGCAAGCTGGTAAGAGTACAGAAACTTGTAATTCAGTGTATGTACTAGAAGCCAACACCTTTGACTTTTTTATAATATTTTTCAACCCCCCACCACCACCACTCCATTAATTAAGGGGTTGGTGAAATAAACTTGCCATATTCATTTTTTTTTCTTGAGATAGGTTTAGAATGTCATGAAACGTCGAGATTTTATTTTGAGCGAAAAAAAAAATCTAATTTCTTTTTCTCCGCACGTTTTCTCCGGAACGGTTTATGATATTCACTTGAAATTTTGTATACGTATACGTACACTATAACGAGATCTGGAACTGGATTGTTTTTTGAAGAAGGTGAAGGTGGGGAGTAAGTAGGGGTGAATAGGGTGAAATATGTAAACCAAGCTGGTAAAAGTACAGAAACTTGAAATTTGATGTACGTTCTAGAAGCCAAGGTTTCAAAATTTTGTATAATATATTTACATCCCGCCACCCCTCCCCCCACTCCATTATTAAAGGGATTGATAAAATGAAATTGAGATATTTACTTGAAATTTGGTACACGTATATATTATAATGACATCAGGAACTAGATTATATTGTGGGATTATTCTGATGAAGGGTTGGGGGTTAAATAGGGGTAAATAGGGTGAAATATGTAAAGTAAGCTGGTAAGAGTACAGAAACTTGAAATTTGATGTATATACTACAAGCCAAGGCCTCAAAAATTTTTATAATATTCTTCATCCCGCCACCCCACCCCCCATTAACTCCATTTTTAAAGGGGTTGATAAAATAAAATTGATATATTCACTTGAAATTGGATACACGTATATATTATAATGACATCATGAACTAGAATATATTTTGGGATTATTCTGAAGAAGGGTTGAGGGTTAAATAGGGGTAAATAGGGAAATATAAGTAAAGCAAGCTGGTAGGAGTACAGAAACTTGAAATTCGGTGTATGTACCAGAAGCCAAGGCCTCAGATTTCTTCATAATATATTTCAACCCCCCCACCAAATCTACTCCATTATTGAAGGGGTTGGTAAAATAAAATTGAAATATTCACTTGACATTTGGTACACATATGTATTTTAACAACATCTGGAACTAGATTATATTTTGAGATGATTCCGTTGAAGGCTTTGGGGTTAAAGAGGGGGAAATAAGTAACGCAAGTTGGTAAGAAAGAGGACAGTAACTTGAAATTCGGTGTATGTACTAGAAGCTAAGGCCTCAGATTTTTTATAATATTTTTCAACCCCCCACCACCCCTACTCCATTATTAAAGAGGAAAATAGAATAGAATTGAGATATTCATTTCGAATTTGGTACACGTATGTATTATAACGACATATGGAACTAGATTATATTTTGAGATGATTCCGTTGAAGGGTTGGGGGTTAAATGGGGGTAAATAGGGGAAAAATAAGTAAAGCAAGCTGGTAAGAGTACAGCAACTAGAAATGCGGTGTATATACTAGAAACCAAGGCATCAGATTTCTTTCTAATAATTTTCAAACCCCATCACCTCTGCTCCATTAATAATAATGGGAATGATAACATAAAATTGAGATATTTACTTGAAAGCTCGCACACGTATATATTATAATGACATCTAATTGAGATGATTCCATTGAAGGGGTGGGAGGTGGTATATTGTGAATAGGGGAAAATAAGTAGGGTACACTAGAAACTGCATTTTTAACGTATATGGTAGAAACCAACGTCTCAAACTTTTCTATGACCTCTGCCCCAAATATTATTAAAATTCTAATACATACTAGAGTGCAAATCTAGTCAAGATGTTTCCTTTAAAGTGACTTGGATGAGAAATCTGGATGTAGAAGTAGTGATTCCTTAAGCAGCGGTTTTCTATTTTTTGATGCTCTAAAAGTATAACGAAAAAATGTTTTTCTTTAAATAAATAATATAATTTTTCATATCTTTAAACCTTGCATATGAACTTCTAAAAAATGGATTTGACGACTTTAAATTTGATACATCGTAGAAAAATTCATGTGAAAATATTTCAGCGATCAATTTCCTACACGCTGAAATCCATACGACACCTTTTCTTCAACATGTATTTTTCGAAAACCATCGAAATTGGTCAAAAAATATTTTTAAAAATTGTTTCATTGAAAACATATTATATTTCCGTTTGTTATAAACAAAATTGTTTTAAACAATGTCAGACCAGGTTACCGTCTGGTAACACGAATTTTCATAATCGGTAGTGTCGCTGATTCCAGCAATAGAAAATGTGTCCGAAATATATTCGATACTCATGCGCCAGTACCGCGCGCGGTGTGTGTGTGTGGGTGTGTGTAGGGCATGGCTGGGGGTGATTTTAAAAAAATATATTAACTAGCTAAATTTAGGTAAATTTAAAAAAAAACATATATTTTTAGATAATTTAACGAGAACTAACAACTTTTAACTCTTATATAATTATCGAAAAAATGAGTATTTTCCGAGATATGGAGGTTCGAATTTTTCGAAAACGGAGGGAGGGTGAACAGAAAGTGTGAGAAAAAATCTAGAAAAATTCTAGTGAATGTATTATCAAAACACAAGATATATTTTTCTCTATGACTTTTTCCTGAAGTGCACTCTGTACAAGTTTTTCCAGAGAAACTCGAAAATAAGGTCCTTATTAGAAAATGGATAATCTCGTAACCTATGAAATTTAAAAATCTCGAAAAATTTTTTGCAATCTTAAGGTATGGGGATTATTTTAAAGTGGGTCTTATATTTTAGCAACAAAGTGCAAACGGGGTGACACGATAGAAGCAGCTTATTACTCTACTATACATTTTAATTTTGATAAAAATACGTGAAATACATTTAACTCAAAAATCGTTGGTAAGAATATTTTCCGTCATATATTTAGTGTAATATATTTGAGTATAAGTCTTATCTAAAAGTTTGACTATATAACATATAACTATGAAACTAGACTTCTTTATCTTCCAGGGAACATTTTATGGAGCTATTGTCGTAAAACAAATATAACTAGAGCGCTATATTCAAATACTCCTTTGGTTTTTTTTAAATTCAACATTGTATAAATAATACATCGCTAATGTTCGTTACGAAATATTTATTTTAGAATGTTATTTTTATTACCATAACCTAAAATTCCAGTCGCTCATCCTGTTTCATCTAGAAGCACTTTATTTGAGAGTATTTGAAAACCCTTCAAACGAAAACTGTAAAGTATATTTTCTATTCTATGATTTCTAATAAAATGTAACAACGTTAATACAAGCATCATTTGGAACTACAAAATTATTTTCTGTTCCCTCACATCATAATCAAAGCAAATGTATCAGGTAGCTTGAGAAAAAAGTTAAATCTAATTCATCAATTTTAAGGAGAAATCCCGTCTTCGAAATGGTATAAATTAAAAAATTAATACTGACGTAAAATCATTAGATATAACTGACATACTGTTGTCAGAAATAAAATGTGCTCCCATAACGACTGTCACGCAGTTGGACGAAGCTACACTGTGCCACCCAAATAGGTGTACAGGTCATCAAGTTAACGTTATCCAAAACTTTTTTAAATATTCATCTTGAAATTTTCTATCAGATTCGGATTTTTTAATTTTAGCCATAAGTTCTCATAATTTTGATTTATAATAGGACAGCATTAAACAGAAAGGAACCAACACACTCAGCTAAAATCAAGAAACAAGCTTGCAAAGAAAGGTTTTGCATCTTAATTATAATATTGAAACTACACCATTAAATTCTTATATGGAAAATGAGTTGGACTTTTTCAGCTGAACACACATTACGATATTCTACATTTAAATAAATTAAGAAACAAATTTTTTAAATTTTGTGGGTTGGTTTTTTAAATTTTGTGGGTTGGCTCCTTTCTGTTTAATGCCGTCCAATTGAGTTGTTACTAAAAAATATCGTTTTCTTCAATTCACAAATGTATAAAGATTCGCACACTCTTAGTTCTAAATCTTACTTTATAAATACATAATCGATCCACCAAAATAGATTTTTCATTTTCTGTTTTTATTCTTGAAAGCTGCCAAAAGTGAAAACTTTGTATAAATATCAAGTATGGAACTAAAAAGTTTTAAAACGTTGTATATATCTTCTATGAAAATTCACATTATTCTTAAAATTACGAGCGGCACGTACATTTTTTAATTTGACAGCACTTTTGGCAGCTGTCAATATTAACAAAAAGGAAACGAAAAATCTACTTTGGCAGATCGATTATATATTTGTAATGTAACGTTTTAAAATCACAATTGTGCGAATTTTTATATATTTGTAACCCGTAGGCTGATTCTAATTGGAAAAAATGATATTTTTGCTAAAGACCCAATTTTAGATAAACATTTTAAAAAACATAGCTAAAATAAAAAATCCGGCTCGACAGACTGATGAATAATTTCAAAACGAACATTTTAAAATGACAAAGTTTCTGATAATATTAACTTGAAAATCTGTAGGCTGATTTGGGTGGCACAGTGGGGTTTCGTAGCACTACGAGTCGAGTGGTAAATATCTTTCTCTATAAAAGTGAATTATTTATTATTTGTTTGCTTATAGTAATGAAACATATTCTTTATAGGATTTTTCAAACAGTGGAAAGAAAAGCTATCTATGAGAACTAAAGGAAAAACTATATATATATATAAATATTAATAAAATCTTTGCATTCTTTCGATAACCTGACTTCTGGTTATGCTACCAAGTGGTAGCATAACCAGAAGTCAGGTTATCGAAAGATGGCAAAGATTTCATTAATATTTATATATATAGTTTTTCCTTTAGTTCTCATAGATAGCTTTTCTTTCCACTGTTTGCAAAATCCTATAAAGAATATGTTTCATCGTTCTCTATACATATGTGGGTATTGAATCGAAACAGTTTTCTCCACAGAAAAAAATATTTAGAAAAATAATTACAGTGCGTATCGAGTAAAGAGATGATTTATTTTCAAGAGCTATTTAATTCAAAAAAGCATAAAAATAATGTAGACATGATCTTTATCACATCAACACGTAATTTTAATTTTACGTATTCTTTACCCTATAACGCTAGTACGGACCTGGAACGGTGATCCAAGTTCCGATCACTAGTTATCAACCATAAAACCATAATACATATCTCATACACCAGTTATCAAACGATGAAAGAGCTACATAGCTCCTGCCCTATTATAATTTAAACATTTTTCGATGAAACCAATATTAACAAAATATTTAGCATATTTTGTTAATATTGAACTTTCAATCCACCCTATGTAAAATCCTCGAATGCTGCTAACTTTGACCCACATATTTTAAATATATACGTCTGAACAAACTCACTAATTCAGCATTTGTGTAAAGTAAATAGTGCCTGAATTCAAAACGAGGCGAAAATTTTCCGATGCAAAATGTCTAGAAACCTTAACTTTACCGCAGTATTAAAATATATATAATTCACACATCTTCTGCCTTGAAAGAATTTATTAAAAGGCGATTCAGAAAATCAACATAAATTTTCAGAAGCCACTTTACATATAAACTGTATCCTTTTATTTAATAAAAGTGGTAAATAATAATTTAATAAAAATCTAAAACAAAGCAAATCAACTTTTTCGCAAAGTTACCATGTACGCAACATAGAAATTCAGGTTATCCTTGCAAAGTTTGCGGCAAAGCGATATAATAATATAATAAATGTGGTAAGATTGACCGAGCGCCAGAGAAGTTTTTCATCAAAATGGGGCAGAAGGTTGTAGTTTTTCTCTATCGCAAGGTTTTATGATTCTGAATAAGTACCTAAGTTGGCGAATAAAATTCACTTCCGCTTAATTTTTTACAGCCAAAACGAATTTTGAAAAAAACCTGTTTCTTTGCGATAACTTTATTCCTACAAGACAGAGAAAAAGATTCAAATAAAAGTTGTAGACAATGAAACGATCTACCGACCTGTCAAAATCGTGAAGTATAACCTTAAAACTAAAGAAACCAACGAAACCAACTTACTTCTTTAATTCCAAAATTCTATTCAAAATTTAGCTAAAGTATTGTCTAAATGTTATTTGTGGCATTATCTTAATTTTTTTCCTTCTTCAATTCTTGGGGACTTCCTGCCACATGTATGTTTTCTTTTTAAGCGGTTCTCGGGGAATCTACAAAATATCACAATTAACCAGTATTTTACTGGTAAATAACCTCTACGCCTGTGACTTTTACCTCAAAGGATCAGTTAAAGGTTGCTTTTTTTTAAATAAACAACACAAATAAGTATAAAAACTTGAAATTAAATATTTCGCCGACGTTTTGGAAATCTATTCTGTTTCCTTTTTCAAGGCTTTTTTTGAAAAATCTTTTTTGCTGTGTATGATAAATACACAGCTCTAAGAATATTTGTTATATTCAATATCCATAGATACTTACTATTTACATAGAACTGTTAATATAGCTAACAGTTTTTTTTAGTTTTTGTACAATGTTAAGTTTGTGAAGTTCTTCTTTTAACATTGGCAACCAAGTTGTACAGACATCTACGGAACAATTCGACACGCATCTATCCACATTCAATAATATTATCGCGAATTCTTTAATTTTTCTTTTTTTTTGCTATCTGCCTCTTTTGTTAAAATTTTTGCCGAGTCTCAGTTTATTCTATGTCCGTTCTCCCAAGCGTGTTCGCAGATCTTGGAACTCTGAATTTCATTTTTTTCTGATATAATCTTTATGTTCGCCCAATCTTACACTAAATGGTCTGGATGACTCACCCACGTACCTATTGTTTATTGCACTCACACGGAATACTATAAATACAGTTTTTTGGATTTTGCTCGTGGTTCTTCGGTTTCGTCTTTGTCAGAATAGATCTTAAAGTGTTGTTTGTTAATAATCCTCATACATAGGGAATTAACGCTGTGTAACGTTTTTCAGCCTTTTGTCTTACCTGATTGTTATTTTCAATATTTATGAAAGTTTTATCGACAAAACACCCAGGGCATTGGTTACTTATAAGAGCTTCCTTTATAAACCGCTTCTCATTGTTTAGTATTCAAAATTATATAAGAAAAAATGAAATTCAGAGGTCCAAGATCTGCGAACACGCTCGGGAAAATGGACACAGAATAAACTGAGCCTCGGCAAAAATTTTAACAAAAGAGGCAGATAGCAAAAAAAGAAAAATTAAAGAATCCGCGATAACATTATTGAATGAAGATAGATGCGTGTCGAATTGTTCCGTAGATGTCTGTACAACTTGGTTGCCAATGTTGAAAGAAGAACTACATAAACTTAACATTGTTTAAAAACTAAAAAAACTCTTAACTATATCAACAGCCCTATGTAAATAGTAAGTATCTATGGCTATTGAATATAACAAACATTCTTAGAGCTGTGTATTTATCATACACAGCAAAAAAGATTTTTCAAAACAGCCTTGAAAAGGGAAACAGAATAGATTTCCAAAACGTTGGCGAAATATTTAATTTCAAGTTTTTATACTTATTTATGTTGTTTATTTAAAAAAAAGCAACCTTTAACTGATCCTTTGACGTAAAAGTCACAGGCGTAGAGGTTATTTACCAGTAATATGCTGGTTAATTGTGATATTTCGTAGATTCCCCGAGCACCGCTTAAAAAGAAAACATACATGTAGCAGGAAGTCCCAAAGAATTGAAGAAGGAAAAAAATTTGCTAAAGTGTCTTCGAGAATATGGTCGATTTTGAAAATATGAATTTTTGCGTGACTTAATCACAAAAAAGTGAAAATGAATAAAATCGCTATAACTTGGGTTTGTTTCTATATATGCATTTTAAGCAAAAAAAAATATATATATATTCTGAGCTTTTTAACACTTTCTTTTCATTTTGAAAATTTTTAAACTGGTCTACACTTCATATTTTTTTCAAAATTTACTTCCTTTCCAGTGATTTATTTTTGATGAAATAAATATTTCAATCTTTCAATTTTTTTAAACTGATCAGTAGAGCCAGTGATATCGATATTTTTTAAAAATGATAATTTTGTTTCGAACATTATTTAATTTTATCTACTAGAAGATTTTTTAAAAATTATCTTCCTATCGTAAATCTTTTAAAAATATATACAATTGAGCGTAATTGTCCGTTGGCTCGCTTCTTCAATTAGTATTAAAATAACTTCTGGTTTATATACATTCACTGATAGATACATGGATGTCAGGAAATTAAAAATTTCTTTCTAGAGGAAAAAAGTTAAAAAATGTTTTAAACTGAATTAGGCATCAAAATGTCATTTAACTTTTTGTCTCCATGGGTTAATTCTCAATAATTTCGGTATCTCGGGCTTTATTGTTCGGACATTAAAAATCCAAACATATTTGTCGGAAACGCCTATAAGCACATAATTCACTAAGGTCAAGAGAACATTGTTAGCAGATACCTATGGGCTTGTTTGGCATTTTTTAAAATTTCATAAATAGAAAGTGCAAGTATAAAATAATCTCTGCAAAAATCAGAATCTTATTCGCACTCGGCGATCTCAATAGACGTGATGCTCCTTAGTTGTTATAATTATAAGTGTTTTCGAAGTATTGTTTGTTTCACTTACTTCTTGACAGTAGGAGAGTACAATTTGGTGAAATGACAAAAAATTTCAATTTTATCTCGCTCCCGTCGGGACGAATTTTCGATTTTGACCCTGCAATTTATGATTAGGATTCATCGCCGACCTTCTCCTTTCCGTAGAGACATAGAACGAACTTCCACTCGACGTATTTATTTAGTTACCAGCGTTTGAAAATTCCATGTTTTTCGACTTTTCAGGTTAAATTTTAAAGTTTCCAGAAAGCCACTTTTCTTACGTCACTGGCTTATAGTGACGTCACAAATGAGCGCTCGGTTTTTGCAACTATTACTAATTTCAACTCTTGATAACTCGAAAACGGAAAAAGTTAATAATACGAAATTTTAAGTGCATAATGAGAATATCGAGTACTATATGAAAAAGTATAAAAACCATATAAAAAGAATATCACGAAACAAGCCCATTGCGTTAAGGTAAATATTTCCATATATGATCATGTGAAACAGATGACGCCTGGAGTACCCTGGGAGAGAAACTCCCTCCCCGGTGGGCAGAACAAAACCCCTGAGAGTTCTGAAGATGAGTATTCTATACAGGGTGATTCACGTAGGCCATTCATTAGAAGTTTTTCAACTTGCAGTTGGATTAGAAACTTGAAATTTGGTATGCAGCCATAATCGATCATGCCCGTTCTATCTAAAATATTTTCAGTCCTCCAACTATACAGGGTGTACCAAGAATTGGTACCAACTTTCTTATTTTAAATGGAAACCTATATTTTTCTTTACATGGTTCGATTGGTCTTCTAATTCTGAGTTTAGAGGACCTAAGTTATGTTAACTTATCTATTACAATTTTTGACATATGTCCAATTTTTTGAAAAAAATTGCCGCTGTAGTAGTTTACGAACAAATTTGTATCTCGCAAACCTTTCAAAATTATGAAACCAAATTGTGTGTGAAGCAGTTAGCTGGAAGTCCAGGCTAACTTTTGATGTCCCATCGGTGGTCCCATTTTGTACCATATGGGCGCAGTCGATTTTCAAATGTCGCAATCAAAAATTGTCAAAAAGTCAATTTTTTCAAACGGCACCTACTATTTTTTTTCACACCATTCAAAAGAAAATTAAATTTTAGGGTGAGTTACTTAAGCATTCCCTATACCTAACTTCACCCCATATCGAGTTATTCAATAAAAATCAAAAAATACCTATCTTGCCGAGAGATTCCTTACTTCATCAAGTATGCCATGGAAACAAAAGACAGTTTAATAATTTTTAAAGAAAAATATGGATTCTTATTTAATTACACACAACACCAACAAATTATTATTAACGAACAAGAACAATGTTGACGAAATTCTGACGTAAATGTTCAATGTGACCACCATATTTTTGTTCAAATATTCTATTATTCTACTTTCAACAGATTGCGTAGCACATCTTTGCGCCTACCATTTCTGACGCCAGAAATCAATGCAAAATTGAATTTTAGGGCCAGTTTTATTAACATTGTGTATGTCTATCTACAGTCGTTTTTGAGTTATTGGCATTTTTTGAAAAAATATAGTTTTTTTTCTCAAGGGTAGTAGGTTTTGGAAACAATCATTTCATTTTAATTTTTATTCAAAAATCGTATTGCAATAATAAATAATAACAACAAAATAACAACAAATAAACAGATTAACAAAATAATTATTTCAATACAAATGCTCAATGTGTGCACCGTTTTTACTGACAGAATTTCGTCAACATTGTTCTTGTTCGTTAATAATAATTTGTTGACGTTGTGTGTAATTAAATAAGAATCCATATTTTTCTTTAAAAATTATTACAACTGTCTTTTGTTTCCATGGCATACTTGATGAAGTAAGGAATTTCTCGGCAAGATAAGGTATTTCTTGATTTTTATTGAATAACTCGATATGGGGTGAAGTTAGGTATAGGGGATGTTTAAGAATGGGACCACCGATGTGACATCAAGAGTTAGCCTGGACTTCCAGCTAACTGCTTCACAAATTTGGTTTCATAATTTTGAAAGGTTTGCGAGATACAAATTTGTTCGTAAACTACTACAGCGGAAAATTTTTTTCAAAAAATTAGACATATGTCAAAAATTGTAATAGATAAGTTAATATAACTTAGGCTCTCTAAACTCAGAATTAGAAAACCAATCGAACCATGTAAAGAAAAATGTAGATTTCCATTTAAAATAAGAAAGTTGGTACCAATTTTTGGCACACTCTGTATAGTTGGAGGACTGAAAATATTTTAGATAGAACGGGCATGATCGATTATGGCTGCATACCAAATTTCAAGTTTCTAATCCAACTGCAAGTTGAAAAACTTCTAATGAATGGCCTACGTGAATCACCCTGTATATAACGTTTTTATAGAGTGGTTGAAACAGCGGGACTAGTGGTAGCGGACTGTTAGCTCCTAGTATTTTATGCTGTTGTTAGCATTGGGAAAATTTTCAAAGTGAAAGAAGAAGGTTAAAAATGAAAATATATATATTTTCTATACAGATTTTGAATCTAAAGATAAAAATCTACAATTTGAGCCTAATAATGTCTATACTGATGTTAGATCCCAAAAATTATATCGATTTTCTCAATTTTCTCTCAGTCACGAACAAGATAATATTGTTAATATCGGTCCACATCTCACCTACTTTTAGCTCGAATTGATTAAATTTTCTTTTCTCTCCGAAGAGGTTTTTGGGTTTAAAAGGCTAAAAGACTTTATGTTTTTTAATTTTGAGATTGTTTTAATGTTTTGATATCAATCCAACCGCTAGATAACTTTATTGCCATAACTTTTATCTGAAACAACTTTCAAGAAAATGAGTAATTGCGAAAAAAACTGTTTTTCAAAGTTCTCGTGGATTAAAAAAAAAACAAGCTGAAGAGATTTGTATTCGCCAATCTAGGTACTTATTCAGGATCATAAAATCTAACGATTAAACACACAGCAACCTTTTACATCAGTTTGACCCATTTTGATATTTTTTCGTCGCTGACATTTTGGTCTAAAAGTATATATCATCAAATTACTCACCATTTTGCTTTCATAGGGTCGACGTCCGTGATAACTCGAATTATGTACAGGATACATGTGAGCAATTTAAAAAATAGATTGGCTATACGTATTCTAAGACCTGAAACAAAAAGAAAAAGTATGAAGTAGTTGCATTTTTATATTTACATAGTATCATTCCGGACTAGGTACAAATGTCTTTATCTCAAATTATTACAGTGCCTAATATTGAAAATCAATATTTTTATATAGAGATATTCTTTTTTTTATTGATCATACATTATTTTTTCGACTGTGTGAGAAATCTTATGAAAAAAAAATCAGCTGTTAGGTAATAAGGCAAATTTTCCGGGTGACTAAATGAAACATTATTTGAAAATTATCCGTAACCTTTTTTTTCAAAATAGTTCATATTTTCATGGCAACAAATCTATAACTTTTGACATGGAAATGTCTAAAACCCTTCCCTGACATCAAGCCTAATTTACAAAAGTTTAATAGAAACCGCTTTCGGTTAATAAAAGATGTAATAATATTTGTATAATAAAGACAGCAGACGTCTTTACAGATACTTTGGATTTGTTTTCCTAGTTGGATTCGCTTTGTTATCTGACAGCATCACACCACTATTCAGTGGCTCATATAGCATATATTCATGCTAACACGTTATCCATATCATATGCTCTCGTTTGAAATAGTCGACGAGTTAGACATTGTACGCAATTTATTCAGCAGCAATTATGCGTCCCCGGCGGCGCGGCGGCTAGACGAGATGAGAAAATTTATTGACAACTTTAAAAAATACATTGCATGAAAAATTAGACGAATTGGCAAAGATCAACGAAAGCGGGAATGATAGAGAACGTATTGCAACACTCTAGACGAGAACAGAACAGAAAATACAGTAAAGAAGGTAGGTACGGTCGTTAGATTATTAGCACAGGGAGGAGTTAGGGAAGAAAACGGAAACAAACGATCGACGATATGTGCATGCCTAGTCAAGATACTATGCAAGGTCGGGCCTAGAAATTTTATGGTCTTCGAGATTATTCTTCGTAAAGGTTTTTCTTCGTATTTAGGCTTAACGTCAGCAATATTACTGCCAGCATCTCTTAATTATCCCACAAAAGTAGTTATCATCAAAATTTCGTATTCACTATTGATAATTTTTAATTGTTCATGTTCTTATTTTGATTTTGTGATATCAATCATGGGCCATTACAAATATTGAACTAAAACTGTAGTCAATAACATATTAGGTATACCGGGTGAGTCACGAATTGCGCTCACCCCGATATTTCCTAAAATATTTGGAATAGAAAATTGAAATTTGGAGGCCTTATTACACGACTAAAATGTCATCTTTTCAATAAAATATCAAGTTTGGTGCACATCCGGTTTGACCGGAAATGCCCACAACTTTCGATTTTTAAATGGAACACCCTATATATTTTTACATTTTTGGAATCTAGAGGAAATTTTGAATACAATACATTCATTTTGGTCACTTTTTGATAAACATTAATAATTTTATTCTATTTCTGAATCCAGAGTGCTGTGATGTGTGGTGTATTTTAGTTTGTGTGCTACGTTACTGTAAAATTAAAAAGAGCAATATGATTGCATTACTTAATTCTCTAGAGGCGTTTAAAATGTTTAAATGTGATTTTTACCCACTAACTCGGTTTTTTTAAATGGGAATTTAATCGTTCACCAACATTTTTAAATACCTCATTTTCATACGAATCTAATGATACCAAAATTTTGAAAATCCGCTCAGAAATATTTGAGATTTCAGCCAAAATACAATGCAACCAAGCTTTTAGAAACATGCGGCTAATAGATAATATATTAGTGGGCTTTGGAAACTAAAATGGCACATTTCTGTGTAAATCTGGTAACCTAATAACATTGGAAAAATCATAGTAGCCATTGAATGTAATAAAACAATATCAGCTGTCAGACAGACTCGTGTAGTTATAGGCAATCTTGAGCTATCAAACATTTAATAAATCGTGACTCACCCGGTATATTGTTCTCTAGCTTCCTAAATATCCCAAAAAAAAAATTAATTCTTAAATCCCTTTGGTTTAAAAAAAACTTTTAAATATTTTCCAATTGCTTCCACAAATTTCTACTTCATACTTTCCTATCATCGTGGCTAGTAAAAAGTAACCAGGCAGTTTTACGTCGTAGTCTAAATACGAAACCTGAATTTGGGATAATTTCTAAATGGAAAGCCTATAACGGATTAGCTTTGAACTTGGTGTCTTTTAGATATAGACAAATAGTAATCCCAACAAATAAAATAAAAATAAGATTTACTTGGCATAAATTTCTTTTTTTGTTTTTAGATAAACTGTAATCGTTTCTCACTACCTGTAACTCCTAAACTTCGATTAAAATATTTCAGTGATTATCGATATTGCATTTCGTATAATATGCTAGCATATTAGTCAAATATAAATATGTACACTATTTTCTAAGAGCTTTGCAGAGGATTTCTACTAATTCTCTACCATACTTATATAAGTGAATAAATCGACATTTTCTTCCCTCGCATCAGATCCTGTACTGAAAAGTTTTAATAAGTTTACTTTGAACAGGTTTTAACCTTTTTAGAAATTCTAGAGCACGTCATATTATATCAAATAATTTAGCCACGTTAGCATTCGAAATATCATTTAAATAAGTATCAAGAGAAACTCTAGGGATTTATGTACCTTGAGGTAAGTCGGCTAGTTGATTAATGTCAGGATTCACAACTATTTAAATTAGATGTACTATGAATTATTCATCATCTTTGCATATGGTCTCCAAGCATACTATATAAAACAGTATCTCTTCAGATAACGAGATCGAACACGGCTTAAATCTGGATGTGGAAGTAGTGATTCCTTAGGCACCGGTTTTTTATAATTTTTTTTTGTCATTTTCATTCAAACTGACCGAAATTTCTAAGGTACATAGGTATCAAGTTAATAATATTTTAAATACAATATCGAATATTAATACTTATTGTGCTTATTGTTTCATTATATACATCTATGTCTATAATGCATCATAAGATAATTAATGCACGCAACTTGCATACCACGCGCAATGCGACAGTATTGTTGTGGTTTACCGTACAAAGCGAGATAATATGGTTTGTTATATTCCCATTGTACAGGTTCTTGGTAAGTAAATTACTACTCAACCCTTGACAGTAGCTAGTAATAGCTGCTGAAATATATCGTGATGTTATTAGCATCCTCGATTAATAGATGCATTTCATGTGTAATACTTAATTAAATGACAAATTCAGGATGAGTGTTTTCAAGATAAACATATCAATTAATAGCTACAGTGTGAGAGCTGGTGAGCGAATTGTTTAAAATAATTTATACAAGTTGAAATTATGGCCCGCACAGCACAATTGGGATATCAAATTAAAGTACCTGGATATTCCAATACGTAATTTAAATTCAAAAATGGATGCACCTTTTAGGATGTCCTATTTTGGGATATCCTCAAGACAGCCCATTTTAGTGTGTTCCAGGTTATCCTTCTAAAGCAGGACAATGTCGGTCTTGTAGGAATATTATTTTGACACTAACTGTGGACTGACCTCGAGATTAACAGCAGATATCCGATGAAGAGCTCTTTAATATAGTTCTCTAATATAATCAAATAAGGTGCCACTTCAATTTCCGGCGTACCAAATCAAGTGCTACAAATAGTGTAAACTAAACACAAAACAGCTACCACTGATATAAGTCTTTATTTGTCTGTGCCAAATACCAATTATTGTGAGTGACTACAGCAAAAATTTGTGACTGCAAGCCATCTTGTTTTATTCATTTAGTTACAAGCGTTTTTTATTCCGGATTATGAAAAATAAGTACAAACGGTCTGGAAACACAACACAACAAATACAACTTCATATTAGGATAAACTATATGATTATGTGATTGATGATATAATAAACTGTTGATATCGTGCTCGAAGCGCAAATTCCAAAGGAAATTTTATAGAAAACTTACACAATTTAACAAAAATTCTGACTCACTCCCCTATTTTCAATGACGTACAGTCGCCAAAAAAACTACAAAATGAAATTTGACTCAAGACTCGGTTTGGGGAGAAAATGTAAATCAGATTAAAGTGCTGTTAAGTCTGACGATGAACCTGATGAAATTGAATTTAAAGATGACATGAAGGTGTAATTTGTCATTTTAAAAGTATCTATGTCAAGCAACTAGAGATGAAAATAGATAAGTACATTTCCGTTTAGATCAATTGATTGAAAATAGATGTTTTTTCACAGCTAAGAAAGATATCGATCATCTAGGTAGGTAAGCCCGGACTGAAATGAACCTCCGATTTTTTTTTAATGCATACCGCTTGAAATTTTAACACATTTTATACGTTTATACGTGATTAAAGAAATTGGCAGGAATCATGGTTAGGTTTGATTTATAGACAGATGATTGCAAAGTTGCACTGTTAGGGGTGGTTTTATGTTCTCTTTTCCTGCCTGTAATATTTACAGCATCTATAAAAGTAATAAACGTTAATTATAGTCAATCAATTTGTAATTGGATTAAGTAATGTCAGCAAAATTTAATTCTGGTCAATTCTTTCGATAATTAGATGTAATTAGTTTCAAAATGAAGTGATTTCAATAGTTTTAAAAGGATTTTCAAAAGTTTTTCTGAAGCATATTTAATAACTTTCGGTTCCAGTTCCATGATTTCATTCCGGTGAAAATATTTTTAAAACAAAACACTTATGGTAGGCATATTACATCAAATGGCAGACCATACGATTCAAAATGTGTAAACAATGTTCAGGTTCAAGACGTCTGCTGTCTATACTGGACCAAATTGTCCGCATTTTTTTTTCAAAGTCCCTTGCAGAATCTGCTGTTAATTTTGATAGGGACGCATTGAAGCATCGATTCTGCTTCAGTCGTATAGATGACGTTGCTTCGGCCGAAGCATGCATCAAGAAAATACTTAAAACTGATAAATTAGCTAGGCGCGGTTGGAATATATAGCCCATTCGTCAGGGGTATTAAGGCGTCACTAAATGTTATATGGCTAAGTATTTTATTTGTGTGTAGAATAATAAATAGTTTGCAGCAGTACGGCGCGCAAAGCGTGCGCGGTCTCGGACGCGCTACATTAAATTCGTTGTAACTTTTGAACTAAATAATGAAGTTGACCTCAACAAAGCTTAAATGAAAGAAGAAGCATGTGACTATTGAATTATTATATTTTCAAATATAGAAATGAATGTATGTAGATATAGTATATATTACATGAAGTCGAAACATAAAGAGATTACTGATTAAATTTGTAAAAGCTCTATACCATTTGTACAATTTTTGAGGTATAAACCTTGAACTTTCATATATTACTCTAGAAGTAATGTATGAAAAGATCCGATGAGTGAAAAAAAAAGATGTACACTCCCAAAATTTCAAAATTTTGAGAAAGTGATAAAATTTGATATATATAACTAACTTTAACTACCTATTTCTCTGGCTTAAATCGCGTTATCAGATTTCTGTAGTAATGGGCTTGTTCGGCTTTTTTTTTTTTATTTCATAAATCGAAAGTGCAAGTATAAATTAATGGATCTGCAAAAAATCAGAATCTTGTTCGCACGTTTAGTATCTTAAAAACTATTAAAAATTTCCATCTCGCGAAAATGGGGCGTGGCCAGGCGCTACGTCACTATACGCATAGACTCGGCGATCTCAATAGACTTGATGCTCCTTATTGGTTATAATTATAAGTGTTTTCGAAGTATTGTTTGTTTTGCTTACTACTTGACAGTAGGGGAGTACAATTTGGTGAAATGTCAAAAAATTACAATTTTCTCTCGCTCCTGCCAGAACGAATTTTCAATTTCGACCCTGCAATTTACGATTATAATTCATCGCCAACCTTCTCCTTTCCGTAGACACATAGAACGAACTTCCACTCGACGTATTTATTTAGTTACCAGCGTTTAAAGATTCCATGTTTTTCGACATTTCAGGTTAGAAAGAAAGCCATTTTTCTTACGTCACTTGCGTATAGTGACGTCACAAATAAGCGCTCGGTTTTTGCAACTATTACTAATTTCAACTCCTTATATCTCGAGAACGGAAAAAGTTAATAATACGAAATTTTAAGTGTATAATGAGAATATCGAGTACTACATGAAAAAGTATAAAAACCATATAAAAAGAATATCATGGAACAAGCCCATAGTGTAACCTTCTTTATTTAAAAAAAAATAAAAGGCAATTTTTTCTTTTCTCCAAAATTCGTGAAACTAGGCGTAAAATAAACTTTAATAACTTTTACTGAAAACATTATTTAGCATACCTATCTATCGGATCTTCTTATACATTACTTCAAGAGTAATATGTGCCAGTTTCAGGTTAATAACTCAAAAATTGTAAAAATACACTTCGCGCGCCGTACTTGTGTGCGTTAAACAAAAAAAATTTGGAGCCTACATTTTTTAGAGTACAAAAAAACTTCGCCCTGCCAATAGTTTAAAATATATTTTTTTTCTATTCGAGTTGTTGTCCAAAAACCGAATTTCGGACAATATTTTCGATGTTTTTTTGGGGTCGCCGGTACTTTACAGCTATAAACTTTTTTTACCGTATTCTACACCAACAGAAATACTTATTCTGAACAATTCAGCCATATAACATTTAGTGACCGGATTTTATCAACTCTGACAACTGGGCTCATATGTCACATTTCATATTCAATCATTCATTAAAAGAACTAATAATCAGGTGGATTGATGGAAGGAGAAGAAAAATGTTTTTTCTCTTTTATGTGAAAAGTATAAAATTTCTTTCGCTTGCAGCCTCAAGTGTGTAAGCGAGAGGTCTTTTTCAAACCTGGAAATATTTATAAAGACAGTAGAACCCGAATGCTTTTTGAAAATGCAGAGAATCTACTTTTCCTCCACCATAGCCTGCCCCCCTTTTGAATTTTGAATATTAAACGACATAATGTTCATCTAATATCGTTTTTCTAGCTTCTTTTAAATCATGTAAATACTTTTTTCCTTTGTTGTCACAGTTTCAATGATTTTAAAATTAAATGTTTTTATTGTTAATATATTATACTAATACATTATAATGTGCATCATTTAATTATTTTAATTGATCCATTTTTGTGTTTATAAAATGGTGAATAAAGTACTTTTGTTTAAAAGTGAATTTTTTGTATTAGTTTTTTCGTTTTTGGCAAATAAGTATATTTATCTAAATGTGGTTTCTAATTTTACGTGTTATTTTTGTGTTTAAGTGGTTCGTATGTACTTTATAAATATTTGATATGCTCGTTAGCTGTATCTGTTGTTTCTCATATATTATTCTTGAGGATGTTCCTTTTTCGTTATATTCGCTATCCGTTCGAAGCAGAAAAAACCCACTTCGGTGCATCTCTGGATTTTAAAAAAATCAGCTTTTATGCATTAAGTCGGCACAAGGTAGATACATTAAAACTTTAGAATTAAATTGCTGACAACGAGCCCACCGGCAAATAATATTATACTTATTATTATACTTTCAATTAGGTCTGCCTCGATCGTTAAGTCACTTATATGTTCACCATCGCCCTAACTATTACCTACCCATTGAATTATTCAACATCCATTTTATAATGACTCAATTAAATTCAATCATGATTAAAAATTGCACTTGCATATTTTTCATTTAATTGGCAAATAGCACATTGTTGCTATCATAGGATTAAATAATAAAATCCTAAAGAAAATTAAAGTACTTCAGATATTACAGAAGATACTATTTTCTTGCTGATAATCTTATTAAGTCCAGAAAGTATAAACATACCTTGGTGTAGAGTTGGGCAAATGGCGAACATAAATTTAGAAGAAATGAAACATTTTATCGTTCCTAGGTACATAAAAGAAGTTATGGCTCACGGTGAACACACAGTAAAACCAGACAAATACTCCATCGCGTACTTCTTTCACCTAGAAACTGCACTGAGATACGAGTTTTTTTAATACTCATATGTACAGTAAACATCATTAGAATTAGAATTTTGAAACGCAGAACTATTAAAATGTCTCTTAAAATCGGGTGTAAATTTTGCGATAAGAGAATACAGAATAATGTGTAGCCTAAATCAACCAGCGAAGTGAGGAAATGTGGCGGAAAAATTAGGAAAAAGTCGGAAATTTGTACCGTTTTCTATTTGCACGCCTCAAATAACATGCAATAATATAGTTATTAAACATGGACGAATAGGAAGATAGACAGATGGCATGACATGTTGATACTCTCGAGACGTATAGATAAATAGATAGATTTTATTGGTCATAAAATGAACCGTGATGCTTTGACACGTCAAATAGTACAATAAATACAACAAAAAATAATTTGTATAAATGTACAATTTTACAGATAGGTGTGCATAACAAACACTAAACATAAATAACGAAAAACATTAAAAATTTAACTAAGTCAAGGCGTAAGTTATAAGTGTATATGACAATCACTAAACATATATTACAAATAGTATTAAGAATTTAGACTAAGTCAAGGCGTAGTTAATTTAATAAAATTACAAATCTGTCTAATTAAATTCATATAAGCCTTGGCTATAAGATGGATTTTCAGTTTTTGCTTAATCCAATGGTGCATGTTTTAGTGATACGGAAGAGAATTAAAGAGTGCAATTCCGAAACTGTTTCATTTTGTATACTAACGTATCTTTGCTGTGGTATCTGTATATAATTTCTATTGCGAGTGAGGTAACTGTGGTTATCATAATTTCTAAAGTATTCATCAAGGTGATCTTTGATGTATATTAGATTGTAAAACATTTTTGCAAGATGGCGATGTTATTCTTTATAATCTATAAACCACTGATTACATCTGGCTAACTGACTTATACCTGATAAGGTTCTAATTACTCTCTTTTGAACAGTTAAAACTTGCTGGACATGATTAGAGGTACCCCAGTTGATTAGATTATATGTCATTAAGCTACGTAATAACGCATGGTACGCGACCATTGCTGAGGTTAGACCAATTCTGATTTTAATTTGTCTGTAGTATGTATTTTTTGGACAGTTTAGTTGACATGTCAACATGTGCGTGCCATGTTAGCCGATTTTCCAGAGTTATACCTAAAAATTTAACACATTCAGATGCAACAGGTTTAGTAGAGAATACCATTGGATTTGCCTTGCTTTGATTTATACATAGCACATTTGCATTAAACCAGTCGAATGATTGTTAAATACGTCTAATTCTGCCTCAATGGTTTCCTCACTGCTATCCTTTATCTGTTTGGCAACAGATGTGTCATCAACAAATAACACCATAAAAAGTGGTAAAGCGTTCAGGTAAATCGTTTTCGGGAGTGTGCCGCTCCAACCACCTTATTGAAAAGATGGATGTAAACATTTTTTTGAAATTCTTGGTTTCCGGTTGATCCCCCAGATAAATGAATGCGGGTCATTTTACATAAAGATTGAAATTCTATAAAAATAAATTCATTAATTTTTTGCCGTAGCGAAAGTGGTAGATAATTTTTTATTCGTAAAAGTTAAAAAATAAAGGGATGAAGAGTACTGACCTAATGGCTTCACCTATAATTTTACCGTGGATATGATCATTTTCTTGGTCATGGTACGACAAATCAGAGCAGTTGTTCAATACATAAGAACACTGATAATAATCAATCTTTATTCGTACAGCGGTTTTGCATGTAAAACGTACGTCTTCACGCTATGACATGACGTTCCAACTGTAGCGAAACTCAGATCCAGAGACATACTTATTGGACATGGACATTTCGAGCGAAACAAAATTAGCCCAATACGAAGTTTGGCCACAGTGGAAGCGACGACACAGAACCCGACTCAACAAAGAGAACGAGGCACCGGTTATGCTGTAAAATATTTACCATTTTTACTTAATATGTACAATTACCATCTTTTGCAGCTCTGTAAATGTATAGACAATTACAGAAATTAAAAATTTAATACACCAATTAAATGCTTAATAAATGCTGTACAAAAAACGGAGGAGTGATTTTTTCCTTATGATTGACGACCATAAACGAGCTATCAGCTCAAAATTCTTCACCTATTTATTTTCTTAATTTTTTCTGTATGAAATATTTCATGTATATTGAACAACCTGAAGTAAAAAAGGCAATAACGCTTTTACGACCTGGATATGTACCACCATCTCGACATGGTGTCCAACAGATTGCTCGATGAAGTATATAACGAGGAAAACGTAAATGTTTTAAAGATGTATCAGGAAATTCAGTTTGTCTGTCATTGGATGGATGGTCCAACATACACAATGAACCAAAAATATGTGCAACTGTAACTACGGAAAATGTAGTAGACACAATAGACACATCTAGAAATCCAGCTACATCTGTATATTTAAAAGAATTTGCAACAAACTTAATTAAAATTCTAAAGACTGACTATACCTGTACAGCAAGCAGTTTTGTGACGGATAATGCTGCCAATATGAATAATATGAGAAACCAAACTAAAGAGTCAACAGAACTACATGATATTACTTACGGTTGTGCTCCAAACATTTTAAACTTGTTATATAGGGATTTGAAAATTAGTAAAATTAAGGAACACGTTACGTTCGTTGTGAAATACTTCCGAAACAATCATTTTGCCGCTGCGACATATGCAAAAGAAGGAGAAAAAAAACTTATTTTACCCTCTGACGTAAGATGGAACTCACTTGCCGACTGCTTAGTGGGTTTGGTTAAATCATGGCCCACACTTTTTAAAATTAGCGAGGAACATAAAAATGAAATTGACAGCGTAGTAAGACAGAAAACTTCAAACAGTTGTTTAAAAAGAACTGCTGAAAATTACTTATCACTACTAAAACCTATATCTGTTGCACTTAAAAGCTTCAAAGAAACGATGCAATTTTGTCAGACGTCGTAGAACAATTTAAAATAATTGAGTCCCACTTTGACGAAATTGAAATTACCTTAATGCAAATGGAAATATTTAGATACCGATACGACCAGTGTATCACCTTATACCATTTGCTAGCCTTCATTCTAGACCCTACGAAAACAAAGCATAAATTAACAGAAAGCGAAAAGAATCATGCTTTAGAAACCGCTAATGAATTATATCTTGAAAGTGGTTTACTACCACTGATTATTAAATTTCTGGCAAAATCTGAGCCTTTTGCTGTTATTATGTTTCACGAAGAAATTCTCAAAAACACAAAACCCTTGGACTGGTGGAAATTCCAAAGAAATATTGATATTATTGACAAATTATTCCCGATTATCAAGCAATTATTTTCTGCTGCAGCTAGTTCGGCCTCGGTTGAGAGAATATTTTCAACAATTGGTTTGATTCATTCTAAGATTTGAAATCATTTAGGGACCGAAAAAGCAGCTAAGTTAGTTTTCTTGTACAAACTTTACAATAATTAACCTAATTTAAAATTTTTGTTTTGGAGTAAATGATGTTTTATTTTCTTTTAGAGTTGGTTCTGTTTAATTTGTTTACTTTTTGTTTGTGCTTCTAAGTAGGCACCTAATTTATAATGTACATTTAAGAAGGTCACTTTTCTTTTACATGTGTAACCTAACTGTTCTTTTCTTCTATTTATTTGAATTTTTTGTAATTTGTATCTAACTTTTAAATAAACTGTAACTTTTATTTGAATTTTCTGAACTTTGATTTATTTAGATTATTGGCTTTACACAACTTGATGTAAATTTAAAAGATCACTTGATTTAAATCATGATAACAACCATAATGAAATTGGTAGAAATATTTGGTATCACCAGAACGGAGCTACACCACATTTTGCATTAGAAGTAAGAGTCTATCTCAATCTCCCAATAGGTGGATCGGTAGACGCGGTGAGATTGAGTGACCTACCCATTCTCCCGATTTGACCCCGCTTGATTACTTTTTATGAAGTTACATAAAATCGAAAGTCCACTTCAACAGACCTAATAACGTCTATGATTTAAAAGACAGAATGAGGCATGAAATTAATCAAATCACCGCGGAAACGATACAAAATGTTTTAGAAGAATTCCTTCATTATTGTCAAGAAGCAACGGGCGCTCAGTTTGAACATTTGATTTAAATTGTTTCATGTTCTTTTGTTTACTTGTACCATTAAAAATGTAATATTTTTCAATAAAAAAATTAGAGAAATTCAAAAAATTATATATTGCTGGATAGAAAATTAAAAACCTTTTCCAATAAGCTACTACACGTACCCCCGTTCCATTTGAAAATTTTATATGAGTAGCTGTCACTCCAAGGGGGTTGAAGGAGAAGGTATAAAATTATGTTGAAAAAATGTCATTTTAGAATTAAAAATTAACGTATTTTTGGACTTTACTCATACATTATAAATTACGTATATAATGAATTCATCCGTTACTTATGGACCTCACAGTATAAGTTAGGGTAAATCAGAAGATATGATGTGAAGAGGACGTCTTCCGTACTATTCACTGAAGTCACGGATGAGTTGATGGAGAGTAACTTTGGTGAGGTAGTGCGTCTAATAGGCAGCTGTCGTGATACTGTTAGACATGCCATAGCAATTCGTTGAGCACTAAAGGTCTGCCAAGAACATTTCTAAATCCGAAAAGAAAATGTGTGACTACATATGCTATTCGGGTTTTATATTCAAGTGTTTTGGAGTTTGTGAAAATTTCTGTAGGGACTGCGTCACACCGAAAGTTCCATCGCTTTCCAAGAATAAAGATTAGTTGCATTCAATTGGAAAAGAGAAAGTCTTATAAACTTACCTAATACATTTTTTTTAAACATATTTTACAATAATTACTAAATATTGTAAAATATAGTTGGCTCTACTCTGTAGAACATAGTCTAAGGCATCAAATAGGCAATTTTTATTACCTATTTCTTAGAAGATTTTAATCCTAATATTATTTTTTTATTTATAGTTTCAACAATTTCATCTGTATTGTGAATCCACCAACTTCCATTAAGAATAACATTATGTGGAATTTTGAATGAGTTTTTCTTAAAATTCGAACTCTTTAGACCACATCACAGTGTAAGAATAAAATGACATTCTTAGAATAAAAATGAAATTAATCCTGTTCTCTACGAACGCGGCTCATGACAATTAGTTTAGGCCAATAATAAATCTAATTCTTTCTTAAAACGACTTCCTTCTTATATTTTCGTATTTAATATGGCATATTTCATTACATTCACGTGCCTCGGTAAGCTTCAAGATAATTAGTTGAAGCTAGGCTAGGTCAATTTTCAGTTGATTGGAAAAGCAAACGTTATATTTTTAGGAACACTTTGAACTTCACTAATTAGTATGTATGCTCAACTCACGCAAGACAAAGTTTTCCACCTAGAGCGAACTATTTCCGCCGGACATAATTTTATAAATATGTTCAATCGAATATTACACGTACGCCACCAACCAAGATTTTTCGCGCTAATAAAAACTGTTGTCATAAACATTATAGTTTCTTTTCTGATCAGCATCATATTCACAGAATGTTTTCATTTCAATACCAGCTATCTTGAATAACCCCAACTCTGAAGCAAATAAAATTTGTGAAAAAAAATTATAATTTTGTTCTCGAGGCGAAGTTCCCGTCAGGTCATGTGTTTTTTGTGTTGAAGTCATAGTATGAACTAACTGCTATTTTAACGAATTTATTCTGAAATATTTGGAAGCGAATTTCTATGTTCAAGATAGAACAGACTATTAGATGAAAAACGAATAAACAGTTCTGGGACGTAGATAAGTTTTATACATAGCGGCAGCAGAAATGCAAAATTTTATGAAACTTAAAATTTGTGAAATCTCATTGACATTGTTATGAAAGTTTCGAAATTCATCTGAAATTTATGAAATTTCTGAAATATAAAAAAACATTAAGTACCCTAAAACACTCGTGAAATTTCAATGAAATTTTCATTTTATGAAATTTCATTGAATAATTTCCTAATATTATGAAAGTTAAGTGAAATCTCATTGAGATATTCCATGAAATGATGAAACTTAAGATCTGTAAAACATTCGTAATTTTTTAAACTTCCAAAAGGTAATGAATAATAAATCCCACTTTTGAAACTAGTCTCAGACATGTTAATTTTTCAATGTTCTTTTAATACAAAAAAAACCTATTTTGCTTTCTTCTTAATAAGATTAGAAGTTACAAATGTATTCGTGAAAAGTCAAAATAATAATACATTTTTCAAACTATACAAGTAAGTAATTTGTCAATATATTTTCAAAATCTCCTATTTTCCACTAAAGAGAATGCCCATTTCGGGAAAAGAAGGAAACATAGCGAGATGAAAAGAGATAAAACATTCACACCTCCCGCTCCCTGATTCAATAATAGGGTACCTAGTAGATGCAGATTAAATCCAAACTCTGACACAACACATGTCATTAAGGCCATGTTACCAAAGTTAAACACCACGCTTACAGTCGTCAATCTTTCAAAATAGTGTTCTTAAAAACAAACCAACAGAATTCAGATTTGATTTAATTATTAAAACTAGTTAACTTAAATCTATTCTGTCATATTTTATATTTGAATACTAAATGAAATTAAGTTTCCAAAGTATTCTCCTTTGGATTAGTATACGCGAACGTACCACTCAATCCGTAATTCACCATATATTTTTTTACATGCTTTAATGGGACTCAAATATTTAAATAAAATATGATACATACTAGAATAAATATAATAAATATAAAAAGTAGTTAAATATCAGCATAATATTTGTTCCTATAAGATATTTGGACCTAATTTAATTGGACGGTTTATTAATAGAGGGCGAGACAGTAGCTCTTCGAAGTGGTAACACTGTTGCAAATCACTAAAAAGCAGGGTCGGACTTATTTTTTCTTTTCTCTAGCGTTTGAAATGGAGTTTAAGAGAATTTTAATTTACAATTGCACTGTTACATTACCATAAAAACTTATAGCTAGCCAATCGTATGGTTCCTGTTATATCGGCATAACCATTATTTCGCTATTTCTATATACAAATTTACTGTGGCGTGTAAACGCACTGTTAATCAATGACCTTAGTTAGAAATTATATTGATACATTTGTTAATGCAAAATAACTTTTTCATATTAATGCAAAAATAGTAGAAGCTAGAAAGGAATGAAAGAAATGAAAAGCAGGATTCTTATACATATGGGTTTTCACTTTTAATACTTATTGGCGCCACTTCGCTTTCCCGCGACATTAAACTAATCTAACCTCTAAAATAAATATCAAAACTAGATTTTAATTCTCATTGGTTAAAATCAAACTAGAAAGGCGCGCGAAATTCAAATTTCATTTGATGTAACGGAAATACAGATTTTTCGGGTGAAACTTTCATGAAAATTCCAAAAATATGGTGATTTTCAGATTAATTTGAGGCTTTATTGAAATTCAGATATTTCAGAAATGTATGAGGGTTCATTGAAACCTTCAGAAATTTCAAACTGAAAATAAAACTTTCAAAATGAAATTTGGAATTTTACATGCTCCTTGATTCTGACGACAATTGGACTTTTAATTTATTCAACATACTTCAAATTACAATCCTGATTTCGTAAATTCCAGACTTATCATTAGATTCAATTTTGTGCTTCGGGTTGCCTAGAAGTTACTGTAATTTATTTACCGAATGTGAAACAACTAGCATATTCAAGTTTCTAACAATTCTTCTTGGACCACAGGCAAATGGCGGCTCATATGGAACTAACACAGATTTTGAATAGTCCTATTTCTAAAGACTGCAGTATTAATTTAATGTTTGGATATTATTGAAGTCTAGGCTATTTAATTTTGAAACGAAACTGTGTACATAAGCATCCCTATTTATATTTATTGATATGAAAATAAATATGTTCCACTAGCACGTACAAAAAAACATATAAGGTTGGGAATTCCGCTCTACTATTTGTGCATTTCTTGATGACATAAGGACTAAATCATTACTACGACTGATTTATTCCTGACTGGCTTTTTCGCGATTAGCTCTTTTGAAGGCCGTGCACATAACAGGCAACCGCTGCACATGGCGTGGTGCTGCCAGACGTCGTATACAACAAAGAGATGCCAACTAGAATAATGCATGAGTGACAAAACTTATGAAACATATTCTTTATAGGATTTTGCAAACAGCGGAAAGAAAGACTATCTATGAGAACTAAAGGAAAAACTATATATAAAAATATTAATGAAATCTTTGCATTCTTTCGATAACCTGACTGCTGGTTATGCTAACAAGTGAAAATTCTTATTTGCCATTCTCATTTTAACACTAGCATCCAACATAGTCCCCTACGGCTAGGCAGGTTAAACTAGTATCTACATGATCCCCTGCGATATGTAAATTCAGTTAAAATGAGAACAAAGGCCTGAAATTAATTTATTTACGTACCTTGTCTTTAAAAAAAATTTCATTCTAATGAATTACATTTTCATAAAATCTCATTCAGTTTCTTGGAAATGCTTAGCCTTTGAAACGTTTTTCGTCCTTATTGTGGACTCATCAGAAAAGCCCAAAGCCACTCACAACGATGTTCCATGCAAAACTAAGACAATCTCCATGAATAAGTATGAAATATTTATATTTGACATTGACTGATAAAAAACAACAGATCTTCACCTATCTATTAGCTAACTAGTATTGGAGCCTATATACTCTATGCATGTTTAAGTGAATTATTTATTATTTGTTTGCTTATAGTAATGAAACATATTCTTTATAGGATTAGCTAGTTAGCTAATAGATAGGTGAAGATCTGTTGTTTTTTATCAGTCAATAAGGTCAATTCTGTATGGCAAAAGTTAAAATTTAACGGGACTTTAAAATTTCAACCGTCCTAAATATGGGTTTGTATTCTGTAACTGATAAAATTAAAATTTAACGGGATGGTAAAATTTTAACCGTGCTGATTGTGGTTTGATATTCTGTAACACATTTTTTGGCGAAATCTTTAACCTGCTCCGTTAAATTCGCCAGTTAAAACATTATTTTTAGCGGTAGGTGAACAGTACCCGTTAAAATTTAATTTTGACGTAAGAAATGGCGTTTGATGGTTTATTACATCTTTTAATAGTTGACCGCGCAGAAAATGAATTACAAAGGTAAGTCAAATAAATACATATGTCCTATTTCTATACTAATAAATATTTCAGTAGTAGACAAAGATATTAATATTATATGAGAACATAATCTCACTTTGAGAAATGTACTGCTATCACAAATAAATATATAAACACCTACATATATACCTATCTTTAAATCTTTTTTGTCTTATGGGCATATAACCAAGATATATTTTATTTTATATCATTTTACAGTAGAGAAGTTCGACTCCGGCAACGAGAATTACGAGACATGAGTAATCCCTTTGTTTACCCAAACGAGATGTTCCTTAAACTATTCAGACTCGATAAATATTGCTGCCAAGAACTGATAAACAGTATAGGGCCTTATATGAATCAACCACAAAGGCAAACAAGAATACCGACTCATCTGCGCATTTTCACAGCATTGCACTTTTTTGATCAAGGAAGTTATCAGATAGGAACTGGGCATGGATATTCAATTGCCCAGAGTCAACCAGTTGTCAGTAGGTGCATAGCTGAGGTGTCTGATGTTATAACCGAACGTCTTCTTAATACCTGGATTAAATTTCCAAGTTCAATTGAAGCCAGACAAGCTGCAAAACAGGGATTTGCGGAAATAACTGCATCATTTCCTCATCTTATTGGTGTAGTAGATGGTACACAAATACGAATAATAGCACCAAGTGCAAATCATCCAATACATCCTGGACAACCTTACTATTACCGGAAGAACTTTTATGCTATTAATACTCAAATTATTGGAGACTCCAACAGAAAAATTGTTAATATTAATGCTCGTTTTCCCGGTTCTGTGAATGATGCGGCTATCTGGATGATGTCTGAGGCCAAGCGTATTATGCAAAGACAGTATGTTCAAAATGGGACTGCGGACCATTTACTTGGGGACAGTGGATATCCACTAGAACCTTGGTTGATGGTGCCTTTCGACAATCCACCTGAAAATTCCTCGCAGAAGAGATTTAATACAGCACTGTCACAAATTAGAATAATTATTGAACACATAAATGGATTACTGAAATGCAGATTTAGATGCCTTCATGGACATAGGGCTCTGCATTACAATCCACAAAGAGCTGCTAAAATAATTTACAGCTGTGCAGTCTTACACAATATGTGTAGAACTTACAATGTACCCATGCCCAATGATGTAGATACTCTACCGAATGCTCCTCGACTAAACCACCAACCTGCCTCAGTCTGTGAAGATAATTGGTTTAACGAAGGTGTAAGAATTCGAAATCAAATAGTCCGAGAACATTTTCTTTAAGTTTCATTTTGTTTCAGAATAGATTTACTTTCTATTGTAAATGTGATTTTTTTTATTAAGTAAATATAATGTGAACAGCTATTTGTTATAATTAAATAAACACACTAATATTATTTAAAACCTGTTTATTTTACCAACTTAATTATTAAATTTCAAAATTTCAATTGCAAAACTGCACATGAAACCCTTTTCTTTTTTCTACTGATGGCATAAGCGAGCTCCCTATTTGATGCAGCCAGGTCATTTTGTGAAGCTGCCAAAGACTTCAAACATTCTTCATGATGTCTAGCGATGACTTGCGATGAAAATGGGGGGGATGATTTTTTCTCTTCAATTGTCTCTGCTTATGTCTTGGCGTTGGTATTGGTACTGTTGCATTGCCCTTTTACAAACATGTTAGTACTTTATGATAAATTTAAAAGTATACTTACTTCAATGGTGTTTGGTTCCTGACGCATTTCCTCAGCACTTTTATTTGTCTTGTTAATCTGCAATACAAATACAAACATTATTTTTAAAAACACTCATAGGTACCGAAGATAATTTAAAAAGACAAAGCCTGAATATTTAATGAATTATCTACACTTGCCTTTGCCCCCGCTATGTCTTCAAAAATGACTGGTTCCTTATTAATTTCATAATCACCTAGCACCTGTAATGAAAAAGGTCAACTGTAACAATTTATTTTGGTAACTTACGCTTTTCATACTTCATAATTATCAAAATTCTCAAGTGGTTCCAACACTTCCAACAAATCTTCATGTTCATCAATGCCGGCTTCTGGTACCGAAATACCTTCAATGGTTATTTTCGCAGACAATGCTACAATTCTTTCTTCTAAGGCCGTCAGATCTTTATATCTCTTTGGGCCCCCACCTGTCCCCACCTCGTGGTAATGCAGTACTCTGGCCTTCTTTCGAATATTGCTCAATAATTCATTAAATGTCTGCAAATCATTAGAAACCAGTTTTTTTTAAACAAATATGTGGCTGGTTAGGAAAAATGATTATCTCTGTACTTACCTCTCTCCATTGTTTTGCTTGTTTGTTGGCACCCTCAAGCGCGTTCATCTTTTCCGCCAAAAAGCTCCAACAAACTTCATACTTGGCGTACTCTGTCGGTGTTAGTTTATCTTTATTTAACAAAAACTTGTTTTTCTCTATATAATTGATCATATATTCTTTTTGCATTTTTGTCATTCTCGAGCCCCGCGATTTCTTTGACTCGTATTGGGACATTTTACATAAAGAAACGTAACAAATACCAAAAAAACGACCACAAGATGACAATAACTGACTGACATTGACAGTTCATTGACAGTACATCGATTACGTTGGATCGATTGCGCCTACTTATACGGAGATGCACGAGTATTTTAGAGGCCTACCTTAAATTTTATTTTTTAACGGTCGGGTTAAATTTGAAGTTGCAGAATACGAAAAAAGGTTAAAAACATAAAGTTAACGTCCCGTTAAATTATAACTTTTCTATTACAGAATAGGCCTTATTGTCAAATATAAATATTTCATACTTATTCATGGAGATTTTCTTAGTTTTGCATGGAACATCGTTATGAGTGGCTTTGGGCTTTTCTGATGAGTCCAAAATAAGGACTAAAAACGTTTCAAAGGCTAATAAGCATTTCCAAGAAACTGAATGAGATTTTATTAAAATGTAATTCATTAGAATGAAAAAATTTTTAAAGACAGGGTACGTAAATAAATTAATTTCAGGCCTTTGTTCTCATTTTTAACTGAATTTACATATCGTAGGGGATCATGTAGATACTAGTTTAACCTGCCTAGCCCTAGGGGACTATGTTGGATGCTAGTGTTAAAATGAGAATGGCAAATAAGAATTTTTACTTGTTAGCATAACCAGAAGTCAGGTTATCGAAAGACTTCAAAGATTTCATTAATATTTTTTTATACAGTTTTTCCTTTAGTTCTCATAGATAGTTTTTCTTTCCGCTGTTTACAAAATCCTGAAGAATATGTTTCATTACTATAAGCAAACAAATAATAAATAATTCACTTAAACTATGTTAAGAAGTTATGAAATTGAATGGTTTCCAAGATATTAAGTAGTATTGAGTAATAACTTTAAATAAGGACTAGGAATTATTTGTGGACATATGTTGATGTGAACTGTTTTCCAATTTTTTGTATACAAAAACTGCATATATCTGTAACCAGGTATTTCCGGATATGAAATACAATCAAATTATCTTGATAAATAACCCTAATATATGTAAAATATCTCAAGAAAATGCAAGATTGTTTAACAGTATTTTTTTCTTCATAAAATCAGTGCATTATTCGAAAACATTAAATATGTTCTAACTACACGGAATACACGTTACTATTATTCAGGAAAAACTTAAATAATATCGTATGAAAAATATACTGCTGATATTAAACAATATTCGTTCAGGCAATATCAACGTATGAATACGAAATCTTTGTCACATAAATTAACCATGTTGTAAATAATAAACTATCTAATATAAGAATTAATAAAGCATGTACTTACTAGATCTCTGATTTTTAATAAAATATAATTGCAGTCGTTCCTTAAAAGTATTTTCATTGACGTAGTATTCGACTCGGACCCTGCAACAAAAATTAATCGAATAAGACACTTCAACTTCTACAAAAGTTTTCAAATGTAAGAAGCAACTTTAATAACATAACTTTCGGATAAGCGCTAATATCATATTATGGTGAGACACTGCGGGACTATAAAGGTAAAAAGTTACCATTTCTCTTGTGCAGTTCTTCAAGATATGAATTATAATAGCCTGATAATAATGTAATACATGTAATATATGTAGGGATATTTTATTTTATAACTTGCTTTGAGGGGTGTTTACTAGGTCATGTGACTGAAGTTGAGTATTACCTCCGCTGACACATAATTTAGTTCAGTTACGAAGTGATTACACAGGACCACAAAAGAAAAAAAGTGATCTGTTTTCGGGACCCGACATAGTAATCCCTATGTATTTCGACGTGCTAAAGACGAATCCGATGTCCGCTTAGTTCCATTACTCACCAATTTTTTATAAATCGCGAAAATAAGCTAAAGAAATCAGGTTTCTTAGGCTATTTTTGCGATTTACACGAAAATGGTGGGTGATGGAACTAAACGGACATCGGATTCGTGAGTTCAGCACGTCGAAATACATAGGGATTACTATGCCGGGTCCCAAGAATAGACCCCTTTTTTTATTTTATGGTCCTGTGTTATGAATCTGTAGATATAAGGGTTTTAAATTATATATGAAAATATAGGAAGAAGAGGGGCTAATACAGTAAAATACTCAATAAAAATTAGGTTTAAAATACTCTTGCATAAATAAATAAAAACGCACTGTTTTCTGCCACTATGATGTGTTCACATAGTAGAAAACATGGCTGTTTTTATTTATTTATGCAGGATGATAGCTAACGCAGAGTAACGGCTTCTTCAATCGATTTAAAAAAATACTTATAAGGAAGACTTCTATGGTGCAAGACGTCGTACGTCAAAATATTTTATTAGAGCTTTTTCTATAAGTATTTTTTTTACACAGTTTTCGTTCAGTATTACTATACAAGATATAATGAAAGTATATGTAAAACCCATTCCACGTGAAAAAGCAGTAGACAATTTGTAGGAAAGGTTCCCGCACAAACCTTATGGAAATTGGATTTCGGTAGATAAACGTAAATCGTGTGAATTTTTTTTATATTTGAATGAAAAGTGTAGGATGGTAAAAATATGGTATTACCTCCGAATCCTATCAAGAAGCATGGATTTTTATGAAATTTTGGAATTAAGCTTTACTTACCCTCCACTTCATTCTTTACCCTATGCCGATATGCGCAAATTATTCTTAGGGGTGGAAACTACCCCTTATTGCAAAAACTTAATAAAATAATGAATTGAAGCATTTAATAAGTTGAAAAACGTTAATGGGGTTTGAATCAAGATTGTTTGATGTTTTAAGACACTAATTTTTATTTGTTAACCCGTATTTAATTTAGTTATTCCTTATAAACTAAGTGCCCCCTATTATAATAAAATTGGAAAAAGGCAATTTATTGACTTTGTCATACTTCATATATTTTTCATCCCAACTTTTCAACCCTTAAAAATCATCCCTTATTATAAAAAATTGAAAGAATCATTTACGGGCATATTTACATAATTTAATATATCATTTATCTTAATTTGGTATCTTATTATTGTGTTCAATTTAAATGATTATTTACTGCAACTTTTCAATCCTTCAAAACTACCCCTCATGAGGAAAAAGTGTAAAAATTTTGCAAAAGTATGAAAATTTGAACATTTAAAAAGACTATATTATAATGTAAATTTTCTCATTCATTAAGTGTATTTTACAATATTTTATGCAACTTCCAAATTATTAAAAAATCAAATAAAAATATATACATAAAATGAATTAAAATTAAGGCTCATGGTCATCAATATCGATACTCTCTTCTTCCTCTTCTTGGTCTATGTTTGAAGCACTATTCTGGCAGTTTTGACCATTAGATCCGTTACAAGTTGAGTTGCAGAAAGGTAAAACTCTTCGGCAGCCACCTGTTGCACAATAACTTAATTTTTACGCTAGAAAGCTCATCAAAAAACACTTTGTAGGAAATTTTATGACCTAGGAGCTCATAAAGGTTTCAAATGTCTTAAGTCCTTTATTTCGAAAAAGGCAACGCTTAAAGGGCTGCAAAACAGTACCAGTCACACGCTAATGCGAAATTTGAAAGGCCATATCTTGGTTAATGTGTAAGCTACGATAATAAAAAGAAAACATTATTTTCAGTAAAAAAAAAAATCCTAATTTTTTGTTCTCTAGCAATTTCTCCGTATCTTCGATAGTTTTTTAGTTATTTTGAAAAAAAAAGCGATTTTTTTTTTATTTCAAAAATGCTTTTTCCAATTTAACCATAATTTTTTTCAAGATTAAGCATTCTAAACCGGTCAAACTTCTGGATCACATTACTAGTGCTTAAATAAAGTAAATTGTAAATGGATTATGTTTAATTTCAATTAGGATAGTAATGCCGAGGGTAGCATTGTTGTTTTTCCACGAAAAAAATAAGAATCGACCTTATTTTCATCATAACTCCCTTAGTTGTTATGATAGAGAGTTCTACAGCATCTCATTTTAAAGGTTTTTGAATTAATTTAAAAAAGATATTATGCATTTTTCCGTAAAATTGACCGTTTTCCTGTTAATCAATGTTGAATTTTTTAAATTTTTCGTTCGACATATAGGCCCACCTTTAATAAACCATAACTCAGCTTGTATTGGGCCTACAGTAATAAAAAACTAATCTTTTTATTTTTTTGTAAGCTACATTTGTGTTCCTTATACTTTTTTTGATAGTATATAAAGTTTTTGAGTTATTCGGGAAAAACCGTTCGGAAACATCATTATTTAAAAAAATAAAATAATTTTCAATTACGAATAACTCAAAAAGTATTGATTTTTGGAAAGAAGTCTATAGAACATTTGTTGATTAGAATGTGTTGCGCTATCGATTTCTGAGGTTATTTTCAATATTAAAATTCCCACCCTCAAATTGGGGTGGTATACACCCCTGGGGTAACTGCGCACATTCGCATAGGGTAGGGTTTGCTCTTTAAGGTATTCTCTACTTAGAGTTCAAATTTCAAGCAAATTGATGCTTCTTGATGGAAATCGGAGCCAAAAACCGTGATACAGTAGCTTTTGTCATCCTGAGTAAAAATCTCCATGACCACGATTCAGTATTTTGGCACCTATGGAGCACCAAGGCTACGTAGCTCAATCATAAGTTACTAACTAGTTTGAGTAGTTTTATACTTTTACAACGCATATTTTGATTAGTGAAGTGACCTAGTGACCTAACTTGATATTTTTGAGGTTGCTGAATGGGCTTGTTCGGCATTTTTATTTTTTTTATTTCACAAATCGAAAGTGCAAGTGTAAATCAATGGATCTGCAAAAAATCAGAATCCTATTCGCACGTTTAGTATCTTAAAAACTATTACAAATTTCCATCTCGCGAGAATGGGGCGTGGCCAGGCGCTACGTCACTATACGCATAGACTCGGCGATCTCAATAGACTTGATGCTCCTTATTGGTTATAATTATAAGTGTTTTCGAAGTATTGTTTGTTTTTCTTACTACTTGACAGTAGGGGAGTACAATTTGGTGAAATGTCAAAAAATTACAATTTTGTCTCGCTCCTGCCAGAACGAATTTTCGATTTCGACCCTGCAATTTACGATTATAATTCATCGCCGACCTTCTCCTTTCCGTAGACACATAGAACGAACTTCCACGCGACGTATTTATTTAGTTACCAGCGTTTAAAAATTCCATGTTTTTCGACTTTTCAGGTTAAATTTGAAAGGTCCCAGAAAGCCATTTTTCTTATGTGCGTATAGTGACGTCACAAATGAGCGCTCGGTTTTTGCAACTATTACTAAATTCAACTCCTTATATCTCGAGAACGGAAAAAGTTAATAATACGAAATTTTAAGTGTATAATGAGAATATCGAGTACTATATGAAAAAGTATAAAAACCATATAAAAAGAATATCATGGAACAAGCCCATTCAAAGTGAATGTCAAATTGACAGTTGGCAGCTATGAATTAGCAAGGAACTCTGAAACAGTAAAAATCATTGTATAACTTTATGATATTGAGAGCTAATAACTGTCAATATATGACATCAGATTTGAATGCAGTACCTCAAAAACAT
This sequence comes from Stenurella melanura, assembly GCA_963583905.1. Taxonomy (NCBI): domain Eukaryota; kingdom Metazoa; phylum Arthropoda; class Insecta; order Coleoptera; family Cerambycidae; genus Stenurella; species Stenurella melanura. The sequence goes on from OY757309.1 coordinate 204,625,581, forward strand.
AAAGATAGGTGTTTCGATAATCAAAATATGCGTTATAAAAATTCTTTAAAACTACTCAAACTAGTAACTTATGATTGAGCTATGGAGCTTTGGTGCTCCATAGGTCCAAAATACTTAATATGTAGTATCGTGGCCATGGAGACTTCTGTTCAGAATTACAACTATAGTATACCAAAAATTCAGACGATTCTACCGATGCCCAATTTTCATAAGGTTTGTGCGGAGTTCCCTAGATCACATGCTAGTAGATGTGGCAAAGGCACGTGAAAATGTTGACAGTTAAAAAAATTACAATAAATTTCTTGGGCAAAAAAGGGGTGGCTTGCATATACATAAACAAATGATTAAATGAATACTACATAATATAATAAAAATGTATATGTATAAGACAAAAATATATACAAATAAACATTCTCTCTAAGTCTAATTATAATTTAACCAGTCTTTATTATTGCAGTCCCCTAAGAATAAAACCTTCGTCGGTCTCCTCCCTGATAGCCTATTCCGGTCTCCGGTCATCGTTGTCCCTCTGCTTTTGAAAGGAGGCGTTCTTCCGAGGCCGATGTTGCCGCAATAACGAAATGTTGCAGGGCCAATTTGTAGAAATTTGGAAAGACCTGTTTCATGTCTTTCCAGATTTGAAGTGCGGTTGACATTTCAAAGGAGAAACCTGATTTTCGAAGTACAATCGCATTTATTCAGATATATATATACCGACTAAAAAGTTTCGATACCGAAATCGTATCAAGATAAATGTATTCGAGTACAAGTATTTGGTATCGAATGAAAAGTATCGACAGTCTCGGAACGTCACTATATGTACAGTTTCGTTGTTCATTTATAATTTTAGCCTGTCTATGTGTTGATTTACTGCTTGACAATGACTGTAGTCGTAGATCTTCTGAATACATCGTGTTAAAAACACAGTAATGTGTTTTATTTCTACAAGATGATAAACTACCTCGGAGTAATGGCTCTCTATATAATTTTTTTGCAAATATGATTTATTAGTATAAGTTAATGTCAATGAAATTGAATCTTAATTAAACATATGTTGGTATTAAAATAAAAATTCAATAAAGAACCAATGTTACACTGACGTAATCTAATTTATGGTTTGATAAGTAGCTGGAGCGAAAAAATATTAAGAAATCCTTTCTTGTGAGTTTGATTAATGGTTCTTTGCAAACGACGTATATGCTAGTAACCCAATAGAGTATACAAACACTAATAAAATATGTAATTGAATATGTACATCAAAGTTTTCAACCTATTTAACTTCGCTTATATTAGATAACTTATAATATACTTATAAACGGTTTGTAAAAAGAGAGAAAAAAAAATACAAATAAATATTTATTTATCTCAATTCAAGATTAAGCTAAAATTTTCTAAGAGGCGAATATGTATACTTAATATGTAAGTACATTGTAATAAGTCATTTGTTATATAATTAATATGTAATGGTATAAAATTTATTTAGATACAACCACCCAACAGAAAACCAATTAAAGGGTGGGAAGGCTGGGAAAATCTTTTATATTCAGATCAGATGTTATAGTTATCCACAATTCCGAGTCTTATATTTTTAATCGACATTAGAAAAAAAAATTAAAGGGAGGAGGTTCTCGAGTCGACCTATATGTGTGCTTTTTTAAAATATGTTCAACTATTTCACTGACAAGGCTTGAGCGATTTCTACAAAATCAATAGCAAACTGTATTGGGAATATTTAAAATTATGGCGGAGGTGCCGGTTTGAGGTAACACCATTTTTCCATTTCCATTTTAATATTTTTATTTTATATAACTATATAACAACATTTCAGGAACTAATTCTAGAATAGTATACATTATTCTCACTGACTATTTACATTGTTATTTAACAAACAAAATATGTCAGCCGCCGCTGTTATGGCTGAAGATTTTAGTTTTAATCTGATTTTAGTTGATATTGCCCCAATAAGACATTTCTATAATATCTATGTCTATTTAAATAAGGCATTTTCAAAGAAATTAAAATAATGTATATTAAAAAAAAAATTTGTGGCTACGTGGGTGGTTTCCGATTATACAGGGAAAAACAGAAAAACCCTGTTTAAAACAATGGGGACTTTTTTAAAAATGGCGTAGTGCCAATTAGGGGAAGTTTAATCGCTGTCAGCGGGGGTGAGATGAATTTTGTGTACAGAAAAAGTTAAATGAAATAAAAGAATAGAAGTGAGTGTGGTTTTCGTGGTTGTTTGTGTTGTACGTTTCGTGAGTTTGTCGGAGTAAGTTATTGTCATCGTCTTTCGTGAAAGACGGGGGAGTCTTTGGTGAATTAGGTTGTGTGTGTGGGTCGGGTTGTCGTGAATTCGTACGTTAGTTATGTCAGCGGTAGCCTCCGATTGTTGTATTTTCGTTGTGAAAAAGGCCTGAGCCCTTTCCTCAACGAATTCTCTTATCATTAAAAGGTCTGTGGCCCTATGTAACTCCGCAATCGGAGTGTACCTGTCTGCGTTGGTAAGTAAGCGTAGAAGTTTGTTTTGTGTTACATGTATCCTCTTGTATTGCGTAGAAGAAATTAAATTCCAGGCCGGACATGCGTAAGTCATGATCGGCCTGAAAATAACTTTGTAGAGAGTAATTTTATTGTCGATTGACAATTTACAACGTCTGTTAACAAGAGGATACAGTTTGTTAAGTGTTGCGTACGTTCTGTTTATTGTCTGGGTTATATGAGGAGCGAAACTCAGTCGCTTATCCAGGGTTACCCCTAGACATTTGACAGAATTTCGTTCCTCAATTGTATGTCGGTCTATTTGTAATTTAGTAATAGTTTTAATGTTTGTAAATTTTCGATTAAAGGTAATTGTCTGTGTTTTGTCATGGTTAATTTTTATTTTCCAGTCGTCAAAAAATTTAGTTCTTTTTGTAAGGTGATACCGTACTTTTTGCGTTGCGGTCTGCGCGTAGAAAGAGTGAGCATAAAGTACGGTATCGTCTGCGTACAATAGTAAGTTAGAATTAGGGTACCAAGGAAAATCAGACGTGTATAGATTGTATAGTAGTGGAGAGAGAATTGACCCCTGGGGGACGCCCGCTGACAACAATTTTTGTGGCGAATAAGTGTTATTAACACATACCGTTATATACCGCATACGTATATAACTTTTCAGGAAACACACAAGGTAGTCTGGTATTTTACAGATTTTTTGAAACTTGTATAGTAATACGTTATGCCAGACAGTGTCATAGGCACGCTGGATGTCAAGGAGCAACAGGACAGTGCACTGCTTCTTATTATATGAGTTGTATACGTCTTGCACCACCCGACAGAGAGCGTGGGTGGTACTGTGTCCTTTCCTGAAGCCAAACTGCCTCGAAGGTATTAGACGTTTTTTATCTACAAACTTAGACAGTGTTCTCAAGAACACACTCTCAGTCAGTTTTGAGAGGGTATTCAAGAGGCATATCGGTCTGTAGCTCGAGGGACAATGAGGGGGTTTGTTTGGCTTCAAGATCGGTATAATGATACCTATTTTCCAAGCGGGTGGAAAATATTGGAAACGAATAATGGCATTTATTACAAGTAATTTGACACAACATTTTATTGGGAAGGTTTTTCAAAAGTATATTTGGAATTGTGTCAATTCTAGGGGCTTTGTTGTTTGGAAAGGTATTAATGATTTTTTAATTTCAATTGGGTTTGTTATTAATTTTGAGTATTTGTTTGGTGGGATAGGGGTTCTGTCTGTCATAGTCGATGTAGTTTGTGTCACCTCGTCATGAAATGGCAAGACGTTCTAGGTGGTTGTGTTTGTTTGTTGGAGGTAGGTAGCCAATATTTCTGCTTTATCGGTGTCCTTGTTATAAGTAGCACCGTTTTGAATTAGTGTAGGGATCGAGGCGAATGGGCGCTTCAATAGACGAGACATCCTCCACAGGGAGTTGTCCTTTCGCGACAGAGCCTCTATTCTGTCGTTCCAGGACTTGAGGTAACACCGGTTATTTTCAGAGTAGCTAATACTGAATTAAATATTGAAAATGGTGAATCGGATAAGACGTTCTTGTCTATCTTTAAAAAGCTGTATTGTCATCTAAAAGCTTCTTATCGAAATGTAAAGAAGAAAAATGGAAAACCTTGCAGAGTTGCTAAATCTGATTCTTAAACACATGTAGCAAAAACTCTAACCAATAAAAAGGAAAATCCATCAGTGATCCTTTAGTGGTAATAGTGTAATGAACACTTTCTGTGGACCCCTAGTTTATGAGTTATTTACGAAAAGCTCGCTATGAAATTTGAATTTTAAAGGAAGGCAAAAAAACTTATATCAAAATCATCGTGGATTTCGTAATCCAACTTTTTCGTTGCGTGCGCAGTCAGGAAACAAAATATTAGTATACTTCAATAAAAGATTTTTTTTAAAGTTCATTTTACCTATATCCTAATATTTCCGCTTTAGTCACGGAGGAGTGCCATAGTGAGCTGACGGTCCTGGCTTCAACATCACGTCACGGTTATCAGATAATTGTATTGTCATCAATACTACATATAATGGTAAGATTTGAAGTGGAGGTGGTTTAAAATTAACTTGCAAGATTTGACCTAAATTGCTCAATATTAAAACATGTTATCCCGATGCGAACGGCAGCCGATTTTTGTTGGAGAGCACAGGGCCATGGGTTAGGATTGTGTGGACACTCAAAAGGGCGCCACCGGCTGTATGTTACGTAATGTGATTTAAATAATTTTGCCAGCACGGAACAAAATTAAGTTACTAGCAACCATGCGATGGAATTCTCAAAATATATCTGTGATATCAAAACTCTACTTTACTCTATTAAATCTCAAAATTTAAGCAAATATCAGGAGTACCAGTGCAAATAATAAGAACATGTAGACATTAGACATGTATTACAACACACATGAGATATACAACAATAAAAAACAAGTAGTTTCACTATTATTCCCTACACATGATCGGTATATGCAAAAGAAATTCAAAATTGCATAAATGACCCCCTCTAAAATTACTTCAGTGATTTGACCTCTTTTTATAGAAATGCAACTACGGCTTTAATGATAACAACTATGAGTTTTAGATTTGCAACAGCGAGTCAAAGGTTTACAATGGATTAAAATTACAGCTCATCAATAAAATATTACGTAACAAACAAGATTCTGTGAGCCGATTTTCGCAATGCTCGCTGTGTGCACTAGAATGTTACAGAATGATCTAAAATAATTATGTTCTATTAAAAATACTTTATATATGACACAGTAGAAAGTAAATTAGTATCACGTGGTACCACGCGCTACTTACAGTAAAAAATCTTAAGATACTTCATCATGTATGTAGTTGCAAAATCGTTGTGTAATTTACTTTAATATTTTGACAAAAAATCACTGAATGAAACTATAATAATTTCTTTAAAATTATATAACTAAAATGAAACAATGAAACCTGGTTAGAGCCTTGGCGTTTTCTCTGACAACTGCAGCGTGACCCGTCACCCCTCTTAGGATGTTCTCGACGTTGCTTACGACTACGACTCTGCGTCACTCCTAAATCTCTGCCTAAATCTCTTGGAGACTGCTGCGAACCACTCTCGAACCAAAACTTCTCCAAATGTCAGCAGGACCCACATAAAACCAAACATCTGAGTAATAGACTTCCTCCTATTACTCCTCTAAATACTGGGCCCCCTTACATAACCAATATGACAGCACCAAACATATGCTTATCCCAATAATAAACCTCTCCGAAAATATATGCCCCTCCAAAACACTCTGTAATAATTACAATAAATAAGAACTAAATAAAACACCAAACTAAGTAAAATAAGAGCTCACCTCATATAGAGAGTATTACATAACCTCACGAGACACGTGGCGATCAGATTACGACAAGCAACAGAATTCCTTCCTGGAATTTACAAAATGCTTCTGGTAGGGCGGTAAAGAAACACTGGGTACATCAAATCAAATCCCTTTTCAGTGTAAGCGATGTAAAACCCAAATTCTTCAACACAAAACCAGGACCGCCGCCATTCCGCTATCTCGTCGCTGTCGAAGAACGAACCCCCAGACGAAAATCCCTTTCTCTAGTTCTCAGTGTTGCCAACTTGAGCATCTAGAGAACTCTTTCTCTAGCCAATAAAAATGCGCCAACAAAGGGCTTTGCATTTAAAAGACTGAATTACACAATTATGTAATATCTCAACTACAAGAATATGTGAGTAACACCCCTAACTCGAAAGTATGCTTAAAGAAAACATGTTTACTACCCATGATTTCTTATCAAGATAGGCAACTGTTTACTGTCGAATTCTAGATCGTGGGTTGCATACGTCTATACTCAAACAAATCAGGGTTAATTTAATGTATTCAAATTGAAATTATTAATGTAGCTTTTTCAAATGCTACAATAAAACTGGTAACAAAATTCAAGAAGTGGCAAATTAAGGTGCAAACAGCCTAAAATTATATCCTGTGAAGTAACCCATTTCAGGTGTCAGTTGACTTTTCAATTTCGCAATGATAAAGACAAGATCCTTTTTCCTTCTTTCAAGTCAATTCTCTATAGATTTTATTCTAAAATGTTGTATTATCATCGACATGTGTGGAAAATTTCAAGACAATAGATCAATTATAAGTGGCTCAAAATTGACTTGAACTAAACTTGACTGAAGCGTGACTGACACCTAACCGAAAAGCTTCTGAAAACGGCCAGTTCTTTCATTTAAAGAGAATCAGTATAATTAAAACATACATTTTTCATTTAAAAAATTGTGCTGAAACTTTCCTTTTCAGCTTACCTGTACTTATTTGATAAAGTTATTATGAGATCAGTATTGTAACTTTCCTCAAAATATACTGATTTTAGTATAAAGAAAATAATCTGCGAGACAGTTACATATAACAAACTACAAGTTGCTAAACAGACACACGTCAGGGCAATTACATACTTTGTATTCACTACTCATGGTTAAGTTTAACAGACAGTTATAATGATAGTTAGATAGACAACAGCTATAATTAGTGCATTTGGTTAGATTGCTATCTACATTTATTAATACAATTAGTACAACAATGTTGAATTACACAATACACAGTAAATTATATATACATAAAAAAGGAATTGACAAATTCAATGGTACGACAGCTTTATGTTATGAAATCGAGCTTAAAAGCAATAAATGCAACTTTATTCAACAAAAGCTTTTTTTTTGCGTCAGTGGGATAGTGAAATAAATAAATACACTTTTTCTATAATTAATAGAAAAAGTGTATTTATTTATTTCACTAACCCAGTTTACAAAGGTATTTTATATGAGTGTTGTCTGCTGAGTACAAATTTACATATTCTAATACAACTTACAGGGCACTACTTTTCCCTGAAATCACGTAGTGAGGCAATAAAAACATTATTTTAAAAAAAGTATATGTCATAAAAAGTTTGCCCCGTCCCCCTATCGATAACCGTTGTAGTTACGACGAAAGCCAAAATGGGCAAACGCTGGTATCGTCGCCTTTGTCGTAGCCGAAATAATGTAAAAACAATTATTGCACCTATTAGGCCCCCTCTCCCCCTCGGGACTTAAAAAATATAGAATTTCGTGCATTTAGGGTACTTCAGGGGGGCTTAAACGTATGCAAGAAATAAGCGAGGAAAGTGAGCTTGCCACAATGACCTAGGGAAAATCTTCCTGCCACCTGAACTACACGTAAAAAATATTATTTTTCCGATTTTTGCGCAGGTTATACTAGATATAGCTTCATGAAAGTAATAGGGACCATCATAAAGCTATACCCGTCAGTTAATAAAGACTTTTATAGATATCTATTAATCTATGCCAGAGAAATCATTGAAACAACATGAACAAAAAAGAATGTGTATGGTTTGAATTGAGAATCTTGCCCCTGATGTTTTGTCTCAACCACTTACAGCGTAAATAAATATAATCGGCTCTTTGCCGTTGTGAGGCACCCTTAAGGATTGTAAGTCTCGTTAAATGGACAGTCGTTTTTGATATTTAGTGGGGTAAAAAAGGACGTTGATATGCATAGTTTTGTAACAGCAAAATTATGATTTCATACCTTCTGGGGTATCACCAGGAGTATATATCTGAGTTTTAGACTTCGAAAGCCTATTGCCTTTTTTCCAATAAATAATTTAGTTTCTTGAACAGTCCAAAACTCAGATAAATACTCCTGGTGATACCTCAGAAGGTATGAAATTATAATTCTTGTTACAACACTATGTATATCTCATCGTTTCTTGGGTCTTTTTTTACTGTACTAATTGCCTTGTACTTCTTTCCACAAAAAATATACTCTTATTCTCCAGTATGAGAGCTATTAGACCGGTAGCACGGGAAAGATTCTGGTGAACAATTAGCTAACGTCTGCGTCTCATGGAGACCTTTCTTAAGCACGTAAAATCGACTACGAGATATTTTTTATCATTGCCTCTGGCGCAAAACAATTTTTAATAGATTTTTTATTTTGTAAAATAAATGCATCATTTTTTTCAATTAGTTCACGTCTGCGGTGTTAATATTAGTTTACTTTATGAAAAAAAACGACCGGAAGCGCAATCGCAGACGTGTAGGTGGCGCACTAGTCGTTGAAATCGGCAATCGCATTTGTAGCGAAAACCGGCTTTTAAAAACAATCGGTTCACGTCTGCGAAAGGCGTCACCCGCTATATAATGTCTTTTTAAGTACTTGAACAGTCTCCCAGACGATTTGGCTGTGTATGTGATATTTTTATACATTTTCGATTATGCTACCAATTTCGGTAATTTTGTAGAATAAGCTCACTTTTCACACAAATAGATATTAAAATTTATTGATATACCGATACTTATGGACGCATTCGCAGACATTGCGCGTGTGTATAAGTGTAAGTAAATAAAAAATTAATTTGTAAAAAATAACACACATCTTTTACCGATCAACTCACGTCTGCGAATAACTTGTTTATTGTTATCATGGCCTTACAATATTAAAATATTTTTCCCAGACGTTTAGCGTCCGCATAAATATTTTGAACATTAATATTAAGAACTTTGAAAACCATGTACACAGTGGAACGATTAGTTCACGTTTGTGTGTGCAAACCGCGTTAGTAATTGATTTCTGTTTACTCATTGTGAATTTTGCAAACGCCTACGACTTGCACATATTTCAATAAAATTAATTTATCAGATGCTCACGAACGTTCCGCACGTTATCATTTCAAGTTGTGAATTTTGCAAACGCCTACGACTTGCACATATTTCAATAAAATTAATTTATCAGATGCTCACGAACGTTCCGCACGTTATCATTTCAGCTAGTGTATTCTATGGGTGTTGTTTTGCCATGAAATGTATTATAATTACTGTGTAATACCTACATAATTATATGAATTGTGTGTAAATACCGTCTACCCTACACATTAATAGTTTCAAACATCTGTGTAAAACATATGCCGAAGAATTCGTAGCCTCTTGCCCAATTTCAATGAGAGCTCTACTGAAGACATGGAGAGTCTTTTAAAAAAAGCGCTCTCAAGTTTGACGCGTGCTTGATCCCCCGTGCTCTAGGGAATTGTTTCAACAAATTCAACGTGCAACGTACATTGCGTCTGTGTGGAAGAACAACCAACTCCCAAAACCAACTTCCAGGCTTCCAGTGGAACACGGATGGAAGTTGTCTGCAGCTGGAAAATATGAGTTCTACTGGTTTGATGGTGATGAAATGGCAGAACTCATACACGACATTATGATTGATCCAAACACAGGTAGGAATTTTTTTAACAGAAATCGCCATCAAGCAATTTTCTTACACATTGGAAATTAACATAGTTATCATAAATAAAATGAAACGCCTCATCACTGGCATATGCGAGTAAATACATGTATTTATGTATTTATACAAATACAACTTGAATTAAAGAAATTCTGGTAACAAAGGTATCTTACTACATTTCCAACGGGGGACTCGGCTCCGCCTCGTCCCACACCCACCGCCCTTCTTCCCTCCTGAAAAATCTCAAAAACGAGCATCGTTCTTATGGCCCCGTTCTACGTCCAATTTAATGCCCAAAAGTTTTAATTTTTTATAACCATTCAATGATTTTAAGCAGTCGAAACGTAGAACTTCACCATTGACCTCCCCCTTGCCGCCCCCGTATACTTAGAATGCTCGGACAACTTTTATTCTATATACAAAGGTCCAACCTACACAACGCCACTCAAATCATCCCGACCTGACCCTAATTTTCTTATATCGCACTTAAACTTCGACATAATTTTATTAAAATAATCAAAACGTAGAGCTTCACTATTGACCTCGCCCTTGCCGCCCCCGTAATCTTAGAATGCCCGGACATCTTCTATTCTATACACAAAGGTCCAACCTACCCAACGCCACTCAAATCACCTCGATCTGACCACCCCTGCATCCAGCGGTGACGCCCGAACATTTGTTTCACTTTCGATGTATATGTCCCCCTATATCTAACATTACATTCCCGATTCCTTAAACATTTCCAATGTTAAAATACTTGATTAAGAGTTGTATTTCAATGAGACTTATTAAACTATTTTATCAACTTCAATAAAATTAAACTTGTGCAAGGGGCACCATTTGTCGATTGTGTGTTATTAGTATTACATTCTGTGTTTACACGAAAGTTATTGTCGAAACGTTAATACCCACATACAAGCAAACTAACTACAATTCTCAATTCATTGATTTTAATACGTATAATTACAAACGTTTTTAAGGAAGCTTAATGTTCGTCTGATCTTAAGCTCCACGTACGATAAAATAATTGCAAAATAATTAAGCAAATACAAACTATTTTTTTTACCAACAGATGAGGAGGACAATATAATCGCCGTGGATGAGGATGAGGACAGCTGTGTTGAACTGGATGATGATGAGGAGGAGGCTCGTGCACTTCCTGAAGATCAATTCACTCTTAATCTCGACGATGACGACGAATGAATATCATGTTTTACTCGTGTTCAAGATAATTTAAAAATAATTTTTTTTTTTGTAATGCAGATATTTTTGGTTATTAACACCCATTGTAGCCTAATCGTCTATTTAACTAAACCCTGGCGACAACGAAAATGCTTTCAGCAAGTGACGTGGGTGTTGCTTTACCCATCCCCCCCTTTTTTACCACATATTCATAAGAATTGGTTTTTTCTTGCCATTATCACGATAGTAAATAGTTAAATGTTTGTTTGGCCTACTATAAAATCAAACAAACACTCTTTCTTTGAAAGTATTTTTTTTAAGCGACCGCAAATAAAGTTCATGCGATCGTACTCATATAAGTAACTATGCACAATATACACATCTGTGAATAATCTTGTGACCTAAAAGTTATGTACTTTGCATAAAAATCCATTCGCAGATGTAAACTAATTGTTCAAAAATTATTATTTTTTTTTACAAAGTAAAAGCTTCTAGACAAGCGTCTGGGCTTGTTCTACGTGTCGGAATAATTTGATACAACAGTTCGAGCTCAAAGTTTTTGATAATGCACTTCGCAGACGTTAGCCAATCTTACCAAATTATCGGAATCGGTAGCATAATCGAAAATGTATAAAAATATCACATACACAGCCAAATCGTCTGGGAGACTGTTCAAGTACTTAAAAAGACATTATATAATGGGTGACGCCTTTCGCAGACGTGAACCGATTGTTTTTGAAAGCCGGTTTTCGATACAAATGCGATTGCCGATTTCAAAGACTAGTGCGCCACCTACACATCTGCGATTGCGCTTCCAGTCGGTTTTTTTCCTAAAGTAAACTAATATTAACATCGCAGACGTGAACTAGTTGATAAAAATTATGCATTTATTTTACAAAATAAAAAATCTATTGAAAATTGTTTTGCGCCAGTGGCAATGATAAAAAATATCTCGTAGTCGATTTTACGTAAGAAAGGTCTCCATGAGACGCAGACGTTAGCTAATTGTTCACCAGAATCTTTCCCGTGCTACCGGTCTATATTAATAAAACAAAAAGATCGACGTCTTGTCTAACCACGACAACCTATTCATTTTTCCCACACTTTTCAATGGCCCTACGAACAATATGGATAACAGCATCTTCTGCTGCAATAAATATGTTTATTCCTTCGGTATTCAGGTATTCGTCAGTCTACGCCACGGATTCACATGTGAGCCCATGGCCATATGACCATATGAAAGAAACTGACCCAAATGAATAAACACTGACTTGCAAAAGCTGTAAATGGTAACAGGAAAGCACAGGAAAATTTAAATGAAGTCGAAGAAGGATGTGAATGTGACGCCTTCCTCTTCAATGTAGGTAGAGAAGTTACAGGCGCCTATCCAGAAGCACACCTGGCAATACTAGATTAAAAACACGCAAAGTGCATTCTGATCGGTACCCAACTTAATACTTTAATTGCTAATTGATTGAAAATCCTTCAGCCTATCAGTAATATGCACAAGACCTTACTTGAAGTAAAATTTATATAGAACTTTCCCAGCAGGTACTTATTTAGTTTCCTGCGGGACCAACTATTTCAGGAGAAAATGCGATTAAATGCAGCTTGGCGTTTTACTGGTGACTTTTAAAAATGAAGCGACAACTTGCAACTTGGGAACGCTTTTGCTCGAGAAATCTTTGTAATTTCAAAATGGCAGCACATAATTATTTCTATATTCCTCGTCTATTTTTCCTGCTTAAACATTTAACAACTTTCATGAGAGCTTACTCATTGAAATAACACTTAACTAGCCTTACTATTATTTGGTTAATTAATTTAAGTTTATCTCGGCTTATTTCCTTCTTATTAAATTCTCTTACCCGAATAGAGAATCCCACCTCGTTTTCTGCAAGGGACCACTTAAGTCCCTTTTATGTTAAATGATGTTATTTAAGACAATACTAAGAAAATTCAATTTTCTTAAAAGGCAGGGTACAAGAAAATATATTCCTAATTAAATATATAAAATACGCAATTAGCTGTAAACTTTGTTAGACGAAATAACTTTGAAATTGGATTTAAGGACTGTGATTAGTTATCGTAGGTAACCAAAGGAAATGCCTGCGGAAGACAACACTGAAACTTACTCAAGGCTCCCTCAGCCTAATCAAGTTACCAAGTTAATTCATATTTACCCTTGACGTTGTGACTGTCATTATCTTACCGTGAAATGAAAAAGGGTAGGTATTAGGAAATACCAAAACAGTGTAGGTATTTTCACGAATCAGTTGTTAGAGAACTGAGTGTGGACACCTGAAAACTCACCTTTGATCGGAATGTAGGTTTTCCTTTCATTTTTTTCGCAGTAAATAACTCGAAAACGGTTGGTTCCCAAACACTTTTTCAAAAAACAAGCGGTTTTTGCGATGAAACAATTTTCAAAGAGCTTGGTGTCAGTACAAAACAGTAATTAGATGATTTAATTTAAAAAGATTGATATATCGATTAAATTTTATTTTTAATTTAATATTAAAAGCGTCATAGAAACGTTTCTATATTAAACGGGGCCTGGTACATTATAAGGTGTGGATGTATCAATTTTTCATGGGGTGGCATTCAGTAAAAAAAAATAACCTATGGAATTTGAAAGAAATCAAATTTTGAGGAAATTATGCAATTTTAAAAGATTTTATTTACCTCGCAACGTTCGTATGTATGTCTTTTCGGTTTAAAATTTATACTCGAACTTTAACTCACTTTCTGTTATCCCATTAAGCTAAAATTTGGTACACTTGCGTGATAATTAAGTTACAACAAAGCTATCGCGATAAGCTTTTAAATACATATACTTTTTTTTACTTTTATTATTATTTCTTTAGTCATAATTTGTTTGAATAAAAGCTTGATTTAAACATTTTTTTAACTTATATTTATTTCATAAAAACTGATAATCTTCAAGTAACAGCGACTATAAAATTACGATTTTAGCTTGAAAATACAGGTACAGCATTTCTATTCTCAATTGAGAAATTAAGTCTAAAGCGTTGTTACCAGGATAAATCATTACAAAGCCTGCTTTTGAGACCGTGCTTGAATGTTACAAACGATATCCGCACACGTATATAGTTAACCGGATATGTTATGCGCTTACCTCAATCGACAGTAATATATTGCTTACCCTTATAAGCTCTTGGTTCATTCTTAATACTGCCGGTAGCATAGCCATATTTTAAATGATACTTACTTACTTTTATTGAATCATTTATGGAGTTGTTCATTAAACTAACATTATTTATTATACATAAAAAATTTATTATAAATAAATAATTTACATCATGCATATCAACGTAGTCATACAACATTTACAATAATTTAAAAGTGATTCTAAAAATTGTCGGTCGACGTTCATGACATCGTTCATACTATCAACTATTCATTTGTTTGTGTTCAAACTGACTTTAGATAAATCATATCTTAAAACGGTCTTCATTCCATAACTTGAAAACTCTCACATTTAGCCAAAAAATGCTACAGTACAATAAAAAAAATGTAAATGAAATTAATTTGATTTTTAAATTTATGTGGAATTGTAAATACTTTGAAAATTTTAGTTGCATGAGTTGAGTTGCATGTGTTGGAATCAATATGTTCGTAGTATGCTGCTCTTATGCTTTTCTGACTCACATAGTTCAACAGAGATTGTCTACTGTCATCAATGGGCCCAGTGAAGACCTAAAATCTTTACTTTTGTGTTTTCCCCCTGCGCTAGTATTTGCATTTTGTTACCAGTTATTTCAGGGTATTTGTTACCTACCAAGACTCTATACTTGACTGTGTGTTACTTGCCTGTGTGTTTGCAGATTTTGTTTTAACAGAATCTAGCAAGAAGTCTTGTTGTATATCCGTAGTATCTCAGCAAAAAGTACAAAGCTTGCGTTTTAAAAATATAACATTATTAAGAAAATTAAATTTAGACCAAAATCCTCATGAATAAATCGACTTTGAAACATTATCACTTCACAAAAGACAGATAACCACTTTTGGCATCGTCTTTCATCGACATCTACATAAAAAAATATTTCACTAAAAATGTCCAAGAAAATTTTCAGCTCGAGGACGACGGTCAATCGCATTTGGGCTCTGTCATTCGAAAAATATATATTTTTCGAAAGTACCAAAAAATTTCAAGATGCATAGGGCAGTAAAGCCCGACAAATTTTTCAAAAGTATCCCAAATTTGGTTTTTCGAAAGTACCACGAAGAGAATTGCGCAGGGCGGAAAACCGCCCAACAAAAATTTTGAAAGTACCACGAATTTCGAGAATGCACAGGGCGGAATTCTCAGTCAGGATATAGCGAGTAGCTATTTTAAATCCCTAGTAGCACAACATATTGGACCAATATATAACCCATATGGGACCAATATATGAATATTGGTCCTATATAGGACCAATATTCATATATTGGTCCTATATGGATTATATATTGGTGCAATATTGGTGCTACTAGGGATGTTAAAATTTAATAAAAAATCAATGGGACTGTTTTTACAATAAAAACCAAAATCCACATTTAATTATTCTAAGTAGTGGAGAATACTCCATGTTCGAGCCACAAGAACGCCCATCAAAAATAACCCAAAAATTCAACGTCGAAGATTCAATTCCGACGGACCCAAAATATTCTTAATCCAGGCCCAGGCGGGAATCGCCATAGTAGTCGCTCGAATGCGAGTCGACGAAAAAAAGTATATTTGGGTTCAATGCCTTTAGTACGTTTTTTCAAGCAGGAAAATTATTGAATTCATATAGCTTCTTGAAGCATCCTGGCAAAGATTACAAGCAATTCGAAAATTTCAGTGTAAAATTAAAGGTGAATAAGTTTCAAAAAGTTCGACATACATCTTACAATCATAATTAAGTGGGAGTCTGAACCTTTTTGTACAGTCGGTTGTTATAGTTCTCTCGATGCTGGATGAGTTACGATCCTACGGGACGTAACGTCTTGCGGTAGTAGTGCCGCTGACGTTTCCCTTATATACACTAAATATTGAGTAATTATATTTATATTTTACGAAATTATTTCAACGAATGAAAGCATATCTTGAATTCGATTTCTTATTGATTCACTAATTATAAGATTGACGACCACTCGAATAACTACTTGCACCTCTGATGCCGCCAAGTTTGGGTAGCGATCCGAGTACTCATGGAGTCTATCGACGGTCTTAATTATTAAGAAGTGTCTCTAAGAAAGCGCTAGTTATAAGACATATGCAATAGAAGTGCACCGCTCGACATCATATTACGATGGAGAGAGCAGACTGTAGTAATCACAGCAAGTATAATTTTATTTATTTTCGTTGTGGGGAGTCTCAAGGGCAACTGGACTTCCCCTTGCGAGTAGAGTTACTAGATATCGTGACGAAGACACGGCTACGGCCCATTTAATATAAAATTCTTGTCATATCCATCAGATGCGCGATACTAAGATCATCAACATTATCACTGTTTGACAAGTGTTTAATATAAATTATGAGGACAGGACTTACTACAGAACCGTCAGGTACTCCATGCTGGAAAATTTTATTATTCTTTCGGTAAGGAACAATTTAGCATGATTTATGTTACTTTTATCAAAACCATACGAAGATAACTATTTAAAAGAGTCGAATGCTTTGGCCAGGTCGTATAATGAGTAAACTGTGGACTCCCAAACTCGTCTGTGATTGTCTGTGTAAGGCTGTCGATTACTAAAAACGTAGATTTACTGTATCAGTTGACACCAAGGAACGTGAAGGAGTCAGCAATGCTCCCTCTGTAAAAAACACCGATTCATGCAACTTTAAATTCGTAGAAATCTTCACTTATTAATTACATAATGTTACGAAAAATCTAGAGGATATATGTAATTTTAATTCCATAGTATTCAATAGAAATACGTTATTTTTAAAAATGATTTATTAAGAGTAGATATGCCTCGACAAGCTGCTAAAATTTGCCACAGGGGAGGTGAAAGGGAAACTCCAGTGGGCGGTCCTTTAAAAACGATAAAATATTATTTTATGTATTTATAGTACTATGTAGTAGTAAATAGAAATGAATGACCGCGATTCCACTTACGTATAAGCTCGAAATTAGTTCATGATTGTATATAAATTCTACCTGCCAAAGCTCAAAGGTTATGCCGACACCCGACACGTCTATCCTATCATTCTAACCTAAATGCGTTTTTAACATATTAGGTATTCCTTCAATAAATATACAGTATTTATAATTTAAACGGCTAGGTATTATGCTTCCCTAGAATTTTAATTTGTAATATGGAGTATACGAGTATATCTATATTTTTGCATAATGGAAAAGATATTCAATAATTAGTAATCTGCATTAATTAATAATAATCGTCAATAAGGAAATAATAATATTAAATAAAAAGAATAAGAGTTGATGAGGTCCGATAAAAATTATAAACAAAAATTAGTGGTATGCAATATTGCAGCTACGGACACACGTTTCAGAGTTATTGCTCCTCATCAGCGTAGCATGGCATAAATAATATTGTTATATTGTTAAAAGTAAGACCAACAAAGATAGGAAAACACAGTATATTGTAAGTACTCTATTTTGTACCTTCGTACCTCATGTGCCATATATGTAGACCAATAACTCCGAAATACGTGTCCGCAGCTGCAGTCTTGTTTGTTATTATAGTACTAATTCTTGTTTATAACTAAATGGAAAACTTAACATTTTAATGTTGTTTAGTTTTCGTATGTGTAAAGCTTTAGCTGTCACATCATTCAACAAATCAAAATTTAAACTCTTGTATCCTCAAGGGATTCCTCAGGACTTTTTGAATTTTTATTTTGTAGTCTCCCTCAAATAATGTGTAGTTTACCAATAAACAAAAATTAGCAACTATTGTTAAAATCAAAAATATACACCACGCAAGTTGTTTTATCCAATAAGTGTTATGCGTATAGTATTAGTTATTTATTGGTCTAATTTGTCTATACGCGATATTCTTAGAAACTGTTAAACAGAAAAAAAGTTTCAAATAAAAAAGGTGTCTCCATCTTTATTTCTTCTCAGCATAGACTTAAAGGGTTTTCCGTTCGTTAACTGATCCTTGCAAATACTCACATTTTATCGACATGGTTTTTGAAAAAAAACGTACTTTTTACAATTATTAAAATTTGACCTTCATATTACCACAGTTCATTAATAAATAATATGTAGTGATGACATAGTAAAATTGAGATCCATTAATGTTTTCGTTTTTTGAATTATGGCAAGTTAAACAAAAAAATAATTTTAATTATTATTGTTATACATCCAATAGACGCCGAGAATAAGAGAAATGATTCGCAGAAAGTCAGTGATAAGTAATTATTTATAAGCATTAAACTATTCAACGGATCATTATAAAATTCAGTAGTTGTCTATCGAGAGGTAAACCACCGTCGGCACTCGTTCTTCGAATTTTAGGCAGGCTGTCGGCACCCATGGCAGTGGCGGTCATATAATTGAAAGCCCCGCAAGTGCGGCTGGTTGGAGTTACGCAGGCGCCGCAGGCAAGGCAGTCTCGGCAGCGTGTATTTCTACAAGTGGTTGACCTCTCAGGTACTGTTTTGATAGTATATAGTATAAAATAAGAATTTCTTTACAACCCTAACCTGAAATTTGCAGACGTAAATGTAGCAAGCAAATGCCAATTTTTCGAAGTCAGTAACAAGGCAGTCTCGGCAGCGTGTATTTCTACAAGTGGTTGACCTCTCAGGTACTAACCTGAAATTTGCAGACGTAAATGTAGCAAGCAAATGCCAATTTTTCGAAGTCAGTAACAAGTAAATATATCGAGAATAAATAAAGATTAAGGATAGAGGCAACCTTTTATTTGAAATTTTACTTTCTAGGAGTAGTAGTTCTCGATTTGACCAAGGAACTAGTGTTATATACTTAGCACATATCACATATTATATAAAATAACTTGCCTGGTGTACACTTATTTTTACGAATTATTATTCATATTTTCTTTAAAAATATATGGATGGGGAGAACTTACAAATTTGCTTTTATAGTAGACAAAAGTTTAATGATAGATGTTTTAAACTAAACCCCGCATCAAAATATCATTAATAACTTTAGACAGTAGGTTATTTCTCAAAAATATGGATATCTCTGGTTTTACTGGTTAGATTTTAAAAATCCAAAGCATCAATTATTTGTATCAACGAAATTTAATAGTGAATTTTTTTTAAAATACGAATGTCAGAGCGATTCTAAAAATTTGCAAAATTTTGAAAGTAAAAAAGATGGCTAAAATTTGTATTCCAAAATGTTTTCTCTACAAATGTTGAAAGCAGAGATAAAAACCTGCAACTTGAGTCTTAGAACGTCTACATTGGTGCGCGATCTCAACAAGAAAATATTTTCAACATCGGTCCACATCACCTTCTGGACAATACTTTTAGCTCTGATTTGTTAAATTTTCACGAAAGTTGATTTTTTCTGGAAAATATTTTCGGGTTTAAAGGAGTAAGTTGGTTTCTCTGTTTCTTTTTACATTTTGAGCCTAGATTTCATTATTTTGACAGATCGATAGATAACTTTACTGCCGACAGTTTTTATCCCAAACATTTCTTTCTATTTTTCCCAGAAATAAAAGTTATTATGAAAAAAATCCTGTTGCTTGGTCTAATGCAACAAACTGATGCGTGTGACTTGATGAGAAAATGGGAAAATGTGCGCTTTACTTTTGTGTTTCTAACTCCTTTCATTGCAAATCGCATCGCCCCTTATAATTCTATATTCATGTGTTTACGACAAGAACACATCTTTAAAATTTAGTATCAATTGTATTGTCCAATAAATGTTTTCAAATATACCAGCATACCACCATTTTATAAAGAAGAATTGAAACACAATTACACATTATTGTTAGTGCATGGGTGGCTACATATATCTAGTTACTATATTGTTATAATTCCGTACTTGTAGTATAATCAAAGAGTAGAGTACCTGTTAAGTATAATAGTAAATTAATGGAATTTGATATTTTATTGGGCGTCCCGTGTTATTAGAAATTATTTGGTTTAATTTCTTATTTCGTTCCCTCGTTATATTTTCTCATTCATAAAATAATTCTGGGTGAAGGGCGGAGCTTAAACAATAATAAATCCAGAGGGAGCTCGTATCAGTGTAACATTTGTTGCAAAATGTGCCTTTGCACGGTTCCGTGCAATACATGTTTTTGCAAAAAGTATTATGTTTTTTGGAAAAATAAAAATAGTACGATACACAGAAAACATGAATGAAGGTTTGTATCGAGTCCTTTTTCTCATATTTTGATTCTAAATATTTTTTAAAAAATCATAAAGTTACTGCTAATTAAAACAAATGTTATTAATTAATACCATTTTTTTTTCAAAATATTAAAAAGATACAAACCTAGATTGATATGTTTTCTTCTATTTTTCGCCTGTACAAATTTCGTAATTGCAATGGTCTAATTATAATTTGTCGCGGACGGGGCGGCGTTTGAGAGTAATTTATTTCTGATTTTTAGACGGCATACCCACTCTTAATCGTTTGTATAATAGATCTATTTCAAAATTAAACAAAGCAACAGTGAGACAAGTCTACTGTAAACAACTATATGAAAATGAAACGTGCATCCATCGCGCTATTAATGAAGATATATAATGTACGAAACAAGTTTATTGATTATACCCTGTCTGTTTCACTTTAGGGAACGCATGTTTAATTTCGTAATTTGCCATCCATTTAATAATGTCATGAATATACGAATATGAATATAGATTTTTCCATCAAAATATACAGGTGCAATATCCTGGTATCCTACGAAAATCAATTTAAACAAGCTTTTCCTGCGTTATGTAGGTCAATTTAAAGTTTACTTAGTGTACCCACTAAAAATAATATATTGCCAAGGAAGTATTATCTATAACGCTATTCATGAATTTCACTCAAATGAAAATTTACGTAATTATATTTTAATTTGTTTTTATTTTTGAAACATCTGTACTCTTTTAATAAAAATATTTGCTACATTAAATTATTGGGTATAGCTGTTATAAGCATAGGCAAATTGCTCCTTATAGGAAGCCATATTAATAACTACATCAAACTGTTTGCCACGTACATCGAAAAGTGTATGAAAGCGGTCATTTTAGAGAACATACCACATGCTTTAACCTCCCCACTAATTAAAATAAGGCTACTGCATTTGCAAAAAAAAAAATCATGAAGAAAGATGAAAAAGAGGTTTTTACTCTGCGAGCATGCGTGTATTAGGGCGGAGCGAAAAAATCAATTTTTGTATTTTTTTTCCAAATAGAGAAATTAAGTTGTTACTGTAGCTCAGTTATTACTCTGATTTTTTTTAATCCGAAAATATCTTCTGTCCGCAGTTTTAAAATAGATGTGTAACCTGAGAAAAAATTATTGGCACCAACTGGTGTGAAGTAAGGTTAAAAAGCAGCTCTTCGATCATTTAAATTTAATAATAAATCCAGAACTCACCGCAAGGATGTGGCTAATATGTGACTTGGATCACACCCACCCCCTAACCACTTTAACTTTCTATTAAGTAATATTTTTTTCGTGTTAAAGGCTGGCACTGCTGCTCTGGATGTAAGACTAACTAGCCAACTCGGGCTTCGGAACCGGTTTTATGAAGCTTCAGTCACTAACCTCACAAAACTTTTCAGTGTCTGGGTATGGCAAAAAGGAAATGATATCTACCAACTTTTTACTATTGATTGCTCTTCATCCCTAAGATCATTCAGAAGTAGTAGGAGTTGTTGTTTTAGTACTTTGCCAACCGATAAGGTCGATATAATAAATGTCTATAATTTTATCCTAGTAATGATCAACGTTCTCTTTGAGGTTCTCTCCACGTCACAGGCCATTTTGGCTTTTAGCGTACAATTTGATTCTAGTTCTTGGACAAGTATTTCGTCATTTTCAAACACACTTATTAATAGGTTCTCGAAGTGAATGAAAAAGGCATTGTGTTGTATTACTGGATCAACAATATTTATTTGTTATGGTTTCCAGTATTGACTTAGGCGAATTGTTTTCCAGGCATGTTAAGCACCACTTTTGTAGAGAATTAAACTTTTTTTCTTCTTCAATTCTCTAGGACTTCCTGCAACATGTATTTTTTCTTTTTAAGCAGTGCTCGGGGAATCTACAAAATTTCACAATTAACCAGTATGTTACTGGTAAATAACCTCTACGCCTGTGACTTTTACGTCAAAGGACCTTTTTTTAAATAAATAACACAAATAAGTATAAAAACTTGATATTAAATATTTCGCCGACGTTTCGGAAATCTAATCTGTTTCCTTTTTCAAGGCTTTTTTTGAAAAAATGTTTATGCTTTGTATTAGTAGAGTGCTCGTGCGCCCGAAAGTGCCTTAAAAAATGAATTGGTAGGGGTTTAAACACTAAAAGCTGACACCTGGCTAAATCGATAGCTTATATATAGGTAAACTCCCAAAAAAAGTTGTCCAAAGATTGTCCTGTACAAAAGGACGTTATTCACAATTTTCGAGTTATGTAGTGCGTCAGATAGCCAAAGGTCAGTTCTTTCTTTTGTAAAAATTTTATGATGTTCTCTGTAGCCGTTTGGCTGTAAAAAAATTCATTATTTTTAAAAAAGTATTGCGTCTTATGGGAAACATAAACTTTAAAAGTCCATATCTCCGTTCAGTGCTCGCTAGAATTAATTAATTTAACCGTGTTTTTACATTTCTCACCCCATTACTCGAAAACTAGGTCTCAAATCGAAAAAAAATTGTTTACAAATTGAAAACCGATGCTCTCCGACTAAGACAGTACTATTAAAAATATTTTTATGGAAATAATAACTGAGTTATTATTTAAAAACCAACGCAACTAGAAAATCTCCAGGCGCTTAGAACTGCCTACTTCGATCGCCCTCCTGCACCGCACTATTCCCCGCGGTCGAACATTGCCCATAAGATCTGTGATCTATCGTGTATTGTTTTTACTAGTGAGCCTTTGCTTATTTGTAATTAATATTAGCTCCTGTGAATTAATTTATTTCTCTATTGGCTGCATAAATTTTTAAGGGGTAAGTGTGTATTAAATTAATTTTAATTATTTCATACATACCTAGATGCAAATAATCATTTAAGCAAAACTAATACTAGAACATCATGGCACCACAAAAAGTTCTTCGTTGCCAACTACTAGCAATACGAAAATTTGTCATATTTTCGATGGAATGTTTATTGTACAAGGTACGGGTAAACCACCTAATGCTAAAACATTTGGGGAATATTCAAAGATATTCTCATCCATTGTTTTTAAAAATGAATACAATGTCGATAGGATTGATGTAGTTTTAGGTAATTACCAAGAGCACTCCATTAAAAACATGACCAGAATAAAAAGAAGTTCTACAGCATCTATTGAAAAAGTAATTAATTCGGGTGATGTACTTCTACCTCAGCAATGGAATTTATTTATTAATTCAACTAATAACAAACGACAATTAACAATTTTTTTATCATTACAGCTAAGTGAGTTATCTAACAAACAAAAAATTCAATTTGCGACAAGCAATTTTAAGGTAGTGGATGGTTTGTTAGTATCAAATCACGAAGAAGCAGATACTAGAATTTTGCTTCATATTTTATCGGCAAAAAAAGCTGGATACAATAAATGTATTATTGATTCCAAAGATACTGATGTTTTGGTACTTCTGTCTGACTTCAGGGAGCACCTAACACAGGAAGTTTGGGTGAAGGCTGGAAAGAAAGGGCAAGAACGATTTATACCGGTACATAATTTAGAAGTAGACTCTACGTTATTAAAAAACTTACCAGCGTTTCACGCACTCACAGGGTGTTACACTACTAGTTAATTTTCTGGTATTGGTAAAAAAAGTTGTTGGAAAATCTATCTTATATATTCCAAATTACTTGATCATATTGGAAGAGCTAATTTTGACGATACCTTGTTCAAAGAAGTTCACACCTTTGTTTTAAGATTATATACAAGCAACGAAGAGATATCCTCAGTACATAATTTACGTGGTATACTAGCAGCTTCAAAAACACTGGATAAATTACCCCCTACAGAAAACAGTTTAAAACTGCATTGCTTACGGGCTCATCAAACCATTATTCGGCTCAATGCTCTTAATCCTGTTATAAACCCCCCTAATGTATTAGACATGGTTGGCAACTTATCAATGGTAAACTGGTACCTTTATTTCAAACTCTTTCACCGTTTCCACAAGATCTGGCCATTTTAAGCAGCTGTGGATGCAAAAAAGGTACCTATACTTAAAAGTTATAATTTTTTTTAAAACATTCATTTTTATTTTATCTTGTCGTTGCATGGGTCAAAAATCATGTTCAAATGTTTCCTCAAACGTAAATAATACGGAAACAATTGAAGAAAATATGTCTTTTGAGGATGAAAGCGGTGAAGACTGAGAATAATATTTTTGCGGAATTTATTTATTTATTTTATGTTTATGTTTAAATAGACGTTATTCCACGCGGTGATTAATAATTAATATTAATAAAACTACTATTGTAAAATAATAAATAGGCGATAGATCGCAGACACAGGATTTATATGTGTCACAGATCTTAGGCAACGTTCGACCGCGGGGAATAGTGCGGTGCAGGAGGGCGATCGAGGTTGGCAGTTTTAGGCGCCTGGAGATTTGGTAGTTGCATTGGTTTTTAAATCAGAACTCGGTAATTATTTCCATAAAAATATTTTTGACAGTACTGTCGTAGTCAAAAAGCATCGGTTGTCAATTTGTAAAAAAAAATTTTTGATTTGAGTCCTGGTTTCCGAGTAATGGAGTGAGAAATGTAAAAACACGGCAAAATGAATTAATTTTTAGCGAGCATTGAACGGAGATATGGACTTTTACAGTCTGCGTTTCCCATAAGAAGCAATGCTTTTTTAAAACTAATTTATTTTTTTACAGCCAAACGGCTACAGAGAATATCATAAAAATTTTACCACAGGAAGAACTGACCTTCGGCTAACTGACGCACTACATAACTCGAAAATTGTTAATAACGCCCTTTTGTACAGGGCAATCTTTGGACAACTTTTTTTGGAAGTTTACCTATATATAAGCTATCGATATGGCTAGGTGTCAGCTTTTAGTCTTTAAAGCCCTACAGGTTGAACATTTTGAGCCTCTGGGCTCTCTACTATATGATAAATACACAGCTCTAAGAATGTTTGTTATGTTCAATATCCATAGATACTTACTATTTACATAGAACTGTTGATATGGTTAACAATTTTTCTCAGTTTTTGTACAATGTTAAGTTTGTGAAGTTCTTCTTTTAACATTGGCAGCCAAGTTGTACAGACATCTACAGAACAATTCGACACGCATCTATCCTCATTCAATAATGTTATCACGGATTCTTTAATTTCTCTATCTACCTCTTTTGTTAAAATTTTAGAATTAAAATTTATTGCTAACCTCATTGGTCAGTAAACCATTTGAATAAACTGTGTCAAATCTTTGAGAGTGGATTCTTTGTGCCAATACAGAATCACGGTCTTCGGTTACCTGTAGTTAACCACCTGGCATAAGATGGTAAATCCAAGGATCCATTTTAAATAAATATAAAGAGCAATTACCAGTAGAGATTTTAGAATGCTTTTGGCAGCGATATTCTTTATCTGTGCCTAATTTAGAAATAACTGTGTCGGACAAACTACAGACAATTAGTTGGTTCAAAGTCTATAACTAATAAATTGTGGCAGGATTCCAGTGCTTTCCATATAAGCCCCACGAATCCACGAGGTCCGATTGTGTCACCATCAAGGAGGTGAAAAAAGTGTCTTAAAGGAAGTTCGTTAAAATGCGATTGTCATTTCAGATATGGCTCCGTTTTTCGATCCAGAATTTACTACTGTCCCATTAGTTCCGACTACTAAAAAACTGTCTAAGTTAAAATTATTTGAATCGAAACATCGTAGTAGGGACTCCGTAATATTTTTAGCAGATCCCAAAGAAGGCATGGCGTGTTTTGTATAAATATATTCGGGTTCTTCAGTCAAGGATAAGTGCTAATCCACTATAGTTTATTGTATTCTGTGACGAAGTGTCATCGTAGTAGGCGTTGCTTTTGTAACGTCCACAGTCGTGACTCAACACATGCTTTATTTTTGTGGGCGCCAGTATTCTTGACTAAAGATGACGGTCTCGGATGATTAGGGGTCGAGCTTGAGCTCTTTGCTCCAATCATCGCTGTAGACCTGGACCGGCCTGATAAGGGGTGGGCCTGCTTTTTCGCCTACCCCCCCCGCAAATGCGGACGGTATTGGTGATGTTAGCAAACCTATCCTGGTCGTGGCTGTTGGACCCTGCCAGCTGGGTAATTTCTTCTGACGCTTTTCTGTCTTGGTCTTCTTTCTTCGCTGGCATGTATAGGCTCCCGGGAGCGCCTATCGTCTGTCGTGAGAGGGAACGGCTGTTACCGAGCCCTCTCGGAGTTTGAAAGGGATTTGGGGGTGTTGACTAGTCGGAAGCCCAGGGTGCCAATTCTCATCATGTGCTCCGATTTCGTCGGAAGGAAGTGTGAACTGTGTAGTGCAGGATTGTGTTCGGCCAGAGACGCTTTCTTAGCATCAAAGGCTGGCACGGGCTAGGGTAAGGGTACAGAGCTGGTTGTTTGCTTGGTACCCCCGGGATTGGGTAATTGGATATTTTTGGTTATTGTCTCCTTGCGGTGTGGTTTGCAGATCGAGCTGAAATAGATAAAGGGTTAGTTATACTTACCCATTAT
Source organism: Stenurella melanura (assembly GCA_963583905.1). Taxonomy (NCBI): domain Eukaryota; kingdom Metazoa; phylum Arthropoda; class Insecta; order Coleoptera; family Cerambycidae; genus Stenurella; species Stenurella melanura. The sequence goes on from OY757309.1 coordinate 204,652,366, forward strand.
CCAGGATCTGGAGCTTCGGCCTCTTGTGCGTCGGAGCGTCGTTGGGGTCATAGTCAGTCGCCTGTCTGGCCAGCGGATTCCCATGCTCTGCTGCACGGGCGTATAGGTTCTTCGCTCTGTCCCGGATGACTTCAGTTACTTAGGTGTTTCCAGGTCTCTGAAGATGTCGGCGTTTCTGACAAATCATGGTGCATCCACAGCGCACCGAAGTGCGACGTCTTCAGATTGGTGGCTGCTTTTTATCCCCAGGCAACGGAGGCGTAGGTCAGAATAGGTGCAATGAGGGTCCTAATAAGCGTGAGCTTGTTCCTCAGGTTGAGTTGGCTCTGTCTACCTATTATAGGGTAAAGAAGAGTCCTCCTCGTCCTCGCTTTCTGTATTATCACTTCCGTGTTCTGTCTCCACGTCAGGCTTCGATCCATGATAACGCCAAGGTACTTGACGGTATCGTGCCAATGAATGTTCTCGCCGTTCAAGGAGACGTGTCCTGTGGGAGTTTGCTTCCTGACTCTCTCGAAGTGGATGGCTTTGCTCTTCTCCGCGTTGATTTTGACTTTCCACTTATTGCACCACTCTTCCAGAAGGGATGCTGCTTCCTGGAGGTTGCGGGTGGCTGTTTTAGTGCAGTACAATGAACCTTTTAATAGGGCGGTAGAGGGCAAATTTGTTAATATATTTCAAAAATATTGAATGGTATTACTTTTTACGTGTAATAACAATTGTTACTACATGTCAATAATAAGATTAATTATTCAGATGTCGTTAACCTATGAGCATACAGTAATGTCCCAAGGCTAAAGCTGGGGATTATCGATGGATACTATACACTGACTTTGAATACGAGTAGAACACAATGACAGAATTTTGCATTAATCTAGATATTCGTTAGTAAAGTCTATTGATAGATTGCCAATATTATAACCGCTTTGTTCTATTTTCAAATTTTACTTTGAAATTTACTTTTTTCAATGTATAATGGCATAAAAAGTATATTTATAAATAATGAAACCTTTATAAACAATTAATCGAAAAGCAGGGACATATTTCGTAAAGATGTATCTTTGTTTTGTACACAAGGCTTTTGACAACGTGAAATGGGACAAAGTGTGGGTCTTACCAATGAAGATAGAACACATATAGGCATCTGTTCTTCATTATTTCTCAAATATATTAAGAAAACTCTTCTTTGGCAAAAATCGTCAATGTAGAACGCTATTAAAGCTCAAATGGTTATCAAGTTAGAATCAATGTAAATAATTTCAATATAGTCGGAGCTAAATACCTCCAGGGAATCAAATTCACAAACCTTAGATGTCAGTAAACATTTCTTGACTTTTGCACTTTTCTTCTCAACTATTCAAGAGTAAAAAAATATTAAAACTAACGTACAACTACGGCACAACATTTAGTTATACTTTAGAATTAGTGATCTCCCGATGATGCCACAGTGGCTCACGAAACCCGCGTCTAGTGTTAGTATTCGACTGCAGTGTTCAAGTGTTTTGGACTTTGTTGAAATACCTCAGGGGCATTTATAAGGAAAGTGTGTAAAGAAATATTTTTCTTAAGGGGTGGGAATTTTGTCGCACGAACCGTAGGCGAACGTGAAAAGGGGCACATTACACACTAGTTACATGTAACATATTTTCTTACTACCGAAATGGTTGCAAAGAATATGTAAAAATTATATAAACAATCTACGCACTAGTGCATAAAATATTTACTTTCCAAGCCAGTGAATAAACTGAAACAATTAAATAGTATGAAATCTTTATCCTAACTTTACGCAGTCTGTGTAAAGTATATTACGCACGCTGTGGATCGCATAAAGTTAAACTTTATCGCGCTAGTGCGTGAAGTAAAAAATGATACATTTCTTACACAGCAACTTTGTCTAGGCGGTTATGCAATGCTTTGTTATCTTATTACTTCACTTTACGCGCTAGTGCGAAAATATGAGTAATTATGCAAAAAACTGAATAAAATCTATTTTGTTTCTACAACCCTAAAATCAAATTTTCTTTATGTTTCTAATTAATATGTATTATGCATAATGTATATTGTATATCATTTTTTAATTTGTAATGTCATATAGGTCAATCTACCGATATCAACAATATCCGTGATTCAGAAACGCACATTGCACCTAATTTAAAGACAGTAATTAAAAAAAATGCTTCTTTGTTGAAATATGTCATGAGACGTCGAGATTTTAAATTTGAGGGAAACAATTTTGGCTGTCGGCGTGTCTGTCTATTTTTCGGTAGGTCTGTCGGCTGTAATATTTTTGTGACACTTTTAAGTCGCCCTACTTCATGTAAATCTACAAAAGTTATGCAATTATGGCGGTGCTATTGGATTCACCATTTTCAATCTCTAATTCGATACCAAGCACCTGAGTATTTACCTCCAACCGCACCTCCGTCGTAACTTCGACTATTCCCTTATAGAAAGTACCCTGCACCTTCGCCATAACTTCGAATATTATCTAAATGTTTCGCTCACGTAATATTTTCGGTAGAAGAAAAAATATTGTATGCAACTCGTTTATAATGCGAGTTTTCTCACTCATGGGATTGTCGCATTCGCTTCCGGCTCGATAAAAGTCCCATTCCTGACAAAAGTATGATTTTGCATACGTATTTCAAAAATAACTTTTAATGCTTGTTGTCATGAAGTGATGTTACTCAAAGTAGTCGAGTCCAGCTGCAGTAAATTGCATTTATATTTGGCACCACGATTTCTTGAATACGCTTAGCGGAGTCAAAGACAAGTTTAAGTCAAGAAAGGCGGAGTGTCAACCCTTGGGACAAGGCCGCCATATTGGTTGAAAGGGGTGAATTCGCTTATTGTGAATAACTCATTTATTATTAATTTGAGCGACAGAAGTGTTAAGAGCATTTTTGTGGTGAATAAAATTATCTACAAAGAAATTCATAAGCTCTTTCTCCGCAAGACAATTATTATTAAGCAGTCTATAAACACAGAAGCTGAACATTTTTAACCAATAATTTGTTGGCAATTTATACGTTTCCAGCAAAATGTATGGAAAAAAGTCAATGAATGTCATAGGAGAGACTTCTTAAAATAAAAATCATTGCTCGTTATGCTATCTACAACTTTTATTAGCACTTCTTTTCCGCTATTAACATCAATAGTAAAATGAACAAGGAAATTTTAAAAATATGTGATTAAGCTGTACTACACGTATTTTGTAGCTGCAATTATTTTTGTAGCTGCAAACTTGACTAACATTTTAATAAGAGTCCTAAATTGTACCCATATTATCCTTTCAGAGATAGAAAGCTCGAAGCGTCATCAAAATAGGAGTGTTATATTTCAAATATATTCCTACTATAGTTCCAATACTGGCGATATTTGAGTTGAAATATCTCCTTGAGAGAACTAAATATTTTATTCATGAAAACTGAAACGAGTTCGAATATCTCCTTCAGTAGAATATATTTATATAAATTTAGTTTAACCATTAGAAGTAAAAATTAAATAGGTATACCTGCCTGTTTGATTATCGTTAGCTAATAGATGAGTCAAAACTCCATTAAACTACCCGTGTTAATTTTAAATCTGCAAACCTCAGAATATTTACAATGTAACTGTTTTATTAAGCATTATGTTTCACTTCACATTTCCCGAACTTTCCTCACTCATTCAGTCCCAAATATTATTTAAATTTAAACAAACATTACGCACTGAATGTGTGCACGAATGAACACTATTTAATGTTGGAAATTTTTTGTGTATTAACTCGTTCTATGTACTTGCTGGGTACAGATATACATCACTTGTTTGCAAAAATATGAAATTTTTCGAAATATTAACAAAAATTACCAAGAACCGTAATTATTGAATAGCTACATAGTTTTAAAACAAGGAAAGAAATCAAAGTAAAATAAAAAGTGAAGAAAGACGAAAGTCTTTCTATCTGTGTGTCTGTATAATCGCGCTAATCTCAAGATCAACTGAACATTGATGCTTAATTTGCAATGCTATGTGTGCGTAACTTTCAGTTACAGTTTAGTTTTGATGAAAAGCATGTCTAGAGGTATTCAAGTGTAGGGCTCACGTGTTTTGATGTTTGTGAAAACTGCTTCAGAGACACTGTCACACCAAAGCCACTTCCGGGCCGAAAATTACGTAAATTATCTAGATCTGACTAGCTGTACCTCAATTTCTTTACTTCTGAAGATCAAGCCCATTTGTACTTTTGTAGAGGATGTCAAAATCTACAAAAAACTGACAACAGCACTGAAAGCTAATTTCCCAAAAGAATGGTGATTGGTGAGGTCTCCTTTTTATATATAATAATTATCAGTCTCTTTACATATTTGTCATCTACATACCACCGAGTATACCTGTTGCCGATTTTGAATATTTCTTTGAGACACTAGGTACCCTCAGGTATTTACAAAATAACGATAATGATATAGTCATTTTGGGCGATTTTAATATCCCCAAATATGCATCTTACCTAAAAGACTTAAAATCTAACGCCCAAATTAGAGCCTTGAATAATTTTTTAGATACTAATAATTTATCTCAATACAACTCAATATTTAATGGCAATGACAATATTCTTGATCTAGTATTACACAACAAAAACTGTGATGTATCTCAATCTTCTGATCCATTAACTAATGAAGATTTTCATCACCCTGCTCTGATCATATCAACTGAAATAAGTACTGTTAAGAACCTTAATAATAATTTTCCAACCCATCATGACGTTAGTCATAATTTCCCCAAATGTGATTTCTCCAAATTGTATAAAAACCTTCTCAACATTGACTGGTCCTCCCTCTCGTCTTTTAATGACGTCAATGGTGCATGCACTCATTTTTACAACAAACTTGACTCTGTATTTGAATCTTGTGTACCTAAGAAATCGACTTCTCGTAGCGGCAGATATCCTCCGTGGTTTAATGGCAGTATCATAAAAAAAATTAGCCTTAAAGAACGTCTTAGGAGACAGTATGCAAGAACCAGTGATCCACTTATACACAATAACCTCAAAAACATCAGAAGGGAAATAAAATATGATACCAATTTAGCCTACAGAAATTTCGTGCAGAACTCTGACGACAATATAAAAAATGATCCCAATAAATTTTAGGCTTTCATCAAAAGTAGAAAAGGTTCGGCCAGTGTATCTGAAGAGATGTTCTTTGAGGGATCTTCGCTAAACAATCCCTCTGATATACTAAATGCATTTGCCAATTATTTCGGTCAATCTTATAATGAGTCCTCATTAGATATCGAGGAACATCACATTGAGACCGATATACCTAACAATAACCCTATTGTTAGCATAAACTCTTTCAGTGAAGATGAGGTTATTCGGGCTCTAAAACGTACCTAAACCCAAATTAAACCCAAAATGACGACCGGTCCTGATTCCATTCCAGCTTTTTTATTAAAGGATTGCGCTATCATCTTTGCATATCCTCTAACTCTAATTTTTAACCTAATCTTAAAAAACTGCCTATTTCCTGACCTATGGAAATATTCCAAAGTATGTCCCATCTTCAAAAAGGGAAACAAACTAGATATTGAGAACTTTAGACCAATCTCTGTAATTAGTAACTTCTGTAAAGTCTTAGAAATATTACTTCATGACAGAATATATCATTCAATTAACACCAAAATCTCTATTAATCAACATGGATTTATGAAAGGGCGTTCAACAACAACAAATTTATTCTGTGTAACTCAATATATTTCTGAATCCTTAGATGAACGTGGGCAGGTAGATGTCATATATACCGATTTCTCTAAAGCGTTTGATAGACTTGATCACCAGTTGTTACTTAAAAATTTAGAAAAAATCGGCTTCTCATATTCTTTGCTCCTTTTGTTTAAATCTTATTTAATAAATAGGAGTCAGTACGTTGCATTAAATGGTTTCAAATCGATCGAATTTGCTGCCACATCTAGAGTTCCCCAGGGATCTATTCTGGGGCCGTTGTTTTTAACATATTTATTAACGACATAGTGAACGAAATTAATTTGCCTCACCTTTTATATGCCGACGATCTAAAAATTTTCACAGTAATTGATGAAATCGATGACTGTTTTCAACTTCAGACTTCTCTTCACAAAATAAACACCTGGTGTATAGTAAATAAATTATTCATGAATCCTAGTAAATGTAACGTAATGTCTTTTTCTTTAAAAACATCACCTATTATTTTTGATTACAGGTTAGATAATGTCATACTTCAAAGACCTATAACATTTCGCGACCTCGGCGTAACTTTTGATAGTAAATTATCCTTCACTAGTCATATCGATACCATTGTGTCTGAAGCCTCCAAAGCCCTTTGGATTTATCGTTCGTACTAGTCGAGAGTTCACTAATACTGATACTCTGAAAATTCTTTATCAATCCTTCGTCAGATCGAAACTTGAGTACGCATCGCTAATTTGGAGCTCCAGTTATGATGTTCACAAGAATAACTTGGAGGCAGTTCAACGTAGATTTCTTAAATTACTGTGGTTCAAATCCGACGGTACCTATCCAGTGATTGGTTTTCCGTAAAGTAACTTGCTTGAAAGATATTCTATGAATACTCTTGAGGATAGGCGTACGTACTTTTCTCAAGTATTTTTGTTTAAATTACTAAACAATGATTTTGACGCACCCGAAATAATTAGCAAGCTTAATTTTCACGTTCTCAGATTAACCTCTCGTAATCACCAAGTTTTCTATTTACCTACGCCGCGTACCAACGTACTAAATAATTCACCTTTATATACGATTTGCAGTACTTCTAACAAATTATGTAGCGACTTCGATATTTTTAATTGCAGCCTTAGTGACATAGAACAAATTGTTCTAAATTAAATAACCAGTGAGTGTCTTTGTTTTTCTTAATTTTCTTTGAATCACATATGTGTATATACGTATATATAGTTTTTATATGTAAACATTTCCCATGTTATTTTTTTCTCTTTCTTCGTATCATTAGTTATTCATAGTTCGTACATTTAAGTATTTTTTTTCTTAATTTTACTTTCTTTTTATGTTGTATATTATGTAATTAATGCTTTGTATGCCTTTATTCCTGTTCTGTAATTGGGTATCTTACCTGTTGAACAGTGTATGCAATAAATAAATAAATAAATATATGGTTTAAACAGATATAATATCAAAAAGGATTATAGAGAAGTTCGATTGAAAACACTCTGAACTCAAATGTCTGTGTGTACCTATGTATCTAGAATATTTTTTTTTTTTTTGTAAAAACAATAATTTCTATTAGATTTTTTCTTTCCAATTTGATACATATTTGAAATAGCATGGTAGAATATTCCCTATTGAAATTGAGCCATATCATACAAGCATTATACTTTAGAGCAATATGTTAGTAAGGTATTTAACTACACATATGAAACAGTGAAGATGTACAAGATTTCTAATCAGAATTGTAACTTGTGTGTGACTCTCAGGTCCAAACAACTTTAAATGTATTAGATCATACACAAACTTAACTTTAAAATGTTATTAAGATATTATGAAACGAGTGACAGTTCAGGCGGGCGTTATCGGCAGCAAATCCCTATAAACAATAAAACTTAAAAAATATATTGACTGTCTCAGTGGCACCTTTTAAATATGTAATTGTGAGGTATTCTAACAAAATGTTTATGTAGTAGGTATTCGCAATCAACTGCGTTACATTGCGACTACTAGTCATTTAAATTTTTATCATATACTGTATTATGAATATAAAAATAGTGGATATTCATAAAGCCTCTTTCTCAAAAGAGTGGTAATCAACGATCACTGTAATATTTAAAATTAATCATATTTGCTTAGCTATTTAGTATCCAAAAATATTATTCCATATGACAGATTTCTAATATTTAAGATCGGAGCATCACCAACAGTGTCGAGATTTGATGCTACAGAAATAATGTGTTTTCTATAAAAAATTTTCATCAAGGTTCATAATGGTGAACATCAAGAAAGGACGGAGGAAATTAAAAATATTTTTGTTATATGTTAGCGAGACCTGATGGTAGTACATTTTTGAGGTTTGTAGGCACTATGGACCTCTTCGTCTTCCCTCTCTTGGATACAAGCTAAAGATCCACAGCTGATCGTGCTCGAATCTAATCCAGGCACACAGGTGTCATTAAATATTTTACTTGCATTTCGCTAGGTATTAGCACGAGTGGTATCGATTCTTTTCTAGGCTATCGCTGTTAGAGTAAGAATGGTCTGCGCACAGAAGGTTGATGTGCACATATGACAATACTCTCCGTATTTCGGTTACTGTCGCCATTTTCTAGGCACACAACTCCCTGTAGAGTGCCTTAGTAATGTCCTATCAGTATTAGAATGCAGAGGCCAATGAAAAATATACAATTGTTTCTCAACACTCAATGCTGACCATAGCATACTCAGCGTCTCTTTTCAATGGTTTTCTTTAGCACGAAATGTTGTTTGTATGTATGTATGTATGTATACTTTGTCCCAAACTTATTGTCGGTATAAAAAATGTCGGGATCTTTGTTCGTTAGCGCACTATCAAAGGCGCCGACATTTCTTATACCCAGAATAAATCTGAGATAAACTATATATATGTTCTAATCTAGTGATCGAATTTTTGACCACTTCCCAATATGCAATCATGCTGAAATTTTGCACACAACTTTAGGCGGCCGACACAAAATGCCTGATTACCTATTTCTCTACAACCCCTTTGATATGGGTATTAAATGAAAGAGTTTGACAAGAGTAAACGAAATAATGGCGTTTGAATAAAAAAAAATGAGGCAGACGGGAAACAACAAATTAAAAAATAAATAAAGAAAAAAAGAAATTAAACAATGGCTTTCTTTTAAAACTGAATTGCACTAAAAAGTAGAAAATAATTTTTATTCGGTGATTAAATTACAAAATGAAGAAGAAAAAGAAAACCATTGGGAACTCATAAAGAATTGCTGTTGCTATTATATTACAACATACTATTCATTCACTGCTCATTGTTATATTTTATGATTTTCTTTTTCGTCATCTTGTAATGTACTCTGGAATAAAAGTTATTTTCTACTTTTTAGTGCAATTCAGTTTTAAAAGAAAACCATTATTTTTTTATATTTTATTTTTTATTTATTATAGCTGGAGTAAACAATTTTACCTATTCTTTACTTCTCAAGAAAACTTCTATATTTGAAAATCCAGAGGAAATTAAATGATACATTTTTAGTAACATTGCGTACCAAATTGTAAACAACTAGTGGTGGACAAAGATTAAGTTTCCAGCATTAGATGTTTCATTTATGCAAGGTAACAACCCGCAGCAGCATTTGTTCAGGTCGATCGGGAGCTCACAAGCGGCATCCTCCTTCTAGCTTACCTTAGTTATTATACAGATTAGATAAGATTTAAAAAAGAAATGAAAACAATTTTTTGTTCTGTTTTCTCTTCTAGGAGCCTAGATAACTAAAAATATACTGTTAATGTACTCTAAATGTTCACACTTATGTCATTGTTCTGTATATTTTATGTAATTATTTTATCCATTTTATATATATGTTTTATATTTTATAGCGTTAAGTATTTAGAACCTATACATTATAATGTTTTGTTAATCTATTACTTACTATTGCTCTTGACATGTCCCATATCGTTATTTGTATGATCTTATGGACAATAAATTATTATTATTATTATTATTATTATTATTATTATTATTATAATCTCTTCTTATATAATGAAGGTGGATTGTGTTTAATAAGTATGCTGAAATTATTACTACTGACGTGATTTAAAATGGTATCAAATCTGATGCAATTTGCTCCCAACCTCATCAAGAATTTGCTTGAAGAGGATTTTAAAACTCAGTTCAAATAAAACAGACATTGTACTATTTACAAGAAGTAAGAAGCTTTCAGTAAAAGTTAAATCCGCAAATCTCTTTGAATTTACTAGGGTTCCGAAGGAAATGAAGTTATATTGACTGACTTAATACCTAGAAATAACAAGAAAATATGAACAAACCACAAAGGAATAATTATGAGAATGGTAGTAGGATTACTTTCAAGACATTAATCAATTAATGCTTAATAATAATAATAATAATAATAATAATAAATACACACTTTTCGAGAATGTATATGAAATTAAGTTTAGATCGCCCGTTTCGTTTGAAATGGTATAAAAGGTGAAATTCACACAAAGATGTGAAGGATGAATATAGAAAGCGTAAGTTATTTACGATACTATTCATATCTGTTATAGCGGATAGGAAATAGAGGATAAATTTAAATTGTGGGGATTTCACGTCGTTGCATCATCCCTGTGTCTTCTTTATCTTGCTATGTTTTATATTTGAATATAGAACCGTTCAACACTTATGCATAATGTAAAAATTTACGGCATGAATACCTTTACTTGAAGTAAATATTTCTGTACTATACAGGATGCTACCTTAATTTTAATAGGAGATATCGAAATGCAGAACAAAAGAAGGCAAAAAATGTTTAATGCAAAGTATTTCTCTCTTAGCATATACAAGACACAGTGATCTGAAATCATGCTAAAATAGGAGACAATGTAATTCGACAATAGGACACTGGGGTGCATCCAATTGACTAGACGATGTTCTGAGTTTTTAGTTACCAAGTTTAATAATGAGAGAAGGATATAATGATTTGACTGATGATTTTTGTAAAGCAAAGAAACAAAGATTGATTATTCTAAATAATTTTTAACCGACTTAAAACATTTTTAAAAAGAAATTTCTCAATTTGACCCATGTATATTACTTCCATATCCACCTAGTGGAGTGGAACTATAGTATTCGTTAATTTTTTTTTTTTTTATTATTGAAATAGATTTAGAATGACATGAAACATCGAGATTTTAAATTTTAGCGAAAAAAAATTTTCTGTCTGTCTGTCTGTAACTTTTATTTGTCCGCACGTTTTCTCCGGAACGGTTTAAGATATTGACTTCAAATTTTGTACACGTATATATTATGACGAGATCTGGAACTGTTTTGTTTTTTGAAGATATCCGGTGAAGGGTTGGGGGGTAAATAGGGACAAATAGGGGGTAATATGTAAAGCAAGCTGGTAAGAGTACAGAAACTTGAAATTTGATGCATCTACTACAAGCCAAGGCCTCAAAATTTTTTATAATATTTTTCGCAACACAAAATGTTTACCAGAAATACACTGCTATGAGTAGTTTTATGTCGATTTATTCAAATTTTTAAATCGATGCACTATAATTTTTTAAAGAACTGTTACAAGGCAATGTTTACTAATGCCTGACCCTTGAAACTTTATAGACTAGTCATTCTACATTTTTTCGGCTGTTTACCGAAATACAGTAAACCAAAATATGTAAAACATCGGAAATTTTCTGTAGAATTCAATGCTGTATTTTTAAAACAACTGACAGTCATGGGTCTTACTGAAAATTGCGGCCAATGTTGGTCAAAAACAGTTTTTTGCGTTTAAAAAATAAAATATGCTTTGGATTAAAAAAAGTTTCATACAAAAGTTGTAGAATTAATTATTACCGATCGATCTAGCCCGGTCCGATGTTAAAAAATTCGAAAATGAAGTGGCAATTTTAAAAAAATCGTTAAAAATCGCTGTTTTTTAAAACGCTTGTATCTCTTAAAAAAAAAAAAATTTGAAGCCATACTTGGTGAAAGTGTAGCCCTTGGCAAGCCAAACAAAAGCGTTTTTGAAAATTTGAAAAACAATGAAAAGTTTTCGCAAAAACCGATTTTTTCGAAAAAAAAACATTTTTTTAAAATGCCAATAAATCATAAACCCGTGAGTTTTTATAAACGTTTCGGGACTTAAAATTTTCTTTCATAGTTGCCGTAATATGTGAAATTACTGTGCGCCTTTTTAATTGATAGGTAATGTGCAAAAAATCGGTCGAAAAATCGGTATTTTTTTTCCATAAAAAAAAATTAAATATCTTCAAAAATTACAATTCCATACAATCGTCGCTATTCTTATCTAATAGGTAGTATTTTTCTGTAAATTAAAAAAAAAATCAACTCTCCGACCTTCTGAAGCCGAGACATTTTTTTTTTTTTTAATTCCTGTGTCGTCATTTTTTAATATTAAGGGCTCAAATTTACATGAGTTGAAGTTTAATACTTATAGATTAAATAAAAAATTTCCAAATTCAAATCAGTCATCACTGAGCACCGGAACGTTAGTGACATGAGCTGATCAGGACTGTGGCATGAGTACATTAGCACTATCGGTGGAGTGGGTGAGAACAAACTCCCACTGACTTTCTCTTAATTATAATGCTTGTGTTTTCATTAGTTATTTGTGAGTATTTAAGCGGCAAAGTAATTGATTATAGTGCTTGGGTTATTTATAATTGCAAAGGAAATAACAAAATAATTTTTTTTTTTTAATTCGTGTATTTATCTGAAAAAACGTTAAACAATGCGTGATACAATATTAATATTTTTGTTTCTTTACAGGTGATTTATATTCGCTTTCGCTGCTACTACTATTGTCACTATTATATACAGTAAGTTCTGATGTGTCACCATCACTGTCAACAATGTCGTCATTTACATTTTCATTAACATATTCTTCGCTGTCTATAGCGGCTTCTGTAATATTCAGCACGTTTAATTCATCGTCGAAAATATCTTCGATAATGGGAGTTTCAATATTTGTGCAAGTTTCGTTGTCACACTCTTTAAACATATACTTGAACATTTTAATCCATGATTTCTACAGCTGCAAGTTTTGGTTCTGCATCCAGTCCCACATCGGCAGGCTATTGTTTTTAAAATGTCTTCTGGGATCATTTGATCAGAGCTACATATGGGGAGCAGATTCGTGCCATCGATTTTCCAACCCCATCGTTCTGGTTCAAGTGAATTTCCAAGCCATGCTTGCAGTTGTAAAAAAGTGCGATAGGAATGTTGAGCTGCAGCACCCTCAGTAGGTGGGAGATTTGCCAAGTTAAATGATGATCTAGATGTAGGATTTTTAAACTGAGCAAACCTTAAGTCACTCAGAGTACCCGTGAATTTTTTTGTAGGGTATAAAGTAGAAATTATTTTGCAACCGACTTGAGCAATAACCGTGTGCGGAGTACTTTTATCGTAAAAAACTTCGAAATTTGGGAGCTGTAGCTGTCGCTTGTCAAAAACTTTACAAATTTTATTTTTGCCTTGTTTAAAAAAACAGGAGGTTGTGTCGCAGCCTGATATTATATATAAAAGTCCAATGTAGTTTTTTAAATGTGGGTATTTAAAACTATTAGTCATACACTTTTTCAATATCCTTTCCTTTGCCCGGTTTACAAAAAAATATATTGGTATTTGATGGCGCTAACTGTATCAATAAAACTAGTAGGTCAGTGTCTTCGCCATGTATTTTTACAATTTTTCCTTCTTTTTGTAACTCAATGGCAGTAGTTTAATGTGTAAGTATTAAACTTCAACTCATGTAAATTTGAGCCCTTAATATTAAAAAATGACGCCACAGGAATAACAAAAAATATAAAAAAATTTCTTGGCTTCAGAAGGTCGGAGAGTTGATTTTTTTTTTAAATTTACAGAAAAATACTAGCTATTAGATAAGAATAACGACGATTGTATGGAATTGTAATTTTTGAAGATATTTAATTTTTTTTTATGGAAAAAAAATACCGATTTTTCGACCGATTTTTTGCACATTACCGATGACTTAAAAAGGCGCGCAGTAATTTCACATATTACGGCAACTATTAAAGAAAATTTTAAGCCCCGAAACGTTTATAAAAACTCACGGGTTTATGATTTATTGGCATTTTAAAAAAATGTTTTTTTTTCGAAAAAATCGGTTTTTGCAAAAATTTTTCATTGTTTTTCAAATTTTCAAAAACGCTTTTGTTTGGCTTGCCAAGGGCTACACTTTCACCAAGTATGGCTTCAATTTTTTTTTTTTTAAAGAGATACAAGCGTTTTAAAAAACAGCGATTTTTAACGGTTTTTTTTTAAATTGCCACTTCATTTTCGAATTTTTTAACATCGGACCGGGTTAGATCGATCGGTAATAATTAATTCTACAACTTTTGTATGAAACTTTTTTTAATCCAAAGCATATTTTATTTTTTAAACGCAAAAAACTGTTTTTGACCAACTTTGGCCGCAATTTTCGGTAAGACCCATGACTGTCAGTTGTTTTAAAAATACAGCATTGAATTCTACGGAAAATTTCCGATTTTTTACATATTTTGGTTTACTGTATATCGGTTACGAAAAATTAACATTACGTTAAAAATAGAATGACTGGTCTATTAGATATATAGTGGATTGTGTGAGTTGGAAAAGAAACCGAAAAACCCGACTGTTGTCTGATGCAACCAAAGTACTTCCCCATCCCCCGTTTTCGAGGATGCTACACAGTGGCGGCGGCAGAATTTCCCGTTGGGGTCACCCATCTCCGCTGTAGCATAATCAAAAACGGAGGATGGGGGCGGGAGCTTTGCCGACGGTATGCTGAGTACTAACTCTCACTCCTTTGGAGGGTTATTATTGTCCATTTACGGCGGTGAGTCACCCCAGGGAGGAATTTCGCCATCACCACCGAGTTTAGCATCCTTCTATAGAGTTTTTTCTGAAAATCAATACTTTTTGAGTTATTCGTGATTGAACATTTTAAATTTTCTTAAAAATAATCGTGTTTTCAAACGGTTTTTCACGAATAGCTCAAAAACTTTATACTTTCTTAAAAAAAAGTATAAGCAGCAAAGATGTAGCTCCCAGAAGTACAAAGAGATTGATTTTTTTATTGTTGTAGGCCCAATACAAACCGAGTTATGGCTTATTAAAGGTGGGCCTTATATATCGACCGAAAAATTTAAAAAAATCAACATTGAACAACAGGAAAACGGTCAATTTTACGGGGAAAATGCATATCTCTTTTAAAGTACTTAAAGAAACCTTTAAAATGAGATATTTCAGAACTCTCTAGCATAAAAACTATGGGAGTTATGATGAAAATAAAGTCGATTCCTATTTTTTTGGGGGAAGAAACAACAATGTTACCCTTGGTATTACTACCCTAATTGAAATTAAACGTAATCCATTTGAAATTTATTTTACTTAAGCACTACTAATGTGATCCAGAAGTTTTACCGGTTTAGAATGCTTAATTTTGAAAAAAATTATGGGTAAAGTGGAAAGAGCATTTTTGCAATTTTTTAAAACATCGTCTTTTTTTCAAAATAACTAAAGAATTATCGAACATACGGGGAAACCGTTAGAAAACAAAAAGTTAGCATTTCTCTTACTGAAAATTTCGTTTTTTTTTTAAATTATTGTAGCTTACACATTAACCGAGATATGGCCTTTCAAAGTTCGCATTAGCGTGTGACTGGCACCGTTTTGCAGCCCTTGGCTTTCTTAAAAATAAAGGCCTCAAGGAATTTAACCTCTATGAGCTCGTAGGTCATAAAATTTTCTACAAAATGATTTTTTGATGAGCTTTCTAGCGTAAAAATTAAGCGAGTTATTGTCAAAAACCAAAAACACTTTTTTTTAAATTTTGGAGTAAATTATATAAATATACCAGTGAATGATTTTTCAACTTTTTCGTAATAAGGGATGATTTTTAAGGGTTGAAAAGTTGGGATGAAAAATATATGAAGTATGACAAGGTCAATAAATTATTTTTTCCAACTTTATCATAATATGGGGTAGTTTACCAAACGCACATTTTTTTTAAATTTCCTAATAAATTATATAAATATGCCGATAAATGATTTTTTACATTTTTTCATAATAAATGGGATGGTTTTTAAGGGTTGAAAAGTTGGAATGAAAAATATATGAAGTATCACAAAGTCAATAAATTGTTTTTTTTAAATTTTATCATAATAGGGGGTAGTTTACCAAACGCACTTTCTCTTTAAATTTCGGAGTAAATTATATAAATATGCCGATAAATGATTTTTTCAATTTTTTCATAATAAATGGGATTGTTTTTAAGGGTTGAAAAGTTGGAATGAAAAATATATGAAGTATGACAAAGTCAATAAATTGTTTTTTTCAAATTTTATCATAATAGGGGGTAGTTTACCAAACGCACTTTCTCTTTAAATTTCGGAGTAAATTATATAAATATGCCGATAAATGATTTTTTCAATTTTTTCATAATAAATGAGATTGTTTTTAAGGGTTGAAAAGTTGGAATGAAAAATATATGAAGTATGACAAAGTCAATAAATTGTTTTTTTCAAATTTTATCATAATAGGGGGTAGTTTACCAAACGCACTTTCTCTTTAAATTTCGGAGTAAATTATATAAATATGCCGATAAATGATTTTTTCAATTTTTTCATAATAAATGGGATGGTTTTTAAGGGTTGAAAAGTTGGAATGAAAAATATATGAAGTATGACAAAGTCAATAAATTGTTTTTTTCAAATTTTATCATAATAGGGGGTAGTTTACCAAACACACTTTCTCTTTAAATTTCGTAGTAAATTATATAAATATGCCAATAAATGATTTTTTCAATTTTTTCATAATAAATGGGATGGTTTTTAAGGGTTGAAAAGTTGGAATGAAAAATATATGAAGTATGACAGTCAATAAATTGTTTTTTTCAAATTTTATCATAATAGGGGGTAGTTTACCAAACGCACTTTCTCTTTAAATTTCGGAGTAAATTATATAAATATGCCGATAAATGATTTTTTCAATTTTTTCATAATAAATGGGATGGTTTTTAAGGGTTGAAAAGTTGGAATGAAAAATATATGAAGTATGACAAAGTCAATAAATTGTTTTTTTCAAATTTTATCATAATAGGGGATAGTTTACCAAACGCACTTTCTCTTTAAATTTCGGAGTAAATTATATAAATATGCCGATAAATGATTTTTTCAATTTTTTCATAATAAATGGGATGGTTTTTAAGGGTTGAAAAGTTGGAATGAAAAATATATGAAGTATGACAAAGTCAATAAATTGTTTTTTTCAAATTTTATCATAATGGGGTGTAGTTTACTAAACGCACTTTCTCTTTAAATTTCGGAGTAAATTATATAAATATGCGGATAAATGATTTTTTAATTTTTTTCATAATAAATGGGATGGTTTTTAAGGGTGGAAAAGTTGGAATTAAAAATATATGAAGTATGACAAAGTCAATAAATTGTTTTTTTCAAATTTTATCATAATAGGGGGTAGTTTACCAAACACACTTTCTCTTTAAATTTCGTAGTAAATTATATAAATATGCCAATAAATGTTTTTTTCAATTTTTTCATAATAAATGGGATGGTTTTTAAGGGTTGAAAAGTTGGAATGAAAAATATATGAAGTATGACAGTCAATAAATTGTTTTTTTCAAATTTTATCATAATAGGGGGTAGTTTACCAAACGCACTTTCTCTTTAAATTTCGGAGTAAATTATATAAATATGCCGATAAATGATTTTTTCAATTTTTTCATAATAAATGGGATGGTTTTTAAGGGTTGAAAAGTTGGAATGAAAAATATATGAAGTATGACAAAGTCAATAAATTGTTTTTTTCAAATTATATCATAATAGGGGGTAGTTTACCAAACACACTTTCTCTTTAAATTTCGTAGTAAATTATATAAATATGCCAATAAATGATTTTTTCAATTTTTTCATAATAAATGGGATGGTTTTTAAGGGTTGAAAAGTTGGAATGAAAAATATATGAAGTATGACAAAGTCAATAAATTGTTTTTTTCAAATTTTATCATAATAGGGGGTAGTTTACCAAACGCACTTTCTCTTTAAATTTCGGAGTAAATTATATAAATATGCCGATAAATGATTTTTTCAATTTTTTCATAATAAATGGGATGGTTTTTAAGGGTTGAAAAGTTGGAATGAAAAATATATGAAGTATGACAAAGTCAATAAATTGTTTTTTTCAAATTTTATCATAATAGGGGGTAGTTTACCAAACACACTTTCTCTTTAAATTTCGTAGTAAATTATATAAATATGCCAATAAATGTTTTTTTCAATTTTTTCATAATAAATGGGATGGTTTTTAAGGGTTGAAAAGTTGGAATGAAAAATATATGAAGTATGACAGTCAATAAATTGTTTTTTTCAAATTTTATCATAATAGGGGGTAGTTTACCAAACGCACTTTCTCTTTAAATTTCGGAGTAAATTATATAAATATGCCGATAAATGATTTTTTCAATTTTTTCATAATAAATGGGATGGTTTTTAAGGGTTGAAAAGTTGGAATGAAAAATATATGAAGTATGACAAAGTCAATAAATTGTTTTTTTCAAATTATATCATAATAGGGGGTAGTTTACCAAACACACTTTCTCTTTAAATTTCGTAGTAAATTATATAAATATGCCAATAAATGATTTTTTCAATTTTTTCATAATAAATGGGATGGTTTTTAAGGGTTGAAAAGTTGGAATGAAAAATATATGAAGTATGACAAAGTCAATAAATTGTTTTTTTCAAATTTTATCATAATAGGGGGTAGTTTACCAAACGCACTTTCTCTTTAAATTTCGGAGTAAATTATATAAATATGCCGATAAATGATTTTTTCAATTTTTTCATAATAAATGGGATGGTTTTTAAGGGTTGAAAAGTTGGAATGAAAAATATATGAAGTATGACAAAGTCAATAAATTGTTTTTTTCAAATTTTATCATAATAGGGGGTAGTTTACCAAACACACTTTCTCTTTAAATTTCGTAGTAAATTATATAAATATGCCGATAAATGATTTTTTACATTTTTTCATAATAAATGGGATGGTTTTTAAGGGTTGAAAAGTTGGAATGAAAAATATATGAAGTATCACAAAGTCAATAAATTGTTTTTTTTAAATTTTATCATAATAGGGGGTAGTTTACCAAACGCACTTTCTCTTTAAATTTCGGAGTAAATTATATAAATATGCCGATAAATGATTTTTTCAATTTTTTCATAATAAATGGGATTGTTTTTAAGGGTTGAAAAGTTGGAATGAAAAATATATGAAGTATGACAAAGTCAATAAATTGTTTTTTTCAAATTTTATCATAATAGGGGGTAGTTTACCAAACGCACTTTCTCTTTAAATTTCGGAGTAAATTATATAAATATGCCGATAAATGATTTTTTCAATTTTTTCATAATAAATGAGATTGTTTTTAAGGGTTGAAAAGTTGGAATGAAAAATATATGAAGTATGACAAAGTCAATAAATTGTTTTTTTCAAATTTTATCATAATAGGGGGTAGTTTACCAAACGCACTTTCTCTTTAAATTTCGGAGTAAATTATATAAATATGCCGATAAATGATTTTTTACATTTTTTCATAATAAATGGGATGGTTTTTAAGGGTTGAAAAGTTGGAATGAAAAATATATGAAGTATGACAAAGTCAATAAATTGTTTTTTTCAAATTTTATCATAATAGGGGGTAGTTTACCAAACGCACTTTCTCTTTAAATTTCGGAGTAAATTATATAAATATGCCGATAAATGATTTTTTCAATTTTTTCATAATAAATGGGATGGTTTTTAAGGGTTGAAAAGTTGGAATGAAAAATATATGAAGTATGACAAAGTCAATAAATTGTTTTTTTCAAATTTTATCATAATAGGGGGTAGTTTACCAAACACACTTTCTCTTTAAATTTCGTAGTAAATTATATAAATATGCCAATAAATGATTTTTTCAATTTTTTCATAATAAATGGGATGGTTTTTAAGGGTTGAAAAGTTGGAATGAAAAATATATGAAGTATGACAGTCAATAAATTGTTTTTTTCAAATTTTATCATAATAGGGGGTAGTTTACCAAACGCACTTTCTCTTTAAATTTCGGAGTAAATTATATAAATATGCCGATAAATGATTTTTTCAATTTTTTCATAATAAATGGGATGGTTTTTAAGGGTTGAAAAGTTGGAATGAAAAATATATGAAGTATGACAAAGTCAATAAATTGTTTTTTTCAAATTTTATCATAATAGGGGATAGTTTACCAAACGCACTTTCTCTTTAAATTTCGGAGTAAATTATATAAATATGCCGATAAATGATTTTTTCAATTTTTTCATAATAAATGGGATGGTTTTTAAGGGTTGAAAAGTTGGAATGAAAAATATATGAAGTATGACAAAGTCAATAAATTGTTTTTTTCAAATTTTATCATAATGGGGTGTAGTTTACTAAACGCACTTTCTCTTTAAATTTCGGAGTAAATTATATAAATATGCGGATAAATGATTTTTTAATTTTTTTCATAATAAATGGGATGGTTTTTAAGGGTGGAAAAGTTGGAATTAAAAATATATGAAGTATGACAAAGTCAATAAATTGTTTTTTTCAAATTTTATCATAATAGGGGGTAGTTTACCAAACTCACTTTCTCTTTAAATTTCGTAGTAAATTATATAAATATGCCAATAAATGATTTTTTCAATTTTTTCATAATAAATGGGATGGTTTTTAAGGGTTGAAAAGTTGGAATGAAAAATATATGAAGTATGACAAAGTCAATAAATTGTTTTTTTCAAATTTTATCATAATAGGGGGTAGTTTACCAAACGCACTTTCTCTTTAAATTTCGGAGTAAATTATATAAATATGCCGATAAATGATTTTTTCAATTTTTTCATAATAAATGGGATGGTTTTTAAGGGTTGAAAAGTTGGAATGAAAAATATATGAAGTATGACAAAGTCAATAAATTGTTTTTTTCAAATTTTATCATAATAGGGGGTAGTTTACCAAACACACTTTCTCTTTAAATTTCGTAGTAAATTATATAAATATGCCAATAAATGATTTTTTCAATTTTTTCATAATAAATGGGATGGTTTTTAAGGGTTGAAAAGTTGGAATGAAAAATATATGAAGTATGACAGTCAATAAATTGTTTTTTTCAAATTTTATCATAATAGGGGGTAGTTTACCAAACGCACTTTCTCTTTAAATTTCGGAGTAAATTATATAAATATGCCGATAAATGATTTTTTCAATTTTTTCATAATAAATGGGATGGTTTTTAAGGGTTGAAAAGTTGGAATGAAAAATATATGAAGTATGACAAAGTCAATAAATTGTTTTTTTCAAATTTTATCATAATAGGGGGTAGTTTACCAAACGCACTTTCTCTTTAAATTTCGGAGTAAATTATATAAATATGCCGATAAATGATTTTTTCAATTTTTTCATAATAAATGGGATGGTTTTTAAGGGTTGAAACGTTGGAATGAAAAATATATGAAGTATGACAAAGTCAATAAATTGTTTTTTTCAAATTATATCATAATAGGGGGTAGTTTACCAAACACACTTTCTCTTTAAATTTCGTAGTAAATTATATAAATATGCCAATAAATGATTTTTTCAATTTTTTCATAATAAATGGGATGGTTTTTAAGGGTTGAAAAGTTGGAATGAAAAATATATGAAGTATGACAAAGTCAATAAATTGTTTTTTTCAAATTTTATCATAATAGGGGGTAGTTTACCAAACGCACTTTCTCTTTAAATTTCGGAGTAAATTATATAAATATGCCGATAAATGATTTTTTCAATTTTTTCATAATAAATGGGATGGTTTTTAAGGGTTGAAAAGTTGGAATGAAAAATATATGAAGTATGACAAAGTCAATAAATTGTTTTTTTCAAATTTTATCATAATAGGGGGTAGTTTACCAAACACACTTTCTCTTTAAATTTCGTAGTAAATTATATAAATATGCCAATAAATGATTTTTTCAATTTTTTCATAATAAATGGGATGGTTTTTAAGGGTTGAAAAGTTGGAATGAAAAATATATGAAGTATGACAGTCAATAAATTGTTTTTTTCAAATTTTATCATAATAGGGGGTAGTTTACCAAACGCACTTTCTCTTTAAATTTCGGAGTAAATTATATAAATATGCCGATAAATGATTTTTTCAATTTTTTCATAATAAATGGGATGGTTTTTAAGGGTTGAAAAGTTGGAATGAAAAATATATGAAGTATGACAAAGTCAATAAATTGTTTTTTTCAAATTTTATCATAATAGGGGGTAGTTTACCAAACGCACTTTCTCTTTAAATTTCGGAGTAAATTATATAAATATGCCGATAAATGATTTTTTCAATTTTTTCATAATAAATGGGATGGTTTTTAAGGGTTGAAAAGTTGGAATGAAAAATATATGAAGTATGACAAAGTCAATAAATTGTTTTTTTCAAATTTTATCATAATGGGGTGTAGTTTACTAAACGCACTTTCTCTTTAAATTTCGGAGTAAATTATATAAATATGCGGATAAATGATTTTTTAATTTTTTTCATAATAAATGGGATGGTTTTTAAGGGTGGAAAAGTTGGAATTAAAAATATATGAAGTATGACAAAGTCAATAAATTGTTTTTTTCAAATTTTATCATAATAGGGGGTAGTTTACCAAACACACTTTCTCTTTAAATTTCGTAGTAAATTATATAAATATGCCAATAAATGTTTTTTTCAATTTTTTCATAATAAATGGGATGGTTTTTAAGGGTTGAAAAGTTGGAATGAAAAATATATGAAGTATGACAGTCAATAAATTGTTTTTTTCAAATTTTATCATAATAGGGGGTAGTTTACCAAACGCACTTTCTCTTTAAATTTCGGAGTAAATTATATAAATATGCCGATAAATGATTTTTTCAATTTTTTCATAATAAATGGGATGGTTTTTAAGGGTTGAAAAGTTAGAATGAAAAATATATGAAGTATGACAAAGTCAATAAATTGTTTTTTTTAAATTTTATCATAATAGGGGGTAGTTTACCAAACGCACTTTCTCTTTAAATTTCGGAGTAAATTATATAAATATGCCAAAATGATTTTTTAAATTTTTTCGTAATAAATGGGATGGTTTGTAAGGGTTGAAAAGTTGGGATGAAAAATATAGGAAGTATGCCAAAGTCAATAAATTGTTATTTTGCAATTTTATCATAATAGGGGGTAGCTTACCAAACGTACTTATTTTTTAAATTTTGGTATAAATTATATAAATATGCCGGTAAATGATTTTATAAAATTTTTCATAATAAATTGGATGGTTTTTAATGGTTGAAAAGTTGGAATGAAAAATATATGAAGTATGACAAAGTCAAGAAATTGTTTTTTTCCAATTTTATCATAATAGATGGTAGTTTATAACGGGTAAATAAGACAAACGAGCTAACCACTATACTCTTCGCCAACTTACTGCACTGTTTATATAATTGTTGCACATTCTGTAGGATACTCGTCGCAGCTTTTTTTGTAAATAATGTTAGTTTTAGACATTTTTTATTTAATTACAAAATATACAATTTTTCTTTAAATTTAAATAATTAATAAATTTTTTATTTATTGATCGATATTGTTCAAACTAACTTACTGCCCAAATTTCAATACAATCGGACTTTTAGTTCTTAAGTTATCGTACTTATAAGAAACGTGACGGACGGACAGACGGACGGACGGACTGACAGGCATCAATATACTCTTCGTTTTGTATTTGCGAAGAGTATAATAAGGGATGACAAATAAAAATTAGTGTCTTCCTAAGAATAATTTGCGCATATCGGCATAGGGTATGGAATTAAGTGGAGGGTAAGTAAAACTTAATTCCAAAATTTCATGATAATCCATGCTTCTTGATACGATTCGGAGGTAATACCATATTTTTACCGTCGTACACTGGACTATGATACTACCTATTAATCTGAGTGCTTAATTCGAGTATTATTCAAAGTTTGTTATTGTTTGATTTCCCAATAAAAATAATTAACATTGAAAATCGTATTTCTGAGTCTACCTTGATCAATCTGCTCGAAGTGTGCAAGCTCTAAATATTATCTTCTTATAATTTGGCATATCTATATTATTTACATCTCTGAGGCTCAGGGCGTTAAGTAAAGTCTCCAAAAATTTTAATTTTTACCCTACAAAATGAAACACCCTAATGCACATCCTCAATCTTCTCATAATAGTTAACGTAAATCTTGCAAAGATAAGAAAAACAAAAATTATATTTGTTGGAGTACAGGGGTTAATATTGGCGACAGGGGGCTAACACTCGAGAAAAACAATTCTTTACCAGTCTACCGACGCGATACTAAACTTTGTCTAAAAGCTTCTAGTGCAATTTTACCTGGGTACCGCAATGCATGAGAAAAAACCGTATTTAAAAACGGTGACTAAAAAAAACTTCACAGTTCGGTCGTTCGGTTAAACTGAACCATATTACATCGATATACTGAGATCATCAACAATAAAATTAAATATGTATTTAACCGACCTCAATATCGATGTTAGATAATAAGGTTCAGTTAAGAGAAGGATATGAAATATTATTTCATAACTATCATTTCTTTAATATAACTTATATTATATATATATATTATTATATATATCATTTCTTTAATATAACTTGAGAGTTTGTCAATATATTGCAAACAGTAAAGAAAATCTTTTAACAAAAATCGAACAGTACCAAATACCGAAATACTGCAATCATTAAAAAACGAATTGTGAAAGTGTCCGTAATTTTAATATCATTTCTATAATATAATTTAAAAGCTCATCCATATATCCAATATATTGCAAACAGTAAAAAGGATCCTAATAACGGATGATTATATAGCGGCTATAAAACACAGTATACGAGTATACTTTTATAAATTAAACACGTTAAATGTTCAGAATAATGCTTTATAGGGCATCGAACTTTTCACACAAAACCTGGGTCTGAAAGCAGAAGTCAACAAAGGGTCATTAGTGTTTTTCATTTATTGGATCCGAATTTCAGTTTGAATGGGCACGGGTCTAATGTGTACGTCATGTGCAAGTGATGGTTCATTTGGATACGTTATTAATACCAAAATAACTTCAACAATAGCACAACGTGCCTTATTCAATTCTGGTACAATTATTTGTACATAAGGTATCTATTATAATAAATAATGTAATATTTTTAGGAATATCATTTTTAGGTTTGAACTAAATTAAAGGTTTTTATAAAGTGAATTTCGGAATAACGGTGGCAGATAACATACAAAAAATTGAGACATTGTCTTCTAGTTTATAGGGTGTTTGGATTGTCGATGTGAAGCCTTATGGTGGTGACAGGGGAGATCATTGCATTAAGCCAAACATACCAAGGTATAAAGTCTTGCGGTTTTTGAGATTTTCGTGCTTTTCAAAAAAATACAGTATCTTCATATGTTCACCCTAATAACACACCAGTGAAACATTGCACTTTGTTTTTACGTCCCTTGCATACCGAAGGGAAGTATTGTATTCAAGAAAAAATCACCCTCCGAAACTTTTTCAGATTTTCACGTTTCAGATAAGGTAGATTACGAAAATTTATATTTTTCAATTTCATCTGTCTGTCTGTCTGTCTTTCGGTGTAACTAAGAAACTACTTGACGGAGAACAGTCAAATTTGGTAGGTAGCTAACGCTACTGTCAGCGAAGAACTGGTTAAACTTTCATTGGAAAATATACAGGGTGGATCGTCTAAAGGGAAAAATAATGAAAAAAAAAATGTTTTTGCTCAAATTTAAAATTTTCACGTTTCATGACATTCTAAACCTATTTCAGGAAAAAAAAAATTACCAACATTTTTTAAACATTTTTTAGCATTTGAATAGATGGAAAAACATTTTCTTTGCCCACGTTTAAAATTTCTACATTTCATGGCATTCTAAACCTATTTAAAAAAAATGAAAAATTTTGAAAATATTATTTTTTTACCACTGCTATAGAATACATGGAAACATGTTTTTTCTCAAATTTAAAATTTCCACGTTTCATGACATTCTAAACCTATTTAAAAAAAAATTAAAATATTTTTGAAAAAATTTGTAGTCCTTTTTTACCACTAGTATTGAATAGACGGAAAATTTTTTTTTCCTTAAATTTAAAATTTCCACTTTTCATGACATGCTAAGCTTTTTTCAGAAAAAAGAATTAGAAATTCTTTTTGGAACATTTTTGGAAAAATTTTGACCTCTAGAGTAGATGGAAAAAGATTTTGTTCGCTCAAATTTAAAATTTCCACGTTTCATGACATTCTAAACCTATTTCAAGAAGATATTTTTACCACTACTATAGAACAGATGATTTTTTACCACTAGAATACATGAGAAAAAAAACAGTTTGTTCAAATTTAAAATTTCCACGTTTCATAACATTCTAAACCTATTTAAAAAAAAATGAAATATTTTAACCACTGTTATACTTCCACTCCACTACGTGAATGTGGAAGTGAAAATGTGACACATGGCAATAATATTTGGCATATGCACCTACGAGTGCACCTATTACAGTTTTATTGAAAATTATACAGGGTGGTCATCCCAAGAAATAATGCAACTATGGTGGGCGTTTGTAAAGGTATATGCGCAAGCCTTCCACATTTGGCACCTGTAATTTAGTATTGAATTTTTGCTGTCGGATGACCACTCTGTATATTCGTTTGACCATAAGTTATCAGATTCTTTTTGTAATAATAGTGATAAGTATATTCCGATTAGTATTCTCAATGTCATTTCGTAATTAATAATTTTTTAGACTGACCGCCATGCACAAATATAGAGGGAAGTTCTGCGTAAATACCTTTACCGATTTTTTTTATATTTTTAAATGCTAGAGTGTGAATCTGTATTATGAATTTACACAACAAATGACCATAGTGACTAAACAAGGAATGAATCACATATATCATTAAAAATGGAGTTGTCTCAGATGTTAAAATACTTAAATGATCTGCCCGAATTGCTTAATGTAATGCCAATTACAGAAGGTGAAAGACCCATCATTTTTCACTATGGCGGATGTCAAGCACATTTCTGTCTAATAGAAAGAAACTATTTGGCCGATATTTTCCGCGATAGTTGGATCGGCAGAGGTGAACCATTTCCATGACGTACCAGATCCCCAGACTTTACGCCACTTGATTTCTTTGTCTGACGAGGGGCCAATCAATTAATTTATACAGAACATATTCAAACAAGAGAACATTTAAGTTAGGTGTGTAGTGCCTGAGCCTGTATTAAGAATAATGGTGCACACTTTGAACATGAATAGACATGTTTGAATAGTAAATTATGTTTCATTCATGTTTAAGGAATTGCAAGTATTTGCATTGTAGTTCTTGGAATGGACCAATCACCGTGACACGTGATACACCGTTCGGAAGGTAATAAACCACAGGCGTTATTAAAAGTACTTTAACATGTGAGACAACTACAATTTGGTAATGATATTATATCGAAGTAAATAATGTGATTCATTACTTAGTCACTTTGGTTATTTATTGTGTAAATTCACAGAACTGATGCATACTCCAGTATTTAAAAAAATTAAAATAACCAAGGTGTAATGTTTCACTGCTGTGTTATTGAGGTGAAAATGTGAAAAATTTTAATTTTTCTAAAAAACAATAAAATTTCTCAAAAACCGTAAAACTTTGTACTACGGTATGTTTAGCTTAATGCAGTCATGCAATAATCTCTCCTGTCACCTCCGCAAGACTTTTCATCGACCTTTCAAATACCCTGTATACACCAAATGCCAAGTTTCTAAACTTTTACTAGCTTGCCTTACTCATTTACCTCTATTTACCTCTTTTTACTCCTCAACCCTACAAAGAAATTAGCTCAAAATATAATCTAGCTCCAAATCTCATCTTCGTGGATATGAAAGTGAAAGTCAAAGGCCTTGAGTAAACAAAAATAGTAATTATTGATATTTTGGTAGTCAAGTTTAAATTCAATTAAGATTAGCTAACCATCAAAATGATCGATATTAATCAATGAAGCAAAAGGGCATTCGTTTTAACAAGATATCTTTCTCCTGGAAAAGAATGTGGCTAAATTTATTTTAATCTAAATGTAACCTGTATTTATACATGTATTCTTGAAAAAGTCTAAGATCCTAACGAAACATTGGAAATTTAAAAAAATGTGACATATGTTTATGCAATGTGTTTAAATCGTTTGCTTTTGCAAAATACTCCGAGAGTTTAAATTTAAGCAAAAAAATGTTCTGTCTGTCGGTCTGACTGTCTGTAACTTTTCTGTGCGCACGTTTTCACTGGAACGGTTTAGGATATCGACTTGAAATTTGGTACACGTATGTAATATGACGAAATCTGGAACTAGATTAATATTTTGAGCTTATTTCGGTGAAGGATTGGGAGGTCAACAGGGGTAAATAGGAGAAATAAGTACAGAAAGCCAGTAAGACTCCAGGAACTTAGGCTTTGGTGTAATAAGAAACCAAAGCTTCAATTTTTTTTTAAACATTTGCCACGCGTCAGCACCGCCGCCTCCCCCCCTCCATTATTAAAGAGTTGGTTAGAATAAAATTGGGAAATTCATAGTTTAATACAAGTATGTATTATAACGATATGTGGAACCAGATTATAGTTTGAGATGATTTCGCTGAAGGGTTGGGTGGTAAGTAGGGCTAAATAGAATTTAATAAGTAAAGCATGCTAGTAAGAGTTTAGAGGTTTGTGATTTGGTGTATATTATACAAGCTAAGGCCTCTATTCTTTTTAATATCTGCCACCCCCAACTGCTACGCCCACTTCATTATTAAAGTAGTTAACAAAATAGAACTAAGACATTAACTTAAAATTTGGTAATGTGCGTACTGTAATGAGATCTGAAACTATATTATATTTTATCCACATGGCCGTAAGCGGCTATATGGATACTAGTTTACAATGAGAATTGTCAAATAATAAATAGACAAATTCATTTTATAATTTTTTAAACGCTAGCATAACCAGAATGCATGTTATCGAAAGAATGCAGAGATTGAAAGTTAATATTTTCACAAACATAGTTTTTTTTAGTTCTCATAGATGGAGCTTTTTCTGCTATTTGCCAAATCCCATAAAGAATATGTTTTATTAAAATGATACGCAAATAAAAATATAATTCACTTTTAAACATTCTATAGTACTATTATGCAACTTTGACATCCAAAAATAATTTAATTTATTTCTGCACGATACCAGATAAAAATAATTTAAATTTAACATAACATAACATTTGGTACATTGTGCCGCAAGAAATTGAAATTCATGTTTCTCGAAAATGATGAATTTTACAGATATTAACCAAGTGTACCCTTTTTAAGAAGAATCGAATATTGCAATAAAAAAACATTTCATTAGAAAGTTTATCATCAAAAAAATAATGATCAAATCAAACATTTGACATTCACAATGTCCCCTAACTCATTAATCTAAATTATTTATACGACTGTTCTTAGCATTCCTTAAATATCAAATTTGGATTAAATGGTGTACCTAAATAATGAAAGACAATAAACAAAAAATAAATAAAAGAAGTTGCTTTTGGCGCCCCATAACTTTCTAAAGAAACAAGATGTTACTAACGCATATTTAGCTAAGACAACTTATTTTGCTCAAGAAATCTACTTCTGAGGTATGGCCCATTCTTTGTAACGAAGTGTTTCTCCGTTGCCAAAAATGCAATTTAAATTAATATTATACTTCCTGCATTCGAACATATGTTAAAATCATTGCTATAGATTTTTCTTAATTTATCCAGCTTAAACCATGAAACATATTTCTACTTCATGTAGCAAACTGTAATAAACCCTGTGAGAAGATTTTCTGTAATATTGGCTAAGTTGTAAAAATTGACTCTAAGGGCGTTGGTCAGTAAGCCAGCGTAAATCATTTCCATCGAAACATACAGGGTGCGCCAAAGTTCTGATTTTGGTCGATTACGGCTGTATTTGAAATGGTGGAAATATATTGTCTATAGATTATTTCCTTGATTTTCAATTCTGAATAACCAGAAAATATGTACAATTATACAGGGTACTCCGTTTTCGTTGTCCGAGCAACAACTTCGTTATTTTAAATGGAACACCCTATATTTTTTTCCTTTATCGAGTTACCCATCTAATTATATTCATAATTCTATTAAGGTGGTAGGTACTTAAAATGAACCGTTTACGATATAAAAAAGATTTTTTGACAAAAAGTGAGGTTTGCGGATAAGTTTTTGAGTACCTCTGATTTCATAGACAAGAGAGTTTTCAAAATTCTGCTTATACTCTTATGTTGAGCATATTAAGGGCTAGTAGGGCAGAAACATTATTAATATTAATCTTATACAGAGTGCTGAAAAAATTGAGTTTAATGTTTCGCTAATAAAAAAGGCCGTAATTCAATTTTTTCAAATGGGACGTACTATTTTCAGTTCTGTCATCTAATGAAGTGTTAAATTATCTTTCCATTGATATATCATAGTAGGTATTTATCTTTAGGAGTTGCATAGATATTAAGGTTAATTGTCTGGATCAGTCATTTTTCTTGCTGGAACTTCATGAGGTTTGTACTGCACTTCACCAGTTTCGATAAATCTGTCTCTAAGATTACTAAATGCAGGTTCTAAAGGGTGTCTCCTTTCAGGATATCTGGTTTTATAGACTCGGGATGCTAAGAGGCTGTTCCTTGAGCACTCCCCCAGAATAAAAATCATGTCAACCATTTCTTCCCGCGAATAATTCATATTTAATATAATTATAGGCAAATGCAACTTCCTGGAACTGTAAAAGCTACTAGTATTTTATTAAAGACAATCAAAACAAAAGCACTTATAGCAGTAACACAAAACTTTAGAACATCCACAGACACGTGTTTTGACATCTATGTCTCTTCGGTGCGGCTTTTTCTAAAGTTCACAATCAACTGAAATATGTAAGCAAATACTCGTGTTATAACTATCAAAGGATTACCAGAACAGGATATTAAAAATTAAAATTAGATTATAGGAAATTCCCCGTAAAGGGATAATTATCAATATAATTATATGCAAATGCAACTTCCTGGAACTGTAAAAGCTACTAGTATTTTATTAGCTAATAAAATACTAGTAGCTTTTACAGTTCCAGGAAGTTGCATTTGCATATAATTATATTGATAATAAAATATAAAAATAATTAATAAAATACTAGTAGCTTTTACAGTTCCAGGAAGTTGCATTTGCATATAATTATATTGATAATTATCCCTTTACGGGGAATTTCCTATAATCTAATTTTAATTTTTAATATCCTGTTCTGGTAATCCTTTGATAGTTATAACACGAGTATTTGCTTACATATTTCAGTTGATTGTGAACTTTAGAAAAAGCCGCACCGAAGAGACATAGATGTCAAAACACGTGTCTGTGGATGTTCTAAAGTTTTGTGTTACTGCTATATCGGTAAGTGCTTTTGTTTTGATTGTCTTTAATAAAATACTAGTAGCTTTTACAGTTCCATTTCCAAGTTGCATTTGCATATAATTATATTAAATATGAATTATTCGCGGGAAGAAATGGTTGACATGATTTTTATTCTGGGGGAGTGCTCAAGGAACAGCCTCTTAGCATCCCTAGTCTATAAAACCAGATATCCTGAAAGGAGACACCCTTTAGAACCTGCATTTAGTAATCTTAGAGACAGATTTATCGAAACTGGTGAAGTGCAGTACAAACCTCATGAAGTTCCAGCAAGAAAAATGACTGATCCAGACAATTAACCTTAATATCTATGCAACTCCTAAAGATAAATACCTACTATGATATATCAATGGAAAGATAATTTAACACTTCATTAGATGACAGAACTGAAAATAGTACGTCCCATTTGAAAAAATTGAATTACGGCCTTTTTTATTAGCGAAACATTAAACTCAATTTTTTCAGCACTCTGTATAAGATTAATATTAATAATGTTTCTGCCCTACTAGCCCTTAATATGCTCAACATAACAGTATAAGCAGAATTTTGAAAACTCTCTTGTCTATGAAATCAGAGGTACTCAAAAACTTATCCGCAAACCTCACTTTTTGTCAAAAAATCTTTTTTATATCGTAAACGGTTCATTTTAAGTACCTACCACCTTAATAGAATTATGAATATAATTAGATGGGTAACTCGATAAAGGAAAAAAATATAGGGTGTTCCATTTAAAATAACGAAGTTGTTGCTCGGACAACGAAAACGGAGTACCCTGTATAATTGTACATATTTTCTGGTTATTCAGAATTGAAAATCAAGAAAATAATCTATAGACAATATATTTCCACCATTTCAAATACAGCCGTAATCGACCAAAATCAGAACTTTGGCGCACCCTGTATATGAGGCCAATTCCGCTCCATCTGTTGAATAGTTCACCACGCGGTGACCATTATTTTCCGAACCGTCACAGTAAGTAAATACCGACTTGCAAGAGACGGTGGCGGTTTCTTGTCCCAGTTTTTATAGTTACAAAGATAAGAATAATTCTGATGATTTCTGATTCAATATATCAGAATATATTTACCGTTTTCCAAACTAGTCAAGTAAGTAAATTATTATTATCGTTGTGCTCGATTGAGGACCTGTTAGATTCTCACGATGTTATCCAAGTAATTATGTTCCAAGGAATTTCCATAGGTTCGCACCTTTGAAAAGAGAACATACGAGAAAATGACCTTTCATATTATTTTAGCTCAGACCGTAAATAAATTAACTATCTTTATATTTTGATACATAGAAATTTTCCGTGGTAGCTCTGACAAAATACCACGTGGCCGAACCGATATTCGTGTAAAAAAGGAACTTAGCTGTGGGGTTTGAGGCGCTTGGCAAACACCTCATGAGGTGTTAATGTAATTTAAACATTTCTCAACCGAACCAAAATACCACCATTATGATTATTTCTGTCTGTCCTTCTAGGCAGAATAATCTCCGCCGTATACTGATACCGAATCCGATAACCGTTTTATTTTCCGATTCGAATGTGATCTATGTTAACGCCGCACTGAATCCGATAACCGTTTTATTTGTTTAGTATTGGTTTTATTCAGTTTTTGCAAGCTCTTCACACCTACACCCTGACCTTTCATGTATGCATGATTACTGCTGTAGATAATCGCTTGCTATTGCCTGGTACTTACACACTGCTTGTTTTTTTACTACTTACTGTTGTTTTTACCACTTACTGTCTCTTTTTTACCTCTTGCTTTTTTTTACCGATTGTATATTTTTCCGCTGTCACCGTTTGTTCGCTTACCACAGCTAGCTTCCGAATATACAATATTAGAAACTAGTAGTTAACTAGCTACTCACCGCCTGGTTCCTCGTTCTCGTAGCTTTGCATGTCATTTAAATAACACGAAAAATTTTAAGCTTTTACTTTAACTCCGTATTTTTAGTACCTGACTGTTTTTTATTGCTATTGTAAATTTTATTACATTTAATAAACTTTGTTATTTACCTACATGTGCTTTTTACTGCTGAATGTGAGTGAAAATCTAATCTGTCGTCCAGACCCCTGGACATAACCGTTTCTTCACTGTAGCTATTCCAGCGCTACTGAAACAGGCTGCGTTAGGAGGCCAGCGTGGGACCTTTACCCCATATAGAAGAAATTGTGGTGGCGTTCGAGAATAACCGAAATATAGCTTAGCGCTAAAGTGACGCATCCACTTGTCTATGCG
This sequence comes from Stenurella melanura, assembly GCA_963583905.1. Lineage (NCBI taxonomy): Eukaryota > Metazoa > Arthropoda > Insecta > Coleoptera > Cerambycidae > Stenurella > Stenurella melanura. The sequence continues at coordinate 204,685,901 of OY757309.1, forward strand.
CTAGACAACTGGAAGAAAGTACGTCACATCTTTAATGACAGCCCTGTATATGGATGTTTTCATATCAGCTATGTCATCTATCTCCTACTAAATTATGTACACTTACTCGTGGAACGTACTGTACGTGGATTAAACAAAAAAAGTGAAATAGAAATATATCAAACGAATACATTAACTACTCAGCAGTATTAACGATATATGTTTAATCAACATTGATGGGAAAGTATAATACCAATCAACTGTAAAGAGCATCATGAGAGCTTTTCATTTTAAATTGACAGCATTATTATATCAATCATTTGGAAAATAAACTTCCAAAAAACACTTCCAAAATAAACTACCACTACCTATTACATATAATGATGTTTCTCTATAAAGGGATCTGTGTCTGCAAATTCAACATCCCCCATCTCCCACATCCGATATCAGCTTTTGTTCGACCGGCGTATCGGTTTGAAAAGCGACCTTTATCCTTTAGATGGTTCATTGCGAGTTATCGTACGTCCTGTCGCTGTTGAAATAGAGTTAACCAAGCATGGCCCGACATGTGTAACTTTGGAATTTTCGATTACAGGGAACTAGAACAGAGGGAGCATTAATGAAATATGAGTATTACAGAGGCGGTGTCTGATCCCACATTAAAAATTCTTATACACCGCCAGTGATATCAAATATTTCATGTTACGTGTATTCCAGAGAGGATAATTATAATGTAATATTTATTTCTGGCAGTAGAAGTAAGCAGTAAAACATTCTCGGAAAAATTACAGTCCAGTAATTATAATGGGTGAGGGAGCTCGAATAAGAAGTTTCATTTTTGAGAACGCCTACTACTTGAACGTATAACTTCAACAATATCAATTTTGATTCCACTTTTCAACAAGTCAAATACCACAAAACATTAATTCAGGCTAATAACACTAGCTCCGAATAAATATTGTGTAGTATATTATATTTTTAATAAAAGGCAATGGAACGTTTTCTTAGGGACGAGTTTGTATTAGCTAATTTTTACTTCCCTCGCATACCGAAGGGAAGTATTGTAATCGAGAAAAAATCACCCTCCGAGATCTTTTCTAATTCTGACGTTTCAGAACACGTAGATTTCGAAAATATAGGTTTTTCAATTTCGTCAGTCTGTCTGTCTGTCTGTCGGTGCATTAACTAAAAAACTACTTAACGGCGAGCAGTCAAATTTGGTAGGTAGTTAACCCTACTGTCAGCGAAGAACTGGTAGAATTTTCACTGAAAAATATACAGGGTGGACCGTCTAAACGGAGTAAATAGTGAAAAAAAATTTTGTTGCTCAAATTTAAAATTTCCACGTTTCATGACGCGCTAAACCTATTTCAGAAAAAAAAATTTAGAAAATTTTTTTCACCAACATTTTTGAAAAAATTTTTGCCACAAACATATGAAGAAAACTTTTTTCTTTCTTCAAATTTAAAATTTTCTCGTTTCATGGCATTCTAAACGTATTTAAAAAAAACATTTTTTTTTGAAAATTTTTTTTACCAACATTTTTGAAAAATTTGTTACCACTAAAATAGGTGGCATTTTTTTTTGTTCAAATTTAAAATTTTCACGTTTACATGGCATTCTAAACGTATTAAAACAAATTTGGAAATTTTTCTGAAAAATTTTCTTGAAAAAATGTATGCATTCATCACTAAGTACTTATAGAATAGAAGAAAATATTTTTTTTTTGCTCAAATTGAAAATTTTCACGCTTCATGACATTCCAAACCTATTTCGGAAGAAAAAAAATTGTAACATTTATTTACCATTTTGGAAAAAAAAATTACCACTAGAATAGACGGAAATTTTTTTTTTGCTCAAATTTAAAATATACGCGCTTCATGACATTCTAAACCTATTTCAGAAGAAAACATTTTGAAAATTTTTTAACCAACATTTTGGAAAAATTTCAAACAAAATTTTTTTTTTCTTTGTTCAAATTTAAAATTTCAACGTTTCCATAGCATTCTAAACCTAGTCAAACACATTTTTAAAAAAAAATGATAAAATCTATTTCACTACTTACTATAGAATAGCTGAAACATTTTTTTTTGCTTAAATTTAAAATTTCCACGTTTCATGACATTCCAAACCTATTTCGGAAAAAAAAAATTTGCATAATTTTTTCACCATTTTGGAAAAAAAATATTACCATTAGAATAGACGGAAAAATTTGTTTTTGCTGAAATTTAAAATTTTCAGGTTTCATGACATTCTACTTCAGAAAAAAAAAATTGAAAATTTGATTCACTCATTTTTGAAAAATTTTTTACCACTAAACCAGATGAAAAATTTGTTTTCTTTGCTCAAATTTAAAATTTACATGTTTCGTGACATTCTGAACCTATTGCAGAAGAAAAAAGACTGAAAATTTTTAACCAACAGTTTTGAAAAATTTCAAAAAAAAAAGAAATTTTTAACCACCACTATACTTCCACTTCACTGCTTGAATGTGGAACTGAAAATGTGTCTAATGGCAATAATATTTGACATATGCTATTATACTTTTATTGGAAAATATACAGGGTGGTCATCACAAGAAATAATTTATGGTAGACCTGTTATTTAGTATTGAACTTGTGCTGTTGGATGAGCACTATTTTTTTGACCAAAAGTTATCAGGATTTCTTTGCAATAATTACAATAACTATATTTCGATTATTATTCTGAATGTCATTTCGCATTTAATAATTTTTTAGAGTGACCGCCATGCACAAATAACGAGGGAAGTTGTGTGTAAATACCTTTACCGATTTTTTATACAGGGTGTCTATTTGGTGTATACGTACAAATATTTTGCAAGATAATACATTGTGGTGCCATACACAGTGATGCAAAACTATCACATCTACACACGTAGCCAACGCATGTGCACAGATGTGACCATGTGTATTGCAAAACTGATGGGCTTGCCAGGTTTAGGCGTGGCATCAGGATATCTGACTGAGTTTGAATTTGCATGGCGCGCAGCTCGTAAACTTGTACGTGCGTTGACAATTCATGCCAAGAACTTCACATATTGCCCTACATACCTACATAAGATATAATTTTATCTAATGACAGGTGATATGCTTGTTAAAAATTTCAATTCTTCAGAACTCCGTCGAAGAGCGAGAAATCTTAATGTTGCTGACAACCCTTCGTGGGAAGTAATGGCCCTTCTCACCATCGTATCTTGTTATTATACTCTTCGCAAATACAAAACGAAGAGTATATTGCATTCGATCGGCACATTTCTAAAACCGGTAATATTGCTCGTAGAGAAAACATTTTCATATCCCTGTGTTGGTGATCGAATTCTGAACAACTTTCAAAATGTCCGTCCGTCTGTCCGTTTGTCTGTCTATTTGTCTGTCTGTCCGTCGGTCTGTCCGTCTGTCTGTTTGCCCGTCCGTCACGTTTCTTGTAAGCACGATAACTTAAGAACGAAAAGTCCGACTGTATTGAAATTCGGACAGTAAGTTAGTGTCAGCTAGTGGAAGAACCCTATTGCTTTTGAGCAAAATCGATCAATAAATAAAAAAGTTATAAATTTCTTTAAATAAAAAAAAAATTACATATTTTTTTTTATGTTTTGTAATTAACTAAATATCTAAAACTAATATTATTTACAAAAGAACTGCGAAGAGTATCCTGTAGAATATGCAACAATTATATAAAAATGGCAGTAAATCGGTGAAGAGTATAACGGTTAGCTTGTTTTATTAATGGAGTTACTAAATGTAGTAATTCAATATATGTGTTCTCATTCATGAGCAAATAGTTTCGATAATAATCGACTTCTAATCGTAATCATTCTATAAATTCGAATGAGAATATTGTCTCTCTTTTCCAACCAAGTCTTCACCCATTTTGATCTCTTCCTCAGTTCCTTTCTTATTACCACTATTGCGATAGCAATTAAATATAAATCATTTTACTGAATTACGCTCATTTTGACATTTGAACACACCACTCACTAATAAAACTGACGCTGCACTGACAAGTAGTCTATGTGAATGGAACAAAGAACAATACATGTATAATAAATGCCGGTGTACCACAAGGTTCCATATTAGGGTCGTTCATTTATCTTATCTTTGCCAACGATCTCGCTCTATATATTCAAAGCAAATACAATGTTCATATTATGTGCTACGCCGATGATACAAACTTTTTAGTTGTTCAAAAAAGTCCTGACGCAGTTAGAAATATATCTAAGGATCTATATAAAGACATCATAATTTGGTTAGAGAAGAATCGGCTTACGCTTAATAAATAAAAAACAAATACTGTATCATTTAGGAATAATATCGAGCAGAACTTTAGCGACGAATTTCTAATAACAGATTCTGCTAAAATATTGGGTATTATGTTCGACCGAAATTTGACGTGAGCTGCTCATATAGATAGTGCGTGTGTGAAGCCCAGTAAAGGTTGTTATGGTATGCGCAACTTAAAAAATCACTGCGGTAAAGATTCTCTAATTACATTCTATTATACTAACATACATTCTCATCTGCGTTATGGAATTATGCTGTGGGGATGGAGTACTACTTATGTTCGTCGAGCATTTATTCTTCAAAAGCGTGTCATTAGGATTATGGAGAGTTTACATCCCCGAGATTCGTGCAGAGAATATTTTAAGGCCTTAAGAATATTAACTCTGCCTTGCTTATAAATTTACGAAATCTGTTGCTATGTTTTTAGAAACAAATCAGTGTTTCTTACAAACCAAACACACCACAATTAACAAACAAGCTTTAAAGATCAATTAATTCCACACAATCAGCACACAACAGCCCTGTATTAAAAGAGTGTGTATTACAACGGCTGTAAAATTTATAATCATTTACCCACTGATGTGAAAAATTGTAAGAGCCTATTTACTTTCAAAAAGAGGATAAAGAATTTGTTAACAGAAAAATGCTTGTATGATGTCAATGAATTTCACTTAGTCCGTAGTCCATTTATATATCTATTTATTTATTGCGTGTTTATATATTTATATATTTTTTTGTGTAGTTTTGATAATATGTTAGTGTTTTGTTTTATACAATTTTAGGTGTATTCTATTTTATATTTTTTTAAATGTATTGTGTTTACGCATATTAGCTTCGATTTTGACGCACTCTTAAATTACTTGTATGGTTTTCAATTAATTGTATTTGTGATTGGGAAATAAAGATTATTATTATTATTATTATTATTATTATTATTATTATTATTATCATCATAATCGAGGAAATGAAGCAGAAAAAGGCCTAAACCCAACATGAGACTAGGTACGCCCCATCTGATTTTTATGTGAGATAGTGCAAGATGTTTCTAAAAATGTATAGAACAAAGTCAGGGTCATGGGAACTGGTGCTTTTCGATTTCCGGACGTAAACTGGGACAGAAGTGCGCTATTTCCGATCACATTGGACAATTCTAACCATTTTTTGTCTCTTAACATTCTTTACCTAACGAGATATAAACGTATAAAATGAAATGTGTATTTAGTCTTACTTTCCAAAAAACAAGTATTTACGTTAATTTTTGGGCGTTTGTTATGAATTAATACATGTGGAGTTTATATTTTATATAATAAACGATCGAGAATACTAGTTTTTAGAAAATATAAAAATTAAATACACTTTTTTCCTCTTAACGCTTATATCTCGAGAAGGGTAAGGATAGATAAAAAATGTCAAGAGTCAAAAAATGTTTAGAATTGTCCGAAATATAAAGTCCAGATCTTTTAGTGTATAATTAACGCCCATGTATAATCGTAAATACTAGTTCTTTGACAAAAGAAGCTTAAACATACATTTTTCTATTTTTAAATGCCTGTATCTCGAGAAGGATGAGGTTAGGTAAGAGAGTCAAAAAATAGTTAGAGTTATGCAATATGTAAAATCCAATAGTTATTTTTCTATTTAAAAAAAAAATTGTTGGTGGCCGGATATAGTGAACTTCTATCCCAATTTATGACCGGAAATCGAAAAAACACCAATTTCCGAATTATTATTTCACATTTGCTCGCATTCTAGCATATTTCAGTTTCGCATCACCGAGTATGGGGCGATTTAGGCCCAAGAGAAGTAAGAAAGTCTTATGAAATTTTTAATTCAACGGTTTTTCTTGAATATTTTTTTTTAAATACAATATTTCCAGCCAGACCCTAGCGCTTATAATATTAACAATAACGCTGGCCACGTTCAAGGTCGTTTGCAACCTACATCTCCAGTGTTATTATGTTTACCATATTTATAAGAAATAAAAAAACTGACGCCAGATAAACGCCACACGACTTATATGAATGTTGCTGATATATGTACAAAATTCGCTTTTGTATGCAACACCAGCTTAAAGGGACTCCTCGTTCAGGTGTTTCGCCTATCCGGAACGTTCACCGCCGAGATATTATATTTTGTGTATTCTGGATGACAAAAATAAGAGTTTCTATAAGACTAATATTTTTACTATCTCTACAATCAGTACAATTTGGTTATTGAAGTGAATTAACTTGGGGGAGAATTGCTGGCGGTGAAATGTTGTAGCTGTGAATTGTCGGCTGTGAATTGCCGGTGGTCAGCTGTTGGCGGTAAATATTCCTAGATTCGTTTAATTCGGCTATGAGTTATTTAGTTGTAGGCTATAAATATTTTAGGTAAATTTTTCATAAAAATTAACGTAACTGGGTGTGATGAATGAGATGGTGAATTAAGTGTTATTGAAATTATATCAACCACTATTTAATTACTGACAATTGTTAAACAAATTTGCATTATAATAAGGAAACAATTCCATGCATTTCTTCCAGGAAACATGACTTTAAACGGCAGCTCGCATATGATCATGGTAAGCATCATGTCTAAAGGCGGATGTGCGACTATTTAGGTCTTCTAACAGCCTTTTGCAGTCCAAGATGCCAAAAAGCGGCATATTGATCATCGCTTGTTGGAATCTGTATGTTACCCACCTCCCTTCAAGTATACGTGAAGAGGAGACAAGTCCAGAAGGATTTCCAGAGCAGCAGTCGGTATAGTGTTTGTTTGACTTTGGTCGCTTGTTGTAGCTCTGTCGATCACCAAATTATTGAAGCGTACTAGCGTATGCTAGTCCCATGACCATTACGTATATCCAGTATATTTGTTTGAAACCAGTGCCTCACGATTTTCCACAAATAGCATTTCAAACTTTTCTCTATCTAGAATAACTAAATTCTCCGCATATGCCTGAATCTCAACTTCCCATAAAAAGATAACGACCAGCAGGCTATTCATAGGTAGTGACCACAGATAAGGGGGGAAGAACAGTGACTCGTGGGCATCTTCCTGCGGCCCTAAAGCTGTCCGTTTCCCCCTTGTAAGGATGTTGTATCTAAGTTACATCTATAAATTACATAGATAGACGTTCTTCCTTTGGATACAAGTGGTTGGATGCTTTTGCAATTCTACCTAAAATACAAATACTTTTCGTCAGATGTAAGAAAATCTTAGATGACATATCTAAGATGATTTTACTCTTTATCATTAAAGCACCCTTTTCTTCAAGATACTCCCAGCTCTGATCTCAACCTGTTTCAATGTAGTTAAAGAGTTTCGCATTGTTGATTTTCAGTAGGAGCGTCAACGCGTTTCCCATTGCTTCCAAGGTTATATAAAAACATCAGGTACAGTTGCATTAGCCGTAGTAGCTCGCTCCTTGTAGTCAGTTCAACTGTGTTATTGGCTATGAAGAATAATGCATATAAATGTCTAATATGAATAAATGTAGTAAAGATTTAAATGGAATCATTTAGCATAATTCCTTTATTATATTTTCTGAAAGAAATTTTGATTTTGGAGCAAAATACAACTAGAATTATTTATAGTCTCTATAGACTTCAAAATTAACCAATAACGCGTTCTCATATTAACAGCTGTGTGGTATCATTTACTACTATGGTAATTTAATATATCTCAAAATGTGCTTTTGCTAATGGCTAATATAAATTAAATGTAAAGTAACACAAACTGTGTGAATACTGTTAACTGCTATACATATGGTTTATTAATGTTGGAATGTTTTTCATTTATAAAATTTACTTCTCTCCTTATTCTCTATGTTAGTGTTTTTTTATAAAATATTTTGTTCGCATCTTATTCATTATACAAATTTGACATTGTGTCATTATTGTGTCGGTTCATGTATATATCAGTATATTTCTGAAACGAATTATAAATTTGATCTGGAATTTTCAGTGTTGTAATTATTCGATGATTATCTCGTATACACGTACTAAAACATGCAATATGATATTTAACTAAATGACCCCATCGACCAAAAATGTTATTTACAACCAAACGGAATAGTTTGATACTAGTTCCCTGGACGACCTATGGTACTCATAGCTCGATTCTCCAAGAAATACGTCCTCAAAAGCAACTCTCCAATATAGTACTACATTAACCAGAGAAGGGATAATATAGAACGGTTGATATTTCAGAAAAAATCAAATGACAAGAGGTGAAAATGATGCCCTCTAAAATATTGAGCTGATGTCACCATCGGCTTAGTGGTGCAATGCTAGGTTGTTTGGCTTGCGACCACAAAGTCCCGGGTTCGAATCCTGACCAGAGTATGAATTAGATATTAGTGGCGTTCTTAATGTGTTCTCAAGATGGTAGCAATGGGCAACACCAATGTTGGGTGGCATAACATGCCAAGTCCAGAACGTTAATATATGACATTAAAATCATAATAAAAAATAAAATAAAAAAAGGTAACATAAATTAGCTTTCGTAAGACTGGGCGCCTAATAGGCAACCAGATAGATGACGGCATGCCATCAGATATGCTATACAGAACACGGAGGCCAACTAGAATAAAGTACATCACAAATCATCTAGCAATACGTTGCAAATAAGGAAACCAATGACTAAGGAATCACTACTTCCACATCCAGATTTCCTATCCCAGTCTTTTCAAGGGAAAACTATATTTGCGCTCTAGTATGTGGAAATAATTAGTCACAGAATTTTAATAATATAATATTTGAGGCAGATGTCATAAAGAAAATTTGAGGCGTTGGCTTCTATCATATTCGCAAAAATTAAGTTTCTGAACTCTTGTTATATTGTTTTACTTACTCCCGTTTACCCGCAACCCCCTACCTCTTCACCGGAATCATAATATATACGTGTACCACATTTCAAGTTAATATCTCAATTTTATTTTATCAGCCCCTTTAATAAAGAAGTGGAGGTAGTGGAGTGGTTGAGAAATGTTATAAAAAATCTAAGGCCTCGGCGTCTAGTATATACCTCAAATCCCAAGTTCTTGTACTCCTTCCAGCTTGCTGTACTTATTTTCCACTATATACCCCTTCTCACCCCTCACCCCTTCAACGGAATCATTTCAAAATATAATCAAATTGCCGATGTCATTATATGTCTAGCAAATTTCAAGTGAATATCTCAATTTTATATTATCAACCCCTTTAATAATGGAGCGGAGGTGCTGGAGAGGAGGTGAAAAATATTATAAAATTTCTAGTATATGCACCAAATTCTGAATTTCTGTACTCTTACCAGCTTGCACTGCTTATTTTTCCTTATTTACCCCAATTTAACCCCTAACTCTACACCGGAATTAGCGCAAGATGTATCTAATATACGATTCAAATGTATTGACTCCTCACTTTAACCCCAATATCTCAGAAACGGAGGAGCAGAAAAAATTGAAAAAATTTTGTGTTCATTATGAGTCTATTCTAAATCAATCACCGAAATTTAAATAATGTACATTGAACACTTCTGAAGTTCTGCTAAGTTATATTGAAAAAGTCCTAATTTTTAAGGAAATTTTGACCATACCAGTTTTAAATCCATTATATCTTGGAAAATATGCATACCATGCAAATAACATTTTAGACACCGATAAAGCACGGCATTTTTTGTACGAGGAAATTTTTTTCACAATTTTCTATTTTAAAATTTTGCAGTTATTCTCAAGAACGTGACGTCATGTTTATTCGGTTATTTATAAATGTATTTCAATTTTTTTTATTCGAATAGTTAATTATATAAAATGTAAACATTTTCAGAAAAAACAATTCATATATATCAAATATTAACTTAGTTATCAAGCGAAATGGATAATATTATTGCAAACTTCCAATGATATTATGCTTTACGTTTGATAACTAAATTAATATTTGATATATACCAATTCTTTTTTCTGAAAATGCTTACATTTTATATAATTAACAATTTTATCGAAAAATGTTTAAATACATTGATACATAACCGAATAAACATGACGTCATGTTTTTGAGAATAACGGCAAAATTTTAAAATAAAAAATTATGAAAAAATTTCCCGTACCAAAAATGCCGTGCTTTATAGGTGTTTAAAATATTATTTACATGGTATACATATTTTCCAAGATATAATGGATTTAAAACTGGTATGGTCAAAATTTCCTTAAAAAGTCAAACATTTTTTAACATAACTTAAGCAGAACTTCAAAAGTGTCCAATGTATATTATTCAAATGTTAGTGATTGATCTAGAATAGAGTCGTAATGAACACGTAATTTTTTCAGTTTTTTCTGTTCCTTTATTTCTGAGATATTCGCGGTTAAAGTGAGGGGTCAATACATTTGAATCGTATATTAGTTCCAAATCTCGTTATGATACATATGTATACCAAATTTCAAGTTAATCATCATCTCAATCCGTTCCTGAGAAAACGTGCACACAAAAATAGTTACAGACCGACAGACCGACCGACCGACAGAAATTTAATTTCCGCTCAAATTTTGATTAAGCCTATTTCAATAAAAAAAAAATGGACATTTTTTTTACGATTATTATAATTTCATTCCACTACATTGATGTGGAAATAAAACTTTATGAAAGTTTATAGATGTCTTTAAATTGAGATCTTTTAAAAAGCAGTATACATCTGTGAAACAGAACGTAACAATCTAGTGACGTGGACAAATAAAAAAATTACCGATAATTTAAATAATTTATTGATAGAAAATACAATTAAGGACTTATGTAAATTTTTCAATGCAAACCACTGAATATACTTAGATGATTGTGAATACACCTTTCCTCAAATTTGAAAACTATGAAATATAACAAAAAGGCCATATTAATCTATTTTTTATATCGATATGAGAAGGAAAACTACTTTGTTTTCTACCACTAAAATTTATTGTAACATACACGTTACTGCAGTTTCGGTACTTTAACGTACCATTTTCAAACGTTGATTCAAATGAATGAATTTACAAAGGGTCTCTCAACATAAAAACGCGGATACTCAGGCACTCAAATCTATTAAAAATAAAATCAAAAATAATAATTTAATTCTAACAAAGGCGGACAAATCAAATGCGACAGTCATTATTCCAAAAAATGATTATGAGGACAAAATGTTACTATTCATCCAGTCCGAATTAAAAGAAATTAAAAAAGATCCTACAAACACCTTCCAATCAAAAACGAAACAATTTCTGTCGGAAAATAATAGTTTATTCAGTAGCTCAGACAAATTTAAGTTAGTACACATGAACCCACGACCCCCCAAACTCTACGGCCTTATTAAAAATCACAAAGAAAATGCACCCATAAGACCAGTAGTTTCGTATATTAATAGCCCTACAGAAAAACTAGGTAAAAAAGTCAATTCAGTTTTTAAAAATCTCACTAAATTCAAAGCACAACACGCGGTTAGAAACTCTATCGAACTCACGGAATTATTACACGATAAAGTGATTCCAGAAAATAGCAAGTTAGTATCTTTTGATGTTTCAAATATGTTTTCCAATATTCCCACTGCCGAATGTAAATCTTTAATAATCGACATTCTGGATAAATCACAGATAAATCCAATAGTAAAAAACGAATTAATATTAGCTTTAGATTTATGCATTGACCAAAACTATTGCCAATATAACAATAAATATTACATTCAGAATATGGGGTTAGCTATGGGATCTCCATTGAGCCCCCTTTTGGCAGATATCCTTATGTCTCACTTAGAGGAAAAAATTACCAATTCTCAGCTAGAAAAAACACATATAAAATTTTGGTTTAGATATGTAGATGATATATTAGCCTGCTTCACAGGTACACAGAGACAACTAAGTACATTTCTAAATTACATAAATAACATTCACCCTACTATTAAATTTACAGTGGAGACAGAGAAAGATAATAAAATCAATTTTCTGGATCTAACCCTAACGCACAAAAATAAAATTCACTTTAATATTTATAGGAAGCCAACTTTTACAGATACTACAATCTCAAATTATTCACGTAGCCCCAAATCTCATAAACTAGTAGCATATAATTCCATGATTCATAGAGCCTTATCATTACCTCTTTCAGAAGAAAATTTAAGAACAGAATTAGATACCATAAAATCAATAGCCCTAAATAACGGTTTTCAGGAAAGAACAATAGTAAATTTAATTAACAAAAAACAATTTAAATTAGCTTGTTGCAGTATATACCCACATATTAAAAGTAGTAACATTAAAAAATACGTATCCCTAACATACTACGGTGACATATCTGAAAGAATTGGTAACATTTTGTCAACTCATAACCTGAAAGTTAGTTTTAGACCAGCTTTCAAATTATCCAATATCTTGTACAATGCTAAGGATAAAACCGATCCTCTAAAAAAATCAGGAGTTTATAAAATTACATGTCCAGATTGTAATGCCTTGTATATAGGTCAAACTGGTCGTTCATTCGAAATTAGATATAAAGAACATTTACGGTGTTTTAATTTCCAAAAAACAGATTCAAACTTTGCAAATCATATTTTAGAAACAAATCACAAATTTCCGGATGTAAACAACCTAAAGATATTACATGTGAAAGATAAAGGTTTTAAATTAAATTTACTAGAATCAATAGAAATTATCAAATATAACAAAAATCCCGAAAATAAACTTCTAAATGACCAGTTGGACCTATATCAATCTACCCTGTTTAATGCATTAAAATAATCCCTTATAAACTTATTTACATAATTTATTACTTATTCAAAATTCTTAATATTTATTGCTTTCTAATATCTGTGTAATGCATTAAAATAATCCCTTATAAACTTATTTACATAATTTATTACTTATTCAAAATTCTTAATATTTATTACTTTCTAATATCTGATAAATTAATACCCAGAATAATGTAATTAGGTACTTAGTATAAATTAACACAACCCTTTGTAAATTCATTCATTTGAATCAACGTTTGAAAATGGTACGTTAAAGTACCGAAACTGCAGTAACGTGTATGTTACAATAAATTTTAGTGGTAGAAAACAAAGTAGTTTTCCTTCTCATATCATCATGATTAACTATCACAAAGTAACGGCTTCCACAATCGATATTTTTTATATCTTTAATAGGCTTGAGGCAATTAAGCATTTTATTTGAAACATTTTCTTAAATAAACTAAAAATTCGCAGAAAGAATTGAAACAAAGCGGTAACATGCCATTTACACAGATTTTTACAATATAACTAAATTTAACTCTAACTGTGTAAAGTACTGGCTAACTTAATGTTGGCTCTCAGCAACGTCCAAATGCAATTATCACGAGCTGAAGTTCTTTTTTACTTCCTGTCGCATTTCGTTACTTTCAGGAGAGATAAATGAAAACCGAATCGTTTGGGTTGACCTTTTGGCAGCGTAAACTTATTTATTATACTTTTCGGTAGTGTACGTTAGCATCAAATCCACTAAAAATATAATCCGATAAATTATGCACACTGTGTCTATATGAATAATTGCTAATGCACTTTATACTTGGCTGACAAGACAGGTTTTTATTTATAATAATATAAACAGTATTTGATTATTTACTATAAGAGAAATTCTACTTTTCAGGAAAAGAGTTAAGTGGGTTAAATCATAACCAATGTACGTTTGAATCTCACAACCAAATAGCAAAATAAATAGTTTTATTGACAATCATACAGAAATAATCAAATTGTTTTGCATGTCAAAAGTTGGAAAGTATAACATTTCAACTGCAGTCGAAAATTGAACTGAAATGTGACACTTCAGGTTGTAAAGTGACATTTCAGGTTGGAAAGTGGTTTACTTTCTTCCCAGTTTTCGAGTTGGAAAGTGAGCATATGCCAACCTATGTTCTTTATTGGTTTTCCTTCAGCTGAAGGAAATATAAATAATAAGACATAGAGCATGTTTATTTATTAACACAAACCTAGACACAATAGTAGGAGGCTGTAAGGCGAAAAAAAATGGGTTCGCTTGCACCAAAGTGAGAATGATTGGCAACCTATATGGGGTTAATAAGAGTGACTTCCTGTTCATTTACCTCCACCACCCATTTTTATAAAAAAATTAAATCGGTCATATGTGAGCATCGAAATCACGTACAAAAAAAAACTTTCATTGTTGTCTAGAGGACATCAAACATTAAAAAAAATCTTTCATCGTTGTCTAGAGCACATCAAACACTAAAAATGCTCTATTGCTTTATTCCATATTTCAAACACTAAAAAACCAAAACGTGGAAAATTATGGTAATTTGTATTTTTATTTTTTTTTGTGAAAAACCAAAAAAATCTAAAATTACTTCACACAAAACTTTTCCCTCATTTTCTCAGCTTTTCAGAAAGTTATATCAGTATGTTATAGGATCGCCCCCACGCGTTAAGGTGTCAAAGCGCATGCCACTGTGTCCTTTAACGTCATCCAAGAGCTAATCTATTCAGTCTCTTCCCGAGCGGCCATAGACGTGGCGCTAATAGTAAGCAGTAATTCACCTGTTTCCCATATACCACATTTTTAGGAAAACTCACATTCCTGAAGGCCTTCTATGAAGCTCATGACAAAATCTTGGCAGCTCTTATTGCTCTGGGAAACATCAACACTGATATAAAAGAGGTATCTACAGAGTTGGAAAGGTTTATTTGCCTAGTATATGCTCCTAAAGCAAAAATCTCAACTTTGGCTCATCTACGGAGGTATTATTTCTGAAAACAGCAAATGGAGAGTGAGCAGTTACCTCCAACTGAAGCTGCTTTGACTTCAGCGTTGCTCAGAGCACGTCTCCTGACATACATTTGGATAAACTCACATAAATATATTGTTGAGTAATTAAATCCAGAAAATTACAGTTGGAGAAAATCTGAAACGTGTTTACGTGCCCATATTATCATCCTGGGAAAATGCCGCACCGAAAAAATTGTCGAACTGATTTCTTGCAGTTGCAAGAAAACGCAATGTAAAAATAAGCAGTGCAAGTTAAATAATTTGCAATGTACAGATACGTATTCTTGTGCTGACGATTTATGTCAGAATCATTGTAATATATAGTACAGGCAAATTAACAATTTAGGGTAACAAAAATTAATAAAAGGATCATCTCTGGGATTTAAGCAGGTAATAAATAACCTGGAGAATGTGATGATGCATTCTTTGCACTTCCAAGTTCCGGGAAAATTCAAAAAAATTTGGAAAAACTTTTTCATTTTTTTGCTCTAGCGGCCAAAATAATTAAAATAGAGAAAGAAGTTCCCAACAAAAGTTGTAGCTCGTCTTTTTCTCTACAAAAAGGTCTTTAGAAATTTTTGTCTTACTTAAGCCGTTTAGAAGTTAAATCGAGTTTTCCACTTATAGTTTTAAGCCGCTTCAAAATGCGCGAAAAATGAGAATTCTTCAGGAGTTTCGCACGACCGGGCTCATCGATCGTTAATTCTTACTATTCAGAGCCCCTAAAAAAATGAAAATAACACAAAATGTAGAGAAAAGTCTCAGCTTTAATGTGGAACTAATCACAAAATTCATAAAAAAATTTATCAAGGAGAGAAAGTGTCAGAAGATGGCTTAGTGAACTTGGTACAGTGGATCCACAGATTTATTCATATCTTTGCTGGGAGTCGTTATATTGATAATTCATTTTGCTTATATATTCTGATATAATGATAATTAACATTTTATTGCAATTACTTTTGATGGAAAAATATGCCTTGCGAACAAAGTAGAGGGTATATTTCTCATCGATCAATCACCTCCAAATTTTGGAGTTCA
The DNA here is from genome assembly GCA_963583905.1 of Stenurella melanura. Taxonomy (NCBI): domain Eukaryota; kingdom Metazoa; phylum Arthropoda; class Insecta; order Coleoptera; family Cerambycidae; genus Stenurella; species Stenurella melanura. Next base: position 204,701,960 of record OY757309.1, read on the forward strand.
ATTCGCTATATCTTAAGTAATAATAATATCACAGTCTTAATTTTCGGATTATAAGTACAATAAAACATATTCTTTCGAATGACTTTAGAGTTTTTTAAATGCGTGCAGTACTTTTTTAATTTGTCTACATTATTCATACACGTTCAGAAAATGCACAATTACACAGTAAAACATATACAACTTATTTGTTTCTTAACATTCCTCAATGAAATTTTCACGAAATATAGATTAAAGTGCGTGGAATCGAATCCATGCAGTGAAAAAGCACCCATTGTTACGGGAGAAATAGGCAGGATGCATAAAACTCAAATATGTGAATAAATCAACTGTATAAAGTTTACTAAGCCATGTTCTAACACTTCTTTATCAATGATAAAAATTTGTATGAATTTTGTGATTAGTTCCACATTAAAGCTGAGTCTTTTCTCTACATTTTACGCTGCTTTCATTTTTTTTAGCGGCTCTGAATAGCAATAATTATTGATCGATATGTCCGGTCGTACGGAACTCCCAGAGAATTCTCATTTTCCGCGCATTTCGGAGCGGCTCAAAACTATGTGGAAAACTGGATTTATCTCCTAAACGGCTTAAGTAAGACAAAAAATGGTAAAGACCTATTTTGTAGAGAAAGAGACGAGCTACAAATTTTCTGTTTTCTGTATTTTCATTATTTTAGCCGTTAGAGCAAAAAAACCGAAAATCAAAAAGTTTTTCCAAATGTTTTTGAATTTTCCCGGAACTTGGAAGTGCAAAGAATGCATCATTCCATTCTACAGGTTATTAACTACTTAAATTCCACAGGCGATTCTTTTATTAATTTTTGCGAGGTTTTTACAACATTTTGCCTTCATTGCCTATACTAATAGATGAAGAATAACGTGATTAATACTAAACTTTTAAATATTAATAATATAAATGATTTTGTTTTTTTCCATAGTTTTTGTTATTATTCATTTAGTTTAAAAGAATGTTGCAACGTTACCTACATTTTTGTTTGACGTTCTTTAGATCAGACTTACACAGTTGCATGTGTTTGGGGGAGGGGGGGGTTGGCGACATGAAGGGGTGGATACAATAAATAAAAGCTATTACTCACTATATTATCTAATATTTTATAGAATTATATATTCATTCGTTGAATAGGGGAAATGTGGAAAGGAGTTAAGCAAATAGGATAATTTTAACGACAGGGATGATGTATAATATAGTGATATACCTTTTTGAAAAGCCAAAAAAAAATACTAAAAGTTTTATTTGAAACATTTTTTTATTTAAAAGTGAATTATTATTTGTTTGCTTTGTTGTCAAAATAATAAAAAAAATATTTAAAAAAATCTAATATTATCTTCGGGTAAAGATATCTCGTTTAGTTTTTGAGATATTACAAAAACTGTTAAAGGTGTTTATTTCTCTGTGATACTCTCTATGTAACGGTAAAAGAATTTTGATCCTAGGTCATTCCGTTCCTGAGATATAGATGATCAAAATTTGAACCAATTAAGGGAGGGTGGGAGGAGAAAGACGAGGGGTGGGGGTGGCAAGATGGATTTTTGCGAACAGGAAGTCACCCTTATTAACACCATATGGGTTGCCAACCATCGGCATTTTGGTACAAACGAAATGCCCTGGGGCATCCTACTACAAATAGAGCAATTAATTCTACAAATACCAACTGAACAAATAAACTGAATAAATATTGATATTTTAAAAACGACGCTACGTCATTTTGGCATTTGTCCCTTGACATAAAACACAAAATGGTATTTAAAAATTTAATAAACGGTTTATTGGTTTTTTGTTCAATAAAGGAGGGTGATTGTAAATAAAATAGAATACAAACCTTGGTGAAAAGTGTCATTGCTTATCTCTCGACAACAATGAAATTCTTTCCATCTCGGTATGTAATCTGCTATTAGAAACAGCCACATACCATTTTCTCAAATAATTTAGCATGCCTACATTTTTTGATTTTTAGTCCTTTCGTTTCAATAATTGATCTTAATCAGCTAAGTAGTGGCATTTTTTAAACAGAAACCACAACACAAGCAAGACAATAATTCATTGGAATGATCAAAAAAATTCACAACATACAAGTTTGTCGATCCCACAACCTTGGAGTAACCTAAGGATTTACTCCAATTAAATAATAATAAGGAAGAAGTAGTTAAGGAATATATTAATCGTATTAAGCTTTGTATGAAAGAAAATTGTTTCCAATTCAATAATACATGAGGGACTGCTATGGGGAAACTCCCTATCACGTTTCATTGTCAATCTAGTCGTGAAAGGATTCGACCTAGAGACACAGGAAAAATTCTACTATTTCCCGAGGATGTGATTGAGACATGTGGATGATATATTACCAGTATTCAATGCAAATGATACAGATATAGACAATTTTCTCTCGAAATATCAAAAATAACTTCACGTGAAGTAATGCTTTTAAATATAAAAAACCGCTGCCTAAGGAATCACTACTTCCACATCCAGATTATTCGTCCAAGTCACTTTAAAGGAAACATCTTGACTATATTTGCACTCTAGTATGTGGAAATTATTGGTCATAGAATTTTAATAATATTTGGGGTAGATGTCATAGAAAAGTTTGAGGAGTCGGTTTCTACCATATACGTTAAAAATGAAGTTTCTAGTTTACCGTACTTATTTTCCACTATTTACAACCTACCACCTCAATGGAGTCATCTCAATCAGATGTCACTACAATACATACGTGTACTAATTTTCAAGTGAATATCTCAATTTGATGTTATCAATCTCATTAATAATGAAGCGGAGGTGGTAGAGTTTGAAAAATATTAGAAAGAAATCTGAGGCCTTGGTTTCTAGTATATACACCGAATCCCAAATTTCTGTAGTCTTACCAGCTTGCTTTACTTATTTTCCCCTATTTGCCATATTTAACCCCCAACCCTTCAACGGCATCATCTCAAATTATGATCTAGTTTCAGACGTCGTTATAATACATACGTGTACCAAATTTCAAATGAATATCTCAATTTTATTTTATCAACCCTTTTCATATTGGAGTAGCGGTGGTTGGGTTGAAAAATATTATAAGAAAATCTGACGCTGTGGCTTCTAGTACATACACCGAATTTCAAGTTTCTGTAGTCTTACCAACGTTTTACTTATATTCCTCTATTTACCCCAAATTAACCCCCAACCCTTCAACGGAATCATCTCAAAATATAAACTAATTCCAGACGTCGTTATAATACATACGTGTACGAAATTTCAAATGAATATCTCAACTTTATTTTGTCAACCCCATTAATCGGGTAGGGGTGGTGGGGGGGGGGGGGTTGAAAAATATTATAAAAAAATCTGAGGCCTTAACTTCTTGTACATACACCGAATTTCAAGTTTCTATACTCATACCAGCTTGCTTTACTTATTTCCCCCTATTGACCCCTAAATAACCCCCAACCCTTCAACGGAATTATCTCAAAGTATAATTTAGTTCCAGATGTCGTTATAATTCATACGTGTACCAAATTTCAAATGAATATCTCGATTTTATTTTATCAACCCTTTTAATAATGAAGTAGGGGTGGTGGGGGTTGAAAAATATTATAAATAATCTGAGACCTTGGCTTCTAGTACATACACCGAATTTCAAGTTTCTGTAGTCTTACCAGCTTGCTTTATTTATTTCCCCTATTTACCCCTATTTAACCCCCAACCCTTCAACGGAATTATCTCAAAATATAATCTAGTTCCAGATGTCGTTATAATACATACGTGTAGAAAATTTCAAATGAATATCTCAATTTTATTTTATCAACCCTTTTCAAATTGGAGTAGGGGTGGTGGGGGTTGAAAAATATTATTAAAAAATCTGACGCTTTGGCTTCTAGTACATACACCGAATTTCAAGTTTCTGTACTCTTACCACTTGTTTTACTTATATTCCTCTATTTACCCCAAATTAACCCCCAACCCTTCAACGGAATCATCCCAAAATATAATCTAATTCTAGACATCGTTATAATACATACGTGTACGAAATTTCAAATGAATATCTCAACTTTATTTTATCAACCCCTTTAATGGGGTAGGGGTGGTGGGGGATTGAAAAATATTATAAAAAAATCTGAGGCCTTAACTTCTAGTACATACACCGAATTTCAAGTTTCTGTACTCTTACAAGCTTGCTTTACTTATTTCCCCCTATTTACCCCTATTTAACCCCCAACCCTTCACCGGATTTCCTCAAAAAACAATCCAGTTCCAGATCTCGTTATAATATATACGTGTACAAAATTTCAGGTCAATATCTTAAACCGTTCCGGAGAAAGCGTGCGGACAAAAAAGTTACAGACAGACAGACAGACCGACAGACAGACAGAAATTTTTTTTCGCTCAAATTTAAAATCTCGACGTTTCATGACATTCTAAACCTATTTCACGAATAAAAATTTTTGAAATTTTTTTTGCGATTACTATACTTCCAATCCACTACGTGGATGTGGAAGTAAAAATATATATGCTTTCGGCGTATTTTACATTGAATGGTGAGTGACTAAAAAAATGTATACCAGAATGCCAGGACCTTGCGGAATTTTGTTATATGCGGTTGGGTAACAGGACCTCCTATTACCATATTATGTATATCAGAAGTAGCTTTTATAGACTCCTATTTTTAATTTTGAAAAATAAGATCTACGCGATTTTCTTGGATGTAATCGACAAGTGCCGCTGTGCTTAGGTTTTAGGCTTGCGACCACGGAGGTCCGGGTTCGAATCCTGGCCAGGGATGTTTAGTAGCGTCTTTTATATGTTATCGAGACGATAGCAATGAGCTAGACCGATGTTGAGAGGCACCATATGTCTAGTTGCTGCTACCTGTCCTGAGTTCGAATCTCGGTAGATGGAAATATCGCAGGGAATGGTTGTTGTGATGATACCTGCGTACGTGTCTGTCTTGGTTGATTGGTGGAGTAGCTATAGCTAAACTCCGTCAAGACGTAAATATAAACAAGACGATAAAAAAGTTGTTCATACTTATTATCTTTATTTATTTAATCATCTTATTTGTATTAACATCCTGGCGGAGTTTAGCTAATGTTATTCCACTACTCAACTAGGACACTTACACATAGACATCGACACAACAACCATTCCCTACAACATGGCCATTTACCGCAGCTGAGACTCGAACTCGGAAGAGATAACAGCGACTAGACATGCTGTGCCACCCAACAGCGGTCTAGTTCACTGCTATCATCTCGGTAACACATTGAAAACGCCACTAAACATCCATACCCTCGACAGGATTCCAACCCGGGACTCCCTAGTCGCAAGCCAAATGCCTCAGCATAGCGCCACCGAGTCGGCAATATAGCTCATGTTTGTGTTATAAGTACAGTATTAGTCAGCATAGATGAGTTCCAGAATTCTATCGCAAATTAGCATACTAAATAGTCACTGTTGATTTTAAGTCCTATTCTCTTCTTACTTTTCCTAGTGCAAAAATTGCTTTGGGAAGGTTTTCATTTAGTTCCTGTGTATGATTATTCCATTTCACGTACTTGTCAATGTACACCCCTAAAAACCTAGTATTTTTTGTAAAATTGATTTCAGCAGATGTGGTATTTAAATTTACGTCGGGAATAGTAATATGTGATTTTTTAACTTATTAAACAATGAGAAGTATAATTCTAGAACATTAGGGACCAGGTCATTAATATACTAAGAAGTAAATTAGTCCAGACATTGATCCTTGGGGGGACATCACAACATTGTCTCGTGATTTGAACATTCCTTTCTGAGCATATTTCGATGTATATTTTGCGTCCCATCAAATATGATGCAAATTACTGAAGATGGAGACTTATCATAGAATAAAATTATATTTTCTCTACCATAATTTGATAAATAACACAATGAAAATGTTTACAAGCCTTAGAATATACAAGTCAGACGTTTTTGGTTTTGGTTGTAACAATTTAAAGATCTGATTAGTTATGTGGAGTCGCTAGCGTTTCTGTTTTCCCTAAAAGCATAGCCTCGCAAAGAATATTGTTGAATATTAGGTAATTAACCAGGTGCTCTTTGTTATTAATAAAGAAATTGGACGGAATCTGGATTAAACTGTTTTATGATCTTTTACATAGTGGTTTAATTTGAAGTAAGTTGGATAAATGAAACGTCTAGTTATAATAAGATTCAACAGAACATATGACCCATCTAGCCATCGATAAAAATCATTTAGCAGATATCAATAACTTAAGGTTAATTTGAAATATAATAGAGAGTAGACCGTTGAATGATTTTAGATGCTTAAAAATTTCATAATGTATAAATATTAGGCATGCCGACAAAGAGCCTACCACAAACAGTTCACTTAATTGCTTATTAGATTACGATCGGTCGAACCGAGACATAGTTTAGACAATGATAACAGGATTCGTTGGATTTGGATAACACTGTTCGAGTGTAGTGTTTAAGTGTTTTGGTGTTGGTGAAAATTAGTTCACAGGCAATAAGTTAATGTTAGCATGAACACAAAACCTATTCTTGAAAAAATTCGATGGATAAGTAAAAAAGTTATTGACATGCTGACGGGCATTTTGCCGTCAAATCATAGGAACATAATTATAATTTGAAGTATAGTGTATTGGTGTACTGTATTTGTATACAAAAATTGCGAAAATATTTTCTATACGGGACGAATTGCTTCCACACCCACATAGTGGAGTGAAGTATAATAATCGCAAAAAAAAATCTTTTTGTTAAAATAGGCTTAGAATGTCATAAAAAGTGGAGATTTTAAATTTGAGAGAAAAAATTATGTCTGTGTGTTGGTCGGTCTGTCTGTCTGTCTATCACGTCGGTCTGTAATTTTTTTTTTGTACGCACGTTTTCTCAGCAACCGTTTAGGATATTGACTTGCAATTTAGTGCACATATGTATCACGACGAGATCAGGAACTAGCTTATATTTTGCGTTAATTCCGGTAGAGGGTTGGAGGTTAAATAGGGGTAAGTAAGGGGAAATAAGTGAAGTAAATTGATAAGAATACAGTAACTTGGAATTTGGTGTATATACTAGAAGCCAAGATCTCAGATTTTAACATTGGAAATGTTTATGTTTTCGCATATGGGGTAGAGTTACCAGTTTTTGTTCAAGGTCAAAAGACAACGGTGTCGCGGTCGACTGAGACTATCGTATGCAACGGCTGATATACACAAATGTAATATGGGTTCCATATATCACAGGGGGTCAAGCTACCAGTTTTCATTTAAAGTGGAAATACAGCGGTGTCGCGGTCGAGTGAGACTGCGTATATGCAACGGCTGATATACGAAAATATAATATGGGTAACATATATCACAGGAGGTCAAGTTACCAGTTTTCATTTAAGGTGCAACAGCGGTGTAGTGGATCATGCAAAAGTTGAAAAAGTTTATGTTTTATGTATGGTGTTATCATTTCCAATGTCCCGACGATTGCAAGGATTGCGAAATCTGTGAATTTCTTATAATATTTTCAACCCCTTCCCACCACCACCCCCTCCCCATTATTAAAGGGGTTGATAAAATAAAATTAAAGTATTCGCTTGAAATTTGGTACACGTACGTAGGATAACGACATCTGGAAGTAGATGATTCCTTCGAAGGGTTGGGAGTTAAATAAGGGTAAATAGGTGGAAATGAGTAAAGCAAGCTGGTAAGAGCACAGGAACTTGGGATTTGGATTATATGCTAGAAGCGTAAGATTTTTTTATAATATTTTTCAACCCCCCACAATTCCCACTCCATTATTAAAGGAGGTGATAAAATAAAATTTAGGTATTTTAGTATTCGCTTGGTATACGTATGTGGTGTAACGACATCTGGAACTAGATTATATTCGCTAGATGATTCCGCTGAAGGGTTGAGGGTTAAATATGGGTAAATAGGGGAAATCAAGCTGGTGAGAGTACAGAATTTTGGGATTTGATGTATATACTAGAAGCAAAGGCCTCAGGTGTTTTAAATATTTTCTATCCCCCCCCTACCTTCACTTCCTTATTACAAATGTTGATAAAATAAAATTGAGATTTTCACTTAAAAGTTAGTACACGTAAACTTCTCATTTATTTAGACGGTATAAAAAGTGTCGGCGCCTTTGACCGGCGCCTTGAAACTTAATTTTTAACGTATATGGTAGAAACCAACGCCTCAAATTTTTCTCTACATCCACCCAAATATTGTTAAATTCTATATAATTCTAAAATTTTCACATGCTAGAGTGCAAGTATACTGAAGATGTTTGATTTAAAGTGACTTGGATGACAAATCTGGATGTGGAAATGGTGATTCCTTAGGCAGAGGTTATTTTATCTCTTTGACATGCATTAAAAGAAAAACACTAATACTGAATTTGTAAGATCTCCTATAAAATTTTATCATTTGATGACGTATTTTTTCAAGGTAGTATAGTAGTTGACGTCATCAGCACCCACCACATTTAGTGACGTACCTACTGTTCCTAGACGGAAAAATTACTATATACGCTTGGAAACGTGTATTTTAAGTTATCGATGACGGGGCTGTCGCAATTTAAATATTTTTACTAAATATTGTCCCCATAGTAAGAGAATCTGAAAGTTGTGAAAATACCTATTTGCGTATGTTATGGAGTACGTATGTTATTTATTGACACCTACACAACTGTTCATATTTGGAGTACTAAGTGCTCTTAAAAGTGTACAATACAAATATCAACATGAATATTAATAGCAACGCTACTATTTACCGGAAATTATTTTTACATTAGAATAAGTCACTTTGCCTTCCCATATTTTATAATAATACACATTCTGTATATTATATAAACCAGCTAACCATTAGACTCTTCTGCAATTTTTATATAATTGTTGCACATTCTATACGATACTCTTCGCAGTTTTGTAAATAATATTACTTTTACATTTTTTTGCTTAATTACAAAGCATAAAATATAGATTTTTATTTATTGATCAATTTTGTTCACAGCCAATCGGGTTCTTCCTCTGGCAAACACTAACTTATTGACCAAATTTCAATGCAATCGAACTTCTGAGAATTGTTCAGAATTCGATTACCAACACAGTGACATGAAATTTCTTCTCTACGAGCGGTATTACCGGTTTTAGAAATGTGCCTCTCAATTGCAATATACTCTTCGTATTGTATTTGCAAAGAGTATAATAAATATTACAGTTTCGTTGCATGGGATGTCTCGTTCAAGTGTCTTTAACTCGTATTGTACTTGGTTGAGATAACAGTGACTTTCTGGTGACAATCGCGATATTCGATTTTGATTCATTAGTAAGCTGCCCTCTCAGAATTTTTCCAAGACAAATGAATAATGATTAGTAGAATTACTAATGACCAGGATTCGGATGACAAAGCGCTATTTCACGATTTAAAAGGGTCGGACTCAGATGCGCCAGTAAGAATGTTTTTATTTTATAGGTATTTCATATGCGAAAATGATACATCTTGTTAATATGAATATGCTAAAATTTGGTGGAATATGCACAATGCGTATAATACATAGTACACCAAAAGTATTCATTTGCGGTAGCACAATAATAAAAGTTAATAAGTTAGAGTTGTATTCACCATTGCATGCATCCATGACAGATAGTTTATCCTTCTCGTCGATTTTGTAGGAATGCTTTTTATATTTCCCTCAGAAACAATTTTGCACGAATTCCCTGAAAATAGGACTGGACTGTTCAGTTTATTCCACGGATTATACCCGGCCATTAATATCACATTTTCTTACAAATGTGCCTGAATCTTCCCCTCGTAAATAGCAAATCGTTTTCTAGAATACTGCAGTTTTCATTAGTTAGTACTACGATTCTTGGATTTATTGAACTAACCGAATGATTGCATATTGTAGGGTCATTAATGACATATCAACACAGGAAGCATGGAAAAATCATTAGAATCGTTTTCGCTGATATTGAAGATTTCAAAATTCGCTCATCAGTAAACTACCTTTATTTGACGGGGTAGAAAAAAATAATAAAATTACCTACCAAATCCCCTGTATACCCTAAAAACATTTAGTTTCGATCTGTTGAACGGTGTAACAACTAGGTAATTACGTATATGGACAAAGAGACCGATCGATCTAAAGCTCAATTTTCTGGTATCACTGAAGAATCTTTCCTCATTACAAAACTTTCTTCAATCCTATGGTTGTTTAAAACTAAAAAAAAAAACTATATTCTATTGATACGAAAATAAAATTCGTTTATAGAATACGTAATACATATTAAAACATACGTGTTAACACCCATTTTTTGAATTTATATACTCCATACATATAATTTTAATCAAATTTAAAAATAATTTTATTGACTATTATACCCACCGAATCAAGTAAGTATATTATAACCTTACAAATGTTTATAAAAGTTATTGTAGATAAAGAAACTGTATAGAAACCTGTCTCATAACACAAAATCATATATTTAAAAAAAGAGTAGTGTGCCTGTATGTGTATATGAATTGATATGCGCGTATTTGCGCGCTTAAGCCGCATAATATCTACTAGACACAAAACTGTCACTTTAAATTTTACACGAACGGAAAATAGCTCACTAGAATATTGAAAATGTAACTCATTCGCCTTACAGGGTGGTCGTCAGGGGCGTGTAAACTGTAATGCTTTATATAAACTATGTTTTTTATTATTATATAGCAATGTTGCCAAGGTTGTTGATTTAGCACGCATTCATATGAACAAATGAAAGATATTGTCTCTCGGATCCCAACGTACTTCACGTAGACCAGGTGACATCAATTTTACTTTAAAGGGTAACCTAGTGGTCTTGTTAAAGAGAGCATTTTTAATAAGACTGTCCCAAAACAAACAGAAGTTGCAGGCCGGTTCTGCTGACTACAAGAACCTAGCAAACACAATATATTGTATTTGCATTGCATTTTATTATAAATTTGAAACATACCTAAAACAGCATAGTAGAATACTTCCTACTGAAGTTAAGCATAATTTGCTATAGAAGGTGATCACCGGATGCGACGAAATTGCCTCGTTCTACATAATAGGACTATTACGAAACAAATCCAATGTTGCATGCGGGTATTGTTAAATGCAAAAACCTATTTCGACATTAAAAATAAAAATATTACCTGTATACTTAATCTTACTGGCACCATGTAAAAATTAACTGTATTTCAGTATAATCTCAACTAAATAGACATTCGATGTTGGCCACGCCCAACTGCAACTTTTTACTTATTTTGATCCTCGTGGGCGGAAGGTTATCAGTCTAGACAAATTTTCCTTCCTTATTGCATGTTTTGCAATGTATCAAGAAAGTATTAACGACATTGAGTAATCTGGGTGACCTTATCTCGAACGCATTTAATTAATTAATGGAGAATCTCGACGACAAAAGAGAAGCGGATTTTAGAATTAGATTGCAAGATACAAGCACAGAATGGAGATTTTCACTTAAACTGTAATTGTACAAACTACATTAGGATGATGATAATACCTAATTGCTTTTTAGAGATGTTAGTTAAATGAGTTGCCGAACAAATAGCTACAGTGCTGACTGCCCTACCTCATAATAAACGCTATAATACGCACATTTACATTTACATACAAGTCCTCACGCAATGTCAATCCTAATTTAATTAGCAAAACGAGTAGATGTTGCAGTACAGCGCGGCTGACAATGAGCGGAGTTGTGCCACTCAAGTAAGATTATATTATTGTTTAAACGATACGTGTTCCATTTTGGAACGATGGTGGAAATTATCGGTCAGCAGAAACATAATACCTTGGGGGATATGCTGAATTGCAAAATCTGTAACATTTGTGCGAAAATGGTATTTTAAAGTTAGTTAGGTTTGAAGTCTTCTGGAGTTAAAGTCAGTACGGGTGCTGCGTGGCCCAACTCCCCTACTGGTGGGGTGTAAGCTCCCCAGAGGGATACAATATAAGCACAAACTTGATTTATATTTGGTTCTTTGCCAATACATTTGTTCCTTGTTTAGCAGTGTTATTTTACAAAGTATTTAATAATTAAATTAAACCCTCTCCTGTATAGGTTATCCAGTGTCAGTTTGAAATTTATAAAAGGACCACAAAGGAATAGTTCATAATCATAACATAGCACCAGCGATACCACATGCGTCGACCGACAATTTTTAGAATTACTTTTTAATTATTGTAAATACTGTTTTAATGCTTTATATTAAATTAATTGATAGCCATGATAGTCCCTTTAAATTAGTCAAAAAATCACTGTTTTATGGAAAATTTCCCACAGCTACGAGACCTATAAGAAGTCAAGCATTTGGGTTGTATAAAAATGATTTTCACCCCCTGCAGTTCTAAAAAAGGGTGGTGTTTGAAACATATATACATAAAAATGTCACAACGTTTCGTAAGAAAAATAGAAAACATATTTTGCAAAAAATTGGAAAAAGAAATACAAGTTTCACACCCTGAATTTTTTCCACAATAACTTTTTTTATACATATATTTGAATTTTAGCGCTTTTTCGCCTTTTCCTCTATTTTGAGGAAAAACTACGCATTTTGGTGAAAAATGTCAGGAGAGCAAAGCTGTAGAGCATAAAATTTCCTACAAATTTTATTTATACGTTTTGTCCATATTCCGCACAGTTTCGCCGCTAAAGGGTGCCTTTTTTAGATATTCATTCAAAATTATGAATGTTGGTGAAAAATATCAGCAAGAGCAAAGCTGTAAAGAATAAGATTTCCTACAAATTTTGTCTCTACGTTTTTGTCCGAATTTGGCATAGTTTCGTCGTTAGAGGGCGCGAAATTCTATATGTATATTTCTTTCGCGCCCTCTAGCGGCGAAATTTGAAAAAACTTAAAAGTTCGTAGAGACAAATTTTGTAGGAAATTCTATGCTCTACAGCTTTGCTCTCCTGATATTTTTCACCAAAATGCATAATTTTGGTTGAAAATCTAAAAAAAGGCTCAAAAGTCTATACATGTATATATCTCTTTCGCGCCCTCTAGCGGCAACTATGCGGAATTCGGACAAAGACGTAGACACAAAATTTGTAGGAAATTTTATGGTGTACAACTTTGCTCTCCTGATATTTTTCGCCAAAGTTCGTAGTCTTTCCTCAAAATAGAAAAAAAGGCGAAAAAGCACTATAATTCGTATATATGTATATATTTCTAAAAAAACCACCATTTTTTAGAACTGCGGGGGGTGAAAATCATGTTTAGACAACCCACATGCTTTACTTTTTACAGCTCCCATAGCTGTGGGAAAATTTCTTTAATTTTTCCTAAGAAGGGAGTATGATGTAAATTATTTATTTATAATGTATTATTTATTTATAATAAATAATGTTAGTTTAATGAACCACTCCATAAATAATTCAATAAAAGTAAATTAATAATATTCAACCTACGACTATGCTACCGGCAATTATATGAATAAACCAAATCGGGCAGCGGGCTTATAATGGTGAGCCAGGTAAACAAACGACTACTTTCGTTCGTTTGAGGTAACCGCATAATATATCTGGTGAACTACATTCGTATACGGATATCGTTTGCAATATTCGATTACGCGATCTCGGCTATTATTTTATTACAAATAGGCTTTGTAATGACTTATCCTGGTAGCAAGTTCTAGAGTGAATTTCCAAATTAATAATAGAAACACTATACCAACTTTAGCCAGGGGTATCGCCGGTATTGCTCTGGACAACAGAGTAATATGGGCGATACTTGTGGACGTTGCATTTTAGTATAATAAAGCAATCCTAAAGGGCGCCAGTATACTTCAAGTAAAGTAACCCCAGTAATTATTTACTTCAAATATCTTATTCTAAGTACATTTAAAATGCATGCACTGGTACTTATACTCCAAGTACTTAGCCGAGAAGATACTGGAAACTAGTATTTCTAAACAAAAAATATTTTCTACTAGAAAAAAAAATAAACACTATGAAATTTTATATATTACTTAATTAAATGATACCTATATTGATCTGCCACTGTCATTATTTCATAAAATAATGAGTGGCCCTAGAATTTGTGAATAACCGAAGAATAAAGTAATTTATAGAACTCTGTTTTTTTTTAAATGTAAAATTCGATAGCAATAATAATTATTCTACCCGCTTGCCAAAATGTATTCCCTCGAAAGGCCGGCTGTCGCACCACTATCTGATGTTCTCCCCACTGCATGTCCTCATAAGTACACACAAGGAATAGCAGTATTAATTATTTAATAATAATAGTAATATTTTCTTTATTAGCGTTTGCTATACAATAGTGCAGGTGTGAGAAGTCATATGTGGAAATACAGACGTTGAATACTATTACTGACAATAATGCAATTAATAAAATATAAAATTACAATTTGTAGAATAAAATGTTCTCATATAAAATAAACCTGAGAAAATATACAAACAATAAGCGTACGTATATTTAAAATGAGACTAATAATAAAAATAAACAACACACACATATATGCGAGAATACGAAATATAAGAATATTAAATCAATTTACTAGTTGACGCGTATAATTCAGTGTCAATTTATTTTGAGTATTCTGTATAAGGCTTACACAAAATTTGCCATATTGACGTCGCTGTTGTGAATTATCGAGCTTTGATTACATTCTTGTAATCTGTTTCCTCGATAATCTTCAGACACCGACGATAAATGGTAAAATGTTTCCACCGTGTTGATACCGTCATTTTGAATTTTACAGTTTGAAACTTATATTTGGAATTTGTAAATTCGATAATAATCAGACATAGATTTTCAGCCGTATCAGACAATAAATAATAAAACATGTAAGCCATATGCCGTCTCCATTACGCCCTTCATATACCAATTTTTAGTCGAATCGGACCACACACAATAAAATCTGTCCATCATGTTGACCGTCATTTTGTATTTTTAAGTTTTGATCTCAAATTTGTAATTGACGACCTTGATTACTTTCAACTACCAATTTTCAGTCGAGTCAGAATATAAATGATAATGCTGGTCCGCCATGTTGACGTCGTCATTTTAACTGGTTTCGAGTATATTATTCATACAATTAATTTCGACCCGTAGGAGATAATTTTAAAAAATCCCTTAAACACATTTTGAAATGCCCATCAAGGTCTCATTTTATATACACAATCATACATAACCTATAACTTCTATCTGATAAAAGTTTCAAATAATTGGAATATTTGGCCGAATTTCGTGAAACAACTGTATACGAGTTGGTGCTTAACAGTTTGAGTAATCCCATGAAGCCCATGTGCTAAACATGTTACATGCAGTATATTCCGATACGTCTCCTTCCAAAATTTTCCAGCAGCTTTCATATAATTCACTCCATCGGTAAGATATAATAAAACTTGTTCTTATTCTCTGCATATTTGTCACCCCAAAAGTCTTGTAAACTTGAATTTACTGCATCAATCCGAGAACTTGTAGCTTCCAAACCTTTAGAGGCGATCAAGTATCCGCTCATTACACAATTTTCGTCCAATGCACCCATAAAACAGTCGCTACCTTGAACCCGCAAGCATTGATTGTTTCGTCCACGCTAAGCCAGATGTACTTACCAATAAGCTCACAAGAAATTTACTGTCTAATATTTTCGCACTCCGTAAATAAATATTTCTTTCTTAGTGAAGACTCCGAGGGCACCTTAACAATTGCTCCATTACACACTAACACATTTTTCCAAAAATTCGATAAAAGTAGATTGTCTAGTTTCGACCACGGTATGTTACATCCCATCATAAATTCCACTAACTCTAAGTTAAAATTACGTTGCGTGTCACTGTTAAGTAAAGTAAGTAAAGTCAGCTACTCTCCCCTTGATGCTTTTCCGGAGATATATGTTTCTTACCATCAAAATTTAAATAGGCAATAAAAAATTTACTGTAGTTTCTAAATCGGTTCAGTTCAATGCGACATTTTAACTCCACGTTATCAGTACTTACGTCCGAATGAATCTACAGTAAGGGAGTCACTGAGTAATCCTCTTAAATTACTTCCCTCCACACCTGGGATTGGGCTTCAGTGGTGTAAATTACCAGTAGGTATACCTACTGCAATTTAAAATAATCTAGTACGTATTACTTTTTCATTTTATATAGTTCTCGATAGAACTAATTTACGGATTAACAATGCAAAATTAAATTAAATTTAGTATGTTGCATGACTTTCTGTTTTTTCAGTATGTGTTTACAATATATAATATCTGTAAGAGCCATCCCTGGAGTCCGATAGGTAAATGGGTCAGTCAACTTGGCCCCCCCCAGTTATTTTTTCTTCTTCATTTTGCTAGCACACAATGTGTAGACCTAGCACACCCTAGCACAACCATTTTTAAAGCTAGCACACCACCGTGCAAATAATAAATAGGGGTTGTTTTCGGGGGGGGGCCAGGTTGACGCTAGCCCCCCCCAGTTATTTTTTTGTCACCAATTTGCTAGCACACAATGCTTACACCTAGCACAAGCTAGCACAACCACTTTCAAAGCTAGCACACCTACAGGGGCGGTAATATACAGGGTGTAAATTTTTTCCTCAGCCCCCCCCAGTAATTTTTTTGTCTCGAATTTGCTAACACACAATGTTTACACCTAGCACAAGCTAGCACAACCACTTCCAAAGCTAGCACACCTACAGGGGCGGTAATATACAGGGTGTAAATTTTTTCCTCAGCCCCCCCCAGTAATTTTTTTGTCTTGAATTTGCTAGCACACAATGCTTACACCTAGCACAAGCTAGCACAACCACTTCCAAGGTTAACACATCTACAGGGGCGGTAATATACAGGGTGTAAATTTTTCCCTCAGCCCACCCCAGTTATTTTTTTGTCTTGAATTTGCTAGCACACAATGCTTACACCTAGCACAAGCTAGCAGAACCACTTTTAAAGCTAGCAAACCTACAGGGGCGGTAATATACAGGGTAGAAATTTTGTCCCGCCCACAGATATATTATATGTTCTATGATTTCTAAGATTACCTTACAAAAAATGATCACATACATAATAGAGAGTTGAAATAGAGAGGTTATATATAGAGGGTTGTAATTTTTTTGTTAGTCCCCATATACTTTTTTTTCTCAAACTTGATAGCACACAATGGTAACACCTACACAACCAAATAAATACATAAAACTTTATTTCATGAATAGTTTTTACAATAATTTTAGTAATATAATAACACACCACAATAATAATGACATACTTAAAATATAATATACAGTGGTTTTTAAACGTTGTCATGTTGGGAAAATTTGTATTATTGTTTCCATGGAAAATTGAGTTATCCCAATTATAATGCTAATCATGAATGTTAGCGGTTACGTAATCATCTTTTAATTTCCGAATTCCTTGTTATTCATCTCTAGAACGCATCGTTACGCTTTGAACTTCTGTTGTAGCCCCATCAGATGTTATTCTACTTTCTGTTTTTACATTCTACTGCGGTAGTATATAAGCAGAGAGGAAAATCTCATGACTGATAAAAATATAAATTGATGACGTAACCGCCAACATTCATGACTGATACAAATATAAATCGATGACGTAACCGCCAACTTCCATGATTAGTATACTTATTACTTTTCTTGGAATAAAATAAGGCGTGACAAAAATTTTTTATGTGACAGTCGTCACCTGTCAAATTTTACATTTATGCGAAAAAATCAATAAAAGTTGCCTTGTATTTCGTGTTTTTTCGTACTTCAGTTTAAAAGATGACAGATACGTCGCTACGTTTTAATAATTTAAATTTAAAGTTATGTTTTAAATATCATGTTTATTATCTACAATATGTGTCCATTAATCATTTTAGCACGAATAGAGAAATAAAATGGACTTTATAGCGGTTGAAGGTGAAGCTACTCGAGGTTTCTTTAACAGATCGTCATAACAAACCCATTTACCGTTATGCCTGTATCCATAGGCTATAAAATGTCCTAAAGTATTTGGATCTGGCGACCCCTTATATGCAACGACTCCCCTTAATACAAAAGTAACATTTTTATATTTTACATATTTTGGAATATTATCCAAGTTAGTTGCAACATCCAAAGAAATTGATTTTATATTAACTGGCTCTATTAAAATGAATTTATTATTTAATAGATACTCATTTCTAAAATCTTTATTTGAACATTTGTGACATCGTTCACTTTTGCTTTTTAAATTTAAATGATTATTTAATTGGGTATTTAATTGTGCAATGTCACTTATCTCTACTGAGATGTAATGCAATTGAGTGGTAGTCGTATTTTCACATGATGTACACGTCTTTTGCTGGATGCCCATATTTAAGTTACCAAATATATTTGACACAATATTAAAAATTTGAGAATCTCCTTTAACATGTGTAATTCCTTCTGGCAATAGTACCTTTGGAAAATATGTGAAGAAAATTTTAGCTCTTACATTATACGCTACTGACACGCCGCTTTTGACAATTTTGTTAACTAAACAACATACTAAATTATTTTCTTCTAGTGAATTTATATAATCTTGCATATTTTTACTGTCACAGTAGCACACGCACAAAAGTTGCGCTAAACAATCTACCCCACAAGTGTTTTCCATGGTAATATTTGCATTTTTTAATTTGATGGGTTTTCCATGAACCAAATGCCCATTTCTTAATAAGCCAACTGGTGTTGTTCTACGTTTTGATGAGAAATCAATATTCAAAATTTCACTGTCTGGTTCCAAGTAGGATATTCTTGGTCTTTTCTTAGGTGGTACATTTTTACCCATCCAATTCTCTTCTGCATGTTTTTCCAAATAAGATTTTTCTGTTAATCCTTCTTTGAAACAAATCTTACACAGATTCAAATTTCGGTAATGTACTACACAATTATCATTGACATGTAAAGCTATGTTGCAAACTGAACAGAATATCATTGGTGAGACATGTTTTATACCTAATTGACACGATGAACATATATTATCCGGTAGATCTGTTCCTAAAAATATGTAATATTATAATTTATTACAATTTTGGTATACCGGGTGTAAACGAAATCAGGATCACCCCTAGAATTTTGTTTTTTAATAAATTAAAATTGAATAATAACATAATAAACTAAACATTTAAACATTGGATTTTGATCATTTGTATGCGGATGGTTTATTGGGGTATAGGGTTAATTGTTTAGGTAGTAAGGTGTTACATAAATGGTGTTTTTCGTAATGTGGGGTTTTTCCTAATAACTACATCCGCTATATAAATTACAAGCTTAGTAATATTTAGTTAATAAAATGTTATACAGGGTGTTGGTACATTACACAATAAAAATTATAAACTGTTCTTCGGATAACGTCTTTTGAAGGTCAATTTTCTTAAATCTGTGATTTTTTCCTTTTCTCTCAACACAGTGATCTACAACAATCCCTTCTTTAATAACAAGATTAATAGCAGAAATCTAAATCGTAACTCACTTAACTCAAACATTCTTTTTATAATCTCAGTATCCATCATTTGATTATTTGCTCTTTTCAAGCAGTTGTAAATATTTAAAAGAAGGCCCCGATCGGAACCTACATTTCTATGTAAAAAAGTGCTGTCTCTCATCTTTTCTCAAAAACTCATTTTTTCCTAATTCTACTGGCCTATATATTAATTTACTTGGCCAACTTTTACCTTGACATTTTTGCGAAAATTATGGTTAGAATAATTTTGTATTATTTTAAATATCAACTTTGAGATACGACGTTCAAATTTTCCCAACATGACAACGTTTAAAAACCACTGTATATTATATTTTAAGTATGTCATTATTATTGTGGTGTGTTATTATATTACTAAAATTATTGTAAAAACTATTCATGAAATAAAGTTTTATGTATTTATTTGGTTGTGTAGGTGTTACCATTGTGTGCTATCAAGTTTGAGAAAAAAAAGTATATGGGGACTAACAAAAAAATTACAACCCTCTATATATAACCTCTCTATTTCAACTCTCTATTATGTATGTGATCATTTTTTGTAAGGTAATCTTAGAAATCATAGAACATATAATATATCTGTGGGCGGGACAAAATTTCTACCCTGTATATTACCGCCCCTGTAGGTTTGCTAGCTTTAAAAGTGGTTCTGCTAGCTTGTGCTAGGTGTAAGCATTGTGTGCTAGCAAATTCAAGACAAAAAAATAACTGGGGTGGGCTGAGGGAAAAATTTACACCCTGTATATTACCGCCCCTGTAGATGTGTTAACCTTGGAAGTGGTTGTGCTAGCTTGTGCTAGGTGTAAGCATTGTGTGCTAGCAAATTCAAGACAAAAAAATTACTGGGGGGGGCTGAGGAAAAAATTTACACCCTGTATATTACCGCCCCTGTAGGTGTGCTAGCTTTGGAAGTGGTTGTGCTAGCTTGTGCTAGGTGTAAACATTGTGTGCTAGCAAATTCGAGACAAAAAAATTACTGGGGGGGGCTGAGGAAAAAATTTACACCCTGTATATTACCGCCCCTGTAGGTGTGCTAGCTTTGAAAGTGGTTGTGCTAGCTTGTGCTAGGTGTAAGCATTGTGTGCTAGCAAATTGGTGACAAAAAAATAACTGGAGGGGGCTAGCGTCAACCTGGCCCCCCCCGAAAACAACCCCTATTTATTATTTGCACGGTGGTGTGCTAGCTTTAAAAATGGTTGTGCTAGGGTGTGCTAGGTCTACACATTGTGTGCTAGCAAAATGAAGAAGAAAAAATAACTGGGGGGGGCCAAGTTGACTGACCCTAGGTAAATCCGACCTCTGAATTTATTAACGATCTCCTTTGGAGCACGGCAAATAACAAAAGTGATATGAGGATATTTTTTTAGTTATAGAAACTTCACTAAACAAATGTCCAAATGTATTTTACAATTGGTGCAAGTAGCAGCATAATTCTAAACGACGCAAAGTGACGACGCAGCTTTTGCGCTGAACTTGTATAGTAGTAGGCTTGAAAAATATGGCTTAATTTCAATAGTAAATATTGTATACTATTCATCTCATTGTTTCGTTTTATTTATAAAATTAAATATATATTCAAATATAAGTTATGGTGCTTACCAGCAAAGATTTAGGCAGATAGACATAGAGACGTTATTTTGTATATTTTAGTTGAAATAAAAACGAAATTTCTTGAAGAAAACAATAACTGATGCTAAGATAATCCGATGATAGAACCACTTTAATTGTTTATGTTATTACTGGTAATAGTACGTACACTACCTGTTTTCTTTAATAAACAACAATATTGCCGTTGATATTTTTATTATCGACCAAACCAGAGGATATATCTAATTAATACACAAACTGTAAAAACGACGAATTGGACACCTACCCCAATGCTATAAATAAACTATATCATCGTTCGTGGTTATATTTGCCTTTAATGTCCCTGTTGTGATAGGTTTGCTCATAATTGAGGTGTGGTGGCCAACGCCAGTGCTGCACTCTCACCTTTTTTATATCCTCAGGGGACACATCTGTATAGCATTTTGTCATAAAAATAATCAAAATTTTACAACGTAGTGGCTATTGCTAAGTCCGCAAAGCCGAATAATAAACATGGAGGATCTTTATTTATTTGTCAGTTGATGCTTTTCAGTTATTTTTATTTCTGATTTACGATCACTAAAAAATAGAAATATGAATATTTTTATAAAACTTGAATTGGGTGAAAACATTTTAATACCAATAATAATAAAAATTATAATAAAAGCAATTAGGTAAGTAGGAAGCCAGATGTACAGATTTCCTATGAATAAGTTACATGAAAAACCTTGTATGGATGAGTAAATACTACCACAGACCTACAGAGAGCCACTTTTCATATAAGCAAATTTTGACCGCGTCATGGAATTCTACCGGAAGTGACATCAAAATGGGAGGACGCCGGCAAATAAGAAGAAGCACCTATTTTTCTTAATTTAGAAGGCTTGTACTTTAACTTAAAAAAAATCATTCATGTATTCGATGACTTAAGAAAACTATAAAAAAATACTTTAATCGAGGGTAATCAGGGTTGCCGGCAAATTAAGCCTGGCACCCGACTACAATCTCATTGTATACCTCAAAACCTACATTTTGACGTAAGTTTTATTCATGTATTCTATGACACAAAAAATCGTGACCGGAAGTGAAGACAAAATTCTATGACGCGGGCAAAAATTTGCATGAAAAGTGGCTCTCTGTATGTCTGTGGTAGTACTTACTCACTCACACAAAGTTTTTCATGTACCGTATTCATAGGAGGTCGGCACAGCCCGCTCTCCACCTAAATGTTTATTCGTGTCATTAGCAGTATCATTAATAGTAGCAACTACTTTTATGTGAAGGGTAGACTACTATTAGTCTACTAGTCCTTCCTTACGTATCCGATGATATTGAGCATACTGTACGAAACAAGAAGTACCGGGTTTATTAAAATTATCCCGGTTGCGAATTTATTAGATACCAATAGCTGGATTCTTCAGGAAATACGCCCTCCGAAACAACTCAGCAGTGCCACATTCTCCGAGATCCCATATTTTTAACTCACATGAAAATGAGAGACAACAACATAGAACTGTTACTGGTTTGGAGTACGCTAGATGATATGCGGCGAAGAAAGCGCCAGTAAACGATCGCCAACTAGAAGAAGACGCGTTACTGACTACCAAGCAAAGTTCACATCATATTCCTTATATAATTCTCCTCAACCATCAAATCAAGGTGAGATGGCATTAAATTCTCGGCTCCAGCTCAAGCAAACATCACCTCGTAGAAGGTTGGATAACGAGGACAATTCGGGATTTCCGCCATGAGGTCCATATGGTGATATTGTGTCTTGAACACCTCAGTAAAAGGTCTCTAGAAGGAATTTAGAAAATATAGCGAAATTGCACATCGATAATACTGTTTGGGAAAGTATAACGGAATTTGGTAAGTTACTTTTTAGCAACCAAAAATGAAAATATTTTTTGGAAGTTACAACGAAATCCAAAATAAAGCTAACCTATAATGGTTAGCTTTATTTTGGATTTCGTTGTATTTCGCCGATTTACTGCACTTTATATATAATTGTTGCACATTCTCTAGGATACTCTTCGCGGACTTTTTGCAAATAATATTAGTTTTAAACATTTTTTGTTTAAATACAAAACACAACAAAATATTTTTTTTTCCTTCCCTCGCATACCGCAGGGAAGTATTGTATTCGAGAAAAAATCACCCTCCGAGATTTTTTCGGATTTTCACGTTTCAGATCATGAAGATTACGAAAATTTAGGTTTTCAATTCCGTCAGTCTGTCTTTCTGTCTCTCGGTCTGTCTGTCTGTCGGTCTATGGGTGCATTAACTAAAATATCACTTGACGGAGAACCCTCAAATTTGGTAGGTGTCTGACGGCACTGCCACCGAAGAAATGGTTAGACTTTCACTGGAAAATATACAGGGTGGACCGTTTAAAGGGAATAAATAATGGAAAACATTTTTTTTGCTCAAATTTGTTTCGTGACATTCTAAATTATTTAAAAAAATTGAAAATTTTAAATAGAAAAAAAATTTGAAATTTTGAAATTTTTGAAATTTTTTTTGTAAAATGGGTGATGGAAACAAATTTGCTTTTGCTCACATTTAAAAAATCCACGTTTCATGATATTCTAAACATGTTTAAAAAAAGAAATTTAAAAAAATATATATTTTTTAAAATTTTTACCACTACAATTGAATAGATGGAAAAAAATTGTTTTCATCAATTTTAAAATTTCCACGTTTCATTATATTCTAAACCCATTTCAACAAAAACATGTTTTGAAAATTAAAGAAAAAACTATTTTTTTTTTTGCCTCATCACTATAGAGTAGATGATGGAAAAAAGTTATATGGGTTTCTCTGTAATAATAGGGCTAAGGGCTAACTACATGGCGATTATAATTCTCATATGTCATCTCTGAATTAATAATTTTTTAGAGTGACCGTCTTGTATGAATAAAGAGGGAAGTTCTGTGTAAATACCTTTACCAATTTTTTTAACTTAATGCCCGTTTGGCCCAATTGGCTCTTGCATTTTTCCTAATCTCAAAAAAAACCGTGAGAATGCCCGAAAAATCTCAAACAAGTAAATATAAAGCTTAAATGATCTGACCACCATTTTCATAGGTACGTATTTTGGGGCGCTGAGACTGAATGTGCGAGGCATGACACGATGATCTATGGGTCCGTCTCGGGAGCAATTGCATCCGAACAAGAGACCATAAAATTGTGAAAAAAATGACAGAGAAATCGAATGGCGCAAACCAGACATCCCTACGATGCGATAACTCGCTTCCGAGATAGGGCCACTCAAAGTCACCGGAAGGAGAAAATCTCTCTTTCCCCCACTGCTCGAGACTCTATCTCGGAGACCAAAAAAGCATAGACTTCTAGTTTCGATGTCTCTCACCATCCTACGTACCCCTGATTTTTTTTAGATTTTTGGTCACACTTTCATTTTTTCCCAACATTTTGAAGGTGGATCATCTAAAAAATGTGCGCGTTTTCGATATCTCCTGACATTTCACACTCTAACTTTTTCCATACAAAAATAACCCTCCTTTTTTGAGTTTAATCGTTTCAAAATTAAATTTTCTCTCCGATGATGGGCACGATGATCTACGATCATTTTGTACCGAGATACAAGCTGCCAAAGTAAGAGATATGAGGATTTTGCTCCTCGAACGACACGACCCAACCTCGTGGGCCGCTGGTCCTAAACTGAAAATATGATTCAAGAGTACGAAAGGAGATGTGATAAATCGAATGGTGTAAACCACAAGTTTATAGCTTTTTTGGTTTCCGAAATAGAATCTCGAGAAGTGGGAGAAGAAGAGATTCTCTCCTTTATGGTCTCTCGTTCGAATGCAGTTGCTCACGAGGCGGACCCATGTTGCCAGAGAAGCGAACTTCTCGAACATTTGACCTTAGCGGTGTGTGCTTTAAAAATGACCATAGATCATCGTACTGCCCACATTCGGTCTCAGCGCCCCAAAATTCGTATGAAAATTGTGGTCAGCTCATTTAGGCTTGTTTGAGATTTTGACGGTTAGGAAAAATGCAGAAGTCAATCGGGCAAAACGGACATCGGATTAGGGTTCAGCAGGTCGACTTCTCGCACTCGACTTTTTGTGTGTGTCTGTGTAATTAATAACTTTTGTATGTATTGATCCATTTTGATCAAATTCAATAGGGTTCTTCCTCTAGCTAATACTAACTTATATAAATATCTCTCTAAATTAATACTTTCCGATTTATTTCCACTAATTTGTAGAAATTAAGTATAATATCAATTGAGTGTAATTTTTTTTTCCCAATCGTCATAGAATAACTAACTTTACTCGCTTATTAGGAAGTACACTAAATATGACTTATCCCAACTTAGTACAAAGGTGGTAAAAGTTCATTAACTTATGTTAAATAGCCATTGACAACATGGATTGAGATTTGCTAACCTGCACCACTTTATTGCTAATAAGGACCTTATACCAATAAAGAATGTAAATTTGTAAAATATAAATAAATGTTACATGAAATATCTCACTTCTAGGTTTTGTTACCGTAAGTAAAAATTTGTTCTAAACAATTTCTTTATAGGAATATTTTTATATACAAGTATTAGTATATACCATTTCCATTTAAAAATCTATATTTTATTTAACTGTGTTTCACATGTCAAGACTTACAAACTAGGCATGTCATAATGTACAATGAGACATAGATATTTAATGTATTACATACATATGACTATAGACATAATGGTGGACTTATAAAAATGAGGTACGCGGGGTTACTTTACTTCATCGCCTGAATAATTATTGGATTTACGAAACTGGAAATTAATTGGATATGGTGTGGTAATTAGTGGTCATCCTTGTGTGGTAACACGTAAGCAGTAAGTTGAGCACCCACGTGCACGTGCAATCAGTTTAATTCAAGCAACCTGTGTTGTTTGATAATTTTGGATCTGATTATCCTATGAAAAGGATCTTATGGCTCTGTGACGACTGTTAATATTGGATAGTTCACTAGAATTAATTGGAATGTAAGATACGTTTGTAAATGAAATTCACTTAATATTAACTAGGAGTATCGATAAGATAAGTACCGTTTTCGTACCACCTTAAATAAAAATTAGTTCCCTTGCAGTAACTTAAGTTCACAGTTATTATGAGATACTTTAGTAATTATTGATATTAAAAATTAATGTGTATTTTGTAACGTTTAAATGAACCGAAGGAGTGTAGGAACATGAAACGATTTTAATGCGAAAGCTGTGTAATTTTGTAGATTAAACTGTTTTAGATGTCATGTTTGACTAATATTAACTAGTTTAAATATCTCTGTCTTATGCTCTAGAGCTATTTTCCATCTGTATTTTGAGTAGCATTGTGCGTTTTTTGCTGCTAGTGTAAATTTAAGTAAATTATATTCCAGCTGCCTTTTGTCTGTAAATTTTGGTAAATTGTGTACATTACACGACAGTGTACACGGCCAGTAAGGTCGTGTACACTGTACTGTAGTTATATTTTGTCTGCATATAGAGTTTGATAAATTTTTGTGCTTCTTGTTGCACGTATCAGTATTTTGGGGTTAAAAATTAACATGGGTCATATAAAAAAATATATGTCATGATTTGATACTTTCATAATTTTGTAAAATAAAAGTAAAAGTTGCTTATATGTACAGAAATAGATCAAAATAAATATTTAAGTGTAACTTTACCTAGATCTTTTTAATTTCTGGTCATACTAAGTGATCTGGCGTCCTTTTTCCGAATCCTAACCTGCTCTCCTCTACTGTAAAACTAGTTGTGATAATCCGTTACCTCACCCTAAGGCAAAGAGCATTACCATCGATTCACTTATATTAAACTATAGAACTATCGAAAGAAAATAGTAGATACGTTCAAGCCAGTTAAGTCCCCCATTCTACTAAACGTTATTCCATTTCGCAGCCACTTTAAGCCATTCACGGAAAAATTGCCGTTTTTGCTCGAAAACGCACTGGACGATTTAACCTTTGATATTATCCCGTTATTTAAGATTAGAAGCTGGTGGTGGCTGGAAGTGAAAGGACAAATGTTCACACGCCAGATATTAGGCAGTATAATGATCCACTGTGGATCTAGAAATGTGCCACTACAGTTATAATGCTGCCTCTTTTTTGTTACAAAAATTGATGGCGGATACTTTTCTACTCGTTACTCCACGTAGAGTGCCATAAGAAATGTAATACAAAGTTATGTTTTAAAAGTTTCCCGCCTACCCATCCTCGTATGTTGCTCAATTTCTTTCAGATCAACGTCAAATATTTGTTAATTATAAAATCTACAAAATTGATTATTTTTTCCTAAAAAAAATATTTCGTCTATCACGACCTACTGAGAATGGTTAAAAATTGTGAAAATTTTAAAAACATAGTAAAAATTTGAGAATTGCAAAGTTTGCTTATTTAGAAATTTTTGAGAAAGAACATCCATTATTAGTATTTAATTTATTCAGATAGTTAAAATGTCAATTAATCACGCATTTTTACAAATACTCTATTATTATTGGTACCCCTCAATATACTAACATAATTTTACAGAAACAACTTAAATAGCTTGGATGCTTGTTACTACATTTTGAAAAAAAATGTAGTATACGTTTAGCATTTTTCCGGTGGACCGTCGAAACCCGAAAAAACCGTCGGATCGATGTGAAAGTCGTATCTATCGATTCGAGAGCGAATTTAGAAAATTCCGTCCGTCGGTCAGTCGGTCTGTCTGTCGGTCTGTCGGTCTGTCCGTCACGCCCAGCCCCCTTAATCCGTTTTCGGATTGCAATGAAACTTGGGTGGTTAATAGGAGGTCTTTAGAAAACCTTAACGCCGGAAGCTCGGCTCCGCTCGGAAACCGGAAGTACCCGATATAGACGTTTCGAGTTTTTCGGGAGAAATTGAATAACTCGATAACGGGTAGTCGGATCGAGACGTTTCAAAAAAGAAATGGTGCCGCTGGCAAAGCTCTACAAATAAGTATACCGGAGGCTATGTCGAAAAACAAATGAAAATTGATTTTTTTTGCAAAAAACTGGTTTTCTCGAAATAGGGCTAGGAAGCACGATAACTGTCCAGAATATTGATCGATTTCGATGAGACTTGGTGGGATCAAAGGTACCCGGCCACAAATCAAGCCTATTGCTGGCGGCTCGAATCCGTTGACCGCAAGTATGTTTTCCAGGGCCGAGTATGATTTTTCAAAGAAATTAATAACTCCCGAACCGAAGGTCCGATTTTGATTTTCAAAAATGGCAATTGTAGGGCTCGATTAGGTCTATTAGTTGACGTTTGCGAGAAATTTGAGAAAACAAAAGCGAATCTACAAATCCTGGAAAACTTGATTTTTTTGATAAATTCTGCAAATTCCGAACAGTTTCCTAATAAAAATCGAAAATTAACTATTCCGTCGATCTATCTATATAACCAGTATAAGGCATGGACCTTTTTGGACAAAAAAGCTGATATAGAGTTTTTTCGAAAAACTTATAATAAACGAGTTATTTACGAAAGTGCATTCCATAGAATTATTTTAAAAAATATTACAAATTGATACGTGATAATGTTGTATTTAAAATATCATCATTCATTTCCTTATTTTCATGTACTAAATAAAAATAGAGCCGATGCCATTTCCGCGTTTCAAAATGTAGTTAGCTTTTACTTTAGTCAATGCAAAAAAAAATAATAATAAAACATGTCAAAGCACTGAGTCATCTTGCGACCCTCTGCTGAAAATGTGAATCATCCCAACAAATTGAATAAAAAGCATATCAAAATGTAGTTTTTTTCACTTGTTACTACATTTTGAAAAAAAATGTAGTATACGTTTAGCATTTTTCCGGTGCACCATCGAAACCAGAAAAAAACGTCGGATCGATATGAAAGTCATATCTATCGATTCGAGAGCGAATTTAGAAAATTCCGTCCGTCGGTCAGTCGGTCGGTCTGTCTGTCTGTCTGTCGGTCTGTCCGTCACGCCCAGCCCCCTTAATCCGTTTTCGGATTGCGATGAAACTTGGGTGGTTAATAGGAGGTCTTTAGAAAACCTTAACGCCGGAAGCTCGGCTCCGTGCGGAAACCGGAAGTACCCGATATAGACGTTTCGAGTTTTTCGGGAGAAATTGAATAACTCGATAACGGGTGGTCGGATCGAGACATTTCAAAAAAGAAATGGTGCCGCTGGCAAAGCTCTACAAATAAGTGTACCAGAGGCTATGTCGAAAAACAAATAAAATTTTTTTTTTTTTGCAAAAAACTGGTTTTCTCGAAATCGGGCTAGGAAGCACGATAACTGTCCAGAATATTGATCGATTTCGATGAGACTTGGTGGGATCAAAGATACCCGGCCACAAATCAAGCCCATTGCTGGCGGCCCGAATCTGTTGACCGCAAGTATGTTTTCCAGGGCCGAGTATGATTTTCCAAAGAAATTAATAATTCCCGAACCGAAGGTCCGATTTTGATTTTCAAAAATGGAAATTGTAGGGCTCGATTAGGTCTATTAGCTGACGTTTGGGAGAAATTAGAGAAAACAAAAGCGAATCTACAAATCCTGGAAAAGTTGATTTTTTTTATAAATTCTACAAATTCCGAACTGTTTCCTAATAAAAATCAAAAATTAACTTTCCGTCGATCGATCTCTATGACCAGTATAAAGCACGGGCCATTTTGGACAAAAAATCTGAAATAGAGTTTTTTCGAAAAATTTAAAATAAACGAGATATTTACGAAAATGCATTCCATAGAATTATTTAAAAAAATATTACAAATGGATAAGTGATAATGTTATATTTAAAATATCATCATTCATTTCCTTATTTTCATTTACTAAATAAAAATAAAACCGATGCCCTTTCCGTGTTTCAAAATGTAGTTAGCTTTTACTTTAGTCAATGCAAAAAGAAAAATAAAACATGTCAAAGCACTGAGTCATCTTGCGACCCTCTGCTGAAAATGTAATGAATCATCCCAACAAAGTGGATTAAAAGCATATCAAAATTTAGTTTTTTTCACTTGTTATTTTCAAACGGGAAGTTGGGGAATTGAAGCGGTTTTTTAAAGAACTTGAAAATTAAATTATAAAAATAACAAATATCGAGGGGGAACGACTTAACAAGAAAATCAGATAGTATATAAGTAAACTTACAAGCAAAATTGAAGTATAGTTCTTTTCAAATATTCCAAATGTAACTTTCGTAAAAACACATAAAACCGAACCGAACCCACCAAACCTTATATATGTTTGCGTGGTTTGTATGTTTACCTAGTTCTGTGCATTCGACTTATAATAAGTTACTTGTTTTCGCATCCCTTCGGTACAAACTACAAAAATGTATATAGCTGATTATAATTTTGTTAGATACCTTGTTAAAATGCCGCTTCATCTTGAACACGATCTACATAAAAAATTTAATCAGAGAAATGTATATACTCAGGCGCTGATCGTGCTGGTTTATTTTACTTTACATACTTTTGCGTATAAAATAAACTCAAATAATAAAAGTTTTAATAAGGTTTCATTCATACTTTACCAAAGTAGGTCTGATGGAATGGACTGCAATGCTTACCTGCAAGAAAGAGAAAAATAATATTAATTTTCGTTAGTACATACAAAGTGACTTCTTACTAACTTAATGATACTAGTTACGTTTGAATATTCTGCAACGTATTTATATTTTGAAGTTATGTGATAATTATGAGAAATAGTCATGTTATTTAAATGTCCCATAACGTGTAAAAATAATAACTACTAGGAATTGCAGCCGGGCGTGACCGAACTGCGAATACCTATTTAATTCACCTTTTGCTCGAATGTGGTACAATTCACTTTTACGTGGTGCCACTTAAAATAGTACACAATCAATATCTCTTTTAGTTTTATTGTTCAAACTATGGCATATACCTATCTCCTGCAGGTACGATCGAAGCCCAAAAAATCTTTTTTATATCTTAAAAGTGAAAGCAATGGGGGTAAGATAACATTTTGACTACTGAAAAACTTGTAGATTATAATTTTAGAAAACGTTCTTGAGGTCTCTTTCGGGATCATGTCCTGCTGCCTTTCTTGATACAACACCTCGATTTTAACGTCATTACATGACTCGGCCCGAGGAAACTACGTATGAATGTCCATAACTGTACACAAAGTATGGTTTGAACATGCGAACTGTTAGTAATAATGGAACGTAAATTTCACATAGAAACTGCCTTCTTCCTACCAAAAAGAAGTATTGATATAAAAATGCAATTTTTGTGATTTCCTGCTGTGCCGAATTTTAGGACTGGCATGCTCCTTTTCGATATCGACATTGTGTGGTCTTCCCATCTCGAGGATGTTCATCCAAACAATACCAGATTCTCTGGGTGTGCTAGCTCTGAATGGCGCGAAAACTACGTTGATAATAACTACAGCTTTTATGCAAATAACTTAAATAAACACAGTCAAACGATATAAACAGCAATGTAACACAAACTGACCCAGTTGAACCCAAACCAATCTGCTTTCGTTGAATCATATCCGATATCATTATAATATAAAAACACCGCTGTCTAGGGAATCACAAATGAATTGATGGCGGCATCGAATTCAAGACTTATCAAACTTTGCAAAGGTCTTTGAAATAATGATGCATTCCTTATTGTTCGATCCGATAAAGACAATCATTACACCCCACCAACACGGTTTTATGAAAAGTAGATCAACAACCACGAATTTGATGTATATTACGCAGTATATCTCAGAGGTTCTCGACCGACAAGGTCAGGTAGACGTAATATACATCGACTTTTCAAAGGCCTTTGATCGATTAGACCATCGTGTATTGCTGAATAAGCTTGATAGTGTTGGTTTGTCACTCAATCTGATCACTCTTTTTAAGTCATACCTCAGCAACAGACTACAATTTGTTGAACACAAAGGCTACAAATCCAAAAATCTAAACGCAACTTCCGGAGTGCCACAAGGGTCGGTCTTGGGTCCTCTGCTATTTAATATATACATAAATGACATCACACACAATCTTAATACGAAACATCTACTGTACGCAGATGACATGAAGATCTACTGCTCAATCTCGGACATAGGCGATTGTATTAACCTACAACATGATCTTGACAGCATAAGTAGATGGTGTATAAAAAATAATCTGTCACTTAACAGTAAGAAGTGTAATATTTTGTCCTTCTATCGCAAGAAGAACGCGATTATATTTCCTTATAGTTTGGATCACACCTGTCTGCAACGTCCAAGTTCTTTTAAAGATTTAGGAGTCACCTTTGACCCTCAATTAAATTTCAATAAACATATTCATGAAATTCTCAGCAAAGCCAATAAGAACATGGGATTCATCATACGTAATTCAAAAGAGTTTAGCTCACGCGAAGTACTAATGTCTCTTTATTACGCTTTTGTTCGTTCTCATTTGGAGTATGCCTCCCTAATATGGTATCCTAGATATGAACATCAAGTACATTTACTCGAGAACGTACAGAGGAAATTCTTAAAATTTGTATCTTTTAAACTAACTGGTACCTACCCTCCAATTGGTTACCCTCATGACGTCTTATTGCTAGAATGTGGCATGGTTTCTCTAGATACACGTAGACAAGCTCATTCCATAATTCTTCTATATAAATTTTTGAATTCCATAATCGACTGCCCAGAAGTGCTAAGCCAGCTTAATTTAAATGTTCCCCGTCCCAGTTCTAGACATCTTGAAACCTTCAATCAACCTACGCCTCGTACACGGTTACTTGAATCGTCGCCAGTTTTTACAATGTGTAAGAACTATTCGTCAGTGCAACAAAATATTGATGTATTTAACACCTCTCTGTCGAAAATAAAAGCTGTATTTAACTAGCAAGTTATATTTACAATTAGGCTATAAATAGGATATATATTATATATCTGGACTTACTAAATATGTGTGTGTATGCGCGTATATAGGTATATATGTCTGTATGTGTAAACCGGAATACATAATTACATAAGTATGTATTTATCATTTGATTTTTGCTTGCCATAATGTCATGTTATAATGTCATAATGTTCTTGTCTTTTACCTGAAATGTATGTACCCTACTTTAATGGAAATTATATTAGAATGTAATTATAAGTATTATATGTTACACTTTGCCTATCCTGTAATTGGTCCTTGACTGTTGGATAGTTGTAAATAAATAAAAAACCGCTGCCTAAGGAATCACTACTTCCACATCCAGATTATTCGTCCAAGTCACTTTAAAGGAAACATCTTGACTATATTTGCACTCTAGTATGTGGAAATTATTGGTCATAGAATTTTAATAATATTTGGGGTAGATGTCATAGAAAAGTTTGAGGAGTTGGTTTCTACCATATACGTTAAAAATGAAGTTTCTAGTTTACCGTACTTATTTTCCACTATTTACAACCTACCACCCCAATGGAGTCATCTCAATCAGATGTCACTACAATACATACGTGTACTAACTTTCAAGTGAATATCTCAATTTGATGTTATCAATCCCATTAATAATGAAGCGGAGGTGGTAGAGTTTGAAAAATATTAGAAAGAAATCTGAGGCCCTGGTTTCTAGTATATACACCGAATTCCAAATTTCTGTAGTCTTACCAGCTTGCTTTACATATTTTCCCCTATTTGCCCCTATTTAACCCCCAACCCTTCAACGGCATCATCTCAAATTATGATCTAGTTTCAGACGTCGTTATAATACATACGTGTACCAAATTTCAAATGAATATCTCAATTTTATTTTATCAACCCTTTTCATATTGGAGTAGGGGTGGTTGGGTTGAAAAATATTATAAGAAAATCTGACGCTGTGGCTTCTAGTACATACACCGAATTTCAAGTTTCTGTAGTCTTACCAACGTTTTACTTATATTCCTCTATTTTCCCCAAATTAACCCCCAACCCTTCAACGGAATCATCTCAAAATATAAACTAATTCCAGACGTCGTTATAATACATACGTGTACGAAATTTCAAATGAATATCTCAACTTTATTTTGTCAACCCCATTAATGGGGTAGGGGTGGTGGGGGGGGGGGGTTGAAAAATATTATAAAGAAATCTGAGGCCTTAACTTCTTGTACATATACCGAATTTCAAGTTTCTGTACTCATACCAGCTTGCTTTGCTTATTTCTCCATATTGACCCCTAAATAACCCCCAACCCTTCAATGGAATCATCTCAAAGTATAATCTAGTTCCAGATGTCGTTATAATTCATACGTATACCAAATTTCAAATGAATATCTCGATTTTATTTTATCAACCCTTTTAATAGTGAAGTAGGGGTGGTGGGGGTTGAAAAATATTATAAATAATCTGAGACCTTGGCTTCTAGTACATACACCGAATTTCAAGTATCTGTAGTCTTACCAGCTTGCTTTATTTATTTTCCCCTATTTACCCCTATTTAACCCCCAACCCTTCAACGGAATTATCTCAAAATATAATCTAGTTCCAGATGTCGTTATAATACATACGTGTAGAAAATTTCAAATGAATATCTCAATTTTATTTTATCAACCCTTTTCAAATTGGAGTAGGGGTGGTGGGGGTTGAAAAATATTATTAAAAAATCTGACGCTTTGGCTTCTAGTACATACACCGAATTTCAAGTTTCTGTACTCTTACCAACTTGTTTTACTTATATTCCTCTATTTACCCCAAATTAACCCCCAACCCTTCAACGAAATCATCCCAAAATATAATCTAATTCTAGACATCGTTATAATACATACGTGTACGAAATTTCAGATGAATATCTCAACTTTATTTTATCAACCCCTTTAATTTGGTAGGGGTGGTGGGGGGTTGAAAAATATTATAAGAAAATAAATCTGAGGCCTTAACTTCTAGTACATACACCGAATTTCAAGTTTCTGTACTCTTACAAGCTTGCTTTACTTATTTCCCCCTATTTACCCCTATTTAACCCCCAACCCTTCACCGGATTTCCTCAAAAAACAATGTGTACAAAATTTCAGGTCAATATCTTAAACCGTTCCGGAGAAAGCGTGCGGACAAAAAAGTTACAGACAGACCGACAGACCGACAGACAGACAGACAGAAAATTTTTTTTCGCTCAAATTTAAAATCTCGACGTTTCATGACATTCTAAACCTATTTCACGAATAAAAATTTTTGAAAATTTTTTTGCGATTACTATACTTCCAATCCACTACGTGGATGTGGAAGTAATACGGTTATCGACCTGTATTTATATACTAAGAAAACTCAGCAACAAAATTACTGCAGACTACTTAAGAATAGCCTATTTTTCTATTTTTCGCAACATAATGACATATGGGGTGATAGTATGGGCGTCATCATGCCATTTGGACAAAATTTTTAAATTGTAAGAAAAAGTTATACGAATAATGACCCGAGCTAAATACGATGGCCATTGCAAACCCCCTTTTGATAATCTCCATATATTAACACTGCCATCGTGTTATCTATATGAATTTTTGTGTTATATAAAGAAATTAAAAAATGACAACAAACATACCAAGCAAGAGGAGATACATAGCCATGACATTAGAATGAAAACAGATTTAAGATGGCCCCAATACAGACTGAGGAAATCTCAAAATTCTTATCTATAAATGTTTTTAACATGTTACCAAGAGAATTACAAAATCCTGAAATTGGCGTAAACACGTTTAAGCAAAAAATAAAAAACATAATTTTACAAGTGAATTAATATAAATAAGACGATTAAATAAATAAATAAATTTTATAAAATGCCTTTTATTCATATGATGAATATTTTGATTTTTTTTTTTGGTTCCTTGGCTAATTTATCGTATATCTAATTAGATTACTAGAGTCAAGGATATATTTTAGCATGTTTCCATTACCTATATATTGTGTTTTAAAACAATTTTTATATTTTCGTTTTTCCTCTACTTGAATACTATGTTTATTAACACTGCTTGTATTACATTGTGTTTTTGTAAGTATTTTTGTATATTTCCTAACTTATTAACTGTTTTTAAATTAAGTACTTTGGTATCCA
This sequence comes from Stenurella melanura, assembly GCA_963583905.1. Taxonomy (NCBI): domain Eukaryota; kingdom Metazoa; phylum Arthropoda; class Insecta; order Coleoptera; family Cerambycidae; genus Stenurella; species Stenurella melanura. Next base: position 204,738,053 of record OY757309.1, read on the forward strand.
CCGCTGACGTGTGCAAACATTATTTATGTATGCATAGCATGAATAAACTTCTATTCTATTCTAAAAATTGGTAGATCTGGCTTCTGGGTCTGAACTTTTGTTTGTGTGCGGCTGTGTAATGGAGTGGGGATGATGGTGGGAGTTAAGGATGTCATACAAAAATTTGAGACTTAGAAGCCAATAGTTTTGCCACCCCTCACCACTGCCTTATAAAGGGGTTGACGAAACAAAATTTTGATTTATTGTGTGTACTAGAAAAAAATTCTCAAATAATTTTTTGGCATCGGCCACCCCCCAGTAGTACCTTGGGGCATACGATTTTAAATATTATATTAAATTTCTATAAGCAACTATTTCGACATACTGTAGTAATGTTCTCGTTTAAAGAGACATGGATGGGAAATCTGGAGGAGGAAGTAGTGATTTCGTAGGCAGCGGTTTCTTACATGCGTTTCAAATTTTGCAAATACAAACTTTAGTCTAGCATAAGTTATGGTATTTAATAGGTATTCAAGGTCGGTAACTCCCGGCTGCAACTTGCATTTGTTTCGTAATAGTCTTACTCAGAATACTTCAATAAAATTATAAAGTAAAAATGATATATCATACAGCACTTAGTCTACATAAATTTGTATTGAACGTGAGATACACACTGCATTTTGCAATTTTGATATATTGTCTACTTAATTCTCTTGACCCATAATAAAAATCTCAGTAACATTTGGTATTAAAATTACAAAAGAACATAGTTTATAAACCAGAGTAAACATTATACTCTTTAGTGGTTTATTGAATTTTCTATATCATTGTTGCACATTCTATGGGATACTCTTCACAATTTCTATGTAAATAATGCTAGGATTAGACATTATCGGACATACAAAGCAATATCGCTTGTAGAGACAACATTTCCATTTCACTGTGTTGGTGATAGAATTCTGAACCACTTTCAAAATGTCCGTCCGTCTGTCTGTCTGTATTTGCACGATTACTCATAGGTTTTACTTTTCGTGATTCTGGGATACATATTTCACATTTGAGAGTTATATGCAGGGCACTTAAAACAAATTAGATCACGAGGCGTCCCAACTAAATTAAGATCAGATTAATTGTGCCAAAAATTGTATCGGCAAAGAGCCTTGCATATAGAAGTTTTGAGCTAGTAGAAAAAAATGGGAAACGGGAAACTTTCGGTACTGGCCTGGGCATAATATATGCCACCACGTATTATTTTTCTATTATTTCTAGATACGACCCTAAGATAGCGTGGCACATTATAAAATTATAGTTACTCTGTTAAAATGTAAACTGAAAGAAAATAATTAAGACGTTCATTATTAGTATTATTATTGTTATTAGTACCTTTAAAATTATTTATTTTTACGTATTCGATCAATTGTTTCCGAGACTCAGAGAAATCTGGGAAATAGCAAAAATGGATTTATGCTGTCTTTTAACTTATTATTTTAAGTAGATATCACTTACAACTGGAATGCTTATTTTATTGAACCATAAACTAAATATTGTAAAACTTCCACTATGCATTCCATTTTCATTATTACTGAATAAATTTTCCATGACATCCAATATGCTTATCTCTTTCTTGATTCATTACTGACACTTACGAAAACTGCAATCACCCTTAGCCGTAAAACTGGCATTTCTATTTTCATTTCTTACAAATGTAATATCTGAAATTTTACTACTACTCTCAAATGAGCGAGATGTTTTGCACAAAGTACAACGTAAATCCGTTGATATTCCCAGTTATGTTCCAACATAGATTCTTCTTAGCAGAAACCAATATGCCTTTTTAAATTTATGGCGGTAGCTTACAGGCACAGAAACATAAATTCTAGTTGTTTATACTGACATCAGATAATCCACAACCAACCAAGAAACTGGCTGTTTATAATCAATAATATCTGCAGGGCAAGGTTTTAAAGTGTCACATTAAATAGGCTAATAAATTGCTTTTTAATAGTTGAAGATGCCGGAAGATACGTAATTCACAATTCTAACAGAAAATGTATTGTTCTCTTAGAGCTGCTGTGTTTTCCAGTCTTGTTAAATATATTCTCATCTTTCATACGTCTAAGATAGATTTCTTAGCATAATTTCGGTCAAATTGTAAACGATGACTCAGAGATTTCAATCTGCACAGGTAGGAATATAAGAAGTATTCAGGCTTGAAGAAAATACGAATGCTGTAAATGTTGTCTTCTTTTTAGGATGTTTCCTGAACGTTTACACGAGTTGTGGTCAAGGAGCATAGAAGGAGATGGCAAGCGTTCAAGTTAGGCATTTTCAGGTTGATTTAAAGCGGAATCTGACCTATACGATCGAGCACATCTTATCACGCTAGCTCAGGGTCGTATTTAGAAATAACAAAAAAAATGTAGTGGCATAAATAATAATCAGACAGCTCTAGAAAGATAGCTCCGAAAGTTTCCTGTTTCCCATTTTTCTACTAGCTAAAAACTCCTATATGCAAGGCCCTTTGCTGGTACAATATTGGACACAATTAATCTGATCTTAATTCAGTTTGGACGCCACGTGATTCAATTTGTTTTAGGTGCTCTGCATATAATTTTCAAATTTGAAATAAGTATTCCAGAATCACGAAAAGTAAAACCTATGAGTAATCGTAACGCTAATATATAATAAAGAAAAACATTAATGTAGGTGATTCTGCTTGCTAAATTTGTAGTCGTAATTGATGACTATGGTGACATATTACATATTGTGAGTGTGAGGCAGCAAACAAGATGATGACCTTGAAGCCTTTGTTGAAATGCAAGTATTGATGGGGTCAACTAGAGTAGTGCAGTTTTCGTTAATAACTGGCAGAGTGAAATAATATTTAACGAGCGATAATGTAAGTAATAACGCAAATGAAGTTTGCAACGCGAGCCGGCGAGTGCTGTAATTCGTCAAGTGTGTTATTATCATTATCGCAAGTTAAATACTATACTTTATCTGTGATTATAACAATAAATATTAATATAATAGTTTGACAATGTCCAAACTATCGAAATGTCAAATAACCTTCCGTGCCTCAATAATAATTGACCATTCTATTTTTTTTTTTTTTTTTTTTGGCATTAGGATAGTATCCATACAGCCAGGAACTACGTTACTATTACGTTACATTTCTAAACCAAGGGGAAAAAGAACAAAAAAAAAATTTCGAAAGCACCTACGCCAACTAAACAACCTTTTTTTTTAACATCTATTTTTTTTTAACATTTATTTTGCACGTTACATCGATTGAACAGGCTAGGCATGAAGTTAAAGGTGATTGGTGTAAAGTAAGTCACTCGGAAGTTGTAATAAATCACGCTATTTGTTTATGAAATACATGTTGATTAATTAACATATAATCTATTAGAGTAGATAAAATATTTTATGCACTATCTCCTGGTCTTGATGGAAAATGTAAAGCATTATTCAAGTCCAACATCCATAAATTAAATATTATCAATAGTAACATAAACAAACCAATTCATAAATAGCACTCAGACAAGAAAGCAGGAAATACATTTTTTTAGCCTTTATCTGCGTAAAGTATTAAAAAAACACACATATGATATGTTATAATATTGTCGAAAAATTTAAAAATCACAATAATTGTAAGCAATTCACCTTAGAAAATCTTATTTTTTTGTGAATATTTTAGTTCTTCTCTGAAGTTGATTAATAAACCGCCACGTAAGGAAATATGATAATTTTTCATTTAAACTAGGATCTATCAAGATAATTTGAAAATATAACAAGAACAAATTTTAGCAAACTAGACAACGTCTTAAACATAGAAAATGGTTAGATTTACTTGATGCAACAGAGGCAAATATCGGTGTGGACGTTTTTATAAACAGAATTCAAATGTACATGCCACATTTACAATAGAACGCCTACATAACCACAGCAAAATTTCAAACCCTGGATTACCAAGGATTTAATTTTTTATAGCGGTATTATAACAGCAATTAAAATTGGTAATATAACCTAAAGATTTTATGTATTACATTTTCTAACATACGTGCTTCAATATCCAGTTCTAGTTTCATTTTACATCTTCGATTTAACTCCACTTTAATTTTTCAAAGCTTTAATTTAACTTCACGTGTTTGTATCTTAGTTAGTTTTTTAGTATGTATGCTTAGGCCAAATCTTGCAATCAAAATTTCGACTAGTTTTAAGCTTTGAAATATTACACGTATACAGGGTGTAATTAGTTTCATGTCATTAAAAAAACTGGTCGTAGGGAACGACAAGACAAACAAAAAAACCTTATATAACATGGGGTCTAAAGCTCATAGTTTTGGAGCAAAAAAATAAAGAAATATTTCGCAAATTTTCATAAAAACTTTTGAGAACTGCTGGAATATTGAGGTAGGTTTATATCGTCGCGCGTGTCTGCCTATGATACTTAATATTTGTGTCGATAGCTATAAAATGTCGGCGGTCTTTAGCGGTGCGGTAAATAAGATGAAAGACGTCGACGTTTTCTGAGTGCTTAGTAGATCTGATCTGAAGAAAACTATACTCTGACTCTCCCTTGTGCAATATTTTAGTTTCTGTTCGTGTTTCGTTGTGTACACACGTCCAACCCGCCGTTCGTTCTTTTTGTTATTTTTGAATTTCGGGTCGCTGTGTATTTATAGTGAAGATTTATTTTATTGACTTTACCGTTCAAGTCGTTAAATTCTTGATTACGTACAGACACAACTTACTTGTTCGCTCTTTGTATTCCGTTTTGGATTTTGGACCAAGTTTTTCTTTTATTTTTCTTTATTGACAACGTTAGTTGATAGTTTATTGTTTAGTGTTGAACGGAGTACGTACGTCCTTAATTCGACGTAGAGAACTGTGTATTGCTGCAGATGCAGAATTCGAATAATTTACTTAGGTGGTAAGCTTTTAATCCAGGACACTCATTTATGTTACAAACATTAATAAATCACATTTAAATATTCTAAATTATAAACACTAATCCAATATTTTGTTCCAAATTAAAAGACGCACATGTAAAGAAATGCTCTGTTTAAACTTCTACGGCCATTATTTGCTTGCAGTTGTGCAGGAAAAGATAACGAATTATTTACCTCTTTATAATTGCTTCAGTTGGGTTGAGGCGGTCCATCAAAGGCGGTCGATGATCCAAGGCCTTTGCACTTTTTTATGACAATTAAAAAGTTGTATAATTGAGAACTACAAGTTCATTGACCAAGAAAAGCAGTGGTTCTCAATTATTTTCTACATTAATATTAAAAAATATTACAAAAGTTCACCTAGGTCAGTTTTTTTCAAAGTGCCCCTAGAGGGAAAAGTCATAAATGTTTTTTGTTTGTCTAGTAGGTCCCCATTACCAGTTTTTTTTAATGACATGAAACTGATTACGCCCTGTATAAGTCAGGTGACAATGGAATAGAATACATATCGTTCTAAATCCAATATGGTAGACGTCCCAAAATGGCGGTTCACCTTTTTCCTTACAACCCCATTTATAGGGGTTTTAAGTGAAAGGGTATGTCGTGTAAAATACGATAAACTATTCTAAATACAATATGGCGAATGCTCCAGGATGGCGGATTACATTTCTCTTCACAACCCTCTTGACATGAGTATCATATGAAAGGGCTTGACGAGTAAAATACAATAAACTATGTGACGTTATTCTAAACATAATATGGCAGGCACCCCAAGATGGCGGATTAACTTTTTCTTTACAGCCTCTTGATACGGATATTAAATGAAAGAGTTTGACGAGTAAAATACGATAAACCTTGTAGCATCATTCTAAATCCAATATGGCGGACGCCCTAGGATGGTGATTTACCTCTTTCTTCATCGCCCCCTGGACATGGGTATCAAATGAAAGTGTTTTGTCTGTCTGTCCTTAAAATAAGTAAAGACTAAAAAGTAAAAATAAAATTGTAAAAAAAAAATATATTTTTTAAAAAGCTAAAACCTTTTTTAACAAATATACTAAATTACTTTGTATAAATTCATACATCTGTAAACCAACAGCTTTGGGAACGGTCATATCACAACATTGCACGGTTACTTTGCCTCAATTGACCACCCCCAAAGCAAAATATTTCTTTAATATAATTGTATTATAATTACTAGAAAACGCCGCGCATTTCCTAGCTCCTGCCGGAGGGGTTTGATTGCTTACGCAGTCAATATTGACTACTTTCGCAGTCAATTTGTACTTCAGCTCGTGCCGCCATTTTGAATTTTTTTAATTTCGATTTTAAATTCATCATCAGCTACGTCGAAAACTCCACATACCGATTTTGAGCGGGATCGGACCATAAATGACAAAATTCGGCCGCCATTTTGAATTTTGCTATTTTGACGTCATATTCGTTATCAACGTCGTCGATAAGCCCCGAGTACCGAATTTTGGCCCAATCTGACGACAAATAAGGAAATTTAATTCAAATCAATTTCCGGTAAATTGTTCACGCACCGTGTACATGATGAAATTATAGACTTTTCTTAAACTCTCGTAATATAACCTATAAAATGAAGCTGACTGACTTAAAGTGTCAAATATTTAGAAACATATAAAAATAAACTCCCTATCAGAACTAACAGTGTAAATATCACATTAAAATAAAATGACAAACTTCAAATATAAAATAACTAAATTAAATGTCAACACTACATATATAACTTATAAAATTAAACTGACTGATGTATTGTCAAATGTTTAATAACCTATAAAATTAAATTCTTTGACTTGCATGTCGGAAGTGTTACATTAAAATAAAATGACTTAAATTTTTCAAATATAAAATAACTAACTAAAATTGAATATGTAAATTCCGGTAAATTTATTTTCAATAATATGCACACGTGTTCATGTGTAATTATTTCATGAAACATGTATTTACAATAGTGCGAAAAAATAAGGAAGGAGTGATAATGCTGAATCATATCTTCAGCGGAGCGAATCGTAAATGTGGAAGAACTGTAAATAGAACCGTGAAGTAAATAGGTGGATCCTTAATTCTGTTAATATCATAGTCAATTTCCGGCACACACTGATTTTTCTTCGTATTTCTCTAAACGAAGTTCCTTGTCATTATTGCTTTAACATTACTATGGTCACATGTAATTCTATACACACATGAGGAAACCATTAGAAATATCTAATTAATTTTGTATATAATTTTTTTTCAGAACTGGTTGTATTAAGTATAAGTCTCAACTAAAATCAGTTTGATCAAAGTTTGGATATTAATCTTATAGAATTTGCATTTAATGAATCTTGATCGATACAGCTCGTCCTTGATCTATTTTGTTTCGTATTTCATCAAGTATATGTCCTACTTGAAAAAACTTTCCGGGACTTTCTCTTCACATCTTCTCAAATTTCATGCATCTCCTGTCCAAAACTAAAAATATTAATACACCCCGATTCTCTCTTCACTCTTTTCTAAAATTTATATTTAAAATATCTAAACCTGACGCCTTCAAATTAATGACAGAATTAAATAATGTCAACACTACATATAACCTACAAAACTAAACCGACTGACTTGTAATGTCAAATATTTAATAACCTATAAAACTAAACTCTGATTTATCTGTAGCAAAATGTAAATGCCACGTTAAAATAAAATGAGTTAAACTTTTCAAATATAAAATAACTAAAATTTATTATGTAATTTAGGTAAATTGTTCGCACACCCCGTATACCATGACATTAATTTCTCTACAAATTCACTGCCAGGATGGGCCTCCACTTTGACCGCTCGCGGCTCGCTTATTTCTGGGGCGGGACGAAAATAAAGAGAACGATTTTTAGATAGTTTAATTGTACACCATTTCGTTGGAGTCGTAGTATTCCGTTCTAGCAGCCACCGTTTCGAAGTTATGAAGGTTTAGAGGGAAATATGTCCAATTTCCCGCCTTACACCGCCGCATGTTTCGGCCGATCTCTCCGCAACGCAGAACCGCTGGATAATGCCGATGGAACCGGACGATCCCTCACGAAATGAACTCGCCTTGCAGATTTTTTATTTTCGAGCTAACTCCAACGGTTTCCGAGATAAAGGCGAAAAACGGCAAAAATAAAACGGGCTCTTCGAGGGCGAATAACGGCAAAAATAAAACGGGCTCTTCGAAGGCAAAAAAAGTACGTAAACGTGTGATCTTAAAACGTTCATATTTCTCGAAATACACCTTCGGAGGGACCGTACGGCGTCGCGACGGAAAGCAGAAGGGCTTTAGCTAATCCACATCGTAAATTGCGCGGCGCAAATCGAAAATTCGGTGCCACAAGAGCGAACGAAAACCGTTTTTTGATGTTTTAATCGAGTATTTGACGTTTTAACAAAATTAGTAGACGCACGTCGGCGCATCGCGAATACTTTTGAGGATCGTAAAAGCACGCCTAGAAAGAGATGGTCTAATTTAATCGATTAATTAAGAAGTTAATCCTCTAGTAATTAGCATCCCCACATATACGGCGCAATGTCGGTCGTCGTCCCGCGTCGAGCCGTACCGGGCGCGTGTCGTAAAAAAGCCCGCCTAAAACGCCTTTATCTAGTTCAGATTGCGAAGAGGAAGGGGCTCGCACTTATTGAATTTTATTATATATGGATTATTAAATTCGTGTTATATTTTATAGGATTGCAGCGATGAACCTACCTATCCAAGTCCTTAGAAATCCCATTTATATTATACAACATACTAACCTTTATAACCAACCACATCCATTGCAAAGGCATGTCTATGTGGTCATGGCCATATGAGTTATTTCTAGTAAATCTCTTAATAAATAATATAATAATTTCCATTCATGTTAAAAAGGTTTTCATAAGATTGTGTTACGTTAGTGGATTAAAATTAGTACCTAGATATTGATTGGTTTTACTTTTTTCAGTGGTAATAATTGATGAGCATTTCAATCAAGTAGAACAATATCCTATAAAGAAGCACTTATAATAGTCCTGAGACTATTTATTATCCACCAACTCGAATACAGCATTTAATAAATATATCGTAACACTACTGATGCGTGTTCTCTTTTCGAATAGCTAATTGTATTTAGATAATAATTTTAAAAGCAAACCTGATATTCGTCACGTTTTTTATGATCCATTAATGTTACGTCAGATACAGATATATGAAATTCAATATCGATTAATTTCTAATCACTAGTTCTCTTTTTCAACCTCTTTCTATATTATTTTATTATTTATAAATAATTTCATCCATTACATTTTGTCGAAATCTTAGTTGATATAATCAGTAGTTAAATCCGGGGAGCTGCCACAATAGTGTATTATATTATGTATGGCTTGTTACTTGCAAAATTTTACCAAGCAACTTCTTGAATGCTCAATGATTTAATGAAATCGCGCAACCGTAGCACACTGGGAAATGGACTATTTTGCACAAAATTCACGTGACAACCGAATTCGTAAATAGAGCTTATTTTTTTTACACAAAAAGGTTTTCGCTACAAGGTGGTATAGCTATAAATTGGATAGGACTTGTTATAAGATTATGCAGGTCAGATTTAATTTTAGTCACTTTATAGCAGTACCATGTTGTAGCCATAACATCGCTATGTAATTTAAAAAAAAATTCTTTCGCATCGAATTAAGTTGTCGTGTGAATGTTGCCCAAAAAATCATAATTTCCCACTATGCGTCGCGTCGGGTCAATGGTTTTCTTGTTAATTATTACAATTACTATGCACGGAAGCTAAAATTTGTGATTAATTTACTCGTACCCATTTTAAAATGGGTAATGTCATTATCAGTAGTAAAGCACTAGATCTAGTTTTGACAGAACGGGTATGCATTCTTATCATATGTAATATTACTAGTGCTTAAAACTTTATCGATAAATTTTTTTCCAAAGCGTAGTTGCGAAGTAATATAAAAAAATGTAAATTGACGGTTTATTATCTAATTAAATCCCGAGGGCGTTAGCATGAGAAAATGAAGCGTTAATAATAAACAGCCAGTGTATACGACTTATATTACTATATGGCAACTCGAGCTTGAGAAAAAATTTAAAGGTAAAATGTAAAAGCATGAGTGATATTACGGATAATGCCACACGAATATTTTCGTTAAGTACATGAAATATATCGTTATTACTATATTTTTGTTTTTAAATGATGCTTTCGTCACGTTAAAAAACGAAGTTACAATAAACAAATGTAGCAGCAAAAACTTCAGAGTCCGCGAAATTCACCATATTTCAAATATAATGTAGTGACTAACGTAAGAATGCAGAGGACAAAATAAAACTTTATAGCCACACTTATGTATAATATTAGAGTGACTTGTTGCAAATTATACAGCATCCGTGCCGCATTAGACTACCGACAGAAACGAAAAGATTACTACCAGCGCTCGTGGCGGCCTAGTCAGTAACTTACGTGCCGTATCTATCACAAATGTCAAAAAAGCAGTTTTTGATTCAATCGTGCCCAGGGCCGGATTAACTTGAATGGAGGTCTCTAGGCAAAGTTTTTGTGGGGGCCTACAATGGTGGACTGCTTTTTACCTATAATTGTATTTATTATATACTGTGTAGTAACTATGTTCATTATTTCTATATAACACATACAAATGACTTAGATCCTTCATATTGTTTCAAGAGGTTACAAGTTTTTCAATCAAGAGTTAAAAAAATAACACACTTGATTTCCCGAAAATTTCAAGAGTCTCTTTGGTGGGCACCCGAGGCAGTGCCTCGTTGCCTCTAGGTTAATCCGGCCCTGCTCTTGCCGAGTCATATATCCAATTTCGCTGGCGCAATTTGCGATGGTGACAAAATTCCAATTTTCCTTTTTCCATAGAGGCATCAAACGACTTTCCATCATATTTGGATATTAATATTTGAAATTTTAATCTAATTCAGATTTTACCTTTTCCGCCGAGGCCATATTATGTGAACCACATTCACATGCCAATTTTCAAGTCAATACGGCATCTGGAAGTGGACCAAGCTAATAGAAGCGAGTTGAAAATATCTTTCATAGTTGAAACTAAGCGCTAGCGTGCCTTGCGAGAATGGCGCACATATCCAATAAAGTATGAAGTAATTAGTATATTTTATATTCCCAGGTATTATTTTAATTACCGAAAGAGTTAGACCTATTAATTTAGTCAGCTTTGGAACTACGGTTCCACACGGCAAGCAATATATGCATATAAAAATGAATGTTGAATATATTTGTGGGTGTATGTAGTATTTCTAATTTGTTACTGTTCTTTATTAGAACTGAGTTATTTTTTACAGCTTATATTATGTCAGATTCACAAATTGATTTCAGGCAATGTTCGGCCCCTGAGGCTGAAAAAGCCGCTTAGACAGCCATGAACGATCTGAAGCCAACAAAGTGAAAGTGGAACTGTTTATCAAGCTGTTTATCAAAAATTCATTAAACGATGCGAAGAAAAACATGTACATAATTTATTCTTGAGTATATGATTGGCGTATTTTTCCAAACTGGAGACTGAAATAATCTGAAAACTCAGGGATCTCAATATTCGATGATAAAATAATTATTGAATATTAGACATGAGTACTTATTAGCAATGCACATCTGAAGAAACAAAAGAAAGGTTGTATTCTCTAAAAAGAAATAGCAAATATTTAGACAAAATCAATTTTGAAAGTCGTGCCTGCAGTTTTTATGACAAGTAATTTTACTGGCTCAGTGAGTGCTTACGTATAGCCTTGCGAGTTCCGGATTCGAATCCGGGCCACAGTATGGATGTTTAGTGGCATTTTCAATGTGTTACCGAGACGGTACCAGTGGAATAGACCACTGTAAGGGGCAAAACAGGTCTAGGTCATTGTGAAATTTACAGAAAATTGGTATAGAGTCGACTGCCCTAAGATGGATGGAAAGTTATTGAGAAAATAGGTGTCGTAAAACTAAAGTTGATAACAAAACATCAAATTCGGTGGATAATATATATGGGGTTCAGCAGGGAAATCTGCTAGAGCCACTTCTTTTTGTGCCATACATAAATGATACTAGTATAATTTTAAGAAATTCCTTTGTTAGATTATTTGTAGATGATATACTATCTGTGACAGGATACGACTTGAAAGATATAGTGCAAACTTTAAATGTAGAATCTGATCTTTTGTATAACTGGTTGTGTACTTTATTGAATTCGGCCGAAACAAAATTAATGTTAATTGGATCTAGACATAATTGCCAAAAATACTCCGGAGAGGATATTAATGTAGGTATGCATAAAAAATAAAAAAATTGAAGTAGTGTCTGAGATAAAGTATCTGGAAATATCTTGGATCGGCAACTTACCTTTTTCATAATGTTGATTATATTTTAAAAAAATTTGGGAAAAAATTGGTTTTTCTATCGTACTTCTAGAAATCTGTCAGAATGGAGCAAATTGTTAATATACAACACAATTCTGTAACCTCATTTTCATTATTGTATTTCTTTGCCAATTTCCAGTTCCAATGGAAATATAAATAGATTACAGGTACTGCGAATTAAAATATTGAGAATAATATTAAATTGCAATAAATACACCCCATTTTAACCTTGTTGAAATCACTGAAATGGTTGTCAATGAGGCAAAACATTGATAAGGCAAGTGTCACTTCAATTAACAAAACCAGACATAAGATATCTCCAGAGTACCTGCAAAATTTTCTAATGACAAGATCTGAAAAACACCGGTATAATATAAGGTCAGAAGTTAATTGTAATATCGAATTCGTAAGATCCAGTAAATTGTAGAAAACTCTCTTTGGTGACGGTCTGACACTTTCCAATGCTTTGCCTGACGAAATAAATCATGTTCCTAGTGTTGGGTTATTTACAAAATTAGTAACGAGTTTATATCTTGATTCGGTATGTAAGCTTATATAAAATGTTGTATTCTTTTCCCTTGCATACGTTTTTGTACCTAAAATTGTTTATTCTATTAGTCTAGGCTATGAGCTGGAAAAATAAGTAAAAATGTTACAGAAGGTGGAACCGAAAAATTTTTTTTTGTATGATGTTTTATGGACCCCAAAGGTCATTCGTGGCTAGATAACTATTTGCCAACGCACCCTTTTAACCCCAGAATGCCATAATTGTCCCATTTCTACACTGCCCCCCCCCCCCACAATATTAGATGTCATTTGATTTCTTAAAAAAAAATTGAAATTAAGCTTCGAAAATGGTACCTAAGAGGTTTCTTGGGTCGTTGATCACGAATCCGAGGTCGGTTACCCAGAAAAGTCAACCACAGACCGGAAAATCGTGAAAAGTTTTCCATTTTCCAGTTATTATTCAACTTTTTTATTTTTGACTTCCAAGGGGTTTCTTTGGTCGCTGATCATGAATCCGAGGTCGGTTATCCAGAAAACTCAACCAGAGACCGGACATTTTTGAAGTCAAGAATAAAAGTTTGAAAAATAACTAGAAAATGGCCAACTTTTCACGATACTCCGGCCTGTGGCTGAGTTTTCCGGGTAAGCGACCTCGGATTCGTGATGAGAGACCCAAAAAACCTCCCAGATACTATTTTCGAACCTTAATTTCAATTTTTTTAAGAAATATTTTTACATATAGTTTTTCTTTTAGTTCTCATAGATATTTTTTCTTTCCGCTGTTTGCAAAATCCTATAATGAATATGTTTCGTTACTATAAGCAAACAAATAATAAATAATTCACTTTTAAAAAACTTTGAGTCTCAACACAAAAATTTCTGATAATTTTCGAGAATTTCATAAACTTACATACCAGATTCTTAAATAACTCATATATTAGAAACAAAGTCAATCAACAAAAATTAACATCAGACCTTTTTAATTTATTTTTATTTCGTTCCTGCCTGAATGGTAAAAATATGCGCCCGGGGATAAACTATTCTTGAATAGTAAATACTGCTTATTTCGCTTGTAGCATAAACTACTATCACTGCCGGCATCAAAATTATATACTTTTAACTTTGATATAAATCACAACAACATAAAATAAGCATCACACTTAAAAAACTACTGATCTGTCTCATCGTAAATAAACATGGTTTACGGTTTACTAATATAAGTGTTTGGATTATTTTACTTTGTTTTGTTTTCAAGCCCTTGGAGAACTCATGCAACCATGATAAATTTAATGTTAAATGTGTCAAAGAGTAGTAATAGACGTATATACTCTTATATTTTATATTGGATATCGTTTTTGTTTCACGCTACTCAATACGACAGAAACTTCTACAAATTATAAATTTCTCAAACCTTACATTAGGAAGTACTTAAAACATCTGTAACTGAGAGTAAATCTTATTTAAGTTAATTTAAATTCGAACTTTTCTCAAGATGCAGAACTTAATTTAAATTTAAATAAGTTATTCCGGATTTGACGCTTTGAAGAAATACATTTTACTGTTTAAATTTAGGGGTTAAGAAGTGCACTCGAGTTTATCGGAAAGATTCAATTATGCCAAATCATCGAAGTATAAATAGGAAAAATAAAACTTATAAAATTAAGTTTTGCTCGAACAAAATGTCAGAGTTTATTTTATCAGAGGTTTCTTAATTAAACCAACCTCAATATTTTCCACATATTCACGTTGCAACAATCAGTAAAACTGATTTTTTTCGTTTTTTTTTTTTTACTTACTTTCACCCTTCTTCTTTATGCAGGGTGTTTCTGGAATGGGGTTCCAAACTTCCAGAGCATATCTATTCTTCAAAATAAGTCAAACATATTTTAGAAACGTCTAGCATAAAACGTACTTCTAGGAAGTTATAGGTTCAGTTGATTTTTTTCTATTGTTTGCAGAACGGTGAAAGATATAAAGAGAAAATGTTGGCCATTCGCTTAATTTTTCATGCTGAATGAGATGCGCTAAATCATTTTTGGTTATTATAATCTAAATTTTCATATTCTTTAACGGTTCTCAGAAGACCATGATTGACGAAGTAATTTTTTTTAAGACAAAAAAATCAATCAATTTTGTTGGATGCATAACTAAGAAAAAATTTAACTTGATCTGAAAATAATCGGGGGCAATACGTGTGTGTGTGTGCAACCGAGAGATGCGACACACTATATACAGGGTGTTTCACGAGGAAACGGACATGCTTTAGTGGCAGATAGAGGACATCGAGAGTAATCATAATCACCAATTGAAAAAACTAGTTGGCCCCTCGTTGCAGAAATACAGGGTGTTTAATGTATTTTTACCAAAATTTCTTTTGGCTGTTACTTGGTGAAGAAATGGAAGCTCATATTTGGCACATTACTAATACTAGTTACCTTGAATAAGTGCGTATCACGCACAAAATACATCAGGTCCGGACTCAAAGAAAAACATTTTTTTTGTTCTTCAAGAAAATAATACCCTGTATATGTTTTCTTTAAATTTCAATATTAAATTCGAAAAGTACATAAAAACTGAACAAAGTGGACTCATTAATCTTTTTGTCACACTTTTGCCATATTCGAAAAAATTCCATTAAATAATGCAATATGAGACTTGAGAAAATATAGATGAATGATACGTGCTTCCACTATTAAGTTAGGCATTTACTTTTATTTTTCAGAAATAATTATTATGTTTTTATTATGAATATTTACGGATGGAGTAAAATAAATAGAATAATAAAACAACTCTAGCAGCACAAAATATTGGACCAATATTGAACCAATATTCATATTATATTGATCCTATATGGATTATATATTGGTGCAATATTTGTGCTACTAGGGAAGAATCTGTTTCATTCCTCTCATTTATTAAGAAATAAAACAGCAACATACCATACCTATTAACAATAACAAGACTGGTAGCAACAAAGTTGCAAATTAATAATGCACATAGTAGGGAACTATCAACATCAAAATTGTACGAAAATCAAAAAATGCAGATATTGTCATAAAATGTATTCATCAATACGGACAATTATCTGATTTAACGTTTAAAGTTGTCACTATTGATCATAGTAGCGTAGTATCATTTGGTTTCATATAATTTTTTAATAGTTGTCAATTTGAAGTAAGCCTACTATAATCAACAGGGACAACTAGTTGATTTATAACGTTTAAAGGCTTTGCTAATTTTATTATCAACGTTTGGATTGGATTTGCAGGCGGTCACTTGTTAGGACCACATTTTTATGAAGGTACACTGACTGGTAACGTTTATCTTATTTTTTTACAACATAGGATACCGTAACTTTCAGCAAATGTAAATTCAAATTCAAATATTTATTGATCTTTTTTGATCATGTACATGATATAAGACAAGTGTAAAACACACAGTTGTATAAGGCGAGAACACAGAACACTGAAAAATGTACAGTACAAAACAAAACTTGCAAACAAGAGTAAAAGAAAAAAAATGTTAGTTTGCTGTGTATCAGTATATTTTAAATACAGAAAAACTCTGATACAGAATAATAACATTTGTCTGATAAAAACACCTTTAGTTTTTTTTTTTTTTATAAATACTCTCTTGATGTTATATGCCAGGCAAGGTAAGAGTTTTATTTTCTATAAAGATATCCTTGCACGTATGAGTATTTGGTATACCAAATATACATCGTAAGACACGTTTTTGAGTAATATATACATTTGAAGACATGGTGGAGTTTCCCGAAAAACAGATACCATATCTTAAACGTGAATCAACTTGGGTATAATATAAATTAATAAGTTGTTCTCTTGATAAAACCCCCCTAACATTTCGGATCAGGTATACTATAGAGGAGACTTTGGATATCAAAGTTTCACAATAATGCTTCCAATTTAGGCATTCATCCAAATATACCCCTAAAAAACATTGTCCTCAGTATTAGATATATTTTTATTGTCTATTTTAATATGTAAGTTATCACATTCCTTTCGCCTACCGTGAAATCTGATAACTTGAGTTTTTTCGGTATTGAGGCAATTATGGGAAAACCAATGATTTAATGTGTTTAAAATAGCATTACAATTTTGTTCCAAAATATTACCAGGTGGATTTAATATTATCAATGAAATGTCGTCAGCATACATTGTGAAATGTGCGGTTGATGGCAAAAATCAATATTTTTAATAAACAAAACAAAAAGCACAGTGCCCAAAATAGAGCCCTGTGGAATACCTATAGTTAAATTTAAACATTCTGAATTAACACTACATACGGTGTTATCGTTTTTATGTTATAAACTTACATATTGCCTTAGATCTTCGAGGAATGTGGTGATCCAGTTTAATGACAGACCCCGTATACCATAATCAAATAATTTAGATATTAATAGACTATGCAGTCAACTGCCCTGCTGAGATGCCTTCTCTTTTTCACGGAAACCAAATCGAAAGGGTGCAAGTGTGATATATCATTGAAATCGGAATTTTAACTGCTTTCCAATGTAAGTAATAATAAAATAAACAACTCGTTGTGCCAAAACGGCACCCAAGCATATTTATTAGTATTTTGACACTTTCAACTTTCCTTCGAGCTTTCAATAACTATTTTATTATAATGAAATACAATTAATTCATGCTAAGAAAGAAGCTTATAAACTCTACTATTATGAGAAAAAAAAATTGTAGTGCTTCATGGTGCGTTTTATAATGAAATTGAAAACTGGAAAAATCGTCGAAAACTAACAAATATACTATGTTTGAGACATTTTTAATGCCACTTACTGTGGGATATTTTATATCAAATTTATCTAAACATAATGTTGAGCACTTGAACTGAAAACAAATAAATATAAAAGAATGACTCAAATAGAAACTTTTTATTTTCACGATTGTGATGAGAGAAAAAAGGTCGTTCTTTGCCTACCTCCTTTGGTACACGAATTTACTATAACGAGATCTGGAACAGGATCATATTTTGAGTTAATTCCGTTGATGAGTAAAATATGGGTAAATAGGGGTAAATAAGTGAAGCAAGCTAATAAGAGTCCAGAAACTTGGAACTTGGTGTGTACTACAAGCCAAAGTCTCAAATTTTTTTATGACATTTTCTACCTTCACCACCATCCCACTCTATTATTAAAAGGGTTAATAAAATAAAATTAAGGTATTGACTTGAAAGGTACACGTATGCATTATAAGGAGACCTGGAACTAGATTATATTTTGAGCTTACTCTGTTGAAGGGTTGGGGGTAGATAGGGGAAAATAAGTAAAAGCAAGCTGGTAAAAGTCCAGAAACTTCAGAGATATGGATGCATATACTAGAAACCAAGGTGCTACATTTTTTAATGACATGTACGACTCCAAAAATCTCGCTCTCACCCACCATGAAACGTCGGTCTGTGCAAAAGGTATTGTGGCATATCGTTTTATGGGTTTTCCAGGGTTTGCAAAATTTGTGGTTTTTTTTTTATTTTAATCAAAAAACACGTTTTTTTTTATTTAAAACATTTCAATGTGTTTTAGACATGGATTTTTAATTGTGAAAAAAAAACATGTTTTAAACAATAAAAAATATGTTTTTAAACTTAAATTTATACGGGCGCGTCGACCCAATACATTGTTTATTCTATAAGCCATGCCCATATTGCATCATAACAAGACGAGGACGATACTTGATAACGGCTCGGCCAATTCGGTGTAATAACTACGTCAAGTTGTGCAATAGTGCAATAATTGTTTGTTGATTGGTCACAGGCACATAAAAAAAAAGTCGAGTGGGAGAAGACAGACCTAAGTATTCCCATGAATTCTGACTTGCTGAACACGAATCCGATGTGCGTTTTGCCCGATTGACTCTTGCATTCTTCCTAACCTCACAAAATACCGTAAGAATGCCCGAAAAAATGAAAATGTAGCTAAAAATTTGAAAAAATTCAGAGGTGTATAGGATGGCGATGGAAATCGACTGGCGCAAATCAGACATCCCTGCGGTCCTTTGTTTTCGAGATAGAGCAACTCAACATAACCGGAAAGAAAAAAATTGTTTTTTTCGCACTTCTCGAGGTTCTACATCAGAAACCAAAAAAGCTATAGAATTCTAGTTTGCGCCATTCAATTTCTCTCGCCATTCTGAATTTTTTCAGATTTTTAGCTACACTTTCATTTTCTCGGGCATTCTGACGGTGTTTTTTTTAAGGTAAGGAAAAATACAAGAGCCAATCGGGCAAAACGGACATCGGATTCGTGTTCAGCAGGTCAAAATGCGTGGGAATACATAGGTCTACCTTCCCGCACTTGACTTTTTTTGTGTGTGTACCTGTGCTATTAATCGCTTTAAATTAACACTTAAGAAAATAAATAACAGGCGTATCTTCTACATAATAGTAATATGTGTCGTTCGTTGTATTTATACTACTATATTATTATAATTAGTTTTATTGCATTACATAAAAGTTCATATTTTTTTATTTTATTATGTATTTTTTTTTACTTTACAAATACAACGATGTTCCAAAAATTGTCCATCAAACACACTGAAAAAACGCTTTGAAAAAAATCATGTTTAAAACAACTGTTTTAAACGCGTTTAAAACAAATATGTCTAAAACAGATTACTGTGTTTTAAACACTTAAAAATCATTTGTTTAAAACATTTTGTTTTAAAACTGCCAACCCTGGGGTTTTCCTATTCAGACGATTTCAAATATTATAAGTACTAACATTCTATGAACAACTATTTCCACATACTGGAGTGCAAATGTGGTATCAAGAGGCTTTCGTTTAAGGAACCTTGGTTTGTTATTTGATATTTGCATTCACGTGTCTTGAACCGGCTTTTTGTACAAAAACTTTTAAGGTGATTATTAAACATTATTTTATTATAATGTTAATATTATACTCAGTTCGTATATCGACTCGTAAAATAGTTCCTCAGAAGTAATGAGTTGACACATCTGTTAGATCTAACAGTTAGAAACACATGGAGCAAGAACCTAACCTGCCTTAATACCTGGAATAAAGGAAACATCAACCCTCAAATAGACCATATCCTAGTGGATAGAAAAATAAGGGACAGGGTAAAAAATATGAAGGCAAAACAAGCAACAAACGTCAAAACAGATCACAAAATATTATATGGAACACTAGTAATAAAGAAACAAGAAGAAAAAAAGAAAAAAAAGATACAACAAAACAGCAAATGACACATGGAACATCTCACTGCTACAAAACAAAGGAATAAAAAAGAAATACCAGGAGGAGATAGAAAAACAGTTAACAGGAAAGGAACTAAATTGGTCAACAATGGGTTTAAAAATCAAAATAGCGGCGAGGAAAACGTTGAAAAGGAACAAATCCCCTATGAGCCCAAAAAGAAAAGACACGAAAAGAAATTACGAAAAACTAAAGAAAATAAAGGCCACAGGAAAACAATATACACCAAACATAGACAAAAAGATAATAGAAGCGAGAAAAGAAAGAAGAGACACAGAGAGGAGGCACGAACAGAAAAAAAAATAAAAATGCAGGGAATTCTTCGAAAACATAGAATCCACTCCAGCAGGACAGAGATTAAACCAAACCTTTAGACACCCCAAAACATACAGGAGAAACAACAATACGCAGTCAAGAAAATACATACCACTGCAGCATTGGGTCAGGAAACTAGAAGAAGGAAACGCAGAGAGAAGTCAAATAGAACCAATACAAGAAATGGACCACTGGCCTCTGGGAAAGCCACCGTCAAAAGACGAACTACTAGAAATAATGGCCAGAGCTAAAAGAAACACGGCCCCGGGAATAGATAAAATAAATAACGAACTAGCATACTATGGACCGGACAACATAAAACAGCTAATCCTAGAAATCATCACCAACGCATGGACGGAAACCACACCCCTGCCTGAGGAATGGAATACAACCATACAGATACCGCTCCCTAAAATCAAATCACCACAAAACGTGGACGATTACAGAAGAATAACACTCGGCAGTGTAGGGTATAAATACTACGCACAATTCCTCCTCAGAGAAATGGAAAAATACATCGGCGAACTACCAGATTATCAAACGGCATTTATCAAGGGTAGATCGACAGACGACCACATGTACACCACCAGACGGATCCTGGAAGAAAAGTGGAAAGAAGGAACAAAACTATATATAGTCTCAATTGACCTCCAAAAGGCATTTGATACTATAAGGCATGAGGCTATAGTCAACACTTTGCTCAACAGGGGAGTACCGCAATACTTAATAAACAGAATAATAAAAGCATGCCTACACGAAAACACTGCAATACAATGGTTTGGACAGTCGACGGAATCAAAAATGAAGAATATAGGAATCAAACAAGGATGTCCCCTATCCCCCAGACTATTCACCACAGTCCTGGACCAAGTCAAAACAGCCTACAGAGTCACAAGAGCTCTACTACCCTTCATTGAGGACAACAAACCACCATGGTGCCTAACCAAAAAGGTATACACGACCATCATAATGCCTACTACGATGATATATGGAGTCAAAAACGCAGCAACGATAAAGGCCAACCGAAGAAGCCTGAGAAGAGCTGAAAGGGACATTATCCAACTGCTAGCAAAAACAGGAAAACCACAAAAACGACAGAAAACGTCAACATTACTAGAGGGAAGAACAATAATCAAAAGAATAGAATCATACGCAATGAAATACTGGAGACATGGCCAAAGACGGGACACGACACACCTACTGAAGAAAGCGCTGCGAATGAACAGCAACAAACTGAAAATAGGGAGGCCATGCTACACATGGATTACAACAATCGAGAGAATTATGAATAAGCTAGGAAAGGATTATACACACTGGGAAAAGTTTGCACAACAAAAAATGGAATACAATAAAGAAATATCAAGGATATACACACTGCCAGACTCAGAAACAGAAGAAACAGAAAACTCAGAAGTAGAATAGGAGAGAAGATGATCACAGACAGAAACTAAGAAGAAGCATATCACAAAAACCTGAAAGTAAAAAGAAGCACGAAAACCTAAAAGAAGCATCTCACAAGCGCCTACACTTTCCATCCGATGAAGACAGAAGGAAAACAAGAAGAAACATCTCACAAACAACTACACGCTCCATCCTATACTCCTACCCCATGCGTCATGCGGCTCTCGCTGCTGACAACAAGCATGTCCAATGTCCAATCCAGCGTATGCAGCTGGTCCGGCGGTATATAAAAGCACTGGGGGTTTGTTCTGGCACACGGTGGGATGATCGGTGGGCGATCGGGCTGCGTGGTGGAACAAATCTCCCTGCACCGGAATTGGCAGCAATGCCCACCTTACGCTGGCAAATCAATCAATCAATCAATCAATAAACAAATAGCATATACCTAACATGTACAATTTGAATTTAGATGCTATAAATCTAAATTAACAACAATGTTTTTAATAATATATTGTAAGTCGCAGTTTGAGCTCCTCAAATCATCGTATTTACGAAAAACTATGCTATGCCATTAAACCTCTGCTACAGGTATACTATGGTCTACATTAATGTTGTGTCTGGCTGCCATCTTTTATTGCCACCTCCAGAATTCATTATATAGATTGTTGTCAGCCATTCTTGGATTTGGTCGTTATCTAGATCAAAGTGCCCTCGGACTGATCCAAGGATTGACAGAAAGAAAGCTAAATTAGAAACTGTTTTCTGCCCACAGACATCATAAACTTAGATCTTTATCGGCTGTTTGCATTATGGAATATTCTCAAAGGGACCTTTCAGACGCTTCTCTTGAATAATTTTAAAATACGTAATGTACTGAAAGACACAGATTTCAAATTGTAGTCGTTGAATATTTCCAAATATGATAAATTTTGAACCGTAAAAGGTTCAGGCAGGCCACCGATTATATTCATTCTAAAAATGTTATCCCATAACTCTGTTAAACACAGATTATGACATATTAATGAATATTCAGGAAACAAAATTAAATCTATATTTGGTAATCTGCTAGTCCGGAACAAACAATGTACAACTTTATTCCGCTTATTGTATTTACCAGTCTTACAAAAGGTTCCATTCGTAAGCTAAATGGAATCTAGTATTTGCCAGGACTTAAAGAATAATAACTGTTATCGATATTTGTGAAAGAGGTTCTAATGCAAGTTTATATTCAGATAAAACGTACATAGTGTCGGTTATTGGCACATCGACAGTGAAGGCAATGTGCAATGAAATGAACGCATATTTTAGATATACCTATAGAGACATTAAAAATATTACATTTCGCAAACCATTTCTCGTTCTAGACTTCAATTAGATAAATAATAATAATAATCAAAATTCATATTTGAAAGCATTATTACTTCCACATCCACGTAGTGGACTGGTATAGTACCTAATCGTAAAGAAATTCTCAATTTTTATCTTGTTGAAATAGGTTTAGAATGTCATGAAACATGGAGATTTATTATATTAAAAATAGCAAACATTTTTTGGAAAAGCTGTCAGAAAACTGTTTTAACAATAATCATCTAATGGTCAGTTTTGATGTAGTAAGCCTATAAACAAATGCTCCTGTAGATAAAACATTAATATAGAATTAAAAACAAATTGCAACAAGATGGGAATTTGGCGAATAGAAATAAGTTATGCATTGAAACTATAATGGAATTACTTACACTTTGCATTAAAACAACATACTTTCAATTAAATAATAACTTCTATCAACAAGACTTTGGGATGGCCATGGGTTTTTCATTATCTCCAATATTAAGTAACATTTTCAAGAAAAATTTTCAGGAAAGTAATATTAGTAATATAGCTTATAAACCCTTGTATGGTGGAGATATATAGATGATATAATTATTTGCAAATGCAACTTCCTGGAACTGTAAAAGCTCTATAACAATAGAAACAAATGAAAATATATTACCAGAAAATACTAGTAATTTATTCAAACTTTTACAAAATACTTATCACAAATAAGTTTAAAACTTTCTTTCGTATATCAATTATAACAAAGAATATGCCCATTATGAACAGTACAACTGTTATCATAATGTTATTTTTAATTTAAATTATCCTGCTCAATGAAACCCAAAGATAATCAAAACAAAAGCACTTACCGATATAGCAGTAACACAAAACTTTAGAACATCCACAGACACGTGTTTCGGCATCTATGCCTCTTCGGTGCGGCTTTTTCTAAAGTTCACAATCAACTGAAATATGTAAGCAAATACTCGTGTTATAACTATCAAAGGATTACCAGAACAGGACATTAAAAAATTAAAATTAGATTATAGGAAATTCCCCGTAAAGGGATAATTATCAATATAATTATTTGCAAATGCAACTTCCTGGAACTGTAAAAGCTCTATAACAATAGAAACAAATGAAAATATATTACCAGAAAATACTAGTAATTTATTCAAACTTTTACAAAATACTTATCACAAATAAGTTTAAAACATATATCTTTCGTATATCAATTATAACAAAGAATATGCCCATTATGAACAGTACAACTGTTATCATAATGTTATTTTTAATTTAAATTATCCTGCTCAATGAAACCCAAAGATAATCAAAACAAAAGCACTTACCGATATAGCAGTAACACAAAACTTTAGAACATCCACAGACACGTGTTTCGGCATCTATGCCTCTTCGGTGCGGCTTTTTCTAAAGTTCACAATCAACTGATTATCTTTGGGTTTCATTGAGCAGGATAATTTAAATTAAAAATAACATTATGATAACAGTTGTACTGTTCATAATGGGCATATTCTTTGTTATAATTGATATACGAAAGATATATGTTTTAAACTTATTTGTGATAAGTATTTTGTAAAAGTTTGAATAAATTACTAGTATTTTCTGGTAATATATTTTCATTTGTTTCTATTGTTATAGAGCTTTTACAGTTCCAGGAAGTTGCATTTGCAAATAATTATATTGATAATTATCCCTTTACGGGGAATTTCCTATAATCTAATTTTAATTTTTTAATGTCCTGTTCTGGTAATCCTTTGATAGTTATAACACGAGTATTTGCTTACATATTTCAGTTGATTGTGAACTTTAGAAAAAGCCGCACCGAAGAGGCATAGATGCCGAAACACGTGTCTGTGGATGTTCTAAAGTTTTGTGTTACTGCTATATCGGTAAGTGCTTTTGTTTTGATTATCTTTGGGTTTCATTGAGCAGGATAATTTAAATTAAAAATAACATTATGATAACAGTTGTACTGTTCATAATGGGCATATTCTTTGTTATAATTGATATACGAAAGATATATGTTTTAAACTTATTTGTGATAAGTATTTTGTAAAAGTTTGAATAAATTACTAGTATTTTCTGGTAATATATTTTCATTTGTTTCTAATATATAGATGACATTTTTGCTATATGGCCTTATAGTAAAGAACGTATAAGTAATTTTTTGAATCAGATAAACGAAAAAGAACCTTCAATTTAATTTACAATAGAAACAGAAAATAATAATAGATACCTTAAAACATATTCGTAAATTAAAACAAAGGGCTTGGGGGAAATTTAAAAAACCAGATCGCCTGATCACAGACGATATTTTTGTGACCTAAGACAATATTATAATGATGCTTTAAAAGCTGAAAAGAAGGCATTCTTTCAGAATTTTATGAATAGATACTACAACAACCAAAAGGCACTTTGGGCACATTTTAAAAAATGGGCACCTGTTAAAGTGCAAAAACAGTCAGAAATATCAGACGAGTAAAAAAATGCTGCTAATTTCAGTGAGCAGTTCATTAATTCAGAACCTGTGATGCCAGCTAGCGCCGAGGTAGTTCAATATTTTGGTGAAAATTACCTGAATAGAAATGTTATATTCAACTATAGTCCAGTAGATTGTAATGAAATAAAAATTTTGATATATAAACAGAAACCTCAGAACATGAAAGTTGATAATATATCAGCTAAAATGTTACAAATAGCGATAGAGTTTTGCAAACAGCCATTAACTCATAAACTATTCGTTAGAATTAGGCATAATTCCCACTATTTGGAAAATGTCTATTGGTAAGCCTATTCCAAAAACACAATCTCCATCTACTTATTCGGATTATAGAATAGTGAGTATGTTATGCGTTGCATCTAAGCTAGCAGAAACAGTAGTACACAGTCAATTAATACAGTTGTTAAATGACAACAATATTTTAGCACCCTTCCAGTCGGGATTTCGTAAACAGCATAGCACATCTACCATGCTCTTAGAGCTTGTAGATGACGTCTTGAAAGAACAAGATAATGATAATGTAACATTGTTGGCACTACATGACTTGTCAAAAGCATTTGACTGTGTTGATATTTCATGTCTCATTGCTATACTAAAATATATAGGACTATCAGAAAATTGTATCTTGTGGTTTGAATCATATTTATACAATAGAAAAATAATAATTTCAGTTAATCAGAACAATGTATCAGAACCAGAGCAAACAAAAGCCGGAGTACCACAGGGTTCCGTTCTAGGACCTACATTATTTACTATCTATATGTCTGACATAAAAACCTTAAATATCAATACAAAAATTCATGCATATGCCGATGATATTGAAATTTATTTACCGCTAAATAAATATAATATAGATGCACAGGTGTTACAATTCAATAGGGACTTGCTCACAGTCGCAGAATGGTGTGGGAATAGAGGGCTATTGTTAAATCCTGATAAGTGTGCATGCCTCTACCTTGGAACAGTTAATAGAGTACAAAACATAAAGAGTTTAAATTTTGAAATCAATATTGGGAATGAAATAATTCAAAATGTTGAGTCTTCTAAAGTCCTGGGCTGACGGAATCCCTTGTACTGTCAATCTTAAACTACGGAGACTGTGTATATGGTCCCTGTCCTACTCTAACAGACAAAAACCGTTTGCAAAACATTCAAAATTGCTGTATTAGATATATTAAAGATATTCCCAGAAGAGAACACATCACTCCTCACATTAGGTCATTAACAGGTCTATTCTGTAATTTTTTGGTTAAAAATAAACGCCCTGCTAAATTTTTAATTTTAACGGAATGCTAAAAATAATAACTCATTTTTCTATTCTGTATGCGACCATTTAACGGACCTGTTAAAGTCATAAGTTTTTAACGACCGCGCTTCTATTTGAGGTTATGATTACGATTATTTGAAGGCGGAAAAATAATTACTGAATATAAATGAGGAAATGGGTCGTCAAAAGAATCTCAAACTCATTGACAAACATAAATAAAGTGCCATTTACTGAATGATATTATACAAAATTTTATGAACCAAAAATAAAATACGGTGTTTTTGCCTCTTTAACGGTACCGTTAAATTTTAGTGGCAGGTCCAAAGTCGCCTCTAATTTTAAACGATGTTGGTTATTTAACCTTAAAAAAAGTGTACAGAATACCACTGACCTTTAACTTCATTTCGCTAATTATTTTAACAGTGACCTTGCCGTTAAAGCTTAACAAAAATGTTACAGAATAGACCTGTACATATGTTAAAACTAACAGAGAGACGCTTTATTCATTATGCTACATTAGTCTGTATGATACTAAGTAATAAAATTCCATTGTATTTATTATCAAAAATTGAGTTTAGGGAAATGGTGCACAATAGAGAACTTATAAATTTAAGTAACGCAACTATCCCACGGCATAACACTACAGCTTTCAAGTCTTCGTTTACATATTTAGCTTCCAACATAATTAACAATATATCAGTAAATATTAGAGGTAGGAGTAAAAATAATATAAAAAAACAGTTAAAATTTGAGTTACTACAAGGAAATAACTTCAATTTTAATATAATTATGTTTTAATGATAGGGTAAGATTGTAAAATCATTGAGAAATGTATCTTGTCCTTTCCGTTGCACAATAAAGTATTTTTTATATTTATTTATTTATTTTATATTTTAATTAAAAAATTAGATGACACATACCAAACCAGTGTGTATAGAATACAAACACACACAAACAGATACTTAAATTTCAATTCAAATCAAGATATTAGTGTTAAGAAGGGTGTTTGGTTTTGGTTTTTGGTTAAGTGTTTGTATGACAGGGCCAAAATTATTTCTTCAAATGATGTAATATTAAGAGACGAAAAGCAATTTATAAAAACTGTCTTATTAAATAATCAATATCCTAAGAGTTTTGTTGATAGTCAGTTATTGAACATTGGTGGTAGAGAGAATATACTATCACAACCTGAGGTATTTAAATCAATGGCAGTAATTCCATATCGGATAAATTACGAAAAATTGGGAATAGGTTTTCCGTAGGAACGGTTTTTCAAACGGGCTCCACGCTAAGATCGGTTTTATCAAAAACCAAACCTCTAAATATTGTTCAAAATTCAAAAAATTGTATTTATAGTGTTTCGTGTGAGTGCGGAAAACATTACGTAGGTGAATCATCGAGACCTTTCAACGTAAGGCTTGCTGAACTTATAAACGAGGATAGATGCATTTGAAATTATTCAATAGATTTTTGTACTAAATATAATTTAATGTCTCACGTCACTATGGAAACACATAAACAAAGAACTGTCATGGTTGACGGCCAAAAGTTTTGAGAACGGAAATAGATTCTCTTCCGGAACGTTAACTGACTATGGCTTTCATTTTCATTTTTTAGTTTATAACATTCTAGTTGATATATCTTTAGGTGTGAGACTTTTTGAAACAATCAAGTATTCAAGAACTCTCTGTCTGATCCCTTTGGCGCAGAGGTTTGTTCATAAAATTTTTTAAATATTTTTCAGTGGAAAAATACCCAACAAAAAGTAAGAAAATCTGAATATACCACCAATAAACAATTATAGATAATATGTGGAGAATTTAATTTGAGCGAAAAGAGAAAGTTTTCATTATTCATTCACCATGTAAATTTTCCAGCGTAAGTCTACCCATTTCTTCGCTGGCAGTAGCATCAACTATCTACCAAAGACTATTCTCCATCAAGTAGCTTTTTAGTTATAGCACCAAAGCCAACTCCACTACGTGGATGTGGAAGTAATAACAAGGAAAATATTGGATAAAAGAGAGATAAAGCTCGGAAACTAATTTGTTATTTTTTATATTCGGAGACAAGAAGGTGTGACCAGATATGTTATCCAAAGATAAGCAACACCTATGATGGTAATTTGTGTTTTATGCCAAAAAGGTGCACATGCTCTCTGAATCGCGTAGTGATATTTGTTAGGGGACTGTCGCCAATATTGAACTTCTAGAATTTTCCGATGTAACTTTAATGTAACTTGCCGCACATTTCGTTAAGAGCTTCGAGTGACATACTCAGTCTACTTGGTCAAAATAGTCGTCCATAATCGATGTTCGCGAAGATATAAAGCCTTAGCTTCTTTAGAAATTGAATACCATGTAAACATTAGTTTCATTATTAGATTCAACATTAGTCATTAGTTAAATTAATTCTTATAGCACATGATTCTTGAATATGCAACCACTGATTCTACGAGGTATAGGCTGACTATAGTTTATTGCCTACATAACTCCTGTGGGAAGTTGAGGACTATGAGAAGACTGAGTATTATGCGCAATAATTAAATGTTAATATAATGCAAATAATATCAATCTAATTAAGAAATATGACAGAGATGCATTATAAAGTGAAAAGCTAGGTTGATGAGTTATTCAAGTTTGTCAATATAATAACGTCTGCCTCTAGCTTATCAATAGATAGACCCGATGTATAAAGTTTGACAAGGATTAACTATTGTTTGGTAATTAATCTCCGCAAAAGTGCCAGTGACAACAAATTTAAGAGTCAATAGAGAGAGATACCTCACACAATGTCTACTCTTTACTGCAAATATTGCGATGAGTTTCATATTGTGTTTAATCGTGATTCAAATTTTAATCATTGATCTTATGCCTCTTTAAGTGGCTCATTTAAACACATTTCAAAGTAATTCTGAAAGACAATTAAATAATATTATGTACAAAATATGTGTTACACCTAATTGACGAAGACAAACAAGAGGATAAAAAGATTTGTTCATTGGCAAAAGCAGTATGTACAGATGGGTAGTTCCGGAAGACTTTGAAAGTACATTAAAAATTATTATTTATCTCAGTCTCAATTTCTTTCGGCACGCATTGGCACGCTTGATCATTCTCTGAATGATCCACTGGGTTCATAGATCGTACTTAGGAACAGGATAAGTGTTATTGGTTAGGATCTATTTCTAAAGTTAACTCGTTCAAGGGTTATTTTTCTAATGCCTCAGAAGCATTCCAATAACAAATGTTTTATTCTGCATAACTTACATGACGTTACCTTGTAACATATATTTAGAAAAATTGATGTATGGTACATCAAAATTTACTTGTAAATTTCAACTTGTAATTGAAATGAATACAAATGACCCCAATATACGAGCCTTTGGTTTGCATATCTACACGCCAGCATGCATTACTTCCCTCCTGAGTCTTCGATGTCTGTGTATCATAACATACTTTCGGAACACAGAAGACGCCTTTATTATGTTACTATCCCGACTTGAAAGTACGACAGCATATGGAGGAATGAACCTATACACGGGGAAACACTGGTCATCTTCTAGTTGAGCTGGTTTGTTGCAGGTAGAGTTAGAGCCTTTCTGTGTCCAAGGCCTAGATCCGTCTCATATGACATTCCTTTCTTACATAGCCTGCTTGCTATTTTCCTGGTTTACAGTGTCATTTCAGCATGCATGGAGTGAGTCCAAGAGGGCCCTCCATTGCAATCGTTAGAGTGGTACTGATTGTTCCTGTTAATCCTAGATAGGCTAGCCTTTGAACTTGACACAGACTAGCCCTAATTTTGAGTTTTCTTGGGAGCGTATGACATTGCATTACTGATAAAATTCTGAATAATATTAAAAATATCCACCTTTGTCAGAATATATATCCGTCGCGAAACTAGCCGCCTGATCACGGACAGGCTTCCGTCTCACACAATGTTTGGTGAGCATAAATATCCTGTGTCTGGAACGTTTCCGCCTTATTTTATGGAGTTCCTTGAACTCTCGGATAATTTTCTAACATAATCCTTTTGCAAAATGAAATTTAGTCAATTAAATAAAGTGTTGCCAAGAAGTAGCATTGGGCTTGACCGCAGTTAAGCGGTAAAACTTCTGTTATTTCGCCTGAGTTCGAAGCTCAGCTGCAGCAGATGGCAATGTCACAGGGAATGGTTGTTTGTTGATGTTTTTGTATGCGTGTCCGGATTTGGTGATATATAGCTATGGCTAAACTTCGCCAGGACGCTAATATAAATAAAGCATTAAAGAAATTGAATGCTGATTCAGTTAGTGTCAGTTGGAGTAAGAACACTATTGCTTTAAAAAAAATCGATCAGTAAATATGGTTAAGTTACTACACATTTCAATAAATGCTACAGAACATAATGTTTGTATCTAGATTAAATTGATCAGCTAAATGGTGAAATAAAATTTTACAGTATGTAATTCTACCTACCAAAATACTGGTAGTTAATAATATTTATTGTCATTGTACCAACATAAAATAATTCGGCCATATTCAGTTTTACTATATACTTGAAAATATGATACTAAGTAATGAACGACAGTATCACTTAAGTAAAACAATATTAAGAAAGCTGTCCCGAATAATGAGTGTTAGTGTTTTCTATCTCGTGAAAATTGAAAATAGGTTATCTAGACGCAAGGTGAATATTAATTACATTCTCTAGTCTTTCTATATTGCTAGTGAGAGACAAGTTTGATGGACAAAAATGTGAAATAATTTAAAATTTACTCTACAGTGACGGAGTACTAAATATGGGTATTCGACTTCATTTCAATCCTGAAACTGTGTCTGTTGGAAATTATAATTCGATAAGAGAGTAACTTAAATATTTTATTTAAATATGGTATACCAATGCTACTGACGCAAAGATGATTCAACTAATATGACTCAATATTAAAGCATACATTTCCATATATAAATGGTGATTCCGAAACTAACCTTTTTGACAAAATAGGTGGAAACTGATTTAAGGGGATACCTAGGAACTGCTAGAACTGCCATGCTTTATATAATGTTTAATGATATACTCATATCACTCTTCAACCAAAGAATAAATTATAACAGATGTAAGTAGTATAAAGGATAAAGAAATGGTATATTTATTCTTTACCCTCTGCATTAGCTGTGTAATGCGAAATATAACGTATGTTGGACAAAGGAAATGTTAAATCATAACCAGACTTAAGGAGCATATGACATGATAAAACTGATAAATCTGCTGTTGGTCAGCTTGCCCTTATCAACAATGATAGAATTGTTAATGGTAATTTAAGGAAAAATATTATAATGTGAAAATATAATATACTTGCTTTTGCAAGTTTTGAAATAATAAAAAAGATAAATAAAGAGAGGACATCGATAATTAACAATTCGCTTAATTTATTTTACTTAAAAAATTTGTACCATGGAAATATGAGTAAATAAAATTCTTAGACTAATGTTAATTATTCAACGTTCGATGGTCAAAAATTAAGTTATACATAAAACGTATTCCTAAAAAGGTTAAGCCTTATTAATTTTCTGTTAATGCCAGATTATTTAACGATTAGCGATAGTCATATAGAGCATGCTTTTCAGTATTTTGAAGTTTGTGAAATTTCCAATGTCACTCGTTGGATCGTTTTTCATGTCTCCTTTAGTAATTTATCGATTATTTTCCCTATATTAACCAAATTATGATATGGCTGTAGTAAAATATTTATTTAAAGCCAAAAAGCGAAAAATCAATTTATCAATTCAATACTGTTGCTCTAACTCATATTTATTATTATTAATAATAAAATATATTTATTCTCTAACACGCACGCATATCTATATCCGCCACAAACCGAGTGCGCTTGTTTTGGCAACCTCTAGCTGCTCCTGACTAGGTCGGTGCTATGAAAATAAAATCTGATTTTCTTTTTTTTTTTTTAATTAAATCGAATAAGCAAACATTCTGTAAAATTCCAACTTTTACAAAGCTCTTGCTAGACCTCATTTTCACGACAATAATGCAGCGATGCTAATGCGGCCTGATCTATCAGCTGGCTATAGTAGAGTTATGTACATTTTCCATGTAAACTACTTAAATATTAGATTTTACAAAACTGTTGCACCCCAAGGTTGCGAGCTCTCGGGCTATAACGAATATTCTTTATAAAAACGTTTGACTGTGTTAATCTAGAACGAAACAAGCGTTTTGTAATATTTTCATTCAGAAAATTTTCTATTGTTGATTCTCTACAATAAAAGCCAATAATATTTGTGTTTTATTGAATTAGATTGAAATATTCAAACGTTTTGAAAGCATAATCTTGATAAAAGCATGTTGTTTAATATTCATTCAACACAGATATACCGCCGAATTTAACTTATGGATCGAATTTATTTGTATGATTTATTATTCATTTTCACCAAGAATAATAATGAATTTTTCAAGTGGCATTTGGTAAATATTTGAAAAGGAATGGTTATAACGTTCCCTCGCTTACAGGAGGGAAAAAATCACCCTAAGAGATATCTTCGGATTTTTACGTTTTAAACTACGTAGATTAGTATAATTAGGGTCTTTCAACTCCGTCAATCTGTCTGTCTGTCTGTCTGTCGGTTTGTTGGCGCTCTATCTACAAAATAATTTAAGGGAGAACAGTGAAATTTGGTAGGTAGTTGACGCTACTGCCAACGAGGAAATGGGTAGCCTTTTTCTGGAAAATATACCGGGTGGACCACCTAAAGAGAACAAATAATGAAATGTGACAAGTCGTAATAATATTTGGCATATACTGTATGTCTCACCTTTCATGATTCCCATACCACAACTCTCTTATTAACAATGCGATTTTTAAAAACATTTGAGTGAAAGGTACTTACCCATCAGAAGATTGTGTAACGGTAAAATATTTCAAAATGCATCAGTGGGATTCGTAGTTATGAAGAAAAATGTACCTTACTTTTCAAAAAAAGATATTAGGGAAGGTTTTAACTGTAAAACAAGACCATAATCTTATTCGTTGTTATCAAAAACTCACTAAAACCGAATTTTAATAAGATAGTGTACTTGGTGTTCACGTAATAGGAAAATAAAACTTCCATGTTTAAACTACGAATTATTACTGTCATATCTTTATTTTCTCACGTAATTAGGAGTTAATTAAGCTGGAGGAAGACAGACTTTCCATTTAGAATTAAGCAAGTGACGTCAGTCAGTTTACTTAACAGTCAAAATACAAAAAATTCAGTTTTAGACTTTGATTCACGAACAATTCAATAAATAATAAAGTTTACATACATAACTAAACTACAGTTTGCTCAACATATCACGTGATTAATTCTAAATGGAACCACTGTCATCTTTCAGCTTAATTAACTCTTAACTACTTACTTAAATTCGACTTAGTGACTTTTTTATAAAGTTTAATTTGGGATGTTAAATCCTTAATTGCTTATTCTTCAGTAGCTCATAAACGAATAAGATTATGATATTGATTTACAGTTAAAACATTGCCTAATATCTAATTCGAAAAATCAGATTTACTTTTCTTCATAACGACGAATGCCGCTGGTAAATTTTTCAATAATTTATCCCGACACGATCTCCTGATAAGTAAGTACCTCCCACTCAAATTTTAAAAGGATCGCATTGTTAATAAATCTGTGATATAGGAGTCTTGAAAAGTGAGACATACTGTAGATAAGACAATTTTCACAACAAGGCAATATTATACTTTTAAAGAAAATATACAGGGTGGTCATCCTAATAAATAATTTAAGTATGGTGGAAATTAATGAAGGTATTTAGGCAAACCATCCATATTTGCCATTTTTATTTATTATTTATATTTTCTGACGGATGACCACTCTAGTTATTTTTTTATACCAAAATTTACCATGTTTTCTTTGTAGCAATAGTGATTATTGTTCTCCTATGTCGTTTCTTCATTAATAATTTTGTTGAGTAAACACCCTGTATAAATAAAGAGGGAAGTTCTGCCGATTTTAAGGTTGTGTTCTACCACTGAGTTTTGATTCTTTTAGGATTATGGCGTATTTATTTCTGCAGTGATAATTCAGTGTTTTCACAAATTTTAAAATCTCTTTGACTGTAAAGATAATACATAATTATGGTAAAAAAAAAACGAATTTTCCCAAGCAATCGATTTATTCCTTAAAATAAGCCCTTTTAAATTTGAATTAAAAATTTACCGCGAAAAACCGTACGTCACCGTATCCTGCACTGATGATATCCGAGGTTACATTGTTGGTAAACAAACATAGATCGTGTATTATAAATACACGTTATTTTTCAAAACCTTAACGATTTCTAATGGAAAGTAAGTGGTGTTTTGTGCCAGGACGCAAAAATACATCCAAGAACGCATCTGAAAAGGTTTTCGTGACAGTACTAAAACAAATACAACGACAAATGAAGTGACTTAAAACCGCTAGACGTGATCCACCTACAACAGCATCAGCATTTTTTTGCTGCGAGGATCATTTCAAAGTAAGTTGAGTAAGTAAAGTAAGTTTAAAACTTCATTAGCATGCATGAGTATTAGTCTAAAATAATGAATAAATAGCTACCTAACACTGTCTACATTACAAGTTTATGAGCAGCATCTATAGGTTATGTTTATATAATATCAACCTTCTATGTTATATTATATTGAACAACTATATATAATAATCATAATATAGGAATCAATAGACTACGTTAAAGTAATAATAGGTAAAAACAAAGAGAATAAAAAAATTTAGTTCACTTTTCTTCATAAATTCTGCAATCATGAACACATCCACTGCCGGCAAAGTTGCTGAAGTAGCTCTTACGAATCCTGTATTAGCCATTTCGAATTAAATCAGAGGTAAAAACGTACAAAAAGCCTTTAAAATGTTTTTGTACTGCGTACATGCGATACTACTGGTTGATGTAATCGATGACGTCACCAGTGTCACCACCAATAATGGCGTGTTTCGCGTAGCTGTTCAAATATTCAAATTTTACGTTATTTATTGGTTGAGATATTAATTTAATAGAGGACGGATTGCTTTTTAAATACAAGGAAATGCTTTAATACATTAAGTACTTCATTTTAATAATATCGAAAAAGCTAATTTGCATACAGTGAAAACACCTAAGTATTGGAAAATGTTATTTGGGTAAATAGAAGGATTACTCTCATACACTTAAACGTAATACTTAAGACATAAACAAGAAATTACCTTTCCAGGCGTATGCTGTTTATCCTACTTGTGATCACAGTAGCATAAATAATATATTATGTGTCAAAGAAAATATATTAAAATTTGGTGGTCATTCAATAGGAACCAGTAGAAATGGATC
This sequence comes from Stenurella melanura, assembly GCA_963583905.1. NCBI lineage: Eukaryota > Metazoa > Arthropoda > Insecta > Coleoptera > Cerambycidae > Stenurella > Stenurella melanura. Next base: position 204,774,317 of record OY757309.1, read on the forward strand.
ATTAAATTGCTGACAAGCAATATTTGTACAGAAGCTTAGACTTTGGAGACTATATTGAGATAAATTTTAGAATGTATCTCAATACATCCATTTAGTTTTATTTCCCTATCTTTAAAAGTTTAATAAATATATCTATTTGATAAAAAGTAGTCCATTATTTCCACGACAGATCAAGATGGATGGAAAAGATCTGTATACATCAGTTACTAGTAACCCCCTCTACACTATGGCATAGACAATGATATAGATTCTTATTGAGGGTAATTCTACCATGAGAGTACGGATAGATCTTTAATAAAAATATTTAGATATTTATTTGTTTAAATAATGGCTTTTAAATGAATTGTTGCAAAATTAGCAACGTTCTTCGTAAATAAATACATTTGTTTAAACTCTTAGCAATTGATTACTAAAAAGACCAAATACACTTCATAATTACACATACAATTATCCTTGTTCTTTAAATAACCAATCACAGTCTTCCTGATTTTACAAGCTTATAATACATTTGTTTCATTCTCTTATTTACTACTTATTTCGTTTTTCAGTTATACATATTTCTTGTCACAGAAGAGCTGTTTTATAGTAAAAAAAAGAAAAAACAAACTATTGTATATTGATTAACTTACAAACAGTAAAGAGTGTCTTTTTATTTATTTTCAAATAACTACAACTTTTTCCTAAAATAAAGACATCAAGCATTTATTCAAATAACTGAATCTGTGTAAATTTTCATGGTAGAGAAACAAACAAATTTATTACTTACAAAAACGCATTATGTAAAGTGTTATATAACTTAATATTTGAGGATATACCTTCACTAATAACCACGCAAAAGCTCACTGCTGCCTCTATTTTTCCGGCGGGTAAGTGATTTCCTTAAACAATTTTATTTTTATAAAGTATACGTTATCAACACTACATTACTACAAAATTAAAGTCAGATATATTTTTTATACAATTAAAAATTATTTTCTATGTACTGGTATTTCTTAGTCTTATTACTATGCTAATGTGATCAGAAGTGAGATCAACATGAAATTTAAGTGATTTTTTGGTTTTATATTAACATAATATTAAATAAACCACTATTGTTGCTATTCTGCCAAACAGCATAATTACTAAGTTGTAAATCCAGTATATTATCAAGGCAATTCAAATCTATAAACTATAAAGTTTGAAAATTTCTGGTCTTCTGGTGGCAGACCTCGCTCCCCCAAATAATTCTTTAACGTATATTTTGAGTTATGGCGGAGGTGCCGGCACCATGCTTAAAATTCTCAGTTGAAAAACGTTTGCAAAATATACGTTTAAAGATTGTTATTTCTAGAAAAAATCTAGGTAAATACCTCACTCATTTGAAATTTTAAATCACACGGAATATATAGGTAACAAAATTGCCACTATCTATAACTAAAAGAAAAACTGTGTAAAAATATTAATGAAATCTTTGCATTCTTTCGATAACCTGAATTCTGGTTATGTTGTGATTACATTTTCATGAAATCTGTCATTCTGTTTCTTGAAAATGCTTAGCCTTTGAAGAGTTTTTCGCCCTTATTCTGGAGCTCATCAGAAAGACATAAAGCCACTCATAAAGATGTTTTATGCAAAACCAAGACAATTTCTATGAATAAGTTGAAATAATTTTATTTGACATTGATTGATAAAAACAATCTCACATATCTATTAGCTAACTAGTATTGGAGCCTATATACTCTATGCATGTTTAAAATTGAATTATTATTTATTTGCTTACAATTGTATTGAAACATATTCTTTATAGGATTTTGCAAGCAGCAGAAAAAATATATATAACTAAAAGAAAAACTTTGTGTAAAAATATTAATGACATCTTTTCATTCTTTCGATAGCCTGAATTCTGGTTATGCTAGCAAATTAAAATCCTAAAATGAATTTGTCTAATTTCTTATTTGACAATTCTCATTCTAACACTATAGCATCCACACAGTCCCCTACGGCCATGCAAATTAAACTAGTATCTACATAACCCACTACGATCATGAAGATTTAGTTAAAATTAAATAAGAAATTAGACAAATTCATTTTAGGATTTTAATTTGCTAGCATAACCAGAATTCAGGTTATCGAAAGAATGCAAAGATTTCATTAATATTTTTACACAAAGTTTTTCTTTTAGTTATAGATAGTTATTTTTTCTGCTGTTTGCAATATCATATAAAGAATGTTTCAATACAATTATAAGCAAACAAATAATAACTCAATTTTAAATAATTGCCACTGACCATGAAAATACGTCTTCAACATTATTTTTCATAATATAATTGCTAAAAATAATTTAAAGTAAACACCCGTGCCCATGTGTAGCCAATACTGTATATATTAATGAATAATAAATAAAGCGACAGCAAAATTCGCCTGTTATTGCCTAGTAGATAGCGGGCCAAGAGAAGAAGCAAAATAAATCCTAACATTTTCCAAAAAATGCAAAAATCACCCCTATTTAAGGGTAGAAATATTTGAAAAATGCAGTATATAATGAATATTAAATAAATAAAACAACTGTTATTACTCAGATTTTATATTGTATGAATTTTTTACGGATTATACATTATTCTGTTTAGGAAATTGTCCTACAACCCTCCAACATATTGTAATAATTAAAATGCGAACCCCAGAAAACAAAAAATTAATAAGTCCTACCCACATGATAAAACCGTTATGGAATTTTCACTAGAATTATTGTTATTACTAGTCGAACCCATATCTACAGGGAAATTGTTGTTTTATTTTTTAAAATATTCATTATATACTGCCTTATTTAAATATTTTCTAAACTTAAATAGGGGGGTGACTTTTGCATTTTTTCAAAAAAGTAAAAAATATGCTCACCTTAAAATTTAGTTCAATTTGAGACCTATGGGATTTTTTTGGCTCTTTCCCTTGGCCCGCTAACTACTATGCAAAAACAGGAGAATTTTAGGCGTTTTTTGCGGTCACTCTTTACTTTTTCTTAGGTGAAGTAATTTAAACTAAACTATTTTATTATTACAGATAATATATAAATTGAAAATATTTATTTAAAATAAAATATTCACTTTATGGATATGATGACATTGGGTGTAGTATTGGAGAGAAAAATAGACTTAAAACCGATTAAACATGTATACATAGTATTTTATTAATTTAAAATTATGTATTTTACTTTTATCAACCTTTATTCTAAATAATTGTGAGTATACACACACAATTTATTTAATGCCGCCAATATTAAATTTAGTATACATATTAAAGTAAAAAAGGTCATGGTACTATGACATTTATAGTTTTATAGTTTAAATTATGTATACACTTTAAAATGGCTTCATTACCTTTAAAATTATCTGTCGATGGACGACATGTGAAAAAACACAAAATATTTAACTTTATAATATAATTTACTTCCTCCCTCTGGTTTGTTTTTATGCATGTCAAACTTATCAAAACTAAATCAAAGTTCACTTTTAAATTTCCCCTAACTACTCTATTGTGATAGGGTCATAGTGGCCTAACCTGGGGTTACCTGGGTATCTTGTCGTAGCTGTCCCAACTCGTAAGGCAGTTGTACGAAGAATACCTACTAGAAGAGGCCATATCTGGCACACTACGCGCACCAAGAGCGCCTCATATTCACAGCACACGGCGCTTCACGCCACTGAAGACCAAGTCGCGTCGAGGCGCTCCTGAAAAGCTAAAACTTCAAAACGTCCACGGCTGACGCTCCCTGGCCCCTCCCCTTGAGCACGCACCTTAATCTACTGGTGTAGGTCACAACAAACAAATAATTCCGTATTTGAATGAACATTTTAATGCGTAAGTATTAGGGCTTTTAGTTTGAATAACTACTGTTTCCGAATAGTCATTCAGTGTATGACCCAACGTTCTAACATTTCTTAACAACGTAACTATGAGCTTAAAACGATACCTATATATGTAAACGTGTTCATTTTCAATTCAAAGCTTCTATTGCTTATTGTGAAACTTTGCCACAAAACGTAATTCATTTTTAACCTATGCTATCGCATTAAGTTTCTTGATATAAGCATAGAATAATAAGTTCATTATTTCAGTCATCAAATAGTTATAAAATAACTCCCACAAACTGTTTTAACAATTACCGTATAAAAAAATATTTGATTAGAAATCCCTTTCATAACACATTGATTATTAGCCAGAGTATGGTAGGCATTGCTGCCACTTTCGGATATCCAATCTGGATATTTTTATATACTGCTGGACCGGCTACATACGCCGCACAGTGTGGCAGAATGGTCAAAATTCGCTCTAAGGTTCAATTTTGGAGTTATCGACTTTTTTGAAATACTCGGAAAGGAGCCTGGAATAGTGAACCACTAAGGTTTTTTTTCCATCTATGATCATCTCCTCACCAATTCTTCTTCTGTGTGTATATCCTTGATATTTCTTTATTGTATCTCGTCTTTTGCTTTGCCATTCTTTGCCAGTGTGTATAATCTTTTCCTCATTCATAATCTTCTCGATTATTGTTATCCATGCGTAGCATGTCCTCCCTATTTTCAGTTTGTTGCTGTTCAGTCCTAGCGCTTTCTTTAATAGGTGTGTCATTTCTCAGCTTTGGACATGTTCCTATTGTTTCATTTCGTATGATTCTATTCTTTAAATTATTTTTTACACTACTATAGAAGAGAAGGAAACATTTTGTTGCTCAAACTTAAAATTTCCACGTTTCATGACATTCTAAGCCTATTTCAGAAGAAAAAAAATTTGAAAATTCTCTTACTAACATTTTTCAAAACTTTCAAAAATAAAGAATTTTTTTAACCACTACTGATACTTCCACTCCACTACGTGAATGTGGAATTGAAAATGTGACAGATGGCAATAATATTTGGCACATGCAACTATTATTCTTTTATTGAAAAATGTGCATGGTGATCATCCCAAGAAATAATTCAGCCATGGTGGACATTTGTAAAGGTATTTGCGCAAGCCTTCCATATTAGGCACCTGTTATTTAGTATTGAATTTTTGCTGCTGGATGAGCACTCTATATTTTTTTAACAAAAGTTATTAGGTCTTCTTTGTAATAATAGTTATAACTATATTCCGATTATTATTCTCAATGTTTCATGACATTCTAAGCCTATTCCAAAAAATGTTTAATAGGTGTGTCGTGTCTCGCCTTTGGACATGTTCCCATTGTTTCATTTCGTATGATTCTATTCTTTTAATTATTTTTTCCATCTCGTAACGCTGACGTTTTCTGTCGTTGTTGTGGTTTTTCTATTTTTGCAAACTGTTGGGCAATATCATTATCGGCTCTTCTCAGACTTGTCGCGTATAATTTTTAGTCAGACTCCATGGTACCTTATTTTCCTCAGTTTAAGTTAATAGAGCTCTTGTGACTCCTTAGACCATGTTGATTCTTTTCTTTACTATTCCCTCCTTTTCAGTTGATTCGTTAGATATGTTCGTAGTTCTCAGGGTGTAGTCGCCTATTTTCTATTCTTCCCCACTGGCTGGACTCGTTTTACTCAATGGGCCTCGCGCCATTATGAGGCTCTTCTTGAAATTTAGTATTGTAATGACATCTGATTAAGATGATTCCGTTGAAGGGATGAGGAAGGGTATAAATTGGGGAAAATAAGAAGAGCAACTTAATAAGAGTATAAAAACTTCATTTTTGCCTCAATTTTTTTTATGATATCTGCCTCAAATGTTATCAAAATTTTATGACCAACTATTTCTACGTACTAGAGTTCTAATACAGTTAAGATGTTTTTCTTTAAAGAGATTGATTGATTAATTGATTGATTGATTGATTTGCCAGCGTAAGGTGGGCATTGCTGCCAATTCCGGTGCAGGGAGATTTGTTCCACCACGCAGCCCGATCGCCCACCGATCATCCCACCGTGTGCCAGAACAAACCCCCAGTGCTTTTATATACCGCCGGACCAGCTGCATACGCTGGATTGGACATTGGACATGCTTGTTGTCAGCAGCGAGAGCCGCATGACGCATGGGGTAGGAGTATAGGATGGAGCGTGTAGGTGTTTGTGAGATGTTTCTTCTTGTTTTCCTTCTGTCTTCATCGGATGGAAAGTGTAGGCGTTTGTGAGATGCTTCTTTTAGGTTTTCGTGCTTCTTTTTACTTTCAGGTTTTTGTGATATGCTTCTTCTTAGTTTCTGTCTGTGATCATCTTCTCTCCTATTCTACTTCTGAGTTTTCTGAATGGAAAATCTGGATGTGGAGGTAGTGAATCCTTAGGCAGCGGTTTTTTACTGAACTCGCATAGGTTAACATAAACACTATTCCAAACTTATAGCATTCTGAGTTGTAAAAGTGTCCAGCCAAGCTACGAAATCTTGTCAACAAGTGAATCTCTTTATTTTCTTTCTTTTATTTTAATGCAGCTGTACGACGAAGATAGAGACGTACAGCACTGTCGAATGTTTGGCGCTTTCGGAAGAAGTGCCTTTCCACCACGGTTTCTTCAGCGATTGAATACCTGCACGTTTAACTTGAAACGCTGTAAAATCCGTCAGAGTTACGAAGTAAATGAACGTAAACAATTTTATAGAAAATTAAATTTCCTATGAAAATGTCAGTGGTAGCATATATCTATCTTAACTTTTGACGAGAAGATGGTTGAAAGTCGCGCACTGGACAACTGTAAATTTTGTATTCAACTTTCAATCACTCTCACGCCTAAAGTATTGAAGATAGACAGATGCCATCAGTGACTTTTTTATAGATAATTTAATTCTTCATAAAATTGTGTATGTCCATTTTTTTCATATCTCTAACGGTATTGGTAGCGTTTCGAGTCAAAAGTTCCGGCGTCCAATTTTACTCGTGTTTTTTTTTTGCACAATGGCCGGCAATTTAGATAATAATATTAATAATGTACCATTTTAACATTGGAAATGTTTATGTTTTCGTATATGGGGTAGAGTTACCAGTTTTTGTTCAAGGTCAAAAGACAGCGGTGCCGCGGCACAGTAGAGAGAACACCAGTAGGCTCACTTACTCTTGAGATTTGTTGTAATCGATTTTATTTTTTATGAATCCACTGCGCATCCGATATTTGTACGCTCATCTACATATACACTGCTCGAGCTAGAAAATGCTAATAAACTGGCCAACACTTACGATATCACTAAATTATTTTTGTTCGAAGAAATCCTTGGCAGATGATTTATTATACACTGGAGGTCAAATTACCAGTTTTCATTTAAGGTGGAAATACAGCGGTGTCGCGGTGGAGTGAGACTGCGTATATGCAACGGCTGATATACGCAAATGTAATATGTGTTGCATATATCACAGGGGTTAAGTCACCAGTTTTCAATTAAGGTGGAAATACTGCGGTGTAGTGGATCGTGCTATTTCCGGACAAGACGAAGCCGAGTCCGAAAAAAGTTGAAAATGTTGAAAAACCTTATGTTTTATGTATGGTGTTATCATTTCCAATGTCCCGATGAGTGCAAGGATTGCGAAATCTGTGAATTTTTTTTGAAAGCAAGTGTACATGTCTGTTGTTCAATTAGATTTAACTAACAAGAAGTATTCAATAAGACTTCAGGAAATCCAATTTAATCAGCACGAGAATTTACTTAAGTGTCCGCAATTATTTGTAGCCTGGGTGGAAACGCAAAATTCTAATATTTTAAGTTCTTGTCGAATAAAAGAACGTCATATTTTTATTAGATCGAACGCTTCTATGTTTTACGACTTGAAGTGGTATAAGTTTCGTATGGTCTATAGTGACAAGTTTTTAATATAAACTGAACTCTTATTTTACGGAAACGTGAATATCAGTACAAAAAATAATTCTATGACACGAAGAAGCTGTTTTCCTTTCATTATTCTTAATTTTCTGGAGCAATTTATTACATATTGCAGAGCTTTTACTATTATGTGACATTAAATTACAAACCACCAGAGGTCACCGACCTAATCGTTTACGATTATAGGATATTGTTTAAAGTATATGGATAAAGCAGTTTCGTGTACCGTGTAAAATTGGCAATACCTATAATTGAGATTAATTTTCCTGTTGTTAAATTTCATGCAACACGAATGTTAATGAACTAGTGTGGGATCAATAACGAATTCTTTTCATTCGAATTCGTACATAAGCGAGTGTAGCCTTGGCTAGAAAGCAAAATCTGGCTGACCCATTGTGTTCATTTGCCTGGCCTAAGAGTTACGTGCAAAAATTAAATCCACTTCGTTGAGGGAAAAAATTAACCGTAATTAATGTCGCGGCAAATTTTAGCAAGGGAAATTAATTTATCCTTTTATATATAAAGTGAAAATTCATCTTCAGAGCAACAACAATACCAAGCTTCATTATAAACCCGCAGAGAGGTAAGTAAGTGAGTAGGTAAACGTGTGAAACAGAGCACCTTCCAGAATTTCCTGAAACAATGTAGAATATCAGAGCTAAATACTACGGATGATGTTCTTGAAGCATGACTTAAATTATTAGTGTTAGAGAATAAGTATTTGTTATACTCGCAGTAGCAAACTAGATATAAAAATTATGCTCGTCGTCGAATTGTACTTTCTATATAATTGATGAATAGTCTGCACTAAGCATACTCTTCCCAGTTTCTTTAAATAACTTAATTTTGAAGTATAATTCCTATCATTTTTTATTTTAATCATCTTCAGATTATGTCATCTTTATTGGCAAGACGCTAGCAGTATACTACACAATATTCTTGTGTTTATAGAATATCATCATAGGCTACATCAGTCTTCTACATATTGTTTGACTTAAAATGTTACATAACTTATTTAAAAGTAATCCGAATACAATTATTTCAAAATAATGCTCTCTATAAACGGCTTTTACAGGTTTAGGACTTTGCCGATCAAATGTAATATACTCTTCGTTTCTATATGTATGAGGAGTATAATATATGAAATTAAATTGGGGAGGTTAATTGTATAAGAGTTAGTCTGTTCCACCCAGCAATTCTTTTAATGTTAGGATATCGGTTTCGCTATCAAAAACTATACATCATATTTTCAAGGAATAGGAACTGAATTATAAAAATTTATCAACCTCTCGTTATATTATTTATTTTATAAAACAAACTTTCAACAAATATACAGGGTGGTCTGCCCAAAACCATGCAGTCGTCTCTTATGATTTTTTAAACGAAAGAGAAAATGGACCCGTTAATTTTTGTTTCCGGAGAACACACTGCTTTTATCTATCCAATTTCACTTTGCAATAGGTATTTACTACCATGTATTTATTAAATACGGTATATAACAAACATTGAATTCTAATGTTAAATAATGTCTGTAAAAGCTTAAATTAGCATTCAGCTCGACGTCCACAACCAAATACCATACAGTATGACGTAAACTGATAAAATAATTAAGAACGTTTAAATTTTTATACAGGGTGTAATCAGTTTCATGTCATTAAAAAAACTGGTAGTGGGGACCGACTAGACAAACAAAAAAGTGCAAAGGCCTTGGATCATCGACCGCCTTTGATGGACCGCCTCAACCGAACTGAGACAATTATAAAGAGGTAAATAATTCGTTATCTTTTCCTGCACAACTGCAAGCAAATAATGGCCGTAGAAGTTTAAACAGAGCATTTATTTACATCTGTGTCTTTTAATTTGGAACAAAATATTGGATTAAAGCTTACCACCTAAGTAAATTATTCGAATTCTGCCTCTGCATCAATTCTCTACGTCGAATTAAGGACATACGTACTCCGTTCAACACTACACAATAAACTATCAACTAACGTTGTCAATAAAGAAAAATAAAAGAACAACTTGGTCCAAAATCCAAAACGGAATACAAAAAGAACGAACAAGTAAGTTGTGTCTGTACGTAATCAAGAATTTAACGACTTGAACGGTAAAGTCAATAAAATAAATCTTCGCTATAAATACACAGCGATCCGAAATTCAAAAATAACAAAAACAACGAACGTGGACGTGTGTACATAACGAAACACCCACAGAAACTAAAATATTGTACAAGGGAGAGTCAGAGTACAGTTTTCTTCAGATCAGATCTACTAAACACTCAGAAAACGTCGACGTCTTTCATCTTATTTACCGCACCGCTAAAGACATTTTATAGCTATCTACACAAATATTGAGTATCATAGGCAAAGACACGCGCGACGATCTAAACCTACCTCAATATTCCAGCAGTTCTCAAAAGATTTTATTGAAAATTTGCGAAATTTTTGTTTATTTTTTTTTTCTCCAAAACTATGAGCTTGAGACCCCATGTTATATAAGGTTTTTTTGTTTGTCTTGTCGTCCCCTACCACCAGTTTTTTTTAATGATATGAAACTAATTACACTCTGTATATGTTAAATATGTCCTATATACATGGTGTCCCAGAATTGAGTGCTTCCTAAGTTCATATTGGGCACGTATAACCCAACTTACCTTAGTCCAAAAATGCATCCCTGGGGAAGTACATTCTTTTAAAGTGAGAAAGAAAAAAAACATTTTTTTCCAATAATTCCCGTTATATTGAAGATAAATCTTTCAAATTTGCATGGAACCTGTATCTCTATAAGTACTCTATGTAAACTTGATAACAACTAAATAGAAATAGAGCTCCCATTAAAATTTGAAAATTTCTTCAATATAACGGAAATTATTAGAAAAAACATTTCTTTTCTGTCTCACTTCGAGAGGATGTACTTCCTCAGGGATGCATTTTTGGACAAAGGTAAGTTGGGTTGGGTTCCAGGATTAACAAATTAAAAATTACTTTTATTAGCGAAGAGCCTACTCTTAGACAATTGACCAATACTAGATCACAACCCAGCTGGTTGTGTCACATTATTAAGTGGAAAAATATTGAAACTATGTCAAACAACATATCGTGCATAAAAATTATAAATAAAGCGATATTATGATCGAATGACAAACACAAATAAATATTTCTATATTTATGTAAAACATCTGGGTCAAATTCAAAAGATTTCACGATAAATACTTGCTTATTGCTTTATCTATACCAAGTTTCTGCCATTTCCACTCTATTGTATGCTCATTCAAGTATGTAAAGTAGGGTGACTGGGTAGTGAATAAAAGGTTTATATAAGTATTTATAGTACAGGAATATTATTACTTGCGGCCTTTCGTTAACGCTGAAAATGGAATATTTTCCTCTTTTAGTAGCTTGTACCGAAGGAATAATATAAGCTCATCCGTCATTATTTAAAGGATCTTAAAAAAATCCAAGCATAAAGATAACTTCGTGTACATGTAAAATATATTTTGATAAATTAATTGCAGCTAATATAAGAAAAGTAAAGTTTCCCTTTTTAAAAATGTAGTAATTAAATTTGTATACACTTAATTCAAATATAAGAATTAGTAGTATAAAAGAAACAGAATGCAACGGGACAAGCAACGCTATAAGAAATAATATGTCTGAAACGCTTTTATAAAAATTGCTCGACCAACTCTAAAGTGAAATGTCACTTTAGTCTAAGTGCAGACAATTTATTGGTCAAAAAAATTTCGGAATGTTCAGAAATGATTCAATTTTTGATTTCTAGAACTGTTATTGCCAGAGATCGGGAATTTTATCTCGGTGACGTAAGTCAGGGTTAGCTCTGCCGGTGCGGATAGATTTTTATGAAAGTACGATATAATTTATCTTGCCTTGTACTTTTTTAAGGGAATTCTGTAATATCTAAAGTTAATATGGTCAGTTTATTATAAACACTCACTCGAAGAGGATGTATTGGGGGATGTAACAACTAACTAAAACAAACACATGTATTTTTCACTACCTTAAAGAAACACACACATATATAATTTTTCACGACATATAACGAATATAAAAAACCGCTGCCTAAGGAATCACTACTTCCACATCCAGATTCTTCATCCAAGTCACTTTAAAGGAAATATCTTGACTATATTTGCACTCTAGTATGTGAAAATTATTGGTCATAGAATTTTAATAATATTTGGGGCAGATGTCATAGAAAAGTTTGAGGGGTTGGTTTTTACCATATTCGTTAAAACTGAAGTTTCCTAGTTTACCCTACTTATTTTCCACTATTCGCAATCTACCACCTCCCACCCCTTCAATGGAGCCATCTCAATCGGATGTAACTACAATACATACGTGTATTAACTTTCAAGTGAATATCTCAATTTGATGTTATCAATCCCATTAATAATGAAGCGGAGGTGGTGGAGTTTGAAAAATATTAGAAAGAAATCTGAGGCCTTGGTTTCTAGTATATACACCGAATCCTAAATTTCTGTACTCTTACCAGCTTGATTTACTTATTTTTTCCTACTCCTATTAACCCCAACCCTTCTACGGAATCATCCCAAAATATAATCTAGTTCCAGATGTCGTTATAATACATACGTCTACCAAATTACAAGTGAATATCTCAATTTTATTTTATCAAACCCCTTAATAATGTAGTAAGGGTAGTGGAAGTGTTGAAAAATAGTATCAAAAAATCTGAGGCCTTGGCATCTAGGACATACACCTAATTTCAGGTTGCAGTACTCTTACCAGCTTGCTTTACTTATTTTTCCCTATTTACCTCTACTTACTCCCACTCCTTCAACGCAATCATGTCAAAATATAATCTAGTTTCAGATATATCTATAATACATAAATGTACCAAATTTCAAGTGAAAATTTAAATTTAATTTTATAAACTCTTTTAATAAGGGAGTGGGGGTGGTGGGGAGATGGAAAATACTAATTAAAAACCTGAGACCTTCGCTACTAGTATATACACCAAATTCCAAATTTCTGTACTTTTACCAGCTTGCTTTACTTATTTTCCCCTATATACCCCTATTTAAGCCCCAACGCTTTAATGGAATCATCTCAAAATATAATCTAGTTCCAGATGTCGTTATAATTCATACGTGTACCAAATTTCAAATGACTATCTCAATTTTAATTTATCAACCTTTTCATATTGGAGTAGGGGTGGTGGGGGGCTGAAATATATTATTAAAAAATCTGAAGCCTTGGCTTCTAGTACATACACCGAATTTCGAGTTTCTGTACTGATACCAGCTTGTTTTACTTATTTCCCCCTATTTACCCCTAAACAACTCCTAAACCCTTCAACGGAATCATCTCAAAATACAATCTAGTTCCAGATGTCGTTTTAATTCATACGTGTACCAAATTTCAAATGAATATCTCAATTTTATTTTATCAACCCTTTTAATAATGAAATAGGGGTGGTGGGGGTTGAAAAACATTATAAATAATCTGAGACCTTGGCTTCTAGTACATACACCGAATTTCAAGTTTCTGTAGTCTTACCAGCTGGCTTTACTTATTTTCCCTTATTTACCCCTATTTAACCCCCAACCCTTCAACGGAATCATCTCAAATTATAATCTAGTTCCAGGTGTCGTTATAATACATACGTGTACCAAATTTCAAATGAATATCTCAATTTTATTTTATCAACCCTTTTCATATTGGAGTAGGAGTGGGGTGGTGGGGGTTGAAAAATATTATACAAAAATCTGACGCTTTGGCTTCCAGTACATACACCGAATTTCATGTTTCTGTACGCTTACCAACTTGTTTTACTTATATTCTCCTATTTACCCCAAATTAACCCCCAACCCTTCAACGGAATCATCTCAAAATATAATCTAATTCCAGACGTCGTTATAATACATACGTGTATGAAATTTCAAATGAATATCTTAACTTTATTTTATCAACCCCATTAATGGGGTAGGGGTGGTGGGGGGTTGAAAAATATTATAAAAAAATCTGAGTCCTTAACTTCTAGTACATACACCGAATTTCAAGTTTCTGTACTCTTACAAGCTTGCTTTACTTATTTTCCCATATTTACCCCTATTTAACCCCCAACCCATCACCGGATATCCTCAAAAAACAATCCATTTCCAGATCTCGTTATAATATATATGTGTACAAAATTTCAAGTCAATATCTTAAACCGTTCCGGAGAAAACGTGCGGACAAAAAAAGTTACAGACAGACAGACCGACAGACCGACAGACAGAAAAATTTTTTTCGCTCAAATTTAAAATCTCGACGTTTCATGACATTCTAAACCTATTTCTCGAATAAAAATTTTTGAAAATTTTTTTGCGATTACTATACTTCCAATCCACTACGTGGATGTGGAAGTAACTAGATTATTAATATTCGTTCTAAATGTTCTGAAGTTAAACTTATATGCCTGTCATAAAAAATTCATTTATAATGAGAAAAAGACCGTTCAACGTCAACAGATCTCATCAGGCGTACTTAAAATATGCAAAATTTCTTAGTCGCCCTATTGACGCCTGGTGTAGAAAAGTGTATTCACTGCCTTCACTATAATGCGACAATTTGGCGATCAAGTGTCCACGCACTGAACAGTTTTCTTCCAATGCACCCACTAAAACATTCGCTACATTTAGCTCAGAAGAAATTTTTTGTCTAACATTATCACACAAATATTTCCTTCTGAGTGTCGTTTCCGACAGCACCCGAACATTGTTATATTTGCCACTAATACACTTTTCCAAAAATTGTCTAAAAAGTGGATTATCTAGTTTTGACCACGGTATGTTACATCCCGCCACGATATGTTACATCCCGCCACCACTAAATCTAAATTAAAACTACGTTGACTGTCATTATCGGTAGAGCCACTAGCACTAATATACTTTTGTGAGGAAATATGTCTATTAACATTAGATGTTCAAGAAATTGTTTTCTTGCATCTACTACGATAAAGATATATTTCATCAAGTTGCAGGGAAATCACGAATCCACAAGTCTATTGCAGCCTGAGAAGCACTAGACATTTTTGTATAACGCCTACTCTGTATATTTCAGGCTAGGTTTGTACATACATATGGCTAGATTTATACTACAGTTGCAAAACTGCGATATGGGATGGTTTACCCTTTTCCTTTATTGAATGTTGACGTAAATGCCAACAATGAGCAACATGCATGAATTTTAGAAATACAATAATTCATAATTTTTTCATTATATATGTTATATACGTTGAGAAAGTAATGAAGAAAAGGTATAAAAAAAAATGTGTAGTCTAAATAAATGACTTTGAAATTCAAAATTTTATGGGAACATATCCACGTAACTGAAAACGTCATTCAGCATAATGCCTAATGGTCGTCTATCTGCAAAGCGTTAAATCGTAATTTTGTGTTTTGTAAATGTGTATTGACAATTGCTGTATTGATGATTGACAATTTGCCCGTTGTTGGTGTGTTTATGATGACAAACTTTTTTGCTACTAACGCTGATTTTATTAGTGCAGAAATTAGAGGTACTAAAGCAACAAGGTATGTGTCATTCATTATTCTAAACATTAATTCAATTGTGCCCATTTTTATCCTTTTACTGTAGTTAAATATAACAAACTATTTACGTACCTAACCTCAAAGGCAATGTTTTAATGTTATATTAGTTAATATTTTTCATCTTAGAATGCTTTACTTTTTTATATAATAAATACCTCCCGTCACTTACTAAGTACATACTTATAGGTAGGTAGGTACATTAATAGTAAATAACTGTTGACATACATAGATATATATAAATATATAACTGTATAATATGTAGAATGTCGAGAAGTTACATTATTCCCACCGTTCTTATACATTTATGCACTTTAATTCAAGGTTCCTATTAACCGAAGTTAGTAAACTTTTGTATTCCTATAAATAGGAAAGTGACCAAATTCACCATGATATGTAAACAGATTGTCACAATAATATTAGGGTTAGGTACATATTTTCATAATATTATTATAAAATAATTAGTTTTAATGGGTAAATTTATATCAAAATGATCCTGGCAGCAATATAATCTTGAAAATGACGATAATTCTGCATTTCGGTCGTCTCGTCTCATAGCTCTGCACCATTTCTTCCTAACTTTATCGCGTCTAGGCACATTAAAAAACAACTTTTCTGGAGTTTTTATTGTAGTATTTGTACATTTGGGCACAATACGATATTTATAGCTACTTTTCTTTGTATTTTCCATAACACAACATAAATAATGTGTACACATTCCCAATCACAATACGTTTTCGGTCGATGCGATGTGCCCGCTGACGTCACACACAAGTAGCGCGGAAACTTCTCCATTTAACCTTTAATTACAACTTTTTAACCTTTAATTACAACATTAAAAAAAATAAAATACTGGAAAAATAATGTTTTTTAGTGATCTATTCATCTGTGATGTTTAAAAAAATTATGCATTTTGCTCATTGCCACAGTGTAGGTAAACAGCGATTTTGAAATGTTTCACAATCTAGGCGGCGTCGTATAATTAAAGGAGATAAAACCCGCATAAGTAAAAAACATAAAAGTAACTCCGTACACTGGAATTTAATGTCGACAGTCGGTCAGAGTCGAATGCTTTTAACACTGCAAATATAAAAAATCAACGATGTTTTTAGGTAACAGTCAGTACGTTTCACAAATGTAGATTCCGGATAAAAGTAAGTTATACCTATTAACATTTTAATGAAATAAAATTCACGTTATCACGTGATGCATATGGTACATGGCAGTTTTATTCCATTAATCCTTAACTTTGTTATGTATGATTTAACATTATATAAAAACGATCTATTCTATTGTGAAAAATGTTTTATGAAGCTAGCAGTTAATTGAATTTCATATTTAATTATTGTGAAAATAAACAAATTATATAATATAATAATAACATAATTTTCTTTTACGTATGTTCATCTTAAAAAGTTGAGTACGACTTTTCGAAACATCTATATTATATATTTACGTTTAGTACATTTGTTACAATAAAATATGTTTCAAACATATTTGAAACTTCTAAGGTCTTATACTCTGTTAGTTCATAATATCCCACTACATTCAATGCCATGTCCAATAAAGACGATAGACAATCAAGCAAGTCTTGTATTACTGTTTAATGCCACAGATAAGATAAACAGAACGTGCATGTTCCTGACTGATGGCAAATATTGAAATAGCCGTTAACCATTTACGTAAACATCTTGTGAACACAGATATAAAGAAACGCCCCTAGGTTGATTGCGAATTGCAATTTTGTGTAATGTCAACATTTACATTTTTAAAAAAACATGCGTAACTTCAGGACCGAAAAACTTCAACGGGGAGGTTTTCGATGTGTTCATTTATAATTTATATTTTAATATATTTTGCGCTCTTGGAATTCGCGAAAATATAATCACAATATTTACTAAATGTACAGTGTAAACTTAAGAGAGTTGCAGTAAAAGAGAACTTCGTAAAATATGCAAAGAAATACAAGAGATTTCTAGAAGTGTTTATAATGGGGTATTGTTATATTAATAGAAAATGAAGTGCACGTTCTAAGAAAGTCATTATATACTGAATGGTTCAGAGGAGTTTTATTTAATTATAGCTAGGAAACACTGAGCAAATAATTTCCCAGCGTTTCTTAGATTTTTGTACTTTATTCTGAAGTTCTGATTACCTACTTCAGCGCATTTTTGGCAAATTTGGATGAGTTGAATGTTGTCATTTGAATTTAAACACCTTTAATGATGCATAGAATCGTAGAAATACCGAATTATCCGTATGAAAAAAGGTTTCTTTAAAGGATACTGTCAATCGCGTCAGTTATGATATAGTGATGGTAGTAAGAGATAGTCTGGGGAAGGTAAATATGAGCGATCAAAAATTAAATATTTATCTACAAGGTCCACCACTTAAAACTCCCAAGATACGTAACTTCCCTATTTTTTAAGCTACGACCATGTTCGGCACATCAAATTGTAGATATTTTTATGGCCTTTAAGTATGCATACAGACTGATTTTAAAAAAAATGAAAAAATGATTACGAAATGAAACTTAATTTCCTTGAAAATTTTTTCCCTCGCCCTCTACATGAACTGTCTAATGTTTTCCGATAAAGGTTTTAATTAGCTCCAATTTATGTTATTACGTCATATTCGATATTCTCTTCCATTTTAGAGAACAAAATTAAAAACTCTAAACTGAATTCTCTTAAAATAAATTTGAAAATAATGTAGATAATAATTTTAAGCTTTATTTGTAAGACGCATATAATAAACAATATTTAAAGTAACAAAACAGCAACAGCAAATAATAGTAAACAATTTTTTTTCTCTTTTGTGATATCACTTGATGAACCCAAATAAATGCATTTCGTACAAATAAAATTTGGTTGCTCTTCTATTGACTCTGCAGATATTTAAATAAAAATTTTATAATCATGATTCAGTTTCATTACTTTTATTCATTTTATTTTATTCTTTTGACTTTTAAGTTGTTCAGATTTAATAAATCAACCATAGCTTTGTTATTAGTAATATTCCACATTTTCAAAGGTAGCCATGGAAGTTTTAATAAAAACACATTTAAAAATATTATAAGCTGGTAAACTTATTTTTATTAAAAATTAAAAATATTGTGCAAAAGGATTAAAAAAAAACAAAATAACTTTTAATAATTATTAATTATGTTAACAAGAATACCAAAAATAAAACAATGTTGATTTTGCATTAAACACTAATATTTTCTTAAAAAAAATTATCAAGTAAAGAGGGAATTAAAAGTTTTTTACAAATATTGTTCAAAATTTTGCCTATTAACGTGAATGCAGAAGTTAAATCTTTTTATTACTTCACCATTCACTATACGTAATAAAGTATTCCGTCGAATAGAATTACATCCATTTCTTATTCTATTTTTTAAATCCTCAATGTTCTGAGGTTGGGTGTTATACACAAATTCCTTAAGGTGACCCCACAAAAAGAAATCCAGCGGATTTAAATCTGGTGATTTAGCTGGCCATCGCACAGGTCTGATATTGCCTATCCACTGGTTTCCAAGAATCGTGTTTATATAATTAGAAACAATATGTGGAGGATCTCCATCTTGATGGAACCAGATACTTCTAACTTACAGGGGAAATTCTTCTAAATAATTAGGTAAGTCATTTCGTAAAAAATCTAAGTACATTTCGCTATTTAAATTATTTTCAAAAAAATTTATTTGCCACCAAGCATACCTATCCATACATTGACTTTATATTTTACTTGAAAATTTCTTTCTTGCGTCCATCTAGGATTCCTATCACTTCAATAGTGCATATTGTGCCTGTTTACACTTCCGCTTTCGTTGGATGTCGCCTCATTGCGCCAAAAAATTTTATAAAGGAAATTGTATCTTTCATCATAGCGCTGATTACTGATATTGAGATTTATGGATTCTCATTAACGGCAGCGACAACTTCATTTATATTAATATCATTCGTCGCCGATCTACTTCTGTTTCTCTTTGGTTTGGTAAAAGAACCATATCTTTTAAGACCATCAACTATTAATTTTATGGTTTTATGGTCAGGACAGCGCCTACCAGGAAACCGTTAAGAACAGACTGTGCAAGCTTTTCTAGCATTACGTTTATATTCTCCATAAATCATAAAAACTCTGTTTTTTCCAAAGTTGAAAATTGTTAGTAGATTGACGAGAGAATTAATGTTGAACAGAGAATACCTAGGGTTGGTCCACCAGTTATAGCCACTATAAGGCAAATCTCAAATATACTGTTTTATCTAATATATTACCATGATTTATTTATTACAGTGTAAGTGTGAATGAGACAGCTTGTACATTAATATATTCAAACTTATAGGCTAGAAAGAAATAAAGATATACGTTGTGCTATGAAAAAATAATTCTGACCAGAAATACAAGTTTTACCAGTTTTAGCCACAATTTAACCATTTTTAGTCAACTCCATTCTCTATTTATAGCCACCCCGTAATTAAAACACCATCATTCTGAAAATGTTTATTTCATGTACCTCGAACATATTATATGTACGTAATCGTTTAAACAGTATAAACAATTAAATATAATTGTCCATTTGCGGAACAGAAAATATGCCTCTGGAGTTTATCTTCTTTGGAGAAGGTATTATTTCCAACAAATCGTCACGAGGATACCACAAAACATCTGGCCGCTCAGGCCACTTCCAATTTGGTCCACTCCTTTCCATAGAGGAACAATGTGCCATATTTTGTTTTAGCTTCATTATTTTTGAAGGATAGTATGAGTTTTCGTATTTTAAAATTACGTACGAGTTAACAGCAAGTGATTTTTCAGGCTGGTCTGCATTGCCCAAGTCTGTTAAATTTTCTTTAATTTCTGAGACAAGATTGGGAATGGCAGTGTCTTCTTTTCGGGCCCCTTCCATTAAACTATCTCCACTTCTTAGTTTATCCTCTTTAGATTTTTTTCCTCCTTTATTTTTCTGAATTACTTTGTTTCCTTTGTTCTGCTCACGTTTGACTTTCCTTTCATTTTTTTCTTCTTCTTTTCGTTTCTTCTCCTGCTCTTTTGCCTGTGCTATTTCTATCCACTTATCGGATGTCAGAACTGATGGTAAATGTTCTCTTTTTCTCTTGTTCTTAGAAACGTTTGGATCTGGCCACACCAGAATGTCGTTTAGAATTACATTAACTGATCGATTTTCTGGGCTTTTTATCAAAATATTTTGCACAACATTAATTTTGTTTGTTTGTAAACATTCTTTCTCAATTTGAATTTCAGGTTCCACTTCACTTTCCAGTATTTTTTTATTAATAATTTCATCTACTTCTTCCTTTTCTATGTTTCCCGTCTCAAATTGCTTAATTTCATTGTATATTTCGCATTTATTACTCTCTATTTCCTCAAAATTATTGATCTCGTCCTCTTTTATATGTTTCCTTTGTTCATGACAATTTTCCAAAACTTCCATATTTTCTTGTAAACTTTCCTGTTGTACCTCGGATGTGTCATCCCTATATTCTTCAAAACTGGGAAAATCATTGTCAAAATTAGTGAGTAAATTAAATTCAGGAAATGGAAATTCTAATATATCTTCATTTACAATAACAGGTTCAGTAACATTTAGGTTCAAATTAACTGAAGAGACAATTTCATTTATAGTCTTAGCTAAGCTATTCTGAATGCCAAGCCAAAATTTGTATAGTTCAAGAAATGAAACATCCCCTGACCATTGTACTTTTCTCATGAAAGTTTCTTTAAACTGTCGTAACACTCCAATATTTATTTTTGATTCAATAAACTGTAGGTGGTGTGTAATTTTGGTCCCTATTGGCATCGTCTGCATTTGAAAATTCTACTGATTGTGCATACCGGGATACACATTTACTATAATTTACGGCTTCCGGGTTAAATGGGTATAGACCACAAGTTCTAAAACCAGCGATAATTGTATTTTTGAAATTGTTTTCGGTAAGTATTTCGTTAAGAGCCGAGGGTACATCTTTCTTTTGCAAACTTTGTCCACTGTGCTCAAAAATCCATTTTCTATGAATTTTTTTCCAGGCCTGCTTGAGTGGGAAAAAGAAGGCAACATCTAAGGGTTGCATGATATGAGTGGTGTTTGGATACAAGCTCACCAGGATAATTTCTCTTTCTCGGCAAAATTTACTTAAGTTTAAGGAAAGATGAGAGGCGTGTCCATCTAAAAATACCACAATAGGAAACGTAGTGTTTCTCTGTTGAAGATAAGGAAAAAATACATTGGAAAAATATTCGAAGAATGTTTCGCTTTGCATCCATCCACTATCGGATTTTCCAATACCCCAACCAGGTGGGGCAGCATTTGTTACCGCAGCAGGCAAACGATCGTATTTAAATATAGTTAAAGAAGGAGCTATATCTCCCTCCGCGTTGACCGTAATTAGTGTTGTTACATTTTCTTTTTCAGATGTAGATGTTATATCATAGGTTGGTTTACCTCTTTCTGCCAAAATAAGTGATCCCTTTGGTGACAAAAACATAGCCGTTTCGTCCATATTCCAGACTCTCGCAGGGAAATTCAATAATCGATATCATCTCCAAGCAAAGTTGTGGGCTCGGGCTTTATTAATGTACTCAGCATGTTTTTGTCGGACAATTGGATTCCGCTTTAGAAATAATTCCAACCACTTTTTTCCAGGAGTTTTATTTACAAAACCCGTCTCCATATTTGCTTCTTCTACTAGTCTTTTAACTGAGTAAAGTAGGCACTCTCTATTCACTGGAAATCCCCGCGCCGCCATACCGACTATCCATTCCACCAATTTTCCTTCAACATGTTTCCCAAGTTGGCATTCGGGACCAACCCTCCTTGCATGTAAGGGCGTCCTTCCAGCTAGTTTATCTCGCAAAGTGGTGCGTGGAATTTGAAAAGTTTTGCTTGCCCTTAATACCGACATACCATCATGAATCGCTGCTAATGCATTATGTAATGATTCTGCGGAGTATTGGTAAATTTTTCCCTTATTCCTCATTCGCTCCATTATATTCTATAAAAAAATACCCACTTTACATAGGAGGTATCATAATTTTCTATAACATGGCGAAATCTAGATTTAGTTATTCTAGTTTTAGCCATCTTTGAACTAAAACTGGTGAAAGCGCATATTTAATTATCTTGTTTTAGCCACCCTAGAGTTTTAAGTATATATGTAAAATAACCTCAAAAATTTGCGCAAATAAGCTATTTTAAGGCATATACTTAAAAACATAAACACAATCAATGTAACTAATACAACGTGAGCAGAAGAAATAACACAGGAACTTACCACGATAGCTTAACAAATTTTATAAGAAAAGCCGAGATTCTGGACCAACACAATTACATGCACACTTAATCATATGACATGCTCACTCAACTAACTGACAGTTGCAAACGAGGTTACCTTAAAATTGAAGGAATTAGGCGGGAATAATGCCCATTTGCTAATATGCGCGCGAAAGTTAATATTTGAACTTAAATTTTAAGGTGGCTATATCTAGCGCAGTGGCTAAAACAGGGGGCCCTACCCTACTCTGATTTATTTTAATTTGACATATTAAAACCTTCATGGCTGACTTAGAAAATATGAAATATTACTGATAACAAAGCTATGGTTGATTTTTTAAATCCGAACAACTTAAAAGGAAAGAACAAAATAAAATGAAAAAAGTAAGGAAATTCATAAAACTGAATCATGATTATACATTGTTTTATTTAAATATATGTAGAACCACTAGAAGAGCAACCAATTTTTTTTAGTAGAAAATGTGTATTACATGAGAACATGCACTTATTGGTAATGGGTTCATTAAGTGATATCGCAAAAGAGTAAACAAAAACTGTGTTTCCTTTTACATGTTGTTTCTGTTTTGTTACTTTAATATTGTTTATCATGTGCCTTCTACAAATAAAGCTTAAAATATTATTTACATTCTTATCAAATTTATTTTGAGAGAATTCAGTTTGGAGTCAAAATGAAAGTTTTTAATTGTTTTCTCTTAAACGAAAGAGAATATCAAATATGACGTAATAACATAAATTGAAGTTAATTAAAACCTTTATAAGAAAACATTAACACAGTTCATGTACAGGGCGAGGGAAAAATATATTCAAGGAAATTAAGTTTCATTTCGTAATATTTTTTTAAATTTTTTTTTAATCACTCTACGCATATTTAAAGGCCTTAAAAATATCTAGAATTTGATGTGCCGAACATGGTCATAGCCTCAAAAATAAGGAAGTTACGAGTTTGGGGCGTTCTAAGTGGCGGAATCTGTACAAATGAAGCACTCTCAAGGAGTTATCTTTACAATGGATAGACACAATTTTTAGAGTTTTAAAATGCTTAAGAACAATGCTAACAAGAGAGAGTAATGACAGCAATGTGCTTAAAAGAAATCTTAAAAAATTGACTTCATGCATTCGATCAAATGGAACTCAAATTCTACTGACGAAATCGGTGCGGTTTTTTATTATTTTTGCAATTAATTGTCAATTTTAAAATAGTCGACTAGTGTGTTCAATTCTAACAAATTTTAAGGAAATTATGTGAAATGTCAATTACTTCCACGTCCTCGTAGTGAAATGAATGTAGAAAAAATCAATATTTATTTTATTTTATTTTATTTTTTTTTTTTTTTAGAATAGGATTAGAATATCATGCAACGTGGAAATTTTAAATTCGAGCGAAAATAAAATCTATCAGTTTGTCTGTCGATAGCTTTCTTCTGTACACACGCCAGTCTGGAAGTATTTAAGATATTGATTTGAAATTTGGTGCATATAGGTATTATAACAATATCTGGAACTAGATTGTATTTTGGGCTTATTGCGTTGTAGGGGTGGGTGGGGGGTAAATAAGGGTAAACAAGTAAAACAAGCCAGTAAGAGTCCAGAAACTTAAGATTCAGTATATATGTATGCTAGAAGTCAAGGCCTTAATTTTTTTTGACATCTGCTGTCTTTCGAAATAAATATCAAGTATATTGGATATACAAGCAGCTGGCAATTCGTTTATTTGAAACTTTTTTTAGGATTAGCATTTAGAGCATATCGCGTGTGAAAAAATATAACCAATGAATAAATAAGCATGTTAGCCGACCGTGGAAAAAACGTGAAAATATTTTTGCTGGACAGAGCACCACGAACTACCTATACAGATTCCTGGCAGTCCTTTTAATACAGTTAATTGAAGATCGCCATGACGCCCCCTGTATGTTTACTATACCATTGCTCTTTTGCACCCGGGAGTCTTACCTAAAATCTGTCAAGTTTCAGTATTCCCTGTTACTTAATTGCATTTTTCAAACCGCTTAATTTTACTTCCACATCCACGCAGTGGAGAGGAAGTATAGTAATCGTAAAAAAGTATTGATCTTTTTCTATTAGAATATCATGAAACCTCTAGATTTTAAATTTGAGCGAAACATTTTTTCCTGTCTGTCGGTATGTTGGTCTGTTGGTTTGTCGGTCCCTCTGTAACATTTTTGTGGACACAATTTCTCTGGAACTGTTTAAGATATTGACTTGAAATTTTATACACGTATATACTATCACGAAATCTGGAACTGGATTGTTTTTTATCTTGTCCGGTGAAGGGTTGGGGGGTAAATGGGGGTAAACAGGGGAATATAATTAAAGAAGGTAAGAGTACAAGATTTGGGATTTGGTGTATATACTAGAAGCCAAGGCCTCAAATTTTTTTATGATATTTTCCATCCCCCTCACCACGTCCACTCCTTTATTAAAGGGGTTGATAAAATAAAATTGTGTTATTCACTTAAAATTTGGTATCTATTATAACGACATCTGGAACTAAATTATATTTTGAGATGATTTCGTTGAAGGGGTGGAGGTAAGTAGAGGTAAATAGAGAAAAATGAGTAAAGCAAGCTGGTAAGAGTACAGTAATTTGAGATTTGGTGTATATACTAGAGGCCAAGGACGCAGATTTCTGAATATTTCTCAACCTCCCCACCACCTCCACTTCATTAATAAAGTGGTTGATAAAATACAATTGAGATATTCACTTCAAATTTAATACACGTATGTATTGTAATGAAGTCTGATTGAGATAATTTCGTTGAAGGGATGGAGGAGGGTGTAACTGGGGAAAATAAGTAGAGCAAGCTAAGAAGAGTCCAGAAAGATCATTTTTAGAGTATATACTAGAAACCAACGCTTCAATTTTTTTTATGACATCTGCCCCAAATATTAAAATTCTATGACCAATTATTTCCACACACCAGAGTGTACAGTCAAGAAGTTTTTCTTTAAAGATACTTGGATGGAAAATCTGGACGTGGAACTAGTGATTCCTTAGGCAGCTCTTTTTAACAATAGAGGTTGTCAAGCATTTTTCAAATTCAGAAAGTCAACAATGTACTCTATGCTAATATCTAAGACAACTAATTTCTGAAACACAGATAGATATTATTTCTTTAAAAATGTGGCGGAGGTGCCGGTAATATACAGATAACTTCTATTTTTTTGCGATAGAGCCGTTATAACATGTATATACAAAAATCATTTACTTGATTCCATTAGAACTGTGAATTTCTCTGCGCACAGTCGCATCTATTACATTGGCCTTGTTGATCCTATGTGTGTTCACGGAGAAGTTACTAAACATTAAATGTAAACTTTGACGTCAAAACGTGACATTTCAGGTAATTTACAGGTAGAAGCACTGTATTCGTATAGTGATTTAATGAGCCAGTCGAATGTTAATAATTTAACCTATGAATTAATGTTATAAGAACAAAATTTATTGGATAGAATAACTTGTGGGGTGTGCAACTGTACAGCTTTGGCTTTACCAATGTTTTTTGTTTCTGCAGAATTTTATAAAAATATTGCAGCACTCCTTATGTACATGTTTTAGCTTAAAATATATAATAACTTTCATATTTACTAATAGAAATTTTTCAAAAATAGCAAAATTCCTTCTCCAACCGACACTGATTGCCCAAATGTCAATAGAGTAAAAAAAATCCTTTTTATATTATTACGCTTACAAGTTTGACCAGATGAACAAGCAGACTAACATTTAAAACTGTCGTTTAGAGTTTGATGACCAATAGAATGATATGAAATTTTCTTTTCTACGAATCATATTTACGGATTTAAAAAAGTACGTAGTAAATATAACATACGTCGTTCTTGCGAATAGGTATAATAAATATAATAATGAATATAATAATATATAAGTATAATAACAGAACTAAGGGAACCACTTTTTTCATTGATTTTTATTATCAACTAATAAATATATGATTGAGAAACTTACTAAGTTGCTTTTCCATAATAATATATGTGACGATCATAATGAGACAGGAGCTAGCATGTAATCACCTAGCACGTTTACAGACACGCAGTAGCTCAGAGGGATATATTTGTGGCGGGTGCGCTAAGTTACACTGTCTATCGTGTACTGGGTTCGATCCCCAGCTCAGACACTGGCGTCCGTCCCAGGTCCAACAATTAAATTAGGATCCCTCGGCGTCCGGCCCAAATAATAATATACAACCGGCCACTTCGCCAAATCTTGAAAATATCTTGAACATTCCACAATTTTTGAAAAAAAAATCGATAAACAACATGGCGACTCAGATTGATTCTGAAAATATCATAAACGTTTCCACAATTCTCGAAGAAAAATCGCTAAGAAACATAGCGACTCAGACTGAAAATGCCCCGTAAGTATCCATGCAAAGTCTATGAAAACCAAGACAGCTACCACATATCAAGATTCTAGCGAATGGACAAGAAATAAACTTTATTGACACAGGGGCTGAAAGTAACGTAGTCAGGGCAGGACTCGTCGACACCAAGCCTCAAATTAAAGACAGAAAACTGTTTGCTGTGGCATGTGGGGGCCAAAATACAGAATCCTTGGGAAATGTCGTTGGGTAATGGATGTGTGCTGTATTTACATTTATTTGTAACCGCTAGACATTTTTAATCCTTTGTCTTAGAGTATCATCATCATCGTCCTTAGCGCCTGGAGCCCTATGTGAGCCCCGACTTTCTCTAATCGCCGATTCCGCGACTTTTGCTTCCTTGCACCGATTTTTCATGCATCCTCATCGTCATCATCCTTCCACCGTAATCTAGGCCTGCCGCCGCTTCTAGCTCCCACTGATTCTGAAAGTATGATCTTTCTGTCTCGGATCCATACGCAGCACAGGGAGTATTACCGTTTTACACAGCATTAGCTATGTCTTAAATGTTAACTGCCGGCTTTTAAGGTGATTTCCAAGTCCAAAATAGCACTTGTTGCCATACTGCGTTCTATTTCCTCGGACATATTATTTCTATTCTTTACTGAAGACCCCAGATAAGTAAATGCTTGCACTACCTCAAAATTGTAATCACCAATAGTCATACTCTGTCCGACATTTCTTGCTCTATTATTACCTGGTGTCGACGCCATAACTTTAGTTTTTCCCTCATTTACCGTCAGACCTATTTTTTGCTGCACTAACGAGTGTGACAAACGTCTCTTTGGAATGTCTTATTGTGCAAGAAACAACATCCACCACATGTGTGAATACGATAGTCTGTATGCTCTTATTAAATATTGTACCCCTATTTTTCAGCCCTGCGTCTCCGTACTAAGTACTAACAAAATTTATCACATAGCTCTTTTTGCCTGCCAAGCTCTAAATAACACGACTAATAATGTCTCTATCGAATACAAATGTGTCAATTAATTGTGTGCTGGCTCCTATACCATAATAATTGTTACATGACAATGTAAAATCATTTTTATTTCAAACGAAAACTAACCAAAATTGTCATAGATTTCCTCTAACTTAGTAATATTTGTCAATATATTTTATTTACATCACAGATATATTTTATATAGATTTAAATGCCAATTTAATGAAACAGTGAAAATTAAAGGGAGAACTGATGGCTGTAGTAGAGAGAGTATTTTTTTATGGAGAATGTTATAAGCTTAATTTTTAATATCAAACAAAATTCCAATATTGTTAATTATTAGCGAAATATAAACTAAAAACTTAATCGGAGTTCCATATTTTCAGATGTTGGCTTCAGTGCAACAGATTTTTTTATTATGCTTATTAGTACGCCCGAATGAACATCTTTGCCAAAATTCAATACTCTGTCACGTCACCTATTTCCGTCAAGCATCGAAACGCGTTCCTATTTGAGCGTTAATAGTTTAAAACTCTTTAAAACGCAGTTATTAATCATTTATTATCTACATTCACGTACATTAAGACGTCTATTCCCAATAGTTTTAATTCTATGTACATGAGTGAGCGATCTGGATAAATAGTATCAACTACATTAAATATTATTTATATCAACTATACCAATTTTTTTACGTACTGACAATGTGTGCTTTTATTGCTAGAAAAGAAATTATATCAGTCAGTTTTAGTACCCAATTGTGGTAGCTAAGTTTTCCTGCAATCTGCAAGTAGAAAATTAATATAGCCTGAAATTGTTTCGATCAATACCTCGCTAAGGTTCAAAAAGCTTTAGCTATTTCCACACAGAGGGCTGTATTCATACATCTAGAACAATTCAACTGCCAACAGTCGAAATATATTTAAACGAATATCTTTCAGTTTCATTATCAGATAAGTTCATACGAATTAAAATTATTATGAACAATTTGAAAATATATTTATACGCGTTCCTTCAAACATATTTGACTAGAACAATCTTGAAAATTATAACCTAATTTCTTTTAATTTTAATATTACACATGTCAACAGCTCTATTTAAATTAAGTTGAATTCAATTATTAGGAATATATTTATGACTCTGTATTAATCTGAAGCATATATTGCAATTAACAACTTGTATCTATTTATTCTATTATAATTTATTAGTTTCCCTTTAGCACATAGTATTTACGTCGTGAAAAAATTCAAATTTCATGATGAAAATGAATACCGAAATAGTGCAGAAAAAAAAGACCAAATAAACGATGAGATATGCATAATCTTGTAACAGCAATATTATGCATATCTCATCGTTTATTTGGTCTTTTTTTTTCTGCACTATTTCGGTATTCATACCAATACCATATATTTCATACCTTCAGGCTATCACCAGGAGTATATATCTGAGTTTTGACATTGCATTGTTGTTAATTAGCCTAAATAGCTTTTTTGAAATCTATGTATCAAGATCAACTCTTGTTTTGTTGCACCGTACTCAATTGTTTCCGGATTACTTAAGTTGGTAGTTAACGTAAGTATTTAGGGGAATTTGATATTCTGCTAAATTCTCTTTTAATCTTATTTTTCTTGACTAATGTCAAATATTTGTTCTGTTGAGAGACAACTCTGCTTCTCTGTGTGTGTATTTACTGCTATTTATCTTTTTATAAGATGCTAAAAGTTAAATATCTCGAGTTCAGATGGCAATTCACTTTCTTTTCTGATAAAGATTTTTCAAAAATGTTTTCAAAATGGCAGAGAAAATCTATTTTTTTGTCATTTGGTTCATAAATAAGTGCAAAAAAAGTGGTCAAAATTACTTTAAGAGGATTTTTTTAATGGCATCGGAAAGCTAGCCACCTGAACTACATTTCGAAAAAAATATATCCAGTTTAGACTCAATGGCACAAGATGGCGTGCAACTCAAATTTCAGATAACAAATTCATTTGTGTCTACAAGGTTCAAAATTTAAGGATGTTTTGTTTCCAACAAAAGCTATATTTACCTCTTTGGGCGTTAAAATAAAAAAAAAACGCTTTATCGACAATTTATTCCATTTTGTACGTAATGTACGTACTCAAATGACCCAACACCGAATTTAATTTGCAAAGGTTTTTGTTTTTTAGTTTGTCCCGTTCGGACCTCTAGAACTGGAGATTTTCACCTTTTTCCTAAAGAACGCTTTTCAAAATACAAAATTGTTTATAAAAAAAACGCAATAGGCTTTGAAACTTCAAAACTCAGATATATACTCCTGGTGATAGCCTGAAGGTATGAAATATATGGTATTGGTATGAATACCGAAATAGTGCAGAAAAAAAAAGACCAAATAAACGATGAGATATGCATAATATTGCTGTTACAAGATTATGCATATCTCATCGTTTATTTGGTCTTTTTTTTCTGCACTATTTCGGTATTCATTTTCATCATGAAATTTGAATTTTTTCACGACGTAAATACTATGTGCTAAAGGGAAACTAATAAATTATAATAGAATAAATAGATACAAGTTGTTAATTGCAATATATGCTTCAGATTAATACAGAGTCATAAATATATTCCTAATAATTGAATTCAACTTAATTTAAATAGAGCTGTTGACATGTGTAATATTAAAATTAAAAGAAATTAGGTTATAATTTTCAAGATTGTTCTAGTCAAATATGTTTGAAGGAACGCGTATAAATATATTTTCAAATTGTTCATAATAATTTTAATTCGTATGAACTTATCTGATAATGAAACTGAAAGATATTCGTTTAAATATATTTCGACTGTTGGCAGTTGAATTGTTCTAGATGTATGAATACAGCCCTCTGTGTGGAAATAGCTAAAGCTTTTTGAACCTTAGCGAGGTATTGATCGAAACAATTTCAGGCTATATTAATTTTCTACTTGCAGATTGCAGGAAAACTTAGCTACCACAATTGGGTACTAAAACTGACTGATATAATTTCTTTTCTAGCAATAAAAGCACACATTGTCAGTACGTAAAAAAATTGGTATAGTTGATATAAATAATATTTAATGTAGTTGATACTATTTATCCAGATCGCTCACTCATGTACATAGAATTAAAACTATTGGGAATAGACGTCTTAATGTACGTGAATGTAGATAATAAATGATTAATAACTGCGTTTTAAAGAGTTTTAAACTATTAACGCTCAAATAGGAACGCGTTTCGATGCTTGACGGAAATAGGTGACGTGACAGAGTATTGAATTTTGGCAAAGATGTTCATTCGGGCGTACTAATAAGCATAATAAAAAAATCTGTTGCACTGAAGCCAACATCTGAAAATATGGAACTCCGATTAAGTTTTTAGTTTATATTTCGCTAATAATTAACAATATTGGAATTTTGTTTGATATTAAAAATTAAGCTTATAACATTCTCCATAAAAAAATACTCTCTCTACTACAGCCATCAGTTCTCCCTTTAATTTTCACTGTTTCATTAAATTGGCATTTAAATCTATATAAAATATATCTGTGATGTAAATAAAATATATTGACAAATATTACTAAGTTAGAGGAAATCTATGACAATTTTGGTTAGTTTTCGTTTGAAATAAAAATGATTTTACATTGTCATGTAACAATTATTATGGTATAGGAGCCAGCACACAATTAATTGACACATTTGTATTCGATAGAGACATTATTAGTCGTGTTATTTAGAGCTTGGCAGGCAAAAAGAGCTATGTGATAAATTTTGTTAGTACTTAGTACGGAGACGCAGGGCTGAAAAATAGGGGTACAATATTTAATAAGAGCATACAGACTATCGTATTCGCACATGTGGTGGATGTTGTTTCTTGCACAATAAGACATTCCAAAGTTTATAAAAAAAACGCAATAGGCTTTGAAACTTCAAAACTCAGATATATACTCCTGGTAATAATACCCCAAAAGGTATGAAATTATAATATTGCTGTTACAAAACTATACACATCAATGTTCTTGTTTTACTCCACTAAAACAGCAAATATATCAATACTAGCACGCAATCTGTGGGTGATACGTACTTAACGCAGAGGCCTGATTCTTTCAATATTTACAAAATTTTGTAAAATAATGGCAACATGTGCAATAAAAATCAACAAAATGTGAAGAAGGCACAGCTTTCATAACTTATTGGCTGGTCATAATATAAAATGATATGTTGATAACGCACATCCAGACTTCCGATTCTAGTCTCTCTTTCCATTTTTAAAGAATATCTAATAGTTAATAACAGCTAACGGTTGTCGAAAGAACGGGAGACATTTAAAATGTTTGTACACTCTTTGCAAACTCAGAAAGAGATAAGAAATGGATCCAGTGGCTCGGTGAAAAAATTCATAGCATCTTTTTCTGTATACAATGGGAAGAACACATACAACAGGGGTAATAATAGGTACAATAAATAAGCTGGATTTGTTTAGTGTACACGAAATCTAAACTAATTTTCTAGACTTTACTACTACTACTTTTTTATTTAAAATAGGCAGAATAGTAATAAATATTCCATAATAAAACAATTTAAATAATCAATAAAAACGTTCGATTTGAGGCTCGCGAACTTCCAGGAGGTAAGAAATAACCTAAAAAGCTAACCTGTTCACTAGGCTCCAATAGTGCTTAACTGCGGTTGGAGCAGGAGTAGGTAGAATCGCCGAAAATATATAATTTAGATTTCTTTTAAATAAATTAACAGTAACGTCTTGCACATATAGCAAATCTACTTACATTTGTAATGAATAATTGAAAAACTTATCATTACATAAAATATACTAGGCAACAAGATAAAGTAAATCATTTATATAAATATATCCGCCAATCAAATACCGCTATTATATATAAAACTCTTCTGCGACATGGGTAGACTTTTTGTTTCGTGATTTTCTGTAAAATCTGATTGTTAGTTGTTACATTGTGAAAAAAAAAATAAATAAATACGAATACGTATCAAGAGAATTGATTGAAAATATCTTATTAGTAACGTCGATTTTGCGGTACCTATACGGCATAATAACACAGCCACACAAAAAAAACAAAATTTCGCTTCCACCAACGAAACCTAGTACATCCTAGGTTTCTGGGGTCGCTGAATCCGAATCCGAGGTCGGTTTGTCCGTATCTGATCGCGTTAAGGTCATTTCAAGGTCAAATCATTAGATTTCGACAGAAGAATTTGAAAAAAATTTGTATATAGGTTCTTGAAGTCGCCGAATCCAATTCCGAGGTCGGTTTATCGGTATCAGGTCGCGCTAAGGTCGAATGGTAGAAAACCTGACAAAAATATTCACCTGTTATTTCGCGACTTTTCCAACTCTCTTACTCGATCGTTACTTTCACGTTGTGAACTTGGTCTATTTTTCAAATCAAACACATTTAATTTTAAGAGCTATGCACATTGTCGAGCGTGTCCATATCTTGTAATCGAGGGCGTTGTAGTCCTAATGTCCACTTTATTCTCATATGCTACCAAAAAATGGATTATTTTGCCTGCCTGAACCATTTTGCTTTTCTAGACATTTGGTCGAAAATAACTTATTTGGACAAAGTGTTCGATTTCAATATACAGCTATTCTCGTAGCTTCAGCAATACTTTTCATGAAACCACTTTCAAGATAAAAATATACATACGGTAGATCTACTCCCATTTATGACATCGGTCCTTTGTAAACTTTTAGTGTTTTTTTATTTCATTGAGCATTTTTAAAAATGTTTAAGTCATTCCTTATGCATCTTTAAATTTTATAAATGAATGATGTAATAAATAAAAATAAATCTACTGTAAAGCATTTTTTAGCAATTTAGTCTTTACCTGCTGCCCCGTCAAGTGCGATGTCGGTGACAATTGTCCCGAAAGGGAATGTGCAGAATGATCCGCTCATCAGCTTGTCGAGGTACAAATTGTATATACTTGGTACAAACGCCATGTTGATATATATATTGTGTCTTTGCATTTCATGATTATCATACTAAATTTTCAAATTTTTTACTGTGATGGAACAATATGAAAATTTATTAAAATTTGGTGAAATAACGCATTTATATTTTAAGAGCCAGTGTGCGAAATCGACTAATTTTGAATACCTGCCAGCAATTGTGGTATAGTAGTAGTATAGTAGAATATATTATACTAATCACCGTAGGTTGGGGGGTCACAAGTCTCCAAAGTAGTCTGATTTTGGGCCCGAGGCCATGGAATAATAAATATTTTCGAACCGAATGAATACCTGCTAACAACTGCGGTATACGATAGTCTCTACGATTCTGAGTTTATAAAAATAAAGTTACAACTTTTTGCTGGTACAGGAAAAAGCGCGGCAAATTTAAAAATCGGTCATGATTCTACCGAATGAATACCACTTTTACTTTGCGGCAAAACATTTGTAATAAGTATTTGAGACCATGTACAAAAAGTTACAATCAATTTTCCCATGGTCCAAAAAAAAAGCTACAAGGCCATTTGAGCAAAAATTGAAAATTTTACAAAGTACTTATAAAATGGAAAGTTCTCGATGGAAGACGCTAAAAATTGGCATAGGCCTTTGGGATATCATAAGAAATGACATACGTAAAAGTTACGCCTTTCTGCCCCCCCCCCCACACGTCTCCAAGGGGCCCATAAATACGGGTTCAAAAATGACTATTTGTGGACCCGTATTTATGGGCCCCCTGGAGGCGTGTGGGGGGCAGAAAGATGTAAGTTTTATGTATGTCATTTCTTATGATATCCCGAAGACCTATGCTAATTTTTAGCGTTTTCTGTCGAGAACTTTCCATTTTTTAACTACCTTGTAAAATTTTCAATTTTTACTCAAATGGCCTTGTAACATTTTTTTGGACCATGGGAAAATTGTAACTTTTTGTACACGGTTTCAGATACTTCTAACAAATGTTTTGCCGCAAGGTAGAAGTGGTATTCATTCGGTTGGATCATGACCTATTTTTAAATTTGCCGCGTTAATTAATTGGAGTGACTGTCTATACTCATATTTCGACGTGAAAATGCAGCAATGTCAGGCGCGGTTAGTTCTTGGACCGGCGACCCAGTTTTTGCTCCATCTTCTAACGGCTTGTATATCAGCGTATATGTAGAAGGTATGTAACTGTAGAAGGAATGTAACTTTAGATGGGAGTTACGAACGGATATGCCATCCTTCGGAGGGGATGTAAAGTAGTAGGTCTGTTAAATATTAGGCAAGTAAAAAACTTCAAGTGAATATCTCAATTTTATTTAATAAAGGAGTGGAGGTAGTGGGGGCTTGAAAAATATTGTAAAGAAATCTGAGGCCTTGAATTTTAGTATATATACCAAATTCCAAGTTTCTGTACTCTTACCAGATTAATCTATTAATCTTATTTTTCGATTGTGAGATCAATGGTAAGCTACGCCTCATGTGTGGTGGCCGAAAACTTAAGAAAAATCAACAAACGGGCAGTTGTAAAAACCGCAACACCTTCTATGTTTTGGAACCACAAGGGCAATATGTGTTCCTCTCCCCGAGTAGTTGTGGAAGTATTACTAAACCAATATCCTCTACATTGTATGTGAGAAAGAAGGCAGCTCTGAATGCATTAAGTCTATACCAGGTCTGTACCAGGCGTTCTATTTTGACAAGAATTTTTAAATTAACCCAATTGAAGTTCAAACCTACTGACTCAATGACCACCAAGCAGAACTTCGATTATTCCTTTGATGTGCTGATTGAGAGCCATCAACTCTCATATTTGGAAATCGTGAGCAACAATTTAATTGGTGGTGAATAAGGGCTGAGGAGCCGAGCGACACTTTAAACAGTCTACAATCTACCAAGGTAGTTTACGCTAATGCCAACGCAGAAGTGGGACATATTTCTAATAAAATAATTAATGAGAAATATTTAGCGGACGATAATATAATATGGTATGTAGTTGCCACAATTGCCAAGGAAGAAATATGCTATATTTTTAAAGAAAAATATATATAAGTGACTATCCTAAAAAATATTAATTAATAACCTATAGTAAAAATAATATTTGGAGGGTAGTAGACATTATTACGGAGGAGAAAATTTTAATTACATTTATGGAAAAAATAAGCTAACCATTATACTCCTCGCCGATTTACTGCACTTTTTATATAATTGTTCCACATTCTATAAAATACCCCCCCTCCGCATTTTTATCGTAAATAAAAAAATATATGCGAATAGTATAATAATGTTAGTTTGTATTAGCGAATGACGGGCGTGTCTAACTGCGAGATGAATGAATGCCACCAAAGCTTGGTGCATAATCTTATCTCATTTGTGACAAATTTATTTCTGTTAAGTTGATAAGCAGTAGGGACTATTGCCTAATTAGCTGGTTTTGCAATCAACATTATATAAAATAAATACATAAATTTTGAATGCAATATACTCTTCGTTTTGTATTTGCGAAGGGTATAATAGCTTGATTACTCTAAGAAATAATTAAGAAACGACGAAGAAAAAGAATACTTGGAATATAGCTCTTTCTATTACCATGAAGAAAGCCTAATATACTTTTAGCAAAAATTATACAAGTTGTCTTCTTTAATTATCAGGTTAACCAGCTAATGCTAGTATACCAGTGTCATTCCCTTATAATTTAAATGGGGGATGAATACATAATTCGTACTTAAACTATTAATTAGGGTTCATGAAAAGGCGAAGGATACCGGTCACCGGAGGAGAACTCAACCTAGCAGCCTTTTTAAATTATTTATTAGTCATGCAAGTATAGGGTGGTCGCGGAAACGTTAGAACCTCTTTTAACTTCGTTAATTTTGGAGTTAGGTACGTATAAAAGTTCAAGAATAAAAGTTACAGAAAATCACATGTTTCCAAAAATCGTTTCAGAAATAATTGAAAGTCGCATTTCGGAGACATGAACTTTACTTTCTTTTTTTTATGGAATAGGTACCCCCTCTATTTTTACACAGTTTGAAAGGCCATAAAAAAGCTTTTTAATGATATATTGAACATAATATTTGTCTTAAAAAATATTTGTCTAATTTACTATAAATTGGCAATTTATCAAATTAGCAATGGAGAACAAAAATATGTCATTTAAAGTAAATAATACGTTAGTTACGTCAAGGTACTTATTTCTTGGTAACTAATTTCACTTTGTTTTACATAAAATAGAAAATTTCAATGATTGCTATATATTTTTCGGACTACCACGGCATAATGGGAACAAAACATAAAATTAAATGTCTAGTAGTTTATAAGGAAAAATACTATGTTTCATATATCATTAATGAAAAATGTATGGACTATCACATGGAGTAAAACGTAAGTAATACTCATAATTCCGAAATTCAACTTTCACTTGTTTTTCTGAGATGATGTTTTGAAAATACATACAGATAACTTTCATTTTTGAGTATGATCCTACTGTACCAACTTTAAACGGCACCACACGCATACGCAGCACAGTGATAGGAAGTGCTACTAACGTCGACAAAATTCTCTCTACTCTCCAATATTTATCGTTTTGTGATATTTATTTTTTAAATGCTCGTTAGAAATAGTACTTCAAAATGCATCTGCAAGTTTTTTTATTTTTTTTGTTTAGTTTTTAGTAAAAATGGATTTGTCATAGAAAAATTATAGATTTTTAGTAAAATACAGCGTGTTCATAATGACGTTCCAGCGAACATGTCCTTTGATGTTTTTACCAAAATGGTACGCCACTGACATTTTTCTTTTCGGATATTTTTCCTGAATAGCCTGGTCAATTCTACATGAAAACAGCCTCTTGCGTTTTTCTCGTCAGACGCACAGTTCTTGATTAAAACAACTGAATTCAAATTGAAATTAATTACACAGGTACACAAAAATAATTGGTCGATTCCACAGACCAGACCAATCCTTTTCGGTGTATTTTGGCTTGTTGAATCCAAATCTGGCGTCAGTTTTGCTCCACCATGTCAATTTTTATCTGCCCTCAAGAAACGGAAACAAAAATTAATTATATTTTTCTGTTTCTTGAGGATAGAAAAAAATTATGACGTGGTGAGGCAAAACTTACACTAGATTCGGATTCAGCAAGCCAAAATACGCCGGAAATGATTGGTCTGATCCGTGGAATCAACAACTTTTTTTGGGCCTGTGTAATCAGTTTCAATTTGAATGTAATTGTTTTATTCAAGAACCGTGCGTCTAACGAGAAAAACGCAAGAGACCGGACTAGGCTATTTCGGAAAATCCACATGGAAAAATGTCAGTGACGTACCACTTGTACAAAATATCTGGGTAGCTATTCTGTAATTACAGTGAACGTGAGCATTTTCGTGAGAGGAGAAAGCTCATATCACGATCCCTTCCCAGGGAAACAAAAATACTATTCTGTAACTACAGTGACTACATGGGGACGTGAAGTGATCCTTCCAGCGTTGCCAACAGTTGCTCCTACATTTGAACCAATAGACTTGCCGCAACGCTATGATCGAAGGTCGTGCGTTGCATGATGGGAAATGCATCTTGTCAAAATGCGAGCATCTGACATTCAAAATAAGTTCAGTATCTATTATTTTGTAAAAGTGACATAATTTTCTGTTAGGCTAGGAATATCCGTTTCAACACGATGAATAGTGCCTTAAATATATATTTTGATTAAATGGATGGAAAAACAGCTACAGCTTCTATGGAACATTTACACGTCAGTTCACAAAAAGATTGCCAAAAAATGTAGGAAGGAATCCCTGGAAACTAATAAAGATTCTGAGCAATGGTGAAAAGTAAATTTAATTTGTAATATAATAACTGGATTGTACATAATCTAACTTGTATAATATATTGTATGATATCCCCCAAGCATGTTCTTTTTTTATTTAATTATAAAAGCCCTATCTGCTAAGCCGAAGGGATTGTTCATGCCATGAAGTTGTTCTTTTTGAGGATTTTTCCAGCAATCTGAAGGTCTCATGGTGCCTCGTGGATAATTTAGTACATCAGCAATATTCATCGCCCTTCAATCCCTACAATTTAAGTATCACAAAACTCATTGTGACAATATGCCAAAAAGTGAGGTTAGCTTTCATCCTCTCACGCGTGAACGGTCCCGTTCCCTGCAAATTACCAAGAGAAGCAAGTTCCCCGATTTTTGGCGTGATATGACCGTTCCCACAGTTACAAAATAAGCTATTTTGGCTTTCAAGAGAAATCCGCCCGCTTTCTCATGAAAACATGGGCTCACATCACATCACACCGATACAGAATAGCTACCCTGAGGACATGTTCGTAGGGACGCCACTGGTGAAGCGATTAAATAACTTTTCTAACTAAAATATGTGATATTATATCCTATTAAGACACACCCAAATTGAGAATAATATCTAAAGTACTTTCTGAGATATTAAAAAATAACAATTAAAAACAAAATTTCAACACTCTGTAGTAAAAAATTTAGGCCGTTCACATGAACTTTTCTTCATAAAATGACCTAAGCAATCACACCCTGAAATATTAGCACGACGTTAAGGAACAGGGTGTTCCTTAACGATGTGCTAATACACCCCTGTATTTTACTAAAAATTTATAATTTTGAAAAATGAAAAGTTCATTTTTACTAAGAACTAAACAAAAAATAAAAAACTTGCAGATACATTTTGAAGTACCTACTATTTCTTACGAGTATTTTAAAATATACAGGTAATACAAAATAATTAAAATTGGAGAACAGAGAGATTGTTGTCCACGTTAGTAGCACTTTTTATCATTGTGCGCAATCAAGGTAAATTTTAGAAACTATACATTCTAATAAAAGTTTAATAATAGTTGAGAACGATTGTATTTTTTTCAAAAACATACCTAGTTGTCTCTGCTAGGCATATAGTGCTCAGCACCACCACTTTGTTTTACTGAAAGCACCTGAATTAGCATTGATAAAGTTGTATGCGACCCTGAATTCCATTGGTAAGTTTTCCCTTCTAATAATTCAAACAGAGCGAACTGACCCAGGACGGTGTATTCACTAATGTTTTGTTGCTTGGCATTTTTAGTAAAGCAGCGAAGTACTTACACCTCAATATTTGTTCACCCCAGTGTAATTTTTGTAATTTTTCATAAAACACAAATTATAACATACCATTTTTATGACCACTTCATTACTTTAGCGTGTTTTTATGGAAATTTAACGTTTGAACCTAGCACACATTTTGTAAAGGTTTTAATGAAATATTCCTGCGTAAATGTCCATAATTATTCACGCTTCTTGACTTCACGTAAGCTTCGAGTCAAACATATTTTAATGATATGTTTCGTACAATTTCTAATGTAGCAGGTTCTCTGTAAAAGTTAAATATAAATAATAAGTTATTAAATGACTGAGTGAACAATATATCAGGGTAATATATGTAAATTCTAGCCTTTTGTGACGTATCGTAAGAAAATGTCGTTCATTTTTTCAAAAATAATGTCTTTAAGCGATACCCAGACTTCGGATCCGCACTAGTTATTCGAGTAGAGTTGCTAAAATGGTTAAAAAGTGTTATACACTGACAAGCTTTTAAAAAAGATCATGTCCTATTTAGATATCCAAGAAACGCTTCCAAATACCTCCACAGTTTGTTGAAACGGGGTAAAAGACATGGCTCGTATTATTGTTTTAACTTTGACATTGTTCACTAAAAGTGCCCAGTTGACAAAAAAAATAATTACCCTGTGGTTATTTGTTCATTTATTAATATATACATATCTTGGCTCACATTCCACCGTAATAATACTGAGCAGCCGAGAGGCATTAGAATCAGTTTTAAAACCTTGCTAAGATACATCAGATTTTGAAAGTTAGTGTTACATAGTAGCTGTTTAACAATACACATTGGAGTTTGTGGGAGGGCAGTCACATTTAAGTGACCGCAGCACCTAGGCCCCATTGGGCCCCTTGTACATCTTCCCGAGGAATACAAGATTCCACCTAGGCCTCCAACCATCCTAATCTTGTGAAGAAGGTGGTGATGCTGCCTAGATGAATATCCCTTAAGTAGGCCAAAGTAGGCCAAAGTTCTCCCAAAATGGATTCTCTGCTAGAGGAGAC
Organism: Stenurella melanura; assembly: GCA_963583905.1. Lineage (NCBI taxonomy): Eukaryota > Metazoa > Arthropoda > Insecta > Coleoptera > Cerambycidae > Stenurella > Stenurella melanura. The sequence continues at coordinate 204,815,433 of OY757309.1, forward strand.
TGCCGGGCACTCACAGTACAATACACATTACGGAGTCCACTAAATACAGTCACAAGATAAGATTTTGTATCACTATGCGTAAAACTGGCCATTATTCATATCCAACCATTATCCAATTTTAGACACGAAACACTTGGAAAAAACAAATTATATCATGTCTTGATAAATGTGAGAAAAGTATAAATATTTTGAAATTAACTACAAACAAAAGATGGGGAGCACACCCAGAAACGTGTTTGATTTTCTATAGATCTTACACACGTTCTATTATGGATTACGGCTGCATATTGTATGGAGGTGCTTGCAATACACTGTTACGCAAGCTAGACACGGTCCAATATAAGGCGTTACGGATATCTTTAGGAGCCCATCAATCAACCCCTGTGGAGTCATTATTGATAGAGGCTGGAGAAGTCCCACTATTCATTAGGAGGCAATACCTAGCAGAAACATTTCTTTTAAAAACAAGAAGTTTTGTTGAAAAATGTGTTGAGAAAATTAGTATTTTAAATACACACGTCTTGACTAATAGCTTCTGGACAAAAAAAAATTCTCCACCAGTGACACATGCCTTCATTGAAACAAGCACACATGAACCACATTTGCTAAACTCCGATATGCTACCTATTTATTCCATACCATACGAGTCGATCTTTCAGGAGATAAATATTATATTTCCCAAATACTCGGATTTATCAATAATTAATGCACTAACGGTAAAGACTATTAAATAAATATGCAAATTATTACCATATGTACACAGACGGATCCAAATCTGTCGGGGGGGTTGGATACGGTGTATATATCTCAACAACTAACGAAACTGAAAAAGCACACTGCCTATATATACTAGCATATACACTGCCGAACCCTCAGCAATTTCGTTTGCACTCGACTGGATAATAGATAGTCGCCACGATAAGTGTTTGATATTAACGGACTCTATGTCAGTATTGAAGACCCTTGAAAACCGCTCTCCCAAACTTTATAATAACAAAATTATGTGCGACATTATAATGAAACACATGTTTTTATCATCCAGAAATAAATCTGTCACTTTCATATGGGTCAAAGCGCACTGTGGTATACAAGGGAATGACAAAGCCGATCTACTTGCCAAGGAAGCGTCAAATATGGACGTGTTCACTGGAGTGGAGAAAGTATTCTATGGGGACTTGTTTTTTGTGGGAGCTGTTTTAAAGAAGCGTATGTATGAAAAATGGCAAACTCACTAGACTCATTCTTACAACGAAAAAATACAAATATATACAAAATACAATTAAGCTATCCAGGGCGGCCTATGTTTCCTTAGCTAGAATAGCTTTTAACCATGGTAATTTTAGACAACATCTTTACAAGATGCACCTTGCAGATTTCCCTCTATGTACATGTGACAACATATTGATATGTGATTTGAATCACATAATCTTTCGGTGTGGAAATCACACTATACAAATTAATCGGTTTCTTACGAATTTTGCAGGCTTATCGTTGATGCTCCCAACAAATATATCAAACATGGTAGCTCTAATTAATGAAAACCCGTCACTAGGTAAAATTGTACTGGACTTCCTATATTTGATAAGAGTTAAACTATAGATTGGCGTAGGTTTAGAGTTGTATCCTATTGTTTAACCTTATGTTGTGAACACCTACCAACTGTGGTCTTCAATTCTGTGTGTTTATATAAAATCGCCTTGAAAGACCCCTGGGCGTGAAGAGTGTGTCCTTGTTTATCCCTTGATTGTTTCTCTTCTTTTCCTCTTTCTCATTCTCGTTTAAGTTAGAATAGACATAATGGCGTTCGCAATACCCACAATTGTCGTGGCTATACGGGCTACGTTCCCAAAGCCAATTCCTTAGGGAAAAAAAAAGAAAACATTATCCAACCGACTTTGGTTTTGACGTCTCGACGATCTCGGATTTTATCATACGCATGCCTTTTCTTTAATGCTGTAGTTGAAAAAAGCTTTGATGATTCCCTCTAATTTCGGTGCATACAAGCAACTGAAAATAAATTTAGGTTGTGGTGTAAGGAAGGATGTCTATATGGGAATGACATAGGGCTCAATATTGGGTTCAATATTATTTACTCCACATCCTCGGATGTGAAATAGAAATTTTATGTTTTTTGTTTGTTGAAATACGTTTAGAATACCGTGAAACTAGGAGATTCTAAATTTGAGCAAGAAACAAATTTCTATTGGGGCGGTTTTTGAAGTAAAATTGCGATTTAATGTGTGTACGAGAATATACATTCTCAAAAAATTTTATAGCTTCAGCCACCTTCATTACCACCTCGAGGCAGATGATTTCAAATAGTATATTATTATAACTCTTCGCAAATAGAAAACGAAGAATACATTGTATTGTACATTTATAAAACCAATAATATCGCTCGTGGAGGAAAAATTTTCATAAGAGTGCGTTGATGATCGAATTCTGAATAACTTTCAAAATTCAAACATTAACATTATTTACGATAATACTACGAAGAGTATCCTATCGAATGTGGAACACTATAAAAATTTCAGTAAATCGGGGCGGAGAGTATAATGGTTAGCTTGTTAAAATTCTATGAGTAATTATTGCCACATATTGAAGTGCAAATAAAGGCGTTTTCGTTTCATGATACGTGGATGAGATATCTGAATGTGGCAGTAGTGGTTCCTTAGGCAGTGGTTTTTCCTTACATACAAATGAGATTGGCACCTCGACCTCAGACATATTTTTCGTAACGCTGACATAAAATCTGTTTTTTACACATGACATGGACAAGAATAAAAATGTATATTTCTGTTTCTATTCCTATTCATCGTTTATCAGAAACACCCACTGTTCATTTGTCGTAATTTATCATAAAGAAATTATTTTCACGAGACAACAAAATGATTTTTATAAGTACAAAATAACATAAAATTCTGTCTTGGTCCTCTTAATGCTGAGAAAGAAACAGAACATCTAAATAAGTGTAACGTTTAAGGACATTTTTAATACAGCGCCAGCGGTATTACACATAAATAACACGAGTTAATTTCATGTAACTGTCATTAAGCATATTAGACGACTCCTATCATAATATATCAAGTCTTAAATGAAAGTAAACATATTATCGTTATAACTGCTTAGTTTACTTAATAATCTAAATGTCAAAAGCTACTGTTATTATGAGTTTTAAAGTTTTACTGTAGTATATTCTCCATTTAGTTGTAACCACTGCTGCCCATATTCTACACAAGCCTTGGTCTATTTTGATTGCACCAAAAGTTAGAGTAGGTGAAATATGTGTGTAATAAAACGCTGCCATTAGCTTAGTCCTAAGTATAATAGACGACAAATTTTTTTCTTCATAGTTCGCTCTTTGTTGTGGAAGACCCTTTTTCATCCGGATGCCTTATAAAAGAATTTCCACAGGCACTTAATAAGCACTTAATAAACCTTTCATCTTCCCTGTGTTTCAGTAGCTGAATGCTGTTAATTTTAACTTATTTAACTTTATAGTCGTGATATGTAATTTTCCACGATTTATTTTACAATAAAAAAATACAGGATAAAAATGGAGAAAAACGAATTATTATAAAAATACTATTAGTACTGGAAATATGTACAAATGTGTCAACTTCAGTTTAATAACATTGATTCTAGGATATATTATAGATATAAGTTAAAGCAATGCAGAGAAATGATAAAAATTTATAATTGAATTAAAGCCTTTCGTGAATGGTTTGATTCAACAAAGAAAAATGTCTCAAATCAGCTTTTTTATTAGTTTAATTGGATCTATTTACGCCTCGCCGTATCTGGTGCAAATTACTTTTTCAACATATTACTTTCTCCGACATTCATATCCCTTTACTGAATGAAGCGCTTGAGAGCTTGAAAAAATTATATTGCTTGACAAATCTCACTAACATATACGGAAAAAATGAATTCATTTATATGGCACATGAGATAAATATAATTTATTTAAAAGATGGAAGCTTGAGCTATTACTACTTTCTTAGTATGTGTAAGTAAGATGGCAAATGTAGGCAGTACCTCGTAATTTCTTAACGTTTATCACGTCTGACTTTGCGGAAATAACTTCAAAATTTGATTTTTAACAGCACCTTACAATTCTTACGATTCCTATTTAGAGGTGTTTCAGAATCTCATGAGCCGCGAAATGCGCAAAAGGCAAAGTATATTCTGCGCTATAAGTATTTTTTTGAAGACACTGGATGCTGCCTTGCTGGATACATAAACAAGAGTTCGGGATAAATTATAAACAATAAATATAATATTTTTAAGAAGTGTAACTGAGTCGACAGGAGGGATTATGTCTCTGCGCATATGAAGGTCACAGCTCATGAGATTTTAAAACACCTCTACGAACGAGTTGCCCTTGAACGGGTGTTTTCATCAAATATTCTTTAGAAAGAGATTTATGAAAAAAAATATAATAGAACAACCTGAAAACTCGCTACCTAAGGAATTATTACTTCTACGGCAAGATGTCCCATCAAGGTCTCTTAAACGAAACATCTTGATACTATACGTCTACACTAGTAAGTGGCTTTTAGTATATACACGAAATCTCAAGTTTCTGGACTATTACCAACTTGCTTTAGTTACTTTCACTTATTTACCCATTTCAGAAAAAGCGTGTGCACGAAAATGTTACAGGCAGAAATTTGTTTTTCGATTAAATCTAAAATCTCGACGTTTCATGACATTCTAAACCCGATATTGTCTGTAATTGTTTATTTGTGGCATATTCAGATTTTCTTACTTTTTATTGGGTATTTTGCCACTGACAAATATTTAAAAATTTTAATGAGAAAACCTCTGCGCCAAACGGATCAGACAGAGGTTGGTTCTTGATACTTGACTGTTTCAAAAAGTCTCACACCTAAAAATATATAAACTAGAACAATGTTATAAACTAAAAACTTCCGTTCTCAAAACTTTTTTGAGTTTTTAGTTTATAACATTGTTCTAGTTTATATATTTTTAGGTGTGAGACTTTTTGAAACGGTCAAGTATCAAGAACCAACCTCTGTCTGATCCGTTTGGCGCAGAGGTTTTTTCATTAAAATTTTTAAATATTTTTCAGTGGCAAAATACCCAATAAAAAGTAAGAAAATTCTAAACCCATTTCAACAAAAAAAATATGTTGAAAATTTGTTTACGATTAGTATGCTTCCACTTCACTACGTAGATATAGAAGTAATTAAACATAATATATATAATGCAGTGTCTTCTATACATCAAAGTCGATGAAATGTTATATCCAAAACGAGGTCAAACACACTCATATTTTAGGAGTGATGTGAATATAAACTATTTAAGACTCAATAAAACCAGGGATGGAATGGGTTATTACTCTAATAAATACTTTAATGTAATGCCTCAGAATGCGAAAAAGAATTCAAATTTATGATAAAAAAACCGCTGCCTAAGGAATTACTACTTCCACATCCACATTTTCTATCCACGGCTCTTTAAGGGAAAACATCTCGACTATATTTGCACTCTAGGATGTGGAAAAAATTGATTAAAGAATTTTAATAATATTCGACGAAGATCATCATAAATAAATTGAGGCGTAGGTGTCTAGCTCAACGAAACCATCTCAATCAGATGTCATCATAATACATAAGCGTACCAATGTTCAAATGAATATCTCAATTTTATTTTATCAACCCCTATAATATTGGAGTGGAGGTGGTGGGGAGAGAGAGAGAGAAAATACTATAAGAAAATCTGAGGCCTTGGCTTCTAGTATACATATACACCGAATTTTAAGTTTCTGTACTCTTACCAGCTTGCTTTGCTCATTTTCCCCTATTTACCTCTACTTACCCCCCACCCCTTCAACGGAATAATCTCAAAATATAATCTATTTTCAGATGTCGTTGTAATACATACATGTACCAAATTTCATGTAAAAATCTGAATTTAATTTTATCAATCATTTTAATAATGGAGAGGGGGTGGTGTAGTGGTAGAGTTGAAAAATATTGTGAAAAGATCTGAGGCTTTAGCTTCTAGAATTTCAAGTGAATATCTCAATTTAATTTTGTCAACCCTTTTAATAATGACAGGGGTGGTGGTGGGGGATGGAAATATTATGAAAAGATCTGAGGCCTTGGCTTCTAGTATATACACCTAATCCCGAATTTTTGTACTCTTATCAGCTGGCTTTACTTATTTACTGTTATATTTAACAATAATCTTTATATCTATCTATCGCATTTATCAGCTGCAATATTCTAATGTTCTTAGTCTCCTAGAATATTCTTAGAATCCTAGAATATGATTATATAAAGTTCGTTGAGTTAGGAGGACGAAAAAAACAATTGGAGTTAAAAATCTTATGTAGTTTGGACTATTATACCGCTCAAGCTAAGCCGTTGCCTCGAATAAATTATGTGGGACAGGCACCACATCTATCTCTATTAAGAGCTTTTGGTATCTATAAACATTACACAAATGATATCAAATCTCATTAAATTTCTTACCCATCTGCTTTTTGGTGACTTCAGTCCAACATTTTGAGGGGCGTTCTGCTTACCCCTTACCATTTGGTTTTGCCTGGGTCATTAATCGTTTCATATTGCCATTTTTTCGGTTGATGTAGATGTAGAAAATTATAAGCTGCAGAAGTATACGAGGCTGTAAAGTTGTTTTAAAGGGACACTTCCTGAGGAATGCGGCTATACAAGGAACTTATTACAAACGTCTTGAAACCCACGAAAGCATGAATACGCAATCTGCCTTCTTAACAGTTCATGTTCCTAACTCACAGAGAGAGATGGACAAAACTACAAGGTCAGCGAGTCTGATCTTTATGCGTTCCTACGCAATATTTCTATGACGATAAAGTTTGATTAACTGGTAACTTGCTGATCTGGTAATCTGTATTCCCCATCAAATGTCATATTAGTAGCTGCCGGTATAGTCAACAGTGACTTCGAAGTATACCATAAATTCCGGTCTACAACCTCACATGTAGCTATCCTGGGAATATTTAAATGGTTTATTCATTTCTTTGGTTTACACAGTCATAATTCTCGTTTTGTTGTAAATTATAATTAAATACTGTAACGAAAAAATTATTTTTTCGTTTAAGCACCCGTGCTATTTTTTCGTTTAAGCACCCGTGCTAAATAAAATTTGAATTACCCGCCGAAATAACGACCGGAAGTCAACAAGTGCGCAAACGCGGTAGAAGCATCATTTGAAATATCCCTGCTAGTTGACTTTTGATTTCGACCTAGGTGAGTGCAGACTTGTTACTTGTTCTTTAACGAATTTTCACGTTTATTTCTTTAATCCTTTGATATTTTGAATATATTTGATTATTAAATGATGTCATATTATTGAGTTAACGTTGCTGTATAGTTATTTTTGGGAATTAAAGGATATTCCGTATAATAATTAATTTTATTAACACACATGTTTGTGTGATGTCGGCGTCCATTTGGACACATGCCAATTCATTAATTATCGCGGCAATTTTGTATTTTGTGGTCGCTTGAGACACAATACCGTGGTGTTTGTCATTATTTAGATTATTTGTACGAGGATTAAACTCGGAAATTAATCAAAGGATAAATTAGAATCTTTGTTTCTTAATCGTGTGTAGACAATCTTATCTCATTAAAAGTCGAAACCCAAAGTCATTTTGTCGCATTTAGTTAACCTCGTGTTAGTACAAGAGGTTAAGATATAATTTTTTATTAGTTAATTTTTTTTTTGGGAGATTAAACCCATAATTTTGTTTGCTATATTTGTTACAGTATTAGTTTTTTTCAGATAGTAATTCAGATATTTTCTCTCTAATTCTAACTAAAATTTGTTACCTTCATTCAAGTTTTTGGTCATAACCAGTCAGCCATTTTGTAAACGGCTAAAATTTCATGAGAGTAGAGTTTTTCTTATTTATTAATTTCATATATTATATTAATCAGTAGTTTATTCATACATTTTCAGTAGTAGAGTAAAGTAAAATTTTATCAAGACTCAGGTTTTTTATTCAATTGCTGATAGTTTGGTTTTGCAGTGACCTTCGTCACCATAGTTTTTTGTAGTTTTCTTGTATCTCTTTTTTCCCACCATTTTAAAGTTTTTATATTATCAACTGGTTCTTTACATTCCCCTTTTTCATGTAAAATCCTGGACCAAACCACCATTGAAGCAAGGCACAAGGCATAACTTGAATATTTGGAGTTATCCTAAAAGTATTGGATACTATTCCGACGCAGCGTCTCCTGGAAATCAGCGTTGTCAGGACCTGAATATTACGTCCTTCCCGGGTACCCGTGGCCATCTTCAGGAACAGACCTCGTCGGGATTCCACGTCTCCGCTAAGCTAAGTAGCCAAATTTATGTGCAAAATTCAACTTTTGGTCAGAAGATAATTTGTAAACCAGTTGATCGTTTCATTGTAATTTTTTTGTTAATATTCAAATTTAAATTTTTTTTCTAAACTAAATTTTTGTTGTTTAACTAATTAAATCAAATTTCACCATTAATATTTCTACTAAATTGTAAAGTGTTGTAAAATTTTCACTCTTTTATACTTATGTTAATATATTATTTGTTTTATATTTGATTTTGATTGTTTTCTCCCCCTGATAAAGTTTGCAAGAGTGTTATTTACTGAATACGCTGGCGTCCAAATTTGTATAGTTTATTAAAGTTTTGTTTAGTAAATTTGACAAGCAAATAATTGTTAAGAAACAAAAATATATAACTCTTCTCGCCACCTAGTGACCCTCGACCAGCCCTGAGCTAACTGGTTGCTACGCTTTCATAGCTTCCTCGGCAGCCAGCTGAGAAGTTGTGGTTGCAATACTCAGAGCATTACAGCTTATTGTTTGAAGATTATCAATACATGTTTAAAAGTGAATTATTATTTGTTTGCTTAATTGTATTGAAACATATTCTTTATAGAATTTTGCAAATAGCAAGAAAGAATGCAAAGACTTCATTAATATTTTTACACTACACATTGCTTTTCTTTTAGTTCTCATAGATAGTTATTTTTTCCTCTGTTTGCAAAATCCTATAAAGAATATGTTTCATTATCAATACAGCCATGTTCATTCGTTGCAGTTAAGATGACATCATATGGAAATCTTAGGTTATAATTCATAGTTCCACTTATGATTTTACTGCACCATGCAAGGTCCTCCAGATCAAACTACCACTCTAATGACAAAATCAACCACAAAAGCATCTATCAGAATGGAAAGGAATTTTAGTAATATACTGTGCTGTCAGCTGAGCGGGTTTTGTAAAAACAATTATTTTTTATCACTGCCCATCAATTTCCTGCAAATTTTACAACTTCTATCATTGATCACTAAATTTTTGATACCTATTATTTGATTAAGTTCAGTCACTCACTTATATATGTTCTGAAACTCTTCATAAAATATAAAGAAATATCGTGTATTTAATAGGATTGTGTCCCATGAGCCTCGTGCAAACTTCTAACTTTCATTTACCACTAGGTCCCGTATCTATTGAATTCTCCTTGCTATTTCAATAAAAAACATGTGATACTACAGTGAATCTTACAGTGCCAAGAAAGCTAATTTTCAAATTGCTGAAATAATCGGCCTACGACAATGTCGTAGTAAGTAAATATTTTATTAGTTCAACAAACCGCAAAAAATTGAATTAATTATGGGATATTATTAAAAAACAGGTTTTTTTCATTTTTGAAAATAATACCGAAAATACTGATTTTACGACCTACCAAGAATACTCCAAGTTATGCAGACCTGTAGCCAGGAGGGTGCCAGAATGAGATTATTTTGCATATCTTCGTTATAAAAGTCAGAATTGGCCCTTCCATGAAATCCGATGAGCACCATCTACAATTTATTCCTGTCTGTAATTAATTTCTGCTCGAGATCATAAGTAGAGATTTTATCTAAAATTATTGTACATGAAAGCACTTGCTTAAAATCACAATTTTGAAAATTATTTTAATGTGCTGTTTGAGTCACTATGACAGACGATGAATACATAAATATCTTTAATTCAAACATGAAATCAATATTTTCTACATTTGTCTTCAGTTTTTTTGATGTCGAGTTAAAATTTGTGTTAATTAAACAATATTCTTAACTAAGTAGTAAGCTGGTCTTTTCCGTTGCGAAAGTTTTGGAGCAGCTGTAGTCCATTCTTCATTCTCTTGCACCATAAAGTAAAATAATAAATGAAACACGGAGGCGCTTTAAATAATGTAATGTGTGCCGGAACTAACGCACGTTCAGTGTAAATGAAACACATTCATACACAAATGATCAAGATGACACCACATATGTGACATTATGTAACCCAGAATTCCTAGTTTAATCCCTTTTCAGATACTCCGTTCGCTGCAAAAAATAAGCTATCTAGACTTTTTGCGTGCTCTTTAACAGTGGGTGCAGGGGAGAGGGGTGAATAAGGTTTACTATATCCGGGCGATGGAAGCGGCCACGTGACCTTGTAAATTCAAATTGAAATTTCACATCGATGTTTTGTTAAAACTTTTTGCTTGAAATGTGATATATTTCCAGATGTCACTTATCATCATCTTAAACGTGTTTTTTCTAAAGCTAAGGTGCTATTGTCAGTATTATTTGGTGTCACCCAAAGGGTTAATATGCAAAAAAGAGTTTTGCAATTTCTTCAAAAGTGAGGTGTTCCTTTGGCGAGGGGGTAAATGGGAAGTAATAGTCAAAAAGGGTATTCCTTTAAAAATGTCTGTAGTACTCTTAACTAACAGTATTACTCTTACAAATATTTAGAAAAATTAAGTTTAAGATATATTTCGTTAAAAGGTCTCGCCATGGCACCATTTAGCAGAGAGCAGTTTGTCCTCGATTTCCGGAATTTGGGCCTAGGACGAACGTGCCAACAGAAAATGCTTGCAGGGGTATTTTTGGATTGTTCTCGATGTCTGGAAACATATGTCACATTGCAAGCGGGAAGTCTAAAAAAAAAGTCGACGTGAATTTCGATTTAAATTTGCCAGGTCACATGATCGCTTCTACCTCCCGGACATAGCAAGCCTTATTCATCCCATCCCCTGCACCCATTGACAAAGAGGAAACAGATGTACTATTTCTTTGGGTTAAAATCCGTTTGTCAAGAACATCTATCTTTAAACTCGTAGTGAAAAACTAGTAACTTTTTTTATGTAAACTAAAACCGGAAAAACCGGCTGTGAGAGGCGTAGGTACCAATTTCAAATATTTGACAGTGGCCATTCAATCGATATTGTTGAGTCTATGAGTACCGTATAACTACGACAAGCTAAAGCATACGGTTGTCCCAAATAGAAACACAGTAATTGTAGTCGGGCTAAATATCGGGAAAATTGATTTTTAATGAATTATGTTAGCCTCACAACATTTGAAGAGATATTAACATATAGAATTGAGGAAATGAATATATTACTAGCAAAAATACTCGTAATTATTTCAAACTCTTACTAAAGACTTATTCATAGATAAGTACAAAAACATATATCTTTCTAAACAAAATACTTTGCTGGCTACATGCCACGAACAACGTTGAATTATAAGAAAGAAATATGCACATTATGTACAGAAAACTGTCACAATAATGTTAGTTTTAATTTTAAATTATCCTGTTCAACAAAACCAAAAAACAACTAAAGACAAAAAACACTTACTAACAACTTTAAAAACTTTCACAGACACGTGTTTCTGTATCCTACACAAGGATACTTCTTCAGTGCTACTTCTTTCAAAGTTGAAAATGAACTAAACAGTCACTTACCAGGTAATAGGTATTTATGCAATAATTATTTATGGTTCTAACGAACAGGATAATCCAAAACAGATTTCGGAGAATTACCAATACAGGTATAATCATAAAACATAATCAAATGCAAATGCAAATTCCCTACAACGTAAGAGTAATCTAAAATAGAATTGAGGAAATGAATATATTACTAGCAAAAATACTCGTAATTATTTCAAACTCTTACTAAAGACTTATTCATAGATAAGTACAAAAACATATATCTTTCTAAACAAAATACTTTGCTGGCTACATGCCACGAACAACATTGAATTATAAGAAAGAAATATGCACATTATGTACAGAAAACTGTCACAATAATGTTAGTTTTCATTTTAAATTATCCTGTTCAACAAAACCAAAAAACAACTAAAGACAAAAAACACTTACCAACAACTTTCTGTACATAATGTGCATATTTCTTTCTTATAATTCAATGTTGTTCGTGGCATGTAGCCAGCAAAGTATTTTGTTTAGAAAGATATATGTTTTTGTACTTATCTATGAATAAGTCTTTAGTAAGAGTTTGAAATAATTACGAGTATTTTTGCTAGTAATATATTCATTTCCTCAATTCTATTTTAGATTACTCTTACGTTGTAGGGAATTTGCATTTGCATTTGATTATGTTTTATGATTATACCTGTATTGGTAATTCTCCGAAATCTGTTTTGGATTATCCTGTTCGTTAGAACCATAAATAATTATTGCATAAATACCTATTACCTGGTAAGTGACTGTTTAGTTCATTTTCAACTTTGAAAGAAGTAGCACTGAAGAAGTATCCTTGTGTAGGATACAGAAACACGTGTCTGTGAAAGTTTTTAAAGTTGTTGGTAAGTGTTTTTTGTCTTTAGTTGTTTTTTTGGTTTTGTTGAACAGGATAATTTAAAATTAAAACTAACATTATTGTGACAGTTTTCTGTACATAATGTGCATATTTCTTTCTTACAATTCAATGTTGTTCGTGGCATGTAGCCAGCAAAGTATTTTGTTTAGAAAGATATATGTTTTTGTACTTATCTATGAATAAGTCTTTAGTAAGAGTTTGAAATAATTACGAGTATTTTTGCTAGTAATATATTCATTTCCTCAATTCTATTTTAGATTACTCTTACGTTGTAGGGAATTTGCATTTGCATTTGATTATGTTTTATAGATATTAACATATATTTTCGCAGAAGTTTCGTAAATGACTTGATGTGTCATTCTCCATTATCAGAGTAAAAATATATTTAAAAGTGTTTGATTAGCAGCCTATACTTTGTTTTTAAGTAGCTTCGCAACCTGTACATACATAATTATTTATATACAAAACACAGTAACTGCATTTACTGTATTTGTAACTGGTAGATACTTAAAAAGTAAACATTAGATATACAGTATGTGTGTTTGGGCGTAGGAAATTGACAATTGAGACACACGTAGGTCTTTAATTAGAAATGAAGATCTCTTAAATAACTGAATCGAATGCTGCCCATCATTGCACTTGACACAGTAAATGGTGGTAATTATGGAAGGGGTGATCTGACTACCATTTTCAAAACAAAGTAACTACTCAGACCATGCAAAAACACAGTAATGCCAAAGTACTTACTGTGTTTTCCAATGGTATTTAGCTAATACTGTGTTTTGTTCCGGTACAGCTACTCATTCAGAGTCACTTACTGTGTGCACATAATAACTCTTAAATGTTCATTATTTAGTCAATTATAAATGTTCCACAAGACGTGTTGGGACACAGTAAGTCCAATACTTTATAAAACTCAATTTTTATAAATTTGTCAATTACTGTGTTTCTGCTTGGGACAGCCGCATACTATATATTATTATATACATGACAAGTTAGGTTAAAAAACAATCGATTATTTTTGAAAAATAATGCCATATGTAAACAAGTGACGTGGTATAAAGTTCGTGTATTTTATCAGTTAGATTTATAATGATGGAAATAATCTTTAATATACTGTACCATATATATGGAAAATTATGAAAGGTTTCTGAATGTAAGGCTAATATAACTATTAGTGAAAATGTAACATATTGATCCTTAGTCCATAAAGTTTGACAAAAGCCTTTCATTGCCCTTTGAAAGTTGTAGAGATTATCCCATTGATACGATTCACTGAAGTTGGTGTCATATGCATGCAAAAGAAAGCTTCTGTTGCATGTGCATGTAGATATACTATACGGTATGTCTTACTTTTCATGACTACCATATCACATCTCTCTTATTAACAATGCGATTTTTTAAAAATTGTGGTGGAAGTTACTTACCAATCAGGAGATTGTGTCACGGTAAAATATTTTAAAATCCACTAGTAGCGTTCGTCCTTATTAAGAAAAATTAACCTAATTAAAAAAAAAGATATTAGGCAAAGTTTTAACTATGAAGCAATCTCATAATCTTATTCGTTGTTATCAAAAATTCACTTACTAATACCTAATTTCAATAAGATAGTATACTTGGTGTTCATGTAATAACAAAATGAAATCTCCTTTTTTAAGTACCAATGATTACAGTCATAACTTTATTTTCGGACGTAATGAAGAGTTAATCAAGCTGGAGGAAGACAGGCTTTCCATTTATGATTAATCACGTGACTTCAGTCAGTTTACTTAACAGTCTAAATCAAACATTACTTAACTTGAAAACAAAAAAAAGTTTAATTTTAAACGAATTTAATTCTGGAACAATTCAATAAATAATAACACTTTACTAAATACTACTACTACTACTACTACTACTACTACTACTACTACTAAATAATAACACATCTAGATACACTTGTGAACTTCCGCTTGAGATTTAAAAAAAAATTGTTTTGCATGTTATCATTCTCTTATGTAAAATATTATTGGAAATAACGGCATTTATTATTATTATTACTATAACTAAATCACAGTTTGCTCAATAACTATCATGACCAACTCATGTTTAAAAGGTAAATGTTAAGAAAAATCCGAGTGAAAATGTGCTTTGCTATAATCAGTATTAGTACAGGAAATGAAGGCAAAATGTTGTAAAAACCTCGCAAAAATTAATGAAAGAATCATCTCTGGGATTTAAGTAGTTAATAACCTGTAGAATGGAATGATGTAATCTTTGCACTTCTAAGCTCCGGGAAAATTTAAAAAAATATGGAAAAACTTCTTGATTTTCGGTTTTTTTGCTCTAATGGCTAAAATAATGAAAATATAGAGAAAAGTTTCGAACAAAATTTGTAGCTCGTCTCTTTCTCTACAAAATAGGTCTTTACCAATTTTTGTCTTACTTAAGCCGTTTAGGAGATAAATCCAGTTTTCCACTTATAGTTTTGAGCCGTTCCGAAATGCGCGGAAAATGAGAATTCTCTGGGAGTTTCGTACGACCGGACATATCGATCGATAATTATTACTATTCAGAGCGCTAAAAAAAATGAAAGCAACGTAAAATGTAGAGAAAAATCTCAGCTTTAATATGGGACTAATCACAAAATTCATACAAATTTTTATCATAGAGAAAAAAGTGTTAGAAGATGGCTTCGTAAACTTTATACAGTTGATTTATTCACACCTTTGAGTTTTATGCATTCTGCCTATTTCTTCCGTAACAATGGGTGCTTTTTCACTACATGGATTCGATTCCACGCACTTTAATCTATATTTCGTGAAAATTTCATTGAAGAATGTTAAGAAACAAATAAGTTGTACCTATATGTTTTACTGTATAATTGTGCATTTTCTGAACGTGTATGAATAATGTAGACAAATTCAAAAAGTACGCACATTTAAAAAATTCTAAAGACATTTGAAAGAATATGTTTTATTGTACTTAAGAAAATTAAGACTGTGCTATTATTATTACTTAAGATATAGCGAATTGAACTCCAAAATTTGAAGGTGATTACTCGATGAGAAATATAACCTCTACTTTGATCGCAAGGCATATTTTTCCAACAAAAGTAATTGCAATAATATGTTAATTGGATTAATATATCATTATATGAGAATATATAAGCAAAATGAATTATCATTCTAACGACTCCCGGCAAAGACATGAATAAATCTGTGGATCAACTGTACAATAAGCTATCTTCTGACAATCTCTCTCCTTGATAAAATTATTTATGAATTTTGTGATTAGTTCCACATTAAAGCTGCAACTTTCCTCTACATTTTATTTTATTTTAATTTTTTTAGGGGCTCTGAATAATAAGAATTATAGATCGATGAGCCCGGTCGTACGAAACTCCTGGAGAATTCTCATTTTTCGCGCATTTCGAAGCGGCTTAAAACTATAAGTGGAAAACTCGATTTATCTTCTAAACGGCTTAAATAAGCCAAAAATTTGTAAAGACCTTTTATGTAGAGAAAAAGACAAGCTACTTTTGTTGGGAACTTCTTTCTCTATTTGCATTATTTTAGCCGCTAGAGCAAAAAACCGAAAATCAAAAGTGTTTCC
Source organism: Stenurella melanura (assembly GCA_963583905.1). Lineage (NCBI taxonomy): Eukaryota > Metazoa > Arthropoda > Insecta > Coleoptera > Cerambycidae > Stenurella > Stenurella melanura. Next base: position 204,831,691 of record OY757309.1, read on the forward strand.
AAATTTTTTTGAATTTTCCCGGAACTTGGAAGTGCAAAGAATGCACCATCTCATTCTCCAGGTTATTACCTACTTAAATCCCAGAGATGATCCTTTTATTAATTTTTGTTACCCTAAATTGTTAGTTTGCCTGTACTATATGATTTTAGAAAATATAAGAAATCGGATAACAATCAAATCTTGTTAAAGTTGCACTTATGGTGCTTATTATTACATTGAATGTTAAATTTGTTTAAAATTGAACTTTTTTCTATTTCCAAGTTATTTTTGAACTAGACTGTTAAGTAAACTGACTGATGCCACGTGATAATTCTAAATGGAATGCCTGTCTTCCCAATTAAAAACATCATTACGTCTTAAAATAAAATTACGACTAACAATTGGTACTTTAAAAAAGGAAATTTTACACTACACTTACACTAGCTTATTTAAATTCAATATTAGTGGCGAATGCCACTGTTGGATTTTTAAATATTTTACAGCAGCACAATCTCCTGATAGGTAATTAAGTATTTTTCACCCAATTTTAAAAAAATCGCATTGTTAGTAACGGCGCTGTAATACGGGAGTCATGAAAAGTAAGAAATACTATATTATATTATGTATGTGCATCTGAGGTTAATTGCTCAAACACCAAAACACTTGAACACTAGACACGAATATTTTCAACTGACGTGCATTTTGCCAATCATATTGGCATCATCTAAAAATTATTAAGAAATTATTAAGTTTTAATCACACGCATTCAGTGATAATATTCGAGTGTAGGGTTCAAAGATTTCGGTCTTTAATTCAAGTTCAATTAAATCGGTTAGTAACGATAGTTTTAAGAGTTTAGTAAAACATAACCCACCTTCTTCAAAACGTAACCTGGCGTTTCTCCGTTTCTTGTTTTAATATTAAATTTTGATCACAAAATTAAGGGTAATTTTGTAATGAAATCATCTCGAATAGTCTTATGGCAAACTTAATTCAATTCAATGTAAATCACATTTTAAGAAATGAAAAATTCATATAATCTTCACTGTATTTTACTTCCTACTCAGAGGTATATAGACGCAAATATGAAATACTTGAATATAAGTAAGTAAAGGCAAATTGCAAAATTTATTTAAATCTAATTATTGCAAGAAAATTACAAAACGAAAAATAGATTTTTCGTCGATATTCAATTCAATAATTCAATTTTATTCCCTTAGACCTATAAAAAATTCATCATAATTAATAAAAAGGAGGTTACTCTCTCATACTGATTTAATAAGGTTCCATAACAATTATTTTTCATGCAATTTGTTTGAATTATCACATTATTTTCATAATTATATTTCATTATTTTGTAGACAAATTCTATTACTGCAATTACACAGGTCTACAAAAAAAAATGTCCTGTCTTTGCAATCAAACCCATCATTTCATCCATCTAAGTATTTTGATGCACTGAAAGCAAATTTGGCAAAAAAAAATTCTACCGCGTCAATTTTTCTCTACACCCCCATATAACCCCCATAAACTCTTAGAGATTTTTTGAAAAAAAAAATTAATAATTTTTTATGACTTTTGTATTTGAAGGGTCCAGGGGAATAACGATGTCACAAAATAGTTAAGACTGAGTTAACACTGCCATCTGTTAGCTACACTACAGTACTATCTACTGTACAGCTTAGCCAGGCAAAAAATGCTGAGAGTATCTAGATATTGAGGAATTTAATTTAGATAAGAAAGGCAAAAACGATTAATGTCTACCTGTTTTTAGGCTAGAACGATGAGTGTCCAAAAAATAGTCTACTATTAGTCCAATCATCTACTTTGTACAGTTGTCATTGATGTGTTGACGTATTAAGAGGTGTAGTGATCTTTATGTGAAATATAATAATCCAGCTAGATTGTATCAAAATCGTGTTGCCAGTGCTTCAATTAAAATATCGAAACTTACAGGAGCCAAAAATGTTTTGTGAAAATCCAGAAGCACAAAAATTTTACGAACAGCTTACTTTTACAGGGAATAACGATAATAACGACGAATATTCTGAATGATACTTGTCTTTACAATGTTATTTTATGGACATTAATTATTTTTCCTAGTTTTTTTTGTACTTTCAAAGATTTTTTTAAATTTTCTTAACGTAAGTTTTTAAGAAGCACGATTTTGTTTTGCTAATCAGTAGACGATACTATGTTAATTCTATAAACCAATATGTGTAAGCATATTATTTTTGTATTAAAAATAAAACCGTTTTCAAAATAGGTACTACAAATATCTCTAGTTTAAATTTTTGTGACATTCATCGTTATTCCCCTGGACCCTCTATTTGCTTTTTGGGTCGTTCACCACGAATCTGAAGGCAAAAATAAATTTTGACTTAATGACAAATGTCAATATTTCACCAAGATGTAAAAGCCAAAATGCTGTTTTGACAGTAAAAACCGAGAACTACTCGAAATCTATGAGGTAGAAAATTTTTTAAATTAAAAATTCGGATTCAGCACACAAAAATACTTAAGGAATGATAGGTTTAGTCCTTGGAGCAAAAGATTTTGTTTTTTTGTGTACCAGTGTTATCAACTTTTACATCTTGGTGAAATTTGACAGCTCATTGACACCTGTCATTAAGTCAAAATTTATTTTTGACTTCAGATTCGTGGTCAGCGACCAAAAAAACAAATGCAAAGGTCATAAAAAATAATTAAGAAATTGTTTTCAAAAAATTTCGTCTATAAGAGTTTATGAGGGTTATATGGGGGTGTAGAGAAAAATTGAACCGGTAGAAAAAAGTTTTTTTGCCAAATTTGGTTTCAGCGCACCAAAATACTTGGGAAACGATGGGTTTGGTCGCAAAGATAGGACCTTTTTTTGTAGACCTGTGTTTTCAAATTCACAAATATATATACCGGGTGAGTCACGAATTGCGCTCGCCCCAATATTCCCTAAAATATTTGGAATAGAAAATTGAAATTTGGAGGCCTTATTACACGACTAAAATGCCATCTTTTCAATAAAAAAGTTTGGTGCACATCCGGTTTGACCGAAAATGCCCACAACTTTCGATTCTTAAATGGAACACCCTATATATTTTTAGATTTTGAATTTTGAATACAATACATCCATTTTGGTCACTTTTTGATAAACATTAAAAATTTTATTAAAAAACCTATTTCTGAATCCAGAGTGCTGTGGTGCCCAAAATACATTTTAGTTTGTGTGCTACGTTACTATAAAAATAAAAAGAGCAATATGATTGCATTACTTAATTCTCTAGAGGCGTTTAAAATTTTTATATGTGATTTTTACCCACTAACTCGGTTTTTTTAAATGGGAATTCAATCGTTCACCAACATATTTAAATACCTCATGAAAATGAATCTAATGATTCCAAAATTTTGAAAATCCGCTCAGATATATTTGAGATTTCAGCCAAAATACAATGCAACCAAGCATTTAGAAACATGCGGCTAATAGATAATAGATTAGTGGGCTTTGGAAACTAAAATGGCACATTTCTGTGTAAATCTGGTAACCTAATAACATTGGAAAACTCAAAGTAGCCATTGAATGTAATAAAACAATATCAGCTGTCAGACAGACTCGTGTAGTTATAGGCAATCTTGAGCTATCAAACATTTAATAATTGTTAGCGCAAAAAACGTTACAATTAAGTTTAGCATAGGTATGTGGAGGTAAACACAATTACATCCACAAGGACATTTGCAATAGAATGCGACATCAGTTCGGTTTTCAGAGTTTTATTTAAATGAACATAAATAAATAAAAATCAATTCCGTTTGAACAATTAAACTTAAACTAGGTAACAGTAGGTATCTTTAAAATAATTAATATAATTAAACCATAAATTGACATTTATAGATTCGTATGAAAATGAGGTATTTAAAAATGTTCGTGAACGATTAAATTCCTATTTAGAAAACCGAGTTAGTGGGTAAAAATCACATTTAAAAATTTTAAACGCCTCTAGAGAATTAAGTAATGCAATCATATTGCTCTTTTTATTTTTATAGTAACGTAGCACAAAAACTAAAATATATTTTGGGCACCACAGCACTCTCAATTCAGAAATAGATTTTTTAATAAAATTTTTAATGTTTATCAAAAAGTCACCAAAATGGATGTATTGTATTCAAAATTTCCTCTAGATTCGAAAAATGTAAAAATATATAGGGTATTCCATTTAAAAATCGAAAGGTGTGGGCATTTCCGGTCAAACCGGATGTGCACCAAACTTGATTTTTTATTGAAAAGATGGCATTTTAGTCGTGTAATAAGGCCTCCGAATTTCAATTTTCTATTCCAAATATTTTAGGATATATCGGGGCGAGCGCAATTCGTGACTCACCCGGTATACATAATTTTGAGGTAAAATGTATTGTTAAAAATGTTGTCATGCTACTACGAAAGCATAGGAACGCCAGACTATTAATGTTGTTTCTAACTCGGAATTCACTGTTCAGTCGGAATATACAGAAGATGAAGGAGTATCTATAAACATGCTTGAACACTGCTTTGAATACCATACTGGATCATCCCTGCCTATGCCCTGTCTCGGCTCGGTACACCGTGAACTTTTAACCAATAAAGCAGCCTTGGGATAATGCATTTACCACTATTCATAGAATGTTTACATATTTCCATTTCTAAGCTTTCAAAAGCATCTAGCTTAGTAAACCATTTCTAATTAACTTTTAATTTATTGATCATAGGAAATTGAAATGATAAAACTAAGTCAAGTGAAAGGTACGGGAATTATGATCAGTTGTAAGCATTGTAATTATTGTAAATATTGGACAAATGAAGCATCCAATTATGACTAGACTCAACGAGCATATAACTCATCCCAGATATGGAAAAACTGAAAAGTTTAGTAACTATAACTATAATTATAGGCAGTATGTCACGGTTCGTTAAACAGAGCTTAGGTATGGATAACAGAATTCACTGAACCATGAATTTTATATAAATATAGGATACATTGTTAAATTTACTTTAATTCTAAATACTTCTAGATCAAGAAAATATTGTTGCCGAAAGGAGCCTTAAATATAGTATTCGAATATTTCGACCAAACAACTGTGCATTGATATAACAATTGTGAATTTCGACTTAGAGAAAAGTACATGAATAGCACGGTCTCTGCGCTTTCGCATCTTACCGTTTAGAAAATGAAGTATAAAGTTGCTCATATCATTTAAATCATCTGTTAAGTCTAAAAGTAAAATTCAATCTTAAATATAGTGAACAAAACATACAAACAGAGAACATATATTAATATATTTACATATGTGAGAGCACCTGGGAATCTGCAAAGCCACCTCGTCCAGGCTATCTGAAGGGGTCAGCGGTGGTCTCTCGAAAAGTCTGCTGGGTGCCAAGGTGAGGGCTGCGTTGGTATATCGGTGGCAACCGCCTCGGCGACGTTTTTGCAACTGTTTCTTCTTCTTGTCCTCCTCGGCGGCTCTGCGGAGGTTGTGCAGCCGGAAGAAGTACATAGACATTCTAGGAGATTATTTTTATGTTTAAGATATTACATTCTGTGCGCATAGCGTTTCATGGTAAATTTGTGGTTGTAAATGGATGTTAGTGCAATAAGAGTACGAAATATAAAGGAGAAAATCAGGGTATTAGTGAATTTTTGTGAAATATTTTATTAGGATGGCAAAAATGGGAAGAAATGCGTTTTTTTAAATGTCTCAAAAAACAAGCGTTTTACCGATAAACTGTAAAAGAGGTATTTTGAAATCACGTACGTTCAGTTTTATAAGAATTGAGTGAAATATAATGTTTTGAAGTTATGTTCCTTTTGTCCCCCCTTGAAGAAATTAACTTTATATGCGCTATTTATGCAATATTTTCAAAAGTATGAAGGCGTGTAAGACTATAACAAAAAAAATCATAATTCTGAGATAAATGTTAAAATATTTATTTTCAGTTCATTATTTTCATTTATAACTCCTCAAAATTATTATGGCACAACTCAAAAGTCTGAAATATAACTCAAAATTCTGACTAATAATGCAAAATTTTGATTTATAACTCAGAATTATAACTTATAATTCAAAATTCGGACATAGCTAGGAATTAGATGATTTATAACTAATGATTCTGAAATATTATATTTCTTACATTTATCAGAATTCTGTCTTATATCTTAGAATATTGACTTTATCCCTAAGAATTTTTCTAACTAATTTTTAACTAGTTTTAAGAATAATGCAATGTATTAACTTGAAATATGATAACGCACTATTGCTAATGAAATCTTCCTGTCAAATAGTTTTCAAACACCTCAATTTTTGCAATTTTCGGACACAAAGATTCATCTTGAAAACTTATTCTGAAATAAAAATTTTTATCAATATATTTCAGTTATATGATAGCCAAAAGACTTTTTTCTAACCCATTTGTGCTTTAATAAATGCGTATTCAGAATTAGCCTATTTTTTTCTACAATTCTCAAGAACGAACGACAAATTATTACTTTGTTAATGACTCGTAAAATATTGATTTTAGAGACATACGTCAACAGTGATCAATTAAAGCTGGTAAAATGTTCCTTCAGACAATTGATTAGTACAACTTTGAATATCTCTAATTGCCACTACACCCACCGCACAAAAATAAATAAAAACATAAATAATATACCGTTCATATCAGTAATGTTCGCATCCGCGTCATCAATTTTTGTCAGTACAAAAGGTATGCCGATTTCTTATCAGTTTATTACATGCGCAGAATTGTGTAAATAACAAAAAGAGCTACAACAGAACAGCATCAACGATGCGTTACGCATATTGCCAATATAACAGCATGTCTTAAATTTAAAGATGATGACATGAACGTCAACATTCGTGATATGAACAGTAAGAGAACAACCCTTCTTATTATTAGAGGATTTATGTAAAATGAAAAATATAATTCTATTTAATTGGGTCATCAAAAGCGACACTGTTTTTACAATTATCTTGTCAATAATAGTTTTATAATTATCTTTTAATTATCGGATCCCGTGTTTTAATCTAATTTTATACGTTTGAATTAATTTGTTTTCACTCCATAAATAAACAATTTTAATTAATCAAACATTAAAATATCAGTACCTACTACTTTACCGCGTTATATTCATAATTTATAAAAACAGTAGAAGTTTTCAGACTGTAAATATGTTATTAAGTTAAATTGATTCTTTTTTTAAATAACTAAGCTAACGTCAGAGTAAGTATTCTAATTTTGCAAAGTTGCTGTCCTGACTACTAATGGCTCACTGTCCTGTTTGTCAGTTGTCATTTTATATCAGAGGGTTAGGTTAGGATTGTGTTTACCACCTGAAACAATATGTTCAAGGAATGTTTCATGTCAAGTTGGTGAAATAATAATGTCAATACCACAAATAAGATATCCGCTTGCCTTCACAAAGAGGAAAATAGAAGGAGAATTGTGGTTTAAAACAATAATGGTAGAAAAATAGTTCCTATGACTGGGAACATTTTCTGATGAGAAAAGTTATCAAATTGTCGCAATCATTGTAACCAACAGCTACCTAACTTAAATTTACTGTGTAATCTATGTTAAAATGACGTCATGGATAAGTGCTCGTTTAAAATACGATTTAGAAATCAATATTTTTTTCGCAGCCTAAGCAAACATTTTAAGCAAAACCTAATAGCTGAAAAGGCGTTGTAATATTTAAACTCTCGAATAAACAGACTTAGCTTAAGATTTAAGCACCTACTGAAGTCCCATTATACCGAAAATACTATACAGTATGTCCCAGTAAACTACTAAAACGAAAATGGTGGAAATAACACGATACTAGATCGACGAAAATTATTTGTCAGCGTCGGAACAGTTTAATTTTTTTTGGAAGACCTTTGAAGTTCTTGATTAATTTAAAATTGGGTCCTACTTCTTAACCTATTTGATTACGTTGTATTACAATGCTAATTATTGCCTGATTTTTTTATTTAAAATTATAAAACAGAACATTTTGTTTAAAAATATAATAAATATAGGTTTTGGCAGTTTTCGCCCATATCCCATAAATAAACTCTGACGGCAGCAACACTGCATCTCAAAGACTATCGAGTAAAAAAATATCCAATTTTCTATTTCATTTAAGAAAGATATCATTAAGTGACAAACAATGTTTTTCAAATCAAAATAATTTATTGACAATAATGTATAATTGACTGATTGATTGATTTGCCAGCGTAAGATGAGCATTGCTGCCATGGCGGTCCGTTCCAACACGCAGGCCGGTCGTCCGCCGAACACGAGCAGCGGACCAAACCGCGTACCGGAAGCGAATGTGGGATGTTTTATATACCGCCGGACCGGCTGCATACGCTGGGTTGGACATTGGACATGCTTGCTTGTTGTCAGCAGCCACATGACGCTTGGGGTAGGAATATAGGATGGGAAATGCAGGTGTTTGTGAGATGCTTCTTTTTAGTTTCCATGCTTCTTTTAAGTTTCCATCTATCATCATCTTCTTATTTATTCTTCCTCCAAGTCTTCTGTTTCTGAATCTAGCAGTGTCCACCTCCTTCTGTCCGCTTGCGTTCACTCCGTTTGTCTGCCAATACATACATGCATTCGTTCGCCGCAGGGAGCCTTTTTTTAACCGTTCACAGGCAAATACCCATTTATGGTGCAAGTGCCCTATCTCGTGATAAAAAAGCTTTATATGGTGAGTTGCTTATGAGAAAGAGGCCCGAGAATATATTATGCACACACCCTGTATATTACTATGTTTCTACAGTAATTATTTTCAACTGCCGCTTTCCAATTCCGGGTATTTTCTATTTCATTCCTATACTTAAAACCTTTTCATTTTTACTCTTAAATTTTTCTCTGTTGTGTAATAAACTGCCCTATGACAAGGATTAATAAACCAATAAATAGAACTTAAGAATAAATGAAAATAAAACCTATCTCCTATCATCCTTTTCTTATGTTACTACTTTCACTCGTTAGAAACCAGTCCGTTGCCTTTCCTAATGGTGTATTATGTTGCCAGATGTTTACTATCACACTAACCACTTGAGAAAGGGTCGGTCGTGTTAGCATATATATAGGCACTTACACTTGCTTTATTTAACACTATTTAAGAAACTGTACGCGTAATTATTAATTCCATATGAACTTTGTTTTTCTATTATGGCATTTCACTTCTCGCGGAATTTCTTGATTTACCGATGGTTTAAATTTTATCGAGTTTAACGTGGTTTTTACCGCTTTTTTAGCGCTTGCTTTAGAAAGTGTCTTATAGCACGTCTACGAACGAGATTAGTCCAACGTGAACCTTCTAATTTGTTGACGATAATGTATAGTCCTTAAGTCAAAAAAGTATAAATTGGCTTAGCAAAATATTTTTTTATGTAACTTGGTAGAATAGTTTCAGACCATATAGGTCCCCGATAATATAAGTTCTTTGTCGATCAAATATCGTGTCCTTCCTACAATTTTTCTCCAAGCAGTTGTTCTTGGGACACACTGTACATATATTTTCTTTCTCGTACAGAACATATACATTTTCTCAAAAAGCCATAACTTTCTTTTTGCATCAGCATGAAACATGACAATTAAAACAAGATACTGATATGTCTTGACTAAACTTTTTGTCTTTATTATGAGTGAATCCGTGTCAAGATATTTATTCTCAACATTTTACCAGAACTCTCTTAATAACTCTAAATTTGCTATGATTGTCCAAACGACTTAATCAAATTAGTGCTAAAATCAAACAGATTAAATTTTGTGTCTCCGTCATGATTACTACCCTCCCTAATTCGTATCCATCTAGGAGAAATTATAGAAAACATCATTTATTTACTACATTTACCAAATTCAACCTGTAACAATCTTTAATCTATAAGACCCCATTCATTAACAAACTGACAACAAAAGCTAGAGGGAACTCAGGAATATAGAAAACTGTTCCCTTCAATGGTGATTAAGGTTGGCACAGATGGATTCAAGACAATCAACATATATAACTAGGCTGAACTTATTACAAATTCATGGCAGTGAATTGATCCAACCAGAGATAGTGTATCGAAAGAGAGTGATTTACGGAAGACCGCATTGATATTAGCTACAAAGGTACCGAATATTTGTGTATTGTATAACACACAATCGAGCTGATAAACTTGATATTCAATGATTGGCAAAGTTATTAATCACTAATCACCTGTAGATTCGCGTAAAATATATACAGTGTGAAAAATGAATCTATTAGTCAATTTCAGTTAGATCTAAAATTATTGAACAGAAGAAATAAATTATATCATTAGGAGATTATACACATAAGGTAACTAGTTTTCAAAAGATAAAGACTTCCCAAGTCGAATCCTTAAAGCGAAGTGCGCTGCAGTCTTTCGCATTTTCCCATGACATACCCAAAAAATTTTATACTCACTCAAAAAAAAATCTATATATTTATTATAAAAAGGTCTTATTCATATTGTTGATAGATGCATGGGTTTTCGAGTAGTGCCCGATGAGATTAGGAAGTTAGTTCATGATCGTTTTTAGAATATAATAACAAACTGCATGTGAATCTGGTATGTTTATTACTATTTCCTTCGCACCAAGAGCTCGATTATTCAGAACACACGCGTCATAACAACTTTCTAGACTGTTACTGTGAATTTTCACTCAATAATTTCAGCGGTTTACAAAATAGCTAGATTTAAATTTAAGAATTATATCAATCTTCCTATTTCGTAGTTTTAAATCTAGCTTTATTGCAAACCACTGAAATTATTGAGTGAAATTTCATAGTAATAGTCTTATTATGGTTCTACTTAGGTACTCTTTTTTTGAATATACGTACTAAGAAAAAAAAGTTGTGGTCAAAAATAATAAATATATCCCTATCGGATGTTTCTTTCTAGGGAATGGCCACCTTAATGTATTACCGAGATGGCATCAGTGGGTACATTATTGTGAATGATACAGTAAAGTTGAGGACAGTAAACACGAAGCAGCTCTTGAATCCGATTTTTGTGTTATTTCAGTGTCGTAAGAAAGGCTGACAGCGATGTCATCTGATGAAGCCTCATTGCCATATTTATGAAAATGAAGCATATTACAGGAAATAATTTTTAATATTGATTTTTAACCCTCTTTCAAACACCGACATGTAAATATTCTCTATATTTAACTATCCTTTAAAGGCCGAAAGCTTATTAATTCTGAAATTAAAACAACATGTCTAGTAGCTGTTATGTCTCCTGAGCTCGAGTCTCAGCTGCGGCAGATGGCAATGTCGCAGGAAATGGTTGTTGTGTTGATGTATATGTATACGTGTCTTGGGGGAATAGCTATGACTAATTCCGCCAGGACGTTAATGTAAATACGGCGTTAAAAAAATCACACGCTAAAGGACAGTACTGATAATCATACTGATAACTGATAATTAAATTTTTCTGATTCAATTCTTAAAAAACAGAAAATATTTTTGTTGATCTACAAATTTTTTTTGTTTTTTAGAGAAACTAGTCGAATATTTCATTTAACAACACAATTCGGAATTAATCCCGGAATACAGGAATTATAGCCCGAAAGCTCACGACACCGAGGATGAAAGAGCTTTCTAAAATCTAATATTTATTTATTATTTATTTTGTTTATTAGTTTTTTCAAAAATAATGGTCAGCCTGCGCGCTGATAGAACAGCGAGCAGTCAGCTGTCATTTTCGAAGCGGACCCGTGTCGCTGAAGAAGCGAAATCCTCGTGCCTCCTACTTTGGCGGCCACTATCTCACTTAAAAATTACAGGAACATATCGTGCCCCAGATCATTGGATTGAAAATTTAATTTCCAGGCACAAGAAAGGGGGGTCAATTTTGTTTAGAAAGACTTAGAGCGGTTTATGCGAAGAGATGTCGAAAGCGCATAAATTTTTTAATACTATTGTACGGTTTTTTCAAAATAATTAAAGTGCCCTCAAGAATCTCTAAAAATTCAGGGGTACGTTGGAAGGCGGGAGGAATCGAATGAGCCATCGGAAGTAGGTAAAAATCGGTCTTTTTACCCACTTCCAATGGCTCAATCTCGAAAACCAAACGAGATACAGAGCTGCGGTTTGCGCCATTCGATTTCTCTCACTCTCTTATGTAGCACTAATTTTTTTCAGACTCTTGCGGGCACTTCCATTTTTTTGGAAAAACCATTAAGAAATATTGTCTAAATGTTATTTGTGGCAGTTCTTAATTTTTTTTTTCCTTCTTCAATTCTTTGGGACTTCCTGCCACATGTATGTTTTCTTTCTAAGCAGTGCTGGGGGAATCTACAAAATATATCACAATTAACCAGTATGTTACGGGTAAAAAGCCTCTACGCCTGTGACGTTTACGTCAAAGGATCAGTTAAAGGTTGGTTTTTATAAATAAACAACACAAATAAGTATAAAAACAGGAAATTAAATATTTCGCCGACGTTTCGGAAATCTAATCTGTTTCCTTTTTCAAGGCTTTTTTGAAAAATCTTTTTTGCTGTGTCTGACAAATACACAGCTCTAAGAATGTGTGTTGTATTCAATATCCATAAATACTTACTATTTACATAGAACTGTTGATATAGTTAACAGTTTTTTAGTTTCTATACAATGTTAAGTTTGTGAAGTTCTTCTTTTAACATTGGCAGCCAAGTTGTACAGACATCTACGGAACAATTCGCCACGCAATTATCCTCATTCAATAATATTATCGCGGATTCTTTAATTTTTCTTTTTTTGCTGTCTGCCTCTTTTGTTAAAATTTTTGCCGAGTTCCAGTTTATTCTATGTCCGTTCTCCCACGCGTGTTCGCAGATCTTGGACCTCTGAATTTCATTTTTTCTGATATAATTTTGATGTTCGCCCAATCTTACACTAAAAGGTCTGGACGACTCACCCACGTATTGTTTGTTGCACTCACACGGAATACTATAAATGCAGTTTTTTGAATTTTGCTCGTGGTTTGTTGGTTTCGTCTTTGTCAGAATAGATCTTAAAGTGTTGCTTGTTTGAAATACCGTTCTAATATCAAATCTATCACCGATGCGGCGCAACTTTTCGGATAATCCGCATACATAAGGAATTAACGTTGTGTAACGTTTTTCAGGTTTTTGTCGTACCTGATTGTTATTTTCAATATTTATGAAGGTTTTATCGACAAAACCCTAAGAGTATTAGTTATTAATAAGAACTTCCTTTATAAACCGCTTCTCATTGTTTAGTATTTCATCATTAGAAGAAATGATTTTGGCCCTATCATACAAACATTTTACAACACCCCTCTTAACGTGCATCAACTGATTTGAGTTGAAATTTAAATATCTGTTTGTATGTGTTGGTTTTCTATATACACTTGTTTCAATTGTACCATTTGCTCTTTTAATTAAAACATCTAAAAATGGTAATTCATTTCTAGTTTCCTTTTCTAAAGTGAATTCAATAGAAGGTTCTTTATTATTTAAATGATCCAAAAAACCATCTAGTAACTCAATACCATGAGGCCAGATTGCAAAGATATCATCTACGTATCTCCACCAGATAACCGATGATAGATAATAATAATAATAATAATAATAAGTTTATTAATTCTATGGGCCAAAAATATACAATTGGATAGAACATGTCAATAAAGAAGGGTATACAATAGTATATGTACACTCATATATATAAAATAATTTTACATTTACATAACTACATAAATTCTAGTAAAAATAGATATAAAAATACGTTACTGATGCGTATTACTATAAAGTTAATATATTCCAGTACCCGGTTAGATATCACAAAAAATTATAAATATATTCACCTGGAGAAATTACAGTTAGACACATATATATAAAAAAAAAGACAAAAATAATTTAAACGCATTAAAGTACATATCATGTAAAGTTAAAATATTCCTCCAACGAGTAAAAGCTATTCATACATAAAAAATCTTTCAGTTTAGTTTTAAAACGATATATTGTTGTAATTTCTTTAAGGTGCCTAGGCAATTTATTATACAAATAACTTCCAGCACATAATGGCGACTTTTTATACAGCGTAAGGTTATGCTTCTCTATGTATATATTTTGGCGATTTCGTGTCAGATATGCATGAATATCGGAATTAATTCTTAATTTATTTCTGTTATTATGTATGTAACAAAGTAATTTATACAAATAAATAGATGTTAATGTTAATATTTTATTACGTTTGAACGTCTCACGGCATGATTCTGTTTTAGTCATATTAAAAATTGTTCTTATAATACGTTTTTGTAGAACAAACACTCTTTGCACATCTGTACACTGACCCCATACTATGATATTATATGAAACTTTTGAGTAAAAAATTGCATAATAGATGTTAATCAAAGAGCCCTGGTCCAAGTTATTCTTCAATACACTTACACCAAAGCATGACTGTTTTAGTTTGGTACATAGTTTATCAATGTGCTTTGACCAACTGATATTTTCATCTAAAGTGATTCCCAGAAAGCTTGTATCAGAGTTAATTTTTAAGTGATGACCATTAATGGAAATTCTAGCATTATTATCAACTATGTGTCTTAATTTAGTTTTAAAATACATGCATACAGTTTTTTCGTAATTAATAATGAGTCTGTTTTTGTAGCACCATATGTGAAACTCTTGTAATACAAAATTTACTCTATAAAATAGGTCTTCTAAAGTTTTTGCTGATATCACAATAGATGTGTCATCTGCATACATGAAAATTTTTCCATAACTTTGTTACGATCTAAAAGTGAAGATCGTACACACTTTAAAGAATAAAAGGTCCTAGGCCTTACGAATCCTATTTTGGTGAGTGTGAGAGGATAAATAAATAGAAAGAATGCTGTAAGGTAAAAAAATATTTATTACGATTAATTTTTTTTGACAAATTTGAGTATTATTAAATATTAACAAAAAATATATGTACAATAGCACACTAGTGAGAACAATATTGAATATTATTAAATATTAATAAAAAAAATATGTACAATAGGTTTTAACGACCGGGGTGAACTATGCCCCAGGTGGGTGCATTCACCAGTCCCTACAAAAAAATATAATATGGCTCTTGACCACAAATGTAATCTACACCCTACAGTATCTCTCTGAAGGAGTCACTATAACAAAATAAAGGAACGATAAGCAAAATGTTAACTACTAAATGATGAAAGATAAAATATAAAGAAAAGATTACTTAAAACTACAGGATGAGCACACTAATTTAAAATGGTACAAAAATAACTTATCTTTTGTTAACCCACGTGAAGAATCGTAGATCTCAGGTGCTCCGGATCTGGGGTCTGGTGTTATGCCAGAACGTCCTCCAGGAAAACACAGCTCGGTATACTTCGCTTCAGAAAACTTGTACGAGTTAAAATTAGGTGGGGTTGCCCACGTGGCTATCAAACCATAGAAAAAAATCTAGGGAACTACTACTTTTTGTTGCCCAAAAATGAATCCTCTCCAAAACCGTCTACGATAAAAACATGTAAATTAGTGTAAAGCTAACCTCAAAATGTACACATGGTTGTGAACTAAAAAGAAGTGAAAATACAACTTACCCAGATTATCTGGACGTTAATTACTTGTTGAAATATCTCCGATTTAAGAATCGATAAATTGAGAATATAAAATTATCAAATAACTGGTGAAATTAGTCTTAAACTCCGATACCAAGATCGATTTGCCTCAACGTGGCCTTTGACTTAATTACACTGGAAACAAGTGTCTAATGAATTTTCGAAATAGAAAAAGGAAGATTCACTCCGTCCTGCGTTATTTATAACTTCAGTTAATATAAAAAAACTAAGTCATGTGCGCACTTTACACTTAATTCAACATTTTTGGTAGGAGGTTTGATTCACGTTGTCAACCTTGAAGTTTTCTTACTGAGATCTTTATTATCGGCATTCGGACTTTGCGAAAACTGACATATGGAGTAAACATTTGTACTTTTCGAATTAATGCTGAAATCAATGCATTTTAATGTGTTTAGCACTATAAAAGAGAATCACTCATTTATTACAATGATTTATGAAATTCTATTTTGTTACCAGGTTCGCCATCTATTGCCTGATAGGTTAACCACAAGCTTATTAGTACCGACTTGTTTAACCCATGGTCGCTCTTGTCGATTTTATCCTGAATAATGACGGATGTTTTCTCTTTTAATCACATATACCGGGTGTCCACATATACCGGGTTCCCCGTAAATTAACTCCCTGCTTACCCCAGATGTTAGTGCCAAATAGGGCGTGACAACTTATATAATCGGGTAATTCATTAACATAGAGAAGAAAAATCAGAGGACCCAACACACTGCCCTGGGGGGTTCCTAGAGAGACTTCATGTACATCTGATAAGCATGCTCCTATTTTAACAAGCATACGTCTATCTTTCAAATACGACATTATTAATTTATTTACATTTCCTCGTATACCAAGTTTTTCTAATTTCTCACCAATAAATGAAATATCTAACGTGTCGAATGCACTGGACAGGTCAAAAAATACTCCCATGACATAATCTGTTGAGTCTAAACAATCATTTACGAATTGCACAAGTTCAGTAGCTGCAGTTTCCGTAGAGTGTTTACTTCGGAACCCATGTTGACTGCTCGTCATTAGGTTATGTTTGTCTAAAAAGTTTATAATACGATTGGCCATGATTTTTTCAATTATTTTAGAGAACACACTAAGCAACGAAATGGGTCTATAATTTTTTATGTTGTCTGTTTCTCCTTTTTTATATACCGGTATAATTAGCGCGGTTTTTAATTTTTTTGGAAATTCTCCTAGTTCAATTGATTTGTTAATTATTAATGCAAAGCACAGTGCAAATTCGTCAATACATTCTTTTATTAAAGTTATTGGCACTTCATCAACTCCAGTTGATCGTTTGTTTGATAGCTCTAGTATAATATTTTTTACTTCTTCGTAAGTTACAGGATTGAAGAACATAGATTTTTCGCTTATTGCCATACTTGTACAATTATCAGATAGTGAGGAAAAATGTTCGTCCAACTTATGTTTAACATCAGTTGAAAAATGATTCGCAAAGATATTTGCCAACTCTTTCTTATCACTAATTTTACTATCATTATGTTTTAAAACAATATTATCGAACTCAGTTTTTTTCCTATCAAGAGTATTATTAACTATAGCCCACAATGCCTTAGTTTTGTTTTGCGCTCTATTTATTATATTTCTGTTAAACAATTGTTTTTCTTCAGTTATTTTTTGTCTATATAGTTTTTTGTTAATTTTGTACTGATTGTTTAAATTTTCATCATTAAATAATTTTCTCAGTGAATTCATTTGTTTTAACTGTTGAGATTGAGCTTGTAATGTATCAGAAAACTTAAATTTATTATTTGATTCGTTAGATTGACATTATTTATTAATTCTTCTCTTTGGAAAAGCTATTTCAAAACTATGGTTAAATTCACTCCAAAACAATTCAAAAAATGTATCAATATTATTAATATTCGAGCTGTCTAACAAGATTACATGTGCATTCATAAAAAGAGATTTAAAATGTTCTATTGAAAATTTGTTTATATTTCTAACGTGAATACTTTTCGCACCCTCCACATTCCGTTTTACATCATTGCCAATTTCATGGCAGATCAGTAATTGTGCTGTGTGATCCGAAATTTCTGGTTCGATAATTTTATACGTTATATTTTGAGTGTTTGTTATTAAATAATCAACTGCAGATTGTGTCATCCCACGTGAATTGACATCAATTCTGGTTGGAACGTTAATTAAAGACTCTAAACCAAAGCTCTCTAATACATCATGTAATATACAATTTTCAATGTTTAATTTTAATTTATCGATATTAAAATCGCCGCATATATAAACAGACTTGTACCTTTTTGTTGCAATTTCTAGTAATATAGTTAGTTGGCTAATGAAAACATCAAAGTCGCCTTCTACCGGGGATCTATACAAAACTATAATACATGTTGTTTTATTGTAACTGACTGCCGAACATTCAAATGACATTTCAACTGAGAGATTATTTAAAATTTGAATAGCCTTGCATTTTATATTATTCTCATCCTTAACAAAGATGGCTGTGCCGCCATGTATGCGGGTTTGTCTGCAATAATGTGATATAATTTTATAACCATTTAGCTTGATTAATTCTATGTTGTTTGGATTTGATATCCAATGTTCGCTAATGCATAAAATTAAAGGATTTGTTTCTTTTACGAAATTCTCTAAGATATTTAATTTATTTGTTATACATTGAACATTGATATGCACTAATTGCCACTTTAATCCATCGCACTCGTGCTTGTTCCTGCTGGAGTAGTCATTGCCGAGGCTAGGTGATGAAAATTTTGTTGCCTTGGGAAAGAAAATCTTCTCACTGCGGCTCCTGCAGGCCAAATGTCTGGTGCGTATACTTCACGATAATGTTGAATTGGAAAGTCTACTTTGAACGAAGTTGTTGTTTCACTTTGTTTTATATAATATATAATAAATAGATAATAGATGATATCTTTGCAATCTGGCCTCATGGTATTGAGTTACTACATGGTTTTTTGGATCATTTAAATAATAAAGAACTTTCTATTAAATTCACTTTAGAAAAGGAAACTAGAAATGAATTACCATTTTTAGATGTTTTAATTAAAAGAGTAAATGATACAATTGAAACAAGTGTTTATAGAAAACCAACACATACCAACAGATATTTAAATTTCAACTCAAATCAGTCGATGCACGTTAAGAGGGGTGTTGTAAAATGTTTGTATGATAGGACCAAAATCATTTATTCTAATGATGAAATACTAAACAATGAGAAGCGGTTTATAAAGGAAGTTCTTATTAATAACCAATACCGTGGGGGTTTTGTCGATAAAACCTTCATAAATATTGAAAATAACAATCAGGTACGACAAAAACCTGAAAAACGTTACACAACGTTAATTTCTTATGTATGCGGATTATCCGAAAAGTTGCGCCGCATCGGTGATAGATATGATATTAGGACGGTATTTCAAACAAGCAACACTTTAAGATCTATTCTGACAAAGACGAAACCAACAAACCACGAGCAAAATTCAAAAAACTGCATTTGTAGTATTCCGTGTGAGTGCAACAAACAATACGTGGGTGAGTCGTCCAGACCTTCTAGTGTAAGATTGGGCGAACATCAAAATTATATCAGAAAAAATGAAATTCAGAGGTCCAAGATCTGCGAACACGCGTGGGAGAACGGACATAGAATAAACTGGGACTCGGCAAAAATTTTAACAAAAGAGGCAGATAGCAAAAAAAGAAAAATTAAAGAATCCGCGATAATATTATTGAATGAGGATAATTGCGTGTCGAACTTCACAAACTTAACATTGTATAGAAACTAAAAAACTGTTAACTATATCAACAGTTCTATGTATATAGTAAGTATTTATGGATATTGAATACAACAAACATTCTTAGAGCTGTGTATTTGTCAGACACAGCAAAAAAGATTTTTCAAATAAGCCTTGAAAAAGGAAACAGATTAGATTTCCGAAACGTCGGCGAAATATTTAATTTCAAGTTTTTATACTTATTTGTGTTGTTTATTTATAAAAACCAACCTTTAACTGATCCTTTGACGTACACGTCACAGGTGTAGAGGTTTTTTACCAGTAACATACTGGTTAATTGTGATATATTTTGTAGATTCCCCTAGCACTGCTTATAAAGAAAACATACATGTGGCAGGAAGTCCCATTAAGAAATTTATGCGATTTCGACATGTCTTCGCATAAACCGCTCTAACTTTTTCTAAACATAATTAACCCCCCTTTTTTTATACTTGATCGATTGGAAATTAATTTTCCAATCCGATGATGTGGGGCACGATATGATCCTGTAAGCTTTAAGTGAGATAGCGGCCGCCAAAGTAAGAGGCCAAAATAAATATTAGATTTTACAAAGCTCTTTCACCCTCGGTGTTGTGAGCTCTCGGGCTATAATCAATTTCAACAAAATAAAAACGAATGATAAAAATATCACCAGTTTTCACACTCTTATAAAATAATCCGCAAGCTGTAAATTGATTTTGATAGTGTTATTGAAATTGACGTATATAAACATGTACATTTTCTTTAGTTTTCGAATAATTGAAAACGGATAATTTAGGAAAGTTATAAGCATCAGAAAATTCGATTTCCTTTTCGACTACTCGGTGTATACAAGAACAAGAATGTGTTAACAGAACATAAATACCTTAAAATGTTTGATACTGTGTAATAAAACAAATTTCAGACCCTACTCATTATATTAGACCCTAATTTAATATCTCCTTCATGTCGTAACCTTTTACATCCACAAATTTACCATACACTTAAGTTCTAACTAGAACATCTACATTAAAGACATGCACCACTGCTGATGCAACATGCAATGAAGGATGAATTGATTGAATGTTCAAGCGTTTACGTGCGCGTGCCAGAATCTTAAGCAGGCGGAATTAAATTAGCTAAGGCGGAAAAAGCAAATTATACATACCTGTTGCGGACATGCATGGAATTTCCAGTGTTACAGTTTGTGTAATGAAGTAAGACATGTTATTTCCTTTGAGAGGAACAGTAAAATCTGGTGTGCTAAATGTCATGAAATACCCACTATGAGATCAATACAAACTTAAGTATAGTAAACGAAATATACAGATTCGGAAAATGCAGATTAGGGTATAGGAATAACGATGTAATTGACCACGCCCCGCTAGTTCCATAAATCGTGAAAGCAGAGACACACAATGAATTGAATTTAGTACGGCATGAACTGAAGATGGATGCAGACGTAGGTAATAATTTCTATACGAAACAAGAAACTATCTCTTCGTCAAAAGCGAAGCAGTTATTTGTCACATTTTTGACAAATAATTTCTTATATTGAAAGCATTTCTGCAGTTTCTTTCTTAACCGTAAATGCTATGGGAATAAAATAATAATTCTTATTAAAACCGAAATGAAAATAGAACATTAAAATAAAATAAAATAACTCGGAAACTAAAATCAACTAATAATTATTAAAAAATAAATTATTCTTATTAAATTACAAAAATAGAACATTAAAATAAAATTAAATGACCCTCAGAAACTAAAATCAACTAATAATTATCAAACAATAAATTAATGAAGTGAGGATTCAAACAAACCACCTTATTGTGCCAAACAATAGCCAAACCGATTATACAATGAACCTCTCATATCATTGAGTTGATTTGAGGTAATGCTTGCACAAAGTTGGATAAGTTTTTCCCGTAATTCAACTAAATTATTGGCTCGTTCAAACGCATGTTTAAAAAGACCCACAGAAAGAAATCATGGGGTGCTAGATCAGGTGACCTGGGGGGCCATTTTATCATTCCCCTCGTAGCTATTAAGCGATTGGGAAATGTTCTTTCCAGAAAATTAATAACAGTTAAGGTATTATGATTTGGGCAGCCGTCTTGTTGAAACCAAATGTCGTCAAAGTTGACAGGGAGATATTGAACTGCATGAATTATTTGGTTTTGTAAAAGCTCTAAATTTTTATTGCCATTTAAATTGCCTTCGATTAGCAGTGGACCTACAATATGATTGTCTAAAATTCCCGTCCAAACGTTGAACTTTTGAGGATACTGAGTTCGTACAGCAACACTCAAATGTTTATTTTTCCGAGACCAATATCGTACTACGGATGGATTGTGTTTCCTATGTAATGAAAAGGATGATTCATCTGTAAACAGTATATTCTTTAAGAAGTTTTCATTCTCATTCACTTTATTTATCATGATTTCACAAAATTCCATCCGTCTGAAATTGTCCTCGGGAAATATTTCTTGCGTTGTTTGAACTTTAAAACAACTGTACCCATTTCTTTTCAAAGCATTTCTTACAGTTCTTTCCTTCATGTCAACTCATCGGCAATTTGTCTGCTATAACAAGGTTCACTAGTTGCAACAAGTGCACAGACATTAGTTTCGCGAATTTCATGTTCTTCGCTCATTTGTTGATGACGGGGTTCGGGTTGACAGCATTTTTTACAATAATTCACGACTCACCCGAAATTCTCAAATTTTTTAATAATGTATGAAATTATGTTTGCTGATGGGATTGGTCTGTCTTGATATGCCACAGTAAATAAATTTATTGTGTCATCAGTGGAATGGCCCCCGAAGTACCACTTCACAATTTGCACTTTTTCTGCAGTTGTATAAACACACGGCATTTTAATAACGAAATTGAGATTAATTTATTTTATTCCCACGCGTCTAAACAGCTACGCTATTAAAAGCAGAATGGGTGCGCTCGCGCTGTTCTCAACTCGTCGCGGTTAAGCGATGGCGCTATTTTTTTATACCAATGGCTGCATTGTTCTACGACAAGGCGTGGTTTATCTGCGCAGAAACAAGTTTACGTACTTAAAACTAAATTTGCTGAATCTGTATACGTATATAGTGACACGAAGTGCAAAAGGAGCGGCGGTGTGCTTTGTCGGTCGCTTTGTCGATTTCCACTGCTTTATAGGCATACTTTTCGATGGCCTCACTATGTCTCTTACGTCTACTATACAAGATGACTTTATGAGAATTTCACCTTATTAATTTTTAACTAGTAGTTTTTATAATTGCAGTACTTTATTGTGTTCAGTTCTGTATGATGTTGTTTTCATTTTCTAAATTACACCGGAACACATGCACAAAAAATTGCGAAACGAACAGAGGATTAAATTCCTATGTTTTCGAGGGGGAAAATTAATCTGGCCTTGGTTTTTAAAAGTCAGCTCGTATTCTCCTTTAATTACATCTCTCTTCTAGCCAACAGGTACATTTGTTTTATTTTTTTAATAACGGAAAAAAAATTGAGAATATCAAAAGTCGAATTAAGCGCGAAATACTTACATAAGTGATGAAAAATGGGAATTTAAAAAGGTATAAAATCATCATAAAAAAACCGTAGCATTTTTTTATACAAGTATGTTTGCTCCCATAGATACTAAATGATATACCGGGTGATTCTTTTAACCTGAAACTTTCAAATATCTCTGGCAATAAGCACTCTACGAAAAAATGTTTCAAACAAAAGTTGTAGAAATGGGGGCAGTTCAGCAGTAAATGTCACTTTGACTTTGGGTAGTAAGTTCATTTGATTGATTGATTGATTTGCCAGCGTAAGGTGGGCATTGCTGCCAATTCCGGTGCAGGGAGATTTGTTCCACCACGCAGCCCGATCGCTCACCGATCAGCCCACCGTGTGCCAGAACAAACCCCCAGTGCTTTTAAGGACAAATTCGTTTTTTTAATAAATGGGAACCCCCGTTTTTTCTTGCAAATTCGGATTGTCTGACTAAAAATAGACTAGTTTTGTTCGAAACATTTTTTCTGAAATTGTCATTTTTTTTAGTCATCCGGCGAAGGCAAATCAAAATGTTAGAAAATTGCGATCTCTTTATTCGAAAAGAAGTTTAGGAAAAAAATGCAAGAGGCAAACAGAGTTTGGAGTCATCCCGGGATGGGTCTCAATTTGTTTCGGAATTGTCCAATGCCCTTGAAAACTCCACAATGCTCTTTCCTGCAAAGGGCATTAGACAATTCCGAAAAAAACTCTTTTTCCATCTTGAAATTTTAGTACAAACATCTTCCTCTTCTAGTGAAAGAATTGTAAAGTCCTAAAACTTTAATTTTCCCTCGCCGCGCGCCGGAAGACTACAAAAAATTACAATTTCAGAAAAAATTTATCTAACAAAAGTAATCTATTTTTAGTCAGACAAGTGTCAAAGTCAAAGTGACATATACTGTTGAACTGCCCCCATCCAATTCTATAACTTTTGTTTGAAACATTTTTTCGTAGAGTGCTTATTACTCGAGATATTCGAAATTTCAGGTAAAATAAATCACCAGATATGCTTCCCTGTTTAGAGTTGGTATCGCTTTATCAAATACTTACCAGAATAATACAATATTTCCATCGAAAAAGTAATCAATTTTTTTTCAATGCAATCAATAGTCTTCCTCAGCAAGTAGCATTCTTTTATAACCTAATATTTTCTTATGTCGTACCCTAAGTCAACAAGAAATTGAAGCATAAAATTTTATTTTACAATCTTCTTCAATTCTGCTCAGTGAAGCATCGGTCAATGACATGTCTAACATCAATGACCCCAAACGACAATGGAATCATGCGAACTGTGACTTCGTTTGGAAAGCAGAAAACATAATATTGTCAATTTTAACATGTTTAGTCTGATCGTCAATATTGCACCCATACACTGCACACCTAGTTACGGTATAAGACACAATAACTATTATCATTATTATTATTATTATATATGTAATAAATAAAACCACGAAGAAAACAGGAACAAAATATAATTTATATGTGGTTCATCTTAAACCGTATGCTTCTCGTGACGCACATGCTATAAACGCTGAGACAGACTTTACACAGATGGAGTTGAGTCTACGAAATCATGTACCTATTTGTAATCTCATGAACACTAAATTACAGTCTTTATAGTTTTGTTGTTGATCTTGTTGAGGCAATAATGTGTGAATATGACTAGTCAATTGTTTTTTTAATACATATTAACCTCAGTTTCCCATTAACAATCTTCTAGCAAGTATTTCATGATCCATGCATTATACTAATATACAATTCAAATGTATTGACCCCTCACTTTAACCGCGAATATCTCAAAACCGGAGCTGCAGAAAAATTGAAAATGTGTTTATTATGACTCTATTCTAAATCAATCACTGAAGTTTAAATAATGTGCATTGAACACTTTTGAAGTTCGCTAAGTTATATTCAAAAATGTCCCTACTTTTTAAGAATATTTTGAGCAAACCAATTTTAAATCCATTATATCTTGGAAAATAGGCATACTATGTAAATAATATTTTGGACACCGATGAAGCACGGCATTTTTGGTAAGACGAAATTTTTTCATAATTTTTTATTTTAAAATTTTGCAGCTATTCTCAAAAACGTGACGTCATGCTTATTCGGTTATTTATCAATGTATTTGAAACATTTTTGTTAAAATAGTTAGTTAGTTATATAAAATGTAAGCATTTTCAGAAAAAATAATTGGTATATATCAAATATTATTTAGTTATCAAGCGTAATAGATAAAACTATTCCAAACTTGCAATGATATACTTTACGCTTGATAACTAAATTAATATTTGATATATAGGTACCAAACATGTTCTCTGAAAGTGCTTACAATTTATATAATTAACTAGTTTATAGAAATTTTTTAAATACATTGATTATAACCGAATAAACATGACGTCACGTTTTTGAGAATAACTGCAAAATAAAAAATTATTGAAAAATATCCTCGTAAAAAAAATGCCGTGCTTTATCGGTGTCTAAAATATTATTTACATCGTACGCATATTTTCCAAGATATAATGGATTTAAAACTGGTATGGTCAAAATTTCCTTATAAAGTAGGACATTTTTCAATATAGCAGAACTTCAAAAGTGTCCAATGTAAAATATTTAAATTTCACTAGGTAATTGATTTATAATACTCATAACAAACATAATTTTTTCAATTTTTTCTGTTCCTCCGTTCCTGAGATATTCGCGGTTAAAGTGAGGGGTCAATACATTTGAATCGTATGTTAGTTAACCTCTCTCTGCTGCATGTCACATGTAACAGAACCATGCCATCTGTCGTAGTTGACTGTTATGTGTACGTCCACAGAAATGTTCTTTCCTATCAGTTCCTTGATAATATCAGACCAACGTTTTTGAGGGCGTCCTCTTCATTTCTCCTTCAGGTTTTCTCTGAATCAATAATCATTCTATATTGTTCCGTCCCTAGTTGTGGCAAAAAATTATGAAATGCTGGAAAATTCAAATTATTTTGGAAGTGTGTACTTCTTGGAAAATCGAATCGACTTAACACCCACATTGTATAGCATTAATATGCCGTCTGTCTGCGTCACAATCCATGTCTCAGAGGTTAAAGAAGAATAAAGAAAGCTAGGACGTTAACAAGCCTGATTTTATTTATATTCACAGTATTGTCAACGAGGGCTTCAAGGTATGCCGCTATGTTCACAATCTCACACTCACCGTGTTGGGATAGTTTTCATTTGCTGAGTCTACAAGCACAGTTTTCATTCTGTTGTAATTCGCAATTAAACCGTACTTATTTTCCGAATACTGTTGAGCAGATTTATAAGCTCATTGTTCCTAACTACAGCTATTTTTATACAGAATCATCAGCAGACATATTAAATTAACATTGCATATATACAGGGGCGGACTGGCCCACCGGGACGAATCCTGATGGGCTGCTCCAATAGTGCGCCGCTCGCGCCGGCTCATTGGCATGATAACTGGCGCCTGTACTAGTAGCACTGGAATGATTATAAATAAAATTAGATATTGTTTAATAAAATATGGAATATGATCTTACTCTTCTTGGTTTGCGACGCCGCGCCACTTATAGATTTGTGAAAATATGTACCAATACGATTATTTTATAATACCTACTGCTATTAGAAAATAGAAACCACAGAAAATGTAAATAATCAGATCAGAGGGCCTCGGGGCGATGCTACCAAATATCCTGTTCCTGCAGCGAAAATATTAAAACCTTCAGTTAATAGATGAAACTCGCTGGTGGGCCAAACATACGGCTATTAGTATGTTAGTATATTTAGTTTATGTTAGTATATTTAGTATTACAAATTCATTGTCAAAATATTTACAAACCAGTGGACTCGATCGTTTGAAAGCACATCAGCTTATTGAATCTGGACTCCAGCAAATAAAACGTATAGAAATAGATACGAGTGGATAAAATCATTTGTTTATGATCTGGACAACAGAAGAGCTTACTCGGAGAGGTACAGAAGAAACAATTTGTGTCGAACAGATCTATCCTATCAGGAGGATTAGAAAAGTGAAGAAGATTTCCTGAGAAGTGTCATTACAATCCAGTTTCGGATAGTTTCCATAAAACTATAGAAGTTCACAAACGTTCTCTTAGAGGTTATAACTGAGAGCATGACCAACTGCTTTTCTAAAAACAAGATGTTATACCAAGTTTTAAATTTTTTATCTCTTTCAAATTTTAATCATAATAAAGAAGAGGGAAGTTTACTCTTAGAAGCACTACAAATATTTTGTTGGAAATTAGTAATATTCAATAAAGATACTACAAAAGAAAGGCTATGTGAAGAGCCAATGAGTTTACGCACAACATAGTAGATTGTGAAAGGTGTTTCTTGACCCTAAAATTTTTGAAAACTAGACCAAGGAGTACACTCAGTAATAATCACTTGGAAGCATTTTTGTTGTCGGCAGTATAAAAAAAAATATGTTAAATAACCTACATAGTGATAAAATAATTGACCAAAGGCAGTTTTTTGAGGAGGGAATTAACTTTATAAAATGTAAATTAGTTAAATTTTGTTACAGGTTTTAAATTATTTAAATACTTATCTATTATTCAAACAAAGCCTCTCGCCTTCTAAAACTATGTTGTATTTAAACTTGAAAACCACTGTAAAACTATTTGTATGCTAATATAAACCTACCTGCCTACTATACGGGCATTAATTATGATAATAATAAAAATAATAAAGTAATAAGTGGTCCGCGGGTTCTAAGATTCTCCTGTTTATATATTTATCTCTATCTGTATAAGTAAGTAGGTACATATAATTATACATATTTTTTTTCTTTATATTTCCACTCATGTTCAAGTAATTGGTATACTTCAATGAGTATTCTGTTGCTTATTTCTAATAGGTATTTCTTATAGTTTAAGCTAGAAATACGTTAAATTTATTGTCGTCTTATACACTTATTATGTGAAATTCCAAATAAACATCTATCTGTCCATCTACTTATTTAACTAAATAAAACGGATGCACTTTCCTAATATCATAATACTCATGTTTTTATTTTGATATCTTTCATATATGTATATTTGAGAAATAATGCTGGAATATATGGTATTTTATCCAAGTTCTCCACTGTTGAAGATATCTATTTACAGAGAGAACATATAGAGAGCCTTTGTTTATGTGAAAGAGCATATATTAAGAAGGCATGAATAAACATATAGAACTGAATTTTCCGTCGGAATAGTATAGAAGTTCATAAAAACATCCCGTTCCTTCGAGATTTAAGACTCGTTGCATCCTTTATACAATAGGCCGTGAGAACATTTTATATATGACGTAACTATGAAATATATAGTTTTCGGATTATGATCATATTTAGAACACGCGTATTTGAGTACTAAAACAAATTGGACATTTTAGAGCCGATTATCTCTGGATTTCTTGCCTTTCCCCAATTTCTGCTTTTATTGACTGTTTGACTCGTAATTGAAACAGAGCAATAACTGTTAGAATGGCATTGTTATTGGACCCTAAAAAAATGAATATTTATCAGAAAGATTGTGACGAAAATGAAATATATTAGATTATTTCATTAGTGCCAAATTAAATAATGAATTAATCGTAACACATATCGACTCTTCTTTATTATTTTAAAAACTAAAATAAAGCCTTTGTTTTACTTCAAGGGGACTGTTACTATGGAGCTATTATATGAACTAATCTACGTAAAGTGTGTTTGACTCTAAGAGACGCAGTATTGCAGTCTCGATATCTTGTACGCCTTCGTATATTTTGTGCTTAATCCAAAACCATAGTAACATTTTACTCTAAAATAATAATACAATACAGTTTTTACAAAACGTGATTGTTTGTACATCTCTGGTGATCACCCTGTATGACGGATGTGATCGTATTTTAAGAGAAAGTGTTCATTCAACCTTGTCAGTTCACATACGTGCCTTTGAATCAAAAATATTATGTCTCCTAGAAAATATCGAGTTGACAAGAAACAATCTACACATACACACGTACTAAACCATATAAATGGACACTTTTTTTCGATATTTGACTTCAGTCTGTTATGATATTGATAACATCTGTACACTTTTTTTCTACGCTGATTAATAAAAAATTTTACCCCGTTATAATATGCTTATTTAATTAAATCAAACAGATTTATTAAACGATTATACCGCTCTTTCAGTTACAAAGTGTATCTAGGGTAATAATACAAAGACGTTATTTTAACAATTCATTTCACACCTACTCACAGTGGTCAAATTTCAAGTTCTAGGAGGACAAAATTCTACAAATTTGTAAATGAATAGAAAATATTCCTTACAAAAGCGGAAAAATATTGAAGAAAATTTAGACTCTAACGGGGTGGTTTTGAGGGGGTTTTAAAATGTCGTTTAGTTTTAAATTTCTGAAACTTTGTAGATACAATAATATTGTACCCGTATTGAAACATATTCTTTATAGGATTTGGCAAACAGCAGAAAAAATAACTATCTATAACTATGTGTAAAAATATTAATGAAATCTTTCGATAACCTGAATTGTGGTTATGCTAGCAAATTAAAATCCTGAAAAGAATTTGTCTAATTTCTTATTTGACAATTCTCATTCTAACACTAGCATCCACACAGTCCTCTATGGCCACGCAGATTAAACTAGTGTCTACATAACCATCTACGATCATGAAGATTCAGTTAAAAATGAGAACAAAGACCTAAGATGAATTTATATATCTACCTTGTCTTAAAAAATTTGCATTCGAATGGACTACATTTTAATGAAATCTATCATTCTGTTTCTTGGAAATGCTTAGCCTTTGAAACGTTTTTCGCCCGTGTTCTGGAGCTCATCAGAAAGACATAAAGCCAGTCATAAAGATGTTTCATGCAAAACCAAGACAATTTCTATGAAAAAGTGTGAAATAATTATATTTGACATTGACTGATCGTAGGGGGTTATGTAGATACTAGTTTAATCTGCATGGCCGTGGGGACTGTGTGGATGCTAGTGTTAGAATGAGAATTGTCAAATAAAAAATTAGACAAATTAATTTTTAGGATTTTAATTCAGGTTATCGAAAGAATGCAAAGATTTCATTAATATTTTTACACCCAGTTTTTCATTTAGTTATAGATAGTTATTTTTTCTGCTGTTTGCAAAATCCTATAAAGAATATGTTTCAATACAATCATAAGCAAACAAATAATAATTTATTTTTAAACATTGTACCCGTGAATATACCAAAAATAGTAAAAAAATTCTTAGGAGCTAGGGGGTGGTTTTTAAGGGGGTTGAAAATTAAATATTATTTTAAAATTACGTAACTGTTTAAACAAAATTTTTGAATCTACAAAAAAAATTGTAAAGTAAATGTAGTGTAATAAATGTAAGCTCTTAAAGGATAGTTTATGAAGAGGTGCAGCGGACAATTTTATATTTCTAGGAGGACCAAAATATTTCAGTTATCTTTTTTCTGTTTTTGATGCAAAAACTTTATAGTTTTAGGTTGTTCATGAAATAATAAGGATACGTTGTAAATTAACTTGTATTTAAAATTAATTGCTCTAAGTAGAGAGATGTAAAAGTAGGGAATTGTAATTTCCTGACTATCTGCAAATTTTTGTAGCTGCATAGTTTTATTCATCTTGATTTAAGTTTGTTGTTTGAGCTCCTACCCTCTTCTACTTTAATCATACTTTTTAGTTACTTATCCTATACCACGGGAGAAGTCTCTTTGAGGTATGGTCAATGGAAAAAATAATAGGATGTACTTGCATGTCGTTAATCTCTGCGCCTTTTAGCTCTTTCACTAAGCCTATCAAACAATTTCCTTGGCCAGGTGTTTTGGAAGTTGATGGCTGATTAGGCGTGTACTTTTCACTAAATTTAATTTCGCCATCCAACCAGGAATCATTATTTTTGAAAACCTTGACCTTAATCCTACAACTTTTTCGCCATATTTCATAGTTCATATTTCATAGTGATACAATTTGGTTGCTGTGAACATAAATAACCGCATGAAGACTATTAAATTGGAAACACTTTTGAAATGTGGCTCTTATATATGATGCTACTTGACGTTTTATTTTAAGCATCAATATCTCTTTTCTACATCGACAACTTTATTATAAGACATTTTATTTTCAAGCAAATCCCTCAAGACCTACTTATATATAGGAGTAACGAATACTGGCAATTCCGGGAGATCCGATGCAATAACCAATAATCTAAAATCTTTTATATGTTTGTGATATGGTGTCATGACAATCAAACTACACATTACTAATAGTTGAGAAAAAACATTTCCAAAGTAATACGCATTTTAATTAGAGGCTATATTATTTCAGTTGAAAATTAACTAGAATTGTCTTAGAAATTAGTTTATTAACATGTATACTCGTATTTGTGTAAAAAAGTTTTAACATCTGTCTTAACTTGTCCCTCAGAGATACAAGGATTTGGAATAAAATTGTTACCTACTTTTTAATACTTCCATCATTTCCCACATACAAGCGCATGTGTGGAATAATACATCATTTTAAATATTTATTTAAGGGAAGTGTTTTGTGTTTTGCATTAAAGTTTTTTTTGTTACTTTTTTTTAATATGTAATATTTTTTTTATTTATTTAATCATCATTATTTAATCATACATCAGATTTAATCATACATCATCATCATAATCATAATAATATATTTCAATTTTACAACGTTACAAGAAATATGTGCCAATAAAAGCATATTTTGGAAGCAAAATTTTCGTTTCCTATTATTTCATGGAATTGTAAAGGTACATAATTACCGTTATTAAGCCCAGGTTCTCACTATTTTTTTTTTTTTTGCATAAAGGCCAGTACAATTTAATAAATAAAAATTAAACTTCTTCTTATTGAATGAATAAAAATTTCAAAGGGGTCTTTAAAAATCACAGGTTCAGAGTGTTCACAGAGAGCTCTAAGTATTGTAGACAGGTGGTGCAGTGAGGAAGGACTCTCCATAAATCCCCACAGAACCACAGTCGTCACTTTTACACGATAAAGAATTTTGGAAGGCCTAGAGCCTTCAAGGTATGGAGATTCCTTTTTTCAGTGAGGTGAAATACCTAGGAGACATTTTTGACCAAAAATAACATGTGGACTTCTGAACTTGCCACCACTACATATATTTATCCAAGTAGAAGTTCGTTCAGTGGTGCATAGGCTAACGTAACGCCTTACACCAATAAGGCAGCAATGCGGAACAGAGCTCCAGAAGCTATACTTAGAGCTGAAAGCCGATCCCATTCTACGAATGCCCAAGGACATTAGAGTTCCAAAGTATAACTTCAATAAGGATTTCAAAATTAAAATAACAGAACCAGACAGGGAAGACTGGACAAATGGTCTTCCAATACCGACACAAACAGTCTGGTATACAGACGGTTCTAAGACAGAACAGGGAGTTGGAGCTGGGATTTACGGAATAAGGTCAAAAACGAAAATCCCAAACTGTTAATCAATCGATTGCCATTTTTTCTGATAGTCAGACTGCGCTAATAGCAATCGGTTCCATACAAGTCGAATCGAGGCTTCTATGGGACTTCATAAATGTCCTTATAGACCTAGGAAGTCCGAAAAAAGGGAAATGAAAAGGCTGACGAACAGGCCAGAAAAGGCGCGACTAAGGTCCATATAAGACCCAAAGACTCAGACTCCTAACACTGAAAACATTGTTTTTTTAAAATGAGCCATCTTTCAAAAATGCCATTAAAAGTTTAAGTTGGGCGTATGTCACTGACGTGTGGACAGAGGAGAGCTTTATTGAGACCGTACGCCTAACATATAATCTCGACAGATGCCTGTCATAGGGTCCATATAGAAAAGGAGGCCAACTTTCTGCATCCAAATGCACAGACTATCTAAATTGTTATAAAAATAGAAAGAAACAAGCTAAGTTACAACGTATTTATTAAAAGTGTAGAATATGCCATTTTAAATTGTGGGGTGGGTCTGACTCTGGGTGTCACATTACTGGGCCGTGTATTAGGATTCTGCAAAGACGGCATTTGTAACTAAGTGCGATCCTTGAGATCCACACAGCCAATTTTCCAGCATGATATTAATATCAATAATAATAACACAGAAAATGTTATTTTATGCCATTTTATTGATATAAGTATTCTGTGTAATGGTCCAAATAATTTTGAAAAGCCTGTATAAGATTATCTGATATTTCAAAGTATCAAATGCCCCAGAATAAATTAGATCGGCTATTTTTTCTTTTTTAAGAAATAGTGAGTTCTACATTTTTGCACTCCTTTTGTTTAAACAAAAGAATGGCTGGACCGAATTTGATGAAATGTCTTTCAGATAATATTGACGGTAAGACACCTCGATTGGCAACGAGCAACCCCTTTAGTGTTCATAATTCTTTTACTGTTTTTCTGATTTATTTATAACTAATAATATAGTCATAATAACAACTTGAAAAATGCATTTATTTTTCAATCCTTCAAATACCAACCTATTTGTTCTATATATATTTCTCAAGTTTCTCTATTTAGAAATTTGTAGGATTTTCTGCTCCCAGAAGTTCCAGATGGCCTAATGTTGTTTCCAAATTTTAAAAACTATTATGCCGAATTGTTATATTTATTTAGTTCAAATCACTAATACAAAGTAAAAATCAAGCATTAGTTATGCAATAACAAAGGATACAAGATCATTACTTTATTCTTTTTAATAAAAATCCACATGAAATTTCAAATGTCATGAGGAGAAAAACATTTGGGTTTAAGGATTCCTTTTCGAGAATCTACTATTTCAATAGCATTTGCCATATATCCTATATTTTTTTAATACCCGTGTAAGTGAAAGTATAGGCATTGAATTTTAATAAAACTTAATGTTTTATGATTTTCACCATATTTTATTTGCATATTTTAACAAAAATAACAATTGTTTCGCCAACACAGTGGCTTCTTCGGACGTGAGTATTAAACTAACTTGTGCAATACTAAACTGGATGTTAAAATCGAGGTAGCTGAGGCAATATGTGTTTATTGCCCCAGCTACCTCTATTTTAACATCCAGTTTAGCATTGTTCAAGTTAATTTAATACTCACATCCGAAGAATCCACTGTGTTGGCGAAACAATTGTCATGTAGTATACATTTTTGTTAAAATATATTAATAAAATATTGTGAAAATCGCAATACATTAAGTTTTATTAAAATTCAGTGTCACTATGGATTTTCATCACGTAAAGGTCGACTCAATCAACTATTTGAAATTATAGGACTACTGCCCTGTAATACGAGTACCTACTCGTGGCGGTAAAAGTTTGGATATCTAATAAAAATTTCAATATTCAAAAAAACAAATACACAAAGCCAACTCGTAACCAAGGACCAGCAAACGTTATACAATAATTCATTAGCGCTACCGATGAATTGTCTTCCCGTGTGACTTAAGGGGAGCCACGGGGAGGTCTTTATAATGGTAAGAGCCAACTTAAAATATAAATAAAATATGCGCTGAGGTATCAAAAGTGATTACCCATGTAGCAACATATACTGGCAGTTCATTGGTAAAATATTGGTGTAATATTTGTCTATTGGGTCAATATTAGCAATTTTAAGCCAATATTGAAGTAGTATTTATTTTTGGTGTATAATAAATATTGAATTCATTATATTGCTCTAATATTAGAGAAATATTGATAAGCATTTACTATTTTTTGAATATATTGATGCAATATTGGAAACAATATTAATTAATATTACTGCACAATATTCCATGTAAGCAGATGATAGGCATATATATAATGATAATAACTTAATCTTTGGTGCAATTTGGCCAAATAATTTCGTCTGTTAATTGTTCCAATTTAACATTTTTTAGCCAATATTGAAGGAATATTTATTTTTGGTATATAATAAATATCGAATTCATTGTATTGCTCGAATATTAGAGAAATATTGATGATCATTTACTATTTTCTGAACATATGGATGCAATATTGGAAACAACAATAATTATTTTGACGCATAATAAATATATTACTCCAATATTGGAAAAATATTGATGACCATACAACATACAAACATTTTTTATATTACTTTGCGATATTTTTCGAAGACAAAAAGGCATATGACCTCTGTAATCTATTGAGCAAAGTTGTTCTGTAATTTATTAATTAATTTGGTTTGTCCTTTGCCCTTTTTATCTTATTTGTATTATTTATTATATAATATAATAGGTGATTCTTTTTATCTGATTTATGAAATAATTTTGGATTTCTGATTTTAAAACACTGTCAAACACTTTTTTATTCTATTATCGTTTATTTAATTTCAAGGTGTTTTCATTATATTTAAAGAATAGATTCACCTATATAGTTTATTTTTATTTAGTTTTACTTTAACATCTTTAGTAAAATAATTACTAACATTCTTACAAAACTTATTCTTCATACTAGGAATTTAGATAGTGATATCACTCCCGCGCAGACATTTTATTGGCTCCGAGTTACCAGCAATGGTTTGGCATGACGCGTGCGCTTGCTCTCCGCATAACGGAGACGGAGACACCATTATGGTAAATTTATAAATACCTGGATCATAGAAGAAGAGAAATTGTGCTGTGTTGGATTATTAGCAACAATTATTGTGACCTGTGTGTGTGTTAATCTTGTGCACAATGTAAGTACATAATACTATATTATGCTTTTTATCTGTTGATTGTTTGACAGTGTTCTGTAAATGTGAATTTGCTGCCGTGCACATTTTCTATCTGTAAAAGTACGATAATAATGTATAGGGAAACAATAAAATTATTCATTCACATTGTGTAAGTACGTGAGCTGTGCCCAGATAACACCATGACTAGGTACCCGTCGTTATCTTTATTTGGTAATTTGAAAATATAGGTACTACATACAGGTACCTACCAATAACCAACCAATACTGAACCAATATTGCAATATTATAGTTACAGATATAATTTAATTATTACCATTATTTAACTTTTGTTTTATACTGCTACATACTTCTTTTATTGCCTCAAGCATGAAATATTGAAATGTGCGAAAATAGACCAAAATAATAACAATTTAGAAAAATATTCAAGTTTACATGTTGTAGAATATATAGGGTGTACAGAATCGCATGCTAATACTTACAGGCCGTGATTCTTTGGTAATTTTAAGAAAAAAGTTTATACCTATCAACACAAGCCCGCAACTGTTTTATTTTTGAGATACAGAGTGTGTTAAAATTTCTAAAAAAAATGTTTAAAAGAAAAACTTCTACCAGTATGCGCGTAGGTTTTGCACTTGACCGCTTTTTATTTCTAGTTTTTATATACCTAGCTCCTTTTTGTGAGTCTAATGGCATGTAAATTTGGTATACCTACATTTAACTTCCTGTTTATCCGGAAATTGGTTTTATTAAAGTTTTTCATTTAATGAGATATATGTTTTAACGTATACAGATGATAAAGAGTACCGAGTACCATTAATTAATGAAAACAAAACTTTCAGACTACTTCAGAATGAGTTCATCAGTACTGTCTAAAAAATCCATGTTTATAAAAAGGCAGCTGAACAAGGATTCAAATCAACCATCGCCATTTTTAGAAAGCAGAAAATTCTTTCAGAAATTTGCAATGATACCCCAGACAATGTTATCCTGTTAAATCAACTACCTAATACAAACGATGAAGATAACTGCAATTATTTTCAGGGTGGTAACCACGACTTCAATTTAAGTTTGTCTTCCCACGAAGATATTGATGGAATAAATGAGTGCCAAAATGTGTCAATGGGGTGTCAAGAAATTTGCTAGAGAATCATTATGATGTGACATCCAGTTTACTTATGAAGTTCGTGGTTTGCAATTAAATTCAAGTCTATTTATTTTTCGACTCATCCTTTTGATAACTTTGGTATTTAGAAAACATATTATAAGTTACGCTTTTGCTTAAAATTATATTAATATTTTTTATATAGTATACTTGTTATTTTATCTTGTTAGATTTATATTATTTTTGACTGACTCATTTGTAAATTTAAAATTGTTACAATTTTTAAATGTATTGTTAATGTTATAAATAAATATTTTATTTTTGCAACATATTTATAATTTATTGTAATATACACGGTGTTCGGCGCATGGACAATCAAAATTTTTTTGTGGATTGGTGAGGTCATTTGGAAGTTTTAACATAAATGTCCCAGGTCCTAACTGTTGTAGTTATTGACAATTTTTTTCTTTTTTACATTTTACTCAAAATTTCCCAAAATTCTCACTAAAACTCCTACAACTTTTCATTGTTTCATACCGTTAGAAGAAACAAAGCTCTCGGTTGCTGTTAGTTTTTTTTTTTTTAATGATTTTAGAAGTTCAGAATTTCTATTTCTTTCATTTACTTTTAGGAATTTGGAACCTTGTAACTAACTTTCTTATTAAAAATGATTTATTTTGAACAAGAATACATTACAGAATAGAATTTAAACAAACACCTACGAATACTAAAGTTTCAGTGGGGAATTTTGGGAAATTTTGAGTGAAATCTAAAAAAAAAATATTTCTCAGTACTACAACAGTTAGGACCTGAGTCATTCGGGGTTAAAACTTCCAAATGACCCCACCAATCCATAAAAATATTTTGATGGTCCATGCGCCGAAGACCCTGTATTTTATATTGCTTTCTAATATTGACTATAAATCCAAAGGAAATATTGTACCAATTTAAATACAATATTAGGTAAATATTATCCTAGTTGTCAAAATAAATATTGACAATTAATTGGAAATAGATATTGGAGCAATAATGTAGAACAATATTCAGTCAAGATTGATTACAATATTTTGCCAATAAATAAAAATGTTCACATTTCGATATTGGGCAAATATTGCATTTCAACATTTAGCCACTATTTATACCATAAATACCCAATATTGTACTAATATTGCCTGCTACATGGGTATAGTCGATTTTTTAACGTAACTTCCGTATTGTTAGAAGGCCGACAAAAGACTGTTATTACAATTCGTGTACATTAATAATAAATGTAAGAGAAAACTTCACTTTATTAAAGTAGTGAAAGAAACGCAAACCATTATTATACCTATTTTATTTAATTAAATATGTATATGATAACCACAGCCCCAACGGCAACAATGAATGA
Source organism: Stenurella melanura (assembly GCA_963583905.1). Lineage (NCBI taxonomy): Eukaryota > Metazoa > Arthropoda > Insecta > Coleoptera > Cerambycidae > Stenurella > Stenurella melanura. The sequence continues at coordinate 204,869,752 of OY757309.1, forward strand.
TGTCCAAACTAAATTGAGATCTTCTTATATGTCATCACATAAAAATTTTCACGTATATGACACAATATTGTACCTTGTGAATTTTTAACAAACCGCGTGACATTTAGATTTAGAAAGGATGGGACGTTAGAACTCCTTATTTAACTTTGTCCTTCGTATTAGATTTCACAGTTTTGATAAAAGTCCCTTAGCAGAGCGATCAGCCGTCCATTGGCTGACTGTGCGTTAATGAGCACTGGAAATCGTTTCACCGTTCCAGATACATCTTATAATTATTTATTAATGGCTACTCGTATGCACGGTTTAGCATCACCATAAAAAGGTTTAGGTTCTAGTGGGGCCTTAGATGCTCCTTCCCTGGCCAGTTCATCAAAATTTTCATTTCCTGTATGTCCCTCATATTGTGGTGCCCACACCACGGTCACTGTATTCTGACTTCCTAGATGCATAAGACCATTCAATCCATGGCATATAAAAACTATCTGAACGAGACCTAAACAAGAATCGACAAAGCACATCCGAAAGCAGAAGAATCAAACTGGCATCTCCGACTCATTCGATCTGTTTTCATTCACCCGTATCTAAAATTAACATAAATTAAGAATTATCAATGACACAGCATAGAAAGCAAAAGAACACAATCAGTCCCACATAAAAACTAACCGCTGCCTAAGGAATCACTACTTCCACATCCAGATTTTTCATTGAAGTCGCTTTAAGGAAACATCGTGATTAGATTTGCACTCTAGATGTGGAAATTATTGATCATAGAATTTTAATAATATTAGGGGCAGATGTCATAGAAAAGTTTGAGGCGTTGGTGTCTACCACATACGGTAAAAATTAATTTATTTCTAGTTTACCTTACTTATTTCCCCTATTCACAACCTACCACCTCCCACCCCTTCAATAGAACCATCTCAATCAGATGTCATTACAATACATACGTATACTAACTTTCAAGTGAATATCTCAATTTTATTTTATCAATAATGGAGTATGGGTATTGGGGGTTGAAAAATATTATGAAGAAAGGTCCTAGTTTCTTGTACATACACCGAATTTCAAGTTTCTGTAATCTTACCAGCTTGCTTTACTTAGTTTTCCTTATTAACCCCCAACTCTTCAACGGAACCATCTCTCTAGTTCCAGATGTCGTTATGATACATACGTGTACCAAATTTCAAGTGAATATCTTTATTTTAGTTCATCAACCTCTTTAATAATGGAGTAGGGGTAGTGGAGGGTTGAAAAATATTATAAAAAATTTTGAGGCCTTGGCTTGTAGTACATACATCTAATTTCAAGATTCTGTACTCTTACCAGCTGGCTTTACATATTTCCCCCTATTTACCCCCCAATCCTTCGCCGGATATCTTTAAAAAACAATCCAGTTCCAGATCTCGTTACAATATATACGTGTACATAATTTCAAGTCAATATCTTAAACTGTTCCAGGGAAAACGTGCGGACAAAAAAGTTACAGACAGACCGGCAGACAAAATTTTTTTTTCGCTCAAATTTAAAATATCGACGTTTCATGACATTCCATACCTGTTTCAAGAAAAAAAAATTCTGAAATTTTTTTACGATTACTATACTTCCAATCCACTACGTGGATGTGGAAGTAAAACTATCGACAAAGCAATCTAGTCAGCAAAAGAAATAAACTTTACCCTCTTTTACTCAATTCAATCTAGTTTCGGTGACCCATATCCAAAATCATCATTTAAAACACGTTAGCTGCCGCATGGAATTTTTGTATCATACTCAAAATGTCAATTTGCCAGCCGGCTGTCAATAGGGCACTTGCCTAACACGCCGACTGGTAGCCCGCGGTCATTTACTTTTGTCACTTTAAATGAACCTTGGACGCCCGCTATTCATCTTATATGAAAATACTCATAGGAATAGATTATTCGGCATACAAGGAATCGTAGGTGGAAATGGTTCGGCGTTACAGGTATGTTTAATTCAATAAAATATATATAAAAGTGACAATAATTTTTATTCTGAAGCATATAATAAAACATATGTGATAACATAAAATAAAACTAATTTAACACATTATTTGTTCTTGGTAAAAAAACTAAAACCTAAAATAAAATTTTTCTAATTTTTATTTTAGAATTTAAACGTGATTAGGAAAACAACTGATGCAAATGAATGGGTTATCAGGGCATGTTGCACAAAACGTTGTTACTTTTTTGTATTCTTTGTTAAATGTTTAAATCCATATTGAACGGATAAAGTTTTGTAACAGACCGTGCATCTTTTGTGCAGACCGTGAATTTTTGGATTTCGATGACACTTCTCCACAGTTTCTTTATGTTTTTCTTTTTTAGACTGGATATTTTCATTCAAATTTGAGTCAATATTGAGCAGCGAGTTTACTAGCTCTGTACGGAATTATTGTGTAACTGATATTTTAGATTCAGGGTAAATATATTTATAAAGTACTAGAGAATTTACTACTGTTGTTCCCATCAGCAATTCTGTTGCTACTTTATATTTTCAAATGTCTACCGGTGGTCATTTGGCACACGGAAAATAATTGTATTATGTCCACGCCACCTGACTGCAGGCTACCATTGAATGAAAAGTGTATACTTAAATTCAAATTAAGATGCTGTATACCTCATTTTTTTTTTTAGTTTTTTATCTCACCGGAGACCCAAGTTATGATATGTGCATTTTCGGTAATACGCATATAAATGAGGGTGGCATGAACAAAAAACGATCAAATGACAGCCGGCAGTCAAGCGGCAGCTAACGTGTTAAAAAACTATCGATAACACACCACAGAAAACAACAGAACACACTGGTCTAATTTGATCCCAATTTAACTATTTTTATCAACCAATAGCCCCAAAAAAATATTTAAAATTATCGACAATATAACATAGAAAGCAGTGGATTATTTACTTTTTATTTCTCGAGATATATATGCTAGTGTAACCAAAATTGCAGTATCCTAGGTTATATGCTCACCTGATCTTCGGTGGTACTCACAGAATCATACTGAAGTTTGTCCCATATTCCTAATACACCATGTACATTTACGATTTCCCTTTCGCTCTTAAGAAGCGAAAGCAATAAATTTTCATTCATGGTCTCGCTAGAATGAATTATTAAGTAGACGCACCCTGAAGTAAGATCGATTACCGTATTTTGAAGCTGTTAAACTAATTTCTTGACTAGGTATCATTACAAAAATGAAAAGCCGTATTTCATATACGCTATAATAAAAATGTAAATTTAGTTTATGTAGGACATCAAACAGTTCTTGTATTTATAGAAAACGTATGGACAGGAGTTTGCGATCAATTCCATATTATCTTAAACAACTTTCCGGTATCCTACAATCCTTCAGCTTATTTTATTTCTACATTTTATATAGCTGAGCTTGTTAGTGGAGACAAAATGATATATATAGAATTCACTTTGGATCCCTTTGAACAATATATTTTTCTCTTTATTGTGAAACTTATGCGACTGTATATGTACATAATAAACCTCAGTTGTTTCCTCTCTTCTTTCATCTCTTTTTACAATTTACAAATTGTATACACAATGTACACAGTTTGTAAAGAATATTAAAGCGTTTTACTTAAAATGCATTCTTTATTAGAAAAGACATCGACCTTAGCAGGAAAATTACAAACATTTAAGAATGCGAAAAATGCTTCGTTTAAAAACTAGGTACATATTTGATACAAAAAGAACAAATAAAATAAATGCTACAATTATTGATGATTGGGGCAAGGCTCTAATTAATGGACCCAGTGCGAGTGAGTGTATGTTAACAAAGGTAGGATAAAAAAAACCGCTGTCTAAGGAATCACTACCTCTACATCTAGATTTCCCATTCAAGTTTTTTTAAAAGAAGACAGCTTGATACTATATTTGCACTCTAGTAAGTGGAAATAATTGCTCATAGAATTTTAATAATATAATACATGAAATCGTCGTCGTCGAACTGGTAATGGGGGTCGCTGATGTCCAAACATTTTTTGAGAACTTTTATTCCCATACACACACCAAAACACAATTTTATTTATACCTAATCCCTCAAACAATGGAGTGGGAATGTTGGAAGTGGTGGTTGGGATGGCAGATGTCATAAAGAAAATTGAAACCTTGACTTCTAGTACATGCACCAAATTTGAAGTTTCTGTACACTTACTAGCTTGCTTTATTTATTTACCCCTATATTTAACCCCAACCCCTCAAAAATATAAGCTCAAAATATAATCCAGTTCCAGATCTCTCATTATAGTGCGTACGTGTAGCAAATTTTAAGTCAATATCTTAATTTTATTTTGTAAATTCCTTTAATAATAGAGTGAGTGGTGGTGGGAGTGCAATATGTCGCAAAAAAAATTTGGACCTTGGCCTCTAGTACATACATCAAATCTCATGTTTCTGATTCTTACTGGCTTGCTTTACGTATTTTCCCATACTTACCCTTATTAATCTCTATCTACCCCCAACAATTCAACGGAATCCTCTCAAAATATAACCTAATTCCAGACGTCGTTAACACGTGTAGCAAATTTCAAGTGAATCTCTCAATTTTATTTCGTTAACTACTTTTTTAATGGAGTGGGTGGCAGAGGTTAAAGAAAATTAGAGGCCTTGGCTTCTAGTATATACGTCAAATCCCAAGTTTATGGACTCTTACTAGCTTGATTTATTTGTTTACCCCTATTTCACCCCCAACCCTTCAAATATCACTTAGATTGATTTAAATTTTTATCATGTTTTAAAATTACTATGAAAAATTACCAGACGTCTCCGTCAGATGGAGACTGCACGTACGGAATCACTCTAGAGTTTGGGCTACTCCTCAACGGGTTGATTGGTTTTTTTCATACCGTCTCGCCTACATCACTATATATATTTATTAACAAAATGTGTAAATATAAATTTCAAATTTTAGTAAATGTTTAATTTTTTTTTCCTGAGGTTGTATTTATAACACAAGAGAATTTGTAGAGATAAATATAGGATGGGGAATACTTTTACATCATTCAAAATTGAGAAAAAATGAAGATGGAGAAAACTTTCTTATATTACGATTTAAGAGAAAGGACCCCGCAGTTTTTTATAGTAAAAATGGGTTTCAGTCGATTGTTCTGAAACTTGGGGAAAACGTTCTCCTGAGCCCCCCGATTTAAATTGTCTTTGACCACCAGTCCGACCGAATTCGATTATTTGATCTAGAGGCGATTGAAATTGTGAACATCTGCGAAGGTCTGCTTAAATGTTGATTGATTGATTGATTGATTTGCCAGCGTAAGGTGGGCATTGCTGCCAATTCCGGTGCAGGGAGATTTGTTCCACCACGCAGCCCGATCGCCCACCGATCATCCCACCGTGTGCCAGAACAAACCCCCAGTGCTTTTATATACCGCCGGACCAGCTGCATACGCTGGATTGGACATTGGACATGCTTGTTGTCAGCAGCGAGAGCCGCATGACGCATGGGGTAGGAGTATAGGATGGAGCGTGTAGGTGTTTGTGAGATGTTTCTTCTTGTTTTCCTTCTGTCTTCATCGGATGGAAAGTGTAGGCGTTTGTGAGATGCTTCTTTTAAGTTTTCGTGCTTCTTTTTACTTTCAGGTGTTTGTGATATGCTTCTTCTTAGTTTCTGTCTGTGATCATCTTCTCTCCTATTCTACTTCTGAGTTTTCTGTTTCTTCTGTTTCTGAGTCTGGCAGTGTGTATATCCTTGATATTTCTTTATTGTATTCCATTTTTTGTTGTGCCAACTTTTCCCAGTGTGTATAATCCTTTCCTAGCGTATTCATAATCCTCTCGATTGTTGTAATCCATGTGTAGCATGGCCTCCCTATTTTCAGTTTGTTGCTGTTCATTCGCAGCGCTTTCTTCAGTAGGTGTGTCGTGTCCCGTCTTTGGGCATGTCCCCAGTATTTCATTGCGTATGATTCTATTCTTTTGATTATTGTTCTTCCCTCTAGTAATGTTGACGTTTTCTGTCGTTTTTGTGGTTTTCCTGTTTTTGCTAGCAGTTGGATAATGTTCCTTTCAGCTCTTCTCAGGCTTCTTCGGTTGGCCTTTATCGTTGCTGCGTTTTTGACTCCATATATCATCGTAGGCATTATGATGGTCGTGTATACCTTTTTGGTTAGGCACCATGGTGGTTTGTTGTCCTCAATGAAGGGTAGTAGAGCTCTTGTGACTCTGTAGGCTGTTTTCACTTGGTGAATAGTCGGGGGGATAGGGGACATCCTTGTTTGACTCCTATATTCTTCATTTTTGATTCCGTCGTCTGTCCAAACCATTGTATTGCAGTGTTTTCTGTATATTGTTTTCCTGTGGCCTTTATTTTCTTTAGTTTTTCGTAATTTCTTTTCGTGTCTTTTCTTGTTGGGCTCATAGGGGATTTGTTCCTTTTCAACGTTTTCCTCGCCGCTATTTTGATTTTCAAACCCATTGTTGACCAATTTAGTTCCTTTCCTGTTAACTGTTTTTCTATCTCCTCCTGGTATTTCTTTTTTATTCCTTTGTTCTGTAGCAGTGAGATGTTCCATGTGTCATTTGCTGTTTTGTTGTATCTTTTTTTTTTCCTTTTTTCTTCTTGTTTCTTTATTACTAGTGTTCCATATAATATTTTGTGATCTGTTTTGACGTTTGTTGCTTGTTTTGCCTTAATATTTTTGACCCTGTCCCTTATTTTTCTATCCACTAGGATATGGTCTATTTGAGAGTTGATGTTTCCTTTACTCCAGGTATTAAGGCAGGTTAGGTTCTTGCTCCATGTGTTTCTAACTGTTAGATCTAACAGATGTGCCAAGTTTTTTAGCAAGCTTCCATTATCGTTTGTCCATGTGTGAAGTAAGGTTTTTCCTATGATATTCTTGTCTTCATGTGTTTGGTCGTCCTTTCCTATATGCGCGTTGAAGTCTCCTAGTATTATTGTGTTCATTTTTCTATTCCTATTTCTTCTAGTCTCTTGGGTAATCTGTCTGAATACTCGTCCTGCCCGTTTGTCGGAGGGCACATGTACTCCTAGTATGCATATGTTTTCCTTTCCAATTTGTAAGTCTGCCATGGTTATGTTTTCGTTTACTTTTCTTGTCTTTATCTGGATAGGGGTGTTCCGTCTTATTGCCCATGCGAATCCCCTGCTGGTTTTTTCTTTGTCCCCTCCACTTAGATGCCATTTGTAGTTTTGAGTAACTGCAGTTCCGTCTATTGTGTGTGTCTCTTGTATGCATGCAACGTGTATGTGTTCCATCATAAGAACCTCATCGATTTTTTCTCTTTTCTCTCTCGTTATGCATCCTCTGACATTCCATGTCGCCAGAATGATGTCATCGTGTTGTAATTCTTGACTGTTGGCTTCCTCTGTTCTTTGTGATATTTGGTACATGTTTATGTGCGTTGCTTTCTCTAATTCTGGGCGGGGTGTTATAGCCCCAGTTCGAGCGTATGTTTCTTCTGGTTGTTCTGCTTCATGTTTTTCTTGTGCAATAATCGCGCTATCGTTGTGATTTCTTTCGTTTCAGTGCTTCCTATATACTATCTCTAGTGGTGTGTTCTCTCTTCCCTGTTGGTTAGTAGGATGGAAGATTATATGCTCTCCTTCTTCTTGATGTACTATTATTGTCCTGTTTTTCATATTTGTTACTGTTACTGCAATTGTTTCCTGCCCCCCCCCCCAAAAACCTTCTCTTCTCAGATCTCGAATGAATGCATTTATTTTTCCCGTATTAGAGTTGTATCTATTGTAACGGGGTGCTAGTTCATGGATGGATGCCTGCATGAATGGCATGAAATGGTCTAAGTGATTTTCGATATAGTCAGCTACTTGTTTTCGTAGGGTTTTCGTCGCATTCGTATGTGCCTGTGATGTTATATTTTCTGCTTAAATGTTCCATAAAAATTCTGAAAATATTCAGGCTCATTTTTTGGAGAAAAATAAGTATCTTTTGTCTCTTGGTGTTTTTTTCAAAGTGTTTCCTTCAAACATTTTGTAATAAAAATGCAAAGAGCCAAAAGTCGCTTAGTTTTGTTCAAAGAACACACCTGCCGGTTTTCAGAATTTCTTAGACAAAAATAATTTCGACCAAGAATTTCTCTAGATTTTTATTTTTTTCTACTTCAGAAAGATGCCAATATGTCAGGTATATTCTTTTGGTAAAAATAATCAACTTATGCCCCCCAACTTTTTCTTGAAAGTGCTTCCTTTTCCCGTAAAAAAATTACAAAAAATTATAATAATTTTGTTATGAATATTTTCAGAATTTTTAAGGAACATTTGAGCAGACTTTCGCAGATATTCACAGCTTCAATCGCTACCAGATCAAAAAATTGAATTCGGTCGGATTGGTTGTCAAAGAGAATTTTAATCAGGAGGCCCAGGAGAACCTTTTCCCTAAGTTTCAGAACAATCGACTGAAACTCATTTTTACTATAAAAAACTGCATGGTCCTTTAGGCAAAATTAAGCAATTTGCCCATGAGACTCCTCGTTAAGGCATCAAAATACATAAGAAAATTGTGGTCTGATTTTTGGTAATGCTTATAACAAAATTAGAAATGTTTATTTCTTTTGACAGTCGTGTATAACTTTTAAGTGGATCGTAATAAAAATATTAGAACTGCAACTCTGAAAATACAGTATGTCTACATTTGTGGATAAGAGGGTAAAACTTTTTTATTTCTCATTTTACACAGAAAATATATTCCTCATAAAAAGTTCTGTCTTTGATAAAAATATGATTGCCATGGAGTAAGTTAACATCACAACAGGATGTTCAGAACATTAGGTAAGACTAAGGTACGTTCAATTTAAACGATATGAAAAACTGCCACTAAGAAAACTTGTTTAGAGTTAAAATTTATGTCAGAATTCCAATTTGTGGATAAATCTGCCGGATTCGACTTTTTACAAATTTTTCATAAGCATCAAGAGGTATCATACGGTAAAACTTAGAGTAAAATAAAAGTTATTTTCGACTTACAAAAGTTGTTAAATAAAAGAGCTAATAATAGCATTGAGAAAATGTATTAGGAAAACTAAGAAAAAACTTTAAAAGTCGAATTATTCACAATTTCGAATTCTGACATAAATTTTAATTCTAAACATCTTTTCTTAGTGACAGTTTTTCATATCGTTAAAATTGAACGTAATTTACTCTCACATAATTTCCTTATTTTTTAATTTTCTGAACACCCTGTACGTGACATGTTAACTTACTTCACGGCAATCATATTTTTAACAAAAGCAAAACATTTTATGAAGAATACATTTTTCGCGTAAAATGAGAGAAAAATGTATTCTCTTATCCACTCTAACTGTACATCCTGTACGTCCTATATTATCAGAGATATTTGGGCGTCCCCGTGTCATAAAAGAGTTATGTCAAGTTATATTTGGACCGCATCCAATACTGTTCTTTTATTGCAACAATACTTTCTTATTCACTACAATAATAACAGAACTCTTTGTTACCGGAATTTGACTTACTGCTTTATCTTTGCCAAAAGCGTTTAAGGACAGAGATATGAGTAAATTGAATTATATTAGGGATACAGAATCCCACACAAACACGTGGTTCACACTTTAAGATTCACCCTTCTTGGCCTTCTTGTTATAATAAGCTTTCACGCATCCTTTCGTCGCTGGAGAGTTAACTTTACGAATGAGCCAATATCACACTGGATGTTTAAACGCAGGATACAACGTAACATTTACGAGTCAATAAGTCGAATTATTTTAATCAATAAATTCATATTTTTAAGATATTAATAACAGCAAAATGCTTTGTCACTTAAACAATTCGTATTAAGCAGTCTGACATCTATTTATAAAACCTGGGACCAGATACCCCAATTGACCTTATATGTTATATATGTGAAATAAATTTAAATTTGAAATATAAAAGCAATTTTTCTTGTTTGTCACCTGTTTTATTAAATAAAGATCTAGTTTACTCATACTTAACTATCAATGAGTTTAAAATGCAAATGTTCTCTATCAAATACAAATTAAATTCATTTCATAAATATAGTGACATAGGTAAAACTAATAAAATTTGTATTTATTTTTTTCTGTAAGTGAATAATGATTTTCTTCTCTCTTATTCCCTTTATTATTATTACTACTAGTTGGATGTTATTATCGGTTGTAAATTTTGAACTATAATACCCTAGGGTATTCCGCACACGCTGTATATGTGCTTCATTATCGCTCAACTGACCAGCGCATAGTTTCGCTGATATCGGTTAATTCTACAAGAAATCTATCTTAATTACAGCTTTCTGAAAAGGGAAGATTCAACTCTATAAAATGATTAATTTTTAAACTGATTTAAACATGTACGAACTTCTACAATTATTATTGAATATTATCATTCGGCCTCTCAGTTGGTTTGTACGTACCGAAATACTCTACAGTTCGCAATTCTTAAGGGGTCCACTTGAATGTTTAATCACTCAGTCTAGTATCTAAATAGAACAAACCCCACTGAATTTCATAATGATCTGTCGTGCAGTGTAATTATCATAAATAATTATTTGCCACTATCTTCACCGACCATTGGTCTCGCTCTTGGCGTCTATTGAATAAATAATGATAATAATCAAAATAAAAATAAGAAAGCAATAATTTTTTTCGTTTGACTTGTACCAACTCAAAAACGGAACAATGAATTAGTCTCAAATTTTACCCTGTTGTCATTTCGTATTTCTTAACAAAAATTATTAATGTGAAGGCTAAATTTTAATAAGTGTAGAAAATATGACTTCTCCTAAGACTATGTCGATAAAACATGAGAATGTACAGGGGTACGTCTGGTAGTGGAAAACTTTATCTTTCGAAATAGATACGAGAAGTACGTCGAAAAAAAATAAAGAAAAATAATGGAGGAAATTTTACTTTTTTCTCAGTTTTCGAGAAAATCGCCTACGATACAATTTGACCAATGAACTGATATTATACCCATAGTGCTTTTTAGACAAAACAACTTGCGCTTTGGATTTTATCAACGATTGATGATTATTATATAATTTGCAATATATGTTGTAAAATATATATAGTACTTATGTTTTGCAATGTTTTTGTTAACTTGAATTATTGAAATCTTCCATTAAATATAATAACTTTCCATTTCACTGTAGATAATTGATAATCGCATTTTTGCTTTCGCCAATTATTATTTATCGAAAAAGGTATATACAAAAGTTATTCGTCTCGGTAAGGCGGTTCGAAGTGGTTCTATATAAATGTATCGAAAAGCCAACCGTTATCGTACAAAATGGACAAAATGAATATTCATGTAAGCTCCGAATAGGTCTAAAATTCAACTCATACCAGTCATCAGTCTTGACGAGTTGGTTTGAAATGATGCTGTATGAATTTTCGTAAAATCAATCGTTGTTAAGCAAAATGGACTAATAATCAATTTCCATAGTAGTCAATTTTCATAGTAGCTGTTATTCCATTTTGCTTGAGAACGATTGATTTTACGAAAAATTCATACAGCATCAAAACCTAACTTCGACTGTTCGGAATAAGTTGTATACGAAAGTTATCCATCTTTGCGAGACGGTTCGAAATGGTTCTATGAGAATTTATCGAAAAGCCGTTATCGTACAAAATAATGAATTTTCATGTAAGCTCGTAATAGGTCGAAAACTCAACTTCCCCTTTTCAGAAAATGTTATATACCAAAGTTATCAGTCTCGACGAGTTAGTTTGAAATGATTCTGAATGAATTTTTCGTAAAATCAATCGTGCCAAGCAAAATGGACTAACAGTCAATTTTCATAGGAGTGCTCGTAATGCATTAAAACCTGAACTTCGACTGTTCCGAAAAAGTTATGTAGTAAAAAAGTTATCAGTCTCGGTGAGGCTGTTCCAAATGGCTCTATATTTTATCGAGAAATCGATAATAAAATATAAACAATTATACAAATGTTTAGTGTGATCGAATTTCTTGGATTAATGTAAAACGATGTATAATACTATTATTTTTTTGTACGATAGATGGAAGATAATTTATACTATCCTCTAATTTTCGTGCACAATAAACATTTATTTATTTTATTTATTTATATTTTAAATGGAGGATTATTATTACCTTGTCTGAACCTCGGAAGTTGATATTAAGTCAATCTGCAGTCAGTGTTCAAACTTACAGGCAATGCATCGTATGCTTCCGGTAAAGCCCTTGTTTATAAACCCTTGAGCGCATTTATGCCACGATGTGGTTTCCCCTTTATTTGTACTGTTAATTTATTTAAGACTAAACTAGAATTTCGTAGCAGGGCAAACACTTAAAGAGTGTTTTCTGGTGGTATAATAGTTAGTAATTGTTTGAAATTATTAAACATTCGCAAGATAAGCTGTTCGTGATATTTTCTATTTTCTATTAAGAAACATAGCAGAATTAACAAAGGTATCTTAAACCTAAAGTCGCCGTTTTTCGGAATGACTAGTTCTTACATTAAAGAATGTTTAAATGTAACTTCATTTGTCCAAAATACTTCAATTGCAAACCATACATTAATTATGGGTGTGAAATTATCCACATCCACATTTTAAGGTAGGACTATAATCGATAAAGTCGTCGGCTTAGAGATTATTTTTTAAATTCGAAAACAGGTCTTTTAAAATGCCATCATTTTAAATGTTAGACAGTTTCGAAATAGAAATATATACATAGGAAAACATATCAATACATTGTCAGCCCACCTGGAAGGGTGAAATGGCGGTTGAACCACTTTAAAAATCAACAATTTTTTTACCCACGGTAGAATTCTAATTCCAACGTAGATTAATTAAGCACAAAAAAATGCATCAGAAAAATGCATCGAAATTTTTTGTCAGTCCGTCTAGCAGGGTGAAATAGGGGTTGAAAGGCATTAAAAAATCAGCAATTTTTTTAGCCACAGTAGAATTTTAATTTTAACGTAGATTAATTAAGAACAAAGAAACGCGTCAGAAAAATACATTGAAATCATTTGTCAGTCCGTCTAGCAGGGTGAAATAGGGGTTGAAAGGTATTAAAAAAAACATTAATATTTTTAGCCACAGCAGAATTTTAATTTTAACGTAAATTAATTAAGAACAAAGACACACATCAGAAAAATGCATTGAAAACATTTGTCAGCCCGTCTACAGGGTATAGTGGGGGTTGAAATACATTAAAATATCAACTATTTTTGTGGCCATGGTAGAATATTATTTTTAACGTGGTTTCATTGAGAACAAAGAAACTCATCAGAAAAATGCATTGAAATCATTTGTCAGCCCATACAGCGGGGTAAAATGGGGGTTGAAATACATTAAAATATCAACTTTCTTTGTGGCCACGGTAGAATTTTATTTCTAACGTGGTTTCATTGAGAACAAAGAAACGGATCAGGAAAATACACTGAAATCATTTGTCAGCCCCCGTCCAGCGGGGTAAAATGGGGGTTGAAATACATTAAAATATCAACTATCTTTGTGGCCACGGTAGAATTTTATTTCTAACGTGGTTTCATTGAGAACAAAGAAACGCATCAGGAAAATGCATCAAAATTATTTGTCATCCCGTCCAGCGGGGTAAAATGGGGGTTGAAATGCATTAATAATAATTCAGCAATTTTTTTAGCTACGGTAGAATTTTTATTTTAACGTAGATTAATTGAGAACTAAAGAACGCATCAGGAAAATGGATTGAAATCATTTGTCAGCCCGTCTAGTAGGGTGAAATGGTGGTTGAAACGCAATAAAAATTCAACTGTTTTTTTTAGCCACGGTAGAATTTTTATTTTAACGTAGATTAATTAAGAACTAAAAAACGCATCAGAAAATGCATTGAAACCATTTGTCAGCCCGTCTAACAGGGTAAAATGATGGTTGAAATGCATTAGAAAAATCGACTATTTTTTTAACCACAGTAGAATTTTATTTTTAACGTGGTTTCATTAAGAACAACGAAACACATCAGAAAAATGCATTGAAATTATTTGTCAGCCCGTCTAGCAAGATAGAGTGGGGGTTGAAATACATTAAAAAATCAACAATTTTTTTAACCCCGGTAGAAATTTACTTAATTTATCTGCATTAAAACTGAAATTCTACCGTGGCTAAAACATAGTAGATTATTTAAATCATTTCAACCCCCATTTTAATGCACTTTTCAGATGCATTTCTTTATTCTTAATTAATCTACGTTAAAATTAAAATTCTACCGTGGCTAAAAAAATATTTGATTTTTTAATACCTTTCAACCCCCATTTCACCCTGCTAGACGGGCTGACAAATGATTTCAATGCATTTTTCTGATGCATTTCTTTGTTCTTAATTAATCTACGTTAAAATTACAATTCTACAGTGGCTAAAAAATATTTTATTTTTTAATACCTTTCAACCCCCATTTCACCCTGCTAGACGGGCTGACAAATGATTTCGATGCATTTTTCTGATGCATTTCTTTGTTCTTAATTAATATACGTTAAAATTAAAATTCTACAGTGGCTAAAAAAATCATTGATTTTTTAATACATTTCAACCCCCATTTCACCCTGCGGGCTGACAAATGATTTCAATGCATTTTTCTGATGCATTTCTTTGTTCTTAATTAATATACGTTAGAATTACAATTCTACAGTGGTTAAAAAATATTTGAATTTTTAATACCTTTCAACCCCCATTTCACCCTGCTAGACGGGCTGACAAATGATTTCGATGCATTTTTCTGATGCATTTCTTTGTTCTTAATTAATCTACGTTAGAATTACAATTCTACAGTGGTTAAAAAATATTTGAATTTTTAATACCTTTCAACCCCCATTTCACCCTGCTAGACGGGCTGACAAATGATTTCGATGCATTTTTCTGATGCATTTCTTTGTTCTTAATTAATCTATGTTAGAATTACAATTCTATAGTGGTTAAAAAATATTTGATTTTTTAATACCTTTCAACCCCCATTTCACCCTGCTAGACGGGCTGACAAATGATTTCAATGTATTTTTCTGATGCGTTTCTTTCTTCTTAATTAATCTACGTTAAAATTAAAATTCTACTGTGACTAAAAAAATTGCTGATATTTCTAATATCTTTCAACCTCCATTTCACCCTGCCAAATGATTTCAATGCATTTTTCTGATGAATGTATTTCAATCCCTATTTTACCCTGCTAGACGGGCTGACAAAAAATTTCGATGCATTTTTCTGATGCGTTTTTTTGTTCTTAATTAATCTACGTTGGAATTAGAATTCTATCGTGGCTAAAAAGATTGTTGATTTTTAAAGTGTTTCAATCCCCATTTCACCCTTCCAGGCGGGCTGACAATGTATTAATATGTTTTCCTATATATATATTTCTATTTCGAAACTGTCTAATATTTAAAATGATGGCATTTCAAAAACCTGTTTTCGAATTTAAAAAATAATCTCTAAGCCCACGACTTTATCGATTATAGTACTACTTTAAAATGTTGATGTGGATAATTTCACACCCATACATTAATTTCGTAAACACCAAACACTTTTATTATACTCTCAGCAAATACGACTGCGAAGATTATTTGACAATTTGACCATAAATATACAACGTGTGTTAATCATCAAATTCTGAACAATTTTTAAAATGTCCGTGTGTGTGTCTGACTGTCGTCCATCACGTTTCTTGTAACCACAATCATTTAAGACAGCGAACACTGACTGTATTGAAATTTGGGAAGTAAGTTAATGTTAGCTAGAGGAAGAACCTCACTGTTTTTGAAGAAAGTTGTCACTTAATATCAAAATTCTGAAATATTCTAACCAAAATACGCATATCAGAACACTGCATAGTAGCCTGCCAAATGATACACCACTTAAGATGACATTGCCGGAAACTAGTAAAATTACAAGCCTTGCAATTTTACCTAAAAGATCCACTTACTTCCAAAAAGCGGCGAAGAATTTGAAATGCCCAACAGTTATACAGAAAATGCCCCAACGTAGAGTATAATGTTTTCATCTAGTTTTCTTAACTTTTATCTCTCAATGGCCTGAAACTTACAATTCGGCTTCTAAAAGGATATAATTAAGACCACTGGTATATCACAGTATATGTAAAATAAAGGAAAATTTATTGGAAAATCAAATTACAACTTTTAAATACTCGAAAGGATAAAATTGTAAAGGAAACGAAAGTGAAAAGAAATGAGCTGCAGGAATATAGACATAATTAATTGAAATATGTTGGCATCTCATGGCTCTTATCAAACATGGAAGATGTAATAAGCTTAGAGTGGCCCAGTGTGTAGTTAAAAATAAACATACAGTTTTAGTCATCATGGTTGCAAGTATCCGAAATGAAGCAGTCCAGGTTCCATATAAAAGGGATCTTAAGTGATTTCACAGTAAAGTGGGACTCGATAAAGAACGAATAAGATATATCATAGGCCTGATAACAGAACACTGCCTTCTGAACAACGACTCACATGTGGTCTGCTTTGAATTACAACAAGGTAACTCGAATTTTACTGGTTTTGGATTATCTATTGGATAAGCTGCATATTTCGGATAAGATTTCAGTGCTATAAATAGATAACTGATTACACAATGGGAAAGGTTCAAACTAGCGCACACCAAAGTAGGCATGTTAGAGATCTCATATTTATTTACTTCTAAAAGTAGATATCAAAAGTTATCCTATATTGGACTATGATCTTTAAATGTTCGTCACAGGTAAACAATTAGATAAGTCGGTATTACCCCCTTTTTGCAAGAAGTTGAAGAATTTTCCAACACTACCCAACGCAGGTACTAACATGTGCCAACATTATATTTTAATGTGTACTGTTAACAACTGGTTACTAAATCCTTAATAGTTTAATTTTCCGTTAATTTATTTTGTTAAAATTCAATTTTTTTTATTATTTTACTTTTCTTATCGAATATTTTATTTATTTTTTATCACTAATTTATAATATTGAGAATTAAGTATTGAGTTCAGTTAGAAGAAATATTTACATCTACGGTTTTAAATTAATTATAATTTCTTTTAATACTTCTCTATTTGATATAAATTATTAATTACTGAAGTATTAAATATGATGTCAGTGTTTAGGAAAAACTAAAGCGAGCTATGTCCCTCCTCAATATTTCCCTAACTTGCCCCGTTTCTTACACCCGTTGCGTTGTATGTATGAGAAGAACTATATGGTGCCTAAAGAAGAGGAATATGTCTAAGCATATGAAGGAACTTGACCCACACTTTATTTTTCCTTAAGTTTTTATGCCCGGAAACACATTTATCGCTAGAATTTGCCAATTCATTTTTTTGGATAACTTTGATTTTGTAAAAATTTTTCATTATGTATTTAACTCAATAAATTGTGTTTTGTTTTTGACGACATATTGATCGTATCAATATAATTAGAAAAAAGTTTACTTATTATAATCATCTAAATATTAAAACCTATACATCTCTAAACTTACTTTTTGGAGATAACTAAGTATACTTCCAAGCAGATGATATAATGGTGTTGAAGTACGATCCTATTTGTCCGATATGTGGAGCGGAGGATGCAACCATTACTCATACTCTATGCGATTGAGTACCACTAGGAACGTCGATGTATAGGTCGAAAGGGAAATTTTACAGCTATAGAAACTACGAGATCTAGCCGGGAATAATTAGACTGTTATCTTTCGACTAAACCACTGGTCCTTTCTAGAACATACTACATGTATACTACCAGGGTGTAGAGGAACAACAACTGAATAATTAAGAATAATTTTGGCACAAAACACTACTAACTGTTTAGAAGAACGAAAATCAAAATAAAATCTACATAGGTTTTATATTCCAATCAATAGGTAGTTTGAAACTACATCAAATTACGGAATGACGGTTTATGGTCCTTATGTTACAAGGTCCGGGGCACAGTTTAATAATATACAGTTGGGTCAATGAATTTTTTAAAATTTTATTGTCTAAAAGTTCTTTCTTATTTTCACCATGAGGCGCTGCTGTACTATTCTGTAAACTCACAGAATTATATTACCTTGAAATTATACGTTCATTGACCTTCAGAATGCAGGGGTTCTCAATCTATTTTTAGGTAATTATTGAAATTGTGGACCTAGGACATTTTTTTCACATTACTTCGAGAGAAAAGTTATGTAGGCTTTTTGTGTGGCTGGTCGTTCCCTATAGCCAGTATCTTATTGATATGAAACGAATTACACACTATATATAAAATATTTTAAAACGATCCCGATTAAAAATGATTGATATCAAATTCTTTAATTAGTTAAATCCTCAGTTAACGTATCAACATGCTATTAGAATCAAGACAGCGAAAGTGAAATGCTATACCGGTCTACAATTAAAATGATGACAGGTAGAAATTAATTGCTGTATTAATTTGTTATATGATGTGGCCTAGCATCATAAGCGTAAAGTATCAAATATAATACCGGTTTTCCAAGCTGAATACCTGAGTTTTTGGATATTATATTACTTCTCAACTAGCAAGTTTCTTGGCTTAAATGCTGGATTAAATTTGGCACGATAACTACTGTAACATGCTCCTCTTGCGAAACTTGAACTTCATAGTTTTGACAGAAACTATTGTTCTCTTTCGTAACATCCACGCTGACGCATTTCCAAGATGTACTGAAGTGTTTTAGAGAGGGCCGGGAAGATAAGTCAAACTTCCAGAATAGGAGAAGAAAAATGTTCACGAACAGAGCTACGTCAACAGCGTTATAGGCGTCATGTTGTACTAAAATGTTTGATTGTTCAAATCTAGAATAACATAATTCATAACACGACTAATACATTTAAACTAATAATAGATAGCCAGGGTAAGGCAATTTTCGTATACGTGACTATACTTGTCTCCATTTGTTTAGTGCACAAGAAAGGCCATAAAGACCGGCTATAAAAATATCAAAGGCGGCGTTATTTCTGATGACAAGAGTACTACAGAGCCGTACTTCAGATTTTTGCATATTGGAATGAACAAAATAATATTAGAGATTTAAAAGTCATGTTTTAGGTAGAAATTTAATAACGTTTCTGGTAAATAAAAAAATATTGCCCTATCTTGCGTCTAGATGGGAATATCTACGCATTACCCGTCCTTAGTGACACAGACAGATAAATTGAAAGTACAGTACATCTTTCTACTGAAGGAGCATGACCTGGAAAATGCGGAATGTTAAGTATGGATTATCTAGTGTTAGTTTGCAAATCATACGAAAATACCGACAAAGGAATAGTTCATAATATCAGTGATGTCATGAGCGTCGACCGACAATTTCTAGAATCAATTTTTAATTATCGCAATAAATTAAATAGTTAGCTAATAGATAGGTGAGGTTGTTTTTATCAGTCAATGTCAAATATAATCATTTCACACTTATTCATAGAAATTGTCTTGGTTTTGCATGAAACATCTTTATGAATGGCTTTATGTCTTTCTGATGAGCTCCAGAATAAGGGCGAAAAACGTTTCAAAGGCTAAGCATTTCCAGGAAACAGAATGATAGATTTCATGAAAATGTAATCCATTGGAATGAAAAATTTTTTAAGACAAGGTAGATAAATAAATTCATTTTAGGTGTTTGTTCTCATTTTTAACTGAATCTTCATAATCGTAGGGGGTTATGTGGATACTAGTTTAATCTGCATGGCCGTAGGGGACTGTGTGGATGCTAGTGTTAGAATGAGAATTGTCAAATAAGAAATTAGACAAATTCATTTTAGGATTTTAACTTGCTAGCATAACCAGAATTCAGGTTATCGAAAGAAAGCAATGATTTCATTAATATTTCTACACAAAGTTTTTCTTTTATAGATAGTTAATTTTTCTGCTGTTTGCAAAATCCTATAAAGAATGTTTCAATAAAATTAAATATTGTTTTACCACTCAACAACTCCATAAATTATTCGATAAAAGTAAATAAATATCATTTAACCTACGGCTATGTTACGGGTAATATTAAGAATGAACCAAGAGCAGGTGACGGACTTGTAAAGGTGAGCCCGGTAAAAAATCGACTACTTTCGTTTGAGGTAAGCGCATAACATATCTGGTTAACTATATTCATATAAGGGTATCGTTTGTAATATTCAAGCATGACCTCAGTGTTATTCTATCACAAACAGGCTTTTTAATGATTTATCCTGGTAGGAACGCTTTAGACTGAATTTCTCAATTGAGAATAGAAATACTATATGATCGATAGATTAAGTAGGCTTCTTTGCTCATATTTGACAGCACAAAGTTGACGTCTACCAATGTGTTATAAGTAATATCACTTTACCACTCGCCTCCTATGACAACGAGCGACAAAGTAGTTTATCAACGATCGACATATAAAGTAAGCTTTTTCGCTCAAGTCTGACAGTGCAAAGTGGACGTTTACAGAGGAGCTATGAGTATTGTCACTTTACCGCTCATCTCCCATGACAACGAGCGATAAAGTACTTTAACGCTCGCTTGAGTACATATGTACTTAAACAATATATTTGTATGAAATAATAATGCCCACTATTTTTTGTTTGATTTTCCATAATAACCGTTGTTTGTCATAAATAAAATCACAATATGAGTTTCATCAGAAGCAAAATTAAAATAAATTGACATCGTCTGTGGCTTATTCGTTTGTTTATTTCTCTATTTTGATATTTCAAAATAAAAAATTCCTGCATTAGTTCGAGCGCAAAGTGTCATTGTCGCTTTCGTGTGTTTAGTCTCTCAAGCGACAATGAGACACTTTGCGTTCTTAATCCACAAATATTATAGATATTTTATCACCTATGATTTCACTTAGTTCTTCATTGTAAATGGACCAGTATAAGTGGTTCCGTAATTAGAAATAATTGCTCGTACATAATACACAGATCTAATTGACTGGCGTAACCCTAAATATTTATTTTATCTTTAAAAAATTGGGGTGTATTTTCGAACCAAAAGGCATCTTTTCCCCCACTGTACTCTGTATAGAAAAGACACAGGGTATTAAATAACTCAGAGAAAGATCAATCGCGTAAGTACTACTATTTCTCTTCACATTTATGAAAATTACACTGAAATTATTGAGTGAAAATTCTAGTAATAATCTTATTATGGTTCTACTTAGGTACTCTTATAGTTTTTTAAAATATACGTACTAAGAGAAAAACGTTATGGGCAAGATTAAAAAATATTGCCCTATGGGATGTCTCTTTCTAGGGAATGGCCACCTTAAACAAAACGCCTTTAATAAAATTTCTTTTTCAATGTTTCTCAAAAGTGAGTATTGAAGGGCATAATAAGTGGTCGTAATCATTACGCCCGCTCTTTTTGGCCCTAGGGTATAATAGCCTTGTTTCTATATCCGTATTCAAGCAATAAACAACAAGTTACAAGCAAGTGCAATATAAACATATTTACATAACTTAAAGGGCCGTTTCAAATAAAAACCATTTTCTTGGTAGGTACGTACCGGCTTTGTGGTTTAAGAACTTTCAAAATAAATATACTTTTTTATTAAAACAAACGTATATTGTTAAGTTTATCTAAATTTTTCCATAATAATAACAGACCCACGATAAAAAAAAAGTTCTGTACCAAAGACATGAGTACATAGATATTGTGCATTTCTTTATGCCGCAGCCCAAAATCTGATTGAGCAGATAAGTTTTTACTAAAGCGCAAAAACATTCCCTAAAATAGAGTGAAATTGTGAGGATAAGGTAAAGCTTTATATATTTGGATTTACAAACTACAAGGTTGTGGTTTTTCACACTGTATTGCAGTAACATTCCTTATTTAATGTTATGGGTGGAATTAACCCCCTCGTAGGGGTGGACATGGATTTAATTTGCATATACTTGCTTCCAATGCCTAATATTTTATTTTAAACTGTTTTCTCAAAGTATTTAAAAATTATTGCATTTATCCTCACTATTTCATTCTATTTTTGGGGGTAGTTTAGCGTTTAGTTTTTTTGCAAATTGTTGCAGTTCATTACCTTACCTCATTATTTCACTCTATTTTAGGGGATGCTTTTGTGTTTTACTAAAAAATACCATTGTAAATCGGTTTTTGGGCCACGGATTCGGATTCAGCATAAAAAAATACACAAAATCTATATACTCATGTTTCTGGTACAGAACTTTTTTTTTATTTGGTGGTGTTGTGTAATTAATAACTGCAAAAAGACCCTTAAAGCCTGCTATGACGCTTGAATTTTCTGATGATAACGGGTTACGAGAGAAATGGACCGACCGATTACAATGGCAGAGACAAGGTCAGATCGCCAGAGATTGAACCGTAGCAGGTAGAAATGAGAACGACTATTTCGAACACACTTTGTCTAAAAAAACAGCTCACCAATATATCATAACATATAACAGAAAAAAAATCGGTAAAAGTATTTACTCTGAACTTCCCTCTTTATTTGTGCATTTTTTAAAAAATTTTTAAAAATATTTCAAAAACATGCCATGGAAACGTGGACATTTTAAATCCGAACAAAGAAAAAAAAATTCCATCTACTTTAGTGGTAATTTTTTTTCAAAAATGGTAAAAAAAAAAACATTTTTTTTAAATAAGTTTAGAACGCTATAATACGTTGAACATTTTAAATTTGAGCAAAGAAAAAAAATTTTCCATCTATTTTAGTGGTAAAAATTTTTTCAAAAATATTGGTGAAAAATTTTTTTTTCCGAAATAGGTTTAGAATGTCATGAAACGTGAAAATTTTAAGTTTGAGCAAAAAAAATATTTTTCCCATCTATTCAAGTGGTCAATTTTTTTTCCAAAATGGTAAAAAAAAAAAAAAAAATTTTCCGAAGTAGGTTTGGAATGTCTTGAAACGTGGAAATTTTAAATTTGAGCAAAAAATATGTTTCATCTATTCTATAGTGATAAATAGATTAAAAAAAATTCAAAATTTTTTCAAAAAATTTTTAAAATTTTTCAAAAACTTTTTTAAATTTATTTGAATAAGTTTAGAATGTCATGGAAACGTGGAAATTTTAAATCTGAACAAAGAAAAAAATCTTCCATCTATTTTAGTGGTAACATTTTTTCAAAAATGGTAAAAGAAAATTCTAAATTTTTTTTTAAATAGGTTTAGAATGCTATGAAACGTGGAAGTTTTAAATTTGAACAAAGAAAAAAAATGTTTTCCGTCTATTTTAGTGGTAAAAATGTTTTCAAAATTGTTGGTGAAAAAAATTTTCAATTTTTTTTTTCTGAAATAGGTTTAGCGTGCCATGAAACATGAAAATTTTAAATTTGAGCAAAAAAATTTTTTTTTCATTATTTATTCCCTTAAGACGGTCCTGTATATTTTCCAGTGAAAGCTTAACCATTTCTTCACTGATAGTAGCATCAATTACCTACCAAATTTGACTGCTCTCCGTCAAGTAGTTTTTTATTAATGCACCAACAGACAGACAGACGGAATTGAAAAACTTATATTTTCGTAATCTACGTGATCTGAAACGTCAAAATCCGAAAAAATCTCGGAGGGTGATTTTTTCTTGAATATAATACTTCCCTTCGGTACGCGAGGGAAGTAATTACTGTTAATGACGCTCATTATGTTTTCATTGAGTTTCCAAATAGACTTTAGCTATCGGTAAAATTAAAAAAAAATTTCTACATGCCGCCTTATTCTACATTTTCCTTTTTTAACAGCACATAAGGACTTGTCGATATTGTAATTCATATAAAGGAATCTCATCAAATAATTCACAACTTTATTTGCCGGAGTAGTTATGTAAATAAATACCTCTAGAATGGTCCACACGTATGATTTTCTAGACTGATGCAGGAAATATTTGATACAATAAGTATTTAACTTTCTAAACATGAATTTGCTTAAAATAACAATAACAATAAATCATTTTCCAGTCCAGTTTCAATCAACGATAAATTTAGTTTTTGTTTTTCTTGAAATTCAATCATAGAAAAGAAACCAAAAAGCTAGTACTATATTTCTTAAATGTATCGTAGATTCACGACCTTCAAGCTGGACCACCGTGATTTAGTTTTCTCCATGTGTACTGGTGGAAAAGTGGCGAATATTATTTTTTAACGGTGAAGGATAAAAGGATATATCCGCTACGTTGTTATATTTCCTTTTGATGATATTTTCAAAGCTCCGATATAAAAAGTGTAGCCTTATTTCTTTTCTTTTTATATAAAATCGCTAGTTTGTTTGAATATATTCAACGGTCCTCTTCAAAAAAACGTCTTGAAAATATGGGTGTGTTGTGAGGATAATTATATGCTGAAATTATACTTATTTTTAGTCATAAGATTCTAAAATACAGTTTATGCGTAAAATTGAATCTATTCACGTACACTATATTATATTGTGATTTCGGACCTAAGTGAAATTCGTTTAGAATATTGTTGTTTATTCATAGAGCTTCTAATAAATAAATTTCATACACATTTATGAGAATTCAAATTAATTTTTCAAACTGCAAATGTTCCAGAAACATGATATTTCCATATTCATTAAGATTTATTCTATTAAATATTTATTTGCTATTCATAAATATCATTGCGATATTAAGTGTCCTTTTACACTTTTTTGGGTACATGATATCAGAAATTTTTTGTGTATTACTCCAATCTTTTTTTTGACGGGTGGAAATGCTTTATGCACTGACTGAGGGTACTTGTTCTTTCTTTTCCCCAGTTCTGTGTGAGACTTCCTGTCCTGGCATACTCACTAAAACCACCCCTTTTTTCTCCCCTCCTCTAACCCGGAACCGCTTATCGCATATCGTCAGGTTGTATTACTCCAATCTAGCATGTCATTATATAAGTTAGATAAAATAGAACATTTTACAACACGCAGTATAGTTAGAAATCGGCAAATATTCATTTAACCAGACGAAGATGAATTTTTACTTCATAATTTTACTTCCACATCCACGGAGTGGAGTGGAAGGATAGCAATTGTAGAAAAAAATTTAAAAATTTTCTTTGTTGAACTGGGTTTCTAACTCCAATGTTATGAAACATCGAGATTTAAAATTTGAGCGGTCTGTAAGTCTGTAACTTTACTGTGAGCACGTTTTCTCTGGAACTATTTAAGATATTGACTTTAGTCGAGTGCAATTAGATACAAAAAGTAAGAAATGACAACCCAGTTATAGTGAATAGATTTATATGATTTTATTTTAACATTGAGTATCTAGTACTGAGTACAAAAAAGATTACCTAGTAATACTTGCCGCTTTCTACTTGGGCTGGTTCTCACACTCGTTAGACGGGTTGGAAAAAAAGTAAAATAGTAACCACCGAAACTGATATAAAATCATATTGTAAGAGAAAGGTAGTTTATAATTTTCCAAATTATAACGATTTGAAGATTACTACTTTAGCTTTAAAAATTGGTACGTTGAGGTTTTTTTCGTAAATATATCAAAAGAATTACATTCATGGAAAAATGGGTGGGATGTAAATATAAGATTATGAAATTACAACTGTTTTATTACTTCCACATCCACGTAGTGGATTGGAAGTATAGTAATCGCAAAAAAATTTTCAAAAATTTTTATTCGTGAAATAGGTTTAGAATGTCATGAAACGTCGAGATTTTAAATTTGAGCGAAAAAAAATTTTCTGTCTGTCGGTCTGTCTGTCTGTCTGTCTGTCTGTAACTTTTTTTTGTCCGCACGTTTTCTCCGGAACGGTTTAAGATATTGACTTGAAATTTTGTACACGTATATACTATAACGAGATCTGGAACTGGATTGTTTTTTGAGGATATCCGGTGAAGGGTTGGAGGTTAAATAGGGGTAAATATGGGAAAATAAGAAAAGCAAGCTTGTAAGAGTACAGAAACTTGAAATTCGGTGTATGTACTAGAAGTTAAGGCCTCAGATTTTTTTATAATATTTTTCAACCCCCCACCACCCCTACCCCATTAATGGGGTTGATAAAATAAAGTTGAGATATTCATTTGAAATTTCATACACGTATGTATTATAACGACGTCTGGAATTAGATTATATTTTGAGATGATTCCGTTGAAGGGTTGGGGGTTAATTTGGGGTAAATAGGGGAATATAAGTAATACAAGTTGGTAAGAGTACAGAAACTTGAAATTCGGTGTATGTACTAGAAGCCAAAGCGTCAGATTTTTTTATAATATTTTTCAACCCCCACCACCCCTACTCCAATATGAAAAGGGTTGATAAAATAAAATTGAGATATTCATTTGAAATTTGGTACACGTATGTATTATAACGACATCTGGAACTAGATTATAATTTGAGATGATTCCGTTGAAGGGTTGGGGGTTAAATAGGGGTAAATAGGGGAAAATAAGTAAAGCAAGCTGGTAGGACTACAGAAACTTGAAATTAGGTGTATGTACTAGAAGCCAAGGTCTCAGATTATTTATCATATTTTTCAACCCCCACCCCTTCATTATTAAAAGGGTTGATAAAATAAAATTGAGATATTCATTTGAAATTTGGTACACGTATGAATTATAACGACATCTGGAACTAGATTGTACTTTGAGATTATTCCGTTGAAGGGTTGGGGGTTATTTAGGGGTAAGTAGGGGGAAATAAGTAAAGCAAGCTGGTGTGAGTACAGAAACTCGAAATTCGGTGTATGTACTAGAAGCCAAGGCCTCACATTTTTTAATAATATATTTTAGCAAACCACCACCCCTATTCCATTATTCAAGGATTGATAAAATAAAATTGAGATATTCACATGAAATTTAGTACGCCTATGTATTATAACGACATCTGGAACTGGATTATATTTTGAGATGATTTCGTTGAAGGGTTGGGGGTTAAATAGGGGTAAATAGAGGAGAATAAGTAAAACAAGCTGGTAAGACTACAGAAACTTGAAATTCGGTGTACGTACTAGAAGCCAAGGTCTCAGATTATTTATAATATTTTTCAACCCCCACTTCATTATTAAAAGGGTTGATAAATAAAATTGAGATATTCATATGAAATTTGGTACACGTATGAATTATAACGACATCTTCAACTAGATTATATTTTGAGATGATTCCGTTGAAAGGTTGGGGGTTAAATAGGAGTATATAGGGGAAAATAAGTAAAGCAAGCTGGTAAAGTACAGAAATTTGGGATTTGGTGTATACAGTAGAAGCTAAGGTCTCAGTTTTTTTTATTAGTATTTTCCGTCTCCCCGCCATCCCCACTCCCTTATTAAAAGAGTTGATAAAATTAAATTTAAATTTTCACTTGAAATTTGGTACATTTAGGTATTATAACTATTTCTGAAACTAGATTATATTTTGACATGATTGCGTTGAAGGAGTGGGGGTAAGTAGAGGTAAATAGGGAAAAATAAGTAAAGCAAGCTGGTAAGAGTACTGCAACTTGAAATTAGGTGTATGTCCTAGATGCTAAGGCCTCAGATTTGTTGATACTATTTTTCAACACTTCCACTACCATTACTACATTATTAAAGGGGTTGATAAAATAAAATTGAGATATTCACTTGTAATTTGGTAGACGTATGTATTATAACGACATCTGGAACTAGATTATATTTTGGGATGATTCCGTAGAAGGGTTGGGGTTAATAGGAGTAACTACCTCCCACCTCCCCTTCATTATTAATGGGATTGATAACATCAAATTGAGATATTCTCTTGAAACTTAGTACACGTATGTATTGTAGTGACATCCGATTGAGATGACTCCATTGAAGGGGTGGGAGGTGGTAGATTGTGAATAGCGGAAAATAAGTAGGGTAAACTAAAAACTTCATTTTTTACGATTATGGTAGAAACCAACCCCTCAAACTTTTCTATGACATCTGCCCCAAATATTATTAAAATTCTATGACCAATAATTTCCACATACTAGAGTGAAAATATAGTCAAGATGTTTCCTTTTAAGTGAAGTTGGATGAAGAATCTGGATGTGGAAGTAGTGATTCCTTAGGCAGCGGTTTTTTTTTCTTTATTTCTGTGAGATGAATAGTTCTGAAAATATGATAGGATAAAATGGCGTTAGAACGTTTGTCAGTCGAGATATAATATTTAAATCACAAATATGACAGAATCAATCAGTATGATGTTAAAAATACATATACTTGGAAATTAAAAGGCTTGAGGTACTCTTTGATACGATTTTTTTCTATTCGTGCGGCTTGAAAAATAACGATGTTATGAGCAAAACAATGAATGTTTTGCAATTTTATTAAATGAAAGATTAACGATTTTTCTGCTGTCATTCGCCAGAAATTCCAATTCGCCAGAAATTCCAAAAATCTGTATCAATTTTTATTAATTTTATTACTAACATGTTCTGATTTTGCGAACTTCAATTTATCAAAGAAATATAAGATTTAAATGTATTTCTTTGCCACTAAAATTTCAAGCCCCACATTTGTACTGTCATATTTCCGAAACTATTAATCCTACAAATATTTAAAAAAAACAAATTAATATATCGCTTCTTAAGCTTTATTTTTCTATATTGTCACATTTTCCTTTAATGCAATTGTTTTGGAGTTATTTACAAAAAGAAGGAATTTATTTCAGCGAATCGTAAAATTTCTCTCAACTTAAAGTAGGTAGGTATATTTTTAAAAACGAGTGCTTTAAAAATTTATTGATTGATCGATTGATTGATTTGCCAGAGTAAGGTGGGTATTGCTGCCGATTCCGGGCATCCATGGAGGTTCGTTCCAACACGTAGCTTGGTCGTTCGTCGAATACGCCCAACGGACGGCCAAACCGCGTGCCGGAACCTAATCTCGGATGTTTTATATACCGCCGGACCGGCTGCATACGCTGCGTTGGACATTGAATATGCTTGTTGTCAGCAGCGAGAGCCGCATGACGCATGGGGTGGGAATATAGGATGTGAAGTGTAGGTGTTTGTAGGATGCTTCTTTTAAGTTTCCATGCTTCTACTAAGTTTCCACCTGTCATCATCGGTTGGGGTGTGTAGGTGTTTACGAGATGCCTGTTTTCAGTTTCCATGGTTCTTTTAAGTTTCGATCTATCGTCATCTCCTTATTTTTCTTCTTCTAAGTTTTCTATTTCTTCTGTTTCTGAATCTGGCAGATTTCATTTTTCTTATTTATTTATGAACCGTTCCACAGGTAAATATTCATTTACAGTGAAGTTGCTGGGAAGGGCCCTATCTCGCGGTAATGGTATTTTTGCGCGTTATGAGAAAAAAGGTCCGAAGGCATAGTTTGCTTACCCTGTACGTCGTTTCTTTGAGACAATGGGTTTCAATTTCTGCCTTCCAAATTAGCAATAAAATATTATGTTTTGAATCAATGAATCGAAAAACGATGCACTACCAGAATACTTAAAAGATCAGCTAATATTAGTTAATGAAATACTTACATTCATATCATACCAGATCTGCCTTAAACTTTTATGTTTCACCAAGTCTAAAAAACTGTACAATGAACAGTTTGTTTCATAAAGGCATTAGTCAATACAATCTTCATATGATACCAGATCTGCCTTAAACTTTTATGTTTCACCAAATCTAAAAAACTGTACAATGAACAGTTTGTTTCATAAAGGCATTAG
This sequence comes from Stenurella melanura, assembly GCA_963583905.1. NCBI lineage: Eukaryota > Metazoa > Arthropoda > Insecta > Coleoptera > Cerambycidae > Stenurella > Stenurella melanura. Next base: position 204,899,293 of record OY757309.1, read on the forward strand.
TCAATACAATCTTTTTCCTCAAACCCTTAAGGATCTTAAGAATATTAATACATTTAAAACACATATAAGAAAACATGTTGGCCCAATCTAAAATATTTATGTATGTACATGTCGAGGTATACTATAATATAATTATTATATATCGTAAACATTTTATATATTTTAAGTTTAGGTTTTAATTTTAAGGACATAGTCGATAAATGTGCAATTATATTGTATTATCTGTTTTCTGGATAAACAAAGATTACTTTACTTTTTTTTACAGCTGCTGCTGCCGCTGCTACTGATGCTCCTCGTTGCTCGAACTGAACTGTTCAGCCGCATATCATGCAAGTGGAAAATGAGTTGTTGCTTGCGTAATAAAGAAACTTAGAAAGAGCTCTCCTCGTACGGTACAGCCGATTAAGACCCACTTATGAGTGATATTCGGCATTTATCAATGAAAAAAAGGCCGATTTTTACCAGAAGAGGTGAGATCTGTTCTTGAAATTCTTAAAATTCCAAAAAAATGTACAAGAAATGGATATACCATTGTAATGTAATGTGCAATAGTTTAGTATGATACATAAATACTTTAGATAAAATATACATAAACTACTTTAAAACTTATTTGTTTTTTCTTTTAATGTCAAAAGGAGCAATCGATTTCGGGAATAAATTTTCACAAAGTAACAAAATACAGATGTGTATGCAAGATATATGAACTCCAACAGGCATTATCAAATACTAAATCATAATAACACATTTAAAACAGAAATAAATACCAATTTTTAAAAGTCTAGTTCAGTATAATATTTTCCTCCTAAATATGCATAGTTGACCACAGTGCGGCCATGCTCCAATATTAGCTTTATTGAGCTATATCTAGTATAAGGTAAGTAAATATTATAGAAACTTTTCCATTTGAGAGTTTGGTATTTTTTTTAAAAATTGCATTAAAGTTGATAAAAACCAAAAAGCGATAATCCAATTTGGCGGCCATAACTGCAAATCCTTTGCAGATTTACATGGAATTTAATACGTGGGAATGTGAGAATTCTCTGACAACTAGTCTGGTTCAACGTTTTCATTAAAATGATTAAGAATTCAATTATTTTAATAATTCTATCAACAAAATCGATTTCTTCCAAAAGCCCACAGGGTTATTAAATACATGGTAAAGATCAGATAGAAAGATAGAATAGAATAATATCAATTAAATCAGATAAAATAAAATAAATTAATTTATAGCTTATCTGTCTTTTTGCAGCGTTTTGTGATTGCTGTTTTATTTTATTTCCTTTCCTTTTCTTTCTTGGGTTGAGTTGATTTTGTCCATTTGAAAACTTTCCACTGTATACCATTACTTTAGGTCACAACACAGCTATATTGCTTTGTAACCATATGTACCTCATTTTGACACTAACTAGGCTATAATTTATTGCTCATGAACCACTTAAAAAGTATCTTGTTGGGTTGTATAGGGTGTACGTAGAAACAGTGCACTTCGCTTGAGGTTGTTTGCTTTATATGATTTAATATTATTAGAAAATTCCTTATGAACTCTGTTTTTCTACTGAGGCGCTTAATTTCACGCAGAATTTCTTAATCTATCGATGTCTGAAATGTTTTCGAGTTTAACGGGGATCTTACCGTTTTTTTTTACCGCTTTTTTAAGAGCAAACACGTCTATTCACGACGACACTTAACTCACCCCTCTTTAAAAACGGCTGCTTTGAAAATGCCAAAAAATTAGAGAATATTAGTAATGCTATACAGGGTGTTTCAGTTAAAAGTCCCCAGGCCATTATCTCTAAAATTAATAAAGATATTTTATTTTTGTAAATGGCAGATGATTGATACCAAAGAAAGGTTTAAATAACGGCGATTAGAATTTTTCCTCAACAGCACACAGAGATGGCGCTGCGATGCAAAACTATTTTTTGATGGCTGGAACCCTGAAACATAAGTCATGTGATTAAACAATAATTTGTGAATAATTTTGATGGTATAGAGAATTTACAAAAAACAAGCCGTTTTGGAGTTACATGAGTTTCTTTCATTAATGCCAGTACACGTGAATTTTGATAAATCCCTATAATTTATTTATTATTTATCATAGAATATTGGTTACTAAACACTTTTTTTCAAGATAAGGAAAGTGATATAATACACCATCATAAAATTATGTTTACCACTTCCGGCCAAACCGGAACTGACATGATGAACCAATATCCATATGTTCCTACATATTACATTTTTTTTTCTAATAACGCTTCTAATAAAACGGCTCCCAAAACTTAAAGTAAGTAAGACAACAAAGAAAATACACACTAATTTAGAATGGTAATGAAGAATCTACTTAAGAGATATTAGTAGGCTTTGATTTAATTTTAAGTTTGGCAGTTATTAAACAAAGTTTGTAGTTGGTTCATTTCAATCATAGTTTCAAACAGAAATAGTGTACTTAGAAACAATTCAAAGCAAATTAGGCAATAAAAAAAATAAATTTAAAAAATGGTTAGATACACCAATGAAGATAAGTTAAATATGATTTTAATATACGGTGAATGCAAAAGAAATTCCCGACAAGCAAAACGATTGTTTTGTTTACGATTTCCAAATAGACCTACACCCGATAAAAAAACATGTATCATGCTGTTTAAAAATTTAAGAAACTGGGGTAGTTTTAAGAAAACTATTCGTAACAGAAATAGGCCAGTTAGAAACGGTAAAAATACAGCCTTGGTGTTAAATAGTGTTGTCAACAATCCTCAATGTTCTCTCCGGAAATTGGCATCGGAAACTAATCTGTCGATATCTTCGTGCCATAGAATATTAAAATCAAATAAATACCATCCATACAAATTAAATTTGATCCATCATTTAAGGCCTGGTGATTATGAACGAAGATTACATTTTCTAGCTGAATTTTCAGTTCTTTCTGAAGAATGCCCAAATTTTAAAAAAAATGTGCTCTGGAGCGATGAAAGCCGTTTTCACAACAACGGAGTTGTGAGTAAGCATAACTGCCGATACTGGTCACAAAATAATCCTAGATGGATGAGAATGACCCGAAATCAGGTAACTTTTGGAGTTAACGTGTGGTGTGGAATATTAAATTCATATATTATTGGACCATATCTATTCTATGGGACTTTAAATGGAAGAAAATATGAGATATTTTTGAGAAATAATATTGCCAGGATTATTAGAGACTATCCCTCATAACCAGGAGAATATTTGGTTTCACCAAGATGGTGCACCACCCCATAACTCAGTACTAGGCAAAGATTGTCTTAATGAAATGTACCCTCAGAGATGGCCAGCACGATCACCTGACTTGACTCCATTAGATTTTTACCTTTGGGGGTATTTAAAAAGTGTAGTGTACATTGAACCCATTGAGGATATGGCCGATTTGTATAATAAAATATATGCAAGTGTTGCTGCTATAAATAGACATACGTTACAAAAAGATTGCAATGAAGAGTTACTGAAACGGTACAATATGTGTATTCATGAAGAAGGGAGAAATTTTGAACATTTAATATAATAAGTACCTACTAATAAGAAAGAAATTAGTTTAATTTCACTTTTAATAATATTTCGATAGTTTTTAAATGTTTGTTTATAAAACTTTTGTTTACGTTCTTTACTGAATTGTTAATATAAATTTAGCCCATTCTAAATTAGTGTGTATTTTCTTTGTTGTCTTACTTACTTTAAGTTTTGGGAGCCGTTTTATTAGAAGCGGTATTAGAAAAAAAAATGTAATATGTAGGAACATATGGATATTGGTTCATCATGTTAGTTCCGGTTTGGCCGGAAGTGGTAAACATAATTTTATGATAGTGTATTATATCACTTTCCTTATCTTGAAAAAAAAGTGTTTGGTAACCAATATTCTATAATAAATAATAAATAAATTATAGGGATTTATCAAAATTCACGTGTACTGGCATTAATGAAAGAAACTCATGTAACTCCAAAACGGCTTGTTTTTTGTAAATTCTCTATACCATCAAAATTATTCACAAATTATTGTTTAATCACATGACTTATGTTTCAAGGTTCCAGCCATCAAAAAATAGTTTTGCATCGCAGCGCCATCTCTGTGTGCTGTTGAGGAAAAATTCTAATCACCGTTATTTAAACCTTTCTTTAGTATCAATCATCTGCCATTTACAAAAATAAAATATCTTTATTAGTTTTAGAGATAATGGCCTGGGGACTTTTAAGTGAAACACCCTGTATATTAACAAAATCTGGTGCAGATTTTTGCAATTTCCATTATATGGCCAATGGCAGCAGGAATATCCTAAATTTTCTCTTAAAAAAAAATACAAAGCACTCATTGTTTTGCACATAACATTGTTACCTTTCAAGCTGTACGTATATTTAAGAAAATCCTATAGAAGAGAACTTCAAGCCCTTTAATTTCTATTATATGTATTTTTACCATCATACTGATTGTTTCTGACATATTTGAGATTTAAACATTATATCTGTACCGATAAACGTTCGACCGCCATTTTTAAACTATCATATTTTTAAAACTATTAATCGTACAGAAATAAACAAAATATAAAATACTATAATAATTTCATAATATTATTTTTTGCACCTTACCACTTTTTGTATAGGTAAACATTTTTTGAAGCTAGAATCGTAATCTTCAAATCGTGATAACTTGGAATATAAATATTCATGAAAAATTGTAAATCACCTTTTCCCCTTACAATACGATTCTGTATCAGTACTTAGGCAGCATTGTGAATGATAAAGCAAACCTGGACAGCGAGATTCGCAATAGAATTAACGCTGCATCGAGAGCATTCTGGGGACTAAGAGAAAGAGTATTTGACAACCACGACCTTGCTTTGTCAACGAAAATGGCCGTCTACAGAGCGGTTGTCATTCCAACACTGCTATATGGATGTGAAAGCTGGGTCACTTACCGTCGTCATGTGAATGACGCATTTCCAGCAAAAACACCTCAGAAGTATGATGAAAATCCGCTGGTTCCATCACATATCAAATGTGGAAGTTCTTAGTAGAGCAAACAGTGTTCCAGTTGAGGGTGCTTATTTCAAGAGTGCGCCTAAGATGAGCAGGTCACATTCATCGTATGCATGATAATCGTCTTCCTAAATGTACACTTTATGGTGAATTGCTGAGCGGTAATAGAAGGCATGGCGGATGAAAGAGGTTCAAAGATATTCTACATAAAAATCTAAAATCCTGCGGTACCACAGACGAGCAATGCCGCGTAGAGAGCCCAATGGCGAGAAGTTGTAGCCAGCTCTCAAGGAAATGTTGCTACAAGAAGGTCGAATCCAAGACCTAACCGGGTCCATGTTTGTTCTGAGTACGGTCGACATATACTCTCCCAAATCGGCCTCTATAGCCATAGTCGTGTACACCGAAGATGAAAGTGAACTAAAAACATTCTATAAAGGATTTTGCTTGTTTGAACTTGATTGTATGTTCAACTCATTGTATACAACTATCAATTGTAACATTCTTTTTTTTTGTAAACTCGGATTCGAGTAACAGCTAATAATAATAATAATATCAGATTCCGCGGTTACTATTTTACTTTTTTGCCCCCCCCCCCTCCAGAGGGGAAGGGAACCACCCCAAGTAAAAAGCTGTAATTTTTAAAGGTAAACTTTTTTGTACTCAATATCGGAAAATCAATGCATGAAAATTCTTTCATTATAACTGGGTTCCGAGGTAATAATCTAATTGCAGTATAGACTATTGACATTTTTTACACGTACGTATTATAACGAGATCTAGACCTAAAATAGATCACAGATTAGAATGCAGTTGTTTACATTTTAAACGGAGAATAGTTTACACAGGCACATGGGAATGCCCAAGTAAATGGAATCTCCACCGAGGTCATCTCAAGACCATTGGTGCACAAAATGAAAATAACGGTATAAATGTACTTTTTTGGCATTTATAATTATATGGAATTTATTTAACTTAAATTATAGCATAAATGTTCTTATTTTCTTGCAGTAAGAATGATTTACTAATTTCCCTATCGTAAACATGACTTGCAGATGTACCAATCAGAGACACATTGGCTATCTTTACAACACTGCATACTAATCCGAGATCTACTTTAGATTATATTTTGAGCCTAGTCCGGTGAAGTACTTGGGGTGAATAGGGGGAAAACATTTTTTTTTTACATTTGCCACCACCCACCAACACCTACAATCCATATTACAGGAGTTAATGAAATAAAACGGAGATATTCACTTGAAATTTGGTACACGAATGTACTATAACGACATACGGAACTAGATTATAGTTTGAGACGATTCCGGTGAAGAGTTGGGGAGAGAGACAAATGAAGCAAGCTAGAAGACTCCAGGAAATTAGTATTTGTTGTATATTTTTGAAGTAAAATTAATTTTCTATTTGACATCTACCACTCCCACCACCACCACAAAAGTCTCCACTCCATTATTAAAGGAGTTATCTAATTAAATTTTGTCTGAGAACAAAGACTCTTAAAAAATGTTTGCACATCAGACACCCCCATTACCACCTCAGGGACGATTTTAAATATTATATTATTTAAATTCTATGAGCAATTAGTTCCACTTACTAGAGTGCAAATATAGTATCAATATGTTTTCGTTTAAATAATTGGATGGCAAATCTGGATGTGTAAGTAGTGATTCCTTGGGCAGCGGTGTTTATGTGACAATTTTTTAAGGCGATTTCCAGTTTGCAAACTCAGATAAAGGGAATAGTTTTGCTGTACACCATGCTCGCTGGCAACTCTGATAAGAGTATGCCAAGCGAGCGCCGATAGGGACTCAATCCCCTAGTTTGAACGTCTATTGCTTGAAAAGCATTGCACCTATCGCAGATATGCATAGGACCATTAAGATTTAATTTCCTTTGCTCCATGTAAGAAATAGAGTATACTTTGAGAGATATCGTTGATCACTAAATTTAATCTTGTGTGTAGCAACTTCATAATAATTTTTTTCAACTGAAGTTTCCTCTGTCTAAAAATGACAGTTTACTACTACGCAGTAAATATACTTTCCGGATCTGACACGGAACATATTAACTTATTTTGACGAAATCCGTTGTAAATATTATATTACGCAAGCAATGATAAAGTATGTCTGCTATCTGTTCTAATATATTAAAATTGGCTGAAGGCTAGGTTAGATATAAAGTTTGAAATAATAAACTTCTTTCTAACAGCATTTATCAAATTAAGTTTCTTGGGTCAAAAGTTATACGTGTAAGTTTTGTTCGAATAGCAGTCTTCTGTAATGTACACTCACATCCTCGTATTAGTGCCGCCTGACCTTTAAAAGTTTAAGGTTCATCTCTAATACCAGATCTTTGGGAACTAAAATAACATTTTCTTTTTTTCAGATAATGAAAGCAAACGATTCTTTTTATAGATACACATTGATATTTATGCACTGTCTATTTAAATTATAATAACAATAGTACCACATCGATATATATTACTTCTTATGATTAGACCTTTCCAACAAATCGGCCATCAGTTCTTAGTGGAATAGTAGAATTGGGGGAATCAAAGCAAATATTAGTGAATTGTTTGAGAAGGATATATTTTTCTGGTTTAAATAAAGTTATTTGAACTGGACATCTGAATATACTTTTCTGTAGTATTTTTTCTCGCTGATTACGAATCTGAAGTCAGAATGTGGGGTTAATGGGCATTCTACAGAGAAAAACCTGAAAACTATCAAGAAATGCGTTTTTTATAGTTTTTTGGGTGGTAAAATATGCATGTGACGTGTTCGGCTAGGCTTCATGTATTTTCCTTATGTTTTCTTTATCCTACTGACCTCGATTGTATTGTTAGAACCCAGAGCTAATTGTCAAAATATTGAGGAAAATAAAAAAACCGTCAAAAATCGCGTTTATCACGAATACTATGTTCTCTTATGGATATCACATTTCTTTCATTAATACATAGCGTATTACAATGGCCTGCGTACACCTCTTTTGAGTAATTTTTCCCGCTGATCACGAGTGTTGAGTCAAATTTGAAGATCAGTGATGAAATAATGAGAAAAATCAAAAAACTGTCATAAATCGGGTTTTTTCATGGATGTTAGGTTTTTTCATGAACGCATAATGTGTTCCAATGGTCTGCATATACCTTTATCGAGTAATTTTTTCAGCTGATCACGAATCTGAAGTCAAATTTTGGGGTCAGTGATGAAAACACTGAGAGAAATCAAAAAACTGTCAGGAAGGATTTACTTAAAAGACTTTGAACGTCGATTTCAGAGTAAATGGGATGTCAACATGTTAGCAGATTACTGTTGGATACTACAAAGAGAAGTGAAACCGAAAGGAACGAAAGGACGAAGAAACTCCTTTTACAGATCGTTTGAAGATAAGTGCGTTCGAAAACGAAAACTCATATAAAATTGAAATACTATATATCATGCACAATGATTGGGTATCCTGAAATAACCCGATTTTTGACAGTTTTCTTGATTTTTTTTAGTGTTTTCATCACTGACCCCAAAATTTGACTCCAGATTCGTGATGAGCGGAAAAAATTATTCGATAAAGGTAGATGCAGACCTATGGAACACGCTATGGGTTCATGAAAGAACACGACATCCAAGAAAAAAACGATGTTTGGCAGTTTTTTTTATTTCTCTCAGTATTTTCATCACTGACGTTCAAATTTGACTCGACACTCGTGATCAGCGGAAAAATGTACTCAAAAGAAGTGTACGCAGGCCATCGTAACACGTTATGTATTCATGAAAAAAACGTGATATCCATAAAAAAACAGGATCCGTGAAAAACGCGATTTTTTACGGTTTCTTTATTTTCTTCAACATTTTGACAATTAGCCCTGGCTTCTAACAATAGATTCGAGGTCAGAGGGGTGAAAAAACATGAGAAGAATACATGCAGCCTAGCCGAACACGGCACATGCATATTTCACCACCCAAAAACGATAAAAAGCGCATTTCTTGACAGTTTTTCGAATTTTTCTCTGTAAGATGCGCATTAACCCCCCATTCTGACGTCAGATTCGTAATCAGCGGGAAAAAATACTAAAGAAAGTATATTCAGATGTCCAGTCCAAATAACTAATTTTTTTTGTGGGCGTGTGTAATTTAAACTATCTAATTTTATTTTTAAAACTTTGTATCTCCTCTACAGACAAGATAAAGGCGTACAATTATTTCATGTCTACATTATTCTCACAGATATTGGATATCATTAAAATATGTTTGAACATTTGTCTAGACGAATACTCTACAATTCACCACTGCGCTCCCAAACAATTACTTCCACATCCACGTAGTGGATTGGAAGTATAGTAATCGCAAAAAAAATTTCAAAAATTTTTATTCGTGAAATAGGTTTAGAATGTCATGAAACGTTGAGATTTTAAATTTGAGCGAAAAAAAATTTTCTGTCTGTCTGTCGGTCTGTCTGTCGGTCTGTCTGTAACTTTTTTTTTGTCCGCACGCTTTCTCCGGAACGGTTTAAGATATTGACCTGAAATTTTGTACACGTATATATTATAGAGATCTGGAACTGGATTGTTTTTTAAGGAAATCCGGTGAAGGGTTGGGGGTTAAATAGGGGTAAATAGGGGGAAATAAGTAAAACAAGCTTGTAAGAGTACAGAAACTTGAAATTTGGTGTATGTACTAGAAGTCAAGGCCTCAGATTTTTTTATAATATTTTTCAACCCCCCACCACCCCTACCCCATTAAAGGGGTTGATAAAATAAAGTTGAGATATTCATTTGAAATTTCGTACACGTATGTATTATAACGATGTCTAGAATTAGATTATATTTTGGGATGATTCCGTTGAAGGGTTGGGGGTTAATTTCGGGTAAATAGAGGAATATAAGTAAAACAAGTTGGTAAGAGTACAGAAACTTGAAATTCGGTGTATGTACTAGAAGCCAAGGTCTCAGATTATTAATAATATTTTTCAACCCCCACCACCCCTACTTCATTATTAAAAGGGTTGATAAAATAAAATCGAGATATTCATTTGAAATTTGGTACACGTATGAATTATAACGACATCTGGAACTAGATTATACTTTGAGATGATTCCGTTGAAGGGTTGGGGGTTATTTAGGGGTCAATAGGGGGAAATAAGTAAAGCAAGCTGGTATGAGTACAGAAACTTGAAATTCGGTGTATGTACAAGAAGTTAAGGCCTCAGATTTTTTATAATATTTTTCAACCACCCCTACCCCATTAATGGGGTTGACAAAATAAAGTTGAGATATTCATTTGAAATTTCGTACACGTATGTATTATAACGACGTCTGGAATTAGTTTATATTTTGAGATGATTCCGTTAAAGGGTTGGGGGTTAATTCGGGGTAAATAGAGGAATATAAGTAAAACGTTGGTAAGACTACAGAAACTTGAAATTCGGTACTAGAAGCCACAGCGTCAGATTTTCTTATAATATTTTTCAACCCAACCACCCCTACTCCAATATGAAAAGGGTTGATAAAATAAAATTGAGATATTCATTTGAAATTTGGTACACGTATGTATTATAACGACGTCTGAAACTACATCATAATTTGAGATGATGCCGTTGAAGGGTTGGGGGTTAAATAGGGGCAAATAGGGGAAAATAAGTAAAGCAAGCTGGTAAGACTACAGAAATTTGGGATTCGGTGTATATACTAGAAACCAAGGCCTCAGATTTTTTCTATTATTTTTCAAGCTCTACCACCTCCGCTTCATTATTAATGGGATTGATAACATCAAATTGAGATATTCACTTGAAAGTTAGTACACGTATGTATTGTAGTGACATCTGATTGAGATGACTCCATTGAGGTGGTAGGTTGTAAATAGTGGAAAATAAGTACGGTAAACTAGAAACTTCATTTTTAACGTATATGGTAGAAACCAACTCCTCAAACTTTTCTATGACATCTACCCCAAATGTTATTAAAATTTTATGACCAATAATTTCCACATACTAGAGTGCAAATATAGTCAAGATGTTTCCTTTAAAGTGACTTGGAGGAATAATCTGGATGTGGAAGTAGTGATTCCTTAGGCAGCGGTTTTTTAATAATGTCATCAAATGACAACAATATTATAACGATATGTGATTTTCAACTTTAGATTTTATGCCTGATTTTTAATACAGATCTGTGCATACATTTTCAAGCAATATTAATTTTACGAAGCAAAAAATTTTCATCAACGTTGCTTCTCATTGTCACGCAAAACAACAAACAGAGAAGACTGAAAAATGATTACCCAACTTAGATGAAGTCCGAAATTTGAACTTTTGACACTTGTAAAAACGTCGCAAAAGTGAAAGTGTCATACATAATACACAAACCAGAATGTAGCCTTGTCCGAAATATAAAACTAATTACGCGATGTTCTTAGCAGCTTCTTGAATTTCAGTGGGAACTGATTTAATTTCTGGATTAACAACAATTCTATAACAAACGCCTGAAACTTTCTACCATCCAGTTCGAGAATTGCTTGTAAACAAGTAATATAAATAAACTTTCATTGTTTTAAAAGTGAATTATTTTTTATTTGCGTATAATTGTAATGAAACATCGAGGGTATACAACGAAGCGTGATCAAGTCCATATATAGTAAATATTCAGGAGAGCAGTTTGAAGTTTTAACTCTCTGGTTAAAATAGTGCTTAGATATAGGTTTAATTTTTTTTCATATTAGTGTTCTTTATAGTCCAATAATTATAAAGATTTCCATAACAAAAATGTTATCTGAGATTTTCCTCCAGTAACCCTTAGTGGAGGGATTATACATCAAAAACCATAAAAGTCAGTTTTGGGGGTACCGCGCAACCCCCTCAAAAAACCACCCCTTCGGTGAAAAAAGCCTTATTTTACTGATAACTCCTTAACCGTTGAAGATATAAAAAAAAACGCTCATCATAAAAAAGCACGCTAGACTAATTGCCTAAAAGAAATCCTGTTATAATTTTCTTGTATATGCCATGGTTTTCGAGAAAATCGATATTGGAAAAAAAATTTTTAATGCCCACGAATTTTCGTTAATTTGAAATTTTTTGCGCGCAACCTATAGAAAAAATTGAATTGCTCGAAAACCAAACACGCAAGGAAGACAAATCAAAATGAGTTTTAAAGGGGATATAAAATACTCTTTTGTGTTTCCATTTTTGATGGCTGTTGATATCTATTAGTATATAAAAATAACAGTATAATATAATTATTTCTTGATTTCTTGCACTTTTAACTATTCACAGGCCCATAAAGAATAACTGACTTTAATATAAGTTATAAAATGCATTCATTATCTTTTAGTTCAAGGTAGTACTTCAATGCAGAAAAAGTTAGGAATAAAAATATTCACATTTACAAATTTACCAGCATGTTGAAGTTAGCCAAATTTTTGAGTTTATATATCATATAACTATTGTTTCTAATCATTTAATAGTTAAAAAATTGTATTAAAAAAATATCATCAAAAAATTGAATATGCAGCCTTTTTTGGATGTTTTTTTTTTGGAACTTCAACATGCTGCTAAATTTGTAATAGTGAATATTTTTATTCCTAACTTTTTCTGCATTGAAATACTACTTTGAACTAAAAGATAATGCCTTCATAACTTATATTATAGTCAGTTATTTTTTATGGGCCTGTGAATAGTTAGATGTACAAAAAATCATGAGATGACTATATTATATTGTTATTTTTAGACACTAATAAATATTAATAGCCCTCAAAAATGGCAACACAAGAGAGTATTTTATATCCCATTTAAAACTCATTTTGATTTTTCTTCCTATCATGTTTGGTTTTCGAGCAATTCTATTTTTTCAACAGGCCGCACGCAAAAAATTTCAAATAAACGAAAATTCGTGCGCATTAAAAACACAAATTTTGCAATCTTTGCCAATACCGATTTCCTTAAAAACCATGGCATATAAAAGAAAATTACAAGAGGACTTTTTTTTAGGCATTTAGTCAAGCTTTCTTTTTTATGATGAGCAATTTTTTTATGTCTTCTACGGTTAATGAGTTATCGGTAAAACATGGCTTTTTTACCGAAGGATGATTTTTTGGGGGTTGCGCGGCACTCCCAGAACTGATTTTTGTGGTTTTGTGATATTTAATCCTCGAACAGTTACGGAAGGAAAATCTCAGATAACATTCTTTACGAGCTTCTGGTGTATTTTCACTTTATCGACTGGACTATTAAGGATGTTTTTAAATAAACTTAAGAATTTGCGATTTGTTAGTGGAGATATTGATAAAATGGACATTTTTCCTTATATTAAAAATAGCTTTTGAGAATAATGGTACGACCTATATATATGCTAAATACTTTCATTTACTTCAACAACATACAAATGTAAAGAATAATATAGATTTAGAAACTAAATAAATAAATATTATAAAACTACTCTTTACAAATGAATTATTTGAAAAATAAAAGCTAATCGTCCTCAGAATCAGCACTGGACTCTGCAATATCCGGTTTCGGCAAGCAATCTATTACACTGTTGTTGAAGTGCAATGATTTAAACCATGTGGTATTCCGCTGGAATTACATTTTCAGTACACAGTTTTAAAACACTTTTCTTATTTTTTTCGGATACAGGTAACTGATTTGAATAAAGAGCTTCTAGTACAACATTTACTTTAATTCTATCTCCACCTTTTTTAGCTTTTTGCAGAGTCCAGTGTTGATTCTGACAACAACTAGCTTCTATTTTCCAAATATTTTACTTATAAAGGGTAGTTTTATAATATTTTTCTTTACATAGTTTATAAATCTAAATCATTCTTTACATCTGTATGTAGTTGAAGTAAATGAAATTATTTAGCATATTATGACCATTATTCTCCAAAGCTATTTTTAAAAGAAGTAAAAATGACCAAGTCCAATTTAGTCAGTTTTACTTGTATAAATTAATTTCTATAGGACTTAGTCTTTACCTCTATAAATGATTGTACACTATTAAGCCATAATGATAAGTTAAACATTTTTACCAGTCAAAGTTATTACTATTTGAAATGACTTGGTCATACTTCTCATTGTTAAAAATGTTTGGACTTGGTCACTTTTCGTTGTATACTATCGGCATATTCTTTATCCCTTTGTGTCCTAGTGGCTATCCAGTGCAACCAATACATGTAAGCAAAGATGATCTTTCACGGATAATGAATTTGGTCAACGTGTGTAAATCTTAAAATATGTGAATTATCTGAAAATAAAATCTCATTTTTCCATTTTCATTATATGCAAGAATGTTAAGAGTCGTTTGTTGTTAGTTTATGTAGGTATTTGGTAGATCAATGATGTCTCAGTGTTTCACATGTAGGAGGCACTCATCACTCGACCTCCACAAGTAAACTATCCATTGCAAAAAGATATTAATTATTTGTAAGACTGGTAGAACTAGTGGAAGAAGCTTTCACCATATATTCTGGTTCCAACTGGATTTACAAGAAGTCTCAAAATCTCCAAGGATAGATATAGTTACGAATACTCATCATAATTATAACCAGGGTTATAGGGGCTATAATTGTACCCCTTGTCATTTTATATTAGGACACAAAGGGTTACAGGATTTGGCAAACAGCAGAAAAACTATCTATGAGAACTAAAAAGAAAAACTATGTGTATATTAATTTCCTATCTTTGCATTCTTTCGATAACCTGCATTCTGGTTTGGAGTTTGGAGTTTGTGGGAGGGCAGCACCTAGGCCCCATTGGACCCCTCGTACATCCTCCCGAGGGATACAAGATTCCACCTAGGCCTCCAACCATCCTAATCTTGTGAAAAAGGTGGTGATGCTGCCTAGGGGAATATCCCTATGCTAGAGAAAACTGCGGGCACTCACAGAGTACGTGTTGGACAGTCTCGTCTTCGGGTTCACGGCCTCTGCATAGGGGTGTGTCGTTTAACTTCATGTTATAAAGATGCTTTCTCAGCTGGCAATGACCAGCAAGAATTCCTGTCGCGAAGCGCAGGTTCTTCCTGGACATTCCCAGGTAGGTCATCGTTGTATCCTTGTCGGGGTATCTAAGCAGATCCCTGGCCAACTGACAACTGAGTTTCGTCCCACAGTTTTTTAAATTTTCTGTGGGTGTTTTTTTTTAATCATTAGCGTTATTGCTGAGGTCGGCAGTATGTTAGAAGGACCAGGTCCAAGTATACTTAGACTGGCTGCCTTCTTAGCCAAACTGTCAGCTTTCCTGTTGCCTCTACACTGTGCATACCCTTTGACCCAGCATATAATGACAATGTTCATGCTGGAGGCGCCCATAAGTGCTTGATGGCATTCCCATACTGACCCTGTTGTTATTTTGTGTCTCTGTAGGGCCAGTAGTGATTGTCTACTATCAGTGTAGATTCTGATTGTTTCTTCCGTTATTTGTCTACGGGAAATATCTTTTGCGGCTATGGTTATTTCCGCCAGCTCTGTTTGTGTTATACTGGCTTGTTTGTCCATAGCCCATTTAATTTGAATTTGCGATCCGTCTGTGAAGATGTTAACTGACAGCCTCATTGTTACTGTTGGTGTGTATTGCATAGAGTCTATCAAAGATGAACTGTGGAGGAATACCATCTGCGCGTACCTGCAGAAGTGGTATCTGTTTGATTGCCTCATTCCACAGCCGGCATCTGGTCGCTCCACATCCTATGTTTGGCTGTATACCAACGGATTTAAGGCATGCCATAGTAGTTAGGGCCACCTCTTCTAGATATATGTTTAGTGGTGGCAGGCACAGCATCACTTCCATTGGTCTTGTTTAAACAGGCTACTCGTTGTACCCAGCTGTGCTTACGTTTCGCTACAGTCTGCTTACACTTAGGCCACCAGACAATTACTCCATAGGCTATCATCGGTCTTATTATAGCCGTGTAAATCCACATAGCCACTCTGGGTTTCATTCCCCAGTTTTCCTATAGTTCTGCGGCACTGCTCAAAAGAGATATAAGCCTTCTTTAGTCTAAATGAAGATTCCAAGTTAGTATGGCATTTTTTGTATTCTGGTTATACTCTTCTCTAAAAAGCAATTTAACTTTTCTTTTGCATGATAAATATTTTCCGAGATTTCAGAAAAACGAAAGTTTCAAAATTAAAATTCAATTGTCTCATCAAGCGCTGTATAGATATAAACATTTTTGTTTTTTAAATAGTTTACCTTGAAAAGTTTACAATTTATGTATTGTGTGCATAAAATTAATTAGTTCTTTTTGAGGTCCAAAACCTATCTTAACTGGACTATATGCATTGAAGTAAGTAACACATTTTAACTAACGCTACCCTTTGCTTTCCGAAATTTGCTACGAACTTAATTTTAAAGATCAATATCCCATCGAAAGACAAATTCATTTTTTATGCCGATATGTTCTCTTTGGATTCGGACATTGTCCCGTGTCCCGCGCGATATTTCAATATCCAAGGCATTCAAAGTTGATTGAATGTTCACAATATTGAAGTTTGTGAGGGAAAATTGGGTAGTGCCAGATAATCAGCTAAAGTCAATATCTATCACGTTCACGCCAAATGCGTATCTTTGTGTAAACCTCAAAGGAAACGAAAGAAGCTCTTATATGTCCTTATCTTTCACGCATGGGATTCCTTACATTTTTTTTATAATAAGTACTACGTGATATTTGGAACAAATCAGAAACTCAAACAAATCACGAATGCGTATTCCAGTAGATACTGGTCGATAAAAATATTGTATATTTGATAAGACATATAAATATAACGAAGGAACAAGGAGATGAACTGATAATCCTGCAAAATAGATATAGAATGTGTTTTATTTATTTATTTATAGGGTCTTTGATATGAATGTTCATTTCTTATAAAAATAAATTAAAATTATTTACGAATCAATGAAGTTAGATTGCTGGTATAAATGGGAGGTGCAAAATCATCTTCAAAAAATACGTAACATGCTGAAAATACTCAACAGATTTTCTAAGTTCTTTTAACAAAAAATACTTCAGTATGAGTACCATAAGCAGTTAACAGTAAAAATTATGTCGTAAGTTTGATGAAACAATGATGAGAATCACGTAAGTTTCCTCAGCACACCAACAATTCACAATATTTTGGTAGTTCTAGCACGTATGCTTCGAAAAACAAGAATTAAATAATTAAGCAATGTTCCACTACATACTATGGTGTTTTGCGATATGTTTTTAAATTATGGCGATTTCAGATATGGTCGATGAAAATGGATCGATTGGAGTCCAATCGGACCAACTTGTGTTCCTCTGATTTCTATGGTGTTTTATATATAATTTATTGGTACTTTTACAATCTACATAAAGATTGATATAATTGAATACATTGTGTTTAGATCAAGTCAGTGTGTGTTTATTGATTTATATGCTCTTTAAATCGATTTTTTTTTAAATTATGGTGATTTCCGATATGGATTGGCGAAAACAAATCGATTGGGATCCAATTGGACAGTTTATGTTTTACAGCTTTTATTGTCTTTTGTCGGTAAATTTTTAAATTATGATGATTTTGGTTACGGGTTAATAAAAATAGATCGATTGGTGTTGTAGCAGACCAACTTTGAGTTTCATTGCTATATATGGTGCTTTGTCGACAATTTTTGGCACGTTTGCATACAGAGGGATACAATAAAGTCCATTGGCGTCAATTCAGGTCAGTTTGTGCTCGTTTATCAGTATCAATAATTTCTGGTCTAACTGCAAATAAATCGATGTGGTTAAGTAAATTGAGGCAGTCTATGCTCTTGCCTTCTATTTGTGTTTTATCGGTAACTTTGGCTAAGTCTGCTTACAAACCGCTGTAATATGATTAAGCAGACCAAATTTGTGACAATTCCGAAGGCCTTTGTCGGCGATACGCAAGGCTAGATTAATCTAGATGAGACGGTAGAGATCGGTTGGATTTTCTTAAAACTATTGAAAAGGGAACATCAACGGGGGCCGCGCATCGACCAATATTTTAAATGACATTTTAAAATAGTGAATATATCCTGTAACTTTTTTCCAGTTCAGACTGTATGAATTGTATCAGAGTATTTATTGCTACCGATGCCATGCATTTTATTATCTAAATCAGCCATATATTTATTTTGTTTCCCATGTTTACATCAGTCGAATGTGGTCATGGTCACCTTAAGAATTCATTAGTTATTTCATTAATGGTTAAATTCAAAATGTTTTGAATTGATGTGAACAGATACCTGTTGGATTCCCGTGTTCTTCATTAATTAATTTTGAAAGAAATATAGTTCAACTGAATCAAATTATCTACATATAAATAATAAAGCCCAACTAAAATGTCATCGACTATCCCGCACCACACATTTACTCAAAATATTGTTTGGTAATTTGTTTCTACAGTGGACCTAGGATTATTATCGGACCAATAATCTTACCCATTCTTAATGCAATTTTTGACAAATTTTTAGGATTGTGTGAGATACACACTTCCTCCATATATCGTTTTGGCCTATTTCGTCTACTATCATCTATATATTCTTTAAGACAGACTCACTTAATTGTGGGGATTGATTATATTGACGTAGTCTTGTGTTCACATCAGCCCACACCATTTCAATGGGGTTGAAAACGCAATAATATGCAGGCAGACGTAAAATAGTATGATCGTGTGCTTCAAATATTTTTTCAACTGCATATTCCTTTTAAAAATTTTGCTTTCCAATCAGTTCTGATAAAGTCTTTTTGTGCTTTTTCTGGTATTTCCAAGTCTTTACCTTTCATAAATTCAAAGATATCGCCTTTTCTTGTGCTGGTGTTCGGAATTTTTGTGTGTTGCCGCGCATTGTCCATAACAGTTACACAATTTGTTGGGATATTTCGTAACAGCTGTTCCTTTGCCAACCTCTTAAATAATTCGGCTGTCATATCCTCGTGGTAGTCGGCAGAGGATTGCTTGATATTTTTAGCAGACAAAAACAACGCATTTGGAATAAAACCGTTTTTACTTCCAGCATGTAGAATTATAATTCTTTTTCCCCTAGAACATGGAGCACTTAAATTACACTTTTTGGTGTTATCTACCCAAACGTATTGAACTACATCATGGGTTTCTAATAATGTTTCGCCAAGATAAATTATGTCTCTATTAGCATCTCGGTATTCTTTTATTAGGTAGGTTAGGTAGGTTCATGATCAACGATGCGTGTTGATTCCATAACTACCATTCATTTGACCAATTTTGTGTACCTAAAACCGCAATCGAGCAAAACATTTCGCAAAGTATCTAATGATTTATAGTTATAATCACGATAGTCGCGTATCTTATCCCTAATCATTTCTAATGTGGGCATCATTGTAGAAGTCATACACAAATCGACGAATGACATCCTTGGACGCGTTATCTAGTTTTTTTAAGTTTTAGTTCAACTCTTTTCCAGTTAATAGAATGATCAACTACATCCCCCGCTCTAATAACCCTATAAATTGTAGTACGGCTAAATTTGGTTAATTCACAAATCCTCTTCACAATTTGTTTATATGAAGAATCAATATTTTCGCCTTTTAAACACGAGTAAATATTCAAAATAACCCTTTGAGTTTGAACGTGTAAATCTTTGTTTTCAAATTCCGCTTTTATAGGCTCTGTATCAAAATCGTCCGTTTCGTTGTCACTACTATCGAAAGGCCTCCAAAATGCAATTTTAAGCAATTAATTGCAAAAAATCACTCAAGCACAGTAATAAAACAAACAATTTGTTCAAATATTCACTAGAATTAAGTAATTTATAAAGCTGCCTGGCTGTACTGCACTGCCGTGTACAGGTCATGGGATACAAATGGTTCATACGTATTTTTTATTTTATATGTTATGACATGCAAAAACTCTGAACAAGGTTGGTGTTGAAAAATCAAATTCGCTAAGCATCTAATCCCACCTATATTTATTTCTATGTGACAGGCGGATCAAGTCCACGTGGACTGTAGACGAGGAGTGGTGAATATAAATCTGTAAAATTCTGTGCTCTCTCATTCAATGTGAAGCGATATATTGACAATACCCCGTAAGATCCTTTAGTTCCGTGCTGTTACAATTGAGTTCGTAAATACAATACTCTATATTATTTATAGCAGCAAATTAAACTCTGATATTGAACAGATTGGGACGTGACTTAATGAGAATTCATAATAACAATTGGGAAGAAAACCATGTTAGTCTAGATTTTCACTTTATGTAGCCAACCTTTATGTTGTCAACATGACAATTGTTTCGCCACACAGTGTCTTTGTTTCGCCACCCAGTGGCTTCTTCGTACGCTGAGCACTACTTTACTCAGTATAGTAATCCTAAGTAGTAGTAGTAGTCATGTCATACTCAACATCTGAGGAGCGAAACAATTATCATAACAAAATAACATAAAATTTTAAAGGTATAAGCGCAAACATCTCAATAAAGAAGATAATACATTCTCGTCAATTGTTACGTTGCGACAACCAAATTGCCACCATGAGGAGATAATTGAAATTAGTAATTTTAACAAATGAAATGAAATGAAATGAAATGAAAAACGTTTCAAAGGCTAAGCATTTCCAAGAAACTGAATGAGATTTTATGAAAATGTAATTCATTAGAATGAAAAAAATTTTAAAGACAAGGTACGTAAATAAATTAATTTCAGTCCTTTGTTCTCATTTTTAACTGAATTTACATATCGTAGGGGATCATGTAGATACTAGTTTAGCCTGCTTAGCCGTAGGGGACTAGGTTGGATGCTAGTGTTAAAATGAGAATGGCAAATGAGAATTTTTACTTGTTAGCATAACCAGAAGTCAGGTTATCGAAAGAATGCAAAGATTTCATTAATATTTTTATATACAGTTTTTCCTTTAGTTCTCATAGATAGCTTTTCTTTTCACTGTTTGCAAACTCCTATAAAGAATATGTTTCAGGCACTACTAAAGTTTACTCATATAAAGGGTTAATCACGGAAAGAGAGTATTAGTTGTTTCGTGGGATCTGTTCGGTTTAAAAACTTGAAAATTGGGCTAACGGAGTTTTTGGATATGGCGGGTCTAACGAGAATACTTTCAAGCACAATGTGTTGCTTCCGCTTACACCGGATGTAGCACCTAACTTTGTTATTTTATATTTCATTTCATATTTGGATTCCTCATAAATTTAACTTGGGTTTATAAACCATAATATATAATTAGACCTACCAATTTTCCAGATAATTAATATTTTTGGGGATTTTTTACAGTTCCCATCCTTCCGAAAAAAAATCAATATCTTCTATCATGTTGCCGATTTAGAAATTTTCGTTTCAATCTCATACAAGTATCCTATGATCTAACTAAAAATTCTCTTACATTTTCACAATATCATACAGGGTACTTTATTTTCACAGTCGAACATTGTTCTAGTTCAAAGGTCCAAACGTCAATTTTTTCAAACAGAACCCCTTACATATTTTCAAAACATTTAATAGTGTTTTCAATTCTGCATCGGTTAATATTGGCATTCCCTATCTTATCTCTCTCTATCTCGATCTCCCTCTATCTCTCTCCATCTCCCCCTATCTATCTCGCTCTCCCTCCCTCCCTATATTTCTTGAAACCCCCTTAGACCAATTTTCAAAGGTCTAAACTGAACAGATCCCAATAAACGTCTAATACCCGCTTTCCGTGAATAATCCTGCATGCGTCACATCGCGAGAAACGAAAACAAATTATATTAAGTGTAATACATTTAGAATAAAACGTTACTAAGTATAGATATATAACAATACTTTATCTATAAATAGTAACAATAATCTTTAATTGGTTATCAAATATTTTACCACACCCATACAAGTATAACATCGGAAAAACGAATCAAACGTAATAATTTCCTAATCCGAAGGATTATTTTATTTCCAAACTAATAATTAAAAAAACCATTCGATGGGTTATAAAAATTACATAAATTTTATGTCGTTATAAAACCTAAATCGATGTATATCGAATGTCATAATAGCATGCCTCTAAACTTAGTTTGATGCAAGAATTATAGCGAAGGGAAAATATACATAGTATAATTTTTGTAGCATTTGATACAGTTCTTTTTTGCATATAACATAAATGATTGAATAAAAATTAACCGCCTTTAATAAAAAACATGAAATCAAATTTTACTGTAGTTCGGTTAACTGCATCTTATTAACTAATATCAACACTGAAGTGGGTTAAAAAACCATTTAAACTCCTTGTTTGTACACTTTTACACCGACCCCAATATCGACACTTGGTAATAATTAACTGGAAAACGATGAAATTTGGTTCACATTTTTTGACCTTCCTTTTTTAAGGTGGTTTAATTTTTTTAATTTTTCTCCCCGTTTTAACTTCTATTATAGTAGAAGAAATATTCGTCGTTTTGAATTTTAAGGCTTTAACATCTTAGCAGAGAATACTAATCTTCCCGTCTATTAAGTTCCTCCTAAAGTTGGCAATTATGGCCGCCATATTGGTTTCAGCAATTTAAATCTTTAACTTTAGATATTAGCTTCAGAACCAGGTACCCATAAAGTACCTAACAGCCAATTTTGATAAAAATCCAACAAATTGTAAATTTTGTCTAATTTTCTAGAGTTGTACACTGGTGATGGCTTGATGAAAAATTACAATGCGACCATAATTGGTCATTGATAGCTTACGCACGCGCACGCAAATAAGTGAGTTTACCCGCGAGATAAGGCCCTCCCCACCGTAAATGGATATTTACCTGTGGAACAGTTGATAAATAAAAGTGGGAAATAAAAATAAAAGCTACTTAAAACTAAAAAGAAGCATCTCACAAACACCTACACATCCCATCCTACATTCCCAGCCCATGCGTCATGTGGCTGCTGACAATGTCCAACCCGGCGTATGCAGACAATCCGGCGGTATATAAAACATCCGAGATTTGGTTTCGGTACGCAGTTCGGCTGTTCGTTGGGCGTGTTTGGTGGACGATCAAACTGCGTGTTGGAAAGAACCTCCAGATTGGATGCCAGGAATCGGCAGCAATGCTGACAAATCAATCAATGAATCAATTCAGAGATTCCGTTTAAATTTGTTAGGAAGAAGAAAATACACACAGAAAATGCCAATTAATATCGGTTCTTTTAATTTTGCCGGTGTGTACAGTTTGTAAAAAAAAAGTTGTATTATTATAAAGCGTTATTATCACTTCGCCAGAGAACGTCGCAACAATTCCATGGAAATTGGATCCCGATCAAATCGGCTGAAAATGTACGTTATGCTGCAAGCCATTCTGATCAAAAGGCACACAAAGCCCAAGAATTAATGTATTAGAAGTTGTCGTGTGTAAAATCAGTAAAAAAAAACGCTAAAAAAATACTATTTCTGCGTTTTATTAAGAATTAATTCTGACTAGAACATGATTTTACGAAAAATCTCAACGAGATTATGTTTATTGCTGCTGCTTATGAATATAATAGTGTCACGAGTCTTCAGCCCTTAGGAAACCTATCTTAAATCCGTGAGTTCCAAAAACTATAACAATAGATAAACACTAACAGTATTTATTAAATAACTTAATCTCACAATACGTTTACTAACTAAAATAACCGTTAGCAATATTTTTCACTGGATATTATCACTCTATACTGTTCACTTTGTATTACTTCGGATTTATCTAACCTCAATTCATTTGAAATTTTTTCTTGCCGCGGTGAATCTCATCTTGCATACTACAAAATGCATCTAGAAATCTTCCAGCAATCCTCCATACAAATCTAGTAAAGTTTTGAACCTATGTATTCTAGAACCATCTAGCAAAGACTCGATCCATTTTCTACAAGTTTCTGGAAGTCATCCTACCTTAGTGCCTCAGAGATGGCGTGCAACGGTAGTATATTACATGTTTCTATGAAGTGAATCAATCCAGGTGTAGTGATTCACAGTTACTCATGCTATCAGTCCCCAGGGGGGGTAAGCGTAACAGTAGTTATTTTGAACCAATTTGATCCTACTTTCAAATTGCGCTTACTTTGTCCAATTTTTTGAACTTTTCCGGATTTAATTTGAATAGAAGTTATAAAAATAACTATTATATTCATAATCAATAACCCAAAAAACATTTCATCCCGATGGAATCTTTCGTAAAATCACATTCCAGTCTTAAAAAAATAGCATTTTTTGCGTTTTTTTACTGATTCCACGCTTGACGAATTCTATTTCTATCCATTTTTGGACTTTGCGTCCATGGAGACTTTTGAACAGAATACTTGAGGCATAACACGCTTCACTTTCAGCCGATTTAACCGGAATTCAATTTCCATAAGATTATTGCGGGGTAGTTTACAATTTAAAAAAAACTGTTTGCAGATCTTGTTCACCTTATACTAGACGTAGCTTGATAAAACGATAATGAGACCACAGCCGAATCTTACCCTATAGCGTGAAAATCGCATAAGCCAATCAAAGGTGATAATTGAAAATATACTAAAGAAACGCCGAATTTAGAATTATTATTAGAATTGTCTTTAAAAAGGATACAGCATATCGAGGAATTGTAAGTATAAGTTATTCACAATAATAAGTACTTGATACAACTATTTTACATTGCGAATCGTAAAGTGCACTCAACAGTCCTCTTTTATGTTAATAAATAACAATAAAATGATCTAACGCGAAGTCATTTTCAGTAGTATGTGAATTTTACGGTTATAATCTTGAAGAAAAATGGAAAATGATATATAATTATACTAATAAGGCTGACATTAACAATTTGGTAAACTATGAAAGTGTAGATTTATGAAAGTACTAAATTAACAATTGAGGGAGTTATTTGAGTATAACGGGTAGTGCAGTTTTATCCTAAGTCACACTAGTAATAATTAAAATTTACTGTGAGCGACTGGAATTGTTTGATATAAATATTCTTATGGACTCTGCCATATCCATATTTATGTTTTTTGTTCTTATACGTGTAATAAGATTACCTAACTTAGAAAATTTATTTCAAATTTCATTTGATTTTTGAGCCTGGAAAGGCGTTGATATCTGGACCGCATGGGAAATTATGTTCATTTGACTTTCAGAAAAATTTTATCCACGATAAAAGTTTATGTTTATTCTCTGAAACGAGAAAATGGCTACACAAATTTATGCTAGTGCAGGAAGGTATGAAACAAAAATTAAGTTGGTGTGGGAGTAAACTACTCTTATACTTCAAGATTTCGAATTATGTTGTTCAAAGAAGTTTTTGATAAGGCAACTTATATCTAAATATCTAAAAAATGTTATTAGATTTGATGATACATTTGATATAAAATTTCTCGTAACTTCTCGTAACTCCTCAACCATGTTTTACTTCCACATCCACGTAGAGGAGAGGTTAAAAAAATTAGAGGCCTTGGCTTAAATGCCAAGTTTCTGGACTCTTACTAGCTTCCGTTACTTATTTTCCCCTATTTGCTCCTGTTTACCCTCCAACTCTCAAGGAAATCATCTCAAATTATAATCTAGTTCCAGATGTCATTTTAATACGTGTACCAAATTTCAAGTGTATATCTCAATTACTACCACATCCACTTTCCCCATTCCTTGAATGTTGGAAACCTGGATGTGGAAGTGATGGTTCCATAGAAATGTATTACAGTTCGTTTTGATAAACATTTAGCCTTACTACTTTCACCAAATACCTAAATGGTTTCGAAAAATGTCACGATTCTTGGTACAAAATCTCTTACGTTTATTCAATATTGACATTATCGTAAAATTTCATTCAACACTGACAGTGTAAAAAGGAAGCGATTTTTACAAACTTACTATAAGCTTAAGAAGTTTCCATAAATCATAAAATGATAAATTCTACTAATGTAGGTGATATTAAATCTAATAATTGTTTAAGGAATTGTTAAATCAACACAAAAATATTGCAAATATTTAAATCTAATTTATGAAATGAAATATTCTTCCAACTACATTTAAAGCACGTACATATTTCTACATTATTATTAAGCAGATTTTAAAGACAAAAGAAATACTTTGGCGGATATTTACTGATATGGAATTACCTAAGCTCGTGTATGTGACTTGGAATCACGAGAGGTTTACAGCTTTCGCAGTGGAAGAAAACTATAATTTTTACTACTTTAGATTTAAGACTTAGGTTTAAGTTATTATTATTCTATTTTGAGAAAAAAGAAAAATCAAGAGGGTGGAAAAAATGTCAGGTTGAAAGGAGAGAAAAATGATAGAAAAAATTATGTAGGAGACAGTGAAGGTTGTTAAAATGAAATGATGATTTGGATAGGAGTTGTTTGCAAAGAAGGTTTTTGAAAGGAAAAGGTCAAGTAAAAGTTAATGCATAGATTTGTGAGAATGCTTCAATAAAATATTAAGTCTGAGCCTTTGTAAATTTGAACAAAGTGAAAGTTGATGGATTTTCAACCAAGAAGTAAAGCTTATTAATGGTGTATCAAGGTATGTCTAGAAATTGTTCTACATTTTATATTTACAAGTAGCAGAAGTTAAGAAATTGGTTTTGTATGGTTTGCAATCTTTGAAATCTATTTTTCCATACGCAAACCTATTGCAAGTAGAAGTATTTGAGTATTTGCCCATAAATGAATTGAATATCCAGTGTGACAGATTTTACGTCGAACATTGGAACGTGTGCACCAAACAGATAAAAGGGGTGCTTAGAACAATTCAAGTGAATGCGTGTCAGCTGAATAACACTAAGTGCACTGAACTTTGAGTTTGTGTGGCGTACGTCATTGAGGACAGCATCTGGCATCTGCTACTCACGTCGACGCGAAGCATTACTACAGGTAAGGGCCCTTACGATAGCGAATTAAAATTGCTACGACATTTTGCGGTTCTGTGGTAGTATTTGTTATTGATTTTATATTTTATAGGTTTATTTGTTATTGTAATGTTTTGTGTTATGTCTTATTTAATAGAATGTTATATTAGGAACAACATGTTTTGTTTCACTACGTAGTGTATGAACCTGCTCTTGAGATAGGGTACATTTTGCTGGCACGAGCTAGGTAGAGGTAGTATAGGGTCACGTCCTATCAAACCGTGTGGCGTCCAAATTTCATTTAAAATTACAAATATTCAAAATAACGTGATTCTCATAACATAGAATATCATAACATAATGGCGAACCAACGTGGTGGGCGAAAATTTAGATAAATTTAATTATAAATTCACAAAGTTTGATAAGTCTTTACATTTACAAGTTTTAATTTTCAAAAGGTTCACAGTGCATGGAATTGCGTTGTGGAAAAACAATAACAATGGCGGAAACCGACAACACACAAATACCATCACATTCAGGGGACATAGAACAGGGAAACACGCAAGACACTAGCATGTTTAACCAACTGTTGTTAATCATGACTGGAATGAAACATGACATGCAAACAAACAATGAAAAACTAGATTCAACTATAACTGAAATTAAGGGACAGCTACAGCAAAGTAATAGTAAATTGGAGCAGTTAGATAGTAGCATACGGGAAAGTCATGGTAAATTGGAGGCAAACATGAACGAGATTAAAGGAAAATTAGAAAATGACATACGGGAAATTAACGAACAGTTAGGGGTTCAAAGTGAAAGATTAGATAAAACGGTAGAAAATTTTGAAAGAAAATTACAGGGAATGAGATTAGAAGTTAGGAACGAGATTACTACAACAATGGCACAAACACAGGTAGACAAACAGACGAACATAAGACAGGAACTTACAGGGATGATTGATCAAGGTTTTACTGAGCTAAATGAACAGATTGTACGACAGAATAAAAATATCGATGATACTTTAAAAGAACAGGAAAGAATGATAGAAATAAACACCAGAAAGATACAGAAAATGCCAGATAATACATCACATATACAATACATAACATGTAAGGAAAACGAAGTTTACTTTTACGGCGATTCACGCATACACCCTCAGATTTTCATTACACGCATGAAACAGAATATGCAAAACATAGCACCAAACACAACTATCAAACAGTATATTCAGGAGCGACTTCGAGGGGATTCTGAGGTCTGGTTTCAAATAGTCATAGATAAGATAGATACATTCGAGGATTTCGAAGTATTATTTATTAAACAGTATTGGGGTGAGTACAACCAGAGAAGGGTACGTTCCAACTTATATAACGGGAAATATAATGAATGCGAAGGAATTTCTCGGGAAAAATATGTAATTAAAAAGATTTATAATATTCGTTATCTTGAACCTAAATTTAAGGAGGACGAAA
This sequence comes from Stenurella melanura, assembly GCA_963583905.1. NCBI lineage: Eukaryota > Metazoa > Arthropoda > Insecta > Coleoptera > Cerambycidae > Stenurella > Stenurella melanura. The sequence continues at coordinate 204,927,554 of OY757309.1, forward strand.
TGGTAAGATACCTCGCAAGGCATTTCAGTGATGACATATACAAAGTCATTATAACGCAACGAATTACTACACTTGATGGGTTAATAGAATATTTAAAAGATATCGATGATTTTAAAACTGGGTGGAAGAAACCATCCTTTCATGATTATGATGACAAACGGACGTATAATGATGACAAAAATAATTACCGTGAAAGGGGCTATTATAATAAAAATGATAGGGAAAATAGACAGTATTATAATAATCGGAATAATAGGTATAATAATTATGATAACTATAATAATAATGACAATTCAAATAAAAATTACAAAAATGGGAATAATCAATTCAACACGCGACGAGAAATGGTAAATGACGATCGAAAGCAAGTTAGATGGCAAGACAGACAGACAAATAGATATGACGAACAGGCAAGGACCTACGCACAGTTGGCAAACTTGAATATTAGTAGAGATGAGTCAAAAAACTACAATGCATCAGCCTCGGAACAGAATCAAATAAAGACGGTAGCGCAGATGCACAATCAACCGTCAAATCAAAACTAATCAAATCTAAAATAATAGCGACAACGTACCAACATATGCGGGAATTTATTGACATGGAAAATGAAAACGGAATTACGAATAGTACATATACAAGTAACTTAACATTAATTGATGTAAAAATAGAAAATATTAAAATAAAGGCATTGGTAGATTCGGGAGCTGAACTAAGCTTAATTAATCAAAATTTTATAATTGCGCATAATGATAAGTTTAAAAATAAATCAATAAGAATTTCAAAAATAAAATTAATAAACGTAAATGGAAAGAAATTTGCTGAATGTAGTAAGATGATTCATTCAAAGTTCATCGTGCAAGATGAGGAATTTGATGGGGAATTTATAATAATTGAAAACATGAACTTTAACATGGTAATAGGAGGAGATATATTGACAAAACTAAGGGCTAAAATTGACATGGGAGAGCGTCTCGTGCAATTAAAAGGTAAAATAATACCTATATGCGGTAATAATAAGAGTGAAATGATACGTACTTGCGGTAAAATTAATGCGGAAAATGACGAGCGAGCCGAAAATGAAAAATATAACAAACGAGTCAGTATCCATACAACGGAAAAGGAATCCATGTATGAAATAGATAGTGAGAAAGCGATCGAAAGTTTTAAAGTAAATTGTCCTCCGGAATATGAACTTACAGTTAAAAATTTATTAAATAAATATAATTCTTTAATAAACTACGAATCGCGAATAGCTACAGGTTATGTACACAAATTAATTGTGGATGAAACAAAACCGTTCAGATGTAAATCTTATCCAGTGCCATATAATCAGAGAGCGGAAGTTAAACATGAAATAGAAAATATGTTACAAGCGAACATTATTGAGTCAGCAAGAACAAATTATATAAACCCATTGGTTATTGTTAAAAAGAAAAACGGTACAATAAGGTTATGTTTAGATGCTCGTAAATTAAATGAAATTACAAAGTCTCAATTCGATGCACCACAAACTATAGATTCAATGCTAAACAGAATTGGTAAAAATACGATATACTCAAAACTAGATTTAAAAAATTCATTCTGGTTAATTCCTCTAGATCCGGAATCTCGGAAATATACAGGGTTTAGTGTCGATGGGCATGTTTATCAGTTCAAGGTGGTTCCTTTTGGATTACAATCGGCTTCATCAGCGTTAGTTAGGGCAATGCAAGTTATTTTAGATAGGTACGAAACTTTTTGTTTTCACTATATTGATGATATTTTGATTTTTTCTGAAAATTTAGAAGATCACGTTAGACATTTAAATATAATATTAGAAGCTTTAGATACAGCGGGATTAAAATTGAACAAAGATAAATGCGAATTTTATAAACAAATTGTTAAATATTTAGGTTATGAAATAAGTCAAACCGGTATAAGCGTGTGTAAAGAAAGGGTTGCTGAAATTAAAAATTATCCAAGACCTGTCAATTTAAAAACATTAAGGGGTTTCTTGGGCATATTAAATTATTATAAAAAATTTATACCACGGTTATCAGAATTAGAAGTACCGCTAATAGAACTAATACGCAAGAACATAAAATGGGAATGGGATGATAGACGTGAAACAGCTTTTAAAAAGATAAAAGAAAATTTTCATGAAAATTTATTATTGTATAGTCCGGATTTTAAAATTCCATTTGTAATAAGAACTGATGCGTCTGAACATATAATAGCGGCAGAACTTACGCAAATACAGTCGGGTATAGAGGTGCCTATTTGTTTTATCTCCAGGATACTAAAACCTTACGAACAAAGATATTCAACAAGCGAACGTGAGATGCTTGCTTTGGTTTACGCATTAAGTAAGGTAAAATTCTTCATTACATCAGCTCACTTCATAGTAGAAACTGATCATTCAGCACTTTGTTTTCTCATGAAAAATCGTTTTGCTAACAGTCGGATTTATAGATGGTCTCTACTAATACAAGAGTACTCATTTACTATAAGGCACAAAGCTGGCAAGGACAATGTTACAGCGGATGCATTGACAAGAAACAGAATAGTAAATGCAGATAAGACAGATACATACACAATTGCTCTAAATTCATTATCATCTTTTGAAAAATTATATACACCTACAAGTGTATTAAGAAGCCAAAATGAACTAACTGAATTACAAAATATACTTCATGAAAACAACACATATAAGGGTTACACCAGAAAAGACGGTTATATTATTAAAACCATTATGTCAGAAGAAAGATATGTCTTACATAAAAATTTAGCCGAGATAATCATACACGACATCCATATTAGATATGGACACATAGGTACACGAAAAACATGGCTAATTTACAGAGAGAACTTTTATACACAAAAGGATTTGAAATTAACTAAAGAGATTATTTCAAACTGTCATGAATGCACATTAGCAAAACATAAAAACCACACAAATCATAACACGCCATGTAGCACAATCACACATGGGAAACTTGAGCTTGTCGCAATTGATTATCTAAGTAATTTAATAACAACTAAAGAAGGTTACAAACATATTTTAATTATTATTGATTTATTTTCAAAATTTATAAAGGTTTATCCTACAAAAAGGTGTAATACAAGAACAACTGTAACATTACTAGAAAGGTATGCAAAAACTGTAGGTATACCAGAGAGAATTCTTGCGGACAACGCTACATATTTTAAAAATCAAAGATTTGTAAAGTATTGGGAAAAGAGACAGGTAAAAGTCATTTTCACTACTATTAGGCATCCAAAAGCGAATATAGCTGAGAGATATATACAAGAAGTAATAAGATTTTTACGCATAGAAACACAAAATAGACATACTGATTGGGTATATTATGTTGAAATAGTAGAAGATTATTTGAATAATGTTCCAAACACTGTGACAGAAATATCACCAATAACGTTAATGTTAGGGGAACAGCCATGTCGTCCTTGGATAAACGAGTGTGATGTAGATTTAGATAGGATAAATGAGATGGTTAAAAAGCGCATAAGAAAAAACTCACAAAGGTATTTGAAACGAGAACAAGAAAGAAGTAATAAAAGGGTTAAATTCAAAAAAGGTGACCTAGTTATAGTTAAAAGACTAAGGTACACAAATAAAAATCTAGGACAGTGTGCTAAACTCATGTATCCTTTCGAAGGTCCTTATATAATTGATAAGGTATTGAACACAAATACTTATGAACTTAAACACCTAACAGGGAACACAACACGAGGTAAATTCCACATTGAATTGTTGTATCCCTACACACCTGCACAATTGATGAGCGAATCTTAGTTAATTCCCTTTTATTAAAATGAAAAAAATTAGTAAAGATTTAAAATTTTGTTAATTTCGGGGGGGTATGATATGGAATTACCTAAGCTCGTGTATGTGACTTGGAATCACGAGAGGTTTACAGCTTTCGCAGTGGAAGAAAACTATAATTTTTACTACTTTAGATTTAAGACTTAGGTTTAAGTTATTATTATTCTATTTTGAGAAAAAAGAAAAATCAAGAGGGTGGAAAAAATGTCAGGTTGAAAGGAGAGAAAAATGATAGAAAAAATTATGTAGGAGACAGTGAAGGTTGTTAAAATGAAATGATGATTTGGATAGGAGTTGTTTGCAAAGAAGGTTTTTGAAAGGAAAAGGTCAAGTAAAAGTTAATGCATAGATTTGTGAGAATGCTTCAATAAAATATTAAGTCTGAGCCTTTGTAAATTTGAACAAAGTGAAAGTTGATGGATTTTCAACCAAGAAGTAAAGCTTATTAATGGTGTATCAAGGTATGTCTAGAAATTGTTCTACATTTTATATTTACAAGTAGCAGAAGTTAAGAAATTGGTTTTGTATGGTTTGCAATCTTTGAAATCTATTTTTCCATACGCAAACCTATTGCAAGTAGAAGTATTTGAGTATTTGCCCATAAATGAATTGAATATCCAGTGTGACAGATTTTACGTCGAACATTGGAACGTGTGCACCAAACAGATAAAAGGGGTGCTTAGAACAATTCAAGTGAATGCGTGTCAGCTGAATAACACTAAGTGCACTGAACTTTGAGTTTGTGTGGCGTACGTCATTGAGGACAGCATCTGGCATCTGCTACTCACGTCGACGCGAAGCATTACTACAGGTAAGGGCCCTTACGATAGCGAATTAAAATTGCTACGACATTTTGCGGTTCTGTGGTAGTATTTGTTATTGATTTTATATTTTATAGGTTTATTTGTTATTGTAATGTTTTGTGTTATGTCTTATTTAATAGAATGTTATATTAGGAACAACATGTTTTGTTTCACTACGTAGTGTATGAACCTGCTCTTGAGATAGGGTACATTTTGCTGGCACGAGCTAGGTAGAGGTAGTATAGGGTCACGTCCTATCAAACCGTGTGGCGTCCAAATTTCATTTAAAATTACAAATATTCAAAATAACGTGATTCTCATAACATAGAATATCATAACATTACATTCATTGTAATCTCGATTATAAATTAAACTGATTTGTTTTCGTTGCTGTTGCAAAGAATCATGTTAATTAAAGAACAAACAAATGGAATTCTGCTGTACATGGAGAAACGCGCACAAATAGGTCAACGAAAGGCATCCTGATAATGTAAGATCTCATACGACAGTGGAAAGAATTTTATATACATTTAATGAAACTGGTTCAGTTGAGAATTGTATTAAGAGACAACATGAAAGTTGGAAAACTTGTGGCAGTTTGAAGGAAAATGATCTGTTAGCAATTGATACGCATTCAAAAACATAAATTCCAATACATACGGAGCACATGGGAGCTTTCAGAACCTCTACAAGTAAAACTCTGAAAATAAATAATCCTCAACACCTTCTAAACTCAGATTAATTGAATTTGTTAATGACAGAGATTTTGATTTTCTATTTGATTTCTGTGCATGGGTACAAGCAAAAATAGATGATGAATCGACTTATTTCGAATTATAGGAATCCACTCTTTATTACCGAGTGTAAAAATGAGCACTACATTAAAGTGAATATTTGCATCAATATTCTTCACAAAAGACTTTTGGGACCATGAATAATGAGATTGCTAATGTATACATATTTCTCAAAAACGGTGCATTTTACAGATATTAAAACGTTGCACATTTTTTACGTAGAATTAAATATAGTAAAAGAAAAATGTATTACCTACTTTATTACAAAGTTTATCCTCAAAAAAATAATGACTAAAACAAAGAAATTTTGACGTTCCCAGCGCTCTGTACGATATTCCTCTAAGTTATTAACATGACTGTTGTTAACATTTCAAGAAACCTCTACAAACCAAATTTGGATCAAATCGCGCAAATGGTGAAAGAGACATAACAAAAAATAAATTTAAAAAAATTGCCTTTAACGTCCCATATTTTTTTAAGGAAGCAACATGGTATCAACGTATGTTTAGCTAAAACGACTTTTTGTTAAAGAAACCTACTGTTGAGGTATGTTCCATTCTTTAATAGATGAATGTATTAAATTAATTTATTATAGAATTATTAAGTAATATGGCACTGGTTATTTTTAAAAATCGAAATTATGCCATTGTAATTTTGGGTATATGAAACTTTCACCATCAGTAACAGCGGTAGCTTATATTGTTAAAAATCTAGAAATTTGCAAACGTTAATAAATAATTTATAATATCGGAGTTCTGAACATAAGGAAAGGGAACATGGAAGTGAATATGTCAGAACGTTAACTTCACGTGTAAATGGGTTAAGTCTAAATTAATAAAGGTATTATAACAGGCGTTTATGCCTTTGTCAATGGCCCTGGAAAATTAGGGTCGGATCTATTCTGAGATACGCGTTACCCACATCAAATTATAATATCTAATTATGCGAATGCATTTCTGAAAATAGGGTTGGAACATATGGTTAAAAATCATTCTATATTACACAAATTACACAATACACACGCTTTAAATGTCTTATGATCATGTACATTAAACTACAATAATAATAATCTGATTCATCTATCCTGAAGTATTTTTGCACGTGTTAAAAATAAACAAACTATCACTTTTTTCATTTAGTGATTCTTTAGGAGTGACAAACTAGGATTATAGTGAAATTGTATATCAGAATATAATCAAGAAAGTATGAAATTCAGCAGTTGGCGCTTCTCGGAACCGAAGCCCGATTTCGTAGCAAATAAAGGAACTCTTATTATGAACAAGGCGCCGTATCATTGTATTGTTTGTATATAATTACACGTTACACTTCTCATAGGTATTCGTATTTGTAAGCAATCCCAACATACAATAATACTAGATTAGATTTTTTCCCGCACACATTTTCTTCCTTCCAAATTAAACAACAAAATTATCTTATAGAAAATGAAATATGTATAAATGTCATCAAAGTGGAATGGAAAAATACAATGAGTTGTCAACAAAGTTATTCTAATACTTTATGAATAACTCTTACATATCACTGCCAAGTTTTTAAAAATATTTGTCTGTGTAATCAACACGTGTACCAAGTATGAAAAAAATCGTGGAATATTTATATTTTCAACACTTATAACTCATCCCCAGGGGATCATAATTCTATTTTTTTATTTTTCCCATAAAAATTTTGGTATCGAAAGTACGTAAACTGAGTTTCAAAATTATCGAAGGTTGTTTATATTTTCAACCCCTATATCTCACTCCCAGAGGGTTTCAATTTTTTTAACTATTTTTCCCTTAAAGACCTTTGCACAATAAGTACATTTGCAGAGCTTCAGAATTTTGGCCAGAAATTGGATTCTGGCCCACTGTATAATAATGGTCCCGCCAACGGAGCGCTAAAATGACCAAAATCTTTAATTTGAGTGCTAATGAATGGATTGTGTAATGAATAATGTACTACATTTTTTGCACATTTTCAATGTAAAAATTATATTGAATGGTATAGCTATAATAGGTTTCATACTTTTTTATAATAATATACAAAAACCACGCTAATTTTTCGAATTTTTATATATTTTTTAATGTGTAAAAAATGTAGTACTTTGTCATGAAAATTGTCTGTAACTCCGAAAAATTAGCAAGTTACAAACAAATTTTAAGAGACAAAATACGTTTAAGTGGCCTCAATACATACGTCTGAATTTTTCTAAATGTTTAGATTACATATTTTGAAAGCGCTACAATTTTAAAGAGGCGGTTAATTTTCCATGTTTTTCCGGAAATACTCGGTGAAAACGCACTGTATAGAAAAGTTGCAATTAAAAAAAGTCATGTATTTCGATAACACATTCACTTGAATTTTTTCAGATTTTTTTTTCTAATTTTACATTTCCCCTCCCCCACTTTTCGGAATTTTCGAGTGGCCATATCTCGAAAAATAAGGATTTTTCGAAAAAATTCACGGGAATAAAAATATTTTATTTTGGGCCAAAAGTGGTAGATATATTGTTTTTTTTAATATTTTGGACCTAAAACTATAAGTTACGGAACCCGTGAAAAAAGGGGTGTTTTCTACCCTTCCGATGATTTCCTACTCTAATAGTTTTTTAATTTTTTCATTAACGTCATTATAAACACATTGCACACGGTTTCATCAAAATCCAATCATGTTTAAAAATGAATTATTATCTGTTTGCTTATAATTGTATTGAAACATATTCCTTATAGGATTTTGCAAACAGAGAATGAGAATTGTCAAATAAGAAATTAGACAAATTCATTTTAGAATTTTAATTTGCTAGCATAACCAGAATTCAGGTTATCGAAAGAATACAAAGATTTCATTAATATTTTTACACAAAGTTAGTTATAGATAGTTATTTTCTCTGCTGTTTGCAAAATCCTATAAAGAAAACCCAATCATTAGCACCACCACTCAAATTAGAGGTGAGCCACCTAGAGGAAAGTCTATCTATTGTCAATTGAAAAATCATAAAAAGAGACAAAGAAATTACACATAGTCGAAGCAATGTCATGAGCGTCCGAAAATTTATAGAATTATTTTTTAATTTTTAAAATAAAGTGAATATTTTTTTATGCTAATTGATAGGCATGATTTAAATTATTTATATAATTTAAATTACTTATATAAGAAGCAACTCCATAGATGATTCAATAAAAGTAAATAGATATCATGTTTTAACCCACGGCTGTGCTATAGACAAATCTACGGACAAAGCAAGAGCAGGCAATTGGTTTATAAGGTAAACAATTGACTACTTCCGTTTGAAGTCGACTACCACAAACGCACAACATATCTGGTTGACTATATTCGTATACGGGTATAATTTGTAATATTCAAGCACGGTTACGGTGTTATTCTGTCGCATACAGGCATTGTAATTATTTATCCTGGTAGCGACGCTTTAGATTGAATTTCCCAATTGAGAATAGCAATACTATAATCTATAGTAATCTTTTTGCAAGCATCAGTAAGTAAAAACTCGTATTACATACAGGGCATTAGAGATATGACTGCCTTAATTGAAATAGAAGATAATATAGACTAACGGATACCAAAAGCTCAATACAGTAGTTCTGTAATTTAGTGTATGAGAGATATAGTTTAAAATTATGTTATACTTGACAACAACGTAATCTAATAATCGTGAATAATACTAAATGTGCACAACCCGCAAGTTGGTTTTTCTAATAAGTGTCATATCTCTAATATTAGTTTAATGGTTTCTCACGTGATGTTCTCGAAAACTGTAATCCTAGAAATAAAAGTTTCAAATAAAAAAGTTGCCTCCATCCTCATATTATATGCACTGCTGATTTTACGAAAAATTTTATTAATTTAAAACAGAATTGAACAGGGTCAGTATGGGAATGCCATCAAGCACTTGTGGGCGCCTCCAGCATGAACAGTGTCATTCTATGCTGGGTCAAAGGGTATGCACAGTGCAGAGGCAACAGGAAAGCTGACAGTCTGGCTAAGAAGGCAGCCAGTCTAAGTATACTTGGACCTGGCCCTTCTAACATACTGCCGACCTCAGCAGTAATGCTAATGATTAAAGAAAACACCCACAGAAAATTTAAAAAACTGTGGGACGAAACTCATAGTTGTCAGTTGGCCAGGGATCTGCTTAGATACCCCGACAAGGATACAACGATGACCTACCTGGGAATGTCCAGGAAGAACATGAGCTTCGCGACAGGAATTCTTACTGGTCATTGCCAGCTGAGAAAGCACCTTTATAACATGAAGTTAAACGATACACCCCTATGCAGAGGCTGTGAACAAGAAGACGAGACTGTCCAACACGTACTCTGTGAGTGCCCGGCAGTCTCCTCTAGCAGAGAATCCATTTTGGGAGAACGTTGGCCTAGTTTGGCCGACTTGAGGGATATTCCCCTAGGCATCATCACCACCTTCTTCACAAGATTAGGATGGTTGGAGGCCTAGGTGGAATCTTGTATCCCTCGGGAGGACGTACAAGGGGCCCAATGGGGCCTAGGTGCTGCGGTCACTCTTTGTGACTGCCCTCCCACAAACTCCAAACTCCCAAACAGAATTGAACTAGTTTTACTTCCTCTTCTCACCAAAAGAAAGTACTAATTAAATAGGTCAGGCGTCCGGGAGTTCAGGATGTTTTAAATCGGGAGAAACATTTTACTGTTGGAACTAGTTCATTATACTCTTTTTTTAAACATACTAATTTTTCCCCTTCGCCAGCCCAACGGGACATTCCCAATTTTGGAGTCATGTCGCTCTAAGATCATTTTCTTGCCAGTATCTCGGTTTTAAACGATCCTACGAAAGTAAATTCTCTATCGAAAGACACATCAGACATATTTTTACGTAGTATTAATATTCTTGAAGTCAAGCATCGTATCGCATTCACTCTGTATATCGACATTTTCCTACAATTGCACGCTCTCTATAAATATTTAAAACAATTGGTATATACAACCACTATAATTTCATTTAACATTTTACAATATAGCATTTGTCACGTAGATATCGATATGAATATTTAATGAAAGACAATTATGTTTTATAATTTACATACCTACTATTATATTTTTTTTTTCTACTAGTGGATACACAATTATTATTATTGCAAGGCGTATGTTAGTTCGTTTTAGTGATGGGTCGGTCACTTATTTTTACTGAGCCGGACTGAATGTAAGTTCTGCAGCGTGCTGATCTGGAATGTTTTGTGTTGACAAGTAATTTATCCGACATCATTAGGACGCAGAAGGTACAGGTCTCGTAACGCAGCTTGGTATTTTTCTTGCGTAGTAGACTATAGGTGAAGTATTAGTTCACATAGCTCTGCCGCAGTGGTTACATCCGTACAGTCCATAAAAAAGTGTTTTCTTGTTGTGTTTTATGTGATTTGGGTTCTTCCATTCTCTTGTTTCGTTTTATTTTCTGGTGTCTAATTGGAAAATACAATGGATTTTCAAAGCATAGTTCAACATAAAGTTTTGGGCGGCCAGGCCAGAGAAATTGTTAGTTCTGTGTTAAAGTTTATGCAGCAAGAGGCGAATTCGCCATAACTTATTAATAAGAGCAACGTGTGTTCAGGGTACCTACAATTTAAGTTATACTTTTTTATTTACTTAAAGGTTCAAGGACGTGTTGCCACCGCATGCGGTATAATTATTTGCGCTGTAAAATGAGTTGCACGTGAGAGCAAAGACGTGGACAGCGGAGTAAAGAACTCTTTTCAACTCCAAATAAGAAAAGACCAAATAGAATGAGCAATGCGCGATTAGATCATTGCGACCTTTCTATTTTGCGTCGAACAATACATAAATTTCACATAACTGACAAAATGGTACCCACATTGCAGTGAATTTATAAGAAGTTTTGCGATAGTGTTTGATACCAAGGTTCGTAGTCAACATTACGAAAGCATCATAAAAAATGGATTTCGTTGGATAAAAATAAGGAACAACAGGAAAATTTTGATGGAACGATTAGACGTAAGACATCTTCGCGTTGAGTTAAAAAAAAAATGAGAACATATCGAGAGGAAGGGCGAAATATAGTTTATATGAATGAAACTTATATACATTCATCCCACACCCATGAAAAAAGATGGAGCGATCAATCTGATAAAGGACTATTGAAACCAATTTCAAGAGAAAATCGTTTAATTATATTAAATCCCGGAGGTGAAAATGAATTCGTGCCGGGATCATATGCTCACTGGAAATCTACAAATTATTTGACAAATTCTCAGTTGAACACTAGTACTCTCATAGCCCCTTACGACTATGAGAAATAAAGATTCGGACAAATAAGAACGACTTCGTTTGGAGCAAACGTCGGAAATGCAACCACTGGTGACTACCATAAAGAAATTAATTTCTAAAATTATGAAAAGTGATTAAGAACTCAATTATTACGTAATCTACCCCTAAGAAGTGCTATAGTAATAGCTCCCTATCATAACAACCAACAGGCAGACAAATGCCCAAACTTCGTCTTCTACAAAGGAAGAAATGAAAAACTGGCTAAGATCGAAAAATATACCATTTTCGGATAAAATGTTAAAACCGGAAATCTACAATATAGTTAAAATGTATAAACCCAAATTGTTTAAAATAGATGAAATTATAAACAGCATGGGACATGAGGTGTTAAGGTTGCCGAACTACCATCCGGATTTATATCCAATAGAAAACGTGTGGGCAGCAATGAAAGAATATACAGGATCAAGAAATGTTAAATTTAATTTAACGAATAGAACAAAACTGACTGAGGACTTTTGAATAGAATTTATGAAAAGAGAAGCAATGATGGACATTGTAGTAGACGAATTAATTATAAGGAAGAATAGTGACGACAGTTGTAACGAAAGTGAAAATTTCGATGCATGTGATCATGCATCGAGTGACACATCTGGTGATATCTCAGATATAGAACTCATAGAAGAGCTAGACGAAGCCGATAATCGTCCCTGTGCAAGTACGTCAAAAGAAATAATGAAATATTTGTAAATTATATTCATAAAAATTAGTTTTTTAACGTTTTTCTTGGAAGTTGGTTTGCACTAATAAAAACAGTTTTTTGTCTTTTTATATTCTCGCTATAGTTTTTGATGAGAAATCTCGTCTTTCTGACCCTATTTCTTTTCAGGTATATTATGCTATTACAGTTAAATCTATTTAAATTTAAAACAATGTTACCCTAATAAGAAATAAATGCATATTTGGGAGATTATAAACTTTTAAAATATTTTATCAGACATTCAAATAATAAGTGGATTACCTAGAATTTCTCTCTCTATGCATTTTAAAGTGTTGACCATCTACAAAGCATATTTAGTCAATACCAGTCTCATAATTTACTATCCCCAATATAATTTACCTAATATTTATTGCAAATGGGTTTTACAGTTTATTATTTTACTTCTACAAAATTCTTATTACATTATTCTACAGAGAGTTTAAAAATTCTACTTTCAAAAGTTTGTGGCACCGAGTGTACTTCTTTGGAACACGGCGCTCTCCATCTGTGTTCCATATCGGAAGTCTTAAGTCCTCTATTGCGCATTTTGGGTATTAAGTTACGTTGCGGGACCTGTACTACCCAGGTACCCGCATGTACTTGTAGAAAATCTGGACTAAGATGTTCCGTTATTTGTTATTGATGTCAATGACAATCGTGTACAAATGTGGAAGTATATGTAGATCACTTAAATCAAGCTGATGAGCCCAAAGATAAGGTATTAGCTTTTTTGGAATACGATAAACACGAGGAGACTGATAAAGACGATGCACATGATAATGAAACCGACACTCGCAAACTAAAGGCAGTTGGAATACGTGGAAATATCCATACATGGATAACCTCTTGTCTCGTAAATAGAAAATTTTTTGTCTCACTTAACTCTGAATCATCTAATATCGTAGATATGGAAATAGGTGTTGCACAGGATTCTATTATAGGCCCGCTCTATTTCTTATTTTTATAAGCGACCTGCCAGAGTTCATTAAAGATGGGGAAACATTCATGTACGCAGATGACACATCTGTTATAATTCATAGTGACAGCACGAAAGAGTTAGAAACCAAGACAAACAGGATCATTAAGGAATTTGAAGATTGGCGTCATAGAAATTATTTAATTATTAATAAGAATTAAACGGTTTTTTTATATTTCACAAATATAACATCTAATGACATCCTAAAACTAGAGTGTCAACACCAGTCAAGTATCTACTTTAAATTTTGCCCCTCAAATAGATAGCCTATGTTCTAAGCTAGCAAAAACAACATTTGCAATTTTAAATTTAAAGAAAGACGTAAACACTGGAGGTTTAATAACGTGCTACTATTCTCTAGCATATTCCGTAATAAGCTATAACATCAGTATATGGGGACAGTCTGTTGAGGCAAACAAAGTCTTTGTCATGCAGAATCGTTAGGATACTGTTTAATCTGAACTACAGGGAACCATGTAGAGATACATTCAAAACAAAAAAAATTATGACGGTTACATGTATTTATATATTTAAAATTTCCTGTTTTATTCGCAAAAATTTGCATAAATTTAAACTAGAGGTGTTTCAGAATCTCATGAGCCGCGATATGCGCAAAAGGCAAAGTTTAATCTGAGCTATAAGTATGTTTTTGAAGACACTGGAGGCTGCCTTGCTGTATACATAAACAAGAGCTCGGGATAAATTGTAAACAATAAATATAATATTCATAAGAACTGTAACTGAGTCAACAGGACGGATTATGTCTCTGCGCATATGAAGGTCACGGCTCATGAGGTTTTAAAACACCTCTAATAGTGCCGTACATAACTACCACACAAAAAGTAGACCAGAAATTCATATAAGAAGTTTTAACCTCAGCAAGTATAAGAAATCACCCTATTGTGCCGGTAGTTATATATACAATAAACTTCCTTCAAAAATAATTTAATGCATTGACGGTAGAGAAGAAAGGAATTAGAAGTTAACCAAATATACAAGAAGTGGATTAAGTAGGCCGATTGGGGACACCTCTTAAAAAAAGATCGCTCTACCACAAGGTGGTGTGAAACGAGCGCATAATGGTAGTAACCACCGATAGTCGTAGACATTCCCGCCTATAACTTCAATAATATTAATACTAAGAAAAGAGATGCCTGAACTATTTGGATAGAGAATTGACTTATCATTAACTTTGACAATCATCTTTTTTTTTGTAGAATCATTCAGAACCGAGATATTGGCAAAAAAATGATTTTTGAGCGATACTGCCCTAAAATTGGGGGTTCCGGGGGGCCAGAGAGGGGGAAAAATTAGTATGTCTAAAAGAGGCCTATAATGAACTGGTTTCAGGAGTAAAATATTTTTCCCGATTTACCTGACATCTGGCCTATAACTAAAAATCAAAAATAAGATTTTACTTATCTCTCAAAAAGTTACTTAATATGTTCTCCAATAATGACCAAAATGAGTGGATTTACATGATATCCAATATTAACTGGATAGAAAGTTAATTAGTTAATTCATTCTATATCGGTCTACATTTTATACTTCGGTATTTGCGAATTGGTAAATGAGCAACGAATTTAATATTTTGTACTCGTTCAGCTATTTAGTTATAATAGTTTGTCTAACTGTCGTGTACGTGAAAATAATTGCTAATTAATATGTTACGAAAATAATTATTCCTCGTTGGCAATCAGTAACGGATAGCAACAAATGTAAACAATTATATATTCTGTATTCTTTTTGCAATTTCAGGGCGACTGTTATAATGCGAGAAGAAAGTTGCAAATAAGT
Organism: Stenurella melanura; assembly: GCA_963583905.1. NCBI lineage: Eukaryota > Metazoa > Arthropoda > Insecta > Coleoptera > Cerambycidae > Stenurella > Stenurella melanura. Next base: position 204,942,773 of record OY757309.1, read on the forward strand.
ACGTTGTTAAATGCGAATTGCTTGTTTAAGTTGACGGCTCATAATTAGAAAATTACTTGTGTAAATTTCTTGAATAGAGGGCATGCCAAGTTAATATGCTGGTTTACTATTTCAGACGTCCAAATAGCAGTTACGCTTCTCTCGGAGTACTAGAAAAAAAGAAATTTTTTTATAATTCAACTTTTACTTCCAATCCACGTAGTGGATTGAAAGAGTAATCGTAAAAGAAATTTCAAAATATCTTTTTCTTGAAATAGGTTTAGAAACGTCGATATTTTAAATTTGAGCAAAAACAATTTTCTGTCTGTCTGCAACTTTTTTGTCCGCACGGCTTCTCCGGAATGGTTTAAGACATTGACTTGAAATTTTGTACACGTATATATTATAACGAGATCTAGAACTGGATTGTTTTTTTAATATATCCAGTGAAGGGCTGAGGGGTAAATAGGGGGAAATAAGTGAAGTAAGCTGGTCAGCGTACAGAAACTTGAAATTTAATGTATGTACTAGAAGCCAAGGCCTCAAATTTTTTTATAATATTTTCCATCCCCCCACCATTATTAAAGGAGTTGATAAAATAAAATTGAGATATTCACTAGAAATTTGGTATACGTATATGTTATAATGACATCTGGAACTATATTATATTTTGAGATGATTGCGTTGAAGGGTTGGGGGTTAAATAGGCGTAAATAGGGGAAAATAAGTAAAGCAAGCTGGTAAGAGTACAGAAACTTGACATTCGGTGTATGCACTAAAAGCCAAAGCCTCAGATTTTTTTAGAATATTTTTCAACCCCTACTACATTATTAAAGGGGTTGATAAAATAAAATCAAGATATTCACTTGAAATTTGATACACGTATGTATTATAACGACATATGGAAATAGATTATATTTTGAGATGATACCGTTGAAGGGTTGGGGGTTAAATAGGGGTAAAAAGGGGAAAATGAGTAAAGCAAGCTGGTAAGAGTACAGCAACTTGAACTTCGCTGTATGTAGCCAAGGCCTCAGATTTATTTATAATATTTTTCAACCCCCCATCACCCTACTTAGTAGCCGAACGCCACTTTCAACATGAATTTAAAGTAAACATTTGGCGTGGAGTTTTTTTTTTTTTTTTTGGGACGATATGAGCTACCACCTAATTTAAACGGTGCATTATACTTAAATTTTCTACAAACTCAGCTAGACGACTTCTTGGATGAGGTTCCAGTAAATTTAAGAGAAAACATGTTTTTTCCTAGTCGCTGGATAGGCCGTGGAAGTAATATTCCTTGGCCTGCGCACAGTCCCGATTTTAATCCGTTGGATTTTTGCATATGAGGGTACATGAAATCTCTTGTGCATCAAGATTCAATAAATAATCGAGAAGAATTTTTGCAAAGAATTAGAAATGCAACCGAATCGTATTATTATTTAAAATAGGGCGCTCATTTAATAATCGCATCGACAAATGTATCGAAGTAAACGGAAGTCACTTCGAACATTTATTACTAAAGACGGACCTCTCTTTTTATTAATTGTTGTTATTTATTTATTTATTTATTTATTTATTTATTTATTTGTTTTTCATGAAATTAGTATTTAAATAAAAACTATTTCTAATTTTAATTTTACTTCTTTCAAAGTCATTGTTCTTCGTACCTTTTTGCTAGTATTGGAATATAATAAATTTAAAAAATTTGTAAAAAGATAATTTATTTTTATACGCTATATTATCCTGTAAATCAAACAATAAAGGATATTTTATTTAATTCAAATTGGTTGCAACGAATTATTTAAACCGAATATCTCGAAAACAGTTACTCGTAGCGACATTTAGCAGGTGTACCTCTTTTACGAAGAAAACAGGAAAACAGGATTTTTTATTAAAAAAAATAAATAAACGAATAAATTCGCCAAGACATATGAATACAATGAACAGATTTGAATATCTTGCCTTAAGAACCCCCAGTAACCAAATTTTGTTGAAATATTTAAATTTTTAGAAAGAAGAAGAAATTATTTAAAAAAACCAAAACAAAAAAATTATTTTCATACCCTGTTACTCTGTTGATATCAACTTTTGGACTAAGGTAAGTTTGGTTAAATCGTATCATGTTTACGTAAAGAATTCGCCATTGCTCTGTGTACCGTTACTCATGGGACACCCAGTATATTCTCGGAGTAGCTGATATTGATTGTGATGTCAAAAGTTGAAAATTCAAAATGGCGAATTCAATAGGGGCAGCCACAATTGGCAAAGGTTACTAGAATTACACGAAAGGAACATGAATATATGAAGATTCTCTGATAACTACTCGGACATTAAACTTAAAAATTATTTTGATTCAAAAGAAACTACATAAGAGATCATTAGAAAGAGTAAACAAAAAATTAGAAAAGGTATGACTGGCCTGTAGAAACGGTCACCAAAATGAAACACAATTTTTTGATTCTCGGCACATGGAATCTTATTACCTAATACCGGTGTAACAATAAACAAATAATGAAATTAAACGTATTTTTCACTGACTTTGATATCGATATAAGGTAATAATGGTCCAATAATCGGACGATGCGCGATGGGAAATTTTTATTTTTTGAGAACTATTTTTTTGAAAACGCAAACGATTCGGTTCTTTTCAAAAATTGTTTACCTTTATCTGTTCGACTATACTTTAAATTTGTTTATGAAGTGATAGAATTAGTTCAAATCACGCCAACAGAAATGTATATTGAATCGTGTACAAGAAAAGCGTAAATGAACTTTGAGTGCGCCAAACATGAGCGGCTTTTAAACTAAAAGTGGAATTAAACTCATCCTGTTCGGTACTAGAACAAACCTCTAAATGTAATCAATTATTTAAGTTTAATTAACAGCATAACGTGCATACGCTAACTTCGTTTAAGATGTAAATTAGTATCGTGCAATTTTTAAGTTGCGATTGAATATTAAAGAGTATTTATTGCTCCATCGAGTAGGTAAATATAATTAGTGACGTCAAAAATGTCCAGATAAATTCGATATTAAATGCGTGAGCGGCATATAAATCACTTTTCATAAGATAATGTGTCAGGATAATTAGGAAAAATTGAAATTGGAATATTGCAATTAGACTATGAATATGTCAATGTGGTATAGGTAACATTTGGTACTAACACATTGGTTGCGAATGAGTCTCATACATGAAATACTTCAGTAAGCAACATGAAGACAATTAATGGGCTTGTTCCATGATATTCTTTTTATATGGTTTTTATACTTTTTCATATAGTACTCGATATTCTCATTATACACTTAAAATTTCGTATTATTAACTTTTTCCGTTCTTGAGATATAAGGAGTTGAAATTGGTAATAGTTGCAAAAACCGAGCGTTCATATGTGACGTCACTATACGTAAGTGACGTAAGAAAAATGGCTTTCTGGGACCTTTCAAATTTAACCTGAAAAGTCGAAAAACATGGAATTTTTAAACGCTGGTGACTAAATAAATACGTCGAGTGAAAGTTCGTTCTATGTCTCTAAGGAAAGGAGAAGGTCGGCGATCAATTCTAATCGTAAATTGCATGGTCAAAATCGAAAATTCGTCCCGGCAGGAGCGATAAAAAATTGTAATTATTTGACATTCCACCAAATTTTACTCCCCTACTGTCAGGTAGTAAACAAAACAAACAATACTTTGAAAACACTTATAATTATAACAAATAAGGAGCATCAAGTCTATTGAGATCGCCGAGTCTACGCGTATAGTGACGTAGCGCTTGGCCACGCCCCATTTTCGCGAGATGGAGATTTGTAGTAGTTTTTAAGATACTAAACGTGCGAATAAGATTCTAATTTTTTGCAGATCCATTAATTTATACTTGCACTTTCGATTTATGAAATAAAAAAAAATGCTGAACAAGCTCATTGTGACATATGTAGACTTGAAAGAGAGTTTTGTTTGATAACTCTAATTTTGCCGAAACTTTCGAATATTTATAAACAACATGTTTTTTTTCTCACCTCCAGATTTGTTGCAAATCCTAAAAAAACGATCTTCAAAGGGTCTGCCCCGTTAAGAATGGCAAAATTCTCCCCCTCTCGGAATTCAAAATAAACTTGATATATTGGTTATGGGGGTAAAAAATAAGGTAGTCACAACCCATATGACCCCAGCCCCCCTCCCCACCCCCACAGGGTTAAAGAAGGAGTTATTTTAGTTTCTATTTTTTTCTCAGGCTGTGTTTACGCGAAAATTCGGAAAGAAATCATGAAGGTAGTTGACTGTATTACCCATTTTTTGAATTTTTTTTAGGTCACTTAGGGTCACTAACCAACCCCATTAAAAAATTCTAATATGTTAAAAATTGAATTTTCGGCTAAAAAACGCAGGTGTAACATGACATTTTTTTATCATTTTGTTCTAACTATTGAATGCTACCTTCTAGAATATATTTTAAATAGTTTGATTTGGTGCGCCATACTTAAAAATTCATTTTTTAAGGTTTTTTTAATTTGAAAGGGGTTGAAGATAGCAAGAAACTCAAATAACATTTTTAGTAGATTCTTTCTAGGAGAACAATATGTTTTTTTATTTTTATTCCAAGCATAAATACTCACAAAGTTATGATCATATTTTTCTTCAGAATTTTCGGGCCAATTTAACTACTTTTAAGCTGTTTTTCAATTTAACAAGAGGTTAATATCAGCGTAAAAACTCATAGGATATTTTTTGTAGCTTTTTTTAAGACGAAGTGCAAACTTTGATCAACAATCAACAATAACCCCTAATACTCAAACTTCATCAGAAGACACACTGTCACAGCACATCAGTGATCTCTCTATTTATGAATCTCCTGGATTAAAGGAACCCTTACAAACAGTATTGATGCAGTTTAAATGAGTATTATTTACTCACAAATTATATTTCATTTGTCGATCAAAAAATAATCTACGAGACGTTCCATTTGAGGCTAGGATTCAACAGTATAATCTCAAGTATGTAAAATTCTGAAAATCGAAACGTACTCAAAGCGTTAATAATATTTTTATTTAAGTTGAGATTAGGTAATTCAGATAATGGAAGTAAGCGAAAAGGTTATCAACAATTCAATTCATTCTGTCTTAAATGGTTTTATAAAAGATATTCTTGCAGTACACTTTGGCTTCGATGCTAAATCAAAAGAATTTCTTCCTAACGAAACTGCTGCAATAGCTAGGCTTTTACATGACATCGTAATAAATTAGTTGCTATATGTGATAGTACATATCTAACAAATGAGAAAAGTAGCAATAATCTATATAAATGGAAATCATATTCTGGACAAAAAAAAATGTCTCTATGTAAGCCATTCACCATATGTACGATAAATGGATATATGATCGACGGTCCAGGAGGATTTAACGGAACTTGTAATGATAGGAACGTTTAAGACAGGTATTAAAAGATCCAACACGCATTACTAATATCTTGAAACCTGCAGATATATTCACTCTCGATCGTGGTTTTTAAGATGTAGTAGATTTTTTAGAGCAAAACAGGTATCAACTTTTAAGGACTTCACTGAAAGGAAAAAGGAATCAACTCATGACAAAATAGTGTAATAAATCTCGATTTGTAACAAAACTTCGGTGGGTTATTGGATCGATTCACGGAATTGCAGGACAAAAGTATAGATTACTGCATAATAATTTCACAACAGTCAGTTGTCTCTTGCTGGGAATTTTTGTAAAATCACTTTTTTTTTTTAATAAATGAATTTGGTAAGCGTTTGGTTATGGGAGACGAAAAAGTAGACTTAATTGTAGAAAGAATGAAATCAACTAATGTTGAAAGTAATTCCTTGGTTGAACTCGTTTCCTCTCACAATTATGATAAAAAAAGTGTTCCATTTCAAATCATTTCATCAACTGAGCTTCTCGTCCTCCCAGAATGGACATTAGAAGAACTTGAGGTATTTTTCATTGGATTTTATCAGCTTTCGCAAACGATTTCATATCTAGGAGAAAGGCCTGAAGATAATGGCACTCTCATTTCAAAATACTTAAAGGAACACCTGATATTGTCATGTTTGAACTTAAATCGCGACAAATAAACTCCAGCATGCATAAATGTTATGTTAAGTACAGTAAAGAATCGGTATAGAAGCCATTGAAGGTTATTGCTGCAAATGTGCAAATGGTTTATGGACAGTTGGTAGTTGCTCACATGTAACAAGTTTAGTGAATTATTTTTCATATTAATTATTAAACCCTCAGAAGTATTATTTAATATTTTTTATTTAGATAATGCGTGTCCAGTTATAGACGAGAACAGTGATGAGGATTAGATAAATTAAGGATAGGACATGTTTAATGATTTTTTAAATAATAGTTATATTAATATATATTAATAAAAGTAATTTTGTTAATGAGCAACATGCATGAATTTTAGAAATGCAATAATTTATTATTTTTTCGTTATATATGTTATATAAGTTGAGAAAGTAATGAAGAAAAGGTATAAAAAAAATGTGTAGCCTAAATAAACGACTTTGAAATTCAAAATTTTATGGGAACATATCCACGTGACTGAAAACACCACGCTATTGGTCTGACGTCATTCGGCATAATGTCTAATGGTCGTCTATCTGCCAAGGGGTTAAATCGTAAATTGTTTTGTGTTTTGTAAATGTGTATTGATATTTTCATAAAAGAAATCATTCATTTATTTATTTATTTTAATTATTAAGTGGTAAAAATAACGGACAGTGGGTTTTTACGGGGCCAGAGTGACAATTTGCCCGTTGTTGATGTGTTTATGACAAACTTTTTTGCTACTAATACTAATTTTATTAGTGCAGAAACTGGAGGTACTAAAGCAACAAGGTATGTGTCATTCATTATTCTAAACATTAATTCAATTGTGCCCATTTTTATCCTTTTACTGTAGTTAAATATAACAAATTATTTATGTACCTAACCTCAAAATAGGTAAACAAGGCAATGTTTTAATGTTATATTAATTCATATTTTTCATCTTAGAATGCTTTACTTTTTTATATAATAAATACCTCCCGTCACTTACTAAGTACGTACTTTTAGGTAGGTACATTAATAGTAAAAATAACTGTTGACATACATAGGTATATATAAATATATAACTGGATAATACCTATGTAGAACGTCGAGAAGTTACATTATTCTCACCGTTCTTATACATTTATACATTTTAATTCAAGGCTATTAACAGAAGTTAGTAAACTTTTGTATTCCTATAAATAGGAAAGTGACCAAATTCACCATGATATGTAAACAAATTATCACAATAATATTAGGGTTAGGTACATATTTTCATATTATTATAAAATAATTAGTTTTAATGGGTAAATTTACATCAAAATGATCCTGGCAGCAATATAATCTTGAGGATGACGATAATTCTGCGTTTCGGTCGTCTGGTCTCATAGCTCTGCACCATTTCTTCCTAACTTTATCGTGTCTAGGCACATTAAAAAATAACTTTCCTGGAGTTTTTATTGTAGTATTTGTAATTTTGGGCACAATACAATATTTATAGCTACTTTTCTTTGTATTTTCCATAACACAACATAAATAATGTGTACACATTCGCAATCACAATACGTTTTCCGTCGGTGCGATGTGCCCGATGACGTCACACACAAGTAGCGCGGAAACTTCTCCATTTAAACGCAGTTAAATTGACAGCTGCAGTAAATAATTTTTTTAACCTTTAATTAGAACATAAAACAAAAATAAAATGCTGGAAAAATAATGTTTTTTAGTGATCTATTCATCTGTGATGTTTAAAAAAATTATGCATTTTGCTCATTACATTATTTATAGTATATTATTTAACGCGCGATAATGTAAGTAACTCACGCAGATGAAGTTTGCTGTAAATCATCATGTTATTACCATTATCGCAAGTTGGATACTATACTTTATCTACAATTATAACAGTAAATATTAATATAATGGTTTGACAACGTCCAAACTAACCTCTCAAATCCCCTTCCTCCCTTCAATAATGATGGACCATTCTATTTGATTTTGCGAATTACATCGATTGATCAAGTTTGACATGAAGTTAAAGGTGATTTGTCTAATAAGAAACCACTAGAAACTAATAATAAATCACGCTATTTGTTTATGGATACTATTAGATGTTCAAAAGTAGTTGATTAATTCATATATTGTTATGTATTACACCCCTTTGAAACTGGAGATGATACGTCTATGCCTAATAGTGAGTCACTGGAAACTTGTAGAAAGAGATAGATTTTTCTAGAGTGTGATGGGAGAAGATTCTTGATTGATCTAGAGGCAATTTCAGAGTACATAAGGCGCGATTACCAGCGCAGAAGAGGAAGTTTACTAAAGTGAAGTTTTATAAAAGTGAAGAAGTCGAAGTTGAAGTTGTAAAGGTTATTTTGAAGTATTGTATAGTCAGTAAATTATTAAATAAAGTGTTAGTGGTTTACCCCTTGTTAAAATTATTTAGAATCCACAGATTCATACAGGGTGTTTCCTAAGAGGTGGAAATACGTAACAATATAATCTAATACGAGTAGATAAATGTTATATACCAGTATTTTCAATATTAAAATTTATTTGATTAGCGATCAATAATTAATGTTTATCGACATAATTTTAACACATTTACTGTAAAAAAATTGAATTAGAAATAAAAGTATTTGTTTAAAAAATGCCACGAAAAATGTCGTATGAATTTTTTCACTAACCCCAACCTATTGTTATATTGAAAACACAGTTTAAAAATAGTCAAATTGGCCCGAAAATTTTAAAAATAAATTTCAATGGTCATAACTTTGACAGTATTTATGCTAAGAATAAAAAAAATCTACAAAAAATGATATTTGAGTTTTTTGCTACCTTCAACCCCTTTCTTATAAAATTCAAAAAAACCTTAAAAATACCTTTAAAAAATCGGTAAAGTTATTTACACAGAACTTCCCTCGTTATTTGTGCATGGCAGTCACTCTAAAAAATTATTAATTACGAAATGACATTGAGAATACAGATCGGAATATACTTATTGCTATTATTACAAAAAAACCTGATAACTTTTGGTCAAAAAAATGTACAGAGTGCTCATCCAACAGCAAAAGTTCAATACTAAATAACAGGTGCCAGATATGGAAGGCTTGCGCAAATACCTTTACAAATGTCCACCATGACTGAATTATTTCTTGGGATGCCATTATTCAATAAAAGTATATAATAGGTGGATATGCCAAATATTATTGCCATCTGTCACATTTTCAATTCCACATTCACGTAGTGGAGTGGAAGTATAGTGGTGGCTAAAAAATATAAAAAATGTTCAAAACTTTTTTTTGAATAGGTTCAGAATGTCACGAAACGCGAAAATTTTAAATTTGGGCAAAAAAAAATTTTTCGCTCCATTCCAGTGTTAAATTTTTTTCCAAAATGGTGAAAGGATGTGGCAATTTTTTTTTTCCGAAATAGGTTTAAATGTCATGAAACGTGGAAATTTTAAATTTGAAAAAAAAAAAATATTTCGTCTATTCTATAATAGTAATAAATAGATTACCTAAACATGTTTTCAAATTTTTTTTAAAAATTTTCAAAAACATTTTTAAATTTGTTTGAATAATTTTAGAATGCCATGGAAACGTGGAAATTTTAAAACTGAACAAAGAAAAAAGATTCCATCTATTTTAGTGGTAAATTTTTTTTCGAAATTTTTTAAAAATTTTCAATTTTTCAATTTTTTTTTTAATAGATTTAGAGCGCTATGAAACGTGGAAATTTAAATTAAAAAAAAAAAAAATCCATCTATTTTAGTGGTAAAATTTTTTTTAAAAATGTTGGTAAAAAGTTTTCAAACATTTTTTTCTTTTAAATAGGTTTAGAATGCCATGAAACGTGGAAATTTTAAATTTGAACAAAGAAAAAAATTTTTTTTAGTGCTAAAATTTTTTTGAAAAATGGTGAAAAAAATTTTCAAAATTTTTTTTTTTTCAGAAATAGGTTTAGCGTGTCATGAAACGTGTAAATTTTAAATTTGAGCAAAAAAAATTTTTTTTCATGGTAAAAATTTTTTCAAAAATTTTTTTTCCCGAAATAGGACTAGCGCGTCATGAAACGTGGAAATTTTAAATTTGAGCGAAAAAAAATTTTTTTCACTATTTATTCCGTTTAGACGGTCAACCCTGTATATTTTCCAGTGAAATTTCTACCATTTCTGCGCTGACAGTAGCGTCAACTACCTACCAAATTTGACTGCTCTCCGTCAAGTAGTTTTTTAGTAAATGCACCAACAGACAGACAGACAGACAGACAGACCGACAGACAGACAGACTGACGGAATTGAAAAACCTATATTTTCGTAATCTCCGTATTCTGAAACGTCAGAATCCGTAAAAATCTCGGAGGGTGATTTTTTCTCGAATACAATACTTCCCTTCGGTATGCGAGGGAAGTAAAATGAATGTTTACGCATGGCGCACCAAATCAAGCCATTTAAAATATATTCTAGAATGTAGCATTTAATAGGTAGAACAAAATGACAAAAAAGAATTTCGTATTACACCTGGTTTTTTGGCCGAAAATTCTGTTTTTAACATTTTAAAAAAATTTTAATGGTGTGACCTTAAGTAACCTTGAAACAAATTCCATGAACAGGTAATATAGTCGGCAATCTTCATGATTTTTTTCCGAATTTTCGCGTACACAGCCTGAGGCAAAAAATAAAAACGAAAATAACCACTTTTTTAACTCTGTGGGAGTGGGGAGGGGGGTTGGGGTTGTCATATGGGCGATGACTATCTTATTTTTTTACCCCCGATACCAATATATCAGGTTTATTTGGAATTGTGAGAGGGGGGGGGGCATTTTGTCGTTCTTAATGTGGGAGACCTAAACAGCAAGTTCGGCCAATTATAACACGTGCCTCCGAGACCATGAAGTCTCCCATGTATTTCTTAAGGGTAAAAGACATTCGCATATAGCGATAGAATCGTTAAAGATGTAGTGAAATAAGAATCGCACACAAGTACCTTCCTCAGAATTGTCAATAAAATACAAATTAATAATTTCTTTCCAATTTAAACGTCGATAGACGATTGTTTTTGATATCATTTCCTCTTGTTATTATTGCCGAAAGTACATTAAACCGAATGGTGTTATATTGAAATCATCAGTGTTATACAAACTATGGTAAAATTTAAGGAATATTGAACTTTGAGACTTAATTATTGTCTTTCTAAAAAGAGTACATAGGTGACATTGGTCGATGTATCGAAATATCATCACGAAAACAAAAATAAATTGATTTAGCTTAATAACTTCTAAAAATCATATGAGAATTGTGCTATAGTTTCTACGAAACAAAAGTAGATAATGAATTGAACCGAAGATATTATAAAACTTTCCAAAAAGTTATGTTTTGTTATATTTGATAAAAACATTTCTTTAATTCACAGCATATGTGGAAGTATTCGTCTTACTACGCAGTAATTAGATACTATATCTTTAAGCTTTAAACATATAGCTTTACATTTCCCTTTGTTACTAATACTACTATTTGCAAAATGATTTCCTTCTTAGTATTTTTTTTTACTTTATTTAATTTCAGTTCCTCTCTAATAATTATTAGATCTCTTTCTACATATCCCCAGTGCATTCACAAAAAAAAAATTGTGGGGCTAAATCTGAGTGTGCGAGAGGCCATACTATTGTGTTATTTATGCCTATCTGCGCACTGAATAACATTGACCATCTTAGTGCAATTGCATGGTGTTTCATGATCTGCCAATCGACAAGGCTTTAGTACAGAATAATATAATAAACAACATAATTTTTGGGACAACTTTCTACAACGATACATCACATTCAAACATAAGTGAAATAATCGGGTGCCTATTTTGTGTATTAACTAGGTACTGCTAGTAATATATGTGTATGTATGTGTATACATGTGTAATATCCATTATCTATTTTTCCCTACACCTTTAAGTAGGTTTCTTTGTTGCCACATTATAAGTATATTGACATCACCTATTTTAATTATTGTGATAATAGTGGGAAATAAATGTTTACTTCTGTTAAAATAGGATTTTTTTCGTGATAAGTTTTTTCATGTAGAGAGAAAAATGTGGGTTGTGTAAATATCTATCGATCTATTTAAACTAGATGTCAAAATAAAGCGAATAACATAAAAATACCCATTTAATTTTTAACAACATATCTTAACTCATATCAACTATTCAATTTTATTTATTGACCTGATAATAAATAAATACATCGAGCACTACTATTCTCAAAAATATCTAAAGAACGCGATTACAAATGCGATTACAAACAGATTTTGTTTCTTAAGCTCAGTGGCGCACAGTGGCGCAGTACTAAGGCGTTGGGCTTGCGACCACGGAGTCCCGGTTCGAATCCTGGCCAGGGTATGAATATTTAGTGGCGCTTTTCATATGTTACCGAGACGGTAGCAGTGAGCTATAACTGGTTGAGTGGTAGAAGAGGAATAGCTGAGCTCCGCCAGGACGTTAATATAAATAAGGCCATTAAAAAAAAGTATTAGAAACTACTCCGAGATTTATTACATTCAGATCGCGGTTTGGTGTAACCAGGTTTGTACATTACAAGCGGATTACATTTACTAAAACAAGTATAACAGTAGTCTTATGTTTAATGAAAATGATTAAAACCATTTTGCTAACAAACAAAACAGAGCTAACTGGAAAGTAATAATTAAAAAGGGAAAGATAATTTTATTCCAAAATAATATTCAATTTAAAAACAATTTTCCAGTTACAACCAATGAATATGAATCGAGAAGCCTTCAGGAACTTCAATGTAAGTGATAAAGGTACGTTACAGTGAAAAATATCTGAATTATATTAAAATTTTATAATCTGATGACGCTATAAGCATACTCTTATATTAAATGGAGCGAAGAACTTGGAAATACTAAGTAAATATAATTATATGATAAAATCCCGAATGCTATTCAATTTGTAAGATTATCATATACTGGTAATGTGCCTATCTAACAAACTAAGACACATAAAATAAACAAAAAAGTACAAAGGTAATATACCAGATTATTACTAACAGGGATTCAATTTAAAAATTTTCCAAATGTACAAAAATGGACACCTATATTTGCTAGTAAATTATTAGGATTATCTAATGTGAATTATGCAACAGAACAATGAATATTTGAATATTATCATCATACAATAAATCATTATATCATGTATTGAATCTAGAGACTCTAAAATTGAAAAATTATGGAATTTTTGTAGTCTATTTTATTGCTGATAAAATTATAATCGAATTTTTGTATATTTCTAAGATACTATTCCTTAAGTACCAACTGACGTCTTTATTCGTATGAATAATTGGTTTACAAACTCAGTCGATGATGTATAGTGAAAATAAATATAATGAATTCGAAAATCATAATTATTATATTATATTATACCTGAATTTGTATGGTAATTACTGAAAAGTAAACACCAGTCTACAATGTCTACATGGGGTCCAATATTTACATTAAGTGATTTTGAACGTAAACAAAGTGTTATTGTTGACAACGTAAAACAATCAGTGCCCGCCCGACTGTAATTTTAAATTAAATTGCAAAAAGAATATCATGTGTAAAATATTTACAGGTGTAACTAGAAATGCAATGTGTCCAGTAGTGAATGCCACGAAATTCAGGGCGCTAATTCTGAATTAAAAAATAAGGGAAAAAGTTCATTTGGACAACGGTCCAAAAATCTTCTTTCTAAGAAGGCTGAACCCCTCTGACGCCATTCTTATTTCAAATTCGAGTTAATATCTTTGAATCCGTTCGAACAGCAGGGATGAGATTTGATACTCGGACTATCCTTAAGGATGTTCTAACCCAAATATATTTAACAGCGGGGATCAGTTTTACTCATAGACTAGGAAAGATGGGGACTCGGAACAGCGATTATTCGCCACGCAGACAAGTTGTGACCAAAATTGATGTAGACACCATTGTGCTGGTGGCAAACAAACCGTAGACAGCAGAGTGAAATTTTGCAAAATACAAATGACTGAGAAGTGATTTAGTATGTCTTATATAATATACATAATTATATCATGTTCAACATACCGCTGTAAAAGTCGCAGTTAAAAGAAAATGGAGGGAGTAACGTTCCACAGATACTAAAAGATACTGTTATGTATTACACCCCCTTGAAACTGGAGATTGATACGCCTATGCCTAACACTGGACTGGGAACTTGTAGAAAGAGATAGAGTTTTCTAGGCTGTAGTAGAAGAAGATTCTTGATTGGTTCTGGATGGATCTAGAGGCAGTTTCAGAGTATATAAGGCGCGATTACCGGCGCAGAGGAAGAAGTTAAATATTATTTTGGTTAACTTTATATTCTTTAAGATAGACTCACTTAATTGTGGGGATTGATTATATCGACGTAGTCTTGTGTTTACATTAGCCCACACCATTTCAATGGGGTTGAAAATGCAATAATATGGAGACAGACGTAAAATAGTATGATCGTGTGCTTCAAAAATTTTTTCAACGGCATATTCCTTTTTAAAATTTTGCTTTCCAATCAGTTGTAATAAAGTCTTTTTTGTGTTTTTTTCTGGTATTTCCAAGCCCTTCATAAATTCAATATCGCCTTTTCTTGTGTTGGTGTTCGGAATTTTTGTGCGTTGCCGCGAATGGTATGACGCATTGTACACAACAATTACAGAATTTGGTGGGATATTTGGTAACAGCTGTTCCTTTGCCCACTTCTCAAAGAATTCGGCTGTCATATCCTCGTGGTAGTCGGCAGAGGATTGCTTGATATTTTTAGCAGACAACAACAACGCATTTGGAATAAAACCGTTTTTAATTCCAGCATGTAGAATTTTCCACTGGAATATGGAGCACTTAAATTACACTTTTTGGTGTTACCTACCCAACCATACTGAACTACATCATGGGTGTCACACCATGTTTCGCCAAGATAAATTATATCTCTATTTGCATATCTTTACACAGGTACTCGTGTCGATGATCAACGATGCGTGCTGATTCCATAACTACCATTCATTTGTACCTAAAACCGCAATCGAGCAAAACGCTTCACAAAGTATCTAATGATTTATAGTTATAATCTGGATAGTCACGTAACTTATCCCTAATCATTTCTAATGTGGGCACCTTCTGTTCATTGTAAAAGTCATACACAAATCGACGAATGACGTCTTTGGATGCGCTATCAAGTTTTTTAAGTTTTTGTCTAACTCTTTTCCGTTTAATAGAATGATCAACCACATCCCCGGCTCTAATAACCCTATAAATTATTGTAGTACGGCTAAATTTGGTTAGTTCACACATCTTCTTCACAATTTGATTATATGAAGAATCAATATTTGCGCCACATTCAAAATAACCCTTTGAGTTTGAAAGTATAAGTCTTTATTTTCAAATTCCGCTTGTATAGGCTCTGTATCAAAATCGTCCTGTTTCATTGTCACTATTATAGGAAGGTCTCCAAAATGCCATTTTAAACAATTAATTACAAAATATCACTCCAACGCAGTAAAAAACCTAATAATTTGTTCAAATATTCACTACAATTACGTAATTTATAACGCTGCCTGGCTGTACTGCACTGCCTCGTACAGATCATTCAATACAAATAGTTCATACGTATTTTTACTTCCACATCCACGTAGTGGATTGGAAGTATACTAATCGTAAAAAAATTTCAAAGATATTTTAGAATGTCATGAAACGTCGAGATTTTAAGTTTGAGCGAAAAAATTTCTGTCTGTCTGTCGGTCTGTCAATAATTTTTTTGACCGCACGTTTCCTCCGAAACGGCTTGAGATATTGACTTGAAATTTTGTACACGCATATATTATAACGAGATCTGGAACTGGATTGTTTTTCGAACATATCCGGTGAAGGGTTGGGGGGTAAATAAGGGGAAATAGGGGGAAATAAGTAAAGCAAGTACAGAAACTTGAAATTAGGTGTATGTAATAGAAGTCAAGGTCTCAAAATTTTATGTAATATTTTCCATCCCCCCGCCACCCCCCCACTCCATTATTAAAGGGGTTGATAAAATAAACTAGAGATATTCACTTGAAATTTGGTATACGTATATATTTTAATGACATCAGGAACTAGATTATATTTTGGTATTATCCCATTGGAGGGTTGGGGGGTAAATAGGGGTAAATAAGGGAAAATAAGTAAAGCAAGTTGGTAAGAGTATGGAAACTTGAATCGGTGTATGTACTAGAAGCTAAGGCCTCAGATTTTTTTATCATATTTTTCAACCCTCCACCACCCCCTACTCCATTATTAAAGGGGTTGTTAAAACAAAATTGAGATACTCACTTGAAATTGAGTACACGTATGTATTATAACGACACCTGGAACTAGATTATATTTTGAGATGATTCCGTTGAAGGGTTGGGGGTTAAATAGGGGTAAGTAAGGGAAAATAAGTAAAGCAAGCTGGTAAGAGTACAGAAACTAGAAGCCAAGGCCTCAAAAATTTTTAAAATATTTTCTTGAGAACATTTTTGTCTCAATAATAGTTTTTTGTAAACATTTCAACCAGAATTATACATTTTACAAATGCGTAATAATACTTCCCCTTTCACCAATTATTTTGTCGAATTTGGAACACGTCAGTAAAATCAATGTATCACAAGGGTGGGAGCAAAGTTTAAGAAATACACCTATAAACGTCACAGCCTAAGTTATAAATGAAACATGTTTTCTAAATAGCTAAAACGAAAGTTACTCGATGACGACAGCACAGGATAACGAATTCGCTGAAGCGGTACAAATTTTTATTACTTCAGTTTGACTGAGTCACATAATGTCCGTAAAAGATTATATCCTAATGCAGTTTATGTTATAGGTCATCAAAATCATTTGCGGAGCAGAATTGCATTTTATACTTAACCTACACTAAAATCTTCACTGGCCAACCCAGGAAAACAAAGTGTTTTAAATGTTCAAAAGCTTAGTTTAATGTTTGGAAAACGCACATATCTTAGCTTAGTTCGTGTGTCTACCATCTACTAGTACTTCCATATCAACGTAGTGGACTGGAAGTATTATAATAATCGTAAAAAAAAAATTACAATTTTTTTTTTCTTAAAATAGGTTTAGAATGTGATGAAACGTCGAGATTTTAGAACTGAGCGAAAAAAATTTCTGTCTGTCTGTCGGTTTGTCTGTCTGTAATTTTTTTTTGTCCGCACGTTTTCTCCGGAACGGTTTAAGATAATGACTTGAAATTTTGTACACGTATATACTATAACGAGATCTGGAACCGGATTGTTTTTTGAAGATATCCGGTGAAGGGTTGGGGGGTAAATAGGGGTAAATATGGGGAAATATGCAAAGCAAGCTGGTAAGAGTACAGAAACTTGGAATTTGCTGTATGTACTACAAGCCAAGGTCTCAGATTTTTTTATAATATTTCTCAACCCCCCCACCACCCCTAGTCGATTATTAAAGGGGTTGATAAAATAAAATTGAGATGCTCATTTAAAATTTGGTACACGTATGTTATAAAGACATCTGGAACTGGATTATATTTTGAGATGATTCCGTTGAAGGGTTGGGGGTTAAATAGGGGTAAATAGGGGAAAATAAGTAAAGCAAACTGGTACGAATACAGAAACTTAAAATTCGTTATATACTAGAAAGCAAAGCCTCAGATTTTTTATAATATTTTTCAACCCCCTACCACCACTACTCCATTATTAAAGGGGTTGATGAAATAAAATTGAGATATTCCTTTGAAATTTGGTACACGTATATACTACAACGACATCTGGAATTAGATTATATTTTGAGATGATTCCAGTGAAGGGTTGGGGGCTAAATAGGGGTACATAGGGGAAAATAAGTAAAGCAAGCTGGTAAGGGTACAGAAACTTGAAATTCGGTGTATGTACTAGAAGCAAAGGTCTCAGATTATTTATAATATTTTTCAACCCCCACCGCCCCCACTCCATAATTAAAGGCGTTGACAAAATAAAATTGAAATATTTACTTGAAATTTGGTACACGTATGTATTATAATGACACCTGAAACTATATTATTTTGAGAAGCTTCCGTTGAAGGGTTGGGGTTAAATAGGGATAAATAGGGGAAAATAAGTAAAGCAAGCTGGTATGAGTACAGAAACTTGAGATTCGGTGCATGTACTAGAGGCCAAGCCCTCAGATTTTTTTTATAATATTTTTCAACCCCTCACTACCCCTACTCCATTATTAAAGGGGTTGATAAAATAAAATCCAAATATTTACTTCAAATTTGGTACACGTATGTATTATAACGACATCTGGAACCAGATTATATTTTGAGATGAGTCCGTTGAAGGGTTAGGGGATAAATAGTGGTAGATAGGGGAAAATAAGTAAAGCAAGCTGATAAGAGTATAGAAATTTGGGATTTGGTGTATATACTAGGAGCGATGGCCTCAGGTTTTTTTATAATATTTTCCATACCCCCACCACCCCCACTCCCTTATTAAAAGAGTTGATAAATTTAAATTTAGATTTTCACTTGAAATTTGTATAACGATATCTTCAACTAGATTATATTTTGACACGATTGCGTTGAAGAAGTGGGGGTAATTGGTGGTAAATCGGGAAAAATAAGTAAAGCAAGCTGGTAAGAGTACAGAAACTTAAAATTCGGTGTATGTATGTGTATGTAGAAGCCAAGGCCTCAGATTGTTTAGTAATATTTTTCAATCCCCCACCACTCTTGATCCATTATTAAAGGGGTTGATAAAGTGAAATTGAGATATTCACTTGAAATTTGGGACACGTATTTCTTTCTAATATTTTTGGAACACTTCCATCTCCGCTCCATTATTAATGGGTTTGATAACATAAAATTGAGATATTTACTTGAAAGTTAGTACACGTATGTACTGTAATGTCATCTGACTGAGATGACTCCATTGAAGGGATGGGACGTGGTAGGTTGTGAATAGTGAAAAATAAGTAGGGTAAACTAAAAACTTCATTTTTATCGTATATGGAGAAACCAACGCCTCAAACTTCTCTATGACATATGCTCCAAATATTATTAAAATTTTATGTCCAATAATTTTCACATACTTTTTTACATCGCATTCATCTGACGCGGCCATTTTGAAAAAATTAAAAAATTGTTCGTATCTCACTTATTTTTTTGGAATATTTTACATCTGGAAAAACTGTTGCAGTTAGAAATTTATGCTTAATGAGAAACCATCAAAAAAATATAGTAATTCCATTTAAGAAAAGAAAGTTGATGTCACTTCCGGTTCAACCGGTAGTGATATTCTCATTCCTATTAGTTCAAAAGTAGCTTATTATTGTCTAATTTATGTGTACCAAGAACCATTTTTAAATACAAAAACAACCAAAATATTGGGGGTGTACATTGACTCGTGGCCACCCGGTATACTGTGATAAAGTGAATTTCATTTCATTTTAAAATGTTATTGCATTCGACCCTGGCCGAAACTCAACATTAGATTCCAGTGTATGGCGGTACTTTTATATGTTTTTTAGTAATGCGGTTTTATTATATCCTTTAATTAGACGACGCCACAGAAATTGTGAACCATTGCCTTGACAAAATCCCTTTTAACCTAGGTATACTGTGGTAATTCTTGGCATTTACGTCAACATTTAATAAAAGGAAAAGGTAGGCATATATCCAGGATCGCAGTTACGCAGCTTCGGAGTGTAAATCTAGCCATATGTATCTACAAACCTTGAGTTAAATTATACCGAGTCGGAGGTATACGAAAATGTCAAATCATGTTAATACTGAAAAACATTTCGAGAGTTCGGATATCAAAATATCAAATTTAAACTGAACTGTAGTAACATTGCATCACTCTCCATGTGGTGATATAAATATCTTCAAAAGATAACACAACCCCATAAAAGTAAACAAAAGTTTAGACTCAGAAACTAAACCTACCGGTCTTTATGTATTTTGACCTCCTAAATTCAATGTCGCCGTCAGAATTTCATTTTATCGTTGGTTTTTTTTAACTTAGATTTTATCTTAGAAATAGCATTTATAATATTTTATAGTCCAATAAAAAAAAAAAAAAAAAAAATTAAATGCTGATGGCGGTATCGAATTCAGGAGAACAAAATACATAAAGATTGGTAGTTATAGTTTCTAGGGGTGAACTTTTTTCTGTGGGGCTGTGTAACCTATATCAGTCTCTAGTCTCTCCAAATTTTCAGTCTGCAGTATGCTTGTGGATTCGCGATTTTCCAGAACTGAAATTGGATGGAAGAGATCTTTATTGTAGTAGTTGCAATAAAACAATTTCTTGGACATCTAAAACAAACGTTAATATACTAGTACAGGTAATTAAGGCAAAATGTTGTAAAAACCTCGCAAAAATTAATAAATGAATCATCTCTGGGATTTAAGTAGTTAATAACCTGTAGAATGGAATGATGCATTCTTTGCACTTCCAAATTCTGGGAAAATTCAAAAAAATTTGGAAAAACTTTTTAATTTTCGGTTTTTTTGCTCTAACGGCTAAAATAATGAAAATACAGAAAAAAGTTTTTAAACAAAATTTGTAGCTCGCCTTTTTCTCTACAAAATAGGTCTTTACCAATTTTTGTCTTACTTAAGCCGTTTAGGAGATAAATCCAGTTTTCCACTTATAGTTTTAAGCCGCTCCGTACGACCGGACATATCGATCGATAATTATTACTATTCAGAGCCGCTAAAAAAATGATAGCAACGTTAAATGTAGAGAAAAGTCTCAGCTTTAATGTGGAACTAATCACAAAATTCATACAAATTTTTATCATAGAGAAAAAAGTGTTAGAAAATGGCTTAGTAAACTTTATATAGTTGATTTATTCACATCTTTGAGTTTTATGCATCCTGCCTATTTCTCCCGTAACAATGGGTGCTTTTTCACTACATGGATTCGATTGCACGCACTTTTATCTATATTTCGTGAAAATTTAATTGAAGAATGTTAAGAAACAAATAAGTTGTATGTCTTACTGTATAATTGTACATTTTCTGAACGTGTATGAATAATGTAGACAAATTCAAAAAGTCCTGCGCGCATTTAAAAAACTCTAAAGTCATTCGAAAGAATATGTTCTATTGTACTTATAGTCCAAAAATTAAGACTGTACTATTATTATTACTTAGGATATAGCGAATTGAACTCCAAAATTTGGAGGTGATTGATAGATGAGAAATATACCCTCTAATTTGATCGCAAGGCATATTTTTCCAACAAAAGTAATTGAAATAAAATG
Organism: Stenurella melanura; assembly: GCA_963583905.1. Classification (NCBI taxonomy): domain Eukaryota; kingdom Metazoa; phylum Arthropoda; class Insecta; order Coleoptera; family Cerambycidae; genus Stenurella; species Stenurella melanura. The sequence continues at coordinate 204,964,079 of OY757309.1, forward strand.
TTAATTGGATTAATATATCATTATATAAGAATATATAAGCAAAATTAATTATCATTCTAACGACTCCCGGCAAAGATATGAATAAATCTGTGGATCAACTGTACAAAGTTCACTAAGCCATCTTCTGTCACTTTCTCTCCTTGATAAAATTTTCTATGAATTTTCTGTCGATAATTCAGGGAATATCCGATTGTAAGAGACAAACTAGAAGCCCTTCAAAAGATTGAGCTGATGTCACCAAGGGGCTGATAGGAAATAATTTTGGTGTTACCGTTTGTTTAGCAGACAACCACGGTAGACGGTGTGATGCTGTCAAACGTGCTATGCAGTAAACACAAACAGACTAGAATAGGTTAGGTTAGGTTCATATGTGAGTGGGCTCCTGTCAGACCCTCCACTGCGACCATCAGGTCTATTGTGGCTCACTCCTAGTTATAGTTCACCCAACAGATTCAGCTTTTTAATAAAGCTGATAATCTTGTTGGGTGAGAAACTGTCCAGGTCCTCTGGCTTCAGTCGCCCTTTGCCAAACAGTGAGAACCTGGTTCTTTCTGCAGCAGGACAGGTACATAAAATGTGCTCTGCCGTTTCATCATCCTCCAAACACAGACGGCATTCGGCGCTTTCCACCAGTCCAATTATGTGTAGGTGATGATTTAATCTGCAGTGCCCAGTGTATAGGCCAATTAGAGTTCTTAGGTGTAGCCTATTCAACTCTAATAGTTTTTTAGTTCTTGACTTCAAGGGGTATGTAATAAACTCCTTTGAGTGAACTAATCCTGGTAGTTCCTGCCAGTGCTGGATTGTTTTCAATTCAGCCCAGGCTAGGATAGCAGCCTTGGCAGAATTTGCGGATATGCCAAGTGCCGGTTCTGGACCTATAAATTTGGTTGCCGCACCTTCTCTGGCCAAGGAATCGGCAACTTCGTTGCCCTCCATGCCAGAGTGGCCAGGTATCCAAATCAGAGTCAGTTTGTTGTTTTTGCCCAGTCGGGCAAGAGCTTCCTGGCAATTCCTAACCGTTTTAGAGTTACAACGGTAGGATCCAAGGGCTTTAAGAGCCGCTTGGCTGTCTGAAAATATTTTTATTGATCTGTGTCTAGGTTGCGTCTGTTCGAGCCTCCGTACACACAGTTCAATGGCATAAATTTCTGCCTGAAATATAGTCGCATTGTCACCAAGGCTCGAAATTATCCTTACCTTTGGCTTGCGACTATATACACCGGCTCCAGTTCCCTCAGGGGTTTTGGAGCCGTCTGTAAACCAACAACTATCTGCCCTTTGTAGGTCGGTTTTGTTCCGATCCCATTCATCTCTTCCAGGAAACAGGACTTTAAAGGGTTGATGGTTGATAAAGGTAGGCATCACATCTGAAGGCATTCCCAGGATGTTGTGACAGTGTAAGTCATCCAACAGCCTGTTGTGCTCCATGATGCTAGCCTGCGGCATATTAGTTACTGCTTGATAGATTCTGTATGTTGCCCACCTGGCCTCTCTCTCCAGGTAAATATGGAGAGGAGGTAGTTCCAGGAGGACTTCCAGAGCAGCTGACGGTGTGGTGCTTATTGCACCAGTTATTGCCAAGCCTGCTTGTCTCTGCAATCCAGAGAGTTTGGTTTTGGTCGTTTGTTGCAGCCCTTTCGACCACCAAACTATTGAAGCATACGCTATCATTGGTCTGATGACCGTAACGTATATCCAATACAATTGTTGGGGACCAATGCCCCAAGATTTTCCGCAAATTCTTCGACATGTCCACAGGGACAGTCTCGCTTTGTGGATTATCTTTTCCAAGTGGGAATTCCAGTTGAGTGACTTATCTAGGGTGACACCTAGGTATTATATAACAGACTAGAATAACGTACGGATACAAATGTCAAAATGGCAAAACGTCTTGAATAAGTAGAAGAATAATTCGAAAATAAGCCGTACGCAAATTCACACTTCTCATCTTTAGTTCGTATTCATTTCTTCATGTAAGATCCTTGTTTCTTCTTGTAAGATTAGTATTCCAAAAAAATGTCTCATGCAAATACCATCAACACTCTGTATCCCAGCATATTCATATATGATTTTTTTTTTTTTTTAAGGAATGAATCGAGAAATTACCTCCTGAATTATGTATACGTACCTAAGACAAGCCCTGTATAGCTTCTAATGTTATAACATTCTCCCGAACAATGGGAGTTTTTGCTTTCTATTTATAAATAAATAGGTCGTAACTTTTTCCAACAAAAATAATGGACCTTAGTTGATTTTATTATCCTCAGTTATATCGGTAAAACTTATTATATACATTAAAATGATCATAAATACCTACATAATAGAAATTCTATTTTAAGGACTAATTCTAATTTCATTCGACATTTATTTATATCTATTTTAGTTTATTTGATTATATCATAGCTCGATATAGCAGGAACAAGTCAATAAATCGAATTAAAAGACACATATTATTATTTAGCATATTGGTGTACATTCTCAAATAACCATAGAACTATAACTTTTGTTTATGCACATGTATGTTTTTGGAGAATCTCTTTTCAGTTATACCAGATGGCCCAGCCCACAAGGACACTTGTGACTTTTGAGTAGGGAAGTGGATTATTTAATGGTGAAGCGATAAGAGAAAAACTTTACAATTGAGTGTGGTAAATAGCCAAAATGGCCCCGACTTCCGGCTTCGATGCAATTTACCTGAAAATTAAAATTTGGTTTGGGATATTTGTGCCAATTTGGGTACATGATCTAACCCTCACATATCACGATTTTCAACAAATATGTATTTTTTTGATTTTTAGTTTTAATCATAGCACCGTAGTCATAATTTTCAAAAAGTGGTTTGCAAAAATATTTATATTTTATAATTAAATTTTACTGCTATTATTTGAAACTAGCATTAGATAGGATTTACTTTACGTACTTTCGAAATAAAGTAACTAAAAAATTAGTATTTCGATAATCGATTTTGTGCAGTAATTATTTTTAATAAATTGACCCTGAGTAGACTCAAATTATCAAACCTACTTAATAAAGTGTAAATCGTGTTTAATCTTAGTGTTTGAAGAGAATATTTTACAGGTGCTTGCGGACCGTTTTTTTTTCGCAATTTCTACCAAGTCGGGACTCAATTAGTTAGAGAGATGAGTGAAATTGACACTTAAGTTTCCGTAATGGCCGAAACTCGGTTCTTCGGAAAGCTATTATTGGCCTCCTCTACAAATTCGATCAAGCCCCAAGGGTCTGTCGTGGGCCCTAAGGGCGCTGCAGCGCTTTAGTTTATGAAATTTAATTTAAATTTAGAAAGTGTGCGAAACAGCAGAGAATGGTGACACATCATTTTTGACGACCTGCAAACCAAGGAAAACCAATTTTCTGCCAATTTGGTTTGGCTGGGGATTTTCGGCAGAATTTTAAAATTTTTAAAAATAATTGTTTCTTTTCGCATTTGAGCCAAATGGATAAAACATTCAGTTGGATCGTATGTACCTTAGCCAGCAAGACCCAAATATTCAAAAATATACTGGTTGCCTCATTTAATGAAAAATGTAAATTGCATTGAAACCGGAAGTTGGCCATTTTGGCTCAGATTACATAATTGAACAATGGATATATCACTTCAAATTTGAAAATAATCCACTCACCTATTTCAATATTACAAAAGTGTCCCTATGGGGCTGGGCCACCCGGTATTAGCGGCTCTCTGATATCTAAGAATCTAGGTTTATGTAAGCAAAGAGGTCGAGGTTATACAGTTTATAACGATGCTGATCCACTTCTTCGAGATAATTTAATTAAAATTTATTTAACATAACTGGGGTTTATGTATGTGCATGTCAATTTATTCGTTAGATAACATGTCGGTCTCATAATAAGAGTGAAGTAAATAGATTGTCCGACACAACTCGACTAACTTTCCCATATGCATACAGTACAGTGTAGATTATAATTTATTTTTTGACCCTCTACCCCACAGACTCCTCCGTATACGATAAAATTGGTTTATTTCATTATATTGGCACTAAGGGAATATGCATATATTAAATTCGATCAAAATTGGTTTTAGAATAGAAAATTATTTAAACCAAACTCCCACTGCCCCCTCCCAGCTTCAGCAATGCGCGTCACAATTTAAGTCTGCATTAGCCACTTTTCCCTTATGCAAAATCCTTCTACTATGCTAGGTTATTTTATCATTTTTAAGCATGTTCCTTCACCAAGCAACAAGGCGCGGTGGCCTGGTTTGGGTAGGTCGGCTATCATCAGAAGTAATCGTGTCGCGATCTAAACATGGATATAATATGTCTAATTGGCTTTTGCTTACTAATAGAAGTCGACTTGAGATACGACGATTTCCGACGTGCGAAGATTATTGTACAGCGCTGCAGGGCTATTGTTTATTTTGCGCTGGGAAACACTACAGGTGAGTTCTATAAACCTAAAATTCGTTTACAAGCAAAATTAAAGGTTGTAATTCAGAACAAGTGAAGAAAATAATTCAATGATAACCTAAATAACAAGGTGAAGAAGGGGTTATTTGCAGGGACATTCGCAATCAGGCCCGTTTCTTTTCTTTCTACAGTCCACAGACCGATTTAAAATCTTAAATGGTACGGATGCATCTCCGTGTCCCAACGTAAGAAGCTACCTGCCATTGACGGCAGCAGAGAAACAGTAGTTATAGTTCATGCTACCGGTAATGAAAGCCCAACATTTTCGGTAGTACAAGTTACTAGAACGGTAAATTCAAGCGCTATTAAAATCAAACGATTTTTGAAATACACTGCTGGCCACTCGAACTTACACATGGAGACTTTTAGGCAAAATTTAAAGTTCAATATTTTCAACAGGAATGCAAATTTTTGAACGCGGCTTGCAAATTTTAAGAGCTAGTTTTTTTCGGATTAAGCTGCATGACGTATATTTATCGTAGGACCATAAGTTTATTATATACGGGGTGATCAATGAAGTCATGCAAAAAATCAAAAAGTTTGTATGAGTGAAATTTCCGCAAAAAATTTTTTTGGTCGTTGCAATATGGTTCCTTACTAAGGTAACATCAATATCTCTTGACGGTTTTGTCAGTTTTTGGATTAAGGCCCTTAGGCCTTGTACACACTAATCAACATAAAATTTGGATACCGAAATCTTTAAAATGCTATAACTTGACATTGGATTGACCGTTCTTGATGATTTTTGCGGATTTGGAATCCTTATTTCACGTAGATTTTCTATGGTCTAAGCATTTTATTTGAGGGTTGAAATTTACACATTATACCGGGTCGATAATAAACAAAAACGTAGCGACAAGAACAAGTTTATTAAATTAAATTCTACAATATACAACATTGCTTAACAACGACCAAAAGTCAATTCTTAAAAAATTTATAATTCTAATTCTGGTAATTTTTAATAACTGAAAAAAAATTTAACTAAAAAATTAAAAATTAATTTAATTTAAACTTAAATTAAAATTAAATTAAAATTACCTACTTAAAATTAGGTACATTAATTAAAAAAAAAGAGAAGCTAATATTTTGTTGGTCCTCCTGCTCGGAATATTACTTCCCGACATCGATTTGGTAGAGTATCCACAAGATTATTTATAAAATCTTGTGGAATATTCTCCCATTCTTCACGAATGGCCTCACTGAGCGTTTCTAAGGTTTCAGGGGGTACATCAAGAGATCTTACTTTAAGTTTTAAATAAGACCAAACGTGTTCGATGACATTAAGATCCGGAGACTTTGCAGGCCAGTTCATCCTATTGATGTTTTGTGCCTGCAAAACTCTGTGATCCTTCGCGCTCTGTGAGATCGAGCGTTGTCATCCACCAATAGAATTTCTGGGCCGTAATGTCGAGCAAAAGGAACAACAATAGGTTCCAAAATTTCCTCCTGATAAACAGTAGCATTAATGGTTTGGTTGGTAATGAATAGCTCGGTTTTACCATTTCTTATGATACCTCCCCACACTGTAACACCTCCGCCACCAAATGCTTCTTGAGGGGCCATATTTTCCTCCAAATATCGCTGATTTGGCCTTCTCCAAACTAACATTCGGCCATCGGAGTGAAACAAATTAAATCTTGTTTCGTCAGTAAATAAACAATGGCTCCACTCTGCATTACCCCAATTCGCATGCCGATTTGCCCATGCCCGCCTATTCGCTCTATGGCGTTGTAATAACCGCACACATTTTGCTCTGCGACGGGCTCTATATTTAAAATGTGTGGTGGCATTATGTTATGTTTTTTTAAAAAAAAATCTCACCTCAAGTTGTTTTTTTTTTTAATGTTCTTCTCACTGTTCGGTCCGAAACTCTCACCTCAGTTTGTTGTCTTAAAGAGTCATTTAGTTTTCTAGAGTCCGTTGTTCTATTCCGCATAGTTTCTCTCATTAAAATTCTTTCGGTTCTTTGGTTTATTTTTTTTGTATATCCACCCCCATGCCCATAATTATGATCACCAGTAGTTTCGACGCGGCGGTTCAAATTATAAATTGTCTTTCGGCTGACATTGTAAATGTGCGCAACTTGCTGTTTTGACATTCCTTCGTTGAGAAGTCGAATGCAATTTTCCCTTTCTGCCGTGGTTAAACGCCTCATATTAATTAAACTTTACAAAATTATAACATTGAAATATGTCAGATTATTTCTAAAATAATGTAAACAGTTTTTAATTCCATAGCAACAAATTTGTATTTCCAATGTCTACTTTGAAATTGACGCGTCGCGTAGAAATTACACCCGATCATAATTATGGGCATGGGGGTGGACAAAGAACTCTGTAAAACTGAATGATTCTTTGAGACAACAAACTGGGGTGTGAGTTTCGGACAGAACAGTGAGAAGAACATTAAATAAAAACAACTTGAGGTGAGAATTTATTTCTACAAAAACTTAAATAATGCCAAACTTTAGAGCTCGTCGTACCCTACGTTTTTGTTTATTATCGACCCGGTATAATGTGTAAATTTCAACCCTCAAATAAAATGCTTAGACCATAGAAAATCTACGTGAAATAAGGATTCCAAATCCGCAAAAATCATCAAGAACCGTCAATCCAATGTCAAGTTATAGCATTTTAAAGATTTCGGTATCCAAATTTTATGTTGAGTAGTGTGTACAAGGCCTAAGGGCCTTAATCCAAAAACTGACAAAACCGTCTAGAGATATTGATGTTACCTTAGTAAGGAACCATATTGCAACGACCAAAAAAATGGTTTGCGGAAATTTCACTCATACAAACTTTTTGATTTTTTGCATGACTTCATTGATCACCCCGTATATAATAAACTTATGGTCCTACGATAAATATACGTCATGCAGCTTAATCCGAAAAAAACTAGCTCTTAAAATTTGCAAGCCGCGTTCAAAAATTTGCATTCCTGTTGAAAATATTGAACTTTAAATTTTGCCTAAAAGTCTCTATGCGTAAGTTCGAGTGGCCAGCAGTTTAGAAATAGAAAACAAGAATAGTTATATTATCATTCTTATAAAATGAGAAAGATTTCATACAGGACAATATCCGTCGAATGAAATTTTGCGCAACGTCAATGGAAAAATTCATGATGAAAACTATTTAAGATTAAGAAACATGGTTTTCACGGATGAATACACTTTTCCATTACAGACTCTACATAATTCACTGATAACGCGGTATTGGTTTACGGAAAATCTACATAGATTTTTCACCCTCCGAATATAATATCCCCAAAAAATTGAATGTTAGATAAAAATATTTGGAGAAAGCATGACTGGAGCCAAGTACTTGGGGTTACTGCAACAACAAATTATACACGAAATTCGTCTTCTCGGGGAGAGATATAGTGATATTTGGTTTCAACATTTCCAAACGATTAATATTTTTTTCGCACCCTCAGAAGAGTAAAAAAAACCTTTAAACAATAGATAGCGCCAAGCCGACTTCCGTATTTCAAATTATCATAAATAGTTGAATTCCAGGTAGCCGAGATAATTGAAGCCACTCATCAATGGGTTGAAATATTATCATTTATTATGACACGGTTGCAACTTTTTTGAAAATTACATTAGAGAAATGGCCTCTATCAGAACAGATACATTCTAACGCGAGTTACTGGAATTTTTCAAACATGTAGTAGCTCTTGATAGATGGCTTCAACCTCCTCAGCAATTACTTGCTTGGAGCCACTTGTATTTTCGCCAAATTGTTAAATGTACGTACAGTTCGTAGGGCTCTATGTTTCACATCTAACACACTACCTATTTCATCAAATTTTCGTACCCAATTCAGTAACCTTTCAGATTCGGCACCTAGCAATGTCTGTCAAAATTGAAGTGAAGTCTAAACCGAATCCATGTTGCACACACAGAATTTGTTTGGTGGTGAACAACCGCAATAACGGGATGCCACACAGACCAACGGTCCATTATTACTACCACATTGAACCGCATAGTCTCCTCTACCCATTTAAATATGTTATATTTGTTTTAACTACTGTACATGTCATACCATATTCTAAAATTCCTTATATATATTTTATTATTAGTATTTATCAAAATATGTATGCCTTAATGTTGAGATATTTGCACGAATATACAGCAAGACGGGCCGGGCCGATGCGATGGTATAGGCTTGTTTTAATATGTATTTTAGGTACGGTACTTCTCAGAGATTTAGTGCATAAAGGCTTGTTGTCTTTTTTTTTGCAAAGCAAACCTAACAGATTAAAGTTGTGTATTTTCTATCCAGTGCATTGAGTTATGTTTCAGATGTACAGGAAAACAAGATGAAAAACTTGTTGAAGATAAGTGTCAGTTTGTTAAAACTATGTTTTTCTAGACATTTCTTGCTCTCTAGATTTATGTGATGTGGGTGTCAGCGGGTTACTAGTGCATCGTCGTGTTTTGTATGTGTTAAGGTTACCGTCCTAGGTTTAGCGCGTGAAAACTATGTTGTAGAAGTTTGTGTCTGTCTACCGTCTTGTGGACTTAATAAGTCAATTGTTATCGCCGATTGTTGAATTTTGGTGGTAAGAAATTTTTGGGTAATTTCTTCGATGCTGTTCCTCATCATCGGTATCTCAACAATTCAACAATCCGCGCGTATACCTGTCCGGATTCGTCAGTAGGCGTACTGCCATGCACATAGTGCCGCTGCGTACTTGTCGCGAGAGGCAATTGAAAGTTGTCGGCTCGGCCCTACCCAGCACATGTCTTGTGTTCTCTCACTTCAATCTCAATTTTTCAGGAGTCTAAGCCATATATTTATATATTACCAAGAAGTTTTGTGCACTACAAGCTAACATTTTTGAATACTAACATAAGGAAAACAAGACAGTTCCTTGTACGGTCACCAGTTTAGATGCCGGCACTCAATCGGCGAAATTAAGCAACGTCGGTCGAGTCCAGCATATGGATGGGTGGAGTTATCGTTTATCAAAGTATCTTTCTTTAATAAATTAAATCCGGTAATTTATATTTTCAAAATTAAGAATTAACGTCCCTCTGTCGCTCTGTAAAGCCCGCGAGCTAGAAAAAACACTTTTTACATTTTTAGAATAATTCGAAAAGCAAGACTTCGGCTGCTGGAGAATATACACAAGCCACTCTCCCCTACCGATCGAATTTTCGGAAACGGCGAACAATCTGGAACATCTAGAACGACTAGAACGCCTGGAATTGTCGATTCTCGAACACTTCCAGAAGCTTTGATTTATCTTATATAAACCGAGACGCGCTCAATGCAATCAGTCGAGTAAGTAGAGTCGAGTCGAGTCAGTCAAGTCAGTCAGTTCGGAATCCAGCTACGCGACAAAACAACAACAACAAAAGGCAAATTTCTACTCTAAAGTGTTACTCATCAACATAATTAAATAATTTAAACATACTACTACAATAAATGTATTGATAGAACGTGAACCGTAATATATCATTATTGTGGCGCCAGAATTTTTGACTTTTAATTATTCGCGTAAAATCAATACAGGGTGTTATTCTTTCGCCGAATCAAGTAAAAATAAAATCATACCAAAATTAATTGTGCAGTGTTCTTGTGCGCGAATCTGACCAAAACGAAAGTCACGTTCGTGTTCACGTTCAGGTACATCAGTCCATGTCATCAGCTATGATAGCCTTGACTGGACTGAGACGGCTTGGCGAGAAAACAGAAACGAAGGGCTGATAACTTCACCAAGGATCTCCTTATCAACAGACTCGAAGTTTTGTAAGGACCATGTCTGGATAAGGAGCCCCAAGGTACAAAGAAGGAGTACTACGAGACCTCTACTGGTCGCAGTAGGCAAAGCCAATCGCCAGCTCCTCCAGCAAAATCTATATAATCTAACATACTGAAAAATGACTATTTTAACCACCAAAATACGTGTATAATTAGTGAATAATTCCAAAACATTTCCTTGTTGTATACTCATTTCTGTGTGTTTAAAGTTGCAATCAATCTATTAATATGATTTTTAATTAGCCCTCAGACACGTGTTTTTTGTTTTTTTTTTCTTTTCCGAATACGATAAAAACTTCTTGCATGTCTATAGTGCAAATCTACTTGAGGTACATTTTCATATTCTCGCTATTTTGTTTCCGATTGCGGGCCCTCCACTAGACCTAATGTGTTGGTATTTGACAGGAGCATAAGTATATTATAGAGCAAGAAAAGTTATCTGACACGGTCTACCTTTGGCATATTGGGAAGAATTTCCTGACATGCTTATAGAGCTTATTTTATTAATTTTTCAGTTCCTAAATGGATAAGACTTATTTTCCTAACGCCCTGCATAATTCGTAAATTGTTATATTAAGAGTGCGTTTGCACGCCACAGTGAACTCCTATAATAGAAAGCGAACTATAATGGCTATGCCAATATAACAGGAATCAAACAATTGGCTAGCTACGTAATGGTCTTGTTCCATGATATTCTTTTTAAACGGTTTTTATACTTTTTCATATAGTACTCGATATTCTCATTATATACTTAAAATTTCGTATTATTAACTTTTTCCGTTCTCGAGATATAAGGAGTTGAAATTAGTAATAGTTGCAAAAACAGAGCGCTCATTTGTGACGTCACTATACGCAAGTGACGTAAGAAAAATGGCTTTCTGGGACCTTTCAAATTTAACCTGAAAAGTCGAAAAACATGGAATTTTTTAACGCTGGTAACTAAATAAATACGTCGAGTGGAAGTTCGTTCTATGTGTCTACGGAAAGGAGAAGGTCGGCGATGAATTCTAATCGTAAATTGCAGGGTCGAAATCGAAAATTCGTTCCGGCAGGAGAGAGAGAAAATTGTAATTTTTTGACATTTCACCAAATTGTACTCCCCTACTGTCAAGTAGTAAGCAAAACAAACAATACTTCGAAAACACTTATAATTATAACCAATAAGGAGCATCAAGTCTATTGAGATCGCCGTGTCTATGCGTATAGTGACGTAGCGCCTGGCCACCTCCCATTTTCGCGAGATGGAAATTTGTAGTAGTTTTTAAGATACTAAACGTGCGAATAAGATTCTGATTTTTTGCAGATCCATTAATTTATACTTGCACTTTCGATTTATGAAATAAAAAAAAAATGCTGAACAAGCCCATTCTATTTATATATCTTTTAATGTCTTAATGCCTTTTTGTCGTACGACCTTGTCGACCTTGAATAGCAAATGGTTGAAAAAATCTTATAAAATTCGAGCTATTGAATGAGTAATCGTAGAACGTTCTTAAACGCAGCCAGTTATCCTTCACAAATCTGGCAAAATTTCGGCAAAATTGTTAATAAACAAATTTCATTCATTATTATTTATGAAATAACGTTGTGTGAATCATGAAATACCACCCGTGAATAACAATTTTATGAAGATATTAAGAAATCTCTTAACAATTCTAAATTACGTGTGCCAGTTCTCAACATGCATTGTATTTTATTTATTGAGATATAAATTCTAAACGGTATAGCCCATAAACACAATTACTTCTCTACTCTAAATATAATTCGTGCTAACCAAATATTTTATTTGTACCGTACATTTAACATCTAAATTCAATAAAAGAACAATTTAGGTTTGGGTTAGTTTTAGGTTTATCTCAGACTTATTCTGGGTATAAAAATGTCGATGCCTTTGATAGTGCGGTAAAGAACAAAGATACCGACATTTTTTATACCGGAAATAAGTTTCAAATAAAGCATAGATGTGTAACAATTCATATTTCAAGATTTAGATAATTTAATTTATTATGTGTAAATAGTGGCTAATACTATAAGATCGATGTTTATTTGCATAAGGAAATAATATTGCTTAAACAATTTGATTTTTCAGCGAAGTTAGTCAATAGGCGGCAAATGTAAATGTGACAATATTTTGAAAGCCCAAATTTGTCATTATTAATCGATATCAGATGTACAAAAATCGAAGACGTTGTGGACCATCGACACCGTCCTCCTTTTTAGGCTAATTTTTTTAAGAATTAATTCTTAAGTTAAAGTAAATGTAATGTAATAATATTAATATCTAAAAAAAGTGTATGTATATACATTAAAGTTGGGTGATAAAAATAATAAAAGATGTGATTAAAAGGTGCATATCCATGCTGTTAAATATTGTGCATGTCCCGGTTTAGTGGTAGATTAGCTATGGCTAAACTACGCTATGACGCATGACGGAATATAAAGAAAGCATTATAAAAAAATTATACTGTCCAGACTAATTATCAGAATTGATCTGAATAAAAATGTAAAATTGTTCAAGTGATTTTATTTGTTATGTAAAAAATTTGTAATTTAGTTATTTTGGGATACGCATTATATTATAAAAATTATGAAACGCAAAAAGTTGGAAATTTAATATCGATAATGGCAGAAATTATAAAATTAAAATGACTGGAAGAAAATGAGGACAGAATGTCATTTTTGTTGGATTTTCTATTGTAATATCCTTATTCAAAAGTTTAAGCTTTTCGGTATACACGTATAGTTTATAATTCCTACATACTCCTGTAGTAAATCAACATTTGTCCAGAATGAAATAGTTTTCTGTAGTGAATAATTGTGGAATCAAGACCATACTCAATTTATTAATTTCGCTGGCGTCTCGCGTACACTGCAGAGAACCCTGCGGAAATTCAGTTTACCTAAAGTAAACGAACTGTCGACTATAAAGTAAACAAGTTTTATTGTCCTGGCTGGAAAATTATTCCCCACGGAAAAATAATTAATATATTCCTTAGCTCATGCGTAAATATTTATTTAAAACGCCTAAAGACAACTATACCAAAGGCTAGAATCTTACTTAAAAGAAAATGCAGGAGTTCTCTAAACCGCCTAAAATAAATCATACAGTTCATGCTATATAATCTTCAAGGGCACGGAAACTAATTCTCTGGGGTTTGTTCCTTGACATTTGATAGACTGCCGCCGTGTACTACATCGAAACATATGTTTTTGAGAACGCTGTAAAACATGAACATTAAACATGTAACTACATTGTCTTTAACTTGATATAAAATTGATACTTTTACCTTAGTAACAAACGGAGGTAACGGAAGAAAACTGACAGCTGCTTTAATGCCCTATTGATTTAATATTATTTTTTAATATTTTAGTCATCATATGAGCAGAAATTTTAGTAACATAGGAAAAATTGCAGGAATAGCAAAGGAAAGCTTATTGGCGATTTTATGGCCATTATTAAACATTCTTGTTTTTTCTGTTATTACTTTTTCTTGAATACCTCAGCTTCCTTACATCAGATCAAAATTTAAACAAGAACCAGGTGTTCGCAATTAAATTCTCAGACCTAGCTTATTAGATAACCTCAAAAAAAATCAAGATGGCGGCAGTTCAAATGTTGATATTATCTGTTCCTATACATATGTCTTAATGAAACTCTCGGAAAGTATAGTACTAATAGTGATGAATAAATGTGCCTAATTTTTTTTGAAAATATTAAGAAGAACGGTCACAGATGGCATTAGTGTGAAAATCGTATTTTGCTTCCTGATTTTGGGCAAAACATTGTGGTGCACTTTCTTTATATTTTTCATAAATACTGTAAAATACATATCGAAGAAATTTGCGATAGTTGGAAAAAAATCTGTTTAGGATTTTTTCTGATTTTGTCATAATTTTTGATACTGACTGATCTTCAGTGTCAGATGCATCCTATTTACATGAGTAAAAGTTAAAAGCATCACTGTCTGGTTCTTCGATTTCTTCATCATCGATAAACACCGAAGAGGTTGAATATGCTGATGATATTGAAAATCGGTGACTTTCTTTATACGTATTTTCTTAAAATTCTATGTCTTCTTCACTCATGTCGGCTTCAACTCTCTCTCTGTATTGCTCGACTAAGTGTCTTCACAATTCGAGCAATTTGTACCAAAGCAGTACTTGGATAGATATGAACATTTAAGGCCCACTTGTTTACAAATACACGTTTTAGTCTGACATGTAGTTTTGTAACCACATGCAATTTGCTTCAAACGACTGTCGGGTAGTGGCTTAATTTTTTGCGGCAATCCGATCGGCGTCACGCCAGTATCTAAAAACTGAGTAATTCTTCTTTTTCTTCTCAGATCAAATCCATGCAATGCTTTTATACATCTTTTACTTGCATTAAACAAATACTATCGCAGTTGCGTCGTAGAAGCTTTCAGTTTGTTTTTGTAGATCTGGGTATTTCTTAAATGCAAAATGTTCTTCTTTCATATACCTGCAAATGCAGAAGTTGTATCGTAACCAAAAGAAGCATTGCAAAAATAATACGTGTTTTCTAAGTTTTTCTTCTTTAGAACTTTTTCGTGTATAATATTTATCAGCAGTTTAAAAGTGAATTATTTATTATTTGTTTGCTTACAGCAATGAAACATTTTCTTTATAGGATTTTGCAAACAGTGGAAAGAAAAGCTATCTATGAGAACTAAAGGAAAAACTATCTATATAAAAATATTAATGAAATCTTTGCATTCCTTCGATAACCTGACTTCTGGTTATGCTAGCAAGTAAAATTCTGATTTGCCATTCTCATTTTAACACTAGCATCCAACCTAGTCCCCTACGGCTAAGCAGGCTAAACTAGTATCTACATGATCCCCTACGATATGTAAATTCAGTTAAAAATGAGAACAAAGGCCTGAAATTAATTTATTTACGTACCTTGTCTTTAAAAATTTTTTCATTCAAATGAATTACATTTTCATAAAATCTCATTCAGTTTCTTGGAAATGCTTAGCCTTTGAAATGTTTTTCGTCCTTATTGGGT
The DNA here is from genome assembly GCA_963583905.1 of Stenurella melanura. Lineage (NCBI taxonomy): Eukaryota > Metazoa > Arthropoda > Insecta > Coleoptera > Cerambycidae > Stenurella > Stenurella melanura. The sequence continues at coordinate 204,979,330 of OY757309.1, forward strand.
ACTCTTCAGAAAATATTTTATACCATTCATGGAAAATGTCTTAGTTTTGCATGGAACATCGTTATGAGTGGCTTTAGGCTTTTCTGAAGAGTACCCAATAAGGACGAAAAACGTTTCAAAGGCTAAGCATTTCCAAGAAACTGAATGAGATTTTATGAAAATGTAATTCATTTGAATGAAAAAATTTTTAAAGACAAGGTACGTAAATAAATTAATTTCAGGCCTTTGTTCTCATTTTTAACTGAATTTACATATCGTAGGGGATCATGTAGATACTAGTTTAGCCTGCTTAGCCGTAGGGGACTAGGTTGGATGCTAGTGTTAAAATGAGAATGGCAAATCAGAATTTTACTTGCTAGCATAACCAGAAGTCAGGTTATCGAAGGAATGCAAAGATTTCATTAATATTTTTATATAGATAGTTTTTCCTTTAGTTCTCATAGATAGCTTTTCTTTCCACTGTTTGCAAAATCCTATAAAGAAAATGTTTCATTTATCAGCAGTTTTCCCGACAACTGGTTTATAAAAATAAATGTCCTCTTTAATAAGTATTGCTAATTGAGTTAAAAGAAGCTAACCATTATATTCTTCACCGACTACTGCACTTTTTATATATTTGTTGCACATCCTATAGAATATTTTCGGCGTATTTATCGTAAATAAAAAATAATGCTAGTTTGTATTAGCGAATGACGGCCTTATCTAATTGCGAGATGAATAGAAGCCACCAAAGCTTGATACACAATCTTATCGTATTTGTGAAAGTTTTATTGCTGTTAAGTTAATAAACATTAGGGACTGTTGCCTAATTAGCCGGTTCTGCAATGCAACAATATTATATAATATTTTTTATTTATTGATCGATTTCGTTCAAAATAGGGTTCTTCTTCTAGCTAACAGTAACTTACTGTCCCAATTTCTCTACAATGTGACTTTTCATTCTTAAGTTATCGTGTTTACAAGGAATGTGACGAACGGACAGACAGACAAACTGACGGATGGACATTTTGAAAGTTGTTTAGAATTCGATCACCAACACAGTGATATGAAATTTTTTTCTCTACGAGCAATTTACCGGTTTTAGAAACGTGCCGATCAAATGCAATACACTCTTTGTTTTGTACTTGCGAAGTGTAATAATTAAAATGTCAATGTCTTGAATATCTTGTCCAACAATACCAGTGTCATTATGTTCGCCTTTTTTAGCAAGTGCTTTACGAATAATGGTTGCATCGGCGTTTTTTTCACATACATAGTACTCCATATCATGACCCTTAATTTGTTCACATAAGCGAGAAATGAATTACTTCCACGTAGTGGATTGGAAGTATAGTAATCGCAAAAAAAATTCAAAAACATTTTATCTTCAAATCGGTTTAGAATGTCATGAAACATCCAGACTTTAAATTTGGGGGAAAAAGATTCTCTGTCTGTCGGTCTGTTTGTCTGTAACTTTTCTTTGTCCGCACGTTTTCTCGGGAACGGTTTCAGATCTCGACTTGAAATTTTGTACAAGTATATATTATAATGAGATCTGGAACTGAATTGTCTTCTGAACATATCCGGCCAAGGGTTGGGTGGTAAATACGGAAAAATATGTAAAGCGGTAATAACAGTACCGAAACTTGATTTTTGGTATATGTAGCCAAGACCTCAAAATTTTTTATAATATATTCCATCCCCCCACCACCACTCCGTTATTAAAGGGGTTGATAAAATAAAATTGAGATATTCACTTGAAATTTGGTATACGTATATTTTATAATGACATCGGGAATTAGATTATATTTTGGGATTATTTCGTTGAAGGGTTGGGGGATAAATAGGGGAAATAAGTAAGGCATGCTGGTAAGAGTACAGAAACGTGTATGAACTAGAAGCCAAGGCCTCAGATTTTAATATTTTTGAACCCCCCACCACCCCCTATTCCATTATTAAAGGGGTCTATAAAATAAAATTGAGATATTCACTTGAAATTTGGTACACGTATGTATTATAATGACATCTGGTACTAGATTATATTTCGAGATGATTCCGTTGAAGGGTTGGGGGTTAAATAGGGGTAAATAGAGGAAAATAAGTAAAGCAAGGTGGTAAAAGTATAGAAATTTGGGATTTGGTGTATGTGCTAGAAGCGAAGGCCTCAGGTTTTTTTATAATATTTTCCATCCTCTCCCCAACCCCACTCCCTTATTAAAAGAGCTGATAAAATTCAATTGATATTTTCACTTGAAATTTGGTACACTTATGTATTATAACGACATCTGAAACTAGATTATATTTTGACATGATTCCGTTGAACGAGTGGGGGGTAAGTAGCGGTAAACAGGGAAAAATAAGTAAAGTAAGCTGCAAGAGTACAGAAACTTGGGATTTGGTATATATACTAGAAACCAAGGCCTCAGATTTCTTTCTAATATTTTTCAATAGGGAAAAACAAGTAAGCAAGCTAAAAACTTCATTTTTCACGTATGTGGTAGAAATTAACGCCTCAAATTTTTCTATGACGTCTGCCCCAAGTATTATTAAAATTTTATGACCAATAATTTACACATACTAGAATGCAAATATAGTCAAGATGTTTCCTTTAAAGTGGCTTGGATTAAAGATCTGGATGTGGAAGTAATGATTCCTTAGGCAGCGATTCTTTTCTGTATTCTGTGAATTTAAGAAAAATGTTTTTGTGTAAGCGGAGGCAATGAGCCTAAATCAGCTATTTCAATTTGAAAGGAAAACTCATTTCTTGATTTCCGTTTTATACTTTGACTGGTTTGGCTATACCCATCAAATATACATTTTCGAGAAAGGTCGTTATATATAATTTATATATAAAATTAACAAATTTACAAATTAGTTTAAAAAACGAGAAAATTTGAAACACTATCATATAATCGGGAAAAAACTACTAAAATTGGTTTTTCCGCTATATCACATATTTTCTATATGTACTATTAGTCCAGTAAGTGAGGGATTTTATCTACAAAAATTATTAACAGCAAACCGAGGTATGCAAAAAATCGGAAATTTTCCGTAGAATTCAATGAACTATTTTTAAAACAAATGACGAACTTGCGTCCTCTTCAAAATGGCGACCAAAGTTTGCGAAAAACAGTTTCTTGCGTTGAAAAAGAAAAGTTGGCGTCGCACAAAAAAAAGTTTAACAGCACAATTGTGTAACTTTTTAATACAGATCGAGCCCGCCCAGTCCGATCTTCGAAAATTGCAAAATTAATTAGTTATTGCAAAAAAGACGTTAAAAATCGCATTTTTTTGAAATAACTGTATCTCCGTGAAGAGAAAATATTCTTTAACGAAACTTGGTGAAAGCGTAGTCCAAGATATGTCGAATAAGAGCATTTATACAGATTTGCAAAATATTGCAAATTTCATGCAAAAATCGATTTTTTCGAAAAAAACGTGATTTTTTCAATGTCCAATAGCTCATACAGGCCATCATATTTCTATACCGCACCGGTCCGAAAAGTTTCTCTAACAGTTGCGCTAACCTGTGCAATTATTGCGCATATCACTAAACGATCCCTAATATGCGAAAAATCGGTCAAAAATCGATAATTTTTTTTACCCCAAAAAAAAATTGAATATTTTTGAGATTTTAAATTATATTGCAATGTCGTTATTGCCAATAGATAGCTGGCATTTTTCTACAAATTTCCAAAAAAAAAAATGCTCTCCGACCTTCTGAAGCCGAGATATTTTTTTAAAGAAATTCTAGTGGAGCCATTTTTTTAAGTAAAGGGCTGAAAACGGATAAAAGAACACGTTACAAAAGAACAATCAGTTTGGAAAATAGAACAACAATAATTAATACTTAAATTAAAACAAAAGAAAATGCAACTTAAAAGATAAACAAATAAGGAAATTGGACCGTAGTCTCGAACTTAAGCAAGAAAAATTATTTTGGTAAAGGAAAAAATCATTTACACTCAAATTCAAACTGATTGCCAGAAGGGCCAAAAAATGCAATAGCCTTAACTAGCATGAAGTTAATTATTTCTTTATAAACTAGTGCAGAAACGCCAGTTGCCAGTGACAATATGAACGAGGTAACGTTTAATTTGAGAAATCTGATGACATGAAGTTAAATTTTATAACAGAAGCTCAAAAATGCAAATACCTATACCCGGGAATACTAAAGTTATCCCGAAGTAGGCCGATGTCACACCACCAGTAGCTGATCGGAAAGTGTCTTTCTTTCCGGACGGGATTATCCTTGTCAATTTTTAGTTAGTGGTCCTTATCCACCCCAAAGCAATCTAGATCAATGAATGAAAGTCCGCCTCTTTTTAGAGGCATCAAGTCATCCGGAAGGTTGCGTCCTCTATAGTAGAAATTATGTACCGACATAGTACTCGCCTGGCAAGTGGCGTTCTCTTTAGTAACTGTGGCCAAATTGGCTTCCCTTCAGTATAACACGTCCATTTAAACAACTTAAAATATTCTACATCTAAGCTAGCTAATTATACCTATTATTAAAAAACCTATTTGTTTTACGAGTGGACTTAGAAAAGGAAAAAGCAACTAGTTCCTACCTAATGTGCAGTTTGGGGAATTCTTGTAATCAATTACCCCTTTTATGATTTGATTATTTTACACATTCACCTCATTTAATTACCCGCGCGTTTGTTACATTTCTAATAAAAAGCAATTTGACGATGACATCGATCGTAACGGATTTTTATCAGAGTATGAGGGGTATTTTACTGGTAATAAAATATTTCCGATTTAGCAAATTTACTACAGATTACTTCATACCTATGGCTGAAAAAATCTAATAGTACATCGCCCGCCTCGATAACATTTTGGGGTTTGTCAAATATCGTCCCAAACTATCTACGAAATCGTGCTATTGTATGGCAAGTAATTTTAATTCCTTTACGCTTTATTATATTTGTTACATTACCAAAGAAACATCAACATTTTATTATGTCTCATTTATGTATTCGAATTGTTTTTGTAGAATAAGTTGCATTAATATTTTTTTTCTTTTGCTTTTTAATAGGAGACTCGTCTTCATTACCACTACTACTGTCACGGTAAACGTCATGTAATATTATTTAGGCATTATCGTCATCACAATCATCATTATCGTTATCATCATTTGAAAATTCATCTCTTTCTAGCTCAGTCTCTGTAATATTTGGCTCGTCTATTTCTTCGTCGATATCATCAGCGACGACTCTGTTCTCCTCAATATTTGAGCAAATTTCATCGTCACACGTTGAACACACATTTGAACATTTTATGCCGTGTTTTCGGCAGCTGCAGGCGTACGCCACAGCATCGAGCTCCGAGTTTCATTGAATTTGCAATGTTCAGCAACGGCCGATCAAGTTGCGAAGATTTTTTATTGAAAATATAAGTATTGTACAATAACCACTGCAAATTTCAGCCCTTTACCTTAAAAAATGGCGCCACAAGAATTTCTTAAAAAAAAAAAATTATCTCGGCTCCAGAATCCGAGGGCAATTTTTTTTTTTTTTTGTAAATTTGTAGAAAAATGCCAGCTATCCATTGGCAATAATGGTGTTCCAATATAATTTAAAATGTCAAAAATATTCAAAGTTTTTTGGGGTAAAAAAAATTATCGATTTTTTGACCGATTTTTCGCATATTAGGGATCGCTTCGTTATATGCGCAATAACTACACAGGTTAGCGCAACTGTTGAAGAAACTTTTCGGACTGGTCCGATATAAAAATATGAAGACCTGTATGAGCTATTGGACATTGAAAAAAACGTGTTTTTTTCGAAAAAATCGATTTCTGCAAGAAATTTGGAATATTTTGCAAATCTGTAAAAATGGTTGTATTCGATATATCTTGGACTATGCTTTCACTGAGTTTCGTTAAAGAATATCTTTTCTTCACGGAGATACAGGTATTTCAAAAAAGTGCGATTTTTAACGTCTTTTTTGCAATAACTAAATAATTTTGCAATTTTCTAAGATCGGACTGGGCCGGCTCGATCCGCATTAAAAAGTTACACAACTCTGCTATTAAACTTTTTTTTGTGCAGCGCCAACTTTTTTTTTTTAACGCAAAAAAACTGTTTTTCGCAAACTTTGGCCGCCATTTTGAAGAGGACGCAAGTTCGTCATTTGTTTTAAAAATAGTTCATTGAATTCTACGGAAAATTTCCGATATTTTACATACCTTGGTTTGCTGTTAATAATTTTTGCAAAAAAACGCGATATTTTCGACAGATTTATTGGACTATATAAAGTACTTATGAAAAGCTACAATTAAAAAAATGCTCTACGATGGTTTGGCCAAAACTGGGAGGAAGATATGATTTTCGCACTATCCTCCTCTTACTGTTTTCAAGAACAATTGGGCACACTTATTAACCACTATTAGTACTATCTGCAGTGACAGCATTTCAAGTAATAAAATTACTACAGAAATCAAAGAGGAGTTTTTGAGGTCGTTAATCACGATTTTGATAGAAAAATTTTATATAATCCAAAATGGTTAATCTAAATTTGAAAATCATGCAATCATGCACACACTCTGCTCTACAGATCACAATCCTTAACGAACCCATTTGGTTCTTTTCCGTCCATACATCTAATATCACGATAATAGTACCATATTCAATTTCACAACGATCCGCCGAATAGTTTAATTATAATAAATAATTACTTAACAGCGTTCTTGGTATCTTATGATAAATGATTAAGAATGAAAAAAAGAAAACAACTACTTTCTCGATTAACTCGTTCTAACTCAAAGACGAACCTAAAGCAGAACCCTGAGGTACAGCTGATAACGCATGTATATTTTTATATTTGTTGCCTTTATACGGCATATATTGAATGATATTTATTAAATATAATTTTTTGAACTCAAAGAAACTTGGTGCTACAGAGATGTCGTCTAGACGGTCCAACAATACCGAATAATCCAATTTCAAGTGATATGGACAAATTCGTGTAGGTATATGAAGTTGGCTCGACCTTCATTACGGAGAATCTGAGCTATAAATTGACTTCAGTATAATATTTGTAACTCCCTGTATAGAAATATTAATAAAGATGCTTTTGAGACCGTTTTAAATATAAGAAATGGTTCTCGTTGAACGTTTTAATCAGCCCAAGGAACGTTTCAAATGTATAGTAATTAAATTAAGCTATGTAATTTGGGAAAGTAATATTCTCCATAGAGCGATCAAAAGAAAATGAATTAAATTATTATTTCTTCTGATATGCCTTAGAACCTGCACTAAAAAATAATTGCTCTGACACACAGAAATAAAATTTATAACATCACTTATAAGAGGAAATGTTATCCATTAAAGCCAATCATTATAAAGTTCAAGGTTGATGACACTTGCAAAGATATTCATTCATCACCACATCAGATACACAACTATTTATTCATCATTCAATGTCTTTGCTGCTTCGTTATTTTAGGACATTTTATAAAATAGTTTAGTTATAATTTGGGGGAACAGTAACTTGTGAATATGTTTTAGATTGCTATAGACACAGACAAGCCGTTTACACCCAATATCATTTTAACGACAACACATCGCTTTCTGACTTTACCTTAAACGGTAAAACCAAAATATCCAACGTAGACTATATTATTGATTCACATAACATGGTGATACCATTTTAACTAATGACTACTTTTGTACCGTCAATATCCATATACTTACGAACGACGGATGTAAATCAATAGCTATGTACTGTCTCTATATATCATTATTAGGGTATAGGCTTATACAAGCAAGTATTGTTTTCAATTCACGAATGTATGTGTAACAAAAGGATATAATTTATTATCGATTATTATTTTACTCCAAAAGACTTCTAGAACATGTAAACAAAATTAAGCATGAGCAAGGTTTGGAACCACTCAACTCAAAACTGTACTGTTATATATTAGTCCAGTAACGGGGTGTTTTACCCTGACGAAAAATAGGAGAGCTTTATAACTTCGCAGTCTGGTACAGTTTTACATACTGAATAACAAGTTTTCGCCATCGTAGCGATGTCAGCAGCGCCGCCATAATGACAAAATGGTGTCAAAAATAAAGAAATTGACATTAGTTCTTATCCTGCATCTTCTAGTTAATTATATCGATAATAAATATTATAGACGATTAAATTCTTTATAAATTTTAAAACTTTTCTGTGCGAAATAAATAGTTTTAGAGTTATGCTCATGTAAACTGGGTATTTCTAAAATAATTGCATAAACGTGTCACTTTTGCCCGAAACTTTACTTATTACCTATTAATTATCCATTAATAATCAATTGTACTCGTTTCGGCATCACCATGAAGTAGAGCGAGACTATTCTATTTTAGGCTTCCCCATAGTCTTCTTCTGGTGTGCCACTTTCCTTCGTTTGAATGCTCTAGATGGACCAGATTCATTGACGTCTATTTCTGTGCTTGGCTGAGTATCATCATCCTTTTCAGTGTCCTCGCAAGTCCACTTATTGCAATTAATGAAAGAAATGGAACATTTTATGGAGCCACATGTTAGGCCGCGTCGTTTTTTGAATTTGCAGAAGATGCATTTAATGAGTGCTTCCGGAGCAGGCTCCTTAATTGTTTTAACTGGGGTGACTCCAATGTGAGTTTTTCTTCATTCCCATTCTCCTGGATTCTTATAAACACGCCTTACCAAATCTGGACTTGATGATAAAGTCGGAGCTAGTTGGGAGTCAAACACGTTTGACTTATTTTGTACGCCGTATTTTATAAATTACTTATACAGAGAAGAATGATCTGTTTAATTGAAGAACTCTGTATAATGTGGCCAAGAATTGGTCTCCTGCTGCAGCAATGGTCTCACAATCTGCACTTTCTTGAAAACTTGTACAGTTCGACTCAGTTCTTCGGACTTTTGGAGTATCTTTAGGAACTTATTTTTTCCTTCAATGAAGATCGCAGATGCGGTGCGAAGTAAAGAGGCCATCTCGGCCACCATGGTCTCCCGATTTGACCACTCTTGATTAATTATTTTTTACGGGCTATTTAAAATCAAAAGTGCATGGTATTCGACCAATATTCCAGATTTTAAAAATAGGATAAACGAAAAAATTCACAAAATAGCTTAATATCAAGAGGCGCTTGGCGGTCATCTTGAACACTTAAATTATTTATAACATACATTAGAAATACAATCAAATAAGTGAAGCGCAGAATCACAGACATCTGTGACTCTGAGCTTCATTTTGTGTAAAGGCTTGAGATTGGAAAAATCTTTTATTAAAAACTTTAAAAGCAACAAGTTTCAATTTTTCGCGGAAGCTACTATTTTTATGCTAAAAAGCCGCTGTCTAAGGAATCACTACTTCCATCCAGATTTCCTATTCAGGTCTCTTTAAAGGAAAACATCTGCACTCTAGTATGTGGAAATAAATGGTCAAAGATTTTTAATAATATAATATTTGGGGCAGATGTCATAAAACAATTTGAGGCGTTGGCATCTACCATATACGCCAATAATGAAGTATCTGGACTCTTACTAGCCTGCTTTACTTATTTTCCTATCAGCTCCTTGGGTTCATAAAATAATTAACAATGGAGCAATGGAAATTAATTAATAATGGAGTGTAGGTGGCCGGGGGCTTGAAAAATATAATAAAGAAATCTGAGGCCTTGGCTTTTAGTATGTACACCAAATCCCAAGTTTCTGTACTTTTACTAGCTTGCTTTACTTACTATCTCCTATTTATATCTACTTACCCCCACCCCTTCACCGGAATCATCTCAACATATAATCTAGTTCCAGATGCTGTTATAATACATACGTGTACCAAATTTCAAGTGAATATCTCACTTGTATTTCAATAAGCCTTTTAATAATGAAGTGGAAGTGGGGGGGGTTGAAAAATATTATTAAAAAATCTGAGGCCTTGGCTTCTAGAATATACACCAAATCCCAACTTTCTGTACTCTCACCAGCTTATCTTACTTATGTTCCCCTATTTACCTCTATTTCACTCCCTATTTCACCCCCCCCCCCCATCACTTTAGTGGAATGATCTCAAAATATAATCAATTTCCAGATGACGTTACAATATATACGTGTACGAAATTTCAAGTCAATATCTCAGTTTTATTTTATTAAACTCTTTAATAATGGGGTGAGGTGGGGGGCATGGGGTTAAAAACATACAAAATCTGAGGCCTTGGCTTCTAGTATATATACCAAATCCCAAGTTACTGTGCTCTTACCAGCTTGCTTTACTTATTTTCCCCTATTTAACCTCCAACCCTTCACCGGGATACATATGTTTACCAAGTTTCAAGTCAATATCTTAATCGGTTGCTGAGAAAACGTGTGCACAAAAAAGTCACAGACCTACAGATAGACAGGAAAAATTGTTTTTGCGCAAATTTAAAATCTCGACGTTTTATGACATTCTAAGCCTATTTCAACAAAAAAAAAATTCTGAAATTTTTTTTATGATTACTGTACTTTCCCTCCACTACGTGGATGTGGAAGTAAAATGACAATTTTAAATTAAAATTCGTCCAGTTTCAGGGCCTTTCCTAAAAGTTCATAATTACTCTTAAATTGAATTTATTCCTTACATATGTAAGATAACATGGTAGAATGCTCTGTCCAAATTGGGTCATATCCTTTATACAAACAAATTTATATATAAGTAATACACTTATTTTAATTTTAAAACGATTTAACTAAGGTTCTTACTTTCTTTCCTCACCGAAAGAAAGTACTATAAATACTAAGTACTGTAATGGTGAAGATATCACTGGGATTTTTTAGTATGTTTCGGAATATAATGAATATTTTAAGAAAATTCATGTAGGTACTCAAAAGATTTCCGGCAATAATTCAAGCACTTGCAGATTATAAGTGAACATTTCACACCACCATTTTTTAACCAATCAGAGGCTTATTTTTTGTTAAGTCACCACAGGAACCCAAGAAATTTCCGGAAATTTGTATCCTCGCTCAGCGAAATTAATAAGTGAAAATTTTTCTGTCAAATTTGATATTTGGTTTTATATCAAAATACATATTTTCTTACCGAATATCCCACGAGCTTAAATTAGTGTGCGGAAATTTTTTATAAATTAGAGATATTATAAGCGATAATTGATGCTATTGCAAGCGAATAAATGGGACATATTTTTAGTGACAAATCAATATAGACCGCTCTAAAAAATATATAAAAAATGTAACGGGGGAGAATAATATTTTATATATAGCTAACACCATTGCCAATATAGAATGATCCTCAAAGTATACAGGCTAGAATAAAAGTTTCCTGGCACAGTTGTATCAGCTAGAGATATGATTAACTCTGATATGTGAATTATTCCTCTCAGTGGAAACTTGATTAACAAATTACATTTATTTTTACAAAAAAGACAGGTTGATACTTATTAGTCATGGCTTAACAATAGGCACCATGTCTGCCTCAGGACCTCTATTAACCGAAGTGTATTGCGATCGTATTTTTGTAATAATTAATAAAAAAAAAATTCTTGATACTTGTCTGTTATGCCCAGTGACATATCTTGCAAGTTCAGAATTTCTGCTTCTGGATCTTCACTAACTGGGATGTATGCCAATCATATTTTTGTATTCAATAAGTGGTAAGTAATTATCTATTTAAGCAATGAGCATAATTAAATCGACTGTTTCAGTAATAGTACGTAAATGTGAATTCTTTTGGACAACTTTGGCAATGAAATGCATGTGGTGAATTTTGTTTGCTTTATATTTAGTCACAATAGTCTCACGCTTGCCTAATTCTCATTCGAAGGTAACTAGTAATCACCGACATCAGAAAGGAGGAGGGTCCCTAAGGCCGGTCTTCGGCCCCCTTCAATTTTTGACGAAAATAAGTGAACTCGCAAGCAATTTGTTTAGGCTTTGCGAATAAAAATAGGTCATTTCCAAGTGAATCGAAAAGTCGCCCCCCCCCCCACTTGTCTTTTCAGAAAGACAGGTACATGATACTAATGTGCCTAAATCGGGTTAAAATTTGTATTAAAATGTTAGACACAAAGAGCTGCCCTTATAAGAAACAGTCCTTTGCTTGATAATGACACAATCGATACTAAAAAATTCCAAATGGAGCAAATAACATGTCGTTATTTTTTATTGAAGCTGAGAGTAAAATTAATAACTTTCATGTTTACTTGCTTCTAATTTGTTTGTTTAGCATATATAAGTTAACGCATAGTATATAAATGCACACATTGTTACGGTAATTTTGCTCCTTAGGTAATTAGTAATAAATTAAATAGATTTAGAATATTTTTCTTTATTCACTTAGAGATATATGGTACAAATTATTGGTAAGTTAATGATTACTTAATAAATTACATGGAGTCACTGGAACTGTTTATGATTATTGGTATATCTGGACCACCTAGGCATTTCTCCTCATACATCTACAAAATATAAAACTGTATTAATACTGTGGTGAATTCACATATTTGAAATAAAGGTTTAATAAATCAAGAAAGGTGCTTACCCTGCCATCTAGTGAATTGTAGAGGAACCGCTTACTAGTATCTTTATAGCTTGCTTTTATGTTGAGTTAGATCAGTTTTTTTCAAATAGGATTTTTAATTGATATGAGTATTGATGTTTTTCGTCGATTTCCGGCGATTAGAGGGGCCATTCTTAATTAATTGCTGGTGGTATCTGCATGAAGACGTTTTGTCTGTGAACATCCGCTCCGGGATTATTCTTTGTGCAGTATTTTATTGTGATTTCGATGTTTGGCAGTGTATATTTTTGAATTGTGGCCGTAGTTTTGTGAAATCGCACCTATTTAGGGATTATTACAGCAATTATTGTAAGTACCCCTCGTCCATGTGATTTTATAAATAGTAATTTATTATTTTTCTCGTGTAGTGATTATTCCACCCTCTCTATCATCACATCTCACCATCATCTAACCATTTTCGTGGAATATAGTGGAACACCCTTCAAGGAAGGTATGTTCAATTTTTTTTGTAAATAGTTAGGTAATTAATTTTTTTCTGTACTTTATTTATAAGGGTGTTACTGGAGGGCTATTATTTGACGTTTTTCTGCTGAGGAGTTCTGAGTGCTGCAGATTCTATTCTGGAAAAATAATAGTCTGGGAAATAAGTTTCTTTTTGGGGAATATTTTTTAACCTGTCCGTCCCGACGCCCCTGTGCAACAACTTACCTTCGTGGATGTTCAGAGGCGAGGATTCAACAGGAACAGGAGAACACGCAAGTTAAACTAAAGAGCAATAGTTTTATTTTATTTTTGAAAACTTATATATTTATATATTTTTCTTTACTTACCTGGTATTTAACAAGATCAAAGTGGTTCGCACAAAGACATTATTTAGCCTAGCGCAAAATTGTATAATCGCACTTAATTCACAGTATAGTTTCTTAAGGTTCGGATTAGCCTTAGCAATTTTGTTGAAAAGAAATACGAGTTATATTTCTGGTTTTGTTTTATGTGAATGCGCTTAAGCTTAAGCAACACTAAAACTGCAGTAACTTTTTTTGCGGCGTTTATGATAAAGGTTTTTTTTTATTTTTATTTAATTTCTTTTGATAATACTCATAAAAAAGCAAATACTTTATTAACCTTATAGAAACTAATACAATATAATCTATTTCTATTCGATAGTTAAATATATTATTGCAAGATATATACCGGTTGTCCCCTAGGCAACTATTTTATTTAGTTTTTATATTGTATTTTCTTTAGCTGATTTATTTAACTCATAGACATTAGCATTTAATAACTTTAATTAGTCCGGTCAACTGTTCCAATTTTACGTACTTTGAAATTAAGATGTGTATTTAAATATATATATTTTTTTTTATTGAATTAATATTAGGCTATATCGTTATAATTCTATTTACATATTTTGAATCTGTAATACCATTTTTATTGTGCGCCACATTTTTCGAACTTTTAGATTTAGATAATTTTTTTTGTGTTGTTTTGTTTGTAAATACTGCTGAATACTATTGAATACTATTAAATACTTTTGTGATTTATCTGATATATAGTAATAAACTTCCAATTAGTCTTTTAAAGTAAATTTGTCATTTTTTTTGTGTGTTCAATCTCTGTTTAGTAAATTGGGGGATTGCTAAGAACTTTCAAGGGTATTTGCAAGGGAGTTTAATTTACTTGGCGCCCAATTATTAAATCATCTTTTTTTGTGACCCCGCCCGTCTCCACTGATAGTTTGGCCGGCGAATACCCAACTGACAACTGACAGTTGCTTACTGTTACCTAAGAGGCTTGTAGAGTGGTAACAACATTGAATGGATTTTTCTTGATTAAAATACAGAGTGGAGATTTATAGAAAAGGTAGTGGGGTGGTGTGATGAATAATTAACCAACCTGAAAATAACACATTCTTAATTATTTTATATAGTTAACTTAACGCATATTTTCACGTTGTATTAAAGCAGAGGGAGGGTATAAAAAAGAGGAAGAGGGGTGTAAGCAAAAAGTAGGGGCAGAGAATACTTATATCAATATACAGATTCGGTAAATATAGTTCGTGATATGGGGAATAAACTTCCTATTGAAAGCAGAATGTGTGGGGTCGCTGACCCGATCAAGCGGTGGTGGTATGAACGAATACCAATGCTCCGGTTGATCTACGACAAGGCATGGTTTACCTGCGCAGATACACGTTTATATACATATCACGAACTGCAATTGCCGAATCTGTATATGGTACAGTATTCTATAATACTTCATTAACCAGATAAGTATAGACATGATATTAACTTGACCTATCCTAACTTACTGGCCATACATAACATACTGACGTTATTTATGGAGACGGGAGGCAGTATAATGAAAGAGGAGGCGGTATTTTTAAATTTATTACGTCAGTAAAGTTTATAAGTTTGTTTGATCACATTACCATATATAACTACCTAATCGCGATTATAACAGAGTGGGAAATAAGATGAAAAAGAGGTTGGTGGGGGGAACTTTTCGTTTCACCTGAAAATGGTTGATTTTTGTTAAAAAAACCTAAAAAAATCTAGTTCACTTATTTTTGTCGAAAATTGAAGGGGGACGGGAACCGGCCTGAGGAACCCTCCTCCTTTCTTCTCAGTGGTTCTGTAAGCAGGACACTTAACAGTTCAAGAGCTGATGAAATGTTTGTTAATCACTTAAGTAGTTTAGATTATGGTTTGTTTTGTTATTTGGTTACTAAAATTCGTCCCTGCTACTCCAGCGACTAGCCTGTGGAAGATGAGAACCCGTCGACGATATAAAAAGAAATGCAAGGAAATAATTGGGCTTAGATTATCCGAAATTTATTTTTAGCATTATTTACATGACATAAAACACGAAAATATGAAGTTCTCGGCCAACAGTATCGATTAAAGTTACTGCAATAAGACTTCCATAATACTGTGCAGTAACTACATTCTTACATTTAATTTAGATTTTGTTAGTTATTCCTTATGCATAATTAAGCAGAAGATTAAATTAATATAGTAAGTATTTCATTAAAAGAGTAATGGCATTAATTAACAGTGTTCACACTTTAAACCTTTTTGAGTATTAAAAGTTAGTTTAGGCCAATTTGGGTAAAAGCATTAAAAACATCTAGCTTCTTCCGTACAGAGAGTTTTAAAAAAGATATAAAATGTTTACCTTTTTTTGTGTTTTTTAAACATTCCACGCACTATCAATAATCAAATATTCACGATTAGTACCGACATAATATGGCAACAATCCGCCACACTATATTAAAGTTGCAATTCACTTTTACTACTGACTTGAGCACTTACATGTCATAACCTAATGCAAAATTGATATTCCCCCTGATGTGGTGACACACTAATCCACAAAAGACCGGCAAAAATTATTAAGACATTGATTGCACGTTGTTAATTAAAACTAGTTTACAAGAAGAATATCAAATGGGTATATTTCATTAATCGAATTAGCAATGTTAAATCCTTATAATATTATGTGCATTATCACTATAAATGTCCTATGTTACGTTAGTACATCAACAAGAAATATACCGGTTTCAAAGAACTAATTTGTGAGACGAACCGCAATTGAATGTATGGTGTATGGTATGTTTTCAAAAACTTTATAACCGCTGAAGATTTTAATATGTCTATCAAATTATTGGGTAACGCGTAGTTTTTTTAAAATAAGACATTTTATGCTATCTGTATAATTTCCCATCATGCCATTTTGATAGTGAAACGGCTGTCAGTATATGTAGTATTATATTTTCTGTAGAATCTTATCAATTTTTTAGCCCTTTTTCTCATTTTATGTATTTTCTTAAAATGTTTCACAACTTTTAAAACCACTAATTTTGTTGTCCAAAAATAATAAAGTCTCTATTAGCTAATACTAACCAACTGACCATACATATTTAAATAATAATCATGGTTATATTTATGCGTCATTTGTTCGTAATAGTGATTACGGTATATCAACCATTTGCAAATGTACCGGAGGTTCCCACGAGAAAAGGCGCACCCCCACTTTTTCGGTTAAAATTTGAAATTAGGTTAGAAGATATTTGATATAAAAATCCATTTCTTGATCCAACCAGACTCAAAAATGCACTTCTGGAACACTTCAATATTACCTTACCGAGGTATATGGTAAATGATTAGATTTACTCGAAATTCAAGCAGCAATGGAAAACTTAAAGCTTCTTATTTATACTCTTCGCAGATACAAACCGAAGATTATATTGCATTTGATTGGCACATTTCGAGAACTGGTAATATCGCTTGTAGAGGAAACATTTTCGTATCACTGTGATGATGATTAAATTCTTAACAAGTTCGAAAATTTACGTCGGCGCCCGTCTATCCGGCCGTCTGTCTGTGTATCTGTCCGTCCGTTACGTTTCTTGTAAGCATGATAACTTAAGAATAAAAAGTCAGACTGTATTTATTAAAAGGGTACCTCGGGATAAGATAGGTGAAATGTCCCTTGACACGGACTTTGGAATAAACCTGATAGGATCGTTCCTAGGGCCTAAAAAATAAGATCAACAGGGTCCGCGTATCCAAATTCTGAACAAATTCATGCCTGTAGTAATCCCAAAGAGCTATAGCTTGAATTATTTGGGGCTCTATTGGGCCCCACTAAGGCCCTCAAAGATATTTTTTAAATTTCCATCCCCACAGCCTCCATTTTCTGGGGTTCTATTGGACCCCACTAAGGCCCTTAAAAATATATAAACATTTTTTAAAGCCGAATATTATTGTTATGATAAAGAGGTGTGGAAAATTTTATTTCGTCGTATTCTTTACGACCAAATAACGCAATTTTTACGTAGTTTAGAAATTTTCAAACCCTGTACGTCAGGCCCAAAATTCAATTTTTTTCATTTTCTTTTAACGAAAATTCGCGTTAATTAGATAGGAGGAGTAGCTGTTAAAGCTTGGGTAATAAATCAACCCCTGGGGCAAAGGACACTCCCCTGGGATCAATATTTAGGTTGACCCCCTGGGGCCCAAAGATTACCTTTTTTATTAAAGTTTCCACGCACGAACAGCCCCACCCCCTCCCGCGAGGTAAGTATTCACTATGATATACAAAAAATTAAAAGTAAGAGACATTTTTTGCCAACATTAAATTTCAATATAAAAAATATTTAAAAATTGAAATATTTCCACACTAAATATAATAAATATTCAAATATATATGTACATTGTTTACCCTGTTCCCATACATCTTTTAAATTGAGAACTTAATTTCATTTGATTAATAGTTATTGCCTTCTCATGAATGTGAAATTAATAGTAAAAAAAATAAAAATACAATTAATATTGTGGTGATAATCCTTGTTTGAATATGGCAAAACAATTTACAATATTGTAAAGTTAGCTTACTTGCTGCATACGCTATATGAATATTGACCCCAGGAGTTACTATTTACCATTTCTAGACGATTTTTTACCTCGGGGATTTTTTACCTCTGTGCTCTCTGGGAGACTATTCAACCATGCCAGGTGATTTTCGACCCCAACAGAATAACATTTTACGAAAGAAAGTAATCTTTTGGCCACAGGGGGTATCTTTTTACCCCAAGGGTATGACTTTTGGTTCCAGGGGAGTGTCCTTTGTCCCAGGGGTTGATTCATTACCAAGATTTCAAAGCCACTCGTTCCATTAATTAACGTGAATTTTCATTAAAAAAATACAAAAATTGAATTTTCAAACTGCCTTAGAAATTGCTTTATTTGGTAGCAATTAATGAGACCAAATAACATTTTCCGTACCTCTTCATCATAACAAAAATGTTCGACTTTAAACAATTTAAAAATATTTTTAATGGCCTTAGTGGGGCCCAATAGAGCACCAAAAAATTGAGGCTACGGGTCTTTGGGACTACTATATGCATGCATTTTTAATTCTTTCAATTTTTGTACAAAAAAAAAAAAAACTGAAGTGGGCCATCTCTTGCGCAGGGGGGGGGGCAATTTTGATATACGGACCCTGTCGACCTTATTTTTTAGGCCCAAAAAACGATCCTATCAGGTTTATTCGATAATCCGTGCCAAGGTACATTTCACCTACTTTATCCCGAGGTACCCTTTGGATAGTAAATTAGTGTTGACTAGAGGAAGATCCCTATTGACTTTAAACGAAACCAATCAGTAAATACAAATTATTAAATTAATTTATTTTTTTATCAATTTGTTTATGTTTTGTAGTCACAAATTATAAACCGGGCTTGGCGCATGGCAGCTTAAATAAAAACTAACATTACTTACGATAACGCTCTGAAGAATATCTCATAGAATTATATGAAAAATAACAATAGCATTAATTTAGTTTACTTTTCTGAAGAAGACGTCCTAAAAGCATTAAAAAAAATGAAACCGAAGCTCACCATGGATGGTATACCTGCATTTTTACTGAAAGATTGTGCTAATATATTCGCCCATCCACTAAAAATTTTATTTAATTTGGCTATAAAATGCTGTTCTTTTCCTGATATCTGGAAGTATTCTAAAGTCTGTCCAGTTTATAAAAAGGGCAACAAAAATGATATAACAAATTTCCGACCAATCACTATCATTTGTAACTTTGGCAAAGCTTTTGAAATTTTGCTGCATAAATGCATATATCCGCATGTCAAAAACAGTATATCCTCTCAGCAGCATGGATTTATGAAAGGTCGATCTACAACCACCAACTTAATATGTGCTACCCAATATATATCTGAGTCCATTGAGATGCAAGTTCAAACAGATGTAATATATTTCGATTTCACAAAAGCATTCGACAGGTTTAATCAAATTCTTATTAAAAAACTGTCCAACATTGGAATGTCACCGAATCTTACACACTTTTTAAAATCATACTTGTCAGATAGGAAACAGTATGTCGCGTTTAATGAATTCAGGTCTACTGATTACTTATCTTGTTCTGGTGTACCTCAGGGGTCTGTCCTTGGGCCACTCTTGTTTAATATATTCATCAATGATATAACATATGAACTAGATGTTCATTTTTTTAATGTATGCAGATGACCTCAAGCTACTACATAGAATCCTAACATAAATGACTGCAGTAATTTACAAAATAATATATCTAAACTCAGCGCTTGGTGTGTCGAGAACAGTCTCACGTTAAATGTGCAAAAATGTAACGTAATGACATTTTCCACAAAGGATGTTAATTTTTCATTTAACTACTGTCTAGAAAACGAACCATTAACTCGACCGTCCTCGTTTAAAGACCTTGGAGTAATTTTTGACAAAAAACTCAGCTTTGTCAATCATATAGACACGTTAATTTGCGACGCAAATAGAACACTTGGTTTTATTATACGCAATGGGCGTGATTTCTCTAATATTTCAACGTTAAAACTATTATATTTTTCTTTTTTGCGATGTAAACTAGAGTATGCGTCTCTTGTTTGGCAGCCCTGCTATAACACTCATAGTCTTAAATTAGAAAACGTGCAACGCCACTTTCTTGAATTTCTACATCTAAAATCTCATGGTATATATCCACCAATTGGTTTTCCACAAAGTGATTTACTTCAAATGTTTTCAATGCGTAGCCTATCTGAAAGACGCAACGAATTTGTCATAAATTTCTTAAAAAAGGTGATTCATTATGATATTGACTGTAGTGAGATACTCCAGAGACGTAATTTCCATATTCCGCGAATAAATTCAAGACAAAACCAAACTTTCTACCTTCTATAGCCCGGACTAATACTTTAAAGTTTTCACCAATCTACAGCATGTGCTCTAGCTATAACCACAGTCAGCGTGATATCGACATCTTTAATAAATAGGAGATTCTGTCTAAATCATATATGTATTTTTTATTCTCTCTCTTTATTGTAAATAAATTCAACTCTTTATTCTCTTTAATATTTATATTTTCTTTTGTTATATATCTTTACTGAAATGTACGCTAGTAAATTTAAGTAATTTTTGTACGATGTATGTGTTGTTTCCCATCTTGTAAATTGTCTTGTACTGTTAGATGGTGTATGAATAAAATAAAAAATAAAATAAAAATAAAATAAAAAGTTCAGTAAATCGACGAAGAGTATAATGGTTAGCTTGTAGCTAATATCTATGAAGTTCCAAATAGTTTAAAATTCTCTAATAAAAATTTATCATAAAATGGAGGATTTTAATACTGTACATATTTTCAGTTTCATATTCTTTATTCGTTACTTTTTAATATTGCTTAAAATAACAGATTTTTAAGATCCCTATACTTATACAGAAGTGAAAAGTCATTTGACTGTCAAATGTTCAAGACCTCATTAAAAGTCCCAAGTATTTTAGATTTCATTAAAAGCATATAAACTTTTACACTAGCAATAACTTAATCCAATGGAATGTTTCAAAGGTAATATGCTACAAAGTAGGATAAAACTAAGTGCAATGAATTGCGGTGCATTATGTGAATACTTTGTACTGCATGTAACAAATAATTTAACTTAATAATAATGAAACTTCAGTTCAGCCAACTTACTCGTCATAGAAATACTAAAAATTAAAATATTAAACTACATTTACCAAGCATACTGAAAATCAATCAAACTCAGTATGCTCCCTATTAAATATTAAATGATTACCCACTGAAAAAACTGATACATAAAGAACTATTATATAAAAACGTATTTGCCTTTCATTCGATTTCCGCATTATCCTGGTTTGTTGTCATGCTTTATTTAGTAATTATTTATTCATTATTTATTACATTGTCCTGTAATGGTCCCTTCAAATTAGGAGAAATTAAAGAAACCTCTCCTACAGCTATGAGACGTGTAAAAAGTGAAGCATGTGGGTTGTCTAAATATAATTTTCGCCCTCCGCAGTTCTAAAAAAGGGTGGTTTTTGAGAAAAATATACATATATGTGAGTTTTAGTGCTTTTTCGCATTTTTCTCTATTCTGAGGAAAAACTACGCGTTTGGTGAAAAATGTTAGGAAAGCAAAGCTGTACACCATAAAATTCCCTACAAATTTTGTCTCTACATTTTTGTCCGAATTCCGCATAGTTTCGCCACTAGAGGGCGCGAAAAAGATATACACATATATAGAGTTTTGCGCATTTTTCTAGATTTTCTGCCAAAATTATGCATTTTGGTGAAAAATAGCAGGAGAGCAAAGTTGTGGAGCATAAAGTTTCCTATAAATCTTGTCTCTATGTTTTTTTTAAGTTTTTTTCGAATTTCGCATAGTTTCTCCGCTACAGGGCGCGAAAGAAATATGTATAAATATACTTTCGCACCCTCTAACGGCGAAACTATGCGGAATTCGAACAAAGACGAAGAGACGTAATTTGTAGGATATTTAATGCTCTACATAGTTGCTCTCCTGATATTTTTCACCAAAGTGTATCATTTTGGCTGAAAATCTAAAAGAGGCGCAAAAGTCTCTTTATATATCTTTCGCTCCCTCTAGCAGCAAAACTATGCGGAATTCGGACAAAACGTAAAGACAAAATTTGTAGAAAATTTTATGCTCTACAACTCTCCTGACCAATATGCATAGTTTTTCCTCAAATAGAGAAAAAGGGGAAAAGTGCTAAAATTCATATATATGTATATATTTTTCAAAAACCAACCTTTTTTAAAACTGCGAGGGTGAACATCATGTTTAGACAACTCAAATGCTTCACTTTTTACAGGTCTGATAGCTGTGGGAATTTTTCCAGAAACAGCGACTTTTGACTAATTTCAAGGGACTATAAGTTTAGTAAAAAAAAATGTGTAATACATATGTATATTATAGTACATGGAGAGAAAATAAGACCAAACCAAGAATAATCTTACAGTTAATTATATTTCAATACATTGTTGCGTACATCAGGGGATTTTAAGTAATTTTATTGATTGTAATAAACTAAACCTAGTTTTTGAGAAATATGTACAGGTAATTACCATATTATAGTAACTAAACTCAGCCACTAAATTATCATAGAAAATGTATTTAATTTATATTTTTATATTTAAACCATATATTTTTTTTGTATTCCCGTTTTTGCTAGCGGCTCTCGTAGAATACACAGGTTTCATTCGAATAGTAAATATATCTATATTTCACAGCACATTTCTCAATTATTGGTTATCCTAAATAATATACAGCAGGAAGTATTGAGGGTTGCGTAGAACTTGAATCCAAATACTAGTAATTTTTGATTTATGAAATATGGTAACAATTTGTTAATTGAGAGGGGATATCACTTTTATTAGCTAGCCCAGAGCGAAATGGATTATTTCCAGTTTTACTGTGGCCTAACTTAGACCCAAAGTTTTTGATAATTAATTCAACACGCGAGGTGTCTCTTTTGATGTTATCAAATTTTATCTTAGTGATCTATATAATAAAAAAGTTTTGCTGCCAAGGATTATTATTATTAGAATTATTATTAGAGGTATTATTAGAGTTATTGTTTGAGATACGAATAGAGATAAATATTAGAAATTACAAGTACTTTTGTTGCCAATTAGTTTTGAAGCCGAGCAAGATTTAACAGCTAGTATAATAATATTATCATACAAGGGAAATCACGTCAATTCATCTAATAGTTAAATTCCTGCTAGAATCCATAATAAAAATAGTCCAGTCAAGTTCAGTTTAGCCCAGTCATCCTTATCAACAGCAAAACCAGGTTAACAAGATATCAAACCACGACGAGGGGCCGCCTGTGTTCGGAGAGGCCGTCAGAAAAGACTACCGGAGCTCACCAGGAGCCCTCACCCAGTATGCATCACTAGAAGGATTGACGAGAATCTGAAATTTTCAGTAGTTTATCGTATCACATTCATTTTTAATAATAAATTAATTAAGCTTTGAATATTTTTGAAATTCTTATAATATTACTATTTAATAATTAACAACATTTTTTGCATTTAATATTGATTAACTTTGTCGTTTTTTCTATCTACCGGTAATTTTTGAAATTATTGATAAATTTGTATTATTTTATCATACAATTCAATTTTTTCATTTTTCCTTTTTGACTGTCCGCCATAAGATCAAACCTTTCCACGGCAGTTGGTTTCACCATCGCAGGGGTAGTAGTAGCTCTAAATTTTTCTGTGGATGGCGTCCATACTCAGGCTGCTCCCTTGAAAAGGTACCTTTTTCACGATTGCAGTTCAGTAAGCGAGGGAGGTAAATTGATTTATTAGAATCTATTAACTTTATTAGATAACTTACTTCTACAAAACGGTAAAGGAATTTATTTAATAATTAGCTAAATGTTTCGTTGTTTATTACTTCAATAATTAATATGGAAGCCAATGAAATACTACTGATTTCAATCAAATATCATATCATTATTAGTAATTACTCAAACTAAATAGACAGTGTCTAGAAAAGTATAACCACTGAATTATTTCTCTATACACATTTACCGCTGTAATAATATATGCTTGTGCTTTTAAATTTTATAAAATATCAAGAAATGATCTGAAGTAAAGTAAAGTAAGCTTTATTATCTAATAGACCATAATATTAAAGTCAATAGTCAACACAGAGCTATTAGTTAATAGTACAACAATATTAAGGATATAACATGAGAAATTATTAATACAAAAATTTTTTCTAACAAAAACGTTTGTAACTTTTATCCTTAAATTTTATTTCGAAATTATTTCTTGTACTGTAACTATGAATATCCAGATTTCTAAGAAAATTGTTTTCATTAGACTTTAAGTACAATACTAGTTCAGTAATATACATACAAGCCAGAGGTCAAAGTTGCAATTTTCTAAAAATAGGACGACATGACTGGTAGTTCGAGGCACCCATAATATTTCTTATAATTTTTTTTACAATATAAAAATTCTGTTCAAATACCTCGAAGAACCCAAGAAAATTATTCAATACCCTACCCTTGACATAAATTTAGCATAATAAAATGACAATATCACCACCTATAAAAAGCAAAAGAGAGCGACCATAACTTTTTCGACAAATTTTCTATATGATCTTCCCGACTTGTCCATTATCAGTATAAATAAACCTCTAAATATTTTATTACATTTACCTTTTCAGTTGATCTATGCTGTATTTTTAAGTGATAATTTTCATCGGTTGTGCAGGTTCTGTGTGTGAAATTGATAAATACATTTGTAGATCTTTCTTTGTCAAACAAGTACAGATCAGTATGTTGTCATCCACAAACATTGTCAAATTATTCAGATGGAACAGTTCTGGTAAAGTAATTTACAATTATTGAAAATAATGGCGGCCCCGATATAGATCCCCGTGGTATACCTATTTTGATATTTAATTTCTCAGACCTGGCCTCATTTACTTAATTTCTTGATTTTGATTAGATAAATATGAAGATAACCATTCACCTATTTTGCTCTTAAAACCGTACACCATAAGCTTTTCCCAGAGAAAATTATGGCCGACTAAGTGAAAGCAAAAACTTAGTATCAAAGATATATTTTATGTATTTAATCAATTTATTCATGACATATTCTGCCTAAATACCACTCGTGTTTTTAAATTTTATCTGTGAACATTTACTTTAAATTGCCAAAGAGTGATATAATTCGTGTAAATTGGGAGTTTACTATCAAATATTTAATCAAATAATAAGCTGACAATTTATAGGTATTATATTACCAAGCAACTACGCTTTCGAAATAATTTTACCGATAAAATTTTAAGCACTACATGTCATAAATATTATTGACTAATAATTAAGTTACTCTGATTATAAAAACATTTCACATGTTTGTGGATTTCATACCTTCTGGATGCATTACAGATTCACTATCTGATGATTTTCCTTACGCAGTTACATTATTTAAAGTGTAACTAATATACAGTGGAGCCAATAAGTGTAGGCAGTACAGCCAGGAGAGTACGGATTTATGAATTTCCTAAATTCACGCGTACGTAATTTGAAGAAATGAAAGCACTCGGATTTTGTCAATTATGCATGAGCTACCATGTTTTAAATTTAAAATATTATGCTTAAATCTGGCAACATTATCTCCATGTATTATAACAGCGCAGCGGCAAATATTTGTAAGTTCCATTGCAAACGTTACTATTGTAAATATGTGGATCGTGAAATTCGTTTATGAGAGGTCCGCAGTAGTTGAACAAATTATTAGGTATGAAGGCACCACATTCAAAAATTTATTCTATTTGGTCGATTGTACCAATTACACATAATGACCTAGTCGTGGTTTTCATCTCTGGTAGGCGGATAAAACATCATATATTTCTCTAGATTATGTGGGATTACATAGTAGAACGAGGTGCCGCTTAAGTATTACAAAACAGCTATTATTCTTTGACCACAATGCCGCTGATTTTTTTCTCTACTGCCTACACTAATTGGCCTTAGTATAAACGAATTTAAAATCTGATAAGAAAATAGTACTGCACTTTCCTCTATTACCTATTTGAAAAACTACCACTATTATACTCTAGAAGAACTATATACAGAGATACAACAAATTTCTGCGACTTTTCATTTAAATAATTTTACAAAATCGGACAAATTCCGCACGGAAATAAAACTTATACAAGTTCGAGGGCATAACTCAAAGGCACCGTCTATGTTGGTAAACAAGGAAATAAAAGCACTGTAAAAGTAATTAGAAGCAACCCCTACAATAGAAGAAGGTGAAAACAAAGGTAAAGTCTTCCTAACAAACTGTAACTAAATGTAGCTCGAGGACTCGACGATAATTAGTTCTTTCCAGCGTTCCGAAGTTTCACAATTTAGTGTGATAAAGCAGGAATATATTAAAGGGGGCCGATCTAGGATAAAAAGAAATCAAAGTAACAACGTGAATGTGTATTTACCGAATACAAATTTGAAGCCAACTTTGGCTCACAAAAATCTATCCAAGTAACCATAAATTCTTTTATTGACTTGAACATGAAAGTAAAATTAATGTTCATTTATCTATAGAAATAACGCAGATATCCCAAATTCGAGGTACAAGATATTATCACTGCATAACAAATAAAACTAATCTTAAAAGCTTCATCTATCTACACAATTTTTACTCGAAATATATGGCTGTGATGTCAGACAATCCCATATGGGAATATGCTCGTCTCAACAAATAGTTGAATTGCCGAAAGAAGAGTCATGTATGTACTCAAATGTTTAAAATTAAAAGTATTTAATATTAAACATATTTCTTTATTAAGGCATCTAACAAGTTCTGTACTTAATACAAAGGTGACCTTATTATAAAGTTCGATAGTAGTCAGGAAATCAGCAAGGTAGAATCAAGACTGTCAAATTGCTCGAAGATTAAATTGAAATTATTTGGGCATCATTCAAATATAATCTGCGTGATCAAACGCAAGATATTAAAAGTTGTATAACTATACACTTCGCAAAGACAAGAAGATTTTATTGTTTATTAACATAATTATACTGCATTTACCTAAGGGTAATAAATTGAAATATAAATTTAAAAGACAACAAAACGAATAAATAAACAAAATTATGAAAAGAAAACATCCAAGAAGGTTTCATCTTCTTGGATGTTAAAAAGTAAAAAGTTTGGGAACCAAGGAGCAGGAAAATTTTGGTCCAAGGTTTTTTCAAGGCGGCCGCAGACGGATACAGTTCGATTTAGTAAAAAAATTTGGAGCGATGATGAATCGTTCAAATTAGGATTTTTCTAATGTATTTTAAGCAAAAATGAGTAATTGAAATATCCGAGGAAAACCCAGAGGGCCGCAAAATGTTATTCGCCGAAAATTAAAAATTTTGAATTAAAATCAACGCAAATTAAAAAATTCATAAAGACATTTTTCGTCATGGAAATTGCACCCAAAATCTTCATTTTATTTTAATATTAAGTATGTTTATATAACTATTGTTCTATATTGAATTGTAGAGGCTAGGCAATTCGTGATAATATTTAGTACAAAGGCGTGCACGTTGTAGTTTTACCAGTATAATATTCTAGCATTTCATTCAAATCATTTAGTCAGTACCGGAGACTCACCGCGAGCAGATCATTCTCTTACATCGCCTGCAAATGTGCACCTGCACAGAACCAGTCTGCCGTTATCGTCAAGCTGCGCACAGAGTTTTGGAGAATCTAATTGATGTTCCGCCGTCCGCAGCATTAGACGTGTACCTGTGCAAGTAGGTGAACGTGTGCGTAAGACCGATCATATTTTCCTATAAGCCTGATACTGGTGCGCATTCTGACTACGCCGTTCCCTACTCCTGCAGCATTTAGTTCACACCGACCGTTCGCCGTAAGCAGTCGACTCCGAAACTACCACCAGCACCGTGCAAAGACAAGGAGGATATCTAACACTGAGGAAGTAAATGAGAACAAGAAATGTTGGCTCGCAATCCTACTACTTCGTCTTTCCCTCTATTGTTTGTGCCGCTTGGAGTACCAAGAGGCATCGTCTATAAAACAGACGGGAGTTTGTGCCTGCCGTTCGTGGACTCCAGTCCGTTAAGCCGCACGCGTGCCCACCAGTAACAAGAGGAAGTGGGTAAAGTTTGTAAGTACCAACTTGGTAAGTGCCTACTCACTCCTGGTATCCGCATTGCACTCTCTGTACTAGCGCCATTTTTTACCGCTTTTGGCCGTCGGCGGCACTCACTAACAGTTTACTATATCACCATCTCATTAACTGCTCGACCGTTTTTATCATCGTATCATCACAGTTTTCATATTAACATTGCTTTCGTTTACCGTAACCTCACTTTAGATTAAGCTCTTGGTTGTCTGTTTGGTAATAGTAGTCGTAGTATTGTAAATAATAGGTTCTAAGATTGCTGAACCGACTTTGAGGGTAATTGCTTGTTTCTCCAGAAAAGGAATTTGCGCCCGAGCTTTCCGCATTCCGTCCTTACCGTCAACTGACAATCGAAGCCGAGTGTCAAAGTGGCGCTTCACCACCTGCCGGATGAATTTAACGTCATATGACAAATCGTTCTTTAGGCTTCAAACAGCAACTTTGAGTCGTATTTAGTTTCAACGCCATATAGGAATATTTTACCAACTTTCTATATCAATACTTTTTCAATTTAGTTCAACTTATCATCTAAATTATTCCATACATACTTCCTGAATTTAAATAAATGTATGAGAGAATATTTCTTACGTCATTTGCCTCCCAGTTTCCGGTTTTCCGGAATGATGAATTTTCTACTAAACACTGATATTACGTAAAAATATTCTATAACGGAATTTGTTTCACCTTAAAGTCATATATCATGCGTTTTCCTCGTAAGGTTTACACTCTCTACTGTATTTCAGAGAGCGCAAACGCTTTATCGTACAAAAAAGATCTTTGATCTATAGAGACTCGTAACAAAAATTGAGTTAGGTTGGCTGATTAATTCAAATATATTCCCCATTTCATATATTTGTGGTAAAGAAGTCTATTATAATTACTATGTTCTAATAATTTTAAAAATAATAACAGTACAATTCGAATACATAGATGTTACATTTTGTTTAGCCATAATTAAGTGCCATAAATTGGAGGTGAAAGGGAAAATAAACCTTCGTCGCAAGAGCTAATTTATCAGTAAACAGTTCCCATTTACCAATTTGGTGAGTTGTCATTTTTAAATAAATCGCTTTCTGCAGTTTGCCTTTGATTTAAAAGAACTAGAAACGTTACAATTGGTGTCAGAAGTGGGATCACTGAAATGTGCAGAGGTGAAATTGAACAATCCCAAAAGGCTGTGGAGAATTCTATGCCAGAAACTAGGTCTAAAGTAACAAACACGGATGACCGAGTGAGAGGTGATGGAAATGATGACTGGGTTATTACTAACCCAGGAAGAAGAAAAGGATAGAAGACAAGAAGAAAGGCAAAGAGATAAAGAGAGGATCAAAATGTTTTTGAAGGAAATTAAATTAGACAGAGAATTTCGAGAAAAATCGTTAAATGAGATTAAGGATGAAATAGAAGGAATTCTAGAAGAAGCAAAAGTAGTAAAACAAGTAAAAGAAGTAAAAAAAGTAAAAAAGTAAAAGACATAAACCATATACAGAAAGCAGTTTGAAGCCGGTGCATTGGCCAACGGTTGGAACAATATGAGAAAAGTAACAGGCCTAGTAGTAGCTTCGAGAGAACAAGCATTAGCTCTTCTGCAGACTGAAGAGAGGCAGGGAGATTATCAATCAATAATTGCCGCATTGGAGGTTCGATATGGCGATCAGTATATGCAACAAGTATTGCAAAGTCAAATTAAAAGTCGGACCCAAAATTCGAATGGATCTCGGCAGGAGTTTTAGACAGACGTGAGATGCCTTATACACTTAGCTTATTCAGAAGCTCCTTTGGATTTTCAAGAACAATTAGCAACTCAAGCATTTACTGATTGAATTCGTGATGGCGAGGTACAGCGAATTTTAAGAATAGAGCAATAGCAGCTGACGTCACAACATGGCCGCCACAGCTGTTTGGTTGACAATAACCTAGTTTTCGATCTGTGACCGTATAAAATAATTTGAGTTTTTAAAGAGTTTTTTGTGCTTTTTTAAACGTTTTTCTTGTGTAAAATTTATTGTTAGTGTTCTTTATCTATTACACATTTCGTGATTTGCTGAACTGACTTTTATCTAATGCTTTATTTATATATTCGAATAGGCATGTCATCTTGTTCACATGTCAAAAGTTATTTCTTTTCCATATGGTAAGTGAATTTTAGTGAATTTATTATAATTTTATATATATTCTACATTTTAGGAGTCCCCTCGTAACATTTCTAAGTTAAAATATATGAATGTAGTTAACCTATAGGATTTAAAAGTGAAAGATTCATACTGCTTCCAACATAGTGTTGAATTAATGAACCATTGTGACCGTTCTTGGAAATAAAAATGCTATCTATACTATAAGACTGTTATTATTCATACTTACCTTTATTATTATCTATAATGTGTACGATCTTGAACATCCTGTTATGGTTGTTATGTTTATAAGCATCATTCTGAAGAACTTTATTTTACTCCCGTTAAAGTGTGTTATTTTTTAAGTTCTGTCGCGTTTTAGCTCACTTACTTTCATTGATATTTTATTTGTAAGCATTATCAATATTTTAAACATCTGTGATTATAATTGTAAGAATCGAAACAAATACCAAACTAGGTAAGTATACCTATAGGTATAAAGTATTTCGAACATATTATGTTGCATATTTATTTATGATTTTAATTAAATGGAAACTGAAATGATCTCAGTCCTATCTTTATATTAGATTTACTATTACTCCTGTATTTCACATTACAAACCTCTGATTGTTGTTACTAATGTGTTAAACAATTAAACTTATTAGAAACTGTTGAGCCAAATGAAAGTAAGATATAATCAATAAAAAGTTGATGGGAAATGGTTTGAATTGTCTAAAAACGTAAATTTCACAACAGGTTTATAAAACCATTAATATATGATTGATATATTGGCATGAATCAATGAATATTGTGACAACGTTTAGCTGTAACTGAGCCTGTATTAATTAAACGATTTCAAAGAAGGAGATTTGGTATTGTTATATCATCCTCAATGGAAAAAAGGTATATCACCTAATCTGACTCTAGCGTGGGAGGGCCCCTATGGCGTAGTCAACAGAATTAACGACATTGTATACAGAATACAACGTAGTTCGCGGTCAAATATGAAGGTGGTGGATTTAAACCGGTTTAATTTTTTTTTAGTGGAGGATTACCAGTGGAATCCGATCGGGACAATCAGATCTAAGCGGGGGAAAGTGTTACGTGGAAATCAGAACAAGTCCTAAGTCGTCAAGTTAGAAAGGGCAGGGATAGAAATTAAAGGAAGGAATGGCAAGTTGTGATTATTATGACAATTTTTATTTACAGTTGTTGTCATTTTTAAATAAATCGTTTTCTGCAGTTTGAAGAATATACGACAATATACGACAGGATGACGCAGCTTCAGAACATCACAATGGATAATTTACAAAAACTGAGTACAATAAATGGATTAAAACAACGAATCCGAGACAAAGCACCGGACGTAATTAGAGATGTAATCAATAATAGTTTTGAACATTGTATTGGTCATTGTCAAATTGCTAATTGTGCAGATTTTGAACATTTATTGTAATAAAAATGAAGTTTTCAATTATATTAATTAGGTGTTTTCACAAATTTTAAATTCCCCTTGAGTGTGGAGATAATACTTGACTATGGTTAAAAACATTTATATTTTCACCAATCAGTCGAATAATACTCTAAAATAAGCCATTTTAATTTGGAATTGAAATTTTACCGCCAAACAAACTACATTTCACTGCGCACTCATGACGTCATCAGTTGTATTGTAAGTAAACGTCATTGTGTGTTACAAACACATGTTATTTTGCCGTCTTACCAACTTATAGTGAAAACTAGGCGGTGTTTTGTGCCAAGATGCAAGAATACATGAATAAATGTACGTGGAAGGGTTTTAGTAACAGTACCGAAACACTTTTACAGTGGGTAAATTTCCAGAAGCAGCTTTTACAAATCCCGTATTAAACATTACTTATTCAATCACATGTAAAACTATAAAGTGTATTGAATGTTATGCTTACCACTTTTTAAACGTGATTTAAACCATTAATACCCCCCCAATGGGGTAGTTTTGGGGGGGTTCATTTTAATAAAAATTCTCGTCGATGAAAATATGTTTTATAGGGTGTTTGGTGTATGTAAAAATTTAGGCGATAATTTTCAGCTTGAATTCTTTATTTGACTACATTTACATTGTAAACCTGGATTTTATGCTCATAATTGGCCCAATACTCCTCCCCTCTTTCAAAATTCCCGCCAATTGTATTTCTTTCATTTTCTTAGACAATTGAAAACATTTGCCACAAACTTTGGTCGGTTTGATTACAATGCGATTCGGATTTTTTTTTCTGAGTGCGCGCAACCGCAACGCTCAATGAGAAAAGTCTCGCCGACTGTATCAATGCAATCCTTTCACCTACAACTATAGTCAAACCGAAGAACATAGCGGTTTGATTACGATGAAATGCGTTCAATTTTTTACAGGCCCGCACTATAAATTGCCGGCCCTTAAGGCCCATATTCACAAGAGACAAGTTTGCTTGTTTGAACGAATACTATCATCAAACCACTTCAGTTAGTGGTTTGATAAATTTTTCATTTTGACACTAGCTTCTAGAGTATATCGAAAGCACATCCGGTGCCTAATTCGTTTCTTGAATTATCATAAAATAGATATATTTCTTCATAAATTTTATGACTATCTTGAAACACGATTTAATCAAAAACAGGTAGGGTTGAAAAATTATGGTAATAAGGGTTTAACAAAATTAGCTGCACAAAAAAATTAAATTTGAACGTTCAAAATTCATACTGTTTCATTTTTGTACCGGGTGTTAGAAAAGTATGGGAACGGTGAAAAATCTCGACCAGTTTGCATCAAATCGAAAAATAAAAAAATACGTGTCAAAAAGTTTTCAAATAACTATCTACTCATACCAAAAATGACCTCCCCACCCACCAACCAGGGGGTGGGGCGAGGGGCAATTTTAAAATTTCAAATGGAAACCCCTATTTTTTATTGCGGAATCGGATTCTACGGCAAAAAATACGTAAGTTTTATTCAGGACATTTTTTTCGATTCTTGCACGATGTCGCTGTAATCGCAAAAAATGAAAAGAATGCATGACTGTTTCAAGAGTAGCGTCTTGTGCCCATAAAAAAAGTCCAAATCAAAAACTGAAAAACACGTATTTGTTATTTTTACGAAATCTATCCAAAGACATTGGATTCGACTCTCCCACTCCCAACCCAGTGGGTGGGGCGAGGGACAACTTTGAAATTTGTAATGAAAATCTATTTTTTTATAGCGGATTCGGATTCTACGACCAAAAATACGTGAATTTTATAACGAGATTTTTTTTCGATTCTCGCAAGGTGTCGCTGCAATCGCAAAAAATGTTACAACTCGTAGAAATTTCAAAAAACAAATACTGTTATTAACAACACTTAAAAAAAACATTCATAAAAATCAAGATATCACAGATATTGTTTTTCAAACTGAATGTTTTTTTATCAACACGAGTAGCTGTATTTATAAACTTATGGAGACAGGTTTATTTCAATTTTTTGCGATTGCAGCGACACCTTGCAAGAATCGAAAAAAATGTCCGATATAAAATTCACGTATTTTTGGTCGTAGAATCCGAATCCGCTATAAAAAATAGGGATTTTCATTACAAATTTCAAAGTTGTCCCCCGCCCCACCCACTGGGTAGGGGGTGGGAGAGTCGAATCCAATGTCTTTGGATAGATTTCGTAAAAATAACAAATATGTGTTTTTCAGTTTTTGAATTGGGCTTTTTTTATGGGCACAAGACGCTACTCTTGAAACAGTCATGCATTCTTTTCATTTTTTGCGATTACAGCGACACCGTGCAAGAGTCGAAAAAAATGTCCTGAATAAAACTTACGTATTTTTTGCCGTAGAATCCGATTCCGCAATAAAAAATAGGGGTTTCCATTTGAAATTTTAAAGTTGCCCCTCGCCCCACCCCCTGGTTGGTGGGTCGGGAGGTCATTTTTGGTATGAGTAGATAGTTTTTTGAAAACTTTTTGACATTTATTTTTTTATTTTTCGATTTGATGCAAACTGTTCGAGATTTTTCACCGTTCCCATACTTTTCTAACACCCGGTATGTAATTGTCGCATACGTATGTGTCATCTAGTTTACAATAATATCAAGTTTTAAAGTGTCCCAGGTATACTAGTTACAGTGCAGGAAACGCATTTGTTTGGGTTATGCCACGCCATAGAATAATTTACTAGAATGGTAAATATAAAGGAGACACTAAAGGTCACAGTGGATCGGTCTTCATTTATATCTTGTCCGTTGTGTAATTCCACATTAATTTAATTTCAACAGAGTACAGGGCTTATTTGTTTTACGTTATACTCCATAGAATTTCTAAACGACCACCACGACGATGACGACGAGAAATCATCATTCTACGTTAAATCCTAATTGGAACTTATTAACATATAATTTTATTATTTTCACATCATGTTTGAATTTAGTTGTCTGTCGGGCTTTGTTAAAAGATGCGATACTAAAGAGCGAATTCTGAATATATAACCACTAATTGCGAAGGTAAGGGAATATTACGTGTCTGTGTATAATAAACCGAACAGTTCTTGACCCTACAGAAGATTGCGCCAAAACTGTTTAATGTAAAGTTGTACCGAAAGTGGCGTCTACGTTTGTTGTAGATGATGAAATAGTTCACGCCTACTGTAGGAAACCAAACGAAATTAGAAACTACGCATTTCAAGATCATGAAATATACATTTTGTATTAATTATCAGTTTCGCCTAAAACGAATCCTCAATTAACAGGTTCCTACTAGGGCGACTAATGACTATTTTCTTCGCATCGATATCAACCAAACAGATGACTGAATTCACTTAAAATTTCAATAATACAAACCGATTATACTAAAGCAACTTCACTAGGCAACGACAACACAATAAATAACTATTCGAGATCTCCTATAAATACTTCAGACACGAATATACCATATCTTTGCGTAAAGGAACGTTTCGAATAAGGATACAATGCCACGATTCCAATTCCCGGAATCCCAACAATTTTTTTTATTCCAGTTAGCACGGACAGCAATAGCCTATATCCTGAGATTTTCGGAATCGGCCTCCATCTAGACAGGTGTAAGAAACGAGCACGATTGTTATTGTACATTCTTGGATTTAGCCTAGTGCTGGAGGTGCCTATTGATTTCACGCAACTACGTTATGAGCTATTATAGTCGCGCCATTTTGGCATTTTACTTCTAAAAAAAGGTACAGGGTCAATTGACTTCATTTTTGTTGCAAAGAGTTCAGAAAAAACAGTACCTCTTATTTTTGGCCGAAATGCTTGGTTTCATTTTTTTTTCAATAATTGGCCAATATTAATGGCCAATGTAATTAAATTAATTGAAAAATTTGTTAGCATACACAATATGCCATAGAATTAGACGAAAATTATTACTCGGGAGTTTTTGGGGTCGCTGATCACGAACCTGAAGTCCAATTT
Source organism: Stenurella melanura (assembly GCA_963583905.1). Taxonomy (NCBI): domain Eukaryota; kingdom Metazoa; phylum Arthropoda; class Insecta; order Coleoptera; family Cerambycidae; genus Stenurella; species Stenurella melanura. Next base: position 205,014,877 of record OY757309.1, read on the forward strand.
GGGAAATTCAAAATGGCGGACTCGAAATCGGGTCATTTTCCAGAAAAAATGAGAATGGATATCTTGGCCTTGAAAATCTGTACACGGGGGTTTTCGGGGTCGCTGATTACGAATCCGACATCTAATTTGGTAAATTCAAAATGGCGAACCGGAAATTAAGTCAGTGTTTCAGGAAAAACTCTGTGTGTGTGTTTTGTTACGATCTAAAAGTGAAGATCGTACACACTTTAAAGAATAAAAGGTCCTAGGCCTTACAAATCCTATTTTGGTGAGTGTGAGAGGATAAATAAATAGAAAGAATGCTGTAAGGTAAAAAAAATATTTATTACAACGATTAATTTTTTTTTTTTTTTTGGACAAATTTGAGTATTATTAAATATTAACAAAAAATATATGTACAATAGCACACTAGTAAGAACAATATTGAGTATTATTAATTATTAACAAAAAATATGTACAATAGGTTTTAACGACCGGGGTGAACTATGCCCCAGGTGGGTGCATTCACCAGTCGTTACAAAAAAAAATATATAATAGCTCTAGGCCACAAATGTAATCTACACCCTACAGTATCTCTCTGAAGGAGTCACTATAACAAAATAAAGGAACGATAAGCAAAATGTTAACTACTAAATGTGTACATATAAAATATAAAAAAGATTACTAAAAACTACAGGATGAGGCACACTAATTTAAGATTGTACAAAAATAACTTATCTTTTATTAACCCACGTGAAGAATCGTAGATCTCAGGTGCTCCGGATCTGGGGTCTGGTGTTATGCCAGAACATCCTCCAGGAAAACACAGCTCGGTATACTTCGCTTCAGAAAACTTGTACCAAAGTTAAAATTATGTGGGGTTGCCCACGTGGCTATCAAACCATACCAAAAGCTGGGGAACTACTACTTTCGTTGCCCAAAAATAAATCCTCTCCAAAACCGTCCAGATTATCTGGACGTTAATTACTTGTTGAAATATCTCCGATTTAAGAATCGATAAATTGAGAATATAAAATTATCAAATAACTGGTGAAATTATAGTCTTAAACTCCGATACCAAGATCGATTTGCCTCAACGTGGCCTTTGACTTAATTACACTGGAAACAACTGTCTAATGAATTTTCGAAATAGAAAGAGGAAGATTCTCTCCGTCCTGCGTTATTTATAACTTCAGTTAATATAAAAAAAACTAATTCATGTGCGCACTTTACACTTAATTCAACATTTTTGGTAGGAGGTTTGATTCACGTTGTCAACCTTTAAGTTTTCTTACTGAGATCTTTATTATCGACATTCGGACTTTGCGAAAACTGACATATGGAGTAAACATTTGTACTTTTCGGATTAATGCTGAAATCAATGCATTTTAAATGTGTTTAGCACTATAAAAGAGAATCACTCATTTATTACAATGATTAATATGAAATTCTATTTTATGTTACCAGGTTCGCCATCTATTGCCTGATAGGTTAACCACAAGCTTATTAGTACCGACTTGTTTAACCCATGGTCGCTCTTGTCGATTTTATCACGAATAATGACGGATGTTTTCTCTTTTAATCACATATACCGGGTGTCCACATATACCGGGTTCCCCGTAAATTAACTCCCTGCTTACCCCAGATATTAATGCCAAATAGGGCGTGACAGTTTCTTTCGTTTTTGGGTTGAAAATGAGTACTCGGGCGTTTTTGAGGTTGCTGATCCCGAATCACAAAATTCAAAATGGCGTACCGGAATAACAGTCCATTTCTCCGGAAAACTCTTATTCTTTTCTTTTTTGGACTGAGAGTCGGAACTCGGGGGGTTTTCGTTGTCGCTGATAACGAATCTGATATCCATTTAGGGAAAACTCAAAATGACGGACAGGAAGTAATATTTTTTTCATCAGAAAATATTCGTATTTTTCGTACTTTCAGCTCAAGAAAATATATAATAAGAGTTATTCCGGAGAAATTAACCGTTCCTCCGTTCCACTATTTTCAATTTCGTAAATTGGACCTCTGATTCGTGATCAGCGACCTAGAAAACCCTCGAGTACTCATTTTCAGCCCAATGACGAAAGAAATACGAGTTCTTCCTGATAAATTAACTCTACTTCCGGTCCGCCATTTTGAATTTACCAAATTAGACCTCGGATTCGTAATCAGCGACCTCAAAAACCACAGAGTACGGATTCTCAAGGTCAAGATATCGATTCTCATTTCTTCTGGAAAATGGCCCGATTTCCTGTCCGCCATTTCAAATTTCCCAAATTGGATTCAGATCACCGACTCGAAAAACCCCTGAGTAAAAATGTTCGTCTAATTGCATATTGTGTATGATAACAAATTTTTCAATTAATTTAATTAAATTGGTCATTAATATTGGCCAATTATTGGAAAAAAAAATTAAACCAAACATTTCCGCCAAAAAATAGAAGGTACTGTTTTTCCAAATGCCTTTCTGAACTTTTTGCAACAAAAATGAAGTCAATTGACCCTGTACTCTTTTTTTCAGGGGTTTTCAGATTTTTCATGCTAAAATGATGCGACTACTAGTAAATAGTCAGTCCTCGAAGTTAGAAATGATAAATGTTCCACTGTTGCGTAATTTATTAAAATTATCACTGGTTAGTTAATGCTGAACTTTTTGTATGATATACCACGATTTCATTTTTTTTTGTTAAGTAATATTTATTATTATGTCAGCCAATTATTTGCCTTATTCTAACAAAACGGATGACATATTAGTATGGCATTTTTTTTTACTAAAGGAAGTAGCAATGCGAAATGTAAATAAGCTAACCATTATACTCTTCGCCGACTTACTGCACTTTTTATATAATTGTTGCACATTCTATAGAATACTCTCCACATTTTCATCGTAGATAAAATACAATCTTAGTCTGTATAAGCAAGTGACGGGTTTGTCTAACTACGAGATGAATAAAAGCCGCCAAAACTTGGTCCATAATCTTATCACATTTGTGACCGATTTATTGCTGTGAAGTTGACAAACATGAGAGACTATTGCCTAATTAGCCAATTCTGCAATGAAGCAATATTATATAATTTTAATAACTTTAAATAATTAATAACTCTTTATTCATGGATCAATTTTGTTCAAAGTCAATAGGGTTCTTCCCCTAGTAAAAAATAACTTACTTTCCAAATTTCACTACAATCCGACTTCTCGTTTTTGAGTTATCATGCTTACAATAAACGCGACGAACGGACAGACGGACAGACAGATGGACGGACATTTTGAAAGTTGTTCAGAATTCTATTACCAACACAGTCATATTACTGGTTTTAGAAATGTGCCGATCGAATGCAATATACCCTTCGTATTGTATTTGCGAAGAGTATAATAACATTGAAGAAGCAATTTTTATAGTTTTATTAGGGTCAAATGGTGTAAAATGAGACGATTTTTGAAATATTTCATTTTAAGCCTGCTTCTGGTAATCAAAAAAAGTAATTAATTAAATATAAGTAGGGCGTAAAAAGGTATTATCAAAACCCTGTACTATGAAAAAAATTACTCTTCCGGCCACTTTTCCTTTTAAAAAAATTAAACCCTATGTCATTTTTAGCCGAGAGTTTGGGGTATAAATGAGACTGGTCTGGGGAAAAAATAAGAAGTTAATATATTTGGTATACTATTACTCTAGGGTATTAATGAGCCGGCTCAGTTAAAAGAGAAAACAAAGTTGTATAATGTAAAACTTTCCAAACTTTATTTATAACTAAATAAAACTTTCAAAAAAACTAAATAAAATTTCAAAGGTTAGAGACGCAGAATATACTGAATTGTAAACAAAATATATTTTTTAAATATTCATGTGTGTTGAAAGAAATTTAGTAACATATTCAAGTAGCAAAATGAAATGTCGATCAGCTTAGCTCTTTATCATGTCAACAATTTCTTTTTAAATCTTGTAAAAATTAGTGTCTCATTTTTGTCCTTAATTTTTGCTGTCTCATTTTTACACCGCTTGACCCTACGATACAGTTGTTTTAATTTTTTAAATGTACAACACCGTGTTTAGTGTTAAGAATTATTAACAGCTTGGGAAACAATAAACATATAAAATGTAGTTGAATACACAATTACAATTTATATATTTATTGCTTTATTGTTGTGTATTTTAATTACCAATTTGTAATTAAAATAGACAACTACAATTTACATATTTATTGCCTTATTATGTATTTGAATTGCCATTTTTTTTTAAATTTTTATTTGTTTATGTTTAAGTGTTATATTATAACTCTATCTTGGGATTCGGAATTATTTATTTTCAGTTCCGAAATCCTGAGATTGGACTTTTACCTTGGGATTTTATTCCCTCGAGCTGAACAAACCTATTAAGCTATATTTCCTTTTTTCAGTTTAAAAACGGCAGCGAAACAAGTCAATTATAATGGCGTAAGGGAAATTCACCATTCACTATACATAATAGATAGGGCCTGGGTCCCTCCAATGGATATTTAGCCGTGGACTTCTCAAATGAACCGTTACTAGTTCAAGAAACACTTTATAACGAAAATCTTTGCAAAAAGTTTGAGGATGCTAATATCTACCGCATCCGATCTCCTGGAATCTGCACGTAATATATCTTTTATATTTCCAAATCCATGCGTTAGAAGTGTTATAAGAATTCAAGTTCTTTACTACATAAAGATAGGTATCTTCGATTACTAGATGACTGGAATTTCATACTGATTGAGTCTTATTCAAGTGATGATGAAACTTCTAGACTTGTCTTACGGAAGTAGTCCAGCAGAGGAACTCAAAAAGTTCACTCTTTTAAAGTGCTGATAATAATTGTAATCATCTACCACACTAATAGCATAATATATTTTGCAACTATCTTGTTACAAGCACTGCACCGTTGACTAGTTGTATTCTATTGGTAACAAATAAGCTTTAATGAACAAAGTTTTGCAATATAATCCTCACAGTGGAAAACTGACTGGAGGTTGATCACCGCCCGCCCGTTCTACTTGGAGCGATATGCTGAAATTTTACCACAATAATGCAATAGATGAGTATAAACAAGTAGAAGTTGCAGCCGGGCGTAGCCTATTGAAAATACCTGTTTGATAAACATATAGCCACTGAGGTCAAGCATACAGACAGTATTTTTTATTATTGAGGTAATGACATGGAAAGAATCGATAGTTACGCATGTATACAAGACAGGCACCAAAAAGTTATTAACAAATTATCGGCCAATTTCTCTTAATTAAAATTTTGCAAATATCCTTGAAATATGTCTAAAAACAAGATTAAACAATTTTTTTAAAAGAAGTAAAATAATATCTAACGGTTTGGATTTAGACAAAATATGAATGTAAAACGCATGGAGTGAACAGGAAACATTGCTTGTAGTTTAAATGATAACAAAAAATGTATTGATGTATTTTTAAATTTAACCAAAGTCTCTGATATGATTGATCAGGAAATATTAATCGAAAGACTAGGAAAAGTAGGTGTTAGTGGTTCTGCATTTGAGTTATTTCAAAATTATTTGACAAACGGACGGCAAAAAGTAAGGAATTAACCAAATATTGAATGATCCTTTAATAATTACCACTAGTGTCCCGCAGGGTAATGTATTAGGCCCTATTTTGTTCTTAATATATGGTAATAATATAACAAAAATTATAAATCCAGATGATCACTTTATATTTCATGCTGACATTACGGCCCTTGTATTCCAAAGCAAAACATGGAATGAAGTATACTCCAATGCAAACTACAAAACTAGTCTAAAAAAGTATATTCCTCGTTACATTGATTGATTTTTTTATTAATTTGATTTATTGGTGTTACATATAATTGTTTACACATGTCACTGAAATTAGCAATTAAAAGTTAAATGTAATTAAAATAAAAATACAACAATTACAATTTTTCCTTCTTAAGCATATTGCACCTAAATGACTTAACATCCGTATGTGCAGTAACATATAAAAACTAAAACTTACATTAAACTAAAAACTTACATTAAATTTAAGGTAAGCTATATAGTTACACAGATTATAATATAGAAGACAAGGAAAGACAATGAGAATAACGGTTAGAAAGGGCAATTAAGTCATATATTAAATATATAGTACATTACAGAATACATAGGAATTTATTTGGATTGTTATATATATATTGAGAGTATTCTTGGTTAAACTTTCTTAGGATTATTATAGATTTGATTTCACTGGGTATTAGATTGTAGAATTTGGGAGCTAGATAATTTATAAACCGTTTGTTGATATTAGCATTGCTGTTCGGTATACTTAAATATTTGTTAATTTTACTTCTGGTATTGTGAGAATGTTTAACAAAGGTTTTTATAACTAATGTCCACTAAATCTTTAGAAAACAGTAATCGATTTTTCTAAGAGTATAAAATTTAGGAATAAGTCTCCGAATATTATTACTAAGTCTAATAACATGCTTATCCCACTTAAGGTGAGAATCAATAACAAGCCCAAGGCATTTGATAGAGAACTTCATTGAGTTTACTATTTGCGTCATCAAGTTGTAGGCAGTTGAAATTGGGACGATTTGCTGTGGTCAATGAGAACGCTAAATAATTTGTCTTGGTAATATTCAAGGTTAGTTTGAATGTATTAAGCCATTGCATTATCTTTGTAATACCAACTTCTGCATTTATTTTCACACTGTCCCAGGAGGTGCCACTGAAGACCACTGCAGTATCGTCTGCATAGGAGATCACTAGGCCATTATCGATGTTTATATCTGTTAAGGAGTTTATATAGGTAACTGATTGAACTACCAATTTTGACAGTTTGATGTCTTCCTGAGAGGTAGTTTTTGAAGACGTCTAACACGACACCACGTACCCCATAGGCGTTTAAGACGTCTCAGAGAGTGTCGTGTGGTACCGGGTCAAACGCCATTGCGAGGTCCAAAAATACTGTTAGGCATTTTTTATTGTTATCTAAGTTATTAGTAACGTATCTAGTGAGTTCGTAGATTGCGTCATTCGTGCTCAGACCATTAATAAATCCATATTGGTTTTTTTGATAAAATTTGATGATCTAGAAGAAAATTTACAAGTTTAGATTTAATGTATTTTTCGAATACTTTTGAAAAATTACTGTGAAAAATTAATGTGAGCCTTCTTAGCTTTAATACCTCTAAAACAAAATTTTTGACATTTACCATATCAGCGTATGATTAACCAGAGAATGATAATGCACATAACATATGAAGAAATGAAGAAATGTGTGACTGTCCGGTTGGTCATCATCTGACGTGGAGTGTGCATGTGGAATATCTTGCAATAAAAACTAAGAGGGTTTATATATAAATTCTATCAACTAAGAGGAATTCTTACTGGAAAAAGGTCATAATTACGTAAAATGCTTTGGCTGAATCTATCATTATACAGGGTGTTGCATCATGAGAGGGACATAGCTTAATAGGAGGTAGAGAACATCAGTGGTAACCGGAACCTCCCATAGAAATGTCTCATTGGGCCTTCACTACGAAATTACAGGGTGTTAAATAATTTTTGGCCAAACCTGTTTTTTGTCATAACTTTGACAGGAAATGAAATAACGGATTCATATTTGGTACGGCTAATGTACAAACGAGCCCCAAGAGGTACATGTATAAAAAAAATATATCCAGGTCCGGACTCACTATAATGTATGTTTCTTCTTTGCATCAATAAAACATCACCCTGTATATATTTTTTTGAAATTTCGATACGATATTCGAAAAGAGCAAGAAAAAACAAACAAAATGGCCTATTTCATTTTTTTGTTACACCTTCGTGGTTATTTAAATACGTTGTTAAATGTGCAAGAAAATGGATTACAGAACCCTATTAAATGAGAGGCACGTGAAATAAATAGTTTTATAACTAAAATTTGCAAAAATTCTATTGAGCCTAGGTGGTCTGGGTGAATCCTAATTCCGGCACGTTTTAAAGGTCCATTTTGGTAAAAAACTGTGGTCCTAATAAGTAATCGGGTATGAAATAACAAAAATTTTAATCAATCACAGTAGGCTTGTTCAAAGTGACAGATAATAAAAAGAAATCTCCTAAACAGTTGAATAATTGTTTGTTAGTAATTTAATGTGTCAATAATCCGCATTTAGTTAGTGAAAACTTGTGAAAATATTTTAACTATGCCAGTAAAATTTACAAACGGGGAATATGCTGACATAATATTCATCTATGGTTTCTGTAATGGAAATGGTAGGTCGGCGGAAAGAGAATATCGGCTGCGTTTTCCTGGTCGTCGATGCCCTAATCATAAAACCTTTAGTACGGTGTTCCAGTATGCAAGACAACACGGAAAATTTCCTACTTCTGCAGTTGTGGAGCGTGTTTTACAAGGTGTGCAGGAACAAAACAATATTATAAACGTAGTTCAAGAAAACCCAAATATGAGCACTAGACGAATCAGTTTGGCAACTGGTATTCCTCATTGGCGAGTATGGAGAACCCTAAAAAGAGAACGTTACTATCCATATCATATCCAGCAGGTACAGCGTCTTCAACAAGGCGACGATATCCCCCGCCTGGCATTTTGTCGTTGGTTGTCTAATCATCGCCCAGTCATTTACAGAACCTTATTTACGGATGAGGCACAATTTACAAGGGATGGAGTAAACCATTCACGAAATAATCATAAATGGGCACAAGAAAACCCACATGCGGTACGCCAACGCCGTTCGCAACACAGGTTTTCTGTAAATGTTTGGGTCGGACTTGTGAATAGACATTTGATAGGGCCACATTTTTTTGAAGAAAGATTGAATGGTGAAATTTACTTTGATTTTCTTCAAAACATTTTACCGAATATGTTAGAAAATATCGGTATAAGAGGCATGTTGTTTCAGCATGATGGGGCCCCACCACATTTTAACCTTCAAGTAAGAGAACACTTAAACAATGTGTATACTAATAGATGGATTGGACGCGGGGGTCCACATGAATGGCCACCAAGATCTCCTGATTGTAACCCTTGTGATTACTTTTTATGGGGCCACTTAAAAAACGAAGTTTATAGCATTGAAATTGAAAGTAGACAACATTTAATCCAGCGCATCGTTACAACCTGCGACGAAATACGGAATAATCCAGAAATGATACGTCGAGCAATTGGTGACCTTTCTAAACGCGCAAGAAAATGCACAGAATTTGGGGGAGGACATTTTGAAAATTTACTTTAGTGTCAATTACGTTTTATTTTTAAACACATTTAGTTATTGTTTTGTTATTTATTGTTAATTGAATGAAAAATATTTTATTTATTTAGATTTTAGTTTGTTCTCTTCCAATTTTTATTAAGTATAAAATGTTTCTTGATCAAAGTAACTGGTTGCTTAGGCCTAAATGGTTTAAATTATCTGTCACTTTTATTCTTTGAACAAGCCTACTGTGATTGATTAAAAATTTTGTTATTTCATACCCGATTACTTATTAGGACCACAGTTTTTTACCAAAATGGACCTTTAAAACGTGCCGGAATTAGGATTCACCCAGACCACCTAGGCTCAATAGAATTTTTGCAAATTTTAGTTATAAAACTATTTATTTCACGTGCCTCTCATTTAATAGGGTTCTGTAATCCATTTTCTTGCACATTTAACAACGTATTTAAATAACCACGAAGGTGTAACAAAAAAATGAAATAGGCCATTTTGTATGTTTTTTCTTGCTCTTTTCGAATATCGTATCGAAATTTCAAAAAAATATATACAGGGTGATGTTTTATTGATGCAAAGAAGAAACATAAATTATAGTGAGTCCGGACCTGGATATATATTTTTTTATACATGTACCTCTTGGGGCTCGTTTGTACATTAGCCGTACCAAATATGAATCCGTTATTTCATTTCCTGTCAAAGTTATGACAAAAAACAGGTTTGGCCAAAAATTATTTAACACCCTGTAATTTCGTAGTGAAGGCCCAATGAGACATTTCTATGGGAGGTTCCGGTTACCACTGATGTTCTCTACCTCCTATTAAGCTATGTCCCTCTCATGATGCAACACCCGGCATTACGGTCTAGGGTGGTCTTTTAAACAATTCAATTAAACATTTATAAATAGTCCAGAACTCCTTATTAAGAATAATATTTAATAAATAAAAACGATATTCCACAGAATTATTGTATAACGAAATAGGTTCGTTTGGTATAAGAAAACTGTATATGTATGAGTGTCCGGAAGGGAGTTACACGTGAATGCATACAACATCCACTACCCACCAAAATTACCAGTGTCGGAGCTGGGGATCGAACCCAGTACACGATAGGAAGTCTGACCAAGCGCGCTTGGGACTAAGACGCTTAGCTGACTGAGCTACAGTGCCGGTTGATTAAATCAAATAGGTATAATAAAGTGAGGAGTGCCTATATTCCAAACGACCAAGAATTTGTTTGGGCCACCATAATGTGCAAGTGCTTGCCTAGTTCAATTCCCACTGACATATCAATCATATTCAAACATTCAAATTGAAATAGGAAATGTAAAACTGATTATATATCTGTATTTATAAAATATTTTTGTAAGCTATTAAATTCAATTTCCATGTTCAAATACGTCAAAATCAAATCAGAGATTCAAATGATTTGTTGATAGGGTAAAGCAGGGTGGATATTGAGGTCTATGTGAATGACAAAGTATATTTATCAGTTTTTAGACAGATTGTGTGCATTTACTGGACTGTTTAATTTTCTATAATCATCTAATAGTTTTAAATACTTTAAAAGTATTTCACTAAAATATGTGTGCCCGCCATTGACTTAACAGTCTGCGTCTACTTTAATTTAATATTAAAAATAACAGAAACTATTTTATTAATTTAATTATTGAATTTTTCAAAACCGGAAAATGTAGTTGAATATTTTCTTAAATTTCAACTCGTTTTACTAATAAAGCAATTACAATTTAACTGACGTATAGTGAAAAATTTAGTAAGTTCTGTACTCTTGACAAAGGTCTAAAGACCAAAACGCGTGTAGAGATTTATTAAAACACTTTTTAATATTAAAATGCACACATTTCAAACTCGGAGAAAAATATATTTTGGTTGATCGTTGGCCGATGCCTCTCTCCTATGCCTAGGCCTTTGATTGCCTTTCACGGTGTTGAAGTCGAACAACTGAATCGAACAATTATTGACTTACTGGAACAAATCTAAATGCCATACGATTCATTGAATAGTACGTCTTGTAGATATTCCCCGATTGAATATTAGGAATAATTCCAGTTATAAGCATTTCTATAATGCTTAGCCAAGCTTGTCCTGGTTTTAGCAGTGATTAGTTTCTGTTCCTGTGAGCGCGTATTGTATTGGAGAAGTTCCTATTGTAATTTACCCCAATATCAGCAGAGTCTTGGGAAAGCCCTATGTCTGTGCACAAACAGGGTGGATATTGAAAACAAATATGGTTTTTTGCCCTAGTAACTTTAATAAATATTAAAATATTTTCCTTAAAATTATGGTAAGTGATTTTCTTGTTAACATTATTTTGGAAAATCGTCATGCGAGCTAACTACGGAGAAAATGTAAAAATATATCTGAGTAATGTCATGAGATAACCTCTACAGTTACCCACCGACAGAAAAACAAGACCTTCTGTGTGTTAGTATGTGGATAGATGTTTGGTTGGGGTTTTTAAAAAGTATAAGTTTTACTTTTATACTACTAAATACTAAATTGGAGAAAGTCCTTCATAATGGTAAAGAATGATTAATTTTTTACTTAATTTTGATACAACTGATTTTATGAAATTCTATTTTCATTAATTATAGTCTGTTTTTAAACCAGGAGGAGTAAACATGGAAGTTCCATTCACACTATAAAAGTTAACTAGAAAATACACTAAAACCTTTTTGGCGTTTTGGGCAACCAACAATACACGACTGCAGTGTTTTTGTGTATTTTTTATTACGTTATATAATGCATCGACCTCTATCTGACCTCTAGGTATTTTATACAGCATCCATACAATTTACGCAATATAAAGGCACCAAGTAGTTAGCCACTTTTACCTTCAGATTTAAACAAAAGGGATTAAAAACTGATATTTAATGTACAAACGATAAAAAAGAAATTATAACCAAATAATTTATGACATGAAATTAAAATTTTTACAATATGTCAAAATTTACAACTTTTGTCTTGTGTAGCCAATCATAGATGTATGATTTAGCCCGTTAAATTTAAAACGCTCCTCCTGGTTTAAATCAGACTCTAGTGCTTGTAAATCAGTTTCATTAATAACGCTTTTTTCAATGGTTTTGTTTAGCTCGAAATGTTTTATGTATGTATGTTCAAATCTGGTGATCAAATTTTCGACCACTTCCCGTTATCCAATCATGCTGAAATTTTGCACACAACTTTGGTTCTGAAGACAATAGAACATAGTATATTCAATACTATCGTAGATCCAATATGGCGGCCATCACAAAATGGCGGATTATCTTTTTCTTGACAACCCCCTCGACATGGGTATCAAATGAAAGGGTAAAGAAAGTAGAATACTATAAGCTGTGTGGCGTTATTCTGTATCCAATATAGCGGCCGGCACAAAATGGTGGATCACCTATTTCTTTACAACCCCCCTCGGCATGGGCATCAAATGAAAGGGTACGACAAGTAGAATACAATAAGCTTTGTGACGGTATTCTAAATTCAATATGGCGGCCGACACTAAACGGCGGATTACCTATTTCTTTACAACCACTTTGATATGGGCATCAAATGAAATAGCTTGACCAGAGTAAACGAAATGATGGCGTTTGAATAAAAAAAAAATGAGGCAGATGGGGAACTAAAAAGTAAAAAATAAAGAAATTTCAAAAATATTTTTTTAAATAATGGTTTTCTTTTTAAACTCAATTGCACTAAAAAGTAGAAAATAATTCTTATTCAGTGATTAAATCACCAAATGATGTTGAAAAAGAAAACCATTGGGTGCTGATAAAGTATTGCTGTTGCTGTTATATTACAACATATCATTAATAACGTTTTATCACAATGCTGATTGTTGATAAAGGTTATTATATTATGTTTCACGAGGATCCAATGGTTTTCATTTTCATCATCGTTTTGTAATTTGGTCACTGAATAAAAATTATTTTCTACTTTTTAGTGCAATTCAGTTTTAAAAGAAAACCATTGGTTTAAAAATGTATTTATTTATTTATTTATTTATTTATTTATTACGAAGCTTGCGACAACATGTAGATACATTTTGCTGCCAAATAGCAAAGTTGATTTCTTTATTTACCGGCATACACTAAATTGCTCAGATACTGGCTATTAATTTACTAGTTGGCATAATTTACAATAGCGTTTATTAAATTATCCAACATATTTGATTTCACTTTTCCCTTTAAAGACAATGTAGCTCAGAAAATAAATTATTAACACAATAGGTATTATTGATCGCCAAACTCATTTTTGTATCCATTGTAGTCATGTTGTAAAGAATGAATGATATACCTAAACTAAAAATAAAACACTAACCTTTAATAATTAATTGTTTGTTAGCTGAAACAATGTATTGGTAGCGTGTTGTCTAAATAATTACTTCGATTGTATACTTTATAATCTGATAATTCTATTTAATTTGTTGAGGCTTCACATTATCGATATCGGTGTAAAATATATAATGCGTACTATATTACAAATTAACACTTTCTAAAACTTAATTTTCGACAGTGTATGTGTAGTGAGAAAATTTAAATTCATATTATGATCAATTTTTCGCACATAAGTTCAACGCTTTTTTTATATATGAAAGAAATATCTTTTTAGTGTCTCAAAATGTTTTATTAACAACTATTTTCTCGACTAATAACCACGATGAGTATTGAATTCTAAGAAAGCAAATAACTGAGTTTGTAGTTATTTTATAACAAATAAGTTTCTAATTTAGATATGATAAGGTTTTACTATTTATCAAAGCCTGCTGTTATTTTGAAAAAAAGTAGTCTTGAAATTGTTTTTCAGCTAAGCTAAATATGAAAAACATCAAATATTTGCAACACTTTACTCTATTCTTAATAGGATTTTGCAAACAGCGGAAAGAGAAACTATCTATGAGAACTAAAAAAAAAAAACTATATGTAAAAATAATTATGCAATCTTTGCATTCTTTCGATAACCTGACTTCTGGTTATGCTAAGCAAGTTAAAAAGTTAAAATTCTAAAATAAACTTGTCCAATTTCTTATTTGACATTCTTATTACAACACTAGCATCCAACATAGTCCCCTACGGCTAAGCAGATTACACTAGTATCTGCATGTAAATTCAGTTAAAAATGATAACAAAGCTAATAGATAGGTAAACTGTTGTTTGTATCAGTCAATGTCAAATATAAATATTTCATACTTATTCATGGATATTGCTTTGGTTTTGAATGGAAAATCGTTATGAGTGGCTTTGTGCCTTTCTGGTGAGAACAGAATAAGGGCGAAAAACGTTTCAAAGGCTAAGCATTTCCAAGAAACTGAATGAGAGATTTTATGAAAATGTAATCCATTAAAATGAAAAAATGTTTTTAAGACAAGGTAGTTAAATAAATTAGTTGCAGGCCTTTGTTCTAATTTTTAACTGAATTTACATACCGTAGGGGGTTATGTAGATACTAGTTTAATCTTCTTAACCGTAGGGGACTATGTTGGATGCTAGTGTTATAATGAGAATGTCAAATAAGAAATTGGACAAATCTATTTTAGAATTTTAACTTGTTTACCATAACCAGACATCATATTATCGAAAAAATGCAAAGATTTCATTAATATGTTTACATACAGTTTTCTTTTAGTTCTCATAGATAGTTTTTCTTTCCGCTGTTTGCAAAATCCTATATATGTTTCATTACTATAAGCAAATAAATAATAAATAATTCACTTTTAAACTTTACTTTACTTGTGGGTTCAATTCAAGGGCACACAACAACCATTCAATGCAACATTCTCATCTGGCGCAACTGAGATCCTAACTCAGGAATCCAAACATCAACTAGGTGTGTCATCTAACTCAACTAATCCATTGTTAGTAATGCATTAAAAACGTCACTAAACATCCATGCTCTAACCAGGGATTCGAGCCTGGGACTCCGTGGTTTCAAGTCTAACATTTAAGCACTAAGCCGCCCAGTCGGTACGTAAACCTATAATTTAGTTTGTATAATACCCCACTCGACCCTAACAGCACAGGTAAATGGAAAAGCTGCATGGAGTTCAGCGTAGATTAAATGTTAGCCTGATGGACATCAAATCGGTAAAACGTGATATGGAAACTATTGTTCGGAAATGCACAAAAATCTGCCTAGTCTATTCATGTAAAATGCTGCTGTCGATGGTTCTCTTGCCATTAAAAATTTTAAAAGTGAGAGCAAAACAGTAATAAAAGTTCTGACTAATTAAAATGTTTCATAATTCATTATTCCTTGCATAAAGCAGTTTTTTTTCCAACTATGCTGGAAATGCACCAAATTCATGGCATACACTAAGAATTTCTTGTTATTAATTATAATCATGAACACAGAATATTACGTGCCTATGTACCTTTGTTTCATAGACCGCCGTAAAGCTTTTGTAGTCCATTGAAATTAAATCTAAAATCGGCGAACAGAAGAAATATATTGTAATATGTGGCCGTTTGGAAATTATACGTCTTCAGAAGATAAAGAGTTATCAAGTTGGAAGTGGTCGCTTCACTCTTAGAAACCACCCTTAAACACGTCGCGCCGCAGCTTGTGGCATTTTCTTGTGAAATGTATGACCTCACAGAAAATATACTCCGTTTGAACCGGAAGTGACATCAACTTTTTTTTCTTAAATGGAATGACTGTATTTTTTTTATGGATTCTCATTAAGTATAAATTTCTAAGTGCAACAGTTTTTTCAGATGTAAAAAATTCCAAAAAATAAGTGAGATACGAACAATTTTTTAATTTTTTCAAAATGGCCGCATCAGATGAATGCGATGTAAGAAAATTACTAAGTAGGCTATGGATATTATTAGTAAGGTTGTAGACTTGTCTGTAAAGCAGAAAATAGTTGTTTGAATTACTGATAGGTACCAGTATTTTTAGTTTTTTTTCAAAAAAAACGGAATTTCATTTTCATTTTCATTTCCGTAGGGGTCCTATGGCATTTTTTTTTTAATGGAACTGTGCTATTTCTTTTATTAATCAGAAATAATGATTCATAAACTATATTTTTTTCGCCATTAATCATTTCTTAACGATATCCTTCGTAATAATTGAAATATTTTTAAAAAGTAAACACAAATTAAACAAGAAATAGTTTTAATAGGTATAACGTTACAATCTTGAATAAATTACCAAGAATAACAAAACTATTTAAAACCTAAATTATAATAAACCATTATAAAAATTGTTCAAACTGTTCACCGTTATGATTAATACACAGAGTAGCGCGACTTATCGTTGCACGTCTAACATTCTGTAATTGTTGAGGTGTTATTTGTGCAATTTCGTGTCGAACTCTTTCTGCCAGATCTTGCCTTGTGGTTGGAGCAGTCATGTAGACTATATTTTTCAAATGCGCCCAAATAAAACAGTCGAGTGGGGTTAAGTCAGGCGATCTTGCGGGCCATCTGACTGGACCTTGGGTCCCAATCCAACGATCTGGAAATAATTGATTTAAGTAATCCCTAACGATAATAGCATTGTGTGGTCCAGCCCCGTCTTGTTGGAAGTAAACCTCGTCAATATTTTTATTGGGAATTTGATTAATCTGTGGAACTATTATATTTTGGAGAAATTCTAGATATCTTGGTCCAGTTAGAGTTTCGTTAAAAATTATTGGACCTATGATGTGGTCGCCCAGTGCGCCTAACCAAACATTGAAGCCAAACTGCTACTGAAATCGTCCCTGTCTCGTAATGTGAGGATTATCAATTGCCCGATATCGAGTGTTGTTTCGATTAAATAACCCAAGGTTGGTAAATCTCGATTCATTAGTGAACAAAATGTTTTTGATAAAATTCTCATTTCTTAATTGGCGTAACTGTAACCAAAAGGTTATTCTTCGTTGATAATCATTCTCATACAAAAATTGATGAAATTGATATTTATAAGAACGATAGCCGTGTTTCTGGTTGATTCTTTGGAAACTGGTAATTCATATTCAGTTTGTCTTATCGAAATGGTTGGGTCAACATGCACTAAAGCTAATACATTAATTTCCGTTTCTTCATCCACAATAAATCTTTCTTCAATTTCTACATTAGGTTCAGTTCTAAATTGTTGCTCCAACCGGGCGGAATAGTTTCTCGGAGGCTGTCTTCTTTCTGGATATCTCCGTCCATACAGACTTTGTGCTCTAGTTGCATTACGTCGAGTCTCTCCTTAAATAATGATCATGTCAACTTTTTCATCTCTTGAATAATTTTCAGCCATTTATATTAATTTTCTTGTTTATAACAACTTTAATACACTTGCTTCAAAAAATTAGTGAGTAGGTCAAGACTAATTCAATTGTTGCGAATGTCTGTCATTTTCATGGCTATCTGCAATTTTGGATTTAAATTTAGATAGGTAGGTACCTTATTAACATGATTTGTTGGCGCTTACTGTTTAAAAATACTTCTATTATTACGAAGGATATCGTTAAGAATTGATTAATGGCGATAAAATTATAGTGTATGAATCATTATTTCTGATTAATAAAAGAAATAGCACCGTTCCATTAAAAAAAAATTCTATAGGACCCCTACGGAAATGAAAATGAAATTCCGTTTTTTTTTTTAAATAAAAATACTGGTACCTATCAGTAATTCAAACAACTATTTTCTTCTTTACAGACAAGTCTACAACCTTACTAATAATTTCCATAGCCTACTTAGTAATTTTCTTACATAGCATTCATCTGACGCGGCCATTTTGAAATAATTAAAAAATTGTTCGTATCTCACTTAATTTTTGGAACTTTTTACATCTGAAAAAACTGTTGCACTTAGAAACTTATGCTTAAGAAGAAGCCATCAAAAAAATATAGTCATTCCATTTAAGAAAAAAGAGTTAATGTCACTTCCGGTTCAACCGGAAGGGAGAGTAGCTTATTATTGTCTAATTTATGTGAACCGAAAATCAAATTTTTAAATACAAAAACAACCAAAATATTGGGGGCGTACATTGATTCGTGGCCACCCGGTATATTGGTAGATGTTTTTTCACAATGTAAATAAAGTGCAAATAATTTGTTGTAAATAACATATATGTTTTTGTTCTAATTCTATAACAGTTTATTTTATAAAACAATTATCATGCATGCAGCAGTCCCAGCAATTTTAATAGATTTTAATGAAAGAAAAAATACAGCCGATGCAGTGCAACATAAAATATTCAGTCTACTTACACAGTTCAACAAGGTCGCACAAAGTAGTAGCGACATTTAGGCAGTACAGAGTACAGCGGCAACACTGACACACTAACACATCTTCGAGACAAGGGTACCTTTTAAAAGTTGTTTTAACTCATTCAGAGTTTTCAGGCTCCATGAATTATTGCCAAGGAAACCTTCCTTAATGTTCCTGACAACTTAAAAGTGAGTTTTAATTTAAATAGTTAATTGTTCCATCTGCTCAATTCCATGATTTTGTTACTAGTGATTTTCCTGAATTGACCATCTTTGAGAGAAGTTATATTCCCTTGGTATTTATTGCCTTCCAGGTTGCTTTTATGTTTCTTGGTGGGTGGGTTTTATTGTCTGCAAAATAGAGTTAATTCGGGAAAACGTAAAAATATCGTGATAACAATAAAAACACCAACATTTAGCATTCACCATACCCAATAAAATGCACATTAATTTCCATTCTTAAATAAATAAAACGCTGACATGAGAGCCATTAACAAACGATAACAAATTGCCTGATACATTCGTTTACACATCAGCCTTATTAAATTATACATAAATTAAATTAAATAAATGCTAATCGTGGCTGAATGGGCTTAGCCCAAAGCCAAAGATTTGGGGAAAAAATTAAATAAATGTATAGGAATGCGTATGAATTAGTTGTCGGTGGATTAATTATACTTTCTTTATGAACCGAAACAAACTAAGATTTCCCGATCCTTTAAACTTTATACTTACTTCCGTGATTAAGCAAGATGGGAAAATACAAATAAAATGATTAGTACGTTGTCTAAAAAAACGGTTTTTTTTGCCCCTCCGAACAAAAGTGAATCAATGGAATAAAATAGCTGTTTTTGGTCCTCAAGTCGCAATAAAATATATATTATACAAGCAGTAGCATAACTACTTGGTTGAATACTAATGTAAGATTGTACATACATACATTTCTACATTGATGTAGCAAATTTTAATTATAATTTTAGTATTTTTTTTTTACTACCGGTCTAGTTATGGATATGCAAGTCATTCTTTGTAAAAAATATGGTACAAAGGTACTTCTTTGATGCAGTATACCGGGTGAGTCACGAATTGCGCTCGCCCCGATATTTCCTAAAATATTTGGAATAGAAAATTGAAATTTGGAGGCCTTATTACACGACTAAAATGCCATCTTTTCAATAAAAAATCAAGTTTGGTGCACATCCGGTTTGACCGGAAATGCCCACAACTTTCGATTTTTAAATTTTTAAAACACCCTATATATTTTTACATTTTTGGAATCTAGAGGAAATTTTGAATACAATACATCCATTTTTGGTCACTTTTTGATAAACATTAAAAATTTTATTAAAAAATCTATTTCTGAATCCAGAGTGCTGTGGTGCCCAAAATATATTTTAGTTTGTGTGCTACGTTACTATAAAAATAAAAAGAGCAATATGATTGCATTACTTAATTCTCTAGAGGCGTTTAAAATTTTTAAATGTGATTTTTACCCACTAACTCGGTTTTTTTTTTTTTTTTAATGGGAATTTAGTCGTTCACCAACATTTTTTAAATACCTCATTTTCATACGAATCTAATGATACCAAAATTTTGAAAATCGGCTCAGAAATATTTGAGATTTCAGCCAAAATACAATGCAACCAAGCTTTTTAGAAACATGCGGCTAATAGATAATAGATTAGTGGGGCTTTGGAAACTGAAATGGCACATGTCTGTGTAAATCTGGTAACCTAATAACATTGGAAAAAATCATAGTAGCCATTGAATGTAATAAAACAATATCAGCTGTCAGAGAGACTCGTGTAGTTATAGGCAATCTTGAGATATCAAACATTTAATAATTGTGAGCGCAAAGAACGTTACAATTAAGTTTAGCATAGGTATGTGGAGGTAAACACAATTACATCCACAAGGGACATTTGCAATAGAATACGACATCAGTTCGGTTTTCAGAGTTTTATTTAAATGAACATAAATATCGGGCCTATAAATAAATAAAAATCAATTCCGTTTGAACAATTAAACTTAAACTAGGTAACAGTAGGTATCTTTAAAATAATTAATATAATTAAACCATAAATTGACATTTATAGATATTGTTCAAAATGTCCACCATTTTTTTTCTATACACAATTCGGCTCTGCGTACAGTTGCTTGAATGGCTCTACGCAATTCAGCCGGCGTTATTTCATTAAGAGCCCGTACAACCTTATTTTGCAGCTCTTCACGGGTATTTGAAGACGTTTTTCCAATGTTATTAGGTTACCAGATTTACACAGAAATGTGCCATTTTAGTTTCCAAAGCCCACTAATCTATTATCTATTAGCCGCATGTTTCTAAAAGCTTGGTTGCATTGTATTTTGGCTGAAATCTCAAATATTTCTGAGCGGATTTTCAAAATTTTGGTATCATTAGATTCGTATGAAAATGAGGTATTTAAAAATGTTGGTGAACGATTAAATTCCCATTTAAAAAACCGAGTTAGTGGGTAAAAATCACATTTAAAAATTTTAAACGCCTCTAGAGAATTAAGCAATGCAATCATATTGCTCTTTTTATTTTTATAGTAACGTAGCACACAAACTAAAATATATTTTGGGACACCACAACACTCTGGATTCAGAAATAGATTTTTTAATAAAATTTTTAATGTTTATCAAAAAGTGACCAAAATGGATGTATTGTATTCAAAATTTCCTCTAGATTCCAAAAATGTAAAAATATATAGGGTGTTCCGTTTTAAAAATCGAAAGTTGTGGGCATTTCCGGTCAAACCGGATATGCACCAGACTTGATTTTTTATTGAAAAAGATGGCCTTGTAATAAGGCCTCCAAATTTCAATTTTCTATTCCAAATATTTTAGGAAATATCGGGGCGAGCGCAATTCGTGACTCACCCGGTATAGGTGTATATTTTATTTCATATGATCTAGTTCGATCGGCTAGTTTATCCGTTATGTTATCAATACTAAAAAATTTAACATGTATAGTTCTATATATACAGCCAATATTTATCAAAGGGTTCATGAATACTATATGAGTTTTTTAGTACGATTTTATGATCAATGTCGATTTTTTAATATTATAAAAAATATATTTTTATACAAATTACGAGTTATTTCTGCAATAAAATTAGTCCTTTTTAGTTACAAATGCTATCGCCATAGTCAATGTTAACAAATATTTACGAAAAATACATTCACCACAGGTAATACAACTTCTAATTGTATTCCAGCAGACACCTTCTGAGGGAGAAAGTATTGTGATGGTAGCTTGCCCAAACCTCACACAATAAGAGAAAGAAAATTTGTTTTACCTGATTTAGGCCTTTTGCTCCACACAGATGTTTTGCCTGTCAGCTGCTCAGTTCAGTCGGTGGGTGGTGAGTAAGTGGAGTAGTTCATAGATTAGTAAATTTTGCAAAGTATCCTCAGGATGCAACTTACCAATCCAGGGCTTAGTAGATTATAATAATAACAATAAAGTATACTAGGGCGCCAGTTGTTATTAATTAATAATAATTATCAACAACAAATTTATGTTTATAAGAAATTTGACGAAGCTCAGACCTTCTCTTTTCCAGAAATAAAAGAAACCGACTTAAAATAAAAATATATTACAAAATTTTACAATACAATTAATATCACAGCAATTATATTGACATTATCAAAATATGTAATATAACAATGCCTGAAGGGCAAATAGAGTTCAAAAATTACGAAACAAGATTTATGACTTAAATAAATGATGGTAAGTTAGTAGCATTTACTAATTGACTAACAAGAAATTATTAGATACTTATTTTTACTCAACCAATGATTGCCGTACAATTACAAAATTACAAATTGACTGGTGGTGAGTTGCTGATAAGACCTGGTGAGTTATGATGTTTGTAGACGGAGATTATTATGGAACAAGTACCATACCTGGTGATATTTCGAATGTCCTTCCGCTGCTCCCCTAGGATTTTCGATTTCAAGTACTTATATTTGATTAACCTTCCCTGGGAAATTGGCAACGGAATATCTGGATAGTTAGGTATCAGCTATGACGTAACAGCTTTCGTCACCCTTGGCTATTCGGTACTTCTATGTTCCTTCTGTCTTAGTACTCTCCTCTCCTATTCTAGGCTTGGAAAAACTCTCTTCGGGGTCTCAACCATGAACAGAAAAAAAAACACACACCAGTAAAAGACAATAAAAGATACAGAAAATTATAAGGCTGGCTCACACCAGCTGAGACAAAAATAAGTGAAAGATTTACCACAATGAAACCCTTCTTGAAGAGAAGGGAAAATATATTTAGGCAAATTGTACTGAGATAATAGGAAATATTATACTTGGTAGTGAGAAAAATTACTAATAATATTAATCATAAAATACCAAAAGAAACAACAAAAATTCTGAACAGGAATTATTATATACATATGTACTGTTATGCGCAATGGGAATTAATTTTCCATTACACTGAACTAAAACATTATCGATTTCTATTAATTAGATATCTCTTAGAGAAACTTACTACAGTACAAATTATTGAAAATAAAATGATTTAATAAATCTCTCAATATGAAACGTACTATATAAGCACTAAATACGTAAAATTTGTAGATAATTTGACTACAGAAATTTACCCCTGAACTATATATATTTACAATTATAACAATTTATCGAGACAGAGATAGAGGTATCTCTCAATAAGATATTGTAAGTATTGGTTCTTCGTGCATCCGTTGAAACAAAATTTCTCAGGAGCGAGTGCAGATAACATAAGATATATATATAAAACGGTAAAATATTTTAGATAAATGCAGTAATTGAAACAATACTGAAAACGTTCTAATTGAAGCATTACAAAGAATTGAGTTCTAAGAATTTAGCAACGACCAATGCGAACAATATGGCGTCTAGCCTGCACATCCCGCGTGTAAATCTTTTCAATTCGAGTTAAATCAATAAACAAATAAACCTTGAAGGAAAATTTATTATTTTGGTGAACACAATCCTTTGATCGCTCTCAGTTATAACGTTATCAAGATAATTTGGTAACCACGGCTAACAAAAATTATTCGCACTCACCCTGACTTGTTCACGGCTGCAAGAAGACTCCCCTCGCTTTGCGTACGCGCTATCGACCTGTCGATCATCCGGCGTCGCGCGCATTACCCAAAGGGTCTGCAGGCAGGTTTATTTAAAATCTAAACGGAATGTGACGGTAATCGTGATAATTATCGTCACACACCCCTTTTCCTTCCCATAAAAAAAACGCTCAACTTCCAAAGTTGACATTTTTTTTTTTTTAATTTTTTATTTTTTGTAAACAATAACTTAACGACAAAACCAAAGAGAAATTGAGGAGAGACATTTTAAGATAAAAAAGATAAATACGATAGAGGATTTGGTATAGCTAAAGTAGGATAAAATGTATTTATTACTTTTCTAATCGACTTCATCTGATTTGCTTTCCGGAGTAGAGTCATCATCCGAATCAAGATAATCGGCTTTGAGATCTTTAATATGCCAGTTCCCAACATCGTTTCCCTCGAGATCCGAAAGTTTATACACTAATTTAGATATCACCTTTTTGACTACACACGGTATAAATTTTGGTGCTAATTTTGCTGAATAATCATTGGCCGCATTAGATAAAGTATAATTCCTTTTCCAAACTCGATCACCTGGATAAAACCTAAGAGATCTTTTCCGTAAGTTACAATGTTTTGCGTTACGTTTATAAGCTTGAAGAAGTCTTTTACGAACTTCGACGTATAAAGTAGGCAACTCTTGTAAATCAGTAAGAAGCTGATTTTTATTCCCTATAGAAATTACATTATCAGCATTTTCAGAAATTTTTCCGTAATAATCCCCTGATAAAGGAATATTTCTGGCGAAATTTAAAAACGCAGGAGGATAGCCAGTGACATCATGTTTGGCTAGCCTGATGGCTTGTGCTACTTCATAGATAGATGTATCCCAAGTTTTGTGATTTTCATTTACATATGATCTAATAGCTGTGACAATTACTCTATTCACTCGTTCAGTATGATTGACTTGGGGGTGATATAGGGCATTGTACCACACCTTTTGTACTTTATACTTATCTATAAATTTTGTAAATTCGCGACTGGTAAACTGAGAAGCGTTATCACAAGCAAAAATTTGAGGCACCCCGTATATCAAGAAAACATCATATTCTAAAAATTTAATAATAGCTCGAGACGTAGCTTTAGTTAACGGACGTACAAGCACATATTTGGTAAACCAATCAACTACAACTAAGACATATTGATTACCATTTTTCGATCTGGGATAGGGTCCTAATAAATCAGCTGAAACAAGTTGAAATGGAAAGTTAATATTCCTATAAGCTCCCATGCAGCCTGCTCGTGGTAAATTTGTACTTTTGTTAGCGGCGCAAACAAGACATTTACGTACATATTTATATACAGAACTTCGAATATTTGGCCAATAATATAATTCGAGGATTCTAGAGAGAGTTTTAGACACACCGAAATGTCCCGCAGTGGCATCGTCATGATACATTTTCAATATTTCAGGACGATTTTTTGAAGGTACTACTATTTTCCAGTCCGACGTATTACTAACAATATTATTACTATTACTAAAAATATGTTTATACAAGGTATTCTTTTCAACGCGGTATGAGGGATATTTCTCGGGATTTTCCTTTACTTTTAAAATCATGGAAATGTACCAGTTGTCAGGAATTAAAGTAGTTATATCTAAGACCGCAGTTTCAAAGACTGACCGCGACAGAGCATCAGCCACTACATTTAATTTACCTTTACGGTGTACAACGTCAAAATTAAATCGGGATAGTCGAATGGCCCAACGAGCTAAACGGCCAGTAGGATTCGAAATATTCATCAGCCACAATAAAGAGGCGTGGTCGGTTTCCACTGTGAACCTAGTGCCTAGTACGTAATTTTGAAATTTTTCACAACTAAAAAGTAAACCAGCTAATTCTTTCTCGGTAGCCGAGTATTGTCGCTCGCATTTATTCAACGTTCTACTTGCATAGGCGATAGGGTGATTAATTCCATCATTTTCCTGATAAAGTACACAGCCAAGAGCCGTATTTGATGCGTCACACTGTATGATAAATGGTTTAGTAAAATCGGGACTAGCCAGGACCGGAGCGGAAGTCAACCGACGTTTAATTTCCTGGAAAGCCTGGTCAGCTTCCGGTGTCCAAGTTATAGGTTGACCCTTTTTTCGTCCATGTAAAAGATCCGATATAGGTGAACAGATGGTTGAAAAATCTTTTATAAAACGCCGGTACCAACTTACAAGGCCAATCAGGCGTTTAATATCAGTAGTAGTTTTGGGAACGGAATAATTTAAAATACCAGACACCTTTTCTGGGTCGGTTCTTAAGCCTTGTTGATCAATAACAAAACCTAGAAAAGTTAGGGATGGGCGACAAAATTGACATTTTTTAAGGTTAACAGTAAGATTAGCTTCTTTTAATCTAAAGAATACTTTTTTCAAAATATCCAAGTGAGTTGAAAAATCGGGAGTAGCTATAATAATGTCATCAAGATACGAAAAGCAAAAAGGTTCGAGTGAAGGTCCAATAACTTGGTCCATTAACCTTGCCATTGTTTTTGGTGCATTGCTAAGACCAAAAGGCATAACACAAAATTCATAAAGTCCTTTACCATAGACAGCAAAGGCCGTTTTTTGTCGAGACTCTGGTTCTAAAGGAATTTGAAAAAAAGCACTTTTTAAGTCAATTGAGGTTAGAAACTTGGCATCACGTAATTTATTTAAAATATTATCTATCAGAGGCATAGGGTATGAGTCATCTACGGTTATTGAATTTAATTTTCTGCCGTCAAAACAAACACGATATTCGCCAGAACGTTTTTCAACTAACCACAATGGGCTAGACCAAGGAGATCGGGACGGTTGTATCACACCCATCTTGAGCATTTCATCAATTTCAGTATTTAAATGCTGTTGCATAGCTGGCGATAAAGGATATTGTCTTTGTTTTATAGGTTTTGCATCCCCTGTATCGATACGGTGAGATAATAAATGCGTACGGCCAATTCGGTCGGAAGGAGCTATTTCAGAAAACATATTAATTACGGTATTTAAAGCTTTCTTTTCAGGTGAAGATAAATCCTGAATAGACTGAATAGTATTAACAATGCTCAATGTAGAGATAGGTGAAATGTAGGTAAGGTCCTTAAAATTTGCTCTAATTTGAAAACATCTTAAAAAATCGATTCCTAAAATAAGTGAGTGATTTAATGACGGAATGACTAAAATTTTCATTTCTTTAGTGACATTATTCAATGTTATTGGTGCCAAAATATACCCTAACACGCGTTGGGGTGTGCCATCAGCCGTAGTTACATCCACATGATTTTCATATTGTATAGGCAACTTAAATTTTTTTAACAGGTATAAGGCATTTGCCCCTAAAATAGTGGACGTACTACCGGTATCTATTAAAGCTAAAATTTTAAAATTAAATATTTCGATTATTAAATAAGGTCGATCATCGTGAGGTTGTTTGACAAAAACGGGATTTATAGAGGCAGACGGTTTGTAGAACGATTTAACCTTAATTAACCAGTTCTGCCAATCCAAAGCACATTGTACTATTTCTTGCCTTTTTTTGAAAATTTGGCACCCTTTTTTGTTACCGCTGTTGGGGTTACTGGACGATTTTCGGAAGTGGAGGCTACGGTGACGACGTCCGGGGATGCGTCCCTGCTCACTTCGTTTTTTGGGTTACATCGTAGACAATGATATTTCGTTATATTCTTAATACCGCACCCGAAACAAAATAACCTTCGAGGGTTACGACAGGTACTATACGTGTGTCCCACTTTATCGCAATTCCAACATTTGGTATTTATAACGGCGGAAACATTGAATTTGGAATTTTTCGATACCGGTGGCCTAACATTATTAAAAAAATTATTTGAGCTTGATGCTATACAACTTAAATCTGGTTCTAACAGACCTACTTTAGGATGAGGTGGAGGCTTGTAACGATTTGCCCAGGTACGTGATTCTTCTAACTTTTTACATAAATCAGCTAATTCATTTACTGTTTTGGGTTGCTCTAAGGCGAGTCGTGAAATATAATACGGTAACAAATTTCTCCTAATTTTACTAACTATAATATTTTCTTCCGGTTTGTTAGGTAAGCGATTAAATAATCCTTCCATTGACGCAATGTAAATAGCCACTCGCTCGTTCGGACCTTGTGTTCTATTATTAATTTCTTGTAATAATTCATCTTCATAATAATACGGCAAGAAATCTTGCTTTAATTTTCCCACTAACTCGTCCCAATTAGATAATTTATTACGGTTATTCGTAAACCAAATCCATGCCGAACCCGTAAATAAATCGCACGCCGACCTAAACAATTCTTCCTTAGAGACGTTACGCGCTTGTTGTAACAGTTCTATTTTTTCTAAAAACGAAATAAGTGATTCCTTTTCTATTGACCCGTTAAAAGTAACATTCCACTTATAAGGAGCAATCGATTTTCCGGAAGATGTGTTTAAAGCAGGTAAAGTCAATCCTGTAGGCGTAGAAGATCGAGGAACTTCCCTAAAAGCAAAGTCGCCTTCTAGCTCTAAAACTTGCATTTGTAAATCGCGTTTTTTATCATCGCTCTCTTCATCGTCCGAGACTAAACGTTGCACGCGACCCGATAAGTGCGTTAAACGAGAAGATATTCGATTCTTAAGTGCAGCATCCCCTGAAGTTTGATAATTTGTAATTACGGTTTTTAAATCTTTAATTGTTTCCGAAATTTCCTTAACGTCAGTATTAAAGTCATAAGGATGTACAGTTAAGCTGGGTATAAAGCTTCTATTAGCACTTTCTTGACCTAATAATCCACGTAAAATTTTTCGTTTCTTATCTACGTCGCCCTTAGGGTCGACATTACGTACCATTAATTCATATGTAAGTTCCGCAACCTTTAAGTGATTTGGTTCCATGGTAATAATTATCAATTTCGTACGAATTTTATAAAGGTATAACTATTTAGTGCTCTACTCGATAAGTCCTAAGTTAAATAGCGAAATTATAAAAAAATATGCAGCTAAATAAGTACAAGATAATCAAAGTTAAAATCAGTTTCGCAAGTCTCAATCAGTCATTTAATAATCAATATATTTCAGATATTTAAGATAATAAACGGTAAAAAAATTATTTATTAAAAAATTAATTACCAAATCAATAGCTTTCCCTTTATTATAGTTATAATAATTAATTAATTTCAAATATATTTTCCCAGTTCTATACAGAACAAACAGGGTATAGATAACTAAAAAATAATTCTAAGTCCACTATTTAATCGTGTAGGTGTTTTAACCTAAACAATTTCACCAGCAACATTAATTTTCAATTGGTTTTGTCGTTATTTAAGGAATGGTAAACCACACAACGCATAAAATAAGAATTCGTATTTCTTACCTTCTGAGATATTCAAACTTCAACATATAAAAAGTTATCATTCTCTTAATAAATGTAATTTTGAAACTAGTAAACAGTTACAGAAAAAAAATTAGATAAATGCCGTAGGTATGTGGTTTCTTATTCGAGGTTTTGTTCTCGGTATCAATTAAAACAAAATTTATTCTTTCCAACACATAATTTCTAATAAGCAATAAATTCAAATTTATTTTCAAGAGATATTTCAACTTAAACAGCAATCCACTGTTTGTTATTTTATTTTTCAATCAGGGAAAAGTAATTGTCAGTACATATGCAACGATAAATAATAATTCTCGTCCAGGTCTTATATATAGCTTTTATTTCCAGAGAAAAGGTCCGTTCGCAAAATTGCAAATTTCTTATTATACTCTATTACATTCATCAATTAACTACTATATAACTAAAGCTTGTGCTAATTTGTGTGTGACTAACCAAGGCCCCTACACGTTGTGCGCCAATTTGTGGGATGGTAGCTTGCCCAAACCTCACACAATAAGAGAAAGAAAATTTGTTTTACCTGATTTAGGCCTTTTGCTCCACACAGATGTTTTGCCTGTCAGCTGCTCAGTTCAGTCGGTGGGTGGTGAGTAAGTGGAGTAGTTCATAGATTAGTAAATTTTGCAAAGTATCCTCAGGATGCAACTTACCAATCCAGGGCTTAGTAGATTATAATAATAACAATAAAGTATACTAGGGCGCCAGTTGTTATTAATTAATAATAATTATCAACAACAAATTTATGTTTATAAGAAATTTGACGAAGCTCAGACCTTCTCTTTTCCAGAAATAAAAGAAACCGACTTAAAATAAAAATATATTACAAAATTTTACAATACAATTAATATCACAGCAATTATATTGACATTATCAAAATATGTAATATAACAATGCCTGAAGGGCAAATAGAGTTCAAAAATTACGAAACAAGATTTATGACTTAAATAAATGATGTAAGTTAGTAGCATTTACTAATTGACTAACAAGAAATTATTAGATACTTATTTTTACTCAACCAATGATTGCCGTACAATTACAAAATTACAAATTGACTGGTGGTGAGTTGCTGATAAGACCTGGTGAGTTATGATGTTTGTAGACGGAGATTATTATGGAACAAGTACCATACCTGGTGATATTTCGAATGTCCTTCCGCTGCTCCCCTAGGATTTTCGATTTCAAGTACTTATATTTGATTAACCTTCCCTGGGAAATTGGCAACGGAATATCTGGATAGTTAGGTATCAGCTATGACGTAACAGCTTTCGTCACCCTTGGCTATTCGGTACTTCTATGTTCCTTCTGTCTTAGTACTCTCCTCTCCTATTCTAGGCTTGGAAAAACTCTCTTCGGGGTCTCAACCATGAACAGAAAAAAAACACACACCAGTAAAAGACAATAAAAGATACAGAAAATTATAAGGCTGGCTCACACCAGCTGAGACAAAAATAAGTGAAAGATTTACCACAATGAAACCCTTCGTGAAGAGAAGGGAAAATATATTTAGGCAAATTGTACTGAGATAATAGGAAATATTATACTTGGTAGTGAGAAAAATTACTAATAATATTAATCATAAAATACCAAAAGAAACAACAAAAATTCTGAACAGGAATTATTATATACATATGTACTGTTATGCGCAATGGGAATTAATTTTCCATTACACTGAACTAAAACATTATCGATTTCTATTAATTAGATATCTCTTAGAGAAACTTACTACAGTACAAATTATTGAAAATAAAATGATTTAATAAATCTCTCAATATGAAACGTACTATATAAGCACTAAATACGTAAAATTTGTAGATAATTTGACTACAGAAATTTACCCCTGAACTATATATATTTACAATTATAACAATTTATCGAGACAGAGATAGAGGTATCTCTCAATAAGATATTGTAAGTATTGGTTCTTCGTGCATCCGTTGAAACAAAATTTCTCAGGAGCGAGTGCAGATAACATAAGATATATATATAAAACGGTAAAATATTTTAGATAAATGCAGTAATTGAAACAATACTGAAAACGTTCTAATTGAAGCATTACAAAGAATTGAGTTCTAAGAATTTAGCAACGACCAATGCGAACAATATGGCGTCTAGCCTGCACATCCCGCGTGTAAATCTTTTCAATTCGAGTTAAATCAATAAACAAATAAACCTTGAAGGAAAATTTATTATTTTGGTGAACACAATCCTTTGATCGCTCTCAGTTATAACGTTATCAAGATAATTTGGTAACCACGGCTAACAAAAATTATTCGCACTCACCCTGACTTGTTCACGGCTGCAAGAAGACTCCCCTCGCTTTGCGTACGCGCTATCGACCTGTCGATCATCCGGCGTCGCGCGCATTACCCAAAGGGTCTGCAGGCAGGTTTATTTAAAATCTAAACGGAATGTGACGGTAATCGTGATAATTATCGTCACAGTATACAGGACAGTCACACAAGAAATCATCACTTGTTTTATACTTTTATTATACAGGGTGTTGCATCATGAGAGGGACATAGCTTAATAGGAGGTAGAGAACATCAGTGGTAACCGGAACCTCCCATAGAAATGTCTCATTGGGCCTTCACTACGAAATTACAGGGTGGTAAATAATTTTTGGCCAAATCTGTTTTTTGTCATAACTTTGACAGGAAATGAAATAACGGATTCATATTTGGTACGGCTAATGTACAAACGAGCCCCAAGAGGTACATGTATAAAAAAAAATATATCCAGGTCCGGACTCACTATAATTTATGTTTCTTCTTTGCATCAATAAAACACCACCCTGTATATATTTTTTTGAAATTTCGATACGATATTCGAAAAGAGCAAGAAAAAACAAACAAAATGGCCTATTTCATTTTTTGTTACACCTTCGTGGTTATTTAAATACGTTGTTAAATGTGCAAGAAAATGGATTACAGAACCCTATTAAATGAGAGGCACGTGAAATAAATAGTTTTATAACTAAAATTTGCAAAAATTCTATTGAGCCTAGGTGGTCTGGGTGAATCCTAATTCCGGCACGTTTTAAAGGTCCATTTTGGTAAAAAACTGTGGTCCTAATAAGTAATCGGGTATGAAATAACAAAATTTTTAATCAATCACAGTAGGCTTGTTCAAAGTGACAGATAATAAAAAGAAATCTCCTAAACAGTTGAATAATTGTTTGTTAGTAATTTAATGTGTCAATAATCCGCATTTAGTTAGTGAAAACTTGTGAAAATATTTTAACTATGCCAGTAAAATTTACAAACGGGGAATATGCTGACATAATATTCATCTATGGTTTCTGTAATGGAAATGGTAGGTCGGCGGAAAGAGAATATCGGCTGCGTTTTCCTGGTCGTCGATGCCCTAATCATAAAACCTTTAGTACGGTGTTCCAGTATGCAAGACAACACGGAAAGTTTCCTACTTCTGCAGTTGTGGAGCGTGTTTTACAACAAGGTGTACAGGAACAAAACAATATTATAAACGTAGTTCAAGAAAACCCAAATATGAGCACTAGACGAATCAGTTTGGCAACTGGTATTCCTCATTGGCGAGTATGGAGAACCCTAAGAAGAGAACGTTACCATCCATATCATATCCAGCAGGTACAGCGTCTTCAACAAGGCGACGATATCCCCCGCCTAGCATTTTGTCGTTGGTTGTCTAATCATCGCCCAGTCATTTACAGAACCTTATTTGCGGATGAGGCACAATTTACAAGGGATGGAGTAAACAATTCACGAAATAATCATAAATGGGCACAGGAAAACCCACATGCGGTACGCCAACGCCGTTCGCAACACAGGTTTTCTGTAAATGTTTGGGTCGGACTTGTGAATAGACATTTGATAGGGCCACATTTTTTTGAAGAAAGATTGAATGGTGAAATTTACTTTGATTTTCTTCAAAACATTTTACCGAATATGTTAGAAAATATCGGTATAAGAGGCATGTTGTTTCAGCATGATGGGGCCTCACCACATTTTAACCTTCAAGTAAGAGAACACTTAAACAATGTGTATCCTAATAGATGGATTGGACGCGGGGGTCCACATGAATGGCCACCAAGATCTCCTGATTGTAACCCTTGTGATTACTTTTTATAGGGCCACTTAAAAAACGAGGTTTATAGCATTGAAATTGAGAGTAGACAACATTTAATCCAGCGCATCGTTACAACCTGCGACGAAATACGGAATAATCCAGAAATGATACGTCGAGCAATTGGTGACCTTTCTAAACGCGCAAGAAAATGCACAGAATTTGGGAGAGGACATTTTGAAAATTTACTTTAGTGTCAATTACGTTTTATTTTTAAACACATTTAGTTATTGTTTTGTTATTTATTGTTAATTGAATGGAAAATATTTTATTTATTTAGATTTTAGTTTGTTCTCTTCCAATTTTTATTAAGTATAAAATGTTGATGATTTTCTTGATCAAAGTAACTGGTTGCTTAGGCCTAAATGGTTTAAATTATCTGTCACTTTTATTCTTTGAACAAGCCTACTGTGATTGATTAAAAATTTTGTTATTTCATACCCGATTACTTATTAGGACCACAGTTTTTTACCAAAATGGACCTTTAAAACGTGCCAGAATTAGGATTCACCCAGATCACCTAGGCTCAATAAAATTTTTGCAAATTTTAGTTATAAAACTATTTATTTGACGTGCCTCTCATTTAATAGGGTTCTGTAATCCATTTTCTTGCACATTTAACAACGTATTTAAATAACCACGAAGGTGTAACAAAAAAATGAAATAGGCCATTTTGTTTGTTTTTTCTTGCTCTTTTCGAATATCGTATCGAAATTTCAAAAAAATATATACAGGGTGATGTTTTATTGATGCAAAGAAGAAACATAAATTATAGTGAGTCCGGACCTGGATATATTTTTTTTATACATGTACCTCTTGGGGCTCGTTTGTACATTAGCCGTACCAAATATGAATCCGTTATTTCATTTCCTGTCAAAGTTATGACAAAAAACAGGTTTGGCCAAAAATTATTTAACACCCTGTAATTTCGTAGTGAAGGCCCAATGAGACATTTCTATGGGAGGTTCCGGTTACCACTGATGTTCTCTACCTCCTATTAAGCTATGTCCCTCTCATGATGCAACACCCTGTATAACAAAATAAACATATAATATACTTAATAAATAAAATAAGTATTATACTAAGACTATTTACAACATATAGAGTATATTATAGAGTATCTTGACAAGAGACGTAAGCGTCATTAATCAAATTTTACAGAATAAAAGCTAAATACTCTTAAAGTTTTAGATATCTTAGATTCAAATTTATATATCATACTGCATACTAACAAATATGCGAGCTGTAAACATTTTTTATTTCTGACCACTTTTGTGTTATACAAATAACAAATACAAACTTTTATATCATAAATAGGTATCTACATCTTTTACTAATAAATATTTTGTAATTATAAGTAAATAAGCCAATGTGTTCTATAATTATTGTTTTTTTAATTACCGTTTTTGATATTATCAGATTTTACTGGACTTCCTAACCATTTTCTCGATATTCTTCATTTTTTGGGACCCGAAAGAATATTACATTTCTTTCAGTTGAAGTTCCACTATTCCTATTTTTGAAATTGTTTATATTGCACCCAACTATGTCTTAAGTTTATTATAAATAATCGTTTCTTTTTTAACCTCACAAATATCACACCACAGAGAAACCAAACACAAAAATGATATTACGCAGTTACGCACCCCAACACGGCTACTTTTACCCCGGATTGCAGGGGTACAATGTTGAGACATGATATAATAAAAACTTGAAATATGTGTAATATGACAGAATATATATTCTCTGTCAATATACTGTGATATATCAATTCCAATATGGTTCCCGTTGGGTCAATGCACAGAAAAGTCAAATTCTGGTACCTCGGACGAGCATACCTTGTATATATTTGTACCATGCCCAGTAGCAACGGGAGGAACTAAGTAAAGGTTGTAAGTTGGTAAGTGCCTACGCGCTCCTGGTATTCGTGCACTATTTGTATTACTACCCAATTTATCCGTATTATGGTATGTATGTTCTGCTGAACACTAATGTGTCTGCTCTGTAGCTACTCAAGCCCAGTTAACCGGCTTAGAGGGTAATGGGGATCGAATTTTACTCAGGATCGAGTTACTGATGTTCTTCGACGTCTCCGGGCCCAACTCTCAAAATCACAAATACACAATCTACTTATTACAATTACTAATGGCTTATGCCTCGGAGGGGAAAAGAAAAATGGAAAGAACTGGGTCGTTAGCAAGACTGATCTTCGTACATTTTTTTTTGTATTCCTGTCACGTCAAATTTGGCTCGGCTGGTGCGTTGTTGATCTTGCTGTTAGTATTTGACATTAAACTTCATATTCCCAATTGCCGGTAAAATCAACAAGAGCCTCCTTGATTACTACACTCATCTATATAACCGTGTTTGGCTGACTGACATTTACTCGGTCTACCATCATATTTGTTTTGTTCTAAATCAATATGAGCAAATCTTCACTTACTGCTCTTAAGGTGATTTCGTCTGCAACTTTAAGCTAAAAGTCTTACTTCCACCTTTAATTACCCTACCTCCAGCATACATTACATATCCATTATAGATGCTGTAGAGGACTAGTAGCAACAGATAGATATATTATCTCTGACTGAAGCCTTTTCCAACTTCACATTTATCCAAGTTACTGTTGTCGAATCTCATCAGAGTTTTCGTATAATGAAGGATAGGTAACAGCTATAATTAGGAAATTTTCATCCCCTCTCCGAACGAATAGTAAAATCGTATATACGTAAATCATATACGTAAAAATATATGATCATATAAAATGTTTCACAGTTAAAAATACAAAAATTAAAACTAAATTGTAAAATACATTATTGTATTAAAACATAA
Organism: Stenurella melanura; assembly: GCA_963583905.1. Taxonomy (NCBI): domain Eukaryota; kingdom Metazoa; phylum Arthropoda; class Insecta; order Coleoptera; family Cerambycidae; genus Stenurella; species Stenurella melanura. Next base: position 205,050,683 of record OY757309.1, read on the forward strand.
ATGAAAGCACTAGTATCGGAAAATTATTCTCTTTTCGGTCTCTATTTTACAGATATGCAAAAGTGAAGCAAAAACTAAAAGCATATTACAAAATTTAACGGTTTAAATTTTATAGAAATAGACCTGAGTGCTGTTCTTGAATAAAGTATTAACAATATGATGCAAAACTAAATTAAATTCACTCTGTAGAATACTTATCGATTAATGTAATCTATTAATATAAATACCGTACATATTTAAATTTGAATTAAATAAAGGCAATTATATGGAACAAATTTGATTTTAATTGGAACACCGGCAATAAATAAGCTTGTTTGAAGTTTTACGGTCCATGGTAATATTTCAGAAATAATTGGAGTACTCTTATTCATTCTGTTGAAATGTTTGGCATTCCCTTGTCATTCGTTTAATTAGTCATGAACTTAGGCCGGTGCGACTCTGTCACTTAATTATGAGATCAAATTATCTTCGCCAAAACTGACATCGATCTTGGATTGTTGTTGTGAAATTACCAAGCTCTTCTAGTATTGAAACCTTTTTCGTGTCAGCTTTAATATGAATTAAGTGTTACATAATATCTAAAATTAAGGGAGCAAGAAAATATTACGTACCTATACACCTTTGTTTCGTAGACCACTTATGACAAAGTGGAACGGAACAAACTATGGACTATGGTATTCCGATGTGGTGTAACAGTTTCAATGCTTAGATATTAAAAAGTGTTTCAGCTGTGCGAACGGCAGCTAGTTTTTTTGAGGAGAGCATAGGCGCGTGGGTTAGGAGTGTGGACACTCAAAGGGCGCCACTAGGCTGTCATAAAATGTGATTATGTAATCTTGCCAGCCAAGGAACAAGATGAAATTTTCAGCTATCGAGCGATGGAATTCTTAAAATCTATCAATGGTGTCAAAATTTACTCTTTAATCTTAAAATTTAGGCAAGTATCAGGTGCACTGGTGCAAATAACAAGAACATGTTGATATTAAACATTTATTACGACACAAGTGAGATGTACCAGAACACAAAATAAATAAAAACCCCAGATGTTACCTAAGCGTGGTTCATACGCATTAAAGAAATTCTGTTTATTTGATTTAACAAAACTTCACTGAAAATCTAACTTTACTGTCTGATTGAGTTTCTCTTGCAGCTACGACTCATTTAATACGCAACTATGGGTTCTAACTTACAGCGGCGAATTAAAGATTTATTATGAATTAAGTTTACAGCTCATCACTAAAGTGTTAGGTAATAAACGAGATTTCAGGAGCTGACAACTGTAATGTTCTCTGCTTACACTTATATGATAATGAATGTTCTAAAATAAGTATATTCTATTAAAAATATTTCATATGCAACATAGTAGAAGGTAAATTAGCATCACATGTCACCATACGTTGCCTTCACAGTAAAAATCTTAAGTATTTCAATAGATGTTCTACACATAAACTTAGAGCTTAATTTATAGTTGCCAGATCGTGGTATAATTTACCTTAATACATGAACAAAAATCACTGAATAAATCTATAATAATTTCTTTACAAATATATATAACGAAAATGGAACAAAACAACCGTGTAAAACCTAGGCATTCTCCTCGACTGCTGCAGCGTGGCCTATTAACACTTCCTGCACATTCCGGATGTTGACTACAACCATAAATGCATGCCGGATACCAGATTGCCTGCATTAAATCTCTTTGAGACTGCTTCAAACAACTCTCCAAGACATTAAATATTACAATAAAAAAAATTCCGGTTTGTTTAATATTTGAGTATGATGCATCAATTTCGAGAGGCTACAAAAATTTTTGTAGATTTTTTGGACCAAAATAAATAAATTGTAAAATTTTTAGCGGCGCCATTTCCTTAGTTTTCGAGAAAAAAATTTTGAATATTTTATAATTTTTTTTTGGGGGGGGGGGGGAAGTGGGGTCAGAAAATTCTGAAAACAAAATTAGTTGAAGTAACCGTACTTCCACTACACTCTTGATTTTTTTGGTAAAGATTCGTCCACTAAGTGACAAAATAAAAGAAAAACAAGCAATAACAGGTTTTCTGGGCCTTTATATCCAGCAAGGGGAAGTTGTATTGGCCGTAAATATAGACATAAATGGAATAATTTTATATAAATATAATATAGTGTATAATTTTCTGCGAAGAAGTGTGTTATTCTGTCCTAATGAACGTTATAAAAACAACAAAATCGCAAGAAATCCTTGAAAATAACGGTTTCTTTATTATTTGAGTATGACGCACCAATTTTTAGGGGCTACAAAAATTTTTGTAGATTTTTTGGATCAAAATAAATAAAATATAAAATTTTTAGCGGTGCTATTGTCTTAGTTTTCGAGAAAAATTTTTTTGAATATTTTATAATTTTTTTTTGGGGGGGAAAGTGGGGTCAGAGAATTCTGAAAAAAATTGAGTTGAAGTAACCATACTTCCACTACACTCTTGATTTTTTTGGTAAAGATTGGTCCACTAGGTAATAAAATAAAAAATAATCAAATAATAACGGTTTTTTTGGGCCCCCAAACCCCCCTAGGGGGAAAGTGGGGGTAAAAATTGTGTCGAACACTTTTTTTTGACCACGCCGATATAATGACACCACTAATAGCCCAATTGGTTCTGTGGGCCAAATCACTATTCTTATCCGGCAATAGCATTTCTCCAAATGTCAGCAAGACCCATACACAAAGTGTTTGGCGTGCGACCACGGAGTCCCGGGTTCGAATCCTCGTCAGGGTATGGATGTTTAGTGGCGTTTTTTTCATGTGTTACCGAGATGGTGGCAGTGAGCTAGACCGCTGTTGAGTGGCACAACATGTCTAGTCGCTGTTATCTCTCCTGAGTTCGAGTCTCAGCTGCGGTAGATGGCAGTATCGCAGGGAATGGTTGTTATGTTGATGTCTATGTGTACGTGTCCTGGTTGAGTGGTAGAGCAGCAATAGCTGAATTCCGCCAGGAGGCATTAAAATAAAAAAATATAAATAAAAAAACTCCAAACTAAACAAAGTAAAAGCTTACCTCACGTAGAGAGTATTACATAACCTCACGAAACACGTGGCCTCAGAACTTCAAAAAACCAAACGAATTACTTCCTAGAAATGACAAAACGCTCACAGCAAAGCGGTGAAGATCGTTGGGTACATCAAATCAAATTCCCCAAACAGTGTTAGCGATGTAAAACCCAAAAATTCTTCAACACAAAGCCGAGACCGTCTCGTGGATGTCGAAGAACAAAAAGTCCAGATCGGAAATGTGTCAAAATGTCCTCTAGCCAATGATAATGCACCACCAAAGGACTCAATAATCGAAAGACTGAATTTCACAATTATGTAATACCTCAACTATAAGAATATACGATTAACACCACTTAAATTATTCTTAAAGAAGACATGTTTACTTTCGGAATGTTAAGACGTTACGCCATTCAGAGTACGAATGGTTGCATACCTCTCTAGTCCAATAAGTGAATTAATTAGAGTCAATTTGATACAAATAAGTCATTCATGTAGCTTTTTCAAATGCTACAGGGAACACTCAGGCACCTGGGTTTTATTATTCATAAACTGTATAAAGAAAGCTCTGCTTTGGTGGAAGTTCACAACACTAACTCTGACAAATGTAAAGTTGTCAAAGGCGAGAAACAGGGCTGCGTTCCGTCATCAATACTCTAATCATGTTTTGTTGAAAAAATCGACTATTGAATGTTCAGAAAATATCGAAGTCCTTTCATCTGTTCTTTAAATGCCAATGGGCAGTAATTTTTTATTATTGTTTTAAAAACATATCAATTTTTTCTATATAAAATGATGCCAAAACTAATACTATCTCAGCTGCAACCATTGAAAAAATCAATTTATAAATATTGGTCAATCAGGGCAATAAAATATGTATTTCATAATTATGACATTAGAAAATTAATACAGTTTTGGTAATTTTTTTTATTAAAAAATATCAATCATATTTTAGAAAAAGTTGCTTTAAAAATATATATTTTGTAAACATGACTTGGATAAACCTAAATTATTCTTTATTCATCTTCGAAAATAAATATACTATACGTATAACACTCACATTCTTTCTCTCTCGCTCACACTCATCCAGAGCAAGAGGAATTAATTCAAATAATGGCAACCATTACTTACGGCATTTTTTTTACAGTTATCCATGTGTTATCGTGTAGGTAAAAAAATTAACTTCAGTTTAGTACAAAATTTTTTTGAAAAACACGATGAGCGTCAATTATTAACAATATCATATCCGTATTGAAACATTCTTTATAGGATTTTGCAAACAGCAGAAAAATTAACTATCTATAAAAGAAAAACTTTGTGTAGAAATATTAATGAAATGTTTGCATTCCTTCGATAACCTGAATTCTGGTTATGCTAGCAAATTAAAATCCTAAAATGAATTTGTCTAATTTCTTATTTGACAATTCTCATTCTAACACTAGCATCCACACAGTCCCCTACGGCCATGCAGATTAAACTAGTATCCACATAACCCCCTACGATTATGAAGATTCAGTTAAAAATGAGAACAAAGACCTAAAATGAATTTATTTATCTACCTTGTCTTACAAATTTTTTCATTCCAATGGATTACATTTTCATGAAATCTATCATTCTGTTTCCTGGAAATGGAGCTCATCAGAAATACATAAAGCCATTCATAAAGATGTTTCATGCAAAACCAAGACAATTTCTATGAATAAGTGTGAAATGTTTATATTTGACATTGATAAAAAAACAACCTCACCTATCTATTAGCTAACTATTATTGGAGCCTATATACTCTATGCATGTTTAAAAATGAATTATTATTTGTTTGCTTATAACTGTATTGAAACATTCTTTATAGGATTTTGCAAACAGCAGAAAAATTAACTATCTATAAAAGAAAAACTTTGTATAAAAATATTAATGAAATCTTTGCATTCTTTCGATAACCTGAATTCTGGTTATGCTAGCAAATTAAAATCCTAAAATGAATTTGCCTAATTTCTTATTTGACAATTCTCATTCTAACACTAGCATCCACACAGTCCCCTACGGCCATGCAGATTAAACTAGTATCCACATAACCCCCTACGATTATGAAGATTCAGTTAAAAATGAGAACAAAGACCTAAAATGAATTTATTTATCTACCTTGTCTTAAAAAAATTTTCATTCCAATGGATTACATTTTCATGAAATCTATCATTCTGTTTCCTGGAAATGCTTAGCCTTTGAAACGTTTTTCGCCCTTATTCTGGAGCTCATCAGAAAGACATAAAGCCATTCATAAAGATGTTTCATGCAAAACCAAGACAATTTCTATGAATAAGTGTGAAATGTTTATATTTGACATTGACTGATAAAAAAACAACCTCACCTATCTATTAGCTAACTATTATTGGAGCCAATATACTCTATGCATGTTTAAAAATGAATTATTATTTGTTTGCTTATAATTGTATTGAAACATTCTTTATAAAATTTTGCAAACAGCAGAAAAATTAACTATCTATAAAAGAAAAACTTTGTGTAGAAATATTAATGAAATCTTTGCATTCTTTCGATAACCTGAATTCTGGTTATGCTAGCAAATTAAAATCCTAAAATGAATTTGTCTAATTTCGTATTTGACAATTCTCATTCTAAGAATGTTTCAATACAATTATAAGCAAACAAATAATAATTCATTTTTAAACATGCATAGAGTATATAGGCTCCAATAATAGTTAGCTAATAGATAGGTGAGGTTGTTTTTTTATCAGTCAATGTCAAATATAAACATTTCACACTTATTCATAGAAATTGTCTTGGTTTTGCATGAAACATCTTTATGAATGGCTTTATGTCTTTCTGATGAGCTCCAGAACAAGGGCGAAAAACGTTTCAAAGGCTAAGCATTTCCAGGAAACAGAATGATAGATTTCATGAAAATGTAATCCATTGGAATGAAAAATTTTTTAAGACAAGGTAGATAAATAAATTCATTTTAGGTGTTTGTTCTCATTTTGAACTGAATCTTCATAACCGTAGGGGGTTATGTGGATACTAGTTTAATCTGCATGGCCGTAGGGGACTGTGTGGATGCTAGTGTTAGAATGAGAATTATCAAATAAGAAATTAGACAAATTCATTTTAGGATTTTAATTTGCTAGCATAACCAGAATTCAGGTTATCGAAAGAATGCAAAGATTTCATTAATATTTCTACACAAAGTTTTTCTTTTGTAGATAGTTAATTTTTCTGCTGTTTGCAAAATCCTATAAAGAATGTTTCAATACAATTATAAGCAAACAAATAATAATTCATTTTTAAAAATATCATACCCGTTTAAATTACACGTGGCAACTTGGAGGTTACGACTGACAGAGTTGCCAGCCAATTGTATTTACATTCTACACATCATTTTCTTTCAAATGACGTTTAATTCACTTAAAGAAAATACAGTAAAAACAGATACCTTCAGGAATCAGCTGCCGGGGGCCACGAACGTGAAAAAAAGTAGTTTTTTTTTAAGAAAATTTTTAATTTAAAATAAAAATTATGCACACGGTTTACGAAGTACGCTTAGTGATAATCATGTTTAGTGGCAAAGAATACATAAGAATTAATCAAAACACTGCTCCAGACACAAAATGCAGTTTTTTATCCCTGCCTACTGGTCTAGTACTTTTTATCTAAATTGGTCCTAAGCTGTCCGATTTGGCAATACGTAATTACTTAATTTGAGGTAATTTGAGGGAGATGATCTGTACATCAAGCTAGAATTCAAATGGCAGCTTAGGAACAATCAACAACCGCTGGAAAATCCAGAAATGTAAGGAAGATTTTTGAGAAACTTAATAGAAAATGCTCTTGAATAAGCTCAACGTTATGAGATCGACAGAATGGTCCAATGCGTGAGAAATTGTAATCAGTGAACATTTTTTATAAGGTTCCATTTCATAAATTACATTTTTAGAAAACAAAACACAAAAAAATTAAAACAAAATAATTCATGCTGGTTGATATGGTTCCACAAATGTTATGACAAAAATTTGTTGAATGTTATTTTAAAGCTCTACTGTGTTTCATAATATACAAAACATATCGTGTCCGTAGAAAATTACCATATGAACAACAGCCACTGCTTGCAATTTAATTGTATTTTAGTAATGTACCTACCTATGATAACAAATTAATAGATACGGAACTAACGAACACGAAAACAGATTATGTCGCGGAAACGTTGTTTTCATGTTCTATTTTTAATGGAAAATACATGTGTTCTAAAACTATGTTATTTACGAACAAATTATATTATCTACCATTTTATTGGCCAGCATTGTTATAAATATTTAGCAACATTTCCTATTAAAGTCAGTATTACCGTTTATCCGAAAAATAGGGATTCAGTTAAAATATAAGCTTTTGGCGTCAAATAACAAAGATTAAATTAAATATACCTTCCTTAAGAAGCTATAAAACCTTAAGGTAAGGATACACGGAGACACAAAAGTGTCGAGAGTTGTGTCAAGATTACTCTTTAGATTATTCTACAGCGTACAGCACCTAGACCACAATGTGAACACTCTGCAGATTATATCATCTAAAGAGTAATCTAGATACAACTCTCGACAGTCTTGTGTCTCCGTGTATCCTTACCTTTAAAGAAGAGCATTTTTATTTTGGATATATCTCGAAAATCAAACAACCGATCAAGCTAGAAATTGGTACACTTATACTTTAGAGGGGGCAGCAGTTTCCTGTACTATAATTTTTTTGTGATCATTATGTATTACTAGTAGCAACAACAATGTTGCATGCAGTGGGGTTTCGTCAGTCTAGAAATTATGAAGCAGAAATTAATTTGGCAAAAGTAAGATTTAGTCCTTTCATGTCCATAAAATAATATGAATAATATTAAGCAGCTTTATTCATATTCTTATCATATAAAATATATGGATAACACAAATAATCACAGATGTCCTTGCATGATGATAAATTATCTAGTAAGACCGCTGCCTAAGGAATCACTACTTCCACATCCAGACTCCCCATTCAGATCTCTTTACCTGAAGATATCTCGCTGCTTTATTTGCACTCCAGTATATGGAAATAATTGCACATTTTATTTTAATAATATAATATTTGAAATCGTCTGCTCCAAGGCGCTAATTAGAGTCTCTGATGCCAAATATTTTTTTGATAACTTTTGTTCTCATACACACACTAAATCACTATTTTATTTTATTAACTTCTTTGATAATGAAGTGGGGATATTGGAGGTGGAGGTGGCAGATGTATTCGAGAAAAAATCGTCCTCCGAAATTTTTATAACCACTACTATACTTCCACTCCACTATGTGGATGTGACAGAAGGCAGTAAGATTTGGCATATAGTAAACACAAACGGCAACAAGGAGACCTATTATATTTTATTTCAAAAATAAATAATTTAACTATGGCGGAAAGTGAAGGTATTTACGCCAGCCTTCCATGTTCCATTTACGCAAGCCTTCCATATATATTATTGAATTTTTGCTGTCGGATAACCACTCTGTATATTTTTTTCGACCAAAAGTTATCAGGTTCTCTTTGTAATAATAGTGATAACTACATTCCGATTATATTATTCTCATACATCGTTTCGTAATTAATAATAAATAAAGAGGAAAGTTCTTTGTAAAAACATTTATCGATCTTTTACTACTAAAAAGAAATATACATGATTAAAAGCAAAGGAAAGAGACAAGACAGATTTAATGATATCAAAAGACTCGAATACAATCACATAATTCATTAGCTGACAGTTTCCTAAGTTTACTTTTAAAATAACTTGACACTTGCTTCTTTTATTTCATCTGGCAAAAGATTATGAATACAACACTTAGCGTCTATCGGTGATTTCTTAAAGAACCCGTGTTTGTATTGACAGAGATATGTCTCCTCTTTGTCTTCTGAAATAATTGTGAAAATCTCTATTTCTTATATATTTGGTTTTGTTTCATAAATGCATGTTGACAGTTTTAGCAGACGTATTGACACCAGTGTCAGTCAGTATATTGTGTTTTTTAAACGTGTCGCGACAAGATTCTCTAAAATCGAGATTAAAGATAGGTGGAATAATCCTTTTTTATGGAAATATGTTCTACAAATCACACTGCTTTGCTCCCAAACAACAATGTTGCATGTTGCAGTGGTGGTATGTTTAAAAGCTTAAGAGATCTGTATTTAAACTATTTTTATTGAGCTAAAACATTCAAAAACTATTTAATTGATGAAGTCTTGTCTGGGTGTTGTTCCTAGTGAAAATTACTGTCTATTGTTATTCCCAAGAAAAAAAAACGTACGTTCAGTTCAGATTCCATGACAGTTGGACATTTATTCCTAGCTACTGACTAATAAATGTCTACAGAACGTTTATTTCTATTTGTTTTTATCGAATGTTAAAAGAGTATTTGAAATACATTTCCGATCAGATGGTCAAATATGTCACGAATTATAACATATCTATAGGAGGGTGGATTTATTTCACTCACATGAGTAGAAATGTTTGGTGAATTGGGGTATTATACTTGCGGTATAAATAAACCATAGTAATACAGAGATAAAAATATATTAAAGGCAATTTTAAAATGTTTGCCATGTAATACTATACATGAGTTGTTTTATTGAAAAAGCGAAATATTAGAATTTTTATTTAGAAAATAAGGCATCGCTTCGTTTGATTTATTACGATGCCCATCTGATGTGTGAATAATATTTCAACATCATAAAATTATACACAGATCATTCTAAAATAATTTATACTCCAGGAATTGAACCTCGGAATGGAAGGGAATAAGCTGCAAATTTGAACCTTTATTTTGTCATTCTGAAGACTGGTAGAAATGACTCATATAATCTCGTGTCTGCATCCCTAGATATTCAAGGTCAAAGGTCACGGAAATCGGTTTTTTGCAATTATTTCAATTTTAATGCGAATTACGTCATTTAAGATTATAAAACTGTAGATCATAAAATCATCTACAATTTTCATTAGAAGCATTTTTTCGTATTGTAGCCGTTTTAATACCTAAATATTAAAAAAGGTTTCACCTGTGCGAACGGCAGCTAGTTTCTTATTGGAGAGCATAGGGCTGTGGATTTTAAGAGTGTGGACATTCAATAGGCGCCACCTGCTGGATACTAAGTGCAGTGATATAAATAATTTTGCCAGCCAGGAACAAAATTAAGTTACTAGAAATCCTGCGATGGAAATATTAAAATTAACTAATAATGTCAAAATTTACACTCTACTATAAAATCTCAAAATCTAGGCAAATATCAGGTGCACTAGTGCAAATAATAAGAACATGTAGACATTTATTACGACACAAGTGAGATATACAACAACAACAAAATAAATAAATAAAGTTATAATTTGATCTATACCCAACGAAAAAAATTCTATATATTTGCTCTGACAAAACTATTCAAGTGATTTAAAATATCTTTGAGACGTTCTCTCGCAACCATGAATCATATATTATACACAACAAGTTATACTTTTCAACAGTGAAAAGATATTACTACGAGTTTATTTGTCACTAAAGTGTGTCGTAAATGGACAAAAATTCATGAGCTAATGAATTACAATAATTCACTGTGCAAACTCACATGTTAACGAACATCTAAAATATGTATGTTCCCTTAAAACATTTCATATAGAATGTGGCCAAAGGCATACTAACCCCACATGGTACCATGCGATATCATTACAATAAGATCTGAAAGCGTTTCAATATTCCACACATAAACTTAGCGTTAAATTATGATTGCAAAAATGATAATATGGTTTACTTTAATGTATGAACCAAAAAATCACTGAATAAATCTGTAATAATTTCTTCAAATATATACAACTAAAATGAAAAAAAGAATCTGATCAGAGCCTTGGCATTTTCTGTGACTACTGCAGCGTGATCTGTCACCACTTCATAGACGTACTCGAAGTTGGCTACGACTACAACCATAAATGCATGCCGGACACCAGACTTCCTGCATTGAATTTCTTGGAGACTGCTGCGAACAACTATCCAAGCCAAAACTTCTCTGAATCTTAGCTAGACCCACACATAACCAAACTTCTGAATAATAGATTTCCTCCTATTACTACTCTAAATACTAGGCCCCATATAACCAAAATTACTGCACCAACCAGCTTGGTACATACATTAACTACTCTGCTTAATAGCCTAACCCATATATATGCCTATCCAAACATATGCCTGACCAAACATAGGCCCATCCAAACACTCTGTAATAGTTATAATAAATAAGAACTTTTCCAAGACAAAACTCAAAATAAAAGGCTTACCTCATATAGAGAGTATTACATAACCTCACGAAACACGTGGCGTCAAAACTTCAAAAAAATCAAACGAATTCATTTCTGGAATTGACAAATCGCTCACAGCAAAGCGGTGAAGTACGAGTGGTTGCATACCTCTCTACTCCAATAAGTGAAGTAGTTAGTCAATTACTGCAAGTCAATTGAAATTAGTCATGTAGCCTTTTCAAATGCTACAGTATCATCAACCGTTTTCGAGATACAGCGCGGAGATTGGCAAGCGCGCATCCGTATACAGGATAACGCTATGTAAACTGCAGGGCTACTTCATTATAAGTTAATAATAGAATTAAAATATAATTGATTATTATTATTATTATTTATAAATTTATAAATAATACATATGCACATTATTTGTAAGTGCACTGAGAAAAAAATGTTACAATATCAAGTAAATATGTCTTTAATTGTAGTAAATATTTTTTGTAAATTGTACCAAGTAATAGTATATTATTTAACGAATGGTAATGTAAGCAATAACACAGGTTTGTAGTGCTAGCCGCAGGCGAGAGCTGCAAATCATGAAGTGTGTTATTATTATTACTGCAAGTTGAATACTATACTTTATCTACGATTAATAAATATTAATATAATAGTCTGACAACGCCTAAACTATTCAAACATGTCAAATCACCTTCCTCCTCTCAATAACAAGGGACCATTCTATTTTATTTTGCACATTACATCGATTGGACGGGCTAGGAATGAAGGGTGTAACAATAAATAACTAGGATGTAATGATTACTCACGCTATTTGTTTATCGATACTAGTACATGTTCAAAAGCAGTTGAGTAATTAATATATAATCAAGAAAATTAAACACTGACTCGCTATTAACTGTTTCTAAAACCTTGGAAGCTACTAAATGGCATTTGCCAGAACCATCAACATGTAATTTTGTAACTAATAAATTGGCAACATTATTTCCTAAAAAGTCTACCATTTCGTCTACTCTAATCCAAAATCAGTCATTTTGAAGATCACTCCAAATACCTACCAGTTTTTCTTTATATAGTTCGCTATCCAGCAGGTCGAGAGACCCAATTACTGGACCGGACAAAAAAGATTACAAAAAAAAGGAAAAGAATAATATACATTTAGAAACAAAGATGTGCATACATGCACAAGCAGATCGATTAAGTAAAATATTAAAATAATTATAAGAAAATTTGAGGAACACATTATTAACAATAAGTCTTTCTTTCAGTAAACACAATTATAAGCTAGGTCCTGTGCCACGTCTATTCAATTTAAAGGCAAGTAGTAAGTAAATAATGTTTGGCGTGTCGGACACGTGTTGCAGGTATGCATTGTTTACGCGCTCTGTTTCTTTAACATAAATAGCTTTCTTTGTATAAATTGATTATATAATTTATATCACACGAAAAATAAATCAAAAAAATGTTCGTTTTCAGTGAACAAAGTAAACATCTGTGCTTATTTCAATAAATCCTTGTAACGACGCACCTGACAATTAAACCCAAATTCCGATCACTGCTTATAAATAACTTATTTATATATTTGTTGTGTTGTTTTATAAATAATAATAATCGTATTTCTATTTAAACATTCACTTTGCATAATGAACTAATACCTGGCCCCGCAGAGAATGGTTTATGATACAAAAAAATACTTGAAATGAAAATTATAGATAATTTTATGATGTACGGGTTTCATAATAACCATAAACTACGTATTTCGCATAGGAAACAAGATAATTGGGATAGACAGATTTTTCTGACCTTTGACCTTGAATATCTTGGAACGCAGACACGAGATTATATGAGACTCTTCAACCAAGGCAAAGGTTTTCACAAATTTACAGCTTATTCCCTTCCATTGCGAGGTTTGGTCCTTATTTTGCCTCATTTTACTGGAGTATTATGAATTTATCATTTTCGAGTATTTAATAAGTTTATAGATTTTCACAAATTCTTCATTACGCAAAGGAATTCGATGTAAAGTAAACGAATAAAAGAAAGATTTCATTAATTCTCCAAGACGACCTCCAAAGTAATTTTTAATCAACATTAAAACAGAAGTAAATTTGATTTAACTTATTTTAATATTAAATTGAAATTTAATTTGGAATATTAATTTTTCATTTAATTAAATCCCTAAGAAACGAATTCTAAAGATGTCCTACAGTTAAGAGTTTACTTACTTTTTATCCAATGGCTTAAGACATACTCTTAATCACCAATCAGTCCGAGTCAAATGAAAAAAAAATCGTTTATTATGGTTTGAAATTAGTACTGTTGGAACAATCTTTCATGTTTGTCAGGTCAAAAGGGTTGCCGAACAAAATTTGTTATATTTCTGGGATGACCTAATTCAGAAACTGCACATGGTTGGATAAAAATATCATTAAGAGAAATATATTTTTACATAAATATCTTTATATCAATTATGAAACCAGACTTATCCAGTTTCTACTGCAGAGTATACTAACGATATAAATTTTTTCAATAGTTTAGTGAAAAGACACGCACGTCTCGATCAATTCACTACATTGGAGGTATACGCAATAAACCCATCTAAATTTATTAGTTTACAAGAGAAACCTTGTCAAGATTTTGACATTTATTTAGTTTTTCTAGTATACATAATACCGTTAATTGTAGTAAAATACACCCTCTAACTGTTCCATCGACGTGAAAGACACAGCCACAGAGGTTATTTTCTAATATTATACTTGACAATTGTATTAAATATAGATTAGAAAAAAATATATATTTAGGGAATATCACAAATATTTAGAGAACATTCACGTCGTATCGTATTACTTGTGTAATATTTTCTGACGCCATTACGTTGGCATTGTACACAATTTTTAGATAACTCGATTTTCGTTGCCAAATTCAGATTAATTTCAAGAAGACAAATGTGTTTACAAAGCGGATAAACCATCCCGAATCTGTCATATGCTGAAAATATAATGGATTATGTTATGTATAGCTGAATATGAAAGTCGGTAATTTAATTGGGAATGCCTTTGGTGGATCATGGAGTTCGGGAGGTGAAAATGGAAACAGGTTTAGACATCAAATGCCATCCATAAAGCATATTTACATAATATATCAGATTTACGTGACATAAAATTCAAGATGATTAAAATATACAGGGTGTAATCAGTTTCATGTCATTAAAAAAACTGGTAATGGGGACCTACCAGACAAACAAAAAACCTTTATGACTTTTCCCTCTAGGGGCACTTTGAAAAAAACTGATCTGGGTTACCATATTTAATATTATGGTAGACAACTATTGAGAACCACTGATTTTCTTGGTCGATGGACTTGTACTTCCCAATTATACAACTTTTAAATTGTCATAAAAAAGTACTCGCCGGCACACGCGGTATCAAAGGATCTTCGGCCGCCTTTGATGGACCGCCTCAACTGAACTGACGGTATAAAGAGGTAAATAATTCGTTCTCTCTTCGTGCACAATTGCAAGCAAATAATGGCCATAGAGGTTTAAACGGAGCATTTCTTTACATGTATGTTTTTTAATTTGGAATAAAATATTGGACTGTTATAATTTAGAAAATTTAAATGTGGTTTATTAACATTTGTAACATAAATGAGTTTCCTGGGTTAAAAGCTTACTACCTACCTAAATGATTCAAAATCTCTGCATCTGTATCAATACACAGTTCTGTACGTCGAATTAAGCACATACGCACTTCGTTCAACACTAAACACTAAACTATCAACTAACGTTGTCAATAAAGAAAAATAAAATAAAAACTTGGTACAAAAGCCAAAAAGGAATACAAAAAGAACGAACAAGTAAGTTGTGTTTGTACTTATAGTACGTAATCAAGAATTTGACAACTTGAACGGTAAGTCAATAAAATAAGTCTTAACTATAAATACACAATGACGTGAAATTCAAAAATAACGAACGGCGGGTTGGACGTCTGTACATAACGAAGCACCGACAGTAACTAAAATATTGCACAAGGGAAAGTTAGAGTATAGTTTTCTTCACATCAGATCTAGATCTAAACCTACCACAATATTCCAGCAGTTCTCAAAAAATTTTATTGAAAATTTGCGAAATTTTTCTTATTTTTTTTTTTCTCCAAAACTATGAGCTTTAGACCCCATGTTATATAAGGTTTTTTTGTTTGTCTTGTCATTCCCTACCACCAGTTTTTTTTTAATGACATGAAACTAATTACACCCTGTATGTATTTTCCTGAATTGTCGTTTAGAGAGTTAGTTGGTCTTTCCAATGTCTAACACAGTGTCTCTTCATTCTAGGAACATTTTAGATTCTTTATCCAAATTGTATTTCATGTGATTCGGGAGGAGGTTTATAAGAAATACAATTACACAATTCACGGTATAAGTGGGAGATGAAGCTGCTATAGGAAGGCATTGTATGTAAATTTTGGGATACGAACAAGTAAAAATTTGCATTTCGAACAGAATATTGACGATGCATTGGAGTTGCAGTGTACATAAGAAGTTAAACATTTCATATTCAAATAGATATTGACGAGATTTAACGAAACTGCAGTGCGATTTTTTAGTATTTGCCATATTATGCTAAATACTATTATTTCAATAACTGTAACCGCCTGTAAGGGAATATATTAAATCTCGTATAGTGCAGAATATCTAAATCTATTACACCACTCGCTAATGTTACGGGAAAGCAGTCCTTATCGAATTGGCTGAAATTTTGATATACTTAATGTAGTTCACGTGATGTTACTTAAATGTCTCAATGTGCACAAACCTCTGCTGCTAGTTCACTACAATCACCCGAAGGTTAAATTATTGTACTATACCAGATTTTAATAAAAATGATTCCAGCGTTTGAGTTTTACTTAAAAGTTACTTAAAAATGTAATATTAAGGTGTAACAAGACCATACCTAAAATAGTGAAAAAAAAATAATAATAATTGAGTGACTTCCTTGATGACGTGCTAATATTGCAGGATGTGATTCCTTAGGTCGTTTTATGAAGAAAAGTTCATATAAACATTAGTCAGCGTGATCTAAGTTTTTTCCTTCAGGGTATTGAAATTTTTTTAAACGTTATTTTTCAATAGCTCATAAAATACTTTAGATATTATTTTCAATTATGGTATGTGTTAATTGAAAAAAGTGGTACGCCACTGACATTTTTCCATGTGGATATTTCTTCTGATTATCCTGGTCAATTCTGCATGAAGAGGGTCTCTTCCGTTTCTCTCGACAGAGGCACACCCTGAAATATTAGGACGTCCTTAAGGAACACCCTGTATAATTATTGCTCAATTATTATTATTATTTCTTTTCAGTATTTCAGGCATGCTCTTGTTACACCTTAATATTACACTTTTAAAGCGCAGTTAAGTAAAACTCAAACACCGAAACCATTTTTATTAACATCTCGTATAGTACAATAACTTAATCTTCGGGTAACTGTAGTGACGAAACTATAGCGTAGGTTTGTGCTCCTTGAGATATTTAATCAGCATCACGTGAACTACAATATACCAAAATTTCAGCCAATTCGATAGGGACCGCCTTTCCATAACATTAGTGCTTAGTCTTTTATAGTATTGAGAAAATATTACATACCTACATGTATTTAAATAAGTAAAAAATAGGTATAATAGAATTATATAAAAAATATTTTTAAGAAAATGCTTTTATTTACTTTTTATGATTCATACAACTGGAAACCAAAAGCTTTAGGGACGGTCATATAGCACTATTGACCAGTTGATCAATTAATTGACCGCCTCCAAAGCTTTTGGTTCCCAGATGCATGAATTTTAAAAAACTATTTTTTAGTTTCACTTTTTAATCTTTGCATATTTTACAGAAAAATTGACAGACAAAACCCTATCATTTGATGCCCATATCAAGGGAGTTGTGAAGAAAAAGGTAATCTGCCGTCCTAGGGCATCCGCCATATTGAATTCAGACGGACTTTACCTAGTTCATCACATTTTAGTCGTCAAACCCTCTCATTTGATGCCCATATTAAGGGGGCTGTAAAGAAGAAGATAATCTGCCATCTTAGGGCGTCCACCATATTGGATTTAGAATAAAGTTGCATAGTGTATTACACTCATCCAACCCTTTCGTTTGATATCCATATCAAGGTGGTTGTGAAGAAGAAAAAATTCCACCATCTTGGGGCGTCCGCCATATTGAATTTGGAATGACACCACATATTTTATCGTTTTGTACTTGTCAAACCTTTTCATTTGATACGCATATCAACGGGGTTGTGAAGAGAAAGATATACCGCCATCTTGGGGCGCCCGCCATATTGAATTTAGAATGACGTCACACAGTTTATTGTATTTTTCTTGTTGAAGCTTTTCATTTGATACCCATATTAAGGAGGTTGTGAAGCAAAAGGCGATCCGCCATCTTGGGGCGTCCGCCATATTGGATTCGGACAGATAATGGCTATTTATACACGTCTGCAAAATTTCAAAGCCATAGCATAATTAAAACTAGTCAAAATTCAGCTTGCAAGATTTGGCCTAAACAAACACACTAAGTATCATTGCAAGTTAAATAGCTTTTAATTTAAAAGAAAGTACTGATTTTTATTTGAACTTGTTTAAGAAAGATCGTAAACTAGAAGTGGAATAATGAATAAGATCAATAACAATGAAGCAGGAGCAGTTGATTATCATTTAAAGTAAGCGCTCAAAATGAGCAACCACGTATTTCAAGGTAACTCTGATGACGGTTTTCCATTATCCTTGTAGTGTTTCGGCTCAGTGATACAGTCGTGAGTTCCAGGTTTAAATCCTGGCTAGGGTCTACTCGCTGTTATCTCTCTTCGTACACTAAATATTTCAGCTTCATGTCAAGATCTCTGGTGAACTAGGGTTTACCTCGTCCGAGCCATCTATCTGGCTGGACCTGATTTATTTAGTACCTACGTCAATACTAGAATACGTACTATCCTGTATAGACCTCTTAGTAATTCGCGGTGTTCGGTACAGTATATTCTCTTACAAACTTAAGGGTCTTAATAATTTCAGAAACGTTGGGCTATTGATATTGTTTAATAGAATGTAAGGTCCTATTGACGATAGCAAAATATTACTTTCTTGAAATTTTGCTCTTTCTCTATCATGTATGTTTTCTTACACCGAGACATGATTGTTGTGAACATTAACGATTCCATCTCGGATAAAACTGGCTTTAGTAATAAGAGAATATATTGAAAAATAAGGGATTCCGTGGATTTCCCAATAACCATCTGCAAAATCTTTATTTTGATAGAAGATTTTCCTTTTTGAGGACCTATAGCATTCATAGACAGTAATGCTACCATAACTGTTGCTGTAAGATCCCTCATTAAGTATTGTTGCAATTGTTTTCCTGTACCGTCAGCCCTCTAGTACTAATTCTCGGATTTACTGCAACACTGCTTAAAATCTTTTGCTCAAGACCTGGGATTGGATAAAGCAATTTCTACTATAATCGTTTTCGTGTACCTTGAAGTTTTGAAGTTTCAAGGTAAGAACGGTTTGATGAATCTAAGTAAAAGTTTTCACATCTAATATTCGGCGATTTCAATGGATTGCGGTTTCATAAATTCTGGCGGCTGCAGCTGCATTACCATTAGCTCTTCCATAATAGAAATGCATATTTGGCATATACATGATGGTGTCCATTTTTCTTATTGAATTAATTTATTATAAGCAATTGTACTTTTCTTAACACGTAAAGTGCCGTGGTGGGTCAACAGAGTCCACTTTGAGAGCAAATAATTTTTCCATACTTGCCATGGTGTACTAACGTTGTCCACCAGACATTTTTGCAGTTCAGGCCGTGATAGTCGGCGGACGTCCACTGAAGCCACACTAAAGATATAGGAAGTGAATTGGAATGCTTTTAGCAATATTTCGCTATACTTGGTTTCCGTTCTGGTGGTCAGTGTTGTCCATTGTCAAAAGATAAATACTAAATATTATTGATGCTCTGGTGTGACTGCAACTTATTTTATTGATTAAATTAATTAGTGACATGTCAAGCAACAAAAAAACACAAATAACTCAAAAATATTATTTGTTTTTGTGAAATGTGTGTTTCAAAAAAACAATCTATACATAAATGTTTCACACATGCATCACATCGATATTTTTATTTTCCTGTTTTGTTTTTTTGCCAGTTTTCTTTCCATTTCTTGAACTTTATTTTGATAACAGTGTGAACACAAGACTGAACAAGAGTCAACAGGTCAGTGCGGATTAGGTGACGACCGCATGTCCACCACGGCCACATTGGAAATTTGGCTCGTTGTGGCCGGGGTGGGTCAACCTGTTCACCAACTTGTTTGTGTTTTCTTCTAACTAAAACATAAGCCACGTTGCGGCAAAGTTCTTCTGAAGACAAACGTAAAATAAGTAATTGATATTTCCTCATAAAGTTGAATTCGACGTAAAAATGAAGTTTACTCCATAGCAGCTTTTTTACTTTATACCCATATATTAGAGCAAAGCATCCTTGCACTATTATAAATAAAGTATTCATAAATTCAATCTTCATACAGCACACCCTGGTACCGTCCTTAATTGCAATTCTCATGTTCAATTGATATATATCTCTTTTCTATTATATGCAAGTATACATTCGGTGTAATTTAGACCCGGAATGTCCTTACAAGTAAAGCGCCAATATAAAACGAATATTTATTTGCTTCCACTAACGAGTCAGAATTATACACAGAGAGCTCCCATAAATAATTCAGGGATGTATAAATGGAGTTAAAGCTATCAATTCATTCTAATAATTATTTTTTATGTAACAATGCTTGTAAGTGTATTTCCTTGGTAGAGGATGCGGTTTACGGACCGATCCAATCAGGACAGCGGTTAATAAACATTAGAAAACAAAAAATATACAATAAGAGCCGAAGTGGATATGACTTCTTCTATGCTACCAGTATGGTTACAAAAAAAATTGTAAAAATTACTAATTGTTAAGTGTTTCTGAGACACTGCTTATTTATTTCGCGTCGAACCTAGTTGCCCTGTGACTGTGCTAGTTATATAAAAAAGTCAATTCCAAACACCAAATGTGCTTCAAGCGTTCATACAAGAACTGGGTTTTAAGAGGGTATACTACGAAAATGGGGTCCTGAAGTAGGAGTAAATACTTTTCTAACTAAATTGCAATAAAAGTAATAAATAGCTTTCCATTTTGAATGCATACCTCTCAATAGAGCAGTAGCAGCTGACGTCACAACATGGCCGCCAAAGTTGCCTGGGTGGTAATAACCTAGTTTTACATTTGTGTGCTTTCTGATTAATTCGAGTTTTTAAAGAATTTGTAGTGCTTTTTTAAACGTTTTTTTCGTGTCACATCAATTTTGGGTGTTTTTCGTCTATTATACATTTCGCGATTTATTGATCTGACTTTAATTTAGTGTTTTATTTCTGTATCTCAACCGGCGTGTTATCTTGCGTACCTGTCAAAAATTATTAATTTTCGATATGGTAAGTGAATTTCAGTGAATTTATTATAATTTTATTTATATTCTACATTTTAGGAGTCCCCTCATTACATTTCTAAGCTGAAATGTATTCATGGAGCCAACCTATATGATTTAAAAGTGAGAGATTGAAACTATATCGTTGGATGATTTTTCAAAAATATAATATAGCATTGAATTAATGAACCATTGTGACCCTTCTTGTAAATAAAATTTATATCTAAACTATAAGACTATTATTATTCATACTTACCCTTATAATTATGTATAATATGTATAATTTGAAACATTTAATGATGGTAGACGATGCTGTTAAAAGTGTGTTATTTTTTAAATTCTGTTGTGTTTTAGCTCACTTACCTTCACTGGTATTTTATTTGTGTACATTATCAATATTTTGAACCTCTGTAATTATAATTGTAAGAATCAGAACAGATACCAAACTAGGTATATAGCTATATAAAGTATTCGCAGCGTATTATGTTGCATATTTGCTCGCAATTTAAATTAAATGGAAACTGAAATGATCTCACAGTCCTATCTTTTTATTAGATTTACTATTACTCCTGCATTTGATAATACAAACCTCTGATTGTTGTTATTAATGTGATAAACACTTAAACTCGTTACAAACTTTTGAGCCTAACAAAAGTAAGATCAATAAAAAGTTTAAGGGAAATATTTCAAATCGTCAAAAAACGTAGATTTTACAATAGGTTTATAAAACCATTAATATATGACTGATATATTGGCATAAATCAATGAGTATTTTGATAACTTTTAACCTAGTGTAATAATACTACCTAACCTATGTCACTGCCTAGCTGTAACTGAGCGTATATTAATTAAACATTTACTAAAATATGTCTTGATATTATATATGTACAAAAAATTTAAAAAATCCAATATAGCCTTTATTTTCACTAATTTATGGGTTCACAAAGATGTCAACGTTCTTGACACCAAACTTTACACTGGTAAAAACAACACTAATAAAGTATATATACAATTTTCTCTCATAGTAGATTTAAAAAATATATATTTATAAACATCACTACATCTATCTGATGTTAAGAAATCCTCCACTTTAATTTATATTGAACGAAAATTGACCCCAACTCAAATGTCAAATTTCTGAATTTACCACCCAGGCAACTGACAGCTGGCAATACTGTGACGTCACTGCTAGTGCTCTATTAGTAAAATTCGTTTTTATCGCCGTTTACTTTTTGGGCTGAGCCGATAAAGAAAGCGAAACTTTAATTCTTAAAAAAGTGCATGATGCTAACAGAACTGAAAATGCTAATAAAAATCATTTAGATGTAGAAAGCCCTGCTCTCTGAAATTTGAAAAAATTTGGTTGTGATAGTTTTGGGACTGATTTAAAAATAAATAAATAAAAATAAATGCAATGAAGAAGTTAATTCTTTATTATAAGCAGAAATGAATTCATAGAACTGACTAGGCGCTTGTCACTTAACCCGGTGTTCCACAAATTTTAAAATCTGTGGCTGGGAACATAGTACTTAATTATTAGTTCATTAGTTCAAGTAGTAGTTCATTACTTAGTGCTATCAAATAAGCAATTTAAATTTGGACTGAAATTCTACCGCCAAAAACACTACGTGTGTATTACATATGTCGGAGTTGTGTATCGAACCCAGTATACGATAGACAGTATGATGTTTGCTCACCTCACAATACATTCTATACAGGTGCACTACAGTGGCGATAGTGTTTAATAATTCTATTTTAAATAACCGTTTGTGTCTAAATTGTGAAACTCGATATATGAATAAATACTAGTTATGTGTTTTAACAAGCTGTAAAGTAAATAGTGGTAAAGTCGTGTTAAATTTGCCACGCAGTAGTTGCTGTATATAAATATTCATCATTTTACCGGTCAATGTTGACATTTAGTTGTATAATAATTGTTTCATATGTTCATTAAGCATTAACAAATTCCATCGATAACTCCATGTTTTAGTCATTTGCGGATAATATAAATACGTAGTTGTAAACTACTTGTCTGTTCCACTGTTTTCAAATTTGATGCAACCAAACAGCTTCCATATAATACTGATAACGACTTGAATATTTAATTACAAATTTTCTTATTCTATTCATAGCCCGTAACGCCGCGATAAAGCGTATTGCGAAAGTCATTTTGTCTCTTCTAACTGAATCGAAAAAGAGAGAAGAAAAGAAAAACCGACACAATGAGTAAACAAGGACACACTCATCGTGCCCAGGGCGCCTTTTAACTTATTTTTTAAGATAGTGACGACATTACGTTTTCCTCTTGATGATTACTTTAATGTTCTAGTTTGCCTCATTTTGCTGCCCAACACGTCCCACAACCACACACTGTCTATCGCGGCTGCCTGTTAGGCGCACCGTCTCACCAAAACTTTTTCCCACAAGCACTTTGGTGGCATCAGCACAAGGTTTTCGTAGTCTTCCGCTTCGTCTTTTGCCATCTGGTGTTCCCTGGACAATCAATTGTTCCATATTGTACTCTCCGGTCGATGTGATCAAAAGCTTAGAGGATTCGAGAAAATACGAAGCTGAAAAATCCAACTGTTGGTGCGATGGGTTGTCCAGGGAACTCGATTGCCCGATTTGTCACCCGGTTTTACCAGAAATGACCCGACTTCGAATTTTTCAAGTGGAACACTGTACACTTTTACATTTTTGAAATCCAGATATTCTGATAAAGTAACGCTGCTTTGAAAAAAATATACAGGGTTGTTCCGTAATTCGTAAATTTCTTAAGAAAAGTTATTAATACTGACACTAAAGATTACACAACACGACACTTTTGGTACCTTTTGAAACTTTTCAATTGAAGCTTTTAGATGAGAAGTCGGGTTGGTATTAAATCAGACCTGGACAGGATCACCGAAGTTAAGCTGAGACCGGATAAATGGGTGACCTGACTTGCAGAAAACACCACGTGCAGAAGCCATTGTTGTTTGAAGCGAAGCATTAGATCACAGACTCGCACATTTGATGGCCATAAAACTGTATGGGATATAGGGAATAACCGGCTCTGCATAGATAAAAAAGACATGGAATGGCACAATAAACTGTTGTGAGTGCAGTGCCTTCGGTTCCAGCACGGCAGACGAGTAATAAAACAATTAGGTTTTCCGAATAACCAGGTGACCCTGTATAGTTGTTAATTGACTTTTAATAAAAAGTATAAATGAAATAGAAACAATTAAAACCTATGCAACTTTCATTAATCTATTTATTTAAATTGGAAAATATTACGATACCCGCCAATGTCAAACTAGTTTCATTTGATGTAAAAAGTTTGTTTACTTTTATCCCTATTAAAGAACTTAAGGGTATATTGCAACACCTCGTCTCGAATAGAGAATTAAATCAATTGGAACAGAAATATCTACTATCATTAATTAATATCTCGATCAACCAAAATTATTTTAAATTCGATAATAAATTCTACACGCAAGTAAATAGTTTACCAATGGGTAGTCCATTAAGTCCATTGTTAGCGGAAATATTTATGGCCAATTTCGAGACTAACCTTTTTGATACAAAACATAATAATAATCTTTCAAAATATGTACACTTTTAGGCAAGATACGTGGATGATGTGTTTTGTATATAGGCTGGTACGCATAGGCAATTCATTCATTTTATATTCTATAAACAATAAAATTCAGTTTACGGTAGAAATCGAGATAGAACATTCTTTACACTTTATAGATATGTCATTGACACGAAATGGTTCCATTTTAGAAATCGACATTTATAGAAAACCCACTTTTACTGACACAGCCATAGATGCAAATAGTAATCAATCCTGGAAGATAAAAATGTCGCCTTTTCATAGTTATGTCCATAGATTGTTATCATTAAAGTTAAATAATGGCAATTTTGAAAAAGAAGTTACAACCCTTTAATAATAGCAAAAAACATTGGATATCACACATCACTCATAGACAAGCTAATTAAGAACAAACAAAGAAAGCTGTGGGAAAAACATTTTTATAGGGCAGCCAAAGAAAGTAAAAAGAGGCATAGTATTAATTTTGTAAAACATATTAGCAACTCAATTTGTAATAGATTCAGTAAACTTGGCAGTAATACCATTTCCTCGAATACAAACAACTCAGGTCGCTTAACAAAGAAGAAACTGAAGCCTCACAAAAAGCGGGAGTGGGTATATGAAATAAATTGTGACGATTGTGATGCTCTATACAGGGTGATTCACGTAGGCCATTCATTAGAAGTTTTTCAACTTGCAGTTGGATTAGAAACTTGAAATTTGGTATGCAGCCATAATCGATCATGTCCGTTCTATCTAAAATATTTTCAGTCCTCCAACTATACAGGGTGTGCCAAAAATTGGTACAAAGTTTCTTATTTTAAATGGAAACCTATATTTTTCTTTACATGGTTCGATTGGTCTTCTAATTCTGAGTTTAGATAACCTAAGTTATGTTAACTTATCTATTACAATTTTTGACATATGTCCAATTTTTTTTTTTTAAATTCCGCTGTAGTAGTTTACGAACAAATTTGTATCTCGCAAACCTTTCAAAATTATGAAACCAAATTTGTGAAGCAGTTAGCTGGAAGTCCAGGCTAACTTTTGATGTCCCATCGGTGGTCCCATTTTGTACCATATGGGCGCAGTCGATTTTCAAATGTCGCAATCAAAAATTGTCAAAAAGTCAATTTTTTCAAATGGCACCTGCTATTTTTTTTCACACAATTCGAAAGAAAATTGAATTTTAGGGTGAGTTACTTAAGCATTCCCTATACCTAACTTCACCCCATATCGAGTTATTCAATAAAAATCAAGAAATACCTTATCTTGCCGAGAGATTCCTTACTTCATCAAGTATGCCATGGAAACAAAAGATAGTTTTAATATTTCTTAAAGAAAAATATGGATTCTTATTTAATTACACACAACACCAACAAATTATTATTAACGAACAAGAACAATGTTGACGAAATTCTGACGTAAATGTTCAATGTGACCACCATATTTTTGTTCAAATATTCCATTATTCTACTTTCAACAGATTGCGTAGCACATCTTTGCGTCTAGTATTTCTGACGCATTGAGAAAAAAAACAATATTTTTTTCAAAAAATGCCAATAACTCAAAAACGACCGTAGATAGACATACACAATGTTAATAAAAGTGGCCCTAAAATTCAATTTTGCATTGATTTCTGGCGTCAGAAATGGTAGGCGCAAAGATGTGCTACGCAATCTGTTGAAGTAGAATAATAGAATATTTGAACAAATATATGGTGGTCACATTGAACATTTACGTCAGAATTTCGTCAAAATTGTTCTTGTTCGTTAATAATAATGTGTTGGTGTTGTGTGTAACTAAATAAGAATCCATATTTTTCTTTAAAAATTATTAAAACTGTCTTTTGTTTCCATGGCATACTTGATGAAGTAAGGAATCTCTCGGCAAGATAAGGTATTTCTTGATTTTTATTGAATAACTCGATATGGGGTGAAGTTAGGTATAGGGAATGCTTAAATAACTCACCCTAAAATTAAATTTCCTTTCGAATGGTGTGAAAAAAAAATAGTAGGTGCCATTTGAAAAAATTGACTTATTGACAATTTTTGATTGCGACATTTGAAAATCGACTGCGCCCATATGGTACAAAATGGGACCACCGATGGGACATCAAAAGTTAGCCTAGACTTCCAGCTAACTGCTTCACAAATTTGGTTTCATAATTTTCAAAAGTTTGCGAGATACAAATTTGTTCGTAAACTACTACAGCGGCAATTTTTTTCAAAAATTGGACAGAAATTGTAATAGATAAGTTAACATAACTTAGGTTCCCTAAACTCAGAGTTAGAAGACCAATCGAACCATGTAAAGAAAAATATAGGTTTCCATTTAAAATAAGAAAGTTGGTACCAATTTTTGCCAGACCCTGTATAGTTGGAGGACTGAAAATATTTTAGATAGAACGGGCATGATCGATTATGGTAGCATACCAAATTTCAAGTTTCTAATCAAACTGCAAGTTGAAAGTCTTCTAATGAATGGCCTACGTGAATCACCCTGTATATAGGTCAGAGTGGTCGAAGCTTAGACGTACAGATAAATAAACACAAAAAGTCTATTTTAGAGAATACAAAATCAACTGATTTCGCAGAACATTGAATAGATAAAAACCATTTTTTCAACGGTAGTAGTATTAAACTTTTGCACAATGTCAAGAAGGGAAATAGGTTAGACATGCTTGATATTTTGGAAATCAAGAAGGCCTTAAATAAACAGAAAAACGTGACTAATACACAAACTGAATTTCATAATACCCCCATAATAGACATCATACTAATATTAAACATACCCAGAAATAGTAATTAAAAATTCAAATTAAATTCCTAGTAGTAGCTATATTAGAACTAAGTAATAAAATATTAATTAGGATACCTCTCAAATCCTATAAATATCTTGTAATGGTCACTTTTAGATTAGTTATTATACTTAACTCTTTGATAATGGTCGAAAGGCCGAAACATATGTCAGAGAAATCTGAATAAAAACTGTGGAACAGTAATACCAATTGTTTTTAATACTTATTCTATTCAGTATGTTTCACCAAGACTCAGTTCAATTAATTTTAAATTTAAATTATTTTTCGCAAAACTCTGTACAAGCTTCTCAACATAATGTTACTGCGTCCAAAATATGACAGATTTTGAAACTGTAAAAATATACAAGGTGTTCCATTTAAAATGTAAGAGTCAGAGTCAATACGGGTGAAACCAGAAGAGACATTTTTTTGCGATTAGCCTGGAAAGCTTAAAAGTCGTACTCAAGTTGTCCATGGAAAATACCATTTTCATATGCGGAAAACACGCAATGGCCCTCTTTTCATATACATGTACTGTACTATATACAAACATCTAGAGTTTTTTGATGTACACACTACAAACAGCTGTTGAGATTTTCCACATGAATGCAGTTTTAATCTGCAACACGACACGCATGTCAAGGATAGGTTTATAGTTTTAGTGTTTGTGGAAGTATCGAAGAAGGTATTCAGAGCTTGAATATCCCAAATGAACATTCTATAGAACTGCTCTTATCTAGTACTAATAGCGTTGCAGTAAACTAAAGTAATTGCTTTTCACTTTTATCGGGTTTACTGTACTCCAGGCGCATCCGCCATTAATGCAAATAATACAACCGATCACAAAGCCAAGTAAATAAAAACTGAAGAGTTAAAGATTAACTCTAATTAACTTATAAATATATTATTAACATTACAAATAAACGGATATATTCCCCTTATTTTCCCTATTTACATTAGCGCGTGAAGTTTTGAGGCTATAATACGTTTTCCATTTAAATATGCCAGCGCATTGGAGTCCTATCCTTATATCAAATTATATTATACGAGAATTGTGATTTCCTTTAAGCATTCCTATTCCGGCGATAAAATCTATGCCGTCAGCTAACAGAGTTTCCTATTTATTGACAAGTTTTCATTTTGCTCTCCTTATAGAGACTTGTTTATCATTAAATCAGAAAATATTGCCATGTTGGCAAGAAAGCACTTATTTCCACCTTGAGTTTTAAAATTTCGTGAAGTTTATTAAATTTGAATTTAAGTATTAATAATAATTATAGAAAATAAATAGTAAATAATATGTTTTAAGAAGATAGATGTTAACTAGGTTTGTAAAACATGAATCAAATTTAAGAGATACCGAAACATTAAGACGAAAACATGTGACGAAAATGATCTTGATAAGAACTAAAGTAATATGATACTGAATATAATATTTAACACGTGATCATAATTAGATTATAATGAAGTTATTTAAACAAATTTTCAAACAATTTTTGTCATAAAACGTAAAAATTTTAAATTTGGGTGAAAAAAATTTCTGTCCATTCGTCGGTAGGTCTGACGGTAGGTCGGTCTGTCGGTCTTTAACTTTTTTTGTGCGCACGTTCTCTCAGGAATGGTATAAGATATAGACTTCAAATTTGGTACAAATATTTATCATGAGGAGATCTGGAGCTAAATTATATTTTGCGCTAATTCCTATGAAGGATTGGGGGTTAAATAGGGGTAGATAAGGGGAAAATAAGTAAAGCAAATTTGTAAGAGTACTGAAATTTGAGATTTGGTGTATATACTATGTAGAAGCCAAGGCCTTAGATTTTGAATAATATTTTCCACCCCCACAAAATAAAATTGAAACATTCACTTATTTGGTGCACGTTTGTACTATAACGGCACCTAGAACTAAATTGTATTTTGAAACGATTCCGTTGAAGGGTTTGGGATTAAATAGGAGTAAATAGGGGAAAATAAATAAAGTAAGCTAGTAAGAGTACAGAAACTTGGGATTTGATGTATATACTAGAAGCCAAGACCTCAGATCTCTTCATAATATTTTCAGCCACCACCACCTTTATTCCATTATTAAAGGGGTTGATAAAATTAAATTGAGATAATTACTTGAAATTTGGTACACGTATGTATTTTTTGGCATTAACTACCTCCATTATGATCCTGGACAAACGATTTCAAATATTATATTATTAAAATTCTACAAGAAAATATTTGCACATACTGGAGTACAAATATAGTATTGTCAAGATGCTTTCGTTTAATAATCAAGTTCTTTTTTTGTTTTGGCTCGTAAACCTTGCAGCTAGATGCCAGTGTAATTACCTAATGTTAATTAAGAATAAAATTATGTAAATGCAATTTATTTACCTAAAAGAGATGTTAAAGACCCTAATACAAGAAATTAAATAATTCAACGAACCGATATGATTAAGTCTTTATTAGAAAAGCATGCACAGTACATACAACGCATCCATTCCCAAGGGCAAAGTCTATATATTCAAGTTAATTATAATACCATAAAATTTTAATGATTCGTATTGTTAAATTATTTCAAGATTTAACTTCTATATCTAAATGAGTTTTTTTTACAGTAAATTTTTTATACCTATTCAATGGTTATTAGCTATCGCTAACTGGTAGCATCAGCCATAAAAAATAATATAATCTTAATGACTTATCGGATCATTAAATATATTAACTTCAGCAAGCTGGATACCTTAAATTGTATATTATTCCCTTAAGGAATGAGGTATAAAATGAGTTTTCATTATATGTAGAAGAGGAAAGCGTTTTTTAAGTGACTTTGAAACTTTTAAGGAGGAGGTTCTCAATTCAGTCCGTATGTATGATGTTTCGTGTTTGTTAAGATTTATCTGGAATGGTTTAAGCGATTTCTACGGTAGTCTTTTGCAAACTGTGAGTATGGCTCGCCGCGGCGGTAGTTCATAATAGACCTGCAGTTTACACCTATTTTAACGCTTAGAAAGTGAATTGGGTGGCCAATTATTTTAAAACATTTTAAACGCCTAAAACCTTTTACTTCCACATTAAGGTAGTAGTGGAGTGGAAGTATAAATTTCATTTTTTTTTTCTTCAAATAGGCTTACAATATCATGAAACGTGAAGATTTTAAATTTGAACGAAAAAAAATTTCTGTCTGTCTGTCTGTAACTTTTTTTTGGGCGCACGGTTTAAGATATTGACTTGAAATTTTATGCAGGTACGCATTATAACGAGATCTGGAACTGGATTGTTTTTTTAACTTATTCGGTGAAAGGTTGGGGGGTAAATAGAGGAAAATAATTCAAGCACGCTGGTAAGAGCACAAAAATGTATGATTTGGTGTATATACTAGAAAACAAGGTCTCAAGGTTTTTTATATTTTCCATCCCCCCACTACCTCCACTTTATTATTAATGGTTGGGAGATAAATAGGGGTAAATAGGAGAAAATAAGTAAAACTTGCTGGTGAGAGTACAGAAACACGAAATTTGGTGTACATACTAGAAGCCAAGACCTCAGATTTTCCTATAACATTTATGAACCCCTCCGCCACTCCCACTCCCATAACGACATCAGTAATTAGATTATATTTTAAGATGATTCCGCTGAAGGGTTGGGGGTTAAATCAGGGAAAATAAGTAAAGCAGTATAAGAGTACAGAAATTTGGGATTTGGTGTATACACTAGAAGCAAAGGCCTCGGATTTTTTATAATAGTTTTCAATTCCTCCGCCCCTTCAAGGGGCAGATGAAATTAAATTCAGTTATTCACTTGAAATTTGGTATACGTATGTATTATAACGACATCTGGAACTAGATTATATTTTGGGATGATTCCGGTGATTCCGGGGTTGGAGGCAGGACCGTCAAGAGGGATTCGGGGCCGAGAGGGTAGTAACATACGTCCACCAATCTTCAACATAAATTTCGAAGAGCGGAGGGTGGCATTCATAATAATAAACTATTTATGTCTACAACATTTTCAAAAAGCGGGAGGAGTATTCCATAGAAGTGAATATTTTTCTCGATCGAAATTTTGAAGAGCGGGTGGTGACATTAATATTCCTCAAGATTGAATATCTATGTCGATGGAAATTTTGAAAAGGGGCGTGATATTCCTCAAATATCAATATTTATATCGCTCGAAATTTTAAAGAGCAGGGGGTTGATATTCCTCAAAATCAAATATTTATCACAAGATAGAAATTTTAGAAAACGGAAGCGGGGAGCCCGGGTTTTACCCGAAGATGAAGATTAGCATTTGCATTAGGTAAGACGGGAGAGGTATATTTTTAAAAATTGTTAGGCAAAGGAATTTTGAAGAGCGGGTGGTGACATTAATATTCCTCAAGATTGAATATCTATGTCGATGGAAATTTTGAAAAGGGGCGTGATATTCCTCAAATATCAATATTTATATCGCTCGAAATTTTAAAGAGCAGGGGGTTGATATTCCTCAAAATCAAATATTTATCACAAGATAGAAATTTTAGAAAACGGAAGCGGGGAGCCCGGGTTTTACCCGAAGATGAAGATTAGCATTTGCATTAGGTAAGACGGGAGAGGTATATTTTTAAAAATTGTTAGGCAAAGGAATACCTTTGCCTAACAATTTTTAAAAATATACCTCTCTCGTCTTACCTAATGCAAATGCTAATCTTCATCTTCGGGAAAAACCCGGGCCCCCTCAATAACCTCCGGGCCCGGGGAGAACACCGCCGATCACCCCCCTCCCGACGGTCTTGGTGGGAGGGTAAGTAGAGGTAAATAGAAGAAAATATGTAAAGGAAGCTAGTGAGAGTACAGAAACTTGAGAATTGATGTATATGCTGGAAGCCGAGGCCTCAGATTACTTTATACTATTTCGAAAAATTGTTTCCTTAAAAGGTTATTAACATCTCATTGCCAAAGAAACACGATATTCGGTGTTATTAAAAGAAATATCTTTCTTATTTTTTGATGTATGGAACAAAACTTGAAATTTGGTCCATTTTCGCCTCTCTGATGACAAATTTATCAAAATCCGCCCGACAGAAATGTCTGCGAAACAGTCAACTTGCCCACCCCCCAATTATTTTTTCGTCTTCAGTTTGCTAGCACACAATGTTTAGACATAGCACAACCATTTTTAAACACACCTCCGCGCAATAAATAGGGGTTGTTTTCGGAAGGGGGCAATTTGAAGCTAGCCCCCCCCCCAGTTCTGGTTTTGTCTTGCATTTGCTAGCAAACAATGCTTTCACGTAGCACACGCCAGCAGAACCACTTTCAAAACTAGCACACCTACAGGGGCGGTAATATACAGGACGCAAATTTTTGCTCAGCCCAGCAACCAATTTTTTTCACGCCTTATTTTGTTCCAAGATAGACAAAAGTAATTGGCATAATTGAATATTCCATGGAAACAATAAAACAAAATTTCCCAACATAAGAACTTGATTACTAAATTACTAAAATGATTGTAAAAAATATTAACGAAATAAAGTTTAATTTATTTATTTAATTATTCAGTTCTTTAGTTGTCTAGGTATTAACATTTTCTGCTGTCAAATTTGAGAAAAAAGTACATGGGGGGCTAATAAAAAATTTCAACCCACTATTCTATATATGTGATAATTTTTGGTAAGGTAACCTGAAAAATAATAGAAAGAGAAAGAAAGACATTCAAGACAAGGAAATAACTGGGGGTGCTAGCGTCAACTTGCCCCCCCCCCCGATAACAACTCCTATTTATTATTTGCGCGGGGGTGTGCTAGCTTTAAAAATAGTTGTGCTCGAGTGTGCTAGGTCTAAACATTGTGTGCTAGCAAATTAAAGACGAGAAAAGAACTGGGGGGGGGGGGCAAGTTGACTGACCCAATGTCTGCCACTACAGTACATTACTATACACAAAAAAACAAACATTTTTCGCTAGATTTGATCTGGTTACTAAACATTTTTTTCTCGTCTGTAATTGTTTATTTATGGCATATTCAGATTTTCTTACTTTTTATTGGGTATTTTGCCACTGAAAAATATTTAAAAATTTTAATTTTTTCATTAAAATTTTTAAATATTTTTCAGTGGCAAAATACCCAATAAAAAGTAAGAAAATTTTTTTCTCAATTTCCGGTTACCGCGCACCGACCGGATGTTTCGCCTGCCGGCGTAATTCAGATATGTGAAGTACCTAAATATACAAACTACCTATGCGGAAAGATATCGGTAACCATTTAATTAAAAAAGAAAGCCCCCCCCCTCCATATCTGCCGACCATACCAAAAATTTCCAGAGAGAAAAAAGTTTCGTGGTTATACGTTCTCTTCGATTACCGACTGGCGGACGGTAACTCTTCGTCGTCGAATTTGTACACCATTTCCTAGACTAATAAAGTGTCGTCGATTTTATACCTTCATCATATTTGTTGGACAATCCGGCAGATAACTGTTAGTGACAGAGTAATTATTTCAAGATTGTTATCTGGACAACTATTTTATATACCTGCAGATTCTCTGTTCAACTATGGATGGTATTAAATTAAAGAACTTTATTGTGAAGAATAAATAGCTACAATATTTCACATCAGAATTTCGTTTCATAGATATATTCTTTCAAAAATGTCAAACAAAAACAATTTCTTTAAATGAATTAATTGTCCTACTGCAAATTGATATTTTATGTTGTTTTAA
Source organism: Stenurella melanura (assembly GCA_963583905.1). Taxonomy (NCBI): domain Eukaryota; kingdom Metazoa; phylum Arthropoda; class Insecta; order Coleoptera; family Cerambycidae; genus Stenurella; species Stenurella melanura. The sequence goes on from OY757309.1 coordinate 205,084,599, forward strand.
CTACATTTTAGCTAAAAATTGTTTACTAGATTAAATATTGTGAAATTTGTAATTGAAATCAGGTACAAATACAAATGAATTTTTAAATTAATAGACTTGCATGTTTGATATTCATTAAAGCTCGAAATTGTTCTCCTATTCTTTTCATTTTAAAAAACTTACTTGACCTACTTTGACAGAAACTAATACGGTCTTAAGCTTGATGGCATAGAGTAAATACACGTAAATGTAACAGAAGATTAAGTATACAAATATAGCGACTTGAAATATTACATTCAGCCTCCTACCGGCACACACATTAACATAAATTTACTGCAATGAAACGAACATAGTGTAAATTACATCTCTATGTCGTTTGAAAATTCTAACTTACAGCCAACCTATCACAATCTAATCCATCATTATCAGAAAGAAAACGTTATCTTTATGATGATACAAGCGATTATTTCTAAAAAAAACCCTAACACATCTGTGCTCCGATTCATTGGCCGACAAAATTTTGTGTCCTGAACCAAACACATTTCTTTGTTTTGGTTAAATAGGGCGAGAATCAAAGTATTATATATGTACAAAATTGCGGTTTTATGTTGCTTTACCAAAAAATTCTCTATATCTAGTATTATGATGATGAACTTGGGTAACCAATTTTGTACGTAAATGGTTTGGTTCACATATATAGTCGGGTAAAATTTAAAAAGACCGTTGTATGAATTAATATTACACATATGTTTTCACTATCTCTTGCACACAAACTTAAAGCCATAGCCTAAAGACATTGTCAATGTATGTCTACCAAGATTCTTTCCCACTTCTTTTGAGACGGAAATATGAAATGCACACTGAGGAGTGAGAAACATAGTCATAAGCTCAGCGATTCTCAAACTGTGTGATTTGACGACGAATATTATTTATTTCCGTGAACTAACACCACTCTAAATATGAAAAACGTCTTTATATGATATATTTAAGTTATTTTTAGTGGTAAATAGTGGATATTCATCCGTTAAACGAACAATATCAAATAATTAAGTCTTACAATTTTCTATTACGTACATATTACACATCTTAAAGCAGAACAAAGTAGCTAGCCTAGCCCAATCGGTAAGATGCTCGATGCAATAAATATAAATGGGGTTGGCGCGGGATCGATCCCCAACGCTAGTCTACTTTTTTTTTTTTATTTAAGCTCTATTAAAAGTTAATAATTTTCGTTCTATAATTTTTATTTTATTAAACTGCGCCTCGAGTTTTGTTGAAACTATATTTTCCCCAAAAACGTGTCTTTTTTTATTTTGTCAACTAGAATTTTTATTTATTACCGCTAAAAGAAAAATAATTTATTTTCGTTATTCTCATAGAGATTTCAGATTTTGTTTTGTTATATGAAATATTTTATTTTTACTGACATCGTTTCCCCTACTAATACTACGATCCTATCCTTTCCTGGCAAGAAATGCCCAAACCTTCCCGTGTCTCTTGCTGGACTGTAGCAATATTAGTCTTTGATTTCTTTTTCTGATTACTCATTCTTATTGACTGAATTGGGCAATTCATTTTTTGTTATCAGTTTCATTTGTGCCCGAACCTATATACCTACAGTGTCCGTCGTAAAGTTGGCTACATATCGGAAAAATGTGTATTATTGAGATTTCTAAAAAATACTATATTGGGGGTTCGTTTCTTTTTTTACATGCAAATACCTTTATTCAACTAAAATACATACAGTTTTTGTCGAAACTAGTCAAATATTTGTGAAATAGACACAAGAGTTTATGATTTTTCATATAGTAATTAATGGTAGGGGTAAAATTTGCACTTTTTTATTTTCCTCATATCTGCTTCAAAATAGATTTTATTTTTTAGCGGAAATATTTGGTTTAAATTTTGGACCAATAATTGGACAATATTAATGGCCAATTTAATTTAATTAATTGAAAAATTTGTTATCATACACAATATGCCATAGAATTAGACGAAAATGGTTACTCTGGGGTTTTTGAAGTCGCTGATCACCAATCTGAAATCCGATTTGGGGAAAATGGCGGACCGGAAATCGGGCCATTTTCCATAAGAAATGACAATGGATATCTTGGCCTTGAAAATCTGTGCTAGGACGTTTTCGAGGTTGCTGATCGATTACGAATCTGAGGTCTGACTTGGTAAATTCAAAATGGCGGACCGGAAGTAGAGTTCATTTATCAAGAAAAACTCGTATCTTTTTCGCTTTTGGACTGAAAATGAGTACTCGGGGGTTTCTGAGGTCTCTGATAACGAATCAAAGGCCTAATTCACGAAATACAAAATGTCGGACCGGAATAACACTCTATTTCTCCTGAAAACTCGTATTATTTTCTTTTTTGGGCTGAACGTGGGGGGGAGGAATCTGAGATTCTCGTTATCGCTGATAACGAATCTGATGTCCAGTTAGGGAGAATTCAAAATGGCGGACCGGAAGTAGTATATTTTTCAGGAAATACTTTTTTATTTTTCATACTTTCAGCCCGAAAAAATAAATAATACGAGGTTTTCCGAAGAGATTGACTGTTCCTCCCGTGTCCGCCATTTTGAATTTCGTAAATTGGACCTGTGATCCGTAATCAGCGACCTTAAAAACCTCTGAGTAGTCATTGTCAGCCCAAGAACGAAAAAATATGAATTTTTCCTGATAAATTGACTCTACTTCCGGTCCGCCATTTTGAATTTACCAAATCAGGCTTCGCATTCGTAATCAGAGACCCCGAAAACTCCCGAGTACAGATTTTCAAGGCCAAGATATCCATTCTCATTCTTCTTCTGGAAGATGGCCCGATTTCCGGTCCACCATTTTGAATTTCCCAAATTGGACTTCAGATTGGTGATTAGCGACCCCAGAAACACCCGAGTAACCATTTTCATTTAATTATATGGCATATTGTGTATGGTAACAAATTTTTCAATTAATTTAATTAAATTGGCCAATTATCGGAAAAGAAATGAAACCAAAACATTTCCGCCAAAAAATAAAAGGTATTATTTTTTAAAATGCCTTTCTGAACTCTTTGCAACAAGAATTAAGTCAATTGACCCTGTACCTTTTTTTGAGGTTTTCAGATTTTTCATGCTAAAATGACGCGACTATACGGAGTCCTTGTATTCTATATGCACTTTTTCTTCATCAAATTTTTCGATATCTTAACAATTTGACCCATTTTTCGGTACCACCGTCAACTATTTTTTACAGTCCTGCCAAACCGGTGATCGCATGACATGTGTCATGCATAAACAAACCCCCAATAGAGTTTTTTAGAAATGTAAAAAATACAATTGTACACTGTATAATCAGAATTCCACTAAAATTATGAAGTTACTAAATTAATAATCTTAACATTTTATGATAGTATCTTTTATATATTTTTAAAATTATTTAGCGATATCATTGCTGAGAACTGTTTGAGAACTACTGGTATTTCTTATGCTTTAAATAAAATCTTAGTTCAGACGTTTTAGCGGCCATGACACACGTCAGTTTGATATGTACCCGACTCTACTTAATATTCTCCAGATGAAAGTATACATATGTAACAATTCATATTTCTATTTTAAATTCACCTAAATAAGGTGACATATGATTTCTGTATGGAATACTATAAATAAAGCGCATACAAGAGTTCTGTACTTTTTGAACAGTATTTTTCATTAAAGAAGACATAGTAGTATTTCCATATACGACATCGCCGTAGTCAAGTAGAGTTAAAACCAACGTATTGCAAAATTTAAGTTTAGAATCTGAAGTTAAAATGTTTTTTAAATTACACAACTTCTTTAGTCGAAAATTTGAGAGCTCACTTTATTAATAATGTGTCTTCCAAAAACACGTTATTTTCACTATTTTCTTACTCGAAAACAACTGCACATAAAGGGCTTGAAGATGGTGTCTATGTTGTCCTGATAATGTAAAGATCGGCAAGATCGGTTTATTAGATTGGTCCAAATGTCGAGTTTACGAATATGTAAATGTTTTGCGTTGTTTTAAGTGTGGTGGTTATGGTCACAAATCAAGCAGTTGTAACAGTGGTTCATCTAGATGCCTACGTTGTGCAAAACCGGTGAGTGAACATGAAGATAAAAAACAGTGTGATTGTAAAACTCCAAAATGTGTCAATTGTATTGATGCAAATGCGGCATTGCAGACAAAATTCGATGTAAATCATTCTTCATTCGATGTAACATGTCCTATTTTCCTCAAAAGAATTGAAATTCAAAAACAAAATATCCGATATAATGTAGATAGTGAGTAGCAATTAGAAAATATTAATAGGGATAATATTAATATAACTAAATTTAGTATATATCACCAAAATATACAATCCATTAAAAATAAAATCGAACAATTAGAAACAGAGCTTGCCTTACACAACATAGATGTGGTATGTCTTACAGAGTCCTGGCTGCAACCATGGGAATTGGGTAGTATTAATATAGATGGCTACACACGCAAAGCGGCATACTGTAGAAGTATGCATAAAAATGGAGGCGTTATAATTTTTCACAAATCTTCACTTAATTTAAGCATAGATGAAATTAATGGGTTAAATCGAATATCAAGAGAAAAAGATTTAGAAGTTGCAGGTGTCGTAATAAAAATAAATAGATCTATTAAAATTAAAATAGTAACCATATACAGGTCACCTTCTGGAGATATAAATATATTTTTTACCCAATTGAATCAATTACTAAATAACTTATTAAATAACAACTCTATGCTTGTATTATGTGGCGATTTTAATATTGACTTTTTGTCTAAAAGTAGAGTGTGTAATCAGCTATGTGATATACTTAATTCATATAATGTACATTGCCTTATAAAAGAACCCACTAGAATAGGTGTAAATTCAGTTTCAAGCATCGATTATATGTGTAGTAATTTTTTACAAAATCAAAGCAACTTTAATTGCCGAGTATCATCTAATGGGTTGTCTGACCATACAGCGCAAGTTCTATGTTGTGACATTCCAAATATCTGCCAAAGAATAAATAACAAAGCTACAAGGTTATACACTAAATATAATTATCAAACTTTTATTCACCATGTCCGTAATGAAAACTGGCTTAATGTATACAGCGCGACAACTGTAAGTGATGGCTTTAAAGAATTTATTTCCAATTTTGATTATTATATTGAAACGAGCTTTCCTTTTACGACCGTTACAAAAAACTGCAACAAGAAATCGTGGATAACCAGAGGTATAAAAATTAGCTGTCAAAAACTGAAATTATTTTATCAAATAAAAACTGAAACAAAAAGACCTGAAGATATTAATTATTATAGATGTTATAAAAAAATATATGATAAGATTATCAAAGCCGCAAAACGTTTACATAATGACAATACATATATGAATGCTTCTAATAAATCAAAAGCAGCCTGGTCTATAATACATAAAGATTTTTTTTTTTTTTTTTAATCACTTATTTAACGTCGGCCTATTTCCGCTACCAAGGCCAATCACCGACGCCAGGAGACGAGCTACCCCCAACCTGGAAATTTTGCCGAACCTCTTCTCTATCGAAGAGTAGGGATCTTTTACTTGCCTAACATTTAATAGACAAGGGACCGACTGCTTTACATCCCCTCCGAAGGATGGTATATCCACTATGTAACCCCCGCCTAAAGTTACATACCTTCTACGCATGCGCTGATATACAAGCCGTTAGAAGACGGAGCGAGAACGCTGTGTTTCCCTGGAGAGGCTCACCCATCCAAGTACTAACCGCGCCCGACGACATAAAGATTTAGGAACACATAAAAGCAAAACAAATGTAATAAATGAAATTAGAATAAATGATAAGACAATAAACAATTTACAAGAAATAGTACAAATTTTCAATAATTATTATGTTAATCTCCCCATATCATTAGCCAATAAATTTAAAGGCATGCATTTGAATGTAACTGGTATAAATAAATTGTATCCTACAATATTTGTCGAACCGATAAGCGAGAATGAAATATTTAATATTATCATGCAAATGAAAAAATCAAATTCTTCTGGTATTGATAAAATAACCGCAAATATGCTAAAATCAGTTGTTAATTATATAACAAAACCTTTAACATTTTTGATAAATTGGTCTCTGTCAGAAGGTGTGTTTCCCGATGAACTTAAAATAGCTAAAGTAGTTCCACTTCATAAAAGAGGGCAAAGAGAAACTGTTGAAAATTACAGGCCTATTTCTTTATTATCATGTGTTTCAAAAATTTTGGAAAGAGTAGTATTCAATAGAATAATTAAATTTTGTAATGTTAATAAAATATTAAGTGATAAGCAGCATGGTTTTCGAAAAGGCAGGTCAACTCAATCGGCAATACTGGGCTTTCTTAGTGAATTATATGATGGCTTAAATAATAACAAGAAATGTCTTGGTGTTTTTATGGATCTAAGTAAGGCATTCGATCTCGTAGATCATGACTTACTTTTACAAAAATTAAATAAATATGGTTTACGTGGGAAGCTCGGAGATTGGTTGAGTTCTTATCTGTCAAATCGAAAACAGCTTGTGGAATTAAATGGTACTACATCAGGAAAATTGCGTATAACTAGCGGTGTACCCCAAGGTTCTGTACTGGGGCCACTTCTTTTTATACTTTATAAATGATCTGCCCGATGTTGTCCATGAATCTTCATTATTTATGTTCGCCGATGATAATTCACTTCTAAATTCAAATAATCACCTGCAAAATTTGGTCCATGATACACAAGTGAAACTAGATCTATTTGTATCTAAATTTCAAAACGACAAATTATTATTAAATGAAAATAAAACTGTTTTCATTCAGTTTACTCCTAGACTTCTAAATTACAAAGAATCCTATTTATTAAAAGTAAATGGAAAGTCCTTGGAACAAGTTTCAACAACGAAATTTCTAGGCGTTTACATTGATAACGCTCTGAATTGGGAGTGTCACATTAGCGAACTTTGTAAAAAGCTTTCTACTGTAAGTTTCGCGCTGTATAGATAAAGAAATATTACAAAATAGGAGTGTCTTGTTATCTTATTACTATGCAATTTTTTATTCGAGAGTTCGATATGGCATAATTTTTTGGGGTTGTTCTCATCATACAGATAGAGTTTTCAAATTACAAAAACATGCAATTAGAAACATAGTTGGAATTTCACGACGCACTTCTTGCAGACAATATTTTAAAGAATTAAATATTTTACCTATAGCATGCATATATATCTATGAAATAATATTATTTGCTAGACTGAATATAGATAGTTTCTTGCTGAATAACTTTAATCATAGTTATGATACTCGTACGCAAAATAATTTAATAACTCCTATCCACAATTTGTCAATTTATGAGAAGAGCCCTAAGTATATGGGTATAAAATTATATAATAAATTACCGAATAATATACGACAGATTGACAATTTAAATAATTTTAGAAGTTCCTTGCGTGCAATTTTATCAGATAATATGTTTTACAGTGTACAAGAATTTTTACAATACACATTTTAATTTGCTTTTATATTTTAGTGTTAATTTTATTAGGTTGATCTATATGTTTGTGACTTTTTAAATTTTTAAATTTGTGACTGTTTTGTAATTTGTATATTTATATAATTGTGTTTACCATTTTTTGTAACTCTGACGAGTCCCATACCATTGTACTTGTTTGGTCTAAAGGACAATAAATATATTATTATTATTATTATTATTATTATTATTACTTTTTGATTACTTTTTCAGTAATTAACGACCAATTTTTTATCCTTAATTAACAATTGTGCAATTTTTTGTAAAATTCATTTATAATTGGGAAACTCATTTAGAAAATCCAAAGAACTATTGAAAAATGATGTCCCGTTGGAATATTTTAAAAATCGCAATTTTGGCCGATTTGGTTCTCTACGCCCTTACGAATGAACTTTTTTTAAATTTTATTTAAAAAATAGCAGCTTCTCATATATGCAAGAACGAATTCTGTAAAATTAAAATATAACAAGATATTTGTTTATTTATGTCGCGCGTAAGGTTCACGCGTGAATAGCCTCATAAAATTGCGATTTTTTAAAAATACCAAAGGGATATCATTTTTCAATAATTTTTTGAATTTTCTAAATGAGTTTCCCAATTATAAGTGGATTTTACAAAAGATGGCACAATTGTTAATTAAGGATTAAAAAAAATAGATTGTTAATTACTCAAAACGTAATAAATCGATTTTGCTGACAATTTTCGTACATTATCGGGACAGTACAGACACGATCTTCAACAACTTTTAGCCCACTAGGTTCAGTTGTTTTCGAGTAAAGAAATAGTGAAAATAACGTATATTGAAAGCTTTGGAAGCCATTTGCAAATTAACAATAGCATCTTTATCGGTGCTCATTTTTTATATAAATTCATAGCGAACAATTTTCCTAATGCATATGCTATACTAAAAGTTAACAGGAACAGAGATATTTAAAGAAATATAGAAAAGAGGCCTAATTTACTCACTAATTGCTAATTATAGAAGCAAGCGGTTCACTAATTGGTAAGCAAATTTAGGGTGTTCAACTACACCCTAAAATGAAGAAATTCCAACAATAATCTCGCCTATGGGCCAAAAATTTATGTTCTAGCATTTTTTACTCCCTGACGTTTAACCTACAAGCAGACTTGACTCTCATCCAGATACCCGGAGCTCCATTCCCAGCCATGACACTAGGATTCTTTCAGAAGAAAAAGATTGATCCCAGTGTACTGGGTTAGGGCTCCCACCATGTACACTTTTCACTAGCAGGTTTCTCCTCAGCGATAACGGCAGCCACTTGCCAAATATTATTTTTCTCCATCAAATAGTTTTTTTAATTGAGCGCCAACAGATTAAACTAAATTACTTTAATTTTCGCAATATATATATAATCTGAAACGTGAAGATTCTAAGAAATCTCAGAGATTACATTGCCTCTCGGCAGTCGTCGCAAGATTTGAAAAACTAAGACTTTTTTATTTTTTATACTTTTTTCAACATTCTTATACATTTTTTTCTAATACTTTGGGACTTCCTGCCACATGCATTTTTTTTTTCTTTTTATCCGGTGCTCGGGGAATCTACAAAATATCACAATTAACCAGTATGTTACTGGTAAATAACCTCTACGCCTGTGACTTTTACGTCAAAGGATCAGTTAGAGATTGCTTTTTAAACAAATAACACAAATAAGTATAAAAACTTGAAATTAAAAATTTCGCAAACGTTTCGGAAATCTAATCTGTTTCCTTTTTCAAGGCTTTTTTTTGAATAATCTTTTTGCTGTGTATGATAAATACACAGCTCTAAAAATGTTTGTTATTTTCAATATCCATGGATACCTAATATTTACATAGAACTGTTGATAAAGTTAACAGTGTTTATAATTTTTATACCATGTTAAGTTTGTGAAGTTGTTCTTTTAACATTGGCAACCAGGTTGTACAGACATCTACGGAACAATTCGACACGCATCTATCCTCATTCAATAATATTATCGCTGATTCTTTAATTTTTCTTTCTTTGCTATAAATTAAAGAACCAGCGATAACATTATTGAATGAGAATAGATGCGTATCGAATTGTTCTGTAGATGTCTGTCCAACCTGGTTGCCAATGTTAAAAGAAGAACTTCACAAATTTAACATTGTATAAAAATTTAAAAAACTGTTCACTATATCAACAGATCTATGTAAATATTAAGTATTTATGGATATTGAAAATAACAAACATTCTTAGAGCTGTGTATTTATCATACACAAAAAAAAGAGAGTTTTCAAAAAAAGTCTTGAAAAGGGAAACAGATTAGATTTCCGAAACGTCGGCGAAATATTTAATTTCAAGTTTTTATACTTATTTGTGTTATTTGTTTAAAAGAAGCAACCTCTAACTGATCCTTTGACGTAAAAGTCACAGGCGTAGAGGTTATTTACAGGGTTGGCAGTTTTAAAACAAAATGTTTTAAACAAATGTTTTTTAAGTGTTTAAAACACAGTAACCTGCTTTAAACACATTTGTTTTAAACACGTTTAAAACAATTGTTTTAAACATGATTTTTTTCAATGCGTTTTTTCAGTGTGTTTGATGGACAATTTTCGGAACATCGTTGTATTTGATAAGGCAAAAAAAAATAATATAGTAAAAAATATGAACTTTTATGTAATGCAATACAACTAGTTATAATAATATGGTAGTATAAGTAAAACGAACGAAACATATTACTATTATATAGAAGATATACCGTTATTATTTATTTTCCGTTATTATTTATTTTCTTAATAAGTGTTAATTTTAAAGCGATTAATAGCAAAAAAAAAGTCGAGTGCGGGAAGGTAGACCTATGTATTCCCATGCATTTTGACCTGCTTAACACGAATCCGATGTCCGTTTTGCCCGATTGGCTGTTGTATTTTTCCTAACCTCAAAAAAAAAAACACCGTAAGAATGCCCGAGAAAATGAGAGTGTAGCTAAAAATCTAAAAAATGTCAGAGGTACGTAGAATGGCGAGAGAAATCGAATGGCGCAAACTAGAATTCTATAGCTTTTTTGGTTTCCGATATAGAGCCTCGAGAATTGCGAACAAAACGATTTTTTTCCTTCCGGTGACTTTGAGCTGTTCTATCTCGAAAACAAAGGACCGCAGGGATGTCTGGTTTGCGCCATTCGCTTTCTATTGCCATCCTATGTACCCCTGAATTTGTTCAGATTTTCATTTTTTCGGGCATTCTTACGGTGCCAATCGGGAAAAACGGACATCGGATTCGTGTTCAGCAGGTCAAAATTCATGGGAATACTTAGGTCCGCCTTCCCCAACTCGCCTTTTTTTTATGTGCCTGTGTAGTCAATAACCAATCACCAAAAAAATTATTGCACTATTGACAACTTGACGTATTTATTACACCGAATTGGCCGAGCCGTTGTCAAGTATCGTCCTCGTCTTGTTATGATGCAATATGGGCATGGCTTATAGAATAAACAATGTATTGGGTCGACGCGCCCGTATAAATTTTAGTTTAAAAACATATTTTTTATTGTTTAAAACATGTTTTTTTTTAACAATTAAAAATCCATGTCTAAAACACATTGAATTGTTTTAAATAAAATGAATTGTTTTAAATAAAAAAAATACGTGTTTTTTGATTAAAATAAAAAAAACAAAATTTTTGCCAACCCTGGTTATTTAACAGTAACATACTGGTTAATTGTGATATTTTGTAGATTCCCCGAGCACCGGTTAAAAAGAATAAAATACATATGGCAGGAAGTCCCAACGAATTAGAAAAAAATAAGATAATGCCACAAATAATATATAGACAATATTCTTATAAACATCTTCCTATAATAATTTCAATTTAAAGTTGGTATGGCGGTTCCTCAATACTGTATAATTAATTAGAATTAAGAACCAAATGAACTAAATAGGAACCAGATTATATTTAAACAAGCTAATCGTTATACTCTTCGCCGATTTACTGCACTTTTTATATTATTGTTGCACATTCTATAGGATACTTTTCGCAGTTTTTTGTAAATAATATTAGTTTTAGAGACTTTCAGTTTAATTACAAAACATACAAAAAAATATGTTAAAATGTTTTTTATTGATATAAAAAAAATTATAACTTTTTTATTTATCGATCGATTCTGCTGAAAAACAATACCGTTCTTCCTCTAGCTAACACTAACTTACTGTTCAAATTTCAATACAACCGGACTTTTCGTTCTTATGTTACCGTGCTTAGAAGAAACGTGACGGACGGACGGACGGACATACAGACGGACGGACAGGCGGACGGATGGACGGACGGACATTTTGAAAGTTGTTCAGAATTCCATCACCAATAGTGTGATATGAAAATTTTTTCTCTAAGAGCAATATTACCGATTTTAGAAATGTGCCGGTCGAATGCAATATACTCTTCTTTTTATATTTGCGAAGAGTATAATAATACTTCATTTGTAAGTTACAATGTAAATAGGCCTATTTTACAAAATACTCTGTGTAATGTAACCACAATATAATAAAACATATTCTTTATAGGATCTGGCAAACAGCAGAAGTAATCTATAGAAATATAAATAAAACATTTTTTTTCTGCTGTTGTAACATGCGGAATGCTCAATAGTATCCTTCGTTACACTGTTAATATTTATTAGAGAAATTATAAGTTATCGGAAATATTATTCCCACGAAACTTAGTACTAATAGAGTGCACTTACTCCTTATACTATGATGAACATACGTCATCTGTCAGAGTTAACGCTCGCGAATACTAGATAGCGCACCAGGAATGATATTTCAACTAAATAACGCCGGGTGAAATCCTTTCTCATTGAACCATTGAACTAATTAGACGTATTTATAATTTCGTTTGATCTGTAAAGGGGATAATAGAATTTGAAAAACTTCGTGATGATCACATGAGGTAAGGTTTTAATTATTATACCGGTAAATACCATCTAACATTTGAAATATTGTTTTAGGTTTTTCTTATAGTTTTCTTATAGTTTTCTCATGAATTTTATTATAGTTTTCTCATGAGTTTTTCTCATAGTTTTCTCATAATCATAATTGTAAATATACGTAACTTTTTCATAGAGTTTACTCATAATTAAACTTATTCACGTCTAATGATTTTAACGTAGAAGTATTTCCACGTTATCTTATTTGCTTTGAGCAAGATTTGAGATTATCTACATTCAATTAGCGATACCTACTACGTTTTCCACTAAGCCACATCAACCTTTCTATACTACATTTTGAATTGGAATATACGAAAATATTCTAGGCGAAGAGATTTTCTTCATTTTGTCTTGGCGACAAATTTTGTACGAGCACTATCTACGATTTCATAACCTCAAAATGGGATTAAAGCAGCCACATGTGAAACGTAACTTAAATCCATAATCATCGGAAAACAGGACCGTATCAAGGAATTTCCTTGATCAGGATAACAAAATAAAAGATAAGTACTTTTCATTGTTACCATTAAAAGGGATTATTTTCACATGATTGTTGAGTTATAAGAGTCAAAAGTGTCTAAATTTAAAATATTAGATTCAAGCGAAATCTATTATATTTTTGGTTAGATTACATTTTAAATCCGTTGTTATAATTAAACTCATGGTTGTATATTAATTCGTAGTTGCTTGTATCTTGAATTCGTTGTCGCAGATACTTCGCCGTAATATTGTTTCGTAGTCGCTTTTGTCGTGCTTCCTCATGATCAATATCTTATTGTAGTACTAGAATGCACTTTTGTTGTTGATACAGTAAGGTTCAATTTTTGTTGTAATGAGAGTGTCTAATATTTATAAATTTTGAGATAAATTTACGAGACTTATCTTTTGTAATATAGTTATTTTGTCTCTCGTAAAAGATCTCAAGTTTATCTAATTTTATTGTAATATATGATTTTATTATTGAGGTAAAAGTTACGAGACGTATCTTTTGTAGTATATTTTGGTTCTCGTAAACACCTCAAGTTTATTTTGCTGTTGAGCAAATTTGTAATATAGTGTAACTTGTAATATAGTATTTTATTGTCTTGTAATATATACTTTTGTTTCATAATTGAGACAATTTACGAGTCATCTCTTTTGTAATATATTTAATTTGGCTCTCGTAAAAGTCTCAAGCTTATCTTGAACTTCGGTTATTGTAATATAGTATTTTGCATATATTTCTGGTGATATTTTGCTATACAGTATCGCTGATGCTGTGATAGCTCGTTCACTTTTTGTAATATAGTACTATTGTATATATGTAACTTTTGTCTTTTGTTTATCTGTCTCTTTGATTTTCCTTGATTACACTAAGTAATCAATGGCGCCCAAGCCTTGAACTCGACGCCCTTTTGCTCTCCGTATCTTTACAGTGCTAGCCAGGTGAAACCAGTGACGCTAACCACGTCGCTCGTAGGGTGGCCCACACTTGAACAACTTATTATAATATTTTAACATCGAATAAAACCAAATTTTAATAGCCACACTGTTTGCCGAATCTTATTAAGAATTAATTTTATTACAACAGTTACATGTAAACAAAAAATAATTCGCTATTAATGTAAACTGTTGCAAAATATGTTAATCGTTATTAATTTTATTTATAAGGAGAGGACACTCTCAATACAGTGATTAAACTCTAGTCCTTATCAGTTTCCATGAGAAGTAATAATTTTTTATACATTTATTATTAGCCGTACGGTAAAACAACTCGTATCTGACAAATTGAAGACATCGATTTTTCTGCCATCTCTTAAAGAGGTTTAAAATTAACTAAAACCCAATTTGTCGTCATATAAATTGGGTTATAACTTTCTGACTCAGAAGTAATTAATTCTGCTCGGCCAGGTTCCTTGAATTGAGTTAAGGAATTGATTCCGTCACTTCCTGCATCTTCCAAACCATAGCTTAGACTTAGACGGCTAACGTCGTTTGCCATCTTCTGTCCAGTGGTGTCGAAAAGGGACTATTCACAAATAAAAGAACTGGAATCTCGGAAGAAAACTAGAACGGTTGAAATTCAGCACATGGTTATTTTCAAAGCGCTTCAGTGAAAAAAATGAGTTTTGAAAATTGCGTTTTTCCTAAATATCTCGAGAGGTGTTTATCGGACGAAGAAAGAGTTAAAAAATTCTTTCTTAAAGCAGAGGAAATTTAATAGAAAAAAATAACCTCAAATACTTATTTATAGGAAAAACAGTTTTCGAGTAAAATGGAAGTTATTAAGTTATAAACATAATTTTTTTTCAAATTTTTATTTTTTATGTTTTCTTGTTTAAATTTGATTAATAAATGTAAGCATTTCAAAGTATTACATATTTTATACAACTCTGAGTAAAATCTTTGAAGAAATTAAAATAACAAAAAATTTAAAAATAAAAAGACATATTTCCCTCAAAATGTTTTTCGGTTTTTGTACTCACACGCCAAAAGGTGATTAAACATGTGTAAGATCAGCTGATCAATAGCGCCAACCCGCTCAATGCAGCATCAGGCAAATATATGTTACTCACGATGCACAGTGGGAAATGTACCACTTTTTTTGGACAAAAGTTCATGACGGAATTGAATATATTTTTTTAAATACTCGTGAATGATTCTAGTTTACCCTCCGATTGCTACAATTTGAATATCTATTCTTCTGATAAACGTATCTGACCCAATATCGGAACATTTAAAAATTTACAAATTTACAAAAATAGTGACTGCCTTATATTGATGATAACCGTAATTATATAGCTGCATTTTATGTTTTTTGGGTCGCTGATTAAGAATATGATAAGCAATATGTCCAAAAGTGGTCCAATTTCTAAATATTGGCCATGTTTCGGTTTTTTTTATGTATAATTTCTTTAGGCTGTTGGTGAATTATTTTATTATTTTTGAATTGCTTTAAGCTGTTGTTTAATTATTTTATATTTGGACTGCTGATTACAAATAGGTTATCCAACTTGTCCAAAAATGGTCCAATTTGTAGATATTGGACACTTTTAGGGTCCTGGGAAGTTTTCAGATTCTTTTCTATATATAATTTATTACTCTAGGTTGTTTAATTTATAGTAGGAATGAAATTAATTTTAAAAAGCCTAACAGGGTTCAAGGATTCAGAAAATATAAGTTAAGTTCTTATAATTTTGAATCTTTAGTCAAGTATTGGCCTTACCATTTACATTTTGCTTCTGGCTGATTGGACTAGCTCCACAGTGCCACAAGAAAAAGGCTAAATACACCGATTAATAATTACATCTAATATACAATTCAAATGTATTGACCCCTCACTTTAACCACGAATATCTCAGAAACGGAGAAGCGGAAAAAATGATATGTTCATTATGTGTCTATTCTAAATTATTATTCACTCAAATTTGAATAATGTACATTGGACAGCTTTGAAATTCTGCTAAGTTATACTGATAAATGTCCTACTTTTTAGGGATATTTTGACCATACCAGTTTTAAATCCATTATATCTTGGAAAATATGCCTACTATGTAACTAATATTTTAGATACCGTTTGGGCAGGGTATTTTTTGTATGACGAAATTTTTTCATAATTTTTTGTCCCAAAATTTTGTAAATTATTCTAAAAAATGTGACCTCATGCTTATTCGGTTATTTATCAATGTATTTTTTAAAAAATGATAAAATAGTTAACCATATAAAATTTAAGCATTTTCAAAAAAAGAAATTAGTACATACCAAATATTAATTTAGTTATCATGAACAATAGATAATATTATGGCAAGCAAGCAATAATATTTTATTTCGTTTGATAACTAAATTAATATTTGTTATATACCAATTCTTTTTTCTAAAAATGCTTACATTTTATTTAATTAACTATTTTATCAAAAAAAAAAAAATACATTGATAAATAACCGAATAAACATAAGGTCGCGTTATTGAGAATAACTGCAAAATGTTGCAAGAAAAAATTATGAAAAAATATCCTCGTACAAAAAATGCCGTGCTTTATCGGTACCTAAAATATTGTTCACATAGTATGCATATTTTCAAAGATATAGTGAATTAAAAGTGGTATAGTCAAAATTTCCTTAAAAAGTAGGACATTTTTCCATATAGTTTAACAGAACTTTAAAACTGCCCAATGTACGTTATTTGAATTTCAGTGAATGATTTAAAATAGACACATAATGAATGCATTTTTTTTTAATTTTTCCGCTTCTCCGTTCCTGAGAAATTCGCGGTCAAAGTGAGGAGTTAATACATTTGAATCGTATATTAGTTTTAAACGAATTTTGTGTCTATACTAGATAATACGGAAAGTATACATTGAATACCTTTACTGCCACCCGAAAATTATGAGTTAATTAATTTTTAATCCAGCGTTTGGTATATTTCAGTATTTTAGTAATAACTACAAAATTTCGCGTTACTCACAGTTTGTCAGTCTCTGTATGGCTTTTTGCCTCGACACGCGGAAATCGTCTGCTCGATACACCATATCCGCCTGCATTGATTAAAGTTAAATTATTGATAGGCAACTGTGGCACTAACTCTATTAAAGTCATCATCTATCTCTCATAATTACGTGCGATTTAAACAGATGAAAAAGGGTGAAATTAATACGGATGTGGAATACGGAAGCTATTAACGAAACAAAGTTTGGCACAAAAATTATTTATTTACTTCTATATGTATCAGTACGCTATTATTATAAAGTAAGTGGCGATAATAACATTATATTAGAAATTAACTTTATTTCTCTAGTATTTACATTTAAAATAAGTGAGTTATTGTAGAAGATACACAAACAGAAATATTTTTATAAAAGATTGATATTTAGCTCTCACCAAATTCGAAAGGCTACAGAATTTCTCGTAACGAGAAATACATAGGGCTTGCTAATGAAAATCGAGAACTACATATATTGTATTGTAGGAGATTATCTGGCCATACATTAACAGTATACTTGGAAGGATTTGAATGTTACCCGAGCAATACGGTTAGTGAGTGGGTTGGCAACAATACCTTCTTTATCCGCTACGGTTTACTGCCGTTGACTTAGTGGTTGGAATATTTGAGGCCTCCGTCTGTACATCATGTTGTCAGGTACCTATCTTAATGTTGCTACTAATTTTTAATATTAAGAGAATCGTTTTCTCTCAATTCTTGTAATAAGAGTAAATGGCTTAAGATTTCTCTTTTAGCTTCCTCCATTTAGTAGGATTTTCTTTTTCTCGTAATATTGCTAAAACCATGACACCTACTACTGAAAAAGCAGCTAGTTTTGTTCTATAACTTATTATCATACTTCACAAATACTTATATCCATATGTTTTTTCTTCAACTAATATACAATAAACTTTTTACCACAAAATTACTAATAGGCTCATGAAGAATTAAGACGAAGGTATTTTGCCATCAACTAGCATTCTTCTGCTGCGATACACTTAATCAAACTGAATGAATAATACTAAATCAACAACAGTAGTAAATAGTTTTGGAATTCCTCAAAAAAATTAACTTGGGCCACTTTTATTTACTCTAGATGTAAATAACAAATGAAAAATTCATCTTGTCGGAAATTGATATTCTTCTGCTTCGTCTTCTTATTCACAACGTGTCTCGGCAGACTTTTTGTCATTTGCGTAGTGTTCAAGATGGGCTCCCCTTACTGTATAGTATGCCCAACAGCCTTACATCATCCATCGCGGCTGCCTATTCACATAGTAATTTAAACACTTGGAAGTCATATTGGTTGTATTTGAAGAGAATTAGAGAAAATTGTAATGTTCTGGTACAGGAAGCTCCATATTTGTTAACAACAATTAATTCAGTCTATTGCTCTTTTGTACTGTAAATTAGAATAACTTTAAAACATGGTAGACACTCCAATTTTCAGAGTATGTTCTACTCGTTAAACTCGAAAATTATTAAATTTTTCAAACAAATTTAATCACAAAAGGAAAAATCATGCGTCACCTGAATATTTAAAATGTCAACTAATATCAATTAGACAAATACATTATTACCATTTCAAACTTTTATGTTCCGCGATATCAATTTTAGTTTTGTAAATTAATCTAGTATATTTAATCTCCAATTTTGCATTGTAAGTATATTTAAATTTTATATTTATTTTGATAAAAAAGAAGATTACCGTGCTTTGCTTTTCTTCACTTTACTCGTTTACTTCAACAAATATATACCCTTTACTTTTCAAGTACTAAACAGAACTATATAAACCATTAAAGTGACTAAATTTAGATACTTGATTCACTAACTTGCATCAGCAAATATAAACTTTTAAAATCAACATAACGCTAGATATACATTAAAACATCATCGCTGTTACACAAATAATTACAGTGCAACAAAAGTATGTAACGAACTAATTAAATGCAAATCATAATAACATGAGTGAATGAATTAATGAAATATTACACAAACCAATAATGTTTGCTTGTTCGTTGTTCTCTCTAATCATAAGTATAGAATGTGTAGGAAATAATTACAGATTGCTAATACATATGTCATGGCTAAACAATTATTTGCAGCGTAGTGAATACAAACATTACAAACTATATAATTTTGAATTAGGTTTTCGATAATTTAGTTAATTATATGGAAAGTTTAACCTGTGGGAACGGCTATTAGGGTGAAGCGAGTGAAATAAATTAACCGGCGCTCCGACATTAATTCGTATTTTGGTAATGGTTATGATACTCTTCGCAGATACAAAACGGAGAGTATATTGCATTTGATCGGCACGTTTCTAAAACCTCACATATCGCTGGTAGAAAAAATGTTCATAACACTATGTTGGTTATCAACTTTCAAAAGGTCTGTCCGTCTGTCTGCCCATCCATCACATTTTTTTGTAAGCATTCAACAAAGAAAACTCCAATAGGGATGTTCACAAAAAAATTTAATCCTGTTTAAACATCATAAAATGGTTAAAAATCGTCTTATAATAATATCCACAAAGTTTTACAAAAATCAACAAATCCGTTCTAGGGGAAACCCCTAAAGAAATACGAATATACATTTGAATGCGCGAAACGCTCCTTGATCGGTGTGACGTCATGTTGCTCATAGTTAAACGACGCGCGGCGTTAATATAGTGGCTAGGCTTTCATGCACGTTTCATATGAGAATTAGGGATGGTAAAGAACTGTAATATATCGATATATGAATCATTTGATACATCACAAGACTCAGATCAATATCGATATATCAACAAAAAATTATCGATATTTCTATGTATGGATATATTTTGTAGATAAACATTTAATGTTAAAAATTAATGAATATTGCTTAAGATATAACTTCGGAAAGCGGAGGGATGGCATTCCTTACAGTACAATATCTCGATTGAAATTTCGAAGAGCGGGGGGGTAATATGCAAGTTGGCCCTTTTTGTTATAATTTAGATAAATATCGATATATCAATCCGATATATTGCAACAAAAAAACGATATGAATATATTGATGGTTTCGGATTAATATATCGATATTTATTTTATATCGATACAGCGTTGCCATCCCTAATGAGAATTAGTCTGGGTTTACTGACTTCTGCGAACTGTTGTGTCCGTGCAGTTCTTTGTTTTGCGACTTTTGGACTAAGGCATACTTCTAAAATGGAGGAAGGTTTTCAAAAGGCGGACTCGCATAATTTGCTAACTGTGGACGTTACCATGGTTTCAGAATTTTTGGCCATGGTGATCGACTTCAATCAGCCTCAATCTAGTGGCGTAAAAGCGAAACAGTAAATACTGTTTTATATAAATAAGTAATAAGTACTATATAGTACCAAACATTTAATAGTACATTATAACATTGTGTTCCTTCCATATTAAATGTGCTTTGCTACGTTGGAAACAGGGATGCGAAAACATTGTATAATCGGAGACCGATTTTGATAAATGAGTTTAAGGTAACAAAAGTTTTTTAAAAATATCATTGGTTTAAAAAAGGACCAAAGCTTCTTTCTTTTACATTTTATGGCACAGACATAAAAACCTTTTCTGGGTTATTTACTGATGTATTTGTACATCCAGGAACAAAACAACACTTGTCTCTATTAACTTTCACACTTTTTGAGTCTCCCATCGTTACAAAAACAGAGATAAAACAATACTGAAACAAGCAATGCATATCACGTTGGTATACGAGTTCCGCTATGAGCATTATGACATCACACGCGCTACTCTCGCTGCAAGGATCGTTTACTAGCCGCGCTAATTTCGGAGTTTTTATTTTCAGTTTATTTTCAATAAAAAAAAGTTTTTAGGCGTTTTAATGGTTATTACGTGTTTCTGTAGCCTTAGAACTATCATTTTTTATTACAATTACAAAATAGAAAATATCCCTATTGTGTGTATTATTTTTTAACGAAATCGATCAGATTTAAATAATTTATTAATTACTTTAAAACAGAAAATTCCGTTTTTTATTTTTGTGATTAAAAATAAAATTGTTAGATTGCAAAACCGGCAACGCATAAGCTCCATCATCTATCTCTCATAATTACGTGTGATTTAAACAGATGAAAAAGGGTGAAATTAATACGGATGTGGAATACGAAAGCTATCAACGAAACAAAGTTTGGCACAAAAATTATATATTTACTTCTATGTGTCAGTACGCTATTATTATAGAATAAGTGATATTAACATTATATTAGAAATTTACGGCACAGACATAAAAATCTTTTCTGGGTTATTTACTGATGTATTTGTACATCCAGGAACAAAACAACACTTATCTCTATTAACTTTCACACTTTTTGAGTCTCCCATCATTACAAAAACAGAGATAAAACAATACTGAAACAAGCAATCCATATCACGTTGGTATACGAGTTCCGCTATGAGCATTATGACATCACACGCGCTACTCTCGCTGCAGGGATCGTTTACTAGCCTCGTTAATTTCGGAGTTTTTATTTTCAGTTTATTTTCAATAAAAAAAAGTTTTTAGGCGTTTTAATGGTTATTACGTGTTTCTGTAGCCTTAGAACTATCATTTTTTATTACAATTACAAAATAGAAAACATCCCTATTGTGTGTATTATTTTTTAACGAAATCGATCAGTATTTAAAAAATTTATTAATTACTTTAAAATAGAAAAATCCGTTTTTTATTTTTGTGATTAAAAATAAAATTGTTAGATTGCAAAACCGGCAACGCATAAGCTCCAATAGTCCCTAATGTTTATAAACTTAAAAGTGACAAATTTGCCACAAACGCAATGAGTTTATAGACCAGGCTTGGCGGCTTAAACAAAAACTATAAAATTATGCAGAGTATCCCATAGAACATGCAACAATTATATAAAAATTTCAATAAATCAGTGAAGAGTATAATGTTTATAAAAAAAAATGCAACGATCGGGAGAGAATGACTGATATTAATGATTGTTGTTGCTGGCAATTTTTATTAAAAATTCTTGAATATTTCAGAAAATCGCCAATAATTCAAGGTTGTAATTTTAACCCGTACAATGCCTATACTAGAAAAAAGGGAATTTATTTGTACACAATTTGATGTTAAAAAATACAGGGTGTTCCATTTGAAACAAAAAAGTTTTCAAAGTTAGAATTTGACAAAATGTAACGTATAAAATAGAACACTTGGTGTACTACTATGGACCTTATTTTTATTATAGAGACTAGCTCATCTTACGTTCTTTCTACGTGCCAAAGAGCAGTTGAGGATCTCCTACAAGACGAAAGTTATAACGGTTCTTGCAAACCATTGCACCTGTCAATTTTTTTATAAAATGTCAAATATTTCCGAAACTGCTGTGTTTAGGTATAGGTTGTGCTGCATGTCCCGACTCAGAATTTCATGGTCATTTTAAAAGTCTAGAATATATAGGGTACCATTTAAAATAAGCAAGTCGGTATCAACTTCCGGTGTATAACCGGAAGTGCCACGATCTTGAAAATATTTTAGCCGAGTTGCCCCAATCGACATTGGCTTACTAGCAAATTATCACCATTTTCCAATGTTTACTTTTCGAGATATCGTTCGTCGTGGTACACTCTGTATAGGATACTCGTCACAATTCCTTTTGTAAATAACATTATTAGTTTTAGATATTTTTTGATCAATTACAAAACGTAAAAAATTTTTTGTTTTTTTCATTTAAATAAATTAATAACTCTTTATTTATTGATCAATTTTGTTAAGAAACAATAGGGTTCTCTCTCTAGCTAAGACTAACTTACTGTCTAAATTTCAATAGAGTGGGACTTTTCATACTTAAGTTATCATGCTTGCAAGCGACGTGACGGACGGACGAACGGACTGACGGACGGACAGACAGACGAACATTTTGAAAGTTGTTCAGAATTCGATTAGCAACAAGGAGATATGATTTTTTTTTGTCTACAAGCGATATTACCGGTTTTAGAAATGTGCCGATCAAATCCAAATGCAATATACTCTTTTTTTTATATCTGCGAAGGGCTTAATAAACGTATACATTGACGTAGTTAAAGCGAAATGCTTGAAAAACAAAAAAAGTAAATCAGACATGGTAAAATATTATAGATGTGTTAAAACTGGGGCAGTAGGACCTTTATCGTGAGGGGAGAATGCGTGACGTGGTTATATTATAGATGGTGAAAGGTCCTTAACCCTTGTCTGTAAACTGCACGAGTTAATTGCCAGGATATACACAGCCTGGCGACTTATCAATTCACGAGGGTTCGTCTAAACGATATTTGTAACTTTTTGCAGGTAAATTTCAAACAGCGGAAGTATAAATATTCAGTATTTATAAGATTACATAGATATTTTATAAGATTACCTGCGCATTTCTGGGACATTCGTGACAGCAAGCATGCCTACTTTGAGCAAAGCTTTATAGTAAATTTAGTAGCATGGAAAGTGTTGGTAGTCACTGAACTCACGCATGAAGCACTGTTGTTTTGTCGCTTCATCCTTTCTGTATTTTATTAATTTATTTTCTTATCTCCCTTAAGCTCAGTAAGGGCGTTTTAAATTCTTTGCTTAGGGATTTCTGGAGACTTCAGAGACTAATGGATAGGGCACAGGTGTGTCTAGAAGATATGAAATAAAGCTGAACTTCAAAAACACAGGATATTTTAAGTTGCAGGAAGGAAACTAAAAAAGCGGTAAAATAGTAATCGCTTATAATTTTTTAATTTTAAAACTGCATAATACTTTCATATTAACGGATTTTCTAAATTCCAGATATACTGTCTGTACCCTAATTAGACACAGAAAAATCTACCTTGATGAGTACCCAACGAAGTAGCAAAGAATTGTTTATATTTTGTCTTCCCTTTCAATATACGTAGTGTATCGCCTATATTCTGTTGATTTCTTTGATAATTCTTCGCAAATTAACTGAATATTATATTCTCGAGGATAGACGACAAAATTATTGTATTTTTATTCTATCAATGGTTAATTTTCTTTCAGGATGCAATATCAGAGTTCCTGCTCTTGCGTAGGTGTGTCCGTCCTGCCAGTTTGTCGCAATGTTTTAACTATTAAACAATAAATGTTATACATTCGTATAAAATTGTATGTAAAATATCAACTCAAAGCCAGAGCCTTTGCAAAAAATGATGACTTCACGACATGCAAATGTTAGAAAACAATGTTTGTATTCCAACATATATGGGACAAGGTGTAAACATAAAGAAACCGCTGCCTAAGGAATCACTACTTCCACATCAAGATTTTTCATCCAAGTCGCTTTAAAGGAAACATCTTGATTAGATTTGCACTCTAGTGTGTAGAAATCATTGATCATAGAATTTTAGTAATATTTGGGGCAGATGTCACAGAAAAGTTTGAGGCGTTGTTTTCTACCATATAGTTAAAAATGAAGTTTCTAATTAAGCCTACTTATTTTCTCCTATTCACAACCTACCACCTCCCACCCCTTCAATGGTCATCTCAATACTAACTTTCAAGTGAATATCTCAATTGCATATTATCAATCCCATTAATAACCGAGCAGAGGTGGTGGGTTTTAAAAAATATTAGAAAGAAATCTAAGGCGTTTGTTTCTAGTATATACACCAAATCCGAAATTTCTCTACATACCCCCCACTCCTTCAACGCAATCATGTCAAAATATAATCTGGTTTCAGATATCCTTATAATACATACGTGTACCAAATTTCAAGTGAAAATCTAAATTTAATTTTATCAACTCTTTTAATAAGGGAGGGGAGGGGGATGGAAAATATTACAAAAAACCTGTGGCCTTCGATTCTAGTATATACACTAAATCCCAAATTTTTGTACTCTTACCAGCTTGCTTTACTTATTTTCTCATATCTACCCCTATTTAACCCCCAACCCTTCAACGGAATCACCTCAAAATATAGTTCCAGATGGCGTCATAATGCATACGCGTACCAAATTTCAAGTGAATATCTCAATGTTATTTTATCAACCCCTTTAATAATTATTGGGTATTGGGGAATTTCAGTTCCTGTACTCATACCAGCTTGCTTTATTTATTTTCCCCTATTTAACCCCCAACCCGTCAAAGGAATCATCTCAAAATATAAGCTAGTTCCAGATGCCGTTATAATACATACGTGTATCAAATTTCAAGTGAATATCTCAATTTTATTTTATCAACCCCTTTAATAATGGAGTAGGGGCGCGGTGGGGGGTTGGAAAATATTTTAAAAAAATCTGAGGCTTTGGCTTCTAGTACATACACCAAATTTCAAGTTTCTGTACTCTTACCATTACCATTTAAACTGTTTTATTTTATTTAACTATTTACATTTCAAGTTCTAACTAATATCATAACAGTGTACAGTTGTAAATCATAATATTTAATTTATACAAAGTATAAAAAACAATAATATGAGTGCCGATGGTATGGCAGAGGATCTTAGATGAACTTGTCTAAATATTTAGTTTATTAATAGCACACTTATATCTAATTTATGTGCATTTATTTTCAATATATTTTTTTTTACAATAAAAATTAAAATAATTACTATTTAAGGCGGGTGAATTAAGCAGTGAGGGTAATAATTCTAAACACCGCAGGGAAAAATAAACTAAAACCCTACTTAGACAACATGTCATTATATTAAAATTGTGGCTTATACGGATTGATTAATTTTATTGGGTATATAATTTAATTAGGGGGCATGGAAAGAAAGGAAAAGAAGGAGAAGTAAAGTGGGGTAGAGGGTTTGTGTTTTGTCGAGTTGAGTGAGTTTTGTGTAATCAGTCATTGTCACCGTCTATCACGTACTCTTACCAAGTTGCTTTACTTATATTCCCCTATTTATCCCTAAATAACCCCCACCATTCAATGGAATCATCTAAAAATATAATCTAGTTTCAGATGTCGCTATAATACATACATATCCCAAATTTCAAATGAATATCTCAATTATATTTTATCAACCCCTTTAATAATGGAGTAGGAGTGGTGGGGGGGTTGAAAAATATTATTAAAAAAATCTGAGGCTTTGGCTTCTAGTACATACACCGAATTTCAAGTTTCTTTACTCTTACCAGCTTGCTTTACTTATTTTCCCCTATGTACCCCTATTTAACCCCCAACCCTTCATCAAATTCAATATTAAATAAAAGGTGCCAAATATGAAACGCTTGCGTAAATACTTTTACAAATTTCGACCATGGTTGAATTGAAATATTATTGCCATCTGTCACATTTCTAGTTGCACATCCACATAGTGGAGTGGAAGTATAGTAGTCGTTAAACAATTTTATTTTATTATTTTTTTTAAAGGTTTAGGATATCACGAAACGTGGAAATTTTAAATTTGTGCAAAAGAAAATGTTTTTCATTATCTATTCCCATTAGACCTGTATATTTTTCAATGAAATTCTATCCATTTCTTCGGTGGCAGTAGTGTCAGTTACCTACCAAATTTGACTGATCTCCGTCAAGTAGTTTCTTAGTTAATGCACCAACAGACAGACAGACTGACGGAATTGAAAACCTATATTTTCGTAATCCATATAATCTGAAACGTGAAAATCCGAAAAAATCTCGGAGGTATCATAGCCTACGCCTAATTAAATGGACGTCTGTCTAAACAGAATGAATGAAAATATATCTCGAATCTAGTAAATATTTCGATGTAAGGTAAACTATGTTCGATATTACCGTCACATACAAATGTAAAATATTTTACTCTACGTAAAATAGAAAAATTGTAAGCGTATGAGTTTTATGTAGCTTTGGTCTAGCAAACGCATTAAGCAAAGTATTTGGAAATGGCCCTCTAATAATAAACATCCTGTATTAAATTAGTTTTATACAGGAGTATGCTAAAGCTACAAAAAAATATAAAACTTTACAATAAATCAAAGGGTTATTTTGATATTCAGTCACACATTTTGATCGATTAGCAGGTATATTAGATGAGAATAAATTATTTAAAATAAATTACCACGATCCTAATCCATCTGCCACCACTATGTATGCACCCAAATGATTCCCTCGCTTAATCGAGTTTCCTTTTAATGCCTAAAGCCATTTTTGAAACCCAAGGGATATTGGAGAGATCATAGGTCACCCCATCAACCAGCCAGAATGAATTATTTACTGAATTCAACCGAGATAAAGAGGTTCAAGTTAACCCCTAGAAAATATAAAATATGCCATTCACTTCTGTTTGCTGAAAATAATAGAATCCGCTTTTGCGGGAGGTTTTACGGAAATATAAAATGTATATTCTACTTATGCCAAGAGAAACAAGAGAGAGGAATAACAAAATACGGTTGGATAAATACCTATCTAACTTCATTAGGTGAATCTCTTCCGTTTCAACACTCTGCTTGAAAAATATTTGTGTATAGCTTGATAAAATACATATTTTTATAGCGGGAACAAAATTATTCAACAATAAAGAATTTGCTTTTAAAACAATACCATTAGATTTGTCTGTAGAAGTAATAGGTATACACCAATTCAAAATATGTTGAACACTAGATTGGATGCATGTATCAGTGAGAATTACCTATTTTGCATTAATTTTTATATTTAAAATTTGCCAGCATTTTTTTTTTTTTTTTTTTTGAAAAAATGCTGGCATTAAACCCTTTTAATGCTTGGGGAATGAAGGATGCTGTGGAACAAACTGGTCTAGAAATAAATATGAGTAAAACAAAACTAATGGCCAATCTTGTGCTAGGTGGAGAACTTAGTGTCTCGGGACAAACTATAGAACAGGTCTATGATTACAAGTATCTGGGACACGAGATCAGACTGGGTAGGGATAATCAGACCTGTGAAATCCAAAGACGAATAGGCCTAGGGTGGATAGCCTTCGGTAAACTTCGTGATACATTTAATAGCAATGTGTGACACCTGTGATCACCTACGGAGCCGACACACTAACACTAACTGTAAAGACGATACAAAAACTAAGAGTAGCTCAGCTCGCCATGGAAAGATCCATGTTAGGTATTACAAGACGCGATAGGATACCAAACAGAAACATACGCCAAAGAACAGGACTCGGAGACATCGTAAAGAGTATCACGGAACTAAAGTGGAGATGGGCCGGACATGTTGCTCGATTCACAGACAACAGATGGACGAAACAAATAGTCGAATGGCGCCCCAGACAAGACAGACGTAACAGACTTAGACCCCCAAGCCGATGGACGGATAACCTAAAAAGGATAGCTCCCAACTGGATTGCTACGGCAAATGATAGAAACCAGTGGAAAACATTAGAGGAGATCTATGTCCAGCAGTGGACAAGAGAGGCTGGTAATTACCTATAATGTCAGCATATCTGAATAACTTAAATATTTAATTATGAAATTCACTCTTATAATACGAGATCTCTGAACAATCTTCATGCTACCAGAACGAATAATTTTAGAGCAATGAACAATGTATTTTTTTAAGGGACTGCGGGAATATAATAACTTACCAAAAAAATAAAAGAGGTCACTAAATATTTTTAAACACGAATTAGCAACCTATCTGAGAAATTCTGTCTGATTGCATCTCACATATAAATAAACCATTTTTTATTGTTTTTATTGTCCATGGTATGTTTAGAAATATGTATGTGTATATTTGTGTATTTTATTTGTTTAATTTATTATGTGTATTGTGTATATATTTGTTTTATATTAGGATTTTCCTATCTGAATAAATATTATTATTATTATTATTAGAGCAAAATGTTGTTACCAATTTTTATTTTTAAGTTGAATACCCGATATTGATAATGCCGTATCAAAGGACAGCAAAACGTTAGTCATATGCATTAAATACCGCTCTTCTTTTGATATCGGTACCCGCTGCCTTCTCACTATGTACAAAAATGTCATGTTCGGCGGTACCTCTTGAATACAGACATAACATTTAAAGGGGTCGGGGCAAAAAGTTACCTAAGCTACATTTTCGAAGAAATGAAACATTTTGCCCTCATATTTTCTTCAAAACGGTAATAAGCCACCAAACAAATATTGAGGCAATTGGACAACAGATGGCGCCACACGATTTGATATTTTTATCGGAAGAAAGTCATAAGCCACACAATATTCAAGATGGCCGCGAGCAAGCGAGTGTGTCCAAAACGAAGAAGATTAGATTTGTGGGAAAATAATAGTGAGAGTGAAGAGGGTCTCGACTCTGATTATAGATAGAAAACTTTTTCTCCTCAAATATAAAATTTCTACGATTCATGACATGCTAAACCTATTTCAGAAGAAAAAAATTTCAAAACTTTTTGAACGTTTTTTTACCAGTGGAAAGATGGGAAATTATTTTTGGCTCAAATTTAAAATTTCTACGTTTCTTGACATTCTAAATCTATTTCAAAAAAAAAAAAAATTGAAAATTTTGCCAAGGAAAAAATTTTTTTAAATCTTTTTACTGCTATAGAATATATGATGTAAAATTTACTATAATTTTAAAGCAAACTGTTACTAAAGTTTTGGAGTAAGCACATGAAAATAAGAAATAATCGAAAATTTGTAACATACAAAGTTACACATGAAAGGCAGCACTGTAGAAAACGATGTCAAAATCAGGTCATATACGCCATAAATAATGATAGCCAGAGACATATGAACAGACATGTTTCATATACACCATATTTTATTTCAATTTTGAAGCTAAATGTTACTATGGTTTTTGACCTAGCACGCAATGAATCAATTAATGAAAAGATACAAAATATCTAATTACAAGTATTTTTTTTGTTTATTGGATGCTACACAAGGAAATAATCATTTACGTTAAACTACAGCTAAGAGTAAACCTAAATTAAAAAGACAGGCTCCATCGGCAATCTTTACCATGGACTACCATGATTCTAAAAATGCAATATATTGAGGGTGGTAGTAAGTTATCACAATACTACAGGCCGACTCATTAAGAAGCAAATACCAAGGATACACAAACAGTACACAAGAAATTACTGGTCATAACGATCACAATAGTCTATACCTTCGTATTTAATTATTTATTCTACTGAAAACGTTTTTACGACGGGTACAGTACTATTTGTGATTTGATTAATTGTATTTTGCTTTAAATAACTCTGTGTTAAATTTAGTGTACATCGATGTTTATTATGACAGTGTTGCACGAAAAATAAAATAGTATACACAATATATACCAAGAATTAGATGAGAAAAATCAGTAGTTTACACCGTTTATCATACGGAAACGCGTGTAAACACAAATCACTCAAAAAGCTTTTATTACCACAATAAAATTTTATTTTAAAAATCATTTTATATGTGAATAGCAGCGCACAAAGCGACGTCCTAAGCACTGTATTATTACTTTAAGAAAGTCATTCTATAGAGCTGTCGCCTGCAAGATCTCTTAAAATTTTAATATAAACTTTGCAAGAGATCTGGTAATATTAAACATTTAAAGGACAATAAGCACTTAAACTTCTACTCTTACTACTACTACTTACTACTTTTATTATCTAGGAAATTTTGTTAATTTTTACACTTAAAAAATTAAGTGCTGTTTTAGTGGTAAAAGTAATAAGGTCACTTGGGGTATTTGGGCCATGATTTTACAACCTGAGCGAGAGATTATACTTTGAACTTGCCTGAGAACCACTAATAAGTTATATTAATATCTAAAATATTTTTTTATATATAGTACAATATACAGTCTTTAAATATATATAATATTCAAATCCCGAGTCAAATTTAATTTTGTTTATAATTATAATTAAATAATATAAAGTCTGATGCGCCCAGTTACCCCTAGAAATTGGGGCAACTGGACCATACGGGTCTTGGTTTCATACAAACGATTGCTATTTGAACTGGGGTAAGTGGGCGTGTTGGTAAACATGTAAACTTCGTACAAAAATTACCACAAGTCATTTAAACCACACCATAGTCGAGTTGTCGACGATGTAAGAGAACTGCTACATAACAATTAGGTGGAAATTTATTCAAATTTGGGAATAACACAACTTCTGTTAAAGTAAAAAGGGCAAAATTAAATGTAAAAAACATCAAATTTCAAGTAAGCATAAATAACACAGGCCCACAAAAAAAAAGTGATCTATACCAGGGACCTGACATAGTAATCCTATGTATTTCGACGTGCTGAACACGAATCCAATGTCCGGTTAGCTCCGTTACTCACCAACTTTTTGTAAATCGCGAAAATAATCTAAAGAAATAAGGTTGCTTCGGCTATTTTCGCGATTTACAAAAAAATGGTGGGTGATGGAGCTAAACGGACATCAGATTCGTGTTCAACAAAATACATAGGGATTAATATGTCGGGTCCCAAGTTCAGATCGCTATTTTTGTGTGACTGTGCGCAGTGATCTACATCTACCTAATAAATAAAAACAAAAACAACATACTTAATGTGCTTGGGGTAACTTGGTCCCAGCCGTGTCCAGATGGCCCAATTAACTGGCCCACTTACCTCAT
The DNA here is from genome assembly GCA_963583905.1 of Stenurella melanura. Lineage (NCBI taxonomy): Eukaryota > Metazoa > Arthropoda > Insecta > Coleoptera > Cerambycidae > Stenurella > Stenurella melanura. Next base: position 205,116,010 of record OY757309.1, read on the forward strand.
TTTTGAAAAATTGTGGGGGTAACTGGGCCACCCACTCAAGCTTATGACCTAACGCAGAATACATGCTTGCAATAACATTTTAGGGATATATCATGCTTCTAATTTATGCTAAATACCTGTAGATGTCAAAACAGGCCAAGACAGGCCTTACCTTCTAATACATACATCACATACCAAGTTTCTGATGGACTCCCAATAGTTTGAATTACTTATTTAATATTAATAAGGTCAAAATATAATCTTGTTATAATACCTACGTGTACCAGATTTCAAGTGAAGATCTTTATTTTATTTTGTTAACTACTTATTTTTGGAACTGAAGTGTAGTGTTTCTTCTGTCAGTTGCTTTTATTTTTCATAACCTCATAAGCAAACTGAGATTCAACCATGTGTTGGTTTCTTCACAATTTTATCATGAACAGTTTATTCTTTTGTTCATTGGGATATGAGCTATAGAACTAGAAATATTTAAGAAAAACTGAGAAAGGACACAAGCTTGAACATTCCTTTATTTAAATCAAGTTCTTTCGAAACTAAGGATTAATAAAAAACTTTTAGCTATACTTCTTGTAATGTTTACAAGTTCCAGCAAGAATATTGCTATAGTAGGCCTATTCCTTTTTCGGTCATTTAGACCCTTGATTCTGCTATTTGGGTAAATTATTATTTCCTACTTATCCACAATGGGGTGTTTGCATGGTGTTGAGATAAATGCACATATCAAAAGATCGTGAAAAATAAAGTGACCTGTATTTTTTTATTTTTTCAATAAATCAGTATTTCGTTCATTAATAACGTAAACTTAAAAATAGTGGGAGTATCGTGACGTACGAAAATTTATGTCTGTTTACGTCTGTTATTTAATAGAACATGTATATTTTTAAACATTAATTCGGTCGTCTTCTTCTTCTTATATTATCCAGAGATATTACCAAACGCCAAACGTCATAATTCATAAATATAAAACGGCAATTTGTGAATGTTGTGATTGATTGTTTATTTTTGTATTTTTATCGGTCTAGTTTATTCTCGAGATATTTCAAGAATAAAGCAAATAAATTTGTTGCATACCGTTTTTCGTAAATATATTCAGATCTTAACATGTTGCTTTTTTAAGAACTGCATTGTATAGTTCTCTACATAAATTTAAGGTACATAAAAACTATCGGTGCCTTTGAATTTGCGGTAAAGATCAAAGACCCCCACGTTTTTTATTTGCTTAAATAAATGTAAAGAACTACACCAGCTCCTTTTTGCATGAACGCATCAGTGAATTCACCAGACAAAATATTTTTAACTATCCGTAGAGACTTTAAACGCAGAACCGATTGGTTTACTGCTGTAACAAATAATACAGATATTAATTTAGAGTGGTCAGAAGCAGCGCAGTATTACTTATCAGTAGAGTCTAGAGCCTGCTAAGATGCATTTTATAGGAGAAGGGGTCGACTAAAGGGTATACAAAGACAAAAAACAGATTCTTATGTAAAATTTTCTGCTGGTTTCGAATTTCGAGTTTGCCAGTTAATTCGGAATTGCGAGATTGGAGAAAAAAACATATTTTTGTCAACAATCGGAAAAGCATGAAAATGTGTATTTTCGCATTTCTCACTCAGTATCTCGAGCCTTGTGAGAGATATTGATCTCAAATTTTATAAACATATTTCTCTGATATTGTTCTTGATTTATGTATGATTCCTTTATCGTGACATCTTCTTTATAAAAAATATATAAACTATTACATGTTATGCAAAAATACGAAAACGCATTGTAAAATACAGTAAGCGAGAAACTTTTTATTATTAAAAATAGAATGATAATATAACGACAAAAAGTGAAGTTTAAAGGTCATGGAAGTTTTTGGAAATATTTCTTTTTGTTGCTGTTTAGTTTAGTCGCAAGTTCGCTTTTGATATTAATGATTTATCTATTAAAATTATGCCTGCTCGAGAGAGATTACACTGCACTGGGTACGGAACATGTGGCTTCTCAAAGAATAGGCGGGTTCGGTCATAAAAGAAAAAAACATTTTTCTTGGCAGATGTGAAGCTAAATAGTCAAAAAAACACGTATGTGCAAAAAAACATGAGAAAAAAAATTGCAGCGCCTGCAATTGCCAAATTAAAGTTCGGTGATAATGGTGGACCCCACAACGGAACTGACGTCAGTGGCCTGATATAAGCTCCGGCTCCACCCTACGCGCACGTATCCCGCATAGCGCAAGCAGCGAATCACTATAATATTTAAGTTTTGTGACATTTCTCGGTGGTGTTTTTTAAAGTCCTAGTCGTACAATGCAACCAGGGTACCAGAAAGCCGATTCCCGAAACACACCACATTTAAATGTGTAGATGGTATTTGATTTTTTGACAAGTAATGCGAACCTAAATCAAGCTCAAAGCAGTGGCGCTAAATACTGTAAGTACCATACTTGTGGCATATTTTTTATTTGCATTGTATTTGTATTTATTATTTAGTGAAGTTTCGGTAAAGTTTAAACAAACTAACATTTGAATACGTATATCTGCTAGACAAGTAACTTTTCACCGTTTGTCTGTAAACTATTTTGTTTCCTGGCAATAAATTATCATTTTATATTTATTTATTTATATCTATTAGAATGGAAATAGGCAGAGGTATAAGCAAGTGGCAAATATACGTCGACGCTTTCACGCTCCGACGTTTAAGAATTATAATTAATATGTATTTATATAAGTTTACCTTGTATTTACTAGATATAAAAATGAAAAATGCCGCATGTACAAAGCAGATTTAATGGAACCGCCGCGCCGGCGTCGCAGGGACATTAATGGGAATTTTTTATGTGACAAGTAAATATGAGGTAAACTATACCGATTTGTGTATATTAAAAACTACTTAATAAAATTTTGAAGATAAACTTATATGAAAAGCATTAATTGCTAACAGTAGGTATATTATATATTATATAGGGTAAGCTTCCAAAGACCTTTGAATAATTGCAAATAAATTTACACTACGTACCTACCCACTTTTTACAGATCAGGAAGAGAAGATTATGGAGACCGCTCAGCGCTGTCGGGCCACTGACGTCACCGCAGTACCTTTATTTTTGGACATTTAATTTTTAAATTTTATATGGTTGTTTTTTTCCATGGTTTCTATCGATTTAAGCAAAAATCGAAAATTACCGAACCCGCCTATTAATTCATCGAAAAGGAACACACATTATTTGGTATCATTTCAATTAATTATTAATTATGAGACACACATTAAAAATATTAAATTCAAATATTTTATTTAGATTCGATACATTTGTATACAAACACAAGAATTAAAGAATTATAAAAATGAATACGCGGTTCTGTTACACCTCTCATTTCAGGAGCTAAAAAATCCATGAATCATATCCACTGAAACTGATGGCAAGTTGTTAGAATATGCTTTTTCATAGCCACCCATTTTTAACTATTGTATTAGCACAAACAAGAACGCAAAACCGAACGATAAATCTCAAACTCTACTTGTTTACTATATTATTATAACCTCAAAACATGACTTATTTCCTGTGTAATATTGGAAGAACGAGAAGACGCAATTTTTCTTGATCGACAGATAAGATTTCTGCATTACTGAGGTACTAGTTCCAAAATTCAACACATATGCTTAACATTCTCCTACGTCACAAGATTATTTGTTTAAATTTAATTTCCAAAAATGAACTTATCGGGCGTAAAAGAAAAACTGAAACCACGCAACACCCATTAACTTTTACTGAAGAATATAATGTGCCTATTAAAAATATACTTTTTTTAAATGCAAACACCCCATTGTTAAACTCTATAAGATTCAAATAATATCGTTATGAATAAGTTTTGATGAAAAACTAATTATTGTACCTTTTATGGAAAATATTCTAAATCTGATCTGAAAGAGCAATGTGCCCTTTGAAAATATATGGCTAACAGTCTTTCTATTATTATTCTGATCCTATTTCTCTTTTGTATGAACTTCTATTGTGTAGCTTTAGACAGAGTAAAACTAGCTATTCAAAGTACAACGTTTATTTTTCTACAGCAGATATTCTGAGCATTTCAATTAACTAAGTCCTTTTTGTTTATTTAGTATGTTACAACGGACGATAAACGCTATCTATTTAAATCTACTAAATGTTAGTGATACATTTAATTAATCGTTATCCATGTAACGTCACACTGAAGTAAAAAAAAGATTCGAAAAGTTAATTGCCTAAATTAACAGCAATTATGTTTTTAAGAATGTCCTGGATGCATTACATTTATTTATTCTTTTATTCCTGGTATTTCCTCGAAATAATGAGTTCATGACATAAATATACCGATTAATTATAAACAATTAGCAACATAAACAAATTTGAAGGTGTAAAATAACAAGTCAGTGGCTGCTCTGTTTCATGGTAACAAACGGATAAAAATATTTTAAATTTAATTATTACATGTAGGTTGATATTTATAACCGTTGATTTGTATCTTTCTTTCAGATGTAAGATAATAAACTACATACTTTTCAAATGATTATGTTTCCATAAATGAGTCGTAATTCATATACGTATAAGGTAAGTATATTATTTCTAACCGACTTTAAAAAATTTTTTGAAGGGGGAGGTTCTCAGTTCGACCCGCATGTATGTCTTGTATGATTACTCTGGAATACCTTAGGGCAATTCTATGTAAATCTCTTGTAAACTATCAAATATTGCTCGGCGGTGGTTCCATATTAGTTTCATCAAGCTGTGTCTAGTATAAAGTGAGCAAATAACGGAGAAGGTTCTTTATATTCGAGAAATTGGAGAATGCGCCAGGGATAAAATTGTGTTAAAATTGGTAGTGGAGCATTTTTCTTCTTGGAGTAGCTACCGCTAAATTCGATGTGAACAGTAAAAAGTTTAAAATTACATAACTGGCAAATTTATATATGAAATTACTAGAAACGGCGAAAAGAAATTTTCGAAACAAATTTAACCATATTTAAAAAACTGTCACCAAAAATTATAAAATGAAATTTCATTGTTTTTCGATTAAGTGAACTTTATTACCTCATATATATGTTGAAGTCGGTATAAAAATGAACCAATAATAATAGACCTATTTTAACCGACCTCTATATCGATATTAGATAATACATTACTAATAATTAAGTTTTATTTTATCAAGGTTCGTCTGTAAATAACACCAAGGGCACTGCTCTCTCTCTTTGTCCTGATTCACTCTGTCCATTTTACTACTCGTGTATCACCGATCATCTGATACAGGTCTAAGTATCGGCGAGTGTAAATGGTCCACAGGTCTACTGTATTTACTCGTAAACGATATACCTTCCGTGAACCAGTACCTCCCGATAGAACATACTGTAACCCATCGTTTCAGGTTCCTTGTCGTATCACCTGCAGTTTAGGTTACCGTTGAATTTTCTGATAATTCGCATGTACTCTATAAAAGGACAGTGTCTTGTTAGCATAGAAGTCCTGTTGTAATTCTCAAGTGTATCCTTTACTTCTTTAATTTATTCTGGGTATGGTCCTTTGATGAGTGTTTTCCCATGTCGATTTCCTGTAACGTTCGTCCTTCTATCCAAGATTTTAGTAATGAACAGCACGGGTTCTGGGCCAAAGAATATTACGGTGTTACTACGTAGGAACTTAGATTATTTGAGTTTTGCAGCCTGTATACTCTCATTCTGGTCTACCCCGGGATCACTATTTTAAGTGGGAGGGAGTTTAATAGGATCTCTCTACATGGCTACTGTGGAGGTGCTTCTGATTTGCTTAGGCTTACTCTAAAGCATAAAAATTCGAGATAATGGAAAAGTTCACGAAATTTTATTATTATTGGTTTATCCAAAACTTGTTTATGCCCTTATATGATCGAGTGAAGTCTTTACTTTTCCATACTCCTTCCTCCATTATTCAACCATCTCCCACACCATCCCTCAATCTCCCCCATCATCTTACAATATTCTTCACATTCCTGCTAACTATCCCTGCTTTTCCACCACCTGATTCCACACTCCTTAGTTTTCCTCCATACTCATACCTCCCACATCACTCTCTGTAACTCCCACCATCTGCCCACATTCCCACTATCATCCTTTACCTTACCACAATCTTTTCTCTTGTCTTATTCTTCATAACATCTTGCTAGATCTTTTGTGCGTTATTTTAGTTAACCTCCGTTTGCTGTATACCATGCCTGACGACATCATGTCATTTGTCGCTGTTGCCCATTAGGCACAGCCTCACAAAAGCTCTTTCTCATCGTTGGTAACATCTGCAGGTTCCCGGTGATAGCTAGCCACTGCTGTTGCCTGAAGATGGCAAATGAGATTCGGGACTACTGAATTCTCTCGCAGATAAAAAAGTCGCAGGGAATCGTTGTATTGTCTGTGTATTTATGAGCCCTTGGACAGTGGTAAACTCTGCCAGAACATAAATCTAAACAAGACGTCCACAAATATATCTTACACGATTCAACTGATGATATTAATTTCTCTTTATATAACATGTAAATATGTAGGCTTTGTGCTTCTCGTTCTGGTCTAAAAATTTAATTGGAGTGTCGTATTAATGTTAAGACACGCATTGAATATAAAACACTCTGTGGCTTATATGAAACGATGAACTCTGTCCTATATTAAAACGTATATTATTGCATAAGATTTGTTGCAGTTTCGCTGAAACGGCAGATTCATTCAGATTGCGCATCATATACCCTAGTTTTGTAAAGCGGAGCGAAATTTTACGTGTCATTCATATAGAACAACTGAATAACTGTGACATTTTTAATTCCTTTTTTCGTGCATTTTCCTGCATCCCTGAAATTATTCTTTGAGGTGAGCTAAAATTTTAATCTTCATAATTAAACATGACATTTTTTAATGCAGCAAATATTGATAATAGAGTAGTACAGAGATGTAAAATTCTCTTAATTAAAACTCAGTAATGAATACATTTAAACCGCTGAAATGTTTCAATGTACAGAAAGTGCTGACAATAGTATAGCGAATTATTTAACTGTTTGTAACTTTTTACTTTTTACCGGTGCTAATGATAATGAATTCAAACAAAACAGCTCTTCTGCAATGAAAGCAAACGCTTTTTACGTTAAAGGGGAGGGATAAAGTATTTAAATTACCATGTACGTATATGTTAACTGGCAAAGAAATATTTAAATACAAATTATTTCTTTGTATTATCTTAAAATTTCAAAATTTTTTTTAACTTGTTATATTGTAAACATTTTAATTCCTCGTATACAAAAGTTACACAGCATTTCTTACATATAATACAAACAAGAATAAAAACAAGATAACCATTATACTCCTCACCAATTTACTGCATTTTTTATATAATTGTTGAACATTCTATAGGATACTCTTCCCAGTTATTTTTGCAAATAATATTGGTCTTAGATATTTTTTGTTTAATTACAAAACAAAAAACAGGTTTAAATAATTAATAACTTTTTATTTTTGTTCAAAATAATCAGCCCTCTTGAGAAATGCTATCAAAATAATTAATACATTGGGTTGATTCTACGGTTGGTTCCTTGTGAAACATTCTTCAATAATTTAAATATACAGGAAATTATGCTTTTTAATGTTTCAAAAAGTTTTATTAAAACTCTACACGTGTTTCGGCTTATTAGGTCTTTATCAAGAGTACAAGATATTAATATCTTGTATTCTTGATAAAGGCCTAATAAGCCGAAACACGTGTAGAGTTTTAATAAAACTTTTTGAAACATTAAAAAGCATTATTTCCTGTATATATAAATCAAAATAATTAAGATATTGACTGTGCTATTTATAAAACAAGCTAACCATTATATTCTTCGCAATATTTATAGAATATTCTCCTCATTTTTATCGTAAATAAGATTTTCCATCCAAGTCTCTTGAAAGAAAAACATCTTGACTATAAGTGCACTCTAGTTTGTGGAAATAATTGGTCATAGAATTTTAATAATACTTGAAGCAGATGTCATAAAAAAATTTGAGACGTTGGTTATTAGCATATGCGCCAAAACTGAAGTTTCCAGAATCTTATTAGCCTGCTCTACTCATTTTCCCCAGTTTACACCCCAACTCCAACCACCCCTACAACGGAATCATCTTAATCAGATTATTATAATACATACGTATACCAAATGTCAAGTGAATATCTCATTTATTTTATCGACCCCTTTAATAATGTAGTGGAGGTGGTTGGGGGTTGGAAACATTTTATAAAGAAATTTGAGACCCTGGCTCCTAGTATATACACCAAACCTCAAGTTTCTGTACTCTTACCGGCTTGCTTTACTCATTTTCCCCTATTTACCTCTATTTATCCCCCTTCAACGAAATCAGCTCAAAACATAATCTAGTTCCAGATGTCGTTATAATACATACGTGTACCAAACACGTGAATATCTCAATTTAACTTTATCAGTCCCTTTAACATTGGAGTGGGGGGAGCGGAGGGGTTAAGAATGTTAAAAAAACTCGCTTTAGTACTCTTACCAACTTGCTTTACTTACTTTCCCCTATTTACCCCCAAACCCTTCACCGGTATCATTACAAAATATAATCTAATTACAGATGTGGTTATAATACATGCATGTACCAAATTTCAAGTGAATATCTCAATTTTATTTTATCCCCTATAGTAATCGAGTGGAGGGTGGTGGAGGGTAGGCCTTCACTTCTAGTATATACTCGAAATCCTATATTTTTGTGCTCTTGCCAGCATACTTTACTTATTTTTCCCTCTTTACCCCTATGTAACGCCTAACCCTTCAACGGAATCATCTAAAAATATAACCCAGTTTCAGATGTCATTATAATACATAGGTGTACCAAATTTCAAGTAAATATCTTAATTTTATTTTATCAACCCCAGTTATTACCCCCCCCCCCCCCAACCTCCGCGTGGTAAGGGGGATGGAACATATTATAAAAAATCTAGGGCTTTCGCTTCTAGCATATACACCGAATCTCAAGTTGCTGTACTCTTTCCAGCTTGTTTTACTCATTTCTCCTTATTTACCACTATTTGCCCCCAAACCCTTCACCGGATATATAATTTCAAGTCAATATCTTAAACCGTTCCAGAGAAAACGTGCAGACAAAAAAGTTACAAACAGACAGACATTTTTTTTCGCTCAACTTTAAAGTCTCGACGTTTTATGACATTGTAAACCTATTTCATTAAAAAAAGTATTTAATAATTTTTTAAAGATTACTAACTTCCAATCCACTACGTGGATGTGGAAGTAATATATACAACCGACAATTTCATATTCTTGTTATTTCTTATTTTATTCTTATTATTTTCTCTAACCGATCATGTCCTCAAAGATATTTGAGTTTTTTTTGAGTTAACCCTTCCTATTAACCTAATAATTCGACCAGAAATAAATTATCGGCAAACCATATTACACCACTAAGTAGGTCTCGTAAGAGTTCCTTAAAAATATCCACTAGGGATTGTATTACCAAGAACATGAAATGTGAAATCTCTTTTAGACCTAAGTACCTCTTGATGTTCTAGAAATTGGTACTTAAAAAGCATAGTCAGAGGAGAAGCCCTCTTAAAGAATACAAGATTACTTGGATTTCACATTCTGCGTCACGTCAGCTATTTATTGCCTTATTATAAGAATTTCATTATATTTTTTAGAATTCGATTAATATTTCAGATATATATTACTTTGACAAATTCGATTACGACATAAGAAGGAACCTTCTATTTTTAATAATACATAATGGAATATTAGGACGCATATTATACTGAAATAGAATAATATTCAAACATTATGAGATAAAATAATGAATATACAGGTTGACTCACTTCTAGTGGAACCAACGAAAACAGTTAGTGGAGAATCTAAAAGTAATAATATTTTGTTGTGTCAACATATACGGGGTGATTCTTTTAAAGCAGCCATTAGAATATATCCAACTTGCAAATGAGATAGACATTTGACATGTGATGCCCTGCCAGAGTCGACTATTGAGTCCTAAAATAATAATTTCAAAATGACAGCCCTTCCGGAAATACCAGAAGTTTATGCCCTCTTTGTTTTTTAAATGGGCACACCCAACTTTTCCACACCTTTTTGAATTCAGCATTAAATTCTGAGTATAAAGCGTTCAGGGTTGTCGGTACTTATCTGTAATAGTATTTGACACGTCCCTACTTTTCTCTTAAGTTTTAGATTAGAGACACAAGGCTTCATTAAAAAATGGATATCTTTGAAACCGTTCAGGCTAAGTAAATAAGTTTTTTTTTAATCGATTCCATAAGGTTCAAGGAATCATTTAAGTTGCCATGATATGAACAACGATGTTTCCAGTGAGTACTACAATTTTTTGAAAATGACAATTAAAAAATGTCAAAACCTCCATTTTTCCAAATGGCATGTGCCAAATTTTATTATGGTAATCGATGTAGAATTAAATTTAAGATGGACTTATATCAGCATGTCGTATACCTAACACATGTACTTTTTTAATTATTCACAGTTCTTCGTTGAAAATTATAATTTGTCCAAAAGTAACATAGAAGCCTATGTAACAATTGAAACAATAAAACAAAAAATTACAACTAAACTTAGGTAAGTGTTTATTACATCATACTATGTAGGTATCTACCTATTTAATTCAATTTTAGAAATACTTAATCTAGCATAAAATAGCAATTACATGACTACAAACTACGTAATACAGAAGATGCTCGATGTGTGCACCGTTTTGATTTAAACACTCAATCCGACGTTGGACGACTGCGGTAGCATTTCTGATTTTATTTCCATCAATCTCATCCATGGCTTGTGTTATTTTTAATCTCAAGTCTTCCGTAAACGCGGATGCAGTTTGATAAATCAGATCCTTAACTCGCCGCCACAAATAAAAACTAATTGTGTCAGATCCGATGATCTAGAGGGCAAAAGAAATTGACCTCTGTTGCCATTCTCTCATTCTTAAATCTACAGCATTTGTTGAATGTGCTGGTGTGTCATCCATTTCATACCATGAATGGACGGCATGCCGCAATGGAAGATTATCGCCATAATCTTGAACTGATAATCTCTAAATAATTGTCCCCACAAAAATTTTGATCATAATGTACCAATGTAACCAATGATCCGATTTTCAACTTCAAAGATTAGGTGGTTATTAGAGCCTGCCCAAAAATGTCGATTTCTTCTGTTGAAAACTCCCACATGTTAAAATTGAATTAGGTAGGTAGATAGATATCTACATAATATAACATGTACCTAAGTTTTGTTTAATTATTTGAAATGAATGAAATTTTCCATAGACCTGAAATTTGATACATGCCATTTGAAATAATGGAGTTCTTGACACTTTAATTGTCATTTTCAAAAAATCGCAGAAATTGTCCTTAAATGAACTTTGAGGAATCGATTGAAAAAAAATTATTTAGCTGGCCTGAATGGTTTAAGAGATAATACTTGTTTAATGGACCCTTGCGTTTCTAAAACGTAAGAGAAAAATTGACATATGTCAAAAATCATTACAGATAAGTACTGACATTGCACTCAGAATTTAATGCCAAATTTTAAAAAAATATAAAAATTGGGTGTGTCCATTTAAAAAAACAAAAATGGCATCAACTTCCGATATTTTCAAAAGTGGCGCCATTTTTAAATTATTGTTTTTGGACTCGAAATGGTCGACTATGGTAGGATACCAAATCTCAAATGTTTATCTCATTTGCAAGTAGGAAATATTCTAATGGGCGCCTTAAAAGGATCACCTTATATACTTTGAGATGAAACTTGTTAATTTTCCAAGCAGGAAAGATATCTTAATTAAAAATAATGGCATATGATGATTTTGTATAGATCTACATTCATTTTTGTGTTTTATGATATTGATATTCAATTTAATTCAGTTCAATGAAACATTAATAATTGATATTATTACAATGTATTTCCGAAAGCCATCCGGAGCCAGACGGACATCCACAGTTTCGGGGCAGTTGAAGAGCTATACGGTACGAAACCAGATGAACTTAGGTGGACGTCGGATGAAGAATTAAAAAATATTGTAACGTTTGAATATAGAAAAGAAATAATAAAACTTATGCTAGTAAATGACGGCGGCGTATACTGTAGACAAATTTAGTATGCAGATACAAAAAAGAGACTAAATCAAAAGACCTGCTTCAAAGAACTAGGAATGTCAACTCGCTCTATTTGTGATTCAAAATAACATGATTTTTTAAAAGAATAGGATGACAAGAAAATATAATAGAATCGCAGCAGGATGGAAATAAAATAAAGTCACGAATATTATCGTTGATATATAGTAGAAGGGGACAGGGTGTTACTACAGAGGTTTCCTGGAGATGAGCAGTACTTGGGATGGCACGGTATGTTTTAAGAGAAAAAGCATTATGCTCTATGATCTGAGATATGCCGTCTATTAGAGGACTATGATTCAGTTTAAAGGTGTAAAATTTTTGATTTTGTAGAACGTAGTCCACTACTGGAGTTATGTCATAGAAACGTGCATAAAGATTTCTTCAGGAGGTGTGATTTCAATTTGCGTATGAATTATAAGGAGATTTGGAACAAAATATTAGTTTTTATAGGATTTTGCAAAAAGCAGAAAAAAAACTGTGAGAACTAAAAAAACTACATGTAGAATTATTGATTTACAATCTTCCCATTCTTTGGATAACCCGAATTCTGGTTATACTGGCAATTAAAATCTTAAAATGAATCTCTCTTTCTTATTTGACAATTCTCACTGTGACACTAGTTTCCACATAGTCCCCTACGGCTATGCAGAGTAAACCAGTATCCACATAACACCCTACGGTCATGAAGATTCATTTAAAAATGAAAACAAAGGCCTAAAATGAATTTATTTACATACCTCGTCTTTTGGAAAATTTTTCATTCAAATGGATTACATTTTCATGAAATCTATCATTCTGTTTCTTGGAAATGCTTACCCTTTGAAACTGATGCAAAAACTAAGACAATTACCAAATTTTTTGACATTGACTGAATGACAAAACAGATTTTCACCTACGTATTACCTAACTAGTAATGTAGCCTATATACTCTATACATGTTTAAAAGTGAATTCACTTTTAAGATATTAGTTTATTCCGTCGAGGAGTTGGGGGTAAATTCGGGTAAATACGGAAAATAGGGGTAAATTAGTAAAGTAATAGTAAGAACGCAAAAACTTGAGATTCATTTTATATATTAGGTTCAGGTCTCATATTTTTATATGACATCAATTATGAATTAATTTACTTTAGTTTGAAATTGATTTTCGAGAATTGGCGTTCTAAAATAGTAAGAGGTGCAAAGCAGAAAGCAAACGTTGATTTAGACGCGGATGGTATCTCAGTCGTTAGCATCCAGCTTACTCTCTGGGGAGCCTAGAGAGATGGTTTCGAGATGTATCACCTGCAAATTAATTTTTAGTTACACATTAGGACTAATTCGAATTCTATTACAAAGTGTAGTGTCCCGCTTCCTCTCTCAGACAAATTTAGGTCTTTCAAATTTAAGAGGGCCATTGAAATTATTTGTAATGCGGTTATCAAAACATTTTCAAACTGTGTATTACACACACGGGTAAAAAAGTTGCATACTTCCTCTTCGATTAGATACCCGTGCTTAAGATAAGCAATGGCAGCTACTATTTCCTTTATTTTCTGTCTGTCTGGATCTTGAGTCGCATGCAAAAGCTCCACCGCTCTGGGACCCGTCCACTATCTGAGCTTAAGCAATCACGATAGCTTTTTGCAACCAAAGTTTCCCTCCCATCTTTCCATTTAAAATTAATCTAAGCAGATCATATTTAGTACTTCGCGTCATGTGTCCTAGATACTCCAGTTTTCTTCTTTTCATGTTTGAGATAAGTTTTCTTCCATCAGCAATTTCTTGAAATACTTGCTTGTTCTGCATTAATCTTGTCCATAGTATTCAAGGGCCTCAATTCAATTCATAACGTCCGTTTTCAGGATGCATGTATCACACCCATATTGCAATACTGACCAGACATATCACACACTACTAGTAGTATAGCAAGCGGGGTTCTGTGACACTTTTTGCTCGATGGCATGTATCCATCCACATCTTATAATTCTTGTAGTTCTTGTACAAGAAGCTCAAGAAAAATTGCAAGAAGACGTCTACAATGACCAGGGGGGCTGTAGAAGAAGTAATCAACAATAACCAGAAGGAATAGTAAGATTTCTTCCGGAGGATGTCGAAGAAATAATTATCAATAACCAGAAGGTATAGTTCTGGTACAAGAAGCTCATAAAAAGAAGTGGCGGACAATGGCCAGAGGATGGAGACGAAATAATTGTTAATGACCAGTGGGTATAGTAAAAGTTCTTGTAAAAAGAACCGGAGATTAATGTCATACATATATTATAAAAAATGTATTTATTCCTAATCATGTGCAATAATAATAAACTTTGTTCTGGTATTTATTAAAAAGTAGTTTATCAGTATTTGGTTGCGACGTGCATAGGCTTATTACATGCGGGCTAAATTCCTCTGATAGAAAGTGCGTGTGTGACCCCTATTATGTTTGAATAATTAACGAGTTAAAATCAATTTGCACTAATTCCTTACCTTACCTAAATGTCTTTGATTAGGAGTACTGCAAAACCGGGTAATTATTATTCGCAATACACATCTTTGAAAATATTTTAATTATGAATATAAATTAACGATATATGGAATATATTAAACGTATGCATTAGAAAAGAGAAACTATAATACTAATTATCAAGTGTGGAATACTGTACATGTACGGTTAAAAGCAATACAATCTTATAAAAGAAATATTTGAATGATAAAATAAATTAACTGGCTAATTGGTTTACGTCTAGTTATTATATATATACGACTGCAGCTTTAGTTTTAATAATAAACAACGAAAACAACAACAACAACAACTAAACTATAGTCATGTCCGCCGCAACCAACCTATTAGGTAAGTGTTACAAATAAGAATTTTATGTTTAAGACAACAGCTCAGCTGACCTTAGATAAAAATTTCATATTGTATTTTTTATTAATATTTCAGTTATCGAAGCTTCTCCTGTTAGCATATCAAGTAAGTTTATTAATTTTACCTCGTTTCAAGTTTTTTCAGTAATGCTTGTTTTTAGCCACTATGGACATTGCGAAGTTTATTTGGGATGTTGCAGGAGATTTTTTTCCAGCTGTTAGAGTATGTATAGAAACACTTTACAAAACATATGCTTGAAGAACTTTGTCTGATATATTCTATGCGTTTATTTTTAGTTTACCTACATATGCACAGACAACAACATACCACCTGAGGGGAGCGTGACGATTTGGGATGATGAATTATATGAAAAGCACGTTGTTGCTTTCGCCTTGGAAACAGAGCGAATCATTTTTATCTGTATAAGGGACTAATTAAATTTCATCCGTCGATATTGGTATGTACACATTTTTTCTTATTTAGAAACCGTTAAAAAAATTAAGTGAATTAAAGTTAATAAGTGGGGATAGTTTTGGTAATTCAAAAATAAAACAGCTATAGTCAAAACATATTTCGACAGAAACAGAAAGTAAAATATTTTTCGAGGACATTTTGATTTATATCTCTAAAAAAAAAAAACACACACTCTGTATGTAATTATGTAAATAAAGTTTTATTTTAATTGACATTACAGGCATTTGTGATCTTATCAATATCAGTAAGAATTGTGTTCTTATTAAATTCTAAATGTTCCAGTAAACAATAAGTTTGCTCACATTTGTTTAAATTACATAGGTCTTTTAATTTATCAATATATGTTTCCTTATTACAATTATCAAAATTACTAATATACAGTATGGTGTTATTATAAAAGTTTTTAAAATCTAAATACCGTAAAAATTCTAGTCTATAATTAATTAAATGTTTAATGTTAATAAGTTCTTGAATACACTTATCGTCCATGTGAATAACACAATCACCACTTTTCAATAACATCAGGTGTTGATCCATAAGCAGTTGACTAGATATTGTGAAATTATCAAATTCTACAATAGTTTCAACAAATTTCTTTTCTTTATCGTTATCAGGTATAATATCAATATTTGCTACGAAATCATACCAATCCAAATCCATAAGCGAAATTGCACTAATTGAGTTAGTAAATATTACTGACGGTTCGA
Organism: Stenurella melanura; assembly: GCA_963583905.1. Lineage (NCBI taxonomy): Eukaryota > Metazoa > Arthropoda > Insecta > Coleoptera > Cerambycidae > Stenurella > Stenurella melanura. Next base: position 205,132,206 of record OY757309.1, read on the forward strand.
ACCCTCTGGCAGCACTTATTCCCGTTGAGATTTGTAATCCATTTGATAATGAATATTTTACTTCGTTAATTAAGTGTTTCTCCTGTTTAATTTCTTCTTTATACTTTAAAAGAATACTATCTAGGTATTTCCAATAAGGAGATGAACATGATGATGGTGTGGAGAAAAATGATTCATTTTCTATACCAGAGTCCGACATTATGACTGTCTTCGCTGCTACTCAAATAAACACTAAAAAAATATTTCTAGATTTATTAATACTTATGGCAGACGAAGTTGCTATATCATACTATCTCTTTCTTATCAATCCATGAATTATGTGATTTATCTAAACCAAGCCATTTAATTAAAACTTTATTTCCTTTTCTTCTAATCACTTTCTCAACTAAATAAATATCGGGATATTTAACTTTCAGAAGTTCTTGTTCGTAGAAAGCACCACTAATTTCTTCTTTATTTTGATCCTCCAAAATATATGTACTAGGATTACTTAATTTGACTTTTTTTATTTTAAAAATTTCATTTGACCAATTGGGTGTGTATCCTTTTGTAAATACTGAACGATGTTTGCTTACCCGAACGAAATCACCAAGTTTAAACTTCTGAATTGGATCGACTATTTTTAGATGACTATATGCAGAGGCAAGTATCTGTTTTTCTTGCTTTTCTGTTACATCTTTAGGTTTATATCCAGTTGTGCGGTGTTTTGTATCGTTATATTTCGCAACTATATTGGGTAGAATAGTTAACCACTTATAATTCCCCTGTATGCTAAATTGTCTCCACATCATGTTTTTTAATGTTCTATTTACCCTTTCGACGATGCTCGCTTTTAAATTGGAATAAGAGCTGTAGTGGTTAATGTTGAATCGGGATATTAGTTCCTGAAATTTTTTGTTATAAAATTCTTTCCCCATATCTGTTTGAAGATTTTTTGGTGGGTTCTTCACTGCTAACAGAATTTTTTCCATAGCATTCGTAATATCAATTGCCTTTTTACTTTTAACCGGTTCAGCCCAGACAAACTTTGAAAAAGCGTTAATAACCACTAAAATATATTTATAACCTTTGTTGATTTTTTTATAAGGAATCATTTCTACTAAGTCCGCTTGCCATAAGTCATTTAGACCCTTTATTATAACACGCCTTCTTCTAAAATTTCGTCTAGCAGGTTTATGTAGCTCATGCACAATTTCTTCTTTAATACTGCTTATTTTATTCATTGTAAACTGAACATTTCAAAACTAACTCTATAAACATTTTTCCAGCTTTTGATTTATTAGATGTTGCAAACATTAGAGAATCATTTTGTTTCAATTCTCGACCTCCCAAATTTAGAGGGTTTACAGCTTCACCATTTACATGAACTGTCATATCATAGGGATAAAACTGAGATACTCTATCTATAATTGCTGTTTTTAACGGAAATTTATACGTGATCGCCCCATGTTCTAAATTATAGGCATATCCAACAATTGAAGGATCTGTAGAAAAAGAGCTAGTAGCACCATATCCTTTGAATGTTAAAATAGTTTCATAAGATAAATCTAATGTTTCTTGAAGACGATCAAAATAATATTTACTAATATGTCTGCCGAATTTATCCACTGGCATGTTTGAAGTGTTACTAAAGTATATTCTTTAAGCAACATGTACTTATTTAATTATTTTAGCCTCCCTTAGTTCTTCCTCGATAAATAAAATTTCATTGTTATGTCCGGTGTGACCTGCTAATCGAGATGCAACCAAAAGCTTAAGTCTATCAACCAGTTCATTGGGGTCATCATAATAAACATAATCTATAGGTTTATTTGATAAATTTAACATTCCACCTTTAGTTGGTTGTTTAAATGATTGAGTTCTAGTGTATCTTTTAACTGGGGGCGGAGGTTTATTAAATGACCCACTTCTTGTCGATTTGATAGTTTCTGATTTTAAAAGACCTTTTTTAATTAAATACGGCTTGATTATCGTCAGATACTTTTCAGATGTGGTTCCTTGAATTTGTTCATCGGCTTTATAATTTTTACGATAGGTGTTTGTTCGTTTTAATATATCCATATAATGGCCTAATTCAGTTGTATTGTAACCATGTGGGGTTTTCTTAAATAATAATTCATATAACCCGGTGGTTCCAGGATAGGTTATATTGTGTACCTGTACATCCTTTCCTATTATTTTTAATTCTGAATCACCTATTGTAAATTTATCTGTTGAAGGGTCGTGTATTACCCCATGTTTATGATCAAATTCATCTGTAGTATCTCTAATAGAAGCATCTACATAATATCTTGGAAGTGGATCAAATGAATCCAGATATTGCGAATAGCCAGGCATTTTTGATTCATCCAGCAAAATTTGACGACTGCGTTCAACGGTATCGTTAATTTCATCACTACTATTTACATTCTCACTATTTAAAGTGTTATCGTTTAAAAAGTTATCCTGTATGAATGAGACACCCATAGGTCTACTATTAAAAGTGCTATTTGAAAAATTATCTTCCAAAAAAGTAATACCATGAGTTGGAAGATACGCATTATAGGGATTTACATTTGACTTTTTAGGTGTAGAAGAAAGCCTTTTAGAATCTCTATTGGACAGTTCATTCTTAGGGTGAACTTGATCATCATCAGCAAACTCTTTTTTTATCGGTACTTCAGATTTTAAATTTTCTAGAAATTTTTGTAAAGGTTCTGTTATCGGTTTATAGCCCTTCTCCAACTGCAACTGAGATTGAGCTGATTCAGTTTTTAACGCCCGATACTTCCTTCTTACGGCTTGTCTAGTCTTTACTAACTCTTTAGCTAATTTTTTATCCATGTTTTTATGATAACTTTATAAAACAGACTAACTTATTTTAACCATGTATATATTAATATATTTCTCTTTAGTTAAGAAGTATAAAACTATCAAATCCTTTTCTATATCTCCCAGATTTTATATCACAATCTTTGTCTATAACTAAAAATCCATATTTATCAATCCAACAAAGCGAACATATTTCTTGAAATTCTTGAAAGCTCATATCGCTGTTAACATGTCCTTGATATATATGTCGAAGGTTTATATTATCCTGTTTGAATATAATTAGTAGGTTCGAGTTATCTCGAATTAATCTTTTAGGGATAGACGAATATGTCTGACAAAGATAAAAACAATCTGTATTATTATGACGCCCAAAACAGAAATAGTCTCGCATAATGCTTTGATTGCAGCATACAATATCATCAAAAATAACAACTGAATTGGGTCTTATTTCCTTAGGTGGAATGATTTCATCACCGTTCTCATACTCGTAATATTTGATTTCTTTTAGCGGTTTAAATAGAACTCTTAAATATTCATATTTCGGTTGATATAATGACTTGGAGTATATGTATACATTTTCAAATCGTAAACCATTAGGATGTTCTAATAAACTAATTAAAACGTTTGTTTTACCACTTCCTGATCCACCCACCACCAACGCTCGTTTAGAACCACCGCAAAAGAGATTTCCATGTTTCCTAAAAGTAGACACTATTGATTCATCTACATTTTTTATTGGTAAGGAGAATTTTTGCTTTTCTATTCTCATTTCAACTCTATACTTTCTCCTCTGCGACTGTTTACCAATTACAGATGAATATCTATTTAAACCATAATCTTTAGCATACATTTATCAGTTATTAGCTAACTTTGATGGAATATAATGCTACGACACAATAGCTACAAATCTAATCGATGCCAAATTACCAAGAAGAGAGGGTCAGGGTTTTTAAACAAGCTCATAGATAAATTACCAGTAGAATTACATATACCTGGTTATAATTTTTGTGGCCCGGGGACAAAATTGAATAAACGTATTGCTAGAGGTGATACAGGTATAAATCCGTTAGATGAGGCTTGTAAAGAACACGATATTGCATATTCAAAGTTTAAGGATACAGAAAGCCGAAATATAGCAGACAGAATATTGGCAAATAAGGCATCAGATAGGTTTAAATCTTCAGACGCAAGTATTGGGGAAAAATTAGCAGCGTTAGGTGTCAGTGGAGTTATGAGTACAAAAAGCAAGTTAGGTATGGGTTTACACAGTCGTCGTCGTCGTCGCTGCACCCGTATAGGTAAAGGAATGAATTTTAATGAAGCTGTAAGAAGAGCTCGTAAAGGTATTATAGGAACGAATTCATCAAATTTACACAATATATCAAAAATCGCTCTTTCCTCGATAAGGAAAGCCAAGAAGAAGGTAGCTGAACCAAAAAAGAGAATTTTACCCATTCCGAAAAGTGGTGGATTTTTACCATTAATACCTCTCTTTGCGGCGTTAGGAGCATTAGGTAGTATAGGAGGAGGGGCTGCTGGAATAGCAAAAGCTGTAAATGATGCCAAGGCAGCGAAACAACAATTAGAAGAACAAAAGAGACATAATCTGGCTATGGAAGGAAAAGCAATAGGAAATGGATTGTACTTGAAACCATATAAACGAGGTTTTGGTCTATATCTCGCTCCATATAAAAAAAACTTCCAATAAAGCTACCTCGCCGAGCATTATCAAATTTAGATTTGATAAAATATGCAAAAGTTTTGAAATTGAAAAATTTTAGAGGCGTTTTTATGCGAAATAATTTACCAAAGAAGATCAATAAATATGAATGTGGTATTGTGAATCTCGATGATAAGGATCATGACGGTTCTCATTGGACCGCTTACAGTAAATCTTCAACTGATATAATATATTTTGATAGTTATGGAAATCTAAGACCACCCCTAGAATTAATTTCATATTTTTCCAGTGATGGTAGCAATAATAATGTTAGATATAATTATGCACAATTACAAACATTTAATTCAACAAATTGTGGGCATCTTTGTTTAAAATTTCTATATAATAATTGTAAATAAATAATTTCTCTTATTTTAAATGTGTTGGTTTGAAGAAGAAGACATGTCCTTTACTCTAGCCCTAACCGGAAATCAATCAACTTTAAGTGCAAACTTCAACCCGCCTATATATTTAGAAGATAACGTAGATTATGCTATAGGTATTACAAATTTTGAAACATTTAATGTAATACCTAATATAGACGAAAAGAATAACAAATTTTATTATGGCAGTAATAATCGATATGTGGAAATTCCCACGGGTTCATACGAAATTACAGATATAGCTGACTATTTACAAACTCAACTTCGCGTAGAAGGTGTATCTATAAATATTAAAGCTAATAATAATACGTTAAGATCTGTGGTTAAGTGTTCAGAAAAAATAATTTTTAATGAAAATTCAATAGGCAAATTATTAGGATTTAAAAATCAAGTAATACCAGCAAATACGTCAGTATCTTCAGACTCTCCTGTGGAAATCGTCAAAGTAAACGCACTGTGTATAGATTGTAATATTGCATCTGGATCTTATTTCAATGGAAAACCTGTACATATAATTCATGAGTTTTTTCCTCCAGTAGCACCCGGCTATAAAATAGTGGAATCTCCCCAAAATATTATTTATTTCCCAGTGTGTGTTCGAACTATCACAAATATAACCATTAAAATATTGGATCAAGAAGGAGACCTCGTTAATTTCAGGGGTGAAACCATTACAGTAAGACTTCATATAAAAAAAATAAATTCTTAATCATGGTTATAAGGTATAATAAGATAATTAATGTTGTTTCCAACAAGCCGTTGAGAAAAAAGTGTTATAATAAGAAGAAACAAAAAGTAAACGTTAGTAGTAAAATTACTGCCAAGCAGTTGACACCAGAAAATAGTCTTTTTCTACAATCTCTTGGTTATCAGGTGAATCTATAGCAAAATGAGTATATTAAATGTAACAGAACAGCTTTATGAGGATAATACAATAGTAAGTTCTGAAATACATACATATGAGCCTTACTTACCTACAAAATTAGGTTATAATGATGAAATAGTAATACCTATACAAGAAGTAGATAAATTTACTTTACCATGTGAAAGTTTTTTGTACATTGAGGGGAAGTTAACAAAAAGTGACGGTACCATAAGTGATAAATTAAAATTCATAAACAATGGGATACCCTTTCTCTTTAAGGAAATTCGATATCTATTGAACGGTATAACAGCCGATTCAATACGGGATGTTGGGTTGACTACGACATTAAAGGCATATCTATCATACAATTCTAATGATAGCGTCAGACTCCAAAATGCTGGATGGTTTCCAAAAGCGAAAGAAACAGATAGTGTTTTAGTTGATGGTAAAGGGGGTTTCAATGTTTGTATCCCCCTCAAAATGTTAATGGGGTTTTTTGAAGACTATAAAAAAGTGTTGATTAATGTAAAACAAGAATTAGTTTTACTGCGTAGTAGTGATGATTTAAATGCAGTAATTAGCACTGAAGCCACTGATGTACCAAAAGTAGAGATAAGTAAATTGTCTTGGAATATACCTCACATTTCCGTAGGTATCCCTCAAGAGTTAGCATTAACAAAGCTTATCGATAACAATACTGATATAATATTAGGATTTAGAAGTTGGGAACTTGTGGAATTTCCCGAATTAACAGAAACCGGTAGACATAACTGGCCTGTTAAAACGACCACTAAGCTTGAAACACCTAGACATGTTATCGTAGCCTTTCAAACTTCTCGGAGAAATAATGTCACTAAAAATATGAGTAAATTCGATAGCTGTAGTCTAAGGAATATTAAGGTATTCTTAAATTCTGAGAGATATCCCTATAACGATCTCTATCTGGACTTTAAAGAAAATAAATATGCCTCCTTATATGAGATGTTTGCGAAATTTAGACAGTCATATTATGAACTTGAAAATGAGCCTATATTTACACCTACAGAATTTAAGGATATTGCACCAGTAACTTACATCGATTGCTCTCATCAAAAAGAATCAATTCAATCTGGTCCTATTGTCATGAGGGTGGAATTTGAGTGCAGCGAAAATATCCCCAAAAATACCTCTGCCTATTGTTTAATTTTGCACGATAAACTAATAAGTTACAATCCTTTAACGAAAATAGTTAAACAGCTTTAAAAGCAATGGTTTAATGGATTCATCTTTCAGTATTAATATTATGATAGAGGAAATTGCATCACCATGAATTTGATAATAGATGTACAAGGTTTTAAAATTGAAAATAACACATTTATAGTCAAGGAACTTGCTGCTTACGACGGATATACAATATGTCATCATATTTTTAAACCACCATTCCCTATGAATAAATTACCATCATACTTACGAAAACAAGCTCGATGGCTAATGGAAAATCACCACTGTATCGATTGGAATCACGGATATACACCACTTGATAACTTTGAGAATATTTTTAGAGAACTTGTGGAAAGAGCGGACACTGTTTATGTTAAAGGAAGGGAAAAGGCTGATTTTTTGAGAAAATATTCGTCCAAACTCATAATTGAACTTGAAGAGCGACCAACAATTAAATTATCAAATCCAGTTTGTTTAAATCATAAAAAATCTTTGTGCGTGTGTGCTCTATCTAATGTATTATACCTTTATAAAAACTTAAAAAAAAAAAAAGTTTATTAGGTGTAAAATAAAATATGTATAATATGTATATAATATATTGATTTTTTATTTAGAAATGCTAATATTAATACAGACTTTCCTATTACAAATAATACATATCATAGTAACCTTAAAACACAACTTATACGGTAACTACATGGTATATTGAAGGTTTCAATTTGCTCTGTTTATTTTACATTTTGCTTATACGTTTTAAACATTTTGCTTTTTTGGTATATTCAATGTATGAACATAAACTCAACGTTTTAGGTTGAAAGTAATTAATTGGTATACTACGGTGCAGATATTTTTCATAACGTATTTCAGTTTCAGCATTTGCCAAATCTTGTTTGGTGCGTGGAAATCGAAGAATTCTTAAATTGCCATGTTCATTAATATAAATGGCAACTCTACAGATATTCATGTCGAAACTATTACAAATATTAAAAGCAAAATGTTCAAAGTTACCTTCAATATTTCCTGTGTAAATATGATTAAATATTTGCTCTTCAAATGAAAAATACTTATTTGGATAATTAGTGGTATAGGGTGTGCAATTTAAATTTTCCTCATAAATATCGATATCACCAAAACTGTTTGTTCTGCCATCGATATATGCACAAAATCCACCTGCAAGACAACGTTTTTTATTATTAGTTTTTAGCACTAAAGCTCTAAGGGCACTTTTTAATATTTGTATCTTGACGTCATCATTAATAAAATTAAATGTAAGAGATTCACTTATATAGTCCATATGTTTTAATGAATTGACAGCCATTTCAAAAATTAACCTAGGGGGTATCTAACATAGCTTCATCACAAGTTAAAAAATTTATTTGTGTAGTATGTACACCCAACGACCATTCACAAAAACAAAAATTAATACGACAAAATGGACAGAGAATCGTCCCAGTCGTCTGAACTTGATAAATTGCTTGTAGAGGAATTAACATCGGTATCGGTGTTGTATCCACAAAATTTTGTTTTTTCGTAGCGGTACAAGTGGATGTGTTCACATTCTTCACACTGATAGATTCTATTGTTGTTTGGGATTGATTCATTGTCAAAACGTCTATGGATCACAATATCACCACAACTAACGCTTTTGTAAAAGTCAATATATCTGGCTAGAGCAATGTTTATCAGTTAATCTCCGATAGTCTCGTCAGAGTCGTAATCGGAATCCTCAGGTACCCATGGAAGTCGATATACATTTATAAAATAATTTTTGCAATGACGTGGAATATTGTAGCAATCTATAAGTCGGGTTATATCGTTTTTTGACAATAGTCTAGGACTTTCACAAACACTTTTTAAAGTACACAAATCATCGAAAAGCCTTGGATTACGAAGTAAGTAGTGTCTGTATTTAGCAAGCGAACATGCCTTCTCAGTTAAATTTGTTTTCACCATATTTTAGTATATTAATATCTAAAAAAAAAAAAAAATTGAAAAAAAAAGTTGAATATAAGTAGGTACTTAAAATCTTTGCGATTCAATAAAATCTTCATCGTGTTGGTATGCTGATGGGATAAAATGACTGGAATCCGAACTAGAGCAAGAAGGAGATGGAAGAGCAGAAAGAGCTTTTGGTGACATTCGTTTTCTTTTACGGGTGGGTTCCTGAATTTCTAATCTTTCTCCTCCTCCTTCGATTTGGTCTTGCTCAACAATATCGTTAAGATCAAAATGGTAACGCTTGACGGCCTTTTCGAAAACCATCAACTCTTCATCAGTTTCAAGTTTAGTTCGTATGTACTTTATAGGAAGGTTTCCAAATTTCCTTAAAAGAGTTGACGATTTTGGAGAATATGTCAGTGCGATGAAGATTTTATCATCTTTCTGGACTATTTCCTTCACCCCATACCTAGAATAATAATTAAAAAAATTACTACTTACCAGCTTATAGTTAAACATGAAAAATATTTCCATTAATAAACAAAGAAAAAAAATTACCTAAATATTTGCTTCATAACAACTAAAGCCATTTTCATTGAAAAATTAATTTTGTCTTCTAACATGATAATTAAAGTAGATGGAGTAGTAGCCATTTTGATCGCTTTGCAACTGTATGTGAAAGTTCAGTTGATGTGTTGCCTTTTATACTGCTTGGGTTATAATGTTTTCATAATAAAAATAAATTTACATGAATATGCACTTTACCGATAAGTAAAGTATGCAAATTGTATACCTACTTATTATTCAATAATTATAATAAACACAAACACTACACTATCAGTACATTCGTTATTTGTTCTCACAACAAGTCGTTTGAATTGTTCTTGGTGAGTTTAGTATTTCTCTCTAATAAATCTAAAAATTATTTTATTATTATTTGTTGCAGTAATATGAGTGCTCAGTCTGTGGATGGTATTATTTGTGGCATGATTAAGAAATTTGAGAAGGTCTGTATGATAGTTAAGACAAAAGAGGAGTATTCAAAGTGGATTCAAATTTTAAAAAAAACCATTTCTTTAGTTAATAAATGCATTCAAAATAAATTAGATTGTGTTAAAAACTTTTCCAAAATTGAATCAGGTTTATGTTTGTTGAAATTTTACAAAAGAAATTTAGAAAACTTAAGAATATTACATTTTAGTAAATCGAAAAGAAAATTTACAAAAAATTTGGTTTGGCAAGATGGCGACTCATGTTTTAGAGGAAGATTGAGAACAGGTGTAATAACAAACCTTAATATAAAAGATCCAAAAATATTTTTGGAAAAGGCATTTAAAAGTTTTTCAATCAAAATCAATAGCGAATTAAAAAAGTCGTTACTAAAGGTTAACGTAACATTTTTTGGAAATTTTATAAAACCGCAAAATGGAGAAACAGACATAAAACACTTTTCAACAAAAAATTACATAATTGACAGAAATACTAACTTAAAAGCTTGGTATGTAGAACATGTAAAAGATAAAATTTTATCAAAATTAGAAGATTTTCAAGAACGCAACAGTGGATGGGCCTTGTATGAAATTTTACATTTAAAAGTAAATATTAATAATTATACACCTATAAATTGTGGTATATCGACTTATATCGATTTACCACCTTTTGTAAAGAAAACTAAAAGTGTAATTAATATAAAAAATAATGATGAATACTGCTTCTTATATTCGATTGTGTGTGCTTTAAATCCAGTTAATAATAATGAAAAAAATGTTCGACGTATTTCTAGTTATCCACACTTTAGTGAAGTACTAAAATATGACGGCATCAATTTTCCTATTTGTCTAAAAGATATTCCGAAATTTGAAGAACTAAATCAAATGTCAATTAATGTGTTTACAATCGATAAAAAAGAAGTGCTACCATTAAGTCTGAGTAAAAATACTTCTAAGCCTCGTATAAATTTACTTATGCTCCCATGTAATTATTATGATTCCGATAGTGACAATGATAATGATCTTGAAGAAATGGATTTGGACATGTATGATAATGGTAATGAAAGACTATATCATTTTGCTCTCATTAAAGACTTATCGCGTTTAATAAATAAACAAGTTGGAAATGTTAAAAATAGAAAGTATTTTTGTGAAAGATGTTTAAATCATTTTATAACAAAAAATGGTTTAGATAAACATTTGATAGATTGTAAAAATTTAAATAAATCAAAAATAACTCTACCTTCAGAAAATGAAAAATTATTGAAATTTTCCAATTTCAAAAACAAAGAAAAAGTACCCTTTGTTATTTACGCTGATATTGAAAGTATTTTGGAAAAATATCAAGATTTGAAAATGACCGATCGAACAAAAAAATATCAAAAACATGAGGCTTTTAGCATTGCTTATTACCTTAAATGTTCTTATAATGATTCGCTTTCAACGTTTAATTCTTATACAGGTAAAGATTGTCAAATTTGGTTTATTAAACAGTTGGAAGAAATTGCTAATAAATTACAAAAATTTTTTTCGCAACCTATTCCAATGAAACCTTTAACGATAGGGCAGTATAATAATTTTAATTCCTCACAATATTGCCATATTTGCTCAAAACCATTTCTACCAGGTGAAGTGAAAGTAAAAGATCATAATCATCTTACTGGAGACTATAGAGGTAGTGCACACAATACCTGTAATCTTGTGTTCACTGATAGTCATTCGGTACCAGTAATTTTTCACAATTTATCAGGATACGACAGCCATTTTTTAATAAGGACACTGAGTACTGAAATAAAAGGAAAAATTAATTTGCTTCCGATTAATAAAGAAAAATACATTTCATTTACCAAATATATTGAAAACACGAATATTAATTTTAGATTTTTAGATTCATTTAGATTCATGGCCAGCAGCATTGATAAATTGTCTTCATATCTAGATGACAATCAAAAAATTATTACTAGAAGTTATTGTAGTAGTGAAGCAGAATTTCAATTGCTTACACGGAAAGGTGTGTTTCCATATGAATATCTTGATTGTTGGGAAAAATTACAGGATATTAGTTTACCTCCGATAGAATTATTTTACAGTCATATTCGAAAAGAGAGAATTTCTGAACAAGAATATAAGCATGCTCATAATGTGTGGGATACGTTTCAGATAAAAACGTTACAAGAGTACGCAGAGCTTTATCTCAGGACAGACGTTTTATTACTTGCGGACATTTTTGAAAATTTTAGAACAGTTTGTTTAAATACATACGAGTTGGATAGCCTTCATTATTATACAGCACCTGGATTGACATTTGATGCATGTTTAAAAATAACTGAAGTTGAATTAGAATTATTAACAGATGTTGATATGATCATGTTTATTGAACGAGGGGTAAGGGGTGGTATTTCACAATGTTCCAATCGTTATGGTAAAGCTAATAATAAGTATATGGGTAATGAATATAACCCAAGTCTCCCATCGTCTTATCTCATGTATTGGGACATCAACGGTATGTATGCTACAGCCATGAGTTTATCATTACCAAGCGGGAAATTTGAATGGGTTGATGATATTTACAATGAGAAAAGTATTATGAGTATTTCAGACGATAGCGATACTGGTTACATATTTGAAGTGGATCTTCAGTATCCTAAAAACTTGTTTGATCACCACAAAGATCTCCCTCTATGCGCGCAGCATTTAGTTCCACCAACGTCTCAAACAAAAATACCAAAATTGTTAACAACGCTCTTTGACAAAAAGAGATATATTATTCATTACAGAAATTTAAAACAGGCTCTAGAACTAGGAATTAAAATTGAAAAAATACATAGAATTTTAAAATTTAATCAATCTTGCTGGATGAAAAAATACATTGATCTAAATAATGAATTACGAAAAAAAAGTAAAAATGAGTTTGAAAAAAACTTTTTTAAACTTATGAACAACGCAGTATTTGGCAAAACTATTGAAAATGTAAGAAAATATAGAGATGTAAAAATAGTTACCAAATGGGGTGGTAGGTATGGTGCGAATTATTACATTTCAAAACCGAATTTTCACAGTTGTACAATTTTTAGTAAAGACATGGTTATAATAGAAATGACTAGATTAAATCTCAAATTTTCAAAACCAATTTTTGTTGGTTTTTCCATTCTAGATATCTCAAAAACTATTCTTTACGATTTTCATTATAATTATGTTTTAAAAAAATTCGGAAATAACGCCAAGTTACTATATACTGACACAGATTCGCTGATTTACCAAATTTATGATGAAAATCTCTACAATCATATAAAAGATGACATACATAAATTTGATACTTCAGATTATCCACCTGATAATATCTACGGTATACCTTTAAAAAATAAAAAGGTTTTGGGTATTATGAAAGACGAGAATAACGGTAAAATTATGACTGAATTTATAGGCTTAAGATCAAAAATGTATGCATTAAAAGTACTACCAAATTTAAACGTGGAATCTGAAACAGAAACACTAAAAGGAAAAGGTGTATCGGAGGGGGAAATTCAAAATTATATTGCTAATTTTGGTGTGACTAAAAAGGCTAAAGGAATAACGAAATCTTCATTAAAATTGATCACTTTTAACGATTATTATCAAAGTTTATTTAACAACTCCTGTATAGAGACTACTCAAAATTTAATTCGATCTGAAAAACATGAGGTGTATACAATCGAACAAAAGAAAATTGTACTAAGTCCTCATGACGATAAGAGAATCGTTAATTATATTTCTACAGACACATTACCTTGGGGCTACCACCACCAATGAAACAAAAACTTCCTCTTTTGTTTTTAAATTATCAAGCAGTTTTCTCTTCATTTTTTTTTTGTCGCTACATAAACCGTATGTGGAAGAGCAGAAAACAAAATTCAATAATCTCACTGCAAAATCCAACAGAGGGAAAAAATATCACCGTACTACATCCAAGGCTGCAGGAAAAGTGACGAGGGAGATTTTTATCATAAACACACGCACAGAAAATGGACTCTTATCTCACCAACAGCACTGTAACTGCAAATAATTTACACAGGCCAGATTGGGATACCACGTATAGCATACAAGAATGAATACACTTGTAGTAAAGATATTGCAGTGAATAAATTAATAAAATTATTTGTGTTTAATTTGTGTTTTATTTCCAATAAGCATTTCAGTAATGTTCACTTTCACCCAATAACCTAATAAAAACGCGTTTAAATAAATAGCTTTTTTTTTTATTAATGTAATATCAACAATGGTTCTTAAAATTTAATGAATAATATATTAACTAATTTCTGGTTAAATTATATTTAAAGTACTTACAATTAAAATAAAGTATAACAAATGACAAGGCAAATAATGCAATACAGAACATTGCTAACATAACTAAAAAGCTTAAATAATAATTATCTTCATATGCATCTGGGTTCCATATTATAGGATGCCAATCAAAATCAAGTACAGTTCTGTTTGCAGTAACTAATCGTAATTTATAATAAAGCATGAGTTTATTAAAATATTTTAAGTATAGGTCCGATTCATCTACAAAAATATTGTTGCCTCCCATATTTAATAGACGCATTCTCCTCCAATCTTGAGGCCATTTGGGTGTGACATGGGTAGTATTAAAATCCGTAACCACGAAAGCTTCTGTTACATTATTTGGTTGAAGAATGGTTATTTTATTGTGTAATGCTGCAACCAGTTGAAAGAGAAATATTGTGTTATTAAACATTTTCTTTATCTTCTTCAATACAAGATTTACAGCTAATTATTCTTCCTGGGGGGCCGTCAATACAATCACAATGAAAGTCTGATAAATAATGTTTATGACAGGCCTTATATTTCTTCATATATGAATCGTTTCTAATATATTCAGGTAATAAGCTCCAATTAGCTTCCAGATCGAAAACACTTATAGTTTTTATATAATTTTTCGGTAAATAATTAATATCGTGGAAACTCATTTTTGATAAAGATCTTAACATTTTATGGGAGGTTATAGCTTCCCAAACTTTTGAAGCAATATCTCTCTCGCTAACGTTCATTTCGGTTGCTAGTATCAAACTGACTTCTATTTAGATAATTAATCTAAATAAAAGTCAGGTTGGAAGAATAGTCTATGGAGTTGAATTTAAGCTTAAGAGAGGCCGTCATCATTTCTTAATAGGTATGTCATTTGCAATTATTATATAAGTAATGAGTTCAAACACGCACTTTCTATCAGAGGAATTTAGCCCGCATGTAATAAGCTTATGCACGTCGCAACCAAATACTGATAAACTACTTTTTAATAAATACCAGAACAAAGTTTATTATTATTGCACATGATTAGGAATAAATACATTTTTTATAATATATGTATGACATTAATCTCCGGTTCTTTTTACAAGAACTTTTACTATACCCACTGGTCATTAACAATTATTTCGTCTCCATCCTCTGGCCATTGTCCGCCACTTCTTTTTATGAGCTTCTTGTACCAGAACTATACCTTCTGGTTATTGATAATTATTTCTTCGACATCCTCCGGAAGAAATCTTACTATTCCTTCTGGTTATTGTTGATTACTTCTTCTACAGCCCCCCTGGTCATTGTAGACGTCTTCTTGCAATTTTTCTTGAGCTTCTTGTACAAGAACTACAAGAATTATAAGATGTGGATGGATACATGCCATCGAGCAAAAAGTGTCACAGAACCCCGCTTGCTATACTACTACTACTAACTTCATAAAGGCTGTTTTAGCTTGTTCAATTTAAGGTGGCCATTCCCTAGAAAGAGACATAGAAATATTTATTATTTTTGGCCATAACTTTTTTTTCTTAGTACGTATGTTTAAAAAAAATATAAGAGTAGCTAAGTAGAGCCATAACAAGACTATTACTATGAATTTTCACTCAATAATTTCAGTGGTTTGCAAAATAGCTAGATTTAAATTTAAAAAATTATGTTAATCTTCCTATTTCGTAGTTTTAAATCTAGCTATTTTGCAAACCATTGGAATTATTGAGTGAAAATTTATAGAAATAGTCTTGTTATGGTTCTACTTAGGTACTCTTATAGTTTTTTTAAATACACGTACTCAGAAAAAAAAAGTTATGGGAAAAAATAATAACTATTTCCCTATCGGATGTCTCTTTCTAGGGAATGGCCACCTTAAGATATTATTTCCTCGTCTGGATCTAGTGACTAATTTAGCTATCAAAATATATATTTTTGTTAAATACAAATAAAAAAGTTACGTAGCAGTCATAGGTAATATTTTAAATTATATTATGAAATATTTGCTTTTAAATCGATTATCTAATTTAGACTAATGAAAAGTTAATCTCTATAGCACGAAATGGATGAAATTTGATTTTTTTTTTTTTTTTAATATAAAATTGAGAATATTTATTAGTATGAGATTCAGTTGAAGTCTTCCACCTAACTGAACAGAAAGAGGTCAACAAGTGAAAAGGCTTTTTGTCACAATCGACAATCTAAACAATCTTTTTCCTCAATTTTCCTCTTCAAAACTCTGAATTTAATCTCTTTTTAATTTCGTTGTTACATAAGAGTTTTCAAAGTATAACATATATGAGGAAAGTTTAATTTTACTTTTATTATTCAAGGATTTTAATTTGCTCTGATTATATAAAAGAAGAAAAAGGAGATGAGAGAATATTCAATTAAGCTGTCAGCAGGTTATTATCTTTTTAATTTCTGTTGATACAAGTAGGCTGCAGTTATTAAAAGACTGATTTAATTATCTAAGGATCATTATGTTCCCTATTAGGTGTACGTCGCCATAATGAGTGCAGGAAAATGAAACTGTCTCGCTAATTTGAAATATAATGGAAACAGGGAAAACAAATTAACGTCATTTTATTTAACTGCCGTATATCTCTGTTTTCTTTTTGCAATCCATCTTGAATACGCAATTCAGGTTATAGTAGTACAAAAGGTGAAAGGACATTTCTATTAAACAATCTGACAAATAAGAGGTTCTGGATTAGTGACATTTCTATCAAATATGGCTGACTGCGTCTATACAGTATGATCCACTTAAGATCGCAACGCTCCTGTATACCCGTTAATTGATGCTTGATTAACTTCAAACTTTGGTGGTAAGAAAAAATCGATAAGGCGATTCTTTGAACTTAGTAACATGTGATATATGTCAGTAGTGTGCAATTTTAAGGGGATTAGAAAAGTCGATTTTTCAAAAAAGTATTAGCGATTTTTTTAGGTAAATACTAGTAAGGTATTCTTAATCAGCACCTTCAGAAACCCCTTTGTACAAAATTACATCGTGGTGGGTTCAAAGATGTTTGAAATGGTCGTCAAATAAAAAAACTGTATTCTTTATTTTTTGTTCATAGTAATGTACATACCTACCATTTTTTAACAGATAATCTTCAATAAAGACTTAAATATGCGATGAAAATAAACGTTATTACAACTGTTAATTTATTCTTTTTATTTATTTTTTTTATTTCACTTTTATTTAATTATTATTTTTATTTATTTTGTTGTAAAATTAATTCGGTCAATGAATTATTCTAAACAAAATATGAAGAATACATTTTTTGATTTGAGAATTCTTTTCACAGGAAAAAATTAGTTTTAATTCAAAAAATTGTTTCTTTGACGACACTGTCTTAAACACCTTTAAACCACTACGACGTAATCCTGTACAGGATGGCCACCTAAAACTGCTTTTCATTGCCTTCCCTGACTGATAAACTTCAGTTTTTCGGATTAATTTTTTTTATAACTCAGAAGCCAATTTCAAACTATTTTTTACATTTTATTAATGAAAATGGTGACCGAACATAGAAATTAGCCAATGTTGACCAGTTTAAGCAATTCTTTTTTTTTTTTTTTTTTTTTTCGGGAAATAGCTTAGATTGGTCCGCGTAAAACTCGCAATGACTAGAAAATTCTTGACCGCAAGTAAGAATACAAATGTATTAAAATAAAGTCTTCTTTCTCTGATTATTTCTTAATATTCCTAAAATTCACCGATTTTACATTCAAATTAGTACAAATTCTCTGATTTCCTTGATCAACATAAATTCCCTGACTTTTCCCGATTTTCCTGAAAAGTGGCCACCCTGTTGTACAAAGCGGTTTCTAAAGGAGTTGCTCAAGAATACCTTACCAATTTTTTTTCTAAAAAATAGCTAATAGGTAAGTACTATTTTTTGAAAAACCGACTTTTCAGATCCCTTAAAATCGCACGCTACTGACATGTATCACATATTACTAAGTTCAAGGAATCACCTTATCGACTTTTTCTTACCACCAAAGTTTGAGTTTAATGAAGCACCAATTAACATGTATACAGGGGTGTTGCGATCTTAAGTGGGCCACACTATATAAAAAATATATACACGAACCGAATGAGAACCACCTTCTTTTATAAATTTTTGAAGTTGGTTGGTAAATATTCCTAATTGAGAATCTATTATCTTATTCCTTAATCATTGTATATTTATATATCATTATTTTATATTATTATTCCATAGGTATGGCAGCTGTAATTTCACTGAATAATGGAACATATAGTCCAGTGGAATTAGCAAAGGGGAATTAGGGTTTTTTAGAAAACAGGCACGTCAGCACGATTTTTGGTAGAAAGGTGGATCTTGGGGTACTAATGAAGGTATTCATGTTCCTCTAAAAATTTGAGATGGGCGTCATGGTTTTATATACATATATGTATATGTTATTTCGTGTTTTTTCGGCAGAAAATCGAAAATATCTCGAGAACGGTTCATTTTATCAAAAAATGCCAATTGGAAAAAAGTTTCCTTATTAAATTTCCCACAACATGATGTTTTATCGCGATGCGATGCGATGAAAGAAAAAATATATTTGCAATGATTGCAAGTGTCAAGCGGCTAAACTAATCAGGATATTAAAAAATCTTATTATTTTTCTCGTGTAATAATAATATTTCTAAATGTGTTACATTTGAACAAACAAGGAGGTTCATTTCGGCTTTACATACAGGTATTTTTATTGTCTATAAGTAGTGTATTAATATATGTATGTGTGTTTTGATAAATAAATTTTTTTGAAAATGAAAGATCCGCCTTTAAAAAAATGGTCACTAAAAAAGATGAAACAAAAGGCTGTATCTGAATAAGTAAGGTAAAATGACCCCCAGGAGCTTCATGACGTATATCAATGGTTTCCTCCAGTTTTAGTACCCTCTCGCCGCTAAGAATCCCTGTTCCCTAATTAATATAATTTACAAAAATGATCAAAATATTATGAAAAAATTTACAATTATTCCTTGACCTCTTACAAACAATTTTTGTTCTATAGAACTATTTTAAGTTCTTTGTTTTAAAGTGAAAAATTCTCAAAGTTTTAATATTGAAGATTTTTTAACAGAGTTCGTTGACGACCGTGCAAGCGTGCGGGTGTAAAACGAAGCGTTTCCAGAAAAATATAGTGACATATAAGTTTTTCTTTAATTATATCTGTGGTAAATTTTCTCTCAGTCGCGTATGCTATATAGCATAAATCAAGATGCATAGCGGTGAATATGGAGAAGGAGGTAAAGGGCCACCAGAGATAGGTGGCCCAGTAAAAGAGAATGACATGGAAATTGGCAGCGTCTCCGGTGAGTCCGTTCCTGTTATTAATTATTCAATAGATTCCTTAGACAGTCGAGAGTATAGTAGTAAAACTGGTAGTAATATTGTGTTAAATACCAAGAGTTTAAATAATTTAAAGAAAGCATTTGGAGTACAGGTAGAAAGTGATATAAAAAGTAATGATATCTGTGATAACAGTCAACCACAAAAACATTACGATTTAAATACTAGATACCAACACTAAGACCGAGGTCCTTTTTTGGTATATGTAGAATCAGCTGATAGAAATATAGGTAAATTGCATGCAATAAGAGTTGGACACTTTCTTAAACAAGATAAAAATATTCGTTCGGCAATAATAAGTATTAAATCCGTAGGTCGGAACAAAATTAAAATTGAATTTAAAGATTATAAATCGGCAAATATTATTATAACTCATAAATGTATTAAGGAAAATAATTTTATAGCATACATTCCAAAATTTTTTGTGGAGCGCCGTGGTATAGTCAGAGGCGTAGATACCTATTTTGATGATGATTATTTATTACAAGAAATTAAAGTAGAAAATCCCAACGTAGTTAGTGTTAAACGTTTTATGCGTAAAATAATGGATGATGATGGTAAAGAAAAATTAATACGTAGGCAACTGGTAAGCTTGTCATTTTTAGGTACGTCATTACCAAAGTATATTATTATAAATCAAGTAATTTTTGAAGTTGAACCTTTCGTATATCCAGTTATCCAGTGTTATAATTGTTTACGTTACGGACACGTACATCAGAATTGCAAAGGTAAATTGCGATGCAAAAATTGTGGAGAATCTCATGAACAAGGTGAAAAATGCTCAGTAGTACACTGTATTTATTGTAACTCTGATGAACACACATCTATTTCAAAAAAATGTAATGAATACAAAAACCAAAAAAGAATCAAGGAAACTATGGCTAGCTTAAATATATCTTTTAATGAGGCTAAAAAAATAGAAAACAATATAACATACTCAAAAATTACAACTAGTAACAGATTTGATATCTTAGATGAAGTAAAAGATTTTCCTCCACTAAATAAATCGACGCACACGTATGTAACTAAACCCAAATTTATTAATAGAAATAATTTTTCAAATAGTATGAATAATAACGGAAATATTGAACAAACGAAAAAACGTAAATTTGAGGTTATACAAATTAATGATACAGAGCACAATTTAACCTCTAGGAAAAACTCGGTTTGCAGTAGTTCTTCAATATTACCAAACCCTCATAGAGATGATTTTTTTATATATAAAGAGAGAATGATTGAAAATGTATCTTCTAGTATTAATGATTTAGTAAAACAAATCATAAATAAAGATTTAGTTAACGTCACAGATCTACAAAATGATATTAAAAAAAGTGTTTCTAGTGTTATAAATAAACTATCCGACTCATATCATATTATTTAAAAATGGCTCATCCGGTTGGAAGTGGCAATGGTAATGATGATAACATAGGTAATGACAATAATAATATTGGTAAAAGTAATATTAAAATTATGCAATGGAATGCCAGATCAATGGTGTCTAATAAACACAGCCTGTCTACGTTTTTGAATTCAGAAAAAATTGATATAGCCCTAATATCAGAAACATGGTTAAAACCAAAATTAAGCATGACTTTTAAAGGTTACAGTCTTATACGCACCGACAGAACGAACGGAAAAGGTGGTGTAGCTATTCTTGTGAGGTCAAGTATAAAATACAATATCTTAAACTTTGATCGATTCCAAATAAAGCCAGAAATTTGCGGAATTAACGTATATATAAATAATGAAACTTACACCTTTATTTCCATTTATAGACCTCCAACCTTATTCATGAGTAGCACAGCGTGGTCAAATATTTTATCTAACTTTGGTCCAAATTTAATTATTGGAGGTGATTTCAATGCTCACAGTGGACTATGGGGTTCTGCAATGGGGAATAGAGATGATAATGAACTTTTGGAAGCAATAGAATGCTCAAATTTAATCGTTCTAAACGATGGTTCTTCTACGAGAATTGTTCCACCTAATTCTCAAAAGTCGTGCGTTGATGTTAGTCTAGCATCGACCAACATTGGTCCTCTCATACACTGGAATTTATGGAGTGACACTTTGGGTTCTGACCACTTTCCTATCCTAATGTTATTAAATAATAATTTATGTGACCAAAATATAATTTATCCAGCTAGGAAGTGGCGATTAGATACAGCTCAATGGAATTTGTATACATCCACCTTAGAAGATCTTATTCGGGAAGCACCAAAATCCAATAATATAAATGAAAACACTTCATATTTTATTAATGCAATAAATAATGCTAGCAAAATTTCCATTGCGCAAAATAAACCATTTATCCCCAAAAAACCTCCAAAACCACAATGGTGGGATGAAGAATGTGAACTCATGATTAAGAAAAGAAAACAAATTTTGTTAGTTTACAAAAATCAAGCTAATGAACAACACTATATAGACTGTAAAAAAATAATGGCTCAAGCAAAACGGTTATTTAAAATGAAAGCAAAAAGACATTGGCAAAATTATTGCAATAGTATTAGCAATAATACACCTATTAATGAAATATGGAATAAAGTCAGAACTTTAAGAAAACAAAAGAATAAAATCAGTTATGTCCCAAGTGAAATAGCCGAAGAAATGCTCCATAGACTGACTCCTCCATCTGTCGAGCAACAACGTCAAATTAACACGATAGGTAATATTAATAACAATTCTATAACAAATAAATTATCGCTAGAAGAATTAGATAGATCTATAAAAAAATCAAAAAATACTGCCCCTGGTTTAGATAATATTTGTTATCCAATGTTAAGACATATGGGACCAATAGCCAAATTATTTTTATTAAACATCTTTAATAAAATGTGGTTGGAATCATATATTCCAGAGATATTAAAAAGAAGTGTTGTACTTCTGTTTGCCAAACCTGGCAAAGATCCTTCTTGTGCCAGTTCTTTCAGACCAATAACGTTAATGTCTTGTATTATTAAAACATTCGAAAGAATGATAAAATTACGATTGGAATTCTGGCTATTCAGTAACAGTATATTACCAAACAATCAGTATGGATTTAAATCAGGATTTGGAACGTTAGATGCAATAACCCATTTCACAACAGACATCCAAATTTCCCTTACAGGAAATGAATGTACTGGAGCATTATTTGTTGACATAACAAACGCATACGAAAATATTGATTTAGGAATATTAGCTACAAAATTACAATATATTAAATTACCCGATAGGGTCGTTACCACAATAATAAATATATTTAATGCAAGAGAAATATCGGTTAAAAATAATAATATGTTCTTAGAGTCTAGAACTACATCTCGAGGAATACCGCAAGGATCGGTACTTAGCCCCTTGTTATTCAATTTATATACATTGGACATACATGAAATATGGTCTCCTAATATATCTTGTATTCAGTATGCAGACGATATTGTAGTATATTCCAGCAGGAAAAATAAACGTGAAAGTATCTGTGATTTAAAACATATCAGTTACAATCTGAACAATTGGTGTTTTCAGAATGGCTTTACCATTTCGCCCAGTAAGTCAGCTATTGTTTTCTTTACCAGAAGACGCCTGCAAACCAGACAAAATTTATCTTTAAATGGAATTAACTACCCTGTTCTAAAAAATTATAAATACTTAGGATTATGGTTGGACTCAAAGTTATTATGGAGCGAGCATATCAGATATATAGTTGGAAGAGTGGAAAGGGGCATCAATCTATTAATGCAAATTTGTACCTTCTCTTGGGGAGCACATCAAAGTATGGCGTTAACTTTCTATAGGTCTTATGTAAGATCAATAATAGATTATGGTTGTATAATTTATGGCTCCGCCAGTAATGTTCATCTGAAAAAACTAGACAGAGTACAGTTTAAGTCTCTACGCGTTTGCCTTGGAGTGATGAAATCATCCCCTAATGAAGCCCTTCTAGTAGAAGGTCTAGAACAACCCCTCTGGCTCAGGCGAGAATACCTGGCGTCAAAATATATAATAAAACAAAAAACTACACGAATAACTACAATAAAATCCATACTATTGCCGTTAAAAACCTAAGTGAGGCTTATTGGTCAAAGAAGAACTCCCCTCCTCTAGCAACAGCATATATTCAGTGTAACGAATTAAATATTTTAAACCTGATTAAATCTGAAGAAAGTATATATGACCTTGATGTTAACATTCTTTCAACTAAACCAGAAATTCACTTCCCAAAATATGAAAATAATTTCAATCAACAAATATTCCAAGAATATATCATTCGTATTGATGATAGATCGGAAATCATCTTTACGGATGGCTCCAAATCATTTCAAAACGTCTCTGGTGCTTTTTATGTCCCATCTCGTAATTTTAAGTTCTCAGTAATTTTAAATGAACATTCTACCATATTCTCAGCTGAAGCGGCTGCCATTTACCATGCTATCGATTGGTGCATATCCAATAAGATTAAAGACACTATACTTGCTACTGACTCGATGTCAGTATTACTTGCATTAAGCAACTTTTCTTGTCATCAAAGTAACAATGTTTTTATTTTAAAAATTATGGATAAACTAACAACAGCTACTTCAAATCAAATATCTATACGTTTTGTTTGGGTCAAAGGCCATAGTAATATTGAAGGCAATAACGTTGCAGATCTAATAGCAAAGCAAGCTAACCATGACAACAGCTACCAAGAAAAGACAGTTAATCCTAAAGATATGCATGTAGTCGTTAAAGATCAGCTTCGCAAAAAGTGGAATATTCACTGGCAACAATATGGACACAGAAGTAGGACATTCTATTTTCAAGTTCATGACAACATACCACGTACACCGTGGTATCAAAAGTTGGACGCTAGTAGAAAATTTATTGCCACTATTAGCAGAATGAAATTAAACCATGGCAGATTTCCCTCACACCTGCACAAAATCGGTATTTTACAAACACCACACTGTTCCTGTGGAGCAGAAAATGGAGACTTAAATCACATTTTGTTTGGCTGTCCATTGACCGTCAACGAATCAAATATGTTAGTATTACAACTAATTAAAAAAAAAACAATCTTGCCCGATCTGGCTTCCAAATATCCTTAGCTCTAACAACTGCGAAATTTATAATTTATTGTACGTATTTTTAATGAAAACAGGCTGTAATATCTAATGAACATCTTATCGCAGTATATTTATTGATATACATACATATATATTTTTTAAATGTATACAATTTCCTATTGTTTATCCATATGTCATTTTCCCCATGTCATCCGTGGTCATCTTAGTTATGTCATCTTCAAATGCCCTGAAAGGCCCCTGGGCGAGAAGCGTGTGTCCTTGTCTAATCCTTACATTTGAATTAGGTAAATTATTGTTATTGCACATGCTTGTTTGAGTTATTATTGTTGTTATTTTGCACTGATTGCCATAACTTTTGCTATGAAGTTTTCAAACATTCTCTCCTCATCTACACGTATGCTGCGGGTAGTTGTATGTGTCTAGGCATGTGCTTGCATACGTGCGTGAGCATGTGTGCGTGTGCATGTGGGCTCATATTGCTATCTTAAACTATTTTCAGTTGTAGCGCACATATGTATGCGTCGATATTATGTAAATATAAAATAATATTTTCGTGGCCAAAACGCAAAGTTCGTAAGGCCAAAAAATTAGAATATAAAAAAAAAAAAAATATTTTTTAACCCAGAAGGTTTTAAAAAAAAAATCTTAAGAGACATTTTTTTAAATTTCTACTCAAAATTTTAAAATAAAATTATAATTTTTTTTCAACGTAAACATTTTTTTAAAGAATCTTCTTGCTTTTTTAAGACTGAATCACCCATAAAACATAAAAAGTAAGAATTGCGCCTCTCAGATTCGTAAAGTAGACATTCTTTTCGATCCTTTCATGCCCTGCAATAATATTTTTGTAGCTCCGAATTTCGGAGAAAATGGGGTCGCATTTTCCCAGAGAATGTCTCATAATGGTTTTTCATTAATTGCGGTAAAACGGCGAGGAAAACGGATATCGTACACAGGTCATTTTGTATGAAATTTAATAAGGAAGTTTTTCTCTTTGACATTTTTTGATAAAGTGATCCGTTTTCGATATATTTTCGATTTTCTGCCGAAAAACACGAAAAAAGGTATATATGTGTATATAAAACCATGACGTCCATCCCAAATTTTTAGCGGAATATCATTAGTACCCCGAGACCCACCTTTCTACCAAAAATCTTGCCGGTTTTCATCGAAAAAAATCTGATTTCAACGGACTAATAAGTCTGTACTTAACACCAGTTCTTATTTGATAGTATATTTCCTTTACTGATTTTTTACATTTGATTTCATTTAAGTAATTAATTATTTTATTTTCTGTAAACATATAATAAAACAGAGAAGTCATTATTCACCTTACTTGAATGATAATTAGTTTATTGATTTGACCTTTACTTGATTAAATTGTATTTGTACGTTAGTTTTATTTCACTTCCATAACTTATTTCCATTTTCTACTACATTTTCAAGCACTTGCTAATATTATATTGACTTTGACTGTTGTTATCTATGTTACAGTCCTTCTATTTATAACAAATAACCAAATCAATAATTCCCTTCCACGGGGATAACTATTTCTTATACTTTAAATCAATAAATCCGTTTTTCCTTTATACAGTATTGGCGTCTTCAAAAAATCGAAACTTTTCGAAGCCCAAAGATAGCAAATATATCAGCAGCCGTCGGTATGTGTGTGAGTATATGTACAACTGTTTATGAGTGAAATGTTTTTCTCGAAAGTGATTCAACGTGAGACTTGAAGCTTTAGGCATAGGATCAGGGAGATTTACAGTAGAACACTACTGAATACCTACTAGTGAAATCGGTGGTTCCAAGGTGGGCCCAAAAAAATCTTTGTCAAATCAACAATTTGATAAATAAAAACTAAATAGAATCGATTTTATTTTACTTTCTCTTCAGTAAACCTACTAGAGAAAGTATCAGGAGAAATACAAATTAAATATTATGGGGATGGGTATGATAAGATGAAGACCGATTTTAATCATTTCTTTAGATTTTTATGATTTCTGATTCGTTTTTTATTAAAAGGCATGTGTTTTATTACCTGTATATGAACATTTGTGTAACGTTTTTCTCGAGCGTGGCTCAACGTGAGACTTGAAACTTTAAGCATAGGATCGAGGAGATTTGCGGTAGAAAGCTATTGAATATTAGTGAAGTCGGTAGCTCCAAGGAGGGCTTATAAAAATCTTTATCGAATCAACAATTTTTCAAATAAAAACTAAATTACATCGATTTTATTTTACTTTCTCTTTAGTAAACCTACTAGAAAATGTATAAGGGGGAATACAAATTATATATGATGGGGATGGGGATGATAAAATACAGACCGATTTCAATCAATTTCTTTAGATTTATATGATTTCTAGTTTGTTTTATTAAGAGGCATGTGTTTTATTATTATTTATTATGTACATTTGGGTAACGTTTTTCTCGAACGTGGCTCAACGTGAGCCTTAAAACTTTGGACATAGGATCGAGGAGATTTACGGTAGAAAGCTATTGAATATTAGTGAAGTCGGTGGCTCCAAGGAGGGTTCAAAAATATCTTTGTCGAATCAACAATTTTTCAAATAATAATTAAAATAAATCGATTTTATTTTACTTTCTCTTCAGTAAACCTACTATAAAATGTGTCAGGGGGAATATAAATTATATATGATGGGGATGGGAATGGGGATGATAAGATACAGACCGATTTTAATCAATTTCTTTATATTTGTATGATTTCTAGTTTGCTTTATTAAGAGGCATGTGTTTTATTACCTCTACATGAACATTTGTGTAACGTTTTTCTCGAATGTGGCTCAATGTGAGACTTAAAACGGTAGGCATAGGTTCCAGGACATTTATAGCAGAACAATATTAGTGAAATCGATGGCTCCGAGGACGGCCCAAAAAAACATTTTTAGAATCAACAATTTTTTAAATGAAAACTAAACAAGCTAGCCGTTATACTCTTCGCCGATTTACTGCACTTTGCATATAATTGTTGCACATTCTATAGGATACTCTTCGCAGTTTTTTTGTAAATAATATTAGTTTCAGACATGTTTAGTTTAATTACAAAACATTAAAAAAATTATGTAAAATAACTTTTTTATTTAACGATCGATTTTGCTCAAAAATGAGGTTCTTCCTCTAGCTAACACTAACTTACTGTCCAAATTTCAATACAATCGGACTTTTTGTTCTTAAGTTATCGTGCTTACAAAAAACGTGACGGACGGACATTTTGAAAGATGTTCAGAATTCGATCACCAACACAGTGATATGAATTTTTTTTCTCTACGAGCAATATTACCGGGTTTAGAATGCAATATACTCTTCGCTTTGTTTTTGCGAAGAGTATAATAATATCGATTTTATTTCACTTTCTCTTCAGTATACTTGCTAGAGAAGCTATCACGGGCAATAAAAATTAAATATGATGGGGACGGGGATGATAAGATGCAGACCGATTTTTAGTCAATTTCTTTAGATTTATGTTTTCTAGTTTGTTTTATTAAAAGGCATGTGTTTTATTGCCCATAGATGGAATATTTATGTAACTTTTAACTGAATTAAATATATATGATTGTGGCTAGTTAGTTATTCCATTTTGCTTTCGAGCGAAGAATTATTATTAGGTACGTGAACAGATTTTATCTCCAGTATTCAGGTCCTTCGGCCCATTGTACATTCGCATATAGGAAGATCCGTACTCTCCACGAAGGATAGTAGCCCATTCCAGGGTATATCCTGTAGTTCCTCCGGTTGTAAAAATTACCTTTGGGGGCACATATATATTGACGCACTAGTGGTGTGCTATTGCATAGAATATGAGTGATTGTTTTATCCACCACTTCACACGTCCAACAAATAGGATTATTCCTCTACCTCATTTTATCAAGGCGTATATTCAGATAACAGTATCCTGTTATCAAGCCTACCACACGTTTCATTCTTTCTCTTTCAAGTGTAGAGCCCAAGTAACTACTCTGCGGTTGGGTCAAGCGCGGGCACCTTTACATAGAGCCTTGACTGCCTTATTCCAGGACCTTGAACTCACTATACCAAATTTTTAAAATAAACAATTGGCCAATTCAAAAGCCAAAAGAACGTCCCTGGTTAGGACAATTCAGAACTTTAACTAGAAGAGCAGACTGTATTCCGATATGCTAACATTTTTCTCTCTCTCTCTTTCAGGTTTCGCCTCTTGAAAACTCCGAGGACACTGCAGCCTCCTGGGCTTATTGTGCTCTCCCTGTCATGTTTCACTCTGCCCACTCCAGTACCCCTGTATCCGTAATCAGGTAATCAGGTGATGTCTATGGTTGGGCGAGTGCTGATGAAATCCGGGTCTGCTCGTGTTTGCCCGTAGATGCCATATATTCTGCGTGCCAGCGCCTTGCAGTTGAATATGATGTGATCAACCGTTTCCTGCTCCTTGCCGTATAGTCCGCAGTCTAGGTTGCCGTCAAATTTGCCGGTTGCATTCAGGTACATCTTTACACGAAAGTGTTCTGTCAGAAACCGTGTTATTAATCTTAACTGCATCGTATTCCTTGTAAGCAGTTCCTCAGTTTGTTTTGCGCATGAACCTTTAAAGAGTGTTTTCCCATGTCGATTTCCTGGAATGCTCCTCCAGTGGTTTCTATGTTTACTGCTATTCAGTCTTTAATCGCCCTTCTGGATAAGCTTTTGGAAATGCCCAGCGCGGATTCTGGACCGTAGAATATGTTAGCTGCCCTTGTCTAGCAATTTCCTCAACTATTTCATTGCCATCAACTCTGGAGTGTAGTGGTGTGCCGCCTAACTGTCTGATATAATGGAGACCAGCTGGTTAACATTTAAATTCTCGCATACACATTCAAGTATAGCTAGAATTTTTAACTGGAATATAGTGGAGTGTTGACCAAGGGAAAGGCCCTGTGTCTTTTCCTGTGTATTCCAACTCATGTGTTTGTCCTAGCCCCATCAGTATACCACATTAGGCGCTTGCGTAGTGTGTCAGGAGCTCCTGTTCAACAGTCCTTCCTATCTCCAATGGCGATAACGGTGCTGACAAATTACTAAAATATTTACTAAAATAAAATTATGTGTCGAAAACTTACCACGTTCTGACGTGTACCTTCGAGGTATTATTGTAATAGGATAGGAATTATGTATGAAAGGTTGGTTTTCAACACAATTATCGATAAACAATTTGTAATTCACTTCAATAACTTTAACTATTATAGTGAGCATTTCAGTCGTTTCTACCCGTGACGCGATGTCCACAAAAAGCCACTAACTTTCTTCTATTTCCATTTGTATACATTTACTTTACTTTTACTTTAATTAAATTACTATTTTCAAATTTTTCATTTTTTCTAAAAGCACTCCACCAATCCCTATAGGCTGGTGAGCTGATACACCATCTATTTTTGTAATGAGTATCCATTCATAAAATATCAGCATTAATAATTAATTGGTAGTGCTTTATTTAGGAGTGGAAAAAATAGTGGTGGCATCAAAATGAGATTGAGGGTTGCTTCTAAGGAGTGTTTTTAAGTACCCAGGCCATTAGGGAACAGAAAAATACAATACAATAGAACCTTGTCAGTCCTTTTATCTTTTTGTAAGAGGAAGATATTGATTGTCAGAGTAAATTTGGGGCACCATGTATAATAGTTCAGGTGAAGTTAGTAGTGTTTTACACATATTCGATTAGTTTAAGAAATAGTTAATTCAAAAAATATTACTTAAAATATAATAAAATATTACGTTAATACTGAACGACTGCAAAACCAGATCTTAAACTGTGAGTTACCTTGTGAGCTATAGGATTATATTTCCTAGTAAAGCCGTGGTGCACATTTCACCATTTCAGTCAAAATGAACTTAACTGAACCTGCGTTATTAATTTATGAAACAACTTTCCACACAACTAGGAATTGGAATCATGCATGAATAAATTACAGCCGCTGGAGTAGCTTTCCATGTGGGTCAATCACTGTGCACAAAACCTAATCATTTCCCAGGCATATCGTTTAGGACAATTATGCAAGAATCGTATCACGTATACCAATTACTTTTCAGCGTCCTGTTCGAATTACTTAATAAATTTTACATGAATCAAGTGCATTACGGATAATGTGAATGCGATGCCAGTGGGTTATCTATTGGTTACATGAATAACCAGAACTAAAAATTGAATAACTTAGACCTTTATTATGCTATAATTCTGAACTCTAGATTACCACAAGAGGTCGCAGTGCCACAAGCAAACATTTTCTTTAAGAGCAATATTTTGGCTTTTGAGCAAAATTTCGCGCGATAGAAATAACACAAATCTTCCTAGATTTCTCCATTTGAAAAGTGAGCTTTTAGGGTGGCAGACAGATGGTGTATTAATGCTTTCCAGATATAGATCTGGAAAATGTTTGTTACGAGATTCATGGATATTCCATCGCAACAACAGCATGATTTGCCTAGCAACTGACGAAAAAAAGATTTGGTGAGGACGTGCGTCTAACAGACAACAGAGTGCTGTCCGACATGTCATATAGTAAAGGGAGGCCAACTAAAGTAACGCACCGACCATAAAACGTCTGCCAGACGTTATGAATAAGGCATATGCTTAATTTTAGATTTTGTATATGTGAACGTCTATGCTGTTTTTTAAATTCAGTCGTTCAGATACTAGCTAGGGGTATGCAAGTCTTTTTAACTACTATTCGGTTAGGATCTTAATGACTGCGTATATCATTTCTTATTACAATGATGTGTTATAAACAGTAATTATCTCAATCTAATATGGGCAACAGAAGAATGGAAAGTTGATACATTTATTGTCCAAGATTAATCATTGCAATATACAGGGTAATTTACACCTACATGCGGAAAATAAAACGGAGTACTAGTACTAGTTTCCCATCTGGAAGTGCCCCTGTAAAATTTTAGGGCAATTCGATGCAATTTACTGCATATTTTTTTTATTAAAACCTGCAAAGATATGCCGCGCTTAATGTAAGCCCAAGTAAAGGCCCTTCATCTCTAACGGTCCAATTATTCATGCATCATCACACTTTGTTTAATCATTGCCGTCAGTCGGTCAGTGTTACTGCGGTTTTTGTTTCAAGAATATTCGTATTTTAAAGTATTCTCTTCGTAGATCGATATTTTTTAAAAATTCCAAGTCAATATCGTAAACCGTTCCAGAGAAAACGTGCCACAAAAACGTTACAGACAGACAGACAGACAGCCAGCAAACAGACAGACAGACAGACAGACTGACAGACAGGCAGACTGACAGACAGGCAGACAGAATTTTTTCCGCTTTAATTTAAAATCTCGATGTTTCCTGATATTCCAAACCGCAGGGGGTCATGTAGACACTAGTTTAATCTGCATGGCGGTAGGGGACTATGTTGGATGCTAGTGTTATAATGAGAATGTCAAATAAGAAATTGGACAAATTAGTTTTAGGACATTAATTTGCTAGCATAACCAGAAGTCAGGTTATCGAAAGAATGCAAAGATTTTATTAATATGTTTACATATAGTTTTATTTTTAGTTCTCATAGATAGTTTTTTCCAGCAGTTTGCTAAATCCTATAAAGAATATGTTTCATTCTAAATCTATTTCAACAAAAAAATATACATTTTTTACTATACTTCCGATCCGCGTGATTGTGGAAGTAAAATGAAGTTTCTAACTTGCTCTATTTATTTTCCCCTATTCACAACCTACCACCTCCCATCCCTTCAACGGAATCATCTCAACCAGATGTCATTTCAATACATACGTGTACTAACTTTCAAGTGAATATCTCAATTTTATGTAATCAATTCCTTTAATAATGGAGTGTTTGGGTTGAAAAATATTAGAAAGGAATCTGATGCCTTGGTTTCTAGTATATACACCAAATC
The DNA here is from genome assembly GCA_963583905.1 of Stenurella melanura. Classification (NCBI taxonomy): domain Eukaryota; kingdom Metazoa; phylum Arthropoda; class Insecta; order Coleoptera; family Cerambycidae; genus Stenurella; species Stenurella melanura. Next base: position 205,164,709 of record OY757309.1, read on the forward strand.
CCAAGTTTCTGTACTCTTACCAGCTTGCTTTACTTATTTTTCCCCATTTACTTCTACTTACCCTCACTCCTTCAACAGAATCGTGTCAAAATATAATCTAGTTTCAGATGTCGTTATAATATATTATACGTGTACAAAATTTCAAGTGAATATCTCAATTTTATTTTATCAAGCCCTTTAATAATGGAGTGGGCGGATGGACATTTTATAAAAAATTTTGAGGCCTTGGCTTCTAGTGCATGCAACAAATTTTAAGTTTCTGTACTCGTACCAGCTTGCTTTACTTATTTCCCCTTATCTCGCCCTATTTACCTACCAACCCTTCACCGGATATCTTCAAAAAACAATCAAGTTCCAGATAAAATATATACGAGTACAAAATTTCAAGTCAATATCTTAAACCGTTCCAGAGAAAACGTGCGGACAAAAAAAGTTACAGACAGACAGACAGACAGACAGACCGACAGACATACATACATACATACATACATACATACATACATACATACATACATACATACATACATACGGACATACCGACAGACAGACAGAAAAAAATTATTTTTTTTTCGCTCAAATTTAAAATCTCGACGTTCCATGACATTCTGAACCTATTTCAATTACGATTACTATACTTCCAATCCACTACGTGGATGTGGAAAAACTACAATTTTCAGAATACCAGCAATTATTCAGAAAGAATCTAATTTTATGTGCAATTTTTTTTAAACCCAACAAAAAAATTAATTCTGAAAGAATATTTTTGAGTTATACATTGTTTTTTATTATTTTTGTATATTACGTATATACATACTTTCAGACACCATCCAAAGGAACCAAATTTTATGTGCAATTTTATTTTAAATCTCAACAAAAAATTTAATTCTACAAGAATATTTTTTTGTTTTACACTATTTTTATGATTTTTAATGCATATACATACTTTCTGACATCATCTACAATTTCTCACAGGTCGGTTCTTGAACAAACGAATCTAGCTTGGCAGAACTTATCCATCGTCATAACCCAAATTCAATCTTGAGAATGGCATCCCAGTGACACATCCAGAGAGGATGGGCTGAGAACGTCACCCACCCCCCACCCCCACTTTTCCGATAAATTAACTGTGGGGAATGTGGTTCAGTAAAAGTAAGACATTTTCACGAGTTTGCCAACGCCGCCGCCATTGTGTTGTGTTACAATGACAACGACGAACTCTGCACTTCCCAACAGAAGTCATGAGTCACTATAGAATATGTTCGTTTTTATGAACAACGTAAGTATAAGCACAGAGTAGATTTGTATAAGGGCAAAGTTCCAACACGCCTAACGCCATAGCTATATGCAGTCCCTTGGATTTATCATGACCATCCTCTACCAAATTTGATATAGTATCATTGTCTTGCTTTAAATGTCTTTTCTGCTGGCCACGAATAAGTGGCGTCTCTACTTTAATATGGTCGTAGGATCCTACACAATCCCCCTCAGTATAATTCTGGATCCGCCACTATTTTATCCAGAAGTGGCCAATCAGATAATTTTTGCGTGCACTCATTAACTGGGAAACTCATTTTATTTCACATTTCAAATAAGTGCTATGACGAATGACGAAAATACCTTCTGCTGTATTTACCAAATGTTTACAAAAGTATTCGTAATGGATTAAATACTGTCCTGGTGTAAAATAAAAGTTAGTGGCCGTTTTAGAAATTGTGGAAGACTGGTAAAAGACGTAAATTTTCCCCAAAGAACTCTAGAACAAACAAGCTAATATTTATGGAGTAGTTACATAAACCGTAAACTTTCTGAAATATGAATGTAATTCCAAGCTTAGGTACACTTGTTTACTTGAAGTAAACGCTGACAAATTCAGAAACATAGTTCACATGGCCAGAAACTAGAATATCATATTCTTCGCAAGCAGTGTGAGTAAATTTATAATTATTTACTTATCAATTTAGCAAATAATACGGAACATATAATAATAAATATATTATTGTCTATAGGCGAGATTTCAACAATCTCATTGAGGGTTGAACATCTGACACGGGGACCTCCTATTGTTTTTTCTCCAAAAAGAACCATCGTAGTGGTGTACAAAAAACGAATGCATCGTCGATGTCATGGGTTTCGAAGGTATGCCGTTATATAAAAGGAATTCACAATATACGGAGAGGCGACTGAAATCGAAACAGACGAGTTTTTCGGGTAGTTCAAATAGATTTCCTTGAAACATTCAGACACTTCAACTTCATTCTCGAGAGGGGGGCATCTTTTGCAATATAACCTGCAAATCAGTTCATCTCTTCGTGCTGTAACTACAACTACTAAAATTTTAAATTGCATGATAGAGCAAATAATACTTCATTTGAAAGGTTTTCGTCCCCTTAATAACCCACAGCAAGCACTCAATTATCGATTAATTTTAAAAACATTAAAAATTCAAGTTATCTTGAAAACGAATTTGAAATTTTTTCTTATCAATATATATCCATACTAGAGCTAAATAGATTAAATTTTATTGAGAATATCTGTAAAATATTACATACTTTCAGATACTGTAATGTGTTACCCAGTAACACTATCATATTATTGTTATTAGTAAGTAATTATTTTTTAGTCTTGACTTTTAACTTTTCAATTAAAAAGATAAGAAATAAAATATTTAAATACACAGTTTTAGCAATTATTTAATCCATGAAAAGTTTATTTTCCTCCGAAATCTCCATAATACAAAACAATGCTAAAATTATGGTTTTTTTTATTTGACAGTGACAAGCTAAATACAATCATAATTAGTTAGGAAAAACAATAGCTATAATATCGTTAAGATGATTGTTAGATTACGAACTAATATTTTTTAAATCTCAATAATTATAACTTTTTATTCACTTTAAAAAGAATTATAAAGACAGTATGAAATAAAATATTATACGATACACGTCCGGTAGGTCTCATTATAGTACTTGTTTATATTCTGGACTCGGATTTTGCATCGCCTCGTCCGTAAAACAATTCGTACTGTAACAGGCTGCGATGCAACACGATTTAAACGCTTAGAAAATGAATGGGGGTACTAAATTTTTTGAAACAAGTAATATGGATAAAACCTCTTGGAATTAGTTCCTTAGATGTCTATGATAACGTTTATGGAAAAATGTTTTCGATTCATGCGGGCCTTTAATTGTTATAAACAGTTAATTTGTTCACTAAGAGAGACATTTTTTCAGTGGCTGAAAATAACTTTTATTAGCTAAAATTTTTCAAAAAAATGCTTCCTAAACAAGTTATGGCCAATTTTATGTCGAAAAAACGCGAAATTCTCCGACTTTCAAGAATTTTTTTCTCGCTCGTTTTTACACGTGGGTACAAAAAGAAAACAAACCAAAACCAAAAAACCAAAATTGTAGAGACTTTCCCGTAGAATAAGGCAATATTTTTTGTTTTTTGATTCCATTAATGAGAGCATGAAAAAATTTCATTAAAAAAAGTATAGGTATATTGCATTCGTTGGGCACATTTCTAATACTGGTAATATTGTTCGTACAGAGAAAGAAAATACATATCCCTGTGTTGGCGATCGAATTCTGAACAACTTTCAAAACGTCCGTTCGTCCGTCCGTATGTCTGTCTGTCCGTCTGTCCGTCCGTCACGTTTCTCGCAAGCCCGATAACTTAAGAACGAAAAGTCCGATTGTATTGAAATTTGGACAGTAAGTTAATGGTAGTTAACAAAATCGAACAATAAATAAGAAGTTGTTAATTACGTAAATTTTAAAAGAATCAATTTTTTTATGTTTTGTAATTAAACAGAAAATGTCTCTAACTAATATTGTTTACAAAAAAAACTGCGAAGAATATCCTTAAGAATGTGCAACAAATACCTATATAATAAGTAATATAAGCATAAGTAATAAGCAATTATATAATAAGTCCAGTAAACCGGCGAAGAGTATGATGGTTAGCTTGTTCCTATTATAGGTTACCTACTTCCTGTTTAAACTGGATAATATCCCTCATGCAAAATTATCACCAGAGACATGTGAACCGTCGCATTTTATATAGTTTATATTTTGTTCTGATTTTAGTGCAAAATGTTACTATTATTAAAAAAAATACAATTAAAATATAAATTTATGAAACATTGTAATGTCTTCTTCCCGTGACTCAGTGTTGTGATGCAGATGTCATGATGGGCCCCTTGGCAAAGTTGTGGTCCTCATTAATATACTTAAAAAAACTGAAAAAACAAAAACCAAAAAAATTCAAAAAACAAAAAAGTAAAACAAAAAATTAAAAACATACAAAAGAAATATTTTAAAAAAGTACAAGAAAACAAAATTTAATAAATAGAAAAATAACAAAACAGAGAAAATTGAAAGGTTGGAAAAAAAGAAAAAAATAAATAATTTATAAATTTATTTGAGGTACTCATGCATGTGTAATTATGTATCAGAAATGATTTGTTTTATCCATAGACATTTTTTAGCATTAGGTACTTACCAACCTTATAGCCATCATCTCTTAAACAGCAGTGTTGTGCGAATGGCTTTACAGCCACAGTATAGATAGATAGATAGAAAATGTTACTATGGTGTCTGATTAAACGCAGAAAAATAAGAAAATGTAAACATTATTCAGAAACTGTAGTACATACACCGTGTCTCTCAGGTTCAAACTAACTTTACATAAATTATGTGATGTATTTTACTTTAATGTATTATTGACATATTTTCAACAAGACTACCATAAAATGAACAAAGGTTTCAGTCGTACATTACGGTTACGAATACCAACTAAAGACGACAACTTCTACTGGACTTAATTTTTTTGTCAAACTTGGATTATATGTAAAATGCCACAACAGAATATTTTCTATAGAAATTAGGTCATATCCATCATATACGGTGACCGTCAGGGGCGCGTAAACTGTCATGTTTTATAAAAACTATATTTATTATAATTTTAAAACTGTTACTACGTTTTCTGATAAAGCACACAAGAGTACGAAGATGTACAAAACTGCAATACATATTCTGCTCATAATTCTTTCACTAACTGTACGCAGATAGAGTGATACATAAGTTTTTCGTTTGATATTTCAAACCGTTTAGAAGTAATCGCCAAAACATATTTTATATCTGACACCTATCGGTTCCTGAAATATCGCAGTGTAATTACGATTCACCCTATATGTCTATTACGTAAGAACACATCACTGACATCTCACATTAAATAATACGAAGTGTTAAATATTTAAGTTTTTTTTTTAATTTAGTATTTGTGACTTAAAATTTCATTAAATAACTATAACGGTAGAAACGAAGGAGAGGCATCTTCCCGATTTACATGTTCTCAGTAAATGAACTAGGATTAATTGAATCTTTGCTTGTAATTAAATTAGCTCTTCCTCAGAGTTAACCAAATCGACAGTTACAACTAAAATCGACTTCGACGTGAAATGTCTAGTTTCCAGGAAGACAACATGGAAATTAAGTTTGGAGAACTCTCGCACAAATAAGAACAGTAAGTTAATATAATTTAAAAGTAAATAAATAAGTAAAATTTAATTTTGCTAGGGCGGGGGAAAATTTGATTAGTTTTGCAGCAAGGGATATTTACTTGGTAACTAGTTTATGAGAATAATTTTCATAAAACCGCTTAGTAATTTAAACAGATTAGCGCTTAGGTTATAATTACAGTTTGTTTTTGTATTTTTGTCGTTACATTAATATAACACAACCATTGGTAAACCAATAAATAGTATACAAAGCGCAAACTGTTTTATCTCATAAATGTTATAATGGAGTCAAGGTTTCGGACGATATGTTACAAATAAGAATGGGTAAAAAAGTTTTTATTCAGGGCAACTCCTTCAAACGGCCAAAAACCACAACAACAAAGGCTTTAATGCGAATCTCTGCAGATTTGATCGGAAAATGCTAAAGGGCAAAGGCAATGTCAGGGACATGGCCGTGACCACCCTTGGAGAATGAATCTACCCACCCGGAGGGGGAGGGGGTGAGAAAATAATAAAATATATCTCTTCTGGCTGAAACTTTTACCGCCCCCCCCCCCCCGTTTTCGAATGATGAATAAAATATTTTAAGGCGACTTCAACCCTTCCTACCTCCTCAAATGACCAAAACCCACCCCTTTCTCGTGTATACTTTCATTTGTGCTCGGCAATACTTACAGGGGATTGGATGGAAATTTAATAGTAGTCGAACTATACTGGAAGGGTGACGACCAGCGATGTTTTGGGCAACTCTTAAGGGTGGATTCTATACCCTCCCAGGGGGTGGGAAAGTGGTTTTACTCCTCTTCTCAATTTACACGTTCCCGAGGAAGCTGATGATGAAAAATATACTTTGAGATGAATTTGACCCTTCCCACCCCCCGTAAAGGGATAAAAGCTACCACTATCAAGTGCTTCCTTTCAGTAATGCCCGGCAACCAGTATGAAGGTATTTTTTTCGCCATCAGCATTCTCAAAAACGGGGAGGGGGGTAAACGTGTAAACCGAGAAGTAGATACTCCATTGAAATATTTATATTAACCTTGCATTTGATGCTTAGGGTGTGTATACCTACTCTAGACAAATTAATAATTTTTTTAACAAAAATTGAACAGTCGGTTTTAGTATGTGGTATTAGTAGGGGGTTGCTCCTGAGTATAAAATCAAAAAGTTGGATAACGGTTCTTCTTTATTATCTCGGAAACCGTTGATCCTACGATAAAATTATTTAGGCCCCATTTTGTTCAGAACTAAATTTCTCAATTCCTCTTGTTGAATTTTTTTTTGGAAAATCGATAGTTTTTAAATTACAGGGTGTTAAAGTTATTTTTGAAATGTATTTTTTTCAACATATAGCACAAACTGATCTTATGACAAAAAAGTTACTAATCAATCTTATAGAGTGTACAATTATTTATTAATTTTATCTAAAGTTTCTTATTATCGGATTAACAGTACGATTTACAGCGTGACAAATGTCACCGCTAGGTGCAGAAGCATATTGAATTACCTAGTATCTGCTCATATTCGAACCCCTCCAAGGAGGTAGAGTTTATCGTCTAACTTCAGTGCCTTTCCCTTTTCTCGATTGAATTTTTCATATCTTTACGAGCGATTAGTGTTTTTACTAGTGTCCAGTCACCATCTTTTTACTTCCACATCCAAACAGTGGAGTGGAAGTATACCTAGTAATCGTAAAAAAAATATTTTTTTTTGTGTCGATTTAGGTTTAGAAAAAAAATTGTCTGTCCGTCGGTCTGTAATTTTCTGTGCGCACGTTTTCTATGGAACTGTTTAAGATACTGACTTGAAATTTTGTACACGTATGTGCTATAACGAGATCTTAAACTGGATTGTATTTATAACTTATACGGTGAAGGGTTGGGGGGTAAATAGGGATAAATAAGATACAGAAACTTGGGATTTTGTGCTTTCACTAGAAGAGAAGGCCTCAGATTTTTTTATAATATTTTTCATCCCCCCCACCACACCTGGAACTAGATTATATTTTGAGATGATTCCGTTGAAGGATTGGGGGTTAAATAGGAGTAAATAGGGCAAAAGAAGTAAAGCAAATTGGTAAGAGTACAGAAACTTGGGATTTGGTTTATATACTAGAAGCGAGGGCCTCAGATATTTATAATATTTTTAACACCCCACCACCCCCATTCCATTATTAAAAGGATTGGTAAAATAAAATTGAGATTTTCACTTGAAATATAAATACAAAAGTATATTAATGTCAAATATAACTTTTTAATACTTCGAATAAATTTATAAACTACGAATAAATAATTTTTTCAACCTAGGTGAATATTTATTCTTAAGTAGTGTGACCTTCCTTTTTTTATCAAAAGTTAACAATATGTTTTTAATAAATAATGAATTTTTTTTTAAATACATATTATTTATTTCTTATATATTTTGTTACATACAATATCATATCGTATCAAATTTCATGCAAATCTGTAAAAGTCGTGCAATTGTGACAGCTTTATTGGATGAGCCATTTTGAATTCTTAACTTTTGACATCAAATTCAGTATCATCTACTCCAAAAATATCTGACTACCAATTTTAACATAATTCTATATCTAGCGCGTTCATCAAATTCTCGCACAGAAAGAACTTTTCTCCGAATTTGCTCACCCTCACCTTATACTAGATATTGTTTGAAGATACTGTCATGGAACTACCACCGAGCCATACTCTACAGTTTGTGAAAAATGTCCATCGCTTAAGCAAATCCAGAGTAGTGATTGAACAAACAGAAAAAAGATGCATATGGGTCGAATTGAGAACCTCCAGCTTCTCAAAATGTTTTTATGTTGGCGCTCTACGTTGGGCCAAGTCTAGCAAACCTCGGCCAAAGTCAACGTGTGGAGGGTAAGTTTGACTTAATTGGCAGCGATTTCCCGGTGATCGCCTCGGAGTCAGTGAATAGTACACAAATCAAAAGGATTTGGGTATGCTTGAGTCAGATACCAATAATTCTAGTCAACACGTAGTTGCATAAATACCGCTTACAGCGTGTGTATCTATGTGTTTCATGTAGTTAGTGTTGCGCTAAAATGGCAGTTTAGAACAACAATATTTTTAAGTTTTTAGAACTATCTCAGGGAGAACCTACGATATGGGTCCCCAAAAATAATTGGCTTGAGATTTTGAACAGATAATGGAGACTTTTATAGTTGTCACCGGTAGCTAGAAACCTTACTAATAACCAAACGAACTTTGGATGATATAGCTTTTCTTCAATCGGTAATCTTTAAAATACTTGGTCCTATTTTGCACAGGAGAAATTCAAAGTCAGTTGACGACATCCTACAGAAATTCTCGAATCTTTAGATTCTAGCGAACACTGCTGTATCGGACATCGTTTGGACGGTATATTTATAGACAAATGTTTCGACAATTGTTTCGGCAATTGTTTCGACCAAAATATGGCCCAACGTGTAGCGCTAGCATTAAATTCTGATAAAAACATAGCACATTATTATTTTTAATACAAGCAAGAACACGTAAGACGAATAAATATTTATTCAGAAATTTTGAAAATAAAGCATTCGATTTCAGTATCTCTTTATGAAATTGTGACAATTTCATGTTTCAACGAATTTGTAATTACAACCCACTTTTTAATTACGTCCATCAAAGTTATAAAGCTTTTTACAAAGTCAAAGTAAAAATCAATTAATTACTTCTGTGTCAGTAAATACTATTAATGAGATAAAATATGCAGGGCCGGTTCTACATCTAATTGAGGCGAGGTAAGCATGAAGTGCCAGAATTCCGTCTGGGAACAGCGTCTAGCAAATGAATGTAATGGAAATTGATGAGTGTGACTTGTAAACTACGGAAGAGCTGAGGGGTCAAAGCGCCGCTATTATTTCTGTCCCAATCTTGACATTTATCTCAAGATATTGACTTGGTATCTCAAGATCTTGACTTATTATCTCAAGATCTTGACTTATTATCTCAAGATCTTGACTTATTATCTCAAGACCTTTACTTATTATCTCAAACTCTTGACTTTTTATGTCAAGATCTTGAATTTTTATCTCAAGATCAGGACGTCTCGTGTAAAGATTTTTTAAATATTTTACAGTCGGTGGTTATTTTATAGGCCAAGGATAGTGTTCCGAAAGTTGAAAAATTGAAATATTTTGTTATCTACGACGCTAATGCTGCCTACCGCGCGGATAATTATTAATAATTAGATAGCAAAATAAAAATCAACATAACCTAACCTAAACAAATCACATGAAAGAATGAAATAATTATAGGAAAAAGAAATATTATTTCTGCCGTCAAATCAAACCTGAATTTGTGAAAAAATATGACCTGGGAATATATTAAATAATAACTGTTAAATGCATGCAACTTAAAAGATTGAGATAGAAAGTCATGATCTTGAGAAAAAAACTCAAAGTCTTGAGATAGAAAGTCAAGATCTTTGCGAAAATAAGTCAAGATCTTGAGATAAAAAGTCAAGATCTTGAGATAATAAGTCAAGATCTTGACATAAATTTCAAGACTGAGACAGAAATAAAAGCGGCGCTTTGACCCCTCAGCTCTTCCTTGGTAAACAGAACTGTGTACCTTGGAGTCCCGTGCTGATAATATCGGTATAGGATATCCAAAGTCAATTTGAAATTCATAAAAAATACCGCCAAAGGAATAGTTCATAATCGTAACATCGCATCAGCGATGCCATAAGCGCCGATCGACAATTATTAGAACCACTTTTTAATTACTGTAAATATTTACTACTTTATATTAATTGATAGGCATGATGTAAATTATTTATTTTTAATAATGTTAGTTTAATGAACCACTCCATAATTGATTCAATAAAAGTAAATAAATATCATTTAACCTACGGCTATGCTACCGGCAATTATATGAATAAATCAAATCAGGCAGCGTTCTTGTAATGGTGAGTCAGGTAAACAATCGACTACTTTCGTGTAAGGTAAGTAACATATCTGATGAACTATATTCGCATGCAGTTATCGTTTTCAATATTCAAGTACGCGGTCTAGGATCTTATTCTATTACAAATAGACTTTGTAATGACTTATTCTGGTAGAAACGGTTTAGACTGAATTTGCAAATTAATAATAAAAATACTATAACTAAACATGAGATTCGAAGGAGAATAGAGATAACGTATGCAATAAGAGAAAATACAATTACAAGCGCTAGCGATTGTTTTCAGAGATTTACTTTCAAATGCAATAATTCATAGATTTTTGTCATTACATGCTTTCAAAATGGTATGTAAAACATAGAAAAAGTTTGTCTGGAAAATTACACACTAGAGTATTTATTGATGATAATTTGGCACCAGCTAAGTTAAAGTTTTTTAGGTATTTACTGTTACAACCATTCATAGAGATTCGGAAATGAATTTTTACAATTCAGAGTCAGATTATCTCTCTATGGTAGATTATTACAAAAACACAGACATTTATAACGGTTCTTTTAATTTAAAAAGCTTATAGGTCTTGTATAGTCTTATAATCTAAATATAACATTACTACACCAAATCTAAGAAAAATGTTAAATACGGATGACAGCAATATATGCTCCAACTGGTGACAAAATAAGTCATTTTGAAGAATCTGATCATGTATTCGAAAGTAGATTGTGTGCATTTGAATCTAATAAGATATTATATTTATATGAATTTATTTGAATCAATAGAAATATACAAATCTTAGATAACTATTTACTTAATGACCACTTGGTCCTCTATTATAGCTCTCTTTTTGGTGCCCTCAGCTCACTAGCAAATCATTCATTTATAGGTTGCCATTATCGTTATTTAATACCTTTCTTAGGAAATCATAATTCTAATTGTTTACTGAAGACACTAGTGTCTGAGTAGGTGTAAATATTGTATTAAATTGCTGATAAAAAACAATGTCTTGTATTTTAGGCTGTTATTACCAAGTAACTAATGCAAACAGCTTTAATGAGGTCGTATGCATAACAGATAACCGCTACAGATTCTACGATGGTGTTAAACATGCCATACAGCAAAGAGAGACCAACTAAAATGGTGTCAAAGCAGCTGCCAACATTTCGTGAATGAGAAAAAGAATTGTTTCGACGCGTTTACTATAAATTTTTAATGTTTTATTTGCATTAGTAGAAGGAATAGACTTACTGCACTAACCCAGTATCTCAATGAATACATTCTAACACATATGTCAGCATGCGTGTCGTGCTTCCGTGTTAAACATAAAATATCTAGTTGAAAATGCAGCATTATTGCTGTTAGTTTTTTTTTTAATTATTAATGATATTTTTCATAATATTGATATTATCATTCGTTTCCTCGATTGTTGCCTCAACTGAACACTAATTATGTAATTAAATTATTATCAGATTGTGTCAACCAAGTTTTAAATCATTTGAGAGCACCGGGTTTAGTTTTATGTGCACAGAAGACGTTAAGCGAATAGTAAAGGATTTCTTATAGATGAATGGTTTTAAAACACTGTTTATTAAATTTTCCACAAAATCTTTAACCATAACTAAAAATCTATTATTGGCATAACTAATGAAATACAGGAAAAGCAAATAAAATATATGTGACATTAATTTACGCAAATCGCTGTGAAAAAAACACACTCCACTTCTACATTCATTATGAGATATGTATTCCCTCTTTTCGGGTTATAAAGATATTCACAATGTTAATAGCAAAATAAGTGAGTTTTATGCTTTTTCGTCGATGTTTTGAAAAACTAGTTGAGATAAGGGCAAAACACTATCCATATCTTTTTCGTAGAGCATACAATGCTGTAAAATTATAGTAATATTGACTGTGTTTCGTCACAATGTTTTCATTTTCAGGTCTTAGATATTACCTGAGACAAATTTCGTGATGTGGATCATGTGTGCGAAGAAAAAAATAGTCAATTAATTTACAAATTAGTAGAGAATAGACAGTAATGTTAAAAAGTACTCAATATGAATTAAAAATATACACATTGTACATAAAAAACCTCAGATTATACCACATTCCTTGTCTCGAGTGCAGTATGCTTCGCGCATAAATAAGAATATCAGTGTTCGTTCAAAATAAAAAATAGTGAATAACATTATTGTCGAAAATTTTGCAACAAACAAGATTCAAGATGAAAATTGATGATAATATCTAAGATCCGAAAGCCACAAAAAAATATGATAATACCAAAAAGCATTTTTTCAAAATGTTTATGACATGAGCATAAAGGTTTAAAAACTCTGTTTTGTCATGAAATGTTTGTTGGCCTCCATAGATGACGGTGGTCTTTTCGAAAATTTTAATTGCACTTTAAATGACCGAGAAAAGTCGCAAGGCTATTTTTGAGTCTTTAGTGACTAGTACAAACGTAACCATCAACTGTACTATTTTTTTTTGTTGTAACCTTTGTTTTAGAGAATTGTATTGTCTACCAAAGAGATTGCATATAGTTTCTTGTCCCCCTTTGCTTAAATTCCAAGATATTGACGAAAACGTATACAAAATCCCCTTCTTTTTTGCCAGTATCGCTATTAACTTTTGAAATTAAGAAAATGGCGGTATATATCTCACAATAAGTAAAGTACCTATGTTAAAACAATTTTAATGACGGCGGCTTTTATTCGCAGAAATGCCTTGGACTAATATAGTAAATGGTGCATTACATAAAGTTTTAAGTTATATAGACAGAGTAACATAGATATCGTAGAAACTGTAAGGGGACATTCACCCTTAATGATAATGGAGTTAATATCTCAAAAAATATGATAAACTTAAATAGAGAGAACGCTTTACCTATACCCACCTATGTCTCAAAATAAAGTGCTCAATCGAAAATGGTACAAAAGACACGAGATTTCATTAATAAAAAATACCTATATTATCAGGCATTAATTAGCCTTGCAAATCATTTTATTACGTAATTTGATTGAATAGTTTAAGAGCCATGACCAAATTTAAAATTAACGGAGAAGAAATCAAAGACCTGCCAAAAAGAATAAGCCAATATATATTTCTTGTCTATGAAATCTCTATCTTTTCTACCATTCTCGTCTGAGTACATTGTTGTAGGACACATTTCATAGTCCACACTATAATTATCTTTGGAATAAATGTCCTAATTAAAAAATTAATTTGAGATCCATAATGTCTTCATGCAACATGTACAATGCAACATATTTTATTACACTGCAAAGGTGAACAATTTTGTTATATGACTAATAAAGTAGGTGATAGTAGTAAATAAATCAATGTTGCTTATTTATTGATCTACTGATCAAATATTTATTGTCCGCCGGCCCTGAGAGAATTGATCTGCTTTTTCTGTTTGGCTTATACACCTGTTACTGCATTAGATTCCGTATATTTCACTTATCGACATTTCTGGCGTTCGTCGACATCTTCAATGAACAGAAAAAATGTAAATTTCAAGATACCTGACTTTCAAACGAATGACTGGTTTGAGATACATAATATAAGAGCCATTAAATTTTTCGGCGTTATAGTTAGAATACGTTTCTGAATGTTAATATTTTCAATATACAGAGTGTGTACATTTTGAAGAAATATTGAACCGCCTTTAAGAAACGGTCATCAAAAATCTTGAAATAAAATATCATCGTCGTTCGATTAAGTGAATCTTATTACCTAATATCAAGTAGCAACCTTGTTCCACCTTCTTGTGAGTTGTATATCAGCGTATAGGTAGAAAATATACAATGTTGGGCGAGGATTGCGTAATGAATATGCCATGCTTAATAGGGGATATAAGGCAATCGATTTCTTGTCTATTAGATGTTAGGCAACTAAAATGTTCTGTTCTTACGAGAAGTGGCTTGGCGAAATTTTCAGATGAGGTGGCTCGTCGCCTAGCGTCGGTGAATAGTATTAGACGCGGAAATAGGTTGAAGTTAAGTAAATGATTAAAGAAACAATCATCCAACGGATTTGAAATTCTTTTGTCGGAATATGAGCATAGAAAGTTTATAAAAAAGTCGGTAAAAGCATTTACACAAAACTTCCATCTTTATTTATAAAGGGCGGTCACTCTAAAAAAAATATTAATTAACAAACGACGTAATATGAGAAGAACAATCTAACCATTATACTCTTCGCCAATTTACTGCACTTTTACTTCCACATCCACGTAGTGGATTGGAAGTATAGTAATCGCAAAAAAAATTTCAAACATTTTTATTCGTGAAATAGGTTTAGAATGTCATGAAACGTCGAGATTTTAAATTTGAGCGAAAAAAAAATTTCTGTCTGTCGGTCTGTCTGTCGGTCTGTCTGTAACTTTTTTTTTGTCCGCACGTTTTCTCCGGAACGGTTTGAGATATTGACTTGAAATTTTGTACACGTATATATTATGACAAGATCTGGAACTGGATTGTTTTTTGAGGAAATCCGGTGAAGGGTTGGGGGTTAAATAGGGGAAAATAGGGAAAAATAAGTAAAGCAAGCTTATAAGAGACCAGACACTTGAAATTTGGTGTATGTACTAGAAGTTAAGGCCTAAGATTTTTTTATAATATCTTTCAACCCCCACCACCCCTACTTCATTATTACAAGGGTTGATAAAATAAAATTGAGATATTCATTTGAAATTTGGTACGCGTATGAATTATAACGACATCTGGAACTAGATTTTTCTTTAAGATGATTCCTTTGAAGGGTTCGGGGTTATTTAGGGGTAAATAGGGGGAAATAAGTAAAGCAAGCAGGTATGAGTACAGAAACTTGAAATTCGGTGTATGTACAAGAGGCAAAGGCCCCAGATTTTTTGATAATTTATTTCAGCCCCCCACCACCCCTACTCCATTATTCAAGGGGTTGATAAAATAAAATTGAGATATTCACATGAAATTTAGTACGCATATGTATCATAACGACATCTGGAACTAGATTATATTTTGAGATGATTCCGTTGAAGGGTTGGGGGTTAAATAGGGGTAAATAGGGGAAAATAAGTAAAGCAAGCGGGTAAGACTACAGAAACTTGAAATTCGGTGTATGTCCTAGAAGCCAAGACCTCAAATTTTTTAACAATATTTTTCAACCCTTCCACTACCCTTACTACATTATTGAAGGGGTTGATAAAATAAAATTGAGATATTCACTTGTAATTTGGTAGACGTATATATTATAACGACATCTGGAACTAGATTATATTTTGGGATGATTCCGTAGAAGGGTTAGGGTTAATAGGAGTGACTAGGGGAAAATAAGTAAATCAAGGTGATAAGAGTACAGAAATTTGGGATTCGGTGTATATACTAGAAACCAAGGCCTCAGATTTCTTTCTAATATTTTTCAAACTCCACCACCTCCGCTTCATTATAAATGGGATTGATAACATCAAATTAAGATATTCACTTGAGATTAGTACACGTATGTATTGTAGTGACATCTGATTGAGATGCCTCCATTGAAGGGGTGGGAGGTGAATAGTAGAAAAAAAGTAGGGTGAACTAAAAACTTCATTTTTAACGTATATGGTAGAAACCAACTCCTCCAACTTTTCTATGACATCTGCCCCAAATATTATTAAAATTCTATGACCAATAATTTCCACATACTAGAGTGCAAATATCGTCAAGATGTTTCCTTTAAAACGACTTGGATGAAGAATCTGGATGTGGAAGTAGTGATTCCTTAGGCAGCGGTTTTTTATTTCTTGATCGATTTTGTTCAGACAATAGGGTTCTTCCTCTAGATAACTCTAACTTACTGTTCAATACAATCGGAGTTTTCGTTCTTAAGTTATCGTGCCGACAAGAAACGTGACGGACGGACAGACAGACATACAGACAGACTGACATTTTGAAAGTTATCCAGAATTCGATCACGAACACGGAGATAAGACATATTTTTCTCTACGAGCAATATTACCGGTTTTAGAAATGTGCCGATCGAATATACTCTTCGTTTTTTGGTTAAAAAATATACAGGGTAGTCATCCAACAGAAAAAATAGATAATAAATTGCAGCATTTCAATATGCTACTTTTATATAAAGGTTAGGTTGGTACCTAATTATAGGAATAAAGATCCTAATTTATTAGTGTAGATGTATTGATGGTTGCTTAAAGAAACGCGGGACGATTTCCATTTTCTTTGAACCTCATGGCATTCGAGACTTGACTCTTGGTAAGTGATGAGGTCCCTTACAACAGTTGTTATCAACATTTTTTCCGCTTTGGGTTTTGTAAAATTAATCGTACACCTAGTGATCTACACCTGAGTTTCAAGTTTAAGGAGTTCTGTTTTCATTGTAAGTAAACCTTTTTCTGTTCGTTTCGTAATATTCATAATTTTTTTTCTCGTTAATTTCTGTCTTTTCCCAATTAATATAATATAATACATATTAATATAATAAATATTTCTCGCCGTGCCATCTTGTGCAAAAGACCCTTCTGAAGAAGGTCAGTTGCGTTATTCTTTTTAGATTCACTGTACTTAGTATTTGTGTCTTTTTTAGGGTTTTTTTAGGGATACCCATAATTATTATAGATAGAGTTGGTCATTCATTTATTCTTCTGGGGTTCTGGACTCTCTTCCGCGTGGGAACAGTTGGGATTCTATACTTCAGAAGTTTAGTCGTATCCTACACTGCCCATACAAAGTTAGTACCACAGTGACGTCAAAAAGGAGCCGCCATTTTATATGAGTAGGGATCACCATTATCATCACATGGTTAGGATCCACCCACCCAGATACAGGCCAGATTTTTATTTTATTATTATTCCAAAGTTCTCACACACTGAGGGTGGGGTTCGCTTACTATCGGCTCTTTAAAGCAAGATAATAAGTTTCTATTGTAGGTTTATTAAGTTGGTAGATTTAAAAACTTCCGGACTGTATTGCAAGTGCTGAGTATCGTAGCTTTCTGTATCAGACCAATAATATGCTGACTAAGGCCGAGTGTGTCCAGGCCCTTCTTCAAGTCATTAGGAATAACGCCAGTTGAGGACAGAACGATCGGGACAATGGATACCTTGTCTTGTTGCCACATCTTTTTAATTTCTTCTGCAAGTTCACTGTATTTATTAAGTTTTTCCGCATGTGCTTGTCGTAGTCTGTGAGTATTTGGTATGGTTATGTCAATCAGAAAAGTAAGTTTCTCTGATTTGTTCGTTAGGACGATGTCTGGTCTATTTGCAGAGATGGTTCTATCAGTAATAACAGAGCGGTCCCAGTAAAGCCGGTAGTTGTTGTTCTCCAAGACTGCGTTAGGCGAATACTCGTAGTATGGCTGATTCGTGATGGTCAATTGATGATTAAGGGCCAGTTGAGAGTGAATTATTATTATTATTATTATTATTATTATTATTATTATTATTATTATTATTATTTATACCCGTCATTATCCATCAGTTATATAAGCCTCAATACTTTGCACATATACAGGATGATTTACCACAACATGCGGAAAATAAATCGGTGTACTAGTTTTCTATGTGGGCAACCCCCTGCAAAATTTTAGAGTGATCCGAAATAATTTAGTACGTTTTTTTGCATTAAAACTTGTAATGATACGCTACTGAACCATGGAATTTAGCTACCGTCATGCTTCAATTGTTTACGAGTGTATTTACGCGTGCGCCGCTTCGTGTCTTGTTCAAGCGAACAGATGTTGTTTACGACTTTTACGAATGGTGGTTTCTTTCCGGCTTCCGTTTGGATTTATACATTTTGAAAATTGTATTCGTAGATCGATACTGGTCAATATGCCAGCATTTACATCGCATGAATGCTGTGATATGATTTTAACTTATAGTGCAGTGAATGAAAATCTTGCAGCCGCTGTACGAGAATATGAGAGAAAATTTCCCGGCAGGCGTGTGCGAAATAGAAGAACAAGGAGCCCAGATATCACCCCTATGGATTTTTTTGTGGGGTTACATGAAGAGTTTGGTGTACGCTAAGTCAATAGACTCCCTAGAACAGTTACAACAAGCCATTAACAATGCCTCGAATCTAATTCGTGAAGAAAGAGACAAATGTGATCGCATGCACGAAAATATTATCTGCGCTTAGAACAGTGCATTGAGTGTCAACGGTCAAACATTCGAACATTTTCTTTAACTTTTCGTTACTTTTAAGTTTTCTCATGTGCTGTGTTCTACAAAAATTATTTTAATTTTTGCTATTTTTGTTGTGAAATCCAAAAAGTCACTTCTAGCCCCGCCAGCTTCGTTGTCAGTCACAAGTCTGATAAACGGGGAAGAGAAGTGATATGGTTGTACCACGTCATGTCAGATTGGTTAAAGTCAATTTTTTTATTTTTAACTCCTTTCGGTGGGGACAACTGGGACAATTTTCCGCATGTTGTGGTAAATCACCCTGTATACGCCCTCCTTTTTTTAAACTATTGTAATACCACCGTAGTACTATGCAGGTGCGAATATAATTATAATTAAATACAAGTGCGTACTAATTTACTTTCCAAATTTTGTTTGTTGGGCAAAGTGTTACTCCAACTATAATTGTGTATATTTACACGGCTCTTAAGGCCCATTATTTAATGGACGGTAGATAATATCCTAGCATTGATAATAATTTTCTTTTTCACTACATTTTTAGTTTTGTATATATGAGCCTACAAGTAATAAATATTTGTTTTGTCAAAAGTATTCCATAATTTCCTTTTGATCGTTTGTCCAAAGTATTTCAGTATTTATTGTGATCCGGATACATCTTATCCTCATTAATTTTATTATGTTTTGTATTCCGCAACTTCGCAAAACATAAATCTGAGCATACATTAATTTTTTAAGATGCGTGGCGCCCTAGTACTAGTATGTTTTAAAGCTACACAAAAATTGCTTCCTTATCCACGACGCTCTACCGGCGAAAAGCTGCCGTCCGCAAGTGAGGGAAAATCACCTCCCCAAATAAATTATGGCAGTTTGGTGCTCCATTTATATTTTCACTAATTTTGTACAAGGGGACCCTGCAAAACATAAGGTGTCAAATGTGGAAGGCTTGCGTAAATACCTTTACAAATTTTTACCATAGTTGAATTATTTCTTAGAATGACTACTCTGTATATTTTTCAATAAAAGGATAATAGTTGTTTTACTTGCCTAATGTGTTAACTATACGCAAAACATTATTGCCATCTGCCACGTTTTTTAATTATTTATTCTCTTTAGACGTTTTCACTCTATATATTTTCCAATGAAAGTCAACCCATTTTTTTGCTGGCAGTAGTGTCAATTACAGACACACCAAATTTGATTGTTCTCCATCAAATAGTTTTTTTGACAGAGCGCAAAGGTACAGACAATAGACAGACTGACGGAATTTTGGTAATTTACATGATTTGAAACGTGACAATCCGAAGAAATCTCGGAGGGTGATTTTTTCACGAAAACAGCACTTCCCTTCGGCTGGAAGAACGGGAGAATTCCCAATGGGCTGGACGCTCTAGGGCCGGTCCAAATCTACGCTTTTTGAATAATAGGCAAGTTTTTAAGAGATATCAAAGTCATCTACTGATTGTCAAGTATATTGAGACAGAAACGTATTTTGCTATTGTAAAAAGCGGAACCAGGCCGGAGCTCTTGTTTTTCCGAACCGACGCTGATGTTTTCCTGAGCCAATTTACCCCCCCTCATCCGCCGCTGCCCTATGTAGCGTGTGACGTTTCCCTTACATCTCACCGCCACATCATTTGGCCCACTAAGTGTATATACGAGCGGCCATGTTGAGTTCGTTGGAAAAGCGTATAAGGCAGTGGCTACTTCAGCCTTACTGACGAGTTCACGGAGTAGCCACAGAACGAAATGTTAATATTTTCTAACTCCACATTGGTGACCCCGACGTGATCTGAACACGTAAGGTGATTTACAACGTACTCTACACCTACTCTACACCCTACGAAGACACGCGCAGAAGCATGTTCGACTTTATGAGTTATTTCCTCCTCGAGCATTGCATTGCTTAGCCTCTCTCCTAGGATTGTGCTTGTGCCGGTAGAGTACGTCAAGTGAAGAGTGGGATACTCGCTTCGTTCCTGTCCAGTTTATCCATCGTTACTTCTACCATCAGGTTTCTAGTGACTTGGCGTGTGACGTTTCCCTTACATCTCACCGCCACCTAATTTGGCCCACTAAGTGTATATATGAGCGGCCATATTGAGTTCGTTGGAAAAGCGTATAAGGCAGTGGTTACTCCAGCCTTACTAGTTCACGGAGTAGCCACGGAATGAAACGTTAATATTTTCTAACTCCACACCCTATTGTACTGTGGTGTGTTTATACAGTGTTTCCCCAGGTATACTTCGACATAAGTAAGTAAAGAAATTTATTCATCTATAGAAAACTTAAAATCATAATTATAAAACTGATCATATAAATCGTATTAGACTAGTCATACAAACAGACAAAATACAATCATACATACATACAAAAATACACACAGATATAAATAAATATAAAACTACACTAAATAGATTTAAAGATTAGAATGCAAAAATTCTTCCACAGAATGGAAAACATTTATTAATAAACAGTTAAGTTCCCTACTTTTAAAAATCCGGTGTCGACTTATATTGTTGTTTTGTATTATGTTGGTAAGAGTGGTACTTTTCAAAATCAAAACGTTATATGACTACACTCTTTGGCCAGTGGCTTGGGTTATACAAATCATATTTTAGTTGATAATCGACACTAAGCATAAAGCACTTATTTTGCGTCTCTGGTGTTTGCAGTTTCTTAATGTTAAATTTGGCTGTTGAATTGTGGGGTTCCTTTTAAGCGTTTTAATATATTTTCCGCTGTACCGTGTTTTTTCTGTATAAGTTTTACCATACCTTCTTTTCCACTCCAAAGTCTGTTGCTTCATTCGAACTTACATATTTTTTTAAAATTCTTTATTCTTTCTAAAGCCTTTTCTATATTTAACTTCTTTATACCCTTCGGTTTCAGTAATTCCCTTCTCACTTTTATCTTCTTCGATAAAAATTATACTGTTCATTAATTTCCTATGAAATTCTTGTTCTATGTTTATTTGTTTTGTCGTGAGTTCACTTTTTGTTCACTACAGTTAGCTTCCTTGTTGTAGTTAATGTCTACTTTATTTTCAGTTGTTTTTTTCAACGGTCCAGTTTTTGTTTCTTTGGTTTGTTGCTGGTCTACTTTGTAGTCCATTTATTTATTCCTGGTTTTGTTGGATGTTGTGACTTTTTATACTACCATTTTTTGTAGCTTCAGTCCTTTCTTCAAGTAATTGGTTATTTATTTTTAATAATATACCTAATATGGTCTAATAATAAAACTTATATTTTTCATCTTTTTCTTCCATTAATTTTTTCAGTAGCCCAACTTTCAAATTTTGTATTTCTGAGTGATTACTTTCTGCTTGTTTTTCGCAACACATGATTCTGGTGTCATATATTTTCACACATTTTATTTTGTTTCTTAAGAGACAGAGCTGATGAAACACCCTTCCACAGTTTACATACACTGTCATCTTGGTCTGTTTGTTTTGACAACATTTAAAAGTTCTTGGTTCAAGTTTATGGCTATCATCATTAGAAGTATTTTAATTTGCCTCATCACACGCCATTTTTATTAAATGGGTATACTCATGATCGTTTTTATTTCGTATTTTAAGAGAAAAGGTTGTTCTTCATAAATAGTTTGGCTTATTCTAACAAGTTCTCAGCCAAACATATGGTGGTTAAGAAATAAGGAAGCATGAAATTGTACCAAGAATAAAGTTCTTTGGGAGAAAATTAAAAATTTGAAAAGAAAATGGTGTCTCTCATGTGAGTGAAAGTTCAGACATGAAATTTAAAAGTTATATCTCAAAGTTGATGTTTTTGCCAAAATTATGATTGTATAATTGTAAAAAAAAACGTATACAGAATGACTTTTTCTCTTAAAATCTGAAAAAAATAAGGATTACAAGTATAGTTAAGTTCATCTGGAGAAAAGGTGTATATATCTCACATTAAGTAGCATCTGATTATAACCGCACATTAAGAAGTTTCACCTTTAATTCTGCGTTAAGTTAGCAACTTCAATTAATTTTAAAGTATTTTATAGAAACTCATTAAAGCGTTCATTGATAACAGATTTACGCGTTCATTCGCGCCTAACGTTTCCTTCGAAGTTTGCACCCTTTGTTACCCTACAGATGTAAAAGGCACCCATCGTTTACGGCTACTAAGTTTCAAGTTATTTTTCTTGCAGCTATTAATTAGAACGCTAATGCGCTAAAAGAATCATTTAAACTTTCACCCATACTTATTGGTTTTATAGTAGAATTTGCTTCTCAGTCATGAGTCATGGGGCAATAGTGCTTAAGACTCCGATAGTTTCGAACCATAGCTAGAAATTACAAGAAAAAAATACAAGTACACTAGATAAAAATGGAAGTCGTATTTCCATTTAGTATATTATTATTATATATTCTTTTATCGTTTTGAATTTTTTATGTTAAATATAATTTTAGATATTTAATCTCGAGTCGCCCAACATTTTCCTTCACTATCACTTCTTTTCGCGGGTTTGCTGTCTTTTTCTTTGAAGGAGAAATAGTCGACTTGGCAACAAAAATAACAGTATACAGAGACAGTTTTAAAAGGTTTGATAATTACTTCCCAATTTTATAATATTTCTCTTTCGTTGTTAGGTTGTTTAAATATCCCAGAACTATAAAATAAAAGTGCTCCATGCAGACGTATCCAAATCCACACTGGAGCAGTCCTGAATTAAAAGGAAACAAAAGCACAGCTCGTCTTTTTTGTACTTTTACTTCAACATTGGAAGTATAGTATCGTGAAACGGGTTAGAATGTCATGAAACGTCGAGATTTTAAATTTGAGCGAAAAAAATTTCTGTCTGTCGGTCTATAACTTTTCTTACCCGCACGTTTTCTTCGGAACGCTTTAAAATATTGATTTGAAATTTTGTACACGTTTATATTATAACGAGATCTGAAACTGGACTGTTTTTTGAAGATATCCAATTCCAATTTAACATTTTTTATTTTATTTAGCTATGGTTTACATGGAATTGTCTAGGTCTACCTAGTGTCTTAAATATTTTATATATTTATAAATTGGCAGTTTATATTCGGATAAATAAACAAAACATGCCAACCGCCAAGTGTTGGGCTGGAGACCTAGAACCTCGTGCTTAAAATTACTCTGATCGCTGGAAGAAGACGTTTGTGTGCAGTCTATGCCTGTTTGTTTAGCTTATCTTTTTGAAAAAAGTGAAAATAAAAAGTACAAATGAGATTTGTGGGTTTGAGGAAACTGTTGATAAATGCAGGGAAAATAACCAAAACCCTGCTTTAAATAATTCATATGACTATATTGACCGAGGCATATACTGCTCGTTTATAGATGTTTTTGTACCGTTGTCAGCGGGCAAAGTTGGTGCGATAAGAAGAAGTAAGAGATTTGTGGTTTATGTGGAAGTGTTTTTTGTCCATCACGTGGTTTGTCTGGGTTGGTTATTGTCACCGTCTTTCGAAAAAGACGGGGAGGGAGTCTTTGGTGAATCAGTTTATGCGTATGTGTAGGGTTGTCGTGTATTCGTACGTGCGTTATGTCGGCAGTAACCTCCGATTGCTGTATTTTCGTAGAGAAAAATTTTTGAGCAGTTTCTTCCACGAACTCTCTTACTATTAAGAGATTCGTGGCTCGATGTAGTTCTGCAATCGGAGTATACCCACTTCCTTCTGACGAATTCGGAGCACATGATGCCAATTGGCACCCTGGGCTTCCGACTAGTCAACACCCCCAAATCCCTTTCAAACTCCGAGTGGGCTCGGTAACAGCCATTCCCTCTCACGACAGACGAAAGACGCTCCCGGGAGCCTATACATGCCAGCGAAGAAAGAAGACCAAGACAGAAGAGCGCCAGAAGAAACGACCCAGTTGGCAGGGTCCAACAGCCAGGACAAGGGGAGGTTTGCTAACATCGCCAATAGGGAAAGAGCTCAAGCTCGACCCCTAATCATCCGAGACCGTCATCTTTAGTCAAGAATATTGGCGCGGAGTATACCTGTCTGCGTTTGTCAGTAGTCGTATTAGCTTGTTTTGAGTAACCTGTATCCTCTTGTACTGGGTTGGTGATATTAAATTCCAGGCCGGGCACGAAAAATGTGGAAGGCTTCACGATTTTGCGTGTCATCCTTGCGCAGGGGCGCTAATCTTCTCTATATCGTTCCAATTTTAGTATATGTACCGCCGAAGCGAGTACTGAAAATATCCGGTGAAGAGTTGGGGAGTAAATAGGGGTAAATAGGGGGAAATATATAAAGCAACTGGTAACAGCATAGAAACTTGAAATTGGATGTATGTACTGCAAGCCGAGGCCTCAAAATTTTTCATAATATTTTTCATCCCTCCACCACCAACCTCCACTCCATTATTAAAGGATAAAATAAAATTGAGATATTCACTTGAAATTTGGTACACGCCTATGTTATAATGTCATCAGGAACTAGATTATATTTTGGGATTATTCTGATGGAGGAATCGGGGAGGTTAAATAAGGGTAAATAGGGGAAAATAACTAAAGCAGGCTGGTAAAAGTACATAAACTTGACATTCGGTGTATGTACTAAAAGCCAAAGACTCAGATTTTTTTATAATATTTTTCAACGCCCACACCACCTTTACTCCATTATTAAAGGGATTGATAAAATAAAATTGAGATATTCACTTGAAATTTGGTAAACGTATGTATTATAACGACATCTGGAACTAGATTATATTTTGAGATGATTTCGTTGAAGGGTTGGGCGTTATATAGGAGTAAATAGGGGAAAATAGGTAAATTAAGCTTTCTTCCTAATATTTTTCAAATACTCCATTATTAATGGGATTGATAACATAAAATGAAGATATTCACTTGAAAGTTAGTACACGTAGGTATTGTACTGACATCTAATTGAGATGATTCCATTGAAGGGGTGGGAGGTGGTAAGTTGAAACTTCATTTTTATGTACATGGTAGAAACCAACGGCTCAAACTTTTCTATGACATCTGCCCCAAATATTATTAAAATTCTATGACAAACAATTTCCACATACTAGAGTGCAAATCTAATCAAGATGTTTCCTTTGACTTGGATCAAAAATCTGAATGTGGAAGTAGTGATTCCTTAGGCAGCGGTTTTAAATTCTGGTCCGAATTTCCGCCACCTCACAAATGAGTAGAAATACCACACATACATAGACCAATGGCAATTAATTACTTAGTCTTTTTCTCATCACTTTACCTGAATCTTAAAACAAACAGTATACGCTTTGACTCCTATTTATAAATATTTAATTGAATAAAAGCAATGCTGCTTAAGTGATATATGTTAGCGACGATGAACAGTGCGAGTACATTTAGAATACATAAACTAAGTTAGCATCTACCAGAACTTTTAAAGTATTTCTTCACAGTTATACAAAATGATCGTGTAAATAACATTTGTTATAGCATATATACAGAATTAAATGAGAAATATTGATTACAAATAGGATATAATTATTGTACAGCTACGTGAGACGGAAACAGTTCGACCAGCATGGCATCTGTTACATCTTAAACCATTTATTGTTTCTTAAACTGTTTCGCCTCAATACTATACTGTTTGTGCGCCATTCTGGTTATTTATTTGTAGATGTCTTTACGAGTTGTAAGACGGAGGTGCATTCCTGACAATGGGGTGGCATTAGCGTTAGTAATACTCTGTCAATTAGCAGAGGCAAAAACTGTGCAGTATAATTTTCTTGATTGATTGATTGGCCAGTGTATGGTAGGCATTGCTGCCACTTCCCAACATCCAGTCTGGATAGGCATTGCTGCTACTTCCGAACATCAAGTCTGGGTAGGCATAGTTGCCATTTTCGAATATCCTGGATTTTTTTATATCGCGCTGGATTGGACATGGGACATGCTTGCTGCCAGCAGCCAGAACCACATGACGCATGTGGTAGGAATATCGGATGGGAAGTGTAGGTGTTCGTGAGATGCTTCTCTTTAAGTTTCCATACTTCTTGTACATAAGTTTCCATGTTATCATCGGATGGGAAGTATAGGCGTTTGTGAGACGTTTCTTTTAAGTTTTCATCTATCATCTTCTCCTTATTCCTAATATATTCGATAAGCGAGTGGAATTAGCCCAGAAACAAATATCATATCTCAACCTAGATTCAACTTCAGCTTGGTATAGATTTTTCAGTTGTTTCTTACACAGAACAGTTTTAAAATTTTTAAATAAATAGAAAATTTAATTTAATTTGGCTCTCACGTTATTGTAATGTTCGTTCCAGTTTAGACATTCATCGATGTTAATACCCAAGAAACGTACAAACTGGTTTTTGTTCGAGAGAAGTCTCGTTAATATTCGAATTTACACTTGTACATGGTTTCTGTCTATTGTGAAGCCTCGTAAAATGTGTTTTATAGATATTTAAATACAATGCATTAGACGAATACCAATTGCTTAATGATTTCAACATATTACTGCCAATAGATTCCAACATTGCGTCAGATTTATCTGAGAAAATAAGTGACATCATCTGCGTACATGATAAAATATGCATCTGAGGTAAAAATATCCAGGTCATTGGTGTATAATAAAAATAGCACATGGCCCAAAACTGAACCGTGTGGAACATCTGTTTTAACTTCACCATACTCTAAATTGAATTTACTTATTGTTCCTTCTATATGAAATGTCACACTAGCATATTGGTTCCTGTCATTCAGAATTAAACGGATTCAATCGAGAGAGTTCCAGGGGTATGTTAATTTTCCTGCGATTTACCTTTATCTAATTCGGTAGATAACTATTTTTTTGTTCGAGAAGGGATCGTTTATTTTGCATTATAACAAAATGAGCATTAATTCGTTTACTGGCACGTCAGTCATCCGTTCAGAGAGATCAACATGAATAATTAACGATAAGACGAGCTTTTTATAAAATAACTTTCTACTCTGTTGAGTTGTTTAACAAGGGGAAAAATAATTAGGATGGTAATAAATTATGAACTACATCAATTGAGTAGAGTGGATTTCCACTAATAAAGTTTATAATTTATTCAATTCATAAGTCTTTTTACACCTGCAAATTAGATACATCTCAGATCGATATAGAAAAATAAATTAGTACTAGCCAAACACAAGCAAAGTTCATAATGTGCTAACAATTTACACTGTAACAAAATATTTAAATTAGCGGCGGTTGATTTTAAAGCAATTAAGAGAAAATAACACACATTTCACAATAAACAAACGGGTACTTTTAGGAAAAAATTGCAATTTGTTGCAGTCTGTACTTACGTGGTACCTGCGGACATGCATTTATTATAAAATGCATCCGAGTGTGAGAATAGCTTGAACAAGTCATGGTTGTGTATGGAGTTTGTCAACAGAAATTTACGAGTTGGCCGTGTCTAGAGGTACACTAACGTGAACGATAAATGTTTTTTTATAAACGGAAACAAAATTCGAGAACTAATGCGTGAAATATCTGGGAATACGACTGAATAAGCGACTGACGTTCAACCGCCATGTAAAGGAAACTGTGCTTCTACTCCATGATCACGAGTCTGTATCCGTTCCTGGCCAGGAATAGCAGATCCAGTAGACAGAACAAAAAAATTACACTTTAGTGTAATACATATCTAGCCACACCCTCTCTATCCAACTATAAGAACTCCCTAACACAATTTCCGATTTTGCAACTCTCTCCTTTTATTCGTTCCTTTCTGGTATTTTTTGTTTGTTTTGGTTCTCTAAATTCTTTCTCCTTAATTACTATTTTTCTTTGTACATCAAAACATTTTAAACCATAAATTGTACAGTCCGGCATAGCCGCTCTTTCTTGCTGCTTTATTTGGAACGGGCTTTTGGTTAGTAATTTTCCCGTCTGGGCCAACCATATTGTCACTAAATACACAAACTGGCGCAACCAGCATTTTATGAATTTTATAGGAAACTAAAGAAACGATATTGCTTAACATTGGATTTTGTTTATTGAAATTATTATTAGTATGTGTGTTCTAGTTTTTCGCCGCCATATTGTCAACATTGAGCACTAAAATATTCATTGAGTGGAGGAAATGTATTTCCTATTTTCGAAGAAAAAAATAACTAGTGCCAATGAAAGATACGTATTGAAACATTCTTTATAGGATTTTGCAAACAGCAGAAAAATTAACTATCTATAAAAGAAAAACTTTGTGTAGAAATATTAATGAAATCATTGCTTTCTTTCGATAACCTGAATTCTGGTTATGCTAGCAAGTTAAAATCCTAAAATGAATTTGTCCAATTTCTTATTTGACAATTCTCATCCTAACACTAGCATCCACACAGTCCCCTACGGCCATGCAGATTAAACTAGCATCCACATAACCCCCTACGATTATGAAGATTCAGTTAAAAATGAGAACAAAGACCTAAAATGAATTTATTTATCTACCTTGTCTTAAAAAAATTTTCATTCCAATGGATTACATTTTCATGAAATCTATCATTCTGTTTCCTGGAAATGCTTAGCCTTTGAAACGTTTTTCGCCCTTATTCTGAAGCTCATCAGAAAGACATAAAGCCATTCATAAAGACGTTTCATGTTAGCTAATAGATAGGTGAGGTTGTTTTTATCAGTCAATGTCAAATATAATCATTTCACACTTATTCATAGAAATTGTCTTGGTTTTGCATGAAACATCTTTATGAATAGCTTTATGTCTTTCTGATGAGCTCCAGAATAAGGGCGAAAAACGTTTCAAAGGCTAAGCATTTCCAGGAAACAGAATGATAGATTTCATGAAAATGTAATCCATTGGAATGAAAAATTTTTTAACACAAGGTAGATAAATAAATTCATTTTAGGTCTTTGTTCTCATTTTTAACTGAATCTTCATAATCGTAGGGGGTTATGTGGATGCTAGTTTAATCTGCATGGCCGTAGGGGACTGTGTGGATGCTAGTGTTAGGATGAGAATTGTCAAATAAGAAATTGGACAAATTCATTTTAGGATTTTAACTTGCTAGCATAACCAGAATTCAGGTTATCGAAAGAAAGCAATGATTTCATTAATATTTCTACACAAAGTTTTTCTTTTATAGATAGTTAATTTTTCTGCTGTTTGCAAAATCCTATAAAGAATGTTTCAATACAATTATAAGCAAACAAATAATAATTCATTTTTAAACATGCATAGAGTATATAGGCTCCAATACTAGTTAGCTAATAGATAGGTGAGGTTGTTTTTATCAGTCAATGTCAAATATAATCATTTCACACTTATTCATAGAAATTGTCTTGGTTTTGCATGAAACATCTTTATGAATAGCTTTATGTCTTTCTGATGAGCTCCAGAATAAGGGCGAAAAACGTTTCAAAGGCTAAGCATTTCCAGGAAACAGAATGATAGATTTCATGAAAATGTAATCCATTAGAATGAAAAATTTTTTAAGACAAGGTAGATAAATAAATTCATTTTAGGTCTTTGTTCTCATTTTTAACTGAATCTTCATAATCGTAGGGGGTTATGTGGATGCTAGTTTAATCTGCATGGCCGTAGGGGACTGTGTGGATGCTAGTGTTAGGATGAGAATTGTCAAATAAGAAATTGGACAAATTCATTTTAGGATTTTAACTTGCTAGCATAACCAGAATTCAGGTTATCGAAAGAAAGCAATGATTTCATTAATATTTCTACACAAAGTTTTTCTTTTATAGATAGTTAATTTTTCTGCTGTTTGCAAAATCCTATAAAGAATGTTTCAATACAATTATAAGCAAACAAATAATAATTCATTTTTAAACATGCATAGAGTATATAGGCTCCAATACTAGTTAGCTAATAGATAGGTGAGGTTGTTTTTATCAGTCAATGTCAAATATAATCATTTCACACTTATTCATAGAAATTGTCTTGGTTTTGCATGAAACATCTTTATGAATGGCTTTATGTCTTTCTGATGAGCTCCAGAATAAGGGCGAAAAACGTTTCAAAGGCTAAGCATTTCCAGGAAACAGAATGATAGATTTCATGAAAATGTAATCCATTGGAATGAAAAATTTTTTAAGACAAGGTAGATAAATAAATTCATTTTAGGTCTTTGTTCTCATTTTTAACTGAATCTTCATAATCGTAGGGGGTTATGTGGATGCTAGTTTAATCTGCATGGCCGTAGGGGACTGTGTGGATGCTAGTGTTAGGATGAGAATTGTCAAATAAGAAATTGGACAAATTCATTTTAGGATTTTAACTTGCTAGCATAACCAGAATTCAGGTTATCGAAAGAAAGCAATGATTTCATTAATATTTCTACACAAAGTTTTTCTTTTATAGATAGTTAATTTTTCTGCTGTTTGCAAAATCCAATAAAGAATGTTTCAATACAATTATAAGCAAACAAATAATAATTCATTTTTAAACATGCATATAGTATATAGGCTCCAATACTAGTTAGCTAATAGATAGGTGAGGTTGTTTTTATCAGTCAATGTCAAATATAATCATTTCACACTTATTCATAGAAATTGTCTTGGTTTTGCATGAAACATCTTTATGAATGGCTTTATGTCTTTCTGATGAGCTCCAGAATAAGGGCGAAAAACGTTTCAAAGGCTAAGCATTTCCAGGAAACAGAATGATAGATTTCATGAAAATGTAATCCATTGGAATGAAAAATTTTTTAAGACAAGGTAGATAAATAAATTCATTTTAGGTCTTTGTTCTCATTTTTAACTGAATCTTCATAATCGTAGGGGGTTATGTGGATGCTAGTTTAATCTGCATGGCCGTAGGGGACTGTGTGGATGCTAGTGTTAGGATGAGAATTGTCAAATAAGAAATTGGACAAATTCATTTTAGGATTTTAACTTGCTAGCATAACCAGAATTCAGGTTATCGAAAGAAAGCAATGATTTCATTAATATTTCTACACAAAGTTTTTCTTTTATGGATAGTTAATTTTTCTGCTGTTTGCAAAATCCTATAAAGAATGTTTCAATACAATTATAAGCAAACAAATAATAATTCATTTTTAAAGAAAGATACGTCACGCAAATTTTGCTTGTAAGGTTTCTTCTCAAGACACTGTAAATACGCTATTGTTGAGAGAAATATGACAAAGGATAATATAATCCTTTATTAACATAAGTTATAGAACAGTTAAAAAAGTGCAATATATTTCCCGTATACATCAACACTAAATCATCATACTTTTTTTTTGAAATTTTCACAGGCTCCATGTTCAAAGAACTCACATCTAAGTCAAGTGAAGATTTCGCATTCCGCATCAACTTAATACGTTGGAGTAAGGTGATTTTAAAAAATATTGTTTTAGGGTAGCTCCTCTTCACTATCACCTTCATCATATTCGGCCAGTTAATAGTGCATCCAGATTCATTTTCTTATACTTTCAAAATGTGGAGTTCCTTGGACAACGATTTAAAGTCAAGGAAATCAGTAAACTTCAGGGGGATTACGTTGTAGGGATGATTTCAATGCGCTAGTCGAAATATTGGGTATAACTGAGAAGGTATAAAGATATCTCCAGATTTAGATACTGCGTAAGCAGTGGCACTATGCACAGAATCGCTTTCACTTGGTCCATGATTAGTTTCAAAAAATTTAAGCGAGATTTCTTATAAATTTGGCAGTTTTCTTATACTATACAGTATCATTGTTGGCATTATCGTATTTTTGTTTTGACCATAGCATCGATCTGAATACAGGAAGATAGTCTTTGTTCCTTTCCTGTTGTAATGTTCCAATACTTTGAAGATACAAGTATCTATCTCTGATGATCCACCTTTACTACTACCTTCGTGCCATGGGAAGCAGAAGCATTCCTTATTAGCAAGGTCATAAAAAGTAAAATGGAAATTACTCAAACGAGCTTTATAAAACAAGGCACTTTCTTCACTAACTGGAACATAAATCACCTGTTGTAGACTCCTCATAAAATGCTTTTGTCTTTTATTAGAAATAGATTTATTTCATCAGATACATATATACAACAGAGATTGTATAACATATTTGAAGAGACACATCACAACAAGCTTTAAAATATACTTCGCAAGAAAAAGTAGAATAGTAGTAAGCAACTAACAATATAAATATATATGTAGATACAATGTAAAGGACTATGTGGAGAAAAAATCATTAAGTGTGTAACAATTTTTTTGTATTAAGTGTTTTTTGAGAGATCTTTTAAAAACATATTGATTTGCAGATTCCTTAATTTCTGGAGGTAGAAAGTAGAACAGTCTGCAGCCATTGTATATAATGCCCCTTTGATATAGGGAGGTTGAATGAGCGTCAGGTTGAAATTCAAACTTATGTCGAGTATCATGGTCATGGGGAGTTATATTTTGAGTGAACATAGCTCTGTTTTTGAAAACAAAGTAGCAGACTTCATAGATGTAGGTACCAATAACTGTTAGTATGCCAAATTGACGAAAAGCATTTCTGTAGGATTCCGAATAACCTAGATTTGCTAAGATTCTTATTGCAACTTTCTGTAAAATAAAAAGACGTTGATTTTGCCCACTGCTCCCCCAGTTTACAATTCCTCTTAGGTGGGAGTGAAAAGATGAATAATAGAGGGTTTTAAGAATGTTACTACTACGGTAATTTTTCAGAAATCTTAATGCATAGCAGGACTTCCTTAGTTTTCCACAGAGATTTTCGATGTGTGTGTTCCATCGCCATGATTTTATGTAAGGTGATACCCAACACTTTGACGCAGTCTACAGCTTGTAATGGAAAGTTATTGTTCAAAGAGACTATTTGCATAAAAAGGTAAAACATAATCCAAATAACTACAACTTAAAACAAGAATACAATGCATATAGAAATAAATTAACAAAGCTAATAAAAAAAAAACAAGTATAATTTCTACAAAACTCAAATACGAAGAAGTAAAGATAACATGAGAACATTGTGGGACACAGTAAATTATAAAATAAAAAATTCCAACAGACAAGATAAAAATATAACACAAATTAAAGATAAACAAAATAAAATTATTACAAATAAACTTGAAATGTGTAACACATTTAATAATAATTTCATAAATGTAGGAAAATTGCTCGCCAATAAACTTTAAAAAAAGGAAAATTATATAGAAAAAAAGAAAATAAATTTGCATTCCATATTTCTCTATCCCTGTACCTGTCCCGAAATAAGAGATTATATATCTAAACTGAAAAATAAAAGGCGCCAGGATTTGACAAAATTAAATCTGAAACTCTTAAAGAAATATCAGAATATATTGCTAAGCCACTAACATATCTAATAAATAAATCGATTAGTTCGGGTACTTGTCCGGAAATTTTTAAAGTGTCTATTGTAAAACCTATTTATAAGGCAGGAGACAAGTTGATGCCTTTAAATTACAGACCTATATCGCTAATAACAACTATAGCAAAAATATTTGAAATGACATTGAAAACAAGAATTATAAAATTTTTAAATAAACACAATATTTTGTCAACACAACAGTTTGGTTTTAGAGAAGGTAAGTCGACTGAACATGCAATCACCATACTTACAAAAAAAATTTACGAAGCTGTTAATAACTAAACCTTCGCTATGTTTATTCTTAGACTTAGGGAAGGCATTCGATACAATTAGCCACACGCTATTACTGCAAAACTTAGACGACATCGGCATTAGAAGTACAGCACTCAAATTAATGCATAGTTACCTATCAAACAGGAAACAGAAATCAGTAAATCGGTAACTATAGAAGTAATTTCACAACAATTGAATTTGGTGTACCACAAGGAACCATATTGAGCCCCATTTTGTTCATCATTTACCTTAACAATTTGTTTGAAATTAACTCGGAGGGTACCATCATCAGCTTTGCTGATAACACAGCAATTTTCTATGAAAGTGATACCTAGAACAACTTGCGGGAAAAGGTGCAGAATGAGTTTGAAAATATAAAAGCATGGTTTGATAATAAGCTTCTCCCGCTGAATTTTGAAAAAACAGTGTTTGTACCTTTTACCTCGTATAGTTGCTTCCTACCACACTACAAATCCCTAGAAATAAAAGATTATCAACAGAATAGGTTTTTAATATCTTCTCAAACATGTCATAAATACTTAGGATTAATTATCGACTGTCATCTAAGATGGGACAAACAAGTAAACTATGTTACAGAGAAACTAAGAATAATATCCATCTTTTTAAATTTCTAAAACAAGTACTAGATATTAAACACTTAAAAATAATTTACACGGCCCTTGTAGAGCCACACATTAAATATGGCATAATAGGATGGGGAGGCGTAATGAATGTACATTTAAATAAGCTAGAGATGACACAAAAAAGAATCCTTAAAATTATGTACAACAAAGATCATACCTATTCCACTGATAATTTATATAGAGAAATGTCAATTATGGATCCACGTCAGCTATTCTTCTTCAGTCTGACCGTTGTTCAGTACTCTGAAAGTAAAAATATTCTACAACATGAATATAACACCAGACATAGAGGCAACCTAATACCTGTTAAACAAATATACAAAACAATTGGACAACGATCCCATGTATTCTTAGCACCTAAGGCGTTTAATTTTATACCTGAAACATTAAAAAAATTATTAAATAAAAAATTATTTAAGAAATATGTAAAAAAATTTATAACAGAAACTCCCAGAAATGAAATACGCAAATTATTAGACTTAAAAAACACTTTAAAAAAAGCTAAATAAATGTGATACTTACCAAATTTTAGAAAACTATATGCCCTATCAACCGACCATATACTTCGAACATAAAACTGTAAATGAAAAAAAAAAAAGATGCTACGAAATTGTTAGAAATTGAAAAATTAAACAGTACCATAATATGAAACAGAGTATGATTGTCTATACTCTGCATTCTTATTATTTTATTTCCCAAATAGGATATCTTAAATGTATATTAATCCTTTTTAATTATGGCATTAATTTGTATTTTTTTTTCTTTTATGAACCTTGTTACAGTCACATTCAAGGTTTAATTGAACCTTCTGTGATTTCTTTTCATGTTTATTTGTATTTAGATGTAAGTGATGTCTTATATTTATATTCTTATCTCAAATAAACGTTATTATTATTATTATTATTATTATTATTATTATTATTATTATTTTTAGTGTTTTCTCGACTACGTGTCGGTTTGCTGCCGGGAATCAAAAAGATTCCTAAGGCTTCTCCCTTCCTACGTTATTATTTTCCGAAGTATATGTGCAGACCCCAACAGCGCGATCTTCTGCACTTCGTAAGCGCTTGGTGTTCCCGGGATCTGCTCCAGATGTTTGTGAAATCCTTTCTTAATGGTTCCCAGCGTTCCCATTATCAGTGGCACGATTTTGGCTTTCACGTTCCACATCCGTTGCACC
Organism: Stenurella melanura; assembly: GCA_963583905.1. Classification (NCBI taxonomy): domain Eukaryota; kingdom Metazoa; phylum Arthropoda; class Insecta; order Coleoptera; family Cerambycidae; genus Stenurella; species Stenurella melanura. Next base: position 205,200,632 of record OY757309.1, read on the forward strand.
TCTATCTGTAGATCTTTGTACTTGGACATCTTCTCAGCTTCCTTGACCGTGATGTTTTGGTCATCAGGGATGGCGACGTCGATGAGCAGACATGTCCTCTCCGCCCTGTTGTGGACCACGATGTCAGGCCGGTTGGCGCTGATGGTTATTATTATTATTATTATTATTATTATTATTATTATAAAGATAATGTAGATATTTCCGATTTAAATAGCATGCACTGTGTTTTATCATGATTTAAGCACAAATGATTATGCTCAACCTACTCCGTAATCATAGAGTAAACTGTACTTGCAAGTGTCATAATATTGTCTATGTTTTCCGTCGTTATCAATACATTGTATCATCGGCATATTGTGTAATTGTAATAGATCTTACATACTGTAGGTAAAAATTTTAATAATTTGCAAAAATTAGAAACAACGTAGGGCCTAGGATTGATCCCTGAGAGACACCAGTTAATATATTTCGGCTTGAACTTATTTTGCAATCCGGCAGGCAAACTTTCTGAGTGCGTTCCTGTAGGTATGTTTTAAGCAACGGTAGATTTACGCCCCTAATGCCATACCTAAAGAGTTTTGCTAGTACTAGTTCATGGTCTACATGATCATATGCCTCAGTGAAATCTATAAAAAGCCCTAGAACCGGAATCTTATTGTCAATTGCGTCATTCTTAGATGTTTCTTTGATCTATCGGACCTTATCTTCTTCAGCAGCATGCTTGTCATAACGTTCTTTAAGTTCCTCTTTTTCTCTTTCAGTTCTCTGCTTGTAGGGCACACACAATACATATGTATTGATCCTTCTTGGGATGAAAGAAGGATAATTTTTTTTTCTTAAAGACTGTTCTGTACGTAGACACACTCGGTTTCTCGTTCATCCCGGTTTTCTGCAGTTCATTCAAAGACAAAAAATACATTTTTTGCACAGTCAAATCTGGGTGAAGGTGTAGTAGATACGTCGTTGCTTCAATTAACATTAACATCAAGCTTTGTGTACGAAATGACGTATTTGTGGATTCTGCAGTTACGCCACTTCCCAATATTTTGGCATTTTTTGTTAGATACGCTTTTGAATTCAACTTGTACTACACGATTACTATAAGGATCTCAGTTATGCCACTTTATCAGATGAACGACCTACTTCATACAAGCTTGTAACCGACGTAACTCGATTTTTGCAATTTTGTTGGTTACGCCAGTTTGTGTTATTAGGAATGATATATGTGTCCCTGTGATACTTTATTTATATCATGGATTGATGGATTTTCGTACACATTTGGTGGGGAGGCTCCAGCTGCTTCCAGTAATTTATTTATTTATTTAACACTTAAATATTTAAAAATTGAGTCCACATGTTAGTATTTTTACGAATCAAACTCGTTAACTATTAGAACAATTTGTATTAATATTATTTATCCACTTGACACGCTGAGTTATAAATGATTTTCACACGATTGTTATATCTCCAGTAAATGAGCAACAAAAAGCTTACAAGGCTTTTCAAATATTTTGCTATTCGACAATTATTTGCACCTGCGAGAGAATCAATATGAAATTTTCGCGGAGGAACCGTACACGATTCCCAAGAATACTTGAAAAGACTTCGTATTGCATACAAAAGAAATTCTACGTTTTTATTTAGATAAGTATTCTGGCTCTGTCACTCATCTTGCCTCGAAATATTTGAACATATGACAATTGTACTTTTTTCTCAAAGGGATGAGGCAAAGTAAACAAGTTATATTACAAACATCACATTTTATAATGAAAAAAAATTCTTTTAAATTGTTGATACAGTATAGAATAACTGATACCATTACAGTATACAATATCTGATGTCATGTCACTCTATATCACGTTTACCATTAAATTAAATATTGATAACAATAGGAATATAATTTTCTTTAAATTTCTTGTTTCTAACATTTTATATCTTCATCAGAACTTTCAGGACAATAATATCGGAAATAAATGGTAGGAGAAGTACAGTAAAAAATGAACTTCTGTAATCAATTGATGAAGATTTTTTTTTTAATTCAAAAAGAACACTTAAATATTTTTGTGACATCCTCAGCTACCCGCAGAATACTAAACTTTAACTATATCTATGTAAAATGTCACATTTGTAACTATAATAGTTACGGAGATAAACCGTTGTGACAGACAAACAATAGGACGGACAAACGAGTTATTCACTGACGCTCGCAGAATTCAGACAGTACAAAATGCATGTCTAAGGTTAATATTTGGAATAAGAAAACGGGACAGAGTTTCTCATAAGCTGAATTAAATTGGCTGGCTTAACATGTCTGATAGACGAGTATTGCACTCTGCTTGTTTGTTTCACAGAATCATAAATAATAAACCTCCACAATATCTATACAAGAAGTTCACATTTAAGACTGATGTTCATAACATTAATGTTAGATTTAGATTAGCTCCTCTCGCCCATCGTACTTAACTTTACAAAGGGTCACTTTTGTATCAAATTACAAAGATATATAATAATTTTCCTCCAAATTCTGTTAAAAATATAAACATAAATTGACTAGTGTAAGTCTAATTATATATTTTTTGTATGTATGTGCCTATATTGTTCATATCCAGTTGTAAATCATATATTATGTATTTGTGTATATTGTATATACTTTTAGATACATTTTCTTAATTTTGTTTTGCCTTTCTTATTCTTTTCTCTGCTTAAGATTGAATTAGAGGACATGTATTTGGAATACCACGTTAAAGTCGAAAAAATTTAAGCCATCGATACATCAAGAAATTCTGCGCGAAATGAAACGGCATAATAGAAAAACAAAGTTCATATGGAGTTAATAATTACGAGTACAGTTTTTTAAATAGAATTAAATAAAGCAAGTGTAAGTGCCTATACCTATGCTAAGATGACCGAGCACCATTTCTCAAGTGGTTAATGTGATAACGGAAACATCTAGCAATATGCCTAATACTCCATTAGTGAAAAGCACAGGAACTGGTTTCTAACGGGTGGCAGTAGTAATATAAGCAAAGCAAAGAATGAAAATATTACTTTTATTTTTATTTATTTTTAAGTTCTATTTGTTGGTTTATTAGTCCTTGTCACAGGACAATTTATTAAACAACAGAGACAAAATTTAGGGGTAAAAATGAAAAGGTATTAAATATAGGTAATGAAATAGAAAATACCCGGAATTGGAAAGCCGAAGTTGAAACTAATTACTACAAAAACAAACTAATATACAGGGTGTGCAAAATATTCTCTCCGGTCTCTGTCTCATAACCAACCCACCATAAAAAGCTTTTTTACGCGAAATAGGGCACTTTCATAGTAAATGGATATTTACTGTGGAACGTTTAAAAAAAGAAGGTCCCTGCGGCGAGCGAATGCATATATGTCTTCGCAGACAAACGAAGTGAACGCAACCAGACAGAAGGATGTGCACACTGCTAGATTCAGAAACAGAAGACTTGGAGGAAGAATAAATAAGGAGATGATTATAGATTAAAAGAAGCATAGAAACTAAAAGGAAGCATCCTGCAAACGCGTACGCTTCCCATTAGATGATGACAGCTGGAAACTAAAAAAGAAGCATAGAAACTTAAGAGAAGCATCTCACAAACACCTACACTTCCCATCCTATATTCCTACCCCATGCGTCATGTGGCTCTCGCTGCTGACAACAAGCATGTCCCATGTCCAACCCAGCGTATGCAGCCAGTCCGGCGGTATATAAAATATATAATTCATTGTCATTATTATTTTTATTATTATTAACGATTGAAAGTCAAATCTACCTTCACTATTTGATATATTTTAATATCCTGAACACATTCTCAAAAAATTGTGGGTTTCCTACCGAATCACACGATATATTCCAAAGTAAAAGTAATTCATAACTTTAAAGGTATTGTGGAAAAGTTTAATAATCGACGAATCAAACAACGTGAATATGTGAATATTAAGTTAACATTATCCCCTTCGTGGGGATAATGGCATTCGTAATGAAAACTTATGTTTACGTAAGCACACTTTTGTCTCGAGGAGAGAATATTTAACGAAGAAACTTTCAAGTCAATGCATAGGGGTTTGACACAGTTTCCTGATCTGGATCATTTAATACTTGACGTGAATGTATTAAATATTCATATGCCGTATCAGCACCTTCAAAGTAGAGGAGGTACCCTACACTGTGAATTTATTACAAATATCAGCGATATAATTGTTCTTCGAGGAAATTTGTTTTTGTTTCATAAAATGTCTGATTCATATCTGTACAGGGTGAATCGATAGGAAAGTGTCAAAATCCAGGAGTGTATTCTGCACATAAATGTATAATTAAGAATCCCAAAAGTTGTAATCCAATTTTTACTTCTTTTGGAATTCAGATGTCTTACAGCCGTTTGCACCGAGTTGTGTATCAGAGGATTAAGACTAAACCTTCGTTAAAGATAAAATTTCCTTTGCACCGTTCGTTAATTCTAGATTAAAACGGCTTAAACCAAGTTTAATTTAAACCACCAAAGTTGATCACTTAAAGTACGTTTAAAATTAGTCGTTTCAGAACCTCAGTTTTTAGTACATTTTCACTATACTGAGACTGACAGACAGACATTTATGTGTTTATAATTAACGCAAATTTGCAAATCGCGAGATGAATTCCGAATCCAACAATAATAATAATAATTTAGATATAATTAAGATGCCAAATTCCCTAAAAAAATATGTGAAAGATGTTGACCATTTTATTAATTTAGATAATCTGAATTTTTTCAGAAGGTTCCGGTTACTGAAGAGTAGTATCCTACCTTTGTATTGACTATCATGAGGGAGTTTGTTTATTTTCTCATAATGGCGATAATACAGCAGCCCGTGAGCAATAGGGTTATTTCATGTTAAATAAACACTTACAAATATTTATCAATTTGAATAGTAGAACATACAAGAATTATGTATTGGTAAATACTATTTCTTTATAATTTGTTACTTATCCATAAATCAGTATCGTTCATAATTTCACTGGCAATATATAAGAGGTAGAAGAAGAGTCACACATATGACAGTGCTTTGTGTTTATTATTGTAGTTTGCGTTATTTCATCATTTTTTTACTAATTAACACATTATGGAGCCTAATTTCGTTAAAACTTTAAGAGCATGAAAAATGTGAGGTTAGTTTTCTTGACATTAGAAAAAAAACATATTTATTTATGATACTTGATAAACTTGTAATATGTATCTACATATGTATATATTATATAAAACACTTTTTGTAGTCCATTTCTTAGCAATACTCGTAAACTATATCACTTAATGATGCAAAAATAAAACAACTGATTTTATAAAACTCCATACACGTCTTAAAAGAAACACCAGAAAAAACTAACCTAACTGCTACACTGCTATTTTAGCAGACATTCTAAATCTATAAGCTGTCATTGGGCATGACAAAGAAGTATCAATCTTATTTCTTTGCTGTCGATAAATTGGCACTTATTATTTACAAAATTATGATTGTCCTATGTGCGGCGGTTAGTGGAGGTCCAAAGGCAGACGTACTTGCCGGCCAATTAGTGGAGTTCAGACGGAGGCATGTTGAACTTGCAAGGTTTTTAGCCATGAAGTCAGCTTGATATTTATCAAACTGACTTTTTTAAATTTAATTTTTACATCAACAAATTCTCATATCAATCCTATTGGCTGGATTAATCGTGTCGCTAGCTGATATAAATGTGTCAGGTAATTCACGATGACTCCAATACTTTTACCTATTGTGGCTAATTTATCAGTACAATTTTTTATCTAGTGAAAAATTAGCGGATCTTGCGCTCTTACTATTATTGTGAGTTTCCGTAAAGTAACTAAATAAAAAAATTAATAAATTGCAATTTCGTTTTGTTGCTTTTTTACCATTATACATTTTATTTGCTAGCTACATTATCTTCTTTTCTCTTTTGAGGCCTTCATACACAACACGACCATGCCCTTATGTACGATGCGGCTCTGCTTGCCCTTTAAGTATTATTATGGTTTTCCATATTTATAAAAATCTTGTAAAAAATAGATAATAGTAAATACACGCTCTCAGAACCAGAGTTGTCTCTAAACAAAACAAATATTTGACATTATTCAAGAGAAATAAAATTATTTTTTATCATTTATCATAATATTAAAGAGCAGTTGGTGCGAGCCCCTTCCTCTTTGCGATCTTAAGGTACATGCCGTCGAGACGCGCTTCATTTCGCCGGTCCGTGCCCGGCTCGAAAGTGTTCAGGACGGAATCCTACAGTGCTTAGGCTATACTCGGTTCCGGTATTTTTCCGGGTTTTTCCGTTATAATCGAACGAAAGTCACCTATCTCTCTCGCCCGCTTTTTTGGGGAATGAGGAGTCGAGGGGTAAAAGAGAAAATAGGGGAAGGCGATTTGGTATTTCGTAAACGTCAAAAATGTACGATTTCCTTTCGCTCCTGCCGGGCTTAATTTTCGATTTCGACCTCGCAGTTTGCGGCTAGCTATAACTAGAATCTCTCCCCGTTCCGCCGCGATGCCGTACGGCGCTCCAAAATATGTATTTCCAAAAATACGGACGTTTTAAGATTGCACGTTTTTGCGCTGTTTCGAATCCGAAGCGAGACTCATTTTTTCGGTTTTTCGCCTATAACTCGAAAACGGCTGGAGCTAGCTCAAAATAAAAAAATCTCAAAGGACAAGAGCGTTTCTTTCCGCTCCCTCCGGTATTTTAAAAAATTCCGTACGATTTTTCGTTTCGGAGATATCGCCCGAAATGTGCGGCGGTGCAGAATGTCGGAAAATACGACATTTTTTCCTTTAAACCTCCATAACTTCTAAACGGGGCCTCCTAGAGCAAAATACTTCGCCCTAACGAAAATGTAGAAAAATGAATTATCTAAAAGTCTTTTTTTTTGTTTTTTTCCAACTCCAAAGATTAACGAGCTACGGGCGGTCAAAGTGGAAGAATTTTTCGAAAATACGTGAAATTTTAAATTTAAAATATCCGAGAAAAGCTACTTTTGTCGCGCTCGCCGCGGGCCTAATTTTCCATTTTTCCCCTCGAACTTGGTATCGCCGGAAAGCTACGTTCTTCTGCTTTCCAGAGAGACGTCGCACGCCGCTTCACTCCCGATATTTATTTACTTATGGATTTTTAAAGTACTTACGGTTTTCGATTTTTACGAAAATATCCATTCTTATTTCGCACAGAACTACATTAAATTTTTTAATTAACCCAGGGCACGTACTGCGTGGATAAAATGCCAATCTCCGTGTTCACATAGAGACTAAGATCGAGCTTTTACGTCAAGTATTAACTAAAATATGAGTGTTTTAAGATTTCATGTTTTACAATTTTCTAGGTTACGTTTTAACACACTCAAATTTGTCACATTTGTCTCGCCCCTGTGAGGCCGAATTTTCGATTTTTCCTGTAAAATTTGGTATCACGTGAAAGGGCCAAGCTCCCCCTTTCCATCGAGACACAGAACGAGCTTCTATTCTATGTACTTGCTTAATTATGAATTTTTTTGTACGTAGATGTTTTTCACTTTCTCACAAAAAATCCAACTTTCACACGCCCGTGTCGGGCCGAATTTCCGATTTGGCCCGGACACTCCACTATCACAACAAAATATCGTCCTTTCCGATTAATTTGAGACCTAGAAAGCCTCTCAACTCCCATTATTTCCTGAAAAATCACAGTTTTTAAAATCCATGTTTTCCATTCCGACATAAATTTCTGAAATAGGTGGTAAAAATTATGTGTGTGAAGTTAGGCGTTGACAGCTACGCGGAAGCGTTGCCAGCAACGCGGAAATAAGTTTTGATGTCAAATTTTTACACTTTTACAAATTAAATAGAATGCCAATAGTACGGGTGCGCAAAACAAATCTCGAAAATCGCAATTAAATTTATTTGTCGTCCGATTGGCCTGAAATTTGGTACTCGGGGATTATCTACCATGGTGCTCACGAATGTGACGTCGGAATCGCAAAATTCAAAATGGCGGCGCCAAAATGGCGGACGATGTTTGTCGATTATGGCGTCACACCGCTCAAAATCGGTATATGGGGGTTTTTGAGGTCGCCGATTACGAATCCGAAATCGAAATTGAAAAATTCAAGATGGCGGCGGAGCTGCAGGACACATTTTGCCATTTACGATGCCATTTGACTGAAAATAAGTGCTTATGTGTTATCGAGGTCACAGATCACGAATATGTTATCGTAACTCAAAAATTCAAAATGGCGGCATCCCCATAGCCTAATATTCATCATTTACTGTAACTTCTATATTTTCCAATCGATTCAAATGAAACTCGGTATGTTCAAGTTACTGAAGTAGCTGACTGTGAATATGACGTCGAAATTGAAAAATTCAAAATGGCGGCGGAGTTGCAGGACCCATTTTACCATTTACGGTGCCATTCGTCTGAAAATAGGTATGTATATGTTATCAAGGTCACAGATCACGAATATGTTATCGTAACTAAAAAATTCAAAATGGCGGCGTCCCCATAGCCTAATATTCATCATTTATTGTAACTTCTATATTTTCCAATCGATTCAAATGAAACTCGGTATGTTCAAGTTACTGAAGTAGCTGACTGTGAATATGACGTCGAAATTGAAAAATTCAAAATGGTGGCGGAGTTGCAGGACCCATTTTACCATTTATGGTGCCATTCGTCTGAAAATAGGTATGTATATGTTATCGAGGTCACAGATCACGAATATGTTATCGTAACTCAAAAATTCAAAATGGCGGCTCTCCATAGCTTAATATTCATCATTTACTGTAACTTCCTTATTTATCGTCCGATTCAAATGAAACTCGATATCTTGAAGTTACTGAAGTAGCTGATTGTGAAATTGAAAACTTCAAAATGGCGGCGTCCCTATAGCCCAATATCCGCTATTTATTGTAACTTTCTTATTTGCCGTCCGATTCAGCTGAAACTCAGAATGCGAAGGTTACTGAAGTACCTAATTACGAATATGAAAGTGAAAAACTGAAATACTGAAAAACTGATAAACTTGAAAACTTGAAGACTTGACTTGAAAACTTGAAAACTTGCAAACTTGAAAAATTGAAAACTTGAAATCTTGACAACTTGAAAACTTGAATACTTGAAGTCTTGAAAACTTGCAAACTTGCAAACTTGAAATCTTGAAAACTTGAAAACTAAAAAATTGAAAGGTGAAAAACTAGAAACTGAAAATCTGAAAACTGAAAAACTGAAATAAAAGTCTGACAAATGAAAAACTGAACAATGAAAAACTGAAATACTGAAAAACTAAAAAACTGAAACACTTAAACACTGAAACACTGAAAACCTGAAAAACAACTTAAAAACTTCAAAATTCAAATCTTCAAAACTTAAAAACTTATAAACCTAAAAACTTAGAAACTTAAAAACTTAGAAAATTAAAAACTTCGAAACTTTAAAACTTTTAAACTGAAACTGAAAAACTGGGAAACTGAGAAACTGAAAAACTGAAAGACTAAAGGACTGAAAGACTGATAAACTGAAATACTGAAAAACTGATAAACTGAAAAATGAAACTGAAAACTGAAAACCTCAAAAACTGAAAACTGAAAAATTGAAAAACTGAAAAATTGAAAAACTGAAAACTAAAAAATTGAAAAACTGAAAATTGAAAAATTGAAAAACTGAAAAACTAAAAACTGAAGACTGAAAAACTGAAAACTGAAAAACTAAACTGAAAAACTGAAAAATTTAAAAATTAAAAACTTAAAAACCGAAACACTGAAAGATGAAAAACCGAAAAACTAAAAAACTGAAAATTAAAAAACTGAAAACTTAAAATTTAAAAAACCCAAAAAAAGTGAAAATTGAAAACTAAAAATCAAGCTTTCTACAATGATTCAAGCGTTACCTAATCGAGTGCGGAGCACTCGCATTGACAGCTTTAGCTGTCACCCCTCCGGAGGAGCTAGAATGGGCGATAGCCCATTCTAGTAATTTTATAAAGAGAAGTTAGCAGAACTCAAATTTCCCTTAATACACACGTTAACTATCAACTTAAGTAAACCGGGGACAGTAGAGTACAATGCAACAAGACGAGAGGTAATCTTGGTTTAAAAATTAAGCCTGGATTATGTATCCATCGCTTAAAATGAAAACGGTTCAAGTAACTGTTACAAAAAAAAACCGTATCGCACTTTATAAGTAAAATCAAGTAGCACTTTTGAATTATCAAGCATTAACTTTGAGAGTGATAAATAATGTAACATATCTACTAGCATCTTGAATATGCAAGTGTGTTGTTATTGCAACGGGAATATTCGTACTGGGTTAAAGAATATCGCCAACCATTTCCACACCATAAAATTCTGAGAAGAAACATTTTTGTGTCGATCTTCAACACATTGTGTAATTGTGGTAATTCTTCCAGTGCTCATATAATATCTGAACGAGCCTGTAGACAAAATTTAGATGTATTGGAAAACATTTTTGATTCAGTGGATGAGCGCCCTGGTATTGCCTTACGAAGGATTACCGCCCGAATTGAAATTTCTCAGACAAGAGTTATCCGTACACTACATGAGCAGGGCTTATACCCATACTACTTCTAGTGATTACAGCATCCTCAACCAGGACACCATACCAGAAGCATGCAATGTTGCCTGTATGCTTTTTACCGATGTATACTTGTATACTTTTTACCGATAAAGCTACATCACTCGGGATGGCGTCAACAATACCAGTAACTCACCTCGATGGTCTGACGAGAAACAAATTTTCAGCATCGCATTTCAGTTAATATACAGGGTGTAATCAGTTTCATGTCATTAAAAAAAACTGGTAATGGGGACCGACTAGACAAACAAAAAACCTTTATGACTTTTCCTTCTAGGGGCACTTTGAAAAACACTGATCAAGGTTAACATATTTAATATTATGGTAGACAACTATTGAGAACCACTGCTTTTCTTGGTCGATGGACTTGTACTTCCCAATTATACAACTTTTAAATTGTCATAAAAAAGTGCTGGCCGGCACACGCGGAGTCAAAGATCCATCGACCGCCTTTGATGTACCGCCTCAACTGAACTTAGGCAAGTATAAAGAGGTAAATATTCATTCTCTCTTCGTGCACAATTGCAAGCAAATAATGGCCATAGAGGTTTAAACAGAGCATTTCTTTACATGTGTTTTTTAATTTGGAACAAAATATTGGATTGTTTATAATTTAGAAAATCTAAATGTGGTTTATTAACATTTGTAACATAAATGAGTGTCCTGGGTTAATAAAAGCTTACTACCTACCTAAATGATTCAAAATCTCTACATCTGTATCAATACACAGTTCGGTACGTCGAATTAGGTACATACGCACTTCGTTCAACACTAAACACTAAACTATCAACTAACGTTGTCAATAAAGAAGAATAAAATAAAAACTTGGTACAAAAGCCAAAAAGGAATACAAAAAGAACGAACAAGTAAGTTGTGTCAGTACGTAATCAAGAATTTGACAACTTGAACGGTAAGTCAATAAAATAATCTTAATTATAAATACACAATGACGCGAAATTCAAAAATAACAAAAATAACGAACGGCGGGTTGGACGTGTGTACATAACGAAACACCGACATGAAAGTAAGTAAAATATTGCACAAAGGAGAGTTAGAGTATAGTTTTCTTCAGATCAGATCTAGATCTAAACCTACCTCAATATTTCAGCAGTTCGCAAAAAAATTTATTGAAAATTTGCGAAATTTTTGTTAATTTTTTTCCTCCAAAACTATGAGCTTTAGACCCCATGTTATATAAGGTTTTTTTTGTTTGTCTTGTCGTTCCCTACCACCAGATTTTTTTAATGACATGAAACTAATTACACCCTGTATGTGATGTGCTTTTGTTGATAATTTCATTACTGGTCCCTCATTTTTAAGAATCGCCCATTGGGATAAATTTACCTGTTATTTTTGCAAAATTTTCAAGCATTATAAGATGTTACATTAAAAAACATAGAAAATGCTATGGCATATTACCTGAACGATGAAGCTCCTCCGCATTCTGCACATCTGATCACGCAGCATTTAAATAGAACTTTTCGAGGAAAACGGATTGGTCGCGGTGGTCTCAGGTCTTCAAACCTCACACCGTTAGACCTCCGTGTGTAAGGATGGATGAAAAAAGTGTATAAATCAATAGTGGACATGTGCAATGTATCAATTCTTCGTGTTTTGATGCTGCTGCTCAGATAGAAGAACAACAACATGAACTCCAGACAGAGACACATACTTTTCGTAAACAGCCATTAAATTGCTGGATATTTGAAAATTTATTGTAGGTTAGACTTTTGACATTGGCAATATTTTTTGAACCTACAATGAAATCTGACCGCAGAAAAAGCTTTCGGTTTATATGATGGCGAAGCACAGTCAATTGTTGCAATCACTTTTCCATTGTATGAAGCGGAGATCGTACGTCCTAGAGATGTGTCCCACGTATCATGTGTGGTATGCTAATCTGATTTGTCTTATACAAAATTTATTAGATTTTTAGTATTTCTACGAGAAGCAGCTAACTAGCAATCGAAGGTAAGTAGACATTTTCCGTTCAAATTTTATGATAGATATAAAAAATTACCATAAGAGTGGGAAGTGAAGCAACTACCAAACGTTGCAGAAGACATTACTTACATTACTTTCTCATTATAAATACATTTATTGTGAATTGTTTCTAATACTGTTTAAATGAACAATTAGGTACTTAAAAAGTTTTAAAAAGCAGCATTTTTTTCAAATCGACCGATTACATTTTTTACCCTCAAAAAGAAATAGAGAAGTTCAAATTTCCATTTTTTAAATTTCTTGCTTAGATAAATGCAAATTCAATAAAAATAAAGTACGCCATCGTTTAGAACGAACCAAAATACTTAAGTAAATAAATCGGCAACTATTTAGTTTCCATAAGACCGCTAATATTTTATTGTAAAGTTGAAAAATAAGGGGCTAGTTTCGCGTTTAGCTTCGCCAATATTCTAAAAATATCGGAAGCCAATCCAAACTTCTCCAAAAAGTCATGCGTGTATTTTACAAGCTTTATGATTTTTTGCAACTTTATGGGCACCCCTTTCATTTTATTTCTGATTATTAATTAAGTCCTGGCTGCTTGGAGAATAGCGCGAATAACGATTATATTTATACGCTAGTGCGTGGTCAGCTTCGTAAACAATGATAGCTAGGAATATACTCTCAGGAAGTGTCTTGTGGAAAATTTGATGCCCCAGAAAAAGGTTCAGTGCATTTTTATCCTATCTACTACCATTCTACATTAGCAGTGAAAGGTTCAAAAACACGATCCATGTTTTAATTTTTTTCCTAATTGTTTGAATAATTTGCACAGCCTTAAAAGTACCCACAAATAGCATCTCCATTGAGCTGAATCGATCACCACCAAAAAATAATGTTCAATTGCCCGAATGTTTCCTACGGGAAAATGTTACTGTACAATTTTAGTGACTTTTTCTGAAGGTGATTAAATTGAATTCAATACTACATAAAACAATTTAAATGGAGTAAATAAACTTTCATGGTGATGAGAAAACAAGATTCCCTATAGAGGACGGATGGCTTTTACAGCAGTAAAATTAAAAAGAAGTTTATTTCGCTAAACTTTTCAATTCGCGAATACGATTAAATTTAATAAAATATAACAGGATTGAAAACTATTGCAATTTTGATAGCATACAGTTCAATTCAGGTCGGTTCATAAAGGGTCTTAAATTAATAACTTCCTAGTTGAAACCAGAATATGAATTATGTATCCTATAACTTTTTTAATTTTAACTACTTAATAAAGGCTGTGTATTTCTAATATTTTACCGTAATTGAATTTTTGTGGTCGTCGACCTACAAAAGTAATCAATAAAAAAAATTACATTGTCTGAGTACATTTCAATCAATACATCAAGAAATTAATTACATTAGTTTTAAAAATATACTCGTGTCTCTATTTTATTAAAATAGAAAGTGTGTTGATCTGAAATGTAATAAGATAAAAATAGTGTGCAGGAAACGCAATCGATTTTTAATAGTATCAGTGTATACCGGGGGACAACGTCAATGTACGCCCCCCTATTTTTTATCATGTTTGAATTTTATAATATCGGTTTTGGGGAACATACATTAGACTTACAGAACCGATAAAAACGAAAACTTCACTTTTGGTTGATTACAGTCAATTACATCAACTTATTTCCGAAATAGAACAATATATTTTATGGTTTCTTAAATAATTAACGATTCAGCGGAACTAGCATAAGATTCAAATGTATTGACCCCTCACTTTAACCGCGAATATTGAAAAATTGAAAAAATTATGTGTTTATTATGAGCATATTATAAATCAACCAGTGAAATTTGAATAATGTACATTGGACACTTTTGAAACTCTGAAAGTTATATCGAAAAATGTCCTACTTTATAAGTAAATTTTGACCATACCAGTTTTAAATCCATTATATCTTGGAAAATATGCGTACTATCTAAATATTATTTTAGACACCGATAAAGCACGGCATTTTTTTTTGCGAGTGTATTTTTCCATAATTTTTTATTTTAAGATTTTGCAGTTATTCTCAAAAACTTGACGTCATCGTCACCCAGGGAGTATGTTGTTCTATATCCGTTTTTATGAATTTTGCAGGAGATGAAGATTAGTATATTTTTGAGATACATTTAACTTTTGCTGAATGAAACTGAACTATATCTATTTGTGATGAATTTTATGTTGAAATTAATTTTTAGTGTAGTGTCCATTTATTTACTGCTTTTATGCTCTTTTTGTGAGAGAATAAATAAATATTGAAAAAATGGATATAGCGCACAAAATGCTTTTTTCTTTTGTTTGACCGGATATAGAACACATTGCAAGGATATACAAGACTAAGACCAGAATTCTGGCGGATATAGAACAAAATAGTCACAGCAATTCCAGCCACTATAAATGGCATATAGACTAAAGTGGATATAGTAGGATATAGGACAATATGATTTTGAAGCATAATTTAATATAGGCCAATACAATTTTAAATGCGGATATAGCTTAAAATTACAATTAATTTTTATTTTTACTTGGGATGTAGCACAAACTGGACACTGAAATCTAGTTTATTAAACAAAATTGCTAATTTTTTTTAATGGATATAGAACAAGCTCAAAATTCTAAGAAAAATGGTGTATCTAATGTAATGTAAATGTGGATATAGAACAACTTAATCCCTGGCTGACGTCATGTTTATTCGGTTATTTATCAATGTATTTAACAAAATTTCGATAAAATAATTAATTGTATAAATTGTAAGCATTTTCAGAAAAAATAATTGGTATATATCAAATATTAATTTAGTTATCAAGCGTAAAGGATAATATCATTGCAAGTTTGCGATAGTATTATCTATTACGCTTGATAACTATATTAATATTTGATATATACCAATTATTTTTTCTGACAATGCTTCCATATAACTACTTAAACAAAAATGTTTCAAATACACTGATAAATAACCGAATAAGCATGACGTCCCGTTTTTGAGAATAACTGCAAAATTTTAAAACAAAAAATTATGAAAAAATTTCCTCGTACCAAAATTGCCGTACATTTATCGGTGTCTAAAATATTATTTACATAGTATGCATATTTTCCAAGATATAATGGATTTAAAACTGGTATGGTCAAAATTTTCTTAAAAAATAGGACATTTTTCAATATAACTTAGCAGAACTTCAATGCACATTATTCAAATTTCAGTGATTAATTTAGAATAGACTCATAATAAACACATATTTTTTTCCATTTTTTCCGCTCCTCCGTTTCTGAGATATTCATGGTGAAAGTGAGGGGTCAATACATTTGAATCGTACATTAGGTGTAACTTTAACTGAGTCTTTCAACGTAGTCCTTAGCAAGAAAGAACATAAACAGTTCGAATCGTCGAAAAGCAACCGCGAATATTTCCTATTTCCAATAAATCTAATTTTGTTCACTAAAAATCTTCGATCGATAAAACAAGCACACAAAAGTGGGACTCCATGTGGTAACCCATATGTACTTCGACGCGCTGAATACGAATCTGGTGTCTGTTTAGGTACATCGCCTACCAATTTTTAGTAAATCGCGAAAATAGCCTAAATAATTGAACCAGACCACTTTTTTGCTTTCTTCTGCATAGAAACACAAAAAAATAGTGGTAAGTTTCTTGGTCTTGATTGGGTAATCCCTATGTCCGTTTAACTCCATTATTCACAAATTTTTAGTAAATCGGGGATAATGGAGCTAAGCGGACACCCGACTGCTGTTCAGCACGTCGAAACAAATAGGGGTTACCCAATGGAGTCCCAGAAACAAATCACTTTTTTGTGTACCTGTATAATCATTATGGCTATGAAATATATTTTATAGTATGCATAGCAAATAAAATCAAATACAGAATATAAGGAGCATCTTTGGTGTACCACAGGGTACATACGTTGGACCGATTTTATTTATACTGTATTTATAAATTCAAATACGCTATTAATGGGAAAGGTGTCTCTTCAGCAGATGATTATGTAGCTTCTCTCGAAGGACCCATGGCAAGAAGTGAAAATTAAAGCTGAAACGGGAATATCAAGAATATAAACAGGTCTACACCAAAATTTACTTACAGTAAATGCAAGTAAGGGTAGTTTTATTGTCTGTAATTGTTTATTTGTGGCATATTCAGATTTTCTTACTTTTTATTGGGTATTCTGCCACTGAAAAATATTTAAAAATTTTAATGAAAAAACCTCTGCGCCAAACGGATCAGACAGAGGTTGGTTCTTGAGTACTTGACTGTTTCAAAAAGTCTCACACCTAAAAATATATAAACTAGAACAATGTTATAAACTAAAAACTCAAAATCAAAGCTATAGGAAGTTAACGTTTCGGAAGAGAATCTACTTCCGTTCTCAAAACTTTTTTGGCCGTCAACCAAAGAAAAGAACTGTCATGGTTGACGGCCAAAAAAGTTTTGAGAACGTAGATTCTCTTCCGAAACGTTAACTTCCTATAGCTTTGATTTTGAGTTTTTAGTTTATAACATTGTTCTAGTTTATATATTTTTAGGTGTGAGACTTTTTGAAACAGTCAAGTACTCAAGAACCAACCTCTGTCTGATCCGTTTGGCGCAGAGGTTTTTTCATTAAAATTTTTAAATATTTTTCAGTGGCAAAATACCCAATAAAAAGTAAGAAAAGAAAAGGGTAGTTTTATATATACAACCTGGTAATAAAATTTGTGACTATGGCACGAAAATATAATCTGCGGAACGTAAAATATTTAGATGTTCGTATTGATAAACCCAAAATTGAATTATTACATAAACTACATCATCTAGAAAATTAAGTGACCATATAGGTTTCTAACAGTTTCACAACTTTTAATACACCAAGACCAGATATTGTAACATTTTCGTTGAAATAAATATATGTTACATTATGCTGAATTTGTTAAGATTGGTCTATTTTTGTAGCACCATGTATTCACATTTTTCTTGGTATATCTAGCTAGACTATTACTATACCTTCTACAAAGTTTATAAGAATGCCATATAAAATGTAAAGAGTTTTATCGTTCATATATAATAAAAACAGTAGCGACCCTAGAATTGACCCCTGTGGAACGTCCAGGTCAGTATCGTATATTTCATAACCATGATTATATCCAATTTTTTGCTCGATATAGAACGGAAATTACTCACTTACGAACCACACCTAATATCAAGATTAAATCGGTTTTTATGCAATAAACTTACTTCGAAATAATTAAGAGCTTGAGTTAAGTCAAATAAGACTATACCTACATAGTGTACTTTGTCATTGAAGCTATCAGCTATGGTGGCGGGTCTGTAGAAGATAACAGAATACGTCATTCTCAGAGGGCCCTAGCTCTACTAGGAAGCCTTTACAGGCACATATTTAAAGAAACTTTTCTTGCCATTTTACGTGTAGTAGTTCCTAAACGAACAAAAATTGTTTCCTTAAAACTTGTGCACATTTCCTAACGTAGATTTATTGAATTCAATAAGTTATTCTTGGCACATATACCTTAATAAAGATGAGTTTCGAGATGAATGAGATGTTTTAAAATATATATTATCTCGACAGTTGTTCAAGCAGGAGTCATTCGAACAATGTTGTGGAATAAATGAACCCAGTGAATGTCTTATTTGTTTGTTTTAAATCTTATATATTTTTGAAAATAAACAGTGGACTACTAAAGCTTTAATTTCGCTAGATAAATAAACAAAATTTAAACATGCCATTAAAATTCAATTAAACAAACACATTTTTGCAAGAAATTAAATAAAACACCTATTAAAATGATGTGCAATGACATGAAATTTATTAGTTCCATGCAAAGAGAAACGCTTACACCGCTGTAGCATTACAGAAGGTATTAAGTTACTATTTTGATGTTTAATTATTATTATTCTTGCTACTGCCATATCGCCCATATCGTCGTTAAACAGTTCGCTCGAAATAAATAATGTAAAGCGATGTACGCATATCAGTATACGAATAGTATAAACAAATACCGCAGGGACGTATGTTTCAAAATTAATTAATTTTATACAACTTTTGCGTGTATATTTAATACTCATAAAACATATATGACACTTGGTAATATAAAGCTTTGTTGAAATACATGTCACATAATGAAGTAAATCCTTGATTAAAGGATTTTAGACAAGGCAAAAAGAACATTATTTAAATCTCCCGACGGAAAGCCTGAGGTTTCTTGGAAAATTAAAAAACATTAAACATCTAACATTTAGTAAATTACAACCGGACAAGCCTGTGTGTGCGGTCCCTACACAGATCTAGTCAATATTTTAAAAATAAGTTGATAGTGGTGGTGCGAGATGAAATTTTCGTGAATATTATCATGTTTAAAAGAGAATTATTTATTATTTGTTTGCTATAGTAATGAAACATATTCTTTATAGGATTTTGCAAACAGCGGAAAGAAAAAAACTATATATGGGAACTAAAAGAAAAACTATATCTAAAAAACAATAATGAAATCTTTGCATTCTTTCGATAACCTGACCTTCTGGTTAGGCTAGCAAATCAAAATCCTAAAATAAATTTGTCCAATTTCTTATTTGACATTCTCATTATAACACTAGCATCCAACATAGTCCCCTACGGCTAAGCAGATTAAACTAGTATCAACATGACCCCCTACTGTATGAAGATTCAGTTAAAAATGAGAACAAAGGCCCAATATAAATTTATTTACCTTATCTCAAAAATTTGTTCATTCTCATGGATTACATATTCATAAAATCTCTCATTCAATTTCTTGGAAATGATTAAGCCTTTGAAACGTTTTCCGTCCTTACTCTGAGCTCATCAGAAGGACGAATGCAAAGATTTCAATAATATTTTTTACATATAGTTTTTCTTTTAGTTCCCATAGATAGTTTCTTTTCCGCTATTTGCAAAATCCTATATAGAATATGTTTCAATATTATCACTGAAAAACATTTTCCTGAGAGTAGATCAACTGATTTTTTTGAAGAAAAATACGTACTAGGTTTTGATAGCACACACTTTGAAAAAATGATCAAAGTTCATTTGACAAAAATCAGTATTTGAAACGATTTTCAACATTGTTTAAAAAATGTTATGGGATGAACTCGAGACACACCCACCATTTTCTCTCAAAGAATGTTTAGACATCCTCTTAAAACATCTCCTACTCAAAAAATTAAAAATCTCGAGCGTACCGGGTGCGGTGCGATTCACAAGGTCACTAACTGCTATTATACTCATATCATATCAATCAGTATCAAACTTACACATGTTTTCTAAGTCTTTAATATTGACTGTTCAGTTGAATAAAATTTAATTTGAAAATCTACGCATATTTGAATGATGACATACAATGTGTCCATGGAAAGCGAGATTACAGGCGTAAATAACGGCTCCGTGACACAATTTTAAGGCGTTTGGCTTGCGACCACGGGGTCCCGGGTTCGAATCCTAGCCAGGGTATGGATGTTTAGTGGCGTTTTTCATGTGTTACCGAGATGGTAGCAGTGTACTAGACCGCTGTTGGGTGGCACATGTCTAGTCGCTGATATCTATCCTGAGTTCGAGTCTCAGCTGCGGTAGATGGCAATATCGCAGGGAATGGTCGTTGTGTTGATGTCTATGTGTACGTGTCCTGGTTGAGTGGTGGAATTGCATTAGCTAAACTCCGCCAGGACGTTAATATAAATAAGACGATTAAATAAAATAAAAAAATTTTAAATAAATAAATAACCATTTCCTTTTTACTATGAACACAATTGTCTGTATTCTACTCTTGCATGACCCAAAACCTATTTTCAGTAAGGTAGAATTTCAAAAATGCGTAAAGGGCGCTGTTGGCAGCTTAAAAATAAAATTCGCCTTAGGTAAACTGCAATTTATGTGCTAGATATTGGAAAAGTTTATAAGAAAAACTTGCTCAAAATTAAAAATATGACGTACCGAACTAAATATGGAATTTTTTTTATTTATCTTTTTAATCAGTCTGCCATGGAACCTAAAATGGAACGTGTCTGTTACTGATAACTCGTTAACCGTTGAAGATATAAAAAAAATTGCTCATCATAAAAAAGAAAGCTTGGCTCATTTCCCAAAAAAGAGTCCTCTTGTAATTTTCTAGTATATGCCATGATTTTCAAGAAAATCGATATTGAAAAAGGTTGCAAAATTTGTATTTTTAATGCGTACGAATGTTCGTTTATTGGAAATTTTTCGCGCGCGGCCTATAAAACAAATTCAATTTCTCGAAAACAAAACAAGCTATAGGAAGAAAAATCAAAATGGGTTTTAAAGGAGAGAGAGTATTTTATACTCTCTTGTGTTGCCACTTTTGATGGCTATTGATATTTATTAGTATACAAAAATTAACAATATAAAATAGTTATCTCTTGATTTTTTGTGCATCTAACTATTCACAGGCCCATAAAAAATAACTGACTTTAATATAAGTTATAAATGCATTATCTCTTAGTTCAAGGTAGTACTTCAGTGCAGAAAAGTTAGGAATAAAAATGTTCATACTTACAAATTTACCAGCATGTTGAAGTTAGCCAAATTATTACATGATTAGAAACAATAATTATATGATACGTAAACTGAAAAAAATATATTTTTGAGCTGAATTTTCAAGATGTTTGGGTCTTTTTTATTTTTAGGAAACAATAAAAAATTGGCCAAAATTTGGCTAACTTCAACATGCTGGTAAATTTGTAAATGTGAATATTTTTATTCCTAACTTTTTCTGCATTGACGTACTACCTTGAACTAAAAGATAATGCATTTATAAATTATATTAAAGTCAGTTATTTTTATGGGCCTGTGAATAGTTAAAAACGCAAAAAATCAAGAGATAACTATATTATATTGAAATAAACGAAAATTCGCATATATTAAAAATGAAAATTTTGCAATTTTTGTCAATGTCGATTTTTTCGAAAACCATATCATATACAAGAAAATTACAAAAGGACTTGTTTTTTAGGCAATTAGTCAAGATTTCTTTTTTGAGATGAGCAATTTTTCTATATCTTCAACGGTTAACGAGTTATCAGTAAAATAAGGCTTTTTTCACCGAAGGGGTGGTTTTTGGGGGGGGGTTGCGCGGCACCCCTAGAACTGATTTTTGTGGTTTTGTAATGTTTAATCCTCTCACTAACAGTTATTGAAGGAAAATCTCAGATAACATTTTTTGCGAGCTTCTGGTATATTTTTTACTTTAGCGACTGGACTATTACCCGAAACGAATTTTATTTTTAAGCTGCCACGAGCGCCATCTGTACATTTTTAAAATTCTAACTTACTGAAAATAGGTTTTGAGTCAAGCAAGAGCAGAATACAGAAAATTGTGTCCATAGTAAAAAAAAATGGTTATCTACACCTACAATGTTTTTCCGTGCAAGCATTGTATATATAGTCAGTTCACAAAATTAATGTATCTAGAAACGTAGTTTTTACAAAGATCAAAACTCTTAAATATATTTATCCCCTGATAATGCTAACGTGGTTAGTGAAACGCGCATCGTAGTGCATTCTGTGAGTCGGACTGAACCTCGAAAAACACAAATATTTTCTAGCCAACGAGACTGAGTCCTCCCACCGTTATCGAGGATGCCGAACACGATGTTAGTGGTTAAATTTATCTCCGATGTCTCCCCAAATGGCCAAAAACTACCCCCGAAAGGGGTAAACCGCGTGTCCTACCAGCCAGACCTGTGTTACCCCTGTTTTTGAGGATGCTGAGCACAATAGTGATGTCGAGACCCCTCCTCAACCCCCACCAACCCCCAAACGGCCAAAAACCACACCCAAAGAGGTGAAACGAGGATAGGCCGTCTCCTTTCGGCTATACCCACGAGAAAAACCGTTTTCGAACATGCTGAGCACGATGGTGTCGTCGAGACCTCTTCCCGACCCCCGTCAACCGCTAAATGGCCAAAAATGACCCCCGAAAGGGGAAAATAGCGGATAGGCCGCCTCCTACCAGCCAAACTTGTGTTACCCCCCGTTTTCGAGGATGTTGAGCTCGATGATGATGTTGGATCTTCTCCACGAGATCATTCGTGTAGACATTAACAGTAACTGAGTTCCTGTTTTTATGCCAGTGGACGCAGAGAAGGAATCTTGCACGTGGACCAGCTATAGTAAAAGTGGCGACGCGGAGATGCTGCGCGGGATGATGTGTACCAGATAACATCTCTGTGTGTACTCTTCGCCGCCGCGAGCTCGCGTATTTTGTATTAAATTCTTCCGTAAAAAAAATTAAAAAAGTACGAGGATAATGATAATTTTGCCCGTTTAGTAAGAAGTAAGAGTGTAATAATATTTTTGTCCGTTTGCTGAGCGAGGAGAGGTCACGATATTTTTTTCATGCTCAGCATCTTCGAAAACGTGGGATAACACAGGTTTAGCCGAGAGAAGACGGCCTATCCTCGTTTCACCCCTTTCAGGGGTGATTTTTGGCCGTTTGGGGGGTTGGCGGGGTCGAGGAGGTCTCGATATCACTATCATGCTCAGGATTCTCGAAAACGGGGGGTAACACGGGTTTACTCAACGGCCTATCCGCGTTTCACCCCTTTCAGGGGTGATTTTTGGTCGTTTGGGGGATTGGCGTGGGTCGAGGAGGAGTCTCGACATCACTATCGTGCTCAGCTTCCGCGAAAATGGGGGTAATACAAATTTGGACGATAAGAGACGGCGGATACGCGGTTTACCCCTTTCGGGGGTGGTTTTTGGCCGTTTGAGGGGTGGGGTGACCTCGTAGAGATTTAGCCACTGCTATCGTGTTCAGCGTCCTCGAAAATGGGGGCGTGAAATAGTCTCGTTAGGCTAGGAAAAATTAGTATTCGTGTCCGACTTACAGAATGCACTATCGAGTGTTGTATTTTAGAGTTTTGGTGTTTGTGGAAATTACGTTCCCAGGTAAAATTCTCTCGTAGACTGACTGCAGACGTCATCATTGAAAAAGGCTTAAGATCTTCAAACTAGATTTTGTTCGACTCAACGGCCAACGTGAGAGACTTAGAACACATTTGTAAATGTGACATCCATTGGAACGGTAAGGGTATAGCGGCAGTAGTAGAGATTTTCAATTTATTGAACGCGTGCTACCCTTTGGCCGCTTTGAAAATAGAAGATGTTTTAAGAAGGTAAGGTAAAAGTGAATTATTTATTATTTGTTTGCTTATAGTAATGAAACATATTCTTTATAGGATTTTGCAAACAACGGAAAGAAAAACTACCTATGAGAACTAAAAGAAAAATTATATGTAAAATTATTAATGAAATCTTTGCATTCTTTCGATAACCTGACTTCTGGTTATGATAGCAAGTTAAAATTCTGAAATGAATTTGTCCAATTTCTTATTTGACATTCTCGTTATAACACTAGCATCCAACATAGTCCCCACGGCTAAGCAGATTAAACTAGTATTAAACTAGGCCCTTGTTCTCATTTTTAACTGAATTTACATATCGTAGGGGGTCATGTAGATACTAGTTGAATCTGCTTAGCCGTAGGGTACTATGTTGGATGCTAGTGTTATAATGAGAATGTCAAATAAGAAATTGGACAAATTCATTTCAGAATTTTAACTTGCAGCATAACCAGAAGCTAGGTTATCGAAAAAAATGCAAAGATTTCATTAATAATTTTACATATAGTTCTTCTTTTAGTTCTCATAGGTAGTTTTTCTTTCCGCTGTTTACAAAATCCTATAAAGAATATGTTTCAAGGTATCTAAATATTTTCTGAGAGAAATTGATGGGTGTGACTTCAGCTCAACTCACAAAAAAATTGAATATGTTGAAAATTTTTTCAAGCACTGGTTTTCGACAAATAAACTTGATTTTTTTTTCTAGGGTTGTAACATCAAAGCCCATATTATTTCTTTTCACGCAAATTGGTTGATCTGTTGTTTCATTTTTCATTTTTCCCATAACAATTGTTTTTCAGTTATATTCCGAGATATTTCGTCTCACACCACCATCAATTTATGCTTAAAATTTCGAATAGATAGCATAGACACATGCTTATCTTACTATACTCTTTCTCAGATTATTCTTCATAACTGAACCAAGTTTTTATTACTATGTTTTCTTATTTTTCTTTTCAATTATCAACCAATGTTTGACTTTGTCGTTATTTCAAATGAGGCGCTAACGAAGAAGGTTTTATAAATCTTACGTGTTCTTATAATTCTATTTAGATTGCGATTTTACCATTGAAAAATTGGTATCTCATATCGTGACTGTTTTTCGTAGATAACTCGGAAAGTGTTACATATAATAAGAATGTGGTACAGACTGTACACAAAACACACACTAATTCACACATAACTTCGTTATCTTTAAAGTTGTAGATATAAAAACTTAGAGAGAATTTCAACACGTTAAATTTTCCTCGTATGTATTTTTAAAATCAGACTGATTATTATTATTTTAGAGATATTTGAAATTTAATATTATATGTCGACTTATAACCGCTCGAGCGCCATTTTTAAATAGCCATACTTTTAGAACAATTTACCGTACACAAATAAAGAAAACCAAAAGGTTTGCCATTTTAATCTCCTTTGTACATTACCATTTTCTTATTGTATGGGTTCCTTTTTGAGTAATTTACGAACTACCAATTTTTCAATGGTAAATCCGCAAAATATTAATTTTCATGGAATATCGTATACTGCATTATTATTATTATAATTTAATATTGTATCAGATCCAGCAGTTCGTATTTGTCTAAACCTACAGAGGGAGTGAGAACTACTCCCAAGTAAAAAGCCAATATCGGAAGTTTTTTAACATTTACATACATAGTCTTAAAAGGATATTATAGAAGGAATCATGAAAATCCATTAATTGTGCAAGGCTTCCAAGGAAAAAAGCTCAATTGACTACACTATAAATTTTCTTTCTTTCGATAGTATATTAACATTTTTAAACTTGTTTACAAAAGTTTGAGTACGGCAAGTTATATACTCATAATTTTTGGTTCTATGGCAGAAACTTTGTATTTTATATAAATGTTGTTACTATTAAACAATATTTTTCGTCGCAATGAGAAACGTACAAATTAAATGAAATTGAAACATACGTCCTCTGCCTATCCACAATGCAAACAAACATACGTATTCGCTGCAAACAAACATCAAAACACCAATACGAACCTATGTTAATACGTAATTCCTTCACATGTTGCACATGCGTTAAAAAAAAATCACATAGTCTGTCCCGTCATTTCATCGCGCCGTCTGTTATAAACGTCCTGTGGACATCGACACCGGCGAGCTTTTAAGGGACACTTTATCAGGATTCCCGAACACGTGCTCTGCCTGAGATGTATAGGAAATGTGGAGTAAAACACGCACCGAACGGCGTGCGCGCCGTGGCATCAACCCCCACCTACCGAACTCGTAATAGAGAAGTTGAAGACCACGTGCTCTTCTGCCGTGTATGTTCAAGCGGAATGATAGGTGGTCAGGAATTGGAAGTTTATACCAGACGTCTTTTTAAAGATCGCATTGCCGGTTCTCAGTTTTTTCTGTTATATATTCAAACATTTAATTGGTATCATAGTATGGGTAATATAGTCAAAAATAACTTTGATATTTCTAGTTAAAGTTAAGAAAATATTTTGGGCCATAGAAATAGTCTTTTTTCTAATTTTGGAATGTATGTTGAAAGAGATTAGGAGATGAAAAATTGTTCGTAACTGGTAACAAAAATTACATTTTATTCTTCATAAATATTTATAACTCAGTTTAATAGTAGGTATGATCCTAGAGAGCAGAATATTTTACTGACTGAAATATTTCTGCCAAGCTCTTCTATGAATCCTTAATGTCATAAGGATTCATAAGGAATTCATAGTGGAGATTGACAGAAGTATCCCGTTTATTAAATATTCTGCCCTCTAGAACCATACTTTTGAACTAACATGCCCATATCGGACTTTTGCTTCAATTGGAATGAACATCGACCGCTAGATGGAGATTCTTGCCATTTCGTAGTCTTACGACTTCGAAATGTTTACAAGGTCTCATACCAGTCATTACACACTTACCTTGCACTGACGAGAGCCAACAGCTCGAAACTGCAGCTTGCAAGTGGTCTGGAACTGCCGGCACGTGACTTCCTTTACTTAATAATATATCCTTCTGCTGGTGTTTGTTGCAATCGAAGCCATGCGTTTTGGACTATAATGTAGTTTTTACATTCACACGCCGGGATTACAATTCGTAATGGGCTTGTTCGGCATTTTTTTTTTATTTCATAAATCGAAAGTGCAAGTATAAATTAATGGATCTGCAAAAAATCAGAATCTTATTCGCACGTTTAGTATCTTAAAAACTACTACAAATTTCCATCTCGCGAAAATGGGGCGTGGTCAGGCGCTACGTCACTATACGCATAGACACGGCGATCTCAATAGACTTGATGCTCCTTATTAGTTATAATTATAAGTGTTTTCGAAGTATTGTTTGTTTTGCTTACTACTTGACAGTAGGGGAGTACAATTTGGTGAAATGTCAAAAAATTACAATTTTCTCTAGCTCCTGCCGGAACGAATTTTCGATTTCGACCTTGCAATTTACGATTAGAATTCATCGCCGACCTTCTCCTTTCCGTAGACACATAGAACGAACTTCCACTCGACGTATTTATTTAGTTACCAGCGTTTATAAATTTCATGTTTTTCGACTTTTCAGGTTAAATTTGAAAGGTCCCAGAAAACCATTTTTCTTACGTCACTTGCGTATAGTGACGTCACAGATGAGCGCTCGGTTTTTGCAACTATTACTAATTTCAACTCCTTATATCTCGAGAACGGAAAAAGTTAATAATACGAAATTTTAAGTGTATAATGAGAATATCGAGTACTATATGAGAAAGTATAAAAACCATTTAAAAAGAATATCATGGAACAAGCCCATTCAGTGTTCGGGGAACATATAACTCGGAGAATAGCTGTTGATTTGCAATCCGGTTATTATCCTTATGGAAATAAGTAATTCATAGAGGAGCTTGACAGAAAAATTTCGTATAGTATTTATACTCAATTCTTATGTTAATTCCTGATAGGGAGGGAAGTTTTATTAGTAAAACTTGCTGTAACAATACCACAAATTTTACCACAAACATATAAATAGTTTGATAATTACATCAGAATTTGTCTATAGAAAAGCGAAATTAAGTTTTAAAAAATACTTGCTAATGTATATTGCTCATTAAAATAAATTGCACATATATACTATACCAAATTTATAGCATTCTGAGTTGTAAAAGTGTTCAGCCAAGCTACGAAATGCCGTCAACAAGTGAATCTCTTTCTTTTACACTGTCGGCATGGGGGCAATTACTACGACGTCTGTCATTAATCTGTGTACCTCCTTTCGTTTCTTTTTAATGCAGCTGTACGACGAAAATAGAGACGTACAACACTGTCGAATGTTTTGCTTGCGTTTTTGGAAGAGTTGTCTTTCCACCACGGTTTCTTCAATGTAAATGTAAATGCTGTAAAATCCGTTAGAGTTACGAAGAAAATGGACGTAAACAATTTAAATTTTCTATAAAAATGTCAATTGTGGCATATGTCTATCTTATATACTTTTGGAGAGAAGATGGTTGAAAGTTGCACACTGGACAACT
This sequence comes from Stenurella melanura, assembly GCA_963583905.1. Classification (NCBI taxonomy): domain Eukaryota; kingdom Metazoa; phylum Arthropoda; class Insecta; order Coleoptera; family Cerambycidae; genus Stenurella; species Stenurella melanura. The sequence continues at coordinate 205,228,890 of OY757309.1, forward strand.
GTAAATTTTGTATTCAACTTTCAATCACGCTCACGACTAAAGTATTGAAGATAGACATATGCCATCCCTGACTTTTTTTATAGAAAATTTAATTCTCTATAATATTGTTAATGTCCATTTTTTTCATAACTCTAAATGTATTGGCAGGGTTTCGAGTCAAAAGTTCCGGCGTCCAATATTACTCGTGTCTTCTTGCATGCACAGTAGCCGGCAATTTAGATAATAATATTAATAACTAATGTGCTATATTGTTTGCAAGCAAATGTACATGTCTGTTGTTCAATAAGATTTAACTAACAAGAAGTATTCAATAAGACTTCAGCCAATCCAATTAAAGCAGCAAGAGACTTTACTTATGTGTCCCCAATTATTCGTAGCCTTGGTGGAAAAGCAAAATTCTAATATTTTAAGTTCTTGTCGAACAGACAAGCGTCATGTCTTTATTAGATCGAACTCTTCTCTGTTTTACGATTTAAACTGCTATAAGTCTATAATATAATTGAAGAGTGTAAATTCTAAATGGTCTAAGTTCCCATTGGGATAATGAGTTTTTCACTTTAAAATGATCTATGTGCTATGGCCAACGTTTCTGACAGAGCATTAAGTGCTATTAATTAAACGTAGTTCAAGCAGTAAATATGCGGATGGTACTTACCGCTCTCCCAGAAACATTGGCCATGGTACATAGAGCATTTTAAAGTGAAAAATCCATTATCCCAATGACTGGCACTTAAACCTTTTAAAATTTACACTTTTCAATTATTAAACTGATCGATGCATTTCTGAAAAACAATGAAGTTATAACTTAGTATGTCTGATATAAAGTGAGCAAGAATTGGGGAGGAAAAAATTTATTGAAGAATTTGGCGAATGCGCAGGGACAAAATTCAAATTTCGTTCGAATTGCCTTAAAAAATTGGTAGATAGTTAGATATTTTCGGAGCTAACACTGCTGTCAAAGCCTAAAATTCAATAGAGCTGCAATAATTGCAAAACTTCTGCAGATTTACATACAATTTGGTACATAAGAAATTGGTACATGCTAACGAGTCTAATCTTAAAACATGAAGATTCAAAACGACGGACATTTTCTTTTTGTAGGAATTACATAAAAACCGCAATTGTATGGAAAAAATTGAACCGCTTTTAAAGAAAACGGTTACTAAAATTTATGAAATAAAATTTCAGCATTACCCGGTACGGTTAACTGTACCTTATTACCAACTGTCTATATTGAGGTCTTTCGATGTTGTTACTTTTTCATTTTTACAGAGAAATTTAATTTCACCGTTTTTAATGACCTCTTATGTAGTTTCTATAAAGTAAAGGAAAATATCTGTCGCTTTGAAATTTTAAGTTTTAACATCAGACATCGAAAAATCTTCTATAATAAGGCTAGAATATTATTTGCAAGTGTCTTGAGGAATTCATTAATATCAAAGGAAAAGTATACGTCCTAGGATGAATCCGTGAGGAACATTAAGTTTTAATTTTAGTGATTGAAATTTAACACCATCGTGTAGAACAAATTGTTGTCTATTATTCAAGTTGGAAGTTAAATACATGTTTCTCGGTAAAAACATAGTTTAATTTATTGATGAGTATTCATGGAACATGCAATCCAACGCCTTAGTGAGATCTAAAAATAGAGAGGAGATATAATTCCCATCCTCAGATTTAGCGTTGATCATAGACGTTAATTTGTCAATAGCGAGTGTAGTAGGTATGTTTAGATAACCACAATGATATTGGTGGTGAGAATGTTTTTGGATTCTAGATACATCGTTGACGGATTTTTTGGAACTACCTTAGTACTTTAGCGTTTTTCATAGACGTTAATTGTCAATAGCGAGTATAGTAGGTATGTTTAGAAAACCACAATGATTCGTGTTGAGAAAGTTTTTGGATTCTAAGATACATCGTCAACTGATTTTTTGGAACAACTTTAGTACTATAGTAAAACACGGTACGTGATTTGAATCGTTGCTATATTTATTATAATCAGACATTACTTTGGATATTTTTATTGAATCGGGGAATACATCATCAGCTTGCATAAATTAATAGAATGGTACGAGGAATTAGGATAGAATTCATTACACTTTTTATGATTCCCATGAAAATATCATAAGCGTCTTTACTTTAATTATTTTTAATATTTATAATTATCTTGTAAATAAGAATTCCTTTTCTTCGTCAAATAGTTTAACTTCTGTCTGTATACAGATTCAGCAAATTTGGTTTTAGGTATGTAAACTTGTTTCTGCGCAGATAAACCACGCCTTGTCGTAGAATAATGCAGGGCATTGGTCCATCACTTGACCGCGACGAGTTGAGAACAGCGCGAGCGCACCCATTCTGCTTTTAATAGCATAGCTGTTTGGACGTGTGGAAATAAAATAAATTAATCTCAATTTCGTTATTAAAAGGCCCTGTGTTTATACAGCTGCAGAAAAAGTGAAAATTGTGAAGTGGTACTTCGGGGGCCATTCCACTGATGACACAATAAATTTATTTACTGTGGCATATCAAGACAGACCAATCCCCTCAGCTGGCATAATTTCATACATTATTAAAAAATTTGAGAATTTCGGGTGTGTCGTGAATTATTGTAAAAAATGCTGTCAACCCGAACCCCGTCATCAACAAATGAGCGAAGAACGTGAAATTCGCGAAACTAATGTCTGTGCACTTGTTGAAACTAGTGAACCTTGTTCTAGCAGACAAGTTGCTGATGAAGTTGACATGAAGGAAAGAACTGTAAGAAATATTTTGAAAAGAAATGGGTACAGTTGTTTTAAAGTTCAAACGATGCAAGAAATATTTCCCGAGGACAATTTCAAACAGATGGAATTTTGTGAAATCGTGATGAAAACTTCTTAAGGAATATATTGTTTACAGATGAATCATCCTTTTCATTGCATAGGAAACCCAATCCATCCGTAGTACGATATTGGTCTCGAAAAAATAAACATTTGGGTGTTGCTGTGCGAACTCAGTATCCTCAAAAGTTGAACGTTTGGACGGGAATCTTAGACAATCATATTATAGGCCCACTGCTAATCGATGGCAATTTAAATGGCAATAAATATTTAGAGCTTTTACAAAACCAAACAATTCCTGCAGTTCAAAATCTTCCTGTCAACTTTGACGACATTTAGTTTCAACAAGACGGCTGCCCAAGTCACAATACCTAACTGTTATTAATTTTCTGGAAAGAACATTTCCCAATCGTTTAATAGCTACGAGGGGAATGATAAAATGGCCCCCCAGGTCACCTGATCTAGCACCCCATGATTTCTTTGTGGGGCTTTTTAAAGGAAACCGCGTACAATCATGCGTTTGAACGAGCCAATAATTTAGTTGAATTACGGGAAAAACTTATCCAGCTTTGTGCAAGGATTAGTCCAAATCAACTCAATGATATGAGAGGTTCATTGTATAATCGGTTTGGCTATTGTTTGGTACAAGAAGGTGGTTTGTTTGAATCGTTACTTCATTAATTTATTGTTTGATAATTATTAGTTGATTTTAGTCTCTGGGGGTTATTTCAATTTATTTTAATGTTGTATTTTTGTAATTTTATAAGAATAATTTATTTTTTGATAATTATTAGTTGATTTTAGTTTCCGAGTTATTTAATTTTATTTTAATGTTCTATTTTCATTTCGGTTTTAATAGGAATTATTATTTTATTCCCATAGCATTTACGGCTAAAAAAGAAACTGCAGAAATGATTTCAATAGAACAAATTATTTGTCAAAAATGTGACAAATAACTTCTTCGCTTTTGACGAAGAGATGTTTTCTCGTTTCGTATAGAAATTATTACCTACATCCGCATCCATCCTTAATTCATGCCGTACTAAATTCAATTCATTGTGTTTCTCTGCTTTCACGATTTATGAAACTAGCGAAGCGTGGTCAATTACATCGTTATTCCTATACACTAAACTGCATTTTCCGAACGTGTATAATAACATTAGTACATTAAATATTTAGGGAAATTTTATATTTATCATATCTATTCTATCTTTGCTCTTAAATTCAGGATCAGAAATGCTGAAATAGTTATGCATGTTTTTCAAATATTTTGTTCAAACTACTTCTAAAACACAATGTAGAATAAAACAAAATGATACCGTTACCGACACCCTATTATAGAAAGTTACCAGTAGTGAAATCACAAGTTAAATTTGGAGGTATTCTTTACCATTAGTAATTATTTCTTCTAGTTTGTTTGTGAGAATATCACATAACTTACAAGTTTTGTTTCTGAGCAGGCGACAACGTCCCTGTGCAATTAATTGAATGACTTTTTTATAAAGTTGGTATCTTACTCATGAGAAATCTATGTCCTCAGAGAATGCAACAGAGCAGTTATTAATAACATCGACGCAATTACTTTGGTGACAAAAATAAGAAATTTAGGATATCGTGGCATTTGAAATTTACCTCCAACTATCTAAATATACATCTTTATTACTCTTAAATCGATATACCAAACAATATATTTTGTCATCATTAAAACTGTCCCATAAATCAAGTTCGGTTAAGGTCAGAGTGCTCACAGATTTATATCTATCAAATAAAATTGACTACTTCACGGGAATGCAATAAAAATTATTGGTTAATATACCTATAGATATACCTATAGGACTAAATTAAAATTTTAAATTATGATGTCTTATTCATTTGGGAATGCGTTCTGAACAAATGTATGTTCTTGTACATGGTAATACTAGAGATTTATTTGCAAATTTTACTTCCACATCCACGTAGTGGATAAGTTAAAATTCCAATCTAGGTACTTATTCTGAATCATGAAATCCTGTGATTAAAGAAGACAACAAACCTTTTATCTTAATTTAATGAATTTTATCTTCTTTTCATGTTTGGCGCCTGGTCTACCTATTCTATTTAAAAATATCGAAAACTGTACAAATGAGAAAAACAATTAATATATGCGTTGTCAAACACTATCTCTTATTTACCCTATCCAATTTTCAATCACTTATCAGTTTCTGCTACGCCTAATAAAGATAAACAACGTCATACACTAAAAATAAACCGTAATTAGGCAAATTCAAAACCCATCATTAGTATTAAACCCAGAACAGAAATAAAAAGGTAATATTAAAGAAGGTGCTTATCTAATTCCAAATATAAACGTATCTAGTAATATATTATATATTATTTATCAGTGAAGTAGACTATTAAAAAGTTTTGTGTGTATCTGTGTATTTATGTCTATCGTCCATATTTCAGAGAGCTGTGACTTCTGCTCAGCCTAACATATTGATTTCAAATTTAATGTGAATGTAAGGTCAACATTTGTTGAGTATGTTCATACTGTATTACTACAGAATACCAATCCAGTGGTATTGGTGATGAACCCAAGAAAAGCTTCCAAAAAAGTATTCAAGAATTTCAGAAAAAAGAAATTTATCCAAAACTGCACAAACAATTAAGTCCACTAATTACTGACTCTTTATCTGATAGCGAATGACGTAAAAAGCGCCTTTGGGCGACATCGTTCAAACAAATTCTGTTGTTTCGAAAGTACCACAAAATATTATTTTCCGAAAATACGCTAAAGTATGTGGCGAAAGACGTTAAATCCAGTCAGGATTGACCGTCAAGAAAAGGATCATGGGCTTTCTTCACAATAAGAACTAACAGAGAATGGGGGGTTGAAAAATATTAGAAATAAATCTGAGGCCTTGGTTTCTAGCATATACACTAAATCCCAAGTTTCTGTACTCTTACCAGCTTGCTTGACTTATTTTTCTCTATTTACCTCTATTTTGAGGCCTTGGCTTCTAGTACATACACCAAATTTCAAGTTTCTGTACTCTTACCAACTTGCTTTACTTATTTCCCCCTTTATACCTTTCACCGGATATGTTAAAAAAACAATCCAGTTCCAGATTTCGTTATAATATATACGTGTACAAAATTTCAAGTCAAAATCTTAAACCGTTCCGGAGAAAACGTGCGGACAAAAAAAGTTACAGACAGACAAACAGACAAAAACATTTTTTTTTTCGCTAAAATTTAAAATCTCGACGTTCGTCCAATCCACTACGTGGATGTGGAAGTAAAACGGAGCTTTTGGACATTCACGTCAGGGGGGTCACTCGAATGCAATGCGGTGGCGTAAAAATATAATTAGGTTCTATGCCGTTAGTACGTTTGACAGAAGGCTTCATAGAACTCGAACAACCCTGCCGAATGATACAATCTCCTATAAAGAATATTACCAAATCAAAGCGATCCGTTTAAAGTGTATTAACAGACAGTCAATTATTAATTTTCAAAAAGTTCAACACAAATTTTACAAACATATTTAACTGGAAATCTGAGTCTTTTTGTGCCAGTCGTCACGTCTATAACGATTACTCACAGTCTATCAATGGTTATTATAGCCTAAGACATATTTTTCAAGTGCTAATTTATAAGACGATTATTTGAACAGAAGTACACCGCCAAACAAGATACAATGAAAGGCAGATAGTAGCAATCAGAGAGTGGAGGTAGCCACAGACCGCATCCTTCAGACGCTAGGTGCTGAGTTCATCCACAATATCTAGTGCAACGCGGCTCATTTCTATTATATATTATCACTGTGTTCAAATACAGGTCACAAGTTGGATACAGTGATATATCCTCTAAATAACAAAACAAACACGATTTTATTATTTGGATAGGTCGGTGCAGTGGAAATTTGGTATTTTAGTTAATATTGGTGAGGAACTAAAAGGAGGTAATATCAAAGAATACTGTAAGTATATTTTTATGCACTGGAGATACTAAAGAGTTGAACAATGCAGAAAAACTAGAACTATGTTCGAAATGTTGGGAGTGCTGAATATACTCTTCATCTACTGTCGACAAATAAAGTAGACTTTCTTGCTCACATTTTGCAATGCAAAGTTGACGATTACCGAGAAGCTATAAGTAACATCACTTTAATGCTCATCTTTCAGGACAACAAGCGTTAAGGTACTTTCTGCAATTCTGTAATAAAATGTCAATTTATTAGTTGTTATTGTTAATGTCAAAATGGCTTACTTACTTGTTCCTTAATAAGAACAAATACTTTATTCACCCAAAACTATACTTTTTTTTACTGTTTTTATAAGATCTAAACAAGCCAATATTCAAAGGAAAATCGATAGAAAAACATCTTCACTATTTTCCGCTTGATTTTCTGTAATACAATAGTTTTTGTCTTATTCGTTTATTTATTTTGGTGACATGCATAGCACACTCCTAAAATACCGACGAATCGCGGTTTCCAACCAAAAATTCAACTTAATTATTTCTTGTATCTGGATATTTTCAAATAATCAGGGATAAAATAGTGTGTAGAATTCGAGCGTAAAGTCTCACGGTCGCTCTTGAGTGTCAGTCAATTTACTCTCTCTTTCTTTTTTCTAAATTAGAAAGATGTCTACACGTCAATATATTCTAAACTGTTTTTGGTAGCATAAACATTCAGACAAATAAACAAACAAAAATACCTTCTGGCTTTGATGCCATTAAACAAACCCAAAAATATCGATGATTCTAAGGAAAATCAAAATTACAAAAATAGTCATTATTATATTATACTAGGTACATTTTTCACCTATACAGTGTCTCAAATTGAGGCTGCATGTATTACTACTACCTCCGTTATTACAAAAATGTTGATCGAATTAAGAGTCTTAGAGGATTTCAACCGTACTTTTAGATTAGATCTACCTTCTTCACTTTTTGTAATAATTGGGAAAAACTACAATCGCACATATTTGGAGAAACCTCGTATATATATTTTTAATTTATTTAAAATGTTACGTCATTTTAACTTTCATGTTGTATAGGCACTTTCTTAAGATTCTAACAGTATCGGTAAGTGAAAAAAAAAACAGCATATTTTTATTTGAGGTATTACCTACAATTTCTGTTTTACATGGCCGCCATACTGGATTTTTTATGTATTCGATATTACTTTCAAATTTCTTTTCAGCGATGTATATTAATATGACAAAATTGATTGTTTAATCAATGAGAAACTAAGGGGTAAGCCACGAAGGAATTCTGGCATACAATTATAAGAAAGTCCGAGAGAGTTTCAAGGAAATCTTTAAGGAATATAAGAAAATATGGAAGAACGGGAATCCGTGGAAATCTTCATTTAAAAGGAAATTTAGTGTACAATATTTTGGGGATGGTTGACCCCTCGTTAAAAACAAAAAACAATTTATAAGTAGACCATGGTTTAGCGTACTAATACCCACTATGTTGAAGTGGTTTTCTTTCGAAAACGATTAATACGAGACGTCATTGACGATATTAATAGCACATTTTGTAAGTCGGACAGGAATATGAATTTTTCTTAGCCTAACGAAACTATGCCCCCTCTCCAGTTTTTCAGTATGCTGAACTCCGAGGTCACCCCATCCCCCAAAGGACCAAAGACTACCCCGAAAGGGGAAAATCCACCCCTGAAAGAGGGGAAACGCGGATAGGCTGTCTTCTGTCAGCTAAACCCGTGAGAGATCGGTTCGCCTCGGGGAGAAGATCCAACATCACCATCGAACTCATCATCCTCAAAAACGGGGGGTAACACAGGTTTGGCTGGTAGGAGACGGCCTATCCTCGGTTTGCCCCTTTTGGGGTTAGCTGAGGTAGTCTCACAGAATGTACTATAAGATCTAATATTTATAATACCTAACACAAACTAAGAATGCTAACTAAAAACAAATTTAAATAACTTGCTTTATTGGGCAAGATGGTCGCCATCCATCTTACTCAAACCGTTTATTACAGAGTATCACAGCATTTAATACCAACTGTTGTAAGGGTATGCCTGTTTATGTCACTCATTCTCTCTTCGAATATTTCAGTTGTATCTGGGGCTACCCCTAAATAATTTTTCTTCAATTGTATGATTCCATAGAAAAGTCAAGAGGACGTAGGTCCGGGTGCATCGCTGGTCACAACACATCGCCATAGCTACCGCTTGTCTTGAGTTAATGTGCGTTAAAACTTAAGTTAGGTGCATACTTTTAGTGAATCATAGTGTTGTGGCGTTGTAGTCTGTCTGGATATATTAGTCTGAATTGTTTACTACAACGGACGTACCTAACGCGCGCTAACTCAACGCTGATCTATAGTTATCGACGATCTAATAAGAAAATAGTACTACCGAATACATAAAAGTATCCGATATGGTGTTCAAATAAAAACAAATGTTGCAGTCAACATCTCAAAAACAAACAACTCACTCTAAAGACAAAAAAATTATAACGGACATTTTTTTAAGGTAGATGCATCAAAAAATCTGTGTTAAATTCCGACATTTCGAAAGATTTATTTTTTCATCTTCAAAGACTCACTGTGAATTTTATGCAATAATTAATTTTAAATGAATTTTAAATTGGCGTTAACAACTACACGAAGGTAAGTAACATTCATGTAGTTGTTTCTGTCAAATTTACAGGAGTAGATTACGAACGACAATCTCATAATACAATTGTAGATATAGAACGTTCGTAACCTGGTCCTATAAATTTGACAAAAACAACTTGAATACAAGTAATTAACACAATTGCAATTTAGATAGTCTACAACACGAAAGTACACAATGCCTTTACGAGAAAAGATTAGAAAACAAGTCAGTACAGCAAGAAAGGACAACAGAACAAGAATACGAGCATATTAAAATAAGCGGCAAGAGAAGTTTTAGGAGAACTGTGTAGACGAAACAAACCGGAATGGTGGCACAAGGAAATTGAAGATCAAATTAAAGAGAAAAATCAATTATACCTAAGAATGTTACAAAACAAAGAACTATGATGATGTTCCATTATTACTTGGAAATCCATGCAAGAATTAAATATAGAACCGACACTTGTACCTTGTACGAGCAACCATGAAGCTATATGAAGGAAATAATACCAGGATTAAAAACGGAAAAAAATTTACAGAAGCCTTCTGCACAACTAAAGGCCTACGACAGGGATGTTGTTATCTATTGTTATCTCCCACCCTCTTCAAAACATACCTCGGCAGAGCCCTGAAAGGGTGGACAAAATAGTCATATATCGGGAGTGGAAAATTTCAAATACCTAGGCGCAATATTAAACAAGAATGGAAACAGCAATGACCAAATAACCCAAAGGATCAACAAAGGTCGAAACATAACAAGATCTTTAAACTCAGTTCTGTGGGATAAACATATAGAAAAATAAACAAAGAAACGGATGTATGACAGAATTGAACAAAGTACGACCATGGAGCCGAGGTATGGGACATTAGTCAAAAAAACAAAAGAAAACTCTTATCAACAGAAATGGATTATCTAAGAAGAAGCTGCGATAAATCAAAACTAGAACATATTAGAAATAAAACAATTCGCGAAAACATGAAAATGGACCGAATTATAATCGAAGAAATCGATAAGAGACAGTTCGGACATGTTAAAAGAATGGGCGAAAATAGATGGCCAAAAAAAATTTTAGAGTGGGTTCTACCTGAGAAGAAGAGAGGACGACCAAGGAGAAGCTGGAGGGATGACATTCAAGATGCTATGGATACGCGACATTTAGACGAGGAAATATGCTATGATAGATAAATTTGGAAACTGGGTACGGAGAGACGGCGCAAACTGTAAAAATAAATCCGTTATATAAAAAATATATATTCATGTAGTTGTCTTTGTCAAATTTACAGGAGTAGGTTACGAACGATGATCTCATAATTTAATTGTAGCTATAAAACATTCGTAACTTGCTCCTGTAAATTTAACAAAAACTACGTGAATACAAGTAATTAACGCAATTATTGTAAAATGTCTTTAAAATTAATTACAGTGAGCCTTTGAAAATGAAAAAAGGCCATTTTTCAACAGAGTATTAACATTCCAAAAATTCCTGTGCGCCGCGTTAGATAAAGTGATGTAACAATTTAAATGAAGAAAATACGAGATGGTGCTAAATACACCATTGCGATTTTTACCAATTATTTGGAAAAATTAAAAATTTACGTAAAAATTGAAGGCACCATTGAAATGCCCAAATGATGCTCTAAAACTTTCTCCACTTAACCGACCTTCTATATTTTTAACAAGCTAACCATTATACTCTTCGCGGTATTACTGCACTTTTTATATAATTGTTGCACATTTTATAGGTTACTCTTCGCAGTTTTTTTTTTTTTGTAAGTAATATTAGTTTTAGACATTTTTAGTTTAATTACATTAAAAACATGTCTTTTAATTTAAAAAATTTATAACTTTTTTATTTATTAATAGATTTTGTTCTTCCTATAGCTAACAATAACTTACAGTCCAAATTTCAATACAATCGAACTTTTCGTTCTTAAGTTATCGTGCTTACAATAAACATGACGAACGAATGGACATTTTGAAAGCTGTCCAAAATTCGATCACCAAGACAGTGATATGAAATTTTGTTTCTCTACGTTCAATATTACCGGTTTTAGAAATATGCCTATCGAATGCAATATACTCTTCGTTTTGTATTTGCGAAGAGTATAACGGAAATATTAATCCATACAGCTTCAATTTGGGACACATTGTATTTAACCCTCTGTGCCTTCCCAGTTTTCGGGTAAACGTGCGCCACAAGTATGGAATTACATGAATCATTTACTCTATGGTACTCAGAACTTGTATTACACAATTTAAGAGGGAAGCAGTATAGACCATCAATTATAATTTCATCTGATATAAACTACTTCCTGAGATAATGGCAAAACTGGTTAAACTGTGTTGTAAATTGAGATAATCCTGCATGCTATTATGATCCATTGAGATCGACTGCAATATTATCGTTCATAGTCAAAGTTGAAAAGGTCATACATAGAGTTTGGTTAGATGTAATCGCAAACAATTATTAACACAGGCATGCTACAAAGCGATGTATATGAGAGACCTAAAGCTTTTTTCATTTAGTATTATGGTGATAATTCTGATAAACCAATATTTATACAATCAGGAGGGACAGAAAATACAAAGATTAAAACTGGTATTGTTTATATAGTAAATTATTACCATATAGCACAAAGTCACTTTGACCAAGTGGAAAACTATGCACCTGGCGCGGCGTTTACAGAGAATTTTTCAACTTTACGCGGCTACTGCTCGGAAACTAGTGGTCTTTTAGTAACTAATTTGCATAATTAAAGATGGTTCCGTACCTCTGCAGTTTGTACATTTTTTATATGTTATTCCTGATGAAACAAAGCTGTTCAAAAAAAATTACTATCGCCTCAATGTGTCAAAGAAAAATACTTACAGCCTGGCCTAATCTTGCATTCACTTAAACATGACATGCTTTCAATAATAGTAATAATAATAGCAATAATTATAATTGTTATCATCATTATTATTATTATTGAAAACATGCGCGGTGTTTAAATGAATGTAACAGCGTAGCGACTGGTAGTGGTGGTGGGGGGCTAGCCGCGCAGTGACCGCCACTGTCCGCTTGATAATGGGTGCGCTACGCGACATAAAATGGGTGAATACGGCATTTCAACCCTATAGGCTGCCATTTAGCACAGTTAGTCCTTACCCCAAGGAGATTCAATTTCGATTAGGACGCGTCAACATTGTCCCTTAAGAACCAAGATGGCGGCTATTTTTGAAAAAAACCTATCAATTACCGTAACTCATATTAGTCCAAAACATACGAGTGGGGTATCGTTTTTAATTAAATTCGAAGTCACGAGTACGAATAAGGTGTCCATTTATCAATAGTAGGCAATATGGCTGGTATATTTTGATTAATATAATGAAAGAAAAAAAATTAAGCATATTCTCTAATATCATAGGGTAAAGTAGAGTCCTCGCTTTCTGTATTATCGCTTCCGTGTGAGGACGAGGAGGACTCTACTTTACCCTATGATAGGTAGACAAAGCCGACTCAACCTGAGGAACAAGCTCACGCTTATCAGGACCCTCATTGCACCTATTCTGACCTACGCCTCCGTTGCCTGGGGATACCAAGCAGCCACCCATCTGAAGAGGATACAAGCCGTGGAAAACGTCGCACTTCTGTGTGCCATGGATGCACCATGGTTTGTCAGAAACGCCGACATCTTCAGAGACCTGGAATACACCCCAGTAACTGAAGTCATCCGGGACAGAGCGAAGAACCTATACGCCCGTACAGCAGAGCATGGGAAACCGCTGGTCAGACAGGCGACTGACTATGAGCCCAACGACGCTCCGAGGCACAAGAAGCCGAAGCTCCAGATCCTGGATAATGGGTAAGTATAACTAATCCTTTATCTGTTACAGCCCGATCTGCAAGCCACACCGCAAGGAGACAATGACCAAAAACATCCAATTACCCGATCCCGGGGGTACCAAGCAAACAACCAGCTCGGTACCCTTACCCTAGCCCGTGCCGGCCTCTGACGCTAAGAAAGCGTCTTTGGCCGAACACAATCCTGAACTACACAGTTCACACTTCCTTCCGACAAAATCGGAGCACATGTTGCCAATTGGCACCCTGGGCTTCCAACTAGTCAACACCCCCAAATCCCTTTCAAACTCCGAGAGGGCTCGGACCAAAGACGCTCCCGGGAGCCTATACATGCCAGCGAAGAAAGAAGACCAAGGCAGAAGAGCGCCAGAAGAAACGACCCAGCTGGCAGGGTCCAACAGCCAGGACCAGGGGAGGTTTGCTAACATCGCCAATACCGTCCGCATTTCGAGGGGAATAGGCGAAAAAGCAGGCCCACTCCTTCCGAGGCCGGTCCAGGTCTACAGCGATGATTGGGGCAAAGAGCTCAAGCTCGACCCCTAATCATCCGAGACCGTCTTCTTTAGTCAAGAATATTGGCGTCTAACATGATACGGTGGCGGTCGGTTATCTGTTACATCTTGAACACAAATATAGTTCTTTTTCTGAAAGGAAAGTGCAACAATCTTAACAAAGTTACAATTTCTACTTAACCATTTTTGATATTTAGTGGCTGCGGTACGACATAAAAATGTGATGAATACTGTTTTTCAATACCTGAGGGTACCACTTGACACAGATGGTCCTTAGTCTAAGCATCGTCCTAGCATCAAGTCAGCACTTATTAACCACAATGCCAAATTGCACAAATTATGTCATAAAAAATTTGAGTCGTGAAATGGGACGAGCGTGTAATAGAACTAGAAAGAACTTACCTTAATTTCTAACGTAAAAGAACCAGAACTAATTATTATCCCTGCTGGCCCCTCTAACAACTGATTGACAGGATCCCAGGCTGAACCATTAAATACATTTCACCTCATGTCGTTTATATGTGGAAAAGAAATGCAATGGAAACGTTCATTGCATAAAGACTGAAATACTGGAAAAAGTCGAGGAAGTTTGAACTAGTGGTATTCTACAATTTTTTGCTGCTATAGGACTCAGAAAGCATATTATGATTAACAATATGCATATTTTATTTGCCAAATGGAAAAATATATTAAAGATTACAGGAAAGGGATACGTATTTTTAGGAAAATGGCCTACAAATTTCATTCAAGAGGAATGTAAGAAAAACATATTTCGGATATCTTTTCTCTCAACGGTGTTTAGTGAGAGACTTGCTGAACTACTTAACTGCGAGGTAACAGAGCTCTCACTAGTGCATCGCTCCAGATTGCATGAGGAGATCGTCTCATACTTCTCTTAGCTACAGACCGAAGAACAGAGGGAAGGCAGACAATATATTTTAACGAATAGGCGAATCTTCTACCGTGTACTGATGGCGATGATTATGATACAGATGTAGATAAATGAAAGCTCTCATGTTCCTAAATGTTCTATTAAGCACTCAGACCAAACAAGAACTGTTTCGGTTTCTGGACAGTAAAGTATTGAATAATTTAAAGCAAGCATACGTAGTGACAAATATGTACACTATAACTGCTGCATCCAAAACGGACGCAAGTGGTCTTGATAAGGTCTAATGTAAAATAGTTGAAGAAGATGGCAGAGTTTTTTGCATTCATGGAATATAGTCAGTTCCAACGCCAATGAAATTTTGATACAAACATGTGACACAGATGTTGTTTTACTTGCTGTTTCATGTACGGCTGCTTTGAAGCAACTAGGGCTTGAAGTACCATCGTTGTACTTCACTGCATCTAGAAACAAACAGTACTTGGCAGTGCAACTAAATCACTGAGGCTTTGTGTCTTGAGAAAGCAGCAGCAATAAGTAGATTCCATACCTACACTGGTTGCGACTGTACATCCTCGTTTGCCACAAAAAATAAAAGATGTCCGGGAATATATGAAAATCGTATAATAGGACAACAGATGCGTTTTAAGTTATTTCTCTACCAGTGTTTCATGCATTTCAGAAAACATTTTCAACTTTTTCAAAAGTACCTGATACTTCTGTATGGCGACCTCGAAACAGGAAGTACAAATGAGGCGCTTAATGTGCTTCTAACAAGTACTTTGGAAAATACATCAGATACGCTGTTCCAACATACATTGTGAGCTACCTGTAAAGCTGGACATATTTATGGACAAGCCTAGAGTCTGCTCTTAAGGAAATTTTATGAAAATGTACTTAACTATCTATGCTCTGTTTCAGCAGTCGCCCTTTTGGGCGACATTGCTATCCTATGTGGATAGCTCCTCGAGAAATATTGCTTAAACGTGGCTGCAAAGATTATTGCACAACAAAAACACACGGTTGTGTTGCCTGTGTGATTCCCTGAGCCCTAATTTACAGGAAGTGTATAGGAGAACGCAAAAATTCCAAGTAATTGAAACCCTTCACTTATTCAATTCTTTGATTTAAAGTGACCTAATAGTGGAAGATCAATTAAACGCCATAAGTGTCCTGACATGTTCTTATGTTCCTATTATAATACTAAATTATCTTGATTTACTTCCATTTTACTTTCATGTCCGTACTCCGAATATTACTACTATTTTATAAAATAGCATATATAGAATAAACCCATTAACTTGATCTAACAGTAAAACAGTAGTTAAAATTAGTCTTCAGGAAGCAATGAACAGTCGGAAACCATACCCAACATGTTCATGTGTAAAATATTTGATTATCTTATATTTTTAGCAACTTAACATAAAATTTGTCGGCCGTATAAGTTCCTAATGAATAATAAACCCCGTTTTCGTGTCCAGGAGGTTCAAATAAACTAAAAATCATACCCACATAAAAAATGGACAAAGTATCATTTCTTTTTAAAATGGCCTCCATCTTGGTTTCTAAGGGAAAATGTTCACGCGTCTTAATCGAAAATAAATCTCTTTGGGGTAAGGAACAACTATACCAAATTGCATCCTGTGGGGTTGAGATCTAGTAAAAAAACTCGTAGTCCACCCACTATGATGCTGAAAGCTGCTCCGCTCGACGGCTTATTTGAAAAATCAAAAACCCAGAGAAATAATTGAAATGAAAAAAAATTAAACTTGCATATCATTGTTCCACCCTTTATGACTTTTAGAAACCAAATAATGACACTCTTATGTTTGAAGCAAAGCACGATTGAAAAAAGTTGTTTCTTTGTTACGAAGTAAAGTTTAACAAAACGCCAAAATAAACATTTTGCGCTAGTTCTGGTCCGGTAACTAAATTTTTTTTTTTAATATTTCCAATTTGCTCTGCATAATATATTTCTAGAATTTTATTTCAGTTTTCTAATGTATTACATAATGTCTAATACTCTTATTGTATTTAAAAGCCATTTGACTCGTAAATACCAAACAAAGTTATGTTTCTAATGCATGAAGAGATAAATTCCTCATTTACAGTTTAAAACAAAATCTACATCAGTTTCAAAACAATATCCTGAACTCAATCGGTTGGCCTTATTTTTCCCTCAGTTTGTATGGTTGTGGCGTTTAAGTTTAAGGCAATTTACTGAAAATGATAAAATCTGAACTTATCTGGTTTTGCGCGTTTGCTCCTTATTTACGTACCAGAGACTTTTACGACGTACATCGTCAAAAGCCAAACTGTATCGTCTGACTTTTATTATAATGTGTTTCAAAGTTTTTTTCGTTTTAACAGTCTATTAAAATTTAAAGCAACGTATTCCAACTGAGATAACAAGCTAACTTTTTCCTTTGTGTCTATTTATCCGAAACATTTTTAGAAATGTTAAACTTGCTTTGTTTTATATATATATAAAGGCACAAGTGTACTTGACAGAAAGAAAGTCGCTAACGGCATGTAAACATCAAAAGTTTTATTACTTTAGACTTACATGTTAATTATATATATTCATATACACATTATTGCACCAACAACAAAATTGCTTACTACGCGTAAAAAATGTCAGACCTAAATACGCATTGTATAAATTGGAGTTATCATGCAGTTGCCACAATGTGTCAATCAGATGAAGAAGGTAAAATTGAACTGTGAAAAATCGACAACACTCTCCTACTAAAACCACCGAACTCAGTTGATGTCAAAGCCCAAGATTATTAAAGAAACAGGTTGGTTGGTAACAAAAGTCACATGAGCCTTAAGAATTTTTACGTTCATATTTAGGTATCTATATTAGTATAGAATTATTTATTGTCAGAAAGAAAACTAATAATTTTGAAATTTTTTCTGTACTTCATTTGGTAAAATGAAGAAAAAACTGTTACACGCGGCTGTAATGGGAACGAAAATCGAAAATCATTAAGATTACTTGGTTTCTCAATGTATAAAACTTGCTTTAAATGACCCCATATGTAAAAATCGAGGGGCAACATATCAGGTGACCGTGCAGGCCCCTTAACAAGTCCCTAATTAGCAATTCAGTTCCCTCCAAATCGCTCAGTTCGAATTATGCGGCAGCGACGGCATATTTCTGATTTAAAAACGAAATTGAGTTTGAAAATTAACAATTGTCAGTGAAACTGCCACAAAATAACAAACAGTAATTTCTGTTTTTGTATGTGTTTGTATTAGTTTAAGAAAATGGGACATTGCGGAATCAAGATTAAACCGTTGATATATCGTAAACCGTTAATGATGGTATAGGATATGATTAATAAAATTAGTTCGGAAAAAAGGGATAATCCAATACGAAAATATGAAAATATACAGGGTGTTCCATATTGTACATTTGAAAATAAAATGATTACCTAAATGCATCTTTTTAAGCAATAACTTTTCCATTCTATATCTCTCTATGTCTCACCGTTTTCCATATAATGCTTGTCTAAATGGAACTGGGACAACCTGTATATGAGAATATTTATGTTATCTTGTACATTCTTCTGACGCAACATTCAAAATTAATGCTATAAAATTCGTTTGTACTAATCCTAGAGCACGAGGTTATGAGCGGGTGTGACAGTAGCGGCGGGTGTTTGTTTTTTTGGCAATCTTGGTATGTTTTTAAAATTTTGTGCAAATATGGAAGGTCTTGCGAAAGGTGTATTAGATAACTTGCCAAATGTGTATTCAAGCATAATAGGCGAATTTTATATGAGTAATTTAGTGACCGTCAGTGAAATACGGTAAGGGGGGACAGGGGTATATCATAACAATTTAAAATGTCACATGGAGGACGAGGAGAGGAGGAGAGTCCATTTCAAACGTCAGGCAGAAGTCGAGAGAGTATCAGTCACGGTCTTTTCACTTCGCAATCGTCTTCGACATTGTAAAATACAAATCAGTTTTCAATTTCCTCACAATCTGATAACTTTTTGACATTCAAATATAACGAAACCAAGATGGTGACCGAAATTCAAATATTTAAATATCCATGAACTTTCTTGTAGAAATATCGAAACTTAAATTACTATTTTTAAATTGTTATTAGCTATGAATTTAATGTTATAGTGATGTTCGGAAACGATAGTGCTGTATTTATTTTGATGCTGATATATTAACTTGTTTTAACAGTAAAGTCATACGTCTAAGATCTTTGTTTCGATAAATAATGGTTTTATATAAGTTTTGCATCACCCCAACTTATTCCATGATTTATAATGAACTCAATAAGAGCTCTGGTGAGTGATAAGAGATTAATTTTTTCGATATTCTCTCTTTCTCGACTGAAAGGTATTCGAGTAGCATGTATCTCGTTCAACAATGTGTGTTATAACTGTCATGGCCCCGCCCGCCCAAATTTTGAAAGTGTAGATACTGGCGTAGAGGATAATAACATCGACACTGACGCCATACCATGATTTTCAATACACCGAATTGAACTTCAGTAAATTAGGCCTACAGGGAAAACCGCTTAAAGTAAAACGTAGCAAAAACTTTACTTTAAGAATGGTGTGCAGATGAGTAAAAAGTTCACGGTTTTCTTAAAAATATTATAAAATATTTAAGGAAGAATGCTGTAATTGGTGTATTTTCTACCGCATTTCACATTTTACAGATTGACTTCTTTACACAGCGCTTTAGCTTTCCTTTACAGTTGAGCCGCATTTGATTGAGCACTATTTATTCCCCGAAGAAAGAGAATAATACACTTTTTTATGAAAAAAAATCGTAAGGATAATTTTAATATAGAGGCTCGTATAGAGGTTAACTTTGTTCACTTTACAACAAAAAATCGCAAACGGTTTAGCAGATAAACGAGATAATTGAATATGTGGGTGGTTTTAGTAATATTAGGGAATGATGTAATCACATGAATCATGGGAACTTTTGTATGTTGTGATTCTGGCGCATTTCCTAACATTTATATCAAGTTTCAAAACTGTATGAGTTTTGTCGGATATAAAACGTAGGTATAAAACTTATTTCATATTTATACTCGATTAGAATGCTTCATTAGAAGGTCCTGTGCTCCAAAAAAATTTGTTGAACAGCACAGATCTCTGCAACAACTTAAATACTGCTTTAAAATAACCGTTAAATCTATCATTAATTTGTAACAGACTATACTTTTAGAAATTTCATTTTTTACCTCATGCTAGCCAATCTAGAAGGGCCACTCTCTTAATCCATAATTGTAAACTGGTTCCTGGTGAATATTCAAACCTACGGAGTCCGAATATAATTTTACATGGAAATTTCGTGAAACGTAAAAGTTTGGCCATCGCGTCGCATCTGGGTTTAACTACATACACATCTATGTATAAGAACTGCTGGTCACTTGAAACTCATAATATAAAAAGGAAATTTTGAATCAGAAAATCTTCTCTTGCATTCATCTGGTAGAGAGTCGGGTACAATTTAAGCTGACTTGTGTCATGACCGCTAAAACGTCTGAACTAAGATTTTATTTGATGCATAAGAAATGCCAGTAGTTCTCAAACAGTTCTTTCTGTAACGCTCTGGCAAGAGGAGGCTCTCGGAAGCCTCTACTGGGTCCGGAGCCGGCCCTAGGTAACCCTAGATCCAACGCCAGGAGGTCAATAGAGGACTGGGCCCGCTCCCAGTTCATTGACTACTGGACATCCCACCCAGGACTCCGGCAAGCGAAGCTCCTCATCTCAGGACCCTTGCCGGAGAGAACAAAACAAATTCTGCGACTAAGCAGGAGACAAGTCAGAGTCGTAATAGGTCTTTTGACCGGACACGGCTCTTTCAGAAAACACCTGCATACCATGGGGGTGGTGGACCACCCCGACTGCAGGTTTTGCGAGGACGAGGAAGAAACTTCTATCCACGTCCTGACTTCCTGCCCTAGGTTGATGAACCTGAGGTATAAACACCTCGGCATTGGCTTTCCAGTGCTGGAGGAAATAAGAAATGCCCCCATAAGCAGGATTCTGGCCTTCGGACTAGAATCTGGCCTGAGTGGGGGCTTTCAATAAATTCGTTAGCGGTTGCACAATGGGCCACTAGGCCTGAGTGCGGCGACCATTCCTCGCCCCGCTAGAAGAAGAAGAAGAACAGCAATGTCGCTAAATAATTATAAAAAAATAGGAAAGATGTCATAAAATGTTAAGATTGTTAATTTAGTAACTTCGTTATTTCAGTGGAGTTCTGATTATACAGTGTCCATCATAAAGTTGACTACATATGGGAAATAATTGTATTATTGACATTTCTAAAAAAACTCTATTAGGGGTTCGTTTATGCATGTCCGACAACAAAAAATTACATTTTGATGCATGTTCTGTGATCACCGATTTGGCAGGACTGTAAAAAATAGTTGACGGTGGTACCGAAAAATGGGTCAAATCGTTAAGGTATCGAAAAATTGTATTAAGAAAAAAGGCATAGAATACAACAAGGACCTCATATATCAATTTTCAAGCAGATATTAGGAAAATAAAAAAGTTCAAATTTTACCCCTATTAATTACTAAGTATATGAAAAATAAAAAATTCTTGTGAGTATTTTATAAATATTTTATTAGTTTCGACAAAAACTTTATGCATGTTAGTTGAATAAAGGTATTTGCATGTAAAAAAAGAAACGATCCTCTAATGCAGTATTTTTTTTAGAAATCTCAATATTACAAATTTTTCCCATATGTAGCCAACTTTATGGCGGACATTGTAGGTATATAGGCTCGGGCACAAATGAAACTGATAACAAAAAATGAATTGCCCAATTCAGTCAATAACAATGAGTTATCAGAAAAAGAAATCAAGGACTAATATTGTTACAGTCCAGCAAGAACCACGGGGAGGTATGGGCATTTCTTGTCAGGAAAGGATAGGATCGTAGTATTAGTAGGGGAAATGATGTTAGTAAAAATGAAATATTTCATATAATAAAAAAAATCTGAGATCTCTATGAGAATAACGAAAATAAATTATTTTTCCTTTAGCGGTAATAAATAAATATTTTGGTTGACAAAACATATATTAAAAAAATTAACAATAATTTTAACAAATAAATTAAAACAATTCTGAAAGAACAAGGCGTTGGCACGTTTTCATAAACAATACAACACCACACTTGAACAATTTATCTACTCGACGCACTTTTCGCCATTCGTGTATTAATACATAATGTAAGAAAATCGATTTTATTAGAGATAAACACGCGGTAGTAGTACTAAAAGACAAACTTTTGGGGAACATAAAGTTATAACAAAACTCGCGGCGCGGCTTAATAAAATAAAAATTTAAGAAAGAAAACTATTAACTTTTAATAGAGCTTAAATTAAAAAAAAGTGGAAGTGCGGATCGAGGTCGAACTCACAACCACCCCACTTATATTTATTGCTGCTCGAGTATCTTACCGATTCAGCTGCGCGATCTTCATGATATTCTAAAACGTGTAACATGTACATACTAGAAAATTGTAAGACTTAATGGTTTGACATTGTTCGTTTTACGGATGAATATTCACTATTTACCAATAACAATAACTTAAATATTTCATATAAAAACTTTTTCATACTTAGAGTGGTGTTAGTTCACGGGAATAAATAATATTCGTCCTCAAATCTCGCAGTTTGAGAATCGCTGAGCTTATGACTATGTTTCTCACTCCTTAGTGTACATTTCATATTTCCGTCTCAAAAGAAGTGGGAAAGAATCTTGGTAGACATACACTGACAATGTCTTTAGGCTATTGCTTTAAGTTTGTGTGCAAGAGATAGTGAAAACGTATGCGCAACTTTAATTCATACATCGGTCATTTTAAACGGGGCCCGACTGTAGATTGGCATTAATATGACAACGAACTACGACAGAAAACGTTATACATGGGAAGTACGTTGACGAACTTGCAATTGTGCAAAACATTGTTTTCAAAAACAACAAAATAATTGCAAGTTTTATCAGTTATGTTAGGATGATCTATGAGCAAATTGGATAAAATCATTTTGACATATTTAAATTGCGCAAGGCAATGATAATTACCCCTATTTTTAGTAAGAACTTTCCCATTTCTTTCACCTTGACCACGCCCAAGTAGCACATAGTCTTAAGAGAGTTTTTATAACTATGATAAACGTTTCTACAACTTATGTTATTTGAAAGTATAGAATTAAAAAGTTGACAACGGTTATACAACTATTCAAAGTTTTATATACTACTTTAAAACTTCTTTCTGTTTTTGTGAGAATTTAGATTGCAGTTGTATTAAAGTCTTTTACGGAAGTTATTTAGTGGTTCGATTCGAAGTTGTACTAATTGTTGTACCATAGATAGAGAAAAATTATAACAGAAAGTATTACAAGCCGTGGAATGTTTATTTCTCTGTATCTGATACTGATAAGTTAATACGTGGTATGTATAAACTTTTCTGACTTTTATAAATACGTTGTATTAACGTATTTACATATCATTGTATGTATGTTGCTTAAACACCGATATAAAATAAAACAAGACTGTTTAAGGTTAGTTGTTTAGTAATGTTAAAGTAAGTGTTTGAAACGGTACTGGAACGTTTTGTAACAGTCTTATACATTCCCCACTTTATTGATACACACGTTTATAGAACGTTTAGATAACTATGTTT
Organism: Stenurella melanura; assembly: GCA_963583905.1. Lineage (NCBI taxonomy): Eukaryota > Metazoa > Arthropoda > Insecta > Coleoptera > Cerambycidae > Stenurella > Stenurella melanura. The sequence continues at coordinate 205,252,258 of OY757309.1, forward strand.
TGGTTTTATTTGAGTTTTAGTAAAAGTTATACAGTTTTAAGCAAAGTTTTATTAACGTTTATTAAACCATTATACAAGGTGGTCCACGAAGTTTTGGAAAGTCGATATCTCGAAAACTATTTGAACTAGAATTTTGAAATTTGGTGATTTTAAACAGTGGAATGCGGTGTCGATTTTTGGTATAAAAGGATCTTGTTGCAACATCGCATTTCCGATCACGTGACATCAACTTTAAATTTTTAAATGGGACACCCTATATATTACTCCATGTTTGTGAAGGCCTTTCTAATACAAATTCAACGATACTATAATTGTCAGTTTTTTCGGCACTACAGTAAAGATCAAGAGGTTTTTATGAATATGTCTTTATTTTTATTTAAAAAACGTAGATAGCTTAGAAACAAAAATAGTATCCTAGCAACAGAAGACATCGCACTTGTCAAGGGCTGTCAATCAGTATAAGTAAATTTGCTTTGTGTACAAGTAGTATCAAGACTGTTATGCCTTTACATTTTACTTACGACGAGTATGTCAATATGCTGCTCATATACGGCGAGTGTCGAAAAATAGTAGGCTTGCTCGGGATTTGTACAGACAACGTTTTCCCAACCGAACAACTCCAAGTAAAAATACTTTCGCTTATGTAGAAATTAAGACATGGTTCTTTTCCTAGTGGAAAACAGCAAATTCCACGCAGAAAGCTTATTCAACAGAGGATAACGTAATTAATATTCTGGCTTATCTTCAAGTAAATCCACATATACTCGATGTCTTCAGAAAGAATGTGAAGTAAGTAGAACTACAATCCAAAGAGTATTAAAGAATCATAAATATCATCCTTTCAAAATATATTTAACGCAAGGTTTGACCCCTACAGACCCTGAAAGAAGACTAAATTTTATTCCTGAAATGACACTAACACTCGCATATGATCCATTATTTTTAAATAAAATATTGTGGACTGATGAAAGTCGGTTTCAGATCAACGGTACCGTTAATCGACACAATTGTGACTACTGGTCGGCTGCAAATCCAAAATGGATGCGAGAAACTAATTTCCAGACAATATGGGGTGTAAATGTCTGGAGCGGTCGCTTGATGGGCCGAGAGAGAGCCGATGTGGTGGCAGCAGGATGGTGCACCTCCTCAGTATGTCCGGCAAGTTACGACATATCTTGATACTACTTTCCGTGAAAGATGAATTGGGCGAAATGGCACGATACATTGGCCGGCTCGTTCCCTAGATATGACACCTTTAGATTTCGTCCTCTGGGGATATTTAAAAGGTTTGGTTATTTTACACAGCCTTCAGATTTAGACGATTTGTAAAACAAAATCAGAGCAGCGTGCCAAACTGTTACACCAGAAATGATTAGAGCAACATGCACTAGAAATCTTTTACCAAGATTTGAGCATTGCATTACTGAAGATGGACATCAATTTGAGCATCAACTGTAATGATATTTCTACTTATTTTGTTTTGTTTTTTAATTATACTGGTGTTCTTTAATAAAAAATGTTAAAAATCCGTTCAATCATCCAACAGCTTATATCGTCACCGTTTCACACACAGAAACGCTGACAAATATGGTACCGTTGAATTTGTATTAGAAAGGCCTTCACAAAAATGGTGCAATATACAGGGTGTTCCATTTAAAAATATTTGAATTTGATGTCACGTGATCGGAAATGCGATGTTGTAAGAAAGTCCTTGTGCTTGATAACTAAATTTATATTTCATACGTGTTAATTCTTTCTTCCGAAAATGCGTACATTTTATATAATTAACTATTTTAACAAAATTTTTTTAAATAAATTGATAAATAACCGAATAAACCTGAGGTCACGTTTTTGAGAATGCAAAATTTTAGAATAGAAAATTATTAAAAAATTTCCTCGTGCAGAGAATGCCGCGCTTTATCGGTATCTAAAATATTATTTACACAGTAGGTATATTTTCCAAGATATAATGGATTTAAAACTGGTATGGTAAAAATTTCTTTAAAAAGTAGGACATTTTTCAATACAACTTAGCAGAACTCAAAACTGTCCAATGTACCTACATTATTCAAATTTCAGTGAATGATTTAGAACAGAGTCGTAATGAACACATATTTTTTTCAATTTTTTCCACTCCTCCGTTTCTGAGATATTAAAGCGGTTAAAGTGAGGGGTCAAAACATTTGGAAAGTATATTAGTGTGTGCTACTTGGGCGGTTGTTCATTTCCATCCAAAGAGTATTAAAGAATCATAACAGGACATACCTAAGCTCCAGTGTTTGCTAGAATTCTCATTGAAAGTACTTATCTGATTTATTTTCGATAGTACCTTTACTATTGAAAATAAATCAGACTAATAGAATGAAAAATTAAAGGTGTGGAAACAATATAAATGACTTTGAAACTAGTCGCGTCATTTTCGCATTTTACCTCAAAAAAAGAAAGGTCCAGGGTCAATTGACTTCATTTAAAGAGTTCAGAAGGGCATTTAGAAAAAAAGTACCTTTTATTTTTTGGCGGAAAAGTTTGGTTTAAATTTTGGGCCAGTACTTGGCCATTATTAATGACCAATTTAATTTAATTAATTGAAAAATTTGTCATCATACACAATATGCCATAGAATTAGACGAAATTGGTTACTCGGGGGTTTTTGAGGTCGCTGATCACCACAGACTACTCCAGACGTAGTACTCAACACAAAAATTAGTACCGCAATAATGTTCTATCTTCCTCAATTCTGTGTTCTACTCTCTCTCTCTCTGTCTCCTTGTAAAACAAGGCAAGATGTCGCTTCGGACTCACTTGCAAAATGCTGGAAATCTCAGTAGATGGAGCCACAGTCTGCCTGTCTTCGACAGGTGACGTCACGAGTATATACAGGGTGTCCCAAATATTACGCATATACGGTGTCTCCCAAAAAGATGCTCAGACGAAAATGCTAGAAAGGGCACGATATTTGATCGATAAAAAACCTATGTTGTCAGGGTCGAAACGGCTTAGTGTTTATTTGGTGAGGCTTTCAAGTTTTCCCTCTTTAATTAAGAATTGGATCTTAGTTCTTAAATTATTTCGGTAAAATAAACATGTACCTGTTTTTTTACTTATAAAACATATTATTTTGATAAAAGAAAGATAATGTTTGTAGCAGAACAAATCAAAATGTAAATTTCTTTTGGTATTTATGTATCAAAAATAAACAGTATGGAGGTTGTCAGTGGATTGTGTTAAAACTACATCGAAACTTTGTCACGTAAAAACACATACAATGTTCTTATTTTTTTTTTTTACTTTATGAGCAGTGACGGTATAAAAGATACTCTGCTTATGACAAATAATAATTTGTTGACGGCGTTATAACATTAATTAACTCAAACAGGCATTAATTTGCTTTGCAAAACATTTTTTTATGTAACTTAACTGAATAGTGTTTAAGATCTATGACACAATTTTGAGCTAAATAGGAAAAAATTGAAAAGCCCACCAAAAAAAAACTAAGGCCCTCACACAATAGGTGTGTTGAACAAATATCGTGTCCTTTCTTCCATTTTCATCTGAGCAGTTCACCCTCCTGAGTCTCAGCTGCGACAGATGGCAATGGTATTCAAATAAAAAAAAATCTTATAAAGTATCTTTAATTTAAAATATTTTGTAATATAGATAAACATAAACTAAGAGTAAATTATATATATTTTTATTTAGTTGATATTATATTTTGTAAAAAATTTACCTACGTTTGCACAATTTCTTTCGTAATTTGAAAGACAAATATTAAATTTCACTGTTATGAACAATTTCCAGTTTTTGCATTTTGTAAACTATTGACTGCCACAGTTGCATTTCAAAACCTGACCGTTTCGGCTAATCAGCTGATCGACTAATTAAAAGAATATATCACTGTCAATAATTTTATACACTATATACTTATCGCTAATTGCCACAGTTCATTAATACTGAAAAATTAAGAGGTGAAATCACTGAAAAATAAACACACTTCTTTAAAGTTTATTTGTTTATACCTAAAACAACAAACAATAACCTAATTAGTGAATCACGGCTATACATACATTTACTTCTGCCATCTACAAGACTTATTCGGAACCAAATGTTCTGTGACTACGGATGTAGTTTGTGTACACAACACACTGCATATATGCATATAGCGTCCCGCCCTCTACGACTGCTTTAGCGGAAGAAAGACGAGGATAAATTTATAGTCAATTTAATATGTATAAATGACATAGAACAATTGGCATTTCTTTCCAATAAAGTAAACAGTCTGGAGTAGTCTGTGCTGATCACCAATCTGAAGTGCCATTTGGGAAATTCAAAATGGTGGACCGGAAATCGGGCCATTTTCCATAAGAAATGAGAATGGATATCTTGGCATTGAAAATCTATGCTAGGGGGTTTTCGAGGTTGCTGAGTACGAATCCGAGGTCTGATTTGGTAAATTCAAAATGGCGAAGTAGAGTCAATTTATCAAGAGGAACTCGTATCTTTTTCGTTTTTGGACTGAAAATGAATACTCGAGGGTTTCTGAGGTCGCTGATTAAGGATCAGAGGTCCAATTTACGAAATACAAAATGGCGGACCGGAATAACAGTCCATTTCTCCTGAAAATTCGTATTATTTTCTTTTTTGGACTAAAAGTGGGTTCTCGTTATCGATGATAACCAATGATGACGAATGATGTCCACTTAAAGATAATTAAAAATGGCGGATCGGAAGTAGTATAATTTTCAGTAAATACTCGTATTTTTCATACTTTCAGCCCAAAAAAGTAAAAAAATACGAGGTTTTCCAGAGAGATTGACTGTTCTTCCAGTTCGCTATTCTGAATTTCGTAAATTGGACCTCTGATCCTTAATCAGCGACCACAACACCCCCAAGTACTCATTTTTAGCCCTATGACTCTAGTTCCGGTCCACCATTTTGAATTTACCAAATCAGGCCTCGCATTTGTAATCAGCGACCCCGAAGAACCCCGAGTACAGATTTTCAAGGCCAAGATGTCCATTCTCATTTCTTATGGAAAATGGCCCTATTTCCGGTCCGCCATTTTGAATTTCCCAAATTGGACTTCAGATTGGTGATCAGCGACCCCAAAAACCCCCGAGTGACCATTTATTTCTAATTTTATTGCATATTGTGTATGATAACAAATTTTTCAATTAATTTAAATAAATTGGTCATTAATATTGGCCAATTAACGGAAAAAAAAATTATACCAAATATTTCCTAATAAAAGGTACTGCTTTTTTAAACGCCTTTCTAAACTCTGCAACAAAAATTAAGTCAATCGACCCTGTACCTTTTTTTGAGGTTTTCAGATTTTTCATGCTAAAATGACGCGACTAAACCAAATATTTAGAAAACTATACTATGAAATGAAGATCTATCTAAGAAATCTCAATTTCATTTTCAAAGACCTGTTCCACGAAGTCCCAGTCGTCTAAGGAATTTGCTTTATGTAACGCTCCACTCAAAAAATAAACATGTTGACCAACGTTAGTTCAGTGACTGCAAATTAAAAGAAGCAGTCAATTCTTAAATAATCTGGATGAAATTATAATCTCGATCGTCTTTTAGATTTTAATTGGAATTCAAAACAAGATAAATAAATAGATTAAAATACCATCAGCAAAGATTTAACCTAGCCACGTTTTCGCATATTATTAAATTCCTTCTAAATTGAAATACGAAGGCACGAGATTCTATTTGATACGAAGAAAACTGTTACAGACATACAATGTGAGCGTTAATACTTTTATTGTTTTAAACGTGATTGTGTATTTCATGAAATGTAGATATTTTAATTAATGCATGAGTATTCTGTTTCGGACATGCAACATTTTACTGTTCACCGTTATTTTAGAAAATTAATCTTGTCTAAAATCCCTAAATAGAAATTTAAATAAATTGTCACGTTTTCATTGCGGTTGGGCAAACCGAGCGACACGAATAATAGCTGCGCCGATCTGGATTTGGAAGTAAACAATGGAATTTGAACATTTTTTTGCGATTCTTTAAGTTTGTGTCATGCAATTATTCTCTGAAAATCTTATGCACAAAATTTGCAAAAGCTACTTTTTTTTCAAAGTTAAAGAGAATTTGAAAATACGTGATTTGAGCCTAGTTCTGTCCAAAAATATTAATTAGATCTCGTGTTATGGGCAATTGAAAAATTCTCGGAATAATTTTTTTTGTCGGTGGTTTCAAGTGTTAAACAGATGATGTCTCCAGAAAAGAAGGACGATATGAACCTGAAATTTTAGGAGGGTGTAGGGAACGGGTAAATCTTAATTCCGGTTAACGTCGGAAGTTGGTGGGGGTATTAGGCAGGGAGGGAGGGAGGGAGACGGTAAGAATTTTCGGAGTCACGTAAATTCGCCCAAAATCTCTACAGATTGATGAGTCTTTGCTCATTATATGTATACTTTCATCAACTTCCATAGGTGAAAACGGTATTTGATTTTTGAAAAGAGATGCGAAGCTAAGCCCGAAAAACAATTTTGCATTTTTCTCAAATCGCTTTTTTTGCACGAAAAAATGTTATATTTAAATAATTTGTTTTGCATATGTAGGGACTTTTTCTTTATTTAATTTGAAAAGAAAATCATGGCGATGGGATGATCAGGACGGGAGTTAGAGCTGACAACGCTCTTGCGTCTGTGGAGGGGGAACAAAAAGGGTTATCGGCTTCAGCCTAGGCTCATTTTTAAGTTCAACTCTCTGTTCAACTAGTGTTAAAAGGGGATCAAATCAAAGGATATTTTCGAGGTGAAACGGTGAGTTGTATAGGATGTTCCTTAATGACGTGCTAGTATTTCAGGGTATTCAAACATATTCTTTATAGAATTTTGCAAACATCAGAAAAATAACTATCTATGGGAACTAAAAGAAAATCCATGTGTAAAAATATTAATGAAATCTTTGCATTCTTTCGATAACCTGACTTCTGGTTATGCTAGCAAATTAAAATTCACATCCACACAGTCTCCTATGGCCATGCAGGTTAAACTAGTATCTAGTAGTTCCAGGGTATGATTCCTTAGGTCATTTTATGAAGAAAAGTTCATATGAACATGTGTCCGCAACGGCTTAAATTTTTTGCTTCAGGATGTTGAATTTGATTTTTTTTTAATCGTTATTTTTTAATATCTCAGGAAGTACTTTAGATATTATTTTCAATTTTGGTTTGTGTTAATAGGACATAAATCCACATATTTTAGTTAGAAAAGTTATTTTATAGCTCCACCAATGGCGTCCCTGCAAACATGTCCTCTGATATTATTTACCAAAAAAGTGGTACGCTACTGATATTTCTCCATGTGGATATTTCTTCTAACTAGCCCGCTCAATTCTACATGAAAACGATCTCTTGCGTTTTTCTCGTCAAACGCAGCATAGTTCTTGAATAAAATAATTAAATTCAAATTATTCAAATTCAACTAGTTTCAATTTGAATTATTCAAATTCAATTAGTTTAAATTTGAATTTAATTGTTTTAATTAAGAACTGTGCGTCTGACGAGAAAAGCGCACCAGACCTTCTTCATGTAGAATTGACCAGGCTAATCAGAAAAATTATCCACATGGAAAATGTCAGTGGCGTACCACTTTTTTAGTAAAATATTTCAGAGGACATGTTCCCAGGGATGCCACTGGTGAAGTTATAAAATAACTTTTCTAACTAAAATATGTGGCTTTATATCCTATTAACACAAACCAAAATTGGAAATAATGTCTGAAGTACTTTCTGAGATATTAAAAAATGTTGATTACAGAAAACAAAATTCAAAAAGCCGTTGCGGACATATGTTCATATGAACTTTTCTTCGAAAACTGGCCTAAGGTATTACACCCTGAAGTATTAGCATTAAGGAACACCCTGTATAATTCGCCGTTTCTGCCCGGAAATATTTTTTGATACCCTTTTTGTGCAAAAATGGCGATTTGAAAAAAATGCAAAATCGTTTTTCGAATGTAACTTCGCAATTTTTTTTCAAATATCAAAAACCGTTTTCACTTATGGAAGCTGATGGGATTATACATACAACGAGCAAAGACCCATCAATTTTTCGAGATTTTGGGTGAAGCTACGTAGCTATGAAAATTTCTACCGTCTTCCTCTCTCCCTCCCATCCTAATTCGCCCCCACCAACTTCCCACCTTAACCATATCCAAGCTTTACCCTTTCCCTACACCCACCAAAAATTTCATCCTTCTTTCCTGGAGAAATCATCGGTTTAACACTTGAAATCACCGACAAAAAAAAATATGCCGATAATTCTTCAATTGCCCATAACTCGAGATCTAATTAATATTTTTGACAAACCTTGGATCGGATTACGTATTTCAAACTCTTTTTAACTTTGATTTAGCCGTTTCTTTCAGATAGGCATTATTTTCAGAGTTGTCGCCGAAAAAGTAGTTCTTGCAAACTTTGTGTGCAAGTATCCCCGTTCTCGAGTATAAAACTTGTGATTTTCAGAGAAAAATTGCATTACACAAACTTCAAGAATGGCCAAAAAAACATTTCAAATACCACTGTTGGCTTGCGCTCCTGGATTCGTCGATTTGTAGAATATACAGGATTGTAAAAAGGTCTGTAAACGGCCGATTTTCGCGAAAGCTACACGTTTCATAAGAAAATGGCTCGAATAACAGTTTCACAGTCTTTGAAAATTTACTAGATTAGACATTAAATGATTAGTTTCAAGGTCAATAACGTGTATTTCTTTATTCCGGTGTGTGAATGATCGTGAAATCTTGTATATAAATCATTTCAACATTAAATTCCAACGTTATTTAAAATATCCGCTTGAATAACTTCTAAATTTAAAATCGATCATGATACTTACAGCCAGTACCATAAACAACGCCAAAAGGATCCATTTAGAAAAGGATACTTTATGCTAAAAATTGACCTTAAGCATAAAGTATCCTTTACTTAAAGGATCCTTTTGGCGTTAGTTGTGGTACTGGCTACTACAGCCAGTACCATAAATAACTCCAAAAGAATCCTCAAAGTAAAGGATACTTTATGCCTAAAGTCAACTTTTAGCATAAAATATCCTTTTCTAAAAGACAGGTACTGGCTGATACTGGTTTGTTGCACTTAGCGCTATAAAGTTGACTTAAAGAGCCTAGTGTGACTCGAGATAAAATAAACAACCCTAATGCAAAGTAATAGTATTAAAAACTGCTAAAATGATTTATTGATTGATTGATTTGCCAGCTTAAGGTGGGCATTGCTGCCAATTCCCGGCATCCATGGAGGTTCGTACCAACACGCAGCCTGGTCGTCCGTCGAACACGCCCAACGGACGGCCAAACCGCGTGTCGGAACCAAATATCGGATGTTTTATATACCGCCGGACCGGCTGCATACGCCGGGTTAGACATTGGACATGCTTGTTGTCAGCAGCGAGAGCCGCATGACGCATGGGGTGGGAATATACGATGGGAAGTGTAGGTGTTTGAGAGATGCTTCTTTTAAGTTTCCATGCTTCTATTAAGTTTACATTTGTGATCATCAGCTGGAGTGTGGTGCAGTTGTTTGCGAGATGCTTCTTTTAAGTTTCCATCTATCGTCATCTCCTTATTTTTCTTCTTCTAAGTGCTCTGCTCTGTCTCTGAATCTAGCAGCTTTTATTTTTTATTTTATTTTTACATTTTTTCCCTTTCTTTTTTTTTATTTATTACCCGCTCCACAAGTAAATATCCATCTACGGTGGAGTTGCTGGGAAGGGCCCTATCTCGCGGTAACAATATTCTTTTTTCTTGCGCGTTATGAGAAAAGAGTTCCGAAGGGATAGTTTGCTCACCCTGTAGGTCGTTTCCATAAAACAATCCGTTTCAATTTTGGGAAGTTTTTCCATTTCATCACCTATATATTATGTTTATTACCTATATATTATGAATAATATCTTTACAATTTTGATCTCCAATTCTCGTTTAAAATTTAATAAAGACATAAATAAATTGCTCTTATCTGTTTCACTCACACATCTGGTTGGCTGTTGCTTATTTTATATCACACACTTCAAGAAGGGACGAATCCAGGTATATATTTTACAGTCAAGCACTCACGCAGTACACTTTTCTCGCGTTGTTTATATACACTATTTTGTGTTGCTTTATTTAACCAACATAATTTAATCAAATATCAACTATATGAAATAGCCATACTCGCGCTAATTTATATCAATCAATGCAGAATTGTTCACGCTTCAATTCGGTACAATTTCGGCGTTTTGTTGCCGCTTTATCCGGATTTATCTGGATATCCCGTAAGAGGCCACAAAACATACGTCTTTTACCGAACTCGACACACTTTGAACTCAAAAGAAAAAAACTGCTAAAATGATTTATTAGTAGAAAAACTACTAAATTCGATTATTTTAACCATACAGTGCAGTCGGAGAAAACTGGAAAAAAGGTAAATGGCGTCTAAAGTTATTACACATACTCTTCCGTTTTCGAGGGCGCTGAATAAAAATATGACGATGGTTATCTTGATTTTCGACCTTTCCCACTCCCTCAAACGGCTAAAAACCACCCCTTTTCATGGTTTTCGTACAGCATAGATCAGAATATTGGTTTAACCGGGAAAGTCGTTTTGTTTCCATCAGAAGTGATTGAAGGGAGATTGGCAATGATAGCGCGAGCATTCTAACAACCCTTTGGGGTGGAAAATCTCTGAAAAATATCAGGGAGGTGGAAAATTGGCATTGCCTACATTCTTAATTTAAACGTGTACCCTCCATTTTCGAGGATGCTGAACATGAAAAGAATATTGTCAAGGCTGTTTATCCCCTCCAACCACTTTAAACGGACAATAACCACCTCTTATCACGGTTTCTTAACATTAATTATCGGCAAAGCATTCTTGGAGGAAAATGACTCGGAATGTGATGTTTTATCCCGTTCAAGAATCTAGAAATGCTGAAACTCTGCGGATATTTTATTCTCCATCAGCATCCATGAGAACGAGGAGGTTAGTATTTTACTATGAACGAGGAGAGAAATTAATTTTTCACCATTGGCAAGGTCGAATAAACCCCAGAGGGTCGTCACAGTCCCTTCATGTCATCATCTTTTCCTTCTAATTTCATGAGATACCCAGTCATTTTCCTCCGAAAAATATATAAACTAGAACAATGTTATAATATAATATAATATTGAATTTGAAGTCGGTGTAAAAACCGCTAAGGAATCACTACTTTTACATCCAGATTTTCCATCAGTTTCTTTAAAAGGAAAACATGTAACGAAAAGTTTTTTTTTTTTTTTTCGTTGAAGCATCCGTGCTAGATAAATTTGAATTACCCGCGGTAAATGCAGACGCGAAGTCAACAAGTACGCATACGCGGTAGAAACATCACTGAGGCCATTTTTAATGTCAAGGTTTCTTCACTTTCACTTCCACCACTGGTGAGTTGAGATCGTTTACTTATTCTTTAACGGATTTTCACGTTTATTTCTTTAATCCTTTGGTATTTTGAATATATTTGATTATTAAATGATGTTATATTATTAAGTTAACGTTACTGTACCAGACCTCGTCGGGATTCCACGTCTCCACTAAGCTAAGTAGCTCAAATTTATGTGCAAAATTCAACTTTTGGCCAGAAGAAAAATTGTAAACCAGTTGATCGTTTCTTAAATTGTAAATTTTTTTGTTAATCTCCAAATTTAATTTTTTTAACTAAATTTTTGTCTGTTAACTAATTAAATAAAATTTTTCAAAATTAAATAATTTTAATAATTTGTAAAGTGTGTAAAATTTTCAGTCTTATACTTATGTTAATATATTATTTGTTTTATATTTGATTTTTATTGTTTTCCCCGCCTGATAAAATTTGCAAGAGTGTTATGTACTGAATACGTTGGCGTCCAAATTCTTTGTAGTTTATTAGTTTTGTTTGGTTAATTTGACAATCAAATAATTGTTCAAAAAATAGATATAACTCTTCTCGCCACAGAGTGACCTTCGACTAACCCTGAGCTAACCGGTTGCTACTTTTCATAGTTTCCTCAGCACCCAGCCGAGAAGTTGTGGCTGCAAACTTCTTGAATATAATTGCACTCTAGTGTGTGGAAATAATAGATAATAGAATTTTAATAATACTTGCGGCAAGTGTCATAAAAATATTTGAGGCGTTCGTTCTTAGCATATACGCCAAAAATGAAGTTTCTGGAATCTTATTAGCTTACTCTACTAATTTTCCCCGGTTTACAAAAATCAGATGTCATTATGATACATATATGTACCTGAAATCTGAGACTCTGGCTCCTAGTATATACACCAAATCTCAAGTTTCTGTACACTTGCCAGCTTGCTTTGCTCATTTCCCCCTATTTACCTCTACTTACCCCTCACCCCTTCAACGGAATCATCTCAAAATATAATCTAGTTCCAAATATCGTTGTAATACATCCATCTACCAAATTTCATGTGAATATCTCAATTTAATTTTATCAGCCTCTTTAATAAAGAAGTGAGGGTGGCGGAGGAGTTGAAAAATATTATAAAAAAAATATGAGGCTTTGGCTTCTAGTATTTAAACCTTACTTATTTACCCTTATTTACCCTTATTTACCCCTACTTACCCCTGAACTCTTCACCGGAATCATCACAAAATATAATTTAATTACAGATGTGGTTATAATACATACATGTACCAAATTTCAAGTGAATATCTCAATTTTATTTTATCGACCCCTTTAATAATGGAGTAGGGGTGACTTCTAGTATATACACCTAATCCCAAGTTTCGGTACTCTTACCAGCTTGCTTTACTTATTTTCCCCTACAGGCTCCTATTTAACCCCCAACCCTTCAAAGGAATAATTTCAAAATATAATCTAGTTTCAGATGTCGTTATAATATATATGTGTACCATATTTCAAGTGAATATCTCAATTTTATTTTATAAATCCCTTTAATAATGGAGTGGGGATGGTGGGGGGATGCAGAATATTATTAAAAAAATTGAAGCCTTGGCTTCTAGTATATACACCGAATCTCAAGTTTCTGTACTCCTACCAGCTTGCTTTACTAATTTTCCCTTATTTATCCCTATTTACCCGCCAACCCTTAACCGGATATGTTAAAAAAACAATCCAGTTCACACATACATACCTGTACAAAATCAAGTCAATATCTTAAACCATTCCAGAGAAAACGTGCGGATAATAAAAGTTACAGACACACCGACAGGCCGACCGACAGATTGAGAGACCGACAGACAGACACACAGACAGGTATAATTTTTTTTTTCGCTCAAATTTAAAATCTCGACGTTTCATGACATTCAAAACCTATTTCAACCAGAAAAAAAAATTAAATTTTTTTTACGATTACTATACTTCCAGTCCACTACGTGGCCGCGTGGATGTGGAAGTAAAATGAACAAATAAATGAATTTTTCACCCGATCTCAAAATTGATATTAGCTAATATTGTTCAATTAACCAAACGCGGAAATGTTTTGTTTCGTAACTTTTAGTGGTCATTTCTTTAAAGGTGGATTAATTTTTTTTCAAAAAAAGTATTTTTGCAAATGTCAAAACGAGTGCTGGATAACGACCGCAGAATAATTAACCTGTTCTGATTACCAGCTTCCATAGAGTTGCAATAGCCAGAAATGCTTAAATTTTGGTCAAGATAATAATATGAACAAGATGAACAATCTCGATGCGAAAAAAAATTACTTAAGAGCATTCCTTTCAATGATTCAATGTATGCAAGAATTACAGTCTACAGAACAATCATTCAACCACATGTTGATTATTGTTCCACAATTCTGCACCTATTGGACAAAAACAAACTTTATTGTTTGCAAAAATTACAAAAGAGAGGAATAAGGATAATTTTGAGATGCAATAGATATACATCCATGCTTGAATGCTTCAAACATTACACTAACTGGTTTCTGTTGAACAAAGGATATTTTACATGTGTATGACTTTTATTTTTAAAGATTCAAAACATATGTTACCAAATTACTTTGCTGATTTCACAACAAAAAACAATTTTATACATCAACATCATACAAGAACAAGAAATTATTTCCACATAAATAGAACTAGATATAAGAGGTCCATGAAATCATTATTTTTTAGGAGAATATTAAGAATTGTAATAGCTTAGATAGTTTAAAACAAAAGATGTCATATATATAAATACAAATGTACATTAATACTGATATATTATTTAACAGTTTAATTTTCAATGTTCATTGCAAATGTAATAATACTGTTATTTATATTTAGCTTATAGTTATAATTAGTGAGTAAGTGGTAAATCTTTTTATCTTTTTATGTAAGTACTTATATGTATATTTATTTATTAAGAAATGTTTGTATATTAGGGTTCCTTCCTACTTAAATAAAAAAAATATTTTTTTTAATATGTGTCATTATTATTATATGAGAATGATATGAAAACCTATTAAAATTTTTAAAAAACGGTTTTTCATTGTCAGACCAATCTCAATAGATAGAGGAGGTCTTAAGCTTCATTAAAAAATCAAACAAAAAAAGGTGTTATGAGATGTATTTTTCGTAGAAAAATTATTGTATAAAAACAAGTCTGACTGGTGTTAACAAAGTAAAGTTTCAATTTGATGTTTTCATTTATAAATGTATTTTATTTTTGTCAATTTCAAAACTTAAAAAAACAGATAATAGCCAATGAAACGTAACCTAACGAGCTTAAAAATATTTTAATAGGTTTTTCTATCATTCTCATATGTTTAATTTTTGGTGTTTTATGAGACACAAATTTGTGTTATGTGAGCTTAGACCATTACAACAAACAAAAGCAAAAAGTTGCATTCGTGCAGACTTCTAAAGGGTCATCAATATTTATCGTTTAAAGTTGGTTTGAAGTCAATCAAACTATCGAAAAAATAGTTATTTGCTAATTAATAAATTATGCCAATTGTTTAAGCAATTAAAAAGTATTGAAGATATGGGGCCAAAAAAAATATGGTATATTCTTTGGTATAAAAGGCATATATTTTGAAAAAAAACAATATCCTGACCTCATTAGTTTCGGAGTAAACAATTTGTTAATTATGAAGTTTATTTTGGCTATAAGAAAAGAACGGATTGACAAAATGAGTTGTGCCTGGTGCCAAACGACGCGTATTGAAAATATCTTTCGATTGAATCTATATTTTTTTGATCCGTCAAAACGTTTTCATTTTATTAAATAAAAACGATAAAAATAGTTTAAACAATTATTTGACAATGAAGCTCGCGGTTTAGGAAAATTTTTCATAAGAAAATCTTATTCAGCGGAATTTTTCTTATAAGAATCCGGGGCAAACTCAAATGGTGTAGAAAATTTTTGGGGAAAATCCCTGACAGAGTCGCCTAATTGATCATTTGTAGGACACGTGCAAGCGATTTCATTCAAATCGATGAAATGACGAATTGTCCTAAAATAACGATACTTTTTGTCTAATTACAGAGGACTACGTATAAATGATACACCTTGCGAATGGCATTTTGATGAAATAAACAGAGTTTTGTTAAAAGGTCAACTAATCAATTATGGGATTTATTATGGGTAGTTAAAGTCTGGACGAATAATTGCAGGAAAAATAAATATCCATAATTGGAATCGAAAACTCATAACTGAATGAATAAATGTGATCGCTACCTTCCATTATTACATGTATATGTATGTATAAGGCTTGGAAAACCTGCAGCATAATTTACTGGATATTAACATTACTTTCCTTTTACAATAATATATATAATATTCAACCATATTATCAAACGGCATTGAATTTCATATTAAATAATTTACAACAAGCTTCTTAGTCCTTGCTTTGTAATGAAATAGTAAAAGTTTAATATGAAAATATATCAAATTAAATAAACATCATAGCATAAAGTATTTATAAAATGACCCGGATTATTTCCCAATCCTTCGTATATTAAACAATAAGTATTATGCAGTCGTTCATATATTACGTAAGCACTGAATAGAAGGGGTGCGGAAAATGCTTATGATTGCTTACAAGGGGGCGGGGGGGATATAACATTTTTTTAATTAATATTTTTTCTCAAAAATAGTTTTTACATTAAATTTGGTTACTTACTATTTACATAATTATTTCAAGCAAGGTAAATGGATAATTAGATACTGTACTTTTCACAGGTTTTAGAATGCACACGAGGTTCCACTTAATGGCCAGGTAACTGACTACTACAGTCATGCTTTTAATAATACTGAAAAAACTTATTATTATTATTCCTATTTCTTAATACTGTTTTTCTCTAGGTTAATATTTATATACATTAAATTGTCGAATGCCTGTTCGGTACTTTCAGACTTAAGGTGAAATTTTGAGATTAAGATTTCTATTGTTTTGCATATGCATGAGCAGTGCTGGATTATGACTTTTGTTGCCCATAAGCAACTATATTATAGCCCCCCCCCCCCCTCTCAATACAAACCTTTTTGAATGTTATTAAAGTTTTTATTTATAACTTATTTCACAAAAAATCAAGAGATAACTATATTATATTGTTATTTTTATATACTAATAAATATCAATAGCCCTCAAAAGTGGCAACACAAGAGAGTATTTTATATCCCCTTTAAAACCCATTTTGATTTTTCTTCCTAGCTTGTTTAGTTTTCGAGCAATTCAATTATCTGTATAGGCCGCGCGCAAAAAATTTCAAATAAACGAAAATTCGCGCGCATTAAAAATACAAATTTTCCAATTTTTGTCAATATCGATTTTCTCGAAAACCATGGCATATACAACAAAATTACAAGAGGACCTCTTTTTAGGCTATTAGTCAAGCTTTCTTTTTATAATGAGCAATTTTTTTATATCTTCAACGGTTAACGAACTATCAGTAAAATAAGGCTTTCTTCACCGAAGGGGGGGGGGGGCGGGGTTGCGCGGCACTTTTGTGGTTTTGTGATGTTTAATCCTCGCACTGACAGTTACGGAAGGAAAATCTCAGAAAACATTTTTTGCGAGCCTCTGGTGTATTTTTTACTTTACCAACTGGACTATTACGATGCTGACAAGATGCCCATGTCGATCTTTCGATATCGATATGATAAAAATTTCCCGGACCCGTATATAAATAGACCCCGTCGTTTAATAACTTCATGTTTTACCTGTTTCGTTGCTATTCATCACAATAGTAAATGTAGTTCAACTACACACTACACAAAAACGCCAGTAGGGCAATGGTGAAAGAAAGATTTCACATGCGTGAGGTCTACGCTCAAATGCTGCATCTCACTAATTTTTTTTATTTATTTTTTTTTACCTTGATGCCGATATATTTTATTAGAACGTAATCACGCCTCGTACCTCTAAACCCTAATTAAAATTAATCAAAAGCTGAAAAGAGAGAAAACTTCAACAGAACTGTTATTCTGACAATAAAAAGATGATTGACATAATCATTACAAAAGAATGATCTAAGCTAAGACAGCAGTTTTTAATTTCATGACCATGCTTGACCAAGATAATTTTTTATATCACGGTATAAATATACAGGCTGTCCATTTTATCAGTGCCCTCGAGAACATCTCACTTAATATCGGTCGTGCCGCAAAATGTCTTCGTTATTTGAAGAGATACGACAAAAATTCAAAGGCATCAATTTTTTGCAAAACAGAGTATTTCAACTAGGTTTTATCCATTTTTTTCCAAAACCGCTGTATTTTAAGATATACTCTTTAGAGTGTTAATGTTAAATGGCGGCGTTAAATAGAGTATTTTCCTCCCTTTGAACGATATATCACATGCCATATTTATTCATTGGAACGAAACGAGCAATTATAAACACATTTCTTAACTAGCATCATACTTGCCGTGAAGAATAGAACGATTAAAAATTTCAGTAAATTCTTCAAATCTTTACTATAATCAAACATTATCGCAATTAAAAAGAAATAAATTCAGCTAATAAGAAAATTTATAATAAATATGAATATAGCAGACAGCTCATTGACAGACTCTATACGTTACGTATTACGCCTCTTGGCAAAATTATTAGTGTCTCGAATACAATCTTCCATTAGGAAGACTGTATTAATCCTGTTTAGGAGTGCTTATTGCAGTTAAAAACTTTTGTCATTCCAGGCTATCACTATAATAAAGCAGTTAGTGAAAAGTTTCAGGTTCCCTCATAAATAAAGTGGTACTCAACTCTACCAACCACGGCCATCTCCATTATGGTGTCGAGCAACTCACATGGCTCACGGCTGTAAAGCACCACCAGTTTCTATAGCTCTGCTGGTTCTAAATTTTAGATGAGCCTCGACATGAACTCTTATAGTCGGGGAGGTAGCGTTGCAAATGAAAAAGTCATTTCATACCGGCTGATTATTAGTGTCGATAATGGTTCTCGTATAACTCGTAAGAACTCGACCGTCAGCTGTTACTATAGTGGTGGGGGTGATTGTGGGCAAGTGTTAAATTGACAGGGAAACAAAATTCTGTAAATTATTTCATACTACTTCAAATTTTATATTATGAATGGGAAGCGAGTAACGAAAATCAATTTTTGGTTCACTCATTCCGAGCTGAATTTTCGATTTCATTGGTGTATTTTGCGATGCCGACAAAATGCCTATATTTCTTTTTCCATAGAGACATCATACGACATACGATAGTACTAAAAATAAAAATCAGTTGATATGAAAACACTACCAGATATGCAACGCTACCTCCCCGCCTATTATCAAAAATTGAGGAGCTGCTGTGCTCTTCATTTTTTCATTGTTCTAGTTAACAAGTTGTTTGTACAACATTCTCCTTTACCCATACTTAAAACGTAGTTGCAATTTCACAATCAGGGTTATCGAGGAACGTTTTAGTAAACTAAAATGTGATTATCAGTATATAATTAAATTTAATATCTAAATTAAGATTCAATTATTTTTACGTTTTGATAAACCGACTAACGACTAACCAGTAATACGAGTTATTTAGATTGGTGCTTCCTCAAATGCATGGTCGATATTGCTACATTTGCTAGTCCGTTCATTCGAAACGGCAGATTAATGTGTATACAGTCAGTATTAACAGCGTCGCTTGTCGAATGTGCTTTAAATAACTTGCGTGTAGCGACGGGTTAGATATAGGGAGTAAGAATTGCAACATCACGTGTGCCAGTCGGCAATGAATAACTCCATTGCTGTTGCTGTGTTGTCAGGTCACTCGTACTAAATGAATGTACATACCTAGCCCATCACTACATACACGGTATAAGTTTTTAAAGCGATATTTGTACAGCTGCAACATTTCACTCTCCAAAAATTTAGGAATAAATTATTTTTATCTACATACATTTGCCGGTTTACATATAAATTCCTTTTGATTAAAACAGGTTAATTCATTCCCTTGTATGAAACAACGGAGCGAAATCTGTACGAGATTATGAAAAACAAAAATACATATTTAGTTTTCAGCATATTATCTGTCATATCATCGCTAAACATATCAACACCAATTCCATTTGGTTCGTTGTGAATTTTCAATCTATTTTATCCATTAAAGTTACTGACAAGCTTGTCGAGTATTTCCATTCCCGTAAATACTGTACAATTTAACTGAGCGCATATAATTAACCAAGTTACCTATAAAATTTCATCCTTATTGAAATATTTTACTCTAAAGATAATTAGTAAAAATCGAGATTAATGTTTTAATAAATTATAAGGATTACATAATTACCTTATGACGATTGGCTACTCTAATGTCATATGATTTCCATTACCTGAAAAAAAGAAGTCTTATTAATAAATTTAAATATCAACATGTGAAAATTTCCAAGGAAACAAACATGTAAAAGTATCAGATTTTAGTTACTCTTTTTGTTGAGTAAATATACTTATCCAACTAATATACAATTCAAATGTATTGATCCCTCACTTTAACCGCGAATATCTTAGAAACGGGGTAGCAAAAAAAATTATGTGTTCATTATGAGCCTATTCTAAATCAATCCCTGAAATTTAAATAATGTACATTGAATACTTTTGAAGTTCTGCTAAGTTATATTGAAAAATGTCCTACTTTTTGGAAATATATCTTGGAAAATATACATACTATGTAAATGATATTTTAGACACCGATAAATCACAGCATTTTTTTGTACGATACAATTTTTTCACAATTTTTCATTGTAAAATTTTGCAGTTATTCTCAAAAACATGACGTCATGTTTGTTCGGTTATTTATCAATGCGTTTAAAACAATTTTGGTGAAATAATTAATTACATAAAATGTAAGTTTCAGAAAAAAGAATTGGCATATATCAAATATTAATTTAGTTATCAAGCATAAAGGATAATATCATTGCAAGTTTGCAATAATATTGTCTATTACGCTTGATAACTAAATTAATATTTGATATAGGTATACCAATTATTTTTTCTGAAAATGCTTACATTTTATATTATTAACTATTTCATCAAAATTGTTTTAAATGCTTTGATAAATAGCCGAATAAACATGACGTCACGTTTTTGAGAATAACTGCAAAATTTTATAATAAAAAATTATGAAAAAATGTTATCGTACAAAAAATGCCGTGATTTATCGGTGTCTAAAATATCATTTACATAGTATGTATATTTTCCAAGATATAATGGATTTAAAACTGATATGGTCAATATTTCCGTAAAAAATAGGACATTTTTCAATATAACTTAGCAGAACTTAAAAGTGTCCAATGTACATTATTCAAATTTCACTGATTGATTTACAATAGACTCATAATAAACACATACATTTTTAATTTTTTCTGCTCCTTCGTTTCTAACATATTCGCCATTAAAATAAGGGGTCGATACATTTGAATCGTATATTAGTTTAAAGTGTAGTTAAGGCAACATGGTAAATGTATGTACTTTTTATCACCCACGTAATAGTTTACCATTTTCATTCTTATGCCCATAGACCAAAAAGGAAGAATTGAGACATTTATATTGCTATGTGGATGTTGGTCGTACCTATACTATTTGGTTACGCCTCATATTGCAATGGTGTAAACGGCCATTTATTGGGATTTCGAACTCGAAAGAGGCTCATTAATCTCGACTGATGGTCTGTCTATTTGTACCGGAATTGTAACTCCTAGCAGCAATAACCACCAAGATCGACGGAGAGATCGACGACGTGGAACACACGGTGTTCCGCTGTAACAGATGGGCAGAGGAGAGACGGGGCATAAACCAAATAGGGCCTGACGAAATTCTGGACTACATGCTACAGTCGGAAGACAGTTGGAATAGAGCTGAGAATGCTATCAACAGCATAATTGAAAAAAAGGGAGAGGATGAGAGGAATCCCGACTTATTCCCTCCACACAACTGAACGGAATAGCGGTAGGAAATGACAACAACTAAAACAGATGGGTATCCTGAAGCAAAGCGAGAGCGGTCCCAGGATACGTCCCCACCAGCTGAAAAGGGGTGGTTTTAGTGGGTAGGCCGAGAGGAGAGTCCCACACTACCGAAACGGTGTCCATGAAGGATTTCCACCCCGCCAAAAAAAAAAAAATTACCACCAATAAGGAATTATAAATTTTTGGGAAAAGTAAACTATATAAGTTTGCTTCATAAAAATGTTATGGTCTAGCTTATCGAAGGTTTTAGAAACGTTGGCGTAGATAACATCAACCTACATATTATTAATACTGACATAAGTATTTTGTTCCACAGATAAAATTTGTTGTGGTGGAAACCGGCCAAAACCCGCGATAACGCAGATTTCTCACAGATTTAAAAATTAGTTCATAAAGAAGGATTATAAATACATTTAGCAGATTTTGAATAATAATAGTGATTAATATACAAACCCTGGTTACCCTTCTTCTCAACATCTAGATTAGATTTAAAAAGGAGGAGGGGGTTGGTTGACTTTGTTCACCGCGACCCCCTGTGATTCTATTGTGGTTCTCCTGTTTTATTTTCCTTAGAGCTCCTTCCAGCTTTGCCCTTTCTAAGACTTCACAATCTTGATAAAGGCCCCTTAGTGTCACTGTCAGTCCTTTGTTCTCCTAGCTAGGATCGTACAATGGCGTAGCCCATGGATTCTTTTTCGTCGTGGCAGAATCTGCATGTTGCATCCTCTGCCAGGCACATTAGATCCATATGCCTGTTAATCAGACACCGCCCGCTTAAAGGATCCACCATTATTCTAATGGCTTTTCTATTCTGACACAAAATGTCTTCCCTAAATATGACCGATCGTTCTTTAATAAACGCATTGACGTGTCTCTATCTCGGGAAATTTTCCACCATTCCAGGTGTTTGTTTTGTACCCATTTATTAATGGATACACGTATGCAGGACTCAGGTGCACTAGGGTCTCAAACGCACTTCCCTGGCCAGTTCATCTGCTTTTCATTTCCGTTGTGTCCTGGTACCCACACCATGCTCACTTCATTTTGACTCTCTAGATCTATAAGGGCAAGAAGTTCTATACCAGAGTCGATTAGACGTACATGGAGCCAAGTGTCTTTAGCGCTACTTGACTATCGGAAACAATCAATCGACTGGTTGGCAGTTCAATACCTTATATTTTTTTTGCACACCACGCTATTGCGGCCGCTTCAGCCAGAAATACTGTGGCGTACCGTCTTAGACTTATCGGGATTTTTGTCTTTGACCTTAGCAGGTAAATCCTAGCTTCGACTTCCTATTCGGTCTTGGAGCGGCCTGTGTGCCAAACTGTTTGTGCCCCCATTGGCGAATCGTTTTTCCAGTCTTCCCTATCTGGTAATTTAATTTGGAAATTCTTATCGAAGTTATACCTTGGGCATTCTTAGAATCGAATTCTGGTTCTCTGCTTCGTGTTGCTACTTTATCGGTCTTGAGCCTGTACACCACACAATAATTGTGCCCCACTGAACGAGCTACTCCTTAAATAAATATGTGCATTGGTGACCAATTCTGCAGGACTTCCAATGCACCTCTCTAAGCAGTTTTTATGGCCACTGCGACGCACAAAGAAGTAAACTTTTGTGCCCCACTCAACAGCTTTATTGCTCCCAACAACATTGTCTTAATGCACCATGCCACCAATTCCTAGGTTTGGGGGTCTTGCTACCCTGGTGAATGGAATGTAACCACCAATTTATCCCACACATCTACTTGATCGTACCCAGAGCAATTGCTGCTTTCTGTGTGACTATATGGATGTACTATCTGCTATACGTTGCTCTGTCTTACGCATTCATGATTGTACTCCTTTTTCGTTTTTATAAGTTAATTGATATTCACCGTGTATAGTTTCGTCGAAGAATATGCAATATAAAGTTATGTATTCACAACACAGAAACTCAGATAAATTATGTACCTTTCAGGCAATTGAAGGAAACTGATATATTCCTGCGTGAATAAAATCGTTCTCTACAGTAATGTAAAATTCAACTGGGTACAACAGCCAGAAAGGAAAATACATCTTTTAATACTACCTTCATAAAGGAAATTCATAAGTGACACACTGTAATATTAATTGCCTCATTCGAAATTTAAAACTATCAATTTGAATGCGGTACATTCTCACAGGATATCATCTGAAATATATACATGAGGGTCTTTATTATTAATAGGCACTATAGAAAGGAATAATCTAATGTATGTTGCCGTCATTTTTCAGATTTACAAGGTTGTCCATAAAGATACCGAATTGGTGTAAGGAAGAAAGTTAAAAAAATAACCATCACTATTATGTCCACAAAACATACTATACTGACTACATCAACCCACATTTCAATCAGTTCTGGGATGAGAAGTTGTTGTTAGGGGTTGCTGATCTAAGATATTAATTACCATAACATCAATCATTATCTTCGTCAAAGATGTTCATGGAATTAAAAAACTGGTGTCTTAGCTTAATCCTAGCTCAAATCACTAGGCTATATCAGTATACGAAAAATTACTGGAATTACCTGCTAATGAACAAATAGTAGAATATATAGAAGCCAACAACCTACTATCGAAATATCAAGGTGGATTTCAAAAACTAGATTCGTGCGATCGGATCGTTGTAGTAGTTTTTCTAGATTTCCGCAGAGTTTCTGAGACAATTAGTACCTACCATCAAAGTTAAAACATTACTGATTTGGACATAACATTGTGAAATAGATTACCAGTTATTTAGAAAATAGAACACAACCAAATATATAAATAACACATCCTTACCAAAAGAGACAATATTCGGCGTACCGCAAGGAACCGTTATGGGACCTAATCTGTTTGTTTTGTACATAAATGACATTATGAAGTACATTAAACATGCAGCATATAACTATTTGCTGACGATATATCGATATACTTGGTGATAATGTAGACTCGAATATAAACGTAATAATTACTGAGCGTAAAGAAACAAAAAAATTATTAGACATAGCTTAGCTTAAATACAAGTAAAACTAAGTTTACGATAATTAAAAGTAAATACAGCCAAGTAAACACAATTGAGCAATTTAATGAATTCAAGTATTTAGGTGTAATTATTCATGATCATTTAACGTTCTCCGGATATACTCTTTATATTACCGAAAAAATAGCTGAAAAAGTTAGTTTGATGGGACGTATAGGAAAAGATTTTAGTGCATGGACGAAAATAACCATATACATGGTGTTGCATCATGAGAGGGGCATAGCTTAACAGGAGGTAGAGAACATCAGTGGTAATCAGAACCTCCCATAGAAATTTCTCATTGGGCCTTCAATACGAAGTTACAGGGTGTTTTGAAATTTTTGGAAAAAACTACCTTTTATCATTACTTTGACAGGGTATGGAATAATGGATTCATATTTGGTACAGCTAATACAGTAATGATCATTCAGAAGTACGCGTGACACACGAAAATAATCCAGGTCCGGAGTCGCTAAAATTTAGATTTCTTCGTTACCTCTAAAAAACATGACCCTGTATATATTTTTTTGGAATTTCTATACAATATTCGAAAAGAACACAAAAAAATAAGCAAAATGGCCTAGTTCACTTTTTTGTTACACCTTTGTGGTTATTTAAATACGGTTTTAATATAAAGAAAAACCTAAATTTTGACTCAGGACCTGAATTTTTTTCATGTCTAACATGTACCTCTGAAGGATCGTTACTTTATTAGCTGTACCAAATATGAATCCATTATTCCATTCCGTCAAAGTAACGACAAACAGTAGTTTCTGCCAAAAATTACAGAACACTCTGTAATTTCGTAATGATGGCCCAATGAGAAATTTCTGTGGGAGGTTCTGATTATCACTGATGGTCTCTACCTCCTGTTAAGCTCTGTTCCTCTCATGATGCAACACTCTGTATAAAACAATTAATTTACCACATTTCGACTTGCTCAACAATACTTTTTCTACTTAGTAATACTGAAATAAATATGTTACAGAAAAAACAAAACCAAGCATTACGAATTATTCTAAACTGTAATAAATATGCAAGTATAAAATTAATGCTTGATGTAACGAAGTTACTGGCAGTGAAGCTAATTATAACTTTAAATAAAATAACTTTTATTTACAAAATATTAGACGAGTTAGTGCAAAACCATTTACCAGAATACTGTACCTTCGTGAGGAATATTCATGAACACGGCACAAGATCAGGAGAAAATTTATATATTCTAACAGTACATATAGCCCCCTATTCCACAACGAGTTCCACAATGGTTTTAAACAGTATAATGAACTACCAATTTCTGTAAGAAACTATGAAAACCTCATGTTGTTTAAAATGCTTGTTACAAATATGTTTTATCAAATGTTACCATCTAATATTTACGTTTATACACATCATTAACTTCAAATTTCATTAGTATAATTAATTTCGTTGATATACAGTAATGTAAAAAATATATAAAATTTAGCTGATGCTATTAATAAAGTAGTATTATTATTATATCAGGCACAAAGCCGCCAACTGAAGAATTCTTAGCTACCTGATAGCATTCTGTGCTATTTCAGATATAGCTTTTTTTATTTAAGTAATGGGTTAGCCAATGAATTAGTTCATTAATCAACGAATTATTTAGTTGAGCAATTAATTACGTTGAAGTACGACTCCTTAAATCCATCTCAGGCGGAAAGATGCTAAACATTTAAAGACAACGGACACACATCTAGTGTGCGACTATTCCAGAAATAATTTTTTAAGAAAAAAATCTCACTTCCACTTCCCGGATTAGAAACTAGGAGCCTAGTGTTCCAATCAGTCGCATAATTATTTAATTGATACAATTGTTTGAAAGGGACACTCTGTAGTCTCTAATGAGTAGTCATACAATAAAACCGAACCAATAAGGGAAACAAATTTCTTATTCATTTTCATTTCTTTTTTATTCCTTAGCTGTCAGCAAAGTTAACTTCTTACAGTGCGTTATAAATTTTGACATCAACTATAAAAACAGACATCAGAACTTTAATTGTTATTTAAAGCCCCTCTACACTTCGCCGAGTAGCTATATAGCAACACTTTTCGTTAATTTCCTGTTGTTGCTTCTAAAAATAAACATCAAGGAGCTTTGGATTCACTCAAGTTAGCGAGCAAAGAATTTTTGTAACCGGTGTATGATAAATATAAGTTCTAAAACAGTTTTAAAATTACTAGCTCTTAGGTAAAGCCTAAATATTAATTGTGGCATTCTATTAATTGTTCATCTTCTGAATATTATGCTTTTTCCTCCTATAAAAATATAAACAAAGCAATCACAAAATAATAAACCGCTGCCTAGGGAATCACTACTTCCACATCCAGATTTTCCTTCCAAGTCTCTTTAAAGGTAAACTTCTTGACTATATTTGCACTTTGGCATGCGGAAATAGTTGGTCATAGAATTTTAATAATATTAGGGGCAGATGTCATAAAAAATGTACAAAAATTGCAATTTAGCAAGCTCCGTTAAGACATTGAAAATGAACTTGGCTAACTTTCAAGCCTGACATGATATTTATAAAATCTGCAAAATGCAGAGGGGATAGACATAAAGAAAAGTTTAATATTAATACTATAAATACTCCACAAAGAAATGGATTTCGTAGAAATGCGAGAAGATTAATCTAGGTATTAAAATTTATCAAATTCAGAAGTTTTACAACAACGACGCTAGGCGTCGGTCGGCGTTGAGACGAAAAAATGCAAGAATATGAATCTAGGAATCAAATTTCATCAAATAAACGAGTTTTACAAACACGACGCTAGGCGTCGCACAGTGGAAAAAAAAGCCTTTTTTTGGACAAAAGTCTGCCTACAAGTCAAATCTTAATCAATTTTAATCTACCTTGGCTTAAAATGCAGGTTATTGGCTACACTTTCAGAGCATACTGCCTAAATTGCAAACCCAGATTTTCTAACCTCAAAAAATGTATCAAATATGAGAGTAATCACTTTTTTCTATTTCTACAAGTCAAATCTTAATCAATTTTGATCTACCTTGGATTAAAATGTAGGTTATTGGCTACACTTCCAGAGTATACTGCCTAAATTGCAAACCCCGATTTCCCAAAATCAAAAAATTCAACAAAACATAATTACCCTACTCGAAATTTTATTAACATGTTTTATAAATTACTTACTTTCAGTTATTACCACATTTAAAAAAAATAATAATTTTTTCGAACCAATGAATTAAAATTTTACCTACAAATAAAAGAGGTTTGTAAATTATTAAAATAAAAAAATGTATACTGTAAATAACAAAACTCGAATCTTTTATTGACAATAATTGTGGAGATATATCGAAGACACTAATTAAATATTAGTATATATATCTAATATTTGATATCTATTTAAAAGATCCAGTCGAATATTTTATTGTTATTAATTATCTTGAAGATATATTGGAGAGGTTAACTAGATATTGATAATACCTTCAAATATAAAATCAAATCAAAATCAGAAGTTGTGTGAAATTATTTGGAATGGCGATAAACAAAAATATACAAAAAAAAGATTTAATATTAAATAGCATTAGGGATACATCTGAATTTGATGAAAATCAATTAAAGATGATACAGAAAAAATTGATCAATTTGACTTGTAGAAATAGAAAAAAGTGATTACTCTCACATTTGATATATTTTTTGAGGTTAGAAAATCGGGGTTTGCAATTTAGGAAGTATACTCTGAAAGTGTAGCCAATAACCTACATTTTAAGCCAAGGTAGATCAAAATTGATTAAGATTTGACTTGCAGGTAGATTTTTGTCCAAAAAATGCTCTTTTTTTCCACTGTGCGTCGGTTGGCGTCGAGATGTAAAACTGCAAGAACATAGATCTAGATATCAAAATTTATCAAATGCAAAAGTTTT
This sequence comes from Stenurella melanura, assembly GCA_963583905.1. NCBI lineage: Eukaryota > Metazoa > Arthropoda > Insecta > Coleoptera > Cerambycidae > Stenurella > Stenurella melanura. The sequence goes on from OY757309.1 coordinate 205,280,594, forward strand.
ACAAAAACGACACTAGGCGTCGGTCAGCATCGAGACGTAAGAATGCAAGAATATGATTCTAGGTATCAAAATCTATCAAATTTAAAATCAAATTTGCATCTTTCAAAAAGTATGCGATGTAACAGCACAGAACGCTTTCGGGTCCAAAAAACAACCGAATTTCCAAGCGTTAGTACTGATTTTTCCCAATTACACACCCCCCTCCACCCCTTCAACAAAAAATACATACGTGTACCAAATTTCAAGTGAATATCTAAAGTCTATTTCATCAACCCCATTATTAATGGAGTGGTGGTGGTGGGGGGTTGAAAATATTATAAAGAAATCTGAGGGCTTAGTTCTATTATAGGTACGCTCCAAACCTCAAATATTTGTATTCTATACAGCTTGTTTTACTCATTTTCCCCTATTTACCTATACGTACTTACATCCCCACCTCTTCAACGGAATCATCTTAAAATATAATCTAGTTCCACACGTCGTTATAATACATATATGAACCAAATTTCAAGTGAATATCTCAATTTTATTTTATCAACCTCTTTAATAATGGAGTTGGGGGCGGTGGGGGGCTGAAGAATATTATAAAATAATCTGAGGCCTTGGCTTCAAGTACATACACCGAATTTCAGGTTTCTGTGCACTTATCAGGTTGCTTTACAAATTTTCCCCTATTTACCCCTGTTTAACCCACAACCCTTCAACGGAATAATCCAAAAATATAATCTAGTTCCAGATGTCATTATAATATATACGTATACCAAATTTCAAGTGAATATCTCAATTTTATTTTATCAACCCCTTTAATAATCTAGTGGGGTGGTGGTGGGGGGAAGGAAAATATTATGAAAAATTTTGAGGCCTTGATTTCTAGTACATATACACCAAATTTCAATTTTCTGTACTCTTACCAGCTAGCTTTACTTATTTTCCCATATTTACCCTTATTTAACCCCCAACCCTTCAACGAAATCATCTCAAAATATAATCTAGTTCCAGATGTCGTTATAATACATACGTGTACCAAATTTCAAGTGAATATCTCAATCTTATTTTATCAATCCCTTTAATATAGAGTAGGGGTGGTGGGGGGTTGAAAAATATTATAAAAAAATCTGAGGCATCGGCTTCTAGTACATACACCGAATTCAAAGTGTCCTTACAATTTGGTTTGGTGTAAAATGACATAATTAACAAGGAATGTATATATTACCTAGACTTATTTGATAACAGACTGTTTCTTAACTTATGTAATGTACTTACTTATTTTCCCCTATTTACCCCTATTTAACCCCTAACCCTCCAACGGAATAATCCCAAGATATAATCTAGTACCTGATGTCATTATAGTATATACGTATACCAAATTTCAAGTAAATATCTTAATTTAATTTTATCAACCCCTTCAATAAAGGCGTGGGGCGGGGGGTGGTGTAGGGATGGAAAATATAAAAAAAATTGAGGCCTTGGCTTCTAGTACATACACGAAATTTCAAGTTTCTGTACTCTCCCCAGCCTGCTTTACTTATTTCCCCCTATTTACCCCCCAAAACTTCACCGGATATATTCAAAAGACAATCCAGTTCCAGCTCTCGTTATAATATATACGTGTACGGAATTTCAAGTCAATATCTTAAACCGTTGCGAAGAAAACGTGTGGACAGGAAGAAAGTTACAGACAGACCGACAAATTTAAAATCTCGACGATTCATGATATTCTAAACCTATTTCAAGAAGAAAAAAATTGAATTTTTTTTATGACTAGTATACTTCCAATCCCCTACGTGGATGTGGAAATGAAATTACGTATATAATAAGTATATTACTGGGAAATAAGATTTACACCTGTGAGAGAAACTGTTACAGAATTTATTTTATTAACGTTGGAACCGAAATCTGTTTTTTTCTTCAACTCTAATAAAAATAATTAATGTATTATGTGATTAAGTACACAGCCTTCAGATTGTGTTTGTATTATATCCACAGATTTCCGTCACACAAAACTATTTGTTGTTTTTATTTTGAACAATATTAATTGTAATTCCTTTAGCGTTGGTGACCAGGTCCGTTCTTCAAGCATGTTAGAAAATCTTTCTTGGAGGTATATTATAGGTATGTTATTTCGAAGAGGATCTTGATGAAAATGAAAGAAATCGAATAAATGAAAATATTAGATTTTCCAGTTATTTCCTTCGTTGAAACGAGACCTCTTTATTTAAAAAAACCTTCTCCTCACATTTCTTGTCTACACAGGTAAATAAATCATAACAAAATCAAATCTAATACAATTTACCTTATATAGAACCATTGCAGGATATCAGGCAAAAGCATAAGTACATCAACTATAAGAAACTCTTGCAAAAGTTATTTTATAAATTCCAAAATTGTTTTTTTGGCCACTACGAAGTGTTAGTAATGACTTTGTTCAATAATGTTTAGAATTATAACAATGATTTCAGCTCTTTTTTTATTGAGCTGGTCACAAAACTAAAGGTGTGCGTATCTTAAACATAATATTTGAATAATCGTCCTTACATAATTCGGTGTTAATACAAGTTTAAAAATATCTTTGACTATGAAGATTATACTTAATTATGTTTCAAAATCCTTGAATTATCAATCAGTCGATTAACACCTTAAAATAAGTTTTGGAAATTTGAATTAATCTGTAACCTACCTCACTATTTTTTTTAATTGGGGGGAAGCTAAAAAAGTACACCGACAAAAACGCTATAAAAATATAAGGCTACAATTGAGCCTAAGCTGGATTTTAATTTTGCTGTTGGTGATTTCCACAGGGAGTTTTGAAATGTTTTTGAAAAAAATAACAGCGTTATTGTAACGCACTCTATTTAAAGGAAAAATAATGTTTACACAAAATTAGCACGTCCTTATATTCCACGAGAGTCGGCCTACAATTGAAAAAACAAAAATAATTAAAATTTAATAAACGATTTATTGATTTACTGATTAATCAGCGTATGGCAGACATTGCTGCCACTTCCGAACATCCAATCTGGATGTTTTTATACATCGCCGGACCAGCTACATACGCCGGATTGTATATGGGACATGCTTGTTTCCAGCAGCAAGAGCCACATGACTCATATGGTAGGAGTATAGGATGGGAAGTGTAGGTGTTTGTGAGTTGTTTCTTTCACGTCTCCATGCTTCTTTTAAGTTTCAATCTATCATCGTCGGGTGAGAAGTAAAAGTATTTGTGAGATGCTTTTTTTAGGTTTCCCTCTATTATCATATCTTTGTTTAGTCTTCTGAGCCTTCTGTTTACTTCCTCCTGCCCGTTTACGTCCAAATATGGCTTCTTATTTCCCAGAAATATGTGTTTTTGTTTCAACGTCCTGCATCAATGCCTCCATTCCGCCTGTTTGCCAAGACCTACATTAGCTCGCTGTAAGAAGTTTTTATTTATTAATCGTTCCACAGGTAAATAGCCATTTACAGTGGGAGGGCAAAGAAAAGTCCCGAGAGAGCCTTTGAGACACTCTGTATACCGATCTGCCAAGGGAAAGAGAAATAAAAAGTAAAATTTGCAAAAAATAGAAACGATATCTAGGATAACATTTGGGACGCTTTATATATCAAGCAGACCCCAACTACTTTGACCTGAGAAATATTCCTGTACTCGTAAATAAGCCCAATATGTGGACCACTTGACAGCTGTGAGTCAAAACCTTCCTGTTGTTAGACCTGCCTTATGATTAATGCATTTTTAATTTTAAGAAATTCAATCAGTTTTAATATACCGTTCCCGTCGCCGTCGACTTTTTGTACCAGTAATTGTTGTGTTCTCATTCCAACGTCCTGCATTAGTGCGTATATTTCATTTGCTTTTCTAGATCTATGTTAAATTGCTGTAAGAGATTTATTTTAATTATTATTATCTGTATCGCGATAAATAAGCTTCTTACATCGTGTTGCAAATGGGAAAGATACCTGAGAGAATGCCTTGCACACTCTGTATATTGATTTGTTAATATTTTTGTAGTACTCAATATCAATTCCAGGTATTTCTCTATTTCATTGCGTGCCTTCTGTTTATGACAGTTATTTTTTTTACTATTAAAAAACTATTCAAAATTAGGTTTTGACTGAATAAATTAAGTTAGTAAATTAAATTAATATATCTTAGCTTTCTGTAATTACCTGATTTGTGATTGCGTTTTTGTTTTTCTTGGGCTGATTTCTTACACGCTAGATAATACCTTTGGATTATTTATATAGGGTACACTGTACTAATTCTTCTGCAGAATCTTCTATATATGAACGGATCCGTGCTTGCTTGAGTATTTCTGACATTAAACTAGATACCTACTATCCTTACAATGACCCAAGAGCTACAGTTTGTAGGAAGATACACACTCGTGAGTCTTAGGACACACGGGGTAGCATGGATGTCATCAATATTCTCGACTATCTTCTGGTCATTTAAATGATAATGAATATTTTAAATTGTTACATTAAAAACAACGAGAAACAAAATTAGTTTTTTTATACTTCTATGAAATATTATTACTTTTACAGACATGATAAAACTATGTCGGAAAATATACTTTGTATGTACATTCACATTTGACAATTTATTAAAAGCATTGTAAATACTTCACTGTAATTATTTTTATCAGTGGTTAGCCGTTGACAGCTGTAGGAATGGAAATGAACGAAATAAACTTTTTTATTTCTTTTCAGTGTTATACGCCATTTATAGCTTCGTTATCTTAAAAAGAGACAGCCATGACATTTTCATAGTAAATATTGGGAAAGTGTCGATAAATGCAAGGCCTTTGACATTATTTTCTAAGGAATAAATGACTGACTTATCTTTATATCGAAAATCAAAACAGCTTTGTCGCTAACCAAGTTTACTTATTGCCGAATTCGATTTTTACTACATCAGGAAATAATATCAAGCTCTTTCGTATCATCCAAACTTAATTTCCAACACCTACTCAACGCATTCAAGACAAAAATCAGCAACGGTATTCTTAAAAAGTCATATTAAGATATTCTAAAAATGTATTATTTTGGATACGTTCAATCGAGACTGAATTATTGTATATAATATTACTTAATAATAATAATAATGTGTTGGGGAAACAGCAACAAAATTAATGAACTGTTCACTCTGCAGATTTCGCAATTCTTGCAACCATCGGGACATTGGAAATGATAACACCATACATAAAACATAAAGTTTTTCCGGACGAGGCGAAGCTACGATCCACTCTCGATTGCGACACCGCTCTATTTCGACCTTAAATGAAAACTGGTAACTGGACCCCCTGTGATATATGCAACCCATATTACGTTTGCATATATCAACCGTTGCATATACGACAGTCCCACTCGACCGCGACACCGCTGTCTTTTGACCTTGAACCTTGAACTCGACCCCCATATACGAACATAAACATTTCCAATGTTAAAATACGTACAATGCTATACAAGGACTCGTGACACTACTTCAGGAATTTATTCTCAAAGGTAGGTATTCTAACAATTTCTTGTTCATATATTTTAAACCGTGTTTGTTAACAGAAATGAAACTCATAATTTCTCCTTAAGACCAACGTACAATGTCGATGTATCTCAACATAGACCATCATTAATGGCTAATGGGTCTATGATCATGTCAATTAAATTGTTCAATAAACTACCACTTTCTTTCAAATTATTGCATGACAATAAAATTTTCAAGTATAAAGTAAAAATACTGTTAAAATATAACGTTTACTCTGTTGCGGAATTTTTGGAATGTCCTTATATGGAAGAATAAATCACAGATTTATTAATTTATATAATTTATATTTTTTATCTTATTGTTTAGGTTTAAGATTGTTTCATGATTGTTTGTATCTTGTCAATAGTATCCGTCGTCTTATTTTATTTATATAATTATATTATTTGACTATATTCTATACTTTGTAAGTATAATGAAAATAAAGAATTATTATTATTATTATTCAAAAGTTCGAACTTTAAAGAAATAAACTGTTACCATAATACGATAATAAAGTCATAATTTCAGTGTTCCAGAAATATCGTTTGATATTTCTAAAGGAGTCTTGAGCGCGGAGGGCCTGACTCATAGTACTGCTTGTACCTTCCATCCACACTACTCTTCGGTTGTAGGAGAAGTTTAATGAAGATCCGGTTACGTGTTTCTATTTCGAGGTACCAAACCCTTAAAATGTGTCAGTAACCTCCAAATGGACAAATAAATAAATCACTACGCATTTGTTCAATGAGAAGCTTGATCAATGGTGTACAAGTTAATGCTGATATAATAAGGCAGTAGCACGGAATAGAGCATCAAAAGTTATACGCGGAGTGAAGGAAAATCCTATTCTAGGACTAGCCATCGATACTATAGTTTTAAAGTATAACAAATTTAAATAGCAGGCAAGGAAGTCTACAAAGATGGTCCCCCAATACCAGCACAAACAATCTGATTCACAGAGGGCTCCAAAACAGAACAGGGACGCGGCGCTAGGATTTACAGGATAAGATCAAAAACAGAAATGCCCTTAAGTCTAGGAAAACATGCGACAGTATTTCAAGCTAAAGTGGATGCAATACAGTGGTATGCAAGGAAAATAATAAGGCAAGAAACTCTCAATCGGTGAATTGTGATGTTTTCTCATAGTCAAGCAGTGCTAAAGACAATCGATTCATTGCAGGTCGATTCAAGAATAGTGTGGGACAGCACGTATGCCCTCATGCACCTAGGAAGTCAAAAAGAAGTGACTGTGGTATGCCTACCAGGACATAGGGGACATGTGGAGGCTGATGAACTAGCAAGGGAATGTGGATCTAAGACCCTGATAGGACTGAAACATTTTGTGATGTGGCTAAGCCATGCATAAAAACTTCTGTTAAGTAATGGACATAGAGAATGATGAAAGTACCTCGCGACAGAGATCGGACCAAGGATTCATTAAGGAGCGACCAATCAAGACGGAAGACTTACTAAGTCAAAATAGAAAGGTTATTCGTATAATGATGGGCCTTCCAACCGGATATTGTCGGCTTAATAGAGATATAAGTATAATAGGTCTGGTAGAGGACTCAACATGCTGAGTCTGCCAAGAGGGATAGGAAACCTCAGTCGATCAGGACTATAGTGGAGCCAGAACTCCAGTCTGAAACTGTTTCTTTTCCTTTACGGGAAATAAATAGAAGTAATAAGGTTTCTGCAGTGTATTATACCAGCCAGGTCAAAGCGTTTCGCCATCGTTTAATTTACGACTAAACCAGTGTAGTCGATGTGCTATATAGTAGGGTGGTCCTAAAAATAATAATTTGGATATTGCTTTCTCCACAAGGCTTTTTTTGTTCCATATCACCTCAAATGCCGCTATGCAAAATTTGAACGATATTTAATAATGCTATCATTTGACACTTTTTTGGGTATAAAGACAAATTAGGAATTAGGCAGTATGTTTTAATACAATATTAGAAATTTAAATTAACATTAACATTGAAGTAAAAATAAAAAAAACAATGTCGCATTTAAATTAAAGTTAATGTAATATATATCAATATCCTACCCTTCCTTATCTCCTGAATTTTTCGGGACGTTATACTTAGAGGCCACTGGGTATTTCTTTCTGTGAAGATCGACGACATGGATAAGATATTGTTTTTGTTGTTCATTTTTGTGATGCTGGAATTGAATTTTTGTATTAAAGCAATCCCTCGTTCTGCGCAGTCATTGACAATTTTCATTTCCTGCATTTTAACGTCAATTTCATCAGTATGCCATTGTGAAGGATCTTTAACTAAAAATGCTCCTGACTTCATGACCATCATTGATTAGCAAGTAAAAAAGAATTTTTGTTCGTTGCGTGAAAAAATTCTGTCACAGCAACGGTTCTTGTATTTCAAAAGCTTTTCCATCTAGTCTTTTCAAAGCCTTTTTTCGTTGGTGGTTTCCGAAGGTTTTGAACAATTCGGGCTGCGGGTAAGGGGAGAGGAGAACATCGCAGGCAACCCGAGGCTCACTAGCTACATAGCAACAGGACAAACCGCGCGCGCTAATTTTGTGAAAATTAAATACCAATATACGTCGTACGTGGTGACTTCGAAAAATAATTTTACTTGCAAATCATAGTGACCTCTAAACGTGGTCGGAAAGGGCTCATTTTCGGCACTTATACTTTTTTTGGATAAACGAACAAGCTAAGCCCTGTGGAGCATGGAAAAAAAGGCAAAAAATATTTTTCAAATAAACTTGGACCACCCTAATGCCTAGCTAAACTGAGATTCCAACTACTTAGAGAGGCAGAACAAGACTGATAGTTACACTAAGGAACACGTATCAAAACTGGAGTTTGATACGAAAGCAAACATATCTAGAGTAGGAACACCACAATAAATCCATAGAGGATTGCAGTGGTTAAAGCCAATTAGCCAACTCCTACTTTCTTAATCTTAAACATAACCTCCAACTGGACAAACAATTTGGATGCACTGATTAATCATGATATATCCCAGATTAAAAGTCTTGTCGTTGAAAAAAAAAACAAAGAATATATATCTCTGAAATCAGTACCTATATTTGCGCCACACTGTATAATATACGTAAGCTAAAAACAGCAACAAATTTTATCATTATAGTATTTTAGTAAAACTGCTCTGTCATTTTAACTTTGTCCTTAAGAAATGAATCAAATACAAAACACAAATGCAAAAGTTGCCTAATCTAATAGAGCTAAGTTTTATTTTATAAAGCAGTTATAATTCCATTACTTCAGAATTGTTTCCTAAACTTACTCAGTTATGTACTACATAATCTTGACAAAGAAGTAAAGTTCTTGTGAAGTTTTCATGAATTTACCAAAGCTCCTGTCATTATACTTTCATTTTCCAGGTGGAGATAATAATGTTTCAAGGAAATTCAAACGTGCATTGTTTGAGGTTCAATGTAAAAATTATTCCGTACAAAATAATACCGAAAGTTCTGTGGATGATATGTAATATACTATGTACATACCGAGCATTAGATACCGAACACTGATGCAGGACGTGGAAACGAAGTCACAAATTTCTAGGAAACATGAATCCTTATCTCGACGCAAGCGGACAGGAGGATATGCACTAGACCGCGCCGAAAATATTTTTTTCTGAAATCAAAACTGATATAGCGTGGAACAGTTGTAGTAAGTGCTCCTTAATGCTCAAAAACATTTTTTTTCTAAATATCTAGCCCCCCCCCTCCTTGAACATCGAAAGATACGTTTTGCCCTTTTTAAATTTTAAACGAACATAGTGCAGAAAACTTATGGTAGGTACTCCTTATTACTCACAATTTTTATTTTAATTTTTTGAGAAAATCTAGCAGGCCCCCAGAGTTTTTGCTTGTTCGTCGAAAAAGGCAGACGCGTTTTAGTAGCTCTCACGAAATCTCGAAAAAACTCGGGTAAAAACGGCTAGAAAACGTGTGGAAATGTTCTAAATTAACTCGTGGACAATCCTACATTAGCTGATATAAATTAGCATAAATTTGGCTATTTCGTATAGCTGATATTTGATTTTAGTATAACTTAAAGCGTATATAAACATCTCGACAAAGTGTACAAACATCTGGCAACATAAGATAACGCTGCTAAAAGAAAATAGACACGTATAATGGGACCAGTGCAGGTATAAAGACATAAAGTGCATCATTTCATAAACTCGTAAATTAACCTGCAACAATAAAATATAGGGGAGGCAGAGATATACATACGAAGTGAAGTGTAAATAAAGAAATCAGAGGATAGATCAGCAACCAAGGACCAGGCTATTGCAAAGAACTAAGCTATATTAATTTAATTTATTTATTAACTTAATATAATAACTGAGATAATAACTTAATTTATTAACAACCCAGTTTATTAGTCTAGTCTATTGATTGTATTTGTTTCTTTGTTTATTGTACTTGTATTAAATTTTAGTTTATTACACAGCAGAGAAAAAATTTAAAAGTAAAATTGAAAAGGTATTAATTATAGGCAATGAAATGGAAAAATGCCCGGAATTGAAAAACGGCCAATTGGAAAACGAAAACTAAAACTGATTGCTTAAAAAAAACATAGACAGGATGTACAAAATGTTCCCTCGGCCCTCTTTCTCATAACCCGAAAAAAGCTCTTATTTTATTTTTTTACCGCGAGATAGGGCCCTTCCCATCATTTCCATCGTAAATGGATATTTACCTGTAGAACGGTTAATAAAAATTTTAAAAATTAATAAAAAAATTATAATAATAAAAAAAGCTGCTAGATTCAGAAACAGAAGAAACAGAAAACTTAGAAGAAGAATAAATAAAGATATGATGATAGATGGAAACTTAAAAGAGGCAAAAGAAGTATCTCGCAAACGCCTACACTTCCCAGCCAACCCCATGCGTCATGTGTCTGCTGACAACAAGCATGTCCAATGTCCAACCCGGTGTATGCAGTTGGTCCAGTGGTATATAAAACATCCGAGGTTTAGTTCCGGCTTTGGGCGTGTTCGACGGAGGACCATGCTGTGTGTTGGAATGAACCTCCATGGATGCCCGGAATCGGAAGCAATGCTCACCTTACGCTAGAAAATCAATCAAATCTAGCCGGCCCCCTCCCACATAAAAAAATCTCTTTAGAATGAAATGTCATTTGAAGTAGAAATAGTATGAAAGAGCAGTAAAGTAGAATTATTATGAGAAGACACAAAAATGATGCGCAGAAACGAGTTTCTGTGCGTTCATTGATCTAAGCCGATGAGAGCGATTTGCATCATATTTGACATCGAATTCAGTGGCACCGTCAACCTGCAATCACAGGGTCTGTGCTGCAGTATACTTGTTGTGTTCGCCGTTTCTGATTGAATTAAGTGATATAACCTTATTTTCAGTGAAAAGTATCTTCATCGTAAACACCAGAGTGTGACGAGTTTTTAATCTACTACATTTCACAGCTTCTCGACCTCGAATGATTACAATTATTATACAGATTCAGAAAATTCAGTTTTAGGTACGTAAACTTGTATCTGCGCAGATAAACCACGCCTTGTCGTAGAACAATGCAGGGCATTGGTCCTTCGCTTGACCGCGACGAATTGAGAAGAGCGCGAGCGCACCAATTCTGCTTTTAATAGCGTACCTAGCTGTTTAGACGTGTGGAAATAAAATAAATTAATCCCAATTTAGTTATTAAAATGCCATGTGTTTATACAACTGCAGGAAAAGTGCAAACTGTGGAGTGGTACTTCGGGGGCCATTCCACTGATGACACAATAAATTTATTTACTGTAGCATATCAAGAGAGACTAATCCCCTCAGCTAGCATAATTTCATACATTATTAAAAAAATTGAGAATTTCGGGTGTGTCGTGAATTATTGTAAAAAATGCTGTCAACCCGAACTCCGTCATCAACAAATGAGCGAAGAACGTGAAACCCGCGAAACTAATGTCTGTGCACTTGGTGAAACTAGTGAACCTTGTTCTAGCAGACAAATTGCTGATGAAGTTGACAGAAGGAAAGAACTGTAAGAAATATTTTGAAAAGAAATGGGTACAGTTGTTTTAAAGTTCAAACAACGCAAGAAATATTTCCCGAGGACAATTTCAAACGGATGGAATTTTATGAAATCGTGATAAATAAAGTGAATGAGAATGAAAACTTCTTAAAGAATATATTGTTTACAGATGAATCATCCTTTTCATTACATAGGAAACACAATCCATCCGTAGTACGATATTGGTCTCGAAAAAATAAACATTTGAGTGTTGCTGTGCGAACTCAGTATCCTCAAAAGTTGAACGTTTGGACGGGAATATTATAGGCCCACTGCTAATCCATGGCAATTTAAATGGCAATAAATATTTAGGGCTTTTACAAAACCAAATAATTCCTGCAGTTCAAAATCCTCCAAAATCTTATCCAACTTTGTGCAAGCATTACTCCAAATCAACTTAATGATATGAGAGGTTCATTGTATAATCGGTTTGGCTATTGTTTGGCACCGGAAGGTGGTTTGTTTGAATCCTTACTTCATTAATTTATTGTTTGATAATTATTAGTTGATCTTAGTTTCTGAGGATTATTTAACTTTATTTTAATGTTCTGTTATTGTAATTTAATAGGAATAATTTATTTTTTAATAATTATTAGTTGATTTTAGTTTCCGAGTTATTTAATTTTATTTTAATGTTCTATTTTCATTTCGGTTTTAATAAGAATTATTATTTTATTCCCATAGCATTTACGGCTAAAAAGAAACTGCAGAAATGCTTTCAATAGAAGAAATTATTTGTCAAAAATCTGACAAATAACTTCTTCGCTTTTGACGAAGAGATATTTTCTCGTTTCGTATAGAAATTATTACCTATGTCCGCATCCATCCTTAGTTCATGCCGTACTAAATTCAATCCATGTGTGTCTCTGCTTTCACGATTTATGGAACTAGCGGGGCGTGGTCAATTACATCGTTATTCCGATACCCTAAACTGCATTTTCCTTCTACCCCAGATGATGCTGTCACTGGTAGAAATATTCGCGCATGTTGGCTCCGCCCCAAGCATCTTCTCATAATAATACTATTCTAATAGATAGTCCCAATTACACAAATATTTATATGTTTTTAACGTGTTTGGCTTAAACTGAAAGGTGCCGCCAGCAAAGAACCATCCAGTGCAGAAATTTTAAAAATAATAGCTGCGAAAATTGAAAAGATTTGGCAGACAGCATCGCTTCCCACAGATACACACGACCGTGTAGTACATATGATAACTGTTATATTAAAAAATACCAAAATGTTATCAGGAATTTGAATAGTAGAAATACATCATCTTTACAAGAAAATATAGAAAAGTTTAGAAATGGGACAGATAAGCTTTTCGATATTTGTGCTTGTAAGTGTCCTAATTTACCTATTTGTAGCTGTGATAAATTGCATAAAGTAGCGAACGAAGAAATAGTGTTCCTAAAAGATCAGAGAAATGAGCAAAAAATGAGAATAGGAAATGTGGATAAAGCCGCAATAGAAAAACTCCAGAAACGAATGGCTAGAAAATCAAAACGGCACGAAAGAAATATCTTTGCCAGCCGTCTGCTACGACTGTATGTTTCTACTGGGAAACCTTCAAAAACGCTTCAAACGCTGGCAAAGTTCATAGTGACAGTGTATGCTCCTATGTGGTTTCAGATAAAACGAAATTCGTTGTGCCAATATGGTGCCAAATACTTATGGAGAACCATTTATCTATCTCGACAATTTTCTGGTGAAGTCAGAGAAATAATACATAAATTAATGGCAACGAATGCTTTATTCGTCTATGCAGAGAACATATTACTTGCAATTAAAACAGACAGTGATAGTAGGTTCAACAGAGATATAGAAGTAAGAAGGATGATCAAAGCTAGATCTGACAAACAACCTTAAATTTCAAACCAGAAAAACTATGCTGAACTTATAAATTGGCAAGAATATGTCATAGCAGAGCCACCTATTATTACAATGAACAAAACAGATGATTATAAATTTCAATTTCAATCATCTCTGGTGTATTCAGATTGATTCGACTCAAATTTAGGCTCGGTGGTGCCGTGCTTACGACCACGGAGTACCGGGTTCGAATCCTGGCCAGGATATAGATGCTTAGTAGCGTTTTTGATATGTAACCGAGACGGTAGCAGTGTGCTAGACCCCTGTTGGGTGGCACAATATATCTAGCCGTTGTTATCTCTCCTGAGTTCTGCGGTAAATGGCAACATGGCAGGGAATGATTGTTGTATTTATCTCTATTAGTCCAGTGTATGACGGTATTTGGCTCCATTTTTTTTGCCATTTAAATATTTTTATTTTTTTTTAGCTATTTTATTATTGCATTCTTGTAAATACTAGGTATCTCATATTTAATTTTACAGTCATATGATATACATTGAACTACATTTTATAACAAAAAAATATATTATAAAATGAATAAGGCCTGGTGACGAGCTGGAGACATAAAAAGAATGCTTCTAGTAAGTTACCTGCATTGGCGCATTTGTTTAGAATCTATGAGCATTTGATTTGGTTTTTCCCGAGGAAATTGTGATAATTCAGATGTTAGATTTTATAATTTTTTTGTGCATTATATTTCATAAACACAGGAAAATACAGAACTAAAAGCCTACTGTAGATAATGGTCCATGAATAAAATCTTGGGTTATATAGTGAAATAGTTTTGGGATATATATTAGCTTGTCAGCGGAGTATGGGATTTTGTGGGAGTGAAGATGTGGTTTGTATTATTTTGTGCCTTTTTTGGCTCCGATTTCCATCAAGAAGCATCAATTTGCTTGAAATTTGAACTGAAAGTAGGGAATACCTTAAAAAGCAAACCCTATCCTATGCGACTGTGCGCATTTACCCTAGGGGTGGATACTACTCCAACTCGGGGGGTGGGAATTTTAATATTGAAAATAACCTCAGAAATCGATAGCGGAACACATTTTATGCAAAAAATGTTCTATAGAGTTTTTTTCTAAGAATCAATACTTTTGAGTTATTCGTGATTGAAAATTTCATTTTTTCTTAAAAATAATCATGTTCTCAAACGGTTTTTCACGAATAATTCAAACACTTTATATTTTATCAAAAAAAAGTATAAGGTGCAAAAATGTAGCTTATAAGAAAACAAAGTCTGTTTTTTTATTGCTATAGGCCCAATACAAACCGAGTTATGGCCTATTCAAGGTGGGCCTTATATATCGAACGAAGAATTTCAAAAATTCAATATTGAATAACAGGAAAATGAGTAATGTGATTCAGAAACTTGACTGCTTTAGAATGCTTAATTTTAAAAAACATATGGTTGAAGTGGAAAAAGCATTCTTGAAATTTTTAAAAAATCGTCTTTTTTTCAAAATAACTAAAAAACTATCAAAGATACGGAGAAATTGCTAGAGAACAAAAAGTTTGAATTTTTTTTACTGAAAATTTTGTTTTTTTTTAATTGTCGTAGCTTACAGATTAACCGAGATATGGCCTTTCGCATTAGCGTGTGACTGGTAACGTTTTGCAGCCTTTTAAACGTTGCCTTTTTAAAAATAAAGGGCTGAAGAAATTTGAAACCTTTATGAGCTCGTAGATCATGAAATTTCCTACCAAATGGTTTTTTCATTAGCTTTTTAGCGTAAAAATTAAGCAAGTTACTGTCAAAGAACCAAACACGTGACTATCGGTAGAAGAGGTTTGTGCGTGTGTCCTTTCCTCGCGAACTTGTCCGGCAGGCAATCAGGTCGATAATTTTTATTCAATACCAAATACTTTTGTACTCGATACTTTTCTTCCGATACGATACCAGTATCGATAATAAGTACTTGCGTATTCGATATTTTTTTTCGATGCGGTACCGGTATCAATACTTTTTAGCCGATATCGGTATCACTAAAATAAAAAGAAAAGTGATTATAAAGTGAAGTGTGGAAGAGTCTTGCAAGAAAATGCCCCCCGCTCTGAAATATTTCCAGAGAAATATCGATACTTTTCTGCTGATATGATGCCAGTATTAACACTTTTCATTCGATACCAGTAGCGATACATGTATCTATACTTTCTTTCCGATATGATACCGGTATTAATACTTTTCATTCGATACAAGTATCGATACTTTTGAGGTATCGGAACGTCCTTACACACGCAAGGGCCGATCCACGCGGTAAAATAGAGTTTCATGCTAGACCAAGAGCCGGGACATTGGGATATTGTTGCGTAAGGCACACTGTCCACGAGTCGTCGCGGCATAGATGCGTCAGCGTAGCGTACATGAAGTGACGATACGCTTACGCTTGAGATCTGTCTAAGAATCGTAAGGAATGCGATGCGTTTATATTCGGTTAACAAGATGTCAAGCGACGAAGAGGATGTATATGTTTTGTATAACTATATTAGAAACCTACGAAGAAGAAAAAAATATTGGTTACACGCATATATTGAAAGGGAATATTAACTGTCGGCTTTTGATCGCTGCCAGAGTATTATCTGAAGATGATTATGTATTTCACATGTTGTACAGAATGAGTAAAAATATCTATCAAAACCTCATAAAAAAACCGCTGCCCAAGGAATCACTACTTCCACATCCAGATTTTTCATCCAAGTCACTTTAAAGGAAACATTTTGACTATATGTGCACTCTAGTATGTGGAAATCATTGGTCATAGAATTTTAATAATATTCGGGGCAGATGTCATAGAAAAGTTTGAGGAGTTAAATATGAAGTTTCTAATTTACCCTACTTATTTTCCACTATTCACAACCTACCACCTCCCGCCCCTTCAATGGAGTCATCTCAATCAGATGTCACTATACAATACATACGTGTACTAACTTTCAAGTGAATATCTCAATTTTATGTTATCAATCCCATTAATAATGAAGCGGAGGTGGTGTAGTTTGGAAAATATTAGAAAAAAATCTGAGGACTTGGTTTCTAGTATATACACCGAATCCCAAATTTCTGTACTCTTACCAGCTTGATTTACTTATTTTCCCCTAGTTACTCCTATTAACCCCAACCCTCCTACGGAATCATCCCAAAATATAATCTAGTTCCAGATGTCGTTATAATACATACGTCTAACAAATTACAAGTGAATATCTCAATTTTATTTTATCAACCCTTTTCATATTGGAGTAGGGGTGGTGGGGGTTGAAAAATATTATAAAAAAATCTGACGCTTTAGCTTCTAGTACATATACCGAATTTCAAGTTTCTATACTTTTACCAACTTGTTTTACTTATATTCCCCTATTTACCCCAAATTAACCCCCAACCCTTCAACGGAATCATCTCAAAATATAACATAATTCCAGACGTCGCGCGTCGTTATAAATACATACGTGTACGAAATTTCAAATGATTATCTCAACTTTATTTTATCAACCCTATCAATAATGGGGTAGGGGTGTTGGGGGGTTGAAAAATATTATAAAAAAATCTGAGGCCTTAACTTCTAGTACATACACCGAATTTCAAGTTTCTGTACTCTTACAAGCTTGCTTTATTTATTTTCCCCTATTTACCCCTATTTAACCCCCCAACCCTTCACCGGATATCCTCAAAAAACAATCCAGTTCCAGACCTCGTTATAATATATACCTACGTGTACAAAATTTCAAGTCAATATCTTAAACCGTTCCGGAGAAAACGTGCGGACAAAAAAAAAGTTACAGACAGACAGACCGACACAGAAAATTTTTTTTCGCTCAAATTTAAAATCTCGACGTTTCATGACATTCTAAACCTACTTCACGAATAAAAATTTTTGAAAATTTTTTTGCGAGTACTATACTTCCAATCCACTACGTGGATGTGGAAGTAATTGTAGGGTCACACATTCAATTTATGATTAAACAAACACGGGTGCTTTTCCACTTCTTGCACAAACTCTGATGCAGACATAATATCAACTATGCAGCATACGCTTATAACGACTGCAAATGAGTACGCAAGGAGACGAGACGATAACGTGCTTCAACGAAAACGCGCCGATGCCGCTTCATGGACAGATACCAATGCTTATACATTGCCTGCGACACGCAAGCGTACACCAATCGTATTTTTGCCGAGTACGCGACGATGACGCGACGATACATGGACAGTGGGCCTAAGTTGTATTTCCTTAATAAACCAATATTTTATAAATATTGCATTTATTTAGTAGAGTAGTATTTGCATGCCACTCCCTAGTTGTTTGATGCATGAAAATGTAAAGAAATATTTTATCGTAACCTAAGGATTAGTGTCAATAGTAATAATAATAGTTGCACTGGTGGTATTGCTAGGCCTTGTCAAACCACTATCGTCACAATACTTATTTTTAATATACTAAGCTCATAATAAGGGTTGAAAAGTTGGGACGAAAAATATAGGTATGAAGTATGACAAAGTCAATAAGTTGTTTTTTCCAATTTTGTCGTAATAGGGGGTAGTTTATAAGGAGTAAATAAATCAAATAAGGGTTGACAAACAAAAATTAGTGTCTTCAAACATCAAACAATGTTTATTCAAACCCCATTAACGTTTTTTAACTTATTAAATGCTTAAATTCATTATTTTATTAAGTTTTTGCAATATGGGGTAGTTTTCACCCCTAAGAATAATTTGCGCACATCGGCATAGGGTAGGGAATGAAGTGGAGGATAAGTAAAGTTTAATTCCGAAATTTCATGAAAATCCATGCCTCTTGATAGGATTCGGAGGTAATACCATATTTTTACCGTCGTACACTGGACTATACGTGTACCTGTCCTGGTTGAGTGGTAGAATAGCAATAGCGAAACTCCGCCAAGAGTGATTGATATAAATAAGACAGTGATATAAATAAGACGACTAAATTTTAAAAAATTGAAAATTTCAAAACAATCGAAATGTTTACATTTCATATACGGTTTTTAGGCACTCAAAAAACTGGCATTATTGAATAAACAATCTTAAATATTATCAACAAATCTGTGTAAGTAATGAGTAGTATGAATCTATAGATATCGAATACAACACATTCTTAGAGCTGTATATTTGACATAAACATCACAAAAGAATTTCCAAAAAAAAGTTTTGTGAAAAAATATAAATTAAATTTCCAAAACGACAGCAAAACACTTTGTTTTTATATTTTTATTCTCAATCATATCATTTGTCAAAAAACACATATGTAGCAGTTCCAAAGAGAAATGTACAAAAATTCATAATTCATATAATCCTACCCTCTACTTTTTTTGTTATTTTTAGCAACATGTGTATGTTCTCATCGGAGAAATCTTGTATATTGCAACATTAAACCCTTGTTTAGGATTGACGTTATTCAATTATTCATTCCTCACCTCCGTATAATATACATACCTATTTTTTTATTTTGGATATCATTTTTAACTGTAAACAGAAGTAACTTGTCTGGTTTCAGTTTGCAACCTTCTTGCGGGATCACTTTCAATAAGATTTAGCTCAAAACAGATATTCTCAGTCTTGGAAGCAGAGTTTAGATTTTCAGTGTCATTCGTATATATTCGTTTGATTTCTCAAGGGAATTCGAGAGAGCAATCACCTTGAAACTTTGTAAGAACAACACAGTGAAGGTTACAGCACAGCTTTTCAACGGTAAAGGAAATAAATCTTAAGTGCTTTTATATACAGGGTGTCCCAAAACTCAACGTCATCCCGTGACTGACCAGAATATCTAGATGTGACCTTAGAAAAAATTGTTAGTTTTTGAGATATTGGAACGTTTATGAATTTCGTGAAAATCGACATCTTAAATCTGTCCTTCGCATGCCACAGCTTTACAAAAATCCTTATTTTAAGATTCTAATTTTTTTACGCGTTCCTGATTAGTTCTGCTTTGATCACAGTCCTAAATAAAATTAACAGTGTCATACATTTGAAAAAAAAGCCCGATTCATGAGTCAATTTTTTTTTGATTAGTTAACTTAGACTTTCCATACTATAAAAGAAACACCTCTAACCATCTAACCTGGCAGGTTAACTTTAAAAATTGCTCATTTAGTACAGTTTTTAAAATGCATAACATTTCCTATGTTTTACTTTAGAAAAAACAGCTGCCTAAGGAATCACTACTTCCACATCCAGATTTTTTATCCAAGTCACTTTAAAGGAAACATCTCGATTAGATTTGCACTCTAGTGGAAATTATTGGTCATAGAATTTTAATAATATTTAGGGCAGATGTCATAGAAAAGTTGGAGGCGTTGGTTTCTACCATATACGTTGAAGTTGAAAATGAAGTTTTTAGTTTACCCTACTTGTTTCCCCTACTCACAAACTACCACCTCCCACCCCTTCAATGGAATCATCTCAATTAGATGTCATTACAATACATACGTGTACTAACTTTCAAGTGAATATCTCAATTTTATGTTATCAATCCCATTAATAATGAAGCAGAGGTGGCGGGGTTTGAAAAATTTTAGAAAAAAACCTGAGGCCTTGGTTTCTAGTATATACACGAAATCTCAAATTTCTGTACTCTTACCAGCTTGCTTTATTTATTTTGCCCTATTTACCCCCCAATTCTTCGACGGAATCATCTCAAAATATAATCTAGTTCCAGATGTCGTTATAATTCGTACGTGTACCAAATTTCAAGTAAATGTCTCAATTTAATTGTATCAATCCCTTTAATAATGGAGTAGGGGTGGAGGGGGGTTGAAAAATATTACAAATAATCTGAGACCTTGGCTTCTTGTACATACAGCGGACTTCAGGTTTCTGTAACCCTTCAACGGAATCATCTCAAAATATAATCTAGTTCCAAATGTCGTCATAATACATACGTGTACCAAATTTCAAATGAATATCTCAATTTTATTTTATCAACCCCTTTAATAATGGAGTAGGGGTAATGAGGGGGTTGAAAAATATTGTAAAAAATTTGAGGCTTTGACTTCTAGTACATACACCGAATTTCAAGTTTCTGTACTCTTACCAACTTGCTTCACTCATATTCCCCAATTTACCCCTATTTAACCCCCAACCCTTCAACGGAACCATCTCAAACTATAATCTAGTTCCAGATGTCGTTATAATACATACGTGACAATTTTATTTTATCAACCCCTTTAATAATGGAATAGGGGTGGTGGGGGTTGAAAAATATTATAAAAAATCTGAGGCTTTGGCTTCTAGTACCTACACCGAATTTCAGGTTTCTGTACTCTTTCCAACTTGCTTTACTTATATTCCTCTATTTGTCCCTATTTAACCCCCAACCGTTCAACGGAATCATCTCAAAATATAATCTAGTTCCAGATGTCGTTATAATACATACGTGTACCAAATTTCAAATGAATATCTCAATTTTATTTTATCAACCCCTTTAATAATGGAGGGATGGTGGGGGTTGAAAAAGTTTTAAAAAAATTGAGGCCTTAGCTTGTAGTAAATACATCAAATTTCAGGTTTCTGTACTCTTACCAGCTGGCTTTACATATTTCCTCCTAATTACCCCTATTTACCCCCCCAACCCTTCACTGGATATCTTCAGAAAACAATCCACTTCCAGATCTCGTTATAATATAAATGTGTACAAAATTTCAAGTCAATATCATAAACCGTTCCGGAGAAAACGTGCAGACAAAAAAAGTTACAGACAGGCAGAGAGGCAGACAGGCAGACAGATCGACGGACAGACAGAGAGAAAAATTTTTTCCCGCTCAAATCTAAAATCTCAACGTTTCATGACATTCTAAACCTATTTCAAGAAAAAAAAATTTAAGGAGCCGTTACTCTGTGGTAGTTAATCATTTTGCACAAACAACTAAATAAAAAAATAAAACACACTACTATGTTTTCTACCACTATGTATTTATAAAAATTGCGACTGCAGTTTCGACTTACAAAGCCATTGTCAAGCAGTGAATCAAAAATGACTGATTTACAATTATACAGAAATGTAATATATAGACAATATTGGTTGGATAGATAGGTACAATAAGAGGCTTAGGCAGGTAGATGACAATAATAAACTTAATTATGAATATTCAATTATGGGTCTGCCGGCTGTAAATAAAGGTGAATATATCAGATCTAATTGATCATTTAACAAATTATAATCCTTGACATTATTGTGTTTATGAATTTCCAGAGATTCTAAAACGTTTAATTTAAAGCCTTTTGTTGAGAAATGTAAAATTTCCATGTCGTTTAATTCTGGAAAACTATGGTTGTTTTCGAGGCAGTGGTTCGCGAAAGATGAATCAGTTTTCTGTAACCTATATGATCTAAGATGTTCTTGATACCGTATTTTGAAATTTCTACCGCTTTGCCCTATATAGATACTATTACACTCTGTACATTTTAACTTATAAACTCCAGATTTGTTAAATTTACGTGTTGGGTCTTTTGCATTGTATAATATGTTTGATAATTTACTCTGTGATTTAAAAGCTATTTTTAGATTGTGTTTAGATAGAACATTAGCTATTTTTTCGGATAAATGGCCACAGTAGGTAATTGTTGTGTAAGTACATTTTGTGGTTTCTTTTATTTTTGGATATATTAATTGAAAAGTGAATTTTTTCCGGATTTTGTTAATTAACTTTCTAATGACATCTTTACCAAAATTATTTTTAACTCCAATGTCCTCTATTATGTGTAGCTCTTCATTCAGATCCGCATCAGACAGAGGTAGTGAAAATGCTCTGTTTATCATAGAATTGTATGCTGCCATTTTTTGCTGATATGGGTGTAATGAGTCATAAGGAATTGTGGTTCCTGTAAATGTTGGTTTTCTATAGATTTTAAAAGTATATTGATTATTTATGCGTGACACTGTAAGGTCTAGGAAATTAATTTTATTATCTGACTCTATTTCTAATGTAAATTGTATTTTCGGGTGTATGTTATTAATATAATTTAAAAAATTGTTCAGTTGTCTGGTAGTACCGTTGAAACCGGCCAAAACATCATCAACATATCTATACCAAAAATTAATATGTTTCTTGCCTAACGTAGAATTTAGAATTTCTTTTTCTAAGTGTATCATAAAAATATCCGCTAAGAGAGGACTAAGTGGAGAGCCCATGGGTAAGCCTGAGTTTTGTAAGTAGAATTTTTCCCCGAATTGAAAGTACGTTTGTGACAGGCAGATCTCGAAGGCTGATAAGATTTCGTAAGAGATTATATGGTTAATTTTGCATGTATCTAAAAGGTTTTTGATGAGGTGTAGACATTCATCCGTCGGGATATTAGAAAACATGTTTTTTACATCGAATGAGACTAAAACAGAATTTTGTGGAGTTTTAATATTTTTTAATTTTTCAACTAATTCCGTCGAATTTTTTAGGCTATTGTCTGATGAGAATTTAGTTATGTTCTTGAATATATCATTCAGGGAAATGCTAAGGTCCCTGGTTGGACTGTTAATGTACGAAACAACCGGTCGAATGGGGTTCCCTGGTTTGTGATTTTTAATAAGACCATATAGTTTTGGTGCCACTGGGTTCATATTAATTATTCTCCTCTTTTCATAATCAGAAAAAATTGCTTTAATATTCGAGAGACCTTGTTTTAATTTACTTTGATAATGTTTTGTCGGGTCATTTTTTATTTCTGTTATGTCCTCGGACTGGATGAATTCCTGCACTTTATTAACATATTCTATTTTTGGCAAGATAACTGTGGCGTTAGATTTATCTGCTCTGCTGAGTACCAAATTATTTTCTTTTATTTTACGTTTTATAGCGTTCACTGTACGTGTCTCTGTTGTTTTGGATGTTAACTTGGTAGATTTTAAGTGTTGTTTGATTTGACTTATGGTGATATCCGTATTCTCTTCATGTTTGACTTTATTAATAGCTGATAGACTTTCTGTTATTAATGTGTCGATAATATTTTTGTCATTTATATGTGGAGAGTATTTGGGGCCTTTTGAGAGTAAATTCAGTTCTGTGGTATTAAAATTTACGTTAGACAAGTTAACCACTGTGTCACTAAAATTTATTCGAGTGGAGTTCTGAACGTTCGTATTTACATTGGGTTTTTGAGAGGCTTTAAGGTTTCTTAATTTTTTAGATTGACTAACATATTTTGTGTATATAATTTTACTAATTTGAGACCTAACTTGGTCATCTAAAATATCAAATTCTACCGGATGAAGTTTATAAGTTAATTCAGAGTGTAGTACCTTAATGTAGTTTTGTATGATATATCTCTTGGAGAAGAACAGCTTGCATTCCTGCTTCAACCATATTTCTTTTGCTTTCCTCAGGGCAAATTCGGAGGCTGCTGATGTCGTGTTCGTCTTCAAGTTGATATATTTCGGGATGATCTTGTTTCGGAGGCATTCTTGGTTAAACCATAGGTTCTGGCATGCAATCTTGTATTTCAGTCTAAGTTTGAAGTAGAGGGTGGCCTGGATAGCTGTACTTGCTTGTTTCAAAAAATTGATTGAAGGAGCCGTTACTCTGTGGTAGTTAATCATTTTGCACAAATAACTCCACTTAGTCCTCTCTTAGCGGATATTTTTATGATACACTTAGAAAAAGAAATTCTAAATTCTACGTTAGGCAAGAAACATATTAATTTTTGGTATAGATATGTTGATGATGTTTTGGCCGGTTTCAACGGTACTACCAGACAACTGAACAATTTTTTAAATTATATTAATAACATACACCCGAAAATACAATTTACATTAGAAATGGAGTCAGATAATAAAATTAATTTCCTAGACCTTACAGTGTCACGCATAAATAATCAATATACTTTTAAAATCTATAGAAAACCAACATTTACAGGAACCACAATTCCTTATGACTCATTACACCCATATCAGCAAAAAATGGCAGCATACAATTCTATGATAAACAGAGCATTTTCACTACCTCTGTCTGATGCGGATCTGAATGAAGAGCTACACATAATAGAGGACATTGGAGTTAAAAATAATTTTGGTAAAGATGTCATTAGAAAGTTAATTAACAAAATCCGGAAAAAAATCACTTTTCAATTAATATATCCAAAAATAAAAGAAACCACAAAATGTACTTACACAACAATTACCTACTGTGGCCATTTATCCGAAAAAATAGCTAATGTTCTATCTAAACACAATCTAAAAATAGCTTTTAAATCACAGAGTAAATTATCAAACATATTATACAATGCAAAAGACCCAACACGTAAATTTAACAAATCTGGAGTTTATAAGTTAAAATGTACAGAGTGTAATGTAATAGGCAGACCCATAATTGAATATTCATAATTAAGTTTATTATTGTCATCTACCTGCCTAAGCCTCTTATTGTACCTATCTATCCAACCAATATTGTCTATATATTACATTTCTGTATAATTGTAAATCAGTCATTTTTGATTCACTGCTTGACAATGGCTTTGTAAGTCGAAACTGCAGTCGCAATTTTTATAAATACATAGTGGTAGAAAACATAGTAGTGTGTTTTATTTAGTTATTTGTGCAAAATGATTAACTACCACAGAGTAACGGCTCCTTCAATCAATTTTTTAACTAAATAAAACACACAACAATGTTTTCTACCACTATGTATTTATAAAAATTGCGACTGCAGTTTCGACTTACAAAGCCATTGTCAAGCAGTGAGTCATTTTTGATTCACTGCTTGACAATGGCTTTGTAAGTCGAAACTGCAGTCGCAATTTTTATAAATATATAGTGGTAGAAAACATTGTAGTGTGCTTTATTTAGTTTTTCACGATTACTATATGTACTTCCAATCCACTACGTGGATGTGGAAGTAAAAGATATTGCTATTTTACAGCAAAAGGAGCTCATTGTGAAATTATTTCAATAATTTGGAATTCCAAATAAAACACTTGTATTTATTAAAAACTAACCAAAACACAAATAAAAATCGCGAAATGTGTTCAAATAGCCTACCACCAAGTAAAATGCAAGCGCGGCATCTTTTAAGAAAAGATTTTTTTATCCGTCTTGTACTTCCTGCGACATTTGTTTATTGTGCGGCTTGTGGGTTGTACGGTTTTGTATAAACCTTCTCCCTAGTAGAAAATATTAGTGGATTTAAATCCGTGGACTGGGGAAGCCACAAAATGGGGTCCAGATGGCAGATCCATCACGTGGATAGATAAATTTGGTACAAATAATTTCTCACACCTCGTGCGTATTGAGTTAAATCGCAGTAAAATGGCAAATTCATAGAAGCTGTCAACTGTTTAATGTTTAAATGTCACTTTTAGCATCGGAATTGGAATCAACGATCATAAAAATCCCCCGGTGTATATTCTGAAAGACATTTTATCAGAAATACGGCGCTGTACTGTTATCGACAAGATCCCGGAAAATCGACTTTGCACCTCCGATATCTGGAAAACTATCCATTTTCCGATTTTATGCTCAGGAGAGCTTTTGATCAGGAGCTCAAAAGGAATAACACATATCGATTCCAGCGACTTCGCCGGGAGCCACTTCCCATAAAAAATGGGCACCCCCTCTGCACCCCCGGTATCTGAAAAACTGTCCATTTTCCGACCTTGTGCCCATGAGAACTTTTGATCAGGCGCTTGAGAGCAATAACATATATCGATTCCAGCGAATTTCACAAATGGTCATTTTCCATAAGGTTAGTGTGAGGTCCATTATCATTGTTTACGTATTCTTACAACTGTGTATTTACATACAGAGCACAAAAAATTTTCTAATAAAGCTTCCAGAAAGGAAACAGATCTTATATTTTTATTCAGTTATTTTATTTTACCAATATTTATATTCGTTTGTCAAAAAACACCCACTAACTGATCCTTTAACGTAAAACTCATAGACGTAGTTTCCTGTTATATACTGAATACTTGCATATCTTTGTACATGCCACAGGCAACAGGGAAAATAGAAAACTTAATAGAATGCTACAACAGTGACACCATACTTAAAATATGTCATACAGGGTGAACCATTAATAATAAGTCACAATTCAAGGGTGTAAATATGAGGTACAACCAAACATGCTCTAGTAAATTGTTGCTGTTGAAAAAGATACAGGGTGGATACAGGGTATCAAGTCCCCTAGTACAATGGAAATTCACCAAGAACGTCAAGAACGTATTTACAACATTTAGAAACATTTCAGAATTCAAATTATTTAAAACAAATTTTCAATAATAGTTTCGTTGAATATTCTGCACCAAACAATAATTTTCTAAGATAATTGTCTCTTACAACTTATCATGACAAACATTATTTTCTTCTTTTTTGTGCATTCTTTAACAATTTCAGTTTGTGTTTGAAAGCGTATTTTTAAATTATTTAAAATTATGTATTTATTTTCCTCTTTTTAGTTTTGTTCCAATTAGAATACCGTGTGTGTTCAATAAAATTCCTTCCCTATTGACAAAATCTATTCGCCATCATGAAGCTGCCCTTTCGAATATTTGAATTTCGACAACATGTTTATAATCCGCGACCTCGAAAATCGACTTTCATCCGAATCAGACCATAAATTACAAATCCCCCATTTTAGCGGCACCATTTCGAATTGTTAAATATGGAACAGATAATTGTAAACTGCAATCTCGGTAACCCACAGATACCGATGTTCAATTGAATTCGACAATAATTAATAAAGCATATCCGCCATGTTGACACCGCCAATTTTAAGTGTTGACCACATAATTGTTTTCTACATGTCAAACTCTTTCCTTTGATACTAATATCAAGGGGGTTGTGTGTTGAAATGTTATAATATTAAGTATACACTGTTATATTGTCATCAGAGCTACACACAATTGCCAAGTTTCATGATGATACAACAATTAGAAGTGAGTGAAATTCAGTTCCTTAGATTTTATTACTTACGTAGTTGTTAATTAGTTACAGGTTGACCTAACAGAAGCGTATTTTTAAAAAGTGGGGAAGATATGAGGATATGTAGGCGAGAGGTGAGACATTCTGTACAATAGAATCTAAGAAAATACATACTATATACATATACAATACATTACTAGCAAAAAAGATACTAGTAATTATTTCAACTCTTATTAAAGACTCATCATAGATAAGTATAGAAACATATATCTTTCTAAACAAAATACTTTTCCGGCTATATGTCACGATCAACATTGGATTACAATAAAGAAATATGCACATTACATACAGCGTAACTGTCACCTATAATACACCTAGAGCATTGATAATACCGAGATAATTTTGTCATATAGACTGATGAAAACGTAAGCAACACGCAGAGGCGCGTTTAGGCCTAGGCGCACTAGGCGCGCGCCTAGGGCCCCACTTTCCCAAGGGCCCCCATTTCCCGATTTATGGAGGTAAAAAAGCGGCACAAAAATTTTATTTCTTTGTTATGTCGTTATTTATTTTCGCTTTTCCGATAGCAATAATGATAATTACAACTATCATGAAATACATTTCTTCCCTTTTCCATATCATCCTCATCAGATCTCAGTTGCAACAAAAATAACAAAGTAAGAATGGTTCATGCGAGTATGTGTTCACGAACGTTTGTCGTTTATTTACATTTTATATCATTTGAATTTGAAATCATTTTATAGTTCTTCCTTTCGATTTCAATATATTTCATATTTCAATGTAGAAGTCTATAGGAATTTATTGTTTGTGTTTATCGTGTTTGAATATTCTTGAATATTCATTTTTTTAATCTCTATTCACTGTATCACACTGAAAAAAATATGTTCGTAATATTAATGAATCGGTTCATCAACTGAAAACTGATATGATGAATCCGCTTATTAATATAATGTCGTTTACATAGTAACAATAAATGTGTACATTGTCTTAATGAACATATACATCATATCAATAAACAGATTCATAAATTCTCAATGAAGTTTCATTGATTGATTTCTCGAACATATTTTTTTCAGTGCATTAAAAAAGATGCAATCAATTAACAGACCAATTTGGCAATTCCTCAGACGTTACTATTTAAGTTTCGGCAGTTGGCACGTGCCAGATGACGAATCAGCTTTTCGGTATATTTCGCATTAATGAAAATAAATCTACTGATAATGATGATGCGAAAATTCAAGAACCTGAAACAGATCAATCTAGAAAACCCAAGAAAACAACTGAGAAAATTTTGATTTTTAAACCAGAAATGAGGACTGCGAAAAGGAAAAATCATTAGGAAACGATTCTACTGAATCTGGCGATGATGAACAAATAGAAAAAGAATCTGAAAATAAAGAAAATCTGGAAAAAGAGTATGACGATGCAAAACAAGCTAATAATCAGTGCACTACAATAATCAATGCATTAGTATCGACCTATAGAGGCGACATAGATTCCGAGTTATCTCCAGATAAATTGCATCAATTTTTGATATATGCTGGCTTAAGCCGTGCTGAAATGTATAAAGGACCCCGCAGTCTTTTATAGTAAAAATGTGTTTCAGTCGATAGTTCTGAAACTTGGGGAAAATGTTGTCTTGGGCCCCCTGATTAAAATTCCTTTTGACCACCAGTTCGACCGAATTCGATTTTTTTATTTAGAGACGATTGAAACTGAACATCTGCAAAGGTCTGCTTAAATGTTCCAGAAAAATTCTGAAAATATTCATACTCATTTTTTGGAGAAAGATAAACATCTTTTGTTTCTTGGTGTTTTTTTTTTTCAAAATGCTTCCTTCTCCCGGAAAAAAATAACAAAGAAAACAAAAATTTTTTTGCAATTTTTTACGGGAAAAGGAAGCACTTTGAAGAAAAAGTTGAAGAGGCATAAGCTAATTATTTTTACCTAAAGAACGTGCCTGAATATTTTGGGATCTTTCTGAAGTAGAAAAAAATAAAATTTTAGGGAAATTCTTGGTCGAAATTATTTTTGTCTAATAAATTCAGAAAACCGGTAGGTAGGCGTGTTCGCTGAACAAAAATACGCATCTTTTGGCTCTTGGTGTTTATCTTCAAAGTGCTTCCTTTTCGCGTAAAAAAATTACAAAAAATATGTTTGTTTGTTATTTTTTTCCGGGAGAAGGAAGCACTTTGAAAAAAAATGTCAAGGTACAAAAGATGTTTATTTCTCTTCAAGAAATAAGCATGAATATTTTCAGAATTTTTATGGAACATTTACGCAGACCTTCGAAGATGTTCACAGTTTCAGTCGCCTCTAGACCAAAAAATCGAATTCGGTCGGACTGGTGCATGGTGGTCAGAAAGAATTTTAATCAGGGCTCCAGGAGAATATTTTCTCCAAGTTTCAGAACAATCGACTGAAACCTATTCTTACTATAAAAAACTGCTGAGTCCTTTATTCTCAATGTGTTGCAGGCGACATTCTTTAATGTTGAAACCCTTCTGTGTATTTACATGACCATTCCGGTCAGTAATCCCAGTAATGTAAACGCACTTTTTCGGCCCTCAAAAGAATTACTAACTACCTACGAAGTACTTCGGGGCAACAGCGACTTCAAAATTTGTCTCTTCTGTATACTGTACCAGAGGAAACACAAAACTGTGATATCAAACGTTCAAATTGACAAGTTTGCTAACATATAAAGCCGGAAAAAAATATGATAATATGTATTTGTAAAAATATACTTGCCTTCAAATTTTTAGATCTAATATTTTTTTAATCGAGGGGCCCTCAAATCTCACAGCGCCTAGGGGCCCAATTTATCTAAACGCGCCTCTGTCAACACGCTTGAAGCATTCCCTACGACAAAATTTTGAGTATTTAGCAATGTTCGAAGTGTATTCGGTAAGATAAATTTTTACTAGTTTTTGCTATTTTTAACCAATTAACACAGCATTTAAGTTAACATTTTATTTATTAAACCTGCAGCTACTGAACGTACAATTATTAAAGTTAAGTGAAGCGGAACTTGATGTAGTTGATGTATTGTTGGTTCTTACTGCAGATGTATTTCCTCGCATACTGTTAATTATTTCACCATGGTGATCTTCATCAATGGTTAGATAGGGCTTTATGGAACCAGAGTTATTGTGACCTGTAATTTTTATTAGTTGCTGCTTCTATGGAACAATCTAACAGGACATACATTTTGGTTTTCAATATTTGGCACCAGTCATTTACTACTTGTGAAATTCTTTGACCCCCCTTGGCAAGTTTTGCTGAAAATTGAATTGTATTCAATTCGATTAGTCGGCCTTCCATGATTAATTTTCTGAATACTAAAATAATCTATTAGGTAATAATATGAAGTGTTTTCATCCCATACTTTAATGATTTCAATCAAATCGTTTAAACTTAGAGGAACTGAACAACATTTTTGTTTATTTAGATCTATTTGTAGTCGTTTGCTGGTAGCATCTTTTGCATCACGAGCATTTTTTAATATAACACTAGCAGAGCTGGGCAAATACGTATTTACAAATACTTATTAAGCATTTAAATACCGAGAGTATTTAAATACTTTTTGCAAGAAGTATTTGTATTTATATTTGCAAACACTTTATTTGAAATATTTAGTATGTAGTATTTGTGAAAATGATCCTAAAAGTATTTATAAATACTTAAAGTATTTAAATATTTGGGAAGTATTTAAATACTTTTAGAAAGTATTTAAATTATTTTCCAACAGTATTTAAATAAGAGAATATTTAGAAACGTAAAAGTAAAAAATATTTTCATTGCTGCTGCAAACAAAGAAGCTTCGGTTTCTAACAGTGTAACTTTAGAAATTACAGTTGCAGTAAATAAAGAGAAAGATTCATTTATGAACTTTTTTGAATTCAAAGAAATTAACAGTATGTCTAAATCGACAGAAAGTTTTTCTGGTTCTGGACAAGGTGATCTTCAAGCACTACAATATTTGCAAGATCCAGATACAAATTTGAAAATGGTGCAGAAATATACGACCATTGAATGACTTTTTCTGAAATATAATACAACACTGCCCTCATCATCAGTATTTAGTATTCAATATTTAAATACTTTTTCAA
The DNA here is from genome assembly GCA_963583905.1 of Stenurella melanura. Lineage (NCBI taxonomy): Eukaryota > Metazoa > Arthropoda > Insecta > Coleoptera > Cerambycidae > Stenurella > Stenurella melanura. Next base: position 205,312,016 of record OY757309.1, read on the forward strand.
AGTATTTGCCCAGCTCTGAACACTAGTAAACGGATCAAACACTCTTAACAGTTGCCTCTTTATATTCTGTTCCATCAGCTTTTGTTTATGTTCACTACATAATCTTTTAATATCAAAGCCAGTTCATTCAAACTGCGTTCTCCATTCAGTTCGTATTTTCTGATCGAACAAAATTCTAAAAACATTTTCCATGTATACTTTTTATTTTAATGGTGTTTTTAGATGTCTTTTCTAATACAATTTGATTAATTGAATCGTCTAAAATATTACCAAACCCATGTGACATTCTGTCTAAATTGATTTTCAATTTGACATTTGTTGAATTTCAATATGACATTTGAACATATCATTTTTTGTGCCTTGGCTGATAACACCACATGTATGCGTGTTATCGCTGTAATCTTTTACTGATTGGATGAATTCTGACACATGACTGACAAATTTTGATTGGTTAATAAGTTTGGTAAAAAATTATCAGAATTAAATTATCGTGTTCAACAAAACGAAAAACAACTAAAAATAAAAATTTTAAATAAAAAATAACATTATTGTGACAGTCACGGTGTACGTAATGTGCATATTTCTTTCTTGTAATCCACTGTTGATCGTGGCATATGGCCGGCAAAGTATTTTGTTTAGAAAGATACATGTTTCTGTACTTATCTATGATAAGTCTTTAGTAAGAGTTGAAATAAGTACTCTCACATTGTAGGGAATTTGCATTTGCATTTAATTATATTCTGTATACTTTGTAATTAGTGGTTAAATAGGTACATGTTAAATTCTCGTTAAAATTAAGCTGTTACGGTTACTTTTGTCAAGTAGACGTTGTAACATAATTTGTCATTTTGGCTTAAGGAGTATGTGTAAATACAGCATTGTTAGATGTTTAACTATGAAAATTTAATCACTAAATCTATACGTTAACTTTAGGTAGTTCATTGTTTAAAAGGATATCATCATTTAGAATAAAATAAATAAGTAAAAGGTCTTGTGTTAATAATTTCATATATTAATAGTATTTCCATTCACATTTCAATACTTTAGTAATCCTTTTGATTCTTAAATTTGTTTGATAGAGTTGTCACATTTATCGACTGTCGTCCAGCTAACTTGTGTCTAGAAATAAACATTAATTTTAATAAAAATGTTTCGGGTATAATATATAAATAAGTACTTTACCTTAATCAATCAGAGTGTTGTGTGGTACATTATTATTCCTTGTAATTTGCTAGAGTTCTCATACTAGTGTGGTATCTGGAATAAATAGGAACGATAAACAAACCTATAACATAACCATAACTTAAGTAATTCAGTCTATGAAAATGACTAGTTCAAATGTATCACTTACCTTCTGTGCCTTTGTTATTTGCTTGTTAAATTTCATCGTCAATAATTGTTTATAATAATAAATAGAACGAACACAGTAGGTTATAGAAATTGACAGCGTAATCAGCTGATTGTGGCAGAGTTCGATTCAGTCTTAACCGAATACTCGCTCACTGAACAGTACTGTTCGGAGTAGCTCGATGAATGTTTTAACTTAATATATTTTGCTTTAATAAGTATTTCTTCAATTAAATTCATTTTGAAACCATAATAAGGGGATAATTTTATAGTTAGATTGTCGTAATATTATATCACTTCTTATTATATCTCCGATCAACAGGTTGATCTATGTCGGGGTTGTCTTAATCGAAAGGGACGTCTGTAACAGAACTTCTCGAATTCTATCCAAATGACGGATGTGTTGTATATATGTTTAAAATAAATCATTTTTGTGATTACTTTCGGGTCTTCTGTTCAAGGTCGAATGGTATCATGAAAATTCTATTCTTTTTATGTCGTTTCGTCTGCGTAGTACGACTGCGCTAGGCACCTGTCCTGTAAGGGGTTAGAGGTTTTCTAGTACTTCCTTCTTGACGTGACCTTTGAGGCGAATAGACGTTGCACGTAGCTTGGTAAATTTTGGTGAGAATAATCTTTATCCACGTTTGGTTATTTTGTTGAATATTTGTATTAAGTGGGATTTCCGTATTTACCAATAATATTAATAATGATTTGTGAAAAATCTGATCAGCATGATTGCTGGATGTATAGCTACAAAGCACGTGTTAGGTCGAGCACATGGTCGACATTTTGTTAAGCCCTAAAAGGGTGAGTTAATAAATTTGCGAAAATGTAAATAGTGTATTAATTTGGATTTTAAAACTTTTAGGCTTTTTATCGTTAGTTTTTTTAAGAAGCATTAGCATTAGATGTACTTATTAGTATAGGAAGGAATAGTTGAAAAATTTTGGAGCTTATACCGATGATGGATGGTTTTGGTTTCTTTTGTTGATTTCTTTTCATGACTTCGAGATGGTTGTAACTGGTTATAGTTCGAGGTGAAATATTGCAGAGTCAATCGATTACCCTAGAATATAAGAAGACCGTTCAACGCTCATACCTTTCCACTCCTGGGAGAAGTTCAGCGTTCTTATTTTCATTTGGGGTATTTCAAAATTCAACCGTAAGTCATAACTTGTATAAATTTTGTTTGTATATATATATGTGTATGTATTGTAATTATTTCATAAGTGGACGATTTAAATACCTACCTTGTTTATATTAAAGTCAAGAACTGGCTATCTAGAAAAGAATATAGTCCAGATCTAGGTATTTGTTATTTGCTATAATATTAAATTTTCTTACCCATAACCACTATTTTGAAAAGTCTGTAAACTGCGTGCAATTGCATTTGGTATTATTATTATCGAATTTCACGTATTAATAAATTTTATTCTTTTAGATTTAACTCATTTTCATTCATCACTTGATATTGCTAATGAATAGAAAAAGTAATTGATACTTATAAATTTGAAACATTTCTTTTATTATTGACTTGGTATATATAAATGTTTTATAAATAAACATATTTGTTATAAGCTCCACTCATTGGGTTTTCTTTCTCGTACTATAAATTAATTTAACAGTTTATTAATCTATTGTTCACTTAGGTACCTATACAGATAGTTAGGCAACCAGTACGTCTGTATGTACTGGGAACTCACACTGAGATTGATGGAAGCTAGCCGAGGACTGGTAAGGTGTGATTATTGAGCTGGTTGATTATTATAACGAGGAGCAAAACTCCACGTACCACATCTGAGACCCCCAAACGTCTCATTATATTTTGGCGCCCAACTAAACTAAACAAAAAGCCAGCCGCATCTGTAGTTCTGAGGATTTATAGTTAACCTACTAACTATACAGGTATATGTTTTCCTAATTTTGTTGCGTAAAACTGTTTTTTTAATTGCACATTTTTTTTAAAAACTAGTTTAGAGAGGTTTATTTTCCACTGAATTCTTGCTATTGTTTATGCAAATTACCATACTTTTGCTTCCCATTTTTTAATTTTCTTAAGCTTTAATTGGCCTTAAACTTTCTTTCTGTTAAAAATATTTTACATTTAAGAGTAAACGTAATCAAAATGTTGAAAATAGAGCCAGATAGATTACTTAAAGACGAATTAGAACATGAAATTTCTATTAGAGGCGTAAAACCTCAAGGCACAAGTAAAGATTTGATTAAAACGTTGCGAGAACTAATAAACTTAGAAAATGAAGGTCACAGTTTTAAAACAGAATATGCTTTTAAATCTGAAGAAGAATTAATAATCTGTGAGGATAAATTAAAGGAAATTGAAAGACTTTTAGGAGAACAATTTACTAATGCTATCGCTAGGAAATTGAAATCTAAGTTAGCTCATGTTTTGGGTAGAATTGAAAGAATTGTAACTTCAAATAAGGATGAATCTGAGTCAAAATCAAAAATATTAACATTAGCTTTAAAATATTTGACAGATTTTAAAAGTAAACAAGAATCTTTTGAACAAAAAGTTGGTGACTTGGCTGTACCTTTAGCTTTTCAACAAAGTCTGTTAAATAATAATCAAGGATCTTCAACGCCTATACAAAGCACAAGTAAAGCTCATAATAACAGTGTATCTCAAGTCGCAGATAGTTTTAATAATCTAAATATTGATCAAAATTTAAAAATTAATTCTTGGGGTTTAAAATTTTCGGGTAAATCAGATTGTTTAAGTTTAAATGCTTTCTTTGAAAGAGTCGATGAAATTTGTGAGGCTAGAGGCATATCTAAACAACAACTTTTTAAAAGTTGTGCAGAACTTTTTGACGGAGAAGCTAGAGTATATTATAGAGCAGTTAAACATAAAGCTCATGATTGGGACTCACTTTGTAATCTTTTTAGAGAAGAATTTTTTAGAGATGGTAATAAAAAGATTTGGGAACAAATAAAATCTAGAACACAGGGTAGTACTGAAACTATAGCTATTTACGTAGCATATATGTTAAATTTATTTAGTAGATTATCTGTTCAGGTAGATGAAAGTATTAAATTGGAAATAATTCGTGAAAGAATTAGACCTGAGTATCAAAGTAGATTAGATCTTGTGGATGATATCACTTCTCTCGATCATCTCATAAAATTAGGCAGACGTATTGAGGATACTAATAGAAACATTTCAAATTTTGTTCCTCCCTCTACTAGTGAACATTCCATTGAAGTAGATTTGCAATATCAAGATAAAAATCAAACTAAAAAGAAATTAGATAACATAGAGCTAGAAAAGCAAGTAACTTTTGAAGGTAATGGTAGTAAATATTCAATTTTAAAAGAAAATAAAACAGTTACAAGTCAAAAAGAAGCACGTAGACATAATAGAGAAAATTCTTTAGATAATTTCAGGGGTAGTAAAGAAAATTTTGTAGATAGACATAGAAGTAGTAGAGATAATTCTGTAGATAGATTTAGGAGTAATAGTAGAGAAAAATTTGTAAATAGGGGTGATTTTAATAGGTACGATAGGGATTTATCATTAGAAAATAAGAATAGAAATAAAGATTTTGATAGAGTCAATTACTCTAATAATAGTAGAAGTAGAGAAGAATACTCGAATAGGAATTTAGGAAATGAATTTAGAAATTATAGTAGGGACAGACATGATAATAGAAGTTTAGAAAAAAACGATAGAAGTAATGATAGATATGGAAGGTATAATAGTGGGGAGAGATACAACAGTTACAATGATTCCAGAAATAATAGTAGAGAGAGATTTTATAGAGATTCTTCAAGAAATAGAGATAGATTTGGTTCACGTAATAATAGATTTCATGGCAATAGAGTTAGTAGATTTGATTCATTTCACTCTGGAACAGGTAATAATAACAGGAATGTAAACGTAAGCCCAAAGATAATTTGTAATAAATGTAATGGAGTAAATCACATGGCTAAACATTGTACGATAAAAACTAGAAAGTGTTATACTTGTGGATTAATAGGTTATACACGTAATGACTGTATTAGATGTAGATCTCAGGGAAACGGACACAGAGACCAAATGTAGACCGAGCTTTGGCCTCAAACACATCATCGGTCAATGAAAATATTAGGCACAATAAATTAAGTCCAGAAAAATTTTCTTTTGATTCACATGATTTTCATAACGATAATAAACTTTTTTGCACAAATTTAGAATTACAAAATTTTAATCAATTTAGTAAACCAATTTTAAACTATGTACTTGATCAGGCTAGTGAAGGAGAGTCTCCTTATGTAACAGTTTCTATTTATAACTGGGAAATTAAAGGTTTATTAGATTCTGGAGCAAATAATATATTTATTAATGATAAAAGTTCAATTTTACTACAAAACATTGGAATTAAGTTGCACATTTTAAAAGATATCACTTGTACGGTTGCTAATAATCAAGAATTGAATTGCATTGGTTACATGGAAGTCCCAATTAGTTTAAAAGAAAAAATTCACATTTTTAAAGTTTATGTAATACCACAGTTACGTCATAATTTAGTGTTAGGTACTATATTTTGGATAAAAATGAATTTGATACCAGATTTAAGAAAAGGTGAATGGCATTTTGGCAACGAAGTAAATACAAATTTTCAATTAAGTCATATACAAACCGCTGACGATTTAACTCTTAACCAAAGGGAAATTTTAAATAAGATTGTTGACAATTATTTTGTTTCAATGAAAGATGTCAAAGTAGGATGTACCTCGTTAGTAGAGCATGTTATTAAAACTGATCATCCACCAATTAAATCTAGATATTATCCTGTAAGTCCATTTATACAAAAGAAAATTGATGATGAAATTACAAAAATGTTAGATTTAGGAGTAATTGAAAAAAGTACTAGCGGATGGAGTTCACCAATTTTAATGGTTCCTAAAAAAGATAATACATATCGTTTTTGCGTAGATTTTCGTAAATTAAACTCTGTATCTGAAAAATGGGCATATCCATTGCCAAGAATAAGTTCAATTCTGGATAAATTAGGTAACGCAAAGTATCTTACTACTTTAGACATTCAGAGTGCATATTGGCAAATAAAAATGTCAGAAGACAGCAAAAAATATACTGCTTTCACAATTCCTGGAAGAGGATTGTTTCAATTTACAAAAATGCCTTTCGGGTTATCAAATGCACCTGCAACTTTTCAATTTTTAGTAGATAGATTATTTGGACCTGAACTAGAACCTTATGTTTTTAAATATTTAGATGATATTGTAATTGTAACACCAGATTTTGAATCTCATTTAACAATTTTAGAAGAAGTTTTCAAACGATTAAAAGATGCAAATTTAACTTTAAATAGAGAAAAATGTAAATTTTGTCGCAGTGAACTTAAATATCTTGGGTATGTTGTAAATAGAGATGGACTTCATGTAGATCCTGAAAAAGTTAATGCCATTGTAGATCTTCCTAGACCAAAGACTCCAAAAGAAGTTCGTAGACTTAGCGGTATGGTTTCTTGGTATCGGAAATTTATTCCTAATTTGTCTAGTATAATAGAACCTCTTACTAACTTGACTCGTAAAAACACTAAGTTTGTATGGACACCAGAGTGTGAACAAGCTTTTTCAACAATAAAAGATTCACTTATTAGTGCTCCAATACTTTCTTGTCCAAATTTTAATTATGAATTTATAATACAATGTGATGGTAGTTCACACGGGATAGGGGCCGTGTTAAGTCAATTTTATGATGGTAGAGAACATGTAATTTGTTATTTATCTCGATCATTAACAAAAAATGAACGAAAGTTTACAATTACTGAAATCGAATGCTTGGTAGTACTTTGGAGTATTGAAAAATGGAGATGTTACCTTGAAGGAACACATTTTACTGTTATTACTGACCACCATAGTTTGATATGGCTAAATAATCTAAAAAACCCACAAGGTCGCTTAGGTCGATGGGCATTGCGTTTGCAACAGTTTAATTTTAGTATTATACATAGACCTGGAAAACAACACGTTGTGCCAGATTATTTATCTCGTGCCATTCCAGAAATATCTGAGATTAAATTAGAATCCAAAGATTTAGACCCTTGGTATAAAAAAATGACTCTTCGAGTTCACTCAAATCCTTTAAAATATCCAAATTTTCGAATATCTGAAGATGGAAGTCTGTATAAACATGTTGATAAGAGTTCTTCGGATTTATCTAGCTGGAAATTGGTTTTACCTAAAAGTAAACGTAGCGAAATTTTGAAAACATTTCATGATGATCCTATAAATGGAGGACATTTTGGTATTTATAAAACTTATCATCGTATTTTATCTAAATATTTTTGGCCTGGTATGAAATCAGATATCTCAAGATACATTAATAAGTGTAGAATTTGCTCTGAACATAAACCTGAACAAAAACTTAAAGCAGGAGAGATGGGTAGTAAGCCTATCGTAGATAGATGTTGGCAATATATCGCTACTGATTTAATAGGACCTTTACCTCGTAGTTCTAAAGGACATCAATATATTTTAGTAATTTGTGATTATTTTAGTAAATTTACACTAATGTTTCCTTTACGTAAAGCTATCGCTACCAGTATAGTAAGAATTATGGAAGAGCAAGTTTTTCATTTGTTTGGTGTACCTGAATATCTCAAAACTGATAACGGTGCTCAGTTTACGAGCAAAGAATTTAAAAAGTTAATGAAAGATTATAATGTTAAACTATTATTTAATCCTCTATATCATCCAGAACCAAATTTCACAGAAAGAGCCAATAGGGTAATTAAAACCATGATTTCTAGTTATGTTGGAGAAAATCATAAAAAATGGGACTTACATCTGTCTAAACTAGGTTGTGCTTATAGAACAGCTAAACATGAGGTAACACAAGAATCTCCTTATTTTATAAATTTTGGGTATGAAATGATTACAAATGGTTACGAGTATAAACAAATTAGAGACAAAACTAATTGTATTAATATTGAAGATGATAACGATAATAATTTTAAGGATCCTAAATCCAGACAATCTAAATTAAATGAACTTAGAAAATTTGTAAAAGAAAAGTTAAAAACAGCTCATGTTAAAACTAAACATAATTATAATTTGAGGCATAGGCCTGTTCAATTTAAAGAAGGAGATTATGTGTGGAAAAAAGAGTATACCTTATCAAGTGCTGCTAAAAATTATGCAGCAAAGCTGGGAAAAAAATATACAGGTCCGTTTAAAATCAAAAAGAAGCTTGGTATAAATGTTTATGAACTTGAAGATGACAAAGGCAATGTTAAGGGTAGTTGGCACGTTAAGGATCTAAAACCTGATAAGACGCTTGAGCTTAATGCTAAACCTTGATATTCTGGGGTGAAATCGAAACTGCAAATTTTGTTTTCTATTTGAATTTTTTTTTGTATCTGGAAGGAAATTGGTTGTGACATTCTTTTCGATTTTAGGTAACTGGTGTTGTCAAAAAAAAAAAAAAAATCTTCGATTTTTTTTTACTGGAATAGAGGGGAGTAATGTTACGGTTACTTTTGTCAAGTAGACGTTGTAACATAATTTGTCATTTTGGCTTAAGGAGTATGTGTAAATACAGCATTGTTAGATGTTTAACTATGAAAATTTAATCACTAAATCTATACGTTAACTTTAGGTAGTTCATTGTTTAAAAGGATATCATCATTTAGAATAAAATAAATAAGTAAAAGGTCTTGTGTTAATAATTTCATATATTAATAGTATTTCCATTCACATTTCAATACTTTAGTAATCCTTTTGATTCTTAAATTTGTTTGATAGAGTTGTCACATTTATCGACTGTCGTCCAGCTAACTTGTGTCTAGAAATAAACATTAATTTTAATAAAAATGTTTCGGGTATAATATATAAATAAGTACTTTACCTTAATCAATCAGAGTGTTGTGTGGTACATTATTATTCCTTGTAATTTGCTAGAGTTCTCATACTAGTGTGGTATCTGGAATAAATAGGAACGATAAACAAACCTATAACATAACCATAACTTAAGTAATTCAGTCTATGAAAATGACTAGTTCAAATGTATCACTTACCTTCTGTGCCTTTGTTATTTGCTTGTTAAATTTCATCGTCAATAATTGTTTATAATAATAAATAGAACGAACACAGTAGGTTATAGAAATTGACAGCGTAATCAGCTGATTGTGGCAGAGTTCGATTCAGTCTTAACCGAATACTCGCTCACTGAACAGTACTGTTCGGAGTAGCTCGATGAATGTTTTAACTTAATATATTTTGCTTTAATAAGTATTTCTTCAATTAAATTCATTTTGAAACCATAATAAGGGGATAATTTTATAGTTAGATTGTCGTAATATTATATCACTTCTTATTATATCTCCGATCAACAGGTTGATCTATGTCGGGGTTGTCTTAATCGAAAGGGACGTCTGTAACAGAACTTCTCGAATTCTATCCAAATGACGGATGTGTTGTATATATGTTTAAAATAAATCATTTTTGTGATTACTTTCGGGTCTTCTGTTCAAGGTCGAATGGTATCATGAAAATTCTATTCTTTTTATGTCGTTTCGTCTGCGTAGTACGACTGCGCTAGGCACCTGTCCTGTAAGGGGTTAGAGGTTTTCTAGTACTTCCTTCTTGACGTGACCTTTGAGGCGAATAGACGTTGCACGTAGCTTGGTAAATTTTGGTGAGAATAATCTTTATCCACGTTTGGTTATTTTGTTGAATATTTGTATTAAGTGGGATTTCCGTATTTACCAATAATATTAATAATGATTTGTGAAAAATCTGATCAGCATGATTGCTGGATGTATAGCTACAAAGCACGTGTTAGGTCGAGCACATGGTCGACATTTTGTTAAGCCCTAAAAGGGTGAGTTAATAAATTTGCGAAAATGTAAATAGTGTATTAATTTGGATTTTAAAACTTTTAGGCTTTTTATCGTTAGTTTTTTTAAGAAGCATTAGCATTAGATGTACTTATTAGTATAGGAAGGAATAGTTGAAAAATTTTGGAGCTTATACCGATGATGGATGGTTTTGGTTTCTTTTGTTGATTTCTTTTCATGACTTCGAGATGGTTGTAACTGGTTATAGTTCGAGGTGAAATATTGCAGAGTCAATCGATTACCCTAGAATATAAGAAGACCGTTCAACGCTCATACCTTTCCACTCCTGGGAGAAGTTCAGCGTTCTTATTTTCATTTGGGGTATTTCAAAATTCAACCGTAAGTCATAACTTGTATAAATTTTGTTTGTATATATATATGTGTATGTATTGTAATTATTTCATAAGTGGACGATTTAAATACCTACCTTGTTTATATTAAAGTCAAGAACTGGCTATCTAGAAAAGAATATAGTCCAGATCTAGGTATTTGTTATTTGCTATAATATTAAATTTTCTTACCCATAACCACTATTTTGAAAAGTCTGTAAACTGCGTGCAATTGCATTTGGTATTATTATTATCGAATTTCACGTATTAATAAATTTTATTCTTTTAGATTTAACTCATTTTCATTCATCACTTGATATTGCTAATGAATAGAAAAAGTAATTGATACTTATAAATTTGAAACATTTCTTTTATTATTGACTTGGTATATATAAATGTTTTATAAATAAACATATTTGTTATAAGCTCCACTCATTGGGTTTTCTTTCTCGTACTATAAATTAATTTAACAGTTTATTAATCTATTGTTCACTTAGGTACCTATACAGATAGTTAGGCAACCAGTACGTCTGTATGTACTGGGAACTCACACTGAGATTGATGGAAGCTAGCCGAGGACTGGTAAGGTGTGATTATTGAGCTGGTTGATTATTATAACGAGGAGCAAAACTCCACGTACCACATCTGAGACCCCCAAACGTCTCAAAGCATCTTTTGAAGCGGGACATCATTGATACGTGAAACTGTGACTGTGTTAGCAACCATCCATTTATTCCAGGCAGATTGAACTTATTACCTGCTCGACTGATTTAAGTACGAAGCTTTGCTACAAGATTAGCAAAGGCCTACGGGATTATGTATTCCGTTCGAGTGGAATTTGGTCTAAGCGTTTTTTGTTAAGAAACATAATTCATTCAATTACAAAGCGGCGTCAAAGTGGAATGACTAGCAGCCAGCGGTAAGAAAAGCAGATTTGTAATTTTAAAACCATATTTGATCGTGGTTTTCTTTGTCCTTGATTTCATTTCAGTGGATTATTTGGTAATTCTATATTATGAATTTTAATAAATAAATATATCCCTTGCCAAGTTCTAAGAGTTGTTTACAGGGGTATCGAAAGATTTTCAAATAAATGAATTTTGACTTCTCTGGATATTTTCAATAATTTCAGATACGTTTCCTTACAATTCTCCAACAACCCTAATGTAGAATAGACTCTATAAGGCCATAACACAGGCTTTTAAGATCACTCAAAGGAAGAGTGTGTTAATAGGGAGTGACTCTAACCGATTATTTAAGATTTTGTAGAGACATAAGAGAATTCACCTATAGTCAGTTCATGGTATTCTGAGGTTTGATGTATTGGATCACTTTATCTTCTGTAGACGATACACTTTACACATTTGTTTTGTACCATTACTCATTCCAACATATTTTTTTGAACTTTTGTTTTCAGCAATTTCGAATGACAACCATATTCCAAGCTGTAGATTGTTTAAGGTGTCGCTACCTGGCTCTTTAGCCTTTCTACACCTTGACCTAAAAGAACTACAATTGGTTGTTGCTCAGGATTCACAAACTTTTTACAAAGCTGGTGATTCTCCTGAGAGCTAATTTCGAAGCGCATGTGGTAGAAAGTTCCAAAAAGAAAAATAGAATTAAGGTGGCCATTCCCTAGATAGAGACATCCGATAGGGAAATATTTATTATTTTTGGCCATAACTTTTTTTTTCTTAGTACGCATACTTAAAAATACTATAAAAGTACCTAAGTAGAACCATAACAAGATTATTACTATGAATTTTCACTCAATAATTTCAGTGGTTTGCAAAATAGCTAGATTTAAATTTAAAAATCGTGTTAATCTTCCTATTTAGTAGTTTTAAAAGTAGCTATTTTGCAAACCACTGAAATTATTGAGTGAAATTTCATAGTAATAGTCTTGTTCCCTTCTAATCATCCGATCGTAATAGGGCCGGGCTTAAATCAAAGAGAAAATTATTCCGCATCCGATGGCAAAAAAATTTCTTGCGTCACCCCTTTCCTTCCTGGTAAAAAATGACTTTTTCTATAAATAAAAAACACTGATACACATGTCGCGTTTGCTAGGCGATATGTGGCTAAAATTTCGTTACGGCAGCTTTAATTTGATTTTCGTTTTCCCCACCCCCTCCCCTCCTAACCGAAGCAGTCGACTTGAAATTTGGACACAGTACTTCGGACCCGACTATCTATTGGGGAAAAAGGGCAAGTCGCTAAGTCGCCTTCTTCGCCGCAAAAGACGCGAATACGGCTCTCGGTACGTTCCCGCCGCCGCAGTGAAAAATTCGTATACAAAATCGGACCTTCAAATTGCAATATCTCGAGAACCGTGGACCAATTTCGACGAACCAAAATTCAGTTTGCGCGCATTTACAAGCTCTTTTACAATTTTTTGATCCGAATCAAACTAAGCGAGTTGTGCCGAAAAACTGATATTCCGTATTTTTACATGTAAATTTACCCCTCTCCACCACCCATGAGTCGCCCACACGGATCACCATAAGTTTCGGGAGGTCCGACTTTATAATGTCACAAGAAAAAATCAAAACAATCGTCACTTTGAAACCCAGATCGACTCCACTATTATACTGGTTCTACATCTTGATTTGTCTAAACAACTTATAGTTGTTAAACGGTTTGCTGAAAACGACGAGGCTCCAAATAGGCAATTAGAAAAGATTATTTATTAGTGAGCAGTTAAGTTGGATCAATCGGTGTCCTATAATGTAATCAAATTTCATCCGAACGCTATAAACACTAATAACGTTCTAAGCTAGTTTGGTGTAACCCTTATAAACGTCACTTGATGTAAAGTTACTAATTAGGAGAGTATAAAATGAGATTCAGCTGTTATACTAAATTAACTCCCTCTATTGGTAATTGACTGCTCTGACAGTAATTGCCGATCAGATTGATATTTCATATAATTAGTATTTTCAGGTGTCCTACGTAACATATGGCAATGACAAACAGTCAATCGATAATACACCATTCATCAGGCTTTAATTAGAACATTGCAAACATCACCTTAAAAAAATTAAAAACACGCTATTAAACACAAACTGAAACTGTTAAACAATTCACTAAAAAGAAGAAAATAATGTTAACAAGCTAAAAAAACTACATTTGATATGCTTTTTATCCCTGTTGGGATGATTCAGTACATTTATATACAGATGACTGATTTTTCTTTTTTTTTTCTTTCTGCATTGACTACAATAAAGGCTAACTACATTTTGAAACACAGAAAGGGCATCGATTCTATTTTTATTTAGTAAATGAAAATAAGGAAATGAATTATGATATTTTAAACATAACATTACATTATTTTTTTGCACCTATATCGCACGGAGAATTTATCAATTTGTAATATTTTTTTCAAATAATTCTATGGAATACATTTTCGTAAATAACTCGTTTATTTTAAATTTTTCGAAAAAACTCTATTTCAGATTTTTTATCCAAAAAGGTCCGTGCCTTATACTGGTTATAGAGATCGATCGACAGAATAGTTAACTTTCGATTTTTATTAGGAAACTGTTCGGAATTTGTAGAATTTATTTAAAAAATCAAGTTTTCCAGGATTTGTAGATTCGCTTTTGATTTATCAAATTTCTCACAAACGTCAACTAATAGACCTAATTGAGCCCTACAATTGCCATTTTTGAACATCAAAATCGGACCTTCGATTCGAGAGTTATTAATTTCTTTGAAAATCATACTCGGCCCTAGAAAAAATACTTCCGGTCAACGGATTCGGGCCGCCAGCAATAGGCTTCATTTGTGGCAGTGTACCTTTGATTCCGCCAAGTCTCATCGAAATCGATCAATATTCTGGACAGTTATCGTGCTTCCTAGCCCGATTTCGACAAAACCAGTTTTTTGCAAAAAAAATATCAATTTTCATTTGTTTTTCGACATAGTCTCTGGTATACTTATTTGTAGAGCTTTGCCAGCGGCACCATTTCTTTTTTGAAATATTTCGATCCGACTACCCGTTAGCGAGTTATTCAATTTTTCCCGAGAAACTCCAAACGTCTATATCGGGTACTTCCGGTTTCCGAACGGAGCCGAGCTAACGGCGTTAAGGTTTTCCAAAGACCTCCTATTAAACACCCAAGTCTCATCGAAATCCGAAAACGGATTAGGGGGGGTGGACGTGACAGACAGATAGACCGGCAGACAGACCGACCGACAGACATACCTACAGACAGACCGACTGACCGACGGACGGAATTTTCTTAATTCGCTCTCGAATCGATAGATATGACTTTCATTTCTATCCGACGTTTTTTTTGGATTTCGTTGGTCCACCGGAAAAATGCAAAACCTATACTACATTTTTTTTTTTTCAAAATGTAGTAACAAGCTAACCATTATACTCTTCGCCGATTTACTGCAATTTTCATATAATTGTTGTATATACTATAGGATACTCTTCGCAGTTTTTTTGTAAATAATATTAGTTTTAGACATTTTTAGTTTAATTAAAAACGTTAACTTTTTTATTTATTGATCGATTTTGTTCAAAAATAATAAAAAATAAATAAATAAATAAATAGAGTTCTTCCTCTAGCTAACACTAACTTACTGTCTAAATTTCAATAAAATCGGACTTTTCGTTCTTAAGTTATCGTGCTTACAAAAAACGTGACGAACAGACAGACGGACAGATAGGCGGACAGGCAGAAGGACAAACAGTCGGGCAAACAAACGGACAGACAGACGGACAGACAGACGGACAGACAGACAGACAGACAGACGGACAGGCAGGCCGATGAACAGACAGACGACCGGGCGGACATTTTGAAAGTTGTTTAGAATTCGATCATCAACACAGTGACATGAAAATTTACTGGATTTAGAAATGTGCCGATCGAATGCAATATACTCGTTTTGTATTTGCGAGGAGTATAATAATAATAACAATAAATATGTTAATAAACGTAGAAGCGTGGGGCGCTCATCAGGCGCCCCACGCTCTTACGTTTATTAACATAATTATTGTTATTATTAACATCATTTTCTTCCTTTTAGTGCAGTTTCAGTTTGTGTTTAAAAGCGTGTTTTTTTTTTACTATTGTTCCACTTAGAATAGTGTGTTTGTTCAACAAAATTCCTTCCCTATAATTTCCAAAACCTATTCGCCATTTCGAATTCTTGAATTTCGCCTAAATATTCAGACCATAAATTACAAAACTTATCTGCCACTTTAACGCCACCATTTTGAATTGTTAAGTTTTAATCACATATTTGTTTTCTACTTGTCAAGCCCTTTCCTTTGATACCCATATTATAGTGCAGGCAAATTAACTGATTTAGAAGACAAAATCACTATTAATTGTAGACAGGACTTTTATCATTGGAAATGGTAAAGGGGCTTATCACAAACGTAAAAAAAACGCAAGACCTTGGATAATATAGGGTTAATTTGGGGGGTTGACAGGGGGTGCAAAATATATTATTGCGTTTTCCGGCGAAACTTGACGTTCTTTCAAAAAATACCTTACAGAAGAGTTGTAGAATATAAAAAAATCTACAACTTTCGTAAGGGTCACTTTTTATCATAACCTCAAAATTTCCGAGAAAAATGCGAAAGAACGATTTCTTTTGTTTTTTATTTTTCATTTTCGCAAAAATTATTCAGTTTTGATAAAATTTTATGAAAGCATGCCTATTTATGTCTTAAATAAGCAAACATTCTTTTATATAAAAAAATCAAAAAATTTTTGAGACATTCAGTTTCTTCAGTCAGGATTTTTTTTTCAAGAATAAATTCTGTGGTGAAAAATCATCGACTTTTTCCGGTGCTCATTTTTTTTGTTTCTACATATATTTTTAATACAGTAATAAAACATAATAGTAATAACACGCTCAAAAATTGAAAGAACTCAAAAATTACTTGAATTTTTCGGTAATTGTTGGTAATTTGTTTAAATTTTTAAGAAAATTGAAAAACTGATTACACCATTCAATTGTACATGAAAAAAATAGAAAAGAAACTATCTTTCATTGTTTGACCCGAAACTTAATTTTTTTGCAGTAATGCTATACCCAAGTAAACATTAAATTGGAATAATAAAGCTTCACACAAGTAAGCGAAATAATCATTTTTTGTCTTAGAATCAAAGAGTATGTAATACAAAAGTTGTAGATCAGAGAAAATCTGCAACTTTTGTAGAGGTTACTATTTGACATAACCTCGAAACTTTCGAGAAAAATGCGAAAAATTGTGTTTTTTTAATTTTTATTTTAAATTTCCACCAAAATAACTGAGTCTTGATGAAACTTCTGAAAGTATATCTTTTTATGTCTTAAATAATTACAATAATTGGTTTTATGACAAAATCTAGAAGTTTTCGACATAATCATTTTTTCCGGTCCGAAATACATTTTTATGAAATCAAAAATATACCGTGAAAAATCATCGAACACAGTTCTGCCGGTGTGTCAGAAAAATGTGCTGGGACTGACTGAGTGTGTTTTTTGGCGTCCTCCGGGTACACACTTTATACCTACTGCTCCGAAACAAGACTGACAGTCCCACTACTCCACTCTATACGATCGGAGCAGCTGCTCCGAAACAAAATAAAAAGCTAGAAAGGGAGAGAGGACTCATTCTGATTTCAGTGCCTAAGTTATACGCACAATCGCTTCTCTTGTACTGATTCCTGGGTATTCAACTGGAATATACTTTCTCGTCAAAGCTGTTATTTTTGTGGAAATTTAAAGTTAAAAAATTTAAAAAAACAATTTTTGCATTCTTCTCGGAAGTTATGAGGTTATGTTAAATAGTAACCTCTACAAAAGTAGTATATTTCTTCATGATCTACAACTTTTGTATTGAATACTTTTTGATTCTAAGACAAAAAATTATTATTTTGCTTACCCATGTGAAGCTTTATTATTTCAATTTAATGTTTATAGCATTACTGTAAAAAAATAAGTTTCGGGTCAAACAATGGAAGATAGTTTCTTTTGTATTTTTTTCCGTACAATTAAATGGTATAACCAGTTTTTCAATTTTCCTAAAAATTTAAACAAATTATCAACAATTACTGAAAAATTCATTGTTGCAATTTTACATCAGCCCAGACCATTTCAATAGAGTTGAAAATGCAATAATGTGAAGGCAGACGTAAAATAGTATGATCGTATGCTAAAAAAATTTTTTCAACGGCATGTTCCTTTTTAAAACTTTGCTTTCCAGTCAGTTCTAATAGTCTTTTTGTGGGTTTTTTTCTGGTATTTCCAAGCCTTTCAATTTTTGAGCGTGTTGTTAAATATTATTATTACTAGGGGGACTATTATTTTTTTTATTGGATCAAAAAATACATGTAGAAACAAAAAAACAAGAGCATCGGAAGGATTCTGTACGATGATTTTTCACCACATAATTTGAATTTAATTTGTACTTATTTAAGACATAAAAAGGCATTATTTCACAAAATTTCATCAAAATTGAATTATTTTCGCGAAAATGGAAAACAAAAAAGAAAGAAATCGTTTCTTCGCATGTTTCTCGGTATTTTTGAGGTTATGGTAAAAAGTGATCCTTATGGAAGTTGTAGATTTTTTTATGATCTACATCTTTTTTGTAGGACGTTTTTTAATAGAACGTCAAGTTTCGCCGGAAATCGCAATAATATATTTTGCACCCCCTTTCACCCCCCAAATTAAGCCTATATTACCCCCAGCCTTGCATTTTTGTTACATTCATTACAAGCCCCTTTACCACTTCCAATGACAAAAATCCTATCTACAATTAGTAAACACTCTAAATTTAATTTGCCTGCACTATTAAGGGGGTTGTAAAGAAAATGACAATTCGCCATCTTGGGGCGGCGGCCATTTTGAACATCTTATCATATTGAGTATACTATATTGTATTGTCATCAGAGCTACACACAACTGCCAAGTTTCATGATGATAAAACAATTACAAGTGGGTGAAATTCAGTTGCTTAGATTTTATTAGAATACTTACAATATGCATAGAGTATATAGGCTCCAATACTAGTTAGCTAATAGATAGGTGAGGTTGTTTTTATCAGTCAATGTCAAATATAATCATTTCACACTTATTCATAGAAATTGTCTTGGTTTTGCATGAAACATCTTTATGAATGACTTTATGTCTTTCTGATGAGCTCTAGAATAAGGGCGAAAAACGTTTCAAAGGCTAAGCATTTCCAGGAAACAGAATGATAGATTTCATGAAAATGTAATCCATTGGAATGAAAATTTTTTTAAGACAAGGTAGATAAATAAATTCATTTTAGGTCTTTGTTCTCATTTTTAACTGAATCTTCATAATCGTAGGGGGTTATGTGGATACTAGTTTAATCTGCATGGCCGTAGGGGACTGTGTGGATGCTAGTGTTAGAATGAGAATTGTCAAATAAGAAATTAGAGAAATTCATTTTAGGATTTTAATTTGCTAGCATAACCAGAATTCAGGTTATCGAAAGAATGCAAAGATTTCATTAATATTTCTACACAAAGTTTTTCTTTTATAGATAGTTAATTTTTCTGCTGTTTGCAAAATCCTATAAAGAATGTTTCAATACTTACAATAGTATTATACACTTACATAGACGACCTAATAAAACCGTGTTAATATAAGACTGATGCTATTTCATTACTGTACCGAAATTTTAAATTAATGCTGAAAGCCTATAGTATCAATCGATTTGAACCATTAATAGTGAGGTCACATTGGATCACCCCCCTCTCCTTGCTTGTCACAATTTATCACCCTATTGCAGACCGTGTTCTCCTGTGGCCATGACATCATTTGTAGATGGACCTAATCATGGAAAGTATAATATGCAATCGAGTTTCCATTAATGCAAAACAGAATTCGAAATAAAGCTATTGTGACTGCATATGTGTTGCCTGCATAATGTTGATAATACTATAAACTCGTTTCCGAAACAAATCTGCAGAATTTACTTAATATCTTTGATATCCAATATTCATAGTTTAAATGAAACAGTATAGGTACATACAGTGTGAACCTAAAGAAACGCACAAAATTCATATGTGCCTTTTGTCAAAAAAATCCTCGAACAGGTCGATTTTAGTTTTGTAAATGTTACATTTGGTCACTATACTAAAATTTATGACGTCATTGGTTTTTGAGTTAAGACGTCATCATATATTTTTTTTAATGGAAACAGACATTTTTGTTTACTGTTTTTTGGTGGTATATTCCTTTAGCTGTTTAGTGATATGAAAAAACTTGATATTACCTAAGCCATTCTTTTGGAAAAAAATATTTTTATTGATTGATACCTTACATAATTAATTGTGAGAAAAAATCATCCCCATTGCTCAAATTGCGACCCTCCAACCATTTGGCATTGACCAAGACGGGTGTAGACACTTTGCACGCTGTTGTGAATCATCTCATGGGCAATTCATCTCATCTCCAAGTCAATTCTGTCTTTCAATTCTTCTATGGTATCCCGTCCGTTAAAATACACCCTTGACTTTAAGTAACTCCAAAGAGAAAGTCTAAGGGGATTAAATCCGGTAAACGCGGGGGCCACTCAATCGGACTTCGACGACCTATCCACCTTCCAGTAAAAGTGTCATCTAAAAACTGACGCACTGCTATCCCAGAATGACCTCATTTTGAGATAGCAGTGCGTTAGTGCCCTCGCGTTCACCGGGGCCCCATCTTGGTGAAACCAGACGTTTTCAACAGGAATATCTTCATCTTCATTGTTCGGAAACATAACTGCTAAGGCTGGCACTAACTCAACTCGCAAAAACTGTAAATATCCTGCGGCCGTAAGATTTTCTTCAAAAAAAAGGTCCCAATAAATGATCACCAATCATACCTGCCCACACATTTACTTTGCTTCGTCGCTGTGTATGGGCTTCTTGAGTCCAATAAGGATTTTCGCATGACCAATACCTACAGTTATGCCGATGTACAGTCCCCTTTAAAGAAAATCTAGCTTCATCAGAAAAAACAATGTTCTTTTGGGTTTTCATCGCACAAGGTCATCAACTGTTCACGATGGCTTCCCTCTATAAAACACTTTTGTGTTAGTAGCAAGCATCTCAAGATATTCAAACTATTAGACGATTCCTATAAAACATCTATAACATAATGTGCCTTAAAGTAACTTTTGCGCGAATCTTATAAAATAAATCAATTACTTTCGCGATACTTTTGCAGCTCCTTTGATAAATCTGTTAGGGTAGAGTTGAAAATGCAACCATAGAAACAGAATTGGTTCAATTTACATAAATATAGCCTAGAAATTAATAGCATTAAATCACCTACGAAGCTTTTTATTTATAGTTTATTTATTGCCAAAACCACGTAGTTACTTTTACTAGTTGACTTGCATATTACCTGATACGAATAGTGCAGTGAGTGGAATGTATCTTGTTTCATTATACAGCAGTATAAACTGTGTCTTACTGCCACTATTGTGTTAATACATGTACATATATTTATAATCACTTTTTAAGTTTCTCCATTGTCCTAAATGTGACGTTTCTAGTTTCGTCATTATATAATCTGGCAAGACCTGCACCTTTCTGTCAATGTTGCTAACCAAAATTTTGGGAGAATCGTTTTTCATAAATTTGTATAGGTACTATAATTATAACAAATTTTCTTTAAAAGACAGACTAAATATAAATACACAGCTAACACAGGAAATTAATTTTCTCAAATGTTTTTTATTGTATTGTTAGGCACTACATTTATATACTCAAGTAAACAATTTTATTTTGTAATGGCCTTGTTGCTGCTTCCATATTACAGCAAATACAATGCTATAAAGGGTGTAATTAGTTTCATGGCATTAAAAAAACTGGTGGTAGGGAAGGACAAGACAAACAATAAAACCTTATATAACATGGGGTCTAAGAGCTCTATTACACTAGGCCACCGGTGGCGCCACCAAGCTGAGACACTGGTGGTTTAGTACATCGCGGGGCATTTAAGTAAATATGTCCTATTACACTAGGGTAACTGGTGGCTCCACGGAAAATTGGTGACGTGCTGGTGGACAGCCCTGGCAACCGCTCGGACAACTTGTGGTGGCGTGATTGCATAGCGAGACATGGTTTTATATGTAACATATTACACTTAGACACCAGTGTTGCTCCACCAATATTATTTGCAACTGATATATTGACAGTTTAATTTTAATAATGTCGGATGAAGGTAATAGTGAAAAGAGAATAGTGAAAGTTCGTAAAATGAGGGTACGAAAGTAACTAAAAAAGTTGTTATCATCTGCACAAAGTTTTTTAAACAAAGTATAATAAAGGCCCGAAGTATGCCGACATAGCAGTTAAAAGCGACCGACAAAGGACACGGCCATGTTCTTTGCTTCTTCGCGGCCAAATTATCTTATTACGTGTGCTATACTCTCCCTTGTAATATTTTCAAGTAATAATTTCAGTTTGTGTCCTTACTTCGTAAACAACGTACACACGACGCGACCTACCCGTTCCATTATTTTGTCTGTTGCTTTTGTTCTTTTTTAATTTTGTGTCAGTTGTTACGATTTATTTTATTGACTTATTGTTCAAGTCGTTAGTACTTGGTTACGTAAGACACTACTTCTCGTTCGTGCTTTTTGTGTTACGTTTTGGATTTTGGACCAAATTTTTCTTTTTGTTTTCTTTATTGATAAGGTTAATTCAGTTTAGTGTGGTGTTTTAAAACGCAGATTTTGGACATTATCGGAGATTACACTTATTCAGAGCTCGCGGATATTCACTTGGTCTATGGAGAAAGTGGTGGAAATGCAGCTGGTGCGGAAGAGCTTTAGAACAATTGCAACAACGTATTTTAATGTGCATAGAAACCATAAAAAATAATCCTAATTTACCAAATGTGTTGAACGGAGTGCGTATGTCCTTATTTCGACGTGCCGAAATATGTATACGTAGAGATGGAGGTCATTTCGAACAATTTTTGTGAAAAATTCAAAAGAATTATTCAGTTATTGGATATTACCCATTGGGCATTAAAGGTATGATTATTATTATTAGTAGGTATTCGCTGTCTTGCTTTGATCTGTTTATTATTGTTTCCATTGATTTTCATAGAGACCAAAGACTAGATTTTTAGTTTCGATACCTGATTGGGAAAAATTAAGTGCTCAATTCGTTAAAAAAATCAGATTTTTTCCTAACTTAAAATACACAACTATTTTCTGTTATCGTAACGCGGATGTCTAACTGTTCGTATTCCAATTTCATAAAATAATTACTAAATTTTTAAGGCTTTAACACAATGTTAAAATAATAAAAGCTACAATAACTTTGTTCGAAATTAAAAAACACGTGTAGACAAATCCTATTTAAACCCCTGCGGCCATGCTATGCTTGCGTTGTATAGAAAAGAGAAGGAATTATTTACATTTTCATAATTAGTAGTATAAAAAGTTCGGTGCAAGTAATCCCATCAAAGTACCTCACTTCTTCCGACGGGAACACAAGTCGGGTATTACAGTTTTTTATTATTTCTAATATTCGGAACTATAACATCCATTGACCCTGAAAAACAGTGGTTCTCAAATGTTTCCTACCTTAACATTAAAATGTTAAACCTAGGGCAGTTTTTTTTTCAAAGTGCCCCTAGAGGAAAAAGTCATATAGGTGTTTTGTTTGTCTAGTCGGTCCCTATTACCAGTTTTTTTTAATGGCGTGAAACTAATTACACCCCGTATAATAATTATATAACATACTCTGGAACAACAATTTATTCTTAAAACCAAAATGGTCACAAATAAACCTTTAATATAACTGTTTTGTAAGACGGTAAGAAATAACTATAAATTATTTCCAATGTAATATACATTGATGTAGAACGTAACTAAAATGTCGTTACTTATAAGCTGAAATGTTTTATAACTTCGTCACGGAAACATTTCTAAAATAATTTCTTAACTGCATTATAAGGTATTTTATAATATTACTGTAGAATTGTTTTAACGATAAATTTATAAAATAGTTCAGTTGCAGACAACAAAATTTTCTGAAATTCTAATATAATCAATTAGCAGTTAAAAGCATTAATAAAATAATAATAAAGCGAAATAATCGTAGAACATTTAAATTATAAAACTTTGCTGGTTGGGTTGTCTCATTGCGTTTTTTAAGTATTTATCTTTTTTTTTCAATTATTACATGACTGGCGAGCAAACACTGGTTTTAACGTAAAAATTATTCTAACAAAAAAACGAGACGAAATTAAAGCACCCTGATGTTGGCCGGGTGTTGTCTCCAACTCTAAGGGTTTAGGCGCTAATTGAGATACTGCCTTTATCTTTATAGGTTAAGAACTATTCACATCTCTTGTTATTTTGCACGCTGTGAGAATAATCATAGGAGTGAAGCAATCGTCATTACTCTAATTAACGTTCCCCACCGATGTATTCTACGTTTAAACGAGAAAACCTCGCCGGTCATGTTGAAATACCCACAAGAGATTCTCTACCCAGAGCCCCAGGCCCGAACGAAGATTTACTGCTTTGTGTTTTTGAGATTTATTGCACGTACACTTCTTAAAACTAAGCGTCGCACTGAAAAGGTGAAATTTTTTGGAGAGAATCAAGTTTTATACGGAAAAGGTTTGCAGAATATGTCATTATATCAAGTTAATAGATAATATTAGTGCAAACTTGGAATGATATTATCATT
Source organism: Stenurella melanura (assembly GCA_963583905.1). Taxonomy (NCBI): domain Eukaryota; kingdom Metazoa; phylum Arthropoda; class Insecta; order Coleoptera; family Cerambycidae; genus Stenurella; species Stenurella melanura. Next base: position 205,336,244 of record OY757309.1, read on the forward strand.
TACGTCAAGTGTGTTTAACGAAAATTCATTGTATCTTAAACCTTTCACAGAAAGAGAACTATTAACCCTATTAAATGGAAAATTAAAAAACAAAAAGTCGTCTGGGGCAGATGACATTCCATGTTTTATTTTAAAACGGGTCCTTGATGTAATTATAGCCCCATTAACGCACCTAATTAATAGATCCTTTGAATCTGGCATGTTTCCGCAAAATATAAAGACTGGGAAAGTTACTCCACTGTATAAAAAGAAAGAACCATGTTATTTACAAAATTATAGACCACTTGTCATTCCATTTGGATTTTCAAAAATGTTCGAATATGCGTTTTTAGATCGTCTTTTACCTTTCCTCAATAAATTCCAAATTGTGTCAAATAATCAGCACGGCTTCTGTATAAACAAGTCTACATCATCTGCAATGTTATCATTATATTATCAAATCATAGAGTATGTTGAGGCAGGCGAATGTCCAGCGGTGATCTTTTGCGATCTGAGTAGGGCATTCGACTGTGTCAACCATAAACGACTATTGTGTATTTTAGAAACGTATGGCATAAGAGGCGTCGCACTGAACTGGATATCAACATTCCTACAAGATCGCAAACAGTACCTATGTATCTTTAAAAATTGAAACTGAGAAATCTGTGGATTACATAAACTCTGATTGCTTGGATATAAATATGGGGGTCCCCCAGGGATCAATAATCGGTCCGATCTTATTTGTTTTGTATGTAAACAATATATCCTCAGTCAATAAAAACAATTATTACACAGCCTATGCTGATGACTTTTCTCTTGTTATATCATCAAAAAACACTGAATTATTGAATGTTAAATGTGCAGAGGTGGTTACCAGAATATCAGATTTCTTTAATGGCATCGATTTATTTTTCAACACTGAAAAAACTGACATGCTCAGGATACATAATCGCCAAAAAGAAATAGACGATTTAAATTTCGACGTCAACAGGGTAGCTTTAACAAATACACATGATAGCGTGCGTTTTCTTGGTATTCATTTGGATGAATTTCTCACCTGGAAGTCGCATTGTTTAAGACTTATTTGTAAAATGAATTCGTTGAAATTTCTTTTCATTAATTTGCGGACGGTACTAGAAACACATCAGTTAGTGCAGGTTTACTACGCCCAAGTAGATTCTAGACTTAGGTACGGAATTTGCTTGTGGGGAAATTCTACCGAGGCAACTAATGTATTTATTGCACAAAAAAGAATAATTCGATGCATAACAAACATACCGCAGCGGGAATCATGTAAAGATGTTTTTAAAAAGCTGAATATTTTAACTCTCCCGTGTTTATATATATATACGAAATGTGTATCTACGTCTATAAGAACAAAAGTAGTTTTACCACCAATAAAGATATATATAGTTATAATACGAGGCATGTTGATGAGTTTCATGTGCCGTTCGCCAAACAAAAACTTAGTATAGATGCTCCCAATTGTATAGGACCTAAGATGTTTAACTGCCTGCCACGAACAATTAAAGACAGTGAAAATCTGCATATTTTTAAAAGAAATTTAAAAACATTTTTAATTGACAAATGTTATTATAAAGTGTCTGAATTCTTACACTAATTGACGAATCCCATACAATGTACATTGTCACAGTGGAAAATAAATGCTATTATTATTATTATTACGCTTGACAACTAAATTAATATTTAATATATACCAATGCTTTTTTCTGAAAATGCTTACATTTTATATAATTTAACTATTTTAACAGAAAAAATTTAAATACATTGATAAATAACCGAATAAGCATGACGTCACGTTTTAGAGAATAACTGCAAAATTTTAGAATAAAAAATTATGAAAAAATTTCCTGGTACAAAAAATGCCGTGCTTTATTGGTGTCTAAAATATTATTAACATAGTAGAGGTATGCATATTTTCCAAGATATAATGGGTTTAAAACTGGTATGGCCAAAATTTCCTTAAAAAGTAGGACATTTTTTAATATAACTTAGCAGACCGTCAAAAGCAAAGAGTTTAATAGTAGAGTGCTCGCGTTGATAAAAGTCGCTTAGTTTTCGATCCCGTTGGCACTTTTAGAGTAAAATGTATGACCTTGTCAGATATGTTACTTATGCCCTGTGGATTACGAATCCACTTGTCGTCAAAGAATCGTCATGAATATAAGGGCGCAAATCAAAATTTTCTAATTAACTACACCACGCGATAGAGTCAATCATGAAGCGTATTTTATCCAAAAATCATTAAATTCTCTGTAGAATTTCTATTTTTAAAATAAATAAGGAAACGAACTTTTGCATAGGCTTATATGGCAGTAAAAATCAAAAATCCTCATTTTCTCTGTTCGACTACGGCTGAAAATTAATTATTTTTCGTCTACTTTTCCATTCCCACGACGATATCTCCCAAACTATTATATTTATCAAAAAAATATATTCTTTATAAAATATTTGCCATATATTCCAGATTACAATGGTTTTTAAATCAGATTTTTTGAGAATTTAATAACCAAAATATTTAATAATGTGTAGCGTGATATCAATTTTCGAAGCTTATCAGCGGCATGCGTTCGTTGCAAATTCTCGCTCTCCCACTCTTTAAAACTGTTTCAACACACCCCACTTCGCACCCGCTCTGGCCTACCGTTAGATAGATTGGCGCATAGTAGCTCTCGTGGTTCATAATATTTTGAAATTTATATCTTGAAAATGATTATTACTACGAAATAAATGTAAGTATATTTGTAGAATATTAATTCAGTGTTACATGGACTTACATAAAAATTATGGCCTGCCTAAAATTATTGTGTAATAGATTAACACATTATAAAAACTCCCTATAGTTCACTGTTTGCAAGATAGTTTCAGCTGGTATGTATTTTAAATTTTCTACCATGTAGGTAACTGATGTATATGCTTTTTAGAAGAAATTAAAATGAAAAGTACTACTGATAGCACAAGTTCTGAAAGTGAGATTGAGAAAAATATAATTTAATGTAAAACAGATTCGTAACATATTAGCTTAATTTGTATGAAACCGGGCCCTGTAATCAAAGGTTTTGAGAAATCGTTTGCAACATTTACTGATTGTTTAAAAATCTATGAAAAAATAAGTTACCAAGGAGAAGATGATCTATATCCTAGTATTATGTCATTCAAAAAAACAAACAATTTTGACTGGTTTGGCACCGAAATTTCTATTCTAGTTTTACTAGCCAAAGAAATATAGAACATTTAAGAAGATAAATAGAGAAAGAAATTGAAAAGAGTTCAGATGGATAAAATGCCTGTCCATCAACTTTTTCCTATGTGCATTTTCGTAAAACAATTTTTTTAAATAGAGAAATGTACTTTTGTCTGAAGTACAACAATAAAGCTTTCTCAAGTAATGACCACGGAACCAGAAAGAAAAGTAAGACTACTAGCCCACCAGAATCCCATAATTTTCGAAAAAAAATGTGCTAACGATTTAATACCTATGGAAATTGAATATCATATTTCATGTTTCTAAAGTCGCTATATAAAATGCAGAGGTCTATCTAACAATAAAAATAAAAGTGGAAAACGGACAGACAACGAACGGAGTTCTACTAAAATATGTAAAATTTTTGAGAAACGGTTTTTAAAGCAAAAAGGGTATGGTACGTCGTCAATTTATGATGAGAAGTATCTAGAATGGATAGATATAGGTCTAAAAGAGAGATCAGTAGACTACTTATAAATACATTTACCGGCAAAGGAGTCAAAATTGTTAAATCTACAAAGAGAAACGAAAAATATGTTAATTCAGAAAACGAGGCATGAAACTTTGCATTTTCTATTGTGACTTTAGAAATATTAAACATGATATTTAGTTTCTATAGCATTTAAATCGTTAGCACAAATTCTTTAGAAAATTATGGGATTTTGGTGGGCTAATAGTCTTGTTTTTCTTTCTGTGTTCCTAGTCATTACTTGAGAAAGCTATTTTAATGAAAAGAAAATCATTTTACGCAAGGACACGCCTGAAGTAGTTATTGGACATGCACTCCATCCATCTGAACTGTTTTTAATTTTTTTCTCTTTCTCCATTTTTCTCCTTCAATGTTCCATATTTCTTTTGCTAGTAAAACTAGAACAGCAATTTCGGTGCCAAACCAAACCGCCAAAATTATTTGTTTTTCGAAATCGCATAGTTCTAGAATATACATCATTTTCTCTTTGGTTACTTATTTTTTCACGGAGTTTTAAACAATCAATAAATATTGCAAACGATTTATCAAAACCTTTGTTTACAGGGCCCGGTTTCATACAATTTAAGCATATTTTACGAATCTGTTTTTCTTTAAATTTTATTTTTATCTCAATCGCACTTTCCGAACTTGCGCTATCTGTAGTACTTTCCATTTTCATTTATTCCTCAGTTACCTATATGGTAGAAAATTCTGTTAAAAAAATACATACCAGCTGAAAGTATCTTGCTAACATCGAACTGCCGAGTTTCTTATAACGTGTTAATACATTACACAAAAATTTTATGTAAGGCGAAATAACACTGAATTAATTATTAATTAAACAAATATACCTACTCATATTATTCATTCCATAGTAATCATTTTCAAGATATAAATTTCATTAATATGAACCACGAGAGCTACTATGCGCCAATCTATCTAACGGTAGGCCAGAGCGGGTGCGAAGTGGGGTGTGTTGAAACAGTTTTAAAGAGTGGGAGAGCGAGAATTTGCAACGAACGCATGCCGCTGATAAGCTTCGAAAATTGATATCACGCTACACATTATTAAATATTTTGGTTATTAAATTCTCAAAAAATCTGATTTAAAAACCATTGTAATCTGGAATATATGGCAAATATTTTATAAAGAATATATTTTTTTGATAAATATAATAGTTTGGGAGATATCGTCGTGGGAATGGAAAAGTAGACGAAAAATAATTAATTTTCAGCCCTAGTCGAACAGAGAAAATGAGGATTTTTGATTTTTACTGCCATATAAGCCTATGCAAAAGTTCGTTTCCTTATTTATTTTAAAAATAGAAATTCTACAGAGAATTTAATGATTTTTGGATAAAATACGCTTCATGATTGACCCTATCGCGTGGTGTGGTTAGTTAGAAAATTTTGATTTGTGCCCTTATATTCGTGACGATTTTTTGACGACAAGTGGATTCATAATCTACAGGGCATAAGTAACATATCTGGCAAGGTCATATATTTTACTCTAAAAGTGCCAACGGGGGGAAAGATAGAAATTAATTTGCACTCTACTATAACACATAGAGGAGACAAGCTCCATAAGCGTAATGTATAAGCAGCGGTAGACTGTAGGCTTTTCATCCTTTTCACACAGTTCGTTCTCTCTTTGTCGCACAGTACATGAGGGGAGGTGACGATTGCAATACATTGACAGTATGACAGATGACAATATATGTGTATACCTACCTGGGACTTATGGGTGACTCAGTTTTTCTACAAACTTTACAAGTATAAACTATTGTCACAAAAAATAATTAATTAATATACAAATTAAACGTGATAAACAGATTATATAAACGTTATAAACAGAAGAAAAATTTGAGAAAACACGTGTAATTGTAAATAAAGCAGACCGCTATTCAAAACAAAGATTAAAAATTGACGGTATTTGTGAAAACAAAGCGCGCCGGGTAAGGCTGAGTTGCTTTGTAAAACAGAGTGGAGAGAGAGGGTGCGAGGTCTGCGACAAGGATGAAAAGCCTAGAACCAAATCGCGGCTCCCGGCAAATCCACGGCTTGTCTGCTCTAGTTATTAAACTCTTTGGTCAAAAGTGTCCAATGTACATTATTCAAATTTCAGTGACTGATCTAGAATAGACACATAATTTTTTCAATTTTTTCTGCTCCTCCGTTTCTGAGATATTCGCGGTTAAAGTGAGGGGTCAATACATTTGAATCGTATATTAGTATTTCGTCGATTTCTCCTATCAAACAATTTCTTCAGAACATTTGACAACAATGCTTAGCTTTCCCTAATATCAAATGAAAATGTTTAATATTTACAAATAGGCAACCAAATTATCGCAAATTGTTTGGCATTAATGTTTTCAAATAATAGCAAACAAGAACATTAATACATTTAAATTATTTTGAATATAATTTCGTCCAGATTCATTGTGTCATAGTAATACAAAAATAGTACTGATTTAATCAACTCACCTATACTTCTGAAATGGATCATCCCATTAATTTCTACAAGTTCCATTCCATTCCACCTCATTTTAAATTTTTTATTAAGTAGGTACTCAACCAACGCATAGAGTTTTACGTTTTATTTACTTATTTAGAATAATTGTAGGCACTTAAAAATCACTACACTACCGAAATACGGAGGGCATTAAATAAATATTTCTATATTTAGTTGAATAATAAACCCAAAACATTAAAACTGACTGAAATTGTTTTGAAGTCGGGAGGGGATACAATGCATTTTCTAGTGTAACTTGATTTCATTGGTCCCTTTGCGTGGAGCGAGTTGTTTACTAGACAAACACGATTGTCGGAACGGAAACAGGGTTGCATTCAGGGTGTTTCTGCATGCAAAAATATTTGTAGTAATTTAATTTAACTTATTTGCCTTTGGAATCTGAAGTGAAATAACTAAACATGAATGAATTATATGATTACCTATCTAAATATTAAATAATATACTCGTAATATTGCAATGTTGTAATTTTTATTTATTATCCTGTTCCACCGCATTAATAAAACTGTAACTGTTATATGTTATAGGTATAGTTTAAATACATATGATATCAAAATATGGTAATAGTGTCAAGTAGTCACCCTTCAGGCCATTGAAAAAATGTATTAAATTTTTATTAATGTATAAAATCATTGTAGAAGAGTAATATTTTTTAAAATAAACTGTCCTAACAGTAATATTATTAATTGGGAAGAAAACTATATTAGTTTTTGATTTTCACTTTATTTCTTGTCAACATGACAATTGTTTCGCCACACAGTGGCTTCTTCAGATATTGAGTACTGGAATACTAATTTTACAATGCACAAACTATATGGTTTTATACAATTTTGATGTAATCCTAATCTTAATTGCTAAGCGGAAAAGTACAATATAATTTTAATTACTAAATGGAAAGGTACATATTATATTTCTAGGAAATTTATTGAATCTAATTTTAATAGTCTAAGTAAATAAATTTAGTAAGGGAGATGAGTTTGTTTCAATTTGGTCATTTAATAAAATATCAGACGACTTTAGTTTATTTATTTCTAGAGATTCTAGTAAGTCGAGTTTTAACCCTTTTTTCTCGGTGTGTAAAATTTCAAACTCTTCGTTGAACACGTGACCTACTTCTATTAGGTGGTTAGCATAAGTTGAGTCTGTTTTATTACTGATGTAACTTCTTTTATGTTCTGACAACCGTTTACCAAAATTTCTTCCTGTCTGTCCAATATATACCTTAGGACAAGCACCACAAGTCAACTTATAGACGCCTGATTTATTTTCTGATGAAATTTTGTCTTTTGCATTTTTTAAATGTTTTCCTATTGTGTTATTAGTTTTGAAAGCTACATTAATATTACGTTTTTTTTTAAAAAGAGGAAGTTTTTTCTGTTGGGTTGCCAATGTAAGTGAGAACTTTGAAACTATTATTTTGATCTTTTATTGTTGGATATACTTCTTTAACGGCTTTATTGAAAGATTTTTTCATAATGATATTGTCTATTACTTCTGGGTTGTAACCATTGTTGAATGCAATTTGTTTTATTATTTGTAGTTCTTTGATGTAATTTTCCTCTGATAAGGGGACAGTCAAAAGCCTGTGTATCATGCTGTTGTATGCTGCTATTTTGTGTTGGCGAGGATGTGCTGAGGTGTTGTGTATTGTTATGTCAGTGTGGGATGGTTTATGAAAAATTGAAAAATCATGTTTTTTATTGAGTCTTGTAATAGTCAAATCTAGAAAGTCTAGATTTGACTATTACAAGACTCAATAAAAAACATGATTTTTCAATTTTTCATAAACCATCCCACACTGACATAACAATACACAACACCTCAGCACATCCTCGCCAACACAAAATAGCAGCATACAACAGCATGATACACAGGCTTTTGACTGTCCCTTTATCAGAGGAAAATTACATCAAAGAACTACAAATAATAAAACAAATTGCATTCAACAATGGTTACAACCCAGAAGTAATAGACAATATCATTATGAAAAAATCTTTCAATAAAGCCGTTAAAGAAGTATATCCAACAATAAAAGATCAAAATAATAGTTTCAAAGTTCTCACTTACATTGGCAACCCAACAGAAAAAACTTCCTCTTTTTTAAAAAAACGTAATATTAATGTAGCTTTCAAAACTAATAACACAATAGGAAAACATTTAAAAAATGCAAAAGACAAAATTTCATCAGAAAATAAATCAGGCGTCTATAAGTTGACTTGTGGTGCTTGTCCTAAGGTATATATTGGACAGACAGGAAGAAATTTTGGTAAACGGTTGTCAGAACATAAAAGAAGTTACATCAGTAATAAAACAGACTCAACTTATGCTAACCACCTAATAGAAGTAGGTCACGTGTTCAACGAAGAGTTTAAAATTTTACACACCGAGAAAAAAGGGTTAAAACTCGACTTACTAGAATCTCTAGAAATAAATAAACTAAAGTCGTCTGATATTTTATTAAATGACCAAATTGAAACAAACTCATCTCCCTTACTAAATTTATTTACTTAGACTATTAAAATTAGATTCAATAAATTTCCTAGAAATATAATATGTACCTTTCCATTTAGTAATTAAAATTATATTGTACTTTTCCGCTTAGCAATTAAGATTAGGATTACATCAAAATTGTATAAAACCATATAGTTTGTGCATTGTAAAATTAGTATTCCAGTACTCAATATCTGAAGAAGCCACTGTGTGGCGAAACAATTGTCATGTTGACAAGAAATAAAGTGAAAATCAAAAACTAATATAGTTTTCTTCCCAATTGTTATCATGGATTTTCATCAAGTAACGGCCCAATCTGTTCAATATAGTAATATTATTTGTGCCAAATTACAAAGCGATCTGTCAAATAGGAAGTGAGAAAAGAACATTTAGGGGTAAATTATTTTTTTCCACCCCATGCAGAGTCCACGAGCTTAAAACTTTATACACAAGACAGTCAGCATACGAGACATCTTATGGATATCATTTTAGATCGGTAGGTGCGGGGGCACTTTTTACATTGCTACCCGCTCATACTCTTTTATGCCATTTTTCTGCGAACCATTCCTCTCATTCTCAGCGTCAATTGGATAAATAGTTAAAAATGAAATAAAGCAATTTGATTCAATTTTTTCTCCGTATTGTCACTCCATGTTTCTTGACAAAATGTGTTAATATGAAGGTCGAATTTCAGTAAGTGTAGAAAATATTTCTTCACTAAGGTTATGTTGGCAAGCCTTTATCTTTCAAAACAGATACCAAATGTATCGACAAGAAAGAAAGACAGAGTATGGAAGTATCTTTTTTATTTGAAAGAGGCCACTGATATTTCGTTTTTTCTTGTCAATGAATTATTTTAAATTTCATCCTGAATGTGTCTTTTCCACCCTTGGGATTTATAGAAGAGTTGAGTTTATCTACTACCAGATATTCTATGGGGCGGTGAACATTGTTTCCATAATAAATAGACATAATTGGCATTATTGGTCGAACAATTCAATATAATGGATATTCAGTAGAACCATATTTATACGACAAATTAACTAACGATGATATTTCAATTTTCTGCGTCAGGAGCTTACAGCTTTATTATAGTAGGAGAGCTACCTGAGTAACGTACTCAGCACAAGACTAAGACCTGTCAGGCATGCCGCGGTTGCGTCATCATCCCCTAAATGTTTGAAAAATGTAAAAAAAAATAGTAAAATAATTGTGCTTCTACAATGCTACAAGTTTAATATCTTTCAATGTACATATGTATATGTAAAAACATAATGGCAGGCGATTTGAAGGGTTGCAAGTACGTGGCAGGCGATGGTAAAGTTGTCATGGGGATGGCAATTTTTAAAATGTTTCTACAAGGCTGTAATGTTGAGGGAATATTCTGTAAACTTTTTTTTAGGAATGTATGTTAATAGTCAGGCGATTTTGGCGGTTGCATGTGCCCGGCAGGTGAGTGTATTACTCAAGACTGAAATTACGGAAATCACAATGAAAAAAGAAAAACTAGTCGGAAAGCTTATTGTCAGAAAGCCTACCCTGATAACACCAAACGTCCCCAGGACGTTCACTTAGGTCCTCGTTTGGTCTGAACGTCCCGGGTTTACATGGTACGTCCCAAGGACGTCCGTTTGCTATCGTCCCTAAAACGTTCTGAATAAAACGTTTTGAGGACATCCTGCTAGAGTCTAGTCAAGACAAACCTAGACACATTTGTGAAATAACCTCTAGGAGTGATGTTTTTTTGAGCAGATGAGGATATGATTAAAAAAGGAAATTAAAAACTGTAAAAATGAAATTACAATCCTTAAAAAGTTTTACTAACAAAATTTCTTTTGATAACAAAATATTTTCATATTTCATGGTCCATTTAAATTCTGTCAATTTGATTTTTCTGATTTCAGAAATCTTATATTCGTTTCAACTATTTTTTTCATGAGTTTCGGTTATATTACAGCCATTGTCACCGCAATATTTAAGCAGAGCTTATGTAATGTTACTCAGTTGCTGACTGCTGTCAAACTGGGAAATTCAATTTGGCAGGCATTGCATCATTTTTACAAAGAATTTATATAAATTCTTTGCATTTTTATTTCTTCCGCACACTGGCACTAGTCACTTTTAACGGCTACAAAAGAAAGTACCAAAAACAGGTAAGTCTATTTAATTGGTTTATTAATATATAAGTATTTAGGTCGATATTTTATTCTAGGTAAATTTGGTGCGGCTTATTTGTAGGTTATAATAAATATACTACCACCCACCTTATTTAGCTCTGTTAAAATTCTATGGGAGATCACCTGTGAACCTGAGTATGTAGTTTTTAGTTGTTTATCATGGAGCAAACTTATTCACTTAAAAGAAGATTGTTGGTTAAACATTATAAATACAATACTTCCCTTCGGTATGCGAGGGAACTAAAAATTGAAAAGAAGTACCTACTCATGCAGTGTGTTAAACGAAGTGTTATATATGGTTCGACATCTCTGATGAACAAGTGGAGGTGATGAAACTTTTAATAGGTAAGGTTTGATACATCGAGTAATAAAAACATTTGCCAGAAAACATCAACAAACTTGTAAAGTATATTTATGGATTTCAGTAAATTAATATAAGGAAAAAACTAATAAAGGTGCTTTTTGAGGAAAATTTATAAATTTGTAACTTATATGCCCTATTTGTTATATTTTTCTGAAATTATGCTGTACGTACGTACAAAAACTTTTATACATCATCAATGTTCAACCTAATAAACCTGCTTCTAACTGTAAATCCTAATGCATCTTAACCCACAGCCATTTTCTTTACTTGAATTCTGTAATAATATTGGCAAAGAATATAACGTTAAACTTATAATAATGTTATTAATCTGCATTAGTCACAACATATATTTCTGCTTCTCTCGGTCTTTGGTATTATTTGTAGAATCGATCATTCATATAAAGAGGTGTTCTTAAAATTTTTAAATGAACAAGGGAACCTTTCAAATGCAAAAGTCAGTTAAACAAAAAAATGTTCACATTTAAACTGTGATTTTTTTTTTAAATAGGACACCAAGAAAATTATAACAATTTATTTTAAATATAAGCTTGCCATCAAGTGGCATATATTAGTCTTAATGTTTTTTGTCAAGATTTCATCTGAAATGTTAATTTTTCTTTTATTTGCACAGGGGCTGCTGCAGTCGCTATAACGCTTCAAAGTCTTGGAAGGACACCGAAATGGCTATTACATCGTGATGGAAGAGGGCAAAAGAAAGAACAGAGAGGGTGTCAAAAAAGAGAGAATATTAGAAAATAATATAAACTAGGATAATTATAAAAAGACGAAGTTTGCAAAACGTTAAGAGAAGGTGAGATATACATTTATCTTACGTTTTATTGCATACTTGGCTTATTTCTTATAATATTCAATATGACTTAATGTATATATAACTATATTATACTGTACTAGGTATTATAATATATAACTTTTAAATCCCATAAAAATTGTATTTTTGACACTTGACACTTGAATTTGTAGAGTAAGAAGTTAATTTAAAAAAAATACAAATGCCATAACTTATTTTTCAATAGCACAATAGAAATAAAATGTTAGCATAAATTTGTCATTTGGTGTTGATAAATAAAAGTACTAAGTATTAAAATCAATCTAATTGAATAATTTTTCTACATGGTAATTATATATTGTCATTTTTTTTTATCTTTTTATTTGGCTTTTCTAACCACATTTATTCCCTTCGAAATAGAATCCAATCACTGGATTCTATTTCGAAAGAAATGCATGTGGTTATAGAAAACCCAAAAAGGAACATAAATACCCTCTGCTGTGAATACACCTTAAAAGTGGTGGAGGGGGAGGTACCTATATGTTTTGCATAGTATGTCCCAACAACGTTTTCAGGACGTCCTTTCTAGACCTACATTCGTCCCACATAAGTCCTGGGTGGGACGTCCTCGGGACACCCCGTTTTGCTGACACGGAACGTCCCTCAAACGTCGGTACGTCTTACGTCGGTAGAGTACGTCCTCGGGACGTTTTCATGTCCTGTGAGTACGTTCTTGGGACGTTTTCGGGACGTCCATGTGCTATTAGGGTAAGAAAGAAGGAAACTTTGCCTGGATTTATTTGTTTTGTTACGGTTACATTTATTACCATTTTCATTTAGTGTTTATTTAATTATTTATGTTTCAATTTCAGAAAATGTATTTTTTTGTTACAATATGTTTCAAAAATTAGTTATAGATTAGGAAGTTAAAAGGCTAATTTTAGCTCATATTTTTTTAATGGGCCCTAACACTATTCAAGGGCGTATACAAAGGGCGGTCAGGGGGTTATGGTCATGAAGAAATCAGAAACTTGGTTATTTAAAGTAGTCAGATGGAAACTGGTTGAGTTCAAATCACTATCTATTAACAAATCAACTCCAAAATCATTTGAATAAAAATTTTATATTGTGGTAATTAGCTGCTTGACACAACTTGACATACTATTATTAACATAATTTATTTTGATATTATAATTATTTTATACGAGTTTTAAGGAAATTTTGATTTGACTTCGTTTCTATTTGCCATACTGTGCATATCCCTCTACTACCTTCGTTAGACAAAGTCAGATTGTGTAAGCTCTTAAACAGGGAGTCACAAAAATTATTAATAATAATTTTCTAATGCAGCAATTTTTCTACTGCAAAATTCGAATTTTTAAAACAAAAATTCAAGAATTTGCAGACAAGGAAATGTTTGTTAACTGTAATCTCAAAGACAAAATCTCTAAATAAATTTTGATTTCCAGCTTATTAGTCAGCGAATTTCTCTGCATAAGTGAAATCCTCTCTGATAGTAAGTTCTGGAACACCATGTATTTTATTTATTTTTATTTTTTTTGCAGATAATAAACTAAGGTATATTTTGAAATTTATTAAAAGTACGTTTATATCAAATATATATACTGCAATTAGAAGGTATTTTCTGTATGATCCTCTCCAAGAAGTAAGGCTTATGCGCGCCTGACACTGTATTATCATTATTGCAGATTTTGACGAGGTTGTTGTCTGATCTATCACTTGAAAGGAGCAGTGGGTCACGGAATGTCATGTCGTAGTCTGTTAAAAAGAAGAGGAGCGATTCAAGTTAAACGAAAAGTGCGTCTCAGGTTTTATAATCGTGCTAAAGAGAAAAAATTATTCGTACACTCGTCATCGAATCTAAGACAATTTTATCGTTTTCATTTCTCTATGTTGGCAAAACATAATACGGCAAATATGATTTGTCTAGTTTTATAGCAACAAAAAACCAACATTTTTTTAGTTCTTAACAGTAAACTATTTAAAAATACGACTTATTACAAACGAAGCAAATTATGAATAAACTATTGCATCCTGAACCAAAAATCATATTAGTCTTTGGTAATTTCATTGGCACAGAACACCGCTCGGTTACTTTACGCCACATTTTGAAATGAGCAAATGAGCATGTAAATGTAGTAAAATATTTCTAAATCACTCATTTCGTTCTCTCGCGCCACCTTTAGGTTGGTAGCGGACTCTCGTAAGGTTTCTGGCTTTGTTCCCTACTAAGATATTTATTGAGATAGAAAGAGAGACCTGCTAATATTTTAGACGACGCGTCCTATAGTGCCCTCGTTATTACGTTTGCAAAGTAAAATTGTAGGAGGAAACAGGATTTCTGTTGATTATTAGTAAATACATTTACCTTGACTTCGTTTAACATCTCGGGCAGCATAATTTGTAGGTAAAGAAATCGTTTCATGACTTCCTAAAAAATATATAAAAGTTATCTGTGCCTATATTTATCTGAAAATATCACAGATAGGTATCCCTCCCTACTAGGTTTAAGACATAACGACATAAGGTGTTGATTTGTAAATCATCAAGGGCGTGAACGATATTTGTTGAAGGTAGATATATACAGATTCAGAAAGTATTCGTTTTGGTATGGCAATAATTGGCAATAAGTGGAAGCGAGAGCGAAGCAACTAGGCTATTCTTTTGTATCGTTTGTAGGTATAACACATCGTACAAAGCGCCACCTGCTATCTCCACCACATGTGTGTGGAGTGTGTGGACATCCCTAGAGTTTAAATTTGTTTCCGTCTTACACACGTCAGTTCTCGTTTTGCCCTATACGATAGAAAAGAATAACCTAGTTGCTTCGCTCTCGCTTGCTCTTATTGCCAAATATTACCATGCCAAAACGAACACTTTCTGAATCTGTATAACCTATAGTAGGTACCTATGGAAAACAGTGGCGGAGCTATGGCATAGCACGGTTTAGACCAGTGACTTTAATTTATAAGTGTTGTTGCTCTTGTCACGCCGATTTTTTTTGTAAAAATATTAAAAAATTAGCCATATTACGGGAAAAATACTCTTGATGTATTTCACCCGCCCTAAATTTGTTATTGCAAAATTCATAATTATTTATAAGCCTCTTTCTTCATAACTTCCGTTCTAATCGTTCGATTTGAACTTTCCAAAGCTCATATTATTCCGGAATACATGTACTTTTAAAAAAAAAAGGTTCAATTATGCGTCAATAATAAATACTATTTATAAATACATTTGTAATAATGTTACATTTATATTACATAGTAGCATATTTCGAAAATGTTCTCGACTGTTTTCCGCTAAATAAGTATTTTTAGGATCAAAATAAATAATTTAACTTTTATCAGTGGGGCAAAAATTCAATCATTTTTAATATATTGTTTAAAACTACAAATTGTTTCTTCTACTTTGTAGAACCTACATAAAAGGCCACTGAAAAAGGTGGAAAGAAGACATGTAAATTCTCGCCTTAGCACAGTGGGACGAAATGAACCATTTTTTGGTCAAAATTCTGAAACTTATGAAACTCGTCTAGAGTCAGCTGGTGATTGCAGAAAAAAATAATTTAAAATATGCGCCATCGAAAAATTGCGGGGTAGTTCCAGGGGATGAAATTCGAAATTATCGAGTAAAATTCTGAAAAAAATATTCACAGATAATTCAACCTATACCAATTAATATAAAAATAGCCAAAAAATTGCCTATATAAAATAGGGTGGTTTTAAGGGGTGCAACAGTGGGACAGAATGCCTTAAAACTTATTAAAAAATTACTAAATAGCTTTAAATGCGTAATTTGTTACTAGTGGTGGCTTATTTTGGAATACAAAAAAAAAGAAAATATACATTTTAGTTGTTTATTTCTTACAATAAAGAAGCGCACAAACTGCTATAGGTTGCAAGAACTAGTTCCTCAGAGCCAAAGTTTTTACAAAGTTCTGCGGTCTTTTTAGGACCCGATCATCATATCGTCTGAAAGTGTGAAGCCGATCGGAACTCTGGACGTCCCTGGGCGTTAAAATGAAAAAAACATCGCATTTTATCCAGTTTATTCCATTTTGTACATTATGTACGTACTCAAATGACCCAAAACTTCAGATTCGTTGGAATTTTAATTGCGAAGGTTTTTGGTGTTTAGTTTGTCTCAATATGACCTCTATGACCGGAGATATTCACCTTTTTACCTAAAAAACGCTTTTCAAAAAACAAAATTGTTCATAAAAAAAAACTTTGGTACTTCAAAACTCAGATATATACTCCTGGTGATACCCCAGAAGGTACGAAATCATAATATTGCTGTTACAAAACTATACACATCAATGTCTTTTGTTACTCCACTATGTAGGTTCGACATTGAATTCATAAATATTTTCCTTTAAAATGGATAGGTAGATAGCTATAGCCCCGCAGGGCCGTTCCTAAATGTTTGATCGCCTGTGTGTATGACCAAAATTAGCGCCCCCTAGGACCTTGTCAAGTGTTAAAAAAATTATTTATTATATACATATGCTGTTACATGTTACATAATGAATCGCAAATCACCACCGATGATCGAGATAATACACCAGCCTTCCGTGCCGTATAGGATGACAATGACGACATCATGCTTAAGCCTCACTTACACTTTTGGCTTAATAGACCGAATTCCCATGACAAAAAAAACAAAACAAAAAAAAATTTAATTGTTATTTTTTATAAATTTTTTAATTTGGCTAAAAAAATGATTCTTCTTTTCAAAACACCTGCTTGAGATTTTCGCAATTTGTGGTAAATAATGAACCATTTCTGAAAAGATTTGTCTGTCTGGCAACTTTTGTTAATTAACTTCTGACAGAACATTTGTTATAAAGTATTTTTTTTTATGAAAGTGCGCATCATAACACCTTGATTTTTCTTTTAAAATGAAGTTTAAGATCTCTCCTATCTATTACAACTTGTCTGGCTGACAATTTTTGTTAATTAATTTGTCAGACTAAATTTTGAATGTTTTTCACTATTAGAGGGAGAGCTGGCTGCAAAAAACCTGGCCGACCGGGCAACAGAATGAAATGTTTTTTAAATGTTAGTACCATAAGAAAAATCATTGTGTGCCAGGGCAGAATTTGTTCACAAGTCTTGTATGTGCTGTCTTCATATCTAGTAACAGCTTAAAACTAGAACCAAATTAAAGTTTAAACATTTTTATATTAGAGAAAACGTGTGTGCCACGTCTGTACCTGTTCGAACTACCTGACACAAAACTTTCTGATGCCTTGGCACAAATTTTTTTATATTATTATTATTATTATTATTTTTGGTTCATTACTGTACCTATCAAGTAGCAGTTTCAAACGACAACCAAATTAAAGTTTAAACATTTAATAATTGCAAAAAATTAGTTTTCATTTATTTTATTCCTTCTGATGTTATAGTAGAGGGAGCGGTCGCCCTGTTCGGTGTACTCTGATTCACCCATATCTCCGAGACAAGTCCCTGAGATAAACGGGCAACCGAAGAACCCCTGTAGAGGAGCGAATTCCAGACTCTATCGTGTCGTTTTTTTTTTCTGGCGTAGAACCAGGTCAAACATGGTAGGTTTTGTTAAGCATGTCACTGGGCATATGAAATCGCATTTCACGACATTTTTTCGTGGTCTGGACCTTTTTAAATTAAAAAAAAGGGAAAATATTGTATTTTAGATAAAATGTGTTTTTTTTTGTTTCCACCGTCATATCTTCAAAACTAATGTTGCTATCGACGTTGTTTTTTTTTTTCAATTAAAGTACACACAATAGCGCTTTTAACTGTACTAATGGTTTTTACACACTTCGCATTTTCATTTCCTTAAAAATTAGGAAATCTAGATATTTGAATTTTACGTATTACAATTTTCACCAATCGATAAACTTTTTTATTTTTAAAAATTTTTATACACGTACAGTGAAGCAAATGTAGCCCAAACATTAGAAAAGTTTTTGATATAATTGTTTTTTTTCCAATGTGTATCGTTTGGCAACAGCGATTTTTTTTAAAGCGCGCTAAATTAGTCATATGTATTATTGCGGCTCACAATCTAGGTACGTACACTGCGTATAGAAGATAGGATAAGATGCGTCTAACTAACATACTATTAACATGTATTGATCCCTCACCTTAACCGCGAATATCTCAAAAACGGAAGAACGGAAAAAATTGAAAAAATTATGAATATTGTAAATCATTCACTGAAATTTGAATAATGTACATTGGACAGTTTTGAAGTGCTGCTAAGTTATATTGAAAAATGTCCTACTTTTTAAGGAAAATTTGACAATACCAGTTTTAAATCCATTAGGTATATATTTGAAAATATACCTACTATATAAATAATATTTTAGATGCCGATAAGGCATGGTATTTTTTGTACGAGGAAATTTTTTCATAATTTTTTATTCTAAGATTTTGCAGCTATTCTAAAAAAGGTGACAACATGTTTATTCGGCTATTTATCAAGGTATTTACAAAAATTTTGATAAAATAGTTAATTACCTATATAAAATGTAATTATATAAAATGTAATTTTCAGAAAAAAGAATTGGTATATATCAAATATTAATTTAGTTATCAAGTGCAATAGATAATATTATTGCCCGCGTTCTGCAATATTATCTATTGCACTTGCTTTTTTCTGAAAATGCTTACATTTTATATAATTCACCATTTTATTAAAAATCTTTTAAATACCTTGATAAATAGCCGAATAAAGATGAGGTCACGTTTTTGACAATAACTGCCAAATTATAGAATAAAAAATTATGAAAGAATTTCTTCGTACAAAAAATGCCGTGCTTTATCGGTATCTAAAATATTATTCATATAGTAGGTATATTTTTCAAGATATAATGAAGTTAAAACCGGTATGGTCAAAATTTCCTTAAAAAGTAGGGCATTTTTCAATATAACTTAGCAGAACCTCAAAACCGTCCAATGTACATTATTCAAACTTCAGTGAATAATTTACAATAGACACATAATGAACACATATTTTTTCAAATTTTTTCTGGTCCGCCATTTTTGAGATATTCGCGGTTAAAATGAGGGGTCAATACATTTGAATCGTATATTAGTAGTTTGCGGGATTTAGAGTATACGTATAAGATTTCATTAATATTTCTACACAAAGTTTTTCTTTTAGTTATAGATAGTTATTTTTTCTGCTGTTTGCAAAATCCTATAAAGAATGTTTCAATACAATTATAAGCAAACAAATAATAATTCATTTTTAAAACATACATAGAGTATATAGGCTCCAATACTAGTTAGCTAATAGATAGGTGAGGTTGTTTTTATCAGTCAATTTCAAATATAATCATTTCACACTTATTCATAGAAATTGTCTTGGTTTTGCATGAAACATCTTTATGAATGGCTTTATGTCTTTCTGATGAGCTCCAGAATAAGGGCGAAAAACGTTTCAAAGGCTAAGCATTTCCAGGAAACAGAATGATAGATTTCATGAAAATGTAATCCATTGGAATGAACAATTTTTTAAGACAAGGTAGATAAATAAATTCATTTTAGGTCTTTGTTCTCATTTTTAACTGAATCTTCATAATCGTAGGGGGTTATGTGGATACTAGTTTAATCTGCATGGCCGTAGGGGACTGTGTGGATGCTAGTGTTAGAATGAGAATTGTCAAATAAGAAATTAGACAAATTCATTTTAGGATTTTAATTTGCTAGCATAACCAGAATTCAGGTTATCGAAAGAATGCAAAGATTTCATTAATATTTCTACACAAAGTTTTTCTTTTAGTTATAGATAGTTATTTTTTCTGGTGTTTGCAAAATCCTATAAAGAATGTTTCAATACGTATAAACACTTTTAAATAAATGCGATGCTGTAGAATATTCGCAATTTAGTTTTCTAAAATAATGGAGTGCATTATTTGTAAGAAAATTGCGCGGGATGATGACAAATCTGGGGTACCAAGACCTAAGATACAAGGTTTGTTGTCACTAATATCTAGTGCTGAAAAAAAGACGACATCGCGGAAATATTGTGTCAGAAAAGATAATATTTTAAATGGCGAAATTTAATTAAAATATCATATAGACTGTCGTATAGGTAGACAAGTTTTGAAAACATGAACGTTTTTTGCAATTATACAGTGCCGTCGCGCCGCGCCGATTTGCAACAGATGCTGCACAGTACTTAATCGAATACGAAATATTAATAAAAGATGGAGAATTTAAATTAACAGAAAAAGTAGTTTCACTACATAAACGTCATTCAGAAATGACCAAAAATCTATTTAGCGAACAGGAAGATACTAGGCCGGTTTTGCATGCAATGTACGAAACTAAATTAAAAAATCTGCGTTTGATGTTCTTAAAGAATATTGTTGTTTTTCAAAAATTATCGGAACTGCCATTGCTGCCTAAAGACGAAGCTTTAAAAATCTTTACAAAATTGATTCTAGTACTGTACAAAAACAAAATTAACAAATTAAATATTAAAAGACCTACAGATCAAATTAGCAACAACAACAAACGGAGCTTCCTTCAACTGAAGGCACCTTTTACCACCCCTTCTTAAGGTAAACATATGTATTTAAATAATATTATTCCTATCTAATCCATTTAGTTATCTATTGCAGGTTTAGGTATCCACTTAGAATATCGTACAGAAGCAATATGCCAACTACACTTATAAATGCACATGGTTCAGGACGGAATTTAAGTGTTTGGACAATATTTTCATCAAGTATTTATTGTTCAGATAAAAATTGTGAAAATCGAAAATATGATTGTGTTAAAGAAGGCCTAAAATGTTGTAATGAGTGTAAATGTCGTACTTGAAATACTGTTATTTAAAGGTTTCGATGAATGTACAGACGAACTAGAATGCTTTTAACGCAGGGCCTACGTAACTAAATACTCATTTGTCAATAGAAAAATAGTTGCAAAAAAATAAAGTTGTTTTATTCCTGCGTATTGGTTTAATTCAATCAAAAATGTGTAATAATCTACTTATTAGGTAGGTACTTACTTTATAACAATGATTTATATTTACCTGCTTTTAAATATTTTTTACCTTAAAACAACAAAAGGTAGGTTTGTACCTTAGGTTCGTACCTATTTTGGAGCTGTTAATAAAAGCCCGATTAGTACACAACACCCGTAGTCCGCAGGCGGTAAGCAGTATAATGAGAGCCGGGCGCGCAAGAATATGTTTTAGCTCGTTTTAAAAAAATCGCTGACTACATACTATAGCCTGCACATCAAAAATTATGATTCTAAAAATTTTTTTCATATATTGGCTTCAATTTGTTCACAGCATGTATATACATATTTTCATAAATAAAAATTTTTCTCGCTTGCTGAAAAATACATTCACGAAAATAACAACTTTAAGTTTGCTATTATTTTAACAATTAAAAAATATATATTTTATAATCACATTGTACATAGTTAGAAGCGTTATTGTGTCTACTTCAATTAAAAAAAAAATCAGTTCCATAGCACAATTATTTTTAATGATATAACGGTGGGGACGTTAAAAAACATGTTTCATGGAAAAATAATTTTTTTACAGTTTTTTCAAAATAAAAAAGTTCCTGACCACCAGAAAATGTCGTGAAAAGTGGTTTCATGTACACGATCACCTAATTAAAGAATCGCACCAAGTCTGATTTGGTTCTAAGCCAGTTTTTTTTTTCTCAGAAACTAAGCGACTTTGCTTCCCAATTTTACTCGTCTACTGCTCTTGGCTAGCTACTTGCTGTGAGTATGCCTGGGTTTGTCTTACCTTTTGTGTGGCTTACCTAATCACCGGAGGAAAGTACACTGAACAAGTAACCAGTACCTGTCACACAATTTGTTTTGATGAAAGGAGCGCGTATAAACAAAAGATTTGATTGTTGGACGCCACATGTAGCGTATGGCAGATACTATCCAACCCCCTTTTTATCAGAACAAACTCCTACAGGTAAATCCAGATAGGTAAAAGTTAATCAGAGGAATAAAAATGTGGAGATTGAATAATATAAAAATTTGCAAATTGAGGGTTAAACGTCAACAATTGAACGAGTAAATGAGTCATAAAAAAATATTCAGTAATGTTATCAAAAAATGTATGATTCTCCAGAAATAGTTATACTAAATATTTACAAATTTCAACAAACAAATGATTAAATGGCATATCAACATAGAAAAATAGGCACAAATGGTAATTTCAAAAGCAAAGGCTAACTAGCCAGACAAAGAAATAAAACACCAGGTAATTTTGTGCCAGGTAGTTCGAACAGGCACAGACGTGGCACACATTTTTTTATAATATAAAAAATTTTAAACTTTAATTTGATTGTAGTTTGAAACTGCTACTTGATAGGTGCAGTAATGAACCAAAAAAAATTGTGCCAATAAAGCATCAGAAAGTTGCCAGGCAGGCCTGTAGCTAGGGATGGGCCAGGACGGGCTAAGCCCGTGATGGAATAATTTTTGCCCGTTCTGCGGCGACTGCAGAAAATAATTAAAATCACAGTACACCCAAACCACAGTTGGTGACTGGTAATATTTGCTGAGAGAACGTAGACCAAGCTCCCACTGCAAAAATGGTACCCAATCGAGCACTTAAAAATGAAAATTGAAAATGGTTGCAAAACATGTAAAAATCGTGTTACGCCCGGCAGACAAGTAAAAATTTGTTAATTGTAATTTTTTATGAATTTTTCAATTTAGATAAAAAAAAGATTTTACTTTTTAAAACACCTGCTTGAAATTTACACAATTTGTGGTAGATAATGAACCATTTTTGAAAAAATTTATCTGACTGGCCATTTTTATTAATTAATTTGTTATACATAATTCTTTTCATGAAAGTGCACTTCATAACACCTTGATTTTTGTGACTCACCAAAGAATGGCAAATAGTTTTCTTGGGGTTTGAAAGGAAACACACAAAGAGCATAGAGATAGAAACTATTAAAAAAATTCAATATGATTAAGGAAAAACGGCTACAGTTGTATCAGAGGAGTAAGTTTTTGTAGAGACTTTCCTTATGTTATTTTTACTGGTCATTATGTATGTTTAAAAGTGATTATTTGTTTGCTTATAATTGTAATGAAACATATTCTTTACCTATAGGATTTTGCAAACAGCAGATAAAACTATCTTTGAAAACTAAAACAAAAACTGTGTAAAATATTAATGAAATCATTGCATTATTTCGATAACCTGAATTCTGGTTATACCACTGAACTCTACATAATAAATGGAAGACCAATACAGATATATGCGCGTGGACAAAATACGGCCTACATGCGATTGAGGGTCGGCGGCATATGCGTCGCCGCAGTGGAAATCTAATGTTAAAAGTATGTTGGTGCTTGAGTCAGAATGCTTCTTGAAGACACTATGCGCCGACGCCATTATTCTTTGATTTGTCTCCCATAGCGGGAGGTCTTGGATTGATACAGAATTTCAGAGCCGTCGTCAAACAATTCTCTCGTTTTTATCGATTGTTTTATTTAGCAGGTATTTACAGTTCGTGATAAGTTAATCAAACAATATGGTCCGGAATGGTATTGTAGATACTGTTTTGCAAGAATCGGGCCAAAGGTTTGTTATATTTTAAGTAAGTACCTTGTTCTGGCCTATTCTATAAAATATACTACTATCTAAATATCGGCGACAACTCCGAGTTTTGGGATCTTTTCTTTTAACGTGGGTAATTTTGCCTGAAAACATTTCGATAGGCTATACTTTCCGAGATATCTACTTAACTCTACATGATAAATATATAGAATTCAGTGGAAATTTAGGATACAATAAAATTCTCTATATAACCTCACCTATTTTCCATAATTTCGAATTTCCGTTGCAAATTTTAAAGTTCATTGCTATTTGTGTATCTACCTAAATAATTTTAAACAATCCAACATTATTTGCATTACTGATATTGACTTGATCTATTCTAATTTCAATTTCAAAACGAAATAAGAGGTTATGTTTAATACATGCAATTATACCTATACTGTGTCCTTGTTGCTTTGTGTTTATACTTATGTGAATTACTGGGAGTTAACTCCCAGTAATTCTTAGTGCATTATTAGTATTATTTTCATTACCTAATCTTATTTTTTGTACTTATGTGTATTTTGTATTTATATTATCATGCATATGTTAATAATTATTTATTTTGTATAATATTATTTATGTCACAATTAATTACTTATTATTTCATAATAATAATTAGAAAAAACATTTATCATCTTATAATAGCTTTTTTGTAATCTTTTATTACATGCGGGTAGGATTGAAAATCAACTAAGCACGTTGAACCCTCATATCTTTTGTGTAACTTTGTAACACAATACATTTTTATTCTATTCTATTCTAAATTATATTTCGATCTAGGAGGTAGAAAATATGACTTAGTTTTTTGGTGGACTCTATATTCAACTCTCATCAATATGATCGTGCATTATCAAAAACGTTTACTAGAAAGAATTCAATAATTATGTTTTGGGAATGGCAACATTTTTTGTTCTTTAATAAAAATTAAGACAAAGGTTAACTATATAAGAAATGTCAATCTATACACGCGTATTTTTGATGATTTCTGAAAAAAGACATATTAAAAACACTTGCAATAGAAATAGAGCCGGCCCTGGTGGCTTAGACTGTAGAGTACTGAATGAATAAAACTTCACTTCACCGATTCACTACCACTTTATTTGGTCAACTAGCTACGACTGACTGCCTTATCACAGTGACAGCGTTAAGCCTGGCTTATATAGTCATGATGCCGCATCAGTTATGTAAGGACAATAATAATCTAATATTCCTATTTAATAAATTGCATATACTACATCCCTTCCTTTTTATAAATATTTCAGTATATTATAAATCAAGCTAACCTACGCCAATGCAATCTGATTTAAAATAATATCATTAAATAACTTATACTGTAGTTATACATATTTATTCATTATTGCACAATAATTGGTTTACCTAGATGAATATTATAAAACTAATAATATATATACACACCTATACATATACAGACATACATACATAGCATAAGGGTACTTAATACATTAATCAATATTATTTTTCTTATAATTACTATGCTTGTTCCTTTCTCACTGAGATTCGGTAAAATCATTTGCAATTATCCGTTCCTCGCCTATTTTCTTGAAGTGTATTACATTTCTCCCATATTCGCGTTATGTACCATTGTATTTAACTTGAACTTCGCCACTATTCTTTGACACCACGAAGTGGAGCATAGGATCGTAATCTGGAGTTACCCTATTTCCTTTAATCATATTTTTAACAGAAACCTTGTCTCCTATTTGTATGCTCTCTTGCTCCTCTTTTCCTGTCGCTATACTGTTTCCCTTTCTCTTTCTATTTTTCTTTGTTTTCGGTCTCGTCGTCATTAATATATTGGCTTGAAATGGGTAACTGAGGATTTTGTCCCTAAATAGTTCTGAAGGAGTTTCCTTGTAATAGAATCAAACCTGCGACCATCGACAATGAAATGGTGTTTTGAGAGAGAGAGAGAGAGAGAGAGAGAGAGAGAGAGATACAGATCACCTAAACCCAATTAAATGTCCCCTCGGTACCCTACGCGTGTATTCGTTTTCCTTCGCGCTGCTAATCATTCAAATGGGAACTTAGCTTCATTGTCATTGGTTTGTTCAAAACTGCCACGTAGCGCGACCGATCTTGTTGTAGTTGCACCAGTCGTCTTTAAACCAGTCCGGATCGCAAAGTAAGTAGTACCTACATTTTATTTTACTCTTGTCGAGAATCGGATCATAAGTTTAAAGCTGAAGCCAACCCTGGTTCATTACTATACCCATGTGAAGGACCAGCTATTCAGCGTCGCCAAATCCGCGACGTCTAGATAAAAACCGGTTTTTTGTAGTGTCGCCTCTTTTAATATCCTTCTCTGTGAGAGACTGAGGCTTGCCATTTTGTACATTGTCAGGTGATCGATTAATCCTCGTATGCCATCGTTTCTTTGTTGCTTGACTGATCTTCGATGTTTTGAGTATGTGTTTGTTATCTCTTTCTACTTCTCCACATGTCATTAAATATACTGACCGTTAAGACACAGGTGAGATGTTGTTTAAAGCAAAGTCTGGAAACATAATTAATCTTCGGAAATCCAAGTCAGCGAAGATTATGCAAAATTGCTATAAAAATATAAGACTAGATACAACATAGTTGCCTTATTAGGTTCACCCCCTGCAACTTGCAAGACTACATTATATTTTAGGCCTTTGTTCTCACTCTTGACCGAATCCTCATGACCGAAGAGGGCTACGCAGACATCAGTTTAGTCTGCATGGCCGTAGAGGACTATGTAGATGCTAGTGTTAGAATGAAAATTGTTAAATAAGTAATTAGACAAATTCATTTTAGGATCTTAGTTTGCTAGCACAACCAGAATTCAGCTTATCAAAATAATACAAAGATACCATTAATATTTTTACAGGTAGTTTTTCTTTTTAGTTCTCATAGATAGTTTTTTTCTGCTGTTTGCAAAATCCTACAAAGAAATATGTTTCACTACAATTATAATAATTCACTTTTAAACTTGCAACTCTTACTTACAGCTAATGTACATGTTTCATTTGAACGACCATTAACATTTAAATTTTATGGTATGCACACGAGATATTGCATCAGCCTGTAGGGGCATACTACATAGATACATACATATACACTATATATAGGCAATATGTGACGGTGCTACATATAACAGGTTCATGCAGTCCTGATAATTTTATCTTGTATAGAGTTTGATCTTTCTCATTCTGTTGAGAAACTACGAAAGAATATTTAAAACATAGGTGATTGCTAAACTGAACTAAATCAAGCTTCTTCAAAACAAAATTCATGCTAATGTAGGACGACCACCCTGTACATTCTTTTTTTTTTTTTTTACCAAAGCTACATAAGGTTGCCTTCTGGGTATTTATGCCAACCACGTGTCAAATGTTACCGTCTTCCGTATTTCCACTTTTTTACAAGTATACCACGTTTTTTCCGTGGCAATAGTCGTCAGCTACCTACTAAATATTACCTTGCTCAATTAAATCTTCCAATTTTCTTACTAGTAAGTCTATTAAATTTTGAGTTATATCTCTCAATTTCCCCCTCATGATTACATAAATACATGTAGTAACCTATTTGAAAAATAAGTGTATTAATTATGTGGAAAATCTAAAGATATTGGTTTTTAATTTAGAGAATATAAAACAACGTAAAACCCGATTGTAATTTAATATTGATGTTATATAATTATAATGAGTAACATTCTAATAATAATTTCTATTATAAACTTATCTGTCATTATCTAAGCCTGGATCAGAGCCCTTAGATATTCCTTTAACGGAGTTTAACATTGACCTTACAGGTCTTTCATAAATTCATTCGACATGTCAAAGCTCTTTGGATGCAAGCGATGATTTCAATGTTTATACTGCCCCTGAAAGCCGCTGGCATGGATGCATTCTTGGTGCATTAGATATAGCTAAGAACTTATTTGGACCATCTACTTGTAGTCTAAGCAATTGCTACCTTGCAGTTTTTACAATAGTTGGCTTTTCTTTCAAGGCGAATATGTTGTATACTTCCTACAGAAAATGTTATACAGTATGGGTCAGATATAAGTTAAAAATAAGGATATCATAAGCTGTTGAATTTTAGTCATGATATTGGAAGTTTTCAGTTCAGCGAGTATTTTGGATTTCTGTCAAGCTAAGCTACTGTGATATTATTTATGTTAAATTTTTATAAGTCTGCAATCTGTGTCTAGAGGTCACAGCTAACAGAATAACAATTTTAAGTTAAGACTTGAATAGGCTTAGAGATTTGGAGAATATCATTTTTCTAGGTACAAAAGTACTTTGTTTATAACCCGATATTTCGTTTTCCGGTTATATTATAGTTCTTCATAATAGACTTTAAGCACCTCTTTAAGGATGTGTTAAAATTTAGCGCTCAGGCTGGCGCAGATTTGCAAAAGTGTACTGATGCAAGAGGGGCTCCTGCGTCAATTGCATTTTATGAATGCAATTATTACATCTAATTTTTAGTATAAACATTATGTCTCATAACATTATACTAGTGTCATTTCTTTAAGCAATTCTGTATTCATCATTTAAATTTAATAACCGTTTACATTTATTTAATTATTTTATTATTATAACTATTATTATTTAATGATTTTTTCAAAGCCTGTTTTTTAGATACAACTAAGCGAATCTTCTATAACAAATTCAACAAAATGTTTTTTAATTAAATGTGTTTATATTTATCTGTTATCTTTCTGAAGATTAGTGTTAGTTAGTTAATTAGATACAGTGTTTCCACTTTAGCACTACTCTGAATCTGATTTTACTTAAGAATCTAGTTTCAAAATCTAAGCATTCTCGTTCAGCGCGTCAGCGCTCAGTTTTGCTGATAACGGTATCAATTCTAGATTGATTTAAACTTTGACTAAGATCTATTCTACGTAGGCGTATGGCCAATACGCCTACGTCAGTTTTCTGTACGTACGGACTAATTAGGTAATCTCCTATTTAATGTCGACAGAGGCTGGTTCGCCTTCACATTCAGTTAGTTGTATGGCTATTTTGCCATTGAGGTATGGGTCCAGGTGCCCTGCGGATAACTTTCCGTCATTACCTCTGAAGCTGAGAATATGCATTAACGAGGCACATAAAGGTCAATACCCCATCAGTTTGAACTGGTTTATCCTTGCTCTCCTTTACATTTCCTCTGATGGACTTTTAATTATATTAATATTATTTAAATAATTAACCTGATAACCCAACAATTTTATCAAGCTTTGTTTAGCTATAGGAAAACCTATTACTTTATTGCTTTTAATTATTAAGTTATAAGGTTTTTCTTGTGGATATCATAACTATAAACAACCAATATGTAATGTTTATAAATGAAGGAGCCCTAGGACTCATTTCATTTTATGTGAATAATTCCACCAAAGTAATGTCCTTTTGTTTCTTGCAAAATAATTTACTAATTGCGAATAAATGCTATCATTAATATATCTACACATACAATATGTATACACCCATGTAATCGTATGTACACGCATGTACTTGCACATCCCTATATATACAATGCACATGTATGTAATTTTTGTTTACTTTGTTTATTAAATTTGAATATAACTTACATTTTTACTAAATATTATTTTTATTTATAACTACGATATCTCTTTTTGGATTGCTAAGGGTTGATGAGGGGTTTTTCCCCATTCTTGGAATTCGTGTGCTCCAAACATCCCAGTTCAACACTGTGTGATTCACTTGTTTTTACAACGATCACGGGTTAATATCGCCTGCATGTCTTTGCCATCGTAATATCTTTATGCTCTATTCTCAATTTGCTAGATGTGCATATACTTTTATACACTTTTTAAGGTATCCAATTTATCCTCGTCGCCACTTGTAGAGTAGAGGTGTTTCAGAATCTTATGAACCGCGAGATGCGCAAAAGGTAAAGTTTGTCCTGGATTATAAGTGTATTTTGAAAACACTGACGGCTGCCTTGCTGTATACATAAAGAAGAGCTCGGGATGAATTGTAAACAATAAATCTAATATTTTTAAGAAGTGTAACTGAGTTCACGAGAGGGATTATGTCTCTGCGCATATGAAGGTCACAGCTCATGAGATTTTGAAACACCTCTACTGAATGAATAAAACTTCACTTCACCGATTCACTACCACTTTATTTGGTCAACTAGCTACGACTGACTGCCTTATCACAGTGCCAGCGTTAAGCCTGGCTTAGTCATGATGCCGCATCAGTTATGTAAGGACAATAATAATCTAATATTCCTATTTAATAAATTGCATATACTACATACACAATACGATTGCGCCGAGACCTCCCGTCGCCATACTTGCGCGAGATTCAATTTTACATACAAATAGGAATAGACATTGGCATTCCATTTATATGGTACAGTTCAGTGGGTTATACTAGCAAATCAAAATCCTAAAATGAATTTGTCTAATTTCTTATTTGACAATTCTCCTTGTAACAATAGCATCCACATAGTCCCCTACGGCCATGCAGATTAAGCTAATATCTACTAAACCCCCTACGGTCGTGAAGATTCAGTCAATGCCAAATATAATTATTTCATACTTATTCATGGAAATTGTCTTGATTTTGCATGAAACATATTTATGAGTGGCTTTATGTCTTTCTAATGAGCTCCAGAATAAGGACGAAAAACGTTTCAAAGGCTAAGTATTTCCAAGAAACAGAATGAGAATTTTCATGAAAATGTAATCCATCCGAATAAAATTTTTTTTTAGACAAGATAGGTAAATACATTCATTTTAGGCCTTTATTCACATTTTTAACTGAATCTTCGTGACCGTAGGGGATTATGTAGATACTAACTTAATCTGCATGGCGGTAGGGGACTATGTGGATGCTATTGTTACTATGAGAATTGTCAAATAAGAAATTAGACAAATTCGTTTTAGGATTTTAATTTGCTAGTATAACCAGAATTCAGGTTATCGAGAGAATGCAAAGATTTCATAAATATTTTTACACAGTTTTTCTTTTAGTTCTCATATATAGTTTTTTATGTTGTTTGCAAAATCCTATAAAGAATATGTTTCATCGTCATTATGTATATTACGAAGTTTGTAATTTTAGTTTTCATTATTTAGCATTTCTTATTTTCTTTAGATAACAGCTACTGCATAGCCCAAGCAACATTTTTAGCCTTGTAAACAACGTAACGACGTCGTTACGACGTAAAATACAACTTACTTTAAGTCATGACGACCGTGTTACAACCCTTTTATGACCCGATTTGGACGGTTTGAAAAGGGTTGTCACGACTTTTCATACAACTTTTATATGACTTAATTGGATGTCATAAAGAAGTCGTTACAAGGTCATGACAACCTTTATTAGGACCTTTATACGACCTAATAGTCTTAAGGATTGAATGCGGTATTGTCGCATAAAGGTTGTTATACAGGGTGTTTGGTGCATCGTGTGCCAAATTAAAATGGCCGACAGAAAGGGTTATCTGCTATCCTTTCAGGCCCCTTAACACTTCCCATGCCCTGCGGGATTTTTCATATCGACTTTTTATCTTTTTTATGAGAAAAATCCCAAATTCTACATTTAATTTCAAATTATAAAAAAAGTATTAGGCGTAGACTGCGAATTTCATTTTTATTTTGATGTGTATTGTTGAAGAGTTCTTTTAAATCCAAAATTACTGGCATCAGTCATCTAGTTGTTTTTTTATTCACTCGCAAAGTTTCTGAATAGGTAAAATTGAAATTTAACCTTAGACTTTACATGGCTATAAAAAAAAAGCTCTAAGCGACCGGGATCTTCCAACTCCCTCAAAAATTCTCTAGTCTATCCCCTTGCTAATGATGTGCCACATGTCATAAAAATCTTTTAATAACTTCGTGAATTTGCTAAATTAGTGAATCGGGTCACATAAGGCTAATATTCAAAATTCTGAATAAAAAATTATTTTTGCTTAAATTATGCATGGGAAACAGGTAAAATCTGTTATCTCACTCTTGCGAAGTAAAATGTATCTTTAGTCTCTTTCTGTTCATGGGTTTTACTTGAAATGAAGAAAAAATTACATTTTTATCATTTATTAAAAAAATTTAAAAATCTTGGTCAAAGTGTTGGCCTCTGTTGCGAATGTAGGCCCGACACCTGCTTCGTATTTCGACAGTTGTCGATTAATTGCACCGAAAGCCGTTTTTATGCGTTGGACAAGTTCCTCCCTAGTCGCAACCTCCGTCGCGTAGACGAGCTCTTTGGCAGGTCCCCAGACATAAAAATCCAACGGAGTTAGGTCTGAGGAACGTGGAGGCCATTGAATAGGGCCATCCCGCCCAATCCACGCATACGCCTATAGTTTTTAAAAAGGACGGCTGTCCCGCGTACTGGCGATTGATTGTAAGTGAATATCTATACAAGGTGTTCCCAAATGCGTGGATTGGGCGGGATGGCCCTATTCAATGGCCTCCACATTCCCCAGACCTAACTCCGTTGGATTTTTATGTCTGAGGACGTGCCAAAGAGCTCGTGTACGCGACGGAAGTTGCGACTAGGGAGGAACTTGTCCAACGCATAGAAACGGCTTTCGGTACAATTAGGGAGGAAATACGACTTCATACAATGGCTGTCGAAATATGAAGCAGGTGTCGGGAATGCATTCGCAACAGAGGCCAACACTTTGAGCAAGATTTTTAATTTTTTTTAATAAATGATAAAAATGTAATTGTTTCTTTATTTCAAGTAAAACCCATAAACAGAAAGAGACTGAAGATAGATTTTACTTCGCAAGAGTGAGATAATAGGTTTTACCAGTTTCCCATGCATAATTTAAGCAAAAATATTTTTTTATTCAGAATTTTGAATATTAGCCTTATGTGACCCGATTCACTAATTTAGCGAATTCACGAAGTTATTAAAAGATTTTTATGACATGTGGCACATCATTAGCAAGAGGATAGACTAGAGAATTTTTGAAGGAGTTGGAAGATCTTGGTCGCTTTGAGTTTTTTTTTTATAGCCATGTAAAGCCTAAGGTTAAATTTCAATTTTACCTATTCCGAAACTTTGCGAGTGAATAAAAAAACAACTAGATGACTGATGCCAGTAATTTTGGATTTAAAAGAACCCTTCAACAATACACATCAAAATAAAAATTAAATTCGCAGTCTACGCCTAATACTTTTTTTATAATTTGAATTTAAATGTAGAATTTGGGATTTTTCTCATAAAAAAGATAAAAAGTCGATATGAAAAATACAGCAGGGCATGGGAAGTGTTAAGGGGCCTGAAAGGATAGCAGATAACCCCTTCTGTCGGCCATTTCAATTTGGCACACGATGCACCAAACACCCTGTATAGTCATTATAAGGTCATAACAATGTGATCTGACTTCGATATGTCCTATGGTCTGATTCTGTACGCGTGCGTGTTTGTGAATTTCGTTCAAACACGACAACAGAACAGAACGAGTCAGCATGTACTGTAAATATTTTGCCTATACGTATGTCTTGTATTAATTCGTTTACAATACGGAAAATAAAAATTCAACAACCAAACTGCTAAGTATGAACCATGTGTTATTTAAGAAAATGTTAAATATTTAAATCGATATCTAGCAATGTTATGATGCCAAAACTACTGGGGATTAATTTTTACTGTAAAAGTGTCGAAGATACCCCAAAAAACACAACGCGCCCTCAGAATAATGAAAATGAAAGAAAATTTGAGAATTCAAGAAAAATTAAGGATTTTTAAATATTAGTTTCAATGGGCCACAATGTGTACATATTTGCAGAGAGAATAAGAGAAAATATCAAAAAAACACATTTTCTAGTCAAACTTATATGTAAAAAGCCTACAAACTAAATTTTAAGTTTTAGTATTTTTGACTGTCAAAGATGGACGCCAAATTTGGTTGAAATTCCAACAGAAAATATGGCCGACACTGCTTATGACCTAATAGTTATAAATTTGTATGTGAAACTACCAAGCATATATAAGACTGTTTTTAAATTACTCTGAAGTCATTTTATATTTTAGATACGAACATAGAGTCTTATTCACCATAGAGTAGTAACGATATAGACTGCCCAATGGCGTGTTCACACCGTTCGCGTTCCCGTGACTCAATTGTCGTTTCATATGATTATATTGTCATTTTGCATGCCTTAAACTACCTTATGTTAGTCTGTTAGTAAAAGTAGGAGAGTGCACTGAGAAAAGCCACAGCAAAAAATAATTTGCTACGCGTTTTTTAACTAGAGTAGCAATAATTTTAATTAGGTTAGAAATATCTGTTCACTATACTAGAATAAATAACTTTACTGAGTGTTTCTATTAGCCCTTAAAAAGTGCTTTAGAGTTTTTATTAGTTGCTTTACTAGAGCACTAGAGCATTTAGCTACCATTAAAAAGAAGACAATATAAAGAAAGATTTAACTGTGGTAAATAAAAACTTTGTTGGAATTACAAAGTTTTGTGTTGAATTACGTCACCACAACATCAATCGGACTGAATCGGTCAACTCCGGATTCAGAGGAAAACACACAGGTTGCCTCTCATTGGCTCTGCCCCGACGTCATTCTACGCTGTGACCTCAACGATACACTTGGTAAATAAGTAAATAATGTCGCGTTTATATACTTGTGCCTTTGTGCGGGTTGAATATTATGTACTATATTTTTATGTGTGGTGTTTCATTATAATAAAAATCACAGGAGACTTTTGGGAAAGTCGTTTTTTATTTTTGGTTTCTTAAATCGCAGGGTCGATTCTATCGGTGTGTACGGATTCGGAAAATGTTTGTTTAGGTATGGCAATAGGAGCAAGCGAGAGCAAAGCAACTAGGCTATTCTTGTTCATCATAAAAAACTTCACCTGCTTTCCCCATCACATGTGCGTGGAGCAGCTCTGTCTGTGGAATTTCAAGTTAACTTGATTTAAATTCAGTTTACCATAGGTAATAGAATATACCTAGTGATATGTCACCATGACAGAAACGTATAAAGAAATGGTTGTTGAATGGGGGAATGGAAGTGTTTCTAAAGAACTTTGACAGTAAGTACTAAAATAATAGATGCGTTGGTTTGACCCACGGCCGATGGCAGTAGAATTACCAGAATGACATTCACCAATTTAGTGTTTTCTTTACATTTTATGTATTTTACTTTTAAACATGTCAAAATAAATGTGTTTTTTTACTCCTAGGTAAAGATTGTTAATTTATTACGTATCAAAATAAATGTCTATTTATTCTTTTTTTAATTTTGTTTTTGTTTTAGGCAAATAATACAATTTAATGTTTTATACGTTTTATGTTTTTTACTTATAAAGAAAATCTGTTAATTTATCATGTATAAAAATAAATGTTTATTTATTTTTAATTGATTTTAGTCTCTTTGAGCCAAATCCTTAACCATTTGTTAGTCCAAGGTATACCAATTTTTTGCTTGTAGTTTCATGTTTAGGTAATTTAATATTTATTATTCGTTTCCTCTTATGTAAAAAAAAAATCTTAAAAAATAATGTTTTTCATATATAGCCGCAAAGTGATGTATCTATATATCTATATTATGTCATTATGTAACATTTAATTTCAATGCATATCAAGCGAATATTAAATTACAAATGAAAAATTCGTATACGTGTATATAAAACATTGGTTTGTCACAGAAGTTTGTCGCGTCTAAGAGTTTAAAGTCACCAATAGCAGATTTTTTTTAATTAGATAAGATTGCGCATTTTGTAAAGTTGTATTTTAGGAATAAACATTTCTCCTGAAAACTACATGTGGGGACGCACATGGCCCAAAAATATTTATTTATAAAATTTTCTTGGATTGAAATTGGTTTAAATGGTTTTGTTATAAAGTTCAATTTACATTATAATCAGTTAGTATTTTGGTATAATGCCAGTTTTCATAATAATTATATGCAAAAAAATTATGAACACATGAATTTATTCTGGAGGAAAGAAGTATTTTATGCCATCATACACTATGGTGTATTACTCTAAACGAATTCATATTTTCTTAAATTATATCATTGATAAAAAAATTGCTTGTTATAATGCGATAAACTGGCAATGACAAACTAATTAATAATTGATAAAAAGTAAATAACTTATAAACAACATTATTTTCCTTATAAAACTAAATATATTTCTATCCAAAAAATGTCATCAAAAGAGTTTTTTGGGCTCCGTCTATTTTTTAGCAAAAAAAATGTTTATTCCTACAGCAGATATCTTTTTAATAGTAGCAAAATGACCTTTCTATTCTAATTAAGAAATTCTACTGTTATTGATCTAAAACTTTTTGACGTGACCAAATATGTTTTCTGAGGCAGGCTAATTTTTTACTAAATTAATAAAGAATAATAATATATGCCACAATAAAAAAGAAATTTACTAGGGTAGTAAAAAATTTTGCAATGGTAGTGAAACTTTTTGCTGTAAATAATAATCAGTAATACCCCAATTAGCATTTTCATATTCCTACGATATACTATACATATTCCAAAATAAAATTAGTATATTGCATAAATATTTGAAACTAATTCAAAATAAGTTGTATACTGGTTGTTTTGTCACAGGTTTTCACATTTTATACATACTCCTGCAATATTCATATGTATGTTGCTGACACGTTGTAAACATATTCTGAAATGTACATTCATTCTACAATATAGTTACAATATACACAAACCTTTTCCGTACATACATGCAACATTATCCATGTATACTTTCAATATACAATGTATATTGCAAAACAACAATGGTATATTGAATAAATATTTAATACTGATTCAAAATAAGTTGTATACTGGTTGTTTTGTCACAGGTTTTCACATACTATACATATTTCTGCAATATACACAAACATGTTGGTGACACATTGTAAACATATTCTGAAATAAACATTTATTTTACAATATAGTTATAATATACACAAATGTGTTCCCTACATATAGGCAATGTTATCCATGTATACTTTCAATATTGCAAAGCAACAATAGTATATTGAATAAATGTTTAATACTTATTCAAAATAGATTATAGTGTCCCAATAAAAACTCCCATGCTGGATATCTTCTAGATGAATAGAGATATTTTAATTCTGTAAAAGTCAGTTTGTAGTACATAAAGAGTGCTTCAGTATTAAATATAAATAATTTTTTAATACATATATGACACTGATCAAGAAATATTTCGACGAGAGGAACTTTGAAATGTGGTTTGTGTAAAGGGAAATGCATTTCTAAGTAAATATTGTTAAAAAAAATCGCAAATCCAACTGCTTTTGAGATATTTGTATCCAAACGTTGCCATTTGCACCTGTTAAATAATTATTTCCGAAACATTTCACTATTTAAGTGATTTAAAAAAAATCACATTTAAGGCATTTTCATATAAATCAAAATTTCAAAGTTTATGATATACAGATTGTCCCCCTTAAAGACTAAATAAATCTTTCAGAGATTACAACTATTCAATAGGAACAAATGGCAATATTTGGACACATCTCAAAAACGGCTAGATTTGCCTTTTTTCTTAAGAACAAAATCTACTTAGAAATGTATTTCCCTTCCACAGAAACCAGGTTTTGAAGTTTCTCCCAAAGAAATAAGATTTATTTAGAGCCCAGCACCATCTACACACTGATATATTCAAAAACCATTCATTTATATTCAAAATTGAAGCACTATTTATGTGCTACAAACTGGCTTTTACAGAAATAAAACGTCTCTATTTGTTTAGAAGATATCCAGCCTGAGACTTTTTACTGGAACATCCTGTATACTAATGGTTGTTCTCATCCCACAGCATATCGTACACATACGTCTTGTAGATCTGCATGTATGCTGAAAAAATATTGTAAAGATATTTCGAAATATATATTTATTGCTCCTAACAATGTACACTGCATGGAAAATTTGTTTTTACCATTACTTTTCAGTTAAACTCAAACATGTTTTATTGATCAAATTTTGTTGAATGGAGCACACAAATGCTAAATAAACCTACCGATAAAACTGCATTTGCCATTACAATACTTTACAAAGGCCCAAGAATATCATAGCAAAAAAAAAATACTACTTTACATCGTCGTAACAATTATGTATCTTAAATTATAAAATAGGAAGTGTTATAATTAAAACAGTTGTGTTACTTTAAATATATTTTTATTTTTTGTTACAAAATGAATTGCAGTAATA
The DNA here is from genome assembly GCA_963583905.1 of Stenurella melanura. Classification (NCBI taxonomy): domain Eukaryota; kingdom Metazoa; phylum Arthropoda; class Insecta; order Coleoptera; family Cerambycidae; genus Stenurella; species Stenurella melanura. The sequence continues at coordinate 205,374,114 of OY757309.1, forward strand.
AATAACAATTGTGCCAAGAATTTAAATCGACATTTTTTAAACAAAAAAATGTGCTTTGCAACTTATGAACTGATTAATATTTTTTTAACAAAAAAATGTTGTTTGCAACTTATAAACTGTCATATTTTACTATAAGAAATATTTGGCCAGTAAGTAAAAAATAGTAAAAACTGGAGGGCTTACATTTTCAAAACCAGTGTCCGGGTGTTGCCGATGGTGCTACTTCTAATTGCGAAACTCCACTTGGCATTCTGAACACGTCACCTGCTCCTATTGGCTGAATACTTTCTTTTGGCTTTTCCAATTTTTGGGAGAAGGTATTTTTTTCCTGAGTAGAGAGGAGGTGGGGATACACGAGCTACAGTTCCAACTATAAAAGAAAAAACAATTAATTATATTTGAATAGGTGAAATTTCAATTTAAAAACTGTCCTTGATGAAGTTAATAAATAAAAATAATCAAAAATAAATTAAACAAATTGATATTATCATAAAACAAAACATAGGTATAGGTATTTTTTTGAAAATCGGAAATGTTTGTGTTTGTGATTTTAAATGCCTACCAGAGTTATTAGAAGAACACATATTCTCTTTCAACTTCTAGTAAAGACAACATTTCTTTCACTTTGGGAAGTCGACGGCTTCCAATACGTTCTTCGATATCACTATGTTCATCTGACAATAATAATCTTTTCGGAGGGCTAATATGCTTTTTGTACATATAGTCCCTTGATTTGTTTCTGTTCACTCTGTACATCTGATTTCTGATTTTTTCCATTTACCTAATTGCAGCTTTTTATAATCCTCTGAAATAGATATAAAGCAAATTAATACGAATAAATATAACAACTCGTATGTTGTAATTAAAACCAATGGTTGTGATTTAAATAAACAAAAGCACCTTAATATTGAAATAGATCGAACCTACCTTCTTAAAAATAAGATTTAAACACCCCGTAAAGTGTCCAAGTTTCATCTGGGATTTCTCCTGTTTTTCAATGATTTGTCAAATTGGTTCCGTTTGAATAGTGACCACCAACCACTACCTCCGTTTCTTTTCAAAAAATTGGTGCCTACAAACGCCGCCATTATTATAACAACAGGTAAGTACAAAGGGATACATTAAACTTTAGTATCTGAATATAAAATATCTGCAAATAGCAAATGACAACAAAGGGGGTCATCCTTAAAACTATGTGGTAGGTAGTTGTATTGTGTACAATTGTAAAATACTTACTGCAATGCAATTAATGTACCCACACATGAACTAATAATTAATAATCACGGGAAAACAAAACACAAACGAATTGAAATCGACATTTGACAGCCTGTGCACTGTGGTGGCAAAGAGCATGCGCTAATCTAAGGACGTGGCGCGCATTTAAAAAATTCGACAAGGGGCGATTGGAACGACATGGAAAGCGGAAATCTAATTATAACGATAAAATGTAATTAAATAATCATTTCTCAAGTCCGAACTACCTGCTTAAGAAATGCCGATAGCTATTAATTAATTAAATACAGTAGGAAAATTGAAAAAGGGATGAATAAGTTATCATTTTTATTATTCATTATTATTTAATAAACGATCACAAAGTCCAAAGTCTGGATTCAAAATTTAAATCATATTTCATATCTACAATTTTAACCAACGATTTATAATTTATAAAACGTATGCCATTCGCCACAGGGGATGATTATAAATGCACTTAAACCAAGCCTAGATAGAGAAATATCGATTTGTTTTTGTTATGAGGTAGATAGGTACTATATACCGACACTGGCGTAGAATTAATATTTAACTTACCATAATTTTTATGTAATATAGCCCAAATGCATGCAGCATTACGCTGTCAAAATCAGTCAAAAACCGCATAAATCTTATTGGTACTTTGCAAAATGTAACATATTGCTGTGCAATATTACTAGAGCTATATTGTTTCAAGTTTCAGTTGCAATGTTGCTAAAACTGTTTTGTCGGTGGGTATACATAATTTACGTGTGCCAACGATTGGCTCAATATGTTTACACCCCATTCTAAAATTTAATTTGTGTTTTATTGCATACAGCAGTAGTGTACATGTGTTCAACTTTTGAATGTCATTTTTTAAATATTAAAAATACAAACATGAATTCTATGTTGCAGAAATGTTCCACTGGTACATTATCAGGATATATATGATGATACACATATATTATCCATTAAATGTTTATGTGATATTTATTAAAGATTTCAAAATTAATATAGCTTTTTGTATATGTCTACAGTATACGAAAATATCATGTTGTAAAAATATTCCATTTGTAAATTGTAAAGAGATTGAATTAAGTACGTAGCATAAATATTGCCTATTGTATATCTATATAATATTTGACACATCAGTAAATTTTTGAGAAGATTCGTACAATATTCTGTGTATATCGCAGAATCAACATTATTTCATGTATATTATAGGTATATATAGGAATATCGTACAACGTACTGGCAATATCTTTCCTATATTGATATAAGTACGTCGCAAAATGTATATTACGGCTATATGTAAAAGAAGTTCTGAATATTGTTTGAATGTAGACAATGAGTTTTGAATGTTCATTTCATATCGCGTGCTATGTGGGACTACTGCAGCCAAGTTCTTGCTCTATCCAATCAGTAACATTGCTACAGCAAAAAAAGAATTAACTACAGTACCAGTAAAATCATAGTGGTAATAAAAAATGTTGCTGCAAGTGAAAAGAATTAATCCTATCATAGCCAAATACTTTGCGATAGCTAATAAATATTTTTGGTACAACAAAAATGAGATCAACTACAATAGCAATAAAGCTATTAAATAGTAGTAAAAATTATTGTCAGAATTAAAAAGAACTGTTGCTACCCTAGCTAGGTAGTTTGCATATTTAGTGATATATTCCACTTTGCTACAATAAAATTACTTTACTATAACAGTAAAGCTTATTTTCGGTGGGTGCAATGAAGAATATCTTATAAAGTAACTTTACTATTGCAGTAAAGTAACTTCAGCAAAATGAATTTTACTGCCTTTACAAAATTCTTGGCTGGCGCCTATTTAAATAGAGTTTCTTGCTGCTGGAGCTTGATTTTTGGCTGTCACTGCAAAAAACTTCCCTCAGTGTGAACGTCTCTTACTCTTATAAAATTTAAAAATGAATGTTACAAGATATTGGTGTAAATATAAACAGCCAGGGACCTATAGAAGGGCAGTTAAAAGAAATGTAGATAAAATACGGAGTGACAATGTGGTTACACGAACTCTTTGAGACAAACTCGGTTAAAAACAAACCAAATGAACCCGCCTGTAGTGTTAGACAGTATCGATACTTTTTTCTATCGATATTGATATCGATACTTGAATTAAGGATCGAATACATATTTGATAAAACTAGCCACTATTTTTGTTTTGTTTTAGTCTTGAATATCGGTCAATACCTAATCGATTCTATTTATAATACTTTCTGACGTTTTATGCAATTATCAATAATACCTAATCGAACAGAATAATTTCGAATATAAGTGTATTTCGAATAAGCGCTAACATTGACATTTGATATTTTTATTCACGAATCGTATCGAGGTCGTATGAACCTCTATTACAACTGTCACTTTTTTGAGTGTAGTGTTTATGTTTATGGGTCGTATTGAGATCGTATTGATTATTGGTATAACTTCTGTTACTATTATCAATATTTGGACGCCATGTTTTCATTTGTGGGTCATATGGAAGTTGTATTCAAAATCAATATAACCAATTTTATGACTCCCCTCCATTTCAGGTACCATCTCCTGTCAAGGTCCTATTAAAGTCTTATCATGTTTTTTAATGATTTTAGTATAACTATCTTCCTACAAGATCATCATGAGGTCACGTTATTTTATTTAACGACCTTTATACAACTATATTCGTTAAGTTGTGTTAGGCGTTTTATTGTAGATGATATCAACCTCTTTACAACCTCATAACGACCTCTTAAAGAGCATTCATCGTAGCGTCTAATTAGTCGTCTTATACATAGTATATAACCGTCATACGACGTGGAATTTTGATAGTCGCGAGTATAACCTTATAACGACCTTCATACGATCTACAGTCGTTAACATTATTTTACAAACCATTCTACGACCATCGTACAACTAATTGGGCATGTAGACTAAAAATTATAACTCAAAATGTTGCTTGGGAGGCAGTACTCATTCATAGTTTTTATTTTTGTATTTGTATTTTCTGTAACTATTTTGTCATTTAAATTGTTCTGTAATAGGATTATTCTGTTGGGCAATAAATCTAGTATTATCATTATTGTTATTATTATTATCATTATTATCCTTATTCTAAAATCACAGCTACATTCTAGGGAAGAATTTCATCTTATCTTGGACCATTTAAAATTTTCTTTCTTATTATTATTATTATTATTATTATTATTATTATTATTATTATAAATTTTTTATGTTAAAAACTGTTTCTGTTAAGAAATTTAGATATTTATTTTTTACGGGGGTTATTTATAATTGAAAATAACAATAAAATATTTAGGCTCACGGGCCCCCTCTGAAAATTTGTTTGCCCGCCCTTAAAAGAGTTTCTAGCTACAGTTCGAACAGGCACAGACGTGGCACACATGTTTTTTCTAATATAAAAATGTTTAAACTTTAATTTGGTTCTAGTTTCAACTGTTACTAGATAGGTACATTAATGAACCATTGGTATGATTGCTGTAGGAAAATTGCTCCGAAGACACTACATACAAGACTTGTGAACAAATTCTGCCCAGGCACACAAAGATTTTTCTTATGGTCACTGTGAGTACTAACATTTAAAAAACATTTCATGCTGTTGCCCCATCGGCCAGGTTTTTTGCAGACAGCTCTTAGACTATACTTATGTCAGACTTAATTTTTAAGCGCCGTGACAACGATTTTCTTTTTTAATAAGCTTCTACAGTGGCCGCGTCAAAACACCACCTTATTTTTTTCTGTAATTAAGTTGGAGATCTCTTGTATACATTAAAATTGATCTTTCAGCGAAAAAAATGTTTTTCACTACGACATGCGACAGACTTCAATTTTTAAGTTCCGCGATCACATTTTTTAATACCGTTTTTTTAAGGAGGTGTAATGAGATGCCAGTGATTGATCCTGCGCATTCAAAATTAAGTGACAAATTAATTAACAAAAATTGTCAGCCAGACAAGTTGTAATAGATAGGAGAGATCTTAAACTTAATTTTAAAAGAAAAATCAAGGAGGTATTAGAAAATGTACTTTCATAAAAAAAAATCACAGATTTCGCAATTCTTGCAACCATCGGTACATTGGAAATGATAACACTATACATAAAACAGCTACGATCCACTCTCGAACTGGTAACTTGACCCCCTGTGATATATGCAACCCATATTACTTTTGCATATATCAGCCGTTGCATATATGACAGTCTCACTCGATCGCGACACCGCTGTCTTTTGACCTTGAACGAAAACTGGAAACTCGACCCCCATATACGAACATAAATATTTCCAATGTTAAAATTATAACAAAAGGTCTGTATCTTTTATTATTTGTTTCTCCTTCGATTTATTATTTATAAAGACTGTACTCCAACTTTTATTAAACATTTATTTTACTACTCTTTACATTACAACGTCTACTTATCTAATAATCTAATAATTACAATATTCGCCTTCCTTCGCGGGTGTCGAGTCCTCGCGCATACTCACATCAACTCGTTCAACTATCTGTGCGCTGAATGGCTCTAACATACCGCCCGCCTTGGAAGTACCCAGTACTTACAAAAACAACAAAATTAGTGTTCTAATTAAAACAAATGGAATCTAACAATTAATCTTATTTCAAAAAATAAATGTACCACAAATGTCTGTTCAATTCATTCATTTCCTGCTCACGACCTTCCGAAAACTGTCTCAATCCGCACTATGCCGTATCAACAGTCAATGGGAAGCACACATATTTTTGTCAATGCGCGAGTCAATTCGCCACTGGCCACTTTAATGTCAACGACACGAACCACTCCCTCTCTTCCAGGTCGTAATTTCGAAACTCTGCCTAACTGCCATGCCATACTAGGTACTTTGTCATTTTTAATTAATACCAAGGCACCAACCTTTACTAAATTTGGTGCGTTTACCCTCCACTTGACTCTGGTTTGGAGTTCGGACAAGTACTTCTTGCTCCACCGGGTCCAGTAATGCTGCGCCAACGCTTGGACTCGTTGCCATCTGCTCAGCCTATTTTCTGGAATATCCTTAAGGTCGACTTCTGGGAGAGCGGTAATTTGTTTGCCAATTAGAAAATGGGAAGGTGTTAATGCGGACATGTCACTAGGATCTTGACTTAAGGGACAAATGGGAAGGGAATTTAATATACCCTCAATTTGTGTCAACAATGTACTGAAGTCCTCAAACGTAAGAGGGTGTGTTACTAAACGTTTAATATGATATTTGGTGCTTTTAATCCCGGCCTCCCAAATGCCACCGAAATTAGGTGATTTAGCAGGTATAAAGTTCCATTTTATTTTATCGTTTGCTAAATAATTTGCAATACTTTCATTATTCGTGTTAAAAAATTCGGAAATTTTTTCTAATTCGTTGTTTGCCCCAACAAAATTTCCCCCATTATCAGAAAAAATGTTGTTAGGTTTTCCACGTCTATTTACAAATCTACTGAGAGCCGCGAGAAATGCCTCAGTGGTCAATTCGGAGACGAGCTCTATGTGCACTGCCCTTGTACTCATACCAACAAATAAACACACGTAAGATTTCATTAATTTGGCACCTCTCGTCTTCCTGTCTTTTAATAAAAAGGGTCCTCCATAATCTACCCCCACATTAAAAAAGGGTGAATAATTGTTCACACGTACATCAGGTAGATCGCCCATCAGGTAAGTATTTTCCCTAGGTTTCGCCTTGAAACATATTACACATTCATTTATTATTTTCTTGCAAGAATTTCTTCCTGATATTAACCAATACTTGTCTCGAATTGAGCATAACAGCGCCTGCACCCCGCAATGTAATAGACGTAGGTGTTCATATCTTAACAAAAGTGTAGTTAATCTATTATTTTTTGGCAGAATAATTGGATACCTTTTTTCATAAGCTACCTGAGCATTCCTAAGCCTACCTCCCACTCTTAATAAACCGTCCTTCATAAACGGGTTTAAAGAAATAATTTTACTTTTTTTGTGTAGAGGTTTCTTACTTTCTAAATTGTAGTAATCTTGAGGGAAACTTTCAATTTGGGAATGTTTTATTAACATATGTAGTGAATTTTCAAGTTCTTTTGGTTGTAATGCCCCCACTAACCTTTCCTCTTTATTTTTTAATTTTGTGTTAGCCACAAAACGTAAAATATACGCCATAACCCTGACTAATTTTATTAGTGAGGAGTAATTAGTGATCAAACCTTTTATTAAGTCATATTCCCCCCTTGCAGCTACACAAGAGACTGTCCTTTGCTCAGGAATATCTTCAGTTACTTTAAAATTTGAATCTAAAATCCACGTCAAATTTTCCTCATTTAACCATGTCGGCCCGTGCCACCACAATCTACAGTCCTTTAAAATATTCATGGATATCCCCCGAGATGGCAAATCGGCCGGGTTATCATTAGAACGTACATGTCGCCATGCCGAAATCTCCGCCAGAGTCTGAATTTCGCTGACCCTATTGGCAACAAAAGTTTTCCACTTGCTAGATGGCCCTTTGATCCAAGCTAATACTATCATGGAATCTGTCCAATAATAATATTCATGAAAGTTTACGTTTAATATCGAAATTATTTTATTTGTTAAGTTCGCCAACAACACGGCACCGCATAGTTCTAAACGCGGCAAACTGATCTGTTTGGTCGGCGCAACTCGCGATTTGGCGCATAATAAATTTGAAATAACTTTACCCGATGACATTATACAATGTACGAAGTTGCATGCTGAATACGCCCTTTCTGACGCATCCGCGAAACCATGCAATTCTATTTTCAAATATTCCGAAAAAACAGCTTGTCTCGGAATTTTTAAACTAACAATCTCGGTTAAGTCATTTTGAAAACTTTTCCATTTATTAGCCAAATCTGTAGGAATAACCTCATCCCACTGTAATTTTAATTTCCACAATTCTTGCATTATTAATTTAGCGGTTATTATTATTGGCCCCAATAGTCCTAAAGGGTCAAATATTTGGCAAGTAACCGATAGAATTACTCTTTTTGTTACCTTATTATAGCAGGTATTATTATTTAATTTATACTTAATCAAATCCTTATTTGATTCCCAATAAACCCCTAAAGTTTTATTTTGTTCATTCTCTCCTAATTCCAAAACACTAACATCTAAGTCATTATTAATACGAAATTTAGTCATAATTTCTTTATTGTTACACAACCATTTGCGCAAATCAAATCCTGCACTAGCTAGTATTTGTGATACCTCGGCTTGTATTTTTAATATTTCCTCAACGGAATTTGCTCCTGTCAACAAGTCGTCCATGCAGAAGTCTCTTTTAATTATTTCAGAGGCCTCAGGAAATTTATTTTCATTTTCATATGCCAATTGAAATAGACATCTTACTGCCAAATATGGAGACGAAGCGTTTCCATATACAAGCCGATTTATCTCAAACATTTTTAATTTTTCTGTAGGCTCGGCCCGCCATAATATCCTTTGATATTTCCTTTGGGTTTCATTTATTAAGATCTGTCGGTACATCTTAGAGATATCCCCGGTCATAACATTAAGCGATAGTCCAGAACTCGTTTTAGCCGAGCTGTCAAACACAACACGACATTTGGTTGTTAGACTATCCTTTTTTAACACCGCATGATGTGGTAAAAAATATCCATCCGAATAATTTACCGCCTCGAAATCTTTTATTTCCGCCATATGCCCTAATTCTTCATATTCGGCAATAAACGAACAGTAATCTGATTTTAATTCACTATTTTTCACAAATTTTCTTTCCAATAAATCAAATCTCTGACGCGCAACCTCATAAGACTCTCCTAAATTTTGTATCGTATTTTTGAATGGAATGTTTACAATAAATCTTCCCGTCCTATCTCTAATTGTCGTTTTCTCAAAATTTAATTCACAATTTTTCTCTGCAACGCTTAAATTGAGATTTTTACTATTTACCTCTTCCAAAGCCCAAAATTTTATTAATTTATCATCAATTGATGCCTGAAGAGAATTTGTAGTACAACAACTAATTGACGTTTTATTAAGGTTTAAAGGTATTTGCAAGTTGCCAGCCACTACCCATCCAAATTGAGTATTTTGTAGAACTGGTGCCTTTGAGCCAAGCCGCTCCTGGCCGCTACATAAAATTTCCCAAAAGACATTTGAACCTAGTAAAATGTCAATTTCCGAAGAAACATTAAAATTTGGATCAGCCAATTTAAAATTAGCCGGAATTTCTAACCAATTTCTATTGAATGATATCGACGGCAGATTATCTGTTATTTTATTCAATACTAAACATCTTGTATTTATGCTAAACTTATTATTATAACTCGATCTTATTGATACATCCACCTGATTGCTAATGTTTGTTAAACCTTGTCCTATACCCTTGACAGCATGATTTAATTTTAATTTTGGAAGATCTAATTTATTGCAAAGATCCTCGGTAATAAAATTACTTTGAGATGCAGAATCTAACAACGCGCGACAAGTAATCCATTTATTCGATTTTGTTTTTATTTTAATAAGCGCTGTAGATAGCAGTACTTGGCAACAATTAGGCGTGTGTTCTTGCGAATTCAAGGTTACACTTGTCTCTGCTTGCGTTTCAATCGCCGCGCTAGGTAACCGGACCTGTTGTTCCGGAGAATTTGCACCAGCGGTTGATTTATTTAACGAACTTTGATTATTCAAAACAATCTGAATGTAAAATTGTGTTATGCGCTTTTTGACACTTAAAACATTTTGGCGATTTACATTTCCAAGAAGGATGTGACGGCCTTATGCAATTTCGGCATAATTTTAATTTTTTAATTTCTGCAACCCGATCGTTTGGATTTAACTTTAAAAATTCATCACACTTAAAAATGCTATGATCATTATTGCAAAAATAACATTTATAATTTTTATTGTCATTCGTGGACGCTAACGTGTTATTAGCATACGCCTTTTTGTTATAACCTTGATTTCTATTTTGAGATTTATTATTACTTGCATTATCTAAAACTGCTAGTACTTAATTCCATCTTTTCTAAGACGTCACATCTTAATTTCAAAAAGTCCTGTAAATCTTGTAACTCTGGTAAGTCGCCCTTGTATTTGTACGATTCCCAACCTCTCCTGGTAGATGGATCAAATTTACATGTTAACAAATATATTATTAATCTGTCCCAGCAATCTGTTTTTTCCCCAAGGCTAGTTAAAGCTCTGAGATGTTTATTTACATTATCATTTAGATTTCTTAGTTCTCTATGGGACTCTTTTTTTAGAGAAGGAAGCTCAAATATTGAATGAATGTGGTTATGAATAATTAATTGTTTATTCTCGTATCTTTCAAGCAACATTTTCCAAATCCTATCATAATTTTGTGCAGAAACCTCAATTGACTTAATTTTGTCTTTTACTGTCTCCGAGAGACAATCTTTTAAATAATAACATTTCTGTAAACCTGACATGGAATCATCCTGATCCACGAGTGCTGTAAATAATTCTTTGAATTCAAGCCAGTTACAATACTGACCATCAAAAGTGGGTAGTTTTATGGGTGGTAATTTCACCAAAGACGTGCCATTGTTAACATTATGACTGCTAGAACAAGAGCTATGTCTAGCCGAATTAACCACATCGACACTTTCATTACTTAACTGACATTTTTGTATCAAAGCTCTTATTTTACTTCCTATTTCAAAATATTTATTTTCGAATTGCTCTCTTTCCGCCTCATTTTCCTGCGACGGTTCAATTTCCTCAATTTTTTATTGTAATTCGTTAAATTCGTCCCATAACGGTTCTGTCTTTTCAAGTCTTAATTGCAAATTATTTATAGTTTCATCATTTACATTTTCCTTATCAAGGGTTTGGAAAAAAGTTATTGATCTGGTTAATTTTGATTTCAGATTACCCCTTTTTGCTCTTAATTGTTGAATCGAGCCTTCAGCCATTTTAACACAAATAAAAAAGGCAGTTGATTGAAAACAGGTATATAAACAGAAAAACTTAGAATAAATCAACTTACTGTGGGACCGGTGGTGGTTAGGGACTTCACTTTGTTGCCTTACCGCTCTCCACTGCTTGGAAATCTGGCGATACCTCTGTTTTCTCACTCTTACTGGGGACTCTCCCATCTTTTCTCTCTTTCAAGAACCATGCGCTCGCTTTCACTACGACGATCTTATTGCACGTCGACAATTTCTTGTTAATTATTAATGAATTACTTAACACTTATTCACTGATTTTCATCCGTGACATGGACCATAAATATGTATCTTTTATTATTTGTTTCTCCTTCGATTTATTATTTATTAAGACTGTACTCCAACTTTTATTAAACATTTATTTTACTACTCTTTACATTACAACGTCTACTTATCTAATAATTACATTAATTACAATATTCGCCATTCGCCTTCCTTCGCGGGTGTCGAGTCCTCGCGCATACTCACATCAACTCGTTCAACTATCTGTGCGCTGAATGGCTCTAACAAGGTCTGTCAGAAGTGAATTAATAAAAATTGTCAGACAAACAAATTTTTTTAAAAATGGTTCACTATTTACCACAAATTGTGAAAATTTCAAGCATGTGTTTTGACGAGTATAATCATTTTTTAAGCTAAATTCATAAAAAAAAATTTACTAGTCTGGCGGAAGTAACATGATTTTTACATGTTTTACAACCATTTTCACCTTTTAAATTTGAGGTGTTCGATGGGGTATCTTTTTTGTCATGGAAGCTCGGTCTATAAGATGCGTTTACATTTGTTTATTTTTCTAATTAATAAATTAAAACCCTCTTTTATTTCACATTTTGGCGCCCCCCTAAATGTGGCGCTTACGCGCAGAACACACAATTTACCCCCGGTAGGAACGGCCCTGTAGCCCCATTCACAGGCCGACTCGGTCTCCTGATTAAACCGCATGCGATCACTTTCATTGGGGTTTTTAAAGGAAAAAAAATTGTAATGATTATTTAGCCTCTACAATGTTGAAATCTTAAAAGAAAAAATAATTGTAGCTATCGCCGAAGTGACTGGAAGTTGGTGGTTTTCATGTTGAATAGAAGCATTGTTAATTAATCCATTTAGTTATTAATTAAAATATTGTTAAATAAAACATTTAAAATTTTTTGTTTTTAAAAAATGTGTTCTAAAATGTTTGATTATGACTAAGAAAGTTATTATAAGTAACTTTTTCACATAGAATTTTCATTTCAAATTAAAGAGAGGTATTATTTGTTTGCTTATAATTGTATTGAAACATTCTTTATAGGATTTTGCAAACAGCAGAAAAAATAACTATCTAACTAAAAGAAAAACTTTGTGTAGAAATATTAATGAAATCTTTGCATTCTTTCGCTAACCTGAATTCTGGTTATGCTAGCAAATTGAAATCCTAAAATGAATTTGTCTAATTTCTTATTTGACAATTCTCATTCTAACACTAGCATCCACACAGTCCCCTACGGCCATGCAGATTAAACTAGTATCCACATAACCCCCTACGATTATGAAGATTCAGTTAAAAATGAGAACAAAGACCTAAAATGAATTTATTTATCTACCTTGTCTTAAAGCATTTCCAGGAAACAGAATGATAGATTTCATGAAAATGTAATCCATTGGAATGAACAATTTTTTAAGACAAGTAGATAAATAAATTCATTTTAGGTCTTTGTTCTCATTTTTAACTGAATCTTCATAATCGTAGGGGGTTATGTGGATACTAGTTTAATCTGCATGGCCGTAGGGGACTGTGTGGATGCTAGTGTTAGAATGAGAATTGTCAAATAAGAAATTAGACAAATTCATTTTAGGATTTCAATTTGCTAGCATAACCAGAATTCAGGTTAGCGAAAGAATGCAAAGATTTCATTAATATTTCTACACAAAGTTTTTCTTTTATTTAGATAGTTATTTTTTCTGCTGTTTGCAAAATCCTATAAAGAATGTTTCAATATAAAGAGAGGTAGTTTACTATTAGTAAAAATTTTTGAGCGCCCTGTATGAAGAAAATTAATTTTCTTAACACAGGCCTTAGTTTTTAACAGGCAAACTTTGTTGAGTTTGTCGATGACGTTTAGTAAATAGGTACATTGTTTAAGTCCATTTGTGATATAGGTAAACCCCATCCGTGGACACCCTGTATAATTTAAATATTGAGATTCGTACTCTGCATTAAGTATCCTACAGGACAGTTTTATAATTAACACACTCAACGATAAGTTCATTTTGTAAATTTTAATCTAAGTACAAGAAATTTAGAATAGGTTTGTGAATGCCAACATTGAAGCTAGGTGGGTATTGTACATACATTTTATACATCAACAGATTCGTCTATTTACGTTGTCTTACCAAAGTGGTAATATAATGGGTATATTATATTTATTATTTATTAGTTTTAAGTCTTACGAAATTTGAGACAACCGTGGCAGAATAAAAAAACTGTTCTTCATTTTATGGCAAATAAATTATGCTTTGTGTGTGAGCCTGGAATGATATTTTTTTAACGGCTAGAACACGAGCAAGCGATGCAGTTGCTAGACGACAAATAATAAGAATTAAACCAATGAGATTATTTCCCGCGAAAAGCCTACATATCTTAACATGACCTCATCATATGGTAGGGGGAATATGTTATAAAACTACAGGTGTTCTGAGATTTTCATCTTTTGTGTTTCGATTTAACTTGTGCGAATATTGTGAAGTGACAGTAAGTTCGTCTATTATATTTTATAAACAATGGTAATTTTCGAGTCGAGCTTCGAACATACTTGTCGGAAACGGGGCGAATTAACTAGGAAATTGATTGCTCTGACTAGAAAAAACGGCTATCAAATAATTCAAACAAATGGGCAAAGGGTGTACGCGCCGCCGGCTTCAAGGAATCTGGAGATACCTCCTAAAGGCTGTGAAGTTTTTATTGGGAAATTACATAGAAACCTTTATGAAGATGAGTTGGTTCCGTTATTTGAATCCATCGGACCATTATACAACTTTCGTTTGATGTTGGACTTTTCTGAACAAACTCGCGGATATGCCTTCGCAACTTATTTTACGAAAAAACATGCAGATAAAGCCGTAGCACAACTGAACGGCTTTGAAATAAGACCAAAGCTACACATAGGGGTGTACAAGTCTGTGGATAATTGCCGATTGTTTATTGGAAATTTACCAACGGATAAAACATGTCTGGATGTTAAAGAATTACTCAACCAATTCGTGGGAGGTGTTGCTGATATAATTATGTATCAGGATTATAAAAATCCCGAATTAAACCGGGGTTTTGTTTTCGTAGAATTTGAAAACCACCGGCTGGCTGCCATGGCCCGACGACAATTTACCCCGGAGAACCTGATAGCATGGGGCCAGCCTCTATTTGTTGATTGGGCAGACCCGCTTCCCGAGGTCAACTGGAAAGTTATGGCGAAGGTAAGTGAATTAATAATAATTAGATGTAAATGTTGTATTCTTTAATTTTAATCATCTAATTTTTCCTTATAAGTATCAATGTATCGAAATTAATGTACATTCGAATGGGATGAATCTCTAGAAGAGTTAAGGTACTTACATAAGAACAAAACTCTACAGTGAGTCACTATATATATAGTCACTATCGGTTGTGATCGTCAGTATACCTACCTATATGTTAAAAATGATAGGTATACATAATATGATACCTATATAAAATTAAGATAAATGAAACATGTATCCTGGTCAAACAAAATAAATATATTATAATGGTAATGGTTATGATTGTCAGCTGCATGTATAGTCAGGCTTTATATACAGGGTGAGTCATTAGTTCGTGGACAGTTAACATCTCGTCAGCCGTTTTATAATTGGAAAAAATGTCTCTGATTAAAATTGTAAGAGATCGTGTGTATCATATTTTATAATTGTTTTCAAATCTGCAGGGTGTTTCATATAGTGGTGACAAGCTAATAAAGTTCTCTTCATATGTACTTAATGCACATAAAAAGGGTCGACGCATTTTACTTTGCGGTAAAGATCAAATACCCTGACGTTCTTTGTTTGCTTTAAACATATGAAGAGAACTATACTTGAATTTTTTAAATGGAACACCCAAACATTTTTTTAAATTTTTATACTTGTAATTTTCTGACTAGACATAGAGTCGGGTCCAGTTTAAAAAGACCGATGTATGAATTAATATTGCACATACGTTTTCACTATCTCTTGCACACAAACTTAAAGCCATAGCCTAAATACATTGTCAATATATGTCTACCAAGATTCTTTCCCACTTCTTTTGAGACGGAAATATGAAATGTACACTGAGGAGTGAGAAACATAGTCATAAGCTCAGCGATTCTCAAACTGTGTGTGATTTGACGACGGATATTATTTATTTCCGTGAACTAACACCACTCTAAATATGAAAAACGTCTTTATATGAAATATTTAAGTTATTTTTATTGGTAAATATGTAATATTCATCCGTCAAACGAACAATGTCAAACCACTAAGTCTTACAATTTTCTAGTACGTAGATATTACACGTTTTAGAATAGAATAAGCAGGATCACGTAGCTCAATCGGTAAGTTGCTCGAACAGCAATAAATATAAATGGGGTTGTTGCGAGATCGATCCCCAAGTACTCCTACTTTTTTTTTATTAAGCTCTATTAAAAGTTAGTAATTTTCCTTCTAAAATTTTCATTTTATTAAACTGCGCCGCGAGTTTTGTTAAAACTTTATTGTCTCCAAAAATGTGTCTTTTATTACTACTAGCGCGTGTTTATCTCTATTAAAATCTGCTTTCTTATATATTAATACACGAATGGTGAAACGTGCGTCGAGTAGATAAATTGTTCAAGTGTAGTTTTTTTAGTGTTTATGAAAACGTGTCTATGCGTTGTTCTTTCAGAATTGTTTTAATTTATTTGTTTTAAAATTATTGTTAATTTTTTTAATATTTATTTTGTCAACCAGAATTTTTATTTATTACCGCTAAAAGAAAAATAATTTATTTTCGTTATTCTCACAGAGATTTCAGATTTTTTTTTGTTATATGACATATTTTATTTTTACTGACATCGTTTCCGCTACTATACTACAATCCTATCCTTTCCTGGCAAGAAATGCCCAAACCTTCCCGTGTTTCTTGCTGGACTGTAGCAATATTAGTCTTTGATTTCTTTTTCTGACACTCATTTTTATTGACTGAATTGGGCAATTCATTTTTTGTTATCAGTTTCATTTGTGCCCGAACCTATATACCTACAGTGTCGGTCATAAAGTTGGCTACATATGGGACAAATTTGTATTATCGAAATTTCAAAAAAATGCTATATTGGGGGTTCCTTTCTTTTTTTTACATGCAAATACCTTTATTCGACTAAAATACATAAAGTTTTGGTCGAAACTAATAAAATATTTGTGAAATGGACACAAAAGTTTAAAATTTTTCATATAGTAATTAATGGTAGGGGTAAAATTTGCACTTTTTTGTTTTCCTCATATCTGCTTCAAAATTGATATATGGGGTCCTTGTTGTATTTTATATGCACTGTATCTGACCCATTTTTCGGTACCACCGTCAACTATTTTTTACAGTCCTGCCAAAACAGTGGTCACGTGACATGTGTCAAAATGTAATTTTTTGTTGTTGGACATGCATAAACGAACCCCCAATAGAGTTTTTTAGAAATGTCAAAAATACATTTTTTTTCCCCATATGTAACCAACTTTATGGCGGACACTGTATAATCAGAATTCCATTAAAATTATAAAGTTACTAAATTAATAGTCTTAACATTTTATGATATCTTTCCCATTTTTAAAAAATTATTTAGTGACATGATTGCTGAGAACTGTTTGAGAACTACTGGCATTTCTTATGCATCAAATAAAATCTTAGTTTAGACGTTTTAACGGCCATGACACAAGTCAGTTTAAATTGTACCCGACTCTACTAATATCATTATTGGAGTTACATTGCGGCGTTGCCATGGTATTCTACGGTTTTCGTTAAAAAATGCATTTCCAGCGGTCAAGAGTAAAGTCTGTAAAAAATATAGGTACTTGCTTCCATAAATTTAACGTTCTTTTCACTTTGAATGTTAGCCAACAATGCACCTATAAATTTCCGAACTTATCTACAGGGTGTTCTTCACAATGCTCGTCACAATGCGATGATCATTTTTTACCTCTGCTCACTGATACCTCATCGAGACTACTTTTTCCGTTTTTTTTTAATATTCAAGACGAAAAAAGTAGTCAGTATGGGGGGATATCAACATATAGTGTCCGCCAAAAAGTATGCACCATATGGAAAACTTTTCATTCAATTGATTTTTTAAACGAGTTTTAGCATTAGTTTCAGCATGATTAATAACCACAAAATTGCCAAAAATATCTGTGGTGTCACGACTATGACACCTCCAAAATTTCATTAGAAATTTTAAAATGGCCTGAAATGCCCTTATTTATGAGAATATGGAAAAATACGATAAGAAAAAGTTGTTTGTAATTACATTAAGAATATAAATGTGACGTTTGGTTTGAAAATTTCAATGTTTTAGTTTTTCCTTTTTTTTCCCAAATGTGTAATATTTAATTTTTGTTTACAGTTGAGATAATTTGAAATATTTTAATGCAAAAAATACATAAATGTTGCATTTCTTGTTTAAACGTAATTAATAATGGCAAAGAAACATTTCTGAACCCTGGCTGTGGAGTTTTGCACGATAATCGGCTTAAATGTTAAAGAAACGATTGTTCATTTAAATCGCATAAGCAAAACTCAAAATTCCTGTTAAAATTTAAGTACTTCATAAACTTTAAAAGTGAATAATACAGATTTATGTAATAACTTTAAACCATGTTTGCCAACTCTGCATTTGTGTGTCTTCCTTCTCTTTTCATACATATTATTGCCCTATTGCAAAGTTCTTTGGTTACATTTCAGGCCATTTAAAAATTTCCAATGACATTTTGGAGGTATCATAGTTATGACATGACAAATATTTTTGACAATTTTGTGATTATTAATCATGCTGAAACCCGTTAAAAAACAATTGAATAAAAAAGTTTTGCATATGGTACAGACTTTTTGGCGGACACTGTAGATAATGATTGATAAAATATTTAAATTAAAAAGGTACAGGAGGTTGTTCCATTAAAAACTGACTTATTGCGGTTTAAAAATGTCAAAATTTGGATCGTAGTGGAGAAATATCCTGCAAAATTTGGTTCGATATTGACAGCCCTTGAAAGGGACTGACTAACATTCAGAGTGAAACGACACGATGGTCACATTTAAGAAAGTACTTTTGACTGCTGCAAATGCATTTTTTATCAGAAAAAGGGAAATAACGTGGCAACATCGCAATATGAGCGCAAAAATAATTTATATAAAATGTATTGGGTGCTCCATTTAAAAAATAAAAGTATTAGCTTGCTACTACTATGTGAAACACCCTGTAGATTTACAAATGATTTTAAGATATGCGGCCTTAATCTCCTACAATTTTTATCTCAGACATCTTTTCATATTTCAAACGGTTGAGGAAATATTGACGATTGACGTTTCACACACCACTCAACTACTGACTTAACGCTGTAAAGTATAAATAAAACACCAATTAGTAGAAGTTGAGACTACGAAAAACTCATCTAGAAACATGTTCTATGATACATTGAAAGGTAAAAATGTATTCTTTTTTATATAGAACTTAACATGTATATACACCCCCTAAATTTGATGTTTGGTTTGTTTCCAGTAAATTTTTCATTTTTAATAAATTATGTATAATAACAAAGGTATGGGCTTGTTTGGGATATTTAAGAGAAACATTTTGTTGTTTAAAAAAAACGTTTCACCACACGGATTTAATCCAAAAGTTTTTCCTACACTTCTTGTAATGTTTACAACAAGTTCCGACAAAAGGTTGCATCTAAACGTTGTTAAAAAACCGCTGCCTTAAGGAATCACTACTTCCACATCCAGATTTTTCATCCAAGTCACTTTAAAGGAAACATCTTGACTAGATTTGCACTCTAGTACGTGGAAATTGTTGTTCATAGAATTTGAATATTATTTGGGCCAGATGTTATAGAAAAGATTGAGGCGTTGGTTCCCACTATATACGATAAAAATGACGTTCTAGTTTACCCGACCTATTTTCCCCTATTCACAACCTACCACCTCCCACCCCTTCAAAGGAATCATCTCAATCTGATGTCATTACAATACATAATTGTCCTAACTTTCAAGTGAATATTTCAATTCTGTTATCAATCCCATTAATAATGGAGCGGAGATGGCGGAGTTTGAAAAATATTAGAAAGAAATCTGAGGCCTTGGTTTCTAGTATATACACCAAATCCCAAATTTCTGTACTCTTACCAGCATGATTTACTTATTTTCCCCTATATACTCCTATTTAACCCCCAACACTTCAACGGAATCATCTCAAAATATAATCTAGTTCCAGATGTCGTTATGATATATACGTCTACCATATTTCAAGTTAATATCTCAATTTTATTTTATCAACCCCTTTAATAATGGAGTAAGGGTGGTGGGTGGTTGGTGGTTGAAAAATATTATTAAAAAATCTGAGACCTTGACTTCTAGGACATACACCGAATATCAAGTTTCTGTACTCTTACCAACTCGCTTTACTTTTTTCCCTATTTACCTTTACTTACTCCCCACTCCTTCAACGCAATTATATCAGAATATCATTTAGTTTCAGATATAGTTATAATACATACGTGTACCAAATTTCAAGTGAAAATCTAAATTTAATATAATTTTATCAACTATTTTAACAAGGGAGTGGTGATGGTGGGGGATGGAAATTATTATAAAAAACCTGAGACCTTCGCTTCTAGTATATACACCAAGTCCCAAATTTCTGTAGTCTTACCAGCTTGCTTTACTTATTTTCCCCTATATCTACACCTATTTAACCTCCAACCCTTCAACGGAATCATCTCAAAATATAATCAAGTCCCAAATGTCGTTATAATACCTACGTGTACCAAACTTCAAGTGAATATCTCAATTTTATTTTATCAACTTCTTTAATAATGGAGTAGGGGTATTGGGGGGTTGAAAAATATTATAAAAAAATCTGAGGCCTTGGTTTATAGTACATACACCGAATTTCAAGTTTCTGTACTGTTACCAGCTTGCTTTACTTATTTTCCCCTATTTAACCCCCAAGCCTTCAACGGAATCATCTCAAAATATAATCTAGTTCCAGATGTCGTTATGGAACACACGGGTACCAAATTTCAAGTGAATATCTCAATTTTATTTTATCAACCCCTTTAATAATGGAGTAGGGGTGATGGGAGGGGGTTGAAAAATATTATAAATATTTTGATATCTTGGCTTCTAGTACATACACCGAATTTCAAGTTTCTGTACTCTTACCAGCTTGCTTTACTTATTTTGCCCCATTTACCCCTATTTAACCCCCCCAACCCTTCAACTGAATCATCTCAAAATATAATCTAGTTCCAGATGTTATAATAGATACGTGTATCAAATTTCAAATGAGTATCTCAATTTTGTTTTATCAACCCCTTTAATAATGGAGTATGGGTGGTCGGGGGCTAAAAAATATTATTAAAAAATCTGAGGCTTTGGCTTCTAGTAGATGCACCGAATTTCAAGTTACTGTACTCCTACCAACTTGCTTTACTTATTTTAACCTATTTACCCCTATTTAATTCCCAACCCTTCAACGGAAATATCTCAAAATATAATCTAGTTCCAGATGTCGTTATAATAAATACGTGTACCAAATTTCAAGTGAATTTCTCAATTTTATTTTACCAACCCCTTCAATAAGGGAGTAGGGGTGGTGGGGGGTTGAAAAATATTATTAAAAAATCTGAAGCCTTAGCTTCTAGTACATACACCGAATTTCAAGTTTCTGTGCTCTTCCCAGCTTGCTTTACTTATTTTACCCTATTTACCCTTATTTAACCCCCAACCCTTCATCAGAATATTCCCAAAATATAATCTGGTTCCTGATGTCATTATTATATATACGTGTACCAAATTTCAAGCGAATATCTCAATTTTAGTTTATCAGCCCCTTTAATAATGAATTGGAGGGGGTAGGGGGATGAAAAATATTATAAAAAATTTTGAGGCCTTGGCTTGTAGTAGATGCATCAAATTTCAAGTTTGTGGAGTCTTACCAGCTCGCTTTACATATTTCCCCCTACTTACCCCCAACCCTTCACCGGATATCTTCAAAAAACAATCCAGTTCCAGATCTCTTTATAATATATACGTGTACAAAATGTGAAGTCAATATCTTAAACCGTTCCGGAGAAAACGTGCGGACAAAAAAAAGTTACAGACAGACAGAATTTTTTTTTCGCTCGAATTTAAAATCTCGACGTTTCATGACATTCTAAACCCATTTCAAGAAAAAAAAAATGAAAATTTTTTTTGCGATTACTATACTTCCAATCCACTACGTGGATGTGGAAGTAATTAGCTTGATACTTATTTCGTAAACGATGTGATATTTCTTTTCTTGTAGGTCACCATTTTATATTTGAGAAATCTGCCGATACAGTACTCTACCGATGAGATACTTACAATAGTATGCGATCTTGTTGGATCCCAAATTATTAAGAAAGTGCATAAGATGCACAACTATGCATTTGTACATTTCATCAACAGACGCTATGCGGAATTTGCCTTTGAAAAATTGAAAGGTGAGTATTGTGTTTATTTTGAGAATATTTGATACAAGCGGCTTTGAATCAAAGTCCGAGTAGAATATTAGTGCCTGGGCCAGCAATGAAATGGACTTCATGATTATAACCCTTTTAAAACCTATTCGGGGGGGTTCCTTTTGACGAGTCTATCACGAATATTCATATCGCCCTATATGGTAGCGGCGCTTTAACCCTTACGCACCCCTCATACACGTCATTTTTCAGCCTTTAGGGTTTGTGATAAGAACCCGTTTGTTTTTTATTTTAATGAGAAGATTATATATAAAAACCCATATACGGAAGCTATTGTCTGACAAAAAAAGTGACGCGTTCGCCCAGTCCGACACCCGAAACATGTCAATTTTGAGCCTTATAGTTTCGTGACTATAACCCTTACCATTTTTGGCACAAAGTTTAAAAATTGAATGTAAAACATCGTGGTAAACTTGTCCGACAAAAAAATGACGCGTCGCCCAGTCCGACACCCGAAACATGTCAATTTTGAGCCTTATGGTTTCGTGAGTATAACCTGTCGGACAAAGGCTCCACGTGATTCATTAACACTTTCTTAAATCATTTATATCTATGTCCGACAAATATATAGACGGTCCGACAAGAAAAATGCAAAAAAGATGTTTTTTTAGTGGTGCTTTTTTTCAGAATAATTATGGACTAGGAAGCATCTGTTTTCAGTTGGCTGTTATGAAGGGCACGTAATTTTTTTGTGAAAAATCCTTAAGAATAACATAAAGAACAGTAACTGAGAAATTCGCAGCCTGAAAAAATTTAGCTAAATTTTTGGTGATTAATTTTGTGTAAAATTCCGAAAAAAATGACTTTTTGACAATTTTTTTTCTAGTTTTAGTGAAAAGTTCAAAAGAGATAAAAGTTTTGTAATTAAATTTTACATAAGATCTTACTATCTCACTCTTTACTGAACAAGTGCAAAAAATTTGCAAAATAATAACTGTTTTCTACCCTTCAATAAATACTGTAAATACCCTTCAATAAATACTGTAAAAACGAAATAACGACCACGAGAAATAATATGGAGCAAAACTGATGTTTATAATATACTAATGAAACGGAGCAGCTGATGCCCTTCCTTCTTTTTTTACTCCCTTTCCTTCATTTGTACATGCGCTGTAGAACGACTTTCTTGGAAGAAAGATCATCGCAGAACACGGAGTAGTATTAGTATACTACTCCATGCCGCGGAAATTTAAATTCCCATGAAGAAGCTATATTGTTATTATTTTATTAGTATAGAAAAAATTAATTACGGGTACAGGTATATAGCTTGAAAAGTACTTATTATCAAATAGTTGAATTTGTTAAAGAAATATAAAGAGATAATTATTTGATTAATGAATATTAATTCATCTAAATTATTCTAAATTATGACATTACTTGTTTGATTTCTACCTTTAGAAAAATGCTAGTACAATTTTTCGCATAGAAAGTTGTTTATTCGTTGCTCATTTATCAAATTTAAATGA
Organism: Stenurella melanura; assembly: GCA_963583905.1. NCBI lineage: Eukaryota > Metazoa > Arthropoda > Insecta > Coleoptera > Cerambycidae > Stenurella > Stenurella melanura. Next base: position 205,397,539 of record OY757309.1, read on the forward strand.
AAACTGAGCATTAATTACTAAGATGTGTTTAATTAAACATGAAAAATCTCGATTTTTCCCTCCGTTAAATTCCATTTAAGAACGTGTCAAACACGTAAAAATAGACATACCTACTTATAACTCAAATCAAACACACGCTTGGGCTACAGAAATTGAACTGAGTACTTTTATCACTTTTTTAACTTAATTTTAATGAAGAAAAAAACTCAAGTGCTTTGAGTAGTACTGGAAGCACTTTTAGGGCTTCAAGCACTGTACTTCAATTACTTTTAATAAAGAGTATTTGGTACTTGACACTTGAATTACCTTGCATAAGTACTTGGGGCTTTAAAGCCCTTTCAGAGGGCTTCAATTACTTTCGAAAGTGCTTCAATTACTTTTAAAGTAATTGAAGTCCTTTTTAGTACTTCAATTACTTTGGAACGTAAGTCCTTTTGAAGTGCTTGAAGTATTTCTAAAGTACTTGCAAGCTCTTTATAAAATTCATTCAAACCCCTTCCAGATAAATCTCATCATGAATTGTTAGGAACACATACTAATAGAAAAACAAAGCAGCTTGTGTTCAGGGTTTAGTTATCCATAGTCATAGCTGGTGAAGTGATGTAAGTGTATGTACTATTGATGTTATTGTCATTGTGTGTCTTTACATATGATGTTTTCAATAGAAGTAAACCGGTGGTGTACGTTCGAAAAGTGTAATTTGGCAACACTTCACTTCGGGCAAAACTGGAAGTTGTGGCACATTCATAATCATATTCATATAATACCAAATAATGGTATTAGTCGAGGAAACGAAGCATTTAACCCCAATATGAGACTCCGCCCCACCTGAAATGTTCCTAAAGATGTATAGAACAAAGTCAGGGTCATGGGAATTGGTGCTTTTTCGATTTCCGGACGTAGACTGGGACAGAAGTTCGCTATTTCCAGTCACCAACAATTTTTTTTAAGTTGAAAAGGAACATTACGTTTTACATTTTGGACAATTCTAGGCATTTTTTGACTCTTGACATTTTTTACCTAACCTCACTCTTCTCGGAATATAATCGTTTAAAAATAACGTGTATTTAGGCTTTTTTTAAAACTAGTATTTACGATTATTCCTGGGCATTTATTATGAATTAGAACATGTGGACCTTATATTTAGGACAACTCTAAGCATTTTTTGACTATTGACATTTTTTACCTAACCTCACCCTTCTCGAGATATAGGCGTTAAAAAATAAACGGTTAGGTAATAAATGTAAAGAAAAAACGCTTAGAATTGTCAAAATTATAAAGTCCAATGTTCTAATTGATAACATAGCACCACAAGAAAAAAGTTCAAACCCAGAAACCAGACCTACCAGACCTCCTGAATTAGGTGCCGCCATCAGAATTTAATTTTATCGTTGAGTTTTTTTTATCTTAGATTTTATACGAAATACCATATTATATCAAATAAAATCTAAGATTAAAAAAAAACAAACGATAAAATAAAATTCTGATGACGGCATCGAACTCAAGCGGTCAAAAAAAACTAGACCTACCAATCTTTATGTATTTTCACCTCCCGAATTCAATGCCGCCATCAAAATTACATTTTATCGTTCAGTTTTTTTTATCTTAGATTTTATCTAATATAAAAGTGCTATTTCAAAGATAAAATCTAAGATAAAAAAAACAACTAGAAAAAGAAATTTTGATGGCGGCATTGAATTTAGGAGATCAAAATACATAAAGATTTATAGGTCTGGTTTCTGTTTTTTTTTTGCGTGGCTGTGTAATCAAAGACCTAAAATAATTATAAATATTTTGAAAAAGTTTAAATACTTTTTTTAAATGCTTATATCTCGAGAAGGGTGAGGGTTAGGTAAAAAATGTCAAAAGACAAAAAATGCTTAGAATTGTCTGAAATATGAAGTGCAGTGGTTCTTTTTCAACTTAGAAAAAATTGTTGGTGGCCAGAAATAGTGCACTTTTGTCCCGGTTTACGACCGGAAATCAAAAAAGCACCAGCCTCCATGACCCTGACTTTGTTCTGTAAATCTTTAGGAACATTTTGCACCGTCTCACATGAAAATCTGGTTAGGCGGAGTCTTATGTTGGTGTTTATGCCCTTATGCCCTTTTCCTGCTTAATTTCCTCGACTAATATAACTGTTATTCATAGCAGTTACCTTTTAAATATCATCATTACGTTTTGAGAAATCATTGATAGAGTATAGTATCGATCCAGTCTACCGGCAAAAGTGCCCATAATTTGAAGTTTTGTCAAAGGAACTTTTTGTTCAGAACAGGGTTGGCAAAAATTGCGTTTTTTTTATTTTAATCAAAAAACACGTTTTTTTTTTTAATTTAAAACAATTCAATGTGTTTTAGACATGGATTTTTAATTGTTGAAAAAAAACATGTTTTAAACAATAAAAAACATGTTTTTAAACTTAAATTTATACGGGCGCGTCGACCCAATATATTGTTTATTCTATAAGCCATGCCCATATTGCGTCATAACAAGACGACGACGATACTTGACAACGGCTCGGCCAATTCGGTATAATAAATACGTCAAGTTGTCAATAGTGCAAGAATTTTTTTGGTGATTGGTTATTGACTACACAGGCACATAAAAAAAAGTCGAGTTGGAGAAGGCAGACCTAAGTATTCCCATGAATTCTGACCTGCTGAACACGAATCCGATGTCCGTTTTGCCCGATTGGCTCTTGCATTCTTCCTAACCTCAAAAAACACCGTAAGAATGCCCGAAGAAATGAAAATCTGAAAAAATTCAGGGGTACATAGGATGGCAATAGAAATCGAATGGCGCAAACCAGACATCCCTGCGTCCTTCGTTTTCGAGATAGAGCAGCTCAAATTCACCGGTAAGAAAAAATTGTTTTGTTCCCAATTCTCGAGGCTCTATATCGGAAACCAAATACAGAATTCTAGTTTGCGCCATTCGATTTCTCTCGCCATTCTACGTACCTCTGAAATTTTTCAGATTTTTAGCTACACTCTCATTTTCTCGGGCATTCTTACGGTGTTTTTTTTTTTTAGGTTAGGAACAATACAACAGCCAATCGGGCAAAACGGACATCGGATTCGTGTTCAGCAGGTCAAAATGCATGGGAATACATAGGTCTACCTTCCCGCGCTCGCCTTTTTTTGCTATTAATCGCTTTAAAATTAACACTGAAGAAAATAAATAATAACGGTATTTCTATATAACAGTAATATGTTTCTTTCGTTGTACTTATACTACCATATTATTATAACTAGTTGTATTGCATAACATAAAAGTTCATATTTTTTTACTTTATCATTTTTTTTTCTTTATCAAATACAACGATGTTCCGAAAATTGTCCATCAAACACACTGAAAAAAAGCATTGAAAAAAATCATGTTTAAAACAATTGTTTTAAACGTGTTTAGTCTAGAACAAATGTGTTTAAAACAGATTACTGTGTTTTAAACACTTAAAAAACATTTGTTTAAAACATTTTGTTTTAAAACTACCAACCCTGGTTCAGAATGATTTGAACTGCAAACTACAACATATCAAAAACGCGACTAACTTGACGAAAATAGTTTTTTTCAATAATGTGTGTCCTTCCCAAATACTTTTAATACATTTATTTTTACTCCACTCTCCACTATTACTATTAATATAGTACTTACAGGTTTTACTTTTTCACCTACTCTACTTATTATTCTAAGTAATAAATACATAAGTAATTTTCTATTCGAGCATTTGTTTTCCCTAAATTTTTCATGATAGGCTTATAATAAAGGTGTCAATGGGTGGATGTGAAAATAATGTTCCCTTTGTTTTTTAATCTCATATTACCGCTAATTCATAAGTATTGTATTCCCCATTTCAATAAACTAGGGCTTGGTACTTTAATTTTTCAAGTACTGTACTTGGTAATTGAAGCACTTTGTAAGTAAAATTACTTGATACTTCATGCTTTAAAGCACTTTAGCAAAGTACTTGGTACTTGAAGCACTTTGTCAGAATACTTTACCCAGCTCTGAACAGCGCGATGGCGGACTGACAATGGTGGCGTGGTGACGCTCGCCACAACGCTCCCTCGATCCCAAAAAGTGCTCTTTTGTAAGTATTTCAAGATTGGGTGCATACAAAAATCCGTATAATTTATAATTTTAAATATTTCAAAATTCAAAAACATAAATAAAGGTCTTCAATACGTTATTGAGGACCTTCATGGACATGTGACATGTGCCCTGGCCGCCCCTGGGTACAAATCGCCACAACCACCAACAAGTGTCAGTCCGCCGCTGTAACAGCGAGTAGTTTCGAAGTGGGATAAAAAGTACAAATATTTTAGTGTTATTTTCACCCAAGCTGTGATTAAAAAATGTTTACAAAATCCTCAGTCTAACAGCACACTACATTACTTCATTTAAAATGTGGCAGATAAATCGCTTTTTCGATAGTTAGGTATGTCTTGTAAAACGTAAAACGTTACTTACAGATTTGGTAATTGATCAGAATCGTGTAGAAGTCGAATGGGCACGACCGAGGCGTTACAGCAAGAAGTTTAGACTGAATAAGACTCCAGAGAACTTTTGCACGTAAGTAAAATTTTTAAACTATTAGCGTTTTCCACTGACTGCACTCTATGAAACTGACAGTTTCTTATGTTGCACCGAGAAAATAATTTTCTTATTAAAATGTTCACTGAATGTAGATTTTTGGCACGAGCTCTGGCAGCTCGTATGATCGTGAACGGCTGAATTAGTCCAGTAAATGGCGGATTCGATTTGTAAAATTTTTTCTTAAGCACCGATTGTGGTCTAATTGGGCTCATTCGATTCGTAACCGCCTATAGATCAAAGCTTACCACTTTATACTAGGGAAAACATGTTTATACGGCTAATAAACAATTAATAACGGTAAATAAACGTGTCATTCAGAACATCTTAACCAAAGTTATTAAAATTGCTAATTTTAACCGATTTTAACCAGGTAAAGTATATATTTTTATAAAATCGATCAATAAACAGTGACTCAATGTGAATAATAATTTGTTGATTTACTATTTGTTAATAAACAACTAATAACCATTTTGTTAATTAACAAATTGACAATCCGAAATCGAATAAAGCGGCAACAAAACGCCGAAATTGTACTGAGTTGAAGCGTGAACAATTCTGCACTGATTGATATAAATTACCGCGAGTATGGCTATTTCATATAGTTGATATTTGATTAAATTATGTTGGTTGAATAAATCAAAATAGTGTATATATACAATGCGAGAAAAGTGTACTGCTTGAGTGCTTGACTATAAAATATATACCTGGATTCGTCCCTTCTTGAAGTGGGTGATATAAAATAAGCAACGCCAAATGTGTGAATGAAACAGATACGTTTTTGTTTATATAGCATTAGCATTGGCTTATTTATGTCTATTAAATTTTAAACAAGAATTGGAGATCAAATGGAAAAATTGCCCAAAATTGAAGCCGATTGTTTCAACGACATACAGGGTGAGCAAACTATCCCTTCGGACCTCTTTTCTCATAACGCTAAAAAAAAAGAATTGTTGCCGCGAGATAGGGCCCTTCCCAGCAACTCCACCGTAGATGGATATTTACTTGTGGAGCGGTTAATAAACAAAAAAAAAGGAAAAAAAATACAAAAATAAAACAAAAAATGAAAGCTGCCAGATTCAGACACAAGAAGCAGAAAACTTAGAAGAAAAATAAAGAGATGGCGATAGATGGAAACTTAAAAGTAGCATGGAAACTGAAAAGAAGCATCTTGCAAACAACTTCACCATACCCCTGCCTATGATGACAAATGGAAACTTAATAGAAGCATGGAAACTTAAAAGAGGCATCTCTCAAACACCTACACGTGAATACGAATCAAATGAACCCAATTAGACCAAAATCTGTGCTTAAGAAAACATTTTAGTTGGTCAGGCCGATTTTGGGCTTTATTTACTGCATTAAATCGGTCTATAAATCAAGTTTAATTTTTTTCTCATTCCCTCAGGTTTGCTCGAAATCCCAGAAATATTGTCTCCTAATTTGAGCAAAATCCTTGACCATGAAATTTCCAATGTATTTGTTATGGGTACGACATTTTTTTCATGCATTTATGATAGAATCGTGAAAATGTGAAATAAATATCACACGCAAGTCCTCTCTTGAAAATAGTCCAGACAGTATGAATTAATAATTCTTTTTTAAATTAAACCCTCATAACACCCTTTTATTCTTCTATAGGACCCCATGATAAAAATAGGGTAGTCTGTGTCAGTCTTTATGGCGTGTGCGTCACGACAAGCGTACGGTCTGAGATGATTTGAAGCGAGAGACGAACAGTGTCGAATCAACCAATTAAAACGCGTCGCACGGCTATGCCAATCGAGTCGGCGCAAACGTTGGCCCATTATCGAGTTTAACCACATATATATGTTTAACCGCATGAAAGAATGAACGAGATAATGGGCTTGTTCCATGATATTCTTTTTATATGGTTTTTATACTTTTTCATATAGTATTCGATATTTGGCATTATGCACTTAAAATTTCGTATTATTAACTTTTTCTGTTCTCGAGATATAAGGAGAGAGAAATTAGTAATAATTGCAAAAACCGAGCGCTCATTTGTGAAGTCACTATACGCAAGTGAGTTAAGAAATGTGGTTTTCTGGGACCTTTGAAATTTCACCTGAAAAGTCGAAAAACATGGAATTTTCAAACGCTGGTAACTAAATGAATACGTCGAGTGGAAGTTCGTTCTATGTCTCTACGGAAAGGAGTAGGTCGGCGATACTTCCTAATCGTAAATTGCAGGGTCAAAATCGAAAATTCGTCCCGACAGGAGCGAGAGAAAATTGTAATTTTTTGACATTTCACCAAATTGTACTCCCCTACTGTCAAGAAGTAAGCAAAACAAACAATACTTCGAAAACATATAATTATAACAACTAAGGAGCATCAAGTCTACTGAGATCGCGGAGTCTATGCGTATAGTGACGTAACGCCTGGCCACGCCCCATTTTCGCGAGGTGGAGATTTGCAATAGTTTTTAAGATACTAAACGTGCGAATAAGATTCTAATTTTTTGCAGATCCATTATTTTATACTTTCACTTTCGATTTATGAAATAAAAAAAAGCCGAACAAGAATTTGTACAATTTTTATAAATGGAAAATCGTAGGTTTAGAATAGCGTCCCGCTTTATATATGTATGAGTGAGAACAAATCTTAAAGCAAGGCGTAGCTCAAGCCGTACACACGCCATAAAGGCTGAGACAGGCTCTACAGTGTATTTTTGACAGTTTTTCTTTGAGATTTATTGCCATAAATTACACAAGCACACAAATATAAAGGAATTATCGATTCCACGGACCAAACCAATCATTTCCGGTGTATTTTGGCTTGCTGAATCCGAATCCAGTGTCAGTTTGGCCCAACACGTCACGTTTTTTTCTATCTTCAGAAAAACTGTTAGAGAAATGCAATTTTTTAATCGTTTTCTGAGGATAGAAAAAAATTGTGACGTGGTGGGGCTAAACTGACACCGGATTCGGGTTCAGAAAGCCAAAATACACCGGAAATAATTGGTTTGGTCCGAGGAATTGACAACTTTTTTTTGTGTGCCTATGTTATTAATTAGTCTCGTTCTAGGTTGTATTAGTATTTTAATGTTGCTTCATTTGTTTATACAAACATATTTTGCTGTTTTGTGACAGTTCCCCCTTTTGTTAATTTCACAAAGAATACGAATTAATAACGCTTTTTTAAATTAAATTCTGAGGAGAACTATTGGACCCCATAATGGCAAAAGTAGACTATCGCATATTCTTAACGTTTATTATTATTTATTTGCGACCCTTTTTGCACACATTAATTTTAATTAGTCACATTCCAGTTTGTGATAATGTGTTTCAAATTGTTTAAACAATTATAATTTACTTAAGCAATTACGTTTTGCCATAAATTTGTAACATTTTCACCTTTTTTTAATTACGCAAATCAGTTATTTAATTTTTTTGAAGAATTTGCTAATGGAACCTGCAAATTATTTAAACAATTGTTATTATTATACTCTTCGCAAATACAAAACGAAGAGTATATTGCATTCGATCGGCACATGTCTAAAATCGGTAATATTGCTCGTAGAGAAAAAAATTTCATATTACAGTGTTGGTGATCGAATTCTGAACTTTCAAAATGTCCGGCCGTCCGTCTGTCTGTCCGTCCGTCTGTCTGTCTGCCCGGCCGTCACGTTTCTTGTAAGCACGATGACTTAAGAACCAAAAGTCCGATTGTATTGAAATTTGGACAGTAAGTTAGTGTTAGCTAGAGGACCAGTTAAAAGTAACTTTAGAAGAATGAACCTGTCACCTAAACCTTTTTTTTCAGATTTAATTTACGTTAACTAAAAACCTTTAACAAACGTTATTTGGAGTCGTAAAAATTTATGCATTTTAATAACTAAAAATAATCATTTCAATTTCATATTTGATAATTATGAAAGGTTTATAATTTCGATTTCTTAAATGTTAAAACTGCGATTTTAATTCAATTGTGTAAAATTGTTTTTTAAAATGGCGTTAGGACATTATAAACGTCTTATCTAACTTACATATGTTTACTAGAGATGGGTCGTTATTTGTGTAACGTTGTTTTGTCGCGGTATTTCTATGTAACGTACCGTCGCGCTACAAAATGCTAAAATAACCGGTTACCTGCAACGACTCATCACTCGCTTTGAGCAACGACTGCGCGTGCAACGGATCTGCCTCGTCGCTGCAACGCAACGGATCTTTTACAACTTTCAGTAGTTTCTATAATACCCACTTTTACAACTTTTGTTTTTCAGAAAAATTATTATAAATGGTAGATGTTTTTAATGTTTTATTTGGAGCCCTATTTCATAATTTATAAGTACCTACAGTAGAAAAATAACAAAATAATTCTTCATATTTATATAAAACAAAAGTTAACACACCTTATATCACACCGTATTTAAAGAAGTATGCGGTTTCATAAATTAATATAGGTATGTATGTTATTCTTATTGGTGTCTATTTATTGAAGAGATATAAGAACCTAATTAACCTATATATAACTAGAACTAGTAGAACTAACAAATTGCCAACGCGACTAAAGAACTGAATCGATTACGTTACATTACCCTCTGAAATACCTGAGATCGGACAGCGCTACGCGACAAACGCGATCGCTTTTACTCTCGTTCCGTTTGCAGAGCTAGTCGGATGATGTAGTTTCTGTCGCTCCAAAATAGCGTTTTTTTGTCGCGGTATTTTTCTGGAGCGGTCGCGCTTGCAACGCTACATAAGTGGAACCGCTTTTCGCATCTCTAATGTTTACTGGGCAAGAAAGTCTGATGGTAAAGCAAACATGGCGCCACAGTAAATATTAAAGTCACGTGCTAGGGGCGGAGTTTCGGGTAAGAAATGATGGCGTTATTTCCATTGCATAATATTAAGAGTTGAGTAAATCTCGTTTGGACTTTGTCGGTGTTATTTTTTACTAACTCCATACTTATTTGTATATATTTTTTTAATCAAATGTAATACCTATAATAGAGCAGGTGGTATGGGCACATGAGTTTCGAATACATTTTAGACTCAGTTTTTTTTGCTAGAATCTGTTCAGGAGACATGACCGATTATAGTAGGGAATCTAAGACCTCCAATTCAGCAAGGGGGGGTCAACTGTGACATATACAAAAACCAAAAACGGATTCCCATGTAAAATTTCATGACGGATACGAATTTTGAGTTCACCCCTTCATCCAGAATTGCGAAATGGGAAAAAATGCAATTTTGGGCAAATTTCTAAAAACTGCGGGAAACATTTATTTTTTTGTTTCTCAGTCAATACCTCGTTAACTGTTCGAGTTATCTGTTTCAAATTTTGACACCAATATCTTTGGAGATTGGCCTCACTTACGGTATATGTGAAACTTTTTTCGGAAACGTCGTTTTTTGGCAAAAAAAATAAAAATCTTCGCTTAACGCACAAAAACACCAAAATGCATCGCAAAATATAACATGCTAGAAACTTTTTTATTACTAAAGATACATGGTCATATGATCGAGAGAAAATAAAGCTTATGAATTATAGAAACTTTTTTACTTGAAGAATTTTTTTCTAGAATGCTTAGTTTGGCTGTTATGACTGTTGTAAATAAATAGTAGTGTAACGACTCATAATATTGCGCGTTCTCCTCGGCCGGCGCGAGCGCTCTCTACTAGCAACTCGCAACCGTATTCAGTCATATCAGAAATACGTAGGTATTTTATTATTTAGTTCATGTATGTTTTATTGTTTTAAAAATGATACTAGTGGAAGTTTATCAGTTACCAGTAGAACCGAAAAATACTGTTTTTATTATTGACATCATGTCTTTAATTCAAAGGCATCAAAGCTATGGCTGTTCAACTTTCAAAAAACTCTTTGAAAAGTCTTTGAAATTAGTTATAAACATGAGACCAAAAGGGTGTAACCTACCGACGGACCAAAGTAAGAAGAGTGTACTGTCTGTATGAGGTAAACGATGGGGTAGGTATACCGAATTGGAAAAATATTATTTCTCATTCTGATAATAAACGAGAACTCTTGAACTTTTTTGCTTGCAAGTTTGAGGAAAGTTATTTCAGAATAGAACAAAACGATAAGATTGTTATTGCAGGTATGTTTTTAGAAAATAGCAAAACTATTTTATGCGATCAAAATAATGTGAAAATCATGAAATCCCTACATTTTTCCGATCATGAAGAAGCAGGTACCAGACATTTTGCTATCTTGTCATTTTTTAAAAATGAATGTAATAGAACAGTCATACAGGGTGATTCACGTAAACCGTTCATTAGAAGTTTGGGGACTTGTAACGATAATTTAATTTTGAAAATTTGGTTACTTACATAGTTTTTTATGCTATTTTCATGGTTATCGCACTTCCGCTTATACCGGAAGTTATCATCCACCATCAACTTCGTTATTTTAAATGGAATGATATATATTTTCTTGCATTTTTGAATTCTACTGGTCATTTTAATAGGACTTTGATCATACTACCATATCCCTAAATCTAACCCTACTCGAGGTATATTAACTTTTCAGAAAATTTGTGTCTTGACACCGAGTAGTTTGAAATTTGCTGTCTCTAACATAATGAAAGTGAAAGTTACCATTTATACAACACAAATAGTGGAACCCTTAAGCTTCCTAATCGTGTTTGAAAGTAACCTAATTGCTTACAGGGTGGTCAGAATTTACTGCCAATTTTGGCAAACTTCAAACGTCAAAAAGTATTTTATTTTAAATGGAATGCCCTGTATATTTTTACAGTTTCTGATGTAGAATTTTATTCTGCATCGATTTGTATTAGGGTTCCCTATACTCATATTTTATAGTTTTTGTGTTATTGATAATTTTGTATTTTAATGCGCGAAATACATCGAAGTATGTGTTGCTCTTATAATAGTCGGCTGTGAAAATGACATTTGTTGCAATTAATAGCGTCTATCAAACAAAGTATTAATGTCTTACAATAGTTGGCTGTGGAAATGACATTTGTTGTAATCATTAATCTATCAAACACGTCAGTGTTTATAGCGATTTTATAAATAAATTTGGTAAAGGGTTATCAGTCATGGAGAATAATAGAAATGGATATTCAACCAATGATATTTTAAACTTATTTTTTATTCACGGCGAATGCCACAGAATTATTAGCAGAAATTGTCGTAAATTTATACATCAGAAACAGTAAAAATATACAGGGTGTTCCATTTAAAAAAAAATATTTTTCGACGTTTGAAGTTTGCCAAATATAGCAGTAAATTCTGACCACCCTGTAAGCAATTAGGTTACTTTCAAAGCACGATTAGGAAGCTTAAGGGTTCCACTATTCGTGTTGTATAAATGGTAACTTTCACTTTCATTATGTTAGAGACAGCAAATTTCAAACTACTCGGTGTCAAGACACAAATTTTCCGAAAAGTCAATATATCTCGAGCAGGGTTAGATTTAGGGATATGGTAGTATGATCAAAGTCCTATTAAAATGACCAGCTGAATTCAGAAATGCAAGAAAATATGTATCATTCCATTTAAAATAACGAAGTTGATGGTAACTTCCACTATAAGCGGAAGTGCGTTGAAAATATTTTTAGTGGAAAGAGCATAAAAAACTATGTAAGTAACCAAATTTTCAAAATTATATTATCTCTACAAGTCCCTAAACTTCTAATGAACGGTTTGCGTGAATCACCCTGTATATACTGTGGACACTGATATTTTTGTTCTTTCATTGTATTATGCGACTATACTAAACACTGAAATATGGCTTCAACGGCAAAAATCTTTTATTTTTTGTCATGATGTGATTACCCAAATATCTAGTACATTTGATTTCGACAAAAGAAATCTGACCAACATTTTACTAGCTGTTTACTGCCCCTCTGGAAATGATACTGTTAGTTATCCCTTTAAGAAAGGCAAAAAGACAGTAGTAAAAATATTACGTGAAAGGTTAAATATGTTAGAAGAATGAACACATTTTGGCGCAGCGAACCGAGATGGAACTTACAAACTAACTGATAGTGTATTAGATTCCTGTAGGTAATTTTTTAAGGTTCTTTATGGCAGACCTTTATTTAGAGGAAATTTGGATGAGCTACGAGCACATTCATTCACTTCATATAATTCATATAACACAGATATGAGGTAATTGTTTTAATTATTTTATATAGACACTATACCGATAATGATGAGTAAACCACAAAAGCCAGAGAATATACACTTAAATTCACATTGCAAATGTAAAATGTACACTTGTACCAGTCGCTGTCGATGTCTAAGTGCAAAAGTAAAATGTGGTATAAGTTGTTTGTGCGAAGGCAAATGTTCCTCACTTTTAAATTAAACTAATTATAAAAATTAAACAGTTTTCTTTATTTACATAAAATACAAACATTTTTAATCGGACTGACACAATATAAATATGGTTCATTAAATCGCAGACCCTAAGCCTTTTTCTTACTAATATGGAAGCTTTTATCTTATAATAGATACACAATCGTTAGCAGAGCACGCAATGAAGTGTACACACCGAGCTAGACCAATTTGACCGGGCCGGGCCAACATGTGCGCCAACGCTGAACCAATATAATCTCCTTTTTTTCACTATTAAGCCAAAGTATAAAAACATATTCAAATGCAAAAACTTCTTTGGTCTTTTATCATCATTTTATGTCGATTAACTACACCTCTATCTCTACTTATAAAAAAGTTTCTCGCATACTATATTTTGCAATACATTTTTGAACTTTTGTGCGACATGTAGGACTATAGCTGTTTTTTATAAAAAAATTATATTGATACAATAATTTGGCTCTATACAGAGCCCAAGAAGAAAGTTAAAAGATTATTCTCCTAAAATTTCAGATCGATACTTTTACCAGTAAATGAGATATTGAGTGGGGAATGAGAATACTAATGTTTATTGTGTTTTTCTTACTTTTGGAAATAAACAACTTTTTCTCTAATTTCGCAATTCCGAATTTAGTGGTGAACTCGTAATTCGAATTCGGCAGACAATTTTACATAGAAAACTGTTTTTAGTTATTGTATACATATGAGTTGACCCCCCCCACCTTTAAAACGCATCGTACGGCAAGGTAGATTCCCTACTATTATGAAAATTCATGTCACCAGACGTTAATTTGATCTGATATTGTTGAAAACAATTTTTTATAACATAACAAAGAGAAATATTACATTTACTCAGTCCAACAATTTTTTAAAGATTTTTTGACCGATTTGGTATTTTCAATGTTATTCATTTTTAAAAATTGAAAAATCGCCAATGTCTCGTTTTTTTGGCCCTCTAAAATTGTTATAAAAATTGTTGTTTTTTTTTACAGTAGGTACATAATTTTTATATCTCTAGACCTTGCCCTTAAACTTCCAAAAAATGGAATTGACGATTTTTAATTTTATAGATCATAGCGACCACTTCTCTCTTCGGCGGTTTTTAAAAAATTCATGTCGAAGAAAAGTTCTGATATGGATTTCAGCTTCAAGGTAATTGTTTGAATCTAAACATAGAGTGTTTTCCAAGATTAACATTAACATATTTTATATTTGATTGTAAAAAATTAAACGGTGCTTAATTTTTTTAATTTTGCAATTTCTCGACATGATTTCTGGCAAAATAAGAAATTTTTAATATAATAGAAGAATACTATTGAAACACCCCCCACCCGTGTCGTTCTTTTTCTTGTTAAATTCTGTTTTATTATAATATTAGAAAAGTACCCCTTTTCCCTTGATGTATAATTATTAAGATAATTATACGTGTTTGGCCATTTAGGTGATCGTCTAGATTATTAGTGGTAGGACTCAAATCTACGTTGTGTTTTGTAGTTATTGTTACCATAATTCTTTTTAAAGTTTGATATTACTTGTTTCGATTTATTGATATTAGTTTACTTGTTATAGATTTAATCACTGAATATTTATTACTGAATTTTATTAGATATGTGGTAATTGGTTAAATTTAAACACTGAAAATTATTTCGGCATTGTTTATATCCTTTATGAATTTGCACTTTATTTGATATATTTTATATACCTCACCATACCCTGTATATTTATGAGAATTTAGATTACTTGTTTGTTCATACGTACCTGTGGTAGTAAATCTCATATTTACTTAATTTTCTTTAGTATGTTATTTATCACATTCTCAAAAGTCATAGTAAACCTTATGTTTACTTAGATTTGAATTTTCTTTAGAATCTTATTTAGCTCACATACACAAAAGTAATAGTAAACTTTATGTCTACGTAGTTGGATTTTCTTTAGAATATTATTTAATTCATATTCTCAAAAGTAAGAGTAAACCTTATGTTTACTTAGATTTTATTTATTGTATTAATTCTTATTTATTCAAAAGTTAAAATAATTAATAAAAGTCTGAAGAGATTTTAAGACATTTATTTTCAGTCCATTTTCGCAAACAGTATTCAACGGTAAATAAAAGATGTATATATTTATGTGCTTATTGAAGTTGGGAAAGTGCCATAGAAAAATAAATTGTACTTGTAATAAGGTTTTAAAGAAACATACTCCAGTAAATATACCTTGCTGGGACAAATTGTCACTTTTATTATTCCTGAGAAATGGTCAATTCAATACGCAGATAACCACAAGTCAATGACTGTGGTTATAACGAGAATTCTTGTTAAATGCTGAAAGGTTTAAATATGACTTTAGTACCTACATGTAAAGTCTGGTGTACTGCTCGGGTATTTCCCAAATCATGAAACAACGGTAAACTAAAACTTCCCTTGATTGTCTCTACAACCGTCGTTTTGCGAAGATATTTTGGGTACGAATCTGCCTACGAATGTGAGCACAGACTGAAACCCTTTTGTTGCTAAGATATTTTTTTAGTGCACAAATCTGCCTACGAATGTGAGCACAGACTGAAACCCTTTTGTTGCTAAGATATTTTTTTAGTGTACAAATCTGCCTTCGAACGTGAGCACAGACTGAAACACTTTTGTAGTGAAGATTTTGTTATGTGTCGTAGAAAGTTGTGAGAACAATCAGAAAGAATATTTCAGTTCGCCGCGGACAAGGGCCCGCTGCTGTAATTGACATCAAAAGAGAGTAACCAGATCTTATCATGTTTTGCAATTATATAATTTTTTCTACCCCAGCTATCCGAAGTGCACACTTGTAGACCACCCCTGCGGTTTGCCCACAGATGACCCAAATTGTGCACCCCGGGCGGTCCGGAGACAGTGTACCAAGAGAAACGTCGCCTTAAACACAGCTGTTGTAGGTCAACGAACGACTGTGTAATTGCACTGAACATTTCTCAGATATTCCATACCTCATCATAAACTAAAATTTATCCCAACTCAGTACAATTCTGAGTAATTAAAATTTAAAATGAACATTCAATTTTTCACTATAAAGTTGCTACAAAATTATTATGTTTATATAAAATAATTTGGTACATATTTTCCTACCCAGTATTTGTTTGTCTAGATACCACAGTTAATAATTACTATTCGAATAGTGCCCGTGTTTTATACGTAAAATATAGAGTCGTGTAAGAGTGGATTTTGCCCTAGGCATTTAATTTAGGATATTTGTAAAATAACCCATGACTTTACGTTATGCCCTATTCATAAAATAGCCAATAAAATAAGTTCGAATAATTTAATAATTTTACCTGTATTTCGGTATAAGGTGAGGTCGCCTAATGGCCCTCCCCCGACTGTGGAGATTATCTCGTGCTCCCCCTGCACCTTATTTAGCGAGAATACTATGTTGGCAGAATCCGGTGCTCTGCGAATCGCGTAAATAAAATAGTAGTCTTAAACCCTAGTTACGGCTCGCGAAACAAAAGAACAATACTCAAATAGTGTCCTGCAGATTAAACCGATCAAATTACAGTATCTAACCGAAGTTATCTACTAGTATACAGCTGCACTAAGACAATAGTGCCCTGCAGGTTCAACCAGCCAAATCACAGCAACACCATGTAAATAGAGTTCTGCGCGCGGTAGTATGAACAATAATGATTACTTGATCCCCAAATTACGGCTCGCGGATTGGTAGTAAATTTAACTGAACTTTACTCAAATAGCGCTCTGCATATTAAACCAGTTAAACTACAGTATCTAACCGAAGTTATCTACTAGTATACAGCTGCACTAATAAAATAGTGCCCTGCAGATTTAACCAGCCAAATTACAGTAACACTATGTGAATAGAGCTCTGCACGCGGTAGTTGGAATAATAATCCTCCCTGATCCCCAAAATCGACGTTTTATATGAAACCTCGGCAAAGAAAGAATATAGAAAACCCTAGAGTGGAAATAAGACAGCTAGTAAAGGCTCTCGGTGCTCGAAGTCGACGTAACAAATGTACTTAACATTCTTTCAGAACGCGTTTTCGCCCTAAACTTCTCTACCTATGGATCATTATCGCTCGCATCGACTTTACTTGTTTAGATAAAATAATCTCCCCTAGATGGACTCGACACACAAAATGCACGTTTTAGGAGGTTTTAAAAATGCATGTAATAGGTATCATTCCTTTACATATTATGAATTTTAAAATTTACGCATTTCATAAGCATCTCGATTTTAAAGCTAAAATACGAATTCAAATGTTTTTATTTTGTACCTGTAATGTTTGATTTTGTAGGTGTTTACATGGAAGCCAAGAAATAAATAAATGCGGAAATAAATTTATGTATAACCGGCCTGTATATGGGGTGCTTCACTATCGCAAAGCTTACTTATCGTTCAACCTTTAATTTGAAATGTTCATTTTCTATTTTAACATTTAAATATGTCGGATACCACGGGGGCACGTTTATTGTTAGACCGCTTGGACATGTTAGCAAGTACGACACTGATATTTCACTTAAGGTGGCCATTCCCTAGAAAGAGACATCCGATAGGGAAATATTTACTATTTTTGGCCATAACTTTTTTTCTTAGTACGTACTACGTATACTTGTAAGTATGTATCTTTTAGACCAGTCCTACACCATATGTACATTTTGTATTGGTAACTTTTGGGACAATAAACATTATTATTATTATTATTATTACTTAAAAAAACTATATGACTACCTAAGTAAAACTACGAAATAGGAAGATTAATATAATTTTTAACTTTAAATCTATTTTGCAAACCACTGAAATTATTGAGTGAAAATTTTAAGTAATAGTCTTGTTATGGTTCTACTTAGGTAATCTTAGTTTTTTGAAATACACGTACTAATAAAAAAAAATTATGGCCAAAAATAGTAAATATTTCCCTATCGGATGTCTCTTTCTAGGGAATGGCCACTTAATACAAAATTTAATAACAAAGTCTAATTGTCCACCCGAATAATACAAATAACCAAAACAGTCTCAACACCATCGGATAAATCTAGTAAAACAAAGGAACTAACGATCCGCTATCCCACGATAATCAAATCTTAACTCTTGCACAGGTAATCATAGAATGCCTTTTTTGTTCCCCGGGCTAGCCGATTCGTTTCGTTCGCTTAAGATCCCCTAAGCGTGTTCCCATGTCCACATAAGGAAATGCATCGAATCTTAAACTGTTATTGGTTGGTGTAGGTAAGTCAACCACAATGTTTATATTAACAAAAATAATAGAAGTCACAATAATAGTGCTGGGTTCCTAAGAATCACAGGCGTACAAAAATTATTTTCCGTGGCGCCGACAAATATTTTACAGCATTTTTTAAATCTGCAATGAAAATTGAGAAATAAAATAAGAAATTAGACAAATTCATTTTAGGATTTTAATTTGCTAGCATAACCAGAATTCAGGTTATCCAAAAAATGCAAATATTTCATTAATATTTCTACACAAAGTTTTTCTTTTAGTTATAGATAGTTATTTTTTCTGCTGTTTGCAAAATCCTATAAAGAATGTTTCAATAAAATTGAGAAGTTGCAAAATTGAGGAAAATGACCGTGTCATTGTATGCCGTCAAATAATGTAAAAAGATGTTTATTTCGTGTCATTTCATAAACATATATAATTAATTAATCCTAGAGGAATTTATTTTGTGGCATTTTACTAAATATATGTAATGGGTAAATTGAAAAAGCCCATGAATTCAAAATTAATATTTCAAATTTAGTTTTCTGTTATATAAATCAAAGGTACAAGATACGAACTAATAATTTCTTTTTAAATTAAACCCTCACAAGACACATAATACGTCAAAATGAGGGCACCAAAGCAGAAGTATTTTGACTTATTATTGTTTATTTGCTTTTTTTGTACAAATTATTTTATTAATTAGTCACATTCTATTTTGTGCTAATATTTTAACGTTTTTCAAATTTATTTAAACAATTGTAATTTGCTATATTTTTTTATTCAGAATAAAGCTAGAGAGATTTCTTTCTTACGTTATCGTGCTTAAAAGAAACGTGACGTCTGTCTGCCCGCCCGTCCGTCACCTTAAAAGTTCTCAAAGTTTAATTTGAGGCCTATAGGATTTATTTTTCTCTTTTCTTTGGCTCGCTATCTACTACGCAAAAACAGGCGAATTTTGCGGTCATTTTTTTTACGACGCAAAGTAACATTAGATAAAGGTTTTTAGTTAACGTAAATTGGTTCTGAAAAAGAAGGTGTAACGTATATTGCCATCTACCGCAGCTGAGAGACTCGAACTAAAACGCCACTGAACATCCATACCCTGGCCAGGATTCGAACCCGGAACTTCGTGGTCACAAGCCATTTCCATTTAAACATTTATTTCCTATTTTGTACATATTCTCTAAACTTAAGCTAAAAGGTATCTCGAGTATTCGCACACATATATAAAACATCGTTTATAATTTATCTCTATAAAATAACGTGGTCGCAAGCTAAACACCTTTAACATTGCGCCACGGAGCTGGTATTTGCTTTATTTTAATTATCATTACCTTGCATTTACACTTTGTACCTAGTAATTAGGACATAGTTTACAAACAACATGAATATAATGTAGATAATTTCTTTCGATTAAAATATATAGAAATCTTTTTCCATTTTGAACCGCTAAAATTGTTTCAGATCCGTACCACCAAATATGAGGCGCTTGATACACCAGCGACACTCAGAAATCAGCTTTTGCAGTAATACGAGCACTGTTGTCAACAGTAAATTCGATAACAGTATGTACAGTACGTTTGTTCAGGATGTGAGAGGATCGGTGAGTTTTTTTTGTTTGTGTTTAGTATACATAAACTTGTCGAGGCAATCAAACAATGGTACCTACTTAATAGTCCAAGAGACCACTAAAGCCTGCGTCATAGAATATTTTCATAGTGGGAGAAAATAAACTCGTAAATGTAGAACCGATGGCATACTTTAATAAACCGTTAATTGTTCACAGAATTTTAATAATATTGTCACGTGTTTCCACCCCTAGGAAACACCCTTAAAAATCCGTGGGTTCCATAAACACTAACATTATTTTAATGAATAACTTACTGAAAACTTTACAATACTTCACTAATTAAAATACACTTTAACTAACTAAAAATAACCTTTAACTAACTAAAAATAACCTTTAACGATACTCCGACTGCGTCGCGAGATATTCAAGGTCAAATGTCACGAAAATCTGTTTTCGCAATTATCTCGTTTCCTATGCGAAATACGTCGTTTAAGGTTATTATAAAACTTGTAGACTATAAAATTATGTACAGTTTTTATTTTTAAGCATTTGTTTTGTAATGACTTTGTTGCCGTTGACATATTACAGCAGATTACAACGCTATAAGTGGGCTCAAAAAAAGTGAAAAGTAAATCCAAGGACTTTTTGGCAAATTGCGTATAATTTGCTTTAGATGTTATTTATTATACTCTCGGCAAATACAAAACGGAGAGTTATTGCATTCGATCGGCACATTTCTAAAACCGGTAATATTTCTCAAAGAGAAAATATTTTCATATCACTGTGTTGGTGATCGAATTCTGAACAACTTTCAAAATGTCCGTACGTCCGTCTGTCTGTGCGTCCCTCCGTCACGTTTCTTGTAAGCACGATAACTTCAGAACGAAAAGTCTGGTTATATTGAAATTTTGACAGTAAGTTAGTGTTAGTGTTAAGAACCCTATTGTTGTTTGAGCAAAATCGGTAGATAAATAAAAGTTTTTTTTTTATAAAAAAAAATTTATAACTTTTTTTATGTTTTGTAATTAAACTAAACATTTCTAAAACTAATATTATTTACAAAAAAACTGCGAAGAGTATCCTATAGAATGTGCAACAATTATATAAAAAGTGCAGTAAATCGGCGAAGAGTATAACGGTTAGCTTGTTTATTGTCTGCAATATGCGATCTACGACCGATAAGTGTTTCTCCCATAATGTCTTATTTACTTAAATTGGCAACATTTCGCCTTTAATCGGCAATTAAAAATCGTATTCATAGTATATAGTTGTCCTCATATTTCCAATGCACACAAAAAATGCGGTAACTACAAAGCGGGCAGGCGGCATCTTTACCTATCAATCATACCGCCGCGCGAACTCCTTTGACGGCAATTTTTTACGTGCATTGAAAATATGAAGACGACTATACAAAACTATGCAGAGCAACGCCACTGTAAGACAACTCGCAGTAGCGGAACACCAATTAAATTTTATAGCCGTTGTAGGTTGCCTGTACACCAAGCAAAGAATAATAATAATAATACTAAGTTTTCTCTTCTTTACTAGGATGCACAACCATTTAGTTAATGTTTAACGTATAGTAAACGAAATACAATAGTGAAACGAAGAAGCAAAAAGAGCGGCGGTGTCCATATATGTATAGTATATGTAATTGCTAAGAGGTCAATTGTTAAGGAACGGGTGAGACGCAAGACGAGGTAAAAGGCAGAGCCGGATTACCGATATTGTTCGCTCGATTACTATTTCAATGTAGGTATTATTTGTCAGCGGCGTCGGCAGATACAATAAGTATTGAATTAAAAATATCTGCACGCCCATTAAAACACATCTAAGAACTAACTGCTGCCAGCTGCCACGGTCCTGACCATTGTTTGCAGGCTTTGGCACGCGACTTGAACAGTCCATGACCTTCTTTCTGTCTCACTTTATAAAGTAAGAGGTGAAAGACGGACGATGTTGTCGGCGCCTTTTACCTCGTCTTGCGTCTCTTGCGCCGCCCTTTTACCGGTTACGCATACCATATAGTTGCCTTCATATTTCTAAGGCACATAAAAAATTCCCGTCAAAGGAGTCCGCGCGGCGGTATCATTGAATAGGTAAAGATGCCGCCTGCCCGCTTTGTAGTTACCGCATTTTTTATATGCCTTAAAATTATGAAGACGACTATACCTACCTACCTGTTTATACCGGAGCTAAAAAAAAATCAAGTAATATTTTGCTGCTTGAGTAGTCTGTTCTCTGGACACTTTTATTTCACTATTATAAATTTTGTAGATTGTAAAATATTGTTTTTTTTTTGCAGAGCTCCCCCTTTGAAGACAATGGAACGATTTGTGAGTATGGCTATTTTACCGGACGTGAACTTTTTAACATTGGATATTAAGAATTCTATTTGCATGTATTAATTATCATGATAAACCTGTAGTTACGTTAGTATCGTAGTATTTTTATTTGTTATTAATTTTTATATATATATTTTTCTGAATTTGCATTAGTCACCACTTATGTAGTATCATTTTAAATAATATGTACTAAAATAAAATTTAAGCAATTTTAAATCATGAGTATTTATCACTCCTATAAAATATGAAATGTGTAACCCAAAACAAATATGCTGCTCATTTAGGTAGGGTGTCCCAAATTGGGACTTGCATCTTCGTTATTATAATAAATAGCAGGTTGGTTGCATGGAGAAAATTTTAGATTTTTTGATAATTTCAATAACGCTTTTAGTTTGGATCTAGCTTCTTCATTCAATTATTTTATTTTTGGGGGAGCCAAATTAGACAAAAAAGGACCCGAACTTCGGAAAAATTCCACGATCGATGATTTTTGTTGGAACGTGTTCAGAAGGGTGTGAGGAACAAAATATCAAAATGCCACCGCGAGAAATTTTGTGGAAAATTTTTTATTAAACGATATAAGTGCAAAAATACGGTATTTTTTTAATAACGCCGCTGTATTTCGACCTTAAATGAAAACTGTTAACTTGATCCCCTGTGATATATGCAACCCATATTACATTTGCATATATCAGCCGTTGCATATACGATAGTTTCACTCGACCGTGACACCGCTGTCTTTTGACCTCGAACGAAAACTGGTACCTCGACCCCCATATACGAACATAAATATTTTCAATGTAAAAATTGACAGCACCATTGGAAAGAACAGAAAATTTTACGAAAGAAACATATATGACATGTGTTTGTTGAATTAAAGTTGAGCGGGCAGTAATTTGTTAACTACATAAATGGCTATAACTTTTGATAGGCAAAAGCAAATCATATGAAACCAATTGGACATTAAAATGTAACCTTTTCTCGAAGTATTACGTGTGTTGCAATAATTTTCTAAGTGCTTTAATTATTGCATATATCACTTTAAAGTGGAGCATTGCATTCTCGATTATTTCATAAAACTCGTCGAAATATGAATAATTTATTAAAATAGAAAAAATAAATATTTGTATAGCATATTTAAAGAGATTATCTAAAATACGTCTGTAGTAAAAAAAAATTATAAAAAATGTATTTCACAAAATCCTGGCCTTCTAAGTTTGTCAATTTTCGAATAAAGCAGTTTTCCGCTATAAGTATCTAACTTTGATCGTAACTATTAAAGTTTTGAAAAGTGATATCGGCACTTTATAGGTGATCAAATTAAAGTTGGATATAGGTATGCTTTATAAGTACCAATGATTTATTTTACGATAATTATAAGTTTCCATGCTTGTTTTTTTCTAAGACAACTTTTTAATTTTGCTCCGAATAAACCGGAAAAAATGTGAACAAAGTTAAATAATTTTAAAACATATGTATTTTTGACAATCCCACCTTTTGGAGGGGTAAGCTTATAGGTATTAATCTTCAAAACAGCACCTCAGTTTTATTTTACTTTTATTGGTTCTAATGAAATGAACATTAAAACGTTGAAAATTACGCGGTTTTCAGTATTCTGACTACTATCGTCAAAACGTTTCAATCTAAATTGACTAGTATTATTGCAACACACGTAATACTTCGGGAAAATGTTACTTTTTAATGTCCAGTTGGTTTCATATTATTTGCTTTTGTCAATCAAAAGGTATAGCCACTTATGTAAAGCGCGCACGCTCTCGCAAGCCTATCCCAACGTGAACGGACGGCCCACGTAGGGCGACTTGGAGCGTTAAGTTAATTACTGCTCGCTCAACTTTAACTCGACAAACACATGTCATATATGTTCCTTTCATAAAATTTTCTGTTCTTTCCAATGGTGTTGTCAGTTTTTTCGTACAAATTTAATTTAAAAAGTTATTCATGAAATATCGTATTTTTGCACCTAAATTGTTTAGTAAAAAATTTTCCACACGACTTCTCGCGGTGGCATTTTGATGTTTTGTTCTCCACCCCTTTCTGAATACGTTCCAACAAATCATCGATCGGGGAATTTTTCCGAGGTGAAAATCTAATTTTATTTCCCTATTTAGTGGGTGGTATATGGATCATAAAATTACAGTTTATTTTTTAGCTTGTCGACGAATTTATTACCAACTTCCCGACTCCACAATGTTTAAAATACTTGGTTAAAATTAAAAATATGTAAAATGATACATAAGTAATAAAATTAGTAATTAAACATAATATGTGTACAAAAATACACATACTTACAAACAAATATACATCTACTGCTAAATTCAAATTTTGTGTATTTAATTTATTATTGTGCAAAACACTGGACATATTAGATTAAAACTTTTTATAGATGTGGAACGTATAAACATAACCGACGTTTTCCATTTTCAAACTATTGAAGTCTCAGTAGAACTAATACACCAAAACACACGTTTGTCTTATCTTATATTTCTTTTTTGATTCTTTTTGCAATTCCTTATAAAATCTATGATGTTAAAATGTGCTGTTTAAATTTTCTATATCTGACTTATTGTTTATGTTAGGGTTTTCTTGATAATCAGCCTTTCTAGCAACTAGCAACTCCCTTTTTATACGTATTGATTTCATTTATAATTTTTGCATTGTTTAAAGACTGTGTGACCTCTTTGAACAAAATGTTCGGCTAGTAGTGTGAAAATTTTAGTCACCTACATGTTCAGAGAGTCGTGAATGTAAAAAGTCCAAGAGCAAGAGAAACAAAAATAGATTTTGAGATATTGATCACAATTTTTGTTTCTTTACGAAGTATTAAATTGCAGATCTTATTTCTTAATTAGGTAAAAACAAACAAAACCATTTTTTATTAGTAAATTATGGTTTAGTGTTTATACTGTTATACATGTTTACCTATGTTAATGTAAAATTGGGAAAAACATATTTACCTATCGAAAACTGCACAAAACATTGACTGTATTGCTTATAACGCGAAAGATATAGAAACGCCTGGGTACCGTCTCCCGACGAGAAAACAATAAAAATGTTTTTATCAAACTACACTTAAAATTTTTCAGACCGTGAACGACGGAAAACTCCTTTGGGCGATGTTTATACAAATTCTATTTTTTCGAAAGTGCAGTAAGGGTGTAGTGTCGAGCTCACTTCAAGGTCTTGGGGCAATTATTAATTTATCACCACGAATAAAACCAGTAGACAGACATTCCTCAGATCTGTTCGTCGGGGAGAACACTCCGCGATCGACCCACTATTATAGCATACTTTAACCAGAACGGTCAATTTCAAAGTTTGAGGGAATAACTAATAGTTTAAAAAAACTAAAAAAACACGCTTTAATAGCAAATCGAACTAAAAAGTAAAAAATAATTTTTAATTATTAAGGTTTTGTTTAACAGCGATAGAAAGTCCACTCACTCAATACAATTAAAAGAATTTTAATAAGTTTAAAATAAGAATAAAGTGATTAGCAAAAAGAATTGTTTCATTGTAAAAAAAGCGTGGGGTGCTTATTACTACTATTTTTTTGTACTAACTACTTTTACAGAGCTATCAATGAAATATTTATACCAGTTGATATCAAGCACCCCACGCTGTTTTACAATGAAATAAATGTTTCACTATTTTCTTATTTTAAACTTATTAAAAAATCTTTTAATTGTATTTTGAGTGAGTGGACTCTTGCGGAAGCGTACTGAGGCCACGGTGAAAGAAAAATTAAGTGGAAATTTGAACATATAAGTCGAAATTTCAACATAAGTTGAAATTTTGACTTATCTTGAAATGTCAACTTAATATGTTGAAATTTCGACTTATTATCTTGAAATTTCAACTTAATAAGTCGAAATTTCAACTTATCTTGAAATTTCAAGTTAATAAATTAAAATTTCGACTTAAGTAGAAATTTCAAGACCATAAGAGGAAATTTCGACTTATTACTTCCACCTCCACGTAGTGGATTGGAAGTAGGTATAGTAATCGTAAAAATAATTTCTTTTTTTTTTCTCTTGAAATAAGATTAGAATATCATGGAACGTCGAAATTTGAAAAAAAAAATCTGTCGGTCTGTTTGACTGTAACGTTTTTCTGTCCGCACGTTTTCTTCGGAGCGGTTTAAGATATTGACTTGAAATTTTGTACACTTTTGTATCATAACGAGATCTGGAACTGGATTGTTTTTTGAAGATATCCGGTGAAGGGTTGGGGGCTAAATAGGGGAAAATAAGTAAAGCAAGCTAGTAAGAGTACAGAAACTTAAAATTTGGTGTATGTACTAATGTTGAAGAGTTGACGACATTCTTCCTGCAGTAATAGATTATACAGTAATAATATTTTCTGGTTGTATCATTTTTTGTAGGGTCAAAAATGAGGTTTCCGTAGATCTTTCTGCGGATAGTGCAAGCACAAGCTTTCACCCACGACTCAAATTTCCCGCACTGTTAGCAATGTATGTTTTTTTCTTGAGCATTTATAATTACGACCTTTTCTGTACTCAGCACAAGGCTTGGGGAATAGCAGGAAATAATAAAAACAGTTTCTGAAAGATTTGAAGCGAGATGAGTCTCTATTACATACGCCAAAACAATAGCGTTTATTAGCCCCTTTGCCCATAGGTCCTTGTTTTAAAATTTTTCAAATAAACTACACGATATCGTACTACAAGTAAACCATCGTAGGATGGCCAACAGCCGCGCACAGAGAGAAGAAATATCCACATGCAGACTACCCCCCAGACTGGCAACATCCTTTGGAAATTTATCCAACAACCATCTTTATCTAACATAAATGCTATGTCGTAAATATCTATCTTCATTACAATAACCAAAGTCAAATTCAGATGTCGCTACATCAGATTCCCGCGTCGACGCCAAATTCTGTCACTTGTCATTTTAATATTATGAATTATTTGTTAGAATAATTTGTACTTTATTAATAATAGGTGATATTCTTCTAAAAATTGTTGCTTTGTTTGTGCGGGCCACGCTGCTGTTTAATTTTAAAAGAATAGTGAAGAACATAATAAAGAATATAAAAAAGATAGTCGTGCATCGAAAAAGAAATTGTAAACATTACAACGTAAATAAATGCCACAAATAAATAATTATAGACAATAAATAAATGTCTATTGTGCTTTAAATTTGGTTTTTAATTTTCCTATGATGAGTAAATAATTACACATTTGACACTAAAATTTGCGATCAAAAACAAAGCACTTCCATAAAGTAAACAGCACTGCACTTTGATCGCAAATTTTAAATGGCAAATATATTCACAGAATTACAAGTTTTTAACTTGTGCATATCCTGGGATTTTTCGATCAGTTTAAATAAAAAAATGTTTATATTTCTTTACATTTCCGATTTAGCTATAACCATCCCGAGAAAATTTATTATTATTTTAAAATGTTTCTACACTATAACATTTTATATCTATTTCCGTTCAATTAATAGTTTAACGTATCATTAACAGAAATAGTAATAATTATCTTCTCTGACGATGGTTAATAAGCCAAAACGTAAGGAAATATATGCATTTTTCATTTAAACTGTCCGAAAAATCCAAGGATATACATCAAGTTAATTTGATACCAACTGTCAAGAGAATAAAAGCATCTACTAGTTTTTATCGGAAGTTTCAAATCTCCCGCGTCTGCATAGCTGTGTCGCCCTCTGAAATTGGCTTGCAATAATCAGTGAGAGATAGAACGATAAAAGCGTTCTATCGCCCTCTAATTATAGGATAACTAATTTGCATTGAGTTGCCGGTCTGGGGGGTAGTCTGTGAAATATCGTCGCTGTTGAATAGAGACAAGTTTCGTAACTATGAACGTAGTACAGTCGGGGGAAGAAGTTCAAGTAAAAGGTGCTCTGTTATTTACCAACAATCCGGATATGGCACAAGCCAATTGATGTTTTCGATTGAACAACAGTTCTTTGTACACGTAACATTAATGTTTATAAGTAGATACTTCTAATAGGTACCATGTGTTAAATATAAGTTATACACTACGAGCACTTTTCTCAAGACTGTACCGATGTTTACACGAGGAAGGAACATAAACAAGTGAGCTCCGTAAAGGTGGGGTGGTTTCAACTACTGCGCATCCTAATCTCGTTGGCCATTCTAGGATGGTCGACCTGTACTTATATTCAGAAAATTAGCAACAGATTCATCATTATTTGTTTAAAAAACGTAATGTTTATATAAAATCCAATGTTGACATGCGAAATCTGTCCGAAGAAACATGGCGGAACGCAACGCATGCGCACAAAGATTTTCTATGATGAAAAGGCCTATTGATGCAAGTTTCTTGTATTTAAAAGTAATTTTGAACAGTGAAATGTTTTGTTTGCAAAATTTTGAGGTAGGTCAAAGTCGTCCGTTCAAAGTCACTAAATGGTATGCAAGAAGGATGAGAACATTTGAGCCGTTCCAGTTGAAAATAAATTGCAAAATCGGCGCATAATCCTTGCTCTTCTTGGAGACCACCTACATGGGTGATAATGACGCGTGCAGGATCGTTTATAGCACCCGACCGACTAGACTCTAGTTAATATCCAGTACGAATCACCGCCGGTGTTTGAAAAAACACACCAACCTTCCGTGAATAGGATGACAATGTCAACATCATGCGTAAGCTTCACTTGTACTTTTGGCTTAAGATGTGTTTACCAAAGAATATGTTTACATTTTTTTCTAATAAATTCAAATTCTATTTTTTTATTTCACATTTTGGCGCCCTCTTGAATGTGGCGCCTACGTCATGTGTAGAACACACAATTGTCTCCCCCGGTAGGAACGGCCCTATTTCTAGCAGGCAATAAAAAATACTGTAAGAAACTAAACAAAAAATTCCATTGTGTAAATTCGATTTCAATAATTCGTAAAATAAATCAGCTATAATAGTTATTCTCATAGGTACCCCCGTATATGATGTTGAATACTCTGCTTTTTCATACCCAAACACCTTAAAAGTTCATTAAATTTCAACATTTCCTACAAATGTAAAAAAGAGATAGTTACAACAGAAAGAACAGTGCCACCAAACTAAGATCTTTCCATTAACTATTAACATATTTGCAGTTGTTAAAGGATTTGTCTTAAGGAAAGAAAATGCAGCTGCGCTATCTAGCGAGATCTACTGTTATCTAAAGAACTTGAACTCATTTCGATGGTGTTATTCTATGCATATATATTGGTTTATGGTTAGTACGTGGTGCTACGTACTCAAGGTCCCTAATTTCTTTCCAGCCAATAGGAAAATACTTGTATATTTGTAGTGTCATTGTGGTCTGTGTCGTTTGTGTCTGTGAAGGTGCCATATATATCAAACAAAATGCCCTCTAATTGCTGAAAGCGCGGTCAGCGCTGTACTTGATGAAAAATGAGTGGTTCAATTTTTTTAGAAGGAAATATCTCCTGGGCTGATATGCTGGAGTTCAATCCATTTTTACAGAGTAATAAATTATTGGATCCGTTGGAATGTAAAAATACTCTTTCATTGGGGTACCGGCTTGATGAGCCTCGTCAAAATCTTTCGTTGAAAGTGAGTATTTTATTTTCATATGACATTTTAAGTATAAAAGGACATTCGATTTGAAGAAACAGACATACGTATATGAGAAATAGAAATACTAGTCATCGATAAAACCTTGTTTGGTTGGCATATTTGTGATATTAACAATAACCATTGTTATTGTAGTACCTAAAACAGATATCTAAATAACTGTAGATACCTACGTACTTTATTTTTGCATATTTGTTGCTATTCTTAGAAAATTTTGCCAAACTTCAGGGTTATTCGGTCTAGCGTCTTGTAATCTATATTTTAATATATATGTATGTATTATCTAAAATAAAAGAACGAACAAACAAGGGCTATGATTCATCTAAAGGTGACCGTAGACGGTAAGGCCAGGCGCGCACGGGTGACTTTTTGTCACGCAACTGTTTTGTCACCTACCTCGGAGTCCATCGAGTCTTATGGAGATGCGCTCACGAAGCGACGTAACAGTCACGTCGCTCGTGAGCGCATCTCCATAAGACTCAATGGACTCCGAGGTAGGTGACAAAACAGTTTCGTGACAAAAGTCACCCGTGCGCGCCTAGCCTAAGGTTTGGCGGAAGTTATTTATACCATTCAGAGAAATCTTCCTGCTAGTATAAAGGTAATTGGGCGGGAAAGCCTGTCCTGAACACTCGACATGCCAAAATCCGGTCACTTGATATTTTGTATCATGCTTCCGTCACCAGGTACTTTTGTAAGGTAGCTATGATAGAATTCTGTTTTGGTTAAAATATTTATCAGTTTCTGAAAAAGGCGTGAATTCATATTCAATTGAGAAATCACAAAATCATGGATTGTTTGGTTCCAATTGATCCCATGTTAGAAACAGTTCCGGTAGGGACGTTCCGATACTATCGATATGATACCAGTATCGATACTTTTCATTCGATACCAAGTACTTTTGTACTCGATACTTTTCTTCCGATACGATATACCGGTATCGATACTTTTTAGCCGGTATCGGTATCACTAAAATATTGCATGCTGTTACATCTACACATGTCATATTTAAATATGATCTGTGCCATCTGCGAGATACTAACTAGTAAAAATATATTGAGATCACATCAGTGGCGGCTCGTGATATTGTCTGCAGAGGAGGCTTGATATTCTGAAAGACAACTGATGTGCAATATGACTACAATTTGTACATTTCCCCACCACCCCTGAGGTATTACAACGGCGCGTTACATTTTTTTGCCGTGGGTTGTTCGCCAGGATACCGATTCACGACTTGAGAGAATAGAACTAATAAAATAATAGAATGAAAAGGAAATAGAAAATATGATGAGATGAAAATATCATTCTCATGAAATTCTCGTTCCTACGACTCGAGTATCGGTATCCAAAGGAGTCCTACTATCCCACTTGTAATTAAATTATATAACTTTTAATAAAAATAAAAATAGTTTTGGTAAAAAAATTAAAGTGTTTTTCTACAAACAAAAAATTGTATTCATTATCACTGCCAGGCGTGTAAAATTATAAGTTTTAATAGAAATTAAAATAGTTTTGAGAAAGAAGTTATATAAAAAAAAATATAACCGCGGAACTCTATATTATGGAGAATTATACAAAATATTTCCTAAAAAATAAATAACACAAATAAATATTTTTTCTAAAATAACAACTACCTATATTAATCTCTGCTTTAAAACCTGAATATTTTTATAAATGAGTGGTAACCTGCGATTTTTGGAACTAGCAAAATGGTTGATTGATTATTTCATCATAAAATGAATCGCGTTTACTCAATTCTGACAAAAAACGTTTTTCCATTGAAATAAGCGATACATTTGAAAGGCGGTCTTGACTCATTTTGTTTCTAGTAAAAATGTTTTTATGCGTTTAAGTGTTGAAAATGATCATTCTACAGAAGCTTACCGGAATTGTCTCAAAAAATAGTGGCGTTATTCAAAAAGTTCTCTAATTTTGGGTCATAAGTTTTTAAAAAATCTACCAGCTCTTTGAAATTTCCTTTATTGCACGATTCTCGTTTTTCGCCATGTCCTCGGAAAGAATTTTCTTGTGAAGATAATTATATAACGGCATCTATTAACCTCTTTAATATTTCCCTATTCTCACGGACCTTTTCGTTAACATTTTCTATTTCTCTCTTATGTGCAGAATCCAAGAAATTTACAATATTTTGTTTACCAAACATTTCGAATTTAATGCAAGATGAAATGTGCTCCTGGGATTTTTCGTGCCTTTCTAAACCTCGCGACAAATTTTGCAAATTATTAAACCCGGCCCTGCCCCAAATTGAGGATTGATCATTAGTAAATAATAAACATCTCCAACAATATAATTTGTTTCTAACTGTTGATGCCGTTAACCACTCGACTTTTTTATAATTGTTATCACAAAACCCTCTGTTTTGTTTACCACTTTTAAACACTAACGAAAGCATTGCTGGTGTAGGCCTGGCATTTCTTTTAATTCTTACCTTTTCGTCATAAATAAGAGTAGTAAATCCATTTAATAACAAATAATCCACCACGTCTGGACAACAAGACATGTTGTTGGGAATATTTTCACCTAGAGCACTTATTTCTAGCCCGCCTATCAAATGTTTTATGTATTTATACGTCAAGTTGTTCTTAACCGGTTAAACGCAACTGTCAGACTGTCAGACGTCAGTTCGTTTTCTTTGTGAATCACCTGACTCTTGAATGACCTGTGCACATGCGCTATAAAGAAACTGAGATCTGAGGCTAGCCTTATACTTGGCTATTCCAAGTGTTGCTATTTTACACAGCGCAAAGAAATTCAAGGTCATTCATGTTATAAGTAAATGCGGTAAAGTTGGAAGCTATTTCGTATTAGCCTCCAGCGAACCGCAGTGTTCATTCAGTAAAAGACCGGCCGACCGGGAAATATGCATACAAAGACTATCCGGACTGTAACGTTATAGGTATGTTTGTGGAAAGGAAATGCAAAAATGTTATATATAAACTGAAAATTAATTAATGAATAATAAACAATAAAAAA
This sequence comes from Stenurella melanura, assembly GCA_963583905.1. Taxonomy (NCBI): domain Eukaryota; kingdom Metazoa; phylum Arthropoda; class Insecta; order Coleoptera; family Cerambycidae; genus Stenurella; species Stenurella melanura. The sequence continues at coordinate 205,430,213 of OY757309.1, forward strand.
TATTGAAAATTGAGATATACCTAATAGAAATTTCTTAAGATATTACTTTTGAAGATATGGTGGTTCTTCCAAGGGGAGGCTCAGCCTCCCCTGCCTCCCCTGACGAGCCGCCACTGGATCACATTGGTTACGTAGACGACAACGACAGTGAGCACAGAGTGATACACAGTCATACGACTTTTGTAATAATCTTATCATAAACAAATAGCCCATGGGAAAACAAAAAAAGTGATAGTAAGCTATAGGAGCGCCGTATGTGAAGAAGCACGGTTGTACTTCAAAGATCCGGTTTCTTCTTTGAAATCTCAACTACTTCAAATCTGGGAAGATATTGAAACACCCCCCACCCGTGTCGTGCTTTTTCTTGTTAAATTCTGTTTTATTATAACATTAGAAAAGTACCCCTTTCCCCTAGATGTATAATTATTAAGATAATTATACATGTTTGGCCATTTACGTGATCGTCTAGTTTAGTGGTAGGACTCAAATTTACGTTTGTGATTTGTAGGTTATTGTTACCATAGTTCTTTTTCTAGGTTTGATATTACTGGTTTTTATTTATTTATTGAATTGGTAATTAACTATTTATTTCGACATTTAATGATTCGTTCTTTACTCCAAACATTGCTATTAATTTATTTGACAAAGTTCTAATTATAGTTCTTTATTTAATTGTTCAAATTAAGCACTGAATATTGTTTTGGCACTTGTTTATTTAATTGATAAAATAATTAAGTATTTTTATAATACCCTGTATAAAGTTCAAACTCTAAATTATTCTTTTTATTTAATTTACTGAATTATCTATATTATTTTCATGTTAACTTTTGGGTAAGTTTGTATCATATTTTAGATTTCATTTTCATTCACTATTGTAATGCTCAAGTAAACCTTATGTTTACTTATATTATTTTAAATATTCGTTTTATTTAAGCCCAAGTAAATCTTATATTTACTTGGCTAGTTTTTCTGGTAATAATGCACTTTATTTTCTATTTCTAGTAAAAGGTAAAGTAATTAAAAACAAGGAACGTTTTTATACGTATAATCAGACAATTGTCAGATAATATCATAATTTCAAAAATATTGTTGTGGCAATGGCCATAAAATAGTTGCTTACATATAAATCCAAAATGTGAACAATCACAAATTTATATTACAGCAACAGATTTCGTTGGGACAAACAGTCACGTATAAGTTTATCGAATGGTCAATCAAACAACTCCAATAATCACTAAAAATAATAATGATTATAACGAGAATACTCGTTCAAAACTGAAGTGAAAGAATGTTGAATTCGGAACATGTAAAGTTCATACTTGGGTGGCGAAAACTCGCAATAGTTTATTTAATTGAATGCACGGCAAGTTGAAATCTCAAGTAATTGCCTATTCAAACATAGTTTGACGTTGCGAAGCGTAGAATGATGTGATCAATAAACTTGATACAGAACCAGCCAATTGGCTACCAATAGGTTTTTGTGTTGCGAAGATTGTAATTGTTCAAACAATTGAATGAACAAGCAATTTGTATCAATTTCAACTCGCCCATGACATAAATATGTCATCGTGAATGACTACAAGGCAAAACACCCAGTACAAAGTTTAACATGTAATAATATTTAAAATGATATTTATGTCAAACTAGCAGGGGGCAAATCACAGGCCTTATCAGTGGATGGCCCACAAAAGTCCAGTGACCGCATCCCTACAAGTAGGACATAAATAAACCGGCAGGTCCGAACAGCTGTAAAACCCTTCGGAGAATCAAATATTGCAGAAGTTCATTGACCACACGACAAAGCAAAACGCAACAGAAATTGTTTACCAACAAAATCTGTCGATGTCTGAAAAGTAAAACATTTTAAAAATAAAATAAAATGTGACAAAATCTAGAACATATTATCAAGCTAAAAATATAGAGAATCTTATTTAAATAAAGTGACAAAATAATTGTAGCAAAGTACTGAATAATAAAAGTTAATCATTTATAGTGCCATCCTGTCAAAACCGCGGTGTAGTGAGTTTAAACGTCCGAAATACAAAACCTACGTTTGATTTATATTATTATAGTTTTCCCAGCATAGTTTTATTAAATTTCAATATTTCCCTACAAGCTAAATTCATTGCAGTTACTCCCCCGCGACTTTTAATTATTTGATACCTTGAGTGTAAATCGCGAGATGACCCGGGTCATCCCCAGTCGTTTCATCATCTGGGATTCTTAGCATGTTGTAATTTAAATGGTACAACCGATACAAGCTGACCACAGTATTTTGGCTTATTGTTGTTAATTTTACTGGACTTAGATATATCGAGAAGATTTCTCCTTTTTAATGAAGTTGTGATAGTTTTCTACCAGAGCTCTAAGAACGCCGCCGAGCAACTTTGATAGAAAAATTAGTATTAATTTAATTCACTGTGAGCGAATACTAGTCATCGTACAGGGCCGGTTTTAAGCAATTTTTATGGGGGGGTGTGAAATTGTTATAATGCCGAATGACTTCTTCTCATCTGGTCCTCTGTTTTATTTGTATATAAAGTTCATTTCATTTTTGGGATACACAAAAATGTAAATCTGATTGAAGAAAAAACCTTAAAATGCAAAATATAAAAGATATAAAACGGTTATTCCTTATGTTTGTTGGGTATTTTACCATTGTGAAAATATGTAAAAATATTGATGAAAAAAACCTCTGCGCCAAAAGGATCAGACAGGGAGTGGATAGTTCTTAATATTTTTAGTACAAAATGTCTCACACCAGTCACACCTAAAAATATATAAACTGAAAGAAAATTGTTAAATGATAATGAAGTAAACTAAATCGAAGGCTGTTAACGTTTCGGAAACTATTTCTTTTTCCGTTATCAAAACTTTCACTTGTGTGACATTTTGTGCTAGAATGATTAAAAACCAGCCTCTCTCTGTCTGATCCTTTTGGCGCAGAGGTTTTTTTCATCAAAATTTTTACATGTTTTTACATACCCAACAAACATAATAAATAAATATTGCCACAAATTAATTATAAATAAAACGGATATATTATACAACTTCATTTTTTTTAAGCAACTTTAACTCTTCTTTCTTTTAAAGTGGCCAATCGTGCAACTAAGATGTTGAAAGGTATTTGTTCCAGAATATCCCTCTCTGATGATAAGATTAATAATGAGTCTAAACGTGAATCGGTCATTGTTGCTCTAACAAAATTTTTTATGAGTTTTAGTTTGCTGAAACTCCTTTCATTTGAAGCCACACTCACCAGCACCGTTTGAATTATAGTACATAATTTGTAACACAATGGTAGAATGATCTCTAGTTCATAAGCCTTTTCAACAATTTTATCTAGAGATGTAACTCGTGATCAACGCTAGAGGCTAGAACAAGCAGATTTGGCCTAGCTGTTGCGAGCTGCTGTGTTTAGAGGATGATTTTAAGTCAAATACAAGATACAAGATAGGGGTTGTTTGACAAGTAATAATTAATTATGACATTGAGTTTCTATTGTTTTGAGTTTTTCTATGATTTCATGTACATAATTGCCGAACGCTGAAAGTGCCGAATGGTAAACGATTTGCCGAATTGGCTTCAAACTTGGGGGGGTGTGACACCCCCCCATACCCCCCCCCCCCCTATATCCGGCACTTAGTATGAATTTGATGAAACAGCAGATGGCCAATTAATGAACTGAGCTCTAAGAACAAAGCCGAGCAACGTAGTTCTTATTCAATCAAAAATGATAATAAGATTGATCCCGTTTGAAAATTACCTCGAGTTTTTATACATGAGAAATGCCCGAAAATCTGTGACGTTGTATCCCCACATCTCTTTCTTTGGCTGCGATCCCGCGAGAAAACGTACACCTGTGTTTATGTTATCGTCGAATGTTTATGTTGACCATATAATCTGAAGTGTCTTTATCGCTGCAAACTACCCTTCGCCCGAGATGTACGTTTTTAGAGATTTTTAAAATGGTATGAATTCGAATGATTTGAAACTTTACATTTTCACTGCAAGAATACACGTAAAATATTTTTAGGTGAATATTTGATTTCGTACCGAATTATGTACAATTTTCGGAAATATGTAAATTTGAACTAATTAAAGCGGGAATAAATTTTCGATTAATATAGGTGGGACTGTTCCGTTTCAATATGAAACAGGTTTCTCCAAACCTGTACAAATTGACTCGACATTTTGTTATTGTGGTAACTACGGTGCCGACAGAATACCTCTTCAAAAGCAGGGGCGACAATGACCAGGAACCAGAATCGGCTGTCAGGGAAGAAGCTGCGACGAAAGTATTATTCTTAGAGGGGACTGCAGTGAATAAAACTAGTTAAATTATAATTAGAATCTTAAAAGTATCGATACCTACTTACTGGTATCGATACTTTTCTTCCGATATGATACCGGTATTGATACTTTTTATTCGATACCAGTATAGATACAAATATCGATACTTTTGTGGTATAGGAACGTCCCTAGTTCCGGGGAAACCGGCCAAGTGCAAATCGTACTTGCCCAATTAGTGATGTTCCGTACCATCTGTTGTTTTTAAATTAAATATAGATTTGATCGATTTAACTATACATAATATTATGTTAGTAGAGTTTTCTTTTTATGTATACCTACCATAAAAAATATATCTAAATAATATGCAATCCTGATAATTATTATTCAATTTACACCGTACCTTGATGGTCCAGGAAAATGTTATTTTTGTTAAAGCAATAATCAATAGAGGTTTCAAACGTTTTTCCAAAATTTTACCAAAGTAAAAATTATGAAAATAATATCTGAGGGGAATCTAATGTATTTTGTCCAGCAGAATCCAAACTTGCGAAATATATATATACAGTGTGACCCACTTAAGATCGCAACACCCCTGTATATACCCGTTAATTGATGCTTGATTAACATCAAATTTTGGTGATAAGAAAAGATCGATAAGGTGATTTTTTAAACTTGGTGATATGTGATATATGTCAGTAGCGCGCGATTTTAAGGGGGTTTGAAAAGCCGATTTTTAAAAAAAAAGTATTAGGGATTTTTTTAGAAAAAAAAATAGAAAGGTATTCTTAATCAGCACCTTTAGAAACCCCTTTGTACAAGATTGCATCGTAGTGGGTTCAAAGGTGTTTGAGATAGTGGCTGTCAAAAATACAATTTTTTCAACCAAAACTAATTTTTATTTGTAAAACGTATTCCCAAATCAAAAAAAATCTATTCTTCATTTTTGTTGAGAATAATGCATTGTACTAGTCTGAATTGATTTTATAACAAAATAAGAAGAAAAAAAAATACAGTGTGGCCCACTTAAGATCGCAACACCCCTGTGTACCCGTTAATTGATGCTTGATTAACTTCAAATTTTGGCGGTAAGAAAAAATCGATAAGGTGATTCTTTGAACTTGGTAATATGTGTTATATGTCAGTAGCGTGCGATTTTAAGGGGGTTTCAAAAGCCGATTTTTCAAAAAAAGTGTTTTGTAGAATTTGTTATTCAAATTTCGATTTCATCAACATAAGGAGCACCATTTAAAACCCCTAGACATCAATTTTAAGTGAGATCACTTACCTGGTTACTGAGATGTAAGCTTCCAAAAATTAATTTTGTTTCATTTTACGTTTTTTCGTAAGCGATCAATTTGTTTGAGGTAAATTTTGCCAAAACTGATTGTGCATTTTCTGAGAATTAACAACGTTTCTGTTTTTGTTCATTACATAACCAGTTTTTGAAAGTATACTTTACACTACTCTGTAAAATTACCAAGACTTTTCAATAAATTCCTAGAGAAGTATCTAAATTTATTTAAATTGTTGTGGTTTCTACCAAACTTCCATTTAATACAACACACTTATCATATCGTTTCTGTATATTAACTGCATTACTTAACTGTTGAGGCGTAATTTCTGCACACGCTTGTCGTATTCTCGCACAAAGATCTTCTCGATTTGTTGGACGTGCTTTGTAGACCTTTTGAGCCAAAAGACCCCATAGGAAAAAGTCAAGAATTGTGAGATCCGGTGACCTGGGGGGCCAATGAATTAACCCACTACCTCGGCCTATCCAACGGTTCGGAAAATTTTCGTTTAGCCATTGTTTAATAATTCTTGCGTTGTGGACTGAAGAACCATCTAATTGAAAACGTAAATTTCGTATTTCTACAAGTGGAAGTTCATCTATTGCATCCGATAATTCATTTCGTAAAAAATGTAAAAAATTTTGCGCATTAAGATTTCCATAAAAAAAGAAAGGTCCTATTAGCCTGGTATTCATTATTCCGCACCAAACATTAACCTTTTCTGAGTATTGTCTTTTGCAGTTAATTATCCAATTTGGGTTTTCATTTGCCCAATACCGAACATTTTGGGACGATGCTACTTCATTAGTTGTGAATGTAGCTTCATCGCTGAATAAAATAAATTTTGTAAAATCTCTATTATTCAGGTACTCGCCTTGAGGCCACAGACAAAATTCCATGCGTTTATCTTCATCGCCCTCTTCTAAACTATGCAGGAATTTCATTGACAAAAGTACCGCTGTGTTTATCTGTTTCCTGGGTACGATGTTCTAGTTGGGGGTGATTCACGTAACCATATCACAAGAGTTAGAAATCTTAATTAAAAGAGACGTATTTCCGTTTATTTTTTATCTTAACAATGCCAGAATATACTTTCTCTAACACCATTTCAGAAATTACAAATTCCACAACTAAAAATTGTGTCGGAACAAGTATCATTCCAACACACTGTTATGGTATAATACCGCAAGACTTTCGACGAATCAGAAGCCGTTAGTGGTTCGGTTGCTATGGTTACGTCGAACAAAAGGTATTTATTTCTAGCTTCGCATTTGACGTTTTGAACAGTTTTAAAGTTTTTTTGTATGATTTCTAAAATCTTGTTAGAGAAAGTATAGTCTACAACACGTTTGGAATGGCATATTCTAGAAGTGGTTGTAGAATATACTATTCTCTAACACTATTTCAGAAACTGCAAATTCCACAACTAAAAACTGTGTCGGAATAAGTATCATTCTAACACACTGTGCTGGAATAATATCGACAAATCAGATGCCTGTGCGGTTCGGTTGCTATGGCTACGTCGAACAAAAGGTATTCATTTCTAGTCATATTTGAAGTTTTGAAAAGTTTTTTTGAATAATTTCTCCAAAATATTGTTAGAGATAGTCTCAACACGTTGGAATGACATATTATTCCACACGAGCCGAAGGCGCGGACTACTGTTCGCAAGTGGGCCATTCCATAACCTAGGGCCGACATCTTTTCAATTTAACGTGTAGTGCTCAGTTTAGTAGCATGGCTGAATGAACATGAATGGCGGCCTATAGGTATAAGTGTGGTGGGGGACTGCTCATGACCGGTGATTTTCGAAAAATCGACGTTCAAACCTTTATACCTTTTTTGAATTTGACCTAACCCCGAGGCAATACCTCATTGCCTCGGGGTTAATCCGACCCTGTTTAGTAGTAAATATTGAGAGGCCGGATTTACATAAGGGCACGTGCCCAGGGCCCCCACGTAATTGGAGCCCTCGAATGTATAAAAATGGTAAAAGAAAATTGAGAAATAAGTGTAAAATTACAAATGAAAAGAAGCAGACAAAAACGCAAGAGGAAGTTAATTTGAAAATTAAAAAAATAAATTTTCCATTCGACAAGAGTAAAATTTAAATCTCAGATAATTTTATATGAAATTGATGTTTCAAATGATTACTCTGTTTTTTCTGCGGAGCAGCTAAATTTACTTTGTTTTTTTCTGCGGAGCAGCTAAATTATTTAAGGTGGCCATTCCCTAGAACGAGAGATTCGATAGGGAAATTTTTATTATTTTTGGCCATAACTTTTTTTTCTTAGTACATATATTAAAAAAAACTGTAAGAGTACCTAAGTAGAACCATAACAAGACTATTACTATGAATTTTCATTCAATAATTTCAGGGGATTGCAAAATAGCTAGATTTAAATTTAAAAATTATGTTAATCTTCCTATTTCGTAGTTTAAGGTGGCCATTCCCTAGAAAGAGACATCCGATAGGGAAATATTTATTATTTTTGGCCATAACTTTTTTTTCGTGGTACGTATATTTAAAAAAACTATCACAGTACCTAAGTAGAACCATAACAAGACTATTATTATGAATTTTCACTTAATAATTTCAGTGGTTTGCAAAATAGCTCGATTTAATTTAAAAAAATATGTCAATCTTCCTATTTCGTAGTTTTAAATCAAGCTATTTTGCAAACCACTGAAATTATTAAGTGAAAATTCATAGTAATAGTCTTGTTATGATTCTACTTAGGTACTCTTATAGTTTTTTTAAATACACGTGCTAAGAAAAAAAAGTTGTGGCCAAAAATAATAAATATTTCCCTATCGGATGTCTCTTTCTAGGGAATGGCCACCTTAAATCGAGCTATTTTGCAAACCACTGAAATTATTTTGTGAAAATTCATAGTAATAGTTTTGTTATGGTTCTACTTAGGTACTCTTATAGTTTTTTTAAATATACGTACTAAGAAAAAAAAGTTATGGGCAAAAATTATAAACATGTCCCTGTCTTATGTCTCTTTCTAGGGAATGGCCACCTTAAGTATTACGAGCATCAACCATGGCATCATTCCGAAAATAAACAAGCTAACCATTATACTCTTCGCCGATTTACTACACTTGTTATATAATTGTTGCACATTCTATAGGATACTCTTCGCAGTTTTTTTTGTAAATTATATTAGTTCAAACATTTTTTGTTTAATTACAAACCAAAAAAATTTTTTTTTTTTTCGTTAAAAAAAATAATAACTTTTATTAATTGATCGATTCAAAAACAATAGGGTTCTTCCTCTAGCTAACACTAACTTATTATCTAAATTTTAATAGAATCGGACTTTTCGTTCTTAAGTTATCGTGCTTACAAGAAATGTCAGACAGACGGACGAACAGACAGACGGACGTACGGACATTTTGAAAGTTGTTCAGAATTCGATCACCAACACAGCGATATGAAATTTTTTTTTCCTCGAGCAATATTACCGGTTTTAGAAATGTGTCGAATGCAAAATACTCTTCGTTTTGTATTTACGAAGAGTATAATAAAGATGAAATTATAAACCGTTTTGCAAAAAAAAAGCTGTAAAAGTTTTTATGTAGAGCGGAGAGAAAGAGTGAGATAAATGAGTTATGATTATGATACAGGAACGGTATTAAAAAGTAAATGCTAAGAGTTATGAATCAATGTTTATTTTGTTACAATATATGGTTTAATTCAGATTAACGTGCATTGCCAGTTTTATAATTTGCAATTAAATATCTATGAATAAGTAATTATCTAGTAAAAAATAATAATAAAAAAACAAAGAATAGGTAGTAAAAATACCCAATGTAATATGTCAAAGAGGGGAAATGTAGAGTACTTGTTTCGTAGGTACTCCGAGTGTTAAAAGCATCCTTTATACATTGAGTTAGAAGGAATCTACCTCAATGCCTTTATACTATATAAACTGACAATTTATCAAATTAACTGTGGAAAACAAAAATAGGTATGTAATTCAAAGTAAACAATACGTTATTAACTACGTCAAGATATTTGTTGGTAACTAATTTTACTTTGTTTTACAGAAAATGGAGAATTTCAATGATTGCTATATATTTTTCGGACTACATGGCTTAATAGGAACAAAATATAAAATTAAACATATTTTTTATGTCCTTTCAGATATTAACACTAACCTAATAATTTCTTTATTCGTGCGGTTGTCGATAGCTATTATTTACCGGGGTACTAATAAACAGGGCTAGTAATAACATAAGCGCGCATGGGCGAGGTAAATTTTAGAAACTGTACATTTTAATAAAAATTTAATACTAGTTTAGAACGATTGCATTTTTTCCAAAAACGTATCTAGTTGTCACCGCAAGGCGTATGGTGCTCAGCACCACCACTTTCTATTACGTGTGGTGCTCGAGCCTGCCCTGCCATAACTTTTAGAATATACTGTTACCTAAGAGTAACGATGTTTTATGTGCTAAGTAATACATTATATTTATTATTGAATCAAGTGTAGACAAATACAGCATGCCTAGGTCTCCCCTTTGAGCTTCGAGTTTTTTATGTGCCGTATAACTATGTAGTGATATACTTTATACAGCAGAATTGAAACCATATAAAAACTAAAATCCGGCAAAAACAGTGGGCAACTCTTTGTTGTACATGGGCGGAGGTAAATAGAAATGCTTGTCATAAGAAAACGTTATAATTTTTTGAAAATTGTATTAATTTTTATTATTTTTTGTTTATTAGATGGGCTATTTTTGTTAATTTCGTCAATAACATATTTTTGAAGTATTATATTAGTTTTATATATAAAGCCTAAATATTTAAATTTATTGGGTTTAGTTTTAAAGTTATCCCATACTATATTGAAATCTGTTATTGCTCAGCAAGGACCAACGAGAAGGTATGAACATATCCTTGCCAGGATGAGGGAACGACACAGGTTAGATTAGCGAAGGGCAAGGATGTTATATAGTAAAAAATAAAATTTAAGTTTCTTCTAAAATAAAAATGTAAGTTTCTTAACCGAAGCAAAGAATTAGAGCAACAAAAATAAATGTTTGTATAGATAAAACATAAATAAAAACAAAATTACAGGAATTTCCTTATTTTTTCTCTCATAAATATTAAAATGTCTTCCTTTCTTGTACTGGTATTTGGTATTTTATTTAATATTCGAATAGAGCGGCTGTCATATCTTCGTGATAGTCTGCAGAAGACTGCGATATTTTTTTGACCGGCAAGAGTAACGCATTGGGTACAAACCCACTTTCACTTCCCGCATGAAATATGATAACGCGTAAGAACACGGAGTATATAAAACACAATTATTTGAACCGTCTACCCAATCATACTGAACAACATCATGAGTGTCAAACCACGTCTCGTCTAGATACACTATATGCCTGTTTAGTTTACGATATTCTCTGATTTTTTCCAAATAATCTACCCGAAGTCCTACTATACGTCGTGATTCCATAATTACCATACGACTGTCAAGTTTTTTATGTTTAAAACAGCATTCTAATAAAACATTTCGTAGTGTATTTAAAGAACTATAATCGCTTAATTTTCCTCGAATCATTTTTAACGTAGGAACTATATTTTCTTCATACATGTTATAAATTATACGCCGTATTACATTTTTGGTAGCATCATCAATATTTTTTTAATTTCGTATTTTTCCGTTTCCTGTTTGTACCGTGATCTATAACAACTGCTTTTTCAATTACGAGATAAATTGTTGATTTTGATATTTTAGTTAATTCGTTAATACGTTCTGTTATTTCATTCTCACATTGTTCACGATTTTCGCTTTTTAAACGTTCATGTATATTTAAAATAATGCGTTGACTTTGTACGTGTAAATCTTAGTTTTTAAACTCTAAATTTATTTCGGCTTCTTCGACAATAACCGGTTCAACTATTTGGGGATTTTCGGGCGTTATTATATTATCCTCTGTTTCAAATGGCCCCCAGGAAACCATGGTAAATTAGTAAATAATAAAATATCTTGCCTTTTATATAGTAATAAATATTTATAAATATGAACAATAAGTATAAACTGAACCACACTTGATATTATAATAGGTATTTCTGCACTGCACTGGAAAAATGTTATAAAGAACTCGGCACATCTTACAAGTCCATGTTGACCGCTGAGAAACGATTTACGGGTATATGTATGCTAGTGGATCTGCCCGTTTTATTATCTTTAAACCAGTGCAATCGTAGATGGTTCATTCAGGCTGATTACATTGCCAGTCTCGTACTCGCCTGCACAGTTTCAACTACTATTCGATTCTCGATACCATTGTTGACTACATAGGACAAAATATCAAGTTAAGTACGCACGGTCCTGTGCTTTAACACTAACCAGTTTCAATTGACTTCGTAAACATTATACACTCTTCGAAAATTAAATATGAAAACGAAGAACGTACTGCATTTGATCGGCGCATTTCTAAAAGTGTACTTTTCTTATACGAGAAATTTTTTCATAGAGTTGATATTTTCAATCTTATTAATGTTTTTAATTAAAAAATCGCCAATTTGTCGTTTTTTATGCTCTAAATATATAATGAAAAATATGTAAAAAAAGGGATACGAAAAAGTGAAGAGAATTTTTTAAATCTCTCTTAAATAAGAGGTGATTTGGGGGGGTTAAATTTGACAAAAATGTCTACCAGCCAAGGTCAGGGTTCTTTAGTGCCTTGTGAATCATAAGCTGGCATGGCAGACGTTTTTTTTCTATTTTAGCTAATTTTTGTCACAATTTTAAATTTTTCTCCATTATTCGCCACTTTAATGGCAAATTGCTCAAAAACCGCCCGACTAGCGTATAACAACAACCTGGCGGAGTTTAGCTATTGCTATTCCAATATTCCAGGACATACACAGATAAACTTCAACACAGCAACCATTCTCTACAATTTCGTCATCGAAAATTTGACTGACTTCAAACCAACTTTGAACGATAAATATTGATGTCGGGCATAACCCCCATAGAAGTCTGCACGAATGCAACTTCTTGCTTTTGTTTATTTAAAGTTTAAACTAATTTTACAAATTATCAAACGGAATATCTCCGCTCTGGGTAAGCGTATCGAAATGGGGTTTTGTGCATATGAAAGTGCTTGCAAAAAGGAAAATTTTGAGACCAGAAAGACCTTGATCGGATAACCGGAACCGGAAATAAACGTGACATTGGGTGAGAAGCTCTAATTTGTTTATTAACAACTTTTTGGACAGGAGGTTTGGTGCAAATGAAAGATAACAAGCTTTTCCATCAACCACAAAAAGTTCTACAAAAAATGTTCAATCCTTGACGAGTTATACACGTTTTTGACCCTTAAAAAACCTCTCTCGCAACGTGAAAATAGTAAGTTTTGACGCGCAATGTGCTGGCGGGTTCAATCCTCGGTGTAGGCAAATTTTTGTTGTCACATTCTTTTTTTTTTTCGTGCAATATAATATTTCCTATAATACCTTAATTTTTAAATTGTAAAAAACGCTATAAATAATTATTATACTCGTAGAGAAAACAAATTCATATCACTGTGTTGGTGATCGAATTCTGAGCGACTTTCAAAATGTTCGCCCGTCTGGCCGTTTGTTTGTCTGTCTGTCTGTCCGTCCGTCCGTCTGTCTGACCGTCCGCCACGTTTCTTGTGAGCACGATAACTAAGAACGAAAAGTTGGATAGTGTTGAAATTTGGACAGCAAGTTAGTGTTAGCAAGAGGAAAAACCCTATTGTCTTTTAACAAAATTGATCAATAAATAAAAAAGTTACACATTTTTGAAATTAAAAAAAAAATACTGTAATTAAACAAAAAAATGTTTGAAAGTAATATAATTTACAAAAAAATACTGCGAATAATTAATTATATAACTAGTGTAGTAAATCGGCGAAGAGTATAGTATAATGGTTAGCTTGTTTATTCTTAAGAACTTCATTAAATTCGTAACTCTCGAGCTGATGCTGTGCACCTGCATTGTATGCTCTCATTTCTTATAGTCGAAATTACAGATTAATAAAAGACGTGGATAAAGAACAATGTAGAAATGGTATATACTGCGTTTGAAGCCAAAGTAAACAATAAAGTGATAGAATGGGCAAGGAGGGGATATGTTTACATTAGTCCGCTTACAGAGGCGTATCGTTTGAAGAGGGTTAATTATGAGCTAAGGTTTCTTATTAGTTTTTGATGCTTTGGTACTTATGAAACAGCTATATTACACTAGGTATATTACATAAATGTTTCAGAGTCATCTAAGATATTAAAATATAAAAATGAGAAAGATGAAAATACATGTTTTGATTTGAATAATAATTTAAAATAAAAAATTTTAAAATAAACATGGCTACCTGAACCGCCCTCTACGCCTATGCGTCTGTTGACCTACATATGAAAATATGGGATATTTTCTTTCATTTGATACGCGTTACACACAAAGCACTTTTTAGGTATTGTTAAAATTGTATGTATATATCAATAAACAATGGTTAAACACTTTATAACGCATATCGTACAAAACACAAACTTAAAAACAAACCACAGAACAGATTGCTTTTGTTGATATGTCAACTGTCATCAAGTACGTTGACAGGGTAGTTCAAATTGCCCAATCATAAGCCGGCGAAATGTAAACAAAATAATAAACACAACAAATAAAACTTTGGCTTCAAAGATTATTTGTTGTTTTCAATATCTATGTTTATTTCTTGATCTGTGGTCGAACGGTGGAATAATCTAATAGTTATTAGCGTTGATAGTTATTAGTTGTAAATATTTGTAATTAAAACAATAAAATAATAATGCCATTAAAATAGTTAAATCTTTTGATTATTTCTCATTTATAAATAACAAAGTGTGTGTTTTTTTCATGAGACGTGAACTTCGTTTCATTATACGAAAAAAATGAAAAAAAAAATTGCTTCTATTTTATTTTTGGTCCTTTTTCGACAGGCACCCCCCTCCAAGCCTAGTCTTTACGAAACGGAGTAAAAAAAAAACAAAAACTACCGACAAACCCTCGTTTCACAAGAACAATCATATGTTTGTTGCAAGATAGCCATTTATTTAATGAAAATTGCAAAGAAAAATTATTTACGGCGTTTTTAAAAATTTCTCAGAAAGTAAAGACATTTATTATCATAAAAAATACTTGGTTACATAAAAAAGGCAAATTTGGCGAAAAAAAAATTTGCCCACATCGAGGATCCAACCCGCCACCCCATTGCGCGTCAAATCTTACTATTTTCGCGTTGCGGAACAGATTTTGTTAAGGGTCAAAAATTCGTACCTATAACTCTTCAGGGATTGAATATTTTTTGTAGAACTTTTGTGGTTGATGGAAAAACTTGTTAGCTTTCATTTGCACCGAACCTCCTGTCCAAAAAGTTGTTAATAAACAAATTAGTGTCTCTCGCGCAATGTCACTTTTATTTCATGTTCCGGTTATCCGATCAAGGTCTTTCTGGTCTCAAAATTTTCCTTTTTGCAAGCACTTTCATATGCACAAAACCCCATTTCGATACGCTTATCCAGAGTCGAAATATTCCATTTGGTAATTTGCAAAATTAATTTAAACTTTAAATAAACAAAAGCAAAAAGTTGCATTCGTGCAGACTTCTATGGGGATTGTGCCCGACATCAATATTTATCGTTAAAAGTTGGTTTGAAATTGATCAAATTATCGAAAAAAAAGATATTTGCTAATTAACAAAGTATGCAAATTGTTTAAAAAATTAAAAAGTATTGAAGATATCGGGCCAAAAGAAATATGGTATATTCTTTGGTATAGAAGGCATATATTTTGAAAAAAATAATATCCTGACCTCATTAGTTTCGGAGTAATCAATGTGTCAATTATGAAATTTATTTTGGCTATAACAAATGAACAGGTTGACAAAATGAGTTGTGCGCCAGGCCAAACGACGTGTATTGAAAATATCTTTCGATTGAATCAAGAATTTTTCGGATCCGTCAAACCGTTTTCATTTTATTAAATAAAAACGAATAAAATTTTGTTTAAACAATTATTTGACCGTGAAGCTCGCGGTTTAGGAAAATTTTTCATAAGAAAATCTTGTACGGAATTTTTTCTAGATGAATCCGTGGCTAACCCAAATGGTATAGAAAATTTTTGGGAAAAATCTCAGGCAGACTCGCCTATAAATGAAAAATCAAAATAGAAAAATATACATTCAAGTATAAAAAAATATTGTTGATTAATTTGCCACGAGAACGAAAAACAATTTGTTGAATGTAACTATACTTTTCTTTTTTTTGTGACGTATTCTTTTTATAAACTCCCTCTCCTTCGTTCATTTTTTCACATTTCCAATACAAAATCAAACGTAATTGTTACATGGCCTTTAAATAGTTTTGAAAAATGTTAGTCTCCTTAAAATAAATAGAAAATTGAAAACTTGGCGGCAAGCTGCATAAACCTGAAATCCTGCTGTTCCATAAAACCAACTTAATATGTATAGGATATCCAAAGTCAGTATATTCATTCATAAAAAAAGTTCGACAGAGGAATAGTTCGTAATTATAAGATAACGATGCCATAAGCGCCGACCGACAATGTTTACTACTTACCTATTGTAAATATTATTTTACTACTTCATATTAACTTACAGGCATGATGTAAACAATTTATTTATAATACATTAAATAAATAATAATAATAATGATAGTTTAATGAACAAATCCATAAATTTAGTAATAGTAAATACATATAATTTAACCTACGGCTATGCTGCCGGTAATTATAAGAATAAACCAAATGGTGAGCCAGGTAAACAATCGACTACTTTCGTTTGAGATAAGCGCATAACATATCTGGTGAACTATATTTGTATACAGATATCGTTTGCAATATTCAAGTACGCGGCTTCAGGTGTTTTCGATCACATCAGGCTTTGCAATGATTTGTCCTGGTAGCAACGCTTTGGACTGAATTTCCAAATTAATAATTGAAATTCTATGAAACTGATTGATTCTCTACAGGAAAAACGAAGTATAGTTTGATATGATATAACATCTATTTAGAAATGAAGAGCGTTATGAAAGCTCATTATAAATGCAAATTCTGTTAAAATATAGTCATGGTGCTTATTAATAATAATAATTACACTCTGTCAATTTCCAAACAGAGTAGGTATAGTGACTATATAAATTTTACTTGTATTTAGCTCTACTTACAGGGTTAACATGAATGTTATAATTTGGTCTATTAAAATTTTTGTTAAATAATAATTTAATCGGCTTCGAGATTTACACACATTCTTCAAAAAAAACCGCTGCCTAAGGAATCACTACTTCCACATCCAGATTTTTCATCCAAGTCACTTTAATGGAAACATTTTGACTATATTTGCACTCTAATATGTGAAAATTATTGGTCATAGAATTTTAATAATATTGGGGCAGATGTCATAGAAAAGTTTGAGGAGTTGGTTTCTACCATATACGTTAAAAATGAAGTTTCTAGTACCCTACTTATTTTCCACTATTCACAACCTACCACTACCAACACCTTCAATCGAGTCATCTCAATCAGATGTCACTACAATACATACGTGTACTAATTTTCAAGTGAATATCTCAATTTTATGTTATCAATCCCATTAATAATGAAGCGGAGGTGGTGGAGTTTGAAAAATATTAGAAAGAAATCTGAGGCCCTGGTTTCTAGTATATATACCGAATCCCAAATTTCTGTACTCTTACCAGCTTGATTTACTTATTTTCCCCTAGTTACTCCTATTAACCGCAACCCTTCTACGGAATCATCCCAAAATATAATCTACTTCCAGATGTCGTTATAATACATACGTCTACCAAATTACAAGTGAATATCTCAATTTTATTTTATCAACCCCTTTAATAATGTAGTAAGGGTAGGGGAAGGGTTGAAAAATATTATTAAAAAATCTGAGGTCTTGGCTTCTAGGACATACACCGAGTTTCAAGTTGCAGTACTCTTACCAGCTTGCTTTACTTATTTTTCCCTATTTACCTCTACTTACCCCCACTCCTTCAACGCAATCATTTCAAAATATAATCTAGTTTCAGATATAGTTATAATACATGAATGTACCAAATTTCAAGTGAAAATTTAAATTTAATTTTGCCAACTCTTTTAATAAGGGAGTGGGGGTGGTGGGGGGATGGAAAATACTAATAAAAAACCCTGAGACCTCCGCTTCTAGTATATACACCAAATCCCAAATTTCTGTACTTTTACCAGCTTGCTTTACTTATTTTCCCTTATATGTCCCTATTTAACCCCCAACCCTTCAACGGAATCATCTCAAAATACAATCTAGTTCCAGATGCCGTTATAATACATATGCGTACTAAATTTCATGTGAATATCTCAACTTTATTTTATCAGCCCCTTGAATAATAGAGTAGGGGTGGAGGGGGGCTGAAATATATTATCAAAAAATCTGAGGCCTTGGCTTCTAGTACATACACCGAATTTCAAGTTTCTGTACTCATACCAGCTTGCTTTACTTATTTCCCCCTATTTACCCCTAAATAACCCCCAACCCTTCAACGGAATCATCTCAAAGTATAATCTAGTTCCAGATGTCGTTATAATTCATACGTGTACCAAATTTAAAATGAATACCTCAATTTTATTTTATCAACCCTTTTAATAATGAAGTAGGGGTGGTGGGGGTTGAAAAATATTATTAAAAATCTGAGGACTTGGCTTCTAGTACATACACCGAATTTCAAGTTTCTGTACTCATACCAGCTTGCTTTACTTATTTTCCCCTATTTACCCCTAAGTAACCCCACACCCTTCAACGGAATCATCTCAAAGTGTAATCTAGTTCCATATATCGTTATAATTCATACGTGTATCAAATTTCAAATGAATATCTCAATTTTACTTTATCAACCCTTTTAATAATGAAGTAACGGTGGTGGGGGTTGAAAAATATTATAAATAATCTGAGACCTTGGCTTCTAGTACATACACCGAATTTCAAGTTTCTGTAGTCTTACCAGCTTGCTTTACTTGTTTTCCCCTATTTGCCCCTATTTAACCCCCACTCCTTCAACGCAATCATGTCAAAATATAATCCAGTTTCAGATATAGTTATAATACATAAATGTACCAAATTTCAAGCGAAGATTTAAATTTAATTTTATCAACTCTTAATAAGGGAGTGGGGGTGATGGGGGGATGGAAAATAATAATAAAAAAACCTGAGACCTTCGCTTCTAGTATATACACCAAATCCCAAATTTCTGTACTTTTACCAGCTTGCTTTACTAATTTTCCCCTATATACCACCATTTAACCCCCAACCCTTCAACGGAATCATCTCAAAATATAATCTAGTTCCAGATGTCGTTATAATACAGATGCGTACTAAATTTCATGTGAATATCTCAATTTTATTTTATCAACCCCTTGAATAATGGAGTAGAGGTGGTGGGGGGGCTGAAATATATTATAAAAAATCTGAGGCCTTGGCTTCTAGTACATACACCGAATTTCAAGTTTCTGTACTCATACCAACTTGCTTTACTTATTTCCCCCTATTTACCCCTAAATAACCCCCAACCCTTCAACGGAATCATCTCAAAGTATAATCTATTTCCCCAGATGTCGTTATAATTCATACGTGTACCAGATTTCAAATGAGTATCTCAATTTTATTTTATCAACCCTTTCAATAATGAACTAGGGGTGGCGGGGGTTGCAAAAAAAATTATAAATGATCTGAGACCTCGGCTTCTAGTACATACACCGAATTTCAAGTTTCTGTAGTCTTACCAGCTTGCTTTACTTATTTTCCCCTATTTACCCCTATTTAACCCCCAACCCTTCAACGGAATCATCTCAAATTATAAGTTCCAGATGTCGTTATAATATATACGTGTACCAAATTTCAAATGAATATCTCATTTTTATTTCATCAACCCTTTTCATATTGGAGTAGGGGTGGTGGGTGTTGAAAAATATTATAAAAAAATCTGACGCTTTGTCTTCTAGTACATACACCGAATTTCAAGTTTCTGTACTCTTACCAACTTGTTTTACTTATGTTTCCCTATTTACCCCAAATTAACCCCCAACCCTTCAACAGAATCATCTCAAAATGTAATCTAATTCCAGACGTCGTTATAATACATACGTGTACGAAATTTCAAATGAATATCTCAACTTTATTTTATCAACCCCATTAATAATGGCGTAGGGGTGGTGGGGGTTGAAAAATATTGCAAAAAAATCTGAGGCCTTAACTTCTAGTACATACACCGAATTTCAAGTTTCTGTACTCTTACAAGCTTGTTTTACTTATTTTCCCCTATTTACCCCTATTTAACCCCCAACCCTTCACCAGATATCCTCAATAAACAATCCAGTTCCAGATCTCGTTATAATATATATGTGTACAAAATTTCAAGTTAATATCTTATACCGTTCCGGAGAAAACGTGCGGACAAAAACAAGTTTACAGACAGACAGACAGACCGACCGACCGACAGACAGACAGACAGACCGACAGACAGAGACAGAAATTTTTGTTTCGCTCAAATTTAAAATCTCGACGTTTCATGACATTCTAAACCTATTTCACGAATAAAAATTTTTGAAATTTTTTTTGCGATTACTATACTTCCAATCCACTTCGTGGATGTGGAAGTAATACATATATTGATTAAGCCTCAGTTTTTATATCTTACGGTATATAACTATTATTACTCTCGTTTTTTTGCGTTTTAAGCTCGTATTCTGGTTATGTAGGAAATTTTTAAACCACTTGTATTGGCATTTGCCCGTGAAAGAGACAAAAAATATTGAGTATTTATATAATGGAAATTTCTAGTGGCAGATTTATAATACGTAATTACCCATTATCAGAGTCTAATTTTTTGTGAATTTAGTTGCCAAGCCATGCCATGTTAGGTTTTTATTATCTTCTTTAATGTGAGGACGGCCAATGAACACGAAATAAGTAAATAGTGGGACCAATAAGCACCGGTCTTCTTTGGCTTTCATGTATACCGACATCCGATCTACAAGATTAACTAACTCTGAATTGCGTATTTGATTTTATTAGTGCTTTGCTTTCACAAGGTGTAGTTTGTGCGTAAAAAAGTGGAATTGTGTATTTGTAACAATAATGGCGTTTACTAACAATTTCTCTGGTTATTGTGTTGAATATATAAAATATCAGAAAATTTTATATTCACCTTTAAAGAAAGAAGGTTTTGTGCCTGATAGTGGATCGGAGGTTTTTGTAAGAAACATTCCCCACGAAGATAATGAGTACGACCTCATAGAATTTTTCGAGAAAATTGGTGATATTTTTCAACTTCGTTTAATGATGGGCGAAAATGGAAAGAAAAATCGAGGTTTTGCTTACGTTACGTATGTGGATTCCGATTTGGCAAAAAAGGCCGTGACTACATTAAATGCCGAACGTTATAGAGGAAAATGTTACCTGCAAATAGAACAGTCAATGAATAATTGCAGATTATTTATCGGTGGCATACCGACGCAAAAAACAAAAGATCAAACTTGGCAGGAACTTTACAAAAACGGAGTAAAAAATATTATGGATGTGATCATGTATAGAAGTTATACCGATAGGGCTGAGAATCGAGGATTTGTTTTTGTGGAGTTTAAAACTCATGAACAGGCCGCTTATTTCAGGGCAAGATATGGAAAAACTCTACGATTGTGGGATACCCCTGTAATTGTGGATTGGTCTGTTCCCGTTCCCCAAGTGGACCCATTAGTCATGGAAAGGGTAAGTTTCTTTATAATCCAATGCATTAAGATGAAAAAAGTTAATACAGATTCAGATTTTTTTTAATGTTGCATAAATTAGAAATTTTATATGTTAAGTTCGATTTTCGACAAGAAAATATTACTTGGGGGTTTTAGGGCTCGCTGATTCCGAATACTATGTCAAAATAAGAATTTTCTATCAATTTTCCTATAATTTTCCAAAAATGTTTACAAGTTATATTGGTGTTTGGACACTTTTTGTATTTTGAAGTTTTTGATAGAAACGGGTGTTCGATCTATTTCTTAATGGTGGCGATTTTCAAGAAAGAGACATTCGATAGGGAAAATTTTTTATTTTTGGCCATATATTTTTTTTCTTAGTACGTATATTTAAAAAACTACAAGACTACCTAAGTAGAACCATAACAGGATTATTATTATACTATGAATTTTCACTCAATGATTCCAGTCGTTTCCAAAATAATTTTTCAATTTAAATATAACTAGCTGGCAAACCACTGAAATTATTGAGTGAAAATTCGTAGTAATAGTTTTGGTATGGTTCTACTTAGGCAGGCTTATAGTTTTTTTAAATATACGTACGAAGAAACAAAGATATGGCCAAAAATAAGATATATTTCCCAATCGGATATCTTTCTAGGAAATGGCCACTTTAAGTTATTAGTAAATAGAGTTGAGTTATACTCGACTACAGATATTTACTGCACGTCAAAAGCGTCAAAGATTAAGCATTGAGGGGAGAGCAGGGCATGCTAATTCCCCTCCTACTCTATAACATATTAAAAAATAACTTTAATGTATTATAGTAAACGAAATAAATATATATAGTGACACGAAGAAGCAATAAGAGCGGCGGTGTCCTTTGTCGGTCGCTTTGTCGGATTTAACTGCTTTATCGACATCGCTTTGGTGGCCTCACTACATCTCTTAACGTCTACTATACATAGAACATCATTATTCTCATATAAGTATGTTCTGGGATGATTAAATTAAGAAATTAACGAAAACACCTGTTTCAATTATAGTTTCAAATTATTTTGATATATTTGCCCGACTCGCTCCTACGGAAAATATTTTAGGATGTAACGGTTTACAGCAGGTATGTAAACCCTACCCGTGATAGAGTCGAACTTAGTCTTAATATTGTCAGTGTATCATGGAATATCGAATTTGGTAGAGGGTCCACGCCTTCGAAAGCTCACATATCGAATGGACATCAGAAACGACTTGTTGGATTTTTGTTAGCGGATGCATAACTTCTCCATAAGAAAAAAAGATAGCGGAATGTTATTTCAAAAATTGTGTTTTGAAACTTATACCTCTCGCTAGAAAATTAACTATGTTCGATATCGATCTGATTTCTTATATTTTATATACTACTGACCTGATCCATCTGTGTCGATATAATTTTAAAATCACTTACGGTCTTTTTCTAAATAAATAGTTTTTAATATCGGGAAAATTAAATCTAGTGGAAGCCGAAGATTCAGTGAATATTTTCAATACACTTCTATTAGCTCGACCTGTAACTTTGTATGTGTATGTAAGAAAATCTTCAATTTTAACCTGCTTCCAAATGTCGTATTGACATGAAATTTTTCATGTGTGACTGGTTCACACGACAATACAATTTGAAATTTTTATGCAGAAATTCAGGATGGTCTTTCCAAGATGGCAGACAGTTTATTGTCATTTAATATCCGATGCTACTAAAAATTGGTGTCGGGGGATTATAAATGTGTGATCGAAACTCAAAAATTAAAAATGGCGACGTCAATATGGAGGATACTTTTTTATCATTTATTTATTTATTGCATACACTGTTCAACAGGTAATGCCCAATTACAGAACAGGAATAAAGGCATACAAAGCATTAATTACATAATATACAACAACTTAGAAAGAAAGTAAAATGAAGAAAAAATGTACTTAAATGTACGAACTATGAATATATTTAAATATAAAAACTATATATACATATATACACATATGTGATTCAAAGTAAATTAAGAAAAACAAAGACACTCACTGATTATTTAATTCAGAACATTTTGTTTTATGTCACTAAGGCTGCTACATAATTTGTTAGAAGTAGGTACTGCAAATCGTACCTATATAAAGAATTATTTAGTACGTTGATATGCGGCGTAGGTAAATAGAAAACTTGGTGATTACGAGAGGTTAATCTGGGAACGTGAAAATTAAGCTTACTAATTATTTCGGGGGCGTCAAACTCATTGTGTAGTAATTTAAACATCAATACTTGAGAAAAGTACGTCCGCCTATCCTCAAAAGTAGTCAGAATATCTTTCAAGCAAGTTACTTTGCGGAAAACCAATCATTGGATAGGTACCGTCGGATTTGAACCACAGTAATTTAAAAAATCTACGTTGAACTGCCTCCAAGTTATTCTTGTGAACATCATAACTGGAACTCCAAATTAGCGATGCATACTCAAGTTTCGATCTGACGAAGGATTGATAAAGAATTTTCAGAGTATCAGTATTAGTGAACTCTCGACTAGTACGAACGATGAATCCAAGGGCTTCGGAGGCTTCAGACACAATGGTATCGATATGATCAGTGAAGGATAATTTACTATCAAAAGTTACGCCGAGGTCGCGAAATGTTATAGGTCTTTGAAGTATGACATTATCTAATCTGTAATCAAAAATAAAAGGTGATGTTTTTAAAGAAAAGGACATTACGTTACATTTACTAGGATTCATGAATAATTTATTTACTATACACTAGGTGTTTATTTTGTCAAGAGAAGTCTGAAGTTGAAAACAGTCATCGATTTCATCAATTACTGTGAAAATTTTTAGATCGTCGGCATATAAAAGGTGAGGCAAATTAATTTCGTTCACTATGTCGTTAATAAATATGTTAAAAAACAAGGGCCCCAGAATAGATCCCTGAGGAACTCCCGATGTGGCAGCAAATTCGATCGATTTGAACCCATTTAATGCAACGTACTGACTCCTATTCATTAAATAAGATTTAAACAAAAGGAGCAAAGAATATGAGAAGCCGATTTTTTCTAATTTATTATCATCGGGTTCGTCTGAAAATCTGCATCTGTGGTGTTTAGTGCAGTGCAATTATTAAAAATGAAAAATGAACCCAGCTATAGTGAACGGATTTTCATCAAACTGTGCATTGAGTACAAAAAAGTTTACTGTTTAAAAATTGCCGCTTTTTACTTGGGGGTGGTTTGCACAAATACAAATATTTTATGTTTTATTTTTTTAAA
Organism: Stenurella melanura; assembly: GCA_963583905.1. Taxonomy (NCBI): domain Eukaryota; kingdom Metazoa; phylum Arthropoda; class Insecta; order Coleoptera; family Cerambycidae; genus Stenurella; species Stenurella melanura. Next base: position 205,454,842 of record OY757309.1, read on the forward strand.
TATTTATGGAATTAATAGTTTCGGAAATATGACAATACAAATATATGGCTTGAATTTTTAGTGGGACATAAATACATTTAAATCTTATATTTGTCCAAAACTTTTAATAAATTGAATCTTTCAAAATTAGAGCTTGTTGGTAATACTATATATTAATAAAAACGTATAAATTTTTTGAATTTCTATTATATAGCCAATGACAGCAGGAAAATCCTAAATACTATCACATTTTTAGAACTATTCATCGTATAAAAGTAAACAAAAACAAAATGCTTGTAATTTCATAATCTTATTTTTGTACCATACCACGTTTTCCATAAATGTAAGACTTTTGAGTTATTTACAACAGTCCAAAGGTACGTACCATTTTTTTAAAGCTAAAATTAGTAGGGAATCTAGCTTGCCGTACGATGCGTTTTAAAGGTGGGGGGGTCAACTCATATGTATACAATAACTAAAAACAGTTTTCTATGTAAAATTGTCTGCCGAATTCGAATTACGAGTTCACCACTAAATTCGGAATTGCGAAATTAGAGAAAAAGTTGTTTATGTCCAAAAGTAAGAAAAACACAATAAACATTAGTATTCTCATTCCCCACTCAATATCTCATTTACTGGTAATAGTATCGATCTGAAATTTTAGGAGAATAATCTTTTAACTTTCTTCTTGGGCTCTGTATAGAGCCAAATTATTGTATCAATATAACTTCTTTATAAAAAACAACTATAGTCCTACATGTCGCACAAAAGTTCAAAAATGTATTGCAAAATATAGTATGCGAGAAACTTTTTTATAAGTAGAGATAGAGGTGTAGTTAATCGACATGAAATGATGATAAAAGACCAAAGAAGTTTTTGCATTTGAATATGTTTTTATACTTTGGCTTAATAGTGAAAAAAAGGAGATTGTATTGGTTCAGCGTTGGCGCACATGTTGGCCCGGCCCGGTCAAATTGGTCTAGCCTGGTGTGTACACTTCATTGCGTGCTCTGCTAACCATTGTGTATCTATTATAAGATACAAGCTTCCATATTAGTAAGAAAAAGGCTTAGGGTCTGCGATTTAATGAACCATATTTATATTGTGTCAGTCCAATTAAAAATGTTTGTATTTTATGTAAATAAAGAAAACTATTTAATTTTTATAATTAGTTTAATTTAAAAGTGAGGAACATTTGCCTTCGCACAAACAACTTTACTTTTGCACTTAGACATCGACAGCGACTGGTACAAGTGTACATTTTACATTTGCAATATGAATTTAAGTGTATATTCTCTGGCTTTTGTGGTTTACTCATCATTATCGGTATAGTGTCTATATAAAATAATTAAAACAATTACCTCATATCTGTTTTATATGAAGTGAATAAATGTGCTCGTAGCTCATCCAAATTTCCTCTAAATAAAGGTCTGCCATAAAGAACCTTAAAAAATAACCTACAGGAATCTAATACACTATCAGTTAGTTTGTTAAGTTCCATCTCGGTTCGCTGCCCCAAAATGTGTTAATTCTTCTAACATATTTAACCTTTCACGTAATATTTTAACTACTGTCTTTTTGCCTTTCTTAAAGGGATAACTAACAGTATCATTTCCAGAGGGGCAGTAAACAGCTAGTAAAATGTTGGTCAGATTTCTTTTGTCGAAATCAAATGTACTAGATATCTGGGTAATCACATCATGACAAAAAATAAAAGATTTTTGCCGTTGAAGCCATATTTCAGTGTTTAATATAGTCGCATAATACAATGAAAGAACAAAAATATCAGTGTACACAGTATATACAGGGTGATTCACGCAAACCGTTCATTAGAAGTTTAGGGACTTGTAGAGATAATTTAATTTTGAAAATTTGGTTGCTTACATAGTTTTTTATGCTCTTTTCACTAAAAATATTTTCAACATCATTGCACTTCCGCTTATAGCGGAAGTTACCATCAACTTCGTTATTTTAAATGGAATGATATATATTTTCTTGCATTTTTGAATTCAACTGGTCATTTTAATAGGACTTTGATCATACTACCATATCCCTAAATCTAACCCTACTCGAGATATACTGAATTTTCGGAAAATTTGTGTCTTGACACCGAGTAGTTTGAAATTTGCTGTATCTAACATAATGAAAGTGAAAGTTACCATTTATACAACACAATTAGTGGAACCCTTAAGCTTCCTAATTGTGCTTTGAAAGTAACCTAATTGGTTACAAGGTGGTCAGAATTTACTGCCAATTTTGGCAAACTTCAAACGTCAAAAAGTATTTTTTTTAATGGAACACCCTGTATATTTTTACTGTTTCTCATGTATAATTTTATTCTGCATCGATCTGCATTAGGGTTCCCTATACTCGTCTTTTATAGTTTTTGTGTTATTGATAATTTTGTATTTTAATGTGCGAAATACATCGAAGTATGTGTTGGCTCTTATAATAGTCGGCTGTGAAAATGACATTTGTTGCAATTAATAGCGTCTATCAAACAAAGTATTAATGTCTTACAATAGTTGGCTGTGGAAATGACATTTGTTGCAATTATTAATCTATCAAACACGTCAGTGTTTATAGCGATTTTATAAATAAATTTAGTAAAGGGTTATCAGTTATGGAGAATAATAGAAATGGATATTCAAACAATGATATTTTAAACTTATTTTTTATTCACGGCGAATGCCACAGAATTATACCTCGAGTAGGGTTAGATTTAGGGATATGGTAGTATGATCAAAGTCCTATTAAAATGACCAGTAGAATTCAAAAATGCAAGAAAATATATATCATTCCATTTAAAATAACGAAGTTGATGGTAACTTCCGGTATAAGCGGAAGTGCGATAACCATGAAAATATTTTTAGTGAAAATAGCATAAAAAACTATGTAAGGAACCAAATTTTCAAAATTAAATTATCGTTACAAGTCCCTAAACTTCTAATGAACGGTTTACGTGAATCACCCTGTATGACTGTTCTAGTACATTCATTTCTAAAAAATGACAAGATTGCAAAAAGTCTGGTACCTGCTTCTTCATGATCGGAAAAATGTAGGGATTTCATGATTTTCACATTATTTTGATCGCATAAAATAGTTTTGCTATTTTCTAAAAACATACCTGCAATAACAATCTGAACGTTTTGATCTATTCTGAAATAACTTTCCTCAAACTTGCAAGCAAAAAAGTTCAAGAGTTCTCGTTTATTATCAGAATGAGAAATAATATTTTTCCAATTCGGTATACCTACCCCATCGTTTACTTTATACAGACAGTACACTCTTCTTACTTTGGTCCGTCGGTAGGTTACACCCTTTTGGTCTCATGTTTATAACTAATTTCAAAGACTTTTCAAAGAGTTCTTTGAAAGTTGAACAGCCATAGCTTTGATGCCTTTGAATTAAAGACATGATGTAAATAATAAGAACAGTATTTTTCGGTTCTATTGGTAACTGATAAACTTCCACTGGTACCATTTTTAAAATAAAACATACATGAACTAAATAATAAAATACCTACGTATCTCTGATATGACTGAATACGGTTGCGAGTTGCTAGCAGAGAGCGCTCGCGCCGGCCGAGGAGAACGGGCAATATATGAGTCGTTACACTACTATTTATTTACAACAGTCATAACAGCCAAACTAAGCATTCTAGAAAAAAATTCTTCAAGTAAAAAAGTTTCTATAATTCATAAGCTTTATTTTCTCTCGATCATATGACCCTGTATCTTTAGTAATAAAAAAGTTTCTAGCATGTTATATTTTGCAATGCATTTTGGTGTTTTTGTCCGTTAAGCGAAGATTTTTATTTTTTTTGCCAAAAAACGACGTTGCCGAAAAAAGTTTCACATAAACTGTAAGTGAGGCCAATCTCCAAAGATATTGGTGTCAAAATTTGAAACAGATATCTCGAACGGTTAACGAGGTATTGACTGAGAAACAAAAAAATAAATGTTTCCCGTAGTTTTTAGAAATTTGCCCAAAATTGCATTTTTTTCCCATTTCGCAATTCTGGATGAAGGGGTGAACTCAAAATTCGTATCCGTCATGAAATTTTACATGGGAATACGTTTTTGGTTTTTGTATATGCCACAGTTGACCCCCCCTTGCTGAATTGGAGGTCTTAGATTCCCTACTAAATCGTAATCATCAAATAGTTATAACTTGGAAAATATAAAGGGGGTAGCAGAATAAGCATGGTAAAATGGCCGCAGAACCGTTTCGACCTAATTCGGCCTCAGTAAATCGACAATACTAATATAAATGTTGTTCTCGTGTTGTAGCCCCCTGTCGCCACTGGTAGCCCCCGTACCCTAAAAGTATAGTTTTTCGTTTTCATTTTTTATCTCGTGCAAGTTGTGAGTTAACTATAATGAAAAAAATTCACGATGTACATATGCGATTGAAATGCATCCCAGAAAAAAAAATCAGCCGATTTGGCTGTGTCCTTCGAATCGAAAAAAAATAATAAAAAAATAAAATATTTATTTCTTCATGAAAATAATGATTCGCGTACACAAGACTTTTACCAATAGTATATATTACATACCGAGGTGGAAAGTGTATGAAATTATGTATCAAAATAAATAACATAATATGCCGCGCTTGTAGTCAACGTGATTGTTTTTTAAAATTTTCCTGATAATGGGTTGGTGATGTTTATGTTATATATTATATTATATTTTATATATAGTGTACTCTTCCGCAGTAGTAGTATCTGAACGAATTAAACAAGACCTATGGATACATAACATTTCAATGGTTAATCACCACTAACCATTGCTTCGTAACAGTTTTTATTTTTTTAATTATGGCGCATCGCTTCTAAAAATCTACAATAAACTACTCATAACAATGTATTTTTTGTAAAAGTTTTGTGTACGCGAATCATTACTTTCATGAAAAAATAAGTATTTCAATTTTTTAATATATTATTTTTATTCGAAGGAGACAGCCAAATCAGCGGACTTTTTTCCTAAGATGCATTTAAATTACGTGTACGTCATCAATTTTTCTCATAATAGTTAACGTACAAATTGCAGGGATAAAAAATGGAAACGATTATAATAGTATATTATTCAACGAGCATATAATGATGGCTATTATTCACGAGGTTGAAGTTAAAGACACGAGCCGCAGGCGAGTGTCGTAAATCACCAGACTGAATAATAGCCATTATATGCGAGAAGAATACTATGCTTTGTCCACGACTATTAAATATTTAATATTTATTTAATTCATCTTCATTCAATGTCTCCTATTTAGGAAAAATTCATATGTCATCAGACATCATATATAATTTTCTCGATTTTTCGGGCCACAAGTTTAATAAGGCGATTTCTGCAGCTTCTTTTATCTCTGGCGGTATTTTTAAAATCTAGTTTTCACTGTCAGTACCGATTTATTTAATTATATTACCCCTTTTGAGTACCTAAAATGTAAAATTATTGTAAATAACGTTGGCGTTGAAATCGCACAAATTTTGACGTTTCAAATCAATTTACGTTTTGACACATCATGGCTTACTAATAAAATAATACAGTTTGTAGACATGTAAGTAAATGGTTTCAAAAACAATGTTGGGGATTTCCGCGTGTTGCTAATAGAAATAGATGATGCTTTGAAAAGAACTTACTAATGTAGTTTTTGAGTGTTTATTAAAATACCTTTTCGGCATTGAGTGCTTCCTAGAAAACTTAGAGAGACAACACTTGTCTTTTGGTTACTACAATTTTGACATTTTAAATTGTTAGTAAAAAGCCACTAATGTCATTTCTTGCAAACAATTGACTGTCCTCATTATTCACTGCAATCAGTGAATAATGAAATCATTATTCACTGCAGAGAATAATGGATAGCATTATCCTTAAGGAAACACATATATGTTGAGTAAATTATTTAATAGTCGTGGACAAATTATATTAGGTACTGGGGTTACCAGTGGCGACATGGGGCTACAAGTCGAGAGGAACATTTCTTTTCCTATTGTCGGTCTATAGACGCCGAATTAGGTCGAAATGCTTCTGGGGCAATTTTACCATGCTTATTCTGCTACACCCTTTTCATGAAAAATTGTAAACCACCTTTTTCTCTTACAATATGATTCTATCAGATTTCGTTGAGTACTATATTTTACTTTTTTGCCCACTCTTCTAGATGGGGTGGGAACCACCCCCCAAGTAAATAGCGGCAATTTTAAAGGGTAAACTTTTTTGTACTCGGTATTAGAAATTCAATGCAAAAAATATCATGAAAATCCATTCGTTATAACTGGGTTCCGAGTTAAAAACCTAATTGCACTCGACCAGTTCTGGAGGTTGCACGGTTGCGGATTATAAATATTTGGTCGAAAGTTAACAACCCAAAATGGCGGCGTCAATATGACGGATGAGTTTTGTAATTTATGGTCTGATTCGTCTAAAAATTAATACGTGGGAATTTTCTGGGTCGCAGATTATAAATATTTAGTCGAAATTCAAGAATTCAAAATGGCGGCTTCAAGAAGACGAATAGGTAATTTTATCGAACAAACACACTAGTCTAATAGGGACAAAACTAAATGCAAGTAAAAGTTTAAATGCGCTTTTAAAGATCAACTGAAACTGTTAAATAATGCACTAGAGAGTAAAATAATGTGAATGACAATAATAATTATGTTAATAAACCTAAAGGCGTGGGGCGCTGGGGCGCTGAAAATACTTTAAAACACGAATGCAATGAAAAATGGGAATTTACTTTGGACATCTAAAAACTATGCATAAGCATACAACAGGCGAGGTACGGTGCCTGAAATGATGGCGATGAAAAATATGATGATGATGATGGTTTCAGTGGCGAGTACTCGATCGGCGAAGTTAAGCAACGCCGGGAGAGTCCGTCACTTAGATGGGTGACGGTATCTCATTTCGTCGTTCTGGTTAAGTGGTGGAATGGCATTAGCTAAACTTCGCCACGTTAAAATAAATAAAAAATATATATATATGGAAATAAAGTAGGTATAGCAGGCGGTAAGTGCGCATGAAAGTGTTTAAATAACCTGTTTTATATCATGTACATGATCAAAAATGACCAATTTCGATAACTCTTTTTCGCAAAGTTGATGTTTTCAATATTAGTTTTTAAAAATTGAAAAATCGCCAGTTTCTCGTTTTTTTTTTTGACGCTCTAAAAGTATAATAAAAATTTTTTTAAAGCCTTTTTTAGACCTTGCATATGAACTTCCAAAAAATGGAATTGACGATTTTTTATTTTATTTCCACATCCACGTAGTGGATTGGAAGTACCTATAGTATCTTAAAGAAATTTTCAAAAATATTTTTCTTGAAATAGTTTAAGAATGTCATGAAACGTCGAGATTTTAAATTGGAGCGAAAAAAAAAAATTCTGTCTGTCGGTTGGTCTGTCTGAAACTTTTTTGTCCGCACGTTTTCTCCGGAGCAATTTAAGATATTGACTTGAAATTTTGTACACGTATGTATTATAACGAGATCTGGAACTGGATTGTTTTTGAACCTATCCGGTGAAGGGTTGGAGGGTAAATAGGGGGAAATAAGTAAAGTAAGTTGGTAAGAGTACATAAACTTGAAATTTGGTGTATGTACTAGAAGCCTAGGCCCCAAAATTTTTTATAATTTTTTCCATCCGACATCTGCCCCAAATATTATTATGACTAATTATTTCCGCATACTAAAATTCAAATATAGTCAAGAAGTTTGCCTTTAAAGAGACTTGGAAGAAAAATCTGGATGTGGAAGTAGTGATTCCTTAGGCAGCGGTTTTTTACCTCATAGCGACCACTTTTCTTTGACGATTTTTGAAAAATTCATGTCGAAGAAAAGTTGTCATGGATTTCAGCGTGTAGGTAATTGATTGCTAAAACATTAGTAGGTATAAAACTAAAAATCTCAATCCCACTTTTTACAAGTTCATATCTAAGGTCTACAGATAGGTAGGTACCTATTATAAAAAATTGCGTATTTAAAAAAACATTTTATTGTAGTTCTAGAGCGACAAAAATGAGAAATTGGCGATTTTTGAATTTCTTAAAATTAAAAACATTGAAAATATCAACTTTGTGAAAAAAAGTTATCTTGTTGGAAATCGGTCAAAAAATATTTTTTAAAAACATGTATACAGAGTGACCCATTTAAAAGCGGGGCACCTTGATATCTTCATTCTTTTTTGTCCGACTTGAACCAAATTTCACTAAAAGATAGAACAAATTATGATCTACTTATGACCAAAAAAACATTCGTGTCTTACAAATGCAAAGCCACCTTCGGTACCAAAATAAATGTAAAAAATAAAATCATATTAGGCATTTTTTTATCGAAAAACTTTATTAATAAAAGTTGTTCAGAATTGCCCAAAAACCTAGAGTCCAAAATTTCAGCAATGTCAGCAACAGCCTTTGTATTTTGGCTAACTCAGATACTAGGGGTTTTTATATTGCTGATAGAGTTCAGTATTGTATCTTATTCGCCACACCCCGTTGTCGTTGACTGCACCTAGGAATGAAGGGGTTACCCTGCTGAAATTCCGTGGATAGTTTATATATCTTGATTGACAATTTCTGAAAAAATCACAGATTCAACGTTTTCTGCCTGAGAATTTGCCGTTCATCTTGTTTGATTTAATCGTGCATCGTATGATTTTTTCGTGAATTGTTTATCGACCTTAATAAACAAAAAAATATCTCAGTGAGGCAACCGAGCTTTCCGTGTAAATTATTTTTTCGACTTGTTTTCTACCTGAGAATTTGGCGGTCGACTTGGTTGATTTAATCGTGGAGAATATGATTTTTTCGTGAATTGTCTATCGTAATATATAAACGATCCACGGAATTTCAGCAGGGCAATTTCTTCATTCGCTAACAACATTTTATTCTTGTGAAGTTTTCGAAAAAACGCGTATTATGAGATATGGCGGTTCGAATTTTTCCAAAAAAGAAGGAGGGAGAATAAAAAATGACGAGTAAATATCCACAAAACTTCTGGTGATTGTGTAATTAAAATACAAGACTTTTTTTTCTTTTATGACTTTTTCCTAAAGTGTACTCTGTCCATGTTCTTCCGGAAAAAACACGAAAGAAAGACCCTTCTCGGAAAATAGAAAGTCTCGTAAACTATTTGAAAATGAAATTAAAAAATCTGGAAAAATTCAGATGTATCGGCTAAGATATTCTTTAATATTTTGGTTTCTTGTAAATTTTGTTGTAACGTGCATATTTTTCGAGTTTTCAACAGTTTCTCACGATCAGAAACGTGCTTTTGATCGTGAAAAAGTGTTGAAAACTCGGAAAATATGCACAAAAAAAAATTACAAGAGACCAAAATGTTAAAAGAATGTCGTAACCTACACATCTGAATTTTTTCAGATTTTTAAATTTCATAATTTACGAGATTTTTCATTTTCCGATAAGAGTCCTTTTTCCATGTTTCTCCGGAAAAAATTAAACAGTACACAAAAGTCCTAAAGGAAAAAGTCTTGTATATTAGTAATACATTCACCAGAATTTTTTTGGATTTTTTCTCGTCACTTTTTATTCCATGAACCTGTAGTTCCCAATTATACAACTTTTAAATTGCCATAAAAAAGTGCAAAGGCCTTGGATCATCGACCGCCTTTGATGGACCGCCTCAACCGAACTGAGGTAATTATAAAGAGGTAAATAATTCCTTGTCTTTTCCTGCACAACTGCAAGCAAATAATGGCCGTAGAAGTTTAAACAGAGCATTTCTTTACATGTGTGTCTTATAATTTGGAACAAAATATTGGATTAAGGTTTATAATTTAGAATATTTAAATGTGATTTATTAACGTTTGTTACATAAATGAGTGTCCTGGGTTAAAAGCCTACCACCTATTATTCGAAATCTGCATCTGCATCAATACACAGTTCGGTACGTCGAATTAAGGACATACGTACTCCGTTCAACACTAAACAATAAACTATCAACTAACGTCAATAAAGAAAAATAAAAGAAAAACTTGGTTCAAAATCCAAAACGGAATACAAAAAGAACGAACGAATAAGTTGTGTCTGTATACGTAAACAAGAATTTAACGACTTGAACGGTCAATAAAATAAATCTTCACTATAAAGACACAGCGAGCCGAAATTCAAAAATAACAAAAACAACGAACGGCGGGTTGGACGTGTGTACATAACGAAACACCCACAGAAACTAAAATATTGCACAAGGGAGAGTCAGAGTATAGTTTTCTTCAGATTAGATCTACTAAACACTCAGAAAACGTCGACGTCTTTTTTTATTTTTTTGACGGGTGGGAAGCTGTGTAGGATCGAGGGATGAAGATATAGTCCCTTCAAATTAGTAAAAAAATCTCTGTTTTATGGAAAACTTCCCACAGCTATGAGACCTGTAAAAAGTGAAGCTTTTGGGTTGTCTAAACGTAATTTTCACCCCCCGCAGTCCAAAAAGGGTGGTTTATGAAAAATATATGCATATGTAAATTTTAGCGCTTTTTCACATTTTCTTTATTTTGAGAAAAAACTGCATTTCGGTGAAAAATTTTAGGAGAGCAAAGTTGTAGAGCATAAACTTTCCTACGTTTTTTTGTCTTTTTTACTCTCCCGATAGTTTTCACCAAAATGCATAATTTTGGCTGAAAATCTAAAAAAAAGAGCGCAAAACTCTATAAATGTATGTATCTCTTTCGCGTCCTCTAGCGGCGAAACTAGGCGGAATTACAAAAACGTAGAGACTAAATTTGTAGAAAATTTTATGGTGTACAACTTTGCTCTCCTGATATTTTTTTACCAAAATGCATAGTCTTTCCTCAAAATAGAAAAAAGGCGAAAAGCGCTATAATTCATATATATGTATAGATTTCTCAGAAACCACCCTTTTTTAGAACTGCGGGAGGTGAAAATTATGCTTAGACAACCCACATGCTTCAGTTTTTACAAGTATCATAGCTGTGGGAAAATTTCTTTAATTTTTCATAATTTGAAGGCAGGGCGGGCTGTCGAGGGAAAATCGGGAACTGGGGGTAGTAACATACGACTCCCACCAATCTTCAAGATTATTGTAAATTTATTTCCTGGTCTAACAATTTCATATTTATCTCATTATAAACAATACAAATCATTCGGAACTCGTCATTATTTACATCACACTAATCATTTACAAGTATGCCTCTCTCGTTTTACCTAATGTAAATGAAAATCTCCAATTTCGAGTAAAACTCGCGCCCCCACAAAACCGCAAGGCCCCCTCAAAAACCACGGGGCCCGAGGGGAAACAACCCCCCCCCCCCGCTCAACAGGCGGGATTATGATGATGAAGGGACTAATAGGCATACAAATATTATGTTTAAAATGCGTGCTTCTCGGAAACAACGTGTTTCGCCAATTTCTCAAAAAATTATTGCTTCCAAAGTTATGCAGGGTGGCTATTTCTGGTTGGGACACGCTGTAGAGGTGGTAATTGTTTAGTTCCTTTTAGGTCGAATTTCCTTTTTCATTCTCGGATTTTCTGTTTTTTTCAAATTATCTATTTTGTTTTTCTTTCTGCATTCTAGGTAAAGATCCTCTATCTGAGAAATCTCGACGTTTCCGAATTACCTGAAATATTCGAGAGAACTATACTCCGATTCGTTGCGAAGCGATACCTCGAAAAGGTTTTTAAGTTCAAGAATTATGCTTTTGTCCATCTGGAAACACGAGAAATAGCAGAGAATCTATTGAAAAGTTTAAAAGGTAAGATGTAGAATGTTAAGCTTGCTAAGTATAGGAACAAGTGTTAGTGTAATCGAATTAGGGTTTGGTCGAAAAATGCAAGATACTTCCTTCATGTTTAAAAATTGACTCGTGTCAAGAATATTTAATATCATGCTTCGGCAACACTTTTTATTTAGTGTCACATTGTTTAAATAATTCACAAAGCTAAGAAAATCAGTTTTTCGTAAATAAAAAAAAAACTAAAAACTTTAGAAACAGCTGCTTTATATGACAAACGTACTAGTGAAAAGACGTACAAAACCCAACAAAAAATGTTCAAATCGGTTCATCTTTTTTTTTAAATCACAGAAAAATCGTGGCTTTAAAATGATCCCACTCCCAACGACGTACGATTAAAAATAAATGAGTTATTCCCTTTAAAACGCAATTGTTTTTCAACCCGATTTTAAACAACTTTTTAATAAACAAATGACTTTTTGCAAACGGCTTAAAATATATCGATTTGAAATTTTCTGCGTTTTTTAAGTACATTGAGACGTACAACTTCCGACTTAATTACCGATCAAACTCGCAAGGCTTAATTTGTTATTAGTTATTAACAGTTGAAATGCGAGGCCATTTTGACGGTTTTTTCGATTTTGCAGGTAAAAAAATTAAACCGATTTTAATATTTTTTAATGGCCTATTTTTATAGTCTTTTTTATTTGCATTAAATATGTGGAGACAACTATATCATCCTCAATGCTCCTTTCGCCATTTTGTCTATGCTATTTTCGACCGGTAAAGGCGACCACACACACCTCAGCACAATGCCTTAGCTAGGAACATAAGGATTTCAGCCAGTCACAGGCGCTATAAAGACCCAGGTTTCTTTATATCCTCTGTGATTGGCTGAAACACTTTTGCTCCTATGCTGATGTGTGTGACGGCCTTAGGCATCCTTTGCCAGGTATGTAATACTAGAATAGAGGTAAATAATGTTCGTAATTATGGTCTAATGCAACAAATAATACAAAATAAAACAGGTAAATATCGGTAGGTACCAATGGATACAAAACTGTCATGTACCAAATATTTATTATTGGTAACTCAGGGGTAGGTAGGAGGTACTTGTTAAATTGTAGTCATCAGCAGAAGGAATGAGAAACCAGAGAAATTCGATTCATAATAATTTTTGTTCTCTAGTTTTAAAATGTGCTTGTCCTGTAAGGGTACGTTTGCTTATTGATAAGCTAGATTTTTGGTACTAAATTTGTGGAATTTCTTTTGTTTACAATTGGTTTAAGTACCTAAGTATTCTCAGAACAATATTGGCTTAGTTTTAACTTTAAGTTCTCTGGTGGTGAATATTTTAAATTTAGAACTAAAGGTTAAAACTAATATTAGAGTGTTTTGTTCGTAGTGGAGTAAAACTAAAATTTTTGGATAACTGTTATTATAGCAATTTTTTTACTAGAACTTGTAAACATTTCAAGAAATGTAGTAACCAAGTTTTGGATTACATCCATGTGGTGGAAAGCTTTTGTTTAAACAAAAGATTGTTCGAAATTCAGTTTTTGTCCAGTTTTCTTAAATATGTGTGGTTGTATAACCTGTAATAAAGAAAGAAAAATAAATTGTTCACAATGAAATTGCGAAGAAAAACTAGATTTGTCCGAACCTTCTTGGTCAAGTTGCAAGACATAACATTTTAGGGAGACCATTTTTAAACAATTGGTGATAACTTCAACAATATTTAGCGAAACTTTAGAAAAGTAACATCCCTTGCGTGGAGTATCATCAAGCCAAGTATCAAGTTAAAATGTTTATAATAATTCTTAAAAACAATTGCAAAGTCGAGAATTTGAATCATCGATTGTCTAAGGGTGTCAAAAGTCCTACAAAATATTTTTCATTTAAGAAAAACTTCTTTCTTTATTGCGGTACAGGTTACACAACTAAAGATAGTTAAGAAAAACTGCGAAGTGTGAAAGAACACAATTAAACAAAAGCTTTCCATCACGTGGATTTGATCCAAATTTTTGTTTCTACACTTTACTTACTGTTTTTGAAAGAAAACATTTTTTTGAAAATTTTTCAAACACAACAAATGAACTTGATAATTTTTTTTTTAGATTTGTGTCATCAAACCCATACCCATAACATATTTTTTTTCGGTTGAATACTATAGCAATGCTGCAATGTAAATTCAAAAATAATATAGGTATTCCTGGATAAAGAAGTAAGAGTTAAATACAAATATATAAATATACTGAGTGTTACATTTAAAAAATCCAAATATTAGGATGCCACCACTATGCAAAATACTGTGTATTTTAGAAATAATTTTAAAATGTGCCAATTTTGATCTCTCACAATTTTTATCTTGAAAATTTGTCAAATTTCAAAGGGTTGAGATATTAACGGTCCACATACTAATTGACTAGTACTGTATGTTTATGTTTGTCGATTGGGAATATTTTCCATTTTCTACTTTTGCTGTCCGACCAATAGAACTGGAAATATTTTCAAAAAAACGGATGAAACTCGAAAATTTCATGTGACAGTGGGACAGTGCCTCGAAAGTAGTTTCTAAATACAACAATACACTCGAATAGTGGCACTCGACGCTCGTTTTGTTAACCACGTTGGCATTACCAGGAGATGATTAAACTTTTAAATTATCTCCCAATGATGCCAACTTGGTCAGTGAAACTCTCGTCGAATGTCAATATTCGAGTGTGCTGTCGCGGTTAGTTTAATTTATTTGAACAAATATATGTTTCCGATCTCGCCTGAAATCCAAACTTTACAGTCACAATTCTTTGTATATGTGTATTTCAGATTCCAGTAAAAAAAATCAGTCTCTCCAACCATTTAAAAAAAATATTGTTTACTTAGCTAGTAGGTACAAATACTTATAAACTACGTCCTGCGCATATCGAATTTTTAAAAAAGCATGCTGTTCAGATTACTGACAAAAAATCTTTAGAAACTGAAGGTTATTTAAATGCAAAGTATTAAAATAAATTCTATTGTAAATTCAAGCAACTCCAGAACAATTTTAGAATTTCCTGAGACATAGAATTTTTTTCTTTTTCTAATTTCATGACTACAAACTAATTTTGTGATTTGTGAAGTTAATTTTATTTTCTATGGTAATTCGAATTTGCTTTTTGATTAACTATTTAAAAATTATTTCAGAATATTATAAGGGTACTCCAGTAGAAGTCACGTGGGCAAAACCTCCAAGTAAATTTACATCGCAAGAATACCGACAAAAGAAAGTGTAAGTATTATACAGTTTAACTATATTATTGCTAGTATATATAAACCTTTCTTTGGCGCCACCATGTTTGTTTGTTTCCATAGGGATATGATTCCCAGAATCTGGAAGGAAATGAGTGAAGCACTTTTTCTCGTTTAGGTTAATTAATTTAGTCATAAGTAAAAAAGCCTTACTAATTTATCTTCTAAATGACTGAAGATATTGAAGTAATTATTTTTTCTCAGTTCTGGTGCCTTAACGTATACTGTATAGTAATGTTTTTCGTGAAATGATTGGCTGTCCTCATTTTCATCATTTCAGCTTACAAACACATTTTGAGGAACTTGGAATATACATCTGAACGAAAAAAACTTTGTAAAGGTGGAGATAATGCTTGCGGAACCTCATGCAGTGTCGCAAGATGGCACTTTTGAGTTTTATTTCAAACGTTAAGGAATCCTTGTCTTGATTTTCTCTGGGTTTGGTTTTAAAAGTTAATTAGGACGGTAAGGAAGCCAATAAAAACATAGGTGCTGCTGATAAAAAATACTTACACAATGCCCATATATCCACACAGTACAGAAACTCTATCACATCTCTTTTTAAATTTTCAATTTTACTGACTTACCTTTCCTCTGCTGATATTGTATAATAATAAGAATAATAATAATTTTACTATTCTTCAGAAAATATTACTTTTTATAGACAAGTAAGTAAGCAAGTATATACATCTTTTAATTCAACAGATTTGAATACAAAATATTTTTGTCTGTGAAATAAGTAATATTCCACCAAATATGGTGACACACATGGAAGTTACACAGATTCAGCAAATTTAGTTTAAAGTATGTAAACTTGTTTCTGCACAGATAAACCACGCCTTGTCGTAGAACAATGCAGGGCATTGGTATAAAACAATAGCGCCAGCGCTTGACCGCGTCGAGTTGAGAACATCGCACCCATTCTGCTTTTAATGGCGTAGCTGTTTAGACGTGTGGGAATAAAATAAATTAATCTCTATTTCGTTATTAAAATGCCATGTGTTTATACAACTGCAGAAAAAGTGCAAATTGTGAAGTGGTGCTTCGGGGGCCATTCCACTGAAGATACAAATTTATTTATTGTGGCATATCAAGACAGACCAATCCCCTCAGCTAGCATAATTTCATACATTATTAAAAAATTTGAGAATTTCGGGTGTGTCGTGAATTATTGTAAAAAATGCTGTCAACCCGAACCCCGTCATCAACAAATGAGCGAAGAAGGTGAAATTCGCAAAACTAATGTCTGTACACTTGTTGAAACTAGGGAACCAAATAAATCCTGCAGTTCAAAATCTTCTTGTCAACTTTGACGACATTTAGTTTCAACAAGACGGCTGCCCAAGTCACAATACCTAACTGTTATTAATTTTCTGGAAAGAACATTTCCCAATCGTTTAATAGCTACGAGGGGAATGATAAAATGGCCCCCCAGGTCACCTGATCTAGCACCCCATGATTTCTTTCTGTGGGGCTTTTTAAAGGAAACCGCGTACAAACATGAGTTTGAACGAGCCAATAATTTAGTTGAATTACGGGAAAAACTTAACCAACTTTGTGCAAGCATTACTCCAAATCAACTCAATGATATGAGAGGTTCATTGCATAATTGGTTTGGCTATTGTTAGGCTCAAGAAGGTGGTTTGTTTGAATCCTTACTTCATTAATTTATTGTTTGATAATTATTAGTTGATTTTAGTTTCTGACGGTTATTTAATTTTATTTTAATGTTCTATTTTTGTAGTTTAATAAGAATAATTTATTTTTTGATAATTATTAGTTGATTTTAGTTTCCGAGTTATTTAATTTTATTTTAACGTTCTATTTTCATTTCGGTTTTAATAAGAATTATTATTTTATTCCCATAGCATTTACGGTTAATGCAGAAATGCTTTCAATAGAAGAAATTATTTGTCAAAAATGTGACAAATAACTTCTTCGCTCTTAACGAAGAGATATTGTCTTTTTTCGTACCTATTAAAAATTATTACCTACGTCCGCACCCATCCTTAGTTCATGCCATACTAAATTCAACTCATTGTGTGCCTCTGCTTTCACGATTTATGAAACTAGCGGGGCGTGGTCAATTACATCGTTATTCCTATACCCTAAACTGCATTTTCCGAATCTGTATATAATAGACACAAATATACAAGCATATGAAAACAAAAATGGAAAAGAATATAGAAAATACAGACACAATATGAATTAAAAACAAGCCAGGAAATAGCCTTACTCTACCAAAAAGAATTAAACATTATCCTCATTATAATTAAAATATTTATCTAAGGAATAAGGTTCTTGAAGCAGAATATACCTGAAGCAGAATATGCCTAAACTTGTGGTTTTTTAGAGCCAGAAATTAACAGATGTCAAATATAAGTTATTTTATTTTTTTATTCAACAACACTTTCTTAGTTACGGAGCTAGTACAATCACAACAATAACTAATATATAAAAACAATGCAAACAACAAATAAATAAGTAAACAAATCTTCGTTTCCAACACTCCCCCTATTTGTTTACTGATTTAAAGGTACACAAAGTGAACTTCTATTTCTGATGAATTGTTCCTTTGGTAAAGCCTTCGTGAGAATATCAGCAAGTTGTTTTTTAGATTCAACATAGACAGTTTCAATGAAACCCTTTTCTACTTGGTCACGTATATAATGGTATTTTATATCAATGTGTTTGGTCCTCTTATGGTGTTCTTGACTCTTGACTAACCGAATGGCACTTTGATTATCTACGAATAGCTTGGTAGGTTCGCATACATCTACATTAAGCTCCTGAAGTAATGTTCTCAACCAAATAACCTCTCTGGCTGTTTCTGAACCTGCCACGTATTCTGACTCTGTAGTAGAACGGGAAACGCACTTTTGAGACTGTGACGACCATGTAACCGGTGCCCCAGCTAACATAGTCAAATAACCAGTTGTTGACTTTCTAGAATCAATATCGTTTGCAAAGTCAGCATCGGAATATGCAACAAAATTTAAATCAGTTCCACAATACTTTATTCCATAGTTCTGGGTTCCTTTTAAATACTTGAATATCCTTTTTACTGCTATCCAATGCTCCAAAGCTGGACTACAAAGGTATTTACTCACTTGAGACACAGCGAACATGATATCTGGGCGTGTGACGACAGCGAGAAACATTAAACTTCCTACAGCTTCTCTATAGGGCACACTAAGCATCCTACTATCTCTTATAGATGCTTGGTTTGCATGAAGCACAACATTTGGATCGGCAGGAATTGCTTTGATGTTACAATTTACCATGTTAAATTTCTCCAAAATTTTGGCAACATACCCTTGCTGGCCCAAAAATATACTTCTTTGTTCTCTATTGCGACTGATTTCCAATCCAACATAACATTCTGCAGCACAAATGGTTATCTCGAATATTTTTCCAAGTTCTGTCAAAAATATGTCCATAACCTTTTTAGATTTACACATAATTAGACCATCATCAACGTACAACGCCAGGAATAGTTCATAATTTTCAAAGAGTGCATAAAAAATGCATTTTTCAGCATCTAACTGCTTGAAGCTGTATGAACTAAGAAATTCCACAAACTTCTTATTCCAACATCTCGGAGACTGCTTCAAACCATATAGGCTTTTGTTGAGTTTGCATACCAGAGTACAACCTTTTGTATTAAAGCCTTCCGGCTGCTTCATAAAGATTTCTTCTTGTAAATCTCCGTTCAGGAAAGCCGTCTTTACGTCAAACTGACAAATTTCTAAATCACTGACAGTTGCAATTGATAATAACGTTCTAACGGAATCATACCTTACAACTGGTGAAAATGTTTCAAAATAGTCTATGCCAGATTTTTGACTATAACCTTTTGCACAAAGTCTGGCCTTATATCTTTCAATTTTACCATCCGCTTTATATTTTATTTTAAACACCCATCTGCACCCAATTGCTTTGCGATCCGCTGGTAAAACTTGTAGTGACCACGTCTCATTTTTCATCAGCGACTTAATCTCATCTTCCATTGCTTTCTTCCATTCTTCTTTTTCTTCACTTTCCATAGCTTCTTCGTAGGTCTGAGGTTCACCTACTATTGCTGCACATGCTTCATACCAAATTGGTTTCTTAATATCTTTACGGTGTCTTAAATAATGGCCATTTTCTTCTGAAGCTTTATCCTTAGGCTGATTAATTTCTACTTCTATGTTTTCTGACGTTTGGTTTTCTTGATTAATTTCTACTTCTATGTTTTCTGACGTAGGCTGATTAATTTCTACTTCTATGTTTTCTGACGTTTGGTTTTCTATTCTGCCTTCTGATTTGGTGTCTACGGACTCTTCTTGTAAATTATCTTCATCTTCCATCTCAAATATAACGTTGTTTTGACATGACATATTTCTACTGTCTTTATAAATACATCCATTGAAATTAACATGTTTCACGACGACAACTTTCCTGGCAGCCAATTCATACAATCTGTAATTGGAACTGTTGCCGTCATATCCCACTAATATTTGTTTCTTGGAATTTCTCTCGAACTTATTTCTGAACTGTTTAGGCACAAGTACGAATGCTTCAGATCCAAACCTTCGTAAATGGCTAAGATTTAATTGTTTTCCTGTCCATTTTTCGTAAGGAGTAACATGCTTATCTTGTGCACACAGGCGACGATTTAATAAGTATACGGCCATATTAATTGCTTCCGCCCAAAGATTCATCGGGAGAGCAGTACTATGCAACATACTTTTGGCACTATCAACTATAGATCTCAAATCTCTCTCTGCCCTTCCATTTTGCTCTGGTGTATATGGAGCACTGGTTTCATGTATTATTCCATGTTCTTTAAAAAGATCTTTAAAATGATGGTTAACAAATTCTGTTCCATTATCACTTCGGAATATTTTTATTTTATTACCAGTTTGTCTTTCTGACATTTTCTGAAATTCCAGAAATTTTGTGAAAACGTCACTTTTATGTCTTATGAAATAAACAAAACGATATGAAGTACAATCATCCTTGAATAAAA
This sequence comes from Stenurella melanura, assembly GCA_963583905.1. NCBI lineage: Eukaryota > Metazoa > Arthropoda > Insecta > Coleoptera > Cerambycidae > Stenurella > Stenurella melanura. The sequence goes on from OY757309.1 coordinate 205,474,836, forward strand.
CGAAATAATTAGCTCCTCCTAATGAAGTACTTGATATTCTACCGCAGACATCGGAATGAATGTATTCACCAGGTTTTTCAGCTCGTCTATTCAAATTAGCATTAAATGATTGCTTATGTTGTTTTCCATATTGACAACCCTCACACTGAATACGTGTGACTTCTTTATTTGAGATTTTGATATCAGGTATCATTCCTTTGTCAGACATGTCTTTCAAAGTACGAAAATTAACATGACCCAACCGTTCATGCCATAGCTGAACAATACTCGTTTCTGCGGAGTTTCCTTGAATTTGTGGGATTTCAAATAACATTTTATAGCATTGATTCTCCAGCTTCCTTCCAACAGCAACTACACCATTTTTATTTCTAACTTCTATGAATCTACTATTAAATTCGACCTGCAAACCTTTGCTCGTGGCTGCTCCCACTGAAAAAAGATTTTTCTTCAACTTTGGAACGTATAAGGTTTCTACCAATGTACGAGGAACTCTTCTACCATTCACAACAGCCATTACACTAATTGAGCCAATTCCTTCAGCGGTAATAAAAGAGTTATCTCCAATTTGAACATCTTTGTTCTTTAGTGGTGTTATTTGTGAAAACCACTCTTTGTGCGACGTCATATGCTTTGATGCTGCACTATCAGCGAGCCAGATATCTTCACATCCATCAGCAACTATATTTTTCATCTCAGCACTAAGAGCTTGATTTCTGTAATTTGGATCACAGTTTTGCTTGCTGTAACCAGGTTGAAGTTTACTAAGCCTTATTCTACATTCAGATTTGAAATGCCCCTTCTTGTTACAGTAGTAGCACGTTACATCTTTTTTAGAATACTTTGTATTAGGAATAAAATTACTTTTGGTATTAGAAACAAAATTCTTTTTGTTCGAACTATGAGGATACTTATTGAGTTTAACAGCAGCAAACGCAGTTGTTAGCTCGTCTGCCTGAGTAAGCCTCAATTCTTCTTTGAGAAGTCTTGTTGTAAGATTTTCAAATGTTTGTTTATCTTCGTCGTATGAGTCCCATGCAGTTACGAATGATCCATACTTGTGAGGTAAACTTTCTAAAGTTTTAGCTATTTTATCTATATCGCTTACTTTTTCTTCAACATCAGCTAGAGCTTGTGACATTGACTCTATGTTGCTAATATGCTGTGCAATACTGTCGGTTTCTGACATTTTATAACTGAAAAATTTTTGTTTAATCATCACTTTGTTCGCGGAGGACCTTTGTTCGTGAATTATTTTCAGCCTTGACCACATACTGGCGGCATTATCACACGTTATTACAGTCTGCAATTGACTAAACTCCATTGACATAGATATTAACATCATCCCTTTAGCATTTAAGTTTTCCCATGATTTCTTTACGTTTTCTTCATCTGTTATTACTGGTTGTTTTGCTTTACCATTAATTAAATCCAGCAAACCCTCTGCTCTAAATATTATTTCCATCTGGTATTTCCACAGTGAAAAATTCTTCCCATCGAATTTCTGAATATTAATATTCTTGAACTTGTCCATCTTATTACCTTTAGAATACCTTTAACTGGTATGTTAAATTTGATGTGACTTGACACGAAACTAGTTTTCTTCTATTACTAGAGAACCACTGACCCTTCTTATTGTACTGGGTGTACTGGGCCCATAACCTGAAGCAGAATATACCTGAAGCAGAATATGCCTAAACTTGTGGTTTTTTAGAGCCAGAAATTAACAGATGTCAAATATAAGTTATTTTATTTTTTTATTCAACAACACTTTCTTAGTTACGGAGCTAGTACAATCACAACAATAACTAATATATAAAAACAATGCAAACAACAAATAAATAAGTAAACAAATCTTCGTTTCCAACAGTTCTAGTTTACATAAAAAAATAACGAACTGATTTTAAGAGTGTTTGATCACATTCATTATTTTTTTTTGTATGGCAGGTGGTTATATAACTTTAAGCAGCAGTAGTATGTTCCCTTCTCAAATAATGTTTTCTTATGTGATGGATAAGTAGTCACCTCGAAACCTAGTATGGTAATCATGAGTTCTCAAGCAAGAGTCAAATGTTCTACGATTGTTTGTTAAAAAAAAGTATACAATCATAGATGTAAATAGCTGTAACAGTTAGAAATCGGATTTGATTTAAATTTGCCTCTGCAGGACTCTCTAAAATGTATATTAAGTATAAGTCTAATAACCCACTTCTGACATATAAAGATTCTATTGAGTTCTGAAGAGCTTCCCCACATAATGATTCCAAATTTTACTAAAGAGTAAAAATTTGCATAGTGTAATGTCTTGGTCACCTCAAAATCTACTTAATTTAAAAAAATTCTAATTGCATATGTTACCAAGATAGTTTACTGCTCAAATAGTCAATATGACTAGTCCAGGTTAAAGTGTCATTTATATGAACTAGGAATTTTACAAACGTAGATAGGGATATTCTTTGACTGTCTAAAATTATATTACTGGGTGTATCGATTGAATTGCTAATCTTAAATAAAATACAAGTAGTTTTCCCTTCATTCAGTACCAGTTTGTTTTCAAAAAACCGCTGTTTAACTGATTTCATCAGATTGTTTCCCGTGTTTAATATGTCCATAAAACTGCATCCCTTTAATAATAAATTGGTGTCATCAGCATACTTTACTATGTGTTGTTGATCTGTATCTGTGATAATATTTGATATATCGTTCAAAAAAATAATAAACAATAGAGGGACCAGAATACTTCTCTGTGGCACTCCAACGGACAAATCTGAAAAATCGGACATTATCTTTTCACCCTTATGATCTATTTCAACCAGCCATTTGCGACCTGTTAAGTAAGAATGAAACAAGTTGTATGCATTACCTCTAATACCATAGTTGTATAATTTGGTGAGCAAGATATCACGATTTATGCAGTCCAAGGCCTTAGAAAGGTCCAAAAAAATGCCACATGAGATATTCCCATTCTCAAGTCCCTGTAATGTTTCATTAATGAAGTCAAACAAAGCTGTTTCTATAGATTTTCTTTTTCAATAACCATACTGGTTTTTCGAAAACAACCCGCACTTTGTAAAGAAGGATATATCTTGTGGCCATGACGTATGCAAAAATTTTAGAGAAACAAGTTAGCGGATTTATAGGTCGATAATTTGATTTGATAGTATATTAGGATCTCCCTTCTTAAATAGAGGTTTCACTATTGCCCATTTTAATTGTTTTGGAAAGATACCTATTTCGAAAGACTATTAAATAGCATAGAGGCTGAACAATCTAACAGTTTAAAGAATACGAAATACTTAAGTTATATAAAGTTAAAATGATAAAATACAATACAATACACAGTAGTAAAGGACAGGCAGTACAAATAGTGACAAACTTACAAAAATTACTAGTTAGAAATAAATGGAGATAAGATATGGATTAAACAAAACTTAATATACGCAACTGCTTATATTCAGGGGTAAAGACTCTGCACATATTCTATGTTGCTGAAGTAACGCTAAGATACAAAAAGAACATAAAAAAAATCTTTTAGCTTGAGGATATTTATTTAATCTTTCGGTTTGTATTTATTATACTGTTCGCTTGTACTTGCGTATTACGTACAAAGTATATTGCATTCGATCGGCACATTTCTAAAACTGGTAGTATCCAGTGGCAGCTCGTGATATTGTCTGCAGAGGAGGCTTGATATTCTGAAAGACAATTGATGTGCAATATGACTACAATTTGTACATTTCCCCACCACCCCTGAGGTAGTACAACGACGCGTTACATTTTTTTGCCGTGGGTTGTTCGCCAGGATACCGATTCACGACTTGAGAGAATAGAACTGATAAAAGAATAGAATGAAAAGGAAATAGAAAATATGATGAGATGAAAAAATCATTCTCATGAAAATCGGTATCCAAAGGAACCCTACTATCCCACTTGTAATTAAATTATATAACTTTTAATAAAAATAAAAATAGTTTTGGTAAAAAAATTAAAGTGTTTTTTTCTACAAACAAAAAATTGTATTCATTATCACTGCCAGGAGTGTAAAATTATAACGTTTAATAAAAATTAAAATAGTTTTGAGAAAGAAGTTATATAAAAAATATATAACTGTGGAACTCTATATTATGGAGAATTAAAAAATATTTCCTAAAAAATAAATAACACAAATAAATATTTTTTCTAAATTAACAACTAGCTATATTAATCTCTGCTTTAAAGCCTAAATATTTTTATAAATGAGTGGTAACCTGCGATTTTCGGAACTAGCAAAATGGTTGATTACTTCATCATAAAATGAATCGCGTTTCTTCAATTCTGACAAAAAACGTTTTTCTATTGAAATAAGCGATACATTTGAGAGGCGGTCTTGACTCATTTTGTTTCTAGTAAAAATGTTTTTGTGCGTTTAAGTGCTGAAAATCTACCAGCTCTTTGAAATTTCCTTTATTGCACGATTCTCGTTTTTCGTCATGTCCTCTAGGGTGGCCCTTATTTTCCAAGGTTGGAATTTTGCAGGTAGGACCCCTTAATTTTATTCCTTTATATAAAAGATTAAAACTGTAAAAATTTAAGATCGATCGGATAATGCCAACCCGTGCCGACTTCTCATAAAAATATATGAAAACATTATTAGTATGACTTTATTATTATTATTATTGTTTTACATCAACTTAGTAGTCTGTCTAAATAATGGTCTTCTATAACGAAGTAAGTGGTATTACATTAAAATTTATTATAAATACATTTGGAAACCTTAATAAAAATAAATATAATTTTTTTTATTTCTATATAGAAAATTAAACATAGGTTGTATTTAGTGTTGCACGACTGTGGCCTGGGTACTGCTTCCCATAATCTTGTACTGTCTGAAAAAAAAAATCAAAATAAATATATGAAACTAGTTTAAAAAAAGTAAGGTACCTGCCCTACCTGTAACAAAAATTGCTTCTGCTCTTCATTCTTCGTAATTTTATTGTTGAATTCTTCCATTAATTTTACGCCTCTTTCGGCGGTATCATTCACGACCTTCAAGCGGGTGATAATATACTGAGCACTTTTGTAATGTTCATTGTCCTTCCACGTACTGGGATGAGTTTGTAAAAATTCTGTAGAAATATCAAATCTTTTCAGTGTCTTCAACGATATTGGGCTGAGTAGTTCGGCTAGGTCCTTATTGTTAAAATATGGAACGTCTTCCACTTTTAAGATGATTCTCTTTTTAATTTCTTCTGTTGGATCGTTGTTATCATCTATTATTGACAGTTTTTGAACCATTTGTGTCTTACTCTCATCATTTATTCCATCATCAAACAATGCAAATACAGCTGTCTCTTCAGTTAAATACCAAAGATGGTTAACAAATTTTTTCAGACCTGGTTCTTCTGATTTCGTTAATTTGAATTGCTCCCGGAATAGATAAATTTTAAAGCATACATTGCTTTTGCCATCCATCTTGCGAGGTGGTAAGCCCCTGGTTGACGAAAATTAATGCCCTTAGGAGGAATTCCACCGAGGAATATTATTGCTAGTTCTAAAAATTCCTTGTAGTCCTCACGTGGATGTTCTTCTTTAATTTTTGTCATCGCAAATGATACAACCTTCCTTTATACCCTTTAAGCGGTTGTAAAGACTAGGATCTGACATAGATGTAGAGAATTGTTTGTGATTCATACTTTTCCAAGAATTCTGGAACCTCTTAAACAATGGAATATCTTCGTTGATACGTATCATATTTAAGGCATTAGCATGTGTGATATCGAACAAATTGTTTCCCTCTTCCTATATATTTCAGATTTTTTGGTTTTATTTTTTTCCAGTGTTTGTAATTCCTCATACAATTTTTAAAAATTTTTTATACAGTCCGAACGGTCTTGGGTAGGAATTCTCGCCTTTCTCCAGAAAATTAAGCACTCTTCAATAACAAGGGATGCACTTTCGTGTAAATTTAAATTCACCACTCGCATGTCATAAAATAATACACTTAAGCAGTCTCTTTTTGAAGGTAGTTTACTACCTGAGATTTGATTGTTTATTTTATTAACAAGAAAAACACTATTTCGTGGCATTATTAAGCACTCACGTAAATGTAAAACGACAACGAACCTAGAAAAAGAAAAACAATTTAAAACAAATCAAATGTAGAATAACTGATTTAAATTCAAAGTCGGCACGGGTTAATGTTATCCGATTGATCTCAAATTTCTAACGTTTTAATTTATTATATAAAGAAACAAAATGAGGGGGTCCTGACTAAAATATCTAGAAATTTTTTCCCGCCCCTATAAATAAGGGCCACCCTAATTGTCCTCGGAATGAATTTTCTTGTGAAGATAAATATATAACGGCATCTATTAACCTCTTTAATATTTCCCTATTCTCACGGACCTTTTCATTAAAATTTTCTATTTCTCTCTTATGTGCAGAATCCAAGAAATTTACAATATTTTGTTTACCAAACATTTCGAATTTAATGCAAGATGAAATGTGCTCCTGGGATTTTTCGTGTCTTTCTAAACGTCGCGACAAATTTTGCAAATTATTAAACCCGGCCCTGCCCCAAATTGAGGATTGATCATTAGTAAATAATAAACATCTCCAACAATATAATTTGTTTCTAACTGTTGATGCCGTTAACCACTCGGCTTTTTTATAATTGTTATCACAAAACCCTCTGTTTTGTTTACCACTTTTAAAAACTAGCGAAGGCATTGCTGGTGTAGGCCTGGCATTTCTTTTAATTCTTACCTTTTCGTCATAAGTAAGAGTAGTAAATCCATTTAATAACAAATAATCCACCACGTCTGGACAACAAGAAATGTTGGGAATATTTTCATTTTCACCTAGAGCACTCATTTCTAGCCCACCTATCAAATGTTTTATGTATTTTTACGTCAAGTTGATCTTACTAAACGCAACTGACAGTTCGTTTTCTTTGCGAATGATCTGAACATGCACATGCGCTATGAGATCTGAGGCTAGCCTCATACTTGGCTATTCCAAGTGTTGCTATTTTACACAGCGCAAAGAAATTCAAGGTCATTCATGTTATAAGTAAATGCGTTAAAGTTGGAAGCTAGTTCGTATTAGCCTCCAGCGAACCGCAGTGTTCATTCAATAAAAGACCGGCCGACCGGAAAATATGCATACAAAGACTATCCGGACTGTAACGTTATAGGTATGTTTGTGGAAAGGAAATGCAAAAATTTTATATATACACTGAAAATTAATTAATGAATTATAAACAATAAAAAATATTGAAAATTGAGATATACCTAATAGAAATTTCTTAAGATATTACTTTTGAAGATATGGTAGTTCTTCCAAGGGGAGGCTCAGCCTCCCCTGCCTCCCTGACGAGCCGCCACTGGTAGTATCGCTTGTAGAGAAAAAATTTTCATATCACTGTGTTGGTGATCGTATTCTAAACAACGTTCAAAATATCCATTTATATATTGACAATAAAATAAGATTACAAGTTCCAATGATGGACAATAGTTACACATTAAAAGAGAAAATTGAAAAACTATATTAAAAGTAATTTGGAATAGTTTTTTTTTTGTCTACTTTTTTGTGTCTTGGAAAACTTAGTTTTCACGCTAAGTTCACGTGTAGTGCACTTAAACATCGACAGAGACTCAAGAAAACAGGCAAAATGTAGGGGTCCGACATTTTCCTCCCCCATTGCCACCCTCGTAATCGTATAACCTCCAGACCACTTTTATGTGACACCTACACAATGATATCAAAAACACTCCGATTGGGCTACCGCTGGCACAGTGGTCGCAACAGATCATTTGTTACCTTTTAAACGTTTATTATATCTCTCTATACACGGCCTCTTCCCTTATTAGATTCTACATATTTTCTTAACATCTAGCGTTACACTATTGATTCTTTAAACATTTCATTGAAGCTGTATATGTTGCAACAATTTGAAGATCATAATAATATATGTATCAGCTACATGCCACATAAAAAAATATAGCTTTTGACACATTTAGGGACATTAAAAAAATACGTCATACGTATTTGACACGTATATATTTAAGTGATATATTATGGTTATTTAGGTGAGTTGCATTTGATATATGGCAGAAGCGTCCCAGCTAGCACAATGACGTCAATTTGCCGTCATTTATTTGTCATAATATATGTCATCCCATATAAGGATGTTCAATGTATGTCTAAATAACGGTCTAATGTTACATCCTGACGTCACAATCACGTTTAATGTGACCTTAATTTGACGAATATGGCCCCAAATAAGAACCCTTTCTATACGTCATTTTGACGTACAATCAAGGTTCAATGCTGACGTCAATATAACGTTTAATATAACCTTGATTTGACGAATACGGGCCCAAATAAAAATCTTTTTTCACTTGAGAATATTATTTAATTTTTCAGTTTTTATTCATTTTATGTTTTTATTAATTAGGAATGGTTTGAATATACATATATTATTATAAATAACACTGTAACGAATTAAACACCTTAAAATCATCCGGTTGTGGTATTTGAACCGTGGGCCTCTTGAATGGTAGTCCTCCAGTATGCTTCCTCTGAGCTTTTGTCCTTCATGTAAATTTTACTTTAGAGTGTATTTATTACTCGCAGTTGAGTACCCGGTTTAAACATAATATTCCTTTCAGCCTTAACCGTGGTTTGCTATAGTGCTATAAACATAATTAATAGGTATGTTAAGGTTGAGGGAAATTAGGTCAGCGGTCAACTACCGGTTGTTAGACCTATTTCCAATAAGGTGGCGATAAAGATGTATACTGCAGTTGTGATAAAGATGAAGTATAGTTTGAATTTCAGTGTCATAAATACCTAATAAATGTAGAATAAGAACTACATGCCATATATGCGGTACCTAAAGATTTCACATGTAGCTGTGGTACCTACATACGCGACAGAATAAGAACATGGGAGTTATTGTGATTCAATACTAATCAATACAGCTAATATATAAAAGTAACTATTATAAAAGATGAAAATATAAAAAAAGGTATTTGACCGTTTATATGTATTTATACAATACCTAAAACATAAACGTGACTTAAAAATGACGTCGTAACAACGTTCTGTCTACGACGTCTCTGCGACATTCTAAAATGTAATGTAACTTTGACGTCATTTTTAAGTCCAGTGTATGATATCAGTAAATGACTCAAAAATGATGTCATAACAACGTTCTATCCATGACATCCCTGCGACGTTCTAAAAGTGACGTCATTTTTAAATCCAGTGTATGACGTCAGTAAATGATTCAAAAGTGACATACCAACGTTCTGCATACGACGTCTCTGCGACGTTCTAAAATGTGACGTACACCGATACTGACCTTAAACTGACGTATGATGACGGCAAATTGACGTCAGTGTGCTGGCTGGGGTGTTTATATGGTTGTTTGGTTGACTTTATAATTAATTAGTTAAAGTACATATGTCACTAAGTTTAATTAGAGAATATTTATTTTTTAAGGCGGAAGTCATTGTCTGCGCAGTCAAGTCCCCCTATACCATGCCCAACAAGTAGGATGACATTTAATGAAATGCGTGAAGCTGTTTTTAACAGTGGGCTGTATGGTTCGCCTGACAGCACTGAGGAAATGCAGGTAAGATCAAAGCTGCTCCAAAGCACAGTGCTCGTACAAGTGCTCGAAGCACTCGACTGCTCGGGAGTACTATGCTTACGAGCTCTTTATACAATTTATGCTTAGTGCTTTGAGCACTTTATCAAAAGACTTTGAGTAATCACAAGAAGCACTTGAGCAAATACATATAACAGAACTGGAGGAGCAAGTTTTCGACATGCTTTTCGATGACCTGTTTTAAATGTCTTAAGGTGGCCGTCCCCTAGAAAGTGACATACGATAGGGAAATATTTAGTATTTTTATCCATAACTTTTTTTCTTGGTGTGTATATTTAAAAAAACTTTAAGATTACCTAAGTAGAACCTTTACAAGACTATTACTATGAATTTTCATCCAATAATTTCAGTGGTTTGCAAAATAGCTAGATATAAACCAAGAAATAGGAAGATTAACATCATTTTTAAATTTAAATCTAGCTATTTTGCAAACAACTGAAATTATTGAGTGAAAATTCATGATAATAATCTTGTTGTGGTTCTACGTACTAAGAAAAATAAATTATGGTGGATTATTTTTGGTGAAATCAAAGCTGATCCTTTTCTCGAGAAATCATCCGAAGAAGTTTAAAATCTAAAATTATCTGAAACTAAATATTTAGGCATAAATGCTTATTGTTCTATACACTAGCATTTGTTGATAGAATAAACAAATATAGAGCACGTTGCAACCTGTTATTTATACAATATATCTATATTAATACATTTTTCTACTGCTTTTCTTTTACATTATTAACTTTTCGGTTTTCAGTTTCTCTTTAACCAGCAGAGCAAACATTTTCTTCTGCTGCTACTTTTATTATTGAAGAATATTAGTGGAAAGTGTGCATCGAATTATTTATAATCACTTCAGTTTCTTGTTTGTATCGATATAGATATGTATCAATAACAAGTTGCGACGTGCGTTATATTTGTTTATTCGATCAAGAAACGCTAGGAAGCATACAAAAGAGCAAGCATATATGCTTAAAAATTTAATCTCAGATAGTTTTTAAACTTCTTCGGATGATTTCTCGAGAAAAGGATCAACTTCGATTTCACCAAAAACATTTTTTGGGTAATATGAGGCATAAGGAAGAAGTTCCCATCTGTATTTTATAGTGCCAATGTAGACGAACATTTTTGTCATAAAAAAAACACTGTGTCTCTGCTGTCTTCTCTACAATATTTCTTGCCGCTATTATACTTGCAAACGATGCATAGGGAAGTACTATTTTTGCCTAAAAACGATAGGTTTCTTGTTACGGTACAAGACTAGGCATTTGATATTGCTATTAGCTTCAGGGTTCTGGAGGGACTTGTTCCGATGTGTCAGTGATTAGTGGACAGAGAAACATTGATGATAGAAATAGTCAGGTAAGTATAACAAATTAAGATGTAATATATCTATGTTAGTTCAAGATAATTTTGGATTATATTATATAATTTTTTTCTTGGTTTTTAAAAAATAGTCCTATTACCTCCACAGCTATTTGGTGGAGTGGAAGTATAGTATTCGTAAAAAAATTAATTTAGCAGTTAGCATGTTGCCAACATATTTAATATGTATTTCACAGTGTTTTAAAAAGTCTTCAGCCCAAAGTTTTAAAGTTATGAGGTATGTTTAACTATATTTTTAAAATTTGCTTTTAAAGCCAGTGTTATCAGTTACATCTTACAATTTAAAATCCATTGAAAGAGCTATTTGGGAAATGCTACTTGTAAAAAACATGATTAGATCTTCCAATTAAACCTTTTTTTTTTTTTAGAAAACTCTAATTTCAATTACTTAATGTAAAAATTAGAAAAATTGCGCATCTTCACTAGTTGAAATGGCAATAACTTCAAACCGATTCTTAAAAAGATATTCTTATAGAAATCAGCACAAATATTGTAGACCACCCTGTATAGTAACCTCCATTCAAAGTTTTCTATTTAATACTTCTAAGAATGAAACATTATCTGATTATTCTGATTTCCAGAACCTAAACCTTACAGGAATTTTATGTTGTATGTCCTATTTAATAGAGCAGCGTTTATTGTACATTAAAATTTGTTCTTTATTTTCAACTGAATTTAAAAATTCTAAGGGGATCTCAATTCGACCCATATGTATGTTGTTTTTTTTTCATGTTTGTTCAGCGGTTTCTACGAAATATCTTACAAATTGTAGAGTATGACTCGGCCCTGGTTCCATATTTTTTTCATCTAAGTATGTCCAATATATGGTGAGCAAAAATCGGAAAGAAATGTAAGAAGAACTAGAGAATATTCGAAATTATGGCGGAGAAGTAGATGCAGGTAGAGAGTCAAGTATGTTTGAAATTCAATTCAAAATAATGAATCCAATAGGGCTTGCCATAATTGTAGATTTTTGTAGATCTACATGAAATTGGGCCGCTGAAAAAGGTGAAACCAATTTTTTATAAAAATTGTCATTATAAATTATGAAATAGAATTTCACTGTCGTTCGGTTAATTGAACCTTATTACGCCAGTCAATTTATACACAAAAAAGTGCTCGACCTTGCAAAAGGTCAGGACGTGCTAATTTTTTAATATGTTGTTAGGACCTGTGCCAATAATAAGAAACCATGTTTGCAGTGAACAGTGAACTTATTGTACTTATTTCGGTTTTTGCTCAATGTCTCCTAAACTATACATTCTAGAGAAAAGGCTATTACTCAGTTTCTAAAGTAGATTAAATTTGATCCAATTAAAGCCCAAACGGAGTTCTGTACGTCCAGAACTTTGCGAGATACAGTTCATCAAATTTTGGCCAAAAGTGAAAAAATTTCCTTTTGTTCATGTATCCTGTCAAATATCGGGAGTAGTACTCATCCCACGTGGAAAGTCATAGGTGATGAATTCGTTGTAAATTACTTAGCTTTGATTTGAACTCAGAAAGGCACCCGTAGGCTCAATAGTTCGCTCGAAAATGGCATAAAACCAAAATTTCGAATAAAATTGTGGGAGAAATCGATGTAATATCAATTATTATATATTAAAAACTAGAATAAACAATATCCTCTTTGTGAATGTATTGAATTTCTTATAATTGTTGCACATTCTTCTTCAGTTTTTGTCTCCCTATGTCCTCACCCCACTCTCTATAGCTTTATTTTGGCTCTAACAATGTTCAATGAACATGGGATGCGAAAGGGAACTAAGTTCAGCTTCTACGCTGCTTTCACTCCACTCTCCAGCCCAATACATAGTAGTGGTTGGTGGATACATTTTGCACAAAGTTGTCTGGCACCGCAACACTTCTGTGAGAGGCCATTATATCAGGTTATATTAGCTATGTAAAATACCACTTTGGTAGCAATCTCTTGATTGTTTTCGATGGCTGCTCTGCGGACACAGCCAACAAAAATACCAAAAGTGCTGAAAGAGTGAGACTCTCTGTTACTCACTCCTGCAGCAATATACTCTGAAGAATCCACCATTATCCAAGTACCTCAAGGAAAATTATTGGCCAATGATAACAAGAGGCACCTTATCGCATTGCTTTGTGATGCATTTGAGCAGCAAGGCGCCACAATGAAACTTGCCGGAGAAGACGCTGATCGGGACATCAGTGTCACAGCATTAGGTAAAAGTCCAATATTTGACCGTGTCATCTTTATTGGAAAAGACGTGAACCTCCTCGTGCTACTCAGTGGTTTGGGCCTCAGCTGCAATGAACGTCTACTTACTTCCAGAAAAGTGGCAAACGTGAAGCTGGGCGTGTCCATTTCTCAAGTTCATCTTACATCTACGGAGCCATGCAACCTTTTGCAAGGTCGGATGTATAAATTGACTGGCCTATATTACATAATATCGATTTTAAACTCGGTATAAAAATGGACAGATAACATCGGTATATTAGGTAGGATTTCTGATTTCCCGACTTTTTTTTGTTCCCGGGAATCGGGAAATAGAGTTTGCCGTTTCCGGGAGTCTCGGAATTCCCGGGAAACAACGACTTTTTCATATATTTCTTGAAAAACACAAATTTTTTTTTCAAAATGTCACACCATTCAAATATTCATTTTTTAAATGTTTGTTTTCTTTCTTTTGTCAAAAAATAAATCCGTCAGTTTTGTTTTGCTTTATTTATAATTAAAAAGACACGACAACACTAACTACAGGAACTAATACAATAACGAAATAAAACATAAATACCGTCCGATGCGCACGCTCAGTAAAATTTCGGAGCGCGCGCACTCTTTTACGTCTCCGGTTCACTCGTTGCAGTCATTGCAGAGTCGATTTATGTGATGAGAGCACGAAATTTAATATTTTTAAAACTTATTTTTATTTCCAAGGGTCCGGGAAATCCCGATTGTTATTTCCCGGGAACGGGAACGATAAAAAGTGACATAATTCCCGGGAAGTCCCGTCCCGGGACTCCCGGGACAGAAACCCTAATATTAGGTAATAATGTTCAAGTAACCAAATGATGGTAACATTTTTTTTTCATCATTTTTAAAAGTACTTATTTTTGAAAACAATTTTTGACTCATATTTTTGTTGCTCTGTTAAATCGTTTTTTCTGCAAAATGCTTTAGTTATGTCATACATAATCAATATAAATATAAATAAATAATAATTACTTTATAACTGTCTATTTCTGATCTGCCTTATGCCTTATATAGTAGATCTCAGATTAGAATGCAGTTGTTTACGCTATGAGCGGAGCAGAGTTTACACAGAAATTTAAATTCACTTTCATTTGACAATTTGGCTATCTTATAAATACATTTATAATTGTAGTTGTATTGTATTAATTTTTATAAGGGCCCTTTATATAAGAGTATTATAATTTTTTCCCCTGTATTAAACTAAATATCAGTAAGTATTTTTTATTCTTAATGCAAACTAAATAATAAAAGTAAAAGTAAGCTTTTGCTTATTAATAACTTTTGCCCCTATTGTATCATACTGGTATATAAATAAATGCAAAAGAAATTATGTATTTATTTACATAACTACACAATATATCGCGTTTTTAAAATTTTGAATTTTGGAGCTTCAACCTGCTGTATTTTTAAAATAAAGACATTTTGGAACTTTATCCATAACAATTTTTATTGAAAATGACCTAAGGATTCTATGTCTTGAATTTGCAACGATTTCGTCGATAGCAAAATGACCCCTGCATTTGGTGCGGGGTCCTTTCCTGATACATTTGTTAGAGCTAGAGACATGATTAATCCTTTGAATTTCTGCGATGATCAGCGGGATGGCTTAATTTGTGTCTTGGTTATGTAGTGTACTTCCCCGATTTGAATGAATGCATGTTGTGGTTCTTCCTGCGCTAGGTGGATGCCTTTTAGAGAAATGGTGCTATATCTCTAAAATTCAACCACCTAGTGCAAGTAGAACAATACCATTCACATTGGGGAAGTACTCTGCATAATAGAGACAACCACATCCTTCCTTAAAGTATCAATAAGCCTATCAATTTTCTGCTTGCTGGGCCTTTGGCTTTTGAAGTAAGAGCAAAATTAAAAATACGTGTAAATATATTTAAGAACATATATTACACTATATTTTTTAAGAACTTTTTAATAAAACACTTTTGAGTTAAGACGTGGAGAGTTTTATCAATGTCATTTAACTTTAGGAAGCTATATTTAAGCTGGTCCGTTTGTTTTCTGTCACCCTGTATATCTTAAATTTATAGATCTAGTTCACTCCATATTTTTACTGCACATAAAAAACTCAAAGCTGTCGACCGAGCTAATATATAAGGAGACCAGGGCATACTGAATTTTTACAAAACTAGATCAAATAACAAATATAATGTATTACTTAATAGATAAAATATCATTACTCTCATGTAAAATATGTTCTGGCATGATTAAGATAAGAAATAATCGAAAATCTTTTAATTAACTCTTATGATATAGTTACACGAATCACTCCTAACTAAAACTTTATACTTAAGGAACAGATAAACAGAGACGTACTTTGAATTTATCTGTCAGTGTCGCGAAGGACAGGCAATATGTCCACCAATGAATCAGATATTCCTATCTTGATGCAAAACAGAGTAAGATTTTTTAAATTTACCAGAAACGTCATTAAGTTTTCTACCGAAAATCCCATTTTTAAACCACTAGTATAATATTTTGTTCATTCTGATACGCAAAAATTTGAAATACGGTTCTGTAGTACCTTGTCTGTCTGTCTTTAATATTTGGATGACTGATTTTTATTGCCTTTTTTACTTGCATTAAAGGCATAGAGACAACTATAATTAACTTGCTTCAGATTTCTCCTTCCATATATACATATTGTTATGTATTGCACCCCCTTGGAACTGGAGATTGATGCGACTATGCCTAATGTGACTGGAAACTTGTAGAAAGAGATAGAGTTTTCCAGAGTGTGGTGGGAGAAGATTCTCGATGGATCTAGAGGCAATTTCAGAATATATAAGACGCGATTACCGGCCCAGAAGAAGTTTATTAAAGAGAAGTTTATTAAAGTGAAATTAATAGCGAAAAAGTGAGGTTCAATATCAAGTAAACAAAGTGTAAATGTTATTTTGAAGTATAGTCAATAAATTATTAAATAAAGTGTTAGTGTTCATCTCTTGTTAAAATTATTTAGAACCCACGGATTCGTACAGGGTGTTTCCTAAGAGATGGAACACTGGTGTCATACACGGAATTTTAACAAAAGGATTTTTCGGGAGTGTTGAGAAGACTGGGACAGTATTCTCGAAGTTAGTGCTAACACCGGAAGGACTAATTTACTGGACATTGTTCAAGGACTATTTTCGAACAGAAAAATAGTGTTAAGTGCATTTTTGAGTCATTTTTGGAACATTTTATTAAGACATTAGTGATAGTAATTAAATCCTTTAAACTAAGGAGAAATAAAAGACTCTAGATAAGATTTTTTTCGTGCTATTTCGAGATTTTTGGACAGTTACATTACCGATATTGACGTGATTGTTAAATTTTGTTGATTTTATCATAATTATGTGCTGGTAACGCCCAGAATCATGATGGCATCCGAAAAACAAATACAGGACTTATTCGCCCAAATGCAAAAGATGATGATGAACCAAGAAAAGAAACGACAAGAAGAGAAAGAGGAACGGGAAAGAAGACGACAAGAAATAGAATGAAGACATCAAGAAGAAGAGAAACGATGTCAAGAGGAAAAACAAGAAGAGGAGTAACGCCGTCAAAAGGAAAATGAGGACTTAAGGAAAGCTATAGAGACGCAACAGAATGCCTTGTTTACAGTCGTTGAAGAAATAAAAAATAAGATTAAGGAAGATATGGGTAGCGTAAAGACGAAAGTTAATGAGGTCAAAGTAAAAATGGACAGGGTCGAGGAAGAAGTAAACGAAGTCAAAGGAGAAGTAAATGAAGTCAAAGAGAAAATGCAGCAGGTAGAGGGAGAAATAGACCAACTTAAACAACAGGTGAGGGAAAGAGGAAACCAGCAAGTGGTATCATCAGGCCAGCGATTAAAACTTCCCTCCTTTGATGATCAAAGTTCCTGGATGACTTACAAGACACAGTTTGAGGCAGCAGCTAGTACAAACAACTGGAATGATGAAGAAAAGGCTAAGGCATTAATCGTGGCTTTAAGAGGCCAAGCATTGGAGTTGCTCCAGACAATTCCGGTAGACCAACAACGGAACATTAGAGGTTTAGAAGCTGCCTTAGATCTACGATATGGCGATCAACACCTTGCTCAAGTATACCAGACCCAGCTGAAATTGTGCGTTTAGAAAGCTGGAGAGAATCTGCAAGAATTTGAAGCTGCGGTGGAAAGACTGGCACATTTAGCATATCCTAATGCGCCAAGAGAATTTAAAGAGCAATTGACAGTGGGGGCATTCCTAGATGGGATAAGGGACGAGGAGATCAGGCGAGTCCTCAGGCTATCCTGATATAACACTAATAGTGTAGCGTTGGTGCGTGCACTCGAGGTGGAAGCCGTCTTTTAGGATACCCCGAGTTCAAGAAGAAAAGCTGTGAGTCTCGAAAGATCGCAGTCAGAAAAGGAGAAACAGAACCCTGTGTTGGCTGATATACATAAAATGTACTGGCTCAATTGGATACTGCAGAAAGACAAGGAAAGCCAAGCGGGGGTATTAAATGTTACAACTGTGGCAGAGCAGGGTATATGAAACGAGAGTGTCGACAGCGGAACTCAAGGAAAGTGAATGCTGGAAACATGGAAGAGATACAGAATAAACGAAGTAGTGGAAAGCAAAGTGGACGGCGTACGAAATGTTACAGGTGCGGAGAACTAGGACATATCCAGCTAGAATATCCACGGAGTAACTTGGAGAGAGTAGACGCCGACGCTGTGAAGCCGAGGGGGAAACCAGAGGAAGCCGGTATCAGAGAGGCTGTTTCAGATAAGAAACGCGGTGCCCCTAGAGAAGTAAAGATTTCCCAGCTTCGAAACGTACTGAGAAACCCGCTACTACCAGGATGTGAAAATTAAATGAAAACCCATAAAAACGCAGATATTTCATCCGGAAGAAGGTGCAAGGACGATTGCAAGTACTACCACCAGGAGAATCTGCAGGTCACGGGAGCAGTCAACACTGTCAAGGTGGAGGTACCGGATGACAGGACAGATGAAGCTCAGACAAGAGCAATTGAACGATGCGGAAATTGGGCCTATATTGAGAGCCAAAGAAAGGGGAACTCGTCCAAAATGGAAGGATGTTTCAGGCAAAAGAGTGGAACTGAAGGCATTATGGGCGCAGTGGGACTCACTTAAAGTCATGAACGGGCTGTTGCGGAGAGCATGGGAAAGCCCGGATGGAAAGCAGGTGGTTATACGTTCAGTGATCCCAGGTGTCGAGTAGCGAAGGTGCTTCAGGAAGTGCACAATGGAACATCCGCTGGACACTTCGGTGTTAACAAGACCCTGAAGAAAATATGAGAACGATTTTATTGGATAAGAAGTCGTCAGGATGTGGAGGCTTGGTGTCACAAATGCAAGATTTGTGCAGCCAGTAAGGGAGCACAGACTGAAAGTAAGGGTGAAAAGAAGCAGTTTAGTGCCGAAGCTCCTTTCAACAGGTTGGCTAAGGATATAGCGGAGTCATCACCAGCCAGTGACCAAATGAAGGTTCGATACGACCAGAAGGGCAGTTCAAAAGGGTTCTTCAAGGTGGGAGAGCTGGTTTGGCTGTACAACCCGCAGCAAAGGTAAGGGAAGTCACCGAAATCACCTTGGGATGGACTGTACACTGTTATTACCCGAATTAATGACGTTGTCTATCAGATTCAATGAAGAAAAAAGTCTAAGATGAAGATCGTGCATTTGGATAGACTGGCGAAATACTCTGATGATTCTGAATTGCCTGATCGGGACGATCAGGCTTAAGGACGGGGCAGTGTTATGTATTGCACCCCCTTGGAAGTGGAGATTGATGCGCCTATGCATAATAGTGACTGGAAACTTGTAGAAAGAGATAGAGTTTTCTAGAGTGTGGTGGGAGAAGATTCTCAATGGATCTAGAGGCAATTTCAGAGTATATAAGGTGCGATTACAGGCGCAGAAGAAGAAGTTTATTAAAGAGAAGTTTATTAAAGTGAAATTAATAGCGAAAAAGTGAGGTTTAATATCAAGTAAACAAAGTGTAAATGTTATTTTGAAGTATTGTATAGTCAGTAAATTATTAAATAAAGTGTTAGTGTTCATCTCTTGTTAAAATTATTTAGAACCCATGGATTCATATAGGGTGTTCCCTAAGAGGTGGAAATACGTAACAATATTATGGTATAGGTAGAGACCAACATTAATTTAAATGGTTTTATGATATCTCATCTTATGTCAGTAATTAAGATCTTATTGCAAATAGCAGCTTACAAACTATGTAAATGGCGTAAGTTGCATATTTGTTAGCAACCATGTTGTATAATAAATCGTTAAATAAATTAGCTTATAGTTTAATTCGGAACCAAACTAATGATTAGTCTTTAGGTTGCAGTAGAATTAAATATTCCTAGTTTATAACTACTTACATATGTATGCGTGGCTCACAGCTGCTTATGAAATCAGTTTTATTACCTGTAACAGAAAGTTAAATTTTAAGTATTTTGAAATATATTGTTAATTACTTGCTAATTTCAAACATAAAGCCATTACCACTTGCTTTGGATTCCACTATAGAACACCTACACAAGAAATATTCAACTCAAGTAATGTTTTATCAATACAGCAATTAAATAAACTAGAGCACTCTAAATATGTCAAAAACCTTATAAACAAAAAGCAAAAGTCCAATATAAATTACAGTTTATTAGGAATATCATGATCATAATACACAGATAAAAAATAACATTTATCTTAATAATGTAAGAAACAAATATGGTCTAAAAAATCATTTTTTTCAATGTATTTAAATAAATAAATAAATAAACTCTTTATTGTCCAAACAGGTAAGTACCCAATTACAGGACAAAATATGAGGTACATTAATAAGTAAAAACAATTAATATAAAAATGACAAACAGTAGAAGATAATATGAGAAACTAACAATTACGATTAAGATTGAAATTAATACTGGAATTAATTAATACAGGCATGCTTGTGTAAAATACCTAACCAAGACTAGATCGCTAATTTATTTTTTATGGTTTTCTTAAATGTACTGACTGGTTGATGGAAAATATCTGTAGAGCTACAAAATTTATTGAAATTATTGCATATAGTGTAAACTGGGGATTTTGCCATTATGTTGGTTCTTGGTGTGGGAAGATAAAAGCAGGCTTCATTTCTGATGTTAGGTCTAGGAATGTGAAAATTTAACTGTGCTAAAAGCTCAGGACAGTCCGTTAGATTGTTGGTAAGCTTGTATGCAAATAAACAAGAGTAATATATTCGGCGGTTTTCAAGGGATAGAAGACTGAATCTTGTCAGTAATATATCGTTATCAATACCTTGACTTGGGTAAATTCCGTCTAATTTATATGCAACACGTATTTCATGAAGACCCGCTGCACTGATTCTAACTGTTGTATATGTATATTGTAGCAAGGTGACCATATTAATGAACCATATTCAAGTTGTGACCGAACATAGGCTGTATATAAATTTATATAGCAATCTTCGCTTCTGAATTCTTTGCAATTCCTAAATATGAGACCCAACATTCTTTTGGCAGATGATGTTATTTTGTTAATGTGTGGTGAGAAACTGAATTTATGGTCAAACTCAATGCCAAGGTCTTTGATTTGCTCTTGCCGATTCAAAGGTGAGTCATCTATTGAATAATTGAATTCAATGAAGTTTATTTTTAATGTGAAAGATATATATTTACATTTTTGTATGTTTAGTGGTAATTTGTTTGTTAGGCACCAATGGTTTAAGTTATTCAGATCTTTTTGTAGCCTCCTACAGTCATTCATAGTTTCGATTGATTTATATATTTTTAAATCATCTGCAAACAAAAGTACGTTACTCTCGAGGTCGTCACCGATATCGTTAATAAAAATAGAAAACAGAAGCGGAGCCAGATTACTGCCTTGGGGTGCACCACTGGTTGCTATAAATTCATATGATTTGTGACCCCTATATTCTACATACTGAGAGCGATTGCTTAAGTAAGATTGGAAAAAACTTACTAAATTATTATCAAAACCAATATAGCTTAGTTTCGTTAACAATAATGAGTGATCTAATCTATCGAAAGCCTTCGAAAAGTCTGTATAAATAGTATCTATCTGAGAGTGATTGTCTATGGCATTGCTAACTGTTTGCGAGAGGCACATTAAGTTTGTCGTGGTCGATCTTTTACTCATGAATCCATGTTGTTCTGTTCTTATGAGATTTTTCACTTTGGGAGATATTCTACTGTAGACAGACATTTCGAAAGCCTTTGTGAAATTGGAAAGAAGGGTGATTGGTCGATAATTTTCAATTTTGTTTATAGCACCGGATTTGAAGATCGGATGTATTTTTGAAATCCTCCATGCATTTGGAAAAGAATTTGTGCTTAAGGATAGATTAAAAATTTTTTGCAGCGGGTTTGCTAAAACGTATTTAAACATATAACACTTTTTTGAAAATAAGTAACTCAAAATTATTTACAAAAGAATGCAAATCTTATGTCCGAACTATGTAACTAGTTAATCATATTACTTATCTATCTTGCTTCCACTATTATTGTAGTTAAGTATGTATTGCATGAACATGTGCATATATTTATTGGTATTGTATGTGCGCATGTACGTATTGGATTCTGATTCGTAAATGTACCATATTCTGACAATGTACCATTTTCTGACATATTTTAATTTGATTGGTGAAAATAAGAATTCCGTTAGATAAAGGCGCATTTCTATTGGTTCTATATTAACAAGAATATATTCTCCTCGTTTTAAAAAAGTGTCCTTCTACATTTATCACATAACCTATTTTAGAATGTCAGTTCTAGTAGATGGCGACGGAACTTGCATGGTAGTTTCCCTTTTCGTTTGTCTTTCTTCTAAGGTAAGTGAATGTACGCTTATTTTTAAACTTTGTTTGCTTTGAGTCTATGGCATCTAGATATATGTTTTGTTTGTTTGGGGTTAAAATAATGAATAAATATCTAGTTTTCTACAAGAAAGATGTATAATATAGGTTATATTTTGTTTTTTCAAGGGTGTCAGAATTAGGAGCACAAAATTTCCTTAAAGGAAAGATATTAGTCTGAGGATGACTCAAAATTTAACCAGTAGCCGAGCCGCGGTGTCCGAGGTAAAAATAAGAAGTTGGTTTAACGAAATAAAAAGCTACTTCGAAGATAACAAGATCCAAATAGATGATCCCAAGAGAGTCTTCAATGCCAATGAAGTTGGGTTTTGTTTAGCTCCAAAAGGAAAACAGGCACTTGTTAAGAAAGGCTCCAAAGCAGTTTATAATTTTGCTAATGCCAACGAAAGAGAGTCTATAACTACGTTAGGCACAGGTAAATCATACAAGTTTTTATAAATTAAATATTGAATAACTATATTTTTGCAGGAAATGCCGCTGGTGAATTTGCCCTGTTGTATTCTCATATATGACACGATTCCAAAACACATTGTCATTCAGTTTCCAGACAAATGGGGCCTGGGGAAGTCGGAAAATGGATGGATGGCATCGGAAACGTTCTTTGAATACATTTCTAATATCTTTTATCCTTGGTTGTTGGAAAATAAAGTAGAATTACCTGTGATACTTTATGTCAACGGTCATAAATCGCATGTCACCATGGAACTAAGCGAGTTTTGTAGTGATAAAGGAGTAATACTCATAAGTTTGGTGCCAAATGCCACCCACATTCTCCAACAGTGGGTGTTTTCCATCCACTGAAAACTAAATGGAGAAATGTAATTTCAAAATGGCGACTTGAAAACAAGAAACAGTTACTGAGAAAGGACAACTTTGACCCACTTTTGAAAGAATATTTGGAGTGCCTTGATGGCCAAGTAATTCTAAAAAACAGTTTTCATGTATGCTGTTTGTTTCCCTTTCAGACAAATAATGTTGATTATTCGAAGTGTTTAGCTTCAGAAGATCAAATAATACACGCTACTGCTGAATATTCTTTGAATAAGGAAGATTTATTCAACCACTTAAACTTTCTTGAAAAGAGAATTGGAAGTGTAAAAATCGACGAATTTAAAGAGGCTCATAAAGCATTGCATGGCTAGGGAATATAGAAGATAAGTCCCTTTTTGATTTATGGCAATCATCGGTCAAAGAAACAGAAAGTAGATCGTGTGTTGATCCTAACAATTTATACAATGAACCAGAAAGAAGTAAAGTTAATTACGGTGGACAATGTACAAGATTGCATTGTATTAGAAGGGGAATGGATAAATGATCTGGTAAACGAAAACTGTCCTACAAAGCCAAATGATGCGAGGCAAGAAACCAATGGTGACAGTATTATAATTGATTTTAGTGAGGATATTGGAGAAGATAGATCGGAAATATTAAGGACGCCCAAAACCAACGAATATTTGTAACAGAAAACTCTAAGAGTGATGCTTCTTGTATTATTCCCTCTCCATTCAAAAATGTATTATTCTAACCCAGCACCTCATCAAGTGATAAAAAGAAAAAAATAGTCAGAGAGAAAATTCCAAGTGTTTGTTTATCCGAAAAATGGAAGGAATATTATAGAAAAAAAGAGGAAGAGAAAAAGAGAAAAGAAATTGAGATTCAAGAGAGGAAAAGAAAAGGAAAAGAAACAACAATATCAAAAAATAAAGAGAAAAAAGCAAAAAAGAAAGTTAAAGAAACTCCGAGAGAAACTCATCAAGCAACAAGTGAAGAAGATAACGAGATTAATGCAAATTTTGAAAAACCTGATGGGTCAGAGTTACAATTTGAGAAACCCAATGAGTTACAGCTTTCAATGGGTGAATATGTGATTGTTCAATACAATGATGAAAAATTTCTAGAAAAATCACCGAGATGGAGAATGAATGTGCATTGGTTAGTGTAATGGTCAACAGTGGATTAAACAAGTGGAAGTGGTCTTCTATACCTGACGAACTAGAATATGATTTCACTGAAATTGTATAAAAAACTCTTGAACCAAAGGCAGTAAATAATCATAATACTTTTATAGTGCCTGAATTCGAGAAATATCAGAATTACCTGACATAATCTTTGTTTGTTCTCTTTTTAAAATTACTCTTTATACTCACTAAAATAAATACATTTCTGAATAATGATTATTTTTTCAATTTGTCAGAATATGGTACAATACATTACAGATTTAGATGCAATATCAGAATAAGGTGATATATTTGTCAGATTTAGGGGAAAAATTTGTTGGACCCTGTCAGAAATAGGTGTTCATGCACTACCCCCAAAGAAATCGTTATAAAAATATTTTTATTAATTCTTCTCTTTATCATTCGATTGTAACGAAGCATCTAAAGGTTACTAATGATTTATGGAAGTATAAA
This sequence comes from Stenurella melanura, assembly GCA_963583905.1. Classification (NCBI taxonomy): domain Eukaryota; kingdom Metazoa; phylum Arthropoda; class Insecta; order Coleoptera; family Cerambycidae; genus Stenurella; species Stenurella melanura. The sequence goes on from OY757309.1 coordinate 205,499,394, forward strand.
AACCAAATAGATGAAAATATCTAAAATAAAAAGCCATGTTACTTCTGGAATTGCTCTTAAAGTGTCAGAAATAGGTACATTTACCTTAACACTTTACCTGATTTTTTGGAAATAAGTAACTCAAAATTGTTTATAAAAGAATGCAAATCTTATGTCCGAATTATGTAACTAGTTATCATATTACTTATCTATCTTGCTTCCACTATTATTGTAGTTATGTATTGCGTGAACATGCGTGCATATATTTATTGGTTTAGGAATAAGAATCATGAATGTTATTGTACTTATTATTTATTCTTCCAAATCCACATAGTGGAGTGAAGAATTTTTATTTTGGTTGAAATAGATTTGTGTGTATGTGTGCACAATTACACTCTGGAACGATTTATGATATTGACTTGAAATTGATATCTGGAACTAATATACAATTCAAATGTATTGACCCCTCACTTTAACTACGAATATCTCAAAAACGTAGGAGCAGAAAAAATTGACAAAAATATGTGTTTATTATGAGTCTATTCTAAATCAATCACTGAAATTTGAATAATGTACATTGGACACTTTTGAAGTTCTGCTAAGTTATATTGAAAAATGTCTTATCTTTTAAGGAAATTTTGACCATACCAGTTTTAAATCCTTTATATCTTGGAAAATATGCATACTATGTAAATAATATTTTAGACATCGATAAAGCACGGCATTTTTTCTACGAGGACATTTTTTCATATTTTTTTATTTTCAAATTTTGCAATTATTGTCAAAAACGTGACGTTATGTTTGTTCGATTATTTATCAATGTATTTAAAAAAATTTTGATAAAATAGTTAATCATATAAAATGTAAGCATTTTCAGAAAAAATAATTGGTATATATCAAATATTAATTTAGTTTAGTTTAGTTTAGTTAGTAAATGATAATGTCATTGCAAGTTTGCAATAATATTATCTATTATGCTTGATAACTAAATTAATATTTGAGATGCACCTATTAATTTATCAATAAAATTATGTGGTTTCGACGAAGCGTGCAAACTTGTCTTATGTTTTTAATTTTTAGTATTTAAAATTTTGATTCCTTATTCTAAAAAGTATTGCAATTTAAATGTCTTTCTTAGTTAAATAAAAAGAGTTGGAATCAATGTGGTTTATTGCGTTTAGAGGTCGTTATTATTATCTAAATATGCTTAGTGATCATGAGCATTTTGTTATTTAAAGTGCTTAGTCCTAGGTAATTACAAGCATTTTTTTCAGTGCTGAATGCTTGAAGCACTATTTATCAGTCCTAGGGGTAAGATTTAGGTTATAGTCCCAGAGACCATATGGGACCCTCCCTGAACACCCATGTATGTGTACACTGTCTAAGATTTTCTTAACACCTTAACTGCGGTATTAGACAGAATGAGTTATATGCGGTTAAGAACTGTCTATTTGGCAGAACGAGTCATATACATCTCGTTGTGAATAGATTGATGACATCCTGTGATGTCAGGGACTCTGAAAACAAGTCTTACAGATTATAAAGAAGGAGCTGGCCGATTAGCCTTGACCACCGCAACTTCTGTAAATAAGCCTTGATAAGGGCCCCTTAGTTAGCTATCAGCCCTTGGTTTTTTCCTTGTCAAGTAGTTAAAGTTTCAATCTAGCTAGGCCTTCACAATGGCACAGTACATGGACTGAGTTTTCCTATTCTTAATATTTTGATGTAAGGTATCTGTCATTGCTCTGTGTACAATTACTTATGGGACACTTTTCAAACATTCATAGCTAAATAAATATTTCAAGTGGAAGCTCGTTCTATGTCTCTATTGATAGAGCAAGATCAGCGATGTATCGACATCGTTAATTGCAAGGACAAAATCGAAATTTCAGCTCGACACGAACGAAAGAAAATGGGCATTTTTTGACGTCTAGTGAATTTTGTGCGGAATAAAAGCCGTGTGTTTATGCAGAATGAAGTCACAAGTCGGCGAAGTGCTTTGTACTGACACCCAATTTTAACATTGAATATCTAAGGATTGGATATATTTATGAAGCTGAAATTTTAACAGCTTATCTAGATGATCGAATACTATTGAATACCATAAAAAAAATGAAAAAGAATTATTTCATTATTGTAACGTACTTATTTTCTATTCAAAGGGTAGGTACTTACCTCGGGATACCTGATACCTGATAGGATCGTTCCTTGGGCCTAAAAAATAAGATCAACATGGTCTGTATATCAAAATTGCCCCCCCAGCCCAAGAGAGAGCCCACTTTTATTTTTTATACAAAAATGGAATCAGTTTAAAATTGATTCTATTTTGTAATCCTAAAGACCTATGGCCTCAATTTTTTGGGGCTCTAGTGGGCTTCCCTAAGGCCCTTGAAAAATATTTTTAAATTTCTTAAAGTCGAATATTTTTGTTACGATAAAGAGGCACGGAAAATTTTGTCTCATCACATTATTTGTGACCAAATAACGAAATTTTTAAGGTAGCTTGGAAATTTCCAAGCCCTGTGGGTCAGGCCCAAAATTAAATTTTTTCATTTGTTTTAACGAAAACTCATGTTAATTAGATAGAATAACTTTGAAAGCTTGGGTAATGAATCAACCCCTGGGGCAAAGGACACTTCTCTAGAATCAATAGCCACCCCGTTACCCCGTTGGGTTGACCCCCTGGGACCCAAAGACCACGGTACCTTCTAAAAAGTTTCCCTTTTAGGATCAAAAGTCATCCAGCATGAGTGAATAGTCTCCTAAAGAGCAACAAGGCACACACTGGGCAAATAATCACCCCCCCCCCTCCCCCCAACTTACACTATTGTAAAGTTGGCCTGCTTGCTACACATGCATATGAATTTTGACCCCTGGAGTTACTATTTACCAATTCTGGAGGACTTCTTACCTCAGAAGGGGTTCTTTGGGTGACCTTTGACATCAGGGGATGCCTTTTGATCTCTGTTTAACTTTTTGCTCTCTGGGAGACTATTCAATCATGCCAGGTGACTTTTGATCCCAAGAGGATAACATTTTACGAAAGAAGGCAATTTTGATATACGGATCGACCGTGTTGATCTTGTTTTTCAGGCCCAAGAAACGATCCTATCAAGTTTATTTAAAAATACCTGTCGAGGGGCGTTTCACCTATCTTATCCCGAGGTACTCTTTAGGAGCAGTTTAGCTTTCCAATGAAGCTTCGAACTAATAGCTTTTTCACAGTTTTTTTTCATGCAGTTTTAAATTTGGCTAAACGGGTATAAGGCTTTTGTACCTCAACTGAACATACATCAGGTTTTAAAACGGTTTTACAATTTGAACTTTAGAGCCTTCATGAGGTTCGCCATTTAGCTTCAGAAAGGTTTACTCTAAATTAATTTTAAAACACTGTGAAAGAAAAATAGTCTTAAGCAGGGCACTTAAACGTAGTTTTATAGCTACCAGGTAGACAATAATAAAAAAACTTTTTACTTGTTTAAAAATCATTTGAAGGAAGCAGAACATATTTCTTGAACTTTAGAAGTAATTCTCCGGTAGTACAGATTTTTGTATAACTCTTGCTTATGGAAAGATTATTTCTCTCATTTAGACGATTTAAATTAGTTTTGTCTCATTCAATCTTATATTATTATACTTTCATAAATACGAAAATGAAGAGCGTTTGATTGACACGTTTAATAATATTCAGCCTTCAAAATATGATTTTCACCTAGATCTATATTATAAATAAAAATAATACTTGGTAGTCTAGTGGACTCAGAGGCAAGGGTCGAATTTGAAACATATAGTTTGGATGTACAGTTACATTTTACTTCCACATCCACGTAGTGGATTGGAAGTATTAACCTTATTTTATGCTAACGAATGTTTCACTAACTAAGTTGACATCATAAAATTAGAAAAGGTTTAAGACTAATATTTACTAAAAAGCTGCAAGAAAAAGCAAACAATTAAAACAATTATATAAAAACCGGTCACATGATAGGATTCCGTGGCTATGCTCACTAATATTCTCTTTAACTTTATGGTACATAGCAATATACCGGGTGTCCATAAAGTCTGGACATGGTCTAATATTTCCAGGGAAGTAAGTTTTTGTGAATAAAGTTTCAGACAAAAGTTGTTTGGTTTTGAGAATGATATCTTTTGAACACCAAACCACCTTGCTGAGACAAGAGCAGTGAAAACAGACAACTTCATTTCCCTCAAATTCGCGTGTCTCAGCCCCGGTGAACTCAGTTCATTAGATTCTTCAGAAAAAATCGCAAAAGTAGCTTGTAACATTTAAAGTTCGCTCTGTCTTGAGGCATTTTAAGTAATTTTGAACCTGTTTTTGAGCTTTTTTGGGCCCCTAACAACCAAAAAGGCCCAAAACCTAACCATTTGCCAGTAGTAATATTGTTTCTCAGAGATTCATAATCCGCGCAAGAAAATGGAGGTTGTCATCTAAAATCTTAGTCACCCCCCCCCCGTTAGGGGGGGGGGGGGTGAGAAGTGGTTTGGTGTTCAGATGCCAGTCTCAAAACCAAACAAATTTTGTTTCTTGCAATTTTTTCCTTGAGACCGTTGTTGAGACATTGAGAAGTGACTGAAGTTGCAAGAACGGGGATTTTTGACAACAGGCGTTTGGAGGGTCGGAATGGCTTGGGATAAAAAAATGTTTTAGACAAAAGTATGATATTTTTCTCAGAGAATAATCCACGCAAAAATATGGGGGTTGCCATTTAAAATTTTGATGTCACCCCTACCCCCTGCGAGGGGGTGGTGTTCAAAAGATGTCATTCTCAAAACCAAACAAATTTTGTCTGAAACTTTTTTCACGAAAACTTACTTTCCTGGAAATATTAGACTGTATCTATATACTTTTTGAACACCCGGTATATTAAAAGTTATCTAGCTTGTTCTATAAAAACAGCGATTTCAAAATTTTTCAGATCATACTTTTGTTACAGCATTATAATTTTTATTGATAGTACACTAAAAACTACATTCGGAAATTCTTCATTTCTTCATCTTCATAATTATCACCACGATACGAGATTTTTTTGAAAAACTTATCATTATTTATGATTTATGCAAATTAGGCGAAAAAAAGATGTTTAAAAAAATGTTCACCTTCAAAAGGGATAAAGTCCCTAGATCACTAAACAATTGGAAGCAATTCAAATTGTTATTATTATTATTATTTATATTTTCAGACTATCTGGCCCCAGCTACCAGGGTCTTCTGGAATGAATAATTTATATCAACCAACATATCTTCATGAATCACCCTCAAATTCAACATCTATAATCCATGATTTGTCTAGTACTACTTCATATGATTATTCCAGATCAACATCGTATGATTATTCCAGATCAACATCGTATGACTATTCCAGTCCAACTCCATATGATTATCCCAGTCCGACTTCGTATGATTATTCCAGGTGAGTGAAATTCAAAAATTTTAAATGGCGGCTTCAATATAACAAATAGGGTTTGTCATTTATGGGTAGGGCATTTTATCAAATAAACACAAGTCTAATTGGGGAAAACACTAAAAAAGAAAATAAATAAATAATTTCAAAAAATTAAACACCCGCTTTTAAGAATCAACTGTTAAAAAAATTCACTAAAAAGAAGAAAATAATGTTAAAATTAATAATATTTATATTAATAGATGTAAAAACGTGAGGCGCTCAAAGTACTTGGAAAAATAGAAAGTTTTACTATTAGGTAAGGTGACCAGATCCTGGGAAAATAAAATCCGGGACATTTCCGAATAATAACTATACAAAATATTTTTGTGAAATATGCCTATAGGTATTGAATGTTATATATTCTACAAATGTAACAAAAATATATATTCAATGTGTAAAGAAATTGTTGGCTGGGGGTGTTTTGGATATTATGGTAAGAATAAAATCTAATTGCTTCAATTAATATAGCGTGTTAAATGGCGTCCTCCGTTTTTTTATAGCAGTGTCAAATATCCATTCCAAAGTTTTCATTGAACCGGAGCTCGTCTTCAAAGAAATATGAAGCGGGAAATAGTTTAACAAGCACCGGAAAATTTCTTCTGTAAGTAAATAATAAGGAAATAAATATTAACTCATTTTATAACAACACTGAAACTATTTGTCTTTAATATTTTTTTTTAATATTTTTAATTTGTTATCAGGACTAAACTACATCAGTTTTGCGAAATTTAAATACTCAGCCAAAGATCTCATTATTAGGGATAACTTGTTAAATAATTCTTTTTTAACAACGAAGTAATAACGGTACATCATTTTCATATTGTCACGCAGGAAATAGCCAAATCCGGAAAAGTCGCAAATGTTTGTATAAATTAAATATATTCGACCCTATCTGCAAATTCAAGGGCAGGTAAATACTACGGAAGCCTTCCACGCCAACGCCCGCCGCACCCTTTTGCTCGAATGGCAAAAACAACAGGCTGGCCGACAGTCCCAAGGCGGCCGGTATTGTCAACGGCCGACCCTTGGCACACAGGAGATGCTGTATAACCATCCAGGGATCAACAAAAATTACCATGATGTAACTCGACCACACCTCCGGGCACTTGGAACCGTTATCTCACAAAATGAGACAAACGAACAATAGGTGACAAGTACAATGCCCCCACAGTCCTGGAAGAACTGCGTGAATGAACCATAGTAATAGTGCCGAACTATGAATTTGAACCGGGTGTGCCAAAAAACTTGATCAAAGACCGAGTGGTGAACATGCCAAACATTTTTTAAAATTGATGTAAATTTTTTTAAATATTTCGGCAGGGTAGGCAGCGGCAAAGTTCTCATTATTCCTCTTCTTTTTTGGTGTTGCATTAGTAAATTACCTATAACGAGACTTTGTTGATGCTACCCCTGCTGAACTGTGATACTAGAATAAATAAAATCCTCTCTGTTGTTTTCTCCCTATTTAGGAATAATCTAAGCTGGGGGCCAGCTTTTGGGGGAGGGAAATATGTCACGCAGGAAATAGCCAAATCCGGGAAAGTCGCAAATGTTTGTATAAATTAAATATATTCGACCCTAGTCCATATTAAATCAAAAACAATTAAATAATTTCAATGCCGACTAGTAGTATTGTTTAATAATAAAACACGAATACATATAAACATAACATTGACTGGCATAAAGATTTGCTAAATAAACAAGTATATAGATCGAATAATCAAAACAAACGCGGCTCTTGGTTCTTTTTATTTGATTTGAGTTTCGACGTCTTAGTGTCGACAGTCAGTCTTAGTTTGGGGCCCTCATCTTAGGATGTGGGGCCCAGGCCCTTCAGGCAGTTTTAGTGATCTCCACCCTGGAGATCACAAGTTAAGTTAAGTGAAAGTGACACCTTTTCCTCCCCACTATGTATATTGGTAAGATTGTTTAAATTTTTATGTGTTCTATCTATTTTTGTATTGTTGATTATTTGTATCTGTTGTTTGTTCGTTATCCCCTAAATGAGTTTTGTAATAAAACCATGTAAATTCTTAGAGTTGCCCCTTATTAACACATACTTCTCCAGAGAACCCAAAGTCACGTAGGGCGTAGGGCCCATGGGTTAGGGCCCTCGCCCTTTTCTATGCGACAATATCAATATGTTTGCTTTAGGTCAGTTGTTCTCATTTCCGATTTGTTTAGAAAATTATAAACTGCCGTAACTAACAAAAAATAGGAATAAACTAAACTGTTCTAAAATCAAGGATAAACAGAAGAAGTCATTCTTAAGAATTGTCAGACAAAGATGGTGAATATTTTGTGACATCATTATAGACAGAATTAAACTATATAGCTGAAAACTGTCATAAAGACTATTTAGTTTTATAAGCTTGTATTTTACTTCCTTCACCTACCAAAGGAAAGTACTGTAATCATGAAAAAATCGAACGAAAATTAAGGGCTTTCCGTTTTGTCAGTCTTCTTGTCTATCTGTTGGCACCAAATTGACAGAGAACAGTCTTTGATAGTAGTTGTCGCTACTGCTAGCGAAGAAACGAGTTTACTTTCCCTGGAAATTATATAGGGTGGACCGCCTAAAGAGAATAGATAATGAAAAAAATGTGACAAGTGGTGATAATTCTTGGCATATAGTTAACATACGTAAGTGGTAAGGAAGGTATCTTACTGTACTTTTAATGTAAAGTATACAGGATGGTTATCCAATAAATAATTCAAGTATGGTGGAAATTTGTAAAGGTATTTACGCAAACCTTCTATATTTGGTATCTTTTATGTATTATTTATTTTTTCAGTCGGACGACCACTCTGTATATTTTTTTTAACAAACATTATCAGCATTTCTTTGCAGATAATTACTTCCTACATTCCCCCGTCATTTCTTAATTAATAATCGTTTAAAATGACCACCCTGTAAAAATATAGAGGAAAGTCCTGTGTAAATACCTTTATCGATATATTTCTTCTATGGTATTCGGTTGTAGAACTTTGTTGTAGTGTTGTAATTTATATTTTTAGTGGTTATTTTAGTGAATTTTAGAATGTTTTCTTATCCGTATACAAATGATATTCACAAGAATATTTAAATATGCCTAATTTTAATATCTTGTCCCTGGCATTGTTTTGATTGGCTGTCTCTGTATTGAGCACTCCTTTTTAATCCTTCTTGGTTTAAGATATATCAAAGAAATACGGTTCAAGGTTTAATTGTGGGAATCAAAAAACCTAGAAATCTGCTATTACCCTTTACACGCCAGATATTCAAAATGTTCTAAACTAAACCCTAAACTTTGCCCAAGAGGAAGGAGAGCCCCACATGAACATGAGGTAAGAGATCGGTAATGAGCGATATCATGATTTTTCAATCACACCATGAATAGTTATTATATTATAGCGAATTTTTTATATCAGTGATTTTAAAGCGTTATTGTTCAAGACCTCAGATCTGATGACGATAATATTTAAACTTATAGCATAAAATCGTTTTCTCTATATTTTATTAAATGTGGCCAATCCCAAAAGTGGATTAAAATGGCCTGAACCTGTTTATGTGATATTCAAGTAGTAAATACATTGACCCAGGCAATGGAAAGTCGCAATCTTACAGTTTTGGAGCAACTTTAGGAACAGTCACTACCAAGGAAAATCTTGCATAGTGCCTAAAAGTATGCTCTTACGGTGCCCCACACTATTACGTTTATCAGTATATATTTATTAACATTACTTTCTTCTTTTTAGGCATTTTTCAAACAGTTTTAGTTGGTTTTAAAAGCTTTTTTAAACTTTTTTTTGGTATCATTATAGTAGTTTATAATACCAAAAATCTATTGTATCCAATTGAAATGAAAATTTTGTGGAAATACTTATTGTTTGGTTAATGGTGTGTAAATTGATTTTTTACTTTATTCAAATTTTATGCATTGGACTTATCATTTCTTAGTTTAAATTACTATATAGGGTGTATTCAGTTGACTTATGCCAGTTATGCCAAATCTGAAAAAATAAATAAATTTCCCAATAATATACATTGAAAATAGTGAAAACGTTGAGTGAAAATTTAAAACGATGGGGTTACTGGAAAAAGATCTAACCACCATTTTGAAGTTTTGAGTAATCGGTCTAAAGTTTTGATCCAACGTTTTGTGTTTTTTAATGTTTTATTATGGATTTAGAATCATTTGGTTTTATTTAATTGTCCTCTGAGTATTCAAAGCAAATTTTGTAAAAACTTTTTTATCGATAATTTTGGCGTTTGGTTCCTCTTAATTTAACAAGAAGAATTAATGTGGATCTATTAAGACAAATTTCTTAGGTGCTTCGTTCTTTTGAAATAAATAAATATTGAAATAACAAGTGTATAAGTAAGCCATTAAAGCATGCACGGGTTTAGGGCACGACGAGCATAGTGAGGGAATGTTTCTGTACATGTTTACAATACATAATGTCTGTAAAAGCCATCCCTGGAATCCAATAGGTAATTCCGAGCTCTGGTAATTGTTGCCTGCTTCAATTGCAAATTGAAGGGCATTGGACATTTCTTATCGTTTTATCCTTTTTTATTATCTAAATAGAGTTGTTCAGAGTCGATTGGTGTAATGAACTCAAAATTTCTTCAATCTTCGTGCTTGGATCGTTTCCCAGTAACTTCATCCAAATAAAAACTTAATATAGTCTGACTCTGGGGTGAAAATGAAAACAATTCTGCTAATCAAAATTTTGTTCTTTCACAGTGATGTACTAAATTATTTGTTGAATAAACTACAGATGAAATCTCAATGTACTTCAACAAATGAACTAGATGTACCAGTGCTAGCATCGTGTAGCAGTACACCGTCACTACCTGAATATGTAACACTTGGGAGGTCAGCCTCTGTGGAAGATCATCGGGGATGGAAGTTAAGTGAAACTAATATTGCCATGAGCATTTCTCCAACACCAGAAATGCCTCCTATAGCTGTACCAAGTTATTCATCACTATTGAAATCGACTGTTCCAGAAGGGATAGATCCAATAAAAGAGTATCAAAGAAGCTTGCAGCGTGTTTATCACCCAAGAAGCGAGGTATTTGATCTGGAAAATATGAGAAGAGAAATGGATATAATACCACGAAATGTGACTTTCGAGGAACTCCGAGTAAGTTTTTTTGTCTTTAATATAGAAACTCTCAGAGTGTACTGTTTCCACTTATAGTTTTCTGTTATTAACTAATACCCTGTTTCTATTTAAACTATAATGAGATAATGAATATAATGAAATACTTTATTTGTTCCATTTTTACAACCTCTCAATTAAGGTATACAGAAATTGTCGAAAAAGAAGAAAATATAATAAACAATTACATTGTATGCGCGTACGTGAACTAGATAAAACAGTAGTAGAATATATTACGATGCCATGTATTAAATATTCATTTAGGCTATAAGAAGGATTGTTCAGTAGACAAGTTTTAATTTTCTTGACATAATTAGTTTAGAAACACTTCTTTTCCCTGCTTTATTCCATATCTTAATGAAGGTCTTATAAGCATTTTTTACAATGAAATTATATTTAGCTTTCAGTTTATCATAAAATTTTCTTTTGTGGTTGTTGTGTATGTATGTATACAGTATATAGTGGTAATGTATGGAATAAGTTCGTTGTTTCATTGGCATATGATTAAAAAAAAAACAGACAGGTCGATTTGTTGTAATGGTAACCAATACAATAAATGTTCAAATTGTTGACCTTTAGCAATAAGGGGCCGTCCATAAAATACGTCACTCAGAATTTTGCCTTTTTGGACCCCTCCCTCCCCCTTCGTCGCCCTAAGTCACACTTTCGGCAACCCCCCTACAAATATTACGTCACAAAAGCTAGCCCTTCAAATTCTGGAAAGCAGGGGGGGGGGGGGCAATTTCATTCCTGTTTATGGGAAGCTGACTTTCTATCCTAATGGGAAAATAATTTTTTATTTTAAAACCTGCCAAGTTAAGAAAGTAATTTCAATAAAATTAATGGACTGCGAACGTCACATTTCCTTAAACCCCCCTCCCCCCTTATCGCATCTCGTCACGCTAAGCGATACCCCTACTTGCGAACGTATTTTATGAACAGCCCCTAATAGTGAGACAGATGCGGAACAAATTCTTCTTGAACTATCGCTATCTTTTCTGGAGTTATTGTGAAATCTCCACTCTTATTCGTTCTTTTAAATCTTCTAAACTTTCCGGTCTATTTACATAAACTTTCCTTTTATGTATCACTATAGAGAAAAATCGAGAGACGTTAAATCTGGAGACCTAGGTGGCCATATAGTTGACCCTCTCCAACCTATCCAACTATCACATAAACAAACATTTAGTTAATTCCATACAGCAATAGCATAATGAGGTGACGCCCCATTTTGCGGAACCCATAGGTCATTTCTATTTGGAAATAATGTGTTTAGATTTGGTATTATAAATTGTTCTAAAAGTTGCAGATAACGTTAAACTTTCCTCAAAAAAGGATGGTCCTATAATTGTGTTACCGACAATGGGCTCATTTAGCATATTTTTTAACCTCCCCACAATAAAATTGTGGGAGGTTACTAAAATTGGTCCAAAATCGAAAATTGAGATAACATCAAATTTTTACGTTTTGAGGTCCCGGGAATCCAAAAAAGTGGTTTTTGAAAAATGTCTGTGTGTGTGTATGTGTGTGTGTGTGTGTGTGTGTTAGCACGATAGCGGCGAAACTACTGGACGGATTTGGATGAAACTTTGCACGATGGTTTCTTTAATGCTCTAGAAGATCTGAAAAGGTTTTGGTTGAGATCGGATTACGTTTAGTGCCATTTTGGCACAACAACTTGTTTATTTTATTATTACTTACAATTTGTAATCTAACCATTGGAAAGCAGTTAAAATTCCGATTTCAACGATATATCACACTTGCACCTTTTTTTTAAATACCTACAGTTTTTTATACAAATTATTGCATAGAGAACAAACAAAATTTAATGTCTATATAACAGCAACATATGTAAAACTACGTCACAAGTTGTCAGTGGCCCAGTGGGCTAAAGCGTCGACTTACAAATCAAGAGATCGACGGTTCGATCCCAACACAGTGCTGTTTTTTTTTTCATTCTTTTTTCATTATAAATTTTTATTAATAATTGCGGAAAATGTTACAGGATTAAATATCATCATATATTAGGTGTTTATAATTATTCAGAGTTTGAGGATTGGTCACTAGTTTTAAATGAAATATAATACTTCTATTGCTGTTTTGGCGGTGAACACATACAACGTCGTAAATTAGATAAATATAGGTGGGTCATATTACAATAATATATTTGATTTAAAGGCATGTCATGACGGCTGATTTGAATTGACTATCAGAGCTCGTAGCATTTGCTACTGCTATAAAGCAAATTACAGTTAAAGAGTAGCAGACTGCTTAGCAACCCATCACTAATTTCAACCACCGGGTGGGGAGGTTCCAGCCGCTTCCAGTAGCTGCCGATTTTTTATTATATTTTCTGAAAGATCTTTTGATTTTAGAGGGAAGTGCAAAAAACTAGAATTTTCTAAAGTCTGTATACGTCAAAATTACTAAGAGTGCGTTTTCATATTAACAGCTGTGTGACGTCATTTACTCCTATGGTGATTTAATATATCTCGAAGTGTGCTTTTGCTAATAGCCTATATAAATGTAATATAAAGTAACACGAATTGTGTGAATAATATTAACTGTCATACATATGATTTAATAACAGAGAGTTCTTTTCTTATGAAATTTACTTTTCTGTTTATTCTCCATGTGTCAGTATTTTTTATAAAAAATAAATATTTTCTTTAATATCTTATTTATTGTACAACTTTAACATTGCTTGTCATCTTCTTCTTTTAGCGGGGCGCCTGGAGGTCGCCGCACTCAGGCCTTGTGGCCCATTGTGCTACCGCTAACAAATTAAGGAGCTCCCCCGTACAGACCGGATTCCAGCCCAAAGGCTGAAATCCTTTCCACGGGAGAATTCCTTATTTCCTCCAGCACTGGAAAGCCAGTGCCGAAGTGCTTGTACCTCAGGTTCATCAGTCCTGGGCAAGAAGTGAGAACGTGGATGGAAGTCTCCTCCTCGTCCTCACAGAACCTGCAATCGGGGTGGTCAACCACCCCCATTGTGTGTAGGTGTTTCCTAAAAGAGCCATGTCCGGTCAGGAGGCCTGTTACGGCTCTAATTTGCTTTCTGCTTAGACGCAGAAATTGCTTTGTTCTCTCCGGCAAGGGTCCTGAGATTAGGAGCTTCGCTTGCCGGAGTCCTGGATAGGAATCCCAGAGGTCAATGAACTGGGAGCGAGTCCAGTTATCTATCAACCTCTTGGCTTGGGATCTAGGGTAGCCGAGAGCCGGCTCCGGACCGAGCAGAGGTTCACGAGAGCCCCTTCTGGCCAGAGCATCGGCCCGCTCATTACCCTCTATGTTGCTGTGTCCAGGCACCCAGAGAAGCCTGACCCAGTTTGATGAGCCAAGTTCGCAGAGGGCCTGTTTACAGTTTTGGACCAGTTTTGACTTGGTCCGATTCGATGCAAGGGCCTTGAGGGCCGCTTGGCTATCGCTACATATATATATGTGTTTATTGGAGTATTCCCTTCGGATGTTCTCCTGTGCGCAGACCAAAATAGCGAAGATCTCGGTCTGGAATACCGTGGCGAATTTGCCCAGGGCATAGGAAAGCTCAGCCCTGGGCCTTTCCCCAAATATACCAGCTCCGGTACTTTCCTCTAGCCTCGATCCGTCTGTGAACCAGACAATATCTGCAGGCCTTAGTATGTCCTCGAGTTGTCTCCAGTCTTCCCTTTTCGGGAAGACTACCTCGAAGGGTTGTGCGAAGGAGAAGGAAGGCATCACGTCGTCACTCCTGGCCTCCAGAAGTGAGTGGGCTCCTATCGCATCAGCTAGAGCCCTTGTGTGACCTGATTGTTCTCCTCCTTTCTTCCACTGACCTCCGCATTCCAGTCTGTAAGCCGCTTTCCGAGCCTCGGCCACAATCACTAGGTGAAGGGGCGCAAGGTCCAGAAGGACCTCCAGAGCTGCTGTGGGGGTCGTGCGTATTGCTCCTGTGACTCCTAAGCAGGCAAGTCTTTGGAGTTGTGTTAGCTTCTGTCGTATGGTTGACCTGGTTGTGGCAGGCCACCAGACAACAGAAGCATACGTTGCTTGTCATTATTGACCAGATATTTACATTGATAGGTGGATCTCCTTTTAAATAACTGACTTCGCACATTAAACATACCTTCAAGACAAAATTGGGAGTAAATGACGTCAGTGTTTCCTGTGCATCGGATCATGTTTAAAGCAGTATATTTCTGAAACTACTTATCAAATTGATGTTGTAATTATTCGACGATTACCTCATATAAACGTACTAAAAAATGCTATATGAAATTTGACTAAATGACCCCATCCAGACCTTTTTGGAGTACTGGATGTAGTGTGCGCTTGCATCCAGTGAGTATTTCCCTTGCCCAATATCGACAGGACTGATGATTTACCATGACCATTTATATTAAATATATGGGGCTTCGTTTGAAAAAATTATATATTTAACAAACAAGTGTGGTTCATATTACATGTCTCCATTATATTTTCACAAAACTCGATCGACTCTACAATCAAAATCGGCCTCTAGAAATTCTTGAATGACATGCACTTTGTATGGATGCCACTTTTCTTTCTTGAATATTTTTAGAAATATCGTATAATCCATATTATTGTCTAAACCTACTTGCCTTGAGCTTGTATGAGAATTCTTCTGAAATGTAAGTAGAACATCCAGTTTCTTCTCTTATTTTCATCCACTTTAGGAAGATCTTTTACACTACTAGTCTCTTTAAACCTTTTCTCTATTTTTCTCACCGCATACTGAAAAATTGGTTCTCGATTTGGATACTTGTTAAAAAAATACCACACTTGCTCTTACATTCGCAATTTATTTCCACATTCAATCCTAACGAGAATTTCTACTCCCTCTTTTTGTAAGCCTCATTTTACTAGATTAATATACTCTAATGATTTTATTTCATGAAAATGTTACCTTAAGCCACACAAATTACAATATACATCATTTTCTCTTTATTTACTACATAGCAAAGACCTCATCAAGCTATTTATGTTATTATGCCCCTTGTAAGTTTTTACTACATTTACTATTATGCCATTTACTATTATTTCAATAATTAAAATATATAACAAATTACCTTTAGAATTGAAAAATCTAGACAATAACAAACTAAAACGGGAGTTAAAGCAAATACTAATCAAAAAGGCTTACTATACAATGGAGTAATATTTCTTGGACGACTTTTTTTTATAAATATACTTTTACTGTATTATAAACAGAGATGCAAAATTTCATGAAACTTAAAATTTGTGAAATTTTCAATGACATTTTTGTAAAAATTTCGAAATTCATCTGAAATTTATGAAATTTCTGAAATATGAAATTAAACATTAAGCATCATGAAACTTTCGTGAAATTTCAATAAAACTTTCATTTTATGAAATTTAATTAAATAATTCCATAATATTATGAAAGTTAAGTGAAATTTCATTGAAATATTTCACGAAGTGATGAAACTGAAGTTCTGTATAATATTCAGAGACGCAAAATTTCATGAAATTTAAAATTTGTGAAATTTCAATGACATGTTTGTGAAAGTTTCGAGATTCATCTAAAATTTATAACATTTCTAAAATATAAAATTAAATATCATACAATTTCTTGTACCTAATTTTTTTAATTTCCGAGGGTTAATAACTAATAAATCCTACTTTGGAACTAGTCTCATAAATTTTTACTTTTCAATGTATCTTTTTAATATAAAAAAACATATTTTGTTTTCACCTTAATAAGATTAGAACCTAAAATTATATTCGTGAAAAGTAAAAATAGTAATACATTTTTTAAAATAAACGAGTAGACAATTTGTCTATATATTTTAAAATCTCCTGGACCCATATTCTCCACTGGAGAGAATGCTCATTTCAGGAGAAAAGAAGGAAATGTAGTGAGATGAAAAGAAATAAAACGTTCACATCTTCCACTTCCTGATACAAGAATATGGTCCCCAACCCTGGTAGATTCAGATTAAAGTCCAAACTCTAACACAGTACATTACCATTGCAACGTCACTAATCATTGACCTCAGTGAAATTATATTAATAATAAAATAAGTTTTTCTTATTAATGCAAAAAATAATGGAACCTAGGAACTTAGAATGAAATGAAAAGCAGGATTCTTATTCTTAAGAATAGCTAACCTCACCCCTAAAATAAATGTCAAAACCAGACTTTAATTCTCATTGGTTGAAAACAAGTTAAGAACATGCGAAATTTAATTTGATGTAACGGAAATACAGATTTTGCAGCTGAAACTTTCACGAAAGTTTCAAAAATGTGGTAAGTTTCAGATTAATCTGAAACTTTCATAAAATTCAGATATTTCAGAAATTTATGAGGGTACGTTGAAACTTTCAGAAGTTTCAAATTGAAATTGAAACTTTCAAAATGAAATTTGAAATTTTGCATCACTGATTATAAACATACTCTATTTGTGGTGCTATATTAAGGATTAAGTACTAAGTTAGCACTTATATAAGTTTTAAATTTCTCTTAAAGAAACATTTTAGTTACATAGATTTTAACTTTGTATGTCTTATTTTGTATTGTCTGTTTTACTTCTTTTTATTTTTTTGCTGTATCTTCTGATTCCTATTTTTATGTTATTTGACATGTTCTACGCCCCATTGTTCAAAACTGTATATATTTACAGAGAACCAATAAAAGTATCTATCTAACTATCTATCTATGCCCATATAAAGACGACCTGCATACACCAGAAATACAAACCATATGGTTTGTATTTCTGGTGTATGCAGGTCGTCTTTATATTAAGAACATTTATTTTACACAGCGTCTACACTCCCGTCGAACAGTAGCCGATCGAGATCCTGTCAAGGGGTATGTAGAGATTTTAAGATTTTAACTGAAAAGAGCTGGCGATTGGCCTTGCCTACTGTGATCTATACAGTTCTATTGTACAAAACTTCGAGTTTGTTGATAAGGAGCTCCTTGGTAAAGTTATCAGCCCTTTGTTTCTTTTTCCCACCAAGCTGTCTCAGTCCAGTCAAGACTTTTACAGTTCATGACATGGACTGTCATACCTGAACGAGAACTTGGGTCACCCATCCATGTGCTGGACCCGAGCGACGTTGCTTAACTTCGCTGATCGAGTGCCTGCACCAATCAATCAAAACAAATTTATTTTAAATTAATAATACATAATTGTCCTACCTAAGCACTCGTCCGGAGCCAGCCAAACATCCACAGCACTAATCGCCATGGTAATTGAAGGGATGGACAGAGCGAGGCTAGGTTGGATTAAAAGTAAACTTAAATAATAATCACTATCTCCTTTCGCGGGATCGGCGAATTAAAAAGTGTATAAGATAGAACATGTAAAAAAAAATTTTAAACTTAAAACAATTGATATATGCAATGCAAAAGACGCTGGTGTAGATAAAATATCACAGATATATATGATAGTTCGGCACGGGAAAATTACTATCCAAAAAACCCGTTCCAAGCAATGCAGCTTTAGGGTGCGAGAGGTCCCGGGCTCAATTCAGGTTTGATGTAATAGCAGAAATAATGTTTTCCTTCTTTTTTCTACAATAATTTCATGCTTTCATGGGATTTCTTTAGGTTAGCTTAGGTTATTTTTTATTTTGCCATCTAATTGTTAATACCAAATAACCTATCACTAGCAAGTGAACAAGACACCTAACCCAAAACTCAAGTTAATTTCGAATTAGAAAATCTAAAATTGGAAAATGCAATGTTGAAACAAATTATACATGAAACACAAGAAAATAATAAATTATTACATGAAAACAATAAAATTTTAAAGGAAAATAAGAAACTCATTGAGGAAAAAATAGAAGACCTACAAAAACAATTAAAATATTTGAATGATAAAAAGAACATGAGTGCAAAAAATGTAAATACAAATGAAAGTGTATACAAACACTGGAGCCATAGCACAGCTGATGGTAAACAAAAGGAACTCAATGAAATACAAGATATTGAAGTCTCAAATCAAAATAACATAAATAATAACCCTGTATTGATAAAACAGGTGGAAACTCAAGCTGCCAACTCAACCTCTAATATCAATAACAATGTTAACAAAAAGCAGCTACATGGTGAGCTCGTATCGATTACAAATAATAAAAATGATTCTGAGTTTCAGGAAGTAATCACAAGGAGGAAAAAGAATAAAACAATTAAGAAAAATATAGGAACTGCAACTATCTCAAATGATGGGAAGGATTCTGAATTTGCAGGGGTTAATAAAAAAATATGGCTTTATGTAAATAGAGTAAAAAGGCATATTACATGCGAAGCAATTTTAAATTATTTAAAGAAAAAATCTAAAACTAATTTTAATGAGGATTTCTCGGTACGAGAACTAGAAACCAAAGAGCATCAAAATAAAGTATTTATGGTAGGAGCCCCACTAGAGGCAAAGGATGAACTATACAGTGATAACTTTTGGCCTAGAGGTGTAGGTTATAGACGTTTCGATTTTAATAAATATCGCAACTATTTGAATAATCAAAATCAAAACAAGCATCAAAATCAAAACAATGATTTTTTATAAACTCTGGACATGTAAACCCAGTGTGTGTTATGTCTGACGACCATGTCGCAGTCTCGACTCAAACCATAAATACTGATGCCCGGAGCATCACCATTTGTCATCTAAATGTCAGAAGCATGCGTAATAAAATATCTGAATTTGAGGTTCTTTTACACTCACTAGGGTATCCCCAAGTCGTCTGTGTCACAGAAACTCATTATAAGGAGGAGGAAATTAATCAAATAAACTTATACCCGTACTTTCTAGCAGACTCTTACTGTCGTATCACCAGTGGAGGCGGGGGTGTAGCTATATTTGTCAAGGAAGGTCTTGATGCAATCGCAATAGAGTGCAGTGTAAAAAAAGAAGAATCTTACTTTGAATATGCTTTAACAGAAATCAGCTTAAACACCAAAAATAAGATAAAAATTGGGTGCATTTATAGAGCTCCTGACTATTCCAATTATAACCAATTCATAAACTGTATGTGCGATCTTTTACATGTAGCTTTCAACACTAAAACTATTAACATCATATGTGGAGATTTCAATATAAATTTAGATGATAAGTGTATTGATAGACATGGTAGGGAATTTTCCAACTTAATTAGGTCATTCGGGCTCAATGTATGTATAACTGAGTATACTCGTGTTACAAACAATTCAAAAACTATTATTGACAATATTTTTTGTAATATTGATTCACTACTGTTAAATCCTACCGTTGTATACTGTGATATCTCTGACCATTTCTTGCAGCATATTACCTATACTTATGATCATATTGAAAATAAGGAGGTTCATCCTGAGATTAGGTTCAGAAGATCCTTTAATAATTTGAATAACATAGCCAATTTTAATCACTTATTATCCCGTGAAAAGTGGGATTTTTTGAACACTGATGCAAATAGTAACATTAAATTCGAACACTTTTATTATATATTTCTTAGGCTTATGGACTGTGCATTTCCGCTAGAACCTGTTACAAACCATAAGAAATCTGGCTCTAGTAAACCTTGGATTACCCAACACCTAATTGATGAGGGTAAATTTGTCAGAGATGTATTCAAACTGTATAAAGAATCTATGGACGAAAATGTTCTTATTCGTTATAACATTTTAAAGAAAAACCACTCATTGCATATAAAAACGGCTAAAAAAACCTATTATAATTCACTAATATTAAACTCCAGTAACAAATCTACCACAGCCTGGAAAATTATAAACGGTCAAGTAAAAAACAGAAAATCACATAATATACCATCATGCCTTCTGGATGATTCAGGGCGCAATATCAGTAATCATCACGATGCCACTCAAGCTTTCAATGATTATTTTATAAATTCTATTAATGATTTAACTAAAAATCTATCTGTAAATGGGCAGGCTACATCTGAAATTCGAGAAAAAACATTCTTCTTATTTCCTATTACATCTCAAGAAGTTCATACAATCTTAATGAAAATATCAAATAAGCATTCTGCAGGCTATGATGAGATACCCTGTTCGCTTCTAATTAAAGTTGCTGATCACATCACTAATTGTATTACCATGCTTATTAATTTTTCGTTTCAGGACGGTATGTTTCCAACACTTTTAAAAAAAGCACTTATTGTTCCAATCTATAAAAAAGGTAATATATCACAAATCTCAAACTATAGAGGAATTGCCCTACTCTCTGCTTTCTCTAAAGTATATGAAAACGCCTTCCATATTAGGCTTTCAAAATTCCTGGAAACAGAAAAAATTTTGTCAATTAACCAATTCGGTTTTAGGAGCAAATTATCAACACAGGATGCGATTTTGGCAGTCTACAGTCATATTCTGCAGAATTTTGAATGTAAAAACAAAATAGCGTGTATTCTGTTTGATCTAAAACGTGCGTTTGACACAGTTAACACTAATTTGTTATTGAATAAACTCTATAATTATGGCATTCGTGGACCTGCCCTACTTTGGCTTTCCTCTTATTTGCAAGATCGGAGCCAAGAAGTTATTTTGAGAACTAATATCACTTATAAGTCTCTGCCCAAAGCGATCAAAGTAGGGGTACCCCAGGGTAGCGTATTGGGCCCCCTATTATTTATTACTTTCATTAATGATCTCTTCTCTTATTTCCCATGTGGTTTCGTATCTCTCTTTGCAGATGATGCCCTAATAGCTGTCAGTGCGGATAATTTTGATGATCTGAGTAACACTGCTAACAATGTTATTCACGTTATGATAAATTATTGTCGGTATACAGGCTTCATACTAAATGATCTCAAAACTGATCTCATACTGTTCACTCCAAGAAAACTGGATGAAAGCATTTTAGTAAAAATAAGCAGTAAGAGTATTCAACAGAGCTCGCAAGTTAAATTTCTTGGCTTATGTATAGACTCGCATTTAACGTGGAGTAACCAGATTGATGCCATACTGAAGAAATTATCAACTTCTTGCTTTGTCTTATGGCAGCTGAGAAATTATGTTTCAACTGATGTTTTAATAATTTATTATTATGCTTATGTCTACTCCACATTGAACTATGGTATCTTATGTTGGGGAAATTGTACAAGAATAAATGAAGTTTTAATCCTCCAAAAAAGAATCTTAAGAACAATGACATTCAAAAGCTTAAGATATTCCTGCAGAGACCTTTTTAAGCAACTAAACCTCCTAACTATAACGAATATTTACATTCTAAATTGCGTTTGCTATGTTAAGTCACATCCTGATAAGTTTACACTCACCAGAGATCTAAATTCGCCCTACAATTTTAGACCTACTCTCAATATGGAAATACCGAGGCACAGTATGTCTGCCTCAGCAAATGGGCCGCTGATCATGACCGTTAAAATATTTAATAAATTGCCAACCTCTTTGAAGTCCTTACCTACTTTTAATTTATTTAAATCGGGTGTTCGTAACATGCTGCAGAATCATAGTTTTTACTCTATAGGGGAATTTTTAAATTGTGACAATTTTGTATTGTGATGTATGTATGTTTGTGTTGTATTGAATTGTATTTTGCTATTTATATACCTACTATATTTTATATTTTTTATTTTTTTTTACTACTGTCAAACCTGTAACATTGTATTTTTGCTTGTATTTTTATTGATTATTTGGTGACAATATTCTACACTTGTATTTACAAGTCATACGAAAATAAAGTCTATTATTATTATTATTATTATTATAATAATCCTGGTGTTGTGTGAATGTCTTTGCAACCGCAGCCAAATGTTACCGGTGCAGATAGATAGAATTGTTAATAATTAGCAGTATGTAAGAAGAGAGAAGTTGGTATCCGAGAAGGGCAAGGAACATTTGTGCAGGCAGCTTTTGCAATTGAAAATAAATTGCCAAATCGGCGCAAATGCTCCTTGCCCTTCTCGGATACCACCTATACTGACTTTCAACTGGCAACCTTGACCTACCTCAAAATTTTGCAAACAAGATATTGTTCCGCTGTTCAATATTACTTATATTCCACCAAACACCAACAGTTCCCGCTTAAACAGCTGATTGAAGTAAAGATTATAATTTTATAAACTAACGAGAGTAACGGGACCGCCATGGTATCGCATTAAGAAGAGTGTAGGTAGACACTTCGTTTATTTTAACGGTCACTGTTATAACATAAAATCAATTTTTGTGTGGTCGGATAGATAGTTAATATACTTTCCGAAAAGTAAAATTGAACGGGCTATGTTTCTATTTAAAAAAAAAACATCGATGACGTCACCACAAGAATGCTGATGACATAACAAATTGTGTATATCCAGGGTGGACCATTAATAATAGACCATAATTCTTTTTATTCTTTCGACGAAAATAAGGGGATCTAACCAAGCATATGCTTTAGTAAGTTGTTGCTGTGAAAAAATATATGGAATGTCACAGTTGCATCTTTTTTTTTGCAATATCTCAACTACCTCTTCTCCAAATTTGGTAAGGAAACGTTTTTTAAGCTAAGAACCTGTCGATGAATATTTTTTCGCTTTTTCTTATGAAATGTTATTAAAAAATGATTCATCTCTTATTTCACATTTAATTGAAATAGTTAAATATGGTTTTCTCAAAAGGAAGCAAAAAATTTTAGATTTTTCAAACTGCCTTGAAAAAGAAAACGGAATAAGTTTCCAAAATATTGACGAAATATTTCATTTTTATATGTTTATACTTATTTGTGTCATTTGTCAAAAAAAAAACAACCTCTAACTGATCCTCTGGCGTAAAAGCCACAGGCATAGAGGTTATTTCCCAGTAATATACTGGTTAATTGTATTATTTCGAAGATTGCTCGGACTAGAAATAAAAATGCATGTGGCAGGAAGTCCCAAAAAAAGTAAAAGAATTAAGAGAATGCCACAATAAACATTTAGACATTTTTTTTTATTGCATTGACGTTTTCTACATCCATTCAGTATATTTTCACATGTTAAAGTAATAAGATTAGTTATCTATGGCATCTATTATGGAAGTTTTGTATATTAACAGAGGTGTTTTTTCTTTCAGCGCTTTGTTGGAGATATATTAGATGATTTCCTTGAAGAAGAAACACAGGTTCCGTTGAAAGAGAATTTCCAATACCACTGACAGCTTGGTGATATTATTGTCATTGATTCAGAAGTATCAACTTTGTGCCTTCCTATTTTGTATGAGACTTAAAACAATATTACTCCCCTTTTCCGGTAACAAATAATATAATTTTAAGTATAATATCCTTATTAGCGGTTTTAGATTATACTGCATGCTTACTTTCTAGCAATAAGGTGAAACATGTGAGACTGAAAATCTGTAAACAGAACTACTGAATACTAAGTAACTTGGTAAATACCAGGCGTTGAAACATCTGATGTTTTGCATGATATGAATGATACTCCTATGGAGTCTATAATTTTTGCACCTATCTAAAAAATTACTTTCTGTTTGAAAATCACAAAGTATATTAGGAGTACCTAAAGTGAAATGTTTTAGGGTGGTTTTTTATTTATGTTTAAAACAAAGAAATATTTTCTGCAACAGAAATAAATTACTAATTAAGTGTAAAATATATTTAAAAAATACAATAAGAGCTTAAATCCAAGATTAGATTTTTAATAATTAAGAAATTAATCAAGTTACAAACATACAAATTTAGGATTTATGTGCTCTTAAAAATAAATAAAATATTAAAGTTTCCCAGGAACAAATTACTAATTAGTGAGAAAAGAACTATTTTTTTTTATTAATGTTATTTATTATATTTATTATGTCTCTTGACTTTCTTGATGCCAGTTTGACCAGTAAATGTCCAGTAAAATTTTCATCAATATCATTAGTATGCTCAGTTTTTAATCCATAAAGTGAAATAAAGATAGGTATCTTTATATCTGTGGATAAAAATAGTAAGTGTAATAATGTATTTTATTTTGTAAATTTGTAAATCGGGTAAAAATTTTTATAAAAATGTATATTCAAATTCATTGTTTGACAAATTGTATAGTAATCACTTGCCGATAGATGATAGCTTTTGGATGATGAACCATGTGGAAATTAACCCTAATTGTTTTTATATTTAGAGTTTTTCGACAAGAAAAGTAAATGTAGCCTTTTTTTTTATCTTATTTTTTTCCACATTAATTTTCTGAAACAAGTTAGAGCAGGAAACATAAATCATGAAAGGAAGATTAAATAACTAAATATCAATCTTTTCCTTATATCATTTAGTGGTAGGTATATAAACTCCAATATAAAAAAATGGAGAATTTGCTGTGGTAATAATTTCATAATTTCACTACAAGATAATAAAACTGAGTAACATATTAAAAGGCATGCTACATAAGTGACTTGGTATTATTTTTACTGTTAAAATTAGTGCAGGTTTGCACAGTTTACTTAACTGTATATTTTATGGTGTTTTGTTATTTTTTGTATAATTAAGGATATAGTTTTATAACTTGTTTGTTGTTTCCATTATGTAATAAAAGTTCTATTAGTACCTAGTCCATTATAGTCTTATTTTGTCTCCATTTACCCTCTGTGCTTTCTGTTTCCACATTTTGAAGGGCAAATAGAAACCATTTGTCTATCTGTGTAGGGCTAAAGTAGAAACTAAAATCGCTATATTGAGAGAGGGAGATCCGATGGGAAGTCAACTTGGTATGTTGTATCAGAAAATCATAAAAAGTGTGCTCCACCACGGAAGCACTAAACGAGTGTGACAGTTGAACATTCTGAAAATGCAGTTCAGCATTCAACATGGGAGGGAAATAATCATTCATGTTTACTTTGAATATTTCTATCATGGAATCATGGCAATTAGTTTAATTAATCGTCATCTGTCTGCAAAATGCAGCTGAAACAGACTCCAGTACTGTAATCGCCAAATAGGAAGCAACTGTGCGAAAGACAACTTGTCCTAAGCATATAGAAACACCACTTCTAGCAAACCTGGGCAGTTATGCTCCCGTCCTAAACATACAGCAACACAAATTGTAGCACGCGTGGATGGTCATGCAGATATGTCTCCTAGTTATACCAATCATGTATGAATGACATACAGAGCTAGAAAGACCTGGTGGGGCTTATCTGCGTCACGCAGCTTCTTCCTATTTGATGATTACAGTATTCCACATAATATGATGACTTACAAAAAATATATTCGCTTTTAGAGTGAGATGAGGTTGCCAAAAATTGAACTGCATGGGGAAGGGTTCATAAAAGGTGAAGGTTCTTATAAAAACAATTCTTTTAATAATAATAATAAAAGCTATTTATTGATTGCACTAATAAACAATGTAATAAAATACAATCAAAAGGCCATCGACCTAGGTCCTTCAGCCAAGGAGATAATATTATATTTAACATTTTGTATACAAAATATGGTAAACAAAAGGTTGATTACATAAATAAATTGTAAAAAAAAATCTAATGTGAGGCGTAGTGCATCAGTACTCCTGCGACATCAATATCTTCTGGTCAAAAATTGGTCTTTCCAGTTATGTGAATCTAGGTGTATTGTTGTTTCGAGCGATTATTAGAGGTTGCATTACTTCAATATTGTAGTTTCTCTGTGCAAATTTTTCATTAAGATGTTGTATTCTCTCTTCGATAGGCAGTATTTGCACCAATTCATACAAAAGTGCATTAGGAGGGTTGTGTAAAGGATTGTGTGGGTGCCGAATCTTTGTAATTTTCCTTAGTGCAGTTGTTTCAACTGTCCTTAAATTTTTTTTAGCTGGATTTCTGCTGTTTACGTATAATGTATGTCCATATTCTAAAATAGGTCTACAAATTGTTTTGTATATTTTGGCAACTGCTGTGGTTTTTATCCCCTTATTTTTGAATGTTAATACTCTGAAATGTTTCGCTCTGGATATGCATTTTTTTTACCATTAGAATGCATGTTGAAGTTTAATTTATTGTCTAAATAAACCCCCAAATACTTGACATTGGTTACTGGATGAATTTGGTGATTACATCTTTCGATAGAGGAAGAATTATTGGATATTGCGTGATTGAATAAAATGAATTGCGATTTCAGCGGATTGATTTGCAGTCTCCATTTGCTTGTCCATGCTAGAGTATTGTTCAGCAATATTTGAAGATTGTCCCTTGCCTTTGCCATTGAATGTTCATGTGAGATCAAGGCTGTATCGCCTGCATATTGTAAAATGTATGACAATTGTTCAGGTTGATTAGTAAAAATGTCGTAACAATAAATGTTATATAAAAGTGGAGATAGTGAGGAAATTCTTTTAAAATAGTTATATTCAACAATTTAAGCTAGTTCTCTCATAACAAATCAATCTCCAGTGTATAGAACATGAATGCAATTTTGTATCCTTGAATATAGAGTCAAATGTTGGCCGAAGGAAGGAGGCAGCATTTAGTACCCTAACGCTGTAGCAGGTATTCTCATTCAAACTAGGCAATCTAGTTGGTCACTTAAGGATTTTGAAGTCTATGACTAAACCCATTGACTCGATGCCAATCAAGTACGAATTGTTTGTTTAACCCTTTCTCGACGGGATGAGCCGCAAATACATGCAAATTTCTGATTGACATCTGCGGGTGACGCATATTTTCAAACGCCGTGAATAGCACTTAAAATCGGAAGAAGTACGATTGCAGTCTGATATGTGTTTAAAGCATTTTAACACGTTGTAGCTTGTTAGTTGCAAAGAAGCTGTGGTCCGGAAAACAGCTGTACACCCGCAGTTTATTCTTGAGGGTTTCAGACAATATATTGTGTGTAAACAGCAAATTTGCCTTAAAATAAATTATATTTTTTACAAAATGAGCAGGAAAAATAAATACTTAACAGATAACGAGTTTGAAAGAATCTGGGAAGAATCAGATAATGACCAAGATAGCAATTATATATAAAAAATACACGTTTTTGCTAGCAAAAATTCAGGTTGTTCAAATACTGAGAATGATATTGGAATATTGCACTGTTTTCAACTGTTCTTTTCAGAAAGTATTGTGACAAAAATTACAGAACAAACAAATTTATTCTATAAGCAAAATGCACCAGAACGCATGACGCATGATAAAAAATGGACTGATGTGACTAACAATGAAATGTACTGTTTTATAGCCCTCTCACTTTTGATGGCACAGGTAAAGAAGCTAAAGATAGACTACTGGTTAAAAGATGTTTCGCTATCAACACCTATTTTTTCACAAATCTTATCTTATATTTTAGTTTATTTCAACTTGCGCATATAATCGCGCATACCTTTGAAGTCGGGAAGCACATTAATGCGCGAAAATAATGAACGGGAGATGCACGATTGCGCGAGCGCAAAAAATCCCCGTTTGTGGGGCCAGTGGCCTAAAAAAACGCCCGATGTGAAAGGGTTAATCTGTTGATTCACCAGCCGTAACACGAGCAGAGTAGAAGCACCGCGGCTGAAGATAAAATCATTGGTACACATGGCTGAAGTGGTTGATGTTAGTGTGGCAGGACCTAATTTCAGGCTTTTCAAAGCCTATGAGTAAGAGCTCAATCATCTTCCGGGACGAAATCTGTTTCTAGGAATACATAAAGAAAGACATTCAGATAACCAGGCAGCCTTAAAGGCTGTTAGAAGTTAGACCTGCTTTGATTCTAAAATTGCCTGGGAATCCAGACAATCTCTGAAGCATCTGGCAGACAGGTCTTACCGTGATGTGGGTGTTATAGGGCAGGAAACGAATTAACTGACGAAAATATACAGGGTGACTGGTACCGCGCCGTATTCCTTTGGAGAGGTGTTAGTAGAGACGATTTGCAGTTGATTGAACTATAATATGTATAATACAAAAGTTGATAGATTTCGAGATATTTCAATTTTTGTGTTTTCTTAGAAATGTACTACCTATTGCTACAAATTGTAAAATAAAAATAAAAGGTGATTTTTTTGGTATTTTTTTTAATTCTACCGTTAATACACATAGTAGTTCATGTTATGTAACAAAAATTATGTTAAATAGTTTGACATGACAAAAATACAGGAGCTAAAACCTGCAAGGGTTGTTAGAAACTTTAACTGAATTTTTCATTCACCAGGATTTATTTCAAAAATTTGTGAATACATTAAACGTACAAATTACTTTAAAAACTTCTCTGCTTCATCACCTTTCGAATGAGGTATAAAGTTTTAAGAAAGTTCCTGTTACTTCCAGGAATAATACAAAATTAGCAGCAGCAGGTAGGCTATCTTAATGTTCTCTAAGTTAGAAGAAAAGGATTAGGAAAGTTGCTAACTAATTTTAGGCGCTGTTCTTTATTCAGCATATTCAGCGTTTGTCCTTTGGGAAACATGGTAATTTAGTGTCAATGTGTGGATGGGAGTTATTGGAAACAATTTAATCGGGCCGCATTTTCTACCCGATAACTTGAACGGGGCAGTTTATGCTGATTTTTTAATTAATCATTTGGCCCCTTTGTTAGAGGATGTACCTCTGGCAAGCAGACGTAGGATGATATTCCAGTACGATGGATGTCCTGCGCATTATTATCGTCCGATAAGATAATTATTGGATCAATGGTTCCCAAACAGGTGGATTGGGAGAGGAGGGCCTATTCCATGGCCTGCTAGGAGCCCCGACCTTACCCCTCTGGATTTTTATGTATGGGGGCACATGAAAGAACTTGTGTATGGGACCGAAATTACAACTCGGGAACAATTAATACGTAGGATACAAGAAGCAGCAATAATTCTAAGAAATAATTTTTCCAACAGAATTACTAGAACCGAAATGAGAAAACGGGCTCGTATTTGCATAAGGAGCAGAGGTAGTCACGAAAATCTATAAAAACATCAAATGAAATGTAAAATAAATGTATGGAGTTTATTTACTTTCCCAAATTTTTATGACTAAATTGTGTGTGCGCCTACTAATTTTGTATTATTCCTGGAAGTAACAGGAACTTTCTTAAAACTTTATACCTACTTCGAAAGGTGATGAAGCACAGAAGTTTTTAAAATAATTTGTACGTTTAACGTATTCACAAATTTTTGAAATAAATCCTGGGAATGAACAATTGAGTTAGTTTCTAACAACCCTTGCAGGTTTTAGCTCCTGTATTTTTGTCATGTCAAACTATTTAACATAATTTTTGTTACATAATATGAACTACTATGTGTATTAACGGTAGAATAAAAAAAAATTACAGAAAACTATATCCTCTTTTTTTATTTTACAATTTGTAGCAATAGGTAGTACATTTCTAAGAAAACACAAAAATTGAAATATCTCGAAATCTATCAACTTTTGTATTATACATATTATGGTTCAATCAACTGCAAATCGTCTCTATTAACACCTCTTCAAAGGAATACGGCGCGGTACCAGTCACCCTGTATATAAATTCAATATTTAGCCAAAAAGACTACTTAAACAGAATTTTGTAAATATTTAATTTTTTCAAATTTTTAACAGGTAGGTTTAACTTGGTAGTAAATTAAATAATTTGGATCCTAGGTCAAAGCCATATCTTTGTATGTGACTTATTCCAAATATTGTTATTTCCAATGGCATTTTTTCAAAGAATCTTGCATCGTACTGCATAGAATGAATTGGAAAACTAGTATTATTGAAACAGTGTTAAGGAAAAAATTTCTTATGTTTAGGATATCTGATTTATTATATAATACAGTGGTACTGTATAATCCATTTTTTGTCAGGATTATTTTTAGTGAACTATTTTGTGCTGTTTGTAAGAATGTAGCATTAGGTTTATTCTTAGACCTCTCAAAAGCATATGACTGTTTTAATCATGAGGTATTATTACAAAAGCTTGAAAAATATGGTGTACGGGGAATTGCTTTGCAGTAGTTCAGCTCATACCTTGCAAACTACAAACAAAGAGTTGCTATTAATGCTCAAGAGGAGGAAATAAAATCTGACAATGTCCATTAAGCTAGGCATAACGCAAGGGGGTATAATGGGACCAATTCTTTTTATTATTTTTATAAACAGCTTAGCCAAAAGTATAAATTCTATAAATTGCTGTATGACAAACTATGCAGATGATACAAATTTTCTAATATTTGCTCAAACACCACCATGTATAATAACTCATTCCAATAAATTAATGTTAGATGCAGAAAATTACTTTCAAGCCAACAAGTTAATATTAAATTGTGAGAAAAGAAATGCAGCAGTCTTGTTCGTACCATGTCCCGCAGGCTATGACCGCTTAAATAAAATAACAATTAACGACTCCAAATTAACATTGAATGATAAATACTAAATTTCTGGGTATATAGATGACACTCTTTCATGGCAAGAAAATGTAAACTATGTATGCAAAAAAATTGGTAAAGCTTCTCATAGTATTAGAGTCATATCGAGATACTTAAACCCCAAACATTAAAAACAGTTTATTATGCAAACTTTGAATCGTGTATGCGCTATGGAGTAATTTTATATGGAAATGCAAGCAATGTGAACAGGATTTTCTTTATACAGAAAAGAGTGTTAAGGATTATGTTTAAGCTGGGTTTTGTGGAAACTTGTGGAGGTAAATTCAGAGCGAACAATATGTTAACATTTTATGGCATTTCCATTAGTAGTGTCTAATAATTTTCTTTAAAAATAAAGGTACCACATTTAAGGGCTGCATGTCCCATCATCAACACAACACACGAACTGTAGATTACATTTATCCACAGCATCGCCTTACAGTTACAGAAAAAGGTGCACATTATAGTTGCAAAAAATTTTTCATCTTCCGCTACACATTAAACAAACAAATACACCAAAAGGATTTAAGAAAAAAATACATGAGCTCTTAATTGAAATTGAACGGTATAATATGTATGAATATTTTAGGTATAGAGAATAATCTTCATATCTGCAAATAGAGAAATATACATACATAAATATATATGCTAGTCCTAATTTAGTCTCCATGTATATTTTTGTAATACATTGATTATTTTGTAATTTTGTTAGATATTAGGTACATATAGGTATTAGAATAGAAAAATGTTTATGTGGGTATTTGGGTGTACGAAGTACGTGTAGTATATATATTTGTGCATGAAAATCAGTTGTATGATGGCTATTTCATTTTATTGTTGTTTGTA
This sequence comes from Stenurella melanura, assembly GCA_963583905.1. NCBI lineage: Eukaryota > Metazoa > Arthropoda > Insecta > Coleoptera > Cerambycidae > Stenurella > Stenurella melanura. Next base: position 205,531,057 of record OY757309.1, read on the forward strand.
CAACTTTACCTTGAAATATAGATAATTTGATTTGATTTTATTTGTAAGAATGTTAAAACAATATTGTACATCCCTCCCCAGATAACAATGCAATATCTTATTATTAATTGAACACCTTACTTATATAAAATTATTAAGTTACTTTTGTGTAGTATGCTTTGATGTAAAAAATGTATTTAAAAATAGTCTTATTTTTTTGGTAATATAGGTACTTATGTTATACGTCCATCCCATCTTAGATGATGATCAAACAACTTCTAAATAAGTATTTAATTTTGACACTATTTTTCTATTACGAAAGGTAATTCAATAAATGTCAAGATACAATTAAAAAATATACAAGGTAGTGAATAGTTAATAGTACTTCCGGGTAAACCAGAAGTGTACTTTTGGGTTTGGTTAAATCAAAAAATTTATATTTCTATGCCAAATATCCTGTGCCTTAATTTTAAATGTTTTTCTTAGGAAAATAAGGGAAAAAATGAGACATACCACATCTCGTGGGCACTCGGTATAAAGTTCGAAGATTTTGTAAATAAAAATTTATAAAATACTCCTAATAAATGTCTCTGTGGTCATAAAAATCTAATAGTGCCAGTAATTCAGGACTGTTGGTAGTTCCATTGCTTAGCTTAAATGTCAATAAAATAACATCTGCGTATTGGTTCTGCATTGTTGTAAAGTCAAAAGATTTATAAAAGAGAAATTTTGTTTTTACATTTTTAACTCATTTGTCTTCTGCTTACGGCTCTGATTGCTGGTGCTTATCAAAACATATTCCCTTTCCTCTTCAGTTTACTCATTATAGTTTTGAATACTACCCTGCTTGTTACACATACAAGTACAATGTATTTTAAACAGGGTTCTTTATCTACACGATTCTTAATTAGAGGTAAATATTACCAATCATACCGAACTAACAATTTGGTATTTTATAAAAGCTGTAGAAATGTTTCTGACATAAATTTCATAAAACAAAAATACTCTTAGGACCACTTTCAAAATGTTTTTACAACAACTGTGATTGCAAAATTGGCACTGTCATATAAAATATTTCAGTCGCTCTTGATGCTTTCTAAAACCTATTGGAACCATTACAAAATAATTATATAAACATTTCCACAAGCCTTAAGAAAATTCAGTATCGACAGTATATAACAATTTTATTAAACCTTCATTTAATTGTGCTATAAAACACACTTTACTGTTTGTTACATTATTGCTATAAAACAATTAAAGAACTGTTTTATAGGAGCTTTTAAGTAGCCATTAAAACAAAAATTGCTGCATTTAGACATCCCAATAAAATAAAATGATTTCTTAAATGTATTTTTGTTCTTTTTTTTTTTTGCAATTCTTTGGCTTTGGGCTAAACCCATTCAGCCACGATTAGTTTGTTATTTTACCTGACCTAACACAAAACCAATAAAAAACCAGACAGTACTTAAAACAACAAGAGAGAATAAACTGGGACACACCCTTCATGCCAACGTGCCGTTCAAGGCGACTCTTTTTCTTACAAGGTAGGCAACGGTAGATAGGTTAACCCACAAAGAATTTGTAACATAAGGAAACTGCAGCTATACTAAATAAAATAGACTAATTAAATTTTACGTTTGGTAAGTTCTAAAAATTCATAGAATATCGTTCTTAGATGATCATTCCTGGTGATGAAGTAATAAAGAAATGTGTTGCATTGTGGCAACGGAATATGATTATATACTAGTTTTTGCATTAATAAACTGGTTGCATGTGCGTTGTGGTGGCACTGAAAAATCTAATGGTTTATATCATCCAGGTATCCATTGCAATCACAAAAGGGTGTCTGATAATTTTATTTTATATAGGTGAGAGTTGAGAGCTCCATGTCCAAACATGCATCTTCCATATTTAATATTAACATTTCTGTTAGGATGACTTCTGTAGGTCAAATGTGAACTTGTTGTTGCTCTCCCAGAATTGATGAGAAACGTTGGAATTATCTTCGCTAAAGTAACTGAGACATCTTGGTAGTGGATTGCCGTAGGTACCTACTAAAAGTTACCAAAAAAGTGTTATAAAACAATTCATTTCTATAAACTAAAACAGTCATGGAAATGTTTCTAAAATAATTTCTTAACTGTTTTGTAAGATATTTTATAATTTTGCTATAGAAATCTTTTAAAATAGTGTTTTCTAGAACTCTAATTAGTAGAGTGCAAATTAATTTCTATCTTTCCCCCCGTTGGCACTTTTAGAGTAAAATATATTACCTTACCAGATATGTTACTTATGCCCTGTAGATTATGAATCCACTTGTCGTCAAAAAATCGTCACGAATATAAGGGCACAAATCAAAATTTTCTAACTAACCACACCACGCGATAGAGTCAATCATGAAGCGTATTTTATCCAAAAATCATTAAATTCTCTGTAGAATTTCTATTTTTAAAATAAATAAAGAAACGAACTTTTGCATAGGCTTATATGACAGTAAAAATCAAAAATCCTCATTTTCTCTGTTCGACTACGGCTGAAAATTAATTATTTTTCGTCTCCTTTTCCATTCCCACGACGATATCTCCCAAACTATTATATTTATCAAAAAAATATATTCTTTATAAAATATTTGCCATATTTTCTAGATTACAATGGTTTTTAAATCAATTTTTTTGAGAATTTAATAACCATGATATTTAATAATGTGTAGCGTGATATCAATTTTCGAGGCTTATCAGCGGCATGCGTTCGTTAAAGATTCTCGCTCTCCCACTCTTTAAAACTGTTTCAACACACTCCACTTCGCACCCGCAATGGCCTATCGTAAGATAGATTAGCGCATGGTAAATCTCGTGGTTCATATTAATGAAATTTATATCTTGAAAATGATTACTATGGAAGGAATAATATAAGTAGGTATATTTGTTTAATTAATAATTAATTCAGTGTTATTTCACCTTACATAAAATTTTTGTGTAATGTATTAACACGTTATAAGAAGCTCGGCAGTTCGATGTTAGCAAGATACTTTCAGCTGGCATGTATTTTTTTAACAGAATTTTCTACCATATAGGTAACTGAAGAAGAAATGAAAGTGGAAAGTACTACTGATAGCGCAAGTTCGGAAAGTGAGATTGAGACAAAATAAAATTTAAAGAAAAACATATTCGTAAAATATTATGCTTAAATTGTATGAAACCGGGCCCTGTAAACAAAGGTTTTGATAAATCGTTTGCAATATTTATTGATTGTTTAAAACTCCGTGAAAAAATAAGTAACCAAAGAGAAGATGATGTATATTCTAGAACTATGCGATTTCGAAAAACAAATCATTTTGGCTGTTTGGTTAGGCACCGAAATTGCTGTTCTAGTTTTACTGGCAAAATAAATATGGAACATTGAAGGAGAAAAATGGAGAAAGAGAAAAAAATTAAAAACAGTTCAGATGGATGGAGTGCATGTCCAATAACTTCTTCAGGCGTGTCCTTGCGAAAAATGAATTTTTTTTCAATAAAATAGCTTTCTCAAGTAATGACCAGGAACACAGAAAGAAAAATAAGACTATTAGCCCACCAAAATCCCATAATTTTCTAAAGAATTTGTGCTAACGATTTAAATGCTATAGAAACTAAATATCATGTTTAATATTTCTAAAGTTACAATAGAAAATGCCTCGTTTTCTGAATTAACATATTTTTCGTTTCTCTTTGTAGATTTAACAATTTTAACTCCTTTGCCGGTAAATGTATTTATAAGTAGTATACTGATCTCTCTTTTAGACCTATATCTACCCATTCTAGATACTTCTCATCATAAATTGATGACATACCATACCCTTTTTGCTTTAAAAACCGTTTCTCAAGAATTTTACATATTTTAGTAGAACTCCGTTCGTTGTCTGTCCGTTTTCCACTTTTATTTTTATTGCTAGATAGACCTTTGCATTTTATATAGCGACTTTAGAAACATGAAATATGATATTCAATATCCATAGGTATTAAATCGTTAGCACAAATTTTTTCGAAAATTATGGGATTCTGGTGGGCTAGTAGTCTTACTTTCCTTTCTGGTTCCGTGGTCATTACTTGAGAAAGCTTTATTGTTGTACTTCTGACAAAAGTACATTTCTCTATTTAAAAAAATTATTTTACGAAAATACACATAGGAAAAAGTTGATGGACAGGCATTGGATCCATCTGAACTCTTTTCAGTTTCTTTCTCTTTATCTTCTTAAATGTTAAATATTTCTTTGGCTAGAAAAACTAGAATAGCAATTTCGGTGCCAAACCAGTCAAAATTGTTTGTTTTTTTGAATGACATAATGCTAGGATATAGATCATCTTCTCCTTGGTTACTTATTTTTTCATAGATTTTTAAACAATCAGTAAATGTTGCAAACGATTTCTCAAAACCTTTGATTACAGGGCCCGGTTTCATACAAATTAAGCTAATATGTTACGAATCTGTTTTACATTAAATTATATTTTTCTCAATCTCACTTTCAGAACCTGTGCCATCAGTAGTACTTTTAATTTTAATTTCTTCTAAAAAGCATATACATCAGTTACCTATATGGTAGATAATTTAAAATACATACCAACTGAAAGTATCTTGCACACAGTGAACTATAGGGAGTTTTTTATAATGTGTTAATCTATTACACAATAATTTTAGGCAGGCCATAATTTTTATGTAAGTCCATGTAACACTGAATTCATATTCTACAAATATACTTACATTTATTTCGTAGTAATAATCATTTTCAAGATATAAATTTCAAAATATTATGAACCACCAGAGCTACTATGCGCCAATCTATCTAACGGTTGGCCAGAGCGGGTGCGAAGTGGGGTGTGTTGAAACAGTTTTAAAGAGTGGGAGAGCGAGAATTTGCAACGAACGCATGCCGCTGATAAGCTTCGAAAATTGATATCACGCTACACATTATTAAATATTTTGGTTATTAAATTCTCAAAAAATCTGATTTAAAAACCATTGTAATCTGGAATATATGGCAAATATTTTATAAAGAATATATTTTTTTGATAAATATAATAGTTTGGGAGATATCGTCGTGGGAATGGAAAAGTAGACGAAAAATAATTAATTTTCAGCCGTAGTCGAACAGAGAAAATGAGGATTTTTGATTTTTACTGCCATATAAGCCTATGCAAAAGTTCGTTTCCTTATTTATTTTAAAAATAGAAATTCTACAGAGAATTTAATGATTTTTGGATAAAATACGCTTCATGATTGACTCTATCGCGTGGTGTAGTTAATTAGAAAATTTTGATTTGCGCCCTTATATTCATGACGATTCTTTGACGACAAGTGGATTCGTAATCCACAGGGCATAAGTAACATAGCTGACAAAGTCATACATTTTACTCTAAAAGTGCCAACGGGATCGAAAACTAAGCGAGTTTTATCAACGCGAGCACTCTACTAAATATAATCAATTAGTATTTCGGAAGCACTAATAAAATAACAATAAAACAAAATAATCCTAGAACATTTAAATTATAAAAGATTTACTGGTTGTGTTTGGCAATAAATACATGAAAATAAAAATCTATTCTTCTCCATCCTAGGTATTCATTAAAGCCAAGATAGTCACATTCTTTCCTATTACCGTTTATATCGAACGATAACTTAACTAGTAAAAAAAACCTTACTGTTGTTAATACTTAAATAATTGTAAATTTTTGTAACTACTACTACTTTCGGAAATTTTCTATTGCTCGTGTTCCTGAATTTTTACATAAATTACCTTTTGATTATATGTACCTACTTGGCGGTTTATGTCTATCTCTCCCACTTTATGTCGCTACCAATGATATGCGGTAGCCCTCGATTTAAGTTCACCAATCGTGTCTTGCGCTTACTCCCTTGCTTATGTTTGCACATGGCAACTAATCCTATTCGTTGAATGAAGGTCATTACTATTTTCAAAATGGCGATGGCAGAAGACAAAAGCAGTGGTTAAGTTAAGCATTTGAGTGTCCGTGTCCGTGAGTTTCGTTTAATTGTGCTTTTACTAACATATTTGTGTACTTATTTTTGTTTTATAAAATTTATTGTTTGTTCTAAAAATGCCTCTATTTGATATAACTCGACATCAAATGGTATGTTCTAAAGGTGATTTTAAAGATGTTTATTTAATCCAACAAATTAACGGGCAGCTAGTGGCAACCTTTAAACATGTTCCAATCCCTAGACGTGGCACAGAAGTCTTTATTAAAAAATTGCCCCGGGATATTCTTTTACAGGATATATTTGAATTTGCCGTTAGATGTGGCGACATTTTTAAAGTTCGTCTTTTAATGGATTTTAGTGGATTTAACAGAGGCTATTGTTTCGTTACTTACTTTGATGTTGACGCCGCCCGAAAGGCAATTTTAACTCTTAACGGTGATAAAATAAAAGATGATTGTTGTGTGTTTGTCAAAATATCTTACGATAATAATAAGTTGGAAATGCGTGGGATCCCCGTTGGTATTAGTCGTAAAGATATATTTAATGTGATGTCAGAGATCATTGGACATGGATTAGTAGGAGTTATTACGTTCAAGAAAACCAAGAATGTAACGCCTACTATTACTTGTGTGTTGAAATACGACACTCATCGACATGCTCTAGAAGCAAGAAAAAAAGTCTGGCCTAGTATAAACATTTGGAGAAAGAATATTGAGATTGATTGGGCTGTACCCCATGAAGTGCTGAAAGTACGTAAGAAGTCTTTTGTTTTGTATTTTTAATAAAATTTTAGAAGAAATTTTGAATATGTTCTGGTTGGTTCTCTAAAACGCCGCCATATTGGTTTTTATGTGCAAAAATTCGTTTTTTTCCGGAATATCTCGTTTCAGGCGAGTCCTGCTACGAAAATAATTGTAATTAATCTTATACAATATAAAATTCTCTACAACTGTTGTCTAATGCACTTTGGCACTAGAGTGCATGCTCTACCAGTTACAGCCCGCCATATTGGTTTTTATGTGCAAAAACTTACAAGTCAAATTTTACCCACTTGCAGATATCGTATTGACTTGAAATTTTGCATGTGTATATCGATGGGTTTTTGACAAAACATCGTAAGCGACAATTTTGTCAAAATTGCGTTTTTTGGTCTATACGATTCCTTGTGTTAAACTTGCGCATCTGGACATAACACCATATTTTAATTGTACTGTTTTCACTAAAATATATCGTTTTATATATTATCGTAAGCGCCAATATCTTCAAACTGTGTTTAAATTTTACCCAAAACTATCGTAACTCCTGATGTAATGCCGGCAAAGAATCGTAAGCGTCGTCACTCGTCGGTTACGATTAACTGTCAGGCGCTTACGATACTTATTAAATTGTGTATGAGAGAATAACATCTTATATTTGTATCTTAAGCGACAAAATTTAATAAAGTTATGTCTGACAATAAATTATCTTAAGTTGCAATAATTAATGTAAATATTTACTTATTTCAAATTTTATACTAAAATTCGATTACTATTGATAAAAAATAGTGTTACAAACACTTTTAATAATTTTAGTCTGAGAATAACGTCGATTATAAAAAAAGTTGGTTCCTGTAAAATTCACTGTTTGTCGCTTACGTTGTTTTGTCAAAAACCCATGGATATATGGTTCACACATTTTTATAAAATTGAAGATGGCGGACAGTTTTAGGGTCGCAGATTATACTTAAATATGTGTTTGAAATTCAATATGGCGGAAGTTTTGTAATTTATGGTCTGATTCGTTTGAAAATCGGTATCTGGGAATTTTCGAGGTCGCAGATTACAAATATTCAAAATGGCGGCTTCAAGATGAAGAATAGGTCATGCCATTTATGGGTAGGGAAATTTATTAAGTGGCACATCTGATTTATGTATGTATTTGATGTCTAGTATTCCTTCCGAATCGAACAAATGTACCAGTCTATTTGAGACAAAATTTAAAAAGGATAATAAATAATTTTAAAAAATTAAAAAACATGCTTTTAAAAACCAACTGAAACTGTTAGAAAATTGCACTTATATTTTCTATTTTATTTTAAGCGCCCCACACTTTTACGTTTATTAATTAGAAACAATTACAATTATTTTCTTTTATTCTATCTGGGTCAACGAAAATCCTCAGATAGGTACATATTTTGGTATTTTCAGTTGAATCAGACCACAAATTACAAAACTTATATAACTGCCAAATTGACACGCCGCCATTTAAAAGTTTTGAATTTCGGCTAAAATATTTATCAATTTCCTGCAACCTCGATAACCCTCAGATACCGATTTTCAATCGAGGTGGACGATTAATTATAAAAATTCTTCCCATATTGACGCCATCATTTTGAACCTTTCAGTTTCGATCATATACTTATATATAATCTGTAACCTCAAAAATCACTAGATACAATTTTTTAACAAAATCGGATATTATAAATCATGCAAAACTTCAAGTCAATGCGGCATCTGGAAGTGGATGAAAATTGAGTCGCAAGTTCTTGCACATACCAACCAATATGGCTAGCTGTAACTCGTAGAGTGAGCATTCTCGTAATGAAGTGCATTAGACAAAAGTTGAGAATTTTATATTTTACAAGATTGACACCTAATAACTATTTTCGTAGTAATATTCACCGGAAACGAGATATTCCGAAAAAATCGTTTTTTATTTTTGCACATAAAAAACAAAATGGCTGCCATTTTTGTTAGAAAAGCAGGGATTGTTTTAGAAAGTCACTCTATACATAACATATCCAAAATTTGGAAAATCTTTTCATATTGCATTTTTACATGTTTTCCTCTAGTATTCCAGTTCATTTAGATGAAACAAGTATGGAATATTTTGACTTCACAGATATTTGAACGAAACCTGGAATGAAATTAAATATTTAAAAAAAAACTCAGAAAAGTCATAATTGTTTTATTTATAAAAATGAAACTAATAATACCAATACCAATCCAAATAATAAAACTATGGAAACATTCAAACAGGGCGGTTTTCGAGGTCACTTTTATTACGATTTTGATATTATAAATTCAAAATGACTGACGTAATAAAAAAAAAAACATGTAATCCATGCACACACCCCGCATCGCAATCCTTAAGAGAGAGAGCAAGGTCTAAGTCGTCTAAGATTCGTGGTGAAGAGAGGTCTCCCTAATAGGCAAATTTTAGCCAAAAATATTCTTCAGCAATCCCGTAGCATTTATTTATGTACATTACACTTATTTTCATTTAAATAACATCACCCAATTTGTCAAAAACAGCTTATTGTTAATCCTAATTTTAGTACAATGTTGTTTTAATAGATGGAACCACTTTGGTACTATTTAAAATTTAAGATGATGCATTCACACTGTCTTTATCCGTAATAATCCTAATATAAAACAAACTTTGATAAGTTTGATATTTTACACTTATGAGACTAGATACCATAGTCGTCACTAGCGACATCTAGGAGCAGAATTTAGGATCCATCTTGTCACCTTGTTTACTCTTAACGGATTCACTTAATTTTTTTTAGGTACTATTTGATTAGAACTATATTCAATTTTAAAATGATCCATGGAGGAGTTTAATTATTATAAATGATAAGTTAACACTGTTTTTTTTGCATCATTTTTCTCGTTCTTGGTGTTTCATTGTTAAATAATTTAAATGTGGAAATATTAATTTCTTGATTTCTTTCTGAAAAAATTCAGTTATTTTTTGACCTCTTGCAAATATTTTTTGATCTATAGAAATTTTTCATAAATGTACGTTAAAATTTCTCAGTTTTAATACATATTGAAGATTTTTTTACCCAGTTTTGTTGAAAAAGGTTAACTTTTAGTAAAAACCTCAAGAGACATTTTTTGTTTGTTTTTACTTAAAAAATAATATGCCTTCCCAAAAATTAAACAGAGTAATTACTTAATTTTTTATCATTTTTTTCCAAGTCAAAAATTCTTTTGAAAAATCTTTTTGCCTTTTTAGGGCTGAATCACCCATAAAGCATAATTATAAATTGCGGGTCTCAGATTCGTAAAGTAGACATTTTTTCTGATCTTTTCATTTGAATAGTGCAAATGTGAATGAGGCAAATAATTATAAATTTAACAATGTTCCGTTATGAACAAAAGGTTGCAAATGTGCATAAGGTCGTGCAATAGAGTAACAAACATTTGCAACCCGATTTTAAGACTTTTGCATTTTTTCGACCGCCATTTTTTTGCAAATAAAAAAAAATGGTTGCTGTTGTACTTCCGGTCGCTTTTTTTAATGCAAATTCACACACAGCCTCGATAGGCCAATCTACACGGTCTGTCAGATTTGCAAAACTTTTGCAATTTTTTCGCAGTAGAAATCCTAAATAACGGGTTAAAAATAATAAAAAAATATTCCGTTTACACGATCAGGTTGCAATAACCTTTTCAATTGATATCCAAGTTTGCACAACTTTTGCAACTGTGTCTAAATAGACAATTGCGAGGGGTCAACCACTGGCCGAAAATGTGTACAGGTATTCCAGGAATACTGCATTCCCGCAGTATTTCCGAGAATACTGAGTATTCCTGAGTAATCCAGAGTATTCCCGAGTATTCCCGAGTATTTCCTGGTATTTCCGAGTATTCCCGAGTATTTCACATTATTTCCGAGTATTCCAGAGTATTCCCGTGGTATTTCTGAACATTTGTACTCGTATTTCCGGTAGTGGTTAATCCCTCAAACCTATCAAATTCACATTGATTCATATTTTGTAAATCTGTTATAAGACAATTAATAATTACAAAACTAATGTTTCAAATCCAATACATTTATTATTTTTACCTCGATTTTACAAAATATACAGGGTGTCCCAGATTTAAACGGACATACTCTAGTGGAAGGTAGAGCATACTCAGCTGAGTTCAGAACATCCCTATACTTACCGTTGACTTACCGTAAGCTTTTAGGTTAATAAATAGCTTAAGTGATTTTGGAAAAATTCCAGAACCGACCTCCATTTTTTTAATATGGCTCTTAGGATCGTTAACATCACCCTGTATATTATTTTTTGGTAAATGTTAGTAAACTTTTAAAAAGCCTATGGACCAGTTTATAAAACCGGTAATATTGCTCGTAGAGAAAAAAATTTCATATCACTGTGTTGGTGATCGAATTCTGAACAACTTTCAAAATGTCCGTCTGTCTGTCCGTCCGCCCGTCACGTTTCTTATAAGCACGATAACTTAAGAACGAAAAGTCCGATTGTATTGAAATTTGGACAGTAAGTTAGTGTTAGCTAGACGAAGAACCCTATTTGAGAAAAAAATAATTTTTTTCTTATGTTTTGTAATTAAACTAAAAATGTCTAAAACTAAGGCGAAGAGTATAGCGGTTAGCTTGTTTTATTGATTTTAGCTATATACCCCGTAAAAGATGTTATTTGTTTTTGTTTTGACATTCAGTGTTTTTAAGCTTTTTTTAGTTTAAATTTCATCCAAAATAATACACATTCCATTTCTTTCATGAAAGAAAACGAATGCTAGTGAAGAGCGAGGTGAAGAGGCTTGAATTAACAAAAACAATTTAAAAAAATATTAAATACCTTTTGAGAATAACTTGAAAATATTAAAGACAAAAGTTTGCAATTTTATTTTGACAAAATAAATTTATTTAGAACTTTAAATAATTGATGAAAAAACTTAAAAACGGTGCAAATAACAGGTTTTCAAAATGAACGCCCCCAGCGTCAATACATTTTCGAGAACGTTTTAATATGTTTTTCACTAACTTATTAATCACTTCCGGGTTATTTCTAATATTATCACATACAGTAATAATATTTTCTAGAAGCTGTTCACTTGTATTGAACTCTTCATTGTACACCTCTGACTTGAGACGACCCCATAAAAAATATTCTAGAGGTGTAAGATCAGGAGACCCTGGTGGCCGGACCTCCGCGACCAATCCATCTGTTGGTGTAGTTCTGGTTCAGATGATCCCGGACCAGTACAGAAAAATGGGGACCAGCACCATATTTCATTTTTAGCTCGAAAAAAACGCACCGAACAGAGCACAGAACACAGAAAGAACTGACGATCTCAAGCGGAATGCGACCTTTGATTTGTTACACGACCGTTTCGTGCCCTATTGAGTGACGCACCGCGCTTCAAATACGTCCTTTAAAAGTCGTATATTTCGAGAACCACATATCGGATTCATCTAAAATTTTCAATATCGCCTAATTTTAAGTAATACTTTATCCACAACAACTACTAAATGAAATTCATTAAATGATCCCATTAACGTAATACATATTGTTATACTAAAATACACAATACACGTCATTGAAAAGTTAAAATAAATTTTATTTAATCGACTTACTACACCAGAATAGTTTTTTTTTACCTGCTGATTCCTATTTTAAGAGGTAATGGTCTATTGCGGCCGACATCCGCATATGAACTGGGGCGGTTTTAGTATTTTCCAACGGTATTATATATTATACATACGCACTAATCATACCGAATATATAGACTATGAGCCGGTGCGTATCCTTGACTCGATTTTCGACTAGTTTCAAAGTATTCCGCAGCATTCCTGAGTATTGCCGGGGTATTCCTGAGTATTCCAGAGTATTGCCGGGGATTCCTTAGTATTCCCGTGTATTGCTGAGTATTCCCGAGTATTCCCGTGGTATTCCTGAAAATTTGTACACGTATTTCCGGCAGTGGTTTACCCCTCGGACAATTGTTTAAAAGTCAATATTTAACAATGTTCTGGGCCTCAAACAGGTTGCAAATATAGATTTGTTTATATTTATATATTACTTAGCTTCTATCATAGTATGGAGAGTTTTGTAATTTTGTCTCGCTTTTTTGCTTTAATGACTGGCCTAATATATATGTTATATGAACTGCCTCATAGACATAAAAATATTGTTTGTAACTTTGAAAAACTGAAAAAATTATGTTACTGTTTTAATAGCTAAAAAATCGAATGTATTGCGAATCCTAGCAGATCCGATTTTCCTGTTAGCATATTTTCGGAATCCGCAAACATCCTAGAAAAGTTTTAGAAAAGCCGTTCTCATCGGCATTTTCATCAAACTAAAAATTGGTTGAGAAGGGGTGTGTACAAGCCCCAGTTCAGTTTTAGCTAAAAGTAACTGAGGGAATTTTCAAATTTACTTTCCTTATCTTTATGACATCTTTATTTCTTATATACAGGGTGAACAAAAGTTAAACTGCCAAATGTTCAGGATCGATTTTTTAGGTTAAAATAAGATTTTTTTAATGTATAAATGAAGTTTTTTCCAAAAATACACCCCCTCCGAGCTAGAGCAAAAAAGAAAAAAAAGAGAAATGCGTCTCGTTTCATGACATTTTCTACAAAACAGTTAAGTTTTGAGAATTTACAAAAACTGCTCAAAATAACTGGGGTACGATGAAGGACAATGTTTATGCGGAGCCCGCCATCGACGAAGCTACCCTCCTGGAAAGGATTGTTCAAACAACCTGCGAGATCACACCATCAGGGTACAGCTGCTCAGTCTGTCGTTCGTAGGTGTGAGCTCTCTTTTTCCTTTTTTCTCTAGTTCGGAGGGGATGCATTTATACATGAATAGTCTCATTTTAACGTGAAAAATCTGTCTTGAGCGTTTGGTGGTTTCACTCTGGGCTACCCTGTCTAACCTATGTTTCTTTTAACAGTCTAGGAGACTTTACTTTCAAAACGTTCCCAAAGGAACTACAAAACTCCAGTTATATGATGAATTCACGAAATATATAAAACCATCCACGATGCTGAATATATTTCTCCAAGGCGGTCTGGGTTATATCTTGTTTGTCAGTGGATCCGAAGCGTTTGATGCATACCTCAAAATGCGTGCCGAAGTAATATGTGGAGAAGTTTTGGAGTTCAGCTTTACAAAATTCTTTACTAGGTGAGTTTGTATATATTTAATTTAGTGCTTTATTATTTACAGGGGCGAACTGGCCATGTGGATAGTTCGACAATGGCCCATAAGGCACTCAACCCACCCAGACTCGAACATTTCCAGTATAGTTCCAAAGCACATAAAAAAAGTCATAGAAACCGACTGTATATCACTGTCGTCGTTAGGAAAAAGGTTGTCCCACAGAGCCGCATTTAAAATGTTTGTGCGCAGAAAAGACCCCCCCGTACAAACCTTATGGGAATTGGGTTTTGGTAGAATCGTAGAATTGTCTGAATTTTTGGTATATTATAGTTTCTGTCATACTGAACCAAAGTCTCCATAGCCATGATGCTCCATAGTCAGTAGTTTTGCTCCTATGGATTAAGCCTTATAAAGAACTACATTTTGATGGTGGCGAAAAAATAATTTGTAATATTTGTGATGTCCAATAAGGTGTAATAATAATAATAATAATAATAATAATACAACTTTATTACAAACAGCCACATTACAGAGATACAATCACGTAACAATGGGTTGAACAGCGTCAGGAAAAAAAGCATGATTTACAAACAATATACATGGAAAAGATATAAATATACCGGGTGTATAATATAGAAATACATTTTAAAACATGCAAACTACAAATTATTACATAGTAGATATTATAAACGAGCTCTCTTATACTCAAGAAATTCTTTAATTGTATATGGTTCAATTTCTAACATCAAATTAAAAAGTTCTCTCTTGAATTTTTTTATGTTTTTTATATTTTTTATATTGTTTGGTAACATATTGAAGTATCGCATACCAGCATAACAAGGACCACTTTCTATCATACTTAATCTGTGTATGGGGAAATTATAATTGTTGTATCTAGTATTATAGTTATGGGTTATCTCGTGTTGTTCATATTTACATTTGTATTTAAAATTAAACATTAGACATTCAAAGATGTATGTTGCAGCAATAGTTAATAATTTATTTTTTCTCAAGAAGCCTCTATAAGACTCCCTTAAAGGAATGTCATGCATACAACGTATAGCTTGTTTTTGTACTATTAATACTTTATTTATTTCCGCAGCAGCTGCACCACCCCAAAATATTATTCCAAATCTTAGTCGTGACACAAAGCATGCATAATATATCATTCGCAGTGTTTTATACGCAACATATTTTTTGACCACCCTCATACTATATGTGATACTATTTAATTTTTTCACTACTTCTGATATATGTTGCGACCAGCATAGAGTGGTGTCTGTAACTATACCTAGAAATTTTGTTGTAGATGTAAATTTTATATTATCATTATTAATTGTGGTATTCAGTGGAAAATATCTTGTTGACCTATTAGTTTTAAAAATTATAAAGTTTGTCTTTTCTTTATTTAGAATTAAGTTGTTTTCTAACAGCCAATTTTGAATCACGCTAAGGACAAAACTGGCTTCTTGTATTAATTGTGTAAAATCATTAGCTCTTACTAATAAGGTGGTATCGTCAGCATAATTTATCATTAGATGCCTGCTGCTGTCTAATAAACTGCACAAATCATTGATGTAGATATTAAACAATAATGGTCCTATAATACTTCCTTGAGGGATTCCCATTTTGATATTTTTCACTGATGATTTGACTTCTATGCCCTGTGAATTTAGTTTAACTAGTTGTTTACGATTTTCTAAGTATGACTTCAACCAATCTAATGCTGTCGATCTAAGTCCATATCTCTCCAGTTTTTGTATCAGAATTTCGTGATTAATACTATCATAAGCTTTTGATAGGTCTAAGAATATACCTAAAGGTATTTCATTTTGATCGAGAGTGGTTAAAATCTGATTTACGTAATCAAACACTGCGGTGTCAATACTCTTCCCTTTAAAAAATCCATGTTGATTTTCACTAAAAATGTTGTTATCATTAAAAAAGACAGTGATTTGAGTACAAACTATCTTCTCAAAAATTTTAGAAAAAGCCGGTAACAGACTTATTGGTCTAAAATTTGCCATTTCATTTTCATCTCCCTTTTTATGTATTGGAATCACCACAGCTAATTTTAGTGTTTCTGGAAAAATGCCGTATTTAAAAGAATTGTTAATTATATGGGTGAGTGGTGCGACTATACAGTTTATGCACTTTTTTATTAATGATGCGGATATTTCATCGTGCCCTGAGCTGTTTTTATTTTTTAATGATTTTACAATATGTATTATTTCAGTTTCAGAGACGATTTTGAAAGTAAACTTATTTTGATTCATGGTGATGTTATTCTTAAAGGGAATTTTAGGTAGATTTTTGGATAATTCAACTGCTGCGTCAATAAAAAAATCGTTCAATTTATTGGACATGTCTTGTGCATTTTCACCAATATTTACAGATGTATCATTCGACTTTTTTAAGTTTCCAGACACATTTTCAACGACACTCCAGGTAACCTTCGATATATTATCTGAATTTATTATTTTATTATTAAAGTATTGCTTTCTGGCTTCTGTTAGCAATGATTCCAACTTGCGTTTTTCTTTGTTGTACAGATCCTTGTACTGATTATTATATCGTACCACAACAGATAAAGTGCTTAGATGCTTCCTACAGTTTATTATTTCAGCATTATTTAAAAATATATTTTCATCATTACTATGGGCCCGTACTTTTTTTAAAGGAAAGGAATTATAATATATACTACTGAAAGTGGACATAAAACTATCCCACTGGTGATTTACATCTTTTTCTTCAATATTAATGATATTGGACCAATTTTCAAATTTTAATGAATTTATAAAAGACGTAATGTTTGTATCATTGAAACACCGTACATGTTTGAAGTCTAAATTTGATTTTTCTCGCATTTTTAGAACAAGTTTTGTTGCCATGTGATCTGATATATGTGATTTTATTACCTTAGCCTCGTAATCATGCTGGTAAATATTAGTTAAAATATTGTCAATACACGTCTTCGACCTATCGGTTATTCTAGTGAAATCATGTATTGTAGCCTTTACATTATATGATTCCAGAAGGGATACAAAAATATTTGTGTTTTTATTACTCGTATTTTGGATATCAATATTAAAATCCCCAGCGATGATAAAGTTTTCATTTTTTATAAATAACAATTCTAATAACTCATGCAACTTCCTGAAAAAAATGTCTACCTTAGTTTGACTTTGATCAGGTGTTGTATAGATGGCCACCACCACGCACTTAAAGTTTTTCCGATTTATTTCAATGGCGGCACATTCAAATGTGGAAGTCTCACTTAGAACATTAATATCCGCTCTAGCTTTCGCACGCATTCGCTCCTCAGAGTATACTGCAACGCCTCCGTGACAACCCGGATCTCTGCAGAACATTGACACTAATTTATAACCTTTTAACTTGAATGCACCTAATTGTTCACTAGATTTCCAATGTTCGCTCACCGTTATCACGCTGGCCTTATTGTCATTTAATGAAGTTAGTTAGCCTTTCGACGCAATTTCCTATTGATTGTAGATTTTGATTAATGATTATGAGGTCATTTGAGACACTCTTCGCACTATGTTTCTTTTCCCCTTCCTTTCTTAACTTTTCTTGATCTTCTCTAGAAGTTTGGGTAAAAAACGATTAATGACAACAAACTCTGGCCATGTTTTCGGGTTTCTAAACTGTTGATCATTTTTAATAGATACCGATACTTTAAACGAAGAATACTGCTCAGGATATCTTGAGTTCATCTTTTCACAGGTAACATCAACGATGTTCTTAGACAATAAATGTTGTACTACGTCTTTTTCAACAAAATTAGGAGGTAATCTATAGACGTGGTAATCTATATATTTAGCTACTCCCTTAAAAGTTGAGTCATCTGCATCTTTTCCATAGATTGTACGCACGATATTTCTCCTTCTTCTTTTCGGATATTCCCACTTTTCTTCGTCTAGTGTATGGACACCTTTAGACAAATTCTGTAAACCCTCATTTTGTATTTGTATTGTTTGATCTCTTTCTATCACGTTCTTTTCCATATCAATCGTTTTTTCACGTTCAGTCGTTTTTCTTCCGATATCAGACTCCTGTTTTTTATTAGTAACAAATTTCGGTTTATTATTTAAACCTTTATTATTATTTATATTTTAAAAATACAGCTCTTGAAGAAAATATTTCGGTCGAAGAAGAAGAATATTTTCAAATTCTAGAAAAACAAAGAAACTCAGCTCCCGGTTACGACAACATCCCTTGGTTGGTAATAAAAAAACTTGATTATAACATACATTTATATATACTGAAAATTTATAACCACTGTATCGCTCATCAATACTTCCCTAAAATATGGAAAAAAGGCATGGTAATAGTCATTCCGAAACCAAACACAGATCATTCAAGAGCAAACAACTATAGGCCAATTACTTTGCTTCCTGTATTAGGCAAACTTCTTGAGAAACTCCTTAAAAATAAAATTCAGGCTTTAATGACAGACAAAATTCCGAGACATCAGTTTGGTTTTAAACAAAAATGCTCCACGTTACACCCACTCACCATTTTAACATCAAATACGCAGTCAGCTAAACTAAATAATTATAAAACAGCTGCTTTATTCCTGGACTTCAAAAAGGCGTTTGATAGTGTATGGCATAAAGGATTATTATGGAAACTGAAAAGACTCGACTTACCAGACAAAATTATTTACATGGTGAAAAGTTTCCTTGAGAACAGAAACTTAACAGTGAAAATAAACGATACCGTGTCTCAAGAATTTACAGCTGAACAAGGAGTCCCGCAAGGTTCCTCACTATCTCCACTCTTATATAACATTTATTGTTCCGACATATTTAATAATCAACCTGAACAACTGTCATACATTTTACAATATGCAGACGATACAGCCTTGATCTCACATGAACGTTCCATTGCAAAGGCAAGGGACAATCTTCAAATATTACTGAATAATACTCTAGCATGGACAAGCAAATGGAGACTGCAAATCAATCCGCTGAAATCACAATTCATTTTATTCAATCACGCAATATCTAATAATTCTCCCTCTATCGAAATAAGTGATCACCAAATTCATCCAGTAACCAATGTCAAGTATTTGGGGGTTTATTTAGACAATAAATTAAACTTCAACATGCATTCTAAAATGGTAAAAAAAAAAATGCATATCCAGAGCGAAACATTTCAGAGTATTAACATTCAAAAATAAGGGGATAAAAACGACAGCAGCTGCCAAAATATACAAAACAATTTGTAGACCTATTTTAGAATATGGACATACATTATACATGAACAACAGAAATCCAGCTAAAAAAAATTTAAGGACAGCTGAAACGACTGCACTAAGGAAAATTACAAAGATTCGACACCCACACAATCCTTTACACAACCCTCCTAAAGAAAGTATTAGATATGTTCATTGAATTCGACATAAAAAACTACATTAATAAACCTACACGAATTACAAAAAGTATCGATGTAAATTTTTCAAACATATCTATTAACTCGGTTTATGTTATGGATACACACATATCGGATCATACATTTCAAGTTTGTAAATTTATAGTACCAACAATTATCAACAAACAGGAGAAAGTATTATACAGACGTGATTATTCAGATGCCAACTTAATGTCATTTCGGAACTTGCTGTTAAATGAGACATGGGTCAATACATATAAGTGCTATAATGATGCAAATAAAGCATTCGATACATTCTATACAACTTTTAAATTTCACTATTTCAATGCTTTTCCCATTAGGAAATTTACCATTAACAAAAATATAAAGCCATGGATTAACCATGAGATCAAAAAAATGCATCATACACTCTGTGAAATGTCAAAGCTAGCTAGATCTACAAACAATGAAATAATAAAAAATAGGTACAAACAACTAAAAATATCATATAAGGAATTAGTTAAAAAACGCAAGGTAGAATACAATAATAATAGAATCAAAAATGCAAGTAATGTGAGCAGAGAAAGCTGGAGAATTATAAATGAAACAAAGAACTTAGTTGTTAATAATTCAATACATGAACTCACGATAAATAATAAAAATATTTCGGACAATAACATATTGTGTAATCACTTTAATGATGTTTTTTTTAGATATGAAAATAACAAAACCTGACTTTGATAAGCTCAAATTTTCACCATTCTTAACTTCTACATTTTTTTTATATCCAGCTACTCCTAAGGAGGTAAATGATATAATTAAAAAAGTTACTCACAAGCCTGCTGCGGGAATCGATGAAATTAATGGAAAAACGTTAAAAGCAGTAAGTGATATAATTTGTACTCCATTATCACATGTTATAAACATTTCATATTGTACAGGAGTGTACCCCAACTCATTGAAAGAATCAAAATCTATACCAATTTACAAGCATAAAGGATCTAGATACGATGCTAGTAATTACAGGAATGTGAGTTTGCAATCACAATTTGCAAAAGTAATTGATTATAGCTATAATGCGAGGTTAACGGAATTCATGGAACAGAAGAAGCTGATACCCAACTGCCAACATGGGTTCAGACAAAATAAATCCACTGAAACAGCTGTAAAAGAACTGTGTAATAATATATATACTTATCTTAATAACAAACAGTTCCCGATCGCTCTTTATTTTGATTTAAGTAGAGCATTCGATACTGTTGATCATGACCTACTTTTAGAAAAACTATATCGTAATGGTGTTCGAGGTGTCACCTATGATTGGGCATCCTCTTATTTAAAAAATAGGACTCAGACTGTAGTTATAAACAATGTCAGATCACGCCCGGCGCTAGTTACAACAGGTGTACCACAAGGGTCAGTCCTGGCACCTTTATTTTTTCTAATATTTATGAGTGATATTGAGTTATCATGCGCATCTGCAGATACCATGATTCTCTACGCTGATGATACGAATCAAATCGTATCAAAAAAAGATCTTGCTAGCTCGGTAGATAATGCTAACTTATGTACCAACAAATTATACCACTGGTGCATTAACAATGGATTGTTACTTAATGGTGACAAAACATTTTATATGATGTTTCAACAAAAAAATGTAAGCTACAATTTCAGTCCATTGATAAAAATCAACCATAAATCAATCAAACAAGTTGATGATATAAAATTCTTAGGTGTAACCATTGATCACAAACTAACGTGGGAAAAGCATAGCGATAGTCTCATTTCCAAACTAAGTAGCATCTGCTTTGTTATCAGACAGTTAAAACAAACAGTTTCTACAGATGTTTTAAAAATCGCCTACTATGGTCTTGTACATTCAATACTTAAATATGGCCTAATATTTTGGGGAAATTCAGCTCACATGCATAAAGTATTTGTAATCCAGAAAAAGATAATAAGATGTATGGCGGGAGCAAGTCCACTAGAATCATGTAAACAAATATTTATCAACTTAGCTATCTTAACACTGCCATGTCTCTACATATATCTGGTCACTTTAGACATAAAAAGACATCGATCAGACTACATAAGAAATAATGATATACACAATTACCACACCCGCATTAGAAATGATTTACGACTACCATTTTCACGATTAACGGTCAGCAAGAATGCACCAGCATACCAAGGGATCATCTGTTATAATCACGCTGTAAGAGTACTTGGTCCTATAGAGAGCTACAGAACGTTCAAAGAAGTATTATGTCAACATTTGAAAGATAATGCATTTTATTCCATAGAGGAATTTTT
The DNA here is from genome assembly GCA_963583905.1 of Stenurella melanura. NCBI lineage: Eukaryota > Metazoa > Arthropoda > Insecta > Coleoptera > Cerambycidae > Stenurella > Stenurella melanura. The sequence goes on from OY757309.1 coordinate 205,552,631, forward strand.
AAATAGTTAGTTTTAATATTTATGTATTAGAATAGGTATTACTCAATAATAATTATTATCTTTTTATTCTTCATCTTAACATTTTAATGTAAATTTGATTCTAATTTCTTTTAGAGCATCACTTTTGTGATTTATAATATTGTATGGATGTGTCATAGTGTGAATGTAATGTTGTATGTATGTCTGTATATGTGTCCCTGGACTAGTCTGATAAGTTTTATACCTGTAATGTGTTAAACTTAAATTGATGAATAAAATTCTATTCTATTCTATTCTATTCTATTCTCCTAATGTACTTTTGTATGAATTGGTGCAAATACTGCCTATCGAGGAGAGAATACAACTTCTCAACGAAAAATTTGCACAGAGAAACTACAATATCGAAGTAATGCAACCTCTAATAATCGCTCGAAACAACAATACACCCAGATTCGCATATCCGGAAAGACCAATTTTTGACCAGATGATGTTGATGTCGCAGGAGTACTGAAGCACTGCGTCTCACAACTCTCACATTGGATTTTTTTTTTTTTTTACAATTTATCTATGTAATCAACCTTTTGTTTCCCACCATATTTTTTATACAAAATGTTAAATTTAATATTATTATCTCCTTGGCTGAAGGACTTAGGTCGATGGCCTTTTGATTGTATTATATTACATTGTATACTAATGCAATCAATAAATAACTTTTATTATTATTATTATTATTATTATTTATTACAGGTGATTTAACATTATTTGTTAACAAGTGTATCATTTCTATATTACTCTCTCTTAACATTACTACTTCATTCTTAAGCTCAGCTATTTCTCGTTTCAACTCGTCTGTTTCATTTTGCACAATTTGCTTAATTATTATAGCACACAGACGAAGAAAAGGCTAACATATTTTCTCAGAATTTTGCAGTACATTATACAGCTGACACACACCCTGACTTTGAACAAGTAAATTTTAATATGGTAAATGACTGGTACCGCACCTATTTTCAAGACCAATACATGACCGAGGAAATTAATGTAGACGAAGAACTATATTTTCAAATTTTAACAGCCCAAAAAAACTCAGCACCTGGCAATGACAACATACCCTGGAAAGTAGTAAAACAATTAGATTACGAGACACATTTATTTATTATCAAAATATTTAAATTCTGTTTGACATATGCTTATTTCCCGGATGAATGGAAGGAAGGGTACATCATTGTAATTCCCAAACCAAATAGTGATCACACCAAAACTAGCAACTACAGACCAATAACATTGTTACCTGTTTTAGGAAAACTAATGGAAAAAATCATAAAACACAATATTTTGCAGATAGTAGAGGAAAAAATTCCACCACACCAATTTGGTTTCAAAGCAAAATGTTCTACGATTCTTCCCATTACAGCGCTAGTCTCCAATGCACAATCTGCTAAACTAAGTAATCTTAAAACAGCAGCTCTATTTCTTGATATCAAAAAAGCGTTTGATAGTATATGGCACATAGGACTGTTATATAAATTAAAGAAGCTGGATGTACCTGATTACCTCATTCATCTCATTAAAAATTTTCTAAATTCTAGAACATTAAGGATTAAGATAAATAATGCAGTATCAGAAGAATTTACCGCAGATCAAGGAGTACCTCAAGGATCTCCACTATCTCCCTTACTATTTAATATCTACTGTTACGATATATTCACTCCTACAGAACAACTTACCAATGCAGCATATATGCTGCAATATGCTGACGATGCCGCCTTAGTGGCACATGATAAAACGGCAGAAAAAACAGTAAATAAATTACAAATACTTTGTGACGACACTCAACTATGGTTCAACAAATGGCGCTTACAAGCCAACCCGGCTAAATCGCACTTGATGATTTTTAATCACACACCTTCAAACTCCTCTCCATCAGTGACTATCTCTAATAGTATAATCCGTCCAGTAACAAATGCAAAATATCTCGGCATGAACTTGGATAATAAACTAAATATGAATCTCCACACAAAAATAATAAAACGGAAAATAATATCCAGAGCGAAACACTTCAGGGCACTAACATACAAAAATAAAGGCATCGATATCCCCACTGCTTCCAAAATCTACAAAACAATTTGCAGACCAATCATAGAATATGGACACACCCTTTACCTAAATTGTAGAAATCCTGCCTTAAAAAACATACAAGTTGCCGAAACATCTTCCCTTAGAATTATCACAAAAATTCGCCATCCCGCAAATCCGCTACATCACCCATCAAATGATTTGCTCTACAACAAAACCAAAATTCTGCCAATCATCCAAAGAATACCGACACTTTCTGCCAAATTTGCCAAACAAACACACAACATGGAACACCTAGAACCACTTTTAATAGAAAGAACAGAAGCGAGGCCCAAATGCAAATACCCTACAAGGACACTCCAAGAAATTCTCTTGTCCCTGGCACTGGAAAACTGAACATGTCATGAAGCAAATCCAGAATATAATTTGTTTTTTTTTTTTTTTTTTTTTTTTTTACACAATAAGTACCTAAATTATTACCTTATTATTATTATTATTACTTATTAAAATGTATATAGTAACTTTTTGTAATACTGGCTGAAGGACTTCGGTCGATGGCCATTTGGTTTATCCAATAAAATACTTGTATTATTATTATTATTATTATTATTATAGCAAAATCTGGACTTTTCATAAAATTTATTACAGCCTCCGTTTGCGTAGCCCTTGTCTCTGGGGGCATTATGATTTTGCAGCATAACACTATAGCAGTCACTAATTTTTAAAAGAATTGGACACTACAAACTAAAACACACGTTCCGCCCGCAGCGCGACTCTACTCTACAGATAAATGTTTTCTTAAAACATGTAAATAGCTACACACACGAGTGTAATACAAAAAAGAAAATAGAATTTCATAGGACGAGTTTTATCTAGATTTGGCTTTTTTGTTGATATGTATCTTCCATAGAGTGTACTAAATAACGTTTATTTTTATACATTTTCTAAATAAATATTGCGTGGGGCAACATGTTCCAAATGAAAGCAGCTTCGTAAAAAAATTCTTAGCGAATTATATGAAGAAAAACTCCAGTTTTTCTTCATATAATCCAAGGTATTCGGAGTGATCTTCAAAATGGCTGGTTTTGGGTTACAATAGACGAAACGGCAGATTTTTTGGGAAATAAAGTTGGCAATTTATTAGATACAAAATTACATGTTGATGGTCCTGACAAGTGCAATTTAATACCTTCCAAGGTTTTAGAAACAGTTAATGGCGAGTCAGTGTTTAATTTTTTTGAAAACACTTTAAAATGGCTTTGGCAAGACTTGCCTGAACAAAATTTAAAGAAAGTTGTTTATACTAGCGATTCAGTGTCGAATATGTTAAGTACCGAAAAGAAAATTAAAAAGAAATACCCACAAGTGTTACATGTTACTTGTTTAGCGCATGCGTTACATCACTTATGCGAAACAGAACGAGATTGTTCCACAAATGTTGACAAACTTATTGCTAATATAAAGACAATTTTTCTTAAAGCTCCTAGTAGGATAAAACATTTCCAAGAAAAATGTCCTAATTTGCAGCTTCTTCCAAAGCCAGTGATCACATGTTTGGAACTTGGATAAACGTGGCATTGTAACTCTCACATTTTGAAACACATTATAAGTCAATTTGTAGATTTCAATTTTGTGTGCCAATGCGATAAAGCGCGCGATTACTATACTCTTCGCAAATACAAAACGAAGAGTATATTGCATTCGATCGGTACATTTCTAAAACCGGTAAAATTGCCTGTAGAGAAAAAAATTTCATATCACTGTGTTGGTGATCGAATTCTGAACAACTTTCAAAACGTCCGTCCGTCCGTTATAAACAAAAAATGTTTTTGAACATGATTTCTTTTATGATTTGTAATTAAACTAAAAATGTCTAAAACTAATATTATTTACAAAAAAAACTGCGAAGAGTATCCTATATATTGTGCAACAATTATATAAAGAGTGCAGTAAATCAGCAAAGCGTATCACGGTTAGCTTGTTCTATTTATTATTTTTATTTTATGTATAACTTTTTTCTAAGTGGATTTAGGTATAGGCATCGGTTCACAAAAAAGAAAGCTGACGTAATTCCCGTCAAAATGGTGACCGATAAGAGTATTTTTGATAAAAATTGGCTGAGATGCAGCCGTTCAAAGTTACTTACTTTTTACGATTTTACCACTTTTTACCTTTATGCCATGTTATTTTTAATTTTTACACACAAAAATGATTTTTATTCTATACAAAAAATTATTTTTGGTTTATCAATGACAATGGTAAAGGTATTTATTTAAAATTTTGATGTTCATATGATCTTAGACATAAAAAAATTTAATATGGAAAAGAATGATAAAATTCATGAAATTTATCAATAAAAATATTTTGGAAAAACATTTGGAAGTATTTTTTAAATAATAATACAAGTCTTGAAGATATTAGTTTCACATCTGAACACATCGTAATTTCTCTGTATGGCTTTAAGACTAACAGTTAAGTAGCTGTCGCTTACAAGTTTTTCAAAGATTTATCAAAGAGCCAAACATTTTCTTTAGCCCATTTGCCACCAACTTCTGATGTTCTGATGCCACTAAACAACAGCTAAGGATGTATGTACCATCAAATTCAACAGTGGAAAGGAAATGTTTTAAATCCTTTTGAGTAGGGTTGGAAAAAATCTAAGAATGGATTAATGCCAATTAGCACAACTAAACCTTCGGCGCCGCAGACTTTACTGGAGCCAATAGCTTGTGGGTGCTTAAAAGGCCACGGAAATTGCGGCTGTAGAAAATTAGGAAATAGCTGCCCCATGTTCTACAAGGAAATGTACGGGCTTAAATTGTGAAAACACTAATGTTCCAGAAGTTACGGAAGATGTCCAAAACGATGTTGATGTAGATACTGATATTCGATTCGAGAACACTATGGGATAAATATAGTAGATACGTAATTTTCAGAAAAAAGTATCTGTAAAACAGCCATAAATTAGTACATTAATTTTTTTTTGTCTAAGGTCATATGAATATCAAAATTTTAAACAAATACCTTTGTCATTGTCATTGATAACCGAAAATAATTTTTGTAAAGAATAAAAATAATTTCTGCGTGTAAAAATTAAAAATAATATGGTATAAAGGTAAAAAGTGGTAGAATCATCAAAAAGTAGGTAACTTTGAACGACTGCATCTCAGCCAATTTATATCAAAAATACTTTTATTGGTCACCATTTTGACAGGAATAACGTCAGCATTCTTTTTGTGAACCGATGCCTATACCTAAATTCACTCGGAGAAAAAACAAAAAAATTGAAATTGTGCTGCTTTTTGTAAACAATTTTTTTTGACTTATTTTGTTGAAAAAAATTTTTTTTTACTTTAAAAAGTGCCATGTTGATAGGAAATTTGATTCTCTACAAAATATCGTATTATTTGTATTTACTAAAAATGCATAGTTTCTGAGTTATAGTTAAAAATCTTAAAAGTGGACTAATTCACTGCGTTCTCAAAAATCCAAGCCTAAATTTAATAGCACGTCACATTTATCATTGCTCGGGTACAGTTGAACATATGAAACAATAAAATACCTTTAACGAATTAGTTCCCTTGTTTGCCCTGTTTTTTTCGACATAGTCAATAAGCCTAATTATTAATGCAGCCTATCTGTACAATTATTTTTTTAGTTTGCAGGGAGTAAAAAAACCTTATGTCCCAGAGGAGGGCGAATTAAGCGACGAATCAAGCGTCAAATCAAGCACCAGATCAAGTGACAACTCAAGCGACAAATCAAGTGATAAATCAAGTGATAAAACTCTCTCCGACAATGAGAATGTAAGTATTGTTTGAAATTTTTTACAAATAAGCTTAAGGCACTTAGACACGGTGCGAGTAAACGTGGGAATGACGTGCGCATATTACATGCACTGTGTAGAAGAGATTTACTGGATTTCCCCACCACAACCACTGTTTCACTTGACGATGAAACATTTTGGTAAGGTGTGAAAAACACTACCGCCTAAAACTGTATAGTGTAGAAGGTCTGCTACTGTAATGACTCGAGCAAATGACTTTTGTAGCATGCTTACTGGACTTGTAAGTTAACTCGCACTGTGTCTAAGAGCCTTTATTCATAGGAAATATGCATTTTTACGCCATTTGATAGCAGCGCTAGACTGTTCTTAATAAATTACTCTGTAATGAAATACTACTTATTAGTATATACATTTTTTACTTGTTATATTCATTTCTGACGTGTCCTATACTTGTATTTCAGCAGGTCTAAAGGAAATAAAGTGTTATTATTATTATTATTAAATTACAAATTTTTGGAAACGTAATGGTAACGTCATAACTTTCTGTAATTTTCTGTAATGGTAAGGAGTAATTTATGTTTCCATACAAACGCAGTTGAAAATTATAAATTACTTTTTTCTAGTAAATAAATACCATATACATTGACGGACACATAATTACATTACTGTAAAAGTAATTTCGCTGCTATATTAGGGTAATTTCATTACAAAAGTAATGTAAACTCTGAAGTAATGCAATTACTTTAATACACCAAGCGCCAGAGACAAAAACGACTGAGGTAGAAAGTTGCTGTTTTTTTAATCGCTAGAATTTTATGATTCTGAATAGGTACCTAGACTGACGAAATAAAAGCCAAGAGAATTTTGAAAAAGACGGGTATTTTCACGATAACTTATTTTTTTCAAAACAGAAAAACGTTTCAGATAAAAAAATAAAGTTATCTATCATTCTGTTTAAACCTGGTGTCAAAATAATGAAATTTAACCTCAAAATATAAGAAAAATAAAGAAACTAAAAGCTTTTTTGGGGAAAAAAGCAATTTATGAGAAATTTTAGTCGTCAGCTAGAGATAAAACTATTCTGAAGAAGGTAATGTGGACTTATTTTGAAAATATTATCTTTTGTGCGACTTAACCTCAAGAGAGTGAAAATTGGGACAATCGAGACTGGGCACCAGCAGACGTTCTTCGGCTCCAAGTGCTCTACTTTCAAGATCTGTAGAGGAAATGATTTAAAAAAATTCTTAACCTTTTTTCGTTCGAAAATTTAAAAATGTTTAAAATGGCTCAAAAATTCAAAATATTTTCAAAATTCTGTTTTTTCTATAGTCTATTAAATTTCACTAAACTAATGTTTTAAGCTTTGGTTTTTAAAACCCGACCAGTAAAACCCGAGAAGAAATCAATATTTAATAATAATAACATTTTCAGCAAACCCTAAGCTCAGGTCGACAGGATTCAACATCGGATCCTGGAAGCTCTTCCACAGAACATGAAAGAACTACTACACGAACATCGTCATCATCTGCTGAAAGTGTGATATCCACTACTAATGGTTCAATTGAAAATGTAAGAAAGTAAAACAAATTTATTTATTTATTTAATTTAATTATACACATGTCCACACCGCTTTCACATTACCATACATGCGTAGTTACTATGAACTGCAGATTAAATACAAAAAAAATAGATCGTTGATTACTCAAAAAGTAATAAACCAATCTTGTTGAAATTTTTTGTACATTATCGGACAACATAGACACCATTTTTAATCCTTAGCCCTCTATGTGCAGTTTTCGAGTAAAGAAATAGTGAAAATAAGGTGTTTTGAACTATCTGGAAGCCATTTGCAAGTTAACAATTGCACCTAGCAACCTCTATCGGTGCTTATTTTTTAGAGAATTTCATAACGAACAATTTTCTTAATGCATATGTTATACTAAAAGTTAGAAGGAATCACCCTCTAACTAGAACGTCATACCCCAGGAACAGATAAGCAGAGCTGTACTTTGAATTTACCTATAAAAATCACGAAGAACGGGCAATGTGTAAGATATTTCTATCTTGATACAAAGCAGAATAAGATTTTTTAATTTACCAGAAACATCATTAAATTTCTGCCGATAATTTTTAAATCTCTAGTATTATTTTGTTCATTCTGATAGTCAAAAATTTGAACTGCAGCTCTGTAGGATCTCGTTCCCAGGTAATAATGCCGACTTTGATATTCTTTTATGGTCTTTTTTGTGCGTTAAATATGTGTGGTGAACTATACATGTAGCTATTGTTATGCGTTATGCCCAAGGGCTGGTGGCTCATGAGTAATAGCCGAAATTAAGTAGCAATAGTTAGTCAACTGTAACTGGATTCATCAAAGCCTATACTGTGCACCATCTCTGAGACACTGGTAGTACGTTTTCTAGAAACTTATAGAAGAGGATCGAGATTTCTACATGGTTCTGGACTTTGCTGGGTGGTTCTAGATGGCTTTTGTGGGATATATAAGCTAATGTAAACATGCGGAAAAGAAAGTCTTTAAATTAATTAAAGGTTAGAAAATCAGAAGTGGTACAAAGTGAACAGTAGAGTGAAAATATTAAGTAATAAATACTGTGAATGGTTATTTTAGACAGTAAACATGTATTTTAGTTAATAAAAGTATTGTGGAGTTTTCAATAAGTTTTCAATAAAGTGTGTTAGTCACAGCCCCTTAGACTTCTTTTTATGGGTTGTTTTAAAAAATTGGTCTAAGGAAAGAAACATCAAACTGAACAAGTGTTGTAGCAAAAAACAAGCTAACCATTATACTCTTCGCCGATTTACTACACTTTTTATGTAATTGTTGCACATTCTATAGGATATTCTTCACAGTTTTTTTGTAAATAATATTAATTTTAGACATTTTTAGTTTAATTACAAAACAAACAAAAATTATGTAAACAAATTTTTTTTATGACTTAAAAAAAACTTTATTTATCGATCGATGATGCTCAAAAACAATCTAGCTAACACTAACTTACCAAATTTCAATATAATTGGACTTTTCGTTCTTAAGTTATCGTGCTTACAAGAAACGTGACAGACAGACGGACAGACACACGGACGGACGGACATTTTGAAAGTTGTTCAGAATTCGATCACCAACACAGTTATATGAACATTTTTTCTCTACGAGCAATATTACCAGTTTTAGAAATGTGCCGATTGAATGCAATATACTCTTCGTTTTTTACTTGTGAAGAGTATAATAAGAGAAGCGACCAATGTTATTGGTAATAATGAATAGGCGTTTCGACTAATCAAATGAAATTTTATACAAAGATACTGTTGTGTTAAGGCCCTTGTTTCTTGTAGCATTTAAAAAGTAATAAAAATTAATCTTACTCATTTCATTTTATTCCTGACAAACCCACTATCTTAACTCTCGACATTTTGTAAAATGCATTTTTTAATAAACAAGACTGGTAAGAGAATTTGTATAAAAAATAATCTGTGTTGAATTATTCTATTGTTACAGCATGTCAGAATCTGCATTAAATAAACAACTTTATCTAATAGTTCGTAAATTTTCTATAAAATGTTTTTTCTTTATCGGAGTCTGATTAAAAATTTACTAATTTTCTTCGTGAAAAAATGTTTTTGTTTTTATTTCAAGATATAATAGAGTTTGTGAAAATGTTCTATGGGAAATGTATACCCAATTAAAGACTATCTAAAATGAACAACGGAAGAACTCATATTATTTTTTGAAACATTTTTTTAAATGGCGCAGTACGTGATTTCAGGGAAAAGTGTAAACATTAAAACAACATTGAAAGCATAAACTATTGGATAACCACATATCGTCGCTCTGGAAGAAAAGTGACAACACAAAAACATGGTTCTGCAGACAAGAGAATTTAAAATAGTTAACATTTTAAAAGATTTGCTCAATAAGCTGTAATAAGAGATATAACTATTAGTTTTTTTTTTATATCACTGCTATTAGAGCAAATCTATTGATTTAATGTAGTGCATTCAGTTCAAACACACGACTCGACTAAACTTTTGACGTTATTCAAAAATGACAACACTGTATTCGTGATGGGGGAATGACGCGCGTAAGTGGCGAATTTGAGGCATTTTATTTATGACCTTTTCATAGTATTTGTGAACTTTTTGTGCAAGAAAGCCAAAACATACAAATTTTGAATTATGTCACTTTTTTTCTGGAGCGACGATATGTAGTTATTTTGACTGGAGTAGACCTCCCTATCACACCTCATTATTTAATCATCCATTTATAGAAGACCCTTTGTGTATAAAATTTAACTAAACACTCTTTTATAGATTAATGTATTCTCTTTTCAGGCACCTCAACATTCTGATATAGTGTTGGCATCGTCATCATGTCCTTTATATTCAACCAACCCGAGTGCACCGCTATGGCCAGTACAGCCTGTACAATATCCTGGAAATGTATATTCTGCTGTGCACCCATACGCCATCCAAAATGTAATCTTTTATTATTAACTAATAGAAATGAAACTTAAGAAGAATGGTTAGAATTTTGCATGCGTGCTTGGCCGACTGTAAATACCTATTTTGTTAGCATGGCACACTTGGTTTTTATGTGATGCCGCTGAGGTTAAATACACAACCAATATATTTTTATATTTATTGTTTAAATAGATATTCTCAATTGGCAATGCTCATACTTTTCGCTTGTTTCGTAGACTAATTAAGTAAAGCTTAATAATACTTTAAAGTAAAACTGACATATTGTCACGAGTTTCCACTCCTTAGGAAACCTCCCTTAAAACCCGTGGGTTCGAAATTATAACGAGATAAACACTAACACACTATTTAATGAATAACTTAACCTCACAATACGTTTATTATTACAACACACATTTACTGACTGAAGTAACCTTTAAAAATGTTTATTACTTGATATTTTCACTCTACCGTGTCAGATCGGATTTATCTGAACTCTTCCGGCGAAAATTCTCGACAGGAAAAATGAATATCTGCAGATTGAAAAACTCACAAGGCATAATCACAAGCGATAGAGGGCAAATTGTCGAACAGTTTTATAGTGAATTTTATAGAAATGCCGAAGAAAATGCCGCGAACCATCCCAAACCAAAGGTTTTAAATCATGGTTCCGAAGAGATACCCGACATAACAATTACAGAAATAAGAAGGGCACTTTTACATTTGAGGAACAATAAGTCACCTTATGACAATGGAATTGCGATTGAGGGAATAATATTGAGAGGAGAAAAACTCCTGCGAGCAGTCTAGCTATTAGTTTTCTACAAATGCCTTGCAGAACGGATAATACCATGTTAGTGAAACAAAGCAGTAATCATTATAATGTACGAAAAAGAAGCTATTTCAAACCTTACAAACTATGCATAAGATCACAAAAATCATAGCAAATAGACTATCAGCAAAATTGAATTTCTACGAACCACGTGAGTGGGCGGTGTTTAGGTCAGGCTTCAGTGTAAATGACCATCTGCAAGTTATTAAAAGCCTTATAGAAAAATGTGTTGAGTGTAACAGGCCCCTCATCCTGATATTCGTGGATTATGAGAAAGCGTCCAATATGGTAAATCAACAAAAAATGTTAGAAGCCTTATCTTAAAGTCGAATAGACCGTCTTTACACCACAGTTATTAAGAACATCTATAGCAGTGCTATGGTATGTGTGACGCTACATGAAGATACCAACTAATTCGACATTCAACGAGGAGTCCACCAAGGCAGTATCATCTCACCAAAACTATTTACCACATTCTTGGAATACGTGTGCAAACGCCCAAACATCGAGAAGATAGGTGTAAATATAAATGGCGAGAAACTCAGTTATCTTAGATTCGCCGATGATATAGTCATAATAGCGGATAACGTTGACCATGCCAAAGAAATGTGTGAAAGGCTTTATTATGCCTCCCCACAAGTGGCTCTGAAAATGACTAATTCAAGAACTCAAGTGAGAAGGATCAAATTTTTGGAAGATTGTATATATATAAAAAAATTATAAATAACGAGTATTCGCCTGTACCTTTTTCTCCTTAAGTTCCTCGTTTAGGTGTAGATGGGTTGTAGAGACGTCCCCTTTTGAATGAAAATGATGCGGTTGGTAGAAAAATACTGCGGTGGCAAAAATTATTCTTCTTGTGCACAATACGGGTTTAATACCGCGACCATACACCATGATTACTCGATTCGCAATGTTCATCGTGCGCAGGATAGGCGAACACAAGGAGGCGTAAACAAGGTTAAAAAAAAAAAAAAAAAATAATTATAAAAAGTTGTACCTTCAACCCCCAAAATTTCCTTTTAAAAATACAGAAATATAATAATAATAATAATAAAAGTTCTTTATTGAATATATAAGAGAAAAATTACATATTCAAACGGCTATCGACCGGGGTCCTTCAGCCTGTATTTCCTGCTTTTTTATTGATATTACAATATTCTTTGTAGAGTTTTAAGATGAATACAATTTATTTTGTTGTAAAAAAAAAAACAAAAAACAAACAAACAAGTTTAGATTAGTTTAGAGTTAGCGAAGATATTTTTTCCATCAGTGTCATCTCGGGGTGCTTGAATTTTGATGTGTTGGGGCTTCTTGTCTGGCAGAGAGGTCGCATCAATTGTATGTTGTGTGGTCGATTGGCAAATTTAACTGTTAACATTTGGAGTCTGGTCAGGATTGGTGTTATTCTGGTTTTTTCATATAGTAGATTATTTGGCGGGTTATGGAGGTTGTTGTTTGGGTGCCGAATTTTAGTTATAGTGCGCAGCGAAGCGGTTTCAGCAACTTTTAAGTTGTTTAGGGCCAGTTTTTGGCAGTTGATATATAGATTGTGTCCATATTCAAGTATGGGTCGGCATATTGATGTGTAAATTTTTGTAGCTGTTTTTGTTGATATCCCTTCGTTTTTATATGTGAGTGCTTTGAAGTGTTTTGCTCGGCTTTTTATTCTGGATTTAATAATTGATGTGTGTTGATTAAAATTCAGTTTTTGATCCATGGTAATTCCCAAATATTTGGCCGTGAGAGTTGGCTTTACATTATCATTTGCAATGCTTATTGAAGGGCAGGATGGAGAGGGAGCGTGGTTAAATATAACGAATTGTGATTTGCTGGGATTTAGAAGCAGACGCCATTTGTTGAACCACAATTGTATCTCGTTCATCTTATCCTGCATCTTGGGGATTAATCTCTGTAGTGATTTGTCATGTCCCACCAGAGTTGTGTCATCAGCATATTGTAGTATGTATGTTTTGTCTTCCAATGGATTTTGTGGGGTGGCGATGTCATAGCTGTATAAGTTGTATAATAGAGGTGAAAGTGGTGATCCTTGTGGGACCCCCTGCTCCATGATAAATTCTTCAGAAGTTGCGTTTCCAACCTTTGCATGTAGTGTTCTGTTTTCCAGGTAGTTTCTTAACAGGTGTATCAGATAATCAGGCGTACCTACTTTTTTTAATTTGTATAATAGCCTACAGAAATATATAAACCAAAATAAAAGGAAATTGCACATAAGCTGTATCTTAACACAGTGTTTTGGTATTTATGAAAACTGTGTTAGGGAAATTACTGGGTGTTACATGTACAGTTGAATCTTGATTATTTAGATTAAGATCAATTCAAATCTATTTTACATGTTTTCAAAGCAGAGTACAAAAGTAAATCTTTGTGTGTGGTATCTCCTTAGGGGCCATCCATAGAATACGTCATGCAAAATTTAAATGAGTGATCATTTTTATGATTAATTGTTAGTAACATACAAAATTTACATTTAAACAATCTCATTTATTCATAGAATTTTTATTAATACAAAACAATTGTTTTTCTTTAGAGATTTACTGTCCTCGTCGTAATTTCGTCAAAATTAAAATCTTCTTTGGCCAATATTTCGAAACCCTGTCATTAAAATTTTTTATGACCATGGAGACTTTTAATCAGCATGTGACGAACTCACTGAACTCTACATAATAAATGGAAGACCAATACAAATATATGCGCGTGAACAAAATACGGCCCACATGCGATTGAAGGTCGGCGGCATATGCGTCGCCGCAGTGGAAATCTAATATTAAAAGTATGTTGGTGCTTGAGTCAGAATGCTTCTTGAAGACATTATGCCCCGACGCCATTATTTTTTTATTTGTATCCCATAGCGGGAGGTCTTGGATTAGTGCAGAATTTCAGAGCCGTCATCAAGCAATTCTCTCGTTTTTATCGATTGTTAAGTTAATCAAACAATATGGTCCGGAATTGTATTGTAGATACTGTTTTGCAAGAATCGGGGCAAAGGTTTGTTATATTTTAAGTAAGTACCTTGTTCTTGCATATTCTATAAAATATACTACTATCAAAATATCGGCGACAACTCCGAGTTTTGGAATCTTTTCTTTTAACGTGGGTAATTTTGCCTGAAAATTTTTCGATAGGCTATACTTTCCGAGGTATCTACTTAACTCTACATGATAAATATATAGAATTCAGTGGAAATTTAGGATACAAAATTCTCTAACCTCACCTATTTTCCATAATTTCCATTGCAAATTTTAAAGTTCATTGCTATTTGTGAATCTACCTAAATAATTTTAAACAATCCAACATTATTTGCATTACTGATATTGACTTGATCTATTCAATTTCAAAACAAAATAAAAGAGGTTATGTTTAATATATGCAATTATTTATACCTATACCATGTCCTTGTTGCTTTGTGTTTATACTTATAAGTGACCTTAACTCCCAGTAATTCTTATTGCATTATTAGTATTATTTTCATTACCCAATCTTATTTTTTGTACTTATGTGTATTTTGTATTTATATTATCATCATATATTAATAATTATTTTGTATATTAATATTATTTACGTTACAATTAATTATTTATTATTTCATAATAATAATTACAAAAGCATTTATCATCATAACAGCTTTTTTGTAATCTTGTATTACATGCGGGTAGGGTTGAAAATCTACTAAGCATGTTGAACCCTCATATCTTTTGTGTAATTTTGTAACACAATACATTTTTATTCTATTCTATTCTAAATTATATTTCGATCTCGGAGGTAGAAAATATGACTTCATTTTTTGGTGGACTCTATATTCAACTCTCATCAATATGATCGTGCATTATCAAGAACGTTTACTAGAAATAATTAAATAATTATGTTTTGGGAATGACAACTTTTTTGTTCTTTAATAAAAATTAAGACAAAGGTTAACTATATAAGAAATGTCAACCTATACATGCGTATTTTTGATGATTTCTCAAAAAAAGACATATTAAAAACACTTGCAATAGAAATAGAGCCGGCCCTGGCGTGTTACACAATGCGATTGCGCCGAGACCTCCCGTCGCCATACTTGCGCGAGAATCAATTTTACATACAAATAGGTATAGACATTGGCATTCCATTTATATGGTACAGTTCAGTGGACGAAAATTTGTGGGGTTCTTTATAAAAAAAATATGATCATATTTTTTTGTTCGCACATGCAAAGTCCCCTTTTATGTAAAAAAATCTTCATCAATTTAATATTCTTAACTTTTGCATATTGGAAAGGTAAATTTCATATATAATAATTGGTTGACTTGTTTCCAGATTCCAGACGGCCAGGCAGAATATATACAAGGTTATATTCCTATGGTGGTTGTGCCAAATCCAGTTGTGACTCTGGTAAGTCTTTACATTGACTGACAAAAGTTCAGCTATAGCCTGTAGGAATGTTTGAAACAATAAATATTGTTTACTCTCATGTTTGAGCGAATATCTAATGGTAAAAATTACTTACTCTAGCTGTATACTCGCCAGACTTTTTTGAGTTTTGAGAACCACATATAATATGGGATAATTCATTAGTAGTAATACTTAAATATATGCAATTTAAGAGATTTTTCTACGTAGGAACAAGAAATCAAAAATAATGTATATTTAAACAAAAGTTGTTAAACTTATCAATGTAAATGGCTAACCTTATTCTCACAATGTATTTAGTGATCTCTTGGTAAACTGTGAACCTCACTAGTAAAAAAAACATAAGGCAACAAATGAAACTTAAACATTAAACCTTATTAAGTTAAGTTGGGGCTGTTGAGGTCAGCGCAATGTCGTCCAGTTGAGGAATAAGGGCCTTAGCATATTTGGTTATTACCGAGGTTCAACCAACGTTTTCTAATCATACCAAAGATCTAGTAATCAACTAATGTCTAACAGCCTGTTTCACAATGTCTGGTTAATTTCAAGGTCTTGGTTATCTTGTAGTTAAGTAAATCAGTAGATGAGTTATTGGTAAACCAACAATTTGTGGTTAACTAAATGTAAACAACTTGTCAACTACAATTATATTTTTATTTTGGGAAGTACTTTGTTTTTTCCTCATTTGCTAATAATGGATTCTGATGATTATAATGTGAATGGTAAAGAAGTTAGGAGGCCTAGAATATGTAGATTAGGGCGGGCCGAAAAAATTTTTTTCGGAAAATTAATTTGGTATAGTCATAAAAAGTTGAAGGGTATAAAGACATGTTCGCTAATTTTTTTTTTAAATTTTCGCTTAAATTTTGGCCGCGCCCCATGGGCCTTAAAGGAGTCAAATTTTCAAGATCTTGTATCGTTTTCGTTATAGCGTCAAAAAGTTAGGAATCAATGTATATAGTAACTAAAAAAAATATGAAAGAAATAAAAGAAGTTTTATCCGCGCCCCAGTGCCCCTAAAATATATAAAAGCAGTTCTTCGCTTGAGTAAGTGATAGGCTACCTAATATTATTGTATTAATTGTCTTTATTTAATATAATATACATATTTTATCAATTACTCAACCCAGAACTCACCACGAGGAGATGGCTGCTTACCGAGTTCCACCCACCCCTTCCTCCCTTTTTTGGCTACTTGTACTTATTCTCATCGTAGATCTAACTTACTTATTACTCAGTTTTGCTTTTTTCGGATCTATAGCGTAGTATTGATTTTTGTTTTCAAATGATGGTAGATCACTTCTCTCATCAAATTTTACGCGAATGTACCCGTCTCTTGAGTCATGACCACAAACTTTGCCTGACGCTTCAGTGATGATCTTTATACATCGCTCGACAGCTTGAGTGTGACATGGAAATTGTTTAATGGTGATGGCAGATTTGCTCTGAAGTGCTGTCATTAAATCGTCGGTAGAAATATTCATTGTAAGAGGCGGTTCGGTTACGGTACATTTGTTCCAGTCAATTAAATCGATATAGTCCTTAGCATCCCAGTTGAGAGCAGGTATTATGAATACTCTTACATTTCTTGGATCTCTCGAATTCCTAGCCTTCAAAATGCAACAAATTCCAAGTTCTCTTACATGACTCCGAGAATCTGTGATCATGGCTAACAAAATGTTTTCGGGGTGTCCAAAATAAGCGTTTGTGCTAATAACGTTGTCAATAATCTGCTTTATTTATTCTAGTAAGTCACAAAATAAGAATTTCTTCTTGAGCACGTAAGAATACTTTTCAATTCACAATATCGACCTACGGTCCTGGTAATTAACGTGAAACTGAATAAACACATTATACTTGCATTTTACCACATACGTACGGGTCGAAACTCGTAACTACGATGCAATGGGCGGTTATTACCAGGACCGGGCTAAGTGTGGATGAAGCGTAAAAAATGTTTTTAGGTTGGGGCACGGCTAAATATTAAGATAAAATTATGAGATTTGATTGGTGATTTAGACCCATTATTTAAAAAGTATTTACGACTATACCAGATCCAGAATAATGAGTTTACAAAAATTTTATTTTAAGGCCATTGGGGCGCGGTTAAATTTCATTTCAAACTTTTCATAAAAATACAGGACATTTTTAAAGTTATTTTACAACTTTTTTTTGCTATACCAAATCAAATTTCAAAAAAAATTTTTTTCAATCGTTTTCGGCCCGCCCTAATGTAGATATAGATCTAATAATTTTGAAGAATATGATCAAAGAGATTTCTTTAATCAATTTCGACTTAGTCCAAAAGAACTGCCGAAAATTTATTAGAGGAAAAAGAAGAAATTAATTTAGACTCATAGACTGTAGGAAATAATTTTCTCATATTGAACAAACAGAACTTACTTACAAGTTTTCTAAAATATATTTTTGGACATATGTCAAAATTCTAAAAAAGCTCGTACCAACTACTCAGAACTTAAACGTAACCATTGATTAGATTACTGAACATAAAATAAATGTTGTGAAATGCATATTCGAATTTAGTAATAGTTAACTTTCAGGTTCGGGTTATGTTGATATTATGATTTTATTTTCACCCAGATTTAAAGTCAAATTCTACAGGTTATTCAACCAAAAAGATAGCCAATGATTATGAAACCGACTGTTAAAGTGTTAATAGATGACCAAACTTAGCCCAAAAATTTTGTGACAGTTCCACAATATTGTTCCTATTTAGCGCTACTTATCTCTTTGAGTCATCCTCTGATTGCATTTGGCACTAATGTTAACATTGCAAATAGTGCAAAACAATTGATCGTTGCGTTGTCATTGAGAACATTTTCCAAATACACGACTAGCTACAAACTGTATATTTTAATTTAATATTTTAAAGAAGTTTTGTTTTTCTTTTGCAAATTTTGAATGCTTAATAATATATGCATTTTTTTATAGCCTGGACCATACAACGAAGCTGCAGAAATACATCAATGTGTAAGTCATTACTTTAATTTTAATCATCCTTCAAGCCGATGGATTTACACTTGCACAAACGAATTTGTAGTAAGTATATTAACGTGATGGAGCTAGTAGATTTTAAAAATTATTTTAGAACATTCCAGAAATATATATTTTATAGACCAGGCAAAAGGGGATTTTCGAAAAAAAATGCCAACCGGGGTTTTTCAGCGGGAATATGTTCCTCTCGGTATGAATAACTATTGTACCTAAAATCTAACACCTGAAAATTAGGGCATCCATGTTTAATTAACAAGTCTTCTGCCTGTATAAATTTATCTTTATGTTTTACGAAAATACGTGCAAATAAGAAGTTGTAGATGTTAAAAATATCTACAAAATGAGCCCAACCGCATTAAAATCGGTTTATTAGTTTTATAACAAAATGCAAAAAACTGCTAAAAAATGCCGTTTCTTAATTTGTAACTTTTAAAATAATGAACGTAGACGAAACAAGATTTGACAGATTATAGGTTTTGCTGTGTAGAATAAGCATGTTTTTTTTGAAAATGTGTACTTGCATAGTTTCTGCAAAAGAGCATTTTTTTTAAAAAGGGCACTTTTCAAAATTAATTTCTACAGCTTAGGGATGTCATAGCGTAATATAGTCGGGCTTATTTTCTTTCTAAAGAGTCGTACTTTCGATCTATCATTTATAGCAAATTGATTCATTTTTATGAACAGTTTTGATGATACCGCTTCAGGACTTTTTCCATTACAAAGGTACGATTTTTATCTAAATTAAAAATAGTTTGCTCTATGACCCCCAGAAGCAGAAATAATTTTTTTAAAGAAAATTTCCTCACTATATTTTACAAGATGGAGGGCTGAAATTTACAAGGATTGCAGTTTAACAATTATATTTTCAATAAGAGTATCTATTTTTACATTTCATCTACAAAGAATGATGCAAAGGCAGTGTTTATACGAACGGTCTCGCGAGCCTACATAGGTGGATGCTCGCCTATGATCTCGGCTTGCCGTGGACGTGCATAAAGTTATAGCCAATTGATTTGGTGTAGCTTGATGAAATGAACAATATATCGCATTAGTTTTGTAAACAAAAGCATATCAGTCCCTAAAACTAACCTCTTTTTGGCTTTTCTTCCTTCTGCACGTGTCTTTGCCCAATTATTGTTATTTGTATTGCTATTGTTGGTGTCAGTGTTGATGTTGCTGTTGTCGTGAATGCATAATGTTCTAAAATGGTATTAATTTTGCGATTTCTCGCAATTCCAGCGATACAAATTGAATATTATCGTGCGCCGAAAAAATTATTTGATACTGTGAATATAAATAACGTGTATGATTTTTCCAAAGAATCAATTGATACGTTTCAATGACAAATAAGCGACTTTTGATTGATATAGAAACTGTTTTATTATGTACAAACAGCAAAACTTCGTGGTCAATGCAGTGCTTTCTTGACATTCATAAAGCCTTTGACAGTGTTTGGCATCAGGGGATACTGTTCAAACTAATGATAAGTAATTGCCCCAAACACTTATTTTTACTCCTCAAGGACTATCTGAGTGAAAGGACCGTTCAAGTGAAAATTAACAACCATCTATCTCAAAAAATTTCAATTCAACAAGGTGTTCCACAAGACTCTCCACTCTCACCCTTGCTCTACAATATATATTGCTACCACATATATAACTTTAACTTGGGACCAGAATATTTAGATCTAAATTTATATACTTTACAATATGCTGACGATACTGCACTAGTAAGCCATAATAAAAATACTTACAAGAAAGTGGAAGTGCTTCAGCAATTAATGGATAGAATATTATCATGGTTCAAGAAATGGAGAATGAAACCAAATACCCTAAAATCACAATATATCTTATTTAACCATAATGTTCTCGATATGTCAATGCAGACTTAAACTATGCTACCCAATTAATCTCAAATCAATTGATGCAAAATTAAGAAAATGCGAACCCAATGAAGTGAAGGTACGCAACGGTTGTCTGTGCACAAAGTTGGCCGAGGCAGAGGAGTGGGGGCAGCCCATTGCGCGCACGGCATAATTTTAATGGTTTAAAAATCCTACTTTATCACTGCGGTGAACTCTACTTTCATCGTTTTCGTCTCTACTGCGCATGCTTGTATTCAAGAGGGTCCAGATGTTACTGATTTTTGAGCAAAGAGAAACCGTTAGCTTTCATTTTAGTCTGTATATAACTTAGCAGCTTAAAGAAACAAGAACAACACAGTAAACTATGAATACGAGTAACCTCTACTTATACACAAGTCAAGTTGATTTAATCATTTTAAACACCGCTGTGTATATTGTTAAATAGTAATAAATAGGCTTATGGATTTCAGTCAATGGCCATTTGGGTTTTTACTCAATAAAGTACTTTTGTTATTTTTATTAGTAGTAATAAATACTTTTTAGTTTACATGCATTATTAATAACATTTATTATAAGTAGGGTCCGTTTTGTATATAATAATAATAATAATCATTTATTGGTGCTAATACCGTCAAACTTTGCCCAATTTTCAAATTCAAATTATGATGTCAAGAACTACATACAACAATTTCAGATAACTTTAGTTGGATCTTTTGAGTCTTGGTGAAGGTAATATGTTGACAAGCTGCTTTTTTTTTCAAACATCAATATATTTTTTTAACTGAAAAAAACAGGGTGGGCAAAGTCACATAGCAAAAAGGGGTGACTTTGCCCACAACTGTTATTTCAATACCCAGGCAATCTCACCCTTTGTATTTCGTGGCAAAAAGATATTAGAGACGTTTCTGAGCTTGCCCCTTGTTTTATGAAAAAAAAAAACAATAAAAACACATATTTTGGAACATTTTTATTGAAAAACTATGTAGTTTGTTCTAGTTTAACAAATGGTAATATATAAGATATATAGATACGATAATAAACAAAATATCAGACTCTTTAACTAAAATATAAGTTTCTAAAACAAAAAAAAAAAAATTTAGCGATCGCTTACTTAACGCATGAAAGGATTTAAGTCTACACCAAAAATAATTCTACCACGACGAGTGCTCACTGGATCGGGAAGAACGGTTACAATTTGATTGAATTCGATATCAGAAATATCATATGCTGAAGGGTAAACAAAGACCTTGTTGTCGTTAGTTCTCAGACAACTAACCTGATATTCAGCGTTCTCGTAAATTTTCAACACTTTGGCTACGAACAATTTATTAGTATCTTTAGCACTTACAAATTTTGCAATTATGAAGGAGTCTATAGTAATATCATGGACTTGTGGATTATGATTTATTTCCATACCATAAATACTTTCATTATTGGAACTGTCTTGCACTGACATATGGCCGTCGTCACTATCACTACTTTGTTTTTCGCACTGTATCCCAGCCTTTCTAACTTTCTTCACATGACCAGAACAAGATTGCTTATTTTCAGGATTCGTTATGTCTTCTTCTCCACTGGTTCTCTTGCTGCCGGGACTTCCTTGGGTTTTATGATTGCCAACGGACTTCTGGAGCTTCTTTGTACCACTAGGTCCAGCTTCATTATCTTCAGCGTTTGCCTCTAAGTCTGTTAGCGAAATTGATTTTCCTGCGGGAACAGAAACTTTCTTCTGTCTAGTCTTAGTTGGTTTGTCACCTCCTCTTCTAGAAGCTCGAAGGTAATCTAGAAGTGTATTGCTTACAATAGGTCCAGCTGGTTCTGTAGGTTGAAGTGCTATGGAGAAGGAAGGCACTTTTTTTAGTACTGCTTCTCTATTTACTGGTACTATCCCACATGTCCTGAAACCCGATCTGATATTTTCTGGGCCTTTTTCAGCAAGGGCCTTAATAACTTTGCCTAGCAACCTCGGAAACATTGACTTCTCCAACGATGTGCTACTTGGATTTTGTATCTTATAATTTGTCAGAATGCTGCGCCAAAGCCTTTTCAGGGAGGCAAAAAAAGCCACATCTAATGGCTGACACAAGTGTGTGGCATTGGGGGGAAGGAACACGAACTTAATATCAAGTCTCTCACATTCCTGTATAACCTTATGACTGAGGTGAGAGCTTAGATTATCCCCTATTATACATTTTTGCCCTTCCAATTTTGTTGCCCATGGCACTACTATCTGTGTAAACCATTCTTCAAAATTTGGGCCATCGAACCACCCCGAGGAGGTCCTCCCATACCTTGTATCTCTTGGGCCACCTTCGACCCAAGTTCTCCACATGTGCTCGGCTTTGTAAACGACGTAACATGGCAAGAGTTTACCGTCGGCAGACACAGCAAACATTACAGATATGCATCCTTTAGAAGAATTCAGATTCCTTTCAGGATATTTAACACCTCTACGAAACACCATTTTTTTTACCCCCGGATCGTCCGAAAAATTAGTTTCGTCATAATTTAATATATTTGATGGTGGTATACTATCCAGGGATCGCTGTAGGTGTTCAAAATAAGATATTATTTGTTCAGGTCCTACGGCAGCCCGAGCTCTTTTGATATTCTGACATCTTCTAACTGTAAGTTGTTCTCTGTGACGTTGTAAAAAAGAATTATACCAAGATTCTCCAGGAAGATTATTATTGAATTTTGAAACTTTTCGTCCAATGGCTGATAGGTATTGCTGTACAATGATGCGTATTTCTACTGAATCTAACGGCATGCCCCAGTCCGCACAAGTTAAAATGTGATGCAGTATAACATCTTCCTCTTCTTTAGAGAATATCGTCTGCCCACCAGGCGTCTTCAAGTGTTTTTTTGAAACCTTATTTCCCAAAGTTTTTCTGGGAATCCCATATTTTTCCGTTGCTTGTCGAATGGACAATTTCTTATATTGGATTTCTTGTAAGGCTTTAGAAAGTACGTCTTCTGAGTAGTTTTTATAACTTCTCGCGCCCAATTTCTTTTTGTATTTTCGTGGCATGATCAGTCTAGAACAAGATAAAATCATGTAGATGCGGCTTAAGCACTGTTTTTTGATAAAAAATTATGAGAAAATAGAACAGGCAAACTCACCCCACACTGGGCAAACTCACCCCACACTGGGCAAAGACACCCCATTTAGTCTTCCTTTATATGGGGTGACTTTGCCCACCCACTTTCTAACCTTAAATGCAGTTTTCTAAATTTTATATCATTTCACTATTCAGCACATCAGTTGACCATAATAAATAAGGATACTTACCAGGAAATCTTACTATACAGTTCAGTCGAGTGTGAAAAGTTTGGAACCTTAAAATTTATCAGGATTTCGTCAAGTGATTTCAATCAACCAGTAAATTTCAAAACATCATGTGAGCTGTGCGATCAAGGTCAATAAGCCAAGCGGCAGGTTCTGCCAGCATAACACACTGAAATATAGAGGCGCCAAATTTGAATGTTCAAAAATACTGAGCTTGAGAACTTTTAAATGGCTAGTGGCGCAAAGTCACCCCGCAGGGCAAAGTAACCCCGTTTGACGGTACATCAAAATGTTTACACAAGTCCAGGGTAGAAGGTATATCATTCAAATAGACAGTGACAGCTTAAAACACAATGAACAGTTATCTTAAAATTAAATTAAAAAACAGAAAAAAGATAAATTTTTTATAACTAAATGTCGCATAAATTTAATGTTATGAGGTTTCAAAATTATATAGTTCTGTCATAAAATTGTACTAACCTTTTTCTTCATGATAAATATCATAGCATAATGCTAAATATTTATTTATGTAAAATATAATTGTTTTTATTTTAGGTTTGCAAAGACTTGCAGAAGTTTTAAAAATTCATTACTGATTGCTTATGTACAAGTTTGTATAATCTAAGATGGTTATTTTTGTCTCACGATTCAACGAGAAAAATCTCAAAGTAACCAACAATTATTTCCCAACAGATCAAAAACAAATTTTGTAAAGATGTATAGTATCGCACGCAGCTAGCAGTTAGTAGGCTACTTTCAAAGCAGCAAAGCAGCTGAACAGTATCGCATATATTAAAAAAAGTCGCAAGAAAAAGTAATATTTGAAAATATTTATTTTTTGTTTTACACAATTAGGTGTTTTCACTATATGCAAATTAACTTTTTCGATATTAAAATGAAGTACTAAAGCGTTTCCCTGTATTTAAAAAGCAATCCGCCGTCTATAAAATTAATATTTCAACAAATGAATAACATAAAATTTTCGACGATTATTCACTCTTACGCCAAACAAATCCGGTCAGCCACCCTACAATACTAGATTGAAATTATCCGCAAATCGTATAATTATCCGCCAATCGGCAACACTGGGCTTTAGATCACTTAATTTTGCGTTGTTTTTGTTGTGCTGTCACGAAACATTTTCAGGTGCGTTCTTAGATGTGTTTTTGCATCCTGGCATGAAACACCACTTACTATCCATTATAAAACGTTTAGGTTTTGCAAAATAACGTGTATTTATAATGCACAACCCATGTTTGTTTACCAACAAAGTAACCTCCGACGTCATCAGTGCGGGATAAATTGATTGCTTGAGAAAATTAATTTTTTTTAGTTATAATTAAGTATTATCTTCACAGTCAAAGAGATTTTAAAATTTGTGAAAACACCGGATTGTAAATGCGCTAGTTGTTTTTTTTTCCTCGAACTATTCTAGTTCTATTCAATTCAATAGATTGTTCAATGAATACAATTTAAAAATAATATTTATACTTAGGTTACAATTTATATATACTTAATTGTACAGTTAGTACAGGCACCTAAGTGACTAAACATTTGAAAGTGCCTAGGAAGTGTACATTGAGTTATTTACATTTAATTATTTTTTTTAAGTGTATGTACTGAAGGAGTATATATAATTCATTAATCTAAATCTAATTACTATCTAGTTACAATCTAGTTACTACAACTAAAGTAAATAGCAAAGTATATATTGCTCTTTTTTTTGTGATACTTAAATAATTCTGGTTTCTTAAAAAAAAGAGTCGTAATGATTACTTATAAAGTTTCTACATTTCTTGTTAAATGTTTTTAGATTTTTTGATTGTTTGATTTTAGTAGGTAGAAGGTTGTAAAATTTTGGAGCTAAGTATTGAAAAGATCTCAAACCGATATTCTTATTCATAGTAGGTATTTGAAGGTTCTTGCGTATTTTTCCCCTGGTATCGTTTTCTCTTTAAATTTTCATTGTTATGTAAATAAGAGCAAGAAGAAAGAATATATAGTGATTGTACATTAAAAATATTCTCCGAGTATAACAAATCTGTGGGGTATAGCCAAGTTTTATTATAGATTACTTTCAGGATGAAATTTTGTGTTATATTCAGTTGTCTTAGTGAATTGTTATAAAGATCGCCCTAGGAAATGATGCCACACCTGATTAAAGACTCTACTAATGCTTTGTAAACCATAGTTAATGATTTCTTTCCTAGGATTTTTATAATTTATGTATAAGTTTACGTATGTTTGTTGTCAATTTCAGAATGTGTTTATCCCATTTTGGATGCTGGTCAATTATTATTCCTAGGTATTTTGTTTGAGTTGTCTCTTTAAGTTCATCAGTCATGTCATTGAATCTAATGCTTGTAAATTCGGGTCGATTAGCAGAATTTAATGAAAAGACTATATAGTGAGTTTTATTTAGATTTAACGTTAGTTTGAAAGTGTTTAGCCAGTTTTGTACCTTGTTTAATCCCTGTATGACTTTAGATTTAGTTTGGTTCCAGGATAGATCTTGAAATAATAATACTGTATCATCCGCGAATGAGATTATGGTGCCATTTATATTTAGTTTAGTTAAAGAATTTATATAAGTGATAAATAAAATTGGTCCCAGGACAGTGCCTTGTGGGACTCCTGTAGTAATTTTGCTTGGAGAGCTAACGGTTTCTCTAATCCGGACCATTTGATATCTGTCTGAAAGATATCTTTTAAAGACATTTAACACGATACCCTGTACACCATACTCCTGTAATATATCTAGAAGCTTTCTGTGTGGCACCGTGTCAAATGCCTCAGCTAAGTCCAAAAATACTGCAATGCACTTATTGTTGTTGTTGTTAAGGTTTTCAGTTATTTCATTTGTAAGTTGGTTTATTGCATCATACGTACTAGAGTTAAAAATAAAACAAGGTTATACATTATCTGGAAGCTGAGATGTCGTCAGTTTTTGAATCGTGTATTGATATGAAGAATCGTTTGAGATTTCAGTGTGCACGCAGTGGGCTGCCCCCACTCCTCTGCCTCGACCGACTTCGAACGGACAACCGCACTTCATCGGGCTCGCATTTTCTTAATTTTGCATCAATTGATTTGAAATCAATTGAGTAGGTTTAAGCTTTCACTGAAATATTGTGAATCTAGTAACTATAGTATTATATGCCTACAATAATTAGTTAAACTAACGGAAATTTAAATATGTAATATGATCTACGTTATACTTGTAAATGTCTTAAGTTTGTGTACGTTTTTTACAGTTATATAAAATACATTTTTTGTTAAATTATTTGTTTTTATTACCTCTTGTATAGATTCCTCTGACGGAGGAACTTCCTCCCACGAGCACAAAACACTTGAACACTCGACGCGTGTTGCGCCAATTGTGTTGATATCACGGAGAGATGATTAAAACTATTCGTTTTTATCATCTTCCTAAGATCCAACATGACTGGCGCAATATGCATCAACTGTAATGATCAAGTGTTCATGTAAATTACTTCAGAGGTATGTAATGTATATCCACAAAGTATGCGATTATATATATATATATTTATCTGCAGGCTGTCTTGACCTCCGTTCACTAAGGGCATAAGTTGGCATCAGGTGTATATACACTAATACATTTTTTGTACATATATAGTTCATGATGGATTCCGTTATATATAACGTTAAAACTGGCATCTGTATTAAATGGCTATCATTTTATGGTGCACATTAAGCTCTGTATATGTGTTTTTTAGCCATGTTGGCATCTGTTACAGTGTTGCCATTACCTTGTACCTTGTGACGAATATTTGTTTGATAGTAAAATACAGCAAGGAATAGAACTGAATTTAAAACGACTGTAAGTTACGTGCGCGAGGTGAGGTGGTCGTATGGCTATTTATTTTATTTCATTAAATTAATGAATAATAATTGTTATATACTATACTAACTCTGACATAAAACTATTGTTAATATGTGATCACTGTTCATGCAGCTACCCCATTCTCTATTACGTGTTAATATTATAAGACCCAGTAGGATAAATTTAGTAGTTGTCATTTCAGGTTAGATTATGTTTCAAATATCTTATTAAAAAGTATTCTTTTTTATATTTACTTATAGTCCTTAACGTGTACAAACTTAGCTAACTAAACCATTACGTATAACTAAAATAATACTATTTGATTAATAGAGTACTGTTTTATCACGAATATGAACAAATTAAAAATAAAATAATTTTGTTACATCTTTGTGCTTAATTGTACAACCATACATATTTACAAATTAAATATCATTTTACTTTGCCATATTTGAATATAGCTTGTTAACGAAAAATTTTCTACAGAATATTATAAATGCCCTATGTTATGCAATGTACAGTGTCTCTGGATGGACCTAACTATATTTGTAATCATTCTTATTTTGCGTTTAAGAAGAAAAAGCAGTTTTCTATAAAAATTTTGCTTACTCTTAAAAGTTCTTAACCATAGTGTAAATTTCAAAATAACCTCCGTGGTGGTCAACAAATAAGGAAACGTGAATTTCTCCCAAGAATAAAGTATAAGTATTTTGAGAGATTAAAAATGTTACAGGAAAGAGGTTTCTAATGCCAATAGAAGATCGGATATGAAATTATGATTAAAATAACTACTTAATTCAAAAAAATTAAAAAATTAAAATAAATTATCTTACAATATTTTTGTAGCTATTTTGTTATCATGTTATTCAATAAATCATGCACTTTGGTTGAACTTAACTATTTTAACCATAATTTTGGCAAAAATATTAACTTTGTGATATTATGTCCAAATTTCATATCTGAACTTTTAAAGACATTAGAAATAACTTCTTCCTGTAATATTTTTAATTTCTTCCCAAAGAACTAATACTTTACTCTTGGCACAATTTCATGTTCCCTCATTTGTTACCCACCCTCTAAAACTTTTTGAGGAATGACTTTTCCTGTTAAAATGTAAAATAAGGAATATTACAAATATAGTTAAGTCCATCCGGGGAATATTCCGAATGGACTGGATGGGATATTTTGGGTATCATTAATTTCATCAATCTAATTTAAATAATGATTTAATCTAAATTTAGACTCGTGTAATGATATTGAAAAAAACTGAATTAAAGGTAAATATAAAAAACATTCTTCATTTTCTAAATTCATATAGTTCCC
This sequence comes from Stenurella melanura, assembly GCA_963583905.1. NCBI lineage: Eukaryota > Metazoa > Arthropoda > Insecta > Coleoptera > Cerambycidae > Stenurella > Stenurella melanura. Next base: position 205,581,526 of record OY757309.1, read on the forward strand.
AAAGATTAAAATGTTGTCTATTTAGGTTTTTGGAAAAAGTTAAAGCATTTTTTAACATTCTTCACATAAATAAATTCATGTATTATTAGACACAGAGGAGGATACCAAATAAAAATATAGTTAAATTAAACATTTACTCTATTTAAAAGTATTTTACAAAATAAAAAACATTTCAGAGAAAATTAATGATGTTAAAAGTATAATATACCTACTCATCTTTTATTATATTGGCCTAAAAATCGTGAAAACTTCTTAATTCTCAGCAACAGCTCAGATTTTGATCATATTTTTTAAATATATGTTTTTTAAAACTTTATCGTTCATAATCAGAAACATCCCAAGTGGCGCAGGTAATTATTTACATTGTTTGAATAATAATAACAATATTTACAGGAAAAAAATTTTCGATCGTGATATTTATAAAACATTGAGTTGATTTTATTGAAAATTTAAGTTCAGAAATATTTCTCACAGTCGGGGTTGATAATTATTTATATTGTTTAAATAATGATAACAACTTTTACAGGAAACATATATTTAATTATGTTTTTTCGCGATATTCATGAACCAACAACATTTTCCATGCATTACATTATTCCCAGGCCACAACTGAATTTGACAATAGACATTTAATGGCTTCAAAAACCATTTTGCAGGGAGTTTCAAGAGCTACAAGGCCTGTAAAGTTCAACTTTCTTGAACCCTTCGTTTTTGAGATTTTTTATTTTGAAGGGCTAGGGGAAGGTGGCCCCTCGCACTCAAATGCGAACTTACAACGGTGATATCTCAATTAATTTTTTTCCTAGTGAAATTATATATAAATAAAAAATTTTACAAAGAAACCTACATTTTTGCATTTTTACGTATCTTCTTTAGTCTTTGAGTTAGTGTGAAAAAAGGACATTTTATCAAAAATTTCAAAAATCTTTTAAAAATTGAATCAAACTTTTTTCCAAATCTAGGAACTCTAAACAGTTCAAACTTCTAGAACATATTGTTAGTACCGAAATAAAGTAAACCGTAAATTAAGTTTAATTTCAATTCTTGGTTTCATCGCTGATCTTTTCTCCAAAAAAAAAGATACAATTTTTTTTCATCATAACTACGTAAGTTTTTATGCTAACGACTTTTACTAAAGCTTATTTTAAAGGTCTTTTCAGGTACTTAAAAAAATGTCTTACAAATTTTCCACCAAAAATTCGTCGTTTTTCCGTTATTTAAAGTTGAAAGGTTGGCGAACACACAGTCACCTTCAACAAGCCATAACTCAGTTCGTATTACATCTACAGAAATAAAACAAAACAATCGATTTGTTATTCTAGAAGCTTCATTTTTGCTTCTGACGATTTTTTTGATAAAACGTAAGGTTCTCAAATTATTCGTGAAAAATCGGTCTAAAACATGTATTTTTTTAGATGAAAAGTCAACATTTCTAATGGCGAATAACTCGAAAAATATTGATTTATCGAAAAAACTTCATAGAACATTTGCTTAACTTTTGCTTAGAATTCATACTCATGTCGATTTCTGCGGTTATTTTGAGTTTACTAATGTCCACCCCCAGAGTAAAAGCACATATCGGCACTATGTAGACGTTGTTCCTTGAGTCATTCCCTACTGACTGTCCAAATTTCACGTTAATCGGTTTTGCTGCAAAGAATTCTGTGCGAACAACTGTCAATTAGTCTCTTTTCTATAAATTGATGAAATGATTTTTCCTGTAAGTTATTATTATTTAAACAATATAAATACTTGTTAACCCCGACTGCGAGAAACATTTTGGAACCTTTTTCAATCAAAACAACTCAATGTTTCATAAATATAGCGAAAAAATAAAAATAATTATTTGCACCACTTGGGATGTTTCTGATTTTGAATGATATTGAAAAAAACCACATTTAAAAAAAATTATCAAAATCGGAGCTGTTGCTGAGAATGAACAGTGAAAGCCTTCATTGGCTCGACTATATAAGTTGCAAACGTAGACTTTAATCACCAGCCATGTTTTATTTTAAAAAACATCAAGAAACGTCTCCTTCAACTTATTAACCTGATGCTCTTTGAGTTGAGTTGTTTCTTCCTTGCGACATGATGGCAACCAGTTACAACAGAAAGTACAAAATTAAACACATAAGGAGGTACTGGCTTTTTTGCACCATTGCCAATTTTAAGGGAGTTCGACATGACCGTTAAAAAATAATTTATTATATACGCCTCTGACGATAGTAGCGCAGCTTGTGACAAACAGGGTAAACTAACGGATAAGGAAAAATGTAGATGACGACCAAATTGGCATCTGCCTAAAATTTGTAGCATGCGCTCTTTAGAGGTCAAATAATCTGTTAATATAGGTTTTAGTGAAATACAAGGTGGCATCTGTATATCGGAGTTCAGCTTGTCGCGGATGCCATTTCAACCGAAACTTTTCTATAGCCGGAAGTCGACTTGTACCACATATATATCTATATATATATATACACGTTCAACCGACGTTACCAAGCCACCTATATCTTACAGGCCACCACAGACCATCGTGATATCTTTATTTTTCCAGTGTATATATAGCCATTTATTGTTTATATTAACAAAATAAACTGCAACAGTACTAGAGGGGTAGAAGAATATGAAAAATTATATTTTTATATATTTCACTGTTGTTATCGAGCCACTTATAAAGAACCGCCTATTTGTGCCAGGTGTATATATTTTTGTTATTTTACTAACGTACACATTCCTTACGATGTTGCCGAATTTATTAGTTCAGCCAATAAAGCAACGAATATTTACCATTTTTCAAAAGTAGTTCGTATGTGTAGCATTGAGAACATGTCAACTCGGGGTAAAAAAATATTGAATCTACTAGAAAAAACAAAGGAATGAATGCTAACTAGGAGTAAAAAAATAGTGTAGTTAGAGGAACGATCAAAAACACGTTTTTGAATGTGAAAAACTGTTGAAAACTCGGAAAATATGCACGTTACTAAAAAATTACAAGTAACACCCATTTTAAATATATTATATATTAACCGATACGTCTGAATTTTTCCAAATTTTTAAATTTCATAGTTTACGAGTTTTTCCATTTTCCGATGAGGGTCTTTTATGCGTGCTTTTCCGGAAAAACTTGGACAAAGTACACTTTTGGAAAAAGTCGTAAAGGAAAAAAAAGTCTTCTATTTTAATTATACATTCACCATAATTTTTTTGGATTATTTATATTTACTTTTTGTTACCCCTCCACCCCTTTTTGAACAGCTATATCTCGAATAATACTCGAAAATTTTACAAGAGTGAAAAATTGTGAAGAATCTGTAGAGAAGTCAAAAACTCAACGACCAGACTGATTTTATAATTTTGAAGCTAGACCTGCGGATTCTTCTGCCAATACTGCAGAAGCTGGCTTTAGTAAAAAAAATAAAAAATGTATCTAATGGTTCATAGGACAAAGAGAACTCGGCTAAGAAGACAGGTCGTATGAGGTGGTTACCAAAGCAGAAGAAACTTGCAACTACATTTTTTTTTAATAATATTGAAAACAGCCTTGCATCAAAGAAAAATAAATATTTAAACTTCATACAAAAATATTCGGATCTTTTTGAAGAAAGCGATTGGGTTCGGATTGAAACTTTAGTGTTCAACAACTATCCCCACACCGCACATGACATCCCTAGGATATCCTCATTTGGTCCCGTATATCCCAATCGAGGACAACATTCCTCAGGATATCCTTAGGATATCCCAATAAAGTATATATAACCTGAGAATATCCCAAATGGGGATATCCTAGACAAATCCTGGCAGGATGTCCTAGTAATATCCTGCAGAGATATTAAAAGCCTAAGAAAATATCCACTGTGGGAATATCCTGAGCAAGCCCTAGAGTCGTATAGGTATTATTATTTAGGAGATTTTAACAACAAAAATAATGAAAAGTATATATATTATTTTGAGGCTATTTATTTATAGTGTCTCTTATTTGTTTGTAAAATTTGCTTCTAAAAACTTATTTGTTTGTTCTGCTTGATAGTCCCCTCCAGTACAAATAATTCGTTAAAAATATATTAAAAATGTATATCTTATTTAAATAGCAGTTATTTATAATTTTGTTTTAATACATTTACTGTGTTTTGAATTAGCCGCCTTTTTGTGACAAGTCGAGAGTTCTAAGAAATCCGCCTGGCGTCGATGTCTTTTCCACGTTCATTTTAAAGTTCTTTCGACAAATAAGATTACGTTAATTTTTTCATAAATATAATGCTGCTATGTTATATCTTTGTATTTATTATAATATCTAAAATGGGAAAATGTGATTGGTTATTGTCCATAGATGTTATTGTCAAATACGTACCTTTATATTTTTCTGACTGAATAGATTTTTTTTATTCATTATAACTTTTCAGCACGTTATGATTTTTTAAAGTTGTACATATCATCCCTTATAACTTCTAATCACACTAAACTCAGTTGATTTTAATAATACAAAAAACGGGCAAGAGATCATTTTTATGTAATATTTCATGCTTTTACAATTTTTATTTGAAACTTTTTTAGTATCTTTTACACATTTTGAGTAATTTTGAAAAAACGCTTCGTTATATTTTTTTTCACCCCTTCTCAGAGTTTAAAAAAAATTCTTTCATTAATCGTGTTCAAATACTTCAAGGTAACATATCAAAAATTCAAGTATTTACTTTAAAATTTTAATTTGTCGACCTATTTCATTGGACTATATAATATAACCTCTATTAGTTTGGTAGATTTACTTTTAAAGCGATATGAGCCAATTGATAGATACAAATACGTGTATGGAGTTGAACATATACCTATGTATCACATTTTTATTAGTCATTTTACCTCTGCCATTATATAAACTTGTATTCCTTTGTCTTAGCTTATTGGCTCAGTTTAAAAGTAATGATCTTATAAAATAAGTTATTTTTTGTTGTCTTTAGAAATATCCAATAAACCCTAAAAGAACCGGGGATGTCCTATATAAAGTGCAATCAATGTCCTCAGGTTGTTCATAGTAAAGCCCAGGCATAACCCATATAAGAGCTGATGATGTCCTGTACACACCCGTACTGATGTCCTGAGGACGTCATCAGCAAAGCCCGAACTGTCTCATTTGGATATCCTATGGACATCCTAAGGTGATAATGGGATCTTCCCAGGATATCCCATATGTCCTGAAAAGTTGTCCCCAGTATGTTCTGAGGATGTCCTTGTGCTGTATGGGTCGCAATAAGTGAAATATTGTTTGTTCTTTTACTTTTGTTTTAATAATGCAAATTTATTTTTAAACAAAGTCTTCACTAACTAAAATAAATAAGTTCCTACAAAAATAAAAAAAATAAAAGTTCTTTCTGTGCTATACAGTATATCTCACTATTCATGACTGCCATATCACAGCATTCTTATTAATAATGCGATTTTTTTAAAATTTGGGTGGAAGGTGCTTACCCATCAGGAGATTGTGTCACGGTAATATATTTAAAAATTCACCAGTGGAGTCCGTCCTTATGAAGAAAAATATAACTAATTTTCCAAAAAAAGATATTAGGCAAAATTTTATCTGTAAAGCAACCTCATAATTTTATTCATTGTTATCGAGAACTCACTATAACCGTATTTCAATAAGATAGTGTACTTGGTGATCACGTAATAGAAAAATAAAACTTCTGTTTTTAGGGTACCAACTATTAGTCATGACTTTATTTTCGGACTTAGTTAGGAGTTAATTAAGCTGGAGGAAAACAGATTTTCCATTTAGAATTAATCACGTGACGTCAGTCAGTTTACTTAACAGTCAAAGTCAAAGAATCATTTACTTGGAAATTTAAAAAAATCAATTTTAGACAAATTTCATTCATGAACGATTTCAATATATAATAAAATTTACATAGATAATTAAATCACAGTGTGTTCAACATATGACATGATTAATTCTAAATGGAACGACTCTCTTCTGCTTAATTACGTCCGAAGATAAAGTTACGCCTAATAATTGGTACTTTAAAGAAGAACATTTTATTTTTTTATTGAAATTCGTTAATGTTAATGATTTTTTAATAACAACGAATAAGGTTTTGAGATTGTTTTACAGTTAAAACATTGCCATCTTTCTTTGAAATATTAGGTACATTTTTCTTCATAACGACGGACGCCGCTGGTGATTTTTTAAATATTTTACCGTTACACAATCTCCTGATGGGTGAGTATCTTCCACCCAAATTTAAAAAAAATCACATTGCTAATACCCATACAGCACAAGGACATCCTCAGAACATACTGGGAACAACTTTTCAGGACATATGGGATATCCTGGGAAAATCCCATTATCACCTTAGGATGTCCGTGTAGGATATCCAAATGGGACAGTTCGGGCTTTGCTGATGACGTCCTCAGGACATCAGTACCGGTGTGTACAGGACATCATCAGCTCTTATATGGGTTATGCCTGGGTTTTACTATGAACAACCTGAGGACATTGATAGGACTGTATATAGGACATCTATAGTTCTTTTAGGGTTTATTGAATGACAGCAAAAAATACATATTATTTTATAAGATCATTACTTTTAAACTGCGCCAATAAGCGAAGACAAAGGAATACAAGTTTATATAATGGCAAAGGTAAAATGACTAATAAAAATGTGATACATATATGTACAACTCCATATACATATTTGTATCTATCAATTGGCTTATATCGCTTTAAAAGTAAATCTACCAAACTAGTAGAGGTTATATATAGTCTAATGAAATAGGTCGACATATCAAAATTTTGATATGTTACTTTGAAGTATTTGAACACGATTAATGAAAGAAATTTTTTTTTTCAACCCCGAGAAGGGGTGAAAAAGAATATAACAAAGTGTTTTTTCAAAATTACTCAAAATGTGTAAAAGATAGTAAAAAAGTTTCAAATAAAAATTGTAAAAGCATGAAATATTACACAAAAATGATCTCTTGCCGTTTTTTGGTATTATTAAAAATCAACAGAGTTTAGGGCGGTTAGAAGTTATAAGGGATGATATATACAACTTTAAAAAATCATAGCGTGCTGAAAAGTTTGTAATGAATTTAAAAAAAAATTATTCAGAAAAATATAAAGGATTGTCCGCAGATGTTATTGTTAGATACGTAATCTAACAATAACATCTGCGGACAATAACCAATCACATTTTCCCCTTTTAGATAATATAATAAATAAAAAGATATAACATAGCAGCATTATATTTATGAAATATTTAACGTAATCTTATTTGTCGAAAGAACTTTAAAATGAAAGAGGAAAAGACATCGACGCCATTCGACGCCCGGCGGATTTCTTAGAACTTTCGACTTGCCAGAAAATGGCGGCCAATTCAAAACACAGTAAATGTATTAAAACCAAATTATAAATAACTACTATTTAAATAAGATATACATTTTTAATGAATTATTTGTACTGGAGGGGATTATCAAATAGAACAAACAAATAAGTTTTTGAAGCAAATTTTACAAACCAATAAAAGACAGTATAAACAAATAGCCTTAAAATAATATATATACTTTTCATTATTTTTGTTGTTGAAATCTCCTAAATAATAATACCTATAATAGGACGACTCCAGGACTTGCCCAGGATATTCCCACAAGGAATATTTTGTTAGGCTTTTAATATCTTTGCAGGATATTACTAGGACATCCTGCCAGGATTTGTCTAGGATATCCCCATCTGGGATATTCTCAGGTTGTATATATTTTATTGGGATATCCTAAGGATATCCTGAGGAATGTTGTCCTCGATTGGGATATACGGGACCAAATGAGGATATCCTAGGGATGTCGTGCTGTGTGGGTAAAGGAGCTGTGATATGGGAGGTCACGAAAAATGAGACATACTGTATACTAAACTGATAATATTTCATTTGGCTATTTTAGGTAATATCTCATTTTCAAATTAAATCTCTCTAGACCCCTTAGAAATAATAATAATAATAATAATAATACTAATAATAATAATAATAATAATAATACTAATAATAATAATAATAATAATAAATTATTAGTGTTGATGTATAGGAGTACTTACGCAAGTCAACAGGTCAGGTAAACCTACATTGTACAAATTATAAAAAAATATGAACAAAAAATTAAACATAGGTAAACGAACGTAAAAATACAGTATACCTATAACAGATTTTTACAAACGAATACTGATACTAAGTACATTCAATATCTAAAAAATCGTAGTAAAAAAAACATGTAGTGATAGAATGCCTTGAGAAATTTTTAATTATCATTCGAATTTTTTTTAGGTTATCAATGTTTTTATGTTGGATGGTAGTTTATTAAACATTTGAATTGCTAAATAATTTGGTCCATTCTGTGACTTCTTTAATCTATAATATGGAGTAATGATATTATTTTTAGTTCTGGTATTATAACCGTGTTGGTTCACATAGGTAGGGTAGCCATTTGAATTTGATTTAATATATGTTAAACATTCCAAACCATACAGAGAAGGTAATGTTACTATACCAAATTTAATAAAAGCATGTTTGCAATCTTCAGTATATCCTAAGCATGCTATAATTCTAATTAATTTTCTCTGTATAGCAAACACTTGATTAAAATCTGCAGCATCTCCCCACACTATTATAGCATAACACATTATTGAATGACGATGCAAAATAAGCTGATCTCAACGTATCTGTAGACACGGTACCCGAAAGGTTACGAATAACGAAAACTCTACTACTCAATTTTCGACAAATGTTGTCAATGTGTATATTCCACCTCAAATGTAGATCCAAATAAACACCTAAAATTTGTACAGTAGATATTACATCAGTAAAAATGTCGAAATTGCGTAACGTGAACATCATATCTTGTGATATTGTTTTATTACAAATTAGATTATTAGATGCAAACCATTGTTCAACTTTTGACTGAATTTCGCTTTATTCACTTCAACATTATTTAAATTATCTGATTTAATGGAGATTGTAGTGTCATCTGCGTACAGAATATACGTGAGACATTTTTTTGCCAAGGACATCATTAATGTAAATCAAAAACAGTAAGGGTCCTAATATGGAGTCCTGAGGTGCACCGGTCTTTAATATTTCTTTACTTGATGTTATGTTGTTAAATTTAACGCTCTGACTACTATAATATAAATAAGATTCCAATATTTTTATACTATTAACGTAAATGTTATATTTTTGTCATTTTTCAATTAAAATGTCATGTGAAACACAGTCAAAACCCTTACCAAGGTCTAAGAAAATTGCATCATTGAATTCATGATTTTCATATGCGTCGAGGACATTATTAAGGCCAATATTGCGCTAGTAGTGTTGCGGTTCTTTCGGTAGCCATGTGGACATTCAAGAAAGAGATTATTTGATTAAAAATATGTAATTAATCGAGTGTACAAGCATTTTTTCAATATTTTTGAGAATACCGGAAGAATTAATATTGGCCGATAGTTATTGGTAAGGCCATCCATATCGCCATTCTTAAAAATGGGTGTAACTATTGCCACTTTTAATATGTTTGGGAATGTGCCCTCCAAGAGACATTTATTTATCAATTTTGTAAGGGGATATATTATTAGATTTTTTATAGCTTTTATGGTTTTCACAGTCAAACGATATACATCTGTATTAGATTTACTTTTAAGATTCATAATAAATACAGGAACCTCTTTTTTATTTTAGTGAAAACTAGTGAGAAGCTTTACATGTATGCTATATATTATTTTTGTTAATACCTCTACTTTCAAAAAAATAAAAATGTATAAATAAACTCTAAGATTCTACACCGCATTTGATTTCACTTCTAAGTTTTAAATATCTATTTACAAACATAATATTTGGAGGTTGCCACATCTATGGTCTGGGAAGATCAGTAAAACATAATGGTCATATGAACGATTATACAATATACAGAAATGAGACGCGAGCGCCAAAGCTTAGAAATCCTGAACTAAATTCATATATAATTATATATTTTACTGTCTAACCAGACCCACTTCAAATTTCGTCCTCTGCACCCTCCAGTCACCTATTTATGAAAAATATGGTCAAACGATTTCAAGCCAAGAAACTGGTCTGACTTCGTCACTTTTGGTCTGTGTACGTAAGTGAAATATCCAAAATTGGTCTGTATAAACGGTTAAACAAATGTATATATATATATATATATATATATATATATATATATATATATATATAGATATATATGTGGTACAAGTCGACTTCCGGCTATAGAAAAGTTTCGGTTGAGATGGCATCCGCGACAAGCTGAACTCCGATATACAGATGCCACCTTGTATTTCACTGAAACCTATATTAACAGATTATTTGACCTCTAAAGAGCGCATGCTACAAATTTTAGGCAGATGCCAATTTGGTCGTCATCTACATTTTTCCTTATCCGTTAGTTTACCCTGTTTGTCACAAGCTGCGCTACTATCGTCAGAGGCGTATATAATAAATTATTTTTTAACGGTCATGTCGAACTCCCTTAAAATTGGCAATGGTGCAAAAAAGCCAGTACCTCCTTATGTGTTTAATTTTGTACTTTCTGTTGTAACTGGTTGCCATCATGTCGCAAGGAAGAAACAACTCAACTCAAAGAGCATCAGGTTAATAAGTTGAAGGAGACGTATCTTGATGTTTTTTAAAATAAAAAATGGCTGGTGATTAAAGTCTACGTTTGCAACTTATATAGTCGAGCCAATGAAAGCTTTCACTGTTCATTCTCAGCATCAGCATTCTCAGAAACATCCCAAGTGGTGCAAATAATTATTTTTATTTTTCGCTATATTTATGAAACATTGAGTTGTTTTGATTGAAAAAGGTTCCAAAATGTTTCTCACAGTCGGGGTTAACAATTATTTATATTGTTTAAATAATAATAACTTACAGGAAAAATCATTTCGCTAAATTTATAGAAAAGTGACTAATTGACAGTTGTTCGCACAGAATTCTTTGCAGCAAAACCGATTAACGTGAAATTTGGACAGTCAGTAGGGAATGACTCAAGGAACAACGTCTACATAGTGCCGATATGTGCTTTTACTCTGGGGGTGGAAATTAGTAAACTCAAAATAACCGCAGAAATCGACATGAGTATGAATTCTAAGCAAAAGTTAAGCAAATGTTCTATGAAGTTTTTTCGATAAATCAATGTTTTTCGAGTTATTCGCGATTAGAAATGTTGACTTTTCATCTAAAAAAATACATGTTTTAGAGCGATTTTTCACGAATAATTTGAGAACCTTACGTTTTATCAAAAAAGTCGTCAGAAGCAAAAATGAAGCTTCTAAAATAACAAATCGATTGTTTTGTTTTATTTCTGTAGATGTAATACGAACTGATTTATGGCTTGTTGAAGGTGACTGTGTGTTCGCCAACCTTTCAACTTTAAATAACGGAAAAACGACGAATTTTTTGAGGAAAATTTGTAAGACATTTTTTTAAGTACCCGAAAAGACCTTTAAAATAAGCATTGGTAAAAGTCGTTAGCATAAAAACTTACGTGGTTATGATTAAAAAAAAAATTGTATCTTTTTTTTTGAGAAAAGATCAGCGATGAAACCAAGAATTGAAATTAAACGTAATTTACGGTTTACTTTATTTCGGTACTAACAATATGTTCTAGAAGTTTGAACTGTTTAGAGTTCCTAGATTTGGAAAAAAGTTTGATTCAATTTTGAAAACATTTTTGAAATTTTTGATAAAATGTCCTTTTTTCACACTAACTCAAAGACTAAAGAAGATACGTAAAAATGCAAAAATGTAGGTTTCTTTGTAAATTTTTTTATTCATATATAATTTCACTAGGAAGAAAATTAATTGAGCTATCACCGTTGTAAGTTCGTATTTGAGTGCGAGGACCACCTTCCCCTAGCCCTTCAAATTAAAAAATCTCATAAACGAAGGGTTCAAGAAAGTTGAACTTTACAGGCCTTGTAGCTCTTGAAACTCCCTGCAAAATGGTTTTTGAAGCCATTAAATGTCTATTGTCAAATTCAGTTGTGGGCTGGGGATAATGTAACGCATGAAAAATGTGGTTGGTTCATGAATATCGCGAAAAAACATAATAAAATGTAAAAGCTGTTATCATTATTTAAACAATATAAATAATTATCAACCCCGACTGTGAGAAACATTTCTGAACTTAAATTTTCAATAAAATCAACTCAATGTTTTATAAATATCACGACCGAACATTTTTTTCCTGTAAATATTGTTATTATTATTCAAACAATGTAAATAATTACCTGCGCCACTTGGGATATTTCTGATTATGAACAATACAGTTTTAAAAAACATATGTTTAAAAAATATGATCAAAATCTGAGCTGTTGCTGAGAATTAAGAAGTTTTCACGATTTTTAGGCTTCAGTGACGACTAATATAATAAAAGATGAGTAGGTATATTATACTTTTAACATCATTAATTTTCTCTGAAATGTTTTTTATTTTGTAAAATACTTTTAAATAGAGTAAATGTTTAATTTAACTATATTTTTATTTGGTGTCCTCATCTGGGTATTATTAATACAGGTATTTATTTATGCGAAGAATGTTAAAAAATGCTTTAACTTTTTCCAAGAACCTAAATAGACAACATTTTAATCTTTGGGAACTATATGAATTTAGAAAATGAAGAATGTTTTTTATATTTACCTTTAATTCAGTTTTTGAGATTTATTGCAAAATTTTTTTCAGTATCATTACATGAGTCTAAATTTAGATTAAATCATTATTTAAATTAGATTGATGAAATTAATGATACACAAAATATCCCATCCAGTCGATCCGGAATATTCCCCGGATGGACTTAACTATATTTGTAATATTCCTTATTTTACATTTTAACAGGAAAAGTCATTCCTCAAAAAGTTTTAGAGGGTGATTAACAAATAAGGAAACATGAAATTGTGCCAAGAGTAAAGTATTAGTTCTTTGGGAAGAAATTAAAAATGTTACAGGAAGAAGTTATTTCTAATGTCTTTAAAAGTTCAGATATAAAATTTGGACATAATATCACAAAGTTAATATTTTTGCCACAATTATGGTTAAAATAGTTAAGTTCAACCAAGGTGCACGATTTATTGAATAACATGATAACAAAACAGCTGCAAAAACATTATAAGATAATTTATTTTCATTTTTTAATTTTTTTGAAATAAGTAGTTATTTTAATCATAATTTTAGGAAAAATGTCAACTTTGAGAAGATGCGACGTTCAAATTTCATATCCGATCTTCTATTGACATTAGAAACCTCTTTATTGTAACATTTTTAATCTCTCAAAATACTTATACTTTATTCTTGGGAGAAATTCACGTTTCTTTATTTGTTGACCACCCCGTAGGTTATTTTGAAATTTACACTATGGTTAAGAACTTTTAAGAGTAAGCAAAATTTTTATAGAAAACTACTTTTTCTTCTTAAACGCAAAATAAGAATGATTACAAATATAGTTAGGTCCATCCAGAGACACTGTACATTGCATAACATAGGGCATTTATAATATTCTGTAGAAAATTTTTCGTTAACAAGCTGTATTCAAATATGGCAAAGTAAAATGATATTTAATTTGTAAATATGTATGGTTGTACAATTAAGCACAAAGATGTAACAAAATTATTTTATTTTAAATTTATTCATATTCGTGATAAAACGTACTGTTTTATCACGAATATGAATAAATTTAAAATAAAATAATTTTGTTACATCTTTGTGCTCTTCCTCTTTATTAATCAAATAGTATTATTTTAGTGATACGTAATGGTTTAGTTAGCTAAGTTTGTACACGTTAAGGACTATAAGTAAATATAAAAAAGAATACTTTTTAATAAGATATTTGAAACATAATCCAACCTGAAATGACAACTACTAAATATATCCTACTGGGTCTTATAAAATTAAGTCGTAATAGAGAATGGGGTAGCTGTATGAACAGTGATCACATATTAAGAATAGTTTTATGTCAGAGTTAGTATAGCATATAATAATTATTATTTATTAATTTAATGAAATAAAATAAATAACCATACGACCACCTCACCTCGCGCACGTAACTTACAGTCGTTTTAAATTCAGTTCTATTCCTTACTGTATTTTACTATCAAACAAATATTCGTCGAACGGTACAAGGTAATGGCAACACTGTAACAGATGCCAACTTGGCTAAAAAACACATATACAGAGCTTAATGTGCGCCATAAAATGATAGCCATTTAATACAGATGCCAGTTTTATCGTTATATATAACGGACTCCATCATGAACTATATATGTATAAAAAATGTATTAGTGTATATACACCTGATGCCAACTTATGCCCTTAGTGAACGGAGGTCAAGACAGCCTGCAGATAAATATATATATATATATATATATATATATATATATAGATATATATGTGGTACAAGTCGACTTCCGGCTATATAAAAGTTTCGGTTGAGATGGCATCCGCGACAAGCTGAACTCCGATATACAGATGCCACCTTGTCTTTCACTAAAACCTATATTAACAGATTATTTGACCTCTAAAGAGCGCATGCTACAAATTTTGGGCAGATGCCAATTTGGTCGTTATCTACATTTTTCCTTATCCGTTAGTTTACCCTATTTGTCACAAGCTGCGCTACTATCGTCAGAGACGTATATAATAAATTATCTTTTAACGGTCATGTCGAACTCCCTTAAAATTGGCAATGGTGCAATAAAGCCAGTACCTCCTTATGTGTTTAATTTTGTACTTTCTGTTGTAACTGGTTGCCATCATGTCGCAAGGAAGAAACAACTCAACTCAAAGAGCATCAGGTTAATACGTTGAAGGAGACGTATCTTGATGTTTTTTAAAATGAAACATGGCTGGTGATTAAAGTCTACATTTGCAACTTATACAGTCGAGCCAATGAAGGCTTTCACTGTTCATTCTCAGCAACACCTCCGATTTTGATCATTTTTTTACATGTGTTTTTTCAATATCATTCAAAATCAGAAACATCCCAAGTGGTGAAAATAATTATTTTTATTTTTTCGCTATATTTATGAAACATTGAGTTGTTTTGATTGAAAAAGGTTCCAAAATGTTTCTCGCAGTCGGGGTTAACAATTATTTATATTGTTTAAATAATAATAACTTACAGGAAAAATCATTTCGCTAAATTTATAGAAAAGTGACTAATTGACAGTTGTTCGCACAGAATTCTCTGCAGCATAACTGATTAACGTGAAATTTGAACAGTCAGTAGGGAATGACTCAAGGAACAACGTCTACATAGTGCCGATATGTGCTTTTACTCTGGGGGTGGAATTTAGTAAACTCAAAATAACCGCAGAAATCGACATGAGTATGAATTCTAAGCAAAAGTTAAGCAAATGTTCTATGAAGTTTTTTCGATAAATCAATATTTTTCGAGTTATTCGCGATTAGAAATGTTGACGTTTCATCTAAAAAAATACATGGTTTAGAGCGATTTTTCACGAATAATTTGAGAACCTTACGTTTTATCAAAAAAATCGTCAGAAGCAAAAATGAAGCTTCTAAAATAACAAATCGATTGTTTTGTTTTATTTCTGTAGATGTAATACGAACTGAGTTATGGCTTGTTGAAGGTGACTGTGTGTTCGCCAACCTTTCAATTTTAAATAACGGAAAAACGACGAATTTTTGGAGGAAAATTTGTAAGACATTTTTTTAAGTACCTGAAAAGACCTTTAAAATACGCTTTAGTAAAAGTCGTTATCATAAAAACTTACGTAGTTATGATGAAAAATAATTGTATCTTTTTTTTTTGGAGAAAAGATCAGCGATGAAACCAAGAATTGAAATTAAACATAATTTACGGTTTACTTTATTTCGGTACTAACAATATGTTCTAACTGAACTGTTTAGAGTTCCTAGATTTGGAAAAAAGTTTGATTCAATTTTGAAAAGATTTTTGAAATTTTTGATAAAATGTCCTTTTTTCACACTAACTCAAAGACTAAAAAAGATACGTAAAAATGCAAAAATGTAGGTTTCTTTGTAAAAATTTTTTTTATATATAATTTCACTAGGAAGAAAATTAATTGAGATATCACCGTTGTAAGTTCGCATTTGAGTGCGAGGACCACCTTCCCCTAGCCCTTCAAATTAAAAAATCTCAAAAACGAAGGGTTCAAGAAAGTTGAACTTTACAGACCTTGTAGCTCTTGAAACTCCCTGCAAAAAGGTTTTTGAAGCCATTAAATGTCTATTGTCAAATTCAGCTGTGGCTTGGGAATAATGTAACGCATGAAAAATGTGGTTGGTTCATGAATATCGCGAAAAAACAATAAAATAGATGTTTCCTGTATTGTTATCGTTATTTAAACAATATAAATAATTATCAACCTCGACTGTGCGAAACATTTCTGAACTTAAATTTTCAATAAAATCAACTCAATGTTTTATAAATATCACGACCGAAAATTTTTTTCCTGTAAATATTGTTATTATTATTCAAACAATGTAAATAATTACCTGCGCCACTTGGGATGTTTCTGATTATGAACAATAAAGTTTTAAAAAACATATATTTAAAAAATATGATCAAAATCTGAGTTGTTGCTGAGAATTAAGAAGTTTTCACGATTTTTAGGCTTCAGTGACGATTAATATAATAAAAGATGAGTAGGTATATTATACTTTTAACATCATTAATTTTCTCTGAAATGTTTTTTAATTTGTAAAATACTTTTAAATAGAGTAAATGTTTAATTTAACTATATTTTTATTTGGTATCCTCCTCTGGGTCTAATAATACATGTATTTATTTATGCGAAGAATGTTAAAAAATGCTTTAACTTTTTCCAAGAACCTAAATAGACAACATTTGAATCTTTGAGAACTATATGAATTTAGAAAATGAAGAATGTTTTTTATATTTACCTTTAATTCAGTTTTTGAGATTTATTGCAAAGTTTTTTTCAGTATCATTACATGAGTCTAAATTTAGATTAAATCATTATTTAAATTAGATTGATGAAATTAATGATACACAAAATATCCCATCCAGTCCATCCGGAATATTCCCCGGATGGACTTAACTATATTTGTAATATTCCTTATTTTACATTTTAACAAGAAAAGTCATTCCTCAAAAAGTTTTAGAGGGTGGGTAACAAATAAGGAAAGATGAAATTGAGCCAAGAGTAAAGTATTAGTTCTTTGGGAAGAAATTAAAAATATTACTGGAAGTTATTTCTAATGTCTTTAAAAGTTCAGATATAAAATTTGGACATAATATCACAAAGTTAATATTTTTGCCGAAATTATGGTTAAAATAGTTAAGTTCAACCAAAGTTCACGATTTATTGAATAACATGATAACAAAACAGCTACAAAAATATTGTAAGATAATTTATTTTAATTTTTAATTTTTTTGAATTAAGTAGTTGTCAACTTTGAGAAGATACGACGTTCAAATTTCATATCCGATCTTCTATTGATATTAACATTTGATTGTAACATTTTTAATCTCTCAAAATACTTATACTTTATTCTTGGGAGAAATTCACGTTTCCTCATTTGTTGACCACCCCGTAGGTTATTTTGAAATTTACACTATGGTTAAGAACTTTTAAGAGTAAGCAAAATTTTTATAGAAAACTACTTTTTCTTAAACGTAAAATAAGAATGATTACAAATATAGTTAGGTCCATCCAGAGACACTGTACATTGCATAACATAGGGCATTTATAATATTCTGTAGAAAATTTTTCGTTAAGCTATATTCAAATATGGCAAAGTAAAATGATATTTAATTTGTAAATATGTATGGTTCTACAATTAAGCACAAAGATGTAACACATTTTCATTCATATTCGTGATAAAACAGTACTCTTTATTAATCAAATAGTATTATTTTAATGATACGTAATGGTTTAGTTAGCTAAGTTTGTACACGTTAAGGACTATAGGTAAATATAAAAAAGAATACTTTTTAATAAGATATTTGAAACATAATCTAACCTGAAATGACAACTACTAAATATATCCTACTGGGTCTTATAATATTAAGACGTAATAGAGAATGGGGTAGCTGTATGAAGTGATCACATATTAACAATAGTTTTATGTCAGAGTTAGTATAGCATATAATAATAATTATTCATTAATTTAATGAAATAAAATAAATAGCCATACGACCACCTCACCTCGCGCACGTATCTTACAGTCGTTTTAAATTCAGTTCTATTCCTTGCTGTATTTTACTATCAAACAAATATTCGTCGCAAGGTACAAGGTAATGGCAACACTGTAATAGATGCCAACTTGGCTAAAAAACACATATACAGAGCTTAATGTGCACCATAAAATGATAGCCATTTAATACAGATGCCAGTTTTAACGTTATATATAACGGACTCCATCATGAACTATATATGTATAAAAAATGTATTAGTGTATATACACCTGATGCCAACTTATGCCCTTAGTGAACGGAGGTCAAGACAGCCTGCAGATAAATATATATATATATATATATATATATATATATATATATATATATATATATATATATATATATATATATATATATATATAGATATATATGTGGTACAAGTCGACTTCCGGCTATATAAAAGTTTCGGTTGAGATGGCATCCGCGACAAGCTGAACTCCGATATACAGATGCCACCTTGTCTTTCACTAAAACCTATATTAACAGATTATTTGACCTCTAAAGAGCGCATGCTACAAATTTTGGGCAGATGCCAATTTGGTCGTTATCTACATTTTTCCTTATCCGTTAGTTTACCCTATTTGTCACAAGCTGCGCTACTATCGTCAGAGACGTATATAATAAATTATCTTTTAACGGTCATGTCGAACTCCCTTAAAATTGGCAATGGTGCAATAAAGCCAGTACCTCCTTATGTGTTTAATTTTGTACTTTCTGTTGTAACTGGTTGCCATCATGTCGCGAGGAAGAAACAACTCAACTCAAAGAGCATCAGGTTAATAAGTTGAAGGAGACGTATCTTGATGTTTTTTAAAATGAAACATGGCTGGTGATTAAAGTCTACATTTGCAACTTATACAGTCGAGCCAATGAAGGCTTTCACTGTTCATTCTCAGCAACAGCTCCGATTTTGATCATTTTTTTACATGTGTTTTTTCAATATCATTCAAAATCAGAAACATCCCAAGTGGTGCAAATAATTATTTTTATTTTTTCGCTATATTTATGAAACATTGAGTTGTTTTGATTGAAAAAGGTTCCAAAATGTTTCTCGCAGTCGGGGTTAACAATTATTTATATTGTTTAAATAATAATAACTTACAGGAAAAATCATTTCGCTAAATTTATAGAAAAGTGACTAATTGACAGTTGTTCGCACAGAATTCTCTGCAGCATAACTGATTAACGTGAAATTTGGACAGTCAGTAGGGAATGACTCAAGGAACAACGTCTACATAGTGCCGATATGTGCTTTTACTCTGGGGGTGGAAATTAGTAAACTCAAAATAACCGCAGAAATCGACATGAGTATGAATTCTAAGCAAAAGTTAAGCAAATGTTCTATGAAATTTTTTCGATAAATCAATATTTTTCGAGTTATTCGCGATTAGAAATGGTGACGTTTCATCTTAAAAAAGTACATGGTTTAGAGCGATTTTTCACGAATAATTTGAGAACCTTACGTTTTATCAAAGAAATCGTCAGAAGCAAAAATGAAGCTTCTAAAATAACAAATCGATTGTTTTGTTTTATTTCTGTAGATGTAATACGAACTGAGTTATGGCTTGTTGAAGGTGACTGTGTGTTCGCCAACCTTTCAATTTTAAATAACGGAAAAACAACGAATTTTTGGAGGAAAATTTGTAAGACATTTTTTTAAGTACCTGAAAAGACCTTTAAAATAAGCTTTAGTAAAAGTCGTTATCATAAAAACTTACGTAGTTATGATGAAAAATAATTGCATCTTTTTTTTTTTGGAGAAAAGATCAGCGATGAAACCAAGAATTGAAATTAAACATAATTTACGGTTTACTTTATTTCGGTACTAACAATATGTTCTAACTGAACTGTTTAGAGTTCCTAGATTTGGAAAAAAGTTTGATTCAATTTTGAAAAGATTTTTGAAATTTTTGATAAAATGTCCTTTTTTACACTAACTCAAAGACTAAAGAAGATACGTAAAAATGCAAAAATGTAGGTTTCTTTGTAAAAATTTTTATTTATATATAATTTCACTAGGAAGAAAATTAATTGAGATATCACCGTTGTAAGTTCGCATTTGAGTGCGAGGACCACCTTCCCCTAGCCCTTCAAATTAAAAAATCTCAAAAACGAAGGGTTCAATAAAGTTGAACTTTACAGACCTTGTAGCTCTTGAAACTCCCTGCAAAAAGGTTTTTGAAGCCATTAAATGTCTATTGTCAAATTCAGCTGTGGCCTGGGAATAATGTAACGCATGAAAAATGTGGTTGGTTCATGAATATCGCGAAAAAACATAATAAAATAGATGTTTCCTGTATTGTCATCGTTATTTAAACAATATAAATAATTATCAACCTCGACTGTGCGAAACATTTCTGAACTTAAATTTTCAATAAAATCAACTCAATGTTTTATAAATATCACGACCGAAAATTTTTTTCCTGTAAATATTGTTATTATTATTCAAACAATGTAAATAATTACCTGCGCCACTTGGGATGTTTCTGATTATGAACAATAAAGTTTTAAAAAACATATATTTAAAAAATATGATCCAATTCTGAGCTGTTGTTGAGAATTAAGAAGTTTTCACGATTTTTAGGCTTCAGTGACGACTAATATAATAAAAGATGAGTAGGTATATTATACTTTTAACATCATTAATTTTCTCTGAAATGTTTTTTATTTTGTAAAATACTTTTAAATAGAGTAAATGTTTAATTTAACTATATTTTTATTTGGTATCCTTCTCTGGGTCTAATAATACATGTATTTATTTATGCGAAGAATGTTAAAAAATGCTTTAACTTTTTCCAAGAACCTAAATAGACAACATTTTAATCTTTGAGAACTATATGAATTTAGAAAATGAAGAATGTTTTTTATATTAACCTTTAATTCAGTTTTTGAGATTTATTGCAAAGTTTTTTTCAGTATCATTACATGAGTCTAAATTTAGATTAAATCATTATTTAAATTAGATTGATGAAATTAATGATACACAAAATATCCCATCCAGTCCATCCGGAATATTCCCCGGATGGACTTAACTATATTTGTAATATTCCTTATTTTACATTTTAACAAGAAAAGTCATTCCTCAAAAAGTTTTAGAGGGTGGGTAACAAATAAGGAAAGATGAAATTGAGCCAAGAGTAAAGTATTAGTTCTTTGGGAAGAAATTAAAAATATTACTGGAAGAAGTTATTTCTAATGTCTTTAAAAGTTCAGATATAAAATTTGGACATAATATCACAAAGTTAATATTTTTGCCGAAATTATGGTTAAAATAGTTAAGTTCAACCAAAGTTCACGATTTATTGAATAACATGATAACAAAACAGCTACAAAAATATTGTAAGATAATTTATTTTAATTTTTAATTTTTTTTTAATTAAGTAGTTATTTTAATCATAATTTTAGCAAAAATGTCAACTTTGAGAAGATACGACGTTCAAATTTCATATCCGATCTTCTATTGATATTAACATTTGATTGTAATATTTTTAATCTCTCAAAATACTTATACTTTATTCTTGGGAGAAATTCACGTTTCCTTATTTGTTGACCACCCCGTAGGTTATTTTGAAATTTACACTATGGTTAAGAACTTTTAAGAGTAAGCAAAATTTTTATAGAAAACTACTTTTTCTTAAACGCAAAATAAGAATGATTACAAATATAGTTAGGTCCATCCAGAGACACTGTACATTGCATAACATAGGGCATTTATAATATTCTGTAGAAAATTTTTCGTTAACAAGCTATATTCAAATATGGCAAAGTAAAATGATATTTAATTTGTAAATATGTATGGTTCTACAATTAAGCACAAAGATGTAACACATTTTCATTCATATTCGTGATAAAACAGTACTCTTTATTAATCAAATAGTATTATTTTAATGATACGTAATGGTTTAGTTAGCTAAGTTTGTACACGTTAAGGACTATAGGTAAATATAAAAAAGAATACTTTTTAATAAGATATTTGAAACATAATCTAACCTGAAATGACAACTACTAATATATCCTACTGGGTCTTATAATATTAAGACGTAATAGAGAATGGGGTAGCTGTATGAAGTGATCACATATTAACAATAGTTTTATGTCAGAGTTAGTATAGCATATAATAATTATTATTCATTAATTTAATGAAATAAAATAAATAGCCATACGACCACCTCACCTCGCGCACGTAACTTCCAGTCGTTTTAAATTCAGTTCTATTCCTTGCTGTATTTTACTATCAAACAAATATTCGTCGCAAGGTACAAGGTAATGGCAACACTGTAATAGATGCCAACTTGGCTAAAAAACACATATACAGAGCTTAATGTGCACCATAAAATGATAGCCATTTAATACAGATGCCAGTTTTAACGTTATATATAACGGACTCCATCATGAACTATATATGTATAAAAAATGTATTAGTGTATATACACCTGATGCCAACTTATGCCCTTAGTGAACGGAGGTCAAGACAGCCTGCAGATAAATATATATATATATATATATATATATGCAGGCCCAACGAGAGGAGGGCCAGTGTGTTTTCCCCGAATTTCTTAAATTCGGGAAAAGTTAGAGATGCGTATGCAAATTTTGATTGCGAGTGGGGCCCTTATGTTATTACCCCCGGGCCCCGAGTTTCTCTCGACAGCCCTGTGTATATGACGTACGTTTCACTTCAAGCAGTATACTCTCAGAAAATCATTAGTTGAATGGTGTTGCCTATCAGTAATATAGCAGTAAAAATTCAGTAACTGCAAGGTGTTTATGTCTCATCTGTTAGAGCAAAATATGACCTTTGCATGAGGTTTTTTTTATAGTTAATAAAATACTTGAAATTACTTAGGAAACAAAAATATAATTAGTCTGTAGCATAGTTATAACTTGTGTAGTAATACTGAAGTGTGTTTTATTACTTATTAGTTTGTTTAATTCTTTCCAGGCTCCGAATGTTTCATATCCCCCTTATAGTAACATGGTTCGTGTTATACCAACAATAAATCAAGTGCAATATGATTTAACATTAGTTCAAGTTCCTAGGATGCCGGAGTATACTTATTATAAGTAAAAATGAAGTATTCCTTTTACACACTTTTGTTTTATTGTAAGTAGGAAGTAGTTTCTTAAATAAGTTTTAATATTTACTCTTATTCTATTTTACAATGAAATTAACCTTTTTTGTAAGTTTTGAGATTTTATAAGTAAGTACTTAGTTTTTAGATTAGATAGCTTTAAATCTATACTTTTTATACATCTTTTTTAGACTTATATATAATGTTTTAAATAAAGTTTTGAAGATTAAGGTTTAACACTATTATATGTTCCGGCTGACGAAAGCTATTTACGTACTCGGTAAAATGCAATTGGGATATTTTTTTGTCCCATTCGTCATAAATAATGAAGAAAACTGAACATTCTAGAATAATTTGACATTTTAGCAGTTGGTGAATATTCATATTACACTCTTTGCAAATGCAAAGTGAAGAGTATTACGTTATTAGGCCCATTTCTAAAAGTGGTAATATCGCCCTTATAGAAAAAATGTCCATATCACTGTGTTGGTGATTCAGTTCTGAACTGTTTTCAAAATGCCCGTCCTTCTGTCTGTCCGTCTATTTTGGCTGTCCGCCCGTCCATCACATTTCTAGTAAGCATGATAAATAACGAATGAAAAGTCCGATTGTATTGAAATTTGAACAGTAAGTTAGTGTTAGCTAGAGGAAGAACCCTGTTATTTTTTAACAAAATTGATCAATAAATAAAACAGTTATTACTTAATAGTAATAATTTATTCATCCAAGGAACTTGTACAGTTATAGGATATGTCACAGTATATGATGCACTGAAGGTGCATCTCAGAATTATAAAACACAATTTCAAAAACAATAAATTACTAAAAAAAAACAAAAAAATGTTTGAAATAGTTCACAACAAATTATGGTAATACATTCCTATCTCAATATACGTCAACACATTAAAATGTTTAGAAAATATGTTTTCATGGAAAATCATGCAGTAAAAACTCTCAACCACTATAGAAGCAGTGAGTTAATAGCAGTTTCTTTACTTTTTGTTTAAATTTATTGATGGACAAATTTTTATATTCGCCAGATAATTTATTATATAATATGATCCCTTTATATTTTGGGCACTTCTCAAATTTAGAAGTTCTGTGTCCTGGAGTTTCAAGTATATTTAAAAAAAAGGAATGTTCCTTTTATCATATGGTGGTTATCACCCAGTCTCTTAGGTTATCGGTGTTTTTATGTACATGTACTAATATGCGATAAATATATATGCATGGGAGTGGAAGTATGCTATAATGCTTAAATAAAGGTCTACATGTGATGTTCAGCTAGACATTGGCAAGAATTCTTACTGCACGCTTCTGCATTATGAACACTCTGGGTTGCGGATTCTGAGCCCCAACATATCAAACCGTATGAAATTCTCGAGTGTATCTGGGCGAAATAGAAATTTTTTAATATCAAATTATTGACAAATGTCTTTAAATGCCTCAAAGTAAAACATAATTTGAAGATTTTATTACAAACTTTATCTATGTTAATTATTTAAAAAAAAAAAAAAAAAAAATGAAATTTTAATGTTTTGTAATTACCCAAAAAATGTTAGGGATCTAAAGCAGCTAATTGCATGGAGGAATTAGAAAAAGATGTGTTTTATTGTTATGTGCGGATATGTCTGCTTTCAGCATTTAACGCATCCTCCGTAAATATCTGGTTTTCGCACTGGGAGCATGAACAATATTTACGAATTCATCCAGTTCCAGGAATTAAAGGGTTAATTATGGTAATGAGACATATCCTAAAAAACTGTATATAAAAATGTTAATGAAATCTTTGCATTCTTTCGATAACCTGACTTCTGGTTATGCTAACAAGTAAGTAAATATATATTTTTTTATTTGTCATTCTCAGTTTAACACTAGCATCCAACCTAGTCCCCTACGGCTAAGCAGGCTAAACTATAGTATCTACATGATCCCCTACGATATGTAAATTCAGTTAAAAATGAGAGCGAAGGCCTGAAATTAATTTATTTACGTACCTTGTATTTAAAAATTTTTTCATTCTAATGAATTACATTTTCATAAAATCTCATTCAGTTTCTTGGAAATGCTTAGCCTTTGAAACGTTTTTCGTCCTTATTGTGGACTCATCAGAAAAGCCTAAAGCCACTCATAACGATGTTCCATGCAAAACTAACACAATATCCATGAATAAAATAATTATAATTGACATTGACTGATAAAAAACAACAGATCTTCACCTATCTAATTATGGTATTCAGAGGAAGATCTTCTGTAGACCTATTAGTTTTGAAAATTATAAAATTGGTCTCTATTTACAATTAAATTGTTCTCTAGCAGACAGTTCTGAATCTCGTTGAGGACAAAACTGGCTTCTAGTATTAATTGTGAGAATTATTGTCTTTTACTACTAATGTGGTCATCAGCATAATTGATCATTAGATGTCTGCTAGCTGTTGTCTAGATGGCACATTTCGTTAATGTAGATATTAAACAATAAGAGTTCCTTGTGGGATTTCCATTTTAATATTTTTCACTCTTTACTTGACCTATGTGCTCAGCAAATTTCTAAACTAATTGTTTACGATTTTGTAGCTATGACTTTAACTAGTCTAATGCTGTCAATCCAACCCAAGTACATAGGTTTTTGTATCAGAATTTCGTGATTAATACTATCATAAATTTTTGAATTTTGAAATTACCTAAATGTATTTTATTTTATTCAAGGATGATTAAAATTTGATTTTTGTAATAAAACACTGCAGAGTCAATGCTTTTCGCTCTTAAAAACTCTTGTTGATTTTCACAAAAAATATTGTTAGGTATTTAAAAAAATTGTTATTTGAGTATGTTTGTACTAATGTCTCGGGAACTTTAGAGAAAGCCGGTGACATACTTATCGATCAAAAATTTTCTATTTCATTTTCATCGACTTTATGATAAAAAAAACAGAGCTTTTAATCGATAAACAATCGATAATTATTCATAAGAAATATATTTTAAATATAAATATATAAATACAAATAAAAATAATAAACTCCATGGAATCATTTTGGTGCCCCATATAAAAGGGTCTTTCTTATTAGGGTATAATATAAAGAGTAATTATTATTTCACTATGTTGTTACACTACATGATTTTGCTCAAATTTGTTAGTATTTGGAACAATTGGAACCAGTTTGTAGGGTGATTTAAAATAGATTTTCTTGAACCACTTTAACGGTTCCATCTAAAAAAGACAGTATTCGAATTATTCTAGAGCAGAAGAAACTTTTAGAGCGGCTGTGTCCATATTTTTGTAACTAAATTATATTTTGAGATGATTCCAGTGATGGGGTCGGGTGGTGTAGGGTAAATAGGGGAAAATAAGTAAAGCAAAGTAATGAGAATCTAGAAACTGGAGATTAGGTGTATATGCTAGAAGTCAAATTTGTTTATGACATTGCCTCAAATATTAAAATTTTATGACCAATTACTTCCACATACTAGAGTGCAAATATAGTGTTAAGATGTTTTCCTTTAAAGAGACTTGAATGGAAAATCTGAAAGTGGAAGTAGTAACTCCCTTGGGCAGTGGTTTTAAATATACACAGCACAAAAAACTTTCCAAAAAATTGCTTTGAAAGGAAACATAATAGGTTACGAACCGGCGAAAAACATTATTACTTCCACATCCCCTAATTTTAGTCATATTTGGAGAATTATTGATAGTACCTATAAGTGAATAGTGCGACTATACAGTTTATACATTTTTTTAATTAATGATTTGGATATTACATCATGCCAGGGCATCATGAATCACAATAAGTTTACATTCAAAAATATTGCTGAAACTATGAAATACTACATATTGTAAAATAGCTCCTGAGCTGTTCTTATTTTTTAATGTTTTTACAATATGTAGTATTTCAGTTTCGGTAATATTTTTTAATGCAAACTTATTCTGATTCATGGTGATGTTATTATTAAAGAAAATTTTAAGTAGGTGTAGGGCCCCAGAGTGGGGTTATTTTTTGAACCCCGCAAAAGGACCCTATGGAGAGTTGATTTAAAAAGGACTTATTAAATGTATTCTCAATAATTGAGGGGACTTGCGTGAGATTCTCATTTCACTACATTTGTCAATTCTATCATAAATTTAAAAAAAATATATTTTTCTGGTCGATAAAAATTCGTGGGAAGTTTCATGGACTACGAGGCATGTGTTAGTATCGATTGATTTTGCTCAAGTAAAATCACTTGTCATATCGAACTTTGGGCGTGGAGATATATCTTAATAGCGAACAATGAAATTTAAAAATTAATAAGGTTCATCTTATTCTTAAAAAAATAAGGTATAGCCTATATTCAAGGGCGCCAAAATATTTCTGGCACTGGGGGCCGATTACCCTTGGGGACCCTGACTAATAAACACCCAATAGCTATTAAATCAAATGGGAATTTATTAGTCTTTTAATAAATTTAGGATATCCAGATATTCAAATTTTGAATACCATATCCATATGGTGTGCCAAGCTGTCGAGGTAATTAGGAATTGGAAGATTAAGGCGAAGTTTAAAATTGATTAAAAGCAAGGTATTATTTATACCTGCACAGTCAGAGGCGGATTTAAGTTAGGTTGCGCCCTAGGCCAGTTCCGATTTGGCTTCCTCTGCTTTTTTGTGATTGGTGTTATACATGTTATAATGAAAACATGCAAAAATATTAGGCTAAAATATCTAGAAACTCAGAAATTAACGCCTGAAGTTACAGGAAAATTAGCTCCCAAGAAAATTGTAAGCTACGTAGAAATATTGAGTTCTGGGTAACAGCTGATTATAGAGAATGACCACTGAACTATAATAATATATAAAATAATTCTTTGATAATAAATGGAAGACCAATATAGATATATGCGCGTGAACAAAATACTTCAATCATGCAATTCAAGGTCCCCGGGATATGCGTCGCCGCAGTAGAAATCTATTTTTAAAAGTATGTTGTTGCTTGAGTCGGAATTCTTCTGGGGTACGTTATGCGCCGATGCAATTTTTCTTTAATTTGTCTCCCATAGCAGGAGGTCTTGGACACTCTTGGATTAATACAGAATTTCAGAGCCGGCGTCAAGTAATTCTCCCGTTTTTATCGCTTGTTAAAATTCAAAATTAAATAATTATGTTTTGGGCATGACAACTTTTATCTTCTTTAATAAAAATGAAGACAAAGGTTAACCATATAAGAAATATCAATCTATACACGCATATCCTTGATAATTTCTGAGAAAGACAAATTAAAAACACTTGCAATAAAAATAGAACAGGCCCTGGCGTTCGACACACTGCGTCGCCATACTTGCGCGAGATTCAATTTGACACATATATAGGTAGAGACATTGGCATTCCATTTATATGTATAGTTCAGTGAGAATGACACAGAAGATCTTTTAGACAAAAGTTAGGGGAAGCTGAGAAGCAAAGATAGGGAATTAACAAGATAGGACAGTCGGCGAGAAACCTTTCATCTTTTAGCAATAGCGTCATTGACCTCGACATTTAATTTGGAGTTCTCGCGCAGTGGCCACAATGTGACAATTATACGGAGAAGGTAATACTAGAAAGAGAGGGACAATATACTGTCCTGATAGAACGACCGAACTCAGCTGACTGTCAGTAGCCAAGGTTACTAAAAAAAAACAGGTAGCTTTGTAATATATGTCACATGAAGTATTTCTATGTTTATATGTAAGGTATCTATTTGGTTAGGATAGAATTGTACATTGAAAGAATAATTTTGAAACTTTTTTCTATAGAATGAGGAAAAATTAGTCACATGCAGCTGCCATCGAGGTTACGTTACGTAGCACTTGTCGATTTTAATGAGCCAACCTATCTTTTAATAAATTTGATCAAATTCGATTAATGCCTAACCGACAAATCCCGAAACCGTTTCCGCTGGATGTCGTGTCCTTTTAAATTGGAGTACACAACTGCCTTCGTCTATTTCGTCTTCTCCGTCTGACTGTCCTGTCTTGTTCTCTAATCTTCGCTAGAGCAAAGAGTAAATAGGGAGTGAGTCTACTGTATATTTCTCTACTGTGACTTGATTCATTACAGTGACATCTACTAGTCCATAGAAGAAGTTCTTGCTTTTTAAAAAAGTATCGTTTATTAATATTTTGTCCAACAGATGGCAACACAATGACAATTGCAAACGCCAGATCAAAAGAATAATGTGGATAGTACATCAGTTTTCACTGGTATCTGTTTGTAATACTAAAATTAATACTACATCAATTTTAATTTAGGTGAATTTAAATCAGACCTCTCGAAATTTTATTCACTTACCAAAAATCAATTAGACTGATTAATTCGTGGACTAAATAAATCAGACTTTGCATTGCATTTAGGTCAAAAATAAAGTATGTCGCCAGTTTCTATCTATTATTTTTCAAGCAACAGCGCTAAATAGCATAAGGCTGTCGGACGTGCTATTCAGCAAAAGGGGGCAACTAGAATATAATACGAATCATAAAACATCCATTAGTAGAAAAAAGATATACGCAGAGAAACTTGCTAAAGTAGAAAATGTAACTTTTATTACATTTTTCTGTATAAATGGAAAAATTAAAAACATTTCTCTAAAAATAAAAATTTTAGGGTTAATATGAACTACTTAGTGGAAAAAATATGTCTCGTGTTCAAATATTTTGCAAGGGGGTGTAGCTCAGATGGTAGAGCGCTCGCTTAGCATGCGAGAGGTACCGGGATCGATGCCCGGCACCTCCAGTTTTCTTTTTTTTTTTTAATTTAAACTTTATTTATGCATTTCAAATGTTAATAAAATTATTATTAAAATAATATTTTATGCCAACATTTTAATGAGGTTTATTGTGAATATACCCAACTAATATACGATTCAAATGTATTGACCCCTCACTTTAACTAACAATATCTTAGAAACGGAGGAGCGGAAAAAATTGAAAAAAATGTGTGTTCATTATGTCCCTATTCTAAATCATTCACTGAAATTTGAATAATGTACATTGGACAGTTTTGAAATTCTGCTAAGTTATATAGAAACATGTCCTACTTTTTAAGGAAATTTTGACCACACCAGTTTTAAATCCATTATATCTTGGCAAATATGCCTACTATGTAAATAATATTTTAGATACTGATTACGCACGACATTATTTATACGAGAAAATTTTTTCATAATTTTTTATTCTAAAAATATTAAAAAGAAATCTGAGGCCTCGGTTTCTAGTATATACACTAAATCCCAAATTTCTGTACTCTTACCAGCTTGATTTATTTATTTTTCCCTATTTACTCCTATTTAACCCCCAACCCTTCAACGGAATCATCTCAAAATATAATCTAGCTGCAGATATGTCGTTATAATACATACGTCTACCAAATTTCAAGTAAATATATCAATTTTACTTTACCAACCCCTTTAATAATGGAGTACGGACGGTGGGGGGTTGAAAAATATTAAAAAATCTGAGGGGTTCGGAAAATATTTTAAATAATCTGAGACCTTGGTTTGTAGTACATACACCGAATTTCAAGTTTCTGTACTCTTACCAGCTTGCTTTACTTATTTTCCCCATACTCAACGGAATCATCTCAAAATATAATCTAGTTCCAGATGTCGTTATAATATATACGTGTACCAAATTTCAAGTGAATATCTCAATTTTATTTTATCAACCCCTTTAATAATGGAGTGGGGTGGTTGTGGTGGGGGGATGAAAAATATTATAAACAATTTTGAGACCTTGGCTTATAGTACATAGATCAAATTTTTAGTTTCTGTAGTACTACCAGCTTGCTTTACATATTTCCCCCTATTTACCCCTATTTACCCCCCAACCCTTCACCCGGTATCTTCAAAAAACATTCCAGTTCCAGATCTCGTTATGATGCATACGTGTACAAAATTTCAAGTCAATATTTTAAACCGTTCCGGAGAAAACGTGCGGAAGAAAAAAGTTACAGACAGACAGACCGACAAACAGAGAATTTTTTTTAGCTCAAATTTAAAATCTCGACGTTTCATGACATTCTAAACCAATTTGAAGAAGAAAAATTTTTGAAAATTTTTCAAGTACTTTAAAAGAGCGTTTTAATAAGATATTTTAGAGTTAGTTCTGCCTGCACTCTCCTGATTTAAACACGGAAATTTTTTTTTTTGTTTGTTTAATGGCTTACAGCTAATTGCCATTAGCCACGTAGATTTGTTAAAATACAAAAACGCAAATAAATGCTAAAGTGTAAATTGGTATTTTTATTAAACTACAACCCAAACCTAAATCAATAATACTGTTATATGAAAAAAAAAAATGTTTTTAATAAACTTTTTATAACATATATTATGGTCTAAATACTCAATTGTTTAAAAAAATAAATATATACTCTTGAAATAATAATGTCTTTCACACATGGAAACGAGAGGAAAAGCTCAAAAATTTGCTCATACAGTCATAAAAGAGGAACCAGTCGATTTTAATTTTTAGTGTCATCCATCAAATATTGGCGCTCAAGGCCCGCGCCTCGCGGGCCTGAGCCTAAATTCGTCGCTGGAAGTACTAAATTTCTTGTTATCTACAAATGAATAAACATTTTTTTTTACCACGAATGTGCTTATATAGTTCATTGTCTGTAGGCCTTGACCTAAAATAATTCGCTAGCCAAGCAAACACTGCGCATCCATTATGGGCCATTCGCAAAAAATGAGCAATATTTTTGAACCCTTCTCCCTGTTGTAACACTTTGTAACGTTTATGAGACTCCCCCTTACACGAAAGTTCGTTTGCAAACTCTCTCCTCTCGTCTACTTTTAAAGATAAAAAATTACACTTTCTTAAATCAATGTTTTATTGATTTTTGAGAACGTTCAATCTTTTATAGACCCCCTCTCATTGTTCACTGTCACATTTCCAGTACCCCCCCCCCCCCCCGCAGCGTCTTTGTTGAATGGCCCGTTATGTGTAAGATAAAGGTTGAAAACTTTATTATTGTTTTACTTATTTTAATTTTGCAATTTATCAATTTTTCAGTAATAAGCCGTTCGTCGTAAAATTAAAATCATCGATTTTGGTCAGGAATTTAAAACAGCAATTTTATCGATTATTCTTATATGAAAAGTTGCACTAAACACGATGGTGACATTAAAAAAATATATAAAACACGGGCTTCATTGTTAAAAACAATGGTTTTTAGCGAAAATTCACATTTCTTGATGTTTTTTGACTTTTTGACGAAAACGGTGCATCGGATAAAAAAAGTTTAAATATAAACAATGAATGTTTTATCAATACGCTTCGTTTGAGACTTGTAGCAACCTTTTATATTTGACCATTCAATTGTTATAAACAAATGAATAGACCTAAATTAACAATATTTTTTCGGTTCAACGAAAGGGCATACGTATATTTTACTATAGTCAAAATGTTGCATTTTGTTCATAAAATTTACAATTTTTTTTGTGTCGATATCTCACGCATTTTTAATTGTTTAAACGAATAAGCTAATTTGTTTATTAAGGATTTGCGACTTTCCATGGCATTTTTTGCGCTCTCCACCTCCGGCAATCGATAAATATTGATAAAAACTACCATTTCTACGTGGTCTTGCCTCTTTTTTCTTTTTTACAGCCCCCCCCTCCTCCGAAGTTTTTAAAACATTGCTTAGTAAACAAATTAAATATCTCGGCCCAGGAACGTAGTATCAAAGTGGAATTATCGGAAAATGAAAGATAATAAAAAGAGGAAAATGTTGAGCCTAGATAGACCTCGATCCGTTAATTAGAACCGGAGATATAGACCATTCTGCGTTCACGACTGTCAATTGTTTATTAATAATTTTTTTGAAAAAAATCTTAATGACAACATAAAGTTAATATATTAAACTAACTAGTCTTCAATTGTCATACAAATCCGTTGGTTTTTCATACATTTTATGCTTTTATAACAATTAATTTATGAACGCCGTACAACGTTTTTAAGTGTTTACGCTCCGTGTGTGCCTGTGTAGTTAGTTTCAATTTGAATTTAATTGTTTCAATCAATAGCTGTGCGTCTGACGAGAAAAACGCAGGAGGCCGTTTTCATGTAGAATAGATCAGGCTAATCAGAAAAAATATCCACATGAAAAAATGTCAGTGGCGTACCACTTTTTTGGTAAAAAATATCAGAGGACACGTTCGCAGGGACGCCACTGGTGGAGCGATAAAATCACTTCTCCAATTAAAATATGTGGTTTTTTTCCTGTCAACACATTCAAAAATTGAAAATAATATCTAAAGTACTTTCTGAGATATTGAAAAACAACGATTAATTCCGTAGCAAAAAATGTAAGCCGTTGCATATGTTCATATAAACTTTTCTTCATAAAATGACATAAGGAATCACACCCTGAAATATTAGCACGTCATTAAGGGACACCCTGTACAAAAAAATGATTAAACTAAAAAAAATAAAAAAGTAAGATAAACATATCTTTCAATGACCCTTTAAACCAATTTAAATCACTTACAGCACATTTTAAACTGAGCGTGCTTCGAATTTTATATATACAAAGTCGCTACTACGCAAATCGCTCGGAGCGTAAAGACTAAAGAACGTTGTACGGCGTTCACAAATTAATGAGCTTGTTCGGCATTTTTTTTATTTCATAAATCGAAAGTACAAGTATAAAATAATGGATCTGCAAAAAATTAGAATCTCATTCGCACGTTTAATATCTTAAAAACTATTACAAACTTTCACGTCGCGAAAATGGGGCATGGCCATGCGCTACGTCACTATACGCATAGACACGGCGATCTCAATAGACTTGATGCTCCTTAGTTGTTATATTATAAGTGTTTTCGAAGTAGTGTTTGTTTTGCTTAATTCTTGACAGTTGGGGAGTACAATTTGGTGAAATGTCAAAAAATTACAATTTTGTCTCGCTCCTGTCGGGACAAATTTTTGATTTTGACCCTACAATTTACGATTAGGATTCATCGCCGACCTTCTCCTTCCCGTAGAGACATAGAACGAACTTCCACTCGACGTATATTTATTTAGTTACCAGCGTTTGAAAATTCCATGTTCTTCGACTTTTCAGGTTAAATTTGAAAGATCCCAGAAAGCCATTTTTCCTACGTCACTTGCGTATACTGACGTCGCAAATGAGCGTTCGGTTTTTGCAACTTTTACTAATTTCTCTTATATCTCGAGAACGGAAAAAGTTAATAATACGAAATTTTAAGTGCATAATGAGAATATCGAGTACTATATGAAAAAGTATAA
The DNA here is from genome assembly GCA_963583905.1 of Stenurella melanura. Classification (NCBI taxonomy): domain Eukaryota; kingdom Metazoa; phylum Arthropoda; class Insecta; order Coleoptera; family Cerambycidae; genus Stenurella; species Stenurella melanura. Next base: position 205,616,085 of record OY757309.1, read on the forward strand.
AAACCATATAAAAAGAATATCATGGAACAATCCCATTGTTATAAAACATAAAATGTGTGAAATACCAATGGCTTTGTGTGACAATTGAAGACTAGTTACTTTAATATATTAACCTTATGCTGTCATCAGATTTTTTTCAAAAAATTAATTAATAAACAATTGACAGTCGTAAGCGCAAAATGGGTGAGTTATTTCATTTGTCTACTAAGCATTTTTTTTTTAAAACGATGGCAAGGGAGGTGGAGAGTACAAAAAAATGCCACGGAAAATTGCAAATCCTTAATAAACAAATTAGCTTATTTGTTTAAACAGTTACAAAATTCGCAAGATATCAACACACAAAAAAAACTATAAATTCTGTGAACAAAATGCAACATTTTGATTGCAATAAAATATCCTCATGACCTTTCGTTGAACAAGAAAAAAATTGTTAATTTAGTACCCTTAATTTGTTTATAACAATTGAACAGTCAAAGATAAAACGTTCCTACAAGTCTCAAACGATGCGTATTGATAAAATCTTCATTTTCTTATATCTGAACTTTTTTGTCCGACCCGTTTTCGTTGAAAAGTCAAAAAACATAGAAAATGAGAATTTTCGCTGAGAACCATTGTTTTTAACAATGAAGCCTGTTTTATAATTTTTTTAATGTCACCATCGTTTACAGTGCATTTTTTCCAATAAAAATAGTCAATAAAATTGCTATTTTAAATTTCTGACCAAATAAAAGTTATGACGACCGACCTGTTGATTGATTGATTGATTGATTTGCCAGCGTATGGTGGGCATTGCTACCAATTCAGGGCATCCATGGAGGTTCGTTCCAACACGCAGCCCGGTCGTCCGTCGAATACGCCCAATGGACGGCCAAACCGCGTCCCGGAACCATATCTCGGATGTCTTATATACCGCCGGACCAGCTGCATACGCCGGGTTGGACATTGGACATGCTTGTTGTCAGCAGCGAGAGCCGCATGACGCATGGGGTGGGAATATAGGATGGGAAGTGTAGGTATTTGAGAGATGCTTCTTTTAAGTTTTCATGCTTCTAATAAGTTTCCATTTGTCATCATCGGCTGGGGTGTGGTGCAGTTGTTTGCGAGATGCTTCTTTTCAGTTTCCATGCTTCTTTTAAGTTTCCATCTATCGCCATCTCCTTATTTTTCTTCTAAGTTTTCTGCTTCTTGTGTCTCTGAATCTAGCAGATTTAATTTTTTATTTTATTTTTGTATTTTTTCCCCCTTTTTTCCCTTTCTTTTTTTTTATTTATTAACCGCTCCACAAGTAAATAACCATCTACAGTGGAGTTGCTGGGGAAGGCCCTATCTCGCGGTAACATCACCTATATATTATGTTTAATATCTTTTCAATTGCCGCTTCTTTGAGACAATCGGTTTCAATTTCCATCTTCCAAATTAATAATAAAATATTATGTTTTGAATCAATAAATCGAGCTGATAAAAATTAAGATGGTAAATATCAGATAGAAAGATGGAATAGAATAATATCAATTAAAGATTAAAAAACCGCTGCCTAAGGAATCACTACTTCCACATCCAGATTATTCGTCCAAGTCACTTTAAAGGAAACATCTTGACTATATTTGCACTCTAGTATGTGGAAATTATTGGTCATAGAATTTTAATAATATTTGGGGTAGATGTCATAGAAATGTTTGAGGAGTTGGTTTCTACCATATACGTTAAAAATGAAGTTTCTAGTTTACCGTACTTATTTTCCACTATTTACAACCTACCACCTCAATGGAGTCATCTCAATCAGATGTCACTACAATACATACGTGTACTAACTTTCAAGTGAATATCTCAATTTGATGTTATCAATCCCATTAATAATGAAGCGGAGATGGTAGAGTTTGAAAAATATTAGAAAGAAATCTGAGGCCTTGGTTTCTAGTATATACACCGAATCCCAAATTTCTGTAGTCTTACCAGCTTGCTTTACTTATTTTCCCCTATTTGCCCCTATTTAACCCCCAACCCTTCAACGGCATCATCTCAAATTATGATCTAGTTTCAGACGTCGTTATAATACATACGTGTACCAAATTTCAAATGAATATCTCAATTTTATTTTATCAACCCTTTTCATATTGGAGTAGGGGTGGTTGGGTTGAAAAATATTATAAGAAAATCTGACACTGTGGCTTCTAGTACATACACCGAATTTCAAGTTTCTGTAGTCTTACCAACGTTTTACTTATATTCCTCTATTTACGACAAATTAACCCCCAACCCTTCAACGGAATCATCTCAAAATATAAACTAATTCCAGACGTCGTTATAATACATACGTGTACGAATTTTCAAATAAATATCTCAACTTTATTTTGTCAACCCCATTAATGGGGTAGGGGAGGTGCGGGGGTTGAAAAATATTATAAAAAAATCTGAGGCCTTAACTTCCTGTACATACACCGAATTTCAAGTTTCTGTACTCATAACAGCTTGCTTTACTTATTTCCCCCTATTGACCCCTAAATAACCCCCAACCCTTCAACGGAATCATCTCAAAGTATAATCTAGTTCCAGATGTCGTTATAATTCATACGTGTACCAAATTTCAAATGAATATCTCGATTTTATTTTATCAACTCTTTTAATAATGAAGTAGGGGTGGTGGGGGTTGAAAAATATTATAAATAATCTGAAACCTTGGCTTCTAGTACATACACCGAATTTCAAGTTTCTGTAGTCTTACCAGCTTGCTTTACTTATTTTCCCCTATTTACCCCTATTTAACCCCCAACCCTTCAACGGAATTATCTCAAAATATAATCTAGTTCCAGATGTCGTTATAATACATACGTGTAGAAAATTTCAAATGAATATCTCAATTTTATTTTACCAACCCTTTTCAAATTGGAGTAGGGGTGGTGGGGGTTGAAAAATATTATTAAAAAATCTGACGCTTTGGCTTCTAGTACATACACCGAATTTCAAGTTTCTATACTCTTACCAACTTGTTTTACTTATATTCCTCTATTTGCCCCAAATTAACCCCCAACCCTTCAACGGAATCATCCCAAAATATAATCTAATTCTAGACATCGTTATAATACATACGTGTACGAAATTTCAAATGAATATCTCAACTTTATTTTATCAACCCCATTAATGGGGTAGGGGTGGTGGGGGGTTGAAAAATATTATAAAAAAATCTGAGGCCTTAACTTCTAGTACATACACCGAATTTCAAGTTTCTGTACTCTTACAAGCTTGCTTTACTTATTTCCCCCTATTTACCCCTATTTAACCCCCAACCCTTCACCGGATTTCCTCAAAAAACAATCCAGTTCCAGATCTCGTTATAATATATACGTGTACAAAATTTCAGGTCAATATCTTAAACCGTTCCGGAGAAAGCGTGCGGACAAAAAAAAAGTTACAGACAGACAGACCGACAGACAGACAGAAAATTTTTTTTTCGCTCAAATTTAAAATCTCGAAGTTTCATGACATTCTAAACCTATTTCACGAATAAAAATTTTTGAAAATTTTTTTGCGATTACTATACTTCCAATCCACTACGTGGATATGGAAGTAATAAATAAATAATAGCTTATCTGTCTTTCTGCAGCGTCTTGTGATTGCTGTTTTATTTTATTTCCTTTCCTTTTCTTTCTTCGGTTGAGTTAATATTGTCCCATTTAAAAACTTTCCACTGTATACAATAACTTTAGGTCACAACACAGCTATATTAATTGCTTTGTAAACATGTGCCTCATCTTGACACTGACTATGCTATTATTTATTGCCCTTGAACCATTTGGGCCGTCTAGGGTGTACATAGGTAGGGACACTGCACTTCACTTGAGCTTGTTTGCTTTATTTGATTTAATATTATTAGAAAAACTTGTAATTATTAATTCCATATGAACTCTGTTTTTCTATTGAGGCGCTTCATTTCAAGCAGAATTTCATAATCTACTGGTGGCTGAAATTTTTTCGAGTTTAACGGGATTTCTACCACTTTTTTACTGTTTTTTAGAGAGCATCTTAAAAAACACGTCTATTCACGACGACACTTAACTCAGACTGCCAAGTTATGACGACCGACCTATAATTATAAATTAAAAAAGCTGTAATGTATTGAAAAGCTTACGTTAAAAAGATAGAAATTCGATGGTATTATTTTATTTTATTAAAACTTCTTATTTTGTCAGAAATTATGAGAAAAGCATACAGTTCGTGTGATTCGTGTAAATAATTTAAAACCTTATAGACCAAGCAAATAGACTTTGACGCACTTATATAAATTAGCAACCGCAATGTTTTTCCAGGATGGCTTTGGGAGAGGTAATGGAAGAGGCTTCTCATTTTGTGAATCAAAAAATTTCATTTGCATCATCGTTTTTTATCAACAATTAGAACGGAGAATTGGTGATGTGTACGCAATTAAAATCCATACGTTATGGGACTTCCCAAATTAAAACCGCTTCAGCGACAAAAAAAAGTTATTGCACATACTGGTTTGACTCGAATGTGGACTATACTAGGCACGTCTAGTAAGTTTGTAAAGAGTCTAGCAGGATAATATAGGCAAGAAGGCCCCAGAAAACAATTTTTGAAATAATTTATGTTATAATATTGCCAAGACATAAGACCACTATTGGCAAACTTTCAGTCCCTGACCTCCATTGGTCCTTGAGATAATCGGCAAAGCATGCGCCGGAACAACTATTTTTTAAACTTGTTCTCCTAGAAATCTATTTTAACTACACGAATGAAACAAAAATGCTCTGTTGGACCATTAGTTGGTCAATATTATATATTTATTTTAGATTTTTTAAATAATTTTAATTATTTGAAAAATGATAATGAAAATTTGAGAATGATTTTTCTTACTCTTACAGCCGAGGTACAATCGCCAAAGAAATATATAATATGGGTAGTTACACTTACTATTAGTAATAATTGTTTCATTAAAAACAAATAGGTGCAACACTTCTAAAATAATTAAGATCGACTATGATCGGTTTTATGTACCTCTTATTTAATGCAATGTCATATACACTTACATTGTATATTATTACATTAAAAATTCATGATAAAAGGAAATAGGTGCAAGACCTAAAGTATGCAGAATCCAAAAATGCAATAACGTATAGGGTGTTCCATTTAAAAATCGAAAGTTAGTGTCACTTTCGGCGAAACCGGAAGTGAAGAAAAAATCAGTTGTATGTCAAAAAGTGTCACTTATTATGTATGTAGTATATCCTAAATTTCAATCAAATATCTTCAAAACTAAAGAAGAAAAGGCGGGTATACCATGATGCTGTTACACCCGGTATTTTTTTGGCTATTGTACCTCGGCTGTAACCGTAAAAAAAATTATTCTCAAATTTTTTATTTCGTTTTTCAAATAATTAAAATTGTTTAAAAAATCTAAAATAAATATGTAATATAGACCAACTAACGGTCTAACAAAGCCTTTTTGTTTCATTCCTCTAGCTAAAATAATTTTCGAGAAAAACAATTTTAAAAAATAGTCCTTCCGGCACACGTTCTTCCAAATATTTCAAGGACCAGTGGAGGTCAGAGGCTGAAAGTTTGCCAATAATGTTCTTATGACTTGCCAATATTATAAGTTATTTCAAAGATTGCTTTCTGGGGCCGTTTCGCCCATCTTATCCTGCTAGACCCTTTATCACATGACATCGGAAGTCTTACTTCGTGCAGTTGTAGAACCTTTTCTATAGAAAATACCTCGCAGGAGGAAGAAAATTTAATATGTTCATCACATAATTAAAATAAGACGATTAAAACATTTGCAAATTTATTAAATTTATTTCCGACTCGATTTCCGATTTTGGGTTATTTTTATTCCCTGACGCATGGCCTACAAACCCATGAATTGGCGCCGTACCTCTTTAACATGCCTTGGGGCAGGTTTTTATTATTGGCTCATTAAATATGTTTCAGTTATGAGTTTAATTTTTCGTACTTTATCAAAATTTTCACGCTAATTTACCAAGTTGTAAGCTTTCATGCGTAATCAATTATGCTTTTCTGTGTATATTATATTCAGCCTTCCACAAGTATCTAATGCTTACCGCTACGCAAATTATTGAAACTTGAAAAGTTGTTGAGTTATGTATTTCTAAAACTAATTTTATTCATCGATTTTACATAAATTCCAGCATTCCGAGTTGGTTAGGGGATATTCACCAACAGATAACACGAAACCCTGTCGCCGGTTTTGTGGTTAATGTTACGTAATATTAACACCCCTAATATGGATTTGGCATTTGAATGCCCGAATCTAATTTATTACACCATTCATGGAAATATTCGAATATTGATGAATATCATTTGGAATTTGAATCAATTTGAATTTATTTGCCTAGAGACGAGACAATAGTTATAGTTAAAGAGCTTAATGAACATTTCGCGTCATCAGTAGCCGCCGCACAGTAGGACAAAACTTTAATGTTCCACTCAAATCAACTTTTAGATCATAAAATTAAGGATTTTAAGATGCTTTTAATATTCGTTATATATTATGAAATTCTCTATCAATCCCTCCAGCCGGATTTTCGATTTTCGTTTTCAATTTTTTATAATTTCTATCTAAAAACGTATTTTTACTAAAGAGTATGAGGGTTTTCAAAGAAAATTAGTGTCAATTTATAAACATTTTCGATTTTTTAATTTAAAATTTTATGTTACAAGTAACCAAATGATCTGTCGAATTACCTATGAAGTATTGAAACATTCTTTATAGGATTTTGCAAACAGCAGAAAAGATAACTATCTATAAAAGAAAAACTTTGTGTAGAAATATTAATGAAATCTTTGCATTCTTTCGATAACCTGAATTCTGGTTATGCTAGCAAATTAAAATCCTAAAATGAATTTGTCTAATTTCTTATTTGACAATTCTCATTCTAACACTAGCATCCACACAGTCCCCTACGGCCATGCAGATTAAACTAGTATCCACATAACCCCCTACGATTATGAAGATTCAGTTAAAAATGAGAACAAAGACCTAAAATGAATTTATTTATCTACTTTGTCTTAAAAAATGTTTCATTCCAATGGATTACATTTTCATGAAATCTATCATTCTGTTTCCTGGAAATGCTTAGCCTTTGAAACGTTTTTCGCCCTTATTCTGGAGCTCATCAGAAAGACATAAAGCCATTCATAACGATGTTTCATGCAAAACCAAGACAATTTCTTTGAATAAGTGTGAAATGATTATATTTGACATTGACTGATAAAAACAACCTCACCTATCATGAAACATCGTTATGAATGGCTTTATGTCTTTCTGATGAGCTCCAGAATAAGGGCGAAAAACGTTTCAAAGGCTAAGCATTTCCAGGAAACAGAATGATAGATTTCATGAAAATGTAATCCATTGGAATGAAAAATTTTTTAAGACAAAGTAGATAAATAAATTCATTTTAGGTCTTTGTTCTCATTTTTAACTGAATCTTCATAATCGTAGGGGGTTATGTGGATACTAGTTTAATCTGCATGGCCGTAGGGGACTGTGTGGATGCTAGTGTTAGAATGAGAATTGTCAAATAAGAAATTAGACAAATTCATTTTAGGATTTTAATTTGCTAGCATAACCAGAATTCAGGTTATCGAAAGAATGCAAAGATTTCATTAATATTTCTACACAAAGTTTTTCTTTTATAGAAAGTTATCTTTTCTGCTGTTTGCAAAATCCTATAAAGAATGTTTCAATACAATTATAAGCAAACAAATAATAATTCATTTTTAAACATGCATAGAGTATATAGGCTCCAATACTAGTTAGCTAATAGATAGGTGAGGTTGTTTTTATCAGTCAATGTCAAATATAATCATTTCACACTTATTCAAAGAAATTGTCTTGGTTTTGCATGAAACATCGTTATGAATGGCTTTATGTCTTTCTGATGAGCTCCAGAATAAGGGCGAAAAACGTTTTAAAGGCTAAGCATTTCCAGGAAACAGAATGATAGATTTCATGAAAATGTAATCCATTGGAATGAAAATTTTTTTAAGACAAAGTAGATAAATAAATTCATTTTAGGTCTTTGTTCTCATTTTTAACTGAATCTTCATAATCGTAGGGGGTTATGTGGATACTAGTTTAATCTGCATGGCCGTAGGGGACTGTGTGGATGCTAGTGTTAGAATGAAAATTGTCAAATAAGAAATTAGACAAATTCATTTTAGGATTTTAATTTGCTAGCATAACCAGAATTCAGGTTATCGAAAGAATGCAAAGATTTCATTAATATTTCTACACAAAGTTTTTCTTTTAGAGATAGTTATCTTTTCTGCTGTTTGCAAAATCCTATAAAGAATGTTTCAATACAATTATAAGCAAACAAATAATAATTCATTTTTAAACATGCATAGAGTATATAGGCTCCAATACTAGTTAGCTAATAGATAGCTGAGGTTGTTTTTATCAGTCAATGTCAAATATAATCATTTCACACTTATTCAAAGAAATTGTCTTGGTTTTGCATGAAACATCGTTATGAATGGCTTTGTCTTTCTGATGAGCTCCAGAATAAGGGCGAAAAACGTTTCAAAGGCTAAGCATTTCCAGGAAACAGAATGATAGATTTCATGAAAATGTAATCCATTGGAATGAAACATTTTTTAAGACAAAGTAGATAAATAAATTCATTTTAGGTCTTTGTTCTCATTTTTAACTGAATCTTCATAATCGTAGGGGGTTATGTGGATACTAGTTTAATCTGCATGGCCGTAGGGGACTGTGTGGATGCTAGTGTTAGAATGAGAATTGTCAAATAAGAAATTAGACAAATTCATTTTAGGATTTTAATTTGCTAGCATAACCAGAATTCAGGTTATCGAAAGAATGCAAAGATTTCATTAATATTTCTACACAAAGTTTTTCTTTTATAGATAGTTATCTTTTCTGCTGTTTGCAAAATCCTATAAAGAATGTTTCAATACAATTATAAGCAAACAAATAATAATTCATTTTTTATACCTATGAAGTATTTTCAAAATTTGAAATGCTAAACTGCTAATTACCTGGATTTAGGAGATAGGTACTTGACTAGAAACTAATGTCAAATATATTATGTTAATGCTTCTGACAGCTGTCAAATCTTCAACTTAATGAAAATGCCATTTTTTACTTATTTTCAAAAATTAAAACCTCGCTAGTTCGAAACTCCGAATAATGCAAGCTGATATTTCAAGTCAGATTATATAAATGAGTTATCGTAAAAAAATTTAGAAGGAATTTTTTTTGGTCTTGTTTTGCCGATTAATGTTATGAGTTTAAAGTTATTATATTTGACAACTAATTTGGTAGCTGTCAACAATAAAAACCTCTGTCTGAAGAATCGCTACTTCCACATCCAGATTTTACATTCGTGACTTTAAACACATCTTGACTATATTTTCACTGTATGTGGAAATTATTGGTCCTAGAATTTTAGTAATATTTGGACAAGATGTCAGAAAAAATTGAGGCGTATTTTTTCTACCAATATACATTATAAATGAAGTTTTCAGGCTGTTATTAGCTTGCTCTACTTATTTTATACTATCACAACCTACTCCCACCCCTTCAACGGAATCATCTCAATCAGATGTCATTACAGTACATACGTGTATTAACTTTCAAGAGACTATCTCAATTTTATGTTATCAACCCCTTTCAAATGGAGTGGAGGTGTTGGGGTAGAGGTTTGAAAAATATTAGAAAGTAATCCGAGGTCTTGGTTTCTATCCAAGTTTTTGTACTCTTACCAGCTTACTTTACTTATTTTTTCCTACTTGCCTCTACTTACCCCCTCCCCAAGTTTCTGTACTCTTACCAGTTTACTTTACTTATTTTTCGCTACATACCTCTACTTACTACACCCCACTCCTTCAACTAAATCATCTCAAAATACAATACAGCTTCAGATGTCGTTATAATACATACGTGTACCAAATTTCAAGTGAAAATCTCAATTTAATTTTATCAACCCTTTTAATAAGGGAGTCGGGGCGTGGGGGGATGGGAAATATAATATGAGGCCTTCGCTTCTAGTATATAACACCAAATCCTAAATTTCTGTCGTTTTACCAGCTTGCTTTACTTATTATCCCTTATTTACCCCTATTTAACCCCTAATCCTTCAACGAAATCATCTCAAAATATAATCTAGTTCCAGGTGTCCTTATAGTACATACGTGTACCAAATTTCAAACGAATATCTCAATTTTATTTTATCAACCCCTTTAATGATGGAGTAGGGATGGTGGGGGGTTGAATATGAATATTATGAAAAAATCTGAAGCCTTAGCTTCTAGCATATACACCAAATACCAAGTTCCTGTGCCCTTACCAGCTTTCTCTATGTGGTGATAATAATAAAACCAATTTGTGGCGATAATAAAAAACGTCGGGGGTCACCAGTTTGTGGTGATAATAACAAACGTCGGGAAACGTCAGCGGGATTCAAACAGCCGGGTCACCAATTTGTGGTGATATTAACATCACGTCGGGGTCACCAATTTGTGGGGTATTTACCCACAATAATTATGTATTGTAAACAACACAATAAATTAATAATAAAAAAATATACTTTTTATCACATTTAATGATGATGATAACATTTTATGTTCAATATCTGAATCATGTGTCATATATATTATTTATATTATTCTCCTTCTTTTCATTTTTGCTTTTTTTATATTCTCGCCACCTCTGCATTAAACCGTCCCGGTGGCGATTTAGTATTGACTACACATGAGAGAGCATCCCACAATCTACTTATTTTCCCCTGTTTTAGCCCCCAATCCTTCAACAAAATCTCAAAATAATCTAGTTCCAGACGTCGTTATAATACGTACGTGTACCAAATTTCAAGTGAATATTTCAATGTTGTTATATATATATAATTTTTCACTCTTACGGATTGAGACAAACTGTCTTTACGAATACAAGACAAAATTCTTGCCTTGACAATGTTTTCACAAATTGTGAATTAAATACAATACTGGTTGAAACTTGTGATCCAAATCTTTCCGATCATCTCGGTATTTCTATACAGATTAGACAAAAAAACAACATAGGTAGTAAAACTAGAATTAATTATAGGCCGATTACCGACTTTTGCAGTTTTATAAGTTAATTGAACACACAAACTTTGATTTTATAAATGAGGCTAATTTACAAACTGAAAATAAATGCGAACTGTTTTTGGATTGCATAAGAAACGCTAGTGAAATCTCCTTTCCATTAAAATCAAAACTTGTTGATCTCTCTTGTAACAAGTCTAAGCTGAACTGGTTTAATGATGACCTTAGAGCTATGAGAGATTATCTGAACTTTCTTAGAAGATCGCACTTAAGCGATCCTAATTTTATTACAAAAGAATATCTTAACTCGTATAAAGCACACTATCGTACTGAACTCAGTAAAGCTAAGAAACATGCTCATGACAACTATATAAAAAACTCCTCCAATTCTCAAGCAGCCTTTTGGGACCTCATAAAAAGTAATAAATAACATCATCATAGTGAGACTCTGACAGCAAACGAGTTCAACATTTATTTTACTGATATTGCAGATAGCATTATTAGTGAACTCCCAGAAACAAATCAAATTCACCGGAAATATTTTAAAAAGACAAATAATGCTTCAAATTTCAAATTTAGGGAAATTACCTACAACGAAGTTCGTGACATAATCGATAACTTTAAAAACAGCAAAAGTCGGGACGCTTATGACATCAATGTAAAACTTATCAAAAGTATTAAAAACTTAATTATAATCCCCTTGACAAACTTGATAAACATGTGCATCAAAGATAAAGTATTTCCCAACGTTTTAAAACTTGCAAAGGTAATTCCCATTTATAAAATGGGTTCATATGACGATGTTAACAACTATAGGCCAATTTCATTGGTACCAATATTAGCAAAAATTTTTGAAACAGCATTAAAAAATCAAATTAATGAATACTTCGAACATAACAACCTATTTCACTGCTGTCAGTATGGTTTCAGGAATAAGCGATCCACAACTCTCGCAATTAATAATGTCGTTCAAGTTGTCCTTGATACATTTGAAAACAAGAAATATACAACTGCTAGTTTTTTTGACTTATCTAAGGCCTTTGATTGTGTCTCACATGAAATTCTTACAGACAAATTATTAGGTAATAATTTTCATCCTGACAGTGTGGCACTTATTAATTCTTACTTATCCAATAGATTTCAATATGTTAACTATAACCTATGCACTTCCGAAAAACGTAGGGTTACTCATGGTGTTCCTCAAGGTTCTGTGTTGGGTCCCATACTATTTACGATATTCATCAATGACCTTGCCAATTCTGATGATAATACGAACTTTATATTGTTTGCAGATGATACTACTGCACTAAGCACTAACCTCACACCTGATGATCTAAAACAGACGGTCACAAACACGGAAGAACATATTTGCGAATGGTTTTTAACCAATAGATTAAAACTAAGCGATGACAAGACACAATCATTAACATTTACATTGCGAAACAGGGATCAAGAAGAACAAACTGATGCATCCGTAAAATTTCTAGGTGTGTACTTAGATTCACTATTAACCTGGGAAGAACATATTACAAAACTGTCTACCAAACTTTCCAAAAATATCTATTTCCTTCGCATCCTTGTCAACACACTATCCCCGAACTACCTACTGACCGCTTATTGTGGTTCTTTTCATGCCAATATGTTGTATGGAATTTTAAACTGGGGACACTCAGCGCATGCTTCCAATATTTTTGGCTTACAACGTAGATGCATTCGCATACTATCTCATCTTAGATACAGAGATGATTGTAAAGGCCAATTCATTAATCTCAAGATATTAACTAACCTTGTGCTTATATCCTCGAGTGTTTACTTTATCTTAAACAAAATGAACATCAATATGTAACGCACAGCCAAATCCATGAATATACCACAAGGAATAGCGATAAAATTAATGTCAATTTTCTTCGTCTTACGAGATCTAGAAATGGAACAGGTTATTATTCTGCCAAATTTTATAATGCTCTTCCTCATTCAGTAAAAAACTCGAACTTCTTGCAATTTAAAAATAAAATGAAAGGTTATCTAAAAACTAAGGCCTTCTATAGGTTTGAAGAATTTATTGAGAATGATGTCTCAGATTTAATTTAACAGGCACTGTATATTCACGACCTCATATTATTACCCTTACTTAATTTCTTAATTGGTTTATATAATTTTATACGACTTTTAATCTTGTGTGTCACTCTTGTGTGTCTTATGTAATTTTGTGACTTATCCATTTTTAATATGTTTTACATCTACTATATTGTCCAATATTTTGACGTGTGTAAGCATTGTATTATGTATTTTGACACCAATAAATTATTATTATTATTATTATTATATTGAACCCCTTAATAATGAGTGGTGGCGGTGGCGGCAGGGGTTGAAAATATTGTAAAAAATCTGAGATCTTGGCTTCTAGTATATGCACCAAATTCCGAATTACTGTACTCTTACCAGCTTGATTCACTTATTTCCTTTATTTACCCCTATTTAACCCACAACCCTTCACCGGAATTAGCGCAAAATATAATATAATTCCAGATCTCATCATGATACATATGTGTACCAAATTTCAAATCAATATCTTAAACGGTTACTGAAGAAACGTGCGTATAAAAAAGTTACAGACCGACAGACAGAAAGAAACATTTTTTCTCTCAAATTTAAAATATCGACGTTTTAGGAAATTCTAAGCCTATTTCAACAACAAAAAAAAATGTTTTACGATTACCATACTTCCACTCCACTACGTGGATGTGGAAGTGAATGAAAATGGAAAATATAATTTACCTATTTGTAAAATGAAAATTTAACATTAAAAAATCGAAAATGTTTATAAATGTGTGACCCTGACACTGATTTTCATTGGAAAAACTCATATTTTTTAGTAAAAAACCGCTGCCTAAGGAATCACTACTTCCACATCCAGATTTTTCATCTAAGTCACTTTAAAGGAAACATCTTGACTAGATTTGCACTCTAGTATGTGGAAATTATTGGTCATAGAATTTTAATAATATTTGGAGCAGATGTCATAGAAAAGTTTGAGACGTTGATTTCTACCATATACGTTAAAAATTAAGTTTTTAGTTTACCCTACTTATTTTCCCCTATTCACAACCTTCCACGTCTCACCCCTTCAATGGAATCATCTCAATCAGATGTCATTACAATACATACGAACATACGTGTAGTAACTTTCAAGTAAATATCTCAATTCTATGTTATCAAACCCATTAATAATGGAGCGGAGATGGTGGTGTTTGAAAAATATTAAAAAGAAATCTGAGGCTTTGGTTTCTAGTATATACACCAAATTCCACATTTCTGTACTCTTACCAGCTTGATTTACTTATTTTCCCCTAATTACTGCTATTTAACCCTCAACCCTTCAACGAAATCACCTCAAAATATAATCTAGTTCCAGATGTCGTTATAGTACATACGTGTCCCAAATTTCAAGTGAATATCTCAATTTCATTTTATCAACCCCTTTAATAATGGATTAAGGGCGGTGGGAGATTGAAAAATATTACTAAAAAATCTATGGCCTTGGCTTCTAGGACATATACCGAATTTCAAGTTTCTGTACTCTTAGCAGATTTTTTCCTATTTACCAATTACCCCCACTCGTTCAACGCAATCATGTCAAAATATAATCTAAGATATTGTTACATTTATTCACCTTTTAGGAAACACCCTGTATGAATCCGTGGGTTCTAAATAATTTCAACAAGAGATAAGCACCACTAACACTTTATTCAATAATTTACTGACTATACAATACTTCAAACATTCAAAATAACCTTTACACTCTTATATAACCTCACTTTTCACCGAACGTGTCACTAAAATAAACTTCTTCTTCCGCGCTGGTAATCGCGCCTTATATACTCTGAAATTACCTCTAGATTGAACCAGAATCTTCTTCCACCACTCTAGAAAAGTCCTTGGCTCTTTCTAGAGTCTTTCCAGTCACTATCAGTAGGCATAGGCGTATCATCTCCAGTTCCAAGGGGGTGTAATTCATAACAATATCATACGTGTAAAAAATTTCAAGTGAAAGTCTAAATTTAATTTTATCAACTCTTTTAATAAGGGAGTGGGGGTGGTGGTGGGATGAAAAATGTTGTAAAAAAACCTTCAAGTATACACACCAAATCCCAAATTTCTATAGGTACCCCTACCAGCTTGCTTTACTCGTTTTCCCCTATCTACCACTATTTAACCCCCAACCCTTCAACGGAATCATCTCAAAATATAATCTAGTTCCAGATGTCGTTATAATACATACGTGTACCAAATTTCAAGAGAATATTTCAATTTTATTTTATCAACTCCTTTAATAATGGGGTGGTGGGGGTTGAAAAATATTATTAAAAAATTTGAGGCTTTGGCTTCTAGTATATACATCGAATTTGAAGTTTCTGTATTCGTACCAGCTTGCTTTACTTATTTTCCCCTATTAACCCCCAACCCTTCAACGGAATTATCTCAAAATATAATCCAGTTAGAGATGCCGTTATAATACATACGTGTACGGACTAGGGGTAGTGGGGCTTTACAAAATATTATAAAAATATCTGAGGCATTGGCTTGTAGTACTTACATCAAATTTCATGTTTCTGTACTCTTACCAGCGTGCTTTACGTATTTCCCCATATTTACCTCTATTTTCTCCTCAACCCTTCACCGGATATCTTCAAAATACAATCCAGTTCCAGATCTCGTCATAATATATACGTGTACAAAATTTCAAGTCAATATCTTAAACCGTTCTGGCGAAAGCGTGCGGACAAAAAAAGTTACAGACAGACCGACCCACAGACAGACAGAAAAATTTTTTTCGCTCAAATTTAAAATCTCGACGTTGACATTCTAAACCTATTTCAAGAAAAAAAATTTTTGAAATTTTTTTTACGATTACAATATTTCCAATCCACTACGTGGTTGTGGAAGTAATACATTCTTAGATGAAAATTATAAAAAATTGGGAACGAAAATCGAAAATCTGGCTGGAGGGATTGATAGAGAGTTTCATAATAAAAAAAATCTGTAAAGGTATTTACACAGAACTTCCCTCGATATTTGTGCATGGCAGTCACTCTAAAAAATTAGTAATTACGAACTGACATTGAGAATAATAATCGGAATATAGTTTTTGCTATTATTACAAAGAAAACTTGATAAGTTTTGGTCAAAAAAATATACAGATTGCTCATCCAACAGCAAAAGTTCAATACTAAATAGCAGGTGCCACATATGGCAGGCTTGCGCAAATACCTTTACAAATTTCCACCATGACTGAATTATTTCTTAGGATGTGTGTGGAAGTATGGTGGTGGTTAAAAAATTTCATTTTTTAAAAAAATTTTCATAAGATGTTGGTAAAATAATTTTCAAAATTTTTTCTTCTGAAATGTCAAACGTAGAAATTTTAAATTTGAGCAAAAAGGAAAGTTTCCTTATATTCTACAGTAGTGCTAAAAAAGTTTAAAAATTAAAAATTATGTAATTTTTAAAATAGGTTTAGAATGCTATGAAACGTGAAAATTTTAAATTTGAGCAAATAAAAAAAGTTCGATCTATTTTAGTGGTAAAACTTTTTGAAAAATGTTGGTGAAAAAAATTTTCAAATTTTTTTTTTCTGAAAACCTAAGTTTAGAATGGCATTAAAACGTGAAACTTTTAAATTTGAGCATTCTAGTGTTAAATTTTTTTCCAAACTGGTAACAAAATGTTGCAATTTTTTTTTCCAAAATTGGTTTGGAATATCATGAAACGCGGAAATTTTAAATTTGAAGATATAAAAAAAAAATTCCATCTGTTTTAGTGGTAAACAAAAATGGTAACAAAAATTTCAAAATATTTTTTTTTTTTTGAATCAGGCTTAGAATGCCATGAAACGTGGAAATTTTAAATTCGAAGAAAGAAAAAAAATCATTTTAGTGGTAAAAAAATTTTCAAAAATATTGGTGAAAAAAATTTTCAAAATTTTCTTTCCTGAAATAGATTAAGCGTGTCATGAAACGTAGAAATCTAAAATTTGAGCAAAAAAAAATTTTTTTCGTCTTGGTAAAAATTTTTCAAAAATGGAAAAAATTTTCAAACATTTTTTTTTTCTGAAATAGGTTTAGCGCGTCATGAAACGTATAAACTTTAAATTTGAGCAAAAAAAATTTTGTCTCCTATTTATTCCGTTTAGACGGTCCACCCTGTATATTTTCCAGTGAAATTTCTACCATTTCTTCGCTGACAGTAGCGTCAACTACCTACCAAATTTGACTGCTCTCCGTCAAATACTTTTTTAGTAAATGCATCAACAGACAGACAGACAGACAGACGGACGGACGGACGGACGGACGGACGGACGGACGGACTGACGGACAGTCATACAGACAGACAGACTGACGGAATTGAAAAACCTATATTTTCATAATCTACGTGTTCTGAAACGTCAGAATCCGAAAAAATCTTGGAGGGTGATTTTTTCTCGAATACAATACTTCCCTTCGGTATGCGAGGGAAGTAAAAAAGCATTTTAAAATCTTTAATCTTACGATCTAAAAGTTGATTTGGGTGGAACACTACAGTTTTGTCCCACGGTGCGACGGCTAAAAATTTGCCAAATCGTTGGTATAGGGGTAATGAGTTGCCCTCTCGAATGTTTCCACTCGGCGATGGGCAGAAGGGGGTATAGGAACAGCACTAGTGCAGTCAACGGGGGATTTCACCTCTAAGTTGCGTGCTAGTGAATAGATTTTGATGAAACCTAGTGCAATGTGTTTGCAATGGCTTTAATAAAAAAGTTGATAGAAAAATTAGAGTAGGAAATGATTGGAAGGGGTAGAATATACCCCTATTATCACGGATTCATTAACTTGTAGAGTTAGGTCGAAAATGAAAAGAAACCAATGGTTCTACCTTTTTTGGCTGAAGATAAGATGTTTTTACTCCTGTAAATATTTTCGAAAAACACATATTTTTCGAGGTATGGCCACTCGAAAATTCCAAAGAGTGGGGTTGAGAAAAAAATCTGAAAAATTCAGGTGAATGTATATCATCGAAGTACAAGACTTTTTTATTTGCAACTTTTCCGTAAAATGCGTTTTCACTGAGTTCTTCCGGAAAAACATGAGAAACTACCCCTATCTTTGAAGTTGTAGCGCTTTAAAAGTATGTAATTCAAAAATTTGAAAAAATTCTGACGTATGCATTGACGCCTTCTAAATATTTTTTTGTCTTGGAATTTTCTTGTAGCCTGCTAATTTTCCGAGTTACATGCAGTTTTTCATGATAAAAAATGTTTGGCACATTTTCAATTTAAAAATTATATTGAACCTTTAAATATAGTATAACTATGTACGTTTCATATTTTTTTATAATAATATATATAAATCACGCTAATTTTTCGAATCTTCGTGTATTTTTTAATTGAGAATGTGCAGAAAATGCAGTACATCATTCATCATGAAAAACTGCCTCTAACTGGGAAAATTAGCAAGTTACAAGAAAATGCCAATAGACAAAAAATGTTTATGAGGCCTCAATGCATTCGTGTGAATTTCAAATTTTTGTATTACGTATTTTTAAAGCTCTACAATTTCAAAGAAAGAGGTAGTTTTTCATGTTTTTCCGGGAAAACTCGTCGAAAACGCACTTTACAGAAAAGTTGCAAATAAGATTTTTTTTCCTCAGATTATTGGCCTTACAAACAAAGTGTTTTGGCCACGAACATATAACTACCTACGATGGGATAAAGATAAACCGAATTAGCGGATTTATAAAGAATTACACATGTGTACGTAAATATAGAAATATCAAGATATCCGTTACCGAGACCTAATTATGCATTATAAATCTGTAAATTACTTGAAATAACAGCCCTAGCACACTTTGTAAGTTAACAAATAATAATAATATAAAATAAAGAAAAAACTCTTGCGCTACTCTAAATAAGAAGTCTTGCATTTCGATGATACATTCACCTGAATTTTTTCAGATTTTTTTCAACTCTTACATTTCCTCTCAACCACTCTTAGGAATTTACAGGTGGCCATATCTTGAAAAATATGCATTTTTCAAAATAATGTACAAGAGTAAAAACATCTTATTTTGAGCCAAAAAAGGTAAATATATTAATATTTTATTTAATTTTCGACCTCATTCTACAAGTTCCGGAACCCGCGACAAAAGGGGTGCTTTCTACCCCTTCCGATCATTTCTTACTCTAATCTTTTTTTCATCCTTTTTATTAACGTCATTGCAAACACACTGCACAAGGTTTCATTAAAATCCAATCACTAGCACTCAAGTTAGAAGTGTTTTAAAATCTCATGAGCTGTGACCTTCATATGCGCAGAGACATAATCCCTCCTGTTGACTCAGTTACACTTCTTAAAAATATTATGTTTATTGTTTACAATGTATCCCGAGCTCTTTTTTATGTATACAGCAAGGCAGCCTCCAGTGTCTTCAAAAAAATACTTATAACTCAGAATAAACTTTGCCTTTTGCGCATTTCGCGGCTCATGAGATTCTGAAACACCTCTAAGAGATTTTAGTCATTGTAGCGCTCCGTTGACTGGATTACTCGTAATATAGTAGGTAGTCGAAGTTTGCGGCCAGCTGAAACTTCATTTTGGGTATCTAAATAATAATGAAAATTGTCAGACAGAAATTTCGGGCAGAGAGGGGTGTAAGAACACCCCAAACGTGTATTTTCTGAAATAATATTTTTATTATTTGTCGCTTTCTGACGATTGAACATATTATTCTAGAGACCCTTTTGACCGTGCAATTTAATTGTTAGACGAAAATTCACAGCATAATCCCTTGTAAATACGTTGCAATCTCTCCTCTCGCCACGCCACGCCGCCAGATACCTTAAGTACGCGATATGTTTCAAAAAGAGATTTCGATTTCTATGGCGCAGTGTGGCAGAATAGACAAAATTCGCTTTGAGGCTCAATTTTTGAGATATCGTCTTGATTTCTTTTTTGAATACTCAGAAAGGAGTCTGGAATAGGGAGTCACTTTTTACACCCCCCCCCTGGTGAGTAGCTGAAATTAAGTACCAATGGTTAGGCAACCAATAATACACACCATCTTCTGGAAGCCTGTAGATGGCTCTAGAGTTATATTGTTCTGGAATTGGAAACCTCTAGATGGATCTAGAGGTAATTTTAGGATATACAAGGTGAAATCGACGGCGGAGAAAGGAGTTTTATAAAAGTGAAGTTCAGAAGAGAGAAGTTGAAAAGTGATAAGTGAGAGGTTAGAAATCCGAGGTGACAGAAATATAATGTAGTAAACATTGTTGATGGTTATTTTAGTAATTTAGTTAAAATTATTTGAAACCCACGGATTTATACAGGGTGTTTCCTAGGAGTGGAAATACGCAACAGTATTTTTTATGCCTATTTTTTATGCTAATTCGAAAATTGCCTGACTAAAAATAGACTGTTTTTGTTCGAAACGTTTTATCTGAAATTGTCACTTTTTCAGTTTTCAGTTATCCGGAGAAGAAAAATCAAAATTTTAGAACTTTGCGATTTTTTTTACTCGAAAAAGTAGAAGTTTGGACAAAAATTGCAAGAGGCAAAAATAGTTTAGAATTACCCCGGAAGTATTCTCAATTTTTTTCGGAATTTTTCAATGCCCATTTTGATGCACTTGCAAACTCCACAATGCTCTTTTCTGTAAGGGACACTGGACAATTAAAAAAAAAATGAGAATATTCCCGAGATGATTTCAAAACTCCTTTTGCCTCTAGCAACTTTTTTCCAAACTTCCTCTTTTTCGAGTGAAAAAATCGCAAAGTTTTAAAATTTTGATTTTCCTCGCCGGATAACTGAAATATATTATAATTTCAGAAAAAATGTTTCAAACAAAACTCCACACTCATTCCTGAGTATTTGAAAACATATTCAAGTCGATATTTCAAAATGATATTGTGTCTTTTTTGCATTTTGGAAGTGATTTTGAATCAAAAGAAAAGAATAAATAATATTCATATCACCCTTAATTTTGAGGATATACTCCATTCTCCGATTATACAATTGATACACAATACTTATCTTTTGAACTATTCCATTTATAAAACAATTTATATTAGCATTTACGCTGGAAATTTAATTCTCTACAAGAGATATTCAATAACTTTTTGGTATCTCAGTTGATTCGCGAGATAAAAGCTGAAGTATAGAGTATATTTTCTTTCTTATAATTCATAATTCTATAAGAAGGGAATATGTTTTAAACTTATCTGTGATAAGAATTTTGTAAAAGTTAAAATACGTACCAGTGTTTTCTGGTAATATATTTATTTATTTTATTCTATTTTTATAGAGCTTTTACAGTTCCGGGATGTTGCATTTGCATCTAATTATATTTCTTTCTTTTTTTTTTTAAATTATATGCATTATTTTTATGCTGTTTCTGAACTCCTATAAAAATATTTTTACTCCAAGGCCTCGGGTACGATACGAGCGGTGAGCGGTAAGCGGCAATTATCTGAGCGGCTCAGCGGCGCCGCTAAAGATTTAGTTGAATGATTTTGTGTAGAAAGCTCTTCCATCCGGCTAGGATAACGTGGAGCGGCAGGGCGGTGTCGCTCGCCGTGTACCTAGTACCGCCCGCCGCAGGGTCCAAACATTAAATTAGGAGGTTGCCGCTCGCCGCAATACAGTGCGATATGTTGTCCACAAGCATTGGGCCTTCCCTGAAACGAAAATCTTGCAAGGGAGGTGAGGATGAAGTTATTGTACATGATAAAATCCAGGTTGAAGGTGAACGATGTCTAAAAAACGAAAATAGAAAGATGAAATTAACACGTAAGCTGAATAATGGTGAAACCAAACTGATATCGGAAGAGCAGTGAAGGCAGTGTCTGTGCAATTGATGCATATAATGATTTACTTTCTGATAGAGCAACATCTGCACAAGTTGCTCGGACTGATAGAGACTTCCGCAGGTGTATAGCAGCTCATATTGTAGCCGGCACCGTTTACCCCATTGCCGCTGTGTATTTTTACCGCTTTTCCGTTTACCGCGCACCGCTCGTATCGTAGCCGAAGCCTAACTATAAGCAAACAAAAAACAATTCACATTAAAAAGTTACAGTATAGGAGCCGGTTTGCAGTTACCTGACACATTACATATCAGCTAGAGGCACATAGGTAGTACGGAGAATAGCTGTTGGTTATAGTATGATTTGGTCCTTGTGCAAATAAGGAAATTGTAGGAGTTTTAGACGGGAATAATCAGTGTCGCATTGTGGGGCAGACCAGAGATGCAGAAAGTCTGGAGGTGTACCCCCCAGCGCCATAGGTACAATTTCAGAAAATTAATGTTAAACTGTAGGAAAAAATTGTATAAATCTAGGACTTGGTAGCACGAAAATAGTTTTTATTTATTTTAAAATAAAGTTCACCAACATAAACTTAACATTTCGTTATTTTCAAACAGTAGTACAGAAAATTTCTTTACTTTCTTAGTTAAGGTATTTATTAATTGATTCATAATCAAAATTTTCCAATAAATCCCATTCAACACTTATAATTAGAAATACTTCTAACCTCTCCTGACCCAATAACGATCTTGATCTATTTAATATAATTTTGAGCTTGCTGAACATTTTTTCGCAAGACACCTGTGAAAGGGTTGAAAGATATTTATAGGTAATATACAAATGGGCTTGTTCGGCATTTTCTTTTATTTCATAAATCGAAAGTGCAAGTGTAAAACAATAGATCTGCAAAAAATCAGAATCTTATTCGCACGTTTAGTGTCTTAAAAACTATTACAAACCTCTATCTCGCGAAAATGGGGCGTGACCAGGTGTTACGTCACTATACGCATAGACTTGGCGATCTCAGTCGACTCGATGGTCTTTAGCTGTTATAATTATAGGTGTTTTCGAAGTATTGTTTGTGTTACATACTTCTTGACAGTAGGAGAGTACGACTTGGTGAAATGTCAAAAAATTGCAATTTTCTCTCGCGCCTGTCGGGACGAATTTTCGATTTTCACCCGGCAATTTACGATGAAGATTCATCGTCGCCCTTCTCCTGTCCGTAGAGACATAGAACGAGCTTCCACTTGACGTATTTATTTAGTTACCAGCGTTTGAAAATTCCATGTTTTCGACCTTTCAGGTTAAATTTGAAAGGTCCCAGTAAGCCACTTTCCTTACGTCACTTGCGTAGAGTGACGTCACAAATGGGCGCACTATTTTTGCAACTATCACTAATTTCAACTGCTTATATCTCGAAAACGGAAAAAGTTAATAATATGAAATTTTAAGTGCATAATAAGATTATCGATTACTATATGAAAACGTATAAAAACCATACAAAAAGAATATCATGGAACAAGCCCATTGGAGTAACCACAATGAAGATTATATTTATGTACAATCTTTAGACAGCGGACAATACAGCCCGAACAAAAATCATTTAAATGAATATTATTTTTAAATCAGCACTATTTTCATTTTCGTTATTGCTGCTAACAGAACATCTTCATCGTCACCAAGTACATGTTTGTCATCTTGATTTTGGGCTGATGATGAGTATGACTGATCTTTTAAAAGTTTCAAATTATTGCGCAAAACTAATAAGCTCATTCTTTGTTAAAGATGCACGGATTCCTCCCAATTGAGATATTATCGTGAAGGATTCTGATTCATTTTATTCAGGTGCAGTTTTCTTTAAAATTTCGTGGATCAAAATAATAAAATTGTTTATAATTGTTTTGGTGATTTAAAAATATGTTTTTTAAACTTTGCGTTAATTAATTAATTTAAATATTTCTATATAAAATTTTTTGGCTGGTCCTTGACTACTAATTATATTGCTGTCATCGCACTGTTCACCATGTATTTTTTTCTTTATCTGTTTCGAGTTGTAGGAAATCCTGCTTCTATGTATATGTCAGTATCTTCAAATTGTTGGTTTTTATTTGCAAAACTTATAAATTTATTAACTATACATACAATTTCTGGAAACTTTTCATATAAATTGTTTAGATATATTATTTATGGCATTTTCGATTATCTGAAAAGCACGATTAAAATCAAGCCTTGCTGTTTGTAGATAATTAGATTCAGGTGTGAGATGCTGGAAAAAGCTTTTCGACGCTAGAGGCCTTAGGGGCCTCAAAAGTGGTAAGTTGAGAGCCCACCGGAAAATTTCCCGGTTTCCCGGTGGTACAATCCGACGCTGGAAATAATTACTCCTGTAGATAATTTTAACACAGAAATATCTCTCCTTTCTTAAAACTAGGCAACTTAAAATATAGGCACAAACCTTTCATCCAGTCGCCAGCTTGATCGACTAATGTCACTCCAGGCACTCATACTCCTATTCCTCCTCGGAATGAACATCGATCTACTGGGGCGCCTATCCAAAGTGTCTGGAGGGAAGTTCACTCTCGCCTTAGCTATTGGTAGCGAAGGCGATTGCTCACTGTTTGGCAGCATTTCGTACGTCCAGCCGTTCCCCCCAACAACCCCAACTCGCGAACTTCTTCTGCTCCCCAGGCTGTCGGTTTGGGGAGCCACGGTACTGGCTCCGTCCGAACTCGAACCACTTGAACTTAACAGATCTATGGTGGTAGCTTATGTAGCCCTGTAGGCTACAGGAGGTTATTCCACTTCACTTCACGATTTCTTTGTTTCCAACATTTGTTAATTCGTGCGTGCTAGGACACTGCAAACAAGTTTAAGTTGAATGATTTCTGTTCAGAGCAACCGAAATTCAGAGCTCCTTGCTTTATTTTTGATAACACAGCTATACACACACAAAAAAAGTTCAGACCCAAAAACTAGACATACCAATCTTAATGTATCTTGACCTCCTGAATTCGATGCCGCCATCAAAATTTCATTTTATCGTTGGTATCCCTTCATTGGCAGACTTTCCTTACGTAGATCATTTGAAGATAAGAAAGCAAGATATAGCAAAAAAATGTGGAACAATGGGAGATTGACGGTACAGTAAAAAAAGAAATTCATGATATCCCTATGATAGCTTTTTACCTGAAAATTTACTTAACGAAATTTAACTTTACGGCCATCTGGTGACCGTCTTTGATAAGAGAAGTGCTGATTTTACGAACTTTTAATGAATACCCATTATAATTCGTGTCGCAGAGCTTTCTCAACATCAAATTCAGATTCAGCGCGTCAAAATATAAAAATGCTGTTTCAAGGATAAAATCGAAGAAAAAAAACCCAACGATAAAATGAAATTCTGATAAAGGCATCGAATTCAGGAGGTCAAAATACAGAAAGAATGGTAGATCTAGTTTCTTGGTCTGAACGTATTTTTTGTGTGTGTGGCTGTGTAATGTGTTTCCATTCACGAATTTACTATTCATTTTATTACTTCATTGAAAGAAACTGTTATTTTGGAACGAGGTTCATTTGAAATAGAATTTGGATTTCAGCGAAACATTCTGATTTTTTTTATACAGTGTGTCTCAAAATACTCGCATTTTCATTTAAGTGCTGATTCTACATGATGACGACTGACTGTACGTGTCCTGATATCCCCACATGCCCTTCTAGGTGCTGATTTTACGTGGAAAAATAGTAAGAAATTTCGCATAAACATGTTCCCGGAAATATTTCCTAAGGGAGCTACTTTATCTGAAGCTACGGTTATCGTTTCTCCGCCTTTAGACAAAATTAGTTTGTTATAACCTGGTCAAAATAGACATTATAATAATTCGTATTGAGCTGAAAATTGGTACGAATGTTGGGAACACCATTATAAATGAAATGTGAAAAGTCCCGATCGATCCCACATATGCAAAAAAAATTGTTCAAGGTCAAAGTTCACAAACATGGGTTTCTTGCATTTCTTTAGCCAAACGGTAAGTTTTATCATAAAAATAGGTCAGACAAAAATTGTAGATCATGCAATTATCTATAAAAAAATTGTTCTTACACTTTTTTTTCCTAAGAATCACCATTTCTGAGATATAGCGATTCAAAAAGTTGAAAAAGTTGTGTTCTCCATAACATGCGCGCGCGAGTACGCCACCTATATACATCACTGGACCCGTAATAGAAGTAAAAATATTGGTCTATGTAACTTATGCATACAAATTGTCCGATTCTGATAATATAAACACAAAAGAAACCCAGTCCCTGATTTTATATGCCCGTATAACCTTGAGCAACATCTGTCTGCTATTCAATTGTGCGCGTGGCAACGCTCATATACCTGCTCCTTTTTCAAAGACCTAAACGATATACTATTAGTCTTGACGTCTTGAACGTTCCTTCAGTGAAAACACATGGTTATTGCTAATATTTCCTAACAAAGTTTGTGCCGTTTTTAATTTTTAAAATAAAATGTCGCAATTTTGCTTCAGTTGTAGTAAACCTTTGACTGAAAGTGAACTTGTTACTGTTCTTAAAGAAAGTAACTACTTCACAAGTTGTAATCACCAACGGAATTCGCTTCCTTCTTTCTGTATATGGAGCTCCAAAAAAACACCTGCTTAGATAAGTTTCGATACCTATCTTTTGTAAAAAATACTCGAAACAGTAAACGAGTGCAAGTAGCTTATCTTCCTCCAAGCTCGGCTTCTGCTCATCAACATCTATTTCGGGTATATTATCAAGTTCAAATGTGGCTTGGTAATCAACTGGACCCAGAAGACTGGGGTTGGAAGTTAATTGACAATACATTGGAACCAATTCAGACTTCCCTGCACCGGAATACTCGTCAATACAATTTTTTGCAATTGCAAAAAGGGGTGAAGTGCTAAGTGCGGCTGCAAAAAAGTTGGATTGTTTTTGTCATTAGCATGTACCAGCTGTCATGGCCAGTCTTGCTCCAATGTTGAATCGCCATCAGAAGAGGATTCTTACGATATCAGCAAGGAGACATCTGTTGCATCGCTGTTGGAACAATTTATTT
Organism: Stenurella melanura; assembly: GCA_963583905.1. Lineage (NCBI taxonomy): Eukaryota > Metazoa > Arthropoda > Insecta > Coleoptera > Cerambycidae > Stenurella > Stenurella melanura. The sequence continues at coordinate 205,643,093 of OY757309.1, forward strand.
GTATCCAGCAGCAAGAAGAAGAAGAAGGAAGAGAAAGAGAAGACATTACATTTGAAGTTACATTAGATAATTATAGTTTTCCCCAATTACTCATAATTCACAAAGCTTTCATCATTTCCAATAGTGACATTTTTCATTTAATACAATATTGTTTAATTAAACAGGACCACAATAGATCGTGGAATAGGCCTACCGGGGAAACCACGTTAAAAAAAACGCGCCAAGTATATTACCTCACAGGTGGCGTGAAAACGTGCATATTATGGAGAACACAATTTTTTCATCTTTTTGAATCGCTATATCTCAGAAATGGTGATTCTTAGGGAAAAAAGTGTAAGAATATTTTTTATAGATAATTGCATGGTCTACAATTTTTGTCTAAACTATTCTTATGATGAAACTTACCGTTTGGCTAAAAAATGCTGTCAAAACAACCATATTTGCTAACTTTGACCTTGAATAATTTTTTTTGCAGATGTGGGATCGATGGGGACTTTTCACATCTCATTTATAATGGTGCTCTATGCGAATTATTGTAAACTGACCCCTATTTCTTGAGCTATTTTGACGGGGTTATTAGTACCGTACAAAAATAAGCCAAGGTGGCCATTCCCTAGAAAGAGACATCCGATAGGGAAATCTTTATTATTTTTGCCCATAGCCTTTTTTTCTTAGTACGCAGATTTAAAAAAACTATAAGAGTACCTAAGTAGAATCACAACAAGACTATTGCTATGAATTTTAATTCAATAATTTCAGTGGTTTGCAAAATAGCTAAACTTAAAACTACGAAATAGGAAGATTAACAAAATATTTAAATTTAAATCTAGCTATTTTGCAAACCCCTGAAATTATTGAGTGAAAATTCATAGTAATAGTCTTGTTATGGTTCCACTTAGGTACACTTATAGTTATTTTAAATATACGTACTAAGAAAAAAAAGTTATGGCCGAAAATAATAAATATTTCCCTATCGGAAGTCTCTTTCTAGGGAATGACCACCTTAACAATACGAAATCGTGAACCAAGTTTCAAAAAGTTCTGTCAAATCTTTTCCGAAATAATTGTTTATAACCTCTATTAAGGCTCCCTTAGTAGGCCAAGAGCCGTGTGATATTCAAGTCCAAGAAACCCCACCTTCTTGGAAGGGGGTGATAACAATGAACACTTTTAGGGCGGTCTGACAGCCAGAAACAGTGGCCGCGGACCTCACAGGACTTTTTTTAGAATAATTATTTTATTACCTCGTGACAATAGTAAAACATTTTTTAAACATGACGGTTTTTATCACAATAACCAAAAAGACAATTTCCTGTGACTCGAAGTGATCACTACCACCCCTATAAATTAACTATTTCCGTAAATCTGTCTAACTTATTCTCTTTTTGCTTCTAAGGTACACTTTGAACCTTCTTCATTCTTGCAATAACAAGTTTCACATTTGCTTTAGGTGCTCTATACTTCCTTACTCATTTTATAGTACAGGAAACTTCACTAGATAACTCGAAAAGTTTTTTATAGTTAGTGCAACTATTTGTATTAAGCTTATATTTTTTTACCGATTACTTATCACTTAGTGAATGCAATAATACGATTGGCATACGTACCTATTAGTGGGGATCCAGAGGCAGACATTTTGAACCTCCAAGGCGTCTCTATTTTTAAGACATGACTAATAACTATCAAAGTGATTTTCGTTTACCAATCAATTTAATTCATTGATTAAGTTTCCATTGATAAGAAAAATCACATATCATTTCTGTTGTCTGCCATTCTCTACGCCAAAGGATTAATTATATTTCTAGCTGATACAAATGTCACATAATTACAAGCTAGCTCCTGTGCTAGTATTGACGACTTTTATTTATTTAGGTAACATGTAAATCGAAACAGGTAGAAATATGTCAATAAATCTGCAATATTAGATATCCAGTAATTGTGTTAAGAATCTATAAATTTGCTTGAACATATTAAAAAAATTATAAAAAGTGCTCGCAGAGAAAGTAGAAAGGTTAGAAGTAAGTCAAGACTTCAAATTTGAATTATCCTACATTATGTTAAGATAATATTTTTCCAACGATTGCACAAATTTTCTGGCGAAGAATTTTGAAAATTACTGTACGAAATTCAACAATTGATATGATACACTTCACAGTACATTATCAGGAAGAAACTAATCATTGACTTTTGTCATTTAACTTCATATTGATGCATATGATTTTGATTATTATCAACATATCTCCAATTATTCAATGTGCTTATAGGTCGGTCGTCGTAACTTATTTTTGGTTAGAAATTTAAAACAGCAATTTTATTGATTATTCTTATAGAAAAAATTGCGCCGAACATGATGGTGACATTAAAGAAATTATAAAACACTCTTCATTGTTAAAAACAATGGTTTTTAGCGAAAATTCTAATTTTTTTAAGTTTTTTGACTTTTTAACGAAAACGATGCGTCGGACAAAAAAAGTTCAGATATAGAAAAATGAATATTTTATCAATATGCGTAGTTTAAGATTTGTAGCAACCTTTTATCTTCGACCGTTCAATTGTTATAAACAAATTAAGGGTCCTAGATTAATATTTTTATTTCCTGTTCAACGAAAAGGCGTACAGATATTTTATTGTAGTTAAAATGTTGCACTTTGTTCATAGAATTTATAGTTTTTTTTGTGCGTGGATGTCTCGCTCATTTTGTAATTTGTTTATTAAGGATTTGCGACTTTCCATGGCACATTTAGCACTCTCCTCCCCCGAAAATCGATAAATATTGATAAAAACTGGCATTTCTGTGTGGTCCTGCCCCTTTTTCTTTTTTTAACCACCCCCCCCCTAAAAAAAGGGGCAAGACCGCACAGAAATGGTAGTTTCTTAGTTTCTATCAATATTTATCGATTGCCGGGGGTGGACAGTGGAAAACATACCATGGAAAGTCGCCAAGTCGCCAATACTTAATAAACAAATTAGCTTATTTGTTTAAATAATTACAAAATGCGCAAGATATCGACACAAAAAAACCTATAAATTCTATGAGCAGAATGCAACATTTTGTTTACAATAAAATATCCTTTCGTTGAACAGGAAAAAACTTGTTAATTTAGGTCCTTTAATTTGTTTATAAAAATTGAATGGTCAAAGATAAAAAGTTATTCTCAAACGACGCGTATTGATAAAATATTCATTTTTTTACATCTTACTCTTTACTCTTTTATCCGATGGATCGTTTTCGTCAAAAGGTAAAAAAACATAAACAAATGAGAATTTTTCTAATGTCACCATGTTTTATATATTTTTTTGTCACCATCGTGTTCAGCGCAATTTTTCCTATAAGAATAGCCGATAAAATTACTGCTTTAAATTTCTGACCAAAATCGATGATTTTGACTTCACGACGACTGGCCTATTAGGCAGTAAAGAAGTTTATCAGAAGTGGGCCAGTCATTCAAATCTAACCAAACTTTCGACGAAAATTCAATGTTGAAAGGCGCAGGAGTGGAAGAATCTCGTTGAGAATTATCCAGCCAAAGTTTAGTGGTGGTGTTTGAATTGTTTGGACAGCAGGAAATATCGAAATGATCCGTGTTGCTATTCAGAGAAGTCCGAAAAGGTCTACAAAAAATATTCATCAGCCTTGTAAATTTTTCAAAGGAGCCACTTAAGAATTATTAAAAATTTGCATGTCCATTCAATTTCCATTGCTCACATAGTGCAAAAGCTGTATATGACGGTGACAAACGATTGATATGATATTCATCAGAGAATTATTGCAAATGCTGAACTATGAAAGTATGTTAAACTTCTTATTAATATCTAAGGAGGCTCACTCTCATTTAAGTGATTCCGTCAGCAAACAACAATGGTCATCGGAGAATTATCAGCAACTCCAAGACAAACCACTAGATGATTTAAGAGTGACTGTAAGGTGTGGAATGTTATTTACTGAAATCGTTGGAAGTATTTAAATCAGATTTTCTTATAACCACTCTTCTGCGTGACCAGAGGGACACTTTACAAGAAAGTCTTAAAAACAAGAAACAAAATATTAGTCATTTAGCAAAAGTATAAATATCATGTGTAGTCTAGGCCACACCACCGGCCACTGTAGGTTTCGGCCATTGCGTAGTTGTCCGCAGATTTACCATCACAAAATGCCATTAAAGAATTTATTATAAGTGAACATTTTCAATAAATAATTTTGAAGGAATCTTTAGACCCTACTTTTTGAAGAGGATAATCGAACCGTTCTGACTTACATAGACATGCGACTTATTTTTGTGGGGATCTCAAGAATAATACCAGATTATGGAAAATTAAAACAGCATTTCTCAAAAGGTATTACTGAAGAGCGCCTAGTTAGAGTTATGAAGAATTTCGATAATAGATAAAGGTATGTTTAAGAAAAAAATTGCATACAATACAGTCATTGTTTAGTACAAACTTGTTTTATTTTGTACTCTATTAGTTTTTTAATAGCCGTATGAACATTTGATATACCAGTTGCTGAATCTATCATATAAAGTGGGGTATTAATGAAAACAAATATGGCTATTCAGATTCAGACTGAAGCGACGCCAACGTGTCTAATGTAGTCCATCGATTTGAAACGAAGAAAAGAAATAGTGCAAGAGCTCTGAAATTCGGTCATTCTGTAGTCACTTAATATATAATTTAATTTTGTAATAATGATATACTGTTAATTAGGGCGAACAAATTTCATGGATTGCTAAGCAAAAATAATTGCAAGTTATATAAAAAGAAAATAAGTTGATAGAACTGAAACATTAATTGTCGACCACGAAGAGAAGTCCAAATTCATCAAATTTACCATTTAGATATATACAGCGTGTCCGCGGATTGAGTTCTGAAGATGAACATCTTGTTATTTGTAAATTTACAAGGAAAAACCATTCTTTCAAAAACCTCTGGTTTTCATGAAATATGCGCAATTTATGTACAGGGTGCTAAATATTTGTAATAAAGTGAAATACCACATAGAGTTAAGTATCTTTGTAAAAATATGAAGAAATGATATTAAAAAAATATATTTTATGGATTCAAGTTATAGTCAATCAGAAAATACTGATTTCCTACTGCGAATTAATTTTTAATTTTTTTTTTCAGTCAATATCTTTGCAGAAACTGTTTAACCGTCAGATAAAATCTAATCTACACCAAAAATCAAGTCATTATATTTGAAGTAGCAAAATATTTTCATAGAGAGAAATAAAAAGTGTCTATTTTTAAATGTTATGGTTTGGGGGAGGATATTTCCAATAGCGGAGCCTGAAGAAACTGTCATGGCCCAGTCCCATGGCCACTTGGGAGCCCAGGTCTGGCTACTGTGGATTTCTATTTCTCGGATATCAAAAGGTCTACGCTACACTAGGTATTTACTTGAACTTATAAAAAGAAAAAGGATTAGAAAAGAAATATTTGCAAAAACATGATTCTTTGTAAAAGAACCAAAAAAACAAGCTAACCATTATACTTTTCGCCGATTTACTGCACTTTTTATAGAATTGTTGCACATTCTATAGGTACCCCTCGCAGTTTTTTATAAATAATGTTAGTTTTATACATTGCTTGTTTAATTATAAAACAAAAATATATAACTTTTTTATTTATTGATCGATTTTGTTCAAGAACAATAGGTTTCTTCCTCTAGCTAACACTAACTTACTGTCCAAATTTCAATACAATGGGACTTTTCATTCTTAAGTTATCGTGCTTTCAAGAAATTTGACGGACGGACAGACAGACGGACATTTTGAAAGTTGCTCAGCTTTCGATCACTAATAGAGTGATATAAAATTTTAACCTCCCCACAATGAAATTGTGGGAGGTTACTAAAATTGGTCCAAAATCGAAAATTGAGATAACATCAAATCTATACGTTTTGAGGTCCCAGGAATCCAAAAAAGTGCTTTTTGAAAAATGTCTTTGTGTATGTAGGGGTGTATGTGTGTGTGTATGTGTGTTAGCACGATAGCGGCGAAACTACTGGACCGATTTGGGTGAAACTTTGCGTGAGAGTTTCTTTAGTGCTCTAGAAGATCTGACAAGGTCTTGGTTGAGATCGAATTACGTTTAGTGCCATTTTGCGCAACAACTTGTTTATTTTATTACTGCTTACAATTTGTAATCTAACTATTGGAAAGCAGTTAAAATTCCGATTTCAACGATATATCACACTTGCACCTTTTTTTATATACCTACAGTTTTTTATACAAATTATTGTATAGAGAACAAACAAAATTCAATGTCTATATAATACCTACATATGTAAAGCTACGTCATAAGTTGTCGGTGGCCCAGTGGGCTAAAGCGTCGACTTAATGCCACTAGCGGACTACGCCCGGGAAATATCAGAAAAATTTTATTCCTTTCGCCTGGGCGACAGTCCGCTAACACGCAACATAACCCAAATCAGAATGCATAATGCCCCATTCCAGATAAAACGTCCCCTACCATACCAGGCGTTGCCTATCTTCCGGCAACCTCTATAGCCAAACCGTTACTAATCACAACTTTCTCAAATCCTACACTATATCTTTCAAATCTGTTCTGTTCTATCCCTCTTCTCTTCTTTTAATTGTTTTCGTTTTTGTCTTTTTTTTGTCTTTTTTGTTCTTTTGTCATTTTTGTTAGAAATTCCCTTTAGACCAACAAATTTAAGAAATCTAAACATTTAGAAAATAATAAACTTCTACTTCCATACTCTCCCAAACGGCGGGCAGACCGTTGGGAAATCAATTGTCTCGAACGGGTTTTTTCGTTGAGTTTTTCCCGTATCAACAGCCAACATCAGCAGTGCGGTAGTGATGGTTTTAAAATTAGTTCTTAATTATCTTAATGTTTAATTTAAAACAATGTTCAATTTTAATGTTAATTTTAAGCCGTCACAGACTGCAGGTGTTTTAGCTTTTTGTTTTTTTTTGTTGTTCCGTTATATTAAACCGAACCGGTCGTGATCCGTCCAACCTAACGCCCGCCACGACGTCATGCACCGTGGTTGTCTGGTTGGCTCCGGATCGCGGTCCGAGGAGGCAATGTTTGTACCCTTTTAATATTTAATAAATCTGTTAAAGTAAAAAGTAAGTAAGCGTCGACTTACAAATCAGGAGATCGACGGTTCGATCCCAACACAGTGCTGTTTTTTTTCTTTCTTTCTTTTTCATTATAAACTATTAATAATTGCGGAAAATTTTACATGATTAAATATCATCATATATCAGGTGTTTATAATTATTCAGAGTTTGAGGATTGGTCACTAGTTTTAAATGAAATATAAATAATTCTATTGCTGTTTTGGCGGTGAACACATGCGACGTCGTAAATTAGATAAATATAGGTGGGTCATATTACAATAATATATTTGATTTAAAGGCTTGTCATAACGGCTGATTTGAATTGACTATCAGAGCTCATAGCATTTGCTACTGCTACGTATCAAATTACAGTTAAAAAGTAGCAGACTGCTTAGCAACCCATCACTAATTTCAACCACCGGGTGGGGAGGTTCCAGCCGCTCCCAGTAGCTGCCGATTTTTTTCTCTTCGAGTGATACTACCGATTTTAGAGATGTGCCGATCAAATGCAATATATTCGTTTTTGGAGTTGCGTAATAATTTTTTTTGTAGCAGGTCAAGATTTCATAATTGACTATAACGATTAATCCATAACATACTTTTTAAGATCATTCTTCAAAATATTCACAAATCAAGGTACTTCTGTTCATTGTAGTTTTTCACATATTTGCAAATTCCTCCCCTGTACACAGGGTGTCACGGCACTATGGGGCAATACTTCGGGAACATATAGTTTGGGTCAAAATAACACTAAAAATACTTATAATTTTTTTTCTAGGGTGCCCCCCCCCTACGGAGATATTACTGTTTAAAGGTTACATATTCAAGAAGGTTTTTTTTGCCTATTACTTCCAAACTCTATCGCTTTTAATAAAATTTGGAGTGTGTACACATTAAATGAGTATCTTTATTCCAGAAATATGGCGCCCTTCGTATCTTGTCTACGAAGCCAGGGGTGTAACACTTCTAATGCTTTTTACCCCTAAATATTGACTTAATTAATTTTTGAAAATTGAGGTCTCATTTTTAAATTCCTTAAACAATTTTCAAAAAATATATATTCTTGTTTGACATTGGGACTAAGACTGACATTTCGCCAACACATAATTACATACTACAACTACAATACACACATAACTACATAACTACAATAAGTTCGATGTGAGCACCCTGTACAAGAATACATTCTCGTAAGCGAGATAAGTTGGATCGCTGAACCTGTAATAGCATTCCAGGGTTGTTCCGAATGGCTTCACATTGGGTAGTGATTCTTTGTAACATCTCTTCCCTTACTTGTACCGGTGTTTTATACACACAATTTTTAAGATGACCCCAAAAGAAAAAATCTAATCGATTTAGATCAGTAGAACGAGGAAGCCACGGTACTGGACTTGGAATGGTACGAATTCTACAAAAACAAAAGATTCGTATATTTCGTATCGTCGTTGTAACCGTATCCGTTTGTACAATCGAGTCAGCTCAGCTCAGATTCTTGAAACGAAATACGAATGTAATCGCCGCGCTGATACGATTGATACAAATATGGAATTCCGGTACCGGTATGATATTGCGATTCGATGCGATGCGATGATAATTGTTACTGGCAGAATTACCAATGCCAATCCGGGCATACATACTACATACGAATACCAAACTTTGGTACCGGTATTTTGTGAGATACACTTAGAAACAGTCTTTCAACCAATTCCAACTCATTTAAATACATTATTATGCTTTATTATACACAACATGCAATAACATACCTATATTCATTTTTTTTACAATTACTATATATTATTATTATTATTAGTATATTACACATTATAAATGAAACAACATTTAGAGGTAAAACGAACCAAGTGCAATGACTAATGATTGTGTACTAGGAAATAAAATTAAACTAAATCTGATATACTCGCGTTACAAAATAAAATAATTAGGTAACAATATAACAACAATAATGATACTAATAAACAAAATAAAATAACAAAAATAGAATATTAAAAGATAGATTGCATGGACCGGGTTGATACCGGAGACCGGACCCGATACTGGATATTGACTGAATATGAGTTGTCTGTGCAGAATACTGTGGTGTGGGTACGAATGAACATAAAGTTGGCACCCAGAGTTAGCACCCCAGATTCACACTAGGTCTGAAACGGCAAAGTAAAGAGCGGCCGCGCTGCCGCTGGCGGGGATTATCTTGTTTCGAGGAGTAGAAGAGGCCTGTCGGGGGTGGAAAGCGGCAGCTCGTAGCCGGACCGAATTTTCCGATGAAAAAAAAATTCCGGCTCTGAAATGCACATACATGAGCTACCGCGATTCAGGTTGTCGCAATCATCATGATTCAGTGTAAACTAACCGCCCTCCAATTTTCAGCGCGGCAGCTCAACGCCAAGTCGAGTTTTCCGGGGAAAAGGAGTTCTCCGACCGTGGAAGGGAAGGGCCACGAGCTGCCGCCATTTTCTCTCTGCGGATGCTTTTCTTTTAACAATAGCTACGTTCTGACCTATTTTCAACGCGGCAGCTCAACGCCAAGTCGAGTTTTCCAGGGGAAAAGTGTTTTCCGACAGTGGAACATAAGGGCGGTGTTGACCTGCCGCGCTAAAATAGGTCAAAAGGTACCTATTGTTAAAAGAAAAGCATGCACAAAGAGAAAATCGCGGCAGCTCATGGCCCTTCCCTTCGACGGTCGGAAAACTCGCTTTTCCGCGGAAAATTCGGCTTGGATTTAAGCTGCCGCGCTGAAAATGGGGCATAGGGTTCCTATTGTATAAAGAAAAGCATCCCCAGAGAGAAAATCGCGGCAGCTCGTGGCACTTCCCTTCCACAGTCGGAAAACTATTTTTCCAGAGGAAAACTGGACTTGGCGTTGACCTGCCGCACTGAAAATAGGTCAAAAGGTACTTATTGTTAAAAGAAAAGCATCCCTAGAGAGAAAATCGCGGCAGCTCTTGGCCCTTCCCTTCCACGGTAGGAAAACTCCTTTTCCCCCCGGAAAACTCGACTTGGCATTGAGCTGCCGCGCTGAAAATAGGTCATAAGGTACCTATCGGTAATAGAGAAGCATCCACAGAGAGAAAATCGCGGCAGCTCTTGGCCCTTTCCTTCAACGGTCAGAAAACTCCCCCGGAAAACTCGAGTTGGCATGGAGCTGCCGTACTGAAAATTGGAGGGCGGTTAGTTTACACTGAATCATTATGATTACCACAACCTGAATCGCGGCAACTTTTTGCATGTGCATTTCAGAGCCGGAACATTTTTTTACATCGGAAAACTCGGTCCGGCTATGAGCTGCTGCTTTCCACCCCTCCGACAAACCTGTTCTACTCCTCGAAACAAGATAATCCCTGCCAGCGGCAGCGCGGCCGCTCTTTACTTTGCCGTTTCAGACCTAGTGTGAATCTGGGGTGCTAACTCTGGGTGCCAACTTTATGTTCATTGGGTACGAATAGTACGAAATTCCAAGATATATGTACCTTGCCAACAGCCTGCAACCAGCGGCCCCGGAAGCGATACGAAATATACGAATCTCTCAATACGAATCTTTTCTCGATACCGATTCGTTTAGTACGAATCACTGAAAAGAGTCGAATTGTCCATCTGTACAGCAACATCATCTGATACAGTTTCTTCTAGTACAACTGTATGAACAGTTCTAAGACCACCTTCACCTCCTCGTTTCGGTTCCACGCTTCCTAAAAATTAATGGGATGATTTTTTTTTTAATAGATATTTATTCCTTAATATTTATTTATTTTGTTATTGCTAAGATGGATCTACCTGTTTCTCGTACTCGACGGTTTACCCGTTCAAAAGTTTTCCTGTTTGGAACAACTCTATCAGGAAAGTGTTCCCCATAAAGTCGTCTGGTTTTCGAATGGTTACCGGCAGCAAATCCGTACAGAAGTTGCATGTCGGCATATTCACCAGATGAAAAATCTGCCATGTCAATAAACTACTATCACAGAACTACTTACAACTTCCTTATTACTTGCTACTTAAGTTTGACGTTTTTATTTAATTGTTTTCTCACAGGTACCATGGTGTAGTTTATATTACTAGTATTCCTTAGTCCCTTATCAGTAAAATTATTTTTTCTCAAAAACGAATCGTTTTATCGATGTCAAACAAGAATATTTTCTTCTAGAAAATTGTTTAAGGAATTTAGAAGTTAATTTAAAAAAAAATAATTTGTTAATATTTAGGGGTAAAAAGCATTAGGGGGGTGTTCCATCCCTGGCTTCTTAGACAAAATACGGAGTGCGCCATATTTCTGGAACAAAGATACTGATTTAATATGTACACAGTCCAAATTTTATTAAAATCGATAGAACTGTTTGGAGGTAATAGGCAAAAAACCTTCTTGAATATGTAACCTTTAAAGGGTAATATCTCCGTAGGGGGGTGCCCTAGAACAAAAATTATAGGTACTTACTTTTACAGCCGGTTTTACAATCGCTAGTTAACTTCCAGTCAGAGTTAACTTTCAGGTTATTATAGAAATTGGGTTTTACAATATCTGGTCATCTTCGATGTGGTAGTTATCTAGTAGTTAACTTTACTAGCAGATGAGGTGTAGGTAAACTTGAAGTTGGCAGTTTAGTGGCAATTTATAACCTATAAAATAACTGTCACAAAATATTTTTTTTATATTTTGCCTAAAAATGGATATGTACGAAATAAATGCATATAGCAGTGATGAGTACCCAAGGTAATCCTGTATAGACCTAACTTTTTCGAAGAATATGATGGAAGAGATTTTTTACATAGATCGAGACTAAATACTACCTACTTACTTAGTATTAGACCACTAACTCATAAATTGCTTCTGACATTTATATTTGACAGCAGGTGACGTGACTTTGGACCAAAATTCATACATTTTATGTATATTACCCATTTTTCCAGTACCAACATTATAAATTTTATTCACAACCTCTCCTTTACAAATCATCACTTAACTTTATATTGAAAAACGCATGTGTCGGTAAAGTTATAGTTAACCTGCAAGAAAAAGTCAACTAACATGAAAGTTAACTTGCGATTGTAAAACCGGCTGTTAGTGTTATTTTGACACAAACTATACGTTCACGAAGTATTGCCCCATAGTGCCGGGACACCCTGTATAGACTTTGATAGATAGTGAGGGATAGTTGTTCCCTTTAAATGTTTTCTTCCCTAAACGATTATTTTCGTTATCCGATTCGTAGTTTACGAGATATTTCAAGTAATAGCAAAAGTAGTTTTAATCGTGGCACAGCAGTATATTCGCCTTAAATAAATTGAAGCAACGACTTTGCTTTTCCTCGTAAACTTGAACACCAAAAAGTTTTCCCATTTCCAAACTTGGACACACTATAGATATAATTTTCTTAACTTTCGTAATGTAAAAGGTGGTGAATTTGTAATGACATCTTTTTTTGGCAATGACGTCTGGTACTTAATACTAAGAAGCAATTTAAGTTCTCTATCAGTATTGCTATCAGAGGTAGCGACATAAATATTGATGTTATTTTGAGGTGGCTTCGCATAAATACACTTCCTAAGTTTAGGTACGATGCAGTGGAGAATATGCACAACTTGCAAATATTGAGATTTCTTGGCCCGCATTCATTAAAACTTAAGAGGGTTCAGCAAGTCTCCCAACAAACTTACTAAATTCTTAGCTATAAATCTTGATTTGCATGACTAATAAATAGCAAATATATAACCCTACCTTCACCACTATCTACTTTGTTTTTACAAAGTCAGACTATTCAATATTAAAGACACACCGGTAAATTTAAAAGAACGGAGATAAATTGGCATTTCTTTTACATATTTTTCCCTAATAAATTGGATGATCTAGACTGTCATAAATTTCTTTCTATAATGTTTGTTTATTTTGCATATTTTTATCAAATTAGCCAATGTAAAACTCAAAAAGTGATGAAGATCTACCATGTGAAGTGTCTGGGGTAGCGAAAAGTGCAATTTCTGGACTTTTCCCAGCAAATTGATCAGGCAATATAAATCTGCTTACAAAGACTCTATGGAAGGGTTTGATTTTAAGAAATTTAAGAAAGTGTCATATTGGCATATTTTGAATATAAAATAAGAGAGTGCAGCCGACAACGTTATGGTCTATATAATCAATGGTGAACAGAACACTAAACGTCAAACAAAATTATAAATATAGAGAAATATTCCAAGTAGTACCGTATTTGAGAAATAAATGTGTAGGATATCGTCCAAAAAAGTCAAAAGTTTTAACAAAAGCGGTGATTATGAAATTCGTACTAGAGGTACCAGATGAACGCTCCTTATTAATGAAGGTGAGTCACATTAATTCATTAGTACATATTTTTATAGATTTGTTGATATACCGGGTGAGTCACGAATTGCGCTCGCCCCGATATTTCCTAAAATATTTGGAATAGAAAATTGAAATTTGGAGGCCTTATTACACGACTAAAATGCCATCTTTTCAATAAAAAATCAAGTTTTGATAAACATTAAAAATTTTATTAAAAAATCTATTTCTGAATCCAGAGTGCTGTGGTGCCCAAAATATATTTTAGTTTGTGTGCTACGTTACTATAAAAATAAAAAAATCAATATGATTGCATTACTTAATTCTCTAGAGGCGTTTAAAATTTTTAAATGTGACTTTTACCCACTAACGCGGTTTTTTTAAATGGGAATTTAATCGTTCACCAACATTTTTAAATACCGCATTTTCATACGAATCTAATGATACCAAAATTTTGAAAATCCGCTCAGAAATATTTGAGATTTCAGCCAAAATACAATGCAACCAAGCCTTTAGAAACATGCGGCTAATAGATAATAGATTAGTGGGCTTTGGAAACTAAAATGGCACATTTCTGTGTAAATCTGGTAACCTAATAACATTGGAAAAATCATAGTAGCCATTGAATGTAATAAAACAATATCAGCTGTCAGACAGACTCGTGTAGTTATAGGCAATCTTGATCTATCAAACATTTAATAATTGTGAGCGCAAAGAACGTTAGAGGTATTTCAGAATCTTATGAACCGCGAAATGCGCAAAGGGCAAAGTTTGTTCTGAGTTTATAAGTGTATTTTGAAACCACTGATGGCTACCTTGCTGTATACAGAAACAAGAGCTCGGGTTAAGTTGTAAACAATAAATCTAATATTTTTAAGAAGTGTAACTAAGTCTACGAGAGGGATTATGCCTTTGCGCATATGAAGCTCACAGCTCATGAGATTTTGAAACACCTCTACAATTAAGTTTAGCATAGGTATGTGGAGGTAAACACAATTACACACGGACATTTGCAATAGAATGCGACATCAGTTCGGTTTTCAGAGTTTTATTTAAATGAACATAAATATCGGGCCTATAAATAAATAAAAATCAATTCCGTTTGAACAATTAAACTTAAACTAGGTAACAGTAGGTATCTTTAAAATAATTAATATAATTAAACCATAAATTGACATTTATAGATATTGTTCAAAATGTCCACCATTTTTTTCTATACACAATTCGGCTCTGCGTACAGTTGCTTGAATGGCTCTACGCAATTCAGCCGGCGTTATTTCATTAAGAGCCCGTACAACTTTATTTTGCAGCTCTTCACGGGTATTTGAAGAAGTTTTATAAACTTTATTTTTTAGAGTGCCCCATACATAATAGTCGAGGGGTGTTAAGTCAGGTGACCTAGGAGGCCACCTGATATGACCTTGATTTACGATAAGGCGTTCACCATGCAAGTTGTTTAAATATTCCATCACTCTTCTGGAATTATGTGGGGGAGCACCATCTTGTTGGAAAAACAGATTTTGTAACTAGGCAAGAGGAAGTAAGTCAAGAAATTCTGCTGTCTGGTTTTGTAAAAAGAATAAATATCGTTCGCCAGTAAGTGTTCCATCAAAAAATATGGGTCCAATTATTCGATCTCCAAGTACTCCAAGCCAACAGTTAAACCCAAATCTTTCCTGAATATTCCCCCGCCCTACCAACCTCGGATTTTCTTGAGCCCAGTACCTAGTATTATTCCTGTTAAACATACATTGGTTCGTAAATCTACTTTCATCTGAATATAAAATATCAACAGGAAAACCTGGGTTTTGTTGTACTGCATTTAAGAACCAGTTGCAATATACTAGCCTCCTGTCGTTATCATCTCCATAAAGATGTTGGTGTATTTGGTATTTATAAGACAGAAACTTATGTTTCTTGAAAATTCTGCAAACCGAAGACTGACTAATGTGGCATTCCATTGACAATTCCCTTGCTGATGTTGTTGGGTGTACCATCACAAATCCTAATACATCAATTTCTTTGTCCTCACTTACAATAAATGTTTGATGGTCATCTCGTTGATTGGGTTCGTTTCTTAATTCTTGTTCCACTCTGGCAAACAAGTGTCTGCTTGGATGACGTCTGTTGGGATATCGTTGCTGATACAGTTCTGCAGCTGCAGTTGAATTATTGAGACGCTCTCCATATATCAGTAACATATCGCCTTTTCATTTCTACTAAAATTATTCATTTTCTTTAATTTTTACTCCAAGAGATTTCCGCAACGTTTTATTTTGTATCTGTCTGACAGCTGATATTGTTTTATTACATTCAATGGCTACTATGATTTTTCCAATGTTATTAGGTTACCAGATTTACACAGAAATGTGCCATTTTAGTTTCCAAAGCCCACTAATCTATTATCTATTAGCCGCATGTTTCTAAAAGCTTGGTTGCATTGTATTTTGGCTGAAATCTCAAATATTTCTCAGCGGATTTTCAAAATTTTAGTATCATTAGATTCGTATGAAAATGAGGTATTTAAAAATGTTGGTGAACGATTAAATTCCCCTTTAAAAAAACCGAGTTAGTGGGTAAAAATCACATTTAAAAATTTTAAACGCCTCTAGAGAATTAACTAATGCAATTATATTGCTCTTTTTATTTTTATAGTAACGTAGCACACAAACTAAAATATATTTTGGGCACCACAGCACTCTGGATTCAGAAATAGATTTTTTAATAAAATTTTTAATGTTTATCAAAAAGTGACCAAAATGGATGTATCGTATTCAAAATTTCCTCTAGATTCCAAAAATGTAAAAATATATAGGGTGTTCCATTTAAAAATCGAAAGTTGTGGGCATTTCCGGTCAAACCGGATGTGCACCAAACTTGATTTTTTATTGAAAAGATGGCATTTTAGCCTCCAAATTTCAATTTTCTATTCCAAATATTTTAGGAAACATCGGGGCGAGCGCAATTCGTGACTCACCCGGTATAGTGGAGTAAAATTAAGAGTAAAATTAAGAGTATACATAACCTAATAAGAAATTGCCTTGATATAGCAATTTTATTACTGGAACTTGTTGTAGACATTACAAGAAATTAAGGAAATAGTTTTAGATTAAATCTATGCGATGCAAGGCTTTTGTTTAAACAAAAAAACAAAAAAAAATCGTGTTTTTTCGCAGTCTTTCTTCAATAATTCTGGTTCCATGAAACTTATCGTAATAAGGAAAGAGAAACAAATTATTCACGATGAAATTGCGATGAGAACTATATGTATCTGAACTCTCTTGGGCAATTGGTTAAATTGCCAAACATAGTAACAATTGTGGGTGGCCATTCTTAATGATAGAGCGTACAGAGTCCTGCCGGCAGTACGAAAACAACTCATTTAAGTACGCTAGAAATCGCTAAATATTAGGACTATGAGACCTACCTGCAGAACAAATTTGTACATTTTCCAGAAGCCAATGAAATACTCTGAAAACGCATCGTTGTCCGAAGGCGCTATATTAGTTCCATAGTTATGCGCAGGGGAGCGTTTAGATAAATTGGGCCCCTAGGCGCTGTGAGATTTGAGGGCCCCTCGATTAAGAAAATATTAGATCTAAAGATTTGAAGGCAAGTATATTTTTACAATTACATATTATCATATTATTTTTTTCCTGCTTTATATGTTAGCAAACTTGTCAATTTGAACGTTTGATATCATTTGTGTTTCCCCTGATACAGTATACATAAGAGACAAATTTTGAAGTCGCTGTTGCCCTGAAGTACTTCGTAGGTAGTTATTAATTCTTTTGAGCGCCGAAAAAGTGCGTTTACATGAGGGATTACTGACCTGAATGGTCAAGTAAATACACAAAAGGGTTTCAACATTAAAAAATGTCACCTGCAACACATTGAGAATAAAGGACTCCGCAGTTTTTTATATTAAGAATAGGTTTCAGTCGATTGTTCTGAAACTTGGGAAAAATATTCTCCTGGACCCCAGATTAAAATTCTCTCTGACCACCAGTCCGACTGAATTCGATTTTTTGATCTAGAGGCGACTGAAACTGTGAGCATCTTCGAAGGTCTGCGTAAATGTCCCATAAAAATTCTGAAAATATTCATACTCATTTCTTGAAGAAAAATAAGAATCTTTTGTCTCTTGGCATTTTTTTTTCAGTGCTTCTTTCTCCCGGAAAAAATAGCAAACAAACATAAATATTTTTTGTAATTTTTTTACGGGAAAAGCAAGCACTTTGAAGATAAACACCAATAGACAAAAGATGCTTATTTTTGTTCAAAGAACACGCCTACCGGTTTTCAGAATTTCTTAGACAAAAATAATTTCGACCAAGAATTTCCCTAAAATTTTATTTTTTTCTACTTCAGAAAGATTCCAAAATATTCAGGCACGTTCTTTAGCTAAAAATAATATATATATAAATAATAATCAGCTTAAATAAAAAAACTGCAAAAAATTATTTTTTTTCTCTTTGTTATTTTATTCCGGGAGAAGGAAGCATTTTGAAAAAAAAAAAAAAAACACCAGGAAACAAAAGATGTTTATCTTTCTCCAACAGACCTTCGCAGATGTTCACAGTTTCAATCGTCTCTAAATAAAAAAATCGAATTCGGTCGAACTGGTGGTCAAAATGAATTTTAAATAGGGGGCCCAGGACAAGATTTTCCCCAAGTTTCAGAACTATCGACTGAAACACATTTTTACTATAAAAAAACTGCGGGGTCCTTTATATATTTCAGCAGGCGACTTAAGCCGGCATATACCAAAAATGATTGCAATTTATCTGGAGATAGCTCGGAATCTATGTCGCCTCTATAGGTTGATACTAATGCATTAATTATTGTAGTGCACTGATTATTAGCTTTTTTTGCATCGTCATACTCTTTGACCAAATTTTCTTTATTTTCAGATTCTTTTTCTATTTGTTCGTCATCGCCAGATTCACTAGAATCGTTTCCTAATGGTTCTTAGTTTTCGCAGTCCTCATCACTGGTTTCAAAATCAAAATTTTCTCAGTTATTTTCTGGGGTTTTCTAGATTGTTCTGTCTCAGGTTCTTGAACTTTCGCATCATCATTATCAGTAGATTTATTTTCATTAATGTGAAATATACCGAAAGGCTGATTCGTCATCTGGCACGTGCCGACTGCTGAAACTTAAATAGTTAACGTCTGAGGATTTGCCAAATTGGTCTGTTAATTGATTGCATCTTTTTTTTAATACACTGAAAAAAATATGTTCGAGAAATCAATGAAAGAAAGTTCATTGAGAATTTATGAATCTGTTTATTGATATAATGTATATGTTCATTAAGACAATGTACACATTTATTGTTCCTATGTAAACGTACATTATATTAATAAACGGATTCATCACTTTTCAGTCGATGAACCGATTCATTAATATTACGAACATATTTTTTTCTGTGTGATACAGTGAATATAGATTAGAAAAATGAATATTCAAGAATATTCAAACACGATAAACACAAACAATAAATTCCTATAGACTTCTACATTGAAATATGAAAAAAATTGAAATCGAAAGGAAGAACTATAAAATGATTTCAAATTCAAATGATATAAAATGGAAATAAACAACAAATGTTCGTGAACACATACTCGCATGAACCATTCTTATTTTGTTATTTTTGTTGCAATTGAGATCTGATGAGTAAGATATGGAAAAGGGAAGAAATATATTTCATGTTAGTTGTAATTATCATTATTGCTATCGGAAAAGCGAAAATAAATAACGATATAACAAAGAAATAAAATTTTTACATCGCTTTTTTACCTCAATAAATCGGAAAATGGGGGCCCCTGGAAAAGTGGGGCCCTCGGCGCGCGCCTAGGCCTAACCGAGCCTCTTCTGGTTACGCGTGCTTGAACTTGTCAGTCAGTTACTCTTAAATGATGAAGCCACGCGTATTCCCACGCTGGCAACGGTTTTTGATCCTAAAAATAACTTTGGCGAAGAGTTAAATACCGCCATGTGTTTCAGAGGAATAAAAAAAAAAAATTTCAAATAAAAAATCCTAAACAAGTGTCGATTGGGACATTGATAGAAGCACCACGAAGATTAATTGTAGTTTTCTTCAAATTGAAGGTAAGTAAATGCGCTTTTTGTATACTTGGACCTAAAACCGGCCGAATTTAAAGGCTAATTTGTGAGGAAGGTCTTTTTTGTATTTCAGTCAACATCTCTTTTCTTCAGACACTCCAGACACCAATATCCTTTCGCAGATTGATGTAGTCAAGTATATATGTAACCAATAAACGTAGACTAACGGATGAAGCTTCATCAGAAGATTGTTCTTCTGAATCACATCCAACCACTTCGTCTTCTTCTTCGTCGGACTCCGATTCGGATCACCTTGGTGGCGAAATTTCTCCGACTGAGTCAGACAATGCTGAAACCCCAGTAAATGAAGAATTTTGATAATAATAATACCAATGTTAATAAGGTGACGGTCCATGATACTACTTGCACTTTTGGAGAAACAGTCACAATAAATACTTTCAAAGATGCTCAATATAAGCCTAGATTGCGTGTCCATAATATTCAAAATATGATGGAAATGGATTCATGGCTAGCTTTTTTCCCATCTGAAGATATGGACCTAGTTGTTCAAAGTACCAATGTAAGATTGGAAGAACATCGAAGGAATGAAAAATTTTTTAAGACAAGGTAGATAAATAAATTCATTTTAGGTCTTTGTTCTCATTTTTAACTGAATCTTCATAATCGTAGGGGGTTATGTGGATACTAGTTTAATCTGCATGGCCGTAGGGGACTGTGTGGATGCTAGTGTTAGAATGAGAATTGTCAAATAAGAAATTAGACAAATTCATTTTAGGATTTTAACTTGCTAGCATAACCAGAATTCAGGTTATCGAAAGAAAGCAATGATTTCATTAATATTTCTACACAAGGTTTTTCTTTTATAGATAGTTAATTTTTCTGCTGTTTGCAAAATCCTATAAAGAATGTTTCAATACAATTATAAGCAAACAAATAATAATTCATTTTTAAACATACATAGAGTATATAGGCTCCAATACTAGTTAGCTAATAGATAGGTGAGGTTGTTTTTATCAGTCAATGTCAAATATAATCATTTCACACTTATTCATAGAAATTGTCTTGGTTTTGCATGAAACATCTTTATGAATGGCTTTATGTCTTTCTGATGAGCTCCAAAGTTTCAAAGGCTAAGCATTTCCAGGAAACAGAATGATAGATTTCATGAAAATGTAATCCATAGGAATGAAAAATTTTTTAAGACAAGGTAGATAAATAAATTCATTTTAGGTCTTTGTTCTCATTTTTAACTGAATCTTCATAATCGTAGGGGGTTATGTGGATACTAGTTTAATCTGCATGGCCGTAGGGGACTGTGTGGATGCTAGTGTTAGAATGAGAATTGTCAAATAAGAAATTAGACAAATTCATTTTAGGATTTTAACTTGCTAGCATAACCAGAATTCAGGTTATCGAAAGAAAGCAATGATTTCATTAATATTTCTACACAAGGTTTTTCTTTTATAGATAGTTAATTTTTCTGCTGTTTGCAAAATCCTATAAAGAATGTTTCAATACAATTATAAGCAAACAAATAATAATTCATTTTTAAACATACATAGAGTATATAGGCTCCAATACTAGTTAGCTAATAGATAGGTGAGGTTGTTTTTATCAGTCAATGTCAAATATAATCATTTCACACTTATTCATAGAAATTGTCTTGGTTTTGCATGAAACATCTTTATGAATGGCTTTATGTCTTTCTGATGAGCTCCAGAATAAGGGCGAAAAACGTTTCAAAGGCTAAGCATTTCCAGGAAACAGAATGATAGATTTCATGAAAATGTAATCCATAGGAATGAAAAATTTTTTAAGACAAGGTAGATAAATAAATTCATTTTAGGTCTTTGTTCTCATTTTTAACTGAATCTTCATAATCGTAGGGGGTTATGTGGATACTAGTTTAATCTGCATGGCCGTAGGGGACTGTGTGGATGCTAGTGTTAGAATGAGAATTGTCAAATAAGAAATTAGACAAATTCATTTTAGGATTTTAACTTGCTAGCATAACCAGAATTCAGGTTATCGAAAGAAAGCAATGATTTCATTAATATTTCTACACAAGGTTTTTCTTTTATAGATAGTTAATTTTTCTGCTGTTTGCAAAATCCTATAAAGAATGTTTCAAAACAGCGAAGGGTTATGTTATAACTTATTATTTATTTATATCATTTACAATATGCTCCAGAATTTATTTATTACACAACTAAAAATATCTGTCCATTTAAGGCGCTGTACTTCTGGCAGCACAATTTACGATTAAAGTGAGTCCTGCCAGCAGGTCTTCGAATTACGAAGGTTAATGACAATATATATTTTATTCACATTTTGCTGCATGTACTGTTGGTAGTACGTCAGGTTCTGTACGCAGGATAACTTTATGAGTGGAATATTGTCCTGCTAGCAGGACCAGGGTCTCTGTACAAAAGTAATTCCGCAAGCGCTTCCAGCAGGACAAAGCTCTGTACACTCTATCATTAAACAATTGGTAATAATTTAAACAATATTGCATTAAGTTTAACCAAAGTTTAGAACAATATGCCAATAATATAGATAATTTATGGTGCCAAATTTCATGTCGAAATATTCATAACAACGGCTCAAAAACAATAACAAAATCGAAAATTGAACAGTTGACCATTTTTGGGCATCAATTCGTACAACAAACTTTTTTTCCAAATTGTAGCTTATTTTTTGTACTTTTCAGAGGCGTTAAAATAAACGTTTTTAGTGTTTTTGAAAATAATTTTTTTAAATTTGTGTAATTTTATTTTTAAACAAATGCATTTTCCTCATCAATATTTTACCCAAAATTAAAAATTATTAGCATGCATTAAAAATACATAAGACAAGAAACAATTTAAATAATGATGTTTTCTACGCCAATTGGGAGTCGAGATATTACATTTCTAGCATTTTAGTCATTTATAAACAAACGAAGTGAAATATTGACTTGAAATTAGGACTGAACATTTCATAATATTTATAACTATTAATTGACTGTGTTAAAATATTTTTAATCACATAAATTGTTGCAATATTATCGAATTTAATTTGCCTAACAGCACGCACAGTCTACTACCGCAGTCTAGAACGTTTTAGCGCTCATTCGTGCGTTTGCACGGCTTATTGAATCCCTTCTTCATCGCCCTTCAATTTCATCATATCACGATGTTTTCATTTGTTTTTATAACTGTCTTTTCTTGTATATTTCAGTTTTGCTGCACAATTTTGAGATAAACGATTTAATTCAACGATACTGTAAAAATTTTAATTTAAAATTTTACTTTCTATTTTATTCAATCGTTCATTTATTAACTGAAATATAAGTGCTGTTTACATCTTTATTACTTAGTTCTATTATATTTGTTATATTTTCATGCTTAAGCTGATAATCAATATATAATATTTAAAGAAATATTACGCAGCAATAAATAAAACAACAGTCAAAAAGGATGTTAAGGTGTACTTATTGTTTCATGTTTATTATTATTTCTCATTTGATTATTAATTTGAGAATATCACCGTAGGAACAGAGGAGAAGTGACATTGTAGTAATAAAGAAATCTACAAGAAAGAACAATTGTTAAAACAAAAAAGTACATCGTGAGACCATAAAATTGAAGGGTCATGAAGCAGGGTTCAATACGCCACGTCGCGCGTCGTGAAAACGCTCGAACGAGCGCTAAAACTTTCTAGACTGCGGTAGTAGACCGTGCATGCTGTTAGGCAAATTAAATTCGATAATATTGCGACAACTTATATGATTAAAATTTTTTTAACATAGTCAATTAATAGTTTTAAATATTATGAAATGTTCAGTGCTAATTTCACGTCAATATTTCATATCTTTTGTTTATAAATGAGTTAAATGCAAGAAATGTCATACCTTGGTATTTTTAATGCATGCTAATAATTTTTAATTTTGGGTAAAATGTTGATGAGTAAAGTGCATTTGTTAAAAAAAAAATAAACAAATTTATGAAAAATGGTTTGCAAAAACACCAAAAATGTTATTATTGAACAGATTGGGCCGTTACTTGATGAAAATCCATAATAATAATTGGGAAGAAAACTATATTAGTTTTTGATTTTCACTTTATTTCTTGGCAACATGACAATTGTTTCGCCACACAGTGGCTTCTTCGGATGTTGAGTACTGGTATACTAATTTTACAATGCACAAACTATATGGTTTTATACAATTTCGATCTAATCCTAATCTTAATTGCTAAGCGGAAAAGTACGATATAATTTTAATTACTAAATGGAAAGGTACATATATTTCTAGGTAATTTATTGAATCTAATTTTAATAGTCCAAGTAAATAAATTTAGTAAGGGAGATGAGTTTGTTTCAATTTGGTTATTTAATAAAATATCAGACGACTTTAGTTTATTTATTTCTAGAGATTCTAGTAAATCGAGTTTTAACCCTTTTTTCTCGGTGTGTAAAATTTTAAACTCTTCGTTGAACACGTGACCTACTTCTATTAGGTGGTTAGCATAAGTTGAATCTGTTTCATTACTGATGTAACTTCTTTTATGTTCTGATAACCGTTTACCAAAATTTCTTCCTGTTTGTCCAATATGTACCTTAGGACAAGCACCACAAGTCAACTTATAGACGCCTGAGTTATTTTCTGATGAAATTTTGTCTTTCGCATTTTTTAAATATTTTCCTATTGTGTTATTAGTTTTGAAAGCTACATTAATATTACGTTTTTTTTTTTAAAGAGGAAGTTTTTTGTGTTGGGTAGCCGATGTAAGCGAGAACTTTGAAACTGTTATTTTGATCTTTTATTGTTGGATATACTTCCTTAATGGCTTTATTGAAAGATTTTTTCACAATGATATTGTCTATTACTTCGGGTTTGTAACCATTGTTGAATGCAATTTGTTTTATTATTTGTAGTTCTTTGATATAATTTTCTTCTGATAAGGGGACAGTTAAAAGCCTGTGTATCATGCTGTTGTATGCTGCTATTTTGTGTTGGCGAGGATGTGCTGAGGTGTTGTGTATTGTTATGTCAGTGTGGGATGGTTTATGAAAAATTGAAAAATCGTGTTTTTTATTGAGTCTATTAATAGTCAAATCTAGAAAGTTAATAGTGTTTTCGGTTTCAGATTCGAGAGTAAATTTAATTTTAGGGTGGAGTGAGTTTATGAAATTTAGGAAATTGTTGAGTTGTCGTTTAGTTCCTGTGAAACAAGTTAAAATATCATCTACATATCTATACCAATAAAGAAATTTATTGCTTTCTGGGTTTTTATGTATTTGGTTTTCTAAAAGGTCCATAAATATTTCAGATAAAAGTGGGCTGAGAGGATTACCCATAATTAGACCCTCGTCACTCGTATAAATCTTATTATTAAATTGGAAATAATTTTGTTCTAGGCAAATGGTTAAAAGATTTATAATCTCCTGTTTTTTAACAATGTTTGTATTATTTCTATCTAAAAGATTTTCTACTAAGGTTATTGTCTCTTTTGGTGGTATACTAGGGAATAAGTTCTGTACGTCAAAGAAAATTAATTTTGCATTGTCCGTTAGTGTCATATTCTTTAGTTTGTCTAATAAATCGTAAGAATTTTTGATACTATATTTTGGGGTGAATTAGTGTTTTCTTTTATTACACCTATTAATTTGTGTGAAATATTAAATGATGATTAAAAACGAAACTACAGGTCTTATGGGGAGATTATCTTTATGTAATTTGACTAGAGAATACATTTTTGGTATTTGAGGATTCAAAACAGACTATGTAGATAAAACTAACAGTTTTTTAGATACAGCACAGTATAAAATACTCGATATAAAGATCCTACAAATCGATATAAAAAAGAAATACAATCAGCAATTAAAAACTCAGACAGTATTATTACTACGTCCGATAAATATAAATTAAAGACAATGAACAGGGCAGAAGAAGGGAACAACTGAATTTAATTGAATTGATGATGTTGAGGATAAGGATTCAATTATTATTGAAAAAAAATCAAGATTCAAAAACGCACACTCAAAGAACATTCATCGTTTCAAATTTGATCTATATTAAATTATTTCGAAAATGATTAAACTTTGCCTTTAGAGTTCACTACCAGACGTAGATTTTTTTATTAGATATGTGAATGGAAAATGTGTAAAGCAGGCTATTGGTGTTAATAAAATTAGAAATAATCCAAGAGAAATTGCAACTTATTTGAAATTATCTGAGGCAGAGAGCTATTATACTGATCATTGCTTCAGAAGATCATCTGTTACACTGCTAGCTGATTCTGGAGCTAATTTCGCCAGTCTTAAAAGACATGGAGGCTGGCAGTCTTCGACGGTTGCAGAAGGTTATATTGAGGAATCAATTGAAGACAATTGTAATTTTTAATATTTTATCTGCTCCCAAATCTGGTGCTTCTTCAATAATTATCCAGTGCCTTAATCAAGAAACCATTGCAGTGTGCGACTAACTATCCTAGAGTGGATGCAAAGGACTTTTACGTTCTGTAGACAAAAAACTGAGGTTTAACATTTAATAAAAAATATCATGTAAAAGTCAACTTCTAATAACAGGTTTCGAAAAAATACATTTCAGGTCTACTAAAATATGTAATTTTTTTTTTTCATGTAAAAGGTGTTTTCTGAGCTGGTACTGGTAAATTTATGAGGGGGATTCATGTTATCACTTTAAGAATAAAAGTTCATATAACCTAAGTAACACAATGAATTATAAATAAGTTGCGCTAAGATTGTCGCAGTCCAGATAAAGGTACATAGAGTCTCCACTCTAACTTGATAAAACTTTTCGGGTTGCTAACGAGAAGCTTAATTAAATATAAAAATAGCGAATTTTTTTGCCTATTTTCCTCTATTTTGAGCAATCACGATCACCAATTTTTATGACGTGGAAAAATGCCTCTTGCGTATGTCTTGCTGGCAATTTATTCGATTTCGTTCAGGCGAGATACGACATTAGATAGGCGTCAATAAAAAATAGGCCAGTAATAGATAACATAAATTTCAAACAACACACCTGTCTGTAGTTGAAATAATATGGTAATTTATAATATAATTACGACATAGATAGATTTTGAAAATAATGTACTTTTGAAATATGTTACCACTCTTTTTCCTTATGCAGAACCACCATCGTGCATCTTATGGGAAATATTTTTATTAATCAATTTAAGTTAATTTCAATTTGATCAATAATTTTTGCTTAAAAGATAATGCAAATGACGTACATAAAAGCACGTGATTTTATTTATCTGTAATACTTGATTTTTTCTTGAATTAGAAAAATTGGCGTTATTTTTCAAAACTTTGAAGAATGTTTATTTTTTAATTTTACATGTGTTCCAATTTTATGAATTTTTGTTTAATCCAAAATAGTATTTTTAACTCAATCGAGTTTGACCAATCCTACATAAAATCATTTATTTTTGTGAAAGTAGTCGTGTAAATGCGTTTTGTGACTGTATGTTGTTAAAATGACGCGCCAGTATCTTTTGAGACACTGTATATATTTTTTATAAAATTTAAATTTTGTGCCTGATTATATGGGTAAAAATAATTTGGCAATGAAAATATTCAAGTGCTCGGATCAAATTTTGCGTTGGTGAATTATGATTTATTGTTGTATGGGATATATTGCACTGAATACAAAATAACCGGAGTCATTATCCGTATATCCGCTATTGTCGGTAAAAATTAATTAACTAATCCAATGCTACTGAAATATAAATGACGCTCTACAAGGTACCGCGTTTAAATTTAATATGTTTAATTGAAATTGCTAGTTGAATTTGTTCTCATTTCACAGTCCAATTTCTACTAAATTAACTGTTAAAATTCAACCTGGGGTCATTATGGAACTTATCACTTTATTGTTTATATATTTTCACTAATCGCTTTTTAGATCACTTTCGCATCAACGCTTTCCAAATGTTAATTTATGTGTACAAACTATACAATTGTGTCCAAAATTCAAATTTTTAATTTTAATCTGATTACTTTTTAGATTTGCTTTTTATGCGAAAAATAGCACAATTTTATTTTGATTCTTGTATTATAATACGAATTAAAATATAGGCCTGCCCAAATAAATATTTTTGTCCAAAAAATTGTCTTAATCGTTGTTATTGAGTGTCTCAATAGTAAGCAATTTCCAACCGTTCTTTATTAAAAGCCTTTATTTAACTTGCTTTGTTGTCGGTCTATCTGTCTGTTTGTTACAAATCTCGCAATCAAAATTTCGACTAGTTCTAATTAAACTAGAGCTTTGAAATTTTCCACACGTATGTAGGTCCGGTGACAATGTAATATAGTATATCTAATATCGTAAATTCAATATGGTAGACGTTCCAAGATGGCAGATTACCGTTTTCTTTACAATGTGGGTATCAAGTGAAAGGGTTTGACGAGTAAAATATGATATGTGTAACTTCATTATAAATGCAAAATGGCGGACGCCCTGGGATAGCGGATTATCTTTTTCTTCACAACCCCCTTGACATGGGCATCAAATGAGAGTATTTTGTCTGTCTATCTGTCAAGGGCGGTCCTACACTTTGATTCTGGGGGGGGGGAGTCACCCTTATTAGAATATGTACAAAAAGTTTGTAACTCCTCAAAAATCGATAAGTATGATTTTTGTTCTGAATGTTCGTATTGTAATACGAAGAAGACAAAATTTCATACAGGTCAATTTTGAGGGGTGGTGAATTCAGTGAAGTGCATACATTTTTTCTTAAAAAAATCGCTAATATGAATTATTAAAATTTTACTCCTAAGTACTGAGGTAGTAGGCTTTGAATTTTGTAGGAATCTGGCGATTTTTGCTCCAAAAACGCAGTTCAACAAGCTCTACAATTTAAAAAAAAAACTGTGAAAATCGCACACTAAATAAATTTTTAAGACAAATGGGTCACACTGTATGAGTATTTGAAAATAAACCTCAAAATGTTATTGTTATTTAAAATAAGAAATTAAACAAACTTAAACTTCTATAATCAAGCTTAAAGTTATAAAGGCTGTAATAAAAAATCAATATATTGGAGAAGTACCCTAATAGTTCAGTCAACGGAGGGTTTTACCTCTAATTTGAGTGCCAATATGTTTGTAATGACGTTAATAAAAAGGTTGAAAAGCAGATTAGGTAGGAAACGATCGGAAGGGGTAGAACACACCCCTTTTATCGCAGGTTCCGTAACTTATAGAATTAGGTCAAAAATGAAAAATAAATATATTTGTTTTCTTTGGTCGAAAATAAGATGTTGTTACTCTGGTGAACTTTTTCTAAAAATGCATGTTTTTCGAGATATGACCACTCAAAAAGTTGAAAAAAAAATCTGAAGAAGTTCATGTGGATGCATCATCGAAACACAAGACTTTTTTATTCGTAATTTTTCTGTAAAATGCGTTTCCACCGAGTCTTTCCGGAAAAACTTGAAAAACTACCCCTTTCTTTGAAATTGTGACGCTTTAAAAATATGTAATTTAAAAATTAGAAAAAACTCGGACGTATGCATTGACGCCTTCTAAACATTTTCTCACTCTTTGAATTTTTTTTGTTACTCGCTAATTTTCCAAGTAACAGGCAGTTTTGCATGATAAATAATGTACTATATTTTTGTACAATTTCAATAAAGAAATTAAATTGAACCTTTAAAAATGGTATAACTATATAGGTTTCATTACGCTCATTTTTCGAATTTTCATATATGTTTTAATGTGCAAAAAATGTAGTACATTATTCGTGAAGAACTGCTGTAACTTGGAAAATTAACAAGTTACAAAAAAATTCCAAGGGACAAAAAGTGTTTAGAAGGCCTCAATGCAGATTTTGGTCATTTTAACGCTCCGGTGACTGAACTATAACTAAATATTATATCCAACCTAGCATGGTTAGTCTCAGTATTTGCCTTTGGTACAAGTAACTTAACGCAATAAAATACAAAAGTAACAAAAAATTCAAAAAGTATACAAACTAAAATATTTAAAATAACAAAAAGTTAGATATTTTTATTCGAACTCATACTTTTAAAACCTTTAAATAAAAAAATAGCGTTTGCAAAATGTATCAATCACCTATTAGCTTTAAAACCATTATACAAAATATTTAACCTGAGTACCCTATCAAGTGGGTCAGGACAGAATTACAATTTATTTGGGGTTGACTTTCTGCTTTCTGTGAAGGGCAAGTGGCATAAAATCTTGAGAGAGCAGGCTACAAACCAAAATAAAGCGTAAGCTTAATAGTCTAGGAAATGGCATGCAAAATCGACGCCGAAAGGTTACCGCCTGACACTCAGTGATCGAAGAGAACATATACCTGTGAAACTTTTTCTCTCTGAAAATTTTTGGTATGGTGGGGGAATATGGAGGGGGGATTTGTTTAAAACGAACGATTATCGATATATGTCCTCATAGGTCGTTAGTATATGTACTTGACATGCCCAATTACTCTGGCAGATGAGGGAAAAAAAATATATTTTTAAAATTCCCTCTATCGCGCACCGAGCGGAATTTTCGCCTGCCAGTGTAATTGGGGTATGTCAAGTACATATGCTAACGACCTATGAGGACAGATATCGATAACCATTCGTTTTAAAAAATTTCCCCCATCTCCATATTCTCCCACCATACCAAAAATTTTCAGAGAGAAACAAATTTCGTAGTTATATGTTCTCTTTGATCACTGAGTGACAGACGATGACCTTTCGTCGTCGATTTTGCACGCCATTTCCCTCGCTATTATACAATTCTTTATCTGCAGATAACTCGCCTAACTTTTGAAGTTCTTGATTAGTTTTGATTGGTCATCAATAATTTTCTCTACTTTTGCTAAATCCTAAACAAATAGTTTCCCTAACTTTTGTAACAAGAAAAGATTTATTTAATTGCTTTTCTCTATAACTTAACAAAAGGAATTGGAGTCAATTAGTATTCGTATTTATCAGTTGTTGTCATGATCAGAGTTCTGGCGGGGGGCACGGTCTCCCCCCCCCCCCCGCCTTAGCACCGCCAGTGCTATCTGTCCGTACAATAAGTAAAAACTAAAAAGTAAAAAATGAAATTATAATTTTTTTTTTATTGAAACAAAACTTTTCTTTAACAAAATATACTAAAAAGTAAAAAATTATTTTTAAATTGATATATCTGGAAATAGACCAATCCAAGTAGGGAAATTTCTAAATGTAATTTCCATTAGAAAGAAAACACTAGGATCATATTGAATACATGTGAAATATCAATTTTTAAACCAGTGCATCCAAAACAAAGTTGCAGAAACAAAATGGCGGATGTTTTACGTAAAAAAAATGTGAAAAAGTCGGTTTCTCTTGTTTATCTGCGAATGTAACTTTTTCATCGAAAAAATTTCAAACACTAGTTGTAGGCATTTAAAATACCTACAAAGTGACGCTCGCTGAATGAAAATCCGATTGTTAGATTTCTCGGAAATTAAAAAAAAAACATCGAAAAATGTCATTTTTTAATTTTGCAGTAACTTTTGCATTAATTAATTTATGACATCAACAATCTCAGGAAATATGCTTCATAATGTGCTTAGAAAGGCGATCGACTTTAATTTTGCAAAAAGCTTTCTACTCTTCAAGAATTGTACTATGACCGAGCTCAAAGCCGCAGCCAAATATCTCAAGTAAGTTGCTTAAAAGCGCCGTTGAAAATGAACACCCTCCGACCTTCAGGACACGAAATATTTTTTTTTCCAAAAAATTCCGGAGACCTTATTTTTTAACTTACAACACTGAAATTTGCTGGTATTGCACTTGAATACTTCAACTTTAGATAGAAAAAAATCACAGATTTCGCAATTCTTGCAACCATCGGGACATTGGAAATGATAACACCATACATAAAACATAAACTTATTCCGGAGGCGAAGCCGAGTCCGGAAACAGCTACGACACGTTCCAAAAAACATAATTTTAGGTACTTGTTACAAAAATAACTATTCGCTATTTGTTAAAGTTTGTGAATCCATGGCGACTACGATTGGGATGACCACAACCGTATTATAACTTCATGTTCTCCACGCATACTCATAGTGTGCTCAGTATTACGTCATCTGATCTCGACTCATGCTAATAATGATTATAAACAATTAAATATCAGAATAAAAACCTACTAACCTAATATAACCTAAAGAAATCAAAGAAAGAATGAATTTATTTTAAGCAGATCAAAAACCTACTCTAACCTAAAGAAATCACAGAAAAGAATTTGTAAAAAAATGTATTAATCGTCACAAAATTAAAGAAAAAAAAATCAGTAGGCATAGGAGCTTGAACCCGGAACCTTTCGCACCGTAAGCGAGATATATTACCTATGCGCCAACCGTACGGCTGATGATGAACACTAGGGCAAGGGATAAATAGTGAGACAAATGATATCACACTTCTTTATTTATCCGCTGCACCAGCACTAATGCGTCCCGGCTCGATGCTACAAGATTTGCTCTCTCTAAACAGGCGGTACAATATTGATTGACACTGACCGTCTACACCGCATTATCGCTTCCCATTTAATAATAGGCTCTCGCTCAGTATTACATCATCTGACCTTGATACTTTCATGTCGACGGCCTTGGAAAAAACTCATAACTCTTGTCCTATACGCTATACGCGAACATTAACATTTCCAATGTTAATATAAGCAGTTGTTTCAGCGTCTGTTTTGATAAAATGGTTCATGTTAAAGTGAGGCGCTCACACCAGCTAGCCGAGCCAGCGTGCGCTGGCAGAGCCTGCAGCAGCGGTGTCTCTCTACGTCGAAAAGTTGACTCGCGCGTTCAAAATCGTTCGCGCTTGCAAAATCGTCTATATCTTGGTTTCTGGAATACCTAAAAAAAACCTTTTGTGCAATACCTGCAAATCTCAGCGCTGTAAGTTAGAAAATAAGGTAAGTATCGGGAATTTTTTGAAAAAAAAAATCGCGCCCTAAAGGTCGGAGGGTGTTCATGTTTTTCAAATTCGCATAAAAATGCCAGCTACTCGAATATCCACTTTACATTTCGATATACGAACAATTGACAAAGTTATTAAATACATTTGTTTATACCGAAGAAATATATCATTTTCAACGGCGTTTTTAAGCAACTAAATTGAAATATTTGACTTCGGATTTGATCTCCGTCATAGTATAACTCTTGAAGAGTAGGAAGCTTTTTGCAAAATTGAAGTTGGATCTCCTCATTTTGGGAAATTCAGATGTTACTAAAATCATTTTTTAATAAATAATTGAATTTCTCGGAAACTATTCATCATTCGGAATTCGGGTTACGGCCACTCTTTAAGCACATTATGATGCATATTTTCTGAGATTGTTAATACCATAAATTAGTTGTTGCAAATGTTACAGCAAAATTAAAAAATTCCATTTCTCGATGTATTCTTTTAATTTCCGAGAAATCCAACAATCGGATTTTCATTCAGCGGGCGCCACTTTGTAGGTATTTTAAATGCCTACAATTATTGTTTGAAACGTTTTCCGACGAAAAAGTGACATTTGCAGATAAACGAGAAAAACCGACTTTTTCACATTTTTTTGTACGTAAAACGTCCGCCATTTTGTCTCTGCAACTTTGTTTTGAATGCACTGGTTTGAAAATTGTATTTCACATGTACTGAATCCCAGTGTTTTCTTTCTAATGGGGATTACTTCTAGAAAACTATCTCCTTCTACTTAGTTTGATTGGCCTAAAAGTAAAAGCTTTGGGCCTAGTCAATTAAACAAAGTAACTGTACAGTTAGTGTTATATGACAGCCCCCAAAGCTTTTAGTTTCCAGATGCAAGAATTTAAATTTTTTTATCTTTTAGTGCAGTTTGTTGAATAAAAGTGTTGTCTCAAAAATATATTTTTTTATATATCATTTTTTTGACTTTACACTTTAAAATTGATCATTATTAGCTGTAAGCTATTAAAACACAAATATGAGCATCGAATTTGGTTTAAACTAATAATAATTAGTTTTATTACAAAGTAGGTTTTAAATAATAATTTTTGTTCATGTTGGTTTAATGAATCCTCTGCATAAATTATAATCTAAATTTAAAGGTCCACCGACTATATCGGATACCTCAAATTAGTCACTGGTCAAGCAAGGAATTATCTGTGATTGGGGTTTGGAAGGGTATCGAACCATTAATTTACGAGAATTGAAATGTACCATTATTGGGAAATGCTGATGAATTTATTTCACTACTCTTAAATTGTCAAAAGAAATGTTGATAACCAGTTTTTCTGAATGAGTGCATGAGCGCAGGTTGCTGAAAAATGTATGGGCTTTGTTCTACTTTCATATATATTTTCTTAAAGTTATGGAAAATCTCATTTTTATCTGAATCACATCGCATTGCACCTTGATCTTGGTGTTCGATATTTTTAGAATTGTAATGACTATAATGTATAATGATATATGTTTGTTTGTATGTACAGTAATCTTTGAAATTACAGCACCGTTTTAAATGAAACCTTTACCGTTAAATAATTTGGAGATTTAGGATTATCATAGGCTATGTCTTGAATTTTTACAGGACTATGAGATTTTATTATTTTGTATTAATTTCAACTTGACATCTTTGGCCGTTCCTGAGGAAAAGGGTCTTGACGGACAGACAGACGGACAACAAAGCGATCCTATAAGGGTTCCGTTACTGCAGCTGTGCTACAAAGTCCTAAACGATTTGCAATACGACAAGCATTAGCATTCAGTATTTCGAACTGTAGTTATCGCAGCATTCTAAAAGTCTTATACTTCCATTCCTACAAAATTCAAGTCGTACAAAAATTTCTGCCCCGAGATTTTGGAATACGTGTTGATTTTTGCGAACGAAAAGCCAAATATCGTCGATTGTTTGCTGATGTCAGATGAAACTTATTTTCATCTTTCATCTTTCCGTTCTTCTTTGTGAGAAAAATGACTTCACAGTTACTGTTACATGACAACGTTATCAACATGTACGGCGTAACTTTGAACAACTTCGTAATGTTGGTGTGAATATTGGAAGATTATGCAAGACGGAGCAAGACGGAGCCACTTCCCATGGTACTAGAAGTCTATGACAATTTTGCGAAGAACGTTTCCTGGTCATGTCATTTCGAAATATGGGGACATAACTAGCCGGCACTGTCACCGGATCTGTCAGCTTGTGATTTATTTTTATGGGGCTATTTAAAGTCAAAAGTATCTTGTAATCGATTACAACTTTAAATAAAAAATAATTTCTGTGTTTCCTCAAGAATCTTGTCTTTAATTTTTGAATAAAAATTTAGCCATTATTAAAAACAACTCAATTTAAAATGGATACTTCATTCTGCCTGACGCGTTGTCTTAATTGCAGCTCTCTGGAAAGGAAAGATTTTACTCTAAAAGACTGAACTATTATTAGATTGATTTGAACTGTTATTAAATTTTAAAATTGCTATTGAAAGTTGTGTCTTCGTCTGCGTCTGTTGCTTGAATTGTATTACCCGCTTCACAAAAAAAAAGTTCGCTTCCACCAACGAAACCTAGTACACCCTAGGTTTTTGGGATCGCTGAGTCCGAATCCGAGGTCGGTTTGTCTGTATCAGGTCGCTTTAAGGTCATTTCAAGGTCAAATCATTAGGTTTCGACAATAAATTTGAAAAAATTTGTGTATAGGTTTTTGAGGTCGCTGAATCCAAATCCGAGGGCGGTTTTTCGGTGAATCCAAATCCGAGGGCGGTATTTCGGTATCAGGTCGCGTTAAGGTCATTTCAAGGTCAAATCATTAGATTTCGATAGAAAAATTTGAAAAAAATTGTATGTAGGTTATTGAGGTCGCTGAATCCAAATCCGAGGTCGGCTTGTCGGTATCAGGTCGCATTAAGGTTATTTCAAGGTCGAATGGTGGAAAAACTGACAAAAATATTCACCTGTTATTTTACACATAAGCAGAGGATGTATAAGATGTATAACATGTATACGATCGCGTAAAAAGCTAGATTTTTGATAAATAAATATTGATTTGTACCTCGACAAGCTGATAAACGGATCATTCTACACATTCCCTTTCGGGACAGTTGTCACCGACAACGCACTTGACGAGGCAGCAGATAAAGACTAATTTGCCGAAAAAAATGCTTTACAGTAGATTTATTCTTAGTTATTACATCATTCATTTATACAATTTAAAGATGCATAAGGAATGACTTAAACATTTTTAAAAATGATAAATGAAATCGAAATGCACTTTAAAAAGTTTACAAAGGAACGATGTCATAAATAGGAGTAGATCTACCGTAAATATATTTTTCCCTTGAAAGTGGTCTCATAAAAGGTGTTGCTGAAGCTACGAGAATAGCTGTATATTGAAATCGGACACTTTGTCCAAATAAGTTATTTTCGACTAAATGTCTAGAAAAGCAAAATGGTTCAGGCAGGCAAAAGAATCCATTTTTTTGTAGCATATGAGAATAAAGTGGACATTAGGACTACGACACCCTCGACTAAAAGATATGGACACGCTCGACAGTGTGCATAACTCGTAAAATTAAATGTGTTTGATTTAAAAAATAGACCAAGTTCACAACGTGAGAGTAACTTAACGATCTAGTAAGAGAGTTGAAAAAATGGCGAAATAACAGGTGAATATTTTTGTCAGGTTGTCCACCATTCGACCTAGAAATGACCTTAACGCGACCTGATACCGTCAAACAGACCTCGGATTTGGATTCGGCGACCTCAAGAACCATATACAATTTTTTTCAAATTCTTCTGTCGAAATCTAATGATTTGACCTTGAAATGACCTTAACACCACCTGATACCGACAAACCGACCTCGGATTCGGATTCAGCGACCCCAAAAACCTAGGGTGTACTAGGTTTCGTTGGTGGAAGCGAAAGTTTGTTTTTTTGTGTGGCTGTGTTATAAATAATTATATACAGCGTTTTCGCCAATCATTTTTCTTTTTTATAAATAACTTAATGAGGACGGTAGCTCAGTGGTTTAGCGCGTCTAGTTTGCATACTGACGTATCTTGCAGGTTCAATCCCTGCTCACTGCGAAATAATTTTAATTATAATATTATCCCCAAGAAGTGTGTCGGACTCCACTAATAAACTGTAGGGCCTCGTTTCTCTTTACCCCCTTTACCTAACAAAATCATTCTGGATTTTCAAAGAGTTACCTCGTTGACTTGAGAAGCGGTTAAGAAAACAAGAAACTTAAAATACATCACCATTATTTTTTGGTTTAAGTCGCTCTAACCAAAAAACGGACCAATGTTAAGGTTGTTTTGTTAAGAGAGTTTATGATTCTGCTTTAAAAGAGACAAAAACTGGTAACGATGATTTTAAGTTCTAATACGAAATATCCAGACTTAAAATATTTTTATACTCTTAAATAACGAATTTATATAATTTATATCATTCTTTGTGCACACGGAAAGAAAGTTAATAGGGGATCTTGGAACAACCTTTAATTTTTTTATCAATTTAGCATTTATTTCAGAACGGTTAATTTTCATTTCCTTAACTTTTAATCACTGCAGTTAATTAAAGAACGGTATCGCCTGCTTCCTGTGGCAGTGAAATAAGCTACAAAGTACGTTTACATAACAACGCTGGAAAGTTCTGGTGAAATTTATATCTATAAAATTAATTATGCATTAAATTATTTCGGTAGTATTTTATTAATATATTCTGTGCCAAGCTCCAATTAATTTAAGAAATAATTACTTAAATTATCGATCATCTCCTTTGCTTGCATCTTTGTTGGTCTGTTCAGATATCTGAAATATCCATTCTTCGTTTTGGATTACCTTGCGTTAATTTACGAGCTGTAGTTATTTTTCGCATATAATCTTGTTATTTAACCTAGGAAACGTCTCTAAAGATAAAATTCTAAACTAAAGCCGTACAATCGGCTTTTGCATTTCGTCCAAAAAGACGAAAAACCGCCTTTGTCACGAATCTTCAGTCCACAGCGCGGTTTTCGCAATAAAAGTGAGCAGAGTTACTCCACAAACCTGTGCTTAAGGGAGTACAATCCAATTTAGGTTTACTACAGCTTTCGTCGTACAGAATGGCCAAACAATTTTGAAAGCAAGTTTCACAGTCCTTCAAAAAGGAACTTTGCGTGACAATACAGCGATACGACACCATGCTGGCGGGCGTTGTGCCTATTGTTCTTTATAACATGTTATTCAAAATTATGAAAGACACATTATTTAGAAAATTCTATCAACAGCCCATGGTCTATTATTTGTCCTGTTTTCTAAACGTGGCTGTTAGAAGAATTAATTTTGAAGGCTATATACAAAAATTACTCTGAGCATAAAATAAGTAAAACGAGAGAAAGAATAAAAAATATAAATTCCCATGTTCTGTATCAAATAAACCTGCGTTGAGCCTGTTGTACTTTACGTTGATATCTTTGAACAGTTTTTTTTTTTTGTAAAAATGGAACAGTCTTAAGTCATTAAAACTTCTGATATAAAACACCGCCCCCGGTTAATTAGATCTTATTACCCCGTCGCGTCGGCTAAAAATAGGTTTTATTTCGTCATTTGTTCATTTTTACACCGAGCTCATTATCGATACTAGATCATAAGGTCCAATTGGTGCGGGAGCTAGTGTTGTGTGAGTTAACTATTTCTGTCTAACATAAATCACGATAAAATAGATTTTTGGCTTATGTCATCCCGTCAGTATGGCCTCAGTTCAAGATAAACGTTTAATTATCAGTTGAGTAGTACTATCTTGAATAGAGTAGATACATTTAATGACATTTAAGCTAACATCGAAACTATTGTTCTGTCTGTTTATAAAAGCTTGGATTTCGAGATTAGAAATTTATCACTGTACCAAATTACTATTTATTTACCAAAAGACCATACTTCTAAATTTTTACTCTTATTGTGCACAAAAATTTGAAGTACGGCTCTGTGGGATATCACTCATGCTCAGGAGGCAAAGATTTATGGTCGGTTTTTATGTTTCTTTTTATGTGCATTAAATGTGTGTAGTCTACTATATATACCGGGTGAGTCACGAATTGCGCTCGCCCCGATATTTCCTAAAATATTTGGAATAGAAAATTGAAATTTGGAGGCCTTATTACACGACTAAAATGCCATCTTTTCAATACAAAATCAAGTTTGGTGCACATCCGGTTTGACCGGAAATGCCCACAACTTTCGATTTTTAAATGGAACACCCTATATATTTTTACATTTTTGGAATCTAGAGGAAGTTTTGAATACAATACATCCATTTTGGTCACTTTTTGATAAACATTAAAAATTTTATTAAAAAATCTGTTTCTGAATCCAGAGTGCTGTGGTGCCCAAAATATATTTTAGTTTGTGTGCTACGTTACTATAAAAATAAAAAGAGCGATATGAGAAGGAAAACTACTTTGTTTTCTACCACTAAAATTTATTGTAACATACACGTTACTGCACAGTTTCGGTACTTTAGCGTACCATTTTCAAACGTTGATTCAAATCAACGTTTGAAAATGGTACGCTAAAGTACCGAAACTGTGCAGTAACGTGTATGTTACAATAAATTTTAGTGGTAGAAAACAAAGTAGTTTTCCTTCTCATATCGTCATGATTAACTAGCACAAAGTAACGGCTTCCACAATCGATTTTTTTAATAAAAAGAGCAATATGATTGCATTACTTAATTCTTTAGAGGCGTTTAAAATTTATAAATGTGATTTTTACCCACTAACTCGGTTTTTTTAAATGGGAATTTAATCGTTCACCAACATTTTTAAATACCTCATTTTCATACGAATCTAATGATACCAAAATTTTGAAAATCCGCTCAGAAATATTTTAGATTTCAGCCAAAATACAATGCAACCAAGCTTTTAGAAACATGCGGCTAATAGATAATAGATTAGTGGGCTTTGGAAACTAAAATGGCACATTTCTGTGTAAATCTGGTAATCTAATAACATTGGAAAAATCATAGTAGCCATTGAATGTAATAAAACAATATCAGCTGTCAGACAGACTCGTGTAGTTATAGGCAATCTTGAGCTATCAAACATTTAATAATTGTGAGCGCAAAGAACGTTACAATTAAGTTTAGCATAGGTATGTGGAGGTAAACACAATTACATCCACAAGGACATTTGCAATGGAATGCGACATCAGTTCGGTTTTCAGAGTTTTATTTAAATGAACATAAATATCGGGCCTATAAATAAATAAAAATTAATTCCGTTTGAACAATTAAACTTAAACTAGGTAACAGTAGGTATCTTTAAAATAATTAATATAATTAAACCATAAATTGACATTTATAGATATTGTTCAAAATGTCCACCATTTTTTTCTATACACAATTCGGCTCTGCGTACAGTTGCTTGAATGGCTCTACGCAATTCAGCCGGCGTTATTTCATTAAGAGCCCGTTCAACTTTATTTTGCAGCTCTTCACGGGTATTTGAAGAAGTTTTATAAACTTTATTTTTGAGAGTGCCCCATACATAATAGTCGAGGGGTGTTAAGTCAGGTGACCTAGGAGGCCACCTGATGTGACCTTGATTTGTGATAAGGCGTTCACCATGCAAGTTGTTTAAATATTCCATCACTCTTCTGGAATTATGTGGGGGAGCACCATCTTGTTGGAAAAACAGATTTTGTAAATAGGCAAGAGGAAGTAAGTCAAGAAATTCTGCTGTCTGGTTGTGTAAAAAGAATAAATATCGTTCGCCAGTAAGTGTTCCATCAAAAAATATGGGTCCAATTATTCGATCTCCAAGTACTCTAAGCCAACAGTTAAACCCAAATCTTTCCTGAATATTCCCCCGCCCCACCAACCTCGGATTTTCTTGAGCCCAGTACCTAGTATTATTTCTGTTAAACATACCTTGGTTCGTAAATCTACTTTCATCTGAATATAAAATAAGAAAAGGGAAACCTGGGTTTTGTTGTACTGCATTTAAGAACCAGTTGCAATATACTAGCCTCCTGTCGTTATCATCTCCATAAAGATGTTGGTGTATTTGGTATTTATAAGACCGAAACTTATGTTTCTTTAAAATTCTGCAAACCGAAGACTGACTAATGTCGCATTCCATTGACAATTCCCTTGTTGATGTTGTTGGGTGTAGCATCACAAATCCTAATACATCAATTTCTTTGTCCTCACTTACAATAAATGTTTGATGGTCATCTTGTCGATTGGGTTCGTTTCTTAATTCTTGTTCCACTCTGGCAAACAAGTGTCTGCTTAGATGACGCCTGTTGGGATATCGTTGCTGATACAGTTCTGCAGCTGCAGTTGAATTTTTGAGACGCTCTCCATATATCAGTAACATATCGACCTTTTCATTTCTACTAAAATTATTCATTTTCTTTAATTTTTACTCAAAGAGATTTCCGCAACGCTTTATTTTGTATCTGTCTGACAGCTGATATTGTTTTATTACATTCAATGGCTACTATGATTTTTCCAATGTTATTAGGTTACCAGATTTACACAGAAATGTGCCATTTTAGTTTCCAAAGCCCACTAATCTATTATCTATTAGCTGCATGTTTCTAAAAGCTTGGTTGCATTGTATTTTGGCTGAAATCTCAAATATTTCTGAGCGGATTTTCAAAATTTTGGTATCATTAGATTCGTATGAAAATGAGGTATTTAAAAATGTTGGTGAACGATTAAATTCCCATTTAAAAAAACCGAGTTAGTGGGTAAAAATCACATTTATAAATTTTAAACGCCTCTAGAGAATTAAGTAATGCAATCATATTGCTCTTTTTATTTTTATAGTAACGTAGCACACAAACTAAACTATATTTTGGGCACCACAGCACCCTGGATTCAGAAATAGATTTTTTAATAAAATTTTTAATGTTTATCAAAAAGTGACCAAAGTGGATGTATTGTATTCAAAATTTCCTGTAAATTCCAAAAATGTAAAAATATATAGCGTGTTCCATTTAAAAATCGAAAGTTGTGGGCATTTCCGGTCAAACCGGATGTGCACCAAACTTGATTTTTTATTGAAAAGATGGCATTTTAGTCGTGTAATAAGGCCTCCGAATTTCAATTTTCTATTCCAAATATTTTAGGAAATATCGGGGCGAGCGCTATTCGTGACTCACCCGGTATAGTAGATACAAATGAAAAGGTCTAATAATATATTCTGAGAATTTGTCAGGATATGTCGCGTTAAAACAAAGGTTTAAATGAGCCCTCTGTCCTGTGTCCTTACCATCTGTTTTTATAGGACCCTCTTTCAGTTGCCTCGTATGTGTTATGTTTTAAATAAAGTCGTCATGAAAAGGACCTTATTAATATGAAATGTGTATCATTGTCTAGGAATCCTTGAGTTAAAATATGTCTTGTTATATAATTGGGCCTGTCGTGTTGGGTTATCGATCGGTTTGGCTTTTTAGAGTTGAAGGTGTTGATTCCAGATTATTTAATAATAGGTTAGATTAATAACTAGTTAGATTTAGCTTAGGACATCTAAAAAAAATGGGTGAGTTCAAGAACTTACGAATATTAAGTGTACGAACTAAATATTCTGAATTTTGGCCAGCTATTCAGGAAAATATCCCACTATGACTTATCCAGCCACCTGGCACAGCAGTACTTATACTACTTTTTCAAAGCCTTTGGCAGGCTTGACGATGGTATTTTTCTTCATATCTTTAAGGCATTGGGCAGCTTATCGGACTTGTAAACTTACCTACTTTTCTAATTGGAAGGAATCAATAGGGAAAAGACTGTTTAAGACTGATCTTTTCCTAACCATATCTGATATGCACCATGGCAATACACAGCCCAAGTATTATTATACTCTTCACGAATACAAAACGAAGAGTATATTGCATTTGATCGGCACATTCTTAAAACCGGTAATATTGCTCGTAATGAAAAGAATTTCATATAACTGTGTTGGTGATTGAATTCTGAACAACTTTCAAAATGTCCGGCTGCCTGTCCCTCTGTCTGTCTGACTGTCCGTCTGTCTGGCTGTACGTCCGTCACGTTTCCTGTAAACATAATAATTTAAGAATGAAAGGTCAGATTGTATTGAAATTTGAACAGTAAATTAGTGTTAGCTAGAGGAGGGGCCCCATTGTTTTTGAACAAGATCGACCAGTAAATAAATAATTAATTAAATAATTTATTTAAGAAAAAAACTTTTTTTTGTCTAAACCTAATAATATTTATAAAAAACTGCTAATAGTATCCTATGGAATGTGAAACAATTATATAAAAACCGCTGCCTAAGGAATCACTACTTCCACATCCAGATTTTTCATCCAAGTCACTTTAAAGGAAACATCTTGACTATATTTGCACTCTAGTATGTGGAAATTATTGGTCATAGTTTACCCTACTTATTTTCCACTATTCACAACCTACCACCTCCCACCCTTTCAATGGAGTCATCGCAATTAGATGTCACTACAATAGGATACGTGTACTAACTTTCAAGTGAATATTTCAATTTTATGTTATCAATCCCATTAATATTGAAGCGGAGGTGGTGGAGTTTGAAAAATATTAGAAAAAAATCTGAGGCCTTGGTTTCTAATATATACACCGAATCCCAAATTTCTGTACTTTTACCAGCTTGATTTACTTATTTTCCCCTAGTTACTCCTATTAATCCCAACCCTTCTACGGAATCATCCCAAAATATAATCTAGTTCCAGATGTCGTTATAATGCATACCTCTACCAAGTTACAAGTGAATATCTCAATTTTATTTTATCAATCCCTTTAATAATGTAGTAAGGGTAGTGAAAGGGTTGAAAAATATTATTAAAAAATCTGAGGCCCTGGCTTCTAGGACATACACCGAGTTTCAAGTTGCAGTACTCTTACCAGCTTGCTTTACTTATTTTTCCCTATTTACCGCTACTTACCCCCATTCCTTCAACGCAATCATGTCAAAATATAATCTAGTTTCAGATATAGTTATAATATATAAGTGTACCAAATTTCAAGTGAAAATTTAAATTTAATTTTATGAACTCCT
The DNA here is from genome assembly GCA_963583905.1 of Stenurella melanura. Classification (NCBI taxonomy): domain Eukaryota; kingdom Metazoa; phylum Arthropoda; class Insecta; order Coleoptera; family Cerambycidae; genus Stenurella; species Stenurella melanura. The sequence goes on from OY757309.1 coordinate 205,686,576, forward strand.
TTAATAAAGGAGTGGGGGTGGTGAGGAGATGGAAAATACTAATAAAAAAACCTGAGACCTCCGCTTCTAGTATATACACCAAATCCCAAATTTCTGTACTTTTATTAGCTTGCTTTACTTATTTTCCCTAATATATCCCTATTTAACCCCCAACCCTTCAACGGAATCATCTCAAAATATAATCTGGTTCTAGATGTCGTTATAATACATATGCGTACAAAATTTCACGTGAATATCTCAATTTTATTTTATCAACCCCTTGAATAATGAACTAGGGGTGGTGGGGGGCTGAAATATATTATTAAAAAATCTGAGGCCTTGGCTTCTAGTACATACACCGAATTTCAAGTTTCTGTACTCATATTAGCTTGCTTTACTTATTTCCCCATATTTACCCCTAAATAACCCCCAACCCTTCAACGGAATCATCTCAAAGTATAATCTAGTTCCAGATATCGTTATAATTCATACGAGTACCAAATTTCAAATGAATATCTCAATTCTATTTTATCAACCCTTTTAATAATGAAGTAGGGGCGGTGGGGGTTGAAAAATATTATAAATAATCTGAGACCTCGGCTTCTAGTACATACACCGAATTTCAAGTTTCTGTAGTCTTACCAGCTTGATTTACTTATTTTCCCCCTTTTACCCCTATTTAACACCCAACCCTTCAACGGAATCATCTCAAAATATAATCTAGTTCCAGATGTCGTTATAATACATACGTGTACCAAATTTCAAATGAATATCTCAATTATATTTTATCAACCCTTTTCATATTGGAGTAGGGGTGGTGGGTGTTGAAAAATATTATAAAAAAAATCTGACGCCTTGGCTTCTAGTACATACACCGAATTTCAAGTTTCTGTACTCTTACCAACTTGTTTTACTTATATTCCCCTATTTACCCCAAATTAACCCCCAACCCTTCAACGAAATCATCTCAAAATATAATCTAATTCCAGACGTTGTTATAATACATACGTGTACGAAATTTCAAATGAATATCTCAATTTTATTTTGTCAACCCCATTAATAATGGGGTAGGGGTGGTAGGGGGTTGAAAAATATTATTGAAAAGTCTGAGGCCTTAACTTCTAGTACATACACCGAATTTCAAGTTTCTGTATTCTTGCAAGCTTGCTTTACTTATTTTCCCCTATTTACCCCTATTTAACCCCCAACCCTTCACCGGATATCCTCAAAAAACAATCCAGTTCCAGATCTCGATATAATATACACGTGTACAAAATTTCAAGTTAATATCTTAAATCGTTCCGGAGAAAACCTGCGGACAAAAAAAAGTTACAGACAGACAGACCGACAGACAGACAGACAGAAAATTTTTTTTCGCTCAAATTTAAAATCTCGACGTTTCATGACATTCTAAACCTATTTCACTAATAAAAATTTTTGAAAATTTTTTTGCGATTTCTATACTTCCAATCCACTACGTGGATGTGGAAGTAAAAGTGTAGTAAATCGACGAACAGTATAATAGTTAGCTTGTTTAATTATCAGTTGAATAGTATTATTATCATGAATAGAGTAGATACATTTAATGACTTCGAAACTACATTTTAACTAACATCGAAAGTATTGTTATAGTTTGTTTATAAAAGCTTGGGTTTCGTGATTAGAAATTTAAGCAGTTTTGATGACATTGAAATATTGAGTCTGTTTTATATAGTACTTGATAAATACAGACTTGAATATGCATCATTTATTCGCAATTTTGGCTATATTAAATATATCAATTGTATAGAGAATATTCAACGTTGCTGTCTAAAATTAGCTACATATAAAATTGATAATGTACTTATAGATCAAGATTCCAGAGCCGCCAGACCTGCGTCATTTTAGAAAAGCTAATAGTTTGACAATAAATAGTGTGATATGTAACATGTGGAATAATATCTACTACCAACTTTGTAAAAAACGAAACAAACAAAAAAAATATTGTTAGGTTAGGTCGGGTTTTTTCGAGCTTTAAAGCGTCTGTCGGAAGTGAGGGCCCACGGAAAGTTTTAACAGTATTCTTTCAAACATATATGAAAACCAACTATCATACTTTAACGTAGGTTAGTAATAGTGGCGTGTGTGAGTCGGAAAAAACGCGAAAATGGTAAATATTTTGAGCCGGAATGAAATTACCTCCCCCCTCGTTTTCGAGGACGCTGAACACAATGGTGGTGTCAGAATTTCTCTATGGGGTTGCACAACCCCTCAAACAGGCCAAAAACCACCCCCTAGTGGGGTTAAACGCGATTTAATAGGTTTCCCTTCAGAAAATAGTACTTTCTTCCCGTTTTCAAGGATGCTGAGCATGGTGGTGGTGTTCGTAATTGCGTCAGACCCCTACCAACCCCTCCACCGGCCAATACTCGCCCCCGAAAGGGGTGAATTTGCACAGCCACCTTTACTCTGTGGGCTCCATGAAACGACAACCGCGCCTGGAGGGGTTGGTAGGGATCGGACGCGATGGGGAACACCACCACCGTGCTCAGCATCCTTGAAAACGGGGGGGAATATATATTTGCCGCTGATAATCCGAGAAAAAAACTTCGCCCTTTTCGGGGGCGAGTATTGGCCGGTGGGGGGTTGGTAGGGGTCGGGCGCGATGGGGAACACCACCACCGTGCTCAGCATCCTTGAAAACGGGGGGAATATATATTTGCAGCTGATAATCCAAGAAAAAAAATTCACCCCTTTCGGGGGCGAATATTGGCCGGTGGAGGGGTTGGTAGGGGTCGGACGCGATGGGGAACACCACCACCGTGCTCAGAATCCTTGAAAACGGGGGGAATATATATTTGCCACTGATAATCGGAAAAAAAAAATTCGCTCCTTTCGGGGGCGAGCATTGGCCGGTGGAGGGGATGGTAGGGGTCGGACGCAAGTACGAACACCACCACCGTGCTCAGCATCCTTGAAAACGGGAGGAAAGTACTATTTTCTGAAGGGAAACCTATTAAATCGCGTTTAACCCATCTAGGGGGTGGTTTTTGGTCTGTTTGAGGGGTTGTGCAACCCCAAAGAGAAATTCTGACACCGCCTTCGTGTTCAGCATCCTCGAAAAAGGGGGGGGGGGGGGTGGAAGGTAATTTCATTCCGGCTCAAAATATTTACCATTCGTCCGACTCACACACGCCACTATAAGTTTTTTTTTATATTTTTGTACCTGTTATCTGTAACAGGGCCCCGCTTTCAAGTTAGCAAATATACATACGTTCTTAACTACATATCCCACTATTTATTGTCAAAATATTAGCTTTGCTAAAATGACGTAGGTCTGGCGGCTATGGTATCTTACTCTATTATACTCTATTGCTGCTTTCGAATATAGACAGTTGCTAAATAGATCTAGGTGTCTTAGTTTACAGGACCGAAGGATTTTTGTTTTTGTTTAATTCATAATATAACCAGCCAGTTTTCCAGTCGCGAATTAACTTCTATTACGGAGAAATAGACGATCGGACATTTTGAATGTTGTTCAAAATTCGATCGATTTTATCTCTACGAGCGATATTACCGGTTTTAGAAATGTGCGGTCAAATGCTTCGCTTCGCTTTGTATTTGTGAAGAGTATAATAAACTAGCTAACCATTATACTCTTCACCGATTTACTGCACCTTTTATATAACTGTTGCACGTTCTATTGGATACTCTTTAGTAGTTTCTTTATAAATAATATTAGTTTTAGACATTTTTTATTTAATTCCCCATTTAAAAAAATAAAATAATTAATAACTTTTTTTATTGTTGATCTATTTTATTCAAAAACAGTAGGGTTCTTCCTCTAGCTAACTCTAAATTAATGTCCAAATTTCAATACAATCGAACTTTTCATTAAGTTATCGTGGTTTCAAGAAATGTGACGAATGGACAGACACACACTTAAATGGACCGACAGACGGACGGACATTTTGACATTTTTCTATGCGAGCAATATCGATTTTAGAAATATTTGGATTAAATGCAATATACTCTTGGCTTTGTACTTGTGAAGAGTATAATAAACTAGCTGACCATTATACTCCACCGATTCACTGCACCTTTTATATAACTGTTGCACGTTCTATTGGATACTCTTTGGTAGTTTCTTTATAAATAATATTAGTTTTAAACATTTTTTTTAATTCCCCCATTTTTTAAAATTTAAATAATTAATTACTTTTTTTATTGATCTATTTTATTCAAAAACAGTAGGGTTCTTCCTCTAGCTAACTCTAAATTACTGTCCAAATTTTAATACCATCGAACTTTTCATTGTGGTTTCAAGAAACGTGACGAATGGACACACACATACACACAATAGATGGACCGACAGACGGATGGACATTTTGAAAGTTGTTCAGAATTCGATCATCAACACAGTGAAATGAAATATTTTTCTATACGAGCCATATTATCGGGTTTAGAAATATGTGGATTAAATGCAATATACTCTTCGTTTTGTATTTGCGAAGAGAATAATGAGAAACAGTTGTAACAGTAACCCGAGCTTAACTTCGAGCCAAGCTGCAGGTAAGGGTTATTTAATTCGAACTTTAACTCACTATTGAAAAACTGGCCGTTAGTGTTTGCTCAAATATCTTAAATACTTTATGAATGTAACTTAAACATATGTTTAAAGTTGTGTGTTTGATATTAGTGGGGTCGGATAGCTGAAAATTTTATCAAAATATTTCACATCTGGCAACTAATGCGCCCCTTTGGATTCAGATAGTACATGGGTAAACCAGTCTAAATAGCCCGGGACACAAATTTTTCTGGCCCTCTAGCGGTGTTGATGACGTAATCAATGTGGCCACCAAAGTTTTGTGACACGCTTCTACATTTCCCTATTATAACTATGGTTTGTATTTTGATATTAACGTATATTATTAGTGATTATTAATCAGGAGAAAACGCGCTTTCCAACCGTATATTTGACATCATTGTTTAGGTTCATGATACAAGAAATATTTGTAACATTATTAAAATGTTTGTTTTTATTTTGATTTTTTCAAAACATTTTGCTACATAACTTGGAATCCATTACATGTAGCTGAGAAGTTGTTCTATACTTTCTGTTCGCTAAAAATTTGCCAAGACAGTCTAATGTAATTTATATGGGTTCCGAAAAGTAATAGAGCGGCTTTATAACTGTTTAAGTAGCAAATGTAATAATTGTAATTTTTGATGTTATCCGTTATATATTAAAATCGTGCAGTTGAAAAGACTACGCAAAAACGTGATGCGCCGTGCGCACCTACACATTTTATTCCACCGAGATACGGAGAAAGGCGCGGATTCGCGGGTCGGGCGGCGCGTGACGGGATCGTAAGCGAAATCCGCCGTGCTTAGGCTATATTTCGTTATCGCATTCGTCGGGGTACAGTTTTTATTAACGTTTTAAATTCGACTATCTGCTTTTAATTGACGTTTACACGATTGCACGATTACAAGGGGGTCCGCGAAAGAATATTCGCGTAAGTCGCTTTCAAAATCGATAGACGTCAAAAAATGTCACTTTTTGTTCGCTCCTGCGGCGCCTAATTTTCGATTTCCGCCGCGCGATTTACGATTCCCATCAACTAGAACGTTCGTTCTTCGCGTCGCGACGCCGTACGGTGTCTGCGACGACGTATTTCGGAAGATACGAGCGTTCCAAGATGGCACGTTTTCGCACTTTTTTCGGCCTCGAAACGCGCTTTTTATTTCTGCGGTTTTTCGCCCATATCTCGGAAACGGTTGGAGCTAGCTCGAAAATAAAAATTCCCAAAGGACAAGTCCGTTTCTCGAGGAATCCTCCGGTCCCGTCGGAATTTTGGCAAGGTTCTTCGTTTCGGAGATATCCGCTGAACGGTGCGGCGGTGCGAGGTGAAAAAAGGCGAAAAATTGGACATTTTTTCCTTTAAACCCTCATAACTCCTAAACGGGGGCTCCTAGGGCGAAATACTTCGACCCTATCGAAATTGTAGAAAATTCAATTATCTAAAAGTCGTCGTCTTTGTTTTCGTCCCGCTCCAAAAATAAGCGAGCCTCGAGCGGTCAAAGTTGAGGTATATTTCCAGTCCCGGCAGCGATGACGTCACAGATGAATTTGAATGATTTGAAAAATCAATTTCGTGGTTTACGGGGTGTGCGAACAATTTTTCGGAAATTCATTTACATAAATTCCTTATTCGCGCCGAAAACGGATATATATTGCTACGTATTCGTAAATCTGCATCGAAAATAATTATCGAGTTCGCGTGTACTGTTTTAATCACGAGGCGTATGTAATTAAAGATAATATATAATCCATTTTAGTTAGTTACTTTATATTTGAAAAGTTTAACTCATGTTTTTTACACTTTTTTACACTTTTTACACAGACAAGTCAAAGAGAGTAATTTATAGGTTATTAAATATTTGACAGTACAAGTCACTCAGTTTAGTCTTATAGGTTACATGTAGTGTTGACATTATTTAATTCTGTCATTTTACGTCAATGTGACATTCAGACTGTCAGTTCTGTTAGGGAGTTTATCTCTATAGGTTTTTAAATATTTGACATTACAAGTCAGTCACTTTAATTTTGTAGGTTATATATAGTGTTGACATTTAATTCATTGCCAACGTTTAATTAAAAATAATACATAATCCATTTTAGTTAGTTCTTTTATATTTCAAAACTTTCATTTACACTTTGCGTCATTACTTTGAAGGTGTCAGGTTTAGACGTTTTAAATACAAATTATAGAAAAAAGTGAAAGAGAATCGGGGTGATAGGAAAAGGTGAAGAAAAGTAATGATTAAAATAAGAAGGAGAAAGTACGAGTGTTGATAAACTGGAAAGGAGAATAGATAGGAAGGATAAATTTGGAGATTGAAAGGAGATGTAAATTGGGGAAAGAAGATTGTAGTTATGTAACATTTGAAAGTGAAAGGTATTAATCGAAATTAAATTAAAGTCCATATTTCTAACATTATCAAAATTGTATTAAGTAGACAAAAAATAACGTTAATAAAGAACAAATTTTTAGTATAGAAAATTTAACCCTGAGCCGACTTCCTGAGATAAAGTTAAATAGTTCAACCAGCAGAGTTAACGAGTAAAAAATTTATTTATCGTCCGATTGTCGTTCAATTATGCTGAAAATGGATGTATATATATGGCAATGTATTCGCAAATCCGCATCGAAAACGATTATTGAATTTGCGTGTATTGTTTTATTAATCACGAAAAATGCAATTATTGTTTGTTTATTTCTTTCGGACAGTTTGGAAAAATCTAACTAAATCGTTATCTGAAGATCCGACGGTAGATTTCTAAGCATTTAAATTTGTTGTTTAGTTATTTTAGTAGACATCTTTCAGGTGATTGTAATTAAAGATAATACGTAATCAATTTAAGTTAGTTATTTTATATTTGAAGTTTTTGTTATTTTATTTTAATGTGACATTTACACTTTGTTAGTTCTGATAGGTAGTTTATTTTTACAGGTTTTTAAATATTTGACATTTAAGGGAGTGACTACGCAACCGTCGCGGCGGATCTTTTGCACGACTTATTGAACCGCCGCGCAGAGAAATTGAAATATTTTATGCAATTTTCTGAAAAACAAGGCGGGGGGACACCCCCCGCACCTCCCGTTTTTGTCTGCGACGCTAATGCTGCCTGCGGCACTGATAATTTATTAACAATGATTTAGCAATATAAAAATCAACCTAACTAACCCAACTACCATCACATGAAAGAGATAAATTATTATATGAAAAAAAGAGAACATTATTTCTGTCGTCAAATCCAACCAGAATTTGTAAAAAAGGATATTAATCGTTACAAAATATAAAAAAAAAGTTCAGTTGAACCCGGGACCTGTTGCTCCACAACGCGACAACGTTACGCATAGACCAGCGAGCCACATGGAAAACATAGCTATAGCACAGAGTAAGTAGTATGTAAGCAAACCAATTGCCGCGGCGGTCACGTAAATATAGTTAAAGCAACCGTCGCGGCGGTTCAATAGCCACTACCTTAAAAGTAAGTCAGTTTAATTTTGTAGGTTATATTACCAACGTCTAAGAAAAATGTGACATTTACACTTTTATAGGGAGTTTACTTTTAGAGGTTCTTAAATGTTTGACATTACAAATCTGTCAGTTTAGTCTTATAGGTTATATGTAGCGTTGACATTACTTAATTTAATTTGAGGTATCAGGTTTAGACATTTTAAATGTAAATTTTAGAAAAAAGTGAAGAGAGAATCGGGGTGGTGGAATATTTTTGGTTTTGAACTGCAGAGACAAAATTTGAGAAGAGGTGAAGAAAAGTACACAATAATTAAGATAAGGAGAAACTTCCGGAAAGTTTTTTCAAGTTGGACATATACTAATATTCATTAAAAGCAACTTCTGTAACATTTATATCCAAACTTTGATCAAACTCATATATCTAACGGTCTCTCCATGTGTGTATACAATTACAGGTGACCACAGTAATTTTAAAGCAACAACGACAAGGAACTTCGTTTATAGAGATACGAAGAAATATCAGTGTGTGCCGCAAATTGACTATGATATTAACAGAATTAAGGATCCACCTTTTTACTTCACGGTTCTATTTACATTACTTCCACATTTACGATTCCCTCCGCTGAAGATATGGTTCAGCAATATCACTCCTTCCTTATTTTTCCATGCTATTGTAAATACATGTTTCATGAAATATTTACACATGAACACGTATGCATATTATTGAAAATAAATTTACCGGAAATTACACAATCAATTTTTACTTTTGTTTTTTAAAGATGAGGAGAAGCTGTTATTTTTTAATAACAAGCTTAAACTGCTTTTGCTCGAAACTCATCGCTAATTGTTTACATTTGCATTACCTTCTGATTGGATAAAGTTTATGTGCCTTCCAGATGGCGGTGTCAAAATCAGGTGACCGAAAATGATCAATAGGTTATATGTAATGTTCACATTTAAAGATGTCTGGTGATCCGTGCATTCCATGTACCTGCTTCTTAACGACCTGTTCACAAACCTATTACTCGCTAAAAAATTAACAACATGTCTAACTGAACATTCAACATCGAAATATCGAAATTCATTATAAGATTACAATTTTACCAATATATTACGGTTGCTTTTCGCAGAATTAAATAAATAACATAAAGCACAGTGAGACTAAGCTAAGAATAAATGATATTTCACTGCCGGCGATTAAATCACTGTGATTAGAAAATCACCTATAGCAGTAGTGACGGAAATCACTTCGCCTGGTGTAACTACACAAGAACCGTTTTATCAAGTAGGACATATACTTAATGAAATATGAAACAAAATAGATCAAGGGCGAGTTATATCGATCAAGATTCATTAACGTTAATATCCAAACTTGGTTCAGCATTATGACTCCTTCCTTATTTTTTCATACTATTGTGGAATAATTAGTACATTCTAAATATATACATTTCAGGCAAATATGCGGATAGTTTCATTTATGATTCTTATCCAAGTAAGCTACAGTACCTAAATTTCTAAGAACACTAAAAACAATTGTTATCAAATATTGTTTGTATGATTTCGTGTCGACAAGTCAGTGTCAGTGTGTAATTTATATAGTGCAGATTTATAGAATAAACGTTGCTTTCCCAGCGACTTTCATTATTTTTAAATTGCTCTCTCTTATTAATTTGTAACGTGTGTTTCAGGTAGGTATTTGTTAAATATTAATCTCCTCTTTGCTTTCGATTTTTTTTGCTCTTAGCCCCTACATATTTGGAAAGGTGTCACTACAATATCAGTAAGTAAAATTATGTTCTTTCTTAGTTAATTCCATTTTCTACGGCTGTCTTGACTCACATTTATTGCATCTATAAAATGAATTACGTGGTATTTTTATTCGCCCACGAAAATAATTGCAGTTTACGTATTTAATAACAGTTTTTATCACAAACATTACATTTTTGATATTTAAATAGAGCTGTCTGTACAATGTTGTTTCTGTATATTATATTCCAAATTTTAGATCTAATATTATATCTCTCATTACAGTTGCAAAAATGGCAAAAAGGAAGGGTAAGAGATTAATCCAAAGGAAAGGTACTTCAATTTCTGGAAAATCCACACGACGTAACTCTTCACTCAGCCAACCTGGAGAAGGCATTCCACCGCCTAAAAAAATTAAGACCAACAGTCAAACATCCATTGATGTTTTCAATGCAACACAACCTGTTTCATTGGACGTCGCCATAGCTTCCACTCCCCAATCGCATGTTCAAAGAATCAACATATTACACAATATAGTGATTGTTCCGTGATGTTCCTATGATTTCAAACAATGGCAGAAAAATTATTTCATTTTATAAGATTCCAGTTGATGATGTTACTAAAACTGATGGCTCTTATTTACTTTCTAAACCTAGAAATTCGATTATTCGATATGATTACGGAACTGAAAAATTCAAAATGGCGGCAAAAACAGGTATGTGGGTGTTATCGAGGCCACAGATCATGAATATGTGACCGCCGCTAAAGAATTCAAAATGGTGGCGTCCCGATAGCCTTATATCCACCATTTACTGTAACTTTCTTATTTACCGTCCGATTCAAATGAAACTTGATACGTAGAGGTAATTAGTGTAGCCGATAACGAATCTGACATCAGATTTACAAAATTCAATATGGCGGCCCAAAATGGCGGACAAGATGTATCATTTATGAACCGATTCGACTGAAAATCGGTACCTAGATGTTTTTCAGGTCGCTGATGACGAATCTGATACCGAAACTGAAATCCAAGCTTTCTACAATGATTCAAGCTTTCTACAATGATTCAAGCTTTCTACAATGATTCAAGCGTTACTCAATTTGACAGCTTTAGCTGTCACCCGTCCGGAGGACCTAGAAAACGCGCAGCGTTTTCTAGTCCGTTATATATTAAAATCGTGTTGTTGAAAAGCCTTCGCAAAAACGTGATGCGCCGTGCGCACCTACACATTTTATTCAATCGAGATGTGAAGAAAGGCGCGGATTCGCCGGTCGAGCGGCGCGTGGCGGGATCGTAAGCGAAATCCGCCGTGCTTAGGCTATATTTCGTTATCGCTTTCGTCGGGTTAGAGTTTTTATTAACGTTTTAAATTCGACTATCTGCTTTTATTTGGCGTTTACACGATTGCGCGATTACAAGGGGGTCCGCGAAACAATATTCGCGTAAGTCGCTTTCAAAATCGATAGACGTCAAAAAATGTCACTTTTTGTTCGCTCCTGCGGCGCCTAATTTTCGATTTCAGCCTCGCCATTTACGATGCCCATCAACTAGAACTTTCGTTCTTCCCGTCGCGACGCCGTACGGTGTCTGCTAAGGCGTATTTCGGAAGATACGAGCGTTTCAAGATGGCACGTTTTCGCACTTTTTTCGGCCTCGAAACGCGCTTTTTATTTCTGCGGTTTTTCGCCGATATCTCGGAAACGGTTGGAGCTAGCTCGAAAATAAAAATTCCCAAAGGACAAGTCCGTTTCTCGAGGAATCCTCCGGTTCCATCGCCATTTTGGCAAGGGTCTTCGTTTCGGAGATATCCGCAGAACGGTGCGGCGGTGCGAGGATAAAAAAGGCGAAAAATTGGACATTTTTTCCTTTAAACCCTCATAACTCCTAAACGGGGGCTCCTAGGGCGAAATACTTCGACCCTATCGAAATTGTAGAAAATTCAATTATCTAAAAGTCGTCGTCTTTGTTTTCGTCCCGCTCCAAAAATAAGCGAGCCTCGAGCGGTCAAAGTTGAGGTATATTTCCAGTCCCGGCAGCGATGACGTCACAGATGAATTTGAATGATTTGAAAAATCAATTTCGTGGTTTACGGGGTGTGCGAACAATTTTTCGGAAATTCATTTACATAAATTCCTTATTCGCGCCGAAAACGGATATATATTGCTACGTATTCGTAAATCTGCATCGAAAATAATTATCGAGTTCGCGTGTACTGTTTTAATCACGAGGCGTATGTAATTAAAGATAATATATAATCCATTTTAGTTAGTTACTTTATATTTGAAAAGTTTAACTCATGTTTTTTACACTTTTTTACACTTTTTACACAGACAAGTCAAAGAGAGTAATTTATAGGTTATTAAATATTTGACAGTACAAGTCACTCAGTTTAGTCTTATAGGTTACATGTAGTGTTGACATTATTTAATTCTGTCATTTTACGTCAATGTGACATTCAGACTGTCAGTTCTGTTAGGGAGTTTATCTCTATAGGTTTTTAAATATTTGACATTACAAGTCAGTCACTTTAATTTTGTAGGTTATATATAGTGTTGACATTTAATTCATTGCCAACGTTTAATTAAAAATAATACATAATCCATTTTAGTTAGTTCTTTTATATTTCAAAAGTTTCATTTACACTTTGCGTCATTACTTTGAAGGTGTCAGGTTTAGACGTTTTAAATACAAATTATAGAAAAAAGTGAAAGAGAATCGGGGTGATAGGAAAAGGTGAAGAAAAGTAATGATTAAAATAAGAAGGAGAAAGTACGAGTGTTGATAAACTGGAAAGGAGAATAGATAGGAAGGATAAATTTGGAGATTGATAGGAGATGTAAATTGGGGAAAGAAGATTGTAGTTATGTAACATTTGAAAGTGAAAGGTATTAATCGAAATTAAATTAAAGTCCATATTTCTAACATTATCAAAATTATATTAAGTAGACAAAAAATAACGTTAATAAAGAACAAATTTTTAGTATAGAAAATTTAACCCTGAGCCGACTTCCTGAGATAAAGTTAAATAGTTCAACCAGCAGAGTTAACGAGTAAAAAATTTATTTATCGTCCGATTGTCGTTCAATTATGCTGAAAATGGATGTATATATATGGCAATGTATTCGCAAATCCGCATCGAAAACGATTATTGAATTTGCGTGTATTGTTTTATTAATCACGAAAAATGCAATTATTGTTTGTTTATTTCTTTCGGACAGTTTGGAAAAATCTAACTAAATCGTTATCTGAAGATCCGACGGTAGATTTCTAAGCATTTAAATTTGTTGTTTAGTTATTTTAGTAGACATCTTTCAGGTGATTGTAATTAAAGATAATACGTAATCAATTTAAGTTAGTTATTTTATATTTGAAGTTTTTGTTATTTTATTTTAATGTGACATTTACACTTTGTTAGTTCTGATAGGTAGTTTATTTTTACAGGTTTTTAAATATTTGACATTTAAGGGAGTGACTACGCAACCGTCGCGGCGGATCTTTTGCACGACTTATTGAACCGCCGCGCAGAGAAATTGAAATATTTTATGCAATTTTCTGAAAAACAAGGCGGGGGGACACCCCCCGCACCTCCCGTTTTTGTCTGCGACGCTAATGCTGCCTGCGGCACTGATAATTTATTAACAATGATTTAGCAATATAAAAATCAACCTAACTAACCCAACTACCATCACATGAAAGAGATAAATTATTATATGAAAAAAAGAGAACATTAATTCTGTCGTCAAATCCAACCAGAATTTGTAAAAAAGGATATTAATCGTTACAAAATATAAAAAAAAAAGTTCAGTTGAACCCGGGACCTGTTGCTCCACAACGCGACGTTACGCATAGACCAGTGAGCCACATGGAAAACATAGCTATAGCACAGAGTAAGTAGTATGTAAGCAAACCAATTGCCGCGGCGGTCACGTAAATATAGTTAAAGCAACCGTCGCGGCGATTCAATAGCCACTACCTTAAAAGTAAGTCAGTTTAATTTTGTAGGTTATATTACCAACGTCTAAGAAAAATGTGACATTTACACTTTTATAGGGAGTTTACTTTTAGAGGTTCTTAAATGTTTGACATTACAAATCTGTCAGTTTAGTCTTATAGGTTATATGTAGCGTTGACATTACTTAATTTAATTTGAGGTATCAGGTTTAGACATTTTAAATGTAAATTTTAGAAAAAAGTGAAGAGAGAATCGGGGTGGTGGAATATTTTTGGTTTTGAACTGCAGAGACAAAATTTGAGAAGAGGTGAAGAAAAGTACACAATAATTAAGATAAGGAGAAACTTCCGGAAAGTTTTTTCAAGTTGGACATATACTAATATTCATTAAAAGCAACTTCTGTAACATTTATATCCAAACTTTGATCAAACTCATATATCTAACGGTTTCTCCATGTGTGTATACAATTACAGGTGACCACAGTAATTTTAAAGCAACAACGACAAGGAACTTCGTTTATAGAGATACGAAGAAATATCAGTGTGTGCCGCAAATTGACTATGATATTAACAGAATTAAGGATCCACCTTTTTACTTCACGGTTCTATTTACATTACTTCCACATTTACGATTCCCTCCGCTGAAGATATGGTTCAGCAATATCACTCCTTCCTTATTTTTCCATGCTATTGTAAATACATGTTTCATGAAATATTTACACATGAACACGTATGCATATTATTGAAAATAAATTTACCGGAAATTACACAATCAATTTTTACTTTTGTTTTTTAAAGATGAGGAGAAGCTGTTATTTTTTAATAACAAGCTTAAACTGCTTTTGCTCGAAACTCATCGCTAATTGTTTACATTTGCATTACCTTCTGATTGGATAAAGTTTATGTGCCTTCCAGATGGCGGTGTCAAAATCAGGTGACCGAAAATGATCAATAGGTTATATGTAATGTTCACATTTAAAGATGTCTGGTGATCCGTGCATTCCATGTACCTGCTTCTTAACGACCTGTTCACAAACCTATTACTCGCTAAAAAATTAACAACATGTCTAACTGAACATTCAACATCGAAATATCGAAATTCATTATAAGATTACAATTTTACCAATATATTACGGTTGCTTTTCGCAGAATTAAATAAATAACATAAAGCACAGTGAGACTAAGCTAAGAATAAATGATATTTCACTGCCGGCGATTAAATCACTGTGATTAGAAAATCACCTATAGCAGTAGTGACGGAAATCACTTCGCCTGGTGTAACTACACAAGAACCGTTTTATCAAGTAGGACATATACTTAATGAAATATGAAACAAAATAGATCAAGGGCGAGTTATATCGATCAAGATTCATTAACGTTAATATCCAAACTTGGTTCAGCATTATCACTCCTTCCTTATTTTTCCATACTATTGTGGAATAATTAGTACATTCTAAATATATACATTTCAGGTAAATATGCGGATAGTTTCATTTATGATTCTTATCCAAGTAAGCTACAGTACCTAAATTTCTAAGAACACTAAAAACAATTGTTATCAAATATTGTTTGTATGATTTCGTGTCGACAAGTCAGTGTCAGTGTGTAATTTATATAGTGCAGATTTATAGAATAAACGTTGCTTTCCCAGCGACTTTCATTATTTTTAAATTGCTCTCTCTTATTAATTTGTAACGTGTGTTTCAGGTAGGTATTTGTTAAATATTAATCTCCTCTTTGCTTTCGATTTTTTTTGCTCTTAGCCCCTACATATTTGGAAAGGTGTCACTACAATATCAGTAAGTAAAATTATGTTCTTTCTTAGTTAATTCCATTTTCTACGGCTGTCTTGACTCACATTTATTGCATCTATAAAATGAATTACGTGGTATTTTTATTCGCCCACGAAAATAATTGCAGTTTACGTATTTAATAACAGTTTTTATCACAAACATTACATTTTTGATATTTAAATAGAGCTGTCTGTACAATGTTGTTTCTGTATATTATATTCCAAATTTTAGATCTAATATTATATCTCTCATTACAGTTGCAAAAATGGCAAAACGAAAGGGTAAGAGATTAATCCAAAGGAAAGGTACTTCAATTTCTGGAAAATCCACACGACGTAACTCTTCACTCAGCCAACCTGGAGAAGGCATTCCACCGCCTAAAAAAATTAAGACCAACAGTCAAACATCCATTGATGTTTTCAATGCAACACAACCTGTTTCATTGGACGTCGCCATAGCTTCCACTCCCCAATCGCATGTTCAAAGAATCAACATATTACACAATATAGTGATTGTTCCGTGATGTTCCTATGATTTCAAACAATGGCAGAAAAATTATTTCATTTTATAAGATTCCAGTTGATGATGTTACTAAAACTGATGGCTCTTATTTAGTTTCTAAACCTAGAAATTCGATTATTCGATATGATTACGGAACTGAAAAATTCAAAATGGCGGCAAAAACAGGTATGTGGGTGTTATCGAGGCCACAGATCATGAATATGTGACCGCCGCTAAAGAATTCAAAATGGTGGCGTCCCGATAGCCTTATATCCACCATTTACTGTAACTTTCTTATTTACCGTCCGATTCAAATGAAACTTGATACGTAGAGGTAATTAGTGTAGCCGATAACGAATCTGACATCAGATTTACAAAATTCAATATGGCGGCCCAAAATGGCGGACAAGATGTATCATTTATGAACCGATTCGACTGAAAATCGGTACCTACATGTTTTTCAGGTCGCTGATGACGAATCTGAAATCGAAACTGAAAACCAAGCTTTCTGCATTGATTCAAGCTTTCTACAATGATTCAAGCGTTACCTAATCGAGTGCGGAGCACTCGCATTGACAGCTTCAGCTGTCACCCGTCCGGAGGACCTAGAAACGCGAAGCGTTTCTAGTCCGTTATATATTAAAATCGTGTTGTTGAAAAGCCTTCGCAAAAACGTGATGCGCCGTGCGCACCTACACATTTTATTCAATCGAGATGTGAAGAAAGGCGCGGATTCGCCGGTCGGGCGGCGCGTGGCGGGATCGTAAGCGAAATCCGCCGTGCTTAGGCTATATTTCGTTATCGCTTTCGTCGGGTTAGAGTTTTTATTAACGTTTTAAATTCGACTATCTGCTTTTATTTGGCGTTTACACGATTGCGCGATTACAAGGGGGTCCGCGAAACAATATTCGCGTAAGTCGCTTTCAAAATCGATAGACGTCAAAAAATGTCACTTTTTGTTCGCTCCTGCGGCGCCTAATTTTCGATTTCAGCCTCGCCATTTACGATGCCCATCAACTAGAACTTTCGTTCTTCCCGTCGCGACGCCGTACGGTGTCTGCTAAGGCGTATTTCGGAAGATACGAGCGTTTCAAGATGGCACGTTTTCGCACTTTTTTCGGCCTCGAAACGCGCTTTTTATTTCTGCGGTTTTTCGCCGATATCTCGGAAACGGTTGGAGCTAGCTCGAAAATAAAAATTCCCAAAGGACAAGTCCGTTTCTCGAGGAATCCTCCGGTTCCATCGCCATTTTGGCAAGGGTCTTCGTTTCGGAGATATCCGCAGAACGGTGCGGCGGTGCGAGGATAAAAAAGGCGAAAAATTGGACATTTTTTCCTTTAAACCCTCATAACTCCTAAACGGGGGCTCCTAGGGCGAAATACTTCGACCCTATCGAAATTGTAGAAAATTCAATTATCTAAAAGTCGTCGTCTTTGTTTTCGTCCCGCTCCAAAAATAAGCGAGCCTCGAGCGGTCAAAGTTGAGGTATATTTCCAGTCCCGGCAGCGATGACGTCACAGATGAATTTGAATGATTTGAAAAATCAATTTCGTGGTTTACGGGGTGTGCGAACAATTTTTCGGAAATTCATTTACATAAATTCCTTATTCGCGCCGAAAACGGATATATATTGCTACGTATTCGTAAATCTGCATCGAAAATAATTATCGAGTTCGCGTGTACTGTTTTAATCACGAGGCGTATGTAATTAAAGATAATATATAATCCATTTTAGTTAGTTACTTTATATTTGAAAAGTTTAACTCATGTTTTTTACACTTTTTTACACTTTTTACACAGACAAGTCAAAGAGAGTAATTTATAGGTTATTAAATATTTGACAGTACAAGTCACTCAGTTTAGTCTTATAGGTTACATGTAGTGTTGACATTATTTAATTCTGTCATTTTACGTCAATGTGACATTCAGACTGTCAGTTCTGTTAGGGAGTTTATCTCTATAGGTTTTTAAATATTTGACATTACAAGTCAGTCACTTTAATTTTGTAGGTTATATATAGTGTTGACATTTAATTCATTGCCAACGTTTAATTAAAAATAATACATAATCCATTTTAGTTAGTTCTTTTATATTTCAAAAGTTTCATTTACACTTTGCGTCATTACTTTGAAGGTGTCAGGTTTAGACGTTTTAAATACAAATTATAGAAAAAAGTGAAAGAGAATCGGGGTGATAGGAAAAGGTGAAGAAAAGTAATGATTAAAATAAGAAGGAGAAAGTACGAGTGTTGATAAACTGGAAAGGAGAATAGATAGGAAGGATAAATTTGGAGATTGATAGGAGATGTAAATTGGGGAAAGAAGATTGTAGTTATGTAACATTTGAAAGTGAAAGGTATTAATCGAAATTAAATTAAAGTCCATATTTCTAACATTATCAAAATTATATTAAGTAGACAAAAAATAACGTTAATAAAGAACAAATTTTTAGTATAGAAAATTTAACCCTGAGCCGACTTCCTGAGATAAAGTTAAATAGTTCAACCAGCAGAGTTAACGAGTAAAAAATTTATTTATCGTCCGATTGTCGTTCAATTATGCTGAAAATGGATGTATATATATGGCAATGTATTCGCAAATCCGCATCGAAAACGATTATTGAATTTGCGTGTATTGTTTTATTAATCACGAAAAATGCAATTATTGTTTGTTTATTTCTTTCGGACAGTTTGGAAAAATCTAACTAAATCGTTATCTGAAGATCCGACGGTAGATTTCTAAGCATTTAAATTTGTTGTTTAGTTATTTTAGTAGACATCTTTCAGGTGATTGTAATTAAAGATAATACGTAATCAATTTAAGTTAGTTATTTTATATTTGAAGTTTTTGTTATTTTATTTTAATGTGACATTTACACTTTGTTAGTTCTGATAGGTAGTTTATTTTTACAGGTTTTTAAATATTTGACATTTAAGGGAGTGACTACGCAACCGTCGCGGCGGATCTTTTGCACGACTTATTGAACCGCCGCGCAGAGAAATTGAAATATTTTATGCAATTTTCTGAAAAACAAGGCGGGGGGACACCCCCCGCACCTCCCGTTTTTGTCTGCGACGCTAATGCTGCCTGCGGCACTGATAATTTATTAACAATGATTTAGCAATATAAAAATCAACCTAACTAACCCAACTACCATCACATGAAAGAGATAAATTATTATATGAAAAAAAGAGAACATTAATTCTGTCGTCAAATCCAACCAGAATTTGTAAAAAAGGATATTAATCGTTACAAAATATAAAAAAAAAAGTTCAGTTGAACCCGGGACCTGTTGCTCCACAACGCGACGTTACGCATAGACCAGTGAGCCACATGGAAAACATAGCTATAGCACAGAGTAAGTAGTATGTAAGCAAACCAATTGCCGCGGCGGTCACGTAAATATAGTTAAAGCAACCGTCGCGGCGATTCAATAGCCACTACCTTAAAAGTAAGTCAGTTTAATTTTGTAGGTTATATTACCAACGTCTAAGAAAAATGTGACATTTACACTTTTATAGGGAGTTTACTTTTAGAGGTTCTTAAATGTTTGACATTACAAATCTGTCAGTTTAGTCTTATAGGTTATATGTAGCGTTGACATTACTTAATTTAATTTGAGGTATCAGGTTTAGACATTTTAAATGTAAATTTTAGAAAAAAGTGAAGAGAGAATCGGGGTGGTGGAATATTTTTGGTTTTGAACTGCAGAGACAAAATTTGAGAAGAGGTGAAGAAAAGTACACAATAATTAAGATAAGGAGAAACTTCCGGAAAGTTTTTTCAAGTTGGACATATACTAATATTCATTAAAAGCAACTTCTGTAACATTTATATCCAAACTTTGATCAAACTCATATATCTAACGGTTTCTCCATGTGTGTATACAATTACAGGTGACCACAGTAATTTTAAAGCAACAACGACAAGGAACTTCGTTTATAGAGATACGAAGAAATATCAGTGTGTGCCGCAAATTGACTATGATATTAACAGAATTAAGGATCCACCTTTTTACTTCACGGTTCTATTTACATTACTTCCACATTTACGATTCCCTCCGCTGAAGATATGGTTCAGCAATATCACTCCTTCCTTATTTTTCCATGCTATTGTAAATACATGTTTCATGAAATATTTACACATGAACACGTATGCATATTATTGAAAATAAATTTACCGGAAATTACACAATCAATTTTTACTTTTGTTTTTTAAAGATGAGGAGAAGCTGTTATTTTTTAATAACAAGCTTAAACTGCTTTTGCTCGAAACTCATCGCTAATTGTTTACATTTGCATTACCTTCTGATTGGATAAAGTTTATGTGCCTTCCAGATGGCGGTGTCAAAATCAGGTGACCGAAAATGATCAATAGGTTATATGTAATGTTCACATTTAAAGATGTCTGGTGATCCGTGCATTCCATGTACCTGCTTCTTAACGACCTGTTCACAAACCTATTACTCGCTAAAAAATTAACAACATGTCTAACTGAACATTCAACATCGAAATATCGAAATTCATTATAAGATTACAATTTTACCAATATATTACGGTTGCTTTTCGCAGAATTAAATAAATAACATAAAGCACAGTGAGACTAAGCTAAGAATAAATGATATTTCACTGCCGGCGATTAAATCACTGTGATTAGAAAATCACCTATAGCAGTAGTGACGGAAATCACTTCGCCTGGTGTAACTACACAAGAACCGTTTTATCAAGTAGGACATATACTTAATGAAATATGAAACAAAATAGATCAAGGGCGAGTTATATCGATCAAGATTCATTAACGTTAATATCCAAACTTGGTTCAGCATTATCACTCCTTCCTTATTTTTCCATACTATTGTGGAATAATTAGTACATTCTAAATATATACATTTCAGGTAAATATGCGGATAGTTTCATTTATGATTCTTATCCAAGTAAGCTACAGTACCTAAATTTCTAAGAACACTAAAAACAATTGTTATCAAATATTGTTTGTATGATTTCGTGTCGACAAGTCAGTGTCAGTGTGTAATTTATATAGTGCAGATTTATAGAATAAACGTTGCTTTCCCAGCGACTTTCATTATTTTTAAATTGCTCTCTCTTATTAATTTGTAACGTGTGTTTCAGGTAGGTATTTGTTAAATATTAATCTCCTCTTTGCTTTCGATTTTTTTTGCTCTTAGCCCCTACATATTTGGAAAGGTGTCACTACAATATCAGTAAGTAAAATTATGTTCTTTCTTAGTTAATTCCATTTTCTACGGCTGTCTTGACTCACATTTATTGCATCTATAAAATGAATTACGTGGTATTTTTATTCGCCCACGAAAATAATTGCAGTTTACGTATTTAATAACAGTTTTTATCACAAACATTACATTTTTGATATTTAAATAGAGCTGTCTGTACAATGTTGTTTCTGTATATTATATTCCAAATTTTAGATCTAATATTATATCTCTCATTACAGTTGCAAAAATGGCAAAACGAAAGGGTAAGAGATTAATCCAAAGGAAAGGTACTTCAATTTCTGGAAAATCCACACGACGTAACTCTTCACTCAGCCAACCTGGAGAAGGCATTCCACCGCCTAAAAAAATTAAGACCAACAGTCAAACATCCATTGATGTTTTCAATGCAACACAACCTGTTTCATTGGACGTCGCCATAGCTTCCACTCCCCAATCGCATGTTCAAAGAATCAACATATTACACAATATAGTGATTGTTCCGTGATGTTCCTATGATTTCAAACAATGGCAGAAAAATTATTTCATTTTATAAGATTCCAGTTGATGATGTTACTAAAACTGATGGCTCTTATTTAGTTTCTAAACCTAGAAATTCGATTATTCGATATGATTACGGAACTGAAAAATTCAAAATGGCGGCAAAAACAGGTATGTGGGTGTTATCGAGGCCACAGATCATGAATATGTGACCGCCGCTAAAGAATTCAAAATGGTGGCGTCCCGATAGCCTTATATCCACCATTTACTGTAACTTTCTTATTTACCGTCCGATTCAAATGAAACTTGATACGTAGAGGTAATTAGTGTAGCCGATAACGAATCTGACATCAGATTTACAAAATTCAATATGGCGGCCCAAAATGGCGGACAAGATGTATCATTTATGAACCGATTCGACTGAAAATCGGTACCTACATGTTTTTCAGGTCGCTGATGACGAATCTGAAATCGAAACTGAAAACCAAGCTTTCTGCATTGATTCAAGCTTTCTACAATGATTCAAGCGTTACCTAATCGAGTGCGGAGCACTCGCATTGACAGCTTCAGCTGTCACCCGTCCGGAGGACCTAGAAACGCGAAGCGTTTCTAGTCCATTATACTATAAAATTCAGTTGTTGAAAAGCCTTCGCAAAAACGTGATGCGCCGTGCGCACCTACACATTTTGCAGCCCTGAGATACGGAGAAAGGCGAAGATTCGCCGGTCGGGCGGCGCGTCGCGGGATCGTAAGCGAAATCCGCCTGGCATAGGCTATATTTCGTTATCGCGTTCGTCGGGTTAGAGTTTTTATTAACGTTTTAAATTCGACTATCTGCTTTTATTTGGCGTTTACACGATTGCACGATTACAAGGGGGTCCGCGAAACAATATTCGCGTAAGTCGCTTTCAAAATCGATAGACGTCAAAAAATGTCACTTTTTGTTCGCTCCTGCGGCGCCTAATATTCGATTTCGGCCGCGCCATTTACGATGCCCGTCAACTAGAACGTTCGTTCTTCGCGTCGCGACGCCGTACGGTGTCTGCGAAGGCGTATTTCGGAAGATACGAGCGTTTCAAGATGTCACGTTTTCGCACTTTTTTCGGCCTCGAAACGCGCTTTTTATTTCTGCGGTTTTTCGCCCATATCTCGGAAACGGTTGGAGCTAGCTCGAAAATAAAAATTCCCAAAGGACAAGTCCGTTTCTCGAGGAATCCTCCGGTCCCGTCGGAATTTTGGCAAGGTTCTTCGTTTCGGAGATATCCGCTGAACGGTGCGGCGGTGCGAGGTGAAAAAAGGCGAAAAATTGGACATTTTTTCCTTTAAACCCTCATAACTCCTAAACGGGGGCTCCTAGGGCGAAATACTTCGACCCTATCGAAATTGTAGAAAATTCAATTATCTAAAAGTCGTCGTCTTTGTTTTCGTCCCGCTCCAAAAATAAGCGAGCCTCGAGCGGTCAAAGTTGAGGTATATTTCCAGTCCCGGCAGCGATGACGTCACAGATGAATTTGAATGATTTGAAAAATCAATTTCGTGGTTTACGGGGTGTGCGAACAATTTTTCGGAAATTCATTTACATAAATTCCTTATTCGCGCCGAAAACGGATATATATTGCTACGTATTCGTAAATCTGCATCGAAAATAATTATCGAGTTCGCGTGTACTGTTTTAATCACGAGGCGTATGTAATTAAAGATAATATATAATCCATTTTACTTAGTTACTTTATATTTGAAAAGTTTAACTCATGTTTTTTACACTTTTTAACACTTTTTACACAGACAAGTCAAAGAGAGTAATTTATAGGTTATTAAATATTTGACAGTACAAGTCACTCAGTTTAGTCTTATAGGTTACATGTAGTGTTGACATTATTTAATTCTGTCATTTTACGTCAATGTGACATTCAGACTGTCAGTTCTGTTAGGGAGTTTATCTGTATAGGTTTTTAAATATTTGACATTACAAGTCAGTCACTTTAATTTTATAGGTTATGTATAGTGTTGACATTTAATTCGTTACCAACGTTTAATTAAACATAATACATAATCCATTTTAGTTAGTTCTTTTATATTTGAGAAGTTTAAATCATTTACACTTTGCGTCATTACTTTGAAGGTGTCAGGTTTAGACGTTTTAAATATAAATTAAAGAAAAAAGTGAAAGAGAATCGGGGTGATAGGAAAAGGTGAAGAAAAGTAATGATTAAAATAAGAAGGAGAAAGTACGAGTGTTGATAAACTGGAAAGGAGAATAGATAGGAAGGATAAATTTGGAGATTGAAAGGAGATGTAAATTGGGGAAAGAAGATTGTAGTTATGTAACATTTGAAAGTGAAAGGTATTAATCGAAATTAAATTAAAGTCCATATTTCTAACATTATCAAAATTATATTAAGTAGACAAAAGATAATAACGTTAATAAAGAACAAATTTTTAGTATAGAAAATTTACCCTGAGCCGACTCCCTGAGATAAAGTTAAATAGTTCAACCAGCAGAGTTAACGAGTAAAAAATTTATTTATCGTCCGATTGTCGTTCAATTATGCTGAAAATGGATGTATATATATGGCAATGTATTCGCAAATCTGCATCGAAAATGATTATTGAGTTTGCGTGTATTGTTTTATTAATCACGAAAAATGCAATTATTGTTTGTTTATTTCTTTCGGACAATTTGGAAAAATCTAACTAAATCGTTATCTGAAGATCCGACGGTAGATTTCTAAGCATTTTAAATTTGTTGTTTAGTTATTTTAGTAGACATCTTTCAGGTTTTTGTAATTGATCAATTAAAGTTAGTTATTTCATATTTGAAGTTTAGGTTATTTTATTTTAATGTGACATTTACACTTTGTTAGTTCTGATAGGGAGTTTATTTTTACAGGTTTTTAAATATTTGACATTAAAAGTAAGTCAGTTTAATTTTGTAGGTTATATTACCAACGTTTAAGAAAAAATGTGACATTTACACTATTTTAGGGAGTTTACTTTTAGAGGTTCTTAAATGTTCGACATTACAAATCTGTCAGTTTAGTCTTATAGGTTATATGTAGCGTTGACATTATTTAATTTAATTTGAGGTATCAGGATTAGACATTTTAAATGTAAATTTTAGAAAAAAGTGAAGAGAGAATCGGGGTGGTGGAATATTTTTGGTTTTGGACTGCAGAGACAAAATTTGAGAAGAGGTGAAGAAACGTACCCAATAATTAAAATAAGGAGAAACTTCCGGAAAGTTTTTTCAAGTTGGACATATACTAAGATTCATTAAAAGCAACTTCTGTAACATTAATATCCAAACTTTGATTAAACTCATATTTCTAACGGTTTCTTCATGTGTGTATAGAATTACACGCGACCACAGTAATGTTAAATCAACAACGACAATGAACTTTATTTATAGAGATATGAAGAAATATCAGTGTGTGCCGCAAATTGACTATGATATTAACAGAATTAAGGATCCACCTATTTATTTCACGGTTCTATTTACACCTCTTCCAGATTTACGATTCCCTCCGCTGAAGATATGGTCCAGCAATATCACGCCTTCCTTATTTTTTCATGCTATTGTAAATACACGTTTCATGAAATATTTACACATGAACACGTATGCATATTATTGAAAATAAATTTACCGGAAATTACATAATCAATTTTTAGTTGGTAATTTTATATTTGAAAAGTTTAAATCGTTTTATTTTAATGTGACTCTTTGCTACTTCCGACATGCAAGTTAAAGAATTTAATTTTATTGGTTATTAAATAATTGACATTACACGTCAGCCAGTTTAGTCCTATAGACCGTTTTCGGCTGACGTCACGCTGGTGGTGTGGAGGGCACACAACTGATTGTTTTGTTTTTTTAAAGACGGGGAGAAGCTGTTATTTTTTAATAACAAGCTTAAAATGCTTCTGCTCGAAACTCAAATTGTTTACATTTGCATTCCTTTCTGATATTTCACTGCCGGCGATTAAATCACCGTGGTTAGAAAATCACCTATAGCAGTGATGACGGAAATCACTTCGCCTGGTGTAACTACACAAAAACAGTTTTTTCAAGTAGGCCATATACCTACTTAATAATATACGAAACAAAGTAGATCAAGGGCGAGTTGTATCGGTCAAGATTCATTAAAAGCAACTTCTATAACATTAATATCCAAACTTGGTTCAGCATTATCACTCCTTCCTTATTTTTCCATGCTATTGTAAATAAATGTTTCATGAAATAATTACACATGAACACGTGCATATTATTGAAGAATACATGAAATGTTAAACGCTTTATGTGTGATAATAAGTACATTCTAAATATATATATTTCACGTAAATATGAGGATAGTTTCATTTATGATTCTTATCCAAGTAGGCTATAGTACGTAAATTTGTATGATAACTAAAAACAATTGTTATCAAATATTGTTTGTATGATTTCGTGTCGACAAGTCAGTGTCAGTATGTAATTTACATAGTGCAGATTTATTGAATAAACGTTGCTTTCCCAACGACTTCCATTATTTTTAAATCTCTCTCTATCATTAATTTGTAACGTGTGTTTCAGGTAAGTATTTGTTAAATATTAATCTCCTCTTTGCTTTGGAATTTTTTTGCTCTTCGCCCCTACATATTTGGAAAGGCAACACTACAATATCAGTAAGAAAAATTATTCTCTTTCATAGTTAATTCCGTTTTCTACGGCTGTCTTGACTCACATTTATTGCATCTATAAAATAAATTACGTGCTATTTTTACTTGCCTACGAAAATAATTGCAGTTTACGTATTTAATAACAATTTTTATCACAAACATTACACTTTTGATATTTTAATAGAGCTGTCTGTACAATGTTGTTTCTGTCTAAGAACTTTTATTATTTTCGTAGAAATATCAATGACTTATTGATTCATGCATGTGTTCGTTACAAGTAAATAACAAAACCCTATGGTTTTGTATTTCTATATAGAGGAGCGAATTCGAGACTCTATCGTGCCGTTTTTTTTTTCTGGCGTAGAACCAGGTCAAACATGGTAGGTTTTGTTAAGCATGTCACTGGGCATATGAAATCGTATTTCACGACATTTTTTCGTGGTCTGGACCTTTTTAAATTAAAAAATAGGGAAAATATTGCATTTTAAATAAAATGGGTTTTTTTTTGTTTCCACCGTCATATCTTCAAAACTAATGCTGCTATCGACGTTGTTTTTTTTTTCAATTAAAGTACACACAATAGCGCTTTTAACTGTACTAATGGTTTTTACACAGTTCGCAATTTCATTTATTTAAAAATTAGGAAAACTAGATATTTGAATTTTACCTATTACAATTTTCACCAATCGATAAACTTTTTTATTTTTGAAAATTTTTATACACATACAGTGAAGCAAATGTAGCCCAAACATTAGAAAAGTTTTTGATATAATAATTTTTTTCCCAATGTGTATCGTTTGGCAACAGCGATTTTTTTTAAAGCGCGCTAAATTAGTCATATGTATTATTGTACACCGCGTATGGAAGGTAGGATAAGATGCGTCTAACTAATAGACTCACCTTAACCGCGAATATCTCAAAAACGGAGGAACGGAAAAAAATTTAAAAAATTATGTGTCTATTGTAAATCATTCACTGAAATTTGAATAATGTACATTAGACAGTTTTGAAGTGCTGCTAAGTTATATTGAAAAATGTCCCACTTTTTAAGGAAATTTTGACAATACCAGTTTTAAATCCATTATATATTTGGAAATATGCCTACTATATAAATAATCTTTTAGATGCCGATAAGGTGTGGTATTTTTTGTACGAGGAAATTTTTTCATAATTTTTTATTCTAAAATTTTGCAGTTATTCTAAAAAACACATCATGTTTATTCGGTTATTTATCAAGGTATTTACAAAAATTTTGATAAAATGGTTAATTATATAAAATGTAAGCATTTTCAGAAAAAAGAATTGGTATATATCAAATATTAATTTAGTTATCATGTGCAATAGATAATATTATTGCCCGGGTTCTGCAATATTATCTAGTACACTTGATAACTAAATTAATATTTGATATATACCAATTCTTTTTTCTGAAAATCCTTACCTTTTATATGATTAACTAGTTTATTAAAAATCTTTTAAATACCTTGATAAATAGCCGCATAAACATTAAGTCACGTTTTTGACAATAACTGCCAAATTTTAGAATAAAAAATGATGAAAGAATTTCTTCGTACAAAAAATGCCGCGCTTTATCGGTATCTAAAATATTATTCATATAGTAGGCATATTTTTCAAGATATAATGAATTTAAAACTGGTATGGTCAAAATTTCCTTAAAAAGTAGGGTATTTTTCAATATAACTTAGCAGAACCTCAAAACCGTCCAATGTACATTATTCAAACTTCAGTGAATAATTTACAATAGACACATAATGAACACATATTTTCTCAAATTTTCTCTGGTCCGCCATTTTTGAGATTTGGCGGTTAAAATGAGGGGTCAATACATTTGAATCGTATATTAGTAGTTTGCGGGATTTAGAGTACCTACGAAACTAAATTTAGCAAACAAACATTGGTGAAATTAGTTGATATAGGTATATAGGTATTAATTTTACTTACTCTCCTTTTTTCACTAGCAGACAATTTTTGTAAATATAGAAGGTAGTGCAAAGTTTATGAACTACAGTTTGTTCTTGTCTTCATTGTTTTACTGGTTGCGACACCACTAATGGTTTTTTTTTTTATATTTAAAAAATCTGCGTTTGATGGTCTTAAAGAATATTGTTGCTTTTAAAAAATTATCGGAATTGCCATTGCTGTCTAAAGACGAAGCTTTAAAAATCTGCACAAAAACAAAAGTAAACAAATTCAGATATTAAACGACCTAAGGATCAAATTAGCAACAACAACAAACGGAGCTTCCTTCAACTGAAGGCACCTTTTACCACCCATTCTTAAGGTAAACATATATATTTAAATCATAGATTTCCTATCTAATACATTTAGTTAACTATTGCAGGTTTATGCATCAACTTAGAATATCGTACAGAAGCAATATGCCAACTACACTTATAAATGCACATGGTTCAGGACGGAATTTAAGTGACGATGTTTGGACAATATTTTCATTAAGTATTTATTGTTCAGATAAAAATTGTGAAAATCGAAAATATGATTGTGTTAAAGAAGGCCTAAAATGTTGTAACGAGTGTAAATGCCGTATTTGAAATACTGTTATTTAAAGGTTTCGATGAATGTACAGACGAACTAGAATGCTTTTAACGCAGGGCCTACGTAACTAAATACTCATTTTTCAATAGAAAAATAGTTGTAAAAAAATAAAGTTGTTTTATTCCTGCGTCTTGGTTTAATTCAATCAAAAATGTGTAATAACCTACTTATTAGGTGGGTACTTACTTTATAACAATGATTTATATTTACCTGCTTTTAAATAGTTTTTACCTTAAAACAACAAAAGGTAGGTTCGTACCTATTTTGGAGCTGTTAATAAAAGCCCGATTAGTACACATGAATTCAACAACCGTAGTCCGCAGGCGGTAAGCAGTATACTGAGAGCCGGGCTTGCAAGAATATGATTTAGCCCGTTTTGAAAAAATCGCTGACTACATACTATAACCTGCACATCAAAAATTATGATTCTAAAAACTTTTTTCATACATTGGCTTCAATTTGTTCACAGCATGTATATACATATTTTCATAAATAAAAATTTTTCTCGATTGCTGAAAAATACATTCACGAAAATAACAACTTTAAGTTTGCTATTATTTTAACAATTAAAAAAAATATATTTTACAATCACATTGTACATAGTTAGAAGCGCTATTTAGTCTACTTCAATTTAAAAAAAAAATTAGTTCCATAGCACAATTATTTTTAAAGATATAACGATGGGGACGTTAAAAAACATGTTCCATGGAAAATTCATTTTTTTACAGTTTTTTCGAAATAAAAAAGTTCCAGACCACTAGAAAATGTCGTGAAAAGTGGTTTCATGTACACGATCACCTAATTAAAGAATCGCACCAAGTCTGGTTTGGTTCTACGCCAGTTTTTTTTTTCTCGGAAACTAAGCGTCTTTGCTTCCCAATTTTACTCGTCTAATAGGTATATTCAGCGGAACGTCTGGCACTCTTTCTTTAAAAGACACTTCGATACTCATCATAATATGATATTTCAAATTTAAGATCTAATATTATATCTGTCATTACAGTTGCAAAAATGGCAAAAAGAAAGGGTAAGAGATTAGTCCAAAGGAAAGGTACATCAATTTCTGGAATATCCACACGACCCAAAAGAAGTACCTCTTCAGTTAGCCAACCTGGAGAAGGCATTCCACCTCCTAAAAAAGTGAAGACTAACAGTCAAACCGATTCAGCTGAAACTCGGTATTTAGAGGTTATTAGAGTAGCTGGTAATGAATATGATTACGGAACTGAAAAATTCAAAATGGCGGCACGAATTGTAGGATAAAATCTGTCATTAACGGTGACATTCGTCCAAAAATAGGTACGTGGGTCTTATCGAGGCCACAGATCACGAAAATGTGACCGCCGCTAAAGAATTCAAAATGGTGGCGTCCCCATAGCCTTAAATCCACCATTTACTGTAACTTTCTTATTTACCGTCCGATTCAAATGAAACTTGGTATGTAGAGGTAATTAGCGTAGCCGATAACGAATATGACATCAGATTTACAAAATTCAATATGGCGGCCCAAAATGGCGGACAAGATGTATCATTTATGAACCGATTCGACTGAAAATCGGTACCTACATGTTTTTCAGGTCGCTGATGACGAATCTGAAATCGAAACTGAAAACCAAGCTTTCTACATTAATTCAAGCTTTCTACAATTATTCAAGCGTTACCTAATCGAGTGCGGAGCACTCGCATTGACAGCTTTAGCTGTCACCCGTCCGGAGGACCTAGAAACGCGAAGCGTTTCTAGTCCATATATATATAAAATCGTGTTGATTAAAACGACCGCGCAAAACGTGATGCGCCGTTCGCACCTACACATTTTTTTCCACCGAGATACGGAGAAAGGCGCGGATTCGCCGGTCGGGCGGCGCGTGGCGGGATCGTAAGCGAAATCCGCCGTGCTTAGGCTATATTTCGTTATCGCTTTCGTCGGGTTAGAGTTTTTATTAACGTTTTAAATTCGACTATCTGCTTTTATTTGGCGTTTACACGATTGCGCGATTACAAGGGGGTCCGCGAAACAATATTCGCGTAAGTCGCTTTCAAAATCGATAGACGTCAAAAAATGTCTCTTTTTGTTCGCTCCTGCGGCGCTTAATTTTCGATTTCAGCCTCGCCATTTACGATGCCCATCAACTAGAACTTTCGTTCTTCCCGTCGCGACGCCGTACGGTGTCTGCTAAGGCGTATTTCGGAAGATACGAGCGTTTCAAGATGGCACGTTTTCGCACTTTTTTCGGCCTCGAAACGCGCTTTTTATTTCTGCGGTTTTTCGCCGATATCTCGGAAACGGTTGGAGCTAGCTCGAAAATAAAAATTCCCAAAGGACAAGTCCGTTTCTCGAGGAATCCTCCGGTTCCATCGCCATTTTGGCAAGGGTCTTCGTTTCGGAGATATCCGCAGAACGGTGCGGCGGTGCGAGGAGAAAAAAGGCGAAAAATTGGACATTTTTTCCTTTAAACCCTCATAACTCCTAAACGGGGGCTCCTAGGGCGAAATACTTCGACCCTATCGAAATTGTAGAAAATTCAATTATCTAAAAGTCGTCGTCTTTGTTTTCGTCCCGCTCCAAAAATAAGCGAGCCTCGAGCGGTCAAAGTTGAGGTATATTTCCAGTCCCGGCAGCGATGACGTCACAGATGAATTTGAATGATTTGAAAAATCAATTTCGTGGTTTACGGGGTGTGCGAACAATTTTTCGGAAATTCATTTACATAAATTCCTTATTCGCGCCGAAAACGGATATATATTGCTACGTATTCGTAAATCTGCATCGAAAATAATTATCGAGTTCGCGTGTACTGTTTTAATCACGAGGCGTATGTAATTAAAGATAATATATAATCCATTTTAGTTAGTTACTTTATATTTGAAAAGTTTAACTCATGTTTTTTACACTTTTTTACACTTTTTACACAGACAAGTCAAAGAGAGTAATTTATAGGTTATTAAATATTTGACAGTACAAGTCACTCAGTTTAGTCTTATAGGTTACATGTAGTGTTGACATTATTTAATTCTGTCATTTTACGTCAATGTGACATTCAGACTGTCAGTTCTGTTAGGGAGTTTATCTCTATAGGTTTTTAAATATTTGACATTACAAGTCAGTCACTTTAATTTTGTAGGTTATATATAGTGTTGACATTTAATTCATTGCCAACGTTTAATTAAAAATAATACATAATCCATTTTAGTTAGTTCTTTTATATTTCAAAAGTTTCATTTACACTTTGCGTCATTACTTTGAAGGTGTCAGGTTTAGACGTTTTAAATACAAATTATAGAAAAAAGTGAAAGAGAATCGGGGTGATAGGAAAAGGTGAAGAAAAGTAATGATTAAAATAAGAAGGAGAAAGTACGAGTGTTGATAAACTGGAAAGGAGAATAGATAGGAAGGATAAATTTGGAGATTGATAGGAGATGTAAATTGGGGAAAGAAGATTGTAGTTATGTAACATTTGAAAGTGAAAGGTATTAATCGAAATTAAATTAAAGTCCATATTTCTAACATTATCAAAATTATATTAAGTAGACAAAAAATAACGTTAATAAAGAACAAATTTTTAGTATAGAAAATTTAACCCTGAGCCGACTTCCTGAGATAAAGTTAAATAGTTCAACCAGCAGAGTTAACGAGTAAAAAATTTATTTATCGTCCGATTGTCGTTCAATTATGCTGAAAATGGATGTATATATATGGCAATGTATTCGCAAATCCGCATCGAAAACGATTATTGAATTTGCGTGTATTGTTTTATTAATCACGAAAAATGCAATTATTGTTTGTTTATTTCTTTCGGACAGTTTGGAAAAATCTAACTAAATCGTTATCTGAAGATCCGACGGTAGATTTCTAAGCATTTAAATTTGTTGTTTAGTTATTTTAGTAGACATCTTTCAGGTGATTGTAATTAAAGATAATACGTAATCAATTTAAGTTAGTTATTTTATATTTGAAGTTTTTGTTATTTTATTTTAATGTGACATTTACACTTTGTTAGTTCTGATAGGTAGTTTATTTTTACAGGTTTTTAAATATTTGACATTTAAGGGAGTGACTACGCAACCGTCGCGGCGGATCTTTTGCACGACTTATTGAACCGCCGCGCAGAGAAATTGAAATATTTTATGCAATTTTCTGAAAAACAAGGCGGGGGGACACCCCCCGCACCTCCCGTTTTTGTCTGCGACGCTAATGCTGCCTGCGGCACTGATAATTTATTAACAATGATTTAGCAATATAAAAATCAACCTAACTAACCCAACTACCATCACATGAAAGAGATAAATTATTATATGAAAAAAAGAGAACATTAATTCTGTCGTCAAATCCAACCAGAATTTGTAAAAAAGGATATTAATCGTTACAAAATATAAAAAAAAAAGTTCAGTTGAACCCGGGACCTGTTGCTCCACAACGCGACAACGTTACGCATAGACCAGTGAGCCACATGGAAAACATAGCTATAGCACAGAGTAAGTAGTATGTAAGCAAACCAATTGCCGCGGCGGTCACGTAAATATAGTTAAAGCAACCGTCGCGGCGATTCAATAGCCACTACCTTAAAAGTAAGTCAGTTTAATTTTGTAGGTTATATTACCAACGTCTAAGAAAAATGTGACATTTACACTTTTATAGGGAGTTTACTTTTAGAGGTTCTTAAATGTTTGACATTACAAATCTGTCAGTTTAGTCTTATAGGTTATATGTAGCGTTGACATTACTTAATTTAATTTGAGGTATCAGGTTTAGACATTTTAAATGTAAATTTTAGAAAAAAGTGAAGAGAGAATCGGGGTGGTGGAATATTTTTGGTTTTGAACTGCAGAGACAAAATTTGAGAAGAGGTGAAGAAAAGTACACAATAATTAAGATAAGGAGAAACTTCCGGAAAGTTTTTTCAAGTTGGACATATACTAATATTCATTAAAAGCAACTTCTGTAACATTTATATCCAAACTTTGATCAAACTCATATATCTAACGGTTTCTCCATGTGTGTATACAATTACAGGTGACCACAGTAATTTTAAAGCAACAACGACAAGGAACTTCGTTTATAGAGATACGAAGAAATATCAGTGTGTGCCGCAAATTGACTATGATATTAACAGAATTAAGGATCCACCTTTTTACTTCACGGTTCTATTTACATTACTTCCACATTTACGATTCCCTCCGCTGAAGATATGGTTCAGCAATATCACTCCTTCCTTATTTTTCCATGCTATTGTAAATACATGTTTCATGAAATATTTACACATGAACACGTATGCATATTATTGAAAATAAATTTACCGGAAATTACACAATCAATTTTTACTTTTGTTTTTTAAAGATGAGGAGAAGCTGTTATTTTTTAATAACAAGCTTAAACTGCTTTTGCTCGAAACTCATCGCTAATTGTTTACATTTGCATTACCTTCTGATTGGATAAAGTTTATGTGCCTTCCAGATGGCGGTGTCAAACAGGTGACCGAAAATGATCAATAGGTTATATGTAATGTTCACATTTAAAGATGTCTGGTGATCCGTGCATTCCATGTACCTGCTTCTTAACGACCTGTTCACAAACCTATTACTCGCTAAAAAATTAACAACATGTCTAACTGAACATTCAACATCGAAATATCGAAATTCATTATAAGATTACAATTTTACCAATATATTACGGTTGCTTTTCGCAGAATTAAATAAATAACATAAAGCACAGTGAGACTAAGCTAAGAATAAATGATATTTCACTGCCGGCGATTAAATCACTGTGATTAGAAAATCACCTATAGCAGTAGTGACGGAAATCACTTCGCCTGGTGTAACTACACAAGAACCGTTTTATCAAGTAGGACATATACTTAATGAAATATGAAACAAAATAGATCAAGGGCGAGTTATATCGATCAAGATTCATTAACGTTAATATCCAAACTTGGTTCAGCATTATCACTCCTTCCTTATTTTTCCATACTATTGTGGAATAATTAGTACATTCTAAATATATACATTTCAGGTAAATATGCGGATAGTTTCATTTATGATTCTTATCCAAGTAAGCTACAGTACCTAAATTTCTAAGAACACTAAAAACAATTGTTATCAAATATTGTTTGTATGATTTCGTGTCGACAAGTCAGTGTCAGTGTGTAATTTATATAGTGCAGATTTATAGAATAAACGTTGCTTTCCCAGCGACTTTCATTATTTTTAAATTGCTCTCTCTTATTAATTTGTAACGTGTGTTTCAGGTAGGTATTTGTTAAATATTAATCTCCTCTTTGCTTTCGATTTTTTTTGCTCTTAGCCCCTACATATTTGGAAAGGTGTCACTACAATATCAGTAAGTAAAATTATGTTCTTTCTTAGTTAATTCCATTTTCTACGGCTGTCTTGACTCACATTTATTGCATCTATAAAATGAATTACGTGGTATTTTTATTCGCCCACGAAAATAATTGCAGTTTACGTATTTAATAACAGTTTTTATCACAAACATTACATTTTTGATATTTAAATAGAGCTGTCTGTACAATGTTGTTTCTGTATATTATATTCCAAATTTTAGATCTAATATTATATCTCTCATTACAGTTGCAAAAATGGCAAAACGAAAGGGTAAGAGATTAATCCAAAGGAAAGGTACTTCAATTTCTGGAAAATCCACACGACGTAGCTCTTCACTCAGCCAACCTGGAGAAGGCATTCCACCGCCTAAAAAAATTAAGACCAACAGTCAAACATCCATTGATGTTTTCAATGCAACACAACCTGTTTCATTGGACGTCGCCATAGCTTCCACTCCCCAATCGCATGTTCAAAGAATCAACATATTACACAATATAGTGATTGTTCGTGCTAGACACTTCCGTGATGTTCCTATGATTTCAAACAATGGCAGAAAAATTATTTCATTTTATAAGATTCCAGTTGATGATGTTACTAAAACTGATGGCTCTTATTTAGTTTCTAAACCTAGAAATTCGATTATTCGATATGATTACGGAACTGAAAAATTCAAAATGGCGGCAAAAACAGGTATGTGGGTGTTATCGAGGCCACAGATCATGAATATGTGACCGCCGCTAAAGAATTCAAAATGGTGGCGTCCCGATAGCCTTATATCCACCATTTACTGTAACTTTCTTATTTACCGTCCGATTCAAATGAAACTTGATACGTAGAGGTAATTAGTGTAGCCGATAACGAATCTGACATCAGATTTACAAAATTCAATATGGCGGCCCAAAATGGCGGACAAGATGTATCATTTATGAACCGATTCGACTGAAAATCGGTACCTACATGTTTTTCAGGTCGCTGATGACGAATCTGAAATCGAAACTGAAAACCAAGCTTTCTGCATTGATTCAAGCTTTCTACAATGATTCAAGCGTTACCTAATCGAGTGCGGAGCACTCGCATTGACAGCTTTAGCTGTCACCCGTCCGGAGGACCTAGAAACGCGAAGCGTTTCTAGTCATAGTAATAAAATCCAGTTGGTGCGAGCCCCTTCCTCTTTGCGATCTTAAAGATTCGAGATGTTAAGACGCGCTTAATTTCGCCGGTCCGCGCCCGCCTCCGATGCTTCGGGAGGGAATTCTGTAGTGTATAGGCTATACTCGGTTCCGGTATTTTTCCGGGTTTTTTCTTTATTAACGGACGAAAATCGCCTATCTCTCTCGCCTCTTATTTTTGGGAATGAGGAGTCGAGGGGGACGAGAGAAAATAGGGGAAGGCGTTTTGGTATTTCATAAACGTCAAAAATTTACCATTTTCGTTAGCTCCTGCCGGGCCTAATTTTCGAGTTCGACCTCGCAGTTTGCGGCTAGCGATAACTAGAACCTCTCCCCGTTCCGCCGCGACGCCGTACGGCGCTCCAAAATATGTATTTCGAAAAATACGGACGTTTTAAGATTGCACGTTTTTGCACTGTTTCGGCTCCGAAGCGAGACTCATTTTTTCGGTTTTTCGCCTATAACTCGAAAACGGTCGGAGCTACCTCAAAATAAAAAAATCTCAAAGGACAAGAGCGTTTCTTTCCGTTTCCTCCGGTATCTTCAAAATTTCCGTACGTCTCTTCGTTTCGGAGATATCGGCCGAAAGGTGCGTCGGTGCAAAATGGCGAAAAATTGGACATTTTCACCTTTAAACCTCCATAACTTCTAAACGGGGCCTCCTAGAGCAAAATACTACGACCTAACGAAAATGTAGAAAAATGAATTATCTAAAAGTCTTTTTTTTTGTTTTTCTCCGGCTTCAAAGATTAACGAGCTACGGGCGGTCAAAGTGGAAGAATTTTTCGTAAATACGTGAAATTTTAAATTTAAAAGATCCGAGAAAAGCTACTTTTGTCGCGCTCGCCGCGGGCCTAATTTTCCATTTTTTCGGTCGAACTTGGTATCGCCGGAAAGCTACGTTCTTCTGCTTTCCAGAGAGACGTCGCACGCCGTTTCACTCCCGATATTTATTTACTTATGGATTTTTAAAGTACTTACGGTTTTCGATTTTTACGAAAATATCCATTCTTATTTCGCACAGAACTACACTAAATTTTTTAATTAACCCAGGGCACGTACTGCACGAATAAAATGCGAATCTTCGTGAGTAGAAGTGTTGGCGGTAGCGTTAATGAGCTTTTAATTAATCACCGGAAGTTAATTATCTTATCTATGAATAATGTGTCATGACGCATGTCTTTGTGTCTTATCACCTCATAACATCCTGCATATTTTAATAATATCTTATTACGTCATTATCAATTTCCTGACTAAAAAATAATATTAAATAGTGAAAGAATCCAGTTAAGACCCATGTGTCACCGGAATGTCATCGACTGCAGGATGATTTTCTACATATTTTAACTTATATATAAATCACAACATATTTTGTATTTTACTTCATGCGTTTGTTAAATACTAGTTAATAATATGTGATGTATAGAACGTACGAGGACCTGAGAAATTTAAAAATTTTGCAAATGTAGCACGGGTTGCTGAGATGAGAGCATATTTAATTTATATCTACAGCAGCTCGAAGAACAATATGATATAACACTAGCTAAATGTTGCGAATATCTGAATGGTAAAATCGCCATAAATGAATTTTGCAGAAATATCAGTAAATTTTCTGCATGTCGTGCTTAATAAAAAAAAAAAAAAAAAGTTTTATGTCCTTAAGAAGTATAAAATCAGTGCAGTTTTAGAGTCATGTACAGTATTCTATAAATCTTTTAATATACAGCTACATAAGTATATTTTAACCAAAAGCAATATTACGTAGTGTCTGATTTTATTAGCTTGATTTTCTACATATTTAACCTAGTTAATAATACGTAATGTATAGAACGTACGCGGGTCCGACAGATTTAAAAATTTCGCGATGTAGCATTGGATGCTGACATGAGAGCATATTTAATTCATATCTAGAGCAGCTCAAAGAACAATATGATATAACCATACCTAAATGCTGCGAATATCTGAATAGTAAAATTACCACCAATGAATTTTTGTTAATCACCAGAGGATAATTATCTATGAATAATGTGTCATGACGCAAGTCTTTGTGTCTTATCACCTCATTATCAGTAAATTTTCTGCATGTAGTGCTTAATATGTGATTATGATGGCACTATGTCTTATCACCTCATTATTAGGTTAATTTCCTACATATTTTAACAAATAATGCTACAAAAGTGGGAAGTAAAAGGTTTTTATGTCCTTAAGAAGTATACAATCAGCGCAGTTTTAGAGTCATGTACAGTATTCTATAAATCTTTTAAAATACAGCTACATAAGTATGTATATTTTAAGCAAAAGCAATATTACGTAGAGTCTGATTTTATTAGATTGATTTTCTACATATTTAACATTGTTAATAATACGTAATGTATAGATCGTACGAAGACCCGACAGATTTAAAAAGTGCAGTAGAGGTGCTAGAGGAAAAGTTTCGTGAAAAACATTAATCCGAAATATATTGAAGCCTGATCTCCTAGTTAATAATACGTAATGTATAGATCGTATTCAAATGCCTACAGTAAAAAGAAGAGACGTGATGTACAGGGTGCGAGAAAAAGTAAACCATATTTAAGATTGGTCGTTAGTGATTATAAAAATAGAGCTATACCAGAGTTAAAAATGAGGTTAGAGAAACACTGCAAAAACTTGGAAGAGTTGAAAGAACTCATACACTTTTACGAGAATATACAGAGCATGTTCTCCAGTTTCTCAAATAAAATGTACGTGGGTGATTAGTGGATGTATGGAAAAAGTTTCAGAAATATTTCAACACCTGACCTGGTTTGATTCACCGCATAAGATCCTACAGCTTTATTAAAGTTACATGTGTTTATTATATTAAAGTAAATAAGAGAAAAGGAAATATATGAATGTATCCTTGTTATATATTTTAAATATCACACACATGCATCTTTCAAAATGAATGTATTAACTATTTACGAATAAAATGGCGATCTAGATATGTATTTTTATTAACGAATAAATAATCTCAGGCAAATTTTAACACCTAAAATGGCCTGCCCATGTTAGGATCTCTATTATACAACTAATACATATTTTAATGAAAGCATTTTCTACAATACCAAACTGAAAAACATGTATTAAAACTTTCCAATGTGGACCCGTTTGACATCGTAACTAAAAATAATAACCAGTGAAAATTTAGCATTAATATATTAAAGTATGAGTTTCTTTTAACACGTTGAATACACTTAAATTCTAAAAAGCAAATTACTTAGGTATACTGCTTCTATGATTTAAGAAAAAAATAAATATGTTTCTTGAGTGCATTTTAAAATAATAGTCTACAACAAGAGTCTTTATCGCCATTTCAGGACATACCTAGATTTAAAGCATTCCTAAATGATATAGGGAGTGATATCATTGAGAAGGGTGCCAGCGATACTTTAAACGATAAGTTTATTTTAAACCTTTTTTAGAAACAAAAACAACCAATATAAAAAATGTTAGCTGTATTTATTTAACTTTAATAATTTTATTTGTAATTCTATACCTAAGGCTTATATCACATATGTTAGAAACAAACCAATTGTATGTATGTGTGCAATTATGTATTCTCAAGAAATGAAAATGATCTATGAATTTACGTGTGTGTTTATTATATTATAGCAAATAAGAGAAAATGGCCACTTTAATGCTAAACACTACGGTGTCATATTACAGCTAAAAATAATAATAATCATTTAAATTCTAACATTGAAATTGTATCAAGCGATTTGGAAAGCCTACGTTTGGCTGCTGTACGTAATCTGAACTCTATTTGCTTCAACCAAGAAGTGCGAATTCTACAAGAACTCATATTCTCATGAGGAAAGAATAATTATTTGTCATAAATATTTGTATAATATTTTAAAGAAACGTGGTAAAATATGTATTCAAACGCCTACAGTAAAAAGAGTTATGGCGTACAGCGTGCGAGAAAAAGTAAACCATATTTAAAAGCAACCGATAGTGATCATAGAAGTAGAGCTATATACCAAAGTTAAAAATGAGGCTAGAGAAACACTGCAAAACTTGGAAGAGTTGATAAAACTCATACACTTGTACGAGAATATACAGAGATCATGTTCTCCAGCTTCTCAAATAAAATATACATGGGGGATTAGTGGGTGTATGAAAAAAGTTTCAGAAATATTTCAATACTTTGGCTTGATAAAACATTAAGCATCTCAGGTGTCCTACTATAGGCTTTTTATGAAGTAGGCATTCAGAGGTAGTTGTATGTCACACATTGAGATAGGTGGCATTAACCATTTATGCTCCAAACAGAATACAAAGAATATTTTGCACCGGTATAATGAATACTTTTCATGAAGAAGAAGAAGAAGAGCCATCAATGTGTAAGATCTACCCCCTTTATTACTACAAGGCAAATGTGTACTAGCTTTCTTGATAGTGTCGCCAAACTTTTTGTGAAATGATATTTTTAGGAGTCCGGTATATAATAATGTATATGTGCAAATATGTATTCGCTAAAAATAAAAAATATTTTTAAAATATATGTTTATTATATTATAGCAAATAAGAAATATAGTCCCTACACTGTGCGGTCAAACGCCAAACTTTATTTAGAATATGTTAGTATTTTATTACATATAAATGCATAAGACGCGACAGCACTTTAAACAAGCTATTTTGTAAAATAAATAAAAACACATGGGCCCTGCAATGTGCCGCCCAACTATTAACTTATTAAGTAAAATAATGAAACCACAAAATATCAAAAACACAACAGGTCAAGTTAGAGAATCATAAAATTAAAATTGTAAAAGTGACATGCTGAAAACTTATTTTTAAATAAAACACACACAGGCACACTAAGTCTTAGTTTAATTACAGATAAAAATGAACCATTTTTGTAAAACTTTCTTTAAGAACGATTTCAAATAAATAAAAAACAATAGTAATGGATTAAGCATTGCTACATAATTGAATGTAAAAATAAAATGTTTCAATTCGTAAGACCAAAAAATGAGTTTTAATAATTATTAAGCTTTAGTTTTTCTTTTATTTTTGAAAAACTTTTTAACTATCTACATAAACACAAATATGCAAGAAGAAAAATCATATCTAACTTTATTATGTTGTTTCTTCTTTGCTTTTCGTATACACTTTATTTATTTAATTATCATAATTCCAGTTAATCGATTGTAAGTCAAAACACATTTCAGATTTAACTGCTGATAAATTATTTTAAAACATCTGTTCATGAAAACAAAATTCGAACACACTAAAAAAAAATACATTGGGAAACGATCAAGATAATATTTTAAAGCTATATCTAAAAGTTTTAAGTTTTATACCTAAAAGTTTTATCAATGAGATTATTTCTAACATGCAAAGGTCTAAAATTTAAAAAAATCTATGCAAAGTCACTGCCGCTTCATGAATAGAATTTAATTGTATTCAATGGATTATAAAAGTACTCATATATTCAGGTTAAAATTTAATTAATAGTTATTTTTAGGTAGGTACGATGTAAAATTCAAGATTCGTTAATAAAAATGGCTTCAAAGTAGAAACTTTTTGTAGACTATGTGTAAATATTACAAAAAAACACTACTTGACTTTTTATTTAATGGTTTTCTAAGTTGATTGATTAGTTATGATGCAAGCAGAAAATTACTTTCTCAAGAAACAATAACTGAAAAAATCTCCCAATAAATGTTTGTATTTTCTTTTTTATTCTTATTATAGTGTATACACCCAAAAAATTATACTTCATCTACAAACATTATTTGTTAATCAAAACCGATTACTTACTTAATATTTTTTTAAATAATAAAAGCATAACTTTTTTACAAACATAAAATTACTTTATCATCAAACAATAATTGAAAAAACCTATCTCAATAAATTTTTGTTCTGTCTTTATTATTATAATGCATACACTTAGACACACTTCTAATACTATTCGTATTTACCCAATACTGCGAATGTAAATACAAACGAATAATGAAATTTCATCTTAATCAGAAACGAAAATTTTAAAAACTGCAGTTATTTTTCTGCGACTTCTGAAAAAAGAATGTTTCTTCGTTAATAAAAAATCATATCTAGGTAGCTATTTCATGTAATTATATTACACAGACTACAGAAGATGTCTTCGATGTTCAAATTCAACTAAAATCTGCATATTATTTACTAGGTGCCTTTATTATCATTAACTGTTATAAAACCACATTGAGAATCAACCTACGATATTGTTTGGAAAATGCTACTTATGCTGTTGTGACTTTATTTTTCATACAGACACGAACTTTATTAATTCATAAAAAATGGTTTTGCGACCTTCATATTTCAACAAAAACAAATTTTTGTTCTCTGTTTGTATGTTTTACTCAAGATACTCAAAAATTATATTTCATTTACAAATATTATTTGTTAATCAAAATTTCGATCAGCCAATTCAGATTCAACATTAAATGTTTTAATTAATGTTTTCCTAAGCTTGACTAGTTATAGTGCAAACTAAATTACTTTATGATGAAACGATAACTGAAAAAAAATCTATCTTAAATCAAATACACAAGAAATGTTTGCTCATTTTTATTTTATCACACTGCTATACTCAAAATTAAATTTTATTTACAATTATTATTTGTTAAACAAAATTCGATTACAAAAAGTTCAAACAGTACTTGGCTTTTTTAATCGATGGTTTTCTAAGTTGACTAGTTACGGTGCAAACAAAAAATGCTTTATTATGAAACAATAACTGAAAAAATCTATTTCAAATCAAACACAATAAATTTGTGTTCCTTTTTTATTTTATTATTATACTTCTATGCGCAACAGTTATATTTCATTTACAAATATTACTCGTTAATCAAACTCGATTACAAAAAATCTTCAAACACTATTTTCCTATCTTAAAGCAAATACCTACACAAGAAAGTTTTGTTCGTTTCTATTTTATCATACTGTAATACTCAAAAATTATATTTCATTTGCAAATAGTATTTGTTAATCAAAATTCGATTATAAAAAAGTTCAAACTGTACTTGGCTTTTTAATTAATGTTTTTTTAAGTTGACTAGTTATGGCGCAGACAAAAAATACTTTATCATGAAACTATAATTGGAAAAACTAATCCACAATAAATTTTTGTTAGTTCTTTTCAATTTTTATTAATATACTTCTACACTCATAAATTATATATCATTTACAAATATTATTTGTTAACGAAATTCGATTACAAAAACTTCAAACAGCATTTGGATTTTTAAATAATGATTTTCTAAGTTTGATTGGCTATGATGTAAACAATAAATTACTTTATCATGAAACAATAATTGAAAAATCTATCTCAAATCAAACACACAATACATTTTTGCGATCACAAAAAAAGTTCAATCAGTTCACATTTAACACTAAAACGTTTTCATTAATGGTTTCCTAAGCTTGTTTAGTTATCGTGCAAACAGAAATTACTTTATTATGAAACGATAACCGGAAAAAAACCTATCTTAAATCAAATACACAAAAAATTTTTTCGTTTTTATTTTATCATACTGTTATTCTCAAAAATTATATTTCATTTGCATATATTATTTGTTAATCAAAATTCGATTATAAAAAAGTTTAAACAGTACTTGGCTTTTTTAATTAATGGTTTTCTAAGTTGACTAGTTATGGTGCAGACAAAAATACTTTATCATGAAACTATAATTGAAAAACTAATCCACAATAAATTTTTGTTCCTTCTTCTTTTTAATT
The DNA here is from genome assembly GCA_963583905.1 of Stenurella melanura. Classification (NCBI taxonomy): domain Eukaryota; kingdom Metazoa; phylum Arthropoda; class Insecta; order Coleoptera; family Cerambycidae; genus Stenurella; species Stenurella melanura. The sequence continues at coordinate 205,730,786 of OY757309.1, forward strand.
TTTATTATTATACTTCTAAACTCAGAAATTACATTTCATTTACAAACATTATTTGTTAATCAAATTTGATTACAAAAAACTTCAAACAGTATTTGGATTTTTAAATAATGATTTTCTAAGTTTGATTTAGCAGTTAGGTTGCGGCTACCGGTTAGGGTAGGTATAGTGGCCGTGGCGCAGCCACTCTACCTACCCTAACCGGTAGCCGCAACCTAACTGCTAAATCAAACTTAGAAAATCATTATTTAAAAATCCAAATACTGTTTGAAGTTTTTTGTAATCAAATTTGATTAACAAATAATGTTTGTAAATGAAATGTAATTTCTGAGTTTAGAAGTATAATAATAAAAATTAAAAAGAAGAAGGAACAAAAATTTATTGTGGATTAGTTTTTCAATTATAGTTTCATGATAAAGTATTTTTGTCTGCACCATAACTAGTCAACTTAGAAAACCATTAATTAAAAAAGCCAAGTACTGTTTAAACTTTTTTATAATCGAATTTTGATTAACAAATAATATATGCAAATGAAATATAATTTTTGAGAATAACAGTATGATAAAATAAAAACGAAAAAATTTTTTGTGTATTTGATTTAAGATAGGTTTTTTTTCAGTTATCGTTTCATAATAAAGTAATTTCTGTTTGCACGATAACTAAACAAGCTTAGGAAACCATTAATGAAAACGTTTTAGTGTTAAATGTGAACTGATTGAACTTTTTTTGTGATCGCAAAAATGTATTGTGTGTTTGATTTGAGATAGATTTTTCAATTATTGTTTCATGATAAAGTAATTTATTGTTTACATCATAGCCAATCAAACTTAGAAAATCATTATTTAAAAATCCAAATGCTGTTTGAAGTTTTTGTAATCGAATTTCGTTAACAAATAATATTTGTAAATGATATATAATTTATGAGTGTAGAAGTATATTAATAAAAATTGAAAAGAACTAACAAAAATTTATTGTGGATTAGTTTTTCCAATTATAGTTTCATGATAAAGTATTTTTTGTCTGCGCCATAACTAGTCAACTTAAAAAAACATTAATTAAAAAGCCAAGTACAGTTTGAACTTTTTTATAATCGAATTTTGATTAACAAATACTATTTGCAAATGAAATATAATTTTTGAGTATTACAGTATGATAAAATAGAAACGAACAAAACTTTCTTGTGTAGGTATTTGCTTTAAGATAGGAAAATAGTGTTTGAAGATTTTTTGTAATCGAGTTTGATTAACGAGTAATATTTGTAAATGAAATATAACTGTTGCGCATAGAAGTATAATAATAAAATAAAAAAGGAACACAAATTTATTGTGTTTGATTTGAAATAGATTTTTTCAGTTATTGTTTCATAATAAAGCATTTTTTGTTTGCACCGTAACTAGTCAACTTAGAAAACCATCGATTAAAAAAGCCAAGTACTGTTTGAACTTTTTGTAATCGAATTTTGTTTAACAAATAATAATTGTAAATAAAATTTAATTTTGAGTATAGCAGTGTGATAAAATAAAAATGAGCAAACATTTCTTGTGTATTTGATTTAAGATAGATTTTTTTCAGTTATCGTTTCATCATAAAGTAATTTAGTTTGCACTATAACTAGTCAAGCTTAGGAAAACATTAATTAAAACATTTAATGTTGAATCTGAATTGGCTGATCGAAATTTTGATTAACAAATAATATTTGTAAATGAAATATAATTTTTGAGTATCTTGAGTAAAACATACAAACAGAGAACAAAAATTTGTTTTTGTTGAAATATGAAGGTCGCAAAACCATTTTTTATGAATTAATAAAGTTCGTGTCTGTATGAAAAATAAAGTCACAACAGCATAAGTAGCATTTTCCAAACAATATCGTAGGTTGATTCTCAATGTGGTTTTATAACAGTTAATGATAATAAAGGCACCTAGTAAATAATATGCAGATTTTAGTTGAATTTGAACATCGAAGACATCTTCTGTAGTCTGTGTAATATAATTACATGAAATAGCTACCTAGATATGATTTTTTATTAACGAAGAAACATTCTTTTTTCAGAAGTCGCAGAAAAATAACTGCAGTTTTTAAAATTTTCGTTTCTGATTAAGATGAAATTTCATTATTCGTTTGTATTTACATTCGCAGTATTGGGTAAATACGAATAGTATTAGAAGTGTGTCTAAGTGTATGCATTATAATAATAAAGACAGAACAAAAATTTATTGAGATAGGTTTTTTCAATTATTGTTTGATGATAAAGTAATTTTATGTTTGTAAAAAAGTTATGCTTTTATTATTTAAAAAAATATTAAGTAAGTAATCGGTTTTGATTAACAAATAATGTTTGTAGATGAAGTATAATTTTTTGGGTGTATACACTATAATAAGAATAAAAAAGAAAATACAAACATTTATTGGGAGATTTTTTCAGTTATTGTTTCTTGAGAAAGTAATTTTCTGCTTGCATCATAACTAATCAATCAACTTAGAAAACCATTAAATAAAAAGTCAAGTAGTGTTTTTTTGTAATATTTACACATAGTCTACAAAAAGTTTCTACTTTGAAGCCATTTTTATTAACGAATCTTGAATTTTACATCGTACCTACCTAAAAATAACTATTAATTAAATTTTAACCTGAATATATGAGTACTTTTATAATCCATTGAATACAATTAAATTCTATTCATGAAGCGGCAGTGACTTTGCATAGATTTTTTTAAATTTTAGACCTTTGCATGTTAGAAATAATCTCATTGATAAAACTTTTAGGTATAAAACTTAAAACTTTTAGATATAGCTTTAAAATATTATCTTGATCGTTTCCCAATGTATTTTTTTTTAGTGTGTTCGAATTTTGTTTTCATGAACAGATGTTTTAAAATAATTTATCAGCAGTTAAATCTGAAATGTGTTTTGACTTACAATCGATTAACTGGAATTATGATAATTAAATAAATAAAGTGTATACGAAAAGCAAAGAAGAAACAACATAATAAAGTTAGATATGATTTTTCTTCTTGCATATTTGTGTTTATGTAGATAGTTAAAAAGTTTTTCAAAAATAAAAGAAAAACTAAAGCTTAATAATTATTAAAACTCATTTTTTGGTCTTACGAATTGAAACATTTTATTTTTACATTCAATTATGTAGCAATGCTTAATCCATTACTATTGTTTTTTATTTATTTGAAATCGTTCTTAAAGAAAGTTTTACAAAAATGGTTCATTTTTATCTGTAATTAAACTAAGACTTAGTGTGCCTGTGTGTGTTTTATTTAAAAATAAGTTTTCAGCATGTCACTTTTACAATTTTAATTTTATGATTCTCTAACTTGACCTGTTGTGTTTTTGATATTTTGTGGTTTCATTATTTTACTTAATAAGTTAATAGTTGGGCGGCACATTGCAGGGCCCATGTGTTTTTATTTATTTTACAAAATAGCTTGTTTAAAGTGCTGTCGCGTCTTATGCATTTATATGTAATAAAATACTAACATATTCTAAATAAAGTTTGGCGTTTGACCGCACAGTGTAGGGACTATATTTCTTATTTGCTATAATATAATAAACATATATTTTAAAAATATTTTTTATTTTTAGCGAATACATATTTGCACATATACATTATTATATACCGGACTCCTAAAAATATCATTTCACAAAAAGTTTGGCGACACTATCAAGAAAGCTAGTACACATTTGCCTTGTAGTAATAAAGGGGGTAGATCTTACACATTGATGGCTCTTCTTCTTCTTCTTCATGAAAAGTATTCATTATACCGGTGCAAAATATTCTTTGTATTCTGTTTGGAGCATAAATGGTTAATGCCACCTATCTCAATGTGTGACATACAACTACCTCTGAATGCCTACTTCATAAAAAGCCTATAGTAGGACACCTGAGATGCTTAATGTTTTATCAAGCCAAAGTATTGAAATATTTCTGAAACTTTTTTCATACACCCACTAATCCCCCATGTATATTTTATTTGAGAAGCTGGAGAACATGATCTCTGTATATTCTCGTACAAGTGTATGAGTTTTATCAACTCTTCCAAGTTTTGCAGTGTTTCTCTAGCCTCATTTTTAACTTTGGTATATAGCTCTACTTCTATGATCACTATCGGTTGCTTTTAAATATGGTTTACTTTTTCTCGCACGCTGTACGCCATAACTCTTTTTACTGTAGGCGTTTGAATACATATTTTACCACGTTTCTTTAAAATATTATACAAATATTTATGACAAATAATTATTCTTTCCTCATGAGAATATGAGTTCTTGTAGAATTCGCACTTCTTGGTTGAAGCAAATAGAGTTCAGATTACGTACAGCAGCCAAACGTAGGCTTTCCAAATCGCTTGATACAATTTCAATGTTAGAATTTAAATGATTATTATTATTTTTAGCTGTAATATGACACCGTAGTGTTTAGCATTAAAGTGGCCATTTTCTCTTATTTGCTATAATATAATAAACACACACGTAAATTCATAGATCATTTTCATTTCTTGAGAATACATAATTGCACACATACATACAATTGGTTTGTTTCTAACATATGTGATATAAGCCTTAGGTATAGAATTACAAATAAAATTATTAAAGTTAAATAAATACAGCTAACATTTTTTATATTGGTTGTTTTTGTTTCTAAAAAAGGTTTAAAATAAACTTATCGTTTAAAGTATCGCTGGCACCCTTCTCAATGATATCACTCCCTATATCATTTAGGAATGCTTTAAATCTAGGTATGTCCTGAAATGGCGATAAAGACTCTTGTTGTAGACTATTATTTTAAAATGCACTCAAGAAACATATTTATTTTTTTCTTAAATCATAGAAGCAGTATACCTAAGTAATTTGCTTTTTAGAATTTAAGTGTATTCAACGTGTTAAAAGAAACTCATACTTTAATATATTAATGCTAAATTTTCACTGGTTATTATTTTTAGTTACGATGTCAAACGGGTCCACATTGGAAAGTTTTAATACATGTTTTTCAGTTTGGTATTGTAGAAAATGCTTTCATTAAAATATGTATTAGTTGTATAATAGAGATCCTAACATGGGCAGGCCATTTTAGGTGTTAAAATTTGCCTGAGATTATTTATTCGTTAATAAAAATACATATCTAGATCGCCATTTTATTCGTAAATAGTTAATACATTCATTTTGAAAGATGCATGTGTGTGATATTTAAAATATATAACAAGGATACATTCATATATTTCCTTTTCTCTTATTTACTTTAATATAATAAACACATGTAACTTTAATAAAGCTGTAGGATCTTATGCGGTGAATCAAACCAGGTCAGGTGTTGAAATATTTCTGAAACTTTTTCCATACATCCACTAATCACCCACGTACATTTTATTTGAGAAACTGGAGAACATGCTCTGTATATTCTCGTAAAAGTGTATGAGTTCTTTCAACTCTTCCAAGTTTTTGCAGTGTTTCTCTAACCTCATTTTTAACTCTGGTATAGCTCTATTTTTATAATCACTAACGACCAATCTTAAATATGGTTTACTTTTTCTCGCACCCTGTACATCACGTCTCTTCTTTTTACTGTAGGCATTTGAATACGATCTATACATTACGTATTATTAACTAGGAGATCAGGCTTCAATATATTTCGGATTAATGTTTTTCACGAAACTTTTCCTCTAGCACCTCTACTGCACTTTTTAAATCTGTCGGGTCTTCGTACGATCTATACATTACGTATTATTAACAATGTTAAATATGTAGAAAATCAATCTAATAAAATCAGACTCTACGTAATATTGCTTTTGCTTAAAATATACATACTTATGTAGCTGTATTTTAAAAGATTTATAGAATACTGTACATGACTCTAAAACTGCGCTGATTGTATACTTCTTAAGGACATAAAAACCTTTTACTTCCCACTTTTGTAGCATTATTTGTTAAAATATGTAGGAAATTAACCTAATAATGAGGTGATAAGACATAGTGCCATCATAATCACATATTAAGCACTACATGCAGAAAATTTACTGATAATGAGGTGATAAGACACAAAGACTTGCGTCATGACACATTATTCATAGATAATTATCCTCTGGTGATTAACAAAAATTCATTGGTGGTAATTTTACTATTCAGATATTCGCAGCATTTAGGTATGGTTATATCATATTGTTCTTTGAGCTGCTCTAGATATGAATTAAATATGCTCTCATGTCAGCATCCAATGCTACATCGCGAAATTTTTAAATCTGTCGGACCCGCGTACGTTCTATACATTACGTATTATTAACTAGGTTAAATATGTAGAAAATCAAGCTAATAAAATCAGACACTACGTAATATTGCTTTTGGTTAAAATATACTTATGTAGCTGTATATTAAAAGATTTATAGAATACTGTACATGACTCTAAAACTGCACTGATTTTATACTTCTTAAGGACATAAAACTTTTTTTTTTTTTTTTTATTAAGCACGACATGCAGAAAATTTACTGATATTTCTGCAAAATTCATTTATGGCGATTTTACCATTCAGATATTCGCAACATTTAGCTAGTGTTATATCATATTGTTCTTCGAGCTGCTGTAGATATAAATTAAATATGCTCTCATCTCAGCAACCCGTGCTACATTTGCAAAATTTTTAAATTTCTCAGGTCCTCGTACGTTCTATACATCACATATTATTAACTAGTATTTAACAAACGCATGAAGTAAAATACAAAATATGTTGTGATTTATATATAAGTTAAAATATGTAGAAAATCATCCTGCAGTCGATGACATTCCGGTGACACATGGGTCTTAACTGGATTCTTTCACTATTTAATATTATTTTTTAGTCAGGAAATTGATAATGACGTAATAAGATATTATTAAAATATGCAGGATGTTATGAGGTGATAAGACACAAAGACATGCGTCATGACACATTATTCATAGATAAGATAATTAACTTCCGGTGATTAATTAAAAGCTCATTAACGCTACCGCCAACACTTCTACTTTCGTGTTTAAATAGAGACCAAGATCGAGCCTCTATGTCCAGTATTAACTAAAATATGAGTGTTTTAAGATTTCATGTTTTACAATTTTCTAGGTTACGTTTTAACACACTCAAATTTGTCACATTTGTCTCGCCCCTGCGAGGCCGAATTTTCGATTTTCCCTATACAATTTGGTATCACGGGAAAGGGCAAAGCTCCCCCTTTCCATCGAGACACAGAACGAGCTTCTATTCCAAGTAATTGCTTAATTATGAATTTATATGTACGTAGATGTTTTTCACTTTCTAACAAAAAACCCAACATTCACACGCCCGTGCCGGGCCGAATTTCCGATTTGGCCCGCACACTCCACTATCACAACAAAATATTATCCTTTCCGATTAATTTGAGACATAGAACGCCTTTCAACTCCACTTATTTCCTGAGAAATTACCGTTTTGAAAGTCCATGTTTTTGCTTCCGCCATTTTAACTAACGCACATAACAATATACTAGGAATTCTGGGTAATTTGTAATTTACAGAGTGAGCAAAATAATGCTGATATAGGGTGAGCCAAATTCATCGAAAAACGCAATTAAATTTATTTGTCGTCCGATTGACCTGAAATTTGGTACTCGGGGATTATCGACCACGCTGATCACGAATATGATGTCAGAATCGCAAAATTCAAGATCGCGGCGCCAAAATGGCGGACGATGTTTGTCGATTTTGGCGTCACACCTCTCAAAATCGGTATGTGGGGGTTTTTGAGGTCGCCAAATACGAATCCGAAATCGAAATTGAAAAATTCAAAATGGCGGCGGAGCTGCTGGACACATTTTGCCATTTACGGTGCCATTCGTCTGAAAATAGGTATGTATATGTTATCGAGGTCACAGATCACGAATATGTTATCGCAACTCAAAAATTCAAAATGGCTGCCTCTCCATAGCCTAATATCCATTATTTACTATAATAACTTTCTTATTTCCCAACCGATTCGAATGAAACTCGGTATGTTGAAGTTACTGAAGTAGCTGATTGTGAATATGACGTCGAAATTGAAAAATTCAAAATGGCGGCCGAGTTGCAGGACCTATTTTACCATTTACGGTGCCATTCGTCTGAAAATAGGTATGTATATGTTATCGAGGTCACAGATCACGAATATGTTATCGTAACTCAAAAATTCAAAATGGCGGCGTCCCCGTAGCATAATATTCATCATTTACTGTAACTTCCTTATTTATCGTCCGATTCAAATGAAACTCGATATGTTGAAGTTACTGAAGTAGTTGATTGTGAATATGACGTCGACATTGAAAATTTCAAAATGGCGGCGTCCCCATAGCCTAATATCCGCTATTTACTGTAACTTTCTTATTTGCCGTCCGATTCAGCTGAAACTCGGAATGTGAAGGTTGCTGAAGTACCTAATCGAATATGAAAGTGAAATACTGAAACTGAAAAATTGAAAAACTGAAAAACTAAAAATCTGAAAATCTGAAAAACTGAAATAATGAAAAACTGATAAACTTGAAGACTTGAAAACTTGAAATCTAGAAAACTTGCAAACTTGAAAAATTGAGAAATTGAAAACTTGAAATCTTGAAAATTTGGAAACTTAAAAACTTGAAGAGTTGAAAACTTGAAAACTTGAAATCTTGAAAACTTGCAAACTTGAAAAATTGAGAACTTGAAATCTTGGAAACTTGAAAACTTGAAATCTTGAAAACTTGAAAAATTGAAAACTAAAAAATCGAAAGGTGAAAAACTAGAAACTGAAAATCTGAAAACTGAAAAACCGAAAAACTGAAATAAAAGGCTGACAAATGAAAAACTGAACAATGAAAAACTGAAAAACTGAAAAACAAAAAACTGAAACACTGAAAACCTGAAAAACTTAACCTAAAAACTTCAAAACTTAAAAACTGCAAATCTTCAAAACCTAAAAACTTAAAAACCTAAAAACTTAAAAACTTAGAAACTTAAAAACTTAGAAAATTAAAAACTTCAAAACTTCGAAACTTTAAAACTGAAACTGAAAAACTGGAAAACTGGAAAATTGGGAAACTGAGAAACTGAAACACTGAAAGATTAAAATACTGAAAAACTGAAAAACTGAAATACTGAAAAACTGACAAACTGAAAAATGAAACTAAAAACGGAAAACCACAAAAACTGAAAACTGAAAAATTGAAAAACTAAAAACTGAAAATTGAAAACGAAATTAAAAAATTGAAAAAGTGAAAACTGAAAATTGAAAAATTGAAAAACTAAAAAACTAAAAACTGAAGACTGAAAAACTGAAAAAATTAAAAACTGAAAACTGAAAAACCGAAACACTGAATGATAAAAAACCGAAAAACTAAAAAACTGAAAATTATTAAAAAACTGAAAACTTAAAATTTAAAAAACCCAAAAAAAGTGAAAATTGAAAACTAAAAATCAAGCTTTCTACAATGATTCAAGCGTTACCTAATCGAGTGCGGAGCACTCGCATTGACAGCTTTAGCTGTCACCCCTCCGGAGGAGCTAGAATGGGCGATAGCCCATTCTAGTATGTAAATACATTCTAGCTTTTTTAGGGCGATGAAACTTTCACTTCCGTTTTGAAAGCAGTGACATGAAGCACACTTAAGGCATAACTGTAAGATAAGTTTCAAACATTAGGTACAAGAATAAATCACAAAAGCATGTAATATTATTCCAATTTAATAATATTCTATACATTGTCAAATACTCTGTCAGCCATAATATCCAAATAAAATAATATCTTGCTGTCATATGCAATATTATCCAAATGATTTGTGTAAATTCACTTGTTCATTACCGATTACTGTCAGAGCACTGTCCTTCACATACACAAAGTTTTGTACATCGGATTCCCATTTTAACACATTTACAAGATGTGCATCGCTTGCAGCAAGTACAGGAGGTAAGTTGTACACAGTGTTTTGACACTTCTGAAATTGTTGTCCACATAGATCGGTATGATCCTCCTGAAGTTACTATCCATTCCCACTTGGTTGGCAAAGGTATTGTGTATTGTGAAACAAGGCTGTTGTTCCAAATTCTTGCTTGGAGAGTAGCTCGTTTGACGTGTTATTTTAAAACATCTGCTGTAGGAGGAATGTTTTCGATTGCTCTTTCTTGTAAATAACACTTATCTGCACTCATTCATGCTCTGAAGATCTGATGCTTGATCATAAAGTAGAGTAACAAATCGCTGCAACAGATCATGACATTCGTCATCAATATCAGAGGTGCCTGTACAAAGCTGTTGCCATACACAATCAATTTCACGAAATGACATCCAGACCTTCCAAGCTGTTCTTTTGCCAATGCCACAAAATGTGGAAACTGTATCGCAACCAGTTACAGAATGAAAAGCCAACAAATGTCTGCAAATTTCCGGTGAGAGTTTGACACAAATCTCATGAATTTCCTGTATTTGCCGCAACCATACTCAATCCATAGTTCATCAATATCTTGAATTTGTGGGAACACTGATATTGCAATAACCACTACATCTGAGTACACAGTTTGTATTAAGATGCGAGTATGTCCACTTTCTTCTGCATGCTTAACATGGAGAAGTAGGCAGCCATCTGCTGCTTCGTGGGAGGCGGGAGAAATGCTTGATACATCCATAGTTGTCGACGTGAGGACTCGGTCGTCATAAGTACAGACAACATGTTTTCCTGGATACTCGTCTTTTACCATTTTCTTAGCTAGCAATTGGAACAGCTGTCTTGTTTTCGTTGACACATCGAAATTGCTTAAATTTTATTTGAACTGCAGTTGAGTCTGAGACTTTTAATACTTATACCACTTCCTCTTCTTTCTCGGATATCTGCCTTCAAACTGTTACCAGCATATCTGTCGAATACATCTAGTCGTGAACTATTCTTCAGTTGATTAGTGAAATATGGTTTGAAAGCATGTTCATAATATCCGGAAAATGTTGTAGCAATACCAGGATTAAGCATGTGTATTACGGCTGCTCCATCAAATATTTTAGCTGTTACATTCGGCTGGCTGTGATTAATGCTAATATTAGATTTTGTTTCAATGTAGTCAATAATATCCGACTTGTTGGTTGGTTTTCAGAGTTTTCCATCATCTGAAATAGATGGTGGGTACATTTGGTTTTCATGCGAAAAGAAATCATCAATGTTGCCATCCCGTGATTTAGATGCGACATACAATCTGCAGAACACGTTGGAGTCTTCACGCAAGTTGGCAAAAAATCAAAATAAAAACCAAAATTTTAATAAAGTTACAGGTATTTTTGGTATTACAAACTTAAACAATAATGTCAAATATAACGTTGGAAAGCACTTTTTTTCTGATTAATAATCACTAATAATATAGGTTATATAAGGAAATGTAGAAGTGTGTCACAAAACTTTAGCGGCCATATTGATTACGTCATCAACACTGCTAGAGGGCCAGGAAAATTTGTGTCCCGGGCTTTTTAGACTCGTCTACCCATGTACTATTTGAATCCAAAGGGGCGCATTGGTTGCCAGATGTGAAGTTTTTTTCGGCTACCCGACCCCACTTCCTACTAAAGTTTTGAGAAAGGAACAGATTCTCTTATTCTTTAAAATATATTTATTCTTATTCATGTCATTTGCCAAGAACATTCTCTAACGGCCAGTTTCTCAAAAGTTAGTTAATGTAAATGACTCCTATCTGCAACTTATCCCAAGGTTTAATTCAAGTTAATGTTACAAGAGCTTTTCATTATTATTTTTTATTTTAATTTATGTAACTCAACTGAGCTATCAGCAGCCAACATTTCATGGGTGATCCAGTCAGGTAAAATAATTATGCATTAAAATAATTATTGTAAATAAGTTCTGGGACTCCGTATATAAGAGCTTACAGAATCTGTTTTTGTCTAACGAAGGTAGTAGAGAGAGATTCACAATATGGCAAGTAGAAATGAAGTCAAATCAATTTCCTGGTACTCATATAAAATAATTATTTCAGCAATGTTCAAAATTAATTATATTAAAAATAGTACTTATGTGAATCTTCATTTCTGTGTCAAGCAGCTAATTATATATTATAAAATTTTTATTCAAATGATTTTGTAGTAAAAAATTTACTAGTAGATAGTGATTTGAACTCCCAGTTTTCATCTGACTACATTAAGTAACTGAGTTTCAGATTTCCTTATAATATCCAGTGTATCTCTTTAATTCTTAGGGGTGGATCATGACCTCCTAGACTCTGTTCTACTACGACAATCACTTTTGATTACACGTTTTCAAAAAACGATAATTGAAAGATTATACGTTGGATAGCTAGAGCTTCAGATTTCACTTGAAGATACCAAGATACCCCTGAGTAACAGAAAAATAACAATGGAATTGCAAGCGTAGCACACGAACAAAATGAGCTTTGAATGTGAAAACTAGTTATAATGAATTGCATATTTATTTCAGTGGGTCACAGTATGTATAACAAAATGAATGCCCATGCCGTACTCAACATAAGCGAAAAATAATTCTACCTCAAATTCAATAATCGCGACTTTCCACTTTCACGGTGTAACAATTCCTGTATTACCAAAGTTTTGTTTAGACTTCGGTTTCCGCCCGCGAGGGATTTACCACTTTTATCCACTTTATAGAATACTAAAAGACGCAATAAAACAATATTCTGTTTTATGCAATTTGTGGAATACCACATTTCACTACACGTCATGCACATGTTTAACTTCTACTTAAACAGATATCGAACCTAAGCGACGGCGATAAATAACAATAATAATCTTTTCAATTGCCAGATTAAATCTGCCAATTTCCATATTTAATCTGTCAATTGCCACATTTAATATGTCAATTACCAGACTGAATGTGGCAATTGACAGGTTTAATCTGGCAATTGAAGGAATTATTGTTTTTACCCTGGTTTATATACGCCGTCGTATGAACTTAAGAAAAAAATTCATAACATATGAACATTATGAAATAAAATTTCACCTGGTTAATTTAAGCTTATTACCTAATACCGATTTTGAAGTCAGGTGAAAATTAGATCGATTTTGTTATTTGTTCATTTTTACACCGACCTTTTACATCGACGTTAAGTAATGAGGTTCTTCTTAAATTATTAGTAATTATGTTAATCGTGAATATGAGAAGAGAATGTTACAAAGTACCAAGTTAATGTAGCAATTGAATTAATTAGAGGTTGTAATTGGAGGGTAACATAATATGATATAAAACTAAAGGGACCTAAAATATAATTACCTTAAACATCCATTGTATGACCCTAAACAAAACCTCGGAAGGTTTATTTGCTTTGGCATTTAATGATCCATTAAGCAATCAAAAGTCATACGGAAGTTTTGTAATAAATATCGCTATTTGTTTATGCGTATATTTTACAAAATACGTTGAATGCTTAATTATTTTTATTGACTAGAAATTGTGTTAATTTTATATATTATACAGTACTATTCAAAAAAATTTGCGCAGCCAGTAGATGACCAAGAATTTTACTAGAAGACTCTCGGGATATACAGGGTGATTCGTGAGGAGAGGGTCGTACTTTACCAAAAGATAGAAAATATTGAGGTGATCTTAAATCCCCAAACAGTAATGGCTAAAGCGGCCCCGTTTTTGAAATACAGGGTGTTTTATATTTTTTGGAAGAATATTCTTTTCGCCATATATCTGTAATGCGTAAGTGGAATCCAATGAAATTTTGTATTGTGATTACAGTAGTCATTCACCATCTAATGCCTGGGATATTAGTAAAATATCAGGGCCGGACCCAGAATAAAAATATTTTTAAGTTATTCCTAGAAAATAACACTCTGTATACTGTTTATAAAATATTTGACATTAAAATATTAATTTACACCTAGAAAGATGCAACATCCCATAAAAAAATCTTTTGGCACCATTTCGTTGTTTAAATAAAAAAATTAAATTGTTGAGGGTTGAAAGTTTTTTTCTTTAAATGAGAAATTGAGAGAAAAAAGTCACTCTAGGGATTAACTAGGTATTATTTTTTTTGTTCCCTATCTGCACTACCTAAAGGTAGTGCAAATAGGGAGAATAAAAATTCATCGCATATAAATGGTGAAATAAAAAAATATATTGTAATGAATTTGTAATTAATAAACTTAACAAAATAATAAATAATAAAAATTAACAATTTAACTAGAACATAAGAAATCAGTCAAACTTACTAAATCCAATTAAATTATTTTGAATCACAGTCTATTTTCAAAGTGACCACCGCCAAATTCAATATATTTTCTTGATCGATTTGTCATTTCATAAAATTACATACATTATTTAATAAATTTGGCAGGGTATGTTGTAAAAAATCTAAATAATTGTCACCATTTAAGCGACCTTCAAAAACATGAGGACCTATGAGATTATTATTGAACATCCCACACCACACATTTACAGAAAATCTGTGTTGGGAATTCTTTTGGATTATTGCACGGGGATTCTCGTGACTCCAAATATGAAAACTTCGAGTATTATTTATACCATTACGGGTAAATTGAGATTTATCGGTAAACTAAACTTAACATAGTTCGTCTATGGGATAAAACCCAGCGGCAAAAAGTTAACCGAAATACTTCATCACCTGGCACCAATCGTTGGACAATTTGGATATGATAAGGATGCATTTGTTCGTCTTTAATAGTTCTCCAAACTCTGGTTTGAGGAATATTTAATTGTTGACCAATTCTTCTTGTGCTGATTTTTGGGTTCTGGTCAACCATATTTAAAATCAATTCTTTTTCTTGCCAGGTCTGCCTAACAGGACGTTCTATTTTCATGATTGAGGGAACGGTTCCAGTTTCAGAAAGATGTCTAAACACTCTATAAAATGTTTTATAATCTGGTACACGTCGATTTTCAAACTGGCGTCTGTATTCCCTTTCAGCAGCATTGCTATTGCAATATCCATAGACAAAAACCATATTAATTAATACGCAATTATCTACTCGTGTATGTAAACGGCATGATTTAGAATTATTACAACACAATATTGTAACCAGTAAAAGCAGTGGTGACGTGACACTTCTTAATTACAATATGACTGATTTTTGACAGGTACCTACTTGATTATTAAAAAGTACGTAGCCATAACTTTTAAAACAAATGTAATGGCAAGACTAGAGGATTGTAACAATTAATTACTCTTGCAATGAATTAAATATTGTTGAAACCAGAGTTTGGAGAACTGCCTTTTGGTAGTACAGATAGGGAACAAAAAAAATAATATGTAGTTAATCCGTAGAGTGACTTTTTTCTCTTAATTTCCCATTTAAAGAAAAAAAAATGGAACCGTCAACAATTTAATTTTTTTATTTAAACAATGAAATGGTGCCAAAAGATTTTTTATGGGATGTTGTATCTTTCTAGGTGTAAATTAATATTTTAATGTCGATCATTTTATAAACAGTATACAGAGTGTTGCTTTCTAGGAATAACTTAAAAATATTTTTATTCTGTGTCCGGCCCTGATATTTTATTAATATCCCAGGCATTAGATGGTGAATGACTACTGTAATCAAAACACAAAATTTCATTGGATTCCGCTTACGCATTACAGATATATGGCGTAAAGAATATTCTTCCAAAAAATATAAAAGACCCTACCCTGTATTTTGAAAAAGGGGGCACTTTAGCCATTACTGTTTGGGGATTTAAGATCACCTCAATGTTTTCTATCTTTTGGTAAAGTACGACCCTCTCCTCACGAGTCACCCTGTATATGAAATAAAATGCCGGCTGAATCCTTGGAAAGATTTTTGCAAATATATTGAAAAATAGTGTCGTAAGAAACTATTAAATATACAACTTGAAATTTGAGACTGATCCTATTCAATTTGATAAAAAAATTACGAGTAATTGTTTGTGTTTTTTCATCTTTTTCTAAAAAATAATATTTTAACGCACTTTTTCGTAATTAGTACAAAATCAAAAGTTTACAAAAATATTCAGTGCAAAATTGAACGGTAATTCAATTTGGGCTTATACGTAAAGAAATGGTCTAGTTATGGCTTTTTGTTAAAAAATTGATAGAAATCGAAATTGCAAATGTATTTCTTTAAACAACGTTTTAACAGAAGAAAATAATTTAAACTTTGTTGTAGCTTTTGAAATAGTAAATAAAATGGCGCATATAATTTTCCTTAAAAATAATTTATAATCAAATAAAAGATATTCTTTTGAAAAATAATGTATTTGAATTTGTTATACACAATCAAATATAAGCAAGGAATACATTACAAGTGTCCATTATATAATAAAGTTTATTCAGTTACCCTTCAAATGGGACTAACCGCACTTATCTATTTTAATTATGGTGTGTTCTGTAGCCACTTGAATCTGATAAAAATTATAAGAGAAAACAAACAAAATTTCATAATTTCAGATTTTTTTTATGGCGGACAAATAAGTTAATGTGATCTCTTCAATTGAACTATAATAGCTAAACGACCACACAGAAATTTTATTTTTTAACATCTCGCTTTTTCGCTATACGTATTTGAAAAACTTTTCGAAAAAAAAAAATCTTTTGCAATAATCTTGAAAGATACGCGTTTTAGAGATGGACATTATTGAACTTTCATTGAATCTGATGTAAAATTATCTTGAATTTGTTTCTTGGTATGTCTATGTTACCTCGCTAATTGTTTCATGAAAGGCTAGTTTTTTGCCAGTAGAAAGTGACTAAAAAAAGTTTACTAAAATTTACCCCCGCGAACCCACATAAAAAACCCTCTGAAACGGAAAAATTTAGCTTTTTGCTAATATCTCGAAAAATAATAAAAAAAAAAACGGATAGTACCACATGAAAGAGGGGTGAATTTCAAATCAAAAACGTATATAAAATTTTTTTGTACGATTAAAAATTTTAGGCTCCAGATTTCTTTGTTTAACTAACGAGAATGGAAATTGAGCTTAACAAAGCTTAAATGAAACAAGCTATTGGATTATTATATTTTCAAATATAAAAATAAATGTATGTAGGAATAGTACATATGTGAAGTCGGAACATATAGAGATTGTCGATGAAATCGGTAAAGCTCTATCATTTCTACAATTTTTAAGATAAAAATCTGAAACTTTTACATATTACTCTTGAAGTAATGTATAAAAAGCTTCTATGAGTGAAAAAAAAATATCACACATTTATTTTTCTTCACTTCCAAAATTTCAAAATCTTGAGAAAGTAATCAAGTTTGATATGTATAACTAATTTTAATCACCTATTACTTTGGTTTAAATCGCGTTATTAGATTTCTATAGGTGCGATTTTTAAAGCTTGAAGTATGTACTTTAAGATGTTTCAAGGGTATTTACATTAAAAATTGAATTAACCTTCTTTATTTTACGAAAATAAAAGAAACATTTTTCTTTGCTCTAAAATTCATGAAACTAGGGGTAAAATAAACGTTGATAACTTTTATTACAAAAATTATTTGGCACATCTATCCATCGGATCTTTTTATACGTTACTTTAAGAGTAATAGGTGAAAGTTTCAGATTTTAATCTTAAAAATGGTAGAGCTTTTACCGAATTCATCGGAAATATCTTTATGTTCCGACTTCATATATGTGTTAGCAATACATCCCTTCACCCTTCAGGGGCCTCTGTCTTAGTGACATCACTTAACCATTGGACGATCGTGCCTCTCCCGAACGAAACCAAGCCAGTGGCGCAAGCCAAGATGCGCGTTAAGCAGAATATAATATACTCTTGTCAATGAAGTACGCATGGCAATAAATTCGTACTAAATTATGGTTTTTAGTCTTATTTGGGGTAGAAACCCTACTAACGCTAGCATATGTACCATTCCTACATACATTCATTTTTATATTTGAAAATATGATAATCCAATAGCCACATGTTTCTCGTTTTACTTAAGCTTTGTTGAGCTCAATTTCATTAATTAGTTCAAAAGTTACAACAAATTTAATGTAGCGCGTCCGTGACCGCGCACGCTTCGCGAACCATACTTATGTGTCGCAACGTTCCATTCTCGTGCGTTAGTCAAAAAATCTGGACCCTACGTTTTTGACCGTACAAAAAAAATTTCATATAAGTTTTTGATGTGAAATTTCTTCCTCTTTCACGCGATGCTATCCGTTTGCTATCATTATTTTTCGAGATATTAGCAAACAATTTTTCCGTTTCGGAGGGTTTTTTAGAAGGGTTCGCGGTGGTAAATTTTAGTAAACTTTTTGTGACATTTCCTACTAGCAAAAAAAAAAGACTTTTATGAAACAATTAGCGAGGTTACAATGAATTCTAACTTTTCATTAAAATTGGTCTCTGACAACTGGGCCAAATAAAGAACGGCATATTTTTCCACAGAATATAATATATTTTTAACCATTAAGTAAATTTTTATAGAAATTAAAGTGATTCAAATAATTTCTTTTTAATCACTAGGCAACGTCCATTAGTTGTATTAGTGACTGCAGGAAGCAGAGTACACCTCGAGATAAATATAAAACAAACTTAGTTATCACATATTAAATCAATAAGAGAGATTTCTTATAACGATATCTGTAAATGGTTTTTTATTGATAATATATTTATAAGAGTTCAGAGAGATGATAGCTTAATAATGATTTATTATTTGTTTGCTTATAATTGTATTGAAACATTCTTTATAGGATTTTGCAAACAGCAGAAAAATTAACTATCTATAAAAGAAAAACTTTGAGTAGAAATATTAATGAAATTTTTGCATTCTTTCGATAACCTGAATTCTGGTTATGCTAGCAAATTAAAATCCTAAAATGAATTTGTCTAATTTCTTATTTGACAATTCTCATTCTAACACTAGCATCCACACAGTCCCCTACGGCCATACTGAATCTTCATAATCGTAGGGGGTTATGTGGATACTAGTTTAATCTGCATGGCCGTAGGGGACTGTGTGGATGCTAGTGTTAGAATGAGAATTGTCAAATAAGAAATTAGACAAATTCATTTTAGGATTTTAATTTGCTAGCATAACCAGAATTCAGGTTATCGAAAGAATGCAAAGATTTCATTAATATTTCTACTCAAAGTTTTTCTTTTATAGATAGTTAATTTTTCTGCTGTTTGCAAAATCCTATAAAGAATGTTTCAATATGATAGCTTAAGTCTTCTTTGGATATGACAAGAATTATTAATGAATACTGGTTTCTCTAAATAGATTTCTTTAGCTACGATTCTAATAGAATGCTTTAACGTATGTGAGTAATCGTAATGTCGTAGTGCAGTATCCGGATGATCAGACGCATTTTCCGGATAACGGTACAACGCCTTCCACCCTCGACATAGTTGTCAACAAGGGTGTGAGGGACTCTACGCAGCCGGTAGCGTTGGAGGAGCTCGCATCCGACCACAATCCGATTCTGTTAGAATTGGATAATATGTCGAGAGAAGACATGATACGAAAGGTCACGTCTTATAGAGGCGCCGATTGGCATCTCTATAAGGCACACATCAACACAAACCTCACACTGACAAACGAAATCACCACAGCCGCCGAGCTGGAAAATGTGGTGGGCGAGTTCACAAGGGTACTGCAGGACGCCAAGCGGAGTGTTGCCACAACCATAACGATAAATCCATACAGAGACCGACTCGACGATGCGGTCATACAGGACATCAGGGAGAAGAACAGATTCAGACGGCTTTGGCAGCGAAATCGCGATGTCGGAGCTAAGGCCGAGATAATCAGGCTGCAACAGCGGATCAGGACTGCCATTAACACCGCGAAGAACCGGAAATGGCGGGATAGGCTGGAAGCGCTGAATCCTCAAGACAACTCGCTGTGGAAGCTGGCGAGGGCAATGAAAAATGCGCGGGAATCCATTCCCGCCTTGACAAATGCAAACGGACGAACAGCTCTGACAGACTCGCAGAAGGCGAACGACTTAGCGACGTTTTTTCAGACCGTACATAACGCTGACGTACCAAACAATATTGAGCAGGACCAGACGACAATTCTTAAAAGTCATGACCAAGCCCTCGGAAGTGGCCGGCATTATTCGGACACTACCCAACAACAAAGCTCCGGGTAAAGACGTTATCGAGTATAAACTTCTCAAGTATCTACCGAGGAGCGAGCATAGAGACGTCTGCATATACTCGTATTTCGATACGCAAATGCAGCAACGTCGGGCGCGGTTAGTACTTGGATGGGTAAGCCTCTCCAGGGAAACACAGCGTTCTCGCTCCGTCTTCTAACGGCTTGTATATCAGCGCATGCGTAGAAGGTATGTAACTTTAGGCGGGGGTTACATAGTGGATATACCATCCTTCGGAGGGGATGTAAAGCAGTCGGTCCCTTGTCTATTAAATGTTAGGCAAGTAAAAGATCCCTACTCTTCGATAGAGAAGAGGTTCGGCAAAATTTCCAGGTTGGGGGTAGCTCGTCTCCTGGCGTCGGTGATTGGCCTTGGTAGCGGAAATAGGCCGACGTTAAATAAGTGATTAAAAAAAAAAAGTATCTACCGAGGAAGGGCATTGTGCAGTTGACGTACATTGTCAACGCGATCCTGCGGCTGCAACACTGGCCCAGCCAGTGGAAGTGCGCCGTGGTCGTGCCAATTCTAAAACCGAACAAGAACGCGAAGTTTGTCGGCAGCTATCGGCCTATCTCGTTGCTGTCGGCGATCTCCAAGTTGGTAGAGAAGCTCGTCCTGGTCAGACTGAACGCTGCTCAGGACGAGCTTCACATCGACGATGAGTGCCAGTTCGGTTTCAGGAAGGGCAGGAGTACGTTGCACCAGGTCGTCAGGACCGTGAATGACGTCAAGGTATAATGCAACCTCGGAAAGAGCACCGCCATGGTGCTCCTCGATGTTGAGAAGGCGTTCGATACCGTCTGGATCCCGGGACTTGTACACAAACTGAACGGACTGGACTTTCCCATATACATAATCAAACTGATTCACTCTTTCCTGACGGACAGGTCGCTACAGGTCAGAGTGAACAATAAACTATCAACACGGCGGGACATTCGCGCGGGCGTACCTCAGGGGTCGTGCCTGTCACCAAAGTTGTACAACTTGTATGTATCCGACTTCCCGGAGTTTCCGAATACCAAGCTTGCCAAGTACGCCGACGACACGGCCATGTACGCGCATTCGCATAATGCACAAGCAGCAAACATGCTACTCAGGGCGCACATGGCCCGTGTCACGGCGTATTACGACAAGTGGAAGATTCGGGTCAACGTCGAGAAGTCGGAGGCCGTACTCTTCACGCGCCGGTTCGCAGAGAACCGCATTCTAACACCAATCTCGATCCGGGGTCAACAAATTCCAATAAAAAGGTGCGTGAAGTATCTGAGGGTTAACTTGGACAAACGACTGACATTTAACATACATGTGGACGAGACAATACGGAAGGTCTACTCAACGTCTAGGAGTCTGTATCCGCTCCTGGCGAGGGGTAGCGGACTAAACAGACAGAATAAAAAATTGTTGTACACGATGGTGGTCAGACCAGCCATCACATACGCAGCGCCGGTGTGGTGCAGCATCCCGGCCACGACAATGAAAAAACTCCAGGTCCTGGAACATAAATTTATGCGCCTCATTTCCGATTCGGGCAGGTACACCTCCCTCAGAGATTTATATGATCGTTGCAACGACATAGCACCACTAGCGGACTACGTCCGGGAAATCTCCCAAAAATTCTACTCCTTTCAATTGGGCGATAGTCCGCTAACACGCAACATAACCCAAATCAGAATGCATAATGCTCCCTTCCAGATCAAACACCCCCTACCATATCAGGCGTTGCCTATCTTCCGGCAGCCTTTATAGCCACACTTTTTCTAACTATAACTTTCTCTCATCATATACTTTGCCTTTCCCCACCTATCAATCCCTGCCCTTTTCTTTCACCTCTCTGTTTGTTATTTTGTTTTATAGTTTTGTCTTTTTTGTCCTTTTGTCCTATTTTGTTCTAAATTCATTTTAGACCGATAAAATTCCTAAAAAATTGTAACTGTTAAAAATCCTAACTTTTCGTGTTCCCCTACCTTCCTAACGGCGGGTAGACCGTTGGGACCCAAAATTGCTTCGAACGGGTTTTTTCGTTGAACTTTTTCCCGTACCAGCAATCAAAATTTAATCAGTGTTTTGTGCTCTAGTTTTTATTGTTAATGTTAAGTATTTTAAGCCTGCTACGCAGACATAGTGTAATTTTAATGTTAATTTTAAGCCGCCATTGGCGGCAGGAGTTTTAACTTGTTTGTTCATTTTAATAAGCCGAACTGGTCGTGATCCGCCCAACTCTACGCACACCACGGCGCTATGCGATGTGGTTGTCTGGTTGGCTCCGGATCACGATTCGGGGTGGCAATGTTGTATTTTCGAATTTTAATAAATTGTTTGAAGAAGAAGAAGAAGGTAGGTATACATATATTAATATATATTAAGAAAAGAATATGTACGCAAAATGTTCCAAAATGTTTATTTTTGAAAGTATTTTATAATAAATATGGTGCCATAATACGATAATTTTATTTTCAAAAATTCTTAAAAGAATGACCAGCTACATTTTAATGTTATTTCTTTTATAGCTCCTATAGATACTAAAAAACATTATTTATATTTTTAAAATGGCCCATTTTGTTACGAAAGTGACACTCTTCCTCTGCAAGTAATTTGTACAATCGATATTAGTTAATCCGCATTAACATTCTGAAAATGAAGGCCGTAAATCAAGGCATTATCGGCTTACACATATATTGACTTAGTAAAACACTATTTATTTACGGTAATTCGTACTCCAGAATTGTGTATACAGGCGGTATATCCGTCTTGTAAAATAAATCCAGGGAATCCTCTACTCTTTGTCCAGGGTATAACCTTAACGTAAAGCGTAAAGGTAAATATTTATGAGTTGATTCTATAGACTATGATATATGAAAAATGTTCCCTAAACCCGTATCAAAATTGCACCGCTCTCGAGAGTTGGAGGGCATTAAATTAAAGTAGACGAAAGTATTCCATAGTAAATATCTCTGTGCAGAATTCATTCGCCTAAAAATATGAAATCGGATAATCGTCTTTTAGATATGAACAAACGTTTTTGAATATTTCCCGACATTCATATTTAATTACCCATTGAAGGTAAATGTTTTTTTAACACTTGCGTATATTTTGTCAGTTTCACTCGGAATTCGGAAGTTCAAATTATTTATCAGTTTTTACTAGCATGCCATGGAAACAAAATTGTCAATATTAAAAAAAGGCCACGATAAATTATTTATTTAACAATATTCGAACAGGAATTCAAATTATCGTAAGTAGTCTCTCATTAAAATTTCAAAATTCGAATTTTGTCTCGAAATTCGGAAAAATAATATTCAGAACAACCTTTTCTAGTAAATTTTTTCGATATCTCCAACGCGACTCAAGATGCTGAGGCTGGGATCTGGCATTTGAGTTGAAACTAATCAATGCAGCGCCTGAAGTTCTACCTCTGTGCCAAAATCAAATCTCTACTTCTAAAAATAAATTAAATACACAAACATTCTTAGAGCTGTGTAATTGTCATACACAGCAAAAAAGATTTTTCAAAAAAAGCCTTGAAAAAGGAAACAGATTAGATTTTCGAAACGTCGGCGAAATATTTAATTTCAAGTTTTTATACTTATTTGTGTTGTTTATTTATAAAAACCAACCTTTAACTGATCCTTTGACGTAAACGTCACAGGCGTAGAGGTTTTTTACCAGTAACATACTGGTTAATTGTGATACATTTTGTAGATTCCCCTAGCACCGCTTAGAAAGAAAACATACATGTGGCAGGAAGTCCCAAAGAATTGAAGAAGGAAAAAAAAGAGAACTGGATGTATATAGCGATATCGATATCAGATTTTTTATATTATTTACGTTCACCCCAACAACACCCCCACCCCATCATTAAAGGGGTTGGGTGGGGGTGAAATAAGTAAAGCCAGCTAATAAAAGTCCAGAAACTTTATTTTTTGCGTATATGCTTGAAGCCAACGCCTCAAACTTGTTTATGACATCTGCCTCAAATATATTATTAAAATTCTATGATTAATTATTGTCACATTACTAGAGTGCAAATATAGGCACAATGTTTTCCTTTAAAGAGACTTACAACGGAAATTTTAATGTGAAAGTAGTGATATCGTGATTAATTAAAGTTTATTCTTTAATTTTGTACTTATTGCTCAATAAATCGAAAGTAGTTACAAATACTCATAGTCGAGTCGCTGTATCGTGTTTTTAAAAACCCAAAAATGTTCAATACTTTACCGATTTTTTTGAAACTTTGGAAATATTTTCTTGGGTCCATAAATCGAAAAGTTAAGAGTTTTTTTGTCTGTCAACGACGTTGTTAAATAAACAAATTAAATTAACAATTGAATAACTTCCTGAATAATTATTCAAAATGGCTGGAGTTTGTTTGGGGAGTTTTAGGGGTCGCTGATTACATATATAAATTTAAAAATTCATAAAAAGTATTTGTTTATTAACAAAAAATATATTAAGATACAAAAATCCGCGCGCATTTCCAAATAAACGATTATTTTTAAATTCCTATACGAAGTATAATATATTATGACTGGCATATATATATTATAGATACATCGTATGTAGGTATACACCAAAAATAGAATTCGTGTCGCATTTAAAAACAATTACACGTATTGGCTCCAAACAAAAAACAGTCGAAAGGTACGTTTATTGGATTTATTTCGCATTTTATTTCATTAAAAAATTCGAAACCGTTTTTTAGGTATTGAAAAAAAAAACAGCAATTTTCCGACCTCACGCCGGTGGGATGGGTGCTTGTGAGGGGTTACATTTGAAAATAATTATAGATATCGACTTCAAACAAAAAACAGTCGAAAGGTACGTTTATTAGATTAACTTTGCATTTTATTTCTTTCAAAAATTTTGAACCGTTTTCCAAAACTTGAAAAAAAACCGAGCGATTTTCCGATCACACGCTGGTGTGATAGGTATGTTTATTGGTTTATCTTTGCATTTTATTTCATTCAAAAATTCTAAACCGTTTTCCAGAAATTCAAAAAAAACGGAGCGATTTTCCGACCGTACGCTCGAGGAGTAGATGCTTATCATATTAGTAACGGCCTTTGAATACATTAACTGATTTGGAGTCCAAACCAATAACAATTGAAACGTACGTTAAGTATGGTCATATTTAACATTTTGTTATATTAAAAAATTCGGTTTCTCTGAGAGTTATCATTTTTTTAGAAAGAGAAATTCGATGCCAGATTCACCCCCTTTTTCCCGATCATGCATTATATGCACGCGGGTTCGGACAACGGATGAAGGGGACATCAACGAAGAATTATTTGAAGTTTCACAGAAATTTAAGAAATCGTTGTACGACGCTTCTATTACAAGATACGATAATTTTTTCAAATTTTTTTATTTATTCATTCTTCTTGCCATAAATCATACATCGACGCGTGCATTATCTGTACATTAACCGAGGCCAATCCTGATGATCATTTTGGTGAGGAACTATCCGTCGTTGGGGAGAAGGGTAAAAATGTTTTAAAAGAAGCTTCATTAAAGAGAAGAAAAGATAGATTCCATCCATTTTTTGCAATTAGCGGTTCTTTATTCGTTCACCCTTCCTGTCGAAGATTGTACATACATTCTTGGTACAGTAAAGTTTCTCATAAACAGAAAGGGAAGTTGGGTACAAAGAATTTGGCAACAGATCACTTGTCAAAAAAAAAATTACGTATGTCAAATGAACATCCCAATTTTGATTGGAAAAAAAATGTTTCATAAGCGCGAAGATTTGGAAGGAAAAAAAAAATAAAAAAAGAGGAAATAATAATATAATCATTGGACTCTTTGATATAAAATACGAAATAATGAATAACATATGCCCCATTTTGATTCGGCCATTTTTAATTTGAACTTTTTAATATCAAATTTGTAATCAGCGACCCCCAAAACCCCCCTAAAAAACATTTCAGCCATTTTGAATAATAATTCAGGAAGTTATTCAATTGTTGACTTAATTTGTTTATTTTCGACCGACAGAAAAAAAATCTCTTAACTTTTAGATTTATGGACCCAAGAAGATATTTACAAAGTTTGAAAAAAATCGGTAAAGTATTGAACATTTTTTGGGTTTTTTTAAAATTTCGATACAGCGACTCGCCTACCATAGGGATGTACAAGAAATGTTCGTATTTCATTTCTACATCACCTCGGCGAAAAATATACAAGTGCGTTCCATGTGAAAAAATCAGAAGTTCTAGACTGAAAAATCATTTTTGACCACCCTGTATATTTAAAAAATTTAAAACGATTTGATCACTTTAATTCGATGTTTCGTAACTAGTATTCACATATGTTTTTCTTCTAATCTTATAATTGTGATTGTTTCAATATGCAGATATGCAGATGGCATTATTTCAACAAAAAATTCATTACATCCAAGGGGTTGGGAGTGGTGGGACTTCAAAAAATGAATTGATATACATAGCATTCCATTTAAAAAAGGGACTTGATTCTGTAATATTGTCTTGGCTCATCCTGTATATTCGAAATTAATTTCCGGTTATAGACGTTGTTATCTAGTTTACTTGTTTTTTTTTCTAGCTATCATAGAACTCGAGCTATTGAAGTCCGTCGCACTATTGCCCCACCCTGTATATATTTTAATAAATCTAATAGAATAGAATTTAAGTTAGGAACAATATTAATTCTAACATAAATCACACTTTAGGTTTAGCCAACAAGGAGTCATGTGAAATAATAATTAATTACTAGATTAAGCGACTTACTGTAAGAAAAGTCGATCTTGATTATACAAGAGTTGTTCTTGATTCCAAACACTCTCCGACAACCTCTTATTATGCGATTTGACCAGGCCAAAGGCACGAAAATAAACTGTGTAACCGAGTGATACGTGCGCTGATAGAAGAGATCCTGCTGAGACTGGAGATTTTTTTTTGCAGGAGTCAGGCATTTCTTTAGCATTCGTCATTTCAAAAATTGCTAGCGATGATACCCCGTAAGCATAATTTTTTACAGGGGTTGAAAAACAGTTCCTTGCGATTATCTTGCAAAATATTGATTTTTATGTAAAAATGGTCGAGATGTAATTTGCAGCTTATAAAATTTTCTGCCAATAAGGTTTAATTATTTTTTTTTGTAGGGCTAACCCTTCTTGAGTAAAGCGGCTTACAAAGTTGCAGAATAGTACATACTTGAATAATAAAATGCATTCCTTGCCACACCACCACTGAGGCAGAGTACCGGACGTATTTGTTTAGTGTGGTATCCCCCATAAGCCTACTCTACATTTTCCTGTACTGTTTAATACTTCCACATCCACGTGATGGAGTGGAAGTATAGTAATCGTAAAAAAAAATTCAAAAATTGTTCTTCCTGAAGTGGTCTGTCTGCCTGTAAGTCTTTTGTGCGGACGTTTTTTCTGGAACGGTTTAAGATATTGACTTGAAATTCTATACACGTATTTAGGTATTATAACGAGATCTGGAATGTATTGTTTTTATAACTTATCTGGTGAAGGGTTGTGGGGTAAATAGGAGAAAATAAGTAAAGCAGGTAATAGTACAAACATTTAGGATTTGGTGTATATATGAGAAGTGAAGGCCTCAGATTTTATATTGTTTCCATCTCCTCCCACGACCAATAAGGCTCCATTTTATTATAGGGGTTGAAAAAATAAAATTGAGATATATACTTAAAATTTGTTATACGTATACATTATAACAATACCTGGAACTGGATTATATTCTGAGATGATTTCGTTGAAGGGTTGGAGGTTATATAAGGGTAAATAGGGGAAAATAAATAATGCAAGCTGATAAGAGTACAGAGACTTGGAATTTGGTGTATATACTAGAAGCCTAGTCCTCTGATTTTTATAATATTTTTCAACTCCCCCACTACCCCACTACATTATTAAAGGGGTTGATAAACTAAAATTGACATTGTCTCTCGAAATTTGGTACATGTATATGATTAACGACCTGTGTCATTAGATTATATTTTGAGATGATTCCGATGAAGGGTTCGAGGTTAAGTAGGGGTAAATAAGGGGAAAATAAGTAAAGCAAGCTGGTAAGAGTACGGAAACTTGGGACATGGTGTATATACTAAAAGCCAAGGCCTCAGATTTTTTATAACATTTCTCAATTCCTCCATCACCGTCGTTCCAAAATTAAATTGAGATATTCGCTTGAAGTTTGGTGCTCCTATGTATTATAACGACATCTGGAACTAGATTATATTTTGACATGATTCCGTTGAAGGGGAGGGGGAGGAGTAAGTAGTGCTATATACAGTGAACTCTATACTACGTAGAGTTCACTGGCTAAATAGGGGAGAATGAGTAAGGCGTACAGAAATTTGAGATTTGGTGTATGGTGTATATACTGGAAGCCAAGGCCTCAGATTTCTTTATAATATTTTTCAACCCCCCCACCACATCTACTCTATTATTAAAGGTGTTGATAAAATAAAATTGAGATATGCACTTGAAATTTGGTAGACGTATGCATTGTAATGACATCTGATTAAAATGATTCCGTTGAAGGGCGTTGAAGGAAGCACTTTGATGAAAAAGTTGGAGGGGCATAAGTTGATTATTTTACCTAAAGAATATGCCTGAATATTTTGGAATCTTTCTGAAAAAAATAATCTAGTGAAATTCTTGGTCGAAATTATTTTTGTCTAAGAAATTGCAGAAAACCGGCAGGCGTGTTCTTTAAACAAAGATAAACAACTTTTGGCTTTTGACGTTTTTCTCTAAAACGCTTCTTTCACCCTAAACTAATTAATAAAATTCTATGAATTATTTTTTTTCATAGTTTCGATCTCGTTTGTAATGTAGCTCCTGCTGCTAATGGCAACGCACAGTAGTCTAAATTTGAAGAAATGTCGTTTTTCAGATGTCTGAAGAAAACATAATTGACATTGTAGTTAAAGACAACATTCGTTTCTTCTTTAAACATGCCTATATTTTAATATAGACAACATTCGTTTCTTCCTTAAATATCCCAACTTTTTCTTCAAAGTGCTTCTTTTATCCGTAAAAGAATTACAAAAAAAAAGTTGTTTGTTATTTTTTCCTGGAGAAGGAAGCACAAGAGACAACACATACTTATTTTTCTCCAAAAATGAGCCTGAATATTTTCAGAATTTTTATGGGACATTTAAAACAGATCTTCGCAGATGTTCACAATTTCAATCGCTTCTAGATAAAGAAGTCGAATTCGGTCGGACTGATGGTCAAAGAGAATTTTAATCAGGGAGCCCAGGAGAACATTTTCCCCAAGTTTCAGAACAATCGACTGAAACCCATTTTTACTCTAAAAAACTGCGGGGTTCTTTGTCACAAACGATAACATTGTGGGCCAAGCTTTGGCGACTTTCATTCATCTCGCAGTTAGACAAGGACAAGGCCGTCACTCGTTAATATAAACTAAGACTAGGCGCGCACGGGTGACTTTTGTGACGCAACTGTTTTGTCACCTACCTCGGAGTCCATAGAGCCTTATGGAGATGCGCTCACGAGCGACGTGACTGTCACGTCGCTTCGTGAGCGCATCTCCATAAGACTCGATAGACTTCGAGGTAGGTGACAAAACAGTTGCGTGACAAAAGTCACCCGTGCGCGCCTACATAACATTATTATATTCCTCGCAAATACAAAACGAAGAGTATATTGCATTCGATCGGCACATTTCTAACACCGGTAATATTGCTTGTGGAGAAAAAAAATTCATATCACTGCGTTGGTGATCGAATTTTAAACAACTTTCAAAATGTCCGTCCGTCCGTCTGTCTGTTTGTCTGTCTGTCTGTCTGTCTGTCTGTCCGACCGTTACGTGTCTTGTAAGCACGATAACTTAAGAACGGAAAGTTCGATTATATAGAAATTTGGACAATAAGTTAGTGTTAGCCAGAGGAAGAACCCTATTGGTTTTTAACAAAATCGATAAATGGATAAAAAATTCTTAATTACGTAAATTTTAAAGAATTTTTTTCTGTGTTTTGTAATTATACAAAAAATGTCTAAAACTAGTATTATTGGCAAAATAACTGCAAAGAGTATCCTACAGAATGTGCAAAAATTATATAAAAAGTGCAGTAAATCGGGGAAGAGTATAATGGTTAGCTTGTTTTTTATTTACGATAGAAATACGGAGGGAGAGTATTCTATAGAATGTACAACAATTATATTATTATACAGGGTGTAATTAGTTTCATGTCATTAAAAAAAACTTTTGGTAGGGAACGACAAGACAAACCTTATATAACATGGGGTCTAAAGCTCATAGTTTTGGAGAAAAAAAAAATAAACAAAAATTTCCAAAATACTTAATAACCTAGTTTGAGAACTGCTGGCATATTGGGTAGGTTTTATTGCCTCGCGTCTTGTCGCACGAGATACTCTGACATTCCTGCAAATAAGTATGCCGACAAAGCAGTTAAAAGCGACCGACAGAGGACATCGTCATGTTTTTCGCTTCTTCGCGGCCAATTATCCTATTAGGCGTGCTATCTCTCCCTTGTAATATTCTCAAGTAATAATTTCAATTTTGTGCCTACTTGGTAAAGAACGCACGCATGACGCGACGTACCCGTTCCGTGGTTTTGTCTGTTTTCTTTTTGAATTTTGTGCCACTTATGTTAAGATTTATGTCATTGACTTATCGTTCAAATCGTTAGTGCTTGTTTACGTAAGACACTACTTCTCGTTGGTGCTTTTTGTGTTAGTGTTTGGATTTTGGACCAAGTTTTTCTTTTTGTTTTCTTTATTGATAACGTTAATTCACAGTTTAGTGTGGTGTTTTAAAACGCAGATTTTGGACATTATGGGAGATTGCACTTATCCAGAGCTCGCGGATATGGACTTGGTACATGGAGAAAGTGGTGGAAATGCAGCTGGTGCGGAAGAGCTTTAGAACAATTGCAACAACGTATTTCAATGTGTATAGAAACCATAAAAAGTGATCCCAATTTGCCAAATGTGTTGAACGGAGTAAGCATGTTATTAGTTCGACGTACCGATATGTGTATACGTGGATATGGAGGTCATTTCGAACAGTTTTTGTAAAAAATTCAAAAGAATTGTTCAGTTATTGGGTGTTACCTATTGGACATTAAAGGTATGATTATTATTATTAGTATTCGTTGTCTTGTTTTTATCTGTTTATTATATTGTTTACATTGATTTTCAAAGAGACCAAAGATTTGATTTTTAGTTTTCGATACCTGATTGGAAAAAGTATGCGCTCAATTCGTTAAAAAAATCAGATTTTTTCCTAACTTAAAATATACAACTATTTTCTGTTATCGTATCTCGGACGTCTAACTGTTCGTTTTCCAATTTCTTAAAACAATTACTAATTTTTTAAGCTTTTAACACAATGTTACAAATGTTAATAAACCACTTTTAAATTTTATAAATTCTTATAAATGACAATAAAAGCTACAATAACTTTGTTCCAAATTAAAAAACACATGTAAACAAATCCTATTTAAACCCCTGCGGCCATGCTATGCTTGCGTTGTGCCGAAAGAGAAGGAATTATTTAAATGTTCACAATTAGTGGTATAAAAAGTTCAATAAAAATAATCCCATCAAAGTGCCGCACATATACCGACGGGAACACAAGTCGAGTGTTACAATTTTTTATTATTTCTAATATTCGGAACTATAACATCCATTGACCCTGAAAAACAGTGGTTCTCAAATCTTTCCTAACATAACATTAAAAATGTAAACCAGGTCAGTTTTTTTCAAAGTGCCCCTAGAGAAAAAGGTCATATAGGTTTTCTGTTTGTCTAGTCGGTCACTATTAGCAGTTTTTTTTAATGACATGAACCTAATTACACCCTGTATAAAGTGCAATAAGTCGATGAAGAGTATAATGGTTGTATAATGGCTTGTTATATAGTAAATTTTATAAACAATAAGTTAGTAAAACCTGTTTTTCGCCCTCTTTCAACCTTTAATCAATGAAGACTTTTACGAGATTGTTTCAAATATCAATATCTCCCTGCATACGAAAATTCAGAGATATGGAAATCTTTCCGCAAATTTTTCATTTTTTGGTCTAATTTGACTAGAGTAATATTACTAACATTTATATATCATAATGTATGCTTTACTTCTGCCATGAGTGAGGAATCTATTTTGTTTGATCTATTATTCTGTTATGATATGAAGAAAAATAAAGAATTTTTTTGTCTGATCCTGCTGTAGACAAAATATATCATTAATTGTTTTGAAACCGTCTTATAACGTCGTATGAACTAATATAATACACAAACATGTCATTCAGCCATATTTGCAATATTAGACAATAACCTTCCTGTTATTGAAAAATTTGAATAATGTTCGTTGTTCTTGATGAATTGACACTGATGGCAATTGTATATTTTAAATTATCTGTTAATTATATTATGAGATTATATTAATACATACTACATTTGCTGACTATGATCATCAATCATGAATAATACTTCCTTGTTTTACAATGTTTAAAGCAACTTCCTTGTTTTATGATTGTGGTTTATATTCTCGTTCAATATTTAGCAAATTCACTAATTCATATTCATAATTATTTTATAATTTTGTTCTATTATTTAAACTTAGTTATACCTAATGTCAGTTATGTTCAGCCCAATTTTCAAATAATTCTACTATACAGTTTAAAAAAACCGCTGCCCGTGGAACCACTATTTCCACATCCAAGGAAAATTATTATTGTATAAAACTATTGATGGTGCTATTACTTTTAATTAGTCGATCAGTAGATTGGGCGAAACGGTCAGGTTTTGAAATGAAACTGTGGCAGTCAATAGTTTACAAAATGCAAAAACTGGAAATTGTTCAGAACAGTGAAATTTAATATTTGTCTTTCAAATTACAAAAGAAATCGTGCAAATGTTGGTAATTTTGTTACAAAATACAATATTAACTTTATAAAAATATATATAACTTACTCTTAGTTAATGTTTATCTATATTATACATTTATTAAATTAAAGATCCTTTGTAAGAGTTATTTTTTTATTTGAATACCATTGCCATCTGAAATTCTAACTCAGGAGAGAGAACTGCTCAAACATACCTATTTTGTGAGAGCCTTGATATTTTTTTGGTGGGATTTTCAATTCTTTTCTAGTTAGCTCAAAGTTGTGTCATAGATCTTAAACACTATTCAGTTAAGTTTCATAGAAAAATGTTTTGCAAATCAAATTAATGCCTTTTTAATTTAATTAAGGTTATAGCGTCGTCAACAGATTATTTTGATTCAATGAAAATTAACGAGTCTCATAAACAGAGTTTCCTTTATACCGTCACTGCTAATATATTAAAAAAAAGAACATTATATCTGTTTTACGTGACAAAGTTGCAATGTAGTTTTACCACAATCCACCTGCAACCTCCATAGTGTTTATTTCTGATACATCAGAAATTTGCATTTTGATTTGTTCTGTGACAAACTATCTTTCTTTTACCAAACTAATTTGTTTTATAACCTTAAGTGAAAAAACAGATACATGTTTATTTTAAATCATAATTTTATTTTGTCAACTCATTTAACAATGGAGTGGGGATGTTGGTGTTGGATATAGACCTTGGCTTGGTATATACAATGATTTCCAAGTTTCTGCACTTCCAGTAGCTTGCTTTACTTATTTATCCCTATTTACCCCCCAACCCTTCGACGAAATATACTCAAAATATAATCTTGTACCAGATCTAGTTGTAAGTGTGCCAAATTTCAAGTCAAAATTAATTCTATTTTGCTAACTCATTTAATAATCGAGTGGGGGAGGTGGTTTGGGTGTTTATATACTAAATCCCAAGTTTTTGGACTCCCATTTGCTTGCTTTACTTGTTATACACTTCGCAAATATAAAACGAAGAGGCACAATTCTAAATCCGGTAATATTACTCGTTTTACCTTATTTACCCCTGTCTACCCCCAATTCCTGGACGGAATCAGCTTAAAATATAATCTAGTTTCAGCTGCCGTTTTAATACGTACGTATACCAAATTTCAAGTCAATGTCTTAAACCATTCTACCATTGCACAAAAAAGAGTTATAGACAGAGAGACCGATGCGACAGACCGCATTCTTTCCCTTCAAATTTAAAATATCATCATTCATGACATTTTAAATCTATTTCACTAAAAAACAATTTTAATTTTTTTTTACTATTGCCATACTTCCGCTCCACTACGTAAATGTGAAAGTAGGCTTCCGACTAGTCAACACCTCCCAAACCCCTCCAAACTCCGTGAGAGCTCGGTAACAACCCAACCGTTCTCTCTCTCTCACGACAGACTAAAGACGTTCCCGGGAGCTGACATGCCAGCGAAGAAAGAAGACCAAGGCAGAAGAGCGCCAGAAGAAACGACCCAGCTAGCAGGGTCTAACAGCCAGGACCAGGGGAGGTCTTTTAACATCGCCTACACCGTCCGCATTTGCGAGGGACGAGCAGAAAAGCAGGCCCACTCCTTACGAGGCCGGTCCAGGTCTACAGCGATGATTGGGGCAAAGAGCTCAAGCTCGACTCCTAATTATCCGAGACCGTCATCTTGTCAGTGACAACAACATAGGTTTAGTTTATTGTTAGAACAGTAGAGCTTTTTTACAATTAGTGGCAGGAATTGCTTAAGAGTGCACTAACTCCATTAACTCAGTGTTACCGACTACTTATTTACGTTCTATACTGGTTGCAATGCATCTTTTGGTCTCATATTTGCTCCTTTAGAGGTAAGTTTACTATTTTATTTATTGATTTCTCGTCACTTAAAAAAAATAATACTAATTTGTTTATTATTAAACTATTGGAGCTTAGCTTAGATATCTTTTTGTTTTTATTATTTTCATTAATATGTTTTTGTATATGTTTCTTTCTCTTTTCTCATTTTGTCACCGTTCTTTTCTTTATTGTTTTTTTTTCAGGAAATAAACGAGGACACTATTTTGACTGTCTAGTCTTACTCACATACAAAAAATATCTCGGAATGATTCGGGTTGCATTAGGGAAAAGAAGAGGATAACTTAAAGCTATATTACAAATAATTTATTATATAATTTGTGCTATATTACAATTTTATTCCTATATTTGTAATATGTTCACGTAGCAATTTATATAATTGTAGGTTCCTAGAGCTTAAGAGTTGAGATAAATTAAATAGCTATTAAAGCTTCTCACTCCATTTTAAAGCTTTAGGAAAATAGGCACAAAAGTGTGGCAATGAGAAGTAATGCGAATTATAAAAAAAAGACAATGTTGATGATGTACTTTGATTATATAATTGAAACATTAATTCTTGGTGTACTATGTAAAGTACACATATGATCTGATTTTAATTGAAGCCTTTACGCAGCTGCCCCAAATATTTGATCACAAACAACAAAGTTATGATCGAATTTGTTACTCATTGAAGTAATTCATAAACACTGTAGTTCTGTTCGTTAAAGATTGTTCTGCGGAATTTATAACATATGTTTTATACGAAGAACATAATGTCGAATTCAATTCTTTTCAAAATTTGTGAGAAAATGTAATAAATTAGTTTAAAAAATATTATCACGTACTGCATTTTGCGATTTTGCGTTTTACGAAAACATAAAGTAGTTGTTAATTTTTGAAACTACGTCAGATGTACTGCTTGTGCACACGACAAGAGCCCTATAAGGGTCTATTTAATTTGAGTAAAATGAAAATAAAATAAATGTCGGAAAAAATATCTAAACAGTTTTAACAATTATTGTAACAGAAGAAGAACGATGAAGGAGAAAAAGAAGAAAAAAAATTATATAAAAAAATATTTTTAAGAAAAAGCTTTTATTTTAAAAAACTACTAAAAAGTAAAAATTTTTTTTTAAAATTCATGCACCTGGAAACCAAAAGCTTTGGAGGCGATCATATAGCACTATTGCATAGTTACTTTGCTCAATTGACCGCTCTTAAAACTTTTGGTTTCCAGGTGTATGAATTTAAAAAAATTATTTTTTACTTTTACTGTTTAACTTGAAGCCATTCTAAGTGCACCTGAAATGGTTATCGGACATGCAATAACTTTAGCAGTATTTAAACATTCGTTGTGCAACTAAAAAAAAATGTTTCCATTTGTTGCACTTTTAATCGATCACAATGTATATCCTGGGTGTAGAATCAGGTCATGCCTATCATAATTTCAACTCCGCAGGATACGAAGAAGTAGTTCTAATTCGGCTTGCCAGATTTGACTTAAACAAACTAACACACTAACATTGCAAGTTAAATTAAAGGTCTGAAAAAGCAGAAAATATTACCGCTTACTTGTTAACATTTCCAATGTTAAAATGCGGTGGGACACCCCCCGCATCCCCCGGCTCTGATAGTTATTAACAATTAGATAGCAAAATAAAAATCAACCTAACTAACCCAACCACCTAACCATCCCATGAAAGATTGACATTATAGGAAAAAGAAGGAAAACATTATTTCTGCCGTCAAATCAAACCTGATGAAAAAATTCATTAATCGTTGCAAAATAAAAATAGAAATTCGGCGTGCCCAGGAGTTGACAAACAGCGCTATAGCACGGAAGAAATAGTTGAACGGACAAAACGGTACGGAGAATTTTGCAGCAAATTTTGTAGCATCGAGCAGGCATTGTTGGACCGAGAGTTAACGACGAGTTACGAACATAGTGATTTTAATGATTTCAAGTTAATTCTGTGTTATTCTGCGACGCTAATACTGCCTGGGGCGCTAATAATTATTAACAATTAGATATCAAAATAAAAACCTACTAACCTAATCTAAAGAAATCACACGAAAGAAGGAATTTATTTTAAGCAGAATAAAAACCTACTAACCTAGCCTAAAGAAATCATAGTAAAGAATTTGTAAAAAAATATATTAATCGTCACATTAAAGGAAAAAAAATTGAACCTGGAACCTCTCGCACCGTAAGTGAAATTTTTCTATTTCAAAATCTTTTTTTATTACTTTTTCAACAAATTTCAGGCTAACAAAATTCCTTCTAAAATATATACAATGTAAAATATAAAACACACAACCAAATATAAAATATAAATCACATTACATAAAATTATTAAAAAATGTCGGGCTGTTTAGATTACCGGAGTAAAAACAAGCAGCCCGACATGCCGTTGGTATGACAAGGAACTAACTCCCATCCGCTTGTTACAGACACCACACGTCAATCAGACACTTATTGTGATCTATGCCTATTTTTTGTTCGGAACGCTTTTCCGGAGAAAATTAAAATTCCACACTTAAGCAGATATAGGTACCTGAATTTTGATAGGAACTAATGGTTAGTCACGTGTTGGAACTCAGGAAAATTCTACTAAAAAACCGATTCCAAAGACTCGTAAGTGAGAACATTACCTATGCGCCTACCGCACGGTTGATGAATCTTTCAGTAAGTCAGTTCAAAAAAAAACTTTTGAGAATTTTAACAGAAAATTGCTTATATAATATACAGGAATTTTACCAGTTAATTGCTCAAAATGGGAACATTTTCTAGCTAGTAATTTAATGTAAGTTTGTCACTATCTGTACTGTCTGTCCTAGTCCTACATTAGGGCAATGAATACATCGTGAGACAAATGATATTACGCTTCTTTATTCGTCCGCCGCAGAAGCACTAATGCGTCCCGGCTCGATGCTACAAGATTTGCTTTCTCCGTACCGCCTTTTGTTGAACAGGTGGTACAATATCGATCGGCGCTGACCGACTACTCGTCATCGCTCCCCACATAGTAACAGGCTCTAGCTCAGTATTACATCATCTGACCTTGATACTTTCATGTCGACGGCCTTGGAAAAAACTCGTAACTTTTGTCTTATACGCTATACGAAAACATTAACATTTCTAATGTTAAAACTGCGAAGAGTATCCTATGGCATGTGCAACATCTATATAACAGTATAGTAAATCAGCTGGTTTAATATTTATTTTCATTTTTTTCTCAATAAAGTCAGCGTACAACATTAAATAAATAATTCAAAATTTTGATTTTGTTGTTTAAAGATTACAGTTAGACATTTAACGAAAAGTTTTGTGTTCTTGAGAGATTGGCGAAAAGTACATGAAACATAATATCATGCATCAGTTCAGGATATTGATTCCGACTTAAACAAACCACTTTCATCCAAAACTCGGAATATTTTTTAAATTCTGCTGCATATTCAAAAAATACAAATACAGTGACATTCCCCATCTCAAGTAGTATTCTAATAATTACTAGGTTTTTAGAATTTTTAAAAAGTGTTTGGATACTGTTTTGGATTGTTAATACCGAAAAATTTACCTACAGCTACGTGAGCATCATTTATCTCTGTTACGTTCCATAATTTGATTTGTGTTCGAAGGATAGCTTTGAAAAATGTGTTTTTCAACAATATCCCTTTGTGAATTTAAACGAGAAAAGAAAATAAAATGTCACGCTGTGGAATAGACGCAAAATACGTAAAAGTATTCTAATATATGTCTGTATCAGTATTTCATATATTAACTTTTAGAAAATAAAATGACGATAATTTGTTTCTTTGCTCCCCAGTTATTGTGGTTACTTTACAAAGTCAACAGTTGAAATATATTTTATATAGGTATGATTTTTCAATACTGTACCTTAACCAATTTATTAATCTATCTATTCAATTTATTGTAGATACACCTTGTTTTTAACCGCCTTAAAAGGAGGCGGTTTTAGTTCGATGTGTGTGTTGAGCAAGAATTTAAAACAAGTTTTTTTTCATCGCAAATTTGGCCAATGCAAGAATGACAATAAAAATAGAAACAAAAAATATTTACAAACTATATATAGGGTATTATTACTAGACAGTGGTACAGTGGTACTGTTTTAGTTTTTCTTCAAGCTACGATCAGTATACAATGGGAGGAACTCTAAAAAATTACTCAAAATTCAAACTGTGTCCGAGTTGCATTGATATTAGTAATTAGGTGTTTTTGAATTGCTTGAATATCATAAATTAAAATTAAAGAACTCAATATGGCTGCCATAATTGCAAAATTTTAGCACATTTATATGAAATTCGGTACATGAAGATTTCAGGATTCTCTGATAACGAGTCTGAGCTTAAGAATTCAAAATGACGGCTATTTTGCAATATTCTGTGGAAGATAAATGAAGATCACTAAAAAGAGTGAAAATAAAATTTTGGAAAAAGTCCAAAATTCGCCACCAGAAAAGTCACTGAAAATTATGTAATAAAACTTGAGCGGCGCAGAATGGATTATTTTCGTGAATAGCTGCCCAAATTGCAGAATATTCACAAAGTTTTCTAAAATTAATAGGTTTTGGAAGTAGCTGACTGCGAATCCGATGTTAGAACTTTAAGAAATATATAAAATCTGAGGTCTTGTCTTCTAGTATATACACCAAATCCCAAATTTCTGTACTCTCACCAGCTTGTATTACTTATATTTTCCCTTATTTACAGCTATTTAACCCCCAACCCTTCACTGGAATCGTGTACCAAATTTCATCTTAAACTGTCCCCGAGAAAATGTGCGCTCAAAAAAAGTTACAGACCAACAGGCAGACGAGAAATTCTCGATGTCTCATGAAATTCTAACAAAAATAATTTTTGAAATTTCGTTTACCATTATTATATTTCCACTCTACTACGTGTATGTGGAAGTATAGTTCACTTCATATTTATAGTGCACATAAAAAACTCAAAGCTGCCGACCGAGCCAATATAAGGGGACACTGGGGCATGCTTTATTTTTAGACTATATTAAATAATCAATATAATGTATTACTTAATAGACAATACATCATTATTCTTATGTAAAATATGTTCTGGCATGATTAAGATAAGAAATAAATTGAAACAGCCCTCAGGGAACAGATAAACAGAGCCGTACTTTGAATTTATCTGTCAATGTCGAAAAGAACGGACAATGTGTCCACGAATGCATACATATTCCTACCTTGACGCAAACAGAGTAAGATTTTCTAATTTACCAGAGACGTCATTAAGTCTCTACCGAAAAGACAATATTTATATCTCTAGCATTATTTTGTTCATTCTGATACACGCTTGTCAGCGGGCAATGACGCCGATTTCGATATTTTGGTGATCGGTTTTTATGGCCTTCTTTATGTGTACTAAACAAATGGAGACAAGTATAATAAGATAGTTATTTTTAGGGGGGTTTTGGGGGTCGATAATTACAGATATACATTTAAAAATTCATAAAAAATATTTGTTTATTAACAAAAAATGTATTAAGATACAAAAATCCGCGCGCATTTCCAAATAAACGATGATTTTTACGAAGTATAATATGTTATCATAGGCATATATTTATGTGAATCTTATAGATACATTGTATGTAGGTATACACCAAAAATTCCACATATATCACATATTCTGGAAAATATATGAAACAAATTTTCGTTGGAAAAGTGAACTTAAATAATTAAAGAACTCAACGTGATTTTGGACTATAACAACAACAAATGATAAAAATCTGCTAGAAACTAAGAGTACTCGAAGGTGCGTTCTTTAGAAATATTTTGTTTTTTGTTTCACTCAAAAAATCGAATCGAATCGCTGGTAGGATGGGTGCTTATGAGGGGGTCGCATTTGAAAACAATTACACGTATTGACTCCAAACAAAAACAGTCGAAAAGTACGTTTATTGGCTTCATTTTGCATTTTATTTCATCAAAAAATTCAAAACAGTTTTCTGGATATTGAAAGAAAACAGAACAATTTTCCGACCTCATGCCGGTGGGATAGGTGCTTGTGAGGGGTCACATTTGAAAACAATTGTAGATATCGACTTCAAAGAAAAAGCAGTTGAAAGATACGTTTATTACCTTCACTTTGCATTTTATTTCATTTAAAAATTCTGAACCGTTTTCCAGAAATTCGAAAAAAACGGAGCGATTTTCCGACCACACGCTGGTGTGATAGGTGCTTGTGAGGGGTCGCATTTGAAAACAATTATAGATATCGACTTCAAACAAAAACAGTCGAAAGGTACGTTTATTAGCTTAACTTTGAATTTTATTTCATTTAATAATTCTAAAGCGTTTTCCAGAAATTAAAAAAAAACGGAGCGATTTTCCGACCGTACGCTCGCGGAGTAGATGCTTCTTAGTAACGGCCTTTGAATACAATAACTGATTTGGACTCCAGGGTCATATTTAACATTTTATTATATTTAAAAAAATCGATTTCTCTAAGAGTTATCATTTTCTTAGAATGACAGATTTACAAAAATGTTTAAAATAATGGATGATATTTCGGCCATTTTGAATTCGCCATTTTCAAGTCTGACTTCTCCATGTCAAATTAATAATTTGCGACCTAAGAAGCTTTTCTGAAAATTTTCCGATACAATTATGAATATTCACAGAGAATGTTCCAAACAGTTAGTGTCACAACCGCCATTTTGTTTTTGTAATCAGCGACCTCTGAAACCCCTCCAAAAGAAGTTTGAACCATTTTCAGTTATTTTTCTGGCAGTTTTCGATTGTTAGTTAAAAATATACGAAATAATTAATAACATATGCGCCATTTTGATTCCGCCATTTTGAATTTGAACTCTTTAATATCAAATTCGTAACCAGTGACCCCGAAAACCCCTTAAAAAAAGTCGGCCATTATGAATAATTATTCAGGAAGTTATTCAATTGTTAACTTAATTTGTTTATTTAACAATGTCTGAGGTTCGACCGACAAAAAAAACTCTTAATTTTTCGATTTATGGACCCTAGAAGATATTTCCAATGTTTCAAAAAGATCGGTAAAGTATTAAACATTTTTTGGGTTTTTTAAAAATTTCGATACAGCGACTCGACGAATACTAAAAAGCTTTTTAAATTCGTGAAAGTGCAGTGCAATAAAAAGCACAGATAAGTCCTCTCAGAATTATTCAGAGAATACGAATGTATAATAGTATATTTTGTAACGAAAAAATATTTTTTTCGTTTAAGCACCCGTGCTAAATAAATTTGAATTACCCGCCGAAATAACTACAGGAAGTCAACAAGTGCGCAAACGCGGTAGAAGCATCATTTGAAATATCCCTGCTCTAGTTCACTTTTGATTTCAACCTAGGTGAGTGAAGACTGTTACTTGTTCTTTAACGAATTTTCACGTTTATTTCTTTAATTCTTTGATATTTTGAATATATTTGATTATTAAATGATGTCATATTATTGAGTTAACGTTGCTGTATAGTTATTTTTGGGAATTAAAGGATATTCCGTATAATAATTAATTTTTATTAACACACATGTTTGTGTGATGTCGGCGTCCATTTGGACACATGCTAATTCATTAATTATCACGGCAATTTTGTATTTTGTGGTCGCTTGAGACACAATACCGTGGTGTTTTGTCATTATTTAGATTATTTGTACGAGGATTAACTCGGAAATTAATCAAAGGATAAATTAGAATCTTTGTTTCTTAATCGTGTGTAGACAATCTTATCTCATTAAAAGTCGAAACCTAAAGTCATTTTGTCGCATTTAGTTAACCTCGTGTTAGTACAAGAGGTTAAGATATCATTTTTTATTAGTTTTTTTTTTTTGGGAGATTAAACCCATAATTTTGTTTGCTATATTTGTTACAGTATTAGTTTTTTTCAGATAGTAATTCAGATATTTTCTCT
The DNA here is from genome assembly GCA_963583905.1 of Stenurella melanura. Taxonomy (NCBI): domain Eukaryota; kingdom Metazoa; phylum Arthropoda; class Insecta; order Coleoptera; family Cerambycidae; genus Stenurella; species Stenurella melanura. The sequence goes on from OY757309.1 coordinate 205,773,502, forward strand.
CTAATTCTAACTAAATTTTGTTACCTTCATTCAAATTTTTGGTCATAACCAGTCAGCCATTTTGTAAACGGCTAAAATTTCATGAGAGTAGAGTTTTCTTATTTATTAATTTCATATATTATATTAATCAGTAGTAGAGTAAAGTAAAATTTTATCAAGACTCAGGTTTTTTATTAAATTGCTGATAGTTTGGTTTTGCAGTGACCTTCGTCACCATAGTTTTTTTGTAGTTTTCTTGTATCTCTTTTTTCTCACCATTTTAAAGTTTTTATATTATCAACTGGTTCTTTACATTCCCCATTTTCATGTAAAATCCTGGACCAAACCACCATTGAAGCAAGGCACAAGGCATAACTTGAATATTTGGAGTTATCCTAAAAGTATTGGATACTATTCCGACGCAGCGTCTCCTGGAAATCAGCGTTGTCAGGACCTGAATATTACGTCCTTCCCGGATACCCGTGGCCATCTTCAGGAACAGACCTCGTCGGGATTCCACGTCTCCGCTAAGCTAAGTAGCCAAATTTATGTGCAAAATTCAACTTTTGGTCAGAAGAAAATTTGTAAACCAGTTGATCGTTTCATGGTAATTTTTTTGTTAATATTCAAATTTAATTTTTTTTCTAAACTAAATTTTTGTTTAACTAATTAAATCAAATTTCACCATTAATATTTCTACTAAATTGTAAAGTGTTGTAAAATTTTCGCTCTTTTATACTTATGTTAATATATTATTTGTTTTATATTTGATTTTGATTGTTTTCTCCCCCTGATAAAATTTGCAAGAGTGTTATTTACTGAATACGCTGGCGTCCAAATTTGTATAGTTTATTAAAGTTTTGTTTGGTAAATTTGACAAGCAAATAATTGTTAAGAAACAAAAATATATAACTCTTCTCGCCACCTAGTGACCCTCGACCAACCCCTGAGCTAACTGGTTGCTACTCTTTCATAGCTTCCTCAGCACCCCGCTGAGAAGTTGTGGTTGCAATTTAATACACTGAACTGAACTTGTGGTAGGTACCTTGTGAAACATCTTGAAAATAATTGTTAATAAATTAAACACTGCTTTTAGATGAATCAATCAATATATTATAAATACTCTACATATGTTTCGGCTTATTAGGCCTTTATCAAGAGTATTACATAGTGAATACTGTATTCACACAGTATTCACTATGTAATACTCTTGATAAAGGCCTAATAAGCCGAAACATATGTAGAGTATTTATAATATATCGATTGATTCATCTAAAAGCAGTGTTTAATTTATTAACAATTAATAGTATATTTATTAATTAATAATTCCAATAGTTTTAATCTATTTTTAAAATGATTTCTAATTTGCACCAATGTATACCAAAAAGTAGTAATAGCTTGAAATTCTTTTGGAACGTATAAGCACAAACATAACGAGCACAATTTTGATTTATTTATTATTTATTTGTTTGTATCCAACTAGTTTCGCCATATTGAAATATCAAAAGATAATTCGGTAATGATGAAATTGAATACACATTTGTACTTCATCACTTCAAACATGACCTGTGTAAAAAATTATTACTGATTTTTTCGCATCTCCTGCCGCGGGATGTATGAGATGAACCCGCCCCGCCACCTCGATGCAAAATTTTGTGACACTGATGAATCCTCTCTCATCTCTTAAACGATATATGTGTTTTATGGACGGCTCTTTTTCTGCTATCGATGAGATTGCTGAAAAAGTAAAACAAAAATTGAAATATAAATAAATTTTGGATACGGTTTCCTCGAAAGGTGCATAGATAATGAGATATTTACTATTAGGTTTTTGTGCAAAAAACTATGTATGTTCAGCACTTTGGAAAAAATAGCGATTACTGATTAGCGCATTTTTTACATTGAGACATTTGTTTAAATTTTTAAAATTTGCCGCATTTCTTTCCCTCGTTTACGGTACTACATAACTAGAGAACACAAACAGTAATAATATACATGAATAACTTTGTATGAGTAAGTACTACCACAGACCTACAGAGAGCTACTTTTCATATAAGCAAATTTTGCCAGCTTCATGGCATTTTATCGGGGGTGATGTCAAAATGGGAGGAAGCGGGCAAATAAGAAGAGGCACCTTATTTTTCTTAATAACTAAGGCTTGTTTAACTTAAAAAAGTCAAAATTCCATGACGCGGGCAAAATTTGCTTATATGAAAAGTGGCTCTCTGTAAGTCTGTGGTGGTACTTACTCACTCATACAAAGTTTTTCATGTATCATAGGAAATCTGTATAGCCGGCTCTCCACCTAAATGTAAGGCCAGCAGTCTGGCGGGAGTGCGTAACTGCATTGATTATCAATGGTAACAGATTACTTTAAGCACCACACAAAGTACACACAAATACACACCGCGGTGCTTTGAGACAGAACTGCAAAAGAAGCCAAAGAAACGAAATTATTTTTAGGGGTTCCGGTTCGATTACGGTATTTAATGCAAGTCAAAATAAGGGTTCCGGTACGGTAACAGACTAGGAAAAAATAAGGGTTCGGGTCCAGTTCTTGAAAATTAGGGTCGGGCCCAGGTTCCTGCCCCGGGGCAGATGTTTTCAAATATTGCATTTTAAAAATTCTATTAACAATTATTTCTACTTACTAGAGTGCAAATATAGTATCAAGATGTTTTTCAAGGAACCTTAGATGGGAAATTTGGATGTGGAAGTAGCGATTTGTTAGGCAGCGGTTTCTTCTATTGCATCAATAACAATAAATTTAGATTTTTTTATTTACTTTGTCTTTGAAGTTTAATTATTTATTATGTATGTACTTACTTATATAAAAAATAAACAAGTACATTGCTTCGCCACAATTTCAGTAATTAAGTTGGTAGTGGATCAGACATTCACAAGAGACTGAATTTAGAAGCAAATTACCATCTGAGGACGGAATTACTGGCGACCCTTGAGAGATTAATATCCTCTCCGTTTTACAACATTAATAAAATGGATGTAATGAATTTAAATTAAATTATGTTTTATCAGTGATCAAATTATAATTTTGTAATCAGATAATTTGAACAACGATTTGATCGACTTATGTGATTTATGTAACATATCATTATTCAGAATCTCCGCATATAACTTGCTCGATATGGCGGTTTAATGGAGCGTAATATTGAATTTCCTGCCAAACGTTCTTGAGGACCGTATAAAACACGTTACTACACACTCTAATTTAACATAACTAAAAGGTGTCACATTTTGAGATTAATTATAATAATAAGCATTAACCAATTGTAAAACGAAAATTTATCAAAGTTTGGAAAACAACATTTAATTTATTACCTTAGATATTTAGGCACTTAACGTCAAACAGGCTAGAAGTTTACTAGAAAGGCTAGACAGGCTCTTATTAGTACATATATAAACTTTATGACGTGATTCTTTCAATCCTGGAGGGGGTGCGACGTTATCTCTGGAGACGTAGTTGCAACAGTCACCAAAACTGATAAATACAATACCCGAATACCAACATTAGATCCGGATTTCTCCAGCCATGTTGGCATCATCATGTTGGTAGTCGAGTACTGTATTTAAGACTTTTGGTGTATTAGGAACTATGTCTTCAGAGGAAAGAAAAAAATGTTTTTTAAAATATCTATAAAACGTCGAGAGGCCCTGTTTTAAAATGTTATGCGAGTATTAAATAGAATGTCATTTACTCGAAAAAGTAAAATTTCCTTTATTTTCTCCAGTCGTGTCTGTCGAGAGAGTAATCTTATTTAAATTAGTACGCTACGGTTTTTTTCTCAAGTTGTTAACTTTTTTTAATCATTGACAAACACTAAGTGGAGCTTATCGCTATTGGTTTACTACAATCCCAATCCAAACATAAACAGAAAGTGCCCTTGGGAATGGTTTTTAATCATATGAGACTATCTTCGGCCCATGATTATTGTGAAAGTTCATGATTGCATTTTGGGAAAAAGCGTGACTCATTCGGAAATAACTTGTTAAAAATCCCGAAGTCTCGACTATTTGTCTGGCATAAAAAATGCAACATTCCTTAAATTAAGATAAGTAAGGAAGTACTGACTGATAGGCCTTGACTACCACGGCCCTCTGCGACTCTGTTGTGACGTTCCTCTTCTAGTTTTCCTTGGAGATCCTTATTTAGTTTTGTCTTTTGTAACAGCTTACGCAAAGACTCATATATCTAACCTCTCTAGGAAACCCATCATAATATTAAGGTTTTTCTAATTTGACGTAAATTTGGTCGATCATTCCATAATGAATTTTTTGGTTTATCTTTGTCCCTAGAAACTCTTCTACGATTCTAGAGATTTATTTTGCGCCATAAAAGGGTTCGAGTCCTAGTAGGACCATAGACGTGCCTTCCCCGGCCAGTTCTCCAGGCTTTTAATTTCCCTTGGGTCCCTTGTTGTTCTGGTATCTACGAACAGTGCTTCGACCCGTGGACAAAATTCAGAAACGCAAGTGGTCTATTTGCGGTCGTCTTTCACCTGCGGCTGGCCGGCGATCATTGCCCCTTTCAATAGCAGCATTGCTACGGAACTTTTACTGTTATGCGTTCTACCAGCAGCTGTTAAAGTGCAGTGATATCAGACGAAGTAGACTATGTGCGATGTGACTGACACGAAAAAGTGTTTATTTCAGATTCATGCTTCAGGTGTTTTTTCAAATACTGTGGACCTTATATCGCAAGGTAAGAACCACATAGTTGTGTAAGTAATTAGATCGAAATGTAGCAGTGCTGATATAAAATAAGTTGTTAATTCTAAATAAAAGACAACTTTCTGTAAGCTTTTCAAAAATACATCCAAAACCATATTTGAGATTTTGCTACCTATACGTAATTGTTTTGAAATTACTTGCAATTCTTAAAGTACTCCTTTTCTTAGGATCAGCTGTACATCTAACCGTTAGGGATCTATTTGAAGTATGGGCTGCAAGTGATAAGGAAAATAAAATTTCGGCTGTTGCGAGGAAGATTAACGATACCTTAGACCTACATGAGTGTCCAGCTGATGTCCATCGGCAGGTAACTGAAATGGCAGAATATTTTTCCTCGACAGCCCACTCTAAATTGAAGCAGTCGTCAAGAGTGCGTCTTTTGCTAAAACGTCATGACAAATGGCTGAAACAACAGCTTGGGTTACCAACAGCTGTCAAAGCAGTTCTACAACAAAGGTTTGCGGCAACACCTGGAACGAGTCGAGGAAGGCCAGAAATACCTTTCGTAGGGAGTAGTATAAAAACGAATAAACTGCATGTTGCGGATCTACTTGCTACTAGAAGTTCAGAAGAGTTGGCGTTTGCTGCCAAACTATCCACGAGCTCTTCAGAGTTGACAGAAAGCACAAACATTGGCATTGCACCTAGATCTTGATCTTTCGGAACGGAAGTACAACATATTACGTTCAGTAGTCAATGCAGTACATAAAGACTTTTCCCCAGTGTCCATAAATTAAGGGCATTCCGACACGAACTACGACCGGGAGATATAGTAGTTACCGACATAACCGCAGAAGTGAATCTTCAGAACTTATTAAATAAAACTGCGGAAAGTATTTGTGAACTTATCAAACATGGGTGACCATTGAATGATATTTCTACGTTGAAATTAGTGTGCAAGTGGGGCTTTGATGGTAGCTCGGGACATTCCCAGTACAAGCAGAAATTTGACCATGAAGGAAGTACTGACTCATTCATTTTGTAACCGCTTTAGTACCTTTAAGATTAGTTGATAGAGTGAGTGAGTAATTTAGAAGAACCCTCGTCCTTCGTCGATCTTATTTTCTAGGCCTGTTAGATTTGCGTTTTTTAAAGGAATGCTCGACAGACGAAAAGGCGAGAAGAAAACAAGCATTGAGAAGCTTCAAGAATTTCAGATGCAACATAAAGGGCGAAATATTGCTATAAACTATGAAATGTTGTTGACTATGCTCGATGGCAGTGCAACAAATACATTGTCAGGTACAAAAGCGGCACAAGATTGCTACATTTGTGGTGCAACACCAAAGCAAATGAACTCAGCATCCATTGCTCAGCAACTACCTCATCCCTAACATTATCAATTTGGCCTTTCGTCCCTCCATTTATAGATTCGGCGCTTCGAATGTCTCCTACACATCTCCTATAGACTTCCTAGTGCTGCTGAGTTAAAGGCAGAGAAAAGAAGGCAGCTTTTGAGGCACGCAAAAAGGCTATTCAGAGTGAATTTAGAGCTAGGATGGGCTTACTTATCGACATTCCGAAGCCGGGATACGGAACCACTAATGATGGAAATAGTGCAAGACGTTTTCTCAACAACCCGGCATTAAGGTCAGAAATTAGTAGTATTGACGAAGGTTTGATACGTAAGTTTAAACTCATCCTAAGAATTGTAGCCAGTGGCAAACAAATTTAGATAAAAAAGTTTGATGGCCTTATAACCGAGACGAGAGACTTATTACACGCCTAGTGGAGCTGGACGAAGAAATAAGGGAATATTTAGTTGAGGAAGAGGCATTAGATTCCAGTTATAAATTCGATTTAGCTCAGACTATGCCATATGGTTAGTCGTTAGGCCTTCTCATTCACGTCTCTCAGATATATATAAGTTGATTCCTTATTAAACTTTGTGATGTTCAATTTACTACAATAAAATGACACACATATTTAAAACACCTATCATTCAATTTTGCTATTTCAATGTAGGTATACACGATAACTGCTCCTTTAGTTACATTTGTACACAAATACTCCCACATGCACCTGGTTACTAAAAAACTAGTAACTAGTACGTTTCTACTTGACTCTATTGCAAGCGGTACCATAAAAGTCCTGTGTGATAAGTGAAAATGTGAACTATTAGCATGAGCGCATTCACCAAGTTCTTAATAATAAAAATATATTTTCGATTTTTGCACACCTTAAGCTTGACATAGCATGATGAAACTGTTGGAGATTTACAGCAGAGCGATAATCTATAGTTCAAAAATATTTCATAGAAGTGCCTTAACCCAACCCAGAGTAACAGTACTGATTGGAAACACATAGAGAAAACGTATATCGAATTACGAACCTCCTCAACTAAAGCGCACGCGCGCGCACGCACGCACACAGACAATTTAAAAAACACTTTTTTGGGTTCCCGGGACCTCAATACGTAAAGATTTGATGTTATCTCAATTTTCGTTTTTGGACCAATTTTAGTAACCTTCACATTCTTTTTTTGGGAGGTTAAAAGATATATTGCGATTTCAATTGTTTATATGTAGATGTTCCCAACCTTGCTCAAAATCCAAAATTTCTTTACATGTGTACTTCACATTCCAGCAAAAATGCCCCCAAACGCATTCTTTATTCAAGTTTTTCTCGTTATTTTTACTCCACTATTAATGAATTCAGAATGTTGCAAGTACGATTGACATTTTCCTTCAGTCTGAGTTTGAGTGGATACATCTGTCGGATGTACACCTGATGACTTTAAGATGCGGAATTTTATCATCATCGATTCCGACATGAAGTCGGTTTAGACCGATCATGTTCAAACTAGGCCAATAATATCATATCGGAAAGGCATAAGTGTAGCTATGTAATATGTCTTGTCACAAGTAACGGTTTTCCGAAGAAAAATGTACTTTAAGAGAATCAATTGCATGCATCTGCTGCTAGAATGGGTAGGTAGTGCAGCACAAAACAACAAAAACGGTCGTTCATCTCATCATGTTATTGGAACCACACATTTGCTCCGCTTCACTGCCTTTGCATTTTAACTTCAAACTACGTTGCCCCTCGCATAAATACTAGGTAATCTACTAGGTCCGTTAACAAACTTTAACAAGTGAAAAAAAATGCTAGCGGTGAAACTTCTGTGAATAGGAAAGTAAATGTATTGTATATATAAAGAACAGAGTATTCGATGCATGGGATCATACAATAGTTGGCATGTATTACATAATTGTGTGGTATGTAAGAAAAAATTTGATTTTATTTGATTTGAAAATGGAAAAATGGAAAAATTAGTAACAAACCACTTACTAAAGGAAAAAGGAATATCGATCTCTTGTCCCTCCTATGGAATATTGTAGTTGACAGTCCACTAAATAAACTCGCAAAATTGAGAGATGTGAAGGCTAAGTATACAGGGTGTCCCAGCGGAAACTGAATAAATCGATATAGGGAAAAGTGTGTAACAAAATATGTTGAACATTTTGGAAGTTACTAAAATAAGTGTGACCAATCCAACCAACATAATTATGAGCTTGTGGTACTTACGGTTATACCGCAAGTCCATACCAACTTGCTTATTTTAAACGGAACACCCTATATATTTTTAGCTTTCGAAATGACCATAAAATTCAAAACTCAAAAACTTTTTTATTTCAAATAGAACACTCAAACATCAAATTATGTAAAATTAAATTCCCTCTTTTCTAGTATAGGCATTGTAGGGGTTAAAGTTAACTTTTTGAAATACTGGCGGTTTTCTTAAATGTTCAAGAATTTGTAATGAAAATTGCCATCAACTTAGCCATGATTAGAAACAATCATTAATGTCAAAAATACCCACGAAGTATTTGTAGATTTGCTTATTATTTATGGAGATGTGGTAAAGCAATAACAAGAATATGTAACACATTTGCTACTCGATATCCACAAGAACAGAAACCATCACAATACACTGTAAAACGCATAATAATTTTAGAATATTTGGTTCTGTCAAGGCCGGAATTCTAAGGAGGAAGCCTATTATTGATGACGGAAACATTGAAATAGCAATTCTGGGGTATTTTTGGCATCTCCAATTATGTCATTAAGACAAGCTGCTTTGGAATCGGGATTATCCAAGAATTGAATTCACAGAATCTTGTCAAAACATAAATCCATTCACATTTCATATAGTTCTACAATTAAAAGGAACAGATTTCTTGACGAGAGAAAATTTATTTTAATAAGACATGAAGGTGACAATAATTTTTTTGGAAATATTGTAACGGGTGATTCATTTAGAGGTACTTTTTTCAAAAATAACAAAAAATAAAAAGAAACAATTTTATCGGGTAAGTAATCTTTCTTATCATATACAAAAACAATTCTTTACATTTATTACTTCCACATCCACGTAGTGGATTGGAAGTATAGTAATCGCAAAAAAATTTTCAAAAATTTTTATTCGTGAAATAGGTTTAGAATGTCATGAAACGTCGAGATTTTAAATTTGAGCGAAAAAAAAAATTTCTGTCTGTCGGTCTGTCTGTCGGTCTGTCTGTAACTTTTTTTTGTCCGCACGTTTTCTCCGGAACGGTTTGAGATATTGACTTGAAATTTTGTACACGTATATATTATGACGAGATCTGGAACTGGATTGTTTTTTGAGGAAATCCGGTGAAGGGTTGGGGGTTAAATAGGGGAAAATAGGGAAAAATAAGTAAAGCAAGCTTGTAAGAGAACAGACACATGAAATTTGGCATATGTACTAGAAGATAAGGCCTAAGATTTTTTTATAACATCTTTCAACCCCCCACCACCCCTACCCCATTAATGGGGTTGATAAAATAAAGTTGAGATTTTCATTTGAAATTTCGTACACGTATGTATTATAACGAAGTCTGAAATTAGATTATATTTTGAGATGATTCCGTTGAAGGGTTGGGGGTTAATTTGGGGTAAATAGGGGAATATAAGTAAAACAAGTTGGTAAGAGTACAGAAACTTGAAATTCGGTATACGTACTAGAAGCCAAGGAGTCAGATTTTTTTATAATATTTTTCAACCCCCACCACCCCTACTCCAATATGAAAAGGGTTGATTAAATAAAATTGAGATATTCATTTGAAGTTTGGTACACCTATGTATTATGACGACATCTGGAAATAGATTATAATTTGAGATGATTCCGTTGAAGAGTTGGGGGTTAAATAGGGGTAAATAGGGGAAAATAAGTAAAGCAAGCTGGTAAGACCACAGAAACTTGAAATTCGGTGTATGTACTAGAAGCCACAGCGTCAGATTTTTTTATAATATTTTTCAACCCCCACCACCCCTACTCCAATATGAAAAGGGTTGATTAAATAAAATTGAGATATTCATTTGAAATTCGGTACACGTATGTATTATAACGACATCTGGAACTAGATTATAATTTGAGATGATTCCGTTGAAGGGTTGGGGGTTAAACAGGGGTAAATAGGGGAAAATAAGTAAAGCAAGCTGGTAAGACTACAGAAACTTCAAATTCGGTGTATATACTAGAAGCCAAGGTCTCAGATTATTTATAATATTTTTCAACCCCCACCACCCCTACTTCATTATTACAAGGGTTGATAAAATAAAATTGAGATATTCATTTGAAATTTGATACACGTATGTATTATAACGACATCTGGAACTAGATTATTCTTTGAGATGATTCCTTTGAAGGGTTCGGGGTTATTTAGGGGTAAATAGGGGGAAATAAGTAAAGCAAGCAGGTATGACTACAGAAACTTGAAATTCGGTGTATGTACAAGAGGCAAAGGCCCCAGATTTTTTGATAATTTATTTCAGCCCCCACCACCCCTACTCCATTATTCAAGGGGTTGATAAAATAAAATTGGGATATTCACATGAAATTTAGTACGCATATGCATCATAACGACATCTGGAACTAGATTATATTTTGAGATGATTCCGTTGAAGGGTTGGAGGTTAAATAGGGGTAAATAGGGGAAAATAAGTAAAGCAAGCTGGTAAGACTACAGAAACTTGAAATTCGGTGTATGTACTAGAAGCGAAGGTCTCAGGTTTTTTTATTAGTATTTTCTATTTCTCCCCACCACCCCCACTCCCTTATTAAGAGTTGATAAAATTAAATTTAAATTTTCACTTGAAATTTGGTACATTTATATATTATAATTATATCTGAAACTAGATTATATTTTGACATGATTGCGTTGAAGGAGTGGGGGTAAGTAGAGGTAAATAGGGAAAAATAAGTAAAGCAACCTGGTAAGAGTATTGCAACTTGAAATTCGGTGTATGTCCTAGAAGCCAAGACCTCAAATTTTTTAACAATATCTTTCAACCCTTCCACTACCCTTACTACATTATTAAAGGGGTTGATAAAATAAAATTGAGATATTCACTTGTAATTTGGTAGACGTATGTATTATAACGACATCTGGAACTAGATTATATTTTGGGATGATTCCGTAGAATGGTTAGGGTTAATAGGAGTGACTAGGGGAAAATAAGTAAATCAAGGTGATAAGAGTACAGAAATTTGGGATTCGGTGTATATACTAGAAACCATGGCCTCAGATTTCTTTCTAATATTTTTCAAACTCCACCACCTCCGCTTCATTATTAATGGGATTGATAACATCAAATTGAGATATTCACTTGAGATTAGTACACGTATGTATTGTAGTGACATCTGATTGAGATGCCTCCATTGAGGGGGTGGGAGGTGAATAGTAGAAAATAAGTAGGGTGAACTAAAAACTTCATTTTTAACGTATATGGTATAAACCAACTCCTCAAACTTTTCTATGACATCTGCCCCAAATATTATTAAAATTCTATGACCAATAATTTCCACATACTAGAGTGCAAATATAGTCAAGATGTTTCCTTTAAAACGACTTGGATGAAGAATCTGGATGTGGAAGTAGTGATTCCTTAGGCAGCGGTTTTTTTGGCCGTGACTGCGGTTAACATGGTCTATTCTGAAGGTCCAATTTTCGATGACGCGTTCGAGCATTTCGAGTGGTATTTGGCCAATGACACGAGTAATGTTGGCTTCCAATTCCTCAATCGTTGCTGGCTTATCTATGTAGACTTTGGACTTTACGTAGCCCCAAAGGAAAAAGTCTACAGGTGTGATATCACATGATCTACATGGCCAATTTACTGGTCCGAGGCGTGAAATTAACTGTTCACCGAATTGTTCTCGCAATATAGCCATGGTTTCGCGGGCTGTGTGGCAAGTAGCGCCATCTTGTTGGTACCAAATATCGTCTAGATTACGAGCTTCAATTTCAATTTCATAACGGGCGCCATTAACAGTTACGTTCCGGCCGGCCTCATTTTTGAAGAAATATGGACCAATGATTCCACCAGCCCATAAACCACACCAAACCGTTGTTTTGTCTGAATGTAATGGCATCTCTTGAACCTCTTTGGGTTGCTCTTCAGCCCAAATACGGCAATTTTGCTTATTGACGTAGCCATTAAGCCAGAAATGGGTCTCATCGCTGAACAAAATTTTGGTCGAAAACATTGGATCTTGTTCAAGCTTTTCAAGACTCCAAAGACTGAAACGGTGACGATTCGGAAAGTCGACCAGCTTCATTTCTTGCACGAGTTGAATTTTGCATGCTTTTAAACTAAGATCCTTGCGTAAAATGCGCCAAGTTGTTGAATACGACAAGCCAAGCTGTTGAGAACGGCGCCGAATCGATTCATCACGGTCATCGCGTACACTCTCAGTTTCTGCGGCTATATTTTCTTCACTACGTGCTCGATGTGGTCTATTTGGTCGCGTATTAGCCAATAATGAAAATTGGGTTTCAAATTTTTCGATGGTACAACAAATTGTGCGTTCGGTAGGCCGATTATGTGGACCATAAGTTGCTCTAAGCGCACGAAACACATTCCTTGTAGAACCATGATTTTCATAATACAACTGAACAATTTGTAGACGATGTGCCGGGCTAAGTCTTTCCATGATGAAATGTCAAACAATACTGAACAAAAATATCGTGACAGTTTGACACGACTCGCTTGATCTGTCATAAAATCCCCATTGAAAAAAGTACCTCTAAATGAATCACCCATTATGAACAGTCAAATATTGACTTTGTAATCGACACAATTCCCATTACTGGAGTATTTCGAATCCTCACGTATTGAGAGAGCTAAGTATTCAAGAACATTAGCAGTGTAATGTTTACTGTGCCATGAGAAACAATGGAGTGGTGACATAATTCTTTCAGAAAAATTTAAATAGTAAGTTAAAAAGATTTCTTCTTCAGCTAATATGTCAAAGGCTTCCTTCTTAGAATTCCTGCCTTGTCAGAGCCAAATATTTCTAAATGATCCAATATGAATTTTACAATGTATAGTGATAGTTTCTGTTCTTGTGGATATCGAGTAGCAAATGTGTTACATGTTACCTTATCACAGTTATCACATTCTCTATAAATAATAAACAAATCTAAAAATACTTCGTGGGTATAATTTAAACGTGCTGGCATTTTTTGACATAAGAAAATGACTGACATAAATGATTGTTTCTAATAGTGGCTAAGTTGATGCCAATTTTTGTCCAAAATTCTTAAACATTGAAGAAAATCGTCAATATATCAGAAATTTATAACTTCAACCCCTATAATGCCTATGTTATATAAAATAGAATTTAGTTTTACATATTTTGACGTAAAAAATACAGGGCGTTCCATTTGAAATAAAGAAGTTTTGAGGTTTGAATTTGACAAAATTTAACGTGAAAAATAGAACACTTGGTATACTATTATGGAATTTATTTTTATTGTAGAGACTAGCTCATCTTGCGTTCTCTATATGTGCCAAGGAGCAAATGAGGATTACGCGAAGAAAGTTATAACGGATCTTGCAAACTGTTGCACCTGTCAAATTTTTTATAAAATGTCAAATATCTCCGAACCTGCTGGGCTTAGGTATAGGGTGTGCTACATGTTTCCACTCAGAATTTTATGGTCATTTCCAAAAGTCGAGAATATATAGGATCTTCCATTTAAAATAAGCAAGTTAGTATCGACTTCCGGTGTAACCGGAAGTACCACATGCTTGTCATTATTTTGGTTGGATTGGTCACACTGACTTTGGTAACTTCCAAAATATTCAAAATTTTCTGTTACATATTTTTCTCTATGTCGATCGATTCCGTTCCCTGTATACTGATGACATAGTCTACCTCGTATTTCTCTTTATATAACGCATAATAAACATCTGTTTATGATAAGGTTGTTTCACAGTTAGTGAAACAGGCTCATAATCCCTAAATTTAATAATCTAACCTCAGTTCAGACTTAAGACCAATTGGTATCTGTCTATAACCACCCGAAAACAGTCGACCCTAGTAAAAGAAAATAAAAAAAAAAATGATTATGTGAGGATTAGTAAATATCGACAAGCTTTTTCAAAAGGATATACACCTAACTGATCTAACGAAATATTTAAAATCAGGAAAGTTCATAAAGGTAATCCTAGAATTTATCTTTTAGAAGACGAAGCGGGAGAGGAAATTTTATTTAGGAGGTTTCTATGAGCATGAAATGCAGAAAGTGAAGTATTCGGGTGTATATCTCGTGGAAAAAGTTTTAAGAAAAAAGAACAATAAGCTCTATGTTAAATGGTTAGGATTAAGCAATAAACATAATTCATGGATTTCAAATAATAATATTGCATGAATGTAATTTATATTTTATCACGTTTATGTATCATTATAATCTGTAATAGCTTTTCGTCTAATAAAACAAATATTCAAGCATAAATATGTTTTATTTCTATTTATCTATATCACATACATAAATACAATATACCATGTGGGTACATATCATTTAAATAACAAAATCTATCATTATACACATTACTTATATCTATGATTACTATCTAAAATAAGGTTTATTTTTGAAATGCCTTCTATTCTTCTGTTAAAGCGAAGTCTATCTCACCACATTCCTCAAATAACTTTGGAATTGTAATCGTTTCAAGGTGTCAATGTTCGCTTTAACGAGTGATAATGCTTCTCACAATTTGCAGATTGATTCATATCCCAAGCATATATATGAGTTATTTTTTATTACTTTTATAAATCTGGTATAGGAAATTTGCTCAAATTGTATAAGAAAACTATGAGTATCTATGGTTTCAACTCTTCCATTGGAGTATAGATAATTAGTTATCATATTCCGGAATGTAAGGAAATGAAGCCACTCCTTTTCATAAAAAATTATTACATCAGTTTTATTTCTGCTTAGTGTCACACATGGGTTATAACACAAGTCATGTGATAATCCCGTTGACGCATATTTATTTTAGATTTATTCAGTTTGCGGTGCTTGAAATGTGTTATTAATTACATCGTCAAAAGTCAGTTCAGGTAAACTAAATAAACTTCCACTGTAAGCCATTGTGAACACTTCAATTTCTGGAACCGATCGATACTAGAACTTTTTTTCACACTGTCGTTTTGCGTCTTTCTATATAATCAGAATTATTTGATTTTTGGTGGGGTCTCAATTATAGTGGGGAATTCCGCATTATTGTGAAGAGTTCTGTGACGTGGTGGGGGGTCTGAATTATTGTGGTGGAGAGTTCTGTGACATGATGGGGGGTTCTGAATTGTGGTGGGGAGTCTAAATTATGGTGGACGTGGACGTGGGGTGTGGTTTGGAAAAGTGGATGGGGGGTACTGAAAAGTGGTGGGGGGTTCTGACAGAACTGTCATTTCTTTACTACTTAACTATTTTATCAACCAAATAGATCTATATTTAAATAAAATTTTGTTTTTACCGGAACATTAGTCTGGCTTTAGAAAATCACACAGTAACAAACACAAGTTCGTTGCTGAATGTAGTAGATAGCATTATTAATGCTATAGATAAAAAACTTTGCAATTTTGGTACTGTTGGATTTTTCTACAGCATATAGTAGACCTTGTTCATATGTGTGCAAAATTGAATTATTTAGGATTTGACGAAATATCTCTAAATTTGTTTAAATCATAATTTCATGAAAGATGTCAAACATATATTCTTAATATTATTAATATTTCAACTAGTAGAGAAATATTGCCGAAAGTCCCACAGAACTCAGTTCTTGGCTCCGTTATTTTTAATTTACACAGCTGATATGTTCAGGATACTAAATGTCTAGTCGGTAGAATCAGACGATAAATGATAAATCCTATCCTCTATATTGACGCCTCCATCTTAAAATTTGAAATTTTGAACTCGTATTTATAATCTGTGACTTTAAAAATCTCCATATATCAATTTTTTTGTAGAATCGATGGTTATATGATAAGGATAGCCTGCCCGCCATATTTAAAACACCATGTTTAATTTTTTATAAAAAATGTTAAAATGTATTGTAATGTGAACTATATACACATACAAAATTTCAAGTCAATACTATATCTGGAGTGGGTGAAAACTAAGTTGCAAGATTTCTTTACATACAAAATTGCAAGTCAAGCTATGCTAATATTTTTGTATATACCTCCTGATGTACTATTTGAATAGTAACAAAAACTGCGAAAGTTTTCTTAATAAAATATCAAAGCAAACAGAAAATTCTTTGTGTCAAATTAGAACTTCCAAATTAGTCCTTGTAAAGAAGTCCAAAGTATAAGTATAAATGTAAATAACAATAACTACTACAAATGTAAAGTTGGCAAAGTTGTCAAACAGAGCTGAGTTCTGTCACGAAATATCTTTATTATCTACGGTGAACACGTGGGTGACATGCATTGATGGAGTGGCAAGGTGGTGTAGCTAGTTACAGCAAATGAGGATGAGCTCATACACCTGCTCAGCAGGCTCTAAAGTATAAGCTTGGATTAAGGCTTAGGTGTAAATTGCAACCACCGTCATGCTGGATAGTAAGCTTTTATATAATTTGCATACTTTTGGGACAACCTGTATATATGCTATAGATTTTTTAAGGTAATATATATTGACAAAATATTACACTAGATGTGTTTACTTTCCTGTGTATGCCAAACCCGTTTCTCTCTGTTTGCTCTCTTGTAAAATACATGCGGTATTCCAGTGGTATTACACGGCTATTCATGCTTTAGAAATAGCTCTGAATAATATAAGCTCAGTAAATAATAGCGCAGCTTCTATTTCAGTGGCATTGAAATGTGGAATCATTATTAAGCACGAACAAAAGAAAATGGCCGAAAGGTTTAATAAAAGACACGTTTGCAACGTTTTCGTTTTACTTAACATTTTTTTTTATTTAGCTCCGATACATGGTCGTGAATTGAAAGCTATTAAATGTTAGAATAATGTACGGTATAAGACCCATAAACATAAGAAAAAATTAGGGAATCAACGAAGCTTTGCTTAGATGTCCAGTTTTACGTACACTTTCAGGAGTCGATGAGTATTCGTCAGGATTAAAGGTAGTTTTATTTTAGAGATCAATCAATCAATACAGGGAGCGAGCGTAGAGACGTCTGCATATACTCGTATTTCGATACGCAAATGCAGCAACGTCGGGCGCGGTTAGTACTTGGATGGGTAAGTCTCTCCAGGGAAACACAGCGTTCTCGCTCCGTCTTCTTACGGCTTGTATATCAGCGCATGCGTAGAAGGTATGTAACTTTAGGCGGGGGTTACATAGTGGATATACCATCCTTCGGAGGGGATGTAAAGCAGTCGGTCCCTTGTCTATTAAATGTTAGGCAAGTAAAAGATCCCTACTCTTCGATAGAGAAGAGGTTCGGCAAAATTTCCAGGTTGGGGGTAGCTCGTCTACTGGCGTCGGTGATTGGCCTTGGTAGCGGAAATAGGCCGACGTTAAATAAGTGATTAAAAAAAAAAAAATCAATCAATACAAATTAAACAATAATTAGATATTTACAAGGTCATTTATGCACCCAGCCTGGAGCTAGCCTGACATCCATGGTACAATGGTGCCGTGGCAATTGAAGGGTTGGACAGCGAGGAGCAGGGTTTACTTAACAATACAGATACAAAGACCAAGAACGCAAACACCTCTCACCTGTGGTAAATAAGAAATGCGGGTAGCGATTGAGATGCCCAAAAGGGGAATAGAGCTTAATCTGAAAAGAAATCGGATACTAATAAGTTTTGATCACTGAGACAGGAAAAAGATCTAAATGAAAAACCTGCTACAAGCAGGAATAATAAATAAGGCAACAAAAACAAACGTAAAAAAAGAGGAAAAAAATAGAGAAATTTGTCAAACTTATGGATTTTAATTTGGAAAGATGTTATTAAAGAGGTTGCCGAAAGATTGGTAATGCCTAGTATGGTAGGTAGATCGTGTTTTATTCGAAATGGTGTATTATACTTTTTTATTTGGGTTATTGTGTTTGTTAGCTACTATCATTCAACTTTGATTCGTAGAATTTCTGGGATCTGCCGAACGTAGTGGAGTTATATCGTTACCTCTCTGAGGGCGGTGTACCACGATATTGAAATGAGGCGCATGAATTTATGTTTTAGAATTTTCTAATTTCTCATTAACTTGACAGGTATGCTGCACCACACCGGTGCTGCGTATATTATGACTGGCCTGATTATTTAGCCATGTTGTCAGAGATGGAAATTGACAAAAACCGGTCACTACATGGTATATGGCTGAATTTTTTAGAATAATTATTTTTGTTGGTGTACAATACGATAAAGAAAAGTTTACAGGTGTAAGGTGCCGGCGACCCTTAGAAAAATCGAAATTATTGGCCGAAATTCGTTTTTTGGCCAATAACTCGAAATATAAAAAATATGTATATGTATCAAAAAACGCAAAAAACGCGAATAGCACTAGGCGATAGAGGGAGAAATTTCATATCAAAAACGTACGTGAAGTTTTCCTGTACGATCAAAAATGTAGGCTCCAAATTTTTTTGTTTAACGCACGATAATGGAACGTGGCAACACATAACTACGGCTTGCGAAGCGTGCGTGGTCTCGGACGCCAGCTATGAAGTCACACATGCGATAAGATTATGGACCAAGTTTTGGCGGCTCTTATTCATCTTGGAGTTAGACAAGGCCGTCGTCCTTCGTTAATACAAACTAACATTATTACACTATTCGCAAATATTGTTTTATTAACAAAAACACTGCGAAGTGTTCTCTAGAATGTGCAACAATTAAATAAAAAATGCAGTAAATCGGTGAAGAGTATAATGGTTAGCTTGTTGTCGTATAAATTAATGAGAAAATGGCCCCGGGAGATTTAAGTGGGACACCGATTATATCGATTAGTTTAAGACATTTTTAAAATCTGTATTGTACTGATGCGCAGTTATAGTTAAGTTATAGCCTTTTTCTACCCCTTTGAGAGAATCTAACTTTTACGCCATATTTTTCCAAGTTACTTAAAAACGGTATCTCTAGAAAGCAAGTAGTAAGTAAACCTCTAATACATTCTACAAACACCAAAACACTTGAAAAATCAGTGGTCAAAAACAATGCTTCCAACGTCAATTAACTCTATATAAAGTATCAATCAGTTACCTTTATTATCCTCTTCGCAAATACAAAACGAAGAGTATTGTTACATGCCAAAATTAATAACTACTTTTCTATGCAAATTTGGTAAAATATATTATTAGCATATTTCCTATAAATAAATACAAAAATAGAAAACCTAAATTAAAGAATTTCCAAATTTAAATCTATAATAAATAAACTAAATTCAATATCATTTACTTGCTCATTTACTCCAATCTGCACAATTTAAAGCATTTATAACATTTTAAAGGACGTGGAGTATCAGATTACAATTACTAATTAATAACATCAGGTCATTAGTTTCCGAGCGCTTTACGTATGTAGGAAATATGATGATCAAGCATTTACAAATCATATAATAGCCCAGAATGAATGGGCAGTGGCGGTCCATTCGGGAGTCCATTGTGGGAGTCCCTTCTGGGGACCCATCTCTCCCAACATGTGCCTCTGGTAAGAAAACATTATATACCGTTTATTTTATATTTTTTGTGTATCTCTGACTTTGTTGTTTGGCTGCAACCATTTTTATTATTTGATTAATAAATAATTTGTGTTTGATAATTTCCAACTGGGAAAACCTTCCGCAGGCCAAGTGGCCCCTTATTGTAACAGACATAGACCAGCGGTCGTAATAGTATATTGCATTTAATCGGTACTAAAACTAGTAATATCGTTCGTAGAGAAAAAAATTTCATGTCACTGTGTTGATAGAATTCTGATAAACTTTCAAAATGTCCGTCCGCCTGCCGGTTTGTCCATCGGCCTGTCTGTTTGTCTGTCCCTCACATTTTTTACGATAACTTAAAAACTAAAACTCCTATTGTATTGAAACTTAGACAGTAAGTTAGAGTTCACCAGAGAAAGAACCTTGTCATTTTTGAACAAATTTGATCAGTATGTAAAAAAGTTAATTAGTTTAATTAAAAAAACAAAATTCTATGTTTTTTAATTACTTAAACAAAAAATGTCTAAAACTAGTAATTCACAAAAAAACTGTAACGAGTATTCTGTAGAATGTGCAATTATATAAAAAGTGCAGTAAATCGACGAAGAGTATTACATAGCTTGCTTTGATATCTGTTACATTAACAAGGTAAGACAACCGGCGAAAACCCTTTGATCTTTTGGTAATGGCGTAACTGACCTCATTTCTTTAAATTAGAGTTATCGCGCAGTTGCCACAATGTGTCAATAACAATGTGATGAAGAAGGTAATATTAGAGGGAGAAAGGCCAACTGTGAATAATAGAAACGCTCCGAATAAAATCAACTGATTGTCAAAACCATTAACGACAAATTCCCAAACCGTTTCAACTGGCTGTCGTGTTCTTCTTATCTTGCTCCTTTTAATTGGATATCACTAACATAAAGTAAAAAAAACAGTACATTTACTGTTTCAGTAAAATAAGTTTAATTTCATCTTGACTGTCTTCTTTTGTTAATTTTCTACTCTTTGCTTCTACCATTAGCCAGGTAATCGGCAGCCTTTCCAGAACTCGTAGCTATCTAGCATTCCGATCTAGAGAGTATTGTTATATACGTCACAGCAATATGATAAATCACTTGATCTGTTGTTAGTACCCTTTTGCAAATGTATAAGAAAACTTCTATCATAAAATTATTTATACAGTTAAATCATGTAATTTACAGAAAAATACTATTGGTAAATCGATATTGAACTGAGTATGCAATATAAATGGGTATATTTGAAAATGAGATGACGATCCAATGGCATTTGTTGTTTCCAAACTCATTGTAAATATTTTTTACTAACATATTCTCGATAGTAATCAACTCAGCAACACAAAAACCATGATTTTCTCTAACTGCACTAGTAGCACAGTTATCAAGTTGTCAGATCCTTAGTTTACTGCCTCAGTTTTATTAGCGTTATATATATTCAAGTACATATGGGTCAAACATATAAAAATATAAATTGGGGAAGCAAGAATCGCCGAAATAAAATCTACTATAAAATGTCCAATTCAAAGTGTTTGTTCTCAATATGATCATCACTAGAAAACTCTGTATTATATTTTATAGGTATATCAAAAATAACACGTTTTTTATAGCAATATGTATATCGTCTCAGTGATATAATAGGATTTCTCGATTTTCAGAGAACCTGATACTTATATAAACTTTATTCTGCCCTATATGAATTTTGATTCGTATGCTTTCCTCTGATTCAATATACAATGTATTGTTGAAGGTTTGTTTACTGCCCGTAAAGGGTGATCTATCAACTATCATTTATCATAAAAGTACGCAATTTGTACCTGTATTTGTTGCTATTATTGCTAGAAAATTTTGTATCCGAAAAAAGCAGTTATATACATTACAATGAGTCTAAAAGACATTCTTTATGATAACGACTTGTGACTTAATGTCAGTCACAAATATCTAATATGCTTGGACTACAACGTAAAAAACCGCTGCATAAGGAATCACTACTTTCATACTAACAGTAAGATGCTGTCATAAGATGATATTATCTTGAAGCGCTGAGTTAACAAGTGATTTTTCAAAAAAGCCTTGAAAAAGGAAACAAATTAGATTTCCGAAACGTCGACGAAATATTTAATTTCAAGTTTTTATACTTATTTGAGTTATTTATTTAAAAAAAGGCAACTTCTAACTGATTCCTTGATGTAAAATTACAGGCGTAGAGGTTATTTACCAGCAAAATACTGGTTAAATGTGATATTCTTTAAAATCCCCGAGCACCGCTTAAAAAGAAAAAAAAATACATGTGGCAGGAAGTCCCAAAGAATTGAGAAAAAAAAGATAATGCCACAAATAACATTTAGACAATAAACACATTATTCATCATAGAAATTGACCTCTAACGCCTATAGTATATCGGCAGGAAGCAAAGAGACATCATTTGATATATGGACTAACCTGAAGACGTTTATTATGAATTATGGGGATGGCCCACCATACAAGCGGATTGATTCTTCAAAAAATACACCCTACAAGAGACTTTTCAGTCTTCCAAATCTTGTTAATTTTGTCACATTAGAGAGGGGACAGTAAGCTGAAGGAGAATAAGATAGCAAGAGGTGAATAAAACGTATTCCAAAACGATGATGGGCTGATTTAATCAAGGATTTGAAGGCAAACAGCTTTGGCGAGACCGTGTGCTGAACAGACACCCGCGAGAAATGTCATAGGGCTGCTAAACGTTTCAACAGCAAAAGGAGGCCAATTAGAAAAACACATGTGTCATAAAACATCTATTAAGACGCTGTGAACAAGATAAAGAAGAATGTATCATTAAAGATAAACTTAAAGCATTATATGGTTTTCTGTAATAGTACAAGAAACAATAAGAAATGACACATATAAACACAGTATGGCAGGAAGCAAATAAAGGCAACGGGCACAAGAAAATTACTTTTATTGGAACATGATAACCGCTCTCTGAGTTGAAAGAGTTCGCCACGTATTACGCATAATGATAGAGCCATTGCCCGACATCGAAAATACTGACAATTTACAAAACCGAATAAGTTACATTTGCAAAAAATTAGCGGACCATTGGAAGAAGTGTAACCGTATAAAATCGCGGTTCATGAAAAAGTATTCAGTACAGTTGAATGTTACTGAAGCATGTAATCTTTCAAGAATTCGCAGCTCACAGTATTACAAGACGTTTCAGAAAAAGAGGCAAAGCCATCAACAGCCGGGGGACCCTTGAGGGATTTTTCAGAATATAGTAAACGGTCACAGCGTAGAAGGCTAGATAAATTATCAGCGGTAGATGATTCTGCTGTTAAGTTTTATTGAAGAAGTCTGAATTTGGCTTGTCACTACTTCATTCATGGATTCGCTTTTTCGAATATTTTATACATCTTTCGTGTAGACTGCCACTAAAGAAATGGCAAATTAGATCAGCAGAAGATAAAGCTCTTTTTGCACAGAGAAAGAAATCCATTTAAGCTCAATTTAAAAAAGATAAGGCTTAATTTTTGATAAACCGCGTAATGGTGGAAGTGGATTGTCATCAACTGATGGAAATACCGCTAGAACATTTTTTGCCTACTCCGCCTGCGCAGAAACGATTGGGCTTGACAAAAATATAATTGACAAATGTGGTACCTTGTTCAGTTGCTTGTTATCAGGCTACAATATAAATAAGGAAAAGTTTAGTGACTTCGTGTTAGACACGGCCAGGCACCAATTCAGGAATATCCCTGTTACAATGTTCCTGCTCGGGTTCACAAGGTATAATTCATGGGTACGGGGTAATTGATACGCATTGTTATCTATAGGTGAATTATCTGCAGAGGCCGCAGACTCAACAAACAAGGTTATTAAATTGTTTAGACGGGATCACACCAAAATGGCACGCGTTGTTACCAATACTGACCTTCTTCACAGACTTCTTAACTCAGATTCATTAATTACAAGTTTCCGAATCTTGCCTCGTAAGAAGCAGTCAGCGTTATCTCAGACGGTAATAAGCCTTTTAGATGTTTTTTTTAACAGACTCATCTACATAATTAAAATACACAAGTAAGTAACTACATTATTAATTTTATGTTATATTTTTTGTTGCAATGCGAGATGTTTTTATATTTATTTTACAATAAGACTTTGTAAAATAAGTAAATAGTGTTATAATACTATACATTGTGTATAACGTTTATATTAGAATTATTTTCAAGTATATTATTTGACTTGATTGATTGATTGATTTTCCAGCGACAAAATGCGACACTGCTAGATTCAGAAACAGAAAAAACAGAAAATTTAGAAAAAGAATAAGTAAGAAGATGATGATAGATGGAAACTTAAAAGATGCATGGAAACTAAAAAGAAGCATCTTGCAAACGCCTACACTTCCTATCCGATGATGGCAGGTGGCAATTAAAAAAAAAGAAGCATGGAAACTTAAGAGAAGCATCTCGAAACACCTACACTTCCCATCCAATATTCCCATCCCATGCGTCATGTGGCTTGCGCTGCTGACAATAGGCATGTCCAATGTCCAACCCAGCGTATGCAGCCAGTCCGGCATGGCGGTATATAAAACATCCAAGATTTGGTTCCGGTGCGAGGTTGGACCGTTCTTTGGGCGTGTTCGGCGGACAATCGAGCTGCGTGATGGAACGAACCTCCAGACTGAATGCCGGAATCCGCAGCTATGCTCAACTTACGCTGGCAAATCAATCAATAAATCGATAAGATTATAAACTCCTGTGCAGCGACCGATTTTTTTACACGATGTAACTAAATATTATCGTTGTACATTATGGCCGGTTATAATTAATTGAACCAAATGAAAATATGAACAAGAAATAGCGAGGGTGGTCTATTTTTGTTGGAAATGGTTATTAAAAGAATTAACATTTGAAGAAATCGATTACTGCCCAATGTTTTTAGAAAACTCGGGTGACAGGTTCGTATCCAGTACCCCAAAATCAGTAAAAAAGATGGTTCCCGCACTTTACTACGAATGGACCAAAATAACCCTTATGGGTGGCATTGCAATTGATATTAGAACTTGCATCAAGAATTTATTCTTTAGTGCAGAAAATTCTTTCAAAACACGCAGTTTCGTTAGGTAAGTAGAAAAAGAAGCAAAAATTCTAAATTCACCCCGCCCGCTCCCACTTGTTTCCCTCATCCTTCACCACCCATAAGAACGGTGGAAGTTACAATAAATATCTAATATACGGTTATTTATTTACTTAAAGAATCCAAAACTCCTCGTTAACTAGTTAATAAGGTTTATAATGTGATTACTCTGGATGCTCTTACACCCATCCCCACCAATTAACATGGTTGATTTTATATTTTTAGAGTTTTTATATAGTCCATTGAAATGTTACAAAGGCCGTACCTTGCATTTTGGACAGGAGTAGATTTTATTTTTTGATGTGTAAGGGGGTCCAGTGTGAGTATAAAACTCGATTTTCGGGGTTGAAACCACCCTCCCTCCCCCATTTGGCGCCATCTTGAAAAACAGTTTTTCCGCGATATGTTCAGAACCGTAAGTCTCACAAACAATTTTTTAAGATATTTTTTGTAGAGAACTGATATTCTTTAAAATCTTGGTGCCGTAAAATTTAAAATGAAAAAGTCAGAATTAAAAATAAACTAAAATTCTCAAGAAAAATATCGATAGGGTTGTAACTTTCTTTTTTATTGTTTATTGAAAAGACACGTTAGCTCTTTTTTGTAGATCATTTTATTGCGAACAAATTTCTCTGCTCATTTTTTTTCAATTTCGTTTCTCTGGAGAGGCGTTACGGCGCTGCAAAGTGATCAACTAATACTCCATTGAAAACGCGCAAAAGGGTGCCGGAAGGAACACCGGTCTGAAACTACTTTGACTATACGTTTTTTGGGTCGCTGATTGCGAAAATCGGCGTTCCTCAGTCCTAAAAGTTGGGGAACACCCCTGAAAACGCTAAAAACACCTCTTTTAGATTGTTTTTCGGGATAATTTTAATAAAAATTAAAAATAATCCTATGAAATCCCCCGTTTATAATATTAATTTGCAAGGGTGATTGATTTATACCGAATATAGTCAAATTATATGATTAGGGAAAAGCAGAGAGGGTTAACCACCCCTATATCGACTTAAATTTAAGAAAATTGGTAAAACATAGTTTTTTCTACTGTTTGCTTCAAATTTGGTTCAATGGGCAAAAATAAATTATTCTCAACCCTCATGAACGTAAATACTACCCTAACTACCCCTAAATTGAAGCAGGCTTTGAAAACGAATTAAGATTTCTTATTTGATAATATATTACTAAATATGTAATAGGACGATCCTATAGGAATTCGACCTAGAACAGTATAGTTACATTTGGTATTTTCAATACGCTTAAGATATTTGCGAAAGATGCAAGATCTGTGATTTTTTTTTAAAGAATCTAGAATTTTGTAGATAAAAGTTGAAAATTTTTAATTTTAGCTTAAATTGTTCGCACTGAAAATAAATCTAATAACTCTTTTTCAGTAATGAATTCTTGTTTGAGGTAGAGGTGAGGCATTTCGCGTCAAACACAGAGTACTCCCTCTCACAAAATTAGGAATCCCTATTTACTTCCACTGCTTTTCCCTATAATATGATGTTGTGACATAAATTGGGGTAAATAAGGGCATAGTACGAGGCAATAAGTTTCTCAAGATCTACGTCATGTCATAGTTTCAGTACAGAATATTACGTTTTATTGAACTTTCCACAGATATAGTCGACTCAATGAGACCAGGATAATCGTGGATATTAGAAATTTTGTTCCTTCCAAAATACTAAGAGAGTCAATTGTTTTACGGGAACTTACAAACACTGTTTTTGCTTGATTCAAAATTAATTTATTTGCGAGGGACCCCTGACTCACCTCCTCTATTACTTTGTTTACGTAAACGTGGCAAATCTGCAACCATAGCAAGAGGTGCTGCACCACAAAGAACTTACGGCCGGGGCCTTCTTAGATATCGAAGGAGCCTTTGACCATACCTCCTTCGATTCAATCTGCGCCGCCGCTGCCTATCACGGTAACGAGGACACCATCATTAGATGGTTGAGGACCATGTTGGCGGGAAGGCAAATAACAGCTACTAATGAGGAAACGGCAGTAAAAGATTCAGTAAAGAGAGGATGCCCACACGGGGGCGTCCTCTCTCCTCTGCTATGGAACCTCGTCCTCGATGGCCTATTACAGGAACTCGAGAACGAGGATCTCTTTGCGCAAGGTTACGCAGATGACCTCGCAATCATCATCTCGGGAAAATTCCCAAATACGGTCAGCGGACTCTTGCAAAGGGCCTTGCAGATCGTACAAAGATGTTACAATGACCAGGGCCTTAGAGTCAACCCCTGTAAGGCGCAAATGGTGATCTTCACTAGAAGACGCAGGCTAGACGGTTTCGTCGAACCCGTACTATACAACACTACTCTAACGATCTCAAGGACAGTGAAGTATCTCGGGGTCATCCTGGACTCTAAGCTGACCTTTACAGATCATATAGAGAGTCAAGTACAAAGGGCCACTACAACCCTATGGGTATGTAGAAGAACCTTTGGCAAAACATGGGGTAGCTATGTGGTATTATACTGTCATAGTTAGACCAATGATTACGTATGCCTCTGTCTCTGCCTCTGAGCAATACGCACGACCCCCACAGCAGGTCTGGAGGTCCTTCTGGACCTTGCGCCCCTTCACCTAGTGATTGTGGCCGAGGCTCGGAAAGCGGCTTACAGACTGGAATGCGGAGGTCAGTGGAAGAAAGGAGGAGTACAATTAGGTCACACAAGGGCCCTATCTGATGCGATAGGAGTCCACTCACTTCTGGAGGCCAGGAGTGACGACGTGGTGCCTTCCTTCTCCTTCGCACAACCCTTCGAGGTAGTCTTCCCGGAAAGGGACGCTACCCCAGATCCCATACCTAGAGATTAATAGATAACTGGACTCGTTCCCAGTTCATTGACCTCTGGGATTCCTATCCAGGACTCCGGCAAGCGAAGCTCTTAATCTCTGGGCCCCTGCTGGAGAGAACAAAGCAAATGCTGCGTCTAAGCAGAAAGCAAATAAGAGCCGTGACAGGCCTCCTGACCGGGCATGACTCTTTCAGGAAACACCTGCACACAATGGGGGTGGTTGGCCACCCCGATTGCAGGTTCTGCGAGGACGAGAAGGAAACTTCCGTCCACGTCCTTCCTTCTTGCCCAGGACTGATGCACCTGAAGCACAAACACTTCGGTACTGGTTTTCCAGTGCTGGAGGAAATAAGGAGTTCTCCCGTGGGCAGGATTTCAGCCTTTGGGCTGGAATCTGGTCTGTACGGAGGAGCTCATTAACTTGATAGCGGAGCACAATGGGCCACAAGGCCTGAGTGCGGCGACCTCTAGGCGCCCCGCTTAAAGAAGAAGAAGAAGAGGTATTATCAACAAAATTAATTACAAAGCTAGAAAGTGCGACTGATCGATCGATCGTTATTATATTACAATATTATGTGCTTCTACAAATACTTGATCTGCACCTACATTTATATCAAATATGTCCGGATTACAATTTTGTGTTTGGATAATTTACAATTAATTTCTATATATTTTTAAAACGAGGAAAATACTTTCGGGCAGTGAGGTATGAAATCAAATCTCAATAGGGAATAGAAATAATATTTGATTTGTTAGTTATATTACACAGGCCTGCATTTGATAACATTTTCAAAGTTGATTTAAAAATTTTAACTGTTTTTTGGTAATTGGGTAGCACTGATTTCAAATCTGCTTTCAGTTTTTTTGTATCACGTAAGGTTATTTTTCAAACCAGCAAAATCAAGAAATTTAGAAAAACACGATTTATTTCATTTATAAGCTAGTTTTATAACATATTAAAGAGAAAAATACAAAAACATACAAGATATAGACATTGAAACTATTTGGAATAGTTGTTTATTCTTTACGCTTCTTAAAAATCCGTTTTCTTTTTTCAGAAAAGCTTCTTTTTGTTGTTTTTCTGTCATATTCAGCTAAAGGAAGATCTCTCCTCAATGTCCAATAGTAATCGGCCATCATTTTTGTGTCCCAGCGCCCCTGGTATCTTTTTTCCACCTCTTTAATATCTTGATGAAATATTTCACCTTGCTCTTCACTCACGTCCCCAAGATTTTCCGGGAAATAGTCCAAATGGGAATGTAAAAAGTGATTTTTTATGCTCATATTGCAACCAAGAATCCTGAAATTTTCCAGCATATTTTCAACGATCTCAACATAGTTTGTGTCTTTATAATTCCCTAGAAATGTATGTACAACTTCTTTAAAAGCATTCCATGCATGTTTTTCCTTATCTTCCATTACATTTTCAAATTCACCATCTTTCATCAAGCTCCTAATCTGCGGCCCTACAAAGATTCCCTCCTTTAATTTTGCCTCTGACAGAGCCGTAAATGTGTTACACAAATATTTAAAACAAATTCCTTCTTTGTTTAATGCCTTAACAAATTGTTTCATAAGTCCAAATTTTATGTGAAGTGGTGGAAGTAAAACTTTTTTAGGGTCAATAAGACTTTCGCGAATTACATTTTTGGTTTCAGGTGTTAAAGTCTTTCTTTGTGGCCAGTCTCTTTTTATCCAATGCTGTTCTCGGTTCCTGCTATCCCACTCGCACAGGAAACATGGAAATTTAGTAAATCCAGACTGCTGACCTAAGAGAAGGCCTAAAATGTTTAGATCTCCACACAATTCCCAGTTGTGATCTTTATATTGTATTCTTAAAAGTAATTCCTCTAAATTTTCATAGTTTTCCTTTAAATGAACTGAATGGTCGACAGGAACAGAAGCAAAAACATTGCCATTATGTAAAAGAAGATGTTTTTAATATTTTTTTCTTTTTTTTTGGGAAAAAAAAAATCTGTGGGTGATGGAGCCCAATGATATTTAATTAGTTATTTCTATATAAAAACTGAGCTTAACAAACAAAAATCACGTCATCACAAATTTCATGCAGGCCTGTGAATTATTAGACATTGATGTATGAGTTTTAAACTTTTAGACTGAAAACTGTAAATTTGGTATTGATATACCTAATCTATCGTTTTAATACTAACCGTGTGTCCCTCAAAATTCAAATAAATTAATTCGTTAATTTAAGTTTAGATAGTTTGTGTTAATTCGCCGCATTTGCGGTATGCTATAAATCTGTTCAAGCCGCCAATCGCGAACTGAACGCAAATAAACGATTAATAAAAGATGTACCGCACCTTTCAAGAAGAAAGATGTGTTTAAATTAAATGAACATCATGACAGAACAGTGAAAACTAAAACCAGATATTTATGCCTTTATACGAATAAGATGAACCTAATGTACGTAATAATATTTTTCTTTTAATATTCACTTGACGCCGTTGTTACGCAGATTCGCAAAGTTGTTGTGGCCATGGCACCTCCGCCATTATTTCAAATAAAGTGAGTATGTACATATAAATACTGAAGTAAATCCTACTAGAATTAACTAAAATTAGTAAAATTCTATATCGTTTTTATTTATATATCCACTTAGTGAAGTGGAAGTAGAAAAATTTTCAAAATTTTATTTTGATCAAATAGGTTAAGAATGTCATCAACCATAGATATTTTTAATTTGGGCGGAATCAATTTTCTGTCTGTCTGTCGGTTTGCTTTTCTTTCGGTTGGTCGGCCTGTATGTTTGTAACTTTTTGTGCGCTCATTTTCTCAGGAACGGTTTAAAATATTGACTTGAAAGGTACACTTATGACATGAATTATAAGGAAATCTGGAACTAGATTATATTTTGAGTTTACTCCGGTGAAGGGTTGGGCTTTAAATAGGGAGAAATAAGCAATGAAGCTGGTGTAAATTCAGAAACTTGGGATTTAGCCTATATACTGGAAACCAAGGCGACATTTCTTAAAATACCGTTCACTACCTCCACTCCATTATTAATAGGATTAATAAAATAAAAATGATACATTCACTTGAAATTTGGAACACGTATGTATTATAACGACATATGGAACTAAATTATATTTTGAGAGGATTCCGTCGCGTCGGAGGTAAATAGGAGGTAAATAGGGGTAAATCGGAGTAAATACACACTCCCCACTCCATTATTAAAAGACATGAAGATATTGTCTTGAAAGTTACAAGTGTGTTTTATAAAGAGATTAGGGTTGAAGGTGAAATAAGGATTAATAGAGGTGTATAAATAAAGCATAAGTAAAGCAAGCTAGTAAAAGTTCAGAAACTTGCGATTTGGTGTATACCTATAATAGAAGGTCTCAAATTCTTTTATGACGTTATTTTAGTATTATATAAAATACTTCATAAAGGACGTGATAAATAAGGACTCCATCCTCTTGACGTTTACTTTAATGATTTCCGTGTCTTTGACGCTGGAAGTAAGTAATTATTTAAAGAATTTCTTGCTAAGAACGGCCAGGACTAACTACTTCTGAGGAATTAATTAAATCAAGAGTTTTAATTAATATGAGAGTTTTAGTAATCTTCAAATGATTCCAACATGATTGGCGAAACGCTCGTCAAGTATACTGTTCAAATGGTTCAATTTAATTGGCTACGATGAGTATCGTTTTTAAAATTGATACAAATGACATATGGTATAGTCTATATGCATTCTTGCTACGGTAGTTCGCTTGCTAATTTACGAAGAATTTTTTTCAAATCGTAAAATTTTTGATTTAGCCAAAACAGTTTGTCGCTGAGACCAGTAAGCAGAAAACAATTCTCTAGTTCTTTCTCTTTGTGTGCACTTTTTGATTTAAACCTGAATACCAGATTGTGCTCCTGCAGCTCTTAATATTTTAAAGAAAAGCCACCATTTATCATCTGGAAAGATTATCTAGTTATATGGGTGAAATTGGTTCTACGGGCCATTCAAAGAACTGTACCTCTCCCGGAAGGATTTCACAGCCCAACAAAAAAAAAATGTCCAGATCCAGAAACTAAACCTACCATTATTTATGTGCTTACCAAAAAAATGTACATTATCAAGCTATAAAAGCTTACAATAACCTTCCTCCTGAAATTAAAGCAATAGCTACTAGCTGCAACTTGTCTAAAAATAAGACCAAACAATTTTTTATCAGCAAGTGTTTCTATTCATTCAATGAATATATCAGCAGTCATCAATCAATCAACTAATACAAACTTATAGATACACTTAGGGTTAGGGAGTTAATTATTATTATTATTATTATTATTATGTATTTTGACCTCCCGATTTCGATATCGCCATCAGAATTTCATTTTATCATTTCATCATTTTTAATCCTGGACTTTAAAATATTAAAAATGCCATTTCAAAGATTAAATCTAAGATTTAAAAAAAACCCAATGATAAAATTAATTTCCAATGGCGGCATCGAATTCTGGAGGTCAGAATGCATAAAGATTGGTAGGATTAGTTTCTGTGTCTAAATTTTTATACTTTGGTGGGGCTGTGTTTTCGGTGCGATATTCGTAGGAACTACTTTTTTTTATCTTTTATGTAATCAACTCCTATTTTTTGTTATATACACACGACTCAGACTTAAACCGTCAAACTTCCAGGATCGACTTTTATATTTTCCGGAAAGATGGATAGGTTGCGGTCAAGACTGCCTTCGCCCTTGGTTTGCGCACTCTCCGGATATGACTCCTATGGACTTTTTGTATGGGGTACCATGAGAGACAAGGTTTATGTGAAGCTCTTCAACGACGATGCTACTCTCAGGAAAGGATTGTTCAAAATAATATCAAAATTTCAATTATTTGGATAACCGAAAGACTCATTGTTAAAATAATGATCAACTTGTCAATTAGCGATAAATAACTAGACTCATAGCCGCAGCCGTAGAGACCACATCATCAGAGTGCCGTGCAGCCGCTCAGTCTGTTGTCCATAGATATGAGCTTTGCATTGAAAATGGTGGTATTCATTTCGAGTAGGTTTTGTGAATCTTCAAAACTTCACTATTTTGTAATAAATGCAATGAAACGAGACGTATTTTTCTTTCTGTCTTCCTTTTTGTTCTAACTCGGAGAGGGCGCATTTTTGGAAAAAATTGTATAGATAAAAAATCTCTTATTTTAACTTGGAAAATCTATCCTGAACGTTTGGTGGTCTAACTCTGGGTCACTCTGTATATTAGGAGATATTCTGTATATATGCAATTAATATAATCAATTACTTAATAATTGTTAAATTAACGATAGTCTTAACTTAAAATATTTTGTATTTAAATTTAATGAATTTAATCAAGAGCATATTTTAGGTAAAAGACTAGGCGGCACTAGTGCCTATGTCGAAAAATAAGGAAAAGGGGAAAAAATCCAGAACCTTTGTGTGCCGCTGCCGCTAAAAATAAGGAAATGAAATTAGTATTTTTAGGGGAAAGCAAATCCGAGAGATGAGGTGCTGAAAGCCTTTCAGAAGCTATCAAGATTTTGTTTAAGGATTTAAACATTGATCAATTGGCTAAAGAAAAACTTACAGGCCTTACAACTGATAGATCAAATGCCAATACTGGTAGAAACAATGGACTCTGGGTCCATCTGAAGGATTGTTTACAAAACGATATTCTTTGTATATGGTTGAAATTAATGTCACGCAGAGGTGAAGACTTTCTGATGAAGACCTATACAAGAATGATGAGTTCATCAAGAAATTTTTTTGAAAAAATTCAACCTTTTAAATTTGTTCCTTTTACTGGTTAGCGCTGCAAAACAAAGAATTACGCTTTCGTGAGGGTATGTTGCTTGAGGTGGGTTGCACACTTACTTTTCATAATATCTAGCTATGGCTCAATTACGTTTTAGTTAGTTTCTAAGAATATACACTTTTCCTAAGCGTATCTATTCATTATGTAAATCAGGCTTGCAGTTTATTATGGAAATGGCTACCAAATTACATGCGATTTTCCTACAATTTAAATGAGAACAAGTTCAAGGAAAACTGTTCAATAATTTCTTATTATCCGGATTTTGGTAAATTATTAATAATTTTTCGCGTTTCATTTCGCAAATAATCAAAAAGAAATACATGTTATTTCTAATTAATTGTGATATTTTATATTCGTCTTAATTGACATTGAAGTAGTTCCCACAAATACCAATACACTAAATACAACATTCTGTTCAACATGTAATTTCAATTATCTCCAGATGATGCCGACAGGATTGGCGGAACTAATGTAGCATTTAGTGTTTGGCGTTTCTGGAAATTACTTCAGTGTTTTAATACATTCAAATGACTCAAAGTTTTAACAACACTACGTGAAATAAAAACTAATATGGGATATGCCTAAAACTTATATAAAATCGGCAACAATTTGTAGTGAAAAATTGTGTTTCCCAATTTCTGTTGTATTGCAAGTCCATAGGCTTGAATTGCATAAAAAATATTTACTAATATACTTACTTAGAAAGTATAACGCAAAAGGTGCTTTTAAGTTGTACAGAATTGTTCCATGTATCTAATTAACATTAAAAGGTGACGTGAGAAAATTTTAATTTTAAAGTTTTCAAATTCTTCCTGAATAATAAATTAGATTAAAAATTAATTAGTCAAAAGTGATATTGCAACTATTAGGAACATATCAAAAATTTAAAATTATTTGTAATTAAGTAAAGGAATCCTTGTTGATAATACCGAAAATTACGAATTTGGTATTCAACGGAGATTACACGTGGCATATGAAAATTTAGTACTTATATTACCAAATATATGGTCCTTATATAGAGTTTCTTAATTAAAAGAAATTATAGGGTAATTTCCTTTTGCACCGTTTGTTAACAATCGCAGAATCGCAGATTTCTTGGAAAAACGAGGTTATGATTAAGAACAGACACATTGTTTATCAAAATGACCCTACTATATGAAAGCTATATAACTTTTATGTTCATACATATATCATGATGATTTTTCCAAACGAAATCACAAAGAGTTGTAAATCGATACCGTACATTTAAAATATCTCTGCGTATGAAACAGCATAACTGAGAAATTTTAATTTTATAAAATTATGGTTTACACGAGGTAACATTTCTTTCATTGCTTGATTTTCACCTAAAAAGAAATTCAAAACTATACTTATGTAGTATATACTGCCAATCCATCACGTGTATGTGGAAGTAAAAACTACTACTATTGAAAAAAATATTAAATCTTTTTTTGTAAAAATAGATTTAGAATGTCATGAAATGTCGAGATTTTAAATTTGAGTGAAAAAACAATTCTGTCTGCCTGTCTGTAATTTCTTTTGTCAGCAAGTTTTCTCCGGAACGGTTTAAGATATTGACTTGAAATTTTATTCACGTATGTATTATAACGAAATCTGGAACTGGATTGTTTTTTGAACATATCCGGTGAAGGGCTGGGTGGTAAATAGGGGTAAATAAGAGAAAATGAGTAAAGCAAGCTGGTAAGAGTACAGAAACTTGAGATTCGGTGTATATACTAGGAGCCAGGGTCTCAGATTTCTTTATCATATTTTTCAAATCCCCCACCTTCGCCACTCTATTATTAAAGGGGCTAATAAAATAAAATTGAGATATTCAATTGAAATTTGGTATACGTATGTATTATAATAATATCTGATTGTGATGATTTCGTTGAAAGGACGGGCGGGGAGGGGGTGGTTTGGTAAACTAGGGATGATGAGTAGAGCAAACTAAGATTCCAGAAACTTCATTTTTGGCGTATATGCTAAGAACCAACGCAACGCCTCAATTTTTTTTATGACATCCGCCTCAAGTATTACTCAAATTTTATGACCAACTATTTCCACATACTAAAATGCAATTATAGTCAAGATATTTCCCTTTAACAAGACTTGGATTGAAAATCTGGTTGTGGAAGTAGTGATTCCTTAGACAGCAGTTTTCTGAAGAATCTGAAATCGAGAAGAAAATTGTAGGTCAAATAACAAGGTAGTGGTCAAGAAGCTGACGACTAAAAAAACTTGACGCAGTGTATTAATATTAAAATAGACATTATCCGGTGCATATAGAAGAAAAAGGTGTATTATTACGGAAGTACTTTGAACTTCACGTATTTGAACGGAACCATTTGCAATGCATTCTAAAAGTGATCTATTTAACGGTTTATAATATGAGTGAATTAAAATTCAAAAAAAGTATTTTGTTCAAAAAAAAAATTGAAACAAGTAATAACGATAACAATTGACGTAGTAAATAATAGTTTTCAAGGTCATTAATTACAATTTTGATATTGTCAAAATTCAAAATGATGGATTTAAAATGGCTCTGCAGGTCACAATCTTCAACAGATTCGCTTAAACTATTTTCATTAACTGCATTTGATATTCATAATAGAACCCTACTTAATTTCATAACGATCAGCAGAGTAGCTTAGTTATTATATATAATTATTTAAAATGTGTTTTTGCGAGCGAGAGTAGGTACGTCTTCCTATACTCGTATTTCGATACGATAATATAGCAACGTCAAACGGGGTTAGAACTTGGACGAGTGACTTAGTCCAGGGACATAGAGCGTTCTTGTTCCATCTTCTAACGACTTGTATAAATCGCATACGTAGAGGGTGTGTAACTTTAGACGGGGATTACTTAGCGGATATACCATCCTTCGGAGAGAATGTAAAGCAGTCTTGATGTATTAAAAGTAAATGTAAAGTAAGGCAAGTAAAAAATCCTTACTGTTGGATAGAGAAGAGGTTTGGAAAAATTTCCAGGTTGTGGGTAGCTCGCCTCCTGGAGTCGCGTCTGGCCTCGGTAGCGGAAATAGGCCGACGGTTAAATAAATGTGGAGAAAAACCACTGTTTTCGACATCTCATTGAAAAATAGTTAAAAAAGTGCTGCATAAGAAATCACTACTTGCACATCAAGATTTATTATCCAAGTCTCTTCAAACGAAAGCATCTTGATATTATACTTACATCTTACACTTCGGTATGTGAAAATAATTGCTCATAGAAATTGAGTAATCTAGTATTTGACATCGTCTGATCCAAAAAACCCATAAAGCGATGTGCCTTTTGAATACCTCTGCAACTGACCGACGTTTAATGGTGGGAAGGGTGATTGATGCCAAAATTCTTTTAAAGTGCAAATGCTATTAAGTAATTTGAGGCTTAGTATATACACCGATCAAGTTTTTCAGTAGACCACAGTCATTGGGCCAGCCCTATTGTACCTGTATTGAAAAAAACGGTTATGTGAGAATATGTGGGGAGTTCAAGGTGTCCGTTAATCCAAATTTATATATAAACAAATATCCAATTCCCAAATTTAAGACTGTTTTTAACTGTTTATCAGGGGGGACATTATTTAGCAAAATAGACTTATCGCAAGCATATGCGTAAATAGAGCTAGATGATAATTCAAAAGAAATCGTGACAATTAACACACACAAAGAATTGTTTAGGTATAACCGACTGCCATACGAATTGCTTCAGCTCCAGCCATTTTCATGAAAACTATGGATGAATTATTTGCCGGCTTGGACGGCGTGATCGTATTTTTAGACGATATTCTAGTTACAGGTCGAGATCACGAACAACACATGAAAAGATTATGTCATGTTTTTAATATGATTAAGAAAAGTGGTTGAAAAATTAATTTACAAAAATGCACTTTTTTTCAAAAATCAATATCCTATTTAGGTTATACAATTGATGCCAGTGGGTTGCATCCATCTGAAGATAAAGTCGAGGCCATAGTTAAAATGCAGTAACCCACCAATAAAACCGAACTAAAATCGTTTTTAAGGATGATAACTTATTACGGGAACTTTTACCTAATTTAAGTACACATGTAAATAAGCTCTATAGTCTTTTGAAAAATAATGTGAAATGGCACTGGGATAATGATTGCAAAAGGGCTTTTAACTGGGTAAAAAGTGAATTAACCTCCCCCAATGTGTTGGCTCACTTTGATTCTAATTTGCCATTGGCGTTATAGTGTGATGCGAGTTCGGTAGGAGTGGGGGCCGAATTAGTCATATTTATACAAATGGGGATATCAAACCTATTGCGCACGCTTCTTGCACACTAAATAATACCGAAAAAAAATTTTTCTCAAATAGATCGTGGAGCACTCAGTATTATTTATGGCGTGAAGAGGTTTCATGAATTTCTTTTCGGCAGAAAATTGATTTTATTCAGTGACCACAAACCATTATTGTCAATTTTTGGTGAAAAAATAAATATCCCGCAGTCAGCAGCTAGCCGTCTTCAACGGTGGGCAAACATTTTATTTGCATATCAGTACGAGATAAAATACATTAAATCAAAGAAAAATCAAGCGGATGCTTTATCGCGTTTATCATTCCCTTACAGCAGTTATAAGGAATCTGATTTTGGACACATCTTTTATGTACAAGAAGCGGTTCCAATTGATTACAAAAAAATTGTTTTTAGGATTAATATAATTAAAATTGTTTACTTTGTGGATACATTTCCACGTATATATTGTTTTGTAGTTCCTATTTTATGAACACATTTTTATAGAGAGTTTTTGTACATACATACAACGGCGATGGGAAATAAACCAGTGTAAAATAGAGTGGTGTTTAATTGATACGTCCTTTCAACATAAAAATAATTATTATAGTACAAGTTGTTACAAAAGAGAAAAGTTAGACAAATTGACAGACCGATCGACGGACAGATCGAAAATTCCTTTTCGATCGAATTTGAAATCTCGACGTTTCATGACATTCTGACCCCATGTCAACAAAATGAAAATTTGGAAATGTTTCTAAAGATTACTATACTTCTATTTAAACGCAAATTTCTTACAGTTTTGTGTTTCGAATCGGCAAATGATTTTATAGAATCCAACAAAACTTTTCATGTCTGTTCAAGACTCAGACTCTACACAGAAATTAACGAAGTTATTATCCTTAAAAGTGTCTAAGAGTATTAACTTTTAGACAAAAATCAGAGAAGTGCATCGATGGTAATCAAGATACATTGAGAAAGAGCAAAGCAGCAACTGAAGGCAAGAATAAATTTTCCTTTCTGATAAAAGTCGCACAAATCATCCTGAGAATGAAAGGCCCTACCGGCATCCTTGTGATAAATTCTGTTGTGTTTCAGACGCAGGGTGGTAAAATCCCTCACATTAGGGTTTGAATTTGACATTCAGTGTTTTTTCTCCTCAAATTTTTTTAGAAAAAATACATAATGATAGTATTGTAGTTTTTTTCCTATTAAAAATTCAATCAACTAATTGATGCACTTAAAGAAGACACCCTGTACGTGTAGGATTTGTGGTTTATGGAAATAACCAGCATCAAGTTAAGCTCTTTAAATTCAATTTAGGAGTTTTCAATTTTCGTTTATTTCCGTTCTTCAATAAACGCAACAATATAATCTGTTTTTCATTTAGATTTTAAGCATGTTTGAGCACTGATAATTAACGTGCCGATATTATTAAATAATCCATGGACTTACTCCACATGAATCATTTAATAATTTACTTTTACTCTTGAATATACTCCAGTCAATCCGGTGTATTAATCTGTGCATATTGGGTAGACAACATTTTTACATTCATTACGTTACGTTTAGTGACGACATGAAAATTCCTAAATATTAAATTATCTAATGAAAATAGAAGATTCTAGCTTGTAAAATAGACTTATAAATTTAAGTTTAATTCGATTTATATTCAAATGAAATATTCTTGAGAATGTTAAGCAGTTAAATAAAAAGTTTTGTAATTAATGTATTTTGATAATTTGAAAACTGCTTAATATTACATTATGTAATAATAATAATAAGTGGAAAGTTCTACGTTATTAAAACTTCCACATAAAGTTAATTCATTCCCAAGGAAATTTAATAGCCATTCTACAAACACTGTTTCACAAGAAAAGTTCAAGTTATAAATGTAAATTTGTGGACGGTGGAAAAATGTAAAAAGATAATCTATATTTATGACCACTCGTGCTCGTTGTTAAAGTATTATCGACCCAGGAAGATAAATAATAAAACTAACACTCCGTGAGCTCTCTGTCATCCAGTTTCTAATAACTTGATTATTTATTTCATTGTTGTGAATATTTGCATTATTGCATGACACTGGGTTATGTTCTACTCTAGCTTAGCGCGCCAGTGCTCAGGTTGACTGATAAAAGTAATTTTTAATTGGCTAGTTATGTAAGGAATAGATATTAACTATAGTTTTTGAAAAGAGAAGATTTTATTCTAAAAATGGCTTCATTGATATATTGATTTAATGTTTCTAAAATTGTATTTGAAAAACGCCATCGATTTAACTTATCGAATTCCAATATGTTTCATCAAGTAGTAGTTTAATTATTATAAATAATTATTTTACACCATTACAGCTGGCAATTTCTCTCGTTCTTATCGTTTATTCGATAAACATATAATAATAACAATTAAAATAAGAATTATAATTATTTTGCTTTTGTTGGGTATTTTGCCACTTTTATAAATATATTTAATGTCTAATGACATAGACCTCTGCACCGAATGGATCAAACCGAGGTTGGTCTTCAATGCTTCTATATATTCTATACTAGTAATTCTTCTTATTTAGATCATCTCTCTAAGTATAATTTAATGCCATATAGAAGAACTTAGTTTGACATTGTTTATTTGTATAAACTTCTGTATAATCTTTCGTATGAGAACTACCTTAAATTGAAAAATAGTTTACTTAATATTCAGAATGAAATAGAAATTATATAAGCATTTGACTTACCATGTCTATAATTTATTCTCTCATTCATGTTATGTTACTAATTTATAGATATTTTAATTTAGTTTAAGTTAGGTTAAGTATAAAGGTAGAGTCTGTAATTGGCTTGAGAAAGTTGTAGACTAAAATAAATAAATGTATTACAAAATGGCACACATCTAAAAATATGTAAACTAAAATTACAAAATGAAAATTGAAAATGACAACTAAAATCCATTAACATTTCGGAAAATAAGCTATCTCCGTTGTCCAAACCTTTTAAGGAGTAAAACATAAAAATTTATTGTTTATGGATTTCCAAAAACTATGAAACTTCTATATGAATCGTTTCTATCTGAAACGTGCAGTTTTCAAAAAAATCGACTGCCTTCATATTTTTAGAAAACTTTGAAAATGTCCGTAACTCTCCTCTTCAGATATGTAATATTCCAATGATCTATACGCAGAATTTAATGATCTCTCAGATGCCGGAATAAGTATACCGGACATATATTCACAGTATTTTGGGACCGCTTGCATTATGGTATCTTCCGACCTTATTTTGCGGTAGGATAATGCCAGATTCCATACCGTTGTTATACACAGGAAATTTCTACAAGTTGCTAATGTGAGCTTAGCCCAAGACTACCTGACCTATCGCCAATCCATGTGTCGAATATGATTGATAGGCAGACTATTGTGTTGATACTTGTCCTACCAATGGATCCTATGCCCTTATGACATGGGGCTCAAATAATTTAGAATACACAACATCTTAACCATTTACCACCTAACTTGAGGCGCGCGTGTATAAGATGTAGGAAGCGTAAAGGTCAATAGGTGGCTCTTTTTCATTTTTGTACTTACAAAATCGTCTGAAAATCCTAAGTTAGCAACTGAACTGGTCTTACCTACTTCATTTAGTTCCTAACTTAAGATTCGCAGATAATACCACATTCGTTGCAGCTATCGAGGATGAGCTCATACATTGGCTGACCAATCTTCAAGTAATAAATTCTGATTAAGATTTAATTGAATATTACAACAGCACGAATATTATGATTGTAGACGAAGCAATTGAAAACCACCAGACAAGTTAAGGATACGTGATTGTGAGGTAATAAGCAAGAAGTAGTCTAAAGCTAAAATCCGAGTATGAAATTATTGGTGTATTATAATATTAATGTACCGCCCATCGAGACGTAACTTTCATTCACACTCGATACGGTTTAGAAGCAATTTTTATATCACCATGGACAATATAGCGACCAATGGGTGCCATATTGCATTTCTTTAATAACCTATGCCACGCATTGAGACAAATCGAGCGACACCTCATTAATTAAAATAGGTTCAGTAGTTTGGCCACCCACTATGATGCACATGCATACATACCCACATTACAGTGTGCCAGAATCCCTTTCCTTCTGAGGCTTTGTCGTAGTCGGGTAACAAGATGGTATGCCTTAAGGCCTTTAAGGATAATACCAATCAAATGAATCAAAACATATTTATTAATAATTTAGTGTACTATGTGAATTTTCGACAACTCCGAATATGAGACTCGATGAAGAATGTTGTCAGTTCAGCAAAAGGCATGACAGAAATATTACAAAACGCACAAGGATCCGATTTGATAACGTCTTGGGTTCCTTCATATTTCTTTACACGTATGAAACACGGATCATTAATGAGGAAAACAGAAGAAATATTGAAGCTTTAAAGATGTAGGTCTGATGACATTTCCTACAGTCCCATCGCACCAACAAATCGATTCTTCAAGAAATGTGCCATCGCTCATCGCAGCAACACATCGATTTTTAAGAAGATAGGTCCCTCAGTGCGACTTCCTAGGGTCACATTGTCTCAAATCCTCTCATTTAACGGCCACAATGACCGCGGAGAGGACAATATAGAGCGACTCATGCTTCATGGAAGATGAACAGAAAACGTAATCCAAAAGTTTTGGTGGGGCGGCACGTATAACACGTAAATGCGAGAGATAGCAGGTTCTGTTAGACGTACCATACAGCAGGGATTTGCCAACCAGAATAATGCATGGAACACAAGACGTCAACAAAGATGTGATAAATATGAAGTTGACGGCTTCATTGTAAATTAAATATTTAAAATTGCATAAATTAATCCAAATTAAATTAGATTAAATATAGAACTAGAACGATATTCCTTTACTTTTTATATCATTAACCCCTATATTTTTAATTGTAATTTAACATGAAATAATTTGTTAGCAACAATGGTAGATTGTT
This sequence comes from Stenurella melanura, assembly GCA_963583905.1. Classification (NCBI taxonomy): domain Eukaryota; kingdom Metazoa; phylum Arthropoda; class Insecta; order Coleoptera; family Cerambycidae; genus Stenurella; species Stenurella melanura. Next base: position 205,816,168 of record OY757309.1, read on the forward strand.
TAGAACAAAAAAGAAGTACATGTAATTACCTATTCAACTAATATAACTTGCGTGCCCACTTGCAATTGTAGAAGACTTTCAAACTGTAAAATAACTTCATTTGTTTTTATACATATCCTTTAACGTTATGATGCCTCACAATCTCTCAATTTCGTTAGAAAATGTCTTGAGTTATAGCAATTTATAAGATAACTTGCAATAATTAGTTTGAAATAGTGTAGTGATAGGGTCTTATTAAGCAATTAAGAAGTTTACTGTCAGTCTGCTTATTTGGTGAACGGGGAATGCAAAGAGGCAATAAAATTCATGATTTATTTAAAAGGAAAATTGATGTTTAATGTTTATCCATTGATTCTTCGAATTAGCTTCAGCAATTTCTGTGAAATTTATTACAACTATAGGACATGGGTCGGCGGTAGCCTCTTTGTCATTGCATTATGCATAGTGTAAGGTGAGCGCAAACCGAGTATTTCACATTGCCAGCATGTTGGCAAATTTTCCGACTGCCCTACTGCGCTTAGTAATGCTGAAAACAGTGCAGTGCACATTGTCAAAAACTGGATAAAATTCTTTCATCGAAATTGCATTAAAATAATACCATTTTCTCAAAATTGTGTAGGGTGCCAAGTATTTGCAAATATATGAAAGACTACAAAGAGTGAGGTGCGTTCACTTGTAGTTGTTTATAAAGTTAGAACTCTTACTGCAGAATTTTTCTGTTTTTCTAACATTCAAGTTTTTGCAAAGAATTTTTCCTCAATTCTTTCTTTCATATCGTCTAAATTATTATTAAATATTGTTGCGTAGACCATTTGATATCCCATAAGTAAATATCCACAATAGTCAAATCAATGCTCCCACGTAGTCTAAAAATTGGGAATTCCACGATATGAAATATGATGATGAAAAATGACAACCATCAATAAACACTTTTTGTTTCTTAGGATTTCTAGGAAAATGTTTTGCAACGTCGAATATAATGCCATGACACCAACATTACAATAAATATTCTTGATGTACACTATGTTAGATTTTAATAGGATAGTTAAAAACTGTTTCTAAAACGTTAATGGTTGAGAAAAATAAATTCGGAGTAAGAGATCAAGATTTTCTAACTGACTAAAACTTTTAATCCATAGGTACGGTACATCTTTGTAGTCTTTCACATTTTTTGCAAATACCTTCCATTATGCATATTAATCTTGGAAAATAGTAAGTATCATGTTCGGACTGTCCCTAAAAAGCAGGCGTTTTCGCTGAAGAATGACTTCGTCGTAGAGTTACAAATAAAAAAGTTTTCCCTCTTCTGAACTCTGCATATTGGTAGAATTAAAGTGGTTCTAAGTGCATCAGAAAGACAACCTTGGTGTAATAATGCTTTAATGTATAGGGTGTTCCAGAATATCTGCATTCCCTTTTACGGTAAGAAATCTTCCTATAAACATGTGTCTGGAAATACTTCCTAACGGAGCGACGGCTCTGTGAGGATGTTGCCTAAACGTAGATTTTTACTGATTATCTAGGAAATATTTTGGAACAACTTTATGAAACTTGATTCACAATTTGGAATTATTAAGGCTTTTTTTTGTACAATACTGTACAATTTTATCCACAGGCGAACGACGGATAGTTACCCTTTATTTACATTTTGAATTTAGTTCTTCCAGAGCGCTGGATAAGAGGAAATACCTCAAGAAGTTGGCCATTCCGATCATCGGATTTAAATCCGATGGACGCATATAAAACATTTGGTCCCCTTTAATACCATTAATGTGGATAACACGGCAACAGACATAGTGGCAGCATTTGAAACTATCACTCAGGAAATTGCCGTAAGGGTCCATAAATAATTATGTTGGTCATGCTGGGACTTGCACTGAACAAAAATAAAGAAAGAACAACAAAGAATCTCTGCGGTAATGAGCAAAAACCTATATTTAGGCTTCATTCTCAGAGAACCGTAGCTCCTTTAGGAAGTCCTCGTATTATTTTGCCACTTAGAATCAGTAAGTACCTGTAAAAGAATGCCGTAATTTTGGGACACCCTTTATACACAGTGGTTGCAGAATTAGCACGTGTTCAATACCGAATCCGATAACAAAAATAAAAATTTAAAGTAACGGAGTCAAAATGCCTGCACAATGGAATATGAAACATTAATTTTAACCCACATAAACTGTTATGTAACTAGCTTTAGGTATAGTTTTGCTAATTACCCTTTTATTTATACAACGGGCTGATCAATATGCATAACAAAAAAGCTGAACTTTTAGGCGAACAAAAAATTGTAAATTTACTGGAGTTGACGATCATTTCAACATGAAATTTAAATAATACGAAACAGTGCCTAGTACTAATTTACTCTCATTTCAGGTCTCAAATTAGCGCTTGACCTAAATTTTATTATGCGGGGAATTAATGAAACTAACGTGTTGGTTAGTTTCTTGTATGTGTTTTATTTTTATGTTGATATACAAATTTTATCCTTACCTGATGCAATCAGGTATATTATAACCATACAATTTTCTTGTAATACTCACCAGAAGAATACTTTGAACGAAAATATAAAGAACAAATATGAATGGCAGTGTCTACTTACAATCGTGCTTAATATGAACTTTAGTTACACTTAAAATTTTGTATAGGCATTTGCTGCATATAAAACGTAGCATTACCTGACAATTTAGAGTGTAATTTTTTAATCGACTTAGGGCCGGTTTTTCAATGTCCAGTTAAAAGTGCCAGATAGGTAGTTGCTAGTTACGCTTAGCTGACAGTTATATCTATGGTAGTGTTTATCAACAGTAATTTAACTGCCAGCTACGATTTAATTCAAATTGCGCACGTGTTTTAGTGACAGTTTATCTCATTTAACTTCAAAATTCATTGTGTTGTCTAGCGTGCTGATTGATGTTCTGTTCTTAATTCTGTGCGTTTGTGCATCAGCAATATTTGCAATAGAAAGCGAAGTGATTGGAGAAACAGAATTATTCCTGCAACGTCCTCTATCATCTCAACGATATGTAAAACAGTTTTTTTACGCAGTCGAAATCTTATTAAAAAATCTGTATCATCATAATTCTCAAAATTATTTTCTCGTTCCCTTATGGTATAGGGTCTCCTTTCATTCTTTATAAATTGTATAATATCATCGTCATCATCACTCATATCCATAATATTATTATTTTTAAATATTATTGGCAATAATATATTTAATATTGATCACAAATTAAAAACGAACATATCAATCAATAATCAATCACATTGGCTTTTAGGTTAGAATGTTTTAGAATTGTCAGAAGTTGCACCAAATGCGCATGTGCAAATCCACTAACAGTAGAATAAATCCTTAACTGGCACTTTCAACTCTCTGCTAAATTTACTTTCAGATAGTGAGTTTAACCCTCCGATAAATTTTACCCGCACATTGAAAAACAGTTTAGCTGCCAGATAAATTTTATCTGACAGCTAAGCTATTCGCGAAAATCAAAAAATGAACCCAAGAGGGATTTACCGTCGATACACACAAATTCACCAATACGTGAGAGCGATTTATATATTACTACTTTCCGCTGTTACTATACAAACGTTTCCTTATTGGTGAATTCCTTTGTATCGAAGGTAAATCCCTCTTGGGTTCATTTGTTTGATTTTCGCGAATTTAACTGGAAGAATGTCACTTTTCATGAATCCCATATCACAGCTCTTTTATTAACAATGCGATTTTTTTTTAAATTAGGGTGGAAGATACTTACCAATCAGGTGTCACATTGAAATATTTAAGAATCCGCCAGTGTCGTCCGTTGTTTTGAAGAAAAGTGGACCTAATTTTCCAAAAAAATATTAGGAAAAATCTCATAAATTTATTAGTTGTTATCAAGAACTCATTAAAACCGAATTTTAATAAGATAGTGTACTTGGTGTTCACTAATAGGAAAATATAACTTCTCTTTTTAAAGTACCAATTATTACAGTCATAATTTTATTTTCGGACGTAATTAGGACTTAATGAAGCTGGAGGGAGATAGGCATTCCATTTGCGTGATGTCAGTCAGTTTACTTAACAGTCAGAATCAAACAGGAAAACTTGGAAATAAAAAAGTCGAACTTTATACAAATTTGGTTTCGAACAATTTTAATAAATAATAAAATTTATATAGATAACTAAATCACAGTTAGCTCAACATATCACATTCTAAATGGAACGACTGTCTTCCTTCAGCTTAATTGCGTCCGAAAAAAAAGTTGTGACTAATAATTGGTACTTTAAAAAGGAAAATTTTATTTTTTCATCTTGTTGAAATTCGGTATTAGTGACTTTTTAATAACAACGAATAGGATTATGAGATTGCTCTATAGTTAAAACCTTGTCTAATATCTTTTTGTGAAAAATTAGGCATATTTTTCTTCATAACGATGGGCGCTGCTGGTGGATATTTAAATATTTTACGGCGACACAATCTCCTGACGGGTAAGTACCTTCCACCCAAATCTTTAAAAAATTTCAGTGTTAATAAAGGAGCTATGATATGGGAGTCATGAAAAGTGAGACATACTGTATATGGAGTCTGTAGAGTATGGCTCGGCAAGCCGAGTCAAAACCTATTAGTTTCATTTATATGAAACTAATAGGGTAATACTATTATAAGGTGCATACAAATTGAAAAGGCCTTTCTATGGGAGAATAGATAAAGTTATGTTAAAGTTGGTAGTCAGTTATTATTAGAGTATCTGATACTTAAAAGTTAAAGATTCACAATGGCAAATCCAATAGGACTGCGATGATTGCAGAACCACATAACGCTGTCAATTTGTACAATAGCGATGCCTAAGATCCAACTAGGTTCTTCAAACTTTAGGTGTTCCTCAAGGATCAGTTCTGGGACCACTCTTTTTTAATTATATTTATCAACTATATTTCCAAAAACATTAATGTTCACTTTCTCCTGTATACCGGTGACCTTAAACTATATAGAAAATTATCTTCCGTCTCTGACTGTGAGAACATTCAAAGAACTATTACTACCTTTGACAGTTGTTGTCGTAATAACAACGTTACACTCAATGCCAGCAAGTGCAATGATATATATTTTTGTCGCAAAAAGTTAGCATTATTATTTGATTATGTACCTGTCAATGACATTTTTGACAGGCCCGCTTACGTAAAGAGTGTAGGAGTCTTCTTCGACTTAATTTCTCACACCATATGGATGAATGTTTTAGTGGTGCATAAAATGGGACAGGAGCTAGCTTGCAATTACCTGATACATTTGTAACCAACAGAGACACGATTAATTCTTTCCCTTAGAGAATGGCCATCAAGAAAGTAATATGAACATTGTTCTTCATGGTGGAAACCTATAATTTATAAATTAATTATTTTAAAGAATTTAGCATTTATTAATCATGGGTTAAAAAGTGGACCTCCTGGACCTCCACTAACCGAGATGTATGCCGATCGTATTTTTGTAATAACTAGGTGATAATTAATAGATAACAAAGAAATCAGCTTGATACGAGTGACATAACTTGCATATTTCGTTTAGAATGTGTGTCGCTGGACCTTGACTAACCGAGATGTATGCTCATTGTATTTTTAGTAGCAACTAGTCCATAAGAAAATATTTGCTTGATACAAGTACTTGTAACAATTGTAAAAGACATTTTGACTTATTTACTGAAATTTCTACTACTAAGAGAATTTCTCACATCACTTTCTTTGTCTGTCATGCTCTAAGAAAAGGGGTTAGTAATGTTTCCAGCGGTTACAAATAAATGTATCAGGTAATTTCACTCTGGCTCCTGTACCATGAAAGCCTAAGTTTTTATGCGTAACGCCAGGGATTTTAAGAACGTTTCTCCATCTTTTATTTATTACCTACGAAGGGTTGATTATGCATTATTAATATGGAGTCCCGTATACACAACTGATATAATTCTGATCGAAAGAGTTGAACGAAGATTGTTTAAGTTCGTTGCCTTTTTTTATTGGATAGGATACCCCATAACTAGTGCCTTGAGGGCTTTGTTCTGTAGAGTCTTCACGTTAAACGCATATTACATTCAGTTTTTTTTTATCCACAATATTCATTATAAAGTAGTCTCGAGAGTTAATAGCAAGAGTAACAGCTTAATCTTGCTACCTCTTGCACTTATTAATCTTTTCATGAAGTCGCCCGTATATTAAATGTTAAATAACTAATCGAATCCACAGACACGCTAATGTCCCGCGCCAAGTACGCTATGCAAACATAAATAATACATATGTCCTCCGCGCTCACTAATGAGCCAACAACCATGTCTCTTTACGGGAATAATATCTACTCCCACCACCGCCTAATTTTACGTTGAAATCTCTCAATAAAAATACGAATTTAACTAAGAATCTGCTTAGTTACACTATATATATATCGAATATTCTCTATCAAGTGACCCCTATATAAATTATATTAATTACACATTAACGAAGATAAGTTCATAGCAACGCGTAGTTACGCCTCTCGCGCACCAAATTCTATAAATGTTATACATTTTTTTCAAATACAAAACAACTTGACGCGTTTCACTAAGAGACGAAAGGCAGAAGGTTGTTTGGATTCGCCAGCGCGACTCAGTCAATCTTATACAAATTTCCTCGTCAAGTTGACAAAACCACAGAACAACCTGAAGTGAGTGAAGTGGAACTCGCATTGGCGGAAAGTGTTGGCGCATCCAAGTTGGCGCACGTGAAATCGCCATGTTTTTGGGAGCGTTTGTAACCTTGCTGAGTTTTATTTTTAGTCACAGTTGCCAAGTCGAGTGTGGAATATCTGTATAATATATTTTATATAAATATATATATTTCCAGTTGGAGTTAAGTGGTGTTAGAATTGTTACTTACTTTGATTTGTCCTTAGTGTGTATTAATAGAACACTAGCAGTGACGTCACAGTTTTGCCAGCTGTCAGTTGACTGGGTGGCAAATTCAGAAATTTGACGTTTGAATTGGTGTCAATTTTCGTTCAAGATAAATTAAAGTGGAGAATTTCTTAGTATCAGATATACCGGGTGAGTCACGAATTGCGCTCGCCCCGATATTTCCTAAAATATTTGGAATAGAAAATTGAAATTTGGAGGCCTTATTACACGACTAAAATGCCATCTTAAAAATAAAAAATCAAGTTTGGTGCACATTCGGTTTGACCGGAAATGCCCACAACTTTCGATTTTTAAATGGAACACCCTATATATTTTTACATTTTTGGAATCTAGAGGAAATTTTGAATACAATACATCCATTTTAGTCACTTTTTGATAAACATTAAAAATTTTATTAAAAAATCTATTTCTGAATCCAGAGTGCTGTGGTGCCCAAAATATATTTTAGTTTGTGTGCTACGTTACTATAAAAATAAAAAGAGCAATATGATTGCATTACTTAATTCTCTAGAGGCGTTTAAAATTTTTAAATGTGGTTTTTACCCACTAGCTCGGTTTTTTAAATGGGAATTTAATCGTTCACCAACATTTTTATATACCTCATTTTCATACGAATCTAAGGATACCAAAATTTTGAAAATCCGCTCAGAAATATTTGAGATTTCAGCCAAAATACAATGCAACCAAGCTTTTAGAAACATGCGGCTAATAGATAATAGATTAGTGGGCTTTGGAAACTAAAATGGCACATTTCTGTGTAAATCTGGTAACCTAATAGCATTGGAAAAATCATAGTAGCCATTGAATGTAATAAAACAATATCAGCTGTCAGACAGATACAAAATAAGGCGTTGCGGAAATCTCTTTGAGTAAAAATTAAAGAAAATGAATGATTTTAGTAGAAATGAAAAGGTCGATATGTTACTGATATATGGAGAGCGTCTCAAAAATTCAACTGTAGCTGCAGAACTGTATCAGCAACGATATTCCAACAGACGTCATCCAAGCAGACACTTGTTTGCCAGAGTGGAAGAAGAATTCAGAAACGAACCCAATCAACAAGATGACCATCAAACATTTATTGTGAGGACAAAGAAATTGATGTATTAGGATTTGTGATGGTACACCCAACAACATCAACAAGGGAATTGTCAATGGAATGCGACATTAGTCAGTCTTCGGTTTGCAAGATAGTGCTCCCCCTCATAATTCCAGAAGAGTGATGGAATATTTAAACAACTTGCATGGTGAACGCCTTATCGCAAATCAAGGTCATATCAGGTGGCCTCCTAGGTCACCTGACTTAACACCCCTCGACTATTATGTATGGGGCACTCTCAAAAATAAAGTTTATAAAACTACTTCAAATACTCGTGAAGAGCTGCAAAATAAAGTTGTACGGGCTCTTAATAAAATAACGCCGTCTGAATTGCGTAGAGCCATTCAAGCAACTGTACCCAGAGCCGAATTGTGTATAGAAAAAAATGGTGGACATTTTAAACAATCTCTATAAATGTCAATTTATGGTTTAATTATATTAATTATTTTAAAGATACCTACTGTTACCTAGTTTAAGTTTAATTGTTCAAACGGAATTGATTTTTATTTATTCATAGGCCCGATATTTATGTTCATTTAAATAAAACTCTGAAAACCGAACTGATGTCGCATTCTATTGCAAATGTCCTTGTGGATGTAATTGTGTTTACCTCCACATACCTATGCTAAACTTAATTGTAACGTTCTTTGCGCTCACAATTATTAAATGTTTGATAGCTCAAGATTGCCTATAACTACACGAGTTTGTCTGACAGCTGATATTGTTTTATTACATTCAATGGCTACTATGATTTTTCCAATGTTATTAGGTTACCAGATTTACACAGAAATGTGCCATTTTAGTTTCCAAGGCTCACTAATCTATTATCTATTAGCCGCATGTTTCTAAAAGCTTGGTTGCATTGTATTTTGGCTGAAATCTCAAATATTTCTGAGCGGATTTTCAAAATTTTGGTATCATTAGATTCGTATGAAAATGAGGTATTTAAAAATGTTGGTGAACGATTAAATTCCCATTTAAAAAGTGGGTTAGTGGGTAACAATCACATTTAAAAATTTTAAACGCCTCTAGAGGATTAAGTAATGCAATCACATTGCTCTTTTTATTTTTATAGTAACGTAGCACACAAACTAAAATATATTTTGGGCACCACAGCACTCTGGATTCAGAAATAGAGTTTTTAATAAAATGTTTAATGTTTATCAAAAAGTGACCAAAATGGATGTATTGTATTCAAAATTTCCTCTAAATTCCAAAAATGTAAAAATATATAGGGTGTTCTATTTAAAAATCGAAAGTTGTGGGCATTTCCGGTCAAACCGCATGTGCACCAAACTTGATCTTTTATTGAAAAGATGGCATTTTAGTCGTGTAATAAGGCCTACAAATTTCAATTTTCTACTCCAAATATTTTAGGAAATATCGGGGCGAGCGCAATTCGTGACTCACCCGGTATGTAGTGATGTTTATAAATATATTTTTTTAAATCTAGCGTAAGAGAGAATTTTATATATACTTTATTAGTGTTGTTTTTACAAGTGTAAAATTTGGCGTCAAGAACGTTGACATCTTTGTGAACCCATAAATTAGTGAAAATAAAGGCTATATTGGGTTTTTGACTTTTTTTTGTACATATATAATATCAAGACAAATTTTAGTAAATGTTTAGCTGTAACTGAGCTTATATTAATTATACATTAGCTGTAACTGAGCTTATATTAATTAATCAGTGACATAGGTTAGGTATTATTATTACACTAGGTTAAAAGTTGTCAAAATACTCATTGATTTATGCCAATATATCAATCATGTATTAATGGTTTTATAAACCGATTGTAAAATTTAAGTTTCTTGACAATTTGAAATATTTCCCTCCAACTTTTTATTGATTTATATCTTACTTTCGTTAGGCTCAAAAGTTTGTAACGAGTTTAAGTGTTTACCACATTAATAACAACAATCAGAGGTTTGTATTATGAAATGCAGGAGTAATAGTAAATCTAATGTAAATAAAATAGGACTGTGAGACCATTTCAGTTTCCATTTAATTTAATTTGTAGGCAAATATGCAACGTAATATGCTTCGAATACTTTATATAGCTATATATACTTAGTTTGGTATCTGTTTTGATTCTTACAATTATAATTACAGACGTTCAAAATATTGATAATGTACACAAATAAAATATCAGTGAAGGTAAGTGAGCTAACTTAAAAAATAACACACTTTTAACAGGATCGTCTACCAGAATTGAATGTTATAAATTATACACATTAAGTATACATAATTATAAAGGTAAGTATGAATAATAATAGTCTTACAGTTTAGATATAAATTTTATTTTCAAGAAGGGTCACAATGGTTCATTAATTGAATGCTGTTATATTTTTGAAAAATCATTCAACGATACAGTTTCAATCTCCCATTTTTAAATCATGTAGGTTAGCTTCATTAATATATTTCAGCTTAGAAATGTAATGAGGGGACTCCTAAAATGTAGAATATAAATAAAATTATAATAAATTGGAATATATAAATGAAGCATTAGATAAAAGTCAGTTTAGCAATTCGCGAAATGTACAATAGATAAAGAAAATCTACAATTAATTTTACACAAGAAAAACGTTTAAAAAGCATTAAAAATTGTTTAAAAACTCAAATTATTTTACATGCAAAATTAGGTTATTGACACCCAGTCATCTGGAACGGCCAAGTTCCGACGTCAGCTGCTACTGCTCTATTGTTTGTATTTTAATAATTGAAAAACTTACGTCAAAATGTGGTAGAGGTGCGTGTTAAGCCAACTCTGTCAACTCCGTTTGTTCGAAGCCGGTCCTTAGAGTGCTCCCAATAAAATGGCTGAAGGTCACCTATTTTTACCACAACTTTTTAATGTTATTTTATGAGAGTTACACTTCTGGTTGTTCTGTGACAAAACCTCTGACTGCAATATCAAAGATTAGGGAACTAACAAGATAGGACAGTCAGACGGAGAAGACGAAACTGACGAAGACAGTTGTATACTCCAATTTAAAGGGACACAACATCCAGCGGAAACGGTTTCGGAATTTGTCGGTTACGCATTAAACGAATTTGACCAAGCTTACTAAAAGATAGGTTGGCTCACTAAAATCGACAAGTGCTACGTCACGTATAGACCTCGATGACAGCTGCGTGTGTGGCTGTTTTTTCCTCATTTTATAGAAAAAAACTTTCAAAATTATTCTTTCAATGTACAATTCTATCCTAACCAAATAGATACCTTACATATAAACATAGAAATACTTCATGTGACATATATTACAAAACAACCTGTTTTTCTTTTAGTGACCTTGGCTACTGACAGTCAGCTAAGTTCGGTCGCTCTATCAGGACAGTGTTGTCCATTTTTCACTATTGACCTATCTTTCCAATGTTACTTTCTCCGTCTGATTGTCACATTGTGGCAATTGCGCGAGGTCAATAGCGCCATTGCTAGATGATAAAAGGTTTTCCGCCGGATGTCCTATCTTGTTAATTCCCTAATCTTTGGCAATATTATATATAATTTCTGATTTACAACACATGGAAGATCTACGGAAACATGAAAAGAGAAATGCGTCAAGTTTTTTGTACTTGAATTTTTTTTTATTTTCCCTCCTATTTTATTTACTTATATAAATAAATCCCGGACTTGTCGATTTTAGATTTCAAATATTTTTGGATAGATCACATTTTCTCATTTTATGTTCTTGTAGAGAGGAAATATATATTTTTTGACAAAGTGTACTTGGCGCTGTCTTTCTACACAAGTGCAGCGCGCTGGCGATAGATGGTGGGCTAAGTACCTTTAGAAAATTATGAAATTATGCATAGCGATGCCTTCTGTGTACTATTGGACACATTGTAAATAGATGATATTAGCTTTTAATAACTATTATTACAAAAGGTGTGAAGTTCCGCCAGTAATTAAGTTTACCATTATACGGAGAAAGAAAGGAAACCCGGTTTGAAAAAACTGTCAAGTCAAATAAATAAAAGGTTATTCTGTCCTTAAGTTTGGTATGGAAAAAGGGAAAGTTTAATTTAATTAGTTTGTAGTGTTTACGGTGGACCCTCAGGGAGTTTGGGTGAGGTGGGAAGGGGTTGTTGTGGTTGAGGGTTAATATATTGCGTTGAGGGGTCTTAGGTTGTCAGTATAAAGTCGTGCTTGTGTCCTATATAAGTCGTAAATAGGGAGCTTTTCACGTAGAAATCTAATGTATATGTAAAATGGACAGGGGAATAGTAGCTATTAAAAATAGTTATTTCTATCATATAGGGTGGCACAACGTTATAATTTAACTGTGTCTTAAGATCGACAGTGACCAAGTAAGTTGAGGTATGGTTCAAAGTGGATACCACGGCTAGCTCTTGGACTCACTATGGGTTCAATTTCGACTAGAGTATACTTCGGCTGTCCCAAGTAGAAACACAGTAATTGTAGTCGGGCTAAATATCGGGAAAATAGATTTTTAATGAATTATGTTAGCCTCACAATATTTGAAGAGATGTTGTCATATATTTTCACAGAAGTTTCGTAAATGACTTGATTTGTCATTCTCCATTATCAGAGTAAAAATATATTTAAAAATGTTTGATTAGCAGCATATACTTTGTTTTTAAGTAGCTTCGCAATCTGTACATACATACTTATTTATAAGCAAAACACAGTAACTGCATTTACTGTATTTGTAACTGGTAGATACTCAAAAAGTAAACATTAGATATCAGTGTAGATATAAGTGTAGATGTAAGTGTGTTTGGGTGTAGGAAATCGACAATTGAGACACACGTAGGTATTTAAATAGAAATGAAGGTCTCTTAAACAACTGCCCATCATTGCACTTAACACAGTAGGTGGTGGTAATTATGGAAGGGATGATCTGACCACCATTTTCAAAACAAAGTAACTACTCAGACCATGCAAAAACACAATAATGTCAAAGTAGTTACTGTGTTTTCCAATGGTATTTGGCTAATACTGTGTTTTGTTCTGGTACAGCTACTCATTCAGTATCACTTACTGTGTTTTGTGCACATAATAACTCTTAAATGTTCATTATTTAAACAATTATAAGTGTTCCATAAGTCGTGTTGGGACACAGTAAGTCCAATACTTCAGAAAACTCAATTTTTATAAATTTGTCAATTACTGTGTTTCTGCTTGGGACAGCCGACTTACTAGCATATATGTGAATGCGAGGGTGAGGTGAAGGATAAATTATAAAATATAATACCATTTTCAAAACAAAGTAACTACTCAGACCATGCAAAAACACAATAATGTCAAAGTAGTTACTGTGTTTTCCAATGGTATTTGGCTAATACTGTGTTTTGTTCTGGTACAGCTACTCATTCAGTATCACTTACTGTGTTTTGTGCACATAATAACTCTTAAATGTTCATTATTTAAACAATTATAAGTGTTCCATAAGTCGTGTTGGGACACAGTAAGTCCAATACTTCAGAAAACTCAATTTTTATAAATTTGTCAATTACTGTGTTTCTGCTTGGGACAGCCGACTTACTAGCATATATGTGAATGCGAGGGTGAGGTGAAGGATAAGTTATATAATATGCGAACATAGACCTGCAATATTCTCACGAGATTGATTATTTCACTGTAAACTAGATTTCATGACAACAAAATCTTACTAATGGTTAAAGATCGATGTTAAAAAACAGGCATGTTGTTTTGATCATTCTAACAAAAGTGCCGCAACAGTGTTTTTCGAAAATTATGGGAACGTAGTGAAATTGGCAGCTTTAATTGACAATGACTATCCAGTAATCGAATATTGCCTATTATTAGCACATGGTTCGTAATAATATTGTCTCTTCCACTTATGCAAGTTACTTATAGTATATTAAAGCATAAGTTGATATTAAGGTATTTAAAACACGCGCGATTTTTCGAAATAGAGCAAGTGTTTTAAAGACCAGTTATCCACGAATACTTTACGCTTTTTTTTTTATTGGTACACTTTGAAATCATAAATACTGATATTATTACTACAAAAAATGGAAATAAGAATTAAGAATGTAAAATGGTTGAATTCGTGATGTGACATCAGGATACCTGTCAGTGTCAAATGAGAAATACAAAAATTATCTTGCAATCTGTCACATAGGATTAATCATTGTCACTACAATTGTTACTGATTGTATATTGCTTTAAAATGAGTTCTAACATTGATTACTTAAATAGAAAAGCAGATTCACGGTTAATACCGCAAAAATCCCTGTCAGATCAATTATTAAAAGTTTACATTTTGACTCGGGTTGTAGTTGTTGCCGTGGTAACTTTAAAACACGCGCGTTTTTTAAAGTTGGGTTTAAACACTCTGAGGCGTACTTTAAATAAGCAAAATAGGGTACCAATAAAAAAAAAATTCATAAGTCAATAAGATTATTTTGGCAGTGGCAAACAAAATTTTTTATGGCCTGGGCAACTCTGAAGTTGTTTACAGCATATCCTCGGAGATAATCGTTAAATCGAATAACGTGGGCAACGAAACTAGAAATGAATATGTTATTGTTGATAATTGTAACAGTTATAATTTCCTTAATACAAAATAATAAAGCAAGAATTGAAAATCTATATACTATTTTGTAATAAATATATTTGTTTCCCCAATTACCTCTCTAAGGAGCTAAGTAAATCACCTACTTCGCTAGAGACGTAAAGTCAATCTACTTTCAAAACAAAAGTGTCATATTAACAATAACATACTTACTGTGGCTTACACGAGCCACCCAAGTAACAATTTAAATGCTTTTCAGATCTATTTCGGTTTTATCAGTATTTTATAATGGCCACCTCATAAATCGCTGATTTATGCCAGATTTGTTAAATGCCAAATGCACTTAAAGATAGTTTTGTCTTAAAAAAAGTGTTAAAAAGGCCTTCAAGAACCTATATTAAAACTAAATTATCTTTTAGTCTTTATTGGCTTTTGATTAACATATCAAGGTATTTGTCAAGCCTACAATAAAAATGTATAGCTGTTAAATTCATGTTAGGGGAACAAGTTTTGTAGAGATTAAGCAAATGTTGTGGTTTTATTATTGCTTTATAAAATTAATTTTAGTTGGTTATTAATGCTGGACTATAAATTTAATATGCTTTGAAATCACCAAGTTACAGATCGAACGTTCATAAAACCAACTGCCTGCTAGAGTTTTAAGGAAGCAAACAAACATCTGTAATAAATCAGTCTTAAACGTAAAAGGATTTGGTTTACCTTTGTCGATTGTTTTAAAACAGGTAGTTTTAAAACTATGATACGATATATACATATTCGTCGGCATTTTGTTTTTATATATGGAGCAGTAATCAATGAGAAATTAAAAAGTAAAACCGAGATAAGAAACAGGAGAGGCAAGCATTTAGTGAACATATACCAAATAGCGTCTCGACAAACTGACATTTTAGGTTATATCATTCGAGCACCCTAAATTCTATGGGTATTAAAGCGGTTGTGTTATGTGCTCAAATGGTTTAAAATTGGTTTTAAGATAAGCTTACAAGTTTTAAAAAATATGTTAAGACCAATGAAGTTTAAAATATAGTTTTACAAGAATAAAGTGACATACTTAAAGTGCAATTGGTAATGTAATCGGCATTTTAAGACAAAACATGTTTGAAGTAGAATTATTCACAGCTTATATGGCTTATACATATAGCCCCCATTTTATTTCCAGCCGTCAAGGAATATTATAACGGTCAGCCATATTGGGAATGTCCCAGATTGAAGAAAAAAATATAATTTGTATATAACAGAAATATTTTATAAAAATAATTTACATATACTAAATCATATTATGGGCAGATGCTAAAGCTCTTTTTACTTTTTAAGTCACAACAACAAATTAGTTACTCTTGTATTTAAAAAAAAATGTTTTTAGGGAGCGCACGAACTATCTAATATACGTTTTACAGTAAACTTATCCTCGTTGAAAATTTTAGCCCACTATAAGTAGTCCCATCAATTTATCACAAGTAGTCCACCTTTAACTGTTTTTCTGAACTATTCTTAGTAGTCGCCAATCGTCCATATCATAACTTATATATAACCATAGCGGCCCATCATGCTTGTAGAATAGATTTTATTTGCATTTATTTTTACTTCATTAAATACAAAGTCCGCTCAAAGCATTTGTGTGTCTTTTAAGTTTTGATATAGTGCCTATCCTATACCGTCTAGCTTAAGATAATTCATTAAACCTTGAAAGTTTTAATAGTAGTTTTAAAAAGAGACATATGAGCTCTTCCTAGATGGGCCCCAGTACACATAAAGGATGTTTCACTGAGGAAAATAAACCACTATGGAGTTTGAAATACACGACCTTCATATGGCCTACGGTAACAGCGAATAGAATGAACTTGAGAAGAGCTGAAAGGGACATCGTCTAATTACTTGCTAAAACAATGAAACCGCAGAAATTACAGAATACGTCAGCATTATTAGAGGGAAAAACAGTATTAGCCCACGCGGTGTAGCTAATTTTGTCTATAAATCTTAAAAATGTTCGGAGGCAGATGATTGATTTTTTTGTGAGTTCTATGAAGTGTGAATAATAAGATCATCTAAAGTTTACGTGTTTCCAGAACGGTAACAAAAAACATTGATTTTTTTTTTCGGTGTATTTTCCAAATTCGAGTCGATGTATGGAAAAATAAAAAATATTTTCATAAAGAGCATACATTTTTAAGCAAAAAATGTCTCTACAGGTACGAAATATATTGTGAAAATGGCATTATTAAACAATATTTGTTAGAGAAACTAATAGAAAATAATAATTATAAATGAAATTTATTCTATAAAATGTCATACACAATATAATAGCACTAAAACAGGAGTCGAGCGAAGCCGACGCTTCCGCGCAGGTACCTGAATACAGTGCTTTGTATTATTATACAGGTAGACTTGACAAATGTGCGTTTTCACTATATTCTATGCATACGTGATACTCTTGTTTACTTATTCTGTAAGTATCAAAATTTATATCATATTTCTTAGCTACATTCCCGAAACTGTAAATATCGATATTTTTGCTTATCACGTGATGCACTGAAGATTTAGAGAAACAAGTAGAATTATGTAATTCTCTTTTTGAATATTTGAAAAGTTAGTATGTTTTATTTTATAAACGAATTTGTTTTATGTATCTAAGTGTTTTTTTTTTCTAAATTCCGATAACACGTATATGGGACTAGTGCGAAGCGAAAGGCAACCGACTGGCTTCTAACGAGTGGAAGTAATAGCATCAGAAAAGAATGAAAGATAAGTGTTATTTTTATTCAATTTATTACTAAAATATTGGTTTACTAATCCTTCACAGATGGGAACAACGTTGTGATTCGGAAATCCACTGTTTCATATATACGCGTATAAATGAATTCTTCATGTGAAGCTTTTGTTTAAGAAATAATTGATTTACTATAAACTTTTTGTTTCTTGCTGGAGAGTTATTAGTTTTATGTGGGGAATTTGTTTATTTGCTTACCGGTTGAGGCAGCGGATTCTTGATTCGGAATATTGCTTTTTTATCCCTTCTTCAAGTGGGTAATATGGGGTGGGCAACAGCCAGCCAGCTAGATGTGCAGGAGACAGATAGGTTTTGTTTACTTTATTCTAATTTTGATTAGCTCATTAATGAAGACTGTTTCCTTGTTTAAATTGAAAAGTCGGAAATTAGAATTGGAGCGATAGTTGTTCATTGGTTTGTTGGTTGTGGTCACAGGACAGTTTGGTACACAAAGGAGAAAACACATAGGTGGTGAAATTGAGGGTGTCTGGGGTTGGGGGCGGCAGCTGAGAATAATTACTGTAAATTGAAACCGACTGTTTAAAAGAAACGACATACCTACAGGGTGAGCAAACTACCCCTCCGGAGCTTCCTAGCAACTCCACTGTAAATGGATATTTACCTGTGGAGCGGTTAATAAATAAACAAAAGAAAAATTAAATAAAATAATAAAAGCCGCCAGATTCAGAAACAGAAGAAATAGAAAACTTAGAAGAAGAAAAATAAAGAGCTGATGGATGGACACTTGAAAGAAGCATGGAAACTGAAAAGAAGCATCTCGCAAAAACCTGCGCACCCCAGTGGATGATGACAGATGGAAACTAAATAGAAACATGGAAACTTAAAAGAGGCATCTCACAAACACCTCTACTTCCGTATATATATTTGTTCGACAAATTCTGAAATTACGAAAATGTAATAATTTCAGAAGTACTGTTTGTTTAAACCACATTAACTTAAGCAAATGTAAGTTAATGAATTTCAACGAATTTCACATTTCTCGAAAGTTTCCCGAAGACCAAAATTCGAACATTTTTTACGGATTATATCATACAATATACAAAAATGAAGTCATTTTCGAAATATAATATACATTATATATATTGATGATTTGCTTCTATACATTGACCTTATATTAATATACAATTAAATGCATAAAAAAGGCGAAACTTTCAGCTTTAAAATGATACCTTAATTTTTTAATTTGTGTAAATTTTGTTTGTCTAGCAAAGGATCTTTTGCGCGCCTTGTACTGCAAAATACACGGGCAACCTTGCACCGCGCTTCATCCAATATCTCCACTTCACTAATTTTTTATGGAAAATCCGTGGCATTAGACGAAATTTTTGTAGATACATTTCGTGTGTGAAAATATATGCTATTTCTAAAAATATTTCTTATTTTCCCATACGTCGACTCATGTTAAAATTTTGAAAAAATTCGGAAAAAGAAAAGTTTTTTTATGTTTCCGGTCTGCAAATCATGTAAACTTTACTTGATACTATTGTTTACGATTCAAAGAACATGAAAAAAAATCGTCCGCTTCCGATTTCTTTAGAGATAATGGAAAATGATGGAAATTTACGATTACGTTCAAAGCCGGGACATGACACACCTTCTTTAGTATGTGTGTCATGTCCCGTCTAAGACTGAACAGCAATAAAATGAGAATAAGGAAACCATGCTACATACGAATAACAACAATCGATACTAGGAAAGAATGGAAAAGCAAAGGAAGTAGTACAATAATGAAATCACAAGGATACACACTCCGCCAGATACAAAAATAGAAGCATTTCACAAATACCTACACTTCGCATACCATATTCCTACATTTTGCATCATGTGACTCTGACTGCTGGCAACAAGCATGTCTCAAATTCAACCTCGGCGATATATGCGGGAGTGGCAGCAATGCCCACTGTATGCTGGCTAATCAATCAGTCTAATCAACATTAACATTAGGTGATAAGTTTCAATTAATTAGCGGATTGGATGAAATTTTATTAAAAATGTTTATTGATCTTTTCTTTTGCAGAAGGTTAAAAAAACAAGGAAAAGAACCGCTGCCTAAGGAATCACTACTTCCACATCCAGATTTTTCAACTAAGTCACTTTAAAGAAAACATTTTGACTATATTTGCACTCTAGTATGTGAAAATTACCGGTCATAGAATTTTTATAATATTTGGGGCAGATGTCATAAAAAAATATTAGAAAGAAATCTGAGAACTTACTTTCTAGTATATACACCAAATCCCAAATTTCTGTACTCTTACAGCATGCTTTACTTCTTTTCCCCCACTTACCTCTGCTTACCCCCAACCCTTCAACGGAATCGTGTCAAAATATAATGTGGTTTCAGATGTCGTTATAATACATACGTGTACCAAATTTCAAGTGAAAATCTCAATTTAATTTTATCAACTCTGTTAATAAGGGAATAAGGTGGGGGCATGGAAAATCTTATAAAAAAAACCTGAGGCCTTCGCTTCTAGTATGTACACCAAATCCCAAATTTCTGTACTCTTACCAACTTGCTTTACTTATTTTCCCTTATTTACCCCTATTTAACCTCCAACCCTTCAACGGAATCGTCTCAAAATATAATCTAGTTCCAGATGTCGTTAAAATACAAATGTATACCAAATTTGAAGTGAAAATCTCAATTTTATTTTATCAACCCCGTTTAATAATGAAGTAGGGGGGGGGGGGGGGGTTGAAAAATATTAAAATCTGAAACCTTGCCTTCTAGTACATATACCGAATTTCAAGTTTCTGTACTGTTACCAGCTTGCTTTACCTATTTTCCACTATTTAACCCCCAATCCTTCAACGGAATAATCCCAAAATATAATATACTTAGTTCCTGATGTCATTATAATATATATATATGTATACCAAATTTCAAGTGGATATCCCAATTTTATTTTATTAACCCCGTTTAGTAATGGAGTAGGGGATGATGAGGGTTGAAAAATATTTAAAAAAATTTTGAGGCCTTATCTTCTAGTACAAATACCAAATTTCAAGTTTCTGTACTCTTACCAGCTTGTTTTACTTATTTTCCCTTACTTACCCCTATTTAACCCCAACCCTTCAACGGAATCATCTCAAAATAAAATCTAGTTCCAGATAATCGAGTGGGGGGGTGGTGGGGGGATGGAAAATATAAAAAATTTTGAGGTCTTGACTTCTAGTACATACATCAAATTTTAAGTTTCTGTACTCTTACCCGCTTACTTTACTTATTTACCCCTATTTCCCCCCCCACCTTTCACCGGATATGTTAAAAAAACAATCGAATTCCAAATCTCGTTATAATATATACGTGTACAAAATTTCAAGTCAATATCTTAAACCGTTCTGGAGAAAACGTGCGGACAAAGAAAGTTACAGACAGACCGCCAGGCAGACAGAATTTTGTTTTGTCGCTCAAATTTAAAATCTCGACGTTTCATGACATTCTCAACCTATTTTAAGAAAAAAAATATTTGAATTTTTTTTACGATTACTACGTGGATGTGGAAGTAATGATAGTAGAAATAAATTCAGTATATTGACAAAGCGATGCGTAGCATACCATTGAGCGTTCAACTTTGTGACAAAAAATGCGTTCATATTAAAGAAATGTACATTTCCGCAAGATCCAATTTCAAATAAATTTCCCTCACCATTCCCTAGAGGCTATGTTTGTCGAAGGTATTTAAATAAATCTCCGCCTCTTCAATGTCGTAAAGTTGTAACTTTATCTCTATAGCTTAGTTTTCCGACAATAAATATTGAAATATTTGTAAAGAAGTAAAAGTGAATAAGAGGTTTTTCATATTGTTTTAAAATTGTTAATTTTAAACAAATGTAGTAGGTATATAATATAGCTCAGTCTATAGAGTCCATATAGAATATGATTTAACAATATATAATTTTTCAGTAAGATTGATTGATATTAACACTTGCCTCCATGCACGACAACGAAATTTCCCATGTGTTTCTTATGGAAATAGATATTGTGAAAGTGCAGAAAAAAAAATCTATACGAGTTCCATCTTCGGGGCCAGAGAATACAAATTAATAATAATTCATGGGCCATCTCGGAGTCCTATAAAATATGGACTTATTTAATATAAATGTCTAATTTAATATAAAAAAAATCATTAACTCATGGTTTGGACAATTCTGAAGAGGAAATCTGTATGGAATTTTTATTTTACCTAATTTTACCATAAGAAATACGTGGGAAACTTCATGGTTTCGGAAGCACGTGTTAATTATACTGGGGGACGAACTGGAGAGTGAGCTGTTTTTTTTATACGCAGTTTTGTCACAATTGTTTTTCCATTTCTTTATATGAAGTATATAGGGACAGGATTATGATCATCCAAGTATTATGACTCTTTGGTGACAGACGACAGACACATTTATTTTTTAAAACGTGTAGATCACACTCTTTAAGTCACCTAGAGCCCTAAAAAGTTGTTTTCAAATTATGATTTTCTGTTGTTTATTGGTGCCAAGAGTCCAATCCACTGGACCGATATTGCCCAAATGTTACACTTGTGTTTAGGATGCTCAACGCAACCTAGAACAAATGCGAGGAGAGTAATTATTGAAAAAAATTCTTGACTAAAACTGACACAACTTTAGGATATGGATACTGCCTTAGTACCAGTATCAGATGGTATCACTTACTGTTCACTGAAAATTTAGGGAGGGGGGCTGTGTGGGGGGTGTTACTTAAATTTTTAATTTTTTTAAACTGTTCTAACAATTTTGATTAAACCTGACATATCGATATTACCCGGCTATCAGTATGAGATGGAAAGACCAGTTTGAAAGAACTGGTTATCATCTAGCAGTAGAGGATATTGGGGTGGGGGAGGATCTGTGAGGAGTAGGAGTTAAAAAATAATACGCTGTACTGTGCTCTGCTGTACTGTACTTAGTCTTATATGAGGAAGATAGGGATGGAGTTGTCTTTGATAGTATATTTTACTTTTGTCCACCAAATTACTAAAAACATATTTTTATTAAATGATTTTCGAGAAAAATTAATTTAATTAATTAATGCTCCATTTTCGTGGCTTGAGGAATAATTTGTTTATAACGTGTTGGAAGGTGTTCTCTTCGCCTCCTGCCATCTGTTCTTCCCTGAGTTATCAACAGAAATATGGACAATATAGGTATTGTCCATATTTCGGTTGATGTGGAAATTTTGCAGAACGTATTTCGTGGAGAATCGAGCTATTGTACTTAAGTTCATTGCGCTACATTGTAACTAGGCCGGAAATGCTGAATCGTGAAGAAGAGTAACGGTACCGGCGGATAGTAAGAAAGGCAGTTGGGTTTTGGTTTTGGTGACATTAAGTACAGGGACTGTTTGGCTCAAACTGCTCACCTCGAAGGTTGGCTTCCCAGGGGTGACGATTGTGATGGTTAAAAAATGTAAGTACGACTTTTATTTATACTTGTGTCTTCGTTAATAAACTTGTACTTTGTTTTCTACAACTATGTTTTATTTCATAAAGTATTAATTGAGTAATTAAATGAAACCATTTCGTATATGCCAAGCGAGGTAAAGTGACTTTAGCTATGGGTACCGCCGGTATTGCCCTGGGCAACGGAGCAATATGGGGGATATCTGTCGACGCATTTCTCTCAGAAGCAAGTCTTACAGCCCTGAGGAGTATTCTCTACGTGGCAATATTTTGCTAAATTTGCAAGTTGTTGGTCTTATGATCAGTATCCTTCGTCGAATTTCATCTTCGCAGTTGCGTACATTGTCCACAAGGGCTCCAATGTGTAAAATTTTGTTTACCTTCCCAAAACTCATATATCTTTAACACGATATTTTCATTTGCTCGATCTATGATCATAATTTTGTTTTCTTGTAGCTCACGCTTAAACTGCAATCAGAGCTTACTGTTTGCAGGTGGTCCAGCAGATATGTGATCATCCCAACATGCTGCAACTAAGTTGGTGTCCTATGCAAATCTAAAGTTAAAAATCAGCTTATAGCTAGTTCACCCTACCAGTCCTTCAGCACACGTTGTATCATGTGTTCACTATATATGTTAAAATTATAATGTGACTAAAATTGGAAATTTAAAAGAAATTTTCTTTTTATTTATGTTTATACACCTAATTTTCAATATTTCCGTGAATGCATGCACAACGAGCTGAAAATTTCGATAGAGCAAACTTAAATAAGCCACTAAATATTCTGATCGTACTTTTCTAGATTTTTCTATCGTGATATACTCGTCGCGTTGAAGATTAAATTATGTATATTTAACTGTCTCACACATTTTTGTTTTAAGCTTGAATTAATAAATTAATACAAAAATTTGTTAATTATACTTAACTAATTTTTCAGGATAACTTCAATACAAGTTTAAAAATCTAAAAAATAAGATTTAAAGTATGGATTCAAAATTGAAACTTATTTCCAATAAAAGTGTATTTCCTCCACCTGATATCGTATGTTACCCTTTTGTAGTGATTATACCAAGCATTTCTTCATTGTCTAAATATGACAGGCAGTTTTGTTGAAGCTTTTTCTTTTCTAACCATACAATTAGTTCTGTAATCATCTTAAGTAGGGTTTAAAGGTACGAAGCGCAATAACCTTCTAATGAAATATATCGACAGCAATGGTAAAAAACTTAATAAAGAAACGAGTGAGATGCAGTATTTGGACCGTGGACCTCACGCATGTAAAATCTTTTTTCCACCTCTACTTTACTGGCGTTCCTGCTTAACATTTATTCGAAATACTACTACTTTTGTACTGAACAGCAGCGATAAGCCAAAACATGGAATTTTTAAAATATGAAATCATCTTGAATACGCAACCGGGAAAGATTTATAATATCGAAACATCGATGTTTTCATTTTAAGGGCATCCTAAATTGTACGAGCGAGATCGTAAACTCGAGCCGAACGAAAAATGACATTTTTTAACGTTTGGTGAATTTCAAACGCAAATGGAAACGACTTACTCATCACAAAAGGATGACAGTAGTTGCTAATTCCATGACCATATTTGACCCAGATAATGTTTGATACGATGGTATTTCAGTGACAGTAAGTAAGAATATTATATTTTTTACAGAATACGTAAGTACGAATAAGTATCCTATAACCGTTTACGAGAAAAACGCATTTCTCCTGACCTAATATTTTCTGTTACTTATGTAATTTTGAACATTACCATAAAAATAATGGTAAAAGGTATTTTTATTTTAAGTAGTGCTGGCCATTTCAAGGCATACATGAAGTAAAATGAATGCTCAAAAGTGGATTATTATGTAGTCCTTCTGTTCTCTGATACACATATCACACAATTATGTTCTGAGGGCATTATGAAGGTTAAATTTATTTTAGGTGTATTTTAGAGAATTTTTCAGTTAAATTTTTCCCATTTGTTGTTAGCTATGCAAATATATATGGTGGAACATTAATAATGGGCCATAATTCAGGATATTAAAGCTGTATCTTTTTCATTTTCTTGCAATATTTCAACTACCTCTTGACTGATCTTCTTCAACTTTGGAAAAACGAAACATTTTAACATTGGAAATGTTAATGTTCGCCTGTAGCGTATAGGATAAAAGTTACGAGTTCTTTCCAAGGCCGTCGACAAGAAAGTATCAAAGACGAGAGCCTGTTACTATATGGGAAGCCAATGCGGTGTAGTTGGTTAGCGCCGATCGATATTGTACCGTCTGTTCAACAAAAGGCGGTACGGAGAGAGCAAATCTTGTAGCATCGAGTCGGGACGCATTAGTGCTGCTGCGGCTGACGAATCAACAAGCGTGATGTCGTTTGTCTCACTATTTATTCCTTGCCCTAGTGTTCATCATCAGCTGTATGGTTGGCGCATAGGTAATGTTCTCGCTTACGGGCGAGCAGACTGTTGGGGTAATTTGTTTAAATGGAGCTTTTCCAATTGAGTTCGTCTCCATCTCAACAACAAAATTATAAAATGTTTTTTTCCATATAATAGATTAAGAATTTTACCCATTGTTTAGAATTAAGTTTTAATATGTTCAAATTTATTGATAATTTTAAGCCGCCACAGGCGGCAGGAGTATTATCTTTTTAATCATTTTATCGAGCTAAACCGGTCACGACCCGTCCAACCGCACTAACACCACGGCTGGCGCTGCGCGACGTGGTTGTACGGTTGGCTCCGGGTCATGATCCGGGGAAGCATTATTTGTACAAAAAACAAAAAAATAAATATGTTGATGATGTTGATGATGTGCGAAAGGTCCGGGGTTCAAACTCCTATGCCTGCTGAAATTTTTTCTATAATTTTGAGACAATTAATATATTTTTTCACAAATTCCTTTCTATGATTTCTTTAGGTTAGGTTAGTAGCTTTTTATTCTACTTAAAATAAATTCATTCTTTCGTGTGATTTTTTTAGATTAGGTTAGTAGGTTTTTATTCTGATATCTAATTGTTAATAATTATTAGCGTTGCAGGCAGTATTTGTGTCGCAGACAAAGAAAAGAAAGGTGCGAAGGGCCACCCCCGCTTTTTTAGTTATTTTTGTAAGTACCTAAAATGGTGTTCTTTGGGACGGATCGTAGCTACGTAGTTACGATCCGAATAAATTTATGTTCTATGTATGGTGTGATCATTTCCAAAGCCCCGATGGTTGCAAGGATTGCGAGATCTGTGAATTATTTAAGCTAAGCTGATGGTGAATATTTTCGTTATTTCGATTTTTACGAAACGTGGTGGTATTTTGACTAAAAAATCTCATGCAGGAATCACGTAAAAAAGGTACACTTGATAATTCCAACCATTTTCGAGAAAGCTGCCACAAAAGATGCCAAGAATTCTTTGACAACAAACTCAATTTGAAAAGGTCAAAAAAAATATTCATTGAAAAAATTACACAACGTAGGTAAAAACTAAAGAGTGACAACTACACAAACTTATTGACTGCAACTTAGAGTAAATTTTCGATGTGGAGTAAAAAAAGGACATTGATGTGCACAGTTTTGTAACAGCAATTTTATGATTTCATACCTTCTAGGCCTCTAGGGTATCACCAGGAGTATATATCTGAGTTTTAAAGTTTCAAAGCCTATTGGTTTTTTTTTACAAACAATTTTATTTTTTGAACAGTGTTTTTTTAGGTAAAAAGGTGAATATTTCCGGTGCTAGAGGTTCGATCGGAACAAACAAAAAACCAAGAACCTTCACAATTCAAATTCCAATAAATCCGCGTGGATTTTGGGTAATTTAAGTACGTACATAATGTACAAAATGGAATCAACTGGCTGAAAAGCGTTTCTTTTTTCATTTTAACACCCAGGAACGTCAAGAGTTCTGATCGGCTTCAAATTTTCAGAAAATATACCTTGTATTGAAAACAAAATACGCTGTAATTTTGAAAATTTCTTTGAAAGTAATTTTGGCCACTTTTTTGGTATTTATTTATGAACCAAATGACAACAAATGGATTTTTTCGACTATTTTGAAAACATTTTCGAAAACATTTTTGACAAATTTTTATCAGAAAAGAAAGAGAATTGCAATAAATTTAATTTTAAAAAAAGAAAATTAATTTTCGTCTACCTGAAATGGCCTAAAATATCCATTTGTCGTTATTTGGTTTATAAATAAATAAATGCCAAAAAGGTGGCCAAAACGGTTTTAAATTTTTTTTATTGTCACCGGAAAGCTGTCGTCTAGATCTACATTTTGAAATGAAAATGATCCATCTTGGACTTAATGGCGCAAGACGGCGGGCAATTCAAATTTCAAATAACAAATTTATTTGTGTCCACGAGTTTCAATATTTGGGCACCAAAATTTGAGGGTGTTTTATTTTTAACAAAAGGTATATGTTCTGAAAGTTGGAAGCCGATCGGAACTCTTGACGTCCCTGGGTGTTAAACTAAATAAAACCCGCTTCATAGCGAGTTTATTGTAATTTGTATGTTATAAAGTTATCAAACGACCCAAAACCAACGCAAATTTGTGTAATTTTAATTGTGAAAGTTTTTGATTTTTGTTTGTCCCCATCGGACCTCTAGAACTGGAGATATTCACCTTTTTACCCAAAAAAACACTGTTCAAAATGTAAACTTTTTTATAAAAAAAAAAACGCAATAGGCTTTGGAAGTTCAAAACTCAGATATACACTCCTGGTGATCTCCCAGAAAGTATAAAATCATAAAATTGCTGTTACAAAACTATGCATATTTCATAGTATTTTTGGTCTTTATTTATTGCACTACTATGCAACTTTGATACCCTGTATCTTTTTTCATAGTAACAATTTACTAAAGCGTGTTTGTTTATATCCTCATTATTGAATTATGGCCTATTATTAATGGTTCACCCTGTATACAATTTATCGATATTTAGTACTATAGTTAATTAGTAAATAACGGGGTTGTCTGAATATGCATGTAAATATATACAGGGTGTTTCTTAAGTACGTGCTAATATTTCAGGACGTGATTCATTAGGTCATTTTCTGAAGAAAAGTTCTAATGAACATATGTCCGCAACGGCTTAAATTTTTTGCTACAGGGCCAGGGTGTTAAAATTTTTCTTTTATTCGTCAGTTTTTAATATCTCAGAAAATATTTAAGATGTTAGTTTCAGGTTTGGTGTGTGTTTATAGGGCATTTTAGTTAAAAAAATTACTTTACTGCTCCACCAGTGGCGTCCCCGTAAACATGACCTCTGATATTTTTAACCAAAAAGTGGTACGCCACTGACATTTTTCTATATGAATATTTTTACTGATTAGCCTGATTAATTCTACATGGAAACGGTCTCTTGCGTATTTCTCGTCAGATGCACAGTTCTTGATTAAGACAATCGAATTCAAATTGAAACTAATTACACAGACCAATCATTTCCGGTGTATTTTAGCTTGCTGAATCCAAATCCGGTGTCAGTTTTGTCCCACCACGTCAGATTTTCTATCCTCAAAAAAAAAGAAAGCCAGAAAAATGCAATTTTGCATTTTTCTAACAGTTTTTTGAGGATAGAAAATAAATTGTGACGTGGTGACACAAAACTGACACCGAATTCGGATTCAGCAAGCCAAAATACACGGGAAATGATTGATCTCGTCCGTGGAATGGACAACTATTTTTTGTGTGTGCTTGTGTAATTAGTTTCAATTTGAATTTAATTGTTTTAATCAAGAACTGTGCGTCTGACAAGAAAAACACAAGAGACCGTTTTCATGTAGAATTGACCAGGCTAATCAGGAAAAATATTCACATGGATACATATAAGTGGCGTACCACTATTTTGATAAAAAATATCACAGGACATGTTCGCAGGTACGCCATTGGTGGAGCGATAAAATAACTTTTCTAACTAAAATATGTAGTTTTTTATGCTATTAACACATAGCAAAATTGAAAATAATATCTAATAATATCTTTTTTTCATAAAATGATCCAAGGAATCACTCCCTGTAATATCAGTACGTCATCAAGGAACACCCTGTATATTATTGTGTGGATTGTGATAATTTTAAAATTTGATACAGGTTTATAACATGGTTTTTAATGGTTAAGTAATTATTCGATAGTGGTGATTTATTTATAAAACTATAGCTGTTTTTTTTATTGAGCGTATTAAAGGTGCGCTTACAAGCCCATTGTACGATGACGTCATGAAAATGAATTCCGCAGAAAATGCATACGCTTAGATTTGACATCTTCGACCTTGTACTGTAGCCATTGTCTTTTTCGTTTTGTTTTTAAGTCTTTGGCCCTTGAATAGTATATTGAAATGGAGTTAGACTCTCTAAACCTTTTTATTAGTTTAATAAATAATTAAACCGAGAGCAATTTATTATTATTACATCATCTGTTAAATGGCACCGAAAGCGTTACTCCAATGATATGTACGTTATTCAGATGACAGCAAAATTTGAGCAGTCTCCGAGTCGACTGTGATTAATAAGCCTTTATTGTAATTTCGACTAGCACTTCCGTTTTTATTTGTGCAGTGTCAAGAAATACAAGCAAATAACCTCAAATTCAGAAAGAAACAATAGCAAATGTGACGATTAGCCCCACTTTAATCCGAATACGTATTTGAAGCAGTCTCAGAGGACGCTATAAAGCGCACTAAAGTCACCGCTTAACCAAGAAAAACTGTCCGCTTATAAGCACATCAATACGCTGAATAAAAAAAAACACCTTAAATAATAGAGATGTTTCTAAAATGTGATTTTAATTTTATTATAATTATAATCCGCTTTCAGTCTCCAAAGTTTCAAAGAGAACGTAAGTTTCTCAAAACACTGGAGAATTATTAATAATTATGTTAAGTTGTGCAGCATGTTAGTCGACTTTAATATTGATCCAGTGTCACGAAATTCTGTTACTTCATTAAAATCAGGCAAACTGAAATTTCACATACGACTATTTTTTATTGCCATACATCAAATTTAAAAAAGTTTGGATGGGTGCAGCACAAGACAGGATTTAAATAAAAAAAAAACAAGTTTTGTGTAATAACTCTGTAAATACAAAGAATACGCAACATATTAGACAAAGAAATATTATTTAGATAAACGTATTTACCTCCCATATATAAAATGTTGTCTTGAGTTAAGGTAATTATTAAACTGTTAATAATAATAGTTACTCGTTAAACGTGCAACGTTCTATGAAATAAATAGTTTACTTTATTATTAGGTCCAGGTTTCGCACGGTTTCACTAAAATCGTCACTGCTTGGCTCTCTTTTATCAATAATGTTGAGAACATTCTCTAGACATTAATAAAATATCAAAATCCGCTCAGCGGTCCTCGATATTAACCCGAACAAACAGACAAACAGACAGGTAATTAACGGGGACATTACACATAGCGCTGGATGGTCTACACTCTATTCTTGGTCAGCGCACAGTGCACAGTTTCGTTGATAAAAGTAGTTTTCAATTAATTAACTACGCAAGGAATCGACATTAATTGTGGCTTTTTTGAATAGACAAACAGGTAGACGCCCACCAGCGACTTTGGTTCATACATTGTGGAGATTTATTCATATGTTATTGTATATTCACCGATAAGTGATAGTAGGTACAAGTAAAAAAAAATCTAATTACGTCTGTCGATGCAGCCTTAATATAATCACAGCCAACACTAAACCGGGAAGCACCTGTCCACATCCTGGCCACGTGTTTTAGTCTGTTTATCTGCTTTATAACTTATCGGTGAATATACTATCATATGAGCAAACCTCTTTATCTCTAAACGGTATCAAACAAATTCCCTGCTGGTCGTTTGTCTGTTTCAAACTATAGGTTGTCAAATAAATTTGATCCAAATTTTGTGAAAAAATCTTATTCTTCATTTTCCCAGAGAAAACTGAAAATTTTGAAATTGCCGATTGAAATTCACTGTTGCAAGGGATTGTGTATTTATTTATAAGAATGCCTTACCTAAAACAACAGTCAAATGAACGATTCCTTTTTGTTTTTAAATTTCTGTTTAATGTAATATAATAATAAATATGGCCACGCAACTGTTAAACTTTCAAGAAAAAAACTGGGATTGCTAAAATTGTTAATGAGGTCATTAAGACAAGCTGCTCACGAATTTAAAAGAAGAATCCCAAATCGTCCACGACAGCACTGTTAGAAAAAATCAAAAAATGTTTTAATGATACCGGTAAAATCGGTATATCAACTTTTATGACAGCTGGCCACCAGAGGTAACACAATATAATGACTATTTTTAACAATTTTGGAATCTTTCATTTAAAACTCTTGTCAAGTCTGAGAAATTTAAATAATTCCTAAAATAGGATTTACAGGTGCCTCAAACAGTACAACCGAAAACCATATAAACTGAGATTTTTACATACTTTGGCGACAAAGATAAAACATTTGAGTATTGCTTCACCACACAGAATTGCAGATTTTGGCTTTATAATTAATTGTGTAATTAATTATAGGTGATATTTCGAGAAAATAAATGTTTGGTGTGCTATTTTAAAATAGCGATTCACTGGACGCCTTTATGATAAATATTTTAATTTGCTAATTTTTTTGAGAAATGAGTTCTGGAACGGAATTTAAAACTTACAAGAAAGAGTGGCGTTATATTTTCAGTTTTCCACATCGTGCGATAATTATTGTCAGGGACAAAAACAAGCAGGATCTTTTGCGGTAAGTAGATTTCTATTGATGGCCTGACCGCCAACAACGTTGGATTTGACACTCCTTCATTTTTATTTGTGAGGTACTCTTAATAGTAAGATATGCAAATCTCGACCTCAAAATATATGCAACTGTGTGACAGAATTAGACGGGTTCTTCAAGAAATCACCAGATAAGAACTTAAAATGTAGACGCCCACCAAAAATGTTCATAATAATCATGAGTTGATAGGAAAATGTATAACAATTAAATGCGACTTAATTGAGAGAACGAGAGAACCTATGTTTAATTGATTTATTTGTTTATTTATTTGTAACATTTGTCTTGTAGGTGTAAATTCGTGTGTATTATTAAATTATTTGTTTAGTTAGTAGGATTAATAGTTTAAAAGGATTTCAAATATTTAATATATAAATAACTGGACTGAACGTGTGGTAGGTTCTTTGTGAAACATCTTGAAAATAATTGTTAATTATAAATTAAACACTGCTTTTAGATGAATCAAACAATATATTATAAATACTCTACATATTTTTTTGGCTTATTATGCCCTTATCAAGAGTGTTACATAGTGAATACTAAAGTTTCCTAAGCCGAAACATATGTAGAGTATTTATTATATATTGTTTGATTCATCTGAAAGCAGTATTTAATTTATAATTAATAATTATAAATAAAACTTCGTAAACTGAACATTAGTACCTAGTTATTTGATTTTAAAAAATAATACAGTGGATTTCCATCGGTGCACTGAGAATTTGTATTTCTCAGGAAAAACAAAAAATACGAATTTCTTTATAAAATATAGTACAAACCCATATGAGGAGTTGCTGAAACCAGTGGTGTCTTCAGATGAGAAATTAAAAATTTGCTAATAAAATTTCATCATTTTACTCCGAAAGAGAAAACCTTGCAGATCGAGCTGTTGTGTATTATAATTTTTTTTTTGTGTATTATAAAAAAAGTCTACTTAAATCGCATTTGAAATAAACTTTTGGAGGGGATGGTTTCAAAATGGGACATGCTGTATAAGTATAATCGTGATGAGTTTTGAGTATGACGAAACATAATTTTAGTCATGACTTTCATCATTGTAAAATGACGAAAACTGTAAGCCAATATATGCAATGGAAGCTGTAATATTTTTTTATTATTTTTCTGTACGATAAATTTCAAATGAATTATAAAACTTCTGGTGCATGAAGGTGCGTGGATTTTCAAGAAACACGTTTTTCATACTATCTACGTATTGAAAGAGAAATGTAGCTTTTATATTCACTCTTTAATACACGAATATTTTTGAATCGCCAAAGTATTAAATAAAAGCTTTTAATTTGCAAAATTCTCTGTTCTATATATTTGATCTGATAAATATGTGGATATTATTAGTTATTTTTGGACGTAAACCCCTATTTTGGGCAAACCTTTTATTTATTTTTAAGTAGTGCCTAATGAATATTATTAACTGTAAAATTTTGATTGAATGATTTTAATGAGGTTGCACCTCTGATTCGACTTCGAATACTGAGAATGATATAAGTTGAAGTTTTGTTTGAGAACTATAGTACCAGATGCTCTGATTATTTCCTGAGAATTTTTAAAACAGCGAAACAATGCTGTTTTCAAGTTAGAAATAAATTTTTAATATGCATTTTTCTAACACCTCTTGAACCAACTAGAGAACTCATTATTCCTCCTAAGTTTAATGTTTCAGTTCTGTAATTATTTTCTTTTTAAGTTTAATATGTATTAAAACATAAATTATAGCAGGGTTTGTGAAATCGCAAACTTAAAGTTGTTA
Source organism: Stenurella melanura (assembly GCA_963583905.1). Classification (NCBI taxonomy): domain Eukaryota; kingdom Metazoa; phylum Arthropoda; class Insecta; order Coleoptera; family Cerambycidae; genus Stenurella; species Stenurella melanura. Next base: position 205,849,444 of record OY757309.1, read on the forward strand.
ATGTACTCTGTAAAACTGAATAGAGAATTATGATCCATGAAAATTCCCACAAAATTAAAAGTATTAATGAATGAACTAACTGTAAATGAGCTGAACTACTACTGATGAAAAGTAAATGGATTAAAAGTTCCAACTTGTTTACCTCTAATTAGAAAATTTAGTAATACCCTTTAATAATTTAATTAACGCACTGAAAAAATCACATTTGGTACATCAGTGTTTAACAAACACAACACTAGCTATAGATTAACAGAAGAACAAGAAAGTCACAAGAATTAGGAAAGGAAGAACGAAAACTGACAAGTACAACTTTTTCTAAAATTTTTGCGCCGAAGAATTTGACGGGACGTATTTCCCGCGGAAAATGAGTGATTTACTGCAAATCACCTGACAGGTGCAGGCTGAAAAGATAGGTTAGGTACAGAAGCACACCGAAGTGTTGACCAAGTAAGAGTTGAACACGGGGACTGCCGGATTGCAGTAAAGGGTAGCTACCCGCTCTCGCACATCGATCGGGGTAGCACCGACTGCGGCTCGGTATTCGCATCATGCGGACTGTCTCCCACCCTATATGAGAGAAAAACTTCACGGACGCGCCTAACATAATTTTTGAGAGAGTGTTGTGCACGAAAGAAACAACGCGCATTGTTTTTGATCGTTAATAAGCAATGTGGTGCGGTGGACTGTAACAAGCTGGATAGCCGCGGTGGGACTACTTAAATAAAGCTATAAAGAAATATAATGTCTTAATGTTGATTGTGACGTTATCTTAATGTTTACTTATTCCATTTTCTTTACGTAAAAGTTAACTTCTAATTGCGAATTTTAATTTAGTAATTTCTTAAATTGATAGATATAGAGTATCACCAATAAACTGAGCATTATACAGTGTGGGGCAATAGTGCGTCGGACCACGATATTTCGAGTTCTATGTTAGCTAGAAATTTTTTGAAAAATTTCAAGTAAACTAGATAAAAAAGTCTATAACTGAAAATTATTTTCGAACATACAGGGCGAGCCAAGACGAAATTACAGGACCAAGTACCTTTTTTTTAATGGAATGCTATGTATATCAGTACATTTTCTGAAGCTTCTTTCTGGACTCTATTCATTCCTATATTAGCGTTGAATATCTTCCAACCACTTGGATATAATGAATGTTTTTGTTGAAATAATGCAATGTGCAGATGGATACTAAAAAAATCACCACACTCACAATTATGGGTTTTAAGAAAAATGTATGCGAGTACCAGTTACGAGACATCTAATTAATGTTTATGAATGATTTTCATTTCCTAAAACTGTAAAGGGTGGCCAAAAATTATTTTTCAATTAAGAACTTTTTAAATTGAATTCTCTCAATTTTTCAAATGGATATTTTTCAGCGATGTGATGTAGAAATGAAAATGAACATTTCTTGTAAGTACTTCCCTATGACTAATTTCAACCAATTTCTTGTTATTGAGCAATAATTACAAAATTCACAATGAATGTAAAAAAGAGGTTTCTTCAAATAATTATAATAAATATTCTACATGTTGCCCATTTTGATTGACACACATCTCTATGCGCTTTTGAAATGAGGTTCCCACTGTTCCTAAAACTGCCGTGTGATAGATCTAAAGGCAGTTATTATTCTTTCCTTCATATTTTGTACTGTTTTTGGTGTGTCTCTATAAACAATTTCCTTCACGCATCCCCATGAAAATAAATCCATTTTTGTAAGATCTGGGGATCTTGCAAGCCATTTAGTGGGTCCATTTCTTCCAATACATTGATGAGGGTAGGTGTTATTTAAGTGGTCTCTAACTGCATTTATATAATATGGTGCAGCACCATCTTGCTGAAACCACATCCTATTTCGAATTCTTTCAGGGAGACTTAACAATAATTGTGGCATATAGTTTTCCAAAAAATGAAGATAAATAGCTCCACTCAATGTACCAGCAAAGCAGTGTGGCCCTATTACATGTTTTCCAATAATTCCTCCCCAAACGTTTATGGACCATCTGTGTTGGTTATCAACTTGCATAAGAAAGTGAGGATTTTCCGAAGCTATATAATGGAAATTATGCCTATTAACAAATTCAATTTTATTAAAAGTTACCTCATCAGTGAATAAAATATTATTGAAGAAGCTGACATCATCTTGCATTTTACCTCTGGCCCAATTACAAAATTAGGCACTTTTGAAAATCGTCATCAGAAAATTCCTGGTGCATTTGAATATGATATGCATGCAACTTATTTGTTGTTAAGATTCGACTCACAGACCGTCTACTTATTCCTACTAATGAGCTCATTTCTCTTTGACTAACATGGGTATCCTCAACCGTTGCCAGCAGCACAGAAAACTCATTTTCTTCGCTCACAATGCGTTTTATTCTTTCACTTTTTTTATGTTCGACATTTCCAGTTTCCAGAAATCTATCGAGAAGGTTTTGGAAGCTGCTAACCTCAGGAATCCTTCTTTCAGGATAACGTTGGTGATAAATTCTATTGGCAACTAAATATTTTCTGTCCGACTCGAAAAAAAACAAAAGTCATGTCTACAAGTTCCGCTTTATTAAAATTCATATTGTAAAATTCCAAATATTTTTTATTTAATACAAATTGTAACTAACGACCAATAAGTGTGATAAACGCTCCGTTGTACATGACAATTTATACCAAACTGAGGTTTTATTGCTTATCGAATAACTAAAACGGCAAAAAAATGTACAGAAAACGTTACAGTAAAGGACCATTTCAATGGATTGGAAGAAATGGTTCCACTAAATGGCCTAATTTCAGAATTGCATAAAGACGTGTGTCAATCCAAATGGGCAACACGTCGAACACCTATTATAAATTTTTCTAATGAATAATTTGAGGGAACCTCTTTTTTTAAGTTTATTCTTGAATTTGACATTTATTTATAAAAGGAAAATGGTTGCAATTAGCCATAGGAATGTACTTACAAAAAATGTTCGTTTTTCATTTCTACATCACATCGTTGAAAAATACACAGGGTAGGGTGTTCCTTTATATAGATCACCTAGTGCAGACTTCGGTGTTTTTATTGAAAAGCTTTCCATCTGGATGGACATAGCTAATAAATCAGGATACAAATACTTAATTTGCGGTGACGTAAACGTGAATATGCTTAACGTAAGTAATGACAATAATTTTAATAATTTTTTTCAAAGAATATAATATTAAGCAAACAATATTCGATCCTACAAGAATATCTCATATGAGTGAATCCTGCATTGATAACATATTCACAGATTTTGTGAATTTTTCAACATAAGTTGCAGATAGCGAAATATTTGAGGACACCTTTTAGATACTCTTTTTTAGGAATCGAAGCGTTCTTTACAGATGAAGCACAATTTACAAGAGATGGTGTTTATAATTTTAGAAATTCACATGTTTGGGCAGCAAAGAATCCACGTGCTATAAGACAAAATAAATCCCAACAGCGATTTGCTGTTATTATATATGTATTTGGTGCGGTGTTTTCAACAATCATTTGATTGGGCCACATATCCTCCATGCTAGATTATCAGATGAACTACATTGTTCTTAAAATTATTTTACGATAGTTCACTTGCCTAGTCTAGAAGTGTAAGAATTGTCACTGCTGCTGTTAAATGTTTTTGATAATTAAACCCTGAAATAAATATTCAAGTTCAACTGTCTCGATCATTTTAATGAAATTGGATTTACAGCAAGTAATCAAGGTTGATGAATGAAATGCGCAAACAAATTAAGTGAGCTACTTTATTCAATTTTTTCGGCTCTTTTCGAATATGGAAACAGATCTAAAAAATTTTGTCATACAGGGTGTTGACTTTGACATACAATATATTGTCAATTTCTATTAAGCCGGACCTGGATTTATTTCTGGTTTATTATGAAGTTCTATCAAGAAAAATAAGTGAAACATATATTCTATGAACCGATTATGCAGGGTGGTTCAATAGTTATGATCAAATAAAGATTTGGCCAAAATCAATAAGACATCCTGTATCTGAGTAAGGAAGGACGATAGATGCATTAATGCCGGGTAATTTTGAACCGCCAAGTGCCTTCTATCTACAAGTAATGTATATCTTTGACTTTGAAACACCCTGCATAAGAATTCAATTAATAAAGTTAAAATATAGTAAGTGGGTTTATTAATAAAGGAAGTATATTATTTTAAGTAAGAAAACAATTTTTATAATGAAAACAGAAAAAGATTTACAAAAATTGAAATGAAATTCAACACTTATTCTCCTTCCATTCTTAGCCTTCCTCTTCTTCAGTAATGTCCTCCTCTATGGAGAACACAGAACTATTTGTGTATTTAACACAAACAGCACAAAAGATTTTCCAAAGTAGGTTTTGAGAAAAACAATCTAATCTCTTTTATAAAAAAATCCAAGATGACATTTTCAAGATGGCGGAGAAGTTATTGTGATAATTCTACTAAAAATTGGTGTCTGGGGATATTTTGGTTGCAGGTTATAAATATGTCACAGAAATTCAATGTTTAAAAGCAGCAGCGTTAATATGGCGGATAAGTTTTGTAAATTATGATCCGATTTGTTTGAATATCGGTATCTGGAAATTAGTGAGATTACAGATTATAAATATTTAGTCGACCTTCAAAAATTCAAGATGGGGCTTTAAGATGACGAATTCGTTTTGTCACTTATGGATAGGAAATTATATTAAGTGACACGTCTGATTTATGTATTTGATCTATGGTATTGCTTCCGAATCGAACAAATACACTAGTTTAATTGGGACAACATTGAAAAAAGGAAAATAAATAGATAATTAAAAAAAATTAAAAACACGATTCTAAAAATCAACTGAAAGTGTAAACAAAATGCACTAAATAGAAGAGAGTAATCCTACATGTGACACTCATGTAGTACCTGAGATTTATTTTAAACACCCGGTACAGCATTTTTCATTACATTAGATTATTTAGCTTATTTTACTGTTGAAACGAAGCATGTTTCACTTTGGAATCGAGAAAGTCTTAGTCAGCAGAAATCGAGTAGGTTTACCGAGGTTACGTTGTAACTAGGGCGGAAACGTTGAATTGTAAAAAGAATTGCAGTGCCGGGAAAGAGTAAAAAGTCAGTTGGGTTTTGAGTTTTGAAACAGTAAGTTGTGGTAAGGTGCTGTGTAGCTCAACTCCTCTAATGGGGGGTGGCTCCCCAGCAGAGCTTGATATTAAAACGTAACTACAACCTTTTTTTTGCATTTGTTTATTGTTGATACAATCTTGTACCTTGTTTTCTATTGATATGTTTTATTTGACAAAATATTTATTCAATAATTGAATTACACCCCTCATATGTCAAGTGAGTTAAAGTGACTTTAACCATTGGTATTGCAGGTATTGCTTTGTACAACAGGGTAATATGGGGGATACCTATGGACGTGCATTTTGGCCAACAAATAAGTCAAACAACCACAAAGGGCATTTGATCCGTGACACTATCTCTCTCATAATGATTGTTAGATAAATGTGAAGTGACCATGATCACATTTAGGTTTATATGAAAGCTATGTACGATTATAGTCATTCAATGCTGGGGTTGTTGGTTATAATTAATATACGTAAATGCATAAGGCGCTCAAAATAATTTGAAAAACAGAAAATTTTACCCATCGACAAAAAAAATATTCTTTTGATGCAAATACTTGCACCAGTTGTAAGAGAGATTTCGAAGTATTTGTTGAAATTTATACTACTAAGAGAATTTTTCACTTTCGTTGTCTGCCATGCCCTAGGTACAGGATTGACAATGTATCTAGCTAAAGCAAATATGCGCGCTGGCTCCTGTACCATGACATATATCATCCTAGAAATCAGTAATGCTGTTGATATTTGGAAATAGTTTTTAATAGAAGAGATATACAACTATATATATAGAAAAACCAGCACCATTAATATAAATCATTTTAAAAGCTTTCTCTTGCTCTTGTATGCCTGAAATTGATTGTTAACATCTCAGGAAATGTATGGAACAAAATAAACAGTTTATGTTAAGGACCGAATAACATGAAATTTACATTCACCTAGACTACAGAAGTAGCTCACATGTCCTATTATTGTTAGAAATCACAATGTAGAAATCCTTGGTATAACGATTGCTGCTAAATCTGTTCTACAAACATCACGAATCAACGTCTTTATCCCGTCTGCGTTTGTATTAGATTTATACTCTAGACCAGGTAATTTAAACCTGTGATAACTTGGTTTTATTAATTATTGCATATTTTGTAATTTTCGATTTATCAGTTTAGTATATTTTTAAATACTAATTCGGTCCTTTTCTTCTTCTTATATTGCCCAGAGATATTACCAAACGCCAAACGTCATAATTCATAAATATAGAACGGCGATTTGTGAATGTTGTGATTGATTGTTTGTTTTTCTATTTTTATCGGTCTGACTCTAGTTTATCCTTGAGATATTTGAAGAATTATAAGGTTAGGGGTGAAACACCCCCAAACTGATAAACAAAACTAATTAATATTGCGTATGATTAAACTATATTGAAAATATCTACAATACTTGTGTGTGTATATGACAGGCTAACAGCGAATGCCCCGTATGTCCTCTTATGAGTTCCCAACAGTCCATGTTTATATTTCTTAGGCACCTCTCACAAATCCATAACCCAAACAAAATATGCATCCAACGACTATTTATATTTTAAATGTAAACAACCTATAACATTCGGCCATCCTGCTCCAATTGATTGTCCCCAATCAAATTATACTCATCCTAAAAACATCCAGTACGTATAAATAATAAGAACAAAAGTGTTACAGCAAATAATTAGTTATGCGTTACATTAGGCTTTTAGCTGTACAAAATACAACAGGCATCTAAGTATTCAAAACACAAAGCAAATATAAAGATCTAAAGTTAATACTAAGCAAATCATTCTCATGCTGTTATTCGGTCATGTGATCAATTAATCATGGAATTTCATTACCAGTTCGATCAATGGGCACACCATGTGATCTCATCCCATCAACCTAGATCGACAGGGGTTCGGATACATACACAATTCAGCTATATATATACATATATACATGCATAAAATGTATACACACATATACACATATATACACACACAAACATATATATCCTCATCATGCAAATTTCATCACATGACCTCTATCAAGTATATCTACAAGCATTATGCAAATTCTACCATATGGCCTCTTCGAATACATCGCAGTATTCTCATCGTACCTATTGCACGGACTTTCGAATACATCACAATATTCTCATCGTGCCTATTGCACGGACCTTCGAATACATCACAATATTCTCATCGTGCCTATTGCACGGACCTTCGAATACATCATGGTATTCTCATCATGCGTATTGCACGGACAATGTTTTATCTCTGAACTTTTATTGTAAACAACCTCACGTATATCAGACAGACTACTACTACGTTACATCTGTTATTGTATCGCTGTGTGGTTTATATGCAAACAGTAATTCAGTAGGCGTCTAGCCCATGACTTTGTAAAATATGCCATTGAATTCCCTTTTTTTTTTTACAGTTTGACTAGTAAATCTCAAACATCATTTTCTATATTCTATAAAATATTGTTAATTTATTGTATTTACTTGACATTTTCTATCCAATTTTTGTAATTGGCACACAGAATTAAATAAATCTATCTATCTGTCTATCTATCTATTGATAATGCGATTAAAGCGTTCACACTGTTCATTCGTCTCAGATGTTTCGGATAATATTAAGAACATTTTTTTTCTCTCGAGTTACCCTATCATTTTGTGCTTCGTACAGGTTCACCTTCAAAGAATTTTGAATAACCATGAGCAATTACTATTATTAGCAACTGAGTATTTCTCTTTCTCGGCCTAACAAATAGGCCTAGATAATCTATATGATTCGTATGTTATGGCACTGACACTTTTCAATAGAATATTACTGATTTACTTCCTGACAGAGTTTTCTAATATAAACAATTTAGGCAAGCGTTTACACAAATTTTAACAATTTTACACATATCAGAAAATCAGTAATATATATTTAACTTCAAGTCTAAAATGACAGACATAGTCATTGCACCACTTTACAACTCCACTATTGATTATCTCTCGGAAGTATCCAGTTATTGGCACCATCAAACTGAAAATGTTTCTAATTTTTATCTCTTTCCTTTTCTTTTTGCATAACAAAGCCTTTTCCTATTTTTTTTTTTAATTTTATCATCATCTGCATTATAGTCTGTTGTAGACAATTTTTGCTTCAGTTATTAATTATACCACAACTATACCTAATCTCGCTAATTGGTGGATCACAACTTAGTTAATTTAAATCAATTTTTACATTTGTTCCATACCCAACACGTAGTAGTCTTATAGTTCCATCTATCTGATAGATTATATCCCTTTTGGCATCAGTATTTCAGGTAGTTAACGACTGATTTAAATTAAATGTTCATTATAATATGCAACGAACTGTTTATTATTTTGTCATTAATTTGTATTAATACTATTGTCAATTTGCCTAACTTGTTTAATAATAGGGTCTAGGCATATTCTTTATTTCTCCCTCTTTCTCTTTTCGAGCAGTTAACCAGAAATATATAACTTAATTATTATTAACTTAATTTAGGCCAAATGTGCTCTACGCACATTTAATTGTGAACTTCGCCTTTTTTTTCGGTAATTTGACTTTTATTTTTCACTGTTTTGTTAACTACTGTGGACTACTATTGAAAATAAAGACATTATTATTTTATGTCTGATTTGAAGTTTGAATAGGATGGAACAATAGTGACTTTCTTATTATTATTTTTTTTTTATACATTGAAATAATATATTATTACATACATACATATATATACATATTTTTTTTCGTTCAAATAATAATAGACAATAAGTTTTCCGCAACACACTGTATAAGCACCATCGTATTGTTTGCTTTTTCTAAGTTACTTAAATTAAAACTAAATCGATCTTTAAATCCATTCTAAATTTTCAAAGTTTACACAATTTCATTATCTGTATGGAAGTGATACCACAATGAAGTTATCTCAGTACTGTTTATAATATAACGATTACCTAAATTAAGGTCTCATCTGTTGGTATCCTCGTATTTTGTGTACATTTGGGTATGTTTTTATTATCATAACTGAAGAGTGTTAGGCAAAAGTACGTCAGACTAATAAAATTCTATCGAATATTTATAATACATACACTTTGGTTTGAGTTGGGACCCTCCTATTAAGAGATATGTTTACAGTACATAGTCAATTTCAGTAATACTTAACAAACTATTAAACCAATGAATTCTCAACTACCTGAAAGATACTTGCTTTAATTTTATTTTATCGGCTACGACTTTACTTACAAAGCCTATCACTGCCTAAATCAACAAAACACAAAAACACGCATTTATTTATTTTAGCCGGTTTATAATTGATTGAAAATACTAAATGGCTTACTTCATAGTTTCATAATTAATAATACCTAATTGTTAAACTTGAATTTTTTTTCAAGAACGTTTTCTATGGTTAAAATTATAGAATTTCTCGGCTACCATAGAAATTTAGTTCTTACGTACACAATTAACCTCTTCACAAGTAACATGTACATAACATAAGTACGAAATCAAATAAACAAACACAATCACAATAAAAGGTAATAAATGATTAAATAATGTTTCGTATTAGGTATAACTTAATTAAACAGAGGCTAGATATTTCATACATTAATCCCATCAGTACCAAAATAATTTATTTGATACATATGTTTTGTTTTTGTGTTCTTTTCAGTTTATATGCTCGTTAATATATGTATATTTAAATTATTGTAAAAATTATATTTGTATAATATTTATTCTCTACTACATAAATAAACCTATTTTATTATTAAGGGTACCTATTGTGAGGTACATCGTTAACAGTTTCTAGAATTTAACACATTTTGAGTCAGCTTTTCTATTCGTCCCAAAGATAAAAGCGAGCAAGACAATAATTTTTTCATAACCAGTCATCCATATACTGACAGATCATATTCAAATGAGAGCTTATCATCTTTAAATAACTTCAGTTATACGTGCTGTTTTCTCAACCTTCTATATTTATTTATAATAATTATTGAACCTGTACTTACAGCACAATGTAACACCTGTAATTCTCGAGCCATGTTCTCCACAATTTGGGGCGTTGTCAGGAAATTTTTTTTATCTTTTCAAATAATTAACATAATCACTATATTAATCACAAGGTCACATCCCCACTTCTGAAATATAAGGTTAGGGGTGAAACACCCCCAAACTGATAAACAAAACTAATTAATATTGCGTATGATTAAACTATATTGAAAATATCTACAATACTTGTGTGTGTATATGACAGTCTAACAGCGAATGCCCCGTATGTCCTCTTATGAGTTCCCAACAGTCCATGTTTATATTTCTTAGGCACCTCTCACAAATCCATAACCCAAACAAAATATGCATCCAACGACTATTTATATTTTAAATGTAAACAACCTATAACAGAATAAAGCAAATAAATTTGTTGCATATTATTTTTCGTAAATATATTCAGATCTTAACATGTTGCTTTTCTAGGTTACAAAGATGAGTTCTTTTAAGAACAGCATTGTACCAGCTCCTTTTTGCATGAACACATCGGTGAATTCACCAGACAAAATATTTGTAATTGTCCCTAGAGACTAAACGCAGAACCAATTGGTTGACTGCTGTAGCAAATAATACAGACATTAACTTGGAGTGGTCAGAAGCAGCACAGTTATTAGAAAGTCTAGAGCCCGCTACGATGCATTTTAAAGGAGGAGGGGGTTGACTAAAAGGCATACAAAAACGAAAAACAAATCATTATGTAAAATTTTGTGCTGTATTCGAATTTCGAGATCCCCAGTTAATTAGAAATTGAGAAAAACATATTTCTGCCAAAACTCGGAAAAGCATGAAAATGGGTATTTTCATATTTCTCACTCAGTATCTCGAGCCTTGTGAGAGGTATTGATCTCATATTTTATGAACATATTCCTTTGATATTGTTCTTGATTGATGCATGAAACAACATTGTTTTATCGTGATATCTTTTTTATAAAAAAAATATATAAACTATTACATGTTATGCAAAAATACGAAAACGCATTGTAAAATATAGTAAGCGAGAAGATTCTTTATTATTAAAGATAGAATGATAGCATAACGATAAAAAGTTAAGTTTAAAGGTCAGGAAAGTTTTTGGAAACTATATTTCTTTTTGTTGCTGTTTAGTTTAGTTGCAAATGAATTGTTGAAATTCGGCGTGTCCGCAACACGGACTTTCGCTTTTGATATTAGTGACTTAACTATTATAATTATGCCTGCTCGAGATAGATTACACTGCATTGGGTACTGAATAACTGTGGTTTCTCAAAGAGTTAATTCATCGAAAAGGAACACACATTATGTTGTTTCATTTCAATTACTAATTATGGAACACATTAAAAATAATAAATTTAAATATTTCATTTAGATTCGATACATTTGTACACAAACACAAGAATTAACGAATTATAAGATTGAATACGGGCTTCTTTTACACCTGTCATTTCAGAAGCTAAAATATCCATGTTATTGACGTAAAAGTCATGAATCATATCCATTGAAACTAATGGCAAGTTGTTAGAATATGCTTCTTCATAGCCACTTTCCATTTTTAACTATTATATTAGCACAAACAAAAACGAAAAAACGAACTATAAATCTCAAACTCTACTTGTTTACTATATTGTTATAACCTCAAAATATGACTTATTTCCTGCGTAATGTTGGAAGATTATTGAGGTATTAGTTCCAAAATTCAACACATACGCTTAAAATTCTCCTACGTCACAAGATTGTTTATTTATCGGGCGTAAAAGTAAAACTGAAACCATGCAAAACCCATTAACTTTTACTGAAGAACATAATGAGCCTATTAAAAATACACTTTTTTTAATGCAAACACGCCATTCTGACCGCGGCACTGGATTCAGCGACTCCAAAAACATTGGAATGACACGGTCTGACCAAAAGTACAGACCACTTTTTTGTGTGTCTATGTTATGGGCTAAATATGGCTGTGTAATAAATGATTGTAGTACTAATGTAAATCTAGTACCGCAAATATATGTAAATATTCACTGATTTGTCGTGAAACTCAAACGGAAATTTATTTTTCGACACTAGGTACTTAAAACAACAGAATATAGCTTTCATATTCAGTGATTTTAATTAATAATTTCTTTTTATTTACAATTCGTTATTTATAATAATTGGCTGCAATTATTTGACGCTTCATTAAATAATAATAATAGATAATTGGAAACGAAAAGGAAAACTCACTTTACTGGAAATAATGGAAAATAGAAATAAATGAACAAACTACTGGCATTCGTTGGTTGCCAATATTCCTCCCCGTCAAGATAATCTGTACCCTGCCAATTCGATATAGCTCTCTTTATTGATTGTAGACTCATTTGATTAGTTGCTAGAACATTCTCCCAATTAGATTGACCACACGTATAAAAATGTACAATTCTTGTGGGATAAATTTAATAAAAGATAATTAATTGAAATATTTCAGTGTTAGATCACTGAGGAAGGAGGGGAAGTTGTTTTAACAGAAATGTATGTACATGACAAAATTTGATAAAGTGATATTTACAAAGAACACAAATTAAATAATCAGCTACATATTTATGCTGGTTGTTTCTGTTGCGATTTTGATTTATAATAAATAATTTTAAAGGGAATTAAAGAATTCAGATACTATTAAAACAATATACAGGGTGCTGGAAAATATAAAAGTTACTGGCAGTTTCGGTTAAACTGAAGTGTTGGAAAAGAGAAAAAAATTGGGTGTCCTTATTTTCTGACTTTTAAAATTTGATCGTCCCGCCCGCTCAAATTATTAACCCCTTCCTGTACCTCCAAAGGGGTGAATTTTTCCATGTATTTCTTATGGGTAAAAGATATTTCTTCGTAAATTTGCGATAGAAACGTTAAAATGTCACAGAATAAAAATCGCACACAAGTTCCCACTTCAGAATTGTCGAGAGAATACAAATTAATAACAATTTTTTTAATCAAATCCTTTCAATACCCTTTTATAGGACCTAAAGTGGCCCCCGTAAAGTATCGCGTATATTTGACGTTTATTATTGTTTATTTGAGAGTGCTCTTGCACAAATTATTATTAATTAGTCACATTCTAGATTGTGCTTATATTTTAATGTTTCTAAAATTGTTTAAACAATTATAATTTATTTAAACAATTATGTTTTACAGTAAACTTGCAATATTTCCTCCTTACTTCAGTTTTACCATCGTCAAAGAATTTGAATTAATGACAATTTTTTCTAATTTTCTGCTTTGTCCATATCTTAAGGTGGTATCTCAAGAAGCAACGGCCTGTCAGAAGGCCTGTCATCAGCCCTAAATCAAACTTTTAGAGTTCTAGAAGTCTAGTCGTAATCTTTGTCGAATAAGTTATAAACTTTTTCGCTTGCCTTTGGTGTTAATGTAATAAATTGTTTAAATAATTTGCAAGTTCCATTAGCCAACTCTTAATCAACAATATTAAAAAACTAGCTTGTGAAATTAAAAAAAGATGACACCGTTACAAATTTATGACAACCTGTAGTTGTTTAAATAAATTATAATTGTTCAAGCAATTTGAAAAACAATAATATATCAACATAAACTGAAATGTGACTAATTAAAAATAATTTCTGTAGTGGCAAATAAGTAATAATAAACGTCAAAAATACGATACACTATACTATTGCCCGCATGAGGTCACTTTGAAGTTTAATAGTTCTTATGAGGTATAGCTTGAAGATGAATTACTAATTCGTATTCCTTGGGCAATTGTCGAATTAAAAAAAATGAAAATGTTAGAAATTTATGGGAAAATGTAATTGTTTAAATAAATTATTATTTAAACAATTTGATTAACATTGAAATGTTAATAATAGTAGGTAATAATAATATATAATGTAACTAATTATTAACAATTTGTGCAAAGATAATCTCAAATAAACGATACTCTACTTTTTCCTTATAGGGTCACTTTGGGACCCTATAAAAGAGTCTTATGAGGCTTTAATTAAATAAAAAGATGATTAATTTGCATTCTCTGGATAATTCTGAAGAGGAAACTAGTGTGCGATTTTTAATTCACAACATTTTGATGATTCTATCACATATTTACGAAAAAATCTCTTTTACCCATAAGATACATAGGAAAATTTACCCCTTTTGAGGCACGGAAGTGATTGAGCTAACCACTCAAAATTATGTGATATTTTTCTTCTTGTATTAGAACAGAATGAGTGGGTAAGAGGACCACATTTAAAAAAAGAAATTCCACACCTATAGCTAAGGGCTATCCTGGGGTGTACCTGGTCTCGTAGGCATCCAGTATATGCCTTATTATAGTTCAGTCGTTTTTTTTTATTTACTTAAAGTCATAATAATTTTTTGTCAATAATAAAAATAATGAATAAACTATACTGTAAATGGAATTAATAATACTTTGTTAAACAAGGTGTTGCCATATTAGGCTCTGTTAGAGCCTCCAGGAATAAAGGATGCGCATTTCCAACAAATCGAATAACAGTTCGATTTGTTGGAAATATAACTCAAATCCGTTTATGAGCTAGAACCAGCAAATAAAATAAAATAAGTTCCTATTGTCATAGGTTTCCACCCCCTGGGAATCACTCCATAATCCCTGGGTGTGGAAATTATAACACGACTTAACCACTAACACAATGTTAATTGAATAAGAGTCACAAAATGTGTAGTAGACTTAATCCTAAACAATGTTTATTATTCCATATTTCACTTTACTGTTCACTTGGGATTACTTTGTATTTATCTAAACTTCTCCGAACTGAACTCATTTAAAACTGTTTACCTGTCGTGAATCGGTCGGCTTGTATACCCCACAAAATGACATTTAGAGCAATCTGGGTTTACTTCCTGAAAAACCTATACCTCTCCGGAACCATCTAGAATCCTTCTCGTACAGGTATCTAGAACATTCTAGCAATGTCTCGATCTTCGTTCTTTAGGAACCATAATTTAATTATAGAAAGTTATTTATTCCCTGGCGTCACACTTTTGTGGCTATAGTCGAAACCCTATCACACGTTTTATCAATGACTGTGGATTGGATGTGGAGACATGTTAACGAATACAATCCCATATTAATTATGCCACCCACACCTAGGGGGCGCTAATGACAGCAATATAAACACATGTTGAGAATATCTCCTGAGGGAGCTATGGGATTCTAAGAATGAATACTGAATTTTACTGTGATTAAATGTGTCCCACGGGTCTATCTTGGGACATGTACTGTATGATATTTCAATCAGTAAGCTTCCTAATATTTTAAACGGGGCTCATTCTACAATGTTTGCCATTAACGTAGTGATGACATTGACTAAGAAATGAAAATTGGTACTGACGAAATATAGTAACAGATGCTGTATCTATACTAAATTACCTTTATGACTGTGTGGTGGACAGGTAACCACGTTTGACTCTCGTCCTGGAACCGATTCCCGGCCGTGGCACTGGGATATTTTAGGAAGAACGAATTAATTCAGAATACTTGAATACTGTGCGTATTGCCCTTGTCACGAACTTTGTCACCTCTCCCACGCAAGGTCACTTTATGCTTTCAGCATCAAAGGGCGTTGTATTATTTGTACTGCGTTATTACCTGTGACGGAATATTATGTATATGGATATGTCCAATCTCGTCAAAGTTTAACTGCAAATGCCTCAACCCTTTAAAATCTAAGTATTTAAACTCTTAGTGTAGAAGTTAATACGGACAATATTGAAGAAATGCTAATTTTCTTCGGACTACGTTTAACCTTTGATTTTAGCAGTATAAAATCAAATGTTTAACAAAACATTTGGTTTGAGAGATCAATGTGGACAAGTTCACATATATATTTTTTTAATAATACTTATAATGGATTTTTTAACGAGTACTTACACCTCTACAGACGGAAAATTAAGCAGTGCCGTATTATTAGGTTTTCACGTTTTTAATTCACGTTCAATGGATATTACTTTACATCACGCTCTAATAAAACTGCTTAGCATGTAGGAATAAGACCTGGCTTTAACTATTTTTAAACTTTGTATTGGTCTCACTGCCATCCTTTCCTTCACTGGCCACGGAGCGCAGCGTCCATTCATCGTTAGTATTCGTTTAGATTAAGGCGCGAGTGTTTATACAGGGCGTAATTAGTTTCATGTCATTAAAAAAACTGGTAATAGGGACCGACTAGACAAACATAAAACCTATATGACCTTTTTCTCGAGGGGCACTTTAAAGAAAACTGACCTGGGTTTACATTTTTAATATTATGGTAGGAAAGATTTGAGAACCACCGTTTTTCAGGGTCAATGGATGTTATAGTTCCGAATATTAGAAATAATAAAAAACTGTAATACCCGACTTGTGTTCCCGTCGGTAGAAGTGCGGCACTTTGATGGGATTATTTGTATTGAACTTTTTATACCACTAATTATGAAAACGTAAATAATTCCTTCTCCTTCGGCACAACGCAAGCATAGCATGGCCGCAGGGGTTTAAATTGGATTTGTTTACATGTGTTTTTTAATTTGGAACAAAGCTATTGTAGCTTTTATTGTCGTTTATAAGAATTTATAAAATTTAAAAGTGGTTTATTAACATTTGTACATTGTGTTAAATTTATTATATTTGTACATTGTGTTAAAAGCTTAAAAAATTAGTAATTGTTTTATGAAATTGGAAAAAGAACAGTTAAACATCCGAGATACGATAACAGAAAATAGTTGTGTATTTTAAGTTAGGAAAAAATCTGATTTTTTTAACGAATTGAGCGCATAATTTTTCCCAATCGGGTAACGAAAACTAAAAATCAAGTCTTTGGTCTCTATGAAAATCAATGGAAACAATAATAAACAGATAAAAACAAGACAACGAATACTAATAATAATAATCATACCTTTAATGCCCAATAGGTAACACCCAATAACTGAACAATTCTTCTGAATTTTTTACAAAAATTGTTTAAAATGACCTCCATCTCCACGTATACACATTTCGGTACTTCGAACTAATAACATACTTACTCCGTTCAACACATTTGGTAAATTAGGATAATTTTTTATGGTTTCTATACACATTAAAATACGTCGTTGCAATTGTTCTAAAGCTCTTCCGCACCAGCTGCATTTCCACCACTTTCTCCATGTACCAAGTCCATGTCCGCGAGCTCTGGATAAGTGTAATCTCTCATAATGTCCAAAATCTGCATTTTAAAACACCACACTAAACTGTGAATTAACGTTATCGATAAAGAAAACGAAAAGAAAAACTTGGTCCAAAATCCAAAAAGTAACACAAAAAGCACGAACGAGAAGTAGTGTCTTACGTAACCAAGCACTAACGACTTGAACGATAGTCAATGAAATAAATCTTAACATAAGTGGCACAAAATTCGAAAAGAATACAGACAAAACCAAGGAACGGGTACGTCGCGTCATGCGTGCGTTCTTTACCAAGTAAGGACGAAACTGAAATTATTACTTGAGAATATTACAAGGGAGAGATAGCACGCCTAATAGGATAATTGGCCGCGAAGAAGCAAAAAGAAGCAAAAAACATGACGATGTCCTCTGTCGTTTTTAACTGCTTTGTCGGCATACTTATTTGCAGGAATGTCAGAGGTTCTCGTGCGACAAGACGCGAGGCAATAAAACCTACCCCAATATGCCAGCAGTTCTCAAACTAGGTTATTAAGTATTTTGGAAATTTTTGTTTATTTTTTTTCTCCAAAACTATGAGCTTTAGACCCCATCTTATATAAGGTTTTTTTGTTTGTCTTATCGTTCCCTACCACCAGTTTTTTTTAATGACATGAAACTAATTACACCCTGCATAAAGGATCAAATAGTTTGATTTAATTTAATTTGTATTTTCCGAATTTTGAGGTAAAGGCTGATTTACCTACGTATTTTATGAAACAATGTTTTTCTAAATGCGACTTCGTGTACTTTCTGAATTTCTACCAAGAGGCTTTCATTCAGCGTCGTTAAGACCAGTGCGTTGTAGTGCGTTAATTCTGTTGATGTCCTCGCTGATTTTGCTGGGTTCTATAACAATAACGCAAACTGGTATTGATTATATTAATTGGAATTGATAGCTTGCCTAACAGAATGAGTATATACATTCTGAGTCTAGGGGTTGACCCAAGTTCATTTCATTAAATAACATTTTATTTTCATTTTGCAATGTTAAAACTTCAATCGCTTTAATGCAGAAGGCAACCTTGGAAAATTTTCAATGGAATCTTAACGTCACATTTTTTATTGAAAGCAGTATGATTCAGGTTGGCGCTATAAATAAAATGTTATAATAGTACTTTCTTTATAAGATTTTCAGTGGGAAAATTGATTGCGCTGAAATCTCTCAGCAGCATTAGGTTTCATGTTCTCCAAGACCAATTGGCTTTCATCTCTATTCTATTTGCTCGCTCCACTAACCAATTTGCTGTGTATTATTATCCCTTTTGTACCACATGTGCTCCAACTGCGCTTCATTTCATATTACTAGTATTTATCTTCAATAGCCGACTGCAGTCAATAAGAAAACCTAATAAGTTTCTAACTCCTTCTCTTTGTTATTTCACGGTCATGTGAATGTAATGATTCTTATACACTTTTGTATTGAAAATTCATGGAGTGTGTTTACGGCTTTCTATTAATTCTTTTAATTTCATAATTAATATTTGGGTACGAAGCAGATATGGATATAAAAGTGTTTCAGTAAGGCATACCGAAGGGAAGTATTGTATTAGAGAGAAAATCACCCTCCGAGATCATGTAGATTACGAAAATGTAGGTTTTTCAATTCCGTCAGTTTGTCTGTTTGTTGGTGCATTAACTAAAAAACTACTCGACGGAGAATAGTCAAATTTGGTATGTAGCTGCCGCTACTGCCAGCGAATGCGGATAATGGAAAAAAACGTTTTCGTTCAAATTTAAAATTTGCACGTTTCATGGCATTCTAACCCCATTTCAGATAAAAAATCAGAATTTCTTACCACTGGAATAAATAGAAAAAGAATTTTTAACTCAAATTTAAAATTTCCACATTTCATTCATTCTAAACCTATTTCAAAAACGATTTTTTTTAAAAGAGCAAATTTTTTTAAACATTTTTTTCAAGCAAAATTTTCTTATCCACAGCTATAGAATAGAGCTGGAAAACAAATTATGTTTAGCTCAAATTTAAAATATCCACGATTCATGACATTCTAAACCAATTTTAGAATTTTTTTTTTTAATTTTTTGAAAATTTGGTTAAAACTGAAATAAATGGAAAAATAAATTTCAGCTCTCAAATTTAAAATTTCCATGTTTCATCAGATTCTAAACCTATTTCAAAAAATCGGTAAAGGTATTTACACAGAACTTCCCTCTTTAGTTGTGCATGGCGGCCGCTCTAAAAAAATTATAATTACGAAATAACATTGAAAATAATAATCGGAATATAGTTATCACTATTATTACAAAGAAAACCTGATCAGTTTTGATCAAAAAAATGTACAGAGTGCTCATTCAACAGCAAAAATTCAATACTAAATAACAGGTGCCAAATATGGAAGGCTTGCGCTTGCGTCCACCATGACTGAATTATCTCTTGGGATGACCACCCTGTACATTTTTCAATAAAAGTGTAATAGGTGCATATGCCAAATATTATTGCCATCTGACACATTTTCAATTCCACATTGACGTAGTGGAGTAGAAGTATAGTGGTGGTTAATAACCTTAATTTTTTTTTGAAATTTTTCAAAAATGTTGGTAATGAAATTTTCAAAATTTTAAATTTGAGCAAAAAGGAAAATTTCCTTCTATTCTACAGTAGCAACATAATTTTATTTTTGAAATAGGTTTAGAATGCCATGAAACGTGAAAATTTTAAATTTGAGCAAAAAAAGAAATTTTTCCATCTGTTTTAGTGGTAAAGAATTCTTAAAAAATGGTGAAAAAATTTTCAAAATTTCTTTTTCTGAAATACGTTTAGAATGTCGTAAACGTGAAAATTTTAAATTTGAGCAACAAAAAATTTTTTCCATCTATTCTAGTGGTAAAATTTTTTTCCAAGATGGTAAAAAAATAGGTTTGGAATGTCATGAAACGTGGAAATTTTAAATTTGAGCAAAAAATAATTTTTCATCTATTCTATAGTAAGTAGTGATAAATAGATAAAAAAATTTTTCAAGGAAATTTTTAAATTTTTCAATTTTTTTTTATTTGTTTGGATGCGTTTAGAATGCCATGGAAACGTGGAAATTTTAAATTTGACTAAAGAAAAAAAAATTTCCATCTATTTTAGTGGTAAATAATTTTTCAAAAATCTTGGTGAAAAAAATTTTCAAATTTTTTTTTTCTGAAATAGGTTTAGCGTGTCATGAAACGTGGAAATTTTAAATTTGAGCAAAAAGAAATTTCTTTCATTATTTATTCCCTGTATATTTTCCAGTAAAAGGTTAACCATTTCTTTGCTGACAGTAGCGTCAACTACCTACCACATTTGACTGCTCTCCGTCAAGTAGTTTTTTTTTAGTTAATGCACTAACAGACAGACAGACAGGCAAACAAACAGCCAGACAGACAGACTGACGGAATTGAAAAACCTATATTTTCGTAATCTACGTGATCTGAAACATCAAAATCTAAAAAAATCTCGGAGGATGATTTTTTCTCGAATACAATACTTCTCTTCGGTATGTGAGGGAAGTAAAAACATGTTTCTAAAATTTTAAAATTTTTTAAAAGTTTTTTTTCATTACTATAGAACTGATAATGGGAACAAAATTTTTCCTGCTCTGATTTAAAGTTTCCACGTTTCACGACATTCTAAACCTATATCAGGGGGAAAAAAATTACCACTATAGAATAGTGTTGTAGTTTTTTTGCTCGTATTTAAAATTTACACGTTTCAAGACATTACTCTTACTAGACTTATCTCAAAAAAATTTTTGAAAATTTTCCCAAGGAATTGTTTTTAAAATTTTCTTTCCACTACTATAGAATAAATTCTGGATGAATTCATTTTAAACCTATTTAAAGGGAATAAATGAAATTTTTTTTAACCACTTGCTCTCCATTACGTGGATGCGGAACTAAAAATGTGGTAGATGGAAATAATATTTGACATATAGTTAACACACTTGGCAAGGAAGACACCTATTGTAGTTTTATTGAAAAATATAAGGATGGCCATCCTAAGAAATAATTAAATTATGGTGGAAATTTGTAAAGGTATGTTCGTAAGCCTTCCATATTTTGCACCTTTTATTTATTAAATATGAATTTCTCCTATCGGATGACCACTCTGTATATTTTTTTGACCAAGCGTTATCACGTTTTCTTTGTAATTTTAAAATGTCCACGTTTCATGACATTCTAAACCGATTTCAAAGAAAAATAAAATTGAAAATTTTTTTACCACTGTAGAATAGATAGAAAAATTTTTTTTTGCTCAAATCTAAAATTTTTGCGTTTCATGACATTGTAAACCTATTTCAGAAAAAGAATGTTTTTGGAAATTACCACCGTGTACTATAGAATAGATGATGGAAAGACAGTTTTTTTGTTCAAATTTAGAATTTCCACGTTTCATGACCTTCTAAACCTACTTATCTGAAAAAAATTTTTGAAAATTTTCCCAAAAAAATTTAAAACAAATTTTTTACCATTGCTATAGATAGATGATCGATGGATTCATTATAAACCTATTTAAAGAAGAAATAGATGAAATTTCTTTAACCGCTTCCATTCCACTACGTAGATGTGGAAGTAAAAATGTGATAGATGGCAATAATATTTGGCATATAGTTAACTTAACACACTTGGCAAGGAAGACATCTATTGTAGTTTTATTGAGAAATATACAGAGTGGTCATCCTAAGAAATAATTTAACCATGACGGAAATTTGTAAAGGTATTTTCGCAAGTCTTCCATATTTTGCACCTTTTATTTATTAAATATGAATTTCTCCTATCGGATGACCACTCTGTATATTTTTTTTGGCAACAAATTTTCTTTGTAATAATAGCGATAACTACATTCCGATTATTATTCATATATGTGGTTTCGTAATTAATATTTTTTTAGAGCGACCGCCCTGTATAAATAAAGAGGGAAGTTCTGTTCTAAATACCTTTAGCGATTTTTTTCTTTACAACCGTTTGAAGCGTTGATATTTCGTCATTACACGATGTCAAAAATAAAATAGTTTCTTCTGTTTTGTGATTGAGGGATATTTCCTTACTGTTTGTTAAATCGTGTTCAAACGGGGACAATATTTTGGTACTATTCATTCTTTATTTATTCTCATTGTAAACACTAGTGTCCTCATAGCCCCTTACGACTATGAGGAGTAAGGTTCGGAACAAATAAGGACGACTTCACAATATTTATTGTGACAAAATCTAATTTCAGGCATTCCTCCATTTAAATGAATGAAAATTAATGAATATTTTCTTTTTCTGTATTTATGTTTCATTTGTTTGTTGTAAAGTTCAAATATATTTGCAATTCTAAATAGTTACTGTGAAAAGCGTTTTTTTTTTATACTTCAATAAACGAGTTTATAAACTTCCGTCTATTGGTAAATGAGTTTGTAACTTCCCAACACAGTTATTGTTGTTTGCGACCCCAAAACTTTTAATGGTTTAATTTCAATAAACATGTTCGCTTAATAAATTGAGTTAGCAAAATGCCTATTTATACAATGAAACCTATTTTCGTTTCGCAAGGCGTAAATCTCATTCCCAATAATACGAATATGAATTAATTCAATATGATGAACAATGAATCTGGTAATAGTGCTCAGTGAAATATTGAAATGAATTTATAGATGTATTATTATCATATATATGATAATAATAATAATACCAGACGGGTTATAATAATAATATATAATAAATAATAATATAATGATATGTAATATAATAATAATACTATGTTGGGTTATAATAATTATAATAATAGTAATAATAATAATAAAATCTACGCAAGTACTTCCATGAAAAGGCCGCCACTAGTAGCCTGCATCAAGCAATAGTAGCGACAGACACCAACCTAACACCACTGCGATTGGCGGACAACAACTACGACCCTTCTGAGGAAATGCAAACAGTACAAGAACTAAAAGCAAAATGGAGAAGCAAACCACTACACGGACGGTACCTCAACAATATCGAAAGTAGAGCAATAGACACCGAGGGATCCACAGCTTACCTGCGAACAGGAAATTTATTTTTGGAAACGGAAGGATTCATTGCCGCCCTGCAAGATCAAGTTGTCCCAACCAAAATCTACAGGAGGAACATTCTAAAAGAACAGGTAGAGAATGCGAAGTGTCGTATCTGTGGCGAAAAAGACGAATACCTTGATCACATTCTATCAGGGTGCACTGTACTTGCACCAAAAGCATATCTAGATAGACATAACAGGGTAGCAGGGATTATCCATCAAAACCTGCGAGTGGAGTACATGAGTCTTACAGAAATAATTCCATACTTCTTATATGAACCGCCACCAGTTTGTGAAGACGAAAATGTGCGCCTCTACTGGAACAGGCCAATATTAACCGACAGAACGATACCAAACAATATTCCGGATCTAGTACTAACACTCAAGAAGGAAAAGAAGGCATATATAATCGACATTGCTATTCCACTACCTGCCAACATAGTGAAGACACAAGCGGAAAAAATCAACAAATATATGCCGCTGGCGGATGAGATTAAAAAGATGTGGAAAATGGATAGCGTCACTATAGTACCTATAGTCCTAGGAGCGACTGGAGAAATACCACACAAACTACATGAGGGCCTAAACATATTAAATCTAAAAAAGAGCCTATATATACCATTACAAAAATCTGTGCTATTAGACACCTGCAGCGTAGTGAGACGAGTGCTTGGTCAATAAGAATAGAGGCGTTTCCAACGCATTCAAAAAGTGGAGCATCTTGTCTACGGACCGATGTAAACTACTTACAAACCAGAGTAATCTGAGAAAAAACGGAAGTAATAATAATAACATCGTTTATTCCACAAGACTGTATTACATAGTATAGGAAAAGCCAGAAAAATACGAATTAAAACAATTTTACTGATTATAAAATTACATATCACAATATTAAAAAATGTAAAAGACAAACTAGCAAATTTCGAATACAAAACAACGAATAAAATTAACAATTCAGTAATAATATATAACATAGTAAAAAGAGTAATAAAATGCGTTACAAGAAATTCAGAAGTGCTATAAAAAACATTATCTGTTAAAAATATTTAAATTTTTTTCTTAAACAATTTAATATTCGGTATATCTTTTAATTCTGGAGTTCATTTATTATACAGGGTGTAATTAGTTTCATGGCATTAAAAGAAACTGGTGGTAGGGAACGACAAGACAAACACGAAAAAACCTAATATAACATGGAGTCTAAAGCTCATAGTTTTGGAGAAAAAACTAAATAAAAATTTCGCAACTTTTCAATAACATTTTTTTGAGAACTGCTGGAATATTGAGATAGTTTTAGATCTAGATCTGATCTGAAGAAAGCAATAACTCTCCCTTGTGCAATATTTTAGTTACTGTGGGCGTTTCGTTATGTACACACGTCCAATCCGCCGTTCGTTGTTTTTGTTATTTTAGAATTTCCGTTCTTGTTCGTTCTTATTGTATTCCTTTTTGGCTGTTGTACCAAGTTTCTATTTTATTTTTCTTTATTGACAACGTTGGTTGGTAGCTTAGTGTTTAGTGTTGAACGAAGTGCGTATGTCCTTAATTCGACGTACCGAACTGTGTATTGATGCAGATGCAGAGATTTTGAATCATTTAGGTAGGTAGTAAGCTTTTAACCCAGGACACTCATTTATGTTACAAATGTTAATAAACCACATTTAAATTTTCTGAATTATAAACAATTCAATATTTTGATCCGAATTAAAAAACACACATGTAAAGAAATGCTCTGTTTAAAACTCTATGGCCATTATTTGCTTGCAATTGTGCACGAAGAGAGAACGAATTATTTACCTCTTTATACTTCAGTTCAGTTGAGGCGGTCCATCAAAGGCGGTCGATGATCCTTTGACACCGCAGACCACCGACTGTGCCGGCGAGCACTGTTTTATGACAATTTAAAAGTTGTATAATTGGGAACTACAAGTCCGTTGACCAAGAAAAGCAGTGGTTCTCAATAGTTGTCTACCATAATATTAAAAATATTGACCTAGATCAGTTTTTTTCAAAGTGCCCCTAGAGGGAAAAATCATTGTTTGTCTAGTCGGTCCCCATTACCAGTTTTTTAATGACATGAAACTGATTACAGCCTGTATAATTTAATTCCTATAGAATTAGAGCTTTTTTCGTATAATGATAGACTATGTTATGGAATAGATAGCTAATTTCCTGATTTAGTCTCATAATTGTGAAAATTACTGTTTAATGTAAACGTATTTAAATTAGTTTTTACATGTACCTATATTTCGTAAACGAACAAAGATGGCACAGTTACATGTTTTAACCTTTTAAAATATTATTTACATGATGTCCGCTGGGATATAACCATAATTCTAAGTGCTCTTTTTTGTGTTTTAAAAACTGTGTTTAAATGAATATACGAGCCCCAAAACAATAGGCCATAACGCAAACGTGATACGAACTGAGCATGATAAAATGACATCAAGGTTGACTCATTACTAATATGTTTTAGTTTTAGCAGTGCATAACAAAAGGATGAAGCTGCATAGATTTTCAGTATGTATATCCCAACTTAACATGTTCTCTGTGTAATCCGAGAAGCTTTGTATTTTGTACTTGAGTTATTGACTTACTTGCAATTTTTAACAAATAGCTTTCGTTGATTGTGGATGTTTGAGGTGTGAAATTCATAAATGCTGTTTTGGCACTATTGAGAAACAATTTGTTTTTAGTGAACCAACCAATTTTTAAAACGAATAATCATTCTTTGAATCTCTGTGATTGCATATGTGATAGTCAAATCATTACACAAGTAGGTGTTATCATTCGCAAACATAGTTAAATTTCTTTCATAGTTCTCTCTGTCAAGAAGATCGTTGACAAATATTAAAAACATTAACGGAACTAAAATGGATCCTTGAGAAACACCGATGTTTACATAAACTTTTTAGAGTAAACGCCATTTATATCCACAATTTGCTTCCTGTTATAGAGATAAGAAGTTAACCAATCACATACCTTTCTCCTAAGACCAAGTTTTTCCTTAAGCAAGTCATGGTGGACAGGGTAAATGCCTTGCTTAAGTCCATAAATAAACCTGTACATTTTTTATTTTCATTTAAAGATGTATTCTGGGTGTCCCAGATTTAAACGGACATACTCTAGTGGAAGGTGGAGCAGACTCAGCTGAGTACAAAACACCCCTATACTTACTGTTGGATGTGAACCGTTTTTGAGATACGGGGGGGGGGGGGGTGTTTTATGGCTTTTGTCCAAAACTTCAGTCCGCCATATTTTTGAAATGACTGCACATATTTAGATAAAATTGGTATATATATTATACTCTTTTAGATTAATGAATAGCTTAAGTGATTTTGGAAAAATTCCAGGACCGACCTCCATTTTTTTTAGTATAGCTCTTAGGGTCGTTAACATCTCAGTGTATATTGTTTTTTGGTAAGCCTATGGACCAGTTCATAAAATAATGCCATAATATTTGATGGCACGTTTATGGTTATTCTTCTATAAATTTTCAAAAGTATTGAAAGAACAAAGATATTCTACAAATAACACAATCCAGTTGCTAACATCATTATTTTATTAATTTTAGCTAAATACTCAGTAGAAGTATTTATTTTTGTTTTGACATTCAGTGTTTCTAAGCTTTTTTAGTTTAAATTTCATCCAAAATAATACACATTCCATTTCTTTCATGAAAGAAAAATAATGTTAGTGAAGATGCTTGAATTAACAAGTGCAATGTAAAAAAATATTAAACACCTTTTGAGAATAACTTGAAAATATTAAACACAACAGTTTGCAATTTTATTTTTACGAAATAAATTTATTTAGAACTTTTAATAATTTAAAAAGAAAATTAAAAACGGTGCAAATAAATAAACAAAACAAGTTTTCAAAATGAATGCTTCCAGCGTCAATACATTTTCAAAAACGTTTTAATATGTTTTTAACTGACATATCAGTCACTTCCGGGTTATTTCTAATGTTATTACATACAGTAATACTTTTTTCTAGAAGCTGTTCTCGTGTATTGAACTGTTCATTGTACACCTCTGACTTGACATGACCCCATAAAAAATAAGCTAGAGGTGTAAGATCAGGAGACCTCGGTGGCCAGGTTACCGGACCTCCGCGACCAATCCAACTGTTGGTGTAATGCTGGTTCAGATAATCCCGGACCGGTACAGAAAAATGGGGTCCAGCACCATCGTGTTGAAACCACAAACCCTTAGTATTGATGCCTTCCAATAAATCTGGCAAGATATCTCTAAGAAAGTTTAAATAAACTTCACGAGTTAGCCTTTCTTCAAAAATGTGGGGTCCTATTAGATGATTATTTTAAATACCACACCACACACTAATTAATATTAAATCTGTATTGGGAATGTCTCTGAATCACTGCATGTGGATTTTCGGTTGCTCAAACATGCTTATTTCTATAGTTGTTAATTCCGTCACGTGTGAATTGGGCTTCATCCATGAATAGAACTCTCGATATTGTTCTTTTGTGACCGAAAATCCACCTACAAAACGTTAAGCTGGGAACGTCGTCGCAGTCTTCTAGACTATTTCAACGTAAAATGGATATAAATGTTCCTTCTTTCATGTTTACCATACTCTTGTCTTAGGTATTGCTAACTCATTACTAATTGTTCTAACACTAATGGATGGATTATTTTCTACAAGACGGAAATTGTCCGTGTTCCCTACTAAATTGGTATACCTCTGAAAAAGTTTTATGATCTGGTACACGGCGATTTGGAAAACGCCTCTGATACTCTCTTTTTGCAGCTCTCCCATTTCCGTCGCAAAAGCCATACACAAAAATAATATCCTCATAATCTTCATTACTAAACTGAAACGGCATCTTAAAATTTTTAGTTTTAATAACTGGTTTTTTATCACTTATTCTAATAATTACTAAGAGCGAACAGCAATTCCTATTTGTAAAATAACACATTTGACATGTGCCTACTTGGGATTTAATTTAATTTAATTTAATGCAACAAAGTCATGTGTTAATCGCATCGTTTTATTACTTATTTTTTATTCGTGACATAAATGGAATGTGCTTTATTTTGCACGGAAAAAACACCGAATGTCAAAACAAAAACAAATAACAATCTCTTCTACGCGCTATTCACCTTAAATTAATAAAATAATGATGTTAGCAACTAGATTGTGACTCTGGTTTCTCTTCAAAGCGAAAAAATCTTTCGCCTTTTACTAAAGAAATAACTAGATTGTGTTATTTGAAGAATGTGAAATTTGTTTTTTCAATACTTTTGAAAATTTATTGAAAAATAACCATAAACGTACCATCAAATATTATGGCATTATTTTATAAACTGGTCCATACGCTTTTTAAAAGTTTACTAACATTTCCAAAAAAATAATGTACAGTGTGAAAAATTGAGGTCGGTCCTGGAATTTTTCCAAAACCACTTAAGCCATTCATTAAACTAAAAGAGTGTAATATGTATACCAAATTGTATCTAAATATGTGCATTTCATTTCAAAAATATGGCGGACTGAAGTTCTGGTCAAAAACCATAAAACACCCCGTATCTCAAAAACGGTTCACATTCAACGGTAAGTATAAGGGTGTTTGTAACTTAACTGAGTGTGCTCTACCTTCCACTAAAGCATGTCCGTTTAAATCTGGGACACCCTGTATAATTTGTCCACAAACCGTAATATAGCCGATTGCGTGTTTCTAGGCTTTCTGAAACCATGTTGTGCTTTGTGTAATATCTTGTTACCTATTAATGAATGAACTAATTGGTCAAACACATTTTTTTACAATACTTTAGAGATATAGCTAAGTAACGCAATAGGACTATAATTTTCAATATTGTCCTTATCCTCTTTCTTGCTGTTTTTTCTGGGAAAATACCATTTTCTAGACATATTAATGAGGTAAGTTAAAGGATATGTGATACAGTTTACAGCAACATTTAAAAGACAGGAAGAAATTAAATCTGTTCCCGTCAAGTTAGAACTTTTTAAATTCATAATTACGTTCGAATACAGGACCTAAAAACATTGTATTGTCTATCTGTTTCAGCGAATTAGTAATGTTGCCATTAGTTTCATCCTGTTCTATACCAACTATGTACGGAATATCAGAAAAATATTCTACAAATGAAGTCGCTATGATTTCATGGTTATTTGTTATTTTAGATTTATTTTAAATAATATGTGATATTTCAGTAGAACTTTTATTTTTGCTTATGTTGTTGTTTATTATTTTCCAAGCAGTTCTGCATTTGTTATTTGATTTTTGATATAGTCTGTCATCATACAATTTTTAGCAACTACGACGACCTTATTGTAAATGTTTTTATATTTTTTTATAGTATTTTGCGTCAATTATTTATTATATGCATTTTATGATACAATTCTTTAGTCTTTACATTTTTTCGATAATCTGACTTCTGGTTATGCTAGAAAATTAAAATTCCTTAAATGCATTTGTATAATTTCTCATTTGAAAATTCTCATTCAACAACTAGCAGCCACACAGTCCCCTACGGCCATGCAGGTTAAACTAGGATTTACATAACTCCCTACGGTATATGAAGATTCAGTTAAAAATGAGAACAAAGTCATAAAATGGATTTATTCGCCTACCTTTCTTAAAAAAAAAATCATTCTTATGGATTACATTTTCATGAAATCTATCATTCTCTTTTTGGGAATGCTTAGTCTTTGAAACGTTTTTCGTTTATATGTTGTTTTTTCTGTTTTAATTTCCCTGTTACAATTTAATTCTAAAACTTGTACAGAATGATTAGATATACTATTAAAGATTACATTGGTAGAAAAATTTAAAACCGTATGATGTATGATTTAATCTAGTATATTATAACTATACAGAAATTTTTAATAATCTATTTCACTACACGTTGAACTTTACTAAATAAAAAATGACGAGCTAGCCAGAGAAGGCGCTTCTAAGACTCTAGTAGGACCCATGCCATTCATGCGAATGGATAAAAATCAAATATTTCGAATGGTGGAAAAGTTTCCCGCCGAAATTGAGAAGTTCCAAATTGCGACGCCAATATGGCAGATGATTTTTATCATTTCACCGCCACATCATTTGGCCCACTAAGTATGTATACCAGCGGCCATGGTGAGTTCGTTGGAAAGGAGTATAAGGCAGTGGCCACTCCAGCCTTACTGACGAGTTCACGGAGTAGCCACGGAACGAAACGCTAATATGTTCAAGATCCACATGGGGGTTATTGAAGGAGCAGGTTATGAGTACTCTGGCACCAAAAGCATGTAATTATGGGGGAAACTGATCGCCACAGTCGTGTAAACTTTCGTGTTTTGTGAATATTAAGTTTTATCATAAGTTTAGAGCAAATGTTACTCAGACTTTGGTTAAACACACACACACACACACCCGCACACACACAAAATATAATCCAAACTATAATATACACTGTGTCTCTCAGGTTCGAATGAACCTTACGAAGATTAGGTGATATATTGATTTTATTCTATAATGTTATCAAGATATTTTCAATTAAAATACAAGTGAAAGTTAGTCGGTGGATGCCGACTGTGAATACCCCTTCGAAAAATAAAGATAATAAAGATATTGATTATGTACTTAAAGTGTAAATTACAATAAAACGTATTTCATGGTTGTAGTCTGAGCAAATGAAAAATGACCAGATAGTTAAGTAAAGGTGAATGTGAAGTGTATATTGGAACCCTTGTCAAGAACATAGGCAACTGAGAGTATGAGATTCGACAAAGAATACATATGGCAACTGTTGAGCAAAATTTGTCATAACTGAAATGTCACGAAAGACACAGATCATACTTGCTAATGCCCTATTTCTTTCTATTTTTATTTACGTCTCGCAAATCTGGTCCATTGGGGAAGCAGACAGACGCCGTATTGAGGATCTGGAGATGTTTATTGCGAATTTTTCGAACAACCCACAGCGTCAACGCTCGATTCTTCAAGAAATACGTCCTCTAAAGCGACCCGCCAGGATAATATGTTCCCAAATGATCTCATCTTTTAATAATGATATTACAAAATGTTATTATATCATTATTTCTTTACATATTTTACTAATATACTTTCATAATAATATACTATCTAACTGTCTAATTCTACTAGACATATTATTTATGAACATTAATATACATTAGCGTATAGAATGATGATCTAGTGATCGATAGCAAAGTCGAGTAACAACTTTTTATTAAAGCGTAATCCTCAAAAGTCCTTTTGTCTACTACGAGCACCAGCTTGCGTTAGTCATGTAGGAATATTGTTAACGACTACTATAATTAATACTTATGTTGTAAAAATGAAGATTTGCAATGTGAAACGTGGAAATATTATCTGAACCTGTAAAATTGAAGACTCGAAATGTAAGGGTCGCAAGACTGAGACATAAATAAGTTGGATGCGTAGTTCCCTTTTTCTCTTTACTTTGATACTAACGAGTGTTGGATCAACTAAGTTGGCAACGAAATGTCTAAACCTGACATAAGAAATATTCTCGCTCTTTGTCACATTTTTCTTACTTACTTTTTGAAGGTGTCCACCTTCTTTATTATTCACTGAAAGTATAGTATGCTGTAGGAATCCTGCTATGCTATGGCATAGCAGAATTCCTTCCTTGACAAGTATCTTAAGTATACACCAAGTATTACTGTCATCCGTCACAATGTTTTCATTAATAATTATTTTAGGATATCTACCATGTATATTTTTCACTTAATGTAGGTAAATTCTTCGTTGAGAGAGGCGGCACCTCCTGACCACATGTTATTCTATTCTGTCAGATAGTTTTGTAGATGTAACGTCAACAGACAGACAGTAGATTGACAGACAGGCAGTGTGACACAACTGAAATTTTCAATTTGGTCTACATAGGCTGAAACATGAAAAGCCTAATAAACGAGGAAGTTAAAAATAATCTACTGTGTACTTTAATATTATGAAGTGTCCTATAACTGATATTCTGAGAGAATTTTATTTATAAATAATAATTTTATGTACTTTTAAAGAGGGAAGTTTGAAACTCTAATAGCGCCGTTGTAAAATTAATTGCCGCGTTAACTTAATGTTTCCATCTACTCTGTATACTGAGACATAATTCTCGAATTGTACCATTTCTACCAAACCAGCGTAGATACTACAGAGTATCATAACTTTTCATTAAAATATGCTTTCAATTTCTACCTAAATACCAACATTTTACGTTAATTGTGAAGTACCAATTCCTAAACTAAATAGACGTAGCAGACGCTCTAACTCGATATGCCATATATTGTCGAACTGAGAACCAAAGTGGCTATATCATGAATACTAATAACATACCGTGTTTTTGAAGTTACGACTCACATCGGTCGCAAAGTTTAGAATTTATTTGTTGATAGTATAGAGGGTGGATTTATACTTAAGCCGTCTTCTGATGATGTGAGCAAACTCGGGAATTATCATTCGCGGCATGAGTATGTGTCGATGTAATTTGGTGCGAGGTAAATAATGTTGTCGATCTCTGTGCTACGTTCGAAGGAATTTTACGACCACTATTCATACAGTCGGGATATATTTTTCAACAGAAAACGTGTTACACATTTTATTGCAGTGGAAGGAATGACAGAAAAAGCATTTAATTAATTGATACATATCGTTGGAATATGTTGGAGATGGTGACGCTGCCTCTGAAGTAGTTTCCACAAGCACATCTCCAGATGATGCCAACGTGGTTGACGAAACGCACTTTGAGTGTTAGTAATTGACTGTTGTGTTTAAGTCTTTTGGTGATCATGTAAACTGTGTCGTGGAACACGTGTAAGCTATTTATCTTCGTTATTTCAAGGGTTACGAAAGAACTTATAAGTTCATTTTTTTTTTGCAAACCTAAATCTTTCAATGCGGAATTATCTAATTGTTGCCGCTGAATTTTTAGGTTTACTGTTTAGTGTGTTACATAATATACAGACTGTCTATTTTACGAGGGCCACACCAAATATCTCGCTTAATATCTATTGTAGAAGAATAAAGTTTTAGAAACAGTTATCCCATTTTTTGTGAGATATATTTCAGTAAAAAGAAATTTGAAATCCATAGCCTACTTTATGAGATATATTACAAAAACCTGAAAAATAGGAAAACCACAAACGGTTATAGCTTGCTTATTTGAGGAGATACGAAAAAAGTTAAAGGAATGAAAGTTGACGGCAAAGACAATAAGAATAATAACGTGTAACAAAAAAATCGAAAAATGCAGTTGGCTTTGACATACGCTATTGTGCAAAAATGAAAAATACATATCTCAAAGTAGGCCATGACGCCATTAATTCCGTTATTTTTTTCTCATTCCAACGATATAAAACATGTCACAGAATTTAACCGATAGTGTCAATATTTAATATTTTACGAATACCACAATTCATATAATTGAATCGTAACAATCAGCTGTGCCATAATTAGTGAAAAACAATGTATACAGTTATTAATAAATTTGACAGATTATCACTGTTGTATGTTGTATGTTGCGTTGTCGAGTTCTAACACAAATTTTTTATCAGTAATTATGGTGTACACCAATAATAACAAATTCGATATGATTAGCATTTATTGTCAGTGCAATTTTGACGCTGAGATGGCAGTCACGGTTTACGGAGATAGATTTTCAGATGCTCCGCAGCCAAATCGAAGTATGTTTAGGAAGTTAGTTCAAAATCTAAAAACGCACGGTTCATTTTCAAAAAAAGTAGTAAGGCGAGCGCATGTTGCGGATAATGTAAGAAAAGTGAATAGAGTAATGAATTATGTTAACCAGAATGAGGAAACCTCTTTGAGACAAATTCAGAGAAACTGTCGCATAAAAAAAGACAGTGCAAGAAAAATATTGAAAAAAAACGAATTTCGATGCTACAAAATGAGGAAAGTTCAACATTTAAATGAGGGAGATAAGCCAAGGAGAGTAAGATTTTGTAGATGGTTATTAAATAAGAAAAGGAATGACGCGCTGATATGTAGCAAAATTCTTTGGTCGAACGAATCAAATTTTTCTAATAATGGATTTTTCAATAGAAA
This sequence comes from Stenurella melanura, assembly GCA_963583905.1. Classification (NCBI taxonomy): domain Eukaryota; kingdom Metazoa; phylum Arthropoda; class Insecta; order Coleoptera; family Cerambycidae; genus Stenurella; species Stenurella melanura. The sequence continues at coordinate 205,883,912 of OY757309.1, forward strand.
TATGCATTATAAGTGGACACGAGAAAATACACATTGGTGCAGAGAGACTGCTTTCCAAGAAAGATTTTCTACGAATGTTTGGTTGGGTCTTTTAGGGACTAAAGTAATTGGACCTTATTTTTATGATGGCAAATTAACCGCTCGTAGATACCTTAATTTCCTGCAAAACGAATTTTAAGATTTTCTTTATGAATTAACAGTGGCAGAAAGATTAAATTATTCATATTTTCAACAAGATGGGGCTCCACCTCACACTGCTGTAATATGTACAAATTATTTAAATCAAGTTATGCCAGATAGCTGGATAGGCACCTATGGACCCATTCTATGGCCAGCTCAATCACCAGATATTACTCCCTTGGATTTTTTCGTCTGGGGTTACATTAAAGACAAGGTATTTCAAACTGCCCCTGAAAATATTGAGGACATCAAAACCAGAATTCGAAACGTATGTGAGGCAATTACTCCTGAAATGCTCCAAAATGTAATGCGTGACGTGTCTCTTAGAGCACGTTTATGTGTCAGAATGCATGGTGCACAATTTGAGCATTTGTAGTTAGAAAAATAAATACACACAATTTCTTTTCAATATAGTAGTAGGTAGTACTGTTATACATAGTTTTTCGTTTTTTTCTTTGGATGTTCGTTTTGTACTTATATTTTTATTTATGAGATATTTATTGGTTTGTATTAAATTGTAATAAATAATTACGGAATTATAATTATTATAAAGTGAATTTTTACTATTATGGCACAGCTGATTGTTACGATTCAATTATATGAATTGTGGTATTCGTAAAATATTAAATATTGACACTATGGGTTAAAATTTCTGTGACATGTTTTATATCGTTGGAATGAGAAAAAAATAACGGAATTAATGGCGTCATGGCCTACTTTGAGATATGTATTTTTCATTTTTGCACAATAGCGTATGTCAAAGCCAACTGCATTTTTCGATTTTTTTGTTACACGTTATTATTCTTATTGTCTTTGCCGTCAACTTTCATTCCTTTAACTTTTTTCGTATCTCCTCAAATAAGGAAGCTATAACCGTTTGTGGTTTTTCTATTTTTCAGGTTTTTGTAATATATCTCATAAAGTAGGCTATGGATTTCAAATTTCTTTTTACTGAAATATAGCTCACAAAAAATGGGATAAATGTTTCTAAAACTTTATTCTTCTACAATAGATATTAAGCGAGATATTTGGTGTGGCCCTCGTAAAATAGACAGTCTGTATACGAAAGAGGCTGGCTTATTTTCCGTCATAATCCTTAAAGTAGGCCATGGATTTCAAAAATCTCTATCGTTCTGTTGCTTATAAAAATCGACACAAATTATTTCTTTTACACGATCGATATTAAGCAAGATATTCTCGAGAGACAAAATGGACAGCCCGTATAACAAAACGTTCCCGAGTATTTTTGGTTTTTTCTATTATTTGCCGATCAAAGCAACTATTCTACACCATAGATTCACTTTTATCAGAAGGGCAAAAATTCGGCCACTTTTAACATTGTTTTTTGGGAGCAGGAATGGCATTTATGGCCGGTGATAAAGGTTATTTAGCCTGCACGTTATCTTAGTGGACTAACGCATGTTAGTAACGAACATGCTTGTTTACATTACCTATTGTGAACTAGGTTCGATCCTCAGTTCCAGCACTGGCTATTTCGGTGGGCAATGGATGCTCTCTAAGTTTTTCCAAATGGGTAATCTTCCTTCCGTATGGCCTTGACTCTTGATTTGGAGGTTATCTATTATGTGGTGTGCTTATATTACCTTATGTTTGATTATTATCGGTCAGACATGGACCAATTAGGATGGGTTGCAAATGTGAGGAAAGACAAATTTAGAATTAGCTGTTCCGACAAGTAGCCCTTACTCAAGGTGTGAAGACTCGTTGCATTTTCTTCCCAACAAGTGCTGACTAATTAATTTTTCTAGTAGAACCGTCTCCCGTCTGCTCACATGTCATATTGAGATATTAAACAATGAGAAAAATGTCAAAGAGATTATTGTCAATAAATAATCAACGAAGTTTTTGTTGATAAAACTTTCACAAATATTGAAAATAACAATCTGGTTTGACAAAAACTCAAACAATGTTACACAGTATTAATTACTTATGTATATGGATATCCGAGGAACAACAACTAGAGATGTCAGGAGGGTATTCAAGCAGCATTTTGAAGTCTACTTTGACAAAACCGATAAACCATAATCAAAGTTCGAGGAACTACATTTATGGTATCTTCATGTGAGTGTAACAAATGTGTATGGGTGAATCATCTAGACCTTTTAGTGGGTGATAAGATTAGGCGAACAGAAGAATTGCATTAGGAAAACTGAAATTCCGAGATCGAAGATTTTCGAACACGCTTGGGAGAACGGACATACAATAAATTGAGACTCGACGAAAAATTTAACAAAAGAGGTAGATAATAATGACAAGTTAAGGAATCAGTAATACTATTGAGAAAAAATAGGTGTGGAATTGTCCCGTAAATATTTGTGCAACATGCTCAGTATTGTGCAATGCAGGTTTTCACGGCCGTTGTCCAATGAAGTAGTTTCTTCCGGGTTTTGCCGCGGTCGTCGAACATGACTTGACGTTTCGCTGATCATGCTGTCAGCGAAACGTCAAGTCAAGTTCGACGACCGCGGCAAAACCCGGAAGAAACTACTTCATTGCTCAGTATTGTTAAAGGAAGAACTTGCCATATTTAATACTGCTTAGAATAAAATAGCCAACTATGTTACCAGTTCTGTATTAGTAGTATCTATGGATATTAAATATGACATAAACATATGCTTAATGCCGTGTATTTAAGATATATAGTACAAAAGATGCTCTAAAATAAAGCTTTGGATAATGAAATATATTAGATTTTATAAACATCAGCAAAATTCAATATTTTTATATTTTTATTCTTATTCATAATCATTTGTCAAAAACAGTTTCTAACTGTTCCTTTGACGGAAGAGCTTACGGCGGGATTATTTTCAAATTATATACTGAGTAATTATATTACATAGTTGTAATATTTTAGAGAGTCTACGGATGTTACTTTTAGAAGAAAATAGTGCCGCACGAAATCAAAGAAAGATAAACGGAAAAATTGTACGGATATCTCAAAGATTATCTTGTTGATTCGGAATAATTAAAACCTTTATAAACCATGTTGAAGATAAATTATTGTCAATTTATTCTTGTGTGTCCATAAGTGATCACTATGCTAACTCTTAACCAATTACGTGACTGGAAATAGGAAAATTATTGATGAGTTTGTTAGACAGTTCTCACATTTGCCTGTATGAATGAATATTATACGAATATTATAAATTTTATATAGGTACTATCGTCTACTATAATCCGCATTACCTGTAATAATGTAAATTTTAGCTTAGGCCATTCCAAATCCTTTTTATAACTTTAATAGTTCATTTGCTCGGTTGTATATGCAACATATATATGAGTGAGCAATAATCAGTTCAAAAATGAAACTTTTACCACCATTTTAATACATTCCTATTCCGAGGTCTCTTTTGCAGAACTTTGCCTTACTTACGCGAATTCTTCGATTTGAAATGTCAAGCTGCTGCGTCGCTTTGGAGTTTGGAGGAAACTAATGAACTTACTTTATGTTATTTCCCGTTTGAACACCCACAGAGTTTAGCAATTAATTCAATATGAAATGTTTCTCCATAATAGATGATTTAACTTTTGCTGAAATAAAAATATATAAGAACATATAGATAGTTCAAACTTGAAATCGTAAAAAATACCGTGTTTACGTTAAAGGATCACGCTGTACTTATTCTATTTAGGACTACCCTGCCTACGAATAACGTTTATTTAAATTACGCTCTTACTTGCCTTATCAGGAATGTTCCTAAAGAATGGTATATCTCCTTAGATTTCCTCCAAAGGATTATTCAAATTCAGAATCTTTTCAATTTATTCAGTTGTGTACCCTTTTATTCCTTCGAATTACATTCATTCGACCTACTAAGTATATTTTAAAGCTGCTATTCGAAGTGAAAAAGGTCTGATTGTGACATTACTGATTGTATCTTTTTAGTTCTACTGCGTATTTGCACTGGCAAATAAATGAGTTATTATTACTATATTTGGCTATTTCCTAATATATACAGTGTGTATTAGATTGTATATGGTCGTTAATTTTCAGGAGCGATTCTACATAAGAAATATAAAAAATGTTTTTATGAATGTGGATTCGTACCTTTCTCAAGGGATCTATGCTCCCCTGAAGAGGGAAGGTTCTTAATTTGACTCGAAAGCGTTTATTTACAGCCACTTGAATTGTTTTCATTTTAAGCGATGAATGAATAATCCAGGTTTAACTTTTAAACCTAGATTACCTCTCGTCTTATTGCACCGTACTCTGTTGTTTACCATTTAGTTAAGTTGATAGTTAACGTGTGTATTTAGGGGAATTTGGTACTCTACTAACTTGTGTTTATAAAATTATAACCTTATTTCTCTTTACTAATGTCAAGTATTTGTTCTGTTCACAGACAACTCAGTCCCTGTGTGTGTATTTACTGCTATTTACCTTTTTACAAGATTTTTATAAATATGAAGCCACAAAGTATAAAACCGCCGCCTGAGGAATCACTACTTCCACATCCAGATTTTTTATCCAAACATCTTGACCATATTTGCACCCTAGTATGAGGAAATTATTGGTCATAGAATTTACTTTTCCCAATTTACAAGCCCCTCCTTTTAACTTAATCATCTCAATAAGATGTCATTACAATACATATGTGCACCAAATTTCAAGTGAATATTTCAATTTTGTATTATCAACCCCTATAATGATGGAGTGAAGTAGATGTTGAAGGGGGGGGGGGGATAAAAACTATGTGAGGCCTTGACTTGTACTATACAGCAAATTTCAACTTTCAGCTTGCTTTACTCATTTTAGTTTATTTACTTCTACTTACCCCCCCCCCACCCCTTCAACGGAATCGTCTCAAAATATAATCCAGTTCCAGATGTCGTTATAATACATACGTGTACTAAATTTCAAGCGAATATCTCAAATATATTTTATTAACCCCTTTAATAATGTAATGGGAATGGGGGTAGTGGAGGGGTTGAAATATGTTATAAAAAATCTGAAGCCTTGGCTTCTAATATACATCAAATCCCAAGTTTCTGTACTTATTCCCCATATTTGTCCCTATTTAACCCCAACCCCTCAAGGGAATCATCTCAAAATATAATCTAAATGCAGATGTCGTTATAATACATATATATAGAAATATTGTAAAAAAATCTGAGGTGTCCACTTCTGGTATATACACTAAATTTAAAATTTATGTACTCTTACCAGCTTGCTTTATTTCTTTTTTTCTATTTACCCCTAGCTACACCCAACCCTTTACCGGATAAGTTCAAAAGACAATCCTGTTCCAGATCCCATAATAGGACATACGTGTATAAAATCTCAAGATAATGTCTTAAACCGTTCCAGAGATATCGTAGGCATAAAAAAAAAGTTACAGACCGACAGACAGAAATTTTTTACGCTCAAATTTAAAATCTCGACGTTTCGTGACATTCTAAACCTATTTTAACAAATAAATATTGATTTTTTTTATGATTACTATACTTCCACTCCACTATGTGGATATGGTAGTAAAGCCAGCTTGCAATTACCGTGTCAACTAGGGATACGATTAATTCTTTATCTTAGAGCATGGTAGACAACAGAATTGACACGAAAATTTTTCTTAGCGGTGGAAAGTTAATATAGAAATTAAATTTAAAAAAAATCGGCTTGACGTTTACTGGTCATGACTAAAGAGAAGACACCTTGCTGGTTCAACATGTCTCCATGTGAACACCACTAACCGACATGTACGTCTGCGTCTGGGCCTCCACTAACCGCGGAATGTAAGTCAATCATATATTTTAATTACTATGTGGTAATTAATTGACAACAAAAAAATCAGTTTGATACTTCTTTGTCATGCCCAATGACATAGCCAGTAGGTTTAGAATGTGTGTCTCTGGATTTTCACTAACCGATATTTACTACAAAGAGTAATCGATTAAAAAATTATTCGCTAGATGCAAACACTTGCACTAACTGTAAAAGACATTTCGAATTATTTAGTGAAGTTTCCACTACTAAGAACATTTTTCATATCACTTTCGTTCCCTGCCTTGCTCTAAGGAAAAAAATTAATAAAGTCTAGCGAATACAAAGGTGTCAGGTAACTGCACGCTGGCTGCTGTATTATCGCCATTATAAACAATAAACAAACTCCCTCATCCTCAATGAGAGTAAATACAAATGCAGGACAGTGACCTTCAGTAGCCTAAACCTCCTAAAGAAGTTCAGATTATCTAAATTATTAAATTGGTCATACCTTACATATCATTTTCTATAGAATTCGAACTCTGTTATTTTAATTGTATCTCTAACTGGCCGATGGAAATCATCCAATGCCAAAAATTAGGGAAAAATATTATATGTAAATTATCACTGAAGATATCAACGTCGGAGTCGGAATCCATCACAATATTAAATAACACAACACATATAAAACTGATAGTGACAAGTAGTTACGAAACTACGATTAATTTTAAACGTACTTTCGGTTTCCGTTAAACTTCAACCATCTGCCAAGTACTTAAAAGTACAATTGTTTTCATGGTAACTGAATCAGTTTGACCCACGGTTTACGCTTAACGTAGACCGAAAGTAACGGCTCTAAGCGACCAACTTTGTTGGATTTAAACATTTAACTTCTTTAAAACCGATTTGATCCAATGTTAACGAGCGGTGCAAGAGAAATTTTGTATTTACCGAAGGTTTAATGTTAAGATGAAAAACAATACGGTACAAACGGCCGTTAAAAATATCTCTGGAATAGCTGAAGCGATTTTTATGAAAATCCCTTGCAAACTGGAGTATGGTTCGGCCATGGGCCTCTGTTAGATTCATCATGTTATGTCTAGTATAAGGTGAGAAAATATAGGAAGAAAGTATATTTTCTTCGAGGATATACGAGAACATGGCAAATGCGTCTTGGACAAAATTTGTGTTAAAATTGGCAATTGGGTATTTTCGGAGTATCTGATATTGAATCTTATAACACGAATTAAAAGTCACAAATGCAATAGAGTTTTGTTCATTAAATATAGTGACAAATTTAAAAAAAATGAACATCCATTAAAAATAATGAAATATAATTTTATCATCGTTGGGTTATTTCAAAATTATTACCTAATATCGAGGTTGATGTGACACATAACAAAATCGATCGTATTTTTAATGTTCACTTAATCGAACGACGTTGAAATTTTATTTCATAATAGCTGTTGGCCGATTTTTTAAAGGGGGTTCATTTTTTCAATATTTCATGGTATCCTTCGATTTATATTAATTTAAAAAATCTGTGTACTGCGCTGGTGCCTATTTAATATATTACCAGATAAGATCAAATTATTACATACGTAAAAATTATTCAAGAAATAATTAAAAAACTAGTTATTAGAAAACTGTTTCTATTATTTGGAGGAATTCTGTTCAATAAGAAATAATGTATAATATATAAAACATAATTAATCGTCAGGTTAATATTTTTTTCTACACCTGTTTAATTAAATGATAATTACTATCATTTTTTTCTACACCCAATTAATTATATGACAATTATTAGCATTTTTTGGGGAATAATTTGATCTATAATTCACTGTAGTGAATTATCGATTAAAAAATCACTGTTTCACGGATTCAATGATATTTTAAATCGATTGCGATCAAGTCTTGCTGCAGCGAGTTGATTGTCAACAGCTGACAATCAACTCGCTGACAGTGACGACCAAGTGTATCGCTATGTTGTTTTCTTTATAGGATTTTGCAAACAGCGGAAAGAAAAGCTATCTATGAGAACTAAAGGAAAAACTATATATAAAAATATTAATGAAATCTTTGTATTCTTTCGATAACCTGACTTGTGGTTATGCTAACAAGTAAAAATTCTTATTTGCCATTCTCATTTTAACACTAGCATCCAACATAGTCCTCTACGGCTAGGCAGGCTAAACTAGTATCTACATGATCCCCTACGATATGTAAATTCAGTTAAAAATGAGAACAAAGGCCTGAAATTAATTTATTTACGTACCTTGTCTTTAAAAAATTTTTCATTGTAATGAATTACATTTTCATAAAATCTCATTCAGTTTCTTTGAAACGTTTTTCGTCCTTATCGTGGACTCATCAGAAAAGCCTAAAGCCACTCATAACGATGTTCCATGCAAAACTAAGACATCGTTATGAGTGGCTTTATGCTTTTCTGATGAGTCTACAATAAGGACGAAAAACGTTTCAAAGGCTAAGCATTTCCAAGAAACTGAATGAGATTTTATGAAAATGTAATTCATTAGAATGAAAAATTTTTTAAAGACAAGGTACGTAAATAAATTAATTTCAGGCCTTTGTTCTCATTTTTAACTGAATTTACATGTCGTAGGGGATCATGTAGATACTAGTTGAGCCTGTCTAGCCGTAGAGGACTATATTGGATGCTAGTGTTAAAATGAGAATGGCAAATAAGAATATTTACTTGTTAGCATAACCAGAAGTCAGGTTATCGAAAGAATGCAAAGATTTCATTAATATTTTTATATATATTTTTTCCTTTAGTTCTCATAGATAGCTTTTCTTTCCGCTGTTTCATGTTTCATTACTATAAGCAAACAAATAATAAATAATTCACTTTTAAGCTATGTTGTTTTTCTACGTTTTTCACTTCTTACGAGTAGGTACCGATTAATGCTATCAAATTTCAGTCTAATGTATTTGCTTAATAGGTGTAGTATTATTTTCGTGATTATGACCATTATTCACTCAAATGATTTGCACCACTCGCCTACGGCTTGTGGGCTCAATCATCATCTTTGTGAATAATAGTTATCATAATGTCTCATATAATTTTGTGAAAAATCGTACAATAATTCACTGCATCCATAGGGCGATCAACTCTTGCTGCAGCTGACAATCTCGCTGATGGTAACAACCAAGTGCATCGCCATATTGTTTGTTTACGTTTTCCAACGTATACACTTCTTACAAGTAGGTGCCGATTAATGTTATCAAATTTCAGCCTAATTTATTTGTTTAACAGATGTAGAAAGAGCTTAGTATTAGCCATTGACCATTATTCAGTCAGAAGAATTGCGCCACCCGCCTATGGTTCGTAGACTCAAACATTATCTTCGAGAATAATCGCTCAATTATTAGTGTATTCTGTGAGTCGGATTGAACCTCGAAAAACACGAATATTTTATAACGTAACGAGACTATGTCACGCCCCCGTTTTTGAGAATCCTGAATACGATGGCGGTGGTTAAACCTCTCTCCGAAGTCACCTCGCCTCCCCCCCAAATGACTAAAAACCGTATCCGCCATTTCCTACTAGCCAAACCTGTCTTACCCCCGTTTTTGAGGATGCTGAGCACGATGGTGATTTCGAGACCCCTCCTCGACACTCGCCAACACTCCAAACGGCTATAAACTACCCCCAAAGGGGTGAAACGCGGATAAGCCGTCTTCTCTCGACTAAACCCGCTAAAACCTCCCGTTTTAAGAATGCTGAACATGATGGTGTTGTTGAGATCCATTTTCGACCCCCGCCAACCCCTAAACGGCCAAAAACCACCCCCCGAAAGGGGGTAAACCGCGGATAGGTCATTTCCTACCAGCCAAACTTGCGTTTCCTCCCGTTTTCGAGGATGCTGAGCTCGATGGTGATGTTGGATCTTCTCCACGAGATCAGTCGTGTAGGCATTAACAGTAACTAAGTTCTTGTTCTTATGCCAGTAAACGCAGAGAAGGTATAAAGGACGTGGGCCAGCTGCAGTAAAATTGTCGACGCGGAGATGCTAAAGTAAGAGCGTAATTATATTTTTGTTTGTTTGGTGAGCGAGGAGAGGTCGCGATATTTTTTTTATTCTCAGCATCGCCGAAAACGGGAGGTAACACGGGTTTAGCCGAGAAAAGACGGCCTATCCGCATTTCACCCCTTTCAGGGGTGGTTTTTGGTCGTTTGGGAAGTTGGCGAGGGTCGAAGAGGAGTCTCAACATCACCATCATGCTCAGCATCCTCGAAAATGGGAGGTAACACAAGTCTGGCTGGTAGGAAATGGCCTATCCGCAGTTTACCCCTTTTCGGGGGGGTTGGCGGGGGTCGAAAAGGGGTCTCGACAACACCATCGTGCTCAGCATCCTCGAAAATGGGGGGATTTCACGGGTTTAGCCGAGAGAAGACGGCTTATCCGCGCTTCACCCCTATGCGGGTGGTTTTTGGCCGTTTGGGGTTTAGCGGGGGTCTCGACATCACTATCGTGCTCAACATCCTCGAAAACGGGGGTAAAACAGGTTTGGCGAATAGGAGACGGCGGATATGCGCCCCTTTCGGAGGTAGTTTTCGGACGTTTGGGGGGTGGGGTGACCTTGGAGAGAGATTTAACCACAGCCATCGTGTTTAGCATCCTCGAAAACGGGGACGTGACATAGTCACATTACGTTAGAAAATATTTGTATTCCTGTCTGACTTAAAGAATGCACTATATCTACTATTATTAATTTTTGTGTTTATGCGTATATATTTTTTGTAGATATAGTAGGTACTTACTTGATTTTTTTTTTGTTTTATTTTTTATGTTTGTTGGTTACTTTTCTTGTTCGTAATGTAATTTCTTCTGTTTTGTAACAATTTTTGATGGTCAATACATGTTTACTATTATCTATTATCTATTTCTATGATTTATATAAAATTGCTTGGTTACTGAGGTGTTAATTCATTCAACTTGAATTTGTGAAATTAAAATTCAAATCAGATACATTTTCTCTGCCGCTAAAATGATTAAAATATCAATTACGTAAAGAGTCAATATACTTATAGTAACTTCCCATAAGAAAGAGGTTTATAATAGACAGTTCAATTTAATTTTCTTAAAAGCACAATATAGACAATCCGATCATTTGCAGCAACTTTGTATCCCTTCATCTTCCTTGAAGGGAAAATGACAATTAAATTCGACGTCTTCCACAGATATTTGCAGCATAGGATAAATTTCCTTATTTGGTATGAGAAACTCATGAAATTTCAGATCTATCGGTTGTCTCTGTCATTACGTCCAGGTTTATGGTTTGATTGTTGCAAAATAATGCATTCATTTATATATTGCCAGTAATACTTCAACTCTATTTGTAAATGTACATAAACAATATTAACAGTATTGAAGTAAACTAAATTATTGATATTCCATTTTTATTTGATTTTCTTTAACCGCGGCGCATCCGCCATTTATTGAAATTTTACACGTGATAGCATTTCATCGGTTATTTGGATAAATAAGAAACGAAATTTTATATTCTTCTGAGTCGACATTTTAAAACAACCAATAAACCTATTAAGCATTATAATAATCAATAAGAACAAATGATTTTTTTTCTCCTAACATCGAGACTTCCATGCAATGAACTATTTGCAGATATTATACGTAGAGAACGCCATAATATTTAAATTCAAACCAATTTACTGCTAGACTTTTTTACAGAAATGATTATACACTGTTTTAACTACAGTCACTGTGTCTTCCAAAATAAATTTTATAAACAAAACAAAAGGCACAGAAGTGGGCAACCCAGTTAGTCCCATATTAACAATAATTTGTATTGTTATGGAATGTAATTTGCACACTATGCATTCACTTTTTTTACCTTTCGAAGCACCACGGCCAAGAATTTAGGTTGATGACGTCATTCTTGCTATCCGTAAAATAAGGTAAACAATATTTATACTCTTCGCAAATATGTATGTATGTGTGTGTATGTATGTGTAATGGATGTCTGTATGTGTATTTGTGTATGTGCTTATATGGATATGTTTACTAGTGTACAGCTTAAGATGAAAAACAGAAGTCATGCAGTGCATGACTACCTGATCTTCGGCTTTTTCCAATAATTGTATTTTTTTTTTTTTTTGCAGAAACTGTATATTATTTAATTTTTTTTTTATATTTATATTGGAAATAAAGACCTTTTATTATTATTATTATTATTATTAAAACGAAGAGTATATTGCATTGGATCGGCACATTTCTAAAACTGGTAATGTTGCTCGTAGAGAAAAAATTTTCATATCACTGTGTTGGTGATCGAATTCTGAACAACTTTCAAAATGTTAGCCTGTCTGTCCGTCCGCCCGTCTGTCTGTCCGTCCGTCACGTTTCTTGTAAACACGATAACTTAAGAACGAAAAATCCGAGTGTATTGAAAAAAAATCTTTTGTTTTATAATTAAACAAAATATGTTTGAAACTAATATCATTTACAAAAAAAACTGCGAAGAGTATTCTATAGAATGTGCAACAATTGTAGTAAATCGGCGAAGAGTATAATGGTTAGCTTATTTTATACCATTTTCATGAAAACCAAGAGACACAATTCATTGTGAAAATTTCATCTGATAGTGATAACTATTCTGCATTCTTTAGATACAGTACATCTTCTTTCTTATTTAACAACATTGTATAAGAAACGGACATATTAAATGAGAGCCAGTGCTCTCATTTACTATGTCCGTTTCTTGTATACATACAGTCGGGGAAGACTGGGATCGAGAAAATGAAAATGCGTGTTCCTGCGTGTCACTTGTAGTCTGTCTGTTTCATATAGTCTGCTTCAAGTCTAGGTACATGACAGCTATCTCTTCAGTACATACCTTGTTTGCTCCTAACATAGTCATATTTTATAGCCATGAAAGAGGATAGATATTCATAACATTCCCTAATAGTAGAGTAAAAAAGGACATTGATTTGCATAGTTCTGTAACAGCAATTTTATGATTTCATACCTTCTGAGGTATCACCAGGAGTATATATCTGAGATTTGAACTTCCCAGGCCCATTGCGTTTTTTTAATAAACAATTTTGTTTTTTGAACAGTGTTTATTTAGGTAATAAGTTGAATATCTCTGGTTCTAGAGGTTCGATCGGAACAAACAAAAAAACAGAAACCTTCGCAATTAAAATTCAAACAAAATCAGTGTTGGTTTTGGGTCATTTGAGTACGAACATAACTTACAAAATGGAATCAACTGGCTGAAAAGCGTTTTTTTTTCATTTTAACTCCCAGGGACGTGAAGAGTTCCGATCGGCTTCAAACTTTCAGAAAATATACTTGGTGTTGAAGACAAAACACGCTGTAATTTTGGTGCCCAAATATTGAATTCTGTGTACACAAATAAATTTGTTATGTGAAATTTGAATTGCCCGCCATTTTGTGCCATTAAGTCCAAAATGGATCATTTTCATTTCAAAATGTAGATCTGGACACAGCTTTCTGATGAGAAAAAACATCTTTGAAAGTGATTTAGTTAATATACTTATAGTAACTTCCCATAGGGAAGAGGTTTATAATAGACAGTTCAATTTAATTTTCTTAAAAGCAAATGATTATTTGCAGCAGCTTTGTATCCCTTCATGTTCCTTCAAGGGGAAATGACAATTAAATTCGAAGTCTTCCACATATATTAGCAGGATAGGATAAATTTCCTTATTAGGTATGAGAAACTCATGATATTTAATACGATCTACCGGTTGTCTCTGTCTTTACGTGCAGGTTTCTGGTTTGATTGTTGTAATGCATTTATTTATATATTGCCAGTAATACTTCAACTCTAAGTGTATATGTACATATCTAATATTAACAGTATTGGAGTAAACTAAGTTATCTATGTTCCATTCCATTTTTATTAGATGTCTCGTAATCGCGGCGCCTTCGCCATTTATGAAAATCTTACGAGACCTGGCATTTTGTCGGTTATTTACATATTTACATAAATAAATTAACGCAAGTCTTATATTCTTCTAAGTTGATATTTTAACAAACGTTATTGTCTTATATCAGTCTACAAAGTAGCCAATAAACCCACTAAATATTAAGAATAATTGAAATGATCTTTCTCCTAACATCGACACTTCTATATAGAGAACTATTTACAGAAATGTAGTATACGTAGAGAACGGGCGTAATATTTAAATTCACACCAACTAACCGTTAGACTTTTTCATAGAATTGAATATACACGGTTTCAACTGCAGTCGCTGTGTTTTCGGTAATAAATTTTATAAGCAAAACAAAGGCACATCAGTGGGCACCCCAGTTAGTCCCATATTAACAATTATTATTGTTATGAAATGTAATTTGCACACTATGCATTCACTTTTACTTCTCGAAGCACCGCGGCCAAGAATTTAGGTTGATGACATCATTCTTGCGATCCATAAAGTAAGGTAAACAATATTTTTATATTATTTTAATGAAAATCAAAAGACATACAGTTCATGGTGACAATTTCATCTAATAACTATTCAGCATTCGTAGATACAGTACAACTGCTTTCTTATTAATCAACATTGCATAAGAAACGGACATAATAAATAAGAGCCAGTGCTCTCATTTACTATGTCCGTTTCTTGTATACATACAGTCGTGGAAGACTGGGATCGAGAAGATGAAAATGCGTGTTCCTGTTTCACTTGTAGTATCTGTCTGTTTCATATAGCCTGTTTCAAGTCTAGATACATGACAGCTATCTCTTCAGTACATATCTTGTTACAGCCTTGAAAGAGGATAGATATTGAACACATTCCCTAAGCAACAGTGGCGGGTATGTGTAAAAGTTTAAATAAATATTTTCATCAAAATAAATTGTTGTAATTCCTGCTCTTTATATTATTACATATTGTGATGTAGACACGCAAATTACAGTAAGATAATACCTGATATATTTCAAAATTAATTAGCCTAAACTTTTAATTATATTTATTGACACAAATCTATAAAATGTTTCATCATTCATAAATATTACATTTCTCTATTCTTTCTGAAAGTTTACACATAATATGAGGGTAAATTATAAATATTCATATTGTTACATTATTAATACTGAAAGTTGATCTTTATAATTTATTATATTTCTGCACCTTTGAGTGGCATATTTAATAAACACAGCACAAATTAGACAAGCCTCAAATTCAATGTCAAGATTGTCTGGAAGAGAGTTACATACTTCAAATAATACAGATATCTATTAGTTACTAGCCAACATTACCATGTAGAAGCCGGAAATTAAATTCAGTTATTGTTAGACAATGGGATCAAATATGCTAACCACAACATCCTTTGGCTCACCGAGTTACCAAGTTGGTCAAATATTCACAACCACCAGAGGTACAGAAAGTTAGACAAAAAAAATACATATCGCAGTAAAGCATCTTTATATCCAATACACATATACTAAAACAAAAAATTGTTGATTTTTAAACAGTATGTTTTTTGTCAAACTACTTCTTATTCTGGTTATTTCTACATATTTATATTTAACAAAAATTATTGATTTTTAAACAGTATATTTTTTGTCAAACTACTTCTTATTCTGGTTATTTCTACATATTTTAATTTTCTGGCTTCACAATGAGTTCTGATGCTAAAATATTTGCTAAGTATTGGTTTTATCATTTCCATCGGGTGATATTGTAATAGATCAGTATTCCTCAAATACTTTATACGACTAAGATTTATTATAAAATCACTTGGTAAAGTTGTGTCCAAAATATAACATTCAAAGCGGCACCCCTTAAGAATTACATCGCAGAGAGCCGCACGCTTGCAAACGAACACCTGCTTAATGCGTTCAGGACCGGATTCAAGATTTTTATGACTACATTCGTATTTTACTTGTCGTATGACAACTCTCCATTTAAATATTTATTATCACAAAAAACGCTACTGGCAAATTTTCCAACTTAATCTCATTAAAATACTAGCACTACACTACAGTTTTTTTTTCTTATTATCTGCAGTTTCAACAGAAAGAGCACGCACCACAAAAATAACAGAACATTAGGTTCATATTTATGCAGCGAATAAAAAATTGCCGTCAAAGGAGTCATCGTATGTGCTTTATAAATATGAACTCAGCTTTTTAGCATTTCTTTTATTACTGTCAAATATGTTTGTTTTTAAATGTTTTACTTCCCTCGCATACCAAAGGGAAGTATTGTATTCGAGAGGTTTTTTCGGATTTTCACGTTTCAGATCACGTAGATTACGAAAACAGGTTTTTCAATTCCGTCAGTCTGTCTGCCTGTCTGTTGGTGTATTATCTAAAAAAACTACTTGACATAGAGCAGCCAAATTTGGTAGGTAGCTGACGCTGCTGTCAGCGATGAAATGGTTACACTTTCACTTGAAAATATACAGGGTGGACCGTCTAAATGGAGTAAATAATGGGAAATTTTTTTCTTACTCAAATTTAAAATTTCCACGTTTCATGGCATTTTAAACCTATTTCAGAAAAAAAAAATTCAAAACTTTTTTTGGTCGGATGACACTTTAAAATGTTCTCCAAATGTACCTTCCTCGAGAGGTAAACGTATAATAATAGTACACACGGGTAATGAAGATGGATTTGTAAAAGGGTGTTTAATGCTTTCCGCAAAAAACATAGCAAAGTCATCGGCCGATTACCACCAAGATATGAACGCCACTTTGAAAAACGGTTTGCAGAAAAACTGTTGCGTAACATAAAGCCAAATTCGGTCATAGTGTTCGATAATGCCTCTTACCATTCGCGACAAGCTGAGAAAATACCAACTACTTCGACGCGAAAGTTTGAATTAATTGAATTAAAAAAAAAAAGCGAAAAATGCAAACATTAAAAAAACATTTGTAATAGACGAATTTGCAGAACAATATGGTCATACAGTTTTAAGACTGCGAGTTAAATCCTATTGAAAAAATTTGGAGTGCATTAAAAAATTACGTTAGAAACACAAGCCCCCGACTTAGTCATAATGTGATACAACTTATTAGACAGTGGGAAGCTCATAGAAAAGCATTGGACGGGATGCGTGAACCATATTAAACAAAATTGAAAATCAATATTTTGCCACAGTTCCTCAACAACAACCAATTATAATAAATCCCAATGATTCCTCATCATCGTCATCTTCCGGGGAAGAAGAATAATTTAATTATTGGCGCATGCATTGCAGTAAGTAGGTTTAATGTAGATACCAATAATAATGTTGTCTTATACAATATACAAAGAGAAAGATTTTTTTGTCACATATACCAAAAAAAGAAACAACAATGTATTTTAGCTACACGTGCTTTGGCAATACACATGTATATATTAGAATTATACAACCATTGTTAGGTAGGTTCAATATAATGCTAGAATTAAATCCTAAATAAAACGAATGTAGGGTTGTTGTATTTTTATTTAATAATAGGTAGAACTGTGAAATCCAACATTTATGAAAGCAGGGAATATTTTACTTTCATTGTTTCATTACTTGCCAAACTCTGAAATTCTAACTCCGGCTCTGCAAGTCAACGTGGACTCTACATACTAGACTAATACGCATAATAAAATTCGACCAATCAGTAGATCTGTAGCAGAATTTGCCATCAATCAGATTTAGTGGGCGTAACTTATTTACTTCCCTCAGCGGCAGTTTATACAAAAAACTACTTAATTTAATTTGTGGTCATTTTTTGTCACACCTCCAGACAATAGTAAAAAAAGAATAAAGGAAGCCGCAAATGCTGCTTATATTTTGGATTTGAGTTTATAAAGTGATCTCAGCATACTGAGCTGTTGTTGGAGTTAATATTTTCTTTTTCCAAAATACAACACAATTGTTCTCTTATATTAGCATCCTTTGGGAACCTACAGTGTAATGTTAAGGTGAGTAGCGTTAAGCCAAACATTCCTAAATAGGAATATTTATAGTATTATTCCCAATAAAGTAATTTTATTATTACTGTTAATTATTATGTTCTGTTTGTACATTAGCACAGCAAGACATAAGTTATTTGTTTTACTGCTCAGGATCTAAAAAATAGTAATGAAATTGTGTTATAACCACATATTTGTTTGTGTGTAATTTCCATGCATTGAAATTTATTCAAGAAAATAAATACGTATTCATAAAAATAATGACAATATTGTACCTATTTTATGTATAAAATTCTAGGTACATAACTGCGGATTTAAGAGAGTACACATGTTTCATTCTAAGAGAATTATGTATTGAATGGATAGATAGATAGATAGACGCTTATTTGACTATTTTATATATACAAATATATTTGTAGCAGGTCATTACATTGTTATTACCTATAAATAATATACACGTATAACCAAAATTGAATTGTACAATGTGAAACAATTAATTAACAGATATAAATAAAATACAAATATATCATAAAAAAATTAAAACCGCCTTGTGGCGTACCACGTAAGTTATTACACAGCATGTTACTTAACAGTCATGGGGTAGTCATAAAATCTTCAGTAGTATAAAAACAAAACTTTAAGATAAGGTTTCTAATGACAGTTTTAAATTTGTGAAAATTTTGTTGTTTTATATTTTCTAGAAGTTTATTATATAAGTTCAAGTTTAATGAGTTTTTAGTTGATTTCGTTAAGCGATATTTAGGAGATTTTAACAGATTGGCCGACCTTGTGTTTTGGTTATGTAGCTCAGATGAAGTTACATACAAATTCTTGTTTTTATGCATCTCTAAAAGAGAGTAGTAAATATATAGGCAAGGAATGGGCATTATACCATATTTAATAAATAGTGGTTGACAGTGTTCCCTGAAACCTGCTCTTGCTGTGATTCTTATAGACTCTTTCGAAATATTTTTGCGGCGCTGCTCGAGTTCCTCAGAGTATTACCCCATGTTGGAGTGGATTAATGAATGTAGAACTATTCCTAATATTCGTAGAAGAAATAAATAAATTGATAGTTCACTGCTCTATATGATTGCTCCAACACTATCTCACTGGACTGTGAATAGCTGAGGAAAAAGAGGTCAAATATTTGAAATGAAAAATGATTTTAAAAAGCAATTTCAAATATTAAAATTGACCTCTAAAAGTAAAATTGACCTCTAAAAGTAAGAAGCAAAATTGCACACAAGTCCTATAAAGACCTATCTATATATCAGTAAACGTAAGGCACTAAGAAAATGCACCTTAAGTAAATCAACGTCATATCTAGTAGAAACAATCAGTCTTTGTATTTTGTCACGGTTTTAACATAATAAAATTTTATTTCTATTTCACCTTATTACAAGATTACAGAACTTGGGGTAAGTATTCTTAATTATCATTTTGTTAATAACCTTATTTATATTAACGTCCTGGCGGAGTTCAGCTATTGCTGTTCTACCACTCAACCAGGACACGTACACATAGACATTAACACAACAATTCCCTGCGATATTGCCATCTACCACAGCTGACACATGAAAAACGCCACTAAACATCCATACCCTGGCCAGGATTCGAACCCGGACTTTGTGGTCGCAAGCCAAACACCTTTAGCATTGCACCACTGAGCTGGCGAGTTTCTTGATCGGAGATAACTTCTGTTAGATATAAAAATTTTATTTCAAATTGTTTATTTGTGACCTCATAAAATCAGTACAAAAATACGTAATATCAAAAATTCATTAGGTCACGTTAGCATTATTTCTTGAATATCGCGCTGACATCAAAATGATTTACTAAGGTGTATTTTCTTAGTGCCTTACGTTTACTGATATATAGATAGGTCTTTATAGGACTTGTGTGAAATTTTGCTTCTTACTTTTAGGTCAATTTTAATATTTGAAATTGCTTGTTAAAATCATTTTTCATTTCAAATATTTCACCTCTTTTTCCTCAGCTATTCACAGTCCAGTGAAAGAAACCACTAATTGTCAGGAGACATATATGTCTGCCTTCTTGTTAAATGGGAAAAGCCCAACCCATAATTCATTAGATTTTATAGATGTTCACGATCCTGTTATAAGAGAAAATGACTCATATATACGTGGTTTTACTTGTTAACCACAGCTTTATGTTCTATACCAACTATCATAAACGAATTTAATTACCGCCGCGGGTCGATCACTGCTATTTTTAGGCCCTTCGCGCAAAGAGAGGAGAGTATATTTAATGATTTTGTTATAATCTGTCTGGAAAGATGCTTAGCGATGTAGAAACTGCTTATCTCAAATAGTGGTTTGTTTCCAATTTTTTCGAGCACTATCATACAAATAAAAAAGACAAATATGCTTAAAACATTCCCTTTAAAAACAATTGGTTAAACGTGTATTAGTTTACAAGAGAAGTACAGAAAATTTACACTACCGAGGCTGTGGTTTCAATTTCTAGCGTTTGCGAGAGATTCGGACAGTTGAGGTTGTGTAAATTCTTACTTCAGATGTAAAGTTCATAATTTTTTTTCACTATAAGCACATGCTTTGGTTTACTAACTTATTTGCTAAACAGAAATTCGATCTGTATTTTCATCTCGAGGCAATATTAAATAGTAGTCTTTGCGTTGTCAAGGTAGCGAAAAACAATTATAGGAATTTGTTGACAGTTGGGACAGCTGGGACAAAAAATAATTTATCATGAAATAGAGATACAGAAATTGTCAACTTACATACTTAACATATCTGAGGAAATAATTAGTAGGGATAGATTTACAAGTATTTTCAATTGTACAGGTCGTACTTTTACGATAAATCTTAATAAATTAAAATAAAATATAAAATATAGTCCTTTATTCACTTACTTCCCTTGGGAAATAATATTATTTCCCTGTTGTTATGACAACCATGTAAACGTTCTGTAAAATCAGTCTTCGAGAGACATGTCATAACTGCTACTTACTAGATCGATGGTGAAAAAAATAATTTATATCTCCGGTACTAGCTTTAGGGTAATACTTTTTTTTAATACTAACGGTTATAGGACAGGAGCCAGCGTGTCGCATTTGTATGAGCTAGATACATTATTAATTGTGTTCCTTGTAGCATGGTAGACAACGAAGGTGGTATGAAAAATTTTCTTGGTGGTGGAAACTTCACTTAAAAACTCGAAATGTCTTTTACATTAGTGCAAGTATTTATATCACGTGTATATTTTTTATCGATTAATTACTACTTGGCCATTACAAAAAGTAGCATACATCTTGGTTAGTCGACGTCCAGAGGCAAGCATACATACCGGTTGATAGAGCTGCAGAGGCAGATATTTTGAAACTGCGAGATGTCTACTTTTAAGCCATGACTAGTAAATATCAAGCTGATTTAAAAAAAATGATTAATTGAATTTTTAGTTAAGTTTCCACCACGAAGAAAAATTCTCATATCACTTTTGTTCTGCCATGCTTTATGGAAAAGCAATAATGATGACTTTAGCCGACACGAATGTGTCAGGTAATTAGTCGCTGGTTCCTATGTCATTGTTCCAAGAGCAAAAATAACCACTCTTCAAGCGGGATACACTATCTGGCTTTTCACTCTATAGGGGGCGGTTTATGGGAATTGAATTTTTTAGTTCATCTCATAAGTGACAATTCTGCCAAATCTTATATTCTATACCTTGAAGTTTATTTAAAAAATGTTAGATTTTTAAAATACCTAAATTCTTACTACATTGAAAGTTCTATATATTTTTTCAACCAAAAATAGTTTTATCTATAAAACGGATTCTCAAATGAAAAAATATATTTTTTGTTAGAATGATTAGTGGAGTCTATAGAGATTTTCACTTCGCAAAAACATGCCAAAAGTTACCAACAATAGTCCTTGAGCGCCATTTGTTTTAAACAAATTAGTTGCAAGATACCAGTTTTTTTCAAAAGTAACTCTTAAAATAATTTAAACAAGAAAACAACTAATTGCCCCATTCGAAAGTACGGGAAATTTCCTATAAAAAATGTATATGAAATTTTTTGTACGATCAAAAATGTAAGCTCCAGATATTTTCATTTAACGCACGAAAATGGTACGCGGCGACACGTAAGTATGGTGCGCAAGGCGCGCGCTGCCTCGAACGCGCTACACCAAATTTGTTGTAACTTTTGATATAATCATCGAAATTGAGCTCAACAAAGCGTAAATGAAAGAGGAAACGGCCCGGACCGGCTGCATACTCCGGATTGGACATCGGAGATGCTTGTTGTCAGCAGCGAGAGACACATGGCGCATGGGGTAGGAATACATGATGGGGAGTGTAGGTGTTTGTGAGACGCTTCTTTTAAGTTTCCATGCTTTTATTAAGTTTCCATCTGTCATCTTCGGCTGGGGTGTGCAGGTGTTAGCGAGATGCTTCTTTTCAGTTTCCATGCTTCTTTTAAGTTTCCATCTAGCGTCATCTCCTTATTTTTCTTCTTCTAAGATTGGAAAATATTACTAAAAAATCTGAGGCCTTGGCTTCTAGGACATACACCAAATTTCAAGTTTCTGTGCTGTTACCAGCTTCCTTTACTTATTTTTCCCTATTTACCACCAATTACCCCCACTCCTTCAACGCAATCATGTCAAAATATAATCTAGTTTAAGATATCGTTATACGTGTAACAAATTTCAAGTGAAAATCTAAATTTAATTTTATCAGCTCTTTTAATGAGGCAGTGGGGGTGGTAGGGGGATGGAATATATTATTATAAAAAAACCTGAGGCCATCGCTTCTAGTATATACCACAATCCCAAATTTCTATACTCTTACTAGCTTGCTTTACTTATTTTCCCCTATCTACCACTATTGAACCCCCAACCCTTCAACGGAATCATCTCAAAATACAATCTAGTTCCAGATGTCATTATAATACATTCGTGTACCAAATTTCAGGTGAAGATTTCAATTTTATTTTATCAACCCCTTTAATAATGGAGTAGGGTGGTGGGGCTTCGAAAAATATTATAAAAAATCTGAGGCCTTGGCTTCTAGTACATGCGTCGCATTTCAAGTTTCTGTACTCATACCAGCTTGCTTTACCTATTTTTCCCTATTTAACTCCCAACCCTTCAACGGAAGCTTCTCAAAATATAACCTAGTTAGAGATGTCGTTATAATACATACGTGTACCAGATTTCAAGTGAATATATCAATTTTATTTTATCAACCCCTCTAATAAGTAGTAATGGGTTAAAAAATATTATAAATAATCTGAGACCTTTGCTACTAGTACATACGCGGAATTTCAAGTTTCTGTACTCTTACCAATTACCAGCTTGCTTTACTTATTTTCCTCTTTAACCTTCAGAGAAATCATCTTAAAATATAATCTAGTTTGTTATAATAAATAACATGTACAAAATTTCAAATGAATAGTGAATAGAGTAGGGGTGGTGGGGGTTGGAAAAATATTATAAAAAAATTTGAGTCTTTAACTTCTAGTACATACACCGAATTTCAAGTTTCTGTCCTCTTACCAACTTCTTTACTTATAATCCTCTATTTACCCCTATTTAACCCCCAACCCTTCAACGGAATCATCTCAAAATATTGTCTAGTTCCAGATGTCGTTATAGTACATACGTGTACCAAATTTCAAAAGATTAAATTTTCAAAGCCAAAAAGCTTAAATTTAATTTTTCTCAGAAGCACATCCAGTTTATAAACTTTCGGTAATACACTTCTTTTGAAATTATACAGCAATAATTATGACTATTCTATTTAAGAATTTCATACTACTATTTTCAAGGATTTTATTGCTGCAGGATCAATACGTGTAAAGGATTTAAACATCACATTTTCTAAACTTATAAGGCACATTGCTTTAACGGAATTAGTTTATATCGCAATGGCTCTATGCAAAGCCCCGAGTTCAGATTTGCTAATTTCTAAGGATCTTAAATTCGAGATTAACTCAATATGAAGTTGGGCGCGCGGCGTCAAACATGTAATACCTAATGTATCTTATAAAGGAAATAACACTTGGTTTCATGTTGGTTATTACTGATATCCATTTATTACATTTTTTAAAGTAAAAATTAAATGTATATAATTAATACAAAATATTAGGAAATATTTTACAAAAGTTAAGTAATATATTTTATTTTATCCTATACTGTTACTGTAGTACTAACTGCACAGCAATGAATTGCGTTAAGTTGCATATAACAGCACTGGCGCTGTTATAAAAATCATAACATAACGTTTTAGGACTATTTAATTATTGTAGAATATGTAAGAAAGAACAAAAATTGCTAGACGTTTTTGTTCAAATTTAAATCATTTGCCCAAAATATCTGGAGTACAAAGTCGAAAAATGTATTTGCTGTTATTCTATGAGTGGTTTTGCTCTAAAACAGGGTTACTCATTTACGTAATGTTTAATAAGAGAAGAGAAAGCCAAAGACACGTTGTTCCTTTCATAAACATATTTCTTAAAATCTCTTTAGGTAAGCACGTACTATTCATTCCTATATTTCCTTTTCGAGTATGAAATGCAGTGCTCTAATTAGATAACATTAAAATGATTTATTGTGCTTATATGGAGTAAAAGTTCTTAGGGCTAAACTTTAAAATTAATGCTGTCCATCATGTGTAAAACTAAATCCACTTTTACACACCTTCACCAAAATCTCCACAGGCAGTTAAAAATTAATGAATAAAAAATAATTCAAATTAAAGGTTACAGTGTAATCTTTTCGATGGCTCTATCATTTTATTATAGACTTCATTATTTCATCAAAAGTATTTCGAAGCGCCTGACTCACTGCGGTCTTTTTATATAATTCGTCTGATTAGTATCAATAACGTAAACCCTCAAATTCATAAATTTACCTAATAATTCAATTATTATTATAATAATTCTATATCTATTCATTACTTTAATTGCTATTGTAAAAATTACTCAAGGAAAATGAACATAAATGTAGAGAATTTTAATATACAATTAGTTCTTTGTGCCTAAATCGTTTGGCATAAAATAAACTGTTTTGAACAGTAGAAAAAATGTTGAGGCGAGCGTCTCTCGTCTGCCTGATGAAATCCTACTATTTGTGGTGCTCTATTTAAAATTGGGTATAGGGCACCTTCTAAATTGTAAGTATGTACTAGTGTTTGAAATCCAATTAACCATAAACTATGTACTCTGTAAGCGCGTAAAAGGTTGTAACTACTTATTTTAATAATATGAATTCTTATCCTACTATCTTTTAATTATTATCAAACTTTTTGAAATGTTTTTTTTACGATGACTGTACTCCCACTCCACTACGCGGATGTGGAAGTAAAATAATTTAGTTAGCTAATTCATGCAGGTTTTGTTGAATACTATTCTTTGGAAAATGTACTATTATGTAATAAAGATTAATTAATCAGGAGACGGTGAATTTTTACCTCATAATTTGTAATATATAATCCTGTTTTTACTTGTTTTCTTTAATATAATCTTAAGCATATAAAAAGTAATCGATGCAAGTTAGCGAGAAAATAAGCTGAAGACTTGATGAGTAATTAATCAAGCTTAGCTGGACGTGCGTAGCAATTCAAACTTCCCTACCGAAACAACTCGTCGTTTCTCATTTGGAGTGGATCTATATATTTAAGCAATTTAGCAGATTGTCTCAGAATTGACGATTAATTTGTGCACTATAAGTTACATGGACAAAAAGATATAGTACAAAACAAGAAATGTCTTAACTTTCATGAGATCTACAGGATGTCTCTCATAATTAAGTAAACAGGAGCGACTAGGAGATCAAGTTAAGATATGGCGCTTTAACCCAATTTATTTTTGAACCAAGTGTATTTATTTTATTTATTTATTTGGTACACCGTTATAGGTAAAACCCAAATTAGAATAGGAAATACAAAACAATTACTCGACTATGATGTATAAATATTACCGATATAACAATTAAACAAATGAACTAAACTAAACTAAACTGTATATAATACATAATAAATCGCTGCCTAAGGAATCAGTACTTCCACATCCAGATTTTCCTTCCAAGTCTCTTTAAAGGTAAACTTCTTGACTATGTTTGCATTTTAGTATGCGGAAATAATTGGTAATATAATTTTAATAATATTTGGGGCAGATGTCATAAAGAAATTTACAAAAAGTTGCAATTTAGCAAGCTTCGTTAAGACATTGAAAATGAGCTTGGCTAACTTTTAAGCCTGACATGATATTTACAAAATCTGCAAAATGTACAGGGGATGGAAATGAAGAAAAGTTTTAGAAATTCTCAAACTTTTATTTGCGTATAAAATTTTTTAAAAGTTGTACACCTCGGAGTAATTGTAATAGGCTTTGCATTAATATTCCACAAAAAAAATGTGTTTCCTAAAAATGTGAGAATATGAATTTAGGTATCAAAATTTATCAAATACACCAGTTTTACAAAATTGACGCTAGGCGTCGTCGGCGTCGAGACGAAAAAATTAAAGAACATGAATCTTGGTATGAAAATTTATCAAATTCAGCAGTTTTGCAAAAACAACGCTAGGCGTCGGTCGACGTAGAGACGTAAAAATGAGAGAAGCTGAATTTAAGTATCAAAATTCATCTAATACACAAGTTTTACAAAAACGACGCTAGGCGTCGGTCGGCGTCGAGATATAAAACTGCAAAAATATGAATTCAGGTATTAAAATTTATTAAATACACTAGTTTTATAGAATCGACGCTAGGCGTCTGTCGACGTCGATACGTGAAAATGCAAGAACGTGAATCTAGGAATCAAAATTTATCAAATACACAAGCTTTACACAAACGACGCTAGGCGTCGGTCAGCGTCGAGACGTAAAAATGCAAGAATATGATTCTAGATATTAAAATTTAGCAAATTCAAAATCAATTTGGATCTTTAAGAAAGTATGCGATGTAACAGCACGGAACGCTTGCGTGTCCAAAAAAAAACAGCCGAATTTCCAAGCGTTGCACAAATCGCTACTGGATTACCGTTATATCTTCTATTCGTTAAACATTTTCAGTGTTTAATACTAAGCCATACGCCAAAAATTGAGCTTGCTCTTACTGATCTTTCCTACACACCCCCCTCCACCTCTTCAACTAAAAGTACGTACGTGTATCAAATTTCGAATGAATATTTTAAGTTTATTTCATCAATCCCTTTACTAATGGAGTGGTGGTGGTGGAGGGGTTGAAAAATATTATAAAGAATTCTGAGGACTTGGTTTCTAGTATATGCACCAAACCTCAAGTTTTGGTACTCGACACAGCTTACTTTACTCCCTTATTTACCTATACTTACATCCCCACCCATTTAATGGAATTATATCAAAATCTAATCTAGTTCCAGATATCGTTATAATACATAGGTGTACCAAATGGCAAGCGAGTATCTCAATTTAATTTTATTAATAATGGAGTGGCGGTGGTGGAGGGATTAAAAATGTAATAAAAATCCGAGGCCTTTACTTCTAGTATATACACCAAATCCCAAATTTCTGAACTCTTATCAGCTTGATTTACTAATTTGCCCCTATTTAACCCCCCGCCCTTCAACGGAATCATCTAAAAAGATGTCGTTGTAATACAAACATGTACCAAATTTCAAGTGAAAATCTCAATTTTATTTGATCAACCCTTTTAATAATGGAATGGAGGGGATGGAAAATATTATAAAGAAACTGAGGCCTTCGCTTCTAGTATATACACCAAATCCCAAGTTTCTGTATTCATAGAAGCTGGTTTTACTTATTTTACCCTATTTACCCCTATTAAACCCCAACCCTTCAACGGAATTATCTCAAAATATAATCGAGTTCCAGATGTCGTTATAATACATACGTGTACCAAATTTCTGTACTCTTATGAGCTTGCTTTACTTATTTCCCTCTATTTACCCCTATGTACTCGAACTCAGGAGAGATAACAGTGACTAAACATGTTGTGCCTCTCAAAAGCGGTCTAGCTCATTGCTACCATCTCGGTAACACATAAAAAACGCCGCTAAACATCCATACCCCTGGCCAGGATTCCGTGGTCGCAAGCCAAACACCTTGGTACTGCGCCACTGAGCTAGCTTAATCTTTTTATCCTTAATAACTCTCCAACCTTCAACGGAATCAGCTCAAAATAAAATCTAGTTCCAGATGTCGTTATAATCCATATGAGTGCCAAATTTCAAGTGAATATTCTAATTTCATTTTGTTAACAGCACCTTTAATAATGGAGTGGGGGTTGTGGGGGAACTGGAGGCTGTCATAAAAAATGTGAGAACTGGGCTTCCAGACTCTACTCTTTGCTTCTAGTATATATACCAAATCCCAAGGTCTTGCACTTTTAGTCTGTTAGCCCCCCCCCAACCTTTCAATGGAATCTGCTTAAAATACAACCTAATTCCAGATATCATTATAATACTTACGAGTACCATTTATCATTTTACCATTTAATTGTTTTTATTTTGTTTAACTATATAACATTTCAAGCTTATAACCAAGGTGTATAAAATAGGATATTATATAATATATATTATTCCATGTACTTAATTTATATAAAAACAATACACATAGTACCGCTGGTGTGGCTGGGGACCTCGACAAGCTGGTTCAAATCCTTCCGCTACAATAACACACTTATTAAGATCTGTATGTATTTTATTTTACTTATGTTCCAAAGGCTTTGAAATAATGGTAAGTTAAAATGTTTATGTGAACCGGAGGGTAGTGTTTCAGATTTACAGGAAAAAATGAGTAAAACCTGCTATAGATATAATGGGTCGAATTTATTAGAAACTGGAGCAATATTTTTTATTCCCATTTGTGCTTGTGTTTTGGGTTTGATGGTATCTATCAGCGGGGGTTAGGGAGCATGGAGAGGAAGAGGAAAGAGCGAGGGTTGGGGGTTGTGTAATTTGTCCGTCGCATGGGTTATTTATGGTGCGTCAATGTCACCGTCTATCGTAATAGATGGGTAGTTTGTGGGCATGTCTGGTTAACGCGCTCTAACTCGTGTTATGTCCGTTGTCATTTCCGATAGCTGAATTTTTGGGTGAAAAATCTTTGGGTAGTTTCATCGATGAAGTCTCTGATCATCATCGGATTGGTAGCACGATGCAATTCAGCTATCGGAGTGTATCTGTCAGCATTAGTTAATAGTCTAATAAGCCTATTCTGCGTGAGAACTTTGCTTTACTCATTTTACCCTATATATCCATACTTACCGCAAAACCCTTAAACGGAATAAGTTCAAATATTATGATCTAGTTCCAGTTCTCGTTAAACGTGCGCACAAAAGAAGTTACAGACAGATTAACAGAATTTTTTTCATGCAAACTTAAAATCACATGACATTCTAAACCTATTTCTACAAACAAATTGTTTGAATATCTTTTTGCGATTACTGTACTTCCACTCCAGTACGTGAACGTGGAAGTTATAAGTGGACCTAAGTTTGAATCTTGTAGGATATCTATTGTAGATAAAACTTTGACAGATACATCGCTGTTAATACTTGGAAGGACGATATCCAGGAAAATACAGTGATTTGGCCCTATTTTCTAGCAGTTCGTATATTAGCCTATACGCAAAAGCTTTGCAATTTTAGGCGAGTATTGTGTATTAGATTTATCATATTTCGGTGATATGAAGAATTCGGTGACCTGGTGTACGCAAGTAAAAATTCCCTAGTCTTCTTACGAGAAGAAGTTCGGCAAAATGTTTAAGTTGAGATTACCCCATTTTTGAAGGCGATTGGCTCTAGTGACGGAAATAGACAGAGAATAAGTAAATTTAACAAATCAAATAGGGCAGGAAAATCAGTCAAATTTTTCCCCAAGATGAATTTAAATATTACTTATAATCTCAGTTGTTTCGTGACAATTGGCACACAATGTGTAAAAATAAACAGTCAAATGCAAAAATTATATTTATTGGGGTACGAGAGTTGATACTGGTGACAGGGGGCTAAAACTCGAGGAATAGATTTTTTTTTCTATTATCGATCTACTGATACCGAATTTGGTACAAAAACTTGTGGGGTTATTTTTCTGTATTCATCCGACTACAATCTTTTAGTGGAAATTACTACATCTCACAACAGCCAGTTTCACAATCGTTGCTAAATTTTTGGTTGGATAACCTGAACCTCAAAGTTAACTATTCGTTTTATATAATATATCCAAACCAATACCTTGAAACTAACCAGACATTGTGGTATAGATTTTTATAACAAACTATTGTTCCAATCCTAACCATTAGTTAACGATTGTGAAACCGACCGTAAGAGTTACAACTTGGTATGGAAGTAAAATAGGATAAACACCATATTTGACTTGATCCACTCAGAGTTGCTCTATGTCCACTTACATACAAGACACCCTGTATACGAGGTTGCGAATTTTAAATAAATACGAGAGGTTCTGTTATTAAGAATAATTTGAAAAGACAATAATTAATGTTACCTTTTATCACAACAAATTCACGAAAAACTACTCCTGCGGTTCGCGTCCTTTCAGCGTCCCATAGCGGTGGTATTAATTACATCGCTTGTGCTGGACAAACTGTAATGGAAATATATACGTGGATATATAGCACGGCTTTTTTCATCGTTTGGAGTGCTATTTTTGTAGCCTTTACGGTGGCAAATTTCACGCTTTCGTAGTAAAACTCTAATTATTCTGTTTTCTCTTTGCCCTTGTTCCACAGCCCTCGAAGGGATATTCCCGCATGGAAATTTGTCGCAATATAATCGTCCTTCAGCTTACTGGATAAAGGGAATTCCAAATGTCAAAGTTGAAGACATTGCGGGAAGATGATTGAAACTCTTTTGAATCTTCTAGGCTCATTTCAGAGATATGAAAGTTATTCTAAATGTGGTTGCCAATGCTAGTTTAAGTATTTTGAACTAAGCCGCCTTGAATTTACTTTTCTCGTTGCATTAATGTGGATATAAATGCCAAGTATTCGTTTGTTTGTTTGGGTCTATACTTAATACAACATTGCTCATTTCCAATTGGAACTTTATTAAATATGTGGTTAGTTACAATTGAATACAATTTCCTATTATTTTCATTACCAGTTTGTTTATAAGATATAAGATAAAAATAGTGGCTTGCAATCAATCACCAGGGTTTTGTTGGTAAGGATCCAAATCATCTGTAAAATAATTTCAGAATATATGCAGATAAAAAAATATTTTAAAAATAATATAATTCTTCAGTCAAAGTACCTACTAGTAGGGAATCTAGCTACTCAAAAGACGCTCCTACAAACGACTTGAAGATATCATTTTGGAAAAGTATGTACATTATTTGTAATGACCTTGCGCATTTAAGTAAAGAGGGTTCTGTTGTCGATTGCAAAAAAGCTTAAAAAAAATTATTCAGCGTATTACTTGATTAATTTAATGTTTTACATCCCATTGGCTGGCTTAATGATTTTTCAAACCAATCGAAAGCCTCTTCTTTCTGGATTCAGGTGCTGCCAAGCTATTATTGAAATTGTTGTTAAGAAATGCTATAAAAATTATTTAAACAAAGGCTACCTGAAAAGTGCAGTGTAAATTTCAGCATCGACTTAAAAACTATTGTAAATAGATGCACATGTATATAGGATACGAAATATGCAGAAGAGGATGGAGCAGATTTTAATAAAAAAATTGTCTTTATTGCTTTATTGCTATGGAAAATATGATTATTTTTGTACAGCGTATTTCTCCGCTACTGTATTGAGTTTGTAACTGTACGTTTCACACATGTTGGCCGATAAGTAAGTTTCACTATAATGTACT
Organism: Stenurella melanura; assembly: GCA_963583905.1. Lineage (NCBI taxonomy): Eukaryota > Metazoa > Arthropoda > Insecta > Coleoptera > Cerambycidae > Stenurella > Stenurella melanura. The sequence goes on from OY757309.1 coordinate 205,915,540, forward strand.
ATAATTGAGAAAAAGTATATGTTTATTTCTTATATATAAAAATTACAATTTGTTATCATAAAAAAGAGACAAAAAAATTTAAAGATTTATTTAATTTACTTAAGAACAAAAATTATTGTAATATAATTTAAGAGATTCAAAAACCAACGTGCAATTAATTGGGCTAACTTCAATTTTTGACGTGAATAACATCTAGAGGTTCACGCCAGATACTGGGTGACACTTCCAAATTCTTGATGTAGCGTCTTCATGGCGACACAAAACCGTCGAGTAGCGCAGAAACTAAAACTCCGACGGGGATGGTTTTGGTATCATTCTAATTGTCATACAGTTCCGTTTCACTTAAACATTGAGCTCCCGCACAGTGGGAAATTTTCGAGTTTTAGGCGGACAAAATTCTACAAATTTGCAAATGAATAGAAGATGTTCCTTAGAAAAGTGAAGACAATGAAAAAAATGTAGACACTAAAGCGATGATTTTTGAGGGGGTTTTTAAAAAATTATTTAGTTTTAAAATTCTGCAATAATTCCCTTGACCGACCAGGTGTTTTCGAAGTTGATGTCTGATTAGGCGTGTCCTCTATCAACTTTTTCAGTTCACTAAAATTAATTCCCCATCCAACCAGGAATCATTAGTTTTCAAAAACGTGTCCTTAATCCTACAACTTTTTCGCCACCTTTCAGAAATATGATATCCAGGTTTTTAAATTTTTTCCATTATTGCCTGTTCTAAAGCTCTTCTACGATGTATATCGTATTATTTTTTCCCCTCTTTGTCAGATTCCATTGAAAAGAACTTCTCCAAGGTATAGCATAACTAAAAAGTAAAATCATGATTAAAGTAACCCACGGTAGCAGCCTTTTTTTCCATAAAATGATATAAACTTAAATCAAGATGAATAAAACTATACAGCTGTAAGAATTTGTAGATATTCATAAAATTACAGTTCTCTAGTTTTACATCTCTCTATTTAGAGCAAGTGATTTTCAATACAAGTTAAATTACAACATATCATAATACTATTTCAAGAACAACCTAAAATTATAAAGTAAGCCATTTTACACCAAAAACAGAAAAAATATGATTGAAATAACTTCGTCCTAGAAGTATAGATTTGTCCGCAGCACCCATTCGAAACTCATCCCTTAAGAGCTTACATTTATTTCACTACATTTACATTACATTTTTTTCGTAGATTTATAACTCTGATTCAAAAAGTTACGTAATTTTAGAACAATATTTAATTATCAACCCCCTTAAAAACCATCCCCTTGCTCCTTAGAATCTTTTTACTACTTTTGGAGTATTTACGGGTATAATATTATCGTATCTACAAAGACTCAGAATTTTAAAAGTAATTTTCTAAAATCTCCTCAAAAGCCCCCCCTTTAGTGCCTAAATTTTTACTTCCCTTGCATACCGAAGGGAAGCATTGTATTTGAGAAAAAATCACAATCCAAGACTTTCTCGGATTTTCACGTTTCAGAATATGTAGATTACGAAAATATAGGTTTTTCAATTCCGTCAGTCTGTCTGTCTGTCTGTCTGTCTCTCGGTCTATTGGTGCATTAACTAAAAAACTAGTTGACGGAGAACTGCCGCCACTGCCGAAGATATGGTTAGACTTTTACTGGAGAATATACAGGGTGGACCGTCTAAAGGGAATAATAAATAATGGAAAAAGTTTTCTTCGCACAAATTTAAAATTTCCATGTTTCGTGACATTCTAAATCTTTAAAAATGAATTATTATTTGTTTGCTTATAATTGTATTGAAATATATTCTTTATAGGATTTTGCAAACAGCAGAAAAAATAACTATAACTAAAAGAAAAACTATGTGTAAAAATATTAGTGAAATCTTTGCATTCTTTCGATATCCTGAATTCTGGTTATGCTAGCAAATTAAAATCCTAAAATGAATTTGTCTAATTTCTTATTTGACAATTCTCATTCTAACACTAGCATCCACACAGTCCCCTACGGCCATATAAATTAAACTAGTATCTACATAACCCCCTACGATCATGAAGATTCAGTTAAAAATGAGAACAAAGGCCTAAAATTAATTTATTTATCTACTTTGTCTTAAAAATGTTTCATTCTAATATAATTATTTCACACTTATTCAGAGAAATCGTCTTGGTTTTGCACGAAACATCTTTATGAGTGGCTTTATGTCTTTCTGATGAGCTCCAGAATAAGTGCGAAAAACGTTTCAAAGGTTAAGAATTTCCAAGAAACCGAGTGATGGATTTCATGAAAATGTAATCCATTACTTATGAAATATGGTATAATCCCATTCCTTGCCTATACCGGGTGAGCCACGAATTGCGCTCGCCCCGATATTTCCTAAAACATTCGGAATAGAAAATTGAAATTTGGAGGCCTTATTACACGACTAAAATGCCATCTTTTCAATAAAAAATCAAATTTGGTGCATATCCGGTTTGACCGAAAATGCCCACAACTTTCGATTTTTAAATGGAACACCCTATATATTTTTACATTTTTGGAATCTAGAGGAAATTTTGAATACAATACATCCATTTTGGTCACTTTTTGATAAACATTAAAAATTTTATTAAAAAATCTATTTCTGAATCCAGAGTGCTGTGGTGCCCAAAATATATTTTAGTTTGTGTGCTACGTTACTATAAAAATAAAAAGAGCAATATGATTGCATTACTTAATTCTCTAGAGGCGTTTAAAATTTTTAAATGTGATTTTTACCCACTAACTCGGTTTTTTTAAATGGGAATTTAATCGTTCACCAACATTTTTAAATACCTCATTTTCATACGAATCTAATGATACCAAAATTTTGAAAATCCGCTCAGAAATATTTAAGATTTCAGCCAAAATACAATGCAACCAAGCTTTTAGAAACATGCGGCTAATAGATAATAGATTAGTGGGCTTTGGAAACTAAAATGGCACATTTCTGTGTAAATTTGGTAACCTAATAACATTGGAAAAATCATAGTAACCATTGAATGTAATAAAACAATATCAGCTGTCAGACAGATACAAAATAAAGCGTTGCGGAAATCTCTTTGAGTAAAAATTAAAGAAAATGAATAATTTTAGTAGAAATGTATTCAAAATTTCCTCTAGATTCCAAAAATGTAAAAATATATAGGGTGTTCCATTTAAAGATCGAAAGTTGTGGGCATTTCCGGTCAAACCGGATGTGCACCAAACTTGATTTTTTATTGAAAAGATGACATCTTAGTCGTGTAATAGGCCTCCAAATTTCAATTTTCTATTCCACATATTTTAGGAAATATCGGGGCGAGCGCAATTCGTCACTCACCCGGTATATTTACTACTCTCTTTTAGAGACTGATAAAAACAAGAATTCGTATGTAACTTCATCTGAGCTACATACCCATAACAAAAGGTCAGCAAATCTGTTAAAACCTCCTAAATATCGCTTAGCAAAATCAATTAAAAACTCATTAAACTTGAACTTATATAATAAACTACCCGAAAATTTGACACAAAATTTTCACAAATTTAAAACTGTCATTAGAAACAATATCTTGAAGTTTTGTTTTTATACAACTGAAGGTTTTAAGACTACCCCCATGACTGTTATGTAATATGCTGTGTAACTTACGTGGTACGCCTCAAGGCGGTTTTCATTTTTTATGGTATCCTTGTTTTTTACTTATGTCTATTTATTAATTGCACAATTCATCTTTATATGTGTATATTATTTATAGGTAATAACCTGCTACTATGTAAAGTAGTCAAATAAATGTCTATCTATCTATCCCTCTTTCATAGTATGATCAGCATGATCGAATTGGTGGCTCCTAATGCCTCACTACACAAAAGTATGATGAAGGTCACTTTGTTTACCAATGTTGTATCGAAGGTTCAAAGAAATATTTCTTTATTCCATACCTAGCCCTAAACTTTCGTCTTGGATATGATCGGAAGTTACTTCAATTTACCAAGCGTGTCGCTTATGGTATAGATTTTGTGCAGGTCTGCGTCATAGGCCTAAAATGAGCGTTCTGCGTATGCGTTTGTGACGCAATCACAGGGTGTCAGCCGCCTTTATTCATATTTTTAATAAAAATAAATTCAATCAATGCGATATCATAATTTTTGTTTATTTATATGAGTTGTATAATATAATTTCTTGAAAAGTCTGTCATCACTGTATATGTATAACTCTCACAACAAAACAGATTTTTTTCTACAAACAAAATTAAAAACTATATTTTTAACACGGCATACTTGAATTAAAAATGTAATATTATATAAACTCGCGTTAAAAAATGATCACATGATTTACTTTTAACACTAGTGCAAAAAGTAAAATGATAAGTCGTTTGTCATAATGACATTTATATATTTATTAACGAAAAGTTATTTAGAAATATTTATGTTAATTGTACAATTGGAGCAATTAGTAATATTTATCCCTTATGAGGAAGCTACTTCACAAGAAGAAATTGTATTGGAACTCATCATGTTGCAACAGTTTTTCACATTTGACAAGCATGTGTCAAACAACGGGCAAACTTGATTTATTTATTTCATAAATCCTACAAACTACTAGAATTATGAGGTAACCATTAAAAGGATTTGAAATCTTTTTAAAGAAACTTTATTGTTATTTTAATGGTGTTTGTAGAAAAAACATTGTATGATACACGTGTTAAAAATGACTTTATTTTGTTCGTGGAGTTGCTCCACTCTCTTACGCTTGTTTCGCAAACTTCTCCACTCACAAAATAAAACGTAATTTTTAACACTTGTATTATAAATAACTATTATAGCACTTCATCGAATTCTGCAATACACATTTATATGTAAAGTTTCTGAATAATAGTATTTATCAAGAACTAGTGTCATTTTAAGTCTGCTTTATAATTAATTGTAGGAACGTTTGTTTATATTGCCAGATAAAATGACATTACAGAATCATTACGTTAATTTTATAGTAGCTCTATAACCAGTATTTATGTAATCGTTATAACGTAAAAGTATACTCATAATTACCTGTATTAAAAGTTTATAAAATTGTTTTATAATTATGTTGCAAGAGTATTTGTATAGCGTTTCAATATCACCAAACTGCCGCAGAGTTAATTAATTCACAATAGTACTTTGGAAAAACATAAACGAAAATGTATCCACCACTAAAAATTATAATACGACAAAGGCTATAATAAGCCTAGTTGGGATGCGCTAGAAAATTAATAGGTGTCTCTGTTCGTGTTCTCGGTGAATTATCGGAAGTATGATCCCTTTCTAAATTTTAGAAATAAATATCTAATTGAAAAGTATGCCAAGAATAAGCTATCACAAGGTACGATGTTATTCTTCTAAACTTGACTCTATTTTTAGCGACATTACTTCAACTAATGTAGCATAGATAATATAGCTATTTCTTTACGAATGGAGGCAATCAACTCCTAAATGGTGCTTGGGTTCTTCCAAAACATCGTATAATTCGAATAATCCCATAATAACTGTCAAGTCCGATCATTCCAAATGCCAGTTGATGTCGCCAAATCGTCCAATTAAGGGGAATAAACGACACAAATTAATTGCCATTGTTTTCGTACTGTACATTGTATTTTGTGATTCTTTACCTTAATTTCCTCCAGCATATTAGAACTTAAACGTAATTAAATGCTTTACTAAACACTCTCAGAGTAGGCTTGACTATAAGTTTTGTTTTTGATATACAGGGTATCTTGAAAATAAAGGGACTCAGTTAATATGGCTTCCTGAGAATGGAGAATATTTATTTAGGTCAAAAGTATTTCCTTAAGAAGTTGTAGGATCCTAAATAGAATAAATATTTTGGATATATTTTAGCAATCAATCGACAGGTCAATCTGGAAGTTGATCCACTTATCATCTTGTTCTAATTCACAACGTCTTCGTAGATGTTTTGTGATTCGCACATTATTTTAGTTGTCGTCCCTTTGCCGCATAGCACGTTTATGGTTATTCTCAAATAATTTCAGTAACATTATTTTGTAGGTCCTCACGTGGCCTTAAATTTGTGTTTTTTTCTATAAAGTTGAGTACCCATTTTCAGTTTGATGGGTCCTTTAACTTCCAAAATATAACTAAATTTAAACGCAAATTTTTTTATGGTCTCATAACTTTTAATGAAATATTTTTGGACTAAGTTATGTTGAGTTTTATCGAATTTAGGAAACTATATATAAGCTGCGTCTTTACATTCTTTTCAAAATTTATGGATCTTTAATATTTACTTTCTTCGAATTTCTCCTTGTACTGTGACCCTTATCTATACAGTCTGTCCCCGGTAAATATTATTCTTCATAAGAAGTTCTGCTTATTTTAGGAAACCATGAGTAGGGGTCTTTGTGACAAACTGTGCGAGGGCTTGAAACATTTTTAAAAATGTAAAACTTTTGTTAAGCAAAGTAAGTGCCTTTATTTATTTATATATTTTTTTGAAAACTTTATCTGACGTAATTATTTAAAACTCAAGAAATGTTTAAATAGAAGTCTAGTAGAAAAATTCACAGATTTTGCAATCCTTGCAACCGTCGGGACATTGGAAATGATAATACCATACATAAAACATAAACTTTTTCAACTTTTTCAACTTTCACGATCCACTACACCGCTGTATTTCCACCTTAAATGAAAACTGGTAACTTGACCCCCTGTGATATATGCAACCAATTTACATTTACATTTGCGTATATCAGCCGTTGTATATACGACAGTCTCACTCGACCGCGACACCGCTGTCTTTTGACCTTGAACGGAAACTGGTAACTCTACCCCATATACGAACATAAACATTTCAAATGTTAAAAGGGGCAATATAATCACATTTCACAGAAAACAGCCGCCGCAATTTTCTAATTATTTTAGTCTATGGAGACAAAAATTATATCACGTAGTGGATTGGAAAAAAAATTTCAAATTTTTTTTTTTAAATGGGTTTAGAATGTCATGAAACGTCGAGATTCTAAATTTGAGCGAAAAAAAATTTCTGTCTGTCTGTCGGTCCGTCTGTCGGTCTGTAACTTTTTTGTCCGCACGGTTTCTCTGGAACGGTTTGAGATATTAACTTGAAATTTTGTAAACGTATATATTATAACGAGATCTGGAACTGATTTGTTTTTTGAACATATCCGGTGAAGGGTTGGGGTGTAAATAGGGGTAAATATGGGGAAACATGTAAAGCAAGCTGGTAAGAGTACAGAAACTTGGATTTTGATGTATGTACTACAAGCCAAGGCCTCAGATTTTTTATAATATTTTTCAATCCCCCACTACCCCCAGTCCATTATTAAAGGGGTTGATAAAAAAAATTGGAATACTAATTTGAAACTTGGTACACGTATGTATTATAACGGCATCTCTAACTGGATTACATTTTGAGATGATTCCGTTGAAGGGTTGGGGGTTAAATAGGGGTTAATAGGGGAAAATAAGTAAAGCAAGCTGATACAAATACAGAAACTTCAAATTCGGTGTATATAAAAATGACTTAATAAACGTTTACACAGCTTTTAATTCTGTCTCCAAAGAAGCTTCGTACCTCCCCTCGGTGTATATACTAGAAGCCAAAGCCTAAATTTTTTTTTTTTTTTTTTTAACCCCCCCCCCCACCACCCCTACTCCATTATTAAAGGGGTTGATAAAATAAAATTGAGATATTCATTTGAAATTTGGTACACGTATGTACTATAACGACATCTGGAACTAGATTATATTTTGAGATTATTCCGTTGAAGGGTTGGGGGTTAAATAGGGGTAAATAGAGGAATATAAGTAAGACAAGTTGGTAAGATACAAAAACTAGAAATTCTGTGTATGTACTAAAAGCTAAAGACTGGTGACATGATTTCGTTGAAGGGTTGGGGGTTGAATAGGGATAAACAGGGGAAAAAAATAAAGCAAGCTGGTAAGAGTACAGAAACTTGAAATTCGGTGTATGTACTAGAAGCCAAGGTCTTACATTATTTATAATATCTTTCAACCCCCACGACCGCTACTTCATTATTGAAGGGGTTGATAAAATAAAATTGAAATATTCATTCGAAATTTGGTACACGTATGTATTATAACGACATCTGGAATTAGATTATTTTTTGGGATGATTCCGTTGAAGGATTGGGGGTTAAATAGTGGTAGATAGGGGAAAATAAGTAAAGCAAGCTGGTAAGAGTATAGAAATTTGGGATTTGGTGTATATGCTAGAAACCAAGGCCTCAGATTTTTTTCTAATATTTTTCAAACACCACCATGTCCGCTGCATTATTAATGGGTTTGATAACACAAAATTGAGATATTTACTTGAAAGTTACTACACGTATGTATTGTAATGACATCTGATTGAGATGATTCCATTGAAGGGGTGAGACGTGGTAGGTTGTGAATAGGGGAAAATAAGTAGGGTAAACTAAAAATTTAATTTTTAACGTATATGGTAGAAACCAACGCCTCAAACTTTTCTATGACATCTGCTCCAAAAATTATTAAAACTCTATGACCAATAATTTTCACATACTAGAGTGCAAATCTAGTCAAGATGTTTCCTTTAAAGTGATTTGGATGAAAAATTTGAATGTGGAAGTAGTGATTCCTTAGGCAGCGATTGTTTTTGTTTGCCGGTATGAATTTTGGTAAATTTAACAATAAGCCGTGACAGGCTGATTGGAGGCTACAAGGCTGATAACAGATCAGCCTTGTAGCCTCCTGATAGGCCGGCCATTCACCCTTGAGATATCATTTTAAGAATTTGGGTAAGGCAAACAATGATATATGCAGATACTGTGATACTGCAAGAGAAACTTATTCTTGCGAATGCAAGATGTTAATCCACACTAGGCGAAATTACCTAGGAAATGAATTAACGCCTGAAGATATAGGGAAATTAGCCCTCAGGAAAATCACAAGCTTGGGAGTCCTGGGAAACAATTAATTGTATGGTAATTCACAAAACATCTTTTAGGTCGATGTCAGAAAGGGCTGAAAGAGCTGAGCGAATCTTAAACAATCTACAAGCTTGTTACTAACTAAAGTGTTTACGAAGTCAATTGAAACTGGTCAGTGTTAAAGCACAGGACCGTGCGCACTTAACTTGATATTTTGTCATATGTATTTAATAATGCTACCGAGAATCGAATCGTAGTTGAAACTGTGCAGGCGAGTACGAGACTGGCAATGTAATCAGCCTGAATGAACCATCTACCACTGCACTGGTTTAAAGATAATAAAACAGACTGATCCACTAGCATAAAAAAAAACTTGTAAATCGTTTCTCAACAGACAACGTGGACTTGTGAGATGTGCTGTCATTGGCCTGGGTTTGAGGACGGGTGGCGACGATTGGCTGGCACCCGGGTATTCCTCAGTCCGATTGATAGGTCGGTGTTTGAGTTATATCAGTCATTAGTCAACGTGGACTAGATATTTCTCCAGTGCAGTGCGAAAAATGGTTTTCAGAACAGCTTTATACCAATTATTCCGCCTAATTCGGCAATTGTATTAGATAATGCTTCTTGTCACTCGCGAATATTAAATAAAATACCAAACACCAGTACAAGGAAGACATTTTAAAATTCATGAGAGAGAAAAAATATGGAAATTCCTGTAAAAGTTCCAATAAAACGAGAATTACTGAAATGAATAAAAGAACAGAATTTCAAAAGGGAATATGTTATTGATAACTTATCCAATATACAAGGTCATACACTTTTGCGGTTACCTCGATTCTATGCATATTTAATCCTATCGAGATGGTTTGAGCAACTTTAAAAGATCGGTTGCGACATGTAATGACTCTCCAACGTTAAGCGCGGTAGCAATTGATCATATAAGAGAAGTAATAAATGACCTCGACAATACTGATTTATGGAAAAATTGCTTTAAGCATGTAATTAAAAAAGAAAATCAATATCCAACACTACCACCCCATTGCGCCGATTATAATTCAACCGGATAATGATTCCTCTTCAGCAAGTGAAGATTCGGACGCGTCAACTTTTAGCATTTAACTTTTTTAATATATGTTTTCAGAACAAAATATTTAGCTATTATATTAGGTATGAAGTTTACTTTTTTATTGTTACATTTCTTGGAATATATTTTATTTAGTTGACAAGAAATTTTAATTTAAGTTACTTTATTCTAGAGACATATTTTAATTTTGTTTTTATTTATGTTTTATCTATACAAGTATTTATTTTTGTGTACTAATTCTTTGCTTTGGTTAAGAAACTTACATTTTTATTTTTATTTTAGAAGAAATTTAAATTTTATTTTTACTATTTAACATCCTTGCCCCTCGCCAATCTAACCTGTCCCATTCCCTCATCCCGGCAAGGATATGTCCATACCTTCCCGTTGTTCCTTGCTGAGCAATAACATATTTCAATATAGTATGGGATAACTTTAAACCTAAACCCAATAAATTTAAATATTTAGACTTTATATCTAAAACTGACATAATTCTTCAAAAATATGTTATTGGCGAAATGAACAAAAATAGCCTATCTAATAAACAAAAAATAATAAAAATTAATACAATTTTCAAAAAATTATGACATTTTCTATTTACCTCCGCCCATGTACAACAAAGAGTTGCCGACTGTTTTTGCTGGCTTTTAGTTTTTATACGGTTTCAATTCTGCTCTTATAAAGTATACTAACAGTAACTACTTGAGATATCTCAATAAAATGTACACATTTTATTGAGATATCTCAAGTAGTTTCGAAGAAAGTCGATTCTAACGTTAAGTATTGTCACCCCCGTAGCTCCATTAATATTAGGGGTAGAAGTCTGAAATCGGGTGTGTGCATGTTTCAGACAGAGAACAATAAATAAAGGTATTAAATCAGACGCTGGGACACTTCTCAATAGCTTATACGGAAAGACCCTTTTAATAAAAAGTATCCAAATTCGACTCTAACTTGCAGAGTAGTTCGCAATATATTCGATACCACTGATAGTGTTCATAATAAAAAGAAAGAATATAATGATGACGATGCGGATACTCTTAGTAGTTTTGTTTACTAATGGACGAGGAAATTGTTGAAAACAGATTATGTCATCGAAAAGATTTAGTGATGTCTCTACATTCTCAACTAATAGGGTTTTCTATTTACCTCCGCCCATGTACAACAAAGAGTTGCCGACTGTTTTTGCTGGCTTTTAGTTTTTATACGGTTTCAATTCTGCTCTTATAAAGTATACTAACAGTAACTACTTGAGATATCTCAATAAAATGTACACATTTTATTGAGATATCTCAAGTAGTTTCGAAGAAAGTCGATTCTAACGTTAAGTATTGTCACCCCCGTAGCTCCATTAATATTAGGGGTAGAAGTCTGAAATCGGGTGTGTGCATGTTTCAGACAGAGAACAATAAATAAAGGTATTAAATCAGACGCTGGGACACTTCTCAATAGCTTATACGGAAAGACCCTTTTAATAAAAAGTATCCAAATTCGACTCTAACTTGCAGAGTAGTTCGCAATATATTCGATACCACTGATAGTGTTCATAATAAAAAGAAAGAATATAATGATGACGATGCGGATACTCTTAGTAGTTTTGTTTACTAATGGACGAGGAAATTGTTGAAAACAGATTATGTCATCGAAAAGATTTAGTGATGTCTCTACATTCTCAACTAATAGGGTGGTTGTTCTCAACTCTTAAACGATGGTGATGATTTTGCTGCGGCAAAACTGGACAATGAACATTTAGAATTTAGAAGAAAATTAATGTATCAACAGGACGGATGTCCTGTACATTTAAAAATTCAAGTCAGAAAATGGCTTGATATTCACTTCCCCAACAAGTGGATCAGCCGCTACGGACCAATAGCTTACCTGCATAGTCACCTGACTTGTCTACTTTAGGTTGTTACTTAGAGAAACATTTAAAGACAAAGTCTCTCAATGATTTTAATGACTACAAAAACATTAACTGATCCATATACAGGATGTGCCGAAAATTCTCTCAGGTCTCTTTCTTATTTGCAAGAAATATTTTAAAAATTCGGAAACTTGTTGCCACCATAAGCAAAGGAATTATCGCTTGTATATACGAGCAATTAAGAAAAATTTAAAAAAATATGTATCACTTGGAGGTCTACAAGTTGAATAGTTTTTGCTTTGATGATGGTGTTAACTGGTGACAACCTTCAAGTTGATTATTTCTAGTCCCTTGTTTGTTCTTTTTACTTCCATATTTTTGTTGTTTTGAGAAAACACTGTGTCAATAATTTAATTCAAGGTAAATCTTAGTTGGATCGTCTTTTATAATTTATGTTCCCATAAAATAAAATAGTTGCAATATCGAGGCGTTTATTTTCTGTGAAATACGATTATCACCCTTTTTTGACTAAACTCCATATTTAAGCACTTCTCGAATGTTTAGACTATTATGTTAAATGAAGTTTAAAAAAATAATAAAAGCACTTTGTTTAATAAAAATTTTATATGTTTTACATTCTTGAACACTCTACTTACTTTACAAATCTGACCCTGTCCATGGCTTCCCAGTATGAGCAATACTTTTTATAAAGAATAATATTTGCTCGAAAAACCAACAATAAGAAATAGTCCATGAGAAAGTTGCAAGAACATCAAAAGTGCTGTGACCAGGACGAGACCTGAGTACCTTCCCCCCATTTTTGGGGACGGTGAGTACATGATAATATTTTAAAGCCTCCCATTCCTCAGTAACCACTCCTCAATGCGAAAAATCTAGCCCTTTCACGGTTTCTCTATACAAGGCATGTAAGGGCTTGTCGGATCAGGTTTTTCGAGCAAGTCGTATGGACTTTGACCATCCAACATATTATCAACCGCCAGGATCGAAACTGAGGGCGCTTCCCCTGATACTAAAATCTCCCCAAAAATTTCAAAATTGATAAAAATTTGTTTCCATTTGTTTTCATTTGTGCTCAACACGATAGTAACATATATTTCTCCCCTACTCTCCAGGGGGTAGTTTTTAACCCCGGGAATGATTGAATGTCTCGGTACTCAACAACGTTTCCCCACATGCCCAGTATCCAGAAATGGGAAAATGGGGTGGCTTTGGGGATTTAGGGATGGTTAGTGGAGGATAGGGGAGTAACGTATATTGTTATCGCGTTGAGCACCCTTGAATACGAATGGAAACACGTTTTTATCAACTTTGAATTTTTGGGGAGATTCTAGTATCAGAGGAGAGGGTAGTTTCAACCCTGGATGTTGGTAATATATTGGATGGTCGAAGTTCATGTGGCCTACCCGAAAAGCCCGATCCGACAAGCCCTCAAATGCCTATAATGGAAGAAACGCGAAGTGTTTTTCGCGTTTAGAGGCAGTTCCTGATGGGTGGGAGACCTATAAATATCACCATCGTGTTCAGCACCTTCGAAAACGGGGGTCAAAGCACTTTTCAAGTTTACCCCTTTTTTTCAACTTTTTCATGGACTAATAGTTACAAGAGTGCGGTACCCCATCCGAGGACACACTGTATATTATGATATGGGTAGAAACAAAGGTTAAAATTTTAAATAGTTACGTAGTATCTGTCTTCTCTCCTTTAGGGATTATTCATCTTCATACGTCTTATGCCAGTAATTAAGATCTCATTGCAAACAGCAGCTTACAAACTATGTAAACCGCTAAAGTTGCATATTTGTTAGTAACCGTGTCCTTTAACAAATCGTAGCTTAAATTACCTTATGGTTTAATTCGCAATCAAACTAATTAGTCTTTAGCTCCGTGTAGAATTAAGTCTTCCTAGAGTATAACTACTTACATATATGCATGGCTCACAGCTGGTCATGAAATAAGTTTTGTTACCTGTAACAAAAAGTTGTGTAAATTTAAAGTATTTTCAAATATTTGTAATATATTATTAATTTTATTGTTTATATTCAGAAGCCCTAAACCTAGGTAGCATATTTTATAAGTAATTTCCTAATTAATTAATAAAGAATTATGTATTGTATGACTTTCAAGTAATTACATACGAAATTATATATCACCAGATAACAATGGAACGGATTTTTGTATAGAACCTTGTTTTGCAAAGGATACATTGTTAGTTACTTTAGTTCCAATATTCTCCATATTTTAAAGTGAATTTTTTTTTTGCATATAATTGTAATGAAACATATTCTTTCTAGGATTTGACAAACAGCAGAAAAATGTATCTATGAGAACTAGAAAGAAAAACCGAGAGAAAATCTATCTGTAAAATTATTAATTTTAAATTTTTGCTGTTTTTCGATAATTAAAATCATAAAATGAATTTGTCTATTTCATATTTGACAATTCTCATTGTAGCACTAATATCCACATACTTACGGCCATATAGAGTAAACTAGTGTCTACATAGCCCCTTACGGCAATGAAGATTTCGTTAAAAATGAGAACAAAAGAATTAATTTTTCTGTGTAATGAATTATCTTTTCTTGAAGGGTTGGTTATCTATAATTCTGTCTCCTGAAAATGCTTAGCATTTGAAACGGTTTTCGTCCTTATTCTGGAGCTCATCAGAAAGACATAAAGCTCCTCATAAGAAGTTTCATGCAAAAACCAAGACAATTAGGTAATAACTAGGTGATGATCAGTTGTTTGTATCAAACAATGTCAAACATTTAATGTCTAGTTTTAGAAACTTCACATTTGTGGAAATTGTCTTGGTTTTTGCATGAAACATCTTATCAGTGCCTTTATGTTTTTCTGATGAGCTCCAGAATCCTTATTCTTTCGCCTTTGCGAAAAGCGTTTCAAAAGCTAAACATACCCAAGAGATAAGATAAGAATGATAGATATGATGAAAATGTAATTCATTAGAATGAAATTTTTTTTAAAGATTTTAATTCTTTATTGAATAGATATACCTTTGTTCTCATTTTGAACTGAATCTTCATGGCCGTAAGGAATTATGTAGATACTAGTTTACTCTGCATGGCCGTAGTGGACTATGTGGATACTAGTGTTACAATGAAAATTGTCAAATAAGAAATAGACAAATTCGTTTTAGGATTTTATTTGCTAGCATAACCAGAATTCAGGTTATCGAAAGAATGCAAAAATTGAAAATTAATATTTGTACAGATAGATAGTTTGTTTTTTTAATTATCATATACAGTTTTTTCTACTGTTTGTTAAATCCTGTATATGTTTTATTATGACCCAGATGATGTCAACATGGTTAGCGAGATGTACGTCGAGTATAGTACTGTAGTATAATACTGAAGTGTTTTAATTATGTTAAAAGTTTGAAATATTAATAGAAACATTTAATATAACAAGGAAAAATTAAATTAGCAAACTTTTGGCTGCAAATTAATTACTTTTCTAATTTGCCACAAAAATCCTGCAACCTTCCACATGTCGTGTTAGAAAGTTCATCCATTAAGTTTTAGGAACTGGACCATCGATCAGAATAGAGTAGATAATAAATTTTCACACAATCATCAGGTTTAATCCCCGCAGATGACTGCAATAAAAAATTAACGCAACTTTATAGAGCTAAACCTAGTCTTTAACTAAGTGACAGCTGAAAATACGTTGACGTATTTATTTCATGTTCTTATGTAAGATTAAGTTATCGGTTTATTCAGTGGCGTTCGGGGTAGCTGGGTGAGGCAATAGTTCAACATAAAAAGGAAAGGAGAAAGAGATAGTTGACATGACAAAAAACAATTTTGTAAAGAATTAAACCACCCGTACCTTCAAAAAAAGGATAATTGAAAATTGTAAAATATTAATTTACCCAGTCGCCTGGTTAAATGGACTTTATTACCTACTGTCGATATCGTAGTCGGTTAAAAATATGTTTGGTTTTATTGTTTGTTCATTTTTAAACTGATCTCGATATGTAGGTATATTAAGCAATAAGGTCCAATTAACTGGTCCACTGTGAAACAATTTAATTCATAATTTTTAATTACCTCTTTTGTTAAAGAGGTTCAGTGTTTTATACAAAATATATCAGAAATAAAATTAAAAATACATTAAAAAATTGTAAGCACCTTATTACACTAGGATTAAAAGATCGGTTACATAAAACATCTAACCTTTTTTCTTTGTTTCGGGGGGAGGAAATCGTCAAAAAGACACCCCGATAATAAGCGCGGTGTGGTGGCGGATTTTTACTGACTAAAACCCCTTCTCTTTTTGGGGTTTCCCTACTGATTTGAAACTACTTTCGTTTGCATTAAATCGGCGGGTCCATCTAATAAAAGAGCTGTTGTTTTCATCTTAAGGGTTCCAACCCACTTCCCTTTCATCCTCCTCTTTCCGTTTCAGGATGCTGCTGATAACAGCCCCGATCCTCTGCCAGTTGTCCTCAGACTGCAGCATAAGCCCAATAAAATTTTCGGGGGATAGCTGTATTCCCACTACTTCGTGCACCCTTTTTCCCTCCATCTGTTGCATCGGAACATAGTGTGCCCTGCATCCACATTTTCCCATGCCCAGTCAGGGCTTGAGTGAGGTGATATCCCACCGCATATGTCTAACCTAACGATACTTAGATTATACTACTCACCAGATACATAAATCATGAAAGTCCTATTGTGTCCGCAATAGGATCATGAAGTTACAACTTGTCAAAGTGGTTGACAGTGGAGTTTGAAAATTTACCTCATGCACAACCTAGTTTCTTAATAATTAATTCCAATAATTTCATCAATAAAATTAACACGATACAATCACAAGGTGAAAATTTGATATTTATTTGTTTATTGGTTTCAAATGTTCCAATTCTACAAACCTTGGAGTATCTTACAGATTTACTTGAATGAAATAATATTTCTATTTTATACTTTACTTCACCATGCCAAGAAGTAGATAACGGAATATCTTGAACCTACTAACTAAACTTTGCGTGAAGCAAAATTTCTTCCGATTTAATAACTAATACGTTTTTCCAGCAACATGAGAGGACTACAATGAGAAATTTCCTATAATCGTTTATTGTCTATTTTTTCATGAGCATGCTTGAAACTGAGCTATAGGAAAAATGAATGTTTACCTATAGTAGGGTTGAGATATGTGGATGATGTATTCTCAATATTCAATACAAAGGTTGCAGATGCAGACAACTATGTTTCGATATTAAATAGACGTTCCATTTCAGTAAAATTTACATATGAAATGAAAACTAATGAACAGCTTCGATCTTGAGATATATTAAGAATCTGAAATATTCAAGATAAGTTGACATTTAACATACGTATGCAATAAAGACAAAAGCATTCTTAAAGTATATCTCTAATGACTAACAACATTGTTCCCAGTACAAAACGGAAGGTCTCCAGTTATCATCATGTATTAAGATTCGCTCTGAGTGAACAGAAATTTGCAAAAGTGTATTGTATATGTATATATGTATATGTATATGTATTAAGTAGATTTAAGAGAATCCTTCGGAACTCCTCGGTCATTCAAACTACGACTTGGATATGACAGTTGCATATCGATTGGAAAATAAAATGAGCAACCCAAGGGATAGAATTGAATCAAACTAAAGGACCGAGATTTACGAAATTAGATATTAGGACTGTGATTTGAAGTATATTGGACAAACAAAATGTTCAGTTACAATTAGATTCAATAAACGTACGGCACATGCCAAAAATGGAAGAACTGAAAAGTCGTTTGTTGCCCAATGTGTCTTAGATAACAACAATACAATAGATATCAGTGACGTACGGTTCATTCGAAATTTAGAATCTAACACACAGCTAAATGGCTTTAACAACTTAGAAATCTTAATAATAATCTTTATTTCTCAATCACAAATACAACTAATTAATGACCATACATGTATTCAGGAGTGCATCAAAATTCTGAGCTAATGTATGACCATAGTACAATTTAAAATATGAAATGAAATTCACATAAAATCACTACAAAAAATATAAACCTATAATAAATAAACATATAAATGCTCAGAATGAGTAAAATTCACTAACATCAAACAAGCAATTTCCAATTAGTAAACTCTTTCGCTTTTTTTAGAAAATAATCAGGCTGTTACAATTTTTCAGATGGCACAACAAAAAATGGAATACAATAAAGAAATATCAAGGATATACACACTGCCAGACTCAGAAACAGAAGAAACAGAAAACTCAGAAGTAGAATAGGAGAGAAGACGATCACAGACAGAAACTAAGAAGAAGCATATCACAAAAACCTGAAAGTAAAAATAAGCACGAAAACCTATAAGAAGCATCTCACAAACGCCTACACTTTCCATCCGATGAAGACAGAAGGAAAACAAGAAGAAACATCTCACAAACACCTACACGCTCCATCCTATACTCCTACCCCATGCGTCATGCGGCTCTCGCTGCTGACAACAAGCATGTCCAATGTCCAATCCAGCGTATGCAGCTGGTCCGGCGGTATATAAAAGCACTGGGGGTTTGTTCTGGCACACGGTGGGATAATCGGTGGGCGATCGGGCTGCGTGGTGGAACAAATCTCCCTGCACCGGAATTGGCAGCAATGCCCACCTTACGCTGGCAAATCAATCAATCAATCAATCAATCAGTGGGTAAGTGATTACATACAGCCCGAAGTAGAACACACTTTTATGATACAATGCTGCTGTATGTTGATGTGGAATCAACTGATCTCTAAATCTCGTTTGATGATTATGGTGTGTTTGGTTTGTATAGTTGACTACATATGTACAAGACTTATAAAAAGACCTTAATAACCTTCCACGAGGATATCAAAGTCGGTGCTACAGAGCCGTACTTCAAACTTTCGCGCACTAGAAGGAACAAAGTAATACTAAAGATTTATAAATTGTGTTTTTGGTAGAAATTTAATGACGTTTTTGGTACACTGAAAAATCTTACTCTGTTTTGCATCAAGATAGGAATATCTTATGCATTGGTGAACGCACTGCCCGTCTTTCAGAACATTGACAGATAAATTCAAAGTACACCTCTGTTTATCTGTTCCCTGGGTATGACGTTCTAGTTGGGGGCCATTTGCGTAACTATATCACAAGAGTTAGAAATTTTAATGAAAAGAGGCGTGTTTCCGTCTATTTCTTATCTTAATCATGCCAGAACATACTTTACATAAGAGTAACGATGATATTACGTAATATACTATATTTATTATTTAATAAACTACTTATAGAAAAATAGAGCATGCACCGGTCTCCCTTTATATTAGCTCGGCCGGCAGCTTGGAGTTCTTTATGTGTCTTATAAATATGCACAATAAGATAAGGTGACTTATTTTTTTAAAAATAGCAACAGATTTCATAGATGTATAACAAAGGCAGAGTTAATAGTTTTAAGGCCTTAAAAGATCCACGAATCTCGGGATGCAAACTCCCCATATCCTAATAACACGCTTTGAAGAATAAATGATCGACGAATAAAAGTGCAACTCAATCCCTACAGTATAATTCCATAACGTAGGTGGGAATGTATGTTAGTGTAAAGCGGCGTTTCCATTTGTGTAACTGCACATGCATCGGTTGCACGGTAGAGGCAAGTATGCGGAGGAAGAGATGCATGCTTAATATAAGTGCGCGAGTGGCCTGCGCAAATATGCGCAAATCTTTCGATCTAGGACCGGGAGACATATGCGGCTGTCTGCCTCTATTCCAGTTTATTAGAACCGACGCACGGTGTTTTGTCCGTATTTTCTTTAGTTTTGTGTGGTTTTTGTTCATTTATACAGCAATGAAATGATCAAATGAGAAACTGATTGAATTTGTAGAGGAGTGTGGCGTGTGACGTTTCCCTTATATCTCACCGCCACATCATTTGACCCACTAAGTATATATACGAGCGGCCATGTTGAGTTCGTTGGAAAAGCGTATAAGGCAGTGGCTACTCCAGCCTTACTGACGAGTTCACGGAGTAGCCACGGAACGAAACGCTTATATTTTCTAACTCCACATTGGTGACCCCGACGTGATTTAAATACGCAACACAATTTACGACGTACTCTACACCTACTCTACACCCTACGGAGACACGCGCACAAGCATGTTCGAGTATATGAGTTATTTTTCCTCGAGCATTGCATTGCTTAGCCTCTCTCCTAGGATTGTGCTGATACGGGTAGAGTGCGTCAAATAAAGAGTGGGGTACACGCTTCGTTCCTGTCCAGTTTATCCATCGTTCTTCTTCTACCATCAGGTTTCTCGTGCCTTTGTCACTGGTGGGGGAATATTGTGGCGTGTGACGTTTCCCTTATATCTCACCGCCACATCATTTGACCCACTAAGTATATATACGAGCGGCCATGTTGAGTTCGTTGGAAAAGCGTATAAGGCAGTGGCTACTCCAGCCTTACTGACGAGTTCACGGAGTAGCCACGGAACGAAACGCTTATATTTTCTAACTCCACAAGGAGCACAGAAACTTCCATGTCTCTGGAGGGCTACTGATCCACCTTATAAGGACAGAAATAAAAGTTTCACTTCTTTTTTCACCCAAGAAGAAGGCTTTTTTCGAATCTTCTTGGCTCGTTGGCGATCTTCAGCAATAATTACAACGGTTGCAGCAATTGCAACACATACCTCGTCCCTCACAGTACATTCCATGATTGAATCGCACCGACAAGTGCGCAGAAATGGAAAAAGGTATACGCAAGACGCAACTTGCATGCACACAAGCATGCAAATTATGCATGCGTATTCTTACCTCTCCGCATGCAGAGACGCATGCCTAGAGATATAAACGGAAACACCGCTTAACAGAATGTCATTAAAGAATCTTTATCGGAACGATTCTTTAAGGAGGTGGAGGCGTAACAGTCCGAACCAAAAGTAGGTCGAATTCTAAAGCGAAACTTTTCCATAATAAATTATTATAGAAGGTTATAAGTCGATGATACCAATAATTATTGTTATAAAGGCATAATAAATCATTTTTTATTATTAATTAAATATTTAAGTAGATTTAATTATTTTACTTAATGAACTAACTTTTGGATGTTTTGTCCAAACTTATTAAAAAAAAAAAATTTATGTATATATTTGTGTATTTTACAAATTTGTTTCAGTAATTAATATAAAAAGAAAATGAGAAGCAGTAAAAATAAAAATTAAATCATTAAATCTCTACTTCTGGCAGTTTTATATTATTTTGGATTCTGTCCCAGATCTATACAATTAATGAAGCAGTATATAACTGGCAGACATCAGAGAGTCATCATTAATGGAGAAAATTCTAACATACTACCAGTAAATCAAGGTGTACAACAAGGTTCAATATTGGGGCCTCTTATGTTTACGTTGTATACAGCTGAGTTTCAAAATGTCCTCACATTTTTATGCTAGTGATACGCAGATCTACTATTCTTTTAAAGAGGCTAATATTGAAAATGCTTGTAGACACATTAACCATGACATAACATCTCTTATTAAAATGTCTAATGCTTTTTGTCTTTCCATAAATGCAACAAAATCCAAAGTAATGTTATTTGGTAGGAGGGACACCAGAGGTAAGTGTGTGGAAAACGTCAACATACAAATTAACAACGAGCATCTTGAGCTCACAAATGTGTCAAAGAATTTAGGATTAGAAATTTATTCAGGTCTAACATTTACTGAGCATACTAATTACATAATTAAGAAATCTTTTGCTAACTTAAAATTAATCTATGCAAGTAAAGATATTTTGACAAAAAAAACTAAAACAATTTTATGTGAAGCTCTGGTCCTCTCTCATATAAACTATGCTTCAGTTGTGTATTTCCCTTTCTTACGCCAAGTTGATGCCCAGCGATTACAACGGTTATTAAAATAGTTGTGTTAGACTAATTTGTGGTATAAGAAAGTATGATCCGGTATCCTTCAGTTTGAAAGAAATTGCTGGCTTAATATTGAGAACAGAAATATTCTCCATAGTTGCTCATTCTTTTACAACATAATATTTACTAAGTCACCTCCTTATTTGTATAATAAAATTACATGTAGAACAGACGTACATAACTTAAATATTAGACACAAATCAACTATCACCATCCCAAGATATGAAACTGCCGAATTTCGTTGCGGATTCTCATATCGTGTGGCTTCTCTTTACAATGACATTCCTGAATATCTCACGGTACTACCATATACTTACAAAATTTAAAACACAATTTAAAAAAAAATTGTTTCTAAAAAATTTGTAGTAAAACTTTTAACGCTAGGCTTGCTGTCTATTTTAGTTAAAATACTGTGGCATGTAAAAATTTATAATTTATATGTCTATTTACTGTTATTTTCTCTCTGGGTTCAGTGGAAGAACAGAGAATTTATTTTAAATTCACTGAACTCTGCCCTTTATAATCAATTTGTCTCTTATTTTATAGTATTGTAATATTTTTTTCTGGATTATAATCAAAACGATTACTATTATTATTATTATTATTAAATAATTCAAAAATCAGTTAAAAATCATTAACGAAAAGAGAAATTTGACAGTTTACAAACGTTCAATAATTTTTTTTTATTTATTAAAAGTCTCCTAATTAAATTGGAAACAATATTAAAATATGCGTAAGACATTAATGCTTTAACATAGTTAGTTTTCGGAGCTGTTGACATTATTTGGTTATTTGCCATAAATTAAAATGTACTGTTTGCATGCTGGGTTGACATATTTTCCATAAGACTACATGTAAAAGTTTTTTTAAAGTTTTAACTGTATGAGTTTCCTAATGACTTTGGATTTTTTACAGAAAACTGTGTCATAAAAATCTATTAAAACATTTTTATTTCAGATTTTTTTCATTATTTTCGTCTAACGCCTCAACCTCCTTAAGTTGCGTATACCATAGCAACCTTTACCGAGCTTCACACACAACAGCCTACGTCAAATTTCTGTCGAACATAACATCCAAAATTTTAGCAGAATCTGTTCTTAAATATTCGTCGTTAGAGTTTTGCTCTTTGTTGTACCTAAATGATACAGTAGTAGTTTTATCTTCATTAAGTGCAAGCCGATTTTTCTCTGACTAAATATAATGTCTATGTCTTTCTTTAGATATATTTTTTTATTGCGTCTAGATTTTTATTGAAAAACTAAAAAGTTTGTATCATCAGCGTAGCACGTAACATGAACGTGACATTTGCTTTGAATGCATAACGCAAGATCGTTGGCAAAGATAAGGTAAATATAAAAATAGTATGAATAGTGACAAAGGGCCTATCCCAAGTACTCCGCCTTGTTGGTTATTAAGTCAAGGTTCGTTGAATCGTGAGAGAGGTTGGGTAAGTATTTGTTTCCGAGAGTGTAAAATTGGAAAAGAAATGACTAGGAATTTTCTACTGAGAAGAATAATTACTGAATGATGTGATCATTCCCAATTTATTTAATAGTAGGCTAGTTAGTGATTTTTTTATTAATTGAAATGATTCTTTTGAAATTGTTTAAGCCGCCTATCGATGCACTTCTTTGGTAAATCAATCCCTTTTCAGTGTCGGACTGGCTATGTTTAGGAACCCTCGCGAAATATCGCGGAGGGCCCCCTTTTAAGGTATTGAAGGGAAACAAAAATCAGGAACAAAATATTCTATTGCATTTTCACATTACGTAAAATCCACACTTTACTGGAAAAAACTAAAATTTCAATATAACAAAACTAACAACAAACAAAAAAAAAACTCATATCAAGAACACAAAATCAATAAAATATCACAAAACACGCACTTACTAATATATAAAAAACTGAAAGAACTTGTTGACCAAAAATAAAATTAATTACAAAATAGTTACAAAGGAACAAATGTAAACATATACAAATAAATATTAAAATCTCATTACATACTGTAAACATGTTTCATATGCACTGTAAGAACTAATTAGTATTTTTCTTAACTCTGTCGAAGAACACACTATTTCCTCAATTATTTTATTTTTATCTATCAAGTGTAGTATATTATTTTCAACATACACTAGTAATAAAGCGCTTAATGTATTTTTAGAAAGTCCATTTCTTTCGGGCCTCATAAATTTTGTTAATTTGGAAAAAAAACCTCTTACGCATGTGACTTGCATGCAGGGTAAAATTAGGACATATTTATACACATCATAAAGGGTATTAAATAAACCTGACTGAAAGGACAATTCTCTAGAACCTGAAAACACAGGATAAGCACTGGGTACAGTTATATTCATTTTGGTGAATAGGTACTGTTTTTCATCTAGTCAAGAAATTCATTTCTTTCTTCATTATCAGTCACGGCATCTACTCTTCTTCGCTGCATTTCCCCGAACCATTCATTGCATTCAGCTGTCGAAGCATCGTATTGGTAAACAAATTGTTTTAATTCTACCAATATATTGACTCTATTAGCACCAGTTAGTTCACTAAGCTTAATTAAAGGGTATTCTGGAATACCGCAAAAATTGGAAATATTTAACCATACACAATCCTTATAAAGGTCTTTATTAGGTGCAAATCTCTCTTCAATACTGGTTAAAGCACTATTAGGTATTCTAAACAAGGAATACCTTTTAAAATTTTGTTCTGGAGTAAAATTACCAGATCTATTTGAAGCGATTTCACCAGGCACTTTTTTTCTTACGTTAACTCTTTGTTTGTGAAATCATTTTCAATATTATTAAAGGATCGTTGCTAAAAGGTTTTAAATTCAATAGCTAATTTTTTACTTTTCTCATACAGTTTTATAAAATGTGTGTGTCACATCTCTTGGACTTTATCTGCTCTGTTAACTATTCAACTAATCGCCATGCTTTGAAATAGTCAAGATACCTTGACTGCAAAAAATATGATACAGGCGCAGGGTAAACTCAGTAAGCTGCTTTGCAATTAATGCACCAATTGCTCCATGAATTAAAAGAAACGTCACTTATGGATTTTTATTTGGACAACCCAGTAAATTTAATGTGGAGTCTGCCCATTGCGCCCCTTGGCTTGTTGGGCCCCTCGCAATCGCGAGTCAGCGGGCCTGGCCAGTGCGACTATGCTTTTCAGACATTTTACTGGTATTTCAATATTTGTGCAAAAGCTCTAACGCTACCGACCCATTAGCTTGACCTCGTTCCTTCTCAAGGCGATGGAAAAGCTATGTGAGCGATACTTGAGGGATGTTGCAATCACTGCTAATCCTACACATCCCAATCAGCATGCATACACCCCGGGCAGATCCACCGACACCGCCCTTCATGCGGTTAGTGGTCGGATTGAAAAGTCTTTGGACAATAAAGAGTCCACCCTGGCTGTCTTCATAGACATAGAAGGCGCTTTTGATAAAACCACCTTTCCAAAAATTACAGCAGCCCTCACGAGCAGGAACGTTTCTCCGATCGTAAGTGGCTGGATATCCAACATGCTCTCAAAAAGAGCGGTACAGATTAACATGGGAGACATCGCTGTTAGAGGAATGGTTGCAAGAGGCTGTCCTCAGGGGGGTGTCTTATCACCTCTTCTATGGAACTTAGTTCTTGACAACCTCCTGCGCCGCCTCAACTCCGAGGGATTCCACACAATTGCATACGCAGATGATCTAACGATACTGCTTAGTGGTAAATTCGAAGGAGTCCTCTGTGGTCGAATGCAGATGGCCCTGAGAATAATCGAAAGATGGTGCAGAGAACACTCTCTGTCGGTCAACCCCAGGAAGACAGAGCTGGTCCTCTTCACAAGGAAAAGGAAATTGGGGCCAATGACGGCCACCGTTCTCCTAAATACCACACTAAATTTCGCATCAGAAGTAAAATACGTTGGAGTAACTTTTGATGCCAAACTAACCTGGAATCTTCATTTAGACAGAAGACTAAAGAAGGCTTACATCTCTTTTGAGCAGTGCCGCAGAACCATAGGGAACACCTGGAGAATGAAACCCAAAGTGGCTATGTGGATTTACACTGCTATAGTAAGACCAATGATAGCCTATGGAGCCATCGTCTGGTGGCCTAAGAGTCAGCAGACTGTAGCGAAACGTAAGCTCAGCCAGGTACAACGAGTAGCCTGTTTAAACACAATTGGAGCTATGAGAACGACACCAACAAGAGCAATGGAAGTGATGCTGTGCCTGCCACCACTAGACATATATCTACTATGGCACGTCTCAAATCCGTTGGCATACAGCCAAACATAGGATGTGGAGTGACCAGATGCCGGCTGTGGAATGAGGCAATTAAACAAATGCCACTTCTGCAGGTACGTGCAGATGGTATTTCTCCACAGTTCATCTTTGATAGACCCTATGAAATACACACCAACAGTAGCAATGAGGCTGTCAGTGAAGGAACAGTTAACATCTTCACAGACGGATCGAAAAAGAAAGAAGGAACAGGTTGTGGGGTATACTCCAGGAACCTGCAAATTCAAATTAAATGGGCTATGGACAAACAAGCCAGTATAATACAAACAGAACTGGCGGGAATAACCATAGCCGCAAAAGAAATTTCCCGTAGACAAATAACGGGAAAAACAATAAGAATCTACACTGATAGTAGACAATCACTACTGGCCCTACAGAGACACAAAATAACAACAGGGTCAGTATGGGAATGCCATCAGGCACTCGTGGGCGCCTCCAGCATGAACAGTATCATTCTATGCTGGGTCAAAGGGCATGCACAGTGCAGAGGCAACAGGGAAGCTGACAGTCTAGCTAAGAAGGCAGCCAGTCTAAGTATACTTGGACCTGGCCCTTCCAACATACTGCCGACCTCAGCAATAATGCTAATGATTAAAGAAGACACCCACAGAAAATTTAAAAAACTGTGGGATGAAACTCATAGTTGTCAGTTGGCCAGGGATCTGCTTAGATACCCTGACAAGGATACAACGATGATCTACCTGGGAATGTCCAGGAAGAACCTGCGCTTCGCGACAGGAATTCTTACTGGTCATTGCCAGCTGAGGAAGCACCTTTATAACATGAAGTTAAATGACACACCCCTATGCAGAGGTTGTGAACAAGAAGACGAGACTGTCCAACACGTACTCTGTGAGTGCCCGGCAGTCTCCTCTAGCAGAGAATCCATTTTGGGAGAACGTTGGCCTACTTTGGCCGACTTGAGGGATATTCCCCTAGGCAGCATCACCACCTTCTTCACAAGATTAGGATGGTTGGAGGCCTAGGTGGAATCCTGTATCCCTCGGGAGAATGTACAAGGGGCCCAATGGGGCCTAGGTGCTGCGGTCACCTAAATGTGACTGCCCTCCCACAAACTCCAACAAGCTCTAACGCTAAATTACCGTTACTGGACATAATCAAAATTAATTGATATCGTTGAAACAATAAAAAAAATATGTTAATGAGAAAATTGCAGTCCAACTTAACTTGGCAGAGTAGATTTACATCACGTTTACGTTATTTAAATTTAGGATAACTTATAAAGACGTTAAATAACTTTTTAATTTAAGCGTCTATATTAATTCACAATTCCTTTTGCCAGTTGAAATTTTGCAGTATAAAGTGAATAGAATTTCTACAATTCTCGCTTACAAGTTGTCCTATTTAGAAGTCTCCCGATTATCATAATAGAATCTTGATGTCACTGAGTTTTCAGATAATCCAAGTTTCATCTTAGTAATGGAATATGAAGTTCCTTCACTTATTATTTCTATTGAATTTAATGAAAAACTTATATTATGAGCAGAAAGATGTCTTTTAATAATCATTGTAGAAAACGTTTCTTAAAGTGCTGAACTCAAATATCAACTAAAAAAGTATGTGTGTCTATATGTAAATATGTGTGTATGTGTATATGTAGACCATATCGACGATTTCTTGTACACACAACTTCTGTTAGAATTTGGTAACATTACATAGTAGAATACGTGTTGAAATTATATCATATCTGTAATACTGGGTGACCTCCAAAGTCATGTAATATGTTTTGCTTATATAAAACATGTTTATAGATGGAACATAACTCACAAACTACTATAAATAGGAACTAAGCAGAGGAGCAACTAAACGACCGGTAGATATATTACAAGAGATACTAGAAAAGGATAGTCTCCACAGGCATACAAATTGAAGAGAACATCTGCATGTTGAGTGTACATATTCTCAGACAAGCGAATAGGAAGAGTACTTAGTCAGCTAATTCAAGGAGACAAGGAAAATGTTCATCATAATGTTTAATGTTAGAAGAGATTAATGCATATACAGGGTCCTCCATTTAAAACTCCCCAGACTTGTAACTTTCCTATTTTTTAAGCTACGACCATGTTTGGCACATCAAATTGCAGATATTTCTAAGGCCTTTAAATATGCATACAGATTAATTAAAGAAAATTAAAAAAATTATTACGAAATGAAACTTAATTTCCTTGAACTGTGTTAATATTTTATTATAAAGGTTTTTTTAGCTTCAATTTATATTACGTCATATTCGATATTTTCTTTCGTTTTAGAAAAATAAATTAAAAACTCGTTTTGACCCCAAACTGAATTCTCTTAAAATAAATTTTAAAAAAATGTAAATAATAATTTTAAGCTTTATTTGTGAAAGGCATATAATGAACAATACTTAAAGTAACAAAATAGCAACAACAAATGAAAGGAGACAATTTTTATTTCTCTTTTGTGATATCACTTGATGAACCCATTGCTAATAAGTGCACGTTTTCATGTAATACACATTTCTTACCAATAAATTTTGGTTGATCTTCTAGTGGCTTTACAGATATTTAAATAAAACATTTTATAATAATGATTCAGTTTCATGAACTTCTTTACTTTTTATTCATTTTATTTTATTCTTTCGACTTTTAAGTTGTTCAGATTTAATAAATCAACCATAGCTTTGTTATTAGTAATATTTCAAATTTTCTAAGTTAGCCATGAAAGTTTTAATAAAAACAGTTTTAAAAAAGTTATAAGCAATAATTCTTAATTATGATAACAAGAATACTGAAAATAAAACAATGTTGATTTTGCAATAAACATGAATGTTTTCTTAAAAATTTTTATCAGGTAAAGAGAGAATTAAAAGTTTTTTACAAATATTGTCCAAAATTTGGGCATTTAACGTGAATGCAGTAGTTAAATCTGTTTATTAATCCACCATTCACTGTACGTAATGAAGCATTCTGTCGAATAGAATTACATCCATTTCTTATTCTATTTTTTAAATCCTCAGTGTTCTGAGGTTGGATGTTATGCACAAATCCCTTAAGGTAACCCCTTATATATATATATATGCAAATGCCACTTCCTGGAACTGTAAAAGCTCTATAACAATATAAACAAATGAAAATATATTACCAGAAAATACTAGTAATTATTCAAACTTTTACAAAATACTTATCACAAATAAGTTTAAAACATATATCTTTCTTATAACAATTATAACAAATTTTAATTTTTAATATCCTGTTCTGGTAATCCTTTGATAGTTATAACACGAGTATTTGCTTACATATTTCAGTTGATTGTGAACTTTAGGAAAAGCCGCACCGAAGAGACATAGATGTCGAAACACG
This sequence comes from Stenurella melanura, assembly GCA_963583905.1. Classification (NCBI taxonomy): domain Eukaryota; kingdom Metazoa; phylum Arthropoda; class Insecta; order Coleoptera; family Cerambycidae; genus Stenurella; species Stenurella melanura. The sequence continues at coordinate 205,944,967 of OY757309.1, forward strand.
TGTCTGTGGATGTTCTAAAGTTTTGTGTTACTGCTATATCGGTAAGTGCTTTTGTTTTGATTATCTTTGGGTTTCATTGAGCAGGATAATTTAAATTAAAAATAACATTATGATAACAGTTGTACTGTTCATAATGGGCATGTTTTCTTTGTTATAATTGTTATAAGAAAGATATATGTTTTAAACTTATTTGTGATAAGTATTTTGTAAAAGTTTGAATAATTACTAGTATTTTCTGGTAATATATTTTCATTTGTTTCTATTGTTATAGAGCTTTTACAGTTCCAGGAAGTTGCATTTGCATAAAATTAAAATGTGGCCCTATTAATCTGCCACCAAGCATACCTATCCACACATAGACTTTATACATATTTTACCTGTAAATTTCTTTCTCTCATCCATCTAGGATTCCTATCACTCCAATAGTGCATATTGTGCCTGTTTACACTACCGCTTTCATTGAATGTCGCCTCATCGCTCCAAAGAATTTTATGAAGAAAATTGTATCTTTCATTCAGCACGGACGTTCGTGCTATAAAATGAAGTCGCCGTGCATAATCTCCTTGGCGAAGTTGTATTAAAATCATTTCATATGCATGATAACTTTTGTCTTTGAGGATTCTTCTGACCGAAGTCGAAGAAATATTTGTCCTAACAATGATTGTCGATATTGAGGTTTGTGGATTTTCATTAACTGCAGCGACAACTTCATTCATATTAATATCATTCGCCACCGGTTTACTTCTGTTTCTCTTTGGATTGTTAAAAGAACCATATCTTTTAAGATTATCAACTAATAATTGTATGGTTTTATGGTCAGGACAGCGTCTATCAGGTAACCGTTGAGAATAGACTGTGCGAGCTTTTCTAGCATTGCGTTTATATTCTCCATAAATCAATAAAACTGTGTTTTTTCCAAGGTTGAAAATTAAACCATTTCGAATTGTTAGTAGATTGACGAACGAATTAATGTTCAACAGAAAATAACTACTCTGATTTATTTTAATTTGACATTAAAACTTTCATGACTATTTTAGAAAACGTGAAATATTACTAATAACAAAGCTATGGTTGATTTATTAAATCTGAACAACGTAAAAGTCGAAAGAATAAAATGAAATGAATAAAGTTTATGAAACTGAATCATGATCACAAAATTTTGTATTTAAATATTTGTAAAGCCACTAGATGAGCAACCCAATTTTATTAGTAAGAAATGTGTACTACATGAAAACATGCACTTATTAGCAATGGGTTCATCAGGTGGTGTTACAAAAGAGAAAAAAAAATAGTGTTTCCTTTTATTTGTTTTGCTGTTTTATTGAAACATATTCTTTATAGAATTTTGCAAACAGCAGAAAAAATAACTATCTACGAGAAGTAAAAGAAAAACTATGTGTAAAAATATTGATGAAATCTTTGCATTATTTCGATAACCTGAATTCTTATTATGATAGCAAATTAAAATCCTGAAATGAATTTGTCTAATTTCTTGTTTGAAAATTCTCATTCAACAACTAGCATCCACACATTCCCCCTATGACCATGCTGTTTTGTTACTTTAAATATTGTTTAATATACTATGCCTTTTACAAATAAAGCTTAAAATTATTATTTACATTCTTTTCAAATTTATTTTAAGAGAATTCAGTTTGGAGTCAAAAAAGAGTTTTTAATTTTTTTTCTCTAAAACGAAAGATAATATCGAATATGACGTAATAACATAAATTGAAGCTAATTAAAACCAATATAAGAAAACATTAACACAGTTCATGTACAGGGTGGGGAAAAAAATATTCAAGGAAATTAAGTTTCATTTCGTAATAATTTTCTCATTTTTTTTAAATCACTCTGTCTCCATATTTAAAGGCCTTAAATATATCTACAATTTGATGTGCGAACATGGTCGTAGCTTAAAAAATAAGGAAGTTACCAGTCTGAGGAATTTTAAGTGACGGACTCAGTATAGGAAAAGACCTCCAGGCGGAGGTAAATAAGAGCATCATTGAGAAAACCTCATCTATGATCTAACAAAAGTACTTATATTTTCGCTGAAACTCTTAACACATATGTTTGACTTAGCAGTAAAAAGTGACGCAAAATCCTAACCAATCTTGACACCTGAAGCAACAGAAGCTCGATATCACAAATAAATTATATTTCGATAGACAGGGAGATAAGAGAACGGATTAACAATATTAAAACAAGAACAACAGCCCAAGTCAATACAGACTACAATATATAAATAGAAATACAGAAAGACTTAAAAGAAATGCGAAAACATGAAATAATGCACATGGAACATCTTCCCTACTACAGCACGAGGAATATCATAAGAAATATCGTACGAAAACTGAAAAACAAGAAAAGAAGTAGACTGGACATAAATTAGCACAAACTTCAAGAAGAGTCTGGAGTAAGAAGCAGAGTAATGGCGACTTGTCAACAAAATATAGGTTACTGAAATATCGAGGAATATAGGTACCTATCTGACGAACCAACTGAAGAGGAGAGAAACAGCAAAGGAAAGAATTAAATAGTAACAAGGAAAATTGTAATGTAGGAAGAATGGTCACAATTCTATCAACAGTTTTGCTGTACATCTTCCACAAGATACTCATATATTCACCCTGAAGTACCAACAAAGTTTTGGCATGATGACCTTCATATTCCCCGTAAATATATTAGTATTATTAACCGCCTAAAATTCGGACAAGGAGGTTACCTAGCTCACCTTGCTAGACTCAAACTTATTACATCAAGTTTATGCGAACATTGCAATGTAGAAGATGACTTAGATCATACCTATAATGTTTAGCTGGCAAAAGCACATGGACGAATGTAACAGCCTCTGCTCTAAGTTAATTAGAGGCGGGGTTTCGGCTCCGTTGAATCTACTACATGTCTTATGTCTAAATAAAATTGATTTGTTAAAGCATATAGTTGCTTTTTTGAGTAAAACTTGTGTAAGAATTTAGAAATTTTATATTTTAATATGTTATATTTTAATGTACAAATCCTATTGTCTAACCTCATGTTGTTCTCCCTATTTACCATGGCCTTACCCAGTTTGTAAAAGAAATTTTCAAAACGCCTTGATAGGCCGCTAGGCGAGAACCGTGTGTCCCTGTCAACGTTCCCTTAATTATGATGTAATTTTCAAATATGGCAAAGAACTTAAATGTGTTCTTCCTTTTGCGATATTTTTAATTACACTATCTACTTACCTAGATGTTTGTGGTCTATGGGTTCATGGATTCAGCAAATAAAAGTTAGGTTCAAATGTTTAATCTTTAGTCAAGTATTGACCTTACCATTTATATTGTGTTTCTGGCTGATTGGACTAGTTCCATAGTGCCACAAAAAAAAGGAAAATTCTATTTTTCATCGAGAGCTTGGTCAAGAATAAACACAGACATTAAAGTGTCAGTAATAAAATATCGGGTTAAAAAAGTGATGAATATCATAAAAGTTAAGAGATGAAAACGAAGAAGTTAGAAGACATTGTACAATTATTTTCTGCAAAAATCTTAAGAAAAGAACTAGAGAAAACATCAACATTAATAAGAGGAATACAATCGGAAAAAAGGGAATAGGTAGGTATTACAAAAGAAAAGGTAGGTATGCATTTCTCTATTATGTAGGTAAGTAAATTATGTCGTGAATATTCTTAGATATAATCTTACATAGCATTTTTGTTTTTTTATATCGTGTTTTATGTGAACTTATTCTAATTTAAGCTATAATAATAATAATAATAATAAAAGTGCTTTATTGAATTAGTACAATTCAACAGGCCATTGACCGGGGTCCTTCAGCCTTGCTATTATAAATTTTTTAAATTAAAAATTAAATTCGTCGCTCTTAAATTGCTGTTCCAAGACAAATAACTCATACAGGGGGCGTAGCTCAGATGGTAGAGCGCTCGCTTAGCATGCGAGAGGTACCGGGATCGATGCCCGGCGCCTCCAGTTTTTTTTTTGTATCTTGTAAGACTAAATTCACTATTTAGGCGTCATCCTCAGACGGAAATAGATTTCCATGTTCACAGGATCTTTACAACTTCGCCCCTTAAATTAACACCCTATGTTCAACTCGTGCTATCACGCAATATTTCAATAAAATTCAGTGGGGTTGAAATCCACTGGTTCAAAACTGCATTATGCATTCATACCTACATTCATACCTATATTTGAGTCCCCCAAACTATTCTAGAATGAAAAACTTTAAAATACCATTTGGTTTGTGTTATTTTTGGTGGGGTTGACAAAGTATTTTTGCATATTTAAACTTTTCGCCGCCGTAAAAATGCATTAACTATTATTTCGTGTTTATATAGGACACGCTGAAGTATATACACCTTGTTAGAATAAAAGTTACCTTCGGTCGGTCATAGCGGCAAAATCCGTTTTTCAAAATATTCCGGAAATGACCTGAAATCGAACACACCGCGGTCAAAAATGCATAATGCAAGTATTTTTTCAATATTTGGTTCACGAGATCACAAGAACACATATTTTGGTACTTAATTCAAAAAATACCTTTGGTCAAACCGCATGAAATTTCAAATTGAATGTGCTAGAAAACGCCGCTGCACCGAACAAAAATGCATGTGAAAAACTGTTTCCCCCCCTCTCCAGGAGGACCTGCAGCGTTTTGATAGTGCTAAATCATTAAATAGCGACCGTTCGCTTTCCGACAAAAATTGCAAGTGAAAATACAGAATCGCCTCGATGACCAACGACGCAAAGAACGATGTAAAAGTTATTACATATACATAAGACATTGAATATAAACTTGTATGAGGACTTCGAACCGCGGCAAGTTAATAGCAACTCTTCCTATATGGTTACATAGTTATCCTTAGTAAGTAGAAATATGAAGGTATAGTTGTCTCCATTTGTGTAAGGAACATAAAAATTCCAATAAAAACCAGCCATTCAAATATCAAAGACAGCGCTATATTACCTGCTGACAAGGTATTTCAAATTTTTGCATATTAGGTAGAGTGAACAAAATAATACTAGAGATTTAAAAATCGTATTTTCGGTAGAAACTTAACGAATCTATTATGTTTATTATTTTATATAGTCTAGAAAAATTCAGCATGTCCCGGTCTCCCTATATATTAGCTCGGTCGGCAGCTTTGAGTTTTTTCTGTGGTGTATAAATATAGAGTGAACTATATAGTTTTAACACCGGACTGAGGATCCTCACAGGTAGCTATAGTTGTACAAAAATATTATTATGAATCCTGCTCCGTTATTATGAACGCTATTTGTGATCATTTTTTTTCCATCTTTGCCCATCTTATTCTTGATGTAGCTTGGCGAAACTAATAAGGGATTACTGCCGAACCATGTTATACAGTTTACAAACATTTGCTTAAGGTGGCCATTCTCTAAAAAGAAACATCCGATAGGGAAATATTTATTATTTTTGTTCATAACTTTTTTTTCTTAGTACGTATGTTTAAAAAAACTATAAGAGTACCTAAGTAGAACCATAACAAGACTATTTCTATGAATTTTCACTCAATAATTCCAGTGGTTTGCAAAATAGCTAGATTTAAATTTAAAAATTATGTTAATCTTCCTATTTCGTAGTTTTAAAGGGCCACCTTAAGGTGGCTATTCCCTAGAAAGAGACATCAAATTTTCACTCAATAATTTCAGTGGTTTGCAAAATAGCTAGATTTAAAACTATTGCAAAATAGGAAGATTAACATAATTCTTAAATTTAAATCTAGCTATTGTGCAAACCACTGAAATTATTGAGTGGAAATTCATAGTAATAGTCTTGTTACGTTTCTACTTAGGTACTCTTATACCTAGTTTTATAAAATATATGTACTTTGAGAAAAAAGTTATAGCCAAAAATAATAAATATTTCCCCATCGAATATCTCTTTCTAGGGAATGTCGATTAAAAGTAGATGCATGCGTTGTGATAGATAGCCAAGCGGCTAAAATGCTGAAAAGCTGCTAACAATATACCTATTGTACAATTTAATTTTTAAATTATATTAAGTTATGGCCAAAACGCTACGCTAAGGCCAAATGTGATATTTAAAAAATAATAATTTTAGAGTAATTATACGAATATACAAGTATGTTAGGAAATTAAACTAAAATTGTAATTTATATGATACAGTATTAATTATTATAAGTGAAAAGTGTATGTACATAAGTACAAAATTACTTACCATTAATAAAAAATTATTTTGGCATTGGCATATATATAGTTTTCTAACAATTACAATTCACAAAACCTCAGATTTTAAATGTTGAAAAACAGAATACTGTCAAGTACTCATAGAATGTAATCCATATGTGGTAAATCGTAATGTATTTATTGATATAATAATAAAATGATTAGAGAACACTGTATTATCAAGTTCAATACCTTACAACATAAATATTGCCATCTATCTGAGGGTAGAGGAACTACATAGCGTACTACTTAATGTTCCCAAGTTTCAAATCGATTTCTACACTAACACAGTGGTGGACTGGGGCAACAGCATGAATATTTTAAATATTTTAAATGATTTTACGCGCTTTGAAATGCACCTTATGTAATTTAATTCAGTCATATGTTAGATCCTTAACTACGTGTTAGGTTAATGGTAAATCGATGATGTTCTGGCGACAGGGTTTTAAAAATAATTTCAAATTAGTTCGTATTAAGCTAAATTAATCGTTAACTATATAGGGTAGACAATACGACTGATGGCTGAGTGAAATATAAACTATCGTGGTTGAAGAGATGTGTAAAAGCATATATTTTTAAACTATCTATATTTAATCAATTTGTAGAACTAGGTAATTCATGTAATTTTTTTTTGAATCTTCGGTATTATCGAATTTGTTTAATAATACTAAAGCCAAAAACTGTATTTTTCGGAATTTTTCTTTACCTGACTGTTTGTCTATCTGAATGTTGCCCCACCATAACTCGAAAACGATGTAACCTATTTAAATAAAATTTCGTACACGTATAGACCATATTTTAACTTAGAGAGCAGCTACTTTATATTAGAGGTAGCAGAAATGTAGCTATAAGAAAATAACTCGAAAACCACGCCCTCTAGCGAAAAAGTATTTATAGATAATATTAAAAGCAGTGAAATTTCGAACAAATAAGTTCATATTTTCTTTCTAGGATCAATACTTTACCAGATACAGAGGGTGGAAAAATCACATACCGAAGGGAAGTATTTTATCCGAGAAAAAATCTCCCTCCGAGATATTTTCGGATTTTCATGTTTCAGATCATGTAGATTACGAAAATATCGGATTTTCAATTTCGTCAGTCTGTGTGTCTGTTTGTCTGTCTGTCTATCTGTCTGTCTGTTGGATCAAAATTCTTGGGGATTTTCCAAGGCTGCCGCGGAAGTTGATACCAGTTTGATGTGGTAAAGTATTCCCCAAATTTTGAAACGATGAGGAACCATTCAAAATCATGATTATTTTGATGTATTTTTAAGCAAAAATAAGTAATTGAAGTGTCCAAGGAAAGACCCTAATAGGTCGTTGGAATTAATAAAAAAAAGGTGATTTTCAAGAAGTTTCATCTCCAACAGATTTTATTGCATATAATGCATCTTTTAGGTATAAAAACTTGAAAAATCATAGTCCGTATGCATAGAATGACGGGGAAAGTACATAAAAATGCATAATTATACAAAAAAGTGAATTTTTTGGTGTTTTTGTGCATTTTTTAAGAGTTTTTCAAAGATATTCATTTAAGATTCATAAAAATTTGAGAAAAATGGTTTGTTTTAGTATTATACAAGCCTTAAGTAACATATTGGGTCATTTAAAACCCTTTATGGGCCGATTGTAGCCATTAAACGCATCTAAAAGTGCATATTAGCATCCCTTAAAAAGAAAATTAATAATTGGTCTAAAATTAATAAAATATATGCACATTTTATACTCGGGGGTTCATTCAATTTTAAAAGTACATTATTTTCCTTTTTTTTTCCACATAAAATGTATACAAAGCAAATAAAAAAATGAATTTACGTCTTTTTTAACAAAATTTTCAATTTTTATTTATTTTTTTTGCATTTTCCCCTCCTCCCTTTTATTATTACTATTATTATTTGCAGAACTGTTTTAAATTTTTTCTTACAATAAATATTGAAAATTTAGTTAAAAAAAGATGTAGATTCATTTTTTATTTGTTTTGTATACATTTTATGTGAAAAAAAGGAAAAGAATCTACTTTTAAAATTGAATTTCGCGCCATTATCAGGCAGCCATTTTGAATTTTCCGATTTTCTCTTCAAATTCATAATTAGTGACCTCGAAAACCCCCGAGTATAAAATTTGGATGATATTTTAGAGAAATTATTAATTTTTATATAAACGAATGCCAATTATGCTCTTTTGGATGCGTTTAATGGCTACAATCGACCCATAAAGGGTCTTAAATGACCCAATATGTTACTTAAGGCTTGTAATAATACTAAAACAAATAATTTTTCTCAAATTTGTATGAATCTTAAATGAATATCTTTGAAAAACACTTGAAAAATGAACAAAAGCAGCAAAAAATGCACTTTCTTTTGCATGATTATGCATTTTTAGGTACTTTCCTCGTCATTCTGTGCGTATGGACTCTGATTTTTCAAGTTTTTATACCTAAAAGATGCATTCTATGCAATAGAATCTTTTGGAGATGAAACTTCTTGAAAATCACCTTTTTTTTATTAATTCCAACGGCCTATAAGGGCCGCAAAGTGTTATTCGCCAAGAACCATAAACATTTTGAATTAAAACCAGCGCTAATTAAAAAATTTAGAAAAACGTGATATAATAAAATGACGTAAAATCTGTGACAAATAGTTCTTTGGACCTGAAATAACCGCTCCAAACCGTTGTTAAGATAGAGTAGAAAAAATCGTATAATTATCCTCGATTCCGTTAAAAATTAGGGGTCCATAGAAGGGGTTAATAAAAAAATCGTTGGACTCAAAGTATAAGTTACTTGAAACCGATTTGTTACATATTTTGCGTCATTTGATTAATTACTTCCGCATCCTCGTAGTGGAGTGGAAGGATAATAGTAATCGTAAAAAAAATCAAAACGTTTTCTCTGGAACGGTTTAAGATATTGACTTGAAATTTTATACATGTATGTACTATAACGAGATCTGAAGGGTTGGGGGTAAATAGGGGTAAATAGGGGAAAATAAGTAAACTAAGTTGGTAATTGTACAAAAATTTAGGATTTGGTGCATATTTACTTGAAATTTGGTACATAAATTAGAGAAAACAAGTAGAGCAAGCCAATAAAGGTCTAGAAACATTTAGAAAACAACGCCTCAAATTTTTATGACGTCTGCCTCAAATATTATTAAAATTCTATGACTATTTATGTCCACATACTAGAGAACAAATATCAACAAGAGGTTTTCCTTTAATGGGATTAGGATGAAGAATCTGGATGTGGAAGTAGTGATTCCTTAGGCAGCGGTGTTTATGTGTTTAATGTAATCATCAAAGACATTCGGAAAACATTAATAGGCTGCTGTGATCAGGCTTTTTATTGACGTTATTATATATTCGATATCCCTCTGCAAGCAATATCATTAAATAACGAAATTAATTACTTTCAATCTTGGCAAATCTTTCTAAAAATATAAAAATAAATGAAATTGAATATGTAAATTGTATTGGCAATTCCTTTTGAGTCGGAACCACAATCTAATTAAAGAGGGCACAGTTATGGTACAATGAATTGTGGACAATTATCTCAATTTCCATTTTAGTTTTCTTCTTATGTCAATATATGCCACAAGAGATGCGTAATCGATAAAATACTGTGCCTTATGTAAGTTGCTGTAGCTTTAAGAGCTCGTAATACTTTTAAAATTCTTTTTATCGCTGCAAATGTAACAGCACCCCTATTTTATTTCGTATTTCTATAATGCAAGGCTCTTACACATCATAATAATTATCTTGATGCCATATTCCGTTTTCCTCTCTATTCAGACATTTCGAGAATATTTCATATCTTTTGAATTTAGAAACATTATTATGTTGCAGTCGACAAGTGAAATATCTATCTGTAAGCGGTTGCTAAGCGTAATAAAAGTAGCTTAAAATGAATATTTAAAAAAAACTTCGACCAATGATCTAGTCGAAACAATATGGAACCGACAAAATAGTTTGGTTTGTAAAAATTCATGTTACAGTTATCTAGGTTGAATGGAAGAACAGCGCTGCAATATTAATCATAGAAACTGAACTTCATATTTTGTTGTCATCACATTATTAAGCAACTTTGTTTATAAACAGATATATTTTGTTATTCTATGATGATTACATTAAAGTCGTCGATTATTATTATTTTTATTCAAGTAGGTCTAACTGTGTAATCTATATAAATACACAGGGTCCAATAAAAATAAATAGATTTACGGTTTTCAATATAAAAACCGGTTCCTAAGGAATCACTACTTCCACGTTCAGATTTTCCATCCAAGTCTCTTTAAAGGAAAACATCTTGACTGTATTTGCACTTTTGTATGTGGCAATAATTGGTCATAGAATTTTAATAATATTTGAGGCAGATGTCATAAAAAAAAATTGAGGCGTTTGTTTCTAGCATATAGGCCAAAAATGAAGTTTCTGGAGACTTATTAGCTTGCACTATTTACACCCCCTCCTCCAAACCCCTCAACGGAATCATCTCAATTAGATGTCATGACAATATATACGTGTGCCAAATTTCAAGTGAATATCTCAGTTTTATTTTATCAGCCCCTTTAATAATGGAGTGGACGTGCTGGGGAGGTTGAAAAATATTATAGAGAAATCTGAGGTCTTGGATTCTAGTATATACCCCAAATCTTAAGTTTCTGTACTTTTACCCAGCTGGCTTTACTCATTTTCCCCGATTTACTTCTACTTACTCCCCCGCCCCATCAACGGAATCGTCTAAAAATATAATCTAGTTCCAGATGTCATTATAATACATGCGTGTACTAAATTTCAAGTGAATATCTTAATTTAAGCCCCTTTAATAACGGAGTGGCGGTGGTGAAGGGGTTGAAAAAGGTTATAAAAAAATCTGACGCCTTGGCTTCTAACATATACACCAAATCCCAATTTCTGTACTCTTATCAGTTTGCTTTACTTGTTTTCTCCTATTTACCCCTATTTAACCCCCAGTCTTGCAACGGAATCATCTCAAAATATAATCTAGTTCCAGGTGTCGTTATATTATATACGTGTACCAAATTTCAAATGAATATCTCAATTTTACTTTATTAACTCCTTTAATAATGGAGTAGGTGTGGTGTGGGGGGGATGGCAAATATTATGAAAAAAATCTGAGACCTTGTCTTCTAGTGTATATATCAAATTTTCAAGCTTGCTTTGCTTATTTTCACCTATTTACCCCTATTTCCCCCAACCCTTCACTGGCTAAGTTAGAAAAACAATCGAGCTCTAGATCTCGTTATAATACATACGTGTATAAAATTTCAAGTTAATATCTTAAACCGTTCCAGAGAAAACGTGCGCAAAGAAAAGTTACAGACAGACCGACAGGCAGAAAAAAAATTTTTTTGGCTCGAATTTAAAATCTCTACGTTTTATGAAATTCTAAGCGTAATTCAACCATAAAAAGAAATTAACATTTTTTTTATGATTACTATACCTACTTCCTATCCACTACGAGGAAGTAATGGATGTGGAAGTAATACTAACTTTAAAAAGCTGTAGTATATTGCTCCATCACATTTTGACTATGCATTTCTGTGGTCTGTGAGGTCCGGGAGCTGCAGTAGTATTTTAGCAATGCAATTGGCAAGTGCATTATAAGATAACCGATGAATCCTAAGAAAGTTTGAGAAAAGTTTATATAAACTATGTTTTAGTATCAGTCCAAGCTCCCATAACACAAATTTGTACGTCATAAAACACCAAAAATTATACGTATGAAAATGATTTTTAAGCTCGTTAGACTACGTCTCATTTGTTATTTTCTATGAGTTGTGAATGTTTGAAATCGACGGAAATAAAATACTTTTACAGTTGAAAGCACCAAAGAATCCCGCGCAAATCTTATGGAAACTGGTTCCCGATCAAATTGGCTCAAAAGTTAGTATGGTATACTTTAGGTCATTCTGATCAAAAGTCTCCATTGTCACAATGCCCGGAAATCGATAGGCTAGAAGTTATCGAGCCTGTAATAATGTTACAGTTTATTAAATAATTTACTGATTACACAATTCTTTTAATTAACTTTTTCAATGATGTAGTTTCTTCCGGGTTTTGCCGCGGTCGTCGAACTTGACTTGACGTTTCGCTGATCATGCTGTCAGCTTCTTCAGAAGGATTCCAAAGACTGAAGTTGTTGAGTTCTGCTCCTCGTTATATACCTAGGCGCTGCTACGCTTGGTTGCACATTCGTCATGCTCCGTTGATCGTGACCGATTACATTACTGGTACTTGGCAAAGCTAGTCTCCATGTATTGCTTAGTCGATACCCATCTTCTCTGTTGAAGTTGTTCTTATTTTTCATAATTTCCAGTGATTCCCTAATAATTCTTGGGTAATAACGTGCACTTCTGTCCAATATTCTAACGTTCTCGTATTCGATCTTATGGTTCTCATTATGATGAACATGTTCTGCTACAGCCGACTTATCTGTGTATCCGAGCCTAGTATATCTCTGATGTTCCTTGATTCTGCACTGGATACTGCGCCCTGTTTGTCCGATGTAACTTTTTCCGCATATACAGTCCAACTGGTAAACACCTTTCGTCAACAGTTTAGGGATGGGGTCCTTGTTTGAGGGAAGCAACTGTTGTATTTTCTTCACTGTTCGAAAACGTACACCTATTTTCTTTTTTGATAAAATTCTTCTTAGCCTATCCGTGACTCCGGCGACGAATGGTAAGCACGCATATGTTGTAGGTTGTTCCTTTTCTTCAGTTATTGTTCTTATCTGTCTGTTAATAATTCGTTGCATATCTCTTTGCTTGTAACCATTCTTTTCTAGTGCTTGTTGGACGTTTTTAAGTTCCTCGGGTTTGTTCTTTTCGTCACATATTGTTGCAGCTCTGTGGAACAAAGTTCTTATCAGCGACCTCTTTTGTTGTGGATGGTGGTGTGATGTAGGATGCAGGTAACGATCAGTATGCGTTTTCTTCCTATAAACTCCATGGGCCAGTTTACCATTGTTTGAACGGTTCACCAATACATCTAAGAAAGGCAAACCTCCATCTTGTTCGGTCTCCATCGTAAACTTGATGTTTGGATGACGATTGTTTAAATGATCGAAGAAGATAGCTAACGAAGATTCTCCATGGGGCCATATAATGAAAGTGTCGTCTACGTAGCGTAGCCAACATTTCGGTTTCTTCTCGCTTGTTTAAATGATCGAAGAAGATAGCTAAGGAATCACTGGAAATTATGAAAAATAAGAACAACTTCAACAGAGAAGATGGGTATCGACTAAGCAATACATGGAGACTAGCTTTGCCAAGTACCAGTAATGTAATCGGTCACGATCAACGGAGCATGACGAATGTGCAACCAAGCGTAGCAGCGCCTAGGTATATAACGAGGAGCAGAACTCAACAACTTCAGTCTTTGGAATCCTTCTGAAGAAGCTGACAGCATGATCAGCGAAACGTCAAGTCAAGTTCGACGACCGCGGCAAAACCCGGAAGAAACTACATCATTGGACAACGGCCGTGAAAACCTGCATTGAAATTTTTCAATGTTTATATTTACACTTCGGATTTAACCTCACTTATCGCTACCAACTTCACTTTCTTCAACTTCATCCTAAAACGGCCTCTAGATCCATCTAGATATTTCCAATTCCAGAACAATGTAACTCTAGAGTCATCTACATGGCTTCCAGAAGATATGACGTGTATTACTGGTTGCCTGACCATTGGTACTTAATTTCAGCTATTAGTAGTCATGGGCGTATCACTCGCCAGGCCTTAGGGGGTGGTAACGCGTAATAATAAGTAGAAATCGTGCTAAAAAAATGCTATTTTTTCCTTTTATTGTAGGACGAAATTCGACTAGAATCAAGTTTTATGAATAATTACAACAGGATTTTGTTTATTTTGGTTTGTTAATAATGAATATAATAAATAATTAGAATAAATTGTATGTAATTTTCGAAATGGGAGTGATTTTGGCATACAAAGCCCAGCAGGCAAACTGCTTAAGACGGCAAAATTTATTTGTTCAGATAGCATAGGCTTTAGGGCCTTGAAACGGGTACTAGGGAGTTTACCAGGTCGCCAATTTCAAATATGAGGTCAGAGAAATGAAAATCCAATATGGCGACCGGAAAATCACGTTACCTTGTGTTAGAAAAATCGGAAACTGTAAATTATCAAAAATCTAAATTGAAAATCGGTAACTGGGGGGTTCTTGAGGTCGTTGAATTCAAATCTGAAGTCAGAAAGGTGACAATCCAATATAGTGACCGCAAAATCGTGATATCTTGGGATAGGAAAATCGAAAACTAAAAACTATTATAAATCTGAATTAAAAGCGGGTGCTTGAGGGTTTTTGAGGTCGCTGCGTTTAAATCTGAGGTCAGAACAATGAAAATCCAATATGGCGACCACAATAAATTACGGTATCTTTGGTTAAGAAAATATAAAAGTAAAAATTATTATAAATGAATTATGAATTAAAAATGATAACAAGATTTATGATAATTTACATTTTTTGATTTTCTTATCCCAAGGTAACGTGATTTTCCAGTCGCCATCTTGGATTTTAATTTTTCGGACCTCATACTTGAATTTAGCATCTGGTAAACCCCCGAGTACCTGCTTTCACGCCCTTAAACGCTGTCAAACTAAGCAAATCAATTATTCCGTCTTAAGCAGTTTGCCTACTGGGTTCTGTCTTCCAAAATGACTCCCATTTCGAAAGTTACATACAATTAATCCTAATTATTTATTATATTCATTATTAACAAACAAAAGTAAATAGAATCCTGTTGGAATTATTAATAAAACTAGATTCTAGTCGAACTTCGTCCTATAATAAAAGGAAAAAAATAGAATTTTTTTAGCACGATTTCTACTTATTATAGGCTTGATAACTTCTAGCCTATCCAGTTCTGGGCATTGTGACTAAGGAGACTTTTGATCAGAACGACATAAAGTATACCATACTGAATTTTTAGCCAATTTGACCAGGAACCAATTTCCATAAGATTTGTGCGACCCTAGTAGCACAAAATATTGGACCAATATTGAACCAATATTCATATATTGGTCATATATGGATTATATATTTGTACAATATTTGTGCTACTAAGGGAGGTTCTTTATACTATTTATTGAAAAGAAATTACAGTTTTTGAAAAAACGTGTCTGCCTGGCTAATTTTACTAATTGACACTTGACAGACTTTTTTTAATACATTAATTTTACCAGGACAAATGCATGCCTTAACGTCTTTTCGCAAAGGTTGATTTATCCCAAATACAGCCAAATTATATGATTAAAGATAATCAGAGAAAGTTGATACTACTTCTATTTGTTAAATTGGTAAATAATGTTTTTTCTACGTTTTGCTCCGATTTTGGTTGAATGGGATTGCTGGGCAAAACTAAATTATTCTCCATCCTTAAGAGGGTAAAACTACCTCCTCCTATCCCTCCATTTAAGGGGTGACAATATTTTATTTTTGCCTAAGAAAGCAAATCCAAATTTCAAGCTTAAAATAAATAAATATTTTTAACCAATTTATCAAATAAGGGTGGTTCTACCCCTTAAGGGTTGAGAATAATTTACCTTTGCCCGGCAATGCCCATTCAACCAAGTTTGAAGCAAAAAGTAGATTTTTTTGCCCAATTTACCAAATAGGGGTGGTTTTAGCCCTCTCCGATTATCCATAATCATATAAGTTGGCTCTATTTGGTGGTATAAATCAACCACCTTTACAAATTAATACTGAAAAGGGGGGATTTTATAGGATCCTTTTTTTATTTTTATTGAAATGATCACGAAAAATCCTCTAAAAGTGGTGTTCTTGGCGTCTTTAGGGGTGTTCCCCAACTTTTAGGACTACGAGACCCCGATTTTCGTAATCAGTGACCCAAAAGCGTATAGTGAAAGTAGTTTCAAATCGGTGTTCTTTCGTGCGCTCTTTCGCGTATTTTGCATGGAGTACTTGATATGAACCCTTTGCAGCGTCCTTATACCTTATCAAAGAATAGGAATTTTAAAAAGGAGTAGAGAAAATTGTTTGCAATAAAATGATCTACAAAAAACATCTGATGTGCTTTTTCAATAAAATCAATAGAAAAAAGTTATAACCCTTGAAAAATGATATTTTTCTTCTATAAAAAGAATCTTGTGCTTTAGCATTTGAAAAAGCTACATTAATAATTTCAGTTTAAATACAGTAAATTAACCCATTAGTTAATTTGTTTGAGGGGAGAGGTAGGCAACCACTCGTACTTCAAAGGGGCATAGCAGGTCGCATATCTGAAATTCTCAACAAGGAAAGAAAGCGCGTTTTCTTTTATGTATTATTTTTGAGTCAGAGGTGTTACTCACATGTTCTTGTTGTTGGGATATTACACAATGGTGTAATTCAGTCTTTAAATTACAAGCCCTTTTTTTGGCGCATTTTGATTGGCTAGAGAAAGTGTTCTCTAGATGTTCAAGTTGGCAACGCGGAGAACTGTCAAGCGGATTTCCGTCGGTCTTTGAGACAGCCACGAGTCGACAGCGACGAGAGAGCTGAAGGCGGCGGTCCCGGTTTTGTAGTGAAGAATTTGGGTTTTACATCGCTGACACTGAAAAGGGATTTGATTTGATGTACCCAGTCTTTCTTTACCGTCCTGCCAGAAGCATTTTGTAAATTCCAGGAAGGAATTCTGTTGCTTGTCGTAAACCGATCGCCACGTATCTCGTAAGGTTATGCAATACTCTCTATATGAGGTGAGCTTTCATTTTACTTAGTTTGGTGTTTTGTTTAGTTCTTATTTATTGTAATTATTACAGAGTGTTTTGGAGAGGCTTATGTTTGGTATAAGCATATGTTTGGAGGGACTGGCCCTTTGAAAATAAGTTATGTTTGGAGAGGTTTATGTTCAGAATGAATGGTGCTGCCATTTTGGTTATGTAAAGGGGCCCAGCATTTAGAGCAGTAATAGGAGGAAGTCTATTACTCAGATGTTTGGTTTATGTGGGTTCTGCTGACATTTTGAGAAGTTTTGGTTGGAAAGTTGTCCACAGCAGTCTCCAAGAGATTTAGGCAGGAATTTAGGAGTGACGCAGAGTCGTAGTCGTAAGCAACGTCGAGAACATCTTAGGAAGTGGTGACAGGTCACGCTGCAGTTGTCAGAGGAAACGCCAAGGCTCCAATCAGGTTTTATTGTTACATTTTAGTTACATAATTTTATAGAAATTGTTATAGTTTCATTCAGTGATTTTTTGTTGAAATATTAGAGTAAATTGCATAACGATATGGCAACTACATACCTGGCATGATGAAATATCTTAAGATTTTTTACTGTAAGTAGCGCATGGTACCACGTGATACTAATTTACCTACTACTATGTCACACATGGAGTATTTTTAATAGAATACACTTGAAGCCGTAGTTGCATTTCTATAAAAAGGGGTCAAATCACTGAAATAACTTTAGAAGGGGTCATTCACATATTTTGCATTTATTTTGCATATACAGATTTAGTTTAGGGGATAATTGTGAAACTACTTGTTCTTATTGTTGTATATCTCACGTGTGTGTAATAAATGTCTAATGTCTACATGTTCTTATTATTTGCACTGGTACTCCTGATATTTGTTTAAATTTTGAGATTTCATAGAGTAAAGTAAGAGTTTTGAGACCATAGAGATATTTTGAGAATTCCATCGCATGGTTGCTAGTAACTTAATTTTGTTCCGTGCTGGCAAAATTATTTAAATTACATTACGTAACATACAGCCGGTGGCGCCCTTTTGAGTGTCCACACACAATCCTAACCCATGGCCCTATGCTCTCCACCAAAAATCGGCTGCCATTCGCATCGATGTGACACGTTTTGATATTTAGGTATCAAAATATGTTACAGTGCTACCTAAAATGCAAGATCAATGTAACATTTCAATGGACTAATAGTTGGTGTGGTGATGCAAGTGTGTGATTACCATTCCTGTTATTGTCATTGCATATTGTGTATTTTATTTTGTATTGTGGACTAAAGAAAAGGTAAGTTTTAGAATAATGGGCTTGTTCCATGATATTCTTTTTATATGGTTTTATACTTTTTCATATAGTACTCTATATTATTTTTATGCACTTAAAATTTCGTATTATTAACTTTTTCCGTTTTCGAGATATAAGGAGTTGAAATTAGTAATAGTTGCAAAAACCGAGCGCTCATTTGTGACGTCACTATACGCAAGTGACGTAAGAAAAGTGGCTTTCTGGGACATTTTAAATTTAACATGAAAAGTCGAAAAACATGGAATTTTCAAACGCTGGTAACTAAATAAATACGTTGAGTGGAAATTCATTCTATGTCTCTACGGAAAGGGGAAGGTCGGCGATAAATCCTAATCGTAAATTTCAGGGTCAAAATCGAAAATTCGTCCCGACACGAGAGAGAGAAAATTGTAATTTTTTTAAATTTCACCAAATTGTACTCCCCTACTGTCAACAAGTTAGCAAAACAAACAATACTTCGAAAACACTTATAATTATGACAACTAAGGAGCATCATGTCTATTGAGATCGCGGGATCTATGTGTATAGTGACGTACTGCCTGGCCACGCCCCATTTTCGCGAGGTGGAGATTTGTAATATTTTTTAAGATATTAAACGTGCGAATAAGATTCTGATTTTTTGCAGATTCATTATTTTATACTTGCACTTTCGATTTATGAAATAAAAAAAATGCCGAACAAGCCCATTGAGGACTGGTGAGATAGTTAATTAATTTTCGCCATCTGAGGGCTTGGTACTTGGTGCTTTATTTTTTCAAGCACTGAACTTGGTAATTGAAGTACTTTGGTAAATAAAGTACTTGGTACTTCGTGCTTTAAAGCACTATAGCTAAGTGCTTGGTACTTGGTACTTAAAGCACTTTGTCAGAGTACTTTACCCAGCTCTGGTTGCACTAAACCAACATTCAGTCCACATTTCTCGGTAACGTTACAGCTGCTTTAATAAGAAATTATTGAGTAGTTATTATTTATAAGCAAAAAATAGTTTACGTACATTACTTTTACGATTCGGGATTTTACAGTTCTTTTTGGTTCCAATTTAGTTCCACAATATTAATTGTATTAGTATACAGCAGAACCACATCAACTTGAACAACAAGTTTATTTCTTAATAAAATAATAAAACAATCTTAAATGCACGAATATTGTTCGTTAGTTTGAAAGTAGCTAGCTGTAGGCAAATGTTTATATAATTGATAGTAGGTAGTTCATAAGATAATGCTTTGTTCAATTTTTAACAGAAACTTCTTTTATTTTCAAGACAAAAGAATTATTGATTATGCTGCCTACTTTCAACCTACGTTTAAAAAACTAGGTCTTTACTGACCTATGACAATGAAAATATGGAGTAATGTATATTGGTCTTTTAGAGGGAATGAGCTTGTAAATCATTTAAACACCTGTTCATGTTGACCCCAAAAACGATCAATTCCATGCTTATTAAAATATAAAGGGAAACATATTTCTTTGTACTTTCATCCCTTAAGAACTGGGAATTAGCAAACACGTAACCAGAACCATAGCTATAGCAGCTTCGATTTGATCCCCAAGAAACTATTTATATAAGAATACTTAAACCACTCGTCTGCTATAAGTAAGTGCCAGCTCTATTATAGAGGTAGATATAAATGATCCAAATCCGAATTACAATGTAGAAGAAAACTAACCGCACCATTTGATAGAGGAAACTATAAATTATATTGTTTTATAACGGGAGACGATATGATTAACAGTTTAGCTTGGGCAAACGCGAGTAAATTGGCAGAAAATTACCTTTGCCAGAACTACAATGAACGAAAAATATCAGTACACCAATCGACATGTCTATTCGTACCCTTTTCAAATTTGTCACAGCAGAGCAAAAATTCTGCGGCATAAACTCAACATATGGTTAAGAAGGGAATGTTTAAGTGACATGAATAGACATGGAACCCTAACGTTGAAATGAAACTTACAATTCAATAGTGGTGTGTGTGAGTTGGAAAAAACGCGAAAATGGTAAATATTTTGAGCCGGAATGAAATTACCTCTTCCCCCCGTTTTCGAGGATGCTGAACACGATGGGGGTGTCAGAATTTCTCTTTGGGGTTGCACAACCCCTCAAACAGGCCAAGAACCACCCCCTAGAGGGGTTAAACGCGATTTAATAGGTTTCCCTTCAGAAAATAGTACTTTCCTCCCGTTTTCAAGGATGCTGAGCACGGTGGTGGTGTTCGTAATTGCGTCCGACCCCTACCAACCCCTCCACCGGCCAATACTCGCCAACGAAAGGGGTGATTTTTTTTCTCGGATTATCAGCGGCAAATATATTCCCCCCGTTTTCAAGGATGCTGAGGACGGTAGTGGTGTTCCCCATCGCATCCGACCCCTACCAACCCCTCCACCGGCCAATACTCGCCCCCGAAAGGGGTGATTTTTTTTTCTGATTATTAGCAGCAAATATATATTTAGGTATCAATTATTGTAATTTAAGAAAAGACACTAGCAATTTGATTTCATCCATCGTAATAAATATTCACAATTATTTATATGTAAAAATAAAAGTATGTAACAATTATTCAACAAGCATACTGGCGATATTTGATGATATTTTTTCAGATGAACGGGAAACAAAGGATATTACAACCAAGAAAAGAAATAAGATTATTCTTCCCGTAAACAGCAACCTCGAAAACGGGGAGGGGAGGAAAATATATATTCCGAAAAAAAAAAAATGTACTCCTTTCGGGGGCAAGTATTGGCCGGTGGAGGAGTTGGTACGGGTCGGAGTCGATTACGAACACCACCACCGTGCTCAGCATCCTTGAAAACGGGGGGAATATATATTTGCCGCTGATAATCCGAAAAAAAATTCCCCCCTTTCGGGGGCGAGTATTGGCCGGTGGAGGGGTTGGTAGGGGTCGGACGCGATGGGGAACACCACCACCGCGCTCAGCATCCTTGAAAACGGGGGGGAATATATATTTGCCGCTGATAATCCGAGAAAAAAAAATCACCCCTTTCGGGGGCGAGTATTGGCCGGTGGAGGGGTTGGTAGGGGTCGGACGCGATGGGGAACACCACCACCGTACTCAGCATCCTGGAAAACGGGAGGGAATATATATTTGCCGCTGATAATCCGAGAAAAAAAAATTCACCCCTTTCGGGGGCGAGTATTGGCCGGTGGAGGGGTCGGTAGGGATTGGACGCAATTACGAACACCACCACCGTGCTCAGCATCCTTGAAAACGGGAGGAAAGTACTATTTTCTGAAGGGAAACCTATTAAATCGCGTTTAACCCCTCTAGGGGGTGGTTTTTGGCCTGTTTGAGGGGTTGTGCAACCACAAAGAGAAATTCTGATACCGCCATCGTGTTCAGCATCCTCGAAAACGGGGGGGAAGGTAATTTCATTCCGGCTCAAAATATTTACCATCCGTCCGACTCACACACGCCACTACAAGATATGGCGCAGAGTTCTTGGCAACAATTTTTACTTTTTTAAGTTCAATTTTAACTACCTGTAAGGGATAAATTCTATCTAAGTAAAATTATTTTTGCAACTGAATCAAGATGATGATAACGATTGTGGATGGAAAAAGAAAGTTAAATCGTGTTCCATATCAAAGCAACGTTAGTTAACTTCCTCCTACCTTACATGATCCGGCGACAATGACATTGTACTTTGTATTAAACAAATTGATTAAGATATAATTCACAATTATTTTATAATTATTTCGGTAAAAATAGGTAATGATAATTAACCAAGAAAATTATGAAGAAGGTATAATGTTTTTGACTTCTGCACACATCCAAAACAAAACAAAATCGGTGAAGGTATTTACACAGAACTTCCCTAACCATTTGTATATCATCACATATTTATATTATGTTTTATATATGTCTCTTGTTTTGAAGAAAGTAATTGACAGTGTTTTTATTAACTTTGTGTAATTATTTTACATTAATTAACTAAGGTTTTATGACTTGTTCTATCCATTGTTTAAATTGCAAACGAATTAATAAATTGTTATTATTATTATTATTATTATTTATTATTATTTCTTATAGTACATACGTGTAATAAATTTCAAGTGAATATCTGGATTTCATTTTACCAACCCCTTCAATAATGGAGTGGGGGGATGAAAAGTATTATAAAAAATTTCGATGTACATACATCAAATGTAAATGCTTGATGTGCATACATCAAATTTCAAGTTTCTGTACTCTTACCAGCTTGCTTTGGATATTTCCCCCTATTTACTTCTATTTACCCCCAACCCTTCACCGGATGTCTTCAAAAAAGAATCCAGTTCCAGATCTCGTTATAATATATACATGTACAAAATTTCAAGTCAATATCTTAAACCGTTCCGGAGAAAACGTGCCACTACGTGGATGTGGTAATTAACGGTTTAAATTGGCTTTCATTTGGTATTTGGCTATCTTACAAATACTTTGAAATTATTTCATTTAAATTGCAGCGTAATGTTCTTATTTTATTGCAGTTAAACTAACAATTCACTCTATTTGTTTTACACATTTAACATGTTTGGATAATAATAATAAATATGTTAACTTTTTAAAAATTGTAAAAAAATTGATATTGCTTCGGATCCAAAGACGTCAATGAATGTTTGTGATGCTGCAGATTTATTATATTTAAATAAAAAGTTACCAATATAAAATCGTGTATTGAAATAAAAAATGTAACATAAATTATTAACTTAAACAACATGAGTTTTACATAAAATGGGTAGGTATATTATTAAAACTTATTTCGGGAGAATGTCATATTCATCTAAATCGGAAAATTCAAGGTCTTCATCAGGTGAACCAGTATTTACTACAAATTTCAATTCCATCTTATCCACTATGTTATCAAATTTGTATATATTTTCTTCTTCCTTTATTGTGTGTTCTCTTCATTTCGCCTAATTTTTTCATGAAGACTAAGTTTAATTAATTTTATATAATAATACAAAAATATTCTAAAAAAATGTCACTTTTTTATTAATAAGAACGTATTTCCCGGACCTGGCAAGAAATCTGTTTTAATTGATTAATTTCTCTCCCTTCTGGAAGAGTGATGCAACAAGTGGAAAGTCAAAGTTAATGCGGAGAAGAGCAAATCCATACTCTTCAAGAGAGTGAGGAAGCAAACTCTCACAGAACACGTCTCCACGAATGGCGACAACATCCAATGGCACGATACCGTCAAGTACCTTGGACGTGGAAACAGAATACGTAAGCGATTATACAGAAGGCGAGGACGAGAAGGACTCTACTCTATCCTATGATAGCTAGACAAAGCCAACTCAACCTGAGGAACAAGCTTACGCTCATCAGGACCCTCATTGTACCCATTCTGACCTACGCCTTCGTTGTCTGGGGATACCAAGCAGTCACCTACTTGAAGAGGATACAAGCCGTGGAAAACGTCGCACTCAGGTGCGCCGTGGATGCACCATGGTTTGTCAGAAACGCCGACATCTTCAGAGACCTGGAATACACCCCGGTAACTGAAGTCATCCAGGACAGAGCGAAGAAACTATACGCCCGTGCAGCAGAGCATGGGAATCCGATGGTCAGGCAGGCGACTGACTACGACCTCAACGACGCTCCTAGGCACAATAGGCCGAAGCTTCAGATCCTGGATAATGGGTAAGTATAACTAACCTTCCTTTCAGCCCGATCTTCAAGCCACGCCGCAAGGAGACAATGACCAAAACACCCAAATCACCTGATCCCGGGGGTACCCAGCAAACAACCAGCTAGGTACCCTTACCCTAGCCTGTGCCGGCCTCCGACGCTAAAACAAGCGTCCTTGGCCGAGCACAATCCTTGAGCTACATAGCACAAAACTTCCTTCCGACAAAATCGGAGCACATGATGCCAATTGGCACCCTGGGCTCCGACTAGTCACACACCCCCAAAATCCTTCCAAACTCCGAAAGGGTGCGGCAACAGCCGTTCTCTTTCACGATGCTCCCGGGAGCCCACATGCCAGCGAAGAAAGAAACTCAAGACAGAAGAACGCCAGAAGAAACGACCCAGTTGGCAGGGTCCAACAACCAGGACCAGGGGAGGTCTACTGACTTCGCCTACACCGCCTGCATTTGCAGGCGGGGTAGTCGTAGAAAGCAGGCCCACCCTTTACGAGGCCGGTCCAGGTCTACAGCGATGATTGGGGCAAAGAGCTCAAAGCTCAACCCCTAATGGTCCGAGACCGTCATCAAAGTCAAGAATATTGGCGCGTGATTAATTTCTCCCTGCGTAAACTTGGCTTGCAAATTTACTAATCAGAGACAAGGACATACGTTCCCTATCTTCACAAGCATTGCATTTTACACTGAGATAAACTATAATGGAGGGAGCTTACTGTGAACACATTATCGGTTCTTGCTGCAAACTGATGTACTACTTTTGATTACTGACTGTACGAGTAAGTATTCCTTTATTTCATTTAGTTGCTTAGGTACTCCCTTTATTCCATTAAATATTAATATTTATAGATGTATAATTATGATGATGTAGTTATTGTTTCCTCGTTATTTAATCATTGTAAACAACGACAACACGATATAATGCATATTTATATTCTTATAATTGAATGTAATGCAGAATAAACACTTTTGTAATGGTCTACATGGAAATAAATAATTATAATTATGTTTGCTTTGTGTACCTATGGGAAAAGCAAATAAATTTTAATCATTTTTAGAAGACCTCGTGGTTATTTCAATTTAGAGTTGTATTATCGGTATAGGTTTATACATGAAAAGCTATTTAGATAAATGCACTTCTACAAACGTCTGGAAATAATTAATTACACCGGCACAAAACAAAATGCTCTGTTACAGGATACTCACGTATGTACCTCCACCTATTTTTTACCGCTGAATCCGAATCTGAGGTCAGAATTGGCCTGTCGCCCCATGATTATTCGTGACCGTTAAAAAACGACGTGAAAACCAGCCAAAATAGAGTTTACATTGATTGATTGATTGATTGATTGATTTGCCAGCGCAAGGTGGGCATTGCTGCCGATTCCGGTGCAAGGAGATTTGTTCTACCACGCAGCCCGATCGCCCACTGATCATCCCACCGTGTGCCGTAACAAACCCCCGGTGCTTTTATATACCGCCGGACCAGCTGCATACGCTGGATTGGACATTGGACATGCTTGTTGTCTGAATGTCAGAAACGGAACGGTAAATAGACTTCTAATTTTATCAGAATGTCACGAAAAGAATTTGTCCGTTGAGATTTTTAATTTTCGACCTAACTCTAGCGGTTTCCGAGATATAAGCGAAAAACCGCAAAAATAAAACGCGCTTTTTGAAGGCGAAAAAAGTTCAAAAACGTGCAATATTACAACGTTCATATTTTTCGAAATACACCTTCGGAGGGACCCTACGGCGTCGCGACAAAAAGAAGAAGTGTTCTAGCTAATCCGCATCGTAAATTGCGCTGCGCAAATCGAAAATTCGGTGCCACAGGAGCGAACGTGGTCGAATTTAATCGATTAATAAGAAGTTAATCCTTTAGCAATTAGCATCCCCACATATACGGCGCCGTCGTCCCGCGTCGATTCATATCGGGCGCGTGCCGTGAAAAAGCCCGCCTAAAAAGCCTTTGTCTAGTTCAGATCGCGACGAGGAAGGGGCTCGCACCGATTGGATTTTATTATATATGGATGGATTATTAAAAATAGTAGGACAGATATTGTGACAACTGCAGATTGCTGGCATTAATACCACACGCTAATAAAATTATTCTACATGTTTTTCAATCCATGCCTTAGCATCTAACTTGGGAAATGCCTCCTGAGTAAGTAGGAGGTATGACCGAACTCCTATCCGACAACCACGGTCGTGCGATACAGCAAAGGGATGCCAATTAGAATCAGTTGGGGGCCACAAAACATTTATTAATGTGAATTTCTTCTTAAATTTTAACCATGATTGAAGCTGACATACTACAACACAAACAACTGCAACATTGTCTAAGAATAAATAAATGTTACGTGCCCTCCATACTAGACGAAAACATAGGAGTGATTTTCATGTGAATTGCAATTAAATTTGGTGCACCCTGTATATCAGCCTATCTTAAATTAGTAGGTAATATACGATTTAACCTTAAGTTAAAAAGGTATCACATTGGTCTAGAGTGTGGTAATTACGATTTTAGTATACTGGATAATTATAAATTCATGCAGTGACGTGATATACGTGCCAAATTATCGCACTCTCGTAAGTGTCAGTGGCGTCTTAACAACAAAAGAAGACTTGTTGAAGCAGCCTGTATAATCTTTGCATAAAATATTAAAATACCAATAGTTATAACAAAAAGTAGACGAATGAAAAATTTTGGGATATTAGTCCCAATCCAAAAGTTATCTCAAAGCAGAGTTTCAATGTCGTTGAATTATAGAGCTTTTAAACCATCAGCTTTTTTACACACTACATACCTATCTATGAATATTATTTACCACGAGCATCCAATATTTTCGTCTTATAGAAAAAATGCTGGAGTTTTAGACCCATATTCTATAAGTTGTCATGAGCTAGCTTGTTTCCCAACTGTAAAAGACATTAAATGGTCTCTTAATAATAAAAATTGACTAATACCTCAGACTAATACATTTTAAATGTTATTAATTTTTCTTATTATTAAAGAAAAAACATTATTTATAGCCAGGTTTCCATGGAATAAATAAGGGCAGAAGCTGGTATTAAATAATCATTGCGTAAAATTTTGAAGTATAAATTTTAAAAAGTATAAATAAGTCCTCAGTGTTGCGACATAAAATAAAACAAGCTATTAATTATACTCTTTGCTGATTTACTACACTTTTTAATATAATTGTTGCACATTCTATAGGATACTTTTCGCAGTTATTTTGCAAATAATTTGCAAAAAATATTAGTTTTAGATATCTTCTGTTTGTTTATAATTTTGTTTTATTTAAATATTTAATAACTCTTCTATTTATTGATCGATTTTGTATAAAAACAATAGGGTTCTTCCTCTAGCTAACACTAACTTGCTGTACACTTTTCAATACAATCGGACTTTTCGTCCTTAAGTTATCGTGCTTACAAGAAACGTGACGGACCAATAAACGGACGCATATTTGGAAAATTATTCAGAATTCGATACCAATACAATGATATGAAAACTTTTTCTCTGCGAGCGGTTTTAGAGATGTGCCCATCGAATGCAATATACTCTTCTTTTTGTATTTGCTAAGAGTAAAATAACCTCAAACTTGCAGTAATTTACTACCCTTTTATCAGTAAAACACAACACATACATAATGCCGTGCTAATGAAGAAGGTCGTAACTGACATTTTCACAAAAATTGAGGTATTGCCATTTGTCGCATCTACAACCACTCGGGTAACTTCTGGTATATATTTACGGTCGTATATTCATAAAGAACGATACAAATTCAATGTTAAGTTTGTCATAACTACAAAGTATACTGATTTTTATTAAGCGGAATTGTCCTATCTGATATTCCAAGCATAATTGTCGTATCTACCAGAGTCACCATAGAAGATACGACAATGTGAGATTGTTCCAATGTGACGATTCAGTATGTATTCTTGATAAAAGTGTATTCATATTTGAAATCTACGTGAATATTTCGTAAGAAGGCTTGAGAACATTTAATAATTCAAAGAGAAACCTAACTAAAAAAATTGTTCTGATATGATTGAAAATATGGATGGCATAGTAAATAATCTAAAAATACGAATATCTCAAAATCAACAAAATGTCAGTTACGACCTTCTTGCTTAGCAGGACAGCATACTGAATAGTTGACATTACAATCTACAAAACTCAGTGTTTGTCTTCTTACTCCATACATATGCTAATACCACACATCTCTATCATTTTATAAAAAATTTAAAATCTCTAGTATACTCCGCCATTTTTTCAATTCGTTTTTTGTTAAACAGATGACGCAATATTGTTTCCAAACACACAGATCTGCCATATTTGTATTTCTCGTGTTAGTTTTGGCACGTATACTGATGTGTTTGATCTTTTGTGTAGTATAGTACCAGAATAGAAGATAGAAGCGTTTAAAGCTTTGTCCACACTTGTTCACTTTACGTGCGTTAGATACATGCGCTTTGGCGCATGCATGTAGCGCACGTGACGCATGCACATGCATTCGTGCATGCGTCACGTGCGCTAAGTGCCTTAAGTGAGTCGAGAAGTGCCGTTTTCAATGCGGCATGCCGTAGCGCACGTTCTTCCATTATCAGTTTCGTTTTCTTTTTGGTATTTTCAGTTTGTTTTTTACTCAGAATGTCGTTTTAACAGACACTGTCCTTTATGGATCACATAATGCCTTATGACACATTACAGTTAAGAAATATATCAATGAGGTTAAAAGAAATTATGCTTGCATCGTTTTAGCCATGAAATATAACATAACTGTAAGGAATGTGAAAAACTAAAGTCAAAACCTACATTCATATTTTTCGAAGGAACACCAAAAAGTTACAGGAAAGAAGAGCGGTGCAGAAGCAGAGAACAAGTATGACTAATTGGTTTGCGTATAAGTCCACGCTGAAGACTGTATCAATCGCCTGAATGTTTTATTTATACGTCTTTTTCTCACTTTTTCACCACTAAAATTGCAGCGCTTATACCCGCTAACATAACAGCATTAGCATCCATTGTAAAACTACACGTCTACACTGCTGAAAATTGAAAGTGATTAATATTTTGGCGTAAAGGTGTGTGTAGACAATTATAGGCTTGCGGCTAACGCATTCAATCTAAAGCATGCGCTATACGCAACAATGTTGAAAACGAAGTTGAAGACGAAAGTGCACAAGTGTGGACTTGGCTTAAAAGGTATATGTGTTTTTATTAATAATATGTATTTCTTGTGCAAATTGTATGTAGGTACCTACTTTTATTTTATTTCTGACAGAATGACTGCCCGAATGAGGCCTTGTTGTGTTCCATGGGTAATGATAAAGAGGCAAAAAGGTAATTAATATTTGTTTTATGTCTATAAGACAATAACGGTAGTTTTTATTCGTTCTAGGCATATAAGATAACAACAAAATTGGAATGTCGCAATATATGGCTTCAAAGGATAAATAATGCGAAGCTATTTACCCTTGACGATGCATATCATTGATACCCCACAGAATTTACGATTCACACTTTTCTAATATTTGTAAAGAAATAAATGAAAATAAAAAAAAAATTTGCCAACAATTTGCCTGGTAAGATCTTAAATATGTTTATATAAGCCAAGTCTGGTATACACTACTTTCTTTTGTTTTAGGTTATGAAAAAGTAGAAAATGACAATTTTCTTACATTACCTCCTAAGGACAATGTGGAATATTCAACTCCTGAAAAACTAAGAGGTACAATACCTATTTTTAATGGAGTGACTATTTGTTAAAGCAGAAAATTTCAGAAAAATATCAAATCATATATTTAGTACATTACAAAAAGTAATAAATTCATATAATCTAAAAAACAAAATATTTAATCAAGACTGACCGAAATGAGTGACTTTTTTGTGAAAGCCACAGGAATTTAAAAGACATTTTTGTGGATGTAACTTTTAATATGTGTGTTTCTTATATTTAACATTAACAATAATATTGTCCATATCAAAGACACTCGTTGCAAAAATTTAAACCCTGTGTGTAAAATTGCATACAAAAAACTTGTACAAAATAGTAAGAAGAAAAATCTCCATGTAAATGGAATAAAAATTTTCAATTTCATTGTTTTTTTTTAAGTAGTTAATAAATTTGTCGCAGTGTTACTTTTATTTCAGTAAAATTAGGTACA
This sequence comes from Stenurella melanura, assembly GCA_963583905.1. NCBI lineage: Eukaryota > Metazoa > Arthropoda > Insecta > Coleoptera > Cerambycidae > Stenurella > Stenurella melanura. The sequence goes on from OY757309.1 coordinate 205,975,045, forward strand.
TCAAGACGTCTCTTCTACCTCCGATTAGTTATCTATTTGGTACATCATTTGACAAATTGGCAATAAAAAAGTTATTGATTTATCAGGGAATGTAGCGACTATATACCTAATTATTTGGTGATGAAAAGACCTGGTCTAATTGTACCTTCTACCGAGGTAAAGGCCACCCTTTGTACAAATATATATTTTTTAAATTTGTCGCTTTGTGTGGGCCAGAACCATTTTTACAGTGTTCTGTAAAAATCATACTTAGTAAATGTAGGTGAATGGGAGAAATGTATATTTAAATTTACACATGGTAATGTGTCCCTACAAGGGATGTCGCTGTTTTGTGATTCAAAATTTTAACATTGAGTGTGCTATCTATTGTGTAGTTTATTTATGATCACTACGGTTGATATTGTTAACATCTGATACATGTTTCCCTCATTTTTTAAATGATTTTTCAAACTTACATATGCCAACAAAACATTAATATTGTACTGAAATAATGGGCTTGTTCGGCATTTTTTTTATTTCATAAATCGAAAGTGCAAGTATAAATTAATGGATCTGCAAAAAATCAGAATCTTATTCGCACGTTTAGTATCTTAAAAACTATTACAAATCTCCATCTCACGAAAATGGGGCGTGGCCAGGCGTTCCGTCACTATACGCATAGACTCGGCGATCTCAATAGACTTGGTGCTCCTTACTTGTTATAATTATAAGTGTTTTCGAAGTTTTGTTTGTTTTGCTTACTACTTGATTGTAGGGGAGTACAATTTGGTGAAATGTCAAAAAATTACAATCTTCTCTCGCTCCTGCCGGGACGAATTTTCGATTTTGACTCTGCAATTTACGATTAGAATTCATCGCCGACCTTCTTCTTTCCGTAGACACATAGGACGAACTTCCATTCGATGTATTTATTTAGTTACCAGCGTTTAAAAATTTCATGTTTTTCGACTTTTCAGGTTAAATTTAAAACATCCCAGAAAGCCATTTTTTACGTATCTTGCGTATAGTGACGTCACAAATGAGCGCTCTGTTTTTGCAACTATTACTAATTTCAACTTCTTATCTCGAGAACGGAAAAAGTTAATAATACGAAATTTTAAGTGTATAATGAGAATATCGAGAACTATATGAAAAATTATAAAAACCATATAAAAAGAATATGGAACAAGCCCATTAGCATTATATCTAATTCTGAACAACTTTCCAAATCTCCGTCCGCCTGTCTCTCTGTCGTCCGACCGTCACCTTTCTTATAAGCACGATAACTTAACAATGAAAACTCCGATTGTATTAAACAGTAAGTTAGCGTTAGCTAGAGGACGAATCCCATTGTTTTTCAACAAAATTTATCATTAAATAAAAAAGTTATTAATTATTTGAAATTAACGTTTTCAATTTTTTTTTTTTTTGTAATTAAACAAAATTGCCCAAAACTCATATTATTGACGAAAAACTGCGGAGTATTCTATAGAATGTGCAACAATTATATAAAAGTGCAGTAAATCGGCTAAGACTGTAATGGATAGCTTGTTTTGGAGAAAGAAAATATTTTTTTGTTTAATAATTAATTGTTGTAAACGTAGCATCAACTTAGGAGCAATAGAATTATTTATTTGTTTATAGGACATTAAATGCAAATAAATTTTTAAGCAATATTTTTATAAATAGTTGATTTGATAAGAGATATAAACTCTTGGCCGTCCTGTAGATACGTTACTGGTGTGCTGATAGTATGAGGTATCACCACTTTCACATTTTTACATAATATTAATGCATATTCATGTTTACTTGTTAGTATTATCACTGAAGCCCTGCTTGGCTTGAAAACGAAAAAGTAATCATTTTTTACAGCGATAAAAACCTGTTTATGTTTGATATTTGAATAAAAAAATTACATAAATACTTTAACGTACTGAATTAAAACTGCTATTGTTATCGTTCCGTTTTGCCTTGCTGAGAATTACCATGGCTCGAGTGGTGTTTGTTTTGCTTTCTGTTTTCATAAGTGTTATTTGTGCAGAAATAGGTATGTAAATGTTATTTTCATTTTTACTTTTTGCGTGTATTGCGAAATTTACTATATTTTGTAGTAATTGGACCTACGTATTATAAAAATCCATATTACCAAACGGTAACCTAGTCTGATATTGGCTAAAACAATTTTATATCACATTCTTTCAAACAAAATTTTTTTATGCAGTATGTGTCACTTTTCATGAGTCCCATATCACAGCTCTCTTATTAATAGTAAAGTAAAGTAATTACCCATCAGGAGATTGTGTAAAATATTTTAAAATTCACCCGTGGCGTCCGTCGTTATGAAGAAAAATGTACCTAATTTTCTAAAAAAAGATATTTGGCAAAGTGTTTACTGTAAAATAAAATCTAATAATTTCCCTTTTTTGGTTTCCAATTATTACAGTCATAACTTCAGTTTCGGACGTAATTAAGCTGGAGGAACACAGACTTTCCATCTGTAAGTAATCACGTGACATCAATCAGTTTACTGAACAGTAAAAATCAAACAATGATTGACTTGGAAATCAAAAAAAGTTCAATTTTAGACAAATTTATTTCACGAGCAATTCAATAAATAATAAAATTTACATAGGTAACTAAATCACATTTTATCTAATATGCTGAAAGTTTAATTCATTCTAAATTGAAGGACTATCTTCCTTCAGCTTAATTAACTCTTAATTGGACAGCATTAAACAGAAAGGAACCAACACCCTCAGCTAAAATCAAGAAACAAGCTTGCAAAGAAAGGTTTTGCATCTTAATTACAATATTGAAACTACACCATTAAATTCTTATATGGAAAATGAGTTGGACTTTTTCAGCTGAATACGCATTACGATATTCTACATTTAAATAAATTAAGAAATAATTTTGTTAAATTTTGTGGGTTGTTTTTTTAAATTTTGTGGGTTGGCTCCTTTCTGTTTAATGCCGTCCAATTGTGCCCGAAAATAAAGTAATCACTAATAACTGGTATCTACTTTAAAAATTAAAATTTTATTTTCTAATCTTAATGAAATTCGATATTAGCGAGTTTTTGATAACAACGAATAAGATTATGCGATTATCGTTATCAGCGATAACGAGAACCCCCGAGTTCCCACTTTCTTGATAAATTCCGGTCCGCCACGTTGAATTTACCAAATCAGACCTCGGATTCGTAATCAGCAACCTCGAAAACCCCCGAGCACAGATCTTCAAGGCCAAGATATCCATTTTCATTTCTTATGGAAAATGGCCCGATTTCCGGTCCGCCATTTTGAATTTCCCAAATTGGACTTTAGATTGGTGATCAGCGACCCCAAAACTTCCGAGTAACTGTTTTCGTCTAATTTTATGGCATATTGTGTATGATAACTTCAATTAATTTAAATAAATTGGCCATTAATATTGGCCAATTACCGGAAAAAAAATGAAACCAAACATTTCGGCAAAAGAATAAAAGGTATTTTTTTTTCTAAATGCCTTTCTTAACTCTGCAACAAAAATGAAGTCAATTGACCCTACACCTTTTTTTCAGAGGTTTTCAGATTTTTCATGCTAAAATGATGCGACTACTAATTAAGTTTCCACCGATAAGATAAATTTTCATATCACTTGTATTGTCTGCGATCCTCTAACGTATGTATTTTAATTAATTAATTGTGCATTTCCCCTTAATTAATGGATGCATGATGTTCACGTTATACATGATATCCTAAGGCGATATTTCAAACAGGTAGCTTTAAAATATTGAATTAGCCTGAGATTTTTCGGTCAGCTTAAATCAAAATTCTTATATTTCCGTACGTTTCGGTTTATTAACCACCGTCAGAGGAAAACTGCAATATTTATAATAAAATACGATTATTTTATGTAATTTTACAACTTGAATATTAGGCCCAATTAAACTAAGCAGGAGATCGTTTTTTAGAAGTCATTCCCATTAGAAAAAAAAAAAAAAAAAAACTAGGGTCATATTCACTACATATGAAATATTGATTTTCAAATAAGTGCATCCAAAACAAAGTTGCAAAAACAGGATGGCGGACATTTTACGTACGAAAATGTGTGAGAAAGTCGGTTTTTCTTGTTTATCTGCGAATGTAACTTTTCTATCGAATATAGTTTTAAACAATAATTGTAGGAATTTAAAATACCTACAAAGTGGCGTCAGTTGAATAAAAATCTAATCGTTAGATTTCTCGGAAATTAAAAAAAGACCAAAAATGCCATTTTTTAATTTTGCAGTATCTTTTGCAATAATTAATGTATCAACAATCTCAGGAGATATGCGTCATAATGTGCTTAAAAAGTTGCCATAATCCTAATTCCGACGGATGAATAGTTTCCGAGAAATTCAATTGTTTATTATAAAAGTGATTTTAGTGACATTTGAATTCCCCAAAAGGAGGCCGTCCGATTTCAATTTTGCAAAAAGCCTTCTACTCTTCAAGAGTTGTACTATCACTGAGCTCAAAGCCGAAGTCAAATATTTCAATTAAGTTGTTTAAAAACGCCGTTGAAAATTATGAATATTTCGTATAAATAAATGTACTTAATGACTGGTCAATTGTTCGTGTATCGAAATGTAAAGTGGATATTCGCGTAGCTGGCATTTTTATACGAATAAAAAAAATGAACTCCCTCAGACGTTCAGGACACGCATGATTTTTTTTTTTTCAAAATATTCCCGAGACCTTATTTGACTTCCACTTCCATGTAGTGGAAGAATAGTAATCGCAAAAAAAAATTTCAATTTTTTTTTTTTTCTTGAAATGGGTTTAGAATGCCATGAAACGTCGAGATTTTAAATTTGAGCGAAAAAAAGTTATTTGTCTGTCTGTCTGTCGGTCGGTCGGTCTGTCTGTCTGTAACTTTTTTTTTATCCGCACGTTTTCTCCGGAACGGTTTAAGATATTAACTTCAAATTTTGTACACGTATAGTATATTATAACGAGATTTGAAACTGGATTGTCTTTTGAAGATATCAGGTGAAGGGTTGGGGGGTAAATAGGGGGAAATATGTAAAGCAAGCTGGTAAGAGTACAGAAACTTGAAATTTAATGTATCTACTACAAGCCAAGGCCTCAAATTTTTTTATAATATTTTTCGCAACACAAAATGTTTACCAGAAATACACTGCTATGAGTAGTTTTATGTCGATTTTTTCAAATTTTTAAATCGATGCACTATAATTTTCAACCCCCCACCACCCCTACTCCACTATTGATGGGGTTGGTAAAATAAAATTGAGATATTCACTTGAAATTTGGTACACGTATGTATTATAACGACATCTGGAATTAGATTATATTTTGATATGCGTCCGTTGAAGGGTTCGGGGTTAAATAGGGGAAAATAAGTAAATCAAGTTGGTAGGAGTACAGTAACTTGAAATTCGGTGCATGTACTAGAAGCCAAAGCCTCAGATTTTTTAATAATATTTTTCAACCCCCGACCACCCCTATTTCATTATTAAAGGGGTTGATAAAATTAAATTGAGATATTCATTTGAAATTTGATACACGTATATATTATAACGACATCTGGAACTAAATTATATTTTGAGATGATTCAGTTGAAGGGTTGGGGGTTAAATAGGGGTAAATAGGGAAACATAAGTAAAGCAAGCTGGTAAGAGTACAGAAACTTGAAATTCTGTATAGGGGTAAATAGGCGAAAATAAGTAAATCAAGTTGGTAGGAGTACAGTAACTTGAAATTCGGTGCATGTACTAGAAGCCAAAGCATCAGATTTTTTAATAATATTTTTCAACCCCCGACCACCCCTATTCCATTATTAAAGGGGTTGATAAAATTAAATTGAGATATTCATTTGAAATTTGATACACGTATGTATTATAACGACATCTGGATCTAAATTATATTTTGAGATGATTCAGTAGAAGGGTTGGGGGTTAAATAGGGGTAAATGTGGCAAAATAAGTAAAGCAAGCTAGTAAGAGTACAGAAACTTGAAATTCGGTGTATGTACTAGAAGCCAAGATATCAAGTTAACTATTTATAATATTTTTCAACTCCCCACGACCCCCACGGTAGGTATTATTAAAGGGGTTGATAAAGTAAAATTGAAATATTCACTTTAAATTTGGTACACGTATGTATTATAACGACATCTGGAACTAGATTATATTTTGATATGATTCCGTTGAAGGGTCGGGGGTTAAATAGGGGTAAATAGGGCACAATAAGTAGAGCAATCTGGTAAGAGTACAGAAACTTGAAATTCGGTATATGTACTAGAAGCCAAGGTATCAAATTATTTATAATATTTATCAACCCCCCACCACCCCTACTCCAGCATTAAAGGTGTTAATAAAATAAAATTGAGATATTCACTTGAAATTTGGTACACGTGTGTGCCATAACGACATCTGGAACTAGATTATACTTTGAGATGATTCCGTTGAAGGGTTGGAGGTTAAATAGGGGAAAATAAGTGAAGCAAGCTGGTAAAAATACAGAATCTTGAAATTTGGTGTATGTATTATAAACCAACGCCTCAGATTTTTTTATAATATTTTTCAATCCCCCAATACCCCTACTCCATTATTAAAGAAGTTGATAAAATAAAATTGAGATATTTACTTGAAACTTGGGACACGTAAGTATTATAACGACATCTGGAACTTCATTATATTTTGAGATGATTCCGTTGAAGGGTTGGAGGTTAAAGAGGGGTAGACAGGGGAAAATGAGTAAAGCAAGCTAGTAAGATTACAGAAATTTGGGACTTGGTGTATATACTAGAAGCGAAGGTCTCAGGTTTTTAATAATAGTTTCCATCCCCCACCATCACCACTCCCTTATTAAAATAGTTGATAAAATTAAATTTAGATTTTCACTTGAAATTTGGTACACGTATGTATTATAAAGATATCTGAAACTGAATTATATTTTGACATGATTGCGTTGAAGAAGTGGGGGATAAGTAAAGGTAATAGGGAAAAAAGTAAAGCGAGCTGGTAAAAGTACAGAAACTTGATATTCGGTGTATGTCCTAGAAACCAAGGTCTCAGATTTTTTAATAATATTTTTCAACCACCCACCACCCTTACTCCATTATTAAAGGGGTTGATAAAATAAAATTGAGATATTAACTTGAAATATGGTAGACGTATATATTATAACGAAATCTGGAACTAGATTATATTTTGAGATGATTTCGTTGAAGTGTTGGGGGTTAAATAGGAGTATATAGGTGAAAATAAGTAAATCAAGCTGGTAAGAGTACAGAAATTTGGGATTTGGTGTACCTATATACTAGAAACCAAGGCCTCAGATTTCTTATGTTTCAAACCTCGCCATGACCGCTCCATTATTAATGGGATTGATACCATAGAATTGAGATATTCACTTGAAAGTTAAGACAATTATTATGTATTGTAAAGACATCAGATTGAGATGATTCCATTGAAGGGGTGGGAGGTGGCAGGTTGTGAATAGGGGAAAATAAGTAGGGTAAACTAGAAACGTCATTTTTATCGTATATAGTGGAAACCAACGCCTCAAACTTTTCTATAACATCTGCCCCAAATATTATTAAAATTTTATGACCAATAATTTGCAAGTACTAGAGTGCAAATCTAGTCAAGATGTTTCCTTTAAAGTGACTTGAATGAAAAATCTGGATGTGGAAGTAGTGATTCCTTAGGCAGCGGTTTTTTTATATTCGTATAAAAATGCCAGCTACGCGAATATTCACTTTACATTTCGATACACGAACAATTGACAAAGTTATTAAGTACATTTGTTTATACCCAAGAAATAAAATAAAAATAAAAGCTGCATTTTTTAAATGAGGCATTTTATGAATTTGTGACAATAGTTACATTTTAAAGTTTACGCTGAATAAAGTTAAAATATATCAAGCATTATCCTACTGTAATATTGCATGCCTATACCAAATTATTTTGTATGAAAAGCAGGTAATGCAGGAATGGGCTTGTTCCATGATATTCTTTTTATATGGTTTTTATACTTTTTCATATAGTACTCGATATTCTCATTATACACTTAAAATTTCGTATTATTAACTTTTTCCGTTCTCGAGATATAAGGAGTTGAAATTAGTAATAGTTGCAAAAACCACTTATTTGTGACGTCACTATACGCAAGTGACGTAAGAATAATGGCTTTCTGGGACCTTTCAAATTTAACCTGAAATGTCGAAAAACATGGAATTTTTAAACGCTTGTAACTAAATAAATACGTCGAGTGGAAGTTCGTTCTATGTGTCTACGGAAAGGAGAAGGTCGGCGATGAATTATAATCGTAAATTGCAGGGTCGAAATTGAAAATTCGTTCTGGCAGAAGCGAGAGGAAATTGTAATTTGTGACATTTCACCAAATTGTACTCCCCTACTATCAAGTAGTAAGCAAAACAAACAATACTTCGAAAACACTTATAATTATAACTAATAAGGAGCATCAAGTCTATTGAAATCGCCGAGTCTATGCGTATAGTGACGTAGCGCCTGGCCACGCCCCATTTTCGCGAGATGTAAATTTGTAATAGTTTTTAAAATACTAAACGTGCGAATAAGATTCTGAGTTTTTGCAGATCCATTAATTTATACTTGCACTTTCGATTTATGAAATAAAAAAAAATGCCGAACAAGCCCATTATAAAAATTCATTTTGATGAAATATTTACCGTTTCATGCGTACCCGCCACTGTTGCTTTTGTGATGTTGTGAATATTTATTATTTTTAATGGATGTATAATGTGACTCTGTTAGTAGCAAAACAAAGTGTGTACTAAAGAAATAGCTGTTATGTATCTAGTGATAATTTCTTTGATCGGAGACATCGCCCATACGCCATATTGCACCGCCCTCTTTATTTTCTTGTTTTACATTTGTCTGTGTGCTCATTTTTATGCTAATTTGATCATTCTCTACAACGCCCATATATCAATATATCTTTTGTCACCTGAGTTATGTAACTGTACCAAATTTCAGCTCCATTGGATAATAGGAAGTGAGTTAAAATTCGAGTTCAAGCTTTGAACCGGAAAGACATACATACATACATATATACTATAATAATAATAATAAATGTTTATTTACAAAAAAGGATATACATAAAATGGAATAACATTTAAATGATAAATTACAATGTTAATCGATCCATTACATAAAATATTACAATAAATAAATTACAACAAATGTATACAAGTAAAATAAACTAGGAATTAGATAAGTGAAAAAACACTTGTTTCGAAATACATGGTAAAATGAGATACAAAGTAAAATGAATGAATTATAATAACGATAGCAACAATAATAATATTTATTTACCAACGGTATAGTTAGAGATGTCAGAATTTTTAATTATTTTTTAAGTCAATATAGTCTCTAAATATGTTTCTATCTTTTTCCAATGTAAATTGTTTTAATTTTTTTTTGAATACATGATTTATTGTTACATCTTTTATTTCTTCTGGGATAGTATTGTATAATCTAGGGGCTAAAAAATTATAGGATCTCTGCCGACAGTTTTTAACATGAAGGGATAGAGATATTTATGTTTTTGACGTGTAATATAACTATGTTGAAGTACTACAGCTAGGCCTCTTTGGTAATGCTGTTTGATAATGATTTGAAAATAAAACATTTGCCTTAGGTCAAAAACTTTAGCTTCTATATATAAGAGATCACTTGGATACCTACAATTTTTTGACAACATTATTTTTAGAAATCTTTTCTGGAAAACCTCAAGTGCAGTAAGATGAGTTTTTGCTGCCCCACTCCATCCTAGTATGCCGTCGTTTAAATCACTTTCAATCAGAGCATGGTATATGCTTTTTATTTGTGTAATGTTTAGTATTTTCTGTAGATGTTTGAATTTATATAACAGGAACTGTAATTTTTTTATTATATAAGTGACATGCGAGGACCATGTTAGGTGATGATCAATGATGATGCCTAAATATTTTATTTCTGCTTTTGGTAATATGATGTATTTGGTTTTTGATGTGTTAATATTTATTTGATCAAAAGGCGGGAGTTTTTTTTTGTTACAACTAAATAGTAGATAGAAGGTTTTGTCAAAGTTTAGTGTTAATAGTTTGTGGTCACACCAATTTTTTATTTTACATAAGTCAGATTCAGCCGTATTTTTTACCTCTTCCCATGTATAACATTTGTAGAGTATCGCAGTATCATCTGCAAATGAGATAATATCTCCTCTACTCTCAATTGAAAATAAATCGTTTACGTATATTGAAAATAATAAAGGACCTAGCACTGTACCTTGAGGTACTCCATATTTGATAACTAATGGTTCGCTCAATGCACCATTTACTCTCACACACTGGATTCTATTGGATATGTAGCTTTTGAATAGGGCTAAGCAGGTATCTCGTATTCCAATATCCTCCAGTGACTGCAGGAGCAAATCATGATTGACCGTATCGAAAGCTTTAGATAAGTCAATAAAAGTACAAATGCACGGTTTGCTTTCATCCAATGCTGAGTAAATATTGGATTTCAATTCCAGTATTGCGTCTTGTGTTGATATACCTTCCTTCAAACCAAATTGTTTATTGAAAAGTATATTAAATTCTTTTATATATGAATTTAGTCTCTGTTTTATTACTTTTTCAAAGACTTAGGTTAGATTTGTGATCAATGAGATAGGTCTATAGTTGTGCACTTGAGATGTGTCGCCATTTTTATGTATTGGGATTAATAATGATTCTTTGAAAGAAGAGGGCCATAAACCAACCTCCATACGGTTATTTAGTATAAAAACGAGAGGTTCAACTATACATTCGGAAACAATTTTTAGTGTCTCTGATTTAAGTTATCTACTCCTGCAGATCTGTTATTTTTTAGCTCATTAATTATTTTTTTAATTTCCTCAGTGTTTGTAGGGGTTAGGAATAAAGAATTGGGATGTATAAATCATTTTAAGGAATAATTAGGGTCTTTTTCTATTTTACTTACTAATACAACAAGATATGTAAAAGCTTTTAAAATTGACTAAGTCAGATGTTTTTGTGTAAATTCGCATTTTTAATAGAAGAGGAAATATCGTACTTGCAGTTTCTTGTATAAAACAGTTTTGTACGTTTGGTTTTACCAACGATTTTATTTATATCTAAACATTTTGGTCATCAATATTTTGCTTTGACAAAGTTTGAACAGAAATAACATTATTTTGCACCACTGAATTATTTTTGGTTAATTGTTTTTTGAACAGTGACCCAACCGGACAAAATAAATAAATAAATAAATAAATGATAAAGTAGGAAATAATCGTAATTTAACCAATTAATGATGATAAAATATTGAATATTGACTTATAGTACAGTGACATTAAGATTTTAATTCGGACAAATTTACATAAAGCTGTTCTCGACGGCAATGTATTCCAGGGAACCGTATTGTTACCATACTAAAAGTCCCCGAACATAGAGGTGCCGGAACACTCATAAAATTCAGTCGCCATCTTGGATTTTATCGTTTTTAGAGATTTTCTCGCAAACGGTCAGTTTTTTCAAAATTGTACAAGATAGAAAATTTACTTATAATTGAAATATATATAAAATGACCCATAATTTACTATACTTTTTTTAATAGTAAACGAAACAACACAATTAAATTGAATACAGATTAAAAAAATAATTTCCTCTCGGACGAGGTCTTTTTTCTTCTACATTAACGGAACCTTCTGGTGCTAAACATATTATACCTCCTATAGCGTGAAACGTTCCGTGACCATCAAGTGATCTTATATTAAAATCCGCATTATCATAAACAAATTTTACAAATGTGTCGTCAGCAATATTAATATTGTAATTTTGGACAGCTGAACTTTCAAATTTTATTAATTCTTTGTAAGATGCACAAAACCCCAATGTAGAAAGAAGATCCAAAATATGTTTTGAAGCATATTTTCGATAGATATGCACTGCGAGTCCCGTAAGAATTGCTGATACGTATGAACGTGATCGTACAGTAGCTATAATAGTGTTTTCCAAAGACCTGATTTTCTTAGTGTTCTTTTCTGATGGTTTATTTATTAAAGTGGACATAAATGTGTGTAAGATTTGAGGAATATCTTTTGATCCACCCAATTTTATGCTTTCAGCGGAAGGATAGTAGTCAGTATGGAAATAAACAGAACGAATATCTTCTTTAATAAGAGAAGCCACAGCTTTTATTACACGAAGCTTTTCGTCCATTTTGTCACTTCTCTTATCTTTGTACCATTGGTCATGCAACAATTTTTCAGTTGTTCCTTTAAAATATATAACTCCGTAATGTTTTATAATTTCATTTTTATAACGTTCAAATAGCTTCTATTTTAAATATTTATAGGACCAATTTTCTGAATTATTTGGTACAAATTCTTTCATCTTATCCTGTAACTCCTTTATCGAAAATTGTGAGACATCATCCTGATGTTCATCTATGTATGAACACAATTGATTAAATGCCTCCACTAGATATTTGTTAACGGGTCTTTTTCCAGCTTTTTCCTTTACTTTAATTTTTTGGAAGCTACCATAACACGACGTATGGTACCTACCTTCCGCTGCAACCAAATCAATACAAGAATTTATTCGTTTTAAAACAGCTTCACCTCAGTCATCATTTCGCGTTTCTCACAAAATGTTTCAATTGTACTTTTTATGTCTATGGTAGAGATTAAAGAAGCAGTTCGCTTTTTTCTCATGCTGCCATTTTTTTTATCAATTTCACAAAGATCTCCACAAAAAATACAATTTTGTTTAAAACAAAAATCATGTTTCATAGTCCATCGTAGTCGGGATGAGCTAGGTTGATTTAAATCTGCATCTACATTTTTTATATCCGATTTTAGGCTAGTGGCACGAGTATAATTTTTCCTACATGTTTTATGTACAGAAATTTGTTCAACACCCTCAAAATGTTTCCACTTATCATCATTTCTCGTTTTGCTTGCATTAATTAGTGTCACAAGTTCTTTCAATTTAACACATACACTCTCGTCTTTTAAAAGCATAACATTGCATAAAATACACGTATTAGCTTCCATATTGTCTTAAAAATATTCACCGGGACCAACAAATAACAAATTTTATAATCGATCACTCTGTCAAATAAAATCCAATGCACTTATTATAACTCAAGTATAATACTAATAAATACTCATTATTATTATTATAAAAACAAGTAGTAATCTGCTATAAAGATCGGCCGCAGTACGCAGTGCGCGAATCTACATAAATCTTGCGCCTCTCATTAAACGATTGCGTTTTTTTTAAGGTTCCGGCACTTCTACATAAGGAGACTTTTAGTAAAATATTAAGTACATATACCTATACCTATTTCCGGCGAAAACAGCTTTATGTAAATTTGTCCGAATTTTCAGTGGTTTTCAAGCTAATTTCTCTGCACTATTACTGATTAATACAATTCTAGTCTGTTACAGAGTAGAATAAATAAACTGTTGTATTATTGTCAGAAATGAAACTATTGACAAAAAACTATAAACGTAGGCTAATGAAAGTACTTCCTTTGTTCTAAATAATGGGCTTGTTCTATGTATCTACAAAAATGAACAAACATTTAACGGCAAATTAAAAGCTATAAACAATAGATCAGTGCAAGTTTATTCTTGTTTTATCATTCAAAAATACATTTTGTTAGTAAATGAAAGAACGCAACAATTAATTGGCTTTATTCTAACCATAGCAAGCGGGACTCTTTTTTATCTTTCGAAATTGATACCAAGTTTACTGGAGAAGAAATATTTATTTCTTCGTCTATATTTGTAGACGTTTTTATTTTTTTGATAGTTGATATCAAATTAATTTGATGTGTATCTTGGGATGTTTCGGTCAGTTCAAAAATGTTTTATTGTATTTTTTTACGTCTCGGTTTATTATTAACTGTGGTTAGAGAACTGCAATATTTATATAAAACAAACATTTTTGTACATGATTTTGTAACATGAATATGAATAACTTACAATTTTTATTATTATTTTTACTTCCCTCGCATACCGAAGGGAAGTATTGTATTCGAGAAAAAATCACCCTCCGAGATTTTTTCGGATTCTGACGTTTCAGAACACGGAGATTACGAAAATATAGGTTTTTCAATTCCGTCAGTCTGTCTGTCTGTCTGTCTGTTGGTGCATTTACTAAAAAACTACTTGACGGAGAGCTGTCAAATTTGGCAGGTAGTTGACCCTACTCTCAGCGGAGAACTGGTAGAAATTTCACTGGAAAATATACAGGGTGGACCGTCTAAACGGAATAAATAGTGAAAAAATTTATTTTCGCTCAAATTTAAAATTTCTACGTTTCATGACGCGCTAATCCTATTTCGGGAAAAAAAATTTTGGAAAATTTTTTTCACCAACATTTTTGAAAAATTTTTTACCAAGATAAAAAAAAAATTTTTTTGTTCAAATTTAAAATTTCCACGTTTCATGACACGCTAAACCTATTTCTGAAAAAAAAATTTTTGAAAATTTTTTTCACCATTTTTGAAATTTTTTTTACCAAGGTGAAAAAAATTTTTTTTGCTCAAATTTAAAATTTCTACGTTTCATCGCATTCTAAAACTATAAAAAAAAAATTTTTTTTTACCATTTTTGAAAACAAATTTTCTACTAAAATGATAATTTTTTTTTCTTCAAATTTAAAATTTCCACGTTTCATGACGCGCTAAACCTATTTCAGAAAAAAACAAATTTTGAAAAGTTTTTTCAAACATTTTTGAAAAAATTTTTACCAAGATGAAAAAAATTTTTTTTTGCTCAATTTTAAAATTTCTAAGTTTCATGACACGCTTAACCTATTTCAGGAAAAACAATTTTGAAATTTTTTTTCACCAATATTTTTGAAAAAATTTTTACTACTAAAATGAAATAATTTTTTTTTCTTGCTTCAAATTTAAAATTTCCACGTTTCATGGCATTCTAAGCCTGATTAAAAAAAATATATATTTTGAAAATTTTTTTTACCGTTTTTGAAAATTTGTTTACCACTAAAATAGATGGATTTTTCTTTTCCATTTCTTTAAATTTCAAATTTCCACGTTTCATAGTGTTCTAAATCTATTTAAAAGAAAAATTAGAAATTTTTCTTACTATTTTTAAAAAATTTTACCACTAAGATATAATTTTTACTTCCCTCGCATACCGAAGGGAAGTATTGTATTCGAGAAAAAATCACACTCCGAGATTTTTTCGGATTCTGACGTTTCAGAATACGTAGATTCCGAAAATATAGGTTTTTCAATTCCGTCAGTCTGTCTGTCTGTCTGTCTGTCTGTCTGTCTGTCTGTCTGTCTGTCTGTCTGTCTGTCTGTCTGTCTGTCTGTCTGTCTGTCTGTTGGTGCATTTACTAAAAAACTACTTGACGGAGAGCAGTCAAATTTGGTAGGTAGTTAACCCTACTGTCAGCGAAGAACTGGTAGAATTTTCACTGAAAAATATACAGGGTGGACCGTCTAAACGGAATAAATAGTGAAAAAAATTTTTTTTTGCTCAAATTTAAAATTTCCACGTTTCATGACGCGCTAAACCTATTTCAGAAAAAAAAATTTTTTGAAAATTTTTTTCAATCATTTTTGAAAAAATTTTTACCACTAAAAAAAAATTTTTTGTTTGTTCAAATTTAAAATTTCCACGTTTCATGGCATTCTAAATCTATTTAAAAGAAAAAAAAATTTTAAAAATTTTTTACCAACATTTTTGAAAAAAATTTTACCACCAAAATAGATTAATTTTTTTTTTCTCAAAATTTAAAATTTCCACGTTTCATAGCGTTCTAAATCTATTTAAAGAAAAATGAAAAAATTTTTAAAAATTTTTGAAAAAATTTTACCACAAATAGATGGAATTTTTTTTTCCGATTTAAAATTTCCACGTTTCCATGGCATTCCAAATTTATTAAAACAAATTTAAAAATGTTTTAGAACAATAAAAAAAAATGAAAACATGTTTTAGTAATCTATTTATCACCATTATAGAATAGACGAAATATTTTTTTGCTCAAATTTAAAATTTCCACGTTTCATAACATTCTAAACCTATTTCGGAAAAAAAAATTTGCAACATATTTTCACCAATTTGGAAAAAAATTTAACACTAGAATGGACAGAAAACATTTTTGAAAATTTGTTCTATATTTAATCACCACTATACTTCCACTCCATTACGTGAATGTGGGATTGAAAATGTGAGAGATGGCAATAATATTTGGCATATCCTATTATATACTTTTATTGAATAATGGCATCCCAAGAAATAATTGAGTCATGGTGGACATTTATAAAGGTATTTGCGCAAGCCTTTAATATTTGGCACCTGTTATTTAGTATATTGAACTTTTGCTGTTGGATGAACACTCTGTATATTTTTTTGACCAAAAGTTATCAGGTTTTCTTTGTACTAATACCAATAATTATATTCCGATTATTATTCCCAATGTCATTTCGTAATTAATAATTTTTTTGAGTGACTGTCATGCACAAATAACGAGGGAAGTTCTGTGTAAATAACTTTACCGATTTTTTTTCTATGTTCAGATTTTAACTATCCAATTTGAAAACATTTTTAATCCATTTATGTATCACTACTATAGAACAGACCAAAAAAATGTTTTTGCTCAAATTTAAAATTTCCACGTTTCATGATATTCCAAACCAATTTCGGAAAAAAAAAATTGCAACATTTTGTTACCAGTTTGGAAAAAAATTTAACACCAGAATGCTCAAATTTAAATGACATTCTAAACTTAGGCATTTCAGAAAAAAATTTTTGAAAATTTTTTTCACCATCATTTTTCAAAAAGTTTTTACCACCAAAATAGATCGAATTTTTTTTTATTTGCTCAAATTTAAAATGTTCACGTTTCATAGCATTCTAAACCTATTTTAAAAAATACATAGTTTTCAATTTTCAGACTTTTTTTTAGCACTACTATAGAATAGAAGGAAACTTTCCTTTTTGCTAAAATTTAAAATTTCTACGTTTGACATTTTAAACCTATTTCAGAAGAAAAAATTTTGAAAATTATTTTACCAACATCTTTTGAAAAATTTAAAAAAAAATGAAATTTCTTAACCACACACTATACTTCCACTCCATTACGTGAATGTTGGATTGAAAATGTGACAGATGGCAATAATATCTGGCATATGCACCTACTATACTTTTATTGAAAAATGTACAGGGTGGTCATCCCAAGAAATAATTCAGTCATGGTGGACATTTGTAAAGGTATTTGCGCAAGCCTGCCATATGTGGCACCTGCTGTTTAGTACTGAACTTTTGCTGTTGGATGAGAACTCTGTATATTTTCTTGACCAAAAGTTATCAGGTTTTCTTTGTAACAATAGCAATAACTATATTCCGATTATTATTCCCAATGTCATTTCGTAATTAAAAAATTTTTAGAGCGACCTCATGCGCAAATAACGAGGGAAGTTCTGTGTAAATACCTTTACCGATTTTTAATAATTGTGCAGAAAAATGTTATAATAATAAAAATTCATATTCACGTAATAAAAAATTTGATTTGTATAAATATTGTAGTTCTCTGGAGGCGGGTAATAAACCCAGATGTAAGAAAATACAAAAATGCACCGAAAAATCTCGATGCTGAAATGTACAGTGCACTTTTCGGATACGCTTTGTTTAAACAATTCGTGTAACATTATTTGTTAATAATAATTTCGAGAATAGCTTGTCAGCATCTGAATCTAGAAAGAATGGGCTTTCAATTGGTTTCAGAATCATTAAGAAATGTTAAAAACGGACCTGCAAATGCGGTGTGAACATAAAATTAATGAATTTTTAGTAGGTAATATAAAAATTTTCGGAATTTTTTTTGCGCTTCTTGCAATCGAAGACAGACTGGCACTATCTATATTTAGTTGTGCAAGGTCGTTCCATATAATATACGTGTTTTTCCAAAACTATATCTTCGTGCCGTTCGTTAGACATTATAGGAGCGTCTTTTGAGAAGCTATATTACCGACTGGAAAAAACAAACAAGAACGAATGATCGACTGGTAGAAAGCAAGCCATTCACAGTCCAATCTGTAGGACTAAGTTGAAGTACTACAGTTGGATGAGTGCGCCCCCTCACACTCCCACAAGGGATCCAACTAGCTGTTCGAACCTGTCCTTCTCAGTGATGTGAGTCGGGGAAAATTCCCAGTTGGTGGGTAAATATAAATCAGGAATATATTGGGAATTTTCCCCCGCTGATACTTTTCTATTTGCCCATCGGGAAAATAGAAGAAGAAAATAATCTTGATCAGTGAATTAATTGTAACAGAAAATTGGTGAAGATATTGTATAAATATGGGAGACAAGAAGGACTGGCTTGGAAATTGTATTGATATTATTATTATTATTATATTATTATTATTATTATTAATATTAATCTGGGAAAATATGAGGGAATTTTCCCGCAGAAATAAATTCCTTGAATTTTACATCACTGGCCCTTCTACCTTCTCACGATGTTAAAAAGTGTTAAATATCACAAGAATCGGTTAAGCGAAAACCTTCATAAATGATCCGAATCAACACGTGAGTTTGTTCCGTTTGTAGGACTTGTAGGAAACGATTTCCCAACTCACGAGTCACACCGGTAGGATGTAGGATGGACGAGATCGCTGTAGGCTGGTCGGGTAATCCTACACCAACACGTCAAACGTATAGTCCGACACCCCATTCACGCTCCAACGGTAGGCCGATACCGAATCATCAATGCGAGTGTAGTCCTACAGACTGGACTTTAGATAGCTTACTTTAATTCATTATTCGTTCACAGTGCTGCTACCTATAAGTTGCTATCAACATCGAGTTTCGATATCAAAGCGAGGACGGGTTTACGTTCAGAGTTTTCTAAAGTCAGGCGCACATGGACGATTGTGGAGTCGAGCGATCCCAATCGCCTGATCCTAAGTTTTATGCGCGCATAGGCGATTTTGCAGTCGGCCGATTGGTCCTAGCGCGGATGAATGATTAACAATCGGCCGATCAGACTGGATTTCGTATTTTGTGCTCAGCTGTAAAATGGGTTTAATTGCATGTATTTATCATTAGATTTATCCAAAGGAAACGAAATTGGGTGCATCCTCTCATAAGTGCCCATCTAGTGAACGGACAGCTTTATGAACTAGGTATATAAAAATTTAGAGCATATCCTGAAAAATGTTCCATTTATACGCGATGAGCAAAGATAGTTCATATAGTGACTAGTCTCATATATAGTTCTATAGTTATTTAATTGTTTAGCATAGAGTGTAGGTTGCACTTTTCCCAAGCTGATTAATGATTTTGTTACTTGTTGCACCTCGCATATTGTAAATTGTTCGATTGAGTACAGGTGCATTTGCACGCGCAGTTTGAAATACATTGGGGTAATGAAATCGAACGATCGTGATCGGATCTAAAACTGTGTTCAGGCACAGATTTTCAAATCCGGCGATTTTGTGATCGCTCATGTGCGCTCTCCATATATGAAACATGAAAGTACACTTCTAACTACACGATTGATTAATTGGTTGATACTGAAATCGTGCATGCCGTCTGGTACCCACAGACTAGACTATCGTCATGCTTGTTTGATATTTTAGGTGAGATCTAAGTAGTAGGTCTGCGTATTCCCATGTAGCCCCATTCCTATTGTCAAACCTATCAGCAGATCAAAAGTTTGCAGTCTGCGGTTGTTGTAAGGACACTAAGCACAAGGGCTATTTTTATTCTGTATCTAGAAAACTCACTCAAATTGATTAAAATTATCAAACAATTACATAAAGTGTAGTCAATAAAGTAACTTTACGAAGCATATGCAGTGTCCGCCAAAAAGTCTGCACCATATGGAAAATTTTTTCATTCAATTGTTTTTTTTTTAACTGGTTTCAGCATTAGTTTCAGCATGATTAATAAGCGCAAAATTGCCAAAAATATTTGTCGTGTTATAAGTATGACATCTTCAAAATGTCAAGTTTTGAGATGGCCTGAAATGCCTTTATTTATCAAAACATGGAAAAGTACCATAAGGAAAAGTTATTTGTAATTATATTAAGGATCTAAATGTGAAGTTTGGTTTGAAAATTTCAATATTTTAGTTTTTTTTCCAAAGATATGTCATATTTAATTTTTTTAAATTTTTTTGTTTACAGTTGAGTTCATTTCAAATACTTAAATACTAGAAATACATAAATGTTGCATTTTTTTTTAAATGTAATTATTAATGACAAAAAAAACATTTTTACGATAAACAACAAGACAATCATGGACTATTTACAGCAGTTCTGAACCCTTACTGTGGAGTATTACATGATAATCGGCTTAAATATTAAAAAAATGATTGTTCATTTAAATCATCTAAATAAAACTCAAAATTCCTATTAAAACTTACATCAAAAACCATAAAAGTATACGGATTTATTTAGTAATCCTCGCTAGGTAATCAAGTAAGTTTTTAAAACAAATGCTAGCTTTTGACGTATCGATGGCTTATTAATGTCTAAAATAAAATCTAATTTTTCTGAAAAAAAAAAATTTAAATTATTTTAATTCACGGCGAAAATAAAACAAATAGGGGTACAGCCGATATTTTTAACCAAAGAATTTTGCAATAGGCAATAGAATATGTATGGAAAGAGAAGGAAGACATGCAGAAATTTAGTATTTAATTTAAGGGACTATAGATGGCAAACATGGTTTAAAACTATTAAATAAATCTGTGTTATTCACTTTTAAGGTATATTTTAATACGAATTTTGAGTTTCATTTATGTGATCTAAATTTAATTTTAATGAACAATCATTTTTTAATATTTAAGCACATTATCATGCAAAATTCCACGGTAATGGTTCAGAATTACTGAAAATAGTCTACGATTGTCCTGTAGTTTTTCGTAAAAAAGTTTTTGCCATTAATAATTACATTTCAAAAAGAAGTGCAACATTTATGTATTTTTAGCATTGAAATATTCCAAGTTAAATCAACTGTAAATAAAAATTTTAAAAAATATGAAATGTTAAATATTTTTAGAGTAAAACGAAGAAACTAAAACATTGAAATTTTAAACCAAACCTCACATTTAGATTCTTAATGTAATTACAAACAACTTTTTGTAATGGTACTTTTCCATATTTTGATAAATAAGGGCATTTCAAGCCATTTTAAAATTTCTTGACATTTTGGAGATGTCATAGTTGTGATATGACAAATATTTTTGGCAATTTTGTAGCTATTAATCATGCTGAAACGAATGCTGAAACCCGTTTAAAAGAAAACAATTTAATAAAAAGTGTATTGAAAAATTATTTTATTTTTAAGTGTAGACAAATTCTGGCATACTATATTAATCCTTACGATTTACAGAATCAAATTTCTACAGAGAAGAGCCTTGTGCCCAAGCCAGGGGATTTTGTTTGCTAGAAAATGAATGCCCAGAACCAGTAGAAAAAGAGTTTAAAGAATTATGCTCCTCTCAAAGGAGCAAAGGAGCTGTTTGTTGCAAAAATTGTAAGTATCGTATACGAAATATGTAAAAATAATATGTTGCAGGTTCTTTAGTAAATATTCTTACACCTTTTTATTATAAAGTTTATTATCTTCTTCGTCATACTTCCCTTGTAAATATCTAATTCTATTGTTTTGTGGATCGTAAGTGACGCTTTATGTACCAAATACTTGTTGCCATTGGCAACGGGTCATTATTTTTCAGAACGTACCAAGGGAAATTTTCTCTTTTATATAAAAAGTATTAAATTAAATATTATAAGTGAGCAGCAACCTAAATAATTATAATAGCTTTTCTTCATCACCAAATGTGTACTATCTCCTCCTTCGAGTACAAATTTGTTGATATCTTCTCTTGTAAATACACAACATTTTTTAGGTTTAAAATCATCATTTGTTTGCTTCAAGAATGCCCTTCACATGGAATATCGTGACATGTTCTCGTTTTCATTAATAAATACAGTGCGTTTTAGCATCGAATACTCACACCAAAGACTACCCAGAGATTTTAACTTTTCAGATCTGTTCATAATGTACTTTCCGTTATATCCTTGTACCGACACCAACTTTGGAATAATTTATATGTGTCTTCGTATCGTTGCTGACAATTTTTGGGAAGTAAATCCGCACAAGTCTTACTTGCTGTATCTTCTATATCCGATATTATTTTAAAAAATGTCCAAAGCAATTATAATAATGTGATTTAAGTAGTTGTTATCGGAATAGAAGCCGCGTCTGAAATTTATTTTATTGACGATTGCCATGGATATTCCAAGCCTCGCTACCTGTTCTATTTGCTTAGCAAATATGAAATCTCACTCAAACAATTATAGGTTTCCATTAGTTCTTCTCAAGTTTTTTTCTAGTTTAGTGATTCATGGGTATGACGAAAAATTTAATATGCACCATGGGTCGTTCAGTGTGGATTTTTGGTCTCAAATACTTGCAAACGTCGGCAAAAAGTGCACTTACGACCCTTAGTACATAAATATGTATTAGAACAATGAACAAAATGTTAAGGCACAAGTGCAAAATTTTCAGACTCAATACGTCTGTTAACATAAGATACCTATCTCAAAAACTACATTTGTAGTCCGTGAGCTAGGTGGATTTTTTGGTACCGTTTTTCTCAGCTATATAGTCGGTTGAAAAAATTGCGAAGAAAGCCGAAATTCCGCATTTTGCTCTGAATGAGGGGCAAGTAGACTCATTGGTATATGTAATTTTAAATATGAAAAGTGTGTTAGTACCTTAATTTCGCTGTGAAATATTACAAAATATTATATTATAGTTTAAAAAATAGTAATTACATTGTACGTTACCTTTAGTGCCGTTTCACATGGAACGTAAGGTCAACACTGTCCGTCAATTTATCAAAATGTACTCTTGCAACCAGGCAGTCGATGTTGCCGTTGTTTTGCTGATAAAACGGAGAATAGAAAGAGAAAGGAGATAATGGGTACATCTATTATTAGCGCGAGATATATAAAAGATGCCTTTGTCACATATTCGAATTTAAGAGAAGAGGAATGACATTTTTTTAACTATTTTGTCTCTCAAATCTTTTGAGAAATTACGTCAGAAGCTAAAAAATAGTTAAAAATGTTCGAATGCAGATATACTATCGACAACAGAGGCATCTGTACGCAATCGGCCATCAGTTCAATAGCTCATAATATGTCTCAATGCTCGTCAGCCCAATGACGATACGTCGCCGAACGAGCTCGACGTAGGCCTGACGCACAGTGGGGCAAAAAGCTACATTTGTGGACAATAATCACCTGCCAGCTCAAATTTTGACCAAATTTAATATATTTAAAAAAAATGCTCATGAGGAATGTAGCTTCAATGCCCGACTGCTACAATTTTGAAATAATTTAAACGTAACCTAAGAAATAAAGAGTACTACACAATTTTTATTATTTAAAAAATGTATCTAGGTCAAATGAATCTATTATCGCAAGAAATGTTATCTAAGGGAATCTCAAGGTAGAAAATAAACAAAAATACTTTTGCGAACAACAATACATTCGAATGTGTGTTACATAACCTAAAAAAATTTCATAAATCAATTTCGAAAAGCAAATGTTTTGGGCCCTTAAAGTACATTCAATGACTTGAAACCAAAAATACAATTTATTTCTCTTTGGGAATTATGAAAAATCATGCGAATTGATGGCCGTAAATTTTTTAATCTTAAGCAAATGCACTTCTTTAAGTATAATATAGAAAATTTTGGTGGCTAAAATAGAAATAGAAAGCTACAGCTAGTCTTTATGTCAGAACACAAATGGGAATGCATGGAACATGTAGCCACAGCACCACCACTAACTCTAGTTATTAAAATAAGGCTCGTGAAAATAGGGGAAAATGTCCTGATTTCTAAAAAAATGTGTTGAAACAACCGAAGTTTCATCTTTCTAGTGCGGAAAATTGTAAATTGGGCAAATTTCCCCACTCAAACAATGAAAATCGAAAAATGTCCCGATTTCTAGAAAACTTGCTCGTTTAAACCCATTTAGGGAAATGGTTAAGATGACCAATTTTATCAATTTCCGCACTCGAGTGATGGATATTTGCTCTTTTAAGGCCTATTTTCTAGAAGTCGGGACATTTCTCCGAATTTTGATCGTCCGAGTGGCCAATTTACATATTCATTATCCCGCCCTCGACATTTCTTTAAAATACCCTACCAATAAATGTGTTCCATGTTAAAATGATTTTACTCAGAAGCCTACAATAAATTCACAGATCCAGTCTTCTCTTTAGGTCAGGTTTATTGTCGCGTAAGCCTTTAGTTCCTTCATGGTTGAACCGGAAGTGACGTCAACTTTTTTTTCTTAAATAGAATGACTAACTAAATTTCTAAGTGCAACAGTTTTTTCAGATGTAAAAAATTCCAAAAAATAAGTGAGATACGAACAATTTTTTAATTTTTTCAAAATGGCTGCGTCAGATGAATGCGATGTAAGAAAATTACTAAGTAGGCTATGGAAATTATTAGTAAGGTTGTAGACTTGTCTGTAAAGCAGAAAATAAAGAGTTGTTTGAATTACTGATAGGTACCAGTATTTTTAGTTTTTTTTTCTAAAAAACGGAATTTTATTTTCATTTCCGTAGGGGTCCTATGGTATTTTTTTTAATGGAACTGTGCTATTTCTTTTATTAATCAGAAATAATGATTCATAAACTCTAATTTTTTCGCCAATAATCATTTCTTAACGATATCCTTCGTAATAATAGAAGTATTTTTAAAAAGCAAGCGCCAACAAATCATTTTAATAAGGTACCTATCTACATTTAAATCCAAAATTGCAGATAGCCATGAAAATGACAGACATTCGCAATAATTGAATTAGTCTTGACTTACTCATTAATTTTCCGAAGCAAGTGTATTAAAGTTGTTATAAACAAGAAAATTAATACAAAATGGTTGAAAATTATTCAAGAGATGAAAAAGTTGACATGATCATTATTTATGGAGAGACTCGACGTAATGCAACTAGAGCACAAAGTCTGTTGGACGGAGATATCCAGAAAGAAGACAACCTCCGAGAAACTATTTCGCCCGGTTGGAGCAACAATTTAGAACTGAACCTAATGTAGAAATTGAAGAAAGATTTATTGTGGATGAAGAAACGGAAATTAATGTATTAGCTTTAGTGCATGTTGACCCAACCATTTCGATAAGACAAATTGAACATGAATTACCAGTTTCCAAAGTATCAGCCGGAAAATTTTTAAAGAAACACGGCTATCGTTCTTATAAATATCAATTGCATCAATTTTTTTATGAGAATGATTATCAACGAAAAATAACCTTTTGTAATTGGTTAGAGTTACGCCAATTAAGAAATGAGAATTTTATCAAAAACATTTTGTACACTGATGAATCGAGATTTACAAACCTTGGGTTATTTAATCGAAACAACACTCGATATTGGGCAATTGATATTCCTCACATTATGAGACAGGGGCGGTTTCAGGAGCGGTTTGGCTTCAATGTTTGGTTAGGCGTACTTGGCGACCATATCATAGGTCAAATAATTTTTAACAGAACTCTAACTGGACCAAGATATCTAGAATTTCTCCAAAATATAATAGTTCTACAGATTAATCAGATTCCAAATACCAATATTGACGAGGTTTACTTCCAACAAGACGGGGCTAGACCACGCAATGCTATTATCGTTAGGGATTACTTAAATCAGTTATTTCCAGATCGTTGGATTGGAGCCCATGGTCCAGTCAGATGGCCTGCAAGGTCGCCTGATTTAACCCCACTCGATTTTTTATTTGGGCGCATTTGAAAAATAGAGTCTACATGACTGCTCCAATCACAAGACAATATCTGGAAGAAAGAGTTCGACACGAAATTGCAAAAATAACACCTCAACAATTACAGAATGTTAGACGTGCAACGATAAGTCGCGCTACTCTGTGTATTAATCATAACGGTGAACAGTTTGAACAATTTTTATAATGGTTTATTATAATTTAGGTTTTAAATAGTTTTGTTATTCTTGGTAATTTATTCATGGTTGTAACGTTATACCTATTAAAATTATTTCTTGTTTAATTTGTGTTTACTTTTTAAAAATACTTCTATTATTACGAAGGATATCGTTAAGAAATGACTAATGGCAAAAAAATTATAGTTTATGAATCATTATTTCTGATTAATAAAAGAAATAGCACAGTTCCATTAAAAAAAATTCCATGGGACCGCTACGGAAATGAAAATGAAAATGTAATTCCGTTCTTTTGAAAAAAAACTAAAAATACCGGTACCTATCAGTAACTCTAACAACTATTTTCTGCTTTACAGACAAGTCTACAACCTTACTAATAATTTCCATAGCCTACTTAGTAATTTTCTTACATGGGATTCATCTGATGCGGCCATTTTGAAAAAATTAAAAACTTGTTCCTATCTCACTTATTTTTTGGAATTTTTTACATCCGGTTCAACCGGAAGTGATATTTTCATTCCGGTTAGTCTAAAAGTAGCCTATTATTGTCCAATTTATTTGTACCAAAAAACAAATTTTTAAATACAAAAACAACCAAAATATTGGGGGCGTACATTGACTCGTGGCCACCGGGTATACCTCTTTGGCCATTAGGTAGTTGACCTATTATATTAATAGGTTTAGAGGTTGTCGTGTCAGCTATTCTGCTCGTTTATAGTTCGACTAATTATGTTTTGTTAGATTTTATGCTTCTCATGTATACTTTTATGCTCATTCATGGTTTAATCCATTAGCTTATATTAGGTTCAGAGTTTGTCGTGCATACCTTTCGATCCATTAGATTTTGTTAGGTTTTGAGCTGGTCGTGTATACCTTTCTGCTCGTCCATAGTTCGATCCATTAAGTTTTCCTATGTTTAGAGATTATCATCGTTCGTGATATGATCCATTAAGTTAGGTTTAGGGCTTGTGTATACCTTTCTGCTCGTTCGTGGATTGATTCGTTAGGTTATGGTAGGTTTTAACAGCTTATCGGGTGTACCCTTCTGCTTATTTATATTTCGATCTATCTTTTAGGTAAGACGTAAGTAAAACAGATTTGTGTGTATTTTGTTATGCCAAAGTATTTTTCCTTATTTGTTACCTTGAAATTCCATTATAGAACATTTTTTTCTACAATGGGCTCATTTGATATAGATAACTTTTTTTTACACAATAGTTCTACTATTATTTTGGATTTTTTAGGTTATGTTTTACTGTTATCAAATTTGTAGCATATGTCCATTGAATACGCATTATCTTCAACATTAAAAAAAAAAAAGAAATTCGGTTAAATATTAAGTTGACAGACGATGTTAGCCAATAAAAGTGTTTTATTAATTTTTCTTAGCTTATTTAACACATATTCGTATGTCTTGTTGTTCGCAAAAGTATTTTTCTTCATTTGATACCTTGTAATTCCATTATAGAACACTTTTTGAGATTTGATCTAGATATTTTTTTTAATAAAAATTGTCTAATATTATTTTTGATTTTTAGGTTACGTTTTATTTATTTCAAAATTGTAACAGTTGGCGTTGATGCTACATTTCTCACGAAAATTAAAAAAATATGTATAAAATTTGGTCAAAATTTGAGGTGGCAGGCGATTCTTGTCCACAAATGTAGCTTCTTGCCCCACTGTGCGGCGTACGGATTGATCATGTGCGCTCCATCTGAAAATGTGCATTTGAACTTAAAATACGCGACGAATTCCATGTTATATTTCTACTGCAAGTCATTTTCAATAGTATTACGCAGGTTCTCCCTATTTCCCGTGTCACTTAGAGTGAAATATGGCTTTGTGTACACACAGGCACATGCTATCGCAATACAAAATCGGCTTCGTTTCGTACAGATTGTTATTGGCTAAGTGGTACAATTAAAAGATTTAAACTTTTAAAATATGATTAAAATTAAAACTAAACGTCTACAGTATTCTCTATTTAATATAAATAATTAATTATTAAAGATAATTGTCAATGTTTAGGAAAAACTAAAGCCAGCTCTGTACTTCTCTAACTAGCCGGATCGCTGGTATCTTTAATGTTTCTTTGCCACGTTTTTTCAACCCGATAGATGAGAAGAACAATAACTCATCGTTACATGAACTTGTGAGTTAATTGATTTTATAGAACATAAATCACGACAGACTTCTGGCATATATCAGCCTATCAATTTGGCCATAGTTCAAGATATACATTTTTGTCGTGTGAAATCGTACATTTCGTCGTATTTGAGATACATAATGGTTTGGAAGGTTTATTGTAATAAATTGTTAAAAATAATAGTGACGTTTTAATAATTATACAATACATCTGAGATGCGGTAGAAACTTGTAATGATGAATTTAGAGTTTTGAAATAAAGAGTATAGAATAAAATTTGAATTTCGTCTATTAGAAATATATTTCTTTCTGTTAATTAACTAACATGAATTTCTTTCTGGGAATATTTTTCTGCATTCAAAATATTTAAATAAATATTTTAAAAAAAAATCTTTTAACGGTCACGTGCTGTAACTATATTATTACTTCCCTCTTTTACCGAAATGAGGTATTGTAATCGTGAAAAAGTTTTTATATATTTCAAACCATGTAGATTTCGAAAATTAGGGTCTTTCAATTCGGTCAGTCTTTCTGTCAGTATGTTGTACGTCTGTTGGAGCTATATCTAAAGGCTAGTTTTCACAGTTCTATCTACTGGGTGGCCAGTTAGCCAGTTGCTGGCCTCCTTACTGGGTAGAGAGCTACTAGACCGTGAAAGTACTGACCCGTACCATTTACTCGATGCTAGTAGTAGCATATTAGTAGAAAAATTGCCAGTACAAAGACACGCTGTATCAAAATTTGGAACGGCCATTTCCTGCACAATATGTTGCAAAGAGGTCATGCGAACGCTCTATATTTGTAATCGGGGTTAAACATATCGCACATATAATCCGCTCTGACTCCGAGGTAAAATGTGGTAAGTAATTGTCCAATTTCAATTACGAATAAATGACGGGTACAAGTTAGGGGAAGTGATAAAGGGAACCATGACGCAATTTCCCTCTTCTCTATACAAGTCAATAAACTTGGCACTGCTGGTCGGTCCACCTTCCCGATATTTCAAATGTTTGTGTTGAGTGGCCTAAAAAAGCAGGGAGAACTAACCTTATCCTGTTTAAACCACGTGCATCAACTGTCTACTGTTTAATCAGCTACTGACCTTGTGTGTTCACATGGACTAGTTTCTGGCCCATTTACGTGGTGAAGGAGGATCAGTAGACAGTAGAAACAAATATATGTCTCATGTAGATGACTATGCTATGTTAATTACTGGTCCACTCGTACGGTCAGCAACTTGCCCGTTCTGTTTTTATAAGGTCAGTAATTGGCAGTCAGTTATTAACTAAGTCAGCTTGAATGCCAACTCGCACCGTGAAAACTAGCCTTAAAGAATGGGTAGACTTTTCCTGGAAAATATAGAGATGGACTACCTAAAGAGAATAAATAATGAAAGAAATATGATAAATTGCAATAACATATAGCATATAGTTAACACAATTGGCAAATAAGGCACCTATTTTTAATGAAAAATGTACAAGGTGGTCATCCTAAGAATAATTCAACTAAGGTGTCAACTTGTAAAGGTATTCACGTAAACCTTCCATATTTGGTATTTCTTATTTATTATTTATTTTTTCTGTTGAATGACCACTCTGTATTTTCTTAACCAACATTTATTAGGTTTTCATTGTAACAATAGTGATAACTACATTTCGATTATCATTACCTACTATTCTCCTGGGTCGTTTCTTAATTAATAATTTTTTAGAGTGACTATCCTGTATAAATAAAAAGGTAAGTTCTGTGTAAATGCCTTTAGCGATTTTTTTCAAACGATGACCCTGAAATGTCATTAATGTCATTAGAGTACACATTAGTTTATAAAGATTCTACCTAAGTACCCATCACTTCGTCTGTCGATTCAATATAATCGAAATGAGACTTAGGAGTAAATCAAATTAATTCTAATTTAATAATAGAAATTACAGTCGGTTGTAATCGGCTGCAAATACTTATTTAATTAACATTTTGCTCAAACACGGCTCAGTTCACGTTTACGTGGTGTCGTCAAGATTACATACACTGCCAATATTTTCTATTTTTATTGTATAAATAAGCATTTGCAATCAGCGATGCTCTACTACAATACAGACATATCCCGGACAGACAGATACGCAGACAGACGATGACCTTAATTTTCGTAGTCTACATAGTCTAAAACGTGAAAATCCAAATAAATCTTGAAGAGTGATATTTCCATGAATATAATATTTCACTTCGGCAAGGATGTAAAAACTTTAGCTGGTTGATTGATTGGTTCATTGAGTTTCTACCGCAAGGGGCATGGGGCATGCTTTTTACCAGCAGCGAGAGCCTCATGACGCATGGGGTAGGAATATAGGATGGGAAATGTAGGTGTTTGTAAGATGCTTCTTTTAAGTTTCCAGGCTTCCTTTAAGTTTACATCTATTATCATTGGATGGGAAGTGTAGGCGTTTGTGAGATATTTCTTTTGAGTTTCCATGCCTCTTTTATGTTTTCATCTATCATCATCTCCTTATTTAATCTTCTTCTGAGTCTTCTGTTTCTGAATCTAGCAGTGTGCACTTCCTCCTGCATGCTTTTTTATTAACCGTTCCACAAGTAAACAGCCATTTACGGTGCTAATGCAAGGAAGAGCCCTAAGAGAGCATTTGAGACACCCTGTATACCTATCCGATAAAATAAAGCAATATAAAAAGTAAAATCTGCAAAAAATTAAAAAGAGATCCAAGATAACATTGGGACGCTATGTATATCTGCCAGGCTTCCAACTCCTTTGTCCTGAGAGAAACATTTCTGTATTCGTAAATAAGCCCAAAATATGGACCATGTGATAAGGATTGATAAGCCAATAAATACAAGTTGTCTTTTCGTCCTTGTGCATGTGTTAGCAGCTTCCTTCCTTGTTTTGTAGGATTCCTACATTACATGCACTCGTTGCACTCCCTGCTAGAAACCAGCCCGTTGCCCTTCACTGAAAAAATAATTTTATGGTGTACAGCTTATATTATACTTTCAGATGATTATGTCCCTTTTTCAAGTTGTTTATATACGCTTTCAGGTAATGCCACATTCAACCGTTATATCTTAATCAAATTTCAACTACCCGAAATAGCCAGACTCATGCTAATTTATATCAATCAATGTAGAATTGTCCACGCTTCAGTTCGATACTATTTCGCACAATTTCTCACAGTTTTAACCGAGTTCATTCGATATTTCGTAATAGCTACACTGACGTTTCTGCCTCCGGCGCCATCCGAAACCGAACTCCCAAGGATGTAAAAACTTTATTTAATGCAAAATAACAATTACAAGTATCGCAAAAGTTATCGCTTTTAACAGGTATTCATAGTCAGAAATGCCAGGCCGAAATTATTATTTATTTCGTAATAATTTTAATAAACTAGATCTAATAGAGCAAATTAGTTTGCTCTAAAATTAATCTTCTTATTCACAACGTTTTGGCAGACGTCTCGCGATTCATGTAATGTTCTGGTAAAAGTGTTGCCCTGATGTGTCAGGGCTATTGGTCTCCGCCTATTTTAGTCGCTTGCCTTAGAATATTAATATAAAAGTTTTTGACTTGCCCTGATGTGGGCTGGTTGTATTTAAGGATATTTCATGGATGCTCTCTTTACATTATCTTGTGTACAGAGGTCGACATTAGTTTAAATGTTAGTGTGTGTTAGGTTAGTATGAATTTGGTCTGTGGCATCTTTTGGTCAGTTTGTTTGATGGCTCTTTTGGATCTTCTATATTTTAGCTTTCTAGCGATGTTAGAATTTTTGTGTTTTGTATTTTTAATGTGTTTTTGTATTTTTTATGTTTTCTGTATTTTCTTTTTTTGGTGGACCAGTCCTTTTGTATGTCTTGTACTATTTTGCATTTGGTCATCTTTCCTTGCAATTCAAGTTAGCGTGTTGTTATGGATTGTAGATATAATTCAGTGAGAGACAGTTGAGAGCGTTATAGAATTTAGGGGTGTGTGGGTATCGGAGGGTAGGGTTGTTTAATTGGAGTAAGGAATTTGCGAAATTGGGGATGAAGTAATTGAGAATGAAGTTTGATAACAAGGGATGCCTGTTATATTGTGGATAAGTTGCGTGGATGTACGGTATGGGAGATTGATATAAATTTTTAGGGTTTTATTTGGTAAAGTTTGGAGACGGAGTTGTTGTTTCCTACTAATGAGGGGGTAATATATAGGTGAGGATTAGGTAAGGATAGGTCTTAAGTATGTTTTATATAATAGTGAGGAAGTGCGAATGGGTGCATTTTTAAAAATCGGGTACAGTGATTTGAGCCTAATTCTGTATTTGGTAATTATATTATCTACATGTTTTTTTAAATATACCTTAGTATTCAGGGGCTAGACCTAAGTATTCTATATTTTTATGCTAGTTCATGATTATATTATTAATGCTGATTTTGTCTTTAGGTGTTTTTGTTTTCTTGTAAAGTAGATAACTTGGGTTTTGCTAGGGTTGACTAGCAATCCCCAATTGTTATAGAATTCATTGATTCGATTAGTAAAAATCTATGTTTACGGAATTTGTAATTATAGCTGTGTCGCCAGCGTAGAGGCACAGGGTATGTCTTATGTCCGAAGGGTGGGAATCTCATGTGTGTATAAATTATACAAAATTGGAACCAGGGCTGAGCACTGTGGAATGCCAGAGAAAATGCATGTTCTAGTGTGCCTCCATTTGCTATATAGCATATCTGTCAGCCTCATGCCATCTAGCGTGGTTACCTATTGGGTATACGGCCTCGCCAAAGCTCCCCCCATTAACTCTGGCGGCATCAGCCCAACATTTTGGTGGTCTTCCTCTTCGTTCAATACCATCTAGTTTCCCCTGGACAATGAAACGCTCTATATTGTCCTCTCTCCGGTTAATGTGGCCAAGAAATGAGAGAATTCGCGAAATACGATATTGGAGAGTCGCTTTGTGGAACATATTTCTTGAAGATTGGAGATGTTGGTGCGGTAGGCTGTCCTGGGAACTCGCAGCAAACGTCTCCAAACCCACATTTCAAACGCATCTAAAATTATATTAAAACATATTGTATACAAAAGGGATAGTCTTACCCCGATAAACTACCAGAGAATTTTCCTGTAGTAAGATTTACAGTTTTATTGTAAGTTTCTGTTGACATTTTGCTTTTCTTAACGATCGCAGGATAAAAATTAAAGAATATATTGAAAATTAGACCTAGTCCATAAGTCTGATCTTAAATGTGGAAACAGGGCACAGACTTTTATACTTAAATATTGTATTGTCTAGACTGCCGTACTGATCTCATTAATTTCAATGTAGTAGAATTAATTTAAATGTGATATCTCGTAGTTGCCAAATGTAACATTTTACTTCTTTGCTACTTTATAGTGTCAGTGCCCCGGTATTATCTTAAAGTAGGTTTTATTTTTAAACGCCGAAATTAACAAACACATATTTCAGCTGTGTACTTCTCACGCAATCCAAAGCAATTTTCCAAAGGCCCTTTCATTTTCTTTATTCTTATCTTATTTCCCTCAGGGTTTCGTGTGTTATCGCATGATGACCTATTGCGAACACGGAAATAACAGCCTTATAAACCAAATTTTATAACTCATAAATTTATTTGCGGGAAATAAATTTGAGGCAGCTTTCAAATAGAAAAATTTCTACCGTCTAATTTTACAGCATTACAGCAGCTTCTGGAGGTGGAGACGAATTGCTTTATTTCTTATCAGAGATCTCGTAAAGCAATGCTGTCGATGTGTCTAAAAACGCTGACTTCTTTATGACGAATATAAATTGCAAAAATAAAAATTTTGTGGCAATAATATCACAAGTATTTTGTTTTGTGAACACCCAAGTAATCTCGTTGAAATCGATAAAAATAAAATTGTAAACAATGCGTCCAAAAAGCATCTATACTAGTACTTGCTGTACTGCTAACCACTTGTTTGTGTTCCTGGGACCTCAAAACGTAAAGATTTGATGTAATCTCATTTTTTTGGACCAATTTTAGTAACTTCTACAATAATTGTCTTTATGGAGGTTAAATAGAACATCATTAGGAAGTAACGAAATCTCGTAATTTCTTAAAATTATTATCTAAAAATTAAAATTGTAAATACCTCTGTAATTTCTCCTCCAGTTGTGAGGGCGGATCGTTAAAAATTGATTCTAGCATCTCCGGAACGAAGGCCTGCATGGCACAGGTCAGCGGTAACAAGCCCGGTTATTAATCAAATCAAAGAATATTTGCAACATTTTTTATGTAAATTGTTTTCCACTTTTCTTTTTGTATTTTTATCGTTTTCCGGTTTAATTTATTTACTCCTGTAACCATATTTGTACGTATAACTTCTTAAATAAAAGAAGTGAATAGGGAAAACTTTTGGATTATCATTTTTACGATTTTTGAGAATATTGAAAAACATTCTTTATAGGATTTTGCAAACAGCAGAAAAAGATAACTATATAGATAGTTATCTTTTTCTGCTGTTTTCTGTTCCCATAGGGGAACTAAAAGAAAAACTATGTGTAAAAATATTAATGACATCTTTGCATTCTTTCCATAACCTGAATTCTGGTTATGCTAGCAAATTAAAATTCTAAAATGAATTTGTTTAATTTCTTATTTAAAAATTCTCATTCTAACACTAGCATCCACACAGTCCCCTACGGCCATACAGATTAAACTAGTATCTACATAATCCCATACGGCCATGAAGATTGAGTTACAAGTGAGAACAAAGGCGTAAATTGAATTTATTTGCCTTATTTATCTTAAAAATATTTCATTCTAATGGATTACATTTTCATGAAATCTATCATTCTGTTTCTTTGAAATGCTTAGCCTTTGAAACGGATTTTGCCCTTATTTTGGAGCTCATCAGAAAGACATAAAGCCACCCATATAGATGTTCCATGCAAAACCAAGACCATTTCTATGAATAAGTATGAAATTATCTCAAACTTTCAACGAGTTCGGGAAATGTCCGTAAAAAAAATTAAAAGATTTTATGAAAATATATACATAAATAAATAAACACTTCTAGTTCTATACTTAATTTTCTGATTTCATTGTTTCAGTCCCTCAGGAGAAAGTAAACTGTTTTCAACTTCATAACGCCTGTAAAGATGGGTGCCCTACAAACCTGGATTTGGGTAGGAAAGGATGCCCGCAGGGAAAAACTTGTTGTGTTTTAACATAATCTTATATCAATATTAAGGATGTTAGCATAATTAAAATATATTATATTTCAAATTTGAACTTGTACAGTAATAATTACCTTTTAAGTGAAACTTTGAAAATTAGCTGAAGACTGCTCCTCGTGAAATTAACCGAGGAGTGTCATTACATACTGGACACCCCCTGCATGAATTATTATGAATATTTCAAGCAACCAGAGTTCAAAATTAAAGGAAATGTAATTTATGAAATATCTGCTAAATGTTAGAATTATAATTTTATCACAAAAAAAAAACAAAATACACGCATTCAATAAATACATTTCTCTTCTCTTATGTCTACTTTAGTTTTGTTCAGTTGTCTGAACTATATATTTCTTTTTTGTTTTACAGTTCTTTCAGTTCATGTTCAGTTTTAAGTCATTTTCAATAAATGTTAATATAAGGATCATTATTGTTTTAATAGTTTTTTCTACATCTATTTAATTATATTTATTTATTTATTTATTTATTTATCTATTTATTTATTTATTTATTTATTTATTTATTTATTTATTTATTTATTTATTGAGATACAACCACCTAACAGATAACTAATTAAAAGGTTGGAATGTTACACTACAAAGCACCAACAGTATAAGTATTATATATACTAAATTCACGATACATTACAGAAGATACAAAATACAAATATCATACTAAAAAAAAGCTGACTTAAAATATATATACATATCACATAACTCTAAAAAACATGTAAACGTTAATAAGGGAAATGGGGTTATATGCATAGTAATCTTCTAATTGACGCAGGACTACAATTAAATATATCAAGCTCATTTTGCACCGAATTATAATTTTTACACATAAAATGTATAGTTGAAAGTTTTAGTAAATTTGTTCGGGGGATAGCAAGATAGAATGTTTCACGATTTCTGCTTCCTATATGAGGTACACGAAAACACAGTTGCTCCAAAATAGACGGGCAATCAGACATATTGTAAATAATTTTATGCAGAAATATTACAGAGTGTGCTATTCTCCTATTTTCTAGACTCGACATATCAAATCTTTCTAACATGAGGTTTTGTGAGTAACCATTTGTGGGATAATCGCCATCTTCAATAAAACATAAATACTTAACAAAACGACGCTGAATGTTTTCAACACTTTTTGTATACGTAGCATATCCTGGGGACCATACCAGTGAGCAATATTCTAATTTTGATCGCACAAAGGAGTAATACAATAATTTCATAATGTCCGTATTATTAAAACCCTTACAATTCCTTATTAGAAACCCTAGGCTTTTTAAAGCTGATGGCACAGTTAAATTTATATGTTCATTGAAACTTAGACTTCTGTCAAACGTCACCCCCAGATCTTTAATTGTATCAGGTCTTTGTAACTCCTGGTTATTTAAATGATAATTAAAATTAATATAATTGCGGGCTCTACAAAATGTAAATGCGCTACATTTGAAAACATTGAGAGGTAGTTGATTTAGTAGACACCAATCATTTATCTTATTCAAGTTATTTTGAAGATTGTCACAATCTTCCTCAGTTTCAATGACACAATAGATTTTTTAAATCGTTCGCATATAACAGGCTTCCAACGTCGATATTTGTGACAATGTCATTAATAACAATATTAAAGAACAGTGGTGCCAGTCCAGATCTTTGAGGGACACCTGAGCTAGCCAAGACGTCGAATGACCTGAAACCATGGTATTCTACATACTGCCGCCTATTTCCTAAATACGAGGTAACTAAATCTAATAGTGTCACTGATAGTCCGAATTTGCTAAGCTTTTGTATCAGAATGCCATAGTCCAGGCGATCAAACGCCTTGGAAAAATCCGTATAGATAATATCAACTTGTTTGTTATTATCCAATTTTTCAGAAACAGGTGAGGTTAGTCTCAGTGGATCTGCCGGATACAAATCTATGTTGGTTTGTTACAATTTGACCTTGCACGTGCCTTGTTAGTGGCATACTCAAGGTAAATTCAAAAATGGTTGTTAGTGGACAAGCAAAAATGTATGCACAGTCTCGTACTACAAAGGCAGGTTATATTATCAGGTTCCTTGGCGTATTTAGGTTTAATTTTCTTGAGAGATTTCAACACGTCCAATTCCGAAAAGGTTGTTACACATAAATTACTACTATTTGCCTCACCGCAGGGGGAATTTTTATTACTATTTGCATTAGGATTTAAATAAGCTGCTTGAAAGACGGTCGCAATGCATTAACAATATTTTGAGGATTTGTGTGTTGAACATTATTATATAAAATATTGCCTGGAATTGAGGAACATCTTTTTTTACTATTTACATACGGCCAAAATTTTTTCGGATCATATTTTATGTTACCCTGTATATTAAGTGAATCATTGTCATATGCTTTTTTCACATCAGGTTTAATTTTCTCTCTTATATTCCTAAATTCGTTATAATAATCATAGTTTTTTTGTTTGTTTATAATTTTTTTCGAATAGCATTTTTCTTTATGTCTCTTACAATATTATTTGTATACCTCGGTGGATATTTAGTCTGTTTAGGAAGAGTTTTGGGTACAAATTTATCAAAACTCTCTGTTAATTTCGAATAAAAAGCGGTACACGCTAAGTTAACATCATTCAGTTCAGTTAAAAATGACCAGTCTGTATGAAATAAACAATCCTACAAGAGAGGATAATTAATTGGCATTTTTAAAATTATACACTTCAGTTAAATTAAACGGGAAGTTCAGGTTGAAAATTATTTATTTTCAGAGAAAAAGTCGTACCTATAATGAGCAACATGCATGAATTTTAGAAATGCAATAATTTATTATTTTTTCGTTATATATGTTACATAAGTTGAGAAAGTAATGAAGAAAAGGTATAAAAAAAATGTGTAGCTTAAAGAAACGACTTTGAAATTCAAAATTTTATGGGAACATATACACGTGACTGAAAACACCACGCTATTGGTCTGACGTCATTCGGCATAATGTCTAATGGTCGTCTATCTGCCAAGGGGTTAAATCGTAAATTGTTTTGTGTTTTGTAAATGTGTATTGATATTTTCATAAAAGAAATCATTCATTTATTTATTTATTTTAATTATTAAGTGGTAAAAATGACGGACAGTGGGTTTTTACGGGGCCAGAGTGACAATTTGCCCGTTGTTGATGTGTTTATGATGACAAACTTTTTTGCTACTAATACTGATTTTATTAGTGCAGAAATTATTGGAGGTACTAAAGCAACAAGGTATGTGTCATTCATTATTCTAAACATTAATTCAATTGTGCCCATTTTTATCCTTTTACTGTAGTTAAATATAAATATAACAAATAATGTATGTACCTAACCTCAAAATAGGTAAACAAGGCAATGTTTTAATGTTATATTAATTAATATTTTTCATCTTAGAATGCTTTACTTTTTTTATGTAATAAATACCTCCCGTCACTTACTAAGTACGTACTTTTAGGTAGGTAGGTACATTCATAGTAAAAATAACTGTTGACATACATAGGTATATATAAATATATAACTGGATAATATGTAGAACGTCGAGAAGTTACATTATTCCCACCGTTCTTATACATTTATACATTTTAATTCAACGTTCCTTTTAACAGAAGTTAGTAAACTTTTGTATTCCTATAAATAGGAGAGTGACCAAATTCACCATGATATGTAAACAAATTATCACAATAATATTAGGGTTAGGTACATATTTTCATAATATTATTATAAAATAATTAGTTTTAATGGGTAAATTTATTACATCAAAATTATCCTGGTAGCAATATAATCTTGAGGATGACGATAATTCTGCATTTCGGCCGTC
The DNA here is from genome assembly GCA_963583905.1 of Stenurella melanura. Lineage (NCBI taxonomy): Eukaryota > Metazoa > Arthropoda > Insecta > Coleoptera > Cerambycidae > Stenurella > Stenurella melanura. The sequence goes on from OY757309.1 coordinate 206,014,200, forward strand.
TCGTCTCATAGTTCTGCACCATTTCTTCCTAACTTTTTCGCGTCTAGGCACATTAAAAAATAACTTTTCTGGAGTTTTTATGGTACTTAGTATTTGTACATTTGAGCACAATACAATATTTATAGCTACTTTTCTTTTCCATAACACAACATAAATAATGTGTACACATTCGCAATCACAATACGTTTTCCGTCGGTGCGATGTGCCCAATGACGTCACACACAAGTAGCGCGGAAACTTCTCCGTTTAAACGCAGTTAAATTGACAGCTGCAGTAAATAATTTTTTTAACCTTTAATTAGAACATAAAACAAAAATAAAATACTGGAAAAATAATGTTTTTTAGTGATCTATTCATCTGTGATGTTTAAAAAAATTATGCATTTTGCTCATTCACTGTAGTGAATTATCGATTCATCCGGCCAATCACAAATACAAATTCATAATATACTGTTTCACTTATCCAATGATATTTTAAATCGACTGCGATCAACTGTTGCTGCAGCTGGCAATCAACTCGCTGACAGTGACAACCAAGTGTATCGCCATATTGTTTATTTACGTTTTCCACTTCCTACAAATAGGTACCAATTAATGCTATCATATTTCAGTCTAATTTATTTGTTTAATAAGTGTAGAAAACGCATAGTATTACATTCACTTTTCACTCAGAAGATTTGCGCCAGTCGTCTTCGGCTCGTGGGCTCAAACATCATCTTCGTGAATAATAACTATCATAATCGCTCATATAATAATATACTATTATTTGGCTCAATGTGTACCTACTAAAATAGTATTTGTTACCGGCACGACAAGTATAATAAATACGAAACTCGAGATAGTCACCAAAATTAAACTTAACGATCAATTGATCGTTAAGTATAATTATACTCAGTTTGTAGAACACAATGTCAGAAGACTAAATTAGATTATTTTACTGTTTCCGTGAAATATCAGAATTCTTTCATTTTAAAACAATCTTTTGTAAGTTATTTTTGGCGACAGTTTTACGTCGAAAACATCTTCACATTTCTAATTTAAATTCGTAATTGGAAAGAGAACTGTCCGCCCTTAAATTGAATTTAAAGGATGAGGCAAAACCGCTAGGGTAAAATACACTTTTCTTTCTTTTCAATTAACAAGATAGTAGGTAGTTTACGAGGAAAAATAGCAACGGCGCGACGTCAATACACATGATTCCCATGCATATTATTTTATGAGCGATTGTGATACCCAATATTGACGAAGACTAACCGACAAATTTTAACTTTTATTTTGTATCGTTAACCAAAACACTTTTTTGTATTGTTTTGGTCCCAGCTGCGTCTAACATAGTTCCGAAAAAAAATTGTTGACGCTGAAAAATGTAATAACTGACCTAACTCACATATTATGGTATAATTTAAAAAAAAAGCAATTAATTGCATCATGCGAAAAAATATTTGCCATTTTGATATACATTTCAAACACATGTTATATAACATATATTTAATTAGAATATAAGCTCTTTAATCAGAAAAGTAATTATTCTTCTTGCGCTTCTTAGCCTGTCTCTTATAAGCAGAGCCCGGCGCAAAATTAGTTATGCCAGAGACGGTCTTTACACACAGATAAACATAATGTTTTGTATGATTCACATAAGCAAATAAATACATTATTTATAGGAAACAAATACCTACTTTTGCGGTAAGAAATAAAAAGTATGGCATAAAACTCATAAAATAATAAATAAATAATTTATTATTGGTTTGGAGAAATTATTTATTTGGTATTGTTGAGCAAGTATGTAAGAGATGTTTACTGAAACTGGTGGATAAAAAACACCAGACTTCGTCCGAACATTATATATACCTGCAGCGTCGCGCGTCTGTCTGATTGTCTAATCGAAAACAAAAAACTCGGCACTTTAAACGGCATACGCCACTTCAACTTTTTATATAAGTTAAGGAAATGTAAACATCTCCCATATATTTCTTCCCAACTATATTAAACAATTTTCAATTTAAAATATAATTTTTATCTGTCCACATAATATAAGGCACTATAATTTTAAAAAATATAAGAAGAATTTTCAACACCACGAAGTCACCGCCACGCTTGTCACTCTCTTTCTGCATTTTTACGACAGCAAATAGGATACGGTAAACAATAATAATAGTAAAATAAACAGCAGATTGCGTTTTATATTTTGCAGAAGACTTCAAACAAACAGAAAGCATTTGAAATAAAAAAGGTCCAACAATTATTATTAATTTGTTACACAATGACCAATGCCATGTGAGATTGTTTCATATGCACATACGCATTATGGAGTCAAAATTACAGACTTGTCAGTACATTTCATAGAAGTAAATGTGTCGTGATTTGTTATGGCGTCGACTGGCTTTCCATTAAATGAAACAGTAGTTTCGTAGATTAAAGATTTTCTGGAACTGCGGTTTAACGGTGTAGAACTTTTCTGTGCCAGCTGTGAAAAAACATTTTCGTGGACATGAAAACTAAAATTTAGTATATTTACATGGATATTTCTCACGAATCCCTCTAGCTATACGCAACGTTCAACGTAAGCCGGAAATAGATCCGTATACAGTAATTGATGCAATAAACATTACAGGTATTTGATCTACGTCAATATATTCTTAGAGTCTCAGGGGATATTGCTGAGTGAAATACAAATTGGATACATAACGGTGTTAAGAAACAACCCCGGTTTTTCAACATTTTTGTGTATGACAAAGAAGTGGGCTGTTCAATGCCGGACATAAATCTGCCATCTATAAGAAACTATACTTATTTTAAATATGCGCGGATTACATCGGTAGACGTTGAACGGCTGAACGATCCTTTTTCACAACACAAGTGGGATATTCAGTGACAGGCGCCGGAGTTTTATTTCGGACGATTTAGAACAAGTGCAAATAATATATTTTTATTATTCTAATAAGGTATAGTTGCTAGGCGTTTATGTTTGTGCATCCAACAATAAGTACATCAAAGTATGACTTATAACCGTTTCAAGGCCATTTACCTTTAAATATTACGGAATTCACTGGGTATAATGATAAGGTAAAATATTGTATATTGCGCATGAAAATGTTTATATAGTTCATACTGCGCAAAGCCGACTCTGGTTTTTACGTCATAACTACCTCTGAGCCGGGATCTGCTTATAAGTTAGTTCTGGAGTATCTCTTATACAAGTCCAACAGTAGTCCGCTAACTTCACAGAAGTTCATTTGCCCTGATATCTTTTTTTCCATATTTTGAATATCCTGGTGAAATCTCTCTCCATGCTCATCACTTACTGCAACACAGCTTTCTGGGAAATAATCTAGATTTGAATGTAGAAAGTGGACTTTTAATGACATTACTAGTAGCAAGAAAGAAGATTCCCAACTAGGTCTCTATCGTTTTCTGCTCTTTTGTTACCGAGAAAGTATGTTACTACCATTTTCAAGGAATTCCAAGCAGCTTTTTCATTACCATCTAGAATGTTGTCAAATTCAGCACCTTTGAAAAGGTTCTTGATTTGAGGACCCACAAGAATTAATTTTCGCAACACTAAGTCTCGGAAATTTTTGTTTTAAATAACTGAAAGCACGTCCTTCTTTGTCCATAGCTTTTACCAAGTTTTTCATAAGCCCCAGTTTTATGTGGAGTGGTGGCATTATTACCTTGTGTGAATCAACTAATAGAATGTCAGTAACATTTTTTGCTCCTGGTTCAAAATCCAGTCTTGGCGGCCAAATTTTTATTTTGTAAAGTTGTAATCGTGCTCGACTGCCCCACTCACAAAGAGAACAGCAATATCCGGTATACATTTGTAGCATACCAAGTAAGATAGCTATCACTTTTAAGTCTTCACAAATCTGCCACTTATACTGGTTATATTCTATAGTTTGTAGCAATACATTCATGTTACTGTAATTTTCATTCATAGACAGCATGGGCGATTGGAATTGATGGCAAATTATTTGCATTGTAGAGTAGCACAGCCTTTAGACTAAGTTTCGAGGCGTCATTAAAAAGTCTCCAGTCACTAGGATCATGGGGAATGTGTAAAGCACTCGTTAAACCGTCAATGTCCTTGCAGACAACCAAGTCATTTTCCATTGTGAAAAAAGATATAAACTCTTTTTGACGACTCCGATACATGGAAACTTTAACATTTTCTTATAGTAAATTCCATTGTTGTAATGGAGATGCCAAAAGCTCCGCTTTCGTCTTGGACAGATCAAGTCTCTTATAAGACTTAAAATTTGCGTTGTTTAATATTATGTAGTTCATCACCGGACACTTCGGCAGAGAAATCGGGATCTTGTGATGTTGATGGCTGCACTAAGTCGTCATCTACATTATCATCCGATTATTCGTCAGAATCAAGACTGTATTTTTGATGTGGAATAGGAATAGGTAGTTCATCACTATGGGGAACCGGGCGAATGGCAGACGGTAAATTGTATCACCATCCTTTTTTTCTTGTTGATACCCTGTCTAATAGGAGATATCATGCAAAAATAACAATCGGTAACATGATCTTTAGGTTTGAACGTCCTCTTCCACTTAACCAACTGCAAAGATTGTTGGCACAATTGCTGCAACATATAAGAGGTTCCCATTCTTTGTCTTGATCTCCAATTGTACAACCAAAATACAACTGAACGCCTTCTTAATTTTGGGAGTAAAACTATGTTTTTGACGCACAAAAGTCAGTTCACCACAAATATAAAAAAATGTATTAGGTGTATTTATACAATCTCGTGGCATATTTTGGAAATAGCACTATTTACTTTCGAAAATGAATACTTCATGCACAAGGTACAAATACGACTACCTCAGAATGAACTAATATTTAGTTCTAGTGACAAATAAAGAGGTAGGTAGGTAGCACGGTCAGTATAGTAGGTATGTCTGTTGTTCGTAGAATTCTATTTCAACCTGTTATTTGCGATAGGACCGCCCATAAACTAGGGTTTATATCTGCGTTACATTTTATTATCTGTATTGGGAAAACCAGAGCCAACTTAAACTTTTGCTTTTTATATTGTTATTTAGCATGACGAAGTTAATAAGAATTTGCTATTTTTACTCCCGATACATGTAGGATGTCTGTCAGCTAGTGTTATCTGAGTGAATAATGGTCATAATCGCAAATTTATTACTATGATTTTTTCTACACCTATTAAACAATTAGATTAGACTGAAATTTTATCACTTTAATGGTATACAATAAAACACATTTAATCAATTTTTATTTTTTATTAAGTGTTTGTGCAGTTAGTAATATTTAAATTTGGAGTTGTCACTTTCATTATTACATTCTGATTGGCAGTTTTAGTGGTTAAATTATTAGTTGGCACCGATTATAAAATTCTTTGATGTGAATCCATTTTATTCTTCAGAGAATTATCAATGTAGTCGTCTGCGATTGCAGTCGACTTCCACCCCCCCCCGTGCTCTTTAGGGTTGTTATGTCACCTCCTGCATCCACTAGTAGGGCTGGCCAAGATCTACGGAAAGAGTGTCCTGTGAACAGTTCTGGGTTTGTAATAAAGTGGCAATTTGTTTCCCTATACTTGAAAACTTATTGATGTAAACTTTCTGACAGGTACACTTTCCCTTTTGATAGTTTAAAAAGATGGAGGAACACTAGAGATCCGGTGGACGTTGAGAGATGTATTTTTTCAAAATTGCAAAGAAATGTCTTGTTATTGTAAAGTTGCGAACTACTTTGGTTTTTGTATTGTGCACATTTACTAATTTATTTATTTATTTATTTATTGTGCAATATCCAAACAGGCCTAACCGGCCTAATTACAAGGATAGTAACATTTTAACATGACAACTATAAATACGAGTAAGTAAATAATTAAAAAATATGTGTAAAAATACATTGTACAGCATAACAATTATACATAAAAATTACTAAAATGTGTGGTGGTCGTACTAAAATATTCTATAATATATTTAATACTATCAATGTCTTTTTGGAGTTCGACACAATCTCTATCTGTTTAAATCTGTAAATTTTAAAATCATCTGCAAAAAGTAAGCATTAAGACAATTTAACAACTGAAGGCAGATCGTTAATAAATAGTAGAAATAATAATGGGCCAAGATTTGATCCTTGTGGCGCTCCAGAATTAACACAATATTTACCAGAAGTGTTTCCATTGTGCTTTACTACAAAAAAATGCTATAAATAACATTTTAAAAGTATCATCATTTTCGTAGATAAACCAAACTTATATAGTTTTTCTAATAGCACATCATGATCAACTTTATTGAATACTATGCTAAAATATGTAAATACAATACCTATCACGTTGTTTTTCCTCCTCCAATATTTCGTAACCGTAGTTGGTAAATATGCACAAATTCGTATTAATAGATTTTTGAGCTACAAAGCATGTTGCTCGTATACTAAACTTTTTTCTACGTTTCTGTACAAATGAGAATATGTAATTTGTTCCAATAGTTTAGCTGGAGTACACATCATTGCTATACCCCTGTAGTTTGAAATGTCCATCTTGTCCCCTGACTTATGAACTGGAGTATATGCAGTTAGCTTTTACGTATTAGGAAAAGTTGAGGTTTTCGATATTAGATTAGAAATATGAAGCAGTGGAACCCTCAACCATTCTTGACATGCCTTAATTATGTCAATATTGCTGATGTACGATCTTGAAGATACTCAATATTTATTTCTAATAAGTTATTTCACCTACAGGCACCCATAATACCCATAATTAGTGCCACATTAAATTTAAAAAAATGTTAAGGTACTTATCGGTGATATTACAGATGCGAGTTGATTGTGCGAAACAGTAATTTTTGAATTTGTATTTCAGACTGGCCGGATGCAGTGAATTATGAATGGTTAATTCACTACAGTGAATTACAGGTACGATTTTTCACAAAGAAATACTAATAATTGTCAGTTTACAAGTATTGTTCATAGTTTTAATGCAGATACCCCTGCAGGTGTGCAGAAACAAAATCTTCTTTATAAAATCTTTTGAATCTACTTGACGAGGCGCAAAGAAAACATCTTAAAAGAAGAAGGTAGCAACGATGGCTCTTCCATTAGCAGAATATATTATAACAGTATATTTGTAAAATATTTTCTACATTCAAGCGGCTTATTGAAGCTAAAGAGAATCCTAATTTATGTCGTGTGAGATAAATGTAATACTTTTCACTTATCTTGGTAATTTATCCAATTCTCATCTTTATTTAGATTGTACCACAGACTTATTTCCAAGATGGGAGGGATTATGAGGAACTTAATATTTCTGATAATAACTTATTCAAGGAAGTCAGAAATAAGTATTAAATTGATGAAATTCCCTGTTGTTGGTGGATGGTAATAGAGCTTTAGAGAAAGCTAGCGTTGGAGAAAATCAAGTATTTAAAATTGTTGATTACAGTTACTCTTGTTCTTTCTGAAGAATATGCTCAAAAAGTACTTCATTATTATTTTCAGTTTCCAAGGTTCATTTCTATATAATCAAGGCGTTTTAGACCTTTGCTGCCAAATTCGTGCCCTAAGAAAAAAGGAAATTTTTTGTTGTGTTTATTTGGTCGTCACGATACACCTGGAGAATTTCGTGAAAACCTCGTCGGAAAATCGCAGAAACCGCGGATTCGCGATTAATTCAGTTTTTTTGTACCAAACGGGATCAATACCTGTTATATTAATAGTTGTACATCTTTATCTTAAAGGTCCTATACATTTTTTTAGTACACCTAATCATTTTGAAGATACGACACGGACTAAGTAAAAAATGCATTTAGTTATTAAATATTGCTGTTATAGAGCTCGGTGATCTTTATTCTCTACCAGATTGTCTTATACATTTTATTTATAGTGAATAAGTCAAAAAATGCATTCATTTCCGCACTACCTTAGAGGTAGAAAGCATGGCGCGCTTCATTTTTACATGGTTTCCACAGAAGGTCTAATCCATGCCGGATCTTAAATTAGTCAATATTTCCTACGCCGTCCGTTTCTCAAACGTTATCGTCTAATGACAAATCGTTGTGATTACTTTCATCCTGATAAGACTCTACGTCGTCCGTTTCGTCATTCATAGCAATTATAGGTGCGGTATTCAAGTAGGAGTGACCGTGGTAATGGCCACAAGCTGCTGAACAATTCAGTCCTACTTTCCTACAGCTATATTTTCCTGCACAACCCTTCATACAGTTACAAAAAATTTAATTTAACAATATGTCTGGTGCTGGTGGTAACTACGTTGGTACTGGCTGTAAAGTATCATTCTTCCTAATACAGCCCCACTGCTCAGGGTCAATGTCTTTTCCCAACCATGTTTGAACTTGATAATACACTCTACACAAATGCCATTGAGCTGCTGAAGATGTTGGAGGAAGTGATGATAATTTTACAGCTGTTGAAAGTTTTGTAGCTTTGGCAAATGTTAAATATCGTCGTATCTCCAAAACTGTTAGGCGTACGAAAAAAATGTATAGGAACTTAGGGATAGAGAATTTACAGATGTACAACTTTTATAATAAGTGTTGTTACCGTATGGGTCATGAAAAATGAGTTCATCGCGAATCCGCTGTTTCCGCGACCCTCCAGTGCGTCAACGAGTGAGGCAAAAAGCTAGATTCGTGGACAAAAATCGCCTGCCAGCTCAAATTTTGACCAAATTTAATAATTTTTTTTCTCTAATACTCGTGAAGAATGTAGACTGTACTAGAAAATGTTTGTACAATATTTTTATCTAGATCAAAAGAATCTATTATCACAAAAAATATTATTATATTATTATAAGGAAGTCTCAAGGCAGAAACTAGAAAAAATACTTGCGAACAACAATATACATTCGAATACTTATGTGTTACATAACTTAAAAATTTTTAATAAATGAATTTTATTGGCTAACATTTCCTGTTAGATTTATATTTACCCAAATTTCTTTTTTTTAATGTTCAGGCTAAATGCATTTTCAATGGACATCTGCTACAAATTTGACAACAGTTAAACATAACCTAAAAAATTCAAAATAATAGCAGAACATTTTCTTAAAAAAACTTTAGATAATAGATTCATTTGATCTAGATAAATTACACAGCCCCAAAAAAAAATTTCTGGCCTGGAGATTTGGCCATGCTCACTATATGTTTTTGGGGTCACTGAATCCGAATTCGAGGTCTATTTATCTCTATCACATCAGGATTTTGTCATAACCTCAAAAAACACATAATTTAAGCGATTTCGACATCTCTTCACATAAACCGCTGTAACTTTTTCTAGACAAAAATAATCCCCTCTTTTTTGTACTAGATCGTTTGAAAATTAAATTTCCATTCTGATGTTGCGTGGGGCACGATATTCTTCCGGTGCTTTTAAGTGAGATATCGGCCGCCAAAGTTAGAGGTACGAGGATCTCGCTTCTCCAGCACCCTGGCCCAGCTTCGAGGGCCATTTCTGCCAAACGAAAGTTAACAAAAATCTGAAAAAATTCAGCGTTACGTAAAAAGATGTAAGAAATCGTTTGCCATAAATCTGAGTTCGCGTACCTTGGTTTTCGACATATGGCCACTCGAAGTCACCGAAAGGTGAAAATCGATTTTTTTACCGCTTCCCGAGGCTATATCTCGAAAACGGAACGAGATACAGAGCTGCGGTTTACTCTATTCGATATTTCTCGCCTTCCTAAATACCTCTAAATTTTTTAGATGCTTTACCTTAGAAATTTTCTAAAGAAATGAAAGTGTCGGCAAAAATCTGAAAAATTTCATAGGCATGTAGGAAGGCGATAGAAATCGAAAGGCGTAAACCGTAGCTCTGTACATCGTTTAGTTTTCAAGATATAGTTTCGGGAAGTGGTAAAAAAATTAGTTTGGCAGAAATGGTCCTCGACGCTGGGCCATGTCGCTCGAAAAGTGAAATCCTCGGGCCTCTCACTTTGGCGGCCGATATCTCACTTAAAGAGTTCCAGAAAAATAACGTGCCATACATTATCGGATTTGAAATTTAATTAGCAATCGATCTAATACAAAAAAGAGGGGAAGCTATTTTTTTCTAGTAAAAGTTACAGCGATTTATAATAAGAGATGTCGAAATCGCTTGGGTTTTTTGAGCTTATAGCAAAATCCTGATGTGATGGAGTTCTCGGTTGCGGATTCAGCGACCCCAAAAACATATAGTAAACATGAACAGATTCCCAGGCCAGAAAGTTTTTTTTTGTGTATGGCTGCGTTATTTTTATAAAAATTGTCCAGCATTATTTTTAAGTTTTTGGGTGTTGGGTGTTATATTTTTTCAAAATTGCAGCAGTTGGGCTTTGAAGCTACATTTCTCACGATCATTTCAAAACGAAATTATCAAATTTGGTTAAAATTTGAGCTAGCAGGCGATTTCTGTCCACAAATGTAGCTTTTTACCCTACTGTGCGTCGTGGCGTAACTGCCAAGTGTTATTCAAGACGACCAAGTAAACACAACAAAACTTTTTTTTTTCGTACTGCTCGATTTTAGCAAAGAGGTGAATTTTACAACTAACGCGCCTGGAGTAATATCATTTGAAATTAAAAAAAAAATGCCACGCAGACGACCTCGCTTCAAAGTTTTACAAATTAGATCTTATGTCTAAATGGAAATAAAAACAAGTAACACACTTCTTAAATCATATTTGCAAGCGAACTAGTTTGAGTTAAACAGTGTGCACAAGATTCCTGAAGCGAGTAAATCAAGGGGAACTAAGAATTTAGAGAAGAACCTTATTTACAAACTGTCAACTTCAGATGTCTTATTAGCTTCTTGAGTGCCTAAATTGTTTTACTGCGTAAATTATATAGTAGGGGCGCCCGGAACCAGGATTTTAGCCTCATCGTAGCATGAAGATTTCGATTATTTTTTAATAGTTTATCAATCTCCGAAGAAATAGTTCCATTACTACTGACATGCCTGACGTCGAAAATGAGTGAATTCGTTTATCGAACATTAGTCTAATGCATTTAGACAGAAAACACTATAAAGCTTTCGAAAAAATGTACGAATCGAAATGTTTGTTCAAATGGGAAGGGGACATCGGCAGAGTCTAAAACCAAGAAATTGAAATTGTGTCTGCTGGCTTCCGATCACCATTTTGGAAAACTCGAATGACGTTGTATTTCCATTCTTGTTCGTTTCTTTGGAAAATTCATGAGAAATAAAGTTGTAGCAAATTATTTTATCTCCATTTTTAATTTAACATTTTTTGCAGGGTTGATATGGGAAAAGTTACAGCTGTTTGAAAAAAATTTCTCTTTTCTTATCAATTTTTCAACTACTAAATGAAACTTCTGGGTCTAAAACAAAAATTTTAGAAGATGTAATTACTTTTAAATGCTCAACAAAGACTAATAGTTTTAAAACTGTGGACGCGTGACAATAAATCGGACAATAATAATGATAAAATGTGTCCCGCTAATCGTGCCATGCTGCCTTCTTTAATTTACCAATTTTGATTTCATATTCGTAACCTGCTACATAAATAACTCCTACATACCGATTTTCCGCGGAATAAGACTATAAATGATAAAAATCATCTACCATTTTGCACCGCCATTTTTAATTTCTCAATTCTGATGTCATATGGATACTCGACGATGTCGAAAATCCACGCATACCGATTTTCATCGGAATATTTTCTCACATCCTGTATATATCAATTAAAATTTAGCAAACATGCAGAATATATAATGGGTAAAATAAATTAAAAAAAAATAATAGTTTCAATAGAATCAGTGTTAATTTATCAGGGGTGCCCCAAATTGCTTGATTTTGGCTGGTTTTCCTATTTTCAGACCAGGCAGAGAAAATCTGATGCATGAGTCTAGAGCTCGATTTTTGTGAAAAGCCGATTGGTGAAAACCGCATTTCGATATCTCTAACCGTTTCCGAGATATCGGCAAAAATTGACATTTGGCAGATTCCGAAAAACTGTCATAACTTTTTTATTTGTGAATATATTTTCAAACGGTAAAAACTTTCTACAGGCACTTTTGACGTAGAATAAGACGCATTTGTCAAAAAAAATATCGCTTTTCAATTGTTCGATATCAAAGCTAACTTTGTTATTTCAAATGGAAACCATAGTTGGCTTTGACTTTAGAAAATAGGAAAAAAAAAGGTTTCCAAAATTATATATGTCAAGATATGTCTAGTCATCCTTGCTGCCAATATAACACACATTTCTCTTTAAAAATGACATTTTAGCAGAGTTGGCCATGGAAAATAAGAGTTTCAGTTATTCAAATGAAAACTTTTTCTATTAAATTAATTTTATTAATTAAACATATTTCACTAAGTAGGTAACAAATCTTTAACGACTGAAGTATTACAAATAGTGTTCAAATTGTCTACCATTTTGGTCGATGCACAATTGACATCTCTTCTTTACTGATTTCTCGGCATTTAAGAGTTGTAAAGGTGTTATCTCAGCGATTGTATTTCTCACTCGTTGCTCTAAATCATGACGCGTTTCTGGTATGGTTTTAAATATCTGGTCTTTGACGAAACCCCAAATAAAAAAGTCCAAAGGACTTAGGTCACTTAACGTACCGTTGGGCGTTAAGGTTTTCGTCATAAATAAAAGGTCCAATCATTCGTTGCCCCACTATTCCAATCCAAATATTGAAACCAAATCGTCCTTGCATATTTCTAGGTTGGAAAACATGCTCATTATGGTCCGACCAACGATGCCGATTATGTCGATTAAATATTCCGTTGCTGGTTACTCTTGCTTCGTCGGTCCAAATGACATTTCGGTGAAAATGTTCATTTTCATTGCATTTTCTGATGAACCAGTTGCAGAAATTAATCCTGCGTTTTTGATCACCAGGGAATATTTGATGAGTGAGCCTGATTTTATAAGGTTTATATTTATATTTCTTGAGAATTCTTCGGATACGGCTTTTGCTCACACCCTTAGTTACAGTTATTTCTCTGGTAGAAATTTCAGGATTTTCTAAAACCGCTCCAATTACTTCTGCCTCCACCTCGTCTCTACCTTCAATAGCATACTGTTTAGGTCCATAATTCATCAAAGCATTTTCCAATCTAGGAAATATTTGTTCGCTTGGCTGCTGGCCAAGGGTAACGTTCGAAATATAGATTTAATGCATCTTCAGAATTTCGGCCTGATTCAATATAGCATATAGACATCTGGCAATTTTCAAAGTTTTCATACATTTTGGAATAATGCAGAGAGATTATAACAGATGTCAACTTAAACACTTATTTTATTTACTGTCAAACTAACTTTTAGATATGCAAAGCAACTGTTTTTGTGTGGCCAACTGGGTTAAAATGTTAAATGTTAATAAAATTTCATTTTTAAAGAGAAATGTGTTATATTGGCAGCAAGGATCACTAGACATATCGTGACATATATATTTTTGGAAAGCTTATTTTTTTTCTATTTTCTAAAGTCAAAGCCAACTATGGTTTCCATTTGAAATAACAAAGTTAGCTTTGATATCGAACGATTGAAAAGCGATATTTTTTTTTTGACAAATGCATCTTATTCTACGTCAAAAAGTGCATATAGAAAGTTTTTACCGTTTGAAAATATATTCACAAATAAAAAAGTTATGACAGTTTTTCGGAATCTGCCAAATGTAAATTTTTTCCGATATCTCGGAAACGGTTAGAGATATCGAAATGCGGTTTTCACCAATTGGTGTTTCACAAAAATCGAGTTCTAGACTCATACGTCAGTTTTTCTCTACCTGGTCTGAAAATAGCCAAAATCAAGCAATTTGGGCCACCCTGTACTCTAGAATTAGAATTAGAATAATTTATTCATGTTAGTACATTATACAATGCTTACACAAGTCAGAAAATAGCTCAACAAGTCAGTAACATTTATCATAAAATTCTATATATATTTACACAACAGCAAATTTGTATCTAAAATGGGGATATTGCCACCGGGTAATAAATGCTCCTATCTGACGTTACTCACATATTACACACACAGTTAAAACATTCGTCGCTAATACACAAAATTACACAAAATATAAAAATATTACCCAATTGTATACAAATGTGGATACTTCTCCGAGATGGGATCACAGCCTCAAAAACGTTTCATCCTCAAGGAACTCGTTTATACTATAATAAGCTTTATTTAGTAATTCTTTTTTTATCCGTTTTAAATATATGTTAGATGACATATCACGAATGTGATTTGGTAATTTATTGTAGAATACAGGCCCATAATAATTTTCAGCATTTCTAGATTTTTGTAGCCTTAGGAATTTAAGAGAAATATTTTGTTTATGACGAGTTTCGTAGTTGTACCCCACTGCATTTGACTTATACTCTTCTATATTATTTTTTATCAATTTTAAGCACTCATAAATATAAAATGAAGGTACCGTTAATATTTGTAGTTCGATAAACTTTTGTTTAACATCAGCTCTATAATTTAATTTTAACATGTATCTTAGCGCTCTTCTCTGAATTGAGGAGACTCTGTCAACGTGACAGGAATGTCCCCAACACAGAATCGCGTAGGCAAAAGTAGACTGAAATAAGGCATAGTATGCCATCAGCACCACATTTATAGTTACATTATTGTCCAGGTTTTGTAATAGATATGTATGTTTCCATAGCTTAGAGGATATGTATTCAATGTGGAATTTCCAAGTTAAGGTTTTATCCAAGACCACTCCGAGAAATTTAACTGCTTCGCTGTGTACAAGACCATAGAAGCACCTCACTCTGAATATTCTTCCCCTAATTTGTATTATTGTAATGAAAGTAAAAAACAAGCATTGCAAGGATTGCAAAATAGAGCAATGAGAATCATTCTGAAAGTTAATAGATATACCCGTATAAGATATATCTTATATTTTTGAAATCCATGAGTATAAATCAAAGATTAGTTTTTAATAATACATTATTTACAATTTATTACCAAATTATATGGCAAAGAGAATTAGATTTATAAGTATAATACTAGAATACATAATGGGATATACGGGAAAAAAGAAAAGACACACAATTCACTGTTTCAAAAAGGTCTGATATTATATAATGAATTGCCTGTACACAATAAATTAATTATTAATATTAAACATTTCAGAAAATCAGAATATGTGATATTAAATTTTAATTAAGAAATTTTAATGACAGTTGTATACAGGGTGTCCCAGAATTGAGTTCCCGGACGGGAACCTGTGCTTCCTGAGTTCATATCGGGCCCGTATAACCCAACTTACCTTAGTAGGCTAGGCATATTAGGAAAAAAATGGGGGTTCATAGAAAAGTTTTGCTATAATTTTGATTTTCACACCCTCTATGTTTCTTAGGTCACTGAACATGAATTTGAAGTTTTTGGCACTTTTTGCCCAAATGTTGGCACTTTTTTCAGTTCTTGGCCTATATCTCAGAAATGAAGCGTATTTTCGACAAGCCCATTCTAAACAAAATTAAGGTAGACAACATTATATATAATTTGTCATGCATAACGTTTTTTTGGAAGACTAACCGTTCCACCGTTAGAGCGCGCAAAGAAGGGCCTTATTCCTATATCTAGTGAAATTCATCGTTTTCGCGGAAATCGCCCTTGCTATGATACTTAACTGTTGATCGTAATTAATTTATAATGAACTCGTGTTTTGTACAGGTTGTCATGATTGCTGAATATAAAGTTCTAAATTTCCAAAATTTGCGTGAGACTCCTGGTCAGCGGATCAAGTCGTAAATATGTTGGAAGGAACACTCGAATGGTTTTTACAAGCTTTTATTTAACTTGCTATGTATATATGTATGATAGTTTGTTTAGGGCAAATCTTGCAACTGAATTTTAAAACAGTTTTCCTTAAAGGATTAAGCTGAAACTTTGCATACACGTTTAGTTTGGATGACAATGCATGGTTAGCTAAGTGAAGTGAAGAACAGATCATGTTTCTTCACGCAATGAATGGGTGTGATACGACTTCAGCACCTTACAACCAAGGGAAATTGAAGTTTGTGAAAACTCTCACCAAAAACCCCCACCTTGCTGATGTTGTAAGTGTGTTCAAAAGCCCTGAGACAACTCCAGAAAATATTGCAGCAGCAGTGGAGAGATTCCTGGTCAAAGTGTACGACTACACAGGAAGGAATGAACCGTCGATAAAGCATCTGAGGAACATTAATTATAAGAAGGCAGCCACACAGCACAGTTTTAGGGTGTATCACCAGGTGCAGCAATGGCTGGGGGTTGAGAAAAATGCCGAAGATTAGGGTTGGAAACGAGCAACAAATTGCCTGGAACCGATCACCTCTCTACAAGCCCCTGCTCCTTCCAAACTGCTACGTCTGGTGTCATGCAAATGCGTTAAGACCTGCGCAGAAAAAACGTAGCTGCAAAAAAGCAGACCTCGATCGCACCAATCTGTGCATGAACTGTGAGGAGTCCTGCAGCAACGTGACAATCGAGATAGATTTCACAAATACCCTTGAGGACGGATCTTTCGACGTAGAAGTACAGGACGAACTGGCTTCACCTTCTCCCCGTTTGTCGAAACCATCGAAGAAAGTGTGGACAAGGAGGACGAAGGTATGTAACATTTCCTTCCCCAAAAACGACAATCACACACTTGGAGCATAAATGTACCTGTCTGAAGTAGTTAATATGAATGTATAAGCTGACCCATATCTTATGTGCATTGCAGACCCCCCACCACCTGAAAAAATAGGGAGAATAGATCAACGGACTGAAGAGGATGTGACAGTTCCTTGAAAAAGAAAAGTATGTACAACAGTATTTTCAACAATAAACATGTGCAGATTATTACTCACCTCGTCTATCAATAAATCCATAAAATAACATCTCCTGTTTGTTCTAGATGATTAAGGCAGTCCAATTTATGACAGCAGCGACATTCATCATTCGCAACATTTATCATTATAATGATAAGAGTATATATTATACTACTGACTATAATACACTATACATAACTACTTTAGTAATAACTGCATTTCATTTGCTTGTCTCCATTTTTTCAATTACTTTCACTATATTCATGATTCATGTAAGGTATACTGGGTCCGCGAATATGCACTTTTTTGGCGAGCTCTAGTGGCGGAACAGTTAGTCTTACAAAAAAAGTGAGGTTTAAAAAATGCAGGAAATTTTGTCTGCTTTAATTTTGTATGGAGTGGGCTTGTCCAAATAACGCTTCCTTTCTGAGATATAGGCTAAAAACTGACAAAAATGCATCCCTGACGAAGTACATTCTCTTAAAGTGGGTCAGAAAAAAATTTTTCCAATAATTTCCGTTATATTGAAGATAAAATGTTCAAGTTTTCATGGGACCCTTATCTATATAAGTACTCTATACAAGCTTGATAACAGCTAAATATCTTTTATTTGTCAAACGCGACAGATTTCCAGTTTCACAAGCACCTATGACCTATACAGAGAAAAAATAGTAATTCTTGGTTTTTGGTTGGTATTAAACAAAATTTTAAAAGCATTAATTTGTGTACTGAAACAGGTGGACGTCATGTGGAGCATTTGTTATTAATGTACTTTTTAAAATAAACTATAATTTTCTGTTATTACATCATTTTCCAAAAGTGTAAATATATGTTAAATACAAATAAAGAAAAAAAGGATAATTCTTTGTATTTTAATTAATATTAAAAAAAATTAAGAGTACCTTCTTGCAGCCCTTTCACTGCTCTGCAAACAGATTCAAGTATTAAAAAAATAATATAACCAATCAAACATTAATTATTATGAAAAAAAATTGAGAAACGACAGATATTTGGTTATTGTCAAGTCTCCATATAGTAGAGATAGAGATATAGCTCCCACCAAAATTTGAAAATTTTGTATTCAAAATAACGGAGAATATTGGAAAAAAATACTTTTTTATGTCTCACTTTGAAAGGATGTACTTCCCCAGGGATGCATTTTTGGACTAATGTAAGCTGGGTTATACGAGCCCAATATGAACTCAGAAATCACAGGTTCCCGTCAGAGAACTCATTTCTGAAACACCCTGTATATTATATGTACCCTGGTGTTGTTTTATTTACTGTTTTTCTATTGTTGATCTATTAATTCATTTATTATATATCCACCTATTAATTTATTGCTGTAGTAGAAAGTTGGTAATAAAGAATTACTTACTTCCTACGGATTTGAAATTTAAAACATGGATTTTTTAAACGTTCACAACTTAGTGAATACGTGGAATGTACAGTAATGGTGGTACCGGAAATGCGACTCGTCACGGACGTAGGAAAAATTGTATTTCTCGTAAAAATTGAAAAACATGGATTCTTAGAAAGTTATAACTAAATAAACACGTCGAGTATGAGGGCGCGCGACGTCTCTGTGGAAAGAAGAAGATTGGCGCTTTATCCTGATACCAAATTGTACCAGCAAAATCGGAAATTCGGTTCGGCAAGGGTGAAAGAAGCATGGCCTATTCGTAACTAAATAAACATTTCGAGTGGAAGCTCGTGCTGTCTTCATCGAAAGAGGATGTATCGACATCGTAAATTGCAGGGTCAATTTTGCGCGGAATGAAAGTGACTGAAAATGAATTTTCACCACTTTCGCGACACTCTGGGACTTTGTCGCAAAGAAGTTGTTTATTTTGATAATAACTAAGCACTTTTCATGAATTTAGCCATGCCGTGATTATGCGAAATTTTGCTTCAAGGCTCGCAACTAATACGTTTAAGGAGGCCATGAAATTACTGGCAAATTATGTAAGACCTACTATTACGATATAATTTGTAATCAATGGAGTACATTATTGTCAACTATAAAAAAGTTCACGAAACTGTTTTCTAAATTAGATAAATCTATACATGAATGACAGTTCAGATAGCAGACATACTCTTTGACCAGGGTCATTATTATACTCTTTAAAAATACAAAATGAAGAGTATATTGCATTTGATCGACACATTTCTAAAACCGGCATTATAGCTCGTAAAGAGAACATTTTTATATTCCTGTGTTATTGATCTAACTCTGAAGAACTTTCAAAATATGCGTCCATCTATTCGTCCGTCCGTCACGTTTTTCTATAAGCAGGATAATTTAACAAAACTCCGGTTGTAGAGAAATTTGGACAGTAGATTAGCATTAGCTAAAAAAAGAAAATAATTGAATTTAAAAAAAGTCTGTAACAGTTATTATATAAAAACTTCATTAAACTAGCGAAGAATTTCGTTTGCTCTAGTTTATTTTGGAAAGGTATAATTTATTGTTTATCCCATCCAATATTTCATTAACCCAATTAAAGAGTCAAAAGGAACATAAATTGTGCAAGAAATTTCTGGTGTAAAAATGACTAATGGCCTCTATACAAGAATCTCTATACTGTAGCAAAACAGTAATTTTCTTCGCTAATTGCCACGAATTTGTAGTTTCTAATTTAGATAAATACATTATTTAACCAACACGGATTAACAGCTTAGTGTTCTCGCTGACAGGCAAGTATTTTTTAATGGAAACCTTAATATCTTTAGCAGATCCTTTTCAGATAATTAGTTCGGTGAACGACACTGTTCCCTTGGGGAAACTGTAGATCTGGCACGGAAGGTCGATATTCTTTCTAACTGATGAGCAAAAGCCTATAAATATAACATAATTAAAATATGTATTTGTTATGATTTTTAATAACGGTATCATAGTGTAGGGTACGTACTTACTGCTGATAATGGGTTGGAATAAATTAGACAATTTGTTAAATGTTAAATTTCAAAAATGGTGCTATAACAAGGTATAATATCAGAATCGACTCGGTTAATTTTTATGTGGATATTGGTCTCAGTGTGAATATTCTTATACTCAATTATTATTAGCATCTAGCAGTTTTTATATTTTTTCAAAAATATTTTCTTTAACCTTGGACAGTTTCAAACTATAATATACTATAGAACTTGAAATGGCACATATCAAGTAATGTTTTCAAAATAACCCGCTTACTCTTTGAAGAGAGGAAGTAACAGAACATTTGTATAAAAAGTGTATTTTTGTATCTATAAATATAGAGGGGGAAGGAGGGCTTAAAAGTAATCCATTTTTGTATGGATACTTTTACTCTTGCTTTTACTCAACTTGCATGAAGATAGAGAAAACATGTTTGTTATACTTACTTAGTTTTTACTGACGAAGGCTAAAAATCCGGATTGGGATAGTATAATATTCACTGTAATAATAATATGTAGAAACCGTCACTATTATTTCGTCAAATATTTTCCGGAAATATCACTTGTGCTTCTAAGTTTTATTTTTAAATGATTCTTTGAGCTTATGGTCAAAGTGAATATTAGTCGTGTAAATTGTAAGCTTACGGAATTATCAAGGAGTAAGTTAGTAATACTAGGTGGTAATTCGGGAATTAAAATTTGCACTGCTCATTGCAATTATTGATGGCAGGCAGCACTTATTCGGTCTTTAAGAAAGTATTATCTGCTTAACCAAGTAGCCTTAACGTATTTTTTTAATTTCTTTAATTAAATGTAAAGGTTAAATAGGTAACTATATTATTAATATACATTTAATCATTGCATCATTCACTGCCGTAAGTATTGTCTGGAGTGTGTAGTATCTAGCAGTAACGTTAGACGATACTACTACTTAACGCATAATACTGTATCTACAGTGTTTCCAACCCCTGGGAATCACCCCTAAAACTGTGGGTCGAAAATTATGGCACATGATAACAACTGACACAATTTTATGTATTAACTTACTATAGACTATAACTTACAAAACGTTTACTAAACTAATATAACCTTAAATACTGTTTATTACTTGATATTTCACTTTACTGATCACAAGAATCGCGTCGAATTTATTTGAACTTCTCTGAACTCAAACTCATTTAAAAACTGCCTTTCCGTGGTGGCTGCATCACCTTGTATACCCCACAGATTGCTGGTTTCGACCATTCTGGTACAGAACTTGGATTTTTTTAATATAGAGACCTTCATCTGGCATTTTCTAGAGTATC
Source organism: Stenurella melanura (assembly GCA_963583905.1). Lineage (NCBI taxonomy): Eukaryota > Metazoa > Arthropoda > Insecta > Coleoptera > Cerambycidae > Stenurella > Stenurella melanura. The sequence continues at coordinate 206,035,192 of OY757309.1, forward strand.
CGATTGGTTTCTTTAAAAACCCATCCAAACCGTAACGTTAGCATCGCCTTTGAAGTGTCATTTGAAAGTTCATTGCAAGTTTTCTCAAGAATACAGCCTGGGTGTGGAGATATGCTAATCAATACAATACAATACAACTCCAGCTTATTAATTCATGCTACTCATACCCAGGGGGCGCCAATGCGTAACAATACCACGGACACAATCTACAGGTGGAACATTAGACATTGCACTTCGTATTTCTCATAGGGCCTCGCAGGGCCCCCGTAGGATTTCGCCATGGCCCCCCATAAGACTTGCTCGGCCCCATTCCACCCTTCACAATGGTGCTTCCATAGGACTTGACATTCTGATCTCTGGGGCCCATATCAAGGATTACTGTTCGCTGTGTGGCCTCTTTAGTTCTCGTATATTATATCCTATGTACTAATATAATCTCAAATTTTATATTCTTGTAAGGTTATTCTAATTTTTAATGTTTTTATTCGCATTTCTAGATTGGAACCAGCGTAACATTAATACACCCTCTCATACAGAATACATATTACTTTTTAATATTATTGATTTAAAAAATTGTACTGATATTTGCAGGTTGGAAATTTAACCTATAATCATCGGTCTGGTTTTAATATTCAGCAATATTAAAAAACCATATGTATTACCTATATATCAGAAGGGTTATTAATGTTACTCTGGTTTCAATCTAGAAATGAGAATAGAAACATTAAAAATTCGAATAACATAACAAAAGCATGAAATTTGAGGTTATGTTAGTCATATGGTGTTACTGCCCTATAGGGCGCGTGCAAAATCTGACAGCTAACGAGAGTGGAGGGCATATAACCTCAATGTTCCAAATTAATTAACGTGAAATTCGCTGTTTTCGTTTGGTTTTTTAATTTTCTTGTGCTAACAGCTATTGAAATAAACATTTTTAAGTTTAGTTTTCATTATATATAGACAATTACGTATTTTGTACAATAATATTTCCTTTGATTTGGCGAGATGTGCATTGTTTACCTATGTGTTTTTAGTAATTTTCTTCGTAACTAAACAATGTATGGGATCGATCTTATTATTATATATGGAGCATATTTAGATTACTTAAGATTTAAATGCTGTTAATAATTCTGTTGTCAGTTTACGACAAAAAGACATCATATTCTGTGGTATTTGGTTGTCGAAGTCTCACCGAATGTCAATTTAAGCTTTTAAAAAGGTATGTGATTATTACTTAACATTAGAATTTAGTGTTTATTATATAACAAAACATATTTAATAAATACATAGTAGTAAATACCTTCTGCATGCACGAAAATAAAATTATTAATTATTTCAGAATGCCATCGATTTACACCAAAAGTAGAAAAGTTAGTGCTCAGTCCAAAGAGCAAAGCGAAAAGAGCCTTAGAGAGATCCGATCTTACTGAGTTAAAGGTGAAATATGGTCATAGTTCCAGATATTATCTTAACGAATAACCTTTATGGACAATAATTAAATTTAAATTTTATACTCTGTAATTTTTAGGAAAACCTGCTGAACTAGGTAAGGTAACTCATCTAAGATTGACTAACAAATAAATTTATGGGTTATGAAGCCTTAAAGCATTTAATCACTTTTCTTTTGAACTCTTAATTGACCACAAACTTATCTTCTTTGATGTAATTCGATGGCAATCTGAAATAACTATAACTTTATTTTCGTGCATGCGGTAGGTATACTTATTAAATATGTTACGTATTAAGTTTTAAATTCCAATGTTAAGTAATAATTACATACCTTTTAAAGCTTAAAATGGCATTCAGTGAAACTTTGACAACCAGATTTCATAAAATATGATGGCTTTTTGTGGTAAACTGGTAACAGAATAATTAACAACATTTAAATTTTTAATAATCTAAATATGCTCTATACATAACAATTAGATCAATCCCATACGTTGCTTAAATATGAAGGAAATAACTAAAAAGACATAGGTAAACAATGCACATCTCGCCAAATCAAAGAAAATATTATTGTGCAAAACAGGTAATTGTCTATATATAATGAAAACTAAACTTAAAAATGTTTATTTCAATAGCTGATAGCACAAGAAAGTTAAAAAAGCAAACGAAAACAGCGAATTTCACGATAATTAATTTGGAACATTGAGGTTATATGCCCTCCACTCTCGTTAGCTGTCAGATTTTGCACGCGCCCTATTCTCGCGTGGTATAACCTCACTTCTATGAAATCCCCGAATTGATCACCAGGCGCCACTTAGTATTCTCTAAACCTAAACTATCGCACTCTCGTCTGGGCTTCCATCCGTGTATCCAGTCCGAGAATTTTTTATTTTTAAGTACCTGTAGTCATCTAGTGCCATGAACATCATATGTAGTACCGAAATAAATTTTGTTACAAATATTAAGTTTATACTTGTATAAAAAAACAGAATGCTCAGAGATCGAACCAATCAATATTCGTAATATTCGAAAAGTGGTTGATGGAATTCTGAGTGATTCTAAACGTGTAAGGAAAGCGTGCCCTGGTATAGATTTATCTATTTGCAAAATTGTCATATATAATCAAGAAACAAAATTCACCGACAACCAGAAATTTCCCAGAATGTTCCCCAATATTTTACACGAAGTTGGAAACATGTATCCACATTGACCGAAAGACATTTCTTACATCTTTTGTAACTGCTCATCTTTATTAAAAGATCTATTGTTTCTCATTTGATTCTGTAGTAGATATTTTCAAAGACCTGTATCAATAATATGATAATAACACGACAAGCTCATATTATTTTTCAATGTTGGATCGCCTGAAGAAGTTTATAGAGGGTTTGGAGGATATTTAGATAATTTTTGGTAACGACTGTATTTTAAAAACTCTTTATACCATACTCGTTAGAATGTATAAACATTCTGTTTCGTGTTCTATAGAAGATAATAATAGGGAAAACAACTTAAAAGGGTCACGCGACTGTAATATGGGATAATGGAATTATGCAAAGATAAGCTAATGATACAAATCAACTGGTTGTATTAACTTTATCATAAACACAAAGAAGGTAAGACTTTTACCTTTCACACCTTATAGAGCATACTGAATAAAAGTTAAAAAGTAAATAACTAAGATTTATGCAGTTTCCGAAAGTTTATACCCACAGCTCTATAACGCTATAGCAACTTTTATTCTAATATTTCTTACGGCTTTGTGGACTGGTAAAATTTACGGAATAATTTCTTTACTATGCTCAAAATTAATATTAACGTCTTTTAGGTAGCAGCGCTCCCAAAAATAGTTAAATATTTCTACAAAGTTATAATGTATAATGTATAATGAATGATCGGTACATTACATAAACTTGGACCAGTATTGGTGTTTTATAATATAATGTGGTTATGAAGTCACCATGTAGAAGTTGATAATAACTTTTATTATGAAATATTAAAAACATTGGTAAAATAGTGCACACTTCACAAGTTGCTTTATATTCAATAAGTGCGATGTACGTAACATCAGTTCATTGATCACATTTTTTCACATGCGATTTTTTCGAAAACTGTTAATCCTATAAGGAAATTATCAGATAGAAAATATGGCTCTATACTCCATCTTCATTTCTTCTTAACTAAGTTGATATTGAAAGATCAATACGTTCAAGTTTGCTATCTTGGCAAATTCTCACATTTTCGACATAATCTTATAAGGAAATTCATATTTTCTTAAAATTTGGCCTCCATATTAATACATTTTGTTAGCATAATATAATAATACACGTAGGCTACTGTAGCGTTTATCACTTACTACACTTTGTCAAAATTAGTCTTGATTGGATGCGTTACTATGAAAATATAAAGAGAATAATAAGAAAAATAATTACAATTTTGTGTTTCAAGACGGTATATCTTAAATAATTAAATAAACATTTATTTAACAAGTAGAATTTTATAACTTTCAATAACTTTCTTAATGGAGGTAATAATGTAAATAAATAGTTCTGTACAATTTAAACAATTTGCAAAGATCCATTTTTTTTAATATGAGCTTGAAATTACTAGCAAAATATTTGTATATACAGACTGTCTATTTTACGAGGGCCACACCAAATATCTCGCTTAATATCTATTGTAGAAGAATAAAGTTTTAGTTATCCCATTTTTTGTGAGCTATATTTCAGTAAAAAGAAATTTGAAATCCATAGCCTACTTTATGAGATATATTACAAAAACCTGAAAAATAGGAAAACCACAAACGGTTATAGCTTCCTTATTTGAGGAGATACGAAAAAAGTTAAAGGAATGAAAGTTGACGGCAAAGACAATAAGAATAATAACGTGTAACAAAAAAATCGAAAAATGCAGTTGGCTTTGACATACGCTATTGTGCAAAAATGAAAAATACATATCTCAAAGTAGGCCATGACGCCATTAATTCCGTTATTTTTTTCTCATTCCAACGATATAAAACATGTCACAGAAATTTTAACCGATAGTGTCAATATTTAATATTTTACGAATACCACAATTCATATAATTGAATCGTAACAATCAGCTGTGCCATAATTAGTGAAAAACAATGTATATAGTTATTAATAAATTTGACAGATTGTCACTGTTGTATGTTGTATGTTGCGTTGTCGAGTTCTAAGACAAATTTTATATCAGTAATTATGGTGTACACCAATAATAACAAATTCGATATGATTAGCATTTATTGTCAGTGCAATTTTGACGCTGAGATGGCAGTCACGGTTTACGGAGATAGATTTCCAGATGCTCCGCAGCCAAATCGAACTATGTTTAGGAAGTTAGTTCAAAATCTAAAAACGCACGGTTCATTTTCAAAAAAAGTAGTAAGGCGAGCGCATGTTGCGGATAATGTAAGAAAAGTGAATAGAGTAATGAATTATGTTAACCAAAATGAGGAAACCTCTTTGAGACAAATTCAGAGAAACTGTCGCATAAAAAAAGACAGTGCAAGAAAAATATTGAAAAAAAAACGGATTTCGATGCTACAAAATGAGGAAAGTTCAACATTTAAATGAGGGAGATAAGCCAAGGATAGTAAGATTTTGTAGATGGTTATTAAATAAGAAAAGGAATGACGTGCTGATATGTAGCAAAATTCTTTGGTCGGACGAATCAAATTTTTCTAATAATGGATTTTTCAATAGAAATATGCATTATAAGTGGACACGAGAAAATACACATTGGCTGCTTTCCAAGAAAGATTTTCTACGAATGTTTGGTTGGGTCTTTTAGGGACTAAAGTAATTGGACCTTATTTTTATGATGGCAAATTAACCGCTCGTAGATACCTTAATTTCCTGCAAAACGAATTTCAAGATTTTCTTTATGAATTAACAGTGGCAGAAAGATTAAATTATTCATATTTTCAACAAGATGGGGCTCCACCTCACACTGCTGTAATATGTACAAATTATTTAAATCAAGTTATGCCAGATAGCTGGATAGGCACCTATGGACCCATTCTATGGCCAGCTCGATCACCAGATATTACTCCCTTGGATTTTTTCGTCTGGGGTTACATTAAAGACAAGGTATTTCAAACTGCCCCTGAAAATATTGAGGACATCAAAACCAGAATTCGAAATGCATGTGAGGCAATTACTCCTGAAATGCTCCAAAATGTAATGCGTGACGTGTCTCGTAGAGCACGTTTATGTGTCAGAATGCACAGTGCACAATTTGAGCATTTGTAGTTAGAAAAATAAATACACACAATTTCTTTTCAATATAGTAGTAGGTAGTACTGTTATACATAGTTTTTCGTTTTTTTCTTTGGATGTTCGTTTTGTACTTGTATTTTTATTTATGAGATATTTATTGGTTTGTATTAAATTGTAATAAATAATTACGGAATTATAATTATTATAAAGTGAATTTTTACTATTATGGCACAGCTGATTGTTACGATTCAATTATATGAATTGTGGTATTCGTAAAATATTAAATATTGACACTATCGGTTAAAATTTCTGTGACATGTTTTATATCGTTGGAATGAGAAAAAAATAACGGAATTAATGGCGTCATGGCCTACTTTGAGATATGTATTTTTCATTTTTGCACAATAGCGTATGTCAAAGCCAACTGCATTTTTCGATTTTTTTTGTTACATGTTATTATTCTTATTGTCTTTGCCGTCAACTTTCATTCCTTTAACTTTTTTCGTATCTCCTCAAATAAGGAAGCTATAACCGTTTGTGGTTTTCCTATTTTTCAGGTTTTTGTAATATATCTCATAAAGTAGGCTATGGATTTCAAATTTCTTTTTACTGAAATATAACTCACAAAAAATGGGATAACTGTTTCTAAAACTTTATTCTTCTACAATAGATATTCAGCGAGATATTTGGTGTGGCCCTCGTAAAATAGACAGTCTGTATTTCATATTTGAACGAATATTTCACTATTCCTTTTTAGAACTGAATACTTTTGAGGCAGTTAGTATTTATCTGTAAACGATATAACGGAGATGTTGTATGTATAAATTGAAATTTTGTCAATAAGAGAAGCAATTACAATTCAATAACTGAAAAATCTTTCGAACACCGATTCAACTTTGAATAAATAAGAAATGAATTTAATTCCTAAAAGTTCGAATTTAAAAGTATTTGAACAATAACAACTTTTTTCATTCAGCTACTTTCTCTAAAAAAATTAAGAAAACTCAATACGCCTGAGAAATTCATCTGAAATTATGAATTCATACTTTCATAATGTTAAAGAGAAATATGTTACTTTATACAGAGTTTAAGCATTCCCATTTGTTATAATTGGTTTAAGGAACATTGAGTTGAATATTTCAGAAATGTTTCCAATTCCACTACAAGGATACTTTCTAGTGAAGTAGCTATTTATATTAAACCAAATATCAAATAAATTGGGTTATCGATATGCTATAGAAGCTGAATACAGAAACATAAGTATATTCTCGTGTTTGCTATAAATGGTTTATTACATTTTTTGTGTACCTTTAAGGTGGAAAAATGAAATTAACAAAACTACAATATCCATACAAAGGTTCACCTAAATTCATGTTTAACAATAAAATTTGATTAAATAATTTTTCGTGAAAAGTCACCCTTCGAAATTTCTTTGGACTTTCACGTTTCAGACTAAGTAGACAGTGTGGTTTGAAAATATTAGCGTTTCGTACCATGGCTACTCCGTGTAACTCATCAGGTAAGGCTGGAGTAGCCACTGCCTTATACGCTTTTTCAACGAACTGAACATAGCCGCTCGTATATATACTTATGATCTAGCCATTGTTGCACCTGGTGATACGTCCTGTAGAAGATGAAGTTTACTTTCTTGACAGATTACAGCGTGAATCGAAGTTGATCGAGCGAACTGGCGTTTCCACTGTATAAGGCCGCTAGAAAGCATTTGACAGCTACTCTCACATTTTCCAAATGCTCCCAAAGATGGGAATTTGCAAAAAGTGTATAGAATTGAGCATTTAAGGTTAGCTTTCCGGCATCCGCATGATTTACGGCAACTCTTGTGCATCCACAGGATATGATGGTCAATAGATCTTTAGGTCCTGGATGCTCCAACATCGTGAAAGGTTGTAGACCGTCTGCTGTCATTTTCCATTCACGATCCATAGCAACGGAATGATGATCTAGCCATTGTTGCACCTGGTGATACGTCCTGTAGAAGATGAAGTTTACTTTCTTGACAGATTACAGCGTGAATCGAAGTTGATCGAGCGAACTGGCGTTTCCACTGTATAAGGCCGCTAGATAGCATTTCACAGCTACTCTCACATCTTCCAAATGCTCGTCCAGCTTTCTGAGAATTGTCAGCATTTTCACAAGATGTGGATGTTCCTGCAAGGTAGTTATTGCGTTATTTTTTTCTGCATTGAGGATTGCAGATGTTGTGTTACAAACAATAATAGCGTGGAGGAAAAGTAGGTTATTCTTTACTTTAGAATTGAATTTGGTAGCTTTATCGCACCATCTCCGAAGATATATGAAGAATGTTGGAAATTTCTCGCACTGTATTTTTCATGAAGTGTTGAACTTCAATATAATATATTTAAATAACAAAAATGCCAGAACTTTTTGAAATTTTCTATACTTAATGTCAAACAGAAAACATATAAATAAAAAATCAGGAGTTTATAAGCTCTCGTGTGAAGAATGCAATAGCTGTTATATTGGTCAAACAGGAATTGCATTTAAAGTAAGACACTTCGAATATTTAAAATCGTTTGAAAAAAAAAACAATAGCAATTCAAATTTTGCATATCATTTTTTAGAAACCAACCATAATATTCCGTCTATGGATCAACTAGAGGTTTTACAATATTCAAGAAAATCTATAAAATTAAATAAATATATTAGAAGCAATTGAAATTTACACATATAGAAATAACCCAAATACTATTGCCGGCTTAATGAGATGTAGGAAATTCTACTTTGTTTTCCGCCTTTTATAAAATGTGTCTACCTGGACTGTTTAATCACAGCATTGGCATAATCCATTTGTAATGTATAAATACAATACAATTTAATTTGATTTGTAATTCACTGTGCCTGAAAATGTAGATTAGATATAGTACAGTAGAATAAGAAGCACCGCTGGATGAAATTCCTTACAGGTAACCACATGGTTTAGTCGATGTATTTGTTGATAAGAAACATACCTGTGAATTTCCTCCCATTTTAAAGTGGGGGGACATTTTTAATTAACGTATTTTTGCGAAAAAATTACGAAAATTCGAGTTTTTTAAGCGTAGCTCGAAGTCGATTGACAGTATCCATATTTGATGTCATACGTTTCGTAGATGATATAAAAGACAGTTAATTTGCCGCCCGAATCATTTAAATAGGTTAATAATTTTTTCAAATAATCGAAATAAACTGTCGAAAAAATCGAAAATTTCAATAATTTTTAATTCGGTGAATAATTTTCCTAAATCCTCAAAACTTGATGAAAACATATCTTATGCAACCCTGAAGCTACCATAAAATTTTCATCAAAGAACACTTTAGCTTTTCGAGAAAACGCGTTTGTTATAAAAAAGATCTCAAATGTTAAATTCAATCTTATCCAGTTTCCGTATCAAAAATGACTCATCTGGAGCTCATTTTTTTTCGTTGTGACGTCTAGTTTACGAATACATTGTTGGCCTAACGATTTTTTTATATTTTCATAAACAAAATGGCGTTTGAAAAAGTACGACTTTTTCGGACAGTGTTTTTTGCGAATATCTTAATAACAAATTAATATATCGGCATAAAACTTTCTTATTCTGGTAGCTGGTATTTTCACACGAATTGCAAAAAATTGACTGTTGTAAGATGTTTAGAAGCAGAGATAATTTTTGTAGTTGTTAATTACGCCATTTGTTTATTTCTTAACATAAACACTTGAAATTTACACAGTAACTAGTTGAAGACTTGAATTTTATAATTCAGTGAACTGCAACGTATACTGTTATGTTTTAAGGGAGGTAATGTTAATTTTTATACACCACAGTCTGAATGAGTCCTCGTGTCCCGCCCTCAGTTGTCCGTTTCATTCAGACTGTGGTGTACTAAAATTAACATTACCTCCATTAAAACAGAACAATATACGTGGCAGTTCACTGAATTATAAAATTCAAGTCTTCAACCAGTTACTGTGTAAATTTCAAATGATTATGTTGATAAATAAACAAATGGCTTAACAACTAAAAAAATTATCTCTACTTCTAAACATCTTACAACAAAATTTTTTTTATTTCATTAAAAAATACCAGCTAAGTAGGAAAGTTTTATGTCGACACGTTAATTTGTTAATAAGATATTCGCAAAAAATGCTCTCCGAAAAAGTCGTACTTTTTCAAACGCCATTTTGTTTATGAAAATATTAAAAAATCGTTATGCCAACAATGTATTCGTAAACTCGACGTCGCAATGAAAAAAATGAGCTCCAGTCGAGTCATTCATGTTGACGGGAACTGGATCAGATTGAATTCAACATTTGAGACCTTTTTTATAAACAAATGCATTTTCTCGGAAAGTTGAAAATATTTTTTGAAGAAAATTTCACACGTCACATTGTTAGCCAATCAGAAGTTTGTTTTTGTGTCGTTACCACGGCAACCCGAAAAATTTCCGGAAATTTTCATCGTCCAGGGTACCCTGATCGAAATTAATAAGTGGAAATTTTTCTGTCAAATTATTGACATATTATCATATTTGACATTTGCTATTACATAAAAATGGAATTTTATTTTTCACATTAAACGAGAAATATTATGTTCTTTTTCCATACTCTATAATCTTATTCTTTAAAAACCTCGAAAATAACTTCAACAATAAGAAATATTGAGCTGGTTAAACTGTGATAAATAAGTAATTACGTTTTCCTTCAAAGCCATCTCTGTTAAGTTATACTGTGCTGAAACTGTGCTATGGTATGTGTATAAAACATGAAAATATATACATAAAACAATGTTCCACCTATTTTAGTGAATAAAACTTATTCCATAACACACAAATAGAGTTGTCCTAAACAATTTTCAGTAAATTTTTGAAACTAAAATGGGTGGAAAAGATACAATTTTTCTATTATACGTATATTGGTATTCCATTTAACTCTTATAATTTTAACTTTTGACATAACAACACTACTTACTAATTCCGATGCGTTTCTATCACTTTGTCAATTCCCATTCATGGCGTACTAATTTTATACCTTGTTATGTCTTAGAATAATCTTAACGTCAGTCGAAATTAGAGTTTATTTTATTTATTTTCGTGTGAAATTTTCTTACCGAATCCCCCGCGTGCTTGAATTAATTGCAGGAAAATTTTCATGCACTTGGGAGATTACAAGTGAAAATTTTATGGTAGCTTCAGGGTTACAAGAGACATGTTTCCACCAAGATTTGAGGATATAGGAAGATTTTCACGGAATTAAAAATTACTGAAATTTTAGATTTTTTCGACAGTTTCTTTCGATTATTTAAAAAAATTATTAACCGATTTAAGTGACTCGGAAGGTAAATTGACTGTCTTTATATCACCCACGAAACGTATAACATCAAATATGGCTATTGTGAATCGGCTTAGAGCTACGCTTAAAAGACCCGAATTTTCCTGATTTTCTGGTAAAAAAACGTATATTAAAAAATATTCCCCCACTTTAAAATGGGAGGAAATTCACAGGCATGCTCCTTATCAATAAATATATCGACTAAATCATGTGGTTACCTGTAAGGAATTTCATCGAAGATTAGCCTTCCCATGAGCTAATTCTACTGGCCTAATACTACAAAACTGCGGTCACTAACAGAAAAAGTATAGTGGTATTTAACAAAGTAATTTGAGTTCGTTATTTGTCATAATGGAATATCACAAAGTAACAGACAGATAAGCTTTTACATAACTCACATTTAGTATGGAAAATTACTTGAAACAATTACGATATTTGTTAAATATCGTGTAATCTAATTTATTTCACAGTTCCTAATAAACTTCGTCATGTGGAATATCAATTACTTATCAAACTTATGTAGAGGGAAGTTCCTTCATGATATTTTTAAAACTTTTATAAAGCACCCCAAATAAGTTTAAAGATTCCTTAATAGAATTTAAGTTTCGGAGAGGGTTCTCAGTTGTTATAAGTGATGCCTCAATTCTCCAAGTTGGCAGTTTACTGAACTCCTACACTCACTCTACCTTTATTCACTTTAATAATCCAAGACTAAAGTTCTCCAGAAACACTTATTACAATAATGACATAAATATGGTCACGCATCCTGTGTTTCACTAGTATTTAGATGTATTACGTCTTCACTTCGAGAAATATTGTAGAACTGAAAAGGATAAGTTAAGATAACAAAACATTTGTAATTTTTTATAAACTGTAAATAAGTAAATAAATAAAATAAAAAAATTGAAATACCTGCATTCAGGGGAATTTACTAATTTTACAGGAGAGAGTGGAAAAAATCGCGTTTTGTGTTGAGTACACAGGAATTAAATTTAGAAACACTATAGCATGCATCTTGAATGCGTCTTTTTACAGATATCTTGAAAACTAGGAATTGTATCCAAAAGTGTTAAATATACAACGTAAAGCCTATGTGGTATTACCTTGAATTTGAGATTCATTCCTTTCAATTTGTTAAAAAATTGACCGAGATTCAAATTTACATTTTAGTATTTTTTCATTCCTTGGATAGAGAGAAATTGTCACGCACGTTTCTTGTGCATAACCCAAAAACTAAGTGTCTACAAGAGATATTCATTACTAAGTTGAACATAATTCAATTCTCTAAACTTTGGTTCTTAATGTAACTGTCTATGATAAAAACTTGCCAAGTTATGGCTATTTAAAAAGGACATATTTCTCAAAACTGAAACTACACATATATTTTGACAAAAATTATTGGTTTAAACTTCTAGTCATTTTGTAGCTTTTGTAATAACAAATTAAATGGCACATATGTTTTTTTAACTATGATCTAAAAAATTAAACTTTTCGGAAAAACGTGCTTTTGAACTTATTACAAACAATTTTTTTGCACTACCCCAAATGGGGCCAACGGCGTTCACTTGTCCCAATTACAGCGTCTTCTATAGTCATTCGAATTTGGTAAAAATTATGAAAAGAAAAAAATCGGTAAAGGTGTTTCCCCAACTTCCCTCTTTATTTGTGCATGGCGGTCACTCTAAAAAATTAATAATTACGAAATGACATTGAAAATAATAATCGGAATATGGTTATCACTATTATTACAAAGAAAACCTGATAAGTTTTGGTCAAAAAAATATACAGTGTGCTCATCCAATAGCAAAAGTTCAATACTAAATAACAGGTGCCACATATGGAAGGCTTGCGCAAATACCTTTACAAATGTCCACCATGACTTAATTATTTCTTGGGATGACCACCCTGTACATTTTTCAATAAAAGTATAATAGGTGCATATGCCAAATATTATTGTCATCTGTCACATTTTCAGTACCACATTCACGTAGTGGAGTGGAAGTATAGTGGTGGTTAAAACATTTCTTTTTTTTTATTTTTCAAAAATGTTTGTAAAAAAAATTTTCAAAATTTTTGTCTTCTGAAATAGGTTTAGAATGTCATGAAACGTGGAAATTTTAAATTTGAGCAAAAAGGAAAGTTTCCTTCTATTCTATAGCAGTGGCAATTTTTTTTTGAATAGGTTTAAAATGCCATGAAACGTGAAAATTTTAAATTTGAGCGAAGCAAATAAATTTTCCATCTATTTTAATGGTAAAAAATTTTTCAAAAATGGTGAAAAAAATTTTCGGTTTTTATTTTTCTGAAATAGGTTTAGAATGTCATGAAACGTGAACATTTTAAATTTGAGCAAAAAACATTTTTCCATCTATTCCAGTGGTAATTTTTTTTTCCAAAATGGTGAAATGCCGAAATTGGTTTGGAATGTCATGAAACGTGGAAATTTTAAATTTGAGCAAAAAAAATTTTTCATCTATTCTATAGTAAGCACTGATAAATATATTAAAAATTTATTCAAAACAATTTTTAAATATTTCAAAGAAATTTTTAAATTTGTTTGAATAGGTTTAGAATGCCATGGAAACGTGGAAATTTTAAATTTGAGCAAAGAAAAGAAAATTTCCGCATATGCTATTCTAAATTTTTTTTAACATAGGTTTAGAACGTTATGGAATGTGGAAATTTTAAATTTGAACAAAGAAGACATTTTTTTTCATCTAATTTAGTGGTAAAAAAATTTTTCAAAAATGTTGGTAGAAAAAAATTTCAAAACTATTTTTTGTGAAATATGTTTAGAATGCTATAGAACGTGGACATTTTTAAATTTGAACAAAAAAAAAATTTTTTTCATGTTTTAGTGGTAAATTTATTTTTTTTTTCTGAAATAGGTTTAGCCTGTCATGAAACGTGGAAATTTTAAATTTGAGCAAAAAAATATTTCCCTTTAGACGGTCCACCCTGTATATTTTCCAGTGAAAGTGACAGTAGCGTCAACTACCTACCAAATTTGACTGCTCTCCGTCAAGTAATTTTTTTTAGTTAATGCACCAACAGACAGACAGACAGACTGACGGAATTGAAAAACCTCTATTTTCGTAACCTACGTGATTTGAAACTTGAAAAATACGCATTTTAGGAATGTATTATATTAAGCCTTAATTGAAACTGACACAATCGTCTTGAATTTTCTTCAAGGTACGCCTTTGTCGAATATTTATGGACGCAATTACAGTTAAATAAAACTAAAAAAAACAACGTTACCATTAAATTATATAATTTTCAAATTAGATATCGAAAAACACACTGGAGGTGTTTGGCACAACGTTCATCATGAAAACGCTTCTTGTTTTTTTTTTATATGTGAATTTGAACAATACTGAGCGCACTTTCAAGCGCGATAAACCGAAACTCTAGTCAAACTCTCACGAGCGCTCAGTAAACTTGAAATACATGAACATGAAGATTCTGTATAAAAACACCTTTGAAGCGGTAGTTTTCACAAATACCAAAATTCTTGAAGACAACACTAAGACATCGACGCTCAAGTTGATTAAAACGTTAAAATGTTATTACGCCTTTAAAGCAATGACACATCAAAGGTTCCAGCCATCTGCGAAACCAAAAAATACCCATTGCAAAACTTAAAATACAGGCCCTTGGATATAAAGTCTACAAAATTTTAGGGGCTGCTGAAAATGTACAAAATTGGGCACCTAAATCTGAGATAAATTTAGACCAACTTAGACACAAATGTTTCCTAAAATCTGTGACGAAAATTAAAAGCGTTCTTGTTATGGTTATACTTAGGTACTCTTATAGGTTTTTTTTAAATATACTTACGTACTAATAAAAAAGAGTTATGGGCAAAAATAATAAATATTTCCCAATCGGATGTCTCTTTCTAGGGAATGACCACCTTAAGTGAATATTTATTCAAGTTGCGAATAATTCTTCTTTCTCAACTTATCAAATATGATTGAATTTGACGTTAAATTGGACCATTTTAGATTCGCCATCTTTTAACGTCACTGTAGTTGTTTAAAATTAGTAAAAACACCTATACGATAATATTTGAAATTTACATGATTTTAGTGTTAGAGTCGGTCATTTTGGAGCCGTCAATTTATTTATTATATTTTTAAATGCCAGATGTGTAACCAGCGACCTAAGTGAATATTTTCGGGACAAACTAACACACTTTCCGAGTTGTAACATTTTCAGTATAAAAATTCCGTAAAAAATTCGCAGAGAATTTCACTTTTGATTATATTATTTTTATTTAGCTGACAAGAATCATATCTACCGAATACACAAGTACAACACTTTAAAATGTATGATGACTTTACAACGAAAGCGCGTTAACCTCGAACAATGTAGGAAACTAAATTCCACTCGTTGTTTTGTCATTCTGACACTGTGTGAGTTTCTAGAAATGTGAATTGAAATAGCAGGAGATATATTTGCTTTACATTCTAAAAAATATATCTAAAATTAATTTAGGAGATTTACTATATCTAACTGTCAGGCTTAATGCTGCTGTAAGTTGCTGTCAGTTTAGATAATCTCTAAAACAAGGCGACTCGACCAACTAGTATTAGAAAGCTTCTCAGATACAATTAAGTATTATTTTAATAATATGTGGGTGCTTATTTGTTATTCTTCCCTTAAATATTTTCTTTAACATTTCGTCAGATACATGTGTATGTATTCATTTAATAGATATAAAACTAGTTTTATGTTGAAGTTTATCCCAGATTGACTGTCATTACGTCTTTTGAAATATGAGATAAAAATATCGGCCAATGGATGAGTTTATATCAGACAACTTATCGACTAGAAAAGGCGAATCACCCTTACAAGAGATGGGGAGCAAATATGATGTGACACAATCCCTAACTGATGAAAAACTATCAAATACAAATGTGCAGATTCCCCATGTGCATTTTTATCATATGGTGCTACATATAAATACATCTAATAGTTACAGAGCTTTTCAAAGTTAAACATTGTTTCATCATAATGAGATATAATATAACAGTTAGTACATCGCGGCGGCGGAGACCTGATTTATTTTGTGAAATACATATACAGAATAAACAACATCAATAAATAATTGGATTTGCTTCGTGAAATATTGAAATGCGTTATTGTTACAACGCGAAAATAAGCATAACCCAATTAAAATTCTGTGAAACTGTTTTCGAATTTGAACATTAATCAGTTTTTATTTATTATGTAAAATAAATATCCGGTAACTAGAATATTTAATGATGATTTGATGTCACTGTACAAATGCAATCGGTTTAGTAGCCTAGTGCTAAAGTATTTGACTTGGGACCACGGAGTCCAGGGTTCGAATCCTGGCCAGAAAATGGATATTTAGTGGCGTTTTTAATACATTACCGAGAATATGGCAGTGGGTTAGACCGCTGTTCAGTGGCATATCTAATCGCTGTTATCTCTCCTGAGTTCGAGTCTCAGTTGTGGCAGATGGCAATATCGCAGGGAATGGTTGTTGTGTTGATATCTATGTGTACATGTCCTAGGCTTAACTTGTCCCTGTGCACACTAGGAGCTTTCCGACTTGTTGATTAACAAAGCAGTGGGAACTACCCCCAATTAAAAAACTACATCGAGAGTTTTTCAACATTAATATTCATAGTCTTAAACAGATATTACAGAAGGAATCATGGAGTTCATTCACTGCACGAAAATTCTGAGATGTTACCGTTTATATGGCTTCATTGACTACACTATTAATGAAATATGTTCATGGTCATCTTAAGAAATTATTAATTAACGAACTATGATGAAAGTTTGTAATGTTATTTACACAATGTTTCCAATTTGACGTTTTTTATTATTTTACTTATTTATTATTTATTTTCTGTTGGATGACCATCTTTTATATTTTATTAACTGAACGTATTATACCAGGTTCTCTTCCTACATTTCAAGTATCATTTTCCTGTGTCGTTTCATAATTATTTTTTAGGTTGACCATCCTGTATATTTTTCCCTAAAAGTATATATCACTCTTCCTTCTTGGCAATAGTAACAACTATATTCCAAATAGTGTTGTCTTGCGTCACATTTTTTGAAAAATAATTTTTTGAAATGATCATCCTGTATATTTTTTAATTTTATTAGAACAGGGTTTCGCACTCTTAATAGTGACAATTGTATTAGGCTTCGTTTATGTTGGAGCTGTGATTAACGATAAAGAGCGGCGATGAGGTTGACTAGTTTCTACCAAGCAACTCGAAATATTGTTTTGAAATGAGTGATTATGAAGAAGAAATATCTTGTACTTTAAGTGCCGTTGAATACTATATTTTTGAAAGTATGCGTAAAAAGTGCAAGTTCTCTGCACACCCTATAAATACCCACAGACACATGTTTGAAGAGTTTCATAATCTTTATACAGAATATAAGCAACACCCTGCAAAGGCAACGTTGTCACTGTTTTCAGTAGTGCTGATAATACAGGGACAAAAATGAATTTGTCCGACTCAAAGAAAGAATTAATTTTGTTAGATTTATTATACTGTATATCAAAAATAAAAAACGAAATCATAGGCGCATCGGGGAACATCCTATTGTTAAAGAACTCGAAACAAAAATTTATTTAATAGGTACTAGGTATATTTAACGAAATTTTTCAATTTCATTAGAATGTCGAAAACATCATTTTACGAATGACTGTATATTTTGGAAAATGATTTAATAACAAAGAATACCCGAATGAGAAACAATATAATAAAACAGTATAACAACTACTTCTTCCCAGCTCTTTTTTTTAATTTCTGTCACCATAATTATTGTTTCTCATATCCCATATAGCAGGTCGTTCTTGAATTACATTTATTAATAGTTCAGTATTAGTAATGCGATCTATTTTAGATGCGTAAATACAATACTTTTAACGTGCAATTTGGCTTCAATGCAAGCTCAAACCGCTCGACAAATAAGTGAATGTGTGAACAGGTCCATTTGTTTACATTGCAGCATACGCCGCTCGAAGCAATAAAAACGATTCGGCACATGAATCGAACGACGGTACGCGCGGTGGTGGATTCTGCTTTCGCAGCGCGTCATAGTGTGAACAGCTCCACTTGTTTCCATTACAGCATGTGTCGAGTCGGCTGCCGATTCGGCGAAAACCGCCTAGTGTGTTTTAGGCCTAAGCGTGTCTCAGCTAGTCGCTCCACTATAAACACCTTCATCAGTGTTGCCAACTCCGTTAGGCGAAGAAACTGTAGATAATAAGAAAAAAACAGTAGAAAACAGAGAATTTATTGTAGTGAAACAGGGCCGTCGAGAGAAAATCGGGGCCGGAGGGTTAGTAACATACGACCCCCACCAATATTCAATATAAATTTCGAAGAGCGGCGGAAAGTGGCATTCATAATAATAAACTATCATAAAAATTTCGAAGAGCGAGGGGGCAGTATTCCTTAGAGGATTGAATATTTTTCTCGATCGAAATTTTGAAATTTGACAGACCAAAGGGGTGACATTCCTTGGAATTGGATATTTATCTCAATCCAAATATTAAAGAGCGGGTGGGTGATATTACTTAAAATCGGATATCTGTCTCTACCGAAATGTTAGAAGAGCGGGGGGTGATATTCTATTCGGCGATTACTTCGTATAAATATACTAAAAAATGCAATATGAAATTTGACTAAATGACCTAATTATTCCAGTAAGTGAAGCATTTTTCCTTTTTGGTAGACTCAAAGATACAGGCAATACTTTAATAAAACAATTGATCTATATGATAATATACAAAAAACAGTAGATTTAGCAATTCGGACAAAAAACAGGAAAGGAAACCAAAAAACTGTGGATCTACCTTAGAGTAGGAAAGATATATATTGTAAGGAGTCGTAACGCTACTGCCAATGGTGAAGCCACCTGCCACCAGAGAGCAAGCGCCAGTGGCGGAACATATGTACAATATGTAGGTGTCAAGTTTATCACATCAAAGGAATAAAACGATACAAAACTGGTATTTTTCCAAAAACAGCTTCATAATAATACAATTAATATTCACTATCATAAATATATTTACTCATATCTTACATACCAGAATTTATTCTACATTCTATATAATATAACACCATAATCGATATACCTACGCCCATGGAAAAAGTGTCATTTCGGATGCACTGTTCTATATTCAATGAAGAAAAGATGAATGAAAATTTCAATCAAATAACGTGCAAATTGCATACCAGAAAATGATATACTATGCTTCTCATTATCATTGCATGCACACGGACATAATTAAGTAAATAATAGGCCTACAGTTAATTTAACTAGGTAAAGTGAAAACTGCATATACTTTAACCTGCAAAGCGCCATCTATCTTTCCTAGTCTAAGGGATCTACTGAAAAAAACAGAAGTGTTGGCAACACTGAACTTCATACAAAATAATGAAATCATTTTCCCCGCTTTGCAGGTATCGCAGCTCTCATTGTTAACCACAGCTCCAACATAAACGTACCCTTACTGTTATCATGTTCCTGCGTTGTTTCTCAATTAATGTGACCACTTTGTATATTTTCACTAAAAGTATAACACATTTCTCATAATTCGACAGAAGAAGATAGTATTTAGCAAGTAGTTGACACAACTGCCAAAGGGCAAACCTGTTATAATTTTACAAAAAAATATACAGGACAGTCATTTTAAAAAATAATTAAGAATCGTCTGAGCAAAGTAATATTTGAGATGAAGTTAACACTATTCCTGGAGCGAAAGTCTATTTTTTAGTGTAAAAAATATATAGAATGGTCATCCAATAACTATAATTAACACTTAAAAAAAGGAAAGTTTTGGGTGAACACCTTTAAAGGCTTCTCAATTTTTTTCAAATTTTCTATGTATACGTTTTTTCTAATACACTGCGCTATATCGCAAACTGATAAGTTCAGCAATGTCTGTATCAGAATCAGATATATTCGTAGTATAATTTTTCGTTTGAGTAAATGTGTACTCGACGTATTGATTTCCTGTAGGAAATATAAAATAAATTAACTACGCTACAAGCCTGTGGTATGTATTGTCTTTACATTTACGAGTATATAGGTCAATGAACAGTAAAGATGCAATTAGATCGATCATCAACCCTGTAATATTTTTACACCAAATTAATACGATATTTACGATTTATTACAAAAATGTTGATCTGTTTAGAATAAATTATTGTTTGAGAACAGATCGATATTATTCCATTAGCTTAATCACCACTGATTATATGTGTGACAGTAAAACGTAGAAATGGTTAATAGTTTGGATAAAAATACGAATGTGTCATGATGTACTTGTACGTAGGGTGGTAATTAATTCGCTGTATCTGAACTTAAAAATATTCTGGAACTACAGCAATAGTATCGAAAGAGCAGTCATTTTCAAGTATTCATAAACTAATAGCGTGATTTATTATAACACCCTAGTGATATATTTTTCACACCAATCACTTTTTACTTCGTTCAATCGATGTAACGGGCAAAATTAAATAAAATGGTCGATTATGAGGTGATGAAGGTAATTTGACATGTTTGAATAGTTGTGACGTTGTCAAACTATTATATTAGTATTTATTGTTATAATCATAGATAAAGTACAGTATTCAACTTGAGATAATGGCAATGCATTATTTGAAAGTGCTACATCACAAATCTTTATTTATTTACAGTAGGTTGGCTTCAAATGATTTACCTTCTTGGAGTAGAGAGGTATGCAATAACTCGTACCTTGATAGGTGTAGCGTGTTGCCTAATTGCAATGGTGTTAACATTTCGGAATTAAGCGTGTTTTCTTTAAAATAATTTGAGTTAGTGGCATTAATTGTATGTTCTTATAGTAGTTGAAGTATTACACATCTGTAAAATTCAGTCTTTTGATTTCATAGTCTTCTCGTGGTGCATTGTCATTGGCTAGGGGAAATTTTCTAAGACTGCTCGAGTTGGCAACACTGATAAAATTTTGGCAGAATTTCCGGTCTGGCCTTCTCGTTCTGGGAGAGACACGAGCCGAGCGGATGACGGTCCTGATTTTTGTGGAGGATTTGGGGTTGTACATCGCGCACACAGTGATGGATTTGTAAAATTGATGTTCTCAGCGATTCCTCACCAGCTTGCCGTGAGCATTTTGTCAATTTCGTGAAGGAATTCGTTTGATTGTTGAGCTCTGATGTTTCGCAAGGTTATATAATACTCTCTATTCTAGATAAGATTTTTTATTTTGGAGTTTTGTCGTACAAAAGTTTTTATTTATTGTAATTCATACAGTATTTGTGTCAGGCTATTAAGTACAGCAGGTTATGTATGAGCTTAGCTGTTTGGTGCAGTAATGTTGGTTATATGAGAACCTACTGATTTGTTTTGGTTTTTCCTTATTCGTGTTTGTAATTGTAACTGCTCTCAAGAAATGTCCGTACAAATGTGTTTTTAAATACAAATTTTAAATATTGAATATAAAGACCTAAAAGTACGAATATTATTTGCATATGAATTACTTAATTACATAATTTATATATATTAATATCACTCGCGTTCTTGCTTTAACTAACAATAAATATTTGCATACAAATAAAAATTATTTAAATCATATAGAACTGTGCGTCGTTTGGATCTTCTCTATCTTTCTCAAGCGGTCAGTTATCTTCATACCTCTATAGCGCGTGATGGTCGGAACATGCATCTTAAGAAACGACTCCGTTTAATTTTTTAGAACCGTGCAATACGGAAAATGTCCGTTTATACTTTCTTTAGGAGGCGCAGACCTTGGTCAACCATCTAATAAAGGTTTTAGCCATGTTGCTGTAACCCGGTCGTCATTTTTTTAAACAACTAATAATTTTAAACAGAATACCATTAAAAACGGACGAGGTGCTATAAATTAATTACATGATTTTTTTTACCGACGCAAAATGCTTTTCCAACGCATCCACAACGCCCCAGAGTTTTACGTATCAAAGTTCCTTATTTTCCTTTAAACTAAACATTGTTCATTGATTTGTCCATGTCGGGATGACAAGAAATTTTGGTCGAGGGCTCCCGTACTATAAGGAGATCCGCAACTAGATTCTAATTTGAGCTTATTCCATTGTAGGGTTGAGAGGTAAGTAGGCTCAAATAAGTAAAGAAAGCTAATAAGAGTCCAAAATCTTAGGATTTTTTTATGACATCTGACTCTCCCATTACCACCTCCAATATCCCTACTCCATTATTAAAGAAAATAACAAAGTAACATTGAAAATTGTGATTTAGTATGTGTATTAGAACAAAAGTTGTCAAAAAAGTTTTTGACATCAATCACCCTCATTACTACTTTGGAGTAGACGATTTCAAATATTATGTTAATAAAATTTTATGAACAGTTATTTCCACATACTGAAGCGCAGATTTTCATCAAGATGTTTTCGCTTAAAGATAATTACATGAGAAAGGTGGATATCGAAGTAATGATTCCTTAGGCAGCGGTGACAAAATATCCAACAAGGAGTAAGAAATTATTAATATTCCACATGTAAATAATTATAAACAATATTTATAAAATATGTTTCAACTATCTCCTTCTAATTTTAACCTTCTCGAGTATTCATGAATTAGCAACTAAGTACATACAAAATACAAACCAACAGAAAAAGTCCCTGGACTTTCAACAAATTATTTATTATACAAAAATAAAAGCTTGAGCATTAATCTGCTTTGAAATAAGCATTTTAATTAAGAGCAGTTGGCAGCTTTCAGTGAGGGATATTTATTTGCAAATAGAGCTTATCGATCACAACAAACAATGCATGGCTGATAGATGTTGTGGACACGAGAGCATATATAGCTCCAGTTATCTTCCATAAAGCGACTGAATTTAGTTATTTTATCTCCATGTTACACCTACACCACGTAAACCCTTAAAGCCGCATCTGCAAAGCATTTTATGTGTTATTAAACTCATCGTAAAATTGTAGCAATCCAGTGCCTTTGAATCTAAACTTTATTTTATTGATGAAGAACAACGTAAAGATATAATTACCTTATGAGAATACGGAGGCAAAATATATACCTACACTAAAATTAAATAACTCTACATCTCATAGTACCAGAAACTTAGTTCTAGATAACTTCCTGTGCAGGATACAATTTCAGAGAGTTTTTATTATAAAAACGCTTTGCTACGAAAAGCGTTGTACTTTTGCAATTGTATTTAATTTTGCCTATAATATAAAATTACAGGGAAAATGATAATGACATACACACCCACAAAAGCCGCTGCTAAGAATTCACTTCTTCCACATACAGATTTCCCGTCCAAGTCTCTTTAAATGAAAACATCCTGATACTATACTTGCATTCCAGTGTGTGAAAATAATTGCTCGTAGATTTAAAAAATATAATATTTGAAATCATCTTCTCCAAAAACCCATAAAATGTCTTGACCCGTTCCAGGGAAACGTGCGCACAAGAATGTTACGGACCGACCCACCGACAGACAGAGAGACAGACCGACAAACAGAATTTTCTTTCCTTTTAAGTTTAAAATCTCGATATTTCATGATATTCTAAACTATTTCAACAAAAAAGAGAATTTTCGATTACTATAAGTACTTCCACTCCACTACGTGGATGTAGCTGTAAATGTTTTCCCCATTTTTACGCCTATTTAATGTGGACCGTTAGGACTGTAACAATTTTAACACCTAAATATCAAAAGTGTTTTACCTGCGAACGGCAGCTATTTTTTTTAGGGAGAGCTTAGGGGCGTGGATAAGGAGGGTGGACACTCAAAGGGCGCCACCTGGCGGATACTAGATATAGTGATATAAATAATGTCAGCCAGGAACAAAATTAAGTTACTAGCAATCATGCGATGAAAATATTAAAATCTACTCTGCAACTAACAATCAAACTTAACATCGTGGTCAATATCCATTAAATATCCGGAATATTAGTGCAAATAACAGAAACGTGTAGACATTAAACATTTATTACGACACAAGTGAGATGTACACAACAATAAAATAGATAAATAAAACTACTAAATTGATCTATATGCAACCAAGAAAATTATGTTTGCCCCAACAAAACTATTCGTGTGATTTAAAATGTCTTTAAGAGGTTCTCCGCAACCATGAATCACATATTATGCAACGAGTTATAGTTTTCAACAGTGAATTAAAAAGACATTACTACGAGTTATGTTTCAAAAGTTTATGAGCTAATAAATTATAATATTCAGTGTGCAAACTCAGATGTTAATGATGTTCTAAAATAGGTATGTTTCCTTAAAATGGTTTATGTACAATGTTGCCAAAGGCATACTAACCTCGCATGGCACCATGCGTTGTTTCTACAACGATCTTAAAGCTTTTCAATATTCCACATATAAAATTGCAGTAAAATTTACGTTAATATCGAAATAGACGTTGACTACAACCATAAATGCATGCCGGATACCTGCATTAAATCTGCGAACAACTCCCCAAGCCAAAACTTCTCTAAATGTCAGCCAAAACCATACGTAACTTTTCATTTGAGTAACAGATTTCCTCCTGCTGTTACTCATCCAAATACCAAACTCCATATAACCAAAACGACAGCACCAAACAGCTGGGCTCATACATAAACCACTATTCTAAATAGCCTGACCCAAATATAGGCCTATGCAAACACCCCGTAATAATCACAACAAATAGGAAAGTTTGCAAGAAAAAACTCAAAATAAAAAGGCTTACCTCATTTAGAGAGTATTACAAAACTTCGGCAACCAAAAGAATTTTAGACTGAATTTCACAAACATGTACTAACTCAACTACGAGAATATACCACTAATACCACTAACTCAAATTATCTTAAAAGAAAACATATATAATTCAGAAGTCTTGCATTCTCGCAAGTAGGTAACACGCTACACCAACCAACGCGCGTGTTTTGTTGCATATCCATCTACTCCAGGGAAGTGCATAAATTAGAGCCTAATTGATGTAAATAAACATAAATAGTAAATTATTATTTATGTAGTACTTTCAAATGCTACAGGACAACAGACAAACGGCGTATGGATGTTTTCGAGATGTGAGTATGGCTTGCTATGAATCGTCTTCTTGCATATTTCCTCATTTTTTTGCGCATCAACCGTAGAGAAAATATAGAAGGGTTGATAGTTGAGGAAAAATGAGATGGTAACCGACATGAGCAATCGTCAAATTTACGAATTTATAAAATTGCAATGCAAATGCATAACACCACTAAAGGTAGGCTTTCTTAACAAGCGACAGCGACAGGAGACCGAGACAAGCGACCGAGATAGGTGACAGCGACAATACCGATACTATGGAATATATTACTGAAGTTTACTGAGATGGTGTAAAACTCCGTTTGAATCGTGCGACCGCGACAGATAGCTCAGAAGTTGTTTCGCTTTGTCTCTCCTGGTCTGTCTCGCGTCTGTTTCTGAAGCAGTAGTGTCGTTGTCGTTACGTGGTGAACAATGTATTTTACCCTGCAAATAATGGTTTCGTAAACAAAAAAAAAATTGAAAATTACTGCATCTCAGTCCAAGTCATTTATTTTTTCTATTGAACAAGATGAAATATTTATAGTTTTAGTGGCTCAAAGCCCAACTCTTTACGATATGGAACTAGAGCCTTATAAAAATAGCTTAAAAAAAGAAAATATGTGGAAAGATATAAGAAAACTAGTAAATGTTAATCATTTTATTTTGTTTTTAGTTTTAGCAACTTGAAAACAGCAAAAGATGAACTTTCTCGGTCTTTTTAATTTTTAGTATATTCTTGCCAGGAAACTGTTCCTTGTTCACTTAAGAAATAATCTGTATGTTTTTCTCCAGTCCAGCAAATCCATCAGAACAAGTTGAAGGTTTCTTATTTACTGAAGGTGGCTCTTTGCTTTCTCAATTAAGCTTAAAAAAAAATAAAGTGCTGTTTATTTAACCTGAAATATTTCTTAAATATATCTATATCAGCCTTTATTCAGCCTGTTGATATTAATAGCTTGATGAAGTGTTGACGTGCTTCCGGGTGTTTTCCCGTGTAGTTGCGGGAAGCACATCAACACTTCATTCAATACCCGTGAAAACCTAAGAAACAACATAATAGCTTGATGTATCTTTCTTTTTCTCGTCTTTTTAAAATTTCTTTCACATTTTTTATAAAAATAGTGTAAAATCAGGTCTTCATCTTCCTCTTCTTCTAATAATATACGTTATAAAATGTTTTTCTTATTTGCGGACATTATAATATAAGCACTATTCTCGCGTCAAGTGTTCATTAAAAGGCGTTAATCACTGATCTGTCGTACATTGCAAACGAGCTATCTTTCTATTGTCTCGGACGCTTGCCGGCTGTCTCTATCGTCAGTCTCGGTCTCCCGTCGCTGTGACTTGTTACGACAGCCTACCTTAAATAGTGGTGTTATGAGTATTTCATTTACAATTAATTTAAGAGGGAAAGAAGAGGACTGATAGTAGCGATAATGTCTTGTTCTCCGTCGGATGTTATGGAAGTTGAGAATAGTACAGCGCAAAATTTGTTACCGTCTAACTTAAATCCATTTACAAAAAATGATGATAAAATGAAGAAGATTAAAAAGTTATACTGCAAATATATCCTTAGGGAGGGTTGCATAAAGCATAGTTAAGGCTTAACCATGGTGGTTAGTCAAATTCGTG
Organism: Stenurella melanura; assembly: GCA_963583905.1. Taxonomy (NCBI): domain Eukaryota; kingdom Metazoa; phylum Arthropoda; class Insecta; order Coleoptera; family Cerambycidae; genus Stenurella; species Stenurella melanura. Next base: position 206,061,908 of record OY757309.1, read on the forward strand.
TCGTACAACAATTATTGATTAGTATTAAACTGCCCGCGTTAAAGTTCAATTTCTTAACTGCCGAAAAATAGGCGGTTAAAGTGAGGTAACTGTTGAATTATAACGTTAAAAACAAGAAAGTTTCAACTGTTAGAATTTGCTGAAATAATTAAATTAGTTAAGTCAGTTAAATTTTATCTCCGGTTAGTTAACCGATCGGTAATGTGATTATTATACAACTCGCCCTTAGTGTACTTTTCTGAAAAGTCAAAGTCAAGAAACAATCTTCAGTTTGGTCATATTGTTATATGTTAAAATAACACGGTGTATGCATTGACTGAAAACGAGAAAGAATTAATAAAAATATAGAAGGAATAATTAAAAATCCAATTAATGATCTTAATCACGTTAAAGATAGATTAAAATTAGTTCATGGGTCAAAAGAAGAAGAAAGGTTTGTTATCACTTTCAATAATATTAAAGTTTTTTTTTTTGATTAATTTTTCTTTTAATTTTATAATTAAAAATAAAATAGTTTAAAGAATTATATAGGGAAAATACTATTGTAAAAAATGAAAATAATAATAATTTAATGGGGCTATTTGTGGGATTAAAAATTAATTATAACATAATTTTAATTTGACAAACTAATGTTATAAATTTAATTAAATTTTTCATTAGAAATAAGTGTTAAATTATTATAAAATGGTTTAAAATTCCAATGCTTACTTTCAGCCATCTAACGAAATTTCAGTTATTTTAGAAATTCATTTTAAAAAATATTCAGGAGAAATACTTTCTACTACAATAGGTATAAATCTATAATTTGCTCCACAAATTTCAGAACATTGACTAAAAAATAAAGTACTTTAATTTGTGGAGAATTTAATTTCATTTAAACGTTAGGAGTAACACCTAGAGAAGGGATTTTTCAAGAATTCATGAATGAATAACATCTGCAGCTGTAACAAGTATTCGAATTTGAGATTCATAAGGGATACTCGATTATCAACATCTAACAGACGAAAATTAAAATTTTTTAGTTCATTAATCGGAATTACGTAGGAATCAAATTTAATATTTTTAAAATCTGAATACTCAGTTAATCAGTATTATTGATGCCCCATTGTTTTGGAAACAGTATTTTAGTGGGATATTCCTAATATTTCTCTCTGGTGTATACGGGTTTATGAGATTTATGGAAAGGTCAACTAAAACAAGTTAAAACATTCTGAAGTCGAATGTAAACATTCGTTAGGTAATCTTTTTTACAGCAAAGGTTTAAATAAATTCGGTGGAAAATTTGTTACTCAAATTGGATCAAACAAGTCCATTTCAGTTTCATCCAAACTTCCCCCGAATAGAATGACAGTCTTTTATTGTTTTCATATATCTCTCACATTTTCATTTTCGTTGATATGACTCTCAAGGGAGTTACTTTAACATAACGATTCCTGCCCAATGCCTACGTAACAGCATATCATAGAATGGATACGTGATGGCAGTAGGCACTTCAATCGATTGACAATAAATTTTATTAATTCTGATACTTTCGTAGTGATGTAATACAATAGGTATCAAAACTTTTCTGCATGAGGTTATCTATCAAAATATGTAATCATAATGGTTTTAGTTTTAAACAAATCACAGAAATAATCTAAAATCTAGTCACTAAAGCTACACACAATGGGATCAGTAGCTACTTGAAAAGAAGGGTCAAAATTACGAAACTTACAAGGTGACCAGTAAATTGACGGATATTAAAAGAAAAGACATTTAAAAGACACTATCTTTAAAACAGATATTTCTATGAGGTGAAAAAAATTACTTTAATAAAATGTTAAATAATTTTTGAACGTGGGATTTTTATTAAATATGTGAAAGCAATGATTGAACAGATGTTAATGTCGAGATGTATAACAAAATCACTGGTGTAGACTTCTTTTTTGTTAAATGTGTAAAGACATGTTAAAATGTTCTCTTCTATTCTGATTAACATTATTAACTTAAAATAGAATTGTTTTTATTGAATAAGCATCAGTGTTGCTTTGGGTTGAAGATCTTCCATTTGTGCATACTGTAGGATGATGTTTTTCTTTTTTGTTACGTACTTAGTTACGTAGTTAGGAAATCTAAAAAATATGTTGTAATTGCTAGGTATTTCTAGTGTGAGAAAATATTTCCATTCGTATGAGTTATTCGTACCCAAAAAGAAAGTTATGAGTTTTCTGTGATTTAAAAATATATATAACCTATTTCCTTATAAAGAGTAAGGTAAAACCATTGTTTACTATTTCTGGGAAAAATCTATTTTTTAGGGGAAATTCTTCATCTATCTTCACTGAAAGCTATAATATTACACTACGTAGGTTGCTCCATCTTACTTTATGGTTCTAAACTGTTAGATGCATGGATATTGATCTATTGATGGTATTGAGATGATTGATGATCGGGATACAAATTCTACGGACAGATTACCGAAAGAGAGTGAAACACTACCTTTAAGGTGGCCATTTCTTCGAAAGAGACATCCAATAGGGAAATACTTGTTGTTTTTGGCAATCACTTTTTTCTCAGTATGTATATTTAAAAAAACTATAAGACTACCTAAGTAGATCCACAACAAGACTATTACTATGAATTTTCACTCAATAATTTCAGTGGTTTGCAAAATAGTTAGATTTAAAGGAAATTATGCTTATCTTCCTATTTCGTAGTTTTAAATATAAATATTAGAATATCATGAAAAGTTAAAAGCAATTTTAAATTGCGATGACTTTGAAAAAATTAACAAAAATCCTACCAATAAATATCAATCAGAAATTGTCTCTAGTTTAAAAAAATGCACTACAATTTTCCAAAACAATGAATTGTATAGATTAAAAGTTATGAACCCCTTACCACCTTTACTCTACGGCCTCCCAAAAATTCACAAGGAGAATATACCTATACGACCAGTAGTATCGTATATTAATGCACCTTCTTATAAAGTTTGCAAAGAAATAAATTACATCCTACCGAAGTTAACCAATTTCAAATCTATATATTCAATCAAAAACTCCTTCGAATTTATTAAAAACACAGAAAATCTTATCTTACCGGACAACGCTAAATTAATCTCATTTGATGTTATTGATGAAGTTTATTTACCTCTATCCCGCTTACGGAACTAAAATTAATTCTAAGTAATTTAATAGATAATTCACAGATTCATATAACAGAAAAAATAGAATTAAAAAATATATTAAGAATTTGCATTGAACAAAATTATTTTCAATTTGACGGTGAACTTTATAAACAAAAAGACGGCTTACCAATGGGTTCCCCTATTTCTCCGTTGTTAGCAGAGATATTTATGGCAAACTTTGAAAATGTAATTTTTAGTAGTAATAGCAACCTAAATGTACATGTTTTCTATTGGACTCGTTATGTTGATGATATTTTTTGGAATTTAAGTAGTTTCCTTAATTTATTGAATTCATTTAATAGTAAAATACAGTTCACATTAGAGAAAGAAAAAAATGGTCAATTAAACTTTTTAGATATGAATATTAAAAAACATCGTAATCAATTAAAATTTAGTATTTATCGAAAACCCACTACAACAGACACAGTCATACATTATAATTCACAACAATCTTGGCAAATTAAACTCTCTCCCTTTCATAGCCCAATACATAGACTCACAAATTTCCCCTTAGACGAATATGAGTTTAATAAAGAATTAAATATAATCAAACAGATTGCAATAAATAATGGATATAAGGAGTCACTAATAGAGAACATGGTTAAAAACAAACAGCGAAAATTACTTCAAAAGGAATTTTTTACTGTAACCAACAAAACAACAAAGTACAATTTTATTAATTATATTCCTAGGTTTAGTGATAAAATAAGTAGAAAACTAAATAAGTTAGGCATCTCCACAATAAGTGTAAACAAAACAAATTTAGGAAGTATTTTAGTTAACAATAAAGAAAAAATAAGTAGTCAACAAATCGGGGGTTTATGAAATTAAATGTAAGGACTGTAACGCGGTATATATTGGCCAAAGTGGTAGAAGTATAGCTAATCGGGTAAAAGAACATAAACAATCCATTTTAAATAACACCAAAAACACAGGAATGTCAACACATTGCATTGAAAATAATCATTTTATTGATACAGAGAATATTAATTTAATCCATTCAGAAAGAAAAGGAAAACGCTTAAACCTCCTTGAACAATTAGAAATAAAAAAATGCCTTAAAAGCAATACTTGTACCACCAATGACCAATTAAATTTCATAAACACTCCTATAATAGACAAGGTCCTAAGAGCCCATTGAATTATTCCGAGTAGGTAGATCCTTAGTTTTATTACTTGAAATCCCCGTAATTCCACATGTTTGGGTATTACTGCATTTATTTTTAGAACAACCACCCTCATAGCTTTAGTATTCATCTGTAATGCTCTTGAGAAAGGCCTAACAAGCCGAAAGATATGTAGAGTGTATAAAAATACAGTTTTTGTTTGAAACATCTAAAAGCATTGTTTTTCCCTTTTCTAAAAATAATTATTCTAAAGATGTTTCACAAGGAACCTACCACATACTCAATCCAGTGTATAAATATTCTGGAAACGACTGGAATGACTGAGTGAAAATTCATAGTAATAGTCTTGTTATAGTTCTAATTAGGTAATCGTCTTATAGTTTTTTAAATATACGTACTAAGAAAAAAACGTTGTGGCCAAAAATAATAAATATTTTCCTATCGGATGTTTCTTTCTGGGAAATGGTCACCTTAATGGTTTAAGAAAAACCAGATGGTAAGGAACGAAGAGAACGGAATGCCTTATTAAACGTTTGGTAGCAGTTACCAAGGTGCTAAAAAAAAGCATAGGTGAGGCCTTATCACAGAGAAACCAGAAGCAACATAGCACTTAAAGGATTTGCATCACTGGAAATGTGATGTCTGCAATCATGTGGCGCATGGTGGTAGCATTATAGATCTTCAGAAGTAAAATTTGAATTCTGTTTACTTTCCTTGTTATTATACTATTCGCAAATACAAAACGAAGAGAGAAAACATTCATATCACTTTCTTGGTGATCGAATTCTGAAACTATCAAAATGTCCATCCGTCCGTCTGTCTGTCTGTTTGTCTGTACGTCCGTCACGTCTCTTGTAAGCACGATAACTTAATAAAAGTCGGATTGTGTTGAAATGTGGACAGTAAGTTAGTGTTAGCTAGAAGAAGAACTCTATTGTTCGTGGCTTTCATTCAGACAAGGACGTCACTCGCTAATACAAACTAACATTATTATTATACTCCTCGCAAATACGTTTTTATTTATGATAAAAATGCGGAAACTGTTCTACAGAATGTGCAACAATTGGTTGATATAATCGTACTTTATTATACTTATTTAATATACTTACTACCGATGATGAGGATTTTGGGGTTAGTTCACTTGTCGGTTCACGCGTGCAGTATTCCAACATATTACAGGTGTCTTAACACAGCTTACCAAATAGTAGGGTTCACTGCATCAGAGCCTCGTGGAATGTGTAACTCAAAATGTATCTTTAATTTTTAGCTTGAATGCTTTGATCGTTGGTTTAAGATCATATATGAATTTAACTTGAAACATTACTTCACACTGCAGATATGATGACCTGTGTATGAATGTTGCATCTGGTACCTGTTGTTAAGGGAAACAACCCGGACATATCTTAAGGTGACGATAGTGGGTTTTCTTCTCTTCTTCCAGCTAATTCAAATAATTCTGTGCTTCAATATAAGCAGTTTCAGTAGCGTCACTGTTTGCTGCAAATCGGTGTAAAAACTTGGAGCGGGCTGAAACCGTCTATATGTTACTGCATCTTAGCAATCTTTTCTGGAAAACAAGAACTCGTTGTATATGAATTGAAAGTCCGTGTCCCCATGTTAACAAATCTGAATAAGCTAAAGCGCAATACACGCTCAAGAGACCCGTCTGGGCAATTGTATCCTTTAGCTGTAAAACATCAAAGTAGGCTTTATTTAGCAATTTACAATTGTGATCTAAATGCAATTCCCATGATAATCTGCTGGCTATGCTATATAGGTGCCAAGAAATTTTGTTGAATTGGCAAAAGTTATACGTTAAATGCTCCTCTAAAATTAGAATTTATAAAAACTGTTTTTTCGTCATTTAGAATGAGCTTATTTTTTCTGGCACCATGTGTGTACATAAAATGTATGACATAATTCCTCCTGCGTGACAGCTGATACCGAAACAGTGGTATCATCTGCATACATCTTGATAACGCCATTTGGCAGGTCGTTAATGTATATCAAAAATAACAGAGGGCCTAATATTGAGCCTTGGGGAACCCTCAGGTACATCATGGATATTCGATTTAAATTCATTACACGTTAATACTAATTTTCGATTTTCCATATAGACGTTAATGCAACTTAAAAGATATCCTCGTATACCGATAGTTTCTAGAATATGAAGAAAAGTTGAAATTTTAACTATTTTCACTGCAAAGAACGTGTGTAAAGTATTGTTTTTAATGTCCCTCTGAACTGGTATACTTTGAGGCACCTATTATAAGAATGTATTGTTTTACACTATTTAGCTCTAGCATACATTAATATTTAACGAGATAAACCTGGCCTATATATTTTTGTGTCGGCATGAAACAAACCCTTTCACGCCCGGTGCGTCGACCTCTTGCGATAATAGAAAAAGATTTATGACTGTATGCCATAGACTGAAATGCTAATTAAGCCTATATTATCATAAGATTTAGTTTCCACATTGCATAATATATTTCATCAAGTTTGTTGCAGACAGCAAACATGTTCTGATTTGAATAAATTGTAGTGAAGACATTTTAAGTTTAATGTCATTATTTGAGTTTTAAATTTTGAAAGGCTTTGAACTGTAGGAGAGCCTGTTTCCGTTAAATAAATGTTTTTACACTAGTTCAAATAATCGGTATGTATGTGGACAATAGGATTTTCTCTTAGCCCTAGAGCTTGGTAGCTTTTTCGGTACGTCTTATGCTGTATGTATTTTCAACACTTCGAAGATGACCACAAATTACAAAATCGTCTTCTGCCAGCATGTATCCTGTCAGGTGAGTCACAATCACCGTTGAAACTAGGGACAGAACAATGAGATCTGAACTCTAAAATACTACAGAAGCCTAAAATCTCGTTTATTTTTCTAAAATGGTAAAGTTACAATACCTCTTTCTGCGCTTAAAATTTACTAACGATCATTTTGTACTTTCATTTTGTGAAACATATTTTGTTATTAAAGGAACTTAATAATGAAGGTAGCAAAAAAGTGATAGAACTTTGATTTTTATAACATCGAAGATTCGACCGTAGTTAACGCTACGGTCGAATCTGAGGAAACTCCAACAATACTTGTGTGGAACTATTTTGCATATTTTCCTAAGTTTTAAAGGAATTGGCACCCCCTGAGCTCCAATGAACACCCCGTATAATCTATTTCTGGAAGTTAAATACTTTTTTATTGTGCGTTTTATGACTTTATGTCATATAGGATGACAGCTTTGGTAAAAGTTTAAATGAAATAGCCCAATGAAATTTTTATTTTCTATTTAAATTAAATAATCTTTGTTTCAAGAAGCGTTAGTATTGTTCGCTAAAGGACTGTTGTTTTTTAATACAAATTTAATATTTTATTATTTTACTTGCGAAAAATATGTAAAATGAATATTGATTTTCATGACTCAATTACGTTTTTGTTATTTATGGTTTTATTCATTAAAATTTTCATTTTATGCTTAAAAGTACATCTTCCTTCGCAGCTTATTAAATGTATTCCGAAATTCGTGGGCGATATCTGTCAGCACATAATTTAGACATCGCCCATAAAATTCGTTTTTACTGTGACCATGTCGTTTAAATAAGTTAGACTATGACATTTAAAAATCTTATGGTTTATGGTTCGTCGGTTCAACACGCAAACGTTTGATTGTCTTGTTCTCACTTTCAATATCGACCGCTTTCTCATTAAGCGGGCAAGATTCTCCACGCTGCGCGCTGTACAGTGGACGATTTTCAACTTTTAAGCGCAATAAGTGCATTCATTTTTAAGTGAGCCCAGATAGTCTAAATATATGAACTGAATCTAAAGGGTTTCTACGAATTCTATACTCAATGTGAGATATATGTATACTTCCTATTTCTTTCAGAGTTGAAGTTATTTATAATAATAGCGCAAAGATAGACTGATTTTTATTATTTATTGTCGATATCTTGATAGCAAAGCAAAATAGGACAAAATATTACACATGCTTTTTTGTTTGACCATAAAATTCTCTACGATAATAGTTATGACAGAAAAACGGCAAAGTTGATAGTTAAATTGGCACCAGTCGCTAGTCTCAAAAATGAAGTTCCAAAGCTGCTTTCTCGTGATTGTTTGCTAGCAGTCGACAAAGCCTGTGTGTCAGAGAGTCATTTCGCAATTTATAAGCGGCGGACTCAGACGCGTTGTAAGAATGACGATCATGGAAATGATGACCGGGCGTTGAATAAACTGAACACAACGCTGTCCATATAATCCGTGCAAAATTGTATGCGTGAGAAATATGAAAACGTTCCTTCGAAACCTACGAGAGAAACTGTCTCTTGTGGTTGCATGTAATGGTGTATTCTACATTTACAAGAACTCGAACTAACTTTTATTATTGCGCCACGATAAATTAATAGTAGTGGTATTCTAAGTGTTGTATTGTATATATTCCATTAATTTTTAGTATTACCACACTGAAAAGGAAATTTTTCATTTTTCCATATAAATACTCACAATTTAAGAATATTATTACTAACGAGTATGAGTTCGCACCTCATAAATTGTGAAATGGCTCTCTGACATACGGGTTCTGTCAATCTTACAAGTCTCACGCTTATTCACAAATTCAATTAAAGTTCTGAAAAAATCTCACGTGTGGACGCCAAAGAATATTTTTCATGGCACAATAGGTTTTTTTTCTTTTTGTTTATGTTATGCAAAGAAAATGTTTTTTTATATCGTCCGATTTCTTTGAGATTTAGAATTATAAAATCTTGTTTGTGATTAAATTAATTATTTTTTCGTAGAACGATGTCTGATTTTTCTACTTAAGTACTGGTTTAGGTATGGATGAATATCACAAATGGAATTTAAAATATACTAATTTGTCGATATTCTTACTGTGTCCGTCAATCTTGGCTACGTTATATGTAGAGGTCGTATCTCAGCAAGTGCTTTGATGAACGTATTTCTTTTGTTGAGTTGCATCGTGCAAGTGAAGGTTGCGTTTTGCCCCTGTCAGTTTCACAACGGAGACAGCGGATCAACTCATTTAGCGTTACAAGCGTGGCCGCTTCCAATTTATGTTACTAATGTTTTCGAGAGACGTGCAGGCGCAACCAAGCTCCTGTTGTACATTGCTCGTTACAAATAACCAGTTATTTTAAGATTGAATAATTCGACGGAAAATTGACTAAAAGTACCTAGACAAAGTAAGCGTACGGAAATAACGACCCATTCCTAGTCGGCAACATGATGTAAACAAGATGATTATTTACAACTACGAAGCTTCGGTAATGTTTATCAAGTGAAAATGTAAATAATACAAAGAAATAGAACAATTAAATCTAAAATGTTTAGTAATATATCAAAATGAAATCAATAAAAGTAGTAATTTAAACAAAATATTGTAAAATTAATTAATCAGAAGCACTGCCTTAAAATGTTCAACAACCATTGAAGAGTTATTGGTTTTCATTAATTTCACTTAATTAACATCTTTAAACATACATAAAACATAACGCTTGCTCCCCTATGCTTCTATTTAACAAGTAATTTTTCGTTGCAATATTTTATAGCTCTGAAACTATTAAAACCTATACACGCAGACCAGCGCCTTTAATTATTCTCTTTAATTAACCACAATTTTATGACTTTATCGATCTTAGGCACTGCAATGACGATTGCGTTAATTGCAGTAAATAGTTGCCTAAGTGTACACACTGATGAAATACAAATTAAACTTTATTACAAGCTTTTATTCAACTTCTTATGTTTGTCAGTTAGTTTAGTTCAAATCCTGCAAATTAATTTTGAACCACTTTCAATTGAATTATTGTCGTTAAATTTTGCATGCATATATAGAACTGATAGCAATACAATATTTTAGGACAAAATTCATAACCGCTGCCCAAGGAATCACTACTTCCACATCCAGATTTTTCATCCCAGTCACTTTAAAGAAAACATTCTGACTATATTTGCCCTCTAGTATGTGAAAATTACTGGTCATAGAATTTTAATAATATTTGAGGCAGATGTCATAGAAAAATATTAGAAAGAAATCTGAAAACTTAGTTTCTAGTATATACACCAAATCCCAAGTTTCTGTATTCTTACAGTATGCTTTACTTCTTTTCCCCATTTACCTCTACTTACCCCCTATTCCTTCGACGGAATCGTGTCAAAATATAATCTAGTTCCAGATGTCGTTATAATACAAACTTATACCAATTTTCAAGTGAATATCTAAATTTTATTTTATCAACCCTGTTTAATAATGCAGTGGGGTGGTGGGGGAGTTGAAAAATATTATATTTTCCCTTACTTAGCTCTATTTAACCCCCAACCCTTCAACAAAATCATCTCAAAATATAATCTAGTTCCAGATGTCGTTATAATGCACACGTGTACCAAATTTCAAGTGAGTATCTCAATTTTATTTTATCAACTCCTTTAATAATGGAGTAGGGGTGGTAAGGCGGTTGAAAAATATTATAAAAAAATCTGAGGCCTTAGCTTCTAGTAAATACACCGAATTTCATGTTTCTGTAGTCTTACCAACTTGCTTTACTTATTTTCCCTTATTTACCCCTATTTTCCCCCCAACCCTTCAACGGAATAATACCAAAATATAATCTAGTTCCTGAGATCATTATAATATATACGTATACCAAATTTCAAATGAATATCTTTATTTTATTTTATCAATCCCTTTAATATTGGAGTGGGGGGTGGTGGGGGGATGGAAAATACTATAAAAAGTTTTGAGGCCTTGATTTCTAGTACATACACCAAATTTCAAGTTTCTGTACTCTTAACCGCTTGCTTTACTTATTTCCCCCTATTTACCCCCAACCCTTCACTGGATGTGTTCAAAAAACAATCCAGTTCCAGATCTCGTTATAATATATACGTGTACAAAATTTCAAGTCAATGTCTTAAATCGTTCCGGAGAAAACGAGCGGACAAAAAAAGTTACATACAGACCACAGACAGACAGAATTTTTTTTTTTCGCTCAAATTTAAAATCTCGACATTTCATGACATTCTATACCTATTTCAAGAAAACAAAGATTTGAATACAAACGATTTTACGATTATTATACTTCCAATCCACTACGTGGAAGTAGTAGACCATATAAGTCAAAAGACGAACAGAAAAAATCGCGATAGGCTGTACTCGGTACAGCCGGAATTGTTTTACACGAAGAGTCTTTAATACTATGAGATAGTTAGTGACTGAAACACTATATGAAATGTGTAATTCAGGTCGAAGTGCCGCCAGCGTCTCGCTCGATCGAGATAGTTTTGACCTTTTCTGAATCCGTTAGAAATGGTCTCGATTTGCTTACCGCCACTACGATGACGCGGCAGAAATCGGTACTGAGTCTGTTATGTACTTTAATCCGTCTACGGTCTAATGGCATATTAACTTTACCCTTGACTTTATATCTTCGAAACTACAGCGATTTAAAGTATTGCACTTTTCGCGTTTTATTCGTTTCTTCATCGGACCCTTACGGGAAGCATATACGTAATCTGCAGATGCATAAGACATAGCTGACCGTTTCGGGTTTTCAAGAATAATGGGACCAATGAAAACGAGAGTAGTGCAGACGTAGTTATCCTAGTACGTCTGCAGTTTATTGCATTTACAGGCGAAGGCAAATGGGTTCTTTGATCATTTTATTTTGCAACAGTTTTAAACACTTTCAAGAAGGGCAAGGAAAATTTTCGGCGTTTTTGCACTGAATATGATCATTTGTGAATGGTGGTTTTAAACTTGAAACAACTATCAGTTAATCGCAGAAGCTTGAGGCTTTTCTTCGCACATTCTACGTCCCCACTTTACCAATAAGCAGTGAGACATATAAGCCGGTGACGATTATGTTGGAATATTGCCGAATCATTTTAGCTATACCTTATGCATCTGCAGATTACGTATATGCTTGCGGGAATGAAGTTACACGCCAAGAAGTCTGTCCGTGTTTGCATCACCGGCGACTCCGCCATAAATTGAAAAAATAAAATGCGGAATTGAGTTTTGACATGAAATGCTAGGTTCTTAGGGTGTTTAGATCTTAATTTTCTACTTCTCTTTTTTGCGAATAATGAGAAATTTTAAGACTATGTGAACGTCGAAATATATGGCAAATGAGCAGTTAAGAGATTATAAAAAGCATGTACAAAATGAATATTTTATTCATTAGTCAAATTTTCTTACACCCAATTGTCTCGAAAAAATAAAAGTTTGAAATAAAAACATTGCCTTCTGTTTTTATCTTTACTTCTTTCTGACATAATTGATATATTATATCGATAGATAAAAATATTTCCGATTTGAAATATTTACCCCTTGCAAATTTAAATATTTTATTCATATGAATATATATTTTCTACTCTTATAATTTAACCCCCACATTAAGATTTTTTGTTAGCAGATATACTGTGATAATGCTATAAAAATTTGAAACAACATTGTTGTCTCCGTTTTCGAGTTAGAGCGAGTTAAACTGAGAAGCAATTTTATTATCTTACGTTCTATTACTAGGATTAATCGAACACTCGACGGAACAGAAAAATATTCATCGAACACGGTGTTAAATAAATATTTACACTAATTAAACAACTCGATAGATCATTATGGGATTTCACAGGGTTCGATTTTGATAGTAGACGAAACGACTAAAACTAAATCCAGGTGTATCCGTTAAGAATTGCATGTTGTAGAGCCTCTCCCACCTGCCAAACCGCCTTACTCCTTTTTCATATTTTCAATAGCAATTTTACACCTTAATAAAAGTTCAAGTTCATAGAAAAATGATACCACTTTTGACAGTAGAATCTTTCCCTTTCTAAATGATTAAAATCGATTTCTACCGGAATTAACCGATTAAAATTGACTTTTATCAGAGAAGAGCCTACTTTTTAAGAATCGACCGATAACATAGCCACACAAAAAAAATGTTTGGAACTGCTATCGAGACAACTGTATCCCTATGTAATTTTTGACGTTGAATCCGAATTCGAGGTAAAAAAAATCATACACCCCCAAAATCAACCCCTAGCGCTAAAAACACTCCCTAAGCAGGGCAAAGACGACTTAACGCTCCACGAATAGTCTTAAATCTCAATAAATCGAATTAAATATAAACATTCAAGTATATAACGCATAAATACAGAGTTAACACTACTTTCCATTGAAAGTCACCTCCATGAGTGGGTGAAAACTACCTCACATACAACAGGAAATTAAAAGAAACGGCAGTGATTGCAAAAAAAGCTTACGATGCCCAGTTATTTTAGAAGCATTATGTAACTGCATTAGTCTCGATGCGATACTCAAAATCTACTCCCATAGAGTGGCATAAACCACCCCTAGATTAGAATTGCAAGAAAAATCGGGGAAAAAATTTGTCATTGTGATTTCTATTTTAATCGATGGTGATGCTAAAACTGGCTAAAGATATGCAGCACTGCAGTTTGGAAGTGAATATTTGCATTGCACCAAAGTCATTCAGTGACATCTCCATGAGAGAGTGAAAATTACTCCTCACATAACAAAAAATTCAAAAAATAGTTGCAGTATCTTTTAGAAAAGTTCAAAACATCTGCATTTTCTTATTTAAGAAAAATCTTTGACAACGTACTTGAGAAGTACCCATATTATGAAGAGGCAAAAATTTACCCGTTGTCTTAATTCAATTAAATTTATTCTTTCTTTTTGTAATATCTTTTCGATTTGTTTTCGAATGATCTTCTGACCGACTGCCGTTTATGCTTTTCAGACGTCCCTCTTTTTAAGGACCAACAGTAATCTGCTATCATGTGTTAGTCCCATCTTTTTTGGTATAGTCAGAAAATTATACAGATGTTTTTTCTGAATTTTTAGACGATTTTCTTTAGAGGCCATATAAATAAGTACCTAATAATATTTTCAGAGAAAAACTAGGGATCGTAAGCTTTTTTTGCAATCACTGCAGTTTTTTAAAATTTCCTGTTGTGTGAGGGGTAGTTTTCACCCACTCATGGGGGTGATTTTCAATGGAAAGTAGTGTTAACTCTGTATTTATGCGTTATATACTTGAATGTTTATATTTAATTCGATTTATTGAGATTTAAGACTATTCGTGGAGCCTTAAGTCATTTTTGCCCTGTTTAGAGAGTGTTTTTTAGCGCTAGGGATTGATTTTGGGGGTGTACGATTTTTTTTGACCTTGTTTTCGGATTTAGCGTCGATAATTACGTATGGATACATTTGTCTCGATAGCAGTCCCAAAATTTTTTTTATTTTTTTTGGGGAGGGGTGGCTGTGTAATAGAATGCAACCCAGCGGGTTGTGCAATAGTATAAATAAACAACAAATAAAAAGGCAAATTTCCTACATCTAATTATTTAGAAATTTTATAATCAATAAGAAATATTAACATATTTAGATTTTAAACAGGAGAGTATTTATTCAATTAACGTCTATGCATTTATAAATTAACAGTAAACACTTTGCAATTTAATGCACGTAAATAGATTCTCGCGTTACAGCAATAGCTGTTTTGAAGTTGATGAATAATATTTCAGCGTTAAAAGTAAAACAATACTAAACATTCCAGTCTAGCGAAACTTCCAAATGCTGTATTCAAAGTGAGAAGTAGTATAAAGTGAAACGGTACTTAATAGAATAAAACAGACACCGTTGGTTTATATTTCCTGTTCTTCTGAGGATTCGACCGTTCTTACTAATGCTGCCAATTTCATTAATATCCGAATTAACAATTATAAGTAAATGTTATTCTTACTGAAATTATTTTGCATTAATCTTTACAATACTTACTGTCCATTAAATTCAAATTGATTTTAACCAAAAGGACGTAGCAGCATAAGCATGGTTTACCTGCCCCCGGGTCTTTTTCAACGAAATGTTGGGGACATTTTTATACACATAATTATATAAATATAAATATAATTGACTGAATCGATTCGTTTGTCAAAAAAGTATGATTTAACTCAAATTAAAAGTGATTTAAAAAAAGTTTTAGTTATTTGCAGGGACGGAATTCGATGGGAAAATATTTTATGTCGTAATTTTATTTTAAATAAAAGTTTTCTGCTAGCACAACCACGGAACTTTTTCTGTTTGACCTTTAAGAGTCTTCCTATAACTGTTTTTGTCAAAGTGGTTGAAGAGGTAGGTACGTCGTGCCGTGGTAAACAAAATTAAAAGTAAATTACATACCTACCGAGACGGAAAGAGTTTCATTGTTGTCAAGAGATAAGACTAATTCTTGAGACAGCAATGAAACTTTTCACCAAGGTTTGTATTTTATTCACAATCATCCTCCTTAATGAACAAAAAGCCAATAAACCGTTTAAATTTCTTATGTCAAAGGACAAATGTCAAAATGACGTCGCGTCGTTTTTAATATACAGGGTAGACCATTAATAATAGGCCATAGTTCAAGGGTACATTCTTTTGGCCAAAATATGAGGATATAACCAAACATGCTTTAGTAAAGTATTGCTATGGAAATAGATACAAGGTGTTAAAATTGTATTTTTTTTTCTATTTTTGCAATATCTCAACAACCTCTTAATCGATCTTTTCCCAATTTGGCAAGGAAACATTTTTTAAGCTAAGAAACAATAATTTATGTATTACATCACGTTAGCCCGTGGATGGCGCCTCATGAGCTATACCTGTTAATGAATATTTTTTCTCTTTTTTTACGAGACGTTGTGGCACTTTTGACTAGAAAATATCATGCAGAAGTTATTTCTGCATAAAAAAGGTACACTTGATAGAACTAGATAATTTCAATCGTTTTCGAGAAAACTGCCGTAGAGATCTCAAGAATTCTTTGAAAATTAACTGAATTTGAATAGGAAAAATTGTATTTAGTGAAAAGTGTGCTTTGGTGACGTCTTAGTTCCATCAAAATATCAAACTAATGAAACTGTACGTAAATGACAGAACAAAGACGTCACCAAAGCACATTTTTCAATAAATACAATTTGTCCTATTCAAAATAAGTTAATTTTCAAAGAATTCTTGAGATGTCTGCGGCAGTTTTCTCGAAATCGGTTGGAATTATCAAGTTCTATCAAGTATACCGTTTCTACGTGGAAAATACTCATGAGATTTTTTAGTCAAAAGTGCCAAAACGTTTCGTAAAAAAAAGAGAAAAAATATTCATCATCATATATAGCTCATGAGGCGCCCTCCACTGCCTAACGTGATGTAATACATAAGTTATTATTTCTTAGCTTAAAAAATCTTTCCTCACCAAATTGGGAGAAGATCGGTCAAGAGGTTGTTAAGACATTGCAAAAAAAAAGAAAAAAAATTACAATTTTAATACCCTGTGTCTTTTTCCACAGCAACAATCTACTAAAGCATGTTTGGTTATATCCCCATATTTTGATCTAAAGAATGCACCCTTGAACTATGACCTATTATTAATGGTCCACCCTGTATACTGGTAAGAAAGTGGCCACTTTCCAACCTGCAATATCATTTTCCAACCCAAAATATCACTTTCCAACCCGAATAGTTATTTATTGTACTAGTGTGTAATTATGCACATTAGTCACGCAAGAAAAAGTTAGCCACGAGACCGTCAGGTCGAGTGGCTAATTTTCTTAAGTGAATAATGTGCAATATTACACACGTGTGCAATACAAAATTTTATCCAACACTTTCTATTAATGAAATTTTACTTGAATAATATTTTTATAAATTTGACAATTCACTTCACAAATTAATTTTTGCTTGTAAATGTCGTTGTAATTGAGAAGATCATGGAATGGTTGTTATGGTATTCATTGTAATAAAGTGTTTATTAGTTTATACACATAATCATCAAATAAAGTTGGTCGTCAATATTTTGCACCTTCTTCAATGTGAAAATAGTATTCAATGCTTGAGGGACTTTAATAGTTTATAAAAATATTGATATTTCTAAATATGGAAAACTGAGCGAGCCAAGAACTTAGAAACAAAAGAGGCTATTTTTACATTCTCTCACTAGTGATTTTTTGAATATTAACTCACTAGTGTGTAATACATCACATTCTATATCTAAATAGCCATATTCTATGCATGTGTTGGATAAAATCTATTCTTTTTATTTTGTTCTCAAGTTAACAACTGATGATTGGGAATATTCATGCAAGAGTTTACCCAAGAGGGTATTTTTGTGTTTTAGGAGTGTTCCCCAACGTTTAGGATTGCGAGACCCCGATTTTCATAATCAGCGACCCAGAAAAGGTATGGTCAAAGTAGTTTCAGATCGGTATTCTTTCCTGCATCTTTTCGCGCGTTTTGAATGGAGTATATTACATAATACATTGTACACAGAAAATTCAGAATATTGTGCAAAGTTCACTTGATTACGTCCCCACTTTTCTTTCCACCTTGTATGCTTTTAAATAATTCTATATGTCCAGAGAAAAGAAGTTATCCCCATTTTTATCGCATTCTGGTTTTCCTAATTTCCGAATAGATGCAATGAATTTGCATTTTGCAGTTATGGTGAAGGTGCTGGTATCAAAAGTTAAAGATTCAAACTGGTGAATGGTATTGATATAAGCGTTATAATAACCATTTTCGTGTAAAAATCTATAATATCTCTTTTCTTACAATTTAATTCTTTATCGGATCGATTAGTTAGTTTCTTTTTTAATTCCAACCCCCCCTCCCCCAGACGAGGTGAGAAACCACATCCAAATAAACAGCCAACATCGACAGTTTCTTAACATTAATGTACATAATCTTGAAAATGCAGAAATAATGATCCTACAATGTGTTCTCCTAAAACTCTAGCTCAAACATTTAATTTATGTGGAGTTTGTGTATATCTTTCCCTGTAGATTATTGGATTAATATCTTCCCAATCAGCATACTTATGTCCATTCACTGTTCCAGTTAATATAAATAAGACTTGTAAGAAGAAGAGACCTTTAAGAACAAATTTTGGTTAATCAATAATTAAGCGTTTGTTCATTTCTCCATAAAACTGTTAACGTCGATCACGATCATCTTCATATAATTCTTAACATTTAATTTCGGGGCAATTTATACATGTGTTTCACTGTAAAGTTTGAGATTAGTGTAATTTCAATAAACATAGTTATGTCGGTTAAATGTTCAGTTTGACACAAATGAGGACTCGCCAAAAATAAATGTTAAAAAACAAATGTTCATTGTTCGATGCTTACAAATCTGTAAACGGTGATCCTCATCATCATGAAGATCTAAAAATTTAATTTCTGGGGAATTTGTGTGTGTTCCCCTGTAAAGACTGAGATTAGTATCATTTCAGTAAACAATTATGTCGACTTACTAGTTTGTTTAACATATATCAGATGTCAGAAAAACAAATATTATAAAGGAAATTTTGATTGTTCAATAAGCGTTAGCCCATACACTATAGATCGGCCTATTTCTGAGATTTAAGAAAATATCCCTGGTGCTGAAAGTATTGTTTAATGATACATGCCCCAATATATTTGGAAATCTTCATTTGTTACAGTGTGAATTCGATTACGGTTTTATTAGCTACTGACCCGATTCCCATAAATCTTCTCAACAAACCTAATGCGAGAGTATGAGATACATTTCTCTCTGAATGTCGGTCATTACATATTTTAGCTCTGGTGTTCGCCATTCTTAAAGCAAATCGAAATAATTTCAACTCTCTTTGCAAGAGTATAC
The DNA here is from genome assembly GCA_963583905.1 of Stenurella melanura. Taxonomy (NCBI): domain Eukaryota; kingdom Metazoa; phylum Arthropoda; class Insecta; order Coleoptera; family Cerambycidae; genus Stenurella; species Stenurella melanura. Next base: position 206,080,903 of record OY757309.1, read on the forward strand.
AGCATTTTAATAAAATTAAAACTTAGCAGCGAGCACTAGAAGTACATATTAACAATAGAATGTTGATGTATGGAAAATTTGAAAACTACATGTGGCAAGAATTACTCATTTGACAAAAACTGTTACCACAAAGCAAAGTACTGAAATTTTAAAATATTGCAGAATGAGTAAAGAAAATTAAATGTATGAGTAAAGCTTCAAAACATAATTCAATATAAGTAAAAGTAACTAAATGAAATATGTAATATCATTGATACAATTTTATTTTTTAGGAAACAACCACGCCAAAATGAAATATCTTGAAAAATTTTCACTCAAAAGTAGAAAACTTTACACCGTTGTAAATAGAGCTCAAATATCTTTAAAGTGACGTATTTCCCCCATTTTCTAAAAAATAGGAATGGAGAAAAGGCGGTTTACAGTTGTAAATGGCCCACCCAGTGTATACAATATACGCCTATATCAGTAAAACTATTTATCTTGTCTATCTACGTAACTTTTACAATGTTTCAATTAGGTGATTTGTGAATCATTTAAACAATATTAAAAACAACAAATTTCTATTTAGAAGGACCACCAGCCTAATATTTAATAATAGTGTTCACTCGATTGAACGACAATTATTATACAGATTTGATTCGATCAAATAGGTATTATAACTGAACAAAACTGTTCAATAGTCCCCGTAGAAAAAAAACTGAGAAAACACGTAGAAATCCGTTTCATACTGTGCTGAATTCATATATCGAATAAAAGTGTGTGTAAGTGTATATGTATGTGTGTATGTATGAATACATGTGCAGACTTCCTATGGAAATTGGGCCATAATCTTCATATAGGGTGATTGTCATGTCTTATATAAGCAATATGTCATTGTAATTTTAGAACAAAATGTTACCAAGGTTTTTGGTTAATCGCACAAAAATATAGATGCTTACAAGAGATCAGTGTTATATACAGTGTGCCTTTTAGATTTGAACCAAAATATGTTAATTACATCAATTCGGCTTTAATATGCTACTAAGATATTTTTAATGAAATATTTCGGAAACCTTATCTGTTTCCTTTTTCAAATCTATATTAAAATATCTTCCATGCTGCGTACGTTCAACATAAAAAAAAGGGAAAATTAAGAAGATGTCACAACCAACATATAGACAACTTATAGTACGAGAGCTAGGTGACTTTCTTGGAAACTCATCGTTATATGAACTTTGTGTGAGTAAATTAACTGGAGCATAAATCACGACAAAATAGATCTCTACCATATGCCAATCAATCAGTTTGGCCATAGTTCAATATATACGTTTTTCTCGCGTAAAATCGTAAGTTTGTTCGTTCTTAAGTACATGTAGAAATTATTGTATTGAGAATTCAGTAGGATGCATAATATTTTATTCAGAAAACTTATAATAAAATATTAAAAACAAAAATCATCTCTCATACAATACATCTGAGATGCGGTAGAAACTAAAATTGGCGGAAAATGTTAAATTCCTCTACAGTTAACACTTCAGTCAAATAGTAACAAATTTCGGTGTTGAACGGAAATAATAGCTCACGAAGAATTTGCGTTAGTCATACAATTCTGAACAACTTTCAAAATATACGTCATCTGTCCGTTTCAATGTCCGTTTGTCCGTCTGACCGCTTGTCTCTTCGCTCGCCATGTTTTTGTATGCATAATAACTTGAGAATGAGATTTTATTAAAATTTGAACGGTATATCAGTGTTAGATAAATGAGGAACCCTTTAATATTGATAAAAATCGACCTGTAAATTTGAAAATTATGATCCTTTTAATAAAAGAAAATATATAATAAGAGTATTATTCACTCTTTTCGTGAATTCCTTTTCCTGGTTCATAACCTTCAAATTTTCCGATAGATTATTTTCTAAAATGAAAGAATTCTTCGTCTATATAACACTGATTTACCCTTCAAGTTTTAATAGAGTCGGACTTTTTGTTTTTAAGTTACTGTGCTTACAATAAATATGGCAGATGAAAATATGACGGACATTTTGAAAGTAATTTTAAATTATAATACTAATACAGTGATTTGAAATTTTTTCTCTGTGAACGATATTTGCGATTTTAGAAATGTGTCAATCAAATTTTTGTTTTTATATTTTCGAAGCGTGTAGCAATAGATGCGGAAAAATTGTATAATATATTTTGCAGAGAATTTGATATATGGTGCATAATTTCGTTATCGCTGATGGTTAGCGAGGTATAGTTAAAAGACTTAATTTAAGCACCATTTTTTCAAGATGGCGACTCGAGCTCAACAGATAGAGATGGGGACTTTTAGTATGTATAATAGTACATCTTAATGAAAATCTTTTGCCAAGTGTCAAAACTTCCACTATTATTTTCCCTAGTTAACTGAAATGCTCTGTGGTACTTTTGTATATAGCCATATTGCCTCTTTGGGAAGGTTATATTGTTGTTAGAAGCAATATATTTACGTTTTAAAAAAGAGAGGGGACTTGTAACAATCCGTTTAAAATTCTCAGATAATATATACAGATTCGGAAATTACAGTTCGTGATAGAGGGAATAAACGCTCCGCTCCGCCCCATAACTCGTGAACGCAAGTTCTGAAAGTAATCGAGTCGACATTGAATTTAGTACCGCATGAACTGACATGGGGTACGTTGCTAATAATTTCTACACGGAACGAGACTGATATCTCGTCAAAGACCAAGAAGTTATTTTGACAAACAATTTCTTCTATTGAAAGTATTTCTGCAGATTCTTTTTTAACAATAAAGGCTATGGGAATAAAATAATAATTCTGGTTAAAAGCGAAATAAAACAGAGCATTAACATAAATTTAAATAACCCTCAGAAATTAAAATCAACTAATAATTATCAAAAAAATTAATTATTTTTATTAAAAACGAAACAGAAATTGTGGCGGCTCCTTACACCTCACCGGCAGATCATCTCCTCTGCCAATTACATATATGAACTGCCACGTCAAGTCCCTCGGAAGCGTATAAGGCAGTGGCTACTCCTGCCTTACTAATGAGTTCATGGAGTAGCCACGGAACGAAATGCAAACATCCAACATATTTACAATACCCCAAATTGGTGACCCCGACGTGATCGTCGATGTACTTTTTACCTGTACCCCTGTACCCATGCCTACGGAGACACCCGCTCATGCACGAATCGAGTTTCTAGGCCGTTTCCTCCTCGCATCGCACAACCTCTCCCCTAGGATTGTACTGGTGCGGGTAGAGTACTACAAAGGGGTACTCACTTCGTTCCTGCCAAACTACCAACCTAATCCTTCATACTACCAGCTTGATCCTTATAACGTTATCACTGGTAGGGGATGACGTGGCGGCTTCTTACACCTCACCGGCAGATCATCTCCTCTGCTAATTACATATATGAACCGCCACGTCAAGTCTCTCGGAAGCGTATAAGGCAGTGGCTACTCCGCCTTACTGATGAGTTCATTGAGTAGCCACGGAACGAAACGCAAACATCTAACATATTTACAATACCCCAAATAAATAGAGCATTAAAATAAAAAACCGCTGCCTAAGGAATCACTACTTCCACATCCAGATTATTCATCCAAGTCACTTTAAAGGATACATCTTAACTAGATTTGCACTCTAGTATGTGGAAATTATTGGTCATAGAATTTTAATAATATTTAGGGCAGATGTCATGGAAAAGTCTGAGGCGTTGGTTTCTACCATATACGTTAAAAATGAAGCTTCCAGTTTACCCTACTTATTTTCCCCTATTCACAACCTACCACCTCCCACCCCTTCAATGGAATCATCTTAAACAGATGTCACAACAATACATACGTGTACTAACTTTTAAGTGAATATCTCAATTTTATGTTATCAATCCTATTAATATTGAAGCGGAGGTGGTGGAGTCTGAAAAATATTAGAAATATATCTGAAGCCTTGGCTTCCCAAATCCCAAATTTTTGTATTCTTACCAGATTGATTTACCTATTTTCCCCTATTTACTCCTATTTACCACCAACCCTTCAACGAAATCATCTCAAAATATAATCTAGCTCCAGATGTCGTTATAATATATAGGTCTAAGTGAATATCTCAATTTTATTTTATCAACCCCTTTAATAATGGAGTCCTTACTCCATTATTAAAATTCCAGGGTGGTGGGGGATTGAAAAATATTATTAAAAAATCTAAGGCCTTGGCTTCTAGGGCATATACCGAATTTCAAGTTTCTGTACTCTTACCAGCTTGCTTTACTTATTTTTTCCTATTTACCTATACTTACCGTGGGGGGTCCTTCAACACAAGTGAAAATCTAAATTTAGTTTTATCAACTCTTTTAATAAGGGAGTGGGGGGGTGGTGGGGGGGATGAAAAATATTACAAAAAAAACTGAGGCCTTTGCTTCTAGTATATACACCAAATCCCAAACTTCTGTACTCTTACCAGATTGCTTTAGTTATTTTCTCCTATCTATCCCAATTTAACCGCAAACTTTCAACGGAATCATCTTAAAATATAATCTAGTTCCAGATGTCGTTACAATACATACGTGTCCCAAATTTCAACTGATATCTCAATTTTATATTATCAACCCCTTTAATAATGGAGAAGGGTATTGGGGGGATTGAAAAATATTATAAAAAAATCTGAGGCCTTAGCTTCTAGTGCATACACCAAATTTCAGGTTTCTGTACTCATGCCAGCTTGCTTTCCTTATTTTTCCCTATTTAGACCTATTTAACCACCAACCCTTCAACGGAATCATCTCAAATTATAATCTAGCTCTAGATGAAATTATAATACATAGGCCTACCAAATTTCAAGTGAACATCTCAATTTTATTTTATCAACCCCCTTATTAATGGAGTAGGGTATTGAGGGGTTGAAAAATATTATAAACAATTTGAGACCTTGGCTTCTAGTAGATACACCGAATTTCAAGTTTCTCTACTCTTACCAGCTTGGTTTAATATTAATAGTATAGTAATAGTAATAGTAATTTATTAACCATTCCAGATACATAGTATATATGTCAAGTCAAATGGGTCAAATTTTGTACAATAATATAAAAGAATATTACACATAAAAAACAATATAAAATATTACACATAAAGTGCATAGATACACATATATTATATATCACACATGCATTTGTACTATATAGATCAAACGTAATAAGACAAACAAATTTCCTTTAAACATAATAATTATTTATAATAATTATTATAATCCTTTCAGTTCCCTATTTAAAAAATCTTGTATATTATAAAAACCGCCCTTGAGTAGCAAGTTTTTTGTCTCGGTTTTATAATTTTTGTATATTTTTATTTTTCTTATGTTTTCAGGTAGACTATTATACAGAGTAATGCAATTATAATGAGGGGAGTGTTTAAATTTAGTTGTATTATGTCTAGGTATGTCAAGCAGTTCCACATGTCGCGTGTTATATGTATGGCATTGATTCATTTTAGTGAATAAGCTCATATTTTTCCTAGCATACATCAGGCACTTGTATATAAATATAGAGGGCGTGATCAGTATTTTTTCCTTTTTAAATATTTCTCTACAGTTTTCATTATAGTTAAGCTTATATATTAGTCCTATCAATCGCTTTTGGCATATGAAGACTCTATCTTTATCTTTAGCATTCCCCCAACAGATTATGTTGTAAGATATGTTGGAGGATGCTATTGCATAATAAATGTTTAGCAGACCGGATTGATCTAGGCTATTTCTCATTTGTAATATTGCGAAGTAAGCTTTATTTAGTTGTCCACACACATAATGTATATGCTCCTCTCATGTTAATTTAGGGTCTAAATAAATGCCTAGTAGTTTGGTGGTTTTTGAGATAGTAATTCCATCATATGTGATCGCATCATGAGGTAAAGGTTTTTGGATATGAAAACAGATAAAAACTGTTTTTCTGTCATTTAGTATCAGTCTGTCCCTTTGGGACCATATGCTGATTTCTTGCATGGTTAGGTTTATTTGTGCATGAAGTTCCTCAAGGCTACCCGCATTTAGAGTAACCGTTAAGTCATCTGCAAATAAGGTTGCGTGGCCCACTGTTAGGTAGTTAGGTAAGTTGTCAATGTACAGTAAAAATAGAAGTGGTCCAAGTACTGAACCGACAGTTCCTTGTACTGTCACCGGTTTAGGTGCGGGCACTCGATCGACGAAGTTAAGCTACGTCGGTCGGGTCCAGCGCATGGATGGGTGAGTTCTCGTTCAGGTACGTCAGTCTATGTCATGAGCTGAATAGCCTTGGCTGGACTGAGACGACTTGGCGAGACAATAAAAACAAGGACTGATAACTTTACCAAGGAGCTCCTTATCAACAGACTCGAAGTCTTGTGAGGACCATGTCTGGATAAGGAGCCCTAAGGTATAAAATGGAGTACTACAATAGACCTATACTGGTCGCAGTAGGCAAGGCCAATCGCCAACTCCTCCATCTAAAATCTAAAAAATCTAAATCTAAGTACTGAACCTTGAGGTACCCCAAACTTTACATTATGTTCGTTGGAATTATAACCATTTATTTTAACTTTTATTGACCTGTTTTCCATATACGGTAATATCCACGTCAGTATAGTCCCCCTTATACCAATACTGCTGAGTTTTTTTCCTAGTAAATTCTTATCAATAGTATCGAATGCTTGCTATAAATCAAACAAAAGAGAAATAACATACTTGCCTGTGTCTAGAGATTTAAATACATGTTCAAGCAGATGACAACATGCAGTTTCAGTGGATTTGCCAGCTCGAAATCCATGTTGGGATATTGTTAATATTTTGTTTATTTCACAGAATGACACTATTCTGTTATACATGATTCTTTCAAACAGCTTTGATATGACACTTAATAGTGATATCTGCCTATAATTCTCAATGTCTTCGTCAGCACCTTTTTTGTGAACTGGTATGACAATAGCTAGTTTTAATGTATTGGGAAAATGTCCCTGTTCAATCGAGATATTAAATAAATATGTCAACTGATCAACAACATCCTCTCTTATGGCTTTTAACAAATCTGCGGTTAAGTTATCGAATCCAACTGATTTCTTATTTTTTAGGTGAATAATAGCTTCATTTACTTCCTCGGTGGTGATAGGCGGAAGAAGCATTTCGTTCTGCCTATATATAGAAGTGGTGCATGGTAACTTATTTACCCTAATTTACCCCTATTTAACCCCCAACCCTTCATCGGAATAGTCCCAAAATATAATGTAATTCCTAATGTCATTTTAATATATACGTGTACCAAATTTCAAGTGAGTATCTCAATTTTATTTTATCAACCCTTTTAATAAGGGAGTGGGGGGTAGTGGGGGGATGAAAAATATTATAAAAAATTTCGAGGCCTTGGCTTGTAGTACATACATCAAATTTCAAGTTTCTGTACTCTTACCAGCTTGTTTTACATATTTCCTCCCATTTACCCCTATTTACCCCCCAACCCTTCACCGGATATCTTCAAAAAACAATCCAGATCCTGATCTCGTTATAATATATACGTATACCAAATTTCAAGTCAATATCTTAAACCGTTCCGGAGAAAACCTGCAGACAAAAAAAGTTACAGACAGACCAACAGACAGACAGACAGAAAGACAGAATTTTTTTTTCGCTCAAATTTAAAATCTCGACGTTTCATGACATTCTAAACCCATTTTACGAAAAAAAAATTTTTGAAAATTTTTTTACGATTACTATACTTCACAATCCACTATGTGGATGCGGAAGTAATTAAATAACTCTCAGAAATTAAAATCAACTAATAATTAGCAAAAAATAAATTAATGAAGTAAGGGTTCAAACAAACCACCTTCTTGTGCGAAACAATAGCCAAACCGATTATACAATGAATCTCTCATATCATTGAGTTGATTTAGCACAAAGTTGGATAAGTTTTTCCTGTAATTCAACTAAATTATTGGCTCGTTGAAACGCATGTTTGTACGCGGTTTCTTTTAAGAAGCCCCACAGAAATAAGTCATGGGGTGCTAGATCAGGTGACCTACGGGGCCATTTTATCATTCCCCTCGTACCAATTAAACGATTGGGAAATGTCCTTTCCAGAAAGCTAATAACCGTTCCTTCATTGTGACTCGGGCAGCCGTCTTGTTGAAACCAAATGTGGTCAGAATTGACAGGAAGATTTTAAACTGCAGGAATTATTTGGTTTTCTAAAAGCTCTAAATATTTATTGCCATTTAAATTGCCATCGATTATCAGTGGGCCTATAATATGATTGCCTAAAATTTTCGTCCAAACGTTCAACTTGCAGATACTGAGATCGCGCAGCAACACTCAAATGTTTATTTTCCAGGGACCAATATCGTACTACGGATGGATTGTGTTTCCTATGTAATGGGAAGGATGATTCATCTGTAAACAATATATTTTTTTAAAGTTTTCATTTTCATTTACGTTATTCATCTTGATTTCACAAAATTCCATCCCTTTGAAATTGTCCTCGGGAAATAGTTCCTGCCTTGTTTGAACTTTAAAACAACTGTACCCATTTCTTTTCAAAATATTTCTTACAGTTCTTTCCTTCATGTCAACTTCATCAGCAATTTGCCTGCTAGAACAAGGTCCACTATTTTCAATAAGTGCGGAGACATTAGTTTCTCGAATATCACGTTTTTCGCTCATTTGTTGTTGACGGGGTTCGGGTTGACAGCATTTTTTACACTACACGCCCGAAATTTTCAAATTTTTTTAATAATGCGTGAAATTGCGTTAGGTGAGGGGATTGGTCTGTCTTGAAATGCCACAGTAAACAAATTAATTGTGTCTTCGATGGAATGGCTCCAAAAGTACCACTTCACAATTTGCACTATTTCTACAGTTGTATCAACAGTCGGCATTTTAAGGAAATTGAGATTAATTTATTTTATTCCCACATCCTTACGGCTAGGCTACTGAAAGCAGAATGCGTGGGATGTGGGATCATCGACGAGGTCAAGCGGTGGTGCTATGAATGAATACTAATGCCTTGCGTAGATCTACGATAAGGCGTGCTTTACCTGCGCAGATACACGTCTACATATCACTAACTACTATTTCCTAATCTGTATAATAAAGGTATGAATTTATTCCAAATTGGAAAACATTTTTCTTTGTGACTAATTAACTGATAGAATCATCTTTCTGGGAATATTTTCTTATGTTCAAAATGTTTAAATAAATATTCTAAATCTAAAAAAATATAACGATCAGATGCTCTTAATTCTTCTAATCTTTACTATTTTGACAACTCGTGACGTACCTGACGGGAGGCGCCCTACCTGAAGTCGATTGTATGGATTGTTATCATTCATAAAACAATAGAAATATCTGATAGAGCATAAAACGATGACGTGCCGAAATAGCCACTCAGCTCCTGTACTATCAGTTTTATTCCCTCAAAAAGAGGAAAGCACTAGGGCAGGGCGTCTTGTACTAACGTGATGGTCTATACAACACAAGCAGTTAATTCAAAGAAAGAAACATCCTCTATCAGTTCCGTATTTCTAGACAAGAATCGGTATCTGCTATTGCCCTAATTAAATACTAAACCAGCAGCGGTTCTCAGACTGTAACTTGAATGGTAAACTTCAGAGAGGTACTGGGAATTTCAGAGGGAATACAGCTTCAAAGTCCAAGAGATTTCAAAGGATATGAAATTATACCCTAACTCAGTGGAAAATCACCGGAGACCTAACAGCAAAAATTAGAATATTACCCTTAGCGGTTAACCTTTGAGGAATTCTCTGAAGTGCTGGTGTGTACAAATAATAATATTTTAGATTAACACCGTTAAAAGTATAAAAGTGTTAGCGAGTTTACAAATATTGGGTCAAGTCCGCGGAGAATTTAATATCTAAATAAATGATTGCTGTGAACATAGATAACAAATCAAGGAAATGATTTTGTTTATGCTAAATATTATAAAATGCATTGTCTATAATTGTTTATTTGTGGCATATTCAGATTTTCTTACTTTTTGTTGGGTATTATGCCACTGAATAATATTTAATAATTGTAATGAAAAAACCTCTGCGCCAAACGGATCAGACATAGGTTGGTTCTTGAATACTTGACTGTTTCAAAAAGTCTCACACCTAAAAACATATAAACTGGAACAATGTTATAAACTAAATAATGAAAATGAAAGCTATAGGCAGTTAACGTTTCGGAAGACAATCTACTTCCGCTCTCAAAACATTTTGGCCGTCAACCATGACAGATCTTTGTTTATGTATTTCCATAGACACGTGAGACATTGAATTATATTTATCTTATTATACTCTTCGCAAATACAAAACGAAGAGCATATTGCATTCGATCGTCACATTTCTAAAATCCATCATATTGCTCGTAGAGAAAAAAATTTCATATCACTGTGTTGGTGATCGAACTTTCAAAATGTCTGTCCGTCCGTCTGTCCGTCCGTCCGTCTGTCCGTCCGTCTGTCTGTCCGTCTGCCTGCCTGTCCGTATGTCTGTCTGTCTGTCTGTCTGTCCGTCCGTCACTTTTCTTGTAAGCACGATAACTTAAGAACGAAAAGTCCAATTGTATTGAAATTTGGACAGTAAGTTAGTCTTAGCTAGGGGAAGAACCCTATTGTTTTTGAACAAAATCGATAAATAAGTAAAAAAGTTATAAATTTTTTAAATAAAGAAAAAAAAATTACATAAATTTTTGTTTTGTTTTGTAATTAAACAAAATATGTGTAATACTAGTACTATTTACAAAAAAACTGCGAAGAGTATCATATAGAATGTGCAACAATTATATAAAAAGTGCAGCAAATCGGCGAAGAGTATATTGGTTAGCTTGTTTTTACTTAATTCGTCTATAAGGATGGGTAACCAACTAGTACAAAAATCTATCGAATAATTTGAAACGCATCTATCCTCGTGTAATAAAACAATCGCGGATTTTTTAAGTTTTTTTTAGTTCCGTTGCTCTTTTTTCCAAAATCTTCGCCGAGTCCCATTTAATCCTGTGATTATTATCCCACGCGTGTTCACAAATTTTGGATTTTTCAAATTCTCCCCTTCTAGCGTAATTTCTATGTTCACCAAGCCTTACGTTGAAAGGTCTAGATGATTCATCTACGTAATGTTTTCCACATTCACACGGAACATTACAAATACAATTTTTTGAATTTTGAACAATATTTAGAGGTTTGGTTTTTAATAAAACCGATCTTAGCGTGGAGCCCGTTTGAAAAACCGTTCGTACGGAAAACCTATTTCCAATTTTTCGTAATTTATCCGAGAAATCATGTATATATGGAATTACTGCCATTCACCTAAATACCTTGTAATATTAAGGAACGAAAAGCTATTTATAAAAACTATCTTATTAAATAACCAATATTCTGAGAGTTTTGTTGATAGTCAGTTATTGAACATTGATAGTAGAGAGAATATACTATCACAACCTGAGGTATTTAGGTCGATGGCAGCAATTCCATATATATATGGTTTATCGGATAAATTACGAAAAATTGGAAATAGGTTTTTCGTACGAACGGTTTTTCAAAGGGGCTCCACGCTAAGATCGGTTTTATCAAAAACCAAACCTCTAAATATTGTTCAAAATGCAATTACTTTTTAAATTACAACAACTACGACTGCTTGTACGCATTGCATTAGTGAACATGAGTACTGTTGTACGAGCAGTCGTACTTGTTCATAATAATTCTTTCTTTTCAGTGTAATACGTACGAAAAAATATAATAAATGTAACTTCAGATAGTAAAGAATCTGACATAAAGCCTCCATTTCAAAATTTTCGAAAATGTTAATTACAAAAGTCTCAACAGTGTCAAAACTAAAATCGTCTAAAGTGGTCCAAAAAGGGTCGACAAAAGATGAAATCAACGTATTTTTTTCCCAATGAATCTAATGCCGTCTGAATCGAATTAAAATTTGCATAATTAAAAAAGTTATTGCAATTTTTGTTACTTTCAAATTTTATTATTCATAAATAAATGATGTTAATTTACCGAATTTTTTTTCAATTACCTACTATTAACTAGACCATGTAATTTCCCGCAAAAATCATGATAAAAAAGTGCCTTGGTCCAAGGTTATAAGAAAATTATTTTTTTTAAACCTTCATATTTTGCAAAAATTTATACTTATGATAAAACGGACACAGGAAGTCTATTTGGTAGCCATTGAAGTGTATGCAAAAATATTTTGAGCAATCGAACTGAAGAATACGTATAGTTATGCAACTTTGAATATGGGACTCAAAATTTGCAAAACTTCGCCAATTTTTGCTATGTAAAAATAGTATTTATTATTCAAGCATAATTAAACCAATTTACTTTAAAAGTACATGTATTCCCGAGTAAAATGAGCTTCGAAAAGTTCAAATCGGGCGATTAGAAAGTAAGTTATAAAGAAAATGGCTCATTAACAATTATGAATTTTGCGGTAATTTTGATAAGGACAATTTTTAAGTAAAAGTGGCTTCCGTTAAATTAGCTGGATCTTTCATATTTTGGGCTTTTCAAAATCCAAAATGGCGACGTTAAAATGGCGGATGACTTTTTTATTTGTAGTCCTATACCGTTGAAAATCGTTGTGGGGGGTTTTCGACATCGCTGATGACGGATATGAAATAGAAATTGAAAAATTCAAAATGACGGCAAGAGTTGGAGGACACGTTTTTTCATTTATGGTCCGATTCGTCTAAAAATCGGTAGGTGAGTGTTATCGAGATCACAGATCATGAATATATGACCGTTGCTCAAAAATTCAAAACGGCTTCACAATTAATTTATGTAAAGCTTGAATCAATGTTGAGAGCTTGGTATTTAAGTTTTCAATTTTTCAGTTTTTAATATTTTTCAGTTTCGATCAAATTTTTGTGATCTGTTACCTGAAAAACACCCAGGTACCCATTTTCAGTCGGATCAGACCATAAATAACTAGCCTGCCATATTGTGCCGCCATCTTGAATTTTTCAATTTCAGTTTCATATTCCTAATCTTTGACCTCAAGAACCCTCAGGTACCGATTGTCAATAGGCGGAATGATAAAAGTCATGCAACATATTGACGTCGTCATTTTAAATGTATCAATTTCGACATTATATTCGTAATCTGCTACTTCAATAACCCCCTCACACCGAGTCTCAGTGGAATGGGGCAACAAATAAGGAATCTATAGTAAATGATTAATATTCAGCTATGCTGACGCCGCCATTTTGAATTCTTGAGAGCGGTCACATATTCGTGGTCTGTGATCTGGATAACACTCACCCACCGATATTCAGATCATAAATGAAAAACCGTGTCCAGCGACCTTGAACCCCCCTCCCCCCACAACGATTTTCAGCGGTATAGAACTATAAATAAAAAAATTCATCCGCCATTTTGGATTTTGAAAATCCGATGTCACATTCGTAATAATAGGCCCAAAATATAGAACAAATAAAACATCCAGCCAATTTAACGGAAGCCACTTTAATTGTTGTGTGTGAAATTGTGAATGTACATCAAGAGTACTTTTCCCATAATATGGCAAATTTTTTACTATTATTACAAAAAAAATCGGCGTGCTAAGAGCAACAACACTTTTATAAATTAAAGTCATTGGTCTATAAGCTGCAGATGGATTTAAGCAATACTCACGAATGGTGTAACAAATTCAGCATGTCTCTGAACATAAATAATTGCAACGCTATCTCATTTACAAGTAAACTATATAATACACAATGTGTATGCTATTAATGAGGCTAATCTGATACGTTTTAAAGATCTAGGCGTAACATTTGACTCGCATCTTTCCTTTAGAGAACACACAAGTAGTTACCTTTCAAACTGCTAGGATTTCCCATACGAAATGCTCGCGACTTTCAAAATACAAGTACCAGAAAAACCTTATATAACACTTTGGTGCGACCCAAACTAGAACACGTGAGCATGATATGGAATCCCTATTACGATGTGCATTCAAAGACATTTCTTAAAATTCCTGGCATTTACAATCGATCTTCAATATCCCCCCTATACATTATCACTCATTACTATTGAATCGTTTTACATACAGCTCTATGAAGCAGCGGAGAGAGATGCAAAACGTAAAATTTTTAGATAACATGATCTAGTGTCTGCAATTACTTGAACAAATTAGCTTTAGAGCACCTACCAGGTCAATCAGATCTACATCATTATTTTACTTCCCTAACAATCTCACAAATATTTTACTTTTTCTCCTCTATATTCTATTTGCGATAATCACGAAGTTATCGAAAGTGATATCGACATTTTAACACCAGATTAAGTCAAATTAAGTCAAGTTTCTTTTAGTTCTTTTTGTTTATTTTTTTCTTCCTAATTTATTACTTGTTTTTAATGTTTTAACTTTTTCCAATCTAAATTTTCTTTATTATGTATGTATGTATTATGTATATATGTCTATGTATGGTATATGTATAAGTGGTTATGTATCCACTCAGATTGATCGTAGAAGTTCTTAATAATTACAACGGTAGGAATTCGCTTAGTATTAGATTATAACAACCTGTGCCACATACATGTTCATATATTATATTCTAATAATTTTTATTCTATATCATGTTTACCATCTATCTGTCCGTAAATCTCCGGCCCTGTAAATTGAATGTAAATTCTGTTGGGTTCGTGTATGTAAATGAATAAATTAATTTTTTTAAATCACATATTTCGTGATCTTTGCAACCATTGGGACATTGGGAAGGATAACACCATACATAAAACATTATTCAGGTACTTGTTACTAAAATAACTACAAACTTCTTTGTCTGCGACACTAATTCTGTCTGCGACCTAATAATTATTAACAATTACATATCAGAATAAAAACCTACTAGCCTAACATAAAGAAATCACACGAAAGAATGAATTTATTTTATGCAGAATAAAAACCTACTAACTTAACCTAAAGAAATCATAGAAAAGAATTTGTGAAAAAATATATGAATTATCACAAAATTAAAGAAAAAAAATCAGCAGGCATAGGAGTTTGAATCCGGGACCTTTCGCAGCGTCATCATCATCATAACAAATTTATTTAGTTCTTTAAATACAGTAAATTGCCTCCCCAGATCGAGACCTGGAGAAAAACCGTACAACCACGTCGCGCAGCGCCGTGGTGTTAGTGCGGTTGGGTGAACCGCGAACGGTTCGGCTCAATAAAACTTATATTTAAAGGTTAAAACTACTGCCGCCTGTGGCGGCTTAGAATTAACATTAACATTGTTTTTGCTTACACAGTAAGCTTAAAATTAAAATATTTCACTTAAAGCGTTTGGTCGCGCACTGTTTCACATTTTAGAATTTGGATTGCTGAGATGGGAAAAAACTCAAATGAAAAAACCCGTTCGAGGCAATTGTATCCCAACAGTCTGCTCGCCGTTGGGAAGTTGTTGTGGAAAGGAAATTTAAGTTTTAAGAGGTTGTAATTTTTATAAGTTTCTCGGTCAAGAAGGAATTTTTAACGAAAACTTTCAAAATAACAAAAATTACAAAAATACAGAGTACAAACAGTTAGAGATAGAAAAGGGATAGGTGCAGAATAAAATTATGGTGGTGAAAGTCTGCGATAGTGAGAAGTTTTGGTAGAAGGACCTTTCGCAGCGTAAGCGAGAACATTACCTATGCGCCAACCATACGGCTGATGATGAACACTGGGGCAAGGAATAAATAGTGAGACAAATGATATCGCGCTTCTTTATTCATCTGCCGCAGCAGCACTAATGCTTCTCGGCTCGATGCTACATGGTTTGCTCTCTCCGTACCGCCTTTTGTTGAGCAGGTGGTACAATATCGATCGGCGCTGACCGACTACACCGCATTCGCTTTCCACATAGTAACAGGCTCTCGCTCAGTATTACATCATCGAACCTTGATACTTTCACGTCGACGGCCTTGGAAAAAACTCGTAACTTATGTCCTATACGCTATACGCGGACATTAACATTTCCAATGTTAAAATAAATCAAACGAACGGATCTTTATACGCTGATTGAGTTTGACATTAACTAACTTAATAAAAAAGTTCAAAACAGACAAAAAATTGTAGTAACAATTTCACTGCACGAAAAAACTGTGTAGACAAGAATGCCAATGCAAAATTTTAACTCGATTGATGGTTTTTTATATACGCAAATATGTGGTTTAGAACCATAAATGTTTTAATTTTCATTTGTTATTTAATTATTGTAGTAGTATTGTGTTTATTCATTTTACTTTATTAATTTTATGATGTATTCTACCAAGTTACTATTTATTTATATCTGTCCACACTATACTTGTTTTTCACTCTTTACTGATTTTAGTTTTATTATACTTACTATTTAACATTATTAGCTTATCTTAGCCATCTCCTTGATGTGTGTAAACACTTTTGTGTATATTGACATTAATAAAGTATCTATCAATTTATCTTTATTCCCTTAAAAACTTTTATAGCTGCATAGCTTACTACCTTCCATTCTGCATGAATATATAATTTTTAATACAAAGTCAAGCTATGGGTGTTTGGATATCGTCAAGGGACACGACGAATCATTTACTTTCGTTTTTGTATCTGCAGATATATCCTTGGAGGATGGTTCGTTGACATCTTATATGTAGGTGGTGAAGAGTTCAATCCAAAATTGCTACATAGGGCAAGTCAAGCTCTGATGGCTTTATACTTATAGAACCTCAGCGTATCTCCTTTTTAAATGAGTAATGTCACATCTGAATACCAGCGGTATAAAATTATCAAGTTTTCAAAAGTTCTTTAAATATTATTTTATGATGGGCACAAGAGATGAATGTGTATTTTTTCTGACCTTGAGAGACAAAAATACTAGGTAACGTGCAAGTAGGTAACGTGCAATTGGCTACTATTTACTCTTTCCATAGCGTGTCACTCAAAAAATGTTGCCACGTATTAAATTATTCAAACCAGAAACATCAATAGTTCCTTATTTTCCTTTTCGTTTTTTAATTTAGTTTAAACAAGACCTATTAACCTTCATTACCTTTTTTATGTTAACATGACAATACCATAAAAATTATATTAACCTTCATTACCTTTTTTATGTTAACATGACAATACCATAAAAATGATTATTTAAATAAAAACAAGACATTATTATGGCAATTGAATATAAAAATTACCAAGCACAAGAGATGAATGTGTATTTTTTCTGACCTTGAGAGACAAAAATACTAGGTAACGTGCAAGTAGGTAACGTGCAATTGGCTACTATTTACTCTTTCCATAGCGTGTCACTCAAAAAATGTTGCCACGTATTAAATTATTCAAACCAGAAACATCAATAGTTCCTTATTTTCCTTTTCGTTTTTTAATTTAGTTTAAACAAGACCTATTAACCTTCATTACCTTTTTTATGTTAACATGACAATACCATAAAAATTATATTAACCTTCATTACCTTTTTTATGTTAACATGACAATACCATAAAAATGATTATTTAAATAAAAACAAGACATTATTATGGCAATTGAATATAAAAATTACCACAAATTCAGGACACTGACCTTTTACCTTTACTAGTTGAAAAGTGCCAGAACACTAACCAAATAACAAATAATATTTCGTAGAATTTCCAGCTGAGTAATTTCACCTATTCTTGGAGTTCGCTAGGGCATGTGCTCCGAACATTCGCTTAACAATAGCCACTTCAGAACTAGAGCAGTGCTTTACTAGAACGTAACAACAAGGCAGTAACACAGGAATCTAACAAAGCTGTTTCAATTGCAAATGAGCCAAACTAATATTCACGTTATTGCCTTACGACTGCCGATTGGTGATTTTATTGATTGAGACCTGGGTCAAACCTCCATGGAATTTATTGTCTCAAGTAATATTGCGGAAAGGGATAAAAAATTGGATGTAAAATGTAAATCAGGCGCTTGAATATGTTCCGCGTTCCGGTTTGACGACGGTAAAGACGTAAATATTCTGACTCAATCTCTAGTGCAAAATTTATACCTGTCATATCTATTTGAAAAGGTATATTATAATCGGATAAAATTTTTTAATAATCATCGTAAAATGCTACAATCCGTTTCACAATACGCTGAACTAAAATATCGAATAAGAAATGTTTGTGTGTATATAGTCCAGTCGATAAAGTAAAAAAACCGCTGCCTAAGGAATCACTACTTCCACATCCAGATTCTTCATCCAAGTCACTTTAAAGGAAACATCTTGACTATATTTGAACTCTAGTATGTGGAAATTATTGGTCATAGAATTTTGATAATATTTGGGGCAGATGTCATAGAAAAGTTTGAGGAGTTGGTTTCTACCATATACGTTAAAAATGAAGTTTCTAGTTTACCGTACTTATTTTCCACTATTCACAACCTACCACCTCCCACCCCTTCAATGGAGTCTTCTCAATCAGATGTCACTACAATACATACGTGTACTAACTTTCAAGTGAATATCTCAATTTGATGTTATCAATACCATTAATGAAGCGGAGGTGGTAGAGTTTGAAAAATGTTAGAAAGAAATCTGAGGCCTTGGTTTCTAGTATATACACCGAATCCCAAGTTTCTGTACTCTTACCCTAGTTACACCTATTAACTCCAACCCTTCTACGGAATCATCCCAAAATATAATCTAGTTCCAGATGTCGTTATAATACATACGTCTACCAAATTACAAGTGAATATCTCAATTTTATTTTATGCCTATTTACCTCTACTTACCCCCACTTCTTCAACGCAATCATATTTAAATATAATCTAGTTTCAGATATAGTTATAACACATACATGTACCAAATGTCGAGTGAAAATTTAAATTTAATTTTTTCAACTATTTTAATAAGGGAGGTGGTGGGGGGATGGAAACTACCAAAAAAAAAACCTGAGACCTTCGCTTCTAGTATATACACCAAATCCCAAATTTCTGTACTTTTACCAGCTTGCTTTACTTATTTTCCCTTATATACCCCTATTTAACCCCTAACCCTTCAACGGAATCATCTCAAAATATAATCTAGTACCAGATGTCGTTATAATACATATGTGTTCTAAATTTCATGTGAATGTGTCAATTTCATTTTATCAACTTTTTGAATATTGGAGAAGGGGTGGTGGGGGCTGAAATATATTATTAAAAAATCTGAGGCCTTGGCTTCTAGTACATGTACTGAATTTTAAGTTTCTGTACTCATACCAGCTTGTTTTACTTATTTCCCCCTATTTACCCCTAAATAACCCCCAACCCTTCAACGGAATCATCTCAAAATATAATCTAGTTCCAGATGTCGTTATATTTCATACGTGTACTAAATTTCAATTGAATATCTCAATTTTATTTTATCAACCCTTTTAATAATGAAGTAAGGGTGGTGGGGGTTGAAAATATTCTAAATAATCTGAGACCTTGGCTTCTGGTACATACACCGAATTTCAAGTTTCTGTAGTCTTACCAGCTTGCTTTACTTATTTTTCCCTATTTACCCCTATTTAACCCCCAACCCTTCAACGGAATCATCTCAAATTATGATCTAGTTCCAGACGTCGTTATAATACATACATGTACCAAATTTCAAATGAATATCTCAATTTTATTCTATCAACCCTTTTCATATTGGAGTAGGGGTGGTTGGGTTGAAATATATTATAAGAATATCTGACGCTTTGGCTTCTAGTACATGCACCGAATTTCAAGTTTTTGTAGTCTTACCAACTTGTTTTACTTATATTCCTCTATTTACCCCATATTAACCCCCAACCCTTCAACGGAATCATCTCAAAATATAAAAAATATAAAATTCCAGACGTCGTTATAATACATACGTATACGAAATTTCAAATGAATATCTCAACTTTATTTTATCAACCCCATTAATGGGGTAGGGGTGGTGGGGGGTTGAAAAATATTATAAAAAAATCTGAGGCCTTAACTTCTAGTACATACACCGAATTTCAAGTTTCTGTACTCATACCAGCTTGCTTTACTTATTTCCCCCTATTAACCCCTAAATAACCCCCAACCCTTCAACGGAATCATCTCAAAGTATAATCTAGTTCCAGATGTTATAATTCATACGTGTACCAAATTTCAAATGAATATCTCGATTTTATTTTGTCAACCCTTTTAATAATGAAGTAGGGGTGGTGGGGGTTGAAAAATATTATACATATTCTGAGACCTTGGCTTCTAGTACATACACCGAATTTCAAGTTTCTGTAGTCTTACCAGCTTGCTTTACTTATTTTCCCCTATTTACCCCTATTTAACCCCCAACCCTTCAACGGAATCATCTTAAAATATAATCTAGTTCCAGATGTCGTTATAATACATACGTGTACCAAATTTCAAATGAATATCTCAATTTTATTTTATCAACCCTTTTCATATTGGAGTAGGGGTGGTGGGGGTTGAAAAATATTGTTAAAAAATCTGACGCTTTGGCTTCTAGTACATACACCGAATTTCAAGTTTCTGTACTCTTATCAATTTGTTTTACTTATATTCCTCTATTTACCCCAAATTAACCCCCAACCCTTTAACGGAATCATCCCAAAATATAATCTAATTCCAGACGTCGTTATAATACATACGTGTACGAAATTTCAAATGAATATCTCAACTTTATTTTATCAACCCCATTAATGGGATAGGGGTGGTGGGGGGTTGAAAATATTATAAAAAAATCTGAGGCCTTAACTTCTAATTCATACACCGAATTTCAAGTTTCTGTACTCTTAGAAGCTTGCTTTACTTATTTTTCCCTATTTACCCCTATTTAACCCCCAACCCTTCACCGGATATCCTCAAAAAACAATCCAGTTCCAGATCTCGTTATAATATATACGTGTACAAAATTTCAGGTCAATATCTTAAACCGTTCCGGAGAAAACGTGCGGACAAAAAAAGTTACAGACAGACAGACCGACAGACAGACAGACAGACAGAAATTTTTTTTTTTTCGCTCAAATTTAAAATCTCGACGTTTCATGACATTCTAAACCTATTTCACCAATAAAAATTTTTGAAAATTTTTTTGCGATTACTATACTTCCAATCCACTACGTGGATGTGGAAGTAAAAATAAACCAGGAGCTCTCAAAAAATGTTATCTGAGATTTTCCTTCAGTAACTGTTAGTGAGAGGATTAAACATAACAAAACCACAAAAGTCAGTTCGGGGGTGCCGCGCAACCCACCAAAAATTCATCCCTTCGGTGAAAAAAGCCTTATTTTACTGATAACTCAACCGTTGAAGATATAAAAAAATTGCTCGTGATAAAAAAGAAAGCTTGACTAATTGAATTTTTTTGCGCGCCCTATAGAAAAAAATTAATTGCTCGAAAACCACAAACAAGCTAGGAAGAAAAATCAAAGTGGGTTTTAAAGGGGATATAAAATACTTTCTTGTGTTGCCATCTTTGATCGCTACTAATATTTATTAGTATATAAAAATAACGATATAATCTAGATTTCTTGTTCATTTAACTATTCACAGGCCCATAAAAAATAACTAACTATATTAATATAAATTACAAGTGCATTATCTTTTAATTCAAGATAGTACTTCAATGCAAAAAAAGTTAGTAATCAAAATATTCACATTTATAAATTTACCAGCATGTTGAATTTAGCCAAAAAAAATCCAAAAAGGCTGCATATTCAATTTTTTTATGATATTTTTTATGCAACTTTTTCACTATCAAATGATTAGAAACAATAGTTATATGATACATAAACTGAACAAAAAATTTTTGAGCTCAATTTTCAGGATGTTTTGGTATTTTTTTTATTTTTAGGAGACAAAAAAAATTAGCCAAAATTTGGCTAACTTCAACATGCTGGCAAATTTGTAAATGTGAATATTTAGATTCTTAACGTTTTCTGCAGCGAAGTACTAGCTTGAACTAAAAGATAATGCATTTATAACTTATAATAAAGACAGTTCTTTTCATGGGCCTGCGAATAGTTAAAAGCGCAAGAAATCAAGAGGTAACTATATTATATTGTTAGTTTTATATACTAATAGATACAAATAGTTATCAAAAATGGAAAGACAAGACAGTATTTTATATCCCCTTTAAAACCCATTTTGATTTTTCTTCCTAGCTTATTTGGTTTTCGAGCAATTCAACTTTTTCTATAGGCCACGTGCAAAAAATTTCAAATGAACGAAAATTGGTACGCATTAAAAATACAAATTTTGCAATTTATTTCAATATGGATTTTCTCGAAAATTATGGCATATACAAGATAATTAGGAGAGGACGTTTTTTAACAAATTAGACCAGCTTTCTTTTTTATGATGAGCGATTTTTTTATATCTTCAACGGCTAACGAGTTATCAGTAAAGTAAGGTTTTCTTCACTGAGGGGGTCGTTTTTGGGGGGGGGGGAGTTTTTCTGGTTTTCTGATGTATAAACCCTCCACTAACGGATACTGAAGGAAAAATTTCAGATAACATTTTTTGTTATGGAAATCTTTATAATTATTGGTCTAATAGTAAAATCAAAGAAATAATTGAACTAGCAAAAATTTACATAGAAAATGTGTAATTTAAACGAAGTTGTACTAAAAAGAGTAAATATACTTTATTTGGAAAAGACAGAGAATAATAAATCACTGAGAAAAAATCAGCCATGGGCGTACCACCATTTTTCTTAACACTTAGAGAAATTATCAAAGCTCGGGAATTTTATCTCAACGCCAGAGACGGCCCTCATATAGACCGCAACGCAAACACGCTGAAATCATAAAAACGACAAAGTGATGAAATATTAATTTTTGTCAGCTAATATTTTAGGTAAAAACCTAAAAACGATAATGGTTCTTACAAGAACATATAATATATATGTAGCAAATAAAGACAATTTTGAATCTCACACATACTTTCCTGTTCTTTTTAATATGTGTGACGTGTTTATTTTGTTTAATAATTAAATATAAAAACCCAATTATCTACTGACAACATGCAACATAAAATATTTTTCCCAGTGAAATAAACAATTACTATATAATATTAAATCATACATAACAAACAAAGTTAAAAATTAACGGCAAAAAATTGCCATGTACCGTGATAAAGGAAATTTTATTTCATTTTAAATTGCCTTCGAACCTGACCGGGGGACCCCATTATATTCCAGTGTGTGGTGGTACTTTTATATGTTTTTTACTAATGCGGTTCTATCATCTCCTTTAATTACACGATGCCACGAAAATTGTGAAATATTGCTTTGACAAAATCCCTTTTTATCTAACTATACTGTGGTAATTCTTGGCATTTACATCAACGTTTAATAAAGGAAAATGGTAGACCTTCCCAGATCGCTGTTATGCAGTTTCGTAGTGTAAATCTGTACATATGTATCTACAAACCCAGAGTGAAATTATATAGAGTCGACGGTAGTTATACAAAAATGTCTAGTGCTTCTCAGGCTGCAGTATACTTCTGGACTCGCGATTTTCCAGAACTGCAGTTTCATGAAACAGACCTTTATTGTCGTCGTTGCAGCAAAACAATTTCTTGGACATCTAAAACAAATGTTAATAGACATATTTCCTGACAAAAGCATATGACTGCTAATGGCTCTACTGATAGTGATAGTCAACGTAATTTTAATTTTTATTTAGTGGAACTGATAGTGGTATGTGATATACCGTGGTCGGAACTAGATAATGCTAGTTCAGTGTTACATTCCCCAATACCTCATCTTCGAGTGAGTCTTTATAATAATCTGATCGTATTAACTTTGGCTATTACGCATTTCCCTAAAAACGTACAAGCTAAGATATATTGTGTCATACTTGCAAAAGAATCCTTCCACGCTGGCAGATCCAACTCTGATTTCGACGTCACCGAAATAAAATTACCAAGCTCTAGAAATTATATTGAAAAATTAATTATTAAATTAATTAATTCAACTATTTCCAGTTCTTAGTTTAGCTCTTGATAATTTGGAAAAGTTGTATAAATCACTTACTAAAAGAGGAGGCGAAAATGTGGAAAATCGACAATTCTATTGACATCACTATAGAACTTATCATTATTAATTTAGTAGCCGCAGATGATTCGTCAGAATATTCAGAGGAAGAATTGTAAAGCACTTTGGTATTTTACGCATTTATGCTACACTACATTGTATTATATTTATTTTATTATAAATACTGTGTTCTATTCTTCAATTTCCTCTTTAAATAATTCAATAATTTAACATGTGATTTGCCAATCCATGGACCAACATTAAAGTTAATGTACGAATAAATGTTTAAACAAACGATTTTGTCCCGTTGTTAATCTGGAATATTACGTTACCGTCATAAATTAATACAGAACTCTATATAGGTGTTTAACATAACACCAAAATGTCGCTAATATTTTTACAAAATAAATATATTTGCATAAATCAAATAGTCCTATTTAAAATAAAAATCCGTTTTCTTGGTATGTACGTAATTTGTGGATCAAGAACTTTCAATATGAATCTAGTTTTATATGAAGTAAACGTGTGTGTAATTTGTCTAAATTCCATAATAACACAAGCACAAAAAAATCGGTAAAGGCATTTACACAGAACTGCCTTCTTTATTTATACAGGGTGGTCACACACAAAAGAAATTTATTAAGAAACGACATATGAGAATAAAAATCGAAATGTAGTTATCACCATTTTTAAAAAGAAAGCCTGATAACTTTGGCCAAAAAAATATATAGAGTGGTCATCTGATAGCAAGCATTAAATATTAATAAAAGGTTTCAAATATGGAAGGGATGCATAATTTCCTCTACTGCTTGGCTGTTCTCCGTCAAGTAGTTTTTTATTTAATGCATCAACAGACAGACAACTGACCGACAAATAGACAAACGGAATTGAAAAACCTTTATTTTCGGAATATACAAGGTCTAAGACGTGGAATTCCGAAGAAATCTCGGAGGGTGATTTTTTTCTCCGATACAATACTTGTATTCGGTATGTAAATGGTCTGGACTTTCAATCAGACCCTGTTGTTTCCATGTTTTTGGATCCGCTGAATCCCATGCCGTCATTAGAATTTCTCCATTATGTCAGAATTTGCCTCCAATCCCCCTCCTAATTAAGATTATTACAGATATTTTGCCGTTTTTGAGATTAGGGAAAAATTCTGAAGTGATAGAACAATTCTGATATAGCCATCGGATTGAGTGGTTCAAAATACAGCAGGGTATCATGCTCTGGTCAAATGCTTTTGCTGCTATTACTTTCCTGAGTACTGGGTTACATTGGGAGACTGCTCTATTAAGTGTAATGTAAATTGTTAATTCAGTTGAATGAGGAAATTGAATGATCTGGATAGTAATAGACCTACCACAATAATATAATTAGCCTTTAAATAGAACACAGATTTGAGTCGGGTCGATCTTAGGTCAACGATTATTTAATAATATCACATAACAGGATTTCAATTCATGCATAACAATTGATGTATATGAAATCTGATAAGTGATATTTGAAAAAATAAGTTTCTAATAACACTTGTTAAATGTAATAATAAGAGAAGAAGGCAAAGTTTTTAACGCATATGCTATAGCAAATTTTTAGTGTTTGTGGATCATTATTATATTACACTAAATATTTAATCGATACATAGTCTTGAGAAATAGTAGTTGTTTGAGAGTCTTATTTGACCAAAACGGCAGACACTTTGTTGTTGTGAGAGTGACAACACTATCAGGTGGAGAGCCGGCTTTACAGACTTCCTATGAATAAGATACATGAAAAGCTTTGTGCGAGTGAGTAAGTACTGCCACAGACATACAGGGAGCCACTTTTTATACAAGCAAATTTTGCCGCGTTATGGGATTTTGACGTCACTTCCGGTCACAAAATTTCTTGTGTCATCGAATACATGAGTAAAACTTACGTCAAAATGTAGGTTTTGAGGTATACAATGAGACTGTAGTGGGGTGCCAGGCTTAATTTGCTCGCAACCCTGAGACACCCTCGATTAAAGCCTTTTTTTCTATTTTCTTAAGTCATCGAATACACGAATTTTGATTTTTTTAAGTTAAAGTACAAGCCTTCTAGTTATTAAAAAATAGGGTGCCTCTTCTTATTTGCCCGCATCCTCCCATTTTGACGTCACTTCCGGTAAAAACCATGACGCGGGCAAAATTTGCTTTATGAAAAGTGGTTCATTGTAGGTCTGTGGTATTACTTACTCACTCATACAAAGTTTTGGATGTATCTTATTCACAGGAAATCTGTACAGCTGGCTCTCTACATATATACCTGGCGCCCACGATACTCATATCGTGCGGGTATACCTCAGTGCACCCCCACTTTTTTCTGTACTTTTCAAAACAAAAATTATAAATTTGAGCAAAGAATATTTGACACATAGATACATTTTTTGACATAACCAGAGAAAAGAATTAACTTCCGGTTTAATCAAAAGCACTACTAACTTTTTTATTTCAAATACTATTCTATATATTTCTTGATCTTAGTTTATAAAGGTTTGAATCACTTTTACGACGGCTTTTTCAAAAAAATACTAGGCTTTTTGTTAATGACTGACCAAAATGCTAAATTCCTATTGTGTCGACTCCAACTTCAAACTGTAGTTTCACATTCGTTTCTGGACCGATTTTAAATTTTAAAATTCTACTGGAAAGCTAATTTAAAGCTCTACCGAAGGAACGTAAGAAATTTACAAGGTGTAGGTTTTAGCCGTTTATTTTTAATAAAATATTTATTTTTAAAAACCGTCTAAATTAATTAAATTGCCAAAAAAGTTATGTGTCTTAGGTGGCAAATACGTAAAAGTAGCTTTCCATTAAAGGTATTTAATAGTTTAATAGGTATTATAACCTTAAACCTAATTTTCATGACCACTAAGTAATTATATGAAATTCCACTTTCAAGGTTATTTCTGTTTCTATCTTGTTTTGGAAAAGCATAAGGTAAAGGTAACTGAAACCTGCATCAGATAAAATTAAGAAACATACAGAGTGTTATTTAAAATAAAAAAGTTAGTGGTACTTCCGATTAAACCTGAAGCGTTTTTTTGGGTCTGGTCTCGTTTAAAAATGTATTTTATATAAATATCCTGTACCCTGATTTGAAATTTTTATCTTGAATAATGAAGAAAAAAATGGGGATGTACCTGGTCTTGTAAGCATCCGGTATAATCAATAAGTGCAAGACTAACAAAGGTGTAAGTTATATATTTCGTAATCTTCTTAGTGACGCATGACAAACAAAATGGATGATTACCTTAGTAGCAGTAAATAAAGAACAGCCCATATGCCTG
The DNA here is from genome assembly GCA_963583905.1 of Stenurella melanura. Lineage (NCBI taxonomy): Eukaryota > Metazoa > Arthropoda > Insecta > Coleoptera > Cerambycidae > Stenurella > Stenurella melanura. The sequence goes on from OY757309.1 coordinate 206,108,204, forward strand.
CTCAACTTTTTCAAACCATAAGCTCTGAGTTTGATTTAAGGGTAAATTACAACAAATCGAAAGTTATAATTGTAGGCCGAGCAAATAAAGATCATCCAAACATGTTAAACGGTGGTGCATTTGAGGTCTTATACAGGATGATATGACTTGAAGTCCTTGTTGGCCCTTGCCTTTGAATCAATCTCTTTCAATTTTGGTCAAAGGTGTTCTTCAGAGGATAAAGTTTGACGTATGGAAGAACGAAAATGATTATAATTGTGATACATGACTGCATTAATACAAACTGTTCAAAACCAATGGAGAAAAAAATTCAATATGGCCACCTTGGTGGTTGAAATGCAATTGCCCGGAAAGCTTCGTAGATGTGGCCATGAAACTTTTTATACATTTCATGGAAATTCCATTTTTCAACCCTATGCGTATCCATGACTCTTCAATACGCCCCTTCCCCTAAACGCACACCCATCATCGCTAAGATTATTAAAATATCTTTGTTGCTTAATAACAGGAAAGACATCCCAAAATTTTCTATATCTTTAGTTTGTGAATTTAATAATCCACAAACTAAAGATATAGAAAATTTCGCTTCTTTATAAAATACAAATAATCTACTATCTTTTGTGACGGTTGTTGGAAAATTAATAAAATAGATATACCGAATTGAGATTCTCTCTTTGGTTTTTGCGTTTGCGTTATTCCCTTATCCTTTAGTTGTATAATTATCTACTTCTTTCAAATTATGGTTATTGTATCACTTTGACTACAACTCTTCTTTCAACTGAACTGAAAGTGTTAATCTCTTGATAGTCGCTATCTGTCAGGTAAATCAACTTAATTCAAGGTTAACTGTAAGCGTAGACAATATTTTCTAAATTTTGTCCTACACTTAGGTTATTAATTCTCAATAATCATTTTTTTCTTCGGTTTACCCGTTGCCGGACAGGGCTTCCATGATTTCCGACCGATACCACACGGTAGCCACGCCGGCGATAATTACAGCCACTCCCCACGACCTGTGGGGTTAGTGACAGTAAATTCCTGAATCGTGTGCCCTAAGTAGACGAAGGGACCCCAAGATAAGCGCCCTCTGCATTTGGCCTGCCAGCCATTCGGCTGATTTCTGACAGGCCGGTATGTCTTCAGTTCTGAGAGCAGCGTAGGCTTCATATCTCCGAGTACACCGACTATTAGGACGACCATCTTGACCCAGTAGCCGTATAGCACTTGGAGCTCGTGATGTTTGGCTTAGCAGGTGCCGAGAACTCAATCACAAACATCACCTTGTTGTGATAGCTGAGGAGGACTATATCAAGCTTGTTGGCTTGAATCAGTCTGACTGTCGGGAACGAGAAGTTCCATTAAATTCGGCACCTTTTGTTCTCGACAACGGACTCGATGTCTCCGGAGACGTAAGGCAGCACTGGTGTCTGGTCTACTCCGTACGAGTGCCGTAGATGATAGTACAGCACTCATAACGCCGTGTTATGGCGATGGATGTAGGTCGAAATCACATACACCGGGCATGCAGAAAGTAAATGCATGAGCTATTCTGGCGCCTGACGGCAGGTCCTGCAGGTAATATCAGGAACCTCTACACCGATTACGTGGCTTCGGCAAACCAAAGTGTTAATTACACCATCTTGGCAGGCCACAATGAATCCCTCGGTCTTCAAATTTAGTCCAGCTGACCTTAAAAAGGCGAATGTCAGCCTTGCCGATAAACCCAGTGTGTCTAGGTTCTTGTAGAATACCCAGTGTATGTGTTTATCGACATGCTCCCTAAACAAACGTTCTTGTTCGGCAGCCTTCATCTGGGCCATCAGGCGAGGTGGTTGAAGTTCAGTGACGGACTCTGGGTCAGAACCGCACCGGCCTCCTCGTCTGTCGTCGAATACGAGGCCAAGCTCATCTGCGGCCCCTTTTGCCACCTTAAACAAACCTGCACCCACCCCTGCATATTCGTGATCTCTCACTAATTGGAGGAGCGGGTCTGAGCCCCTAAGAACATTACATGCCTTGCACAGTACTACTCTACCATGCATAAACTCTCCAGCCCCAAGAGCCCTCGCCCCCCACCCCCGATCTCGTGGGAGGTACACACGAGGGACGGACGATCTAGGATGAATGCTCCTATAGATATTAATCATCTTGCGGGTACCTCTGTCCAATTAGCGCAACTCATCTACAGTCCATTTGAGTAGAGCAGAACAGGAACGGCAAGCATATTAGTGCAGACAGCTTGATTTTCCCCGAAAGTTCGGATGCATCCTGAGTAAGTAAGTGGATAAACGAAGAATATAAAATTGTTAATAGTTCAATTACCGACAAAAACAACATTCAATATTTATTTCCTGTAAATATATTTATGATTGATAAAGTTTCAATAGAGCTTATTGTATACATTATTATTTGTCTTCAGAGAGTGAACGGTTACAAAAGTCATTTAAACAGATTAGTACATTCGAATCAAGCCCGTCAGAACTATAAACAAGATTATCCATGTGTTTTTAGAAAAATGCACTGAACTTTCTAAAGTAATTATATCTGTTACAAACACAGCTTGTTTGTTCATGAAGTTTATCTCAAATCTTATAATAATTTGAAATTTAATCAACGCCCTTGGCGATTATGTGTTAATGAGTTACAAAACTTTATGTGACCTTTTGCTTCACATTGTCTTTTCTAGACTTCATAAATTGGTACTGAATATGAAATCATAAAATTGGTTGAAAGATTGGAAATGTCTGCCAAAGTTATTGTTTGAGAATTTGCAATATAGCTTCTATATATAGAGAGTGTTTTTAGAAAGTATGCAGGTATCGCAAAATTTATCGATTATTACAGTTAAAGTTAAAACTCACAATAATAGTAAAATCAGTAGGAAATGAACAACATTAAATTTATAAATAACTAAGATGCACATATACCAGGTGACAAAATAATAATCATTGTCACTAAAATCAGTATGCCCTTGCATGGTATGTTATTATTTTCTCGATCGTCTTCTTTTAGCATGACCTAATTTTATATTTTTGCTGCAGCAAAATGGATAAAATAATATTATAAAAATATTGTTTTATCCGTTTTGAGGATATATTTTCTCAAAATAATAATAATAATAATAACAATAATAATAATAATAATTTCTTAGTCAGAAAGTTACACCGTAGTGTTATTGACATGTCAAGTGTAGATATATGGAGAAATATAATATAGTATAAATAAACATGAATATAAATAATATGGTTCTCTTTTGTACAATGAAGACGTTTTGAATGTGCTTATATGTACCCCAGTTAATCAGACCATATGTCATTGCACTATGAAACAGTGCATGATATGACATGAGTGCAGCGTCTAGATTCGCCTTGTTTCTAATTTGTCTGTTGGCGTATATTTTTTTTTTATAGTTTTGAAGTTAAACTACTGATATGGGAATACTAGTTCAATCTATTATCCAAAGTAAGGCCTAAGAATGTTACAGTTTCAGAGACATTGTTTTTCGCGGAGAACAGCAAGGTGTTTGTCTTATTTGTGTTTAGGCATAACTTATTTGCATTGAACCAGTCAGAGGCTTTATTGATGATGTCCTTTTTCGAATCAGCAATAGTACTCCAGGTATCTATTATGTTACTCACAAAAGTGGTACTATCAGCAAAAACAACAAATTGATATGGCATTAGCTAAGTCATTTACATATATTAGAAACAGTAACGGCCCCAGCACACTGCCCTGCGAGACGCCATGTTCATACTTTTTTTTGTTTAATTTCTGCTTTAACCTTTTCACAATTTGGTAACAGTTTTACAAGACTGCTGAGGCGTTCATTTTCTTCTCTTTTTGATATTACCTCAGGGTTTGATAGGACTGCGTTATTAATATAAGATGTAATTTTAACAGAGATTAATGGAAAGGATAGTTCATGGTAGTAATTTATTGTATTATAAAATACGCCAATGGCTTTATCTGAGGCATTTTCATAATAGAATTCTACCCAGCTTTCAAAGATAAGATAGTTGAAACATTTTGTTTTGCTTTCCGAATTTTTATTGAATACTGTTTTATGCAGCGGGGCTGCTTTTTTTATTTACTCGTAAAATTAACAATTTGAGCTTTGTGGTCTGAAAGGTTATGGGCATCTATAATTTCAAAGTGAGCAAAGATGTTGTGTATGCATGTTTGGGAATTTCTCTGCAATCTGGTGAATGGTACAAAGTGCTTACAATACAATTTAAGTTTGGCAATTTTATACAACAACTCTCGAAATGTTTTTCCCTGTTTAATTCATTTAATAAATTTGAATTGGTGCAATGCATGTCGTTTCGTACAAAGATACCGACGCCTCCATGTGCATGCTCAATTCTACAAAAACTAGTGACTAAATTAAAATCATTTAAGTGACACAGATTTTCTCCATCTTTCAGCCAATATTCACTAATCATTGCGACATTAAAACCATCTCGTAACAAAATTGACTCAAGAAAACTATATTTATTTTTTAAAGATTGTATATTAATGTGTATTAACTAAACTTGATTTATGTTTTCTATTTGGGAGAGTCTGGAGTATAAGAAATTTTGTATATTTTTCATTGACTTGTTTGGTTTGTGTCATGTTGAGGAGTCACAAAACTTATAAATTCTTGGTCCAGTGATAAATTATTTCTTAAAACACTTGATTTATTGTTAACTGACACATCCACAGAAGAACTTTCACTCATTTTCACTGCTGAGTCACACAAGCTTATTATTGTAGTACTACCGTTAGGTACTCAATCCTTGTGTGTGGCGTGAATAGATTTTATATTGTTTTTTGCACAGCATAATGCATTTTTTATGTTTTGGGCCATTAAGTCAGGGGTGTAATCCTGTAAATTTCGAGGATTTACTTCCAGATAGGAGATGTTTCCTTCTGCATACTTATTGAATTTGGTCAAAAATTCATTTCGCTTTGAGTTGTACTTGTGTATATGTCTGTTTTTTATTAGACTATTTCTTCTATTTTTTTTTTGTATAAAATAGAGGTAAATGTTATATTTGTATGTGTACTAAGTTTCAGTTTATTACAAATATATCTGAATGACGGAGTAGAATTTTTATTTATGTCATTTGTTCCTGCAATTATGATTACGAAGTCATTTAATGTATAATTCATAAGATTCTAATTCCTTATATTTTTTGATAAGCCTATTGGAGTTTCTACCGCATTCGTCACCCAATATTAATATTTTATTTTTCTTTAAATTGTTTTTTGACCCACCCTGTATTGTGACATTTGCTGATTGCATCGTTTGAGTGTTTTTTTGTTAAATTATGTTTGACAATTTTTTTTTTAGTATAACCTGACCTAAAAATACTGACCTGATACAGTAAAACGGGTAACGGCATTGTGTTCAGAGCGCCAAAATCCGATGGAATTAGATATTTAGGAACGATGTATATTTATACTCACCACAAGAATTCTAGAGTTTTTTGCTAAATTCAGAAATAAAATAAGCTAACCATTATACTCTTTGCCGATTTACTGCTCTTTTTACATAATTGTTGCACATTCTATGGGATACTCTTCGCAGTTTTTTTGTTAATAATATTAGTTTTAGACATTTTTAGTTTAATTACAAAATATTAAAAAACATTTTTTTATTTAAAGAATTAATAACAATTTTATTTATTGATCGATTTCGTTCAAAAAATAGGGTTCTTCCTCTAGCTAATACTAACTTACTGTTCAATACAATCGGGCTTTTCGTTCTTAAGTTATCGTGCTTACAAGCAACGTGACGGACGGACGGACAGACGGACAGACAGATGGAGCCAGACAGACGTACAGACAGCCGAATGGACAGACATTTCGAAAGTTGTTCAGAATTCGATGGTGTGGTCCGTTTCACTCAATTTATCGTTGTCCAGTTATTAGTGCACGAGTATAGGCAGAAATAGCATTTTTAGCACTTCTAGGTTAGGTTTCCTCAAAATTGTGACATGATGACGCAAATCGGCCAATGACATCGTATTCGGCACGTCAAAAACCAAATTATCTATTTGGGTAGAAAAAAAAACAAAACAGTGTTTTTTGCCGGTCTGTGAAATTAAATTTCCTTTAAAAATATTTTTCGAATGTACACTAAAATTTGATGGCAGAGTATAAAACCCAGTTACGATTTGTCGTCCAACACAAATCATATGAGAGAAAATAACAAAATTGCACAGGGCGGTTTTTGAAATAGAAACGATCAGATTTCACAAACTTGCGTACATTGGACCAGAATAACCAATTTCTAATTTTGAGGGCAGAATTTCCTAGACTCAAAATTCACGTAAAAAGACCTTGGTACTAGGTTCTATGCCGTTTGTACATTTGAAAAATCTTGGAAAGCTTCTTAGAACTTATGTATGCTTCTTAAAGCAATCAAAGGTGTATCATCCTGGCGAATGATAAAATCGCCAATAAGCAATATTACCAAACCAAAGCGAATCGATATTTAAAATGCAATAACAGTCTGTCAATAATGTTTCAATAATTCCACCAAAATTTTACAAATATACTTAACTGGAAATCTGAATCTTTTTGTGCCAATCCATTGTTATGTTACTTGTTGTGTGAGGTTCTTTTTCTTCTTCTATCGGGGCGACGAAAGGTCGTCGCACTCAGGCCTTGTGGCCCATTGTGTAACCGCTAACCAAATTTATTGAAAACCCCCTTTCAGGCCGGATTTTAGTCCAAAGGCCAAAATCCTCCCTATGGTAGCAGGTACATTAACCTAGAGCAGGAAGTCAGGACGTGGATGGAAGTTTCCTCCTTGTTCTCGCAAAACCTGCAGTCGGGGTGGTCCACCACCCCCATGGTGTGCAGGTGTTTCCTGAAAGAGCCGTGTCCGGTCATGAAACCTATTACGACTCTGACTCTGACGTCGCAGCGTTGTGTGAGGTTACGACTCCTCGAGATCTACGTCTCCAAGACATGACTCCCCTTCTATTGCTCTCTGATCTACGGTGGTTTAAATACAATCAGATAGAATAGCTGAATATTTTATTTTTATACTTATTGCCTTTTTGCAATTAAAAAATATATTAAGTTCGAGTCTTTTTGATCCACTTAATCTAAGATTAACGTCCTGCGTGCGATTCTGTTCACAGATCAACTTTGATCCTGTTACGTCTATAGCAGTATTTCGATTGCTCACTTAATTATAAATTTTTATCGTGTCTTTCTGATTATACTCAGTTCATCCACAGTATCGTCTGCAAATATATAATTAGAAATGTTGGTTCCTCTTATAGCTGCTCCACTCTACCACTTCTACAATACACGTATTCACTTTAGATTTAAAAAAATATTAGTGATACATGAGTGTTGTTCATACAGTTGATGATTGATAAAGACTAAATGTTTGGGTTTCTCAATCTAAAATATTATATTGTACGAGTTGTTTCATTCCACGCTGTCAAAAGGCTTACGGTAGGCTACGAAACAAAAGCGTGTAAGAAACAGCATGTGATATTCTCTTGTCTTCTCGCGTGGTGATTTATAATGTAATCACTTCAATCTGGAACGAACACGAATATGATAGGATGACCTTTTCAGTTTATCAATAGTTTCCTAACATAACCTAATGTAACTTAGGTGAAGACGTGATTGGATAATGATCCCTATATCTCTTAACTGCGATACCTATTTGCGAAAAATATGTCACGAAATAAAACGTAACATACGTCAGTGTGCAAGTTTGCTTTGTTAATATTATTAAAATTAAGTACATGTTATACTAAGGAACTCATTGATATTTAAATAGCATTATATCGTCCATCAAACTAAAAGTTTTAATAATTGAACGAGTGTGCAAGATACGCTATGATTGGCGGTGACGTCATCGGTTTTATTAGTGGCTTAAATAATTGTAAGCACAATGTTTTATTTGCTTTATTTACTTTTTACATGTGATTAAATAAGCAATACCTAATACGGGATTTATAAAAGCTACTTCTGAAAATTTACCTACTGCAAAAGTGTTTTCCATTTTTGCATGTATTATTGCATCTTGGCACAAAACACCACTTATTTTTCATTATACAATGGTAAAACTTTGCAAGATAACGTACGTTTGTAATACACAATGACGTTTGTTTATTGACAATGTAACTGATGAAGTCAAGAGTGCGCAGTGAAATGATGTAGTGTTTTGGCGGTAAAATTTCAATTAAAAATTAAATTTTAAGATGTTATTCGACCGATTGCCAAAATTCAAGTGTTTCTAATTATAATCGAATATTATCTTTACATTTAAAGGTAATTTAAAATTTGTGGAAACACCTAGTTATATCTAGAGATTTACAGTGATTCACTAGACACTAGATTTTCTGCTAACAATGACATTTAAGTCGCGCAGTGACACCAAAACTTGCTTTCATTGGCTTTCAGCTTGAATAAACATGTGACATTAAAATAATTCCTATCTCGCAACTCTTAACTTGACATAACTTGAGTTTGAAAATATCTACCTACACATTTTATATCTCTTTATGGAGGTCCATAAAATGTTCTTTTGGCTATTACAAATTGAATTTTTATTATTGCATGCTACATTATTGTACAAAATGTATAAAACTTGTGATGGAGTTATGTTGGCTGCCTACGACTTAATTCATTGTAGAGACAGCTCAAGTTATTAAAATGTCTTTGTAATTATCAGAAATACTGTTAATACTTGTTAATATACTTGAATTGTTTCCTAAAAGGCCAATTGTGATGTTACAAAAATATTGCGATTTTTAAAATATGCATGAAGAATAACAAACTAAAAAACCGCTGCCTAAGGAATCACTACTTCCACATCCAAATTTTTCATTCAAGTCACTTTAAAGGAAACATCTTGCACTCTAGTACTTGAAAATTACTGGTCATAGAATTTTAATAATATTTATGGCAGATGTTATAGAAAAGCTTGAGGCGTTGGTTTCCACTATATACGATAAGAATGACGTTTCTAGTTTATCCTACTTGTTTTCCCCTATTCACTGCCACCTCCCACCCCTTCAATGGAATCATCTCTGATCTCATCTGATGTCATTACAATACATAATAATTGTCCTAACTTTCAAGTGAATATCTCAATTCTATGTTATCAATCCCATTAATAATGGAGCGGAGATGGTAGGGTTTGAAAAATATTAGAAAAAAATCTGAGGCCTTGGTTTCTAGTATATACACCAAATCCCAAATTTCTGTACTCTTACCAGCTTGATTTACTTCTTTTCCCCTATATACTCCTATTTAACCCCCAACACTTCATCGGAATCATCTCAAAATATAATCTAGTTCCAGATGTCGTTATAATATATACGTTTACCATATTTCAAGTTAATATCTCAATTTTGTTTTATCAACCCCCTTAATAATGGAGTAAGGGTCGTGGGTCGTTGAAAAATACTATTAAAAAATCTGAGACCTTGGCTTCTAGGACATACACCGAATATCAAGTTTCTATACTCTTACCAGCTCGCTTTACTTTTTTCCCTATTTACCTTTACTTATCCCCCACTCCTTCAACGCAATCATGTCAAAATATAATTTAGCTTCAGATATCGTTATAATACATACGTGTACCAAATTTCAAGTGAAAATCTAAATTTAATTTTATCAACTATTTTAATAAGGGAGTGGTGATGGTGGGGGATTTATAATACTTTCCGTATTATAAAAACCTGAGACCTTCGCTTCTAGTATATACACCAAGACCCAAATTTCCGTAGTCTTACCAGCTTGCTTTACTTATTTTCCCCTATCTATCCCTATTTAACCTCCAACCCTTCAACGGAATCATCTCAAAATATAATCAAGTTCCAGATGTCGATATAATACCTACGTGTATCAAGTTTCAAGTGAATGTCTCAATTTTATCAACTTCTTTAATAACGGAGTAGGGGTATTGGGGGGGTTGAAAAATATTATAAAAAAATCTAAGGCCTTCGTTTATAGTACATACACCGAATTTCAAGTTTCTGTACTGTTACCAGCTTGCTTTACTTATTTTCACCTATTTAACCTCCAACCCTTCAACGGAATCATCTCAAAATATAATCTAGTTCCAGACGTCGTTATGGTACACACGTACACAAATTTCAAGTGAATATCTCAATATTATTTTATCAACATCTTTAATAATGGAGTAGGGGTGGTGGGGGGTTGAAAAATATTATAAATATTTTGATATCTTAGCTTCTTGTACACACGCCGAATTTTAAGTTTCTGTACTCTTACCAGCTTGCTCTACTTATTTTGCCCTATTTACCCCTATTTAACCCCCAACCCTTCAATGGAATCATCTCAAAATATAATCTAGTACCAGATGTCGTTATAATACATACGTGTACCAAATTTCAAGTGAATATCTCAATTTTACTTTATCAACCCCTTTAATAATGGCGTACGGGTCGTGGGGGGTTGAAAAATGTTATAAATAATTCGATATCTTGGCTTCTAGTACATACATCGAATTTCAAGTTTCTGTACTCTTACCAGCTTGCTTTACTTATTTTGCCTCATTTACCCCTATTTAACCCCCAACCCTTCAACTGAATCCTCTCAAAATATAATCTAGTTCCAGATGTCGTTATAATACATACGCGTATCAAATTTTAAATGAATATCTCATTTTTAATTTATCAACCCTTTTAATAAGGAGTAGGGGTGGTCGGGGGTTGAAAAATATTATTAAAAAATCTGAGGCTTTGGCTTCTAGTGCATGCGCCGAATTTCAAGCTACTGTACTCCTACCAACTTGCTTTACTTATTTTCCCCTATTTAACCCCCAACCCTTCAACGAAAACATCTCAAAATATAATCTAGTTCCAGACCGAATTTCAAGTTTCTGTACTCTTACCAGCTTGCTTTACTTATTTTTCTCTATTTACCCCTATTTAACCCCCAACCCTTCATCAGAATTATTCCAAAATATGATCTAGTTCCTGATGTCATTATTATATATACGTGTGCCAAATTTCAAGTGAATATCTCAATTTTATTTTATCAACCCCTTTAATAATGAATTGGAGGGGGTGGGGGGATGAAAAATATTATAAAAAGTTTTGAGGCCTTGGATTATAGTGGATACATCGAATTTCAACTTTCTGTACTCTTACCAGCTTGCTTTACATATTTTCCCTTATTTACCCCTATTTACCCCGAACCCATCACCGGATATCTTCAAAAAACAATCCAGTTCCATATCTCATTATAATATATATGTGTACAAAATTTGAAGTCAATATCTTAAACCGTTCCGGAGAAAACGTGCGGACAAAAAAAAAGTTACAGACAGACAGACAGAAAAAAAAAATTTTTTTTTCGCTCAAATTTAAAATTTCGACGTATCGTGACAATCTAAACCCATTTCAGCTATATACCTATTGCATTACTGGTTGCAAAAATTAGGCAGGAACGATTTCTGCGACGATCAGTAAGTAGTACGATCAATATTTATGTGTATAGGTTGTAAAGCATTTCCCAATATAAATGGTGTTGGCCTACCTGCATTAAGTGGTTGCGTTTGCGTCTCAGAGATATGGCGCTCAAAAGACAGTTGCAAGAAATAAGTAGATAGCCGAACTCATGTCTATATATTTTATATTCCGATGTGAATGGTGTTGGTCTGTCTCTGTTAGGTGGTTGCGTTTCAGAGATATGGCGCTTATAAGACGCTTTATGGTTGCAAAAATAGATAAGTAAGTAAATATTTATTTAGCAACTTGCTATTTACAATCAATACAATAATAATATAACACTTTGTGCAATGTAAAAGAAACTAAAAAACAAAACAAAAAAAAATACCAACAGATTATCACTACTTTGAGGTACTATTGAACTAATAATACTTAATAACTAATCTTAATATATCTATTGAGATCGTGTTTAAAAGTGGTTAAATTCGTTATTTGTTTTACCTCCTGTTAATCCTTTAAAAAATTAATAATTTTGTGCTAAATTTTCTGTCTAAAGTGTACATAAAAATCATTTTGTTGTCTTGTGTTGTGACTATATATTTTGAATATATAAGTGATACGGCGTTGTAAGTATTCAGGCAGCATTCCCTCTCTTATTTAAAAAAAAAATGTATTGTAACATTTTTTTTGACATAAACTGCAGTTCAGCAGACTCATGTTTTGTATAGAGGTACATATATTTCATTTTAAAATAACATGCATCGCTCGATTCTGAAGTTTTTGTAAAACCTGTATATCCGTCTGATTTAAGAAATATAGGATTGAACAACAATATTCAAAATGTTGAGAAATAATACTCTTATACATAGTTATCCTGCAGATATAGATACATTATTACTAATTCTAGGTAAAAAATGTTTGCAACTTTTTCATAGATATATTGCACATGTGCCTTAAAATTTAATTTATTATCCACTATTACACCTAAATATTTAATTTTAGCAACTTGTTTTAGTCTCTCTCCACTCATATCAATATCTAAATTTTGTACTGCGTATACTATTTATTGACGTACACTTGGATTTATTGGAATTTGATTTCAAACTATTGAAGGACATCCACTTGTCCATTATCTTTAGATCTTCGTTTAATATCTTTTCCACTTTCGAATACTAGTGTACCATCAGCAAACAAATGTATGGAACAGTTCTTTATTGTATCTTTTGTGTCATTCATATATAAACTAAACAATGTTGGACCCAGTACGAGCCCTTGCGTTACTCCATATTTTGTTTCTTTCTCACCAGATACCTCAGTCCCATACTTAGTTCTTGAAAACGTTCCATTAAGTATCTTTGAAACCCCTTTATACCGTTCCATTTATCTTTAGTTTTTCCACTAATTTTACACGATTTATTGTTTCACAGAATGATTTTTACAAAATTCTGATTGTTCTTGTACCACTATGTTTTATTTTTCAAGATGATTGTCAAATTGCTCTTTTACAACAATTTCTAAAACTTTCTCATAAATGGGTAGAATATTAACTGGTCTAAATACATGGGCGTTTTTGGTACCATGTACTTTTGAGATTAGTAGAATGGTGGACGTTTTACAATGTGTTGGAAATTTACCTGTGCGAATGTTCAGTATGTTTAATTATGTTCAATAAATGATCAATAAATAGGATGGATGACTGAAAGTAATATCTGAAAGTATTCTACAACTTACGTACTTAAATAGTGCAATCATATTTATAAACCATTTCTGGCAACTACAATGCGTCTTCTGAACGTAACCACCTAGCGCAGGCAGACCAGTACCATTAACATAGGAAAAGTGCTCTACAACCTAGAGGCACAAATTGAGCTGTCCTACTGATCGTTGCAGAAATCGTCCTTATAGACTATTATAATCACCGGAGGAAAATAGCGGCTTATATTCTTCGTTGTAAACATCAGTAGCTTAAAAGAGTGTCAAGAAGAAGAAGCGAGAGAGGAAGAGAAAGAGATGACTTTTGGTTTTACAATAGAGCAATTTTCCTTCATGATTTTTGGGGAGCTCTTTAATTTTTAGAACATGCGTTCCGAATTTTTAAAATTTGTTTAAAATCATGGCAAATCAAGATTTCACCCTTTTATAGTTTAATACATAAACTTAAGATTAAGACGATTTTGATAGAGAATTAAATATAATCAAGCAAATTGCAAGAAATAACGGATACGAGTCACTAATAGATTACATGGTTAAAAACAAACAACGCAAAATGCTTCAAAAAGTATTTTTCACAGTACCCAACAAATCTACAAAATACAGTTTTATTAATTATGTTCAAAAATATAGTATCATTTCTAGAAAACTAATAAGTTAGGTATCTCAACAATAAGTGTGAATAAAACTAACTTAGGAAAAATGTTAATAACAAAGAAAAATTAATAAATCTGGTGTATATGAAATCAAATGTAAAGATTGTAATGATGTCTATATCGATCAGAGTGGTAGAAGCGTTCTGACCAGGGTAATGAAGCATAAGAAATCAATTTTAAATAACAATAAAAATACTAGAATGTCAACACAGGTCTTCTTGAACAACTAGAAATAATTTTTTTTCCAAAAACAATCCGGGGATCACGACTGACCAGCAAAATTTCTTGAATAAACAAATTGCTATGAACTATCCTTTGATTTACTTAATCAGGTTAGGTCTACCTAAATAAAAGTCACATAATTAAAGTCTAACAAGCCGAAACATATGTAGAGTATTTATAATATATTGTATGATTCATTTAAAAGCAATGTTTAATTTATAGTTAAAAATTATATTATTTTCTATAATGTTCGGTTGTCATATCGCATCTCTAGGTGACATGACGCATAACGTCGCGTTCTTACCAAAGGGGTCGATTTTTCATTTAATGCAGATTCCTTGCATTTTGGCCTAATTCGGTTGTAGTCCTACGGGTTGAAATCTTTCTCGACGGCTGAAATATAGGCCCTGAAATTTTAATGAAATAGTGAACGCACCGCCGCCTTTATTACATCGAATGACCCAATTCCTGCAGAACACGTCAAACTTTCTAACTTGTTAAAAATATATGCCTCACAATATTAATCTGGCTGACCTAGCAGCCGTTCTACTGCTATATTTCAATTGTCGTTTTTATTATGTGTTGGTATATCTATCTACTTGATTTTATCAAATAAGTAGGAATGTAATTTTGTTGACTGTTTAATAGTCATCTCAGAGAAATAATGATAATCGTTTAGGGAAAACACTGGCCTTAGATGCTTGAAAACAACATGTTTGAAATATTGTACATACGCTTTGTTTGACAAATACTTAAGAGTATTACAAGATTAATAATACCAACGTTGTAAGGCAGCTTAGTCGCTAAAGTTTTGGAAATTTTCTATAGATAGATTGAAAGATTTATTTCATGTGAGACAATTACAATTGTGTACACTCGTCAATAAAAAACATTGCAACTTAGATTCAAGGTAAGAAACATATACAAATATTACAAACAACGCAACAGAAAAATAAATATTAAGTTTCTTTCACTTGATATTAATTGGCTACTTCTAAAAAAGATTCTGGTCTTTCTTCATTTTTATTGGAAGTAATATTTCTTGTTTCGTGTTTTTCAAAATGGCGATTAAAATCAAATCTTCTGTAATTCACTCCCATTGACCAAAAGAATATTTTGTAAAAACCATCCTTATATTTAAAATCTGCTTCAACCATATACGATTTCGCCTTTCCTTGTTACTTTACATCTTTGACAATAATATCCTCATCTTTATCTCCTGTCTTTCTCTTCAAAAAATTTGAAATGTCGCCTTCTGTGGTCTCTTGTGCTACTTTGTATATATACATCCACACCTTTGGTCTTATTCCCCTAAAATTATTTTCTTTGTATTCTGATTGTCCTCTATGCGTGTTTTATATATACTTTTTTGAACTAATTCCAAGCTATTTTCATTATTTTGTTGTGTATGAATTGTTTTTTTTTATTATTATAACATTCATTTGCTGCTAGATTTATGCTTAATTGTCGATCTTACAAAGCATTGTGCTGTTGAGACATAGTTTCCTTAATTAGTGAAGAAGGCTTTTTGGTAGTTTTAAATTTAGTTGACTTGACATTTTGTATTCAGTTGTTTAGGAGTCCCTGTATTTATTTGTTTAGCAGATCTAGCACTCTTGTTTCTTCTCTGTGTTTGTCGCATTTCTACTGATGAGGTTCGTTCTTCTTCTGCATTGCCTATTGATAACTCGTTAATTTTTATATCTAACTTGTTCATCTTTTCAATAATAAATTAAAAATTATTATTAAATATAGTTTTCATGTTTTCACAAATGGTATTTCTGAGCTCTTTTTGTAAGTTTACTATTTGTTTTTAGATATCTGTTTCTTCATGTTTGGTTACCTTTAATTAAAAATTGTCAACTACTGGATGTTCTATTTTTTCATTGAGTAATTAAATATTTTCTTTAAAGTTTTTATTCATTTCCTTTAACAACTTGTTTTCCAAATTAATTGATTTTTCCATTGTGGTGTCATCTAATAGAACCTGTATTTCCTCTATTTCTTATTGTTTTCCCTCTTCAACATATAATTGCTTATCACAGCACTTTTCAGTTTATTTGGTAGACCCGCATATACTCTTATGATACACAGTTTCATAATTACTACATTTTATTTTTCTATTAACTGAAGGTTTTTTACAGAAATTGCAGAGATCATTTGAATTATCACTTTCTTCTTCCGCCATCTTGAGGGTTCCTATAAGACTAACCTGAATTGTTTTAAAATTACTGAATGTTTATCTTTACTTTCTGCATCAATGAAATTTATATTTTTTGCCTATAAAATAGCTTTCAACGAAATGTGCCGACGTTCTTGCATTTCTATTGTTATTAAAAATTGAGTGATTCCGTCCCTTAACCCTGTCTTCTATCACTCTGACTAATATAAACAGCATAACAGTCCTTACATTTAATTTTATGTACACCATCAGGTTTACTTTTATTTCGTTTTTTGTTATTCACCAATATTCTTCCTAAATTTGTTTTAATCACACTTGTGGAAATATCTAAATTATTTTTCAATAGAACAATCATTCCTCGCGACATTGCTATCTGCCGTATCTCCTGAAACTCTAATTCCATGGACACCGATCTGCGGAATTCGTATCTACCACTGGTGTACCCCAAGGCTCTGTTTTAGGCCCATTATTCTTCAATATCTTCATTAATGACATCGCAGAGGTATCGGGTGTTAATTGTCTTTTATACGTAGATGATATGAAGTTGTACTATAGTAAGTAAATGATGTGGGTGACTGCGTGGTATGAATGTTGTAATTTAAACAATTTACAGTCATATGGTACAAGGTAGTGTAATGTTCTAACTTTTACTGATAATCACCGATATGTAGAATTTAATTACCATATAGAAGATTCAGTGCTTACACGTCCATTATCATTCCGCGACCTAGGTGTAAAATTTGACACCAAACTATCATTTAATTGCCATATAAATACCATGACTAATGAAAGTTCTAGAACACTTGGTTTCATAATACGACGTTGTGGCGATATTAACGTTAACACACTTAAACTACTATATCAATCATTTGTTCGATCCATATTGGAATATTCGTCCATTATTTGTCGCCCCATCATAACATATAATAATGCAGACCATTGAGAGACTTCAGAGGAGCTTCTTAAAGACTTTGAGTCATAACGAAGATGGTGTCTATCCTGCTTATTGATTTTCCTCAGACTGCACTGTTAAATAGATTTTCACTCTCGGGTCTGAAGACTCGCAGAACGATTTCTCAGCAAATTCTTCTTTTTAAAATAAAACATAAAATAACAGATTGTGGCGCTAAATTATGCTTACTAAAATTTCGGACACCTGGACCTGGTTCTAGGCATAACTCATTATTCTATTTGCCGATTCCCAGAACTAATGTCCAGAAATTTTCGCCATTATGAAAAATAATATTTTACAAGACCGGTTTAATATATTCCACTGCAATGTAGCTGCAATAAAAAGATTAACTGCATGATTTAAAATTATTGTTTTATATTTGCTTTTATCTGTTTATTTTGTATATTCTTTTGTTTCTACTTCCATACCTTATATATTTGTAAGTGCTTATTGTTTCCTACCCTGTAATTGGAATGCTCTGTTGGCTAGTGTATTGTTAAACACATGAATAAATAAATTAATGTAGATACCGTGTTCCATTATTCGTTTCACTTTTAAATAATTCACTAGTTTAAAGTGTGACTTGCCAATCTATGTGCCAACATTAAAGTTAATGTACAAATAAATGATTAAACATGCATTTCTGATCTTTTGTTGATCTGAAATAATACGTTACCGTCATAAATTAATACAGTACTCGATAATAGTGTCAAACATAGCACGAAAACGTCGATAATATTTTCATGAAATCAGTGAATTTCTGAGATTCCTTTATCGTGCTTTATAGCACTTGATCCAGGACTATAGTGAATATGTTTCTTATTGACAAATCGAAGGGATGTGATAAGTTTTTTAGCGAGCTACCGTTTTCATTTCACCATGCGTGGAGTAAGGTTTTCCAATGATGTTCTTATCTGCATGCGCTTGGTCGCCGTTTCCTATGTGAGCGTTGAAGTCGCCTAACATTATAATAATTTCTCTCTTTTTATTTCTTATGGTTTTTTAGGTGCTCTGCCAACGAAAAACCCAAACCAAAATCATCCTTATGTCTATCTCAGAGTTTTATTTCATTAATCCTCTATTACATAAACTAATACTTTAACGTTATACAGATATCCTTCATTTATACCAAAACTGAACAATGATGCGTATTTTATTCGAACAGTAAGTGGAGCATGTTAGTAATCATATCAAAACTAGTCATTATTCTGACTCAAAATTGCAAACTCCTGGAATTCTATTTAGAATCGATCCAAATGACTCTTTCATTTCTATTAAAAGAAAAGTCTGGTAATCTTTAAAACAACTATTTAAGACCTAATCTGTAAAATTGAAATACTTGCTAAACGAATGGAAAACCGATAGCCGCATATCCGGAACTTAAAAATAGGGAGAAAAAATTAAAAAACGAGTGTTTTAAAAATAAGCAACAGATACTTTGGCAGTACGCTGCGGTTGCCAAATGATCCTTAAATTTACTTTGAACGATGGATAAGAAGTACAACTACAAATAGGTATATTTCGATAAATACTTATGTAAAAGTTTAAAAACAATTATAAAATTATTAAGAAGTGGTTCCGACTCCACTAGAAATTGTTTCTCTTGACCTAATACAAAATCCTGGATTTTCAAGAAGTTACCTCGGTGACTTGAGGAGCGGTTAAGAAAACATTAAAACATTGACATGCTTTTACTGTAGACAAATTATTTCTACGCATTACCACGATTCTCCATAATGACAAATATTATCAATAAAATGATTAAGTATACATAAAGAAGGTAGACTGTTCCTCTATGAAAATCGCAAGCATGGTACCCGATATCCACAAAAATTTTGACAATCACCCAGCTTGCACACTGTCGTCAATTTGCCGTCATTTATTTATTATGATTTACGTCATAAGTCCCAATATAACGACGTTCAATGTACGTCTAAATGACGTTCTAATGTCACATCCGTCACAGTCATGTTCAATATGACATTAATTTGACGAATATGACTCCACGTAAGAACCCTTTTCATACGTCATTTTGACGATCAAAGTTTAATGCTGACGTCAACATAACGTTTAATATGACCTTCATTTGACGAATACGGGACCAAATAAAAATCTTTTTTCATTTGAGAACATTATTTAATCTTTCAGTTTTTTTCATTTTTCGTTCTTATTATTTAAGAAAGAGACGCAGTATAGTTTGAATTTAAATGTAATAAATCTAATAAAAAAGAATAAAAATTACATGGCATATATGTGGGAAAGATTTCATATGTAGATGTGGTACCTACATACGCGATAAAGTAAGCACAAAAGCGCTACGCGCGAGGATATCAATAATTTTAGTGTTGTTAAAGAACTAGTTTCATGATGGATTTTTCCTTCCTGAGTGAGATCGGTAAACAATTTGACCGCTTTCATGTTAGTTGTAGAGCTTTGCCATAGTGACTAGATTAGTTGACAATGTCGAAGCTCCAATAGGCATACATAGTGGCTTAATAATTAGTGTGTGCTCGCTAGCAACATTTAAGGTTGTTCAAAAACAATAGAAAAATCGGTACGCGCCAAAAGCTTTTTGTATGTCTCCCCAATTTGGGTATTCGGTTGTAAAACATTTTGAGTATTAAAATTTAGCGTGCCATGTCAATTGATGTAATTAGTTTACCAGGTTAATCCATGTTAAAAATCTATTTGTTGTACAGTCCCGAGTAACTTTAGTGAGTAAGTTATAAGAGTATTTTGTTTGTTTTTTATAACTCCGAATGTTAATAGATTGTTTGTTTTAGTAGTTGTTTAATTTCATTAAGCTAACACTCATTTAAACTGGGATAGCTCGGTGTTTCCTTATTTTGCCGGGCCAACTTATAGTTTAAAGTGAGCAGAAATAGTGTGTTATTTGATTCCTAGTAACCTCAAAATAAGGTGGCGTCCAACTATCGTTTTTGTTGAGCCTTGTAGAGCTGTGTATTTATTTTTTGGATAATTTCCTGTTATTAAGTATTTGCCAAGGTAAGTGATAACCAATATTAAGCCAAGCTATCAATGGTAATCTGCGCCCTGAGGTCTGAAGCTTTATTTGGAGTTAATGATTATGATTCAGGATTTAATATAATAAAAAGGCAGGGTTATACTACATCAAGCTGTAGAAGTTTTTCTGCAGGAAAATTGCTTGATTGCTCCGAAACTTGCACCAATTGTCGGAGGATATCGTGCGTAAATAGCAAAAAGAAAATATTTGAACTGGAAGATTTTACTGCTGAACTAGATTTCGAATCTTCAGACATTGACTAATGACAATGAAATTAGCAATGATAATGAGGATTCTGATTCTTATGATAGTAATGATGTTAGCGATGATGATAGTTCACAGAATGAGTTGGAACTCAATGAAGTTGAGTATGAGTCAGAGTAGGATTAATCTATATAGAGCACCTTATGTAATAATCGACGCAATTTTCATGGGTTAAGCCTACATGCACAGGGGAAACCATGTAAAAAAAACGCGCTATGCGTTCTACCTCATGGGTAGTGTGGAAACGAATGCAATTAAAAATTTTTTTTTTGGAAACTGTGAATTCACCAATCTTGCAGATGTTTGCTTTTATGTAGACTTCGTCGCGGTTCAATGCAACGAGAGCAAATTATTCGCGGAAAACCGGCTTTTGAAACTTTGACCTTGAATATCTCGAAAAGGGCGAGATTTTAGGAAGAGATGTAAAAGATCAATCTTATATATAATTGAATTCTCTGCATCTTTCACGTTGACTTCATGGACGTCCGAATGCATAGGAAGCGAGATATTCGCGGAAACCCGTTTTCTTTGGAAATTCGACCTTGAATATGTCTACAAGAGCGAAGTTTTGGGTAAAAATGCAAGAGTTCAATCTTCTGGATGATTCAATACTGTACAACTTTCACATTGACGTCCAATGCATTGGAAACGAGATATTTGCAAAAAATCGTTTTCTTCAACTTCGACCTTGAATATCTCGAAAAGGGCGAGGTTTTGGGTAAAAATGCAAAATACCAATCTTGTGGATATTTGAATTCTCTACAACTTTCATGATAACTTTATTGCTGTTTTTTGGCGCGAGAGTCGCGAAAAATCGTATTTTTCAAAGTTTGACCTTGAACATCTCGAAACGTTGTGGGAGGTTTGGGAAAAAATAAAAAAGGCAAAATGTAGATAATTTAATTCTCCACGACTTTCACTGTGACCTCATAGGCATCCGATGCATAGGACGCGAGATATTTGCAAAAAACTTTGACCTTCAAAATATAGCCATGCTGGGATTTTTGTGGATTTGGGTTTGGGACACCTCAAAGAACGAAAATTCAAATTTTTACTAATTTTGTCCAGGTTTCCTCCGTTTTTTATATAATTTCAGTGGACTATTTAGGATACATTTCAAATGCAATTTAAAATTTTCAAAATTATTTTGATAAGAACTTTACAAAATTCAAAAACCTTATATTGCTGGATAGAGAATTAAAAACCCTTTCAAATGAGCTGTCACATACAATATCGTTCCATTAAGAAATTTCAAAGGGGTAGCTGTCACTCCAATGAAGTTGAAGGGGAAGGTATAAAATGATTCTCAAAAATTGTCATTTTAGCATTCACTCTATGATTTATTTTCTTATTTTTGACCATAAGATTAGTTCCTAACGTTTATGGTATATAATGACGACACCCTGTGTATCACCACTTGCATCGATATTACAATCTGGCCTCCATGAATATTTCCTTATACGTTATTCCGTTTGGAGTGTAATACAAAATAGTTAATGATGTTCCTAATGGATGATATTGATTTATTTTGCTTTAATACGGAATTAATGGAGTAATCATTAATATGAGTTTATCACCGCATAAAGACGTCACACAGTTCGTCGAATTATTCGTCATTTAAAGCTCTTAATTTTAATCAGCATTTTAATGTAGATATTCTATCCTTAGTATAATTTACGGAATGTGGTGGTGTAATCTCCCACTCTATTATTATCCATGCTCTTTAACTCATTTTCCAAATTAGAATATTTCCGCATAATTTAATACAATGTATATATTAACGACTGAATTAGACGTGTACAGAGGGGTTTATATTTTTTCTTTGGTAAATAGCCCAGTCAGGGGTTTTAAGGCGTCACTAAATGTTATATGGGTGAATTTTTCAGAATAAGTATTTTTTTCTTTTTGGTGTAGAAAACGATGAAAAAGTTTACAGCTGTACGGAGCCAGCGATCCCTAAAAAATCGAAAATATTGACAGAGATTCAGTTTTTGGCCAATAACTCGAAAAATAAAAAATATGTATCAAAAATGTAGGCTCCAGATTTTTTTGTTCAACGCACGAGAATGGAACGTGGCGACACATAAGTACGGCGCTCGAAGTGTGGGCTGCGCTGTCTCGAACGCACTACACTAAATTTGTTGTAACTTTTGAACTAATTAATGAAATTGAGCTCAACAAAGCTTAAATGAAAGAAGGAACATGTGATTATTGTGTTATTATAATGTCAAATATAAAAATAAATGCATGTAGAAATAGTATATATGTGAATTCGGAACATAAAGAGATTTCCGATTAAATAAGTAAAAACTCTACCATCCCTACAATTCTTAAGATAAAAACCTGGAACTTTCATATATTACTGTTGAAGTAATGTATAAAAAGATCCCATGATGAGGAATATTTCAAAAATTTATTTTTGAGATGTACACTTCCAAAATCTCAAAATATTGAGAAAGTAATAAAATTTGATATGTACAACTAACCACCTATTACTCTGATATAAATCGCATTATTAAATTTCATAGGTGCGATTTTGAAAGCTTGAAATGTGTACTTTGAGATGCTTCAAGGGGATTTACCTTAATAATTAAATTAACCCTCTTCATTTTAAGAAAATAAAAGAAACATTTTTCTTTGCTCCAAAATTCGTGAAACTAGGGGTAAAATAAACGTTAATAACTTTTGTTATAAAAATTATTTGGCATACCTATCCATCGGATTTTTTTATATATTATTTCTAGGGAAATATGTCAAGATTACAGATTTTCATCTTAAAAACCACTGTCTAAGGAATCACTACTTCCACATTCAGACTTTTCATCCAAGTCCAAGTCCAAGTATTTGCACTCTAGTATGTGGAAATAATTCTTCATAAAATTTGAATAATATTTGAGGCAGATGTCATAAAAAAATTTAAAATGTTGGTTTCTAGCATATACGCCAAAAAGTGATGTGTCAATTATATTTTATCAACCCCTTTAATAATGGTGTGGGGGTTGAAATATGTTATAAAAAAATCTGAGGCCTCGGCTTCTAGTATATACATCAAATTTCAAGTTTCTGTACTTTTACCAGCTTGTTTTACTTATTATTACTCCAACCATTCAACGGAATGGTCTCAAAATATAATCAAGTTCCAGGTGTCGTTATAATACATACGTGTACTAAATTTCAAGTGAATATCTCAATTTTATTTTAAAACCCCTTTAATAACGTAGTGGGGGTGGTGGGAGAGTTGAAAATATTACATAAAAAAAATCTAAGGCCTTGGCTTCTAGTATATATACCAAATTCCAAGATTCTGTACTCTTACCAGCCTGTTTTACTCCCCATTTCTCCCTATTTAACCCCCAACCCTTCAACAAAATCATCTCAAAATATAATTTAGTTCTAGGTATCGGTATAGTATATACGTGTACCAAATTTCAAGTGAATATCTCAATTTTATTTTACCAACCCCTCTTATAATGGAGTGGGGGTAGTGCAGGGAGGATGGAAATATTATAAAAAAATATTGTCTTTGGCTTCTGGTACACACTCCAAATCCCAAATTTTTGTACTCTTACCAGCTTGCTTCGCGTATTTTCTCCTATTTACCCCTATTTTCCCCCAGCCCTTCACCGGATAAGTTCAAAAAACAATCCAGTTTCAGATGTCGTTATAGTACATACGTGTATAAAATTTCAAGTCAATATCTTAAACTCTTCCAGAGATATATCGTGCGCACAAGGACAGTTACAGACCGACAGACAGAAAATTTTTTTCTCCCTCAAATTTAAAATCTCGACGTTTCATGATATTCTAAACCCATTTCATCAGAAAAAAAATAAAAAAGATTTTACGATTTTTTTCCACTCCACTATGTGGATGAGTAAAATGGTAGTAATGTTAGAGCTTTTACCGATTTCATCGGAAATCTCTTTATGTTCCGACTTGGTATATGTAGTATTCCTAAATACAATCATTTTATATTTGAAAATATTGTAATCCAATAGCCTTTCTCGTTCCATTTAAGCATTTCATTAATTAGTTCAAATGTTACAAGTTTAGTGCAGCGCATCCGAGACCGCTCACGCTTTACGAGCCGTACTGTGTCGCCATGCTCCATTCTCGTGTATTAAACAAAAAAATCTGGAGCCCACATTTTTTATCGTACAAAAAACTTCATATACGTTTTTGATGTGAAATTTCCCCCTCTATCGCCTAGCGCTATTAGTTTTTTTATATATATTTTTTAATGTTTCGCGTTATTAGCCAAAAACAGAATTTCGGCCAATATTTTCGATTTTTTAGAGGTCGCCGGCACCTTACAGCTGTAAGCTTTTTTTATCGTATTCTACACCAACAAAAATACTTATCCTAAAAAATTCAGGGATATAGCATTTAGTGACCGGTTTTTATCAATTTCTGTCTCTGACAACTGGGCTAAAAGAAGAAATTGTATTTGCCTTCAAACCAGAAGATCGCATCTTATATAGGGTGTTTCGAAAGGCATAGGCCTAACTTTGCCAAGTGACAATACTTTTCAAAATAAGAATAAAGTTCATATAAGTATGGGTCGGAAAGTGCTTAGTTTCTGAGATACAGGTTGCTCAAATGAAAATACTGAAAGTGATTAAATAATTCCTTAGCTTTTATGTTTTATAAGGCGATAACTATGTACGACAATAATTCAGGATCAGGTAAAACTGGTAACATTGTAATGGAAATACGAATGCCTTCTATCATAAAAGATTTTCTGATAGAAGAAAATAGTCAAAAGATGTTTTTGTTCGAATTCACCTAGAATTTAGAAATGTTGAACTTAAAAAAATCCAAGAAATAAAGAACTGCAAAACCGGTAATTTGGAAATGCAATTTTGGCCAGATTTAATAATAACAATAAACTAGGTATTAAAAGAGCTGTTCAATAGATGCGAGCTATGGTGTTCATATTTTCAAGAAGAGAGTTATCGAATTTTGGAAAAAATCACAGACATGTTTTTCAGATAATTTCAAAGATTTGAAGGTTTTCAAACAGGTGATGCCGAAAGGAGTATTAATTTTTGCAAATGATTAAACTATATATAAAATATTACAATTTTTTAATGAATTTAAATAAAATAATTTGTATTTTTTCAATAAACAAATTCCTTTCAAAGCATATTCCTTAGCCAATGTAATGAATGTCCTGAGGCATAATTAGTTACTGATATCAAAAGTGAAACTTTGTGTTGCAGACGTGAGCAATTTAACAATTCTCTGCGGTTAAACTAAACAGCAATGGAAAGAAATATAAAATTCCTAGAGTTTTTTTACTTTTAACCGTCACTTCCTGTCAATATGCAATCCCTCTATCTTTGAAAATAAAAATGTTCTCGCCTACTGTATTTTGCAATAGTTTTTCGTACTTTTGTACTATATTCTCCACTATTTTGTTTTAAATTTATCTTGAAAACGTCGTTTTGCAAGGAAGCAAGCAAGAAGAATACTGGGCGAATATATTAATAAAATTTGAGATCAATAGATATAATAGTACAATAGATATTACTAAGTGAAAAAATTAAAAATGTATACTTTCATGTTTTTATTAGCTTTGACAAGAATATGTATTTTTCTCCAATTTCACAATCCCGAATAACACGCAAACTCGAAATTCGAATGTGGCAAATTTCGAACAATAATCTGTTTTTCGTTTTTGTATCTCTCAGTTGACCAAATCCACCCCCCCTTACAAAGCTAGATTGTCTATTATTTTGTACTATCGTAGCGCACTAAGGTACTTATCACGAAATTGGGTGGTTGCTAACTGGAGAAAAAATTAAAACAAACAGAGAGAAGTATCCACTTTTACAAATGTTAAATATATTCTCGCATCTTAAGTTGACGTTTTATTATTCAAACTTTTATAGAACAATCGTATTCGGATCAATACACCGTACACTGCCCTACTTCAGGGTTAATAACATTTTCACATAAATATTAATTCATCAGAAATTAAATAGAACACATTTTATCATTATATGTTTATTTGTATTTGTTTCCATGTTCACATCATAGGCTTGGTTTCCAATTACAATTATTTTTCGCAATTTTTGTTCCTGCGGTCATTGGCATGTATTGGCGGCAATGGAGAATTAAGCGCCATGAATTCCATAGTTCTGAAGCCATGCTTACAGGGGAAAAGGAATGTATTTATACACACGATGTAACAGAACAGCATGGCATACGACGCTACATGACAACATAAGGAAACAGAGTGATTCGTAATTGTGCTGCAATACTTCGCGATAGTAAGCAAAGAACTAGCAGAAAGTGCGTGGGCAACTACGAATATCTATTTGATTAACATTTCATTGAAATGCAACATAATTCACTATTACATGGTGCTATTGAAACTGTAAGTTTACCGTCAATATTATTATACTCTTCGCAAATACAAAACGAAGAGTATATTGCATTCCATCGGCACATTTCTAAAACCGGTAATATTGCTCGTAGAGACAAAAAATTAATATCACTGTGTTGGTGATCGAATTATGAACAACTTTCAAAATGTCCATCCGTCTGTCCGTCTGTCTGTCCGTCCGTCACGTTTCATGTAAGCACGATAACTTAAGAACGAAAAGTTCGATTGTATTGAAATTTGAACAGTACGTTAGTGTTAGCTAGAGGAAGAACCCTATTGAATCCTGTTTTTGAACAAAATCTGTCAATAAATTAAAAAGTTATTAATTTTTAAAATGAAAAAAAAATTGTTTGTTTCATAATTAAACAAAAAATGTTTGAAACTAATGTCATTTACAACAAACTGCGAAGAGTATCCTATAGAATGTGCAACAATTATATAATAATCAGCGAACTCTGCCTTTTGATAGATGTGCTGTTAAATTATTATATTTTGTAAATATGTTCTATTTTATTTAATATCTATCAATAAAAGCAATTATTATTACTATTGTTATTATTAAGTGTAATAAATCGGCGAAGAATATAATGGTTACCTTGTTTTATTTTTATATTGTTCAAATAATGTTTCGTAACAGCCTTATTAAAAATAAACATTTTAAAGTTATATTCATATAACCTGCTGGCTGTGCTAACATTTCAAAAGTATTTATAATGCAAAAAATAAGAACAAAACTATTTTGAATTATGTTAGAATTAACATCACACTTACAGATACTCTTATTACACGTGTTATTATGCTTCAATTTTACGACCTATAGGATGATCCTGATGCTAAATACAGCCGAAAATCATATACTGGTACCATTGTATCTGAACCCAGACCTGTGTATTAGTAGGGTAGTCCTGAGCTATAGGTGTGGAATTTTTTTTTCAAGTGTGGCCTTCTCACCCACTCATTCTGTTCTAATATAAGAAGAAAAAGATCATCCAAATTTTTGAGTGATTAGCTCAATCCCTTCCCGTGCCCCGAGAGCGGTGAATTTTCCTATTTATTTCTTATGAGTAAAAGGAAGGCATTTTTTCGTAAATTTGCGATAGAATCGTCAAAATGTTGTGCACTAAAAATCGTGCACAAGCTTCCTCTTCAGAATTGTCGAGAGAACACGAATTAATCATTCCCTTTTTAATTAAAGCCTCATGAGACTCTTTTATATGGCCCCAAAATAATCCTATTGGGTCATATAAAAGAGTCTTATGAGGCGTTAATTAAAAAAGAAATGATTAATTCGTGTTCTCTGGACAATTCTGAAGAGGAGACTTGTGTGCGATTTTTATTTCACAATGTTTCAACGATTCTACCGCAAATTTACAAAAAAATTCCTTTTACCCATAAGAAATATATAGGAAAATTCACCCCCTTTGGGGCACGGAAAGGGGTTGACCTAGCTACCCTAAAGTTGGTGCAATTTTTTTCTTTTATAACATAGTAATTTGAGAGGGTGGGATGACCACATTTTAAAAGTTGAAAAATAAAGACCACCCTACTGTGTATATTAGAAATATCTCCGAACATATTCTAGGTGTAATATCTTGTGAATAAAGAATCCTCTCTGACTGAAAAATTCAGAGAACAGATATAAATTCAGTATGCAAGTATGCTAAAGTTCACCTGTATTAGTTCAAGGGCAATATATTTATATATTCTAGCTATAAACAATAGACGATACATTTATATCCAACAAAACAGTTAAATTTATTTGATCATGTGAGATGTGCATATTGTGCATGTAGTATAAAATATTAATAGCTGCTATAGTACATGTAATACAGGGTCGCTGATATGTAGGGAAACGGCCGATTATCTCCTAAAGTAAAATAGCTAGCGAAAAATGTTAAGACACAAAAGTTTTAGGGTTTTTTAAAATCTATTACAGTAAAGAAAAATTAAATATACAGAATCAGTCAAAAAGTCATGACGAAACAAAGTTGCCTTTTCTTTAATGGAACACACCCTGTTTATTGTTCCATGTTTCAATTCTTCTCGAAATTCTAAACAATATTTATATAGCACATCATATACCTAGACTTAACCGTTTTCGAGAAATCGAATTTCTTCTACTCTTATAGCCCGAAATGTTGGATATTTATTACGAAAATTACACAAGGTGGAGGATATGGATATTAAATTTTAATATTATTTTTTTATAGAAAACAGAAAACATGATTGTTCAGGGTTCATGAAAATGAATGAAACCAACAAATGTATTTTTTAATGATATTTCATGAGAACAATAATTATTCTAGAGAAGAAGAGCGAAAACAAGATTTAATAAACAATAAAGAAATATTTTATTTTTAATTCGATTACTTCCACATCCACGTAGTGGATTGGAAGTATAGTAATCGTAAAAAAAATTTCAAGTTTTTTTTTCTTGAAATGGGTTTAGAATGTCATGAAACGTCGAGATTTTAAGTTTGAGCGAAAAAAAAATATCTGGTGAAGGGTTGGGGGGTAAATAGGGGGAGATATGTAAAGCAAGCTGGTAAGAGTACAGAAACTTGAAATTTGATGTATGTACTGCAAGCAAAGGCCTCTAAATTTTGTATAATATTTTTCATCCCCCACCCCCTCCAATTCATTATTAAAGGGGTTGATAAAATAAAATTGAGGCATTCACTTGAATATTGGTACACGTATATATTGTAATGACATAAGGAGCTAGATCATATTTTGGGACTATTCTGATGAGGGGTTGGGGGTTAAATAGGGGTAAATTGGGGGTAAACAAGTAAAGCAAGCTCGTAAGAGTACAGAAACTTGAAATTCGGTGTATGTACTAGAAATCAAGGCTTCAGGTTTTTCATAATATTTTTCAATCCCCCACCACCTCTACCCCATTATTGAAGGGGTTGGTAAAATAGAATTGATATATTCATTTGAAATTTGGTACACATATGTATTAGAACGACATCTGGAACTAGATTATATTGTGAGATATTCCGTTGAAGGGTTGGAGGTTAAATAGGGGTAAATAGGGAAAATAAGTAAAGAAAGTTGGTAAGAGTACAGTAACTTGAAATTCGGTGTATGTACTAGAAGCCAAAGCCTCAGATTTTTTATAATAATTTTCAACCCCCCACCACCACCACCACCACCTCTACTCCATTATTAAAGGGGTTGATAAAATAAAATTGAGATATTCATTTGAAATTTGGCACACGTATGTATTATAACGACATATGAAATCAGATTGTATTTTGAGATGATTCCGTTGAAGGGTTGGGGGTTAAATAGGGGTAAATAGGGGAAAATAAGTAATGCAAGCTGGTAAGAGTATAGAAACTTTAAATTCGGTGTATGTACTATATGCCAAGGTCTCAGATTGTTTATAATATTTTTCAACCCCTCAATACCCCACTCGATTAATAAAGGGGTTGATAAAATAAAACTGAGATATTCACTTGAAATTTGGTACACGTATGTACTATAACAACATCTGGAACTAGATTATATAAGATGATTCCGTTGAAAGTTTGGAATCAAATAGGGGTAGATAGGGGAAAATAAATAAAGCAATCTGGTAAGAGTACAGAAATTTGATATTTGGTGTATATACTAAAAATGAAGGCCTCAGTTTTTTTCATAATGTTTTCCGTCCCCCCACCACCCCCATTCCATTATTAAAAGACTCGATAAAAGATTTAGATTTTCACTTGAAATTTGGTACACGTATGTATTATAACGGTATTCGAAACTGGATTATATTTTGACATGATTGGATTGCGTTTGAAGGAGACCCCCCACTCCTTCAAACGCAATCCAATCATCAAATAGAGGTAAATAGGGAAAAATATATAAAGCAAGCTGGTAAGAGTACAGAAACTTGAAATTCGGTATATTCCCTAGAAGCCAAGGCCTCAGATATTTTAATAATAATTTTCAACCCCCCAATACCCTACTCCATTATTAAAGGGGTTGGTAATATAAAATTGATATATCACGTGAAATTTGGCACACGTATGTATTATAACGACATCTGGAACTAGATTATATTTTAAGATGATTCCGTTGAAAGCTTGGGGTTAAATAGGAGTCGATAGGGAAAAATAACTAAAGCAATCTGGTAAGAGTACAGAAATTTGGGATTTGGTGTATATACTAGAAGCAAAGGCTTCAGGTTTTTTCATATTTTCCATCCCCCCACCACCCTCACTCCCTTATTAAAAGAGTTGATAAAACTAAATTTAGATTTTCACTTGAAATTTGGTACACGTATGTAGTATAATGGTATCTGAAACTAGATTATGTTTTGACATGATTGCGTTGAAGGACCCGCCACGGTAAGTAGAGGTAAATATGGAAAAATAAGTAAAGTAAGCTGGTAAGAGTACAGAAACTTGAAATTCGGTATATGCCCTAGAAGCCAAGGCCTTAGATTTTTTAATAATATTTTTCAACCCCCCACCACCCTTACTATACTATAATACAAAAATTTGGGATTTGGAAAGCCAAGGCTTCAGATTTCTTTCTAATATTTTTCAAACCCCACCACCTCCGCTTCAATATTAATAGGATTGATAACATAAAATTGAGATATTCACTTGAAAGTTAGTACACGTATGTATTGTAATGACATATGTTTGAGATGATTCCATTGAAGGGGTGGGAGGTGGTAGGTTGTGAATAGGGGAAAATAAATAGGGTAAACTAGAAACTCCATTTTGAACGTATATGGTAGAAACCAACGCCTCAGACTTTTCTATGACATCTTCCCTGAATATTATTAAAATTCTATGACCAATAGTTTCCACATACTAGAGTGCAAATCTAGTCAAGATGTTTCCTTTAAAGTGACTTGGATGAAAAATCTTGATGTGGAAGTAGTGATTCCTTAGGCAGCGGTTTTTTATGAGGTGTTCACAATGTTCACCATTTACCTACTAACAGTAATGAATTCGCTGAACAAAATTTTGTAGCGAATCTAAGAGGGAGTTGGGAGAAATTGTGCAAATTTCATGCCTTATCCTTTCTTGCAACTCCTCGATATTTTGCGGCCTCTTTTTGTAGACCACATTTTTTATGTGACCCCACAGAAAGAAGTCAAGCGGTCTCATATCGGGAGATCTAGCTGGCCATTCAATTGTCACCCTGCGTCCAATTCATTTATCAGAAAAAGTTTCCTCTAGATATGCCCGTACCATAATTCCAAAATGTGTAGGAGCCCATCTTGTTGAAATCATATTTGTTCTGCCAGTAAATTGGGATTGTTATTGTTCAGGAATAATCGTCTAAGCTCTGAAATGATATGTTCTTGCAAAGGTAATAAATATCGTTCAAAGGTCAAATTTCCGTTTACAAAATAGGGTCATATGACATGTCCACCAATAATGCCACACCAAACATTTACTTTTTGTGATCGTTGGGTGTGAACTTCCTCCATCCAATGTGGATTTCGGTCTGACCAATACCTACAGTTGTGTTGGTTTACGTGCCCATTTAAGCAAAATGTAGATTCGTCAGAAAATAATACATGGTTGACAAAGTTGACATTTTCGTTTAATTTATCCATAATTACTTCGCACAACTCGATTCTACGATCAAAATCATCTTCACTCAATTCTTGTAATAAATGAATTTTATGTAGATGGAATTTTCCCTGTTTGCAAATTTTTTGAATGGAATAACGACTCATCTCATGATTTAGAGCCCTTTGTTGTGTCAAATTTATTGGATTTTCACATCTAACATGACAATTAGACAATTTTCTTCATGTGTAATGCTTACCGGTCTGCCACTTTTTGGTCGACCTTTGACACCTCCAGTTTCATCAAAACGCTGATTTAGAAATAGGTTCCCGATCGAGATGCAATTAATTCAAAATATTCACCGCTTGGTCACAACTTCATCTTCTATCACCATACCCAATCATTAAAATTTCAATACGCTGGGTTTCACTTAAACGTGCCATTTTTTGTGCGAAAATTATTCACACCAAATGTATTTTGACATGTGTTGTCAAGATCATGACCGTTAGACAAAGAACGATGCGGTATTGTTATGGAGCTGGAAACTTTCAAAGGTAACTTGGTAGACTATAAACTTAATAGACTAAAATATTTTCGTATAATTTATAAGCGATTTTCAAAGTTTGATATCTCGAAAACGGTTAAGTTCAGGTATACGAATTTTATTTAGAATTGCGAGGATAATTGATATACAGAATAATAAACAAGGTGTTCCATTAAAGAAAAGGCATCTTTGTTTCGTCATGACTTTTTGGCTGATCTTGTATACTTAATTTTTTTCAATGTAATGGGTTTTAAAAAACCCTAAATCTTTTGCGTCTTGACATTTTTCGCTAGCCATCTTATTTTAGGACATAATTGACCGTTTCCATACATACCAGCGACCCTTATAATAATAAAACGTACACAACTAATAGTTTAAAAAATGTAGAAAAACATAAACGTACATAATATAAATTGACACTCATATTTATAACGTAAATATGAAATTTTCATCCTATTCTATTCACCAGCATAACAGCAAAAGTAGGAGTCACATAAAACGTCTCATATACATTATTCCACTCTAGTGGCACTACACGTAAATACACAACTTTGTGGCTTTTTTCAATATACTCCCACCTGACATTATGAAACCTTGTGACAAATGGATAATATTTTCTATCCAAAGAATATTGTATGATTGATGCCAACACCAGCTAAAATCACGTTGCTTAACAGCTCTTAGTAGCCCTTAATGTTAATTCATCAGACGGAAAATTGACACGTGATTTTAACTTGCTATGGTAATTAGGTGTTTTCACAAATTTTAAATTCACTTTCACTGTGAAGATAATGCTTTATTATAGTTAAAAACACTTGAATTTTAAGAAACAGTCGAATAATATCTTAAAGTAAGCCATTTTAATTTTATATTGAAATTTTTTCGCCAAAAACACTACATCAATTCACTACGCACTCATGACGTCATCAGTTTTATTGTCAGTGTCATTTTGTGTTATAAGCTCGTTATTTTGAAGATAAATTTCCTAAAGTAGCTTTTACAAATCCCGTATTAGATAGGCGTTACTTATTTAATCACATGTAAAACGTAAATAAAGTGAGTAAAATGTTATGTTACGTCATCGCGTGTTTTGCGTACTAGTTCAATTACTAAAACTTTATGTAGGTAATTTGTTTGTTGAAATTTTAATTTGATGGACGATAAAATGCTGTTTAAATATCAATAAGTGCTTTAGTATAACAAGTACTTCGTTTTAATAATATCAAAAAAGCAAATTTGCACATAGTGAAAACACCTAATTGAAAGTATACAGGGTGCTTTCGCATTTTTGACACTGAGAGGTTATATACCTCAACGAATATGGTAACTTCAACGAGAGTAGATAAATGGAGTTAGCAGAAATGTGTGTAGGAACATTTTAGGCCCCTTATGATTTGTTGTTAGTAAAACAATTTTTGAATATATTTGTATCGCCACTAAAAGAATAATCGGTAAAGGTAATTACACCGAACTTACCTCTTTATTTATACAGGGTGCTCACAATAAAAAAGTATTCATTAATAAACGACATAGAAGAATAGTAATAGAAATGTAATTATCCCTGTTGCTGCAAAGAGAACCTGATAATTTTTGGTTAAAATAATATACAAAATCTCCACCAAACTGATATTCGATTCAAAAGTGAGGACCTCTCACTCTCACTGCGAATATCGCAGAAACGGATGATCGGAAAAAATTGAAAAAATTATGAGTTCATTAAGTCTCTATTCTAAATCATTCACTGAAATTTGAATAATGTACATTGGACAGTTTTGAAGTTCTGCTAAGTTATATTGAAAAATATCCTAGATTTTAAGGAAATTTTGACCATACCGGTTTCAAATTCATCATATCTTGGAAAATATGCCTACTATGTAAATAATATTTTAGATAACAATAAAGCACGGCATTTTTTGTACGTGGAAATTTTTCTTCATTTTTTATTCTAAAATTTTGCAGTTATTCTCAAAAATGTGACCTCATGTTTATTCGGTTATTCAATGTGTTTAAGAAAATTTTGATGAAATAGTTATATAAAATGTAAGCATTTTCAGAAAAATTACTTGGTATATATCAAATATTAATTTAGTTATGAAGCGCAATAGATAATATTATTGCAGGCTTGCTATAATATTGTCTATTGCACTTGATAACTAAATTAATATTTTATGTTATACCAATTCTAAGTTTCACAAATTCTACTTCAACACAAAAACCAGGAAACGGACATGTCGCGATAACAACTTTAACCCATTTTTATTTACATGTTCATTGTTGTTTTTCGATCTTTAGCAACCTTATAAACGTCCGCCAGAAAAGACTTTTTTCTTGATTTGGGTATAAACTGTTCGAGAAAGTTTGTAAATATCATGTCGCGATGAGGCTAAATATCCTGGCCAAGGGCTCCCGTACTAATATCAGAATTTGGTAATAAAGTTCAGACGAAATTTCATTTCACGAAATTTTATTTCATAATATTTCGTGACCGCTCTTTTTCATTAATATGAAAAAAATAAATCACACTTTTCAGTAGCCTCTTATGTATTTTCAATAAAGTAAAATAAATATCCGCACGGACCAAATTTCATGTAAATCTGCAAGGATTGTGCAACTGTGGCAACCCTATTTGATTTGTCATTTTGAAATTTTAACTTGTGGTATCAGACTCA
Source organism: Stenurella melanura (assembly GCA_963583905.1). Classification (NCBI taxonomy): domain Eukaryota; kingdom Metazoa; phylum Arthropoda; class Insecta; order Coleoptera; family Cerambycidae; genus Stenurella; species Stenurella melanura. Next base: position 206,143,785 of record OY757309.1, read on the forward strand.
GTATCAGATAATCCAGTAATATCCGCCCACCAGTTTTAACATAATCCTATGCAGAGAGCATTTGCCATATTCTCGTATTCTCTTGTATAGAGAAAACTGTTTTTGATTTCTGCTTACTTGGGGTCGGTTTATCTATGTGAGGATAAAAAGTTATCCTATGGTTAAGCACAGTTTAATAATACAGTAAGGTCGCTTCCCCTACTGAGTGTAATCCACGCGTCGATAGCCTTACTTCTACCATCGACGCTTGGCTTGGCCTACACTCAATAGGGGAAATGACCCTACCGTATTATTAAATAGTCTGAATTTCGCACCTTTTATACCACTCGAGGACCTGAAGAAACTGAACATTGGAACTTATGTAAAATGATCTGCTGTATCCGAATTTTTTGGTCGCGAAATCAATGATATGTGGGTTTTTTTAATTTGAGATTTTTTGGTATTATCTGTTTAACTTGTCATTTTTTTATTAGTAAGTTTATTAATCTTAAATTTAAAGCTGATAGTACTTAAATACTTCTAATCATCTAATCACATTGAAATGACAAAAGTTGAAAAATATAAGATAGTTATAGCTATATTAATAAAAGAAAAAAAAAATACCGTAACTTTCTGTAATTTGCAGCATAAAATGTAGTCGCTTGTTAACTTTATTATTATTAAAGATAACTAGGTACTATAAAGACAAAGTTGTAGCCAATGAATCAAAGAAGTTTTTTTATTAAAACACTTTTTTAAAATTTTGTTTAGTTTTCGAGAACTCAGCTGTAAAAGAGAATGTGTTATTTGCGCATTCGCATCTGATCGGCACATTTCCAAAACCGGTAATAATTTTCATATCACAATTCTAACTTTCAAAATATCCATCCGTCCGTCCGTTTATCCGTCAATCACGTTTCTTGTAAGCACGATAACTCAAGGACCAAAAGTCGATTGTATTGAAATGTGGAGAGTGGACTAGTGTTAGCTAGTGAAAGAACCTTAACAAAATCGGTTTCTAGCAAAATCAATGAATAAATAAAGAAGGTATTAATTATTTAAATTTAAAAAATCTATGTTTTGTAATTAAAGAAAAAAATTATTTGCAAAAACACTGCGAAGAGCATCCTATAGAATGTACAGGGTGGGCAACTAAGAATGGAGGTCGGCCATATCTCAGAAACCAAGCATCGCACAAATTTAGGGAAAAAATTACCTTAAGTAAAGTGGCCACGAAAAATCGCTGGAAAATATTTTCGAGATTCTAAAATGGCCGCTAGGGGGCGTAACAGCTATAGCCGAATAGAAAATCAGGTTTCTCTCAGTATTTTGCTGAATTAAGTGGCATTGAAAATACATGCGTCGTAATCCTGGGACAATTTCGAATGTTTTCAGTTTTCCATTTTTTTTATATCTTCAGGAATAAAGTGGTGGGGAGATGCCAAAAACACATATTTTCAAATGTCGATTACTCCGATTAGCCTTAACGGAATTTAACAATCTTGGTCTCATTGGAAAGTGCTTTTCTTAGTCTATCGAGTGCACTTTGCGCTGTTTCCATTTGATTATTACCGTCTCCGCTAGAGGGCGTTATTTGACATGACAACAAATATCGCGCTTTTTCTTAAAAAATTTAAATGGAATGGTATATTTATTTTTACACGGTAAAATAGAGAATTAAAAGCCTCAGATGTCAGTGAAAACCGCAACTCGATAACTTTTCTCTAACGGAAGATATTAACAAACAAAGTTGAAATTATGAATTATTGTCAGATCGCTACGACGGGATTTGCAAATTAGCTGTTGAAAACAAGTAAGCTGTGAAACTGACACAATGAAGAAACAACATATATCAAACATATTGAATAGACTATATATATCATGATATAAAAATTAGTAATTAATTACAGACAACAATTCTAATAATAATAACAATATATTTACGTTGACAGTTATCAAAGACTAATTTTACTTGACGAATGTAATATTTGCAAATTACGCGAGTCAAGTAAAATTACTGTTTCATAACGTGTTAAGAAAGACAACATTTTATCTAATCCTGCTCTAAAATAGAAAAGAAATTGCAATTAATATTGAATTTTATTTTGCGGTTTCAAACATTGTTACACCTACAGTGGTACAAATAAGTTTTGTGTTTATCGCTGTACCTGAGCATTAATATAGGTTGACATTTGTATTAGCAAAGTTCATTTGTCAATCTGCTGAATTTTTTGAAACAAATTAAGTCAGAATTTGTTGATTCAGGTGTGGATATTCCATCTGATATAAAAGAGTAGCAGTAAATTCAATAATACCTGATAAATCAAAAAGCATATATGAGGAAGTATAATATACGAAATTTGAAAACTGGTGTCAACAAAAAGGAATAATAAGATGTATGTGAAAAGATTCTCTTAGCGTATTTCGAAACGATGAAAACCTATAAAGCATATCACGATATGAATATTGAGTAGGAATCAATATTAAAGAATTAAATGCCAAAGGACATAAAGAATATACCATATTAATAGCATTTTTGAAGAGAAAATCTTCAGGTTATCACTATACATGATGGTACAGTAAATCGTCATAATATGCATTATTGGTCTGAGACGAATCCGCGCTGGATGCGAGACGTCCAATCTCAGGGTCGTTGGACTATAAATGTGTGGTGTGGAATTTTAGGTGGACAAATAATTGGGCCTTTTATTTTCAATGAAACCCTTAATGGAGTACGTTATCATCATATCGTGATGCTTTATAGGTTTTCATCGTTTCAAAATACGCTAAGAGAATCTTTTCACATACATCTTATTATTCCTTTTTGTTGACACCAGTTTTCAAATTTCGTATATTATACTTCCTCATATATGCTTTTTGATTTATCAGGTATTATTGAATTTACTGCTACTCTTTTATATCAGATGGAATATCCACACCTGAATCAACAAATTCTGACTTAATTTGTTTCAAAAAATTCAGCAGATTGACAAATGAACTTTGTTAATACAAATGTCAACCTATACTAATGCTCAGGTACAGCGATAAACACAAAACTTATTTGTACCACTGTAATAAAATTCAATATTAATTGCAATTTCTTTTCTATTTTAGAGCAGGATTAGATAAAATGTTGTCTTTCTTAACACGTTATGAAACAGTAATTTTACTTGACTCGAGTAATTTGCAAATATTACATTCGTCAAGTAAAATTAGTCTTTTCATAACTGTCTACATAAATATATTGTTATTATTATTAGAATTGTTGTCTGTAATTAATTACTAATTTTTATATCATGATATATATAGTCTACTCAATATGTTTGATATACGTTGTTTCTTCATTGTGTCAGTTTCACAGCTTACTTGTTTTCAACAGCTGATTTGCAAATCCCGTCGTAGAGATCTGACAATAATTCATAATTTCAACTTTGTTTGCTAATATCTTCCGTTAGAGAAAAGTTATCGAGTTGCGGTTTTCACTGACATCTGAGGCTTTTAATTCTCTATTTTACCGTGTAAAAATAAATATACCATTCTATTTAAATTTTTTAAGAAAAACCGCGATATTTGTTGACATGTCAAATAACGCCCTCTAGCGGAGACGGTAATAATCAAATGGAAACAACACAAAGTGCACTCGATAGACTAAGAAAAGCACTTTCCAATGAGACTAAGATTGTTAAATTCTGTTAAGGCTAATCGGAGTAATCGACATTTGAAAAAATGTGTTTTTGGCATCTCCCCACCACTTTATTCTTGAAGATACAAAAAAAATGGAAAACTGAAAAGATTCAAAATTGTCCTAGGATTACGACGCATGTATTTTCAATGCCACTTAATTGAGCAAAATACTGAGAGAAACCTGATTTTCTATTCGGCTATGGCTGTTACGCCCCCTAGCGGCCATTTTACAAACTCGAAAATATTTTCCAGCGATTTTTCGTGGCCGCTTTACTTAAGGTAATTTTTTCCCTAAATTTGTGCGATGCTTGGTTTCTGAGATATGGCCGACCTCCATTCTTAGTTGCCCACCCTGTACAACAATTATATAAAAAGTGCAGTAAATGGGCGAAGAATATAATGGTTAGCTTGTTTATTTAACAATTCATTCTTATGAAACTTATTTGTAAAAGTTAATTTAGCTTGGTTTACTTATAGAAAATTATAAACGAAATGGAGCAATTTGGAAGGTTATTACTCTTCATATGTATATCTTCATTTATATTTTAAAAAATTTGTATCTTTTAGGTACGTTTTCTACAAACCTCGATTATGGGCTTTGTATAGTATGTCAGAAGAGTAATTCCGAAACTGCAAAGTGTAAACGACGATCATTTCGATTGATTAGTATATACTGTCTCACAAAAATTTGACAATACATCAATTGACCTAAAAAGTCATCTTAAAGCAAGGCTATTTTCTTTCTCAAAAATCTTGTCTGTTGTGCGCGATGTAGAAGATCTTATACAAGAATCTACTACAACAAAAGCTCGCAACCTGAAGACGGTGAAATCTTTGCATTCTTTCGATGCCCTGAATTCTGATTATGCTAGCTTCAGGTTATCGAAAGAATGCAAAGATTTCATTAATATTTTTACACATGGTTTTTCTTCTATTTTATAAGCAAACAAATAATAATTCACGTTTAAACATGCATAGATTATATAGGCTCCAATACTAGTTGGCAAATAGATAGGTAAAGATCTGTTGTTTTTATCAATCAATGTCAAATATAATTATTTCATACTTATTCATAGAAATTGTCTTGGTTTTGCATGAAACTTCTTTATAGGTGGCTATGTGCCTTTCTGATGAGCTCCAGAATAAGGACGAAATACGTTTTAAATGCTATTTCCAAAACAGAATGATATATTTCATGAAAATTTAATCCATTAGAATGAAAAATTTTTAAGACAAGGTAGGTAAATAAATTCATTTTAGGCCTTTATTCTCATTTTTAACTGAATCTTCATGGCCGTAGGGGGTCATGTAGATACTAGTTTAATCTGCATGACCGGGGACTGTGTAGATGCTAGTTGTTGAATGAGAAATTTCAAATAAGAAATTATACAATTTTTTTAGGATTTTAATTTGCTAGCATAACCAGAATTCAGGTTATCGACAAGATGCAAAGATTTCATTAATATTTTTACACAGTTTTTCTTTTAGTTCTCACAGATAGTTATGTTTCTCCTATAAAAAAATATGTTTCAATACAATTATAAGCAACCAAATAATAATTCACTTTTAAATAGTACTTGTTATTTCTCGAGGTACGAAATTATCAAACTACGTGTGTTCCGCAGATTTTAGTGTTATATAAACAAGCTAACCATTATACTCTTCCCCGATTTACTGCACTTTTTATATAATTGTTGCACATTCTATAAAATAGGTACTCTTCGCAGTATATTGTAAATAATATTAGTTTTAGACGGTTTTTGTTTCATTACAAAACGTATATATATATTTTAATTTATATAACTAACAACTTTTTGTTTATCAATTTTGTTAAAAGACAATATGGTTTTTCCTCTAGCTGACACTAACTGTCCTAATTTCAATACAGTCGGACTTTTCGTTCATGAGTTATCGTGCTTACAAGAAATCTGCGCTAAGCTCTTAATACGTCAAGAAAAGCAGTGAGCGCACAAAAGACGTTTGGGTTTAACTTTTTTTACATTGAAGTTGGAGATATATTTTTTTCACTAAAAACAATTATGGTATTTTTGGCGAAATTTTATGGCTGACTTTTTTTTAATTTCAACAAATAACAATCGTTCCTCGATGACATAAAATATCCCTACACAAAAACGACAACGTCTTATAAACTTGTAATTTTCTACAAGGCGGAAAACAATTTCACAGCGCCAGTGTTATAGCCAGATACTAACAATCATTCGGCAAAAAATGTTCGTTCAATATATTTTTTAATAACGAATATATGACTTGAGAAGCATTAAAAAACATGCATTTTCGATTTTTCGATTTTGAGGTAAAATTGACTTTTAGGGGGTGTTCACAATTCCGAATATACATGCGACTTCAAAATTCGAATGCGGAAGGTGATTTTCTATGGGAAATCATTTTCAGTTTCTTTAAGTTCTCGAGTGATATAGGCCTCTTTTTTTCAAATGGCTCGGTTCCCTACTAAAACTGATTTAACCATAGGATAACTTTATCCTCGCATTGATAAACCGGCCCTTAGAGACAACTTGAAACTAATAGGGGACCACCTCTCTACACTTTGTAGAAGACTTTCATAGAAATCGCTTGAGCCACATCAAAGACGTGATTGATATAAACAGACATAAGAAACACATACGGATCGAATTGAAAACCTCCCCCCTTTTTAAGAAGTATTCTTTCTTCTTAATACCATTTACAAAGGTTTTCACCAGTATACACTATTTCTCTTACCGTTACATTTTATTAGGATTCTCTTACAATTCATTTAAATATTAAATAGAAATGCATATTGTTTTATATTTCAGCTAAGCATATCTCATTAGTATAGTATATATGATCTCAATTGGGTCAGCATAAAAACGAAAACTCGGAGTAAAGTCGGCATCTCCTTTATTGGACATAGGCGGCGGCGGTAGAAATGTAAAAATGCTTTAAATACTAAATAGTTATGTTTTAATTGTTAAATAAAGGGATTTCTATAATGTCTTTATTCAATAGAAGTGGTTAGTGAAAAAATATGTTTATCACATTTGATTAGTCACATAAATGATATAATAAGTGCTACGTCTATTGTCTAGTGACCTACCTCTCGTTTTATCTTCTAGCGGCAAAGTTATGTAATCTTAGGCGGGAGTTGCATGGATGGTATATAATCCTTCCTAAGGGGCGTAAAGCAGCGACTGTCTTGTTTATTAAATGTAAGGCCATGATACTATGAACTTTGCAGTATCATAATGTTAGGCAAGTAGAAGATTTCTACTATTCTATAAAGGAAAGACTTGGCAAAATTTTAAAGGGGGAACTCGTTCCCTGGCAATCGGTAATTGGTTTCAGTAGCGGAAATAGGTCGACGTTAAATAAACAAATTTCAAAATAGCTTTGTCTATGAACTTTAAATAAACAATATTTCATTCGTCACTATCTGAGTTTTCGGAACTTGAATCGGTATTTACATTAATAATAATTGAATTAATAGGTGGTAATATAGAATATTCATTATCCTTTTTATCACATGAAATACACTTCCTCCACATGCTGCTTTTGTCTATTTCGTCTACTATTATCCTCATATTCTTTAAGACTCACTCACTTAATTGTGGGGATTGATTATATTGACGTAGTCTTGTTTTTACATCAGTCCACACCATTTTAATAAAAACGCAATAATATGGAGGCAGACGTAAAATAGTATGATCGTGTGCTTCAAAAATTTCTTCAACGGCATACTCATTTTTAAAATTTTGCTTTGAAATCAGTTCTAATAAAGTCTTTTTTGTGTTTTTTTTGTAGTATTTCCAAGCTTTTACCTTTCATAAATTCAATAACATCGCCTATTCTTGTGTTCGGTTCCGAAATTCTGTGTGTTGCCGCGAATGGGAAATTGTTATGGAGAATGCATAATTTCTCCATAACAATTACAGAATTTGGTGGGATATTTGGTAACAGCTGTTCCGTTGCCAGCTTCTTAAATATTTCGGCTGTGTGTAACGGTCACGCTTTGTAAGAACACTCAGTACCTTAAATTAGATAAAGCACGCGACTATTCTATTTATTATTTAAATTTAAATTATACGCGTTTAAGTTTTATCAGCTAGTCATGACAAATGCTTGACCAATAGCGTAATAGCTTGTAGACCAAGTTTAGCTAGTAGCAAGCGGGCATATTCCTACGCCAAGTCGGGAACAGGAGAGACGCCGGAAAGATGGCGTAGAGGGGGGCCGTGTATGGCCGTAAGAATTAAAAGTCGCCATATATTTGTAAATATCTGTATATGGTGATGAGTAACTGCGAATAGAATCAGTAAAGCAATTATTATAGTTTATGTGTTCTGTGTTATTGTGCCCCATTGTCCATAACCATAGTAAGGCAATGTTTTCGTCGAATTAGCTGTAAGTACAGACTTTTATATTATGTATGCCTCTGGTGATGCTAATGTTCCTGTTTGGAAGCCGATTGCGAAAATGCAGAATTATTGACGACTTTCAACACCTCATTCTACGTTTGGCCAGTAATATTCTTTGTTGTATCCAGTGTTACCGTCCAGTAAAGACTTCTATTACCCCATGAGAAGACTATAATAGTGCGTGAATAATTTCATGTGAACGTTATGTTTCCATAACTATATGGCCCTGTTTTTAGACATCTCCCGTGTGTTTTGGGCATAAAAACCTAATGTACGACTACCGAACCGGTCTATATCGAAAATATTAATTGTCGGGAAATTTTTTGTTATTAACTTTACATACAGTTAGTAATATTTTCATTTTGTGTGTCTTAATTATGTTATAGTAAAAATTTTTTGTTTTACCGCTCTGGCCAGATCGTGTTTAGTTTAGTTTAATTATTTGCCGTATACAGATTCTTATTGTGTACAGTTTGATTTGTATTTTGTTCTATGTCAGATGGACTAATGATTCGTTGATATGATTGATTATTCTGACGAAAGTTTTTGTAAAGTTTACTCACCACCCTGATGTCAAATTGCTCTGCTTTGTTTGTGTATTTTGTGTAAATCATTAAAGTAAGTTAATTTCAATGATTCGTTTTATTTACCCTCAAGAAATAATTACGTTTCATGTCATATCCTCGTGGTGTCGGCAGAGGATTGCTTGATATTTTTAGCAGACAACAACAACGCATTTGGAATAAAACCGTTTTTGCTTCCAGCATGTAGAATTATAATTCTTTTTCCCCTAAAACATGGAGAACTAAAATTACACTTTCTGGTGTTATCTACCCAACCGTATTCTTTTATTTTATGCAGGTACTCCTGTCGATGATCAACAATGCGTGCTGATTCCATAACTACCGTTCCTTTGTCCAATTTTTTGTACCTAAATCCGCAATCGAGCGAAACATTTCGCAAAGTATCTAATGATTTATAGTTATGAACTGGATAGTCGCGTAACTTATCTCTAATCATTTCTTCTGTTCATTGAAAAAGTCATACACAAATCGACGATTGACATCTTTGGACGCCTTATTGTGCTTACAAGAAACGTTACGGACAGTCAGATAAACAGACGGGCGAACAGACATAGATACGGATGGATGAACATTTTGAAACAATCGACCGCTAACGCAGTGGTATGATTTTTTTTCATATGAGCGATATTTCCTATTTTACCAATATGCCGATCAAATTCAACAATGTAATGCAACATATATCCATGTGAAATTTTATTTATTAGAAAGTCTTCGTAGAATGTATAAATAATATAGAAAATTGTTCTCTATCACGGCCACTTTTGGGGATACATGTAAAAGGGCAGGTTAAGCGATGTAACATCTACATAAAATAAAAGACAAATAAAGGCCGAAAAGGTTTTTGCGGCTTTTGGTCTATTTTCGCGTATATCGGTTTATAAGGTTTACCTTTCAATTTTAGTTTTCTTTAGAGTATATTTCATCCTTTTTATGGCACAGTTAACATAAATATTAATGTGCATGGAAACAGGGTTGTGATACACATATTTACAGATATATCCATCGTGTTAGATTTATTAACATAATATTTTTTGCCAATATGTACGAAATTTATTTCAAGTTGAATATATTTAATTAGAAGAAGGTTTTGTAGAAGTTTTATATATAAAATACGAATACGTTTAAAGCATATTCTATTTATTGTTCACTGTCATCTATCAAATACCCATATTTATAAAAACACTATATTGGCGGCATAATATTATTAGTTTCCTTCTTTGTGCGTATTTACTAGGTGATGTTTTATATCAACAATTTCTGATGCATTCATTGTGAATAGAGCAATTAATCTTAATATGTCATTAATTTTTGTAAATAATAAAATTTGTGTATAAAAATAACTTTAATTACAAATAAATAAATATGAAGGAAAATATGTTACAAAAGTATAAAACTTAAGACACAAATAGAAAAATGATCTCAAATAGTAAACAACAAACATTCAGTGTAGCTTTGTTCTTGTAATATTTTCTGGTCACTTCTGTGATATATCTGCCATTAATTTTGATATAAAAGTTCGGAATTTAAGTGCAGCGAAGATAAATTTTGATCAGAGAAATTCCCTGTTATGTACAGATATATATTGCAATTTATTGCAAATAAATTTCGTGATGCAATAAATTATATAAAGAACCAGAACGCCATATGGTTATCACTATATTATAATATATATTATAATATATATTATAATATTCAATAAAATTACAAAAATATTCTGTCTTTATATTTATTTATTGTTAAAAATGGCTATTCATTATTATTATACCTCTTTGATTAAATCAAAAGACATAAATTTTTAATAGTCTTAGGGACGGTTTTTCAATATCCAGTTATAGGTAGCTGCTAGTTACGCTTAGCTGGCAGTTATATCTATGGTTGTGTTTATCAACAGTAATTTAACTGCCAGCATGAGTTAAATTATTTCTTAGCTATGTTGGCACTATTCATTCTACCTGAAGCTTCTTTCAACTGGTTTAATTCAAATTGCGCGCGTGTTTTAGTGACAGTTTATCTAATTTAACCTCAAAATTCATTACGTTGTCTAACGTGTTGATTGATGTTCTGTTCTTAATTTTGTGCGTTTTTGTATCAGAAATAATTGCAATAGAGAGCGTAAAAAAGAAAAAAGGTGCTAACTACACTTTAAGTGATTAGAGAAACAGGATTATTCCTGCAACTTCCTCTATCATTTCAACGATATGTAAAACAGTTTCTTTACGTAGTCGAAATCTTATTAAAAAACCTTTATCATCATAAATCTCAAAATTATTTTCTTGTCCCCATATGGTATAGGGTCTCCTTTCATACTTTATAAATTATATAATATCCTCGTCATCATCACTTATATCCAGAATATTATTATTATTCATTATTGGTAATAACATATTTAATATAAATCGCAAATTAAAAACGAGTCAATCAATCACATTGGTTTTTAGTTTGGAATGTTTTAGAATTGTCAGAAATTGAACCAAATGCGCATGTGCAAATCCACTAACAGCAGAATAAATCCTTAACTGGCACTTTCAATTCTCTGCTAAATTTACTTTCAGATAGTGAGTTTAACCCTCCGGTAAATTTTACCTGCACATTGTAAAACAGTTTATCTGCCAGAGCCAGATAAATATTATCTGACAGTTAAGCTATTTAACTGGACATTGAAAAACCTTAGTAAAGAAGTATATTACGTTATAGAGACATCATTTATTCGTCGCCCGACCAGCATTCACTTAAAAATGATGTCAATATGATGACAGTGTATTTTCTGGATATTCTGAATGTGTGAGTGGCTATTATGTATCTAAAACCGCAATAACGAAAACACAGTCTGAAGGGATATTATCAACTGCCATCTGGCATTTTGTATCACGAATACTAATCATACGTCTAACGTGTAACCCTCGCTTTGACTTAGATTAAACTAGCCCAAAAAGTTGGAGGTTAATATTGTCAATAAAATCGGAACACATACCCATACAGAACACGGCGATCAAGGCTTTATTGACTTGCTGTCTAAAGAGATCCAAATATATTAACTTAGTTATGTTTACATATACAACCACAAATAGTCACGTATACAAACTGACCTTTTACAACTTTCCATTTCATACAATGTGATAGGATGTGATCGCAGCAATCATTTAAAGTGACCATTACAAAAAATTATCCAGTTGTAACACATGAAAATTATTTATTTATTTAGCTTCATAACACCTAATAATAAACAAAATAATATGTTAGTGAAATAACCAGTCCGTATAATATTTACTAAATGATAAAAAGAGCACATTACTCTATTATTACACGAGTAGTAGTTTATTTATAGAAAGTCCACTATTATGGATTTTTCAGCCAGGATATAAAAAGACTGGCTGTTAGTTGGCATTTGAAATTGTGACCACTGCGCGGATATCTTTATTCATGATCTATCTCGTTGGTGTGATCAAAAACTATAAATTGGATAAAGTTATATTTTTGGCTATAATATTATATATTAAGCAGTTAGTGGTTTGTATACCTATTAACCCACGTGAAATTATTGAACTTATTTTACAAACAGTTTCTGTCATTGTGTAGTATTATTTTAATTTCTGGATATATTACCTAATTGAACACAATACTTGACAATGTATGTTCGTTATGCAACGTTATAAGTATTTATACATTGTCGCTAGATCGACCGAATCTAGACATATAAACAACAACCCACCATTTAGAATTGCGCCAGAAATATCAGCTTGTTATTATTCTCCAAAATAAAAACAGTTAAATATTTTCCTAATATATATTTTTTCTTTTAAATGTTACAATCTACTTAGAAACGTACACATTCTATACTATTGATCATTACTTGGTTTTTCCCGAATGACCCTGAAATATTTCTTCTGAACATAACAACCAATAATACTCAGAGAGGACCATCACACCAGAAAAACAATTTTTTTTCCTCCATTTCTTTTTTTAAAACGTTGTAGCAGACATTTTGTGTTCCATATATGACTTTGCTCCTCTCATTGCTGAATGGAATATCTGAGAGCATCACGCATCTGTCGCGGTTGCCTGTAAGGCGATTAGTCCCATCAGCTCCTTGCTGACATCAGCCCAACGTATTAGAAAGCGTTCTCCTCACCATCTTACCATCTCGTTTTCTCTGAACTATCAATCGTTGTATATTATCCTCTCTCCTATTGATATGACTGAAAAATGAGGGGGTACAGGAGAATGCGATGCTTGAGAATCGCTTCGAGGAGAGTATTCCTTGTAAGTCCATGCAAACGTTGTAAAGACGCCAATAGTATTGTGAATACAGTACAGGGCACCTCTTCCCTGTTTCAAGGGCGGGGAACACGATCATGACCATACTTCTTTCCTATTCTTCTACAAGTACCACTAAATAGATAAAACACCTCTTTTTCGATTTTTCAACACTAGGCTTGCGAAGATTTGTCGGATCGGGATTGTTTCATTGAGTATGGATGAGTTATCCTTGATGAGATCCAACCAACTCAACTCCAAAACCATCGCGAATGCACTGAAATCCCCCCCTCCAGTTTTGAAGACGGAGAAGACAATAGTGATAAAATTGAAATTCCTACCATTCTCTAACTACCACTAGATTGACAAATCACCACCTTCTACAACTTTACTGTACTAGGTTTGTGAAGGCTTGCCGGATCGGGTTTTTCTCCGTGAATATGGGTAAAATGCTTACCTTTCACCCAACAAGCCTCCGGGGTTTGAAACAATCTTTCCACAGGGTGGATTTAAAAAAATTTCATAGGGAATTAATGAGGACGGGTCCCCATGTATATGGGTATGTATAGGGGATGTGTATGGGTATGTATATGTGCGCGTTATTTTTATTGCTTTTATATTTTGTATTATATGATTCTCATTCTATTCTAATTTAGTATTCGACGTTTTCACCCCGCGGAAGGTTAGTTTCAACCCTTGGTTGGGCCTAAGATAGATTATTCTACCTATATTCACGGAAAAAAAATCGATACGGTAAGTCCTCACAAGCCTAATATAGTAAAGTTGAGAGAGGGGGCGGTTTGTCAACGAAGGGGTAGTTAGAGAAGAGTGGGGATTCCAATTTTATCAGAGTTGTTTTCTTGTTCTCGAAAACGGAGTTTTCTAGTGCATTCCCAGTGTTTTCAGGTGTTTTGCAATTTAGGGAGCGGGTTAAATGGTTTTCTCCTGGTCAAGGATGTGAAGTGCGTTGGTTGGGCTTCATCAAAAATAACTCAAGTTATCCATATTGTCTGAGAAAACCCCAATCCGTCAAGCCCTCGCAAGCCTACTATGTAAAAATCAAAAAAGGGGTGGTTTATTCGATTTAGGGGTAGTACGAGGAAGGTAGGAAAAGAAATATTGTCACCATCCTGTCACCCTTCCTCGAAAATGAGAGGGGAGCATGTCTTGCACTATATTCGCAATACTTTTGCGTCTTTCGCCTTTCTTGCAACTTCTGTATGCACTATGGGCAGAATTGAGCTATAGTGCGATAGGTTATCTAGGAAATTCACAACATCATCATACCCACATTTTAAAAGTATTGATATGCCGTCTGTCTGTTTCCTCAATGATTCATGTCTCAGAGAAAGATGGTGGAAACCAACGCGTTGGTAAGTCTTTGTATGAAAGGTGTTTCCTTTCTAACCTAACATATTGCTGGACGTGTTTCCTCAAGTGATTTTGTGAAAAACACATCATTTCCTCCGTTTCTCAGACATAGAGTGCTAGTTTTTTTTTGGGTTTAAAAAATTTTTAGAAACCGGTTGAATTAGTTCTTTAATTTATTTCTTTTTATTGTACATTTAACTTTGACTTATGTTTGTGACTAAGACTAATTACTGACGCCAAAGGACGAGTTACATCCAACTTGAGAATTTTACCGAACCTTCTCTCTGTGGAAGAACCGAGATTTTCTAGCTCCCTAAAATCTCATAAACTAGATATAAAGATTAATAACCATCATATACTCTTCGCCGATTTACTGCACTTTTTATATAATTGTTGCACATTCTTTCTTCACCATTCGCAGTTTCTTTGTGATTAATACTAGTTTTAGACATTTTTTGTCTAATTACAAAACAAAAAATTTCTTAACTTTAAAAAGTTAATAATTTAGTTCAAAAATATGGTTCTTCCTCTAGCTAATACTAACTCACTGTCCAAGATTCAATACAATCGAACTTTTCATTCTTAACTTATCGTGCTTACAAGGAACGTAACTGACGGACAGACAGACAGACGGGCGATATTACCGGTTTTAGAAATGTGTCGATCGAATGCAATATACTCTTCGTTTTATATTTGCAAAGAGTAATGAGGGACTAGCTACTTCACACCCATCAGAAGGATGGACAGTGTAGCCAGTACGCAATCCTCACCGAATATTGCATATCTTCTGCGTATATACTGCCATTAGAAAGTAGAGCGAGGTCGATGTAATTACCTGGACGTTATCCATCCAGGTGGCAGATCTGTACCCTGCTCAGATAAAAAGATGTTATTTAAGTCGATGACATATATTGTGCTGAAAATGTATTTAGTTGTGATAAAACGTTTCGAAAAGTTGATTAACTTGAAGAGACCATCCCAGTAGCTTATTAGGTTTATATCACATGTTTACATACTGTATAGTAACTAATATTTCAATTTTGCTCGCATGCCCCATGTAACAATAGCTTTATTTATCTGTAAGACTTTCATTTAGTATGCGAGTAGCAAAGCAACACTTAATACGAATTATACAGATCTCCAAGTTAATTTTCTAACTCATTGGTCTACCTTCCCTATCTAATAATTCGTAATTATGCGTTCGTTAATAAAAGACCTAAAAGTACATCAAATGTCTTTGCATCCCTGCTGAAATTAAAAGCTATGAATATCTATGAAACATCACGGTTTAATTGCTTACTGTAATGTAATTACCTTATGTAATTACTTCAGTGAAGGTACTGAACATGTAAATTAACAAATTTAATTAATTTTTAAAATCATTCAGCTAATTAGGTTTCTATACTAGAAAACAGAAATATTATTACGACTACGAACAGCAACAAAATATGTGAATACAATTAAATTAAAGAAAGGAAATACTGTCATAGTATTTCTGTTGTCAATTTAAAAATAAAGTCTAAACCATTGCTACCAAGATAAGTCATTACAAAATCTGTTTGTGATAAAATAACACCCGAAACCGCGTACTTGAATATTGCAAACAATATTCGTATACGAATATAGTTAACAGATATGTTATGCGCTTACCTCGAGCGAAAGTAATCGATTGTTTACCTGGCTCACCATTACAAGTCCGCTTTCTGATTTGGTTTATTCTTTGATTTTATACTACTAAAATCAAAGGTTTATTCATATACTTGCCGGTAACATAGCCCTAGGCTAAATGATATCTATTTGCTTTTATTGAATCATTTATGGAGTTATTCATTAAACTAACATTATTTATTATAAATAAATAATGCGTTATAAATAACTAATTTACATTACGCCTATCAATTAATAGAAATTGGTAAAACAATACTTACAATAGTTAAAAAGTGATTCTAAAAATTGCTAGTCGACGTTCATGACATCGCTCGTATTACCAACTATTCCTTTGTAGGTCTTTGTTTATGATTTTCAAACTCTCTTTAGATAAACTATAATTCTGTAACACACATGTTACCGTTTCGAATTAATTGTTCCTTTTCAGCTCAACCAACCTTGCAAAGAGGTACATCAAAACTAATGAATAGTTAGAAATATTTAATCCTATCCATAATATGGTGTACTGTGGGAACAATCGTAGCATGTAGATTTATTAACATTACCCTTTTCCAATATGCCAAGAATAAACAGATAGAAAAGAAGTTCTGCTGAACATCACGTAATGTGCAGAATTCTGTCAAATAGAACCTTCAATTTAAAATAAAACCCTAATTTGATAAATGCAATACACATACATTTACAGTGTGTCTTCTTACCTTTCGCCTCGCGCCTGCTGTATTTCCTTAGTTTCTTTCAGATCAATTTAACATTTTTGTCAGTTATGAGGTCAGTAAAATTGATTTTCTTTGGCCTAAGAAGAATTACTACATCGATTATGGCCTACTGAGAACGGTTAAAGAGCCGCTGCCTAAAGAATCACTAATTTCACATTTAGATTTTCTCTTTAAGCGAAAACATCTTTATGTCATATTGCCAAGTTTCTGAACTCTAACTAGCTTGCTTTACTTATTTTCCCCTATTTACCCCTCCCGCAAACCCTTCAACGGAATCGGCTTAAAATATAATCTAGTTCCAGATGTAATAATATATACGTGTACCAAATTTAGAGTAAATATCTCAATTCTCGTTTGTTGAATTCTTAAATAAAGGAGTGGGGGGATGGCAGATATTATAAAGAAAATTCAGGCCTAGGCTTCTAGTATGCATACCAAATCCCAAGATTCAGGACTCTTACTAGCTCGCTTT
The DNA here is from genome assembly GCA_963583905.1 of Stenurella melanura. Lineage (NCBI taxonomy): Eukaryota > Metazoa > Arthropoda > Insecta > Coleoptera > Cerambycidae > Stenurella > Stenurella melanura. The sequence continues at coordinate 206,160,925 of OY757309.1, forward strand.
ACTTATTTTCCCATATCTACCCCTCCCCAAACCCATCAACGGAATCATCTTAAAATATAATCTAATTCCGGATATCGTTATAATACTTACGTGTACTAAAGAACGCCGCACAAATCTTATGGAAATTGATTCCCGGTCAAATTGGCCGAAAATTCATGGTATGCTTGAGGTCATTCTAATCAAAAATCGCCATGGTCACAATGCCTAGAAATGGATAGGCTAGAAGTTATCCAACCTATAATAAGTAGAAACCGTGCTAAAAAGATGCTATATATTTTTTTTATTATAGGACTTAATTCGACTAGAACATAGTTTTACGAATAATTCCAACAGGATTTTATTTATTTTTGTTTGTTAATAATGAATATAATAATTAATTAGGAGAAATTGTATGTAACTTTCGTAATGGAACTGATTCTGGCAGACAAAGCCCAGCAGGCAAACTGCTTAAGACGGGAAAATTGATTTGCTTGATCCCGTTGGAATTATTCATAAAACTATGTTCTAGCCGAATTAAATCCTATAATAAAAAAAATATATAGCATTTTTTTTTAGCAACGGTTTCTACTTATTATAAGCTCGATAACTTCTAACCTGTCCATTTCTGGGTATTGTGACCCTGGAGACTTTTGATCAGAATGACCTAAAGAATACAATACCGAATTTTCAGCCAATTTGACCGGGTACCAATTTCCATAAGATTTATGCAGGGTTCCTTAAAGTAAATATCTCAAAAAAAAGAGTTAGGATCGAGATCGAACTCGAAACCACCTTATTTACATTTATTGCTGCTCGAGTATCTTAGCGAGTGAGCTACGCGATCCCATGTTCATTATATTCTAAAACGTGTAATATGTACATACTAGAAAATTGTAAGACTTAGTGGTTAGACATTGTTCGTTTGACGGATGAATATCCACTATTTACCTCTAAAAATAACTTATATTTTTCATATAAAGACGTTTTTCATATGTAGAGTGTTAGTTCACGGAAATAAATAATATTCGTCATCAAGTCACACAGTTTGAGAATCGCTGAGCTTATGACTATGTTTTTCACTCATCAGTGTACATTTCATATTTCCGTCTCAAAAGAAGTGGGAAAGAATCTTGGTAGACATACATTGACAATGTCTTTAAGCTATTGCTTTAAGTAAACGTATGTGCAACATTAATTTATACATCGGTCATTTTAAACTTGACCCGACTTTAACTTTGTAAAATTGATACTTGACCTGGTCTAAGTAAAATTTGTTCGAATCTGAGAATACACGCTTTGCAGTATCTCTACTTTGTACATCTTATTATACTATGGGTCTAATCACAAACGTTAGTAACATTCTACTTCAAAATTATAATGAAATATAGGGACATGCCTCCAAAGGTATGAAAGATATGACCCGATTTCGATGGTAGTATTTTTACTTCAGTATTCTAACCATGCTGTTTTGCATATATTGTAAACTGAAATAAAAATATGAGGTCTAACAGAAGGTATCATTTTCAAGAAATGTTCGGCAATGCACGACTGCAAAGGGCGTAGCAGGATAAGCGACTGAAAAGTACACCCGCACTTATGAAATTGGAATACGACATAAAGCATTCATTTTAAAATGCTTTAAAAATTGAAATAAAAATATATGTTTAGCCTACAATAAAAAGCGTACAGATATGTTTTGCTTTTTAAATTCTTTAAAAACCATTATAATGGGTTATTTACTACTCTTCGTTTAAAATTATGTTTGCTCCCCTGCAGATATTTATAAAAAATATACGCTTAATTTCCTATGAGAGATTAGCTCTGTTCAATGCAATATCATCATGGGAATAATTCTCAAATGCGCAGTTTGAGATATTACTACACGAACCAAACCCATATTAGCACTTCAGAGTACAACTCCCACGTATAGTTTGTAATTTGAGGTTTCTAGGTAAAATAGATCATTTGCTTTATTTGTTGAGGGGAAACCTTTCAAATACAATGAGTATAGTGTAATTATCCATATCAAAGCAGAAAACTTGTGTCATTTGTAAATAATAATAATAATAATAAAACGTCTTTATAACGGGTAGTAGAAGTTGTAGTCAGCCATAGCCGACTGGGACTATCTATTTGATTACCATTTTGGTCGAATTAGGCATAATTAATTTCCATTTGGTGCCATTAAATTTCAGTACACAGCTAATATCGTTACTACTCGCCGTATGGACGCCTTTACAATTGGCACATTTAGTTTGTTCCTCAAACTCATTGTCGCACTTGTAAGTGAGGTGCTTACAACTGCACGTTACGTAAATGGGATTATGATGGCAGTTGGAGGTGGCATGCCACCAAGATTGGCATCGATGACATTATGTTCGCTTTCCTAAGCTCCCATTCTATTCTTGTAAATAACACATGACGCCTTCACAATTGGCATATTTCGGTTGTTCCTCAAACTCATTGTCGCACTCGTGAGTGAAGTGGTTACCAGTGCACTTCACGCAAATGAGATTGTGATGGCAGTTGGAAGTGGCGTGACCCCAAGCTTGACATCGATGACATTGTATTCGCTTTTCCTAAGCTCTCATTCTATTCTTGTAAATAACACTTGTCTTATTTTTTTCCCACTTATTTAACTTCAGCCTATTTCCGCTACTGAGGCCCATCACCGATGCCAGGAAATGAGGTACCCCCAATCTGGAAATTTTGCCCAACCTCTTCTCTATCGAAGAGTAGGAAATTTTTACTTACCTAGCATTTAACAGACAAGAGACCGACTACTTTACATCCCCTCCGAAGGATGGTATATACGCTATGTAACCCATTCCAAAAGTTACATTCCTGCTACGTATGCGCTAATATATAAGTTAGAAGATGGAGGGAGAACACTGTATTTCCCTAGACTGGGCACCAGTCTAAGTACTAACAAATATGCTTGACGTTGCTACATTTTCGTATCGAAATACGAGTATTGACAGACATATCAACGCTGGCCCGTATATCTCGCTTATATCTTGCTGACTTTATTTTAAGGTTATGTTGTTGGTTGTTATTAGTAAGCATAAATGGGTTATATTTTGGTACATGTTTTTCACTCCTATATACCGCTGTAGTCCCTCTTTGATGTCAGAAATATCTGGATTGCCCTGCAGTCCTCGTAGGACGAATACGTGTGTTTTCTATTCTGGGAACGAGTATGTGTGGAATTCATCATCATTTTCTCTGATATCTTTGAACTTAATACACTCGTTTTTATTTTGTATAGGTGCTTACATTTCATTAACATATGAAATATTTTATTTATCTAGCTATACTATAAAATAAAATCTAGCTATACTACTAGAGATTTTAGGAAGTATTGAAGTATTCTTAGGATGTGGCAATATTTTTACGCGCTGGCGCCCCCTGGGGACTGGAGCTGGAAATTAGATAACAATTCTGATAGGTGACTGCAGTACTACGTCTCCAACAGGGTTCATGCACGTCATCTCTAAGACAGTAGTAATATGTTTTCTAGAAGGTTATAGAAGAGGATCGAGTTTTCTACAATGTTCACGACTTTACTAAAAGATTTCTGGATGGATCTAGAGGCATTTCTAGAGTATATAAGTTAATGTAAGGGAAAGGGGGAAGTTTGGTAGCGAAAAGTAAGGTTAGAAATCCGAAGTAAATACAAGGTGATAAACATTGTTACAAGGTTATTTTAGTCAGTAAAAGTGTATTTTAATTAATAACATTGTTGTGAAGTGTTCAGTAAGTTATTATATAAAGTGTTATAATTTTTGGAACCCATTAATTTTTAAGGGGTGTTTCCTAGGGGTCGACACACGTGACAATATGTTAGTTGATTTCAATTTATATTTTGTGACCAAAATATATTACATGATATGATTCTGAATATAAATTTGTTTCATATCGTTGAAGCGTGCCTTTGTATTATGGCGGTAGGTAATAAATTAAATAAACTAATTACCTCCAGAAAGGCAAATTCCGTCATCTTAAATATCATTAATTGTATTTCTTACATTGGTAGCATTTTATTTTGCAATAAAGTACTAATAAATATTTGAGCTGTGATGTTTAAATGTATATTTCTCAAATCTAAATTAAATACTGGGCAAACAACGCAAGCGGAAAAGATCTTGTGGAATTTAAACGGTAAGATCTGGCCATCCCTGGCACCTCCGCCAGAAATTGAAGTTCATAATTAAAATTAGAACATTATGTATATACACATTATATCAAGTGGATATTTATAACTACAATATTTTTAACAAAATCACCTTAATTATTGCTATGATTAGCTATATACATTTTTAGGCAGAACTTATAAATCAGTTTACAGTTTATTTAAAAAGTTATAAAACTATTAATTATCACTATTAATATTTATTTCTATCTCTAGAATCAACTTGTATATATTTTTAAGTCACTAATGGTACCGTAAATTCTAATTTATAGTAACAGTTTGGTTTTTAACGCCTACTAAATGACCTATATAAATGGTAATTACAAAATACATATATTTGTACATTTTACCTATCTCATAAATTCTAATTTAAAGTCATGATATACATTTTAGAACGCTTTAAATAATTATGTATAATATAATGTAAATTTTAACTAGATATATATGATTTACAAATGTGTTTTCTCAGGATATTAGATAAGCGTAATTGTGTAAGAAATATTGTCGATAATTAAGTCAATCATCGAACACCTGTTGTAATATAATATTATTGATTTTGGCGTTAAACAAAAATTGGTGAAAGTATTAGTATAGGAAGCATTAGAATTCTGATGTGCTTTAGTCATTACTTAATTGTATGAGACAATCAAATAATTGACCGCTTAGTCCCCAGGTCTAGCAATAAACTAAGCATTGTCCTATAAAATTGTCATGATGTCTAAAATTACGTGTCGAACCAGCTTTTTATTGAACGAAGGAATTTATCGTAGAGTCTGTATTTGTTTAAAAATATCAAATAATTTATAAATCTGCAAGCTAAAATGCACTCACACACCTGCGGACAAGCTTCAAACGCGTTCTGATTATAGTTTAAGTGTAAGTTATTATTATAAACTAAACAAATAAAAACAACCCCACACATGAGATGGTATACCTTGGGGCCCTTGTACACGAATCCGCTAACTTCTAATATAGAATTGGGTGCAAAACACATATAGCACGATTAACAATCGACAGATTTGCTAACGCAGTAGTTTTCTTCACCTTTTCTTAGGCCTCTGTGATATGGGCTATTAGGAGACGTTTGTTATGAATTCGTTGGACAGACAATCTTATCAACAGCGGGTCAGTCAACTTAGACCCCCTACTTATGTTTTCTTCTTAGAGTTGCTAGCTCACCATGTTTAGACCTAGCACACCCTAGCACAACCATTTTTAAAGCCAACACAGCCCCGCGCAAATAATAAATAGGAGCTGTTTTCGGAGGGGGGGGGGCAGGTTGACCTGTTATTTTTCCTTTCGAATTTGTTAGCATATATCATTAACACCTAGCACACCCTAGAACAACTACTTTCAAAGCTAGCATACCTACAGGGGCGGTAATAAACAGTATGTAACTTTTTTCCTCAGCCCCACCCCCAGTTATTTTCTTGTCTTGAATTTGCTAGCGCGCAATGCTTACACCTAGCAGACGCTAGCACAACCACTTTCAAAACTAACACACCTACACGGGCGGTAATATCCAGGGTGTAAATCCCCCCCCCAGTAATTTTTTTGTCATGAATTTGCTAACACGCAATGCTTATAACTAGCAGACGCTAGCACAAGCACTTTCAAAGCTAACACATCTACACGGGCGGTAATATCCAGGGTGTAAATCCCCCCCCCAGCAATTTTTTTGTCATGAATTTGATACACGTAATGCTTATACCTAGCACACCCTAGCACAACTACTTTCCAAGCTAACGCTCCTACAGGGTCGACAATATACAGGGTAGAAATTTGGTCCCGCCCACAGATATATTATATTTTCTATTATTACTCAGATTACCTTATCAAAAGTGATCACATATATAATAGAGGATTAAAATAGAGAGGTTGGTATAGAGGGTTGAAATTTTTTTGTTAGCCCCCATGTAGTTTTTTTCTCAAATTTAATAGCACACAATGTTAACACCTGCTCAAACAAAGAACTGAAAGATTAAATAAATAAATAAATTAAACTGTATTTCATGAATATTTTTTATAATCATTTTAGTAATATAATAACACACCACAATAATAATAATGACATACATAAAATACAATATACCTATAGTGATTTCTAAGAAAATCTCTTGTTGGCGAAATTTTTGTTATTGTTTCCATGGAAAATTGAATTATGCCAATTACTTTCGCTTATCGTGGAACAAAAAAAGGCGTGAAGATAATCAGTTACATGGCAGTTGTCACCTGTCAAATTTTACATTTATGCGAGAAAATCATTAAAAGCCTTGTATTTCGTGTTTTTTCGTACTTCAGTTAAGAGACAGCCGCCATTTTCCTATATGGCGGTCGTAGCATAATATGCACGAATATTATTATACACCCTGTATATTACCGCCCCTGCGTGTGTGCTAACATTGATAGTGGTTATGCTAGCATGCGCTAGGTGTAAGCATTGTGTGTTAGCAAATTCAAGAAAAAAAATAACTAGGGGCGCTGAAGAAAGTTACACCCTCTATATTACCGCCCCTGTAGTTGCGCTAGTTTTGAAAGTAGTTGTGTAGGTCTAAACATTGTGTGCCAGCAAATTGGAAAGGAAAAAGTAACTGGGGGGGGGGGGGAGTTGATTGACCCATCAACAGCTCGATTCTTCAAGACAGCCATCATATTTTTCTTAGCATTTTTTGTCCACGTCAACCAGAAGAAAGATGTTTAATGGATATGTTAGGAACGAGCTTTGGTAAGGCTGTGCGTCTAACATACATCTGTGGCAGATGGCGTGATCTATCAGATGTGCTACAGAGCAAAGAATACGTTTTCTTTTTGTGTGTGGACCTATGTAATCAGTGGATCAGAAGCTACCTTACTCAACAACCTCAAATTGGCTGTAGCTTGCCGTATTTAAAATAAACTGGCGGAATCACTAAAGTGCGAGTGCATTGTAGTCCGAAAAATACACGGTTCGAATGTCAGCTCTCTAATTTAGAGATATTAATGAGTATCATGTGAAAATACATTCATCTTTATGACCAGGGTATCAGATATTTCTTGCATAAATTGAGACAATTTGCAACATATATCGACACCAACACAAAGAGCTTACCAAATCTGCAAAGAAAGTTCTAATTATTTAATACAATCAAACGTTACAACTGGACATGTCCCGTTTCTGTTTAGTTTTATTTTCTAATTAAAGACAATTATTCCACGATAAAAATTATTGTCTATTTTGAATTTCAAATAAATTCTAGTTAAAAACCTTTTCTTGTTAAAAATCGCTGCCTAAGAAATCACTACTTCCACATCCAAATTTTTCATCCAAGTCACTTTAAAGGAAACATCTTGACTATATTTGCACTCTAGTATGTGGAAATTATTGGTCATAGAATTTTAGTGGGGCAGATTCATAGCAAAATTTAAGGCTTTGGTTTCAACCATATGCGTTAAAATTTAAATTTCTAGCTTACTCTACTTATTTTCCCCTATTCACATCCTACCACCTCCCACCCCTTCAATGGAATCATCTCAATCAAATGTCATTACAATACATACGTGTACTAACTTTGAAATAAATATCTCCATTTTATGTTATCAATCCCATTTATAATGGTCATTCTGTCTGTCTGTCTGCCTGCCTGTCTGTTGGTGCATTAACTAAAAAACTACTCGACGAAGAACAGTCAAATTTGGTAGGTAGCTGATGCTACTGTCAGCGGAGAAATGGTTAGAATTTCTCTGGAAAATATACATGGTGGACCGTTTACAGGGAATAGATGATGAGAAGTATTCTTTTGGCTCAAATTTAAAATTTCCATGTTTCATGACATTCTAAACCTATTTCTAAAAAAAAAAAATTTTGAAAATCTTTTTACAACAGAATAGATGAAATAAACGTATGCTCAAATTTAAAATTTCCACGTTTCATGATATTCTAAACCTATTTAAAAAAATGTTTCTAAACATTTTTTTGAATTTCTTTTTACTACTATGGAATATTTCTTTAGAGTCACTGCCCTGTATAAGTAAAGAGGGAAGTTCTGTGCAAATACTGGTTTACTCTTCATAGTCGTAGGAGACTATATGGAAGCTAGTGTTAGAATGAGAATTGTCCGATAAGAAAGGCAAATTCATTTTAGGATTTTAATTGCTAGCATAACCAGAATTCAGGTTATTGAAAGAATGCAAAGATTGTAAATCAATAATTTTACAAACAGTTTATCTTTTAGTTCTCATAGATAGTTTTTTCTGCTGTTTGCAAAATCCTATAAAGAATATGTTTCATTCTAAACTTATTTCGAGAAAAAAAAATGAATTTTTTTTACGATTACTATACTTCCAATCGACTACGTGGATGTGGAAGTAAAAATAAAACTGTCGTGTTTAGTACAAATGCTTATAAATATAATGTACCTATATTATATAATATTTTTCTTTATTACAATTCTGCGATAAGAACATGAAGTTATTTTATCTGACATTTCATTTGTTTAACTTTCAGAAGTTGAGTAAAAAAACTTTATGATGAATTACTGTCGTTTTCTACGAAAAAAGATGGGATATTAACTTCATACATTTTTATGTCTTCTATCTTTCACTAAACAAACAAATTTCGTTTCCCTAAAATTTAATAAGCTTAAATGAATGTATCAGAGGACTTGTAAGTTTAAGATTATAATATTGGTAATTAATTTTATATTACACGCCAAGTTATTTTCAACGCAGAAAGTTAAGTACGCCTATAAAAAGCAGCCTTTAAAAAACAAATTAAGTAAGCGTTTTCTACGAATTTAATAATACTCTAAAAATGTTAATAACGCCTCATGATTAAACAAATAATTACCTCGTGCAAATAATAATCAGCAAATAAAAGTACAAAGAAAATATTATTTCATTAACTGCATAATAGCACCTAGATCTTTTCAGAAAACTAAGGATCATTACATGTGAATTTAAACTCCAAAGGTAGCAAATAATTAACAACTCCGTCATTATCGTAGGAATTAGTAGAAAGTGTATTTTGTTCTCTACCTCTCTTGGATTAAATTGCATTAACTTTAAATATTGAAGATTTTCGAAATGCATGTTTTCTGAACCTAGTCTACGATGCACCTATAAAAATGTGTACACGTACTGCCGAGGCTGCCTTGACTGCTGACATGACCGAACCTGCCTTCTAACTACTGACTAGCCTGCTGAACCTACGCGACGACTGCTAGCTCCCTTGTCGCGACTGCCTTATTTCAATAATTTACGTTATCGAATTATGAAGCCAAAAATATTCGTAGTTTTTTTTTCACCTTTAAGTTAATCTAGTCAATAAATGATAATTGACAATCAAATATGACTCCAAAATGTTTCATGGAATTAAATATAGATAATAACATTATATTAATGTTCAATATCTAAAGTGGTTGTTAGCCAATATCGATGACATCTTTATTACATATTATATTTATAGTCCAGTGTTTGATGGTAAACATGGTTTATTACCTCAGAATTCTTTCGGATAACACCGATTGACGTGAAATTTGGACAATAAGTAGGGAATTGAAACATATTCTTTATAGGATTTTGCAAACAGCCGAAAAAAAACTATCTATGACAACTAAAAGAAAAACTATGTGTAAAAAAGTAGGGAATGGCTCGAAGAACAAAAGTTATATATTGCCGATGAACGCTTTTACCCTGGGGTGGATCCCACCACCCCTTCTCGGTGGTGGAAATTAGAACACTCAAAATACAAAGAAATCGATAGTGGGATGAATTCTAAGCAAAAAATGTTCTATGAAATTTTTTCGATAAATGCCTGTTTCAGAGCGATTTCTTACGAATGAATCGAAAATCTTACATTTTATTTAAAATATCATTAGAACACAAATGAACGTTATAAACTTGACGGTATCTATCCGGCCCTAATACAAAAGGGCGAGGCGGTACTGCTTAGTCACCTGTAGCATCTATTAAGATCTTGCCTAGGATATATACCAATGTCTTGGAGAGAGGTCAAAATGGTCTTTATACCAAAGACAGGTCGTATCATATATGACCAGAGGCTTTTAGACCAATAAGCCTCACATCCTTTCGTTTGAAGATACTGGAAAGGTTGGTAGAAAGGTACATAAAGGATGGGGTATTGGCGCTATCACCAATCCACCTCAATCAACATGCATACCAGGCGCGGAAATCTGCAGAGACGATCCTCCAACAGCTTGTTGTCAGAGCTGAGAAGGCTCTCGAGCAGAAAGAACTTGCCATGGTAGCGTTTCTGGATATCTAAGAAGCGTTTAATAACCCCACCTTCGAGTCTCGCTCTCAATCAGTTGCGGACCGCAATGTGGACGGTACCATTATCAGATGGATATCGTCTATGTTGAGCATCTGCGACATCGAGATCATGCTTCGCAACGAGACGGTCAAGGCCAAGGTGGGCCGTGGATGTCCGCAGGGAGGAGTACTATCTCCACTACTGTGGAGTCTTCTGCTCGACGGGCTTCTGGCCGAATTGAACGAGGCAGGTTTCTATGCACAAGGCAGACGATTTGGCTATCATGATAAGAGGCCAATTTGAAACAACTATCACGGGGCTCACACAATGGACTCACAACATAGTTCAGGAATGGTGTAACAGACATGGGCTCTCTGTCAACCCTGGCAAGACAGAGCTAATGCTGTTCACTAAAAGGAGAAAAATAGGCGACTTCCAGCTTCCTTCTCTTATGGGTACACGTTTGTGTCTTTCCCGCACAGTAAGGTATCTCGAGGTAAACTTGGACTCCAAGCTGTCATGGAAGAACGATGTTGAAGGTCAAACGAGGAGAGCGTGCGCCTCCTTATGGATGTGCAAACGCATCTTGGGTCCAAAATGGGGAACAAGTCCGAAGATTGTTCTTTGGACATACACCACCATGGTCAGTCAAACACCTAATAACATATGCGGCACTGGTGTGGTGGCGCTCCTAGAAGCGCTCCACAATTAGGACTTGCCTATGTCAAGTTGCGTTAAGGTATAGGTTTCTCCAAAGGCTATTTTTACAGTAGAAGGAATTACGGGATCAACCATGGAATAGACTGCTATCCTTCGGCTGTTTTTTCCTATTTCTATAGATGCAATACGAACCGAGTGCATATTTACGATAACTCCTATGCGTCCGCGATTCCCTAACAGGGACACAGCGTGTTCAGAATCCGAGCTTCTAGCCACTAGGTATGGTTACTGACTGCATTGTATTAAAAAGCAATTATGAGCAGTGGAACGTTTTGTTTACAAACTTTTGAGGTAGGTGAAAGTCGTTCGTTGAAAGTCAGTAGATGGTATGTGAGAACGGCAAGGAGAACCTTTGCGCCACTTTTGCAATTGAAAATATATTGCAAAAACGGCGCATGCTCCTTGCCCTTCTTGGATACCAGATACATAGGCGATGCTGATGAGCGCCCGCATAAATGAAATACATTTCGTTGTGCACTGTGAGGGATTGTATTTTGTCGTGTTGGATTGTATATTTTTCCTAACAAACAGCATCATTCAATCTTTGGGGAGAGAGGGGGGATTTTTGAACTTTGCTGTTAAAAAGGATAATTCCTCACTCATTACTCGCTAAATGTGTTATTTTCTTATCATTTTTGACATAATAATCGGTATTTGATTGTGTGGGGGTTTTAGGGGTGGTTTGGGTGGGTTACATTGAGAGAAAAATGTTACCACTCACAGAGACTATTCTTTGGTACAGAAACTATAAGTTTGAGAAGATGCCAACATTTTTTTAAGCACCAGTTTTGACTCGTTTTTTGCCAAAAGTCCAATTTTTGCCAAGGGATGGTCAAAAATCTGTAAAATGTGCAAGTAGAAAATGTTGGCATATGATTTTCCAGCACTGAGCATTGACAACGAAAATTTTCCACCCGGACAGAAAGTGTTATACGTTCCAATTTTGGCCATAATTGATGTAGCTGCCAATTGTGCGGGGAAAAACTGTTGGCATATCTCTAACGTTGATCGGCAAGATACCGTCTTCAAATAGCACCAAGCCCAAAAGTGTTATACCCTGTTCCAAAATTGAAGATTTTCTGGCGCGGCTAGCGGCAAACGCTGCAGGGGGGGAGGTCTGTCTCGCATAAAATAAAATACTCAAAAAAATATTTGCTAAAACATAACAGCAATGCCAACATGTTATATCCCAGGACCCATATATGTAGCTATCTCCTAGACCATTAGCACAACACTGTAGGTCTTTTGTTAAAAGAAGGGTATTAAATCAAGGCCAGAAGTCATTCTATTTTTAATTTTACTAGTTGCTTCATGGATTTTAGCTTTAGTTATACTGCCAATTAATGTCAGCAAAGCCCGACTGCAAGTTTAACTCTTAATAGTCTTGTTAAGAACACCTTAATATTTAAAAGTGAAATCGATATATGACTTAACCAACATAAAGGTAATTCTAAACCTGAGAGGCACAATGTATATTGCAGTGTCGATATCTTGCACATCTTCCTATTTTTGTGTGCTTAATCGACCACCGTACTAACATTTTACTCAAAAATTATGAGACAAAGTTTTTGCAAATCATGACAGCATTCATATCTCTGGCGATCACTCTGAATTACGCACGTAAGCACAAATGTTTAGTTTAACAGAAGTTATTGTGTTTACAAGAAATGGTCTACACATACATACATACACATGGGTTCATGGGCTAATAAATTTACACTTAGTTTTATTTGATTGTTAAGTTCAGCATGTTATGAAACGGATTTTCGTAGAAGTGTTTTTTTGTGTCTCACTTCTTTAACATTTTTCTTTAATATATCGATTTGATTAATGCGAATCCCTCAATTACTCACATTTAACTCATATTTCTTTACTAGTATGTTCCATAATCCCAGTATTAGTGCTTAAATAATTTAAATTTACCCGCAACACCTCCCATTTTAATAATTCATGTGTCACTCGCCATTAACAATTAATTTGCAACCTTTCATATGTTAGTATTCCCCTGGTAATGACTAGAAGTCTGGAATTTTACTTGTCTGTGTACAATATAAAATATTAATAAGCCTGTGTTGATTTTCATGGGTATTGAATTTTTTCAATTATTGTTTTAGCTCGTGTTCATTTATTACTTCGTTAGAAATATACAGACGCTAATGCTTATTTCATATAAGTTTATTATGATAAACCTCAACACTTGTGGCACAATTACGTATACAGCATGTTTCACCTAAGATGGCACCACGCCACATCTATTTATTATCGTCAAAGAATATTTTGCCGTTACTAATTTGTGAAAACTACTTCTCAGTTCTCACAATTTTGATTAATTTATAATTTTTAATAATACACCGAAAAATATTCAGTTTAATGGCTGCTTTAATTTTCTTAATATTAAGAGGCACCCTCTGAGCGAATACAAAATAAAGAGTACTTAAGGTGTAGTTATCTAGTAATTAACTCTAATTTCAGTGCAGCTTTGGATCATATTTTTTTCGAATTTATAAAGCACAAAGCAGAAAGCGATTTCCTTTAAAGAAAATTATGTAATCAAAAGATTTACATCCTAATAATATTTGCTATCTGTTAGCGCTAAATAAAAAATACATCTATATTCTAAAATTTCTTAAGAATAATAATTTAGAATAGGTTAGATCAATATCGATATTGAAACTGGTTAAAAATTCATCCGATTTTGTTAATTGTGCATTTTTATACCGAACTCAATATCGATACTAGGCTATTACCTAATATAATTAATCGAACGAAATTATGAAATTTTATTTCGTATTTTTTTAAGGACCGTTTTATAAAGGGTGTTCAATTAAAATAAGAAATGTTCAACCTTTTCAGTGACGAAAGTTATGTAATGTAATGTACTTAATTAGGGCAGGATTCGCAATTCTGAATGTTGAACTCTTGATACCAAATTCAGTATCAGCTACTCTAAAGACATATCTACTAACTTCAACACAATTTTATCAGTGGCGCCGGCGCCTTCGCCATATTCTCGAATAGAAGATAATTTTTCTGATTTTTACTCACCTTACGCTAAACATAGCTTAATGAAGCTAATAAGGGATCACTGTCAAGCCATACTCTAGTTTGAAAAAGATTTCCATAAAAATGGCTTAAGCCATCCTAGAGAAATCGATGTACAAACAGGAAAGATACGTACTGATCGAATCGAGAACCTCATCCTATTTTAAATATTTTAGTTTGTTTAAAAAATGTGAAAGACACAAACTCATTAGAATTGCAATTATGTGGAATGTCCCATAAGTGAACAATGAAATGAGGAAATGCGATAAAAAATTTATTTCCGATCGAAGCAACTATACAGAGTGGGGCAATAGTGCGTCCGACTTCGACATCTCGAGTTCTACGATAGCTAGAAAGTTTTAATAAAATTGCAAGTAAACTAGATAAAAAAGCGTATAACTGAAACTTATTTTCGAACATACAGGGCGAGCCAAGACGAAATTACAAGACCAAGTGCCTTTTTTTAAATGGAATGCCTGTGTATATCAGTACATTTTTTGAAGCCTCTTTCTAGGCTCTATTCATTCCTATATTGGCAGTGATTATCTCCCAACCACTTGGATGTAATGAATTTTTTTGTTGAAATAATACAATCTGCAGATGGATATTAAAAAATCACCACAGTCATAATCATGGGTTTTAAGAAAAACTTATGTGTATACTAGTTACGAGACATCTGATTAATGTTTTTGAATCATTTTTATTTCCTAAAACTGTACAGGATGGCCAAAAATTATTTTTCAATTAAGAACTTTTTAAATCGAATTTTCTCAATTTTACCCTGTATATTTTTCAACAATGTGATGTAGAAGTGAAAAACGAACATTTTTTTGTAAATACTTCCCTATAGCTAATTGCAACCAATTTCGTTTTATTGAGCAATAATTACACAACTCAAAACTAAACTTAAAAAAAGAGATTTCTTCAAATAACTCAGTAGAAAAAATTATAATAAATGTTCCACATATTGCCCATTTTGATTGACACACATCTCTATGCGCTTTTGAAATGAGGTTCCCACTGTTCCTAAAACTGCCGGTGTGATAGATCTAAAGGCAGTTATTATTCTTTCCTTCATATTTTGTACTGTTGTTGGTGTGTCTCTATAAACAATTTCCTTCACGTATCCCCATAAAAAGAAATCCATTTTTGTAAGCTCTGGGGATCTAGCAGGCCATTTAGTGAGTTCATTTCTTCCAATCCATTAATGAGGGTAAATATTATTTAAGTGATTTCTAACTGCATTTAAATAATGTGGTGGAGTACCATCTTGCTGAAACTACATCCTATTTCGAATCTTTCATGGAGATTTACCGACAATTGTGACAGACAGTTTTCCAAAATATGAAGGTAAAGAACTCCAGTCAATGTACCATCAAATAAATGTGGTCCTAATACATGTTCTCCAATAATTCCTCCCCAAACGCTTATAGACGAACTGTGTTGGTTATCAACTTGCATAAAAAAGTGAGGATTTTTATGAAAAGTTGCCTCATCAGTGAATAAAACATTTTTGAAGAAGTTGACATCATCTTGCACTTTACCTCTGGCCCAATTACAAACTTATAGGCGCTTTTGAAAATCGTCATCAGATAATTCCTGGTGCATTTGAATATGATATGCATGCAACTTATTTGTTTTTAAGATTCGACCCTAAACCGTCTACTTATTCCCACTAATGAGCTCACTTCTTTTTGACTAACAATGGGATTCTCAACCGTTGCCAGCACCACAGAAAACTCATTTTCTTCGTTCACAACACGTTTTATTCTTTCATTTTTATTATATTCGACATTTCCACTTTCCAGAAATCTATCGAGAAGGTTTTGGAAGCTGCTAACATCAGGAATACTTCTTTCAGGATAACGTTGGTGATAAGTTCTATTGTCAAGTAAAAAATTTCTGTCTGACTCGCTCAAAACAAAAGTCATATCTACAAGCTCCGCTTTATTAAAATGATTGTACAATTCCAAAATATTTTAAATTCAATAAAAATTGTAACTAACGACCGATAAGTAAAGGACCTGTTAAATACTATTTACTCATTTCAATGGATTGGAAGAAATGGTCCCACTAAATGGCCTCATTTCAAAATTGCATAAGACGTATGTCAATCAAGATGGGCAACACGTCGAACACCTATTATAAATTTGCCTAATGAATTATTCGAGGGAACCTCTTCATTTAAGTTTATTCTTGAATTTGACACTCATTTATTTATAAAATTAGCCATAGGGAAGTACTTACAAAAAATGTTTGTTTTTCATTTCTACATCACATCGTTGAAAAACATGCAGGGTGTTCCATTTGAAAAAATTGAAAAAAGTCAATTTAAGAAGTAAACATTGAAAAATAGTTTTTGGCCACCCTGTACAGTTTTAGGAAATGAAAATGATTCAAAAACATTAATTAAATGTCTCGTAAATGGTATTAACATAAGTTTTTCTTAAAATCCATAATTGTGACTGTGGTGATTTCTTTAATATCCATCTTCAGATTGCATTATTTCGACAAAAAAATTCATTAAATCCAAGTGGTTGGGAGATATTCAATGCTAATATAGGAATGAATAGAGCCTAGGAAGGGGCTTCAAAAAATGTACCGATATACATAGCATTCCATTTAAAAAAGAGCACTTGGTCCTGTAAGTTCGTCTTAGTTCGCCGTGTATGTTCGAAAATAATTTCCAGTTATAGACTTTTTTTATCTAGTTTACTTGCAATTTTTTTTTAAATTTCTAGCTATCCTAGAACTCGAGATATCGAGGCCCGACGCACTATTTACCCACACTGTATACAGTAGTCAACAGTAGGTAAATAGTCAATATCTCCACAACCGTTTTAAACTTTAAGAAATATCTGAGGCAAAAAATATAGCAGGATAAAGAGTGGTATATTTTAAAATCATTTTTAAACTTACAAGATATTTCACATAATGGTGACAAGCTTATACTGAAATTTATTAAATGATAAAACATTCGGCATTTTTTATATATTTATATTTGATGCTTAATTCTCTATCCAAACATGTATCACTTTTGAACTTACACTACACCGTTGCCACGTTATTCCACTTCTTCCGAAAAATAATGCATTTACTGTCAAGAGTGCGATCTAGAAAAGAAACTATAAGTTTAACTATCGTTCCACTTTAAATGTTTGTCAAGACAATGTACTAATTCCAGCTCTCTCAAAATTGAACCAATTTTTACAGGCTGTTCTTCACGGTGATTCTAATTTTGAAATTTTTAAACAGCTATGACTCAATTTTTTTCAAATGGAACACCCTATGTGTTTTGACATTGGACATTCTGTTGTTTAAACAAATACCGTTCGGGATTCGTATTTAATCCGAAACTGTTTCCTACACATCAGAATCTAGTAATGGTTACAATAAATTTCAGCAAAAAAAATGCTATGGTAAGAAAGTTCCATTCAAATTTTAGTTTTACTTCAACGTAGATACATTTAATTGTGTTTTATACATGGCCATTATCACTTTTTATTTCCTAAGTTTATCTTAAAATGGTTATTGTTTTTAGCTTATATACTTATTACATTTTACTTGCTTGCTTATTAAACCACTAGATTATTAAGCGGAAAAATTCGAATTTAAGGTTTCCATTTTAATCGTTATGAGTGAGATTGCACATTATATCAAATAAAATTGGCTACTGTTTCTTTATCATTAAAGTACACGATAAAAGATAATATTCTTTCTTTGAAAGATAAAACCGCCAGTTTTAATTCCTCTAAAATTATGAATTATGAGAAGCTATCCTCGCGATTCACTTTACTGTATATAATATTATATGATATAAGTTCAATGTGGACAAAATTCGATGGAATTTCAGGCTTTCTCTAATTGAAAAAAATATGTTTGAAGCATACAACATTCAGAAGTACAAAACCCTTTATACAAGGTTACTGGTAATTCGACGTATCCCTTCAAACATGTGATACTAGAGGTAGTTTACTACATTATGAACCCATATATGCATTATTCAAAAGTCTTGTGTCTTATAATCATCAGATGAGCTTGAAAATTAGTAGGGATGCTTCTTCTCTCAATGTCGGTCAGCCGGCTCGGGAATCCAGGTTGCAGGGAACCAGGGGGAGGGAAAACCCAAACAGTTAGAAGAAAATGCTGAAGAAAATTGGACCTGCTCTATGATTAATTCTAAGACATTTTTGTTCTTGGGAAATTTTTATATAACTTAATTCTTTTCGAATAAAGTTTACGAATTTTTAACTCGAAAAAAAATCAAGTTCTGTGATAACAAAGTCTTCAAATTAACCATAGAATATGTAAAGAAATTTTCAGAATTTTTTGTCAACTATTTCGATTTTCCCTTTCCCTGCCCCCTAATTTGCAATCCGATTGCCCAGCCGATGAGCGGACGTTGATATGAAGGGGGTAGTTCTCAAGCCTTCATCTGAATATCCACCCATCAGTAGGGCAATCCAGATTGTAGGGGGGGGGGGGGCGTGTAAGGGGAAATCGAAAGAATTGAAGGAAAATTCTTTAAAAAATTTGGCATATTCTGTGATAAATTTTAAGACTTTTCTGTTCCTACGTAATTCTTATATAACTTCATTTTCTTCGAGTGAAATATTCGTAAATTTTACTTTTTTCCAAATTTAGGAACTTCTTTAGTCGAAAAAATCAAGTTATATAAAGAGAACAAAGAAGTCTTAAAATTAATCATAAAACACAACTTTTTTAGAATTTTCTGCCAACTCTTTCGGTTTTTCCTCCCCGTGGCCCCCCTGCAACCAGGATTGTCTGCCTATGGACGACGGTTGAGATGATAATAAGCCTTTATTTCAATGTCCATTCATTTGAAACATGCAAACATTGCAACATCGATCCTCCTCTTCCATCCAACGATCGGGAAAATGTTGATCAAGCCATTCCCAGATATCGCGACGATAGTGTACTGGACAACTATCCATTCTCTGCCGATCCGATAAAGGGAATTCAGTGAATAAATGCCGATTTATTTTATTTAGAAAATCTCCACAATCAGCACCATTTAAAGTATCAGGTAAAATATGCAGGCCGGTAAAATTATTTTCGATAACTCCCATCCTCACATTTACGCTTAACCTCCTTTGGAAATTTACTTGTATTTTAGCTGAGATGAAATCTCTATCAGCTAGGTTTGAGCCCTAGATTGTACTATGTGATTGTCTGTATGTTACCAGTATGACTACCGATATAAGTATAATCCTGTATAGCTGTTGGTTCGAGGTATGTCCAATCTTCAAAAAGCATTGATTCGATTAAATCTATTTCCTTTCCAATTCCTGTCAGTCAACTTCGACCTTAGGCCTATAGTATACAGTGTGTCCTCCGGGTGAGTTCGCTATAGGTGAAATGGACAGAAATGGGGGATTCACCATTGCGTACTTGTCTAATTTTTTATGTACTTTTTTTTCTAGTCACGTAGGCTATGCTAGTTAAGCAAAAACAAATTTCTTGTGAGGAAAAGTACGTTTTCTGTAAAAGATACAGCCAAATATCATTAATAAAAGTTATTTAGACTACAGTCCTGTGCAAAATGTCAAGTACATACGCTTACTTTGATTATTTTGATTTTTTTTAATATAATTGCAATTAACGAAAAAAAAATTGTATGTCGGTTTACTAAATTACCAAATAATTTTTCTTCGAGTAAGTAATGGAGTAAATATTTCAGTACACCGGCATATAATTTTTTTTTCGTAAAATGCAATAGAGCAGTAGCAGCTGACGTCACAACATGGCCGCCAAAGTTGCCTGGGTGGTAACAACCTAGTTTTGCATTTGTGTGCTTTCTAATTAATTCGAGTTTTTAAAGAATTTGTAGTGCTTTTTTAAACGTTTTTTTCGTCTCACATCAATTTTGGGTGTTTTTCGTCTATTATGCATTTCGCGATTTATTGATCTGACTTTAATTTAGTGCTTTAGTTGTGTTTTTCAACCGGCGTGTTATCTTGCGTACCTGTCAAAATTTATTAATTTTCGATATGGTAAGTGAATTTCAGTGAATTTATTATAATTTTATTTATATTCTACATTTTAGGAGTCCCCTCATTACATTTCTAAGCTATTAATGGAGCCTACCTATATGATTTAAAAGAGAGAGATTGAAACTATATCGTTGGATGATTTTTCAAAAATATAAAATAGCATTGAATTAATGAACCATTGTGACCCTTCTTGTAAATAAAATTTATATCTAAACTATAAGAGTATTATTATTCATACTTACCCTTATAATTATGTATAATATGTATAATTTGAAACATTCAATGATGGTAGACGATGCTGTTAAAAGTGTGTTATTTTTTAAATTCTGTTGTGTTTTAGCTCACTTACCTTCACTGGTATTTTATTTGTGTACATTATCAATATTTTGAACCTCTGTAATTATAATTGTAAGAATCAGAACAGATACCAAACTAGGTATATAGCTATATAAAGTATTCGGAGTGTATTATGTTGCATATTTGCTCGCAATTTAGATTAAATGGAAACTGAAATAATGTCACAGTCCTATCTCTTTATTATAGATTTACTATTACTCCTGAATTTCATAATACAAACCTCTGATTGTTGTTATTAATGTGATAAACACCTAAACTCGTTACAAACTTTAGAGCCTAACAAAAGTAAGATATAAATCAATAAAAAGTAGAAGGGAAATATTTTAAATCGTCAAAAAACGTAGATTTTACAATAGGTTTATAAAACCATTAATATATGATTGATATATTGGCATAAATCAATGAGTATTTTGATAACTTTTAACCTAGTGTAATAATACTACCTAACCTATGTCACTGCCTAGCTGTAACTGAGCGTATATTAATTAAACATTTACTAAAATATGTCTTGATAATATATATGTACAAAAAATGTAAAAAATCCAATATAGCCTTTATTTTCACTAATTTGTGGGTTCACAAAGATGTCAACGTTCTTGACACCAAACTTTACACTGGTAAAAACAACACTAATAAAGTATATATAAAATTTTCTCTCACAGTAGATTTAAAAAATATATATTTATAAACATCACTACATCTATCTGATGTTAAGAAATCCTCCACTTTAAATTATATTGAACGAAAATTGACCCCAACTCAAACGTCAAATTTCTGAATTTACCACCCAGGCAACTGACAGCTGGCAATACTGTGACGTCACTGCTAGTGCTCTCTTATATTTTTAAAAAATCAAAATCATCACAGTAGGTGTATATACTTGAAATTTTGCACAGGACTGTAACTTTTTAATCTGAATAATTTTCCTTAATGATATTTTGCTGTATCTTTTACAGAGAAGGTATTTTACCTAAGAAGAAATTCGTTTTTGCTTAATTGTCGTGGACTGCGTGGTTAAAAAAAAGTACAACCGAAATTACTTTTAGACAAGCAGGGGTGTGAACCCAGAAATAGGAAAAAAAATTGAATTTTTTTATCCATCTCACCTATAGCGAACTTGGTCGGTGGACACACTGTATACAAGAATAAAAAATTTCTGATGTGCCTGTCCTGAAAATAAGTAAACCATTCCTACCAACGGATAGAAAATAAACGCTTCGCAGACTTTATAAATTACACACACGGCTGCTTAGATATTCAGATTCAGATATTCAGATATTTTATTGCAAAAACGAAAATGTGAAAAGGTGGGAATGTCACCTATTTTACATATAAATAGTAAACGCTATTCAGAGAAAATTAGATGTTTTGATTTCTTTAGATAAGATTGCAATTCGAACTCTTGTTGTCACTTATCGTCAGAATATAGTTTAAATTTCAGATTGAGAAAGACATACATGTAGATGAGAGATTCTTAGCCGTTTTGCGGCACATACAAACAACTTGTTTATTTTTTACATTGATAGTTGTTACACAGTACATGTAGCGGAGAATTAGACATGTACATTCATATAATGCGAGAGATATGACAAACCAGCAGCATCAAACTCGCCCGATGCGACAGCACAAGGCGACGTCACCGCACAGTGGGTCAATTTCAGGCATTTCTGGCCAGAACTCAAAACAACCGATTTTAACAGATTTCCGAGAAGTGGGTAATAAACAGGCTTCTTGGTAAGGGTGATTGTTTTACTTAGGAGAACAGAAGACCCCGAACCCAATACCTGCTTCATTTGCGTTCTACGGCTCGAGAAAGAAACATGCGTTATGTGTTAAATTTGTGAAGTGAATATTTAGTGTTTTTCGAACAGTGAATTTTTTGTTTCTTTGTCTTCAATTGAATGAATCGGCAATGTCTGATACAGAACCAGGTAAGAGCTTTAGTGTAAGCAGTTAGTTGATTTTGTTTGCCATTTGTTACCTAAGTTATAGCATCGAGTAAGCGGTTTTTGCCGTAAATTTTGATGGAAATTAAACTTTACGTTTCTCTTACGCTTTACTTCCCTAAGCTTCCGCATTGTAGTTTCTTTATGATATTGAATGCAGTGTCCATTACATGGCCTGTGAATTTCAACTGCCTATAGCTGCCGTGTTTTGAGTTAAGGCATTTTCAATACGTTGATACAGGCGAAAGATATTAAATTTTTAAATAATAATTATTATTGACATTGCAGTCACTGATTTCAGTCAATTTGTTCACTAATCACTACTTCAAAGTGAAATTTACTCTCAATACACAGCATCTCTAATGTATACTATCCTATCCTTTTCAAACTCTATATTAGTTTAGTCAGCAGATGAAATTGGCAAACATTATAATACCTCTTCTTTTGCGTTTCCCCATACACAGCGACGAGGCAAAGTAAACGTGTGGGCAGGTATATTCTCATTCCATTTCTCTTCCTTTCTCTCTCCCGCTCTGCCTTGTCCTCTCTCCCTTCTCCTACTCTTCCTTCCCCCATTTTTTTTTGTCTCGTATAAATCACTTTGTCTGAAGAAGTAATCTTTTGGGAAGTACGTACATTTTAATAATAAAATTTTAATTTTCAATACTATACTATAATTTTGATTATTTGATTTACAGAAGTAATCTGATAGATAACAGTAATTTATTTTTTCAAACTTGGGAAATATCCGACAATGGACAGCTCGATTAAGAGAATGACAACCTGGGTCTGTTATTTTTTGTATAGGGAATGAACGCTTTCTAATAAAATTTGGTCTTAATTAGTTTTAGTGCATGTTAAACAAGATTCCGCAATAATAAACTTTTTAAATCGACACAAGTCCTTAAAATAACGGTCACTAAAAATGTGACAAAATTTCACGGTACCCGATTAATTGAACCATATTACCTAAAATCGATATTAAGGTTGGTTTAAAGCACGTTCGAGTTTGTCATTTCTTCATTATTACACCGGCCCCAATATAGGTAATAAAGCTTAATTTAATTATTAATTATTAACTTTCAGTGGCCGTATCTTTAAAGACGGGTCAATTTTTATGTAGTTTTACAGAGCAAAAAATTTACGCCCTTTTGAATTTTTACGCTTTAGACTCGTTGTCAAAGAATCCTCATATCCCCATGCAGAACATTTCGTATGAATTTGCAAAAATCTTGCAATTATGTCAGCCCTATTTGATTCGCCATATTGAATTTTTAACGTTTGACATCAGATTCAGCATCAGCTATTCCTAATGTTTCATTTTAATGAAATTCTTCTGACAATATTATTTTCTGCTATTTACCAATTCTCGAAAAGAACTATCGTTCTGTCTTATCGAAAATCAAAATTTTTTCTGTCACGAGCGAATGTAAATTCGGCGTAGTTGTGTCATTCATTTGTAAATTTTCTTTTTAAACTTTAAGTAATTTCCTCTTCCTCATCCTATTCTATTTTTAACAAATTTACAAGTCCCTAATTTTCTGTTTTTGTATGAAATATCTTCATTCCTCTCACTGCAATATATAATGTTGAAGTCACTAAATTAATTTATTCAGATTTAAATAACGTTTCCACTCTACAACCCCTCTTATATTATTCAAGCTGTAATTCAAATGCATGATCGATTCTAAATTATCGTAAATCAGTTTTAGACAAAGCGTTCCCTTCAGTGTAAAAAGGAAGGCATCAGCTGCATATTTGCCGAAGCCTTTTCCTGTTTCATAATTACAAGTAATCTGAGTTACAGATCAATTCGAATTCAACTATAAACAAGGAAACACGAACATTGGAAACTACCAATGTCTACAAAATAATTATTATGGCTTCGAATTAAATAATTGTTAGTAGAATACGTTATTTTGGGTTTTAACACAGCGCCGTGATAGCTGAAGGACAAGGCGGAGAGGGATTTGACCAGTTTTATACTTAACCTAACCTCCTTTGCCAATGAGCAAATTAAAAGAAGTGTTATAATATTTTTTTTCAAAAAATGGATGTTAAAGCTTAACATACAATGAATGTAACGCACACTGTTATTAAATTTTGGTATGCTGACATGGAAAGAAGAACTAAACCAAAAGACCCACTGCAAGAAATGGTGATTACTACGCGGAGCGGTTGCAAACCGCTTAACTTATAATTTAAAACATTATCAAATGTAGACGTTAAGATAAAATAAAGATTATAATAGGACGAATAATTTAGAACAATAACAAAAAGAAACAAAGAGAGAACAGAAAGGAAAATTAGGTATTGGTTACAGATAGGAGAAGGTAAGGCTAGATGGGTTGCTTAAAGATGGGCAACGCTTGGTATGGCAGGGTGTGCTTTATTCTAAAGGGGCAATTATGCTCTCGGATTTGGGTATTGTTGTTTGTTAGCAGACTATCACCCAGTTCTAATTCATAGAATTTTTGATAAAGTTGGATGTAATTCGCTTGTGGTGTTATGTCGTGACAACGTTCATATGAATCTCCGAGGGAGGCATATCTTGAAAAATGTGAAACAAGGCGCTGGAACTCCAACACTTTAAGTTTCCTTAGAGTCATGACCACTACGCCGCACCACGCCGATCAGTACCGCTATGTTAGAGCCGGTTTCACTACATCATTGTAGACCAATACCATATAATATATACCATATACTCAATGTCTAATATTTAATATGATAAGATAAGAAATTACCTCTCTTTATATAGGTATATTGTGCTAGTATACTAATGAAACTAATCAACGAAATCACTCTGAAAATATAAAAATATATCATTATCTGGAAGATTAGTAAATGATTACCCTCCTAAAAGCCGTATGTACCTTAAGAAAACATAGTTGAATCGATAGTCCTATCTACGGGATACATTTTCATATTAATATTAGTGTTTGAAAGTTATCACATCGTCAGAAATCGATTCGAACCTAAAGGAAACAAGCGAACAACCATTACACTTTTCACTGATTTACTGCACTTTTTATATAACACACCCACACAAAAAAGAATTTTTTCTGGCCTGGGGATCTGACCATGTTTACTATATGTTCTTGGGGTCGCTGAATCCGAGTCTGTGGTCTATGTAACTCCATCACATCAGGATTTTGCCATAACCTCAAAAAACCCATAATTTAAGCGATTCCGACATCTCTTCACATAAACCACTGTAACTTTTTCTAAACAAAAATTAT
Organism: Stenurella melanura; assembly: GCA_963583905.1. Taxonomy (NCBI): domain Eukaryota; kingdom Metazoa; phylum Arthropoda; class Insecta; order Coleoptera; family Cerambycidae; genus Stenurella; species Stenurella melanura. Next base: position 206,186,664 of record OY757309.1, read on the forward strand.
CCCCCTATTTTTTATACTATATCGATTGCAAATTAAATTTCCAATCTGATGATATGGGCCACGATATTTTCCCGGAGCTTTTTAAGTGAGATATCGGCCGCCAAATTGAGAGGTCTGAGGATTTCGCTTCTGGAGCGATACGGCCCATTTCTGCCAAGCGAAAGCTGGCAAAAATCTGGAAAAATTCAGATGTACGTAGAAAGACATAAGAAATCGCTTGGCGCCAATTAAAAGCTGCCCGCCTTGGTTTTCGAGATATGGCCGCTCGAAGTCATCGGACGTTGAAAATTGAATTATTTTCCCGCTTCCCGTAGCTATATCTCGAAAACGAAACGAGATGTAAAGCTGCACTTTGCACCATTCGTTTTATCTCGCCTTCCTACATGACTCTGAATTTTTTCAGATTTTTGCTGGCACTTTCATTTTTTTGCAAGTTAAAGCATCTTAAAAAATCAGAAGAGGTATGTAGGGGAGAGGAATCGAATACAGTGGACCGCAGTTTTATATTTCGTTTCGTTTTCGAGATATAGCCTCAGGAAGCGATAAGAAAGTTTGATTTTCACGTTCCGGTGACATCGAGCAGCCATATCTCGAAAACCAAGGCACGCTTCGACCTCAGGTTTATACCAAACGATTTCTTACATCTTTCCAGGTACCCTTACATTTTTTCAGATTGCTGTTAACTTCTGTTTGACAGAAATGGCCCTCGAAGCTGGGCCGTATCGCTCGAGAAGCAAAATCCTCGGACCTCTCATTTTGGCAGCCGATATCTCACTTACAAAGCACCGGTGGAATACCGTGCCCCACTTCATTGAATTGGAAATTTAATTTGCAATCGACCTAGTACAAAAAAGAGGGGATCATTTTTGTTTGGAAAAAGTTACCGCGATATATGTGAAGAGATGTCGAAATCGCTTAATTTATGGATTTTTTGAGGCTATGGCAAAATCCTGATGTGATGGAGTTAAACAGACCTCGCATTCGGAACATATAGTAAGCATAGTCAGATCCCCAGGCCAGAATTAATTTTTATTGTGTGGCTGTGTAATTGTTGCACATTCTATTATTTTCGAAGCTTTTTTAGTAAATAATACAAGTTTTAGATATTTTTTGTTTAACTACAAAACATTTAAAAAAATTCCTTTTCCAAATTTAAATAATTAATAACTTTTTATTTATTCATCAATTTTGTTCAAATACATTCTTGCCCTCGCTAACACTAACCTACTGTCCCAATTTCAATTCAAACGGAGTTTTCATTCTTAAATTATCATGCTTACAATAAACGTGACGGACGGACAGTCAGACAGACAGACGGTACAAGTGATGTAATATCACTTCCGGTAATACGGTAATCGGTTTTAGAAATGTGCCCATCAAATGCAATATACTCCTCATTTTGTATTGCGAAGGGTATAATAACCTTAATATTGCAATTCTTCTTCGACTTCACGGCAATATCTACACAGACTGGACTATAGATTTACGCGATTTTGCGGTTCAAATAGCAATTGAAATTTTTTTTAAATAGTGAACATGTCATTTTCAAAAATACATGGGCGATGTATAGTTTATTCTAAAGCTATTATGGAAAGGGCTATTTTACAGTATAAGTGGAATCAAGAGCTGCAATCACAAGACACTTACAAGGACTTTGCGCGTATTTACGCGTTACTCTTTCCACAACTCACTTCAGTGACAAAAAATTGTCGTTGAACTTCTACTGATATTTTCGAAATATTCTGTTCACTTTATTTAAAACATATTGTTATGAATTACACCCCCTTGGAACTGGAGATGATACGCCTATGCCTACTAAATGTGACTGGAAGCCAGCAGAAAGAAATGGACTTTTCTGGAATGTGGTTGGAGAAGATCCTTGATTGCTTCTAGATGGATCTAGAGAGTTAAATTCGGAGTATATAAGGCGCGATTACCAGCGCGGAAGAAGAAGTTTATTTTAGAAGTGACACGTTCGGTAAAAAGTGAGGTTAAATAAAGTCTAAAGGTTATTTTGAATGTTTGAAGTATTGTATAGTCAGTAAATTATTAAATAAAGTGTTAGTGGTGTTTATCTCTTGTTGAAATTATTTAGAACCCACGGATTCATACAGGGTGTTTCCTAAAAGGTGAATAAACGCAACAATATTAAATGAGACAGAGAGCGTCTTATCACTGTACAAAATTCGATCATAATATTTTGTTTAATAAACTTTATAATTTCGATTTTTTTTATTTGATATCTCTGATCCGATCAGCTCTTTCTAATAGATAACAACACGTTGCATTCATTGTTTTCAAGTGGGTTGAGTACATTGCCTCCCCAGTAGTTCCACCGAAGTTTATCCTTGATCCGTTATTTCTTATTACATATTTTAATTATACTGCAGATGATTTAGATAGACAGATTAACGCTGTGGACCTAAAATATTTTTGCTGGATTGATAGCATAGAGGATTGTATTCACTTACTAGAGAACATGGACAAAATTAATAATTGAGTACAGACTTTCACGTGCTTAAGTACAAACTTTCAAATTCATGAAAGGACCCCGCACCAAATACATGGGAAAATGGATTTCGGTGAAATTCTTTCTAACTGGGGGGAATCAATCCGTTATTTGATGCTGAAAAAAGTTCCCAATACAACTTGGGTCTGAAAATCCCGATGTCAAAAGTTACAGCTTATGAAAGTCGGCTATTTTCTGCCAATTAACAAGCAAAGTGCAATATGCATGAATCCCTGGAGATATGTTTGATATGTATGTATGTATATATATATGTATATATAATAGGAAGGAGTGGAATATCAACCCTTAAACGGCCCCTTTTAGGGCCACACGATGTGCGAAATCCGACCGCGCAACCTCCTCGTGGTGCACATTGGGTAATGCTAATGCCGGCGGTACCAAGGTGTTTTCGATGTATATATCGCTGGGTTGTAAGAAGAGAGAATGGACTTATTTTTATGGGATAGAAACGTTTTTGTATTTTGATATTATTGATTTTTTTCAGGAGTGCAGGTATACATTGCACTTTGCTTGTTAATTGGCAGAAAATAGCCGATTTTCATAAGCTGTAACTTTTGACACCGGGATTTTCAGACCCAAGTTGTATTGGGAACTTTTTTCAGCATCAAATAACGGATTGATTCCCCCCAGTTAGAAAGAATTTCACCGAAATCCATTTTCCCATGTATTTGGTGCCGGGTCCTTTGTGCATTTTAGACCAGAGACCGATCACAGCAATAACCCTTTTAATATTCTAGGTCGTAGACGTGAATGTATGTCTCAAGTTTTTTGTTATTAATGATATTGCCGGATAGAAGTCTGTCTCTAAATTAAATTTTCACATTAAAAGAACAAGTTGTCGTCATAGTAACGTATTTCACTTTCCTAGACCACGCACGGATACTTTAAAACGATCTTCTCTCCTTTTCATATAATTTCCGAAAATCTCAACTCCATCTAAACTAATATTGACATATTTCATTGCAGCTTTGGTGCTCTGAAAACTTATTAGGAAAACGACTAATTCTCCATTTTCACTTCCCGTTAGGTTTATAAGATATTTATAAAATATATTCCTTGTTTTATATTGTTTTACAAATTTAATTTTTTGTTCTTGCGTTGGTAGATTTTTCATTTACGCATATTGTTAATTCCTATACGAACTTATATATAATCTACCTTCATGAAATTAGTTCTGCGAGCATTTACCAAGTCTTCCATAGTCTTACTGCCTCATAATTATGCCTAATACGTGTTGCGTGATGTATGAAATAAATAGATAAAATAGATAAAGTGACTGTCCCCACCAATTTAGTACTTCGGAAAATAATTAAAATTACTCCAGATTATACAGTGTATAACTTAATTGGATATAAACTATAAATAAAAAGGCACTTTTCTAGATTAATATAGGAATTCGATAAAGGGCATGAACTCATGTAGCACAGCGAAACTTGGGATTAAAACTTCCTTAATACTCTTTAACCCAACTTGAAGTACGGTCCAACTTCTAAGTAATTCTCTCATCGTTTACAGATTGGTATTCCATCATTGAAAGGGTTGGTGTTAGGCCTAGGATTATTTATAGAATTATGTTGTATCCTTTCGTGGAGTTACATCATAATATTATTTTTATTCCCGATTATTTCACTCATTGCTCAAATCATTGCTCCACCAAATGTCATTATCAGTATTAAATGAGACTAGATTCACTTTTAACAGCACTCGCATGCAGCACTATCACTATAGTACCTCTCTATAGTCTGTTTTTAAACCAGGAGGAGCGTTTTAAATTTAACGCGCTAAATTATACATCTGTGATTGGATACGCCCTCGCCAGTTTTACACAGGGCAATGTTCCTAAATTTTGACATATTGCAAACATTTTAATTTCATGTCTTAAATTATTTGGTTATAATTTCTATTTTATCGTTTGCACATTATATATCAGTTTTTAGTCCCTCTTATATAAATCTGAAGGTAAAAGTAGCAAATTGCTTGGTGCCTTTATATTACGTAATTGGTATGAATGCTGTATAGAATATGTAGAGGTCAAATAGAGGTCGATGCATTATATAATGTAATAAAATACATACAAAAACACTGTAGTCGTGTATTGTTGGTTGCCCAAAACGCCAAAAAGGTTTTAGTGTATTTTCTGGTTACTTTTATGGTGTGAATAGAACTTCCATGTTTACTCCTCCTGGTTTAAAAACAGACTATAGATACAATCATCACTGTTATTCACATTGTACACATTGACATATGTCATGATTTATTTCGTGATATACTTTCCGTAAATAACACTTATACCAAGAAAGTCTCTGAGAAAAAAATTTAATATTAAAAGCATATTTTATGTACTTAATTCACTTATTCGTAAAATATTTTCTTTAAATACCAAACGTGTTTTTAAATTTTGTCTATGATTTTTTTCTCAAGCTAAGTTGTCAAAGAGTAGACGTCCTAAGAAATAATTCAACTATATCGGAAATTTGTAAATGTATTTTTCCATATTTGACACCATTTATTATAATTTTTTTCTGCCGGACGACCAATCTGTATATTTTTTAAACAAATTTATCAGGGTTCCTTTATAGCTATAGTTGTAATTACATTCCTATTATTATTCTCCTATGTCGTTTCTTAATTAATAATTTTCTGGAGTGACCACCCTGTATAAATAAAGAGGGAAGTTCTCTGTAAATATCTTGACCGATCTTTTTCGTTACAAAATGTATTTTTACGAAATATTACACCGTTTTTCCCTGCCTTGCTATTTTAATTGCTTTCTATCTCTAACTGGTTTCTGCAAATCCAAATACTTTGTTTATATCAAATACACTCGAAAATGCAGAGAAACTGCTCATACTAAATATTTCCAATTAAAATTATTTCAGGACTAGCCTATCTGTAAACGTAAACTTTCAAACATTTATTTTTACCAATTGGCTCGACTATTTGTGTTATAAATTGTCTATACTCAACAGAGTTCATACACTCCTTGAAATAATAATACACATAATACAAGTGTACAAAGAAAATGGGACAGAAGAAACTACTCCATTTTTTTATCACTGAAATCATTAACTAATGAACAAATCAGAACAGAAAACCGAGGAAATACAATCCTGTCTAGACTACGAGGTTCGAAGCATGTAAGAATTAAATGTATTAGAGTGTTTCAACCTCGCTTCACCATAATAAAGGTTTTAACTCCGGGGTTTCATATAGAAATGACCAACTGCTAAAAGCCAAAGCATAATACGATTAATGTTTGCCTCAGTTTAGCCACAGCAGTCTGTTGTTTAACACGACTTTAACGTTTATTAACAGGGAATTTTAAGCAACAGAGCAATAACAGATCGACGTTGAATATTTTCTATGTAAATAACCTCGTGTTAAATTTCCGGGAATAGTTACTTTGTAGAAATGAACAAGCTAACCATTATACTCTTCGCCGGATTACTGCACTTTTTATATAATTGTTGCACATCCTCTCCGCATTTTTATCGTAAATAAAAATATATTTGCGAAGAGTATAATAATGTTAGTTTGTATTAGCGAGTGATGGCGTTGTCTAACTGCGAGATGAATGAAAGCCGCCAAAGCTTGGTCCATAATCATCGCATTTGTAACAAATTTATTGCTGTTAAGTTGATAAACATTAGGGACTATTGCCTAATTAGCCGATTTTGCAATGTAACTTTTTTATTTATATATCGATTTTGTTAAAAAATAATGGGGTTCTTCATCTAGCTAACACTAACTTACTGTCCAAATTTGAATACAATCGGACTTCTCGTTCTTAAAAACGTGACGAACGGACGGACAGATAGACAGACAGACATACAGACATACTGACAGGCAGACAGACCGACGAACAGACGGGAGGGCGGGCGGTCGGACATTTTGAAAATTGTTCAGAATTCGATCACCAACACAGTGATATGAATTTGTTTTCTCTACGAGCAATATTACCGGTTTTAAACATGTACTGATCGAATGCAGTATACTCTTCGTTTTGTATTTGCGAAGAGTATAATAATAGGTATGTAAGTAGAAAATTATTACCGATGATCATAATTTAAAAAATATTTAATATAATGATTTTACATTTGTTCTTAGGGTTTCATACTCAAGAGTGAAAAATTGAATCCATGTTGGATGACTCTTTTGTCCGCTCGTCCATCTGTCCGCCTGTCGACCTGTCCATCTGTCTGTCACGGCGCGCGGCGGTTATTCTCCTAAACTCTTACTAGAAATATGTTTGACAGGCATAGGCCACTCCGCAGATAGTTTGGAACGTAGAGTTCCAAAACTCCTTTTAAGGACCTTTTGTGACTCAAAATATAGACAAAAAATTACCTAGGCAATCTTGGTGGTGTCATTTCAAAAGATTTAAATGAAAGCAAGTAGTCTATATATATTATAATAATAGAAGCAATCCTTGCTTGGTGCGCAATATTTCTACATACATTGCAAAAATATCGAAACAAAATCTTCACATTTCATTATAATCATACAAATACACACAAATACAACACTTACACAATCAACATTGACCACGAATACTCTACATGGTAAATATTTCTCAAACGTTTTTTGCAACTAGAATATAATACACACAAAACAATAAAGCATAAACTGGCAGCCTATCAGACATTTTTTTACAAATCCTGTTGCCAAATGGCATCCTGTGCTTTCGACTACCACCACCCAAATCCCTCTAAACTCCGGAGCTTGGCAACAGCCGTTCCCTCTCACTACAGACGAAGTACGCTACCGGGAGCCAACATGCCAGCGAAGAGAGAAGACCAAGACAGAAGAGCACCAGAAAAAACGACCCAGCTGGCAGGGTCCAACAGCCAGAATCAGGGGAGATCTGCTAATATCGCCTACACCGTCCGCATTTGAGGGTGGTGTAGGCGAAAAAGCAGGCCAACCCCTTATGAGGCCGGTCTAGGTCTACAGCGATGATTGGGGTAGAGAACTCAAGCTGGACCCCTAATCATCCGAGACCGTCATCTTTAGTCAAGAATATTGGCGCGATAACTTAAATATGTTCCTATTGTTGTGTGCTCAATGAATGACATGAGTACCGCTTTGCTCTAAAACTGTTAAAAACGAACTTTGCATAAAACATGCCAGTTTACATGATTTTGGCGATCATCCCACATGATTCTACTAAGCTACGTTACATGCGTGACAAATCTGGAACCAAATACAAGTGGAACAATAGTTATCGTATCTGCAGAAAAAATTGGTACATTTTGGTTATTAAACATGTTATAATACTTATTTAATTAATCAAATCAAATAGGCGTAATACCTTATAGTACAGGAGTTCAACTACCTGACAGAAATGTGAAAGATAGAGACATGATCAATCCTTTGCCTTAGAGCATAGCAGACAAAAAAAGTGATATGAGAAATTTTCTTAGTGGTGGAAACGTCATCAAAATAACTCAAAATGTCTTTTACAGTTGTTACAAGCATTTGCATCGAGAGATTTTTTTATCGATTACTTGCCACTTAGTGAAAACAAAAATACAGTTGGCATACATGGCATACATAATCGTAGATAAAGTATAGTATTCACCTTGAGGTATGGTATGGTGTTTACGAACTCAATTGGAACAGCAAAGAACTAGAGGATCTTACGGGGTATTGTCAATATATCGTTTCACATTGAATGAAAGAGCACATCATTTTGCAGATTTATATTCACCACTCCTCGTCTACAGTCCACGTAGACTTGATCTCCCTGTCACATAGAAATATAGGTGGGATTAGATGCTTAGCGAATTTGTCAACACCAACCTTGTTCAGAGTTTTTGCATGTCATAATATATAAAACAAATAATACGTATGAACTATTTGTATCGTATGATCTGTACGAGGCAGTGCAGTGCAGTCAGGCAGCGTTATAAACTACTTAATTTTAGTGAATATTTGAACAAGTTATTACTTTTATTACAGTGTTTGAGTGATTTTTTGCAATTAATTGTTTAAAATGGCATTTTGGAGGCCTTTCGATAGTAGTGACAACGAAACGGACGATATTGATACAGAGCCTATACGAGCGGAATTTTAAAATAAAGACTTACAGGTTCGAACTCAAAAGGTAATTTACTCGTGTTTAAAACGCGAAAATATTGATTCTTCATATAATCAAATTGTGAAGAGGATTTGTGAATTAACCAAATTTAGCCGTACTACAATTTATGGGGTTATTAGAGCAGGGGATGTAATTGATCATTCTATTAAACGAAATAGAGTTGGACAAAAACTTAAGAAACCTGATAGCGCGTCCAAAGATGTCATTCGTCGATTTGTGTATGACTTTTACAATGAACAGAAGATGCCCACATTAGAAATGATTAAGAATAAGTTACGCGACTATTCAGATTATAACTATAAATCATTAGATACTTTGCGAAACGCTTTGCTTGATTGCGGTTTTAGGTACAAAAAATTGGGCAATCGAATAGTAGTTATGGAATCAGCATGCACCGTTGATCATCGACACGAGTATACCTGCGTAAAATAAAAGAATACCGATATGCAAATAGAGACATAATTTATCTTGATGAAACATGGTTTACACCCATGATGTAGTTCAATACGGTTGGGAAGATAACACCAAAAAGTGTAATTTAAGTACTCCATGTTCTAGGGGAAAAAGGATTCTAACTATACATGCTGGAAGTAAAAACGGTTTTATTCCAAATGCGTTGTTGTTATCTCCTAAAAATATTAAGCAATCCTCTGCCGACTACCACGAGAATATAACAGCCGAATTATTTGAGAAGTGGGCAAAGGAACAGCTGTTACCAAATATCCCACCAAATTCTGTAATTGTTATGGACAATGCGTCATACCATTCGCAGCAAAACAAAAAAATTCCGAACACCAACACAAGAAAGGGCGATATCATTGAATTTATGAAAGGTAAAGGCTAGGAAATGCAAGAAAGAACACACAAAATACTTTATTAGAACTGATTAGAAAGGAAAGTTTTAAAAAGGAACATGCCATTGAAAAAATTTTTGAAGCACGCGATCATACTATTTTACATCTGCCTCCATATTATTGCGTTTTCAACCCCATTGAAATGGTGTGGGCTGATGTAAAAACAAGACACATCAATATAATCAATCCCCACAATTAAGTGAGTCTGTCTTAAAGAATATCAAGATAATAGTAGACGAAATAGGCAAAGCGATATACGGAGGAAGTGTGTATCTCATGTGATAAAAAAGAAAATGACTATCCTATATTACTACCTATTAAGCCAATTAATTATTATTAATGTAAATCTGATTCAAGTTCTGAAATATTGTTTATTTAAAGTTCATAGACAAAGCTTTTTTGAAATTTGTTTATTTAACGTCTACCTATTTCCGCTACTGAGACGAATTACCGATGCCAGGAAACGAGTTCCCACTTTAAAATTTTGCCGAGTCTTTCCTTTATAGGATAGCAGAAATTTTCTGCTTGCCTAACATCATGATACTGCAAAGTTCATAGTATCATGGCCTAACATTTAATAAACAAGACAGTCGCTACTTTACGCCCCTTCGAATGGATTATATACCATCTACGTAACTCCCGCCGAAGGTTACATAACTTTGCCGCTAGAAGATAGAACGAGAGGTAGGTCACTAGACAATAAACGTAGCCTTAATATATCATTTATGTGACTTATCAAATATGATAAACATATTTTTTCATTAACCACTTCTATTGAATAAAGGTATTATAGAAATCCCTTTCTTTAACAATTAAAGAATAATTATTTAGTATTCAAAGCATTTTTACATTTCTACCGCCGCCGCCTATGTCCCATAAAGGAGATGCCGACTTTACTCCGAGTTTTCGTTTTTATGCTGTCCCAATTGAAATCATGTATACTATAACACACTTGATGATTTGCCAACTTCATCTGCGTGAGTTATTGACTACATCATCGCTCGTTAAATAATATACTCTTATTTACAAATTTGCTAAAGTATATAAATGTAATATAGTATTATCAAGAGCAATGCATATGCAATATAAAATGCAATACAATACAAATAAACTTATATCCACAAAGCCTAGGCTGTTCGTGGCGCGTGGGTCAGGTAATTGCACTTTGGCTCCTATACTATTAGTAAGGTACTAGTTATTTGTGGATTGCGTAGTATTCTTTTTAATTTAAGACTTTTCTTGTATTACAAAATGATTAAATGAAAATAAACTTGCAGTGGATAATAGATTTGTTTGTTTTTATAACAATTTAATACCGCTCCGTTGTACAATAAACCAACTGCTACTATAATACTTTTACTATAAAGCACATTTGTCTCAATTTACCATTAAACGTTAGAAACCTAAAAACTTATTTTAAATCTTGCTTAACTATATTTTATTATTATTATCAATTGTATTGCAAGTATACCGGGTGTTAGAAAAGTATGGGAACGGTGAAAAATCTCGAACAGTTTGAATCAAATCGAAAAATAAAAAAATACGTGTCAAAAAGTTTTCAAAAAACTATCTACTCGTACCAAAAATGACCTCCCCACCCACCAACCAGGGGGTGGGGCGAGGGGCAACTTTAAAATTTCAAATGGAAACCCCAATTTTTTATTGCGGAATTATTCAGGACATTTTTTCGATTCTTGCACGGTGTCGCTGTAATCGCAAAAAATGAAAAGAATGCATGACTGTTTCAAGAGTAGTGTCTTGTGCCCATAAAAAAAGTCCAATTCAAAAACTGAAAAACACGTATTTGTTATTTTTACGAAATCTATCCAAAGACATTGGATTCGACTCTCCCACCCCCAACCCGGTGGGTGGGGCGGGGGACAACTTTGAAATTTGTAATGAAAATCCCTATTTTTTTATAGCGGATTCGGATTCTACGACCAAAAATACGTGAATTTTGTAACGGGATTTTTTTTCGATTCTCGCAAGGTGTCGCTGCAATCGCAAAAAATTTTACAACTCGTAGAAATTTCACAAAACAAATACTGTTATTAACAACACTTAAAAAAAACATTCATAAAAATCAAGATATCACAGATATCGTTTTTCAAAGTGAATGTTTTTTTGTCAACACGAGTAGCTGTATTTACAAACTTATGGAGACTTCAGGTTTATTTCAATTTTTTGCGATTGCAGCGACACCTTGCAAGAATCGAAAAAAATGTCCGATATGAAATTCACGTATTTTTGGCTGTAGAATCCGAATCCGCTATAAAAAATAGGGATTTTCATTACAAATTTCAAAGTTGTCCCCCGCCCCACCCACTGGGTTGGGGGTGGGAGAGTCGAATCCAATGTCACTGGATAGATTTCGTAAAAATAACAAATACGTGTTTTTCAGTTTTTGAATTGGACTTTTTTTATGGGCACAAGACGCTACTCTTGAAACAGTCATGCATTCTTTTCATTTTTTGCGATTACTGTGACACCGTGCAAGAATCGAAAAAAATGTCCTGAATAAAACTTACGTATTTTTTGCCGTAGAATCCGATTCCGTAATAAAAAATAGGGGTTTCCATTTGAAATTTTAAAGTTGCCCCTCGCCCGACCCACTGGGGGTGGGTGGGGAGGTCATTTTTGGTATCAGTAGATAGTTTTTTGAAAACTTTTTGACGCGTATTTTTTTATTTTTCGATTTGATGCAAACTGTTCGAGATTCTTCACCGTTCCCATACTTTTCTAACACCCGGTATAATGACTTATATAGCTAATATTATATGTATATTTTGATACGAATTTTCATATAGTTATACAATGTGTAAAAGTGTGGAATATTAACTATAGCATTTGAAGCTCTTGAGAACATGATGACTATGACACATTAATAAAAGTTGTTTGAAGTAATTCAAAACACAAGCCTTCGGCTCGTACTATAAACCACACGAGTAAAAAAAACACATTTTAGTCCCGAGTTATATACAAATTTTTTTGTGTAATCATTCGAAATTAGAAAACAATATAATTTTGAAAAGATACGACAAATTGACAAGGTGACCTTGTCGTAATAGCTGAATCGTATATCTGTTTCTATAGAAACCAATAATTTAAATGTCACATTTGGCACATTCTACTTTACGAGAATTATTATATACAAGTTAAGTTACAACATATCTGAATATTATTTCATGGGTAGATAGCCAGCTGTATAGATTTCCTGTAAATAAGATACACGAAAAAGTTTGTATCAGTAAGTACTACCACAGACCTACAGGGAGCCACTTTTCGTATAAGAAAATTTTGCCCGCGTCATGGTATTTTACCGGAAGTAACGTCAAAATGGGAGAATGCGGCAAATAAGAAGAGGCAGCCTATTTTTTTTAATAACTAGAGGGCGTGTACTTTAACTTTAAAAGAATAATTCATGTATTCGATGGCTTAAGAGAACAGAAAAAAAATACTTTAATCGAGGGTGTCTCAGGGTCGGGGACAAATTAAGCCTAGCAGCCCTCTACAAGCTCATTGTATACCTCAGAACCTACATTTTGACGTAAGTTTTATTCATGTATTCGATGACACAAAAAATCGCAACCGGAAGTGACGTCAGAATTTCATGACGCAGGCAAAATTTGTAAAAATTAAAAGTGGCTCCCTGTATGTCTGTGGTAGTATCTACTTACTCACATACAGATTTTCATGTACCTTATTTATAGGAAATCGATATAGCCGGCTCTCCACCTATCAAGAACAATCTAAAATTATAGAGTTAGCCATTTTGCACCAAAAACAGAAAAAAGATAATTTAAATAATTTCGTCCTCCTAGAAATATAACATTGTCCGCTGCACTCCTTCAAAAACCATCCCTATATACAAAATGAGTGACAGTGAGGAAGATTTTATTCCTGGTATTCCTCCGGAAATCAGGGAGCAAGCAATTGCTGCAACTTTAGATTTATTACCAGCGAAGTCTAGAATATTGTACGAAAGAGAATACGATTTATGCACTGGTGTACGCAGAAACATATCTGAGTTTGTTCTTTTGACCTAGCTATCTGAAAAAGCAAAAATTTCAAATGTTCAAGTCTCTGGTCCAAGTTTTCGATGCTTAAAGAATAATGTAGATGTATCCAATTATCAAAAAGTTAAAGCTTCTTTGAAAAGACAATCCACTGGGTATAGGGCTAAGAAATCTAAAATGCTTGACAAAGCACATGTCGATAGCACATGTCGAACGTTTTTTACTAGAGGCACCAGATGAAATGTTTTTAATGTTGAAAGTTGTATTAATAATAGGCTTGGTGGGCGCTTGTCTCGAGAGGAACTCTACAATATGACCATTGATGACTTGTGAGAAAAGACTGGATGCTGGTTGTTAAAGTACCTGATTCGAAGACCCACATTGAAAGGTCTTTTACGGTAGTTGGTGAGATAGGTAATGGAATAAATCCACTAAATGTTTACGATAAATATACAGCTATTCGCCCTACTCATGTGAATCACAAAGGGGTTTCTTCACTATCGAGGAGAAAAATGTACGGTCCAACGAGTTAACATTTTTACACATTTTCAAAAATACCAATTAATATAGCTAAATACCTTAAGTTATCTAATCCCGAGCAATATACGGGTCACAACTTAAGCAGAACTTCGGCATTACTATTAGCTGGTTCTGGAGCTGATATTCTTACCTTAAAACGTCATGGGGGATGGAAATCCTCAATAGTTGCTGAAGGATATATAGAAGATAGCATCCAGAAGAAAATGGAAATTTCAAAAAAGATATTTTCAAACAATACTACAGAAATGACTATGTCTGCCGATGTAGTCGTTGGTGAAAATCAAACCAACCACCATATTAATATAAATGAATCAAATATTCCTCGCACATCTGAACGTATAATTCTAAGATAAATATAAATAATGTTAGTAACAGTACTATTCATATAAATTATCGTTATATTATGAACAAAATTGTTCATGAAATTTGTTAGTAATTATTAAATGTTTAATATAAGAATTTTAATTTGTTGTTTGTTGCCTATTATTTCTTATTTCACACTCTTTTCCTTATTTTTCACTTCTCAATAATAACATTCTTTTGATTCATTGAAACTGTCAAATAAAGATCATTTTAGGATATGACGTTAAAATTATGTTCAGTATTAACATTTCCACTGAAGAGTAGGTTCTACAACATTCATTTAAGAAGGTAGTAAATTATTTGACAATTATTACCCAACAACCTTTGTAAAGCTAAATTTTTTGCACTAATTATGTTTCCTTTGAAATAAGTCCTAATTCTCGTAACTCTGAATGAGCTCCTCGAGTACAATCCACTAGAATATTTATATTCTCACTGTAAAAAATACTGTGCCTTTACAATGATGTAAATGAGTCTTGCTTCATTAATATGCGAGGATAAGAGGAATAGAAGCATTTGTCGCGTTTTTTAAGTTTTTCTCGCGTCAGGAGGTAATTATTAATATAACGAGCGTTACATAAAATACACCGTGAAGTTGCCTATGTAACCTTTTTGTGCTTTCTTATTCATTAGCTATATGCACAGTGAGGGAAAATATAGCTAAAAAATATGTACAGTCGTCTCCGTCCAAAATGATAATAACAAACCAATCAAAATTCAATAATTAATTACAAAATTTTATCAGTTTTCTAACTTTCATTGCATAACCCATTAAGTGCGTAGTTAATTCATTCATGATGGGCACTCCAGATTGTAGTAGCGCTCATACAAATCATGTTTAAATAATTTATTGTGCAAGTAATCGATTTTAATTAAGTAACGTCTTTTGAAAAGAGAAGATTCGTTGATACGTTTGAAATTTGGGTTTGAAGACGTTTGCTGCGGGTTCTCTAGACAGCTCATCGCACCAACATCTCGATTCTCCCAGAAATATGACCAACACATCGGCTTTATAGTACGGTATAGTATATTTTCGAATCTTGGCCACTTAACCGGAGAGAGAACAACATAGAACGATTGATTATCCGGGAGGACCACCAAAGTGTTAATGGGAAGAGCTTTGGTGAGGCCGTGCGCCTAACAAGCAGCCATGATAGATGGCTTGAGGCTATCGGATGTGCTATGCAGCAAAGAGAAGCAAAGTGGAACATTGCGTAAATTACAAGACGTCTGCCAAGACGTTTTGAACAAGACGAAGATTATATTCTTTATTTAACAAAAGATAACAAAGTTCAAAAAAATGTTTTTACTATAAAAGTGCATCTACTTAAAATCTGGTTGAAAAAAGAAAAGAAACAAATAACACATCTTTTTTGAGTAACGCACTACACGATTTGAATTGTAAACATTCCTAAAGTTAACGATTGGCTAGTCGATCTATTTACGTCTTTATTGTCAAAATTCCGTAACGTTTCGGGGATGATCGGTGCGGGTTCGTTTACCGTAATGACAAATATCTCTATTAATGTGTACTCCATTAATGGTAACAGGTGTTTTTAGGATTCCAGAGCGATTTAGTGGGGAGGAAGTAATATTATATACAGTTTAGTGACAATATAGTTATTATAAAATGATAAAATTCCGATTGTAGAGAACAGTCTAGAAAAGAGGTAAATCGATCGTTTCACACGTATAAACTTCATAGTTGTAACACGATGGGGTTCTGTTTACAGTTTTAATAAGGTGAAATAGTAATTAAATGTCAATATTCTTTCAATACATAATGGGCTTGTTTCATGATATTCTTTTTATATGGTTTTTATACTTTTTCATATAGTTGTGACGTCACTATACGAAAGTGACGTAAGAAAAATGGCTTTCTGGGACCTTTCAAATTTAACCTGAAAAGTCGAAAAACATGGAATTTTTAAACGCTGGTAACTAAATAAATACGTCGAGTGGAAGTTCGTTCTATGTGTCTACGGAAAGGAGAAGGTCGGCGATGAATTATAATCGTAAATTGCAGGGTCGAAATCGAAAATTCGTTCTGGCAGGAGCGAGAGAAAATTGTAATTTTTTGACATTTCACCAAATTGTACTTCCCTACTGTCAAGTAGTAAGCAAAACAAACAATACTTCGAAAACACTTATAATTATAACCAATAAGGAGCATCAAGTCTATTGAGATCGCCGAGTCTATGCGTACAGTGACGTAGCGCCTGGCCACGCCCCATTTTCGCGAGATGGAAATTTGTAATAGTTTTTAAGATACTAAACGTGCGAATAAGATTTTGATATTTTGCAGATCCATTAATTTATACTTGCACTTTCGATTTGCGAAATAAAAAAAAATGCTGAACAAGCCCATTCCCTTATAAAAGATGTGTACTCTCTACCTACTGTATTTGTTAAATCAGTGGTTATGTACCTACAAATTTATAAAAATTTAACCAACAATTATTACATAATATTGGTACAATATTGTCATTATTTTAACAAATTCCTACATATTTATTTTCTTGAATAAACTTTAATGCATGGAAATTACACAAAAACAAATATGTATTTATAATAAAACACATGATGTGCCCACTATGTCAATTTCATAACTATCTTTTTAGATCCTGGGCAGTAAAACAAATAATTTATGTTTTTGTGCTAATATATAAACAGAACACAATAATTAATAGTAATGATAAAATTACTTTATTAGGAATATAAGTTTACAACGATTATTCCTAATATTTAGGAAAGTTTATTAGCTTACGATGCTAATATAAGAAAACTATGGTGGGCCTGAGACAGGGTGGCGCACTCGCGTGCCTCCTATTTAATATTGATCTAGATAAAGCAGTTAAAAATTTGGACCTGGACATTAGAGGCACAATACTGAACAAATCGACGCAAATGCTGGCATATGCGGACGACATACATATTGTATCCCGAAGTCTGAAGAAAGCCAAGGACGCATTTTTAACATTTGATAAAGATGCGGAGAAGCTGAGGCTAGCGGTAAATGAAGAAAAAACCAAAATAATGGTAGCAACACCTAACAACAGACACCCAGTAGATAGTCGAAAACTACGAACTGGCAAATCTGAATTCGATATAGAACAAGACTTCATTTATCTTGGATCTTCTGTCAGCAATGACAACCTAACATCACAAGAGATCAAGAGAAGAATACTAATTGTCAACAAATGCTATTACGGACTTTCCAAACATCTCAAAAGTCATAGTCTATCATGGAAAATGAAAACACTCATCTAAAAAACCCTGATATACGGATCTGAGACCTGGACAATTAGTAAAGCAGTTGAAAGCGTACGGATGATCTTTGAAAGGAAAATACTGCGGAGAATTTTTGGAGCAATTTGTGATAATGGAACATGGCGCAGAAGATATAACATTGAGCTATATCAAAAATACGCACAAGTAGCTAAAGGCAAAGTAACCATCAAAACCTCACGACTTAGGTGGGCAGGGCATATATTGCGAGCCAATGAACATTCTCCCCAAAAAAATCTTAAATGCACAACCAGTAGGAACACGACCCAGGGGCCGACCAAACCTGAGATGGGGGGATGGAGTGGATGAAGAAGCTAGGAAAATCGGAGCAACCAACTGGCAGCGGATGGCACTAAACAGAGTCGAATGGCGAAAGAAATTTGAGAAAGCCGAGGTCCATATGTGGCTGTAGAGCTAACGATGATGATGACGATGATGATGATGATGATGATGGTGTTCTATTTGAGGAATAGAAAATATTAACATCACCAACAACATCTCGATATGCTCAGATCACTTTGTACCAAATGATTTTATAATAATGCTGAGTGGCATAAAATGTTTCAAAAATTACAATATCACCCAATGGAAATTATAGGGCTAATACTTAGCAAATATTTTAGTATCAGAATTCATTATAAAACCAGAAAATGAAAAGATGTAGGAGAAACCAGAATAAGAAGTATTTTGACAAAACTGTACTTACTGTATAAAAATCAATAATTTTTTGTTTTGGTAAGTATATTTTATGTAAATAAAGATGCCTTACTACAATTCTTTTTCTCTAACTCGCTGTTCATCTGGTGGTTGTGAATATTGGACCGACTTGATAAGTCGGTGAGCTAAAGGGTGTTGTGGGTAGCATATTTGATCACATTGTCTAACAACAACTGATTTCAATTTTCAGCTTCTACAAGGTAATGTTAGCTACTAACGAATGCGTGTCTGTATTATTTGAAATATGTAACTCCCTCCCATGCAGACAATCTTGACGTTGAATTTGAGGCTTGTCTAATTTGTAGTGTTTTTATTAAATAATGTCATTCAATAGTGCGGAAATATAATAAATGGGCTTGTTCAATGATATTGTTTTTATATGGTCATTATACTTTTTTATATAATACTCGATATTCTCATTATGCACTTAAAATTTCGTATTATTAACCTGTTCCGTTCTCGAGATATAAGGAGTTGAAATTAGTAATAGTTGCAAAAACCGAGCGCCCATTTGTGACGTAACTATAGGCAAGTGACGTAAGAGCTTTCTGGGACTTTTCAAATTCAACCTGAAAGGTCGAAGAACATGAAATTTTCAAACGTTGGTAATTAAATAGATACGTCGAGTGGAAGTTCGTTCTATGTCTCTACCGAAAGGAAAAGGTCGGCGATGAATCCTAATCATAAATTGCAAGGTCAGAATCGAAAATTCCTCCCGACAGGAACGAGAGAAAATTGCAATTTTTTGACATTTCACCAAATCGTACTCTTCTACTGTCAAGAAGTAAGCAAAGCAAACAATACTTCGAAAACACTTATAATTAAAACAACTAAGGAGTATCAAGTCCTTTGAAATCGTCGAGTCTATGCGTATAGTGACGTAGCGCCTGACCACCCCTCATTTTTGCGAGGTGGAGATTTGTAATAGTTTTTAAAATACTAAACGTGCGAATAAGATTCTGATTTTTTGCAGATCCATTATTTTATACTTGCAAGTATTTCCGTAGTAAGTTATATTTAGTAACAGCCCAGCGCATTTAGACAGAAAACAATGTAAAATTTTTGAAAAAATGCACGAATCGAGATTTTTGCAAAAATTTGATCTTTGGCACAGTTGTTGCTATAGGACACTTATAATTCCGAGATAATTTTCGTAATTCGTCGACTACAGGTGAGTTTGAATGATTCTCAATATTACGGCAGTTTCTCATTTCCCAGATATTTCAACCCATTCGAGAATCTGGTATATTTGTTAGCATTATAATAATATAATCATTTAATTACAATATTTAATGCACAGTATTAAATTTATGGTTATGTACTAAAATTGATAGTATTAATATAAGATATGACGACAGAAACTTGACAAAATGGGTATCATTGTTATATTAACAAATTGTTCAAACCCAATTTTTGCTGTACAACCAATCATATGAATATTTGGTAGCATAAACTGTTTACTGATTACGGCATTTTTTACGACCAAGAAAATTACTATAATTTTACTGTTTACCAGTATATTAAACTGTGTTTTTTTTCTCTTTCCATTTCTTCTTTTTCTTATTCATATATTGGATTTTGTAACCCATGGTTTAATCTATTCGTCCTCGCCCGCGTAAGGTGGGCATTGCTGCCGATTCCAGGCATCCATGGAGGTTCGTTCCAACACGCAGCTTGGTCGAACACACCCAACGGACGGCCAAGCCGCGTGCCGGAACCAAATCTCGGATGTTTTATATACCGCCGGACCGGCTGCATATGCCGGGTTGGACATTGGACATGCTTGTTGTCAGCAGCGAGAGCCGCATGACGCATGGGGTGAGAATATAGGATTCGAAGTGTAGGTGTTTGTGAGATGCTTCTTTTAAGTTTCCAAGCTTCTATTAAGTTTCCTCTATCATCATCGGTTGGGGTGTGCAGCTGTTTGCGAGGTGTTTCCTTTCAGTTTCCATGCTTATTTTTCATCTATCGTCATCTCCTTATTTTTCTTCTTCTAAGTTTTCTGTTTCTTCTGTTTCTGAATCTGGCAGCTTTAATTTTTTTATTTTTTTTTGTTTTGTTTTTATTTATTAAGCGTTCCACAGGTAAATCTCCATTTACAGTGGAGTTGTTGGAAAGGGCCCTATCTCGCGATAACAATATTTTTTTGCGCGTTATGAGAAAATGGGTAAAAAGGGATAGTTTGCTCACCCTATATGTAGACAATCGGTTTCAATATTCGCCTTCCAAATTAATAATAAAATATTATGTTTTGAATCAATAAATCGAGGTAATAAAAATTAAGATGGTAAAGATCAGATAGAAAGATAGAACAGAATAATATCAATTAAATCAGATAAAATAAAATAAATTAATTTATAGCTTATTTGTCTTTTTGCAGCGTCTTGTGGTTTTAGTTTTATTTCCTTCCCTTTTCTTTGTTGGGTAGAGATGATTTTGTCCATTTCAAAACTTTCCACTGTATACAATTACTTTAGGTACAATACAGCTATATTGCCTTATAAACATATGTGCCTCATTTTGACACTGACTATGCTATTATTTATTGCCCATAAAAGCTATCTTGTTAGGTCGTCTAGGGTGTACATAGGGACACTGCACTTCACTTGAGCTTGTTTGCTTTATCTGATTTAATATTATTAGAAAATCTTGTAATTATTAATTCCATATAAACTCTGTTTTTCTATTGAGGCGCTTCATTTCACACAGAATTTCTTAATCTACCGGTGGCTGAAATTTTTTCGAGTTCAACGGGGTTTTTACGGCTTTTTCGCCGCTTTTAGAGAGCATCTTAAAAACACGTGATTCTATCTTTTAATTTATTGTTCGAAAATATATTTTCAGTCCTGCTCTGTGTATTTTTATTGCTTAACTACCTACCGTCGCGGCGGCCAGAAAGTAGTCGGTACTTTCTGCGCGTTTTTATGAATCCTTTTGTAATAAATAAATTATTGAAGTAGAGATGAGATGAATTTTATCCTATCTACAACTTACCTTTCTCCGTCATCGTTGAAAGCCCAATCTCCCAGAATAAGATCTCTGAAGCGATAGCGAGGAGGTAGAGGTAACGGGGTGACGGGCTCCATGTCTTTCTCTCGTCCCAAGAGTGCCATACTCCCGTCCTCCTCAGAGGGTTCCTCCTCCAGGGTGTTTGTGCCCCCTGGGGCTGTCCTGGTGCTCAAGGAACTAGGTTTTCTAAAATAAACACAAACAGGCATTTTAAATATTGATACTTTTATTTGGGAAATGTTTGTGTATAGCCTAAATGAAAAAATGCTACTTAACAAAAGTATTCTGTGAATATATTTGTGAATTTCATTACTTGTAGTTAAAGTGGCATGTTCTGTGGTTTTAAGGATATATTTGGCAATAAACATTTTTCCATTGTTTGTGGAAAACAGTATCCAAAGATAATATAATTTACTGTAAGACAAAATCCACACTAGAGCAATATGCAACTTGTCACTTGCTTTTGCCACTTGCTTTTATAACTTACAACTAGCAACAGGTAAAAATAGAAATTTCTGCTCCGCTAGGTTCTGTTTTGCTCCCCTTATCATAAGTGTGAAAAGTTCCATATTTTTGTGTCAACCGGGAGCTTCTAGAGGGCTTGGAAAAAACATCCGTTAGGAAATGGTAAATATAGTGTTACGTGTTTTATTTCTGTCCCTAAGCAACTGGAAGAAATTTGGACTTAGGCTCTCGCCTTAGCTTACAGTGGAGACGGGAGCGGGTTCATTATATTAAATGTTTAAATGTTGTAAGGCCATGGATCTTGTAATTCTACCTAAACAAACTAAACTTAATAAACATAATGCAAAATACATAAAATAATTCTCAACGCTCATCGTAAGAATACCGATCATCATTGCTATTATGAAATTTTAATTAAATTCCAAACCGTAAATTTTTATTTTTGAGCAGGCATAGAATTGGAAAGTCTTGTAGGTAATAATGTATGAAATCTAATTCAAGAGACGATTACTAAATGTTAAAGTTTTTTAGGGAACTCCTCTGGATTTGTATTCACTTCCTACTCACTAAAATAATAATAATAATAATAACAATAATAGTTTATTGGTAGAGAAAATAGAAATTACAATTTCTGGAAAACAGATCTAACAGTGTTGTTTATATTTGATAAATCGATTTGGTGTTAATAACCCTTCAACATGATATCATTCATTTGTCTCGGAAAAGTTCGAAGGTAGTAGTGCTGATGAGTGAAAACTGAAAATTTCTCCAAAACGGTTCTAACGATTTTATTCATATTTCACAAATCGGTATGTCTGTCACACCGTATTGTCCTGTAATTTATTTTCGATTTTTAATGCGGTATTTATTAACACGACTCACATCATATTTCTGTGGTTTTGTGTACATGTATTGTACCTATCTATATTTAGGCAAGGACATAGACGAGGTATTATTGAAGAGAGTCTATTATAACTTCTCTAACGAAAATAGTGCTTACTCATCCAATTAATTTTACTTCCACATCCACGTAGTGGATTGGAAGTATAGTAATCATAAAATAAATTTCAATTTTTTTTTTCTTGAAATATGTTTAGAATGTCATGAAACGTCGAGGTTTTAAATTTGAGAGAAAAAAATTATTTCTGTTTGTCTGTCTGTCGGTCTGTCTGTTTGTTTGTCTGTAAATAAGGGGAAAAATATGTATAGCGAGCTGGTAAGAGTTATATTTTTCATCCCCCCACCACCCCCCATTCTATTATTGAATGGGTTGATAAAATAAAATTGAGATATTAACTTGAAACTTCGTACGCGTATGTATTATAACGATATCTAGAACTGGATTATATTTTGAGATGATTCCATTGAAGGGTTGGGTGTTAAATAGGGGTAAATAGGGGAAAATAAGTAAAGCAAGTTGGTAAGAGTACAGTAACTTGAAATTCGATGTATGTACTAGAAGCCAAGGCCTCAGAATTTTTTATAATATTCTTCAACCCCCACCACCACTACTCCATTGTTGAAGGGGTTGATGAAATAAAATTGAGATGTTCACTTGAAATTTCGTACACGTGTGTATTATAACGATATCTAGAACAAGATTATATTTTGAGATGATTCCGTTGAAGGGTTAGGGGTTATTTGGGGTAAATAGGGAAATATAAGTAAAGCAAGTTGGTAAGAGTACACAAACTTGAAATACGGTGTATGTACTAGAAGCCAAGGCCTCCGCTTTTGTTATAATATTGTTCAACCCCCCACCACCCCTACTCCATTATTAAAGAGGTTGATAAAATAAAGTTGAGATATTCATTTGAAATTTGGTACACATATGTATTATAACGACGTCTTGAACTAGATTGTATTTTGAGATGATTCTGTTGAAGGGTTGAGGGTTAAATAGGAGTAAATAGGGTAACATAAGTAAAACAAGTTGGTAAAAGTACAGAAACTTTAAATTCGGTGTATGTACTAGAAGCCAAATTCTCAGATTATTTATAATATTTTTCAACCCCCACCACCCCTACTCCATTATTAAAGGGGTTGATAAAATAAAATTGAGACATTTATTCAGTTGAAATTTGGTATATGTACGTAGTGTTATGAATTACACCCCCTTGGAACTGGAGATGATACGCCTATGCCTACTAATAGTGACTGGAAAGACTCTAGAAAAGAGCCATGAACTATTCTAGAGTGTGGAGGAAGAAGATTCTGGTTCAATCTAGAGGTAATTTCAGAGTATATAAGGCGCGATTACCGGCGCAGAGGAAGAAGTTTTATTAAGAAGGAAGTTTATTTGAGAAGTGACACGTTCGGTAAAAGTGAGGTTAAATAAGAAGTAAATAAAGTTATTTTGAATGTTTGAAGTATTGTATAGTCAGTAAATTATTAAATAAAGTGTTAGTGGTGATAATCTCTTGTTGAAATTATTTAGAACCCACGGATTCATACAGGGTGTTTTCCAAAAAGGTGGAAAATTCGCAACAGTATTATAATAACATCTGGAACTAGAGTATACTTTGAGATAATTCCGTTGAAGGGTTGGAGGTTAAATAGGAGTAAATAGGGCCAAATAAGTAAAGCAAGCTGGTAAGAGTACAGAAACTTCAAATTCGGTGTATACCTATACTAGAAGCCAAAGTCTCAGATTACGGGGACGGTAGCTCAGTGGTTTAGCGCGTCTAGCTTGCATACTGGCATACCTAGCGAAGCAGGTTCAATCCCTGCTCACCGCGAAATAATTTTAATTATAAAATTATCCCCAAGATGTGGTTCGGACTCCACTATAAACTGTAGGGCCTCGTTTCTCTTTACCTTACACAAAATCATTCTGGATTTTCAAGGAGTTACCTCGGTGACTTGAGAAGCGGTTAAGAAAACATTTTAAGAAAACATTTATAATATTTTTCAACCTCGCACCACCCCTACTCCATTATTAAAGGGGTTGATAAAATAAAATTGAGATATTCACTTGAAATCTGGTACACATATGTATTATGACGACATTTAGTAATAGATTATATTTTAAGATGATTCCGTTGAAGGGTTGGGACTTAAATAGGATTAAATAGGGGAACATAAGTAAAGCAAGCTGGTATGAGTACAGAAACTTGAAATTTGGTGTATGTACTAGAAACCAAGGCCTCAGATTTTTTTATAATATTGTTCAATACCCCAATACCCCCACTATATTATTAAACAGGTTGATAAAATAAAATTGAGATATTCGCTTGAAAGTTAGTACACATATGTATTGTAATGACATCTGATTGAGATGATTCCATTGAAGGAGAGGGAGGTGGTAGGTTGTAAATAGCGGAAAATAAGTAGGATAAACTAGAAACTTCATTTTTAACGCACATGGTAGAAACCAACGCCTTAAACTTTTTTATGGCATCTACCCCAAATATTATTAAAATTCTATGACAAATAATTTCCACATACTAGAGTGCAAATTTAGTCAAGATGTTTCCTTTAAAATGACTTGGATGAAAAATCTGTATGTGGAAGTGGTGATTCCTTAGGCAGCGGTTTTCTTTCAATAAACGGCAATTCATTATTTGTGCATTTCATAGATTTGTACTTAAGATGAACCCACACCGTATGTGGTTATTTCAAAATCTAAGCTCATTGTACAAATAATAACCGATGCCTAAGGTATCACTACTTCCGCATTCAGATTTCCCATCCAAGTCTCCTTAAACGAAAGCATCTTGATATTGTATTTGCACTCTAGTATGTGACAATAATTGCTTATAATATTAATATGATATTTGAAGTCACCTGACCTAAAAACCTATAAATCGAGGTACCACTTCAATGTTCTTTCGGTGCAAAATGTCATAAAATAATTTGAGACCTTTGCTTCTAGTATATACATCAAATTCCAAGTTTCTGGACTTCTACTAGCTTGCTTTTCTTATTAACCCATATTTTCCCGTATTTTCCTCTATTTCACCTCCAGCCCTTCAGCGAAATCATCTCAACATTTAATTTTATTCCACATATCAATATAATGCATCCGTATACTAAACAAGTGAAAACCTCAATTTTATTTAATTAGCCCCTTTAATGATGGAATGGGGATGGTGTTTGGGGTGGCAAATATAAAAAATTGAGGCCTTTGTCTCTAACCAAATCCCAAGTTTGCTTTATTTAGTTCCACCTATTTTACCCTATTTGCCCCTATTTACTTCTCAACCCTTCATCGGAGTAAGTCCAAAATATAATCTAATTCCAGATTTTGTTATAATATTTAATATGTGTACCAAACAACTCTATATCTTAAACCGTTCCAGAGAAAACGTGCACATAAAAAAGCTACAGAGAGTCCTGACAAACAGAAATTTGTTTTTCGCTGAAATCCACTACGTGGATGTGGAAGTAAGATACATCTGCCACGACCATTTGAAAAAAAGTTGTAATTGTACTAATGGAATACCAGTGAAGATATGTGGAATAATTGATTGATTAATAAAATGGTACACGAATTAATTATAGCCAAGTATATGGTCAGAGGTCAACTATATTTGTATGAAACAATAGATAGACAGACAGACAGACCGACTGACCGATAGACAGACAGACAGGCAAATTTTTTTTTTCTCAAATTTAAAATGTCGACGTTTGATGATATTCTAAAGCTATTTGAACAAAAAAAAAATGAAATTTTATTTACGAATACTATACTCCATTACCTGGATGTGGAATTAAAAATACGTCTGCCGCTCTGGATATTTGGGGAAAAAAGTTATAATTATACTAATGGAATACCAATGAAGATATGTGGGATGATTGATTAATTAATGAAATGGAACATGAATTAATTATAGCCAAGTATAAGGTCAAAAATCAACTATATTTGTATGAAACAACAGGAAATAATTTAAAATGTGGTGTTAAAAATAAAACTCATCGTAATTTAAAATCGTATATTTCCGTTTTTTCAGATTTGTCATTTTCTTAGGTTCTTAGCTTCTCTTCCGATAGTTGTTTATAGTACAAACAGCACAAACAATATTCTATGAAATATCAAAATAGAAATCAACGTGATATAAAATAAAGTTTCAGTTTGACAACCAGCATTCTGGTTATATTAGAAAATAAATGACTATAAAATGAGTCTATGAAAAACGAAAATCCATGTACCTACCTATCCATTCACATCAACATCCACGTAGTGGATTAGAAATATAGTAATTGTAAAAAAACAATCTTCTTTTTTACTTAAAGTAGGTTTAGAATGTCATGAAATGTCGAGATTTTAAATTTGAGCGAAAAAAAATTTTTTCTTCTGTCTGTCGGCCTGTCTGTCTGTAACTTTTTTTTTGTCCGCACGCTTTGTCCGGAACGGTTTAAGATATTGACTTGAAATTTTGTACACGTATATATTATAAGGAGATCTGGATGGATTGTTTAAGATATTGACTTGAAATTCTGTACACATATATATTATAACGAGATCTGGAACTGGATATCCGGTGAAGGGTTGGGGGGTAAATAGGGGGAAATAAGTAAGGCAAGCTGGTAAGGGTACAGAAACTTGAAATTTTGTGTATGTGCTAGAAGCCAAGGCCTCAGAATTTTTTATAATATTTTCGATCCCCCCACCACCCCATTTCATTATTAAAGGGGCTGATGAAATAAAATTAAGATTAATTAATTAAGTTCACTTGAATTTTGGTTCACGTATGTACTATAACGACATCTGGAACTAGACTATGTTTTAACATAATTCCGTGGAAAGAGTGGGGGGGGGGTAAGTAGAGGTAAATAGGGAAAAATAAGTAAAGCGAGCTGTAATAGTACAGAAACTTAAGATTTGGGGTATACGCTAAAAACCAAGGCCTCAGATTTCTTTTTAATACTTTTCAATCCCCCCCAAACATTTTTTTTCTTGAAATAGGCTTAGAATGTCATGAAACGTCGAGATTTCAAATTTGAGCGAAAAGAAAACATTTTTCAACCCGCCAAGCGCCTACCCACCCCGCTCAATAATTAAAGAGGTCGATAAAATAAAATTGATAAATTCATTTGAAATTTGGTGCACGTATATATTATAATGACATCTGGAACTAGATTATATTTTGAGATGATTCCGTTGAAGGGTTGGGGGTTCCTTAGGGGTAAATAGGGGAATATAAGTAAAACAAGTTGGTAAGAGTACACAAACTTGAAATTCGATGTATGTACTAAAAGCCAAAGCCTCAAATTTTTTGTATTATTTCTCAACCCCCCACCACCTTTACTCCATTATTAAAGGGGTTGATAAAAAAAATTGATATATTCATTTGAAATTTGAGATGATTCCGTTGAAGGGTTGGGGGTTAAAGAGGGGAAAATAAGTGAAGCAAGCTGGTAAGAGTACAGAAACTTGAAATTCGGGTATGTGCTAGAAGCCAAAGTCTCAGATTATTTATAATATATATAAATTCCCTTGGCCCAATTTTCAAATTTCTAAACTGAATAGATCTCAAAGACCCTCTAATACCGGCTTTCCGTGAATAGCCCTGTATGTACCACTGTTTATATATTTGATTTAACAAAATCGATCTCTTTATTTGTGAAACAGGAAAAAAAAGCAACACTTGTCGACCATTGTTAGCTTGATAAGGATTAATTATATCAACGATCACATGCTATGTTTTTACTTATTTATACTTACTATTCTTACGCAAGAAATGAATGATTTTATTTAATAACCACTTTAACTTTTTACCTAAGTCATTAAACAAAGTTCATAATAACTTTTGTGGAAAACGCCAAACATTACCGTTGTCTCTTGGATAGATAATTATAATTGTAGAAATTAATCCAGGCGCAGCGGCGGTAACGCTATAATAACAAGATAAAAATCCTTATTTACCTTTTGAGCCTGCGTTATTTCCCTTATCCTTTTGTTAATTCGTTATTCACTACTTTGAAGCTATGATTATTTTATACAGTACTACTTCAACTTTTCCCTCAACTGAACATTCATAAACAGATTAACTGCTAGCTAATTACCATCAGAAAAGTTATATTAGCCAAGCACTGATAAACCGGCTCGTAATTAAATGCTTTATCTGTCAATTTTACACAAAAGGCCTTTTCAAACATGATTCAAATGTAATCAGAATTATGAGAAGGCGATTTCTATTACCTAAAAAAATTGTATTGAAGTCAAATATCTCGAAAACTAGTGATTTTTCGAAAATTGTTAAGATTGCAAAAGTTGCTTAGAATGTACTGTGTCATCATATGCACCTCTTTTCTAGGTTCCTGCGATCGAAAACTATCTTAGCATCGCAATAAGTGGTTTACATTCTTCGGCAGGAATACTTGAAAACATGTTTGGAACATCGAAAAATACCAACACCCCATTTTTTGGTATATTGCCATCTGACAATGTTTTAGAAAGTTCAATTTAATTTTTTACGGTATATTTAGGTTGAAAATTTGTTATGTTTTTATAAATCGTGTTTACTTTATTTCCTAACTTGTAAGTGGGACTATTGAATATGATACGACTTTCTAAAACATTGTCAAATCGTGATATTCAAAAAATCGGTGTGTTGGTGTCTTTCGATGTTTCAAGAATGTTTTCAAATATACCTGCCGAAGAATGTAAAATAATTATCTTAAACATCTTTCGAAAACCCACATTTACAGATACCACTATTCCAAATTCCTCATTCAGTCGAATGCACATAAATTAGCAGCTTACAATTCATTAATACATAGGGCTTTGTCGTGACCTCTCTCACAACTAAATGTCATAATAGCAATTAACAACGGGTTCCAAGAAAAAACAATACAAAATTTAATTAATAAAACCCAGTACAAATTAGCCTGTAACAGCGTCTATCCCCCTATTAAATAACGTGAGAGTAAATTTGTGTCTGACATATTACGGTAACATTTCACATAGAATTGCAGGCATATTGTCAAATCATAATCTTAAGGTTGCCTTTAAACCACAAACAAAAGTGTCACATTTATTACATAATGCAAAAGATAAAATAGAAAAATTCAATAACTCAGGAGTTTATAAATTGTCATGTTCGGACTATAATGCCCTATATATAGGTCAAACTGGTCGGTCCTTTGAGGCACGATACAAAGAACATCTTTGCTTTTTCAGACTCCAAAAAACAGACTCCACTTTTTGTTAGAATTTAATCATCATTTTCCAGATATAAATACTCTTGATATATTACACGTACAAAATAAAGGTTTTAAATTAAATTTATTAGTATCATTAGAAATTTTCAAATCAAACAGAACCCCAAGTAATGGCCAATTGGACCTATATAACACAACCATCTTTAAAATATTTAATTCATAATCCTTTAATCCCTTTATTACTTTCTATCTAGTTCTGTTAATTTTAAATCCCCTACACCGTAGTAATAAAACTAGGTAAATAATGTAAATAGATAGCTTAGGTTTTCTCTTTTGTTCATTCATTTACTTGAATTACTTTGAAGATGACACGTTAAAGTATCGAAACTATAGTAGCGTTAGGTTACAGTAAAATACAGTGGTAGAAACAAAATAATAATAATAAATCATTATGATCGACTACTAAAAAGTAACTGCTAAATCCATCAATTTTTTATCATTTATTTATTCACAACTCTATTTTGCTCTTATTTTAAACGAATTCTTTTAAATCATTGGCATTTTATCCAAAATAATTTTTATTACCATCAATTATACCTCAGTAAAACGAAAAACAATCAATAAGAATAGTTTTGTTTATGCTAACGGAGGGCCGAAGTGTAAAACTTTTTGCGTTATACTCATTTATAAACAAACTAAGTGACAAGATGACTGAAAATGTCCACATAACATTTCCTAATATCTCATAATCTTCGCTGAAAGTGTTAAAATTTGTTAATCTCGGATCACTTTATTATTACAATATTAATATAAACAATAACCTTATTAACCTTTTCGATTGTTGGTTTATTCATTGCTGTAATATACACATTTAAATATTATGTATTAAATGGTGTAATTAAGCATAGAAATATAAGAAGTTTAACAGAACTTAGAAAAAGAATGTAAAGAACACTTTTGTTTCAATTGCTATAACAGTGTTTAAAAAGAAATTGAAACTGAAATTTTAGTTTTAATTTTTCACTGTATTGTCGAAACAGGCAGTTTATCTTACAATTTGATAGTAAAACTAAAATCTGCAAATTAAGAACAGACCACTCAATTTCTTCATGATACAATAAATAAATTATAGCGAAGAATCTGGATAGCTATCTCTATTCAGGTGTCCAACTGTATATAGATGTGTTAGGTTAAATCGTCATATTTTGACCTATTTACAGGATGCTACCCTATGCCGACTTACTTACACGACCCCTTGTATATAGTTGTACTTAGTTAGGCATGCTTGTAATACTTTAAGAATTTAGGTATCAAGAAAATGGTTGCAACGAGATATTTTAAGTGTTTCTCTCTTGAATATGGCAACTATAAACTCCCTACAGGATTCATATTAATTGGGGGCTTTGCGACCTTTAATACCAGAAGCGATCTATCATGGCAGGTTAAATAGATACGCCATTAAATATTTTCTTCATTATACATCATCGTTCGGAACTTCTCTGAAATTATGCTGCGACCAGGACGAATAACAGCTAATTAAAATAACTTATTCTGTCTTCTACTCGTTCTTTGTAACAGTGATAAAAAATGAGCAAATACAATATCTTTCACGACTAATATACTAATTATTGAATTTATTAAAATACGAGACTTAAAGTCAATTTCTTTAAACTAATTTTGTAATAGTACGGAGATCATCTCCAAAATTTTAAATTTTAAACCGTCAAATACTCAAAACCGATTTTTCAGGTTAAAATAGTCTATAAAGTTTTTTCCAAAAATGCACTCTTTCCGAGCTAGGGCCAAAAAGGAAAAAAGAGGGAAGAATGCGTCTCGTTTCATGGCATGTGGTGCAATACGATGAGCGCGTTTCCATTTCCTATATTGTTACAACTACTCATTGCCATACTCACATAGGAAATGAAAGTTACCTCATTTACTTCATTCTCTAACCGCGATTAGCTATCTAGGTCCATGAAAGTCATTAAGTGGTATCCGGGAAGGGCACAGAACATTTGTTCCCTTTTTGCAATTTATTTTCAATTGCAAAAAAGGCACAAACATCCCTTGCCCTTCTCGGATACCACTTACTAACTTTCAAGAGACGACCTTGATCTAGGAAAAGAAACCGAAAGAGTCCTACTGGAGGAATACTCCAAGCCAAAGACAAGAGAAAAAAATGCATCACTTATTCGACAAAAAATGCCACAAGGCTTCTCGAACTCGTAAAGTCCGACTTAAGGCTGATAATACGCCTCTTGACAGGAAATTTCCCCTTAAAACATCGTCTTAAGAATATGGGCAATGCAGACAATGATAAGTGCAGATACTGATACTGCAATAGAACTGCGGAACATATTCTTTGCGAATGTAAGATGCTAGTCCGCATCAGGCTAAAGTACCTAGAACAGGTGGAATTAACGCCTGAGGGCATAGTGAAAGTAGCCCCTAGGAAAAGCACAAGCTTTGTAAAAAGCTTGGGAGTCCTGAACAGCAACTGACTGTAAGGTAATTAACAAAAGATCTACAATCTACAAGTGCGTTTGTGCATATGTGTGTTCAGAACCTTGCGAAATATTTACACTGTAGCTGAATACTCGGATATTGTATTTATTAACGGGTACTGCAACGGCAATGCGCGTGCTGCAGTAGTTGAATACACTCGTAAATTCCTACTAAGGAGATTGCCTGATACATCAGTGTTTTCCAACACTTTCCAAAGTCTAAGAGAGACAGGGTCAACTTCATTGCGATCACAACTAGATGGAATTTTCACACCTGTTCAGAATGAATAACCTAATTGATTTTGGAGTACTACTATGAAACGCCTTCTAGCAGCACACAGAGATGTTCTTTGTAATTAGTATATATGCAGACACTGTGAACAGGATTTTGAAAGCAAACGGTTGTCAGATCATCTGCATAAAATTCAGAATTTGTTACATGATAACCTGTTGAGAAGAAGAATTTTCCAGATATTTCAAACATTTTTCCATCGGGGGATGATTTGGACCGATGAAGCAACTTTCATCCATGCTCGTATCTTTAATCAGCATATCTTTAATCAGCACATTAGGGGGCACGGAGATCCTCTTGCGGTACGAAATAGCCATTTTCAATATCAATTTTAATACACCGTTTGGATGAGATGTGTAACGACTCACTTATCGGTCCAACTTTTCTGCCTCTATGCCTAAATGGCAGCTTTTCCTCATTTTTTTGAAAATGATTTTCAACCAATCTTAGACGACATGCCTTTAAATGATAGAATAAACGATGGGTCCAGTTAGATGGATGTCCATTGTCCAGCTCATTTCACTCTTCTAGACCACCGATGGATGCACTACTATTTTTCGGGAATATCGGTCGCGGACGAGACTAGGCTCTAGGGTCCATTCTTGGCCTCCGCGCTCTCCGGACATGAAGCCTATGGAATCTCTTGTATGCAGTACAGTAAAAGACAAAGTTAATGTGGAAAGGATTGTTGAAACAGCCCGGGAGATCACACCAGCAGTTGCTCAGTCTGCCGTCCGTACATGTGAGCTTTACATTGAAAATGGTAGCAGTCATTTCGAGCCGTTTCAAAACTTCCTCGTTTTGTAATAAATGCCATGAAACAAGGCGCATTTTTCTCTCTTTGTTTCTTTTTACTCTAGCTCGAAGGGGGTGCATTTTTGGAAAAAAGTTGTGGATGAAAAAAGTCTTATTTTAATCTAAAAAATCGATCCTGAACATTTGGCAATTTAACTCTGAGCCACCCTGTATATAGAGGATTTATGAAAATTGTTATAGTTCATCTAAAGTCAGTTTGAAAACCATAAAAGGAGACCGACACTTTTTAATTATTAATAAATATTGTTTTACTACTTTATATTAATTGATAGGCGTCATGTAAATGATTTATTTATAATATATTATTTATTTACAATAAATAAGCTTTGTTTATTGAACGACTGGATATGAAATTCAACAAAAGCAAATACATATCATTTAACCTACGACTATGCTACCGGTAATATTAAGAATGAACCAAGAGCTTATAAGGGACTTGTAATGGTAAGCCAGGAAAACAATCGACTGCTTTCGTTTGAGGTAAGCGCATAACACATCTAGTTAAGTATATTGTTATACAGATATGGTTTGCAATATTCTAGCACGGCCTCGGATCTTATTCTATCACATTAGATTTTGTAATGGATTTATCCTGGTAGCAACGCTTTAGACTGAATTTTCAAGTTGATAATAGAAATACTATAATTTGTTAATAGCACTTCGTGGATTGTAGAATAACACAAACTCAACAAAAGTATAAACATTGAGTAAAATAAGCTGGACAATCGACAGCATATAATGTACAATTTGAATACGTCAAATTAATAATTTGTGGAAAACTAAGAAACTATACCAATTTGTAAATATCACAATCAGAATACATTTCAAAATTTTACACAAATTGCAGAAACTAACTTAATGTATTCAGGCATGTGCTCCACAAGTGAAGTAAGAATACTGTATTATTATACAATCATAATTCATATTTGCAAAGAATTCAATTTATGTTAATTCTGAGATAGCATAAAAGTTTCAAATAATGATAATGCACAAATTGTATAAGATCATTATTCTTACAACCCTGTCAGTTTTCTTAAGACAGGATTGGAGTGTAATACTTAACAGCAATTGGGATGAAATATTGTACACATGTTTCTCTGTATGTATTAAGAAGATAATGAGATACACGAATACTATAACTACAGTGTGCTCCCATAGAAGTAGAAAATCTCTCGAGAGCACATAAACAAATAACTACAAAGCCCATATGTATGAAGTTTTCTCTTCTGGCGATCTTTTGCTAAGACTGTCTCCGTTCAAGTTAAGAGTTAAAAATCAATTTTTGTTTAATATTTAATCAAATTAAATTTCGATACTTCTTGTATAATATTCATACGTTATACTTATATTTTTCTACTCAGCATATATTATAACATGTATATAATATTATGCATATAATATTACAAGGATAACAGTCCATTTTGCTGCATTTTAACTACTACTATGACATTAGGATTCATCAATTTTGTTTTTAATAGATTTATTTAGATAGTTTAATGCATTCATCCTTTAATTTGCATAAAAAAATATGCAAGTTTTAACAAAGTTTTCCCCATTAACCCCAAAGCATTTCACTCGAGACATCAGTTTTCGGAAGGGTAAAACGTGTGCACGAGATTTTATTAACATCGCAATTATTTCTCTATTGCGGCAGTTTTGACACTGATTTTACTGAATTATGTGAACAGTATAATTTAATATAATTCTTAAAATTTTACTTTGATCGGTGATATAATGCTACTTTCATCCTATCAGTTTTTGAAACAATTTTTAAAATGCATTACGTCATTCTCACCATGATATTATTAACCTATCTGTTTTGTTTTAGAACACTTTTAATCAATTTGTAGAGCCCTTATGAAATATTTTTTTAATCACAGTTACAAACATTAACATAAATAAATTTAATAACCGCATAATCCATATCTTTGAATACTATTTTCCACTTTAAGTAAAAAGAATTGCTGAAGCAGAAATACGTATTAAAAATAATTACACTACTTTCACTAGGATGAGCACTCGGCACTATCACAAACTCGAACACAACACGTCGCGACGCTAACGCCGGTAGAATTGAAAGCCACGCGGTAAAGCGTCAACCATATGACTTGCGCCACCGTAAAGTTGCTTAGGAACCACACTACGTCGGCCAACACCACATGTTTTATTAAATAAAAGTGACTCAAAACATGCATGACCTATCTGCTTTTCCAGACTGGGTCACAAGGGCACTTAAAAATCAGTTCCTGATTTTCCGTAGTATTGCATTAGTCTGTTTCTTTTATGGTTGGTTTGAAATGAAACACAGTGCATGTAGTGGACTAAATGTAAGGGTCTGAATTGCCTAGAAAGGAATTCTTCTATCTTACTATAGCAATTTTTTTGTTGAAACTCGTTAAAAACATTTCAAGAAATGTGATGAAAATTTTTGGATTAAATCCGCGTGGCGGAAAGCTTTTGTTTAAACAAAAGAATGTTCAGAATCCTGTTTCATCGCAGTTTTTCTTAAATATCTCTGGTTGTTTAACCCGTACCACAAAAAATAAAGAGACACAAATTATTCAAAATGAAATGGCGAAGAGAACTAGATTTCTCCGAAACTTTTTGGTCAATATGCCAAGTCGTAAAACATGAAGACATTTTAGGGAGACCATTTTGAAACGATTAATGATAACTTGAACAATAATGCACATATTCTAACGAAACTTTAGATTAGTACACCTCTTGTGGAGTTAAACCATCAAGCCAAGTTTCAAGTTAAAATATTTACAAAAACAACTAACAAAAATAAATTTTAAATTTTTTAAAACCGAAAAAATTTTCAAGTCATTATGTCTATTACCTTGCTTATAAATTACCATAATGCAATAAAATGTCATATCTAGAGTCCCAATTGCCGGAGATAAAACTCCTTTTTTTTTATAGCTCGTTTTTTATATGCTTTTAAGATATACCATTAATACTCCAGAGAAATAAGTAAAAAAAAAGGCCATCTGCGGAATGAGGCCGAACAAGCTGAATTTTTGCAGAGACCTTCGTTTTGATGTTCCAATGAAGCACACAAAAATCTCATATGCCTACCCTTGTGCGTCTTGAGATATCGAAGGTCAAAGGTCATTAAAATCGGTTTTTCGCGAAAATCTCGCTTCCAGTGCATCTGACGTCATAAGAACTCATAACAAAACTTACGTAAAATAGTATTCTCTACAAAATTGTTTATATATATTTTTTTCGTACGACCAACCGTTTTCGAGATATAGCATGATAAAGCGGGAAAAGTTAAGAAAAGTGCTTTTATAGTTATAGCTCTGCAGTATAATACAGTATTACCTATTACGAATGCGCGCTCCCGCTTTATCATGCTATATCTGGAAAACGGTTGGTCGTACGAAAAAAATTTATATCAACAATTTTGTAGAGAATACTATTTTACGTAACTTTTGTTATGGGTTCTTACGACGTCAGATGCACTGGAAGCGAGATATTCGCGAAAAACCGATTTTCGTGACCTTTGACCTTCGATATCTCAAGACGCACAAGGGTAGGCATATGAGATTTTTGTGTGCTTCATTGGAACATCAAAACGAAGGTCTCTGCAAAAATTCAGCTTGTTCGGCCTCATTCCGCAGAGGAAGTTTTATTTCTCTGGGGTATAATTTTTATTTTTGGATAAAACATTTTTGAGTCAAATTCATTTCTTAAAAAAAAGGAAAATAGAAGAATTGAATAAAATTGGTCTTAAAAAATTTAAAATATGTTTTTGTTTATTCCACCACAAAGAATATAGAAACAACTATAATCTGAAATATAAATTTTTGAAATAAGACTTGATGCCCACAAACAATCGACGATTCGATTTTCGACTTTGCATTTGTTTTTCAGGAGTTATTGTATATATTTTAACTTGAAACTTGGCTTGATGGTTTATCTTCGTAAGGAGTATACTGTTCTAAAGTTTGGTTAGAATATGTGCATTATTGTTCAAGTTATCATCAATTGTTTCGAATTGGTCTCCATAAAATATCTTTATGTCTTACGACTTGACATATTGACCAAAAAGTTTCGGATAAATCTAGTTCTCTCAGCAATGTCATTTTGAATAATTTGTGTCTCTTTCTTTTTTGCGGTACGG
Source organism: Stenurella melanura (assembly GCA_963583905.1). Lineage (NCBI taxonomy): Eukaryota > Metazoa > Arthropoda > Insecta > Coleoptera > Cerambycidae > Stenurella > Stenurella melanura. The sequence continues at coordinate 206,224,396 of OY757309.1, forward strand.
GTTGTACAATCAGAGATATTTAAGAAAAACTGCGAAGGATCAGGATTCTGAACATTCTTTTGTTTAAACAAAAGCTTTGCACCGCACGGAATTAATCCAAAACTTTTTACTACACTTGTTGAACTGTTTTCAATAAGTTTCAGCAAAAAAATTGCTATAGTAAGACAATAGGGTCGTTTCCTTCAACAAAATTTATAAAATATTATTATACCATCAAAAAATATACTAAATATATATTTCATATATCATATTAAAGAAAGTTCTAATAATCACATGCAAGAAAAAATTGGTTTTCAAAATAACAAGGCGGTATGTAATGAGAATTCAATTTTAGAGATTTTTATGTTTTCTTTATCATGTTGGCCGTAATGCTCGGTAGATTTGTTGCGTATTTGTTGTTTACATTGTGTAGATTTTTCAGTAAATTATAACCAAAAAAATTTCAAATTTTATTTTCTATTTTAAAACATATCTACAACAGTATATTCTTAATAGAAAATCATTTACATACTTACTTTAGCTTACAGTGTACTTCATATTTTAATCAAGTTAAATCCTAATAACAAGAGCAATAATAGTTTGAAGACAATTAATATGACAATGACTCACGTCGATACTATAACCACACTACTCTGTGCTGTAATAGTAAACGTACGACGCCCGTCAATTATTCCTCTATTTGTTAACTGGGCATGCTCTCACATCTTCTACCGTCACCATAGGCGTCAATTCAAAATTTCGTAACTTAAATAATTAATTTCACTGTTGAAATGAATTTGGAATGTAAAATAAAAAAATACGTGTCAAATAAAATTTTATAAATTACTTGAATATAAATTTTTTTTTAATGGTCAATTCCCTAGAAATTTTAGTTTTACTCCACTAATGGGGAAATTGTAATATTTACTGACAAAATTTAAACAAAATTTCGTACAGAAATGAAAATTTAAATAAAGTAATTTCCTTCCTTCTCTCGTAATCTGAAATTTTTTTACGGATTTAAAAAATCTCACTCGTGATTAGAAGATAGTGACATGGGTATTAATTTTTTTTTGCTGAAATCTACAAACATTTTTTGTTTCTAAAAAGAATCTTTTTTGTGATTAGAAAATTAGTAATATGGATATTAAGCAAAGGAAGACCTTTTACTGTTTTTAAATACTGTAGTAATATAAACAAAAAATGAAAAAGTTATACTTAACAAGAAAAGGGTACCTTGGGGTAAGATGGGCGAAATGCCCCTTGATACGAATTTTTGGAATAAGCGGGATAGGATCGTTCCTTGGGCCTAAAAAATAAGATCAACAGAATCCTTATATCAAAATTGCCCCCCCCCCCCTTGCTCAAGAGAGGGCTAACTTCAGTTTCTATTTCTTTTTTTACAAAAATGGAATTAATTTAAAATTTTGAAAAAATTCAAGCGTGTAGTAAGGCCCTAGTAAGGCTCATAAAAATATTTAATTTTTAATTTTTCAAAGTCGAATATTTTTGTTATGATAAAGAGATGCGGAAAATGTTATTTCATTACATTATTTGCAACAAAATAAAGCAATTTTTAAGGTAGTTTAAAAATTTCCACACCCCGTGCGTCAGGCCCAAAATTTAATTTTTTCATTTTCAAACTAAAACTCATATTAATTAGATAGGAGGAATAGCTTTCATAGCTTGGGCAATGAATCAATCCATGATGCAACGGATACTCCCCTGGGATCAATATTCACCCAGTTGGGTTGACCCCCTGGGCCCAAACCACCTTCTTTAGTAAAAAGTTTCCCTCTTGGGATCAAGAGTCATCCGGGATGAGTGAATAGTCTCTAAAGAGCAAGAAGGCACGCATTGGGCAAATACCCCCCTAGGTAAATATTCATTATGATATACAAGAAATTAAAAGTAAGAGACAGTTTTTGCCAAAATTAAATTTTATTATAAAAAATATTTAAAAATCAAAACATTTCAACACTAAAAATAATACGTATCCAAATATTCAAAGATATATGTACATTGTTTATGCATACATTAGCACTTCCCATACCACTTTTAAATTGACAACTTAATTTCATTTGATTATTGGTTATTGTTTCCTCATAAATCTGAAATTATTATTTAAAAAAATTAAAATACAATAAGCATTGCGGTGAAATCCCTGTTTGACTATGGCAATACAACTTACAATATTGTAAAGTTAGCCTGCTTCCTGCACATGCTATATGAATATTGACCCCAGGAGTTACTATTTATCAATTCTAAATTATAATATTTCTAAAACGAAACTTTAGAATGAAAATCTGTCTATGTAATAAATACTCTTTGGTATTGAAGCATATTCTTTATAGGATTTTGCAAACAGCAGAAAAAATAACTATCTATAAGAACTGAAAGAAAAACTATGTGTATGTTTATAAAGAATATGTTTCAATACAATTAATTATAAGCAAACAAATAATAATTCACGTTTAAACATACTCTTTGGTAGTAATACTATGTATAATTTTAATGAGCCGCTTACACCAGCGCATTCGCCATATTTTAAAATTTGACGTCTGAAGGTACATGCTAACATACATTGATTGTCTCCCACTTAATATGAATATACCCTTGTATCTGCGTTATTCTTAGACATAAATAAATAATTGTGGTTCAACAATAAAGTTCCATAAACTGCATTTTTTGAGGTAAATGAGGAAAATGTCTAAACGCGGCTGCTATGACCGTTTGAAGAAAGCGAAATCACGATATCTAGTTGGATTACTAATATTAAAATATTTTCTAATTTTAGATTTTTTTAAATTAAGTGTTTATTATAATAGTACAGGAAAATTAGCCATTTAGGGTAACAAAAATTAATAAAAGTATCATCTATGGGATTTAAGTAGGTAGTAACCTGAAGAATGAGACGATGCATTCTTTGCACTTCCAAGTTCCGGGAAACTCCAAAAAAATTTGGAAAAACTTTTTCATTTTCGGTTTCTTTGCTCTAGCGGCCAAAATAATCAAAATAGTTGTAGCTCGTCTCTTTCTCTACAAAAATTTTTGCCTTACTTAAGCCGTTTAGAAGATAAATCAAGTTTTCCACCTACAGTTTTAACCCGCTTCGAAATGGGCGAAAAATGAGAATTATCCGGGAATTTGGTAGACCGGGCTCATCGATCTATAAGTCTTACTATTCAGAGCCCCTAAAAAAATGAAAATAACATAAAATGTCGAGAAAAGTCTCAGCTTTAATGTGGAACTAATCACAAAATTCATAAAAAAAATTATCATAGAGAAAAAGTGTCAGAAGATGGCTTAGTAAACTTTGTACAGTTGATCCACAGATTTATTCATATCTTTGCCGAGAGTCGTTAGAATGATAATTCATTTTGCTTATGTATTCTTATATAATGATATATTAATCCAATAAACATTTTATTGCAATTACTTTTGTTGGAAAAATATGCCTTGCGATCAAAGTAGAGGGTATATTTCTTATCGATCAATCACCTTCAAATTTTGGAGTTCAATTCGCTATATCTTCATTAATAATAATAATAGCACAGTCTTAATTTTTGAATTATAAGTACAATAAAACATATTCTTTCGAATGACTTTAAAGTTTTTTAAATGTATGCAGTACCTTTTGAATTTGTCTACATTATTCGTACACGTTCAGAAAATGCATAATTATACAGTAAAATATGTCCAACTTATTTGCTTCTTAACATTCTTCAATGAAATTTTCACGACATATAGATTAAAGTGCGTGGAATCGAATCCATGCAGTGAGAAAGCATCCATTATTAGGGGAGAAATAGGTAGGGGCAGGATGCATAAAACTCAGATATTAATAAATCAACTGGATAAAGTTTACTAAGCCATCTTCTAACACTTTTTTCTATATGATAAAAATTTGTATAAGTTTTGTGATTAGTTCCACGTTAAAGCTGAGACTGTTCTCTACATTTTACGTTGTTTTCATTTTTTTAGCGGCTCTGAAGAGTAAGAATAATCGATCGATGTGTCCGCTCGTACGAAACTCCCAGAGAATTCTCATTTTCCGCGCATTTCGGAGTGGCTCAAAACTATAATTGGAAAACTGGATTTATCTCCTAAACGGTTTAAGTAAGAGAAAAATTTGTAAAGACCTCTTTTGTAGAGAAAGAGACGAAGTACAATTTTTGTTCACAACTTTTTTTGTACTTTCATAATTTTAGCCGTTAGAGCAAAGAAACCGATAATCAAAAAGTTTTTCCAAATTTTTTTAACTTTCCCGGCACTTGGAATGCAAAGAATGCATCATTCCATTCTACAGGTTATTACCTACTTAAATCCCGGAGATGATCCTTTTATTAATTTTTGCGAGGTTTTTACAAAATTTTGCTTTCATTGCCTGTACTATAACTATTAAATTCAATATCATTAATAATGTTCCAATATTTCGTTACCTAAAAATGACCCTAACTATCTAACTTAGCCTGTTTTATCACATGTCAAATTGTCATAAAAATATTAATTACCAATGTCAAATTATTATTTTAAACATACTCTAAATTTTTTTTTAGTTCTTGCACTTTTTAATTTTCATATCTAAAAACACAGTTTGAAGAATTCCTGAAAATTAAAAATTTAGCTCATGCACCGATTTTAAGCACAAAATTTGTACTTATTGTTTTATAGTTAATTTGTACTGATTTACTTCTAATTTTGGCCGTTATTTACTAGTGAGCCATGAAGACATAAAACAATTAAATTCCAATTAATTGATCAAGTAATAATTTCACTTGAAGACATTTTTCAACAGTTCACATTTTAGCGATAAAACTAAAAATGTCTGGTGAACGTTTAATATTACAAGAAATATTTGAAGAACTAAAACTATTTGGAGACAATATTCAAGCTAATACAAAGGTTGCCCAAGAAATTAACACACGTCATCCGCCTCGTTCCTCTGTTTGTTTAACGATTGTGTAACCAATGGTTTACCGCTATGGGTCGTGTAGTAAGAAGAAAATCCAGGAAACCCACCGTACAGAAATCGACAAACACCCGAAAACAGTAAAAATTCATGAACCACTCTAACGAATTTGTCATTACGATTGAATCTTTCAAGAGACCTGGTGAGAACATGTTTTATTCATCATAAAGTAAAGCCCTTTAAGTACAAATTCTTGCATGCCTTGATGAAAGCTGCTGAAAATAAAAGATTAGATTATTGTTATTGCGACCGAGGAAACTCCTTAAATCACCAAAAATTTAGTTTTTTTTTAAAATATGTTATCTGACGAGGCTTCACTTACTGCCAACGGAACAGTATCTTCTTAAAATTGCAGATATTGGGCTCCAGAAAATCCTCATTGGGTAATTAACTATAAAGCCAATATTCCCAAAAGGTCAACGTGTGGTTCGCGATTCTTGTGGACGCAACTCGATTAGTGTATTTTTTTTATAATGACTTGGAAGAAATTGAAAATCTTCTATTAGACGAGCGAGAGGACACATATTTTCAATTAGATGGAGCATAACCTCAATGTTTTTACGACAATATATGTGTTTTCTGTGGTATTAATTCTTCGGTTCCCTCACCTTGTATAAAAAAATGTTATTGAAGGAGAAAATGTATTTTTTTAAATTACTCCTATGATGTTTGAGTCGTTTTAAACAGCACTTCTTAATTTGAGAGCTAAAGTATTTATTGTAGAATTGAACTTATTCTTCATTGCCATAAAGATAACATTTGAGTTTTCAATAGTTACCATTTTCATTACGAAATATAGACAAAATGAAATGAAAAGTATGCAGTGTGTTTTATGGTTCGCATAATATTTGGAATGAATGAAGATTGAAAGGTTTTCTCATGTAGCACAACATACACAAACACTCCAATTTTGAAAATTAGATGTGAATAATTTTTTCTTACATTACAGTGTGTCTCATTTAAAGTGAAGACATCAAAATATTTTGGTCATATTTACAAATCCAGATTTAAGATTTGGCACAATTGTAGTCCTATATAATACGTATATTTCAATGCAACCAACTTAAATTTAAGTAGCAAAAACAGACAATGGCAGCCCTCAAACTGAGTTCATTTCCAATATTTTGCCTCGCAATGGAGATATACATTGTGTCTACTTAAGTTGGCGGCATATTTAAGAACTTTTTTGTTTTCAGTTTTAGGAAAAAAGTTATTCTGTATAAAAAGTTCTGCATGGTCTAAAACCTAGAATTAAACAATAAAACCTCAAAATGTATCAGTCATATACGAGGTTTGTCAATAATTATGAATTTGGTACAAGAGTAATTTACTTTTTTTATCGAAAATTGTAATTAAGAAAAGTTGTTCATAATTAAAATACACGCTCAAATATGCAATCATATACATTTACGTTAAAAACATTTTTTTTCCTTTTTCTAAACTTTTATTTACAATAATATTGAAAATTTTAGTGTACACATTAATTAAGTTTAATCTAGGATGCACTGAGAAGAAATTTTTATTAAAAATTCTGATAAACAGTAATCTCTTATTATTGAACCCTTGACAACCTTTCAATTGCCTCATCTCATTTTAGTAATGCATTTAAACGAATAATACATAACAATAATTAACTTTATTAATAAATAACGTAACTTATTTTATTTTAATAAGTAGTAAAAAATATCATCCCTTCCTTCAATTCACTAGTGCCCCAACATATTCGCCTTCTCTGACCATACATATAACCGTTCTATCACAAAATGGTCTCAGTACACTCCTAACCATAACAGGAGTTATACTATGAACCGTTTCTGTTATGATTCTTTCTAAATGGTCAATATCTGTAAATAGCCCTCTAAGATATAGCTTTTGTGTCAAGTTACTCCATAAAAAATCGAGTGGGGTCAAATCTGGACACCGAGTTGGCCAACGAATTTTCGAAAATTGATGTATAACTCTTCCATTAAATCTATTTTCAATGTATTGCCTTACATCTAACCTACTTTGGCATGGAGCACCATCCTTCTGGAACCATATCTGTTAACGTTCAACTATAGGAAGGTTATCCAGAAAATATTTTATATCATTTTCTAAAAAGCGTAAATAACGGTCTGCATTCAAAGATTCTCGGGAAAAAATCCAATTATTTTATTTTTATAAATTCCACACCACACGTTTGTTTTGAATGAATACTAGTCCCGAGTATTGATTGTAAAATTTGGATACATATCATTCCACCAAAGGGAGTTTTGGCTAGAGACTGTTCCATTTGATGAAAATATTGATTCGTCCGAAAAAAGAATATGCCTTGGCATAAATAGGTTATCTTCCAACATTCCTTTGATATCACAACAGAATTCAAAACGTCTGTCATGATCTCCCGGTCTTAACGTCTGAATATATTGCAGGTTTAAAATTTATCCTTTTTTAAAATTTTTGAAACTGTGTCTTTGCTTATAGTATTTGTCATCAGAGATGCCCTTTTTCGCAAAGAATACTTAGGATGTTATTGTTGAAAGCATTACTTCCAACTCATTGTCATCATTGGTAATCCGTTTATGGCGTTTGTTGCTAAATTAATTACTTATATCTTCAAAAGTCTTAAATTTGTTTAATATTTTTCTTACTGTTTCATTGTGAATATTTTTCTCTGGTGCCGGCTATTAAAAATTTCTGCAACTTCTCGAAGTGATTTATAATTTTCACAGACAATTAACACAATTTAAATTTTTTCTTTACTTAATGTTGCTGGCATTTTTATCTATTTTTATAAACAAATACGTTGTATTGACATTTCCTGTCAAACATTTCTTGTCAGTGCATCCTAGATTAAATGTAATTAATGTGAACATTTAAAGTTTCAACGTTATTGTAGAGAAAAGTTTAGAAAAAGTACAAATATCTTCTTTCAACGTAAATGGATATGATTGCATATTTGAATGTGTTATTTAATTATGAACAACTTTTCATAATTACAATTTTCGATATTCTCAAAAATAAAAGTACTTTACTCTTGCACCAAATTCATAATTATTAACAAACCTCGTATATGACTGATACATTTTGAGGTTTTATTGTTTCATTTTACGTTTTAAACTATGCAAAATTTTTTATAAAGAACAACTTTTTTTCCTAAAACTGAGAATAAAAAAGTTCTCCATATGCCGCCAACTTAAGTAGACACACTGTAGTAAAAAGTTATGAGACAAAGTTATTCAGAGTCCAATTTCGAACCTCATTATGACATTCGAATTTTCAGTTGTTACAATATTTTTCCACAAAGTCGACACAGGGTTACAATTTTGGTTTTCAAGTTCATGGAAATTGAAAGAATTTATTGAACACAAGTGTCGATTTGACAAGAAATACATTTTAGGAAAAAAGAAAACAAACAAGTACCTATGTACACAGAACTTCCCTCTTTATTTATACAGGGTGGTCACTCTAAAAGATTATTAATTAACAAAACGACATATGCGAATAAATCAGAATGCAGTTATCACTCTTAATATAAAGAGAACCTGATATCATTTGTGCAAAAAAATATACAGGGTAGTCATCCGACAGCTGAAATTAAATATTAAATAAAAGTGCCTAATATGGAAGGCTTGCGTAAATACTTTTACTTTCCACCATAGTTGAATTAGTTCTTAGGATGGCCATCCTGTATATTTTTCAATAAAACTATGATAGGTGCCTTCGTTGCCAGTTGTGTTAACTATATGCCAAATATTGTTACCATTTGTCACATTTTTAGTTACATATCCACGTAGTGTAAGAGTATTAGCCGTAAAAAAATTTAAATACATATTTTTTTAAATAGATTTAGAACGTCATGAAAAGTGGAATTGTAAAATTGGAGCGAAAAGTGTTTTTATTGTTATCTGTTCCCTTTAAACGTCCACCCTGTATATTTTCTAGCGAAAGTCTAACCATTTCTTCATTGGCAGTAGCGTCAACTGCTACTAAATTTGATTGCTCTCCGTCAAGTACTTTTTAGTTAATTCACCAACAGACCGACAGACAGACTGACAGACGGAATTGTAAAACCTTTATTTTCGTAAACAACATGGTCTGAAATGTGTACATACTATGAAATCTCGGAGGGTGGTATTTTCTCAAATACAATACTTCCCTTGGTATACGAGGGAAGTAAAACAACAATTTAAAGTAACAATCAGTTTTTGGGATAATCACTCGTCCTACGCAAATAAAGTTAATTAAATATCAGAAGTACCCTCTCTCAACTAATCTACCTTGGATTTGAATACATTTCTCAATTCTTTTACGATTATGATTAGCTGCTCTTCTCAATTCTGAAATGCTGATTTCGCGACAAGCTCGTCTTATTTTAGCACAAAGTTCTTCTCGATTTTTATACCTTGTTTTGTACACTTTATTCTTTACTATTTCCCAGAGATAAAAATCTAATGGTATAAAATGTGGGGACCTAGGAGGACAGAGTTCAAAACTTCTATCAATTAGATTCTGTAGAAGAAAAATATCGGAAATCATCCCATTTGGAGAACTACCGTTGTCTCAGTTTGTGACTTATATTTAGGTTCGTTATCTCAAAGTATGCGTCTTATATAGGACTATAATTGCACCAAAGCTCAAATCTGGATTTAAAAAAAATATACGAAAATTTCCGGGTAAATGAGACACTGTGTAATCAACCGAATAACCCTTGTTAACAGTTTTTCTAAATTTTTAAAGGGCGTAGTAATGTACTTGTTTTCATCAAACAAGCACAACAAATGAGGTTGTATGTATCTTCGTTTAATGAGGTACGTTCTTTCTTATTCCTCTTTGTATAGTTAGTCCCCTTATTAAATACATTAAGGATCAATAATACTGAGAAGCTTCCCATGTGATTTTCTTCTAAGTTATCTTTAGGTTGGTATTTAATTAAAAAAACTTTAATCCCTTGTGCCTGTGGATTAATCCGAATGAAATTTTTTGCTTATTAAATTTATTGTCTTCGAAAAAAAACCTTTCTAATTCTACGTTTGTAGTTATTTATTAATAACAAACCTTAGGAACAGTAACATTGAATTTAATATCTCCTACATTTAATTAATCAGAATTATGTTTACCCAGTGTTTCAATTAATAAAGGTCAGAATGCTTCTACCATTTTCTTAATATAGCGCATAATTCTTAAAGACATCAGTTTTAGTACGGCGACATTAACAAAATGATAAAAATAATTCAAATAGTCAGAGGAAATGGTAAATAAAATAAAATAATTTGATTAACACAAATTATATTATAAATTGGATTTAATGAAATATGTATACAATTTTAACGAGACAAAAATGTTTAATACTCATTCTGGAATTTTAGTATTGAAAATACTACTGGGCGCATGATATAGGACCCATCCTACGAAAAACGTATCGAGAGCGACAGATCTGTCTAGGCCGCTGCGCCGGCCTTGTAACCGTACCGTTCACTCAACGCCATGCTATTAGGGATATCACGTTTCAATAACAATCCAAGCAGTATCTCGAAACTAAAATATAAACATAAACACTCCTAAACTTAATGGTCTCTTGTGATACATGCCGACACTGCCATATCGTATGTCACTTAGTTTGTTTAATTTGCGTTATTTCTTACAGAACGCCATCACTTTCAAATTAACATTAAAAAAACAAAATAACCCAATAAAGCATGGACTAGCCTAATTCGATCGTATGGATAAATATATTTAAAATACTGTAAATAAAATTATCAAATAAATGGAAGTTATAAAAATTTAAAAACTTTTATTCATTCATAATAAATGAATGAATGAATGAATTTGGGCAGAAAAGCGGAGGCACCCTTATTTTTACAATAACTAGAAGGTTTGTACTTTAATAAAAAATAATAATAATAATAATCGATGCATTCGGTGACTTAGGAAAACACAAAAGTAACTATAATCGAAGGTATCAGAGTTGCGGGCAAATTAAGCTTGGCATTCCACTGTAATCTCATTATATACTTCAAGACATAAGTTTTATTCATGTATTCGATGACTTAATGAAACACACAAAAAAACGTTCATCGAGGGTGTCTCAGGGTTGCGGGAAAATTCAGCCTGGCAGCCACCTATAATCTGATTGTATACCTCAAAATAGGCGAGTCTGCTTGGGTATAAAAGAGGTGATTTTACAAATTTTGTATACCATTTGAGTTAGCAACGGATTCCTACAGGAAAAATTCCGCTGAACAAAATTTTCTTATGAAAAATTTTCCTAAATCGCAGCTTCATGGTTAAACAAAATTTTCTTCGTTTTTATTTAATAAAATAAAAACAGTTTGACGGATCCGGAAAAATCTTGATTTAATCGAAAGATATTTTCAATTCGTGTCGTTTGGCGTTAGGCACAACTCATTTTGTCAACCCGTTCATTTGTTATAGTCAAAATAAATTTCACAATTAACAAATTGATTCCTGCGAAACTAATGAGGTCAGGATATTGTTTTTATCAAAATTTATGCCTTTTATACCAAAGAATATACCACATTTTTTTGGCCCGATATCTATACAGCCAACTCTCCATCTACACGATTTGATTCCATCACAAATGAATCTTTTTCGGGGAAAACTAGTCTTAAGACTTGCCAATAGGTTTCTTTGCTGCGGGCCCACGGTCTTTTATCACCGTTCGATTAACTGATTTTTAACAGATCTCAATATCGATATTAGGTCACGTGGTTCAAATAACTGTATGATGGTGAAATATTTAGAAAAAAGAATTGTTTTTGAGAGACGTTTCCATGATAAGGTTTATACTTCATAAATACCTGTTCCAAAGGTTATATAAAAACATCAAATTTTACTCTTCCGTTTAGTTATATGCAAACACATTTACCATGCGTTGTTTTTATTGTCTCGGGAAGTTGAAACTAGAGCATTTTTAAAATCCATTATATGGTATATGTGGTTTAGAACAAATTTCTACGGAAATTACTTTTAGTCCGAAATCAATTTATAAATTATATACTTTTTATTCGAGCACGTGGGCAAAGGTTGAACATGAAAAACAGTAGAAAATGAGAAAATATGTGTGACCTTTTAGGTAGGTATAGAGACTTAAAACTAGATATACCAAATGTTAGATGGTATCTTATAAATATACGATACCAGTGAAAACATTTAGTTTAATATCTAAGAAAGTGTTTTGGTGTTGGTGAAAATATGTGAAACTATACAATGCGTACTATTATTGTGGTATTATGGATCAATCTTTTAGCGTAGGTAGTAGCAAAGATTAGAGAATTAACAAGATAGGGCAGCCGACGGAAAACCTTTTATCTTTTAGCAATGGCGCCATTGACCTCGACATTTAAATTGGAGTTCTCGCGCAGTTGCCACAATGTGACAATCAGACGAAGAAGGTAACATTAGAAAGAGAGGCCAATAGTGAAAAATGGACAACACTGTCCTGATAGAACAACCAAACTCAGCTGAGTGTCAGTACCCAAGGTCACTAAAAAAACAGGTTGCTTTGTAATATATGTCACATGAAGTATTTCTATGTTTATGTGTCTATTTGCTTAGGATAGAATTGTACATTGAATGAATAATTTTGAAACTTTTTTTTATAGAATGAGGAAAAAACAGCCACACGCAGCTGTCAGCGAGGCCTATACGTGACGCGGCACTTGTCAATTCGAATGAGCTAACCCATCTTTTAGTAAGCTTGGTGAAATTCATTTAATACGTACCCGATAAATCCCGAAACCGTTTCCGCTGGATGTCGTGTCCCTTTAAATTGGAGTTCACAACTGTCTTCGTCTATTTCGTCTTCTCCGTCTGACTATCCTATCTTTTTAGTTCTCTAATCTTTGGTAGTAGATTACTTTTACCTAACCTTCAATCTGCATCCAAATTACAGTTTATGAAAATTACTGTGGCGAACTAAATTATTTTTATCATCTTGTCCAAGCCGGTTATATGTTAGAAATATGTGCTTTGGTAAACATTGCGTTAACTTAAGTGACCGAATTACTAAATTCTTTAGCCCGTATTCTTTAAATACCGCTCCCCTGCGTAATTAAGGAAGGAAAAGGTATATTAAATGTTTATATTTTTGTCTGATTTTAGATCACTTAATAATCTCCTCACACTTTCACATTTCAAATGCAGGGTCAAAACAAACAAAAAATGATATATGCAGACTACACATTTTAATTAAATTTTAATAAGTTTTTACATCATTTATACTGAAGATTGAGATGCATAATTGTAAAATTTTGGCTCTAACTCTATATGGTTTTGTTAACTATTACAAACAATTATTTGTTTTTGGTTTTGCTAAAACAGGCAATTTTAATTAAAGTATCGTTATGAGAGTAGTGCTGCATGTAAATTGAATATATTTTTTTCATAATATTGGAAAACTTTTCGTCGCTCAGCGCCATAAGTATGTTTTTTACATGAAAATAGACACTGGATGCAAAAATCATATGCTGTAGGATCCAGTGGCGTAACAGATAGTTTTAATTGCCGTGTTAAGGGAACGATATTCTATGCTATATGAAAAATATTAACAATATAAGTCACTGGTAATTTTTTTTAATATATCCTATCGTCTTTCCTAAATGCTAAAGCACCAATTTCATTTTAGCTAGATTACAAATATGTGATCAAAACTTGGAGATTCAAAATGGCCGCAACAATAAGACGGATGAGTTTCATCATTTACCGTGTGATTTGACTAAAAATCGATATCTGAAGGTTATCGAGGACGCATATTACAATTATCTGGTACAAATTTAACAATTCAAAATGGCAGCGTCAAAATAACAGACATATAAAACTTATCTGCTATTTCGCCACCGCCATTTTGAATTGTTAAATTTGGAGCAGATAATTGTAATATGCGATATTTATGGTCTGATTCATATGAAAATCGGTATCTGGGATTTTGGAAGTAGATTATTAATATTTAGTCGAAATTCAGTAATTCAAAATGGCGGCTTCAGAATGACAAATAGGTTTTGTCATTTATAGGAAAAGAATTTTATAAACATAACAATAATTATCTTAATAAACATAAAAACATGAGGCTGTAACAAAGGTCAAATTAAGGGAGCCAAGTTCGACCATGTTGCATAGAATCACCGTTTTGTATTATTTCCGATCTCGCTAACATTTTAAGGGTCGAGATTTTAATACAATAACGTAAAATACTTCTCATAGGAACATCTGTTTTATGTTGCAAACTGATTTACTTTAGAGCCCAGGAAACATGCTTTGTTAACTTTACTCTTTATTAGGTAGTCGACGTTAGCCACTTGGAAACAATAAACAACCATCCAAATTATTTTATGTCCAATTCGCTTTTCTTACTTGCAGTTATTGACACTTGTTAAATAAGGCCTCACCGGGAGGTCTAGTGAGATTTTCAAGACTAAAGCAGTTGATAGAGGATCCCAGGAACATATGTAATAGACCATAAGATAGATAGACCACATAAGGCAGATTTTTCCCCCATACAAAAGCAAAGTAAGGAACAAAAGGGGTTTTTTTCATCTGTTTTAGTGGTAATAAAAATGTTCAGATAGCCATATGATAAATACCATGGTCCGTTAGGTAATTTCAAATGGGTACGGTTTAAAGTAAAGATCCTAATTGGTCGAGGGCTTAAAGTTTACGGCCCACTTTTGAAACGTCTTATTTCGATTGAGAGGATCTCGATACTCCTGGCTTAACGTCCGATCGATCATCATCTACCTACAGGGTATAGTAAATTCTCGTTTTGCGAACCTTTTTCAATTTTAAAGTTTAAGTACATTTGTTCGGTATTTTACCTGTTTTAATAAGTAGAAAATTAATGTGTTTTAATTGAACAAAGAATATTCGGCCGCAATTTAGCTAAAGATTTGAAATTGCCGCGGACCAGGTCATTTCTTGATATAGTGTAGTTATCGTTTGTTAATTTATTTAATCGTGTTTAAGTGTTTGTGATTTTCATTTCATTTGCTTTCATTTTCTTCTGTAAATATAGCGGTTTAAGGGTTTTGAGAAATCACGTGTTTTATTTGCTTGTTATCAAATTGAGGTCATTCCATATGTAATAAAGTTTGTTTGTGAAGTAACCTGGTTGAGGGACACCAAAAGGATATAAACACCTAGAAGGAAAAGGGTAAGCACAGTTTTGATTTCGATGGATATACTATAAAATCGACGGCGTCTGCAAAAGTAATTGGGACACTCCGTACTCTGCCAATGGTAATATCTGATTAAATCATGTAATTAGGGGAATAAAACCCCAGTTATTACAAGGCGCCCAAAACACCTGGGAAATTTTATTCATCGGCGCCCGACGCTTTTACGTTTATTGACATATTTATTGTTTTTATTAACATTATCTTCTTCTTTTTAATACATTTTTTAAAAGTTTCAGTTTGTTTTTAAAACGGTGTTTTTAAATTTTTCAAAACTATTTATTTCTTGTTCAATAATCTCTCAAAATGTTTGGCCTTCCCTGTTTCTCTTGAACAAGATACCTTCGTATAAAACATTGGGCATATAAGACATTCTACGAGTAATTAAAATTAGATACTTACATAAATTATTTTGAAGCTAAGTTCCTTCATTGTAAGTATGTAAGTTTGTAAGGGGTGCTCCATGTAGCAATTTATCAGGCACGAGTATCTGAAAGAGAATGTTTAAAATTAGGCATTAATAAAAGAGAATTCAGAAAGCTCATTTAACGTGTGAAACTTTCATTTCATAGCATTTATTGTGTGTTATCTTATCTAATTTTGTAGCGTATTTTGGTTTCCTGTTATACCCAGCACAAACTTTTGTACATTTACATTTGCCTCTGTCAAGATTAAACTAAGGTATAACAATCGTCACCATTTGCGTGATAGTACAAGGAATATTTAACTATTTTTTAAAATGGGTTTAAAATATAGCATAATATTATTATAAACATTGGTCTCAATCTCTACCTAGCACTTTGAAGTAAATAGTTAGCATCCTCGGAAGTGCTTAACATAATTAATTAATTTGTCCCTATTAATTAATGTCGACATTAACAAAATCCATTCAATGTTGTTATTTGTTCAAAATATCTGATGGTTTGAATTTTTAACCTCATTATCAAAGAATCCTCATGTAAATCTGCAAAAGTTTAGTAACTGTGGTAGCGCTATTGGATTCGCCATTTTGAATTTGTAACTCTTGACATCAGATTCAGTATCAGCTATTTCGGAAGTATCCGGCAATACCCAATTATAACACCGCGTACGCGGTGTGCTGGGTGCGTTATTCCTGGGAGTGTAATTTTATGATTAATTTATTAAAATGTTTAAACGGCAAGAATAAGAATAGATATTTTTAGCACAGGCTCCAGCGTGCAATTACCTCACACATTTGTATAAGCTATAGGGATGACTAATTCTTTACCGTAGATAAAATGGCAGATAAAAATGTAATATGATAATTTTTCATAGTACATTGCATTTGAACGGCATATTTTTAATACCTCGTACACTACATTTTCATATTATTAGTGATCGAATTCTGAACAATTTTCAAAAACATGTCCCTCCTTACATCTGTCCGCCCACCTGTCCGTCCGTCTGTCCGCCCATCTCTTCGTCGATTTGTCAGTTACGTTCTTTGCAAGCGCAATGACTTATGAAAAGGAAAAGTCCGATTGTATTGAAATTTGGTCAGTAAGTTAGTGTTAGCTAGAGGAAAGAATATGGTTATTGATCATGATCGATTAATATGTGAAAAAATAATTAATTACACAGGTTTACAAAAAAAAATTGTGATCTGGCGATCTAAACCATGATTCCTTATGTATTTCTGCCGCGTAGATTTCGAAAAATTCCCGACTTTTTAGCGTCAAAAACTGTATTTTGTACCGCTCAGTGCGAGAGAAAGGAAAAGAAATAATAATAATAATAAACAAAATTGAAATATAAGTAAATAAAGGATTAGTTTCCAAGGCCAAAAATAGAAAAAAAATAATTTCCAATATTTTAATTATGCATTTCACTATGTATAATATGTATATTTCATAATGGCACAACATTTAATCGTCGAAATATAATTCAACAAGACAATTATGTCCAAAGAGCATGAGCGCCTTTTTACGAAAAGAATGTTGGTTTAGTTCTAGACTCGCAATCCAAGTGACACGGGTTCTAAACCCAAGTTACATGACCTTTTTTTAAAACTTTACATTGAGTGTGTCACCATAAAATTAAAATTGTGACGTGCTTTCTTCCAGTTGCCTAGCGCATAGGTAAGTGGAAGCGTCACTTTAGCGCTGAGCTATTTTTCGGTTATATTCGGTTATCTTAATTTCTACACACCTGGTAGAACAACAGATATTATTTTAACTCGGTATCACCACAAATGACCTCGATTAAAATAATATAAACGGTAAACGGCATTCTGGTTTTCCCTCGACATATCATCTATGTTCTTTTTCCCTCTGGAAATTCTTTGGAACATAGCAATTTGTATAAAATCGGGAGAATTTAGCAGGTCCTAACTCGAACACACCACACCTACTTAAAATTGAGATTTATTTGGCTAAGTCGAAAATAATAATTATATTCTGATTCATTTTGTCGGAAATTATTTCAAAATTATTGCTTTCAAACACGCATTTTAATGAATTAGTCTTATCGGTGTTAATATAGAAACGTCGACAAGAAACCAGCGGCGATGATAAAACGGTGTACTTATATGCGGTGTAAATCGGAATATAAAAGTTAACTTGACTATTCAACGGACCGGACATAAGTGATATTCAAATCGGCTTTAATAAAACTCATTTGTGCTGGCTTACTCACCAACGCCCTCAGCGTCAAATTTTATAATAATCTTGAGTAGTCCTCTCACAGCCAGATTTATCACATTTTCTATATAAAGTGGAAATCTGTTTCGCAGTTTCAACTACTTAAATGAGGAGAAATCTATAACAATGATTTTAACATATATTCGAACGTAAACGGGGCAAATAACGAAATATATTATTAATTTAATTTGCATTTTTGTCAACAGAAAATTCAACTCGTTACAAATTGATCTAAAACTAACATTATGTTATGAATTACACCTCATTGAAACTGCAGATTGATACGCCTATGCCTAATAGTGACTGGAAACTTGTAGAAAGAGATAGAGTTTTCTAGACTGTGGAGAAGATTCTTGATTGTTTCTGGGTGGATCTAGAGGCAATTTCGGAGCATATAAGGCGCGAGTACGGGCGCAGAGTTTATTAAAGTGAAGTTTCGCAGCGAAAAAAAGTGAGGTTAAATATCAAGTAAATTCGAAGTGTAAATATAAACGTTGCAAAAGTTAGTTTGTGTAATCAGTAAATTATTAAATAAAGTGTTAGTGGTTTACCCCTGATTAAAATAATTTAGGATCCACAGATTCATACAGGGTGTTTGCTAAAAGGTGGAAGGCAATTATTTATAAAAAAAAAACTGTGAATAGTACGATAGTACTCGCAATAACTATATAAAAGGTTCAATAAATTGGCCAAGAGTATAATGTTTAACCTAGTTTTTTTCATTTATAATAGAAATTCATTAATTTATGCTGCACACAAGATTTCGTCGCATTCTTTTCCTTTATTTAAAAGTCAAACATTGTTTCGCAAAACTTTGCACTCTGTATCTTGGAAATAAATCATTCTTACATTTGAAAGTTGTAAAACACAGTATTGTTAATACCAAAAAATAACATGTGATTTCATTTCAAGGATATATAGTTTATATTGATGTGTATTACCGTTGACGATGTACATTTTCCAAAATAAGACCGAATATTGTTTTTTAATAAACTCAAATAGGTATGATGAAGATTTCTGACAAAAGTATTTAATTGCGTTGCCACATCATATTAGCCATCTTGACTAATATACATTTAACTAAAAATCAATATATCAAATTTGGTAGCACGTAATACTTACAGGACAAAATCAGACATCTCCCGTGATAGACAAACTGGACCTTAATAGAGAGGTTGAGGCTTTAATGCCCTAATTTGAAGCGATTGAATCAGTTAGGGGTCAGTGGGAGTCACCTAACTATTCCAATTCCGTTGAAAGGCGTTGATGGTTTTTAGAGCCTCAAAGGTGGATATCTGGATACTTTTGTTAAAATACAATGAGTAAAATATTTCTCAGCCTTTGTTTAATATAACAAGTATACGTTGCAATCGGGCGTGGCAGCTTTCGAATATCTATTTCATTGATACTTTTCTGAAATAAGATACAATTTACTTTTACGTGTTGCTCCAAAGAGTAGCAAATACCTCTTTTATTGTTAATATTTAAACAAGCATTCGCATTCAGCCAGAAACGAATGATTATAACTTTCAATCGGCGGTCAACTACTTGTAAAAATTTGTACACGGACTGCCAAGACTGTCAAAGAGACTGCCTTGATTGCTGACTTGACTGCTGCCGCGCCTACGCGATTGCCCACTAGACTGCTACGCCTGTACAACTGGTAACTACAATACAACCTAAAGATTCAGTGTCGGTTTAAAAAATTGTAGTGTGTAGAATGTCCCGCCGAAATGATCTGTCTTTTTAAAAATATTTATTTTTAGTCATAAATAATATGCTGTTAAAATTTCAGCATGCCTCAAACACATTTTTTTGAATTTTCTGCAAAATAATTTTGCAAGCACCTGGTAAACTTTTAGACCCGACCAAATAATCTGGCTTGTTTACTTTTTCACTCTTTAAATATTAAATTTTAAAGTATAAAAATTGCAGAATGCCTCAAGAATATTTTTTTGGCAAAAAAATTCTCTTATTTGAAAATGTAAGGGTCGATTTAGGCCCGCTACCCTTCAGCCAGGTCTGCGGTTCTGTACTTAGGTATAATAGGAAAAGTATTGAACTAGTTTTCATCGTGCCTCAAATACCTACCCAAAAATGTCTAACAGCTCTTTTACCATTAGAATTGTGAATTGTTTTATTTTTATGATGTACTTACTTTAAGAATTATTTTTTGCTTTTACTCTAAACCGGCGTTGCTTTTTAAAAAGATATCTTATTATCAGTCTTGTCATTAGCTCATATATTTGCAACTGTTACCTACCAAAATAAAAATCTATTTCGAGGTTGTGTGACTTCTCATAATAAAATTTTCACGGTGCATGGACAAGAGGTTCGTGTTAAGATTTTATTAGGCCAATAAAAAGGTATAATACTTATATTCTACAAGACTTTTATAAGTAGAGAACACGAGATTCCTTTTGCAATGGAAAATGTTTTAAATTTGATTTTCGTGTCCCCTTTAATATCCTCAGGTGATTTCAAAACTTATAGTCCGGGTAGTACATTTGAAGAAAACATTTACCATTTTGCCACAGTAATGGGGTATTTTGAAAGTAAGAGGACTTATATTTTCTATATTTAGATATATCTAAATCTGTTAGACTTCAGAAGGTCGTTATCAACTACACGTAGATCAGGTCAGAATGCGTTGATTAAACCTAATTTATTATACTCTTTGAAAATATGAAAAGAAGAATATGCTTATTGTGTTTGATCGACACATTTCTAAAATCGTAAATGTCACGATATCTTAAGAAGATTGTATTAAAATTTGAAAATTAAATTAGTGTTAGCTAGAGGAAGAATAAAATCAATCAAATAGCCTTCTTGTAACCCTTGAATGGGCAAATGAATTATTTTGAAATTTCATATAATGATGCGAGAGAAATTTTCAAATTATGTAATATAAGGGTTCGGGTTCGATGTAATTTACTTGAAAATCAAATTTTTATATGAGACAACCTGTATATTTTTAAATATTTGAATGCTAACTAAAATACATACGATTCAATCCTTGAATATTATCGTCATTTTTTGTATTAATCAGAGAAGTTAACGACTTGCTCAAATTTATTAAACCGCAGGTCCCAAGCACCTGTAAAATATTAACTCTTAAAATATGAAAGTTAATCACGATTTACTCTTAATGAAGTAAGTTTGAGAAATCAAATCTACTCAGGGCCAACTTATTCAAAATAATTATTGCAAATAGTCGGTTAGAACACTTTTTTGAAATACTAATATATTTCAAGGAGATAGTAGACATTATGCATATTATTCTTTTCATAATTTAGTCTAATTAGATAAGTTGTCGCATAGCAGTTCTATTTAAAAGAAATAATTCTCATTGAAAAAGTAATATCGCTGAACATAATAAAGAATAAATCGTATTTAATCTCAAGATTTGAAGAGATAATATTTTACAGGTTTTGTAGACTGATTTTGAAACATTTTTATCAAATCGCAGCCTTCCATGAAAAGTAATAAAATAAGTAAAAAAAAAATAGTTAAACGGTTTCATTGTAAAGAAACATAATAATGATGCAGATAATGTACTAAAAGCTAAAAATAATTAGGTGGGGTTAGGTACCAGTCATCACACCACTCTCCTCATCAATCTAGAGCATTGATCAGACTAAAATAAAATCGTGGGGCGAGTCGAATTTCTATTATTTACAGTCAATCGCTCATATCATTATAGGTATGGTTTGGATGAATCTTCTCAATATCTCAATAGACAACTTATGCAAAATGTGTGTAAAAGTAAACCCGTCACTATCATCGTGCGACATGGCAGAACGATCATTTACATATTTACTCAGGTTATGCTATACCCATGATTTTATTTTAGTCTGACCAGTGCTCTAGATTGATGAGGAGAGTGGTGTGAAGACTGGTACTATCTTTTAATTTCAAGTTTTTAACTTTTTAGATTTTTATTCTAGTTACTTCTAAAGTGTACTGTTCTACTTGTCAAGCCCTTTCATTTGATACCCATATTGAGGGTATTAAAACAAAAGTAATCCGCCATTTTGTTGTGGCGGACATCTTGGATTTTGAATTTTTTTCATGGTGTGTACTGTATTCAGTAGAATATTAGTAAATATACGATTCAAATGTATTGACCCCTCACTTTAACCGCGAGTATCTCAGAATCGGAGGAGCAGAAGAAAATGGAAAAAATTATGTATTTATTATGAGTCTATTCTAAATCAATCACTGAAATTTGAATAATGTACATTGGACACTTTTGAAGTTCTGCTAAGTTGTATTGAGAAATGTCCTACTTTTTAAGGAAATTTTGACCATGCCAGTTTTAAATCCATTATATCTTGGAAAATATGCCTACTATGTAAATATTATTTTAGGCACCGATAAAGCACGGCATTTTTTGTACGAGGAAATTTTTTTATAATTTTTTATTTTAAAATTTTGCAGTTATTCTCAAAAACGTGACGTCATGTTTATTCTGTTATTTATCAATGTATTTAAAACTTTTTTGTTAAAATAGTTAATTATATAAAATGTAAGCATTTTCAGAAAAAATTATTGGTATATATCAAATATTAATTAAGTTATCAAACGTAAAAGATAATATCATTGCAAGTTTGCAAGAATATTATCCATTACGCGTGAAAAATAAATTAATATTTGATATACAGGCTGTTTCACTTAAAAGTCCCCAGGCCATTATCTCTAAAACTAATAAAGATATTTTATTTTTGTAAATGGCAGATGATTGATACCAAAGAAAGGTTTAAATAACGGTGATTAGAATTTTTCCTCAACAGCACACAGAGATGGCGCTGCGATGCAAAACTATTTTTTGATGGCTGGAACCTTCAAACATAAGTCATGTGATTAAACAATAATTTGTGAATAATTTTGATGGTATAGAGAATTTACAAAAAACAAGCCGTTTTGGAGTTACATGAGTTTCTTTCATTAATGCCAGTACACGTGAATTTTTATAAATCCCTATAATTTATTTATTATTTATTATAGAATATTGGTTACCAAACACTTTTTTTCAAGATAAGGAAAGTGATATAATACACTATCATAAAATTATGTTTACCACTTCCGGTCAAACCGGAACTAACATGATGAACCAATATCCATATGTTCCTACATATTACATTTTTTTTTTAGAAACGCTTCTAATAAAACGGCTCCCAAAACTTAAAGTAAGTAAGAGAACAAAGAAAATACACACTAATTTAGAATGTGCTAAATTTATATTAACAATTCAGTAAAGAACGTAAACAAACGTTTTATAAACAAACATTTAAAAACTATCGAAATATTATTAAAAATGAAATTAAACTAATTTCTTTCTTATTAGTAGGTACTTACTATATTAAATGTTCAAAATTTCTCCCTTCTTCATGAATACACATATTGTACCGTTTCAGTAACTCTTCGTTGCAAAGTTTTTGTAACGTATGTCTATTTATAGCAGCAACACTTGCATATATTTTATTATACAAATCGGCCATATCCTCAATGGGTTCAATGTACACTACACTTTTTAAATACCCCCAAAGGTAAAAATCTAATAGAGTCAAGTCAGGTGATCGTGCTGGCCATCTGACTACTCCATTAGTACCAATCCATCTCTGAGGGTACATTTCATTAAGACAATCTTTGACTAGTACTGAGTTATGGGGTGGTGCACCATCTTGGTGAAACCAAATATTCTCCTGATTATGAGGGATAGTCTCTAATAATCCTGGCAATACATTTCTCAAAAATATCTCATATTTTCTTCCATTTAAAGTCCCATGGAATAGATATGGTCCAATAATATATGAATTTAATATTCCACACCACACGTTAACTCCAAAAGTTACCTGATTTCGGGTCATTCTCATCCATCTAGGATTATTTTGTGACCAGTATCGGCAGATATGCTTACTCACAACTCCGTTGTTGTGAAAACGGCTTTCATCGCCCCAGAGCACATTTTTTAAAAAATTTGGGCATTCTTCAGAAAGAACTGAAAATTCAGCTGGAAAATGTAATCTTCGTTCATAATCACCAGGCCTTAAATGATGGATCAATTTCAATTTGTATGGATGGTATTTATTTGATTTTAATATTCTATGGCACGAAGATATCGACAGATTAGTTTCCGATGCCAATTTCCGGAGAGAACATTGAGGATTGTTGACAACACTATTTAACACCAGGGCTGTATATTCATCGTTTCTAACTGGCCTATTTCTGTTACGAATAGTTTTCTTAAAACTACCCCAGTTTCTTAAATTTTTAAACAGCATGATAAATGTTTTTTTATCGGGTGTAGGTCTATTTGGAAATCGAACAAAACAATCGTTTTGCTTGTCGGGAATTTCTTTTGCATTCACCGTATATTAAAATCATATTTAACTTATCTTCATTGGTGTATCTAACCATTTTTTAAATTTATTTTTTTTATTGCCTTATTTGGATTAATTTGCTTTGAATTGTTTCTAAGTGCACTATTTCTGTTTGAAACTATGATTGAAATGCACCAACTACAAACTTTGTTTAATAACTGTCAAACTTAAAATTAAATCAAAGCCTACTAATATCTCTTAAGTAGATTTTTCATTACCATTCTAAATTAGTGTGTATTTTCTTTGTTGTCTTACTTACTTTAAGTTTTGGGAGCCGTTTTATTAGAAGCGTTATTAGAAAAAAAAATGTAATATGTAGGAACATATGGATATTGGTTCATCATGTTAGTTCCGGTTTGGCCGGAAGTGGTAAACATAATTTTATGATAGTGTATTATATCACTTTCCTTATCTTGAAAAAAGTGTTTGGTAACCAATATTCTATAATAAATAATAAATAAATTATAGGGATTTATCAATATTCACGTGTATTGGCATTAATGAAAGAAACTCATGTAACTCCAAAACGGCTTGTTTTTTGTAAATTCTCTATACCATCAAAATTATTCACAAATTATTGTTTAATCACATGACTTATGTTTCAAGGTTCCAGCCATCAAAAAATAGTTTTGCATCGCAGCGCCATCTCTGTGTGTTGTTGAGGAAAAATTCTAAACACCGTTATTTAAACCTTTCTTTGGTATCAATCATCGGCCATTTACGAAAATAAAATATCTTTATTAATTTTAGAGATAATGGCCTGGGGACTTTTAACTGAAACACCCTGTATACCAATTATTTTTTCTGAAAATGCTTACATTTTATATAATTAACTATTTTAACAGGAAATGTTTAAATACATTAATAAATAACCGAATAAACTTGACGTCACATTTTTGAGAATAACTGCAGAATTTTAGAACAAAAAATTATGAAAACATTTTCTCGTACAAAAAATGCCGTGCTTTATCGGCGTCTAAAATATTATTTACATAGTAGGCATATTTTTCAAGATATAATGGGTTTAAAACTGATATGATCAAAATTTTCTTAAAAAGTAAGACATTTTTCCATATAACTAACAGAACGTCAAAAGGGTTCAATGTACGCTATTCAAATTCAGTGATTGATTTAGAATAGACTAATAATAAAGATATAATTTTTTCAATTTTTTCTGCTCCTCCGTTTCTGAGATATTCAAGGTTAAAGTGAGGGGGGCAATACATTTGAATCGAATATTAGTTAAGCCCTTTCATTTGATACCCATATTGAGGGGGTTGAAAAAAAAATGGAATCCGCCATTTTGTGGCGGCGGCCATCTTGGATTTACATTGATAATGAATACACATAATTTTACTGTCATCAGAACTAAAGATGCGTTCCAAATTTCAGATCAATCGGTCAACAGGAAGGGGGTAAAATTTCAATTACTAGATTTGACCCACACAAAACAAAGTAAGCTAAATAAAACCGTTTAAAAATGAGAAGCACTTCTTTTAAATCAGAATATGAAGATTCTATCATATGTATTTTAACCATCATAATAAAAATATCTAAACAGATCTAGGCTGAACCATTGAAAAATTTAATTTTCATGTAATTTGCATCGAAACCGGAAGACGGCCATTTTGACTCTTTACATCACAAAATTTAAAATTTTGTCAGATATCACAGTATCAAGTTTGCGTATTTCACTGTCCACGTCAGCATCATCAGGAGATTATTAAGTCAGTTTTAATGATCTCCCGATGCTGTCATCGTGATAAGCGAAAGTAGTATTCGAGTGTTGTACTCAATAGTTTGGTGTTTGTGGAAACTATGTTTCCAGAGAATCACCAGGTGCTACGTTCAAATGTCAGCGTCTTCTAGTAATTACTCAGTCATGGCAGCGACCATTTGTGCGAAGTCTTGTGGCTTTAAGGTAGTCATCCATAATCAAGCAAAAGTGTATTATATTTCGCGTTGTCCTTTCCAAATAGAACACTCTGTAGTATCATTTATCTGTTACCAAACGGTGTCAAGTTTTGTGACTTTAAGGTGGTCCTCTCTTTATGGCGTAAAAGTGAATTGTGCTATATTAGAGGAAGATGTTAATGAAATAGATGTTCCCAGTTGGCCACTCCCGACTGCATTATTATTACTCTTAAATATAATAACGAATAATATATTGCATTTTTGTTATCATATTCTTGTCCTAGCTAATAAAATGAGCTTAAATTATGTTCATAAAAAGTTAATCACAAAAGATAAGGATAATATTTCGATAT
Organism: Stenurella melanura; assembly: GCA_963583905.1. Classification (NCBI taxonomy): domain Eukaryota; kingdom Metazoa; phylum Arthropoda; class Insecta; order Coleoptera; family Cerambycidae; genus Stenurella; species Stenurella melanura. The sequence goes on from OY757309.1 coordinate 206,250,826, forward strand.
TTAATTATATGATGATTCTACTCACGTTTCTGAGTTCTTGCCCTATTACTTCCTTCATTTTTACATTTCCTCTTGGTGGAAATAGAATTCATCCTCTTCATGGATATGCAGTCGTACTGACAACGAAAAAGGAAATTAACACATCGAAAATGTAAAAATGAAGGTTTCAATAGGTACATGTATAGTGAGGAACGTGACGTATTATTATTTGTATTTATAAAATATGCAAAGACCTACGGCAAATGAAATTGCCACAAAATAATATATTACTACTATTACATATGGCCTAACATGCCTCAAATCTTCATTTCAAAATAAGTGGCCCTGTTATCTGGTTCTAATGTAAATACCTATTAATCAAAACACGCATATTGCAATTAAAGAAATAATTATTCGAAACGTTTACCTTTTTAAATGCATTAGTTTCATTTGTTTATTTAATTAATAAACTTTCAAAGATAAGTAAGTAGTTATTAAAAATCTAAAAAAATATTTGCTTATAAAGCTTGTGAAATTACTTTTCATTTGTCTTTCTTATTGTCTGTTGAACAAAAATTGACTAAAATAGGTATTTTTTAATTATGAAATTCTATCGCTGTGGACCATGCGTAGAAATTGCATCATAAAAAGTCGAAAACTTGTTCAGTTAAAAAACTACGAATAGGAATATTTCCTTTTTATAATATTACTTCCCTCGCGTACCGAAGAGAAGTATTGCATTCAAAAAAAAAATCACCCTCCGAAATTTTTTCGGATTGTCACTTTTCAAATCATGTAGATTATGAAAATATAGATTTTTCAATTCCGCCAGCCACACATATTTTATTTATGGCTACTGTAATATGCTGACCGAAACAATCTTTTGCCTAGAGAAGCTTCCAAATACTTAATGTATTGTTTACTGCAATGTCCTTGTCATTAATTTTTAGTTCCATAAAGGTTTGTATATTTGTGAATTTTCTCTTGATGATAGTTATTTCCGGCACTTTAGTTATACTTCGATAATGATCAAATTTGTGACTGTCTAGAGGCATGAAAAATTGAATATTTAGTTTCTCGAAAGATTATGTTACATCCACCACCACTCTAATGTAATGTTATCCTTTTACTACAATCTTGAATTTAAGAAGAGCTTTTAGCTATGCTATTGATTCTACGAAAAACTACAAATAAAACAAAAATATAGAGAGAATTTGCGATGAACTAATTGCTTAATAAGAAACAACGTGGGTAGTAGAAATGTTCAGCAGACGAAAATTTCCAGTGTGGAATTCCACAAGGAACAGTCAGTCACTGAACCCATTAATTAAGGGAAAAGGTCAATAAATCTAGAAACGGCTTAAATTTCAGGTCACTCTAACGTGTCTTTTTAGGTCGGTTACCACGTATTGTGTGTCTGCCGTGATTGATTTAGGAAAGCTGTATTCGATCTATTAATTAAGACAATAAATACCCTAATGTATAAGCCAAAGGGTTCGATTAAATCGAAGTTACTTAACTGTGACACATTGATTCCCTATCTTCTTATTGTCAACTTAAATCTAAACATACCGGATGTCAATGAGATCATTTACGGCCACCATTTACTAATTTTTTAAAAGATCGAGATGAAACCACACCACAAAAACAACACCTTTTCACTAAACTCTGTATTCAAGCACTCCTTGAGATTTTAAACAATGGGCTTGTTCGGCATTTTTTTTTAATTTCATAAATCGAAAGTGAAAGTATAAAATAATGGATCTGCAAAAAAATCAGAATCTTATTCGCACGTTTAGTACTTTAAAAACTATTACAAATCTCCACCTCGCGAAAATGGGGCGTGGCCAGGCGCTACGTCACTATACACATAGAGTCGGCGATCTCAATAATAATAATAATAATAATAATAACTTTATTCATACTTAGGTTATATTGAAATGGATGTACATGTCAAATAGATATTAAATAGTATAGAAAAAAAGTAATAAGAATATAGGATATTAGTTTAGTTGATGTATGCAACACAACTAAACTGCGTCATAATAAAAAAAAAAAAAAGAAAAATATGTTAATATAACAAACTAGTGTACGACATAAATACAAAGAAACATATATGTATATACATATACATATATAAATAGATATCACATGAATGACTAAAATGATGTCAATCTATAGTATCATTTAAATATTCAGAAACTATGTATAATAACATTTATTGACAAGCAGGTTCTTTAATATTTTTTTAAACGAATTGTAATTTCGATTTTTGTAGCGTTCAGGAAGCTTATTAAATAATTTTACTCCCGCATATGAAGGCGAAAATTCATACTTAGATGTATTATGATTCACAGTGCACAGTTCATTCCTTTTCCTCGTATTATAATTGTGATGCTGGCAATTAGTTTCATACAAGTGAATATTTTTTTTGTATGTAGTAGAATTTTAAAAATGTATATGCATGGGAGCGTCATAATTTTATTATCAGCAAAAACAGATTTGCATGATTCTGTGCTTCGCCTGCTGAATATTAGTCTTATAATTTTTTTTTTATATTATAAAAATCCTTATGCTTTCCGGTGCATTACCCCAGAGTGTGACATTATATGACAGATGGCTGTAGACCAATGAATAGTATACATTTAACAGGTAATGTGTAGAAAGTAGGTCTTTCATTTTTAAGATGGCATAGTAAGATCTGCTAATTGTTTTGCTCACGTGGTCAATGTGAGCTGACCAGCTTAAATTATCATTTAGGAATACCCCCAAGAACTTAGTGACTGAGCTCTCGTTCAAAATGATGTTATTGACAACAATATCGTTGATATGGTGTTTCTTTTTGTTGTAAAAGTTGAGGCAGATGGTTTTATCTATATTTAAAATGAGATTATTTTCGTTACACCACTTTTGAAAATCATGTATAACTCGCTTAATCGATTTATTTAAGTCCTCAGCAGTCGGTGATGAAACCGCCACTGTTGTGTCATCTGCGATCATTGTGACACATGTAAGATGTAAGAAAAGTTGGCAATTCGTTAACATACAGAGTAAATAGTAACGGGCCCAACACCGACCCTTGAGGCACACCTCTGTGTATGTTGTAATAATTTGAGGTATTTTCTTGTACTTTAACACATATTTTCCTGTCTTTGAGGTAGGACATTATCCAGGATAAAATGCAGCCCCTTACTCCTATATTATAAAGCTTTTGTTTAAGAAAAGAATGATCAATACAGTCAAATGCCTTTGATAGACTTGATGCTACTTAGTTGTTATAATTATAAGTGTTTTCGAAGTATTGTTTGTTTTGCTTACTTCTTGACAGTAGGGGAGTACGATTTGGTGAAATGCCAAAAAATAACAATGGGCTTGTTCGGCATTTTTTTATTTCATAAATCGAAAGTGCAAGTATAAATTAATGGATCTGCAAAAAATCAGAATCTTATTCGCACGTTTAGTATCTTAAAAACTATTACAAATTTCCATCTCGCGAAAATAATAATAATAATAATAATAATAATTATAAGTGTTTTCAAGTATTGTTTGTTTTGCTTACTACTTGTCAGTAGGGGAGTACAATTTGGTGAAATGTCAAAAAATTACAATTTTCTCTCGCTCCTGCCGGAACGAATTCTCGATTTCAACCCTGCAATTTACGATTAGAATTCATCGCCGACCTTCTCCTTTCCGTAGACACATAGAAGGAACTTCCACTCGACGTATTTATTTAGTTACCAGCGTTTAAAAATTCCATGTTTTTCAACTTTTCAGGTTAAATTTGAAAAGTCCCAGAAAGCCATTTTTCTTACGTCACTTGCGTATAGTGACGTCACAAATGAGCGATCGGTTTTTGCAACTATTACTAATTTCAACTCCTTATATCCCGAGAACGGAAAAAGTTAATAATACGAAATTTTAAGTGTATAATGAGAATATCGAGTACTATATGAAAAAGTATAAAAACCATATAAAAAGAATATCATGGAACAAGCCCATTGTAGTAATTTTCCGATAACTTTTTTAAGTTGGGAAGTTAATGACAAACATTTGCTGTATAACACGATATATATGTAGATACTCAATATGTGGATGCTATAATGCTCAAGTTGATGTAATATCTACCGGCTTCTCGAAGACTTTTGACTAACTAGACCACGGCGTTCCCTTAATTAAGTTTAACAATATGGGATTGTCTTCATTAATTACATTTTTATTGTATGCGGAAATGGTATGTTAAATAGTACAGCCATAAGTCCTTCGACATATCTGCCACTTCTGGTGTACCCCAGAGCTCTGTCCTGTATCCACTAATATTTGTTACTTGTATTCATGATGCTATTGACTTGATAGATATATGTTTGGTATATGCTAATAATTTAAAACTCTATTGGTGTATAGAGTCGAGTGATGATGTGAGAAACTATAAAATTGTGTCATTAAATGCTGCAAAGTATAAAGTTATTTCTTACCATCAAAGAAAATGCATTTGACTTCCCTTATCGTTTGAATAAAAGAGTTCTTGGAAGCTCTGAATACTTCTGCGATCTAAGCATTAGTTTATGACTTATGCATATGCTAAAGTCATAAAATAAAACGAGAAAAACGTATATTTAAATAATAACATAAAAATAATAATTACACTGAATATAAAAAATAAGTACAAGAAACACAAACAAACTTATTGTTGACACCAAATAAACATTACTGTCATTAGTCAATCCGAAAACTCTTGGATGCTATAAAATGCACTTTCTATAAGTAATTTCTTTACTTCAATCTTATATTTTGATAGGGGAAGATTTTTGAGTTCCTCAGAGAGACTATCATGCAGTATTATACAATCATAATGGAGATATTCTTTAAATTTGGCTGCTCTATGTTGTGGAATTGATAAGAGCTTTCCGTGTCTCGTTATGTTTGCATGATTATCATTGAGTGTTTTAAACTCCTGCAGTTTAGCTTTAACGTACATTAAACATTTAAATATGAAAATACAGGGTGCAATCAGACTTATCTTTGCAGTAAAAATGTCCTTGCAGCTTTCTCTATAATTAAGGTTTAACATATCAGCCTTATAATTCTTTTTTGTATAACAAAAATTCTATCATTTTGCTTGACCTTCTCCAAACACGGTTGTTGAGTGATAAATGAGAGAAAGCCAGGGAATAGTAAACATCAATAATTCCCGTCTCATTTAGAGTGCTTTTTAGTTGCAATATGGCAAAGTATGCTTTGTTTAATTTATTGCATACACATTGCCGTGAGGTGACTAGTAAAGTGATTTGTATATATAGGTACTTAAGAATTATAAGCAGTTGCTTATCGGTAAAGAATTTAATGATATTCGTTTTTTTAGACTGAAATTCAGAAATACAGTATTTTTTCATTTAAAATTAATTTATTTCGATTGCACCAATCAATTCATCAACAACAGTATTAATAGCCTTAAATAAATCATCGCCATTATCAGCAGCTATACGGAACAGTTGTGTAATCTGCGTATATAACCGTGAGACCTTTTGTTATATGGCAGGGAAGATCAGTTCAATTTTGTTCAAAAACAATAGAGTTCTTCCTCTACCTAATACTGTATTAGTGGATTTGTTTTACTACAGCACTCAGGCCGAAAGGCTCTAGCTTATACTAACTGTTCAAATTGCTTACAGGAAACGTGGCGGACGGACAGACAGGCAGACGGACAAACGGACGGACATTTTGAAAGAAGTTCAGAATCACCACACAGTGATATGAATTTTTTTCTCTATAAGCGATATAACCGGCTTTAGATATGCGCCGATCAAATGCAATATACTCTTCGTTTTGTATTTGCGAAGAGTATAACGAATAAATAGTAACGCCGTACTTGAGAGTACAATTGTGAAATTAATTAAAACAGCACTGAAAAGCAATTAAATAAAATTGTTCAGGTACATTAGGATATAATTTGTACAGAATCATTTTAATCTAGGGAATATTACAATTAATATATCAAGCCTCTCTTGTAACAGAACACAAAATGTGGGGAAGAATATTACGTAAATCAGTCCCAAAAGTAGGAAGTTAAACCTAACTATTTCGACTTTCTCTACGTGAAATATGAATATTTAATTCGCCCAAGCATAGTGTGAGCGCCAATGGATATAAAATAGGGTCTTGCATTCTCCTGAATGAAACAAGTTGGAAAGTTGAATAATCTATTCTATAATAATCATTTTAAAGCAAATGATTCTTGGACATGTCGGTACAGACGCGATGTCTATGACATAATGAAGACAAATTCCAAAAGTGGGGTTTCCACATAAATAGTCCAAACGAAAACTATAATGCAGCAACAGACAAGTGTTTCGAAATTATTACTCCTCGTCAATCCCAAATTCATACTTTCGCACATTCGTCAGCTAGATTTAGGGCTTTAATGACAGCAGTCAGAACATATAATACAACAATACCCATTACTGCTCTATTTAAATATGGCAAAATAAACAAATGAAGCTCTCCTATGAAAGTTCACTTGTTAGTCCATTTTGCTGATAACAATTTATTTTAGGAAAAATTCATACATAATCAGTTCAAACCACCTCGTCGAGACCGATAAAATTGGTAAATAACATTTTCTGAATAGACCGAAGTTCAGTTTTCGTCCTATTACGGGCTGACATGAAAATTCACTCTTCAGCCATTTTGATCGATCACGGTTGATTTTGCACCAATTTCATATACAACCATTTCGAACCGTCTCGTCGAGGTGGATAATTTTGATATATAACTTTTTCCGAACAGACGAAGTTTAGGTTTTGATCCACTATGAGCTCTCCTATGAAAATTTACTTGTTAGTCCATTTTGCTGGATAACAATTGATTTTACGAAAAATTCATACAGAATCATTTCAATCCAACTCGTCGAGACTGATAAAGCTGATAAATAACATTTTCTGAATAGTTGAAGTTTAGTTTTCGTCCTATTACAAGCTGACATGAAAATTCAATATTCAGCCATTTTGCTCGATAACGGTTGATTTTACGCCAATTTCGTATAGAACCATTTCGATCCGACTCGTCGAGGCGAAGTTTAGGTTTTGATTCACTACGAGCTCTCCTATGAAAATTTACTTGTTAGTCCATTTTGCTGGATAACAATTGATTTTACGAAAAATTCATACAGAATCATTTCAAACCACCTCTTCGAGACCGATAAAATTGGTAAATAAAATTTTATGAATAGACGAAGTTCAGTTTTCGTCCTATTACGGACTGACATGAAAATTCACTCTTCAGCCCTTTTGCCCGATAACGGTTGATTTTACGCCAATTTCATATAGAATCATTTCGATCCACTCGTCGAGGCGAAGTTTAGGTTTTGATCCACTACGAGCTCTGCTATGAAAATTTACTTGTTAGTCCATTTTGCTGGATAACAATTGATTTTACGAAAAATCCATACAGAATCATTTCAAACCAACTCGTCGAGATCGATAAAATTGGTAAATAACATTTTCTGAATAGACGAAGTTCGTTCGTCCTATTACGAGCTGACATGAAAATTCACTTTTCAGCCATTTTGCTCGATAACGGTTGCTTTTATGCCAATTTCATATAGGACCATATCAAACCGTCTTGTCGATGCGGATAGTTTTGGTACGGACAGATTCAGTCCGATAATTGCATAACTCTGAAACAACTGTCTGTAGCTGCATTGTGTTTTCTTTCTTTGGCTATATAGCAATTACTCAGAACATTTTCAGTTTAAATGTCCAGAGTATAGTGCGCATACGTAAATTAACGATATCAAGTGATGCTTTGCTTCAGAATGCACAGTCTTGGGTTTACACAACAAGCATTGTACTAAATTCCAGTAGCTTCCTGGAACTGTCCTGGAACTGGCCATTCTGCTGGCGAGTTGTATCTAAATAAATTATTTAATATTTATTTGAGATTATACTATCTAACTGTTCCACTTGATTTCATTAGAACGATACTCCCGCAGGATGTAAATTTGTGCAATTTCTAAGAAAGTTTCATTAAAATTTTATATCCATTGAACCGATCCTGAAAATCTTACATCAGGTTTTCAGAGTGCACTTCTCTCGGGGAAAATTCCATTTATAGACCAGAGATGAATTAAAGTACATTTTAAATGAACATTTTTAGTATCTACCTAACATTAACCTTTCTCTAAAATAGGTACTAAAATCTAGTGAATATAACATTGTTTTCCATTCCGTTCAAATGCAACGATGATATTACGTTAAAATAATTAGCGAATGATGAGATTGAATTCTAAGCAACTGTTATGAAATGAACAATATTCGAAAAATCACTGGTTTTCGAGATATTTGAACTTAAATATAAATTTTTTAAATAAGAAATATGCAATAACTTTTTTTAATAAATTTTAGAGCGTCTATTCTATGAACGGAAGTTGTGTTTATATTTCATTTTATTTTCAAACCAACTCGACTTTGCTCCGTCCCGTCCAGCCCTTGAATTGCACCGGCTATTCACACCTTGGATGCCTGGCTGATTCCGGACAAGTGACCGGGAAACCAATCGTTGTAGGGGAGACCGGTGTCAATTGTAACAAAAATTATTTAAAAATGTCTGCTGAGCCAACCCTTCATTACTTTTGATTGGACATTTTTTTATCGTGTAATGTTTTCACATACTAATCCCAATTTTATAATTGGCCTGTCAATGATCGTCTTATAGCATAACCCATAAATTTTATGACATGTCAGGTGTTACTACTGACACCTATCTGGTGTCAGTTGTAACAGGACGGGTGTCAGTTGTTACAGTGATAATACCAAACAAACAAAAAACGAGTTCAGAACGAACGTAACTTTATTACAAAACACTTTAAATTAAGCAAATAATAAAAAAATTGCACAAAACTCAAAAAATTAATCTGAAAGGCAATTAATGCATACAAAATAACAACAGTACAACTCACATGCGCCCACTGTTTACAGGACCTGCAGTGGATCCAGTCTTCGTGGCTCTCGCTATATGGGGCACAACAAACTAAACAGATAGTCTCCTCGCCTTCCTCATCCTCTTCAAATGAGACGCTCTCATGAACCATTTTCTTTTTTTTAGCCCGCTTAGGTTTGGCTAAAGAAACAGTCTCTCCGTCTTCCTCGTCCTCTTTAAATGAGACGTTCTCATGATTTTTTTTTTCTTAGTCGTAAGACGACTAAACTAAACCTAAGGGTTTGGCTATATCACTGAGTTTCAAAGGCACTTTTTTTGCAATTAACTGCTTCCACTAACAATTGTTTCTCAGGAGTATCAGTATAAATTGCTGTTTTTCCTTTGGCTCTCCTCCAACTCGTAGGTTTCTGAATGTCGCCTTTGGGAAAAGGTATTATTGCATCTGGTGTTATATGAAAATTTGCTTTTTGACTCCAGATGCACTCGGTGTAGTCTATCCTTTCGTATGTGCTTGGCTCTGCTGTTGGGTCGTGATCGTTTATAGATTCCAGTTTCATTTGGTTTTTACCAATGTCTGCAGTTGGGGTGTGTAGGTCCCCTTGTGGCGCGTCGTCATCTTCCTGACTGAAGGGCCTATCGGTTACATCGGTGTAAAGTCAGCATAGGTGAATATTTCCCGGTCAAAGGGGAAAATTTCCGTACAACTAAACCCAGATTGAATATTTCGGGGTGTCAAAGCTGCATTGAGAGCCAGCTTGGCTATGGACGGTAAATCGTAAATGGTAAGACGCTTTCGAGGGTGGTTTTTCATCCACTGATCGGCATAGTTGTTAAAGGACTTCTTAAATGGGCTGCAAATTCCTTTGTCCAAAAGCTAAAGCCTATGCGATGTGTGAGGGGGGAAAAGTTAAGAGTGTTATGTAATTTTCCTTGCAAAAGTCTATCACGGGGATAGACATGTGTGATGAATGGTTATTCAGTATAAGCAGAACTTTGTTAATTTCACTGGGTTTTGCATGTGTTTCAAAGTGCTTGACAAAAATTAAAAACTCAGCTTCTTTCATCCATCCCGATTTGTTTCCAGCACCTATGCATCCAACTTGGGCCATCTCTCACAATATTTTCCTGGAATTTCAACCGAGGAAAACCGAACATGGGTGGTATTGCGTTGCCAACAGCGTTTATGGCCAGACACATGGTCACTAGAGTTCCTCTTTCCTACGATGTGATTGATCCTACCTGTTTTGTGCCTTTTTTGGCAATAACGTGTTTGGTTTCTGCACAGTTATTATTCCCGTTTCGTCAGCATTATAAATATTTTGTGGTCAAAAACTTTTTGAATCCCGGAATTGGTTTCAGCACCCTCAAAAACGGGGAGAGGTAACTAAATTGGCCCAGTAGCAGATACTTGCGTATCCTTCCGACTCCAGACCGCCACTATAAGTACAACCAGGTATTTCCAGCAGTTTTTGGGCTGTCATACCAGAATATTCTGAAAAAGCGTACAAAATCGAACAAAATTAAAAAAGAATGTTTCTACGCCATAACGGTAAAACTTTGTGACCTATCACCTCCTTCAAATAGGTATGACATACATTTTCGGCAGAGTAGAGGTCGCCATACCAGGTTTTTCTGAAAGAGCATGAAATTAAAAAATGTTGTAATTGAAATCAATTTCCGCGAAAACAGTAAAACATTATTGTTTTTTTAATGATAGTTAATTTAATTATAAATAGAGAGACCTCGTCGTAAAGGCCTCATTTTGTTTGTTTGGTTTTCTACAGTCAATTATCATTAGAATTTTTAAAATCCGCGATGACGACAGTGTGGTAGAATACTCAATATTGAAATTGAACAATGTCCGGTATACAGAGCGATCTCCAGAGGTGTGTATTCTATTATAATTTTAGAACAAAATGTTTCTAGGATTTTGATTTACCATCAAAAAATATAAAGATGTACAAGATATTGAGACTGCATGATATACCCTGTATATCTCAGGTTCCAAAGAACTTTACGTAGATACACATGTCGATTTAACTTTCAAACATCGAAGTATACTTAATAAGACTAACAAATTAAAGTCGGACATTGCCCAATGCGAATACCTATTAGACGCGACAATTTCTATTAGACTATTTCCAAAATTTCTATTTTTTAAACATAAGTATTAGCTGTAATATTTTGAGGTATTCGTATTCGGCAACGCGCGACGTTTATTCGTTTAGTTAGAATCATTTTTCTCCAAAATAGTGATAAAAAACACTTTATATACAATATGGTATTTTGCACGTCTCTGAAGATCGCCCTGTATAAACGAATATTGCCCAATTTCAATAGGGAGTATTCTGCCATGTTGCTATTTAGCTTGTACCATAATTTGGTAAGATAATCGTAGATTCATAATTACACCATAATATAGGATGTACATACATGTACAATACATATACATACATACAATGTCATAAGGTATTGCCAAAAGGATTACGAAATTGGAAAGAGATTTATCTCGAACTAACCATTTTTCAAAGTCGTACCCAGTGAGACATTTGACCAGGACGTCAAAATCTAATGCAACTTCATCCAAATCCACTGAAAGCCATAAGATTTGTAAGCGATCCTTTACAGAACTGTCCAGGGCACCTTGTAAATACGTTCTACAAGTTTTCAGCACTTTTGACATTGTTACATCACAGTTATTGTAAGTATGATAATTGTTGTTAATGTCAATGTTCCCGATTTTCTAATTAGTTGCAAATCTAATCTCGTAGGAAACCCTTTGTCGAATATTGCTCTGATTTTACAGAACTTTTGCAATTTCTCGCGTAAAATGGTCAAACAATTTGTTAATTAGCATTCTCGCACATACCCTGTGCCTCGCAGACGATTATAAAATGAGATCTGTTAGACTTTTGAGATGATTGTTAAGTTTTCAATTTCTAATGTCTTTACTGTCTTTACTCTCTGGATGTACGATGTGAGAAAATTGGGATTTTCTAGAATGTTCTAATTCCTCTGAGGATTTGCAGCATGAAAGTTTTATAATACTCTGAGCTAAGGAGAAAATGTGTTTCGCGAGATAAATTTCCAATATAAGTAACACATATTACTATAGATCAATTCATATAGGGAACGTGAAATTTTTTTAATTGAATTCTGAATAGAAAAAGTTACAATAAAGAACATATTCCAAATTTTTATTGTCTATACTTATTATGTCATGGAGTGTGGCAATAATTTTTAAGTATTGGCACTAATGCAATCTAAACATTGGACATCAATTCCTTCATTAACCGACCTCATAAATATCGAAAAGTAGGAGGCTTGCAACTCTACCCATTTGTTTGTTTCTCATCTATGTTTGTTCACTTACTACCAGGGTTGGGATGTCAGAATGCCATCGTACATAATTTATTAGGGGCGTTAGAGTAGGTTAATATGTGAGTGGGCTCTTGTCAGACCCTCCACAGTGACCACCAGGTCTATTGTGGCTCACTACTAGTTATAGTTCACTCAACGAGTTCAGCTTTTTAATAAAGCCGATAATATTATTGGATGAGAAACCGTCCAGGTTCTCTAGCTCCAGTCGCCCTTTGCCCAACAGTGAGAACCTGGTTCTTCTTTTTGCAGCAGGACAGTTACTTACACAAAACATACTCTGCCGTTTTATCATCGTCCAGAAAAAGACGGCATTCGACGTTTTCCACCAGTCCAATATAGGTGATGACTTAATCTGTAGTGCCCAGTGTATAGGCCAGCTAGAGTTCTTAGGTGTAGCCTATACTTAACTCTAATGGTTTTTTAGTTCTTAACTTCAAGGGTCTGTATTAAACTCGTTTGAGTGAACTAATCGTGGTAGTTCCTACCAGTGCTGGATTCTTTTCAATTCATTAAAGGCTAGGATAGCAGCCTTGGTAGAGGATGCGATCGTTGCAACGACATAACGCCACTACCGGACTTCGTTCGAGAAACATCGCAGAAATTTTATGCCTTTCAACTAGGCGACAATGCTCTAACACGCAACATAACCGGAATCAGAATGCATCTTAATTATTCGCCTTCCCTACCTTCCTGACGGCAGGTAGACCGTCGGTCCAATTGCTTCTAACGGGTTTTTTCGTTAAGTTTTTTCCCCCGTGCCAGAAATCAAAATTTAAATAGTGTTTAGTGTCTAGTGCCCCAATAGTTTTTAGAGTGTTAATTTTAAATGTTTTAAATCTGTAATACAGATATTACTAATTTTAATCTTAATTTTAAGCCGCCAGGAGTTTTAACTTTTTGTATTAATTTTATTGAGCCGAACCGGTCGTGATCCGCTTAATCCTACGGACACCACGACACTGCGCGACGTGGTTGTTTGGTTGGGTCCGATCGAGATCCGGGGAGGCAATTTTTGTATCTTATTGATTTAAATTAATTTGTTATGATGGTGGTGGTGGTGGTGGTGGTGGTGATGGTGGTGGTGGTAGAGTATGCAGATATCCCAAGTGCTGGTTCTGGTCTTATAAATTTGGTTGTCGCACCTTCTCTGGCTAAAGAATCGGCAACTTCGTTGCCAACCATGCCTGCCCGGTCGGTAAGAGCTTCCTGGCAAACCGTTTCCAAACCGTTTTAGAATTACAACTGTAGGATTTTAAGAGCCGCTTGGCTGTCTGAAAATAAGTTTATTGATATGTATCTAGGCTGCGTCTGTTCTATCCTTCGTACACGCAGATTTCTGCCTGAAATATAGTTACATCATTACCCAGACTCGAAGTTATGCTTACTCTTGGTCTGCGACTATATACACCAGCTCCATTCGTCTCTTCCATGAAACAGGATTTTAATTGGCAGTTCATGGTTGATCAATGTAGGCATCACATCTTTATAGGCATTTCCATGATACTGTGACAGTATAAGTCGTCCAACAGTCTGTTGTGCTCCATGATGTATTATATTTTTTCTTTATATTTACACATTATGTCTATGTGTAAAACTGATACAATCATATCTTATTAATGTGATGATGCTAATACTTGATGGAATATTGTAGATTGTAGATGATGTAGTTGTATTAATCAATTTTTTTCATTTATAGTCGCACTTTAATTTTGTACTTTTATTTTGCCGCTCTATGGATTTTATTGATTGAAATATCAGTTGCAATATCCAAATCATCAAAGATACAATTCTCGTTCTAAAATAAATCATTTTAGTTGAGCCCATGTATGGAATGGTTTGTTTCAGAAATTTCTATGTAAGTACCTGTCTTTTTCAATATAGGAGAGACAATGAGAGATTTGTTTCATAGATCGATTTCGTACAGGGCCGGAGCGAACGGGGGGGAGGGGGGGAGCCACACCCCCCATTACGATCTAAAAGGGGGCGCCACCGACTCGCGCAAAAATATGAATATCGATATTCATATATTTACATTTATTTTCATTCTTTCTTTGTTCTTAATTTCGATTTAAACAAGTAACTATCTTTGATCATTCACTAATCGCTGAGAGTGCCAACGTAATAAATAACCCGGCCCGTTTCCAACTAAAACAATGCGCAATGCGCCCTCGTCTGACGTTAAGTAGCAAGTGCGCTATATCGGCCTAGAAGCAAGGGCTTTGCTTTATCTAATACGGAGTATAAATTTATACATTGATATTACATTGCTTTCCTTGTCTGTTTCGTGTTCCACCTTGTCACTTCTTTTATTATCAAAACTTTTGTCCAGCGGTCAGCGGCGGCTTTTTCTTTCGACTCGAGCTAGCGACTTTGATCCGCGATCCGCTCCGACATACCATACCGCTCTAAATAAAAACCCGCCAATGCCGGCAACTTCATTACCTCAAATAGTTTATCATAAGACATTTTTTTTTCATTACATGACAGTAAACCTTGGGGGGGGGGGAGAGCGAAATTTTGACAATCTCAATAGTTTTTTTATGTTCTTGAATAAGTACTGTGTAATATTGTGAAACATTGAATACGTATCACGCGTTTAGTTTTTCGTATCTGCGGTGTGATAGCTTAGATCTAACCGCCCCTTGTTTTTCAAATTTCGGCTTATATGGAATAGACACAAAAAATCAAATAGGGGGCGCTAAAATAGTGTCCCCCCCCCCCCCAAAGTGATCGACGTTGCTACGGCCCTGATTTCGTATATGGGTTTCTAATTAGAAACGATTATTTTTTACCAATTATATAATGAGGTAAAAATAAGCACTTTGAACAAATGTCTCTTATAATTTCCTATTCAGTAATTACACGAAACATTAGAGTTATGCTGTAATATTCCTTTCAGGTTATATAAATATTAATTATATTCTTCTACCTAGCAAGCATAATTACTGTCTTGAAAACAAAAGCAGCCAATTTATAATTTGAGAAAAAGTTAATTAACAGTGCCGTCTCGTCAGTCTTTCAGTATATCTACCTTAATTATTGAACATTTAATTTAAAACAGGTTTTGATAGTTAAATGACAGAAGCTTTTGTAGACAAGAGATGACATTCTTTTCAGGCTTGTTTTTCATTAGAAATTTTAATTACCGGCACCTCAAGAAAACAAATTAATAATATTAACGATAAGAAAATTCGTAATCAACTTGTAGGATATTAGCTAATTTATTGGCCTTAGTTATAGTCGACAATATATAGAGGGTATTTTGGATTTTGTTTTTAGTAGTTCAAGAATTAACCACAGAGCCATTGCAGATGGCGCCGCAGGTAAGACACAGCATTAAGGATTCTAAGCAACTCTGACAACTTCACATAATAATCATTAAAAGAACTGAAAGCAATATATTTCCTATATTAAATAAAGAATTACTTACATTTTTAAACGAAAGTTAGTCTGTTGTTCTATTCAATAAAAGAGGTCGAATTGTACCAGACATATCCATATTTAATGATATTATTCTAAACGAAAATGCGACAAACATTCGATCTTTTAACAGAGCACGTATTCTCCGTAAAGTTATATAGAGCACTGCCAAATGAATTCAATAATTTGCAAATAAGTACATCATTAATTTGCCTATTCTAAGACTCACACTAGGTCGGCAAAACGAGTAAGCTGACTGTAGATCAGGACAGGACTGATCAAGGAGAAAATCTTTATGAAATCGTGCGAAAGTTAGATAAGACGCAGCCATCCTTTTCGAATTTGGAATATCGGCCATTAAGGTTACCTATATCTTAGCAAGGCCTGGAACAAAAAATTTAAATAAGGCTCAGTGATGTAAATACAGGGATATTTCACAATTATTTGTTAACCGATCTCTAAAACTTCAAGAAAGGTGTTCAGCTTGACCCATGAGCAAATTTTGTTTGTTTATATGTTTCCAAAAATATCGAGATGAAATAAATCATTTTTATTAACTATTTACTTCCACAACCACGTAGTGGAGTAGAGGTATAGTAATCGTTATTTTTTTTTAATGTCACGAAACGTCGAGAATTCAAATTTGAATGAGAAGAAATAATTTCTGTCTGTAACTTTTTTTTGTGCGCATGTTTTCTCTGGAACAGTTTAAGATATTGACTTGAAAGGTACCTATAGTTATATATTTAGTCAGGGCAAAATAGGCGGAAAAACGCCTTTACTCGGAACCAGAGTGATTGTGCATAAAACTACATGTATGATGGCTCATTTTATTCGTTAGAGTCTCTAGATCAAAGTTGGAAACAGTTTTTTGAGGACTCGGCTGATAATTTGTTTATTGTGGAAATATAAACAATAAAAGTGATGTTTGATGAAACATTATATGAAATAAGGCACTGGCTCCATAAATTGATGTCATGTTTTGATTTCAGTGTCATTTCTTATATTTTTGGGCTCACTCGTTCCGATTCTAATGTCAAAAAAGTACCAATACTAGAGGGCGCCACAGAAAACGTTAAGTGAAGATGAAAATAATGACAAATGAATATTACATGAAATAAGGTTTTTTTTCGAAATTCTTTGTAATTTTTATATTTCCTTGTCATGTTTTACGTTCTCTGGTTCACTCATTCTGATGCTGAAGGCAAAAAATGCGAATCGTAGAGGGCGCCACAGAAGAAACTAACATCAGATGGAAACAATTACCAACATGAAAAAAGCTGCTATCTCCCTAACTGTTGAGGCATTTTTCATGTTATTGTGGAGCGTTCATTTTTTGTTCCAGTGGCCAAATAGTGTCAATTATAGAGGAAGCCACAGAAAAGACGGACATCGGGTGAAAATAACGATGATTTGGGATAATTATATGCTGTAAACTTCATATCCTGTATTTTATTTATTTTACCAAAGGAAAACGCAAAGCTCGGTACGCTATAAACGTTTTCATTCATCCTCACACGGTAAAAAAATGAGACAAGATTTTACGAACACTTTGTGAATTTCTTTGTAAAATTACAAACGTTTGTAATTTTATGAACAAGTTTGTGAAATTACCAAGAGTCCAGGAATTTTCGGCAAAAGTTTGGAATATTACGAAGAGTTTGAAAATTTACAAAGAAATTTCGAAAATATTACGAAAATGCTTACAATTTTACAAATATTTTCGCACTGTTGCAAACATTTTTGAGACCTTCGTAAATTTCCAAGCTCCACAATAACATGAAAAATGCCTCAAGAGTTAGGGAGATAGCAGCTTTTTTCATGTTGGTAATTGTTTCCATCTGATGTTAGTTTCTTCTGTGGCGCCCTCTACGTTTCGCATTTTTTGCCTTCAGCATCAGAATGAGTGAACCAGAGAACGTAAAACATGAAAAGGAAATATAAAAATTACAAAGAATTTCGAAAAAAAAACTTATTTCATGTAATATTCATTTGTCATTATTTTCATCTTCAGTTAACTTTTTCTGTGGCGCCCTCTAGTATTGGTACTTTTTTGACATTAGAATCGGAACGAGTGACCCCAAAAATATAAGAAATGACACTGAAATCAAAAAATGACGTCAATTTATGGAGCCAGTGCCTTATTTCATATAATGCTTCATCGAACATTACTTTTATTGTTTATATTTCCGCAATAAACAAATGATCAACTGACCCCTCAAAAAACTGTTTCCAACTTTGATCTAGAGACTCTAACGAATAAAATGAGCCATCATACATGTAGTT
Organism: Stenurella melanura; assembly: GCA_963583905.1. Taxonomy (NCBI): domain Eukaryota; kingdom Metazoa; phylum Arthropoda; class Insecta; order Coleoptera; family Cerambycidae; genus Stenurella; species Stenurella melanura. The sequence continues at coordinate 206,268,826 of OY757309.1, forward strand.
TCATGCACAATCACTCTGGTTCCGAGTAAACCGCCTATTTTGCCCTGACTAATTATAGCGAAATCTGGAACTAGATTTTAGTACCTATCTACTATTCCGAACAGGGAAATTACCATTGGCCGGTGATGGCTGATTTCAACGTCAAAGTTGATTCCACGCTGGAAGATCACTAACTACTTGCTAGCTGATGTCGACAAATTCGGTATCGGAGAACGAAAGGGGGAAAAGTTAACTCAGTTCTATCTTGACAACACGTACACAATAGTTAATTATCTCTAGTATTCCAGCAACATCCACGGCGGCTTTACACCTGGCGCAGGATTACGATCGGAACTCGTTGGTAATTAACATTAAAGCTCTATAAAACTTATGGTGCTGACTGCAGTTCAGTCCATCAGCTACTCATGTGCACCTTATTCTTGCTGAAACTAAAAACGTGTCAACGGAAAATACAAAAACGTTTGCCCACCATAGCTGATGGTCCGTCTTTCCAAAACAAATTCAGGGAATACAAAAGTGAAGTCACCCACTACATAATGAAGATCCAAATACTCTGTGGAATTCCCTAAAAGAGAACACTTTACGAACAGTAATAGAGGCACAAAGCGAGACTAAAAAATGTGAAACAACCATAGATAACTAGTGAAATTTTAACACTGAAATCTTCTTTTTCTTCTTATTCACAACGTATTGACAGACGTTTTGTGATTCATGTAATGTTCTAGTTGGCCTTCCTTTGCTATATAGCGTGTCCGACAGCCTCACGCCATCGATCGCCGCTATCTATTAATCGCACGGTCTCACCAAAGCTCTTTCCCATTAGCTCTTTGGTGGCGTCAGTACAACATTTTGGAGGTCTTCGTTTTCGACTCTTGTCATTAGGTTTTTCCTGGACAATCAAGTCTATAATAATATTGTTCTCTCTAAGGTTCATGTGGCCAAAGAAATGCGAGTATTTTAGAAAATGAGATGTTAGAGGGTCGCTTATTTGGTTAACGTATTTCTTGGAGAATCGAGCAGTTTGTGTGATGATCTTTACGGGGAACTCGCAGCAAAAGTCTGCAAACTCACATTTCGAAAGCATCAAATACGCCGTCTGTCTGCCTTCCTAATAGTCCATGTCTCAGCAGCGTAAAGAAACATAGAGAAAACTAGAGTGTTAGCAAATCTTATCTTTGAGCGTTTCGTGATATTCCTGTCACGCCAAACTTTACTTGACTGGGAAGTTAAACCATCTTGTTTCCTACCTCACAGTCACCTATCCTTGACGTGTCTGTACGGTTTTCATTTGCTCGGTCTACAATCATGTTAACCAACTGAAGTACAAGCCAGGAAACATTTGAAAGTTCAAGTTGTCAAGAATGCTTCGAGGAATCGAAACAATATAACACACTATATGACGCGGAGAATTCATACTCTTTATCGAAATGTCAAGCATTTATATCTATGCACGACAACTGTAAAAAAAAATTGGAGTCATATGATGAAGATCACAAATATCAACAAGCTAACCATTATACTCTTCGCCGATTTATTGCACTTTTTATCTAATTGTTGCACATTCTATAGGATACTCTTCGCCGCTTTCTTTGTAAATAATATTAGTTTTAGACTTTTTTGTTTTTGGGGCATTGGAAAATATGTTGGATGTTTGCGTTTCGTTCTGTGGCTACTCCATGAACTCATCAGTAAGGCGGGAGTAGCCACTGCCTTATACGCTTCCGAGGGACTTGACGTGGCGGTTCATATATGTAATTAGCAGAGGAGATGATCTGCCGGTGAGGTGTAAGGAGCCGCCACATTGTTTAATAAAAAAAATTAGTATTTTTCTTATTTAAATAATTTACAACTTTTTTATTTATGGATCGATTTTCTTCAAAAATAGGGTTCTTCCTCTAGCTAATAACTATCTTACTGTCCAAACTACAGTATAACCGGACTTTTCATTCTTAAGTTATCGTGCTGACAAGAAACGTGACGGACGGACAGACATTTTGAAAGTCGTTGAGAATTCCATTACCAACACGCAGTGATATGAAAATTCTTTCTCTACGAGCAATATTACCGGTTTTAGAAATGTGCCTATCGAATGCAATATAATCTTCGTTTTGTATTTGCGAAGTAGTATAATAATAAAATTTACCGTGTTTCTACGCTTTTACGTTTATTAATTAGAACTATTACTTCCTTCTTTCTGGTCTATTTCTTAACAATTTAAGTTGATTTGTAAAAGCGTGTTTTTAAAATATTTTAAATTATTAACTTATAACTTATCAGAAGCGGAAATTAACGTAAAACTTTACTAAATTGCAATGAAAATTTCACACGTTACCTTTTTAGCCAATCAGAAGTTTGTTTTTGTGTCGTTACCATGGCAATCCAAAAAATTTCCGGACATTTTCATCTTCCAGGGTACCTTGAACAAAATTAATAAGTGAACATTTTTCTGTCAAATTATTGGCATATGATCATATTTGACATTTGCTGTTACATAAAAAAAAAAGAATCTTATTTTTCATATTAAACGAGAAATATTATGTTCTTTTTCCATACTCTATAATCTTATTCTTTAAACACCTCGAAAATAACTTCAACAATAAGAATTATTGAGCTTAAACTGGTTAAACTGTCAATGAAATAATGCTAAATAACTAACGACGTCTTCTTTCAAAGCTATCTGTCAATACTGTGCTGAAATAACTGTGCTATGGTATGTGTATAAAACATGAAATTATGTAAATAAAACAACGTTCCACCTACCTATTTCAGTGAATAAAACTTATTCCATAACACACAAATAGAGTTGTCCTAAACGATTTTTAGTAATTTTTTGAAACTAAAATGGGTGGAAAAGATATTATTTATCTATTATGCGTAAATAGGTATTCCATTTTCAAATAACTTAACTTAACTTTTGACATAACAACACTACTTACTAATTCCGATGCGTTTCTGTCACTTTGTGAGCAAGGCCCATTCATGGCCTACTAATCTTACACTTTGTTATGTATTTTTTATTTTCGTATGAAATTTTCTTACCGAATCCCCCGCGTGCTTGAATTAATTGCAGGAAATTTTTCTCGTACATGGATTTTTTTAAGGAAATTTATGCACTCGAAAAATTTCCGGCAATAATTCAAGCACTTGGGAGATTATAAGTGATGATTAATTTAGAACACTCTGAATGTATTGAATTTTTTTTTTCCTTAATGCAGGCGCCCCACTGAAGCATTTGTTTTAAATGAGTTACAACCCACACAGCACATGACATCCCTAGTCACACTGGATATGATATATTTTTTATCAACATTTTAGAGTACAATATGCTGGCCTGTAGCCAGAAAATTGAATCATGAATTTTTAAAGAAGGCCAGCACCTTTTTTAGATCACCACACTAGTTGAGTTTTTGCCCTCCTTTGCCGGTGCTAGGGGTACTCAATTTTTCTATTTCTATTTTCTAAGCGGATGCCGAGCGCCCCTGGCACCCTGGCTACATGCCTGACAATATGTCTATAGAGGACAGGTGTGGACACCGCATAACAACTATATCAACAGTCCGGCATTGGTAAAATATCAAAAATATGTAACAACTGGAACTTATCCACAATGTCAGTCAGTCTTAGAATGTGGCTCTGCACGGCACTGCTTGAAAAATCTTTGCTATTTAGGTTTGAAGCTAGACAGCTCGTAAAACTATTTCTCGTATAAAGTGCTGCATAACTTAAACCACATTTAAACACTTAAAGAAATATGATGTACTTTAAAATTCAAAATTTAATGTGACAAACACTTTAATGACCATGATTTTCTTTTTGTATTTTCTGAAGGTCACTGAGGTCATCTTACCGACCTCTTAAAATAGAGTTGATTGGTTAAAAATGCATTTTGTAATCATTATTTAATCAAAATCATTTCCAACTAATGGATATGATAATTGATAACACCGGCTCGATTGCGCCACATGCCACAAACAGCTGTTTCATTCAACAAGTGTGTGTGAGGGTCAATTTGCTTGAAAGTTTTGAAATCTTATAACAATTTTAATACATTAATAAAATGACTGTGATAGTAGTGAAGACTAAGGATGAAGTCATATCGAAACTGTGTGAATTAATTGAAAAAACAGCAAAAGACAGTATAGAAAAGAGCGGAATTTTCAATATTGGTGTATCTGGTAGGGTTATGTTCTTGGTCTCCAGCACTTAAATAATAAATAAGATTAATTTTTGTCTAATCACCAGGTGGATCCTTGGCAACATTCCTGACACTAGGGTTGCCTAAAATTAAAACAGATTTTAGCAAATGGAGGATATTTTTCTGCGACGAGAGGTTAGTGCCGGTGGACAATCCCGACTCAACTTTTGGCCTTTACAAAAGTCAATTAGTGGACTCCAAAGCTGTTAATTTGACCGAAGAACAGTTTGTTACTGTGAAACAAGGTGTAACAGGTAAATTAATTAATACTTTAAAAAATTGTGAATTAGTAGCGCAGTTCATATTCCTGGTACAGTAACCACCAAAATTCTTGATCAACTATTGCATATTTATAAGGGTATTCTAAAATATTAAGTAAATAGGTACAATAACCTATCACCTCATTGGTCCTAAAGGTGTGTACTTACTTACAGACTCTCCAGGGCTGCCTCGCAACGAATACTTCGTAAAGTTTTTTCTTGCACTCATTAAGAGCAGTACATGCCTAAGTGGAGAGCAGCTGAATAGAGGCAGGTATAGACTGTACGAGACGTGCCTCGCAGGGCAGCCTCGGGTAGTCTGTCCACACCTTTAAAAAGGGCAATACATTTTGTTGCAATATCAATCCTAAAGAAAGAGCCACTACAACCCTCTAGGTATATAGAAGAACCTTTGGTAAAACTTGGGGGTTAAACCCCAGAGTAACAATGTGGTACTACACTGTTATAGTTAGACCAATGATTACGTACGCTTCTGTCGTCTGGTGGTCTGCCGTAACTTTTGTATTATTGACCTGTCTTATCCTCTGTTTCCAGTGGCCCAAAAGATTAATAAATTTTGTATTTGTAACCGAGCGAAACATACAGCAGAAGCAGCTAACACAACTCCAAAGACTTGCCTGTCTAGGAGTCACAGGAGCAATACGCATGACCCCCACAGCAGCTCTGGAGGTCCTTCTGGACCTCGTGCCCCTTCACTTGGTGATTGTGGCCGAGGCTCGGAAAGCGGCCTACAGACTGAAATGTGAAGGTCAGTGGAAGTTTGGAGGAGAGCAATTATGTCATACAAGGGCCTTATCTGACGCGATAGGGGCCCACCCACTCCTGGAGGCCAAGAGTGACGATGTGGTGCCTTCCTCCTCCTTCACACAACCCTTTGAGGTGGTCATCCCCAAAAGGGAAGACTGGAACCCACTCGAGGACATACTCGGGCCTGCCGATATCGTCTGGTTTACAGACGGATCGAGACTAGAGGAAGGTACCGGAGCGGGGATATATGGGGAAAGGCCCAGGACTGAGCTTTCCTATGCCCTGGGCAAATTCGCCACGGTATTCCAGATTGAGATCTTCGCTATCTTGGTCTGCGCACAGGAGAATATCCGAAGGGAATACTCCTACTAACACATACAGATATGTAGTGATAGTCAAGCGGCCCTCAAGGCCCTTACATCGACAAGGACCAAATCAAAATTAGTTCAAAACTGTAAACAGGCTCTCTGTGAACTTGGCTCATCTAACTGGGTCAGGTTTCTCTGGGTGCCTGGACACAGCAACATTGAGGGTAACAAGCGGGCAGACGCTCTGGCCAGAGGGGGCTCTCGGAGGCCTCTACTGGGTCCGGAGCCGGCCCTAGGTTACCCTAGATCCAACGCCAGGAGGTTAATAGAAGATTGGACTCCGGCCAGCGAAGCTCCTCATCTCAGGGCCCTTGCCGGAGAGAACAAAACAAATTCTGTGACTAAGCACGAGTCAGAGTCGTGATAGGTCTCCTGACCGGACACGGCTCTTTCAGGAAACACCTGCACGCCATGGAGGTGGTGGACCACACCGACAACAGGTTTTGCGAGGACGAGGAGGAAACTTCCATTCACTTCCTGACTTCCTGTCCTAGGTTGATGAACCTGAGGCATAAACACCTTGGCATTGGCTTTCCAGTGCTGGAAGAAATAAGAAATTCCCCCATAGGGAGGATTTTGGCCTTCGGACTAGAATCCGGCCTAAGTGGGGGTTTTCAATAAATTTGGTTAGCGGTTGCACAATGGGCCACAAGGCTTGAGTGGGCGACCTATCGTTGCCCCGCTAGAAGAAGAAGAATCCTGAACAATGTAATGTTTGCTTTTCAATTGTTCAAATAGGTTGACAAATGAAACACTTTTGTAGATATGAAATTGAAATCGTTAAATATTATACAGAGTGGACCATTAAATAATAGACCATAATAAAAGAGTACATTCTTTGGACCAAAATATGGGGATATAAAACTAAACGTGCTTTAATAATTGTTGCTGTCGAAAAAAATACAGTGTCTCAAAGTCGTATTTTTTTTTCTCTTTTTTGCAAGATCACAACTACTTCTTGACTGATCTTTTCCAAATTTGGTAAGGAAACATTTTTTAAGATAAAAAACAATGTGTGTATCACATTATGCTAGCCCATGGAGGGTGCCTCGTGCATAAGTTATACCTTATGATAAATATTTTTTCACTTTTTTGCACAAAACGTCTCATGCAGGAGTACACTTGCTAGAACTTGATAATAATAATAATAATAATAATAATAATAATATCACTTTATTCATGTAATGTACATATCAAATATTTACATAGAATGAATTAGCGTCAACACCAAACAAATACTGAAATAGTCAGTACTTGAAACATAGCAAACATTTTAAATATATTGTATATTACAAATATTGCACACATATAATACATACTAGAAACATTTAAAAAATACTATAAATGTAAAATAATTAATGATTAAACGAACTTACCTAGTGAAGTTCGATCATAATTATATGACCGCCTTTTTACTACATGATCAGGTTGGTAGTACCTCTATTTCTCACCCGAGTGCAGCACAAATTGAAAGAAAAGTTTTCTGCAGCGTATCCACCGTATTGTCATCATCGCTTGGTCAGCCATTATTTTTAAAGCTAGAAATCTCTAAATTGAAAGGGTTGGGATTTTTTTTTTTTTTTTTTTTTTTTTCATTTTTTAATGCAGAGTCCTGGGTGGGACTGATCATGTAGTAAAAAGGCGGTCATATAATTATGATCGAACTTCACTAGGTAAGTTCGTTTAATCATTAATTATATTTCCCGCTTTTTACTACATGATCAGGTTGGTAGATGTTTAAAGCATATCACAATTTAGAGACAAACAACTTTATTATTGATTTTTCGTAACCATTATCCTGCTACGTTCCACTGAACTTAACAAGTATTTTTTATACATAACAATATCTCTGTCTAGTAGCTACAAGGCCTAGTTAGTAAGGTTTAAAATAGTTTCAGCAAAACATGTGGTATTTGCTATTTGGCGATTATAAAATTTGGCAAATGTTAGGGAGCTTTCTGACCACCCTGCGGTTTTTCGAATTTCATCTAGGTTAACTCCTGCCTTATTAGCTGCCGATGTGCTAGCATGCCTGGTTGAATGCGCCTTAAACATTTGAGTATTGATTCCACTTTTGAAAAGGGTTTCTTTAATCCAGCGACTAAGAGATTGACTTGACACTTTTTGAAATGGTTTTTTGTAGCTTAAGAACAAGGTACTATTATGTCTAATCTGTTCTGTTTTTTCTATGTAATATAAAAGGGTTGTAGCTACGCAAATATTAACATTTTTCTTATAGAAAGGAAGTCTCAAAACAGGTTGATAATTATTCGGGTTTGGCGTCTTTATTGAGTCTGGGATCAATATCTGTATTTCGTCCGGACTGCGTAAAACATTTGTTGTTTTGATCAGAGAGAAGGTCTGAACTCTATGGGCTGTCGTGAGAGCCAGCAATGTAAGTAATTTTTTACTCAACAATTCCAACGACAGCTGTTCATTTTTGCCAAGCTCTTCAATATACTTAAGAACAATTGCTGGGTCCCATGTAAATCTATATCTTGGTTTAGGAGGTTTTGTTTTATATACTCCCTTAAGGAGTCTTTTTATCATTGGGTCGGAGCCAATTTCGGGGCCCATTATCAGGGATAACGCAGAACGCAAAGTGTTGAGTGACTGATAGGAACTTTCCCTATTAAAATAATAACTCAAACAACTAAGACTATTTGATACAGATTTTTCAAACGGGTTTATGTGACGTGAAGTACAGAAATTCCACCAGTTTTTTAGGCAGCTGGAATATTGCTTAATTGAGGAAACGGAGAGTGAATTCAAAGCGACGTCTGCTGCTTCTAAAGGCATGCCTTGGTGTTGAAAGGCCTGGTGGATAAAAACCCTGCCTCCAGGGAAAGGGTTTTCCATAACGGATGTGGATTCCTATCGACAGAAATTAGTAAATTAAAATCCGGTTTAAATGTAATTTTTTGTTGGCATAAGCTCGTAAACAAGGGGTACCAGGATTGAGTAGGCCAGCATGGTACCACTAGAATGCCTTCGGCCTTGTCCTCTCTAATTTTTTGCAGTACTCTTAGGATAATTGAGAAGGGGGGAAATGCGTAGAAAAAAAGGTGTTTCCAACTTATTGTGAACGCGTCACATGCATATGCTCCTGGGTCTTTTAGCCAGGCACAATATTTCTTGCATTTATTGTTTATTCTGGATGCAAACAAATCAATTTGCGGGTTTTGAAATGCCTGTGTTATTTGCATGAATGCCCTAGGATTCAGCTCATATTCAGTTTCCAATCTTAGTGATCTAGAAGCAAAGTCAGCTTCTACATTGTTCTTTGAGGATATGTATGATGCGAAAAGCCAAATTTGGCGCTGTTCGCACCACTGCCAAATTTCTCTAGCCAGATTTGCTAAGACTGGAAACTGAATACCGCCCATTCTATTTATGTAAGAAATTGCTGTTGTATTGTCTATACGCAACAGTATTTGGCAACCTCGCAAATCCTTTGCAAAACACTTTAAGCCAATAAATGCGGCTTTTAATTCTAAAAAATTAATGTGATGTCGTGATTCCTCCCTAGACCATATGCCCTGTGAGCTTTCCTTGTTACAAAAGATCCCCCAGCCCTTACAAGAAGAGTCAGAAAAAATTTCTAAGGCGTAGGTAGAATTCTTAATTTTGCAGTTTGCACTTTTAATGTTTTGTGTCCACCAATGCAAGTCTTTTTTAATTTTTTGATTAATTGGCATAACTGCCTCGTAACTATTGTTATGCTTCAGGGCTAGATATTTCTCCCTTTCTAATATTTTAGTATAAAGCCAGCCATATTCAATAGCTGGACAGCTTGCTACCAATGATCCTAATAATTTTGCAAAGTTTTTAATTGTACAACTGGATTTTTCTTGAAAGTTCTGCACCAAGGTAGAGAGAGCTTTGCGTTTTTCTTGTGGCAATTCTATCTGCATTTTATTTGAGTCTAACAAAAAACCTAAAAACTTACACCTTTGAGCGGGCTGTAAAATGCTTTTTTGATAGTTAATTATAAATCCTAGTTCATTTAGAAATTTTATTGAAAATTTCACGTTTTCAAAACATTCATCGTAAGATTTGCCCAGTAATAAGAAATCGTCTAAATAAACGACTGACATGAAACCCTTTTGTCTCATGTGGGCAACTACTGGTTTCATAATTTTTGTGAATACAAATGGTGCCGTTGCTAATCCAAATGGCATGGCATTAAACTCAAACAGACATGTGTTAAATATAAACCTTAAGTATATTTTAGATTGCTCGTGAATGGGGACTAACAGATATGCGTCCTTGAGATCAATGGACGCCATATAAAAGTTGTGTCCCACTATTTTTGATGCATTATTGAAATTTTCCATTTTAAAATGTTCAGTATCAATGAATTGATTTAGGTTTTTTAGATTTAATATGAAACGGTTGGAACCGTCCGGTTTATTTACAAGAAAATATGGGGAAATAAATTGGTCCGGCACTGCTTTACATTTTGAAATTACCCCTAACCGTAAAAATGTATCAACGCATTTGGAAATCTCAAGGGATTCCTTTACAGACCAGTTTCTTTCCCGAGGTGCAGAAATTTGTAAAACTTTCCTGGCAAAAGGAATTTTATAACCCTGAACCCACTGAATAATATTTAAATCAGTCGTAATCTGGCGCCATCGTGATTGAAAACATTTCAATCTTCCGGCATGCATGCTTACTAGTGGCGTCTCGGAAATCTGCTGTTCCCTTCCTTGTTCCTCCGTGTGTAGCTTGTTGAGTTCTTGCTGTGTGTTCGGTTCCGAGACTGTTGATTCTGTCTGCCCTGCTGAAAATTGTGTGGAGGTTGACGGGGCAGACTCCGATAGTTTAACTGATTTCTCGAAAGTTTCAAAGGAGTGTTAACTGGTTTCTGAGTTCCTGGTAGTTTTTGTTTGGGTTTCAGGTCTTCCGATGACTTTTGTAAGGCCTTGAACCTTGCAATACGATCTCCCAAACCTTCTCCGAATAACCAAGTATCGACAGGGACACTTGAGATGGCCTCTTTTAAATTTTTGTCCATGTTGATGCTTACACCGATGAGTGCTCTCCTCGATGTTGATTGCGTATGAAAAACATCACACAGTAAACGTCCAACTTTTCCCAAAGTTTCGATTCTAGGGAGAACATTAGGCTCCCCCGTTTCGGCTAAGAGTGAGGTTAGTTCACTGCCTACAAGAGCTAAACTAGCACTAATTGATGTTTGAACTTCCGCTAGCCTAGCGTCTCTCTGAACGCAAGCTTCAGAGAGAACAACTCTGATTTCAGGGTTTATTTTTGGTGTAGCCAGAAGCTGCAGGTTAGCTGGCGTAGGACATTTATCCAGGATTTCCCCCTTTTTCTCCAATCCTTTTTGAAGAATGGTTTTCCAGATTTCAGCTACTGAGGGGTGTATATCTGGACCTAAGGCAAGTGGTTCCTCCCCTGCTTTTCCCAAGGCTAACAGTACCTCTGGTTGAAGATGCGAGATCGGTTCTTCTGGTACCAAATCTAATAAAAAATAAAATATTCGAATTATTATCGAACAATAAATTTGCCTGTCTAATAGGCACCCCTGCATACACAGCGTCTTTAACTGACGTGTAGGCAACCCATCAGGCAGGAGTGTCTAAGGGTGCAGGTATCTGCAAAGTAATTTCCTAGCTAGGAATGACTTATTTCTCAACTACTGACTACCGCTACTAGCCGAGAGGTGGCGCACGCTGGCAGCCATATAATAATAACCAAGTTTTTGTCAGAATTTAGCGCCTGCTGGGCTAAATTAGGCTTTATTACACATGATCCAATAGTATATTCCTTGCTAGGAAACATACCTTTCAGCCTATATGCACGGTTTTTGTAAACCGTGAACTCTAGCACCTGCTGGGCTAGGTTGAAAGAAAATTGTTGTCAGTACCTGTGGGCCTGGATGCCACTGACTGAGATCTGTCGTTCCGAGGGGATCTTGATCTTGAGTCCGAATCGTGCGAGCGGGAAATTGATCGGCGCACGGAGGCTCTTCGTGAGCGGGACCTGGAAGACCGAGATCTTGACCTCGATGAGCTCGACTGCGAGCGACTATCTCGCCTTCTAAGACGGATCAAATCCTTCTGCATTCGCCTTAATTTTCGTTCTAGGGTCGCCGGACTTCTTTCCCGGCGTCGGTGCCTACCCATTTTTCACAAATCACTCGTTTTTTGACACAAAGGAACGCGATCACGACCGCGGCACTCGAGCACAAAAAGAGTAATGGCTGACCAAGCGATGATGACAATACGGTGGATACGCTGCAGAAAACTTTTCTTTCAATTTGTGCTGCACTCGGGTGAGAAATAGAGGTACTACCAACCTGATCATGTAGTAAAAAGCGGGAAATATAATTTAATACCACAAAACAGAACCACAAATTAGGTATAGAAAGAACAACTGAGTAACTGTGACACAATTTATAATTGCTGGGTTAAGAATTCATTTATATTATATGGTTCTATTCTCACTAATAGATCATGAATCTGAGACTTGAATTTACTTAACACTTGAGTATCTTGAATATGTCGTGGAAGTTTATTAAACAATTTTAAACAATTATAATTAGCACTTTTTTCGGTAAGTGTAAGGCGATGTATTGGATAGTTGTAATTCAATGTTCGAGTTGGATATTCATGTTTGGGTTCATCTTTCACAAACAGAGATTTGTTTTTAAAAAGAAAAAGCAAGCATTCTTGTATATAAATGGCCGATGCAGTTAGCAGTTTGTTTTCTTTGAATTTATTTCTACAAGATTCTTTATAACTTAGCTTTAAAATCGTCCTTAAAACCCTTTTTTGTATTATAAATACTCTATAAAAATCACCACTACTTCCATAGAATATTATACCATATCTAATATTCGATTCAAAGTTAGCAAAATATACCGTTTTCAATGTTAATAAGTTCACATATTTTGATAGCACTCTTACATTATAACATGCTGCGTTTAGCTTTTTACAGAGGTTGTCTATGTGACACCGCCAATTGAGCTGTTCGTCAATATATATCCCTAAAAATTTTACTTCACAAGAAGTGTAGTAGGTATCATTATTTATGTTGAATTCTTTTGGGGTAATAAATCTCGCGTGGTTAGTTTTAAATAACACAGTATTAGTTTTGTCCTTATTTAAAATTAGTTTATTTTTTGTGAAGTAATGTCATGCTAAATTGAGAACAGTGTTTACGTTGTGGAATAAATGTGGAAAATCTTCGGCGTATATTTGAAAGTTCGCATCGTCTGCATACATGGTAAATGAGCTAGCTTCATCCGCAGCACAAACATTGGATAGTTCATTTACATATATTATAAACATTAACGGTCCTAAAATACTCCCCTGTGGAATGCCCATTTTGATAGGTATTAAGTCCGATTTTATGTCTTTCCCTGCTTTTAAAACGGACACCCTCTGTTGCCGGTCTGACAGATAAGAGCTAAACCACCGAAGTGCGTTATCTCGTACCCCGTATTGATCTAATTTCCTAAGCATTATAGAATGATCAAGTGTATCATAGGCCTTTGACAAATCGAGGAATACTCCCAATACCAAGTTATCATTTTCTAGCGCAGCTAATATATTTTCAGAGAATTGAAATATTGCCGTTTGAGTAGACTTTCCTTTTAAATAAGCATGTTGCATTTCGTTTAATAAATTAGTTGTGATCATGTATTCCATTAGCTGGTTGCATACCACAGACTCAAACAGTTTGGAAAATGGTGATAACAGGCTTATTGGACGATAGTTCTCAAATTTTTGTGTATCTCCTTTGTTTTTAAATACAGGTTTAACCACAGCTATTTTCAAAGTTTTAGGAAAAATACCATATTTAAGTGAATTGTTTAAAATGTAACATATTGGTTGCACAATGATTTGTATGCATATTTTTAAAATGCTCGTTGGAACCTCATCTTCTCCATAACTATATTTGTTTTTAAATTTTTTTACTATCTCAATAATCTCCTCGCTCTCTACCGGTCTTAGATACATAGAACTCTCGACATAATTTACATTTGCATTTGCTGGATCAGGAATTGCGTTTAATTTTGATACTAGTTGTGGTGCGATGTTAACCATATAGTTATTTAAATCGTTAGCAATAGTCTGTGTATCACCATTTATTTGTATATCTGGATTGTTCTTATTATTACCGTTTATTTCATTTACAATTTTCCAAGTAGTCTTAGTTTTATTATCCGACTCGTTAATACGATTTTGAAATTGTGTTGATCTGGACTGTGTTAATAGATGGTTGTATCTCTTTTTCGTTTCCTTATATTGCTCAGAGTAGCGGTGATCGACGCTGCTTGCAACATACAGAATATCCAGCTGTTTCTTACACTCGACTATCTCAGGCCCATTTGGCATTGTATATTGTTTGTTTTGATTTTTTGTTATGATTTTTTTAAGAGGAAGACTTGTGTTAAAAACGCCCAAAAATATATTCATGAATAACTCCCACTGTTTGTTTACGTCTGCAGTGTCTACTGTGTAAACATTATCCCACCTTTGACATTTTAACTGGTTAATAAAATCTGATTTGTTTTCCTATCGAAAAGGTTAACTTTTGTGCCGTATGATCTGAGACCATTGAGTGAACAACTTCAATTTGAAATGGATCTTTTATGTTAGAAAAAATGTTATCAATACAGGACTTACTGTTAGTGGTTATCCTTGTGTAAACATTTACCGTTGCTAACAAATCGAATGAGTTTATCAATGAGAACAGTTCTTTTTTATTTGTGTTGTCTTCATGCATTTCTATGTTAAAATCTCCTCCAATGATAATTAAAATATCTTTGTACAAGAAAAACAGTGCCAAAAGTTCCTCCATTTTGTTCATGAAAGTAACCAAATTACCACTAGGGGGTCTATAAATAGACGCTACGATTATTTTTATATTTTTCACGCACAGCTCAACTGCAGCACATTCAAATTCATTTGATATTGAGATGTCTTTCACTTTTGTGATATTCTTGCATGAGATCCCACATCTCACGTATACCGCACTTCCTCCATGCTTGTTTTCGTCTCTGCAAAAACTTGCTGATAGATTAAAGCCGATAATTCCTACCGTTTTCGAGAAAACTACCGCAAGAGATTTCAAGAATTCTTTGAAAACAAACTCAATTTGAAAAGGACAGATTGTATTTACGGAAAAGTGTGCTTTGGTGATGCCTTAGTTCTGTCATTTACATACAATTTCATTACTTTGACATTTTATTTTTCTCTTGTGTTCGTTAATTTTAGAAGTTTCTTTTACTTCTTTATTTGAAATGCCTCTACATAATAATTTTTCCAATAGAGAGATGAGAGATATATATGTGTTTAAGCACAAGAAAATTTTGCTGGACCTGCTGCAGCTAAGAAATACTCAGAACCAAATAGAATGCAGCTAGATAATATGATTTTTAAAGATCTGTTTCGTTTCATAGCTAACTAAATAGTTATTTTAGAGCAAATGGCATTTTTCATATATATCTCTTAAAATAACGTATTTTAGGACAAATTTTTAGATCATTAATCATAACAATAAAGGTTGGTATTACATTATTATTTGATACATGTATAGTTACCGTAGTAAAAATAATTTAAATATTACAATATGAAAGTATACTTTCATCATTATCATCGACTATTTCTGTGTTCTCTCGAATTTCCTCTTGGGCCGTTCTTTCTGGAAAAAACCTTCATTCCTATCATTTTTTTGTAATTTATCTTCAATAAGTGTCAAATTAAAAGTTAGCCTTTCCATAGCTAAGATGATGACACAACTTCAATTGTTTTCAAGGCAGTCTTATGATTGGGCTATACGTCAGAATGAAATAATGGCACTTTTTTTCACACTTTGTTTTACGCACAAAAATAGTTTTCTAACAGCCGTGGAAAAATTATTTTGTAAATATTGATAATATGTAATTCAAAAACAATATGAATTTCTGTTAAAATAATAGTACTTACCTATAACCTTTAATGCACATGTAGAATATATAGTTTATATCTAATTGGGTTTCAAATATTTGATGTACATACTTGATTATGTACGAAATACCCCATATCTAATTTTTTGAGAGTGCCACAAAGAGTAGAATTCTGGTAGGTAAATGATAGACGCTCGTCTCTACATTTTTGCTTATGTTCAAAACAAGTTTCTTGTAAGTCGAAAGTAGGTACAAAGTGCTTATTATGTATTGAAAGTTTGTACATTTATCTTTATTTTTTCCAGTGTAAATCATCTTTATTTGTATATGTAATGAGTAGCTTATCCCTATTTTATATTTTATTTTAAAGTGGATATGGTAAGGCTGGAGTTATTGCTATAGCAGAAGTTGGATGGTCAATGAGACTAATTTCCAAAGAGTTTAACAAATAGAGGAGACAAGCTCCATAAGCGTAATGCATAAGCAGCCGGTAGACTGTAGTCTTCTCATCCTTCTCACACAGTTCGTTTTCTCTTTGTCGCACAGTACATGAGGAGAGGTAACGTCATAACTTTTCAGACCTGAGGGAAAACAAATGGCCGCCAATGTGTAATTCGCCGATCGAACGTGTTGTTTTAACTGTATATTTTGTGGATTCTGTGACGTTTTAAAACTTAATTTTGGATTATTTAACATCTACAATTATGTTTAATCAATTCATGTGGCGAATTTTGTTTGTTAAGATGGAGATGAGTTTATATTTTACGAAATTACCTTATGATGTACAGGATCAGTGTATGGAAGAAAGTTGGTGCTATCAATTTAAATCGCTATATATTTAAATAAAGAAGACCTTAGTACAGATGCCGATGTATTTCCGAATATTAGACATACATTGTAATTACATGATTTTTTAAAGGAGTGCATAGTTAAAAGAATGAGTACAAGGCATTGAAAATACGAAGTTTATAACCAATTTGTTAGTAGTTGGGTGAAAGAAGTTCTCTCCAAGATATTTACAAGATAACAGCTTATTATCGCAAAGGTAAGGATTAGTTATAAATTATAAATCATTTTCGCCATGTACTTGCATAATTTAAGGTTGTTTTATGAATAATTACTAACACAGATCCATTTTTTAGGTTATGGTCTCACTACATTGTCAACAAAAACATCATTCCTTGGATTATTGCAGATCCAGTCGATCCAAATGAGTTGTTAGTACTCATTGTAATTGTGTTGCAGATACAGGCAAAACACGTTCGCTAGCCTGATTTGCAATTTATAAGGTACAGAGTGAGGCCATGAGACGTCACTCCTTTTAGTTTTTTAGCAGTAAAAATGGCTATGGCTAAGCAGTTAACCATTGTGCGATACAATCCGTAGATTTTGTAAAATTACTCATGAAAAGAAACAAAGGACTTAGTTATAATAAGGTAGACACAATTTATCTGACGGTTCACTCATCGTCTATGGTATATTTATGCACGGAGCTGTGCAAATCATTGTAGTTTCTGTAAGAACTTTTTGTCATGTCATATTAATGTTATTATTGTCTAATTTATGTATTTTATTAAATATTCTCCTTTCCTTTTATTGTTTTATTTATCAGTCATTACTATCGTTAGCAGTAAGTTGAATGCTGACTACTCTGAACTTCTACATTCATGTCTGTAAATGAGAATTAAACAAAAATACCTATATTTACTAAATATATAACTGTTTATTATCAACAAGTTTAACATTTCTAATATAACTTAGATGGCATTTATACTAAATTCATCGAGTGATCTGTATTGTTTTAAAATATATCGTGTGGTGTTTAAAAACTACTCAATTCTGTTGTTTTCCATTACAAAACTGTGAAAATGGACTTAAGTCAGTGTTTAGACTCAGGTTTCAAATATTAAAAAATTCAGCACTGAGTAGTTTTTAAATAACCGCAATATATAGTTTAAAACAATAGGTACATTTAGTCCGCAGATCATCGATGAAAACTATACTTTGAACTTTCACTCTTAATTTATAAACTTCACCAGATCTTTATATGTATAATATGTAGCTTTTCTTTCAAGTTTTTCTTAAATTGTACCATATTTAAAATGAATGTCTCGGCAACATTTTTCGTGATAAACAGATTAAACGTTATAAACAGAAGAAAAATTTGAGAAAACACTAAGTACTTGTAATTGTAAATAAAGCCGAACGCTATTCAAAACAAAGATTAAAAATTGACGGTATTTATGAAATCAAAGCGCTGTGTTGCTTTGTAAAACAGAATGGAGAGAGAGGGTACGAGGTCTGCGACAAGGACGAAGAGCCTAACGTTTCCAAGACAACCAAATCATAGCATGCTGTGACCAAATCGCGACTCCCGGCAAATCCACGGCTTGTCTTCTCTAGTTATTAAACTCTTTGCTAATTTCACTGTGTTAATACATTAACAAAAATTCGGGATTTGATGTTTTAGAAAAGTGCAGAATAAACAGTTTAATTAATTCATATAATATTATAAAAAAATTAAAAAACTAACTATTAATATTTGGTTATTGTACAATTTCTGTTTATAACTTCTATTAGTCTATTTGGCATAGAATTCAATACATTCATGCCATAATCATTGGTAATATTTCTCATGCATTATTTATTAGTTCCAGTAATTCTTGGATATTCCATGGTCTTACATTTCGGTTTTGGATATTTTTTTCCCATACTTCCTCCACAGGCTTAAAGTCTGGACCAAGACTGAACCAGTTAAGTACATTAATGTTGTTGTCTCGAAACCAGTTACTGTATAAATGGAACAATTACCTTGTTGAAATATGATATCATTAGGAAATAATTGTGACGCAGAAGGAAGCATAATATCTAAAATCCTAATATACCTTTCACTAATAGTAGTAAGTCTTTCCACAAGCATCTGGGTATACAAAAATTCGAAACCTTGTAAATGTGTAATAAATTCCGCAAGTCGAGTAATTGAAATATTTTTCTTTTCTTTGTCTGCGATGCTAATACTGCCTGCGGCGCTAGTAATTATTAACAATTAGATATCAGAATAAAAACCTACTAACCTAACCTAAAGAAATCAGAAAAGAATTTGTAAAAAAATGTATTAATCATTACAAAATTAAAGAAAAGTTCAGCGACCTATGCGCCAGCTATTTGGATGACGGTAAACACTAGAGCAAGGTACCTATAAATAGTCAGACAAATGATGTCACGTTTTGCGCATGGTCGAAGTTTTCGAATTTGGGTGTACCAAGATACTTTAAGTCTTTCCTCAATATGCCACAAAACACCAGGACCACTTGCTGTTATTCAGGTCCACGTAATAACAGAAAATCTGCCACTTTTGCCATTGTTGGATAAATATTCTCATTGAATCAAGTATTGGCAGGTCGGTAAACACAAATGCGACCACCATGTGTTGCCTTGGAAACATTCTTTGGTAAAGACTACATTATTTCAAAAATCTACACCAAATACTATATATTCTGGAGCAACTCCTACTCAACCTCTTTATGCTCTGCAATAAATATTTCTGTGCCGCTGGATGACAGGCAGCTCCAATTCTCTTACTCGCCGGCGATCAGTATGCTTCGATCCAGGAAAACTAGCTTTTTCACCGGATTCAACTGAGTACAATGGATATCATTTTTGACTAGTCTGATAAGTTTTACAAGATAGCAATTGTAATATTTTAATGATGAATAAATTTATCTTATCTTATGTTTTTTTAATGTATTCACAGTAGTTATGGCCCCACCTCAGAGGAATATAGGTGAGGCCCATGGTCATCAGCCGCAGTAGTCCATCGGTCGGAGTGCAGATGGCTACGTGCATGTCAGTCTCCCAGCTGAGTACCATAGTGGGAGTTTTACCCTTAATTATCCTCGTTTACCCTTAATTATCCCCATTTTACCCTTAATTATCCTCGTATTATCTTTGTTTTATCCTTGTATACCCCGTTTTACCCTCATTTTATCCATGTTTACCCCCGTTTTACCCTTACCTACCCTCTTTTTATCCTAGTTTACCCCCATTTTTCCTTATTTACCCGCGGCTGAACATGGGCCTCACCTCAGACCGCTTCAATTCACCGACTGCCGACTGAGATGGGGCCTACCGCGGCTGACCATAAGCCTCACCTCAATCCAGGGCCTCATCTATATTCCTCTGAAGCGGGGCCATAACTACTATTCACTACTATTCATTCAATTGCAAATCTTGTTCAGTTGATATCTTTCGTCGGCCTGATCCAAGATTTCCACTAATCATGTTTATTCACTTTTTTTAAATGTTAAATATCGAATTTTTGTTAATGTTATAACGCAGTGCAATTTGTTTCACTGATGAATCATCTCTGCAATAATAACACCAGCTTTAACTAAATCACTTATGTGGGGCTTATTGGTTTTTACACACCTGCAATATATTTTGACAAATAAATGACAATACCACAAATGTTAAGGTTGCTTTACTAAATTTTAGCAAAAATATGTTATATGACTTGTCCTATTATTTATTATTCACGACAGTACTATATGAACATAACGTACAGTTTCCTGAATCACATGTTTTAAAATATTTTCTGATGAAATAAGAATTTTTTTACAAAACATAACAGTGCCATCGAAAAGTTTACACTTTAACCTTTGGATTGCAATTTTAATTTTTTTTTCTATGTTAATTTACAAATATTTTGCAGCATTTTTTAATTTGCATTTATTGAAAAGTTGCAAAATTACGAAATTAAATAGTTTTTGGCACCACTACCACGGTAGCCGTTAAATGTAAAATATATTTACTTTTTGTTAGTTCTTAAATAAATGTATAAACTAATGAATCCAAAGAGGAATTTTGTTTGATAACATTTTACTCCATATACAGGGTGCGGCAGAAAGGAGATGGGTGGTATACGCGAACAGAGAGGAGTAGAGCATTGTGGATAAAATCATTCAACTTGGGGAGATACGCCATTTGCTAGTCACAATGGTTATCTGGACGAGAAAACATTGTGTGTTTGCAGTCGAGGAGTATTTGAAATCGGGCGAATCTGTGATTGTTTTGTTGTGCAACGGCGTTTCCGCCGACATTTCAATATCCATCACCATGGTTCAATCCCAAAACATGCAGACACAATCATCAGATAGGTTCAGAATTTCAGAAAGACTGCATCGGCAATTAATCCGAAACTTCGTGATTGTAGTCGAAGTGTAAGAACTCTGCCTGTTGTTGAAAGAGTGAGACAAGAGATCCTTCACAGCCCAGAGCGCTCTGCCTGAAAACAAGCAGCTGCGCTACATTCGGAGTTCTATCACTGATACAGTCGTTCTGAAATTCTGAACCCATCTGTTGATTGCGTCACATTTTGGGACTGGACCAGTGTCGGATATTAGAATGTCGACGGAAACGCCTTTGCACAACAAAACCATCACATATTCGTCCGATTTCAAATACTCTTCGACTGCGAACGCATAATGTTCTCTCGTCTAGATAACCATTGTGACTAACAAATGGCATATCTCCCTGAGTTGAACAACTTTATCCACAATTAGTATTTTTGGAAAAATGTTCAACTTTCTTTCGGCCGCTGTAATTCGTTACATATTATACTTACAAGAAAAATGAGTATACAAAAAATGTGAGAAAAAATATGGCGGCTCGTACCTCCCCCACCCTCCCTTGAAAACTTTGTTTCTTTTATTAAGGTTTCTGACTTAAACGACGTACATCAAAATCGTTTCTGCTTCACCTTTTGTAAAGGAAAGGTCTTTTTTTATCTCTCTGTAGAGGCAAAGAAAAGACCTTTGCCTTAATCCAATCAGTACTGGATTAAGTAAAGCGTTTCTTTAATTATTTGTAGCTGAAGAAGCAGCTACAGACTATGCTCAGAAAATAGCTAAATATTTCCCTGAAAGTCTCCTACCAAAATTTGACATGTTGCTGTTAGGAATGGGTCCAGATGGGCATACTTGTTCCCTTTTCCCAGGACATAGCCTTTTGAATGAAACTAATAAATGGGTTGCATCTATAACAGATTCTCCAAAACCACCACCGAGCAGGATTACCTTAACATTCCCCATAATTAACAATGCAAAGGTTTGCATTTTTGCTTCATGTGGCAAGGAGAAGGCTGAAATGGTTAAGGTAAGTTCTATCTAGGTTGTAAAATTTTCAATTTCAATTAAATATTTGGTTAGCTGAAGCCAACTATGAAAAGTTAAATAATAAAAGGCTATTGGCACTATTTTCTTTTGTATCAGCAAAAACAGCTATTTTCTATTCGTATAATTATTTATTTCCGAATTTTACATTATTACATGTCACATGTGACCACGTTTATCGATATATAACTAGTACAAGTTTTTTGTTTTATCTAGTTGTTTAAATACCGGGTGTATAATTGTCCTCATATTTCGAATGCACACAAAAAAGGCGGTAACTACAACGGGGGCAGGCGGCATCTCTACCGATTTAATGATACCGCCACGCGGACTCCTTTGACTTCAATTTTTTACGTGCATTGAAAATATGAAGACGACTATAACAGGATCACGGCATACCCCCCTTTCTCCTTTAGTTTTGAAAATAATTGATTGAAATTTAGGATATACTACATACATAGTAAGCGGCACTTTTTGACACAATTGATTTTTTTTCACTTCCGGTTTCGCCGGAAGTGACACTAACTTTCGATTTTTAAATGTAACACCCTATATTATTACATTTCAAACATCATTGACTTGTCCTACACCTGTTTGGTTTCTTTTATAGAATAAAGATTATTATTATTATTATTATCATCATTTTTTTTATATAATTTTTAGTTTTCCATTTAAGTGTGCCATGATGGTTCTGATTTATTTTAAATGACCCGTGTAATGCTACAAAAATCGAAATCCCGTTAAAAACACTAACTTACGTGATTTATGAGCAAATAAAATTCACCAAAATTGTTTTTGGGGCAAAACTCAATTTTTCAAATTCAACCATATCGGTACCGTGGTACCATTTATTAATACTATTAATAAGGAGTTTATTCATATGTCGTATTAAAATGTGCGATAAATACAAACAAAATTGCAGCTAAAAGAAAATAGGAAAATACAATTTTGTTCTAATTAAATGTTAAGAAGTAATAAGGAGGCTTTGAAAACAATGAAATATTTAGCTTGTCAAACATTTGTTGGTTTAACAGTGTTTTTATTGTGTCTTTAAAAATTGTTTAAAATTCTTGTTAATCGTGTTCAAAATGCCGCAAATTTATACAAGAGATGAAAAAGTGGACATGTTAATTATTTATTGGACAGTAAAAAAAATGCAATTGCAGCTATGGACCTTTATGGCTGACAATATCCTGATACACAATGTCCAGCAAAAAATTGTTTTAAACGTGTTGAAAACTAATGCCGAAGAGAGCCCAACAATGTGTTAATTTTTTATATTCCAAAACCACCTTATCTGTAAGAAGGTAATTAGAGCAAAATTGTATTTGCTTATTTTCTTTTAGCTGTAATTTTGTTTGTATTTATCGCATATTTTAATACGACATATGAATAAATTCCTTATTATTAGTACTAATTCCTAATTCCGGCGAAACCAGAAGTGAAAAAAAATCAATTGTGTGTCAAAAAGTGCCGCTTATTATGTATGCAGTATAGCTTAAATTTCAATCGTCTTCAAAACTAAAGGAGAAAAGGGGGTATACCATGATCCTGTTACACCCGGTATACTAACATTAAAAGTAATTATTTTGTTTTATTAGTAGGAAATTTGAACCACGACCCAGTCTCCACTAAAGTACATGAGAACCGGACTATTTTAGGGGCAGGAATTGATGTTATACGTGAAGCCCAATGTGAGGCTCGAACTCAGCATGGGATGCTTAATCTCAGGGTCGTGGGTTTGAGCCCCACGTTGGGGCCAATTCTGCCCCTAAAATAGGTTTGGGATGACTGCCCGGTTCTCTCATGCCCGGTACTTTAGTGGAGACTGGGTTCCTATAGAACCCTTATTGTTTCAAATTGAGCCTCTGTCTGTGTGTCAGTGCCCTGCCCTTCTCTCATTTTGGTGCCTATTGATTTGTAGATAACTATGTTTGGCACCTATTTTAGTGACGGCTAATTTGAAATCTTTGCCTTTGCCAATGCATTCAACTCGAAGACTAAAAAAAAGTGTCTACATTTCATCCTAGGAGTATTTCGTGTAACATTTAAGCAACAAGTGTGTTTTTTTCTTTATTTCACTTTGCCAAATCTGAAAATAAATATTCTGATGAATTAACTATTTACCAAGATATTAAAGAGGGCATTCTCAATGAAAAAATTTTTCCTCGAAAGTCCACTGCAAATTAAAGGATGTATTCTTAAAAGCGCTTGTGGTTCTAGTCTCATTTTATTTCAAAGTAACATTGGCCAATTTTTATTTACATCTTGCATTTGTTTATGCTTAGTTTATACTATATAATTTTTTTAAATTTCATCAACGTGTATGTTTTAACAGCCATATTTAAGTAAACCACGTCTTGTACTCTTGCTAATATTTAATCTAAATTTATTTAATATTTCCTTTTGAAATACATTTAAAAGTATCAGTACTCCACTATTTCACTTCCGGCACCATTTAAGGGACTTCATATTTGGTTCCAACATCCCAAAGCACTTTTGGTCCCTTGAGTTGGGACCCCTACGGTAAACCGTTGTAGCAACTTCTAGAAATTCTTCAAATTCATTTAAATTTGACAAGCA
Organism: Stenurella melanura; assembly: GCA_963583905.1. Taxonomy (NCBI): domain Eukaryota; kingdom Metazoa; phylum Arthropoda; class Insecta; order Coleoptera; family Cerambycidae; genus Stenurella; species Stenurella melanura. Next base: position 206,293,092 of record OY757309.1, read on the forward strand.
CTCATTTCTCATCCAAAAGAACTTACAAGATGATTGGACATTTTCAAAAGTTTTAAGGACCAACCTCTAGTAATTCTTGGCGATGGCAGATAATACTTCAACAATCAAGTTTCTTCTTTAACTAAGAGACATACAATAAAAAGTTATTTTATTGTAAATCCTTAAATATTTTGCTAACAGTCGTATTCATCAAGACGTGCTTAATAACTCATTTAGTAACAGTTTGTTAAATTTTAAATGGCCGTTAGTGCTAATATATATTCACCAAATGAAATAATTAGAATATTTAACAAACGGTAATTTAAATAGGAATTTTGAATGTTTTCCTGATGGAGGGTAGCACATGCGCTCGAATGGAAATAATGGAATATCAATGTCACCAGTTTGTTTATTGTATTTACTTTTGTATTGGTGTCGGTAGGTTTTTTTGGAAACATGGGTTCAAAGAAAATTATATAAAAAATTTTTACCGAACGTGACAAAGAAAATTTGCTCAATATTGTGCGCAAGATTTTTTCCACATTGTGGAAAATAAGAAAATAATTGATTATTTATTATTACACATAAAAAGATGCAGGCACTTATTAAATTACCTAGGTATGGGCACTGTTGTGATATGCTCTACTATTTATTAACAAACAAAAATACCTTAATTATTCCAAATCAAATTGTAGCTTCACTTCACAATTGTCAAGAAATAACATAACCGCAACCTCAAAACATTAACGAGCCATTAAATTAGTTGCCTACCCAATATTCCTCAGTCAAGTTAGCGAACCATTTACCGACGCGTTAGCGCTAACTAAGGTTGATGAATACATACAGATTAATTTAACAATCCGTTTGCAATTTACCGAACCGTTATCTACTTAACTAGCATTGGTGAATACGGCTGTTAAAGTTAAAAATAAAGTATATTTCTGTAACATGATAATCGAGCCAATTTGTAAACTTTATGATTTACTTTACAGAGAATTCTGGTGGATAAGGAAGACCTCCCATCAACGAAGGTGAAACCAACATCAGGTGAACTGTACTGGATATTGGACAATGAAGCAGGTTTACATGTAAACACAAGTTAATAATCTTAACACTTTATATTACATTTTTTATACAAATAGATTATATAGTATAATAAATACCATATTATTAAAATATTAAGTACATCACATCTCCCTTTCTTTTTTCTGGAATATACATGCGTTATATGTTGTCATTTCGAGAAATTCATGCTGTTTAAACTGGAAACTGTAACAACATCAAGAATAAATATTGAATTCGAACGTGTGTAAAGAATTTTAAAAATCATCTAGTGCTTTGTTTAGTTAACGTCAAACTGTAAATTCACTTGTTTGAAAAGGACATTTAGCTGGTTAAAGCTTATAATCTTACAGATTCCTGTACAAATAAATAAATTAACAACTAGGCAATGAGAATCGCTAGAGCCGTCGACCCGCTGAAGTTGGGCCAAGAACTTCTAAAGAGGAATTTTTTGATAATAAATAAATTGGTTCCTAAAATGCTCCAGCATCACGTCATGTTTACTCCAAGTAATCGACTTGAATACTCATAAACAACATAACTGATGCTAACTGCTGGCATTACTTTAATGAAGTTGGGCGTTATCCCTCGGTATAAGCCGAAAATTCCTTCTTTTTCTATAATAGCTCTAAATACTCCGGACATGGTTACTGTAGTTGGATCCATTGCTGGATGGATCACTGAAACAAAAAGATTTTTTAAATAAAATTGCATTACACTATAAGCATTATCTATAGATAATCTTTATTAATTCTAGGAAGAAATACCCTTAAGGTGTATAAGATGACAAACTGCACCTTTAGACATTTTAAACCAAACAAATGCATTAAAATTATAAATATACCCTAGCAGCATTTTCAAACACAACTTCAAAACAGATTTGGTTAGTGAGAAACAGTTTAGTGATGTTCGATTCTTATGTGAGATAGAATGGTTTATAGTATACACAATCTCAGTTGAGGAGGCATAAAACGAAAACTTGGAGTAAAGTCGACATCTCTTTTAGTTGACAAATCAAACTCTAGGCTAATTCCGCCCTTAACGCGTAACGTGGGAGGACCCTAGCGGCAGGCAGATCAAGTCCACGTGGACTGTAGATGAGAAGTGGTGAATATCCGAGTATTCGTTTTTATGCTGTCCCAACTGAGAATGTATATACTATACATATATTTATGAAATTATTACCAATTTTTTAACTTTTATGTACAACATAACAGTATTGAACAGTTTAGTAACTACTTCCACCATTAGGTACCTACAACTTTTTTCGGAATAATTGAAATTGCTTGTGCTATATGTGGCAAAAATGGAAAAATTTTCCACATAGATAAGTTCCATAATGTCGACATATGCAATCACAAAATAGATCACAAACAGAAACTGTTGGAACATTTTTACAAATATATATTTATAGTTATTTATATTTACAATTATTACCCTCGAAAGTAGCATAGTTAGAAAACCAAACATTTTAACATTCTCCCAGGCATTAAAAAATCTGTTGTTATGAAACTAACAATAGCTTTAAAAAAATTGGTGTGGTACCTATTGGAAGACAAACAGCAATAGCAATAAATCTTGTAACTGCTGCATTTACTAGATCTCCGTTCACTGCAAAAAATGGCCCATCTGGACTTTTTACTTGCTCTTTCTCAGTTAGTGCAGGGGAGGCGAGTGAACAAGGCTTACTATGTCCGGGTGGTGGAAGCGGTCATGTGGGGTCGTAAATTCAAATTGAGACACATTGATGTTTTATTGACATTTTTTGCTTGCCATGTAATATACTATACTAATTATGAATGTTGTCATTCACATCATCAATTTATATTTTTTTCAAAGTCATGAGATTTTTCTCTCAGCTTAAATACTACCGCATTAGAATATAAATAACACAAAGTAACGCCTGATGGGGCTACGACAGAAGTTCCAAGCATAACGATGCGTTTTAGAGATGAATAATATGGAATTCGGAAATTAAAAGATGATGACATCACGGACAACATTCGTGATTAGTATTACATGTTTTTAGTCGAGAATCCACAAATACCCCTGCCACCATTTTCTGTTGTAAGGTTCGGCCCTAGGCCCAACTTCCAGAAAAACAGTTCTCGGCCAAATGGTGCAGTGGTGAGACCGTTCAACGAAATTTGGGATATATATCTTAAACGTAGCTATTGCCAGCATTTTTTTGTATCACCGAAAGGGTTTTGCAACTTGGTCATATTTTTGCATATTAAACCTTTCCGTGACACAAAATGCTGGCAATAGCACCTTAGCTTTAGAAAAACCACGTTAAAGTGTATCCCAATTTCGTTGAAAGGTGTCGCCATTGCACCATTTGGGCAAGAATCCTTTTTCCGGAAGTTGGGCCTATGGCCAACCCTGGTGACAGAAAATGATGGCGGTTTGGATTGTTCAGGACATCTGGAAACATAATTGCAAGCGAAAAGTGTCAACAAAACATCGATGTGAAATTTCCATTTGAATTTACCAGGTCACATGACCACTTCCACTGCCCGACCATAGTAAGCTTTTTCAAAGAGAAAGCAATTTTTTGCAGCGACTAATTTATATATTAAAGGTATCTAGTTTGCCTAATTTCAGAATTGTACTGTTAAGAAAAACCAAATTAAAAAGTGATAATCTCATGTTATTGCTCACCTTGTGCTTGTAACCTAGTTCTGATTAAAGCCAATGGGTAGGAACACATCTGCCCTAGCGTGCTACTGGCACTTCCACATGCCAAAAGCATCCAAAAACTGGGTTGCTCATTGCTAGAATGCGTCTTCAAATACTTTTTCTTTAAAGTTTCATACACAGCCAAATCGATACCAGCGTATGGTACGATGCCTAGAATATTTGGAATGTAACCCCTGTAGAAGCTCATTATGCCCTCTCCAACGTAAATTTTATAAGCTGCGTCCGCTATACTTTTGTACTGTCCAGTCTTCCTTAAAGCTAGTCTAGTTTTTAAAACCTCTAGGGGATAAATAGCTGTTTGGCTGATTCCGCCAGCTAGCGCACCTGCGCAGAACCTCTCATAAATGCTAAGGGCTTGTTTAGAGTCGCCTTTTATCAGTCTCTTTATTTGTTCATAGGCAGCAAACTTCAGTGCTGATTCCGGAGCAATCTTCAGTACGTTGATACCGTTGCCCCTCCAGAGACCTGTAACTCCTCCTTCTCTTAACATGTTTGTAAAACAATCTCCTATTCTCTGTTTACAAGGTTGCACCTGAAATGCAATAAAAACATATTTGAAAATTGCATGATCGTGCGTTAGCTTTTGACAGCCATGTTAACAGGTCAATTAAACAAAATGTTTGATGTCTTCTCTTAACGTATAAGAAAGTACGAAGTTAAAAACTAAAAAAATTGCATTACAGCCTTTTGCTCGAAACACAGCAAGAAAGAGTAAAAATATTTTATCCTGGAAACTATTTTAAAAAATGTATATTTTTTTTAAGAGAAGCATTATCAACTTGTATATGGCCATCTTTTGCTAAGAAATCAATTTTTTACGCTGGTTCCATCCTATAGTTAATAATGCATAGCTATACTGACTAAAGGATAGAAAATAGTGCCATAAAAGCAGAAATATACCTATTTTGGTATTTTTGTAGTCCTTACCTGTAGAAATACTTTTAGCCTATCTAATGGTGCAGTGCAAGTCCTAGATACCGCTCCTGCTATGCCGCCTGCAGCCAAATGCCGCCACCACATCCCAGTCTGCATTTCACTTTGTGTGAAGTCATCAGGAACATTCATATCCTCTCCGATATCCAGGTACTGAAAAGGTAAAATATCGTCAAACCTCAAAGGACTTAATTTATTTTATGGAAGTATGGCCAGTAGCCATGATATATGCATATTAAATATCTCATCACTGTAAATGAAATGCCAGCAAGCATAAGCGATTTTTTTAGATAACACTTACAAATAAGGAAAATTATGGAACTATGATTAAATGAAATATCCATCATATTCAATACTCCGTTTCTGTTGGGGGGTCTAGGTTTCCCTTTCATGTTATATTTTATAAATATATCTAAATTATTAGTAAATTATAAATTCCTTATATTATTATAATATTTGAGATCTTATTTGAACAAAAAAACATGTACACAAAAATCAGACAAGCTGTGTTTAACTGAGTGGTATTATTGAGGTATAGAACAATCATCTTTGCTTGATTTAGATTACTATATCATACCTACAAGTAGTTAACTGCTTCCATATGGTCTACTTATATATTTTTTACAGCAAAAAGGAAAAAAACTTAAAGCAGACAATAAGCGACTTCAAATATGTAATACTATGGTATACACATCTTTTTCCAGAAGATGATCCACCCCTATAGAAATACCCTAACTTTTTTCAATGTGTGTTTTTGTAAAGATATAGCCATGAAAGTGGTAATTATTTTACTAATGCTCATTAACGACATATTTTATTTAACTTTCTTTGATAAAAAATATATTTGACCTTCAATTTTATCGATTTACTATCTAGGCCAGACAAGGTATGGTTATAATTCGCTTTGACAAGGGACCCGACGAACTTTGATAATTATAAATGCTATCAAAGTGATTAAACATATATTAATATATGTACATAATTCTTAAAATAAATTAAAATGGTATGGTAAATTTGAAGATGTTGAAACCAAAATTGTGGAAAGAAATAATAAATCACAACATATCATTATCATCGGCATTATCTAATGCAAATAACAATAGGTACCTATGTATATCTTCAGTTCAAATAGAGTAACATCAGTATTTCCTGTAGCTTATGAAGACAATCTCAATTCCGTAATAGTAAAGTTTGTCAAAAATATAACATTAACATTATACTCTTCGGCGATTTACTTAACTTTTTATATAATTGTTGCACATTCTATGGAATACTCTTCGCATTTTAAATATTCAATACATTTGCATGTTGTTGGCCTTTCGTAAAATTTCCGCCGCTGTCGGCGTGGGCAGCTCAAAGAGACATTTCATGTGTTTTTTGGTCTGAATGTGATGAATGAGACGAAGAATTAGATATTATTGAAATTAAATTAACAGTTATTATTTTAATTACTTATAGCGATTAAAAAATTGCGATGCATTATAATAAATAAAAACATATTATTCTTAGTTGCAGGTAGATAGAAATTTGTCAATGTGGACGTAATGTATTGGGAATACATTCTGTTTTAAATTAGAGATGTACTAGCTATCGCTTCATATTTTAAAGAAGTTGTCGGAAGATTTTTGGTTCAGCACATAATTAAAAATGAAGAAACTGCAAATAAGTAATTATTTTCTCTTAAAAATTTATTAATGTAAAAGAAATCAAAATTCTATAATTTTCAAATTTTAAATAAAAGAGGTGTAAGATCCATAACGCAATATCCTTATCGCTTCCATGTCCCTATAGTTATACTCTTTACACTGCTACCATTTACATTACCTATTTCTGATAAATTTAAAATAAAAAAAATAGGTTTCAATTACGTACGCCGTACACCCTGTATTATCACTTATCAGTCTGCCTAAACTGTAATTGTAATTCAATTACATTGTCAATGTTAGTAAGTCTTAATAATAGGTGGTATTGTTTTATTATTTATTCAGGCCGTTCGCGTCCTCACAATCAGAAAAAAAAAAGTATATCTCCCAGACAAGTATGAAAAAAAAAAACCGTAACGTTTTTATGTCTCCTATTAGTCTGATTCAGGTCCATTGCCCGATCCCGATAACAAATCGGTTTGTTGACTTTGCACTTGCTCTGTGGAGCCAATCAAAACGTAACGGATTACACGTGGTTACTTATTCAATTAGACTGAAGGTCGATCCGCTATCACACGCGCTCACATTTTTTTCATTGTGTACTATTGCGCAACCAATAGAATCGATTTTTAAATTTTTAAAATAAAACATTTACCTCCAACATCCAAAAACTGAATCCTAGTTTAACATGTCTATGTCTATCTCTGCTAACCACTAGCCAAAACAGAGGCGCAGCCATCTTAAAAAATCGGAAATACTCGAAATTAAGAAATCAACGGTCCGTGTATAATTTCAAAAATATATTAACGTTCACAATACACCAAACACTTATAGACATTCTATATTATTGGGCACATTGCACAGTCAGATTAACAAGCAACGACTGAGGAGAATTTAGCATACTTAACATCATCTTTATTGTTTGTAAGTTAAATGAACACGGGGTTATCAATTTTCAATTTCTCCCACTCTCAGACTACATGCTAAATTAATGAAAATATGCCAGACGCCTATTAAAGTTTAATTAGTTAACTGCTGCCTCATGAAATTTTTGTATAAATCCAATCCACGCTCCCCACTCGGGATAGTTTATTTAATTCATAGGGAGATTTATTCAATAACTTTGTTGAACGTTTAAAACATAGTATTTATGTTTACTCTTCTTATTTACAACGACATAAGAGGCGTTTCATGATCCATGCTTTATTCTAATTGACCTTCCCTTTCTGTATAGCACATTTAACAGCACCACGTCATGTGTTGCGGTTGTCTGTTAGGTGCACGACTTTATCAAGCCATCAACTCTTTGGTGCGATCAGTCTAACTTTTGGAAGACGTCCGTCCTCTTCGTCTCTAGTCATTGGGTTTTCCTAAACTATCAACCGTCATTTATTGTTTTCTGCTTCCTTCTTCGTGCTAATACCAACGAACACATAATGTGATTGGCCACCCTCTGCTGTATAACACGACTAACAACCTCGCACCACCTGCTGTGGTTGTCTGTTAGGGGCACTGCGTCACCAAAATTCTTTTCTAACAACTCCTCAATGACACTAGCCCAATGTTTTGGAGGATGTTCTCTTCGTCTCTTGCCTTTGCCTCTTTAGTTTTTCTTGATCTAACAATCGTTTTATATTGTCCTCTCTCTGGTTGATGTGAGGCACTCTGAGGGACGTATTTCTTGCAGATACGTGTTGTATTGACCGAGCTTTTCAAATCTAATTTACCGCCGTATTAAACAACTTCTTTCGCACATTGAGGGTTCAATAGGAAAATTAGTATAGTTGGCACCATATAAATGACCCAATAAGAAATATAACAAAAATTGATTTTATCTCGTAGATCGTTTAAAATGCCTACAACAAAGTTATTTGTCGTTGAATTCGAAAGGTTTTATTACTGTTTTTTCAAATTTTCGGTCGCACAGCTTGGAAAACAAGAGCTTCACGGCGAACGCATATTTCTAAAAAAACATTCTGCTTAAGAAGCTCTTTCTAACGGTATGGAATGTCACACGTAGGTATATGCGAAAAACAATTTTTGTTTATGCCCAGAGAAGACATCCCTAATAAGATTTATTTTAGTAATAACACGGGAGCTGATTATTTTCCATAATCGAAGCAAATATGCATAGAGTAAAAGTTAGATGGTGGCAAACAGACGGACGGACGCACGTGCAAGAGCAATAGGGCCTAAAGGCGCGTCTCCATTATGGCATTTGTTGGCAAATAGGTACGTACAATTCGGCTTAGGCCAGTCGGAAACTTCAAGAGAATCCAAGCCGAATATACTAGTGGGGCAATGCCGATCGGCAAAGCCGACCATAATGGAGACTCGCCTTTAGGGAACTCTAAAACGAGGGTAAAAACAACATTTCGAGGTAAACCAAATTCAAGGCATTGTAGCAGGATTAGCAGGAGACAACATTGTCGACAGTTGCTATTCTAATTTTTTGCGTTATATTATAGTTATTTATGCACCAAGTGCGTTATATAGATTATAACGCCCGCAGCCCGAGGGCCTTTGGCCTGACGGATGTATGTTGCCTGATGTGCGTTAAGGCGCGTCTCCATTATCGTCGGCTTTGTCGATCGGCATGGCCGATCGGCATTTGTTGGCAAGTGGGTACGTACAATTCGGCTTATGCCGGTCGGAAACTTCAAGAGAATCCAAGCCGAATATACTAGTAGGGCAATGCCGATCGGCAAAGCCGACCATAATGGAGACGCGCCTTTATAATCTAATAACGCTCGTGGTTAATACAATATTTTATTTGTCCACGACTATTAAATAATGTACTCAATATGTATGTGTTTCCTTAAGGATAATGCTATCCGTTATTCTCTGCAGTGAATAATGATTTCATTATTCACTGATTGCAGTGAAAAATGAGGACAGTCAATTGTTTGCAAGAAATGACATTAGTGGCTTTTTACTAACAATTTAAAATGTCAAAATTGTAGTAACCAAAAGACAAGTAGTGTTATCTCTCTAAGTTTTCTAGGAAGCACTCAAATGCCGAAAAGGTATTTTAATAAACACTCAAAAACTACATTAGTAAGTTATTTTCAAGGCATCATCTATTTCTATTAGCAACACGCGGAAATCCCCAACATTGTTTTTGAAACCATTTACTTACATGTCTACAAACTGTATTATTTTATTAGTAAGCCATGATGCGTCAAAACGTAAATTGATTTGAAACGTCAAAATTTGTGCGATTTCAACGCCAACGTAATTTACAATAATTTTACATTTTAGGTACTCAAAAAGGGTAATATAATTAAATAAATCGGTACTGACAGTGAAAACTAGATTTCAAAGATACCGCCAGAGATAAAGGAAGCTGCAGAAATCACCTCATTAAACTTGTGGCCCGAAAAATCGAGAAAATTATATATGATGTCTGATGACATATGAATTTTTCCTAAATAGGAGACATTGAATGAAGATGAATTAAAAAAATATTAAACATTTAATAGTCGTGGACAAAGTATAGTATTCTACTCGCATATAATGGCTATTATATGCTCGTTGAATAATATACTATTTTCGCAAAAAATATATTTTAACAAAAAATTGACTTCATTTTTTAAATACATATTTTTAATAGACCATGACATTTGTTGATACTTTGACGTTTATTAATTGTATCTGTCAGTATGTTGTGTTCTTTAAAATTTAGTAACGTTTCTAGTTCAATGCAATAAAAGGAAAATTAATATGGAAATAAATATGCAGGTGAAAAATACATCATATTAATTTATAAAAATAAGTAATAAATAATAAGAATGGGAATGGGAAGTCTAGATTTATTTCATACAAATCTTTCTTTTTGAGGATTTGTATTTCTAAAATGGAGAAAAGTTTCTAGCCTCGTCATTTCCCGTCTCGCCAGAAATTCATTTGTTTTAGGAATTATTTTTCACTTCGATGAAAAAAAAATTGACTGTTATCTTCAAATTTATTGGTTATATGTCCCATAAACTTTTTCGTTGATTATATATAGTTTTCAGAAAGGCTCGTCAGTATTTTTACTTTTAATCTGCAAGCAATTAAGTTTCTACTCATTTTCAAGGTTTTGAATGGTGTAACTGACTGTAAACCCACAAAGACAGATGCAGTGTCCGAGTATATGCCCAGAATGATTTTTTCCTTGAAAATATTGACAAACTCATCCCATATTTCTGCTAAGCTGCGAGCCAAGCCGTAAAAAATCATGGGATTTTTCACCAATTCAAGATGAAAGAAAGGTGAAGAAACACTGTATTAGATAAATGTAGGTACACATTTTCCTGCTAGCCCGCACACCTATTCTTATTCATGCCAAGTACACGTTTTCGTCAACCTATACTATCTTATCTGGAGACATCATAATTTATTTATTTAGAAAAAAAACCATATCTTATTTATTCTTCAATGTAATAGACTTATAAACATGGTGATTAGACAAATACATGATTTTAATATATTATTTGAGGAATAGTAATCCTTATTGTGGATATATTTCGTTTACATTATGTGGCCCTCAGTTTGCCAATAATAAATGTAAAAACTAATATTCTATATCACCTTCTTTTTGAAATTCGATCATTTTTAATCACTATTAATTACCAATAATCGCATTGCATTACATTTATAAAACATGTACCAATTCTATCCGATAAACTTTAGAGAGAGAATTATTATTACAATCTGTTATTGATGGGTGATTGCACACAAAAGGGACAAAATCCGGTTTCTGTAAGATAGAAACTGCATTTTTTAATAATATTTTTCATTAAAATCTTTTATGGAAGACATGCATTGTTTACTTCAAGTTCAACTGTATTTACAGGAAAATGAACTGCATATGTTAGGAATTGCTTTAAATTAATAAAAAATAAATTAGTTAATCTATATTTTATACTGCTTTAATGTGCGCCTCCACAAGCCGTTCTTCGCCTGAGAAAATTATAAATTCAATATCGGAACAGCAAATGACATTAGAACAACCATTAGTCTCACAGACACTTCCTACTGTCTGTTTCAGTGTCAGTGCGTTTATAAGTAAAAACAAAATGATTAGAGCAGCGGTTAATTAAAAATTGAGCAAATTACCTACCACAGACAAAACATCAGTCCTTTGGCGAGTGATTATCTATTAAGTTAGTTCATTAAGTTGAATATGTTTACATCCGATTAAATATTTTAAGAATACCTACATGAGGTTAACTGTAAAGTTTCATTTTCCTGGTATCATTCCCCTGATTTGTTTGGTTAGAAAATATTCTTTTAGACAAAATGGCCAAATGTAAAGAGAAACCAAAAGAAGATGAACTAAAGAAAAATCATGAAGCAGGTAAAGAACCCTAGAAACAATGTTTCCTCAGACCCGAAGAAAGTGTCCTGAAGAAATAAAAATGATAAAACTGTTCAGCATGAATCAATTTGTTAAAAAATTACTTGTTGCTGAATCAATTAAAAGCAACTGACTTAAAATGACAAATTATTAAAACCGTATAAGGATAAGCAATCACTTACAAAAGTAGGAGGTGGAAGTCCCTAATAAGATAAGCTTGATTTATAAAATAGGCATATATTGTTCTTTCCAATTAGAATAATAATAATATTAAGTTATTGGATAAATATGGGGAGATTTCATTGGTGCCAAAGTATGTACCTAATAATGCCCTTTTGCGTGCAATTCACTGAATGTTTGACAAATATTTCTCAACAAATTAATAACTAAATGTACGTATTAATATATATTTTAAGTATTAAAATTAAAAAGTTATTAAGAAATTTGTTGTTGAAAATTACATTTTATTTATCAAACTATATATTTATCATAGCAACCTGCCACAGATACGTGTATGAAGTATTCTATTTTATGCTTAATCATCATCAAAGTCCTAGCCCGAAATTTTTATTTTTGATCATAATACTTGACCACACAGCTTGGATTCGGCCTCAAAATCACACCAACATATTCCTGCTATCCTGCTAACTCTCAGGAATTTTGCTTTGCGCGCGGCATTCGCGTTCACCATGTCTATACGTATCATAAAAATCGACGTCACCGCGAATGACGCTCACACCCATGACGTAGCGCCGGGTCTAAATTCCACAAAATTCACATTACAACAGATGATTTCCAGACTACTTAACTTCAGTATAATGTCGATGGAGATTTCGGCGTCGATTGCATCCATTTTGTATTCACAGTAGATCGATTCGACACGATGGCATACAAACTACTGGTGTCTTTTTTATGCACAGGATGTTAAAATAGAACAGGGATATTTAAGTACTGCCAAGATCACTTAATTGACTTAATCACGAAATGTAGTGAAAGCGTTCGGGCTGCAAAGCGGCAGGACATCAGCAAGTTCAATCTTATCACATATTTACTGTACAATGGTCTCTCACAAAAGACAATTATCAAGTGGGGGAAAACCAATATTCTAGATTAACAGGAAAATTAATAATAGTTACTAGGAATTATATATTTTATAAACAATATATTTATCTTATGTATATGTACATACCACCAATTCTAGTGATTATTTCCGGTTAAAAATGTATTGTTTATGACAGTATTCTTGGAAAAAATTGCAAAATAGAAATTGGAGTAAAACCTCTGGATTTCTAGATATAGGAACAAATAATTGTGTCAAAATTTGAGGCAGAAAAAAAGCGGATATATTTCCAGTTCTATCAAAAACATGACAACCTTTGTAGATGAGTCTTCACAAAACTTAATGGCATTGCAGTTTAAACCAAATACGGTAATTACTTCCAACAACGGATATATTTAATCCCATATCTAATTAAATCTTAAATACAGATTCAATGTATGGAACCAGTTGGCAAAAATGATAAATTATTCAGTTACAAAATTTCTTAGGAATTTCAAGGTTTCTAAATGTTACCTAACAACACAGCCATTACCCTCTCACATATCTGCAACCATTGTAGAAAGTTGGCGGTTTTAAACGTATGCTGGAATTTGTAATAATCCAGCGTCTTCTCATCAAGAAGATTTCAGGCTCGATTTTAGAATGCTACGATAAGATTCTTGGTAATACTTTGTGATGTTTCTACTCTTTCCCAAAATAATGAAAAACTTGAATGTCAGTCTAACAGTTTCAGTAAATGAAACTTTGTGAATGTGTCTGATGAGGTACCGGCTAGGCGGCTATTATGTAATCAAATAAATGAGACATGACTAAAGAAAGTTGGCAAAGTATGACTAAGATTATGTTCGTACTAGGATATTTAAAGCTGGTTCGAGATGCCAATGTTAACAGGTAAATCCATTTACTATTACCAAGACATTTATTCTCCCTGGTAGTAAATGCAAATTTTGAAGGTATACCTAACTACCTTGGAAGATTCAATAGTATCGAAAAGCAATCAACAATGTGCCAAAATAAATAACGCATATTTTAATCACTCTAAAAAGTGGTTCACTGGCAATTAATTATTTTTTGTTTTTACTTATGGTAATCCAATATACCTTGCTGAGCTCCCTGAAGATGACGAAGAAATCATCCAGGACGTCAGGGATGGGGTTAGGCGATATATCCTCAAACGACATTATGGCACTAATTTTCAGTCTTCTTAAATTAAATCAGGTACTTTAATCACTTATAATTAATTATCACAATTGAGATTCACTTTGGTATGCCGTCGAGTAAACTCCGATGATTGATGGATATCACTGCACAGCTGATCGCATGGCGGGAAATACTGTAACGTGGTGAAGTGGACTGTATGACCTAAGCGAAGGTAACTAACGACAGCCGGGGAACCCAAGTTAGATTTATGTCCTCGTCCTCTTAGGTGGGGCGAGGTACGAGGCACGAGGATCCGACCAAAGTACACGAGACCGATACGTATGAGCGTTCTATGGAAGTAGATATCTTCGCGTTTTCCGTTTCGGGGTTTTATCATTTTTTTATCAACGCAGAGAAAGAGAGAAAGCATATATAGAAAGAGAACAAATTTAATTAACATAACAGCTGTAAGTTGAGTGATCAATCACATGCTAAATCTGTATTTTTTTATATTGTTATTTTATCATATCTGTTACAATAAGTTTATTACAGTTTATCCAGTTTGGATATTTGTACATATTATGTATAAGTGGCTGTTTAAAAATTGCAGACTGTTATCAGTGAATTCTAATGCTAAAATTAGATTGGCGAATTTTGCTAACTTTGAATGGCTTGCCGATATAAATAGCACCTTCAAGTGCAATTCAACTTTCCACCCTAACAACAAATTCAGTAGCTACAATAACCTCCCGCACTCGACTTCTAGTAAAATATGAACATAAGAATTAGTAGTTTTAGTGGAGTAAATCTTTGGGTCCAAATCACTTAAAAAGTCTTACAACAAATAGCATTTTTTTGCTGAAACTCATAAACTTTATAAAAAAAAATCGGTGAAGGTATTTACACAGAACTTCCCTCTTTATTTGTGCATGGCGGTCACTCTAAAAAATTAGTAATAACGAAGTGACATTGAAAATAATAATCGGAATATAGTTATCACTAATATTACAAAGCACACCTGATAAGTTTTGGTCAAAAAAATATACAGAGTGTTCATCCAACAGCAAAAGTTCAATACTAAATAACAGGTGCCAAATATGGAAGGCTTGGGCAAATACATTTATAAGTGTCCACCATGACTGAATTATTTCTTGGGATGACCACCCTGTACATTTTTCAATAATAGTGTAATAGGTGCATATGCCTAATATTATTGCCATCTGTCACATTTTCAATTCCACATATACGTAGTGGAGTGGAAGTATAGTGGTGTTAAAAAATTTCATTTTTTTTTTCAAATTTTCAAAAACGTTTTTAAAAAAATTTCAAAATTTTTTTCTTCTGAAATAGGTTAGAACGTCATGACACGTGGAAATTTTAAATTTGAGCAAAAAGGAAAGTTTCCTTCTATTCTACAGTGGTATTTTTTTTTATTGGTTTAGAATGCCATGAAACGTGAAAATTTAAAATTTGAGCAACAAAAAAAATGTTCCATCTATTTTAGTGGTAAAATTTTTTTCAAAAATGTGGGTGAAAAAAATTTTCAATTTTTTTTCTCAAATAGGTTTAGACTGTCAGTCAGGTCAAACGTGAAAATTTTAAATTTGAGGAAAAATAAAATTTCCATCTATTCTAGTGGTAAATTTTTTTCCAAAATGGTAGAAAAAATAAATGTTGCAAATTTTCTTTTCCAAAATCGGTTCGCAATGTCATGAAACGTGTAAATTTTAAATTTGTGCAAATTTTTTTTTCGTCTATTCTATACCCAGTGATAAATGGATTAAAAAAAAATGTTTTTTTTTTATTTTTAATCAAAATAATGTGATGAAACGTGTAAATTTTAAATTTGTGCAAAATTTTTTTTCGTCTATTCTATACCCAGTGATAAATGGATTAAAAAAAATTGTTTTTTTTTTATTTTTAATCAAAATAATTTTTAAATTTGTTTGAATAGGTTTAGAATGTGATGAAAACGTGAAAATTTTAAATTTGAACAAAGAAAAAAAAATCAGTCTGTATTAGTGGTAAAACTTTTTCAAAAATAGTAAAAAAAATTTCTAAAAATTTTTTTAAAATAGGTTCATGGCGTTCTACGCCATGAAACGTGGAAATTTTAAATTTGAACAAAAAAAAATTTCCATCTATTTTAGAGGTAAAAATTTTTTCAAAAATGTTGGAAAAAAAATTTCAAAAAAAAAATTTTTTTTAAATAGGTTTAGAATGCCACGAAACGTGGAAATTTTAAATTTGAACAAAGACAAAACAATTTTTTAGTGGTAAAAATGTTTTCAAAAATGGTGAAAAAAATTTTCAATTTTTTTTTTCTGAAATAGGTTTAGCGTCTCATGAAACGTCGAAATTTTAAATTTGAGCAAACAAAATTTTTTTTCATTATTTATTCCCTTTAGACGTTCTACCATTTCTTCGCTGACAGTAGGGTCAACTACCTACCAAATTTGACTGCTCTCCGCCAGGTAGTTTTTTTAGTAAATGCACCAACAGACAGACTGACGGAATTGAAAAACCTATATTTTCGTAATCTCCGTGATCTGAAACGTCAGAATCCGAAAAAATCTCGGAGGGTGATTTTTTTCTCGAATACAATACTTCCCTTCGGTATGCGAGGGAAGTAATATAGCAAGGAGTTTTGGAATTAATCCGAAACCCGGAAGACAATGTTTAAAACAGTGTATTTTCGCAACGTTTCTTAAATACCTCTGGTTGTAGAGTTCGTAACGCAATGAAAATGCAAATTATTCCTTATGAAATAATGAAATTTAACCTCAAAAATCTTCTCGAGAAGAAAGCAATTTATGTGAAAACTTATCGAATTAGAGCTGAAAGTATTTTCAAGAAGGTGGTGTGGATCAATTTTGAAAATATTGTGACTTAACCCCAAGAGAATAAAAATCGATGATCTCCCTTAGCTCATACTGTAGGTTTTTATCTCTACCTTCAATATCTGTAGAGGAATTCTTTTTTTAATTTCCGTTTCTCTTCCAATAATATATTAAATTTCATCGAAACAAATATTTTAAGCTTTGAATTTTTAAAATCCAACCGGTAAAACCAGAGATATCGATAATTTTGAGAAATAACCTATTATGATTAAGTTAATAGCATTTCGATACGGGCTTTAGTTTATGGCATTTTTTAAACGTTTGCCTACTAGAAGGACATTTTTTATAACACAGCCACACAAAAAAAAAAAATAAATTCTGGCCGGGGGATCTGATCATGCTCTCCATATGTTTTTGCGGTCGCTGAATCCGAATCCGAGGTCTGTTTAACTCCATCACGGCAGGATTTTGCCATAACCTCAAAAACCCATAATTTAAGCGATTTCGACACCTCTTCACATAAATCGCTGTAACTTTTTCTAGACAAAAATGACCCCATCTTTTTTGTACTAGATCGATTGCAGATTAAATTTCCAATCCGATGATATGGGGCACGATATTCTTCCGGAGCTTTTTAAGGGGTACGTAGAAAGAAGTAAGAAATCGTTAGGCGTGAAATCTGAGGTCGATGTGTGCCTTGGTTTTCGAGATATGGCCGCTCGAAGTCACCGGAAGGTGGAAATCGAATTTTTTTACCGCTTCTCGAAAACGAAACGAAAATTTTTTTGATGCCTTACCCCAGAAAGTTTGCAAAAAAATGAAAATGCCAGCAAAAATCTGAAAAACGAGGTATGTAGGAAGTCGAGAGAAATCGAATGGCGTAAACCGCAGTTCTGTATCTCATTTCATTTTCGAGATGTAGCCCCGGGAAGTGGTAAAAAAAATCAGTTTTCATCTTCCGGCGATTTCGAGCGGCCATATCTCGGAAGCCAAAGCGCGCACTAACCTCCGATTAGCACGAAACGATTTCTTACGTCTTTCTACGTATCCCTGAAATTTTCCAGATTTTTGATAGCTTTCGTTTGGCAGAAATAGCCCTCGAAGCTGGGCACTGTCGCTCGAGAAGCGAAGTCCTCGGACCTCTCACTTTGGCGGCCGATATCTCGCTTAAAAAGCTCCGGAAGAATATCGTGGGGTCATTTTTGTCTAGAAAAAGTTTCAGCGATTTATGTGAAGAGATGTCGAAATCGCTTAAATTGTGGGTTTTTTGAGGTTATGGCAAAATCCTGACGTGATGGAGTTAAATAGACCTTGGATTCGGATTCAGCGACCCCAAAAACATAGTGAGCATGGTCGGATCCCCAGGCCAGTAAGAATTTTTTTTGTGTGGTTGCGTAATTTGTCTCCCACCTATATATCTTTCAAAAAAATGTATATATTCGTTTGGTAAAAAACCTAAAGTGTACACCCGTTATTTTATCCAATATGTGCTATGCTTATGACATTAGTTCATTGGTCAAATTTTTTCACATGTGATTTTCCCGAGAACGGCTACTTCCAGAATAAAAAGTTTCAAATAAAAAAGTTAACTCTATCCTTGACTTCTATTTGTTCCCAATACACTTGGTATCGATTTCGAAAGATAAACTAGTTTCCCGCTTGCTAGATTTACGCCTGCAAATTGTCTCTCTCTCTCGAGACGCTACAGCCTTTGGCCTTCCAAATTACTTTCTTCCATTCTTGTTTATCCAAAGCACACCTTCTTCATGACCTAATTCCCATTCTGTGTGGGTCTTCTACTTTGTCTAGATATCTTATCTTAGGTCTCTCTTTTCCTTATTCCTTCGAGCCGGTAAGACATTTAATTCGTTTCAGCGGGTCATATTCTTCCCTTCTCGAGACATGGACAGTCCATCTCAGGCGATTGATTTTCACTGACTGAGTTATTCCTCGGCTACGATACGAGCGGTGAGCGGCAATTATCTGAGCGGCTCAGCGGCTTAGTGGAATGATTTTGTGTAGAAAGCACTTCCATCCGGCTAGGATAACGTGGAGCGGCAGGGCGGCGTCGCTCGCCGCGTATCTAGTACCGCCCGCCGCAGGATCCAAACATTAAATTAGGAGGTTGCCGCTCGCCGCAATACAGTGCGATATGTCGTCCACAAGCATTGGGCCATCCCTGAAACGAAAATCTTGCAAGGGAAGTTAGGATGAAGTTATTGTACATGATAAAATCCAAGTTGAAAGTGAACGGTGTCTAAAAAACGAAAATAGAAAGGTGAAATTAACACGTAAGCTAAATAATGGTGAAACCAAACTGATATCGGAAGAGCAGTGAAGGCAGTGTTTGTGCAATTGATGCCTTTAATGATTTACTTTCTGATAGAGCAACTGCTGCACAAGTTGCTCGGACTGATCGAGACTGCCGCAGGTGTATCGCAGCTCGTATTGTAGCCGGCACCGCTTACCCCATTGCCGCTTACCCCATTGCCGTATTTTTACCGCTTTGCCGCTTACCGCGCACCGCTCGTATCGTAGCCGAGGCCTCACTCTGTATTTTTACCGCTTTGCCGCTTACCGCGCACTGCTCGTATCGTAGCGGAGACCTTATGGTAGACTTCGCAATATATTTAATATAGTTCATAGTTATATTCTATCAAGATCTTTCTCTCAAATCACTCCAACCACTATTCTTCTGTTTTTGTTAAGGGCCATATTCTGATTAATACATCGGAACAGGTTTTATGAGAGTTTTATACATCTTTATTTTTGTTTTCCTCGTGATGTTCTGAGATGTAAGCTAAGGAAGAAGCTCATAGTAACATCGGTCGGCAAGCAGTATTCTTCTTTTCATTTCTGTCTTCTGTCTGTATCATTATCGCATGTTGTCACTGACCCACGATAGACGAATTTTTGTACTTTTTCAATCTCATAATGCCCAATGTTAATTTGTTCTTCGTTACTAGCTTTCTTCGACACCCTCATATATTTAGTTTTGGACTGATTTACCACTAATCCAAATTGTTAAGCTCAATTTTCTACTGCTAGAAAAGCTACTTTAGCATCTCTAAGTGTCCGCCGTATGGTACCAATATCAGCTGCATGTGTTAGTATTTGGATGCTCTTATTGTTTGTGGTACCCGTTGTTGTTAATCTATCGTCCCCAATTATCTTTTCAAGAACGAGATTGATAAGCATACAAGATAGTACAACCTCTTGTCGTATACCTCGATTTGTCCTGATTGTTCTAGATATTAAATTTAAACTAAATAAAGTCAATTGGTTTTGGCTCTAGTCTTAGGCAAAGGACACACAGGCATTTTTTCCAAAACCTCGTTCATTATCTGGGAGTAACATAAAATCAAAATTTGTTCAAACCCGATTTTTTTATCGTTAAATACTTTCTTCACTCCTGGTGTCGAAAATAAAAATTGTGAAAAATCCGATTTCAAACTTTGCATCGGAAAAGGCACACTTAAAATTTTTCCCCAGGTGAAAGCGATATATAAATATAAACAACTTCGATAATAAGCAACTGAAAACCGGTATAAACTAAAATTAACAATTTTGAATACATTCCAAAACATATGTCTCTAAATTTGGCACGCCCGGTGTAGCGCGTTTAACTGTACAGTAATTTCTTTCATCTAATACACCTATGTAATATATTATAATTATGGTAAATTATTGATTTATTCATGACATTGATCCCTATAAAATTTCAATTCAATGATTCATCATTTACATAATTAACATTTATTTTTCAATGTTTAGGTACTTGGGAGTAGCAATTTCTTTGAAATGATGATTAAATATTGCTTGGATTTGAGATCATATAGTGATGTATTGCACTTATGACTACCTGAACAGAAGGATTTCACCAGTATCTGACACAGTCATCCTAAATTTTCTATTAAGGTGGCCATTCCTTAGAAAGAGACATCCGATAGGGAAATATTTATTATTCTTGGCCATAACTTCTTTTCTTAGTACACATATTTAAAAAAATATAAGAGTACCTAAGTAGAACCATAACAAAACTATTACTATGAATTTTGACTCAATAATTTCAGTGGTTTGCAAAATAGCTAGATTTAAATTTACAAATTATGTTAATCTTCCTATTTCGTAGTTTTAAATCTAGCTATTTTGCAAACTGAAATTATTGAGTAATAATATAATTCATAGTAATAGTCTTGTTATTTTTCTACATGAGTACTCTTATAGTTTTTTTAAATACACGTACTAAGAAAAAAAGTTATGGGCAAAAATAATAAATATTTCCCTCTCGGATGTCTCTTTCTAGAGAATGGCCACCTTAATCAATCTTATAAAATAAAATAGGTAACAAGATGCAGATTTAGTAAGAAATATTTCAGATAAACATATCGACTATTGCATTGAAAGTTTTGCTGCTTATAGTTGTTGAAAGTACGGCTAATTCGAAATACCTGAGGATCTTCCTATACCTGAGCTGTTCTAGTTAAGTCAATATTAGTCAAAACTTTACTGGAGATTTTCTTTTAATTAGCGTTGTTGGTCTTAGAGACAAAGTCTATTAGCCAGTCTTCTTTAGTGTTTCAGTTAAACACCATATTCCTTATATTAATCTAAAACTAGTTAAGTACATTAAGTAAAATTATAACTAATGTGTTTTTATTGTGAGTATGTAGGTATATCTATATGTATATTTTATTTTATTATTCCCTTTTTTAATTTTTGTTTGTTTTTTATTTTTTCTTGTTTTTTTTTTAGATTTTGTAGTTATATTTTGTTTCATTTTTCTTTTCTTTTCTTTTTTTATTTTGATTTATTTATTTATTTTTGTAAATAAGTACGCTTAAGTGTATATGTTTTGCATTTTCTTATTTTCTGTTTTATTATTTATGATGTTTTTTTGTTGTTTAGGTCTGGGCTTGACAAATTATCCATAATTCATCAAAGCATTTTCCAATCTAGGAAATATTTGTTCGCTTGGCTGTTGGCGTTCAGGGTAACGTTCGAAATATAGATTTAATGCATCTTCAGAATTTCGGCCTGATTCAATATAGCATATAAACATCTGGCATTTTTCAAAGTTTTTATACATTTTGGAATAATGCAGAGAGATTATAACAGATGTCAACTTTAACACTTATTTTATTTACTGTGAAACTAACTTTTAGAAATGAAAAGCAACTGTTTTTGTGTGGCCAACTGGGTTAAAATGTTAAATGTCAAAAAAATTTCATTTTTAAAGAGAAATGTGTTATATTGGCAGCAAGGATGACTAGACATATCTTGACATATATTTTTGGAGACCTTATTTTTTTTCCTATTTTCTAAAGTCAAAGCTAACTATGGTTTCCATTTGAAATAACAAAATTAGCTTTGATATCGAACAATTGAAAATCTATTTTTTTTTTGACAAATGCATCTTATTATACGTCAAAAAGTGCCTGTAGAAAGTTTTTACCGTTTGAAAAAATATTCACAAATAAAAAAGTTATGACAGTTTTTCGGAATCTGCCAAATGTCAATTTTTGCCGATATCTCGGAAACGGTTAGAGATATCGAAATGCGGTTTTCACCAATCGGCGTTTCACAAAAATCGAGCTCTAGACTCATACGTCAGTTTTTCTCTACCTGGTCTGAAAATAGGAAAACCAGCCAAAATCAAGCAATTTGGGGCACCCTGTACATGTGTATATTATAATTATTGTTAAGTGGCAAGTATCCTAAATTAAAAGGTTGTGTTAGTTTCTCATTGCAAATATTTTGATTTTTTTCTTTTCCTTTCTTTTTTTATTTTATTTTATTTATTTATTTATTTTTGTAAATAAGTACGCATAAGTATATATTTTTTGTATTTTTTTATTTTCTGTTTTATTGTTTTTGCTGTTTTTTGTTGCTTTTTGTTGTTTTTTTCCCTTTCAGTATATACATGTTTAGTCTTAAGGTGGCCATCCCTAGAAAGAGACATCCGACAGGGAATTATTTATTATTTTTGACCATAACTTTTTTTTCTTAGTACGTATATTTAAAAAAACTGTAATAGTACCTAAGTAGAACCATAACAAGACTGTTACTATGAATTTTCATTCAATAATTTCAGCGGGTTGCAAAATAGTTAGATTTAAATTAGATTGTTTTAAATCGAGCCATTTTGCAAACCACTGAAATTATTGAGTGAAAATTCGCAGTAACAGTCTTGTTATGGTTCTACTTATAATTGTTTTTAAATATACGTACTAAGAAAAAAAAGTTATTGGCAAAAATAATAAATATTTCCCTATCGGATGTCTCTTTCTAGGGAATGGCCACCTTAATATGTATTTACAATTTCAATTTAGTTAATTTAACAAAATCATATATGTACATGTATATATTATAATTCTTAAGTGACAACAAGAATCCTAAATTAAAAGGTTGTGTTAGTTTCTCATTGTAAACATTTTGAAATAAAATTTCCCTACTATCACTATAGCGTTCACAACTAAAAACAATATGCTCTATTGTATCTTCCTCTTCACACACCTCACATAGTGCCGTATCTTCTACATGTATCTTATATTTATATGCCTTGCATAAACAGTGACCTGATCTTATTCTTGAAATAGTTCTGATAAAATTTCTATTAGCGTAAGGGAATTTTGAAAACCAAGCCTGTGTGGGTACTGTGGGTTGAAAGCTTTTAAAGAATTTACCCTTATCACTATTTTTAAAACGTTCGTTATATTCTGCCTTTATTCTGAATTTGATCACCGTGTAAAATCATCGTATGGTAATTTGTATATATTTGCCCCCCCCACCCCCCTATCGCAAGCATATTTTGCCAGTTCATCCACTTTCTCATTTCCGTTTATACCAATATGGCTCTTAATCCAAGCTATGGTAACATAAAGTTCTTCCCGTTTAAAAGTTGTATGTGTTTCAGTGCTTCTATAACAGCTATTTGTTCTGCTGAGTATATTGAGTAAGTATCGTTCAGTTTTATACACTTTGTATAGTTGTTAGTTTCATTATTAGAAGCACAGCCTGCCTTTCCTAAAATAGGATAAGATGGTTCTGATCAAAAGTGCAGCCTTTTTTTTGTTCACCTGTGACGCAGGTTGAAGAAAAGGGGAAGGCTCTCTTGATTTAATTTGTAGTCAATGGATATGAAACTTGGAACAAAATAAATCAAAAGTAAGTAGTATATTAGATGTGACAAAAGTAACTTGAGTTTGTAAAATTTATAAGATTAAAAGAAGACGGATTATTAGCTCCAGAAATTATGGCGCCACATTTAAAATTAATTAAGATTACTTAATTGTGTCAGCACAATAATCATATTTGTACAAATTATCTCTTAAACCTACGAAATCTTTCATTGCTACTGTTCAAAAATATGACCCATTAAATAAAAAAGTTGAACACTGAACTTCTTATCGACTTATAAAAATTAACACCCAAGAAGATAAATTTCACTAAAGCTCATCACAAAGATATAAAACAAAAGTCTATTTCATAAAAATATTAGTGAATTATTTCTCTTCGTCATTATTGAAAATTATATTAAATTACGTCTAATACCTAGAATTGTTCGAAACATTAATTAACCATAATTTGTTGTTTACGATAATTCTTTAAATTATTCGATTACTAAAAAATACATAAATATGTATTTTTTAGTCATAGCATTATCATAATTCCTAAACTACGTTTTTAGGACACAATCATGAGACTAGCACATGGACACAATGACATCACATTTTGTTGAAAATGAATTAGACTTTCCTCATTTCGTAACAGCAGAAACCATTGATAATTCCCCATTTACTATGTATGTTAGACGAAAAAAGGACAGTTGAGAAAGTGAAGATTGCTCCAGATTATATTAGATTTTCAAATTTTAAAGCACAGTAAGAGTGATGCTCTTACTGTGCTTTAAAATACAGTATATAGTGGAGTAAAATTAAAATTTCTAGGAAACTGTCCAACTATAGCTATTTCTTACTGAAACTTGTAGTAAAACATTTTTATTAAATCCGTGTGGAGGGGAGTTCAATGTGTGCCGAGTTCGGTGAGTGACGAATGTTTCGTGGCTCCTACGGGATATCGAGATAAATCCGGATAAAGCGGCAACAACACGCCGAAATTGTACTGAATTGAAGCATGAACAATTCTGCATTGATTAATATAAATTGACGCGAGTATGGCATTTCATATAGTTGATATTTGATTAAATTATGTTAGTTAAATAAGGCAACACAAAATAGTGTATATAAACAACCCGAGAAAAGTGTACTGCTTGAGTGCTTGCCGTAAAATCTATACCTGGATTCGTCCCTTCTTGAAGTGGGTGGTATAAAATAAGCAACAGCCAGCCAGATGTGTGAATGAAACAGATAAGTTTTTGTTTATGTAGCGGTAGCATTGGTTTATTTATTAAATTTTATACAAGAAATGGAGATCAAAGTAGAAAAGATATTAAACATAATATATAGGTGATGAAATGGAAAAACTGCCCGAAATTGAAACTGATTGTTTCAAGGAAACAACATACAGGGTGAGAAAACTATCCCTTCGGACCTCTTTCCTCATAACGCGCAAAAAAAATTGTTTCCGCGAGATAGGGCCCTTCCCAGCAACGCCACCGTAGATGGATATTTACTTGTGGATCGGTTAATAAATCTAAAATAATAATAATAATAAAAGCTGGCAGATTCAGAGACAGAAGAAACAGAAAACTTAGAAGAAGAAAAATAAGGAGATGACGGTAGATGGAAACTTAAAAGAACCATGAAAACTGGAAGCATCTCGCAAACACCTGCACCACACCCCAGCCGATGATGACAAATGGAAACTTAACTATATTCCCACCCCATACGTCATGCGGCTCTCGCTGCTGACAACAAGCATGTCCAATGTCCAACCCGGCGTATGCAGCCGGTCCGGCGGTATATAAAACATCCGAGATTCGGTTCCGGCACGCGGTTTGGCCGTCCGTTAGGCGTGTTCGACGGACGACCAAGCAGCGTGTTGGAACGAACCTCCATGGATGCCCGGTATAGACAGCAATACCCACCTTACGCTAGCAAATCAATCAATCAAACAATCAAATCCGTGTGGTAGAAAACTTTTCTTTAAACAAAAGAATTTTCTAAATTGTGTTTTTTGCAGTTTTTATGAATTATCTCTGGGTGTATAACCCGCATCGTAAAAAAAGACACAAAGAGAAACAAATTGTTTACATCGAAGTAGTGAAGAGAACTACATTTGTTTGTTCTAACCTTTTTGGTCGATTAGTTGCAAAACATAAAAACTGAGGGAAGTCGTTATTAAACAACTCATGAACAATAACGCACATATTTTAATGAAACGTTAGAAGGATATAAAACCCCCTTTGGAGCTAAACCATCAAGCCAGATTTCAAGTTAAAATATTTTTAATAATGCATACAAAACAATTGCAAAATCGAAAGCTGAGTCGTCGATTATTTAGGGCATCCCGTCGTACACCACAACTTTTCAAATTATAATTTCCCTTATTACGTTTTGGTAAAATGCCCTCTCAGAATTAAAAACCACAAAGTACATCCTTCCGGCCCTAAAAGTTTTGGTTTTGGTTCTTTTTGGGGGTTTGGGTGGTAGTTTTCGCCCCTTGTCGGGTACGGTCAAGGCAATTGATGGATATTCTTATTAATGCACTGTGACCATTCTACAGTAAAAAACAAGGAACTCTTGCTCTCCCAGATCTCCCTTCACTCCCATGTTCTTCATCCAGCAGGGGGTAGCTTATACCCTTCTGGAGGCTTGGTTCCGGAGCGGCATCCACCCTCTACCATATTTCCGCATTGCGGAACACTATCCTCGGCCTTATAATTTTATAAAAAGTATGTAAGAAGAGAAAAGTTGGTATCCGAGAAGGGAAAGGAACATGTGCGCCGCTTGACTTACCTCAAAATTTTTCAAAAAGTTGTTCCACTGTTCAAAATTAATTCACCAAATACCAATAGTTCCCACTCAAATAGCTGACAGAGGTTAAGATTATAATTTTATAAACTAACGGATCGCCACGATGCGATGTCGTATTAAGAACGACGTTACCTACGTAGGTAACGTCGTTCTTCGTCGTTCGACGAGAGCGCAATCGGCAACCGTTCGACGCATAGTGGACCATTTCACAAATCTAGCATGACAAAAATGAGATTAAAATTTCATTAAAATATATACCCTAATGTGTTATATCCTAATGTATATAACAGTTACCAAGAATTAATAAAGGTTTACTGTCCCTCATCAGTCCCTTCCGAGTAGCAGGTAAAGAAATTACCCTTGAAAGATAAGTACCGGATTAGTTTGGCAAGACATTGTACAGAGTGCAATTGTATATGGTATATTTCGTAGCAAGTTTCTTAAGTGTTAAGTGTTTCAATGGATCCAGTGACTATAAGTATGTCTCCACTATTTACAATACATAATAATCTAAAACCATTTTCTACTGATTGAGGTTTCGAGGCTTTATATACACTAATTATTTTTCATAAAATAATAAATGTTTGTAATTTCTGTCGACTGAACTTATATGAGGGCCAGGCAACTGTTCAGCTTATTTTGTAGGACAATGTTCCAACATTTTAAATATATTTGAGTTTCTTTGCGATTTTTTTCTTTAAAGTTGTTGTTTTATTATTTTCATAATCGCGACATACATTGTCAAAAAGAATTTTTCGACAAGTGGCGTAGTTTCACTAAAAAATCAGGTACGGAGGAACTTCTGAAATTTGTAATTAGTACATATGAGATTGATGATAACCGATGAAGGTATAAAAAATATAAAAACCATTATAAAAGATTTTTCGAAGAAAATGTCTGAACGATGGGATAGTTCTCCTCGAAAACCGGAAGTTTTTCTAAATACATATAAGGACTGGCTAGATAGTAGCGACATAGATTTTGTGGCAATTACCTACAACATACAGCCAGCAACCTCTGCTGGGATACCAGCTGAGCGACCTATATAAAAATTTGAGGAGTGTAGCGAAAGATCCAAGAGGAGAAGAGTTCAGCAACTGTTGGAATAAAGTACTTCTGTCGAGTTAACTTATGCAGCTGAAGTTTCTCTACGTTCAGAAGGTAAAAGAGATGCTGCTAATATTGTCAAGGAATAGGGTCGTTGACCATTTTTAAAAAATTTTATATTCAAGTAATTTATAAAATTTTATTTGACCCGTATTTTTTTATTTTACATTCCAAATTCATTTTAATAGTGAAATTAATTATTTAAGTTACGAAATTTTGAATTGGCGCCTATGGTGACATCAGATGTGAGAGCATGCGCAGTTAACAAAGAGAGGAATAATCGACGGGCGTCGTTCGTTTACTCTTATAGCACAGAGTACTGTGGTTATAGTATCGACGTGAGTTATTGTCATATTAATTGTCTTCAAACTATTGTTATTTTTATTAGGATTTAACTTGATTAAAATATGAAGTACACTGTAAGCTGTATGTAAATGATTTTCTATTAATAATATACTGTTGCAGATATGTCTTAAAATAGAAAATAAAATTAAAATTTTTTAGGTTATAATTTAATGAAAAATCAACACAATGTAAACAACAAAAGCGCAACAAATCTACCGAGCACTACCGCCAACATGATGGAGAAAACATGAAAATCTCTAAAATTAAATTCTCATTACATACGTCATCATTTACCGCCTTGTTATTTTGAAAACTATTTTTTTCTTGCATGTGATTATTAGGACATTCTTTAATATGATATATGATATTTAGTATAATTTTTGATGGTATAATAATATTTTATAAATTTTGTTGAAGGAAACGACCCTATTGTCTTCAGCTTCTTCTAAAAGAGCAACTACAATTAAAAAGCTTCGACGACAACAAAATTTGTTGAAACTCTCTTACATAGTTTTAAAGTATATTTATTTTTCAATCTTCTCAAATCCAAGATTTTTTAAACTATTTTTAGCGAATATACGGACATAGTATTATCATGTCCACAAAGTTTCAGAATTTTAAAATAAAAATTATCTTTCAACCCCCTCAAAAACAACCCCTCTACTATTTATATATGTTTTTGCTATTTTTGATATATTCACATATATTATATTATCATATTCACAGAGTTTCAGTACTTTAGAAGCAAATTTATTTTTCAACCCTCAAAAACCACCCCCTTAATGCATAGAATTTTTCACTATTTTTCCGGTCTTCAAAGAACTATTATAAGCTCATTTAGAAATTTGTAGAATTTTGTGCAGCTTGAATTTGAAAATGGCCCACTGTACGACGACGGGAGTGTAGCCACGGCGATTATTTTATTTTTGAGAATCGGCTATTAGGATAAAATTACCTGGCCTTTTCTAAAATAATTTACAAGTATTATTAGAAAATGTTCCTTCACACATAAGAAACGCTATGCATTATTATCAGCACGATGGAGCTCCTGCACATTTTGCTCCATAAATTTAATGAACGCTCTTAAATTAAAGCTAATCAAAAATGTAGATGACGGTATTTTTTATTTTTCAAAATGAAGCTCCTACCCCTTTAAATGAGGGGTTGAATTAAATATAAATATTTTTCGTTGAATTTTTTTCCCATGGTGGTTTTTACAATTACGTCAAAGTTATTTTCCAGAATAATTACATTTAAAAAATTCCATATCTAAAAATCACCCCTGAATATGGGTTAAAACTACCCCTTAATGTAGGGGTTTTTAATGTACGGGTAGTTTTAATCCCCGTTCAGGGACAGTTTTTAATGAGGAGTTTTTGCAAATAATGACTGAAAATTATTTAATTTTAACTATTTGTATTAAACAGCGTCTTGAAAAAAAAATGAGTGAAAAATATTTATACCCCTTTTAACTCCCTTTTATACGGGTAGCAATCCCTATATTGAAAAACGAAGAGATAATACCATCATCTACATTTTGAGAAGCTTTGATTTAAGATCTTTGACTTTCAATTATTTTATGTCGGCTCAAAGTTATGATGTACGCAAAAACAAACTGAATTTTAAGCAATTTTGCGGCCACTCTGGTGCAAATTTAAACAGTAATTACCAAAATTCTGAATGTCTGATTTCAACATTATTTCATTCGTTTTTTTACTGCTAGTGCCTCCCATATGTGAGCCAAGGTTAAGCAAGTGCTTTCAGATGCAATGCTGAATTACGAAATACGACTTAAATATCTAAAAATGCCCAGTCATTCACACCTATTGTCTATATCATATGTGAAGATTTTATATTTATCTACAATTGTACTAAAAGATTCACAAAATCTAAAAATAATTTCGCTATCGACATTACACGAAGTCTCTGAAATATACAGAAGTTGTTGATTTCTAACTAAAACTACTTTAACGTTGGAATTTCAACATTTTCAAAAGAAACTTGTGTGGCAAAATGGACAGCAATGTCTAAGATTTTATTACGTTATCAAAAGACTGGATAAGAATAGGGGAATTTGCAGTAGTCTAAATAATTACTCTCCTTGAATATATACTATTTTGAATTCTATAGCATACTTTCCAACGCTTAATTACCTAAACGCATAATTTATAATATTGGCACGCGTAAGCCCAAGATCAAGAAAGCCTATACTTCAATGTACGGTAATAAACGACCGTAATTAAAGTAGGAAAATTCCTCTCATTAGAGGTGTTTTAAAACCTCATGAGCCGTGACCTTCATATGCGCAGAGACATAATCCGTCCTGTTGACTCAGTTACACTTCTTAAAAATATTATATTTATTGTTTACAATTTATCCCGAGCTCTTGTTTATGTATACAGCAAGGCAGCCTCCAGTGTCTTCAAAAACATACTTATAACTCAGATTAAACTTTGCCTTTTGCGTATTTCGCGGCTCATGAGATTCTGAAACACCTCTACCCATCCCTTGTACTACCCGTGCAACCAGATACAGTCAGTCATATTCCAAACCACTAAAGGCTCGATTAGAATGAACGCCGTCAGACGCCGTCAAATGTCAAACATTAAGTTGAAATGCATGTAAGGAAATGATGTTGCGCACAATGAACGGCGTTGAGCGCCGCATTACGTTCGAAGTTGGTCAACTTTTTACTTTGACGCCGTCAACGCTGGCATCCTAACCTTAAATTTTAACATGAAAAAAGCGGTTGAAGTAAACATACATATAAATCGCATACATCATGTGAAACATAATAATTATTTCTTCGTCAACCATTTTCGGCAAAATATTCACAGTGTACAAAACAACAAAACACTGCTCGATATGGTTGTGTCAAATAGTTGAGGTTATATTTCTGATATTATATGTCAACTAAATGTAAATGATGGCGTATAATTGTGTGCACGCTTTTTTTTCCAAGAGCGTCATTGCGTTCAACGCCGTTGAGCGCCGTTCATTCTAATCAAGCCTTAAGGCTTCACCTCTCACGCGCGATCTTAGTGCAATTGTAAACTCTACTTTGTTAAATTTTCGTTAAATAAATACCTTTTTCTGATTATAAGCTTTTATTGGTTGCACATGTAACATATTCAATAATTATTATACTCTTCGCAAATACAAAACGAAGAGTATATTGCATTCGATCGTCACATTTCTAAAACCGGTAATATTGCTCGTAGAAAAAACAAAATTATATCACTGTGTTGGTGGTCGAATTCTGAACAACTTTCAAAATGTCCGTCCGTCTGTCTGTGTCCGTCTGTCTGTCCGTCAGTCACGTTTCTTGTAAGCACGATAACTTCAGAACGAAACGTCCGATTGTATTGAAATTTGGACAGTAAGTTAGCGTTAGCTAGAACCCTATTGTTTTTGAGCAAAATCGATCGATAAATAAAAGTTATACATTTTTTTAAATCAAAGAAAAACATTTTTTTACATATTTTTTATGTTTTGTAATTAAACTAAAAATGTCTAAAACTAATATTATTTAGAAAAAAACTGCGAAGAGTATCCTATAGGAATGTGCAATAATTATATAAAAAGTGCAGTAAATCAGCGAAGAGTATAACGGTTAGCTTGTTAGGTCTATAATTTTGGAGTAAATCAAGTTATCATACTGAAGGGTAAAATAATATATATTCTTGTATTGTACAGTAGGATTATGTTATTACATTGAATATGAATTATTTATTAGTTAATTAATCTTTTTCACAGAACTTGACACAACAGGAAAGAGAAAGATAATAATTTAAAATTATCAAAGATAACTTTATTACTAAATTTCAATCGGCACTTATTAATAAATATACTTTTACATAGTTTCTTTCAAACCTGATAAGATAAGAGAGATATATGTTTCTCGTAAAGACATATTGGACATATAAGAATAATAGGCCAATAAAATTTAAGCGAATTTCAACTCTATAAACAAATTTAAAACAAGCTGATTTTAGCGGGATTATATCCCTAAAAGTTCTTTTTAGCTGACTATACAGTTCTTAACTACCCCGATATTTTCTCAAAAATCTATAAAGAATAAAACTTCCTATCGATGGATATGCATCAAAGAAGAATTAGATTAACTAATACAGGACAAGAAAAATAGAAAACATATTGGTTTAAAGTAAACTCAGAGATACACGACTACTGGTTTAATTGTAAGATCAATCGACTTACCTGTAAGGAAGATCGATCAAAATTATCCGAGCATCTCCGCCGCCCCTCATTACACCCTGTAGTATACAATATCACACCAGAACGGTACAGTTTTTAAAGTAACACACAAAAAACTAGCTGATTCAGCCCCTTTAACAGAGCTGGCTATCCGAACACGTTCATGCGTCATTACAATTTTCATTTGTGGGTAGATTATATCGCATTTTTGGGAGGGAGAAAGAGAAAAAACATTTCAACTTACGGGTGGGTTTGTAATGAGGGGCGGCGGAGATGCTCGGATAATTTTGATCGATCTTCCTTACAGGTAAGTCGATTGATCTTACAATTATCCTTCGCATCTCCGCCGCCCCTCATTACACCCTGTAGATGTTGAAAGTATTGCGATATGATCCTGTTTATAATATTTGCTTGTAAGATTAAATAATCTTTACTTATTGATATAATTAATTTATCATGATGGATGTAATTAAACATTATAACGAGTGATATACAATATTTATGTATATATCATATTTTGCTAATATAAAAACGTTTTCGCTTTGGTAATATATAAAATATATGTATGTTTATTTTTTAAGAATAAAAATCTTTCCCTTTACGTATTTAACAAATTATATGCAAAATCGGTTGTCTTAGACATAAGTGGATTATTGTAAAATCTAGCGAATACCTTGGATTTTTCCGTCCAGCCAGCGCAGCGGTCCTTTTGATGGTATCTAAGGTTATTCCGGATCTACTGGCTGCTGAGGAGCATGTCTTGTGTTGTATGCTCCAAATATGTCAGGATTGATTTTAATATCGACTTTATCCATCGACTTACTGTTTGAGTACTGGCTGACCGGTGAGATTTCTTATGTCTCAGTATACCTTTGATCACTCACAGACCTTTTTTCTTTTGGAACTTACATGTAAATTTGTATGGAATGGTCCCCGGTGAAATTCGCTAGAATAGATATATGTTATTCTTGTCTAACTCCTGATCAGAAGTTGTTATAGGCACAAGGTCGGAAAATGGACAGTTTTCCAGATATCACTAAATTAGGCTGTAACCTATTTGAACCACTTGTTGTGATTGT
The DNA here is from genome assembly GCA_963583905.1 of Stenurella melanura. NCBI lineage: Eukaryota > Metazoa > Arthropoda > Insecta > Coleoptera > Cerambycidae > Stenurella > Stenurella melanura. Next base: position 206,326,474 of record OY757309.1, read on the forward strand.
GATTTTTTCGGTTATTCTAATTTCTAATCTGTCTTCATATCTAATAATAATAATATTATCTATGCTTATTTTTGAAATTGTTTGTGATCTAAGCGAAGTTAGTAAGGCTATAGGTGTTACTAATTTTAATATTAAATTTTCTAGCTTTAATAATTCGTGAGGGTATTTTTGCTTAAATACACAATTACTGGGCGAGGATCCCAAGTAACGGCGTATTTTGTAGATTTAATATTGAATGTCCCCTTAAAGAATCTTTTTATAGTTTTTCCATCTTCTGTTTTTATGTTTAAAATTAATGATGCGGCTTTGTGTGAATTTATAGTGGTGTAGGGCACACTTGCCGGTAAATGTAGATTTAGAAATTCGAGTACAGATATGAGACTATAGCAATAGATACCTTTATGTTTACTATTACAGTAAGTCCACCATTTTAGATAAGTACTGTTATACTGTTTTCGTCCATAGAGAGTGTCAATCTCTGAAAGAAGAAGTGAGTAAATGTCTCTCAGGGGGGAAAACTATGGGTTTTTCAGTCAAAAGTTCCATGAATAATGGATACCAAGACTGAGAATGCCAAAGAGGTACAATCACAATACCACAGGACTTATCGTTTATAATTTTTTGCATAGCATTGTGTATTATACAGAAAGGAGGAAAAGCGTAAAAACTCCAGTTAATAGTAATTGCGGCAATCCAATCAGATACGGATCTGGAAATCATGATACATATTTCTTACATTTAGAATTAATATGTGTCGCAAACAAATTGATTTCCAGGTTTCCAAATTTTTCAATTATTTTTTGAAATGCTCCATTCGATAGCTCGTACTCTGTTTCCACCGAGCATCGCCTGGATTCTAGGTCAGCTTCTATATTTTTTGTTGACTTGACATGAGAAGTAAACATACATATTTCTTTTTTCCCACCAGTTCCAAATTTCCTTTTCTAACTTATTTATCTGTTGGAAACAAATGCCTCCCTTTCTGTTAATGTATGATATGACTATTACATTATCAATTCTCAAGAGTATGTTGCAGTATGAATACCCATTTACGAAACATTTTAGACCATATTGAATTCAAAAATATTGATGTGTAACTCTTTATTTTCGTTACTCCAAAACCCGTGAGTCCTTCTACTCTCACAGATAGTGATGAATTCCAGAGTATTAGGATGAAATTTTTGTGATCAAAATATTGATCCGAGGTAGTATTCTTTTAGAATACTACCAATTCTCATTTTACAGTTAAAATTTTTGTTATTAAGATTCAGTGCTATAAATTTTGCCTCTTAAAAGATTTGATATGTACCCAGCCATATCTTATTGCTGGACGTGAGGCTACTAGTTTTCATATAAATAGAGCAGTCTCTAAATTTGCACACTTGCGTTTGGCTCATTTTTAAAATCATTTTATACATTTTTTTTTTTTTTTTTTTTTTTATTATTGAGGTAAGCTTATTGTAAGGTTTGTGGTATTATATTTAAATCCCAAAAATATAAATTCTTGAGCAGGTAGCAGTTTGCTTTTCCCCTATTTATTACAAACCCTAGGTAATTAGAGATGTTTACCACATTATACTTTTTTGCTTATGCTTCTTCCTCTGAAGACCCAATTATTGTCCAGTCATCTAGATACACTACGGTTTTTACACCGGTTTACTTTTAATGTTTCAAAATTGGCTTGAGAAGTTTAGTGAAAAGTTATGGAGCTGTGCACAGTCCGAATGGGTCACAGTTAAACTGTTATAATATTTTTTCAAATTCAAACCTTAAGAATTTTTTATGACTATTATGAACTGGTATAAACAAAAAATAAAGGTCTATTGTGCCAAAAAATGTTTATAATAAATTTTTGTGCAGTTCTATGGTCTTCTAGTTTACAATGTGGAGCAGTTATATATGTATTTAATTTCTTTAAGTTCAGTATGAACCTGTACTTCCCGTTTGTTTTTTTTTTTTTTTTTTTTCGTAGGAAGTAAGAAGGTAAAAATTCTTCAGTGTTTTGACATTTCTCGACAGCGTCTATTTCTATTAGTTCGTTTATAGTCTGTCGATATAGGCCCAGCTCCTGCGCTTTAATTTTGCATCCTCCTTCCCCTATTTAGTTGTAGGGCCATTCTATTAAATGCTATTTTATAACCCTTTATCCAATACATTTTTTCCACCTGATCTTTTATTAGGTATCGAGGCTCTTACTTCGGCTGCTGTGCATTTCATTGCTTGGGCTATTTCCAAGCTTTCTTGTGTCTTGGTGTCAAATAGTCATTCTGATATGCCTTATTTTTTACAACCTTTTTGCACTGACTACTTAGTGCTTGCATGATCAGATATCTCCTATGGAGCGACAGAAAATGGGTTGCATCTGCAACGGACTTGCTGATTGGGTAAATTCTTCTTTTTGAGTAATTGATACAGGAAAGTGTCCTGCCATGATGTTGTCGGGTTTAATATTGCCTCTACTTCTGGGTAATATGTGAGAGCTTTTAGTGCACAGCAATTGGCAGCAATTGAATATTGCTCTATTGTATTTGTTCTTTCCTCAATTTGATCAAGCACCTGATTTTCATCAGGCTGAATTTCTTTAGCGTTAGTTATCTCCATTGCATCTGCAATTGCAAGGAGGTGTTATAACTATAGTAAGTAATGTCGTATGCATCTGCAAATGCAACGAACATTAAAAAGTAACAGCGTCTGCAAACACCATCTTTATCCTTTTTTGGAACTTTTTTAGAACTGCAACGTTAGTATTGGTTCCCATCGTATGCATCGATTTTGTTTATTTTCAGCATTCATTAGGCTGAACTTCTTGAGCGTCAGTTATCTTCATTGCATCTGCAAATGCAAGGAGGTGATAACTGTAATGTCGAATGCATCTGCAAATGCAACGACCATTAAAAAATAACAACGTCTGCAAACGCCCTCTTTGTAATTTTTTGTAACTTTTTTAGAACTGCAACGTTAGTATTGGTTCCCATCGTATGCATCTGCAAATGCATCGATTCTGTTTATTTTAAGCATTCATCAGGCCGAACTTCTTGAGCGTCGGTTATCTCCATTGCATCTGCAAATGCAAGGTGTTCTCTATAATGTCGAATGCATCTGCAAATGCAACGACCATTAAAAAATAACAATGTCTGCAAACGCCATCTTTGTAATTTTTTGTAACTTTTTTAGAACTGCAACGTTAGTATTGGTTCCCATCGTATGCATCTGCAAATGCATCGATTCTGTTTATTTTCAGCATTCATTAGGCTGAAGTTCTTGAGCGTTGGTTATCTCCATTGCATCTGCAAATGCAAGGTGTTAACTGTAATGTCGAATGCATCTGCAAATGCAACGACCATTAAAAAATAACAGCGCCTGCTAACGCCATCTTGGTGATTATTTAGAACTGCAATATTAATATTGTCCCCCATTTTTCAACATTATAAGTTTTGTTATTATTATTATTATTATTATTATTATTATCCGTATTATCAATAATATTACTGTGAAATGTCGCACTCCTCTTTGGAGAGGAATGTTAAGTCTCTTGGCATAATTTTTATTATTATTTATAATTCCAGAGTAAGTGAAAAGAAGAATTAAAATGTTTGCATAATTTCGAGCAGTACAATTTCTACTCTGGCTTTATATTTTAATGCTAAATAAGCACCAACATTATTTGTAAAGACTTTGTTTAGTCTCCAATGGATAACATAAACAAATCACAAGTGTCAATTCAAAGAATAAGTGTTAATTATTTTTCTAGACGTTTTAAAAATAGTCATTTTTCTTTTGGAAATAAAGCAAGAAACCAACTTACTATTATCGGAGTCGCTGCTTTCACTTGAATTCTTGTGTTTCGCCAATTATTTTTGAATTTCCCTCAGTTATTTTCGCAACTCCTATATTGCCGATCTCTCTTCCTCTTTTTTCTTCTCCTTCCAGAGGAAAAATGATTCTCACTAGCACTTACACTTGAGCGGTATCTCGGCATTTTGCAAACAAAGAAATTTTAGCGGACACAAGTTTTTTAATCCTGTCACCGACCGGTACAAAATTGTAATGACGCATGAACGTGTTCGGATAGCCAGCTCTGTTAAAGGGGCTGAATCAGCTAGTTTTTTGTGTGTTACTTTAAAAACTGTACCGTTCTGGTGTGATATTGTATACTACAGGGTGTAATGAGGGGCGGCGGAGATGCGAAGGATAATATAATGTTAGTTTTACATTTTTTTCTTTAATACGTGACTTTAATTAAAACACGCGAATATAACATGTGATTTGTAAATCATTAAATTTTAAATCATCCAGCATATCTAATGTGTACATGCGGTAATAAATATTTTGGAAAAAAGATATCAAGTATGAAGTGTATATTTCGCCCCAAAGGGGTATTAACACATGCATGTGATTACAATATATTTGACTTTATATACATTAATACAAGTAGCAAACAAACATTGAGGCCTGGTACTTCGCGGAAATCGCATAATCTACTAAATACCTATATACGATTCAGTTGGGGGTGTGGGGGGGTAAAGGTAACTTAGGGAAGATAAGTAAGGCAAGCTGGTAAGAAGTACAGAAACTTAAGATTTGGTGTATATACTAGACACCAAGGTCTCAGATTTTTTTATATTTTTCAACCCTCCCACCACCTCCACTTCATTATTAAAGGTGTTGATAAAATAAAATTGAAATATTCATTTGAAATTTGGTACACGTATGTATTTTAATGACACCTGATTGAGATGAGTCTGTTTAAGGGGTGGGGTGGGGATCTGTAAATTGGGGAAAATAAGTAGAGCAAGCTAATAAGAATCCAGAAACTTCATTTTTTGGAGTATATGCTAAAAACCAACGCCTCATTTTTTTTTTTATATAACTTTGTCCTCAAATATTAAAATTCTATGACAAACTATTTCTCTCATACTAGAGTGTAATTATAGTCAAGATGCTTTCCTTTAAAGAGACTTGGATGGAAATCTGGATGTGGAAGTAGTGATTCCTTATGCAGCGGTTCTTTATTTATATTATTATTATACGATATTTACGTTCACAATCACGTCAATTGTTTGTTACTATTTAGTGTAAATATTTATGATTTATTTATGTATTCAATCAAACAGGCATATTACAACAGATGAAAAAATTAAGTCATTGTAGGAAAAAATATTGTACAGAAATCCATTTTAGAACATACTGAACTATCGAATAAGAAATGTCCATCTGTTGGTATGTGTGATAACTTCAGTTACGTATCAAATTTTTATTTCAAATTTGGTGGAATTGAATCATACAGAGCGCCCGCCAAAGGTGCGTAAAGTTTAATGTTTCATACGAACTATGTGTTATTATAATTTTAGAGCAAGATGACAAGGTTTTTGATGAAGCAAACAAACATTCGAAGACGTGCAAAAATAGAAACTGCAACATTAAGTGACATATTAATTTAACTCTAAAAAACGTCACCATGATATTTTTAATAAAACGATTGCAAAACAAATGAAAGTTACAATGGGCTTGTTCAATGATATTCTTTTTATATGGTTTTTATACTTTTTCATATAGTAGGTACTCGATATTCTCATTATACACTTAAAATTTCGTATTATTAACTTTTTCCGTTCTCGAGATATAAGGAGCTGAAATTAGTAATAGTTGCAAAAACTGATCGCTCATTTGTGACGTCACTATACGCAAGTGACGTAAGAAAAATGGCTTTCTGGGACTTTTCAAATTTAACCTGAAAAGTCGAAAAACATGGAATTTTTAAACGCTGGTAACTAAATAAATACGTCGAGTGGAAGTTCGTTCTATGTGTCTACGGAAAGGAGAAGGTCGGCGATGAATTCTAATCGTAAATTGCAGGGTTGAAATCGAAAATTCGTTCCGGCAGGAGCGAGAGAAAATTGTAATTTTTTGACATTTCACCAAATTGTACTCCCCTACTGTCAAGTAGTAAGCAAAACAAACAATACTTGAAAACACTTATAATTATAACCAATAAGGAGCATCAAGTCTATTGAGATCGCCGAGTCTATGCGTATAGTGACGTAGCGCCTGGCCACGCCCCATTTTCGCGAGATGGAAATTTGTAATAGTTTTTAAGATACTAAACGTGGGAATAAGATTCTGATTTTTTGCAGATCCATTAATTTATACTTGCACTTTCGATTTATGAAATAAAAAAAAAATTCCGAACAAGCCCATTAGGCGTCGTCGACTGCGAATATCCATCAAATGAGATAACTATACTTTCAATTCTGATTTTAAAGCACCTGTAAAATAACATAGCGGAATTCTCTCTACTAAATTTGGTACATATTCGTCATTCATAGAGGGTGATCGCCAGAGGCTTATAAACTATTATATTTTATATACATTATGTTCTATTATAAAATGTTAATGTAATGTAGTTTTAGTGACTACAACGAAACAAACAAAAATTGCAATCGGGCGTTGCCGTCTATAACTGCCTATTTCAACATAACAATAAAACAGATATAAGCTGTGCACTTAAATTTAGTGACATCACGTAAAATTGAGAAGTGACCTCAAAGGTGGATAAAAACATTTTCAAACTTTATACTATAATACTCGACACGTGTATCGCCAACTATGCTGGCATCTTCTGGTTAACTTTAATCTACAAGTAACAATTTAAATGCTTTTTAGTCCTCAAACATAGCTCTGCTCTATTCGAAAGATCCTTAATAAATCGGTCTTAAACATAAAAGGAGATATTTGATAAAAAAACGGGAGAGGCGAGCATTTAGTGGACATATACAGTGTGACCCATTTTTAATGGAAACACCCTTGTAAAAAATGTGTCTATTATCTGATTTTAACGGGGCTTTTTTTAAAAGATAGGCCATCGAAAGCTCTACTTTATAACAAAAATTTAGAGATAAATTTCAATTTATAAGACCTACTACTATTAGTTTGGAGAAAATGGAGAAATTTGATTAGCGATTTTTTTTATAAAATCTAACTACTTACACCACTGGATTCAAAAACATCTCAAATGGGTAAATCCAAAATTTCGTGAAAAAATATTAAATAATGACAGATTTATGACAAAATTAATGTAGCTAATATTTCATAATAACTTTTACATGATTTTTTCGAAAAATCGAAGTATCCCATGAAAAATAAACAATAGAAAGATAAATTAAGTGGATAGTTTTAATAAATATTGTCTTTTTATTGGGTAATGACAGATTAAAGTCAGATGTCAAATCTTTAAAATACGCACATACTCAGAGTATATTGTTATTGAAATTATAAAATTGATCAATAATATTATCAAGTATTAGTTTATTAGTTTGAACTTAAACTTATGGATACTCTAAATGTAGTAGAAAAAATTGCACTTGTGCGCCTTAGAGGAGATAATGACAGAACTTTGGAAGAGGTATAAGAGATATTTAATAAAAGGCACCCGAATAGGCCCAACATCACTAAAGATACCGTTTCTAAAATAAACAAAATTTTTAATGAGTGTGGCGCTGTGACAAGGCGTATTATAAGAACGGTTAATGTACTAAGAAGACCCAGGTACGAGCAGACCGTTTTAAATTATTGTAACAACAATCCAAACGCCAGGGTAAGAGTAGCTAGCTTATATTTGAATTTACCTAGAGAAAATAGGTAATAAGGTAAAACCATTGAAACCAAAGTTTTTACATACGTTGGAACATGATGAAACACGGATGGAATTCTGCTTGTGGACTCAAGGAGAGTATCTTAAAAAAAAATTTCTGAAAACTACTTTGTTCACCGATTAGACAACTTTTATCACAAATGGGGTGGTATTGTCACAAAATTATAGGTTTTGAGCTACAGAAAACCCAGAGTGGGTCATTAATTGTAAAAGACAATATTCATAAAAAGTTTATGTTTGGTGTGAGCTACTTAATGAAACAATCATTGGCCCTTTCTTTTTTTTGAAGGTAATATGAATAGCATGCAGTTTTTACAGTTCCTAAGAAACGAATTTTGGAATATGCCACATGAACTTTTAATACAAGAAAGAGTAAATCTACACTTTCAATTAGATGGCAACTCTGTCCATAATGCCAGAGTGGTTACCAGATGGCTTAATGCTAAGTTTCCTAATCGATGGATAGGTCGAAGTAGCCCGTTAATTGGATGGCCACCCCGATCCCCGGACTTAACACCGATGGACTTCTTTCTATGGAGTTTAATAAAATCTAAAGTTTACAGGTCACGCCCAAGAAATAAAGAAAGTTTATGTGCAAGAATAAGACAAGCGTGTGCAGAAGTTACCCGGCAACAATTACAGAATGTCGTAAAGAATATTAAAAAACGACTCGACAAGTGCATCGAAATAAACGGCCTTGTAGAGGTTACAAAAATTTAAGATGAATTGTATTATTGTGTTTTAGTTTTAGTGTAATGTTGTACTGTGTTTATTAAATACCTAATTATTATTACTTTCAATTGCTCATACATGTTCTTAAGTCAAATATGATTAAGTTTGTTTAAAAGACAATATTTATTAAAACAATCCACTTAATGTATCTTTCTATTGTTTATTTTTCATGGGCTACTTCGATTTTTAGAAAAAATCATGTAAGAGTTATTTTGTCACAAATCTATCATTATTTAATATTTTTTCACGAAATTTTGGATTTACCCATTTGAAATGTTTCTGAATCCAGTGGTATAGTTCGATTTTATGTAAAAAAAATCGCTAATCAAATTTGTCATTTTTGACATTGAAAAAAAAAATCATACTAGGTCTTGAAAATTGAAGTTTATATCTAAATTTTTGTCATAAAGTAGAGCTTTCGACCGCCTATCTTTAAAAAAAAAGCCTCGTTAAAATCAGATAATAGACACATTTTTTACAGGGGTGTTTCCATTCAAAATGGGTCACACTGTATATACCAAATAGCGTCTCGGCAAGCGTCTCTAGGTTAGGTATATTATCCGAGCACTATAAATTCTATAGGTTTTACAGCGGTTATGTTACGTGCTCAAATGGATTAAAATTGGTTTTAAGATAAACCTACAAGTTTCAAAAAATATGTTAAGACCAATGAGGCTTAAAACATACTTTTACAAGAATAAATCGACATACTTAAAGAGCAATAGAGCATTTTAAGATAAAACATGTTTGAAGTAGAATTATTCACAGCTTATAGGATTTATAGTATAAACCCTACAAGCTGTGAATAATAATATAAACTTTATACATACATCCGCCATTTTATTTCCAGCCGTCGAGGAATATAACGGTCAGCCATATTGGGAATGACCCAGATTGAACAAAAAAATGTTATTTGTACCTAATAGAAATGCTTTATAAAAACAATTTACATATACTAAACCATATTATGGGCAGATGCTAAAGCTCTCTTTATTTACAAGAAAATGAATTATTTATATATATTTTTTAAATTGTGTTTTTAGAGAGCGCGCGAATTTTTAAGAACTATCTAATACATGTTTTACAGTAAACTTATAAGGCAGTCCCATCAATTCATTACAAGTAGTGCATCTTTAACTGTTTTTCTGAACTGTTCTTAGCAGTCGCCAATTGTCCATTTTATAACTTATATATAGCCTAGCGGCCCACAGTGCATGCAGAATAGATTTATTTGCGTTTATTTTTACTTCATTAAATACAAAAAGTACGCTCAAAGCATTTGTGTGTGTCTTTTAGGTTTTGATTAGCGCCTATCCTAAACCAAGTATGGTTTTATAATACTCTCCGGATACTCTCTGAGTAAAGCTTTAGATAACACAGCCCCACGAATAAAAAAAATATATGGAACTGCTACCGAGACAAGTGTATCCCTATGTAATTTTCGACGCTGAATCCGAATTCGGGGTCAAAAAAAATCGTACGCCCCCAAAATCAACCCCTAGCGCTAAAAAACACTCCCTAAACTTGGTAAAAATTACTTAACGCCCCACGAATAGTCTTAAATGTCAATAAATCGAATTAAATATACACATTCAAGTAAATAACGCATAAATACAGAGTTAACACTACTTTCCATTGAAAATCACTTCCATGAATCGGTGAAAACTACCCCTCACACAACGGGAAATTAAAAAAAACTGCAGTGATTACAAAAAAAGCTTACGATGCCCAGTTATTTTAGAAACAGTACGTAACTGCATTAGTCTCGATGCGATGCTCAAAATCTACCCCCATAGAGTGGCGGACACTACCCCTATATCGGGGAAAAAATTTTGTCATCATGATTTCTATTTTAATCGATGCTAAAATTGACTAAATATATACAGCACTGCAGTTTGGAGGTGAATACTTGCATTGCACCAAAGTCATTCAGTGACATCCCACATTCAGTGAGAGGGTGAAAATTACTCCTCACATAACAAAAAATTCAAAAAATAGTTGCAGTATTTTTTAGAAAAGCTCAAAACATCTGCATGTTCTTTTTTAAGAAGAATCTTTGACAACGTACTTGAAAAGTACCCATATTATGAAGTAGCAAAAATTTACCCGTAGTCTTAACTCAATTAAATTAATTCTTTCTTTTTGTAATATCTTTTGGATTTGTTTTCGACTACCGTTTATGCTTTTCAGACGTCTCCCTTTTTAAGGACCAACAGTAATCTGCCATCATGTGTTCGTCCCATCTTCCTTGGTGCCTTTTTTCCATTTCTGATATATCCTTGTGAAAGCATTCACCCTGCTCTTCACTGTAGTCGCAATTATCTGGGAAATAATCAAGATGGGAATCGAGAAAATGAAGTTTCATGCTCATATTGCACCCTAAAGATTTGAAATTTTTAATCATTTCATCAATTTAAATTTAGGGGTGGTTTCGGCCACTCTATGGGGGGTAGTTTTTGAGCATCGCATCGAAACTAATGCAGTTACATACTGTTTCTAAAATAACTGGGCATCGTAAGCATTTTTCAATCACTGCAGTTTTTTAAAATTTCCTGTTGTGTGAGGGGTAGTTTTCACCCACTCATGGGGGTGATTTTCAATGGAAAGTAATGTTAACTCTGTATTTATGCGTTATATACTTGAATGTTTATATTTAATTCGATTTATTGAGATTGAAGACTATTCGTGGAGCGTTAAGTCATTTTGACCCAGGAGGGTTTTTTAGCGCTAGGGGTTGATTTTGGGGGTGTACGATTTTTTTTGACCTCGGATTCGGATTCAGCGTTGTAAATTACATAGGGATACAGTTGTCTCGATAGCAGTACCAAAAAAAAAAATTGTGGGGCTGTGTAATTCATTAAAACTTGAAAGTTTTAGAAAGTTTTAATAGTAGTTTTTAAAAGAGACATGTAGGCCCTTGTCTAGATGGGAACCTGTACTCTTATAAAGGTTTTAAATAGGCTTCACAGAGTCCTTCCAAACTATTTACGTTTATAAGTAGTCTTGGAAATAAGTTTTTAGGCTAACTTATAGATTATTTTAAAGCTATAATTGTTACTTGGGTCATCTCCAGATAACCAATATGGTCGGCGAAATGCGTGTCGACTGTTAGTATTCGAGTGTAATATTGATGTTTTGGTGTTTGTTGAAACAACGTCAAACGCAGCGTAATACCGAAGGTGCGAATCTCCTCCAGGATAAGGAAGATAATTACAAGAATCCAGTTGAAAAAGAAACATTACTACCTGTCTCCACTGACTAAGAAGAGTATAAGTGTGAAAATCTAAAACTCCATTTTCTATTATTACACAAGAGATAATTTTTGACAGAAGTGATAATTTTAGCGCAAAATTATCGTGTAAATCGATGGTAATAGGTTAAAATAATGACGATTATGTAAATGCCATTGACCCAGTTTTCGTAATTTAATAATTAATCTGATTTTGGTAATATCTGAACTATTTTAATGACTTTTATAAGTTCAAAGTTAGTCAAAGTCATCGGATACGATTCGCTATAACTAAGGTCCGGTCTTTTCTACTCTCGTTAAATTCAATCGAAAAATAATGTCCTCGGATACAAAGCTGCATCGATAATTGTGTCTATGGAATTTATCTAGTGAATAAATTCAATGGGAGATGAAAAGACCGACCCTAAGAGTTAAATATGTTAACAAGTACTGGAATAATTGGTAGGTAAGTACATAATACGTTAACTATTTATAGCAACTTTTATTGATTTTCTTCCGCTTTATACACTAGAAATTGTTCATTATTATGGAAAACTAACGTATTGTTTATTGCCTGATATGAGTTAACTTTTTTTAATATTAGGGTACGCTGTAGTATCAGGTCCATGTTATTACACCAATTTATAAATAAATAATTTTGCTATTGGTTTATTTTACACCAACCTCAATATCGATATTAGATAATAAACACCAAACACCAAAACGATTGAACACTACAACAGAATGCTATCGCTCAATGTGCGTTTCGTCTAACATGTTCGCATCATTTGGAGATGATTAAAACTAAAATCTAACTAAATTGTATCGACACTAGCAACTATAATTGAAATATAGTTTCATCACCTATAAATGATGCCAATATGGTTGGCGAAACGTGTATCGAGTGAGTGTTCAAATGTTTTGATGAAACTACTTCAGAGGTAGGTAGCATCACACCGAAGGTTCCATCCACCTCCAAACAAACAAATAGTAACACATAATTTCAGGAGTACGCTGGAGTAAGGCATTGCAATCATTTGGAACACTTCAATGGTAGTGTTTTTAGAAAGGACCCCGGACGTTTTATATGGAAATCGGTCTTCCGGTGAAATTGACTGAAAATTTGGTAAATGGTTCATTTTGTATCCCTGATCAAAAGTCTCAATGGGGCCAAAGCTTGAAATGCCCATCTTTAGGCAGTACGGCCGTTTTTAAGGGGCAAAAACGGCAAAAATTCAATTTTTTTATGCACTATGTTTAATTCTTGTATATTCTCCTGAGTTGCTATACTATTGGGATACTTTGCATGTGTATGTATTTTTTTGAGTCTATGTATGTGTTTGTATTTCTATGTGTGCGTGTGCGTGGGAATATATGTATGTATGAATGAATGTTTGTTGCATGTATTAATTATAATATACATAGATACGATAGTTGCGATTCATGCATTGCCCATGTGTGAATCACAAATACAAGCTAGGACTAACCTAACCTAAAAAGTGTGACATCCCCCCCCCTTAAATGTGCCATTAAAACATGTATTAAAAAAAGTAAAGCTATATTAACATAATAAACCAGTAGATTATAGGTATTACCGCTGACATTAGAGTCACCCAATGTGCACCACAAGGAGTTTGTCAAATCGGATTTTGCACATTATTTGGCCCTGAAAAGGGCCGATTGTTCACTGTAATTAAAAATGTTTAAGTTTTTTTTTAATGTGTGTAAAGTAAGTGTTATAATGTTCTAATTTTCGAAGTGTGTGTTTTTGAACGCACAAGTGTACGACTGAACTCTTATGAGCGTGATTGTCTGTATTAAATATATTGGTTGTAAGATTTGCAATATTTTATTACTGTAAACCCTCCCATCCAATATTATCCTTCGTTAACAAATATTTAAGTTAAAAACTGAAGATTCTTTTGATAATATAGTTGTACGAGGATCGTTAGTGTTAAATTATAAAAGTCAATGAATACTTAATACTTAATAATACTTAATTGTTTAATAAATCTATTGAATGATATTTAATATGAGATTCATGCCAAATACGACCTAAACACCAAAAAATATTAACAATATGGACTCAGCAATAAAGTTTTTTTTTTTATTTACAAATGCAGTAGTGACATTTAATTATTGCATTTAATACATTTAATACACTTAATTATTGCCGATCTTTTTAACTTTGTTGAATATGTTATTTTGAATGATACAATATTAGGTTGTACTGACAATAATTGCTATCAAAGTAGAATATTTAATATAACACAAATGTTGAGACAGAAAGGGTTTGGAGTCATTAAATATCGCGAAGCTGACGACTGGTGGGGTCCTTATCTCAGTCAAATATTATACACAAATACACAAATAATAAACACACGTGCCCACAAACATTTCTAAAAAACAAAAACAATAATGCTTTGATTACTAAAAGACGTAAATCTATATTTACATATGCCTACACTTTTTCAAAAACCAAAACATAAAAATACTTATATTATATTTTACAAAAAAAAAAAAACTTACAACATTTTTAATTACAATGAACAATCGGCCCTTTTCAGGGCCAAATAATGTGCAAAATTCGACTTGACAACATCCTCGTGGTGCACATTGGGTGACTCTAATGTCAGCGGTAATACCTATAATCTACTGGTTTATGTTAATATAGCTTTACTTTTTTTAATACATGTTTTAATGGCACATGTAAGGGGGGATGGGGATGTCACACTTTTTAGGTTAGGTTAATCCCAGGTTGTATTTGTGATTCACACATGGCAATGCATGAATCGCAAGTATCCTGTCTATGTGCCGGTTTTGTCCCTTAAAAACGGTCGTACTGCTTTTAAAGATGGGCATTTCAAGCTTTGACCCCATCGAGACTTTTGATCAGGGATACAAAATGAACCATTTCACAAATTTTCAGTCAATTTCACCGGAAGACCGATTTCCATATAAAACGTGCGGGGTCCTTTAAACGAATTAAAACTGCATATATTATTGTTTTCGTTAAGAGTGAGCAAGGTGACAAGATGGTGGTCAAGTTTGCAGTTCGTACCTTCTTTGCACTGGGGTACGTGTCTGATATTCACTAAAGGTAAAAAAATGGCCATTTTATTTCGTTCGTGTGGGCTCGAAATTAACATTTCGCGAATGAAATTTACAATGGGCCAAAAATGCCAATTTCGATCTTTCGATCGCGATACAGTACGGCCTTCCAGGTCGCGTATGCAGAAAGAGCCGATCGATTAAATAATTTGTGTTTTCAGCTATTCGTCGTCTCTTTAATTTTAAATTGTATACTACTAAAATTATGATAAACAATAAGCTGTTTTTGGCAAATTGGGTGATATTATTAAACTGAAAATAGGTATGAGTTGTACATAAATATATATTACAGGAATGTTGAATATTTTTTACAAAAATTGGCTTATTAGGAAGATCTCTCTTCACTTAGTGCGTTACCCCTTGTTCCCCCCTGATCTTGCCGACTTGCTCACTCTTAACAGTAAAATTATATCAATTTGTCACCTATTGATCGTTTAGTGGTCATACCCGTTGAAAAACCTTAAGTTATTTCAAGCCGCATTTAACTGGTATAAATTAATATACATATGTGAATAATATATTTTACCACTAAAATCAATTTACATTAGTCTCCGTTATATACGTGAAAGGTACGAAATGTTTAAATAAATAATGACATTTATTAACGTGCGAAAACAAATTAAATAACAAAAATAAACACACTTGTGAAAATTGGTAAGTAATTTCATTTATTACTATCTGTTAAATTAAATAATAAAAATAATGACGTTCCTTATATAATGGAGCCACGTGTCACTTCACATTATTGACCAGACGTGGAAATTAGTACAATATAAGGTGCAATATACGCTATTTGCGCCTTAGTTTGTTGTTTGAAAGGGATAGAGTTGGTGTATACAATCATAGAGACAAAAATTGAATTGAAATAAAATACTTGTTAAATATATTATTTGTTACTGAATAGTGTCGTGAATGGAGAGAGAATTTGAATTATTTCGACCGACTGGATGTGCATGGTAGCCAGAGGGCTAGAAGTGTTGCGTAGCGAGTACGCTTGATCGCACTGCCTATCGTATACTTTTTGGTTTAATCCCCAGCTTCGACATTCGCAATGTAGGGAGGCTAAAAATTTGTTTGAGTTTTTCCAAATGTATAACTCCCTTTTGAACAGCCTTGACTTTAAATTTGGAGGTTGTTTAATATGTGTGGTGTGTTTACTTTTATGCGTGTTATTTAGTTCTTTTTTCATCAATATTATGTGTTCTATGTTGTCTTGTAAGTAAATAAAAAGATGTAAACGACATATTTCATTTTAAAAGTAGTTGAAATTTGGTGAATTGACTGGTCAACTGATAAAAAAAGTAACTAGTCAAAAGTACAATCCTACTTCTGAAGTTCTGGTAACAGTTTTCCAGATTTTGTCGGAATCCGGTTCATTTATTATGGATCTATTACACTTATTATCAATTTGCACACGCGAGACATGATTAGTTTGCTATCTTTAACCTCCTCTTCAACCGATACTAAAGCCTTTAAGATAACAACAGGAAAAGTATTATAAAAATTATACTCTAATGAATTGGATATACGAATTTATTTAAATTATCGATATAGAGAAAATTAAACATGGTGGTCGTCTACAAATTGCCTGGTCTTTAAAGCATAATGTACAAGTGCACAGTTGTACACTTGTCAATACAATGTTGACAATACGCGTGTTCGCAAACAAATGAATTTACAATATTATTAGTTTTCTTAACCGCTTCTCAAGTCACTGACCAAACCCCTTGAAACTCTAGGATGATATTGTGTTAGGTAAAGAGAAGCGAGGCTCTACAGTTTGTGGAGTTCGAACTACTTCTTGGGGATAATTTTGTAACCAAAATTATTTCGAAGTGTTTTTTTGCAAAATTTCAAGTCGATGCTAGAAAATGTATAAATTTTGCTAATTTGACTCTCTCCAATTAATTATCTTGTCCTGATACATCCCATCTGAAGGATGTTAAATCTTTTTGGTTTTTTATAAATTATTTTTGAAGTCACTTTCCAGTAATGTGAACAAAATAATTTACAAAAAGTAACAGGTATTTTTCAAAATATTGTTGGTATAAAAGTATCGTCCTCTGTTACCAGCGCCTTCGCCATTTTTAGAATAATTTGGCATCAGTGATGTCTTTCTTTTTTCAAAAACGGAGCGTAGTATCGGTTTCAACCAATGGTGCCTTTTTTAGAAATCGTTTGAGGAATTTAAAAATATTAAATTTCAAAAATGTATCCATATCAAAAATTTAATGACAGAGAATAATATAAAATTAGAATCTACGGATAATTTTGCTCATTTATCTTTGATGGATTAATATGAAGCTTCCTTTCAAATGTATCATTATCAAAATCGATCTTATCTTCCACAATGTCCTAACGAAAGCAATTGTACCTGTCGAATTGTATACTTTGATAAACGGCAAATTAATCAGCAATTATTAATATCATATATTATAATTATCGTATAAGTGAGCTGTTTCAGTAATTTCAACTCAGGTGTAAAAATGTACAAAAATATAGAGTTCAAAGGTCGAG
Source organism: Stenurella melanura (assembly GCA_963583905.1). NCBI lineage: Eukaryota > Metazoa > Arthropoda > Insecta > Coleoptera > Cerambycidae > Stenurella > Stenurella melanura. The sequence continues at coordinate 206,343,714 of OY757309.1, forward strand.
AGTTATTTTTAAGAAGTTAATCATTTTCCGGTATACTCAATCTGGCAAATAACTTTTAAATGTTGAACACAATTTTGATATACCCAAACCCAACACAAATATGCACAAGTGAATTTATAAAGTATATAAGGAACTTTTGAAAATATACTTTTATCAAAAACAAACAAAAAAACCGCTTTTTTCTTCAAAAATAGTACGGTTCTTCCTCTAGCTAACATTAACTTACTGTCAAAATTTCAATATAATCTGACTTTTGATTCTTAAGCTACCGTGCTTACAAGAATCGGGACGGATGCACGGACAGGCAGACTAACGGACATTTATCATATGGCATACGTCAAAAAAAAATTGAGACCTTGGCTTTTAGTATACAGGGTGTCCCAGAATTGAGTTCCCGGACAGGAATCTGGGCTTCCTGAGTTCACATTGGGCCCATATAACCCAACTTACCTTAGTTCAAAAATGCATCCCTGAGGAAGTACATTTCTTTAAAGTGAGGCAGAATTTTATTTTTTTTCAATATATTGAATATTAAATTTTCAAGTTTTCATGGGACCTGTATCTCTATAAATACTCTATACAGTGTGAGCCTAAAGAAACGCACAAAATTCATATCTTTGGTATGTGTCATTTGTCAAAAAATCCTCGAACAGGTCACTATTCCAAAATTTATGACGTCATTGGTTTTTGAGTTATGACGTCATCATAATTTTTATTTAATGGAAACAGACATTTTTGTTTACTGTTTTTGGTGGTATATTCCTTTAGCTTTCTGGTGATATGAAAAAAATTGATATTACCTAAGCCATTCTTTTGGAAAAAAATATTTTTATTGATTGATACCTTACATAAGTAATTGTGAGAAAAAAATCATCTCCATTGCTCAAATTGCGAGCCTCCAACCATTTGGCATCGACCAAGGCGGGTGTAGAGACTTTGCATAGCTGTTCTGAATCATCTAATGGGCAATTGATCTCGTCTCCAAGCCAATTCTGTCTATCAATTCTAGCATGGTATCCGATCTATCAAAATACACCCTTGACTTTAAGTAACCATAAAGGAAAAATCTAAAGGGGTTAAATCCGGTGAACGCGGGGACCACTCAGTCGGACCTCGACGACCTATCCACCTTCCAGTAAAAGTGTCATCTAAAAACTGACGCACTGCTATCCCAAAATGAGGTGGGGCCCCGTCTTGCTGAAATCAGACGATTTCAGCAGGAATATCTTCATCTTCATTGTTCGGAAACATAACTGCTAAGGCTTGCACTAACTCAACTCGCAAAAACTGTAAATATCTTGCGGCCGTAAGATTTTCTTAAAAAACAAAGGTGTCCCAATAAACCATCACCAATCGTACCTGCCCACGCGTTTACTTTGCCTCGTCGTTGTGTATGGACTTCTTGAGTCCAATGAGGATTTTCGCGTGACCAATACCTACAGTTATGCCGATGTACAGTCCCCTTTAAAGAAAACATAGCTTCATCAGAAAAAACAATGCTCTTTAAAAAATTTGAGTTTTCATCGCACAAGATCATCAACTGTTCACAAAACTGCAAGCGCCGATCTGGATCGTCCTCCTTCAATTCGTGGATTAATTGCACTTTGTATGGATGGTATTTTTCTTTTTTCAATAGACGTACAACAGCCGTTTGACTCACGTTATGATTTAAAGCCAGCTGCCTTGTCGAAAGTTGGTGGTTTTCTTCACCTTTTAGAAGAATATTTAATTTGGTTTCGTTGCTTGTGCTAGGGCGACCAGATCGAAGGTCAGCTACACTGCCAGATTCATCATATCTAGCCACCAATCTACTTACAATGGATCTAGAAATTTGCTGTTCGGGATACTTGGCACTGAAAACATCACATGCTTCCTGATGAGTTCTCAGCCTATCACCATATCCAACCATCATCAAAAGTTCTACGCGTTCTCTTTCACTTAAACGTGGCATTGCATTCACTAGTTTCACACTGTTTCAAAAGTGTCACAAAACTGAGGTTCCACACGTGCCAGGAATAAAAAAGTTATCGACACTTTACACAAAAAAGCCTGTATCTCTCTATTGTTGTGATTGTTTTTTTTATTATTTTTGTTTTGCTTTTATGTCAAATGTTCTCATGCTAGTTAAAACAAAAATGTAGGCAATAAGATTTATCAGTCCTTAAGCAAGTGAAACATTACTCGTGAATTTACGAAAGGTAAGCTATTTTTACATAAAATGTCATTTTTCCAAAAGAATGGCTCAGATAATATCATTTTTTTTATATAACCAGAAAGCTAAAGGAATATACCACCAAACACAGTAAAGAAAAATGTCTGCTTCCATTAAAAAAAATACGATGGCGTCATAACTCAAAAACCAATGACGTCATAAATTTTGGTATAGTGATAAAATGTAGCATTTACAAAACTAAAATCGACCTGTTCGAGGATTTTTTTGAAAAATGACACATACCAAAGATATGAATTTTGTGCGTTTCTTTAGGTTCACACTGTATAAGCTTGATAACAACTAAATATCTTTTGTTATTCAAACGCGACAGGTTTACTGTTTCACAAGCACCTATGACTTACAGAGAAAAAATGATAATTCTTGTTTTTTCATTGATATTACACAAAATTTTAAAAGTATTAATTTGTGTACTGAAACAGATGTATGTCATGTGGAGCATTTATTATTAATGTATTTTTTAGAATAAACTGTAATTTTCTATTATTACAACATTTTAGTCTAGAATTGTAAATAAATGTTAAATACAAATGCAAAAATATTCAACTATTCCGTAATTTGGCAGGGCGATTACAAAAATACAGCAAATCAAATATTAATTATTATGAAAAAAAAAAAAATTGAGAAACAAAAGATATTTGGTTGTCAAGTTTACATAGAGATATAGCTCCCACCAGAATTTGAAAATTTCATCTTCAATATAACGGAAGTTATTGGAAAAAACTGTTTTTTTCTCTCTCACTTTAAGAGGAAGTACTTCCTCAAGAAAGCATTTTTGGACTAAGGTAAGTTGGGTTAAACACACCCAATATAAACTCAGGAATCACAGGTTTCCGTCCGGGAACTCAATTTTGGGATACCCTGTATATATCAAATTCCATGCTTCTGTACTATTACTAGCTTGCTTTACTTATTTCTTTCCTTATTTAGTCCTATTTACCCCACAAACCCTTTAACGAAATTATCTCAAAATTAAATCCAGTTCCAGATGACGTTATAATACATGCGTATACCAAACAAGTGAATATATCAATTTTATTTTGTTAACCTCTTTAATAATGGAGTGGTAGTGGTAGTGGGAGTGACAGAAGTTAATGTGGTATACAAAATCTCAAATATGGGAGCGCTTTCTATTGAAAAAAAAAATATAACTGATTAAAAAAATATCGAAATACATTAAAATTTGCTAAATACCTATGTTTCAGATCTTGTATAACATATTAAAACAGTCCTCAGCAAAAACCAATTATAGAACCAGATTTAGATCCTAAATATTATCAAAACAGTCAAAACATTGTCTTAGTCCTGCCGGGGATAAAAAATGAGCCTTATCTACCCACCTGCTTTAATTTCAAGCCTTTTTTTCAGATGTTTAGATCGTTTATATTAGGCAAATTAAAATACAATTTTCAAAAGTTTAATCTGTTTTTTGAAAATAAAAGCACGTACCCAAGTGTTCTTTGTACCTAGTTTCGAATGAAAAACCAGCTTGATCTGTATACGAGGCATTACAATCTGGACATGCTAGTTGATAAACTCCTGATTTATTTAGACTATCGGTTTCATCCTTCCAAAATTTCCGACCAAACACCATGCCTTGAGGGATTCACGAATTGTACAAATGTTTCAATGTATCATTTATAAAGACCTGCTGAATTTTATGGGAGAAGTATTTTTTAAAGAGATGCAAGGTGTTGTAATATAAGATAACACGTTCGACAACTTTGAGCAAAATTTATTGTGACAGGAATATCACGAAGCGCACAAAGATCAAATTCGCCTCGCTGTTTTCTTTATCTTTCTATACGCCTCTGAGACATGGACTGTTAAGGAGGTAGACAGACGGCGTATTAATGCTTTGCAAGTGTAACTCTGAAGACGTTTGCTGCAAGTTCCCTGGATAGCTCGTCCCACCAACATCTCGATTTTCCTTGAAACGCGTCCTTCGAAAGCGACTCTCGTGATCATAACATCTTGAATCCCCTCACTTTTTAGCCCCATCAACCGAAGAGGCGACAATATAGAACGGTTGATTATCCAGGAAAAACCTGACGGCAAGAGGCGAAGAGGAAGACCACCAAAACGTTGGGCTGATGCCACCGAAGAGCTATTGATTGGGAAAGAGCTCTAGTGAACCCATGCGCCTAACAGGCAGTCGCGATATACGGCACGAGGCTGTCAGACATGCTATACAGCAAAGAGAGGCCAGACTCACAGAACGTCCGTCACGATATTGTGAAAATTAAAAAAATGCGAATGGTACACTTTTTAAAAAGATTTCATAGTTCGAAACAAAAATAATGTGCGAGATAATCCCATTTTCTTATTAGCAACTAGATGCCTACCGACTAAACTGTTTTAACCAATGAAAATATCTTGTTTACGGCCACACACCACATTTGCAGCGATAAATGTTGACCCTCAAACTTTCAACCATAAAAGATAACTGAACTGAACATGTGATTGTACTGTGATTACAACAGTTTACCGACCCAGAATAATTACGCAGAGCACAAATATTTTACTTTTCGTCACTTCAGTGTAATCGTCTAATAAGCCAAAATTGAGATCTTTAGCAACTCTTTGACAGTTTGCCATGATATTCGTAAAAATTCAAGTATCTGTCGTTATTTTCGTCGTTGTCTATATGTTCATATAAACCGAGGAGTAATATTTATATAACGGTTCGCAAAATTCACTATATTATTTAAAATTGCTTTAAAAGAAACGTTTTATTTCAAATTTTACAGAACATCGGATTACTAAGTATCCGTCATTTTCCGTGTTAAAAAAGGCGATAGATACAATACGAAATATTTTGTGTTAAACACGTTATGAGCCAAAACGATAAGAAAATTGGCTACAAAATAGAAAAAAATTTCTCATAACATCTTGACAAATGTTTCACGATTTATTTATTACTCTAATTGGCCTTTTTGCTGTATGGCAGGACTGCCAGCATCACACCAAATATCGCGCTTGCCTGTTAAGGGTACCTGACCTAGTTCTTTAGGGCCAAAATAAGCTAAATGTTTTCGAGCGCACCAATTTTTTAAATAATATATCTCCAATGAGGTACTAACATGCGAGTAATGTATAATTTTGTATTATATAGACTGGCTGCATCATGTCGAAAAATAAGATAATCTTTGAATTTTCCAAGTAAATGCCATAAATATTCATTAAAATTATAGAAATTTAATAAACACAAAAACTAGCTTTTTAATGGGAAAACCGCATAATATACATATAATTGTATTAATGTTCCAAATGATATAATGTAAATTTTAACATATAAGCCAGAGAGAGCTACACCAACAAATTATTTATTTATCATTTATCAACAGTATCACATAATTCTTTTAATTTGAGGGACACACAATTTTCTTGGAAATGTTACTCACTACACAAATGTTCATTACTACATCATGTGCTGCTTATACAGGGTTGGGCAATAGTCCCGGAACGGCTCGATTACAGCCGAACGGGACCTCGTATCAACTTCGGGTTTTCGACACTGTATTCAGCGAAATTTTTAGAACTTCTTGACATGTATTTCAGGACCGTGACGTCATTACGTTCAGAGGTGTGACATAAGTGTCAATTTTTTTAAATGAAACACCCGGTATATTTTTCCATATTTGTATACTTTAAGGAGTCCCGAATTCAACGATGTAACGTTTGTATGGATTCTGTTATGTAATGTGGTCTCAATAAGGGAAAATTTGAAATTACAATCGTAATTAACAGAGAACAGTGGATATCCAAACAGCTGTATCCAAAAAAGACACTCTTTTTTTACCATTTTTTTTTACAAAACTAAGACCCACGTAAACAAGTTTTTTTGTAGTCGTTTAATAAAAACACAGGTCATAGTTAAATTGTTCTCATTATTTTACTAGTTTATCTAAGTAAGTCGTGGTATAAACGTCACTGTGACATTACTTTTGTACTACTAATATATGATTCTAAAAACGTGTCTTTAAAATGACTCAACTGAACGACACTGAACGGATAACTTTACTCATGATGATTGGATTCGGAGAGGGGCGTCGATCCCTTCAATGATACCTTTCTCGAGTGAAACTCGATTTCCAAGTCGACGGCATCACAATTTTGAACATACGGGAAATGTCAAGAATTTACCAAAAACTGGCCGCCCAAAAACAGCGACAAACGACGACAGAGCTTTAGATGTACTGTTAGCGATTCAGGGGGAGCCTAAAACGTCAATTCCGAAACTTTCATTAGAAACTGGTAACAGTGAAATATCCATTCGAAGAATACTCAGGAGAAATAAAACACATCCCTACAAAGTCAGCTTACTTCAAGAACTTGCGGAAGATGACCCTGATCGTCGAATGCAGTTTTGCCAACAAATTATGAATTTCTTAGACGAGACACCACAGTGTGTAGATCGCATTTTGTTTTCCGACGAGGCTACATTTTGTTTAAATGGATTTGTCAATCGTCACAATTGTCGCTATTGGTCTGCTGAGAATCCACATTGGATGGAAGAAATGCACACACAACATCCACAAAAAGTAAATGCCTGGGCGGGTATAATTGGAACGCATGTAATAGGTCCGTTTTTTCTAAATGGCAATTTAACTACTGATACCTATTTAACTTTATTACGCGAAAGTTATACCCGCTGTAATTCAGATATTTCCCAACCGCGAAAATCCTCAGGTGATCGCAAATGACGTGTACTTCCAGCAAGACGGAGCTCCGCCACACTATGCCAGAATTGTAAGAGATTTTTTGGACACTGTCTTTCCCCGGAGATGGATAGGTAGAAGGGGTCATATCGAATGGCCAGCTAGGTCACCTGACCTAACCCCTCTTGATTTTTTTCTGGGGTCATTTGAAGTCTGTGGTGTATCGCTCAAGACCTGCCACGGTACAAGAGCTTCAAGAAAGAATTCTAGCGGTTGCTGATAATATTACACCTCAGTCCCTCCAAAATGTTCAGCGGAAATTTGTGGACAGGCTAGCACATTGTCAGGCAGTGGCAGTGGAAGGATTCCAATTTGAACATTTAATAAAATAAAACTATTCTCTGTTAATTACGATTGTAATTTCTAATTTTCCCTTATTGAGACCACATTGCATAACAGAATCCATACAAACGTTCCATCGTTGAATTCGGGACTCCTTAAATTATACAAATATGGAAAAATATACCGGGTGTTTCATTTAAAAAAATTGACACTTATGTCACACCTCCGAACGTAATGACGTCACGGTCCTGAAATACATGTCAAGAAGTTCTAAAAATTTCGCTCAATACAGTGTCGAAAATCCGAAGTTGATACGAGGTCCAGATCGGCTGTAATCGAGCCGTTCCGGGACTATTGCCCAACCCTGTATATAATGATGAGATTATTGAACTATCTAAAATGTTACTACTGTTATTAGTGTATTTTGGAAATTTTGGTGCGATGAGGAACCATTGAAATCATGATCTTTCTGATGTATTTTTGAGCAAAAATAAGTTATTGAGGTGTCCAAGGAAAAATCCTGAGGGCCGTAAAATGTTATTCGCCGAAAACTGAAATATTTTGAATTGAAATAATCGCAAATTAAAACATTCATAAAAACAAGTAAAATTAATCAAATGACTTAAAATCTGTGACAAATCGTTCTTTGATTCTCAAGTAACTTATACTCTAAGTCCAAGATTTCATTGCCATAATTAACTTCTTCTACGGACCTCTAATTGTGATCAAATCGACGAGGATAATTATACACCAGACTTGTAACATTTTCAATTGACCTATTTTAAAAACGGTTTTGACATCGAACAAGTCTCGTGCGCGCGCAACTGGAACCCATGTATCCAAAGTATTTTGGCCCTCTAAACACGAGGTTGGTTTAGTTCCATCACGTCCGGATTTTTTGTAAATGGCCAAAAATATGCCTATATTTGACCATTTTTAATTTTTCAGAAATAGAAGTGCGAACCATGATATCCCGTATATTTTTGCCCTCTAAACGCGTTTGCGACATCTCACAGTGGTCCCAAATCGGGTTTTTTGGTTCAAAAATGGTTAGAAAGCGCAAATTTTCTCGGAAACGAACAAATTTTTTTTAAATTAAAGCTTATCAAAATTCCAACAAATCCTCGGAGCCCGAATTAAAAAAAAACTCCTTTTTTATTATTTAAGTTAAATCCCAAAGAGACGATTACAATTTTCAGACAAAAATAGTTGCTTCGAAGTTTTTTGAATAATTAAAGCTAGTTAGAAAATAAAGTAAAGCAAAAATCAGCTGTCAAATTAGACAAAAAAAAGTGGTAATCCACAGCTGCCAAGTTAACATTTGACTTAAGTTATTTAAATTTTTTTTTTATATAATATACTGAATAACTTCAAACGATAATTTGGTTCTACGTTACGTCAAAAAATTTTCTAAATTCTTCATTGACATCTTTTGTCCAATTTGACGTCTTGTTCAAATTTAGTGACCCCAAAAACCTGAGAGCAACATATTTTGTGAAAAATTTTTGGAATATGTCAAATGTCAATTTGGCTGCTGTCAATTAACACTTTTTACTTCCCTCGTATACCGAGAAAAAATTATCCTCCGAGATTTTTTCGGATTTTGACGTTTCAGATCACGTAGATTAGTCTATCTGTCTGTTTGTTGGTGCATTAACTAAAAAACTACTTGACAGAGAGCAGTCACATTTGGTAGGTAGTTGAGCCTACTGCCAGCGAAGAAATGGTTAAACTTTCACTGGATAATATACAGGGTGGACCGTCTAAAGGGAATAAATAATGAAAAAAAATTTTTTGCTCGAATTTTTTTCACGACACGCTAAACCTATTTCAGAAAAAAAAATGTTGAAAATTTTTTTCACCAACATTTTTGAGAAATGTTTCACCACTAAAATAAATGAAAAATGTTCTTCTAAAATGTTTTGAAATATTTTTTACCAACATTTTTGAAAATTTTTTTTCCTTGTTCAAATTTAAAATTTCCACGTTTCATAGCGTTCTAAACCTATTTAAAAAAAAATTAGATTTTTTTTACCATTTTTGAAAACAATTTACCACTAAAATAGATGGAACATTTTTTTTCTTTGTTCAAATTTAAAATTTCCACGTTTTCATGGCATTCTAAACCTATTCAAACAAATTTAAAAATGTTTTTGAAATGGTTAAAAACGGTTTTGAAAACATTTTTCATCTATTTATAACTACTTACTATAGAATAGATGAAAAAATTTTTTTGCTCAAATTTAAAAGTTCCATGTATCATGACATTCCAAATCTATTTCGGAAAAAAAATTGCAACATTTTTTTACCATTTTGGAAAAAAAAATTACCACTAGAATAGCCGGAAAAAATTTGTTTTGCTCAAATTTCAAATTTTCACGTTTCATGGCATTCTAAACCTATTTTAGAAAAAAAAATTTAGAAAATTTTTTTCCACTAAAATAGGTAGATGAAAAAATATGTTTTCTTTGCTCAAATTAAAAATGTTCACGTTTCATCGCATTCTAAACCTATTTCAAAAAAAAATATATCACTAGTATAGAATGGAAGGAAACTTTCCTTTTTGCTCAAATTTAAAATTCCCACGTTTCATCATGACATTCTAAACCTATTTCCGAAGAAAAAAAAATTGAAAATTTTTTTACCAACATTTTTGAAAAATTTCAAGAAAAAATTTTTTAAACACAACTATACTTCCACTCCACTACGTGAATGTGGAATTGAAAATGTGACAGATGGCAATAATATTGGCATATGCACCTATTACACTTTTATTGAAAAATGTACAGTGATCATCCCAAGAAATAATTCAGTCATGGTGGACATTTGTAAAGGTATTTGCGCAAGCCTTCCATATTTGGCACCTGTTATTAGTATTGAACTTTTGCTATTGGATGAGCACTCTGTATATTTTTTTGACCAAAACTTATGAGGTTTTCTTTGTAATAATAGTGATAACTATATTCCCATTATTATTTTCACTGTCATTTCGTAATTATTAATTATTTAGTGTGACCGCCATTCTCAAACAAAGAGGGAAGTTCTGTGTAAATTCCTTTACCGATTTTTTGTCTAACTTGACAGCCGACCTGTTTTACTTTATTTTCTAACTAGCTTTAATTATTCAAAAAACTTCGAAGCAACTATTTTTGTCTGAAAATTGTAATTGTCTTTCTGGCCTGAGCTAAACGGACCTCAAGAACGTGTTCAGCGGGCCAAAATACTTCGGGTACATGGGTTGGAGTTGCTCGCACATGAGACTTTTATTTGTGACTGTGTAATTCATTGCATCTATTCGAATTGGGAAAAACAAGTAGGCATGTGATAAAAAAGGGGCATTCATTACTTCTTTACCCTGGACATCAATGCAAAAACATAAAACGTGGAAAAAGATTGTATTCAAGTATACTTTTTACAATATCCTTCATTTATTATTACACAGAATTACTTAATAAATTAATAAACGAAGAGGTTTTTTTTAACTCAGTGTGATTTATTGATTATAGCCATGATGTGACTATGCAATTATTTTTTCCGGAAAAACTTGTATGAATACTCATAATCAACAACTATCAAACTGAAAAAAAAATGTGGCGCAGCGATCGAATCTTGATCGAACAAACACACTAGTCTAATTGGGACAAAACTAAAAAGAAAATAAATAGATAATTTTAAAAAACTATAAAACAAGCTTTTTAAACCAACTGCAACTATTAAAAATGCACTAAAAGAAGAGAATAATGTTAATAACAATAATAATAATGAAAAATAGAAAATTTTACAAATTGGACGCCCCACGCTTTTACGTTTATTAACAGGCTAATAACTATTATTAACATTATTTTCTTCTTTTAAGTGCATTTTATTAGCAGTTTCAGTAGGTTTTTAAAAACGTGCTTTTTAGTTTTTTACATTATAACGCAACGAGCTAAAGCATGTTGTGTAGCGAGCACAATTGATAACACTGTCTATCGTCTACTGAGTTCAATCCCCAGTTCGGATACTGGCAATGGATATTGTCTGCATTTATTTTCAATGTGCAACCAAACCAAACATTTGAGGGTTGTTTAATACCTGACTTGCTATGGTATTGTTGCATATTTGCGCCCCTTGGTTGCTGGTAGCCTATGTAGCCTGAAACTGGTAGCAAGGATGAGAGGCAACTGCATTCATTATTAGTCTCCACAAGTTGATTCGTTCACTTCGTAGAAACCTATAATGTGCGACATCTCTGAGGCACTAGAAGTACCAGTTTTCCAGAAACACTGGTTCAAGACTTTACTAGAAAATTCAAGATTCCTTCCATAACTTTAGAGAATGCTTGAGGCCGGTGATCTGTGGGTATATAAGGCGACCGATTCATGGCCGGATGGCAGTTTTTAAAAGAATCGAGTTCAAATAAATCCGAAGTGATATAAAGTGAACAGTGCAGTGAAAATATCAAGTAATAAACATTATTTAGTGTGTTAGTGTTAGTAGACGTGTTTTAAATATTAATAAACGTATTGTGAGGTTAAGTTTATTGAATAAGGGAGGTTTCTTAAGGGGTAGAAACTTGTAACATTATGTTATCACCTAAAGTAGGGAAAGGAATTCTGACATGTCCAAATTCGAACAACATTTACACCCTACGCAATGTCAAAGAAGCATTAAAATATATTATTAGCAGTTCACCCTGTAGAAGCCCCGAGATCATCCGAACTAAAGAGGCTGCTTGATAAAATAAACAACACGGGACTCGCCTATCTGGGCACTAAGATTATTCTATCTTCTTCGTGCTAGCCTGGCGACATAGTCATCATATTTTTATTATTTTTAAAAGCTATTTGTATTAATTGATAGCGTTTTGAGTAATTCCAACTTTCGCAATTACTAATAATTGTGCATTAATGTTGAAAATAATACATTTTATAAGTATTAAAATCACTGAAGAACTCTAAACGCATTATACTTCACACAGAGGGTGCAAACCGAACTTTTTCAAACAAATTATCTTTCTATCAAATTAGCGGATTTTTTTTAATACTCAGAATCAAATTCCTAATCGATCCCTCCAGGCGGAATTTTAATTTTCATTATAATTTTCAGACTAGTGTTTAATTTTTTATTTTTTTTTCCAAAAAATTGATCTCAGGTAATATTTAACATTTTGACTTGAAATTTTGAGGAATATTGATAATAATTGACCTTCATCTTCTGTAAATTTCAAGGCAATGGGACCTATACTTCTCGAGATATGATGTTTTAAAATTTTAGTAATTAATCGTTAATTGCGAAAAAACTTAAATAACGGTTATTCTTCTAAAACGGTCACTTATGGGGAGAAATTCAAAGATCTTTTACTTTGACAGTACACTTGACAGCAGACTTGACAGCTGCCAAGTGTCAAGGTTGCATTATGACATTAGATTCGTGATACGCATTCTTCAAATTCCTAAATAGAGAAATTTTCCGTTAAATCAGCTTTTTTGTGGAGAAATTCCGTGATTTTGTATTTGAACCGCAGATTGACAGCAGATTTGGCAGCTGTCAAGTCTTAATATTTTATGCTGACATTAAATTCTTGATGGGAATTTTTAAGAGCCCCTAAATAGGGTTTTTGTTCTTAACTCTGTTGGAAAAATACACATATTTTGTATTTTGACAGCAGGTAGGCTGTCAAAATTAATGAAAAGTAAAATTCCACCTGGAGGGATCGATAAGGAATTTGGTTGTGTATTTAAAAAAAAATCAGCTCATTAGGCCATAGCGTGCCTGCAGAGAGTCAATTTGTCTGAAATAGTTCAGTTTGGCCCCACTGTGCTCCGTCCAGCACATTTACTCGTTATAGACTGAGAAGTAATCAGACACTGCGCACTGCGCTGCGGTAATTTTTAGTCGCAGGTACAGCTAAAAACAGCATCTACTAACGAAACAATCGACAGGTTGTCTCCAAAATCATGAGTGGCACTCATTCCAATGAATTTTTAACTCGATTAGTCATTCAACAAGCAGCAATGTAAAATGAATAAAATGATCAATCAAATAATAACTTCTATAAACAATTATACATATTGGATTGAAGAACTAATCATACGTATACCAATATGTTATACATAAAACGAGACATGTAATGAAAGTTTATAAACAAAAATAGATAAAATTAACAGTAAATACATTCTGCAAACTTTGACCACTGGAATACGTAATTTTCGTACGATTTACGTCACGCCGCCGCTGCATAAGAGTATGACAACGCTTATTTTTCTGAAAAATACACCTATTTTTAAACATAATATACATAAAAATTGCCACAGAACAAAGGTCTACTAGCTACTTTCTCCCGAGTATAATCAAGCAATTTATTTTTCAAAAATAACATGTATATAATGCAAACACAATTTCATTGTTGGTATGTGGCGCATACGGTATTCGACTATATAAAAAAAATGTAAACAATTAAATGGCTTTAAAACATGGTAACTGAAAATGTATTAAATAAATTCCATCAAGTCGCCCGGTTAATTGAATCTATATCGTCGGTTAAAAATACATTTAATTTTGATATGTGTGCATTTTTATTAACACGCATTTATTGGCTTGACCTCTAAACTTTGTAACTTTGTAAGAAAATCTTGCAACTCAATTTTCACCCACTTCCAAGTGTACTACTGACTTGAAACTTTGCATGTGTATATGGTTAGGAAGTTATTGTAGATTGTAGATAGTTTAGGGGGTCGCTCGGCTCCTCCAGCCCTTCCTCACATCGACCTAAAAGATCTTTACTGAATTACCCTACAATCAGTTGTTGCCCAGGACTCCCAAGCTTTTTACAAAGCTTGTGATTTTCCTGGGGGCTACTTTCCCTATGTCTTCAGGCGTTAGGAAGTTATACACGTCGCGAGTGTATAATGGGCCAACAGCTTTGAATGCTAGGAATTTGCTCGCATTCCTACTAATTCATATATAATATAGCATTCTTAATTTAAAATCTTGCAACCAACGAATTAATAAAGTAAGTTATAAAAAATAAGTATATTCGCCTTAAAATCAAGGCTCCTGAATTTAAACTACCGTTTCCTGAATAACTAATTAATCAAACCTTCATCCTTGAATAACGATGGTCAATCATAATTTCAAGAACAAAATAAGTCTACAATAGCAAACAGTTTGTTTGCAGTTTTTACATGATTTTACGCTATAATAGCAAAAAATTTATATTCTTCACTAAACAAGCATTTCTAAATTAAATGATGAAATTAAAATTTACTGGATAATTCCTATAATTACTCACAATTAAAAAACTGTAAAAAAAAATCTGTTTAAATAACAAAAAAAATAATGGAGAATATCAAAATAAGGTTAAATTTTCATTTCTAATTTTATAAAACTATATTTAATCGTTCATGTTTAATAAACCGTTGCCAAGAAGCGCCGGCCTCTGACTTACCTTCACAATTAAACAATTTTAATGCTTGCATCGTGTAAGGTCGATCGAATATTTGAACGACACGTGGCCCCTTAAACGCAGAAGGAATAAAATGTTAAAAAACTGGGGTAAAGGGTAAATATGTAGAAAAATTCCAGCCACGTGAAATATCACTTTTTTAGAGCAAATCCAACATTTTGGGGGTAAACAAGTCGATTTCTGTCGCACGACAATAGTTACAACGCTTTCAATATATGCATAAAAATTCTTTCAGATTTTCTCCATTTTCGGCCAAGTGCGAATTTCGACTTCCGAACTAACGTCAATATTATTTCCAATTATTGGACATATTATTATATTTAAAGCAATCTACACTAATTTTAACCTGTGTAAAGTCATGGAGCATGCAAGATGCACTTTTTCAAAATTTTAAAATTGACAAAAAAATTTCCCCTCTCTCCCCGCTTCTTCCAAAATTCCAGCCAAGTGTTTTTTCACATATTTCGAGGCCCAAACTTTCGATTTTCATGGTTGGTTGAAAATAAATAGACATGGAAATTGAAATTTTCCAAAACGATGGATTGCAGCCAAGAGCTTCCTCCTTCCTGGTGGGTGCATTTTGGGTGCAGACAACTTTCAGGGTCAGCAACGGTACTATTACTTTCTTCATTGCAATTATTCGTAGTAGTCGTAGTCTTTCAAAAAGTATTCTCTGTTTAACTAAACCTGAATTTAACTCTTAAAATTTTTAAAATCGAAATAAAGATTAAATAAGTAAATATATAATTAATAAACTTTTAATCTTTTATCATTGCATGGGTATATTATTATAATGTATAGACATTATGTACCCATTGTACTATTATGGCTCATGGTCATAATTGTATTGAAACATATTCTTTACCTATAGGATTTTGCAAACGGCAGAAAAAATAACATCTATGAGAACTAAAAGAAAAACCGTGTGTAGATATATTAATGAAATCTTTGCATTCTATCGATAACCAGAATTCTGGTTATGCTAGCAAATTAAAATTCTAAAATGAATTTGTACATTTCTTATTCAACAACTAGCATCCACACAGTCTCCTACGGTCATGAAGATTCAGTTAAAAATGAGAACAAAGACTTAAAATGAATTTATTTACCTACCCTGTCTTAAAAATTTTTCATTCTAATGGATTACATTTTCATGAAATTTATAATTCTGTTTTTGGAAATGAATGAAACATTTTTAAGACAAGGTAGGTAAATAAATTCATTTTAGACCTCTGTTCTCATTTTTAACTGAATCTTCATGGCCGTAGGGGGTTATGTAGATACTAGTTTCATCCTCCTGGCCGTAGGGGACTGTGTGGATGCTAGTTGTTGAATGAGAATTTTCAAATAAGAAATTATACAAATTCATTTTAGGATTTTAATTTGATAGCATAACCAGAATTCAGGTTATCGAAAGAATGCAAAGATTTCATTAATATTCTTACACATAGTTTTTCTTTTAGTTCTCATAGATAGTTATTTTTGGTGCTGTTTGCAAAATCCTATAAATATGTTTCAATACAATTATAAGCAAACAAATAATAATTCACTTTTAAAAATGGTCATAATGTCCCGTGCGGGACATTAGATAATGCACGTATGTCTTTACTCGGCATGTAATTGATCGAAACGTGTTTGAGAACCCTTTACTGCAAATTTTTCAATCATAGCTCAGTCTAATACAGTAGGTACATATTGCTTTAACGTTTTGTTTGGTTTTTTGGATTCTCACGTCAGTCACTACATTAAATTTAAAATATGGCAAATTCCGCGGGCTTTAAGTTTCTGCAGCTGAATTTGGTAAATATCTATAACCTACTATGTTTTCTTCGCTCTCTTGACATTTTTTATTTGCTAACCAATTTTGTTTTCAATATCATCATTTATGTTAAATAAACATGAATCTTCAAAGCGACACGTCTTTATTTGATATAAATGATGGAATTGAAAAAATATGTTATTAAACATATTAAAAATGTTACTTTAACAAAAAAATGCAATGTAAGTATCTGGAAGCAAAAACTTAACACTAAAGGTATATTTTATGTATTTAATTAATGTATTCACGAAATACTGTGTATATTTACTCAGGCTTTTAAATTTTATCAATAAATCTTTTCTTAAGTGATGTTGCCAAGTAGTAATATAATTCGTGAAAATTGGCAGATCAATATCAAAGCCCTAAACAGCTAATAAGCGGTCAATATACGCTCTATATTACTAGGCAACTAGTGATATGACATACGATAAGTTCGGTTGCGTTAATTACATTTTTAGACAGTTTCAAGTTGATATTAAGTGTTACCTTCTGCTCTAAACAAAATCTAATCCGATAACAAGTTAACTTGCGACTTAAAAAGAAGGCTAGATAGACAGACTAATTGCAGTATTGGAACAATTCAATTACAATTTACTATCAGATATAGGTTTATTATTAGTTGGTACTTTGCTTGAAACCAAGGAGAACGAGTGGGTAAAAGAAACAATTTACTATTCATTACTAGGTTACGTCGATGGTGTCTAGCATTCTCCGCATAGGTCAAGTTCCTACTGGAACTTCTATTACCAAAAGTACGAGTCATAAAAGCAATTGCACTTCCCAAGTACATTTACTAACAATGACCGTGACAACCTGGGCAGCGATTCTTGAGAGTATTCGTATACGGAATTAATATACGTTTCAAATCTATTGAACCCTCACTTTATCAGTGGATATCTTAAAAACAGAGAGGCGGAAAAAAATTATAAAAGTGTTCATTATATATGGCCATTAAATCACTCCTTGAAATTTTAGTGCATTTAGTGCAAAAAAACAGAAGAGACTATGCCTCCCACCGTTATCGAGGATGCTGAACATGATGGCAGTGGTTAAATCTCTCTCCGAGATCGTGCTCCCCCCACCCCCCAAACGGCCAAAAATTACGATTTACGTCACGCCGCCGCTGTATAAGAGTATGACAACGCTTATTTTAGTGAAAGAAATACCCGAGGCCAATTCACCCCGAAAAAAAAAAACCCAATCCTTCAATGAAATAAGCTGAAAATTTAATCTAATTTTAGATCTCTCAAAATCTTAACTTCTGTTAATCCTTTTAATAATGGAGTGGGGGCGGCGGTGAGGGGGGTGGCATATATACATCAAATTCCAAGTTTCTGGACTCTTACTAGTATTTTACTTATTTTATCCCCCATCCCTTCAACGGAGTAAGCTCCAAATACAATCTAATTCATGATCCCGTAACAACATACGCGTGTACAAAAAGGTGTAGCAGAATAAGTAAGGTAAAATGACCCAAGGAATTTTTGGAACTAAATGCATTCCTAGAGTTTTAACCCCCT
Organism: Stenurella melanura; assembly: GCA_963583905.1. Classification (NCBI taxonomy): domain Eukaryota; kingdom Metazoa; phylum Arthropoda; class Insecta; order Coleoptera; family Cerambycidae; genus Stenurella; species Stenurella melanura. Next base: position 206,361,733 of record OY757309.1, read on the forward strand.
GTCGCCACTAGCAACCCCTGTACCCAAATAAACATAATTCTTTTATATTCTCTATCTCTGCCCATTGTGCCTAAATTCTTATGACAAAATTTGAGAATATAATGTCAATTAAATACGTCTTGGGGAACATATTGGGCTAATTTTGATTTTTCATTCAAAAACTACCCCCGAAAGGGGTAAACCGTCTATCCGCCGTCTCCTACCAGCCAAACCTGTTACTCCCGTTTTCGAGGATGCTGAGCACGATGGTGATATCGAGACCCCTCCTCGACCCCCGCCAATCCTTCCAAACGGCCAAAAACCACCTACCAAAGGGGTGAAACGTGGATAGGCCGTCTTTTCTCGGCGAAAACCCTCCGTTCTCGAGAATGTTGAGCACGATGGTGTTGTCGGGACCCCTTCTCGACCCCCTCCAATCCCTAAACGGCCAAGAATCACCCACGAAAGGGGTAAACGCGGATAGGCCGTCTTCGACCAGCCAAACTTGTGTTACCCCCCGTTTTCGAGGATGCTGAGCTCGATGATGATGTTGGATCTCCTCCACGAGATCAGTCGTGTATACATTAACAGTAACTGAGTTCTTGTTTTTATGCCAGTGAATGCAGAGATGGAATCTTGTACGTGGACCAGCTACAGTAAAAGTGGCGACGCGGAGATGTTGCGCAGGATAATGTGTACCAGATAACATCTTTGTGTGTAAGAAGTAAGAGTGTAATATATTTTTGTACGCTTGCTGAGCGATGAGAGGTCACGATATTTTTTTCATGCTCAGCATCCTCGAAAAAGGGAAGTAACACGGGTTTAGCCAAGAGAAGACAGCCTATCTGAGTTTCACCCCTTTCGGGGGTAGTTTTTGGTCTTTTTGAGGTTGGCGGGGGTAGAGGAGGCGTTGAAACATCACCATCATGCTCAGCATCCTCGAAAACGGGAGATACCACGGGTTTTAGCAGAGAGAAGACGGCCTATCCGCGTTTCACCCCTTTCGGGGGTGGTTTTCGGTCGTTTTGGGGTTGGCGGGGGTCGAGGAGGGGCCTCGACATCACAATCGTGCTCAGCTTCCTTAAAAACGGGGGTAACACATGTTTGAGTGGTAGGAGACGGCGGATATGCGGTTTACCCCTTTCGGGGGTAGTTTTTGGCCGTTTGTGGGGTGGGGTGACCTCGGAGAGAGATTTAACCACCGTCATCGTGTTCAGCATCCTCGAAAACCGGAGCCTGACATAGTCTCGTTAGGCTAGGAAAACTTTGTATCCCTGTTCGACTTACAGAATGCACTATAATTACTTAATTCTAGTGAATATTTAAACAAATTATTCGCTTTATTACTGTTTGAGTGATTTTTTGCAATTAATTGTTTAAAATGGCATTCTGGAGGCGTTTCGATAGTAGTTACAATGAAACGGACGATCTTGATACAGAGCCTAGCGGAATTTGAAAATAAAAACTTACACGTTCAAACTCAAAGGGTTATTTTAAATATTTACTCGTGTTTAAAAGGCGAAAATGCTGATTCTTCATATAATCAAATTGTGAAGATGATTTGCGAATTAACCAAATTTAGCCGTACTACAATTTATAGGGTTAATAGAGCCGGGGATGTAGTTGATCGTTCTATTAAACGGAAAAAGTTGGACAAAAACTTAAGAATATTGATAACGCGTCCAAAGTTGTCATTCGTCGATTTGTGTATGGATTTTACAATGAACAGAAGGTGACCACATTAGAACTGATTAGGGATAAGTTACGCGACTATCCAGATTATAACTATAAATCATTAGATACTTGCCTAACATCATGATACTGCAAAGTTCATAGTATCATGGCGTAACATTTAGTAAACAAGACAGTCGCTGCTTTTCGCCCCTTCGGAAGGATTATATACCATCTATGGAACTCCCGCCTAAGATTACATAACTTTGCCGCTAGAAGACAGAACGAGAGGTAGGTCACTAGACAATAGACGTAGCCATAATATATCATTTATGTGACTTATCAAATGTGATAAACATATTTTTTCAGTAACCACTTCTATTGAATAAACGTATTATATCTATTATATTATCTTTAACAATTAAAAAATAATTATTTAATATTTAAAACATTTTTACATTTCTACCGCCGCCGCCTATATCCCATAAAGGAGATGCCGACTTTACTCCGAGTTTTCAGTTTTATGTTATCCCAATTGAGATCATATTATATTCTATACGATCTAACCAATATATCAATGCGAAATAAATATTCGCCATTGGCACCATCCCAGTATAGTTAATTTGATTGGTTTATTTACAACGCCAACAAATCTGACCCTGGAACTTCCAGCCACTACCTACGCATAGAAATGTGCATTGTACACTTTGTATCAATCCACTAAAACTTAATATCAACCCTACCAGCTCCAAGCTGTACGTCATGGCATTCAATTATATAATTTTGCAATTTAATATGAGTAATGAGAGGAAAAATGTTAGTCATTCATATTAAACATGGTAATTTGGTAAAGTGCTTTGTTATTGTAACGTCTCGTTCAAATTCTCTTTCAAAAGATACAGACAATCAAAGTATCTAGAGTTATTCCATAACGGTTTCTTAAACTACCCATTAATATATTTTCTTTACTGTATACCAGAGAACTTTTTATATCTGCTTTTATTTATAAAGAATCATAAATAAAAGCAGATCTGTTATCGAATATTTCTAGATACTTTGATTGTCTGTACTTTTGAAAGAGAACTTGAACAGGTAAAAACATGCAAAATTTTTTTTTGAATACGTACTGTGATTAATTACTGGAACGAAGCGAGAAAACTTCCTCATATAGTTGCAGGCTCATAAGCAACTGAAAAAAGATATAAAAACGTTGCAAAATCATCGAGGCCGGTAGTTTACCCCTATTACGTGTTTTGTACTCTATTGGCAAAAATGAATCATTGCGTAACAAATGCCCAAGAGAGCGGTTGTAGCAACTTTAATGATGTACAGTTCTCTACATATATTTAAGGCACATAAAAAGTGTCGGCGCCTTTGACTTTGCGGTAAAGATCAAAGACCCCGACATTTTCTATTTGCCTTAAATATATGTAGAGAACTATTACCTGTGAGCTGGCAGTAGCATCCCAAAGTGGGCGACTACAATCAAGTCTGATCCAGAGTGGACTGCTGTCAATAAACGCGCAGAAAGCAAGGGGAAACTACTGCACTCTATTTTTCCCAACAGCATCCATGGACATATTATGCGCTAGCGAGATCTGGGACAGGCCTCGCGTTAAAGGTGACAACTGGCTTTGTCCCCTTTCCAGGAAGGGCAGTGTGAAATTGGCATTCTCCGCTGGAGAGAGAACTTGCATACTCAAACATCAAAATAGCAGGTATTTCTGTAATGATTTAGAGGGACTTATGCAGAGATTTATAGCACATTTTTTAGATCTACCGTGGTAAACATAACATGCTTTTGCGGAACAACATTACCCGGAATGAAATAGAATCCGGGATCTTTCTAAAAATAACTTGGTCAGTACTCGTATAGAGCTGTCACTGATCGGATAATTTCCCTAACAATTAATGCAATGTCAACAATTTGGTACAATTATATGCGGATATAGTAGATTCCATATGCAATCCAGCGATACAAAAGAGCTCGCAAAAAATCCTAAAGGAGACCGACCACTTCTGATTAGTATACCGCCGGGGTCGTACAGTACACACTTTTTTGGCAAAGAAACAGTTACTCCACCCCTGGTAGGACAAATTTCAACCAATTATATTCAGTGAGATTGGTCCACGTTCTTAACTCGCTAGGAAATATTTATGACATTTTTTTGTGATGATAATAAAAGAGGCCGAACACCTTCTGTATGACCTTTTTTGTACATAAATTGAACTTTTTTGCAAGTTTTTCATATGGCTGAATTATCTACGGAACCTACTATACAATTGCAGCTAAGGGGGGGGAGGGGGGTGGGTTGGAATCGTTCTACCGAAGGTTTAGAAACCCTACTTCACACTATCCACACACAGGGAAATTACCACTGCACTGTGGGTCATTTTAATGCTAAAGTCGATTCTATAATGGAAGGTGATCATTTGAGAGATCTAAATTGCGTATCGGAGAACGAAATGAAAGAAGGAAAAACCTAATTCAGATTTTGGAATCAGATTTATTATATTACGACAGGATCTTAATAAAGCTCTGTAAAACTTTATCTGAAGCTTTCTGAGGTTCAGATCACCAGTTGCTCTTGTGAAAAATCTCATTAAAGTTGAAACATGCATAACACAGTCATAACTGTCGGTCCAGTACTAGAAGATACATTCAGGGAATTCATAAATAAGCTCAACCCACCACATGTCGAATTTCCAAAAACTCTGTGGGACACCTTAAAAGAAGCATCACATGAGCAGTAACGAAAACAACTCTGGATAACTGAAACCAAAAAGTGAAAGTTAAAGTGCCAATATTGGTTTGGGACTGGAAAAGTATAACAGACTGATGAGGAAGATTCAAACTATTTATTAAGGAGAATTCTTACCTACAATTCTATAAATAACTGGAGTCACATGCTTACGCAAACGCACAAAAATCAGACCTATTTGCACTCTAGTTTTCTCTGATGGAGACGTAGTCTCCACAAACACCTAAATTCTTGAACACTCGATGCGCGTTTCGCTAACCACATTAGCATAATCAGGAGATGATGTGGAAACTGCTTCTCCAGAGGTAGCTTTACACCGAAGGTTCCATTGTTTTTACGCATTTGAGACATGGTCTGTTAGGGAAGCAAACAGACGGCATATTGGTGCTCCCGAGATGTGGATCTGGAGACGTATATTATGAATTGCTACACATCGCACCAGCCGCTGGATTTCCCAAGAAACACGTTCCTCAAAGCGACTCTCTAGCACCCCAGGGGTCGACTCTGGGTCCACTGTTATTTCTTCTCTTCATTAACGATTTGAACTGTAACATCCAACTCTTCTTTGCGGACGATTTAAAAATATTTACTGATATACATGCCATAGATGATTGTCAGAAGTTACAGATAGACTTAGATAGTATTAATACATGATGCATTAACAATAAATTACATCTAAATCCGGTCAAATGCAAAATCGTAAGTTACACAAGGAAACAGCTGGTACACGAATGTGCTTATCACATCGATATGACTGAACTAACCCGCTGGGTATAACTTTTGACTCTCAATTTACTTTCAATGATCACATGATGCAGACAATATCTGATGCTATGAAGTTCTTTGGTGTCATTGTAAGAAATTGTCAGAGTTTCACGGATGTCAATGCCTTAAAAATCTTGCATTGTTCATATATCCGTTCAAAACTAGAGTATGGATCTCTATGGTATCCTTTCTATAACTATCACGTAGAGGCTGTAGAACGTGTTCAAGGGAGATTTTTAAAGTATTTGGCGTTCAAGGTTGATAGTGAATATCCTGCAAGGGGCATAGATTATAACTACTTAACAGAAAGATTCAGTATCAGCAGTCTGAAAATCAGAAGGAAATGTGCATCATTGACTTTTTTGTATAAGCTATTACACCAACAAACAGACTGTTCTGATTTGCTGCCTCAAATTATCTTTTATACACCTAGACTTCAATCTAGGAAAACTACTCTTTTTCATAACAATAGAGATCGAACAAATATATTACTAAGATTCCCAATCAATGTAATGTGTGACAATTTAAATCAAATTTGTCAGGTATGTGATATTAATAGCTGTACCTTAAAGAACTTGACACAAGAAGCTGTCAATTTTTTTCTGGTCTAAATAATTAAAATAGTTGTAATAAGTAATGGTTATATAAGTAATAATTGTAATAAGTCGAAGTTCATCACTGTCAATAACATAGTGCTTCTACCAATAACATATTAAACCATCCAACATTTATCCATCTAATGTTTACCTACTATCATATTTTATACATATACAAAATAGTATATCTATGCTCTAAGTTCTAAGTTAAGCCCCAATGTTTATCTATATAATATTTATCTAGTATCTTATTTTATACATACTTATACAAAATAGTGTATCTATGCTCTAAGTTCTAAGTTAAGTTATAAGTTACTTTAATGTGAACTTTATTATATTGCTCTGTAAATGGTTGTACTGTTGGGCAATAAAGATATTGTTATTAATATTATTATTATCTTCCCCTGAACTCCCTCATTTCTTGTTAGGACGACCGGAGAGAGAACGATATAGAACGGTTGATAGTTCAGGGAACGATGTTCCGTGGGATCGTGCGCCTATCAGGCAACTACGACAAGTAACGAAATGTTGCCAGAAGTGCCACACAGCTAAGAGAAGTTAACTAAAACGGTGTATGGAGCACACCTCTGTTAAGACATTGTGAATAAGAATATGTATGTGATTAAGAGAACGTCTACGACACCCGCATTTCATACTTCGCTCATTGCAGCCAACGGGGCTGCAATATAAGCCAATACAACAAATTATCTAATTTTCATCATATATTTTAAATAGCGTCTCTAGACATTTCGGTTGTGTGTATTTCAATTATATCCATCGACGTCTCTAAAATAAATGTGTGAATCAATCGACCAGGATGACATGACATCATCCAATCATCTCGCAGTTTATCATAATTGGCAATTTGGCAAAGTACTTTGTTGTTATTGTTGTACGTAGCGAGGCGAGCCCCCAAACTAGGCAAATATCAATCACCATATCCGGGTTTCTCGTTAAACAACCGGGCATTGAACAAGCAATCTAAACTTTCTACGTTCTTTGTGATTTCCATACAACGTATCAGTCAGTCCAAGACTGATAGATGATTTGTTATCAAGTGATGTCACAAGTTGAATTCTAATGCAGTTTCAATAAATTAGAAAAATAATTACAGTTCTTTGTGGGAATTACCATAAACAAAAATTAAATTACATTATCAATTCCGACATAGTGCAGTAAACCGACTACTACAGTGATATCTAATAAAATAGGAAAAATAATGGCTAATTTTCAAAAGATTTTCCAATGCGCAAGTGGTAGCTTTACCCTCAAAAACCACCACTAACATGTTACGTCGCAGTTATTTGTATTTCTCCGAGAGAAATGGTTGGTTCCCCAAGAATTTTGATAGTTATTGATAAAATGTTTATTTCCCATATTCACTCGTGTTGAAGAATACCACTTAGGTCTCCAGAGAAAAGGCGATGAGGGGTTGTTCTTTCTCGCCGTCAAGAAGTGGGTCCCTTGATTTTGGAAGCCGCTGCTCCGAAAAGATCGTATGAAGAACAGTCGAACCATTCTCTTAGGTTTCGCAGCCACGATATTCTTCTTCTTCCTATGATCCTCTTTCCTTGTATTCCCCTGCATAATCAGTCGCAATAAGCCGTATATTGCCCCTCTTGTTACGTGGCCGAGATATTCTAGTTTTCTGCTTTTTATATTATCAATTAGTTCTTTTGTTTTGCACATTCTCCTTAATACTTCAGTATTGGTTACTCGATCTGTATTCTTAGGATGCTTCTATATACCCACATTTCAAATGTCTCTAGTTTTTAAGGGTAGCTCTTTTCATTTTAGTAAAATTTGCTCGTCCTTTCTCTATTCTTATTTTATTTCCATTGACAATGAGATTTTCGTTGTTTTGGTGGGTTTTTGAAATTATCATGAGTTTAGTTTTCTTGGTAATTAGTGTTAACCCACGTTCTCCACTACATTCAACCACTCTGTTCATCAGTCTCTGAAGATTTTCAATAGACTCTGCCAAGATTACCGTATCGTCAGCATATCTTATGTTGTTGATTAGTGTTCCATTGACTTTTATTCCCGCTGTTTCTTCTTCGAGGGCTATTTTGAGAATATTCTCAGAGTGCTTCTCGTGTTCCCAAGCCGTTACGAAATCCGAACTGTGTTTCGCTTATGTCTATATCAATCTTTTGATGTATTCGGATGTGGATTATTTTAAAAATTGCAAGTAATGTAATTTGAAAAACATCTCCAAAATCACGTTAGGGATGTTAAAACGGTAGCTCCTCTTGAGGCTCTTGACAACGACCGAATTCTTTGTTCTTTCATCTGTGAATTTGGGTGATTTCACGTCTTCTCTTTGGTAGTACAGTGGGCGGTAATTTTAAATCTCATATTTACACTGAGGTTCCTCAACAGTAGCGAAATTTTGCGCAAGAATTTGTGTAAAATGTCTTTCCACAAATTTAATTCTATTTGACAGGCAGCGAAATATTCGTAAAATAATTCGTTTTGTACTAATTGTTTGTTGATCTGCTTGAACAGTCGCCCACAACACAGGCAATCATAACAACGTAAATTTATAGGTTGACAACTATACTACCGAAAAGATGCCTTAAACACAAGGACAAATATTCAGTATTGGCAGGAAGCTAGTGACTCTCTTCTGGTATAGTCTTCAGGGGTTACCGATTTTGATGTCATCAAACAGTGTCCTCTCACATTAACTTTCATCAAAGAATATGATGTGTTGGCAATCTTTTTAACCCTAACTATGAACGTTAAAATATCATGTTGTTTCCACCTGTAAAGGTAATGACATAAAAGCAACAGCCACGTAGGTATTTACTTTTCAGTAGACTATATAGTGAAGGCTGATCTCGCTTTGACTTAACGCCAAAAACCTCGCGAGGAAGGAAACCAAATGCAGTTTCTTTTCACTTCTACTCTTCACAAGCCCAGCTAATAGCAATTATGATTGTTCTTTAATTCTAATTAAAGGAGAAACTAATTTCTATGTGTTGTCTCGTCCAGTCTTATTTATTGCAAAAAAACTGATATCATTGAATTTGAAGGTCTCCACGTTCAAAGTGTATCAAAAATATTTCATAACTATCGCCTTGATACAGATATTAAATATCAAAGTTGTAATTAAATCGACCCCAAGTAGCGTAAACAGGCTTGCTTTATGCATATCAGCTTTACTTTTTATACTTTGTCAATAGGATTTTATATCCAAACCACAACTGTCAATTTAAAACAAAAAAATTCCGCGTTACTTTTCATACACTGAGTATTTGGCTCTAATATATCTAATTACCCACATCAAATAAAGTCCGGTAAGTTAAGGATGTAGTACTAATTGTCAAGAAAGCCACACTAATCTTTAATGTTTATATCCTTGTAAGTCGTTCAATACTCATCTATAATACAAAATTATCGCGTGGTCTGTCTGTTCTGGACTTTCCGATCATCTAAAGGCCTGAAATTCGCTACAGACATTCCTCAGACACATCAGCTAAAATAAGTAATAAGGGGGGACAATGTCAGTCCTTTCTACTGATAATAACCATCGTCATTAAGGTGGCCAGTCCCTAGAAGGAGACATCCGAGGGGGAAATATTTATTATTTTTGCCCATAACTTTTCTTTCATAGTACGTATATTTAAAAAACTATAAGAGTACCTAAGTAGAACCATAACAAGACTATTACTATGAATTTTCACTCAATAATTTCAGTGGTTTGAAAAATAGCTGGATTTAAAACTACGAAATAGGAAGATTAACATAATTTTTAAATTTAAATCTAGCTATTTTGCAAACCACTGAAATTATTGAGTGAAAATTCAAAGTAATAGTCTTGTTATGGTTCTACTTAGGTACTCTTATAGTTTTTTAAATACGTACTAAGAAAAAAAAGTTGTGGCCAAAAATAATAAATATTTCCCTATCGGATGTCTCTTTCTAGGGAATGGCCACCTTATCCGGGAATCAAAATTGACATTAGTTACGAAGTTCGCTGGTTTTAACTTCCGATTTAAAACTAGCATATATTATTTTTTGTTTAACGGATATTTATATACTCATATCAAGTGCGGATAATGTAAAAACATTATCTACTTGCTTACGCCAGCCCAGGGGGTCTAATTAGATACGTGGACTGAATATCTAATTAGACAAAATAATTGCTAAAATAATAAATCGAAAGCTATATGCCAAAAACTTACCATAGTAGTTGTGGTGCTCTTTGTATACCTACTGAGATTAGGATCGGAAATAGTTTTCGACAATAAACAATTATCAAGATTTTGATAGTCTACGTAATAAATATCAAACAATTGAAATTCACTTCAAGATGATAACTATACGATTATAATTTCTAATGAAGGGGAACTACTACTATCAAACGCGACAGAGAGTATCTAACTCTCCTCTGCGCATAATACAGATAGAAAAATATCTTTTTTCCACTTTTTTACATTCATTTTCATTTTATTGGATAAATAAAATAAGAGTGAGTCTAGTTTCACAGTTTGATGTTTAATGATTTGTATCAAAGGAAACGTATGTTTTGTTTATGATGTGATATGCCATGTAGTCAAGTGTTCTCTATAGAATGTTATCTGAGATTTTCCTTCAGTAACTGTTAGTTCAGGGATCATGTATCACAGAACCACAAAACTCAGTTCTGGGGGTGTCGCGCAACCCCCCCCCCCCCCCCCCAAAACCACCCCTTCGGTGAAAAAAACCTTATTTTACTAATAACTCGTTAACCGTTAAAGACATAAAAAAAATTGCTCATCATAAAAAAGAAAGCTGGACTAGTTTCCTAAAAAAATTCACAATTTCGCAATTCTTGCAACCATCGGGACATTGGAAATGATAACACCATACATAAAACATAAACTTCTTCCGGACTCGGCTTCGCCTCGTCCGGAAACAGCTAGTATCCACTCTCGATTGCGACACCGCTGTATTTCGACGTTAAATGAAAACTGGCAACTTGACCCCCTGTGATATATGCAACCCATATTGCATCTGCATATATCAGCCGTTGCATATACGACAGTCTCACTCGACCGCGACACCGCTGTCTTCTGACCTTGAACGAAAACTGGTAACTCGACCCCATATACGAACATAAACATTTCCAATGTTAAAAAAGTCCTCTTGTAATTTTCTGTATATGTCATGATTTTCGAGAAAATCGATATTGAAAAAAATTACAAAATTGATATTTTAATGCTTGCGAATTTTCGTTTGTTTAAAATTTTATGCGCGCGGCCTATAGAAAAAGTTGAATTGCTCGAAAACCAAACAAGCTAGGAAGAAAAATCAAAATGGATTTTAAAAGGAATGTAAAATACTCTCGTGTTTCCATTTTTGATGGCTATTGACATCTATTAGTATATAAAAATAACAATATAATATAGTTACCTCTTGATTTGTTGCGCTATTCACAGGCCCATAAAAAACAACTGACTTTAACATAAATTATAAATGCATCATCTTTTAGTTCAACGTAGTAATTCAATGCAAAAAAAGTTAGGAATGAAAATACTCACATTTACAAATTTACCAGCATGTTGAAGTTAGCCAAATTTTGGCCAATTTTTTATTGTTTTCTAAAAATAAAAAAAAGACCCAAACATCTTGAAAATTTAGGTCAAAAATTCTTTTTTGAGCTTATATATCATATAACTATTCTTTCTAATCATTTAATAGTTAAAAAATTGCATAAAAAAATATCAACAAAAAATTGAATATGCAGCCTTTTTTTATTTTTTTTTGGCTAACTTCAACATGCTGGTAAATTTGTAAATGTGAATATTTTTATTCCTAACCTTTTCTGCATTGAAGTACTACCTTGAACTAAAAGATAATGCATTTATAACTTATATTAAAGTCAGTTATTTTCTATGGGCCTATGAATAGTTAAAGCGCAAAAAATCAAGAGATAACTATATTATATTGTTATTTTTATATACTAATAAATATCAATAGCCATCAAAAATGGCAACACAAGAGAGTATTTTACATCCCCTTTAAAACCCATTTTGGTTATTCTTCCTAACTTGTTTGGTTTTCGAACAATTCAATTTTTTCTATAGATCGCGCGCAAAAAATTTCAAATGAACGAAAATTCCCACGCATTAAAAATACAAATTTCGCAATTTTTGTCAATATCGTTTTTCTCGAAAACCATGCCATATACAAGAAAATTACAAGAGAACTTTTTTTTTAGGCAATTAGTCAAGCTTTCTTTTCAAGCAAATTTTTTGTATCTTCAACGGTTAACGAGCTATAAGTAAAAGAAGGCTTTTTCACCGAAGGGGTGGTTGCACGGCGCCCCCAGAACTGATTTATGTGATTTTGTAATGTTTAATCCTCCCACTAACAATTACTGAAGGAAAATCTCAGATAACATTTTTTGCGAGCTGTATTTTTTACTTTACCGACTGGACTAATACTAGAGTGGTCAGAATTAGATCAACAGCACATAATAAATAAGTAATTTTGTCGTTTCTTATATTAAATGTTATATGGAGTGTATAAAAGTAGTCAGCAAAATACCCAAAGAATGTTTTCTCAATGAATTATGTGCAGAAATAAAAGTAAATAAGAAAATATTTTGTTTTTAACAGGAAGAAAGCAACTGATATGCATAGCTTAAGAGGGAACAACATGTAAGGCTAGTGGGGAGGGGGATAAAGCACCAAATTCGGAGATATCTGCCTTGTAATCAAATTTTATCCAAAAACAGTTTTCAACAATCCTGTAGTATTTATTTATGTACAACTTACACATATTTTCAGTTAAATAACATCACCCAATTTGCAGAAAACAGCTTATTGTTAATCATAATTTTAATGATTAACAATAAGCTGTTTTCAGCAAATTGGGTGGCGTCATTTAACTGAAAATATGTGTAAGTTGTACATAAATAAATACTACAGGATTGTTGAACACCATTTTTGGATAAAATTCGATTATAAGGGAGATATCTCCTAATTCGGTGCTGTATCCCCCTCCCCACTAGCCTTACATGTTGTTCCCTCTTAATTTATAGTATCGTGTCAAATATAATTTAATTTACGTAGAATGTAAGAAATATTTTAAATTGTAGATACATATCGAGAATGTAAAATTCACTTTATATGTAACGTGTAATGCTTTTTTATCTGATAAACAAAATTTTTAAATAAGCAAAAAAAAAAAGAAAATATTAAATATTAGATGGTGTATAAAAATCCAGAGTATTTTTTCAATGGAGTCTGTGCAGAAATGAAAGCTATTACAAAATTAAAAAATTTCTAACGCAATATTTTAATTGAGAAGATTATTTCCTAATAGCATTATTATTACTTTCATTCATGGGAATCAATACATTTTTGCTATTAAATTAGTTTGTTTGTAAACATAATATATTAAAACCTGATATTAAATAGTAATATGAGGTACTCAAATAATGCATATGAAATAAATATTACTTTACGACCTCGAACTGCAGACATCTCGGCAATATACTGATCCATAACAATAAATAATACTTGGTAATATAAATAATGTAACATGACGTTGACATGATAATTTATTTGTAATATAAACCACACTTATGTAGATAATTCAAAATTCATTTAAACTAGTTTACTTAAAACAATATTACAGGAGGTTCACAAATAGCGAAAAGTAGAGTAAAAAATTAACGGAATTTTTATCAAAGGAAATAGCAGGATTATTTCACTGAAGCTATACTGTCAAGTACTTTTTCTCCTACTTTCTTTTATTAAATTCCAGCAAAATTAGTTTAAAAGTGAAAGATCCTAACAATCCAGTTTAGTTAAACAAATATCAAAGTCGAAGAAACATTAAATTAAATTAATATAATATTCGAGAAAGAGATTCGGGCCGGAAAGAAAAAGTGAAAATATTTCTGCCGGTACATATGATTTGAACTCTGGACCTCCTGCATGCCGAGTATTTCTTTAACCGCTACCCTACTAACCGCCTGAAAGTCCAAGCTTTGTAGAGGGAATAAATAAATTTCAACTTAAACGGCAACCACTTTCAAACTTCCTGGGCACTCACCCCACCGACGCGACGTCCTTTAGTCACACCGGCCATTTCTTCTTTGGGGAGACCTAACCTAACATTTTAGCATATTTCCAGCCTTGTGAAAATGGGTATGTTGTCGGGTACAGTAGCTCCTAGACTATAAGTCGTTGTATAATAGTGGCATAATAATTTTTCTATCTGGTAAACACTTTTGGATTGTAATATTTCAATTCAATTAATAATTTGGTCTGTGCCGGAGACTCGCCAAGAGAAGTTTATGCTCCTACCACCGCCTGCAAACATGCACCTGCGCAGAACCAGTCTGCCTCCCGTCAAGCAGAGCACCGTTTGCTGTAGAATTCAGCTGGTGTCAGACCGACCGCGAAGATAGACGTGTGTAAGAAATAGTAAGTAAAAGAACTTGAGAAACTTGCAAGTATTTTTCCATATGAACGAATCTGGTGCGCATTCCGACTACGCCGTCTCTCCCTCTACCGTTTGTGGCATAGTCTAGAAGCCAGACGGTAGTTTCTGCCTGCCGTTCGTGGAGATAAATCCACTCCAGTCTGTTGAGCTGCACGGGTGCCCACCAGCAACAGGAACAAGTGAGTAAGGTTTGTAAATACCAACTTGGTAAGCGCCTACTCACCCCTGGTATCCCTGCACTGTCTATACTACCGACCGGTTTTATCGCTTTTGGCAGTCGGCACCGCTTACCAACCGTTTTTATCATCGTATCATCACCGTTTTCAGTCATTAGCTTTGCTTCCGTTTACCATAGCCTCATTTTAGCTTAAGCGCTTGATTATTTCTTTGGTAATAGTAGTCGTAGTATTATTATTGTAAATAGTAGGTTCTAAGATAATAAATTTTGTTATTTAATCTGAATCGTGCTTTTTACTATGGCGTATGTGAAGTCTAACTATCCCTAGACCCGCTAGACGTTACCGTTTTTTCGCTGTAGCTACTCAAGCCCTGCTGAACCGGCCCTGAGGGTAATTAGTTATTCCACCAGAAAAGGAACTGGCGCCCGATCTTTCCGCATTCCGACCTTACCGTTAACCGACTGCCAAAGCTTAAGTGTCAAAGTGACGCTTCACCAACTGTAGGGTAAATAAAACGTCACATCTTTGCCAATTTTGTTAACTATATACCGAATATTACTACCATTTGTCACATTTTTAGTTCCACGTCCACGTATAGGCCAATTTGGAAATAATTGCTACAAAAGGTTTTATTGTTTTAATGGCTTCATCTGTTGCCTATTTTTGCGGTTTTACCGTTATATCTCGTAAAGAATGTTGGTGGTGAGTATATTGTTATGAATTACACCCCCTTGGAACAGGAGATAGTACGCCTATGCCTACTGATAGTGACTGGAAAGACTCTAGAAAGAGCCAAGGACTTTTCTGAAATGTGGTTGAAGATTCTTGATTGCTTCTAGATGGATCTAAAGAGTCAAATTCGGAGTATATAAGGCGCGATTACCAGCGCGGAAGGGGAAGTTTATGAAGAAAGCAGTTTATAAAAGTGAACAAGTAGAAGAGTGAAAAGTGAGGTTAGATAAATAGTAAATAAAGTGAATTTGAAGTATTGTAGTCAGTAAATAGTTAAATAAAGTGTTAGTAGTGTTTAATCTTGTTCAAATTATTTAGAACCCACGGATTCATACAGGGTGTTTCCCAAAAAGGTGGAAATCCGTAACAATATCAATAAAGTGAGTCATTTTTTTTATTAGTGCATCCTGTAGCGAAATAAAATGCTGGAGAGAACACTAGTATCCCAGTTGGTGACTTGGAAGTCATGCACATGAAACATTTTGGGAGTATTTTTTCCCGTCCACATACCGATTGACACATTTTCTTTTTGATACTCATGCCCTTTCACTTAAGTTTCATTTTCACTTCGGTAATAAATTCAATACAAAAATCGACTTGGCTCTTTGTCCTGCATTAACAAAAGAAACAAAAATTTCTGTTTTATACGACAGCACGACGAAGCGTGTGATTTATAAGATTAAAAATAAATGTATCAAACTTAAAGTGTAGATATCCCATTTAATAAAATTTGTGACCGTGCCAAAATGTACGAGAAAATTCCACATACCATAAATTATATCTCGCGTACTTTAGAGATAAAAGCGTAGTGAGATCATGTGAATTCTGCGCTATAGGATTTCCTCTCCCGGATGTCTGGACCGTGATATATAGAAAATTAAATTATATATATCGTAACATACACAGGGCGCGCGACCCATGACGTCGCAGTACATATTATACGTAAATATTTTTGTACAACAAACAATATGATGTAATCAAATGCTCATTTGCTAAATATTCTGTTGACATGGGTGACCCTAAAAAATATTTTCACATTATCTCCCCTTTTTAAGATTAACTATTCTCAAAAAACATGATTATGCCACTATGTTTCTGTTATTTTAAAATTGCAATTGCTTCATTTAATATTTCGAACATAAATATACAATAGTAGAGGAGGCACGCGAATGTATTTGAGTACGGATTGCTACATTGCACAGTTGTAATTGGAAAATTACATTATATTCAGCATTTCCCTTAGTACTCAAGATGGCGGCTATTTTCCAAAATGTAGTCCTAAGGCTAAAAATTCACACAATCTGTCCAATTATAACGTGTTACGTGTCGTTTACATATGTTTCTGACTTGAATGACATGTTTCTGGGATCAAAACCGACATAAGCCACCAAGAGGAAGCTACTGGATGCGGCTGGTACCTCCCCACCCGGTGGATCTTTGAAGCCGAAAAGAGCAATAAATTGTGTGCCATAACGGCACTAAACGATCTCAATCATAACCTTTTCAGATCTTTTGAAACACTAAACAAACCCTCATGCAAACTTTTTTTAGCTGCTTTCAATGGTTCGATTATAAATTGTAAGTAATTATAAAATAAACAACTTGTTGTGCCAAAACGGTACTAAACCTAATCCGATCTCAAGCAAAACCTTTCCAGACCTTCTGGAGCACTAAAGAAACACTCATGCAAAGTTCCATCCAAATCCGTTTCGCCGTTATCGTGCTAAACCCAAAGTATTGAAAGTCGCTCTCTTCGCTTCTTATCATCTAAGTTTCGTTCAACCATAAACAGTTCTACATTGTCCTTTCTCCAGTTGACATGGCCAAAAAATTCGGATAAAAAATTTGAAAAAGCTACAAATATTTTTTTGTTTTCATCATGAATTCCGAATTTTGCCTCAACAGTTGCAGCACATCACTGTGCATGGGACACCAGCAGATTTACCAGATCATATATTTGACATGAATTGACAAGTTTTCTGCAAGCCTATCAATCTGCTAGTTATGTGATCCACTGTGAAGTCCACTTCGCCTGGACATAATAATGTCCAGGCCCATCGGAGTAGAGATGGTACCCATCTCTATCTATCTATCACTGATGATATTGTCTGCTTGACCTCATCTGTCACCTGCCCTCACTTTGTTACATGACTTGCAGAGAGTATTATAGAACTAACAGATCAGATATAGGAGAAAGACTTGACAATGGTTCAACTTTGATCGCAAACAGGTCTGCGTGCTGGGTTAATAGTCTGAAGTTGAAGTTCCGCACCACAGTAGAGAATGACCACATAACGTTGTAAAAAAATTGTTGGGCTGCAGTGCAGGTAGTAGACTGGCAATAACAGAAATAACTGAGACTGTGTCGCAGTCGCTAAACTTGTGAAAATCACGAAGGACGATGGATTCCTCGGTTCTGGCCAGAGCATGTGGGATCTAGAGCTCAGTTAGTCCCAAGAAACAAAGATATTGCTAACATGAGATCAGTATTCATAGAACAAAGAAGGACATTTTAACACAAGGGCAGACTATATCAGACGACCATCTCCTTCCAGTTTCTCATAAAAAGCACCAGCTATATCTTGGTTGTTAGGTGGGATAATTCATGTGTCGATGTTTGTGACAACATAAACTTGGTCGAGATTGTGCAGAGCAAGAGCATATTTCGTGAGTTACTTTCTTTTTCTGGAATTACTTGTCAGCATGTATCATATCCATGATATGTACGCGTTTACTATCTGCGACACACTCTCGGCCTTCAGTTGCAAATGTATATCATCTGCCTGAAAAACGGGGAAGACCTATGAGGAATTAACCAAAATCTTTCCTGCCATTTCTAAGCTCTCTACCTACATTACAGCCTAACGTTAGACAACTCTTAAAACGCTTTGTGGTCATTCTCTATGGTAATACAGCACTTGAACTACAGACTGTTAACGTAGCACGCGAAGATCTGTTTGCGACCAAAGCTAAAGATTGTCAAGTCTTTCTTCTGCATTAGATCCATTACCCTTACACACTCTTCAAGCCATATACCACGGTGAACATATTTAGGGAACGCAGAAAGCATCATGACTGAACTGGAGATGAGATCATCTTCAGTTAGACACAGCGTGATGAAATGTAGACTCGACAGTGGGCTACACAACCAGCAGACTTGCAGAGAACTCAATACATGCCAAATAAAGTAAATTTGCTGGTGTCCCATTCAGTGCTCAGCTGCAACTATTGAAGAAAGTTGTGAAATCCTGAATGAAACAAAGAAACATTTGTTTTTTTTTGTTAAACATTTTCGCTATTTTGTAATCCGAATCTTTTGGCCACATCAATCGGAGAAAGGATAATATACAGGGTGATTCGTGAGGAGAGGGTCGTACTTTAGCAAAAGATAGAAAACATTGAGCTGATCTTAAATCCCCAAACAGTAATGGCTAAAGCGGCCCCGTTTTCGAAATACAGGGTGTTTTATATTTTTCGTAAGAATAATACAGTAGTCATTCATCATCTAATGCCTGGGATATTAATAAAATATCAGAGCCGGACCCAGAATAAAAATATTTTAAAGTTATTCCTAGAAAATAACACTCTGTATACTGTTTATAAAATATTTCACATTTAAATATTAATTTACACCTAGAAAGATACAACATCCCATAAAAAAATCTTTTGGCACTTCATTGTTTAAATAAAAAATTAAATTGTGGAGGGTTCAATTTTTTTTTTCTTTAAATGGGAAATTGAGAGAAAAAAGTCACTCTAGGAATTAACTACATATTATTTTTTTGTTCCCTATCTGCACTAGCAAAAGGTAGTGCAAATAGAGAGAATACAAATTCATCACATATACCTGGTGAAATAAAAAAAATATATTTTGTAATGAATGTGTAATTAATAAACTTAACAAAATAATAAATAATAAAAATTAACAATTTAACTAGAACATAAGAAATCAGTCAAACTTACTAAATCCAATTAAATTATTTTGAATCACAGTCACTTTTCTAAGTGACCACCCCCAAATTCAATACATTTTCTTGATCGATTTGTCATTTTATTTACGCTTTTTCTAAGAATCTCTAAATTGTTTTTAACTTCATTGCAAAAATGCTCAATTCTTGCAATCAGCTGCTCTCTGGAATGTGTTTCTTCTTTATATACTTCAGTTTTTAAATATCCCCACAAAAAATAGTCAAGGGGTGTGAGATCTGGTGATTGCGGAGGCCATGCAACGGGACCACCCCGACCAATCCACCTATTTGGATATTGTTCATTCAGATAGTTTCTGACTCGAACCAAAAAATGCGGCGTAGTCCCAACATGTTGAAACCACATTCCTCTTGTGTTTACATTATTTAATAAATTTGGCAGGATATGTTGTAAAAAATCTAAATAATTATCACCATTTAAGCGACCTTCAATATGGGGACCTATGAGATTTGAACATCCCACACCACACATTTACAGAAAATCTATGCTGGGAATTCTTTTGGATTATTGCACGGGGATTCTCGTGACGCCAAATATGAAAATTTCGTGTATTATTTATACCATCACGGGTAAATTGAGATTCATCGGTAAACAATACTCTTAACATAGTTCGTCTATGGAATAAAACCCAGCGGCAAAAAGTTAACCGAAATACTTCATCACCTGGCACCAATCGTTGGACAATTTGGATATGATAAGGATGCATTTGTTCGCCTTTAATAGTTCTCCAAACTCTGGTTTGAGAAATATTTAATTGTTGACCAATTCTTCTTGTGCTAATTTTTGGGTTCTGGTCAACCATATTTAAAATCGAATCTTTTTCTCGCCGGGTTTGCCTAACAGGACGTTCTATTTTCATGATTGAGGGAACGGTTCCAGTTTCAGAAGGATGTCTAAACACTCCATAAAATGTTTTATAATCTGGTACACGTTGATTTCCAAACCGGCGTCTGTCTTTCCTTTCAGCAGCTTTTGCATTGCCATTGCAATATCCATAGACAAAAATCATATTTGCGTATTCTCTACGCGTGTATGTAAACGGCATGATTTAGAACTATTACAAGACAATATTGTAACCAGTAAAAGCAATAGTGGTGACGTGACACTTCTTAATTACAATATGACTGATTTTTGACAGGTACCTACTTGATTATTAAAAAGTACGTAGCCAGAACTTTTAAAACAAATATAATGGCAAGACTAGATGATTTTAGCAATTAATTACTCTTGCAATGAATTAAATATTGCTGAAACCAGAGTTTGGAGAACTATCTTTTGGTAGTGCAGATAGGGAACAAAAAAAAATAATATGTAGTTAATCCCTAGAGTGACTTTGTTCCCTCAATTTCTCATTTAGAGAAAAAAAATTGAACCCTCAACAATTTAATTTTTTTATTTAAACAATGAAATAATGTCAAAAGATTTTCTTAATGGGATGTTGTATCTTTCTAGGTGTAAATTAATATTTTAATGTCAAATATTTTATAAACAGTATACAGAGTGTTATTTTCTAGGAATAACTTAAAAATATTTTTATTCTGGGTCCGGCCCTGATATTTTATTAATATCCCAGGCATTAGATGGTGAAGACTACTGTAATCAAAATACAAAATTTCATTGGATTTCGCTTACGCATTACAGATATATGGCGAAAAGAATATTCTTCCAAAAAATATGAAACACCCTGTATTTCGAAAACGTGGCCGCTTTAGCCATTACTGTTTGAGGATTTAAGATCACCTCAATGTTTTCTATCTATTGGTAAAGTACGACCCTCTCCTCACGAATCACCCTGTATAACGGTTAACAGGCGAACGAAAACCAGGTGGCAAGAAGTGAAGAAAACGACTGTGAACTGATGTCACCAATGATCTGTTTTGGTTAGGTCGTGCGCCTAACAGACATCCACGGCAGATGGCGTGACCATGTCAGATATGCGATACAAATAAATGGAGGTCAACTAGAATATTGCATGAATAACAGAACATCTATCAAGATGTAGTGAACAATTAGAGTAATAAAATTAACTTACTTTGGTTCTCGCATTAAAATAGAACTCTTTTTGCTTCGTTATAATGAATTTGAAAAATAACCGCCATATTAAATAATAAGGCAAATATCGAATGCCTCAGCTCTTAAGGTGGCCATTCCCTAGATCCGATAGGGAAATATTTATTATTTTTGCCCATAACTTTTGTTTTCTTAGAACGTATATTTAAGAAAACTATAAGAGTACCTAAGTAACAACATAACAAGACTATTGCTATGAATTTTCACTCAATAATTTCAGTGGTTTGCAAAATAGCTGGATTTAAATTTAAAAATTATGTTAATTTTCCTATTTCGTAGTTTTAAATCGAGCTATTTTGCAAACCACTAAAATTATTGAGTGAAAATTCATAGTAATAGTCTTGTTATCGTTCTACTTAGGTACTCTTATAGTTTTATTTAAATATACGTACGAAGCAAAAAAGTTATGGGCAAAATTAATAAATATTTCCCTATCGGACGTCTCTTTCTAGGGAATGGCCACCTTAACATGTTCTTTTATTTTCCAACTACAACTGTGCAAAGCGGCAATCCGTGTTCAAGTGCAGTATATTAGCCAATCTTGTTTGGTACCGCCTGGGCCTGAACTATAATAGTGTAAAAATAAAAACAACTCATTACAATGCAATACAACCAGGATAGTTATTGTTTAACACTGCTAATAAAAGTAATTTTACTGCCAATTCTTTACACGTGCTAAATGATAAAACATAATATTTTCGATCCAAACATAATTCAATATTGACTAATATTTTATCTTCAACCAAAACAACTTTCGATGATAAATTAATTTGTAATAATTAGCTCGTAAATATTAGAAATACTAACATTAGAAATAATAATTTTTAGTAGAGTAGTAGTAAATAAAGTTAAAAATTTAGAGTAATAATATATAACACATGCTAGTATTGTAACATGGTCAGAAGTAAATCATCAGTATACATAAAGAATAAGTAATTTGTTGTTTCCCATATTAAATATTAGATGGAGTCTATGAAAGTCTTGAAAAATACCCAAAGAATACGTTTCTCAATAAAATCTGTGTAGAAATAATAGTTATGTATTGTATAATTATGCACATTAGTCACGGACGGTCGAGTGGCTAATTTTCTTAAGTGGCTATTTTATCCAATACTCTCTTTTAATGAAATTTTATTTGAATATTTTTTTTATATTTGACGATTCATTTGACAAATTAATTTTAATATTTATGAAAATTGTAACTGGAAAGGTCATGGAATGGTTGCTATGGTGTTGATTGTTATTATTTATTGTTTACTAGTTCATACACATAAACAACAAACAAGCTAACCATTATACTCTTCACCGATTTACTGTTCTTTTTATATAATTGTTGCACATTCTATGGGATACCCTTCGCAGTTTTTTTTTAAATAATATTAGTTTTAGACATTTTTAGTTTAATTACAAAACAAACAAACCAAATTTTTAATTTAAAGAATTAATAACTTTTTTATTTATTGATCGATTTTGTTCAAAAACAACAGGTTCTTCCTCTAGCTAACACTAACTTACCCTCCAAATTTCAATACAATCGGACTTTTCGTTCTTAAGTTATCGTGGTTGCAAGAAACGTGACGGACGGACGGACAGACGGACGGACGGACGGACGGACAGACAGACGGACGGACAGACGGATAGATAGACGGACAGACGGACGGACGGGCATCTTGAAAGTTGTTCAGAATTCGATCATCAACACAGTGATATGAAATTTTTTCTGTACGAGCAATATTACCAGTTTTATAAATGTGCCGATCGATGCAATATACTCTTCGTTTTGTATTTGTGAAGAGTATAATCATGGTAAAAAATAATCATGAGTTGGATGAAAATGGATGAAAATTAGTATGTCTTGGAAGGAATTAAAAAGGAAGCAAACGAAGTTTGTTTAAACTTACTACCGTATAAATCCTAAGCTTTTTATGACAAGGAATTCAGCGATTATAACGATTAGGCAAAACGCAGCGGTGTTACTAGTGTTAAATGAAGATGTAGTGCTGGCTTATTTCCTTAGCGTACAGAAAAAGTGTGCAGCTTCTTCAGTGTGGAAATAGTATATTCTATAACAAGTTATGGAATGTCCCATACCGAGCGAAAAGTTTGTAGGCCGAACCGAAGGCGAGGACTACGGTTCGCGAATGTGTTGTAGACTATACTTTCTCTGACAAGATTTTAGAAATTATACAAAAAAAATTTAAAACTGTTCAAAATGTCAAATGCGAAGCTACCTTTTCTTCGACGTAACCATAGCAACCGAACCACTAACAGCTTCTGATTCGTCGAAAGCCGTGCGGTATTATACCATAACAGTGTGTTGGAATGATACTTGTTCCGGCATAATTTTTAGTTGTGGAATTTGTAATTTCTGAAATGGTGTTAGAGAAAAGTATTTAATGCCGAGGGCAACCCTAAAGGTTCAAAAAAACATTGATATTTCTAAATATTGAAAACAGATTGCTTGTTTAAAATATGTGTCAAGAACTTACAACCAAAGAAGGCTATTTTTACATTCTCTCACTAGTGACTTTTTGAATATTCTCTCACTTGCGTGTCATATATCATTTTCCATATGTAAAATCATTATAAAAAATGCTATGCCTGTGTTGGATGAAATAAATTTATCCCTTTTAAAACAATTTCATTTAAATGTTTGTTTTACTGCTAAATTTGTACATAAACCATTTATTTCAAAAATACTGTGAAAACTTCGAACTAAACTCTGTTTGAAAAAACAGAGAGTAATGAATAACTCAGAGAAAGACAAATCATGGGCTTACTACTATGCCTCACCACACTTATGGAAATTATACGAAAAATTTCACACATCACTTTTTTAGCCAATCAGAACTTTGTTCTTGGTTCCGTTACCATAGCAACCAAAAAAATTTCCGGGAATTTTTATCCTCCCTGAGCGAAATTAATAAGTGGAAATTTCTCTGTCAAATTTTACATTTGGTTTGACATAAAAATACATATTAAGATGTGAAATTTTCTTACCAAATATCCCACGAGCTTAAATTAATGTCCGAAGAATTTTCTTCGTTCATGAATATTTTAAGAAAATTATTATTAATATTCAAAATATTCATAACCTCGAAAAAATTTCCGGATATAATTTAAGCACTAGGGATACTATAAGAGAAAATTTAATTACACACGCACACAAAGGGACCTTTTCTTGTGTGTGCCTGTATTATTAACTTTATTATTATTATTTCCAGTTTTTGGTTTTGCTCTTGATAATTTGGCAAAGTTGTATAAATCACGTAGGTACTAGAAGAAGAGACGAAAATGTACTCGACAATTGTGTTGACATAACTATAGAATCTATCATTATGAATGTAGAAGCCGCAGGTAGTTCGTTAGAATAATCAGAGGAGAAATTTTAAAACACTGGTATTTTACCCATTGTTTTGTGACGCATTTGTTTTGGTCACCCTGTAAAAATCTCCATTTAGTGTGCGATTTTCACATTTTCATTCAAATTGAAGAGCTTATTGAACTGCGTTGTTGGAGCAAGAAGCGCCAGATTCTAAGGCCAACTACGTCAGTTTTCAGGGGTAAAATTTTAATAATTTATATTAGCGATTTTCTTAGAAAAAAATCTACGCACGCCACTGGATTCACCACTCCTCAAAAGGGGCCTGTGCGAAATTTTGTCGAAGACTTTTAAATAGTAGTTTGTAGCGGAATTCTCTATTATTTTTTGTTTGTTTTGTTGTTTCTATTTTTTTTATTCGTTAAGATTAAGCATAAAAAGAATAATACCAGGTTAAGAGAGTTTTATTTTATTTTAATTTATTTCTCATGGATAACCTCGAATTTGTTTAATGAAAATGATGCGTATTGTGTAATTCGATAATGTCTACAAGAACTTGTAATCTCCCAAGTGCTTGAATTTCCTGCAATTAATTCAAGCACGCGGGGGATTCGGTAAGAAAATTTCACACGAAAATAAATTAAAATATACTACAATTTTAACTGACGTTAAGATTATTCTAAGACATAACAAGGTATAAGATTAGTAGGCCCATGACTTGGTCTTGTTGACAAACTGACAGAAACGCATCGGAATTAGTAAGTAGTGTTGTTGTGTCATATATAATTGATAAATAATATCTTTTCCACCCATTTTAGTTTCCAAAAATTACTAAAAATTGTTTAGGACAACTCTATTTGTGTGTTAGGGAATACGTTTTATCCACTAAAATAGGTGGAACGTTGTTTTCTTTATATATTTTCATGTTTTATACACAGCATAGCACAGTTTCAGCACAGTATAACTTGTCAGAGATGGCTTTGATACAAAACGTCATTAGTTATTTATCATTATAACACTGACAGGTTAACCAGTTTAAGCTTAATATTTCGTATTGTTGAAGTTATTATTGAGGATTTTAAAGAATAAAATTATGAGTATGGAAAAAGAATATATTTCGTATTGTTGAAGTTATTATTGAGGATTTTAAAGAATAAAATTATGAGTATGGAAAAAGAATATATTTCGTATTGTTGAAGTTATTATTGAGGATTTTAAAGAATAAAATTATGAGTATGGAAAAAGAATATAATATGCAATATGCGCCTATTGCGAAGAACTTTGTGATGTTAAAAAAGCCATCCAAAATTGAAATACTTATCACACCTGATGAGAAGTGTAATATAGAGGAAACGAAAATGAGGAGTTATTCACAATCATAATTAGCCATTAAACATGAAATAAAATGATGTTTCACAAAGCTCAATGATTTTTTTTATAATTATCTCGTTTAATATGAAAAATAAAAATCCATTTTTATGTAATAGCAAATGTCAACTCTGATCATATGTCAATAATTTGACAAAAAAATTTCCACTTATTAATTTCGTTCAGGGTACCCTGGAAGATGAAAATTTCCGGAATTTTTTTGGGTTGCCATGGTAACGACAAAAAAACAAACTGCTGATTGGCTAAAAAGATGACGTGTGAAACTTTCGACAAAATTTCGTAAAGGCCCGTTTTGAGGGGCGTTGAATCCAGTGGCGTGCAGAATTTTTTCTAAAAAGATCGCTAATATGAATTACTAAAATATTGCTCCTAAAAACTGATGTAGTAGGCCTTGGATTTTGTAGGAATCTGACGCTTTTTGCTCCAAAAACGCAGTTCAACAAGCTTCATAATTAAAAAAAAAACTGTGAAAATCGCACACTAAATAATGAGACGGTGACTCCAAAACCAATGGGTTACACTGTATTATACAACAATACACTGTATTGTACATACTTTATGTTTATAGGTACCGCGTGCTGTATTCTTTAATTCTCTCTCTAGATAATCCAGTAATTTATAATATGATTTGTCAATTTATGTGCCAACATTAAAGTTAATGTAAAAATAAATGATTAAACATACATTTTTGGCCCTTTGTTAATCTGAAATAATACATTACCGCCATAAACTAATACAGTGGTGTCAAACATAGCACCAAAACGCCGCGTCGTTAATATTTTCAGAAAATAAACATATTAGTTGAAAACAACTAGAGAATTTAATTTTTCTTAGTACAACATATATTTATTCTGCGTAGTTTATCGTTTTAAATGTCTATCAGGTTAGAAATTTTGCAACCATTTCGGTAATTTTTAATTTGCGAAAAGCGTAAGCGAAAGCGACATTTTTATAAATTATTTGCACTTACCGTTGAATGCCTCCAGTAAGTAATAAGATCCTGAATATTACTGCTCG
The DNA here is from genome assembly GCA_963583905.1 of Stenurella melanura. Classification (NCBI taxonomy): domain Eukaryota; kingdom Metazoa; phylum Arthropoda; class Insecta; order Coleoptera; family Cerambycidae; genus Stenurella; species Stenurella melanura. Next base: position 206,388,647 of record OY757309.1, read on the forward strand.
GGGCAAGCAGTAAAAAGTCCCTCCACTCATCATAACTAATGTTCAAACTCCCGTCTTGATCCATCCTAAAAAAATAACAATTAATTTACCAAATAATGTCAAGGAAAAACATATTAAGGCTTATGTCTTATTGATTACGACATGGGCGAACAAACAAGAAATTGATCAGGCAGTACACGAAAACAAAACATTGATTAGTAACACTAATACTCGAGGAAGGACCGGCTCAGGGGGGGCGAGGCGGCTACCCCAGGCTAAGGGGGCATTTTCAATACGTGAGTGGTAAATTTTTAAAATATTGCATAATGAGCAATGTTATGAAAAGGAGACAGGCGTTCACGAAGAATTTACATTACCGTAGTCTACACCATGACGTCACTTGCTGGTATCTAAAGTATATATTAGTACCGATATGTCAGGCTACCGTGCATAAACATTTTTTGAGGTACAAAGTAACGTCATCTCAAACGAAATGTTCAGGGAGTCTTCACTCAATAGAATAAAATTAACGGCTCTTTTGGTTGGTCGAGACAAAGGGCACACGAGTTTAAAAAATGGTAAAATAGTTAACACAATTATTGATAACACCGGCACACAAAAAAAATGCTCTGCTACAGAACACCCACCTATGTACCCCCATGTATTTTTGGCCACTGAATCCGAAGATCCGAGATCAGAATTGGTCCATCACCCCAGGATTTCTCGTAAGAGCCAAAATATCACTTGAAAAGTTAAAGTGCAAACAAAAATCTGAAAAAATTCAGGGGTACGTAGGAGGGCGAGACAAATTAAATGGAGCAGCTCCGTATCTTCTTTCTTTTTCGAGTTATGGTTTCGGGAAGCGGTGGAAAACTTCGATTTTTACCATCCGGTGACTTTGAGTGGTCGTATCTCGGAAACGAAGGCCTTCATCGACTTCCGGTTTGCGCCATTCAACTTCTCGTTCGATTTTTCATACCCCTATTTTGTTTCTTTGTTTTTTTATTTTTGGTACCCTCAAAGCTGGGCCGTGTGACTCGAGGAGCGAAATCCTCGGATTTTTCACTTTGGCGACCGATATCTCACTTAAAAATCACCAAAAAATATCATGGCCCACATCATCGGATTGGAAATTTAATTTGGAATCAATTAAACGCCAAAAAGGGCGGTCAATTTGGTCTAGAAAAAGTTACAGCGATTTATATGACGAGACATCGAAGTCGCAAAAACTTTTTAGATACTTTATCTTTGATAATTTGCAAAAAAATTAAAGTGGCTGCAAAAATCTGAAAAAAATTCAGGGGTACGTAGGAAGACGAGACAAATCAAATGGAACAGCTCTGTATTTCGTTGTGTCTTCGAGTTATGGTCTCGGAAGCGGTTTCTTGGCTCTCACGAAGAATCCTGGGGTGACGGGCCAATTCTGACTTCGGATTCGGACTCAGCGGCCAAAAATACATGGGGTTGCATAGGTGGGTGTTCTGTAACAGAGCATTTTTTTGTGTGTATCGGTGTAATTAATGCTCTAATTCAACAACGGCCCATTTTTTACCTGGCTATCCCTACATATTTGCTAACAAAATATATTAAAATGAAGGTTAAATCTTAATGTGTAGAATATATGGAGTTTTCCTAAAGCTATGTAGATAAGATGTGAAGATTTGCGGGGATAATTATAGCAGGGGGAAACTTCTTATCTTTCAAAATAGATGCCAAGTTAAAAAAAAAGATAAAGGATGGAGGCAAATTTTTTATTTGAAATTCTGCTTTCTAGGAATAGCGGTTTTCGAGAAAATTGCAAGTGCAGATATGGAACGCACTCGAGGATGAACGGCGCAGAAAACGATGTAAAAGATAGTACTTACACACTGAACGTAAATTTATATCGATACTTATCTCGGTTTGGCTTCGGAACGTGACAAGTCGGCAGCAATTTCTGTCCATATGATTACATATTTATTAATAGCAGGTAAAAATATAAAGACACAGCTTTAACAAACCTAGAAGATATCAGTTTATCTTTTATTAAGAGGACATTTTCCCTGTTCACACGACGTATTACAGAGTGTCAGAAAACAGCTACTTTCTACTAAAATAAATGAGAAAGAATTTTCAAAAAGAATGTATTCGAAAGAGAAAAGAACCCTCCATGCACCTCGTGTGACACATTAATAATATTTAGCATTTGTTGTTTATAATATATATGCTGATAGTTAGGGAAAAGGGGGATCATGGTTGATTTTGTACACTTCAAAACACATATTTAATGACAAAATAAATTAATTTTGTCACACGAAGGGCCTACATAGATACCTTGTATAATTCAAAAAAAAATTATTTTGAAAAAAAAACAATTATATTTTGTAAATCTATATACAAACATATAGCCTTATCGCTAGAAAATGAGATATTCTATTGTTCCCAAGTGGTGCCGCCGTTGACGTCGTCTAGGGCAAATGTCCTCTTAAAGTACTGGAGATAATTCGGGGCGGTAGCTCAATCCCTGGGGGAAGTATCCAGGTATTCATGCACCTCGTCGAGGTAATAGCTGCCTGACTACAAAATGCTGGTTTGTAGCTCATGTGGTTTTCGAAATATTTTTGATCGAATATGGGACAGAGGATTTTAGCTGGTAATTATATATGTAGGTAGCTTCGTATCAATTCGAAAATCTCCAGTGAGTGACGACATGCGAACGTCAGATCTAAGCTGGTACTCGTATCGAGCGTACCTCCACTTCCATAGTATAATGGAAATGAAACAAGTATACCCACCTTTTAAACCAATCTGACAACGTTCAACAGTGTATAATGACGCAGGTAGAACTTTGCTCTTTCCTGAGTTTACAAATGTTTTACATCTTAGAATTTGAATGGAAGACGAAACTCTTTGAATATACGGGACAATATGCGAAAATTCCGTAAAACAACTTAAAGAAATGATTTTAACACCTCAGTACATTAATTATGTCGAGAGAGATTCAATAGTTGGAATCCAATAGCCAATTCTTCGAGTTTACGAATGAGATTCCCGTCTTGAGACAAATGGAGTCAAAAGATGTTTCGAAAAGGCGTGGCCGATATCAGAATTTACATATTCAACTAACTGATGACAGATCCAAAATATCAAGTTCTAACTTCGACAAAAATGATGAAGGGCAATAACTAAATTTTTTGGAAGTTTTAAACCGTTTAGAGGAAAACACTGAAAACTTTCTCATTGGCTGTTCCGTCAAGGATTCTTCTTTAACCAGATTAACAGATCTAACCAAACCCACAAATTAAGAATATCACTGATTGAGAGATAAATCCAATAAATCCATTAGGTTGGCTTCTAGAAAGCGTATTAACTTAAGGCGAACGCCCAAAGAAACTAATTTTATTAATACGACACCATGATAAAGAAGACTTTATGTGCAAGTATAGAACGATAATATTGGAGATTTCTCTCAAGAAAAATGAAAAAACTTGTCTTAGTTGCTGATTTTCCAGTTGCATTTTATTGCAAGAATATATTCTTGTTTTTTATATCAAAATTTTATAGTTATATTTTATGTATATAAGTACATATTTTAGAATAATGAATATATGAGTGTTATTTAATTGCCTTTTGTTTCTCGAGTATCGACCCTAGCCTCAGGCGCCAATTTTGGACAGTCCGGCCCTGACTTAACGGCAAATTTATTTCATGTCATAACAGAACACAGCACAACATAACACCCCCGCCAAATTCAAAGTCTATCCTGGCGGGAAGGGGGCTAAACATCTGAAAAAACGCGGACAACATTGCCACTGTCGGAGTTTGGGATCGAACGAAGTACACGGTAGACAGTGTGACTAAGCATGCTGATCACTAACATCCATTAGCCCACTGCGCTACCGTGTCGATCGTACTTGATTTAAAATATAATCTCACAAGACACATTTCTTATTTATACATTTACCATTAATAAAAAACTTTACACACACAAGTGTATTTACATGGCACAAAAAAGGTTTCAGACTTTTCATCACTTACAATTTATTTCTTTGGGTAATATATGCTGAAAATGTAGTTACATATGATCAGTCAGAAATAACGATAGAAATTATTTATTCACTTCCATCAGAGCTAGACAGTAGAGATGTGAACACTCAGATATTACCATAAAACTAAAAGGAAAACAAAAAGGAGAATAATAGTAAAGGCAGTAGAAATTTAAAAAAATTCGTCATTACTTCAGCAATGGAACTTTAGTATCTGCTCATGATGTAATGAAGCATTTTGTTACATGGAAATTGTAACACAAACCGCCGTTTATTTTTATATTTGGAATATTAAGATTTTATACTGCAGGTACAAAGTGTAATTTTTAATATGGAAATTGCAACACAAACCGCCGTTTATGTTTGTATTTAGAATATTAAGATTTTATACTGTAGGGACAAATCGTAAATATTGTTGAATTTGATTATTTACTTAGAAATATTAAATTAGTAAGTAGGAGTTAATCCGCTAGGTAGCGCTAGTTACGCACTATTGACAATATTTGATTTCACCGAGACAAGCCACCGGCATTGGCCTCCTGTAGTCACTTCGCTCAGTTGTGTCTACTGGATAGACGTAACTAGAAGTAGGAAGGAAACCGTTTGTCAACTAACCCGGCTGTGAGGAAGTAAGTAGCTGAAATTTTGGTAAGCAACTTGGCTGGTGCGAAGTGCCATAATTATAAATTATATTTTGTTTTATTTTTCAGATAAAAGGCGTCCGCCGCTCTGCAACGTTCCTAAACTTTCGTAGTTATTCAGTTAGTTGAGGGAACGTTGAATGTGGCTGGAGACGTCTAGAGGGGTATTTTGTGAAGGGAAGCATTCCCTGTGTACCAGTCGTTATTACTGCGAGTTTTTGGGTAAAAGGTGGGTCCCGTGATTTCCCCTCTGGTATAGTTATTCGACCAGTCAGTCACGTTGGCCCTCTGGACACCCAAAATACTGTCCGTACTGCCGACCTGCGTATTTTGCAATTCTATTTTCTTGGGGTTATTATTTAGCACTTGTTGTTATTACTGGGGGATTTTTGGTAGAAGGTGGGTCCCGTGATTTCCCCTCTGGTATAGTTATTCGACCAGTCAGTCACGTCGGCCCTCTGGACACCCGAAACACCGTCCGTACTGCCGACCAGTGTATTTTGTTATATTGGCACTTGTTGTTATTACTGGGGGATTTTTGGTAGAAGGTGAGTCCCGTGATTTCCCCTCTGGTATAGTTATTCGACCAGTCAGTCACGTCGGCCCTCTGGACACCCGAAACACCGCCGGTACTCCCGACCAGTGTATTTTATTATATTAGTACTTTGAGTGTTGGGGCACTGAACACTAGCCAAGTTACGAATAAAGTATTCTTGTATAAATTGTATCGCATGAACTGTTGAATATTGCTTCCTCCCGCCTGGTAACGGTACCGTACCGACTGTATTGTAACCCCTGCACTTCTGCCCCCCCCCCACCCCCCTCTTGCTCATTGCCCCATTACTGTTAATAACCGTTTAACCGTCTGTGTCACAGTAGCTAGAACCATATCACCGTAGCTTAGCTTCCAGTTTTAACCTCTTGGTTCTCTGTATAGTTTAAGGTATAAATAATAGTATTGTAAATAGTAGGTTTAAAAGGACAATAAATATATTTTTTATTCTAAACTAAACCATGCTTTTTACTGTGTGTGTATGAAGTCTACTATCCCTAGACCCTCTGGACATACCGTTTCTTCACTGTAGCTATCCCAGCCCTACTGCAACAGGCTGCGTTAGGAGGCTAGTGTGGGACCTTTACACCACGTAAAAAACTGTAAAGGTGGCGCCCGAGCTTACCGTTCACCGACAGCACAAAGCTCGAGTGTCAGAGTGTGACGGGTGAATAAAACGTCACAATGCCAAAAAGTCAGGAGTGTAAATTTAAAAATAAAAAATATATTTCCATGAGATATTTAGTATCAGTATCAGTAACTGGTTGTGCGTTCTACACGAGAAAGCTAAACTTGATCATTTTGTTTTAAAATACAAACAAATTCCTTTACATATTTTATTTTACCCTTTTCGGTCTTAACATATCTATCGTAAATTTGATATTAATGTTATACTCAATAACCATCAAAAGCCACGAATATAAAGTTTTGATCAATTTAATACCAACAAACACTGTCCAGTTTACCCCATAGATAGGGACCGTGGTCATGATAGACATTGGAGTCAACTTTGCATAAAAAAGGTGAGTAAGAAATTTTCCGTACAGCAACTTTACTATTTTAATTTATTTTTGGTATAGGCCGGTCGTCGTAACTTTTACTTGGTCAGATATTTAAAAAAACAATTTAATTGACTATTCTTATAGGAAAAATTGCGCAGACACGATGGTAACATTAAAAAAAATATAAAACACAGGGTTCGTTGTTAAAAACAATGGTTTTTAGCGAGAATTCTCATTTTTTTATGTCTTTTGACTTTTTGACGAAAACAGTGCATTGGACAAAAAATGTCCAGATATAAAAAATGATTTTATCAATACGCATCGTTTGAGACTTGTAGCAACCTTTTTCCTTTAACCGTTCAATTAAACAAATTAAGTGTCCTAAATTAACACTTTTCTTCCAGTTCAACGAAAGGTCATACGGATATTTTATTGTAGTCAATTTTGTTCATAAAATTTATAGGTTTTTTGTGTGTCGAAATCTCTCGCATTTTGTAATTGTTTAAACAAATAAACTAATTTGTTTATTAAGGATTTGCGACTTTCCATGGCATTTTTTTGCACTCTCCACCCCTGGCAATCGGTAAATATTGATAAACACTACCATTTCTGTGTGGTCTTACCCCTTTTTTCTATGTTTCATGTGGATATTTTTCCTGATTATCCTAATCACTTCTACATGAAAACGGTCTCTTGCGTTTTTCTCGTCAGGCGCACAGTTCTTGATTGAGACAATTAATGAATTTAATTGAAACTAACTACACAGGCACTCACGGAGCGTACACACTTAAAAACGTTGTACGGCGTTCATAAATTACTTGTTATAAAAGCATAAAATGTATGAAAAACCAATAGATTTGTGCGTCAAATGAAAACTAGTTAGTTTAATATATTAACTTCATGTTGTCACAAGATTTTTTTTCAAAAAATTAATAAACAATTGACAGTCGTAAACGCAAAATAGTCTATATCTCCGGTTCTAGTTAACGCAGCGAGGTCTGTCTAGGCTCAAAATTTTCCTCCTTTTATTATCTTTCATTTTCCGGCACTTCGATACGACGTTCCTGAGCCGAGATATTTCATTTGATTATTAGGCATTTTTTAAACGTTGGCTGGTAGGTATTAGGCCCAGCGACATTTTTTTTATTTATGACCACACCGTTGAAACTTTTTGTATCTGTTATTTGGATGGAGTCGGACAAATTTGGGACTTGGCACATTATGGTAGTGGGGCGTTTGTCTGTTAAGCTGTCACGAAGTAGTCAATTTTATGCAAAAAAAAAAATTATAACCACATTGGTAATTTTATTTTAATCAATAGTTTTTATCATATAACTAGCGAAAAAAAATTTGTCGGACAAAAATAATGGGTCACTTGACGCGTCGGACACGCTAAACACGTCAAGTTTATGTAGAAAAAAAATTTATTACCACACGGCTGATTTTAACAGAATTTACCATAAAAAATTGTTGCAATAATGTGGTAACCTTGTCGGACAATTTTTATGGGGCATATGCGCAGTCGGATGCGCCAAAGTCGTCAACTTCCGGCAAAACTTTTATTTACAACCCTTTTTCCGACAAAAAAAGGAAGTTATAAGTAATTATAATCTAAATCAAAATATCTAAGTGTCCGACAAAAATATTGGGGCAAATCGCCAGTCGGACAAAAAAACTTTTAAAAATTTTTTATAGGTAATCGATATTCGCAAACTGTACAGGGTTTCTGCATCCCTTATTTTTACAACCATTTTTCCGACAAAAGTAGGAGGTTACAAGTAATTATTTTCTTAAATAAAAAATGCAATTGTCTGACAAAAATATTAGGGCAAACGTACAAAAAAATTTCATTCTTATAGGCTATCGACTTTCTTAAACTATAAAGGTGAGTTAATGCTTATTATTTTATATATATGAAATAATACATAAAATATTATTATTAAATAAATATTGTTCAGAAAATCAAATAATATTATTGAAATTATATACATAAATAATAATAATAATAATAAAAGTTTTTTATTGGTTAAAAAATAAATAAATAACCAAACATTATGGAAGATTACACTTATCCAGAGCTCGCGGATATGCACTTGGTGTATGGAGAAAGTGGTGGAAATGCAGCTGGTGCGGAAGAGCTTTATCGTTTAAGGTTCCCCAATCGACGTCATCCTTGTGCTTGTACATTTGTTGGTATTGACCAGCGTCTTCGAGAAACAGGTCGTCTCGATGGACATGGAGGAGAACGAGATCCACAACCTAAAGAAAGGGTAATTGACGCAGAGGTTCAAATTTTGGAACTTGTAGAAGAGGATCCAACTTTAAGCACCCGCGATATCGCTAACCGTGTGGAAGTATCCCATTTTGTGGTATGGAGGACATTGAGAGATATGAACTTACATCTCTATCACTATCAACGTGTCCAAGCACTAGAACCTCAAGATTTTGCATAGCGAATGCAACTTTGTAGGTGGATTTTAAGAAAACACGCGGCAAATGAGGATTTTTTAAACGTTCTGTGTTTCTCCGATGAGTCGTGTTTTACCAGAAATGGAGTGTTTAAATTTAAAAATATGCACTATTGGGCAGACGAAAATCCACGTGTAATGAGAAGGGCGCATTTTCAACGCCAGTTCGGCGTTAATTTGTGAGCAGGAATTTGCGGTAATGAAATAATTGGACCTATACAATTACCCGCTCGATTAAATGGTGATGTATACTTAAATTTTTCGCAACAAACATTGCCAAATTTGCTGGAAGATGTACCCTTGGCTACGTGCAGAAGAATGTGGTATTTGCACGATGGCGCGCCAGTCCATTTTAGTTTGTCTGTTCGAAATTTTTTGAGCAGAAAGTTTCCTCAACGATGGATTGGACGTGGCGGACCAGTACCATGGCCTGCTAGATCGCCCGACTTAAATCCGATGGACTTTTATTTTTGGGGCATTTTAAATCTCTGGTTTACCGTGATCCAATTGACACTTTAGAACAATTGGAACAACGTATTTTAATGTGCATAGCAACTATAAAAAATGATCCTAATTTACCAAATATATTGAACGGAGTGCGTATGTCCTTAGTTCGACGTGCCGAAATGTGTATACGTGGAGATGGAGGTCATTTCGAACAATTTTTGGTTTCGAACAAGGTATGATAATTATTATTATTATTATTATTATTATTATTATCTTTCCTTTCTCTCGCACTGAGCGGTACATTATCTCATGCACATCGGCCTGACGGCAAGATGTGCAATAAGTCAGTCATATTGAAACATGTTTATAGGATTTTGCAAACAGCAGAAAAAATAACTATCTATAACTAAAAGAAAAACTTTGTGTAGAAATATTAATGAAATCTTTGCATTCTTTCGATAACCTGAATTCTGGTTATGCTAGCAAATTAAAATCCTAAAATGAATTTGTCTAATTTCTTATTTGACAATTCTCATTCTAACACTAGCATCCACACAGTCCCCTACGGCCATGCAGATTAAACTAGTATCCACATAACCCCCTACGATTATGAAGATTCAGTTAAAAATGAGAACAAAGACCTAAAATGAATTTATTTATCTACCTTGTCTTAAAAAATTGTTCATTCCAATGGATTACATTTTCATGAAATCTATCATTCTGTTTCCTGGAAATGCTTAGCCTTTGAAACGTTTTTCGCCCTTATTCTGGAGCTCATCAGAAAGACATAAAGCCATTCATAAAGATGTTTCATGCAAAACCAAGACAATTTCTATGAATAAGTGTGAAATGATTATATTTGACATTGACTGATAAAAATCCTACAAAGAATGTTTCAATACAATTATAAGCAAACAAATAATAATTCATTTTTAAAAGTCAGTCATATCTACGCGAGAAACTTGCGGACGATGCTACAGGTGTTCAAGATCACTGATTTTTGAATATCCCTCACGACACTAGGATTTATATTTAATGCGGTATTATTATTATTATTATTATTATTCGCTGTCTTATTTTCATCTGTTTATTAATGTTTACATTGATTTTCATAGAGACCAAAGACTCGATTTTTAGTTTTCGATACCTGATTGGGAAAAATTATGCGCTCAATCCGTTAAAAAAATCAGATTTTTTCCTAACTTAAAATACACAACTATTTTCTGTTATCGTATCTCGGACGTCTAACTGTTCATTTTCCAATTTCATAAAATAATTTTAAGCTTTTAACACAATGTTACAAATGTTAATGAACCACTTTTAAATTTTATAAATTCTTATAAACGACAATAAAAGCTACAATAACTTTGTTCCAAATTAAAAAACACATGTAAACAAATCCTATTTAAACCTCTGCGGCCATGCTATGCTTGCGTTGTGCCGAAAGAAAAGGAATTATTTACACTTTCATAATTAGTGGTATAAAAAGTTCGCTATAAATAATCCCATGAAAATGCCGCACTTCTACCGCCGGGAACACAAGTCGGGTTTAACTGTTTTTTATTATTTCTAATATTCGGAACTATTGATCCACTGACCCTGAAAAACAGTGGTTCCCAAAAAGTTTCCTACCTTAACATTAAATATGTAAACCCAGGTCAGTTTTGTCAAAGTGTCCCTAGAGAAAAAAGTCATACAGGTTTTTTGTTTGTCTAGTCGGTCCCTATTACCAGTTTTTTTTAATGACATGAAACTAATTACACACTGTATATACAATACATACATTAATAAACGTTTGCATAATAATATGTATAGAATACATAGCCGAAAATTAAAAAAAGTCCTTTTTTTTAATTGTATCAAAGAGCCCCATTATTTTTGTCGGACAACCGATCCTTTATGCATTACACGTGTAAAGAAACAGTACAAAATCAAAATGACATCTATGGTTGTAAATAAAAGTTTTGCAGGAAGTTGACGACTTTGGCGCATCCGACTGCGCATATGCCCCATAAAAATTGTCCGACAAGGTTACCACATTATTGCAACAATTTTTTATGGTAGATTCTGTTAAAATCAGCCGTGTGGTAATAAATTTTTTTTCTACATAAACTTGACGTGTTTAGCGTGTCCGACGCGTCAAGTGACCCATTATTTTTGTCCGACAAATTTTTTTTCGCTAGTTATATGATAAAAACTATTGATTAAAACAAAATTAGCAATGTGGTTATAATTTTTTTTTTTGCATAAAATTGACTACTTCGTGACAGCTTAACAGACAAACGCCCCACTACCATAATGTGCCAAGTCCCAAATTTGTCCGACTCCATCCAAATAACAGATACAAAAAGTTTCAACGGTGTGGTCATAAATAAAAAAAAATGTCGCTGGGCCTAATACCTATGGGGGTAAAAACAAAGAAGAAATGGGCAAGACCACAGAAATGGTAGTTTTTATCAATATTTATCGATTTCCGGGGGTGGAGAGTGTAAGAAATGCCATGGAAAGTCGCAAATCCTTAATAAACAAATTAGCTTATTTGTTTAAACAATTACAAAATGCGCAAGATATCGACACACAAAAAAACTATAAATTCTATGAACAAAATGCGACATTTTGACTACAATAAAATATCCGTATGCCCTTTCGTTCAGCAGGAAAAAAATTGTTAATTTAGGTCCCTTAATTTATTTACAACAATTGAATGGTTAAAGATAAAAGGTTACTATTTCGTATTGATAAAATATTCATTTTACTTTCCTCGCATACCGAAGGGAAGTATTGTATTCGAGAAAAAATCACCCTCCGAGATTTTTTCGGATTCTGACGTTTCAGAACACGTAGATTACGAAAATATAGGTTTTTCAATTCCGTCAGTCTGTCTGTCTGTCTGTCTGTCTGTTGGTGCATTTACTAAAAAACTACTTGACGGAGAGCAGTCAAATTTGGCAGGTAGTTGACGCTACTGTCAGCGCAGAACTGGTAGAAATTTCACTGGAAAATATACAGGGTGGACCGTCTAAACGGAATAAATAGTGAAAACATTTTTTTTTCGCTCAAATTTAAAATTTCCACGTTTCATGACGCGCTAATCCTATTTCGGGAAAAAAAAATTTTGAAAATTTTTTTCACCATTTTTGAAAAAATTTTTACCAAGATAAAATACAATACTTCCCTTCGGTATGCGAGGGAAGTAAAAATTTTTTTTTGCTCAAATTTAAAATTTCTACGTTTCATGGCATTCTAAAACTATTAAAAAAAAAAATTAATTTTTTTTTACCAACATTTTTGAAAAAATTTTTTCTACTAAAATGATAATTTTTTTTCTTCAAATTTAAAATTTCCACGTTTCATGGCATTCTAAGCCTGATTCAGAAAAAAAAAATTTGAAAATTTTTTGAAATTTTTTTTACCACTAAAATAGATGGATTTTTTTTTTCTTCAAATTTAAAATTTCCACGTTTGATGGCGTTCTAAATCTATTTAAAAGAAAAATTAGAAATTTTGTTTACTATTTTTAAAAAATTTTGCCACTATGATAGATTTTTTTTCTTTGTTCAGATTTAAACTATCCACGTTTCCATGGCATTCTAAAACTATTCAAACAAATTTAAAAATGTTTTTGAAAAATTTTTAGAAAAATTTGAAAACATTTTTAATCTATTTATCACTACTATAGAATAGACGAAAAATTTGGTTTGCTCAAATTTAAAATTTCCACGTTTCATGACATTCCAAACCAATTTCGGAAAAAATAAATTTGCAACATTTTGTTACCAGTTTGGAAAAAAAATTAACACTAGAATAGATGGAAACTTTTTTTACTCAAATTTAAAAGTTTCACGTTTCATGACATTCTAAACCTATTTTAAAAAAATGTGTAATTTCTAAATCTTAAATTTCTTTTACCACTATTATAGAATAGACGGAAACTTTCCTTTTTGCTCAAATTTAAAATTTCTACGTTTGACATTTTAAACCTATTTCAGAAGAAAAAAATTAAAAATTTTTTTTTTACATTTTTGAAAAATTAAAATAAAAATGAAATTTTTTAACCACCACTATACTTCCACTCCATTACGCGAATGTTGGATTGATGTGACGGATGGCAATAATATCTGACATATACACCTATTATACTTTTATTGAAAAATGTACAGGGTGCTCATCCCAAGAAATAATTCAGTCATGGTGGACATTTGTAAAGGTATTTGCGCAAGCCTGCCATATGTGGCACCTGTTTATTAGTATTGAGCTTTTGCTGTTGGATGAGCAAACTGTATATTTTTTTGACCAAAACTTATCAAGTTTTCTTTGTAATAATAGCAATAACTATATTCCGATTATTATTCTCAATGTTATTTCGTAATTATTAATTTTTTAGAGTGACCGCCATGCACAAACAACGAGGGAAGTTCTGTGTAAAGACCTTTACCGATTTTTTTTATATCTGAACTTTTTTTATCCGATGCACCGTTTCCGTCAAAAAGTGAGAATTTGCCCTAAAAACCATTGTTTTTAACAATAAAGCCTGTGTTTTATATTTTTTTTAATATCACCATCGTGTTCAGCGCAATTTTTTCTATAAGAATAGTTGATAATTGCTGTTTTAAATTTCTGACTAAAATCGATGATTTTGACTTTACGACAACCGGTCTAGTAAAATATTCTGCCATCTTTTTAATCAAAATGCAATAAGAATACCTTTATTTCTAAAGATCTGAAAATTTGTATTTTACAATTTTTTGAAATTTGTCAAATGTTCAAAGTTATGAGGAAAATATTGACAATCACTCCCTAAAACTACACCTTAAACAGAAGTGAGGATATGACTGATATCATGTAAACCAGATGTCCAGATGGCCTATAACTAAGGTTTAAAATATGTATTTGATATTTTAAGGGAGTTAGAAGATATTGTAGAAAAGCTGAAATTTATTATCCAAAAATAAAAAAAGGGTATATCTCCGTTATTATTCATTTTCGAAAACAAGTTTATATAAAATACTGCTATTATTTTTGGATGTACAGTTGGAGACAGTGAATATGGGGCAAGAAAATTTGTACAATGTAAAGTGGGCTTTTATTTACTTAATTCCCAAAAAGCCATGGAAGGTCGTAAATAATTTAATTTAGGTTCTGATAAAACTTCATTTTAATTTCGGTATTAGTAAGCTATCAGCCTTTAAAAGGTAGTTAAATATAGAGAATATTTACATGTCGGTGTATGAAAGAGGGTTAGAAATTAATATTAACAATTATTTTCGGTAATATTTTTCCTAATTTACTTTAAAACAATACGAAGTGTTGACAAGTGTTGGTTGCATTAAGTTGAAAAATGGGAACAAAAAAACAAAAAAAAAAAACTAAATATGTATATACCTACATACAAGGTGTAATTAGTTTCATGTCATTAAAAAAAAACTGGTGGTAGGGAACGACAAGACAAACAAAAAAACCTTATATAACATGGGGTCTAAAGCTCATAGTTTTGGAGAAATAAAATAAACAAAAACTTCGCAAATTTTCAATAAAATCTTTTGAGATCTGAGGTAAATAAGATGGAAGACGTCGACGTTTTCTGAGTGTTTAGTAGATCTGATCTGAAGAAAACTATACTCTGACTCTCCCTTGTGCAATATTTTAGTTTCTGTGGGTGTTTCGTTATGTACACACGTCCAACCCGCCGCCGTTGCGTTCGTTGTTTTTGTTATTTTTGAATTTCGGGTCGCTGTGTATTTATAGTGAAGATTTATTTTATTGACTTTACCGTTCAAGTTGTTAAATTCTTGATTACGAACAGACACAACTTACTTGTTCGTTCTTTTTGTATTCCGTTTTGGATTTTGGACCAAGTTTTTCTTTTATTTTTCTTTATTTACAACGTTAGTTGATAGTTTATTGTTTAGTGTTGAACGGAGTACGTATGTCCTTAATTCGACGTACCGAACTGTGTATTGATGCAGATGCAGAATTCGAATAATTTACTTAGGTGGTAAGCTTTTAACCCAGGACACTAATTTATGTTACAAACGTTAATAAATCACATTTAAATATTCTAAATTATAAACATTAATCCAATATTTTGTTCCAAATTAAAAGACACACATGTAAAGAAATGCTCTGTTTAAACCTTTACGGCCATTATTTGCTTGCAGTTGTGCAGGAAAAGATAACGAATTATTTACCTCTTTATAATTGCCTCAGTTCGGATGAGCCGGTCCATCAAAGGCGGTCGATGATCCAAGGCCTTTGCACTTTTTCATGACAATTTAAAAGTTGTATATTTGGGAACTACAAGTTCATTGACCAAGAAAAGCAGTGGTTCTCAATTATTTTCTACATTAATATTAAAGAATATTAAAAAAGTTGACCTAAGTCAGTTTTTTCAAAGTGCCCCTAGAGAAAAAAGTCATAAAGGTTTTTTGTTTGTCTAGTCGGTCCCCATTACCAGTTTTTTTTAATGACATGAAACTGATTACACCCTGTATAAGTACCATACGTTCTATAGAAAAAATGTGAAAATTTGCTTTCGAATGAAATATAATATATTTTGTCCACGATTTCTTGAATATTCGCCTGTGCGCTGGTAGGAAGACAGCCCCCCTGCGTCTATCGCTCGCGTCGAAACGTATCAAAACGGATGCGTCTGACGCATGCGTTTTGACGCTAGGGAATCCTACCTGAAATTCTACTATCTCAAAATTGTCTGTAGAAGTAAGTACATTTTTTCAATTAATTTCGATTTTTCAATGAAGTGATAAAAAGTAAAGGATATGTAACCTGAAATGCAAACACTGTGTTAAAAAGTCTACGTACACGAGAACACTAACATCATATGCAGTCAAAAACAGGTCCATAACCAAATGAAATAGATTAAATTTATCTTTGCTTGAATTAATTTATACACAAAAGCAGAGGTTATGCCAACCATATTTCTTTTTCTAACTCGTAATTCACAACTGTATCTCAGAATTAACAATTATATCTCAGAGTTCACAGACAACGAAATCGTTTCGATAAACTATATTGAATTCATCTTTGTTTCCATTAATTTATTTGGAAGAGTAGAGAGGCCATGCTAATCATATTTTTCTTTAACTCAGAATTCACAACTATATCTCAGAATTAACAATTGTATCCAACAAGCTAGATTTATTAATCTTTGTTTCCATTCATGTATACGAAAGAGTAGAAAGGCCATGTTAATCATATTGTCTTCTAACTCGGAATTCACAACTGCATCTCAGAATTAACAACTGCATATCGAAATTCACAGACGATGAAATAGTTTCGACAAACTAGATTGAATTTATCTTTTTTGCGTTAATTTATACGAAAGGGCAAGAAGGTCATGCTAATAATTTTTCTCTAACTCGAAATTCACAACTGTATCTCAGAATTAACAACTGTACCTCGGAATTCACAAACAGTGAAATAGTTTCAATAAACTAGATTGAATTTATATTTGTTTGCATTAATTTATACGAAAGAGTAAAAAAGCCAACCTAATATTTTTTCCAACTCGGAATTCACAACTGTATCTCAGAATGAACAAATGTATCTCGGAATTCACACAGTGAAATAGTTTCGACAAACTAGATTGAATTTATCTTTGTTTGCATTAATCTATACGAAAGAGTAAAAAGACTAACCTAATATTTTATTCAAACTCGGAATTCACAACTGTATCTTCAAATTAACAAATTTATCTCCCAATTCACAGACAGTGAAATAGTTTCGACAAACTAGATTGAATTTATCTTTGTTTGCATTAATTTATACGAAGGAGTACAAAGGCCAACCTAATATATTTTTCAAATTCGGAGTTCACAACTGTATCTCAGAATTAACAAATGTATCTCGGAATTCACAGACAGTAAGATAGTTTCGACAAACTAGATTGAATTTATCTTTGTTTGTACTAATTTATACGAAAGAGTATACCTAATATTTTTTTCAAACTAGGAATTCACAACTGCATCTCAGAATTAACAAATGTATCTCGGAATTCACAGACAGTGAAATAGTTTCGACAAACTAGATTGAAATGATATTTGTTTGTATTAATTTATACGAAAGATTAAAAAGGCCAACCTAACTTTTTTCAAACTCGGATTTCACAACTATATCTCAGAATTAACAAATGTATCTCGGAATTCACAGACAGTAAAATAGTTTCGACAAACTAGATTGAATTTATCTTTGTTTGCATTAATTTATACGAAAGAGTAAAATGGCCATACTAATTTTTTTCTAACTTGGAATTCACAACTGCATCTCAGAATTAATAATTGTGGAATTGGAATTCACAGACTATGAAATAGTTTCGTCAAATTACACTGAATTCATCTTTGTTTGCATTAATTTATACGAAAGAGTAGAAAGACCTAATGATATTTTTTCGGAATTCACAACTGTATCTTAGAATTAACAATTGCATCTCGGAATTCACAGACGATTAAGTAGTTTCGATAAACTAGCTTGAATTAATATTTTTAACTAGAAAGGTCATGCTAATTTTTTTTTCAAACTCGGAATTCGCAACTGTATACCAGAATTAATTCGGAATTCACAGAAGATGAAACAGTTTCGACACCAAAACGCTTGGACACTACTTGACGAGCGAAAATGATCTGAAGCTAAAGTCAATTTAAGAATGTATCCTATATTTATATCAAACTAACGCCATGATTCAGTGAATTCTACTAATCCCATCATCTCTACCTTAACTCTGTCTCTACTCAGCAAGATTTCTGGTTTTACAGTTGTGAATTCCGAGATATAATTGAAAATTCCGACCTGCAATTGCGAATTGTGAGATACAACTGCATTTTCCGAGAGAACATTGTGAAAATCCGAGAGACAATTATGACTTCCGAACTAACAATGATGAATTCCCAGACAGAATTATGAATTCTGAGTTAGAAAATATACGCTTTTGTAAACTTGGTTCAAAAAAGCTTAAATTATATATAATAAGACCCCCAGAAAACATGATCTGATGTGCGACATCGATTGATATTCAAATCTGAATGATTATATTATTTAAGGAAGGAGATCCCCACTCTTTGAAAAAAATCACAGTTCATTTGTCATCCTATAATTTGCCACTAAGGCACTGGCATCCGTGGAAAGAAACCATATTTTTATTGAAAAACTAACTTGTCAATATTTATAGATAAACAAAATGTGTCTGGTTATGAACCTGTGTATGCACTAAGCTTCACAAAAAATATTACCTAACGACGTGTTGATATTCGTTATCCACGGAATTGCAACTTGAACATTAAATATTTCAGTTACCTGCGTTGAAAATTCTCAGAAACAAAAGTATTAACTATGTACATATTTCACTATAAATGGAAAATCTAAGACGCTGTGGACGACACGTCACAACGAATACTGAATTAAAATTTTAATAGAAATTATGCTGGGTACTAAATCAAAGTAATACTTTTGAAAAAATAGAATGTAAATAAGCACAGAAGTATAAGACAAAATTATATTATTTAATAAAATAAAAATAAAACGTACTAAGTTTTAGCTACCTCTGTAAGAGATTCGTTGCCTCTCCCCTCTCTAAGGGTATTCCCAGATCGCTGAATGCCCGTATAAGTTCATCCAGATCGATTTTCCCTGAAAAGAAAGAGAAATACACAGTTAAATATTTGCTTTTAACAACTGTTTAAGTATATGAAGTATATCCGATTCCCAATTTCTTGGCCAGCTGGAAGCGCTGATCTGGTCATTATGGATTTTTACTTATAGGATATCAAAAGGTGTACCCAACAGTATTTAATAACAATTTAGACAGGTTAAAAGAAAGGATGAGTGAAGAACTGTTTACAAAAACGTTAATATTTGAAAAAGAACAGAAAAATAATTTTGCAGTAAGAGATCAAGATCTCATAATTGACTACAACATTCAATTCATATTTTTTTAACACAATTTTTCAAAATATCCGAATGAGGCCACATCACTATTTATAGTTTTTCAGATTTCTGCAAATATTTGACACCTTGCACATACAGTGTGTTTCACTTCTCGTGAAGACACCCCTGTATCTTCTTTATTTGTGGCCGAATTAATTTCAAAATTTTATGAGGTATACAACTCTGTAAGGCGACTTTAATCAACACATAAATGTCGTTTAGATATAAAACCTCGGCTTACTGCGATAAAAAGAAAATCGCCATTTTCGAGAAATCATAGTAGGCTTAGATATAGACGAAAATTTTGTTAATAAAAGTTGTCCAGAATCACTAGATATGCCACCCTATAAAATTTGGTGAAAATTGGAATACGTTGAAAAAAAATTTTTTTGTTTCACTTCTCGTGAAGACACCCCTGTATCTTCTTTATTTATAGCCGAATTAATTTCAAATTTTTATGAGGTATACAACTCTATAATGCCACTTTAATCAACACATAAATGTCGTTTAGATATAAAACCTCGGCTTACTGCGATAAAAAGAAAATCGCAATTTTCCAGAAATCATAGTAGGCTTAGATATAGACGAAAATTTTGTTAATAATAGTTGTTCAGAATCACTAGATATGCCACCCTATAAAATTTGGTGAAAATTGGAATATGTTGAAAAAAAAATTTTTATTTCACTTCTCGTGAAAACACGTATCTTTTTTATTTGTTACAGAATTTCAAGACTAATTTATTTTAAAAAAATTATCAGTTACACAGCGATATTGTCCAAACATACGGAGAGAACTTTTTCCAACAAATGAGTCGTGCACAATTATTATTAAAATTATTTATTAAATAAAAGGTAATGAAACAGTATTTACAGTGAATGACTAAAATGCCACTTATTATACTATTATATTCGGCCCCTTTCTACTAACCCACCCTCAAGTGTAATACACTTCTCAATCCGCTTTCTGTTATTTATTACAACTCTTCGCAGTTCTTGAGCCGTAACTTCTAAACACGCGTGCCTTATCCTCACACAAAGCTGCTCCACATTTTGAGGTCTGGTCTTATAAACTTTATTTTTAATATGACCCCAAAAATAAAAATCCATGGGAGTGAGATCAGGAGATCTGGGTGGCCAATGTATTAGAGGGCTATTTCGTCCTATCCATCTTTGGGGAAAATGTTCGTTCATCCATGCTCTTACTACTACGGAATTATGGATAGATGCTCCGTCGAGTTGGAAATACAATTGTTCCAAAGGAAAATCGACTATTGCATTCCACAGATCATTATTTAAAAATTGTAGCATATGTAACGCATTTATATTTTGAAAAAAGAAGAACGGCCCTATTATTGTTTCATTAAAAATTCCACACCACACATTTACCTTCTGGGAATATTGCCTTTTACAATTTATTATCCAATCAGGATTTTCTACTGCCCAGTATCTAGAATTTTGTGATGATACTACCCCGTTGGTGGAGAAAGTTGCTTCGTCCGTGAAAATTACTTTCTTCAAGAAGTCTCTATTATTTAAATAATTACCTTGGATACATAAACAATATTCTAGTCTTCTCTCTTCATCACCTTCCTCCAAGGTATGTACAAATTTTGGTTTAAACGGTTGTAACTTATGGCGTTTTAAACATCTCCAAATTTTTGACGCCGACAAATTGAGGTCACGAGCCATATTTCTAAGGCTGGTAGTGGGATTGGCGTTAAACGCCGCTAATATAACGTCATCCTCTCCATGTCTTCGACTGAGATGTACTCTCGGTTTAAGCACATTACCAGTTGTATTGAACAAGTGACATATTCTTGCAACGGTACCATGGTGTATTGGTCGTCTTAGAGGATGTCTTAAATTAAATTCTTCTGCAGCTTCTCTTGAAGACCGTACATTTTCACCGACTATCTTTATTATTTCTACTTTTTCATCAGTGGTTAAAAGAATTCTAACCATTATGATTAAAAAAATTAAATAATTAAACTTACGAACTGAACAATAAATAACAATAATCACTTCTGTCATAAAAGTAAGAATGGAGAAATAAACAAAATAGTTATTGACAGTTAATTTCACGGCACTCTTAACATTTAAAACAAAAAATCAAAAAACCCCTAATGTTCCTAAAATTCTGAGTCGATAAGAAGGATATGATGGAAAGTTACTCCTCAAGAACATTGACAACGAAAAAAACAAAAAAAAAGGAACAGTGTTACAACTTGATATGTAATAAAAAGTGGCCCTTTTAGCGTTTTATTGAATCATGATTTTTGTTCACGACTTTCGTTTGTTGGAAAAAGTTCTCTCTGTGGGTTGGATAAAGTCATTTTATAGAGTTGTATAATTGATACATTTTTTAAAATAAATTAGTCTTAAAATTCGATCACAAATAAAAAAAAGATGGGGTGTCTTCACGAGATGAAAAAAAAATTTTTTTTCAAAGTTTTCCGATTTTCACCAAATTTTATAGGGGGGCATATCTAGTGATTCTGAACAACTATTATTAACAAAATTTTCGTCTATATCTAAGCCTACTATGATTTCTCGAAAATTGCGATTTTCTTTTTATCGCAGTAAGTCGAGGTTTTATATCTAAACGACATTCATGTGTTGATTAAAGTCGCCTTACAGAGTTGTATACCTCATAAAAATTTGAAATTAATTCGGCCACAAATAAAGAAGATACAGGGGTGTCTTCACGAGAAGTGAAACAAAAATTTTTTTTTCAAAGTATTCCGATTTTCACCAAATTTTATAGGGGGGCATATCTAGTGATTCTGAACAACTATTATTAATAAAATTTTCGTCTATATCTAAGCCTACTATGATTTCTCGAAAATCTCGATTTTCTTTTTATCGCAGTAAGCCGAGGTTTTATATCTAAACGACATTTATGTGTTGATTAAAGTCGCCTTACAGAGTTGTATACCTCATAAAAATTTGAAATTAATTCGGCCACAAATAAAGAAGATACAGGGGTGTCTTCACGAGAAGTGAAACAAAAATTTTTTTTTCAAAGTATTCCGATTTTCACCAAATTTTATAGGGGGGCATATCTAGTGATTCTGAACAACTTTTATTAATAAAATTTTCGTCTATATCTAAGCCTACTATGATTTCTCGAAAATCTCGATTTTCTTTTTATCGCAGTAAGCCGAGGTTTTATATCTAAACGACATTTATGTGTTGATTAAAGTCGCCTTACAGAGTTGTATACCTCATAAAAATTTGAAATTAATTGGGCCACAAATAAAGAAGATACAGGGGTGTCTTCACGAGAAGTGAAACACACTGTACATATTGGAAAATTGTATCATTATTGGACTTTTCATAAAACGCAGACTTTCCTCGTAAAACTACAAATAATACAGTTTCCTCTCTTTCGAGCACAATCCGTGGGCATACTGTAGATGTTCCGTATAGGCACAAACACTAAAATGTAAATAGAATAAGCTCTACATTATAAAGCAATCGCTTATTTTTATTTTTTATTACTAAATTTTATTAAGTGATAGAGTTATATTTATTTAGTGAAATATAGACAGTATAGACAGACAAACTACTTATCTAAATCTATAGGGTGATTCGGGCTTTATTTTGATAACTTTTTGATAAGTCCAAAATAAACTGGGTTTCTTTGATAAAAGTATAGTCCAAAAACTCTTACTTTCCAAGATAGACGGCGCCAAACTGCACTGTTTTAAAAAGCTTTTTAAGAATATCACAGAGGAGAGGGTCACCATCTTCAAATTTGATGTGCTTGGTTATTTGGTCATACCTAGGTATTATTTATATCAGAGACGATGCCCTTGTAAGCACCAATAAGCACACCATTCACTAAAGTCAAGAGAGCGTTGTCAGCAATGGATTTTGTTGAGGAATGTGAAGAGTAAAAATCTTGCAGTACAAAACCCCTTCAGAGTCCCGTAGATGATTAATCTAATAGTGCATACATTTATGTAGTTCCGTGTGTCGGTTAATGATTAAGTGTAAGAGTGGTATCGATGTATTCAGACGAACATGTGGAACACGAAAAACGTTGGTGGCCACCAGCGGGACGTGTCTGTCGTTTTCTTGAGGGGGGAGGGGGGTTCAGTAAGTTAAAATCTAAAGATCCGTTGATAACTCCAAAACCATGAGCTTTACGAAAAAATCTTATAGGACCAAAATGAAAGACAATACATTTTTGTATAATAGTTGTCCTATGAGCGTATGTGCTACGAGCAGGCGTTCGTGAGATAAAGTAAAATGTATTAATTATGTTGCCAAAAGAATATTATCATTACACAAACCGTTGTTCATAGTAATTCAATTGTTTTACTGAATGTCAAGTTTGTAAAGTAGTTGTTGCATATACAGGGTGTCCCAGAATTGAGTTCCCGGACGGAAACCTGAGATTCCTGGGTTCATATTGAGCCCATATAACCCAACTTACCTTAGTCGAAAAATGCATCCCTGGGGAAGTACATTCTCTTAAAGTGAGTCACAAAATAATTTTCTTTTCTAATAATTTCCGTTATATTGAAGATGAAATTTTGATGGGAGCTATATCTCTATAGGTACCCTATATAACCTTGATAACACCCAAACATCTTTTGTTTCTCATTTTTTTTTATAATAATTAATATTTGACTGGCTATATTTCTTTTATCAATCTGTAAAATTATGAAAAAAAAGGTACTCATAAAATTTTTTGTAATATTAACCAAAACACAAAACAACACAAAATTTCGTGTTTTCTCTATTCGTATTTAACATTTATTTACAATTCCAGAACAAAATTGTGTAAAAACAGAAAAGTAATTTATTTAAAAAAAATTACAATCACAACAAATGTTCCACATGATGTCCCACTTAGTATACAAATAAATACTTTTAAAATTTTCTGTAATATCAACCAAAAATCAAGAATTATCGTTTTTCCCTATAGGTCATAGATACCTGTGAAACAGAAAACTTGACTTGTTATGACAAAACAAAAATTAATTCATTAGTAAGATCAAAAAATAGCAAGTATGTGTTTAATTTAAATTTATCTTCGATATGGCGGAAATTATTGGAAATAAAAATTTTCTTCTGTCTCACTTTAAGTGGATGTACTTCCTCAGGGATGCATTTTTGGACCAAGGTAAGTTGGGTTATATGGGGTCAAAATGACCTCAGGAATTACAGGTTCCCGTCCGGGAACTCAATTCTGGGACATCCTCTAGAGAAAATGCAGAAGCAACCCAATTATCTCTAGCACATCTGAAAATCTCCTATGAGGAAGCAGACACAAAGTAAATTCTTCATGCTATTGATGCTACAAAGAGAGGAGCTCCTAGTCTCCATATTTCTTCATCAGATACAGATGGTTTTTCTCTTGGCTGTGCACAATTACCCACGTTTCCCGAAAGACAGCCGTATGATTCTTTTGGGAGCAAAACAACGCGAGATGGTTTTGGGTAAGGCGTACAGTGCCCTTGGACCAATGCGAGTTGCTGCTCTATTAGGAATGTATGCTATTTCTGATGCAGATGTCACTGGGTCGTTTAATTACAAAGCAAAATCTTCCTTTTGAAGATGATATTTAGATGCAGATGATGATGTGTTGGAAGAGTTGGCATCGCTAGGTGGTTCAATGATACAGGATGAAACATACGAATTTATACACTGGGGGAGTTAAGTTGGTGGTTTTTTATGCAAAAACAAATCCTAGCGGGAAATATGCCACCAACAAGAGCAGCATTACGACCCGCAATACGTAAACCAAACTACCAGGCTATGGAGTGGCAACGATGTATTGTACCACATCCATGTCTTCCCTCAGCTGTAGAATATCGATGGAATATTGATAATGAAACGTTGGTACCAGAGCTTTGCGACCTCACATGTGGCCTAGAAGAACTCATTTCGTTAACAAAATGTTCCTGCAGCCATGGAAGATGTGCACCACCCTGTGTTATGAGCCAACTTCCATGCACAGATGTGTGCTTGCCTTGGACAAGAAGAAACCTGCGACAATGTGCACAATGTAATAGAAATAGCCAGTGACGAAGATGAAGAGTTTGAATGTGACGACTAATTCTATTGACTTACCCTTATATTAATAAATAACTTTGTAGCAGACAAATGTGTCATATATATGCACATATATGCATAGGAAACTATTGTAGAAAAGTACCTATATTATCTTTCATTTTGGCCCTATAACTGTTTTAGTTCGCCTAGTGTTATTGAGCAATTAAGCTTGACTTTCAGTAAAACAATGAAATTACTATTAGCAACGCGGTATTGTATAATAATACTCTTTCGGCATACATAATTAGTACATTTTACTTTATCTCGCAAACAATTGCTCCTAGCACGTAAGCGTATAGGACAACTATTGTAGAAAAATTTATTATCTTTCATTTTGGTTATACAACTTTTTTTCGCAAAGTTGATGGTTGGAGTTTGGAGTTGGAGTTTGTGGGAGGGCAGTCACATTTAGGTGACCGCAGCACCTAGGCCCCATTGGGCCCCTTGTACGTCCTCCCGAGGGATACAGGATTCCACCTAGGCCTCCAACCATCCTAATCTTGTGAAGAAGGTGGTGATGCTGCCTAGGGGAATATCCCTCAAGTCGGCCAGTGTAGGCCAACGTTCTCCCAAAATGGATTCTCTGCTAGAGGAGACTGCCGGGCACTCACAGAGTACGTGTTGGACAGTCTCGTCTTCTTGTTCACAACCTCTGCATAGGGGTGTGTCATTTAACTTCATATTATAAAGGTGCTTCCTCAGCTGGCAATGACCAGTAAGAATTCCTGTCGCGAAGCGCAGGTTCTTCCTGGACATTCCCAGGTAGATCATCGTTGTATCCTTGTCAGGGTATCTAAGCAGATCCCTGGCCAACTGACAACTATGAGTTTCATCCCACAGTTTTTTAAATTTTCTGTGGGTGTCTTCTTTAATCATTAGCATTATTGCTGAGGTCGGCAGTATGTTGGAAGGGCCAGGTCCAAGTATACTTAGACTGGCTGCCTTCTTAGCCAGACTGTCAGCTTCCCTGTTGCCTCTGCACTGTGCATGCCCTTTGACCCAGCATAGAATGACACTGTTCATGCTGGAGGCGCCCACGAGTGCCTGATGGCATTCCCATACTGACCCTGTTGTTATTT
Source organism: Stenurella melanura (assembly GCA_963583905.1). Lineage (NCBI taxonomy): Eukaryota > Metazoa > Arthropoda > Insecta > Coleoptera > Cerambycidae > Stenurella > Stenurella melanura. The sequence continues at coordinate 206,414,842 of OY757309.1, forward strand.
TGTGTCTCTGTAGGGCCAGTAGTGATTGTCTACTATCAGTGTAGATTCTTATTGTTTTTCCCGTTATTTGTTAAAGTTGATGGTTATGGAGTTATCAACTGATCTTTAGATTTTAGCTTACCGAAGTCCCCTCCCTCATCATGAAATCGACAGACACGACCCATAGGGATCCACCAATGATTTCCCCCCTGAGTACACTGATACCCCTCTTTGCACTTAATCATTAACCTGCACACGGGATGTCTTTTTTTAACATAGCACCACCCACTATAAGTATAAACTTGGTAGGTAGAGTGTGGAATCGCCGGACTAGTGCTTACGGGCTGCTAGCTCCTCAAGAAAGTATTATGTGGTATTGTTTGCATTTTCAACATAAGATATTATTTGACATTTACCTGTTTAGATAAATCATAACTCATGTTGTTTTGTTATTTATGTGACTGTTAACATGCTCTCCGCAAATGCAAAACGAAGAGTATATTGCATTCGATCAGCATATTTCTAAAACTGGTAATATCGCTTGTAGGAAAACAATTTTCGTATCATTGTGTTGATGATAGAATTCTGAACAACTTTCAAAATGTCATATCTGTCCGTTCGTTCGTCACGTTTCTTGTAAGCACGATAATTTAAAAACGAAAAGTTGGATTGTAGTGGAAAGTAAGTTAGTGTTAGCTAGAGGAAGAATCCTACTCGATTAATAAATAAAAATCTATCAATAAATAAAAGAGTTACTAATTATTTAAATTCTTCAAATTTATATATTTATATTATATAATATTGTTACATTGCAAAAGCAGTTAATTAGGCAAGAGTCCCTAATGTTTATCAACTTAACAGAAATAAATTTGTCACAAATGCGATAAGATTGTGGACCCAGCTTTGGCGGTTTTCATTCATCTTGCTGTTAGACAAGACCGTCAGTCGCTAATACAAACTAACATTATTATACTATTGCAAATATTTTTTTATTTGCGATAAAAATGCGGAGTATTCTATGGAATGTTCAACAATTATATAAAAAGTGCAGTAAATCGGCAAAGAGTATAATGATTAGTTTATTTAAGTGATTATTTTGTGTTTGCCAATATGTGGCCTAAATCTAGTAGATCCGCCCTAAAATGCCCCTCGTCCCTTTCGACATGTATTTAATCTTACAATTAATTGTAATAATCCTCACACGGGATGGTTCTTTTCAAGGGGGCGTGCAGGTGTGCACCTCAAAACCAACCCGAAAATTTTCTGTTACGCCATCGGTTAAATTCGGCTTTAAATATTGACAATCCTTTAACAAGTGATTTTTATTCTCATACTTTTTCGATATTTTGTTTTATTTTTGAGATATTTAACAAAATTCGTAACAATGCATAGCACTGTTGCATAAATTAATAAAAAGTGTCATGAACCTCAAACATTTATTAACACATATTAAAAATAATCGAATGACATTACAATAAGTGCTCAAAGTGCATTCCTCCAGCTTCGTTACACCTTTGGCACCATCGAATTAGTGTAGTACCATCTTGTCTTTTACTATTAGTTTTTTTTATTAACATAGTAGACTGTAATTTTACTTTTTGTTTACTTTATGTCTAATGAATTTAGTTGCAATGTTTGGATAATTTATTAGAAAATGCTCTATCATAAAAAAATCCCACTTATGGAATTAACTTAATTATACAGACGGAACTTACTAATAGATTCAAATCCAATAAAAAGTGTATTTTAAAACTTATTATGTAGGTACACTATTATTGGATTATTAGAAATTTCACAGAGGTACCAGACGCCTCGTGCATAAGTCACATGTAAATCTCATGCTTTTTACTCGACTACGCTACTTATAAGAGGGTTATAGTCCAGGTTATATCTTTGCATCCGTTGGGGAAAATATTCGTATTCAGTTTTTTTTCATAATCTTATGCAAAATAGTCTCCTGAAAACAAATCTGCACGTTGCCAGGTCTAAAAATGGGTCGAAAATTGTTTAAACGATTGTTTTTAAACAAATTCCAAAAATTGATTATTTTGCTCCGGAAATTTTTTTGGGCGATTTTGAACAAAAAATGCCTCTTGCAACTTTTCTCCAAAATTGATAGTTTTCGAGATATTAATTATTTAAGGTTCGAAAAAACGCAAAAATTGAAGTTTTCAACCTTGGAAAACAAAAATTTTAATGTTGCCAAAGTCCTTAAATATTCTTCAACCATCCCTTAACAAAGTCCCAAAGCGTTTTATGTGATTGCAACCCGTTGTTTTTTAATTGATAATTACCGTATTCTTGGATGTAGATTTTTCAAAAAAAATTGTGAGTCTGTGTTTAAGCATTGCATTAAACACCCAATTGAACACAAAAATTACTAAAGCGCAATAACAACCTCAATTAGCTATTTAACCTACATTTTGCCGCAGCGAATTAAAAAAGCATCAGGATTAAATTGATTTTGAAATTAAGAACATTCACTTACATTTCATAATAATTTTTATTTAATCACAGCCACACAGAGCTATGCAATTTAAATCACTTTTCTACAGTAGCATGCTTTAGTTTTACACGTTTTTTTGCAGTTACATGGCAATACTACATTTTCTGTTTAAGCATTTTTTTTATCATCAATTTAGACAATATAATATTCTCTTCTACCTTATAATATCCCCATTGCGTAAGTCGATTGGGGTATAGGAAGAATATAAGGCATTCTTCCACATACATGTTTGAGCAAAAGTTCTTAAAGTGTGATGAAAAAGTGCATTGGAGATACAAGATATATTAGCCATATTAATGCCTATACAACAGGAATGATTAAATATCAGTCTTTGTGCATCATCTGCAGTCTCACCATTTTTTCCTAATAACTGTAAATGCAGATTTTCTAATATTCTAAATGGTTTATTATCAAATTCATAGGTACCTAAGGTAGATAATGCGTTTACGTATTTTTTATCTACATAGACTATATATATCCAATGCTTTTTTCTTTGTTCCTATTTTGCTTGTAGTGTCGCAGCCGGTAAAGCATGTAAAAGTGACAAAATGTTACATATCCCTACTGAAAGATACTCAGCTGCTGACATGAAGTTCTTGACTTTTGACTGTTAATTCTAAAAAATAATCCGTCACAACCATGGGACTTAAAAATGCCAGAAATGTATTCCTAAAATAAAAATATCAGTATCCACACTGTGGATAATTATCAGAGAACCTGGATAAAAATCGTAATAGCGCGGCAAAAAATTTGCGTGTCAGCTTCCAAGTGATTACTCATTGTATCACCTACAACCTTGCAACATTTTTCAACTTCAGGAAAACCACCAGAAATAAACAACTGTTGTTGATTGTTTAATGAAACGTAATTATAAGCTGTCTGGCATAAGAATTTAAGCAGCTTGAGTTTATTTTTGGAATTTGCTAAAAAAGTTTTAACATTTGATGGTATTTTAGTGTCGGCATTTTGAATTTTTATTTCTAATGCTTCTACATCTTTAGTTTTCAGTAAATGTTCGAAGTACTTTATACTAAGATCATCGTACCTATCAAAAATGACATGTAAACGTTTAATGTGCTTAATTATCAATTAAAAAACAAGGGTTGCGATCAGTGCCGGATTTCCCAATAGGCAATGTAGGCAGCTGCCTAGAGCAGCAAATTCTTTAGGGCGGCATACCGCCAAAAGATTTTATGACTTTTAAAGAATAATGACAAAAATTATTATTATTATCCATTTTATGATTTATTATGAAAAATACACAGATACACGTTTAAATACCCAATTAGGGTTTTGTCTGAAAAAGGGCGTCAGATTCAAATCTGCCTAGGGGCGGAAAATTTCAAAATCCGGCCCTGGTTGCGATAACATAATAGTCTAAAACGCCTTGGAACTTTGTTAAGGGATGTTTAAAGAATATTTAAGGACTTGGGCATCATTAAAATTTTTGTTTTTCATATTGTTTTTCAAGGTTGAAAACGGCCATTTTTGCATTTTATCGAACTTTCAATAATTATTATCTCGAAAACTATCAACTTTAGAGAAAACTTGCAAGAGATCTTTTTTGTCAAAAATCGCCCAAAAAACCTAAAATCCCGGAGCAAAATAAACAATGTTTGCAATTTGTTAAAAAAAAAAAATAGTTAAACAATTTTTGACCCACTTTTAGACCTGGCGACATGTAGATTTGTTTTCACCAGACCGTTTTGCATAAGATTTTACAAATAAACTGAATACGAATATTTTTCCCAACGGATGCGAAGATATTACCAGGACTATTATGTGTTCCACGTGTCTGAGTGTATATTTTAAATTAATTAAATAAATATTACACATGTTGTCTAAATGTTATTAGTGGCATTATCTTAATTTTTTTCCTTCTTCAATTCTTTGGGACTTCCTGCCACATGTATGTTTTCTTTTTAAGCGGTTCTCGGGGAATCTACAAAATATCACAATTAACTAGTATGTTACTGGTACATAACCTCTACGCCTGTGACTTTTACGTCAAAGAATGAGTTAAAGGTTGCTTTTTTTTTTAAATAAACAATACAAATACACAAAGTATAAAAACTTGAAATTAAATATTTCGCCGACGTTTCGAAAATCTATTCTGTTTCCTTTTTCAAGGCTATTTTTGAAAATCTTTTTTGCTGTGTATGATAAATACACAGCTATAAGAATGTTGGTTATATCAACAGTTCTATGTAAATAATAAATATCTATAGATATTGAATATAACAAACATTCTTAGAGCTGTGTATTTATCATACACAGCAAAAAAGATTTTTCAAAAAAAGCCTTGAAAAAGGAAACAGAATAGATTTTCGAAACGTCGGCGAAATATTTAATTTCAAGTTTTTATACTTATTTGTGTTGTTTATTTAAAAAAAAGCAACCTTTAACTGATGCTTTGACGTAAAAGTCACAGGCGTAGAGGTTATTTACCAGTAACATACTTTTTAATTGTGATATTTTGTAGATTCCCCGAGCACTGCTTAAAAAGGAAACATACATGTGGCAGGAAGTCCCAAAGAATTGAAGAAGGAACAAAATATTACACATATTACAACCCCCTTTTCTTGAAGACCTAAAGTGACTCACGCATTTCGAGCCAAGTGACACACCCAAGAATACTGGGAATAATTTCATTCGGGAATCAAACCCGGGGCCACAGAGTGAGAAAGAAGCTTCCTTGATTTTTCACCACGCAGTAGTTATTTGTATGTAATGTATGTATGTAGACCGGTGATTTTAAGCCAAAAATAAATTAAAGTGTTATTGCTCTTAGACGTCTTTTTTGCAAAAATAGTTAAAAATTTACGGGAAAAATACTCTTGATGAGATTCACCCGCCGCTAAATTTCTTATTGCAAAATTATCGCAAAATTCATAATTGTTTATAAGCCTTTTTCTTTATAACTGCCGTTCTAATCGTCCGATTTGAATTTTCCAAAGCTCATTTTACTCGGAAATACATGTACTTTTAAAGACAATTGGTTCCATTATGCTTGAATAATAAATATTATTTTTACGTAGCAAAAAGTGGCGTATTCAAAGTTGCATAACTATATCGATTCATCAGTTAGATTGCTGAAATTATTTTTACATACACTGCAATGGTTACCAAATAGACTCCCGGTGTCCGTTTTATCATAACTGCAAAATTTTGCAAAACATGACGTTTTGAAAAAAAAAAATTTGCTTATAACTTTGGACAAAGGCACTTTTTTATCATGACTTTTGCGGGAAATTATATGGTTTGGTTAGTACTACCTATTCTCATAAAAAAAAATCAGTAAATTAACATTATTTATTTATGAAAAATAAAATTTGCAAGTAACAAAAATTGCGATACTCTTTTAATTATGCAAATTTGAATGAGATTCAAACGGCTTAAATTCGTCGAAAAAAAAATACGTTTGGACCATTTTAAACCGAAATATCAATGATTTTAGTTTTGGCACTGTTGAGACTTTTGTAATTAACATTATAGAAAAATTCGAAATGGAGGCTATATGTTAGATTCTTTACTATCTTAAGTTACATTTTTTATATTTTTTTCGTACATATTACACTGGAGAATAAAATATCATGAACAACTACGACTGCTCCTACAACAGTTCGCATGTTCAGTAGTAGGGGTGATATTAGTAGCATTGTAAGGTGTATCTTCGCCTACCAGTGTTACCATCCGTTTTTTTTTTTTTTTCGATGCGATGCATTGGCATACATTTTTAATAAATAAATATATCTGACATATAGCCCCCATTTCGAATTTTCTGAAAATGTTAATTAAAATGGTCCAAAAAGGGTCCACAAACGGCGAAATCAACCTCTTTCCGAGGAATATAATGCCGTTTGAATCTCATTAAAATTTACATAATTAAAAAAAAAATTATTGCAATTTTTCTTACTTGTAAATTTTATTTGTCAAATAAATAATGCTAATGTTATTTTTTTTTCGATAAGGATAGGTAGTACTAACCAAACCATGAAAGGCGAAGTTTTGAAAACAGTGAGGTTAGAAATTAAAAGTAAATACAAAGTGGAAATATCAAGTAATAAACATTATTATTATTAAATCAAACGAACTTACCATAAGTGAAGTTCGATTACAATGGGCTTGTTCAGCATTTTTTTTTTATTTCACAAATCGAAAGTGCAAATATAAATTAATGGATCTGCAAAATATCAGAATCTTATTCGCACGTTTAGTATCTTAAAAACTATTACAAATTTCCATCTCGCAAAAATGGGGCGTGGCCAGGCGCTACGTCACTATACGCATAGACTCGGCGATCTCAATAGACTTGATGCTCCTTATTGGTTATAATTATAAGTGTTTTCGAAGTATTGTTTGTTTTGCTTACTACTTGACAGAAGGGGAGTACAATTTGGTGAAATGTCAAAAAATTACAATTTTCTCTCGCTCTTGCCAGAACGAATTTTCGATTTCGACCCTGCAATTTACGATTATAATTCATCGCCGACCTTCTCCTTTCCGTAGACACATAGAACGAACTTCCACTTGACGTATTTATTTAGTTACCAGCGTTTAAAAATTCTATGTTTTTCGACTTTTCAGGTTAAATTTGAAAGGTCCCAGAAAGCCATTTTTCTTACGTCACTTGCGTATAGTGACGTCACAAATGAGCGCTCGGTTTTTGCAACAATTACTAAATTCAACTCCTCATATCTCGAGAACGGAAAAAGTGAATAATACGAACTTTTAAGTGTATAATGAGAATATCGAGTACTATATGAAAAAGTATAAAAACCATATAAAAAGAATATCATGGAACAAGCCCATTGTATGAATCGTCTCGTCGGAATAGATCACATGGTAGTAATCCCTTTCTACGCCAGTCACTGCGGGATTACTACCATGTGGTCATGACGAGAAATACAATATGTTATTTTAGTCAGTAAAAGTGCGTTTTAGTTAGTATTGTGAAGCTTTCAGTAAATTATTAAATAAAGAGTGTTAGCGTGTATTTCTTCTTATAATTTTTTTGAACCCGCGGATTTTGGAGGGTGGTTTCCTAGGGGTGGAAACACATGATAGTATTAAACACGATTTACTCTTCATTAAGTTCAGCGATCTTGGTTAAGAATTTCAACGAAAACTATTTTTGTAATAGATACCCGATGGGACAACCTGTTATTCACGTATCCAAAGGCGCAACGAAAAATTCATGTAATATTTATTTCCTTGGCTTGAGTACATTTTAATAAAAGCTTGTTATTAAAAAATCTTTCCTATATTTTATTGTATATTCCTTGAAATAATCTACGTTCATAATTTGTAGTATTCCAAACTTTCTGTCAGAGTAATTTTAATATATTTATATATTTTTTGTTAAGATGACACCTGTGACTGATGATAACATATTTAAATACTAGTTTGAAGGTCGCATTTTTTTGTAATTTCTTGGCAAAATGTTTTGAACGAGTCACTAATATTTTTGCGTTTTACATTTTGATATAAAACTGTTTAACATAGTAAAATTGATACCAAAACTGTTATAATGAAATAATTGTGATGTTAATGAAAATGCATAGCCATATTTAAGAATATTTACTAACAGATTTGTTCATGAAAATGAAAATAGCTAAACAAATGCACTGAAAACCAAATAGTCATTTAGTACATTTCTTTATTTACTCCTTTTTATACGGGTTTCGCCCCAAGAATAATTCACCAAGTAAACTTGGACACGCAAGTAGCATTTTACATATAGACTAGAATTTAAAAAAGTTTGCAATGTCACTTTATCCTAAAATTATTAAATAATGTACAGGGTTACTACTTTTTTATTTTGACCCCCCTTTATTTCTGTTATTATTAGAGATAAAAAAAGTTTGGTATAAAAATTGTAGGCTTGTATATATTTTTTAAAGCCCATAAAAGAGAACAATTGCTTGCACAGATCACGTGATATAACAATGAATGTTGTTTTTTAAATGGAAAACCCTGTATATTTTTATATATTATTTTAGATCTTTTTTCCTGATTTCAAATATTTCAGGGTTGATAGGTCTAGCTGTAATATTTCTTGACATTAAATATGCTCCAAACATGCATATACAGGGTGTCCCAGAATTGAGTTCCCGGGCGGGAACCTGTGCTTCCTATAAACATATAGTAAACATGGTCAGATCCCCAGGCCAGAAAGATTTTTTTTTTTGTGTCACTGTGTAATTTATATTCAATATATATGTCGGAGACGTCCCCTTTACGTTCCCCGTGCGGACGCCTTCTGATGCTTTGGTAGACGCCTTTCGACAGTCTTGTGGACGCCTACTAACTCATAATTCAGTGGAGTCAAAAGAACGTTGTCAACAAGTACCGATTAAGGAATGTAAAGAGTAAACATTTCGAAGATGTGGTCGTGTAAACCATGAGGACGTCTGGAGCCGCTGGGAACCAGCCCTCTTCCCAGCGAGCGGAACAACATGCCTGATGATCCCGCAGATAAGTACCTAGTCTTAAGATAAACTCGGTAGAGAATAGTTGAAATCGCGGGACTGGCAGTAGTGGACTGCTAGCTCCAGTATTTTGGTGGTATTGTTTGTATTTTCAATCCTAAGACACTTACCTGTTTAGATAAATCATACCTCATGTTATTTTGTTATTTATGCGACTATTATTTAAGTGATTTTATTGTGTTTACCAATGTGTGGCCTAAATCTAATAGATCCGCCCTAAAACGCCCTTTGCCCCTCGCTGCTTCCGACATCAGAAGTGGGATCAGATCTATTATTTTATTATTGTGTGCTATTAGTGTAATCAACAAATAATAAACAGTGGCAGAAAATGGCTTTGCAAAGTTATGCGAATTTAGTTATTCTGACAAGAAATCAACTGGAACCTTTAGTCTCCACATCTGGTAAAATGGGTAAAATAAAACTGTCAACGTTTAGTCGGTGACGAGAGTCATTGACGTAGAATCTGGGGGTCAATTTGTCGACTCTTGTGTAGAGAGTTGCAATCTCAGTAATGTGAAAATCGCTTATCTTCGGTAAACCAACCAAGAAAAGTCGAAAAGTGCCTCGTGCTAAAATTTTAGTTGTACTTGGGTAAGCCAATGAACAATAATTGAACAATTTATTAGTTGAAGCCGTTCTTAGACAAACAGATCTCGCACTTGAGTATTTGACAATAGAGAACCTGTTGCATAGTATTTAAATCTAATTCGAGAACAAGAAAGCAAAGCTGTTCTGTGTTGTGTTGTGTTAATTTGCTGCTTTCAGTAGATTTGCCTAAGTTCGACGAAGGTCAAACAAATATGTCTAAAAACTTTCGCACACTTTATGCAACGATGAGAACATTCAGGAAACGTCCAACGCTATCTCGTACTGGTCGCCATACTAGTTCGAAGCGTGCGACTTTGACATCTGCCAACTTAGTAAGGAGCTAAGTACCTTTTTCTGGACGATGTTTTATCTGCAACCAACATGAACACAATGACAACAACTTTAACCTGCTAGGACTACAGATGCGAATCGACCCCATCAGGACACGGAGACAAATTCATCAGTTGGAAAAACAGGACATTCCACCAAGCTGCCCCAAAAATCGTTGTCGACAGCCGAGTCAGGAAAAACAAGTTTACATCAGCGCGATTTCTGCTTTTCCCGAAGGAATGCTACATTTATAATTTGGTGAGATCTTTCCATATTTATTTGACACAGAGCCTGTTCTCTGTTCTTTGTTCTCAGGTCCGTGAAAGTATTTCAGGACATTTTAATGGCAAAAATATAATAACTCAATTTCCTTAAAGGACGTCGCGAGTGGCTTTTCCTTTTGCTTCACACAAATTTTAGCCACAGTTAAAGTTTAAAATTCATATGAAACTCTATTTCACATAGATACTTTCAGACGCTTTTATAGCATGGTACTTACTTTAGAAAAGAGTTAATAAAACAAAATATAGGCGTATGTTTTGGTTCATTAGGTTTATTTTGTTCTAGCATTAAATGGGAAAACGTTCTACTTCGATAGCAAACAGCAGTAAATTTTTAAATAATTAATTAATAATGACATAGTTAAATGAAAACAAAATCTGTCCAGTCTGTTAGTAAAATGCAGCAACAGTTTTATTAATTTTATCCCTTCTGGACGTGTGACTATGAGATGGTTGAAAATATCTTTAAAATACCCTAATTTATCGACTAAACACAAAGGCACAAAACATTCAAATTTTCTAACAGCACTTGAAAAGGTTGAAGTAAACACAGATGTAAGTTCCATATCTGTACTAGTTACAGGCCTGCATAAAGACTGGCCCTAAATTGAACAAGAACAGGAAAACGACCTTTTTAGAAACAAACGCAAATCCTAAGTCAAATAAATTTGACACGGGCCTAAATAAAAGAAAACATATGATGTCTGCAACAACTTATTACATTGTAAAATCGAGGGTTATCATAAAAGTTTGTATTTACCAGTTGTAGGTACCCTTGATATTTGTTAGTTATATTGACTGCCTAAAATGAGGCAGATAATCAGAAAATCTATTAATAATGAAATTTGTTATTAGTTGGTTAAATTTGTATTAACAAAATACGAGGGCTGCAAAGCAAGCTCGGATTCGCGCGATACTGATGTACCGAGGCCCTGCCGCATAAATTACATAGACAGGTCCGTGAAAATAAGTGATAGGTATAAGGAAATTAAATGATGATTATTTGTCATAGAATATTTTCAAAATATGTGGTATTGAAACTTAAATTAAACGATTTTTTGACTGTTTAAAATAGGTAATTCATTCAGACCGGCACGGTAGCTCAGCCAACTAAGCGTCTTAGTGGCAAGCGCGCTTAGTCAGGCTGCCTATCGTGTGCTGAGTTCGATTCCCAGCTTCGACGCTGGCAATATTGGTAGGAAAAGGATGCTATCCGCGTTTTATTCATAAATCACACAAGTTATTTGTGATCAGGAGTAAATTCATGAGTAGTGAATTTCTTAGATTTTTACTACACTATTGATTTATAGCCATGGCACATAATACAAGTTGTGCGAATAGTCAAGTAGAAAGTGATGTGCAAACACTTTAGAACATTTTGACATTAGTCAAATCAGGCAAAATTGTTTAGAAGTAAAATTAGCTTTGCATAGTACGATGTACTGATGCTATCCGCGTTTTATTCATAAATCACACAAGTTATTTGTGATCAGGAGTAGATTCATGAGTAGTGAATTTCTTAGATTTTTACTACTATTGATTTATAGCCATGGCACATAATACAAGTTGTGCGAATAGTCAAGTAGAAAGTGTTATGCAAACACTTTAGAACATTTTGACATTAGTCAAATCAGGCAAAATTGTTTAGAAGTAAAATTAGCTTTGCATAGTACGATGTACTGTAGCCAGATTTAGTCCAGTCGATTTGCTATTCGGGACTAAAATTCGTTCACTTGATTTACAGAAAAAGTACACGCCAAGCTATGAAAATGTGATAATGCTATATCATTAAATGATATTCGCTATCAAGCAAATGAGAATATCAAAGTTTGAGCATGGAAACACAGTACTCGTTTTAGCCATGGAAAAGCCACTATTCGACCGTTTAAGGAATGCGAATTTGTATTCAGTTAAAGTAAAGAAAAAAATGTTGACAGTATGTATAGAGGTCTATTTAAAATCGTTGTATGAGAAAACAGCTATGAAATGGAAAGTCTTTCGCAGAGGCAAAGGCCAGTTATATAAATTTGTTCATGACCAGGTACATGAAATGCCAGAAAGAGAATATAAAATTGTTTTTGATCCCGATGTTGCAGGCTTGTGTCTGCTAATAATTTGGCTAATTGTTTTATTTACTTAAATATGTGTATTTTTGTGTAATTTAATAGAATTGCAAATTCTATTTAGTTGAGTTGAATGCATGTCGAGTAGAATTACAACATGCTTGGTGTAATTTGAGCTTTGTAGCAGGCAGTAGATTTGTAGTTGGTAGAGTTTGAGGAGATACCATATGGTGTAGTAGTTAGTAATTGATTTTGAGAGGATGGACTGCGGGGATCCTCTCTTGTAGTGTGATATGGCCAGTGTTGGCTGAGGTTGAAAAGAATGGACTGCGGAGATCCTCTCTTGTGGTGTGATATGGCCAGTGTTGGCTGAGGTTGAGAAGGATGGACTGCGGGGATCCTCTCTTGCGATGTGATATAGCCAGTGTTGGCTGAGATTGAGATTGAGAGAATAGCACTGCGGTGCTCTGTGATGTAGCATTGTCTTGTACTATGAACCTGAGTATAGTCGTCATACTATACTTACCTGGTGTATAGTCAGGATGATCGAGCGACTTCGAGATTGGTAACTTGTTGTTTGCGTTTCAGATAAGAACTAAGTTGCAGTGCCCGAGGACGTGCACGAGGTCAGGATGGCCGTGTCGGAGACGTCCCCTTTACGTTCCCCGTGCGGACGCCTTCCGATGCTTTGGTAAACGCCTTTCGACAGTCTTGTGGACGCCTACTAACTCATAATTCAGTGGAGTCAAAAGAACGTTGTCAACAAGTACCGATTAAGGAATGTAAAGAGTAAACATTTCGAAGATGTGGTCGTGTAAACCATGAGGACGTCTGGAGCCGCTGGGAACCAGCCCTCTTCCCAGCGAGCGGAACAACATGCCTGATGATCCCGCAGATAAGTACCTAGTCTTAAGATAAACTCGGTAAAGAATAGTTGAAATCGCGGGACTGGCAGTAGTGGACTGCTAGCTCCAGTATTTTGGTGGTATTGTTTGTATTTTCAATCCTAAGACACTTACCTGTTTAGATAAATCATACCTCATGTTATTTTGTTATTTATGCGACTATTATTTAAGTGATTTTATTGTGTTTACCAATGTGTGGCCTAAATCTAATAGATCCGCCCTAAAACGCCCCTTGCCCCTCGCTGCTTCCGACATATATTATGGACTACTACCAAATATTCGCCGCGCCTGCGGTATCCCAAATTATTCTAGACCGTGAACTATAACTATGCATAATTTCAAACGATTAAAAATTATCCAGTTATTACTGGATTACTGATTTAATTTGGTGACCATTCTATTTATAAAACCAGACTCCCATGAATAAAAATAATACTAATAGGCAAACGTAAAAACATTTAATTAACTCATACTTTCTGCATATTTAAAATTTTTATGGATAACTGGAATCTCCCACGTCCATTAAAATATGCGGATTTGTTGGACTTTGTTCTCTTTATACACAGTAGACCAATTATATCTGGATTATTTTTTTACGGCATAATATGAAGACATATAAAATGTTATAAACAGAATATGATTTAATTCTCAAGACTATAACCTAAAAATACAAACTAAGCTGGGCCCTTCATTTCCGTTGTAAACTTTCGTCTAACGAAATTCAGGAATGGTTTAGTTTAAGAGCGAGGAAACGTTCTAAAATAATTAAGTGCAACATATCATTGAATTCGTATTACAAAATGCTTTCCAAAAATGGTGTAAAAAAATCCAGGTCCGTATTTAGAATTTTGAAGTTGATGACGGTTCTAAGGCGATACAACGTCGACAAATGAAACGGATACTACAGGCGTGTAGAGCATTACTAAGTGTTGTTCTCAGAAAGCATTCTTCGATTTTTAATAAATTCAATAATAACCGAAGTAGGTCGAAAAATTAAAATTCCATAATTTGGATTTTTTTTCAATGCCTATCTCAAAAAGCAATGGGAAATTTGTGGATATATCTATGCCATAAAATTAAGTACTACTATACTGCGCAACTTTGCCCTTATTTAACCGACTCTTTATCTTTCATAGTTACCGAGGTCCCTATGGTGAGTAGCCAATTTGAATCAGTCTGTATAGTATACCCAGGAAATATATTTGACCTATAAAAAAACTATAATGCACTACCAGGACAGGTTATCTGCCTGTCTTGGTGGTGCATTATAGTGAGTAGTGGTGCCAAGGCATACTTGATACAGTTTCAGATTTTATGTCCATAACAATAATTGTCAAACTCACGAGGCATAAGAAAAACGTGGATGAATACTGTGTCGTGGTATACCGTTAGATTCGTACTGAAAAATTACATTTGTTATTTCATTTTCTTACATTGCTGTGGCATAAAATTTTCATACTACAGTAATGTGGTATGAAAATGAAATTACAATAGTTATTTCGATGCTAGCGATAGCGAGCAAAAAAAAATCATTCGAGAATGCAAAAGAATTTCGCAATCGAGAATCAAACATTTTTTCAAGAACTGTCCCACACTTTAAAAATTACTAAAAACGTGAAAAGAAAATTTTGACATTTACAATTCATTTATTTGACATGTATGTCATCTACAATTTGCTGCACATATTTCAATATCAAATGTTCTTTTCGCGTCAGTAAAGATTGCAACGCAACAAACAAGCTTTGGATAGATAGATAGATCTTTACTCAGTTGTAAACAATAAATTGTTATAACATGTCAAGTAGTGATTAAAAAATAGTAGCATTAATAACATACACTTAACTATCAATATTCATATATATATAAACATACACCAAATATATACACATACACGTGTAAGTACATATAATATATCGTTGTATACATACATATACATAAATGGCATTTAGTAGCTACAAGTGTAAGAATTAACAACACAATAAATTAAAATACTCTCATAGAGAGACATAATATACGCACATAATGAGAAACAACTATACATTGGTATTAGTTGTCCATGTCTTCAAAGTTAGTATCAAAATAGTCATTGAAGCTGTAAAATGCTTTTTTTGTTAAGAAATTTATTACGACTGACTTGAATTTTTCCAGCTGTAAGTTTTTAATACGATGGGGAAGCTTATTATGAAATAGTGGACCATAATAGTTGCAAGCATTCCAACTGTGCCGCAATCTTGTGTAATCTATTCTTATATTGTTCCTTTGCCTAATTTCATCCTGAATTTTGTATGTATTTCTGTTGCTTTGTGGACTAAGCATTCCAGTATGTATATGCAAGGTAAAGTAAGTATTGCGTGTTCAGTAAATTTTTGTCTCACATCCTCTCTATAATCTAGTCCAGACAGTGCCCTGATTGCTTGCCTTTGAATTCTAAAGATTCTCTGACTGTGGGGTGAATGTCCCCAGGATAACATACAGTATTTTAACACTGAGTGGAAAACAGAAAAATAGCATGTTTTCATTGCATTAAGAGGTAATAAAGAAGTATAGTTTCCTTAGATTTTTATTTAATTTCTTACTTATGAAATTCACATGTTCATCCCACTTTAAACCAATGTTTAAATAGACTCCTAGTAATTTTACATGCTCTAAATTTTGATACCCATGTAGATTTCTATTAGTAAATAACATTATGTTGGTCTTTGGATCATTTAGTAGCAGTTGGTTTGCAGAAACCACTGAATTGCAAGACGTCTATTATCGGTCATATCAGTAAGGAGTAAATTTAAATTTTTGCTTGCATTTGTGGCAGATGTATCATCTGCAAAAAGCATGAAATCAGTACTGGTAATTGCAATAGGAAGATCATTTATGTAAATAAGAAACAGTATGGGTCCCCAGAACTGAACCTTGCGGAACACCATGTTTTACAGTTTGTCTGTCAGAGCATGTTTGATTATAGTAACAGCTTTGCTGTCTGCCTTTCAGATAGGTATCTATCAGTTCAATGCTTTCGTTTTCAAAACCGTATTTGGTAAGTTTACTTAGGAGTATCTTATGCGATATACAATCAAAGGCTTTACTCAAATCGCAAAACATAGTCCCGACATATTCTTTGTTTTCAAAGCCTTTGACGATCTTTTCTACCAGAGCCATAACGGCCTTTTCTGTAGACTTATGTTTACGAAATCCAAACTGTGTATTGCTTAGTAAATTGTTATCTTCAAAATAATCAGTAATTTGGTTTTTTAGAAGTATTTCTAATAACTATCTCAATTCCTACTCCATGTAATTGAGAATTTTTTTTGCGTGAATTAATTAAAAAGTGTTGGAATAAATAAATTTTTTTAATAAACTTACTTACCATCCATATTCTTATCGAGATGGGAAAAGTGAAGCCTCAAGTTTTTCTCATGTTCTCTAACGTAATAAATGAAATCCGCCAAGGACAATTCGCCACTCTTACTTTGAGTACTTTTAAGAAATTTCTGAAACAAAAAAATTAGCAATAAAAAACAAGAATTCAAAAATTAACATATAGTACAGGCAAATTAGCCATAGAGGGTAACAAAAATTAATAAAAGGATCATCTCTGGGATTCTTTGCACTTCCAAATTCAAGAAAATTTGGAAAAGCTCTTTGATTTTCGTTTTTTTTGCTCTAGCGGTCAAAATAATGAAAATAGAGAAAAGAGTTCCCAACAAAAGTTGCAGCTCGTCTCTTTTTCTACAAAAAAGGTCTTTACACATTTTTGCCCTACTCAAGCCGTTTAGAAGATAAATCTAGTTTTTCACTTATAGTTTTAAGCCACTTCGAAATGCGCGAAAAATTAGAATTCTCCAGGAGTTTCGTATCACCGAGCTCATCGATCGATAATTCTTACTATTCAGAGCCCCTAAAAAAATTAAAATAACATAAAATGTAGAGAAAAGTCTCAGCTTTAATGTGGAACTAATCACAAAATTCATAAAAAAATTTATCATAGAGAAAAAGTGTCAGAGGTTGGCTTAGTAAACTTTGTACAGTTGATCCACAGATTTATTCATATCTTTGTCGGGAGTCGTTAGAATAATAATTCAATTTGCTTATATCTTCTTATATTAATCCAATTAATATTTTATTGCAATTACTTTTGTTGGAAAAATATGCCTTGCGATCAAAATAGAGGGTATATTTCTCATCGATCAATCACCTCCAAATTTTGGAGTTCAATTCTCTATATCTTAATTAATAATAATAGTACAGTCCTAATTTTCGGATTATAAGTACAATAAAACATATTCTTTCGAATGACTTAAGTTTTTCTAAATGCGTGCAGTACTTTTTGAATTTGTCTACATTATTCATACACGTTCAGGAAATGCACAATTATACAGTAAAACATATACAACTTATTTGTTTTAACATTCTTCAATTAAATTTTCACAAAGTATAGATTAAAGTGCATGGAATCACTGTGAAAAAGCACCCATTGTAGTGAAAAAGCACCCATTGTTAGGGGAGAAATAGGCAGGATGCATAAAATTCAAAGATATAAGTAAATCAACTGATAAAGTTTACTAAGCCATCTTCTAACACTTTTTTCTCTATGATAAAATTATTTATGAATTTTGTTATTAGTTCCACATTAAAGCGGAGACTTTTCTCTAAATTTTATGTTGTTTTCATTTTTTTAGCGGCTCTCAATAGTAAGAATTATCGATCTATGTGTGTGGTCGTACGAAACTCCCAGAGAATTCTCATTTTCCGCGCATTTCGGAGCGGCTCAAAACTATAAGTGGAAAACTGGATTTATCTCCTAAACGACTTAAGTAAGGCAAAAAATGTGTAAAGAGACGAGCTATACAAATTTTGATAAAAATTTTTCCTGTATTTTCATTATTTTAGCCGCTAGAGCAAAAAAACCGAAAATCAAAAAGTTTCTCCAAATTTTTTTGAATCTTCCCGGAACTTGGAAGTGCAAAGAATGCATCATTCAATTCTACAGGTTATTACCTACTTGGATCCCGGAGATGATCCATTTAATAATTTTTGGGAGGTTTTTACAAAATTTTGCCTTCATTGCCTATACTAATATTATAGATGATCAAAAAGAAACAACAAAAGAAAACAATGCGACGTCGACACCTCAATAGAAATGTCATTTGACATCACTCTTAACTGTCAAATTATAATGCACAATGACATTCACCACAGAGTTGGGAAAAATATAATCGATTCTGGATTACTAATTGCAAGTAATCAGGAATTGCCCATCTACAGATGATGATTATTTGAAAATGAATTTGATGAATTTGTAATCATAAAATACAATTAAATGCAAATTCCCTACAGTGTAAAGGCGCGTTTACACCAAAGTTGACAACTAAAAGTTGACAAAAGATTGTTTGTGGAAAACCAAAAGTTGTCAACTAAAAGTTGCTCTTCTCAAATTAGTGCAACAAGTGGAAGATTTTTTGTAGAAAACTAAAAGTTGCTCTTCTCAAATTTAGAGCAACAAGTGGAAAACTTGTTGCCAAAGAATTGTCGCGAAAGGTTAGGCAGTAGTTTGACACTACTGCCTAACCTTTCGCGAATGTCGGACGAAGAAGACGCAATTATTGCCGCGGCTGCCTGTGTCGTCATAGCCAGCCACTGTACAAGAGGTCCCCAAAGATATTGGGTAAGACCCTCGTTGAAGGCTAGGGATAGGTACAGGGGCAGTGACATGGTCCTGGTCCATTCGTTCTCACTACAGCCTTCCATCTTGACACAAACACAACGAAAACACACGCGAAATCACCGACAACACCTACAGCTGAAGTACATACGTGCACTGACGGGGGGATGCTAGCGCCCGACGTCCGGGGTGCGTGGAGGGGGAACAGTTCTCCTCTAGTTTCCTACAAGTTGCTTGCGCAAAGCGCGCAGCAACACATCTTCCACTTTTAGTTGTCAACTTTCTTTGATCTTTACCGACACTCCGCGGGAAACCAAAATTTAGTGGAAGATTTGTCTCTCCACAAGCGGAAGACAGAAAAAGTTGCTGTATTTTGTAGAAAAAGCAACAAATTGCCGCAACTTGTAGAAAACTTAGTGGAAGACTTTGGTGTAAACGCGTCTTAAGAGTTCTCTGAGGAAATAAATATATTACTAGCAAAAAATACTCGTAATTATTTCAAACTCTTGCTACTGAAACATATATCTTTCTAAACATATTTAAACATATTTCTTTCTTATAATGCAATGTTGTTCGTGGCATACAGCCAGCAAAGTATTTTCTTTAGAAAGATATATGTTTCTGTACTTATCTATGATAAGTCTTTAGTAGGAGTTCGCAATAATTACGAGTATTTTAACCTCCCCACAATAAAATTGTGGGAGTTTACTACAATTGGTCCAAAATCGAAAATTGAGATAACATCAAATATATACGTTTTGGGGTCCCAGGAAACAAAAAAGTGGTTTTTGAAAAATGTCTGTGTGTGTGTGTGTTAGCACGATAGCGGCGAAACTACTGGACGGATTTGGATGAAACTTTGCATGAGGGTTTCTTTAGTGCTCTAGAAGATCTGAAAAGGTTTTGGTTGAGATCGGATTACGTTTAGTGTCATTTTGGCACAACTTGTTTATTTTATTATTATTTACAATTTGTAATCTAACTATTGGAAAGCATTAAAATTACGATTTCATCGGTATATCACACTTGTACCTTTTTTTATATACCTACATTGTTTTATACAAATTATTGTATAGAGAACAAACAGAATTCAATGTCTATACTATCAACATATGTAAAACTATGTCGTAAGTTTTTAGTGGTCGAGTGGGCTAAAGCGTCGACTTAATCTACCAAAACTTCTCACTATCACACACTTTCACCACCATAATTTTGTTCTGTACCTATCCCTTTTATATCTCTAACTGTTTGTACCCTGTTTGTATTTTTGTTATTTTGTCAATTTTTGTTAAAAATTCCTTACTTATAGAAATTACAACCTCTTAAAAACTGAAATTTCCTTTCCACAACCACAACTTCCCAACGGCGACTGTTGGCAACTGTTGGAGCACAATTGCCTCGAACGGGTATTTTCATTGATTTTTTTCCCGTCTCAGCAATCCAAATTCTAAAATGTGAAACAGTGCGCGTCCAAACGTTTTAAGTGAAATATTTAATTTTAAGCTTACTGTGTAGGCCAAAACAATGTTACTGTTAATTTTAAGCCGCCACAGGCGGCAGGAGTTTTAACCTTTAGACAATATAAGTTTTATTGAGCCGAACCGGTCGCGATTCGCCCAACCGCACTAATACCACGGCGCTGCGCGACGTGTTTGTACGGTTGACTCCGGGTCTCGATCCGGGGAGGCAATTTACTGTATTAAAAGAACTAAACAAATTTGTTATGATGATGATGATGCGTCGACTTACAAATCAAAAGATCGACGGTTCGATCCAACACAGTGTGGTTCTTTTTTCTTTCTTTTTACATTATAAACTTTATTAATAATTGCAGAAAATGTTACATGATTAAATATCATTATATATTAGGTGTTTATAATTATTCAGAGTTTGGGGATTGGTCACTAGTTTTAAATGAAATATAAATAATTATATTGCTGTTTTGACGGTGAACACATACGACGTCGTAAATTAGATAAATATAGGTGGGTCATATTATAATAATATATTTGATTTAAAGGCATGTCATGACGGCTGATTTGAATCGACTATCAGAGCTCGTAGCATTTGCTACTGCTACGAATCAAATTACAGTTAAAAAGTAGCAGACTGCTGTTTAGCAGTCTATCACTAATTTCAACCCGGTGGGGAGGTTCCAGCCGCTTCCAGTAGCTGCTGATTTTTTTGCTAGTAATATATTTATTTCCTCAGATTCTATTTTGGAGTACCCTTACATTCTAGGGAATTTGCATTTGCATTTAATTATATTTTATGATTATACCTGTATTGGTAATTTTCCGAAATCTATTTTGGATTATCTTGTTCGTTAGAACCATAAATAATTATTGCATAAATAATGTTTGCCTGATAAATGACTATTCAGTTCATTTTAAACTTTGAGAAAAGTAGCACTGAAGAGTGTATCTTTAGTGCAGGATACTGAAACACGTGTATCTGAAAGTTTCTAAAGTTTTTTGGTACGTGTTTTTTGTCTTTAGTTGTTTTTTGGTTTTGTTGAACAAGATAATTTAAAATTAAAAACACTTAAATATTTATTGTGACAGTTACGCTGTACGTAATGTGCATATTTCTTTCTTATAATGCAATGTTGTTCGTGGCCTATAGCCAGCAAAGCATTTTGTTTAGAAAGATATATGTGTCTGTACTTATCTATGATAAGTCTTTAGTAGGAGTTTGAAATAATTACGAGTGTTTTTTGCTAATAATATATTTATTTCTTCAGATTCATTTGTAATCATTAGTCGTAGTCGTACACTAATCAGTAGTCGTAGGACTCGTAGGCTGATACGATTACAATTTAGATTACCTAAGTTGAAATAAAAAGAATGGAAATACTAAGTTGTAGAATGATTTATTATCATAAAACATTTATTGGATAAAATATGTTAATAGACAAAATTTGAATTATTGTGGAGAACATCCTGTACAACTAGGTTCGGCTTTGAATGACCTGAAAACTAGTACTGTGCGCTACTGACCAAAACGGATATAATGTTTTTATACGTATAGGAGGAGTATGGCTAGAACTCGTCTTTCGAGCAGCCTCATCTTATCTGGCGACTACAGTATATGTCCTTGAGTAACACTCACAGTGAATCGGTAGTCTTTATGAAAGTACATGTTTTGCAAATAGGCTTGTTCCATGATATTCTTCTTATATGGTTTTTATACGTTTTTATATAGTAGGTACTCGATATTCTTATTATGCACTTAAAATTTCATATTATTAACTTTTCCGCTCCCGAGATATAAGGGGTTAACATTATAGTACGGCAGCCCGTTACCAAGATTTTCGCCTGATCCCGCCCGCAATTTTTTTGGTTTTTTCGGTTGATTCATGAAGTTTTGAGAAGAAAAGTTCAGGGGTACTGACTCAGGCAAGGTTGCTAAGTGGTTGAAAAACACCTATATATATGTAAAGAGGAAGTGATCAAATTAGTTATCGCGCCCGGTCCGTTTTTGTGTTATTTTTACCAAGAATGATCATTTCAATAGGATAGAAATAGTTACTGACATTTTCCGAGCTGTGAGTGGTTTTGGTTAGTTAAAAATCTAAATTTTGTGACAGTTCGGAATTCAACTTTTCGCGCCCGCTCCGTTTTCCTGATCATAGATAATTTTGAATGTTTTGTTATCAGAAAAAAATAAGAACGGACGTTTTCATTGTTGCGCAAATGAAGGGTTGAATTTCAGGTGTGTGTTTTTTTTGAAGGCTGATCGAGTTATCCCGCCTGCTCCGTTTCCTGGTACAAATCATTTCTTGTGCCTTGAAAAGTGGGGAAAAAATATGAACGGACATTGTTATACGTGCATTGTTGTGTAAAGTCATTTTCAGTGACAGAAAAATTTTTATTTTTGAATTTTTTTATTTTGTTTGCGAAATTTTGTCCCGCTTATTTATTAAACTTCATCAATACAAAATAAAAATATTAATTCAATCGTCGTCTTCTGAACTGCTCTCATAAGTATCATCACTCTCTGAATCCGTAGACTCCTCGATATCATCGTCATTTTCATCGAAATCTAGAATCAAACAGAAACGAAACCTTTTCAGTAAGTCTGAGGCCACCAATTTTTTTAAAGAAGGGCATAAAGTACTCTCTTGAAAAAGATCATGTGATCATGTCACATCACAATCACATCGCAGATCACGTGAGAAAATTTGTCACGTCTCCAGGCGAGATAGAAGCATTATCCTCTTTTCCAGCACATGTCGCATTTTTTTCCAGATTCACAAACCCTTTCGGGATTTTATAACCCGTGAACCGCTTATAACACTGGCTGTGATAGCCTTTTAGCAAACATTCTTCATCCGAGAACTCCGGGTCGTCATCGCCGAGACCACGTGCCTTACGAGCAGATAAAACTTGTCGGCACTTTTCAATGGCTTTTTGTTTGAATGGGACTATTTTATCGATTGTATTATTTTCATTGCAGAAAATACACTCCTGGAGCGACATTGCTCCGATATTACGGGTAGCACGGAATAAATAATATTACACTAACCACATAAACATATAAATAAAACGCATGCACGAACATACGAAAACAACACGCGGGTGTGAGATGGTAGATGATAGCATAGACGCTGTGTTGCTATAGACAACCAAGCCACACAGTATCCCGCTGTATGCGCGCGCCGTGTACCGCGAGCACGGACCATACAGCATATATAGTGCTGACTCCGTAGCATTCCCTGGAGCATTGCAGCACGGAAAAGGTCCGTTCGACTCTACTTACCGTTTTTGGATGTCCTATCAATAATTTAAAATAAATTTTGAACCGGGCGCTGTAACTTTGTCAGACCATTTTTCTATACATGTTTTTTTTAAACAATGGAAATATTTCAATATCAAAAACTTCCGTTCTCTATGGATTCATGTTTTTTTGTACATTTTTAATAAGATTACATGAAGAACGGAGCAGGCGGAGTAACAAAATTACCGTTGACTTTTTTACCTACTGAAATTACTCTGACGGGTTACGGCAACGTTGTACGACTTTTTCGATCAGGAAAAACTTTCTTAGTTTTAAAAAAACTAGCGATTCATAGTTTACTCGATTCGGGCGCTATGACAGAAAAATTTGGTAACGGGCTGCCGTACTATTAGTAATAGTTGCAAAACCAATGCGCTAGTTCGTGACGTCACTATACGCAACTTTGAACTCGGAGTTCTACCGAGACACCGCGAACAGTAACAGCCGTTCAGTAGTAAGTAAATACGCGAAGTTGATGGTGGTTTTAGGTGTCGATGGAAAGAGGAAGATTGGCGTTTTATCGACACCGTGAACTTTACAGTGGAAATCGGAATTTCGACTCAACCTCTGCGAAAGAAAAATGGCTAGTTTCGTCAAAATGGAAAACCGCCCGTGCTTTAAAAATTAATAACTAAATAAATACTTTGAGTGAAAGGGCTCTCGGCGTCTCTATGGAAAGACGAAGATTGCAGAGAAGTAAGTTGTACGGGCCAAATCGAAAATTCGGCTCGACGGGAGCGAGAGAAGAGTGGTATTCTGGGATCTCTCAAATTTAACCTGAAAGATCGAAAAACGTGGAATTTTCAAACGCTCGTAACTAAATAAATATGTTAAAAGAAAAGCATCCACAGAGAGAAAATCGCGGCAGCTCTTGGCCCTTTCCTTCCACGGTAGGAAAACTCTTTTTTCCCCCGGAAAACTCGACTTGGCGTTGAGCTGCCTCGCTGAAAATAGGTCAAAAGGTACCTATTGTTATAAGAAAAACATCCACAGAGAGAAAATCGTGGCAGCCCGTGGCCCTTCCCCTCCACGGTCGGAAAACTCGACTTGGCATTGAGCTGCCGTGCTAAAAAGTGGGCCAAAGGGTACCTATTGTTAAAGGAAAAGCATCGACAGAGAGAAAATCGCGGCAGCTCGTGGCCCTTCCTTTCCACGGTACGAAAAGTGTTTCTTCTCGGAAAACTCGACTTGGCACTGAGCTGCTGCGCTGAAAATGGGCGAAAGGGTATCTATTCAAAGAAAAGCATCCATAGAGAGAAAATCGCGGCAGCTCTTGGCCCTTCCCTTCCACGGTCTGAAAACTCTTCCCCCGGAAAACTAAACTGGGCATTGAGCTGCCGCGCTAAAAGTGGGTCAAAGGGTACCTATTGTTAAAAGAAAAGCATCTACAGAAAGAAAACCGCGACATCTCTTGGCGCTGTCCTTCCACGGTCGGAAGACTGTTCTCCCCCCGGGAAAACTCGACTTAGCATATACCTGCCGCGCTGAAAATGGGTCAAAAGGTACCTGTTGTTAAAAGAAAAGCATCCATAGAGAAAATCGCGGCAGCTCTTGGCCCTTCCCTTCCACGGTCGGAAGTCTCTGACAAAGAGTCACCCAAAGTGCACCACGAGGAGGTTGTCAAGGCGGATCTTGCACATTATTTGGCCCCGAAAAGGGCCGATTGTTCATTGTAATTAAAAATGTTTAAATTTTTTTTTTGTTAAATGTAATATAAGTATTTTTATGTTTTGATTTTTGAAAAAGTGTAGGGATATATGAATACAGATTTGCGTCTTTTTAGTAATCAAAGCATTATTATCTTACAATAAATATATTTAATACAGACAATCACGCTCATGAGTTCAGTCGTACACTTGTGCGTTCAAAAACACACACACTTCAAAAATTAGAACATTATAACACTTACGTTACACACATTAAAAAAAAACTTAAACATTTTTATTTACAATGAACAATCGGCCCTTTTCAGGGCCAAATAATGTGCAAAATCCGACTTGACAACCTCCTCGTGGTGCACATTGGGTGACTCTAATGTCAGCGGTAATACCTATAATCTACTGGTTTATGTTAATATAGCTTTACTTTTTTTAATACATGTTTTAATGGCACATTTAAGGGGAGAGGGGGGGGGATGTCACACTTTTTAGGCTAGGTTAATCCCAGGTCGTATTTATGACTCACACATGGGCAATGCATGAATCGCAACTATCGTATCTACACTGTAAAAAATGGGAGTAAATTTACCCTTGTTGTGTGTAATAATTACACATATTTTTAAGGCAACTTTACCAGCAAAAAGAGTGTAAAATTCTGTTTACCCAATATTTAGGGTAAACCTCCTCGGTAAATCAATTTAGAGGCAGTGTTCCACAAAATCACTGTACATTTACTTTGTGTGTTAGGAAAATTCCCATATTTTTAGTGTACAGTAACCTCTATGTATAGAGTTTTACACAGTGGCTTTGTATATTTACCACTTACGGTGCATTATTTCCTTGTATTTATGTAATATTCCCTTGCATTAATGTAATATTCCAGTTTTTGGTGAACACTGTAAGAAATGGAGGTAAATTTACCGTTGTTGCGTGTAATAATTACAAATAACTTTAATGTAACTTTACCAGCAAAAAGAGTGAAACATTTTGTTTACCCAATATTTTGGGTAAAGCTGCCTGGTAAATCAATTTAGAGGTAATGTTTCACAGAATCATTGTACATTTACCTTGTGTGTTAGTAAAATTCCTACATTTCTGGAGTACAGTATCATCTACGTGTATGGAATTTTACAAAGTGGCATTTTATATTTACCATCTATGATGCATCATTTCCTTGCATTATCTTCCGCGAGGGGGCATTATCTACCTTACCTTTATTTTATGTACACAGTAAAACACCATCAATAGATTGTATTAGGTACACTTCAATACGCGATTAGTTAGTTTTTGGTGTGTTACCCGTATTTGGATCACGGTATAGTGCCAAATAGTCAAAATACACCCTAATTTTACAAATATCCCAGCACAATGTCATACCCTCAGTCATCAGTGTCAAACAAAGGTAAGTAATTAGCAGAGTATTAGTTTCACTTCACTTTATTGGCGACAATGAATTCACTGTGATATGTACCTATTAGAAAATCATAAATAACATCAGTGTTTGCATTAAAATTTTAATAAAAGCCTAAGTGAAAAAGTTTAAAGTTTGCATTTGAGAATGAAAATTATCTATCCGCTGTAGATCTTTTGAAAAGATTAAATACTACACAAGGATTAAAACAATTGACATACGTCACTCCGACTGGTAACTAATTGGCGGGAGTTCTAAATTTTTATTAAAAGTATTTCTTATTTCGTGTTATTTCTGGTTAGTTTTAATTCTCTATAGGTATACAGGTTTTTCCTTGGAACCCTCAAATAACATATTTTGCCATATTAATGTAAGGGATTTTCTACTTTTGTGTACACTGGACAAGTTCGATGTTTTATGGCAAATAAAAATGAATTGTACAAAAGTTTTTCCTGAACGACATACCACAGAGTGGTTGAGAATCGTGTTTATCCCAAATTTTGTCCCCCTCATCAGTTGGTAGCCGATTTTTAAAAGTATTTTTTTAACTTTGCTACAATGGGTCTACTTAACGCTCATTAAATTTTAAAACCGGGTCATTGTTTAATAATAATTTAATAAAATATCTCAACTTTAGTTACTTCACATACATTGTATAACATACTCATACAGTTGTATTAACAAATGTTCTAATATACTTATATATTTTTCCCTTAATGTGTTTAGTTATTATTTTGATATTAACATCTTTATTTCAGAAGAATATCTCACAGATGCGATCAAGTGATAGTACCTTAAGTGTAAATATCTTTAGAATTATAGCAATTAATGTAAAGTAATTTTTCAATGCATCTAATTGTTTATGCTTAGCATTATGTCAATGGTTATTTATGCAACAAGTACCTATATAAAGTGACCCTTTTTATAAAATCTCGTGCAAAATACAAACTTTATATACAAATCGTATACATTATTGAAATAGGCATCTCATAAAACGTCGAAATTGTTTTTTCTAAAACCAGCATTACAAGTCTATAATTTATGTGTGGTATTGAGTCTCAAAAGTTGTTTATTTTTGAAAAACGTGCAAAAAAATCTTTCTAAATATTTGTTTTTGTTTTCCTTGGCACGGTCGGTGTGCAAGAAAAATAACTTTTGACGCTCAGAACTAATGAAAAAGACGGTCGTTTTGATGTAAATAGGTAAGTATTAGATTTTTTTTTGTGAAGATTTAATATAATTTGAAATATTTTTGATGGGGTCCACAATGCGCCAATATTTTTAAATAGGAGGCAATTCTTTTGCCTTCAATTTTTGGGATCATTTGCAATTTTCACATAAGTATTTAAAATTCTGAGTAAAATTTTAATTACACAGGGTTTAATAAGTTAATCATTAGGAAAGCGACTTATTTCAAATAAGGAATGTTTAATTTTCACTATTTCAATTCCTTGAAACATATTCAATTTGTTAGAATAAAAACTTTATCCCTTTATTAAATTTACGTAAATGTGTGCCTGTACTTAATTAATTATAGGTAGGTATATTTATATATAATAAATAGACATGCTTACCTCTACGTAGCGACATTTAACATAGTTTTAACTGACATGTTTTCGGTTATTATTACATCTACATGTAATTCTGCTCTGTAATTTTTCCAGTAAATTTTACATTTTCGTTTGAATTTTACCGGTTTAATGCAAATTTCAACAGTGTTTTTACCGACATCATGTAAAATTAATCGGTATTTTTACAGGTCATTATTACCTCTAACATGTAAGTTTGCTCTATAATTTTACCCGAACTCCGTAATTTTCCTGGTAAATTTTACATTTCCGTTTGAATTTTACCGGTTTAATGTAAATTTCATGGGTATTTTTACCAAATATTGTGTAAGATTCCTCGGTACTATTACACGTCTGTGTGTAACTTTTCACTTGAAATTAACTCAGAAATTTAAATTTACCTTTGACATGTAACTTTACATATGAAAGTAATTTCACCCCAAAAATAGGAGGTAGAAAAGTTGCCTCCTATTTTTGGGGTAAATTTACACCAAAATTTTTTGCAGTGTATGTATATTATAGTTAATAAATGCAACAAACATTCATTCGTACATACATGTATTCCCACGCACACGCACACATGCAAATACAAACACACACATAGACTAACAAAAACACATACACATGCAAAGCATCCCAATAGTATAGCAACTCAGGAGAAGATACAAGAATTAAACACAGTACCTACATAAAAAAATTGAATTTTTGCCGTTCTTGCCCCTTAAAAACGGCCGTACTGCCTAAAGATGGGCATTTTAAGCTTTGACCCCATTGAGACTTTTGATCAGGGATACAAAATGAACCATTTCCCAAATTTTCAGTCAATTTCACCGGAAGAACCGATTTCCATATAAAACGTGCGGGGTCCTTTCACAATAAATTTATTTCAAGAAACCCTGTAAGCCCTGATAAACATTTGCCACAGACGCCATTTAGAGTATCTATTTTTGATATTGTGTGAAACAGCACAGAAAGTACGTTAAGTCTAAAGAATCTTATATTGATATTAGTTATGTTTACGGTTTTTGTGGGCTGCCGTTAGAGAATATCGTCCACGTTTCCCTAATCGAAGAATTTCCAATAAATCATCATTTTCTTCAGTTTATAACCTTGCAAAACGACATGAGAAATTTCCTTCAGATCCATTACGGAATGAACCATCAATCAAATAAACTTTATCTTAAATTAAACAAAAAGAGCCGTGTGAAAGGCTTGTTAGATAAGAAGTAAAAGAAATTGAAATTCTATAGAAATAATGCGACAAAATCCTTCTATTAGTGCGCGAAGAGTAAGTGTAGCTTTAGGAATTTCTCATGTAAGAGTTTGGAAACCTTTAAAACACGAAGATTTGTATCATTTTCATTTACAAATCGTTAAAAGACTTGAAGCAGGAGATGCAGTTCCTCGACGGGCGTTTTGTGGCTGGATGTTAAATCGCGAAGAACAATTTCTAGGGATTTATTTATTGATGAGCCTCAGTTTACTAGAGATAGATGGTATTAACAGTAGCAGAAATGTTCACTTATGGGCAGAGGAAAATGCTCATGGCATCTCACAAAAAAATACGCAATACAAATTTTCTATAAATGTTTGATGTGAGCTATTAGATAATTTAATTGGCTCCAATTTCTTTGATGGTACATTGAATGGCGAAATGTATATTTACATTACCACAATAATTACAAGACATAAATATTAGAGGACTTCTTTGCCAACACGAGAGAGTACGCCCTCACTACCTACAAGCAGTGGGGAATATTTTAATGACCTAATGACCTAATAGGTAGATCGGTCGTAATGGTCTAGTTTCTTGGCCTGCAAGGTCCTCTATAGGTTGCGCAACAATATAAAAGTTCAGCAAATCGGCGGAAAGTATACTGTTTACTTTAGTTTCTTGTACTTTCAAGAACATCCTCTTAACATTACAAGGACTGGATTTTTCCAACTGCAGATTATACTTATATTAGGTTTATTAGAAAACGAGTTAGAAGACTTATAAGGAATAGAAGACAACATTTTTTAATTTTATTAAATCAAGAATCAAAAATTGCCCACCTTGGAAGTCAATGGGTGCACTACATCAAACTTTATTATGAAAAAGCCAGTTTTAACCACATACCATATAGAAAGATCTAATCATAAACAAAACCTGACAATTAATTAAAACAGGACACGCATTTAGATTTTTGGTAATCTTTTGTTTACACATTATCAGAAAATAAATTCTAGGATTTTACTTACTCAAACAAACAAGTTTTTGAAGTTAGTCTTGAGTGGAAAACCAAGGATCAACAGGTTTATCACAAACAAAAATGCTATTTGTTGCTCTATGAAAACAACTTGTATACCTACAATCTATATGTATATTTCTCAAATTTGCAAGGACAATTTCCTGAAAAATTTAAATGTGTCGTCATGCAACGAAAAGAAACTGACAATTCTATATACAAATATCAACATGTAATGAGATTTTAAATCAATTGACAATCATGTGCAAATACAGTAAATACCCGAGAAAATTACCTCTGCAGATACACAATGTCCACCTTCGAAGCAAATGTTCATTTTGATGCTAGTAATTACACCTCACGATAAACAATAACTAGGAGGGTACCACGTACAATGCCATACCACCATAAACTACTAGATCGTACACCTACGCCGTATTTTACAAAATAATTAAATTCAAGGCGATTTGATCACTAAACTCGTCAAACGAATGGATATATCAGCAGAACTAGTTAATTTTAGAATTAATCCAGTGCTGGAGCTGGATTATACAAAATGAGGTTGAAGCGGCCGTCCAATGTAAGAGCCTAAACTAGAAGGGAATTATATTCCGTTACTTAAATTATTATATTAAATTAAAAATTCCGAATATGAAAACAAATCGGCGATTTTCTTTATATTTGGTTTGTAGTTATTTTAAAATAAAAACACGTTTTCCGCTTGCGAATATAAGGCATGTCAGTAAACATTTTTTTTTTAAAGCAGAGAAACTAATATTAGGATTCAATGTATTGAGCCCTCAAAATCCCTAAATTAGAGAATGTACAACATATGCTAATTTATATTAAGTTCACTCCATATTTATAAGGCACATAAAAAATTCAAAGCTGCCGACGGAACTATAATAACGGGAGACTGGCGCATGCTTTATTTCTCTACACTTGACTAAATAATAACTATAATGTATTTACATAATAGATAAGCAAACAAATAATAAATAATTCACTTTTAAATATAGATAAAACATTATTTCTCTTATGTGAAGTATGTTCAGGCATGATTAAGATAACAAACGCGCCTCTTTTATGTAAGATTTCTAACTCTTATGATATTGTTACGTAAATCACCCCTAACTAGAACGTCATACCCAGGCATACTTTGAATTTATCTGTCAATGTCGCGAGGGACGGACAGTGCGTCCACCAATGCGTAAGATATTCCTATCTTGACGCAAAGCAGAGTAAGATTTTTCAATTTATCGGAAACGTCAATAAGTTTCTGCCAAAAACACGATTTTTAAATTTCTAGTATTATTTTGTTCATTCCAATAGGCAAAAATTTGAAGAATGGCTCTGTAGTACTCTTATCTACGGAAAAGCTGAGGGGTCAAAGAACCGCTTTTATTTTTTTCTCAGTCTTGACATTGCTAGATATTAAATGAGAATTTTCAATTAAGAAAATATACAAATTTATTTTAGGATTTTAATTTACTGGCTTAACCAGAATTCAGCTTATCGAAAGAATGCAAAGATTTCATTAATATTTTTATACATAGCTCTTCTTTTAATTCTCATAGATAGTTATTTTTTCTCTGCTGTTTGCAAAATCCTATAAAGAATATGTTTCAATTGACATTTATCTCAAGATCTCGACTTATTCTCTCAAGATCTCGACTTTCATCTCAAGATCTTGAGTTTTTATCTCAAGACTATAGCTTTCTATCTCAAGGTTTTAAGTAGCGTTTGACAGTTATTATTTAAGTAATATACCGGGTGGCCACGAGTCAATGTACGCCTCCAATATTTTGGTTGTTATTGTATTTAAAAATTTGGTTTTTGGTACAAATAAATTAGACAATAATAGGCTACTTTTAGACTAACAGGAATGAAAATATCACTTCCGGTTGAACCGGAAGTGACATCAACATTTTTTCTTAAATGGAATGACTATATTTTTTTGATGGTTCTTCATTAAGCATAAATTTCTAACTGCAACAGTTTTTTCAGATGTAACAAATTCCAAAAAATAAGTGAGATGCGAACAATTTTTTAATTTTTTCGAAATGGCCGCGCCAAATGAATGCGATGTAAGAAAATTACTAAGTAGGCTATGGAAATTATTAGTAAGGTTGTAGACTTGTCTGTAAAGAAGAAAATAGGTGTTTGAATTACTGATAGGTACCAGTATTTTTAATAATAATAATAATAATAAAATACTTTATTGTGCAACACAAAGGACAAGATACATTTCTCAATGATTTTACAATCTTACCCTATCATTAAAACATAATTATATTAATATTGAAGTTATTTCCTTGTAGTAATTCAAATTTTAACTGTCTTTTTATATTATTTTTACTCCTACCTCTAATATTTACTGAGATATTGTTAATTATGTTGGAAGCTAAATATGAAAACGAGGACTTGAAAGCTGTAGTGTTACGCCGTGGGATAGTTGCGTAACCTAAATTTCTAAGTTCTCTATTGTGCACCATTTCCCTAAACTCAATTTTTGATAATAAATACAATGGAATTTTATTACTTAGTATCATACAAACTAATGTAGTATAATGACTGAAGCGTCTCTCTGTTAGTTTTAACATGTGTAATGACCTAATGTGAGGAGTGATGTGTTCTCTTCTGGAAATATCTTTAATATATCTAATACAGCAATTTTGAATTTTTTGCAGACGGTTTTTGTCTGTTAGAGTAAGACAGGGACCATATACACAGTCTCCGTAGTTTAAGATTGACAGTACAAGGGATTCCGTCAACATAATTTTATTTGACTCGTTAATATACTCACGGTATTGGTATAGTTGTTTCAACCTGAAAAATGACGACTGACACAATTTACTTACATGTTGTGTGAAAGATAGTGTTTCGTCAAATATGATGCCTAGGACTTTAGCAGACTCAACATTTTGAATTATTTCATTCCCGATACTGATTTCAAAATTTAAACTCTTTATGTTTTGTACTCTATTAGCTGTTCCAAGGTAGAGGATCCAGGATTTAACAATAGCCCTCTATTCCCACACCATTCTGCGATTGTGAGCAAGTCCCTATTGAATTGTAACACCTGTGCATCTACATTATATTTATTTAGCGGCAAATAGATTTCAATATCATTGGCATATGCATGAATTTTTGTATTGATATTTAAGTTTTTTATGTCAGACATATAGATATTAAATAATGTAGGTCCGAGAACGGAACCCTGTGGTACTCCGGCTGTGTTTGCTTTGGTTCTGATACATTGTTCTGATTAATTGCAATTATTATTTTTCTATTGTATAAATATGATTCAAACCACAAGATACAATTTTCTGATAGTCCTATATATTTTAGTATAGCAATGAGACATGGAATATCAACACAGTCAAATGCTTTTGACAAGTCAAGTAGTGCCAACAATGTTACATTATCATTATCTTGTTCTTTCAAGACGTCATCTACAAGTTCTAAGAGCATAGAAGATGTGCTATGCTGTTTACGAAATCCCGACTGGAAGGGTGCTAAAATATTGTTGTCATTTAAGAACTCTATTAATTGTCGGTGTACTACTGTTTCTGCTAGCTTAGATGCAACGCATAACATACTCACTATTCTATAATCCGAATAAGTAGATGGAGATTGTGTTTTTGGAATAGGCTTACCAATTGACATTTTCCAAATAGTGGGAATTATGCCCGATTCTAACGAATAGTTTATAATATGGGTTAATGGCTGTATGCAAAACTCTATCGCTATTTGTAACATTTTAGCTGATATATTATCAACTCCCATATTCTGGGGTTTCTGTTTATTTATCAACATTTTTATTTCATTACAATCTACTGGAGTTGAATATAACATTTCTATTCAGGTAATTTTCACCAAAATATTGAACTACCTCGGCGCTAGCTGGCATCACAGGTTCTGAATTAATTAACTGCTCACTGAAATTAGCAGCATTTTTTAACTCGTCTGGTATTTCTGACTGTTTTTGCATTTTAACAGGTGCCCATTTTTTAAAATGTGCCCAAAGTGCCTTTTGGTTGTTGGAGTATCTATTCATAAAATGCTGAAAGAATGCCTTCTTTTCAGCTTTTAAAGCATCATTATAATATTGTCTTAGGTCACAAAAATATTGTCTGTGATGAGGCGATCTGGTTTTTTTAAATTTCCCCCAAGCCCTTTGTTTCAATTTACGAATATGTTTTAAGGTATCAGTATACCAAGGTGTTGATGTTTTATTGTTATTAACAATTATGGTTTTATATGGTGCATGTTTATTAAATAGATATTCCAAGGCTGCATTAAAGAAGTGTACTTTTTCATCGATGTTTTCCATCATATAGATCGAGTCCCACTCAATTATCAAGGCGTCCTCATTAAAATTTTCCAGGTTGAAACGGCTATAGTCTCTTATTACTTTGTGATATGATTCTTTATTTGTTGATATATCTAAGGTGCAATGTATTATGTTATGATCTGAGATATTGCATGCGTCTACTCCTACATCTTTCACATCTAAATCCTTACTTACTATAATTACATCAATCAGAGTATGTTTAAATCCCCTAAGATAACTACTTCCTTAAAACCATTGTAATATAAGTGTTGAATCATGTTTTCCATTTCTACCAGACATTCCACCGTTTGATTTGGTGCCCTATAAATTACTCCTAGAGCTAATTTTACCTGTTTAGTTATACTTATTTTTACCCAGAGTTGCTCTAATTGACTATTGTTTAAATTATTAGGGGGATCAATTCTTAAGCTTTTGAAACTACTATTCACATATAAGGCAACACCCCCTCCTCGGCCCTCTCTGTCCCTGCGATACAAATTGTATCCAGGCACTGATATACATGAATTAGGTGTAAGGGCTGTAAGCCAAGTTTCACTTATTGCGAAAGCTTTACATTGTGCTTCATCTAGAAGCTCTTTAAAATTATTAAATTTATTTACAATAGACCTAATGTTTAAATGTGCCACTTTAAAATTTACATCCTTTTTATAGTTACTAGATTGACAGTCATTTTTACAAGTATACATATTATTATCCTTACTTATAAAAAATCATCAACTTAATTTTTTTTTAAATAGTTCCGATATTTGCTGAAGTCGAATCTTCTATACCCTACACCTTTTGGCCAGAAGCTGTCATTGTAGAGTTCATCTTTTGCATCATGCGGTGCACCTATCATGAACACTTTATTTTGATACTCCTGTGTTGTTAGTTCCTTCACTGAGAACTCCTCCTTAAATTCAGATTTAGATTTGGTTTTTAAATAACTTAAAATGTCATTAGAAGTCGTATGTCTTTTTACTCTGTTTATATATAACCACAATTTTCTATCAACTCCCGCAAATCCATTTTCACTGCTCTCTTCTGCTCCATTAGCCATGCCTATATGTTTCTTAATTCTATTTTTACTTCTTCCCACTACTTCTTGAAATTGGTCTTCCTCTTTTACCTCGCTAATAGAAATAATTTCACCATGTAATACTTGTGTTTTTTCATTGTGATCTACATTTCTCCTTTCAACCCTATCTATATTTGTTTGGTTTCCATAATTTAAATTTTTCTTGGAGTGGTTGCTACTATTTGGGTTCGAAACTTTACTATTTTGTCTTAAACTATGAGCTGTCTGTGTTTTGAGAGCAGAACTATAACCCATGTGTTTATCTGTAATTACTTTTTTTGTGTTGCTACTTATTGTATTTTTTCCCCAATCAGCTTTTTTAATTCTTCCATTTTTTCCTCTATAAGTTGTTTATTTTCCTTTAATATTACATTACTTTCCTGCAATAAACTGCATTTTGCTTGTGTCTCATATAGAATTTGTTTTAGCATTTGGTTTTCCATTTTCATTTTTCCATTGCATAGCTTTCATACTCATCTCCTTTTTCATTTTCCTTAGATGTGCTTAGGTTAGTTGACTGGCAACAAACAATTCTTGTTTCATCAATAACTTGTACAGGTTCTATAATCCTTTGCATACATGATTTGTGAAATATATTTCCACATGTGACACATACTAAACTTGCACTTAACTTGGTTTTACAACATTTATAACACTGTTTAGCTGCATCTTCTTCCTTGCCATCCACTCTGGTGGCCATGTTGAAAAAAAATTTAGTTTTTTTTTTTTCAAAAAAACGGAATTTCACTTTCATTTCCGTAGGGGTCCTATGGAATTTTTTTTAATGGAACTGTGCTATTTCTTTTATTAATCAGAAATAATGATTCATAAACTAATTTTGCACTATGCACTAAGTGTAAGTCCACTACGGAGCACCAATCCTCGCACCGATCCTCGCATCGACCCTTGCACCAAGCAATAGCACAGCACTGACGGTGCGCCACACAGTGCGCCGTAGTGTCCACCATCATTTGATAATACAGCTGGTATAAATTTTTGGTGCAATGCGTAGGTCGATGCGAGGGTCGGTGCTAGGGTCGGTGCTCCGTAGTGAACTTGCACTAACACCACAGCATCTTTTTCTTCTGCTGTGCTAACACGCTAACCATTATACTATTCGTCGATTGACGGCATTTTCTATATAACTGTTGCACATTCTATAGGATACTCTTCGCATTTAAATAAACGAGTGACGGCCTTGTTTAACTTCGAGATGAATGAAAGCCGCCAACGCATGGTCTATAATCTTATCGCAGTTGTGACAGATTTATTGCGGTTCAGTTGATAAACATTAGGGACTATTGCCTAATTAGCCAGTTCTACAATGTAACAATATTATATAACATAAATATATAAATACATTCAAATAATTAATAATATTTTTATTTATTAATCGATTTTGTTCCAAGACAATAAGTTCCTTCCTCTAGCTAGCATTAACTTACTGTCCAAATTTCACTACAATACGACAGGCGGACGGACGGGTAGACGGATGGGCGGACCGGCAGGCGGGTGGACAGACAGACAGACGGAAGGACGGACATACGGGCGGGTATACGAACGGGCATACGGACGGACATATGGACAGACAGATAAACCGACCGACGGACGGACGGACGGACGGACGGACGTACGGGCGGTCGGTAGGACGGACGGACGGATATGCAGACGGATATTCGTACGGATATACGGGCGGATATACGGACGGACATACGGACAGGCAAACGGCAGACGGACGGACAGACAGACGGACGGACATTTTGAAAGTTGTTCAGAATTCTATCACCAACAGAGTGAGATTTTTTTTCTACGAGCGATATTACCGGTGTTAGAAATGTGCCGATCGAATACAGTATAGGTTCTCCGTTTTGTATTTGCGAAGAGTATAATAATACAGTAGGGCCACTTCCCCTATGAGTGTAGTCCACGTGTCGATAGCCGTACTCCTGCTATCGACGCGTGGATTACACTCAGTAGGGGAAGTAACCCTACTGTATTATTAAACTGCGATTTAACTATGGGATACTTAACACTTATCTTCGCATCGATAAACCGACCCTAAGGCAAAAAAAGTTGACGTTTTAAAGACAAGTAAAATGCCGTAGGTGACGCCCTCTACCAAAACTATGAATAGATTTGAATTGCTCGCATCAAAAAAAAAAACCGATCAACCAAAGTTGTTATAGTATTTAAATTCTTTTAGAAGTCAATTAAAATAAAGTTTTGAAAAAAAAATCACTTCCATAACCTATATCGGTTAATATCAAGTTTTAAACTGAAGGTAAGTTTGGCTGAACCACATTATTTTTACGTACGAAGTCTGCTGTTGCTGTGTGCCATTACTTACTTATGGGACACCGAGTCTAGTAAAATTTGCAATGTAAAGTGAATATTAGAGATGACATCACCCTGTTACAAATAACTAACAGCAAATGAGGTTTTTTAAATCGGCCTTCAAATAATTAGTCCATAGGAAGTAAGTACACATATTTATTCTCTTGAACTTTGAGTACATAACAAAAGACAAATACAGCAAAACTGAAGAACTATGTTGAAATTTTGCCTATTACTAAAACAAGTGGAATTCACTGACCTCAATACATATTGAGGACAGTGGTGGAAATCCAAACACCCCTACATGTACATCTGATAATATCCCAGACAATACTTATCTAAAGTAAAATTAAAGTTTTAGTGAAATTGACATTCTAATTTTGGTCTAACCTAGTAAACACGCACATTACTTTCACATTTCTAGGTAATACAAATATTTTCTCACATACTGATTAAACTCCTTACAGGTCGTATTACAAAGATAATATTAGATGAGCTACCTGTCTACAATGTTTACCTATAATAAATTAATTATGAAACAAAACTGTTAAATCTTGGATTTTTGAGGGTACACTTAAGTGTTACCTCAATTTGTAAAGTGGCGAAAAATTGCTTATAATTGAACAAATCCACCTGCTTTCTCTAACAGCTTGCAGATTTAAGAAACCTACTAAATATAATCGAAAATTGAAATTCAAAGTAGTAGAACGCATGCAAATTGTTAATTTAAACTGTCACCTCAACCTCAATGTTCAATTAACATAAAACATACCTCTGCGTATCCATGATGTAATACCCCGTGTTCCCTAAGGGCTGCTGATAAATCGTGGATATCAATCCTTCCATTCCCATTTTTATCAAGAAGACAAAACAATTTTCCTAGACGTTCCTCATCTTCTTGAGGAAGTTCGTGCAGATAATGAGGCGGATTTTTTGGAAGAATATCTCCTTCCACGGGTTTATTTGGCATGGCAATTATCACAACACAAATAGCAGTCACTGAATAATCTCACCATTTAAACGTATTTTTCTGTTAAAATTGCAAACGAATAGATTTTCTACCTACCGCAATGCGACTTGGACACGAGAGCCAAAGATTTTGACAGCTGTTTGATAGACGGAAAATTATTAAACTTACAGTGCCCTCTATCGACCAGACGCAATGACGCAATTTAAAAGGTTTCTAAGACGTTATAATTTTTAAAATGGGAATTCAGGACCTACTTTCATAATGTAGATAGATGTATTATCAACTAATCATTTTTTAAAATTTTGGATTAATCGTTTTTTATTTTAATGATACATAATATTATACAAGATCAATTTCAAAATTTAGTATTCTGAATTCTACACAGCTTAAAATACCAATGACTGTTAACAATTATATACAATTAGATACGTACCTTACTACAAATTTGTTCATAGGTATTTTAAGCTGTGTAGAATTCAGAATACTAAATTTTGAAATTGATCTTGTATATTATGTATCATTAAAAAACTATTTATCCTCTGTCTGTAGGCAATTATATAGACGAGTCACAACAAGCTGCTTTTACTCTGAATAAAACAAGCT
Organism: Stenurella melanura; assembly: GCA_963583905.1. Lineage (NCBI taxonomy): Eukaryota > Metazoa > Arthropoda > Insecta > Coleoptera > Cerambycidae > Stenurella > Stenurella melanura. Next base: position 206,454,606 of record OY757309.1, read on the forward strand.
ATTATTTTTTCATCAAACGTCGATTATATAGCTATATATAATATATAAAAAAAATCAAGATAAAGAATCTTGAATTTCACCACAAAAAACGCATTGTGTTATTCTAATATCGCGCATGGCCGGCGTATTAAATAAAATATTGCACTGCCGCACTTTCTACCGCTCATCGCAGCATTAAAAATAGTATATTATATATACCTATAGGTTGATGAGAAGTGAACTATTATTTACCGAACACTTTTATCTTGAGGCGAGTAGCACCGAAAGATATAATGTGCGAGGTCTATAATGGCCTTCTCAACCGAAGTATATATATTTTTACTACTAACATTGATACATTACCATATTTGATTTGATTATATATTTTGATATTAGTATAATTTCCCATGTATTTTCAAATATTTCGAAATATCAAGTAGTCTGTGAGTTTAGTTGTCAAACTGACAAAATGAAACTAATGGAATAATATGATTTTTAAATGTCATTTTCCAGAAGATTGACCCAATCTAAAAGTTTTACGTAATACGTGTGAATAAAATTGTAAAACGGGTGAAAATTTTAGTAACAGATTTAGCAAGTTAACAAGTTTCTATTCATTTCATTAAAAATATAGAAAAATTTTTCTTATTCACCTAGGTCGTTTTTTATTATAATTTTTTACCTAGGGAGAGAAATACTACTTCTCATTAGAGGAATGGAGTAAGTGTAATGGTGATTTCTCAGGTTAGCAGTAAAAAAAGTACTTATTTTATCTATTCTTATTAGATTATATACCTATATTAACTAATCAACTGCTTTTGAACAAGTAATATAGTATCCATGCATAAATAACAAATAACGTAATTTAAAATAACTCACACGTGATTTAATATAAATCACTGCATACAGCCAATCACCTTTATAACTTCATTCCGAGCCTGCACAATCGATGTAAGGCGCAAAATAATAACATATTATTCAACGAGCATATAATATATAATGATGGCTATTATTCACTTTCAGCAGCAACCATCTTCAATTTTAGAAACAATTCGAAATTTTTGAATATCTGTTAGATATCGAACCATTTTTAATAATGACGCCACTGATTAACGTCAAAGTGACATTTGTAAGATTATTAACATCAATCAAAGAATGAATGATTTATATAGCTAAAAGAAAGTGTACCAGTTTTTTTTAAATCAAGTGTACCTGTTATCTGTAAAAGGGCCCCGCTTTCAAGCTAGCAAATGTGCATATGTTCTTAACCACATATCACACTATTTATTCCCAAAATACTAGTTTTGCTAAAATGACGTAGGTCTGGCAGCTCCGGGATCTTTGTCTTTATAGCTATTAGCATTTGGCTTTTAATCGCCAAGTAGTTGGAATCTTATAATTAAACCTTCACAATGGCTCAGTGAATGGACTGAAATTCCGACGAGATACTTGGTCACCCATCCAAATGCTGGACCCAATCAGCGTTGCTTAACTTCGCATTTGTTAACAACAGTTTGAGGGCGTCTTGGCAGCATCTGAATCTAGAAAGAATAGGGTTCCAATTGTTTTAAAAATAGTTAAGAAATATTAAAAAATAATCCCGCAAATGTGGTGGAAACATAAAATTAATCAATTTTCAGTATAACACAAAAATTTTCGGAAACAAATTTTTACGCTTTTTTGTAAACACGGACATAATAATAGTATACTAGTGCCCTCTATATTAGATGCGCAAAGCCATTCCAGATAATATATGTACATATCTTTTCATAATTATTTTTTGCTTGGTAAGGAATATGCATTCTGTTTGTAAATTATATTATATTTATGTTGACTTTGTTTTAATATTTATCTTCATTTTAGTATTTTGTGAGTTTTTAATATTTTAAAACCAGATCGAAACGCTGAATGTGATGTTTTGAAATTTTTATCCTAATACCAAAAGTAAATGCGTTGAGCTATTATTGAACCCTCTAAAATGCTCCATTCAAAGAGATATAAATCTTTAAGAAAAATTAACTGTTGCAGAAATTTACATGTAACTAAGTAAATCTTTTATTTCAACAGATTTGAATACAAAATATTTTTATCTGTGAAATACGTCATATTTCACCAAATATGGTGACACACATCGAAGTTATATTATACAATAAACACAATTATACAAGCATATCAAAACAAAGACGGAAAAAATATAAAAAATACAGAAACAACATGAATTAAAAACAGGCCTAATCTTATTGTACCAAAAAAATTAAATATTGTCCTCATCATAATTAAAATATTCATCTAAGAAATAAGGTTCTAGTTTACATAAAAAATCAGGAACTAACTTTAAAAATGTTTTATCACATTGATTATTTTTTATGTTGTATGGCAGGTGGTTATATAACTTTAAGCAGCGGTAGTATGTTCCTCTCTCAAATAATGTTTTCTTATGCGATGGATAAGTAAAGTCACCTCGAAACCTAGTATGGTACTCATGAGTTCTCAAGCAAGAGTCAAATGTTCTACGATTGTTTGTTAAAAAATGGATACACTCATAAATGTAAATAGCTGTAACGGTTAGAAATCGATTGAATTTAAATTTGCCTGTACAGGATTCTCTAAAATTCATATTAAGTATAAGTCTAATAACCTGCTTCTGACATATAAAGATTCTATTGAGTTCCGAAGAGCTTCCCCACATAATGATTCCAAATTTTATTAAAGAGTAAAAATTTGCATAGTATAATGTCTTTGTCACCTCAAAATCTACTTGATTTTTTAAAACTCTATGGAAAAACTATGCCTTCGTGAAAGACCGGAAAATGCCCTTCGGCAAGGTCTTTCTTTTAAAACACGATAAGAATAATTTCACTAAAAGTCCACTCGAAAATGAAATATTTTTCAGGTTGCCAACAACGGAAAATTGCCTTTGGCACTGTCGTTCGAAAATAATTTTCGAAAGTACCATGAGCTGCAAAATTTTCAAATCGAACACAGAAAACCACTCTGTACTTCGAGCATCACAGTCAGGGTGAAGTGAATGGCCATTTCAAAAGCAAATTTTAAGCAAAAATCAATGGGGTGGTTTTTCCAATAAAAACCGTTGAACACATTTTCCAGTTTTGAAAGTGGAGGAGAATAATAATAAATACTTTATTGTTCAAAATGTCAAATACATTTGCACAAAAGGATTAGATATTAGATATGGACACGATTATATTAAACCTAACCATAAACAAAAAGGTAATAGGACAAAATTAATAAGTTTAAATTATTACAAAACATACATGAAATAATATTAAAACAAAGTGCAGCACATGTAGTGGGTCTCTAATCATCCAATACTCCAATACTCCGAGACCAATCCACTATATAGTATCCATAAAAAATAATTTCAAAATTCCAAACAGGAATCGATTCAGACGGACCCAAAATATTTCAAAACATGCCTATTCGCGAAAATCAAACAAATGAACCCAAGAGGGATTTACCTTCGATACAAAGGAATTCACCTATAAGGAAAAGTTTGTATAGTAACAGCGCCAACAGCGGAAAGTCGTAATATCTAAAACGCTCTCACGTATTGGTGAATTTGTGTGTATCGACGGTAAATCCCTCTTGGGTTCATTTGTTTGATTTTCGCGAATACGAGCATCGCCATAGGAGTTGCTTGAATGCGACTCGACACCAAACCGGTATTTTTGGGGGTTCAGTGCCGTTAGTACGTTTTTTTCAAGCTAGAAAACCATTGAACTCATATATCAAGGCATCCTGATGAATGATCCATTCGTCATTTCAGATTACAAGCATAAAAGCGAATATATAGAAGTTTTAGCGAGTTATAAAAAGTAAATAATTTTTCAAAAAGTTCGACATACATTTTAATAGCATATCAGGCTGAGAATCTGAATTTATTTGTACAGTCGATTGTTACAATACTCTTGCCGCTGTATGAGTTATGATTCCTCGGGGCGTAACATCTTGCCAAGTTTGTGCTCTCTGATAGTTGCTTTGTATACAGTTAGCTTAGACTTGAATATTTATATTTTTTGTATTTGTTGGAAGTTTACTCTCAATAAATGAAAATATATTTTTAATTCGACTCTTTATTGATCCACTAAATCTAAGATTGACGACCTGTGTGCGATTACTGCGATTCTGTGACGTAAATGGGATAACTGCTTTATTCACGGGTCGACTCCGATCCTGTCAAGTTTGTGCAGCTGTACGAATACTCACAGAATCCATCAATGGTCTTAATAGTCTAAGAAGTGTCTCTCAAGTGCTAATTTATAAAATCTGATCAGAAGTGCATTGCTAGACAACAAGATACGACGGAAAGCAGACTGTATATAACAATCATAGTAAGTATAATCTTCATTTTCGTCTTGGGGAGTCTTAAGAGTTACTAGAATCCCCCCCGAGAGTGGATATTAGGGTGTCCCTTATTTTATACTTGATGAAAAAAAATTTCCGATTTTTTTCGGTCTCACCCATCAAAAAGTCTACGTTATTTCATATAAGAATCTCACACACACAAAATTTCAGACTTCCAGACATATTCTTTCTGGTGCTGACAGAAGCTAGATGTTTTTTTACAAATTAGCTCCCATCGGCATGGGAAAGAATATGCCTGGAAGTCTGAAATTTTATGTGTATGATTCTTATATGAAATGTAAACTTTTTGGGGGACGAAAAGAAATCGAAAATTTTTTTCATCAAAAGTAAAATAAGGGGCACCCTAGTGGATATAGCCAAATATCGTTGTGAAGGCACGACTGGCGCCTATTCATTATAAAGCACTTGCAGAATAGGAATTTTTCTCAGTATCGCTTATTTCAATAGTGAGGTATATATTTTAGTATGTTCTTATGAAATTATTGCGAATATAATAGAATAAAATAGTCATATAGTTATATAATACTGTGTCGTAAAAAATTATGTTGGCTGGAGATGGTCATGGAACTGCTGTCTTAGCTGGTCATCCTTTTGTAATGATTATGCCAATGATTTTTCATGGTCAAAATATGACAGGCTGTTCTGTTGAAGTTTCCTTTCTTTCCTAATCTTAAAATCACTTTTTGAATCATTTTAATTATAATTTTTATCACTACAAAGCACAGAACTTTCATAATTGAAGTCTGTTCTCGAACTAGTTAATGGAATTTGGGAATACAGTTAACGTTTATGTCTGAACGATTTTTAGGAGCACTTCCCAGACTTAGGGTTTTTGTGCATGTATTACTAATTGTGTTTTTCACGAAACTGGCTGTGTGACTCAAAAAAAAATGGATGGGTAGTAGTTGGAGCTACTAACGCGAGGTTTCCTTGAAAGCGTACATCTAAGTCCCTCCCTTCCTTGTGTCGTACAGGGGGGCGGGGGAAATTTTGGCTGATTTGCTTACCACTTTTAACCTTCTCTCGAATGCTGCCTTCCTCGTTGTCCTCCGTCCAGTGGTCTTCGAGTATTAGTCATTTCGAACTCGACCGTTTTGATGTCGCTCAGTCTTGGTACAGAACTTAGACATTTCACATCAAAAAGATGTTGGTTGGCCAATCGCTCATAGAAAAGTTGTTAACGATGTTTATCTGCATATGGAACAAGAGCCTGTAAAACAATTAAAATATCTCTTCTTAGGTCCACTTTCTTATGGGATAAATTCAGGTATATTTCCCTGCTTCTGGAAGCAGAGCTACCTTAGACCAATACATAAATCTAGACCAAAAGAAAACTATAGAACAGTCTGCATATAGTCGGATATTCTAAAATTATTAGATTATTTAGTAACCAAAAGAGACACCGCACACTTTTATAGGTGAAATTGGCTTCCGGTCAAATTGTCTGAATTTTTGATATGTTGTAGCCCGAGTTATTCTGATCCAAAATCATTAAAAAGTTACTATCCTCTACAGGCTAATTTAGGCGCTAGAGGGCGCCGAAGAAAAAATTAACTTTGGAGAAAAACTTTTTCCACAAATAAGTGACGCCACCTATCCGCTCGAGGTTCGAAATTACAGTGGTTAGTTGAAGTGTTAGTATCTAACTTCTTTAATCGTGTTTTCTTTTTTTAATTAAGTTTTCAGCACAGTGCATGTACTAACTAAACATGGCATATAATTTTGCAGTAAAAATAGAGTGTTTCATCTGTGAATATAATGGATTACCGAGACAAATGGTGCGTTTGGGCGAAGAAAAAAGGGGCATTGCTGAACATCGTTGAATCAAATTGAAATTGCCTCAAATACCAATTACGGAACAAACAAAGATTTGCCACAACTGTGATTTGAGTATAGATGGAGAAGTTCAAGCTTATGCATAGGATCTGGATCCAACTGTACTCAAAATATTGCTTGGAAAAACTCGAAATTTATGTTTCATATGTGGTGGACTTGAACATCTCATCATATTTTCTTTAGAAGGTAAAGTTGATATATTTCTGAAGACTGGTGTCTTTATACCTGAAGGTGAAAGAATTTGTGGAGGTCATTTGGCCGATGGACTTCTCTTGCCACCATTATTCAATGGCGGCTGTGGTAATGGTTGGCATACATGTGGCTTCAAGCCGGTGTCCTTTATCTTGGGATTGTAAAGTAAAAATATAATAACAGCGGCAAAATGTTTTTTATCTGGGCAAATCTACATGTGCCTATTAGTTATTTATAATTTTCAGGTTGACTGTCTATACTGGCCTTTCTAAAGCGTTTGACAGAGTCAACCATGATCTACTTATTGCAAAATTAGAAAGGTTAGGTGTCAGTGGCAATTATTGGAATATATTAGCAGTTATCTTAATAGTTGGTTACAATGTGTAAAATATGGTAGTTTTCGATAATCATCGATGTTAGTACATCAGGGAGTTCCTCAAGGATCTCATATTGGTCCTCTATTATTTAATCTCTTTGTGAACTCTTTTTTAGCTTCAGTGGTTAATAGAAAATAGTAATTTCATAATATTTGCGGACGATTTATAAAAGTGTTCAGAGTAATTAAAAATCTTTATGTTACTGAATTATTGGATGGCTTGTCTCATTGGTGTGATGAAAATGTCCTATACAATGTGAATATAAGATTACATTTGCAAGAATAAACTCACATTATAGTTGGTTGATGAACAAATAAAGAATGTATGCTAAATCTAAACTTTGTCAGCTTCTGCAGCAGCTACTGAAGTACATAAAGCATACCCTTGTAACATCTCATATTGCGTCAAGGATATCACAAACCAGTCTGTGTTCACTTTTGTTATTATATAGTAAACCTAGGCATTTTGGGGGGTGTAGGTTAACACTCCGATAGAGAATTGTATTCTCGTGTTTGTTCTCTCCACATAAATAAGATATGGGTAAGGAAAATCAAATACATTTTTATTATTCATAATTTATTATCGTTATAGACATAATGTACTTCCACCCGATTATAATACATACGTGATTAATGTAATCAGTATAAATAGTAATAATTAATCACATGTGCAACATGACCTATTTAAAATGACTGCCAGAAATGGCTTAAATAAATAAAAACCTGACTAATTAGGCAAACATAAATAATAACATAGTTGGATAAATAAATACAACTACAGGAAAAACCACAAGGTGGCCTATAAATAAATATCAGCAACACAGTTGACAATAAAAGATTTACTACCAAAAATAATAAGGAAAATATAACACGAAAAGAATCATTCTCTAGTAATTGTGTAAGTACTGTTTTTAATCTATATTAGTGGTTATTGAGAATGATGGTGTCAACTTCCTTGTAATTCCTTATTAAATCTGGTCAAATATAACTAATTATTACTGAATATTAGCATCACAACCACTAGGTCCTCCAATCGTCAGAGGATCTATGCGGGAAATGATTGTGACCCCTATTTTCTGCATTTTTAAGTGTATGTGGACGTCAAAGAAGCATGCAGTTTTGCAAAAAGGAATTCATAAGCGAACATCGAAAAAAAAAAAGTGCATTTTTTCCACTTTTTGTGCTGTAGCTTGAAACTCTTCAAAATAAAGAGTACTATTTTTCCTTTACTTTTTTATGAAAGAAATGAGCAATCCCCAACCTCTCTAGCATAAATACTGCGATTTGAAGTTATGGTAAAAAATAAAACTAGAATTGCTCGAAAATGTCACCTTTTGTATTTCTCTAATTAAATATTGCTGACATGAATATCAAAAATCGATGTATCATTCATGAAACTACAATATTACATAATAGAATATAATGAAAATGAGACCTGAAAGCAGGGGAGATGGAAAAATTCTGTAAAGGCCGATTTGGATTTGAACCCGCTAAGCATGTGCTCTAGTCTATTGGATAAATAATAATTAAAATGTGATGCTTATAGGACTCCGCACACCGATTATGGAAATCTGAGATCCGTTAAATTGTCCCATTTTTCGGTATGTTGTAATTTTGGTCTTCCTAATCAAAAGTCTCAATTGGCATTAATAATTTTGTCCTTTGAGATTTTTTATTTTTGAGCTAACTCCAACAGTTTCCGAGATATAGGCGAAAAACGCAAAAAATGAAATGCGCTCTTCGAAGGCGAAAAAAGTGCGATCTTATAACATTCATATTTTTCGAATTACAGGGGCCGTACTGCGTCGCGACGTAAAGAACAAAAGTTCTAGTTGATCCGCATCATAAATTGCGTGCACAAATCGAAAATTAATTTTTTGCATAGAATGAAAACGGCGTTTGGCGGGCATTCTATCGCGAGCCCGCATAAACGTATCGTCGTGTAATTTTGTAAATAAAGAAGATGGTCAAATTTATAAAGCTAATCACCCACCTTCATCATGCCTAACAATCCAGACTCAACGCCAGATTTAGTGTTACACACCAGGAACATCTCTAACAACATTGATGACATAGAATTAATACCAGACATAGGATCAGACCATCTCTCAATAAAAATTACAATTGATTTGAACAGAGCCATTAATCAGGAAGAAACTACAATTAAATACAAATTCTCACAGTGCAATATCGAAAAAGTGAACAAAGAAATTAAAACGTATATAAATCATAATAAAAACAAACTCATATCTCCCGAAGGTATTTCAAATTTCAATATTAAACTCCAAGAATCCATTTTAGCAAACACTCCTAAAATGAACACCCAGTATCATACTCATGAATTACCACCGTTTATTGTAAAACTGATTAAAATAAAACGCAAGATGTATCGAGAGTATAAAAACAACAACAACATAGAATTTAAAAGAAAAATAAATGAATTTAATAAAAATATTCACAAAATGATAGAACATTACAGAACACACAAATGGTTGGAATCATGTCAAAAAATTAATGAACTTCAGGGAAGAAATTATTATCAGCAAATCAATAAACTGTCAAAATATAAAATCAAACATTCTATTCCACCTCTGGTAGAAAATGGTAAGCAACATAATTCTGATGCAGATAAAGCCAACCTATTCGCTACACATTTTGAAAAAACATATAAACAGGAAGACTCCCCTAATTTTAACCAACAACTGTTTGAAGAAGTAAACGAATGGTATGAACAATATTTCAATCAAAATTTGGCACCTAGCAACCATGAATTAAATGAAGAAAAATACTTTCAGATATTAACTGCGCAAAAGAATACTTCGCCAGGATACGACAACGTTCCTTGGGCAATCGTGAAAAAACTCGATTATGAAATACATAGATATATTATAACTATTTTTGAATATTGCGTAAACCACTGTTATTTCCCGGGCGACTGGAAAAAGGGACAAATAATAACAATTCCTAAACCAAACTCGGACAACACAAATGCTAACAATTATCGACCTATAACACTTTTGCCAGTGCTTGGAAAACTTTTTGAAAAAATAATAAGGACTAACATTCAGGAACTAATGCAGGACAATATACCAAAATTTCAATTTGGATTTAAGGAAAAGTGTGGAACAATCCATCCCTTGTCGATACTAACATCAAATGTGCAAACTGCAAAACACAAAAACCTGAAATCAGCAGCAATTTTTCTTGACATAAAAAAGGCGTTTGACAGTGTGTGGCACATGGGTCTCTTATATAAATTAAAACACTTAGATATACCTGATTACTTAATTCATATAGTAAAGAATTTTCTGGAAAACAGAGAGCTTCACATAAAAGTAAACAACAATGTGTCCGAAAAATTCACCCCTGAACAAGGAATCCCACAAGGCTCACCACTCTCACCACTTCTTTATAATATATACTGCTCTGATATCCTTCACCAACAAAATCGAAATGACACTAATTCCTATATTCTACAATACGCAGATGATACAGCATTGATTGCACATGGAAAATCTTTAAATAAAACTATAGAAAACCTTCAGACTTTAATGACCGAAACAGAGACATGGTTTAACAACTGGAGAATACATCCCAACCCCTTGAAAACACAGTTCCTAATATTTAACCACATCCCATCACACACTTCCCCTTCGATATCGATCAGGAATCATCAAATAATGCCTTCCCTAACTGCTAATTACCTTGGAATTCTGCTAGATCACAAATTGAATTTAAAGCACCACACCAAATTAATAAAAAGACGTACGATAACAAGAGCCAAACACTTCAGAGCTTTAACCTACAAAAACAAGGGTATAAGTACTCGAACTGCTACAAAAATTTATACTTCCATATGTCGTCCGATACTTGAATATGGACATGTTTTATACCTCAATTGTCGACTTCCAACTCTTAATAATATAAAAACGGCAGAAACTACAGCCCTGAGAATTATAACGAAAATTCGTCACCCCACAAATCCACTTCATAATCCCTCAAACGAATTGCTTTACAGCAAAACAAATATCCAGCCTATTCTCGAAAGATTAAAAGTGCTATCCTCAAAGTTTGCCAATCGTGAGCATAATATGGAAATAATACAACAGATGTTTATTACCAGACCAAGACATCAACCCTCCAAATTCAAGTTTCCAGAAAAAACTATTCAAGAAATATTAATTACATTATCTGAAAATCCTTAACATTGTTTAAATTTAAATATCCAATGTAATCATTCTTTTTTTTTTTTTTTTTTCACTATACACTGTGTGTTTATGATTAGTACAACAGCTTTGTAAATAAATTATTTGTTAAAAAAAAAGACAGGCTGAAGGACCTCGGTCGATGGCCTTTTGATATGTATATGTATATTGTATATATCAATAAAAAGCTTTTATTATTATTATTATTATTATTATAAAGCTAATAAAAAATGTACCGGAACGATCATAATAATGAAATATAGCCCTATTCCGTGCAGAATTCGGTCCCGGTCCCGCGATACGTCGCCGAATCGGCGAATTTGAGCGTTTATCCATATCTCAAGGCTGGAAAATGACTATGTGCGAATGGCGCATCTCGTTTTTTTTTAGTCGTTTTCAACAACACGATTTTAATATACAAAAAAAGTGATAGTTGTATAGATTACCACTAGAATACATAATACTGCTACATTTATATAGAAAATGATGTCATGTCACATATCCTATAGGATATAGGCTTGTCCTTTTTGGTGGCGAAGCAAAAAAAAATATGCACACACCCAATTATTTTTAATATTGGCTCAAAAAGTATTTCCGTTGTCACCACATGACGTCATCTTCTATATCAATGAGTGTGAAGTTAGCAACGCGTTGCTAACTTCACACATATGGAAGATGATGTCACATGTTGTTTTCGAAATCATTGAAATATTTGAATTTTAGGCCGATTTGTGTCTTTAATTTTTATTTTAATCTGATATGATTAATACGAATGCGTTTAGCGTTTCATATTTATGTATTACTTCATATTAATGCATCATTTCAAGTGAATTGTTATATAGTGTGCACACACCCTATTGTCAGTAGAAATATAATAAATACTTTAAGAGGCCTATAACATATCATTAATTTTTACTTTTAATAAGGAGCCATTCTTTGTGATGTAAGAATGGAAGAGAAATAGGTATTTACACTTATTACCGAATTTTCTCCAGTTTTTGAGCTACAGTACGAAAAGTGAAAAAATGTACTTTTTTAATGTGCAAATAGACCTGATTCGAAAATGCAAAAATAGCAGTTCTAAATCATTTCATGTTTGAATTGATTTTTTTCATTTGAAGATTGGCCTAATAAATCCAACAAATAACATAACGCAAAATAAGTATATTAAGGGCATAAAATATTGACATTTTTAAACGAAATATTTATTTATAGAACACCTGAAATAGTACACAGCCTATCTACTAATATTGCATGTAATCTTATTTCTTGCCAAAAAGCAGATTTCACAAAAATTGCAAAAATAATATTGGTAAAAAGAGCTGTCTAACATAAAATAAAATCAAATTAGCATAGTCAACATAATATAAAAATTTTCATTACCTAAATTATCTAAAACAGGAAAGTAATATTATCCAATTAAATAAATAATATTTATATTTGCACGATAATTTTATTAACGTTATTAGTTTTTATAAAATTTCAGTTCTAAGTTGAGATTATATCATATAAAACGTAGAAAATAAATAAATAAAAAATATATTAACACCTTTTAAATTCCCTCTGATGTCAGTACTCTTAGGTATATTTTACTATTATATGTGGTAAAAATGAATGTTTTCAATGCATTTCATTTAAAAGCTCCTTAGTTGCTAAAAGTCACCACTTAAACTAAATAACATAGAATAGGATAGAATATATAACATATCTAAAGTCTATTCTATAGTCTAGGTTGAATATGTTTAAAGGTGACTTGCTGCCCACCCAAAAGAGAATTTTTGTTAATTGCCCATAATTTTAAAAAGGTGTTTATACAATGAATTTATGCCTATAAGTAATAAAATTCGAAAGGTAAAATAGGAAAAGGTAATGTGAAGTAATACAACTCTAACATAACTAGATTTGCTAAGCACCCAATATAGTGAAAGAAAATATAAAACAGTGATCCCAGACAAAATGTAAAAAAATATGAAACCAGGTATTCATTAGGTCAGCTGATTGCCATGGTGTATTATTCTTTAAAAGCAGACAAAACATAAATATTATTTTTATAAAATAAAGAATGTGATCAATAAAAAAAATAAATAAAAAAAAACGGACCCAATATAACAAGTATTCATTCTCAAAAATATCGATCAGAGTCAATAGGCTTGTTTCATGATATTTTTTTTATATGATTTTTATACGTTTTTATATAGTACTCAATATTCTTATTATGTACTAAAAATTTCATATTAACTTTCTACGTTCTCGAGATATAAGGGGTTGAAATTAGTAATAATTGCTAAAACAGTGCGCCTGTTTGAGTCACTATACGCAACTTTGAACTCGGAGACCTACCGAGATACTGCGACCAGTAACAGCCGTTTAATAGTAAGTGATAACTAAAGAGGAAGAGTGGCGTTTTGTTCTGATACCCAAGTGAATGAGTAAAACCGGAAATCCGGCTAGGCACGGGCGAACGAAAGATGGTTCTTCTGTTAAAAATTGAAAAATATCGAATCTTCAAAAATTCATAACTAAGTAAATACGTGGAATGGACGTCCGTTCTAGATCATTATGGAAAGAACAAGATTGGTCCTTTCTCCTGACACCAAATTGTACAGGGAAATTCGGCTTTGCAAGAACGAGAAAAAAATTCGAAAACATAAAAATTTTAAACGCTCATATCTAAGATAATTCTTGTAGTGGAGGATCGATTTTGGTCCCTATTTAAAAAGGAAGATTGGCGCTTTATCCACATCGTAAGTGTCACAGTGGAAATCGGCATTTCCGCTAAGTTTGTGCGAAATAAAAATGGCTATTTTCGTAAACATTGAAAACCGTAAGTAATTCAAAAATTGATAACTAAATAAATACTCGGAGTGGAACGGCGCTCAATATCTCTATTAAAAAGAGAAGAGTGGCGCTTTCTCATGATACTAAGTTGTATCGAAAAAATCTAAAATTCGGCTCACCGCGAAAGAGACAAAAGTGGCTTTCCGGGACTTTACAAATTTAACGTAAAACGTCGAAAAACATGGAATTTTCAAGCATTCGTAAGTAAGTAAATACAGCGATTGGAAGCTCGTTCTATGTCTCTATGACAAGGAGAAGATCGGCGATGAATTGTCATCGTAAATTGCAAGGTCAAAATCGAAAATTCGGCCCAACAGGAGCAAAAGCAAATCATCATTTTTTGACATTTGGTAATATTTCTTCAACTCATATTCACCTCAATCCCTCGACTTCCCGTTCCTAAATTTAAGAGGCAAGAGAGACAGCCGACTTTTGTGCGTTAATTACTCAAAAACCATTAAAAAGAACCCTTCCGAATTTATCCTAAACAATGTAGAATTAATTCCCAAATCTAATGACATTGGCCGCTTACGGAAAAACTGCCACCACGAAAAGCCTTTGAAAGATTCGATCTGCAATTTTAGAGGGGCGCAACCCGATTAATATATAGATAATAACAACTAAAAAGCAACGAGTTGACTGAGATCACTGAGTCTATGCGAATAGTGACATAGCTCCTGGCCACGCCCCATTTTCGCGAGGTGGAGGTTTGTAATTATTTTTAAGACACTAAACGTGTGAATAAAATTCTGATTTTTTGCAGATCCATTATTTTATACTTGCACTTTCGATTTATGAAATAAAAAAAAATGTCGAACAAGCCCATTACAGTAAATTATACACTGCTATTTGTGCTGATATCTGAGCAAAAAAAATATCACAACCATTTTTTTTCTAATGTAAATCTGTGTCTATTTGAATATGTGCAATGAATTTTGACAACTAACTGACAATGTCACAAAAATTAAAGTTAGATTATAGAAAAAATATGTTGTCCTATTTTTTTTGCGCACGATGGTACCCAGACTCGATGTACAAGCAATATCCAGTATAATATTGTGTAAGTTGAAAATCCCTTATCTGTATGGGTACTCGAATACTTGAATTATGGATAATACTATATAAGATATACATGGCAATCATATAACAGCCAAAGAAAAAAAATATATGAAGAAAAATATGGAAATAGAAGCAGTCGGATCAAAGCGATGTTCATATTTCTACTTTTGACTATTTGTACTATTTAGGGAATAATTCCCTCTCACATGGACCACTATGTGAGTATCCACTGTAACAAATACTACACTATTCCTACTTCTACAATATATTCGAACATAGTGAACTACAAAACCAATGACCGATATTCATTTTAACATTAAATTAGATATTTGCGTAGAAAGAGAAAAGGAACAGACGATAATGTACACCTGATAAATTTTATTACTTACAGACATATAGTTTATGGGTAGTTTTTAGACTTCATAAAAGGTGAAAGGTTTTCATTTGTTTAATACATTTTCCTATTTGCGAATGAGCATATAATTATTTTTTCCTAAATATCTAAAGCTTTTTTATAACCCGCAAATATCAAATGGTGACATGTATGCATGCACCCGAGATATATATAGATGTCGTTATTAATTCATGTAAAAAATTTACAAAACTCTGGGTATAGAGGATACTTAGAATTTATTGTACTTAAATAGATAAAGTAGATTTTAAGTGAAAAATAACACAAAGTTCTTACATACAAAAATAACAATGATTAATGAAAATAAACAGATGAAAATAAAAAGCTAAAAAGAGGAATGGGGCAATAAAGAAAAAAGTGACGGATTTACAAACTCTATTACAGCATCAAACAAATTCTAACACAATCACAATTTATGCTCATCCAATTCCCCTAAATGGGCTCGGCAAGGGCTGGACGATTTAAATGATATGCTAATGAAAGATATTTCTTCAGATATTAGTTTATGAAGTTACAAATATTGAGCGCAGAAAAATTCCTTACCTCTTACTTACCTCTACACCTATGTTAAAAAGAAAAACACATTAATTTTTTTCGACAACGAAATAAAATAAATACCATCAAATGTGTATCAGAATCATTTATCTCTGTAATTTAAATAAAGATCACAATAATATTATACAGAAAAGGACAGACCACTTCAAAAATACATTTAACTAGCACCATTTGTAAATAAACAAACAAATAAATGACTAATTGAGAAATATTATTTAAAATACATTTCTAGTCAAGCATTTTTTTTGTAAAGAGCATCTATACTAATATAAGAAATATAATTCATTTAAACGTGCTTCAATACATATTAATAAAAATTTCCTAGATTTCCTTCCGAATTCCGAAAATTTCTAGCAGAAAGTTGACAATGCGGAAAAACAATCCAATTTTAAATTGTTTACCACAAATAAACTAAAATGCATTTCTTATTTTCACGATCCAAAAATGCAATTAACGACAAAGTACCTATTTCATGACTATTTATGTAATTATAGAAGTAATTTCTTTAAAGAGAAAAATTAGTTCCTTGGAAAATAGAACTATTATAATAAATTTATAAAAAAATAATTTTGGAAAAACATTCTAAAATTATTTGAAAAATATGAACTTCAATCACAGATGGACAAGTTATTAAAAAAATATCACAATTTGCTTTAAAAAATTCACAGCAGAACCTCATAAAAATATTGAGGATCTATTCGCAAATTTAGTTAAAAAAAAACGAAAAACAGTAATAAAAAAAAAGAAAAACAATAAAAAACAAACAAAACAATGGACACTAGAGTATACATCTAGGAATTAATTCCCAATAACTTCGACATACTGGTCCGTAACTATGTCAGAATATTTTAATAGGAAATTCTTTGAATTATTTGCATGGTAGAACATATCTGCCTCATACTAAATTTTTTGCATTTTATGGGCATAATAAACAGTTTTCCATAAAAATTGAAAAAACTATCCCATATCAGCAGGAGGACAAAGGCGTGCACTGTTGCTAGAGTACGTTATTTTCACCATGTACTTCGACTTCTTTTGTCAGTCCACTCAATCTTGCTATTTACTTTTTGTAAATTTATCTTATTTTTAAAAATTTTACCTTTTGGTGTAAACAATTTAAAGTTATATGCTCCAATTTCTATCAAATTCAGTATGGTACACACATTCCATTGATACTTAAAAGGAACCGCTAGTTATAGGTTAGGTTTCTAACCAAGAAGTCTTATTTTAGTAACTAACAATACTGACACCTCTATGTATTGCATTCATTGGAATTTTTTAATATATTACAAGCACTAAATTTAAAAATGAACATAAACAACAAAACATCCATTAATTTTGAGGTTATCTGTGACATGTAATGCACACTCCTTTGGTTTATGATTCATTGATCAAATGATTAAACAGCAAGAAAAAACATAGGTTGCTGAAAACGAAATAGCCCAATTGTTTTGAATTAGAATTAATTTATCAGAAACACTGTTCTAAATATTGACTTTTCCCTGTTCATAAACTACATGGTCAAAAAACCAAGCGTAACTGGTAATATTCTGTCAACATTATTTTCATTACTGCATTCGAGAATATATTTTCCATGAGAACATTTGATGACATTTTAACAGACTAGGCAATAATTGATGCAGGGGATATATACACCAAGCCCAGAGCTGAACAAGGGATCCTTAATCTAAACAAAACAAATTCATTTCTATGCTGGTTTGAGATGAGTGGAGGAGACCTAAATCCACCTGTACCGGGCTACCGAATTTCTGTCCAATTTACATGGAATTGCCTCTCCAAAGAATCCGACTCGATAAGGACCATCCTGTATAATTCACAATGATCATAAAAGCAATGTCGAATATAAAAGTAATATAAAAAATTATTAAGATGTGTATTTGGTGTCACATCAAAAGTCGTGTCAACATTTCAATCCAGAAAAGAGCTGTAGAATAGTGAGAGAGGAGTGTATATCCAGGTTTACCAGCAGAGTATAGGGCTACAAGGAGCAAAAGCTGTATTGAGGACTCTAAATGGTATCTTGATTATATCGATTAGGCATTTAGCAATGTATAAATAAATGTGATTTGCTAACGCTAGGTAAACAGTTTGCAGTATCTCTCCTTTTCTGTTTACACATTTACAAAAATTCAATGACAAGCAGGCAATTGAAAAATCAGTACCTTTGACAGCTCCAAACACCTATAAATTACATATATCAATTACATATACACGTAGGTATGCCGTATCATCAATATTACAAAGATATTAAAGTTAAATGCACTTTTAAAATATTTTATGTACACAGCATGATAATTAATTTAATTACAATTTCCCATTATTTTAAAATATCCCGTTAATTTCTTTGTAACACTGCGGACCACAATTTATATTAATTTGATCTATATATGTGTATAAAGCTTACAATAAATAAGGACTAAAATTACTTTTAAGCATAATATTTAGTCTTGTTGCATTTTCAAACAAATGCACACTTAAATAAAATATTATATCAACTCATAACATTGATATACCAATCACACACAGTATGATTAAATAGATGACATTTCACCAACCTTTTCTGAGGCGTAGATGCAGAATAAGGATCACTGGGAAAAGGAAAACAGTCAATTTTATATTAGTTAACCTCTATGAAAACTGCATAAAAAATGATAAATGTATGATCACATATCAGATCAAATATTTCGAATTGAACTGTGATCGGTAGACATGCATATAGGAAAATTCGTTAAGAATAGGATATCTTTAAACCTGAGTCACTAGAGACGAAAATATGATGATTGACCCCAACATGCCAGACACAAATGTTGCTGCTGGTTTAACACTGTTCAAAATTTTAATTTTATATTGAAATTTCGCAATAATTTTGAAAGTTTTCATAGTATCAATTTGGAAATTGACAATTTCTTTCGCATGACAAATAAGAATTTGGAACTTTAATGCTGCTCATGGATGGCGCTAGTTATAAACTACTTTTAAGTGAACAGTAGAGTGAAAATATTAACACATTCGCGGACACTCATTTTTATTGATAACGTGACACTGCCGGCATAAGCCGCATCGCCCACAGTGCCCCTAGGGACACTGATGTTATATGCCGCAAAAACTTAGTGTGCTCTAGATACGCTTGTCGGCATATCACGTAAATTTTACATGTAATAAGGTATGAAGTGTCCCACTAGGCACCTTGGGTAAAAAAATGACAAAATTTCTAATAGTTTGTTGGTGATGAAAGAATTTGGTCAGGCGATCTAGGGACCATGTTTGGCGCGTTTCTGTCCGATTCCTGTGCATATTTTATAATTTATTCGTGTGTGAAATGGAAGAGAAGCAAGAAAAGCAACTACTTCGTTGGTATGAAGAGCTTGAAAGTGAAGACGAAGATTCCGCCAGATAAAAGGGCACGATACGTATAATACAGATGATTCCATAGGGGATCCAGAATACACGTTTATGTATTGTAGTGATGATGATTAAGTAGTTGTAATTTCATTTATTAAAAGTTTTTATACTAAAATCAAGTGTTTTTATTTTTTTTTTTACATTCGGCATATGACGTCGGTGTCCTACTGTAGCTAAGATGCTTCTTCTGGAACATGACGTTATATGACGCAGACTGTTTTTCCAATATATCTAATTCTTCAGAAAATTCTGATTTTAAAGCTATATGTTGCATTTCTTTATATATACTAATAATGGTTTTAATCATGGTGTCAATTTCAGCACATCTCAATATTTTTAATTGCCCTGCTGGAGCGAAGGACAATGACGTGATATGGCGTCAGTGTCCGTCAACGTGTTAAGTAATAAACATTATTAAAGGTTATTTTAGTCAGCAAAAGTGTATTTTAGTTAATAAAAGTACAGTGAAGTTTTCAGTAAGTTTATCTCGTTATAATTTTTTTCAAGCCACTGATTTTCAAGGATAGTTTCCTAAGGGACAATAACATTGCAATGTTAAAATTAGTTCCAAATTCTTATTTGTCATGATAAAAAGTTTAAAGTTGGCAATTTCCCAATTGTTACCGTAAAAACATTTCAAATTGATCTATTTCAAAATATAATTCAAACTTTGATACCCTGTATCTCTTGAACCAGCAACATTTGTATAAAGCATGTTGGGCAATCGTCATATTTTGAGACACTAAATGTCTCAAGTTTAAACATTTCTCATTCCCCATGAATCATCCTGTATATGCTGCATAATTTTATTCCGAGCATAAAGCAAAACTAAAATTTGAAGGCAGTTTTTTGTGTTATGTTGTAGTGATGAATGGGCACTGCTACATGATGAAGTGGACATTGCTGCAACCCACCCCAGATTAAATGATTCTTTGGTTGTATTTGGTCAGATTACACAAATATTGGATTTCCGTAAGTGAATTTCAAGGGATTTCCTTATTAAAATCTACGCCTCATTTTCCAATAAAACTGGAATAACTAACCGTCAAAATTCATTAAAATTGAAATGCATCGTTAATTTGTATTTAATGTGAATAAGAATGTCCGATGAACATTTCATTAAATATTTTGAATCATTTTTGAAATGACAAATTTTACTCTTTATCTATGACTATATTGCCATCTTAAGAACCTTATTGCACAAATTTGTTTTATAACAAAAATATCCTTTTGCATTTGATGCAATGTGTCTGTTTTCTTTTGGAAAAAAGTTTATTATTTAATGGGAATAATAAACTGCACAGAAACAAAAATTGTATGCAAGTTATTAATTGATTATTTTAAGGTATAGTTGGCTAGAAATACAGAGAATTTGTCTTAATTGGAGACAACTTCTTGGTATCATTCTGTCTTTCAATATCCCTTTGGAATATGGCTTAGATCTAACCGTAAAATAATTTCAGACAATGAATTAACAAATAACATTACAGAACAAATTAATTTTTTTAAATAAATACGACTGAACTGTAAATTTAAAATATAAAGCATTTTAACCGATAACCATAACAAATTAGTATCAACTATAAAAATAAAAATGATCAACAAAAATTATTTAAAAAATGTAAAAAGAATAGTTTAAAAAACTTGTTCAACTCATGATAATTTAAGTCTCACAACAAATATAAATCCCCTTCCAAAATTAGTCTTGATGATTCAAAATAAAATATATCGGACTTCTAAGTCCACAAAGAAACATTATTTATGTCATGAAACAAAAGACTTAGGTGAACCCATTGGGTTTATTACTTATTTGGGTGAATCCTCTCCACTCCACTCTTCCAATTCTTCTTGCAGTCTCAATTCCAGTTCGCGCATATCGTTGGCGATGTCGGCTTCATACATGGCATCTTCGGAGGTGCCAACTGTGGGATTGCCATTGCTATAGTTACCCATAGCCTGACTTAGAGAATGTACTATTTTATTCTGAAAAAGAAAACTAGTTAGTAAATAAATCACTATTTGTTAAAGAGCATAGAGAATTATAAAATTCTGTTATAGCATATATTTTGAATCCGAAATCCTTTTAAACATTACAATTTTTTGTTTAACAATAGGTAACAAAATCATAAACAACAACCCCCAAGTCTTTATAGATTCGAAGATACGGAACATGGTTTTTTATTGCAAAATAGAATGCGGAACCCTGTTTTCTCTTAGTTTTTCTTAAATATCTCGTGAAATACGCCTTTAATCGACTCGAGGTATATTGATCAAATTTGTTCCTAAGAAAATTTCCTACAAGGATAGGCTATTGAGAAAATTCGCGAAACTTTCTTACTGTTGCAAAATTAGCAAAAAAGGTGAAAAAAATGAAAGATTTTCAAATTGCAATAACTAAAGTAACTGTCATTGAAACTCGATGAAATTTTTGGAGAAGATAGCCCATAGGATTCCTAAATATTGCGCGCAACCCTGACCCTCAAATCCAAAATGGCGGCCTATCCTAAATCTTCAAAGTTGAAAATTGGAAGTGTTGCCATTTCGACAAAAAAAAGAAAAAAAAAACGGATTGACATGAAACCAATTGGAATCGGTTGAATTTACCAGTATCTTTGAACGTACCAAAATTCAGATTTTTTCATTAGCAAATATATTTTTTATTTATAAAAAATGAAAAAATTACTGTTGCTGGGGATCATGTCTCCGCGAATTTTCAGTTTAAAGATTTGCAACCAAAGTGCATTGAATTGCGCTTAAGAAAACATGAATTTAGAAAAATAAAAGTTTTTTCTAGGACCAATAGCAGGGTTCAGACTTTGTGAAGGTGAAAAAATTCCCTGAATTTTCCAGGTTTTCCATAACCAAAAATATTAATTTCTATATATTTTTTAGTGAGTAATTTTTTATTTGACATAAAATAATTCTTTGAATTGAATTGAATCAGTGAAAATTCTTAAAAACTCTATGGTTTTCCATATCGAGACGCAGAATTCCCTGATTTTTTATATAATTTATAAAATTCCCTGATATTTCCAGGTCTTTTTTTAAGATTTTTAAATTCCCTGAGTTTTCCAGGTTCTCCAGGTTTTCCATATGAGTCCGAACCCTGAATAGAAGCCGAAATATGCCACTTTTACGTTTTTATCCATAACAACAGCTCTAATCAATATTTTTACTTGAAGCTTGGTGTGATGCAACTAGAATGCTTTATTTATAAGTCCAATTTCTTGCGATCCATTTTAATCAATTCTTCAATGTGAAAGTATCGCTTAATGGGCGCGCAAAAGCGTACAGTCCAAAAGACAACCGAGAGAGAAGGGCGCTGTGACGCACTGTCGCTGCAGTTGCGCTCGGCTTTTGTAAACTCTTAGTTGTAAATTAGATTACTCGGCTTAGAAAACACCTACGAAAATGAATTTTACTTTTAAATAAATCGTAGAACGTATAACCTCACATTTAACAGCCACGCACATCAGTTCTGTTCCACAGATAAAATATTTGATTTCATACTGACAAAGCAAGTTTTAATATAGATTCTATAAACTAAACAGAATATCCACTGCATTATCTCGTCTATAATTTAATGTTACTCAAAATGTAAAATTGTAAATGAGGAAATCTCAGTATTAATTACATAAAGACTCGATACCTACCTATTTAGTGTAGAATATCTATAGCCATTTGTATAAATGACATTTTCCATAACAGTAATGTTTTTATCAGAGACCTTTACAGGACCTACATTGATGAGTTATCGATAATATAACAATACTTTATATGTGTTATAAATGTAAATCATATATTCTATAGAGGGAAAATATATACAGATAATACTTTATAATCGCTGTGCAGATTAAATAGAGAATATACCTATCTGTATAGGGAATATTTAGTTGTACTATAAATACTTTATATCGTTGAAATCTTTATCGAAAAATCTTTATAGAATATAGTCTACTCTATATAGTTCACGGAAACCTATATCGCTTGGTTATACGGGAACAAATGGCCTACACGAATCGCCTTGTATAGTTAGATAGATAGATAGATAGATAGATAGATTTATTCATGTTAAAAAAATTTTAAAAATTTGTACACACGTCAAACATTCTTATTACAAAACAAATTAAAATAGTAAAATAAAAACAGTACAGTAGCTTTACAAAATTTTGTCAATTTGGACAAAGTTATGGTACTTAATAGGAATAAAAACACACGTAAAACAGGTACATATAAAATCATAAAAATTAAATGTTTGTATGCAGAACATAATTTGTGGGAGAAATTTAGGAATCCCTATCAGATGTTTAAAATTTCCCTCTCTATATCTTCGTATGAAAAGAATGCGTTTTTTATCAAAAAATCTTTCATCATGATTTTGAATTTTTGTTTAGGTAATGCTTTAATGCGGCTATCTAATAAGTTATACAATTTGATACCATAGTAGTTAACACCAGTTTGCCCTCTTGTTAGTCGCGTAAATTCTGTACGTATGTTACCTCTGTTCCGTGTGTCATGCTGATGAAAGTCAGCATTGGTGTTAAGAGTATTTATGTTATCATGAATGTGTGTAATACATTGTAACGCATAAATGCTTGGTAAGGTGAGTATTTTGAGTGAGATAAATAGGAGTTTGGTGTCATCCCGGTATCCCAAACCACCTACAATCCTGACCGCCCTCCTCTGGAGACCAAAAATTCTATGTCTACCAGAAGAGTGCCCCCAGGCGAGAATGGCATAGGATAGCCGGGTATGACATAATGCAAAATATGCAGTTTTTAATACATCTGATGATACTGAATTAGACAACTGTCTCAGAGCATAAATTCCTTTTGATATTTGTTCAGCAAGGTAATTGGTATGATCATTCCATCGTAGAGATGGGTCAATGAAAACACCTAGAAACTTAGCACAGGTGGGGTTATTAGGTACATTGGTGAGATCACGTGTACTTGATATAAGTTTTATTGTTTTACTTTCATTAAGTGCAAGAGCATTTGGTGTAAACCATTTCTTTGCTTTTGACAATACGTTATCACACTTTAAAATTAAGTTCTCCAAGTTAGGGTCAGATATTTGTAAAGTCGAGTCATCAGCATAAAAAATGCAGTTGACATTCTCGAGGGCACCTGGTATATCATTAATGTAAATCAGGAACAAAACTGGGCCCAAAATCGAACCCTGTGGCACCCCTGATTTAATTTGTAACATCTCTGAAGATTTTCCATTTAATCTGACTGATTGCATACGATTTTCTAAATAGGATTTGATAAATTGGATACTAGTAATGCTAAAGTTGTATTTCGTTAATTTTTGGGCCAGCAAGGCATGAGATACACAGTCAAATGCTTTGCTAAGGTCACAAAACAAGGAGGCCGAATAATATCCTTTTTCAAAACAATCTAAGGTGTAGTCAGTAAACTTAATGATGGCATCTATTGTTGATAGATTTTCACGGAATCCAAACTGGAGTTTATATAATATTTTATTTCTCTCTAAATATTCAGTGATTTGAATTTTCATAATTTTTTCAAGAATTTTAGAAATAATTGGGAGAAGAGAAATAGGTCTATAATTATTTAAGTCCTCTGGATCGCCTTTTTTGAAAATTGGAACAACTGACGCAACCTTAAGTAAATCTGGAAATTTTCCGGTCCTTAAGCTTTCATTAATTAATTTTGTTAAAGGAATTATGATATGGTTTTTTACAGTTTTTATTAAAGCAATATTTAATCCGTATATGTCCTTACTATTACTATTTTTTAGAGAATTTAATATGTGCCTTACCTCAATGTATGTGACCTCGCGAAATGCAAAAGATTCTGACGTGTCTATTTGTTTGACATATAGTAACGGGTTTATATCTAGTTCTGGGAGACCACCGACAACCTCTCCCGCAACACTGACAAAAAATTTATTGAAATCGTCTGGCTGAATACATATCTCTGGTTGCACTATATTCTGTTTCCTCGATGAATTTATTAGTTCCCATACAGTTTTTGTTGGGTTTCCAGATTTCTTTATATGGTTGTCATTTGACAGGATTTTCTTATTTTTTAAAGCGTTTTTATATGTTAGTTTGAACTCATTTCTAGTTTTTTTATTTTGTGCCGTATTATGCAGTTTGCAAACTTCATTTAGAAATTGTAAATGGTCTCGCATTTGCCTTAAGTCGTCTGTATACCATGCAACTTTGGACGAGTGTTTGTTTTCAAAGCGTACTAACTTTTCTGGGAAAGAGAGATTGTAAGCGTGTAAGATGGTATTTAAAAATATTTGAAATTTTTCATCAATGCTGAGAGCGAGGTCATTGACAAACTCCCACGAGCAATCGGACATATATCCGTAAAATTTATTTTTACCTGTTTCTGTAATAGGTCTAATTAGCTTCTCATGGACTTGCGATGTTTTATTACTTTGTAGCCGTACCTCCAAGACCTGGCTTAGGTGGTCTGACAAAAGTGGTTCCTGATTAAACGAGTTGTAGTCGTCTATTGGCAAGTTTGTAAAGATATTATCAATACAATTTGATAATCGGGTGTCTTCAAAAATTGTTTGCTCTAGCCCAAATGTATTTAATAAATCTATTAATGTAATGTTAGCGGGGTCAGATGTATTAAATCTTACATTAAAGTCACCACAGAGTATAACGTTCTTTTTTATATCTATTTTTTTTAGTAGCCTTTCAAGGATTTCAAAGAATTTATTAAGACTTCCATTTGGAGACCGGTAAATGTTAATAACAATAATATCAAAATGTTCTACAAATATGGCTGATATTTCGCAATCCTTTTCAGACGAAAAATTGTTTAAATGAGGTAGAGGTTTATAATTTAAGTTGTTTTTGACTAGTATTAAAGTTCCACCGTGTATAGATTCAGTTCTGCAGAATATACTAGCTAATTTATAATCATTAATGTTTTTAAAAGAATCTAACTCGTTACACTTTAACCAGTGTTATCTCATATTGTCAATTTTGTGCAAATTTTTCTTATAAAACTCTTCAATATCTAGCAGAGAAGTAACCCTCTACACATTTTTGAAATTCTAACATACTGAAAATAAGTTTTGTGTCAAGTAAGAGCAGAATATAGAAAATTGTGATTATAGTAAAAAAAAAATAGTTATTTACACCAATAACATTGCCTTGCCGTGGACCCATTGTATATTTCTTTTAATCAAAGATACTGTACTACAACCCAAATGTTCTTTAAAAATGTTTGATTCATCCAAATAGTTCATATTAAAACCACAAACATATCATAGTCTCTATCCAGTCAAAAATGAAATACTGTTCTCTTTTCATCTGTATTACAATACAAATAAGTGATTTTAAACTTCCATCAAACCAAACCAAGAACAAAATGTTTTTTAAATTTTTCAAATTTGAGGTTATACCGAAACCAAAACTAACATCTTGTTCATCAGTAACTGTCCAACATTGAAAACTATATCAGGGTCAAATAATTTTACAGGAATTAAGCCTGATAACTGTCAAGCAACACAATTATAATTAGTATAGCAAAATAATATACTTCCTCACCAAAATGACTGCGAGATATGATGAAGCATTGAAAGAATTTTGGTCATAAATAAGAATTTCAACTAACATACCAGACAGGCCTCTTTTTGCTTTTCCTGTATTCCTTGCTCAATTAGTTGGAGCTCTTGAGTTAGACGTTCGCTTTCGCTCAAATTCGTAACGCCTTGGGCTGCTATTTTCAAATCATTCAATTGTTTTTCTAGGTTTCGAAGTTGTATTTTTACTCTCTGCGATTCGGCTATCAGTTCTTTCGAGGGATCTTGCAGTCTTGAGTGAAATATCAAATGAGGAGAGCCTGAAAAGCATTTGGTGTATATATACTGGGTGTAACAGGATCATGGTATACCACCCTTTTCCCCTTTAGTTTTGAAGATAATTGAAATTTAGGATATATTACATACATAATAAGCGGCACTTTTGGACATATAATTGATTTTTTTTTCACTTCTGGTTTCGCCAGAAGTGACACTAACTTTCGATTTTTAAATGTAACACCCTATACATTATTGCATTTTTGAATTCTGCATAATTTTCTGAATCCAACGATGCCAAGTAAGTGACATTTCAAACATCAGTTTTTTTTATAATATAATTTTTAGTTTTCCATTTAACTGTGCCATGACGGTTCCGATTTATTCTAAATGACCCGTGTAATGATACAAAAATCAAAATTCTGTTAAAAACACTAAATTACGTGATTTATGAGCAAATAAAATTCACCAAAATTGTGTTTGGGACAAAACTCAATTTTTTCAATTGGAACCATATCGGTACCATGGTACCATTTATTAGTACTATTATTAAGGAATTTATTCATATGTCGTATTAAAATGTGCGATAAGTACAAACAAAATTACAGCTAAAAGAAAATAAAAAAAATACAATTTTGCTCTAATTAAACGTTAAGAAGTAACTAAGGTGGCTTTGAAAACAATGAAATATTTAGCTTGTCAAACATTTGTTGGTTTAATGGTGTTTTTATTGTGTCTTTAAAAATTGTTCAAAATTCTTGTTAATTGTGTTCAAAATGCCGCAAATTTATACAAGAGATGAAAAAGTGGACATGTTAATTATTTATGGGGAAAGTAAAAAATGCAATTGCAGCTATGGACCTTTATGGCCGATGATATCCTGATAGACAATGTCCAGCGAAAAATTATTTTAAACGTGTTGAAAACCAATTCTGAAGAGAGCTCAACAATGATCCCGAAGAAAACTTCATTATTGACGAAGGAATGGAAATTAATGTTTTGGCTCGAATTGAAGTTGATAAGACTGATTCTTTAAGGCAAGTTAGGTTTGAATTGAACATCAGTCACCAAACAGTAAGCCGAATTTTGCACAAATACCACAATAAATCTTTTAAACACCAATTGCACCAGCATTTGTACGAAAGTGATTACGAACATAGGATGGAATATTAGAATTGAATTTTGTATAATAACGTGCAGCCAAACAATGATTGTTTGGGACTGATTTTATTTTCGGACGAGTTAAGATTTTTTACAAATTTTGGATTATTTAACCGACAAAATACAAAATATTGGTCACAAGAAAATCAAATTTTTTTACGAGAGGGTAACTTTCAAGTGTTTGGCTTGGAATAATAGGTGGTAGAATCATTGGTCCAATAATATTTGAAGGACATCTGACTGGTGCTAGATACATGAGATTCCTAGAAAATGAGATTGAGGACATTTTAGATGAGTTACCTTTAGATTTAGGACAGGGAATGTATTTTCAACAAGATGGTGCTCCTCCCTATAATTCAAGGATAGTAATTGATAACCTTCAATGAAGATTCGTAGAAAACGTAATTTCGACGAATGGTCCTGTGAGGTGGCCTCCAAGGTCACCTGATTTATCGCCCCTTGATTTCTTTGTTTGAAGTCTTTTAAAAAATATTTTCTATGCAACCCGTGAAGACCTGGAGCTACGAGTAAGACGAGCAATTAATAACATAATGGCGCAGCAATTGGCGAATGTTCTTAGAGAAACAGCTATGCGAGTTCAGAAGTGTATTGACGTTAATGGACAGCATTTTGAACAACTGTTGTAATGTTTTGTGCTAATTTTTTATATTCCAAAACCACCTTATGTGTAACAAGGTAATTAGAATACACTTGTATTTTCTTATTTTCTTTTAGCTGTAATTTTGTTTGTATTTATCTCACATTTTAATACGATATATAAATAAAGTCCTTATTAATAGTACTAATAAATGGTACCACAGTACCGATATGGTTCTATTTGAAAAAATTGAGTATTGCCTCAAAAACAATTTTGGTGAATTTTATTTGCTCATAAATCGCGTAATTTAGTGTTTTTAACAGGATTTCGATTTTTGTAGCATTACAGGAGTCATTTAGAATAAATCGGAACCGCCATGGCACACTTAAATGGAAAACTAAAAATTACATTATAAACTGATATTTGAAATGTCATTTATTTGGCATCGTTGGATTCAAAAACTTATGCAGAATTCAAAAATGCAATAATATATAGGGTGTTCCATTTAAAAATCGAAAGTTAGTGTCACTTCCGGCCAAACCGGAAGGGGAAAAAAAAACAATTGTATGTCAAAAGGTGCCGCTTATTATATATGTAGTATATCCTAAATTTCAATCAACTATCTTCAAAACTAAAAGAGAAAGGGGGGTATACCATGATCCTGTTACACCCGGTATATATTACAGGTGACATTTTAGTTAATATTTGTAGATTACAGTTCTCAGGATATCAAAATGTATATTCTGAAAACCATAATATAAATATACACGTTTTTATTAATTTTTAAGTCATACCTGTTTTGCTAATATGATTGATAAACCGATGATATTATTTTTAGTTAGCAACTTTATCAGTTACAATATCCTTAACGAGAAATGAATTTCCCAAAAAATTTTCTATAGTAGGTTTGAAATAAGCAGTTTGATTCAACACTATGATAACCATTTCGTTGTTATCTTATACAAAATAGACTATAATATAACTAACTTTGCAGATCATTACTATAGAGATGGTAGAGTTTCATGTACTTGCCACAAACAGCTATTTTGTATATGAAATCATAATACCAATGTGTGCGAAATGTCTGCTGCTGTCTGTTAAAATCGCATAGTGCGCCACTAAGAGAATAATAAAAAAAATGTGAGTTGCTCGGTTTTTTTTGAAGTGAAACTTCTTATGGGGCGCCTCAACATAAAATATTACATACGAGTAAATGATCGAGAGTGACATGGCTGAGTGTCTCGACAGATCGTTCCCCACTCTGTACTAACGGCACGGCACCAGAATACACTAAGTTCGCGTGGCAGTCTAATACTAACTGTCAAACCATTTATTTCCTGTACATGTTTCAATGATACATAAAGTTTATGAAAACCATTGCAAATCAGAGAATGCATATAAAATTCAAATATATCTTAAACTGTAACAACTGTTTCATTTGTAACTTTTCTTTAATGTTTTGTAATTTGTAACCTTATCCTGTAACTAGGATTTTCCCATTTGATATTGTAACTAAATAAATTAAATAAATAAATATTTGTTAGTTGTTTGTTATTATTTTCCTAGTATTATACTTTAAGAAATGGCTCCTGCTTACCATAAGCTACGTATCCTTCATTCATTGCACTTCCGGGAGGACCTACCAAGGTATGACCAGGGATAGGTGTTTGATGAAAATGACTGTTATTGTTGTAGTACCAAGAAGCAACCGGGCTGGCTGATGATACAGGCCTCCGCACCTAAATTATACACATTTTTCTATATTTCACAAAAAAAAAAAGTTTGTACACATTAAATCTTAACTGGAATGAGGAAGAATTTACTATAAGTTTTGTCTATGCAGAATTCATACATGTAATGAAAGGTAAATTATTTCATCTCCACAAAATTCAATCTTTCTCTATCGATGACTGAAATAACGGTTTTCAATATTTATATTCTTAGTGAAGAACATGGAGTAAAGAATTCAATTATTTGCTGATTGAAAACTAAATAGAAACAGATTTTGGATGTAACGGAGTATTTCGTTAGGTTCACATTGTAGGTGAGCGGTATATCCTCAAAAGGATGCTTGTAAAAGCAACCTAAGTGACCTCGAAGTTTCTACAGATTGAAACCTTTTGGAGTCGATTTGTTATTTTACTGTCAACAAAAAACCTCATTAAACTTTTTTGATTCCGATGATAGGTAACTTGTTATTAACAAAGAAGTTGCAACATAACAATAAAAGAAAAAAATGTTTTCCAAATACATCCCTTAGGTTAATTGGGTCAAAATAAACACTTTTTGTCTCTTGACACTTTTTTCCAAAACGCGCCATTTTTGAACTAAAGGCAATCAAAAGTCGAAAAATGGCCAAAAGTGGCCATATTTTAAAATTTATTTCTCACCTTCTACCAAAAGTTTTTAATTTTTTTTTTTTTGACAATAATTGTCAAAACATATACTTACTTAAGAGTTAAGACCATATCTTTTTTTATATAGTTTTTTAGTACTCGTGGTATTTGAAACCAAAGTTGTATGAAATGTTTCATGTTTGCATGACCGAATAGAATATGAAGGTGACAGGAAATCGATCCTCAAATCTTTTTTAAATACTTGAATGCACTTTTCAACACTTTATAACTCTGGTTACTTTTTTGAAAACGCGACTTTTTTAAACTATGTAACTCGATATCATAAAAACAAAACAAAATTCTCTCATCTTAAAATATCATTTACTCACCAATGAAGTTGAATCTCTATATGGAGCAGAGACAGACTGGCTGAGTCCATTATCCTTATGCATACGTGAAATTGGACCATATTTGCTAATGGCAGGTGAGTCGTAAGGTACATAGTCATCATCGGCAGCCAAAATAGAGTCGGATCTGACAAAAGTAGGTCCTGGATTGATTTGCCCACTCCAGAAATTGTACGGAGATGTCGGACTATCTAAATCATGCTGGGACTCTTGCCTAGCAAGGTTACTGGCCGTGTTAGATATTTCAGTAGCAGCATTTTTCCCCACCACTTTTTCTAGTTGTGATATCACCTCCTGTTTTCTTTGGTGTAGTTCAGCAAGGGTTTTAGTTGAAGTACGGTTAGTTTTTTGTTGCTGCGGGTAGTTCTGATTTTTCATCTGCAACAGAAGTATTGATTTAACAGTTGAGAATAATTCTCAGTACGTACGATCCCCGAGCACACCACAAATATTTCTAATTTGCAATAGTATAGACTTTACGAAAATGTCATATTGACTGTAGATAGGAGGAATTTGTGGCACACCGTAATTTGTAGCATTTTTCATTTAAATATCACTAAATGTTTAAACGTTTATAAATGGACAAAAAAGTATAATTGATTTAAAAACTTTTTTGTGGAAAGAAACCTGCTTATATGTGACGAAGGTATTTGATCTGTACACAATATATAGAGTTTGCCACCGTGAAACTATAGCCATGTGGTGAAGATACGGTACCGATTTCAGTGGCAAGATCTCGATCAGCGAAGTTAAGGCACGCCGGGCGAGTCCGTCACTTGGATGGGAGACGGTATCTCATCTCGCCGTCATGGTTAAGTGGTAGAGTAGCATTAGCTAAACTTCGCCAGGACGTTAAAAGAAATAAGTAAGGCAATTTAAAAAATAATTTTTTAAAATAAAATTGGTAAGCCTTTCTCGGTGTATAAAGATTTTATTAATTAATAGGGGATATAATTTCAAAGGAGTCTGCATATATTCCTCAACTGAATAAAAACAATGCATAAGCAAATGCTTTTTCGTTATTCCCTAAAGTTTATCAGGATTAGATAAGGATTTTAAATAGTTAGGTAGATAATTGAACAATTTAAAATACAAAGAATTTTTTGTTTTCAAAAGTCGAAAGCGTAGTATTCAAGGATCATCTCTATCTCTAGTACAACAGTTATAAACTTTAGCATTTGTTGTAAATTGAATCTTATTTTTATAAATTTCTAATAACTTGACAAAATACATAGACAGAAGAAACATTTTTGAGATTTTAAAAAATAGGCTTGCAGTGATCTCTAAAGCCAGCAGCGGCCACTATTCTGACAGCTCGTTTGTGTAGGAGGAAAATTTTATCTGCGTCAGAAGATTTACCCTACAGCAATGTACCATAATTAATATGTGAATCGAATAGTGCAAAATAGCTCATTCTAAGAGTCCCCATTAATATCGTGTCGGCACTTTTTAGCATGAGATCATTCATGTTTGGACTTGAATTTATTATGCTTGTATCATTAGCAAATGCAACACAGATATTAGGATACTAGAATTTAAGGCCTCAAATTTTCCATCACATTTGCCACCCCCATTGCCCCCTTTCTGGTTCAATTAACTGACAGGAGTTTCTTTCTGGGAATATATTTCTGTTATCAAAATGTTTAAATAAATATTCATAATAAAAAAAAAACACGATGGAGTGCCAAAAAAGCCACACCAGTTTCTGTATTATAAGTAGCATTCTAGCTGCATCAAAAGGGAATAATTTATTCCTACCAAATTCTACTTATCCAGCAAAAACCGGCGCTCGACTCTATTGAAAGCCTTTGTAATTTATTTAGATGGCATGAACCTGAGACTCATTCTCCAGTCCAAGCCACAGGAAGCCAGCGTAAGTGAGTTAAATCAACATGTTTTGGTTATTAATACCACATAAACATAATATTTTATTAAAAAATATATATTAAGCTCCCAGTTCAGAAGCAACAGTCGCAGAGAACACATCTATTCTTTAGCTCTCTGAAAAAGTTTATTAATTATTAGTGATTAAAAAGGGAAAAAATGCCATCTAGTAGTGATGGTGAAAGTGCAATGGAAATTGTGGCAGATGAAGATGGAAATTGGAAAGAAGTAAGAACAAGGAAACCGAAAAGGAAAAAAACACAACATTATAGTAATGAGGAAATAACTAGAATTATAATAGGTAACACACAATCACATTCCAATCAAACAAAAACTACAGAGATAAACACAGATAAAAACACAGGAAATACAAAACATCAATCAACACAAAAAGCTACCACAAACAAAAACTACTCACCATCAATGAATGGAATTAAACACAAAAAATATAAATGCATGTTTTATCTAACAGCTGAAGCCAACTACACAAGAATGCAATTTACCGATTTATGGGCTAGACTTTACCCCGATGCGAAGGATGAAATAATTAAAACTAAGACGGGTTTTATACTAAAAACAGACACGGACGAAAGTGCAATTCTACCAATTCTTGATAGATTAATAAGTATGTCCAAAATACAATCCTACAAAGAAGCATTACCGAATACAAAAACACCAACAACCAACTCCAGTCCAAGCTATTCAGTCATTATAGGTTCGGTCGAACAAGAAATCAACGATACTCTTATTAGTGATCATCTCAACAACCTAAACTTAGAACATCGTTATTGTAGAAGAATTACATCTGCAGCCACCAACAAACCCACTACTCTCATTAGAATCATAACTGGAACACAAAGTACATGCGAAACTCTGTTAAAAGATGGTTTATTCTTTAAATTCAGACACTACCCAGTATACCCCAGTAAGCCACCCCCACCATCCCCAAAGCCATGCAGCAAATGCTTGGCCTTTACACACACAACTGAAATGTGCAACGAACCCATGAAATGTGCCAAATGTTTTGGCAACCACACATTGAACAAGTGTACATCTACATTACCACCCAAATGTACTAGTTGTAATTCAGAAGAACATCAAGCTTGGTCGTACAAATGCCCCAAAAGACCTACAGCTCCTATACAAGGTATACCAAACGTACAAATAAAATCGCTTAACAAAAAATCTCACGAAATCTCAGGCAACAAGAAGAAATCAAGGATACATGCACCTGTTACAGTTCACGACACAATAATTAACACATACTGTCACGCCCTATTTGGCATTAACATCTGGGGTAAGCAGGGAGTTAATTTTCGGGGAACCCGGTATGTGTGGACACCCGGTATATGTGATTAAAAGAGAAAACATCCGTCATTATTCATGATAAAATCGACAAGAGCGACCATGGGTTAAACAAGTCGGTACTAATAAGCTTGTGGTTAACCTATCAGGCAATAGATGGCGAACCTGGTAACAAAATAGAATTTCATAAATCATTGTAATAAATGAGTGATTCTCTTTTATAGTGCTAAACACATTAAAATGCATTGATTTCAGCATTAATCCGAAAAGTACAAATGTTTACTCCATATGTCAGTTTTCGCAAAGTCCGAATGTCGATAATAGAGATCTCAGTAAGAAAACTTAAAGGTTGACAACGTGAATCAAACCTCCTACCAAAAATGTTGAATTAAGTGTAAAGTGCGCACATGACTTAGTTTTTTTATATTAACTGAAGTTATAAATAACGCAGGACGGAGTGAATCTTCCTCTTTCTATTTCGAAAATTCATTAGACACTTGTTTCCAGTGTAATTAAGTCAAAGGCCACGTTGAGGCAAATCGATCTTGGTATCGGAGTTTAAGACTATAATTTCACCAGTTATTTGATAATTTTATATTCTCAATTTATCGATTCTTAAATCGGAAATATTTCAACAAGTAATTAACGTCCAGATAATCTGGGTAAGTTGTATTTTCACTTCTTTTTAGTTCACAACCATGTGTACATTCTGAGGTTAGCTTTACACTAATTTACATGTTTTTATCGTAGACGGTTTTGGAGAGGATTCATTTTTGGGCAACAAAAAGTAGTAGTTCCCTAGATTTTTCTATGGTTTGATAGCCACGTGGGCAACCCCACATAATTTTAACTTTGGTACAAGTTTTCTGAAGCGAAGTATACCGAGCTGTGTTTTCCTGGAGGATGTTCTGGCATAACACCAGACCCCAGATCCGGAGCACCTGAGATCTACGATTCTTCACGTGGGTTAACAAAAGATAAGTTATTTTTGTACCATTTTAAATTAGTGTGCTCATCCTGTAGTTTTAAGTAATCTTTTTTTTATATTTTATCTTTCATCATTTAGTAGTTAACATTTTGCTTATCGTTCCTTTATTTTGTTATAGTGACTCCTTCAGAGAGATACTGTAGGGTGTAGATTACATTTGTGGCCTAGAGCTATTATATATTTTTTGTAGGGACTGGTGAATGCACCCACCCGGGGCATAGTTCACCCCGGTCGTTAAAACCTATTGTACATATTTTTTTGTTAATAATTAATAATACTCAATATTGTTCTTACTAGTGTGCTATTGTACATATATTTTTTGTTGATATTTAATAATACTCAAATTTGTCCAAAAAAAAAAAAAAAAAGTAATCGTTGTAATAAATATTTTTTACCTTACAGCATTCTTTCTATTTATTTGTCCTCTCACACTCACCAAAATAGGATTTGTAAGGCCTAGGACCTTTTATTCTTTAAAGTGTGTACGATCTTCACTTTTAGATCGTAACATTTTATTTTGGGGGCTCGTGTAGGGATCTGTAAAGTGAGTGAGAGAGGAGAAATATTTAGAATCATATTACCTAATAAGATTGTTGCTAATTGTATTTGGAATCTTTTAGTGAGAATATCCTGTGGAGACGTTGGATTAACAGGCAGCAAAGGATCCAGGGATTGTATATTGTACTTGATGCTGGTAATTTAGGAAGTACAGGAGGACATGTTTCAGGAACCAGTTTGGTATACTTAGTTTTTAGTCATTTTTTTTTTTTGCTTGCAAATTCTATAGTTTTTTTTATATATTTGGTAGATAAGTTTTTTTCCCCTTTGGAAAAAAAAAGTATCACAATAAAAAGCCAAGCCAAACCTAGAACAAGATGGCTGACATCAATGTAGCACTTTTAGAAAGAGAATTTCTTATTTATGAACTTAATATCCGAGGTGTAGAAGTAAAAGCAGGGGATAGAACTAGAGACCTTTCGTCTAATTTAACCGCGCTTTTGAAACTAGAGACACAGGGTAAAACCTTTAGAGTTGTGCCACGATCCTAACGATAGTCACAAAAACATCCAAAAGTATAATGACAGTAACACTCATTGAGAGGCTAGATGTTTTGTTTTGGCATTTGAAGGGACGCATTGGGCGTATCTCCGCAGAAAATGAGGACCAGGAGAAACAAGTTTCCGATTTATTAGAGGGTTATAAAAAAATATTTGATGACTTCATTGATCGAAAAAAATATTTAGTGGGGGCAACAAACGTACAACCTCCAGTCGATCCATCGATGGGGCTGGCAAATTTACAAACCTTAGTATTAGCTGACCCTGATTATGTTCCTGTTACCAAGTGGAATTTTGTTTTCAATGGGGAGAGTAAAAATAACCTTGATGTGTTAGATTTTATACGGAAAGTGGAACAATTTTGTAAGACGAGGAAGGTGTCTGAATCTAAATTAATGAGTAGCATAGGGTGTTTATTTGCAAATAGGGCTGATGTCTGGTTTAGATCAATAGAAACAGAAGTTGACTCATGGGCAGACCTCTGTTCTCGATTAAAACGAGAATTTTTACCTATTAATTTTGTGAAACATGTAAAAGAGTTAATAAAAGCTAGATACCAACAGAGTGGTGAGAGTATAGGTACTTTTATAGCGCATATCTCTGATTTATCAAGCTACCTACCAGTCCCTCTCTCTAAGGAAAAGCGTCTAAGGATTATTCGGGAAAATATGTTACCTGAATATCAGGAACGACTTATCCTTGAAGACATACCCTCTGAAGAGAGATTGGTGGAGCTGGTAATGAGGATCGAGGAACGTAGAATAACGAAACGACTTGAAAGATCCAACTCTAACAATCGTCAGACTCGCCCACAAGTTTCTTTTTGTGGACCCGAGAATCCCCGTAGTAGTTATCTTGGCAATTCTAGTGGTAATTCTAATAATTTTAATAATTCTGCTAATAATTTCAGTAGTGGGTATCAGGGTAGTAATAGTACTAGGAGATATAGTAGGGGTGTAGCGCGCTCAAATAGTCAAGACCGTACTAATAGACTTAATGGTAGTTTAGAAAGAACCCGTTCAGACAGTCGTGATCGAGGAGGTGACAGGGACCAGCGCCCTGCACTTAATCGACACACACCTAACAACGGTGGAAGATCAGATAGTCGGGAGAGGTATAGTACTCGTTCAACGAGTCAAGACCGAAATCCCAGACAGATAAACAGTTTGCGCTGTTTTAAGTGTGATAGTACACAACATCTGACAAGTTGCAACCCGTCTCCTCTAGGTCTACTGGACGGAGACACGTGCAGAGCGCGACAGCTGATATAGTCGGGAGCGGGTTGTGGGTTCGTTATGTTTTTTACTTGTGATTACGATTAGGTAAACCTAAATTGGGCGCCAGTCAACAATTAGGTTAATTATTGACAAAAAAATAAAAAATAATAACAAACAAAAAACTTACAAATGACGGGCAGAATAAAGAAAGGAGTAATAAAAAAATGATCAGCTAGAAATAGGTTTAATAAGCTTAAACCTGGTAGTACAATGAAAACGTATACTACTGTAATAATAAAATTAATAGGTATAAGTATATAAACAATATGGCGGTAAAATATATATAAATAGGTATATAAAAAATTTTAAATAGAAATTATTCCTCAAAAGAGGTTAACGCTAACACTAAATATTAAGACAGAAACACGCAGGTCTACACACAAAAATACTATGCTATTAACACCAAAGAACACTAAAATATCGATTTGATTTATTGAAGATTTAACTAGTGAGAAATCCTGTATTTGGAAATTCGTTCTCCTGCAATTCACCGTACTGACAAAACTAGTTTGACAGCTGTTTTGATTTAGGTAAACAGAAAAGTAATATTTAATATATTATTGTAATAACCTATGAAATGCACAATGCACTCGCAACGGTATAGCCTGAGGTAGGTGTGAGCACATCAAACTATATATATTGCTGTATCCACACTGTGGAACACTACCTAAGTATCGTGTTTGAAATC
This sequence comes from Stenurella melanura, assembly GCA_963583905.1. NCBI lineage: Eukaryota > Metazoa > Arthropoda > Insecta > Coleoptera > Cerambycidae > Stenurella > Stenurella melanura. The sequence goes on from OY757309.1 coordinate 206,493,363, forward strand.
ATAAATAAAATTCACAAATCTGTATGTATTTTAGGAAATAATCATAACAGTTTTACTTTAACGGATCATACAGAAGCAGGAATATCTGTGGTTTATATAATTGATTCAAGTTCACTTATTCTCAGCGAGTAGAATGCAAAGAATGAAACTTGATATTGAATTAGAACAAAATATTTAAATAAACATAGAATGAAGTTATTTTAGTTTAAAAAGGTTATTCTAAATAGTATATAATAAAACAAGAACTTATAGAGAATCACAATCTCATTTAAAATGATTTAGAATGAAATTGGAAAACAAAAAGTAAATTTTATAAAATCTGACATTTATGTCAAAACTTAGGGCTGAAAATCATATTTTGTGTAGAAACACTGTAAATCTACACAAAATTAATATTGGATGAAAGACTATTAACAGTAGTTGCATTGCAGCGTAATTATTTTAGAAATAGTAAGTCCATATATTACAAAACACTGAATGACATTTTAAGTTTTCAGATATTTTCAAATATCATTGCAGAAAGGTGTTTTGTAAATGATATTTCACATCATGCAGAAAGAAAGGACTAATAGTATGATGTTAAATGTTTGTTGGCGTATCAATTTCTTGTTTTAGTTTATTGTATCAGTATTCTGTCAGTATGAGAAACTGCAGTACGTTTTTAACTACTAGCATTTTGTGTTTATGATTGCTATTCATCTAAATGTATGAATTAGTATTTATTTGAAATTGGAATTGTTAATTGTAGTTATAAGTAGATTTTAAGAAAGTATATGTATGATGTCAATATATTTCGAGTAATTACAATTATTCACTTAATCCTGAAAAGTAGAATAAGAAACTTATCAGGAAAAATAAAGAATTAAAAACAGTATTCACTTAAGGTAAAGAACAAACAAAACTGAATAGTTTAAATTTTAAATTAAAATTAAATTTTGAAATATTAGATCAAAATAGAAAAAAACAATTGAAATATTGGAAATTAACCCATTGAAACGACTAAAAATAACAAATCAGTTGATCAGACACCGCTGAACAGCGAGCTGCGAGAAATATTCATCCTCGAATAATTAATAAATTGAAAAGAGAAGAAAAGTGGTGAATAATTTAAAGGTTAGAAAATTACAATCCAGATATATTGATATCAAGAATAAATTGTAAAAGTTGATTAAATATAAGAAGTGAGTATACTTTGAAAGTATTACGAAGTAGATTATCCGGAAAGCAGATTTAGAAGAGGGAAGTATTTGTTAATCCAGTTAGCAAATTTATATGGTGAAGAAATTTCAAACGTCAAGCAAGTGATAGAAATATTTCAAGGAAATCTTGAAAATAAATTGGAGGTTAGAAACAAACGTCAATCCAGTAAAGAAGAAGAAGAAGAAGCCTTGAGAGGTTAAAAAGTCAGTCAAGTGACATAATATTTCAAGGATCATAATAACCAGTTAGAGGTTATAATATAACATTACTCGAGTCGAAAGAAAGACAAGGTAAAGCTTTACAATATCAGAAATCCATGGTACATATTTATTTTAAATAAAGGCCATATTTATCATTTTAGTTAAGTTAGATTTTGTTATTTAAATTTGTTAATTACATTCCAAGTTCAAATTTGTTAATAAATTAATACTTTGTTCGTTCAATACCGAGTTTGATTTATTTAGATTGTTATCTTGATCGATGAGCATTTATTGAACCGACTTCGTTGGACCTTGAGTAAGAGTCATTCTATAGATTGTAGATGGTCATGCTAATGGTGTTCTATAGTCTATAATATTAACAGCTTTTAAGAAACTGTTTGGCGCTCAATAAAATCATTTCAATTTACTTTCAAAAAGTAATTTCGAACGTATAAAAAATAAAATAGATATCAGATTATAGAACAATATATATATATTACTAATTAACTCATTATTATAGCCATAATCACGATTTTTGTCGGTACCAGCAAATAACAGCTGTTATTATGGAGGTTTACACGGTACATATGCCTTGAAAGGAGAATTATTTTAATATGGTATTTATGATATTTTTATTTTAAGTGAATGTTTTCAATGTTCATCTATAAATAATCTTCATATCCCTGGATATACTACCATACATAATGGAGGTGACTTCAACAAAAACGATGGTGTCTTAATTTTAATCAAATCTGAACTCAATTATAACATAACATGATATCCTTCATTGATGAGCTAGATACATATGTGGACCTTATTCATCAAAATAACAACATTGAAATATTAATTGGTGATGTCAATATAAATTTATTGAATGAAAATGATGCAAATGTGAACAAATATTTTGCTGTCCTTGCTAAACATGGTTTTGTGCCTTACATTCTGAACCCTACCCGTGTTACACATGAAACTGAATCATGCCTAGATCATATTTTCCTAAAAAATCCAGTTAATAGCAAACATAATTTAATATTTAACTCTTATATCCTAAAATGCCATATTACTGACCACTATCCTGTTTTTCTAAATATAAATTATAAATCAAATGATAATGTAATTTTGAAAGCCAGTAAAAAAACGACCATAAAAATTGATTTCGTAAAATTAGAAAATTATTTAAAAAATGAGATTTGGAATGACACTATAAGCTCTAATGATCCACAGACAGCTGCTGATCTTTTTTTAAACAAATTCAGTAATTATATTGAAATCTCTAAAACGTATAAAACTTATAACAATAAAAACACAAAAATAAAACCATGGATAACTGACGGTCTAATTACATCTATAAAAAATAGAGACAAAATTAAAAAACGATTAAATCAGTACTTCTCACCAGAATTAGAACATGAATACAAAACATATAGAAACTTATTGAACAAACTCTTAAAAAAATCAAAAAATGACTACTACTTTAGAAAAATTGAAGATAACAAAAATAATCTAAAAAAGGTATATCAGTTAATATCTGAAGCAACAAATGAAAAAACTGATAACAAAAATACATTTCAGTTTGTTAATGATGAAGGAAACGTATTTAATAACAATAAGCAGATGGCAAACCACTGTAATTGTTATTTCACCAATATTGGTTTAAATATGGTCAAAGACATAGACATTCCAGCAACCTTAGAAGAAAATGTAACTATAAATCCTAATACCATGTTTCTCAATCCGGTAACGGAAAATGAATTAATAGAACATATATTCACACTAAAAAATAATACTTCACCTGGCATTGATGGAATAACAGTTGACATTATTAAAAAAATTCATCAGTATATTTTACAGCCTCTTAAACATATAATTAATTTAATTTTTTTTAAAAGTATAGTTCCAGATCAATTTAAAACTTCGATAGTCACACCCATTTATAAAGCTGGTGATAAAACAAAAATTAGCAATTATCGACCTATTAGTGTAATTAATAACTTTGGAAAGATTTTTGAGAAATGTTTGAGGACTCGTCTGGTAAAATTTTTTGACCAATACAATATCATACATGAGCTCCAATTTGGTTTTCGTTCAGGTAAAGCATCAAGTGATGCCATGTGTTCAGTCATTGAGAACATTACAGAGAGTTTAGATACAGGCAAGAGGTGCATTGCAGTTTTTCTGGATTTAGCAAAGGCATTTGACACCGTCAACCACGAAAAGCTGTTGAATGTTTTGGAACGTTACGGCATTCGTGGTTCGGTGTTGAATGTCTTTCACAGTTACCTGACAAATCGAAGTCAATATGTTAAACTAAATGATATTCTTAGTGAAAGAGATACTGTGAAAATAGGGGTTCCTCAGGGGACAGTCCTCGGTCCGGTGCTCTTTTTGGCTTACATAAATTCTCTTTTATTCTTAAGAACATGTGCAAAAAAAATTGTATCCTATGCTGACGATACGGTAGTTATCTTCTGCGAAAATTCCTGGATGGAAACCAAAAAGGCTGTTCAGTCAGGTTTGGAAAGAATTAAGAACTGGTTAAATGCATTCCATCTATCATTAAATGTAAATAAGACTCATTATCTGGCCTTCTCTCTAACTGAAGCTAACAGACCTGATTTCACTAGTATAAAAATCACTGGATTGAAAGATGAAATTAAAGAGACAAATGAGATCAAGTACTTGGGAATAATCATTGACAAATATTTAAAATGGGGTAATCATGTAGATTACCTATCGAAAAAAATAAGAAAGCTTATTTACAAATTTTACCAATTGCGAGAATTCCTTTCAAAAAAATTATTGCTAGTTATTTACAAGTCTCTTGTTGAATCACTGTTACGTTACGGTATCATAGTATGGGGAGGAATGTATGAAAACTCATTACAGAAATTAAATGTAACACAAAATTATATACTAAAAATTATTTTTAGGAAACAAAAAAGGTATCATACAAATTTACTCTATACTGTCGATAATTGTAACATCCGTACACTATATTTTCATAATTTATGTTTATATGCATTTAAAAATAAAGCAAAACTGAATTACACATCTTCAATATACCACACTCGTAGTATTGCTAATGAGTTTTTATCCAAGCCTAGATTTAATAAAAATATTTGTCATAGATTTCTTGTCTATACTTTGCCTAAAACATACAACCTACTACCATTAGAGATCAAACTTATTAAGAATCGAAAAAAATTCTCAGTGTTGTCAAAAAAATTTATATTTCACAATTATACTGATTTTATTGGAATTTTAGACAACTGAATAATTTAATTCAAATTAAATTGTAAATTTTGCTATGCGTACACTCCTAGTGCTTTTAGGTTAATTTGTATTTTGCAGTTTATGCACACTTTTCTAAAGCACAATACAAGTGTTTAATCACTTAGGTGCTTACATTGTATCGTCCATTTTGGACATATATTATTAGTATTTTTATTTATATTTTATTTACTATGTGCAAGCATGTTTTATATATTTATACTTGTAATTATAATGTTGTTAATGACAGTTATTTTTATTATAATTAGACTAAACTACTAGCAGTATCTAAACCATTACATCAAGCTTACTGTAAATTCACTATTTGCATGCGGCTGTTACAATTGAAATTTATTCTTAACAAAACTACCCTCTTGTAGGCGATAACCAAAAGGAAGTACGCATGTAGGGCTACCATGAAACGTGTAGTTCTTCAGTGCATTAAAGAATACTGCTCCGTTCCCACAAAATCTTCCGGAGATAGGAAGTAATAAAAAAAATTACTTACAGGAGTTTCTCGTTACGTGGCGGGCACAAACCTCCAAATACGGTTAATTCCCAAGACTCTTGGCGTATCAGACAAAAACAGGCTTAGCAGGTGGGTGCTTATTTCCAACATGCAATTATAGCATCAAATTCCCATCGGTATTGATAACGATAACCATTTATGAAATGAGAGATGTTCAGGACAAAAAGGTATGGCCAAAAACTAATGTGAAAATCAAAACTTAGAGTTTCACCAAAAATCTCACATAAAAATCTGACCATAAGAGCCTAAAAATAATTTCTGTGTAAAACTTCGAGAATTAAATAATTTATATCTCAAAATATGTAAATAAAATTTGAAAAGAGTATTTACCTTAGGTGTTCTTAGGCTTAAATCATTTAATTTAACACACAGCCAGGACCTCACAAAAATGTGCACATGGCTCCTTAGCTGGCACCAAAAAAGAAAGAATTTCTTTTTTGTCATAAAAACTCAAGTCTACCAATCTTGATATCAATAATAAGATAGGGAATTTGATTTCAAATTACATGCTTGGAAAACACACACATATCAATTTTAAATAAATTGGTAATTTATTACTCATTGTTTTAGCAAATGGAAATACAAAAAAACAAAGGGCTACAGAATTATTACCAGTAACACTACCAAGGGTGTTTTCAGTTGCCTATCTTAGATATGATGTTCTCAAGAAAAATTCAGACAATCCTTTACACAGTGAGCCAGTAAACCTCATACACTGTGACCCACTAAAGTGACGGTTACAAAGTGACTGTCCCTCAAAGGTTGTGAAATGTTACCGTTGTGGCCTGTTAGGGTACACGACACGCACTTGTCCCACCTGTAACAAACAGGGAAACGGACAGAGGACTTAGTCCCTCGTCGGGGGCTAAGTCCATTTCACAGAAAACCAACAAATCAAATAAAAACACCCCGTATATCAAAAGAGTTAGTCGAAACCGAGAAGGTCAAATATGTTTTAGATTTTATTTTATCCCACGTTCAGGGAAATGAATGTCCATATATTCGTGTAAATATTTATGATAAACAAATTTTAGCATTACTAGATAGTGGAGCAAATGGCATTTTTATGAACGAAAAAGGATGGAAAATTCTGGAAACCTTGGGATTCCAGTTAGAAAAGTGTTCTGTAACCTCTTGCAAGGTTGCTAACAATGATAACATCCAGTGTATAGGTCAAACCATTGTTCCAATTAAACTTAGAGATCGAACACATCTTTTTGAGATCATGATAGTGCCAGAGTTGCGCCATACCTTAGTCTTGGGTACAAATTTTTGGGTCAAAATGGGTATCGTTCCGAACTTACGTAAAGGCGAATGGTATTTCTCAAGCGAACCTGTGTTAAACGATGTCGTCTCAGAGAAAAATCCTTCTCTTGAGAGCGCGATCGATTTGACCGGGAAGCAGAAAGAACGTCTAGAAGACGTCGTGAATGCTTACTTCGACAACATCAAAGACATCGAGTTAGGTTGCACAGATGTGGTGGAACACAAAATTGAAGTTGATACAGGGATTCTGCCCATTAAGCAGAAATATTATCGTGTTAGTCCACCCATGCAACGGAAAATCGACGAAGAGCTCGACGAGATGTTAAGACTTGGTGTTGTCGAACGTAGCAACAGTGAATGGAGTTCACCTATTCTGATGGTAAACAAGGACGATGGGACATATCGGTTTGTAGTAGATTTTCGAAAGGTTAACAGTGTCTCTAAGAGACCTGCATATCCATTACCATTCATACATGAGATACTGGATCAACTAGGTCAAGCTCGTTACTTGTCTAGTTTAGACATCAGGTCAGCTTATTGGCAAGTAAAACTGGAGGAAGCTAGTAAGCAATATACGGCTTTCACGGTACCTGGCAGAGGCCACTTCCAGTTTAAAAGGCTGCCATTTGGTTTGCATGGGGCACCAGGCACTTTCCAGTCCTTGGTGGATAAGTTATTTGGCCCTGAGCTGAAACCCTATGTCTTCGCGTACTTAGACGATCTAATAATAGCTACCAGTGATTTTGAGACCCATGTTCATGTTTTGAATGAGGTGTTTAACCGACTGAGATCTGCCGGCCTCACGTTAAAACGGGAGAAGTGTAAATTTTGTCGAGAGGAGCTAGAATATCTGGGGTATAAGGTAAATCGGGACGGTCTAGGAGTAAATCCGAAAAAGGTCAGCGCCATCGTTGACATGCCGAGGCCCAAAAATCCTCAGCAAATAAGGCGAGTTGTCGGAATGCTCTCCTGGTACCGCCGATTTATCCCTGATTTCTCCACGATCGTCGCACCTCTCACGCGGCTCACCCGAAAATCTGTTAAGTGGGAATGGTCGAAGGAGTGTGAAGAAGCATTCTTAAGAGTCAAAAGCGTTTTGATTAGTGCTCCAATTTTGTCACGTCCAAATTGGGAGTATCCTTTCATCCTTCAGACGGATGCATCCCAAGTCGGAGTAAGTTGTGTACTTACACAGTATTACGAGGACAGGGAACATGTCATATGCTATCTGTCACGGGGCCTCACAAAAACGGAAGCCAAGTATGGGGCAACCCAGTTAGAAATACTGGCCGTGATATACGCAATCGAAAAGCTTCGGGGGTATATTGAAATGACCAAATTCATTGTTGTGACAGACTGTTACGCTTTGAAATGGTTAAATAATTTGAAGGATCCTAAAGGTCGACTGGGTAGGTGGTGCTTGCGACTGCAAAGTTACGACTTTGAGGTGATACACCGCAAGGGTCGATATAACGTGGTCCCTGATTGTCTGTCAAGGGCTGTCCCACCTACCATCGATACTGTGGTTCCGGATGAGGAACCCAATGTACCTTCAGGCGACCAGTGGTACGATAAGATGCTCCTCCGACTAAAGCATAATCCCATCCGGTATGATAGATGGCGAGAGACAGGTGGTAAGCTATACAAGCGAGTCGAATGTGGTTTCAAGGATCTTTTGACTGATATCGATGCATGGAAGGAAGTAATTCCAAAGCCAGAAAGGCGAAAGCTTTTAGAGAAGTATCATGACGATATGATACATGGTGCCCACATGGGTGTGTACAAGACGTACAATCGTCTGATACAAAGGTACTACTGGCCCCGGATGAAAGCTGACGTGTATCGATACATCAAAAAGTGTCATATTTGTTCAAAACAGAAACCAATACAGAAGGCAACTGCTGGAGAAATGGGCAAAAGGCCAGAGATTACGCGTTGTTGGCAGCTCATTAGTAGCGACCTTTTTGGCCCATTACCCAGTAGTAGTGCTGGCCACAAATATGTGTTGGTGGTCACTGATTATTTCAGCAAGTTTGTCACTTTCGTACCACTTCGCACGGCTACCGCGAAAAACATCATAAAAGCCATTGAGCAGTATGTCTTCTTGCTATTCGGTGTACCCGAGTTTATCATTGTAGACAATGGGACCCAATATGGCAGAAGTACTGAGTTCTCCAAGTTTTTGGACAAGTATGGGGTGAAGCCACTTTATAATGCTCTGTATCATCCACAGAATAACCCTACTGAACGGGTTAATAGGGTGTTAAAAACCCTCTTGGCAACATATGTGGATGAACAACAGAGAAACTGGAGTGAGAATCTTCCCCATCTAGCGTGCGCAATTAGAACGGCGAAACACGAAGCGACTAGGTACACTCCGTATTTCGCGAATTTCGGACGGGAAATGGTGGTCAATGGCGAGGACTACAAAATTCGCCGGGACAAAAGTAAATTTGGAACTGCTGACCCACCTGACCACGGAGAATGGAAAAGTAAGGGAATAGCTCAATTACACAAAACCATCAAGTTAAATTTAGAGAAGGCTTATGAGAAAACTAAAGCGAGATATAACCTTAGAAGACGTCCGGTTAGTTTTAAGGAAAATGATTTTGTATGGAAATGAGACTTTCCATTATCCGACGCTTCTAAGCATTTCTCTGCTAAGTTGGCTCCTAAATTTAGTGGCCCCTATCGTGTGAGACGGAAAATTGGGTTGAATGTGTATGAGCTGGAGAATGATGCCAAAGAGTCCGTAGGTCAGTGGCACGTAAAAGACCTGAAGCCAGATTACACTTTGGAGCCAGACTAATAGGCAAATTATTTTCGGAACATTTCTTTTGGACACGCATTTTAGCATAAATATTTGGATTTTTCTCTCGTAGATTTAAATTTTATCTTTTTTTGAGAATAGGGCGGTAGGGTGGAGGTTCTTAATAAAGGGCCACGTTTCCGCTGATGGCTTGCGTCTCGAGCGTTTGCATATCACGTTTTGTTGGTTGCATACGTTCTGGGTGTCGGTAGTCAAGCGATGGATTTCAATCATGCGGGGTAAAACTCACGTTTTATCTCACCATAGGAGAATACATACAGGGTGTTAGACAAACGACTCACTCTCGTATTTTATCGAGATGTTCGTAGTTTTTGGAGTCTGCTGTCGAAATACCTGTTCGTTTTTCTCTTACGCATGGTTGATATCAATAATATGACATAACAACGTCGTTCTTTTTGTGATCGTTTTTTCTTTTCTTTCGCAATTCTGTATTTTTCTATATTTCTCTATGATCACTACCTCTTGTTTTCTTAATTTTGCCTAGTTGACTACTTTAACCGTTTATATTATAAGTAGCTTTTTGACAATTTTGCTATAGTACTCTTCAAATAATGTTTAGAATTTTGTGAAAGGCCTTGGTCTTTTGTTATAAGGAAACTCCCTACCTGTGATTTTGGTTTATGATATGTTAATTACCAGTGTGCCAAAAGGCAGAATTTGTAGTCTGGTAAACATATTGTTTTCTTTGTGGATAAAGTCCACGTATATTGGTTTGAGGGTCAAGTCCACATATTTTGAACTTGTTTGTGGATTGACTTCACGTATTTTTGAAGTAAATTGTTCATGGGAATAAATTACTTTGCAGGAAAATTGTTTATGGGAACATATTTTTTCCTGTATGGCGTGTGCCTTTTATTATACAGGTGGTCGCTGTTCTATAGTACAAGATACTTAGCAGTGGTTTGGGTAGTTTTCCTTTGTCTTGCATTAAGTTGAGTCATAGCTAAATTTAAGTCAGTATCTTTGTGTGTTTTTACTGCTTATTGTTTCTTCGGCTAGGTAAATTGCTAAAATACTTTATCTTCTATCTTTATCTTGTTTATTATCTTTTATCTTTATCTTGTTTATATAGTGTTCTGAGAAATTTTTGTATATCACTATTGTTGTCTTGATGGGTAATTAAGGCATCAATTATTATATTGCTTTATGTTTACTCTCTAGTAGGTAGGTAAATTTTTTTTAACATTATCCTATTTAGTAGGATATTTTAGTTGCCATTAGGGAACTTGCTTCGAGATGGGGGTGAACTAGTTTCGATCGGGCTGTCTTCAATGACAGATGGTCAAGGAGGGTCGAGCGGACACGTAGGCAAGGGGGCTTGTCAGTCAGGAGTGGCCTAGGTCGTCTGACGTTCCTCGAGAGACAGGTCTTCCTCCCCGCTTCACCTCAGCCCTTGATCTATCGCCCGATCGAGGCACTGTTCATCGCGCCGGAAGCAGGAGTATTCCCAAATAATGGTCTTTTTTTTGTCACCTAGTCGCTACGTACTTCTAGTATAAGCCTCTTGGAGCTAAATCCAAAGTATTTTGATGTTACGTACTTCTAGTTTAAGCCACATGGAGCTATATCCATTTGTTCTTCTTTCAACAGTCTGGACATTTTCTCCCACTGTTGAGTATAGGCAGGTAACTTGGGTTCTGTGTCGTGGTTTAGGTGTGCTTATGTCTAAATTAATTTTAGCACTGGCAGCCGCTATAACGCTGCTCAGGCATTTCACCACAATGTCTGTGGAGACTGATCCTTAGAGGTCCTCTCCTAAAACATTTCATCTTTTTCTTTTCTCTTGTTCTTTTCTTTTTTTTTCATTCATTTTACACTGGGGGAAGCATTATCTTTTCCGGGTGGATTTTTCATGACTTTTCATATGCTGTATAGCAACACTCATTATCGAGGCTTTTCATGCCACTTGACTTAGCGCAGAATGGGTGTGAGTTGAATTACCTTCCATCTTTGTTATATCCTTTTTGACTATATGTGAGCTCTTGATGAATAATCTCGGAATTGGTGATGTTCATAACTTTCTTCAGTGATAAAACGAACTTTTCATGTGGTTTCTTGTAGGTGTAACTACTATACAAGTTTAGAAAAATTTTCTATTAAATTAATTTTTTTCTCTAATTCCTTTTACTCATATCTCCTTCGAGCAGGTAAACAATGCAATTATTCCCAACCAGCATAAAACTTTTGAGAAAACTGTAAATTTAGATAATGGTCCAGGGTAGAATATTAAAGGGGTCAGAAGAAGCGTTGCTTCCACGTAACCTGTGTAATCACGTTACATTGTTTTAATTTTCGTGTACAATTAATTTTGGTTACAAGTACCTTGTTTTGGTGAATAACGTCATCTAGCTGTTTTAGCTAAGTCGATTCGTATCGGATTTAGACTGTTATTTCACCCGTTTCGATTGCTTTGAGATTTTTTTTTATTCTCGTTATTGCAATTTTATCGATCTCTGATCGGAATTTAATTAACAAGTTTACTGTACATTGTTTTGGGTAATTATTTAAATGTACGTGAATTAGTAATTTAATCGTACCGTGATACAATCCTTTTGGGGCCCATATAAATTTACATTTTTTCCGACACACTTTGTTGTTACTAGTTTCTGCATATTTTGATAACCTGCTGTTGGATTGAAATTTTAAGCAATGCTAGTCATTTTATCACACTAGTTATTAATTTGAGATTTTTGAAAAAAAAAAAATTCCTTCTGAATTTTTTTTTTTATTCCTTGATAGGATGGAGTTGTCACGCCCTATTTGGCATTAACATCTGGGGTAAGCAGGGAGTTAATTTTCGGGGAACCCGGTATGTGTGGACACCCGGTATATGTGATTAAAAGAGAAAACATCCGTCATTATTCATGATAAAATCGACAAGAGCGACCATGGGTTAAACAAGTCGGTACTAATAAGCTTGTGGTTAACCTATCAGGCAATAGATGGCGAACCTGGTAACAAAATAGAATTTCATAAATCATTGTAATAAATGAGTGATTCTCTTTTATAGTGCTAAACACATTAAAATGCATTGATTTCAGCATTAATCCGAAAAGTACAAATGTTTACTCCATATGTCAGTTTTCGCAAAGTCCGAATGTCGATAATAGAGATCTCAGTAAGAAAACTTAAAGGTTGACAACGTGAATCAAACCTCCTACCAAAAATGTTGAATTAAGTGTAAAGTGCGCACATGACTTAGTTTTTTTATATTAACTGAAGTTATAAATAACGCAGGACGGAGTGAATCTTCCTCTTTCTATTTCGAAAATTCATTAGACACTTGTTTCCAGTGTAATTAAGTCAAAGGCCACGTTGAGGCAAATCGATCTTGGTATCGGAGTTTAAGACTATAATTTCACCAGTTATTTGATAATTTTATATTCTCAATTTATCGATTCTTAAATCGGAAATATTTCAACAAGTAATTAACGTCCAGATAATCTGGGTAAGTTGTATTTTCACTTCTTTTTAGTTCACAACCATGTGTACATTCTGAGGTTAGCTTTACACTAATTTACATGTTTTTATCGTAGACGGTTTTGGAGAGGATTCATTTTTGGGCAACAAAAAGTAGTAGTTCCCTAGATTTTTCTATGGTTTGATAGCCACGTGGGCAACCCCACATAATTTTAACTTTGGTACAAGTTTTCTGAAGCGAAGTATACCGAGCTGTGTTTTCCTGGAGGATGTTCTGGCTTAACACCAGACCCCAGATCCGGAGCACCTGAGATCTACGATTCTTCACGTGGGTTAACAAAAGATAAGTTATTTTTGTACCATTTTAAATTAGTGTGCTCATCCTGTAGTTTTAAGTAATCTTTTTTTTATATTTTATCTTTCATCATTTAGTAGTTAACATTTTGCTTATCGTTCCTTTATTTTGTTATAGTGACTCCTTCAGAGAGATACTGTAGGGTGTAGATTACATTTGTGGCCTAGAGCTATTATATATTTTTTGTAGGGACTGGTGAATGCACCCACCCGGGGCATAGTTCACCCCGGTCGTTAAAACCTATTGTACATATTTTTTGTTAATAATTAATAATACTCAATATTGTTCTTACTAGTGTGCTATTGTACATATATTTTTTGTTGATATTTAATAATACTCAAATTTGTCCAAAAAAAAAAAAAAAAAGTAATCGTTGTAATAAATATTTTTTACCTCACAGCATTCTTTCTATTTATTTGTCCTCTCACACTCACCAAAATAGGATTTGTAAGGCCTAGGACCTTTTATTCTTTAAAGTGTGTACGATCTTCACTTTTAGATCGTAACAATACATAAACGAATTAAACGACAACACTAACAACAACAGAGAAGAATTACTAATAAAGCTCCGTAAGAGATTTATCTACAATTTTAATTTGGATACAACTGCTATCTTTTCTGGAAACAGAGTATACATTCTAATATTCGAATTAGATGTCGAAGACGCAATTTCTCCCACTGAGCCAATAAATGACACGAATAACATACAATACGAACATGTCAGACATTAATATTCTGTATTCAAACATCAATAGTTACACGAAAAAAAAACATATAATAAATAATTATATTGAAAACAACAATATTTCATGTGCGATGTTTGTCGAAGCAAAAATAAATAGCAGAAGTAACACATCATACAGGGATTGGACAGTTATTCAATATGAAGGTAACCAATTGCATAATTATACGAGAGGAGGCAGCTTAATACAATCTCATCCTGAACTGAAAATGGGAAAAGAAAATCCACCTAGAATAAACAACCCACTTAATGAATGCCTGCACTTTAATATTCCCTTTCTAGATGACAAACTACATATCTTTCTAGTATACATCCATCCCAATGCGAGAATTGAAGAAAACATTTTCACCAAAAGTACTTTATACAAATATTCGATCATTGTTGGTGACTTCAACGCTAGTAACAATAGGCTAAAGAAGAGGCAGATTAACAACTTTATCCAAAACACCAATTTTTCACAATACGATACGCCACCCACATTCATTATGCCCAACAACAATGATTCAACACCGGACTATCTCCTTTACTCTAACAATATTAAAAACAATATACAAGTTGAACTGACTCCTGATTTATGCTCCGATCACCTAGGCTTTAAAATTAAAATTGACCTGCAAAAACCAGTAAACCACAAGAGAGTAATGAAATATAATTTAAAAAAAACAAACATCAACAAAGTAAACGAAATAATGTTAAATTATTTGGACAATTCAGGATATACTGACGAAGAACATATAACGGATTTCAATAGCAAACTCTCCGAAACAATATTACAAAATACCCCTAAAACAGAAATGAAATATTATACCCACGAGCTTCCTCCATTTATAATACAGCTAATAAAAAGAAAAAGAAAAATGTATCGAGAATACAGGAACAACAATGACCCTATTGCTAAAACAGAGCTCAACAAGTATAATAAAAATATTCAAAAATTGATTACTGAATTTAAAACACATAAATGGATTAAAACATGTGAGGATATAAATAAACAAAAAGGTAAAAATTACTGGTATGAAATAAAAAAATTGACGAAATACAACAACAAAAATGAAACTCATAGACCAATAGTGGAGAACGGTAAAAGCTATGAAACCCCTGAAGAAAAAGCAAATATATTTGCAAAACACTTCGAAACTACTTACAGAAAAAAGCAAGACAACAACTTTGACGATGACAACTACACAGAAATAGAAAATTGGTACACAACATACATCACAGAAAGAGTCCCACCAGAAAACTACAACATCGAGGAAGCCGATTATTTTGAGATACTAAATCAGGGAAAAAGCACCGCTCCAGGACATGACATGATAACAAAAAACATCTTAAAACAACTAGATCTCCAAACACATTTACACATTATAAAAATATACAAATATTGCCTTATAAATCATTATATCCCTGAAGAATGGAAACTTGGAACCATCGTCACAATACCAAAACCTAACTTGGATCATACTAAAGCAACTAGCTTTCGACCTATAACGCTCCTACCAGTCATCGGTAAGAATTTTGAAAAATTATTAAAAAAAAAAATAGAAGAAAGTGTAGAACATCGTATTCCCAGATACCAATTCGGATTTAAACATAAATGTTCCACGCTACACCCACTTGTTACCCTAATTAATAATATTGAAACCACCAAACTGAACGGAGGAAAAACTGCAGCTCTATTCATTGACATAGAAAAAGCATTCGACAGCATTTGGCACACAGGCATAATTTACAAACTTTACAAACTGGGTTGTCCGAAGTACCTTATATTATTAATAGACTGTTTTTTGAAAAATCGACATCTAAAAGTAAAAATTTCAAGTTCATTCTCGTATGAGTTCACACCAGAACAGGGTCTCCCTCAAGGTTCACCACTTTCTCCGTTGCTATACAACATTTTCTGTGCAGATATCTATTACCACCCCTACAACGATGAGCAACATTTTTCACACAGTGCTTATATACTCCAGTTTGCCGATGATACGACTTTAATATCTCACAACACTTCTATCGTGACAGCAACACAAAGTTTGTTAAATCTGATTAATCACACCACAGATTGGTTCAATAAATGGAGATTAAAACCAAATCCATCTAAGTCTCAATTCATCATCTTCAATCATAACCCTGGTCCGAATTCTCCAACACTTAATATGTATAATCATTTGCTTTACCCTAAAACATTCACCAAATATCTAGGAATAACCATCGATCATAAAATCAACTTTAATAGCCACATGGCACAAGTTAAAAAAAACACAATCTCACGATCAAAACACTTTAGATGTCTTGTGCATACAAAAGGAGGGATTGACATTCAAACTGCTAGTAAAATATATAAGACCATATGCAGACCCATGATAGAATATGGTCATGTACTTTTTCAAAACTGTAAACAACCAGCCTTACAAAAGCTTAGCATAGCAGAAACAAGTGCCCTTCGTTTGATAACCAAAATCCGTCACCCCAATAACCCCCTACACAATCCTCCTAACCAACTTCTATACCAACTGACAAATATCCAACCAATAAAAGATAGACTCATCACACTATCCACAAGATTCTCCCAGAATGAACACAATAAGGAGTTAATCGAGAGTTTATGTGCCAGAAGACAACCAAATGGCAGGACAAGATGGAGACACCCCTTAAGAACATTATGGGAAATAATAAATTCAAATTAAATTGTTCTTTTTTTTTTGTTTACATTAATGTATTATATATATAGGCTGAAGGACCCCGGTCAATGGCCTGTTGAATTGTACTAATTCAATAAAGCACTTTTATTATTATTATTATTATATTAAGCTGAATGGTACAACTCACCATAACATCCCAATTAGGCCTCTTCACTACATCCACATTCTGAGTTGGTTGATGATTAACGTTTGCATATTCGGCTTGCTGAGTAGGATAATATTGTCCGCCATTAGCCATGACCACGTTGCTAGGATTAGAAGAGGAATACATCTCATGAACGGGAAACGTGGCAGCCTGTGGTGGATACATGGGTTGAGTAAAAGGTTGAGATGGTGGGTAGTTGGGATTTGGATGATATGGAACATCATAACTCAAGCGTGGAACTTGTACAACTGCTGGTATAGGAACTGGACTGACAGTGGTAGTATTAGGAATAGAATAGTAGTCATCTGGCTGTTGATAGCTTTTGTCTGTGGGAGACTGGTTTTCTATACGGTGATCTTTATTTCTGCTAATAGATTTTCTATTCTGAAATGTTCAACAAATATTTTGAAAATAAACATTTTAGAACAAATTTATAATTCATACATAATAAATACTCTTAATTACACAACGATAGGTATAGTTGTCTGCATTTGTTTAGTGCACATAAAAGGCCACAAAAGCAGGCCATCCAAATATCACTAATATGCGCTATTACTGCTGACAAGAGTACTTACTACAGAGTCGTACTTTAAATTTTTGAGTATTAAAAATTGTGTTTCTAGTAGAAACTTTCTGGTAAATTAAAAAATCTTACTGTTTTGCGTCAAGATAGGAATATCTTATGCATTGGTGGACGCATTGCCCGTCCTTCGCAACATTGACAGACAAATTCAAAGTACGGCTCTGTTTATCTGTTCCTTGAGTATGATATTGTAGTTATGGTCTAGGAGATACCTACATATATGGGGCCTGGGATATTACATGTTGGCATTGCTGTTATGTTTTAGCAAGTATTTTATCTCATGTGAGTCAAACCTCCCCCCGTACCGTTTGATGCTAGCCGCCCCAGAAAATATTCAATTTTGGAACAGAGTATAGCAGTTTGGGGTTTGGTGCCAACATTTTTTCTCTGTACAATTGGCAGCACTGGCGACATCAATTATGGTCAAAAGTACAAAACTTTCTGACCAGGTGGAAATTTTTCATTGTCAATGCTCATTGCTGAAAAACCATATGCCAACATTTTCTGATTGCACATTTTCCAGATTCTTGGCTATCTTTTTGCCAAAAATTGGACTTTTAGCAAAAAACGAGCCAAAACTGGTGCTTTTTAAAAAAAAATTTTGGCACCTTCTCAAACTTGTAGTCAAAGAATAGTCTCTGTGAGTACCAATATTTCTTTTCTCAGTGTAACCTCCCCAAACCACCCCTAAAACCACCAAACATTCAAATACCGATTATCATGCCAAAAAGGATACTTATAAAAATGACACGTTTAACGAGTAATGATTGAGAAATTATCCTTTTTAACATAACAAAGTTCAAAAATCGCGGATTTTTAACAATTTTGCGAAAAACAGCATTTGAGCCCAGACAATGAATGTGATAATTAATTGTGATTGTGTACAGTTATTTCAACTAAATTAGAAAAAAAATAATGAATTAATTATCACTTTCGTTGTCTAGGCTCAAATGCTGTTTTTCACAAAATTATTAAAAATTCGCAAATGGGGGTGAAATTGGGGCCGAAAGGTGGGAGGATACGCTAATGGCCCAACATGTTGGTATTATATATTTTGCTTAATGAACAGCATCGTTCAATCCACTATTTTTGTTTGAAAAATATACATTTTTTTAATAAAAAATGGGACTAGGGTTGATATGATGGCTTTTTTGGTTGGCTGAAATGGGCTGAAGAGTATGGGAATGAAAAAATATTTACTTGTAAATACATTAACACTACAGGATTGCCGAAGGATATTTTTAGTCAAAACTTGCCATCAACAAAATCACATCTAACATTTTTTACATTTCTGGATGTGATCAGTTAGAAATTATAAGGGAACCTACTGTTTTCATTCGAATGTGTTGAATCAGAGAAAATGTAAGTAAAATGTGCATTCTACTATCAATCATATCAATAAATAGAAATACATACCTTGGCTCTATATTTTTCTAATTCCTCATTGGAATGTGCAAATGTACAATTTGTTCCTCTCGGACAACTTCCTCTTAATGTCAAGTCACGACACATGCTAATTTTATACTTGGCGTGTTGAGAATGGGCTGTATCCTGTAGTTTCCTGCTGCCATGTTGGTGAATAAATTCTACCAGACCGGCTACCACCTGTCTTACCGCTTCTAAACACTCACTACATTCGCTCCAAGATGGGGCTGGCGACTCTAAAAAGAATAATAATAATAACACTTTTATTTGTCTTTGGGGGTACATTATTTGTAGATAAGTCATAAAAAGGTGTAAAGTACAAAAGTTAAAATATATATGCACGCACAAAAAGAGAAAAATACAATAAAAACGTCTAAAAGCCTCATTAAAAGAGAAACGTTGAGGTAATTTAAAATTACATGCCTAGAGATATCTATTCAATTTGGATCTTTAAAACAAACTCATCAATAATAATAATAATAATAATAATAATAATGGTATAGAATACATTACTTGCTAAGTAATTTTTTAGCTTCTTCTTGAAAACATGAACAAGTAAGTTCCTGAGGTTTACTGGTAGTAAATTGTACTTAAGGAGCCTTGTATAGAAGGGTGATTTCTCATAAAATATATGATAAGAGTTGATATATATATATGTATATGTTGTTTTTATGCCTTGTATTATTATAGTTGTGAATGTCAATATATGAGGGCAATTTATTTATGTTTTCATAAATGTATATTAACTATTTTAATATACAAATACATGCAATTGTTAAAATGTTCTTCTCTTTAAAAACATCTCTACAGGAGGCACGACTATTAAGGATATGTTAGTCTATTAACTCGTTTTTGTAAAATGAACACACTTTCTATATGGGAGGATTTGCCACGTACAACATTGTTATAGCTAATAGCACAGTAAACTAAAGCATAATATACTGGCAATAGACAATCTGGATTAAATTTGCCTTTTAATTGTTTCATTGCAAAGTAGGCCTTATTTAATTTTTCGATAGAAATTTAATTCGTTCTTCCCATACTAACTGGTTGTCAACAATGGTTCCAAGAAATTTCAAGAAAGATTCAAATATAATCGGTTTATTATCAAGATCGAAATTAAAATTATAGGGTTTTTAAGTTTATTATGAAATTGCACCATGACTGTTTTTTCATTATTGATGATCAATTGATTTTGAAGACACCAATCATAGAATTGAGATAGGTAGCTTCAACTTTGTTTACTATTTCTTTTGGATTGTGGTGTAAGATGACCCTAGTAGCACAAATATTGCACCAGTATATAATCCATATAGGACCAATATATGAATATTGGTCCTATATAGGACTAATATATAAATATTGGTTCAATATTGGTCCAATATTTTGTGGTACTGGGACTATTGATGTATCATCTGCATACAAAAAAACTTTACCTTCACTTATGTGGTCAGGAAGATCATTAACATACAGGAGGAAGATTAGTGATACAAGGACACTTCCTTGTGGTGTACCAATGTTAATAATAAAGCGTTTTTATTTCATGTCATGTTTTACATAAAATGTCCTGTTAGATAATTATGACGAAAGGCATTTATTAATGTTACCACGAATTCCTAGGTTATCAAGTTTATCTGATACGAAGTCTACATGAAGGTTGTCAAAAGATCTAGATAAGTCAAATATTCCAGTGACAATAACATTAATATCCATTTTATCACTAACTTGTTGGATACATTCTTTAGTGGAAGTTACAGTTTAATGAGACTTTCTAAAACCATGCTGACAATCAGTTAACAATTTATAGGTTTTTAAATACTCTTGTATTTTCTGAGATATGACATGTTCTATAATTACATTAAGTAATGAAATAGAACGATAATTTTCTATGTTTAATGAGCAACCATTCTTGGGTATTGGGATCAATACAGCTAATTTTAATGCATATGGAAATTCTCCATGTAACATGGATATATTTATTAGGTGTGCGATAGGTTCATAGAATCTCTCGACAGTTTTTTATTAATTTAACAGTAATTTTATCGTCCTCGATAGATTATTTGCTATGGAGGTGGGTGGGAAAAAAAGTTACCGTTTCTTAACCGACTTTGAAAACGTTTAAAAAGGAGGAGGCTCTCAATTCAACCTGTATTGTTCGGCGGTGATCCCATATTAGTATCATCAAGCTATATAGGTCTAGTATAAGGTGAGCAATACTAGCAACAGGGCTGATGGGTATATAAGAATTCTCTGATAACGAGTGTAATGTTAAGCTTAAAAATTCAAAATGATGCATATTCTTCTTTCTTTTATAGAAACTATATAAGGAGCTAATAAAGAGACTGAAAGGTTGGAAAAAATTAAACCATTAAAAAAAAAGGTCATTAACAGTAATAGTCCGGTCGTGGTAACTTATTTTTGGTCTGAAATTTAAAACACCAGTTTTATTGACTACTCTTATAGGAAAAATTGTGCTCAACACGATGGTGACATTAAAAAAATTATAGAACACAGGCTTCATTGTTAAAAATAATGGGTTTTAGCGAAAATTTTCATTATTTCATGTGTTTTGACTTTTTAATGAAAGCGTTGCACAACAAAAAGTCAATATATAAAAATTAAAATTTTATCAATACGCGTCATTTGAGCTTATAGCAACCTTTTACTTTTGACCGTTCAATTGTTATAAACAAATTAAGGGTTCTAAATTAACAATTTTTTTTTGTTTAACAAAAGGTCATATGGATATTTTATTGTGGTCAAAATGTTGCACTTTGTTCACAGAATTTACAGTTTTTTGTTTGTGTCGATATCTCGCGTATTCTGCAATTGTTTAAACAAATAAGCTAATTTGTTTATCAAGAATTTGTGACTTTCCACGGCATTCTTTGCACTCTCCACCCAGGGCAATCGATAAATATTGATAAAAACTACAATTTCTGTGTGCTCTTGAACCTTTTTTCTTTTGTTTTATCTCCCCGCCATCATTTTAAAAAAAATTACTTAGTAAACAAATGAAATATCTCAGCACAGGACCGTCGTATTGAAATGCAATTGTCGGCAAATGGAAGATAATAAAAAAAGGAAAATTGTGAGCCTAGATAGACCTCGATCCGTTAACTAGAACAGGCGATATGACTGTCAATTGTTTATTAATTAATTTTTTGAATAATATCTTGTGACAACAAAGTTAATGTGTATTATACTAACTAGTTTTCAATTGTCACAAAAATTCATTGGTTTTTTCATACATTTTTTGCTTTTAAAACAATTAATTTATGAACGCCGTACAACATTTTTTAGTGTTTACTTTCCGAATGACTTGGGCAGTAACAACTTTGTATATATAAAATTCAAAGCGCGCTTTGCTTTAAATGTTCTGTAAGTGGTTAAAGAATCATTTAAATCTATTTTCATTTCATTTCTTAATTTTTTTAAGGTCAATTATTTTTTATACAGGGTGTTCCTTAATAACGTGCTAATATTTCAGGGTGTGATTACTTAGGTCATTTTATGACGAAAAGTTCATATGAACATATGTCCGCAACGGCTTAAATTTTTTGCTACAATGTCTTGAATTTTTTTTATTTAAATCATTATTTTTTAATAACTTTAGGTATTATTTTCAATGTTGGTATGTATTAATAGGATATAAAACCACATATTTTAATTAGAAAAGTTATTTTATTGCTCCATCAGTGGCGTTCCTGCGAACATATTCTCCGATATTTTTTATCAAAAAAGTGATACGCCACTGACATTTTTCCATGTAGATATTTTTCTAAGTATCCTGATCAATTCTACATGAAAAATGTCTCTTGCATTCTTCTCGTTAGACGCACAGTTCTTGATGGAAACAATTTAATTCAAACTGAAACTTACTACACAAGTTACTTGGAACGTAAATACTTAAAAAACGTTGTACAGCATTTATAAATTAATTATGATAAAAAAAAAATGCATGAAAAACCAATGGATTTTTGTGATAATTGAAAACTAGTTAGTTTAATATATTAACTTCATGCTGTCATAAGACATTTTTCAATAAATTTATTAATAAACAATTGACAGTCATAAACGCCAAATGGTTTATATCCCCGGTTCTAGTTAACAGATCGAGGTCTATCTAGGCTCAAAATTTTCCTTCTTTTACTATCTTTCATTTGCCGACAATTTTAATACGACGGTCCAGTGCTGAAATATTTCATTTGTTTACCAAGCAATTTTTTTTTAAATGATGGCGGGGAGGTAAAAAAAAGAAAAAAGGGGCAAGACCACACAGAAATTGTAGTTTTCATCAATATTTATCGATTGCCCTGGGTGGAGAGTGCAAAGAATGCCGTGGAAAGTCACAAATCCTTGATAAACAAATTAGCTCATTTGTTTAAACAATTGCAAAATACGCGAGATATCGACACAAACAAAAAACTGTAAATTCTGTGAATTGAACAGTCAAAGATAGAAGGTCGCCACAAGTCTCATACGACGGGTATTGACAAAATTTTCATTTTCTATATTTTTCCCGTCGCACCATTTTCGTTAAAAAGTCAAGAAACATCAAATAATGAGAATTTTCGCTAAAAAACATTGTTTCTAACAACGAAGCCTGTGTTTCATAATTTTTTTAATGTCACCACCGTGTTCTGCGTAACTTTCCCTACAAGAATAGTCAATAAAATTGCTGTTTTAAATTTCTGACCAAAATCGTTGATTCTGGCTTTACGACGAGCGGCCTATAATTAAATAAAATTTCACCGTTGCCAGGTTAATTGAACCTTGTTCCCGAATATCGATTTTAAAGTCGGTGGAACATGAAAAATTAACAAAATCAAACAATTATACTCCAATGGTAAATAAAGAATACAGGTATGAGACATGTCATATACCAGAGGAGGCTATAACTAGAAAATGACAAATCAGACAAATCTTTGAACAAGGTAGATACCTTAATGAATATATCTTAATTAAATGATTCACAGCAATTTATAAAATCTTAACATTTCAGTAATCTAAAAAAATTACACGCTCAAACTCGCAGAATGGTTACCATCCAAAATAGTAATATAGAGCTTTATTGGAAATTCCAATTGGCTAATCACCGAGGACTTCCAGCCTATGTACAATACATTATTTTACAATCATACAGATTTTTATTTTTAATAACAAATATAACACTTATGTATACATTCTTACAAAAAAAAATTACATATTATCCATCCAAAATAAATTGCATGGAAAATTACAATGAATAATTTGGAACTTTTTACAAATAAAATTCAATAATAATATATTAACTAAACTATTCTGATAAGATACTTTATCTGTACTCATATTTCTAAATGTATTTTGTAAAATCAACACAGTTAGTACACAAAACTAAGATCTATATTTATTATTTGATGAATTATTTATTGCATTATATTTATATCTCTTAAGCCTGCATTACTGCAATCCCGTCTTTATTTTACTTTAATATATAATGTTAACTGACATGTTGTATAGGCACCTTTTTTAGATTTTTATGGTAAGAGTAAGGGGAAAAACATTGTCGTTTATTTTTGAGATAATAATAAATAATAATAATAATAACACTTTATTGCCATATCATCTTACAAAAATATTGACGTCATTAATTAGGAATAAAGATAGATAGCAATAATTAATAGATAAACCGATCAATATATAAACACTAGATGTAAAATCTTATGAATTAAACAATTAAAATAAATAAATAAAACAGAGAGGTAAAAAATTCACAGTACGTATCCAAAAGTGTAAAAACATAATGCTATAATGCCGTTTAAATTACTTAGTGTAGTATTCTTGAATAGAGTAAAAACAGTTGTCGAGAAGGTAGCCCCTCATATACATATTTTTTAAATTTGCTTACCGAATGAATGTGTTTAAAAGAGTTAGGTAGGTGATTGTATATATCACTACAAAAGTAACAGGGACTTTTTTTATACATAGACAAATTAATGTTTGAAACATAAATGTTAGTATTTGACCTAGTGTCATGATGATGTATCGAGTTATTTTGTGGAAACTTTCCTTTGTTCATTTTTACAAAAATTAGCGCTTGGTAAATGACTATGCAAGGGAGTGGCAAAATATGGTGCATTTTGAAAATGGGCTTACAGGATTCAAGTGGACCAACAGAGAAAATTTTGCGTATTATTCTTTTTTGTATCACAAAAATGCGATTAAGTTCAGTTGTTTGGCCCCAGCAAAGTACCATATAGTTTAGTTGTGAATAAGCCAAGGCATAATAGACATTCATTAGGTTTTTAATATCTAAGATGTTTTTAAGATTAACAATAGCAAAGTAGGCACGATATTGACTGTTTGTTTTTTAAATAGACGCCATATTGGATTTTTGTGTATTCTATAGTACTATTTGACCACGGCCGTCTTATAATATACGAATTATATAGTGTGATCGAGAAAGAATAAAGGTCACGTGACACCGAAAAGTCACTAAAATCATCAAAATTACTTTCTATTCTACGTACATTATTAAAACTAATTTCCTGTTACTAGGCTAGTGAATGCAAATGGCAGCCATTTTGTAATAAGCTCATCGAGCCCATTGTTTTAAACTGTCTATTTTGGGGATTTCGTGACGTTTTAAAACTTAATTTTGATTATTTAACATCCACAATTATCCTTATCCCAATTCATGTGGCGAATTTTGTTTGTTAATATAGAGACGAGTTTATATTTTACGAAATTGTCTTATGATGTACAGATGTACAGGATAGGTGTATGGAAAGAAGTTGAAGCTATCAGTTTAAATCTATATATATTAAATAAAGGCTTTAGCACAGATGCCGATGTATTTCCGGATATTAAACACACATAATATATTGTAATTACATGATTATTGAAAGGAGTGCATAATTAAAAAAATAAGGTCCAAGGTATTCAAGAGTCGAAGCTTAAGAAGTTGTCGTATTCCAACCTCAACTTCACATATATAAATTACTAATCACTATTGCCACCGTGCGAATATTGAAAGGTATCACAAAATAGTGTAAGTGTCACACAAAAAATCTTTAGGGAGTTGTTAGGTAATACACAATATGGTTTCTGTAAGAACAAGTGACAAATAATTCAATATTAACATTTTATGATAAAATTCTAAATATTTTAAAAATCAGCAGTATGCAGTAGGAATTTTCTGTGATTTAAGTCGAGCAAAATATGGAATATATGGTTTGCATCTCATCTTGAAAACAGTAAACAATGTCAAAATTTAATCATGTAAATACAATAAATGCACACGATCAACAATTTTAGGATTCAATATAGGTAGTGAATTTTGCAGAATTAAGTGTAATTATTCGCTTAGTTGGAAATGTGGTTGGCCAATGAGGAAATTTTTTTAATAATTCAATGAAGAAACCCTCAGATCGTGAACCATTCGATGAACTTGAAAATAAATTCAAAACGATTTCCAATCATTGTAGATTCAGGATAATATTTAAAAGCGTTTCCCCCCCCTCCCCTGTCATGATCTGGTTGTTGAGGATATCGGTCGGGTAACGGATGGAAAAAATAAGAATGATTCATCGAACGTTTCGGTGTAAAGCCCTGTACCTTCTTCAGTATTTATTTTATATTTACAAGTACATCAGAAATTAAAATAAGAGAAAATGTAAAAAAAGCGAAATTTTAATTTTTAATTTTCGAGTTATTTAGAGAAATTTTGTAATAATTTTTAATCCATATCTGCGTACCTAATGTGCCTTTGAGTTGAGTGGAATGAGTACTTTACCACCCTAGTAACAAACACTCAATATGAGGTATAGAGCTAGAATTTTCCAAGACTATTGAATTAACTACGAATTGATTACGCTGTCCACCTTTCCACTAAAAAAATGCCTAACAGTCGATCTCAAAATTTTGACTCATTTAGGGAATATCTTAGTAGGCTACGAAAACATGAAAATTATTTTTTTTTAATGGTTAAATAGAGCTTACTGTACTGTCAAAAAAAAAATTAATCGAGCAACATGTTCCACAATAACAGGGTGTTGTGGTATTAAATAGCACACTGTATGTATACAAATGATTTACAATATTATTGCATTGCAAGCAATGTAAATCTAATGTTATATGCTGACGATACTACAATCTGTATTACTGCCTCATCCCATGAGAAACTCCAAAGCAAGGTGAACTACACCCTACATCACTTTACTACTGGTGTTTTAATAACAAACTTATAGTTAATGCAACAAAAACAAAATAAATCACGTTCCACAAAAGAAGGGACAATCCACATATGGTGGTTAAACTAATCAACACAGGAATAGATAGAATAGAAGTCCAAAGTGTGAAATTCTTAGGGTTGTATTTAGATAAACAACTCACCTGGTTACCGCATGTTGAACACGTTATAAAAAAACTAAACTCTGCTTATTTTGCCATTCGAAACTTAAAGAGTGTCACGGATAAAAAATATCTATTAAATATCTATTTTGCTTTGGCCTACTCGCATATGAAATATTTAATAATATATTGGGGAACTAGCTATGAGTTCCAACGCATCTTTATTTTATTATTATTTTTTTTATTTATCATTTTATTTATATTAATGTCCTGGCGGAGTTTAACTAATGCTATTCCACCACTCAACCAGGACTCGTATACATAGACATCAACACAAAAACCATTCCCTGTGATATTGCCATCTACCGCAGCTGAGACTCGAACTCAGGATAGATAACAGCGACTACACATGTTGTGCCACCCAACAGCGGTCTAGCTCACTGCTACCATCTCGGTGACACATTAAAAAGGCCACTAAACATCCATACCCTGGCCAGGATTCGAACCCGGGACTCCGTGGTCGCAAGCCACACGCCTTAGCATTGCGCCACCAAGCCGGTTATTCTTCAAAAAAAAATCATTAGGTTAATATTCTCACTAAATCCTGTACAGTCTTGTCAAACATTTATACAAAACAAAATTTTCTCCTTGCCATGTCTGTTAATCTATGAGGCAGCTCTTTTTGTTAAGCTTAACGCAGCACACTTTCCTCTACACAATAGTGTGCATGGCCACGTCACATGAGGCTGCAATCTAATTTACATCAATAAATTTAATCTAGGCACTTTCAAAAAAGGTCCTTTCTATCTGTGTGGAACGGTTTTCAACAAACTGCCAACTGAGATAAAACAGGAAGCGAACATAAATAAATTTTAAGAAAAACTTCTATTTCTTTGCGACAATTGCTTTTATTCTTTAATGGAATTCTATCATTTCCACTTAGCCAGTTAACTTCACTATTTAAAGTGAAGTGTCTATAATATTTTATTGTAGTTTCATGTATCTTTTATTTGTAAAATTGTATGCGTGTATATATTCTGTATTTTAAAATGCCCTTAACAGAAATTCTATAATTTCGACATAGCCAGTTAACTTCCCTATTTAAAGTGAAGTATTTATAATATTGTAGTTCTATGTATTTTTTAGTTTGTAAAATTGTATGTATTCTATATTTTTTAAATGTTTTCTTATGTATTGACTGTTCATATCCTGTAAGATGGCTTACATGAATAAATACATTATTGTTATCATTATATTCGAGACACTTATGTATACATTCTTACAAAAAAAAATTACATATTATCCATCCAAAATAAATTGCATGGAAAATTACAATGAATAATTTGGAACTTTTTACAAATAAAATTCAATAATAATATATTAACTAAACTATTCTGATAAGATACTTTATCTGTACTCATATTTCTAAATGTATTTTGTAAAATCAACACAGTTAGTACACAAAACTAAGATCTATATTTATTATTTGATGAATTATTTATTGCATTATATTTATATCTCTTAAGCCTGCATTACTGCAATCCCGTCTTTATTTTACTTTAATATATAATGTTAACTGACATGTTGTATAGGCACCTTTTTTAGATTTTTATGGTAAGAGTAAGGGGAAAAACATTGTCGTTTATTTTTGAGATAATAATAAATAATAATAATAATAACACTTTATTGCCATATCATCTTACAAAAATATTGACGTCATTAATTAGGAATAAAGATAGATAGCAATAATTAATAGATAAACCGATCAATATATAAACACTAGATGTAAAATCTTATGAATTAAACAATTAAAATAAATAAATAAAACAGAGAGGTAAAAAATTCACAGTACGTATCCAAAAGTGTAAAAACATAATGCTATAATGCCGTTTAAATTACTTAGTGTAGTATTCTTGAATAGAGTAAAAACAGTTGTCGAGAAGGTAGCCCCTCATATACATATTTTTTAAATTTGCTTACCGAATGAATGTGTTTAAAAGAGTTAGGTAGGTGATTGTATATATCACTACAAAAGTAACAGGGACTTTTTTTATACATAGACAAATTAATGTTTGAAACATAAATGTTAGTATTTGACCTAGTGTCATGATGATGTATCGAGTTATTTTGTGGAAACTTTCCTTTGTTCATTTTTACAAAAATTAGCGCTTGGTAAATGACTATGCAAGGGAGTGGCAAAATATGGTGCATTTTGAAAATGGGCTTACAGGATTCAAGTGGACCAACAGAGAAAATTTTGCGTATTATTCTTTTTTGTATCACAAAAATGCGATTAAGTTCAGTTGTTTGGCCCCAGCAAAGTACCATATAGTTTAGTTGTGAATAAGCCAAGGCATAATAGACATTCATTAGGTTTTTAATATCTAAGATGTTTTTAAGATTAACAATAGCAAAGTAGGCACGATATTGACTGTTTGTTTTTTAAATAGACGCCATATTGGATTTTTGTGTATTCTATAGTACTATTTGACCACGGCCGTCTTATAATATACGAATTATATAGTGTGATCGAGAAAGAATAAAGGTCACGTGACACCGAAAAGTCACTAAAATCATCAAAATTACTTTCTATTCTACGTACATTATTAAAACTAATTTCCTGTTACTAGGCTAGTGAATGCAAATGGCAGCCATTTTGTAATAAGCTCATCGAGCCCATTGTTTTAAACTGTCTATTTTGGGGATTTCGTGACGTTTTAAAACTTAATTTTGATTATTTAACATCCACAATTATCCTTATCCCAATTCATGTGGCGAATTTTGTTTGTTAATATAGAGACGAGTTTATATTTTACGAAATTGTCTTATGATGTACAGATGTACAGGATAGGTGTATGGAAAGAAGTTGAAGCTATCAGTTTAAATCTATATATATTAAATAAAGGCTTTAGCACAGATGCCGATGTATTTCCGGATATTAAACACACATAATATATTGTAATTACATGATTATTGAAAGGAGTGCATAATTAAAAAAATAAGGTCCAAGGTATTCAAGAGTCGAAGCTTAAGAAGTTGTCGTATTCCAACCTCAACTTCACATATATAAATTACTAATCACTATTGCCACCGTGCGAATATTGAAAGGTATCACAAAATAGTGTAAGTGTCACACAAAAAATCTTTAGGGAGTTGTTAGGTAATACACAATATGGTTTCTGTAAGAACAAGTGACAAATAATTCAATATTAACATTTTATGATAAAATTCTAAATATTTTAAAAATCAGCAGTATGCAGTAGGAATTTTCTGTGATTTAAGTCGAGCAAAATATGGAATATATGGTTTGCATCTCATCTTGAAAACAGTAAACAATGTCAAAATTTAATCATGTAAATACAATAAATGCACACGATCAACAATTTTAGGATTCAATATAGGTAGTGAATTTTGCAGAATTAAGTGTAATTATTCGCTTAGTTGGAAATGTGGTTGGCCAATGAGGAAATTTTTTTAATAATTCAATGAAGAAACCCTCAGATCGTGAACCATTCGATGAACTTGAAAATAAATTCAAAACGATTTCCAATCATTGTAGATTCAGGATAATATTTAAAAGCGTTTCCCCCCCCTCCCCTGTCATGATCTGGTTGTTGAGGATATCGGTCGGGTAACGGATGGAAAAAATAAGAATGATTCATCGAACGTTTCGGTGTAAAGCCCTGTACCTTCTTCAGTATTTATTTTATATTTACAAGTACATCAGAAATTAAAATAAGAGAAAATGTAAAAAAAGCGAAATTTTAATTTTTAATTTTCGAGTTATTTAGAGAAATTTTGTAATAATTTTTAATCCATATCTGCGTACCTAATGTGCCTTTGAGTTGAGTGGAATGAGTACTTTACCACCCTAGTAACAAACACTCAATATGAGGTATAGAGCTAGAATTTTCCAAGACTATTGAATTAACTACGAATTGATTACGCTGTCCACCTTTCCACTAAAAAAATGCCTAACAGTCGATCTCAAAATTTTGACTCATTTAGGGAATATCTTAGTAGGCTACGAAAACATGAAAATTATTTTTTTTTAATGGTTAAATAGAGCTTACTGTACTGTCAAAAAAAAAATTAATCGAGCAACATGTTCCACAATAACAGGGTGTTGTGGTATTAAATAGCACACTGTATGTATACAAATGATTTACAATATTATTGCATTGCAAGCAATGTAAATCTAATGTTATATGCTGACGATACTACAATCTGTATTACTGCCTCATCCCATGAGAAACTCCAAAGCAAGGTGAACTACACCCTACATCACTTTACTACTGGTGTTTTAATAACAAACTTATAGTTAATGCAACAAAAACAAAATAAATCACGTTCCACAAAAGAAGGGACAATCCACATATGGTGGTTAAACTAATCAACACAGGAATAGATAGAATAGAAGTCCAAAGTGTGAAATTCTTAGGGTTGTATTTAGATAAACAACTCACCTGGTTACCGCATGTTGAACACGTTATAAAAAAACTAAACTCTGCTTATTTTGCCATTCGAAACTTAAAGAGTGTCACGGATAAAAAATATCTATTAAATATCTATTTTGCTTTGGCCTACTCGCATATGAAATATTTAATAATATATTGGGGAACTAGCTATGAGTTCCAACGCATCTTTATTTTATTATTATTTTTTTTATTTATCATTTTATTTATATTAATGTCCTGGCGGAGTTTAACTAATGCTATTCCACCACTCAACCAGGACTCGTATACATAGACATCAACACAAAAACCATTCCCTGTGATATTGCCATCTACCGCAGCTGAGACTCGAACTCAGGATAGATAACAGCGACTACACATGTTGTGCCACCCAACAGCGGTCTAGCTCACTGCTACCATCTCGGTGACACATTAAAAAGGCCACTAAACATCCATACCCTGGCCAGGATTCGAACCCGGGACTCCGTGGTCGCAAGCCACACGCCTT
The DNA here is from genome assembly GCA_963583905.1 of Stenurella melanura. Taxonomy (NCBI): domain Eukaryota; kingdom Metazoa; phylum Arthropoda; class Insecta; order Coleoptera; family Cerambycidae; genus Stenurella; species Stenurella melanura. The sequence goes on from OY757309.1 coordinate 206,525,320, forward strand.
AGCATTGCGCCACCAAGCCGGTTATTCTTCAAAAAAAAATCATTAGGTTAATATTCTCACTAAATCCTGTACAGTCTTGTCAAACATTTATACAAAACAAAATTTTCTCCTTGCCATGTCTGTTAATCTATGAGGCAGCTCTTTTTGTTAAGCTTAACGCAGCACACTTTCCTCTACACAATAGTGTGCATGGCCACGTCACATGAGGCTGCAATCTAATTTACATCAATAAATTTAATCTAGGCACTTTCAAAAAAGGTCCTTTCTATCTGTGTGGAACGGTTTTCAACAAACTGCCAACTGAGATAAAACAGGAAGCGAACATAAATAAATTTTAAGAAAAACTTCTATTTCTTTGCGACAATTGCTTTTATTCTTTAATGGAATTCTATCATTTCCACTTAGCCAGTTAACTTCACTATTTAAAGTGAAGTGTCTATAATATTTTATTGTAGTTTCATGTATCTTTTATTTGTAAAATTGTATGCGTGTATATATTCTGTATTTTAAAATGCCCTTAACAGAAATTCTATAATTTCGACATAGCCAGTTAACTTCCCTATTTAAAGTGAAGTATTTATAATATTGTAGTTCTATGTATTTTTTAGTTTGTAAAATTGTATGTATTCTATATTTTTTAAATGTTTTCTTATGTATTGACTGTTCATATCCTGTAAGATGGCTTACATGAATAAATACATTATTGTTATCATTATATTCGAGACGCACATGCCACGATGTATGCAGATGACAATTTGTTTGATAAGCGGACAAGATGAAATGAAGATAGAGCAAATAGGCAATTCAGTTCTTAATAACGCATTTATCTGGCACCACCTACCACCACATTAAACATTGATGCATTTTCTTCAAAAAATTCCAGTTACACCATCTACACCACAGTAAAAGTGTGAAAAATTAGTACATCTCTAGTACATCAAAATAGTTAACCAGATATGTTACGCGCTTGCGGTAGTCGATTATGATTTTCCAATCGACACTAAATAAAATATAAAGGCAGACTGATGCATATTAACTGATATTGATATACACAACTGACTTTGCCAGTTCGAGCCAAGACATATTCTAGTAATAAATATATTTCTATTTACCTGGACTAGGATCTATTCCAGCCAACAATTCAAGGTGATTTCTCAAAACAGACAACTTGCCTGGATCACCAGTTCTCTGCAGTGCAATGACAAGTTCTTGAACGGATTGAGCAAAAGATTGGGGAGTTTGTAATTTATCTATTATACTTTGCATGTGAGATTTATGAGCGGTGTCACCATAAAGTAAGGCAGACCACTGATCTGGAGCTATTCTCAATCCAGCCTCGGTAGCAATTTGAACTATTTGAGCATCATGTTCACGTCTTAAAGCATCATAAGTCCTGAATTCCTCTTTAAGTTGCATTAGGGATGAATCTCCTTCTCTTTTTGATACCTGATATATATGAATCAGTTAATAACATAGAATATCAGAAAAAAAAATACAAAATAAATTTATATTCACCTTAAAACAAGATGCTCTATAAAGCAACTGTACAACATGACCAATACTAGTTTTAGATGCTTGGGGAAAATGAGGTTCCAAACGTTGCACTACGAACATTACCAACACCTTTCTAGATAGTGCAGAACCATCTTCCAAGGCCAATAACACTAGTTTTAGAACCTCCTCTTGCATAGCTAAAACATAAAATTCATTTTAAATATTATGAAGAAGATAACATGTTCAGTTGCAAAACATTTAAATAAAATTCTGGAAAATATATTTTCCAATTTTTGGTAAATCGGTAAGAGTAACCAGGGCATTAGAGTTTTCACAAAATTTGTTCAGGATACATTTTTGGGGTTGTAGAACAGGAATCTGAAATTAGTTTTCAATGCAAATGCTTAATTTTCAAAGAAAAATTTTTATTTTCCACCGTACACGTCTTGTCACCAAAAACACTTCAATTTTCGGCCAATTTGGATCTCGCATTCACAATGTAAGTGCTCCTCGGAACAATGTACCTACCTCTTAGGCTATAGGTACAAAAAAATTGCTTTTTCATTGAAGACAGTATATTTTATTTCCCAAACTGCCATTATTTGACAAAAACATCTGCTATAAGAATGAGATTACCAGCACATGCATGCATAATACGTGAAACGTTGGTGTCTGACATTTTTAAGTCAATTAGCTGAATGTTTATCCAAGACCTTGATTTATCATTTCATAACTGACGGGTTGAGAGATCTGTCAAATTATATTAACCATTTATTACAATAAATTTTGGGTCGTGAAAAATTAACACCCAGTACAATAAATCATTAATTTAGCCGTTTCATAAAAACCGGGTATCAAATATAATTTTTTCTCCTACTTTCTCCTTCTTAAACATCAAAGTCAAAGAAGCATTATAGACATGAAATACAGGTAATATTCGAGCAAGAGATTTAGGCCGAAAAAGTAAAATAAAAAAAAAAAATTGCAAGTAGGTTTTGAACTTTGGACCTCATACATATGAAGTATTTTTCCGTTGCCGCTACCCTACTCAAGGTCTGAAAATTTCAGCTTTGTAGAGATAAATAAAGTTCAACTGCATCTCGAACTGCATTTTTGCCCCATTTTCAAAAATTCAAGGGGGTGACCTCAACCGATATCCTTTAAACATACCAGCCATTCCTTCTTTGGGGAGATCTAAACTGACATTTTAGCATATTTCCAGCCTTGTGAAAATGGGTATGTTGTCAAGGTCAGTAGCTCTTAGACTAAATAGTTTGACAGATCTAGCTATATTTTTTTTACTTATCGAACATTAATTATGTTCCAGATAATATGCATTCTCTGCTTGTTCACTCATTGTGGTGAAATAATAATACAAAATGTCAAACAATAACAATGTTCTCAAAGTATTCGATATGCATATCTGGAGCATATTTAATGTCCAATAATTCAAAAACTGCCTGAGCAACTAACGTCTTAATTTGATGTATAGGTACAGCATTAACTTACATTTAAAAAAGTTAAGTACAACCAATTCGATTTGTCTACTAATTTACTTAATTAATAGCATCGTCAATATCTTTGTAAGATGATACCTCAAAGTTATTATTATTATTATTATTATATCACTACTGGATGATTTAATAACATTATCTACTATCCGAATTCAGATGGCGATCCACTTCCAATTAGGTATTTATAAGATTAATTTTTTGGCCATGCCTTGAGACATAAATATTTCATGTACTTTGCATGCATGCATTGATAATCTTGCTTTTGTGACAGATGTGTATATCAAATGGAGGATTGGTAAATAATTGCTGTTTTTTAAGAAAAAGCAATTTTTTCAGTTTGTAAAAGGTACATTGAAAAGCATTTATATTGTGAATACGAGATTCGAATCAGTTGAAATTCAAGACATTTTTAGTGTTTATTACATTGATATGGTTATGGTGGGAAATTTTAACTTTATTTTTTGGAAAACTATGCACTATTGAATACCTACAGACTAACTTCAGAATTAGTTTATCCTGGAAAAATTTCGTAAAAATGCGTAAAAATTCCAATGCCCAATTATTCTGCAGATTTACCAAATTATTTGTATTTTTATTTGCATTTTAATTAAATAAGCAAAACTAAAAAGCGAAACAAAAAACATTCACCCACCTGGTCCTAAGAACTGGCATCCTCTAGCTCTAACAGCAGCCCACAAATTGGCAGACAGCTGTTGAGGGTTCTGATGCTGTAAAATTAGCTCTGTAACAGTCCTTTCACCCAGAGATCTAGCAGCACGCATCGCCCTTGTTCGCCCTTCATCTTCCACTAACTGACAATTGATCAAAGTGACCAACTTTCTTTGCATGGGTCTTGACAAGATACTTCCACTCCCACACACATTGCCATTGGGGTGTGGTTTCAAATAGAGGGCTAACTCCTCTACACATTTTTTACACTCTAAATAATGATTTACATGTTCCCTTGGCACAATTTTGCTATCAATTTCTTCGTTGTCATCTTGAATATTTGGTCCTACTAGTTGCAGCAAAGCAGTGTTAACCGGTAAATTTTCTATGTCTATGCTAATGTTAGTCTGATCGAACGGACACTGTTTTCTGTGTAAATTTGAAAGACAGCCCTTACATATTGTATGGCCACAGCCTAAACTTATAGGGCTGCGTTGTTTTTCATCAAAAGAATTGCAGCAAACTGGACATGACAGGAATTCCGTCCACTGGGGTGCCTGAATTGGCATTCTAAAATTTGAAATCACCATTATGCTAACATCATCAAGTTCAGTTGTCAAAATCAGGTGATGACACTTTCATATGCCAATGTGGCAAGGTTTATTCACAATTTATTGTAATAAACAAATAATTTTTAGGCTCTGTTGAAAGCTGTACACCAAGATGTTGTAATAGCGTGCTGTAGACTAGAAATTGATGTATTTACCTTAATTAATGCACAAAAATAATCACATCATGAAGCACTCACGGAATCACAACATTTGTTGTGAAATCGTTCTCGGACTTCTCGAATGTCATACGTCACACGTCAATGCCGTGAGGTCGTACTTTGACTGGATGTTGTAAAAACCATACCATTTATAATCCAGAATAAATTTAAGCTATGTAGGGCAATCAGGCAAGTTCCTACGGAAAATACTACAAATACCTACATGTATTTATATTGCAAATTCAAATATCATATGAAAAAGTAATATTGTAATTTCTGAATTATTTATACCAACTTACAGAGGTGGGTTTACTGGGTTTTGGGGTGAAACGGGTGGCACTTACCAGTCCTACCACTTAGGCTCTAGGAAAGATATATAATAATATAGTCATAGTCCAGTAAGTATACTTTAACTTCCAAAGGTTGCTTCGTCCGCTGAACTAGGCTTTGTCGACATACGTGAACAATGTTCTTAGCCTATGTTGCTTTAACTTTGTGTGTATTAACTCATTCACAACACAAGTTAATGTTTACTCGACTCTATATTATATATCATTCCCACTCTAAGAGTGGCACAGAGTCGGTACCTCTAAGTTTAAGTTCCCTTCCCGGCAAGAGCAAAAGCGTAGAAATTTAGTTACACAATCGCTCGCAGCGACGCAGCGAGCTTTGAAACTCTTGCTGGCCAAAATATTTCTTGGCCTTATCAATTTGACTTTCTCTCTATCTAATCCTCTTTGATGATGATGATGATACATTTCCATTGCGCACCGCCCTCTATGCGTGACTTCCACAACTTAACCAATTTACAACTAACTATTACGGGTTGCCTAGTAGGCTATTAGGAAAAGATTAGAGAATTAACAAGATAGGACAGTCGGTGAGAAACCTTTGATCTTCTAGTAGAAATGACACCATCGACACTAGGGTCTTAGAGACAAATAACACATGAAACAGATTCCTTATCAATGATTACGAATCACTCTGCCGAACAGAGCAGCTCTTATCTGTTATTTTCGAACAGAAATAACAGTCTGTTGATACTGTTTACAAATAACAGTTTGTTAAATAGCAACATTAGCAACTCATCTCTAGCTGGCATAGTGCATAGCAGTTTGTATCACATATCATGTTTGTATCTTATCTATGGTGCAGTGCATAACCCCAAATTAATTTTTGAATATAACTAAATTTTCAGAGGAGAACTAAATTGTAGTTTCTGCGGTAAATTGGAAATATATTTAATGGTCTCTTCCTGAATTGTAGTTTTATATAAATCTATAGTTTTGACGAAATGCATTTTAACCCAATCTGAAATATTTCGAAACTAAGTTCTGTGTTGTTTGTAGGTGCTCCAAGTGTTATGATAGGTGCAGCAAATCAAATAGACCATGTTAAATCCTGCTGATATTGAAAACAAGATAAAAGAATATGAAAATTTTGTTGAAACAAAATTGAAACAAGATTTAAGAGACATTGAAATTATTCTAAACGAAAAGACTACTAAATATAAGGATTGGGAAGATGTGAAACAGGTTGCGAAGACTGTGAAAGAGTTTAAAGAAAAAGATTCTGATATGTCAGTAAGGTTAGATATTGGTGGTGGTATAATGGTAACCGGTGAAATTTCGGATTTGCAGCGAACTTACGTCTGCATAGGTCTAGGTTATATATTGGAAATGGACTGCGACGAAGCAAATAAATACTCTGATATTCGACTTAAACTTTTAAAAAGAGAAATTGACCATTTTAGAAAATTAGCTGTAGATGTGAAGGTCCACATTAAAATGGTTCTGTTGGCTATAAACGAATTACAAGCATCAATAAACCCTAAGTTAGAAACACGGAAATGATACATTAATACAATTAAGGTTATGACTAGAGTGCAACTTTTTAAATTGAAACACTTGTGTTTGAGGTGCAACCAATAGATGATTTTCCATAAATTGAAAAATGGGGATTTACCAAAACCTTTATATGTACCTGTGATAAGCTAAGTACTTTATATCTTAAGTCTAAAAAAGGTAAATAAATGATTCTTTTCTATTTCTATATCATTTGTTTTGAATTTAGACTGTTATCCTTATATTTGGAGAAAACGTAACTCTTCAGATACGACTTATTGATTGATTTGCATCTGTAGGTACTCAGTTGAATAACCTGGATTGTCTCTACGCAGCTACATCCAATGCAATTTTGTGTTCCATTTAATACGTTCTGAGTGGTATTCCGCGGAAGGATATTAGGGACACTAATTCCCAAGATAGTTAGAAATTCCTCTAATTTCATACTAATTCTACTAATTCCCTAATAATTCCACTAATTCCCTACTAAGTACCTAGCAGTTTTCTTTATTTTCCACTAATTTCTATATTTTTATAGTATTTTCTCTAATTCCCCACTAACACTACCTATTGTAATATTCTAAGGGAACAACAACAAAATGACAATATCAAAATCATACTCTTCAATAGTTCAATAGTAGTCTAGTTTCAGTAGGCCCTCATCAGGCCGGAACAATTCGATTTTGCTAATTGAATTTGTGTTGAAATCACTTTGTCTACTCTGCTATGAACTTGCCTCAAAAATAAAAAGAATATGTTAATCTTTCTGCGAGTCTTCTTGTGAGAAAAGTCCATGAAAAACGAATATTTTATTTATATGAAAGATAGTAACCACTCCATTATTACATGTTTATATTTTAAAAACATAACATAAATAAAACTAAACATAAATAAAATCTCTATTATTACATAACGTTACTGAAACATTAACAAATTGTTTCACTGGTTTTAAAAAGCCTTATATCTGTTCTTACTATTGATCCGGTCCAATCGTTTTAATTTAAATGGTCCGCCACCAATCAGTTTAATAGAATCGTAAAAGATGAAATATGTAAATGTTACTGATGTCTTCTTTTCGGGGCCAAATAAGAGTATCAAGCTCAGCTTTAAGAAACTTTACTTTGTAGTGCTCGTCTCCACTATCTTCAATTATCCAACCAATGGTCATAGAAAACTGCGTAATAGTTTTCTAAGTTTATTGCGAATCCTGTTTCATCTGAGACATCTTCAGCTTCGGATTGCAAAAAGTCTTCTAAACCATCAACTGAATCGGAATCGTCGAGTTCCATCATTGTATTTTCTTCAGAATCATTGTCTGGAGTCGAGTTACTTGTTATTCATATTTGTTTTAGCTAAATCTCGGTCAATTTTGTCATCTTCAGCTTACTCCTCGTCCCATGCCTCGTTCTTGCTTATGTCTATCACGTTGCCCTTTGTAAGTCCAGAAATTTTGTCACGTTTTACTAAAGGAAGATGCAGATATTTCCAATCATTGTCCTTTGCATTGATACCAAGCTGTTTTGTGTCTGCTATAGCATTTTGAAGAGCTTTTTCGACTTCTGTCTTTATATTCAAATTAAACATTTCTTTTTCAGGCGGTATATTTTCTTTCTTAAGTTTGTTTTGAGTCTATTGTCTTCTCTTGGGAACGTAAACGTCCCCCTGAGATCGCAGATGGTATCATTTGATGTTTTTATTCTCTCAATAGGTGGATGTCATTGATCTGGCAGCCCTAAATAGGGATTCACATGCTTGACTGACAAAAATCCCAGGACTGAATATGATTGGTTTCAATTCGCCATTTTTGAGATTCACTATAAGTTTAATCAAAGCATGAGCATTCAGCTCAATGCAAAGGTAGCGATTGTTGGACAGGAAGTTATATCTTGTTTGATATTTCCTATTACCTTTAATGGAGGCTCTCCATATTCTAGTAAAAAATACAACATTCCAGATGTGATATTGCCTGGTACGCAAATCAGTACTTGGATTCAAAAAAGATGACTCGATATAATATATAAGTTTAAGATAGTGTCAGCACTCTGTGAAATCACCTTCAGTTGCTCAATCACTTTTAAACTGCACATTTTTTCCACAGAAGCGAAATTCAGTTTCTCTTCGCCCTTGATATCAGAAGGTGTAAGATGTTTGTCTTTTGGAACGTTTTCGATCCACTCATCAAGGTGCTTTGCGGTGGCAGTGTATTTCCCAATTGGCAGATTTATCCCTGGTTTCAAGATACGTGTTCACATTTTTGTTGGAATATGTGTAGTGTCCTGTACGTAGCATTCTTGATTTTTGTCAAACTACATTGGTACCACTCCCAATCGGGAACTGAAACAAAATGCGGTGACTGTGTGCCCTTTTGGTTTGTTTATTCTTTTTCGAGTTCTTTTCTTTTAATTCTGATGGCATACGAGGTATTAAATCGGCATTTGACCTTATAGTTCTTAAAAGGCGAGTGTCGCCATCCGCAGAATATCCCGCAATCGTTATTCCAAATTTTTTGGCTTCTTCCTTCATCCAGTTACATCTCAAAATGACCTATTTAGCAGTAAATAAATTATCAGTTCCAAATAAGGACAGACAATATGTCAAATAAATTCCCCTAATTCCCACTAATTCCGGGGGCTGGGACACTAAAATTCCCCTGCGGATTCCCCCTCGATACGTTCACTATTCTTCATCCATTGATATTTCACTACGAAAATGAAAATTCAGAGTTAATCTCAAATTTTAATTAACTGAAGCATGTTTTTGTTCAATTTTTAATAAGAACTATAATAAAACTATTTTTTACTGGCTTTTTAAATAATTAAAAAAACACACTGCTTAAATGTTTATGGCAATCTTTATCGTGGGACTTTTAAATAAATATTAAAATTAATATTTCTGTACATACATGTTCTCTAGTCTTTAACTTTTAGTGCAAATAGTCGATAATCTAGTGAGTATCCCTTTTCTATAAATTTCAATTTAGAGAATGATCAGACATGACAGGTGCGTAAAGAAATAAGGATGAAAATATTATTTATTATTATATTCTACATAAAAATTGCCCTATTCCTATAAATTCTCCATATATTTTGAATAAACTTGAGTACTCTAAAAATAGTCACTATGTTATAAGGTATCAGCATGTAGGATTGCCAAATGATAAATAAAAATATACAGGGTGTTCCACTTATAAATGAGGAAATATCAGTATTGATTATGTAAAGACTCGATACCTATTTAGTATAGAATATCTATAACCATTTGTAAAGATTGCATATAGACTTAATAAAGTTGTAATACATTTTCCATAACTGTAATGTTTTTATCGGAGAACTTTACAGGACTTATATTGATGAGTTATCGATAATATAACAATACTATATATTTGCTATACCTATATGTAAGTCATATATTCTATACAGGGAAAATACATACAGATAATGCTTATAATCGCTGTACAGATTAAATAGTGAATACATCTGTAGAGGAAATAATTAGTTGTATTAGAAATACGCTATATAGTTGAAATCTTTATCGAGAAATCTTTATAGAATATAGCCTAATCTATATAGTTCATGGAAACCTATATTGCTTGGTTATACGGGAAGATAATATATAAAAATAGAATACTATAGAAAATTAAAAAGTTAGTAGTACTTTCAGTTGTTAAACCAAAAGTGAATTTTTTGGTTCGGTTATGTCAAAAACTGTAGTTTTCTGTCAAATATCTTGAACCATAATTTCAAATTTTTATCCTGAAAAATAAAGAGATAAGTCGGGGTGTACCTCATTTCGTGTGCACCCTATATATGAAAACTTGAATAAACAAAACGAAATGAAATGTGAAACATGATGTAGATTTAAAGTTTTTTAAAAAATATCCCGCTTTTAATCTCCCACGAAGTTTTCTATTTCTAAAACAATAAAACACAAATAATTTTCAAAACAATTTTTATTTTAAAATATTTAAATTTAAGCTAGTACACAACATTGTGAACACCTTTTAATTCAATACTTACATATAAATTACAAAACTATGGTATAAAACTAGCACACTACGTACAAAATTAGACTGTTGTGAGCGTAACAAATATTTTACAATTTTTATATACTAAAAACTCACTCTGTCTGTAACATATCGTAATATCTCTCATATAATTACTATATAACCATTACTTCTACAGTTACTAATTAACTTAAAACTTAAAGCACATTTATAATAAAAATATTATATTAATCTAATGTCCATTAACTGTCTATATTTACTTTTTAGTGGGATAAAATTGTCAAAATAGTCCAATTAATTTTTAATAAAAAAATTTTGAAAATTTTGTACCACTAGTATTTGTTCTTTATTTCATGCAGTTTAATCTCTAAGAAATTTTGAAATTATCCTACCAATAGCTTAGAACTAATATCAGTCTTCCATCTAAGAATGACGAATGTCTAACGTGGAATGATTTGCCTTTTCTGCGTACATTTTTGGAAAGTTTTAGAAGTTCTATCACTAATTTAGTCATTTTTTATGCTAATATAACTGCATAAAATAAAGTAATCAACGCATTTTTGTTATATACAAATTGAGTTGAAAATATCAGTATACAGGGTGTTAAAAATTCGAGTGTGAGTGTGAAAATTTAAATCGAAAACGCCATTACATACATCCGAACGCTATTTCTACAGAACTCAAATTTTTAGGCAACTCCTTTGTTGCAACTCATAATTTCAGCTCCGACGATTTTATGGAAGATGCCTTTGCTTTACTTCAATCCTACTTTGGTTTATAATTCAGTGATATACTTAGGTACTATATTTACTGTATTATACCTATTAATCATTTTTAACACATTTTTATTAGTTTTACCCGCATCTATCAATTTTTTTTTTCCTTCTTCAATTCTTTGGGACTTCCTGCCACATGTATGTTTTCTTTCTAAGCGGTGCTAGGGGAATCTACAAAATATATCACAATTAACCAGTATGTTGCTGGTAAAAAACCTCTACGCCTGTGACGTTTACGTCAAAGGATCAGTTAAAGGTTGGTTTTTATAAATAAAGAACACAAATAAGTATAAAAACTTGAAATTAAATATTTCGCCGACGTTTCGGAAATCTAATCTGTTTCCTTTTTCAAGGCTTTTTTTGAAAAATCTTTTTTGCTCTGTATGACAAATACACAGCTCTAAGAATAAACTGGGACTCGGCAAAAATTTTAACAAAAGAGGCAGATAGCAAAAAAAGAAAAATTAAAGAATCCGCGATAATATTATTGAATGAGGATAATTGCGTGTCGAATTGTTCCGTAGATGTCTGTACAACTTGGCTGCCAATGTTAAAAGAAGAACTTCACAAACTTAACATTGCATAGAAACTAAAAAACTGTTAACTATATCAACAGTTCTTTGTAAATAGTAAGTATCTATGGATATCGAATATAACAAACATTCTTAGAGCTGTGTATTTTTCATACACAGCAAAAAAGATTTTTCAAAAAAAGCCTTGAAAAAGGAAACAGATTAGATTTCCGAAACGTCGGCGAAATATTTAATTTCAAGTTTTTATACTTATTTGTGTTGTTTATTTATAAAAACCAACCTTTAACTGATCCTTTGACGTAAACGTCACAGGCGTAGAGGTTTTTTACCAGTAACATACTGGTTAATTGTGATATATTTTGTAGATTCCCCTAGCACCGCTTAGAAAGAAAACATACATGTGGCAGGAAGACCCAAAGAATTGAAGAAGGAAAAAAAATTTTAAGATAATGCCACAAATAACATTTAGACAATATGTATCTATCAATGTAACGGAATTTTTCAACGGAATTTTCACCCACTTCTAATTGTTGTATCGTCATGAAATTTGGCAATTGTGTGTAACTCCGATGACAATACAATATAGTATACTCAATTTTATAATATGTTCAAAATGGCCGCCGCCCCAAGATGGAGGATTATCATTTTCTTTACAACCCCCTTGATATGGGTATCAAAGGAAAGGGCTTGACAAGTAAAAAACAAATATATCATCAAAACTTAAAAATTGAAAATGGCGGCGTCAACATGCCGAATAAGTTTTATTAATTATCGTCAAATTCGACTGAAAATCACTAAAATCAGTATCTGTGAGTTATCGAGGTTCCAGATTAGAATTATCTGGTCCGAATTTTTAAGACTTAAAAATAATAAATAATAGTTTAAAAAAACTAAAAAAACACTTTAATAGCAAACCGAACTAAAAAGTAAAAAATAGTAGAATAATACAAAAAATCGTGGGGTGCTTGATATCAACTGGAATAAATATTTCATAGTAATAAGCACCCCACGTTTTTTTGTATTGTGTTGTATTATTTTTTACTTTATAGTTCGGTTTGCTGTTAAATTGTGTTTTTTTTTTTAGTTTTTTTAAAGTATTATTTTTAAAAGAAAAGAATACGATTGAAAAGTAGATTTTTTGGTACATAATATATACAGTCCCTTTTGGGGGACAAGCCAATAAAGATCTTTATGTATGAGATTGTTTTTTGAAGGGCGGAACGAAAAGAATCCAAAAATGTTTATTTAAATATAATGATGATAATTTGCTACGTGCTACCTGACTTATTGAATGTAGCTAGCCGTCTTTCATAAAAATTGCCGTCTCTGTCGGCATCTGCATCCCAAAGAGATATTTCATGTATTATTCGACCTTGTGTTATTTGGTTGTATAGGTACTATTCTGATGCTTTTCATTTATACAGTTGTCAATGTGTTTGATTTGTCTAGTTTGGAGGGAAATTATTTGGAATTTCATAGGGATTTAGTGCAAGGGAAGGGTTACGATAGGGAGAAGGCTCTAACAACTCTCCCAATGTGTGGAAAATTATATATTTTTTTAATCGGAATATAGGACGGAGGGTGAGTAAATGCATACGTAGAGAGCCGGCTGTATAGATTTCCTATGAATGAGATACATGAAAAACTTTGTATGAGTGAGTAAGCACTACCACAGACCTACAGGGAGCCACTTTTCATATAAGCAAATTTTGCCCGCGTCATGAAATCTTACCGGAAGTGACGTCAAAATGGGAGGATGCGGGCAAATAGGAAGAGGTAGCTTATTTTTTTTTAATAACTAGAAGGCTTGTATTTTAACTTAAAAAAAAATTCATGTACGATGACTTAAGAAAACAGAAAAAAAAACTTTAATCGAGGGCGTCTCAGGGTTGCGGGCAAATTAAGCCTGGCAGCCCACTACAATCTCATTGTACCTATACCTCAAAACCTACATTTTGACCTAAGTTTTATTCATGTATTCGATGACACAAAAAATTGTTACCGGAAGTGACGTCAGAATTCCATGACGCGAGCAAAATTTGCAAAAATGAAAAGTGACTCCCTGTATGTCTGTGGTAGTACTTACTTACTCACATAAAGATTTTCATGTTACTTATTCATATGAAATCTGTACAGCCGGCTCTGCACCTATCACAATTAATAGATTTTTAATCCCCAAGGAGGATGAACCTATTCTCCTAAGGAGCTGAAAACATTCTTTTTTTGACAGTGAGGTATAAATGTTTATTGGGGAATAATTTGAAATTTTTGTTTTAATCATCATCATCTGGTTCTTCTCATAATATTTAGGTTCATAATATAGAAAATTGCCTCTACTATACGCTGTGTATACGAATAAGAATGTCCCTTTTTCTATGCAACAATCCAATGTTATAAGATAGTTTCAACCCATTTGTATATATTTAAGCTCTAACCCCAATGTCCAAAATTATTAAACCTATTTTACCTGTGGTGTATAATTGAGATTTGTGTTCATACGATTGATTCAAAACTTTCTAGACTTATTTTCGAATTTAACAATGTGACATATATGATGTTAAGTATATGAGTTTGTAATGTGTATTATATTGCTTAAAACTTCTGTAGGCACTTTAATTTCAAATGTCCGTAATCTAGCATTTATGCTAAAAAGTTGAAAGCAAAAATTGTTCTTAAGGTGGCTATTCCCTAGAAAGAGACATCCGATAGCGAAATATTTAATATTTTTGGCCACTTTTTTTTCTTAGTACGTTTATTTAAAAAAATTATGACTACCTAAGTAGAACCTTAACAAGACTATTATTATGAATTTTCACCCAATAATTTCAGTGGTTTGCAGAATAGTTAGATTTAAATTTAAAAATTATGCTAATCTTCCTATTTTGTAGTTTTAAATTAAACTGTTTTGCAAACCACTGAAATTATTGAGTGAAAATTCATAGTAATAGTCTTATTATGGTTTTACTTAGGAAGTCATAGTTTTTTTTTAAATATTCGCACTAAGAAAAAAAGTTATGGTCAAAAATAAAAAATATTTCCTTATCGGATATCTCTTTCTAGAGAATGGCCACCTTGGTATACAGATATAAATCTTCATTAATTACCAGTTCATGAAAAACTAAAAAAAAAAATATATATAATTTTTACTCATTAGATGTAAATTGTCGTGTATAGTTAAATGGGAAATAGAGATCTGATAGTTTTAAACCAATCACTAATATATTTATGACATTTGTTGTTTACAAAAAGACTCTTATTCTTATGTATTACTTTAAAGCTTGTTTGATTTGAAACAAATAAGATATCTTTAAAAAGCATTTTTGTACAGCATATATGATAAATTATTGCTAATTTACACTACCAATATCATTTTACATCATTATCATTGAGGTTAGATATCTAAGAGTTAAAAAGATAAATAGAGGTGTGGACTATATAAGTAATATTTATATAAGTTTGTCTTTTATATTTGTCTGACAACAGCTAAGAGAATAAAAACCTGAAAACAACTTCATTGTGGTATATTTTGAAAATCATTTATGTTTGATTATATGCGTGGACAGTTCAGCCCACAAGTTTCACAACTGCTTCCCGTTAGCAGGATTTTTTCAATAAATACATTTTTAAAATATACCATCAAAACATTTACAGATAAAATATTACATATTAGTAGTTTATAAAACATGAATATAATGATTATACCTATATCGACAAAGATGTAATAGTAGAGCTCTGTACAAAAGCAAGCGACTTGCTCTTGAGCAAGTGCGCGCCAACTTGATAAGTAGGCCTTTTGGAAACATGCGCCGCCTGCACCATGGATTCAGCAGGTAATTACCCGACTGGATACATCACTAAAAATATTTACACAACTTTTTAAGTATTTTGAAATAGCACTTGGAATATAATAGTGTTGTATATTTAAACATTCAGGGCCTACACAGTTGCAAAATTGACAAAAACAAGGAGAAGTGGCCTAAAAACTAAAACTCGACTGAAATTATTGGTGTATTATATTATAATTTCAATGTAATCCTTCCATCGAGGGGAGGACCTTTACTTTGATACCTGTCTCGATATGGTTTAAAGGCAATTCTTATATCACCTGAGATAATATGGGGTATATTGTAATTTTTTATAGTTTACGTCACTTTTGACATTGAGACGAATCTAACGACATATCATTTATAAAAATCACTCGCTAAGATGCAATATACATATCCACCCAAATAAATATATCGACTGCCAAAATCATATCCTTTCCTTTTTGGCTTTGTCGTAGTCGGGTAAAAAGAAATAAACAAAATGGAAATACATGAAATATGAAGAAATAAAAATGTCCAAGACAAAGTAGAGTACTCGATTCTGAATGAGTTCTACTCACATTCCTAAGAAATGATCCCACGCAAATCGTATGGAAATTGGATTTCGATGGAATTGGCTGTTGTCGATATTGACGTCCTGGTCAAATGTCTCGATGGGCACAACCCTAAAAAATGCTTAGTTTTCGGGTGAAATCTTCTTTTAATCCAGTAATACCATACCATAATATGTATCACGAATCTATGTTTATCTTACCATATATAGTGCAAACTATAGTTAGCAGCATGGAAAATGGAAATTAATAGAGTTTAATAGGTATTCGGATTCGACAACACCCGACTTTCATTAGTTTCATTAGAGTTTTATTTACAAGAATTGTATTTAAAAAAAGGTTTAATAGGTATTCGCATTTGACGTCTGATTTTCATTATAGTCCGGAAGCACGCGTACAAAAGTGCTGACTAGCCAGCGAACATTGACAAAGTGTGAAATCGAATGTTCGCACCTAAGTGAACAATGGATTGACCGTCAGCTGGCTGGGTAATAGTGGGGGTAGATGTGAAAGGGTTGAAAACATGTAAAAGAAACGAGAAAATAATTATCCAGCGAATGCTGAAACTTATATGAGGGGAAGATTGTTATGTAATGAAAGTAGAACATAGTCAGCTGGACGAGGGGTGGTAGATTGTGCGTCAGCTGATTGATCGAAAGGGTACAAAAACATGAAAAGTTAAAAACTATTTGGCGAACTTTGAAATTCGGGTATATTTATATGATAATATGTATTCTAAAATTGACGAGAAACGCAGTCAGCTGCATATATGTGGGTAGAAAAGTCTTCAGCTGGTACAGTAAAGGTACTGAGTGTTGACTTGCCTGAGAGGCCGCGCACGCCACATTTATAGCGCCAGCTGATGACTTTTCCACAGACATGCTTGCAGCTGACTGTATATCGTTAATCTTGGTATGAAGATTATCATATACCCTAATTTCAAAGTTTGCCGAATAGTTATAATTAGAAATATCGATATTGATAAGTTAATGTTACACAGCACGCGTACGGCATTCCCAACCTTTTGCTTAAATTTTAATTGTAAAAATATATTTTTTATGAAAATATAGAAGACCCCGCACGAATCTTATGGAAATTGGGTTTCGGCCAAATTTGCTCATATTGCAGGATTTTGTAGATCTTGGTATCCTGACATGAGCGCTGCCTCTCAGACAAGTCAACACTCAGCACCTTTACTGTACCATCTGACGACTTTTCCACCTACATACTTACATGCAGCTGACTGCGTTTATCGTCAATCTTAATATAAATATTATCATATATCCAAATTTCAAAGTTCGTCGAATGGTTTTTAATTATTCATGTTTTTAAACCCTTTCGAGCATAATCCACCACCCCTCATCCAGCTGAGTATGTTCTACTTTCATCATATAACATCTCAATTTTTTAAAATGTTTTCAACCCTTTCACATCCACCGCCACCCAGCCAGCTAACGGTCCATTCATTGTTCACTTATGTGTGAACAATCGATTTCACACATTGTCAAAGTTCGCTGAATAGTCAGCACTTTTGTACGCGGGCTCCCAGATTATTAGTTTTATTAGAGACCTTATTAAACATACGATAACATTTTAAAGTTAAATTGGCATATTTTTTCATCTACATAAGTTCTTGCGAACCTATGAGACACCCTGCATAATATACGTCTCGATATTTTGTACATCTTTATATTTTTTGGTTTTTAGTACTTAATCAAAAACCTTAGTAACATTATATTATAATAAAACACACTTTATATACAATGTGGTACTTTACACGCCTCTTGAGATCGCCGTGTATGACGGATATCACCCAAGTTCAACTAGCCTACCACGCTGCTAACTTATTTATACTGTATATTTGGTAAGATAGACATAGATTCGTGATTACACCCTATTATGTATTATGAAATGGTATTAATAGAATGAGGCTTGCTTCAGAAACTGGCCATTATTTAAGGTTGTGCCCATTGAGCCATTTGACCAGATCGTCAATACTTACAACATACTGCAATTTTCGTCAGTTTCACCGAAAGCCATTTTCCGTAAGATTTCTGCGATGTCTTTAGTGTATTTCTTTAAACACTACATTTTTACAAAATGCTCTTCATTCTAATTTGAGCTAATCCATTTAAAAATGTTTGCTTTGGTCTAATTTGTTTCGTCTTACAACACCACAAATTGAAAAATACCATTTGAAGTTTTTGATATATTCATTATTTCTATAGATAATGTACAAGGGATCAGTGGTACGTGAATGATCAAAGTTTACTCAACTGTTTGAAGTTTGAAAACATATTTCGGATAAAAACTGTGGGAGATCAAGAAAGTCATATTCTAAAATAATTATAAATACAATCGATAGGGTCTTTCCGATATGTCTAGGATTTCTGAAATGTAGCACTCAACAGTTTTTATATATTTGTATTTGACACTTAATTCTCTTTCCAGGCATTACTTTTAGACTTACAGCACGGCGCGGCGTTGGCATGTTATTCCACTTTTTCTGAAAAAAAAAATGCAATTTTAACCTAGAGACAACGAATCACTCGGGGCTCGGGGCCCCCATCAAAGAGACTTTTGAAATTTTTAGATAATCAATTTTTTAATTTTTTTCATTTTTATTGAGAAACTTGTATCCGTTTGAAAAGATTACTTGTTAAATACTACAGTAAATGCGTCGTCTCATTTTAAATGTTAGTCAGTGTCATGTACCAATTTCCCCACCTTTTAAAATCGAACCTAATTCCACGACATGTTCTCCACGACGATTGAAAATTTTACATTTTTTTAAAATGCCGTAACTCATTTTTTTCAAATAGAACATCCTGTATGTTTTTATTCAAAATGATTTAATCAATTATCTATACACACTGGTAGGTACTTCAAAATGACTACTTTTTCCAACGATTTTTTAAAAAAAAGTGGTCACTATGGATATCAGCTAGAAGTAATTGATTACTGAAACATTTTAAATAAAAACATACAGGATGTTCTATATTCAAAAATTGAGTCCTGACGTTTTTAGCAGATTTTGGCCGCTGCATTTTTTTATCGGAAAAGTGGAATAACTTGGCATTGCCGCAGTGTAAGCTCAAAAATGATATATATGAATTTATTGGAAAATACGAGAAGGTCCTTACAAAAAAATGACAAATTACGAAATTATTTTACTTTCAAAAGCTAGAAGAGCGCGCGAATCATCAACTAGTGACTTTCTTGTTTGCAATTGTTATATATAGGGTCATACTACTAATGTTAAAAATATTGCCTGGAGCGAAGAGAATACTACAGAAATCACCGCCTCAAATGGCTTGTACGGTTCTCAAAATTCAAAAATAATCGCACTTCCTGAAAGTAATAAAAGTAACTCTCATTCAAATAACTTAAAAATAATAAAACTGTGCAGTGTGGAAAAATGAGATTCATAAGAGTAAAAACATGTATGTAGTGAGCGTGATAACGTAGTTCGAAATAATAATGTGATAAAAATTGTAGATCAATTATCAGACAAGCAGAAAGAACATGTTGCATCAAAAATTATCACTGGAAAAACTAAAACTGATTGCAAAGATTCGATTACATTAAGTACAAGAGATGTAAAAAATGTATATTTTTAAGGAAAGAAAGGCTGAAGTTTAATTTTTAGATGCTTTCCACACCAACACAGGAGTATCTGTGCACCATATCAATAGGTTGACTAATTTTATACGTCATTCTGCTGGCAGAAAATCTATATCTGCATATTATTCACGTCGTGTTAGTGAGAGAACTAAGTTATTAGAAGATATGTATAAAATTAACATGGTATAATAAAAAACTAAGAATGTAAAAGAAAAAAGGCCTGTCATATGGGCCGTAATATTCTTGACTTTTGTTAACGGTCTCGGATAATTAAGGGTCGAGCTTGAGCTCTTTGCCCCAATCATCGCTGTAGACCTGGACCGGCCTCGTAAGGGGAACATATGGGCTGATGCTGAATAAATTATCGATATTATATTAGGAAAGAAGTGATGGCAGATGGTGGCCAAGGCTTTTTTAAAATTTGTTTGTCAGTTTTTTCTCAGCCACAACAACATTCATGTGATGAAAATATATACGATAGTGTAGCAGCAAAAAAAAAACTAAAGATTGAATCTAAAATCAGTTATGCACCAAGTTCATTAATAAATGTCAAAAAGTTAATTGTACCTGACCTTAAAGAAACCTATGAAAGTGTTGAGGCATTATTCGATTTAACGAAAATAAATAATTTTCCTTTTTTTGTAAGTGATTTAAAACTTAACACATCATAAATGGGCAATAAACGGCTACATGAATGCACCCGTGTCCATATTGTTTAATTTGTTTGCGGTGTAGTAATGAAGGGAGTGATGTCCCAGAAAGAACTAAGTAAAGCATATATGCTTAAAAATTTAGTCTCAGATAGTTTTAGTTTTTAAACTTCTCCGGATGATTTCTCGAGAAAAGGATCAGCTTCGATTTCACCAAAAACATTTTTGGGTAATATGAGGCATAAGAAAGAAGTTCCCGTAAGTATTTTTAGCGCCAATGTAGACGACCTTTTTTGTCTAAAAAAGGCACCGTATACTCACTAACCCTGTGTATCAGGTAGGTACCGGCTGCGTCCTTAGTCGGGGTTATTATAACGTTGATTATTATTAACAGACCATCGTGGGTATGAAAATTAAAATAGTACCAATTCAACAAAATGTTGAAATATACAAGGATTTTCTTTGCGAATATAATAAGTACTTAACAAAATATTTAAAAAGTTGTGTTTAGAATAATGTAAATGCAATGCACGGCTATAACAACACTAAACCTAAACGTTGATATAAGCATAAACTGCATAATGTTGAAATTGTACAGATATATTTTTGGAAATTATTTGAAACAACCATACGCACACGAAGTACAATGTTTGTTTACATTTTTTACAACAGTTTACAATTTCTGAATTGTAAATTATACATTTTTTTGCTTATAATAATTTCGTGCATCATAACAGCAACCAGTTCTCTGAATTAATTATGTTTTGTGATTCGAATGCAATAATTTTTAGAAATGAATACAGATTTTTTAATTTCAATTCATTATTGCTTCTATTGCAGCTGATAATTATTGATAAGATGTTACCCTATAATATAAGAGCTTTTAATGATAATATTTAAATTAGTATATATGGCTATACAAGCCGTTCCTAAATTAGTGGCAGAAATTTTACTACAACAATTGTTGTAGTAATAAATTCCTATTAATACGTAGGTACTTAAAATAACACAGGTTTACAAAAAAAAAGTTGTGATCTAGTAGACCATTATTCCGTATTAGGCCAGTGCAGATACCTTTTAAAAAGGCAAAAAAATCTAAAAAATTAATAACAGCATGAAAACTGTTGAAAGCGGAAGGACATATAGCACAACCGACGGAAAAATAAATTAAAGTTGATCCGAGTTACGAGGGTGAAATGGGGTGAACTTTTAGGGGTGGAAAATGTTTTTCACGATTTCTAGCGAAACTAGACCTTCTATGGGAAAAAATATATAAATATAAAAGTTGTAGGTAATGAAAAGGTCTATAACTTTTGTATAAACCAATTTTTCACATGACCTAAAATTTTCCGAGATAAATCGAAAAAAACGGTTTCTTCGTTTTTGATTTTTATTTCCCACAAAAAAAAATTCTTTTCACGAAATTTGGTGGGAACTTAGCTTTTTATGTCCCAAACACGCTGTAATTTTTTTGAATCAAAATATTTATTTCTACATTTCATTGTGATTTTAAACCAAAAAAGAGACCTCATTTTCACCCGAAAATACCCATGTGCTGAAAACAGTTAAAAAAAACTGTAGTCTTTATTTTCGTTGAAACGTCTACTTTTAGATGGCGTAGAAAAAATAAATATAACTATGGGAAAATTTGCCACGAAATGCGAAAAGCTGAAAAAACTAGATTCTAAAAAGTTATTTTTCAATCATTGTTTAAAATTTTTCATTATTTATTAAAATTCACAGTTGAAATCCTTGAAAAATGTAAGATAGAAAATAAGAAATAGAAAAAGAACAATAGTAAAATCATTAGCAGCTGATAAAAATTTGTCAAGTTTGGCCAATATTTTTTATAAAGGAGATGCAGACAAAAAAGATATCGCTGAAAATTGATTGCAATTAACAAGGTCAATTTGTAAATGTAAAAATAAAAATGTGACTTTGAATCAATTAAGATTCCAGAAGTATCAAGCAGCAACAATAAAATCATCTGTTAAATTGGAAAAACTTCCACCAACTGAAGACGCAGCAGAACAACATTGTTACAGGGCATACTATCAGCTTCAAACTTGGCTCGGTAACAAACTAACAGCAACGGATTGGGGCTGGACGCAACACCAACATGGAATTATGCCTAAATTGACAGATAAAGAATTTATTCCTGAAATATTGTTTAAAACTATTTGTTGCAGCTATGAAAATGTGTGTAACAGTCAAAAGTGCGGCTGTCGAAAACACGGTTTGAAATGCACAAATGTTTGTTCAAACTGCCATGGTTCTGAAAAATGCTCTAATATTGAAAAAGAAATCTACGAGGAAGTAAGTGATTCAGAAGAAATCATAGACGATGAACCGATAAATATTAGGCAGAATATCGGATTTGAAGACGACGGCGATATTGAAGATTTCAAAGATCCACCAGAATCCGAAAGTTTGATCGAATCTGACGATGAAGAACTGCCATCAAAGAGGCAAAGACTAATGGACAATTGATTATATTTCTACTTAGTGTGATAAATGTAAATAAAAAAAATATTGTAAAAGTGATAGCAATAATGTTCATGAATATTTAATTTCTATAGTTTAAAATCTTAGGTATTAATTTTTAATATTTTATTTAAATGTAACTACTGTATAAATACATTTTTTTATTATAAGATTTTCTATTCCATAAATGTCAATTGAATCTAATTAATCAACATTTTTATATCGTAATCACTTTTTTCTGGCTGAAACCATTTCAAACCTAATATTTAATACTTGGAAAATTATCTATTTTTGCATTGTTTTTTGCAAACTCCATACTTCAACGGTTTCTAATTCCTTAATTTATTAATGTAACATTTCTCACGAAATTTGGTGGAAACTTAGCTTTTTATGTCCCAAACACGCTGTAATTTTTTTGAATCAAAATATTTATTTCTACATTTTATTGTGATTTTAAACCAAAAAAGAGACCTCATTTTCACCCGATAATACCCATGTGCTGAAAACAGTTAAAAAAAACTGTGGTCTTTATTTTCGTTGAAACGTCTACTTTTAGATGGTGTAGAAAAAAAAAATATAACTATGGGAAAATTTGCCACGAAATGCGAAAAGTTGAAAAAACTAGATTCTAAAAAGTTATTTTTCAATCATTGTTTAAAATTTTTCATTATTTATTAAAATTCACAGTTGTAATCCTTGAAAAATGTAAGATAGAAAAGAAGAAATAGAAAAAGAACAATAGTAAAATCATTAGCAGC
This sequence comes from Stenurella melanura, assembly GCA_963583905.1. Taxonomy (NCBI): domain Eukaryota; kingdom Metazoa; phylum Arthropoda; class Insecta; order Coleoptera; family Cerambycidae; genus Stenurella; species Stenurella melanura. Next base: position 206,548,813 of record OY757309.1, read on the forward strand.
TGATAAAAATTTGTCAAGTTTGGCCAATATTTTTTATAAAAAAGATGCAGACAAAAAAGATATCGCTGAAAATTGATTGCAATTAACAAGGTCAATTTGTAAATGTAAAAATAAAAATGTGACTTTGAATCAATTAAGATTCCAGAAGTATCAAGTAGCAACAATAAAATCATCTGTTAAATTGGAAAAACTTCCACCAACTGAAGACGCAGCAGAACAACATTGTTACAGGGCATACTATCAGCTTCAAACTTGGCTCGGTAACAAACTAACAGCAACGGATTGGGGCTGGAAGCAACACCAACATGGAATTATGCCTAAATTGACAGATAAAGAATTGATTCCTGAAATATTGTTTAAAACTATTTTTTGCAGCTATGAAAATGTGTGTAACAGTCAAAAGCGCAGCTGTCGAAAACACGGTTTGAAATGCAAAAATGTTTGTTCAAACTGCCAGGGTTCTGAAAAATGCTCTAATATTGAAAAAGAAATCTACGAGGAAGTAAGTGATTCAGAAGAAATCATAGACGATGAACCGATAAATATTAGGCAAAATATCGGATTTGAAGACGACGGCGATATATTTCAAAGATCCACCAGAATCCGAAAGTTTGATTGAATCTGACGATGAAGAACTGCCGTCAAAGAGGCAAAGACTAATGGACAATTGATTATATTTCTACTTAGTGTGATAAATGTAAATAAAAAAAATATTGTAAAAGTGATAGCAATAATGTTCATGAATATTTAATTTGTATAGTTTAAAATCTTAGGTATTAATTTTTAATATTTTATTTAAATGTAACTATTGTATAAATACATTTTTTTATTATAAGATTTTCTATTCCATAAATGTCACTTGAATCTAATTAATCAACATTTTTATATCGTAATCACTTTTTTCTGGCTGAAACCATTTTAAACCTAATATTTAATACTTGCAAAATTAACTATTTTTGCATTGTTTTTTGCAAACTCCATACTTCAACGGTTTCTAATTGCTTAATTTATTAATGTAACATTTCTCACATTTTTCAAGGATTTCAACCGTGAATTTTAATAAATAATGAAAAATTGTAAACAATGATTGAAAACTAACTTTTTAAAATCTAGTTCTTTCAGTTTCTCGCATTTCCTGGCAAATTTTCTGACAGTAATGTTTATTATTTTTACACCATCTAAAAGCAGACATTTCAACGAAAATAAACACCACTGTTTTTTTTAAGTTTCCAGCACGGGTATTTTCGGGTGAAAATTAGATCTGTTTTTTGGTTTAAAATTACAATAAAATGTAAAAATAAATATTTTGATTCAAAAAAATTATAGCGGGTTTGAGACATAAAAAGGTAAGTTTCCACAAAATTTCGTGAAAAGAAACATTTTTTTGTTACAGATAAAAATCAATGAAACAACCGGTATTTTCGATTTTTCTCGGAAAATTTTAGGTTATGTGAAAAAATGATTCATACAAAAGTTGTAGACCTTTTCATTGCCTACAACTTTTACATCCAACTTTTTTCGATAGGTCTAGTTTCGCTGGAAATCGTGAACATTTTCCACCCCTAAACTTCACCCCATTTCACCCTCGTAACTCGGATCGACTTTAATTTATTCTTCCCGTTGGTTGCGCTATATTTCCTTCCTTTTCCAACAATTCTCATGCTTTTTCCAAAAATTATTTACACTGGTCTGTATGTACCTTTGGGTGCTGAAACTGAATTTTCAATTTAAACAATTTTCTACCTCGTAGATTTCTAGTAAATCCCAGTTTTTATTGCAAAAATACGGTTTTTGACAGTGAAAACTGGGATTTACTTTTCTATGCGGTAGAAATTTTTCCCAGATCACAACCTTTTTTTTTGTAAACCTGTGTAATTTATGGCGTCACGAACAATGCCCTTTCAAAGTCATTCTTTTAAATATTCAAAATTAATAAATGTAAAAGCTAGAAATTCTCGAAACTGTTCTCCTAAAAAAATGCTTACTTTTATATACGTACTAATAATGTAAGCGTGAAATGAAAAGGAAATGTAAAAAACTAAACTGCCTTCAAAAAAAGTGACAGTGAAATTTCATTTCATAATATAACTCTTGTTCTTGTTTTTGTTGACTGTTATTTATAGTTATTTAATGAAAATTCCATTAAAATCGGCTTAGTGGCTCTCGAGAAAATTGCCTAGGTATGAGCCATATGAAATCATGCCTTGTAAAAATATGTAAATCGAAAATTAAGTTTAGTTTACCCCTGCGCATTCGCCAAATTTGCAAATTTGTTAGTAGGTACCTGATAGAAACTTACTTCTATTCACCAAATGTGTATTGAAACTACAGTGGGGCTATCCCCGCGCCATATGCATAGAAATCGTTTTAAAAATAAATGCCTACCTATAGTTTTTGTGAAATGCGGAGGCTACTATACAGGGGGTGTCTCACCGGAAACTGAATCGATCGATGTAGAGAAAAGTACGCATCAGAAATTTTTGAAAATTTAGATAGTTACTAATGTCGGTGGGGCCAATCCAACTAAAATAATTAAAAGCATGGGGTACTTCAGGTTATACCGGAAGTCGATACCAACTTGCTTATTTTATATGGAACACCCTATATATTTTCGACTTTTCAAGATGACAATAAAATTCTGAGTTCAGGCATGTAGCATACCATATATCTAAACCTAGTAGTTTCGAAGATATTTGACATTTTATAAAAAAAGTGACAGGTGCAACGGTTTGCAACAACCGTTATAACTTTTTCTGTGTAGGACATCCTCATTTGCTCTTTGACACGGAGAAAGAACACAAGGAGAACTACGCTCTACAACTGAAATAAATTCAAAACATCATACCAAGTGTTCCGTTTCTCGCGTTACATTTTGTCAACTTCAAACCGCGAAAACTTGTTTAGGTCAAATGGAACACCCTGTATTTTTTTACGTCAAGTTGTGTAAAATTGAATTCCTTTTTTTCTGATATTGCATTGAGGGTTAAAGTTTTCAACTTTTTGAAATATTTGCGATTTTACTAGAAATTCATGAATTGTTGTAATCATTTCATCAAACTTTTTAAATTTGTTTATTATTTATGGAGAATGTGATAAGGTAATATCAAGAATTTTCAGCACATTTGCTACTCGATATCCACAAAAACGGAAAATAACACTAACACTGTAACACGCGTATTAATCGAATTGAAGATATGGCAGGAACTAAAATAGTAGAGATAAGATCAATTTAAAACATGATTCCATTTTAATTTAATAATTGAGACTTTCACACTTTCAAACTTTAAGGGTTATTTTGAATATTTACTAGTGTTTAAAAGGCGAAAAAATTGGTTCTTCATATAATAAAATTGTGAAGAGGATTTGTGAATTAGCCAAATTTAGCCGTACTACAATTTATAGGGTTATTGGAGCCGGGGATGTAGTTGATCATTCTATTAAACGGAAAAGAGTTGGGCAGAAACTTAAAAAACCTGATAACGCGTCCAAAGATATTATTCGTCGATTTGTGTATGACTTTCACAATGAACAGACAGTGCCCACATTAAAAATTATTAGGGATAAGTTACGCGACTATCCAGATTATAACTATATAAATCATTAGATACTTTGCGAAACGTTTTGCTCGATTGCGGTTTTAAGTACAAAAAATTGGACAAACGAATGATAATTATGGAATCAGCACGCATCGTTGATCATCGACACGAGTACCTGTGTAGAATAAAAGAATACCGAGATGCAAATAGAGACATAATTTATCTTGACGAAACATGGTTTGACACCCATGTGTAGTTCAATACGGTTGAGTAGATAACACCAAAAGGTGTAATTTAAGCGCTCCATATTCTAGGGGAAAAAGAATTATAATTCTACATGCTGGAAGTAAAAACGGTTTTATTCCAAATGCGTTATTGTTGTCTGCTAAAAATATCAAGCAATCCTTTGCCGACTACCACGAGGATATGACAGCCGAATTATTTGAGAGGTGGGCAAAGGAACAGCTGTTACCAAATATCCCACTAAATTCTGTAATTGTTATGGACAATGCGTCATACCATTCGTGGCAACACACAAAAATTCCGAACACCAACACAAGAAAAGGCGATATCATTGAATTTATGAAAGGTCCTCTTGGAAACACCAGAAAAAAAACTCAAAAAAGACTGATTGGAAAGCAAAATTTTAAAAAGGAATGAGTATGCCGTTGAAAAAATTTTTGAAGCACACGATCATACTATTTTACGTCTGCCTCCATATTATTGCGTTTTCAACCCCATTGAAATGGTGTGGGCTGATGTAAAAACAAGACTACGTCAATATAATCAATCCCCACAATTAAGTAAGTCTGTCTTTAAGAATATAAAGATAACAGTAGACGAAATAGGCAAAAGCGATATACAGAGGAAGTGTGTATCTCATGGGATAAAAAAGGAAAATGAATATTCTATATTACCACCTATCAATCCAATTATTATTAATGTAAACACCGATTCAAGTTCTGAAAACTCGGATAGTGACGAATGAAATATTGTTTATTTAAAGTTCATAAACAAAGCTCTTTTGAAATTTGTTTATTTAACGTTGACCTATTTCCGCTACCGAGACCAATTACCGATGCCAGGAAACGAGTTCCCCCTAATAGTAGAAATTTTCTACCTGCCTAACATTATGATACTGCAAAGTTCATAGTCATGGCCTAACATTTAATAAACAAGACAGTCTGCTTTACACCCCTTCGGAAGAATTATATACCATCTATGCAACTCTCGCCTAAGATTACATAACTTTGCCGCTAGAAGATAAAATAGTCTATATAGTGTTCTATTTGAAAATTTGTATCTCCTAAAAGAACACAGATAATGAGATGATTCAAAAACAAAATGTTGAGACTGGATATGGTTTTAATATGAAGTATGTTAGAACATGACCATGCTACATCTATACTCCACGGGATGTCTTCAATTTAATGAAATAAACCAGCGCATGTAATATTATGTATCCCCTGGTACAATATAACACTATTTAATTCTTGTTTGAAAATTATAAAACGTGATCATTGATAATCTCTAAAAATGTATCCACAACTTTCGAAAAAAAATCATTAAAATGTTTGCAAGAGTGAAACTATTTTAAAACATCAAACTTATTCAGAAATGTGCGGATCGAATTTTTGCCGGCGAGTGTATATTGTGTATATCACGTGGCACAGAAGTATGGGACCAGCAGAATAACTTGGAAAATACGAATCCTAGAAAAAAACTTTGAATACAAAAGTTGTAGGAAATTTCCCTGGCCATCTGACGGTGGGTTTGACCTTGACAGTGCCCTTCAAGGTCATTGGAAGGCCAAGTCGATTTTCGAATGGAACTCCCTACTTTTAACCCCGGAAATGAAACGAGCGGAAATTTTACGCTCGGAGATGACCTTCGGCACTTACAAAATTATGGTGTACAGATGACCTTTAGATATCAGTTTTGTAAGTGCCGATGGTCATATCCGAACGTAAAATTTTTCACTCGTTTCATTTCCTAGGTTAAAAGTAGGGGGTTCCATTTCAAGAATCGACCTGACCTTCAAATGGCTTTGAAGGTCACTGTCAAGGTCAAATCCAAGCTCACCATCAGACAGCCAGGGAAATTTCCTACAACTTTTGTATTTAAAGTTTTTTCTAGGATTCGTGTTTTTATAGTTATTCTGCTGTTCCCATACTTTTATGCCACCCGTTATATATTGTGAGTTTTATCCCGGAGAGGGCTGGAATCTGCGGTGTGATGCTGCCGCTGTAGACGAAATTTCCACAAAGATCAAAATTCTTGACCACAACACTCGAATACCAACACTCGATGCGCGTTTCGCTAACCGCGTTAGCATAATCGGGACGCGATTAAAACTTCTATCATCTCTACGCAGTTTCCACAAACTCCAAAACCCTTGAACACAACGCTAACCAGATTAACATCGTCGGGAGATAATTAAAAGTTTCGATCATGATGTTAACGTGGTTAGCGTAATGTGCGTCGAGTATTGGTATTTGAGTATTTATGTTTGTGGAAACTACGTCTATGGCGTATGCAGGTAATCGTTTTTAAAATTCTGACTAGAGTTCAAATTTCTGCCACTAATTTTAAAACTTCTTGAGTATTATTATATTATTATTGAAACGATAGGAGAGCTGCCACATGATGCACGAGTATAATCATTTGCCTATCTTCTATAATATTACAGTCTGAGAATCACACATATTTGTTGATTATTACTTAATTTAACATTTTCGTGATTTATTTTCTGATTTATCATCAGATTACATGTATTTTAAAAAAATTGCAAATTATTTGATTGTGTTTACGCGTGTCTAATGCCTATGCAACAGTTTAGTATGTTAGATATTATTATGTACCTGAGAAAAATGTTTAACAACAAGGAGATAATAATAATAATAAGAAAATTGGGAAGATATCCTCACTCCCTTGGGTCACATCGGCAAGCAGATGATAATCTAATACTTTAGGGGGTATTATTGTTGTAATTTTGACATATCTTTATCGTGATTTTAATCAGGATTCCACACATATATCTACCTAAAAGTAGAATAGATTTGTAACAACTGTAATAAAGAAATAAAAAAATGAATTCATTTATTTCGTTATTGCCTAGGAAAATGTTGCGTCATTTTGGCATTTTACGTCTAAAATTAAAGGTACAGGGTCAATTGACTTCATTTTTGTTGCAAAGGGTTCAGAAAGGCATTTAGAAAAGACGGTACCTTTTATTTTTTGGCGGAAATGTTTGGTTTCATTTTTTGTCCAATAATTGACCATTATTAATGGTTAATTTAATTAAATTAATTGAAAAATTTATTATCTTGCACAATATGCCATATAATTAGACGAAAATGGTTACTCGGAGATTTTTGGGGTCGCTGATCACGAATTTGAAGTTCAATTTGGGAAATTCAAAATGGCGGACTCCGGGCTTTTTCCAGAGAAAATGAGAATACATACCTTGGCCTTGAAAATCTGTCCTCTAGGGTTTTAGAAGTCGCTGATTACGAATCCGGGGTCTAATTTGGCAAATTTAAAATGGCGAACCGGAAGTAGGGTCAATTTCTCAGGAAAGACTCGTATTTTTTTCTTTTTTTGGTTGATAATGAATACCCGGTTTTGAGGTCGCTAATTACGAATCAGAGGTCCAATTTACGAAATTCAACATGGCGAACCGGGATAACAGTCCATTTCTCCGGAAACCTCGTATTCTCATCATTTTTGTGTTGAAAGTGGAAACTCGGGGGTTCTCGTTATCGCTGATAACGAATATGATGTCCAATTAGGGAGAGTTCACAATGGCGGACCGGAAGTAATATATTTTTTAGGAAATACTCGTATTTTTCATACTTCAGCCCAAAAAAGTAAAAAATACGAGGTTTTCCGGAGAAATTGACTGTTCTTCCTGTCCGCTATTTTAAATTTCGTAAATTGGAGTGATCAGGGACCTCAACGTACTCATTTTCAGTCCAGAAAACGAAAAGAATACGAGTTCTTTCTGATAAATTGACTCTACTTCCGGTCCGCCATTTTGAATTTCCCAAATTGGACTTCAGATTCATGATCAGCGACCCCGAGAACCCCCAAGTAACCATTTTCGTCTAATTCTATGGTATATTGTGTATGAAAACAAATTTTTCAATTAATTTAATTAATTTGGCCATTAATGTTGGCCAATTGTTGGACAAAAAATGAAACCGAACATTTCCGCCAAAAAATAAATGGTACTGTTTTTTCTAAATGCCTTTCTGAACTCTTTGTAAAAATGAAGTCAATTGGCCCTGTACCTTTTTTTTTTTAGAGGTTTTTAGATTTTTCGTGCTAAAATGATGCGACTATGATAGATATTCCAAATAAGGGAACAAAGGCAATACAATGTTATGTGGCAATACGGATATATGATTTCATCGTATCAACAATATGGAATGAAGGTATTGATATAACTGACCGATTAGAGTAGCTACCGAGTTCGGTTACTGCTGATTTTTTAAATTAATGAATATCAAATTTGCAAAAAAAACATGCTCCTGTTTCAGCCATTGCTATAAAATTGTTCATTTATCAAAAATGTAAATTAAAAAATGGTTGGCTGAAGTCAATGCCTCTGATTTTTTTTTATAAAACTAATTGTTAACTTGCAAAAAAGAGCAATATTTAGTCATTTCATTGTACATACTTCGCATTGGTTTTAATTTGTTAGTTTTTATACCCATAAGTAGAGAAAAACATTGGCTGACGTGTACGTTGCTGATTTTCAGAAATATTCCCAATTTACTTAAAAAAATGTCAAAGTAAGAAAATAGTCCACTCAGTCAGGGTTTTTGCCCTTCAAAAGGTGAAGTAGTAATTGAAGGGTAAGTGGATGAAGGTGTTATGTTACAAATTGTAAGTTATGAGATAATTGATGTTTAGTAAATTGTTGTGTAAATTTGTTGTTGTTCCGTATCTCACCAAATTTATAACCTAAATAGTTGAACCTCTATCTAAGTTAGTACATATATAGTGAGAATTTGATATATTTTTTGCAAATTATGTCGAATGAAGGTGTTATGTGCACTTGACACCAAAGCATCAACTAATATTATACTTAAGACCAGTGTACATAACACCTTCATACATTAGTACCTTGCAAAATATAGTTAATAGGAAGATGATTAATGGAGGTATATATGGTAGAAGAGACTCATACCACCTTCCCACCTTCTTCCATTGAAAATCTCAAAATTTAAGAAAATGTCACATAACACGTTTATCCCCCTGCCCCTTCAATTATTTTGATATGTATTGTTTAAGTCGAGGCCCTGATAAAAAACACAAGTTTTCGATCTTGGGGGTGGGGTGAGACGCGAACCGCCAGCTCGAATTAAAGGTGCAAAAAATTATTTTTTTCGAAAAAATTCGGCAACGCTCGAACCTACGAGAAAAATGATGCGGACAAAGTTCAAAACTATAAAATTTCCTACACTTTTTGTATATACATTCTTATTGTAAGTCTAGTGTTTAAAGAGATACAGCTCCAAACAGATGAATTTAAGATTTTTTTTTTATTATATATTACAAATTGTCTGGATTTAATGTTATTAGTACACCACTATAATACTTCAACTGCGCAGAGACAGCATTACGAGAAACAACGTAGGTGTTATAATTTGACACCAGCCTACTTAGTGTTTTGACTAACATAATCGCGCTAGTCGCTTTTGATTAATCACCTAGGCAGATGTTGTTTAGTTTTTTTCCTCAAAAACGGTCGATTTTACGAAATTTTTTCAAGAGCAATAAAGTTTTTAAATGAATTGTAAAGTTTAATTGTTTTTTTTAAACTGAAAGAAAAAATAGCAAACAGAAAGATATTTACAGAATTATAAAAAGGAGTTAATATTGTTATGTGGGGGTGTACCCCTTGGAACTGGAGATTGATACGCCTATGCCTAATAGTGACTGGAAACTTGTAGAAACAGATAGAGTTTTCTAGAGTGTGGTGGGAGAAGATTCTGGATGAAGAGTATATAAGGTGCGATTACCAGCGCAGAAGGGGAAGTTTATTAAGGAGAAGTTTATAAAAGTAAAATTAATAGCGAAAAAGTGAGGTTAAATATCAAGTAAACAAAGTTAAAGGTTATTTTTTTTATAATAATAATAATAATAACACATTTTTGAAGTATTGTGTAGTCGGTAAATTATTAAATAAAGTGTTAGTTGTTTACCCCTTGTTAAAATTATTTAGAACCCACGGATTCATACAGGGTGTTTCCAAAAAGGTGGAAAACAATATTAATAATATACGCTAGGTGGATGAAATAATTACATTGGATGCCTTTTCATTAGTAATCGAGAAGTGCCAAATTTCGTCTTTTTCCTGTTACGTCATTTTTAGATAAAAATTAAAAACAGTTTTTTTGCACAAGCATTTAGAAATTTTGTGTGATGAACCCACCTTTATTTTCGATACGGAATTGGTAGTAAAATTCTTTGCACGTTATTACGAAATACCCTGTATGTATAATAGCAAAGTAGAAAAAAAAATAATTGTAAAAAACGAATATTTCTTGGGATTACCTAGACAACGATATACTAGCGATAATAGCTATAGCGATAACTTTATAAAAATAACACAGGTCGACAAAACAGGGGCTGTTTTGTTGATCAAAACCATCTGATCCTATGTTCTCTGACATGCTCAAACCGATTCTGATACTAAAAAAAATGTGCCTCATCTGTTTTGTCTACCACCCCTTTCATTCCCCAAGAAGGGGAAAAAGTCTTACCCTAAGGTTTTGATGTAACTTTTCTGAAGTATTTTGACGTGCCGAAGCCAATTTTGGGCAAAAAAAATTCTGTCGTCTCAGTTTCCCTCTGTCACCCCTAGGAGATAAGGTGGGGTTGTAGAGGGAAACTGACACGACGGAAAATTGTTTTTGTAAAAAATTGGCTTCTGCGCGTCAGAATACTTCAGAATAGTTAGATCAGAACGTCAGAACCTTAGCACAAGATCTTTATTTTGCACTTTATAGGTGATAAAAGGGGTGGTAGATAAAAAATGATCCGGTAGATTTTTTTTAATATCAAAATCGGTTTCAGCATGTCAGAAAACATGGGATAAGGCAGTTCTGATTAAGAGAACAGCCCCACCTTTTGTTTTTTGTCGGCCTGTGTAATTACACAGGTACACACATAAAAAACTAGTCGAGTGAGAGAAAGCAGATCTATGTATTCCTATGCATTTTGACCTGCTGAACACGAATCCGATGTCCGTCTTGCCCGATTGGCTCTTGCATTTTTTTCCTAACCTCAAAAAACAAAGTCAGAATGCCCTAAAAATCTCAAACATTAAATAAAAAGCTTAAATGAGCTGACCACAATTTCCATACGTATTTTGGAGCGCTCTTCTCCAGCGACATGGGTTCACCTCGGGAGCAACTGCATCCGAACGAGAGACCATAAAATTAATAAAAAATTCAAAGATACCCAAAAGGAACGGAGAAATCGAACGCATGAACCAGTCATCCCTACGATGCTTTGTTTCCGAGATTGGACCGCTCAGAGTCATCGGAAGAAGAAAATCTCTTTTTCCCTCACTTCTCGAGACTCTATCTCGGAAACCAAATAAGCTATAGAGTTCTGGTTTACGCCTTTCGATTTATCACATCTCCTTACTTGGTAAAAATGAAAGTGCTGCTAAAAATCTGAAAAAATTCAGGGGTACGTAGGTAAGAGAAATCGAATGACGCAAACTAGAAGTCTATAGCTTTTTTTGTTTCCGAGATAGAAGTATTGTAGGATTGTCTGGTTTGCGGTATTCAATTTCTCTGTTCTTTTTGAGTATCTCCGAATTTTTTCATAATCTTATGGTCCCTTGTTCGGAGGCAGTTGCTCTCGAGGCGGACCCATGTCGCTGGAGAAGCTAAATTCCTCGGACCTTTGACTTTGGCGGTGTGTATCTTCCTTAAAAATGACCATATATCATCGTGCCCCTCACATTCGGTCGCAGCACCCAAAATACGTATGGAAAAGGTGGTCAGGTCATTTAAACTTTATATTTACTTCTTTGAGATTTTTCGGGCATTCTGACAGTATTTTTTGAGGTTAGGAAAGAATGCAAAACAGACATAGGATTTGTGTTTAACAGGTCAATATTCCCACCTCATGCGTCATGCGGCTCTCGCTGCTGACAACAAGCATGTCCAATGTCCAACCCGGCGTATGCAGCCGGTCCGGCGGTATATAAAACATCCGAGATTTGGTCCCGGCACGCGGTTTGGCCATCCGTTGGTCGTGTTCGACGGACGACCAAGCTGCGTGTTAGAACGAACCTCCATGGATGCCCGTAATTGGCAGCATTGCCCACCTTACGCCGGCAAATCAATCAATCAACAGGTCAAAATGCATGGGAATACATAGGTCTGCTTACTCGCACTCGACTTTTTTTTGTGTGTGTCTATGTTATTAAGAAACCAATGAAAAATCAGCAGCCCAGATTTCAGCCACTATTTTTTAAATATTTTTTGCATATAAAGGAAGCTTCTCATTTTTGAAAATTCACTTCATTTAACCCCAGCAGTTCACAGGTGACTAAAGTTTATTTTATTGTTTCTTATGACGCGAATATTTTGATATAAGGCACACCGACAAAAGAATCACTCATAAATTAATAAAAAAAATTAAATTGCAAAAAAAGCAGACACATGCATTTCAGCCGACTGCATTTATATTAATGTCATATTGACAAGCAACGTTTAAAACAAGTGGATGACACAATAAAATCATATAGGAGCGTTTTTTTATAGCATGTTTAATTTAGTGTTAATTAAAAAATCAGCAACACCCTAGTGACTGTAATGGTTTTTCCGGTCAGTCACACAATAAAATCATATAAAAATGTCTGCCACCAGCTCCCTAGCTATAAGAATAAGGTGGTTAGTTAACGAAATCCCAAGTCGTTTTATTAAATTTGATATCGATTTAGTAACTCATCTAAATCGAAACTTGAGATAGTGTTCAAATATTTTCTAGACATTCCGACGTCCTTTGTTTCTCGGTAACGCCCTGTATGGAATGTACTGTGGACAGAGCAAATATTTTTCGCTATGGAATTATTAAATTTAAAAAAGTTCATTTTTAACCGAGTTTAAACAGGAGGTTCTCAGTTGTGTATTTGTCCGTTTGTCTTTTGTCGCTGTATAATATGTTAATTTAAAAATGGTAATAGAAATCCCGAATCCTTCGCCATTTCTTAGAAAATAAAGTTTATACTAATATACGATTCAAATGTATTGACCTCTCACGTTAACCGCTAATATCTCAGAAACGGAGGAGCAGAAAAAAATGAAAAAAATATGTGTTCATTATGAGTCTGTTCTAAATCAAGCATTGAAATTTAAATGATGTACGTTGAATACTTTAGAAGTTATATTGAAAAATGACCTACTTTTTAAGGAAATTTTGACCATACCAGTTTTAAATCTATTATATCTTGGAAAATATGCATACTCTGTAAATAATATTTTAGACACCGATAAAGCACGGCATTTTTGATACGAGGAAATTTTTGCATAATTATTTATTTTGAACTTTTGCAGTTATTCACAAAAACGTGGCGTCATGTTTATTCAGTTATTTATCAAAATATTTTATTTTATATATTAAAATAGTTAATTATATAAAACGTAAGCATTTTCAGAAAAAACAATTGGTATATATCAAATATTGATTTAGTTATCAAGCGTAATAGATAATATTATTGTGAACTTGCAATGATATTATTCTTTACGCTTGATAACTAAATTGATATTTGATATATATCAATTATTTTTTCTCTAAATACTTACATATTATATAATTAACTATTTTATCAAAATTTTTTTAAATACATTGATAAATAACCGAATAAACATGACGTCACGTTTTTGAGAATAGCTGCAAAATTTTGAAATAAAAAATTATGAAAAAATATCCTTGTACAAAAAATGCCTTGCTTTATCGGTGTCTGAAATATTATTTACATCGTATGCATATTTTCCAAGATATAATGAATTTAAAACTGGTAGGTATGGTCAAAATTTCCTTAAAAAGTAGGACCAATGTACATTATTCAAATTTTAGTGATTGATTTAGAATAGACTCATAATAAACACATATTTTTTTCAATTTTTTCTGCTCCCCCATTTCCGAGATATTCGAGGGTAAAGCGAGGGGTCAATACATTTGAATTGTATATTGTCTATTTATTACTCGTTTTCAAACAAACCGATTTTGATACAATTTTCACTGAACGAATGCTCAGAATTTGTAGCGAGTACGACACTAAAAAAGAAAAAATAATCGGCTACCAAAAAAAGTTACTACAAATTCTGTAATGAAAGTTCATTTAAATAAAAAAAATATAGTTTTATTAGAATTTCGAAAAATTTAATTCTTCATTTCTGGTGACATGGCCTATAAAATTAGCTAATAAATCAAAGTAAATTTCCTGTCATAATAAATTATAAAAGAATTAGTTTTTCACACAAAAAAGGGATATATTCGGCACCCTCGGGAACCGCTGTGTGTAAGCGATTATTGACGCCAATCTATTTTCCTTCAAATAGAAATTTCAATCATTAAAAAAATTCTCAATAATATTATTCGAGAGTTCTAAGTCGTCGAGCCATGCGTTTCTTTGATTTCTCCTACAACAGTATAAGTTTGACTTTAGTTTTACTTAAAGCGGTCGCACTTTCATCAATATGGGATTTTAACTCGTATAAATAAAAAGTAAATAATTGGCGAAAAGCCGAAGATTAATAAAAACCATTTAAAAAAATGTACTCCGCTTTCCTGCTTACTTCCTTACTTCGTGATGTTATAGCCTAGAATCTTTTCTGACCTTTACCTCTAAGAAGGCTCTATACCAGTGTGTACAATCGTGGTTACAACAAAGTTTCGAACCCGAAAAAATAGTTTATTTTAAGCATTAATAATGTGGTCATTTTTATCAGAGTTGCTGCCATTCATTCAGCACGGTTTCAGTTAAGAAGGCTGTGTATCAGTGTACAGTCGTGGTCATAATAAGGTTTCCAACTCGAATTGCTTATTTTAAACATTTTGTCTGCTCAAGATTCCTCTCCATCGGCTGCAACCGGTTAGTGCTTTTGAAATAAATACTGCAAATTTGAATAGATGATGTTTCAACTTTTTAATTCGGCCGGAATCGACAGCCTTAGTTGCTTGCCGCGTGTCGCTACCCAGCGATTGTTCTTTGGTTTGGCCATTAGATTTTCGATTTGCCTCCTCCTAGACCTGCTACCTTTGGGTGCTAGTATATATTTCATCAACCATTGAAATGACATTATTAACAAAAACAGAAGTTAAGCTAAACAGATGCATATTCGACTTCCAGTCGAATATTTCGTATTAATGTTTGTTTGAGGTTCAGAAATGCTTTAAATGTTGTAATATATATTATCCTTCTAACTAGTTATGAGCGTGTTAACGATAATTGTGAAGAAGTCTAATTCGAAGAGGGAAGATGTGACCTATGAGTTGTTTCCACACAAAAAAAACACTCTCATCAAACTATAAATGGATAGATAGATATTTATTTTAAATTTTACAGGTGTTTATTTAAAAAAATATCGTTAATATCTTTCGAACAATTAAAAATATATTTTTAATTCAATAATTCCACGCAAACTGCTTATTACATTTAGGTGCGAAGCCGAGCTTAGTAGAGGTTTTTTAAAATCAATTAAGTAGGCAACTATCTCAAATTTTGTTTAAATTCATTACTGAATTATATATGGAATCTAGATATAGGTTATTTATTGCCAATTTGAAGAAAAGGGCTCGAGGTATCATTAAGTAATATTACGCTTGTCCATATTAGATGTTTCCACAGTATTCTGTAAACAACGTTAATGGTATTTTAAATGATATTTCACTATAATCTAAAGTATGTACATAATAATATCTCAACATCAGATTAATTTTAGAAAGTAATTGCTCTAAGAACAATGTTATTAGTTTTTAGCCTGAGAAGAATATTTTAGACCTAAAACTGCTTTGATTTTAAGATTTGCTTTAGTTAAAATCAGTGCAAAATCCAAGGCAACTTTCAATATTTGCTAGAAACATTTTTTAATAGCTTAACGTTCAAGATCTATCATTTAAAAAATCAATTGCCTCTTATTGCTGCCAATCTTTTTCCTCTGCTTCGTTGCAATGAGATCTAATTTAATATATTTGCATAAAAAGTGGAAATAAACTATGTTCAAAAATATCTAATTGTAGGTTGCCTGTTAAAAGCTAGTTTGTAGAAACTCCCATCATCTGCAGTAGATACCAGTTTGTTTGGCGAATAGCGGCATGTATAAGTGCGCCGTGTTTTTTAAATCTTATTTATGTTAACATTTTAGTGTTATAAACTAGGTATAGTATACCAAACGATATTTGACCCTATCTATACTTTTTGTTACAAACACTACAATGCACTACAAAGAAGCGCCTTCCGATACAGTTGCTACTAAGGTTTTAATGTGTCGGGCAGGGGAGTATTAACGCACAATCCCAAATTCCTCATTTTAATATTGTATACAGTTTGTCACACTTGTGAAAACAAGGCCATAAAATCTTTATTCGTGCGGTAATCAAACTATTTTTTTGTTATTTAGGGTACGAAAAGCTGCATTTTTGGGTTATATTGCCACATTCCAAATGTCGATACCCGGCCTACTACGGTTTTTTAAATTTTCGAGAATTCATATTGTAGATTGTGCCAGTTATCTTTGGTTATACTGTATATATGTAATTTTTATTGAGGAACAATTTATTTATTTTGTTACTATGTCTGACATTTATGTATTGATGTGCTTCATTTTAATACCCTTTTAATTTACTTTATTTTATATATGGTGGTGGGATCAAAAACTAAGCAACATTTGTCAAAGCAAGCACTTCGCTATTTTATTGGGTTCGGTGTGGCAGAAAATATCTTGAAATCATCATTGTAAATGGCTAGGGGAATTTGTGGAAAATTTACTCCTAATTTAGAAAAAAATAAAAAAGCGAAAAATTGTCAAAAAGTAGTTTCGTCCAAGGTAATTTACACCCAAGCATCATTTCCACTAAATGAAGTTCAATTTTCTTGCTTATTAATAGAATCACCACTCATCTTTTGCAACTCTCTAATGTATCCTTTAATGTTTGCTTTTACTTTAGAGAACAGTTTAGCTTCTTACCCATGCATTATTATTATTCAATCTCGCGTAATAGTAGGTGTGTATTTCCATGTTATATCGAGAGAGCATTCATTCTCTCCCCCACTTTTTATAAATATAACTCGCAGCTGCCACGTCGATCTCTAGGCTAGATAAAAGCTCTATCATCTTCACTGAAAACCGTTAAGATGCCTCTGTATAACAGCACTTACCAAGAACTGGTATGTTTTATAACTAGTTGTAAGAGCATTTATATCACCTGATAATACAACATCAAAGGAACATCCCATAAGTTTTATAATAGTTGTATAACCAACATTTATGTAATCGTTATAAAATAAAAATATTTGTATAATCATTTGAAGTTCTATAAGGGATATATTGGGAATCTTTACAAGAGAATAATACAGCATTTATACAATGGTTTTATAACTTTGTTTTAAAAACATTCTTACAGGATTTCTGTATCGCCTAATTGTCGTAGTAACTTAATTCGTTCACGATAACCCTTTAATAAAGCATAAAGGAACGTTGCTCGACCATTTAAAAAGTAACTAACGATAATGCTGCTGAATATTAATGCAGCAATTCTGGTTGGGTACTCCGACAAAATCATCGAACAGCAGACGTAGTTTTTGTCCGATATATAATGTAATAGAATTATGAACTTCACTTGACAACTGTCCACTCCTGTGGACTGACGAGAGCTAACAGCTCGAAACTGCAGTCTGCAAACGGTTTGGAATGGCTGGCACGGGAGCTTGTCTTTCGGCCGGTGTGTGTTTATCTGAGAGTATCAAGAGCACCTAGTAAACCTATATTTTCGAAAATATTAATTTTTCAACTTCTTTAGTATATTGTAGCCTAATCGATGTATGCATTGGAGAGTGTAAATTGTTAAAGTAATTGTGATAGGAACCAACCAACGTTTCGCCAACTAAGCTGGTATAATCAGGACATGATTAAAATGTGGCAATATACCTAAAACCTATTTTTAAGAAGCTGCAAAAAGTGTTCCGTATAAAGGTCAACGATTATTCAAAATCTGGTGAAGACTATAATGTTTACATCTAGTTTATTTATTGATTTCTAGCGAATATAACAATATATCTACAGAATACTAAAAGACATATTTATTTCCACCTTTCATGATTAAGAAATTTCTCTACATGTAGGCATAACACCTACGACAATTATTCAGTAGCACCTCGTAAAAATAAATTGTCCTGTCGGACACGTCCGACAACCTCTGTTCCTTATACTTCTCGCTGGAAGTACAAAATACTGTCCCTCAACAGAAATTCTCGACTTCTTAACATAATTATTGCAAAATAAGATCCGAATAATTATTATCGTCGCTTATACGAAGAGTGTAGGTTCTTAACTTTTAATCTTAGCTTATCTTTAAGACTTGTAATATTTATTTTGCCAATTAATATAACATAATTATGTTTCCATATCACCAAGAATATTTATTTATAAATCTAGTGTACTAAGATTGAAGAATGTATTTTAGTTGGATATTTGCGTACCGTGAAGAACTTTAAGTGTTTAATTTTTACATATTTCTAATAAAAATTGACACATTAAATATTACAGTAATGTTTGATTAAATGTTTGATTCTATTATTTGCATTTAATACTATTTGGTGTTAAGCCTTGTTTAAAATTTATTTAAACGACAAAACGAAAATGACGACATACAGGGGGTTCAAAATCGTTGCGAACTTGCCGCTCGACTGTATGCTAATTACTGCCCTATTCGAGAGAATGATTAAAATCTACAACCTACGAATGATAATTGACTTTTACGTTACAAATTCACTTTGTGTCCATATCAGTCGTCATCTTTTTAAAAAATCACTTGTAACACATCATTGCTGTTGATACTGTCCACGTGTTGAAAATTGGCACCAATATCTCCTTATTTTACCTATAATATACTCATAGTCCCTCACGGCGAGACCGGTGAGAGGGAAACGCACTCTAGGAAAACAACCAAGTAGTCAGTCATCTGCGTCCATCCCTATAAGCTCAGCTTGCATTCTTCCCTTATATCTGCAGCAAATCGTCATGCAGAAAATTCTCAGGGCTAATCGAAACTGGGGACTAAGTGTGATCAATATTATCGATTTCCAAAACGAGTTCAGGAAACCAAGCCACACAATTCCAAAATGAAGAAATTGCATAAATTTGTCGTCCGTGAAGTACTCGTACAGCTCCACACCGATATATGGAGCCCAGGATAGCCAGAAAGCTGTCACTAAGGTGAAAGACATAATATGACTTGGATTCGAGAGATTTTCAGACAGAGCTGTTGCATATTCCTTATCGTGAAATGGCACACCACTTCTTAACTTCCTCAGCATACTGAAAATGTAAGTGTAAGTATACACTATAGTTATCACACTAGGTCCGAGGATTAAGATGGCCAGCGTGACAGAATAAGCAAGCATGCTGCCCCAATTGACCATGCATACATAAGCATGCTTATCATAATGTGGTTTGTCGAAGCCGAGTAGTGGTGGACAACATAACATCGCCGCTGAGATCCATGTGAACGCCATCCAACATTGGCACCTTGTTTTGGTTTGAAGCGTTTCATAACGTAAGGGTTTTCTGACTGCAAGGTAACGATCTACGCTGATCCACATGAAGGTGTACACAGTTACAGCCCAAAGGGTTATTTCCAAGTAGCCAACAACACGGCAAAGCGCGTCTCCGTAGACCCAATGTCCCACTATTGCTGGGTAAACCGATAATGGTACCACTAACAGGCCACACAGGAGATCTGCTACTGCTAAGGAGAGCAAATAGCAGTTAATCACCTCTGACGGTCCTGAAATAAAAAAGTTGTTATTAGTACGATAAGACGAGTATAATCGTGATTTATTTATTTAGATACAAGCACCCTACAGGTAACCAATTACAGAGTGGGAGACGTTACAATGAAAATGAATTATTATTTGTTTGCCTATAATTGTATTGAAACATATTCTTTATAGGATTTTGCAAACAGCAGAAAAAATAACTATCTATGACTAAAAGAAAAACTATGTGTAAAAATATTAATGAAATCTTTGCGTTCTTTCGATAACCTGAATTCTGGTTATGCTAGCAAATTAAAATCCTAGAATTAATTTGTCTAATTTCTTATTTGACAATTCTCATTCTAACACTAGCATCCACACAGTCCCCTACGGCCATGCAGATTTAACTAGTATCTACATAACCCCCTACGATCATGAATATTCAGTTAAAAATGAGAACAAAGGCCTAAAATGAATTTATTTATCTACCTTGTTTTAAAAAAATTATTTTTGTCTTCTTTTTTCATTCTAATGGACCACCTTCATGAAATCTATCATTCCGCTTCTTGAAAATGTCCAGCCCTTGAAACACGTTTCGCCCTTATTCTGGAGCTCATCAGAAAGACACAAAGCCACTTATAACGATGCTTCATGCAAAACCAAGATAATTTCTATAAATAAGTGTGAAGCAACTGCATTTGACACTGACTGACAAAAACAACAGACCTTCACCCATCTATCAGCCAACTAGTATTGGAGCCTATAGACTCTATGCTTGTTCAAAAATGAATTACTATTTGTTTGCTTACAATTGTATTGAAACACATTCCTTACAGGATTCTGCAAACAGCAGAAAAAACAACTATCTATAACTAAAAGAAAAACCATGTGTAAAAATATTAATGAAATCCTTGCATTCTTTCGAGCTCTGATGAGCTCCAGAATAAGGGCGAAAAACGTTTCAAAGGCTAAGCACTTCCAAGAAACAGAATGATAGATCTCATGAAAATGTAGTCCATTAGAATGAAAAAAGAAGAAAACAATAATTTTTCAAGACAAGGTAGATAAATAAATTCATTTTAGGCGTTTGTTCTCATTTTTAACTGAATCTTCATGATCGTAGGGGGTTATGTAGATACTAGTTTAATCTGCATGGCCGTAGGGGACTGTGTGGATGCTAGAATGAGAATTGTCAAATGAGAAATTAGAAACATTCATTTTAGGACTTTGATTTGCTAGCATAACCAGAGTTCAGGTTGTCGAAAGAATGCAAGGATTTCATTAATATTTTTACATATGGTTTTTCTTTTAGTTATAGATAGTTGTTTTTTCCGTTGTTTGCAGAATCCTGTAAGGAATGTGTTTCAATACAATTGTAAGCAAACAAATAGTAATTCATTTTTGAACATGCATAGAGTGTATAGGCTCCAATACTAGTTCAGGGTTCAGACTCATATGGAAAACCTGGAAAACCTGGAAAATTCAGGGAATTTAAAAATCTTAAAAAAACAACCTGGATATATCAGGGAATTTTATAAATTGTATAAAAAATCATGGAATTCTGCGTCTCGATACGGAAAATCATAGAGTTCTTAAGAATTTTCACTGATTCAATTCAATTCAAGGAATTATTTTATGTCAAATAAAAAATTATTTCGCTAAAAAATATATCGAAATTAATAATTTTGGTTGTTGAAAGCCTGGAAAACTCAGGGAATTTTTTCGGCTTTGCAAAGTCTGAACTCTGTAGTTGGCAGATAGATGGGTGAAGGTCTGTTGTTTTTGTCAGTCAGGGTCAAATGTAGTTGTTTCACACTTATTCATAGAAATTGTCTTGTCATGAAGCATCGTTATGAGTGGCTTTGTGTCTTTCTGATGAGCTCCAGAATAAGGGCGAAAAGCGTTTCAAGGGCTGGGCATTTCCAAGAAGCGGAATGATAGATTTCATGAAGGTGTGGTCCATTAGAATGAAAAAGAGAAAAAAAAATTTTTAAGACAAGGTAGATAAATAAATTCATTTTAGGCCTTTGTTCTCATTTTTAACTGAATCTTCATGATCGTAGGGGGTTATGTGATACTAGTTTAATCAGCACCAAATTTAAAAAACTTTATACTGACCATTAGAGAATCAAAATCTCTTTCGATCGAGGTGCCGTTCGACCCCCTAGTTTAAAAATTTCGAATGGTAGTCATAATTCAGAGGAGGTATGTACTATTTTCATGCAAAAAAGGACAATTTTAAATTACGAATGTGCGATCGAAACTTAAAGATTCAAAATGGCGTCATCAACACGGCGGACAAGTTTTATCATTTCGATTGAAAATCAGTATCCGAAGGTAATCAAGGTCGCTGATTACTGATAGCGATGAAATTTGAAAATTCAAATTGACGGCGTCACCAGTTTTGTCACTTATCATCTGATTAGATTGAAAATTGGTATCTACAGATAATCAAGGTCGCCGATTACAATTTTGAGATCAAAACCCAAAAATTCAAAATGGCGACGTCAATACGGCGGACCTATTTTATCACTCATAATCTGATTCGACTGAAAATTATTATATGAAGGTCATAATAGTCACAGATTACAAATATGAAATCGAGACAAAAAAATCCAAAATGGAGACGCCAATATAGCTGACTTTATCATGTATTGTCTGATTCGGCTGAAAGGCTATGTCTAATTATTATCGACGTAGCAAATTACAAATGTAAGATTGAAACTCAAAAATTAAATATAACGGCATCAATACGGCGGAGACATTTTATAATTTATCATCCGATTCAACTGAAACTCGGTGCCTAAAGATTATCGAGTTAACAGATTACAAATATGCAATCGAAACTCGAAAATTCACAATGACTACGTTAATATGGCAAATTTTATACAGGGTGTAATCAGTTTCGTGTCATTAAAAAAACTGGTAATGGGGACCGACTAGACAAACAAAAAACCTTTATGACTTTTCCCTCTAGGGGCGCTTTGAAAAACACTGATCTAGGTTAACATATTTAATATTATGGTAGACAACTATTGAGAACCACTGCTTTTCTTGGTCGATGGACTTGTACTTCCCAATTATACAACTTTTAAATTGTCATAAAAAAGTGTTGGCCGGCACACGCGGTGTCAAAGGATCATCGACCTCCTTTGATGTACCGCCTCAACTGAACTGAGGCAACTATAAAGAGGTAAATAATTCGTTCTCTCTTCGTGCACAATTGCAAGCAAATAATGGCCACAGAGGTTTAAACAGAGCATTTCTTTACATGTGTGTTTTTTAATTTGGAACAAAATATTGGATTGTTTATAATTTAGAAAATTTAAATGTGGCTTATTAACATTTATAACATAAATGAGTGTCCTGGGTTAAAAGCTTACTACCTACCTAAATGATTCAAAATCTCTGCATATGTATCAATACACAGTTCGGTAGGTCGAATTAAGTACATACGCACTTCGTTCAACACTAAACACTAAACTATCAACTAACGTTGTCAATAAAGAAAAATAAAATAAAAACTTGGTACAAAAGCCAAAAAGGAATACAAAAAGAACGAACAAGTAAGTTGTGTCTGTGCGTAATCAAGAATTTGACAACTTAACTATAAATACACAATGACGCGAAATTCAAAAATAACAAAAACAACGAACGGCGGGTTGGACGTGTGTACATAACGAAACACCGACAGTAACTAAAATATTGCACAAGGGAGAGTTAGAGTATAGTTTTCTTCAGATCAGATCTAGATCTAAATCTACCTCAATATTCCAGCAGTTCTCAAAAAATTTTATTGAAAATTTGCGAAATTTTTGTTTCTTTGTCTTGTCGTTTCCTACCACCAGTTTTTTTAAATGACATGAAACTAATTACACCCTGTACATGTCTTATACAAGGAACTCAAGATTAATTGACACTAATTCCACGGGCTCAATTACTTTTAAATTAAAATTCGATCTGTTTTAAGATTTTCTCTATAAGTTCCCAATTAGGCTTAAAATGCATTTATTCCGTACATATGGACCGCGCTATATATAATTATTCAGGGTGTTTCAAAGTTAAAGGTACATACGTTAAAGTAAGTGAAATATATAGTCTAAATATGAACCGATTATACAGGGTGGTTCAATAATTATGATCAAAGAAAGATTTGGCCACAATTAATAAAAACATCCCGTATCTGAGCAAGGAAGGACGATGGATGCATTAATGCTGGGTAATTTGGAACCGCCAAAGTGCCCTCTATCCACAAGTAATGTATGTATCTTTAACTTTGAAGCACCCTCTATAAAGAAAATCTATTGATCGCATTATTCATCTTATAGATTTGATATACCAAATCTATTCAACATAACATTTTGGGAAAACCCAATTATCGGATAGATACTATCTTATCATCATCATAATTTCAACATTGTTTATGTAAATGACATACCTAGAGGATTATATGAGCGAGCAGCGTTTCAACTCCAACTTTATAATTTCGGTATTGTTAATCTCTTTACAGTTGCTTGTCACAGAATCTGACCCTGTGGTGAAATTAATATGCACCTTAGAACGCAGATGTTTATCACAGATTCTTTACTGTTTTAGGCCTCTACAACATTTGACTGTTTACACTCGATACGGTTACGCCTTTATGAAATAGTGTCAATAGTGAATGTGTTACATTTAGATATGTTGAGAGGCAAGTGATTAGATAGGCACGAGTAATTAAGCACGTTCGAGCTATTCCGAAGTTTTTCGCAATCTTGTCTCTTTATACAACAGATCTTCAAGCATCGGCATGTAAAAGGCGTTAAGATTAGCCACAATATAATTCATAAAAACAACAAACATCAGCGGCTCAAGTAAAGAACCCTGTAGAACCCTAGATGTGACTAGGACATCAATATATCTATAACCTCGGTATTCCACATACTAATGCCTATTTTCTGGACAATCTAACCGTGCCATCGATACCCCAAATTTACTCAATTTTAATTCTTTAGAAATTAATTGTGTAATACACGCAAGGTTAGTTTCAGTAAATCCACCAGAAACAAAACCCATGTTGAGAATTTACAATTTGACTTTATATTTAATGAAGTATGTAAATTGATATCGAATACCTTAGCAAAATTGCAGATAATTATAATTTTCGTAATGGGGCTGTAGCTCGGTTATATACTTTTTAAAAACATGACATAAGCGAGAATATGTCTATATATCAGGAAATATATGTATATTTAATGATAAATTAAATATTATTGTAGCTGTGCAATCCTTGACGAATGAGGAATGTTGTATAGTCCTTTGGTAAAAGGTTTGACTTTTCTTAAACGCTGTTAATGATAAACTGGTGCTGTTCATGGTGTTTTCTTAGGAATGATAGTAAAGACGATGGAATAAATTATTATAAATAAATTACTTACATTTTTGAACTAAAATTATTTAAAATTTTCCTCGAACTTAAATATTTCGTAGTATAATACGTAATTTACAATTCCAAATAATGTACAAAAAAATATATCATCACATTTAGGGAATCAAATTTAATAATAAACGACGAAATAAAGTCTTCTAAATTCACTTTAAACCATATATATTTGTATTCGCATTTTATAATTTTTCTCTAAAATTGTTGGAAATTCTCTATTCTACGTTTCAAATTTTAACTCCCAAATTATTTAAAAAAACCGCTGGCTAAGGAATCAGTACTTTCACATCCAGATTTTTCATTCAAGTCACTTTAAAGAAAACATGATTAGATTTGCACTCTAGTATGTGGAAATCATTGGTCATAGAATTTTAATAATATTTAGGGCAGATATCATAGAAAAGTTTGAGGCGTTGTTTTCTACCATATAAGTTAAAAATGAAGTTTCTAGTTTACCCTACTTGTTTCCCCTACTCACAAACTACCACCTCCCACCCCTTCAATGGAACCATATCAATCAGATGTCATTACAATACGTACGTGTACAAACTTTCAAGTAAATATCTCAATTTTATGGTATCAATCCCATTAATAATGGAGCGGAGGTGGTGGGGTTTGAAAAATATTAGAAAGAAAACTGAGGCCTTGGTTTCTAGTATATACACCAAATCTCTGTACTCTTGCCAGCTTGTTTTATTTATTTTCCCCTATTTACTCCTATTTAACCCCAACCCTTCAACGGAATCATCTCAAAATATGATCTAGTTCCAGATGTCGTTATAATACATACGTGTACCAAATTTCAAGTGAATATCTCAATTTTATCTTATCAGCATCTTTAATAATAGAGTAAGGGTGGTAGGGGTTTGAAAAATATTAGAAAAAAATTATCTGAGACCTTGGCTAAGGCGAATTTCAAGTTTCTATACTCTTACCAGCTTGCTTTACTTATTTTGCCGTATTTACCCCTATTTAACCCCCAATCGTTCAACGGAATCATCTTAAAATATAATCTAGTTCCAGATGTCGTTATAATTCGTACGTGTACCAAGTTTCAATTGAATATCTCAATTTTATTTTATCAATCCCTTTAATAATAGAGTGGGGGTGGCGGGGGGTTGAAAAATATTACAAATAGTCTGAGACCTTGGCTTCTAGTACATACAGCGAATTTCAAGTTTCTGTACTCTTACCAGCTTGCTTTACTTATTTTCCCGTATTTACCCCTATTTAACCCCCAACCCTTCAACGGAATCATCTCAAAATATAATCTAGCTCCAGATGTCGTTATAATACAAACGTGTACCAAATTTCAAATAAATATCTCAATTTTATTTTATCAGCCCCTATAATAATGGAGTAGGGGTAGTGAGGGGGTTGAAAAATATTATAAAAAATCTGAGGCTTTGGCTTCTAGTACATACACCGAATTTTAAGTTTCTGTACTCTTACCAACTTATTTTACTTATATTCCCTTATTTATCCATATTTAACCCCCAACCCTTCAACGGAATCATCTCAAAATATAATCTAGTTCCAGATGTCGTTATAATACATACGTGTACCAGATTTTAAATGAATATCTCAATTTTATTTTATCAACCTCTTTAATAATGGAGTAGGGGTAGTGAGGGGGTTGAAAATATCATTAAAAAATCTGAGGCTTTGGCTTCTAGTACATACACCGAATTTCAAGTTTCTGTACTCTTACCAACTTGTTTTACTTATATTCCCCTATTGACCCCTATTTAACCTCCAACCCTTCAACGGAATCATCTCAAAATATAATCTAGTTTCAGATATCCTTATGATTATAAATAAATAAATAAATAATTTATTTCCCAGTCAGTTTCTGTACAGAATATTGGTATGTCAGATAATGGTATAAATTAGGTAGATAAGACAAAGTAGACAAAAAAGAAAAAGATGCATATACCTACATCGTATACGTGTGATTAATACGTGTACCAAATTTCAAATGAATATCTCAATTTCATTTTATCAACCCCTTTAGTAATGGAGTAGGGGTGGTGGGGGTTGAAGAAAATTTAAAAAAAAATGAGGCCTTGGCTTGTAGTACATGCATCAAATTTCAAGTTTCTGGATTCTTACCAGCTGGCTTTACATATATATCCCTAATTAGCCCTATTTACCCCCCGCCCCTTCACTGGATATCTTCAAAAAACAATCCAGTTCCAGATCTCGTTATAATATATACGTGTACAAAATTTCAAGTCAATATCTTAAACCGTTCCGGAAAAACTGTGCGGACAGAAAAAGTTACACAGACCGACAGACAGAAAATTTTTTTTTCTTCACTCAAATTTAAAATCTCGACGTTTCATGACATTCTAAACCTATTTCAAGAAAAAAAAAATTGAAATTTTTTTACGATTACTATACTTCCAATCCACTACGTGGATGTGGAAGTAATAATACTATTTCACCACTTTTAGTGAATTGCATTATCGATAACAAAGAAACAGTTTGATACTTCTTTATCATGCCCAGTGGCATAGCTTACTGGTTTAGAAAATTTGCCTCTGGATTTCCACTAGCCAGGATGTATACCCATCGTATTTCTATATTCTCTAAATGGTAAGTAACCGATAAAAAAAATATTCAGTTGATACAAGTACCCATTTTAAAAAACATTTCAAGTTATTTAGTGAAGTTTCCATCACTAAAAAAATTTCATTGCTATTTTCTTGGTTTCACTTATTTTTGTTAGAAAATGATATTGAATGAACACAATACATATTGCTCTTGTTCAAATAACGCTTCGTTGTTTTATTCAGAACAAGCACAAAATAAAAAATATTGCAGCAGTGGCATCAACACTAAAGTGTTCTTCTATGGTATAATAAATGGTTACAAAAGAATATGATAAAATCATGGTGTGTGATCACATCTTTGAAATTTGTGTAAACTTGGAATGAAAACACTTTACAGATGCCAAGCTTACTATAAAAAATGCGCTATTATTTAAAATGATGAATGCTTCATCTCAACACCCACGTCGGCTTATATTAAAATTTATTTCAATAGAGGGCTAACACGAGTATAAGAATGACAGTTAATTTGTCATGAGATTAATTTTATTTGCAGGAACTTTATTGGGGCGACGCCGTGAAAAAATAATGTTGATAATTTTAAATTGAATAGCCCGTAAAAGTTGCCTCTAAAGGACACCACACAGTACTTATGAAAGTGAATCTCGGTAAATTTAGTTCAAAATCTGAAAATGAGTACTTTTTGATAACCTGATCAAGTGCCCACGAGCGCAAAGTCCAAAAATGGACAGTTCTCGAGCTATAAACCGGTAAATACTGGAAAACCACAGTACAGTACAATTTTATTAATTTTATCGGAAAAAGTAAAACAGAACGTTACTAATGTTACTAAATTTTGCCAGAATACTAAGTGGTGTGCGAGAAAAGGGTTTTGTACGTTGCCATTGTGTTTCGTCCTTTTATAAATATGTAAATATTTGTTTTTTGTTTAACTGGCATTAGTAATGTTAATTTAATTTTGTTCTTTTCGTTGATGGTAAATAGTAGTGAGATTGGTATACCTGCCAAACAGGGCCGACAGCGCCCGGAGTTAAACCGAATCGATCAGCGAATCAATCATATATTGACAGTGATCGCGGCACGTTGCCTATAAGTATAATAACTTCAAATTCGAGTATTTTTACATTAAATAATTGCTACTAATTATTGCAACTATCAGTGTATTGTACATAAATCTTCGGCAATTCAAGCAATTGGTTGGAGAGTGAAGAAGGAGCTGTCTTCCTGCCCCAGCGAGCCATTCCTCCGAGGATTACGGTAAGGCACCTTTCTCACTCCAGTCGCTTGTATATTTCAAAAGCTAAGTTGAAATCATACACATTGAGTGAAACGTGTTATTTATTTTTAACTTCGAAACATTTTTCTGATTGTCACAATTGGAGGTGATAGTAAACTTTGGAAGACTCGAAAAAAATGTTCTTTTGTTTATAAATAGAAAAACGTGAGGTGTACTCAGTTTCGTGGTTACCTGGTGCATCAACTACTTAAGTGCTCTTTATACCTACCTCTGAAGTTAAGTAAAGTAGCAATAATAAGAACATTAGTGATGATAATGGCCAGGGCCATCATGAAGATAATCCCAGCTTGCGTGAGAGATTCCAAAGAGAACACCAACTCTGTGTGAACACCAGCTTCGTTGGAGTCACTTAAGATGATTGTAGTCAACATTGCGGGATGTCCGGGACTGTTAACGCGCCGGAGTCGGCGTTTGGTTGATGGTGTTTCGTGAGGAAATTACTCTGTGGACAAGATAAAAACTAGAATTAGAAAATATGAGAAAGCATTAATGGTTAACGTCTACGAGAACTATTAGGTTTGGTTCAGAATTTTTAGAGTTCTGGAACTGATCCCATCTGGCGCAGTTTAAAAATTTATCAATTTTAGTATGCACTACGCGTAATCGGGTCTTTATTGCGCATGATGGAAACTGTTTCAGAACTGTTCTTATCAGGAACAAAGCTGGAGACTAAAGTTAAAGGTGTCAAAACAATATGATGGGTAGTTTGAATTAGAAAAAGTATATTTCAATAAATTCATTGATATCTAAATCAAATATCATTGCAGTTTTGCCAAATTTCACGTGGTTTTTCGTCTCTGATAAGTTTAGCTCGCAAAAATAAATTCTCTGTAAACACAGCGCCAAAAACCTACACTTTGTCTAAAAGAATCTACAAAAACACGAAATGAGAAAATGTAATCCCTTCAATAAATTTTATTTAGTCTATTTATAAAAAAAAATCGGTTAAGGTATTTACACAGAACTTCCCTCTTTACTTGTGCATGGCGGTCACTCTAAAAAATTATTAATTACGAAATGACATTGAGAATAATAATCGGAATGTAGTTATCACTATTATTACAAAGAAAACATGATAACTTTTGGTCAAAAAAATATACAGAATGGTCATCCAATAGCAAAAATTCAGTAGGTACTAAACAAGCTAACCATTATACTCTTCGCCAATTTACTGCACTTTTTATATAATTGTTGCACATTCTATAGGATACTCTTCGCAGTTTCCTTTTTTTTGTAAATAATTTTAGTTTTAGACATTTTTAGTTAGGCTAAGCATTTCCAAGAAACTGAATGAGATTTTATGAAAATGTAATTCATTAGAATGAAAAAATTTTTAAAGACAAGGTACGTAAATAAATTAATTTCAGGCCTTTATTCTCATTTTTAACTGAATTTACATATCGTAGGGGATCATGTGGATACTAGTTTAGCCTGCTTAGCCGTAGGGGACTAGGTTGGATGCTAGTGTTAAAATGAGAATGGCAAATCAGAATTTTTACTTGTTAGCATAACCAGAAGTCAGGTTATCGAAAGAATGCAAAGATTTCATTAATATTTTTATATATAGTTTTTCCTTTAGTTCTCATAGATAGCTTTTCTTTCCACTGTTTGCAAAATCCTATAAAGAAAATGTTTCATTTTTAGTTTAATTACAAAACATAACAAAGAATTTTTTTTATTAAAAAAATTAGTAACTTTTTATTTATTGATAGGTTCAAAAAGCCGGTTTTAGAAATGTGCCGATCGAATGTAATATACTCTTCGTTTTGTATTTGCGAAGAGTATAATAACAGGTGTCAAATATGGAAGGCTTGCGCAAATACCTTTACAAAAGTCCGCTATGGTTGGACTATTTCTTGGGATGACCACCCTGTACATCATGTACATCATCACTGTACATTTTTGTACACCCCCACACCCTGTACATTTTTCAATAAAACTGTAATAGGTGCGTATGCCAAATATTATTGCCATCTGTGACATTTTCAGTTTCACATTCACATAGTGGAGTGGAAGTATTCTAGTGGTTAAAAAACTTCATTTTTTTTTTAATAGGTTTAGAATGTTTTTTCATGTAATCTAGTGGTAAAACAATTTTTCATCTATTCTATAGTAGTGGTTAAAGTATTTTCAACAATTTTTTTAAAATTATTCTTTTTTAGATTTTCTTTTAAATTTGTTTAGAATGAAACATTTTCTTTATAGGATTTTGCAAACAGTGGAAAGAAAAGCTATCTATCTATGAGAACTAAAGGGAAAACTATATATAAAAATATTAATGAAATCTTTGCATTCTTTCGATAACCTGACTTCTGGTTATGCTGACAAGTAAAAATTCTGATTTGTCATTGTCATTTTAACACTAGCATCCAACCTAGTCCCCTACGGCTAAGCAGGCTAAACTAGTATCTACATGATCCCCTACGATATGTAAATTCAGTTAAAAATGAGAACAAAGGCCTGAAATTAATTTATTTACGTACCTTGTCTTTAAAATTTTTTTTCATTCTAATGAATTACATTTTCATAAAATCTCATTCAGTTTCTTGGAAATACTTAGCCCTTGAAACGTTTTTCGTCCTTATTGTGGACTCATCAGAAAAGCCTAAAGCCACTCATAACGATGTTCCATGCAAAACTAAAACATTATCCATGAATGGTATAAAATAATTATAATTGACATTGACTGATAAAAAACAACAGATCTTCACCTATCTATTAGCTAACTAATATTGGAGCCTATATACTCTATGCATGTTTAAAAGTGAATTATTTATTATTTGTTTGCTTATAGTAATGAAACATTTTCTTTATAGGATTTTGCAAACAGTGGAAAGAAAAGCTGTCTATGAGAACTAAAGGGAAAACTGTATATAAAAATATTAATGAAATCTTTGCTTAGCCGTAGGGGACTAGGTTGGATGCTAGTGTTAAAATGAGAATGACAAATCAGAATTTTTACTTGTTAACATAACCAGAAGTCAGGTTATCGAAAGAATGCAAAGATTTCATTAATATTTTTATATATAGTTTTCCCTTTAGTTCTCATAGATAGCTTTTCTTTCCACTGTTTGCAAAATCCTATAAAGAAAATGTTTCATTACTATAAGCAAACAAATAATAAATAATTCACTTTTAAACATGCATAGGGTTTAGAATGTCATGAAACCTGGAAATTTTAAATTTGAGCAAAAACAAATTGTTTCCATCATCTATTTTGTATTTTGTCGTGGGCAAAAATTTGCAAATTTTTTATTTTTTTTTATTTTCAAAAGTTTTTGGCATAAGCTTAAAATGTCACGAGACGTGGACATTTTAAATTTGAGAGAAAAAAATTTTTTTCCGTCAATTCTGTGGTAGTGGAAAAAAAGAAAAATACCGTGGAACGTGGAAATTTTAAATTTGAGCAAAAAAATTTTGTTTCCATCTATTGTAGTAGTAAAATTTTTTTCAAAAATGTTTGTAAAAAATTCTCGAAAACTTTTTTCTTCTGAAATAGGCTCAGAATGCCATGAATCGTGGAAATTTTAAATTTGGGCAAAATAAAATTTTCCATCTACTTACTCAATAGTAGTGGTAAAAGACTACAAATTTTTTCGAAAAAAGTTTAATTATTTTTTTTTTAATAGATTTAGAATGCCATGAAACGTAGGAATTTTAAATTTGAGTAAAAAAAATGTTTTTTCGGTCTATTCTAGTGGTACAAAATTTTTCAAAAAGAGTAAAAGAAATTTTCATTTTTTTTTTTTAAATAGGTTTAGAATACCATGAAACGTGGAAGTTTAAAATTTGAGCAAAAACAATTTTTTTTCCATCTATTCTAGTGGTAAAGAAATTTTCAAAAATGTTAGTAAAACAAATTTTCTTTTTTTTTTCTTTTGAAATAGGATTACAATGCCATGAAACGTAGAAATTTTAAATTTGAGCAAAAAAAAATTTTCCATCTATTCTAGTGGTAAAAAAAAATTTCAATTTTTTTTTCGGAAATAGGTTTAGAGTGTCATGAATCGTGAAAATTTTAAATTTGAGCAAAGACGTTTTTTTTTTCATTATTTATTCCCTTTAGACGGTCCACCCTGTATATTTTCCAGTGACAGTTTAACCATTTCTTCGCTGACAGTAGTGTCAGCTACCTACCAAATTTAACTGTTCCCCGTCAAGCAGTTTTTTTTAGTTAATGCACCAACAGACAGACAGACAGACTGACGGAATTGGAAAACCTATATTTTCGTAATCTACGTGATCTGAAACGTGAAAATCCGAAAAAATCTCGGAGGGTGATTTTTTCTCAAATAAAGTACTTCCCTTCGGTATGCGAGGGAAGCAATATGAACAAAATTTTGTTCAAATATAAAAA
Organism: Stenurella melanura; assembly: GCA_963583905.1. Taxonomy (NCBI): domain Eukaryota; kingdom Metazoa; phylum Arthropoda; class Insecta; order Coleoptera; family Cerambycidae; genus Stenurella; species Stenurella melanura. Next base: position 206,582,007 of record OY757309.1, read on the forward strand.
ACTTATTGGACTTTGGATCATAATTGATTTCAAATATTTTTGGACAGATCACATTTGCTCATTTTGTGTTTTTGTAGAGAGGAAAGAAATTCCCGTTTAAGAGAAATATGTACCTACTTAAGACAACAGCTGTTATTTTTTTTTTTATTTACGAAAATGAAAGATAATCATCATCATATTAATTCTGTGCAAGTGAGTTCATTTATATATTATTTCTGTTTAAATTAATTGTTTATTAATTCATATTCGATGATTCTTCTTAATCAATTCAAGTCATCACAAGAATAATTCATTTGTATATTAAAAGAACATAATTCTTCCGAATGCGGATGAATACGCGAATATAGAAATCTTATTATACACATAAAGTATGGAATAAATTCATTAATTCTAAATACAAAAATATTATATAAAAAAACTCGGTCGATTTTTATTAAATTTCGCAACTCTTGCTTTGGGTTTTTTAGCTATGGCATCGTAGCTGCTTCGGTTATGACGTCATTTCCTTTTTTTAATAAAACGCCCTGTATATTTTTTCATCATCTCCATGGAAATTTGAATCTAAAAACCTATACTACTTAGGGTCTAGAGTTCATAGGTTCGGAGCTACAGACATTTGAAAATATATTTTTTTTAAGTTATATAATTCCTGTTTCATTGTGATATTTTACAGTAAAATAGCAAATGAACAGTAAATAATTATCTACATAAGGAATTAACTCAGTAATTAAATGTTCAAATTGTTAAAACTTCTTGTGCTTGGCAGTATCCCAAACGATCAATGAATTCTTGCTGAACTTTATTTATAGTTTCTTGAGAAATGTTGTTACATTCTAATCTAATTTTGTTTTTTAATTCTTGAATATAGACAGGTTTACATTTGTGCGCTACGTTTCTTAGGTGACCCCAAAGGAAAAATCTAGGAGTAAGATCCGATAACCTTGGTGGCTATTCAACAGTACCACGTCTTCCAATCCACCTATTTGGAAATACTTGATCAATATATCTTCAAACAGCTAATGCATAATGCGGAGGAGCTCCGTCTTGCTGATACCATAAGTTTTCGTCGAGAGTTATACAATTATTGTTTCTACTAGGAAATAAGGTCACTAAAGTAGGGATGATATATTCTTGTAAAAAATGAAGATATCTTGGTCCATTTATGGTGCCATCGGAAAAGTAGGGACAGATTATTCTAACTATTCCCGCCCACACATTTACCTTTTGTGGATTACTGAGTGTGCTGCTCTCACATCTATCGAGGATTCTCCTTTGCCAAGTTTCTACAATTTTGGCTATCGACTTCACCATTTAATGTGAAAGTTGACTCATCCAGAACAAATATATTTTTTACTTAAAGGGGATTATCATTGCACATATTCATTAATATTTGACAGAATTCCATTTTAATACTGACAAGACAGAACTGTAGATAGGATATTGTTTTATCCTTAGATGTGATATTGATCGTACCAGCCTACTTAAAGAAATATTTAAAAAACCTACACGGCTACTCGTTTTTTGCTGGGTCATCTAAAAACGAGCTTTATAAAAATGAAATCCAGACCTTACGTTAATTCTTATGTTATTATTTACTGTTCATTTGCCATTCCATTTTAAAACATCACAATAAAACAAGAATTATTTAACTTCAAAAAAGAATATTTTCAAATGTCTGTAGCTTCGAACTTATAAACTCTAGACCATAGGTAGTATAGGTTTTTAAATTCAGATTTCCACAGAGTCTTAAAGTAAAAAAATATACAGGGCGTTTCATTAACAAAAAGGAAATGACGTCACAACCGAAGCAGCGATGACGTAAACCCCAAAGCAAAAGTTGCGCAATTAAAGGTAAAAGTCGACCTGTTCGAGGTAGCGTATTCAGAATTAATGAATTTACTTTATGTATAGTTGCCTTCATATTTCCAAGGCACATAAAAAAATCCCGTCAAAGGAGTCCACGCGGCGGTATCATTGAATAGGTAATGATGTCGCCTGCCCGCTTTGTAGTTACCGCATTTTTTACGTGCCTTAAAATTATGAAGACGACTATACACAATATATAGTGTTTGGTACACGAAGATGAATGCGTCAGTCAATTAGATAAAACTACTCTAGAAGAGATAGCACCATATACTTTGTTATATTTTTGTTTTATCTACATGCTTACCGCAGTTAATGTGACAAATTGCATATAATACAGGGTTTAATCAGTTTCGTGTCATTAAAAAGAACTGGTAATGGGGACCGACTAGACAAACAAAAAACCTTTGACTTTTCCCTCTAGGGGCACTTTGAAAAAACTGATCTAGGTCAATTTCTTTAATATTATGATAGACAACTATTGAGAACCATTGCTTTTCTTGGCAATGGACTTGTAGTTGCCAATTATACAACTTTTAAACTGTCATAACAAAGTGCTCGCCGGCACACGCGGTGTAAAAGGATCATCGACCGCCTTTGATGGACCGCCTCAAACGAACTGAGACAAGTATAAAGAGGTAAATAATTCGTTCTCTCTTCGTGCACAATTGCAAGCAAATAATGGCCATAGAGGTTTAAACAGAACATTTCTTTACATGTGTGTTTTTAATTTCGAACAAAATATTGGATTGTTTGTAATTTAGAAAATTTAAATGTGGTTTATTAACATTTGTAACATAAATGAGTGTCCTGGGATAAAAGCTTACTACCTACCTAAATGATTCAAAATCTCTGCATCTGCATCAATACACAGTTCGGTATGTCGAATTAAGGACATACGCACTTCGTTCAACACTAAACACTAAACTATCACCTAACGTTGTCAATAAATAAAAATAAAATAAAAACTTGGTACAAAAGCCAAAAAGGAATACAAAAAGAATGAACAAGTAAGTTATGTCTGTACGTAATCAAGAATTTGACAACTTGAACAGTAAGTCAATAAAATAAATCTTAACTATAAATACACAATGACGCGAAATTCAAAAATAACAAAAAAAAACGAACGGTGGGTTGGACGTGTGTACATAATGAAATACCCACAGTAACTAAAATATTGCACAAGGGAGAGTTATAGTTTTCTTCAGATCAGATCTAGATCTAAACCTATCTCAATATTCCAGCAGTTCTCAAAAAATTTTATTGAAAATTTGCGAAATTTTTGTTTATTTTTTTTCTCCAAAACTATGAGCTTTGGACCCCATGTTATATAAGGTTTTTTGTTTGTCTTCCTGTTCCCTACCACCAGTTTTTTTTAATGACATGAAACTAATTACACCCTTTATATGTTTGAGGTTAAGAAATTAAACCCTAGACTTTAGTGCGAAGGGACTTGGCTACGCGTTGCTATGGATATATCTTCGCTAAAGAATTATCGATTTATTTAGTGTAAATTAGCACATTCTTAGTTATATCCGTATATTTATTGAAAAATTTCAATGTAATAATTAGGTGGTGTGAGTAGATATTATTCCTCTAAAGGAACACACAGAGATTAGTGAACGCCGATGATATATTTATTATTTATGTTTATAAACTGATCTTGGGGTCTCTTGATATCTAAAATTTTGCTTTGAAATATTCCATTATACAATTTAGTAGATTTATTTTAGCATGCGTTGAACTTTAGAGTAAAACCCGATGTTGTAGAAACTTTAATTCATGCAGCGAACATAATTAATTATTCAATCTGTGTTAATAAGTTCGGTGGCACATGTCATATCGGATAATGTCCCGCGGTTACCAAAAATTGACGAATTTTGTAGCTTGAATAACTTTTTACCGTCGTCTATGGCTCTTACATTATATTTTGTGTCGCTCTTAATATGAATACACTCTTGTATTTCAGTTAGATTAAAATTTAAATAAATAATTTCAGGCACAACAACAGAGCTTTATAAACTGCACCTTTTGAGATTTTATAAGCGGTCTACTAGTCAGGCATCCATTAATCGAAATTCCGATCATTTTTTCATTGTTATGTAACTTGTAGTCTTGTAGACATACTTTTAAAATTATGTCTACCTATATATGATGCAAAATTGTCTACCGAATCCATTTCCGGAGGGCGATTTTTTATATAGGCTTGCGTTCATCCCTGATATTAATTTTATGCCTGTTTTCGGGGATACACGATATTTACATTTTTTGAATATAACTCGTGCTACCTGGAAAACTATAAAAGCTCAAACTCGATATACCTACATCCGGTCATAGAGCAAGAAATAAAAGATAGGTATAGTGCAGAATTTAAAAACGAAATACACTTAAGATATAGATGGACTCTCCACATTTATCTTAATAGAAATAATCGACTGCATAATAACCCCAATAACAAACTTAGTAAACAAATGTCTGCAAGAAGGAATATTCCCTGACAGGTTAAAACTAGGGATGAAGGTTATACCCATCTACAAAAAAGGAGATAGACACATAATCAACAACTACAGACCAATATCGATACTGCCAGTCCTCTCTAAAAATCTTTGAGAGAGTAATATATAACAGAATTCTGTTCTTCATAACATCAAATAACATATTGTACAAAAACCAATATGGGCTCAGGAAAAATCTAACCACAAACCATGCAATACCATAAATCACTTTCAATGAGACTAGAGAACTATGGATTAAGAGGTAACTGCTGTGCACTCGTGAAATCCTACCTACAAAGTAGAACGCAAGTCACTAGAACACACGTACAAGGAAACGCGCAGACATCCTCAATAGCCAAACTAACAGCTGAAGTAACGCAGGGGAGCATCCTGGGAGCATTACTGTTCCTTCTATTCGTAAACGATCTGCCAGTTCACATCAGCTGCGACAACATAACAATGGTCGCAGACGGCACAACTGTCTCTAAGGAAGATAATAACATTAATACTCTTAATAACCAAATGAACTTATTAATGGTAAACATAAAAGAATGGTGCGAGACAAACAATCTCTTAATAAACGCGACGAAAACGTACGTAATAAACTTCTGGGTATACAAGAGTGTATAATGACGAACGCATAACAGAAGCCAAGCATGTTAAATTCTTGGGAATAATTCTGAAAAGTGACATCAAATGGGATCAACAAGCTACCGTTGTATGCTCAAAGTTAGCAAAATATGTATACCTTTTAAACGCCACAAAAAAAGACATAAGTCAAGAAGCTGCTAGAACTATATATATGGCATACTGCCAATCTCAACTAATGAATGGAATAATATTCTGGGCATGTACTACAGCAGCTAATATTGATAGCTTATTCAAAACCCAAAAACGGTTAATACGAGCATTATGTAATGTCCCAACAACCACCAGTTGTCGACCGTACTTCAAATTGCTAAGAATACTGCCATTAATGAGTCTGTATGTCCTAGAAGCATTAAAATTCGTACATAACAACACTAGCCTATTTAATAGTCATCAAGTTGACCATCCCTATAACACACGTACAACGGTCGTAAGACTTCCACAACATATCCACGCTTTCTTCCACAACTCCTTCAAAGTGCAGTCTGTGAAGCTGTATAATATGCTTTCGAATAATTATAAATCTCTAAGCAAGTCAAACTTAAAAACAACAGTGAAAAAATTCGTCTTGAAACACTGTTTCTACACTGGTCAAGAATTTATAAACTGCTGTGATGCCATGTGATTATTCACAGGATTATTCATATTTTGTTTTGTTGGTTTAATTGTAGAACTGTATATATTATATGTCTCTAAGTATTTATTCGTATGTATTATTCTACATGTTTTATATTGTATTTTATGAGTTGCAAGCTATGCATAATATGTATTTTAATGTTTAATGTCATCACTTAATGATAAGGACAATATTCACTTGTAATGTATTTTGGAAATAAAAACTATCTATCTATCTATCTATCTATCTATCTATCTATCTATCTATCTACCTGTCTATAAGGATCAAATTTTAGGCGGATGTTAAATAATGCATGGCGATTACGATAGCAGCGTTGAATTAGTATTTTGGTTATTATTTATCAACTAAAAGAAAATAATGAACGTGAGGGTACTGAAATAATGTAGAGAAAAATGTTGCATCGAATTACTTTTTCTGTTTCTAGAAATATAATATCGATTGTATGAGCGGTATTATGGTAAAATGTCCAAATTTAATTTCAGTGAAAGAATTTTTACAATCGAATCATTCTAGCGAAAGATATCGATTTATTTCGGAGAACAAAAGGCAGCGCGGGTTGAATATGAGTCACTTCCTTCAAATCCGGCAATGTTCAAATGTTAATTGATTTCATATACTATGTCCAAAAATATCAAAACCGTAATTGCAAGACGTATGAAGATTTATATTTCCAGTACATAAGAAATATTATCCTCCGACACAGATATGCCAACTGCATAATATTAGTTGATGATAGATACGAACATGGATTAAAGGATTATGAAAGAGCCCGACATGTAACCAAATTATCGCCGGAATTCGAGATTGGATATAAAATTCATATTCCTGAGTGCAAAAGTTCTTTATGTCCAACCCTCAGAATAAGCAAAGTCTACAGAACTATATTGCTACGCATCTCCAAATTTTGGGAAATGACGTTACGTTAAGAACTGCAGGAATGCTTATCGGTGGAACAGCAACTGCTTTGTCGATTGTTGACTCTTCTGCAATTTTAAACGATGTCCTCAACAAGCGAATGTGTCACAATTTACGTAGCAGTTTCTTACTTTTTCAAATGCTTGTACGGTCGTTCCAATTTTGAAAATTGTATAGTTAATAATTTAAGAACACATTTATTTAAAAAGTGCAAAATGGATTTAAGGACATTGCCACCAACTCAAGATGCCCTTATTCGGCATGTAAAGCGAAGTGCTTACACACTGTTTGTGTGGAAAAATACTAGTGATCCATACTCTAAAGTAACGAACATTCACAAATATGATTGGAAGATAGAGCACATTTTCACTTCAACCATAATCACGAAACATCCAAAACCGGATCAAGTAAATATGACAACTTGTAAGTGTAAAAATAATAAATACAGTAATAGGTGTTGTAAGAAGCTAGCAGTTGATTGGATAATTAGCTGATGCTTTTAATCCCTGTTCATATTTATCCCCAGTTAATATTGTTATGAATTACACCCCCTTGGAACTGGAGGTGATACGCCTATGCCTATTAATTGTGACTGGAAGCAAGCAGAAAGAAATGGACTTTTCTGGAATGTGGTTGGAGAAGATTCTTGATTGTTTCTAGATGGATCGAGAGAGTCAAATTCGGAGTATATAAGGCGCGATTACCAGCGCGGAAGGAGAAGTTTTATTAAGAAGGCAGTTTATAAAAGTGAACAAGTTGAAAAGTGAAAAGTGAAAAGTGAGGTTAAATCTAGTAAACAAAGTGTATCTTCAAGTATTGTATAGTCAGTAAATTATTAAATAAAGTGTTAGTGGTTTAGCTCTTGTTGAAATTATTTAGAACCCACGGATTCATACAGTGCGTTTCCTAAAAGGTGGAAAAAAACGTAACAATATTATGTAGTTGGCATATTTGTGACGGTGAATAATATTTCATATTTAAATTATTTTACAATCCGATCATTTCTCCAAAAGTTATTAAAATTCTGTGCCGATACGCACGCACGGAGAAAGTTAATTTCGGCGTTCGCGCCAGGCCTGTAGCTAGAGGTGGGCCAGGACGGGCGTAGCCCGTCCTGGAATAATTTTTGCCCGTCTTGCGGCGACTGCAGAAAATAATTAAAATCACAGTACATCCAAGCCACAGTTGGCGAATGGAAATAATTGTTGAGAGTACGTAGACCAAGCTTCCACTGCAAAAATGGTACCCCATCAGACACATAAAAATGAAAATGTGAAAATCGTTGCAAAACATGTAAAAATCATGTTACACCCGGTAGAAAAGTAAAAATTTGTTATTTTTTTTATGAATTTTTCAATTTACATGAAAAAAAGATTTTACTTTTTAAAACACCTGCTTGAAATTTCCAGTTTGTTGTAAATAATGAACCATTTTTGAAAAAAATTGTCTGGTTCACAATTTTTGTTAATAAATTTGTCAGACTTAATTTGTCATACATAATTTTCATGAAATTGCACTTCATAACACCTCCTTAATTTTTGTTTTAAAATAAAGATCACTTCTATCTATTATAACTACCTGACAATTTTTGTTAATTAATTCCTATAATATTTTGTTTTATTAATTAATGATTGTAAAAAAAGTGCATTTCATAACACCTCTCTATTTTTACTCTTAGTTTGAGATCTTTTTTATGCATAAAAATTGGTCTGTCAGCTCGCAAAAAAGCCTAAATAGCCCAGTGATCAAGGGTTTTAAGGAGTCACTAAATATTATATGGCTGAATTTTTCAGGATAAGTATTTTTTTGTGTAGAATACGATAAGAAAAATCTAAAATATTGGTTTTTAGCCAATAACTCGAAAAATAAAAAATGTATATCAAAAAACTAATAGCACTAGGAGATAGAGGGGGAAATTTCACATAAAAAAGTATATGAAGTTTTTTTGTACGATCAAAAATGTAGGCTCCAGATTTTTCTGTTTAACGTAAGTAAACGGAACGTGGCGACACATAAGTACGGTTCGCGAAGCATGCGCGGTCTCGGTCGCGCTACACTAAATTTGTTGTAACTATTGAACTGATTAATGAAATTGAGCTCAACAAAGCTTAAATGAAACGAGAAACATGTTGGCTATTGGATTGTCATATTTTCAAATATAAAATGATTGTATGTAGGTATAGTACATATATGAAGTCGGAACATAAAGAGATTTCCAATGAGATCGGTGAAAGCTCTACCATTTCTACAATTCTTAAGATAAAAATCTGGAAATTCTCATATATTTCCTAACGAGTTTAGAACGCGGGCCGATCCCACTGAAAGCAATTGGTTGAAATTTGTCCTACCTAATATTTCTTATTTTCGTTAGATAAGAGCTACTGCATAGGCAGAGTACTCATTTATAACTTAGTTTTTATTTTTGTAATTGTATTTTCTCTAACTATTTTATCATTTATTGTCATTTACATTGCTCTGTAATAGGATTATTCTGTTGGACAATAAATCTAGTATAATTATTATCATTATTATCCTTATTATAAAATCATAGCTTTTTGCTGGCGTCTTGTACATTCCAGAGAAGAATTTCATCTTATCCTGGACTGAAGAGATAACAATAAAATATTTAGGCTCACGGGCCCCCTCTGAAAATTTGTTTGCCCGCCTTTAAAACAGTTTCTAGCTACTGGCCTGGTTCGCGCGTTGGTCGCGATTTTGTTTCTTAGTTTACGTGAAAACGGTTATATATGCGATTTTTTTTTTGTGGACTAGTCTGCTCTTTAATTGTCATCTCTACGATGGTATTTTAAAAGTTGTTACCAAAAAAAATATTATCTTAAATTTGACGCCATTTTGTTTCATGTTCCGCCCACAGTGACCTTGGTATCTTTTTAAAATACTTTTCTACTAAGTACTAAAAACCCACAAAAAAATCAAAAGATCTCATAGGGATATTTAATCCTAGCTCAAATCCCCCTGACGACTGAGCCAGTACATCTCGGTGGAAAACTGTACAGATTATTTTTTTTTAACGTTTTCTGTACCATATTTCAAGGCATGCAAAGCAAGTTTAAAACGATGAATTTTCGCGTACGTTACTTTCACTTTCAATTGTTTTAAATCCTCTAACTATGGATAATCCGCAGGAGATTCCGAGGTATTTTAGAAATCCTTTATGCTTACTTCTTTGCAGGAACCGGATACGCAACTTCCCACCGCCCTTCCATTCCTTTTCTAAAGGATATCCGCTGTAAGGATCACCTGATCAGACTGAATAATGATCCAAATGTTTTATACATGGAGGGCCTGAAAAAGAAAATACATTTAGGTTGATGAACATGAAAACATTTTTGTGGCTAGTAGCGGACCGTATATTGAATTTCAATTCGTAATTTTAGCTTTACTTTCGTTTTTATGTAAGAACTTTATACACTGTTTTAGATGTATGATGGTCATAATTGTAACCAGCCATCTATTCGATCAAGAGAAACAAAAATGCCTTATACAGTAGATGTCGGAATTTGTTAAAATAATGTAACTTTTGTGTATGAATGTTAATTATTCAAAAAATAATAGAAAATATGTTTCACAAATTTAATGCAAGATGCAGTTTGGAGAGACCAATAGAAAAATTCTATGAAAATTTTTCTCTAAATACAGTGTGTTAGATGTATGATGGTCATAATTTTAATTAAAAGAAACAAAAAAAGTCTTACAATATGACATTGAGAATTGGCATCATTCCCATTCCCCCAAGGCACCAATGGCATTTTAAGGAAGTGCCTCCCTAGCATAAGTAACATATTAACCCCTGTCATCTATTTAATAAATATATCCTTACACATCCTCCCAGATATCGTAAAAAGTCAAAAATAATTCCAACGCAGCGTGCAAAAGAAATTGATGCGATAGATCCTGCTAACTAACGACCTATACTACTCTACAAAATCATTTTCGAAAAATAAAATATCCTCCATCTAGCATCCCCACATGAAACTAATATACGATTCGAATGTATTGACCCCTCTCTTAAACCGCGGATATCTCAGACACGGAGGAGCGAAAAAAAAATTGAAAAAATTATGTGTTCATTATGTGTCTATTCGAAATCATTCACTGAAATTTGAATTTGGATAGTTTTGAAGTTCTGCCATGATATATTGAAAAATGCCCTACTTTTGAAGGAAATTTTGACAATACCAGCTTTAAATCCATTATATCTTGAAAAATATGCCTACTCTGTAAATAATATTTTAGTTACTGATAAAGTACGGCATTTTTTGTACGAGGAAATTTTTTCATAATTCTTCATTCTGAAATTTTGCAGTTATTCTCAAAAACGTGACTTCATGTTTATTCTGTTATTTTCAATGCATTTAAAAAGAATTGATAAAACAGTTAATAATATAAAATGTAAGCATTTCAAATATCAATTTAGTTATCAAGCGCAATAGATAATATTATTATAAAGATGCAATAATATTATCTGATTCGATATGCTATTGACCTAGGTCCTACAGCCCCTATTGTTACAATTACATATACACACATATAATATTTTACAATTTTATGATACAATAAATAATAGTTTATGATGTGATAGCTGTTATAATAATAGCACCAATAATTACAACAATAATAGGATGTTTCAGTGTTGAATAATTGTTATTGGCTAATCTTTGTAGTTTTTCTAGTAGGGTTTGTTCCAGGTGCTTGTGTACCGTTCTTATTCCTGGGTCTCTTCTAATGCAATATTTCTCGATTCTCTCTAGATTTTGTGGTATCTGGGAAAATCTTTTAATAGATGGGTTAGACGGTCTTCTATAGGCATTATATTAGTCTGTTGGTATAAAACAGGATTGGGGGGTTGTGCAGCGGGTTAAGAGGATGTCGAATTTTGGTTATCTTCCTTATTGATGTTGTTTCCGCCATCCTTAGTTTTTTTAATGCCTGATTTTTACAATTCAAAAACAAAACGTGTCCATATTCAATCAGTGGTCGACAAATAAGCTTGTAAATTCTACTAGCTGTCTCTATGTTGATCCCCGTCCTGTTGTATGTCAAACTTCGGAAGTGTTTGGCTCTCGATATGATATTCTTTTTCCTGAGCTCAACGTGGGCATTAAAATTGATTTTGTTGTCGAAGTTTATTCCAAGGTAATTGATCTTAGTTTCTGGATGTAAAGTATGTTGATACATGTTCAGCGATGGGGAATTATCCGATGGGTGGTGGTTGAACCAAATGAACTGTGTTTTTAGAGAATTTGGCTTGAATCTCCACTTATTGAACCACCTGCATGTTGTAGTTACTAATGACTGTAGATTTTCTGATACCTTGGTGGTGGTTCTGTCATGGGATACGAGGGCGGTACCGTCTGCAAATTGAAGGATATATCCATCGTGAGCGAAGTACTCAGGGTCGTCGTGTTGATAGTTGTAAATATCCCAACAGTAAACGTTGTAAAGCAGTGGTGATAGTGGGGAACCTTGTGGTAATCCTTGTTCGGGGATGAATTCATCTGAGTGGGTATTTAGGATCTTTACTTTCAACGTTCTGTTGGTAAGTAGGCTTTTAATAAAAAATATGATATATTTTGGACATCCTATTTCATAAAGTTGAATAATAGACCATCGTGCCACATATTATCAAATACTTTGTTGATATCCAGGAATAGTGCACCAGACTTGTTCCTATTAAGCTTGCTCGTTTCTATATTGTTGGTTAAAATTGAAAGAGGGTGTATTGTGTATTGTTGCATGACCCGTTTTAAATCCAAATTGGTATCCAGGGATTTGATTTCCTATGGCTTCTTGTATTTAATTTTCTCTAAATTTTTCCCTAATACTGGTAGTAGTGTGATCGGTCTGTAGCTGTTTGTTTTAGAATGGTCTAGGTTCTGCTTGGGTATAGTGATTACGGTGCCGATTTTCCACTCTGGTGGTATATAGTGGTTTTTTAGACAAAATTCATACATTTTTTTAAGGTGTAGATGAACTTTTTTGTCTAGTTTCCTTAACAAGTTTTTGGTGATGTAGTCGTGGCCTGGTTGCTGTACTTTTACCGTGTTAATACAATATCGAAATATTCTTCTTCTGTTATAGTGTGTTCTTCAACTGGTGGTATCTCTGAGAAATATGTTTAACACCATTGGGTAATGGTGTCGTAATGTATGTTATTGAAATTGTTATCTTCATATTTTTTGTACACTTTCTTGTAATGTTCTGTAATGTATGCTTTTTCAGCAGGTGTTTCGTATTTTTTACCGTTCTCCTCTATGACTTGCTTATTTCCAGTTTTGTTTTTATATTTAGATACTTTTTTGATCTCTTGCCAATACGTTTTATTGCCTTTTTTGGAGTTTATATTTTCGCATGCTCTTATCCACTTGTGAGTTTTAAACTGTTGGGTTAGTTCTTGAATGTTTTTGTTAAATCTATTTATCACCGTTTTCATGTCTGGGTCTCCATTGGCCTTGTAATCCCGATACATTTGTCTTTTCTTTTTTATAAGGCTGATAATATAGGGTGGAAGTTCGTGTGTAAATATTTGATACATAGCAATTCTTTTTTCTGAAAATGCTTACATTTTATATAATTAACTATTATATCAAAGAAATTTTAAATTCATTAATAAATAACCGAATAAGCATGAGGTCACATTTTTGAGAATAACTGCAAAATTTTACAATAAAAAATTATGAAAAAATTTCCTCGTACAAAAAATGCCGTGCTTTATTGGTATCTAAAATATTATTTACATAGTAGGCATATAATACTAGATATAATGGATTTAAAACTGGTATTATCAAAATTTCCTTAAAAAGTAGGACATTTTTCAATACAACTTAGCAGAACTTCAAAACTGTGCAATGTAAATTATTCAAATTTCAGTGAATGATTTAGAATAGACACATAATGAACACATAATTTTTTCAATTTTGTAATTTTTTGTGCATTTTAATAACAATTCATTAAATTCATGAAATAATTTAGTTGTCCATTATTTTAGAAAACAGAAACTAAAGAAATCAAAGCGGACGGTCGCTTGCTACCGTCTTTTCCCCGAATGTTTCCTTCTGGCTCCTTTCATTGGTTTTTGGTTATTCGTTGAATAATAAAATTCATTAGATGCATTCTTGACATTGCACAATACATTCCCTCATTTCGCCCAGTTGCTCTAGAAGCGTTAGCTAATATTTACAATTGTTGAATAAATCTAACTCGCCGACTGTTTCAGTATTTCCAGCGAGAGCATACTTTAGTGAAAGTATAATGTACAATTACTCCGTGACCAGAAATCGTCATAAACTGTTGAAAGAAGCTATAAAAAATACGGAAAAACAAGTGTTTGGACTTTTTGGACCTCAGGTGGTAAACGTTTCGCATCTAATCATAATCAGAAACATATTATATAAACTTCACCTGTTTGTCGAGCTGGTAGAAGTATACTATAAATTCATGTATAGTATTCACGAACTCAATTGGAACAGCACAGCACTAGGGGATCTTACGGAGTATTGTCAATATATCGCTTCACGTTAAATGAGATAGCACAGAATTTTACAGATTTATTTTCACCACTCCTCGTCTACAGTCCAGGTGGACTTGATCCGCCTGTCACATAGAAATATAGGTGGGATTAGATGCTTAGCGAATTTGATTTGTCAAAACCAACCTTGTTCAGAGTTTTTGCATGCCATAATATGTAAAACAAAAATACGAACTATTTGTATCGTATGATCTGTACGAGGCAGTGCAGTACAGCCAGGCAGCGTTTTCTAGTGAATATTTGAACAAATTATTAGTTTTATTACTGTGTTTGAGTGATTTTTTGCAATTAATTATTTAAAGTGGCATTTTGGAGGCCTTTCGATAGTAGTGACAATGAAACGGACGATTTTGATACGGAGCCTGAGGAATTTGAAAATAAAGACTTACACGTTCAAACTCAAACGGTTATTTTGAATATTTACTCTTGCTTAAACGGTGAAAATATTGATTCTTCATATAATCAATTTATAGGGTTATTAGAGCCGGATATGTAGTTGAAGGCGTCCAAAGATGTCGTTCGTCAATTTGTGTATGACTTTTACAAAAAACAGAAGTTGCCCACATTAGAAATGATTAGGGATAAGTTACGCGACTATCCAGATTATAACTATAAATCATTAGATACTTTGCGAAACGTTTTGCTCGATTGCGGTTTTAGGTACAAAAAATTGGACAAACAAGTGGTAGTTATGGAATCCGCACGCATCGTTGATCATCGACACGAATACCTGAGTAAAATAAAAGAATACCGAGATGCAGAGTGAGACATAATTTACCTTGACGAAACATGGTTTGACACCTATGATGTAGTTCAATACGGTTGGAAAGTAAAAACGGTTTTATGCCAAATGCATTGTTATTGTCTGCTAAAAATATCAAGTAATGCTCCGCCGACTACCACGAGGATATGACAGCCGAATTATTTGAGAAGTGGGCAAAGGAACAGTTGTTACCAAATATCCGACCAAATTCTGTAATTGTTATGGACAATGCGTCATACCATTCGCGGCAACACACAAAAATTCCGAACACCAACACAAGAAAAGGCGATATCATTGAATTTTTGAAAGGTAAAGGCTTGGAAATACCAGAAAATAAAACACAAAAAAGACTTTATTAGAACTGACTGGAAAGCAACATTTTAAAAAGGAATATGCCTTTGAAAAAATTTTTGAAGCACACGGTTATACTATTTTACGTCTGCCTCCATATTACTGCGTTTTCAACCCCATTGAAATAGTGTGGGCTGATGTAAAAACAAGACTACGTCAATATAAGCAATCCCCACAATTAAGTGAGTCTTCCTTAAAGAGTATAAAGATAACAGTAGAAGAAATAGGCAAAAGCGATATATAGAGGAAGTGTGTGTATCTCATATGATAAAAAAGGAAAATGAATATTCTATATTACCACCTATTAATCCAATTATTATTAATGTAAACACCGATTAAAGTTCTGAAAACTCGGATAGTGACGAATGAAATATTGTTTATTTAAAGTTCATAGACAAAGCTTTTTTGAAATTTGTTTATTTAACGTCGACCTATTTCCGCTACTGAGACCAATTACCCATGTCAGGAAACTGCAAACTTCATAGCAAGCGCTAGTTTACGCCCCTTCGGAAGGATTCTATACCATCTATGCAACTCCCGCCTAAGATTACATAACTTTGCCGCTAGAAGATAGAAAGAGAGGTAAGTCACTAGACGATAGACGAAGCCTTAATATATCGTTTATGTGACTTATCAAATGTGATAAACATATTTTTTCAATAACCACTATTGAATAAAGGTATTATAGAAATCCCTTTCTTTAACAATTAAAAAATAACGATTTAGTATTTAAATCATTTTTACATTTCTACCGTCGCCGCCTATGTCCCATAAGGGAGATGCCGACTTCACTCTGAGTTTTCGTTTTTATGCTGTCCCAATTGAGATCATATATACTATACCTACTATTATCAAAATGTAAAATATATTTCTTTTCTTTTTATAGGACGTTTTGTTTTCCTTTTATATCCTTTTAAGATGAACAAACTTGTTTTGTAGGAATTCTTAATGTTTACACATTTAATAAATGGTGTAAAAAGTTGAATCTGTTTAAACAAAAATATATTTAACTTTTTACACCATTTACTTATAACTTATTTTTGTAAACAATGCATTAGGTGTGTATTAAATAAATGAAGTCAAATTGATATGCCATTTGTCTTTTGAATTTGTAAAAATTGTATAAAATTGCAATTATTTAATTATTGTACGCAATCTTATATTTTAGGAAGTTTTGAACAAACATTCACACTAACTGACTATGTTGAAAGTTTAAGCGAATATGATGTAGTGGCTGATGCTGATGAAACCTTAATGCCAAAAAATGTATCTATCTCTCTTAAATATACAGGGTGTAATCAGTTTCATGTCATTAAAAAAAACTGGTAATGGGGATCGACTAGACAAACAAAAAACCTTTATGACTTTTCCCTCTAGGGGCACTTTGAAAAAACTGACCTAGGTCAACTTCTTTAATATATATTTTTTTAAATATTAATGTAGGAAATAATTGAGAACCACTGCTTTTCTTGGTCAACGAACTTGTAGTTCCCAATTATACAACTTTTAAATTGTCATAAAAAAGTGCAAAGGCCTTGGATCATCGATCGCCTTTGATGGACCGCCTCAACCGAACTAAGGCAATTATAAAGAGGTAAATAATTCGTTATCTTTTCCTGCACAACTGCAAGCAAATAATGGCCGTAGAAGTTTAAACAGAGCATTTCTTTACATGTGTGTCTTTTAATTTGGAACAAAATATTGGATTAATGTTTATAATTTAGAATATTTAAGTAATTGTGATTTATTAACGTTTGTAACATAAATGAGTGTCCTGGGTTAAAAGCTTACCACCTAGTAAATTATTCGAAATTTGCATCTGCATCAATACACAGTTCGGTACGTCGAATTAAGGACATACGTACTCCGTTCAACACTAAACAATAAGCTATCAACTAACGTTGTCAATAAAGAAAAATAAAAGCAGAACTTGGTCCAAAATCCAAAACGGAATACAAAAAGAACGAACAAGTAAGTTGTGTCTGTACGTAATCAAGAATTTACTTAAATCTTCGCTATAAATACACAGCGACCCGAAATTCAAAAATAACAAAAACAACGAACGGCGGATTGGACGTGTGTACATAACGAAACACCCACAGAAACTAAAATATTGCACAAGGGAGAGTCAGAGTATAGTTTTCTTCAGATCAGATCTACTAAACACTCAGAAAACGTCGACGTCTTTCATCTTATTTACCGCACCGCTAAAGACCAAGGACATTTTATAGCTATCTACACAAATATTGAGTATCATAGGCAAAGACACGCGCGACGATCTAAACCTACCTCATTATTCCAGCAGTTCTCAAAAGATTTTATTGAAAATTTGCGAAGTTTTTGTTTATTTTTTTTTCTCCAAAACTATGAGGGTCTAAAACCCCATGTTATATAAGGTTTTTTTGTTTGTCTTGTCGTTCGCTACCACCAGTTTTTTTTTAATGACATGAAACTAATTACACCCTGTATAATATCCTTATATACCATAAAGGATAAGGGTCCGAATGTATGAAAAATCGCACTGAAAATTGGTGAAGGTGAACACTGTTGAAGAATCGGCGATTTCTCGTTATTGGATGAAAGAAAAAAAATGTGCACATTACCTACAACATGTCACAATAATGTTATTTTTAATTTTGACTAACCTGTTCAATGAAACCAAAAAACAATTATTAGAACAAATTAATAAACCAAAAATAATACTTATATCAAACTTTAAAACATTCACAGACACGCTGGGAGATACATTTTTTGGATATTTCGCAGACAACATTTTTACACTCCATGTAATATTTAATATGAGAAACAACAAGTTATTATTCATTATGTATACTGTTGATCTAATTATGACAGCTAGTATACTAGTGTTTCGATGTCTACACCTCGTCCGTGCGACTGCTTTGAAAGCTTAGAATAAACTGAAAACAGTGACAAATACGTCTGCAATAATTATTTATGGTTTACTTGAAGAGGATAATAAAAATTTTGGAATATTTCCAATACAGATATAATTATAATATAAATAAATGCAAAAGTAAATTCTATACAAGGTAAAAGTTCTCTTGCAAGTTGTGCAAAATTTGGAATGATAGAAACATCACGAGGCACACGAATTCAAACTTGTTCAAGCTCTAGATGTCTTTATCTTTCTTTACGCCTTTGAGACAGCGGCGGCTCGTGAAATTTTGGTAAGCTATAACTTACTAATGGAGCATGGGACCCATGCCAAACTTTAATGGATCACTGCCAAGGTCAAACGGAGACGTTTTGTGGAAAAAAAAAATTTGATTGAAATTTGCGAATTTTTTTTTCAAAAAGTGCAGTGCTCTGCCTGGAATCTGGAAAAGTACTTGTAAATTACCTATAGTGTATTTTTTTTCTCGAACAAGGATGAAAATATAAGGATAGGTTTTTAATGTTATGAAAAAATCTTCATTCTTTATAAAGTTACATAATTTTGAAATTTTATTTGACACTGATATTTAATTTATAAAAAAATGCACTATAGATATTTTACAAGTACTTTTC
Source organism: Stenurella melanura (assembly GCA_963583905.1). Classification (NCBI taxonomy): domain Eukaryota; kingdom Metazoa; phylum Arthropoda; class Insecta; order Coleoptera; family Cerambycidae; genus Stenurella; species Stenurella melanura. Next base: position 206,600,756 of record OY757309.1, read on the forward strand.
CAGATTCCAGGGTGGCACTGCACTTTTTGAAAAAAAAATTCGCAAATTCCAATCAAATATTTTTTTTCATAAAACGTCTCCATTTGTCCTTGGTACTGATCCATTAAAGTTTGGCATGGGTCCCATGATCCAATAGTAAAATTTTACGGGCTGCCGCTGCTTTGAGACATCAACTATTACGGAGGCAGACAGATGGCTTATTGACGGTTTCGAAATATGGGTCCGGAGACGATTGTTACAAGTTCCTTGGACAGCCTAGCACACCAACATCTCAACACGCCAAGAAATAAGTCCCACAAAGCGACTTCCAGCATAGTATTTTTTCGAACCCTCTCTTTTTTGGGCACGTTAACCACACAGGCGGAATATAAAAGAGTCATGATTATCCAGAGAAAATCAGATAGCAAGAGGCAAGGAGGACGACCATTAAAATATTGAGCTGATGTCAACAGAGAGCTAATGGGAAAGAGCTGGGTGAGACCGTGCACTTTAACAGGAAGCTGCGATACATATGGCGTGAGGCTGTTAGACATGCTATACAGCAAAGCGATTCCAATTACACCTAGACTATTCACTTAATGACATGAACCACAAAACGTCTGTCAATGCGCTGTGAATAAGAAGAGGAAGAAAAATTGTCTAAATTAGAAACATAAGAAATGGGCTTGTTCAGCATTTTTTTTTTATTTCATAAATCGAAAGTGCAAGTATAAAATAATGGCTCTGCAAAAAATCAGAATCTTATTCGCACGTTTAGTATCTTAAAAACCATTACAAATCTCCACCTCGCGAAAATGGGGCGTGGCCAGGCGCTACGTCACTATACGCATAGATTCGGCGATCTCAATACACTTGATGCTCCTTTGTTGTTATAATTATAAGTGTTTTTGAAGTATTGTTTGTTTTGCTTACTTCTTGACAGTAGGGGAGTACAATTTGGTGAAATGTCAAAAAATTACCATTTTCTCTCGTTCCTGTCGTGACGAATTTTCGATTTTGACCCTGCAGTTTACGATTAGGATTCATCGCCGACCTTCTTCTTTCCGTAGAGACATAGAACAAACTTCCACTCGGCATATTTATTTAGTTACCAGCGTTTGAAAATTCCTGTTTTTCGACTTTTCAGGTTAAATTTGAAAGGTCCCAGAAAGCCACTGTACTTACGTCACTTGCGTATAATGACGTCACAACTGAACGCTCGGTTTTTGCAACTATTACTAATTTCAACTTCTTATAACTCGATAACGGAAGAAGTTAACAATACGAAATTTTAAGTGCATAATGAGAATATCGAGTACTATGTGAAAAAGTATAAAAACCATATAAAAAGAATATCATGGAACAAGTCCATTGCTAGTAATAAATATTTATTTCTTTTGTTTCTATTTTGAGAACTTTTACATTGTTGGGAATTTGTATTTGCTCTTACTTATATGTTTTTTTGAGAAAGTTGCTAAATGGAATGTCAAGCCTGTAAGTAAAAATGCTTAAAATAAAACAGAAAAAACGGAACTAGCGCATGACGATATAATAAACTTATTACGTGGATATGTAAATCGATAACTGCAGCAGCTCTCGCTTTTGCATATTTTGAAAATTAAAGTTTGGACAAGCCAACGATTCGGAAACGTTTGTAAATTAATACAAGTATCCCAGAGGGCGTGTACTGAATGTATAAATTTTACTGAAAATGTTAAACCGTATTATTTCGGTCAATGGGAATCAATACCTCAGATGTATTGTGAGGTAATTAATCTTGTGTTTCAAAGGCCAGATATTACATTACACATTCATATTATCGAGACACTGACAGACGTTACATAGTAAGTACACTAATAATAATAATAATTATTTAACATTGAGATTTAACAATTGACTGTTTAATATTTTACATGGAAAAGTTTTGTTGAAGTAAAACTTTTTTCTTTTTACACACTCTAAATCACAATTTTTGTTAACTCGTCCTTTAATAATAGAGTGGGGATGTTGGAGGTGGCAGATGTCATAAAAAAATTAGACCACCACCAAATCCCAAGTCTCTGGACATATTTACCACTATTTACCCCCAACCATTCAGAGAGCTGAAAATATAATCCAGTTACTATGATCTCGTTATAATACTGTTGCGTGTTTCCACCCTTAGGAAACCACCCTTCAAAATCCGTGAGTTCCAAAAATTACAACAAGAGACAAACACTTTGATTAAGTTACTGAAAATTTCACAATACTTTTAATAACTAAAGTACATTTTTTACTGATTAAATTAACGTTTATCAATGTTTATTACTTAATATTTACAACTTGTATTCACTTCCGATTTCTAACCTTACTTTTTTATTCAGAACTTCCCCTTCCCACAGTGCATCTTTCCTTATATACTCTACAAATTGCCTCTAGGACCATCTAGCATAACCTTCTAGTAAAGTCTTGAACATTGTAGAAACATCGATCCCCTTCTACAAGTTTCTAGAAAACGTATTACTACTGTCTCAGAGATGGCGTGCATAACAAGCTTTGTTTGATGGTATGGCAGTTTCCTATCCCCATTGCTACATACTTTCGGGTAGGACACTTGAGCTATCAGTACCACTCCTTAGGGGGCGCAAGCGATACTTGTACCAAATTTCAAGTCAATATCTTAGTTTTTATTTTGTTAACCCCTATAATGATCGGAGGAGTGTGAGTGGTAGATGTCATTACAATATTTGACACCTTGGCTTCTAGTATCTGCACCAAATTCCAAGTTTCTGAACTTTAACGGAATAAACCCAAAGCCAGTTCCACATTTCTAACACAGACGTGTACTCACATAGAAAATACTTTTTTCCCGATTTTTGACCACCTTATACTAAATAAAGATAGCTTCATACAACTGAAATGAGATCACCACTGAGTCATACTCTATAGTTTACAAAAGATGTCCATAGAAAATGCTTAAGCCATCCTAGAGAAATCAACGCACAAACATGAAAAAAAAACGTATGGTGTTTCTATTATTAATTTGGAAATCCAGTCTAAAGCGTTGCTACCAGGATAAGTCATTACTTCTCATTACAAAGCCTATTTGTAATAGGATAAGACCCGAGATCGCGTACTTGAATATGGCAACGTGGACGCCGCGGCGGACATCTATCATTTCTTAGCTGTCCGCCCGCGCCGTGGCAATTGGTTTGGATAGATACTATTTATTCTGTGCTATAGCGGTGTTGTCGACGTGGATCGCTGGCCTATGCGTATCGTTATCGCGTTGTCAGGTGGAAGATTCGGGTCAACGTCGCTAAGTCGGAGGCCATACTCTTCACGCGCCGGTTCACTGAGATCCGAATTTTAACAAAAATTTCGATTAGGGGCCAACAAATTCCGATAAAAAGGTGCGTGAAGTATTTGGGGGTGAACCTAGACAAACGACTGACGTTTAACATACACATAAACGAGACGGTACGCAAAGTCTACTCCATGTCGAGGAGTCTGTATCCGCTCCTGGCAAGGGGTAGCGGACTAAATAGAGACAATAAAAAACTATTGTACACGATGGTGATCAGGCCGGCCATCACATACGCGGCGCCGGTGTGGTGCAGCATTCCGGCCACGACAATGAAAAAACTCCAGGTTCTGGAACATAAATTTATGCGCCTCATCTCCAATTCAGACAGATACACCTCCCTCAGAGATTTGTACGACCGTTGCAATGACATTACGCCACTAGCGGACTTCGTCCGGGAAACATCCCAAAACTTCTATTCCTTTCAACTAGGCGCTAGTCCGCTTACACGCAACATAACCCAAATCAGAATGCATAATGCCCCATTTCAGATAAAACACCCCCTACCATACCAGGCGTTGCCTATTTTCCGGCAACATCTATAGCCATAATCTCCTTTACCACAACTTTCTTCAACTCTACACTACATCTTCTCAAAACCTCTATTCTATCCCCTCATTCCTTTTCTTCATTTTCTATTTTTGTATTTTTGTCTTTTTTGTTCTTTTGTAATTTTTTTGTTTAAAATTCCCTCTCGGCCAACAATTTCCATAAAATCTAAACTTTTAAAATCAAAATCTCCATCTTATCCTTATCCTCTCAACGGCATTGAGACTGTTGAGTCCCATTACCACGAGCGGGGTTTTTCGTCAAGTTTTCCCCGCATTATCAACCCAAATTCGCATCGATTAGTGCCATATTAGTTTTAAAGTGTAGTTCTTAAGTATTTTAAATTCCACATGTGTGGATCTGTTCTATCTTAGGCTAAGTTTTAAATCGCAAAAGTTGCGATAGGAGTATTTAGTTGTTAAGAATTTTATTGAGCGGAACCGGCCGCGACCCGACCAACCACACACCCACCGCGGCGCTTCGCACCATGGTCGTTGGGTTGGCTCCGGATCACGGTTCGGGGAAGCAATTAATGTACAAAAATGATGAAATAAATATGTTTTGCTTGCTTTGCTTGCTTTATCGCGTTGTGGAGCGATAGGTCCCGGGTTCAAATACTGCCCACTTGACTTTTTTTTTTAATATTTTGTAACGATTAATATCCTTTTTCACAAATTCTGGTTGGATTTGACGACAGAAATGTTCTTTTTTTTCATATAATATTTTATCTCTTTCATGTGATGGTAATTGGGTTAGTTAGGTTGATTTCTATTTCGCTAAATAATTGTTAATAAATTATCAGCGCCGCAGGCAGCATTAGCGTCGCAGACAGAAACGGGGGGTGCGGGGGGTGTCCCCCCGCCTTCTTTTCAGAAAATTGCATAAAATATTCCAATTTCTCTGTGCGGCGGTTCAATAAGTCGTGCAAAAGCGAATGCGCATGCGCGGCGGACAGCTAAGAAATTATATATGTCCGCCGCGGCGTCCACGTAGCAACTCCCATATTGTAAACGATATCCGTATACGAATATAGTTCACAAGATATGTTATGCGCTAACCTCAAACGAAAGTAGTCGATTGTTTACCTGGCTCACCGTTACAAGCCCGCTGCCTGATATAATTGCCGGTAGGATAAAGCCGTAGGTTAAATGATATTTATTTACTTTTATTGAATCATTTATGTTCATTAAACTAACAGTATATTATAAATAAATAATGTATTATAAATAAATAGTTTACATCATGCATATTAATTAGATTTTTTCGACGAAAACCGGCACGTCAGCACGATTTTTGGTAGAAAAGTGGGTCTTGGGGTACTAATCAAGGTACCGATGTTCCGTTAAGAATTTGGGATGGGATTTCTTGACTCAGCTTTACGAAAAAAAAGTTTTTAGAGAAAATCTCAAGACATGTTTTTAAAGTTTTTACTCAAAAAATAAGACACGGTCCCAACAATTAAAAAAATATATATTTTATCATTTTTTTTCAACGTTTTTAAGAATCTTCTTGTCTTTTTAAGGCTGAATCACCCATAAAACAAAAATTATAAATTGCCCCACTCAGATTCGTAAAGTAGACGTTCATTCCGACCTTCTCATGCTCTGCAATATTATTTTTATAGCTCTGAATTTTAGAGAAAGTGGGGTGGGGGTCGCATTTTCCCACAGAATGGTTTTTCATTATACGGAAAAATGGTGTGGAATATCGCTACTGTACAATATAGGTCATTTTGGAAATTTAATAAGGAAACTTTTTTCTATCTGGCATGTTTTGATAAAATGAACCGTTTTCGAGATATTTTCGATTTTCTGCCGAAAAACACGAAGCAACTTATATATGTATATGTATATAAAACCATGATGCCCATCCCAAATTTTTAGCGGAACATCCATACCTTCATTAGTACCCCAGTACCTTTCTATCAAAAACCCTAATGCCCTATATTCGGGGTTTTCACAAATTTTAAAATCTCTTTGACTGTGAAGATAATACTTAATTATGTTTAAAAAAAAATTGAATTTTCCCCAGCAATCGATTTATTCCTTAAAATAAGCCCTTTTAAATTTGAATTTAAATTTTACCGCGAAAAACCGTACGTCACCGCATCCCGCACTGATGACGTCAGAGGTTACATTGTTGTGTGTTATAAATACACGTTATTTTGCAAAACCTTAACGTTTTATAATGGCAAATAAGTATAGTGTTTTGTGTCAGGATGCAAAAATACCAACAAGAACGGACCCGAAATAAAGGTTTTCGTGACAGTACCAAAACAAATATAACGCAAAATAAAGTGACTTAAAACCTCTAGACGTGATCCACCTACAACAGCATCAGTATTTTTCTGTTGTGAGGATCATTTCAAAGTAAGTTGAGTAAGCAAAGTAAGTTTAAATCTTCATTATCATGCACGAGTATTAGTCTAAAATAATAAATAATTAGCTACCTAACCCTGTTTATAGTAAAAGTTTATGAGCAACATTTGTAGGTTATGTTTAGGTATATAATATCAACCTTTTATGTATATTATATTGAGCAACTATGTACATTAATTATAATATATGAATGAATAGACTACGTTAAAGTAATAACAGATAAATACAAAGAAAATGAAAAGTTTAGTACTTATGTGTTGCAGCTTTAGAGCCCCTTGGTTCTGCTATGTTGAAACGTTTATCTTTCTTCATAAATTCCGCGATCATGAACAGATCCACTGTCGTTAAATTTCCTGAAGTAGCTCTTACGAATCTTGTTTAGTTATTTCGAATTAAATCGCAGGTAAAAACGTACAAAAAGTCTTTAAAATGCTATGTTGATGTAATCGATGACGTCACCAGTGTCACCACCAATAATGACGTGTTTCGCGTAGCTGTTCAAATTTTATGTTATTTATTTGTTGAAATATTAATTTAATAGACGACGGATTGCTTTTTAAGTACAAGAAAACGCTTTAATACATTAAGTAAGTACTTCATTTTAATAATATCGTCGAAAAGGCTAATTTGCATATAGTAAAAACACCTAGGACTAATATAGAGTAGTGAAATAATATTTACAATAATTAAAAAGTGGTAGTAAGAATTGTCGGTCGGCGCTTATGATTATAATCTATTCCTTTGTCTGTCTCTTATGAATTTCAAACTGACTTTAGATATCCTAATAAAGATATTTACACTGAACTTCCCTCTTTATTTATACAGGGCGGTCACTTTAAAAATTATTATTTATTAAGAAACGACACATGGGAATAATAATCGGAATGTAGCTATCACTATTATTGCAGAGATACCCTGATAACTTGGTAAAAAAAATATACAGTGGTCACAAGACAGCAAAAAATACATATTGGATAAAAGGTGCTAATATGCAAAGTATGCGTAAATACGACTTTCTATCATAGTTAAATTGTTTCTTAATTAGGATGGCCACTCTGTATATTTTTCAATAAAACTATACAGGGTGTCCCAGGTTCCCGGAAGTGAACCTGCGTTTCCTGAGTATTGGGCCCGTCCCACTAATCATGAAATATAACTAAAATATTAAAAAACATTTTTTTAAAGTCGCAGTGTCGCTCATAGCCACTATTTTCTAAATTAATACTGGGTTAATACCACAGATTAATAAAAGACGTGGATAAAGGACTATGTATATAGGTAAGTACTGTGCTTGAAGCCAAAGTAAACAATAAAGTGATAGAAGGGGCAAGGAGGAGTTATGTTTACATTAGTCGGCCTACAGAGGCGTGTCGTTTGAAGAGGGTTAATGGGCCTTTTCAGCATATTTTTTTTATTGCGGAATCATAAATTTTATGAAAAATTAAAATACCCGTATTTTTTCAATTTCTATTTTGATGCAGATTAGAGCCAGAAAAAAATAATTAAAATCACCTATTTACAAGTCCAATTTAAACGATTATCCGTAACGCGCCATTAATACGTCAGCAATCCCAAGCCAATAGTGTAAAAGGCGACTCGGCAGCGTTGTACAAAATCAGCATTCAATTCACGTTTGTAGTGATGGGCGATATCGCGATTTTCCAATCACTCCTTAACGGCGACTTATATTTTTCACTTCCGGTGGTTTTAAACTAACGCCATCACAATCTGCAAGCTGATATGTTTACCGTTCGCCGTAATTTGTTTGTGTGAATGTATGGCTGCATTAAGCAGCACTGAACAAGTATGAATTGAAAGTAAAACGATGTAAATTACACTTTATATTAATATTTTATATGATCACGGTGATTTAATCACGGTGATTTAATCACCGGCAGTGACATATCGCTCATGACTAGACGTTTGACAGCTTGTTGATGTTAACATTTTGGTTTTGAGGTTAGCGTAAATTGAAAGCTTCCGATTTCGATTAAAATGTCTAGCAAGCAGTGTTTTGTTCCATTCTGTGAAAATACGACCGAAAATGCCCCAGAAAAGACGACAGCTCAAATGAAAGTTTAAGGTTATCCACTATCCGCACGCTCGGTGATCGCAGTGTTGCTGGTTTGCAAGTTCTTCTGTTGTGTCCTCGATGATGATTGGTGGGATTACGTGTGCAACCAAGGCGCGTGAAACTCGAGCGTTTGAAATACCCCGTGAAAGTTGTTGTATTTCGCTAATTTATTTCTCAGTGATTGCTGTTCTAAGACGCCTCATTTTTAGATAAAAAATTATTTTATTTTCCCCAATTGACACCCACCATATTTAAATGTCAAAATTCGAATGTACTGTAAAGGCCCATTATATGAGCTAAGAATTCTTATTAGTTTTTGATGCTTTGGCGTTTGGTACTTGAAACACTTATATTACGCTAGATACATTACATAAATGTTTCTGAGTCATCTAAGATATTAAAATATAAAAATGAGAAAGCTGAAAATACACATTTTGATTTAAATAATAATTTCATGAACTTAAAATAAACATGGCTACCTGACCCGCCCTCTACGCCTATGCGTCACTTAGAGATGGGAAGAACGGTTCCTCATGTGGAGCGCTCCAGTCGCGTTCGCTCCAGGAAAATACCGCTCCAAAATAAACGTTACTTTGGAACGGCTCTACGTACAAGCCGCTGTAGTGACTATACGTGTTCTGTGCTGTGTATAACGGTTTCATCGGCATGTCGCGGACCGATAGACAAAGGTACATATTTAAATGTAATAGGTAAGGTATAGTGTTGGGCGATATCGCGATTTTTCAATTACAACGTGAATAGTTACTGTGATCTTCTGATATCAGTGAATTTAAAACGTGATGTGATCACGACTTTTCATAATACGGCGTATGGGAAAAATTGTTAATGGCTCTCTATTCCTAAATAAGTGCCGACAGACGGTGAATAGTGAATTCAATACTTTGGTAATCTGTGCAGCCGTAGATATGTGTAATACTTATGATATTGTGTGATATACAAAGCCATCGAGAGGACATCGGGGCCCGGGGGTAGTAACCTTACGGCCCCACCAATCTTCGTATTTATATATATATATATATATATATATATATATATATATATATATATATATATATATATATATATATATATATATATATATATATATATATATATATATATATATGTCAGTGGTTCCGTTTGTGTGTCTCCTATCTTTGTTGTCCTAAGTTGCGCCTATCCTTTCAACTTAGCTATACCGTGCTGATGAGGACTAATAAGTCCGAAACACGTGTCCACGGTTGCATCATTTTTTCTGCGGGCTTACCCATAAAACCATTTTTCTTTTACGTAATAGCGTATCTTCCCGCGATTCCATCCATTTCCCTGTACTTTGTAAATTCCTGGGTCGGAAAAGTCCACGCAGGTAGCCTTACAGTTGCCTCCGTGGCGACGTTGGTTGTTGCCCTGAATCCCCAGGGTCTTCCAGCTGAAGCCACAAATGTGCGACTGGCTTCCTGTCAGTGGTTCCGTTTGTGTGTCTCCTATCTTTGTTGTCCTAAGTTGTGCCTATCCTTTCAACTTAGCTATACCGTGCTGATGAGGACTAATAAGTCCGAAACACGTGTCCACGGTTGCATCATTTTTTCTGCGGGCTTACCCATAAAACCATTTTTCTTTTACGTAATAGCGTATCTTCCCGCGATTCCATCCATTTCCCTGTACTTTATATATATATATATATATATATATATATATATATATATATATATATATATATATAAAACATTCGGAAAACGGGAGGTGATATTCCTTAAAATTATATATTTACCTCAATCAAAATTTTGACGGGCGGGGGGAGGGGGGGATTCCTTAAAATTATATATTTACCTTAATCAAAATTTTGAAGAGCGAGGAGGGGGGGATTTTAATGATCTATTTTATTGGATTTTAATGATCTATTTTAATACCTCATCCATACGCAATTTTCAGCAAACGGCACTTTTAAAACAAACAGGCATTATAAATGCACTATAAATACTCTCCATCGATCTACTTCACGTCGCTGCCTCTAATCGCCGATCAATGTAAGCAAAACATACCGGGTGAGTCACGAATTGCGCTCGCCCCGATATTTCCTAAAATATTTGGAATAGAAAATTGAAATTTGGAGGCCTTATTACACGACTAGAATGCCATCTTTTCAATAAAAAATCAAGTTTGGTGCACATCCGGTTTGACCGGAAGTGCCCACAACTTTCGATTTTTAAATGGAACACCCTATATACAGGGTGTTTCACTTAAAAGTCCCCAGGCCATTATCTCTAAAACTAATAAAGATATTTTATTTTTGTAAATGGCAGATGATTGATACCAAAGAAAGGTTTAAATAACGGTGATTAGAATTTTTCCTCAACAGCACACAGAGATGGCGCTGCGATGCAAAACTATTTTTTGATGGCTGGAACCTTGAAACATAAGTCATGTGATTAAACAATAATTTGTGAATAATTTTGACGGTATAGAGAATTTACAAAAAGCAAGCCGTTTTGGAGTGACATGAGTTTCTTTCATTAATGCCAGTACACGTGAATTTTGATAAATCCCTATAATTTATTTATTATTTATTATAGAATATTGGTTACCAAACACTTTTTTTCAAGATAAGGAAATATACACTATGATAAAATTATGTTTACCACTTCCGGCCAAACCGGAACTAACATGATGAACCAATATCCATATGTTCCTACATATTACATTTTTCATTTTTCTTTTCTAATAACGCTTCTAATAAAACGGCTCCCAAAACTTAAAGTAAGTAAGACAACAAAGAAAATACACACTAATTTAGAATGGGCTAAATTTATATTAACAATTCAGTAAAGAACGTAAACAAAAGTTTTATAAACAAACATTTAAAAACTATCGAAATATTATTAAAAATGAAATTAAACTAATTTCTTTCTTATTATTAGTAGGTACTTATTATATTAAATGTTCAAAATTTCTCCCTCCTTCATGAATACACATATTGTACCGTTTCAGTAACTCTTCATTGCAAACTTTTTGTAACGTATGTCTATTTATAGCAGCAACACTTGCATATATTTTATTATACAAATCGGCCATATCCTCAATGGGTTCAATGTACACTACACTTTTTAAATACCCCCAAAGGTAAAAATCTAATGGTCAAGTCAGGTGATCGTGCTGGCCATTAGTACCAATCCATCTCTGAGGGTACATTTCATTAAGACAATCTTTGACTAGTACTGAGTTATGGGGTGGTGCACCATCTTGGTGAAACCAAATATTCTCCTGGTTATGAGGGATAGTCTCTAATAATCCTGGCAATACATTTCTCAAAAATATCTCATATTTTCTTCCATTTAAAGTCCCATGGAATAGATATGGTCCAATAATATATGAATTTAATATTCTACACCACACGTTAACTCCAAAAGTTACCTGATTTCGGGTCATTCTCATCCATCTAGGATTATTTTGTGACCAGTATCGGCAGTTATGCTTACTCACAACTCCGTTGTTGTGAAAACGGCTTTCATCGCTCCAGAGCACATTTTTTAAAAAATTTGGGCATTCTTCAGAAAGAACTGAAAATTCAGCTAGAAAATGTAATCTTCGTTCATAATCACCAGGCCTTAAATGATGGATCAGACGGATGGGGACAGACAACCGAATACTCAAGGGTATTTACTATACAGAAGCGTATAATACGTCTAATATTTGGAGTGAAGCTAAGAGAATCCTGTAGAAATATTTTTATTAATAAAAGAATACTAACTCTTGCATGCATTTACATATTAAAACTATTAATATATATTCATGAAAACATTAACAATTATAAAAAACACACAAATATTCACATGTACTCTACACGAAATAAGAACAATATATATATTGATAAATTTGACCACACATATTATAAAAAATCCCCATATTATGCCGGCCATAAGTTTTATAACTTGCTTCCTCCAGAAATAAAGAATAGCAAATCGGCTCTTATATTTAAAAGTAATATAAAAAATCTATTATTAGAGAAATGCTTTTATAGTCTAAAAGAATTCGAAGAATATTGTACCGCAGCTAGACACTCCCAACCAGTTTATGTGCCTACATAAATATGTATTAGTGTATTTTTATTTACACTTACTTATGTCTTATGTTTATGTTTTATATTGTAAAATGTTATTGTGTATATGTAATTTTAACTAGACTTACCTTTTTTTTCCTATACGTTTTTAGTAGAATAGTTTTTACATATTTTATTTATATTTTTATACACTACTTTTTTTTACTCATCTTTCTGTACCTGCATGACAAAGCTAATCCATAAATGTACTTTATGGCATAAAGCTAATAAAGAATTTGAATTTGAATTTTAATTTGTATGGATGGTATTTATTTGATTTTAATATTCTATGGCACGAAGATATCGACAGATTAGTTTCCGATGCCAATTTCCGGAGCGAACTGAGGATTGTTGACAACACTATTTAACACCAAGGCTGTATTTTCATCGTTTCCAACTGGCCTATTTCTGTTACGAACAGTTTTCTTAAAACCCCAGTTTCTTAAATTTTTAAACAGCATGATAAATGTTTTTTTATCGGGTGTAGGTCTATTTGGAAATCGTAAACAAAACAATCGTTTTGCTTGTCGGGAATTTCTTTTGCATTCACCGTTTATTAAAATCATATTTAACTTATCTTCATTGGTGTATCTAACCATTTTTAATTTTTTTTTTTTTTATTGCCTTATTTGGATTAATTTGCTTTGAATTGTTTCTAAGTACACTATTTCTGTTTGAAACTATGATTGAAATGCACCAACTACAAACTTTGTTTAATAACTGTCAAACTTAAAATTAAATCAAAGCCTACTAATATCTCTTAAGTAGATTTTTCATTACCATTCTAAATTAGTGTGTATTTTCTTTGTTGTCTTACTTACTTTAAGTTTTGGGAGCCGTTTTATTAGAAACGTTATTAGAAAAAAAAATTTAATATGTAGGAACATATGGATATTGGTTCATCATGTTAGTTCCGGTTTGGCCGGAAGTGGTAAACATAATTTTATGATAGTGTATTATATCACTTTCCTTATCTTGAAAAAAAGTGTTTGGTAACCAATATTCTATAATAAATAATAAATAAATTATAGGGATTTATCAAAATTCACGTGTACTGGCATTAATGAAAGAAACTCATGTAACTCCAAAACGGCTTGTTTTTTGTAAATTCTCTATACCATCAAAATTATTCACAAATTATTGTTTAATCACATGACTTATGTTTCAAGGTTCCAGCCATAAAAAAATAGTTTTGCATCGCAGCGCCATCTCTGTGTGCTGTTGAGGAAAAATTCTAATCACCGTTATTTAAACCTTTCTTTGGTATCAATCATCTGCCATTTACAAAAATAAAATATCTTTATTAATTTTAGAGATAATGGCCTGGGGACTTTTAACTGAAACACCCTGTATATTTTTACATTTTTGGAATCTAGAGGAAATTTTGAATACAATACATCCATTTTGGTCACTTTTTGATAAGCATTAAAAATGTTATTAAAAAATCTATTTCTGAATCCGGAGTGCTGTGGTGCCCAAAATATATTTTAGTTTGTGTGCTACGTTACTATAAAAATAAAAAGAGCAGTATGATTGCATTACTTAATTCTCTAGAGGCATTTAAAATTTTTAAATGTGATTTTTACCCACTAACTCGGTTTTTTTAAATGGGAATTTAATCAAATAACTAAATAAAACACACTACTATGTTTTCTACCACTATGTACATAGTGGTAGAAAACATAGTGTGTTTTATTTAGTTATTATTTAGTTATTTGTGCAAAATGATTAACTACCACAGAGTAACGGCTACTTCAATCAATTTTTTGGGAATTTAATCGTTCACCAACATTTTTAAATACCTCATTTTCAGACGAATCTAATGATACCAAAATTTTGAAAATCCGCTCAGCAATATTTGAGATTTCAGCCAAAATACAATGCAACGAAGCTTTTAGAAACATGCGGCTAATAGATAATAGATTAGTGGGCTTTGGAAACTAAAATGGCACATTTCTGTGTAAATCTGGTAACCTAATTACATTGGAAAAATCATATAGTAGCCATTGAATGTAATAAAACAATATCAGCTGTCAGACAGATACAAAATAAAGCGTTTTGCGGAAATCTCTTTGAGTAAAAATTAAAGAAAATGAATAATTTTAGTAGAAATGAAAAGGTCGATATGTTACTGATATATGGAGAGCGTCTCAAAAATTCAACTGCAGCTGCAGAACTGTATCAGCAACGATATCCCAACAGACGCCATCCAAGCAGACACTTGTTTGCCAGAGTGGAACAAGAATTAAGAAACGAACCCAATCAACAAGATGACCATCAAACATTTATTGTAAGTGAGGACAAAGAAATTGATGTATTAGGATTTGTGATGGTACACCCAACAACATCAACAATAGAATTGTCAATGGAGAATGCGACATTAGTCAGTCTTCGGTTTGCAGAATTTTAAAGAAACATAAGTTTCGGTCTTATAAATACCAAATACACCAACATCTTTATGGAGATGATAACGACAGGAGGCTAGTATATTGCAACTGGTTCTTAAATGCAGTTCAACAAAACCCAGGTTTTCCTTTTCATATTTTATATTCAGATGAAAGTAGATTTACGAACCAAGGTATGTTTAACAGAAATAATACTAGGTACTGGGCTCAAGAAAATCCGAGGTTGGTAGGGCGGGGGAATATTCAGGAAAGATTTGGGTTTAACTGTTGGCTTGGAGTACTTGGAGATCGAATAATTGGACCCATATGTTTTGATGGAACACTTACTGGCGAACGATATTTATTCTTTTTACAAAACCAGACTGCAGAATTTCTTGACATACTACCTCTTGCCTATTTACAAAATCTGTTTTTCCAACAAGATGGTGCTCTCCCACATAATTCCAGAAGAGTGATGGAATATTTAAACAACTTGCATGGTGAACGCCTTATCGCAAATCAAGGTCATATCAGGTGGCCTCCTAGGTCACCTGACTTAACACCCCTCGACTATTATGTATGGGGCACTCTCAAAAACAAAGTTTATAAAACTTCTTCAAATACCCGTGAAGAGCTGCAAAATAAAGTTGTACAGGCTCTTAATGAAATAACGCCGGCTGAATTGCGTAGAGCCATTCAAGCAACTGTACGCAGAGCCGAATTGTGTATAGAAAAAAATGGTGGACATTTTGAACAATATGTATAAATGTCAATTTATGGTTTAATTATATTAATTATTTTAAAGATACCTACTGTTACCTAGTCTAAGTTTAATTGTTCAAAAGGAATTGATTTTTATTTATTTATAGGCCCGATATTTATGTTCATTTAAATAAAACTCTGAAAACCGAACTGATGTCGCATTCTATTGCAAATGTCCTTGTGGATGTAATTGTGTTTATCTCCACATACCTATGCTAAACTTAATTGTAACGTTCTTTGCGCTCACAATTATTAAATGTTTGATAGCTCAAGATTGCCTATAACTCAAAGAGTTTAGCAAATAGAGGAGACAAGCCTCATAAGCGAATGTATAAGCAGCGAGAGGCTGTAGGCTTCTCATCCCTCTCACACGGTTCGTTCTCTCTTTGTCGCATAGTACATGCGTGGTGGTGACGATTATTTGTTGGAAATCAAAGAGCGCCGGGTAAGGCTGTGTTGTTTTGTAAAACAGTGGAGAGAGAGTGTACGAGGTGTGCCGGGTGTGCGACAAGGACGAAGAGCCTACCGTTTCCAAGGCAACCAAACCGCGACTCCCGGCAAATCGCCAGCTTGTCTTCTCTAGTTATTAAACTCTTTGCCATAACTACACGAGTCTGTCTGACAGCTGATATTGTTTTATTACATTCAATGGCTACTATAATTTTTCCAATGTTATTGAGTTACCAGATTTACACAGAAATGTGCCATTTTAGTTTCCAAAGCCCACTAATCTATTATCTATTAGCCGCATGTTTCTAAAAGCTTGGTTGCATTGTATTTTGGCTGAAATCTCAATTATTTCTGAGCGAATTTTCAAAATTTTGGTATCATTAGATTCGTATGAAAATGAGGTATTTAAAAATGTTGGTGAACGATTAAATTCCCATTTAAAAAAACCAAGTTACTGGGTAAAAATCACATTTAAAAATTTTAAACGCCTCTAGAGAATTAAGTAATGCAATCATATTGCTTTTTTTATTTTTATAGTAACGTAGCACACAAACTAAAATATATTTTGAGCACCACAGCACTCTGGATTCAGAAATAGATTTTTTAATAAAATTTTTAATGTTTATCAAAAAGTGACCAAAATGGATGTATTGTATTCAAAATTTCCTCTAGATTCCAAAAATGTGAAAATATATAGGGTGTTCCATTTAAAAATCGAAAGTTGTGGGCATTTCCGGTCAAACCGGATGTGCACCAAACTTGATTTTTTATTGAAAAGATGGCATTTTAGTCGTGTAATAAGGCCTCCAAATTTCAATTTTCTATTCCAAATATTTTAGGAAATATCGGGGCGAGCGCAATTCGTGACTCACCCGGTATAAAGCTACATATAAATATCTATACAAAAAAAAACGCGTACCTACCTAATAATATTATTTATATCATAAAAATTATATTTATATAAAGTAATCACATCACGCTTTTCTACCAACTTTAATAACAGTCGTTACCTGTGATTTTTTAATATCAATTGATCTGTAACGCTGTAACTCGTTATTTTATCATTTTGAACGCGACTGCGAACGCGACAAAGAAATACCGTTCCAAAATAACGTTACAGAAATACCGTCCCACGGTCTCACCCCACCTCTAATGGCTCTAATGCGTCTGTTGACTTTCTTATGAAATGATGGCATATTTTCTTTCATTTGATACGCATTTCACACAAAGCACTTTTTAGGCATTGTTAAAATAGTATATATATATACACTTTATAAAGCACACCATGCTCTCACTTAAAAACAAATCACAGAACGGATTGCATTTTTTGATATGTCAACTGTCATCAAGTAGGTACGTTGACCGGGTGGTTCAATTTGCCCAATCATAAGCCGGAAAAACGAAAACAAAATAATAAACACAACAAATGAGACTTTGGCTCCAAACATTCCTTGTTGTTTTCAATATCTGTTTATTTCTTGGTCTGTGGTTAATACCTTTATAATGAAATTGGTGCAATGCAATGCAGCTCTTTAATATAACGTTTCAAATGCGCCTAATAGATTTAGTAGATTTTGGATGTGGTTTTGGCCAATCATAAAGTAGATTTGCTAATAAAAAAAACCAGTCACGTTGATGTCGTTGATGCGCGGTAGATACCAAACTAACCTAGTGCGTCGTGGGTGTATCCCCGATATAACCGATATTAGGTGCTTACCGTAAGACACGTGACCAGTTAATTTGAATTTTATCTTTGTCATGTTTATGTCAGGTTTTCTAGGGATTTATCATGAATTTGTTGAATCCTACGTAAATCGCTCATTGCATCTTTAGGGAGCCTAAGAAGCAAGCAGCGTCGCCCGATTTGACAATTCTCGCGCAGTCTCTAAAATATTAATCTGTGACATGACATCTAGTTATTTTCTAGGGCATAGACGTACGCACGGAAAGTGTTTATTTCGTTATTTCCAGTCCTTTTTCATTTCCAAGTGTCTTTAATTATTTTTACTATTGTAATTTGCGTATTTATCAGTACTTTTCAGAACTACCTAATATACATTTGCTATTTTTGGTGGTAAGTAATAACAAAGAGAATGATAATTGATAATTTTAGGTTAAGTGTATTTCTAATGCTTCAGACGTGCGCAATTTGCAATGACTTTTACGCCGGAACAAGATGCCTTTATTTTAATGGCCCATTTTCGAAGTGGATCTCGCAACGCAGATGGATCGTGGATATATTCATTTCAATCGTGCATTGATCAATTTAGGGAAGAATTTCCTAATGCAAATATTCTATATGACACATTGGCCCATCGTAAGCACATAGTCCTTAAACGTTTTGCAGAAAAACACTGCATTTGCAAGGAAAAGCCAACTGGGAGGAAAACTATTTTAACTGAGGTGGTTATGAATGACGTTCAGGAAAGAATGGATCAAAGCCCAACAAAGTCTGTATCAAAGTTATCTGCTCAAACAGGTACTGACTTCTTTATCAATTTGATTACCTACATTAAGTTACTGATAGCTAAAACTTTTGCTTTACACATGAAATCATAGTTTGAATAAAAATAAATTAGTGGGATTCTCTCAATAGTCGAAGAGCTCACAATATTTTCCCAATGTCATTTCAGCATAGGTAAGGACAATTCGGAATTTTTACTGTTACATTAAAGTTGGCGATTGCATTTCACAGTTTGCCGATGAGGAATACGAAACTTGCACATCTTTTTTATTGCATAAAAATATTCAAATATGTAAGAAAATTAAATATGTAAAATATGAGGCTTTAAATGAGTAAATAATTAAAGTGTTAAACTTCAGCAGGTCATTTAAAACAGTTCAGATGTGTGTGACGTTACACTGTACGTAGAAGGCAACGATATGAGGCCTATGCTGCAGTGTTAGTAATGCGATCTGACGTCATGGCCGTAGGTAGTGAGTAATTTTTTTATACAAATTCTTTATATGGTACTGTATAATAAGGCTGCATTAAATAAATTTATTTTTATATAGGTCGTAAAAGGATTAAAATGTTCTAGGAACCCATAAGAAACCAGAAAATAAATTAGTTTATTGCACAAATTTACAGAGTGCTCAACGTTTGAGGCTGGGGGCGGGGGATTATTTGTATGTACTGTAAAAGACAACCCCATTGCATTATTTATTGTGTATAAAAGTGTACACTAGCTCTATACATATCGTATTAATGAGTTATCTATAGATATGTTTTTTCGTTTTTTTTAGCATAAATTTTTTTTATACGAATACAAATTTTTGCTGTTTGATTTTTATTATTTTTAATACATCTAGGTATATAAAAAAGAAACAGCAGATATTTTTATTACATATTTTTCAATATTTAACAAAAGTTGCAGTTTTGTGAAAATTCGGTCTTTCAAAGTGCTACCACACTTGCCCAAAACCACTTGCGTGTCTGCCAAACGTATTTTTCCATCCCTCTCATGAGCCCCACGATAGCTAACAAGGTTTTGAGCAGTTACCGGGACCTGTCGCCTCAATTCATGTAACAGTATCCGGCAAAATTCCAAAATGATGGTTTTTCGGACATATCTCTGAATCGCAACCACTTGCGAGCGTCAGACTTTGCAGGAGGTATGTTCAGAATCATATCTACTGATATATCAAAACGGCAGACAGTTACCGGACCTGTCATAAACCGACTGTACTTCAAAGCCCTCCACCACCCCGGTAAGGTGCCACGTAGAAATTTGAAAATCTTGACTAGATGACTTGGGGCACTACCAACAATTATATTTTATGGTCAGCAGACAGTCCCATTACCTGTCGCAAAAACATATAGGCAGCTCTCTGACTATCATACTCACACATAATCTTGCCTTATGTAATGATTTATTTTTTTATTAATCGTTTAATAAATAGAAATAGCTTCAAAAAGTTTAACAATTATTTTGTGCTGATGGCTTTAGGGATGAGCTGTTGTACCCTCTAATAAATAGTAAGTTGGCGGAAAAATTATAAATTATTTTTGCTCAATTGACATTGAAAAAAATATCGCTGGCTTTTCGACTATAAAATGACCTACTGCAAACAACAAATCAATGAATTTGAACTTTTTCAGGTCTTTCAGTTGGTACAGCCCATAAAGCTTTAAAAAAGCTACATTTACATCCCTACAAGGTAACAGTTGTGCAAGAACTACTACCCCTTGACTTTGGTAAACGAGAAAGATACTGTTGTTGGTTTAACGAAAATTTAAATAATGATGATGTGCTGGATTTGACCTTTTTCACTGACGAAGCATGGTTCCACCTAAGTGGTTATATCAATAGCCAAAATTATAGGACATGGGCTACAGAAAACCCTCACTGTTATGTGGAAATGTATGGGTCGCAATATCCAGGAGAAGAATAATAGGCCCAATATTTTTTCAAGAGACCATAAATGGAGAAAGGTATCGAAATCTAATTTTGGAACCCTTTCTGAATCAGCTACATGATGATGAATTGCAACTTGGTTACTTCCAACAGGATGGTGCTACTGCCCATACAGCAAGAGCTATTATGCAATTTTTAGAGGAATTCTATGATGATAGATGTATCAGCCAGGGACTTTGGCCTGCACGTTCTCCAGATTTGACCCCTTGATTAATTTTTGTTTGGACACTTAAAGAGCAACGTTTTTAAAAATCAATTGCATGATCCTGACGAACTACAACAAGCAGTGGAAAGAGAAATTCGCAGTATAACAGTTGACCAGTTGAAAAATGTATTTGATAATATGAAGCGAAGAGTGCATATATGTCTAAATGCTCAAGGCCATCATTTTGAACAATTATTGTAATTTTTTCATAATCGATCTGTATTAAAATTTGTTTATCGTCTTCTAAATTTGTATTTTTTGTACCGTACACTATAAAAAGGCAATAGAATTATCATGAAATATTTTTTTATGAAGTAACTGTTTTTACCTACTATCCGAGTTGTGTGATTCATATATTAAACCCATTGGTTGTTAACGTAGATTCAATATTTGTAATTTTATGTAGTTTATTATTGTTTTTGAACATGTTTTATTATTTCATAGTATTGATTAATCTTATTAAATATTATAACTTGATAAATAATACACTTATAGACGTTTCTGGAATTAAAGATTATTAATTTATTCTGAATTCTATATAATGAATTCATTCTTACGAGTAATTTTTTGTTGACATTTATATAGGTCTTGAAAGCCATTTGTTGACAAATCTGCAAATAATTTACTGTATCTTTTGTAGACTATGGCAAGTTTCAAAAAGTTGCATATTAATAGAATTATGAAACATAGGACATAAGACTTATTCCCCCTCTTTACGTTTTTTTTTTTTCATTGACATAAAAGGCATCTACCATCCTACTTTATTATTGTCAAAAACATATCCTTTGGTACAGAAGCCAGCATGCAATTACCCGACCATTTGTAACAGCTAGAAACATGGTTATTCCTTAAAGCACGGTGGACAAGAAAAGCGATATAAGAATGTTTCTTATATTGTCTATAATTGTTTATTTGTGGAATATTCAGATTTTCTTACTTTTTGTTGGGTATTTTGCCACTGAAAATATTTGAAAATTTTAATGAAAAAACCTCCGCCAAACGTATCAGATAGAAGTTGTTTCTTGAGTACTTGTTTATCACAAAATGTCTCGCACCTAAAAATATATAAACTAGACCAATGTTATACTAAAAAAATGAATATGAAAGCTAGTCAGTTAACGTTTCGGAAGATTGTCTACATCCGTTCTCAAAACTTTTGGCTTAAAGGTTTGGTTTTTGATAAAACCGATCTTAGCATGGAGCCCGCTTGAAAAACCATTCTTACGGAAAACCTCTTCCCAACTTTTCGTAATTTATCCGATGAACCATGTATATATGGAATTGCTGCCATAGGCCTAAAGATCTCAGGTAAGTAAGAAAAAAGAAAAGAATGTTTCTTAGTGGTGCAAACTTAATTTATAAATAAAATTAATTATTTAACGAAAAATCAGCTTGATATTTACTAATCATGCATAAAAAGTAGACCCCTTGCTGGTTCAACATATCTCAGAACTCTACTAACTGCGTAAGTCGATCGTATGTTTGTAATTATTAAGTGGTAATTAATCGACCACAAAGAAATTAGATCATATTTCTTTGTCACGCTTAGTGACATAGCTTGTAGGTCTGTCGCTGGACCTCCAGGAACCGGGATGTATGCCAGTTGTATTTTGTGTTCACTAAGTGGCAAGTAATCGATAAAAAAATATTTGCTTAAAACAAATACTTGCACCAATTGGAAAAGGCATTTTGAGTTATTTGCTGAAGTTTCTACCATTAAGAAAATGTATCGTATCACTTTTGTTGTCTGCTAAACTCTAACGAACAAGATTTAATGTCTTTAGCGGTTACAAATGTGTCAGGTAATTGCATGCGGTTTCTGTACCAGTGATGTTACTTCTTTTCCTAAATTCGGTAGATAAATTAGTGACACATGAAAAACTGAAAATTTCGAAACCAGTTTGCAAATAAAAACAAAAAGCATCCCATAACCTCAAATTATACGTGTTTGTTAGTTTACTCTCATATTTTTAATGTTTTTATTCACATTTTTAGATTAGAACCAGTGTAATATTAACAAACTCTTTCAGTTAAAATTCATATCATTTTTCAATATTGTTGAATATTGATTCTAACTCAATGTTGAAAACAGACCGCTAATTATAGGTTAGATTTCCAACTTGTAAATATGAGTACTTACATCTTTAAAATTCAATAAGATTGATAAATTATATGTATTTATCTAAGAGAGTTTATTAATGTTACACTGGTTCCAATTTAGCAATGAGAATAAAGTTACAAAAACGTAAATATTGGGTTTAATTAAATTTATCCAACAGTAAACTTTCAAGTCGACGCCACTGGATTTAGGGATTTTTGTTAAACAGGCGCGCCAACAGTGTTTAGTGGGTTGCATACATTTTGCGGT
Source organism: Stenurella melanura (assembly GCA_963583905.1). NCBI lineage: Eukaryota > Metazoa > Arthropoda > Insecta > Coleoptera > Cerambycidae > Stenurella > Stenurella melanura. The sequence goes on from OY757309.1 coordinate 206,623,762, forward strand.
CACGTGTCTTACGGTCATTAATGAAGGCCCTGTATAAACGGGCCATTTTGCTGAATTTATATTTTTATGTATGTTGTTTTGTTAAAGTAAAGTGTATGTGATGAATAGGGGTGTAAGGAGGCAATTTAAGGGTCGTGGTAAGTAGTTTTTAATTTTATTGTGCTAAGTAACAAACATATGTCCTCTATAATATAAGTAAGTACTTATACTTAATATGAATCTAACAAATCTACACATGGCGTTGCGGCGTAGTTCTTCCTATAGAAATACTTTTTTTTGCAAATAAGGTCATGTCACAGTAGAAAGAAGACCAGTAGTCCCACTTACTCTTGAGATTTGTTGTACTCGATTTTATTTTTTATGAATCCACTGCGCATCCGATATTTGTATCCCACGGTCATCCACATATACACTGGTCGAGGTAGAAAATACTAATAAACTGGCCAACACTTGCAATGACACTAAATTTTGGTTCGAAGATATTATATCCTTGGCAAATATTTTTTTGGACATTGGATTTAATGTTTACTGATTAATCAATAAGTGACGAATTAAAATTTGACCTACCTTTACTTAAATTTATTACATAACATCCGCGTCTGACGTCACAGACTGAAAATGTATGACTTTATATTATTACCAAGGGGTCAAGCACCTATAAAAATTTGTGTACGGCTGCCGAATAGGCCGTGAACTATCGATTAGGCTGCTGCGCCTGCCAATTACATTAACTGCCATGTCAGGAGATTACCTAAAAGTTGTACAGCGATGCCGACGGTGGAACACAAATGTGTACAGCTTGCTACAAATAGGTGCCTGCTTGCAAATAAATGATGTGTTAGAATTGCAACTAACTGATATAGGTTATTGTCTGTTATACAAATTGAGTAACAATAATAATATCTCCTGTAGCAAAACAAAAATAATTTAGTGTGAATGTATGCAACCCGTTTGACAAAATTTGTATAGGTTGTTGCCTATGGCGGCGGCGCTATGCTGGTATCTAAGTGCACTTGGAAATGAATAGGTATAGGTATTGCAAAAATTGCCTCTTTTTTGATGAACACTACTTCTTTTTTTTGTGACTTTTTTCCAGGCTGACTTCCTGGTGAGAGAGCACTTTCTTAGAGATAATTGTCTGGTCAAGTCTGCTAGTTATATACCTTTTTGGTTCTAGTAATAGTTATATATTGCTGAATAATTTTTATTATTGTGCTGGTCATTTTTATAGGTATGTATATTGTTTAATAAATGTATCTAATCATGTTTGTACTTTTTACTTAAATCTTTTAATATTTTTGTAGCTAGCGACTAATAAATCTACTAAAAGAACTGGGAACGTAATTATACGTAATTAATACTAATGACCAGATCCGACTCTAATAATGTATGCATATTTTTTTTAAATTTTTACATCTCTACCTAATAATTGAAGGCTGGAGAGCGGATTAGTTTTTTAAATAAAACTAGGAAACTAATTAAATAATTTATTGAAGTTAGCCAGTACCAGTACTTTATGAACGTCAAAAATACATACAATTGTACATTACATCATACAAAGTCAAAGTAACAAGCACAAAATCACAAAATAGTATATGATGCAACAGGCACAAAATGATGCTCATCTTGCATGAGTATGGAAGTTTGCAAGAAGAGTCGAGGGTGAATTCTGCAATTGACACTAGGGCAAAGTTACCATTTTGTGTGAGTTGCATACTACAGTTTTTGTACAACATATTGTCTCTGTTTAATATACTACAAACATTGATACAAAGAAATAATTCGTTACCTAAAAAAATGCCGTCAGAAACAAACTGTTGACATTTTATCACTCCATCAGTGGACTTGAAAGAGTCATTTGAATTTTCATGAAGTTTGATAGCCGCTGTATAATTGTCATCGAAAACTTTTGAAATTTAATGTAATGTTGGGTTTTCGGACTGCTAATTTTAGTTGTAAGTCTTCCTGATCTGTCGGACTTGTAGGACGTTTAAAGCCAATCATTCCCTCACCTGCCTCGTTACCTAAATAATAAAATTAAAAATTAGTGGAGTTTTTAAATATTTGTAGGTACGATACACATATATATTCACATTTGTATTTTTGTGGAAAAATTTTAAATTTATGTCGGCAGTTAAAGTCCTCTATAAAACAATTACAGATATTCAAAGTTAACAGTATTACTGTGAAGTCTTTGGTGATGATTTAGATCTTGAAATTAATGTGATATCTTCTGGAAATAAGTACTCTAAAACTTAGACCACGTTAACCACTTACAGCCTTCATATTATTCTATTTGGTGCTGTTATGATACATATAAATATTATATACATACCAAAAGCCTCATGTTCATCTTCAAAAGATAATCTCCTAGGATAATATGTTGAGGGACCAGGAGCATCAAGAACATTAATATCTTTTGAAATACTAGCAGGTGTTCTATCCATTAATGTTACTTGTGATAATAATTCTAAAATTGGAAAAGTAGATAAGTGTTGCAAGAGAATTACAAAGTATATAAGTACCTATATCTTCAACATCTCCTGTAGAATCATCATCAAAACTGTTTCTTTGTCCCTCGTATAAAACACTGTTGATTTCAAATATAAATGGAACTGCGTCTCTTTTTAGGCGATTTTCTTGAATACTCAAAATGTAAACTACATATTCTAAAATGTTCATATGTTGCAGTATGTTGAATTGTAATTATTCAAATCTGAATGATGATGAATTTGCTTTCCATAATAAGCACCTAAAATATAAAAATAATACATATAATATGTATATATGGGGTAGGTATGTACTTTAATCACTGATATAGTAGGCATAGTATTAAATCTATAACCCACTAAAAAATATCAATATGCTATGGTCAGAATAAGTTTAATTATTTTATAAGCAAACAGATGGGTATATATTCTCCTCTTATTTTGAGCCATAACCGCTAATACCTTATTCTCTTCTTTTTCAAATTTAGTAGGTAGTATTTAATTTTTAGAAATCTATTTTTAATTTAGGAAAATAGCAGTTACCTACATAAAATAAAGAAATTGCGTTATAAATGTGATATTTAACCATTATAATAAGTAGGGTTACCTAACCTAACGTAACCAAAAACTTTAGGATTCTATGAGCTGCTTTTATTTACAATTTAAATTTGTTGTCACTTATATTTTTTTAAATTTTTTAGTAGGTATACAGAATATGTAACCGCCTAGGAAAAGTATAAAACTTACCTATTTTTGTCCTTAGGAAATCTAAAGAAGGTTATCTCAGGGCATTTCCTGGAATTACGTTTGTATGCAATTTTAATCATTGTTGTAAAACATACAAACACAAAGTAAATATTGTCAGAAAGTAATTAGGCACTTTACTAAAAACAAATACTAGGATGTTACCATAATTTCAAAACTCAAAAATACAACAATGGCGACTGCTATAGAAATAATATCAACAAACCTTACCACGCCTACTCTGTTCACTGCGCATCAAAAATTTGTATCCCAGGAGCAGCATAAGCGCACTGTAAATTTTGACCAAGAAAAGGGGAGGAGTCGAACTACTGGTCTTCTTTCTACTGTGGTCATGTATATTGAGGCTGATAAACTTATCAGCCTAATCTGTAACTACAGCACAGTGTACTACAGTTTAGAACCAAAGAATATTTACCGTTTACAAACGTAAATATTCTTATAACCTTTTGGTTGAATATGAGTTAAATCAAATCCTTTTGTTTATCCCAGCTGTTATGAACAACATATATCTGTATCACGTTTTCTAAATAATAGATATTGTTTAGAAAGAGAGGGAATTATGGCATATTTCTTTCATCACATATTTTTGGGACCAATTAAATTACCAAGAAAATGATTAGGTATAATTTTTTTTGTTTATTTGTTGATGTAGGTACTCGGCTCGGAATTCAGTTGAAATCAAATAATTGTATATAGTGAATCAAATTAAATTTTGCCATATGTTTTAATTGAATAGGGAAAGAGAGCAAAACATGTTATTATGCATTTTTGTTTTTGTTAGTATATACTGCATATGTTTTGTAGAGAAGGTTCTAGCATGTTCCATGCCCTCGTATGCGACAAAAAAATGTAACTAACTTCTATAAATCCTTACCGCTCTGAGATTTTTTGGGCCAAAGTTATTAGAATCGCACTACGAGAGGAGAAGAATATTTTTAGAAATAATAATCAATCTCCAATGCTATTCCTAGCCTTTTGGTTGGGCTTTTCATATAACACTCATATGGGGCATTTGCCCATATAATAAGGCTTACTATCTACCTTATCCTTACAGATATGATTTCGTTTTCATCTTGGGAAATAAAACAAAGTTAAATGAGATGATTTTTTTTTGCAAATAAATGTATTTTTTGATTAGATTTTTGAGGCAAGGTACGGTGCCGGTTTCAGTGGCGAGAACTCACCAAACAAGAATGCTAAGATTGCAGTTATCGACCAACCTTGTTACTGTCGGTGATTTCAAAGTTGGTGGTGAAGGTCATCCTGGACAGACTAAACGCTGTCCAGGATGAACTTCATATTAACGATGAGCACCAGTTCGGGTTTAGGAAGGGAAGAAGCACAGTGCAACAAGTTGTCAGAATCGTTAACGACGTGAAAGTGCAATATAACCTTGGTAAGAATACTACCATGGTACTTTTAGATATTGAGAAAGCCTTTGATATCGTCTGGATCCCGGGGTTAATTTCAAAGATGATCAAGCTTTCCACAACACATCGTTAAACTCATTCACTCGTTTCTGACTGGCAGAAGGCTCCAGTTGCGAGTGAATAATAAATTTTCAACATTGCGGGACATTCGCGCGGGTGTTCCTCAGGGGTCGGTTCTTGGTCCAAAACTATACAACTTGTACGTATCCGACTTCCCCATTTTCCCAAATACTAAACTTGCCAAGTAGACTGATGACACAGCCATGTACGCGCATAGTCATAATGCACAAGCGGCTAACATGCTTCTATATAAAAGCCTACATGGCTCGTGCCATGGAGTATTACAAGTGGAAAATTTGGGTAAATGCGGAGAAGTCAGAATCTATAGTCTTCACGCGCATATTTACAGAACATAAGATTTTAACACCAATTTTGATAAGGGGAAACAAAATTCCAGAAAGGAAGTGTGTGAAGTATTTTGGCATACGACTGGACAAGCGACTGACGTTCAACCGACATATTAACAAAACTGTACAGACAGTCTATTCCATGTCCAGGAGTCTGTATCCGCTCCTAACCAGGAATAGTAGACTCAGCAGACATCAGAATAAAAAATTAATTTACACTGTTATTGTGAGATCGGCCCTAACATATGCGGCTCCGGTATGGTGCAGCATACTGGACACGACAATGAATAAACTAAGAATTCTGGAACAAATTTATGCACCTCATTTCAAATTCTTCATGATACATCTCCCTAAGAGAACTTTATGCATGTTGCCACGACATAACACCACTAGTGGACTACATCAAAGTTACATTGGCAAAATTCTATCAATTGAAACTTGGTAATGGCCCACTAACGAACAACATTACGCGAATCAGAGAGCATAATGCACCTTTTCGCATCAAACACAAATTACCATACCAGGCGTTGCCCATCTTTCGGCAACATATCTACCCACACCCTCTTTCTCTATGCAATTATAAAAACTCACAAACACAATTTCCGATCTTTACCTTTTTTCTATCCTCTTCCTTCTTCGTTTTCCTTTTGTATTTTTTGTTTGCTTTGTCGCCTAAATTATTTCTTCCAAACCATATCTATTTGTTGATTATGAAATTCTTTAGAAAGCAAACATTTTAAATTATAAATTATGCGGTCTGATATAGTCGCTCGCTCTTGCTGCATTGTCTAGAACGGGATTTTGGATAGTAATTTTCCCGTGCAGAAATCTCATATATATCTGTGATATTTTATCTACACTAGCGTCTTTTGCATGGCACATATATCAATTGTTTTGAGTTAAATCAGATATAGATGTCAAAACACATTCACTCCTGCCATGAAAAACTACGAAAACAATTCAATTGGTTTTTACCTTTATTTCAATTTTCAAAATTTTGGTAACATGGAGTAAATTGGATCATGATTTCATATTAGCGGGCCAAAGTACATCGGAATATGGTGCTTTGCTCATTAGTATATGACCAAATTTTTTCATTTCGTGTGGCTATGATATTTTTTTTTAATTACACTACACTGAAAGAAACCGACCAAATAGAATGTTTTGCTAAGATGATCTGCATTATCATAAGTATTTTTTTTGTTAAGACTACATTATCATTATCTAACCATAAGAAAAACTGTTTTGCTAATGAGATTTTGCAACAGTAAATCTTTGACTATTTGTCCCAATAGCAGCACTTACTTAAACTAGGTAAAATATTGTTATAAGTTTTCTTTTTATTAGGCGTAACTAAATAATTTCTTACGATAAATAAGTGCCTTAAGTTAAAGTTAACTATTTAATGGTTAAAACTCAAATAGACCTATGGTTGGTAAGTCACCTGTTAACTGTAAAGACGGGCTTACTAGTCGTAAAGTCTTACTTATTTATTTTTGCACGTGGCGCAAGCGCAATTGAGTTTTTATCATAGCACGCCATTTCATCCATGCAGCGACGCATGCAGTAACTAGTAAGCAATTCGGCATTCGACGAGACAGTTGTAGGAAAGGTTTTATGCAAAGAATTTTTATAAAAAAACTTGTGATTTATGTTATTGTATATTAGTTGCTTTCGTTCAGCAGAGTGATTCATAATCCTATAATAAACAGGATTTCAATGAACAGTAATCATATGTTGCAAAATTGCATGGTATAGGGACAGAGACAACACATGAAACAGGTAGGTGCCTTATTATCATTACGAATCACTCTGCTGAACGAAAGCAGCTATTATATAGTAAACTGTGATTGTGTCTTCTTACAAGTCAAAGTTCCCATTTTTTAATAGGCACCCTGAATTGTTTATTAGTCGTTTGTTTCCTTAAATGAATCATTTATTTTAATTTTACCAACAATAATTCTTCGTCTGAGTCAACATAGAAATGTATTAAAAACGTGTTTTAATATGAAGTGTGAAGTCTAAAAAATATAAAATTAAAACATTGAATTTTACAAGTAAATGTACTTGCAAAATGACATTACTAGGTCAAGAGAGATTATTTGTTGCCATTATAATGTAAGCTGCATAGTGGTTAAAAAGTCACCTATTAGCAGCAGGAAAGTTCTTTTCCGGTTACAAGGTAGTAATGGTGTAAGGAATAGGAACTTACTAACTATAACAAAAAACTTATTAAGATTAAAATAGGTGGTGACTCCTGATAGCAAAGCTATCAACCTACAGTAACAAATAAATAATAAGAAAAACTTTTATTAACGGTAAATAAGTGCATCTTAGCAAGATCGTTTTTGTTGCGGTTACAGAGCAGTCTTGCTGGAGCCTATTTAATGCAGATATTTATTAGGGGTTAGTCAATTTCGCTTTATGGATAATAGAAATTTCTTTCAGTGTATATATGTAGTCAGCATATTTAAATTAACTGTTTTAGTATATGGTTCGACTTGTGTGTATGTAATTTATAATTTAACATAACTAAATACTATGGGGCCATTCATAAAATACATTCCCAAATAAGGGGGAGGGAGGGGTATTGCTTAGCGTGACGAGATATGACAAGGGGGAGGCGAGGGTCTAAGGAAATGTGGCATTCACAGTTCATCAATTTTATTTTAATGTTTTTCTTAACTTGGCAGTTTTTAAAATTTTTTCATTACGATAGAAAGTAATTTCCAAGTACTTAAAAGCCTTTAAATAATATGGATAGTCAAAAATTAATGTTTCAGATTGTATGCGTTTATTTATTTACTTATGTGGTTACAATAGCGACAATTTAATATAATATGTTTTAACAAACATATGCTTATGTTTAATATGGCGTCGAAGACAGCGTTCATCGCAATCGATGACTTTGTAGATCCAATATCAAAGAAAATGGTGCTTCCACGTACTCTTCATTGTCGAAACAATAACATATAAAATGTAAACTGACTCGAGACACTTCGGACTGATAATAAAAAACAAGTCGTAACTATACTAATGTTTTTATATTATGCATGATGCCCTTTATAAATTTATTTTATTCGTTACTTGGCACTCAATAAATGCAGACGCTCATTTTGTTTTTCGAAATAAAAAATATTTTAAATTATTTATCTATATGCTATTTTTAATCACAAGAAATCATTTATAGGGAGGTGGGCTAGCTTTTGTGACGTAATATTTGTTAGGGGGGTCTCTGAAAGTGTGACTTAGCATGACAAAGGAGGAGGAAGGGGTCCAAAAAGATGAAATTCTGAGCGATGTATTTTATGGACGGCCCGCCCCTATGACTAAAAGAAAAATTATGTATTATACGTACCTTCTGTATTGTTTTAGGAAATAATGCTAATAATAATGAATATCGCTGGAGGAATAATGGACCTAGAAATGAATATCAAACAGGTTTTCAAAGAAATCCACAAGAGACTGCTAACCGAACAGGAACAGGTTGATTAGTGTTTTTGTGTTGTTTAAATAAATTTTATTTGAAGATTGCTTGTAAGAAGCTTTCCCCATTAATTTTGCAATTCAATAATGGAAATGCTCTTTCTTTAAGAGTATTATTTTTGCAGTATAATTGTTTTATACATTTAAAAATTATGGTTTCAGGGAATGTAAATAATTTTGAAGAGACAAATTATCAACGAAATAATCCTCACAGATATGAATATCAAAGAGGTTTACGGAGAAACTCACAAGGTGCAAGTAGCCAAATAGGTAAGAATTAAAACTTTTATATACATTAATTGAACTGAGTCTGCAGTAGGTTCTTGATGAAACACATTATATAGAATAAGTATTAAAAAAAAACTATTGGTGTTACCGTTTCACAATTTTTATTCATATTTCTCTGACATATGTCTTGGCCTTTCGACCATTGTCAAAGAGTTATAACAACTGAGTTGTTATAACTCTTTGATAATGGTTGAAAGACCAAAACATGCCAGAGATCTGAATAAAAATTGTGAAACTTTAATACCAAGTGTTTTGTAATACTTATTTTATTTAATATACATAGTTTTAGTAAATATTTTGAGAAAATGCATAGTAATGTAATTTTACTTTTAATTATGCATACACTGGCAGAACCAAATGTTACCAAAAAAACCCTGACTTTCTAACAGTTATCTCTGATGTTCAGTTGAGATCTATAGATACAGTAATATTGTCCAAAAATCCGAAATTGTTTTCTTATTTCAAACACATCTCCAGCCTATGGAAATATACAATGCTAAAATATTTAAAAATATTTAATATTTCAGTTTTTATTTATTTTATATTATTACAAAAAATATTCTCCAAATTAGGAAAATTCATTTATTTTTTTTCTTCCAATAATTAAAAGGGTGCTAATAATAAATACAAAATTTAAGTATGATCGTTAAAAATAATGTCATCTGTTAAAAAACCAAAACTGATGTTTTTTTCTCAATTAAAATAAATAAAGTGATTTTTATTACAATTATTTTTTTTTTGTTACTTCCTGGACCGCTGCTGCGCACTTTCCGCATTGTGAAAAAACTGGAAATTTCACAGACAATCTATGGATCATCCTACAAAATGACGTGATCTCAAGAAATATTACTTTGGCCCTATAAGTTTTCTGCAATTCAAAATTTAGATTTTTGAGGACTTAAAAAACATACATAATTGCATTTCTTCAGTCCGAAATAAATTATGAATATTCCTTATAGCCCAGTGGTTGGGTGGCTTTTTTTAGTATGTCATTTTTTTATGCTCTATCAGATATGTTTATTGTTTTGTGAATGATAACTCACAAAATTGAGTTCTGGCGGGGCACCAACCGTTGGTTATAGTACAGTTGGAACACAGAAAAATATTTCGAGAAAGAAACACTTGTCAGTTAATTTAGGCAGAAAGAAATATATTTCCGTATTTAGAAGAAATTCAGACCGTTATTGTACTTATATGTTATCTCAGAAATTTAAAATTCACCGTTACAAATTCTTTCTCGTTTTTAAAACGTAAATACAGGTTTACTGGTAATTCGAACAAGCGTCTAGGTAAATAGAAATGCGAAAGCTTCGAGCATGCGCATTACCTTGTAAATGTGTAATACATTCACGCAAGTCGAGAAATTGAAATATTTCGTGTTATTTTGTCTGCCACGCTAATACTGCCTGCGACACTAATAATTATTAACAATTAGATATCAGAATAAATACCTGCTAACCTAACCTAAAGAAATCAGAAAACAATGTGTGAAAAAATATATTAATTTTCAACGGGCGTAGGAATTCGATCTCGGGACCTTTCGCACCATAAGCGAAAGTGTTACCTATGCGCTAACCATCTGGTTGAAGGTAAACACTAGAGCAAAGAAGAAATATTCAGACAAATGATATCACATTTTGCGCATTGTCGAAGTTTTCGCATTTCGGTTTCTCCAGATGCTTATGTAATTCGATACATTTCCTTAAACACCTGATCGTAGAGGCAGTTTACTATATTGTGATCCGAAATATATATCATCCATAATTCACTGGTTTCAGAGATATTACAATTTTTGTGTTTGTATAGCAATTTTCTTGTGCTAAATAAAGATTACATTAGTGTTCAGAAAAATGCTCATTGCGGTGATATTATCGTGAATAGAAAAAATTTTTGCATCTATTTCCGATTTCTCTGATTAGTTTGTGAAAGCGTTTATATTTATATATTTATCAGTGTCATTTACAAACTTTAGCGTATGTTTAATTTTTTTACTTCTTTGTATTTTTATCTCAAAACTGTAATGTGACTTATGTAAAACTGTATTGTTGATAACATCAATAAATTATTTCTATTATTACTTTGAGTAGGTATAGTTTTATAACATTTTTATAACACCTATTTCGATTATTGAATTATTTAACTTAATGTTTAAAAATGAATTATTATTTGTTTGCTTCTAATTGTATATTATAATTGCATTGAAACATTCTTTATAGGATTTTGCAAACAGCAGAAAAAATAACTATCTATAACTAAAAGAAAAACTTTGTTCATTAATATTTTTACACAAAGTTTTTCTTTTAGTTATAGATAGTTATTTTTTCTGCTGTTTGCAAAATCCTATAAAGAATATGTTTCAATATAACTTAATATTGACAGTTGGCTGCTGTCAATTTGTATTTAAGTTTAATTTCAGTTAGCAACGTCAAAAACAAAGTGCCACATTGATTTTAATTTTTTTATAGTTCCTTGCTAATTGACAGCTGATTGACAGCTACCAACTGTCAGTATCGTCTATTTGACATCAGATTTAAATTCAAAAACATAAAGTTAGGTAATTCAATAATCAAAATTGTGTTATAAAAATGTTATAAAATTACTCAAAGTGATAACTTATGATGGAGCTTTGGTGGTCCATAGGCGCCAAAGTACTGAATATGGAGCATCGTAGCCATGAAGACTTTTGTTCGGGATGACAGAAGCTGCAATATACCAAAAATTCAGACGATTCCACCGAAACCCAATTTCCATAAGTTTAGTGAGGGGCATGGAGCTTTTGTGCTCCATAGGAGCAAAAATACTGAATATGGAGCATCGTGGCCATGGAGAATTTTGTTCAGGATGACAAAAAGTAAAATATGTATACCAAAAATTCAGACGATTCCGCCGAAACCCAATCTGCATAAGATTAGTGCGGGTATGGAGCTTTGGTGCTCCATGGGAGTCAAAATATTCAAAATGGTGTATCGTGGCCATGGAGAGTTGTTCAGGACGACAAAAGCTTCAATATACCAAAAATTCAGACGATTCTACCGAAACCCTATTTTCCAGAAGAATACCCTAGTAGCACCAATATTGCACCAATATTCATATATTCATATATTGGTCCAATATGTTGTGCTACTAGGGTAGTATTGAGGTTTGGATTTCTGGTGCTCCATAGGAGCCAAAATACTGAATATGGAGCATCGTGGCTATGGAGACTTTTGTTCAGGATGACAAAAGGTGTAAATCTCTAAAAATTCAGACAATTCTCCGAAACCCAATTTGCATAAGATTAAAGCGGGTCTGGAGCTTTGATGCTCCATAGGAGCCAAAATATTCAAATTGGAGTATCGTGGCCATAGAGACTTTTGTTCACGATAACAAAAGCTACAATATAAAATTCAGATGATTCTACCGAAACCCATTTCCCATAAGGTTTGTGTGGGATCCTTTGCCAGAAAATTTCAAATTGCTATTGAAGTTAAAATAACAAATATTAACTTATTTTGAAGGAAATTTAATGCTCCACCACTTCTATTGTGAGAACATTGCTAAACTAAGGGCTGATGTGCTAGAAGGCAGTTTTGAAAGCTGTTTTGTATAATTTTCTATTTAACGGATACCTTGAAAGCTATTGGAAATAGAAAAAAATTAATAGTAATAATCTTGTAGGAAGTTTTGTCAGTTTTCACTTTGAATAAAGTAACCTTTTCCCTACGATGCACTGTTTTCGAGATATGAATGAAAAACCAAAACAAGTGACCTTCTATGTGCCTCCCTACACCCCTCTCACCTCGTAGGTTTGGGAGGGACTTTTGGTATGTTTACCTCGTTAACTGCTCTAAATAGCCCTGAAATATAAAGTTCTGTTCCCGACCATGTTCTCTACACCCGCTTTCTGAGCGTTCGTTGACTGGAGTATTAGGAGGACCCCTAAAACTAAGTTAAAAAATATTACGAAAAAAAAAAACAATGTTTTCTCCGTCACATATGCTGGTGAAACTTTTAAGAACAAAACAACTTCGGTTTATTTGTACAATTATAATATACAGGGTTAAAATATGTGAATTATTTTGATTATTATATAATTCATTTTATATTGTTACAATCGCATTGAAGGATGGTCAGTTATTCTTGGGAGAAAATATGAATTTAACTTTGATAATATGCCAGGGTGTAATATGCGTATGTGAATTGGATGGTAATATTTAGGTACTGTCAGCTCCAAACAATCCTCATTGGTAATTTTTAAAAGTAGACAATGAACAGTTAATTGCGCAAGTATGCCAATATATATGATTATATAACCACAAGGGGAGCAGACTATAATTATAGACAAGATAATGTATGGGGAAGGAATTTCAGTTCCTCTTTATACAGAATTTATGCAATCATTGCAACTTTCTTATCTTTATGTGATTGTTTTCTTATTATTTCATTGTTAAAGGTGTCCAAGAAGAGGTGTATGATACCTACAGAAATGAAACTCGCGGTAATGGGAGACAACATGACTCCAGAAGACGAGGAGATCATCACGGTAAAGTTACTTTTTAATTACTATTTAATAATTAATATAATAATTTAATAATTTTCATTATTTAAATATAATCATACATACTTTTAGTTAGGTTCATTAACACTTTTAATCTATTAATAACTCTGACCCTCAAGGTTTTTTCTTCTCAGCTAAATGATTCCGAAGTTTTTGAGGTGCTGAATACAATGCCGTTCGCCGTTTTGCACTATGACGCCATATTTCTGAGAAAACCTCACCTAAAAGTGCTAAAAATGCCATTTCTGCTGATATTCGTGCCCTAATAACTGGATTACAATACGAGATTGAGTAAAGCGGACCAGACAATCTTATTCAACTTTCCAAAATCTTCAAAAAGCAATAGTAACAATAAACAGAACATAACTGTAGATGGCTCAAACATTATTTTATTTAGCAGTATAGCAAGAAATACTAGAATTTTTGTCGTGAGTATATATACAAATAAATTGGACCTAAGTAGCTAATTCCATAGGATTTTGACTCACTGAACAAAATGCCATTACCCATTGTGCTCTATAAGGTCAGCATTTTGCTGCAGCAAAATGGATAAAATAATATTATGAAAATATTATTTTATCCATTTTGAGGTCATTTGAGGTTTTCTTAAAATCCTGACCTGCGCGTCAAAATCCTATGGAACTAGCTATTTGGGTCCGACTTACTTGTACAACGTGTCACAACACTTTGGTACATAATTGTAAACATGGACTTCTGAGGTGAGAAACACCTGGAAGTAGGCAGAAGTTTACAAAACATTCATATAATTTATAATTTGTTTCTAACTTCCCTGATGCGACTCCAATGACCAGCGAAAAAACACACAGTAGTGACCTACGTTGCCATTGATGTTACAATTCGAGCTGGTGTGACCTTGAATTGCAGTCTATCCTGTAAACAACAGTCTCCCTTGACACTACCTGTTTGATGATTCAGTTTTATTCTCAGGTCATATCAGTTGTGATCGCGGTCTGTGTGTTTTGTATTTTACGTGTGACAGAATCACACTTTGCATCAAGTAAATATTTGAACATGATACTACTGGAATATGGATATTGCGACAATAATGTTACTGCCGCTGAATGGGAATATGAACTAAGATTTCGTTCAATACCACAGAGATGTTGATAAGGCACCATGACCTGCTTTCTCAATATCACTTCTCCATAAATGTGTGGGGCAGGGTTGAACAATAATGATTTAATAGGCCCATACATTCTACCGCAAGATGACTTCATTCCCATATGTATTTGAATTATCTAAAAAAGACACATACTATGACTTGCTCCTGGCAATAATATGAAGGATGTGGTTTATGCGCGACGAGGCTCCTCATTTTGGATGTCAGGTACAGTGCATATTAGAAATGGTGTGGATAAATACGATCGTGCGATAATCTAATCCGCCGTTTGGAACTTTCCTGTGGGATTAACGGTGATAAATTTGAACACTTTGAATAATAATACTAATATTTTTGTGTTCTGAAACTCTTTGTTATTTAATTTTTCACAAGAATTCTAGTATTTCTTGCTATACTCAGAAATAAAATAATGTTTGCACCATCTAATAGTTATGTTTTTTTTTATTGTTACTATTGGATTTTGAGGATTTTGGAGAGCTGGACTGGTCCGTTTTACTCAATCTGGTATCGTTGTCCAGTTATTAGGGCACGGATATAGGCAGAAATGACCTTTTTTGCACTTTTAGGTTAGGTTTTCTCAAAATTGTGACGTGATGGCGCAAAACGGCCAAGGGCATCGTGTTCAACATGTCAAAACCTGTGTTTTTTTGCACTATGTATCTGTGTAATTATGTCCAAGCGCTCATTTACGGACACTCGAATAAAGACTATGTTCCAGTGGTCAGAATGGGATAAAAAGCTCACCCAACAAGTAAAATTGGCTGCTCCTTAAGATTATGCTATTAGTTTTTTGCCGCAGCCCATCTAAGGGGGTGGAAAAAGGGTATAAGATAATGCAATTTCAAAAAGTTAAAAAAGCGAAAAAATTACAAGCGATTTTAACTGTGAAAATCCAATAAATATGTTACTTAAAATGAACGAAAGTACTCCAAATACATTTAACCCTTTGGATAGTTGAAGCAAGGGTAAAAGGGGAAAATTACAACTATAACCTTGAAATTTAAATCAAATTGAGCTTTGGATGAATCACATCAATACAATACAGTACGTTTATTCATGCTAATGTACAGGCACAGTAGAAAGAAGACCAGTAGTCCCACTAGTGGAGCAGATCTGGAGAAAAAACAGGGTCGAAAAGTGACTACTCCGAATGAACAAAATTTTTTTGCCAACTTATAAAGTTAGGTCCCCTTCATCACTCCGACAAGTTTTTACAGGGCGGAGTCGGCGGGGGGTGGGGGAAACGACCCATTAAAAGTACAGGAAAGCAGTTTTTACGACGCATCTCCGCAGGTGTTGGTGCTACAAGAAAAAATATACTTACCAAAAATAAAAAGCTTGACAAAACACGTAAGCTCGTTCTAACCCGAACCCGATCGCATAATTAGTTCGCGAGATATCGCGATTGAAGTTGCGAAAAAACGAAAAATTAAATTAATTATTTCTTGAGAAGGAGTAGAGTTGGGGCCTCAATTTTTTCTGAATAGAAGGGTATTGATGAATACTTGATGAGGCCAGAGGGTGGGGGTGCTGGGACAATTAGAAGGGGAGATATGGGAGAGAAATCAAAATTATTAAAATGCTGATAACTCTGTTATTAATGGAGCTACGGCAATCTGGCTGGGACCAATTTACGTATTTTTTTATTTACTAAAAGACAGCTGTGGCAGATTTTTTTTTGTTTCCAAACAAACGCCTGGCGCGCAAAATAAAAAGTTGCCGATTTTTTGCACGTTTTTTTGGGCATGAAGGAGGGGGGTGGGGGAAATAATTTTTCACCAGTTAATAGAATTCTTTTTTATCTTCAATTTCCGTCTGGCAAGATCGAGATCGGATGATTAGCAAGGGAGATACAGACCGGCAAAGTTTTTGCTGTATAGCGGGTAACGGGGAGGGGTGGGGGGTTCGGGTCGGGATCAAAATTTTCTTTCGACTTTTTCGTTTTTTTAGTCCCCGATGTCCATACATTGTCCGCCTGCATGAATTACAAAAGGAAAAACAAAACGAAATCGGGCGAGCGAGTCAGTTGAGCGGCCTGGGGCGAAGTTTACGATCTCCCGCTCTCTCACTCTCCTTGAATTGTCATCATCTGTCAGTGAACTGTTTGTAATGACGTTGACTGATTTGTACGGGTGTACGAAGATTTCTCTCACTATATATAATATCGGAGGGCGAGTAAATATTTTATATCTTTCATATATAAACATTGCATAGCTCTTCACCGAGACGGTTGTGGACGATTAGTGTATTGTGAGACAGCAAGCACATTCTGATTCTGGTTTTGTTATCCTTCTTTCCAGAAGCTGTTAACGCGAGGGATTTGAGAAAAGTCTTGCTTCTGGGTCATCAAATCCAACACTTCAACTTCAATTATTGTCTGCTGATTGATTGACTGTTCTGATTCCACGCATTTAACAAAGCTGCTGCCTCAAAAGATCGAGGAGAAAAGTCGAATACCTGTTGATTGTGCAAAGAGAGGATTGTATCTCGGCCGAATTCATCAGTGTGGATACCACCAGAGATCCAAACCTATCATGGCCGAACCTAAAGTTTGTCTCCTCATCGACGAGAAACAAACTAGTAAAGTTGTTAAGAGCAAGGGTTTGGCTACATTGCGCACTACTACAAAAAAGTGCAAAAAAGTCAATCACGTAACTATTCCATGTAATTCGAAAGAGGAATCTTTCCATGTCAAGTGTTATATGGCCTGCATAAGGAACACCAATGACAATACCGGCATCGAAGATCCAACCCGCTTCACCCTGTGCTGATACTAGTCAAACACATGTTTAAGTACGCCAACCCTTCGCGCCGGGGGGTCTAGTTAGATTTACAGGAATAAAGTAGTTGATTTGGAGAGGATTCCAGAAAACATATGTAACAGTCTTAGTAAAAACTAGATAGGCCAACTAAGGTATATTTTTTGTCCCCATACAAAAGCAAAGTAATGGACACAGGGGTTTTTCATCTGCCCTACTGGCATAAATGTTAGATAAGGCAAATTACGATAATAAAATAGCAAGGATTCTTTACAGCATCATATGATGCACATATTCATGTGTCGCAAATCCCATGGTCCGTTAGGTAATTTCAAATTGGGGTACGGTTTAAAGTAGGGAAGGTTTTAACTAGTAGAGATTTCAGGGTATACCGCCCACTTTTGAGAAGTCTTATTTTCTGTGAGGGAAAATAGGACTTCTGGGTTACAGCGTTCCTTTGGTCTAGATCTAGCCACAGGGTGATGATAAATTCTTTCAGTTTTAATGTTTATGTAAATTTCGGTACTTTCTCGGTTATAACGTAAATTCATGTCTTGTAATTATCCTAAGAGTGTTCGGCCCGCGATTAGTCTAAAGATTTGAAATTGCTGTGGACCGCTTCATTTTCTTATAATATAATTAATTGCTGTTTGTTAATTTATTTAATCGTTCAATGTTTGTGTTTCTCATTTTCATTTGTTTTCAGTTTCTCTGTAAATATAGCGGTTTAAGTGTTTTAAAAAATCATGTGTTTTATTGCTTGTTACGTAGATGAGTTCAATACAAATTCAGTAAAGTTTAGTTGTGAGGTATCCTGTTTGGGACGTACAGAGGAAAGGACAACCACCTAGAAAGGTAAGCACAGTTTCGATTTTGATTGATGTACTATAACGTCGACGGAGTCTGCAAAAGTAATTAAGACACTCCATATCCTAGAAACGGTAATGTCCAATTTAATTCATGTAACTAAGGGAAAACAACTCCAGTGATTACAAATGAATAATAGATCTATCATCTGCTCCTGACACTTCTTTCTCATATTTCCTTTCCTCCTCATCATCCTCAGGCAGTTCTATGCTAGCACATGCGCTGCAACGTCGCTTGACCTTGAAGAGATCACGACAGTCTTTTGTATACCACCTCTCATTTATTAACTGCCATTGTTTTAATGGACCCACGCCGGCTGGCGCAACATCCCGAGAAAGCAGAGATAAAAGGCTGCCGAGCTACAAGAGCGTGACTGAGGATTAAAAATCAAGTCATAATCCAGTGAGATACGAGCGATCAAACATTCAAAACTATTTGACAGCGCGCCGTTCACGAACGCTGGTTCACGGGTGTGCGTGTTCGAGAAGAGCGAGAGAGCGGCTCAACTGACTCGCTCACCCGTTTTCATTCTGTTTTTCCTTTTGTAACTCGCGCGGATGGACAATGTATTTACAATGGGAACTTATAGAATGGAGAAGTCGAAAAAAAACTTTTCACAAAATTTTCGTCCCGCCCAAACCCCCCCACCACTTTCCGTTCTCCCGCTATACAGCAAAAACTTTGCCAGCCTGTAACTCCCTTCCTAATCATCCGGTCGCAATCTTGCCAGATGGAAATTGAAGATAAAAAAGAATTCTATTAACTGGTGAAAAAATTATTTCCCCCACCCCCTTCCTTCATGCCCAAAAAGACGTGGAAAAAATCCTCCATTTTTTATTTTGCGCGCGAGGCGTTAATTTGGAAACAAAAGAACTTCTGCCACAGCTATCTCTTAACAAATAAAAAAATACGCAAATTGGTTCCAGCCAGATTACCGTAGCTCAATTAATAACAGAGTAATCAGCGTTTTAATAATTTTAGTTTCCCCACCACATCTCCCCTCCTAATTGTCCCACCACCCCCACCCTCCGGCCTCATCAAGTGTTCATCAATACCCTTCTATTCAGAAAAAAGTGAGGCCTCCAACTCCACTCCTTCTCAAGAAAGAATTAATTTAATTTTTCGTGTTTTCGCAACTTCAATCGTGATATCTCGCGAACTAATTATACGATCGGGTTCGGGTTAGAACGAGCTTACCTATTTTTTCAAGCTCTTCATTTTTGATAAGTATGCTTTTTTTGTAGCACCAACACCTGCGAAGATACGTCGGAAAAACTGCTTTCCCATACTTTTATTGGGTCGTTTCCCCCACCCCCCGCCGACTCCGCCCTGTAAAAACTTGTCAAAATGATGGAGGAGACCTAACTTTATAAGTTGGCAGAAAAAAATTTTTCATTCGGAGCAGTCACTTTTCAAAACCCAGATCTGCCCCACTACACTTACTCTTGAGATTTGTTGTACTCGATTTTATTTTTTATGAATCCACTGCGCATCCGATATTTGTATCCCACGGCCATCCACATATACACTGGTCGAGGTAGAAAATACTAATAAACCGGCCAACACTTGCAATGACACTAAATTTTGGTTCGAAGATATTATATCCTTGGCAAATATTTTTTTGGACATTGGATTTAATGTTTACTGATTAATCAATAAGTGACGAATTAAAATTTGACCTACCTTTACTTAAATTTATTACATAACATCCGCGTCTGACGTCACAGACTGAAAATGTATGACTTTATATTATTACCAAGGGGTCAAGCACCTATAAAAATTTGTGTACGGCTGCCGAATAGGCCGTGAACTAACGATTGGGCTGCTGCGCCTGCCAATTACATTAACTGCCATGTCAGGAGATTACCTAAAAGTTGTACAGCGATGCCGACGGTGGAACACAAATGTGTACAGCTTGCTACAAATAGGTGCCTGCTTGCAAATAAATGATGTGTTAGAATTGCAACTAACTGATATAGGTTATTGTCTGTTATACAAATTGAGTAACAATAATAATATCTCCTGTAGCAAAACAAAAATAATTTAGTGTGAATGTATGCAACCCGTTTGACAAAATTTGTATAGGTTGTTGCCTATGGCGGCGGCGCTATGCTGGTATCTAAGTGCACTTGGAAATGAATAGGTATAGGTATTGCAAAAATTGCCTCTTTTTTGATGAACACTACTTTTTTTGGTGACTTTTTTCCAGGCTGACTTCCTGGTGAGAGAGCACTTTCTTAGAGATAATTGTCTGGTCAAGTCTGCTAGTTATATACCTTTTTGGTTCTAGTAATAGTTATATATTGCTGAATAATTTTTATTATTGTGCCTGGTCATTTTTATAGGTATGTATATTGTTTAATAAATGTATCTAATCATGTTTGTACTTTTTACTTAAATCTTTTAATATTTTTGTAGCTAACGGCTAATAAATCTACTAAAAGAACTGGGAACGTAATTATACGTAATTAATACTAATGACCAGATCCGACTCTAATGTATGCATATTTTTTTTTAATTTTTACATCTCTACCTAATAATTGAAGGCTAGAGAGCGGATTAGTTTTTTAAATAAAACTAGGAAACTAATTAAATAATTTATTCAAGTTAGCCAGTACCAGTACTTTATGGACGTCAAAAATACATACAATTGTACATTACATCATACAAAGTCAAAGTAACAAGCACAAAATCACAAAATAGTATATGATGCAACAGGCACAAAATGATGCTCATCTTGCATGAGTATGGAAGTTTGCAAGAAGAGTCGAGGGTGAATTCTGCAATTGACACTAGGGCAAAGTTACCATTTTGTGTGAGTTGCATACTACAGTTTTTGTACAACATATTGTCTCTGTTTAATATACTACAAACATTGATACAAAGAAATAATTCATTACCTAAAAAAATGCCGTCAGAAACAAACTGTTGACATTTTATCACTCCATCAGTGGACGTGAAAGAGTCATTTGAATTTTCATGAAGTTTAATAGTCGCTGTATAATTGTCATCGAAAACTTTTGAAATTTAATGTAATGTTGGGTTTTCGGACTGCTGATTTTTGTTGTAAGTCTTCCTGATCTGTCGGACTTGTAGGACGTTCAAAGCCAATCATTCCCTCACCTGCCTCGTTACCTAAATAATAAAATTAAAAATTAGTGGAGTTTTTAAATATTTGTAGGTACGATACACATATATATTCACATTTGTATTTTTGTGGAAAAATTTTAAATTTATGTCGGCAGTTAAAGTCCTCTATAAAACAATTACAGATATTCAAAGTTAACAGTATTACTGTGAAGTCTTTGGTGATGATTTAGATCTTGAAATTAATGTGATATCTTCTGGATATAAGTACTCTAAAACTTAGACCACGTTAACCACTTACAGCCTTCATATTATTCTATTTGGTGCCGTTATGATACATATAAATATTATATACATACCAAAAGCCTCATGTTCATCTTCAAAAGATAATCTCCTAGGATAATATGTTGAGGGACCAGGAGCATCAAGAACATTAATATCTTTTGAAATACTAGCAGGTGTTCTATCCATTAATGTTACTTGTGATAATAATTCTAAAATTGGAAAAGTAGATAAGTGTTGCAAGAGAATTACAAAGTATATAAGTACCTATATCTTCAACATCTCCTGTAGAATCATCATCAGAACTGTTTCTTTGTCCCTCGTATAAAACACTGTTGATTTCAAATATAAATGGAACTGCGTCTCTTTTTAGGCGATTTTCTTGAATACTCAAAATGTAAACTACATATTCTAAAATGTTCATACGTTGCAGTATGTTGAATTGTAATTATTCAAATCTGAATTTTTTACATTTGCTTTCCATAATAAGCACCTAAAATATAAAAATAATACATATAATATGTATATATGGGGTAGGTATGTACTTTAATCACTGATATAGTAGGCATAGTATTAAATCTATAACCCACTAAAAAATATCAATATGCTATGGTCAGAATAAGTTTAATTATTTTATAAGCAAACAGATGGGTATATATATATTCTCCTCTTATTTTGAGCCATAACCGCTAATACCTTATTCTCTTCTTTTTCAAATTTAGTAGGTAGTATTTAATTTTTAGAAATCTATTTTTAATTTAGGAAAATAGCAGTTACCTACATAAAATAAAGAAATTGCGTTATAAATGTGATATTTAACCA
Organism: Stenurella melanura; assembly: GCA_963583905.1. Lineage (NCBI taxonomy): Eukaryota > Metazoa > Arthropoda > Insecta > Coleoptera > Cerambycidae > Stenurella > Stenurella melanura. The sequence continues at coordinate 206,646,122 of OY757309.1, forward strand.
TTATAATAAGTAGGGTTACCTAACCTAACGTAACCAAAAACTTTAGGATTCTATGAGCTGCTTTTATTTACAATTTAAATTTGTTGTCACTTATATTTTTTTAAATTTTTTAGTAGGTACACAGAATATGTAACCGCCTAGGAAAAGTATAAAACTTACCTATTTTTGTCCTTAGGAAATCTAAAGAAGGTTATCTCAGGGCATTTCCTGGAATTACGTTTGTATGCAATTTTAATCATTGTTGTAAAACATACAAACACAAAGTAAATATTGTCAGAAAGTAATTAGGCACTTTACTAAAAACAAATACTAGGATGTTTTAGCATAATTTCAAAACTCAAAAATACAACAATGGCGACTGCTATAGAAATAATATCAACAAACCTTACCACGCCTCCGCTGTTCACTGCGCATCAAGAATTTGTATCCCAGAAGCAGAATAAGCGCACTGTAAATTTTGACCAAGAAAAGGGGAGGAGTCGAACTACTGGTCTTCTTTCTACTGTGGTACAGGAGTATTTACATGGGTTAAGAATACTGAAAAGAATGCAGTACCTATATATGTATTGTAAAACTAAATGTTTTTCACTTTAATTACATCACTTAGGTATCTCAATGAATATTTTTTGTTTTGGAAAACTTTTATATCAACTATAGTAACAGTTATTAAAAGTAAAAGTCTGATGGAAATATGTCTGTTGCCATTTTGTGAAACCTAATGTCTTTATATCTTTAGAACTTCGCGATCATTTAGTAAATTGCATATATGAACTTACAACCTTAATAAACCACTTAGGAAGACAATCAGTTACTCTAGCTGAGAAAAATTGTTTGTTACGAGATGCTCTTTTGACAGTGTGTCCAATGTTGAGAAATTGTATTTAAAAAAATACAGGGTGTTTCAAGAGGAAACGGACATGCTTTAATGGCAGATAGAGGACACCGAAGGTAATCATAATCACCCATTGAAAACGCTACTTGGGCCCTCATTGCTGAAATACAGGGTCGGGTCTTTTATGTATTTTATGTTTTATGTATTATGTATTATTTTTACCAAAATTTCTTTTGGCTGTTACTTAGTAAAGGAATGGAATAATAAGCTGATATTTGGCACATATAATAGTGATCCTGAATAAGTACTTGTATCACACACACAAAAAATCCAGGTGCGGTCTCAAGAAAAAAAATGTTTTTGTTGTTCGTGAAGAAGACAATACCCTGTATATGTTTTTTTTTTAAATTCAATATTAAATTCGAAAAGTACATAAAAAATTAAACAAAATGTATCTTTATTTTAGCTACGTCTCTATATCTGATCTTTTCTAAGTCCTTACAAGGGGGGGCATTTCCTAGTTATTGGAAATCTAGTTTTATAACGCCCATTCATAAATCAAACAGCAAAAATAAAATAGAGAAGTATCGACCTATAACTATATTGAGCACCATCCCTAAACTTGTTGAAAGGATTATTACAGATCAACTCTCTCCAATGACTCCTTGATTCAAAAAATCCACTGAACTTAATCTGTTGAACTATACTAACTTTTTATTGAATGTGTTAGAAAGTGGCTCACAAGTTCATGCCATTTATACAGATTTTTCGAAAGTGTTCGACAAGGTGAATCATGAATTGCTCCTACACAAACTAGAGCTGATCGGTGTCGGTGGGACCTTGTTAGAATGGAGCAGATCCTACCTCCAAGATCGAACGCAGATTGTCCGCTTTAACAACTTTAGATTGGAGGAAATTCAGGTTATTTCAGGAGTTCCACAAGGATCACACTTGGGACCTTTACTTTTTCTCGTATTTATTAATGACATTACCACTTGCTTTACCAATTGTCACTTTTGCCTTTTTGCCGACGATCTTAAATTTTACAACATTATTAATAACATTAATGATTGCACCATTATTCAAACAGATTTTGACAATCTAGTGCACTGGTGCGAAAAAATGGTATGGAGCTTAATCCTGAAAAATGCCACTCAATTATTTTTAGTCGCAGTAAAAATATCATAGACTTTACATACAAAATAAAAGATTACCCTTTGAGTTATATACAGGATTAGTGGTGCAACGGTTACGGTTGGGGAACGGTTTAATTCACGGTTTTTGCTATTATACGATTAACCGTAACCGTCTATTTTCACGGTTGTTATACGGTTCTTGTAGGTCTGAACGTGCAACTCGCAACAGCGGGCGCGGCGGCACCGATACTGATAAGAGCCTGTAGCCTGTTGACGGTGGAGTTTCAGAAAGCACGTCCGTCGGACTCTGTGTTGTGTTTGTGTTTTCGCGGTAAAAATGTCGCATACACGTAAAAGAGAAATTATCAATGTATGGAAATATTTTACAAAGGTATCCGATGCGGCCACCAGCACTGTTTGTAAATTCTGTGATGCAAAAATATCACTGAGGGGGCAAAAATGCGTTAGTTAAGGGTTTTTCAACTTCAAATTTATGGAATCACCTTAAACGATGGCACAGTTAGAAATAGAAACAGAAACGGATAATTCTCAATCTAGTTGTGAATCCGGTCCACCGCCCAAGAAACAAGCTACAATAATTTAGATTTTAGAGAACTCTAAAAAATATGCGATTCATTTTAAAAACCGTAACCGTAACCATAACCGTAACCGTAGGAATAACCATAACCGTAACCTTAACCGTAAAACCCGAAACCGTTGCACCACTATACAGGATATTAAAGATCTTGGCGTCTTGCTTGACAACACTTTGAGCTTCACACCACACATTATGCGCGTGTCTAGGTCTCTGAAAATGATGGGCTTTATAAAAAGGAATTGTACTGACTTAAGAAACATTCAATCGGTAACACTTCTGTATACAAGTCTGATAAGACCGCTTTCGGAATATGCTTCTTCAGTTTGGACACTTTATTACCAAGTACACATAAACAGACTAGAACAGATTCAACATAAATTTCTAAATTTTATACGCTTTATGTTTAATATGGACTTGGTTCTAACCTGCTTAGAAATAGAATATAATCTCAACATAGTCAATCAAGAGAAAAAGAAAAGATCTGAAAAACCTTTATTATCTACTAAATATTTACTCTTCTTCCCCAGAGCTTTTGACCAATCGACCAATTCATTTGTTTAGATATGTATCATTTAAATGATTTCTAATTCGGATAGAGAAATGCGGTGGGCCTTCATCATGTTGAAAGAACATACCTCGGATATTTACATTTTCTAAAAGATTCGGTAACACATGTTGTAAAAAATTAAGATAAATGTTACCAGTTAGTGTACCTTCAAAAAAATGATGTCCTAACAAGTGACCGCGTACAAGCTCAATCCAAACGCTGATAACTAAACAATGCCTTTAACCGTTGAAAATGGATTAGTTCTCCCTATTGATCATAGTGGCCTTACTTCAAAATGACAACTATTAATAAACTTATAAACAAATGATATGACGCTACTATGATCAATAGTGACAAGTTTAAACAATGACTTTAAACGTTAAATCAGTTAGTTGTCCCTATTGATCAATACGTTTTAAAACAATATCTGCATTTTTTGTTTCTCGTGCAATAATTATGCTAGCTTTTTCAATAGCTGATTATGATTACCCTCGGTGTCCTCTATCTACCATTAAAGCATGTCCGTTTCCTCATTAAACACCCTGTATATCCATTAACAATATTTATTGTTATGTCAGTGTTACGTCGTTAATATATTTAACGGAGCAAAAGATGTATTTAGAAATGCTAATAAAACAAAAAGTGTTTATTGTTAAATGGTTGGTACCCGAGAACCCCCCTGACCTGACTGTTGTGGATTTTTACTTATAGGATATCAAAAAGTCTGCACAACACTATTTAATAATGGTTCAAACAGTTTAAAAGAATGCATTACGGAAAAACTGTTCACCGAAATGTGTGAATCTTTGAAAAATTTTCTTTTTCAAAAAATATTATTTTGTAGTAGGAGTTCAAGATTTCATAACCAATTACAATTTTTAATTCATAACTTTTTAAAATCATTTTCAGAATATTTACAAATGAAAGCACTTGTATAGTTTTTACATTTTTGCAAATATTTGCTACTCTACACATACCTTTTAGAAAATAGTATAATTCTTGGATTTTTCATAAAAAGCAAAAGTTTTTATATTCCTCGTAAAAACTTACAAATAAAAAAGTATTCCCTCTTACGAACTCTATCCGTGGACACACTATATATATATTGAAATCCCTATCAGACTACCTAGGGCTAAACAAAATATCTGCTCATGTATCCCACACTGTTTAATTAGTAAACTTATGAACCTAATTTTGCCTGATTGTATAAATGCAAATGTTTTCTAGGTGGTAATGACACTCATAGGAACAGAAATGAAAGTAAAACCTATAGAATGGGTTTCAAACTTGCTGAACAAATAGGTGATAATGGTGATTCAGAGGAAGTGATCCAAGCTCTTATGAATGACAGAAAGGGATTTAAGGAACTGCTTAAAGATTCTGATTTGTCTGGCGATTGGCTGGTTTTAATCATACATTTACTAACCAAAGTTTGTGACAGTAGTTTTTACGACTCTAAAATTAATATTTTTCAGACAGTTTTTACACATACTTCTTATTCTGAACAGTTAAGACGATTCATTTTGGACATACCGAACCATAATAATGCCGATAAGAAAAAAAACAGTTATTTCTGGAAAGATATTGACAAGTTTTGGAATGATTTGTTAATTGTTTTTGAAGAAGTAACAAAAATTCCCTCATTTGCTTGTGAAAATTTACCTAGACTTGTAAAATCGATAAATCGAACGTTGCCTGCAATTCAAGAAGAACATAGCCTACATATATCTGATGATATTGTAGGAAGATTTGATGTTTTACAGAAAAAATTACAAAATATGAAATCTGAATATGTAAAGAAATGCCCTACTAATATGAATCAAGGCACTGGTAACGATGAAGATGAATATGTTAATGATAAAGAAGAACCCCCAAACGATTACAAGGAAATAAATATTTATCCAAATATTATTGAAGTTACAACACATGAACGACCTTTCCTCAGACGTAATAAAATAGTAGGTTCATATAATGGAATATCTCATTATTTGGATGTCCACTTTCGGCTGCTTCGTGAAGATTTTGTAGCTCCTTTGAGAAGAGGAATTTGTCAATACTTAAATGACCCTCAGCGTCGAAAATATGATGATGTAAAAATTCATCATGGAGTTCAGTTTCTTTCAGAACAAAATGAAAACGAGTTATATTGTGTGAGAATCAAATATGATTTTACCAATAAAAAGAAATCTATGAAGTATGAAAATTCTAAAATGTTTATGTATGGTTCGTTGGTATGCTTTACAAAAGATAGATTTAAAAATCTGATATTTGGTAAAATTGTTAATAGAGAAATTGCATTATTAAAACAAGGAGAGCTTGTTGTTGGTTTCGATCAACATGAAGATATACTATATAAAACTGACTATATAATGGTTGAAAGTAGTGTGTATTTTGAACCTTATTATCAAGTGTTAACAGCTTTACAAAGAATGTCTGTGGAGCACTTTCCGATGGAGAGATACTTAATACATGCAGCAGCAGCAACACAACCTCCAAATTATTTGCATGATGATACTCATTTCACTATTGAAAATAAAACACTTTATCCATTGCAATGGAGAGAATACACGTATTGGCCAAATAATGCAGCACTTTATAATTTGAATGATTCTCAAAGGCAGGCTTTTAAGGCCTCATTAACTGAAGAAATAGCAGTAATACAGGGTCCTCCAGGTACCGGTAAAACTTTTCTTGGACTAAAAATTGCCCACACACTTCTCAAAAACGAACATGCCTGGTATGAAAATACTCCGATGCTGGTAATATGTTTCACAAATCATGCTCTGGATCAGTTCTTGGAAGGTATACTACCTTGTACGAATAAACTATTGCGTATTGGTGGACAATCAAAAAATGAAAATCTTAACAAATATAATTTGAGAAATACCAAATCGAATAAAAAAAGCGCCACTTTCTATCAAACCCAACGTGAGCTGAAAGTATGCCTAAGTGACTTAAAAATGTATGATAATATTCTCAGTCAAATAAAGCAGTTCAACAGCATAGTAGATTTTTCCTGTTTCCATGGTGTTGTGCCAAATTTTCAAGATACATGGTTTTATAATGCTACCAAAGAAGACATAATAAACTGGCTTTTAGAAGAAGTTAAAAATACCAATTTTACTGTTAATGGACCTATATCCTCCACAAAGGTATGAATATTATTTACTAATAAACATATGTGTGCCTTAAACACTTCATACGAAATATTGATTATGAATACAGGCATCTAAATTAAGAAGTCCTCTGTTTTATTATAATCAAGGTTGATCATAAGCCACCATTTCACATAAAACCTTACAACTGAAAAAATGTGGCCACTTTTCCATCCGTTCGTGGTAAAAACAACAAAATGATATGATATCAAAAACAATAAATATTAGAGAATAACAACACTTAAACCACTAAATAAATAATATTTAGTGTTTTATTAGGTGTTTCTATGGATTTACACACTTTAAACTATAGTGTAAAAAATTACACACCCACACAAAAATAAAAAAGTGGGGTATACTTTTGATGCGATATATCATATCCAGTGTATTTTTGCCTGCTGATCACGAATCCGAAGTCAGAATTGGTCCTTCACTTCCTCATTTTTTCTAACCTCAAAAAATAGGTGAAAATTAGTACAAATCAAGAAAAATGCACTGGTAAAAATGCACTGGTAAAAATGCAAAAAAAAAAAAAAAATTTCATATTTAAATCTATATTCTCATGTATTTGAATCCGCTTAACTCAAATCCACCGCCAGAATTGGGTCAGACCATCTTGTTTTTTTCCTAACCTCAAAAATTTAGCTGGATATCATGATTTTTGAAAATTCAACCCATTTTTACCAAATTTAGTACCAGGGGGTTTTTGGGGTAGCTGATCACTTATCTGGGGACAGATATGCAAAATTTTGACAATATACAAAAGTAACAATAATTTTCACTGTAAGGTCTATTCCATATTGCTGGTGTGGTATATTTGATGGTCTTCTTAGTACGGAACAACATTATTTTGCAAGAACTGCAAATGATGTGGGGAACCCATTCTGTATCCTGGTGTAACAACTCAATACCAAAACAATCCTTATACAAGTTTTTAATCTTATCCGTAATGGATACTACCGACTTACTGAATACGTATTTACAAAAAATATAACGGAACACATCACATTCTTTATCACAGCGATGAAATATCTTTGTACCGTGAGACTGTTTTCTTGTAGCATTAATTATACCCTACATGAGTCAATTCACCCACACATGAAGAGTTACGGTTGCATGATGAAGACAATTGCGGGCCCGCTTTCCCACCCTGACCAATCGCCGATACAGGGTTTCCGAGTACCTGCATCGTAATTCTTTCCCTTCTGCCTGCCATGAAGGCATGAAAGCCATTATCCAGGGACTTTGCCGGATAGTGGAACAACACCGTTGCCCACCATCACCACATGGAGGCGCCCTGGATGCAGGCAAAAGGATAAAAATGCAGAGAACAACTTATACAAGAAATACCCAAGATCTAGAATAAAAGTTGAAACATTGGAAAAATGGATTTAGTCCAAATCTTTGGATTTTTATAACTCTTGGATCAACCATTTTGAATTTTGCAAATCTGACCTCAGATTCATGTTTAGAGACCCCAAAAATCGCAGTATACCGAATCTGGTGGCAATGGGTTGAATTTTCAAAAATCATGATATTTAGCTAACTTTTTGAGGTTAGGCAAAAAACAAGATGGTCTGACCCTATTCTGTCGGTGGATTTGAGTTAAGCGGATTCAAATACATAAGAATATAGATTTAGATATGAAAAATAATTTTTTTTTTGCATTTTTATGAGTGGATTTTTCTCGATTTTTACTAATTTTCACCTATTTTTTGAGGTTAGAAAAAAATGCGGATGTGATGTACCAATTCTGACATCGGATTCATGATCAGCAGGCAAAAGTACACTGTATATGATATATTGTATCAAAAGTATACCACACTTTTTTATTTTTATGTGGCTGTGTTATCTTCCATTAGATGCAATGATTTGCGGTGTGTGTAGCTACATGGAAAATGGCTCATTAAAAAATAACTTAACCGACTGACTGATTTACGTGAAATTATAGGCCACTAAAAAGGTGAAAAAAAATGTTTTCACTAAAATTGAACTGCCTTGAAATGTCACTAAAAATTATGAAAAAAAATTTCACCGTCCTTCAAGTTAATTGAACCTTATTATCTCTCACTGTAAAATAAACAAATAACAAAATGGAACGAATTTTTACCTGTCCATGGGTGCGCATATCTTACTTTTCAAGGCAATACGTGCATGCTCCACAATATTTTAAAAATAGTTGCGTATTAGCAATTACTAATAAATTATGACTGAAATGTGGTGAAATGATAGGTATATGTATATTGTATGTTCGTTTGTATAAAGGAATATAACAGTAATACCTATCTATATATACTTTTATATAAACTGACAGACAGTTTATTCATGTGACACATAATACAACGTATACACTTGCCAACAAATTAAAAGTAATGTTAAAAAATATTAAAAATTTAATTATATACCTACTTACAAAAAACATTAATAGTAAAAAATTATTTAAAAAAGTGCTTAAAGATCTAACAATTTCAAGTTATATGTTGAAAATAGTCAATAAACTCTTGGACTTCATAAAAAAATCTCCTCCACACCACAAACTTTACTCACTTAGTCAATGACATTCTCTATAGAACATAAAAATTCCATTGCCTCTTAATATAGGGAACTAGAAAAGCTTTATATTATAAAAAATGTCACCGTCCAGCAAAAACTAACGGGCGGTGTGAGTAGTTTTTGCCAGGATGGGAATGGGAAAGGTATATAATGTTAATAAGATAAGACGTTAAAATAAACTTAACAGACCTGATAACATTAATAACAATTATAATATGCAAGTCATGTTACAAATGGTAAAAATGAATAAAACATAACACTCATTAAAACGCTGTCATATCTCAAAGAAAACAGAATTACTTTTGTTATTTATTTTGCCTCGATTAAAATAAAACTTCAATGAAACTAAGCAAGTTTAAATAATAAAAGAAATTCTCATAGTTTCGAAAAAAAAAAGTGGTCAGATGGTAATGGAGTCATCGGTAAGCTCACTAGTAGAATCATTCCCTGGTTGAATAATAATAGGCTCTACGGGTGGCAAAATGGGATACTGTTTTTCTTTGATTATAACGTGATTCACAGATTCTTCCATATGTTGGCTATGTTTAAATCGGATATTATGGTTCTTATATTATCTAAAATTACAGAGCTTAAAGTCAGATTCTGATTGCATTTTCTCAAATCTTGTTTTTTAGTGCCCCAAATCAATTCTATCGGATTAAATATGCAGTAATATGGAGGTAAAGTAACAGACTATGGCCGAGCGTTTCGCAGATATGAACTACAACATATTCTTTTAAAAGTTATGTTCTTTGATAATTTTCAGGAAATCATTTTTTACTGGAGTTTTTTCAGGCAAGTTTATATTTTGGGATGTCATAAAAACTTTATTATATCCTCTGCTTTCATATTATTATTTGGTATTTTATTTAACATTCGCGAATGATAAGAAGCATTATCCATAACGATAACTGAATTTGGGGGAATATTAGGTAACAGCTGTTCAGCGTTTCAAACAAATCCGCGGTCATGTCTTCATGATAGTCAGCAGAAGACTGTCTTATATTTTTGGCTGACAAGAGCAGTGCATTGAGTACGAACTAATTTTCCCTTCCGGCATGCAGAATTATAACACGATTCTCTCTTGAACATAGACTATTTAAAGTACAATTTTGTCGTGTCTGCCAACTATAATTAACAGTATCATGCGTATCAAACCACGTCTCATCAAGATATATTACCGTCTTATTTAATTCCCGATACTCTCTTATTTTACGCAAATATTTCTTTCATTTTATATTAAATCCTCACTCTAATAAAATACCTCTTAAAGTTTCCAAAGGTCAATAATTATAATCGGGGTATCTGCTCAATTTATTCGAAATTATTTCTAAAGTATAGTGACTTGATTTCCTGATAAAAATTATAAATTCTTCTTCGGATATGTCTTTTGAAGCATCGTCAATTTTTCAATTTTTCCTTTTTAACAAACTGATCTACTTTTTCAATAACAGGATTAATAGTAGAAATCGAAATCTTAGTTCCAACATTTTTTTTTTTTTATATCTGTATCCGTCATTTGATCATTTTCTCTCTTTAAGCAGTTATAAATATTTAAAAGAACACGCTGCGTTTGCATGTGTAAATCCTGTGTTCTTAAATTCCCAATCCAATTCGTCTTCAACATTTTCATACAGTAAATTTTCTTCTATATTAAATTGTCTCCAAAAAGCCATTTTATAAATATCTTTTGAAATAAATATTACAGTTATTACTAATTATTTGAGGTAAATATAACACAAACAAACCAGTGCGCAACGCAAAATAAACGTATGGCACTGCCCGGTTGTACGAAAATAGTCTGGCACAATACTTTATTGTTTTAGAACTGGTCAATCCGAATGTCACCTCGAATTGTCTAATAGCCGCCCGCATCGCCGAAATGGTACATCTGGTCGATTACATCTCATACGAGAGGATAAATTATATTGATAACATAGCAGTCCCTGCTTTTATATCATTGTAGAGAGGCATAGCAACGGACATCCCTGGTGGAGATGTTAAATTTATAATATTCTAAATTGAGAATGGAAATACTATACAAATATTGAATTTATATTACAAGCAAGGAGAAAATTATATGATTAAATTACCAGTAGGATAACTGATGTAATTACTTATTTCATTATTTCTAAAATGAGTTGATAATTAAGTATATAAGTATTAAAACTTAATAAATAGCATACAACTTCCTATCCATGTATTGGGTCTGTTTGTTTTGTTAAGCAAAGATCTATCAGCCCTCTGCCTAATTGATTTGTATTGTCAGTAAGAATTATATAAAAACACATCTTACAGATACATGTATCGATCATTAGTGGATGCTGCTCTTAAATGACAAACATACTTTACTTGATGTTTATATGAACGGCTTGTACTTAAATAATGATCAGGTATTTACAATTTTAAAGTAGTTTGTTGGCAAGTTTGTACAATTATATAATTTTTCAACGTATAAATTTGTAATGTAAGGAGCAATCTTAATCCATAAGAGGTTTGGTTAGGTTGATACGTGAGTATAGGCTTAATATAAGACCATCCACTTGTTGAAAAAGTCTCTGATAACCTGTCTCTTGTAAGTAAAACACGTGTAGCTACTGTGAAAACTCTGTATTAACTAACTTGTAAAATGGAAGGCGTTTTTTAATGACATCATCAAAGATAAGTAAACATAGTTTCACTAGATGGCGCCACATTGCTTAAAGTAAATTTTGTAATATCTCAACACCCCCACTTATTAAAAATTTACTTAAAATATTGGCAATAATATTTCTAGTCGACACTTAAACCTAAACCTTTTACGAACTTACTATGTTTTACGTTCTGCAAACATTTTGTTAAGACGTCAGCTATCATTTCGTCAGCAGGTAAGTATTTAATGTCAACAGTTTTGTTTGAAACAGCATCCCTAACAAAATGATATCTGATATCAATATGTTTTGATCTGTCATGGAACACTGGATTGCTTGCCAATTTTTGTGCACTTTGATTATCGTTGTAAACTTCAACGCAATCCAGTTGACCTGTCAGTTCAAACAACAAATTTCTTAAGTATATAGCCTCTTTTGTTCCTTCACTAAGTGCCATATACTCGGCTTCCGTGCTTGATAGAGCAACGGTTTTTTGCTTAAAACTTTTCCATGAAACTGAGCCCCCTGAAAGATTAAAAACGTACCCAGTATAAGACTTTCTGTCCTTTTTATCTGAACCCCAATCAGCATCTACAAAACCAGTTAAACTTAAATCATTTTTCGCAAACCTCATGGAAAAATCTTTTGTGCCCTTTAAATATCCAAGCAATCTTTTTGCATATTGCCAATGTAATTTATTATAACAATTATTATACTGCCAGATACATGAGACTCCCGATCAGCTCTTGATAAGGTAAATTTGAGTCACAACTTTCGTCCTGCACACTATCTAAATTAATACTGTTACCAAGTGGAGTGAAAACACTTTTACAATCAGACATGTTATCCTTTGTTAAAATTTCGTCAATATAACTCTCTTGATCTAGAGTTATAACATTTTGCCTGTAATCTCTCTTAATTCTAACCCCCAAACACCGCTTTGCCTCCCCTAAATTCTTAATTTTAAACTTTGAATTCAAATGATTTTCTAAGAATTTAGTTTCCTCAGGACAATTTGAGAAAATAAAGAAATCGTCCACATACAAGGCTACAACTGTTAATAGATTGGCATTTCGTTTAATATACAAACAAGGTTCAAACTGTGACCTTTTGTATTTCAAATTTATTAAAACTTCATCTACTCTCTCATTCCAGGCTCGGCTTGATTGCTTCAAACCGTATACTGCCTTTTTTAACTTATAGACTTTATTCTCAGAACCCCTTAAAACAAACCCCTCTGGTTGCCTCATGTAGACGTTTTCTTTCAAGATTCCGTTAAGGAATGCAGTTTTAACATCTAAATGTATAATTTTTAAATCTAAATTTACGGCTAAAGCTACCAAAAGCCTTAAAGTTGAGTGTCGCACTACTGGAGCAAATGTTTGTGTGTAATCGACACCCTCCTTTTGGGTATAACCTTTCGCCACTAACCTTGCTCGGTAACTTTTCTCACTATCACTCCCGCACTTAGTTTTGTACACCCATTTGCAATCAACCACTGTTCCCTCTTCTGGAAGATCGACAAGTTCCCATGTCTGGTTTTCCTCAAAAGACCTGATCTCGTCCAGCATCGCTTGTTTCCACTTATGCCCATCTGGATTTGAAAGTGCTTCTGAAACAGTTGACGGAGTACTGGAACAATTAGGTGACTTGTTGACATTGTTTGTGCTTAGGTAAGTCACAAAATCCTCAAAGCTTTTCTTCTTTACTGATCTTTCTGATCTCCTTGGAATAGCAGTCACTTCTTGCTCACACTCCTTTTTAGGAATGTAGTCACTGTCCTGATCCTCTATGGCCTCGATAGAGTCTCCATTGATTGACTCGCTTGTCACTGAACCATCAGTACTTTGTTCTTTAAGCATAGAAACTGTTTTTGTTTCTTCCCCCACTGGATCTGCGATCTCTGTCTTTTCTTCTATAACTAGATTTGTCAGTTTGGTCTTTTCAATCACTGTCATGTCTCTACTAATAATGACGTTTCTATTAATCGGATTGTAGCATCTATAACCCTTGGTATTTTCATCGTAGCCTACCAAGATATGCTTTACAGCCTTTCTATCCCATTTGTTCCTATTTACTTTAGGAACATGCACCATAGCTACTCTACCATATACCCGAAGATGACTAAGGTTAGGCTTCTTATTAGTCCTGCCTAGCACGTTACTGCTATGCCTTGAAAGTGATTTCAAGCATGGTTAATGCCAGATCAGCCCTAATTGCTTACCATTCATACATACAATCCAGAATAAGATATGGAATTATATTTTGGGCTAATTCTCCAGAGATGTTCCGTATCTTTATATTACAAAAAAGATGTATAAGAAACATCTATCAATTACAGAATCACGAATCATGGAAAAATTATTTTATCAATAATAAAATACTTACTCTGCCGTGCATTTATATCTATGAATCGGTAAATTTCATCTGCAACAACAGGGATCTCCTTGAGAACTGCAATAGGCAGCACAGCCACAATACTAGATATAGATCTGATCTGATTACTGATAGAGTAAATTTTACGTATATTCAAAAAAATGTGAAATACTCCATAATAAAAATTTATAATACATTACCAATCTCAATCCGGAATCATCCGGTAAAAAAGATAAAAACAATATTACATAATATCCTAGTACAGAAGGCCTACTACAGCATTGGAGAATTTTATAATGACCCTAATTTCTGCCCTAATTAAATCTGTTTTTATAATCAATGTTATATTATATTACCTGTTTGTTATACTACTGTAATTAACTTTTTAATGTGTTTGTTTGTTCTATTTATTTAATGTCCATTTAAAGTTTGTTTTAGATATGTAACTACATTTTATTTATTAACTTTGTAATTTTTTTGACATGTTCTACACCATAAAGGTATTTTTGAGAACTAATAAAGATAATCTATCTATCTATCTATCTATCTCTATCTAGTCCAGATTTCAAATGGCGTTCGGGAAACCCCAGCAGTAACGGAACGGTTTTTAATATAACACGCTGTATTACAGGCTTCAGCCCATAGAATCTTGCTCACGTTCTGATCAAACATTAGACATTTCGCCTTCTCAACAAGAGTACGGTTAAAGCGTTCTGCCATATCGTTCTGTTCGGGTGTGTGACTATTTGTTTTTTGGTGAACTATTCCATTTCTCTTCAGAAAATTTTCAAAATCTTTGCTACTATATTCACCTCCATTGTTATTTCTTAAAGTTTTTATTGACTTGTTCTGCTGTTTCTCTACCTAACACTTGAAGTCTCTAAATTTTTCATATACTTCATCCTTTGTTTTTAGGAAATATATGAAACACATCCTGCTATAATCGTCAATAAAAGTCAAAAAATACCTTGCTCCGCCTAATGATGTAGTTTCCATTGGCCCACAAATGTCACTGTGAATAACCTCCAATAGATCTTTTGCTCGGCTGCCTTCACTAGGAAATGTCAAACGTGTTTGTTTTCCCTGACAACACACTTCGCAATTCTGTTTATCTATGTTGGCTTGTCCCTTATAAATAAGTCCATCCACCAACTCACACATTTTGTTCATATATCCACTGTTTAAATGACCTAGACGCTGATGCCAAACTTCGCTGCTGACAGTTCCACTTAGAAAACTTGCATTTTGTTCACCTAGGTCTAATTTGTAAACATTGTTGTTTAGGTAAGCAGTTGCCACTAACACATCATGAGGATTGTAAATCTTACATCCATTCTCATCAAAACAAACTTTGTTTCCATTGTTAATTAGCTGGTACACTGACAATAAGTTTGTTCTTAGTTCTGGAACATACTGTACTTTGCTTAGAAGAACATCATATTCTAAATTGTCAACAACTGTCTTAAACTGCACATCACCTGCTGATTTCACTGGTAATCTTGTTTTGTTGGCTACTACAATCTCTGATAAGTCTGGAGTTCGTTCATTTTCTAACCACTCTTTCTTTGCAGTTAAATGAATACTTGCACCACTATCAACATACCAATCTGTCGTTTTAAACTGTCCTGTGGTAAATACTGCACTAAATCCACTTTTCGATTTGTCATTTGGGCATTTTGACATAGAGTGTCCCGTTTGTTTACATTTGTAGCAAACAATGTTACTCATGTCTCTTTTGACATAACCATTATCGGAACCGCCCGCGCCCTACCGATTTTCCTTTGACATTGCATTGCTGCTCCCATCTCTCGACGCACCGTTGAATTTTTTCTTGAATTTGCCTCTGAAGTTCGCTGCAAATGCACCGCTGCTGCTATCTGTCTGCATGTCAAGTAACTTGGTCTTTATAGCATCTGTCGTTATTTTAATTCCAGAATGTTCCACGGCCATAATCATGGGCGCATACCTTTCCGGAAGTCCCGCCAAAAGTAACGAACCGACGCACTCTTCATCGATTTTAAATCCTGTTCTCCTTAATTTCTGTGATGTCTCGACAACTTGATTCACGTATGATTCCATTGACTCATGATTCTCCAATCTGGCAGATATCAGGGTCCTCAAAAGCCCTATCTTTCTTGCAAAAAGTAAAGTTTTTCAGTTTTGTCCATACTTCCTCGGCTGTTTTTGCATCTTTCACGTGCGAAAACAAGGATGGATCAATTGTTAACACTAATTTGGCCTTTGCATTTGCTATTAATGTGGTGTCCTGTTCGCTGCCATCGATGCACTTGGTTAATCCTTCAAGCACTAGCACATTTTCAACTGCAAACGACCATTCGTCATAATTTTCTCGACCTAGCAATTTCGGCACACTATTTAGGTAATTTACGGCCATCTTCTTGGAATACAGTTTCTACAACTACACAACTGTGTTATAGTTAATTACACATGCGAATTCTTAACAACTGAGTGCACCAGAAAGACACCTGGGACCATAACCTGTTGAAAAAGTCTCTGATAACCTGTCTCTTGTAAGTAAAACACGTGTAGCTACTGTGAAAACTCTGTATTAACTAACTTGTAAAATGGAAGGCGTTTTTTAATGACATCATGAAAGATAAGTAAACATAGTTTCACTAGTTGGCGCCACATTGCTTAAAGTAAATTTTGTAATATCTCAACATGACCAATTGGTCTATTAGAAAATAGAAGGCTGAAGGAAGGTTAGATGTATCTTCTGATTATTATTATTATTTATTGTATTATTAAAAACTCCGGAGCAAATTAAGTAATATTGTATATGCAATCAGAAAAATAAAAAATACTATAAATCAAAATTCAGCTCAAACTGCGTACCATTCACTCTTTCATTCAGTCATGACTTATGGCTTAGTTACTTGGGGCAATCTGTCCCACACTCGTATTGAAAAAATACTAAAAATATAGAAATCCGCTGTAAGAAGCATAGTAGGAGCAAATTATGATGATAGTTGTAGGCCAATATTTGCATCTCTGAAAATAATGACTGTTCTCAGCAGTAATATATCAAGATTTAATAGATATTCGTAATAATTTAAACGAGTACCTTAAAATAAGGGTATCAAATTTCAACTCCCTGCCAGTGGAATTCCATAGGTTACCAATGAAAGTATTTAAAAGTAAAATAACATTTATTACACAGAAATCCATTATATAGTTTGAATGAATTTTTCCATATTGATTTTGGTGACAGAAACGTTTCTGGATAATAAACTATCTTGTTATATCCTGTAAATTGGTAATATTGTTTTTTCTACATTACTGTTTTAATTAATTTTATTTTTAATCCTTGAATGTATTTTTAAATGTGTGTACATGTAGACTGAAATTCTAGTAGTTTTATTGTTGTAACATTACTTATTTGACGTGTCTAAAAATGTTTGTATTTTCACAAGACCAATAAATATTATTATTATTACACAGGCATACATAGAAAAGGTCATGTATGTTTGCGCAGAGCATTTATTTTGAGCCTCCGATTCCGATGCCACCATAAGAATTGCTCCATCACGTTACGGTTTTTCCCTAACCTCGAAAAATGACTAGAAGTTAGTAAAAATCTTAATTAGCTGGGCGAATTCTAACGCAATGGAGAGTAATTCTATGGCACAGTTAAATAATAACAGTTGGGTCACTTCCCCTTATTTTTGTCCATGACCCCCACTCTTGCCATCGATGCGTGGGCTACACTCAGTGTGAAACAAGTTAGTTCTCGATTATAACGCGCAAATGTTCAAAAGTTGCAAAATAAGATTACCTGGTGGGTGTTATTTGTTTTCGTATTCAAAATTTCGAGACGATTGAGTACTGTAAGTTTCAAACAAGGAAGCCAAGAAATAATTGCAAATTTTTGACCTGTTACATTTTTATCTAGTTTTACTAAAATCTTAGAAAAAATTATACACAACAGAATATCAAAATTTTTAGAGGGCTATAAGATATTAAGTCCAAGACAACACGGATTTAGAAACAATTATTCCACAAACACTGCCACCTATGACATTTTTCAGTTTATATATGAGGGGTTAGATAAAAATAAATTTGTCCTAGGCCTCTTCTTCGACCTCAAAAAGGCATTTGATTGTATAATCCCAGATTCTCTAATAGATAAACTACGCAAAATGGGAATCAGAGGTGATATAAATGGTTGGATAGAATCTTTCTTGAAAAATCGAAAGGTTTATGTGAAGTTAGAAGACAGTAATTCACACAGTCGGGAAATGAATTTCGGTGTTCCACAAGGAGCAGCTTTATCTCCCTTACTGTTCGCAATGTTTGTCAATGATATTGATGAGTATATGAAAGAACAAGACTCACTCCTAATAATGTTTGCTGATGATATAAGCTTAGTAGTATCGGCTGATTCCCTAGAAGCTCTCCATAAAACTGCAACAAAACTACTTACCAGATTTGAAAAATGGTGCAATAAAAATAAAATAATAGTTAACGTATCCAAAACCAAATATATCACATTTCACAAAAAAAAAAAGTAATAAAACAAATAAAACTCTTAATAAACAAACAAATCATATCTCCATCCGAACACACTAAATTTCTGGGTATTACAGTTGATGAAAAACATTCATGGACAAATCACATTAACAATGTAGTGGGCAAACTTAATAGTGGTTATTTTGCAATTAGAAATTTGAAATCCTTTTTGGATCGTAAATATCTAATTAATGTTTATTATGCACTAATATACCCACATTTAAAATATTTAGTCATATACTGGGGTCAGCGAACTGATTGGAACAGAGTCTTTGTTTAAAAATGAATTATTATTTGTTTGCTTATAATTGTATTGAAACATTCTTTATAGGATTTTGCAAACAGCAGAAAAAATAACTATCTATAACTAAAAGAAAAACTTTGTGTAGAAATATTAATGAAATTTTTGCATTCTTTCGATAACCTGAATTCTGGTTATGCTAGCAAATTAAATTAATTTGCTAGCATAACCAGAATTCAGGTTATCGAAAGAATGCAAAAATTTCATTAATATTTCTACACAAAGTTTTTCTTTTAGTTATAGATAGTTATTTTTTCTGCTGTTTGCAAAATCCTATAAAGAGTCTTTGTCTTACAAAAACGCGTCATGAGACTAATTTTTGGACTATCGCCAAGAGATTCTTGTAAAAACACTTTCAAAGACAACAAAATATTAACTTTACCTGGTATACTTATTTTAGAAGTAATGTTCACCAAGCAAAAGCCAGACTTATATAATCACAGGAATGACATTCACAACTACCCTACACGAAATAACACAGATATACAAATTGACCAGTTCAACTTAAATACTTTAAAAAAAAACCCGAAATATACATGTAGTAATATCTATAATAATACCCCTCGTCATTTAGGAGGGTTAAGCAGAAGCAAGCTAAAGAAAAACTTATTAGAGGTGCTACAAAACAAAGCATATTATTCCATAGGCGAGTGTTTTGATCAGGAGTGTACCTAAAATATATTACATCTTAACATATTAGCATTATATTTACTCCAATTTTAGATATGTATTGTATTTGTTTAAATTATGTTATTATTGCTGAGTATATGTATTGTTATTGCTATTATTTATTTGAAATTTACCTTTTGTAAAGACGTTTCATATCCAATGTATTTTGGCAATTGAAATAAAACAATAAATAAATATATAAATAAATATTTAAATTATTAATTATCATTTTAATAGCACCTCCAGCTGCTTCCAGTGCAATTTTTTTAGAAATCTTACAAATCGCAATGAACTATTTGATTCATTATTATTATGCGTGTAACATCAGGACAATATTCTTTGATGTTTGAAACTGTTTCCTAATTATGTGAATTTTGTGTTATGATTATATTACAACATAGAACATAACCAACAAATTTGACATTTAGTTTGGCATGCCGCGTGCCGGTGTTCGCTACTCGATTTTAAAACTGGTGCCATTCCCCTCTGTGCACGTGGTCTTTCCGCACTTGGTCTGGTCTAGAGCATAAAAAACGAAACCAAGTCCCATTTTTTTCTGCATGGAGTAGATAGGGGGTGAGTCTACTGTATATTTCTCTACTGTGTCTACGGGTGGCATCGGATTCACCGACTCAAAATATAGGGGAGCATTATGCTCTGCTCAAATATACACGATCTATTTTTGTGTGTGCCTGTATTATCTTTGTGGGTGTTTTATACTTTTAATGTATTTCAGAATCATCAGGTTTCTGATGGAGCAAGTCACTCAGAATCTGACAGCGAACTAAGCGAGGACAGTGATGATGAAAAAAAGGATGTAGATGAAATTTATACTAAAATCAATGTCTCCTCCAATTTTACTCCTTTAATAAGCCTGCAATCAATGGCGTCAAAAATAAAAAATCTTGAAAAATCATTACAGGAAATTTCTAAATCGCCATATGGACCTATCAGACATGACATTGAAGGAAGGCGTTTAACAAATGAATTACTACAACTACAAAGAGAATGTACATATTTAGAAGTAAGTATAATATTCTAAGTATAGCGTAGTAGGTATACATGTTAGCGTTTGGAGGGTTGCTACCCCAAATAAGACTAAACACCACAATTTAGTACCAATTTATTGCCATGCATACTTCATTGACAAGGGAAGGGTATATTATATTCCACTTGACGTGCATCTTGGCTGGCGCCACTGGCTCGGTTTCGTTCGGGAGAGGCACGATCATTCAATAGTTAAGTGATGTCATAAGAAAGAGGCCCCTGAAGGGTGAAGGGGCCATTCAAATATTGTTTTTCAAAGTAGTCAGGTTTTATTAACGCAGACTTGTGTGGCTCCTATGTATATAGGCCTTTATGTAACTAAAAAGGACTATCATATCATTTTATGTTTAAATTTTACGTTGCCATGCTTAAAATAACATGATCAAAATGCAACTAAACAAAATGCATTATAAAGCTTTTTAGTGGCCATGTTTTGGTTATTTAAACTAAGTAACATGTAACAATAAATGTTAACATAATGAGATGCATCCGAAAGGTGGTTCTTGAGGGGTGAGTAATTTTCAAACATTAATAAAATTTCGTATAATATTTTTCGTACAAGGATTCCATGTTGAGCTTGAATTTAATCCATACCTTTAACTATGGAGTTAAGTCTTGTGGAAATTAAAAAAAATATGAAGAGCCTTTCATCATGTATCTTGGAAATGATTATTTCTATTATTTTTATTATAGTCCCTTCAAATTAGAAGAAAAATCACTGATTTTGGGAAATTTTTCCTACAGCTAAGCCACCCATATAGAAAGTTGTCTTGGGGTTGTGTTAACATATTTTTCACCAAGCGCATGAAAAAAATCGGGTTATTTTTTAGATATAGATACATATATATATGTTTTTTTTTGAAATTTTCGCGGTTTTTTGCGTTTTGCTGCAAAACTGCATTTTTGAGAAAATATGACCTGATTTGATATTGTAGATCTAGAGATTCTCTACAATTTTCGTTCTCTTCATTTTTCTGAATTTCCACTTAGTTACGCCGCTAGAGCGCGCTGAAGTTTATGTAAATGTAAAAATTTTTTTGGTGTTTGATTTTAAGCCAAAACTATGCATTTTATAAAAAAAATATCAAGATATCAAAAGTTGTAGATAAAAAAAATTTCGACAAACTTTGTTCTTTGTTTTTTTTTTCAAAGTCGCGCGGTTGTGCCGCTAGAGCGTGAAACAATTTTTCCAGTACTCTTGAGCAGAAAAAAAAAATATAGCGCATATAATTTTGATATACAGGCAAAACTATGCATTTTTTAGAGTACTCGTCAATTATATGAAAATTTGGAGAGCAAAAAAAAAATATTTTTTTTGAAACCCATTGTTCATTTCTTACACAGCTGCGCATAGAATGGTGCATCTAATAGTATGAACTACGCTCTTTCAGCTGTAGTGGTGGTGATGGGCCTTTTTGTATATGTTATCCTTAATGTCATCTATATTAGCTTAGCCGGTAAAAAATATTGAGTAGAGGGAGGTGGAGGGGCAAAATACTACAACTGTTCACGTTGCCTATATTTTTTTTTATCCGCTCAAGAGTATAGAAAAAATGTTTTTCGCCCTCTAGCGGTAAAACCACGCGACTTTGAAAAAAAAAACAGAACAAAATTTGTCGAAAATTTTTTTATCTACAACTTTGATATCTTGATATTTTTTTATAAAATGCATAGTTTTGGCTTAAAATCAAACACCAAAGAAATGTATACATTTACATAAACTTCAGCGCGCTCTAGTGGAGCAACTAAGCGGAATTTCAAAAAAATGAAAAGAACAAAAATTGAAGAGAATCGCTAGATCTACAATATCAAATCAAGTTATATTTTCTCAAAAATGCATAGTTTTGCAGCAAAACGCAAAAAATCTCCAAAATGAAAAAAAAAACATATGTATGTATCTATATCTAAAAAACATTTTTTTCATGCGCTTAGTGAAAAATATGTTAACACAACCCTAAGACAACTTTCTATACGGGTGGCTTAGCTGTAGGAAAAATTTCCCTCAATTTTCCTAATTTAAAGGGACTATTAATGTATATTCTACATCACAATTATCATCCCGCAGTGTCAAGTCAGCTATTTTAAAATTTTTGTTTATAGATGCTTGACTGGATGTTTCATTTGATGTAGTCATTTTTAATAATGGATACAGCGATACAGCTATCCACACACTTTTCTAGTGGCCGAAACGCAAAACGCAGCTCTGTTGAATTCACTCTTCAATTCCTCACACTTTCTCATGTTACCATTATTTGGGATAAAATTGGAATATCAAAATTCTCCTACTACTTTTAGGTTGATTGTTGTAATGTTGGATGCATAAGAATAATAATAAAATATATTTGTGAATATATGAACAGTGTATATGAGAAGATTGTTTATTACATATTTGTGTTTATATTATCTTAATTATAGGTCGTATTTTAATATTTCAGTCTAAATTAGAACACATTAGAACAGCGACCATGGATATGTTAAATCCAGATAAACCACCTCATCTAATGACTCCAAAACAGCGTTGGGCTTTATATTCAAATTGGTTGAAACAATATTATGATTCTGTTAAAAATAAACAAGAAGAGATTAGTAAAGAATACAAAGAAAAACATAAAATATATTCTGATCAGAAGTGTATAGAAGATGTTAAAGTAATGAAAGAAAACTTAGTGATTGGACTGACTACAACAGGTGCTGCTCGTTTGAGATCTTCCTTAGAAGCTCTAAAAAGTCCTATTGTGATCGTGGAAGAAGCTGCAGAGGTTCTTGAAGCACATATTATTACTGCTCTTACAATCCACTGTAAACATCTTATTTTAATTGGAGATCACAAACAACTGAAGCCAAGTACAGCAGACTATAAAATTGAGACCGAGTACCGATTAGGTATAAGTTTATTTGAAAGATTGGTGAACAATAACCTACACTGCCACACATTAAATGTCCAGCATCGTATGAAACCAGAAATCTGTGATCTTATTAGACCAGACATTTACTCTGATTTGAGAGATCATGAATCAGTATTGGAGAGACCAAACATTCGTGGAGTTGATAAATGTCTATTTTTCATAAATCATAACCAGCCCGAAGACGCTTGCAGTGATGCAAGTAAGAAAAATATTCACGAAGCTAAATTTTTACTAAACTTTGCCAAGCATCTTATTCTAAATGGTTATGAACCAAAACAGATAACTGTATTGGCGGCGTACTTAGGTCAAATGTTTGAGATGCAAAGGGAAAGAAAGAAATATAAATTGCTTCTACAAGATGTGCGAATTGCTGTGTTGGATAATTATCAAGGGGAAGAGAGCGATATAATTTTGTTGTCTCTAGTCCGTAATAACCAGGAGGGTAAAATTGGATTTCTGAGAATAGAAAATAGAGTCTGTGTTGCACTCTCCAGGGCCCGAAATGGACTTTACATTATGGGAAACATGGAACTACTTTGTAGCAAAAGTGACGTAAGCTTTTGTACGTACCTATTGAACAGGAATATTAATTGAACGAGATTCTTTATTTACAGATTTGGCCTCGAATTAAAGAAAAGCTAGTGAAACAAGATGCCTTAGGGACGTCACTAGCATTACGATGCCAAATTCATAACGAAATGACTGAGGTTAAATGTGAAGAGGACTTCGCCAAAGTTCATGAAGGGGGTTGCAGTCTTATGTGTAATGCTGAATTGTCATGTAGTCATTTTTGTAAAAATATTTGTCATCTGAAGGATAGAGATCATAATAATTATGACTGTATGGAGCCTTGTGGAAGGTAAATGTATTTTCTATTACCGTTCTGCTTTAGATTATACCAAAATAATATTACTTGAACATAATACAGCCTTCAAAATTGACATTTTTGAGAGAAATAAAATACTATTATCTTGTTGGATTTATGTCCATAGTAACAGGGACGATGACTTCAACATGTAAATAGCATTACGAAGAGTTTTCGTTTAAAGACGAGGTCATAGAGGCAAAGGCCCAGACATCAAAGACAATTTGCCATTCGTTTTTTCTGTATTACCTACTCTGTGGAAATACAATTAATAGAAACATATTTTAGGTTTTCAATGAAATATGAGTTATTGTTTTCTAGTAACCTTTTCCTATTCATTAATTAATTTCGATATTGTCACGAGTTTCCACCCCTTAGGAAGCCTCTCTTAAAATCCGTGGGTTCAAAAATTATAACAAGAGATAAACACTAACACATCTATTGATTAACTTACTGAAAACTTAATCTCACAATATGTTTATTATTTACTGCACAGGTTTACTAATTAAAATAACCCTTAACAATATTTATTACTTGATATTTTCAATTTACTGTCCACTTTGTATCACTTCGGATTTATCTAAATTCAATTCATTTAAAAAAATTCTTGAATTCCATGAATCGTTGCCTACGAAATGCATTTGGAAAATTCTAGCAAGGTCCATAACCTTCTAGTGCAGAATCTAGAACAATGTAGCAATCAATCCATATTCTACAAGTTTCCAGTTTCTAGTAAAATCGTACTACTAATGTCACAGAAAAGGTCCACAGAAGTTAACACATTACAAGTTTCTATGAAGTGAATGAATCCAGTTGTGGAGACATGCTGGTATTGCAGTTGCCTATCATCATTGCTACTTAATTCAGGCTACTCTCATGAGCTATCAGCACCTAGGGGGCGCAAACGTGTAGCAATATGTATATAACTAAACCATGAAGTATTCTAAGAAAGTAGGTATCTAATTAAAAAATTGTTTATTCCAGGAGACTTTGTGACCGAAAAGAAGAACATATTTGTAAGAAAAGATGTTTTCAGGAATGTGGACCATGTAATTATCCAGTTAAATATAAGCTGCGTTGTGGTCACATTTGTACTCTAGAATGCCACGTAGATGAATATACTTATAAATGTACTGAATTAGTTTCAACTAATCTAAGTTGCGGACATGTGGCAAATAAACCATGTCACGTTAATCCAGAAGTTTTTCCTTGTCCACATCCATGTGATAGTCGACTTGATCCTTGTGGTCATGCTTGTACACTGAAATGTCATATTAAAGTTGATCCTGATCATTTAACAGTTAGTATATATTTTTCTTAAAACAAATGTTTCATTGCTTTTTTAAAATGTGGATACAGAGAATTCATAATTGTCCATTCCTTTTTTATTGTTATCATCAAAAATATAGAGGGTGAGTGTTAAGCAAGTAGTTATATCGCAACCATGGATTCTAAAATCTATAGAAACCCACTGCATATTACTTTTGCTATTCCTGGTATAATTTTTTTATTTTAATTCGAAAGAATGCGATGAAAATATTTTGAAACTACTTGTTCTTACTTCTCTAATGTGTTTACAGTATAGTAGTCCATTGGTGTAAAGCAGTGTTGCCGCACTGTGTGCAATTATATTACCATGCAGTAGTCATTCATTCCCACTATAATTGTGAATGCAATAATCACTTACTTCAATGAATAATTAAACTATTTACAGTAATGTTATAAGCATTTAAAACATTTTTTTGGTTTTTTTCATTCGGCAACATTTCTTTTTAACAGATTGAGCACCAAAATAACAAGTTTTTGTCTTGTGCAACGTCAAAGTAAAATGTAACAGTCAGTTTGTTAAATGCTCCTATACAAATAATCTGTTTTTTCATTCTTAGAATTTATCAAACTAGCAGAATTATTTTATTTTTAAAACTTAAATATTTTGCATTAATAAAAATATCAGCATTAGTGCAATTTTTTGAGATTTGATAACAATTCAGAGACCTTTATTTCTACCTCAGGCGTACCCCAGGGCTCGATACTAGGACCACTGCTCTTTGTGCTCTTCATTAACAATAAATATATCAGATTATATTAAGTATGCCAAATTTCTGCTATATGCAGATGACCTAAAAGTCTATCTCACGATAAGATCTAATGAAGATTTGAATTTGCTCCAATATGATGTCAATGCCATTTCTGATTTCTGTGAGGATAATGACCTGGCTTTAAATGAAACTAAATGTATAGTCTTATCCTGTACAAGGAAGAAGAAGCCTTTGATAGGAGTATATGCTGTGAATGGTGTTCAACTTGAACTGTAGGAGAAATTAAAGACCTGGGTATAGTATTCGCTAAGAACTTTACTTTTAATGACCACATCATTAAGCTAACGGCTGAATGCTACAGAAAACTCGGTTTTATCCTTAGAGCTCGTCAAGATTTTAGTTATAAAACATCCATAATACTGTTTAATTCATATGTGCGATCCAAATTAGAATACAGTGGTGTTATTTGGAGTCCTAGGGCTCTCACATACACTGATATGATAGAAAAAATACAATAATTTTTTTTAAGGTCCACGTATCTTAAAACACATGGAATATATCCTTTTTTAATATCATATGAGCGACAAAGAGTTGAATTCAACATAACACTCTTAAGTAAGCGTCGTGATAATGCCCAAATTGTGTTCATTTTTAACGTGTTACAATGGCCACATTGTACCAGATATATTATCAGCCATAAACGTAAATGTACCGCATATTAGGTTAAGACTTAGAGATAATGTATTTAAGATATGTAAAACAAATTCCCCTATTGATAATTGTTTACTTACTGTAAATATTTTATTTATTTATTTATTTTGGTTTATTGGTTTCACCAAATGGCCATCGACCGAAGTCCTTCAGCCTGTTACAAATATTTACAATGTTTTATTTATACATATTAATTTTTTACAGCATATTTATATTCTGTGAAAAAAAGAAAAAAAATTACAAAAAGTTAGTATATATTTACTTATATATATTCATGTTTCAGTTTTCATTCTCGATTGTTTAGTGCGACAATGTGTTCCCAAAGAGTTAGGTCTGGATACATTCTTCGGTTGTGTATTCGTGGTTGTCTTGTTTTGCAGAGGGGTTGAATAATTTCTATGTTGTGTTCTTCTTTAGCAGATTTGGTAGATAAGGATAATATTCTTTGGTTTATTGGTGTAATCTCTGTGATTTGGTAAAGAAGGTTGTTAGGGGGGTTATGCAGAGGATTTCTAGGATGTCTGGTTTTAGTGATGGATCGCAACGATGATGTTTCTGCTACTTGTAAGTTTTTACCGACTGGTCTTCTTGTATTAAGATATAGAGGGTGGCTGTATTCTAATATAGGTCGGCAAATCGTACAGTAAATATGGGCAGCAGTCTTTTTGTCAATCCCTTTGTTTTTATATGTTAAGCTCCAGAAATGTCTGCTCCTTGTAATACATTTCTTCTTAATTAATTTTATGTGCTTGTTAAAATTTAGTTTATTGACTATTGTGACTCCCAGATATTTTATTGTAGGTTGGCAGTATATTGTGTTATTATCGATATTCAGTGTTGGAGTATTTGGGGTTGCATTATGGTTAAATATAATAAATTGTGACTTTAGGGCATTTGGTTTCATTCTCCATTTATTGAACCATGATAATGTTCTATCCATTAATTGCTGAAGCGCTTCCACTGTCTTGAAAGTATTTTTATTATGGCTTATTAGTGCAGTATCGTCAGCATATTGTAGAATGTATAAATTTAGATCTAAATATTCTGGTCTCAAGTTAAAGTTGTATATATCATAGCAGTATATATTGTAGAGCAAGGGTGAGAGTGGGGAGCCTTGTGGAACACCTTGTTGAATTGTAATTTTTTGCGATAGATGGTTGTTAACTTTCACTTGGACAGTCCTTTCACTCAGGTAGTCTTTGAGGAGAAAAAGTAAGTGTTTGGGGCAGTTGGTTATCATTAGTTTGAACAGTATCCCGCGATGCCAAACACTGTCAAAGGCTTTATGAATGTCAAGAAAGACGGCAGCACTGCATTGACCACTAAGTTTTGCTGTTTGTATGTTTGATGTGATAACTGTCAAGGGGTGTACAGTGGAACACTTCTCTCGAAAACCAAATTGATATCCCGGGATAACATGTTCAACTTCAGCGTCTAATATTGTTTTAACAATTGTTTCGAAAAATTTGCCCAGAACAGATAATAATGTAATGGGCCGATAGTTATTAACATTTGTGTGGTCGGTGTTAGGTTTGGGAATGGTTATTACGATTCCATGTTTCCATTCTGGTGGGAAATAGCAGTGGCTAAGGCAGTATTCATATATTATTTTAATATAAAGATGTATTTTGTAGTGGGGTTTTCTTATTACGTTTTTCGTGATGTTGTCATATCCTAGTGCAGTGTTTTTTCCTTTATGTAGTACTTTAAAGTAGCTTTCTTCATCTATTTCTTTCGCGTCTGGCACTAGGTTCTCTGAGAAATATGTTTCATACCAGTTATTGACAGTTTCATATTGTACATCATTGAACTGTGGGTTGTTGTTTTCCATGTAGGTTTCTGTGAAGTGTTCTGCGAATAATTGTACTTTTTCTGTGTCCGAATTATATGTTCTATTATTTTTTTCTAGGGCAGGTATCCCCTGGTATGGTTTGTAGTGAGTCAGTTTTTTAATTTGTTGCCAGTAGTTTTTCCCTTGTTGCTTATTTATTTCGTTACACGTTTTCATCCAATTGTTTTCTTTATATTATTATTAGTTTTTGAATGTCCTTATTATAATTATTAATATGTCTCTT
Source organism: Stenurella melanura (assembly GCA_963583905.1). Taxonomy (NCBI): domain Eukaryota; kingdom Metazoa; phylum Arthropoda; class Insecta; order Coleoptera; family Cerambycidae; genus Stenurella; species Stenurella melanura. Next base: position 206,675,092 of record OY757309.1, read on the forward strand.
ATAATCCTCACTTGGCTGACTTAAATATTCTCTATACATTTTTCTTTTGTTTTTTATCATTCTAATAATATATGGTGGCAGTTTGTATGTGTAATATCTCACTCGTTCTTTGGATGTATTTTCCATGATTGTGGTCATCAGCTTTTCGTTAAATTGTTTGATTCTGTCCTTGTCCATTGGTAAGTTTTGTGTATCTTCAATGTATTTTGTCATAGTATCGTTAACCTCTTCCATATTACATTTGTTGTAGTTAATTCTCTTTTCTTCTTGGTCGTCAATTTTCCTGTTTAAATTTATGGATATTTCTATTGCTGAATGATCGATCGGAGCCAATGTCTGGGTGTGTTTCGATTTTCTCTATGTTGCTTTTAAGGTTATTTGTATATAGTAACAAATCTGGTGTTGTGTCTGGGTTGTTTGCCATGTGGAACGTAGGGGGCGTATTTGCTTTTGTGAAATTGGAGTTTTCGAGGAAATTGTTAAGCTGCTTTTGTTTGTACCTATTGATGTTGAAATCGCCTATGATGACACAGTATTTATATAATGCGGCTTTCGTGAATATCGTTTGCTCAATATTGGCTGTTGGGTGAATGTATACTAAAAATATATGTAACTTGTCTTCAAGAAATGGTATTGTGAAATGGGTAGCTTCACATAAAGGATTATTTATTTTTGGTGGATTGTCTTTGCTCATCTTTAAGCCAGGGTGTATTTGGACCAGACTTCCTCCTCTCACATTGTTGTTGACAATATTACCATCAAACTGTAGGACATCCCAATTTCGATATTTTGTGTTGCTAGTTTTTTTTGTTTTTGTTTCTACAAAGAGTGTACAATTGATACACTTTTTTTCTATAATATTGTTTATAATGTGTTTTTTTTGGTATATAGCTGTTAACATTTGCATATAAAATTTTAAATATCGACGTGAACTTGAACATTATTACTTCCTTGTATTGGTTGGGTTGGAGATATTGTCGAGGGTTGTTCGAGGTCGAACATCAAAATATACATTCTGCTTCCTGTAGAATGAACAACTGTGTCAATATTGTATTGTGCTACAAAGCGTTTTCTAAGTTTAGAAATTAATTTTACTCTATCAATATATTTTTCTTTATTTAGTTTAGTTACATAAGTATTGATGATCATATCGTGAACGGTAACTGGGGAGTGTATCTTTGAGTTTTTGGTGATTTTTGGATCTATTTCGCTTGACTTCTTGTTCAGAGATTTGATTAGATTATTTGGTATGCCTTCAATTGGATTCTTGGGTCTCTTCGGACATTTGAGTGACCATACAGTATGATCCTCGGCCCCGCACCCTGTGCACTTTGGTGGATGATGTGTATCACATTTAGTATGGTGATGTGGTCCATTACACTTGGTGCATTTTATTGGTGAGGTGCAGCTATCACGTGTATGAGTAAATAGTTGGCAACGAGAGCAAGGTTGTAGAATTGGCGCTGGTGGTAAACTTGGATAGACTGGATAATGTCTGTGTTTATAAAAGAGGCCCTCGTTTAATAATTTTTCTGAGGAGCTCATGCATCCCGTTATGATTCTAATGAGGGAGGTAGTTTTACTAGTGGCTTTTGAAACAATTCTTTTGCAGTACCTGTGGGTGATATGAGATTTTGTGAGAAATTCGCTAATTTCTTCATCTGTAATGTCATGTTCTACAGATCCGATGATTACACTGTATGAGTTTGTGGAGACTGTTGTGTTTATTGGCATAGTTGAGGGTTGTGTTTCTTTGTAATTTAGAATATGTTTTTGAGCAATAAGCTTTATTAGGGTCTGAGTAATTAAATTTTTCTCTTGGTTACTTTTTAAGCAGGAATCCCATTTTGGTTTTAATGATGTCGTCAGTACTCGGGTGTTCCTTGTCCCATATATCTGACAGCATTTTTCTTGTTAGCGTCTCGGGTGCTTTTACATAGAATAGTGTTTTAAATGGCTTTTGTGATATTTCTTTCATTTTTGCGGACACATTTCTTTGTCTGTTGTGTCTTTCATTTTGTGTAAGAATATTTTCATTTGAGTTAGTGTTAGGCAGTGTATGTGAGTTTGAATCATTTATTTGTTTTTGTTGTGGAATTTCTTTATCACTATTCTTGTTTTTGTTAGAGTGTATGTTTTTAGATGCTTGTTTCTTACTTGTAGATGGGATGTTTAAGTTTTCTAGGTTTTGTGAATGTTGTCCTACAATAATTTCGTTTATTTGTTCTGTTGTCATATGATGCTTGTTTTTTTTTGAGATGCTTCCTAATCTGCTTCTTGCTTTTCGTTTATGCCTCACTTTTTTCCACTGTCCATCATCACAAATTTCCATTTCACTGTAGTCACTTCCATCACTTTCACCAGACATTTTAAATCACTGTTTACTAACACTTTTACTAAGAGCAAGATGAATAGGTGTTAACTCTACCACTGTTCGAGCTAAACTGTAAATAATTTTCTAAGAAACTGTGATATAGATATTTTTAATACTAATAAAAATGAGCTATACTCCCATTTGTGATATACAGCCTATATGATAATTTTTGTATATTAATGTGTTTTAATTTGTTTTAGTTTCTTATACTCTTGTTATATACTGTATGTGGTTTATTCTTGTATATTTATATTTCTACCTAACTGTGTACATGTAAGTGGATAACGTCTGTTTGTATGCAGTATAAATAAAATAAATTATTCCTGGTGTAATAATAATGTAATAAAAAGAGGTCGAGTTTACCTATCGGATTCCAGGAATGGCTTTTACAGATATTGTATATTGTAAACACATACTGAAATATTCCCAAAGTATAGAAAAGAAAATTATGCAGCACTAAATAAATTTGATTTCATTTTACAATGTTAATGCGTAACTTAGTTTTATAGAGAAATGTACTAGGTATATTAAATTAAAACGAAATGCGTAATAGCTTATTTTAAATTGCAGCAGATATACCTACTGGCTGTTTACTTGAAGCCCAATCCCAGGCGGAGAGGGGAGTAATTTAGCAAGATTACTCAGTGTCTTTCTTACTGTAGATTTCTTCAGACATAAGTACTAAAAATGTGGAGTTAAAATGTCACATCGTGCTGAACCAATGCAAGCTAGTAAATTTTTGGATTCGCGATATTGCCGATTTACATCTTGACGGTAGAGAACTGTATTGCACTAGATGTGACAAAGCAATTTCGTGGTCATGCAAAACAAATATTAATTCACATATTTCTTCGGAAAACTATGAACTAGATGGCTTTTCTTACAGTGACACACAACGTAATTTTAACTTAGAGTTAGTGGAATTTATGATATAGGGTTTATGTTAAATAAGTGGTCGAAACTAGACAATCCACTTTTCAGACAATTTTTGGCAAAATGTATTAGTGGCAAATATATCAATGTTGAGGTGCCTTCGGAGTCTACACTAAGAACAAAAATATTTATAGAGTGCGAAAATATTAGACAAAATTTCTTCTGAGCTTAATAGGAAGTACATCTGGAGAAACAATCACTGCTTGTGGGTTCAAGGTAGCGAATGTTTTAGTGGGTGCATTGGACCAAAATTGCGCAATGAGCGGACCCTTGATCGCCTCTAAAGTTTTAGAAGCTACAAATTCTCGCACTATAGCCGATGTTATAAATTCAAGTTTATAAGACTTTTGATGTGATATATATGCAGAAAAAAAGGACAAGTTCTTATTATTTCTTACCGATGGAGTGAAAGCTGCTGGAAGAATTTTGAAGGAAATGTATCGGAATATACTGCATGTAACATGTTTAGCAACATGGATTGCTGAAATTATTAGGAGGTGCTATCCTAATGTTGAAAATTAATAGCTAGTGTAAAGAAAGTTTTTCTTAAAGCACCAAGTCGGATACAGTTGTTTCGCAAAATTCTGCCAAATACTCCATTATCTCCAGAACCCATTAGAACATGATGGGGAACTTGGCTAAAGGCAGCATCGTACTATTAATCTCCTTTTGAAAATGTGAAATTCATAATATAGCAGTTAAATCCAAATGACGAAGTTGCTGTTTCACAGGCACAATAGGCATTTATGGATCCAACTGTTCAAGAAAACCTGGAGACCATATACGGAGATGTTTTTCACGAATTCCACCAGCCATACGGGACATTCAATATCAGCCAACATCAGAATTTACTACAGTGGATTCAAGAAACACAGTGTTCCATCTTCGTCAATATATTTTTCAATTACAGGAAGATATTGCTGCTAAGACAATTCCAGACTGTTTAAAAAAAAATCCTGGATTTGTTACGATGAGCGGTGTAATAGACCTTGTAAACGGCAGAGAAGTAGACTTTGCTACACTGGGCATGAATGTGGTGACTACGCAAAAATTTAGATATTTTAAGTATTCCCCAGTCACATCTGCCAAAGTTGAGCGGTCCTTCTCTCAATTTAAATGTATTTTCAGCGAAAAACGCCAGTCAAATCTGGCAACGTTGCAATTATTAACAAGCAGAACGTTTGTTGTTTACATATTTCTGAGAGAGGATGTTTATAGTCAGTCAGTGACAACCAAAGTGTTTGTGGCTTGGATCCAAAAATATCGATCGATTTAAGAAATTTTGTTTGTTAAAAAAATTAATAAACAGTGCCAATGAATTATATCCGGCGAAAATTCAAATTCAGTAATTTTTTTATAGGACAATAAAAAATTGTATAACAATGGTCAGTGGTAAAACAATTAAGTACAATTGGTATGAATGAAAGATAAAATTAAGTGTGACTTAAATTAACTTACAACAAAGAACTCAGACAACGAATAAAAAATATTTAGCCGCTAAGAACAATAATTTTTTTTTTTTTTAGATACGAAATAAACTAATATTATTTTGTTTCAATTCCTTTGGCAAATAATTAAACATTTTCAACCTCATGTAGTTTGGAGGTTTATTGGTGATTGTCAATTTAGAAAAGGGCACATGAATATCATTTTTATGTCTAGTATGTGCGTCATATATATATATTTTGTTAAGGTTATACTTATGTCTATTTTTGAATACATTAATACTCAATTCAAACATAAACAAACATTTTAAAGTAAGAACTTTATATTCCCGAAAAGCATCTCTAGAATGTGCCTTTGTGATATAAAAACGGTTGGTGATAGGGCCGAAGGTTAAAATATAGATATGGCTAGGGTTAAAATATAACTGCACACTTAAGACTCACCCTGTATGAACTGAAACTAAATTGTTATATAATTCTTCATATAAAATACTTGGATATATCCAATACCCTAGAATATTAATTGATGATTCGATAAATGGTTTTTAAATGGAAATAAAGAAAATTCACATGTTTCAAAATGTTGTGTTATATATTTTATTAATACAGATGGTAGGTAGTAGCTATACTATCACTATGTCAGAGAACTATTTTTACTATTTTTTCATAAAAATTTTAAAGGCTAACCCATAAAATTTGCAGTATTTAAAATAATATTTAGTTAACAATGACATAATGGTAAAACAGTAGTTCTCATATCAAGATGATTGCATTACTGAACAAAATTTTAAAATTTGACTTAACAGTCGGTATGAAGCAAAATATGGTTGACTAGTTATATTATCGTTGCTATCTTAATTCATGTCAATATACTAATGTAGTATATGTATATAACTTTATTATGTTTCAGTATAAATGTACAAAAAGATGTCAGAAAATACGTATAGGTTGTACTAATGAAGAAAATATGCACATATGTACAAAATTGTGCCATGAAGAGTGTGAACCATGTGAAGTAAATGTAAAGAAGAAGAGAACAGTCTGCTCACATGTTTATGCAGTCCCGTGTAATTCTAATGTGGATGATTTAATGTGCCAAAAACCGTGTACTAAGATATTACCATGTGGCCACAAATGCAAGAATAAATGTTTTGAAAATTGTGGCCCATGCAAAATTGAGGTAATATTTTATTGCAGAAAACTAACATTATATGAAATTTATTGTATACTTACTTCATCATTCATGCATTTATTATTTATTGTTGATATCGACAGCAAAAACCTCTTTTAAGATCTGGCTAATGTTAGTTAAACCAGCTTTTACTGGTATGTGTAGTTTCATGGAATTATGGCTATATATGAGATAACTGAGGAAGCTATTTTTTCTTACCAGAGGAAAACGCAGAGAGATCAGTATCATTGATTTTGTCCTTTTTGAATAGTGTACTAGAATTATCTGAACAGTGTTTGCTATACTGAGTGTTCGATTTCAGGTAAAAAAAATCATAAGTGAATGTGGACATAAAATAAAAATTAAATGTTCCGAGAAACCTGAAGTTAAACATTGCAAAGAAAAATGTACCAGAAGATTGATTTGCGGCCATACTTGTGTCAGAAAATGTAGAGAAGAATGTACCACAAAGTGTTTAGAAACCAGAGTCTGCAATCTACTTAGTCCATGCGGTCACATTGTTAAGGAAATAAAGTGTTATGAAAGTAAGTTTCTTTACTTTCATATTAACATACTCCTATTAGTAATAAGATTTGTTGCTTAACAGGAAACATAATAGTTTAAAAAAAATTTGTAGTAAGGCAGGTGCCATTGAAAAAATCAGAACAATGTGAATATCTCGAAAACAATAAATAATTTCGTAACATATATATGGGGGCTATTTTGATAGATATTTTTATTATTTACGTCTACTCTCTGGTCACCCTGTTTAAAATGATACTTTCTGAAATAAATTGTAGGGGGCGCTAATTTCACCCCTTGAGAATTGCATCGAATCTGCCTTAAAAGTTGCTATCATTAAAGTTACAAAAAATACATATTGCTATTAAACGTTGTTTGCAGTATGAATGTGTTCCATATGTGCTGAAAAGATATATTTACAATATTTAGAAATTTTATTATATTTCTGAACCGCTCTTTTTGTAAATTAAACAATTTATTACCATAAAAGCCAATTTCTATTTAAATTCTTTCTCTTATGAATTTTACATATTTATTGTTTGTTCTAGGGGCATTACCTAATGATTTATTAAAATATTGTACTGAACCTTGTAAAGCAACTTTGAAATGTCAGCACAAATGCAAGGGCACCTGTGGCTCATGTTTTCAAGGTCGTGTACATGCAAGATGTGGGGAAAAATGCGGTGTTTTCTTGGTGTGTAATCACGAATGCCCAATTCCTTGCAGAGAGGCATGTAAACCTTGCGAGAACAACTGTACATATAGGTGTACGCATAGCGTCTGTAAGAGAAAGTGTGGTGATGTCTGCATCAAATGTGTAGAACGGTGCCCTCGGAATTGTCATCACCAAAAGTGTGTCAACCTGTGTGGTGATATCTGCAGTATAGGCCCCTGCGAAGAGCCCTGTCCAAAGAGATTAAGATGTGGTCATCCTTGCGTTGGATTTTGTAATGACCCCTGCCCTACAATGTGTCGGATTTGTGACAAAGATCAGCTAACCGAAATTTTTTTTGGAACTGAAGAAGAGGAAGATTCTAGATTTGTGCAGCTACAAGACTGTCTGCATGTATTAGAGAGTACAGGAATGAAAAATTGGTTAGGTCAAACTGAAGGTGAAATACAAACCAAAGTATGTCCAAAGTGTAAAACTCCTATAATTAATACACAGCGGTATGGTAATTACGTTAAAAGGGCCATATTAGATATTCACAATATTAAATTGAAATTAATTGGAAGATCTGTAGAAAATAGCGTAAGAAGAAAGGGATTATTGGACAGGATTGTTAAAATTAAAATGAATTCTTCTAGGCTACCAAGTAAGTATGTCCACTAATTCCACAGTTTTCTCCATAGTGTTATTAATTTTTCCACTAATTGTAATAATTTGTCATAAACAATAACTTCATCACATTTTCATTGCTTCACAACTATAGTAAATTGATTGATCAAATCGCAATCAATGCACTATGCTGCCCTGCTAAGCTAAACTGCAGTATCTCCATTTTATTTGAAACGAGAAAAATTGAAAAAAACGTGTCTTTGCTTTTCCCAAGAGGTTAACCTAGACTTGAGAATTTGGTTATAGGTATATAATTATACCCTAAAATCAATAAGATTATTTTCTTTTAAATTTTTTTATCAAAAACAAAAAAAATACACATACTGCCTTTTAGAGTTGAATGAATGAATGAATGAATAGCATTTATTTATCTAAAAAGATAATACATGGCAATAATGAAGTGATAAAGTAAATACAATAGTAGATGCACTTGTATCTGATAGTCTAATTATTCAAAAACACTTAAGTAGTTAGTTGAAAACTTGAATCATCACTGGGTTAATAAATTTAATTAAGAACACTAAATGATTGTTTTAAATTTTATTAAGAAAGGTAACAAAATAATACATTTTAGGTATCTTCTATTTCATTTATCAAGTTAGGCAACGCGTTATTTACAGACAAATTTTGCTAAAAATGCAAGCGTATTTTTGGCATTAGAGAAGCGAGGTGTTTTAAAACGGACTTTTTTCTTTTCTCAGTAACTTCTGTTAGCTGTGAAATATTATTTGGCTTCCTTAACCCATTTTTTTTTTAATTTGGCTTGCAAAAAGTTTAATTCACAAGATTGTGGTAGTAGTAAAACTTTTTCCGTAAGTGATGGTATTTCTTCCTCTTTCCACAATAATTTCAACCATATCTTTAAGGTATGGCCTATATAGGATTTATGTGTTGAATTTTGTACATTGATGTGCTATCTGGCCACAAAAAAAAGTCATTAATATTCAATTCCTTCACTTCCACTTTCCCTGAATTTGCTCGTTGTACACAATTTACAAAATCCCTAAGATCATAGATTTTCTTTCTATGTTTTATTGACAAATAGACCTACCTGGTGGTGAAAACTGTCGGCTGCCATAACTGTATGGCCGACCTCAAAATACCTTAAATAATTTTTTTTGCTGATATTTCTTCGGAATTTATAATATACACAAGGTAGGTATGTTATGAGGCACCAGTTTTTATTTTGACCTGCACATTATCCATCCATATTATGACTTCTTCCTTGTCTCTCACATGGAACAAATAGGCATGGAAAGTACTTCTTCTTTTTTGCGACCAGACATAGCTTAATGTCACAATACTGCAAACGGTTTTAAATTTTGCTTCTTTTATTTTTTTATTAGCTAATAACAGCACGCACTACTGAATGATACACAACAAAACTGCACAGGACTAATAGCAATATCTGCCACAAATGGTTTGACATGTTCGAGTATCGAGTTATTCAAACAACACTAGACTGCAGCAACTCCACTGCTGGTGGCGCTTACTGCGGTAAAGTCTTGTAGTTGGTACATACTGCAGTTTAGCCTTCATAAATGATGACACAGTGGATATAACTACATTTTTAAAGCAGGAATTGCTCTAAAACTACTACAGATACTGCTTTCTGGACTTGTAGGTTGATGGAATATCCTTCATAGGATGCAATGACGAGTTAAACTTAAAATGGCCAAACTTGGAGATACTGCACTTTAGCCAGGGCACTATGGGTCCAATTCAACCATCTACAGATGGCCAAAAAACTTAATTTTCCTTAGTAGTTCTAAAATATTCATGTCAACATGAGAAAAATGGTTGAAAAATTCTTGGGTGCACAGGGGTAGTTACTTTTATAAGAGTAATAGAGGCCATTATTTTGCAAAATACGCCCTTTTTTGTTACTCCCTGTTTACACATGACCTTTAACAAACAAGCTCTACTCTTAACTAAACAACAACTAAATATATTGAAACATTCTTTATAGGATTTTGCAAACAGCAGAAAAGATAACTATCTATAAAAGAAAAACTTTGTGTAGAAATATTAATGAAATCTTTGCATTCTTTCGATAACCTGAATTCTGGTTATGCTAGCAAATTAAAATCCTAAAATGAATTTGTCTAATTTCTTATTTGACAATTCTCATTCTAACACTAGCATCCACACAGTCCCCTACGGCCATGCAGATTAAACTAGTATCCACATAACCCCCTACGATTATGAAGATTCAGTTAAAAATGAGAACAAAGACCTAAAATGAATTTATTTATCTACTTTGTCTTAAAAAAAATTTTTCATTCCAATGGATTACATTTTCATGAAATCTATCATTCTGTTTCCTGGAAATGCTTAGCCTTTGAAACGTTTTTCGCCCTTATTCTGGAGCTCATCAGAAAGACATAAAGCCATTCATAAAGATGTTTCATGCAAAACCAAGACAATTTCTATGAATAAGTGTGAAATGATTATATTTGACATTGACTGATAAAAACAACCTCACCTATCTATATTAGCTAACTAGTATTGGAGCCTATATACTCTATGCATGTTTAAAAATGAATTATTATTTGTTTGCTTATAATTGTATTGAAACATTCTTTATAGGATTTTGCAAACAGCAGAAAAGATAACTATCTATAAAAGAAAAACTTTGTGTAGAAATATTAATGAAATCTTTGCATTCTTTCGATAACCTGAATTCTGGTTATGCTAGCAAATTAAAATCCTAAAATGAATTTGTCTAATTTCTTATTTGACAATTCTCATTCTAACACTAGCATCCACACAGTCCCCTACGGCCATGCAGATTAAACTAGTATCCACATAACCCCCTACGATTATGAAGATTCAGTTAAAAATGAGAACAAAGACCTAAAATGAATTTATTTATCTACTTTGTCTTAAAAAAAATTTTTCATTCCGATGGATTACATTTTCATGAAATCTATCATTCTGTTTCCTGGAAATGCTTAGCCTTTGAAACGTTTTTCGCCCTTATTCTGGAGCTCATCAGAAAGACATAAAGCCATTCATAAAGATGTTTCATGCAAAACCAAGACAATTTCTATGAATAAGTGTGAAACATCTTTATGAATGGCTTTATGTCTTTCTGATGAGCTCCAGAATAAGGGCGAAAAACGTTTCAAAGGCTAAGCATTTCCAGGAAACAGAATGATAGATTTCATGAAAATGTAATCCATTGGAATGAAAATTTTTTTTTAAGACAAAGTAGATAAATAAATTCATTTTAGGTCTTTGTTCTCATTTTTAACTGAATCTTCATAATCGTAGGGGGTTATGTTGATACTAGTTTAATCTGCATGGCCGTAGGGGACTGTGTGGATGCTAGTGTTAGAATGAGAATTGTCAAATAAGAAATTAGACAAATTCATTTTAGGATTTTAATTTGCTAGCATAACCAGAATTCAGGTTATCGAAAGAATGCAAAGATTTCATTAATATTTCTACACAAAGTTTTTCTTTTATAGATAGTTATCTTTTCTGCTGTTTGCAAAATCCTATAAAGAATGTTTCAATACAATTATAAGCAAACAAATAATAATTCATTTTTAAACAACTAAATATGTCTTTTTCTGTCTGTCTTTTTCCCCATCTCCTGCTTGGGGTCGCGTTAAATGGTGACGTTTCTGTTAAAACCAGTGCATACAGGAAAAACAGTTTAAAAATTTCAGTGGGCACAGTTGTAGTTTTTATAGGGCGAAACTTCGTGAGTCATTCCAAAATATACCAGCATCAGTTGCAAATGGTAGCAGCTGAAATGTATTGGAAAATCATATCTAATATAGACTGAATATATTCATGCAAAAATTCTTAAATTCACTTTTTATAAGTCAATTGAAATTGTCTGATTAATACTTGACAAAACGGATTAAACATACATTTCATTACAAAATTTTTTTACACATTGTGTGCAGTCTTATAGGTTTTAAGTTAAATATATTAAATTTACATACCTAATATAACACTTTACTGCTCATAAAAACTGAGTGCAACTGAGGGAATTCTGATATGTGCCAATTAACGCCATCTATATCTGGTAGAGAGGGCGGCGATGAATGAAAGAAACTTGTTTTATTCCTTGTAAATTGGAGTTTTTTTTTTCAACAGTAGAGCCTAGATACGTCATTTTCGAAGAACTGAAAAATTGCATCATGGCCAATAAATTGCTACCTAGAACCCATAGTGCAATGGTTTCTACCATTACACTTTTGGTTCTCAGCATGCATGAGTTTTCTCTAGGGCTTAAAGACAAAACTATAATTGGTTGACATAAATCATTTTTTAATTTGCTATTTGCTTAATCAGCCATTTGCTTTGAGAGCGCCACCAATTTTGTTTATTTTGTTTTCGCCTTTATCCCAAGAAAGAAATAGAAAACATGATTTAAGGTTTAATCTAAACAAGCTAACCATTATACTCTTCACGATTTACTGCACTGTTTATATAATTGTTGCACATTCTATAGGATACTCTTCGCAACTTTTTTTGTAATAATATTAGTTTTAGGCATTTTTTATTTAATTACAAAATGTACAATAGAAATTTTTTTTATTCAAATAATTAATAACTTTTTTATTTATTGATCAATGTTGGTTAAAAACAATAGAGTTCTTCCTCTAGCTAACACTAACTTACTGCCCAAATTTCAATACAATTGGACCTTTCGTTCTTAAGTTATCGTGCTTACAAGAAACGTGACGGACGGACAGATGGACAGACAGGCGGACAGACGGACGAACATTTTGAAAGTTGTTCAGAATTCGATCACCAACACAGTGATATGAAAATGTTTTCTCTACGAGCAATATTACCAGTTTTAGAAATGTGCCGATCGAATGCAATATACTCTTCGTTTTGTATTTGCGAAGAGTATATTAATCAGGCAAATTCTCTTGTTTTTAGTTGTATATTTTGCCACTTCAATACTTCTGTCATAAAAACCCTCACACCTAAAAATATATAAAGTAAGGTTATAAAATGAAAATTGAAAATAAAAATGAAATACTATTAACGTTTGTGTAAAATTATCTATCTCCGTTGTATTAAGCTATCGTACATGACAATTTGGTGTTTCCATAGCCACGTGACACATTAAATTATATTTATTTTATTTTTACTTACTTCATCTTTGAGGATAAGCAACCATTTCCTACAAAAATCTATAGAATGATTTGAGAAGCATTTTTTCTCGTTCAACAAAAATTATTTTGTTAAACTAGGAAAACAACTATTAACTGGGTTCTTTAAGTTTTATTTTAGTTCTGTTGCTTTCTTTTCCAAAATCTTCATGGAGTTCCATATGATTCTACACTGCCATCCCACATGTGTTTACATATTTTAAAATTTTCGAATTCTCCCCTTCTAGTGTAATTTCTATGCTCATTAAGTCTCACGTTAAAAGGTTCTGATTACTCACACACATAATGTTTTCCGAATTCACAATCAATACAATTTTTGAAATTTTGAATAATATTTAGCCGTGTGATTTTTGAAAAAAATAATCTTAGTGTGGTACCTATTTGAAAATCTGTTGGTACAGAAAGCCTGTTCCGATTCTAAGTGTAATTGATCCGATAAACCGTGTATATATGGAATTACTGCTAAAGACCTAAATTAATGTTGTTATTGTACATTTTCTCTACTTTCATATCATCAAGTTAATAGGACAGTTTTTTCTATCATTTTCTTTCGAGAGTTAAAATTATGTCATTTGAAAACATTGTTTGAGCTCATCCGTCATACTTATAAACATTTAACACCTTTCTTAACTCTAATATGTTGATTTGAATTGAAATTTAAGGATCTAATTTGTATCTTTTTCCACAGCAACAATTTACTATGTTGGTTATGTCCTCATATTTTAGTCCAAGAAATGTACCCTTATCTTACCTATAGTCTATTATTAATAATGGCTCATCCTGTATAGTATATGGATATAAATGAACACAGATCGAAGTTAAAAGTTGTCTTTATATATAATTAAAGTAATTTTTATATTGTGTTTTCTTTTCAGCAGGTATGACTACTCTTCTGGTTGTTGTAAGGAAACTAGAAGAACGACTCCAAGATTCAAAACAGGAAAATTTTAGAGTTGTGAGACAACACATAAATGGTTTAGTCTTGGATTCGGTAACATCAAAACTACAGATACTAGAATACATGTTGAATATGTGCTTTACAGATACAGAAACCTTTATGTCGTCAGACATAGAGGCTCAAATTAATTTTATTTTAAATTGTCTGATAAGAGACGAAGATCAGATCACAGTTCAGGAAGTGGAAGACATAGAATGTGAGCTAGATCGATTGAAACGTATTATAGAAATATTCCAAATCAAAAGGCACTACCAACCGACAAAGACACTGAATAAAACGTTTTTTGGTATATTGCGTTCGAATTCTAATCAAACAAATCACGATGACCTTCAGATAATTGAACAACAAGTTATTAATTTAAAAAAATACACAAAGGTTATTGATACCTATGTGCAAAATAAATTGAAGAGACTTAACACCAGAGTTCCAATAAGTGAAGCAGAGAGAGTAGAAATTATAAAAGCGTTAGGTCTACGAAAGGGACGTTGGTATAAATGTCCTAACGGTCATCCCTATATTATAACTGAATGTGGAGGTGCTATGCAACAATCCAATTGTCCAGAATGCGGGGAAAGAATTGGTGGATCTAGTCACAGAGTTTTGTCGACGAATCAGTTTGCTCCTGAAATGGATGGTGCCAGTGCTCCATTATGGCCATAGGGCCAGTAATGTTATGAATAATTATATTTAAAATACTTTTTTTGTACCCAAAATGTTCATTTTAAATATATTAATTAATTTGGCTTCAAATCTTTTATTGAGGTAGCCGATCACAACAATTGAAAGGTAATCATGCATTGTTACATTATGGATTAGGTAATGAAGGCAACTAATTGTATACTTGTGGCAAGTAATAAAAAGCAACAATAGAAATCTATCATCATCAACTCCAGATACGATTAATGCAACTACATTTAATTCATTTTTTATAAACATTGCTGAAAATATCGTAAAAAACTTACCCAGATCTGATATCAAACCTGAACAATACCTCAGAAATATTAATATACAAAAGGTTTTCAAATTTAGAGAAGTATCGTATAATGAAGTGAGAACAGCAATTACAAACCTAAAAAATAGTAAAAGTAAAGATGCATATGAAATCAATGTGAAACTAATAAAATCAGTGGTAAATCAAATAGTCTACCCCCTTACAAAATTAATAAACCATTGCATAAACACTAATACTTTTCCCGATCTGCTGAAACTATCAAAAGTTATTCCAATTTACAAAAAAGGTTTAAATTATGGTCCAACCAATTACCGCCCAATATCACTGGTGCCTATTTTCACGAAAATTTTTGAAGTCCTTCTAAAAAATCAGATAACTGAATATTTCGAGGCAAATAACTTGTTTCACCATGGCCAATATGGATTCAGGAACAAGCGCTCAACTACACTTGCCATAAACAATTTCACTGAAATTGTTCTGAATCATTTTGAAAATAAAAACTACACTAAAGCCACATTTTATGACTTAACAAAGGCATTTGATTGTGTGGCACATGATATCCTCCTTCTTAAACTTAAACATTACAAATTTGACAAGAACAGTTGAGAGCTCTTACAATCATCTTTCAAACAGATATCAGTATGTATACTATAACCTGGAAAGGTCACAAAAAGAAAAAATTAATCATGGTGTCGTCTCCGAAGGATCGGTCCTAGGACCGATCCTTTTTCTT
This sequence comes from Stenurella melanura, assembly GCA_963583905.1. Taxonomy (NCBI): domain Eukaryota; kingdom Metazoa; phylum Arthropoda; class Insecta; order Coleoptera; family Cerambycidae; genus Stenurella; species Stenurella melanura. The sequence continues at coordinate 206,690,663 of OY757309.1, forward strand.
ATTTATATAAACGATTTATCTTACAGTGATTTAGGTGCGAACTTTATACTTTTTGCTGATGATGCGACAATCCTTGAACACCACCATTCACTAGACACGCTAAATCAAAATTATCCTAACACACAATCAAACATCAAAACGTGGTTTTTAACTAATTCCCTGAATCTGAATGAAACTAAAACTCAATCGTTGACTCTCGCTTTAAGAAATCTTGTAAACATTAATAATAATAATAATAATTTATTAGTCCATTCGATCATAAAGTATGATATAGGATAAGTCAATAAGGAAAATTAATAAATAGGTATATAAACATAATAACAAAGAGAATAAAAAAAAAGAAAATATGTAAGTAAGCATACAAGGTTTTGAAAACACAAAGACAACAATAAATAAATAATAGCATATAAACACAAAATATATAGGCAGCCTCACAATATTAAATATAACATTAAATGACATTCAGCCAATTTAAAAATAAGAACAATCCTATTATACTTGGGATTAAAATAGGATCACAGTCAAGATTTCCTTAAAAAGTACAACACATAGAATCAAAAAAATATTACTACACACGGAATAATAAAGAACATTCATACAATACATAATGTACATATATCACAGAGCATCATTTAAATATTCATTTAATGCAACATATTTTTAACGTGTGTTTTGTATTTTATCAAATCGAGTTCTTTGAATGAATTTGGTAATTTATTGTACACCTTTATTGCCAAATAGTGCGGACCTTTTTCAAACAGATAATCTATGATTTGGAACCTCCAGTATTAATTCATTCCTAGTATTATATGAATGGTTATTCTTTAGAGTAGGTATATTCTGTAATTGATTTTTAGCATAAATGAGCAACTGTAAAATAAATATACACAGCAGAGTTAATATATGTAATTCTTTAAAAATATCTCTACAGCTTGTTCTTCTGTTTGCACCTACTATAAAACGTACTGCTCTTTTTTGTAACTTGAAAACTCTGACAGTTTCTGGGGATGCACCCCAAGTCAATAAACCGTAAGAAATCACAGAGTGAAACTGCGCGTAGTAGTAAGTCAATAACACTGATCTACTTACTATCTCTCTCAGTTGATTAATACAATAACATATTGGGGCAATCTTTTTACTAACGGTATCAATATGAAAGGTCCATGAACAATTTTCTGATAAGTGCAAGCCGAGAAATTTTACATGTTTGTCTTGTTTAATAGTGCCATCCTTTGTTTTAATTAAGTACCTATGATTAAAATTAGTGTTAGCAGGATTAAATCTTATAAAAGAGGATTTTTTATTATTCAAAATAAGCATGTTGTCGTTATACCACTCATGTACCCTTTGTAACATAAAATTCGCTTTCTGAACTGCATTGTCAGTTTTGATATCAGAAATAAGTATAGATGTGTCGTCTGCGAATATTATGGACTGTGCAAAATGAAAATCATTTACATACATAATGTATAATAAGGGCCCTAAAACTGATCCTTGAGGAACACCATGCGAACTGTCTAGAAGATTAGATGAGCAATTGTTTATTTCAACATAGTGTTTTCTACCTTGTAGATAGGATCTGAACCAATCTAACGGTTTACCTCTAATTCCATACAGTTCAAGCTTATTTAATTAATACTTGTGAATCAGTAAAGTTCCTGGGAATCCGCTTGGATCCACTGTTGAATTGGGAAGAACATGTTACTTCCCTCTCCATAAATCTTTCAAAAAAATTTATCTTATCAGAAATCTAGCTAACTCACTATCCCAAAGAGTATTACTAACAGCCTACCACAGTTTTTTCCATTCGACTATGACTTATGCCATTCTTAACTGGGGACATTCCCCTCATGCCTCAAAAATCTTTAGCCTACAACGAAAGTGTTTGAGAATAGTCACAGGATTAAAATACCAAGATGACTGTCGTGAACAGTTTAAAAAAACACATTCTCACTGAACCATGTGTCTACATTCTTGAATGTCTTCTGTATATAAAAAAAAATCAAGACAGGTATAGGATGCGAAGCGATACACATAATTACTCTACAAGAAATAACAATCTAATTGCGCCAAACTTCCTACGTCTCGCAAGGAGCAGAAATGGCACGGGATATTACTGCATAAAATTCTTTAACTGTTTCCCTAATACCATTAAAGATCTAAACATAACACGCTTTAAATCCAAAATTAAGACATATTTGCAGACAAAATCCTTTTACACTATACAGGAATATCTTGCCAATGATTTTTCAGACAAGAAATAAGCATAAGGTGAAGAAAAGTGATAGGTGCCATCCAATCAGCGATATATATCTTAAATTGTTAAATTGTCATATAAACTATTCTTATCGTAATGAACTCTCTCTGCTCTGTTTGACTTGTATAAATACTCTGTATAATTAATACTAATAAAATTTGTATTGTATTGTATGGTATTGTACTTATAGGCATCGGACTTTGCGTCAAACTGGAATGCTCCAGTGGCGGCCTGTGGCTTTTAGCTGTGGGTGGGCACTTGCACAAACAAATAACAAATCATTACATACTTCCGAAAATGAAATGATGTTTGGCGAGAAATTACAATTGTAAAAGAAAGGGAAGGGATGAGGCAGGCAGTATCCACATTCTACCCACAAACTGCAAAACCTGTATCTATTTGAATTTGCTTTTCATCATTTACAAATATTATTTTCATAATAATAATAATAATCATAATTAATGTCACACTAACCTTTTTTTTTCTATTATTTATCGAATGTCAAATTAGAAATTAGGTACACAATTAATATTCTATTTGATATTCGTCATGGGGTTGTTTTTTGATCTATCACGAGCATTGGACTCTTTCAATCTGTCGTTTATGAAAGAGAAATTATTTAAGCTAGGCATTCGAGGAGTTTTTTTTACAGTGGATCATGTCATATTTAACGGACATATCTCTTTAGGTAAAAATCAACCAAATAATTTCAAAGGAACATGACGTTAGTCTTGGAGTACCACAGGGCTCTGTGCTGGGCCCTATGATTTCTTTGATTTTTGTAAACGACTCACCATCATTCATATCAAAAGGAAACATCACCATGTTTGCTGATGATAACTCCTTTGGCATATCTGCACCAAGCCTCACGGAGCTCCTCGATGATAGTATAGCTGTTACGACAGAACTTTGATGACTATTGCTGCAGAAATAATCTCATATTAAACCTTGAGAAAACTGTGTGCATGTATTTCTCACAAAGAAAATCTTTACCTTCCAACACTCAGTTAAATTTTAACATGACCCTGCCATTTAGCCCGGATACAAGATTTTTAAGTATTTCAATAGATACAAAACTAAGCTGGGGATATTCAAATCGATGAAGTATGCAAAAAACAAACAAATCATATTACTGTATATGTAAGCTCAAGAACTCCCTAGATACTACAATATTATAATGTGGGGATGTGCAAAGAATTTGCAGCTAGTTTTTGTCTGCCAAAAGCACATAATTAGATTGATTTTTAATTTTGATTTTACCATATCATGTAAAAACCATTTTAAAAGTCACAGAATATTAACGGTACCATCCATATATCTTTTTTCTTTGTTAAAGTACATTAAAAGTAACATTGATCAATTCAAAACTGTTGCAAGTTACCATAATTATAATACTAGTCAAGATGACTTATTAGCTCTTCATCATAATACCTCTCATTTTGAAAAATCACCTCATTTCTCTGGTATCAGTTCTTACAAGTTGCCTAGTGTGATTAACACGTTGACGGACATTGACGTCATATCACGTCATTGTCCTTTGCTCTAGCAGGGCAATTAAAAATATTGAGATGTGCTAAAATTGATACGATGATTAAAATCATTAGTATACATAAGAAAATGCAACGTATAGTTTTAAAATCCCAATTTTCTGAAGAATTAGATATATTGGAAAGAAAGTCTGCGTCATATGACATCATGTCCCAAAAGAGACAAAGCTTAGTTACAGTAGGACACTGACGTTATGTGCCAAAGTATAAAAACTTTTAATAAATGAAATTACAACTACTTAATCATCATCACTACAATACATAAATGTGTATTCTGAATCCCCTATGGAATCATCTGTACTATGCGTATCGTGCACTTTTATCCGGGGGAATCTTCATCCTCACTTTCAAACTCTTCATACCAACGAAGTAGTTGCTTTTCTTCCATTTCACACATGAATAAATTATAAAATATGCACAGGAATCAGACAGAAACGCGCCAAACATAGTCCCTAGATCGCCTGATCAAATTCTTTCATCACCAACAAATTAGGAATTTTGTCATTATTGTTTTACCCTAGGTGCCTAGTGGGACACTTCATAGTAAGTAAGTTTTATTCCGTTTCATTGGACAGATGTATAAAACAGGTCAGTTAAACAAACTTAGCTCAAAACACAAAATTTCGGACAAGCAGAGAAACACATAAATAAGTATATAAAAAAATACACAACCTATAAGTAAAGAACAGTACATTACAATTTAAAATTAAAAAATTCTTGAATGGAGTAAGGCTCAATATCACATATATACTTGAAAGCTTGCTTCTTGAAACTGTTGAGATGAAAATTATCCATACCCTATTACATGCAAAATTTATGTGATATGCCGACGAGCATATCTAGAGCGCACTAGGCTTTTGCGGCATATAACGTCAGTGTCCCTAGGGGCACTGTGCGGCTTATGCCGGCAGTGTCATGTTAGGCTTATATCAATAAAAACGAGTGTCCGCGAATGTGTTAAGGAGGTCAACAATTTTAACAAATTCAAGTCTAGTCTCAAACAACTTTTACTTGAGAAATGTTTATACTCGTAAAATGAGTTTTAATTTGTATTTGTGTCATATTTGTTGTTTATTGTGTTTTATATTTACTACGTATTGTCCCACCTTGTATACTGAATTATATATTTTTTTTCTTTTTATTGACGTTCACATCTGTATTGTAACAGCCTAAGTGATTATATATAAATAAATAAATATTCTCAGAAGATTAAGAAATTAATTAATCATTTAATCAATTTTAACACGTTTATTAATCAGTCATTTTTCATTTTCCAGTTTGATTTTCATATAATAATAATAATAATAATTTAATGCTTACACACGTCAAAATATTGGACAATATAGTAGATGTAAAACATATTAAAAATGGATAAGTCACAAAATTACATAAGACACACAAGAGTGACACACAAGATTAAAAGTCGTATAAAATTATATAAACCAATTAAGTAAGGGTAAGGGTAATTGTCAAATGTAAACATATTCTATTCAATAATTCAAAATTCAGTATTCATTATTCATATGTTTATTAAGTTTTCTTTAGGCGTGACATGCCTTCCTTATATATATCGCCTAAAGACGCAAGACATTTGATACGTATTGCAGGCATAAGATCGAAGAGAATGGCCAATATATGCATAGATGTAGTATAATACAATTTCAGTGTCCGGTGCCCGTCCTGGTTACTAGTGACTAGAGTTTAGGCTCATGCGCATAAAATATTAGCGACAAGCGACCCGGTATTAAGATTAAGCGGATTCGTATGTGAACTTGGCGAAGGTGGATTAATATGTAGTAAAATATTAACTATATTATCATAAACAAAAATAACTTTTGTATTGCATTATAACTTTTTGCCCACCCAACTGAAAAAAATTACATCTATAAATATTCTTATGAGTTTTTACCCTTTTAGGAAACACCCTGTATGAATCCGTGGGTTCTAAATAATTTTAACAAGGGGTAAACCACTAACACTATTAAATAATTTACTGACTACACAATATTTCTTAATTAACTAAAATCATCTTTACACTTTGTTTACTTGATATTTAACCTCACTTGTCGCTACCAACTTCACTTTTGTAAGACTTCTCATTCTCCCAGTGTTGCCGATGATATTAGCTGTGATTATCCGCCGACTGACATGAAAATATCCGAAAATGTCCAAGAATATCCGATTCGGTGATGCCGCAGCCTTTTCGGCTAAGATATTAAGGTAGGTAGATTTCGTTGAAGATTGCAAATTTTGAAGAGCGGAGGGGAGATTTCTCTGGTGCACATTTTTTCCCCCTTCGGAATTTTGGAGAGCGGCGGGGGGGGGGGGGGGGGATTTCTCTACAATTTTTTTTTAAGAGCAAGGGAGACTTTCCGGCGATTATTCACACGAAACAAATCTTCATTTCCACATTTAATATTAAAATCGAAAAAGTCCGCCAATCGGCAACACTGTATCATATTCAATAAATAGCTGGATAGAAATTATCCGATTTTTAACAGGGTGAGAAAATTATCCTCTACCTTCCTAAATTATCCGCAAATCGGATAATTATCCACCAATCGGCAACACTGCATTCTCCGCCGTCGATTTCGCCTTATATATCCCGAAATTGCCTCTAGATCCATCTAGAGATTTCTAATTCCAGAATAATATAGAACTCTAGAGCCTCTACAAGCTTCCAGAAGAGATGATGGCATGTATTCTTGGTTGCCTAACCATTGGTACTTAATTAATTTCAGCTTTTACTATCATGGGCGTATCAGTCTCCAATTTCGAGGGGGTGTAGTTCATAAAAATATTTTCAAAAATACGGTAAAAAATCTCCAGAACCTTACACCCTAGAGAAAGTGAATGAAACAACATTTACGTAAAAAACAAAGAATGCATTATTTTTACTAAGTTAAACTATTATCATTATTATTAGAATTCTTGGAAATTTTTGGACATGTAAACCAACCTACTTATTTCTCTAGTAAGATTTTATTGGTTGTAGGAAATGTTGCCTGCCTGTATACTCTGTCTTAAAAATATCCGCTTTGTAACCACTACCGCATCCCCTACCCTAGGCGCTCGCCTGTCTGGGGAAGGTAGGATACTTTTTAACTTCTAAATAATCGTGAATGCGACTTAACATTAATTTGTTTAGATTATGAAATACGTTTTAATACTAGAAATATAAATAATTTTTAATTTTTCAAATGAAGGAAGGGGAATACATTTTTCATTGGTAAAACAATTTTAATTTAACCTTATAGAAACATTTCTTTTTTTAAATAATGATAACCAAGAACCAACATGCATCAGCAACGCAATCAGTACGCACAGTTGTGTCATCACCATCAGTTTAGTTTTGTCAATTGAAGGGTGTTTAAGATTTTGTAATAGTCTTACATATTTCAGATTTTTTAGAATTATGTACATATTAATTCTGACGAGAAATAAAACTTTATTTAAATAAATTAACCTAAATAAATTCTAAATAATAAAAAATACATTTATTTTAGCAGTAATCCAAAATATGCCCCCCCTAGTGAATGATTTAGAATAGAGACATAATGAACACATAACCTATCGTAACATTCAGTTCTTATATGTATGGTTGTACTTCGAGGGAAATATTTTGTAGGACTTCCACAATTTTGACCTGTAAATTATTTAAATGCATGACCCTTTTGATGTGTGTCCACGAAAGGTATTTTTTACATGCCATTGCAGGAAAAAGTCATTGGACACCACATTGGGGTTTCTGGGTGACTATTTAATTGTACACCATATGTTAATATAAGCCTCTGAGGAAAAGTGGTTTCCGAGAAAATTATCGCTCATAGTGAATTGTGAACCAAACTACCAAAATAATGTGATTTTCGAGTATAGTAAAATATCTATTGAAATTTAGAGATCTGTTTATTAGAAATGGCACAATGATGAAATCTAATATGCTAAAAATCGATTGTGGAAGCCGTTACTTTGTGATAGTTAATCATGACGATATGAGAAGGAAAACTACTTTGTTTTCTACCACTAAACTTTATTGTAACATACACGTTACTGCAGTTTCGGTACTTAACGTACCATTTTCAAACGTTGATTCAAATGAATCAACGTGCCATTTTCAAACGTTGATTCAAATGAATCAACGTTTGAAAATGGTACGTTAAGTACCGAAACTGCAGTAACGTGTATGTTACAATAAAGTTTAGTGGTAGAAAACAAAGTAGTTTTCCTTCTCATATCGTCTAATATGCCAACTGAAACATTTAATTTCTCCGCATATATTGTGTACAAATAGGCACAATTTGTATTTGTTTTCCTATACTAGAAATAAGTAAATGCATTTCGAATTTAGGTGCTGCAATGATTGTTTGTGATACTATAGATTTATTATATTTAAATAAAAACTTGCCAATATAAAATTGTGTATTGAACTAAAGAATGTAACAAAAATTAATAACTTAAACAACATGAGTTTTACATACATTTTTATTAAAGCTTATTCTGGGAGAATATCAAATTCATCTGAATTGAGAAATTCAGCATCTTCATCAGATGAACCTGTAATTACTACAAATTTCAATTCCATCTGTTCCACTATGTTATCCAATTTGTACATACTTTTTCCTTTATTACGTGTTCCACGCATTTTGATCAATTTTTGTATTAAATTTTGTTTGATTTTTTATAAATATTCTAAAAGATATAACTTCTTTATTACGTAAATAACGCATTTCCCAGACCTATATAGCTGATAAGAAATCTGTTCTCAATTTATATTAATTTTCGTTGCGTATAATGAATTCTACATCTCTTTAAAATATTATACAAGTTCACATCTTAAGAAAATGTAAAGCTCTTTACTTTATTCGCTCCTCCACCTTGCGGCTTTGAGCAAAACTTCCTCTCTTTGTAGCAAGAAACGACCTTAACTAATTTCATGTTGTCAAATAAAATGTGTGTATATACACTTATAATATCTATAATACCAGGAAGGCAACTTCGACACATGCAATCTTCAGTTATCGTCACCCTCTTTGCCTGCTCGTTCCATTTCTTTACTTGTGTTCCTCTTGTACTATCTTATTTTTCCTCATTCGTACTTCCAGGTGACCCCATTTATTTCTCACAAATCTTTCTTCCCCTATCAATTCTCTCATACAAATCTCGCATATTCACTATTTTTCTCACCTCTTCCACATTCGCACTCGCCATCCACATTCCTCAGACGAAACCTCTTAAGATACCCCAGAAATTTACCGTGTCTTGTCGTCATCTGCACTCCTTTAAAAGATAATTCCAGGACAGTGTAACCCACTTCGGGCATACCCCGAAGGGGGTTCTTCCAGTTTGTCCCATCTTTTTACCATTTTTTACTCTCTCTTCTCGTTCTTACCTTTCCCCCTCTTTTATCAATCCAAATATCTTCACCTTCTATTTCTTCTCTCATCCTTACCCTTTATGTCCTTGTCATTCATTCTTCTCGTAATCATCTGGATGGTTTTTCATTTTTCCCATGGCAAATATAGAGCTGTAAGTATTTTTATATTTTCATAGTCTTCATTACTGCAGCACATATTTTTTGCTTTCTGTATCGTTGATTGTATATATTTCGGCGCTATTAACTAGTTTTGACACTAAATAAATTATTATACCCTTCGAGCATATATGCTTGAAGATTCTACCGATACACCATATCGTCGCTCCGGAAGAAAAGTGACACAACTCAAAATTTGTATGTTTTGGCTTTCTTGCACAAAAAGTTCACAAATACGATAGAGATGTCCCTAAGAAAAAATCATAAGCAAAATGTCTCAGTTTCGCTACTTACGCGCGTCGTTCTCCCATCACAATTATAGTGTCAATCTTGAACAAGCTACCCATTATACTCTTCGCCGATTTGTTGCACGTTCTATAGAATATACTCTTCGCAGTTTTTTTTGTACATGATATTGGGCTTTAGACATCGTGTTATTGTGGGGTATTTCCCCAGGTGTACCATAGGTGCACTCCCGGTAAAGTCCGTACCGCAGGTTCAGCCAAGGCATCTGCAGATCCTAAATACGGCCGTGGATTAGTATTTCCATTATTAATTTGGAAATTCAGCCTAAAGCGTTGCTACCGGGATAAGTTATTACAAAAGTATATTTGTGATAGAATAACATCCGAGACCGCATACTTGAATATTGCAAACGATATCCGTATGCGAATATAGTTCACCAGATATGTTATGCGCTTACCTCAAATGAAAGTAGTCGAATGTTTACCTGGCTCACCATAACAAACCCGCTGCCTGATTTGGTTTATTCACATAATTGCCGGTAGCAGAGCCATATGTTAAATTATATTTATTTACTTTTATTGAATCATTTATGAAGTTGTTGGTTAAACTAACATTACTTATTATAAATAAATAATTTACACCATCCCCAGCAATTAATATAAAGTAGTAAAACAATATTTACAGTAATTATTATGAAGTATTCCTTTTAATGTTTTGTTTTCTTAAATGTTTTCTTAACCGCTTCTCAAGTCATCGAGGTAACTCCTTGAAAATCCAGAATGATTTTGTGTTAGGTAAAGAGAAATGAAGCTCTACAGTTTATAGTGGAGTCCGAACCACATCATGGGGATCATTTTATAATTAAAATTATTTCGCGGTGAGCAGGGATTGAACCTGCTTCGCTAGGTATGCCAGTATGCAAGCTAGATGCGCTAAACCACTGAGCTGCAGTTCCCTTTGTCGGTCTAGTTTTATGACATTCAAACTAACTGTGGATAACCTATATATTAATGGTGGGTGTTTGTTTGTTTTGATACCTTGGTCTGTTTTTTAAACTTTGTTATTTTAATATGGCGAAACCAAGAGAAAAAAATTACTTTGATAACTTTGGGTAAGTTATGTTAATTTTACGTAAAGGATCTGCTGTTGCCTTGTGTACCATTACTTAGGGGACGCCCTGTATATAAATAATTTTCTTGTAGAAATGATCGACTATAGGTATATCATATGAAAATCAAATCTATATATCGATTCATTCTTTGCATAGGCAGGAGGTAAGAAATATGATGAAATAAAAAATACGAGTGTTGTTTTTATAAGAAATTTCATAATTGAAAATAAAAAAATATGCGGGATTACCCCCATTCTCCTGTACTATAAATAGGCAGTTGAAAATATATTTAAATATTAAATCACAGTTAGATATATAGGCAGATATGTAGGTATAGTATACAGTAATAAGATAGTAGGTATACAGTGGGGCAATAGTGCGTCGGACCTCGATATCTCGAATTCTACGATAGCTAGAAATTAAGGGAAAAAAAAATCAAGTAAACTAGATAAAAAAGTCTATAACTGGAAATTATTTTCGAGCATACAGGGTGAGCCAAGACGAAATTACAGGACCAAGTGCATTTTTTTTAAATGGAATGCTATGTATATCAGTATACTTTTTGAATCCTCTTTTTAGGCTCTATTCATTCCTATAATAGCATAGAATATCTCCCAACCACTGTAATGATTTTTTGTGTTGAAATAATGCAGATGGATATTAAAAAAATCACCACAGTCACAATTATGGGTTTTAAGAAAAACTTGTGTTCCTAAAATTGTACAGGGTGGCCAAAAATTATTTTTCAATTAAGAACTTTTTAAACAGAATTTTCTCAATTTTTCAACAATGTAGAAATGAAAAACGAATATTTTTTGTAAGTATTTCCCTATGGCTAATTGCAACCATTTTCGTTTTATAAATAAATAAGTGTCAAATTTAAGAATAAACTTAAAAAGAGGTTCCCTCAAATTAATTCATTAGAAAAATTTATATTAGGTGTTCGACATGTTGCCCATTTTGGTTGACACATGTCTTTATGTGCTTTTGAAATGAGACCATTTAGAGGGACCATTTCTTCCAATCCATTGAAATGAGTAAATATATAGTATTTAACAGGTTCTTTACTCTAATGTATTTTTGTACATTTTTTTGCCGTTTTCGTTATTCGACAAGCAATAAAACCTCAGTTTGGTATAAATTGTCATGTACAACGGAGCATTTATCACACTTATCGGTCGTTAGTTACAATTTGTATTGAATTTAAAATATTTGGTATTGTACAATATGAATTTTAATAAAGCGGAACTTGTAGACATGACTTTTGTTTTGGGCGAGTCAGACAGAAATTGTTTACTTGCCAATAGAACTTATCACCAACTTTATCCTGATGTTAGCAGCTTCCAAAAAATTCTCGATAGATTTCTGGAAACTGGAAATTTCGAATATAAAAAAAGTGAAAGCATAAAACGTGTTGTGAACGAAGAAAATGAGTTTTCTGTGGAGCTGGCAACGGTTGAGAATCCCCATGTTAGTCAAAGAGAAGTGAGTTCATTAGTAGGAATAAGTAGACGGTCTGTGGGTCAAATCTTAAAAACGAATAAGTTGCATGCATATAATATTCAAATGCACCAGGAATATTATCTGATGACGACTTTCAAAAGCGTCTACAATTTTGTAATTTTGTAATTGAGCCAGAGGTAATATTATGTCAACTTCTTCAACAATGTTTTATTCACTGATGAGGCAACTTTTTATAAAAATAGATTTGTTAATAGGCACAATTTACATTATGCCTCGGAAAATTCTCACTTTTTTATGCAAGTTGATAACCAAGACAGATGGTCTATAAACGTTTGGGGAGGAATTATTGGAGAACATGTAATAGGGCCACATTTCTTTGATGGTACATTGACTGGAGCTATTTATCTTCATTTTTTGGAAAACTGTCTGCCACAATTATTGCCCTGAAAGGATTCGAAATAAGATGTGGTTTCAGCAAGATGGTGCTCCACCACATTATTTAAATGCAGTTAGAGATCACTTAAATAATACCTACCCTCATCAATGGATTGGAAGAAATGGATCCTCTAAATGGCCTGCTAGATCCCCAGATCTTACAAAAATGGACTTCTTTTTATGGGGATACGTGAAGGAAATTGTTTATAGAGACACACCAATAACAGTACAAAATATGAAGGAATTAAAGAATAATAACTGCCTTTAGATCTATCACACCGGCAGTTTTAGGAACAGTGGGAAGCTCATTTCAAGCGCATAGAGATGTGTGTCAATCAAAATGGGCAACATGTGGAACATTTATTATAATTTTTTCTACTGAGTTATTTGAAGAAATCTTCTTTTTTAAGTATTTTTGAATTTTGTAATTAAGTATTGCTCAATAAAACGAAATTGGTTGCAATTAGCCATAGGGAAGTATTTACAAAAAAATTTCGTTTTTCATTTTTACAACACATCGTTGAAAAATATACAGGGTGTTCCATTTGAAAAAACTGAGAAGATTCAATTTAAAAAGTTCTTCATCGAAACATAATTTTTGGCCACCCTGTACAGTTTTAGGGAATGAAAATGATTCAAAAACATAAATTAGATGTCTCGTAACTGGTATTTACATTAGTTTTTCTTAAAACCCATAATTGTGTAACTGTGGTGATTTTTTTAATATCCATCTGCAGATTGCATTATTTCAACAAAAAAATTCATTACATCCAAGTGGTTGGGACATATTCAATGCTAATATAGGAATGAATAGAGCCTAGAAAGAGGCTTTAAGAAATGTACTGATATACATAGCATTCCATTTTAAAAAAATGCACTTTGTCCTGTAATTTCGTCTTGGCTCTCCCTGTATGTTCGAAAATAATTTCCAGTTATAGACTTTCTTATCTAGTTTACTTGCAATTTTTTAACAAAATTCTAGCTATCGTAGAACTCGAGATATCGAGGTCCGACTCTGTATAATTATAATAATTAAAAAAATGTCTCGCCTGTTTTAATAAGGCCTTCTGTAAAGTCAGGGTGAAATATGTTATTAAGTAATACCTACTCTTAATATCCCAACCTGGTCCTAATCACTCTAATAAATTGTTACTTCTCTTCTGCACCCCAAGTTCATTAGCTGCCATTGACCTAGATATCAAAAATACACTCAGAAATATATTTCACCCTTGATGACCTAGCAAGTAGGTAGGTTTAGTTACCTACTTTTGGATAACGTATTATAAATCAATAAAGCTGTTTTAAGTACCTATGGCAAAATATATGATTCCAAATAAATAACAATTACCATACAATAGGCATCCTTACCTATACTTTTTTATGATTTCCGTTAGGTATTCATTTTGTAATATGTAGACAAAGAGGTTTTAATTTAATCTATGTATGTAGATTAATAAAAGGGAATATAAGTGAAGAAGAGCTATAGCTAGACTGAATTTACGAAGCGCATGTTGAGTGGTGTCGTTTATAGAGCTTTTAATGACAAGGGGTATTGCCGCTGGGAATCAGAAGGCGTCAGCTCTCTTGGATTAAACAAATAACACCATTTTCAGAAAAGTTTAGTCAAACAATAACGAGACTTAGAAATTCTTTTAATTTGTCGACAAATTTTACTTCCATCTCTCGGGAAACAAATATTTCTATTTTAATAATTTTATGCAGTTTAGTTAAAATACACCATATTATTCCAATATTTCAGATCAATTTATTATGAGTATTCATACATCTTCTCAATAAAATATATATTAATACATTCCATTTTCGAACCTAAAAAATTGGTGTTGCGTGAATGACTTTCCATCCACGGCTATATATTACGAGTATAGATATAGATAGACAGATAGAACCTAGAAAATATCTCATTGTTCCAAGTTCTACAAACATTCGCCAAACATTCATGCACTTTCTCAAGCACACACTAACTTTACTACATTTTCCCTAATGTAAAATTACCTAATCTAAATCGTAAATGACACTGAAGTAGATAAAAGTATACTCGAGGTGTTTCTCACCATTCAAGATCGAATCATTAGGAGGTGATTCAGATTAGTCTGGTCTTAATCATTTGCAGATTTTGTCATTTGGCTCGTGAAATACATATCGAGTCTGTTTTGTCGTGTATCAATGTGGAAGGAGTTAGTAGTAATAAAGGAGCTGGATGGTTTTTCGGCATGTCATCGTTCTATGCTATATCGGATAATTACTTCCACATCCACGTAGTGGATTGGAAGTATAGTAATCGTAAAAAACAATTCAATTTTTTTTCTTTCTTGAAATAGGTTTAGAATGTCATGGAACGTCGAAATTTTAAATTTGAGCGAAAAAAAATTTTCTGTCTGACTGTCGGTCCGTCGGTCTGTCTGTAACTTTTTTTTGTCCGCACGCTTTCTGCGGAATGGTTTAAGATATTGACTTGAGATTTTGTACACATAAATATTATAACGAGATCTGGAATTGGATTGTTTTTTGAAGACATCCGGTGAAGGGTTTGGGGGTAAATAGGGGTAAATATGGGAAAATATGTAAAGCAAGCTGGTAGTAGTACAGAAACTTGAAATTTGATGTACCTATGTACTACAAGCCAAGGCCTCAGATTTTTTTATAATATTTTTCAACCCCTCCACCACCCCTAGTCCATTATTAAAGGGGTTGATAAAATAAAATTGAGACACTCATTTGAAATTTGGTACACGTATGTATTATAACGGCATCTGGAACTGGATTATATTTTGACATGATTCCGTTGAAGGATTGGGGGTTAAATAGGGGTAAATAGGGGAAAATAAATAAAGCAAGCTGGTATGAATACAGAAACTTGAAATTCGGTGTATATACTAGAAGTCAAAGCCCCAGATTTTTTAAATAATATTCAACTACCCCCCACCCACTAAACATGAAAACATTACCGAAATAAAACAGTAATGTATCATCGTTACTTTGTAACATTATTCAATAGATAATTTTAACGTTTATATAACAAGTATGTTATAGATTATGTCCCAGTCAGCAATGTTACAAAGTTATATTATTAAAAACACAACATTAAAGCAATATCCTCTCAACATATCTACATTAATGTTTTAATGTTATATTTTAAATACTACATTTTGACTACATTTTTTAAATGTAACAAAATAAACGTTTTAATTTGATTACTACAATAATATTTCAGTAATATTAAAAGAAACATAATTTAATTATGAAAATTATATTTAAATAATGTTCTTTTGATGTACTGTTTGTTAACATTTATACAATTTTATATTTTATAAATATTTACAGGGTGATCTTTAAATGATAGCCACAAGATTCTTTAATGATGCTTCCCCTCTATGTTCATACTTTTGGTTTGGAGATGGCTGAATGACATTTACACAACTCTAAAATTGAATGGATAAAAAGTGGAAATGTAGGCTCATATTTAAAAATGTAATAGTTCAAAATGCAAGGAATATAATATGCTACTGTACAGTATAGTCGCCATTACATTCCTTGCACTTTGTGATGTTAGATTTTTAAATGTGATCTTATATTTTCACTTTTCATCCCTTCAATTTTAGAACTGTGTAAATGTCATTTAATCATTTCCAAACAAAAGTGAAAAATCAGAAGAAACGCATTATGTGAAAGAACCTTATTGTACCTATAATTTAAAGACCACCCTGTAAATAATTATGAAATATAAAATTGTATCATAGAATCATAAAAATTAATTTGAGAATTTATAAAACATAATCACAATTATATGTGCATGTATGACACAATACACTTAGCATTTCAAAACGGCTTGCATTTATAAATTGTTCACTAATTATTAATAACAAAGCACCAAATATAACTTTTGTGCCTTTCAATGTTGTTTAGAATAGGTGAATTTAAAAAATTAGTTAATTACTTGAAATCCAGAATTACTTAATATATTTAGTTACATTTCGAATTTTAAAATCAAATAAAGTGCATGTATTAGAAACATCTTAGAGGTCACTTGTGCGACAACTGAACAGAAATATCTAGAGGTTTTTGAATTGAAAATAAAATAAAAATTTGAAAATGCGTAATTGTGCATTAATACATAGTGTATTACCTGTTCTGAACCAGCTTATGAATAAAACCAGCAGAAGTTTATAAATGTTCTTTATTATTCAAACCCGGTTAAATTATTAGTACGGATGATATAATATTCACCACACAATTTTTTTTCTGATGGACTTTATCATAATCAATTTGGTTTGTATTATGTATTTTGAGATAATGTGCAGTATTTAATATACAAAAAATAAACACTGATTTATAAATTGTGTGAAAACAGCATAAAATATTTTGTGTAGACATTCTTTGCTTTGAAAAACGTAGACACTCGAAATTTCGAAACATTCATTGGTGGTATTCGGGAAGCAACTCTAAACCGCATCTGAAATTAAAACAGAGCAAATTGTTAAAATTATTGATAGTATATAAATTCGATGTCATGGGAAGGAGGAAGTTTAGAAACGAACGCTTGTTTGGGGGGGGGGTCCATAAATGTTACAAGGGAGAAGGGGGGGGGGGTTGAATATTTAAAATTAAACCATGCAATAATAATACTGTATATTAAAAAAATGTGGAATACCATTGTTGCAATCAAAAAACTTTTATTTAATTTGTTTTAGTAAATATTAACAGTCAATTTGTCAGTTGATCCGAACTAATTACTATACGCAGGAGCAATGAAGAAAAAAAAAACTATAGTGAAGCACATATTTTCACCTTTGTAGTCGTTGTAAATTTCAAAATATTAATAGAGAAAAAAAGTTGCAACCTTTGTTTCCTACAATAATATTGGTAATAACTATAATTTCAGGGTAGAACTAATGGGAAAGCAGAAAATCAAGAAAAAATAATTTTGACCGACAATTTTCCAATATAAAAACTTAAGGTGGCCATTCCCTAGAAAGAGATATCCGATAGGGATATATTTATTATTTTTGCCCTTTTTTTTCTTAGTACGTATATTTAAAAAAAAAACTATAAGAGTATAGGTACCTAAGTAGAACCATAACAAGACTATTACTATGAATTTTCGCTCAATAATTTCGGTGGTTTGCAAAATAGCTCGATTTAAAACTACGAAATAGGAAGATTAGCATAATTTTTAAATTTAAATCTAGCTATTTTGCAACCTGCTGAAATTATTGAATGAAAATTCATAGTAATAGTCTTGTTATGGTTCTACTTAGGTACTTTTATAGTTTTTTTTAAATATGCGTACTAAGAAAAAAAAGTTATGGCCAAAAATCATAAATATTTCCCTATCAGATGTCTCTTTCTAAGGAACGGCCACCTTAAAATGTTCCATGTATACATATAAAATCAAAATTTATTTGATATGATTAAAGAAATATCCTAGTTTCACTTACCGATTCTCCATGTTATTATCTGTTTTTAGTTCTTTTACTAGCAGAAATTCATCGAACTTTCTCGTCTTTCAACAAGTCCTTTTTAGTAGTTTCACCACTTTCATTTAAGTACTGCTTCTAAAATCCACTGTATCGTAGCTTTAGTTGCCAAGATCAAGTAAAAGTTGGAATTTATATAAGAGTTGCTTGATCTAGATTAATTGCTTCCTAAAATAGGGATTTAAAACATTAGTTCATTAATTTCAAATATACATAAAAACACATTTTTACATTTTCAATAAGTGTGAATCGTTAGCTAGGTAAGTACCAAAGTATTTTTCATCTCTTCTCAATGTAATTTGTCAATGTAAGCTTGATTTTTAAGGAAACCGAACTTTCGAAAAAATGTTAAATATTACTGAAACTTAATTACAAAGTAACCCTGTGCAGCACAGTACATCTTTAGGATGAAGGCAACAGTTTTGTAGCAGAATATATGAAACTATGTTTTCTTAAATCTAATATTAATAAGTGTACCTAATGAGCCTTTTTCACTGGGATTATCGGAAATTCCCCCTTGTGAAAAGAAGTATCGCATTCGTTGCATAAATAAATAACTATCCAGTACATATGTACAATAAACAATTATTTACTTACCCTCTGTTTTCGGACGTATATTGAATAACACTAACCAAAGATAATCTTTGACTAAACTATTATATAAAGTCGTCATCGCGAACACAAAATATTCTTATTCTTTTGTTTTCGGACATACTGAACACTATTAACTATTTAGGTATTATAATGCAATCTTTACAAACAAATTCGAGGCAAAATGGCGTGTGACTGACGCGGACTGACGATTCTCCTTTTCTTCTTGTTTAGCCGTCTCGGATGCGTCCGTTACGTTCGGTCTGGAATGGCCAATAAATAGCATTTAGGCGTATCACGTGACTATAGATGAATGTTGGTTTAATAACATTTATCATTATAACCTATAAATGTTATTTTAATTTAACAACAATGTTAATGACAAGTGTTTAATTTTATAAATATTACATAATAACATTATGGAGCTGTTATAGAATAATATTGCATTATGTTACATTCCAGTAATATTATCGGAGTGTTTATGAACAATATGGCATACATGTTATATTTTAAACACATAAATAATATTGATTTCTTGTAACATAGCTGTTTTAATAAATAATGTTTTTTGGATGTATTAAAATAAAATTATAATTACATGAAAACAATATTACAAAAAAACATTGACAAAGTAACTTTAAAAAAATGTTTTTTAATGTTTTAGTTATGTTTCATGTTTAGTGGGCACCCAGCCCTAGTCCATTATTAAAGGGGTTGATAAAATAAAATTGAGATATTCTTTTGAAATTTGGTACGCATATGTATTATAACGACATCTGGAACTAGATTATATTTTGAAATGATTCCGTTGAAGGGTTGGGGGTTAAATAGGGGTAAACAGGGGAATATAAGTAAAGCAAGTTGGTAAGAGTACAGAAACTTGAAATTCGGTATATGTACTAGAAGCTAAAGACTTAAATTTTTTATAATATATTTCAACACCCCACCACCCCTACCCCATTATTAAGGGGTTGATGAAATAAAATTGGGATATTCATTTGAAATTTGGTACACATATGTATTATAACGGCATCTGGAACTAGATTATATTTTGAGATGATTCCATTGAAGGGTTGGGGGTTAAATAGGGGAAAATAAGTAAAGCAAACTGGTATCAGTATAAAAGCTCAGTGTCACTTTTCTTACATACAGTAACGTTTTAAAAAACTTTGAGATTTTATTTAAAATTTACCCTATTTTAAGGGTTGATATTATATTTTCTTGGGGTTGTAGGTAAAAAGAGACTTCAAAAGTGGAGAAGAGAGACCAAAGTACCTTATAGGGTCCATTTTGAGCCCTTAAAAATCCATTACATCCAAAATTCACCCCCTAAAGATACCCCAAAGAGGGTGTGTATAATTAATTTGTATATATATGACACTGATAATGATATGAATTTTATCTCCAGAAATTGCCCAGTGACCTTGTTCTTAAATGCAACTTTTAAAATAATTTTGAAATTTCTTTTAAAAATTTTGCTTACTTTAGGGGTTGATAAGGGGTTGCACGTGATAGTTTAAAACAAAATGGCAATTGCACGTCAAACCTTTCAAGCATTTTAAGCCCAAAATCCATTTAAAATTAAGCGACTTCGGGAATATTGAAAAAAAATTAAGTTAAGTTAAGCACTATGCCTGTCCTTGTTAATTCTCTAATCTTTGATAAAACACTTTCTCAAAAATCTTCAATAGCACTTTAGGCTATAATTTGATACACTTTGTTGAAGTTAAGTTTTATATCGTAAAGTGCTGAAACATAGTCAATTTTTGGATGGATGTAATCCAATCTCTTAGTTATCCCTTGAACGTATTACTGCACTGAATACTGAATCGCAACGTTCTAAAAACAGTAGCTATGTAATATTTGTCACAAAAGACAAAATAAATAGTAAAGCAACATGCTGCAAAGGGATCTGTACAGTTTTGTTTGTAGAGATGAGCAGCTCTCAAGCAGGAAGTGTTTCGAATAAGAGACCCTTGAGAAGACACAGCTCCACTATCTCGTCAATAATGCAAAAGACCTGCCAGTAGAGTTGGCACAAAGAAATATACCTGTTTTATAAAATCTTGAGGACAAGGTGTACAAACAGTTAACAGCATTTTTTAACCCAAATATATTGAAATTTAAGTATGTGTATTTGTTTTCTATACACACTGGTTTGGTATTCGAAGGGGTACAAAGCATTAAAAATTGAAATGACCCATTCCAACAAAGTAAATAAGTTTTGAGCTTGCATATCGAAAGAGGGTCCTAATGGGCATCAGAAATGGCTTGTTGGACTTTTGTTGGGGATTGCACAACTGCATAAGAAAAAAAGATGGCGGAATGTGATTTCAAGAATTTGTGTTTTTAAACGTATACCTCTCGCTAGAAAATTAACTACATGGGATACTGATCTGATTTTTTTTCTACATACTACTGACATGTGTTTCAAAATCACTACGGTTTTTGTTCTAAATAAATCCTAAATCACACGAACGAAATTTGTGTGTTTGAAATTTCGACGTGCGGAAAACTACATTAAAGGTTTAATTTTCTTATATATTATATGCGAATGAAATATGGTCTAAAGATCAACAACGTTTTTGCAAAAATAAGCTCGATATCTCGTACAGTTTTCGAGTTACAGATTTATTAATTCAATTGTAACAATGTCTTGTTATGATATCGCGCACCGTGGTATTATATTTCTGTTGATCAGTAGATTACCAATTGTGTGAAAATTAGACAATCATTTATGTGTTGTGTTACAATTAAATACGTGATGTTAAAATATACAGGGTGTAATTAGTTTCATGTCATTAAAAAAACTGGTAGTAGGGAACGACAAGACAAACAAAAAAACCTTATATAACATGGGGTCTAAAGCTCATAGTTTTGGAGAAAAAAAATAAACAAAAATTTCGCAAATTTTCAATAAAAATTTTTGAGAACTGCTTGAATATTGAGGTAGGTTTAGATCTAGATCTGATCTGAAGAAAACTATACTCTAACTCTCCCTTGTGCAATATTTTAGTTACTGTCGGTGTTTCGTTATGTACACACGTCCAACCCGCCGTTCGTTGTTTTTGTTATTTTTGAATTTCGCGTCATTGTGTATTTATAGGTAAGATTTATTTTATTGACTTACCGTTCAAGTTGTCAAATTCTCGATTACGTACAGATACAATTTACTTTTTCGTTCTTTTTGTATTCCTTAATTTTTGGCTTTTGTACCAAGTTTTTATTTAATTTTTCTTTATTGACGTTAGTTGATAGTTTAGTGTTTAGTGTTGAACGAAGTGCGTATGTACTTAATTCGACGTACCGAACTGTGTATTGATACAGATGCAGAGATTTTGAATCATTTAGGTAGGTAGTAAGCTTTTAACCTAGGACACTCATTTATGTTACAAATGTTACATACATAATTTGATTAATTTTGGAGATAACGCGATGCAATTGATGATCCTGTAACTGAAGATGCTTGTAAGTCCTATGGGAATCTGTATGGCCGCAGTGAATTTAAATCCTTAGATTTGCTAAGGCAGTATTTATTTTAGGTTATTAAACTTACGTTAGCTACGTCCTACACAAGACGCTTCTTTACTGCATTTAAAACGGTCACTACAGGGGACGGTAGTCCAGTGCGCACTACTGCAATTAGCTTAGCTAGCAACTAAAGTACCTAGCGAAGCAGATTAAAACCCTGCTTACTGCGAAATAATTTTAATTGTAAAAATTATTCACAAGAAGTGGTTTAGATCCGTACCTAACGCAAAATCCTGAATTTATAGCAAATTTCCTCGCGAAGCAATTAAGAAAACATATCAAATTTTAGCGTCCAAGCGATTCTCCGCTCTCCTTCCCATTTTCCAGAAAATTTGGATATCTGATAGAGAATAACTAAATAAAATCACAAATGATGACAAACAGTCACAACTGGGTCTAAAGAAAACAAGTAGTGGAATTGTAAAGTAAAGTGAGACTAAAAATGTGCGTCCATTTGGTGTTTTGTTGCATGTGTAGCCTTTCGTAACAATTGTTTTAAGGGCAGAAATAATACAGAGCAGTGTTTAGCAGACAGCGATTCTTACTAGTAATGCCTAGCTTTGTCAATGCTTCGTGAGCTGTGTATATTCATTATGCATTATTATTATTATTATTACCTATGTATATATTACACGTTTTGTGTACGTTTTTATATTTTCATATTTGTATATAATACTATATTATTTGTACCATAATAACGGTATACTTAATAAATAATATCTCCATACAACACCTTCATAATCAATAGATCTAATAAATCATCTGTCAAATAAGTTTCGTTTTACCTATTAATATTTTTGCAAAATTGTAAAATTGTAAATAATATTTCGCAATTTCAAAAATGTATTGACTCACTATCTTAACGCATTACACTTAGCCAGAAAACAGCTGCTTGCTAATAGGAATACCACGAACCTAATTATGGATTATTTTAAAAACTCGGTAACTCAAAAACTGTATAAGATATCGAGATAATTTTTTTTGCAAAAACTCTGTTGATCTTTAGACCATATTTCATTCATACATAGTATTTTAAAAAATTGAGTATTTAATGTAGTTGCCCGCACGTCGAAGTTTCAAACACTCATATATCGTTACTGTGATTTAGGATTTATTTAGAAAAAAAACATAGGCGATGCGTTCATGTCAGTAGTATATAAATTAAAAAAATCAAATCAATATTGCATGTAGTTAATCCTCTAGCGAGAGGTATACGTTTAAAGCACGAATTCTTGAAGTAATATTCCGCCACCATTTTTTCTTGTAGAGAAGTTGTGCAATCGCCAACAAAAGTCCAACAAGCCATTTCTGATGCCTATTAGGACCCTCTTTCGATATCCTAGCTCAAACATTATTTACCTTGCTGAAATGGGTTACTTGGCGATTTTGACGGCTTTCGAGGGCGTGGACCCTCTACTATATGTGTTATCTAATTTTTTAATCAAAATATCTAAGAAATGCAATTCATTATTACTTTATATTTCAATAGTGAACTTAATTGAGTGTTGTTTTTACTTGATCCAATTAAAAAAAATACTTAAATATTCTTTGCTATAATGTCATATTGCGAAAATGCCATCTACATGTCTCCATCATACAATGGGTTTATAATCTATTATGCTCCTCAAAACTTTCTGTGGTAATGTTCCATTATAGTTTCATTCGCCAAATTCCCATTGTATTAAAATTTGTTTTTAATTATCATTAATGTTTTATCTACAGGAAAATTTTTAAATAGGCTTACTACATCAAAACTGACCATTATACAGATTCGGAAAATGCAATTTAGGGTATAGGAATAACGATGTAATTGACCACGCCCCGCTAGTTCCATAAATCGTGAAAGCAGAGACACACACAATGAATTGAATTTAGTACGGCATGAACTAAGGATGGATGCGGACGTAGGTAACAATTTCTATACGAAACGAGAAGATATCTCTTTGTCAAAAGCGAAGAAGTTATTTGTTACATTTTTGACAAAATTTCTTCTATTGAAAGCATTTCTGCAGTTTCTTTTTTAGCCGTAAATGCTATGCTAATAAAATAATAATTCTTATTAAAACCGAAATGAAAATAGAACATTAAAATTAAATTAAATAACTCGGAAACTAAAATCATTTAATAATTATCAAACAATAAATTAATGAAGTAAGGATTCAAACAAACCACCTTCTTGTGCCAAACAGTAGCCAAAGCGATTTTACAATGAACTTCTCATATCATTGAGTTGATTTGGAGTAATGCTTGCACAAAGTTGGATAAGTTTTTCCCGTAATTCAACTGAATTTTCGACTCATTCAAACGCATGTTTGTACGCGGTTTCCTTTAAAAAGCCCCTCAGAAAGAAATCATGGGGTGCTAGATCAGGTGCCCTGGGGGGCAATTTTATCATTCCCCTCGTAGCTATTAAACGATTGAGAAATGTTCTTTCCAGAAAATTAATAACAGTTAAGCTATTGTGACTTGGGCAGCCATCTTGTTGAAACCAAATATCGTCAAAGTTGACAGGAAGATTTTGAACTGCAGGAATTATTTGGTTTTGTAAAAGCTCTAAATATTTATTGCCACTTAAATTGCCATCGATTAGCAGTGGGCCTATAATATGATTGTCTAAAATTCCCGTCCAAACGTTCAACTTTTGAGGATACTGAGTTCGCACAGCAACACTCAAATGTTTATTTTTTTGAGACCAGTATCGTACTACGGATGGACTGTGTTTCCTATGTAATGAAAAGGATGATTCATCTGTAAACAATATATTCTTTAAGAAGTTTTCATTCTCATTCACTTTATTTATCGTGATTTCACAAAATTCCATCCGTTTGAAAGTGTCCTCGGGAAATATTTCTTGCGTTGTTTGAACTTTAAAACAACTGTACCCATTTCTTCAAAATATTTCTTACAGTTTTTTCCTTCATGTCAACTTCATCAGGAATTTGTCTGCTAGAACAAGGTTCACTAGTTTCAACAAGTGCGCAGACATTAGTTTCGCGAATTTCACGTTCTTCGCTCATTTGTTGATGACGGGGTTCGGGTTGACAGCATTTTTTACAATAATTTACTACACACCCGAAATTCTCAAATTTTTTAATAATGTATGAAATTATGCTAGATGAGGGGATTGGTCTGTCTTGATATACCACAGTAAATAAATTTATTGTATTCAGTCGAATGGCCCCCGAAGTACCACTCCACAATTTGCACTTTTTCTGCAGTTGTATAAACACACGGCATTTTAATAACGAAATTGAAATTCATTTATTTTATTCCCACACGTCTAAACAGCTACGCTATTAAATGCAGAATGGGTGCGCTCGCGCTGTTCTCAACTCGTCGCGGTCAAGCGATGGACCAATGCCCTGCATTGTTCTACGACAAGGCGTGGTTTATCTGCGCGGAAACAAGTTTACGTACCTAAAACTAAATTTGCTGAATCTGTATGATTATTATTAAAATGATTTTCTGGCAGTGTTTCCAAAAGTTATGTGCTGTTTTAAATATAAAACTCAGAGAAACCTAATAATGATAATTTAGGAATTCTAATAAACATTTTGAGAGTTTACTACAAGGAGAATTAATTGAACCCATAATTGGCCTTAAGTGAATATCAGGCTTATGCACTTTCGGCAAACCATGGAAATGAGGGGGTATGGTGAGTAAATATCTTCCGTTTAATATCTGTAAATTCGTTCTTGTGTTTAAATAAGACTGCATATTATAATACATTGGGTTGATT
Organism: Stenurella melanura; assembly: GCA_963583905.1. Lineage (NCBI taxonomy): Eukaryota > Metazoa > Arthropoda > Insecta > Coleoptera > Cerambycidae > Stenurella > Stenurella melanura. The sequence continues at coordinate 206,716,609 of OY757309.1, forward strand.
CTACGGTTGGTTCCTTGTGAAACATTCTTCAATAATTTAAATATACAGGAAAATTATGCTTTTTAATGTTTCAAAAAGTTTTATTAAAACTCTACACGTGTTTCGGCTTATTAGGCCTTTATCAAGAGTACAAGATAATACTAAATTTAAAATGTGTTCCTTACTTATTTATACCTAATGGAAGGTATAAATTATTCAAAGCTTTTAATCTATTTATTTCATGCAACTAATTATATGATTCCTATCCTATGTAAATATACTACAAATAAGTTCTTAATGTTAAATTATTTTTTCTAGAATATTATGACCCATAAATAATGTTTGATCATTAGTTACATTTTTATGCTTTTTGACAGCTTTCATGATCTCAAATTGTTCTAGTAAATCTAACTTCTTTCCTTTATTTTCTGTATGGAGTAATTCGACATTAAAATTAACAAAATGATTATTTTCTATGCAGTGTGTTGACATACCGGTGCTATGTATACCATTCATTATTGATTTTTTATGTTCAGCGAGACGATTTTTTAATTTACGACCAGTTTGACCGATATATATATAGCATCGCAGTCATTACATTTTAATTGATATACACCCGTTTTTTCTAATAAATCTCTTTTGTCTTTATTATTAACTAACATTTTCCCTAGATTATTTTTATTAACAGAAATAGTTTTACATCCTAGTTTTTTCAGTTTATGACTAATTTTATCACTAATCTTAGGCCTATAATTAATACATTTATATATGTCAGTTCTTTGTGATCAGCATAAAATTCTTTAAGTAACTTTTTCTTTTGTTTATGTTTTATTAATTTATCTATGAGGTTTTCACTATAACCGTTTTTTCTAGCTATATCTTTAATGGTGTTCACGTCTTTCATAAAATTATTCTTATTTAAAGGGAAGGTTAGCAGACGGTGGATAAATGAATGGAAAGATGCCATTTTTATTTGTGATGATTGCTTAGAGTTCTTGTGAATGACTGTGTCTGTGCAAGTTGGTTTACGGTAAATGTCAAACTCTAAGCTGTTGTTTCTATTTTTTAAGTTAACGTCCAAGAAATTTAAACCTTCCTCGTTTTCTATTTCTAGAGTGAATTGAATTTTATCGTGAAATGAATTCAGAAGATTTAAGAATTTATTAAGTTGTCTTTCTGTACCTTGCCAAATACAAAACACGTCATCCACATATCTAGTCCAGAAAAATACATTATTTATTAGGTTATTTTCGCAGTTAAACAACTTATTTTCAAAGTCTGACATAAATATTTCAGCTAATAACGGTGATATGGGGGAACAATGAACAATGAACCCCCTACCCCCCTTATTCTATGGACTTCCTAAAATTCATAAAGAAGATATTCCCATCAGACCTGTAGTATCTTATGTAAATGCTCCATCTTATAAATTGTGTAAAGAATTAAACAACTTATTACCCACTCTGACAAAATTTGAATCAAAATATGCCATTAAAAATTCCTTCCAATTCATAGAAAAAACCGAAAATCTCAAAATTCCGAACAACGCAAAATTAGTATCTTTTGATGTTAAAAGCCTCTTTACATCCATACCATTACAACCATTATTTGAAATAATAGAAATACTTATCAATCAATCTGATATCGACTTAGAATTAAAAAATCAATTAAACATCATAATAAAAACCTGTACGAGTCAAAATTACTTTCAATTTAATAATGAAATTTACAAATTAACAGATGGATTACCTATGGGTTCCCCCATATCACCGTTATTAGCTGAAATATTTATGTCAGACTTTGAAAATAAGTTGTTTAACTGCGAAAATAACCTAATAAATAATGTATTTTTCTGGACTAGATATGTGGATGACGTGTTTTGTATTTGGCAAGGTACAGAAAGACAACTTAATAAATTCTTAAATCTTCTGAATTCATTTCACGATAAAGTTCAATTCACTCTAGAAATAGAAAACGAGGAAGGTTTAAATTTCTTGGACGTTAACTTAAAAAATAGAAACAACAGCTTAGAGTTTAACATTTACCGTAAACCAACTTGCACAGACACAGTCATTCACAAGAACTCTAAGCAATCATCACAAATAAAAATGGCATCTTTCCATTCATTTATCCATCGTCTGCTAACCTTCCCTTTAAATAAGAATAATTTTATGAAAGAAGTGAACACCATTAAAGAAATAGCTAGAAACAACGGTTATAGTGAAAACCTCATAGATAAATTAATAAAACATAAACAAAAGAAAAAGTTACTTAAAGAATTTTATGCTGATACTCCACAAAGAACTGACATATATAAATGTATTAATTATAGGCCTAAGATTAGTGATAAAATTAGTCATAAACTGAAAAAACTAGGATGTAAAACTATTTCTGTTAATAAAAATAATCTAGGGAAAATGTTAGTTAATAATAAAGACAAAAGAGATTTATTAGAAAAAACGGGTGTATATCAATTAAAATGTAATGACTGCGATGCTATATATATATATCGATCAAACTGGTCGTAAATTAAAAAATCGTCTCGCTGAACATAAAAAATCAATAATGAATGGTATACATAGCACCGGTATGTCAACACACTGCATAGAAAATAATCATTTTGTTAATTTTAATGTCGAATTACTCCATACAGAAAATAAAGGAAAGAAGTTAGATTTACTAGAACAATTTGAGATCATGAAAGCTGTCAAAAAGCATAAAAATGTAACTAATGATCAAACATTATTTATGGGTCATAATATTCTAGAAAAAATAATTTAACATTAAGAACTTATTTGTAGTATATTTACATAGGATAGGAATCATATAATTAGTTGCATGTAATAAATAGATTAAAAGCTTTGAATAATTTATACCTTCCATTAGGTACAAATAAGTAAGGAACACATTTTAAATTTAGCATTATCTTGTACTCTTGACAAAGGCCTAATAAGCCGAAACACGTGTAGAGTTTTAATAAAACTTTTTGAAACATTAAAAAGCATAATTTTCCTGTATATTTAAATTACTGCATATTATATTTTATTTTCTAAAGGATTTGTTGAATCCTTATTTAGTTTAGAATAATTTTCATCATTTATCATGTTCGTAATATTTGGATTACATGTGATTATTAGAGATCGGGAATTTTATCTCGATGACGTAAAAGTAAGAGGTTGGCTCTGCCTGCGCGGAAAGATTTTTATGCAAGTATGATACAATTTATTTTACCTTGTACTTTTTTTCAGGGAATTCCGTAATATCCAAAGTTAATATGGTCAGTTTATTATAAACACTCACTCGAAGAGGAGGTATTGGGGGATGTAACATTGAACTAACATTATCTAGTTTTGGCCACGGTATGTTACATCTCATAATCACTGTAGTAAATCTAAATTAAAACTACGTTGACTGTCACTATCAGTAGAGCCAACTATCACTAATATGCTTTTGTGAGGAAATGTGTCTATCAACATTTCTTTCAGATGTCCAAGAAATTGTTTTGTTGAAGCTAATACAATAAAGATCTATTCCATCAAATTCCACCTCTGGGATATCGCGAATCCAGAAGTTTATTGCAGCCTGAGAAGCACTGGACATTTTTGTGTGCCGCTGATTCTGTATAATTATAATTTCACACTAAGTTTGTAGATACAATATATGTACATACGTATGGCTAGATTTATGCTACGGTTAGTACGGTTTGCAAAAAAAAATGGTTTACCCTTACCATTTATTAAATGTTGACGTAAATGCCAATAATTGCCACAGTGTAGGTAAAAAACGATTTTGGAATGTGTCACAATTTCGTCGGCGTCGTATAATTAAAGGAGATAAAACCGCATAAGTAAAAAAAAATGAAAGTGCCTCCGTAGACTGGAATTTAACGTTGACACTCGGTTAGGGTCGAATGTCTTTAACACTGCAAATATAAAAAAATCAACTACCTATGCTTTTAGGTAATTGTCAGTACGTTTCACAAAGCTTTCCGATAAAAGTAAGTTATACGTATTAACATTTTAAAATGGCTGTATGGTCTATGACCCAAAGCCATAAAAAAAAACATTTTAAAATGAAACAATATTCACTCTATCACGTGATGCACACGGTACATGGCAGTTTTATTCCATTAATCCTTAACTTTGTTATGTATGATTTAATATAAAAAAATGGTCTATTTTCTTGGGAAAAATGTTTGATGTTGCCAGCAGTTAACTGGGTTTTTATATTCAATTATTATGAAAATAAAGAAAATAAACAGGCCACACATTAAACAGAACAGGAAGGTGTGTGTTTGATTCAAAATTGTCTTTTAATTTGCTAGATATGTTTTACATGATTTGTAAGAACAATTATTATCGTTTTTAAGTTAAATTTATTTCTAAAAATACAATATAGCTGGCAATAATAAATATTTCACCACGTCGTTGTTTTTATGATTATTTCAGTAAACGTTTGCAATATAATATTACCTATGTATGAGAGCCGTCTCGGACAGAGACAAAAAGTATAGGATCATATGTTTTAGGTATTTTCAGAAAAGTTAAAAATTGAAATTTATATGAAATTTGGTACATACAGATATTTATTTTACTTTGTAGGAACTATATATAAAAGATTTTCTTTTTCCAGAAATTCAACCACCTTTCACCGTTGTTTGGTTAATTGAACCTTATTACCTAATATCGATATGAAGTCGTGTATAAAACTGAACAAATGACAAAATCGAACATATTGCTAATAGTCCTAATATTGATGTTAGATGATTTGGTGATGGTTTTTTAAAAACGTTTTAATTTGAAAAGAAATTACAAAAGAAAAACCATCTTGGACGAGACTGTTGAGTATGGAACAAATCATACACTTAATGTAGCGAATACACCAAACATACATATATCATATGCAGCATGATGCATTGCGTTGCCTAGGCATAAAAGGGACTTTTGCGGTCATGTATCGTGTTCTGTATTAAGAGTGGGTATGCCGTCTAAAAATCAGAAATAAATTACTCTCAAACGCCGCCCCGTCCGCGACAAATTATAATTAGACCATTGCAGTTACGAAATTTGTACAGGCGAAAAATAGAAGAAAACATATCAATCTAGGTTTGTATCTTTTTAATAATTTGAGAAAAAATGGTATTAATTAATAAGATTTGTTTTAATTAGCAGCAAATTGCTGATTTTTTTTTAAATATTTAGAATCAAAATATGAGAAAAAGGACTCGATACAAACCTTCATTCATGTTTTCTGTGTATCGTACTATTTTTATTTTTCCAAAAAACATAATACTTTTTGCAAAAACGTGTATAGCACGGAACCGTGCAAAGGCACATTTTGCAACAAATGTTACACTGATACGAGCTCCCTCTGGATTTATTATTGTTTAAGCTCCGCCCTTCACCCACAATTATTTTATGAATGAGGAAGTATAACAAAGGAACGAAATAAGACATTAAACCAAATCATTTCTAATAACACTGGACGCCCAATAAAATACCAAATTCCATTAATTTACTATTATACTTAACAGGTACTCTACTCTTTGATTATACTACAAGTACGGAATTATAACAATATAGTAACTAGTTATATGTAGCCACCCATGCACTAACAATAATGTGTAATTGTGTTTCAATTCTTCTTTATAAAATGGTGGTATGCTGGTGTATATTTGAAAACATTTATTGGACAATACAATTGATACTAAATTTTAAAGATGTGTTCTTGTCGTAAACACATGAATATAGAATTATAAGGGGCGATGCGATTTGCAATGAAATGAGTTAGAAACACAAAAGTAAAGCGCACATTTTCCCATTTTCTCATCAAGTCACACGCATCAATTTGTTGCATTAGACCAAGTAACAGGAATTTTTTTCATAATAACTTTTATTTCTGGGAAAAATAGAAAGAAATGTTTGGGATAAAAACTGTCGGCAGTAAAGTTATCTATCGATCTCTCAAAATAATGAAATCTAGGCTCAAAATGTAAAAAGAAACAGAGAAACCAACTTACTCCTTTAAACCCGAAAATATTTTCCAGAAAAAAGCAACTTCGTGAAAATTTAACAAATCAGAGCTAAAAGTATTGTCCAGAAGGTGATGTGGACCGATGTTGAAAATATTTTCTTGTTGAGATCGCGCACCAATGTAGACGTTCTAAGACTCAAGTTGCAGGTTTTTATCTCTGCTTTCAAAATTTGTAGAGAAAATATTTTTGAATACAAATTTTAGCCATCTTTTTTACTTTCAAAATTTTGCAAATTTTTAGAATCGCTCTGACATTCGTATTTTAAAAAAATGCACTATTAAATTTCATTGATACAAATAATTGATGCTTTGGATTTTTAAAATCTAACCAGTAAAACCACAGATATTCATATTTTTGAGAAATAACCTACTATGTCTAAAGTTATTAATGATATTTTGATGCGGGGTTTAGTTTAAAACATCTATCATTAAACTTTTGTCTACTATAAAAGCAAATTTGTAAGTTCTCCCCATCCATATATTTTTTAAGAAAATATGAATAATAATTCGTAAAACTAAGTGTACACCAGGCAAGTTATTTTATATAATATGTGCTAATATGTGATATGTGCTAAGTATATAACACTAGTTCCTTGGTCAAATCGAGAACTTCTACTCTTAGAAAGTAAAATTTCAAATAAAAGGTTGCCTCTATCCTTAATCTTTATTTATTCTCGATATATTTACTTGTTACTGACTTCGAAAAATTGGCATTTGCTTGCTACATTTACGTCTGCAAATTTCAGGTTAGGGTTGTAAAGAAATTCTTATTTTATACTATATACTATCAAAACAGTACCTGAGAGGTCAACCACTTGTAGAAATTACACGAACTGCCGAGACTGCCTTGCCTGCGGCGCCTGCGTAACTCCAACCAGCCGCACTTGCGGGGCTTTCAATTATATGACCGCCACTGCCATGGCTGCCGACAGCCTGCCTAAAATTCGGAGAACGAGTGCCGACGGTGGTTTACCTCTCGATAGACAACTAGTGAATTTCATAATGATCCGTTGAATAGTTTAATGCTTATAAATAATTACTTATCACTGACTTTCTGCGAATCATTTCTCTTATTCTCGGCGTCTATTGGATGTATAACAATAATAATTAAAATTATTTTTTTGTTTAACTTGCCATAATTCAAAAAACGAAAACATTAATGGATCTCAATTTTACTATGTCATCACTACATATTTATTAATGAACTGTGGTAATATGAAGGTTAAATTTTAATAATTGTAAAAAATACGTTTTTTTTTCAAAAACCATGTCGATAAAATGTGAGTATTTGCATGGATCAGTTAACGAACGGAAAACCCTTTAAGTCTATGCTGAGAAGAAATAAAGATGGAGACACCTTTTTTATTTGAAACTTTTTTCTGTTTAACAGTTTCTAAGAATATCGCGTATAGACAAATTAGACCAATAAATAACTAATACTATACGCATAACACTTATTGGATAAAACAACTTGCGTGGTGTATATTTTTGATTTGAACAATGGTTGCTAATTTTTGTTTATTGGTAAACTACCATTATTTGAGGGAGACTACAAAATAAAAATTCAAGAAGTCCTGAGGAATCCCCTGAGGATCCAAGAGTTTAAATTTTGATTTGTTGAATGATGTGACAGCTAAAGCTTTACACATACGAAAACTAAACAACATTAAAATGTTAAGTTTTCCATTTAGTTATAAACAAGAATTAGTACTATAATAACAAACAAGACTGCAGCTACGGACACGTATTTCGGAGTTATTGCTCTTCATATATGGCACATGAGGTACGAAGGTACAAAATAGAGTACCTACAATATACTGTGCTTTCCTATCTTTGTTGGTCTTGCTTTTAACAATATAACAATATTATTTATGCCATGCTACGCTGATGAGGAGCAATAACTCTGAAACGTGTGTCCGTAGCTGCAATATTGCATACCACTATTTTTTGTTTATAATTTTTATCGAACCTCATCAACTCTTATTCTTTTTATTTAATATTATTATTTCCTTATTGACGATTATTATTAATTAATGCAGATTACTAATTATTGAATATCTTTTCCATTATGCAAAAATATAGATATACTCGTATACTCCATATTACAAATTAAAATTCTAGGGAAGCATAATACCTAGCCGTCTAAATTATAAATACTGTATTTATTGAAGGAATAATATGTTAAAAACGCATTTAGGTTAGAATGATAGGATAGATGTGTCGGTTGTCGACATAACCTTTGAGCTTTGGCAGGTAGAATTTATATCATGAACTAATTTCGAGCTTATACGTAAGTGGAATCGCGGTCATTCATTTCTATTTACTACTACATAGTACTATAAACACATAAAATAATATTTTATCGTTTTTAAAGGACCGCCCACTGGAGTTTCCCTTTCACCTCCCCTGTTGCAAATTTTAGCAGCTTGTCGAGGCATACCTACTCTTAATATTAGAGATGTTAGACTGTCTCTTTGATTAGTGGTTACTGCTCGTATATTTCAGAATATTGGAACGTTCGTAGTTGCAAAGCGGAGATAAATCAATATTAAAGCAGCCATAGGCCGTATTATACTTTCTGTTATGTACCCACGTTAATTAAAATTAATTCTTCATTTTATTAATGTATAAGTAATTGTTGTCGCTGCCGCAAACTGGAGTTGGAGGACTTTCTGAGTGTAGCATCCTATTGCCATCAGAGTTTTCTAAATTAAAAAATTTGACGTTCAACTGCGTTAAGTAGTATTTACGATAGGAAGCGGATTTCTTCCAATCTTAGACTATATCGTTACTTAATTGTTAATGATGATCGATTATACTGAATAGCCTAGATAGTTTGAAATAATATTACAGGAGCGAGCGTAGAGACGCCTGCATATATTCGTATTTTCCCCCTAACCCGCCGATAATTTTTTATTTTCTTAAACTAAATCACATCTAAACATAATTTTACCAATTTTATTCAGTGACTCAAGCAGGTTTCTTATTTATTTTCCCTACCTACATTTTTGTAACAGAATTGCTCTTGCTTCTAAAAAATTCCGTTCACACTTAGGTGGTATCCTCTTATTTTACTTTCTTTGTAAAATACACAAATTCAAAATTCAAATAGGTATAGATCGTTGTAAGTGCCTGGTTTTCTGTATATTTTCCTAAAACAGACCTGCTGAAGATCCCTAGCCATACCATCGCACGCGATATATTTGTTTTTATATTGATTATAAATTAAATGTATTGTGAATCAAATAATTACCACTTTCAAATATCTTAGCATAAGTTTGAATTATATAAAGTTGAATAAAATAAAAAATGTTTAAAGGTTAAATATTACTGGTATTTCGATATTGAAACAGGTTTTTAATCAAATACTTTTCCTGTATTTTTAAAACATTATTTTAGTTCCGCCCCTAGACTTCAGCACTAAAATGCTTTTGTATTGTTACGAGTTTTCGCCTCTTAGGAAACATTCTGTATGAATCCGTGGGTTCTAAATAATTTTAACAGGGGGTAAACCACTAACACTTTATTTAATAATTTACTGATTACAAAATACTTCTTAATTACCAAAATAACCTTTACGCTTTATATTTAACCTCACTTTTTCGCTGGTACCAAACTTCACTGTAATAGAACTTCCCCTTCTGCGCCGATAATCGCGCCTTATATACTTTGAAATTGCCTCTAGATCCATCCAGAAACAATCAAGAATCTTCTCCACAGTCTAGAAAACTCTATTTCTTTCTACAAGTTTCTAGTCACTATTAGGCATAGACGTATCAATCTCCAGTTTCAAGGGAGTGTAATACATAACAGTATCAATATAAAACTTTCGGTAAAATGTTATCTATAAATTAGTATAAATGAATAAGAAGTACCAATATAAATTCCATTATAAAGATAAGCTGTTTTTTGCGGTCCCCAGTCATACCTACGGCTAAATACAAGACTTTCTTTTATTGGCAACTTTTCTGTAAAGTGTTTTTCCGGAAAAACATGAAAAACTACCCCTTTCTTTTAAATTGTAGCGTTTAAAAAATGTGTAATTTAAAAATTTGAAAACATTCAGACGTATGCATTGAAGCCTTCTAAACATTTTTTGTTTTTGGAATTTTTTTGTGACTTTCCTTGTGAATTTTCCGAGTTACAGACAGTTTTTCGCGATAAATAATGTACTACATTTTTTGCATATTTTCAAAATTATATTAACTTTTAGAAATGGAATAACTATAGTATGTTTCATATTTTTGAATTTTCATGTATGTTTAATTGACAATGTGCAAAATGTAGTACATTATTCATCGTGAAACACTGCCTGTAACTCGGAAAATTCATAAGTTACAAAAAAATTCTAAAAAACAAAATTTTTTTAAAAGGCCAGTGCATATGTCTGAATTTTTTCAAATTTTTAAGCTACACATTTTTAAAACGCTGCAATTTAACAAAGGGGTAGTTTTTCATGTTTTTCCGAAAAAACTCGGTGAAAACACAGAAAAATTGCAAATAAAAAAGTCTTGTATTTTAGGAATTTTCGAATGGCCATATCCCGAAAAATAAGCATTGGTCGAAAAAATTCACCAGAATAAAAACATCTTATCTTGGGCCAAAAAGGTAAGCATATTATTTCTTTTTTCATTTTTGACCTAATTCTAGAGGTTACGGAACCCGTGATAAACGGGGTGATTTCTACCCCTTCCGATCATTTCCTACTCCAATTCTTTTCTCAAATTTTTTATTAACTTCATTACAAATACATTGCACAAGGTTTCATAAAAATCCATTCACTAGCACTCAAGTTAGAGCTGAAACCCCCCCCGTTGACTTGACTATAAGTACTTAATTTCGTCATTGTGATTGGAGATATGGATGTAATGATTTATGTAATAAGCACTTATGTGCTTATTAAATGTGGTCATGGTCATGATGACACTTGATAAATTCTTTCGAACTTACAATGGATGCACAATATCCCGAGATATGCCGTGATTTTTTATTTTTTTATTTTGCAAATTATACTGACATACTTATCTGAAGAGTCTCAAATTACCGAATTGTTAGGAGAGAGGTACAATTTAAGTCACCGGCCTCGGAGGGCCATTGGTAAAAACATGTTATGTGAAACACACCACTATTCTATTATGTCTAGATTCAAGTCTCGGCCCTGACAGATGGTAAGCCTACAGAAAATTGTTGTATGTCCATGTTTTCTAGAGATTAACCTCCTTGCGGACACCGCTGGTTTTGACGTTGCGTATTCTTTAATTTTGACCACTTTGTGGTTTATGTTTTTAATTTTTTAATTGTGAAAGATCTACCATGCATGCGCTTCTACTCTAATAAAACCTAAAAAATTAGATATGCTCACAATCCCACTGAGCTGTACAGGGTGTCTCACCCGGAACAGAATCGATCGATATAGAGAAAAATACAAATCAGAAATTTTTCAAAATTTATATATTTACTAATGTCGGTGTGGCCAATCCAACTAAAATAATTAGAGGCATGGGGTACTTCCGGTTATATCGGAAGTCGATACCAACTTGCTTATTTTAAATGGAACACCCTATATGTTTGGACTTTTCGAAATGACAATAAAATTCTGAGTTCAGGTATGTAGCACACCCTATATCTAAACTCAGTAGTTTCGAAGATATTTGACATTTTATAAAAAATTTGACAGGTGCAACGGTTTGCAAAAACCGTTATAACTATTTCTGTGTAGGACATCCTCATTTGCTCTTTGGCACAGAGAAAGAACACAAGGAGAACCACGTTCTACAACTGAAATAAATTCAATAACATCATACCAAGTGTTCCGTTTTTCGCGTTACATTTTGTCAACTTCGATCCGCGAAAACTTGTTTAGGTCAAATGGAACACCCTGTATTTTTTTACGTCAAGTTCTGTAAAATTGAATTTTCTTTTGTCTGATATTGCATTGAGGGGTTAAAGTTTTCAACTTTTTGAAATATTTGCGATTTTATTAAGAATACATGAATTGTTGTAATCATTTCCATCAAAATAGCCATGGTTAGAAACAATCAGTCATTATCTTATGTCAAAAAATGCCAGCACGTTTAAATTACACCCACGAAGACTTTTTAAATTTGTTTATTATTTGTGGAGAATGTGATAAGGTAATATCAAGAACTTGCAGCACATTTGCTAGTCGATATTAACAAAAACGGAAAATAACACTAACACTGTAACATGCGTATTAATCGAATTGAAGATATGGCATGAACTAAAATAGCAGAAGTAAGATCAATTTCAAACATGATTCCATTTTAATTTAATAATTGCTTAAAATTCCGCCCTCGAACCTCGACACATTTTTCGCACCTTCGGATTAGTTCCTCACGGGTAGCTCTTCTAATTGAATCCTGTGACATGTTTTGAAATGTATTTCTTACTCTCTGCATACAATCTTCAATGGTTGTTAATGGGCTCTCATAAACTTTATTTTTAATAGTTCCCCAAATAAAATAATCCATAACTGATAAGTCGGGCGAGCGAGGAGGCTATAAGAAAGGTCCATTATTGGCAATCCATTGATTATAAAAAGTTTCTTGTAAATAATTATTAATTAAATAATCGTTATGTGGGGGGGCACCGTCGTGCTGATAAAAAATGTTTCTATGTTCGGCCAGAGGTAAATTTTCTAAATAGTTATTATTTAAATTTTGTAAGATATTCAGATATCTTTCCCCTAAAAAACAAAAATTTTCCTATACATATTAGCAGAAGAGAAAATTTAATTTACCGTTTAAATTTTCCTGATAAAATTGTAATGTCACCACTCTATCGTTTCTTATGGCACAGTAAACATTGAACTGCCAACTTTCCTGAAAGTTACCCTCTCTGAACGTATGAGGATTTGCGTCACTCCAGTAATGCAAATTGTGTCTATTAAAAAGTCCATTTTTAGTAAATTTTGCTTCGTCTGTCCATACAATATTTAGCAAATAAGAATCGTCACCCTCAGACCTTATTAGAATAAACTCAGAAAAATTCTGTCTTCTTAGGACATCTGTTTCTTTTAATCCTTGAACCATATGGATTGAAAAGGGTGAAACTTATGTTTTAATAAAATTCTGTGAATTGAATCCTTGCACAGTCCCGATTCCAGAGAAGCTTGTCTTAATGACATCCTTGGAAAGATATGAAAATATCCCAGAATGACTATTTCAATGTTTTCGTCACCAACAATAGGCTTTCTTCTTTGCATTTTTGCGTTGACAGAGCCATAATTTTTAAAATTTTCCAGTATGCGTTTTACAGTGTATGGTGACGGTTTCCGTTTTTCTGGATATCGAGTAGCAAATGTGCTGCAATTTCTTGATATTACTTTATCATATTCTCCATAAATAATAAACAAATTTAAAAAGTCTTCGTGGGTGTAATTTAAACGTGCTGGCATTTTTTGACATAAGATAATGACTGATTGTTTCTAATCACGGCTATTTTGATGAAATGATTACAACAATTCATGAATTTCTAATGAAATCGCAAATATTTCAAAAAGTTGAAAACTTTAACCCCTCTATGCAATATCAGAAAAAAGGGAATTCAATTTTACACAACTTGACGTAAAAAATACAGAGTGTTCCATTTGACTTAAACAAGTTTTCGCGATTTGAAGTTGACAAAATGTAACGCGAAAAACGGAACACTTGGTATGATATTATTGAATTTATTTTAGTTGTAGAACGTAGTTCTTCTTGTGTTCTTTCTCCGTGCCAAAGAGCAAATGAGGATGTCCTACACAGAAAAAGTTATAACGGTTCTTGCAAACCATTGCACCTGTCAAATATTTTATAAAATGTCAAATATCTTCGAAACTATTGGGTTTAGATATAGGGTGTGCTACATGCCTGAACTCGGAACTTTATTGTCATCTCGAAAAGTCGAGAATATATAGGGTGTTCCATTTAAAATAAGCAAGTTGGTATCGACTTCCGATAAAACCGGAAGTACCCCATGCTTATAATTAGTTGGATTGGCCACACCGACATTAATAACCACCTAAATTTAAAAAAATTCCGATGCGTACTTTTCTCTATATCGATCGATTCAGTTCCCGGTTTCATATGTCGTTTTGACGACAATTGACCAAAAAAATAATGACAATAATTTATGAAGAAAACAGTCAAAATCGTTTCCAATAACCGAAAAATTTAATAGACGCTGTTTCAAATTTGTGATTCTATTTCATATTTTACTTATTGTGTTATATGGAAAGAACGATCATTTATAATGCCAACCAAAGTTGCCTGTGGAACCTATGTCAGCCGAATTGAAGAATCAATATTGACAGAGGCAAATTGATTTGAATAAATTGCACAAATCCTTAATTTACCTTCACGGTTGAAAAATGGAAGGTCAATAAAGTTTTTCAACGAATCGACTTAATTATCAGCCTATTCTAATATCAATAAGTGAAAGATGAACTTATAACCTATTACAATTTTAAATGCTTTTTTCGGTATGCTATTTTTGAACATAAAAATGTTTTCAAATAAGCGTAGATGGTCAAGAAACTAAGTTATTCTTTTCATTAAGATATATTTTGTGAGACTTCAATTTATTATTATATTTATTTTCTCAACTCGCTCTTACTTGTGTTGAATATACATGACATACTTAGCCACTTCACCATATTCACATACTTTACTTATAGGTACGTTACCGTTATGTGAGTCTGAAAAAATAGGTATTATTTATGTTTTTAAGAAAATATTCTTTTTTATCTTTGGCAACCAGAAATACCCTAAAATGGGAAAATTTCCTTTAATTGGTAATACTGGGTCTAAGTTTGATTTTCACTAAAGTAAAGGGTGCAAGCAGGGAATGGTTTAACTAAGACTATGTATATCATCACGCCGCCGCGACGACAAAGTACAGGGAAACACGAATACTTTTAATAGTATTAATTTTAGGAAAAACACCGGATCCTCCGCCATTTATTAGATAACCACATCTACAAGTACAAAACAAGTAAAAGACCAAGCGTCAGAGAATTTTTTTCGTCAAATTGAGGAAGAATGTTGCTGTTTTTTTAACCCCAGATTTTATTACTCGGGTTAAGACCTATAGTGTAGCAAATTAGACGAAAATTGACCTAAACCTGAAAAAGTTTAGCGAATGAATGTATCTTCCACTTTTGTAAATATATCGAAAATGTCATATTTTCCGAGAAATAGTGTCTCGAAATTTCCAAAAAGGGGGAAGAGAAATAAAAAGTGATGAGAAAAAATCCACAACATTCTAGTGAAAGTATCATTAAAATACAAGACTTTTTTCCTCTATGATGTTTTCTTAAAGTGCACTCTGTCGAAGTTCTTCCGGAAAAAAACAGGAAAGAGATTCTTATCGGAAAATGGAAAATGTTTTAAAGTTTTACAAAAACAACGCAAGGCGTCGGTCAGCGTCGAGACGTAAGAATGCACAAATATGATTCTAGGTATCAAAATGTATCAAATTTAAAATCAAATTTGGATCTTTCAAAAAGTATGCGATGTAACAGCACCGAACGTTTTCGTGTCCAAAAAAACAACCGAATTTCCATGAGTTACATAAATCGCTACTGGACTTCCGTATTATCGTTACATCCTCGATTTGTTAAATATTTTCAGTGTTACAAATTAATGCATTGTCAAAATCGTTTCCAATAACTGAAAAATTTAATAAACGCTGTTTCAAATTTGTATTTCTATTTCATATTTTACTTATTGTATTATATGGAACGAACGACCATTTATAATGCCAACCAAAATTGCTTGTGGAACCTATGTCAGCCGAATTGAAGAATCAATATTGACAGAGGCACATTGATTTGAATAAATTGCATAAATCCTTAATTTACCTTCACGGTTGAAAAATGGAAGGTGAATAAAGTTTTTCAACGAATCGACTTAATTATCAGCCTATTACAATATCAATAAGTGAAAGATGAACTTATAGCCTATTACAATTTTAAACGCTTTTTTCGGTTCGCTACTTTTGAGCATAAAAATGTTTTCAAATAAGCGTAGATGGTCAAGAAACTAAGTTATTCTTTTCATTAAGATATATTTTGTGAGACTTCGATTTATTATTATATTTATTTTCTCAACTCGCTCTCACTTGTGTTGAATGTACATGACATACCTAACCACTTCACCATATTCACATACTTTACTTATAGGTACGTTACCGTTATGTCTGCATTTCTGTCAGTGTGAAAAATAGGCATTATTTATGTTTTTGAGAAAATATTCTTTTTTCTCTTTGGCAACTAAAAATACCCTAAAATGGGAAAATTTCCTTTAATTGGTTATACTGGGTCTAAGTTTGATTTTCATTAAAGTAAAGGGTGCAAGCAGGGAAAGGTTTAACTAAGACTATGTATATCATCACGCCGCCGCGACGACAAAGTACAGGGAAACACGAATACTTTTAATAGTATTAATTTTAGGAAAAACACCGGATCCTCCGCCATTTATTAGATAACCACATCTACAAGTACAAAACAAGTAAAAGACCAAGCGTCAAAGAATTTTTTGCGTCAGATTGAGGAAGAATGTTGCTGTTTTTTTAACCCCAGATTTTATTATTCTGGTTAAGACCTAAGATGTTGGCAAATTAGACGAAAATCGACCTAAACTTGAAAAAGTATAGCGAATGAATGGATCTTTTACTTTTGTAAATATATCGAAAAATTTCATATTTTCCGAGAAATAGCATCTCGAAATTTCCAAAAAGGGGGAAGAGAAACAAAAAGTTACGAGAAAAAATCCACAACATTCTAGTGAAAGTATCATTAAAATACAAGACTTTTTACCTCTATGAGGTTTTCTTAAAGTGCACTCTGTCCAAGTTTTTCCGGAAAAACAGGAAAAAGAGATTCTTATCGGAAAATGGAAAATCTCGCAAACTATCTTTTGAAGTTTTACAAAAACAACGCAAGGCGTCGGTCAGCGTCGAGACGTAAGAATGCACAAATATGATTCTAGGTATCAAAATTTATCAAATTTAAAATCAAATTTGGATCTTTTAAAAAGTATGCGATGTAACAGCACCGAACGCTTTCGTGTTCAAAAAAACAACCGAATTTCCATGAGTTACACAAATCGCTACTGGACTTCCGTATTATCGTTACATCCTCGATTTGTTAAATATTTTCAATGTTAAAAGTTAATGCATTGTCAAAATCGTTTCCAATAACTGAAAAATTTAATAAACGCTGTTTCAAATTTGTAATTCTATTTCATATTTTACTTATCGTATTATATGGAACGAACGATCATTTATAATGCCAACCAAAACTGCTTGTGGAACTTATGTCAGCTGAATTGAAGAATCAATATTGACAGAGGCAAATTGATTTGAATAAATTGCACAAATCCTTAATTTACCTTCACGGTTGAAAAATTGAAGGTCAATAAAGTTTTTCAACAAATCGACTTAATTATCAGCCTATTATAATATCAATAAGTGAAAGATGAACTTATAGCCTATTACAATTTTAAATGCTTTTTTCGGTACGCTACTTTTGAGCATAAAAATGTTTTCAAATAAGCGTAGATGGTCAAGAAACTAAGTTATTCTTTTCATTAAGATATATTTTGTGAGACTTCGATTTATTATTATATTTATTTTCTCAACTCGCTCTCACTTGTGTTGAATGTATATGACATACCTAACCACTTCACCATATTCACATACTTTACTTATAGGTACGTTACCGTTATGTCTGCATTTCTGTCAGTGTGAAAAATAGGTATAATTTACGTTTTTAAGAAAATATTCTTTTTACTCTCTGGCAACCAGAAATACCCTAAAATGGGAAAATTTCCTTCAATTGGTAATGCCGGGTTTAAGTTTGATTTTCACTAAAGTAAAGGGTATAAGCATAAGACTATGTATATCATCACGACGCGATGACAAAGTACAACGAAACACGAATACTTTTAATAGTATTAATTTTAGGAAAAACACCGGATCCTTCGCCATTTATTAGACAACCACATCTACAAGTACAAAACAAGTAAAAGACCAAGCGTCAGAGAATTTTTTTCGTCAAATTGAGGAAGAATGTTGCTGTTTTTTTAACCCCAGATTTTATTACTCGGGTTAAGACCTATAGTGTAGGCAAATTAGACGAAAATTGACCTAAACCTGAAAAAGTTTAGCGAATGAATGTATCTTCTACTTTTGTAAATATATCGAAAATTTCATATTTTCCGAGAAATAGTGTCTCGAAATTTCCAAAAAGGGGGAAGAGAAATAAAAAGTGATGAGAAAAAATCCACAACGTTCTAGTGAAAGTATCGTTAAAATATAAGACTTTTTTCCTCTATGATTTTTTCCTAAAGTGCACTCTGTCCAAGTTTTTCCGGAAAAACAGGAAAAGGAGATTCTTATCGGAAAATGGAAAATCTCGTAAACTATGTTCTAAAGTTTTACAAAAACCACGCAAAGCGTCGGTCAGCGTCGAGACGTAAGAATGTAGGAATATGTTTCTAGGTATCAAAATTTATCAAATTTAAAATCAAATTTTGATCTTTCAAAAAGTATGCGATGTAACAGCACCGAAAGCTTTCGTGTCCAAAAAAACAAGCGAATGTCAAAAATTAATGCATTGGTTTCTAGCACATACGCCAAAAATGAAGTTCTGAACTCTTACTAGTTTGCTCTACTGATTTTTCCCAATTACACACCCCCCTTTACCCCTTCAACAAAAAATACATGCGTTTACCAAACTTCAAGTGAGTATCTTAAGTCTGTTTTATCAAACCCTTTATTAATGGAGTGGTGGTGGGGTGGAAAAATATTATAAATAAATCTGAGGACTTGGCTTCTAGTATAGGTACGCATGAAACCTCAAGTATTTGTACTCTACACAGCTTGCTTTACTCATTTTCCCCTATTAACCTATACTTACATCCCCACCCCTTCAACGGAATCATCTCAAAATTTAATCCAGTTCCAGATGTCATTATAATACATGTATATACAAATTTCAAGTCAATATCCCAATTTTATTTTATCAATTATAATGGAGTAGGGGTGGGAGGGGTTGAAAAATATTACAAAAAAATGTGAGACCTTGGCTTCAACTACATACCCCGAATTTCAAGTTTTTGTACTCTTATCAGCTTGCTTTACTTATTTTCCCCTATTTTACCCCTATGTAACCCCCAACCCTTCAACGAAATGATCCAAAAATATAATCCAGTTCCAGATGTCATTATAGTATATACCTATACCAAATTTCAAGTGAATATCTTAATTTTATTTTATCAACCCCTTTAATAATGGAGTGAGGTGGTGGTGGGGGATGGAAATATTGTAAAACATTTTGAGGCCTTGCTTGCTTTACTTATTTTCACCTATTTACCCCTATTTAACCTCCAACCCTTCAACGGAATCATCTCAAAATATAATCTAGTTCCAGATGTGGTTATAATACATAGGTGTACCAAATTTCAGGTGAATGTCTTAATTTTATTTTATTAACTCCTTTAATAATGGAGTAGGGGTGAGGGGTTGAAAAATATTATAAAAAAATCTGAGGCCTTGGCTTCTACTACATACACCGAATTTCAAGTTTCTGTACTCTTACCAGCTTGCTTTACTTATTTTCCCCTATTTAACCCCCAACCCTCCAACGGAATAATTCCAAGATATAATCTAGTTCCTGATGTCATTATAATATAATAATATACGTATACCAAATTTCAAGTCAACATCTCAATTTTATTTTATCAACCCCTTTAATAATGGAGTGGGGGCGGCAGGCGGATGGAAAATATAGTAATAAATTGTGAGGCCTTGGCTTCTAGTACATACACCAAATTTCAAGTTTCTGTACTCTTACTAGCTTGCTTTACTTATTTCCCCCTATTTACCCCCCAAACCCTTCACCGGATATGTTAAAAAACAATCCAGTTCCGAATCTCGTTATGATATATACGTGTACAAAATTTCAAGTCAACATCTTAAACCGTTCCGGAGAAAAAGGGCGGACAAAAAAAAAAAAGTTACAGACAGACCGACAGACAGACAGACAGAAAAAAATTTTCGCTCAAATATCGACGTTTCATGACATTCTAAACCAATTTAAAAAAAAAAAGAAAATTTGAAATTTTTTTTACTATACTTCCAATCCACTACATGGATGTGGAGGTAATTTAGACAATCATAGCTAAAAATGTCTTCATGAAGGTGGATGTGAACCAATTAAATATTAATTGTTGCGTAACTCAATCTCAAGATTGTGATAAACTGGAAAATTGCTATATTTTTGGGATCGAGCACCAATGTAGACGTTCTTAGTTTCAAATTGTAGGTTTACATCTCTTCCTTCACAATCCGAAGAAGATTTGTTCATTCTGGGCTCTTTACAATTCTCCTTTCACATTGAATATTTCCGAAAATTTGCTAATTGCTGTAAAATTCATATTCTTTCAAAATTTACTTTCTATTCAAATGGTTTATTAAGTTTTATTGAAACAAATATGTTAATCAACGAAAAACTAAACCAATTTGAAATAAAAATAAAAACAAATGAATAAAAAGTTGCAGTACTCGAAAAAAACCACTGATAACATACAACAAGCAGAAGAAATCAACAATATATGCATATTTGGCGTAAAGGAGAACAACAGCTTTTATCTAAAAAAAAATAATTCCAGAAGTAATAAATGAAAAAACGCAATTAGATATGAGACCCGAAGATATTGACAGGTGTTACAGAATTGGTAAAAAAGCAGAAAACGTACAGAAACCCAGACCTACAATTACAAAGTTTAAAAACTAAACAACATGTATTAAGGAACTGCATGCAGTAAGCTTATAGGGACTAGATAATTTGTTACTGAAGATTTAATAAAACCAAGGCAAGAGCTATTACGAAAAGCTGTAGAAAAACTTGGATTAAAATCTACGTGGCCGTACAATGGAAGTGTGTACATTAAATTAGAGGACAAAGATGTAAAACTGAACTGCACGGAAGATATCATTAAGCATATTACCTAACACAAAATCATTCTGGATTTTCAAGGAGTTACCTCGGTGACTTGAGAAACGGTTAAGAAAACATTTAAGAAACATATTAAAACGCAAAACTAAACCATAAATATACAAAATTAATTATTAACGTTTGTATTCAGACAATGGAATTCATTAAATTGTCTTTTCACTGTTTTTGTATTTTAATTTTTTTTAGAAGAATATAGTATAGTTTTTTACAATTAATAGAATTCTTTACAGAAATTACCGAGAAGGAGGATATTGAAACAATTGTTTATAAAAGGATTACACACTGGGAAAGAACAGCACAACAAAAGATGGGATACAATAAAGAAATATCAAGGATATACACACTGCCAGACTCACAAACAGAAGAAACAGAAAACTTAGAAAAAGAATAGGAAAGATGATCACAGATAGAAACTAAAAAGAAGCATCTCACAAAAACCTGAAAGTTAAAAGAAGCACGAAATTTTAAAAGAAGCTTCTCACAAACGCCTACACTTTCCATCCGATGAAGACAGATGGAAACCAATACGAAGCATCTCACAAACACCTACATGCTCTATCCTATATTCCTACCCCATGCGTCATGCGGCTCTCGCTGCTCACAACAAGCAGGTGTGATGTCCAATTCAGCGCATGCAGCCGGTCCGGCGGTATATAAAAGCATCGGGGGTTTGTTCCAGCACACGGTTGGATCGTCCGTTGGTCGGTCCGGTGGAGCCGCATGGCATGAATATGTAACAGACGACTGGGCGACTGCATTTCGCAGTTCGGCGGGCGATTGGGCTGCGTGCTGGAACAAATCTCCATGCCCGGAATCGGCAGCAATGCCCACCTTACGCTGGCAAATCAGTCAATCAATCAATCAGTCAATCAATAAAATTGAATAAAAAAAATAATTTTCTATATTACTATTATTGGTATTCATATCATGCAGGGAAGTTGGCCTTGTGCACCTCGAGGGCCCTTAGTTACAAATTATACCTTTGTAAAGTCTTAATACACGGCCCAGTAATGTCACACTCAGACTCACACCCACCTCACAATTTAAAATGGGATACTCTACACTTTTAGTAAATACGTTTTAACTCGGCTTGTTATTTTATTAGTACATCGGCTTGTTACGTCATGACTAGTGATATCGCCATATTAATTTTTATTTTAGTGGGTTTATTTAGTCCATTAAACGAACAAATTAAACTCTTTATTTCACAAGATTGTTATTTGGCCCGCTTGCTTTTTTGACCTAAATTTCTCAGTAACTAAGACGATTCTGCGAACGTTGAAAATAGCCGAATGTGATATAAAATATAAAACTGCTATAGAAGTATAAATGATGATAATAGAATATAACATACAAATTGAGGAGAAACTTTAATTTTACGCTTAAGTTATTCATAGGTCAGCACCCTGAACGAGAGACCGTTAAATAGAGGATATTTGCATACAATTTAAAATGGTGATTGGAACATCGTTCTTTCCACCCCTATAGATTGTATCCCTTTAGTTAATCAACTTACGCGTTATTGACTTACGACAGAGATATTCTTTTAGTTTATTGCATAATAGAACTAAAGTAATCGAAAGAAATCATCCTATATACAGGGTGATTCACGTAGGCCATTCATTAGAAGTTTTTCAACTTGCAGTTGGATTAGAAACTTGAAATTTCGTATGCAGCCATAATCGATCATGTCCGTTCTATCTAAAATATTTTCAGTCCTCCAACTATACAGGGTGTGAAAAAAATTGGTACCAACTTTCTTATTTTAAATGGAAACCTATATTTTTCTTTACATGGTTCGATTGTTCTTCTAATTCTGAGTTTAGAGAACCTAAGTTATGTTAACTTATCTATTACAATTTTTGACATATGTCCAATTTTTAAAAAAAAATTGCCGCTGTAGTAGTTTACGAACAAATTTGTATCTCGCAAACCTTTCAAAATTATGAAACCAAATTTGTGAAGCAGTTAGCTGAAAGTCCAGGCTAACTTTTGATGTCCCATCGGTGGTCCCATTTTGTACCATATGGGCTCAGTCGATTTTCAAATGTCACAATCAAAAATTGTCAAAAAGTCAATTTTTTCAAATGGCACCTACTATTTTTTTTCACACCATTCGAAAGAAAATTGAATTTTAGGGTGAGTTACTTAAGCATTCCCTATACCTAACTTCACCCCATATCGAGTTATTCAATAAAAATCAAGAAATACCTTATCTTGCCGAGAGATTCCTTACTTCATCAAGTATGCCATGGAAACAAAAGACAGTTGTAATAATTTTTAAAGAAAAATATGGATTCTTATTTAATTACACACAACACCAACAAATTATTATTAACGAACAAGAACAATGTTGACGAAATTCTGTCAGTGAAAACGGTGCACACATTGAGCATTTGTATTGAAACAATTATTTTGTTAATCTGTTTATTTGTTGTTATTATTTATTATTGCAATACGATTTTTGAATGAAAATTAAAATAAAATGATTGTTTCCAAAGCCTACTACCCTTGAGAAAAAAAAAACAATATTTTTTTCAAAAAATGCCAATAACTCAAAAACGACTGTAGATAGACATACACAATGTTAATAAAAGTGGCCCTAAAATTCAATTTTGCATTGATTTCTGACGTCAGAAATGGTAGGCGCAAAGATGTGCTACGCAATCTGTTGAAAGTAGAATAATAGAATATTTGAACAAAAATATGGTGGTCACATTGAACATTTACGTCAGAATTTCGTCAACATTGTTCTTGTTCGTTAATAATAATTTGTTGGTGTTGTGTGTAATTAAATAAGAATCCATATTTTTCTTTCAAAATTATTACAACTGTCTTTTGTTTCCATGGCATACTTGATGAAGTAAGGAATCTCTCGGCAAGATAAGGTATTTCTTGATTTTTATTGAATAACTCGATATGGGGTGAAGTTAGGTATAGGGAATGCTTAAGTAACTCACCCTAAAATTCAACTTTCTTTCGAATGGTGTGAAAAAAAATAGTAGGTGCCATTTGAAAAAATTGACTTTTTGACAATTTTTGATTGTGACATTTGAAAATCGACTGAGCCCATATGGTACAAAATGGGACCACTGATGGGACATCAAAAGTTAGCCTGGACTTTCAGCTAACTGCTTCACAAATTTGGTTTCATAATTTTGAAAGGTTTGCGAGATACAAATTTGTTCGTAAACTACTACAGCGGCAATTTTTTTCAAAAAATTGGACATATGTCAAAAATTGTAATAGATAAGTTGACATAACTTAGGTTCTCTAAACTCAGAATTAGAAGAACAATCGAACCATGTAAAGAAAAATATAGGTTTCCATTTAAAATAAGAAAGTTGGTACCAATTTTTTTCACACCCTGTATAGTTGGAGGACTGAAAATATTTTAGATAGAACGGGCATGATCGATTATGGCTGCATACCAAATTTCAAGTTTCTAGTCCAACTGCAAGTTGAAAAACTTCTAATGAATGGCCTACGTGAATCACCCTGTATATTGACGAAAATATACGTTTTTTATCGATTGAATCTAAAAATTAATAACGGTTTCTGTTATTTATTGTTTACTACTGTTGCTACTGTTTAATTACTATACTATTAGTGTTAATTGATGTAGTGGCGTCGCAGTGAATCCAGACGCCCCCTCACAAGATGGAGAGACGATATCCAGAGGCAAGCCGGCAGAAACTGGATCTTGAGTGCTCAAGCAGACAGAGATTGGAAACTATGGAGAAGACATACATCTAGGAGTGAACGAGAATGAGAAAAAGAGAAAGAAGGAGTTAAATTCGTCTATAAATGTAAGTAGAGAGCAGGCTGTACAGATTTCCCATGAATAAGATAGGTACATGAAAAACTCTATATGAGTAAGTGCTACCACAGGCCTACAAGGAGCAACTTTTCATATAAGCAAATTTTGTCCGCGTCATGGAATTTTACCAGAAGTGACGTCAAAATGAGAGGATGCGGGCAAATAAGAAGAGGCCGCCTATTTTTTCAATAACTAGAAAGCTTATGCTTTAACTTAAAAAAAAATAATTCATGTATTCGATGACTTAAGAAAACACACAAAAAATACTTTAATCGGGGGTGTCTCAGGGTTGCGGGCAAATTAAGCCTGGCACCCCACTACAATCTCATTGTATACCTCAAAACCTACATTTTGACGAGTTTTATTCATGTATTCGATGACACGTAAAATCGTGACGACAAAATTCCATGACGAGGGCAAAATTTGCTTATATGAAAAGTGGCTCCCTGTCGGTCTGTGGTTGTACTTACTCACTCACACATAAAGTTTTCCATGTACCTTATTCATAGGAAATCTGTACAGCCGGCTCTCCACCTAGTGTAAGACATTATAGTGTACATTGTAGGCCAACAGTTGTACAGACAGAGTAACGAGAAGCTGACCATTAATCGTCGTGTATCGTATCCTACCACTGGATGAAATCCAACTGAGCTTAGCACCTTCATGCATGTCATATTTATATGAACCAACCTGTACAGATTTAGAGCTGGCTGAGTAATATTATTAAATGTAGGGGTGGTTGGGGTTGAAAAGCTCGAAGTTGGATTTTAATAAGTTTTGAAAAAATAATTAAAAATGTCTACCTGTTATATTTGTAATTACTATAACTTGATGGCATTTTGACTATTTCTGTGAAAGACGGCTAACGGATATTTTCCCAAATTTTAACAGAAGCATACGTTTTAATTATTAAATTGAAAAAAAGCGAACGGTATTACATATTGTAATCCCTCTAAAAGGAGAAGCGTTATCGAAATATATCAAAACTCCCGAAAATGTACACGTTTTCTTCAATAGAGAGTATCTGCTTTAGTGGCAGCCAACTAAATGTTTTGTATATGTTACAACACAGCGTGATATCCAGGAGTGACACCAGATGAAACGCTGATGTGGAAACAACAAACTGACTTTATAAGAACGATACTTAAGCCGCGGCTGACACACATTTCAGTAGCCTTTATAAGAAACATCGACATCTTTGCGGACCTAGAGTACAAATCAAAGAATATATTTTTCGGCGTCATTTAGTTGTAGGCTATTCCCCGCATATTAATCATACAGTATTGTCAATGTGTTGATTTATCTAATTTTTAGGTTTAATAGTAAAAATTAACATAACTAAATAATGAATGAGACGGAGAATTAAGCAAATTAATTGATTTAATTGCTGACAGTGGTCTCTGCATTGTAATAAAGGGTTAGTTTTTTAGTTAGTATTTTCAAATTACATTTTTTGCACTTAGACAGAGGGTCAATATGGCTGTTCTGTAGTGGAATTGTTTTGCGGTCTGCTTAAAATACGAACAACACTATCGCCTCGTAGCTTAAAGCTCTCGATAGATTCTTGGTTGTGCAAATAGTTAAAAATTAGAAATGACGAAATCATTTAAATGAAGAGTGATGTTTGTGGGAAAGCACTAAAATGGTTAAAAGTGGCATCACTGTGTAATACCCGTATGAATGATAGGACAAGTGAGCGCAGTATCCTTGCCTTTTCCGTTTTCTATTTATATTCGTACTATCTAAGCTGAAAATGTTGCCTATTTCTGATTAATTTTAAATAAAAAAATAGGTCTAATGTTAGAAAAATTATAAGATCTTTCTACGTCGCTTGGGTCAACCTATCCTCGTGCAAAATTTTTGTACGTATGCAGCGGACACCCTGTACAATGCTATACTAAATCCGTAAGAGAAGTATAGAGCTAAGCTGAACTTTCAAGCCTCTGTAAAACTTATTTCGAATTACATTACCTCCAAATTCAAACTCCAGTGAGGCTTATTGCATGCACTGATCACTTGCATCTAATACTATTCTTCTTTTGCGGATTTAGCATAGGTATAGGTTTTTCCTCAAATCAATAAACCAACACGAATATCTGAAACCAGCTCCACTTGTATAGACCACATATTCTTGAAAAATGGAAACCATAAACAGAGATTTAACAGCGATTTAAAAAAAGAGACATGGTCAGAGGTATACAATGAAAACAATATAGATGCTGCAACGAATAAGTTCATAACTAAATATAAAATAAAAATAAAAAATTGTACTAAAATGATATACTCTAAAACAAATAATGAACAGAAGCTAAAACCATGGATAAGTCAAGACTTAATAAACTCTATACACAACAGGGCCAAATTAAAACAAACATTACTAAAATATCCAAATAATTCAGAAATAAAAAATAAATACGTAAAACACAGAAATTTGATAAATAAACTAATTAGAAAAATAAAAAGTGAATATTATAAAGATCAATTCAAAAAAGCTAATCATAACGTAAAAAAAAGTATGGGAACTAATAAAAGAATCAACAAATGAAAATATAAAACAAAATAAAACAATAATAAACCAAATTCAAACTGATAATAAAATATTGACAGAACCCAAGGAAATCGCTTCTAAATTTAATAAATACTTTTCCGACACTGGACACAAAATGGCTCAAGATATAATAAAAAATAATACGGATGAAAATTTGAGAGAATGCACAAAACCTATTATAAAAAATTCGATATTTTTGTATCCAGTCTCAGAAAATGTAATAATAAATAGAGTAAATAGTTTGAAAAGTAACAGCGCACTAGGTATTGATGGTATTAGGGTAGAAAAAATCAAGGAATATCTTACATACATACTAAACTCATTACAATATATTATAAATCTGATATTTCAACAAGGATATTTCCCGAAAGCACTAAAAAGAACTATTATAAAACCACTATTTAAACAAGGAAATATAAATAGCATTTCAAACTATCGTCCCATATCTCTCATTAGCAACATCGCAAAAATTATAGAAAAATGTATAAAGAAAAGGTTATTAGAACATCTTAATAAGTATAACATAATACCTAGTTCACAATTTGGATTTAGAGAGGGAGTGTCAATCGTCGACGCAATGTATAATCTGACACGTTACTTGTATCAAAAACTAAATAACAATCAAAAGCCTTTGGCAATATTTTTAGATCTAGCGAAAGCTTTTGATACGATTTGTCATGAAAAGCTACTAAAAAAAACTAGATACATATGCGGTGATTTACTCAAAAATTATTTAACAAATCGTAAGCAGGCTGTCAGTATAGATTCAGAAAAAATCGAAGAAAAAACAGTTACCTATGGAATACCTCAAGGAACAGTCATAGGCCCTATTCTTTTTCAAATTTACATAAATGATATGCTGAACTTGGACATCTCAGGGAAAATTTTAGTTTCCAAAGCCCACTAATGTATTATCTATTAGCCGCATGTTTCTAAAAGCTTGGTTTAATTGTATTTTGGCTGAAATCTCAAATATTTCTGAGCGGATTTTCAAAATTTTGGTATCATTAGATTCGTATGAAAATGAGGTATTTAAAAATGTTAGTGAACGATTAAATCCCCATTTAAAAAAACCGAGTTAGTGGGTAAAAATCACATTTAAAAATTTTAAACGCCTCTAGAGAATTAAGTAATGCAATCATATTGCTCTTTTTATTTTTATAGTAACGTAGCACACAAACTAAAATATATTTTGGGCACCACAGCACTCTGGATTCAGAAATAGATTTTTTAATAAAATTTTTAATGTTTATCAAAAAGTGACCAAAATGGATGTATTGTATTCAAAATTTCCTCTAGATTCCAAAAATGTAAAAATATATAGGGTGTTCCATTTAAAAATCGAAAGTTGTGGGCATTTCCGGTCAAACCGGATGTGCACCAAACTTGATTTTTTATTGAAAAGATGGCATTTTAGTCGTGTAATAATGCCTCCAAATTTTAATTTTCTATTCCAAATATTTTAGGAAATATCGGGGCGAGCGCAATTCGTGACTCACCCGGTATATTTTAGATATTTTGAACTATGTACAAAAGAATCCCAAGATAAAAAATAATTCAAATCATGGCCCCATAATCCGTTCTACAACAAACAATGATAGTATAGTACCAAAGCCAACAAATACGGCCTTTACAAAGTCTATAGATTACATTGGTATTAAAATGCATAATATTTTACCTGTAGTAATAAAAGAAATAAAATATTTAAGGAAATATAAAAAAAAAACCAAGGCATATGTTCAAGAAAACATAGATCAATTGAAAAATTTTTAAAGAAAATAGTTCTATTGGGTATGTCCCCCGCACTCTGTTTATCCTGTTTATTCTGTTTATTCTATTTATTCTACTATTTCAGGTACTGTTTATAAACTTTATCAGCTAGGTATAGGTAGGCACAAGACAAGCTCCCAGTGAGTTTAAGTGCCGTAATTTGTAGCATGAAATACTTTGTAAATAGTATTTATCACTTGATACTAGAATGTTTAAGAAATACTTTGTAGAATGTATGTAGAATTATGAACAATAAACAATAAACAATAAACATAAACATGAACATAAACCAACTAGAGTAAGAATAATACAAACATAATGGGTGTAGCGATCCAGGAGAATCTATTCTCTCAAAAAATTCACTTAATATCTTCTGTTATACGGTCATACTTGCAAAATGTATCAAACTATAAATTACTTACATCAATAGGTATTCATCCACCATAATACAAAAGATAAAAGAATTATCTCTGACTTATGGCGATTTCCTTAAGCATATAACCATTTTACCTGTAACAAAAAAATATGTCAGCATAAATGTGCTTCTGGTATATATAGGAATCTGGAAACGTGGACTAGATTTTAATACTAAATAGACAAAATAACTGTTATATTAATTTTCGAGAACTAAACAATACAGAACTTTTTGCGAGGCATAAGAAAACCGGCAAAGTGCAAGTCTCAAGCGAAACTCAATCTCCGGGATTGGATTGGATGGACGGAGGAATGTTTGTCAGTTTTGAGCACAGAATACGAAAAATTTAAAAAAATGGTGAAATGAAGGTTTTTCATTACACATCAACTATCAAGAAAAGGAAATGAATCGGAGGAAATGAATATATTACTAGCAGAAAAAATACTGGTAATTATTCTAACTCTAACTATATCTTTCTAAACAAAATACTTTGCTGGCTATATGCCACGAACAGCATTGGATTATAAGAAAGAAATATGCACATTACGTACAGCATGACTATCACAATAATGTTATTTTAATTTTAAATTATCCTGTTCAACAAAACCAAAAAGCAACTAAAGACAAAAACGCTTGCGCAAAACTTTAGAAACTTTAACATACACGTGTTTCGGTATCCTACACCAAGGATACACTCTTCAGTGCTACTTCTTTCAAAGTTTAAAATGAACTGAATAGTCATTACTCAGGCAAATACCTCGGCAACAATTATTTATGGTTCTAACGAACAGGATAATCCAAAATAAATTTCGGAGAATTACCAGATATATGTTTCTGTACTTATCCTTGATAAGTATTTAGTAAGAGTTTGAAATAATTACTAGTGTTTTTTGCCAGTAATCTTTCATTTCCTCTGATTTTATTTTAGAGTATTCTTACATTGTAGTGAATTTGCATTTGCATTTCATTATATTTTAAAAGGAAATGATGTTAATGTGTTTATTTAGACACTAAAAATATTGTTATATACTGTCTGAACGTTAGCAGTGGCATTCTATTAATTCTTCTAACCGATTTTTTAATGTAAACGTCGCAGGCGCAGGCGTGGAGATTATTTACCTTTAAACCTTTAACTGGGCGTTATCTAGAATTAAAAATACATGGGCAGGAAATCTCCTTCCCCCCCCCAAAAAAATTAGAAGAATTACTTTTAACACATAAATTATTATTTATTACTGTATTAAAAACCGTAATATTGTAAGCTTTCTAATCTTCTGAACATATTTTCCACTACAAACTGTTTTCAAATGTGTAAAATATTTTACAAAAGAAATACCTTATGGACTGTACTAAGAATGTAACCTGATTGTTTGAAAAATATTTGCAATTCTCCTCAGATGAATGATCAAGACGACATAGAATATAATTTTGAACGAGATGAATTATTCGAATGGATACCTTGTAATGTATAGATAATTATAATTTAAGACTAAAAAGCATAAAATAGAAACCAGTAGAAAAGAAGTTTTAATCAAAAAATTAAATCTGAAGCAAAACATTCATTCTATGAGTAGTACTAATTATGTATACCAGTAATTAAGAATTGACACTCAAAAAGTGAAAAATACATTTAATTGGGAATATTGAAAAATATTGTTATGTATTACTCCCTTGGAACTGGAGATTGATACGCCTATGCCTAATAGTGACTGGAAACTTGTAGAAAGAGACAGTGTTTTCTAGAGTGTGGTGGTTGAAGATTCTGGATGGATCTAGAGGCAATTTCAGAGTATATAAGGCGCGATTACCGGCGCAGAGGAGAAGTTCTATAAAAGTGACGTTCGGTAAAGAAAGTGAGGTTAGAAGTATTGTTACTGTGTAGTTAGTAAATTATTAAATAAAGTGTTAGTGGTTTACTCATTGTTAAAATTATTTAGAACCCACAGATTGATACAGGGTGTTTCCTAAGAGGTGGATACACGCGACAATATTAATAAAGTAAAAAATACATGATTAGGAACACTGTTAATATGGAAACTTAATTTGCTTTTTTTCTAGTTTCTTCCGGGACATACAAATTTTCATCCATTTTTCACATCTGATGATTAGTT
Organism: Stenurella melanura; assembly: GCA_963583905.1. NCBI lineage: Eukaryota > Metazoa > Arthropoda > Insecta > Coleoptera > Cerambycidae > Stenurella > Stenurella melanura. The sequence goes on from OY757309.1 coordinate 206,748,307, forward strand.
TTTACCTTTATTTGTTGTTTATGTGCATAAACTAATAAACATTAAACAGTAAACAACAATTAACATCATTGCAGCCATTCCATGACCTTCCCAGTTACAACGAGTTTTAAAAATATAAAAATTAATTTGTCAAATGAATTGTCAAATTTATAAATATACTGTTCGAGTAAAATTTCATTAAAAGAAAGTGTTGAATAAAATTTTGTATTGTACAAGCATGTAATGGCACATTAGTCACTTAAGACCTGATGGTCTAGTGGCTAACTTTTTCTTGCGTGACCTATGTGCATACTAGTACAATAAATAACTATTATTTAACTTGTAATTTTATCTATAGTGAGTTATTTGTTTTAATTTTTTTTTTTATAAACTATGCAGCAGTTTACCTATAAAGCGATTTATAGCTATATACTGGATAACCTGGTCAAATTACCTTAAGCAATACGTAGTATTCCTGTGTAAGCAACCATTTTGTGAATGTCTTAAAAATGGTACTTGGTTGAACAACGAGACAATTACAAATTCATAGAGAAATTCCTAATAGTTGTACAACAGTGACTGATAACGTGAGGACCGGATTAACTTGAACGAGGGCCTGTAGGCGGAGTTATGGTGGAGGCCTACTTAAGACCCGCGATTTCTGAAGTTTAAGGCAAATGGACGGTTTTCGATTAATTCAATGATATGCTGCTTTTTATCTATAGTGTGACCCATTTGCTTTGGGGTCGCCCTGTAAAATCTTTATTTAGTGTGCGATTTCCACAGTTTTTTTTAAATTGTAGAGCTTGTTGAACTGCGTTTTTTGAGCAAAAAGCGTCAGATTCCTACAAAATCCAAGGCCTACTACGTCACCTTTTAGGAGTAAAATTTTAATAATTCATATTAGCGATTTTTTTAGAAAAAATATGCACGCCACTGGATTCACCACCCCTCAAAACGGGCCTGTACGAAATTTTGTCGAAAATTCTTAAATAGTTTTTGTAACGGAATGGGCTTGTTCCATGATATTCTTTTTATATGATTTTTATACTTTTTCATATAGTACTCGATATTCTCATTATGCACTTAAAATTTCGTATTATTAACTTTTTCCGTTCTCGAGATATAAGGAGTTGAATTTAGTAATAGTTGCAAAAACCGAGCGCTCATTTGTGACGTCACTATACGCAAGTGACGTAAGAAAATGGCTTTCTGGGACCTTTCAAATTTAACCTGAAAAGTCGAAAAACATGGAATTTTTAAACGCTGTTAACTAAATAAATACGTCGAGTGGAAGTTCGTTCTATGTATCTACGGAAAGGAGAAGGTCGGCGATGAATTATAATCGTAAATTGCAGGGTCGAAATCGAAAATTCGTTCTGGCAGGAGCGAGAGAAAATTGTAATTTTTTGACATTTCACCAAATTGTACTCCCCTACTGTCAAGTAGTAAGCAAAACAAACAATACTTCGAAAACACATAATTATAACCAATAAGCAGCATCAAGTCTATTGAGATCGCCGAGTCTATGCGTATAGTGACGTAGCGCCTGACCACGCCCCATTTTCGCGAGATGGAAATTTGTAATAGTTTTTAAGATACTAAACGTGCGAATAAGATTCTGATATTTTGCAGATCCATTAATTTATACTTGCACTTTCGATTTGTGAAATAAAAAAAAAATGCTGAACAAGCCCATTCTCTATTCTGTTTTTGTTTCAGTGTTGTTTTTTTTTGATTTGTTAAAACTAGACATAAGAATAATAATAATATCATGTTGCTAAAATTCAATTTAATTTATTTTTTCTTGTGGATAACTTAACTTTTAGAATAAATTTATGAAAATGATGCGTATTGTGCCTTTTTAATAATGTCTACAAAAACGTTATTATTTAAAAATTTTCGGGAAAATTCTGTACTGGCCGTTTTGAGGGGTGATGAATCCATCGGCGTGCATAGATTTTTTCTAAAAAAAATCGCTAATATGAATTACTAAAAATTTTACTCCTAAAAGGTGACGTAGTAGGCCTTGGATTTTGTAAGAATCTGGCGCTTCTTGCTTCAAAAACGCAGTTCAACAAGCTTTACAATTAAGAAAAATAAACCAAATAAAGATTTTACATGGTGACAACAAAACAAATGTCACACTGTATTTATTAGTGTATATACAAGTGAATTTATTATATACCTATTGATTAGTAAATATGATAATTATATCTATATAATACATACAAATGACCTAGAAACTTCATCTTGTTTCATCACAACTAACTTCATATTCTTATAAAAACTAAAAACAATCGATCATATGAGGTTTCTTCTCAGCGAATTCTTCTTTTCTAAAAGTTGACCAATTTTCCTTTCCTTTTCTTTAATTCTTTTTCTGAACTCCACTTTTAAAAATTCTTCGACCTTTGTGTCGATCAACAGATCTCCTAGTCATTTTTCAAAACCCACAATATTTTTCCTCTTCACAACGTACATTTCTGATATTATTTGGTTATTATTATTAGGCACAATTAAATTCACCCGGCTTCCCTAGCAAGGAAAAGATATTTCACCTAATTTTTGGTCAACGTTTTTTAGTAATTGAGAACAAGCACATGAAACGAACTCTCAGTATTTAGAAAGATATAGTCTTATAGATAAAAAGTAAGAAGGAATGGTGTTTGTAGGTACCCACACTATTGCTCAATATATATAGCCGATGAGATGGACCTGTGGTGGTATGTTAGGAGTCGTCGATATAACAAAAACTGTAAACACATTGACGAGGAAATGGTAATTTAAAGATTCCAGAAATAATTTATTTGGCAAGTAATTTTTTCAAGCCGATACAAGTTTCTCAATTCATAAAAAATCAATGAATACAATTAATTCGTAGATCTAATAAGTGTGTATTTTAGAGTGAATATACAGACTTCTTTAGTTTAAATTGAGTAGCTTATCATGTTGTTCTGTTTAAATATAAAGAAAACATGGTATCATGTATCGATTTAACAGTAAACCACAGAATAACACGCATAGATCATGATTAATGCCAAGTTAAACTATTTTCTTTGATGTAATAGTAATAAAATTGCTCATATTCCTAACTGAAAACCGAAAATAAAATAATTTGATCTATATCTAAAATTGTATTTGTTTTAGTTCCAGTGGATTATTGATTTTATCAATATATTCAGTTATTCATTGCAAAAAATAAAGCTGTTCTACAGCTAGAAAGCAAAATATTATAAATAACCAATATAAAATATTTTATTTTACATTGGTTATTTATAGTTTAAGGTATAGTTGCGCTGCAGGAACATTTGAGTAGAAAGATAATGAATGGTTAAAAGGTGTTTCAGCAGGTATTTTTTCCTTGAGTGGACATTTTTTCACTGGACTTGGTCTTTATGAAATTAAGAGAAATGTTTCTTATTAATTTAATAATAATAATAATGATAGTAATAATAATAATAATAATAATAATAACGGAAGAAGTCCAACAGGCGCTTGTTGGCACTAAGAACTTCGCTGCCCCGGGCCCAGACGGCATAAACAACTGGTGGTGGAAGAAATTTCCTTCCACTCACCGCCGCGCGCCGTCTGGCTCGAGTTTTCAACTCGTGGTTGAACGAGGGGCCGCAGATTCCGGACTGGTTTGCCGAAGGGCGAACTGTACTGATCCCCAAAAAGGGGGACCTGTCCAACCCGAAAAACTACAGACCGATCACTTGCCTCAATTCCTGCTACAAGTTATTTACACGTATCTTGTATGCCAGGACTTTGAGGTCAGTTGAGCCTGTATTCCAAGAGATACACGAGCAGCGAGGCAGCAAAAAAGGAGTGGCAGGCTGCAAAGAGAACCTATTGATAGACCGCTGTATTGCTCAGGATTCTGTGCAATACAAGCGTAATCTATCAATGGCGTGGATCGATTACCGTAAGGCATTCGATACAACATCACATGCATTATTGTTACACCTGCTCCAATGCCTTGCGGTACCTGCCCCAATAGTGAGATGCATTGAACAACTGATGCCACTCTGGAGAACCCGCTTCACCGTAACATCTGGTGCCCAGCGGATTTCAACAGAGCCGGTATCATTTAGGAGAGGAGTTTTCCAGGGCGACTCCCTCAGTCCTCTCCTATTCTGCGTCTCACTGCTGCCGTTGTCTGTAGAACTACGTCAAACCCGCGGATACCAATGTGGATCACCCAGCAACCGGAGGCACAAGGTCACCCATTTATTCTATATGGATGACCTAAAACTGTATGCCTCCGGAGAGGGTGAACTTCAAAACTCTCTTAGGGTGGTCCAAGAGTACACGCGGGCTATTGGCATGGAATTTGGGTTGGACAAATGTGCAGTCGTCCAGCTCAAGAGAGGACGATGCGGGCTATTCCCTGAACATGCGCAGCTGGCAGACGGAAGCATCCTAAGACATCTGGATGCCGGAGAGACCTACACGTACTTGGGTGTGCAACAACATCACATCCAGGACGTAAAACAAATTAAGGACACTCTCCGTGGCAAGTACAGACACCGACTTCGAAAGATTTGGTCTTCCGAACTTTCGGGAAAGAACAAGGTGTCTGCAACTAATATACTTGCCGTTCCGATTCTGCTCTACTCCTGTGGAGTAGTCAAGTGGACAGTAGATGAGCTGCGTCAATTGGATAGGGATACCCGCAAGATGATGCATATTCACAGAAGCATTCATCCTAGATCGTCCGTTCCTCGAGTGTACCTCCCACGTCAACGGGGGGGCAGAGGACTCTTGAGCCTGGAGTGCATGCATCGCAGAGTAGCGCTAAGTATGGCATGTAACATCTTGAGGAGCTCAGATCCACTCCTGCGGTTAGTGAGAGATCATGAAACCGTAGGAGTGGGCGGATTTTTATTTAAGGCAGCACGCAGGGCCGCAGATGATCTCGGTCTCGTTTTCGACTTCAGGCGAAGAGGCAGGCGAGGTGCTGATGCACAGTCAGTAACTGAGCTTCCGCCAAATCGCCTGACAACCCAAATTAAAGCTGCCGAGCAGAGAAATCTGTTCAGGCAGCACGTCGATAGACCCATGCATGGAGTGTTCTACAACAACATAGAGACACTGGGTTTATCGACAAAGCTGACCTTCTCATTCCTGAGGTCAGCAGGGCTAAAGTCGGAGACTGAGGGATTCATTGTCGCCTGCCAAGATGGTGTTATTAACACCTTGGTCTACCGCAGTCGTGATATGGGTGTAGAGGTCCCCGACCTAAATTGTAGGACCTGCCATCAGGCGCCGGAGTCGCTCATGCATTTACTATCTGCATGTCCGATTTATGCGACTTCGGCCTACATCCACAGACATAACGCGGCTTTACGAGTGCTGTATTACCATCTTCGGCACTCGTACGAGGTAGACCAAACACCAGTGCTGCCTTATGTTCCCGGAGAGATCGAGTCCGTTGTCGAGAACGAGAAGTGCCGAATTTATTGGAACTACTCGTTCTCGACCGTCAGGCTGATTCAAGCCAACAAGCCTGACATAGTCCTCCTCGACCACCAGACCAAGGTGATGTATGTCATCGAGTTCTCGGCACCTGCCGAGACAAACATCACCTTGAAGGAAGAGGAGAAACGGACCAAATACCGAGATCTCCGGTATGAGCTCCGAGCGCTATACCCAGACTACTCGGTCAAGATGGTCGTCCTGATAATCGGCGTTCTCGGTGGGATGAGGCCTACGCTGCTCTCAGCATTAAAGACCATACCGGCCTGCCAAAAATCAGCCGAGTGGTTGGCAGGCCAAATGCAGAAGGCAGTCATCTTAGGTTCCCTGCGTCTGCTTAGGGCACACGATTCTGGAATCTACAACCACTAACCCTGCGGGATGTGGGGAGTGGTTGTAGATAATTCGCTGGCGCTTCCCCTGTGAGAATATCGGAGACACGGGAGAACTGTCCAGCATCGCTAACGCGAAAAAAAAAAAAAAAAAATAATAATAATAAGCTTTATTGACCAACAGGAAAATCCCATTTACAAGACAATTAAGGAGGACAATACAATTAAGAACATAATAATTGAATAAGTTACAATCAGTTTAAAAATTAAGAATAGAAGGTTATTAATAGCCCAACCGCCTTCTGCATGCATACGACACGCATTACTAACCATAATTCTTGATTATGACTGGCTCGCTATTGATAAGATAAAAGCAATTCTTTGACTTTATTAGAATATTGACGATGATCATTGTGGTAAATGTCTAAATGGATTTATAGGTGATTATAAAGTGAGCACATGCGATAGAGGTGGGACTTAAAGCCCAGATTTGTATTAGCCCTAGTTAAGTAAAATAGTGAGGTGGACCTAGTATTAAATCTGGGAACCAGTATAGGTTAAGTTGAGCATTCAGCTCAGCACAGTCCATCTGATTGTTACACAACTTGTATAAAAATTATAGAGAAAGATATTCTCTTCTAGCTTCAAGTGAGGGAATGTTAAATCTGCTGAGAAGAGCTGATTGATCTGTACCTTGATGAGGATAAACCCCATCCAATTTCATAGCTAGGAATTTCAAGAATTTTCTTTGGATATGCTCTAGTTTAGATGTGTACTCATTATATATAGGACTCCATACTGTTGAACCATACTCCAGCTTAGATCTAACATAACAATAGTATAAAGTTTTAATTGAAGCAACGTTAGAAAAGTATCGACAGGTTCTGAAGATAAAACCTAACATTTTTTAATGCGGACTTGGTAGAAGCTTCTACGTGAATATTGAATGATAGCTTGGAGTCAATGGTGACACCAAGATCCTTAAGCACTGTGCAGCGCTCAAGGCTTATCGACTGATTTTGTTGTGCTTTAGGCTAAAGGTTATGACCTTACATTTTTCAATGTTGTGGGGTAGTCTATTTTCTAGACACCATTTATCAACTCGGCATAGATCCTCTTGTAGATCCAGACAGTCAGCCAGTGACTGGATAGACCTATAGATTTTTAGATCATCAGCAAATAGGAGCATAATGCTACTAATTTGCCTGCCGATATCTTTGATGAATAGGTAGGGAGAAGAGCAGAGGAGCGAGGTTACTGCCTTGAGGGGTACCGCTGGTAGCGGTAAATCTAAGTGATTGGTGGCCTCTGTATTCAACAAATTGTTCCCTGTCTGACAAATTAGAATGAAGAAAGAGTAGGAGTTCCTTGTCGAATCCTACGATACGTAGCTTATTTAAGAGTATGGTGTGATCCAATCTGTCGAAGGCCTTCGAGAAGTCGGTGTAAATTGTGTCAAATTGATTATGAGCGTCTAGGGTTGAAGTTGCGAATTCTGTGAATGAAACAAGGTTAGTAACGGTGCTTCTTGGCGAGTAGAAGCCATGTTGCGATTGGGAGATAGTGCATTTAACTTAAGGAAATATTTCATCATATAGGCACATCTCGAAAACCTTTGCGAAGTTGAAAAGCATGCAAATTGGTCTATAATTGTCAACAAGGCCCAGGTCGCCTTTTTTAAGGATTGGCCTGATTCTTCCGAGTTTCCAATTAATTGGGAAGGTATTTATTTTCAGAGAGATATTGAATATTACTACAAAAATGTTCTTTGATATTTTCACACATCATATATATTGCAAAACAATAAGTAGTATTGTTAGTTGGAGAAGTACGGTAATAATAATAATAATACCATGAATAAAAAGTTATATTATAAAAATTAATATTTAGAAATAGGGATTGAATTATAAACATGTTCGGATTTTATTTAATAATAATTTTAACAAATTGACTCCTACACTTTAACACTTACTTTAACAAGAGAAGCAGCTAATTACTTCATCTTCCTCAAAAATGTCGTACATTTTTCAAACAAGACATACTTTCTTTATTGCTTTTCATCATCGTTTACATTAAAATCATCGAAAACATGATATTAAACCAAATCGTGTCCTCTCTCCTGCTCGCAGTATAAGCAGTTACACACTTGGCAGATCATAGATATAAACAAACAATTTACCATTGGTGTCAACATCTTAAAGCGTATGATATAAATTTAATATTGATTCAGGTCTTGCTTCCACAGTTGTTTCTATTGGTTGCAAGAACCCATTTATTCTAATTCAGCATCACTGTTCCGGAAAAATCTTATTACCAAGCCAATGTTGCACTCATTAATAGGTTTTATAAGAATAGTGAGTGCACAGCAGCTGCAGAAGTAGGAAGAAATATTTCCAATTCTGTGTCTTCCTTTCAATAAAATTTTTTGAAATATACTAAACCTATATTCATCAAGCGAATATTTTCCGTTTTGATATGAAAAGAAGAAAATAGTTTTTCCTTATTTGTTAAATTTCATCGGCACTGGAATCGGTATTGTTAAAAACTCTTAGATTCTTTTTTCTTTTTCCAAACGACTAAACAGTTGTACCTTACCTCTTTCGAAAACTGAAATAGTTGTATTATATCCACTAAAAGCATGCACTAAAACAATGAAGTTTTTCATCTTTATAACCTTCATTAGGTATATTTTTAATAGTCTCTAGGTAGACTTTAGAGTCCTTCACTGTGCCAATTTTTCTAAAGAAAACGGACAATCTTCGCTTTTTTTTCATGTATTTATAAATAACAACCATATTCTGGGTGACTTTATCACCTTTCTCATTTAGCATTTTTTAAAAAGCTATGGTATTAATTACTATGATATCTAGCATTAACCTTTCATGAAATTATCACTAAATGAAAGACGACTAAAAGCTTTTATTCCCTATGAGTCTCTTTTTCGAGCCCATGATTTTCATTTATAGTTTTGGTTGAATTGTGTAGAATACCACGTATTGGTGTCACAGTCTCCCTCTTCACGAGAAGCGTGTATTTCCGACAGAGTATAAAAGTATAAAAGTACCCCATCTTCAATATTCTGTATCTCTGTCACCTTTCATCGTATTTGATCCAGCTATCAGCAAAATAAGACACTTTTTTTAAAATAACATTTTGCCATACATTGAATAAAACGTATTTTTCATCCGTTACACCCCTAAGAAACACTCTTCTGCACCTTTTGGAGTTAGGAACTCATCAGTGAAATCTAGAAACCTCCCAATTTTCATTGACATCCTGAGTGAAAGTAAATATAAACGTAGACGTAAAAATATACATAAGAAACGTAAACGTAGATACAGGCATAGGCGCCAACGTAAAGGTAAACGAGAACGCAACGTCCGTCTTTAAAAATACATTCCAAATATGTAATAATATGTAAAGTGTTCTAGTTAAAAACATAAATTTATGAGACCACCCCTATTATATTGATCATCCTATATATTTCGTAATATTTTTAAAATACACTTTTGTGCGCCTTTTGAAAATATTCGACATCTTTTATGAGTGCCAGAATATTTGAACGACATAAGTTTGAGGCACGCTGTACATAGAATCATAAATTAATGGAACATGTTGAAACGAAATTAACAATTAAGTAACCACCTAAAATTTCGAGTAAATTGCGTGAAGCTAAACCTTCCTAACTTCCTACAAGACGACAGCGATTGGCACGTGGCTGCCTGCCATTAGCAGTGCCATTACCACATGGCTGAAAACATTTTAATATTTGAGTAGCACGCGAAGTTTGATAAAAGCGTATACCTACTGCACACGGTACTAGTCACTGCTCTAAGTTACCGACTTCCCCTCTATTGTAATAATATAAAATCGTTGGTAAAATCAAAATCTCGCAAGTTGTATTATACAATAAGTTTTATGAAATTGATTGAGGAAGCCGTTACTCTGTAGTAATCCATAATTATAATGAAATTTTGCCGGCAAAAATAACAACGCCAAGGATAAAACAAATAGATACGAAAATCTGGAGTCTATAGGTTAAATTGCTGAGTGCATGATAAGTCCTTCAGACTACAAAAAACAGATTCTGCTTTTTCTAATCATATATTAGAGACTGGACATAACTTCCCGGATATTAATAATATGCAAATCCTACACTATGCTAGCAAAGGTTTGAAACTTAATTTGTTAGAAGCATTGGAAATATACAAATACAATAATAAGGATGATTTAATTTTGTTAAATGATCAATTAGATATTATGCATCCGCCTCTTTTTACTGCCACCAAAATGAAATTAATATTTCTGAGAAACCCCACCTTTAGATGGTTAGGATATCATAAACTACCTGTGTACTTTCATAATTCTCTAATCTGTTTAATTCTAGAAACATATTTAAATAGGAACCCAATCTTTGTATTTCATTCTTAGTTGAATCATCGTTTGAAAATGACCTAGTGTTAAAACTGCAGTCACGTTTTGTGCAAATATAGTGGTAAAAAACAGCAGTGTTTTACTCAATTTCGTTATAATAAGTTTTATAACATTTGTTCATTGGTTAAATTAATATATGATTTTTTCGAAAATTATTGATCCTCGGTAAGAAGTTGACTCCATCCTTTGTCTTTATTTCTCTTAAATATGCTTCATAGTCGGGGAGCATAACACAGGCTTGGGTTTGATGATGAATTTAGGGGACCAACTTTAATACATTTCTTATGCCCTCCATAATCAGACCTTACCAAGTGCTTTACTTGAATTTGTAACAGATGGACTATATGACGTAATATATCCAAGATCCAGACATCATTGGAAGTTCTCGATTAAAACTCTTGATAGGGCCATCCTATCAATATCTTGTGCTAAACCTTTTTTATTTACAAGAAAATTATCTATAACAAAAGTCACTTCGGAATCTATCGATATCTTTTACCATTTAGGTGTTTTGAATAAAAACAATGTTAATTTGGTTATTCCTAGTATCATTTTAATTTTTGTTTTGTTTCAGATATAAACGTAAGACGAGTAGTTTAATACTTTCAATAGTTTAAAATTAACTATGGATATAACACCTACTCCACAACAAATTCCGCTCCAAGTATCCCTGCTTCCATCTGCAATAAAGGCAAGACTGCCGGCTAATTATGAACTGTGTATTTTATGCCAAAATCATCAAATAGTACAGTAAAATAAGGAAACGTCTTCGGAACCCTTTATAACAGGACCGACTTTTTTCCATTCTCTTCTAAATTGTATCCATAATATGTGATAAAAAGTCTCCCTCCTAAAAAGTGCCGCTGTAAAAGTTGTTAAACAAAATACATGTAATATTACGGTCGTTCGCGAATGACTTTTAAAATTAAATGTTATCGAAAAAAAAGTACGGGAAATTTCACATCAAAAATATGTATGAAGTTGTGTTGTACGATCAAAAATGTAAGCTTCAGATCTTTTTGTTTAACGCACGAAAATGGAATGCCTGACTCGTTTCACTAAATTTGTTATAACTTTTGAACTAATTAATGAAATTGAGCTCAACAAAGCTTAAATGAACGAAGACACATGTGACTATTGGATTTAATTATTATATTTTCAAATATAAAAATGAATGTATGTAGAAATAGTATATACCGGGTGTAATAGGATCATGGTATACCCCTCTTTTCTTGTTTAGTTTTGAAGATACCCTAGTAGCACAACATATTGGACCAATATGTAATCCATATGGGACCAATATTGAATATTGGACATAAATATCATCCTTATGTGACATATAATATTAAACAAATGATTAAAGAAAAGAATAAAGCTCACAAAAAATATTTAAAAACACGTAGAGTTGAAGCACGGGAATACTTTGTAACACTGCGTAATTATGTGAATGAGGCGATTGCTCGTGAAAAAACTGCATACATGAAACATACTCTGGAAAAACAAAAAAATAATCCTAAATTGTTGCGGAAAAGTTTATCAGATTGGGGCATCTCTAGTCGATCCATGGAGAAAAATAAATTGCCAAATGAGTTGTGCAAGCCTGAAGATATTAATGATTATTTTATAAACGTAGCAGGACAATCGCAAATAGATAATGATACTTTATTATATTACAATAACAATTTTTTAAATGACACTCTTAAATTTAGTTTCCGTGAAATAACAGATGAGGATATATATAAAGTGTTAAAATCAATAAAATCTCAGGCTATGGGCAACGACAACATAAATTTAAAAATGATAAGCGTAATTATGCCGTACTGCATTCATGTGGTTAGACATATATTTAACGAATCTCTTCAAAAAGGTGTCTTTCCAGATTTGTGGAAAGTAGCTAATATCATCCCAACACCGAAAGTAATGGCCCCTTCAACATTTACTGACTTGAGACCTATAAATATATTGCCAACTTTTTCAAAATTATTAGAAAAAATAGTATCATTTCAAATAAAATCTTATCTGCAAGATAATGGCATTTCACCTGAAACACAGTCTGGCTTTAGGCAGAAGCACAGTACTAATACAGCCTTATTGAGTGTTATAAATGACTTAGCCTATGCAAATGACAATTCTCTATCGTCCGTTCTTATTTTGTTAGACCAAAGTAAAGCATTTGATCTTGTAAACTTTGATCTTCTTGAAGCCAAATTAAGGTATATAGGTTTTCAAAAATCTGTTTTAAAATGGATAGTAAACTATTTAACGGGCAGGGCTCAAAAAGTGATAATCAATGATATGCAGTGCTCCTCGTTAAGAGTCACGTCTGCAGGTGTCCCGCAGGGTAGTATAGTTGGGCCAATATTTTTTTCAGTTTTTATTTTTGATCATCCCAAGATACTTACTTACTGTTGCGTTCACCTGTATGCGGATGATATTCAGATGTACTTTTCATTACAAATAAATGATTTAAAAAATGCCGTAGAATATATAAATGCTGATTTACAAAATATTCTGAGCGTCATGGTCTAAGGTTAAACCCAAACAAGACAGTGGCATTAAGTGTAGGATCAGAAAAACACAGGCAGTTAATAGAATCCTATTCTCGATTGACCTTAAATGATAATTTTATTAACTGGGTAAGATCTGCGAAAAATTTAGGGATCATAATCGATGGATCTTTGTCTTTTGGTGAGCATGTTGATTATATTTTTAAGAATTCATTTTTAAAGTTAAAGTTAATATATAAGTGTAAACATCAATTAAATCAGTCGGTAAAACTTAAACTAGTCAAATCATTGATCTACCCTCATATTGAATATTGCTGTTCAGTATATTACAATTTTCTTCCTCAATATAACCGGAATAGATTACAACGAATACAAAATGCATGTATGCGATTTGTCTGCAATGCGCCATACAGAGACCACATAACACCATATCTCACACATACGAATGAATTAAATATTCAGCAAAGAGTAGAGTTTCTTACTACAATATTTTTATATAAGTTGCTCAAATCCCGTACTCCTAATTATTTATTCAAACTAATATCACAGCGATCTGATGCACATGCAGTAAATATAAGGATGAATACATTCACGATACCCCTACATACCTCAAGAAAGTTGGAAGGAAGTTTTTCATATATAGCGCCTACTTTGTTAAATAAAGTGTTGATGAACCTTAACCTATCATTTAATCAATTTAAAATGAAAATAAGACTAATTAATTAATACAATAAATCAGTGTAAATTTTACTAATAAGTACTGTAGTTGTAGTTGTCATTTATTTTTGTATGTTGTTTATTATATAATATCCACTTAGAGGTTAGTGTACTATTCTCTTACTGACTGTTATGTATGTATGCTGTGATTTGTATGTATATACTGCTATTGCTATGTTTCTTGTTTTATAATTTAAGTTTGTTGATTAAATTTGTTTATTAAATTTAGGGAGACGATGGTAGATAGGTAATCCTAATCGTCTTCCTTTTGTGTGTATTACCGTTATTGCACAATAAAAACTTATTTGATTTGATTTGATTTGATATAGGACCAATATTCATATATTGGTCCTATATCGATTATATATTGGTGCAATATTGGTGCTACTAGGGTAATTGACTGAAATTAGGTATATACTACATACATAATAAGCGGCACTTTTTGACATACAATTGATTTTTTTTCACTTCCAGTTTCGCCGGAAGTGACACTAACTTTCGATTTTTAAATGGAACACCCTATATATTATTGCATTTTTGAATTCTACATAATTTTCTGAATCCAGCGATGCTAAATAAGTGTGACATTTCAAACACCAATTTTTTTTTAGAATATAATTTTTAGTTCTCCATTTAAGTGTGCCATGACGGTTCCGATTTATTCTAAATGACCCGGTAATGCTACAAAAATCGAAATTCCCTTAAAAACACTATATTACGTCATTTATGAGCAAATAAAATTCATCAAAATTATTTTTGGGGCAAAGCTCAATTTTTTCAAATGGAACCATATCGGTACCGTGGTACCATTTATTAGTGCTATCAATAAGGAATTTATTCATATGTCGTATTAAAATGTGCGATAAATACAAGCAAAATTACAGCTAAAACAAAATAAGAAAATACAATGTTGTTTTAATTAAATGTTAAGAAGTAACTAAGGTGGCTTTGAAAACAAGGAAATATTTAGCTTGTCAAACATTTGTTGGTGTAACGGTGTTTTTGTTGTCTTTGAAAATTGTTTAAAATTCTTGTTAATTGTGTTCAAAATGCTGCAACTTTATACAAGAGATGAAAAAGTGGACATGCTAATTATTTATGGGGAAAGTGAATAAAATGCAATTTCAGCTATGGACCTTTAAGGCCGACGATATCCTGATAGATGTCCAGCGAAAAATTATTTTAAATGTGTTGAAAACCAATTCCGAAGAGAGCCCAACAATGATCCCGAAGAAAACTTCATTATTGACGAAGGAACAGAAATTAAGGTTTTTTTTCGAATAGAAGTTGATAAGACCCAAATATCACTACAAATCTTTTAAATACCAATTGCACCAGCATTTGTACGAAAGTGATTACGAATGTAGGATGAAAGATTGCAATTGGATTTTGTATAAGAACGTGCAGCCTAGCTAGTGATTTTTTGGGACTGATTTTATTTTCGGACGAGTCAAGGTTTACAAGTTTGAGATTATTTAACCGACAAAATACAAAATATTGGTCACAAGGAAATCAAAATTTATTACGGCTGGGTAACTTTCAAGAACGGTTCGGTTTCAATGTTTGGCTTGGAATAATCGGTAGTAGAATCATTGGTCCAATAATATTTGAAGGACCTCTGACTGGTGCCAGATACTTGAGATTCCTGGAAAATGAGATTGAGGACATTTTAGATGAGTTACCTTTAGATTTAGGACAGGGAATGTATTTCCAACAAGATGGCGCTCCTCCCCATAATTCAAGGATAGTAATTGATTACCTTCAACGGAGATTACGTGTAAGACGAGCAATTAATAGTATAACGGCCCAGCAATTGGCGAACGTTTTTCGAGAAACAGCTAGGCAAGTTCAGAAGTGAATGGCAGCATTTTGAACAACTGTTGTAATGTTTTGTGTTAATTTTTTTTTCCAAAACCACCTTATGTCTAACAAGGGAATTAGAATAAAATTGTGTTTTCTTATTTTCTTTTAGCTGTAATTTTGTTTGTATTTATCGTACACTTTAATACGACAAATTAATAAATTCCTTATTGATAGTATTAATAAATGGTACCACGGTACTGATATGGTTCCATTTGAAAAAAATGAGTTTTGCCCCAAAAACAGTTTTGGTTAATTTTATTTGCTCATAAATCATGTAATTTAATGTTTTTAATGGCATTTCGATTTTTGTAGCATTACACGGGTCATTTAGAATAAATCGGAACCGCCATGGTACACTTAAATGGAAAACTAAAAATTGTTTTGTAAAAAAAATTATGTTTGAAATGTCACTTATTTGGCATCGTTGGATTCAGAAAATTATGCAGAATTAAAAAATGCAATAATATATAGGGTGTTCCATTTAAAAATCGAAAAATAGTGTCACTTTCGGCGAAACCGGAAGTGAAAAAAAATCAGTTGTATGTCAAAAAGTGCCGCTTATCATGTATGTAGTATATTATAAATCTCAATCAATTATCTTCAAAACCAAAGGCGAAAAGGGGGGTATACCATGATCCTGTTACACCCGATATAAGAAGTCGGAACATAAAGAGATTTCCAATGAAATCGGTAAAAGCTCTACCACTTCTGCAATGTTTAAGATAAAAACCTGAAACTTTTACACATTACTCTTGAAGTAATATATAAAAGGATATGAGGAATGAAGGAAATCTGAAAACTTGATTATTCCAAAATTTCAAAATTTTGAGAAAGTGGTAAAACTAACTTTAACCACCTATTACTCTGGTTTAAATTGCGTTAATAGATATCTGTAGGTGCCATTTTTAAAGCTTGAAATGTGTAATTTAAGATGCTTAAGTGGATTTAACTTAAAAATTAAATTAACTCTATTTTACGAGAATAAAAGGAAAATTTCTCTTTGCTTCAAAATTCGTGAAACTAGGAGTAACATAAACGTTAATAACATTTATAAAATAATATATTTAGCACACCTGTCCATCAGATCTTTTTATATATTACTTCAAAAGTAATATGTGAAAACTCCATGTTTTATCTTAAATATAGTAGAAATGGTAAAGCTTTTACCGATTTCTTCCAAATTCTTTATATATTTCAACTTCATATATGTACTATTCCTAAATACATTCATTTTTATATTTGAAAATATGATAATCCAATACTCATATGTTCCTTCTTTCATTTAAGCTTTGTTGAGCCCAATTTTATTAATTAGTTCAGAAGTTATATCAAATTTAGTGTAGCTCGTTCGAGATCGCGCACGCTATCGCGTCGTACTTAAGTGTCGCTGCTTCCATTTTCGTGCGTTAAACAAAAAGATCTCGAGCTTACATTTTTGATCGTACAAAAAAACTTCATATACATTTTTGATGTGAAATTTCCCATACTTTCGATTGGCGTCAGTAGTATTTTTCGATAAAATTAAATTTTAAAAGTCAAAAACCGTAATATTACACCTATTTTGTTTAATAACTTTTACAGCGGCACTTTTTAGGAGGAAGACTTTTTATCAGATATTATTGATACAATTTAGAAGAGAATGGAGAAAAGTCCGCCCTGTTACAAAGGATTCCGAAGTTAAGCCCGTTTCTTTGTCTTATTTTACTGCATTAAAAGTCACCATAACAAAAAGGAATTCAACACCCTGTGGCAAAAGCGGTCCCTATAAAAATTATTTTAATTTTTATAGAGACTACTATTGCTATAGGGTGTTGATTTTTTTTAATCGTTATTTTTTAGTATCTCAGAAAGTACTTTAGATATTATTTTCAGTTTTGGTCTGTGTTAATAGAATATAAATAGAAAAGTTATTTTATAACTCTACCAGTGGCGTCCCTTCAAATATGTCCTTTGATATTTTTAACAAAAAAGCGGTACGGACATTTTTTCATGTTTATATCTTTTCTGATTAGCCTGGTTAATTCTACATGAAAACGGTCTCTTGCGTTTTTCTCTACAGGCGCACACCCTGAAATATTAGCACGTCATTAAGGAACACCCTGTATAATTAAATTGTTTTTTTCTCTATTTTGGGTATGCTCTTGTTACACCTTAATATTGCATTTTTAAGGATCTTTTAGGTAAAACTCAAACACCGGAACCATTTTTATTAAACTCTCGTATAGTAATAATAGTAATAATTTAATCTTCAGTTGACTGTAGTGACGAAACTAGCCATAGTAGAAGTTTGTGCCCATTGAGACATTTAATCAGCATCACGTGAACTGCAATATACCAAAATTTCAGCCAATTCGATAGGGACCGCTTTTCCATAAGATTATTGCATGGTCCTTTTTATCGTGTGCTTCAGACGCGCGGCAATGTTCATCCACAATAATACGGAAGAAAATTGAGACCAAGTCATTGTTGTGCTTTTGAGTTAGAAAGAGTTAAACAAGCGAATAACTGTTTTCTTATTATAATTCTTATTATTATTATTTATCTAATAAATGCTGAGAAGAAAAGAAATGGTATGCAAAATGCTCATAGAATTCATAATAATTAATCTGCTCGATATATTATTATGAAATTCATTAGGATTCTATCTAACAGTAGGGGCGTTAAAAAAATCAAGTAAACTGTTAACGATTGCGATCTGTAGAGTGTTTCCGTACGTACAGACCAACTGATGACGTATGGTAATTTTCAGTGGTAATTTTAAAATTTAATGAAATTTCAAATCAATCTAAATATTGTACTATTTTTAAGAGTAGACTTCTTTTTCCAAAAACCTATAATTAAAATCGGTTCTTTGCACTTAATCAGAAATAACATTTATCAGCAAAACTAAGCACTGGCGAGCCGAGTGAGAATAAAACACAAACCCAGCGCGTTACCCAATATTGTACATATTTCTAAAGCACCCTTATTAATTTTGTAGCGTAAAAACATACTTTATAAATACTATTTATACTTTCTTAACATCGGTACGTGTTCTTATGCGATAACGTAAGACCAGATAATAACCAACCAGCTAATTTCATTGGGTGGCAACTACGCTTGAAAGGGGTTGCATTGTGGTCCTAAAACTTGATTTAGGATTAACTGCCAAGCAAAACCAACTGCAAGCCCGACTATTATTCATTGGAGTTTAGTTTGACTTTAAAACAATGTATTGCCTTGGCACAAGTGGTAATAGTTTCAATTAGTTTGCGTTAAAGACTCTGCCGGCTGTTGTTCAATATTCTGTTTGATTCATGCCTTAGTTTATTCATTAATTAAGATTGTGTGCTTCGTGTAGCTTGTCACTTGACACACCTCAGTTGCTACCACAATTTACAATTTACTGAATAATGTATATATACGGCTGAATAAACTCAAAATACTTATTCACATTCTTCAGTTCTTTGCATAATATAGCTGCAAACTACAAATTCTGTTAATTACACAGCCACACAAAGAATTTTTTTTTCTGGCCTGGGGATCTGACCATGCTTACTATATGTTTTTCCGATATCTGTTTAACTCCATCACATCGGGATTTTGCCATAACCTCAAAGAACCCATAATTTAAGCGATTTCGACATCTCTTCACATAAATCGCTGTAACTTTTTCTAGACAAAAATGACCCCCTCTTCTTGTACTAGATCGATTGCAAATTAAATTTCCAATCCGATGATGTGAGGCACGATATTCTTTCGGCACTTTTAAAGTGAGATATCGGCCGCCAAAGTGAGAGGTACGAATCTGAAAAAATTCAGGGATACGTAGCAATATGTAACAAATCGACTGAGGTTGATGCGTGCCTTGGTTTTCCAAATATGGCCGCTCGAAGTCACCGGAAGGTGAAAATCGATTTTTTTTACCGCTTCCCGAGGCTATATCCCGAAGACGAAACGAGATACAGAGCTGCGGTTTACTTTATTCGATTTCTCTCGCCTTTTTACATGCTTCTGAATTTTTTAGATGCCTTACCTTAGAAATTTTTCAAAAAAATGAAAGTGCCGGCAAAAATCTGAAAAAATTCAGTGGCATGTAGGAAGGCGAGAGAAATTAAATGGCGTAAACCGCACCTCTTTATCTCGTTTCGTTTGGAGATATAGGCTCGGGAAGCGGTAAAGAAATTCAATTTTCACCTTCCGGTGACTTCGAGCGGCCATATCTCGAAAACTAAATCGCCCACCAACTTCCAATTAGCACCAAACCATTTCTTACGTCTTTCTACGTACCCCTGATTTTTTCCAGATTTTTTACTAGCTTCCGTTTGGCAGAAATGGCCGTTGAAGCTGGGCCGTGTCGCTCGAGAAGTGAAATCCTTGGACCTCTCACTTTGGCAGCCGATATCTCACTTAAAGAGCTCCGGAGAAATATCGTGCGATACACCATTGGATTAAAAATTTAATTTGCAATCGATCTAGTATGAAAATGGGGGGTCGTTTTTGCCTAGGAAAAGTTACAGCGATTTATGTGAAGAGATATCGAAATCGCTTAAATTATGTTTTTTTTGAGGTTATGGCAATATCCTGATGTGATGGAGTTAAACAGACCTCGGATTTGGACTCAGCGACCCAAAGAACATATCATAAATATGGTCATATCCCCAGGCCAGAAAAAAATTTTGTTGGGTGGCTGGCAGATAAAATGTCAATTTGTGAAAAATCTTTAAAAGTATATGTACAAGACTTCCCAGCTATTAGCTCAGTTCCCAGAGATAAAATAGCGGCAAAAAATGGGAAAAATAATCGTTATTGAATTTGATCTTTTGATAGGTTTTGAGTGGTAGAAAAGAAAATTATCAAGGTCAGTGTGGGCGGAATTTTAAATAAAACGCCGCGTTAAATTTCGCATTTTTAATATTTTCTCCTTGTAAATTAAGGTAGTTATATCGCGAGAGGTGCGACATCTGTTAGCGAATCGATAAACTTGAGACGCGAGAGAGAGAGAGAGAGAGAGTTGGGAAAGATTTGGCAACGCCCCATATAATTTCTGACGCCAGCTGATCGATTCGTCACTAATGTCAATATGTTTTTACCTCTTTTAATAAATCAATGGAAAAATATATTATTATACATACCATAAATAAAATCTGAATGACAATTTGCAAATATTCCACTTTCTTATATGATACTGCATTTAAAATAAACGCAATAGTTATTTACGTAATCAATTATGAAAAGACTAATTTTAGTTGACGAATGTAATATTTGCCAAAACGAGCGAGCGAAGCGATCGAGTTTTGCAAATTACGTGAGTCAAGTAAAATTATACTTTTTCATAACGTGTTATGTACAAAATTTTATCTAATCCCGCTCTAAAATAGAAAAGAAATTGCAATTTGTTTTGAATTTTATTTTGCGCTTCCAAACATAGCTACGCTTGCAGTCGTACAAATAAATTTTGTGTTTATCGCTTTACCTTAGCATTACTATGGGTTGACATTTATACAAACTTCAGTTGTCAATCTGCGGAATTTTTTTAAACAAATTAAGTAAACAATTGTTGATTTAGATGTGGAGATTCCATCTGTAAATTCAATAACACCTGGTAAATCAAAAAGCATATATGAAGAAGTATATACGAAATTTGAAAACGGGTGTCAACAAAAAGGAATAAAAAGGTGTTTATGAAAGATTCTCTTAGCGTACTTTGAAACGATGAAAAACTATAAAGCATCTACAATATGAATATTGAGTAGGTATCAATATTAAAGGCAGAATTAAATGACAAGATAAACATTGACATAAAGAATATACCATATTAATATCAATTTTGAAGAGAAAATCTGCAGGTTATCATGCTAAAAATTTATCATTTTAACAAGAGAAAACTTTGGAAGTTTTATTAGAAAAAGTCTTTCTTTGCATTTTAATAATAAAGTGCTTTTTGTGTCTTGGTCTTAAAATTTTTTCTCTAAATGATGGGTTTAATAATAATCAGGTACGTAAAAATTTATTATTTCATACTGTCCGGTATATGACTATTTCCCAGACTCATTTGGGGTCGGTAAATCGAACATTACAGTATCTGATACCGTAATGTAATACATTACTTTATCAGATACTGTAATGTGTTACCTAGCAACACTCATATTACTGTTGTTTGTAGGCCACTATTGTTTAGTTTTTGACTATTGACTTTTCACTTAAAAATATAAGAACTAAAATATTTCAATACACAGTTTTAGCAATTACTTATTTAATACACGTAAAGTTTATTTTCCTCCGAAATCTTCATAATATAAAACAATGCAAAAATTATAGTTTTATTTATTTGACAGTGACAAGCAAAAGACAATCATAATTAACTATGAAAAACAATAGCTATAACATTGTTAAGGTGATGCAATTGCTAGATTACGAACTAATATTTTTTAAATTTCAATAATTATAACTTTTTATTCATTTTAAAAATAATTTTAAAGACAATACGAAATAAAATATTATACGATACACGTCCGGTAGGTGTCATTACACTACTCGTTTATATTCCGAACTCGGCTCCCGCGTCGCCTCGTACGTAAAACAACTTGTACTGTAATAAGTCACCTACCGGACTTATAACGTAAATTACTATTACATCTCTAGTTATGTAATTAAACTGACAGTTATGAAAAATGTGACGTTTCGTAACGTCAAAAATGCATTTAAAATTTGACATTTCATAACGGGATTAGATAAAGTATTTTTAAATATCCGCGCCAAGTATTAGAAAAAGTGCGCCGTTGCCACGTCCACTACTCATATCCTCCATTCAATAATTTCAATAATTTTCGGGTAGCTGCCATTATGTTATTTTACGGTGAATCATCTCGATATTTTTACACGTGCTTCGTCAGAAACTAGTTTAAATTTGCGTCGTTTTTGAGACCATTCTTAAATAAGGATCAGTTGAAGAGGGAACTAGTGTCACGATATTAATTTATTTCGCATGGCGTCCATAAGTGCATTGTTAAACGCCGATAAAAACTGCGAACTTTGAGCGAATGAATCTCGCAAACGGAACGGTAAATGGAGTTCAAATTTTATCAGAATGTTTACTGATATCTGAATTACATTTGCAGCAAGTTTCATGACTTTCTTGAATAACGTGAATTGTGATACAACTACCTTAAAGTTGCAAAAATTTAAAAATGATAATGTTATTTCAATTAGTACTTGCTAAGAATGGAATAAAACAATTCTACTGAAATAGTCCATTATAAATTGGTGTACATTTTTACCGGCGACTCCGCCAAAACTCAAAAATTTTCAAATAAATTTTATTTTGCTTTCTGCTCACTTATACTGGACATAGCCTAATGCAACTGATATTAGACCACCGCACCGGTACCGACGACGGGCTATACTCTGAGGTTTACGAATAATTTCCATGTAAATCGCTTTTTCCATTTTAGTAAAATTCTTGAATATACTTGCATTTATTTTAAAACTTGATTTTTGTTTTGATAATATTATAACTCCAGTAAACTGAAGATATATTCGACCTACGGTTTCTTGTTTTAGTATCACAGTTTGCCGTTATATTATTAGGACCAGTTTTTGTATAAGTAAAAATTCATCCTATAAATAACAATTGTTTGAAGTAGGTATTAATCATGATACATTTATTGTAATATGTTCATAAAATTCTATAAATATGATGGTATTGACATTTGTTTTGAAAATGTATCCAGCTGTCTCTTCAAAATCCGTAATTTATCTAGTTTCCACACGACTCCATTAAATATCGCGTTTACAGTATAATGACACAGCAGAATCAGATAGGCTGAGCCGTTCGTATTCTTCTTGGTTTTAAACGCAATAGGAAATGCCCAAGTTCAGCATTTCATCTAGTTTTATATTAAAGAATGTCGAAGTCACTACGTGAGTAGCAAATTGATGTAGAACGAGACTTCCTGCGTCTTCTCAATATATTTCAACTTGTCAGAAACGTTAAAAGTAAGTCTTTCAAAGGTGACAACTTTATTTCCAACAGTATATTCCTGTTTTACCTATACAAAGGAGTTGGAATATTTAATGCGATATTGGCGTTGAAGTAAATTTCCTAAGCACCAAAATACTCAATACCACACTTGAGGTAAGGTGCGCCAATCAAGCTCACATTGAATTGGGCGTTTCATCAATATTTGAGCTATTTCTATATTTTATGTGCTTTGAACTTTCATATATTTTATTTATTTGCTTATTTATTTAATTGTCTTATTTATATTAACGTCCTGACGGAGTTTACAGATTTGGTTATTATGCTTGGAGGAACATTATTATATATCTTTGTAATTTGATATGAAAATGAGAGTTTCTAAAGTTGAGTACGATGGAACGGAGGAGTTAATCTACTTTTGAATATAATGTTAAGGTTATGAACATCAGTCCTAAATGTCAGCTTCTTGTATAAATATTGTGGAGCTTTGTTATTTATGATTTTGCGAAACAAGCAAGCAGAGTGCAGTAGTCCTCTATCAGACATATTGAGAAAGCCAATTTCATTCAGCTTATGAGAAACACTTTCCTGTTTCCTTATTACAAATATTAATCTTAGGCATGTATTTTGTACTGTCTGAATTCTGTGTGCATCAGTGGAATCAATACACGGCCCATAGGTTGCGTCACTGAAATTAAACCTAGATAGAACTGGAGATTCACAGAATATTGTTTTTAATCTTTTACTAAGGAAATATCTATCCGGCAAGACTAGACTTTTCATAGTCATATTTATACATTTTTTTACTGTAATGTGTAATAGAAAGAATAGGAAATAACATCTGTTCATCGAAAATTAACCCATATACACTGTGTCCCACTCTTCACGGTAACACCTACGTAGCTCAGTTATTAATAAATCGATTTACTTTAAATTGGGTTAAGTTATACACTTTTTGAAGGTAACTAAAAGCGCATATACCTATTTAATTTATTCCATAGACGTGCGGACTAAGGGGGTAAAAATGGGGTAAATTTTCAGATAAATTGTATTAGGGATTTTTTTTTAATATTACCACCATCTCACAGGGAATCCTCTAAAACCCCTCTGTGCCAAATTTTGTTAAAATATCTCTAGTAGTTTTAGAGGTATAAACAGGTACATATGACGTCTTGTCAAGAATTAATGACCTTTAACTCGGAACGAGGTGAATTTAGAAAACAGTTATTTCACATTTTTTGCTACAAATTTGAAGTAATAATCAAAAATATCTTCGTCTCCGCCAAAAACGCTAAGAAAATTCTGTTTATGCCTCTAAAACTACTAGAGATATTTTAATAAAATTTGGGGTTTTAAAGGATGCTCTATGAGATGGTGGTAATCTTTAAAAAAAATACATTTGTACTGAAAATTTACCCAATTTTCACCTCCTTAGTCCGCACGTCTATGGAATAAATTAAATAGGTATATGCGCTTTTAATTACCTTCAAGAGGTGTATAACTTAACCAAGTTTAAAATAAATCGATTTATCAATAACTGAGCTACGTAGGTGTTACCGTGAAAAGTGGGACACTGTATTTTTAAAAGTGAATTATTTATTATCTGTTACTTCCCTCGCATACCGAAGGGAAGTATTGTATTCGAGAAAATATACAGGGTGGACTATCTAGACGGAATAAATAGTGAAAAAAATTTTTTTCTGCTCAAATTTAAAATTTCCACGTTTCATGACGCGCTAAACCTATTTCAGAAAAAAAAAATTTTTGAAAATTTTTTTCACATTTTTGAAAAAATTTTTACCAAGATGAAAAAAATTTTTTTTTGCTCA
The DNA here is from genome assembly GCA_963583905.1 of Stenurella melanura. Classification (NCBI taxonomy): domain Eukaryota; kingdom Metazoa; phylum Arthropoda; class Insecta; order Coleoptera; family Cerambycidae; genus Stenurella; species Stenurella melanura. The sequence goes on from OY757309.1 coordinate 206,773,409, forward strand.
AATTTAAAATTTCTACGTTTCATGACACGCTTAACCTATTTCAGGAAAAAAAATTTTGAAAATTTCTTTCACCAATATTTTTGAAAAAATTTTTACTAAGTACTAAAATGAAATTTTTTTTTTCTTTCTTCAAATTTAAAATTTCTACGTTTCATGGCATTCTAAGCCTGATTAAAAAAAAAAGTATTTTGAATTTTTTTTTACCATTTTTGACAATTTGTTTACCACTGAAATAGATGGATTTTTTTTATTTCTTCAAATTTCAAATTTCCACGTTTCATAGTGTTCTAAATCTATTTAAAAGAAAAATTAGGCATTTTTCTTACTATTTTAAAAAAATTTTACCACTAAGATACAATTTTCTTTTCTTTGTTCAGATTTTAACTATCCACCTTTCCATGACATTCTAAGACTATTCAAACAAATTTAAAAATGTTTTTGAATTTTTAAAAAAATTTGAAAACATTTTTAATCCATTTATGTATCACTACTATAGAACAGACGAAAAAATTGTTTTGTTCAAATTTAAAATTTCCACGTTTCATGATATTCCAGAGGTTTTTTCATTAAATTTTTAAATATTTTTCAGTGGCAAAATACCCAATAAAAAGTAAGAAAATCTGAATATGCCACAAATAAACAATTACAGACAATATTCCAAACCAATTTCGGAAAAAAAAATTTGAAACATTTTGTTACCAGTTTGGAAAAATTTTTGAAAATTTTTTTCAAAAACATTTTTCAAAAAGTTTTTACCACCAAAATAGATCGATTTTTTTTTATTTGCTCAAATTTAAAATTTTCACATTTCATAGCATTCTAAACCTATTTTAAAAAATATATACTTTTTAATTTTTAAACTTTTTTTAGCACTACTATAGAATAGAAGGAAACTTTCCTGTTTGCTCAAATTTAAGATTTCTACGTTTGACATTTTAAACCTATTTCAGAAGAAAAAATTTTGAAAATTATTTTACCAACATTTTTTGAAAAATTTTTAAAAAAATTAAATTTTTTAACCACCACTATACTTCCACTCCGTGAATGTTGGATTGAAAATGTGACAGATGGCAATAATATCTGGCATATGCACCTATTATACTTTTATTGAAAAATGTACAGGGTGATCTCAAGAAATAATTCAGTCATGGTGGACATTTGTAAAGGTATTTGCGCAAGCCTGCCATATGTGGCACCTGCTATTTAGTATTGAACTTTTGCTGTTGGATGAGAACTCTGTATATTTTCTTGACCAAAAGTTATCAGGTTTTCTTTGTAACAATAGCAATAACTATATTCCGATTATTATTCCCAATGTCATTTCGTAATTAAAAAATTTTTAGAGCGACCTCATGCGCAAATAACGAGGGAAGTTCTGTGTAAATACCTTTACCGATTTTTTGCTTATAGTAATGAAACATATTCTTTACAAGATTTTGCAAACAGCGGAAAGAAAAACTATCTATAAGAACTAAAAAAAAGCTATATGTAAAAATATTAATGAAATCTTTGCATTCTTTCGATAACCTGACTTCTGGTTATGCTAAGCAAGTTAAACTTCTAAAATAAATTTGTCCAATTTCTTGTGTGACAGCCTCATTATAACACTAACATCCAACATAGTCCCCTACGGCTAAGCAGATTAAACTATTAGAATGAAAAAAAAAAATTTAAGACAAGGTAGGTAAATAAATTAATTTCAGGCCCTTGTTCTCATTTTTAACTGAATTTACATACCGTAGGGGGTCATGTAGATATCATGTAGATTGAATATCTTGAAGAGCGGAGGGGTGATATTCCTTAGGTTTCAATATTTACACCCCCATCATCATTTTAAAAAGCGGCGGGTGATATTCCTTAGGATTACATATTTATCACAAGATGGAAATTTGGAAATTTTAAAAAGCGGAAGCGAGGATATTCCTTTACCCAGCAATTTTTTATTTATCTCATTATATACAATACGTCATTCGGAACTAGTTATTATTACTTATCATTTAAAAGTATACATCTCTCATTTTACCTGATGCAAATGCTAATCTTCAACTTCAGATGAAACCCGGGCCCCCTCAAAACCGCCGGGCCCGAAGGAACCACCCCAACCCCCCCCCCCCTCTCGACGGGCCTGTCTGTGTGAGCTATGTATTCTTTATCGAGCATTTGTTATTTTTACCGAATGTTCATTAATTTAAGAATAATTTGAATTTGGCACCTACTGGTCATTCCCTAAATTAATCGAGCCTCTATTATTTTTTTAACGAATATTTATTAATTAAGGATGCATTTGAATTTAGTACTCAACATTCGTTATGTTTATAGAACATTTAAGAATAGATCGTAAAAAAATTAGAAACATTTTATTTTCATTGAAATAGGTTTAGAATGTTGTGAAACGTCGAGATTTTAAATTTGAGCGAAACAAAAAATTTCTGTCTTCGATCTGTTTGTCTGTTTGCCGATCTGTAACTTTTTTTGTGAGCACGTTTTCTCTGGAACGGCCTGAGATATTGAAATTTTGTACGCGTATGTATTATAACGAAGTCTGGAACTGAATTGTTTTTTGAACATATCCGATGAAGGATTGGGAGGTAAATAGGGGTAAATAACGGAAAAAAGTAAAGCAAGCTGGTAAGAGTATAGAAACTTTAGTTTTTTTATATACTAGAAGCGAAGGCTTCAGATTTTTTTATAACATTTTCTCAACCCCCTCCACCACCCCCCACTACATTAGTAAAGGGGTTGATAAAATAAAATTGAGATGTTCACTTTGAGATAGATTAAGTTTTCATCTATCGTCATCTCCTTAATTTTCTTCTTCTAAGTTTTCTGTTTCTTCTGTCTCTGAATCTGGCAGCTTTTATTATTTTGTTTTTGTCTTTTTTTTGTTTTGTTTTTATTTATTAACCGCTCCACAAGTAAGGGCCCTATCTAACGGTAACAACTTTTTTCTGCGCGTTATGAGAAAAGAGGTCTGAAGGGACAATTTGCTCACTCTGTATATCGTTTCGTTGAAACAATCGGTTTCAATTTCGGCAGTTTTTCCATTTCGTCAACTATATATTATGTTTATTACCTTTATTATCTTTTCAATTTTGATCTCCATTTCTTGTTTAAAATTTAATAAAGACATAAATAAATAACCCAATTCCAATGCTACATAAACAAAAGCTTATCTGTTTCATTCACACATCTGGCTGGCTGTTGTTTATTTTATATCACCTACTTCAAAAAGGGACGAATCCAGGTATACAGTGTGTCCCAGGATAGATGTAACAAGAGGTGTAATGAACCAAAAATTTTGGAATTTTGGAATGGTATATGGGGATTGAGTCCTACTTGTTGTAAAACTAAAGTATACCAAAAATGACTTGATTTCATGTTCTGCAGGATGTTTTATAAGCAAAGTTGTAAAAATCACCACTAATAAAGTACTTTTATTTTTCAAAATATGAAAAAATTCCACTCAGAAAAGTTATTTAGAATGCAATTTTATACCTCTGTTCCAAATTTCGGGAATATAAAATAATTTTTTTGAAACTTCCTATTTTTTCAATAAATTAGTATTTTATTTTGAACCATTCAATTAAAACTGCGTAGAAATTATTTTTTGTCAATTAGTGTTTAAAGTTATGTAGAAGCTAAAAGTAAGCTATGAGAGAAGCAGTGGATACACATTTATAATTTATTATTGACATATCTGTCAAACGTAGTCAATATTATCCTTAATTTCTGTTTCAAATTAACGAACCAAGCATACAAAATTAAGTGAAAATGGTACTCACAGTGCGTGAAAAAATTTGTATTGCGCAATGCTACGGAATTGGCGGTGAAAACTCGTTATGACAAGTGGTAAGCCAATTTAATTTGAAATTTCCAAACACTGCTTTGTCACGTACTCAGGTTATGAGAATAATTAAAAAGTTTCTGGCTCCTGGTAGTGTTCTTGACATGAAAAGAAAAATAAAAGCATATGATGAAGACAATGTTGGGGCTATTATAGCACATGCCTCTGTTATGGAAAATCCTGGGATGCCACTAAGAGAGAGGTCAGCTCTTATTAATATTAGCAAGGTTGAACTCCAAGCAATTTATAAGGCAAAGAAAATTAGGGCATATAAAGCAAATTATAAACATACGCTTGAAGAGAGAGGTGACGGCCGTAGGTTGGATTTTTGTTTGACCATTGGAGAAAAAATCATGGAAGAGAGATTTTTTCATCATCTCATAATTTTCTCAGATGAATCTACATTCACAACCAATGGTGTTGCTTCATCTCAGAATTGTCGGTTTTGGGATGGTTTTGGGCTTCTGAAAATCCATATTTCAGAATTCACTGTAGAAGGCAATATTATAAAAAAGTGAATGTGTGGTTGCCGTTTCTTATCACGTTGGAGTTATTGGACCTTATTTCATTGAGGGAAGGTTAAACCAGCACGCTTATTTACAGCTTTTTGAAAGATTTTCAAGAACATTTAATAAATATTTTAAGAGATATGCCTTTAGTTCATTTTCAACATGATGATTGCCCTGGCCACTCCACAGAAATGGTTAATCGGTGGTTGAATTTAAATTTTGGAGAAAATTGGATTGCCAGGTGGAATGGACCGATCAAGATCCCCAGACCTATCAATACTGGATTTCTTTTTATGGGGTCGCCTCAAGCAGTTGGTTTACGCTGAACCACTTCCTAACGATGCAGCAGTATTGAAGCAGAGAATTACAAATGCCGTACACTCCACACCGTTAGATCATATTCGAAACAGTTTTCAGGACTTCAGGCGAAGGATCGAAATGTGTGTGAATGTGGGTGGTAGCTACGTCGATTAATAAAAAAAATGTAAACATTGTTTTGTATTGGTCAACAATTAATTTGTTTGTGAATCTGTTATGTTTTTGACATTTATTACTTGTTTTAATTTTTAAACCTCATTAATCTTCTGTCAGTAATTGTTTCTTGTTTTACAATTAGTTCGATTAATATTATACCTTCTTACATCTCGTATAGTCAATTTTTTATTTACCAATAGCCTACTTTTTGAGATGATTAACATTTGCTTCGACACAACTTTAAATATGAATTCAACTCTTAATTCGCAAAAAATGGGCCGTTTCAAAAAAATAATTTCATATTCCTGAAATTTGGTACAGAGGTATAAAATAGCATTCTAAATAACTTTTCTTAGTGGAATTTTTTCATAATTTGAGAAACAAAGGTACTTTATTAGTGGTGATTTTTACAATATTGTTTATAAAACACCCTGTAGAACACCAAATCACCAATCATCATTTTTGGTATACTTTAGTTTTACAACAAGCAGGATTCAATCCCCAAATACCATTCTAAAATTCCAAAATTTTTGGTTATTATTACATCTATCCTGGGACACACTGTAGATTTTACGGTCAAGCACTCAAGCAGTACACTTTTCTCGGGTTGTTTATATACACTATTTTGTGTTGCTTTATTCATCCAACATAATTTAATCAAATATCTATCAACCATATGAAATTTAGATTTTAATTTCCATTTAAGAAAAGTTTGAATATACGTCTAGCGCCACGTACTTTATTCTGCCTTAGGAAAATTGTAATATGTAAATGTCGATTTAAATTTCTGCAAGTGGGTACTTCGGGCGATTAGATACTTTAGAATTTCATGAAAGCTATTTTTGTCGGATACGTTGCCGCATATAACTATTAATGATGAATACGGTGTAAGGGTGGTGAATTTCCCGAGAGCATACTCATAACATAACGCTGTATTGTCTGGCTGTTACATAAATATTTCAATGGAACGGAATGTTAAACGTTGACTGATATTAGTGCTGGAATCACTCTAAATGATGACGGGGGAAAACTGATTAGCACTGTACCCATATAATTACGTTTACTTTTAGCTAATCGCCAACAGTGTGAACGTATCGCAATTTCCACCCGGTAAATGAAATTAATCCTGCGTTTATTTGAGCATAGTGGAGTGAAAAAGGACGTAGATGTATACTGTTTTGTAACAGCAATATTATGGTTTCATACCTTCTGTAGTATCACCATTTCCATTTTAACATTTTTTATATATTTAACTACTGTACACTGCATTACTAGGTCTACCTAGTGAGACTAAATATTTACATACAAGTTGACTGTTTATATTATTACAAAATAAACAAAACATGCCAACCGTCAGCTGGTATGGCAGGAGACCTAGTTTTCATATGCTCAGAATTATTCTAGTCGCCGGGAGAGACATTTATATTAGATCGATGCCTATTAATATTGATTATCTTTTGGAAAAAGTGAAAATTATTTGAAAAAAAAATGGATGTGAGAGGACTGTTGCGAGTGTGTAGGGAAAATCAGCAAAACCATACTTTAAATAATAACTATTACTAATGACTTTGTTCAGCGAGGCATAAAACTGCTTGTTTATGGTGGGGTTTAAAATCGCTTATCAGCGGGCGAGAAAATATGTGGAAATGAAATGTAGAAGGTTAGGGATTTGTGTGTAGTGTTTCTTGTCCGTTATGTGGCTTGTCTGGGTTTGTTGTTGCCACCGGGTAGTCTTTGGTGGATCAGTTTGTGACTGTGTGTAGGATTATCGTGAATTCGTACGTCAGTAATGTCGGTGGTAACCTCCGATTGTTGTATTTTGGTGGTAAAGAATTTTTGAGCGGTTTCTTCCACGAAATCTCTCACCATCAGGAGATTCGTGGCACGGTGTAATTCTATAATCGGGGTATACCTGTCAGCGTCCGTAAGTAATCGTATTAATTTGTTTTGGGTTACCTGTATCCTCTTGTACTGGGTTGGTGATGTTAGATTCCAGGCCGGGCATGCGTAAGTCATGATGGGCCTGAAAATAACCTTGTATAGTGTGAGTTTATTGTTAATCGACAATTTACTGCGCCTATTTACAGGAGGATACGGTTTGTTCAGTGTCGCGTAAGTTCTGTTAAGAGGGAACACCGCGTCAGGCTAGTGGGGAAGGGGATAAAGCACCAAATTAGGAGATATCTCCCTTATAATCAAATTTTATCCAAAAATAGTCTTCAACAATCCTGTAGTATTTATTTATGTACAACTTAAACATATTTTCAGTTAAATAACATCACCAAATTTGCAGAAAACAGCTTATTGTTAATCATAATTTTAATGATTAACAATAAGCTAATACATTAGTTTATAATTCCCAATATAAATCGTGAATTTAATTAAATTATCAGTTTAAATGGAAATTTGGTTCAAATTACAGTTTAATCTGTAAATATTGTTACATTCTCAGTTCAGCTCAGTAGCTTTTGCTAAATTCTAAATAAATATTAGACTCACAGTTTAAACTGTAAACTTTATTAAATGAAACATTGCTTTATAAGCATTATAATCTTTATTTTTGTATTCTATAATTGTTTGTCATAATACAACAGTTTTCCGTTCTTCCTCTTTTCCTTATTCACAACGTCTTGACACACGTTTTATGATTCATGTAATATTTTAGTTGACCTCCATTTGCTATATAGCATATCCGACAGCTTCATACCATCTATGGTGGCTGCCTGTTAGGCGCACGGCACACAGCCTTACCAAATCCCTTTCTCACTATCTTTTGTGGTGTCAGTCCAACGTTTTACTGGTCTCCCTCTTCGTCTCTTGTCATCTAGCTTCCCTTGAACATTCAAGTTTTTAGTTATTTGCAAATAAAAAATTTTCCAGTAAAATCCTGAAAATTTTCATTAATTTAAAGTATAACATATAACAATGAACCTCTGGAGACCCCTAATGATATCGTCGATGCATTTGCTAACTTCTTCGAGCAATCTTACTTCTTAATATCTCACACGCCCCAGTAACCAAGTCTAATAATCTTTCGTTTGACTTTCGGACATTAAACGCTTTTCCGTGGCTGACGTAAAGAATTAAACCTATACTTACTGCTGGCTCAGATGGAACTCCAGCATTTCTACTGAAAGACCGTGCAAGCATTTTTGCATATCCTATCTGCATAATTTTTAATTTATGTCTTAGGAAATGCTATTTTCCTGATATTTGGAAATACTCCAAAGTGTGCTCTGTGTATAAAAAAAGGTAAAAGAAATGATGTTACCAATTATAGACCGATAACAATCATACGTAACTTTGGTAAAGCTTTCAAAATCCTACTGCGTGATAACATTTATGCACATGTCAACTGAAAATATCTACGCAACAACACGGTTTTATGAAAGGGCGCTCCACCGTAACGAACTTAATCTGCGCTACTCAGTACATTGCTGAATCAATTGATTCTGACATACAGGTAGACTCAGTCTATACTTACTTCTAAGGCGTTTGACAGACTGAACTATAGGAAACTTCTCTGTAAACTTCACAAATTGGGATTATCTGACGGTTTACTTCAATTTCTTCAGTTACTCGACTGGTAGAGTTCAGTTCGTATCTTACAATGGATATAAATCTGTTGAATACCGAGACACTTCAGGAATACCCCAAGGATCCATACTTGGACCCCTTCCCTTTAATATTTTTATTAACGACATCAGTGGTCACTTAGACGTATATTTCTTAATATATGCCGATGACGTCAAGATGTTGCATAGGATTAATGATTTTAATGACTGCGAAAAACTTCAAAATAACTTAACTAAGTTATCAGCTTGATGCGATGAAAATGATCTTCACCTAAATGTTGGCAAGTGCAATGTTATGAGTTATACAACAAAAGAGTCCTCAATTATGTATAATTATGATGTTAATGGCGACAGCTGAACAGACCATCTACGTTCAGGATCTAGTTGCAACTTTTGATAATAAATTAACCTTCACTAACCATATTGATGCCGTAATTTTGCATGCATACAGAATGTTAGGCTTCATTTTGCGTAACAGCCATGATTTTAATGCTGCGAAAACCTTAAAGATGCTTTGTTTTGCTTTCTCTTGATCTAAGCTGGAGTATGCTTCACTTGTCTGGCAATCTGGGTATAATACTCATAATGATACATTGGAAAATATTCAGCGCCGCTTCCTGAAATTTTGAAACTGGAAAACTGAAGGTACATATCCACCAATTGGAGCTTCCCAAAATCAGTTACTTGAAAAATTTGATATTACCAGTCTTTCCGAAAGGCGTGAGTTCTTTGCTTTGCACTCTAGATAAAATTATGCATAATAAAATAGATTGTAGTGAAAATTAAGCCTACTGAACTTTTATGTCCCACGGATTAATTGTCGTCATTCTCATAGCTATTATTTGTCCACTCCTAGATCTAACGTATTAGAGCTTTCTCCTCTGTTTAATATTTGTACTAGTTGTGAAACTCATTGCAGTGAATTGGACATATTTGCCTAACAACCAGAAATTTCATCTACTGTCGTGCAGTCTAATCGCCTTCATAATTTCTATTTGTACTTCTTAGTTAGGTTAGGTTAAGTTAGTTTAGATTTCCATCCTATAAATGGTTATGTGCTGTTGGATGATGTACGGTTAAATAAATAAATAAATAAAAAAAATAAGAAATAATGTTTTATAAAATGAATGCTTGGAAAATATCTATTTTCCTGAAAAATTGTATGCTATAATTTTTTCCTACAATTTAATTAGGTAATTATGCTGATAGGTATCAGCTTCAGTAGTTTAGGTACTTTTAAGTTTTTTGTACACTCTGGAATTGGGAGGGTAACCACCCTCAGATAAAAAGCAGACACTGGTAGTACATTAATTTACTTGGTTTTACAAAGACATTACAGAAGAAATCATGAAAATTCATTCACTGTTTGAGAATTCCGTGCTAAAAAGTTCCACTGACTCCATTGATACTTAAGTTATAAGTGATTTTTCAAAAAAAAATTACTTACGAAAAGGTAAAATAATAGTATACTTAATTCATTACATCTTCAATTAAAATGATATACACAAAAACAAGGTTAATTTTTTGTACATAACAGAAAACTATATAAAAATTGAAAAAAATAAAAGAGGACATGACAAATCGTAAATTATTACATTTTAATGTAAAACCTATTAAGTATTACTTAACTTGAAAAAAAAACAACATTTTTTTAACTTAATGTATATTGCCACAATATATCATATCTGTTTAATATTAGAACCTTACTGAGCCACAACGAAACAGTTTCATGCTTCTGTAGCCAGAATCAGTCCTAGTCATAGATTATATATCGTAACAAGTAACAGGTAACAGTTGTAGTTTTAAAATAACCTATAAGTTATCTTAAAAACTAATTTCCAAGACTATTTATAAACGTAAATAGTTTAGAAGGACTCTGTGAAGCCGATTTAAAATCTTTTTAAGAGTACAGGGGCCCATCTAGAGAAGGGCCTACATGCCTCTTTTTAAAACTACTATTAATTCTTTGAAGTTTTGGTGAATTATCTAAAGCTTTACCTAGAGAGTATCAAAGACTATTATAAAACCATACTTGGTTTAGGGTGGGCACTATCTTAAACTTAAAAGACACACACAAAAGCTTTGAGCGGACATTTTGTATTTAATGAAGTAAAAATAAATGCAAATAAATCTATTGGCGACTACTAAGAACAGTTCAGAAAAGCAGTTAAAGACGGACTACTTGTAATGAATTGATGGGACTACTTATGGTGGGCTAAAATTTTCACCGAGGCTAAGTTTACTGTAACACACGTATTAGATGGTTCTTAAAATTTCGTGCGCTCCATAAAAACACAATTTTTAAAAGATATGTAAATACACAGTTAATTTTTTTTGTGACTTAAAAAGTAAAGAGAGCTTTAGCATCTGCCCATAATATGGTTTAGTATATGCAAATTGTTTTTATAAAACATTTCTATTAGATATAAATTACATTTTTTTGTTCAATCTGGGACATTCTCAATATGGAAGTAAAAGGGCGGCTGTATGTGTAAAACCTATAAGCTGTAAATAATTCTACTTCAAACATATTTTGTCTTAAAATGCCTATTACATTACCAATTGCTTTTAAGTATGAGGATTTATTCTTGTAAAAGTATATTTTAAGCCTCATCGGTCTTAATATATTTTTTAAAACTTGTAGGCTTATCTTAAAACCAATTTTAAACCGTTTGAGCATGTAACACAACCACTTTAAAATCTATATAATTTATGGTGCTCGGATAATATAACCTAAAAAGTCAGTTTGCCGAGACGCTATTTATACCGGGTGGCCACCAGTCAATGTACGCCCCCAATATTTTGGTTGTTTTTGTATTTAAAAATTTGGTTTGTTGTATAAAAATACTGGTTCATCTCATCTCTAAACAGTAAATGCCAGTAATTACATAATTTGATGCGTACCTACAGCTCACAATAATCGTGTCTGTGCCTTCAAAGAAATGGTGATAGCAGTAAGTAGACTTGATTCGTTTGATGAATAGTATTCGTAAACAAGATATATTATTATATTTCATTAATTTGCTGGTAAATGGAAGAGCGTGAACTTTTTTGCTTCTATGTACATTCTGTTTAAATAATAATACGAAATGTCAAATAGTAAGAATGTTGTCATAGTACCATCACTCACAGCCTACTGCGTAAGAGCAATTCCTTCGCTGACCATGAAATACCTATATGCATGTTTGGAGCATATTTAATGTCCAATATGTCAAGAAATATTACAGCTAGACCGACCTATCAACCCTGATATATTTGAAATGAAGGAAAAAACTCTAAAAGAATGTGTAAGAATATACAGGGCGTTCTATTTAAAACCAACCTTCACTGTTATATCACGTGACCTATGCAAGAAAATTGCTTTTTTAATTGCGTTAACATATGTGTGTATGTAGAACCCTACAACTAGTGTACGAAACTTTTTTTGTATATCCAATAATAATAGAAATTAAAGGAGGGGGGGTCAAAATATAATGAATAACCCTGTACAAAAAATACGTAAGTATTATCTGAAATTGCAAAATTTACAGTTTAAACCGCAAACTTAACAAAATTTGCAACTTACTGAGAATTTAAGTAAATTTATCTTTTCAGTTAGAAATTTAACAAAATATATAGTTACAGTGGGAGGTTAGTTAAATGTACCAGTTTAAAATGAAAATCATAAAAATACAACGTTCATGTCGACTCTACACTTTCATATTGAGATTAAATGACAGAATTCAATTGTGGACGGCAGTTCAAAACCTAATTTTAAAGCTCAGTTGTATGAACAAAGACAGCACCTTGATAAGAGTTTACCAGAATAGTTAGTATTCAAAAATGTGTTGCATAAACAATAGCCGGACATGCAAACGGAGGTTGATTTGTCGGTTCGGACCGCAGTAAGTAAGTTTCTCGGTTTAATGCGTCACGGATCCAAATTGTGGTCGTCAACTATCGAATTACAGAAGTCCCCGAATTAATCGCATACTTATACAGTTTATTCGTTACACACAGAACTACGTGTTAGTGGACCAAAGTTGCAAATATTTCCAGGAAATAAACTGAAACCGCGGAATTTCGCTTTACCTAAAGTTTTTAGCTCCATTAATTGCAACACTTTCAAGTTAAATTTGTGTCTGATTCTGAATATACAGGGTGTAATTAGTTTCATGTCATTAAAAAAAACTGGTAATAAGGACCGACTAGACAAACAGAAAACCTATATGACTTTTTTCTCTAGGGGCACTTTGAAAAATACTAACCTGGGTTTACATTTTTTATGTTATGGTAGGAAAGATTTGAGAACCACTGTTTTTCAGGGTCAATGGATCTTATAGTTCCGAATATTAGAAATAATAAAAAACTGTAATACCCGACTTGTGTTCCCGTCGGTAGAAGTGCGGCACTTTGATGGGATTATTTGTATTGAACTTTTTATATCACTAATTATGAAAATGTAAATAATTCCTTCTCTTTCGGCACAACGCAAGCATAGCATGGTCGCAGGGGTTTAAATAGGATTTGTTTACATGTGATTTTTAATTTGGAACAAAGCTATTGTAGCTTTTATTGTCGTTTATAAGAATATATAAAATTTAAAAGTGGTTTATTAACATTTGTAACATTGTGTTAAAAGCTTAAAATATTGGTAATTGTTTTACGAAATTGGAAAACGAACAGTTAGACGTCCGAGATACGATAACAGAAAATAGTTGTGTATTTTAAGTTAGGAAAAAATCTGATTTTTTTTAACGAATTGAACGCATAATTTTTCTCAATCAAGTATCGAAAACTAAAAATCAAGTCTCTGTTCTCTATGAAAATCAACGTAAACAATAATAAACAGATAAAAACAAGACAACGAATACTAATAATAATAATAATCATACCTTTAATGCCCAATAGGTAACACCCAATAACTGAACAATTCTTTTGAATTTTTTACAAAAATTGTTCGAAATGACCTCCATCTCCACGTATACACATATCGGTACGTCGAACTAATAACATGCTTACTCCGTTCAACACATTTGGTAAATTAGGATAATTTTTTATGGTTTCTATGCACATTGAAATACGTCGTTGCAATTGTTCTAAAGCTCTTCCGCACCAGCTGCATTTCCACCACTTTCTCCATGTACCAAGTCCATATCCGCGAGCTCTGGATAAGTGTAATCTCCCATAATGTCCAAAATCTGCGTTTTCAAACACCACATTAAACTGTGAATTAACGTTATCAATAAAGAAAACAAAAAGCACGAACGAGAAGTAGTGTCTTACGTAATCAAGCACTAACGACTTGACCGATAAGTCAATGAAATAAATCTTATCATAAGTGGCACAAAATTCAAAAAGAAAACAGACAAAACCAAGGAACGGGTACGTCGCATCATGCGTGCGTTCTTTACCAAGTAAGGACAAAACTGAAATTATTACTTGATATTACAAAGGAGAGATAGCACGCCTAATAGGATAATTGGCCGCGAAGAAGCAAAAAACATGACGATGTCCTCTGTCGGTCGCTTTTAACTGCTTTGTCGGCATACTTATTTGCAGGAATGTCAGAGTATCTCGTGCGACAAGACGCGAGGCAATAAAACCTACCCCAATATGCCAGCAGTTCTCAAACTAGGTTAAGTATTTTGGAAATTTTTGTTTATTTTTTTTCCCTAAAACTATGAGCTTTAGACCCCATGCTATATAAGGTTTTTTTTTGTCTTGTCGTTTCCTACCACCAGTTTTTTTTAATGACATGAAACTAATTACACCCTGTATGTATTTAAAAGTAACGAGTAGAAGTTACGAATACCTACTTGATTAACGTTTTACTAAAATACGACTCAATTCAATTTTACGTGATATCACTGAGATTAAGTACATGGCCAATACCTTTCGTTTTTATTATTTAAATAGCAAATTGCAATCGGCAACGCCAGATTGTAACTTTCATTGTAATAATCTTAATAAACATATATTCTAATATTATTTTAAAGTAAAGTTGACATATGAACTAAAATACCAAAATTTCGTTCAAATCTGAGAGACACAGTGCACACTGCAGTGTCGATATCTTGTACATTTTTACATTCTAGCATTTTGGGTGACCACGCCGAAAATTTTTTCTTCTGCTAAAAGTGTATCAGTTTTCTTTCTCTGGCAATATTGTTCTACCAAGTTCTAAATGGTATTTTACTTCGTCGTCTTCTATATTTTCATTAAAAGTGTACCAAATACTATTTTCATTCGTCACATTTTTGTCACTATTTTTCTAGTGTCCACACTATAAATTTTTCACTGAGAGTGTAGCTCATCTTGGTTTCCAGTAGCGTCAACTACCTATCAAATCTTATTTTTCTTCTTCAAGTTTTTTGCTTTGTAGACATAGCGCTAACTGACAGACACCAGACCGAAAGATAGATCGATAGACATACAAATTGATGGGATTGAATAATTTAATCTTTGTAACTTAAGTAGCTTGAAACAATTAAGTCCAAAGTATTTGTCCGGTTTTAATATACCTATTTGATTAATTCAAATCAGTATAACATAAAGAGAAACGTGATCATCGACATGCAATCAATAACATGCGGAGAATGGCACAAAATAGTATACCAAAGAGACGAAAAGATCCTTTGAGGTTTTCCATTTTTCTACAGGCATAATTTGGATGATATCCGGATAAGATAATTTACTATAATCGATAAGCAACAATAATGTACTTCTTTACCGATGAATCGCAGCATTGCAAACGAAAAAAATGTAATCGCAAATGTTATACGTTTATACATTTTTGCAGGAGAACCATAGTGTCGCAAGCGAAAACATAATCGTAAACATTTGCAAATGATTTGAAACTTAAAAGATTTTAAGCCTCTAATTAACAATATCTTATGAAAATTGTTGATTAATTATATGTGAAAAGTTATTTCAAAAAATGAAACAAACAGGCGACAAATAACTCTAAGCATGAGACTTCAGGGGTGGGTGAATAACAAAACACTTTCGTTAAATGTACTGTTATGAATTACACCCCCTTGGAATTGGAGATGGTACGCCTATGCCTACTGATGGTGACTGGAAAGGCTCTAGAAAGAGCCAAGGACTTTTCTAGATTATGGTTGAAGAAGATTCTGGATTAATCTAGAGCTAATTTCGGAGTATATAAGGCGCGATTACAAGCGCGGAAGAGGAAGTTTATTAAGAAGGCAGTTTATAAAAGTGAACAAGTTGAAAAGTGAAAAGTGAGGTTAACTATTAAGTAAACAAGTATTGTACAGTCAGTAAATTGTTAAATAAAGTGTTAGTAGTGTTTATCTCTTGTTAAAATTATTTAGAACCCACGGATTCATACAGGGTGTTTCCTAAAAGGTGGAAATCCGTAACAGTACAAAAGCAATATAGTAAAAACAATAAATACATATACCTACAGTAGATTATTAAATGGAAATGCAAAATATAAACTCAAAGATTCGCGTCTGGCCAGTTCCGCGTAGAATAAATGTTTTACTGTTATAGAAACAAAAGCTACATGATAATAATTTTTACAACAATATCAAAATCTATAACTAGTTACACCGACAAGTTAATATTTGAAGTTAGTTGTTAAACTAACATATACAGGGTGTAATCAGTTTCATGTCATAATAAAAAACTGGTAATGAGGACCGACTAGACAAACAAAAGACCTTTATGACTTCTCCCTCTAGGGGCACTTTCAAAAAACTGACCTAGGTCAACATTTTTAATACTAGGGTAGAGAACAATTGAGAACCACTGCTTTTCTTGGTCAATGGACTTGTAGTTCCCAATTATACAACTTTTAACTTGTCATAAAAAGTGCAAAGACCTCGCTGGCACACGCGGCGGTCTGCGCTGTCAAAGCAAAGGCCTTGGATCATCGACCGCCTTTGATGGGCCGCCTCAACCGAACTCAGGCAATTGTAAAGATAAACAATTTGTTATCTCTTCCTGAACACAACTGCAAGCAAATAATGGCCATAGAGGTTCAAACAGAGCATTTATTTCCATGCGTGTTATTTAATTTGGAACAAAATATTGGATTAATGTTTATAATTTAGAAAATTTATATGTGCTTTATTACCATTTGTAACATAAATGAGTGTCCTGGGTTAAAATCTTACCACCTACCTAAATTATTTGAAATCTCTGCATCTGCATCAATACACAGTTCGGTACGTCGAATTAAGGACGTACGCACTCCGTTCAACACTGAACACTAAACTATCAACTAACGTTGTCAATAAAGAGAAGTTGGTTCCAAAATTCAAAAAGGAATACAAAAAGAACGAACAAGTAAGTTGTGTCTGTACGTAATCAAGAATTTAACGACTTGAATGGTAAGTCAATAAAATAAATCTTAACTATAAATACACAGTGGCCCGAAATGAAAAAATAACAAAAACAACGAACGGCGGGTTGGGCACGTATACATAACAAAACACAGTAACTAAAATATTGCACAAGGGAGAGTCAGAGTATAGTTTTCTTCAGATCAGATCTACTAAGCACTTTACCGCATCGCTAAAGACCGCCGATATTTTATAGCTATCTACACAAATATTGAGTATCATAGACAAAGACATGCGCCACGATCTAAACCTACCTCAATATTCCAGCAGTTCTCAAAACATTTTATTGAAAATTTTCAAAATTTTTGTTCATTTTTTTCTCCTCCAAAACTATGAGCTACCCCATGTTATATAAGGTTTTTTTGTTTGTCTTGTTGTTCCTTACCACCATGACATGAATCTAATTACACCCTGTATTTTCGCATACCATGAAAGAGAGTTACATGTGAACACGCCGAGGATTTAATTCGAACACTCACGACGTTTTCACTAATGAGCAGTTTTCAGAGAAACCATCGATGAAAAATAAATGTTTATAACAGGATGCAATATCCGAAAATTATAATTCTGATTACCGAACATCCAGGAACTTACGGGATCGTCACTAACTAAATACGTTAGCAAACGTTGTTTATGCATCGGCCATTTGCAACGCAGAAAAACGAAGTAGATAGATAGTTTATAAACGTACTTACAGTTTAATACTTCTGTAATTTGGCACTACGCTACTTCACTATATAGTTTGATAAATATTGATAACATTAATTCTAGGTATCAATTTACTAAAGCAGGTAGACTGGATGACCAATATTATAAACTTTTGTAATGTATTTCAACGCGATTCACCGTACTCACGTCAAAAATGCCGGGATAGTTTTGATTGGTTGTTTATAAAGTGACAAGAGATCAACTACCCAATGGATCTATTTAGTCATTCGTATAGAGTTCTAGTGTACTATCAGGGTAGGCTTAAGGTAATTTTAGAGCAAAATATTAACTAAAAGCAGTATATTAGGTATATTACTCTTATCATCGTGTGGACAAAAAGTGACCCCTTACAGATTACAAAAAGAATATTTTTGACATTCCAATTTTGGGGTGCTACTCTCATTCTTTTCCTCGCATTCTCGAATAGACGCTTTTCAAAAGTTAATTTTGTGTAACTTCGCAAACGTTCCGCAAACCAAATCGTCCTAGATTTTTATAATTGGGGTGCTAACTTCACTCACCTGCCACATGCTTATTATTTCATGTTAGTAATAAATTAAGAAAAATAATATAATATATAAGATGTCGGTAAAATGTTTCATAATACTATTTTTAAACTTGTATTGAATTCTGAACTTTCTTAACACGATTTCGCGTGTTTGTAAGTTATATAAGAGCGTGCAAATTATAGTAGTTATCGGGTTTAACAATAATGTATTTATTATAAGAATGATATTTTCTCGTTGCTCTTATTTATTAATATATTTCAACTGAAATTATTGACTTATCAACTATTTCGTTGTTAGTTTATATCTTTTTTAATGTTGGCACTAAAATGTAATTTTTGTAAGAATTACAAATTTTACGAAATAAAATTAATTAAAAGTATTATATTTCAAAATGTGTCATTAGTATTCAACCAATGTGTTATAATAAGGTCCCCAGCGAAGCTGAATGCGCTCTTCTGAGAAAGAATTTCAAAGTGCAACGAAGTTGCCAAATTAAAAAAGTTTTCGGAAGTGCAGGGAAAATTGTGAAGATAATTGTCATACAATGGACCATATAGGTTCATAAAGCTAAACTCTAGCGAACACAACTATTTATTTTACAATCTCAAACAAAACTTCACAAGCACATCTTTCAAGATATTTGATATTTACTATTTCGACGTTTCGGTAATGCTCATCAAAGTGAAAATCTTCTTCTAAACACGAGTACGCGCCTCATAAATTATGAAATGGCATTTTGACATACGAACCGTGTCGGATTGTGGGCGCAAGGGCCCACCGGGAAAAATATGTAGGGGGGGGGGGGGGCAGATCAGAGATGAAGAAAATCTGGAGGTTCACCCCCAGCGCCACAGGTACAATTTTAGAAAATTAATGTAGGAAAAAATTATATAACTCTAAGACTTGGTAACACGAAACAATGTTAATTTTTTCTCTGAATATCAGTACAAGCTTTATTTCAAAATAAAGTTCGTTCATACATAAAAATAAACATACAGAATATAGCTTTTTATAAAATATAGAAAATAGAGAACAGGAAACACGAAAAAGCAAGCCATTATGCACAAAAAATGTAACATAAATGGTGACATAAGTGATGTGCTTAACTACAGAGGTATTTCTATTTTATCAAATTTTGCAACGGTTTTCTAGGTGTCGGTGTATAATGTAATATATCCAGCTGTAAAAAATTTAATTTCTATATCTCAGCGCGGCTTTATGGAAAAACGCTCTACGATATCTAACTTAACGCGTCCAACTCAATTTATTTCCAATATATTATACAAACGAGGGCAGGTGGACGTAGTGTACACTGACTTCTCGAAGGCTTTTGACCGCATATACATTTAATTAATAAACTTGGCAACTTTGGTTTTAGTGATACACTTGTTAAATTTTTTAAGTCTTACTTACAAAGCCGGTTACAGTATGTTCAGTACAATGGTTTTAAATCAAATATATATATCGCAACCTCTGGCGTATCTCAAGGTTCAAACTTGGGTCCACTTATTTTCGGTATTTATTAATGATTTATGTTATGGACTGAATTGTAACAAACTTCTCTTTGTGGATGATCTGAAATTATTTAGTGAAATCACTACCATAGAGGATTGTGCAAGATTACAAGAACAATTAAATATCATTGAGAATTGGTGCCTAGTGAATACAATTATCAATAAATGTATCTAAATGTAAAGTTACGACTTATTCACGAAAGGTAAATCTGGTTTAATATTCATATAGTTTCAACGACAACTCTTTAACTCGTTGTGAGAGTATTAAAGATTTGGGTATACTGTTCGACTCGAGATTGGAATCCACAGGACACATTAACTCGATTACTAAATCGGCGTTAAAAACACTCGGTTTTATTATAAGAAATTCAAAAATTTTTACTAATACAGACGCACTAAAAACATTATATTTACGATTTGTGCGTTCAATATGGAAACCTGTTTATGAGAAATATTCACGGTCATTAGAATCTGTTCAACGGAAATTTCTTAAATACTTATGTTTTAAAATAGATCACCAATACGCCGAACAGGGATATCCAAACTATTTAATGTTAACACGGTTTAACTTGGATGCATTAGAAAACAGAAGAATTATAATTTAATGTTTATTTACAAGCTGATCAATAATACAATAAACTCTCCAGAACTCCTATCTCAAATTAATTCTAGAATTCCACGAGTAGGCTCTCGTCAAACCTTTACTTTTGCACTACCATCTAACAGAACAAATATCCTTGCTAAATCACCCATTTATTCCATGATGGAAATATATAACTCTATTAGTGACCATTGTGATATGTTTAGTCTTTCTTTATACAGGGTGCGCCAAAGTTCTGATTTTGGTCGATTACGGCTGTATTTGAAATGGTGGAAATATATTGTCTATAGATTATTTTCTTGATTTTCAATTCTGAATAACCAGAAAATATGTACAATTATACAGGGTACTCCGTTTTCGTTGTCCGAGCAACAACTTCGTTATTTTAAATGGAACACCCTATATTTTTTTCCTTTATCGAGTTACCCATCCAATTATATTCATAATTCTATTAAGGTGGTAGGTACTTAAAATGAACCGTTTACGATATAAAAAAGATTTTTTGACAAAAAGTGAGGTTTGCGGATAAGTTTTTGAGTACCTCTGATTTCATAGACAAAAGAGTTTTCAAAATTCTGCTTATACTGTTATGTTGAGCATATTAAGGGCTAGTAGGGCAGAAACATTATTAATATTAATCTTATACAGAGTGCTGAAAAAATTGAGTTTAATGTTTCGCTAATAAAAAAGGCCGTAATTCAATTTTTTCAAATGGGACGTACTATTTTCAGTTCTGTCATCTAATGAAGTGTTAAATTATCTTTCCATTGATATATCATAGTAGGTATTTATCTTTAGGAGTTGCATAGATATTAAGGTTAATTGTCTGGATCAGTCATTTTTCTTGCTGGAACTTCATGAGGTTTGTACTGCACTTCACCAGTTTCGATAAATCTGTCTCTAAGATTACTAAATGCAGGTTCTAAAGGGTGTCTCCTTTCAGGATATCTGGTTTTATAGACTCGGGATGCTAAGAGGCTGTTCCTTGAGCACTCCCCCAGAATAAAAATCATGTCAACCATTTCTTCCCGCGAATAATTCATATTTAATATAATTATATGCAAATGCAACTTCCTGGAACTGTAAAAGCTACTAGTATTTTATTAAAGACAATCAAAACAAAAGCACTTACCGATATAGCAGTAACACAAAACTTTAGAACATCCACAGACACGTGTTTTGACATCTATGTCTCTTCGGTGCGGCTTTTTCTAAAGTTCACAATCAACTGAAATATGTAAGCAAATACTCGTGTTATAACTATCAAAGGATTACCAGAACAGGATATTAAAAATTAAAATTAGATTATAGGAAATTCCCCGTAAAGGGATAATTATCAATATAATTATATGCAAATGCAACTTCCTGGAACTGTAAAAGCTACTAGTATTTTATTAATTATTTTTATATTTTATTATCAATATAATTATATGCAAATGCAACTTCCTGGAACTGTAAAAGCTACTAGTATTTTATTAGCTAATAACGCAAACCTCACTTTTTCTCAAAAAATCTTTTTTATATCGTAAACGGTTCATTTTAAGTACCTACCACCTTAATAGAATTATGAATATAATTAGATGGGTAACTCGATAAAGGAAAAAAATATAGGGTGTTCCATTTAAAATAACGAAGTTGTTGCTCGGACAACGAAAACGGAGTACCCTGTATAATTGTACATATTTTCTGGTTATTCAGAATTGAAAATCAAGAAAATAATCTATAGACAATATATTTCCACCATTTCAAATACAGCCGTAATCGACCAAAATCAGAACTTTGGCGCACCCTGTATAATTACTACAAGACCATGAAACTATGTGTTCGAAATAGATTGTAACCTACATTCAATATTAAGCTACTCTAAACGAAATAATTATACAGTTTTTTTATAGTTTTAATTTTGATATTTTATATTTCATATTGCATTTATATAATTTAATTATATTTTGTAAAATTGTCCTGAAGGATTCTGTTGGGCAATAAATTCTTTATTATTATTATTATTATTATTATTATAAGTATATTTGTTTTACAAAATGTTAGACATTTAACTTTAACTTGGCTTGTGTATGGGTTGATAAGTGAGCATGAGATTTCATTTTCTCTTGCTCACAAAGTTAAAACAATAGCCTAAAAACATTGTTCACGGATGTCGACCAAGCTTAGTTCAGCCGACGAAGAGACCTTTGGACCGACCAAGTAAAAGTATACCGGACAATAACATAAACTTAACATTTCGTTATTTTCAAACTGAAAGTAGTGCAGAAAATTTCTTTAATTTCTTATCCAGGGTATTAATTATTAATTCGTAATCAAAATTTTCTAATAACTCCCACTTAAAACACTCCTAATTAGAAATGCTTCTAACCTCTCTTAATCCAATAAGGATCTTAATCCATATAACACTTGCTTGCTAAAAACTCTTTGGCGATAATAATGATAATAAAACATCTTTATTCGGTAATATCTTGCGGTGTAGAACGAGTCACAAAAAGAAAGTTATGAACACATTGCGATGTATAAAAACAAACCTATACATAAATTAACAAACAAATATGTCTTATACATAATAGTTGAGAAATAAATTTATAAACATATAAAAGAAAAGAATAATAATGATTACACTTGGTTAAAAAATATCTATGTAATATTCGTCCAGGGTATAGTATGCTTTTTTATTAGTAGTTCTTTCAATTTTAATTTCAGTAATTTATTAGTATTTTTATAGTTTTAATATAGTTATAAATTTTTATTAGTTGACTGACCGCACTATTCTGCATTAAACTTAAATTTGTTTTTATAGGATGTAATTACTTCCACATCCACGTAGTGGAAATTCAAAAATTTTTGTTTCTTGAAATAGGTTTAGAATTTAGAATGTCACGAAACGTTGAGATTTTAAATTTGAGCGAAAAATTTTTTTCTGACTGTCGGTCTATCTGTCTGTAACTTTTTTGTCCGCACGTTTTCTCCGGAACGGTTTAAGATATTGACTTGAAATTTGGTACACTTATATATTATAACTGAATTGTTTTTTGAACATATCCGATGAAGGGTTGGGGGGTAAATGGAGATAAATAGGGGGAAATAAGTAAAGCAAGCTGGTGAGAGTACATAAACTTGAAATTTGGTGTTTTTTTATAATACTTTTCAACCACCCACCACCTTGAGATATTCACTTGAAATTTGGTACACGGTATGTATTTTTTGTTGAAGGGGTGGAGGTGGGGTTATTGGGAAAAATCAGTAGAGCAGGCGAGTAAGACTCCAGAAACTTAGTTTTTGGCGTATGTGCTAGAAACCAATGCCTTAATTTTTAACACTGAAAATGTTTAACAAATCGAAGATGTAATGGTAATACGAGAATCCAGCAGTGATTTGTGTAACGCTTGAAAATTCCGCTGTTGTTTTGGACACGAAAGCGTTCGGTGCTGTTACATCGTATACTTTTTGAAAGATCCAAATTTGATTTTGAATTTGATAAATTTTGATACCTGGATTCATATTCTTACATTTTTACGTCTTGACGCTGACCGTCGCCTAGCGTCGTTTTTGTAAAACTCGTGTATTTGATAAATTTTGATTCCTAGATTCATTTTCTTGCATTTTTACGTCTCGACGCCGACCGATGCCCAGCGTCGTTTCTGTAAAATTTCAGAATTTGCTAAATTTTGATACCTTAGTTCATATTCTTCCATGTTCTCGTCTCGACGCCGACCGACGCGTAGCCTCAATTTTTTAAATCTTATGTATTTGACCAATTTTGATACCTAAATTAATGTTCTTGCATTCTTACGTCTCGATGCCGACCGACGCCAAGCGTCAATTTTGTAAATCTTGTGTATTTGATGTATTTTGATACCTGGATTCATATTATGGTATCTTTACGTCTCGACGCGGACTGATGCCTTGAGTCGTTTCTGTAGAACTTGTATTAGATTAATTTAGATATATAAATTCATATTCTTGCATTTTTACGTTTCGACGCCAACCGAGGCCTAGCGTCGTTTTTGTGAAACTAGTATATTTTATAAATTTTGATACCTGGATTCATATTCTTGCGATTTTACGTATCGACGCCGACCGACGCCTAGCGTCGTTTTTGTAAAAGTGTCTTAGATGAATTTTGATACCCGAATTCAAGTTTCTTTATTTTTACGTCTCTACGCCCACCGACGCTTGGCGTCGTTTTTTTTAAACTTCTGGAATTGATAAATTTTGAAACCTAGATTCACATTTTTTCGTCTCGACGGCCGACGCCTAGCCTCGATTTTTGTGTATTTCATACAAATTGATACCTAGATTCATATTCCTGCATTTTTACGTCTCGACGCCGACCGACACCTAGCACTTGAGTTGTTTGTCCATTATGACACCCAAGAACTTAGTGTCTAAGGACGACGTAAGTTTATCTCTATCAACCGTAATCTCAATGTTTTCTTCATTGTTTGCGGAAAATTTAATAAGTTTTGTTTTGTTCTGTTTTGCAAGACACTTGTGTGCACAAGACACTTGTGTGCACAAGACGCTTGTGTGCAAGAGAGATTTAAAAGGCATTTATAGGCAATATACAGATGGGAGTATGCCGCACAGTGAAGACTATACTTTTTAAAATCTTTAAACAGCGACTAAACAGCCTGAATAAGAACCATTTAAATGAATATTCTTTACAATCAGCACCATTTTCAATTTCGTTATCGCTGCTAACAAGACTTGAAGTATCTTCATCATCACTATATACATGTCAGTCGTCTTGATTTTGGGCTAATAATGGGTATGACTGATCTTTTAAAAGTTTCAAATTATTAAAGTTCTGTGCAAAATTGATAAGCTCATTTTTGATCAAAGATGCATCAAGTCCTGCCAATTGAGATATTGCCGGAAATATTCTAATTCAAACTGTTCAGATGCATTTCAAATTATTAAAGTTCTGTGCAAAATTGATAAGCTCATTTTTGATCAAAGATGCATCAAGTCCTGCCAATTGAGATATTGCCGGAAATATTCTAATTCAAACTGTTCAGATGCAATTTGAATTTCGTGGATCAAAATAATAAAATTGTTTATAGTGTTTTGGTGATTTAATAATTTCTTTTTTAAACTTTGCGTAACTTGATTAATAATTAATTTACATATTTCTATTTCAAATGTTTTGCCTAGTCCTTGACTATTAGTTATATCGATGTCAACGCACCATTCACCATGCATTTTTTTCCTTTTCTATTTCGAGTCGCGGCAAATTCTGTTTCTATGTACCTGTCAGTATCTTCAACATGGTTGGTAATCATTTATAAAACTTTGTTAACTTTACATACAATTTCTGTAAATTTTCATATTTCAAGCCCTGCTGTTTGTACGGAATTAGATGCAGGTGTGAAATGCTAGAAAATGATTCTCAACGCCAGATGACTCAGGGACCCTAAATCTGGTAAGTCGAGGGCCTACTGGTTCCCCGGTGGCACAATCCGACGCTGCACATGAGTCCTGGTTGTTAGTGACAAATACAGAAGAGAGTAGCAGATTAACAACTTAAGGTAAGTAAAATAATTTTTTCTCGCCTATTCAGGACTAAGATGCTAAGTCGTACTCTAAGAGTTAAGAGGACCAGTCTGGGAGCGGGCGAACTGCATAATACTGATACGGATTTCCACCTTTTTGGGAACACCCTGTATGAATCCGTGGATTCTAAATAATTTCAACAAGAGATAAACACCACTTTATTTAACTATTTACTGACTACAATACTTCAAATTTACTTTATTTACTATTTATCTAACCTCACTTTTCACTTTTCTACTTGTTCACTTTTATCTTCCTAAAACTTCCTCTTCCGCGCTTGTAATCGCGCCTTATATACTCCGAAATTAGCTCTAGATTAATCCAGAATCTTCTCCAACCATAATCTAGAAAAGTCCT
Source organism: Stenurella melanura (assembly GCA_963583905.1). Lineage (NCBI taxonomy): Eukaryota > Metazoa > Arthropoda > Insecta > Coleoptera > Cerambycidae > Stenurella > Stenurella melanura. The sequence goes on from OY757309.1 coordinate 206,799,416, forward strand.
TGGTTCTTTCTAGAGCCTTCCCAGTCACTATCAGTAGGCATAGGCATACCATCTCCTTTTCCAAGGGGTGTAATTCATAACACTGCCCCCTCCTTAAGCCTGATCGTCCCGATCAGGCAACCCAGAATCATCGATGTATTTCGCCAATCTGTCCAAATGCACGATCTTCATCTTGGACTTTTTGCTTCGTTGAATCCGATAGACGACATCATTCATTCGGGTAATAACAGTGTACGGTACATCCCAAGGCGGTTGAAGTTTCGGTGACCTTCGTTTTTTCCGCTGTGGGTTATACAGCCAAACCAGGTCTCCTGCCTTGAACCCTTCTGAACTACCCTTCTGGTCGTATCGAGCCTTCATTCGGTCACTGGCTGGTGATGGTTCCGCTATATCGTTAGCCAACCTCTTAAAGGGAGCTCCGGCGTTGAACTGCTTGTTTTCACCCTTACTTCCAGTCTGTGGTCCCTTACTGGCTGCACAAATCTTGCATTTGCGACACCAAGCCTCCACATCCTGACAACTTCTTATCCAATAAAATCGTTCTCGTATTTTCTTGAGGGTCTTGTTAACACCGAAGTGTCCATCGGATGTTCCATTGTGCACTTCCTGAAGTACCTTTGCTACTCGACACCTGGGAATCACTAGACGCATAACCACTTGTTTTCCATCCGGGCTTTCCCATGCTCTCCACAATAGCCCGTTCATGACTTTCAGTGAGTCCCACTGCGCCCATAGTGCCTTCAGTCCCACTCTTTTGCCTGAAACATCCTTCCATTTTGGACGAGTTCCCCTTTCTTTGGCTCTCAATATAGGCCCAATTTCCTCATCGTTTAGTTGTTCCTGTCTGAGCGCTTCATCTGCCTTATCATCCGGCACCTCCACCTTGACAGCGTTGACTGCTCCCGTGACCTGCAGTTTCTCCCAGTGGTTGTGCTTGCAACCTTCCTTGTACCTTCTTCCGGATGAAATGTTTGCATTTCTCTCAGGTTTCGTTTGATCGTCATATCCTTGTAGTGGTGGCATTTCTGTAATGCTCCGAAGCTGGGAAATCTTCACTTCTCTAGGGGCACCACGTTCGTTATCTGTCACAGCCTCTCTGGTACCGACTTCCTTTGGCTTCACAGCATCTCTGGCCTTCACTCTCTCCAAGCACCTCTGTGGACATTCAAGCTGGATATGTCCTAGTTCCCCGCACCTGTAGCATTTCATACGCCGTCCACTTGACCTTCCACTACTTTGTTTATTCTGTGTCTCTGCCCTGTTTCCAACATTCACTTTCCTCGAGTTCCGCTGTCGACAGTCTCGTTTGATATGTCCTATCTTGCCGCAGTTGTAGCATTTAATACGCCCGCTTGGCTTATTCTCTCTATTTAGTTGTGATTCCTGTCTTTTCGGAGGATTCCATTTAGCTAGTAACTGACTAATCATTTTATTTACCTCCTGTATCTGGATCAAGATAGGGTTCTCTTTCTTCTTTTCTGGTTGCGATTCTTCGATACTCACAGCTTGTACTCTTGGACTCGGGGTATCCTGAAGGACAGCTTCCACCTCGAGTGCACGCACCAACGCTTCGCTGCTGTTCTGGTATCGAGATAACCTGAGGACTCGCCTGATCTCATTGTCCTGTATACCATCCAGAAAAGCCTCTACTGCCAGTTGGTCTTGGAATTCCTTCGGTACATCCGGGTAAGCCAGTCTCCACACGGCAGCTTCAAACTCTTGCAAACTTTCCCCAGCCCCTTGAACACGTGATTTCAGCTGGGTCTGGTACACTCGGGCAAGGTGTTGATCGCCATATCGTAGATCTAGGGCAGCTTCTAAAACTTTAAAATCCCGTTGTTGGTCTACTGGGATTGTCTGGAGTATTTCCAATGCTTGGCCCCTTAATGCCACGATTAATGCCATAGCCTTTTCTTCGTCATTCCAGTTGTTTGCACTCGCTGCTGCCTCAAACTGTGTCTTGTAAGTCATCCAGGAACTTTGACCATCAAAAGAGGGAATTTTCAATCGTTGGCCTGATGACACCACTTGCTGGTTTCCTCTTTCCCTCAACTGTCTTTTAAGCTGGTCAATCTCTCCTTTGACTTCTTCTTCGAACTTGTTTACTTTTTCCTCGACCTTATCTGTTTTTCCTTCAACCCGATCTACTTTTTCTTTGACTTCACTGACTTCTTCCGCTACCTTATTTTTGAGTTCTTCAGTGACGGCAAATATGGCACTCTGTTGGCCTTCTATAATTTTCCTTAGTTCATCTCTTTCTTCTTGATGTCGTTTCTCCTCTTCTTGTTTCTCCTCTTGACGTCTTCGTTCTTGTTCCTCAAAAATTTTTCTTAATTCTTCTTGACGTTTTTGTTCTTGTTCTTCTTTTTCCTGTAGGCGTTTTTGTTCTTTTTCTTGTCGTTTTCTCTCACGTTCCTCTTTCTCTTCCTGGCGCTTTCTTTCCTGATCCATCATCATCTTTTGCATTTGGGCTATAAAGTCCTGCATTTGTTGTTCGGATGCCATGCTTCTGGTCGTTACCGGCATACAATTACGTTGAAATCAAATAAGTTTAATAATTACGTCACTATCGGTAATGGGACTGTTCAGAAAACCCTCAAAACGACACGAAAAAGTCTTATCTAGAGTCTTCGTCACTTAACCTCTAATGTCCAAATAAAATGTTCCAAAAATGTCTCAAAAATGCACTTAAACACTATTTTCCAGTTCGAAAATAACCATCGAACAACGTCCAGTAAATTAGTCCTCTGTGTTAGCACCAACTTCGAGAATACACTGCCAAACCTTCTCGAACACTTCCGAAAAATCCTCTTGTCAAAATTCCGCTTCCGACACCAAAATGTTACGGATTTCCACCTTTTTGGGAACACCCTGTATGAATCCGTGGATTCTAAATAATTTCAACAAGAGATAAACACCACTAACACTTTATTTAACTATTTACTGACTACAATACTTCAAATTTACTTTATTTACTATTTATCTAACCTCACTTTTCACTTTTCTACTTGTTCACTTTTATCTTCCTAAAACTTCCTCTTCCGCGCTTGTAATCGCGCCTTATATACTCCGAAATTAGCTCTAGATTAATCCAGAATCTTCTCCAACCATAATCTAGAAAAGTCCTTGGTTCTTTCTAGAGCCTTCCCAGTCACTATCAGTAGGCATAGGTGTACCATCTCCTTTTCCAAGGGGTGTAATTCATAACAATACTGTAGAAGATGCGACTGGCGCCCTTCACAAAAAAATTCTTGCTGTGTTTTTAAACACGGAAGATGGTAGGGATGGCCAAGTATTTTGCTACTATTTTGTCCCCATTTCCGCAATACGTATTTCATGGACAATTGCACGATTGCTGTGTATTTCTATGATCTGAAACCTATTGATTTCCATTATAGTTAACAATTGGTCGACATTCCTACGTAGGTAAGTTAATTTATGTAAACTATTAAAAGTGTCTATAAGATCGATTCATAAATAACTAAATTAAGGGAGTGCGCCAAGCTTCACTTGATTTACTTATACTTAATAGAAAATTCGTTTTATTTTTTTTCATAAAACCTGTGTAAACTCCGGAAAATAGTTTTCTAAAAAAAAGCATAACATCGTGACTAAGCAATTAGCATCTGGTATGTTTATCTATTGAAATAGTTAGTTGGAAAACTTATTTGAATAATTTAAATAAGCAGAGATTATTTAGAGCGGAAGCTGTATAGCTGTTAAGCCAAATGAACTTCGCAAACTTTAGTACTTTCGTTAAAGTTCAAAGGTAGAGAAACAACATACAAGAGAACAAACAGCCAGCTTAATTATCTGTATTTGTAGTGACTATTATAGTCTGTCATGTACTAAATCATGAAATCAAATTAGTTCTTAAAAGTCTGGTTGTTGTATAATTACACATCTTAATGGAACCTATTTACTTCACAGTGCACTGATGTGACGCTTTTTTATGGGGAAAAATCAGAAACATGCCAATGCATGGTTTTAAACTCAATTCCAGTAGTGGATAAAATATTAGAAATCGTGATGGCCGAACAACTGAGGGAGTACTTTGAAGAGAACAAACTTTCATGTAGTGGTCAATCGGGATTTAGACAAAGTCATTCATGTGAGACAAGTTTACCATTAGTGTGTGCGAATTGGAGGAACGAGTTTAATGATGGTAATGTTGTTTTAAGCATGTTCCTAGACCTAAAGAGAGTATTTGAAACTATTGATCGACGTCGGTTAGTTAAAAAGTTAAGTGAGTATAGTGTGACAGAAAAAGCTTCAACATGGATTGAAGACTACTTAAAAAAATAGGTACCATAAAACTAAAATGAACAATAAGAAATTCTAAAATTCCTAATTCGTATGGAGTGCTGCAGGACAGTGTGTCGGGGCCTCTTTGATTCATTATATATATGAATGAAAAATAAAATTCATATGCAAACCTTTTTGCGGATGACGCATTAATATCTGTACCTAGTAAAAGTCATACTGAAATCATAGATATAATGAATAAAGAGCTTTGCATGTTATATAGATGAATATGTAGAAATAGGTTAAAACTCAATAATAATTAAAAAAAAATGTATGGTTCTTGGAACTAAAGTTAATTGCCGAAAACACTTCAATGATCAAGTGTATCCACACATTATTAACACAAAAGTTGAATTTGTAAGTGAGATTAAATACCTAGGAATTATTTTAGATCAACAGTTGATGTTTTCAAAACATGTAGATTATTTATATAGGAAAATTGATAAAATGATCTCCTTCTTCCAAAGGATATCTGCCGATTTGACGCAATGGTCAAAATTAATTATATACAATACTATATATTACCTACATTTTAATTATTGATTTTCATTATTACCATGTAGCATATCAGATATTAAGAGGTCACAAGTGTTACATAATAAAGGAATGCGTGTAATATTAAATTGTAATAGATACACACCTGTTTCGAATTATCTTAAACCAACTGGGTTGGATTTCAGTGGTGCAAAGTATTGAAAGAGCAAATTTAATTTTAATATAAAAATTTGAGAAAAATCTAGTACCTACCTACCTTAAATCTTGACAATTTTGCTTTTAAGAAAAAATGTTGTTCTAGAGCTTGTTATATAATTATTATATAGCATTGTACTTGCTGTAATATGGAAACAGCAACAGAGGCATTACAAAACAAAATTGTTTACTTGAGCATAAAAATGTGGTGGCTGACATTACAATAAAATATAATTGAGAAAATTGATTTCCTGCGTTAGCTGTGTATATTTAGTCATAATTAAAGCCTGTCTTTTGATGAAAATTTTAAAAAAGTTTATAAAAAAATTATTCTCCCAAAATTTTAGTTAACAACATTGACAAGAGCGGTGCAGATCTTGACAGATCACATAACAGGGAAACTAAAAACATCAGATTTAGGACAATGGGGAAACTTAAAAAGTAGTTGTAAAAATATTAGGTATGTGTATTAACAAAGTAGTGGTTTTGGCAATAAGACACAGTTTATACTGCTGTAAAATGAAACGACGCATTTCACTCACTGCACTGTTAACGTATCAGGTCATATGCCAAAGTACTGTTGTCTCCACTGGTAAAAGTAACTAAGTGTTTATGCAATAAATAAACTATATAAATAAACAGCTCTGTAAATAAGGTGATTTACTGCTACTAATTTCTAGGTTATATTTATGCAAATTGGATCAATTCTGTTTCCATGGTTGCATTTATTACAACTCAGTCCTAACAGATTTATCATAAAAGCTAAAAAAAATATCGCGAAAGGGGAGATCTATTTTCTAAGATTCACAAAATGTTACACTAAGGTGCATTATTTTATAGATGTTTTGTAGGAATCGTCTAATAATTTAAATATTGTGAAATGCTTACTACTAACACAAAATATAGAGGGAGGCCATTTTGTGATGGTACCTAAATATGACAAGATATGAAAATTTAAAATATCAAATGTTGTTAGAATTTTTGGAGTCAGAAACATGCCAACTATACAGTTATGACTACTAAAACAAATTAGTGTAAGCTACATTGCAAAAAACTCAAATTCATAAAATTGATATCTATAACATTTCAAAAATTATTGGAAATCATCTAGAAATGTGAGGCCCATTAAAAATGTATTAATAATATAGCCATAGTTCACAGTAAAATTTTCTCCGCATCAAAAATTGCAGTCGTTGTAGGCCAGAACAGGTCTCTTAAATAATTATTATAGGTTGTAAGGTACCTAGTATTAAATCACAGTGCCATATGCTTTTAGTGTCAAAAATACTTCTTTTAGGATACATTTTAGAAATCATTTTATTTTATTACTGTGTATAAATCAGTATTTTTTAAGTAATGACTATTTATAAGCTCTTATAAAACAGTTGTTTAGTTGTTCTATAGCAGTAGTTTAACAAACAGTGAAGTGTGCTTTATAGTACATTTAAATGAAGCTTTAATAAAACTTCTATATAGTGATGGTACTAAATTTTCATAAGACATCTGGAAATGTTTATATAATTATTTTGTAATGGTTCCAATAGGCATTATAAAATATCAACAGCGACTGAAATATTTTATAGGATGGTGGCAATTTTGCATTTATAGCTGCTGTGAAAACGTTATGAAAGTGTTTCTGAGAGTAATGTTGTTTTATGAAATTTGTGTCGGAAACATTCCTACAACTTTTATTAAATATCAAATTGCTAGTTGGGTTGCGACCACGGAGTCCCGGGTTCGAATCTTGACCAGGGTATGGATGTGTAGTTCGTGTTCCTCATGTGTTACCGAGACGGTAGTAGTGGGCTAGTAATGGTTGTTGTGTTGATGTCTATGTGTACGTATCCTGGTTGAGTGGCGGAATAACAATAGCTAAATTCCGCCAAGACGTTAATATGAATAAGGCCATTAATAAATAATAACAGAAAAACTCGCTACTTATGTTATCCATCAATCCTCGAGTGACTCTAGTGTGTTATGTGGGATATGATGTTATAAAACTAGTCCTGTATATACGATCTATGATTTTTGTTAGCGATTTATTTATTTCCTCAAGTTTCGTTAAGGGATGTATCACAATTTGTATATACGTTAAATTCGTTTTCTGGAACTGGAATCAACATTATTTTAGCTACCGGTCCCGCCAATTTCAATCCTTTCAACCCCAAACCCCTCCCAATCCCAAACCAAAACCAAACACATGTCCCTCAAGGTATTTGAATCTTTTTGTGCAAGTTGACTGTAACTCTTAAAAAATGTTTTCTTAACCACCTCTCAGGTCACCAAAGTACCTCCTATCTGTGTCAGGTAATCATAAACAAGACCCTACAGTCTATGGTAGAATTCAAATCACTTTTTGGGGACAATTTTATCATTAAAATCATTTCGTTGTAAGTGGCGTTGAACCCGCTTCGCTAGGTATTTTAGTTTGCAAGCTAGACGCGCTAACCATTGAGCTACCATTTTTTAAATCAAAATTTGATAGTTGGCATCTAAAATAATGCGCTTTTACATTTTTTTGAAGCGTAGAGTTGGAGGTATTTTTGACCACCACAGCCGCAGAAAACGATTATTTTGACGCTTTGAACTTCAATTATTCGTGGTTGATTTGCTCCATGTCATCAAAATTTCCCGTAAATTCGAAAAATTTAAGAAACCTGTAATAATACGATTCTAACCTATTTTTAAATATACTTACGAGAAATTGTGATCCACATATATAAAGTTTATTAAGATATTCATAAATTCTGCAAAATGGAAGCAAGTTGTCAATTATAACGGCATTATCCTTAAAAAAAATGCGTTGTGAAATGAAATGAACCCGATTTTTGTAAGCTAAAAATTATTTTCTCTCTTTACCAAAATTTCAACAAATAAGAAACTTTCTAGCAGAAATCATCCAATTTACGTCACCAATTTTATTCAATTAATGACGGTAGGAATTTGTACGTTTTTAACATTTAGTACCGTACAAATTGATCGATAAATTAAAATGCCTAATGAGATGGAAAGGTTTAATCTCCCAGAAGAGATGGTTCTAGCAAGATGTTTTAATAATTCAGAGAGTTAATAAAAGGCAAGTCATTGAATCGATCAATAGGGCCCACTCAGCCTCTAGTCTTACGAGTTTTTATAATGTGTAAGCATCTACGTATTATAGGTTATAGTACAGTAGATATATGTCTTTGGGTGGAACTAATTTCCACAAGACGGGGTATGAATCTTTTAGTTCGTTGCTGGTATCTTCTTGACCTACTAAAATTCAAAATACGTTTTTTGGCGACCATCTTGCAAATGTTCTTCAAAATCATAAAAAATTATGTGTGGTATCAAATTACAGAAAATTTTATGCTGAAAAAGATTATGTATTAAAAAATAAAAATAAATAACACGCTAAAAGTCAGTACGCCAGTCAATGTATACTCAAAAAAAGGGTTCGACCTTGCAAAAGGTCATGTAGTTCCAATTTTTCAATGCTATTAGGACCATGCCAATAGTGACAAACCAAGTTTGCAGCTTCGAAAGACCTGTGCCATCTCAGCCATCTGCGCAATACCCAGAAAGCAGCTTGTTTCAGCAATGTTTCATTTTTTTATAACTCATTAAATAATAAATATAATATATTATTTAATAGATAAATAGTATATTATACACTAAGGGAGAGAAACGTCTTATTTTTCCAGAGGTGTAATTTGAGGCCCGAGGGCAACAAATACATCAAGAGAAATATGGCGGTCTCTCCCGAGGTGTATATACTATTTTTTCCACGATCGGGAGTAGAAATATTTATTTCATAAATAAAGAATAATAATAAATCGGAGCGGAATTACAATATTTAGAAGCCTTTGGGATGTTTCCATTCAACGTACCATGGCAACAGATATTTATTTACAAATACATTTGTCAAGTGCAAAAGTCGAGTTTTGGCATTTTTGGTATGGAAAACCAAGAAGAACCGCAAGATATCGTTGAAGCTGCCGGTGCGGCAGTTTTAAACTTATTACCCACAAAATCAAGAAATTTGTATGATACAGCGTACAATCAGTTCAGAGAATGGTGCAAGAAAAAGAAGGTACAAACGTACACGGAAAATGTTATGTTGGCATATTTTCATGAAAAATCAAAGGAATATAAATCTTCCACGGTATGGACCCAATATTATATGTTAAAATCGTGTATGATTGTGTACGATAACATAGATATAAGTAAATATGTAAAGCTGATGGCATTTTTGAAAATAAATTCCGATGGTTATAAAACAAAAAAATAAAAAAATTTGACAAGGCACCAAATTTACTCTTTTTTATCGCAAGCAAATGACGATGAATATTTAATGATAAAGGTAAGATTATATTAAAGTGTTTATTAAGGTATGATTACGCATTAATGTTTTGTTACTTTTCTAGATTGCGTTGATCTTCGGAATTTCAGGCGCATGCCGTGGAGACGAATTAACTAACCTAAAAGTTGATGATATTGAAGATGTAGTATCATCTTTAATAATAACAATACCTAATACCAAAACCTAAATAATTCCTAAAATAACCCGAACCTCTGTAGTAACCAAAAATGAAAGAAACATAAATTTGCTCGATCTATATCGTAAATATGCCGCACTGCGTCCCTCTCACACCAGTCATGGTCGATTTTTTGTATTTTATAAATCAGAAAAATGTACTACACAGCCAGTAGGCAAAAACACTTTTGGAAAAATCCCAACCTACCTAGGATTATCAGATCCAACCTTATATACTGGCCATTGTCTACGTAGATCTTCATCAACTCTATTAGCGGATGCAGGAGCAGACATCACGACTATAAAACGTCGCGGAGGTTGGAAGTCCACGAAAGTTGCTGAGGGGTACATTGACAATTCGGTGCAAAACAAAACAAATATAGCAAATCAAGTACTACAAGCTGCAACTACGGTTCAAAAAACTATAAATCTGAGTAAAGAAAATGTTTCATTTAGTTAAGTTCCTTCGAATATTAATTTCAATAGTTGTGAGAATGTAACATTTACTATCAATGTTAAATACAAAAAGAATGAGACTTTCAAAATATCAACACCCTCGTCCTCTAAATGAAGAATGTTTTTTCAAGTTCCATCAGCCATAAAATAAAGTCAAAGCTGACTTACACCTATAGGTGTAATCGGCATTGCTAATGAAATTTTCAATATAGTGGCCAGCTACACCTATAAGTGTATTTTTTTTAATAACGATGTTTCATATTATTTTTATTATTTTCAATAAAGACATACCTAACATTACATATTTTGCTTATCACAACCTCTCCAATGAAAATTTTGCTCACAGGCCTTACAGAAGCACCATTAATTAATAAATAAGAATTACATTTTGTTTAACTATTGGGCATGAAACAAAAACTCCCCTAGGGCAATTGTTGTCTTATTTCGCCCCTAGGGAGTAAATGCTTTACTTCTGTCACAATTTGGATGCCATAGAAATCGATTTTTACTCCCGGTCGTGGAAAAACATAATTACTCTTATGTAAAGTATGTTCTGGCATGATTAAGATAAGAAATAAATGGAACATTCCTCTTCTAATTACAATTTCTAACTCGTGAAATATAGTTACGTAAATCACGCTTAATTGGAACATCATACCCAGGGAACAAATAAGCAGAGCCATACTTTGAATTTATCTATTAATATCGTGAGGGACGGGCAATGTGTCCACCAATGCCTAAGATATTCCTATCTTGAAGCAAAACAGAGTTAAGATTGTTCAATTTACCAGAAACGTCATTAAATTTCTGCCGAAAGCATGATTTCTAAATCTCTAGTGTTATTTTATTTATTCTAATAGTGAAAAATTTGAGGTACGGCTCTGTAGAACCTTGATTCCAGGTAAAAATACCGACTTTGATATTTTTAAGGACTGTCTTATGGTCTTTTTTATGTGCATTAAATATACAATTCTTTTATAGTAGATTTTTGCTATAATTTAAGCACTAATAGAATTCCATGCGCCCAGAAGGCTCTGAAATACAGCTCTTCAAAAACGGGCCATTGTCTCCAAAAAGTGAAAAAATTTCGTTTTGGGCATATGCCAGATATCGGGAAAAGTACTTGTCCCACAAGAGAAGTCATGGGTAATTACTTTGAGGCTAATTTATTTACTAAAAATCCACTATCTATGGCTCCCCTTGTGGGATAAGTGCTTTTTCCGATATTTGGCATACATGACCAAAACGACATATGCCACCCCTTACAAGGCCGGTCCAGGTCTACAGCGATGATTGGGGCAAAGTACTCAAGCTCGACCCCTAATCATCCGAGATCGTCATCTTTAGTCAAGAATATTGACGCGAACGACATATTTCCACATTTTGCAGACAATTGCCAATTTTTGAAGAGCTGTATCTGGGAAAGTTTTGGACATATAGAACTTGGCTGGGCTTAACTTGTAGCAAGTTTAATATTTAAATTTAATACTTTAAGAAAGGTATAAGAACCTTGTCTGTAGGACGCATACTTTAGAAGATACTGTTGAAAAACAATAACAAGTGCAAACATTTCGCTGTATTCTGGGTATTGCGCAGCTCGCCCAGGTATTTCGATTGGTTGTTCCACTACAAAAGGAACTGGCACCCGAGCTTACCGTCAACCAACCGCCAAAGCTTGAGTGCCAAAGTGACGCTCTATCACCAACTATCGGGTAAATAAAACGTCACATACGATATTAATAGGACAAAATTGCCGCGAGAGAGGTAATTATTGGTCAAAAAATGAATGAATGCAGTAAGCTTATTTCCTGGTAAATAATTCAAGTTAGTATTGAAACAACATTATCGAGAGTATTATTGATTTGATTTTTTCTATTATTGTACAATTTTACTAATTATTTGGTATATTTTTTGTTCCAGAGATTTACCACAAGCGCTACCACATGAAACTTCAATGTTAGATCATGAAACTTGACTTAATCGAATTTTATATATACTCGTGTATACATATTAGTACAGGCAAATTAGCCATTTAGGGTAACAAAAATTAATAAAAGGATCATCTCTGGGATTTAAGTAGGTAATAACCTGGAGAATGAGATGATGAATTCTTTGCATTTGCAGGTTTCCGAAAAATTCAAAAAAATTTGGAAATTTTTTTGATTTTCGGTTTTTTTGCTCTATCGGCCAAAATAATAAAAATAGAGAAAAAAGTCCCCAAAAGTTGTAGCTCGTTTCTTTCTCTACAAAAAAGATCTTTACAAATTTTTGTCTTACTTAAGCCGTTTAGAAGATAAATTGGGCTTTCCACTTATAGTTTTAAGCCGCTTCGAAATGCGCAAAAAATTAGAATTCTCCGCAAGTTTCGTACGACCGGGCTCAACGATCGATAATTCTTACTATTCAGAGCCCATAAAAAAATGAAAATAACATGAAATGTAGAGAAAGGTTTCAGCTTTAATGTGGAACTAATCACAAAATTCATAAAAAAATTTATCATAGAGAAAAAGTGTCAGAAGATGGCTTAGTAAACTTTGTACAGTTGATCCACAGATTTATTCATATCTTTGCCGGGAGTCGTTAGAATGATAATTCATTTTGCTTATATATTCTTCTATAATGATATACTAATCCAATTAACATTTTATTGCAATTACTTTTGTTGGAAAAATATGCCTCATCGATCAATCACCTCCAAATTTTGGAGTTGAATTCGTTATATCGTAATTAATAATAATAGCACAGTCTTAATTTTTGAATTATAGGTACAATAAAACAATTTCTTTCCAATGACTTAAGAGTTTTTTAAATGCATGCAGTACTTTTTGAATTTGTCTCCATTATTCACACACGTTCAGAAAATGCACAATCATACAATAAAACATATAAAGCTTATTTGTTTCTTAACATTCTCCAATGAAATTTTCACAAAATATAGGCTAAAGCACGTGGAATCGAATCCATGCAGTGAAAAGGCACCCATTGTTACGGGAGAAATAGACAGGATGCATAAAACTCAAAGATATGAATAAATCAACTGTATAAAGTTTACTAAGCCATCTTCTAACACTTTTTTCTCTATGATAATTTTTTTTTATGAATTTAGTGATTAGTTCCACATTAAAGCTGAGACTTTTCTCTACATTTTATGTTGTTTTCATTTTTTTTAGCGACTCTGAATAGTAAGAATTATAGATCGATGTGTCGTCAGCTGACACTATAAAGCTGGTGTGCGCTGCCTCTCAGGCAAGTCAACACTCAGCACGTTTACTGTACCTGCTGTTGACTTTTCCACCCACATACATGGAGCTGACTGCGCTTATCGTCAACCTTAGTATAAGTATTATCATATATCAAATTTAAAAGTTCACCGAATAGTTTTTAATTTTTCATAGTTTTGGACCCTTTCTATCGATCAGCTGACGCACAATTCACCACACCTCGTTCAGCTGATTATGTGCTACTTTCATCATGTAACCTAATATTCCCCTTATATAAGAGTCAGAATTTACAGGATAATTTTCTTTACATGTTTTCAACCCTTTCATATCCACCCCCACCGCTACCCAGCCAGCTGACGGTCCACTCATTGTTCACTTCTGTGTAAACAATCGATTTCACATATTGTCAAGTTTCGCCAGATAGTCAGCATTTTGTACACGGGCTCCCGGACTAAGGCTTAAGTAAGACAAAAATTTGTAAGGATTTTTTTTGTAGAGAAAGAGACGAGCTACAGATTTTGTTGAAAACCTTTTTCTGTACTTTAATTATTTTAGCCGCTAGTTCAAAAATACCAAAAATCATAAAGTCTTTCCAAATTTTTTTGAATTTTCCCGGAACTTGGAAGTGCAAAGAATGTATCATTCCATTCTACAGGTTTACTTAAATCCCGGAGATGATCCTTTGATTAATTTTTGTGAGGTTTTTACAAAATGTTGCCTTCATTGCCTGTACTATATGTCTTGAAGATGACTTTATTTTGTTATTTATGCGCATTTTTTTTAAATCTAATAAAATTGAATTTCTTGAAATAAGTTTGATTTCCATAAATTCAGTACTTTCGAAAAATTCGTCAAAAGTTAAAGAACATGCATCTTTTCAAGATGGCGACGCTTCCTGTGAGTTCTGAAAGTTTTGCTTTGGAAAGTGATAGAGGGTCCTCAAATACACATTCGTGATATAATACAATTTTCATATCTAACTATTTGATTATGACCTGAACTGATCTAGAATGTTATAAGTTTTATTGGCGCATAAATGTGTAATTCTACTACTTGATTAATAAATGGATAGGACTATTTGGTTAATTTTTAGGAATGCCAGTTCCTTAAGACGTTATAACATACGGCAAAATAATTTCTACAAATGCTTGATTTCAGTGTAAATAAATTTGCCGTCTCTCGGATAACTGCGTCTTGAAAATTAATCCGACGCTCTTCAATAAAGTCCAGAGTTGATTTATTACCTTCACGCCTACTGAATTTCTATAGAAGATATCGACCGAGGTCTATGAGACTTTTGTATTCTGGGGTTTAAAGTTTGATTAAGTTATTTTGGATATTAAGCACTGATGCCCTATAATAAGAAATATTGATTAGAGTTTACAACTCGGAATTAAAAGGTTCTCTCAGGCTGCAGTTCTGTCGATCAGCCGCATAATGAACAAAGTTACCAGTAATAGCTTTAGTTAGATGTCTACAGAGTTGGATTGTGATATTTGGTCTACTGAGATGTAGACCCGGATATTAATATATCCTAGACTAGAGTACTACATATTATTGTCTCGTATAATTGAAACTTCAGCTATTGAACAAATAGCGAATATTATTTGTAAACTATCCAGCATCACAGTGGGTCAAAATTCTTAAGAGCTGGCCAAAATTGCAAATTACCAACTTTTCAGAAGGTTCCCAAACAAGCTTTACCACGAAAGTGAAACCTCCAGAGCACACAATACAAAGGGGTTTATGGTGGTAGGTAGGCAAATTTGCCGTGCACAGGTAGAGGAGTTCGGCTGTTCTTATCGTGCTATCGGTGTGTACAGTTCGCTACTTTAAGACAAGTTAACTTTCGCTGTTACGTGAGTGAATTTGAAAGACGTTGTCAAGAAAATGCAAGATGGAACATCTTCCTCTGGGTAAGTACAACACAGTACTACATGTTTTTTAAATAATCTATCACTTTTAATTTGTCAAACGTGCATTAAAAGTACTTAATGCCGACGCTTTTAAAATTAACGAGAAATAAAATTTCTGTTAAATTACAAATAGAAACCCGCTACACTCGCCTGTGTTTTTAACATCAATTGATCAGTCATGGAAGCTAGTATCTGCACACAAAAAAATGGCTTTTAATACGTGCTATTCCGGGAGCTTCGGTTTTTTTATACAGCATTGACAATTTAAAAAAAATCAGATACGTTACGATTTTATGGCGTATAGGTTTAAGTAGTGTGTAAAACATATATTTTAAAACAGGAAATTTGAAATTACGTGTTGTTATGTAATTAAATAATAATAAAAACCTTAAAGTAATCATAATAATAATATTAATACCCTTAAACCATTATTTTATTATTTCCAGCAAAATAAGGAGCAGATGTATTGTTATAATCATTTTAGTAACTAATTAATTAGTTTTTACAGAAAATAAATCCATCAGACCAGAATGGAGCTATTCCAAATTTGGCATGAAAAAGCTGGAAGGGAAAACCAAATTCATAGTCAACACGTGCAAACAGTAGTTTTGAGTCGTTTTGAAGTCAACGAGTGTATTGAAGCCGATGTCAAGTTAATTAAAACAGATTTAAACCGATTTTGAAGCAAACTTGGTAAACGTTGGAACGAAGCTAAATGAAATAAAGAATACTTTTTGAAAAAGAACAAATCGTGACTAGACCAAACGATTAGTTTGAAAGTGGCTGGTTATGAAATTTATATTGAAAAACCCTCAACTTCAAGCGCTGGTCGGCCGGCAAGCACCATATTAAAGCACCTTCGAAACCACAACTTCTGATGAAGACATCGATTCGGACAATAGTGATTAGGTAGACAAGTATGTGTTTTTGATAGGTCTTACTTTATTTATTATTTCTGTATAAATATCTATAATAAATTTAACTTTTGAATGCCTTTTATCTCTTTTTATTCCACAATGTTAACAATATATAATTTTTTGAATCTTTTTCCAAAAACAATGATTAAACAATTTTTGAACTCTTACATATCACTCCCAAGTATTTAAAAATATTTTCCTCCAAATACCTAAGTGCAAGCAACATGTATGCAACGTTTGAATGGAATATTTACATTTTCAACCCTTATAACTTATCCCCAGGGATCATAATTTTCTTTCCTTATTTTTCTCATAGAAATTTAGGTGTCGAAAGTACGTAAACTGAGTTTCAAAAATATCGAAGGTTGTGTATATTCTCAACCCCTACATCTCACCTCCAGAGGGTTTCAATTTTTTTACTATTTTTCCCTTAAAGACCTATGCAAAATAAGTACATTTGCAGAGTTTCAGAGTATTGGCCAGAAATATTGGATTCTGGCCCACTGTGCAGCATCATGAATGAGAACACAGGTCGAAATAAGTTGTAAAAAATGTTTTCTTAACCGCTTCTCAAGTCACCGAAGTAACTGCTTGAATATTCAGGGATTCTGTGTTAGATGAAGAGAAATGAGGTCCTATAGTTTATAGACAACAGAAATGTGGCGGACTTAGCTATTGTTAAAATAGAAACGTAGAACAACATTAGATAACTGGTAAAACTCTAACTAAAGTATAAGCGAGGAACAATCTGAAGGCTCAAGGTATAAACACTGCCTTGGAATGGGAAGAAATAAGATGTTCTCCGATAATCTATTTATAAAACACAATCAAATTGGACTGAGAAAATTACTCAATCATGTAAAAGACGTAAAAGCACCTTTAAAGAAAAGCTTTGAGCATCAAATTTGAAGCGAGAATGTTTCGGAAAACTACCATGAAAAATGACTTGGAATCCGATGCCATCAAGGTACAGTTTTCATTCACACAAAAATTCATTCAAAAAGTGCCTTGCGGATATCTACATGGGTGTCCCTCGAATGTGCAGCGGAGGTGTTCCCCCCCTAGAGTGGGTTATATGCTGTCGGTACGTTGGCAATAGTAGGAACGCCGTTTTTTTTTTATTTTTTTTTTGCATTAGGACAGTGTCCATACAGCCAGGAACTACGTTACTATTACGTTACATTTCTAAACCAAGGGAAAAAAGAACAAAAAAAAAATACAAAAGCACCTACTCCAACTAAACAACCTTTTTTTTCTTTTCTTTTTTAAACATCTACAGGAAAGTCACTCGCTTCTCGCCCAGGGGTCATTCAGAAACGCCGCGTGTAACTTGTATATACTTCCCGAATCAATTCAAAGGTAATCCTACCTTACCTTACAAAATCGTCGATCAATACGTTTTAAAATAATCACAAGTTAATCGAAATATTGTAGTATTATAGTCATTCATATAACCTATCTAAGTCAAAAATATACAAGTATATCCTTTCGAAGAGTCTGAATTATTTTGTATAGTTGATTGTTACAATCTTCTTTGGTCACTATCTGGAGTTGGAAACGCTCCGCTCGCCATTGGTCGTATTGTATACAATTGATTTTTAGACATATTTTAATATTTATCTTATTGTTGTTGTTGTTTTATTTATAGGAAGGGAATTTTTTTTATGATTTTTTTTTAAAACTTACTTTTTTGTCTTTTTTTTGAATTTGAGTTCGTGGAACTTTGCCTCGTTTTCGTTATGATACACTGTCTTTTATTTGAATACTGTTTAAGTTCTACGATCTTTGTTCGATTCACCGATCCAAGCTTCAACCGAACTTAAAGAGGTCTCGGTTCACTCACGCTTGTATGTTCAGGAACCCGATTCTTCACAGAGTTTAGCAGGGTTATATTTTTTTCATAGAGTGTCAAAACAGTGTTCATTTTAAGACAACAATTAGATAAGCAATGATACACATGGACCTACAAGATACGACGGAGAGCAGTTAGTAGCTATCTACGGTATGCATACCCTTCCAGTTTCTCGTCTTTATTGGCTCTACAAGTTGCAACGAACTTCCTAAGAATCATAAGATTCATTCTCTGTTGTAAAATGTACTTATGGCGCCCTTTAGCATAAAACATATGGACGTGTGTCCAAGGGCAAAAATAAAACTCAAGTAAAATGATGAATTTAGTGACGTTAAATGTGGGAAGCTTATACCTCATTATATATATATATATATATATATCACCCCGCCATTTTTATGTTTTAGCAGAAAAATATAAATAAGTTACTTTCAAAAATTGTCCATGTCATAATCTGACAAATTTCTTACTTAAATTTATTATTCCTTCACCTAAAAATTTACATAAAAAATATTTTTAAGAAAAAAAAGTTTTTATTTTAAAAAACTACTAAAAAGTAAAAACTAATTTTTTAAAATTCATACACCTAGAAACCAATAGTGTTGGAGACGGTCATATAGTACTAATGCATAGTTACATTACTCAATTGACCGCCGACATAGCTTTTGGTTTCCAGGTATATGAATTAAATTTTTTTTTTCACTATTTAGTAGTTTTTTCAAAATAAGAGCTTTTTCCTAAGAATATTTTTTTTACATATTTTTTTTAACCTTTTAGTCTACTTATTTTGCCGACAGAGAAAACCCTTTCATTTGATACCCTTGTCAAGGGGGTTGTGAAGAAAGAGGTACCACCATATTGGATTTATAAAGATGTTACATGGTTTATCGTATTTCACTCGTCAAACCCTTTCATTTGATCATGGGGGTTGTGAAGAAAAGATAATCCGCTGTCCTGGTGCGTGCGCCATATTGGAGTAAGAATGACGCTACATACTTTATAGTATTTTACTCGTCAAGCCCTTTTATTTGATATCCATATCAAGGGGGTAGTGAAGAAAAGATAATCCGCCGTCCTTGTGGGTATACCATATTGAATTTAGAATAACCTCACGTATTTCATCCTATTTTACCCGTCAAACCCTTTCATTTGATATCCATATCAAGGGGGTTATCAAGTAAAAGGTGATGCGTCATCTTGGGACGTTCCAAATTTCGAAGCTCTAGGGTAATTAGAACTACTCAAAATTTTGATTGTACGATTCGACCTAAACAAACTGCACAGTAACTAACAAACTAACATTGCAAGTCAAATAAAAGCTTTTAAATATGCTGATTTACATATAAAAACACTAAACATATTTATAGAGAAAATTATTAAAACTATCCATGATACACACCTGATGACCAGTTTTGATGTAGTTAATCTTTGTACTAAAGTTCTAGTAGCTAAGGCCGTAATGCTCAAAGATAATAACGCAGCCACACAAAAAAAACTTTTTTCTGGCCTGGGGATCTGACCATGCTCACTATATGTTTTTGGGGTCGCTGAATCCGAATCAGAGGTTAACTCTATCACATCAGGATTTTGCCATAACCTCAAAAAAACCCATAATTTAAGAGATTTCGACATCTCTTCACATAATTCGCTGTAACTTTTTCTAGACAAAAATGTCCCTCTCTTCTTGTACTAGATCGATTGCAAATTAAATTTCCAATTCGATGATGTGAAGCACGATATTCTTCCGGCACTTTTTAAGTGAGATATCGGCCGTCAAAGTGAGAGGTCTGAGGATTTCGCTTCTCGAGCGATACGGCCCAGCATCGAGGGCCATTCTGCCAAACGAAAGCTTTCAAAAATCTGAAAAAATTCAGGGGAATGTAGAAAGATGTAAGAAATCGTTTTCGAGATGTGGCCGATCGAAATTACCGGAAGGTGAAAATCGAATTTCTCTACCGCTTCCCGCGGCTATATTTCGAAAACGAAACGAGATACAGAGAGAGCTGTGGTTTACTCCATTCTATTTCAAGCCAGAACTAAATTCAGTCAAAATGGCCTATTTTCAACAGGAAAATAGTTTCTATCAGAAGGATTCGTGATAAATTTGACACTAGGACGGTATTTTGAACGAGAAACATTTTGACATCTATTTTGACAAAAAGGAAACCGGCAAACTAAGAGCAAAATGCTATTCTGCGTGAGTGTAACAAACATTACCTGTGTGAGTCACCTAGACCTTTCAGTGTGAGATTAGATGAATCTAAATATTACATCAGAAAAAATTATATTCTGAGATCGAATATAGACACGCTTGGAAAAATAGAGATGGAGTACCCGTGAATTGCGCAAAAATTTAAAATAAAAAGAAAAAGATAACTATAACAAAAGTCGAATATTGAATTTTAATTCAATTTTATCCATCATTATAAAGTGGGAGCTAGCAAGGAATCTAATTAAAGTATTTCAGCAAGTCTGAAAATGAGTGATAGCATTGAATGCGTCTACCCATTTGGATGCTTGATGATTAAAATTTAACTTCAGAACCATTTTATAGTTTTAAATCTATCTATTCTGTAAAATATAAGCAAATACAAAATATTATAAATATTTGTTATACTTGTTATATACTTACTATTTGAGACATTTTACTTTAGCAAAAAACATACTAAAAATCAATAAAGAATAAAGAAGTAGAAAAGAATTTTAACATTTCTTGAATATGGAATTCTCAGTTCTTGTTTCTTAGCCCGGCACTGAACGAACTGTACGTCAATTTCTGCTCATGTAGCATGTTATCTCACTGTTACTGTAGAAAACAAATTAACTTTTTGACCTAATTTTAGCATGTAATTGAAAGTACGAATAGGCTTGGTTTCAATCTAACATCATTTTGATAGTGTTTTGCTTTGATTATAATTAAAAGTAGAACAACACGTAATGCAGCATTAATTACTGCTACTGTAGCTTTTATTGATCATTGGTGGGTAGCTATCTATACATATTTTCTTCTGGAAATATTTAATGAAAAGCGAGATAGATAATAATCGTTTATCTACAAGAAGACAAAGCCAGTGCATTGGTATTATATGCTATGACATCATTTCCGTCAGGATTGTGGTGATGCCAGTTGTAGTATAAACATGACTGTGGAATACTTCTTATAATTATTTTTCAACATTATTGGACAAATGTAAACATAGATAGGTACTAAATTATTTTCTAGATTGTCATTAAAGTAGTTTTGTCGAGTAGCTTGTCAGTTGTAGGAATAGAATACTGTATAATATCTGAAGCACGGCACTTAAATGTTTGTTTTCTTAACCGCTTCCCAAGTCACCGAGGTAACTCCTTGACAATCCAGAATGATTTTGTGTTAGGTAAAGAGAAACGAGGCCAGTTTATAGTGAAGTCCGAACCACATCTTGGGGATAATTTTATAAGTAAAATCATTTCGCGGTGAGCAGGGATTGAACCTGCTTTGCTAGGAATGCCAGCATGCACATTTCGATTTATCCATATTGTGCTTAAAATTTTTAATTTAGAAGACTTTGTAAAAAGTTCCTGATGTTGCAAGCATTCGATTTGTTGACGTTAAAGCTGCTATCAGGATGGAAGATTGTCTGAGGGATAGTCTGAGGCAGACAGTCTTTCAGTTCATAAGGTGCACAGACTGCTCAGGCCACACTAAACGGCATAAACAGTCATCGGAAGAAGAATTTCAGTCTACAATCTTCAGTCGCAGTACTGTTCTTGTTTTTTGGCAACTTATTGGGTATTGAGTCTTATGAACACATCTGAATGTGACTGCACACAGTGGTCAATTTTTAAGTTCTAGGTGGACAAAATTCTACAAATTTGCAAATGAACAGAAAATATTCGTTAGAAAAGCGGAAAAATATTTAAAAAATTTTAGACACTAAAGGGGTGGTTTTTGAGGGAGTCTAAAAAATTTATTTAGTTCTAAAATTCTGAAACTTTGTAGGTGCGATAATATTGTACCTGCGAATACAACAGAAATGGCAAAAAAGGGACCAAGGGGATGGTTTTTGAGGGGGTTGAAAATTAAAATTACGTAACTTCTTGAATAAGTTTTGCGAATCTATGAATAAAATGTAAAGCAAATGTAGTGAAGTAAATGTAAGGTTCTTTAGGTATGGTTTTTGAAGGGGTACAGCGGACAATGTTATATTTTCGGGAGGACGAAATTGTTTCAATTATATTTTTTCTGTCTTTGGTGCAAAATGATTAACTTTATAATTTTAGATTGTTCTTGAAATAATATTCAGATATGTTGTAACTTAACTTTTATTTAAAATTAATTGCTTTATGTACAAACATATATCAGTTGTAATAAAATTAAAAGAAAGCAAACAAAAAAAAAATTGTCACTATCACTATCATCACAACCAATTTTCTTGGCAGGCCAGATGTTTCAGAAGTTGATGGTTGATTAGGCGTGTTCTCTATTAACTCTTCCAGTTCACTAAAATCAATTTCCGTATTCAACCAGGAATCATTAGTTCTTAAAAACTTGATCTTAATCCTACAACCTTTTCGCCATCATTCACAAATTTGATATCCAATATTTTAAATTTTATCCACTATTGCCTGTTTTAAAGTTTTTGTACAATGTACAAGAAAAAGATTAAGGACATGCAAGTACATCCTATTATCTCTTTCCTTTTTGTCAGATTCCATTCACCATACCTAAACGAGACTTCTCCATAGTATGGCATAAGTAACTAAAAAGTAAAATGATGGTAGCAGCTTTTTCCCTCTTAAAATGATAAAGCAGTAATAGGTAACTATAGTTCTTAAAACGACAAAATATGAATCAACATGAATAAAACTATGCAAGTGTAAGAATTTGTATATACTCAGAAAATTATAAATCTCATTTGGTTAAAAATGACATCCCTATAAAAAGTACTAATAGCTAATGTTGGTGAATTTGTTTAAGAATAAAGAACTACATACCTTGTATATTCTCCATGACACAGAATAATTTCAACATAATACCACATCTTTACTGAACAGTGTCTAATTACAAACTCAATTTTACTTGACCTGCACCAGTCCGCAATCCGTTATAAAACGGTCATCATAAAAATATCAGGAAAGGGATAAGTAAGGTAAAATTCTCAAAATTATTTAGTTTAGGGTATCTATTACTAAGTTCATAGTTAGCGATAGGATTGTAATCTTTTGTTTACTTATTGATTCCTTTGTTCTTATGCCTCCTTACACTTTTCTTCTTGTAACGTATTTCTTTTTAATTAGGTGTGCATGTTTGTTAAAATTAAGCTCATTGTCTATTTTGATTTCAAGATTATTTACTGTAGGTTGGCAATATGTTAGTATCATTGTTGATAGTCATTGTTAGTGTTTGGGGGTGCAATATGGTTAAAAATGTTTTCATAAAAAATAATTGAGTCCAAAGTTCATTTTATTACGAAGGATGGATGTTGAAAACGGAAGGTCTGATGACTCTGAAATTTTCAAATTTGCAAATCGAAAATTTAGTCTTAAGGCTCATTTCTTCCGCGCGGGTCACTTCGATAAATTTTTTCAATGAGGAGGCTATGGGATTTCACAACTTCCCGTAATTAAAGCAAGGAGTATATTTAATTTCAATATTTATGAACATCACAGTTATTTTTGCTATAAACAAGCTAACCATTATACTCTTTGCAGATTTACTGCACTTTTTAAATAACTGTTGCACATTCCATAAAAAATGCAGAGAGTATACACTCTACGAGCGATATTACCGGATTTAGAAATGTGTCGATCGAATGCAATTTACTCTTCATTTCGTATTTGCGAAGAGTATATAATATTAATAAATCGTGTCAGAAACTCGAAAGTTTAGTCATTAGTTTTTAAAATCTCATTACTGAACAGTAGCTAATTTAATATTTGATAATATTCGCAATATAAATAAGTAATACTGTTGTGACCACTCAGTGCTACACATACACGAAATTGTACGTAACTTTTTATGGTTTTAATGTAATTTTCTCGTGTTTCATTACTTATTTATATGGGAAAAATAGTTGGATCAATAACACGTTATTTACATTAACTGGCACATTTACCTTTCTGACATCATGAAGTAAATAAATAATTACAGCGTGATATTCGGACAGATATAAACATGACAAAAATATACATAGCATACAACTTGTACTTTCAAATCTACTCCTAAACTTTTGTTTGGCCAACAATATTTTTTTAGAACCTTGATTCATTAAAATTAATTTGACAAAATTAATTAACGCAAGAATAATTGATACAGAAATTATTGGATTTCTGATATAGAGCTTTAATACAATTGACTGGTTGGTATGTCTTGTATAGTATAGGGCCTCGGTTGGCAAACCATACTCTTGATAGAAAAAGTGTATTTCACATCCTTAGTACATAAATAATTATAATGTGCATTAGTAAGTAATAATTATTATTTTTAGAGAAAACTGGATAATACTTGCTTCAATTTATAGGATTTTGCAAACAACAGAAAAAATAACTATCTATGAGAACTAAAGTAAAAACCATGTGTAAAAATATTAACGAAACTTTTCCATTCTTTCGATAACCTGAATTCTGGTTATGCTAGCAAATTAAAATCCTAAAATGCATTTGTATAATTTTTTATTTGAAAATTTTCACTCAACAACTAACATCCACATAGTCCCTTACGGCCATGCAGTATATTATTAAATTATATTATTATGTTAAACTAGTATCCACATAACCCCCTACGGTTATGAATATTCAGTTAAAAATGAGAACAAAGGCCTAAAATGAATTTATTTACCTACCTTGTCTTTTTCATGAAGTCTATCATTCTGTTTTGGAAATGCCTTTGAAACGTTTTTCACCCTTATTCTGGAGCTCATCAGAAAGGCAGAAAGTTACTCATAAAGATGTTTCATGCAAAACCAAGACAATTTCTATGAATAAGTATGAAATAATTATATTTGACCGTAGGGAACAACTGTGTGGATGCTAGTTGTTGAATGACAATTTTCAAATAAGAAATTATACAAATTCATTTTAGGATTTTAATTTGCTAGCATAACCAGAATTCAGGTTAGCGAAAGAATGCAAAGATTTCATTTATATGTTTTTCACACTTTTAAACACTTGCTTCAACTTTATTGATGTTTGATTAGATTACTGCAACCTCTTTGAGTACAAAAACCGTGATATGAATACGTTCATAAGCGTTGACTACTCAAATTTTTCTTCACTCCAAACTCATTGCGTTTCTTGAGAAAGGAGCCTAGGTATCCGGGGAATCGGAATTATGAATATACATACACACACCGGCAACTTTAACGCAACAGATATTAATTGGCATTTTTCCTCAATATTTTTTTTCTCTTCCAACAAATTTAACTGGAATCTCTTATAAGAAAGAGTTAACAAATAGATAGCTAATTACAGTTTGTTTTGTAAGATTTGTACCATATTGACGTCAATTTAAAAACCATAATAAAAAAACTGCGTTTTTGCAAAAAACGAACAATACATTTTAACTTGTTTTCAATTCAGTTCAATTCTTCATTGATTTTAAGATACACAAAGTGTTTACACACGTCAACATATACTACAGAGGTTAAAATATAATGTATTAACCGCATAAAACATATATATATTGTTCTATATTCTGAATCTATTTTATATTTTTATACGTTCGAATTTACTTCTTGAAAGTATTTTGAAATGATTTTACTGGGCGCCAAACAGTTTCTTAAAAGCTGTTAATATTATAGACTATAGAACACCATTAGCATGACTATCTACAATCTATAGAATGACTCTTACTCAAGGTTCAACGAAGTCGGTTCAATAAATTCTCATCGATCAAGATAACAATCCAAATAAATCAAACTCAATATTGAACGAACAAAGCATTAATTTATTAACAAATTTGAACTTGGAATGTAATTAACAAATTTAAATAACAAAATCTAACTTAACTAAAACTGATAAATATGGCCTTTTATTTAAAATAAATATGTACCATGGATTTGTGATATTGTAAAGCTTTACCTTGTCTAGGTTTCTTTCAATTTGAGTAACGTTAAATTATAACCTCTAACTGGTTATTATGATCCTTGAAATATAATGTCACTTGACTGACTTTTTAACCTTTCAATTCTTCTTCTTCATTTTCTTTACTGGATTGACGTTTGTTTATAACCTCCAATTTATTTTCAAGATTTCCTTGAAATATTTCTATCACTTGATTGACGTTTGAGTTCCTTCACCATATAAATTTGCTAACTGGATTAACAAATACTTCCTTTTCTAAATCTGCTTTCCGGATAATCTACTTCGTAATACTTTCAAAGTTTATTCACTTTTTATATTTAATATACTTTTACAATTTTTTCTTGATATCAATATATCTGGATTGTAATATTCTAACCTTCAAATTATTCACCATTTTTCTTTTATTTTCAATTTATTAATTATTCGTGGATGAATATTTTTCGCAGCTCGCTGCTCAGCGGTGTATGATCAACTGATTTGTTATTTTAAGTCGTTTATATGGGTTAAATTCCAATATTTCAATTGTTTTTTTCTATTTTGATCTAATATTTCAAAATTTAATTTTTAAACTATTCAGTTTTGTTTGTTCTTTACATTAATTGAATACTGTTTTTAATTCTTTAATTTTCCTGATGAATTTCTTATTCTACTTTTTAGGATTAAGTGAATAATTGTAATTATTCGAAATATATTGACATATTACATATACTTTTTAAAATCTACTTATAACTACAATTAACAATGCCAATCTCAAATAAATACTAATTCATACATTTAGATGAATAGCAATGATAAACACAAAATGCTAGTAGTTAAAAACGTACTGCAGTTTTTCATACTGACAGAATACTGATATAATAAACTAAAACAAAAATTGATACGCCAACAAACATTTAACATCATACTATTAGTCCTTTCTTTCTGCATGATGTGAAATATCATTTACAAAACACCTTTCTGCAATGATATTTGAAAATATCTGAAAACTTAAAATGTCATTCAGTGTTTTGTAATATATGGACTTACTATTTCTAAAATCATCACGCTGCAATGCAACTACTGTTAATAGTCTTTCATTCAATATTCATTTTGTGTAGATTTACAGTGTTTCTACACAATTTAAAATTTTCAGCCCTAAGTTTTGACATGAATGTCAGATTTTATAAAATTTACTTTATTGTTTTTCAAATTCATTCTAAATCATTTTAAATGAGACTGTGAGTCTCTACAAATTCATGTTTTATCATATACTATTTAGAATAACCTTGTTATTTTATGTTTATTTAAATATTTTGTTCGTATTCAATATCAAGTTTCATTCTCTGCATCCTACTCGCTGAGAACAAGTGAACTTGAATCAATTAAATAAACCACAGATATTCCTGCTTCTGTATGATCCGTTAAAGTAAAACTGTTATGATTATTTCCTAAAATACATACAATTTTGTGAATTTTATTTATGATTTCAAACACGATACTTAGGTAGTGTTCCACAGTGTGGATACACAGCAATATATATATAGTGAATAAAAATACAAAGTACAGTTTAAAATACATTTTTTTTATTACTCCTGGTGAGTTCTGCAATCTGCCCAGTGGGCAATAAGCGTTTGTTATAACAAGAGAATGAGTGACATGTAGAGTATAACTCCAGTGAATGATCTCCCTTAAAATCAATCTAAAATCTTAATCTAGAGTTTATTTTTGCCTTTGTGTGTTATGTGTAAGTGTCTTAGAGTCTAAACTTATCCTGTGATCAGGTCGGATGGTAGCAGACCTTTTATCCTACCCACTTCGTTTGCATCTGGCACATTTAATTGGTTTGCTAACACGTCAGGGAAAATTCAAAGATTTTTAACTTTCACTGTAAGTCTGCAAGGAAGACATTAAATAAATTTTTCTATATGGCATTTTTTGTTCGGAAGTCCTTGAACTACACATTCCTAAAGTTTGAAGCAGATTCCACCGAAATGTCCGGATTAGCCATCTTGAATTTTGAAATTTCAAAATTCAGTGTAGATAGAATTAAAGGCAATTTTATAACGAATAGTTTGACAAAAAAACTTTAAGTTTCATTAATTCTAGCCCTGAAAATTGTCGTTTGATAAAAAACATGAGCTATTTGCCCCACTGTGCGTCGGTCCAAATGCATGCCAAGATATTTAACATCTTCTGCTCGGGGAAGTTGGCTGTCGTTGATCTTTACAGATGGACATGTTTCTCTACATAGTGTAAATGTCACACGAGTGGATTATGTGTCATTGACCTTGATGCGCCATATCTTTAACCAGCATACAACTCTATTGAGGTTTGCTTGCAAGTTCCGTGAGGCCAGTGTTGGGTCGGTGTGAGATGCCAAGACTGCAGTGTCGTCAGCATATGTCGCTACGGTAGTGGTTCTTGTTGTTGGCAGGTTCGCTGTATACAGGAAGTATAATATTGGACCTAGTACGCTACCTTGAATTACGCCTGAATATATCGGACACAAATCAGTATATTCATTCCTCTGTTTCACAAAGAAGTATTTGTGAGTTAGGTATTATGTGGGTAGTTGATAGTGGGGATGAGGAAGGTTACTTTAATTTGACTTGCAAGCCGCTGTGCCACCCTCTGTCAAAGGCTTGAGATATGTCTAAAAAGGCTACGGAGCAGTATCTTTTGGCATTCAAGTCCTTGCTAATTTGGTTGACTAGTCTATGTACTTGCTCTATTGTTCCGTGCTTGGTACAGAATCCAAACTGATGGTCTGGGATCAGCTTCTTTCGTCTCTTATCATTTTGAGCCTGTTACGTATAATTTTTCAAGAACTTTGTAAATTAAAAAGTAGGCTTATAGGCCTGCAGGGGTGGGTTTTTCCCGGGTTTCAGGATCATAATGATTTGTGCAACCATCCAGGTACTGGGGAAGTAGTTTATCCCTATTATTGCATTGAAGATGAAGGCTATGAATTTGCAATATTTTTCAGATATTCTTGGAGGATTTTGCCGGAAATCAGGTGGTATCCGGAAGCCTTTTTTATATTGATTTCTTTCATTATAACTAGTTTTACTTCTTTTATTGTAAATTTGTGGTAGGGAAAATCCATTTGGAATGACACGTCTAGAAAATAGGTTATCTGTTTTTCTTCTTCAGTGCATAACTCTGAGTAGAATGGTTGGAATACATTTTTCAGATGTTCCGAGAAGGTTGCAGCTTTTTCTTTATTGTTTCTGGCCCATATATTATTGCCGTTTTTGATTGGTAGATTAGGTAGTTAAGACCTTTTAAATCTACTTGGTGCTCTCCAGAGCGAGTAATCCGTGGCCTCTGTTGGTGTGAGACTTTCAATTCTTTGGTTGCTTTATTAAATTTCTTTTGTTTTTTTTTGCCCTAGCTTGCTGCCATTGTTTTCGTAAGTCTGTTTTCTGCAAATTTTTCCTTGACTGAAGGACGTACGTCGCTTCCACCTAGAGGCGCTTCATAATAAGGGGTAGCAAACCTACTCTTTGTCAAATATTCAGCCGCGACGTCCTGTTTCGTTTTTAATACTTGTTCTAGACAAATTAGGTTGTCTAATTTTTGCCTGAATGCATTTCAGTCAGTTCTGTTACTATGCAAGGTGGGTTGATTTTCTTTATTTATGATTTGAATATGTACTGTAATTATTACTGGAGAGCGGTCAGATGACTAGTCAAAACAGGATTCTGCCTTACATTTCTATGTACCTATACCTTCGCGATGCAGAAGTCAATAACGTCTGGAATTTTATTTTCATCAGACGGCCAATATGTTGGTTCGCCAGTAGATATATCTGTTGTAGGTTGCTTGCCTTCATTGCTTTCACCAGTTCTCTTCCTTTTATTGATCCTGGTAATTGTGTTTTAGTTATGGTGTCCTGGCTCATTGTTTTCCATTCGCTCCAAATCATTGTTATTTGTCTGTTTGGGATTATCTAGGAACCTACACCCTTAAAATCGAACCTGTCATACATTATTCCTGATGGCCAAAATTTGCTGTCGTTAGTAGATTATGGAGTATCGTTCAAGTTCTATGATGAAACTATTATTATCTTCTACCCTTTTATAGAGGTCCAGAGATTTAACATAGATATTGACAATATCTGTGGCAGATTTCCTTTGGGATATATTTTTGTACAATTTCTTGTGCAACTTTGTTTTTGGCTTTTTTTGGCAAATGTTTCTGTTACATCTTGATTCACTGCTTATTAATTTCACATCCGCTTCTTCATTTGTTTCTGCACTACCTACTTGTCTTGTCGCTTTGCGTTTTTTTCTTGTTGTCCACTGATTTTCATTTGCCATTATTCATCACATATAATGATCAAGTAAAATTAAAACAATTATTTGTTTAATACCGAGTGTGTCCCTCACGGGCTCTTATGACTACAGTCATCCTTCTATCTATATTCATGATGAAGCTATAGATCATTTCGTGAGGCAAATTCTCCTGTATTTCAATTAGAGCAGCTCTTGTTTCTTTTGTGCTTTGAACAGCAGGGATTTTTGTCCGCAAGTTTTCAGCGTAGCATATCCTATACATGTTCAATTGTGTTCAAATTCAGGAAACATGGAGGTCGTCTGTATTTCCAATAGGTTTAATAATTTAGTTATATAACATTCCTTATGTTCTTATCTGCATCTAAAGTGCTGTCATCAATCACCACCAATCCTGTACGTGCTCCTAAACATATGCCATCGTACACCATAATTGAGTCTCCTTCGATCGAGACAATAGGAATAAAATTGAATTGTTTATTTTGTTCTCCTGAACGTCGATACACTCATTCCTACCATCATTCGAATTTTCGTAGAAACGTCTGACATCCGTGAACAAGACTTGATTTTACTGATCATCATTCTAATTTTGGTGTTTTCGTGCAAAGGTTAGTCGCGCTACTCTAGTGAGTTTTGATACTTTTTTTAGTCATACGACTTCAAATAAATTTCTTTGAGTCGTTTATTGTTTGTACTGCCGCTGTTCTATGCCTATATCGGAGTGTTTATAATCTTAAAAATCGTGATCGGGCGTTTTCTGCGTGACCTCGTCTTCTCACATACTCACCGGTTTGCATCCAACGTGCAACATTACGATGGATCATCGATTTTGATTTACCAAACATATCTTCAACATCACTGTAAGATCGACCATTTTTCATAATTCTTGCAACGCTAGAGATATTAGTTGCTGCTTAATCATCCATTATGGACTGTTCCACAATCAAGGTGACGATAGTAAACAAAAGTAAAACCAATTAAACAATCAGCTATGAAAACACAACGACCTTAATGTATACAAAATACGTGTTTTAAATATTATGCATCAACTAACGGTTGACATCGAGTTTGATATTGACTAACTTGTTAAAAATGTGAAAAATAAACAACAATTACAGTAAGAAATTCATGACTTCATTTTCATCCATTTGGTTATAGTAACCATTTGTTATATGACAGTAAACGTTCAATCGGATTTACTCGATACTTTCAGTAATGTACGTATCAACGTCATATCAACGTCATATTATAAAACATTCAATTAGGTAATCAAAATGTGTAGGTTAAAACAAATCGTACTGCGACCATAGGGCTCTTTCAGAGCAGGAGCAGGAGCAGGAAGTCGAAAGCAGTAAATTTAAATACACATGATTTATGTTCCAATAAAGAGAATCTTTATCAATAAATATTAATAATGTAGCATTTGGGAAAGGCGGGTGTATAACCGCTGACAGTCCATTATATTGATTTTTCTAATGACAGTTGTTCAGCGAACGTTCCCTACTTTTATTAATATTACAAGGGTGTACTTTATTGCCGGTTTTAATAAAACATGCCACTTACGTATAACATTCTTATCTAGAATAGATAATTTAGATTTAATGGATTTAGTTTTGTCGGATATTAGAACTAAGTTCTATTTTATCGAAGACCCTACTCTGCCTTAATTTCATTTCATGTATTATTCAGTGAGTGTCAGCACATTTATAAGTTTTAAGAAATAAAGTAGATTATATCAAACGGAATTAATGATATGAAAGACCAAAAGATCGTCTAAAGTCTATATTCATTCTCGATTTTGATTGCTTAAATCTGTCTGGAGAAAAATGCCCAAAGCTTTCTGGACCCATTGTGTAACTAAGTTTTTACTTTTTCTGCAACGCACGTTGGGACAGAATATCAGAAATGCGGCCAAAATACTAAATTTGTTAAGTTCCAAGAAATTACCTGAAAGGGCCATACAAGTGGTATACAATAGTTCCTCCATAAGGAGTAAACAATTATTATTTGGGATGGTTTGTCATTTAGTTGATCGCAGGCAGTTCGAACTGATATGTTCAAGGTTCAAGAGCGTGTGTTAAAGACGTATTTTAAAAGTGTTGCTTAGAGACAAAATTTTTGTATTTTGGGTAGACACTTTTGCAAAGTTGGACACGGAGGATATTGTTTCGTATTTCCACCTCTTAGGAAACACCCTGTATGTATCCGTGGGTTCTAAAATAATTTTAACAAGAGATAAACCACTTTATTTAATAATTTACTGACTATACAATACTTCAAAATAACCTTTACACTTTGTTTACTTGATATTTAACCTAACTTTTTCGCTACCTTTCACTTTTATAGAACTTAACTTTAATAAATTTCCTCCTAATAAACTTCTCTTCTGCGCCGTTAATCGCGCCTTATATACTTTGAAATTGCATCTAGCTTCATCCAGAAACAATCAAGAATCTTCTCACCATACTCTAGAAAAAGTCCACTTCTTTCTGCAAGTTTCCAGTCACTCACTATTAGGCATAGGCGTATCAATTTCCAGTTCCAAGGGGGTGTAATTCATAACAATATTATTCGAGGTAAGTACTTTATTTTAGCATTTTTGTTTGATTATTCAACTGTATTTATGAATCCGAAATCATTATTTGAAAATTTGGCGTAAATTGGTGTTGCCCTAAACAATATACAACATTATACGTTAGTTATACAAAATATCTTTCTGTGCCTATCTTTGAACTTTGTACCAAAATGTAACTTGATTAATTCCCTAATTATTTAAAAAAACTTTACCTGCCCCTGGTTACTTCAATCCATCAATCCATCACGCACGTGTTACACTAATAAAAGTGAGTCTTAAGAGTACACTAGGTTTTCCTGTTGGGTTCTAAGACATGGTCAGAATCGAAAAATAAGCAGATGAATCTAAAATTATTATTTGGCAAAATCCACGACCATCATCAGTAAGATATTGCAGACCAATTAGCACTCAGTACAAAATAGAGGCCACCAATTTATCTCAAGAAGAATGTGGATGAGCAGATAAATAATCAAATTCCTTTTCAGACCAAAATCGAGGATAAGAATATTTCTGTGAAGTTTCAAATGATATTAACAATGGTTGACGGAAAAATTTGTAAAGCCACAACATCAACCAGTTCTGCAGAAACATGCTATGTATGTAAAGCTATCCCTACTGAAATGAACCAGCTTGATCGAGTAAAAACGAAAGAAGTTAATCAAGATACGTTCAAATTTGGTCTTTCGACTTTACATGTCTGGATACGATTTCTTGAATGTTCTTTGCACATTTCCTATAGATTGGATTTCAAAAAATGGCAAGCAAGGGGAGAAACTAGTTCAAAACTAGAAAATTAGAAATTCAAATAACTGGACTGGATTTAAATTTGATTAAGCGTTGCGGGACTATTTTACAAGCAATGTCCTCAAGATATGAGATAAACATTCAAACATATGATGAGTTTGCCAAAGAGACAGCAAAATTATTCGTAAAAAAATACCCTTGATCCATTGCCTTTTGGTCTCTTCTGAAACGTACATAACAGGATTGAGCATTTTATATGCGAAGCGCAGTATGCCTCTTCCTCACGAAGTTTTGGAGCTCCTCTGAGCCTAAAATGGTCACAGCTCCAACAGACGTACAAGAAACATCTACTTCGGAAAATACGTCCGATTCCAATGATGACACGAACTATGAGTGGTAGAAAGTCATTACCGTTTATTTTATTTTCAATATATGTATATGTACTGTAAATAAATTACAGATTTTAAAATTATTCAGTTCGAGTTTTTATAATTTCATCCTTTGTTGCATCCCCTATTATAAAGTTGTATGTTTCGACCATATTAAACTTTTTTTAGCATTTAAAAAAATATTTAATCCAAAAATTTCATATCTTATATATATTCTCTCAGTTTCAGAACTTTTGGTCAAGTTCTTACAATTTCACCCCCTTTTAGAACCCCTGTTTTGAAGTTGGATTTTTTCAGTATTTTTCTCTAAATAGTGAACACATTTTCTACGTATATTCCGAGAGTTCCAGAATTTTGGCCAGTTTCACGGAATTTCGTCCCGCTGTGCAACATTCCATTACAGGGTGATCTTATACAATGAAAAAAGGTTCCCTAATAAGGAGTTTTGAAAGCGCAACCAAATTGTGCTTAGAGAAAACAGTATTTAAGAATGAAATTCTGCTTGAAAAACACTGTTTTGGAAATTGCAACATTTAACTTTGAAAATACTTTTAAAAACTGCAATGAAATTCAGGAGCCCTAATCTGTCGAATGATTGATTGAATAACGAATACGAAATCCGTTATTTTCGAGGCTGCGGAGCATATCAAATCGAATCGAATCGAATCGAATCGAATCGAATCGAATCGAATCGAATCGAATCGAATCGAATCGAATCGAATCGAATCAAATCAAATCAAATAAATCATTTGCTTTCAAAGTTACACTTTAAGTAAGTTCATAACATCGTAAAAACTAATTTTTTCTGTGTAGACATTTTTAAAAGGAATGCCACGCTTGACCATGCTGCATTAAAGAATACACTTGACCTGTGTTGTGATCGCCTCTTTTCAAAGATCTATCATAGCGCTAGAGGAATACAAGAGGAGTACAGAAGCAAGTCATCATGGTACAGAGAGAATAAGAATGATGTTACCTATATAAAGGGGAAATATATATAATAATAAATTGTTCTATACAATTATATTACATGATCGTCGAGTACTTTGTAAAAATCGAAAAATGTTTCATAATATAAAGTTTAGTTTTTTTAGTTTGAGGTTTATTGGTTATTAACTTAATTTCAGGTGGTAAAACAGTAAACAATTTTGGAGCAAATATCTTTGATTGTGAGTTTTTCTGACAAAAGGTATTGTTAATATTTCAGTAGATGTCAATCTAGTTTCGTGATTGTGGAAAACTGTTGGGAATAAATGTTTGATTTTAAATAAATAATTTAGACAACAGTTAACATAGAGTGATCTAATATTTATTGTCTGTATTTTTCTAACGTAATGTTGTAGAATATCTACGTTCTTTTTTATAAAT
Organism: Stenurella melanura; assembly: GCA_963583905.1. Classification (NCBI taxonomy): domain Eukaryota; kingdom Metazoa; phylum Arthropoda; class Insecta; order Coleoptera; family Cerambycidae; genus Stenurella; species Stenurella melanura. Next base: position 206,834,700 of record OY757309.1, read on the forward strand.
AAGCTTTAAAACAGTATTTTGGCACATAGAAAGATTAAATTGAGCGTTGTTATATGACCCACCAAAACAAATATGCGGTACCGTGGAATAGACTCAACCAAAGCATTATACATGATTTTAAGTAGTTTCTTCCTTAAAATATCTCCTATCTGGTAAAATTGGTAAAATAGTTTACGATATTTTTTGTTACATTATCACAGTGGTCTGTCTTGCTGATCAAATATTACACCTAAATATTTTAATTACTTCTTTTTATTCCCGCATATAAACAATTTATTGTTTCGATTGCCAAGCAGTTATTTTCATGAATTTTTAAAATATCTATATCAGGTTGAATAACAGCTGAGCTGGAGAATGTTATGTAATTGGTATTGTCATATTAAGACAAGATGCTGGAGTTTAGCCGTGTTTGTACTTTGCTGAGTCCAACCTCTCTGCCTTCCTATATATATCCGGACAGTTCACACCTGTAAATAATATACCTGTATCATCAGCATATCAGATGATACTAGGATCTGTCTACAAAATATCTAATTTTCAGTGTTTAATAACAAAACTTGAAAAAACACTTTCTTCATGTGTGATCAATTTTAAAACATCATTAGTGTCGAATATCAGATCTCGTTTTGGCTTTTGTCATCAAGTCCCTGATTTCGTTCGCTTAGTCATAGTCTTTTCGTCTCGATTTCTGTGAATATAGACGTCGCAGACATTTCTTAAATTTTAATTGCTCTTCTAATAATTTATTAGTAGTTTCAATAATAGATCTATTACGAAAGTAACTAAGAATTAATATTGTAAAACATACTCGTCTGTTTCATACATCTACAATATTAATTTAAGAACTTGCACATTGATTCATCTTCAACGGTTACTCCTTTGTAGTAAAACTTCAGAATACTTCAGAAGTTTCTAGTGGCTTCTAAAGTATTCACAAACATTTCTCTCTTTTATTAAGACCCGTTTGAAACCTACAAGTAATAGAAAATATTTTCGTGTTTACAGAAGCATTCGTACATCAAACACCTGTTCTAAATTTCTTGTTTACAGACACTGCGCCGCAAATCCAAATGCTTATAAAGGAATAATTTTCAGCTGCTTGTTTGCGTTCTTCCTTTTCTGTTACTTTCAGTTATCAGTGGAATATTGAAATTGGAACAACGTAAGATTCATTGAAACTACAATACAGTACTGCTAATGAAAAATAGTAAAGAAGTCTCAAACGTGGAAACATACCAAATAAGGATTTAAAATTATTTACTATATTACAATAATAATAAGTACTTTGTTATTTCATAACTACTCTTGATTGATTTCATTTTGTATTGAAAATGTATTGTAAATTGAAAAAACTGTGTGTTTATTATGAGTCTATTCTAAATCAATTACTAAAATTTGAATAAAGTACATTGGACACTTTTGAAGTTCTGCTAAGTTATATTGGAAAATGTCCCACTTATTAAGGAAATTATCAAAATATCAGTTTTAAATCCATTATATTGTCTTGGAAAATATGCATACCATGGAAATAATATTGTAGACACCGATGAAGTACGGTATTTTGTGTACGAGGAAATTTGTTCATATTTTTTTATTTTAAAATTTTGCAGTTATTCTCAATAATGTGACGTCATGTTTATTCGGTTATTTATCAATGTATTTAAAAAAAAATGATAAAATAGTCAATTATATAAAATGTAAGCATTTTCAGAAAAAAGAATTGGTATATATCAAATATTAATTTAGTTCTCAAGCGTAAAGGATAATATCATGGTAAGTTTGCAAATAATATTATCCATTACGCTTGATAACGAAATGTATTAAAAAACACAATAAAATAGTAGCGCATAAACCTTATACTATAACAAAAAAATTCTTTACAAAACTGAAACCCGAACTACAACCAAAAGACGAAACTAACGCAATTTATAAAGCAAACTGTGATAATTGTAACAGTACATATTATATTGGCCAAACAAAATAGTACCTGCATAAACGAATATATACACACAAATATAATATAAAAACACTAAATCAAAATTCGACAGCTCTTACTAAACTCACTTTAGATCATAATCATAGCTTTCTTAACTTTGACAATACAAATATTTACCGAAGGAACCAAATTATCATCGAAGGACAATACACGAAATGTTATGAATTAAAAGACATAACGCAATAAACAATCACACTGATATAGAGAATTTAAGTGAAACATATTTTAACTTATTAAATTAACTAAAAGGGGGATATTATTATACAACATATATTTTTACTTCTTTCCATCAAGTCCGCAAGATAATTCCTAAAATATCGTATTTCACACCACCAGCCATTAGAGAAAAGTTCATATCTAACATCCATAAATGAAATAAACTGCATCAATAGTGACATAACACAGACCAGAAAGCAGGTAATACTTTTGTTCAACATTTAGTTGCATTAAAACTTTTAACAGAAACAGACGTAAAATGGTAAAATAGTGTAAACAAAATTTTTTTAAACTGTAAGTAATGAAATTCAATTTGTAAAATTACATAAAATAATCGTAGTTTAATACAAATATTGTAGTTTGTCCTCTGATGATGGTTATTAAAACCGAAACGTAAGAAAATATAAGAATTTTCGTTTAAAGCTGACCGAAAAATTCCAGGTATACATCAAGTTAATTTGATATCTACGGTCAAGAAAATACAAATATTTACTTAAAAATTAAGACATTTTTCAATATAACTTAGCAGAACTTCGAAAATGTTCAATTTACATTATACAAATTTCAGTGATTGATTTAAAATAGACTCATAATGAACACAAGTGAGGGGTCAATACATTTGAATCGTATATTAGTTCTATTTTAACTGACTTGAAAAACGAGATTTGGAGTTTGGTTGTGTGTTCGCGTGTTCGCACGTCTGTGTGTATAGAGACATGTCTGAGTGTAATCTGTATTAATACATATGTAAGCGTGTATGTGTACAGATCAGTTCAACTAAATACGAACATAGATGAAATATGATTCAATCGACTTTCGTCCGCTTGTTCTGCATCGTATTAAGGCTACATTGTATTAAGACTGTAGCGTGCTGCTCTGTCTTCTGTATAACATCACCTAGAGGTAGGATTTCCAAGCATCTGTTTCGATGCAAGCGACAGACTCACAGGGGATGTTTTACCGGAGGCGCAGGCGTGGGAAACGTGCATTTGGCTTGCATCTTAGTTCACATCTGCGTTTATATTTATTAAAACATTTCATAGTGAGTTATGGGAGGGTTTAAAGAACCCTAATAAGAAATTGTTACCGCAGTATTTTTTTTGTTTTCTTATGTCATAGTATGCATGAATTATTTTTTTTTAAGTTAAAGCACGAGCCCTCTAGTTATTTAAAAAAATAGGATGCCTCTTCTTATTTACCCGCATCTTGCCATTTTGACGTCTTTTCCGGTAAGATTCCATGACACGGGCAAAATATATGAAGTGGTTCCCTGTAGGTCCGTGGTAGTACTTACTCACTCATACAAAGATTTTCATGTATCTTATTCATAGGAAATCTATGCAGCCGGCTCTCTGCCTAGAACCCAAGTGTCTGCGCCTATGACTTCTCCTGGAGTGGTCAAAATGTAGCTCTATGCAACTATTCCATGTGCATGCATTTTTTGTGTAAACAGTACTTACAATTTTAAAAAGGGGGTTTGTTGGAGGAAAGATGAAGGTGACCAGGGTTATAACCAGGGGTGGTTACAACCCCTCCTGGGGGTGGATTTTTTTGTACAAAATATTCAACATTTTCAGAGAGGGGGTTTGATTGAGGGAAGATGAAAGACGACAAGGGTTGTAACAATCCTCAGGAGTGAAGATCCACCCCCTGTAGGGGTTGTAACCACCCCTGATTATAACCCTGGTCACCTTCACCTTCCCTCCAACAAGCGCCTTTTCAAAAATTATAAATATTTTTTACAAAAAAAAAAATTCACCCCATGGTGGGGTTTTAACCACCACTGGCTATAACCGCAAAAAAACCATTTTTTAAAAATTGTAAATTTTTTATAAAAAAAACCACTGGAGGGGTTGTGTCGAGGGTTAGGAGCGATTGGGGTCATCCCCCCTCTAGAATTACCGCCTAATGTTGAGGGCCAATTCACCAAAATACATGGTTGGATTGATGTCTGTGCCGGAAAAGAGACTATAAGGTGGTTTTGGGACGATTTCGGGGGGGTAGCCGGGGCCAAGAACTTCTTTGGATCCCGGAATCGGTTTTAGCACCCTCGAAAATGGGTGGGGAGACCAGATTGGCACAGTAGCTGATACTTGTAATTTTCAAACAAAATCCCGATTCCTGACCTCCACTAGTAGGTACCTACGTGTACATTCGTGTATGTGGACTCATGATTAAAATACTATTGACCAGATCTAAATTTGGTTTTCTCTGATGTAACGAATATCACCTGGGAAAGGTAATAGGCTAATCACAAAATTGGAGAATTTAAGAATAAGAACAAAAATCACCAATTAGTGTTAAAAACTTATCTTAACCTTCGCTATTTTTTAGAAAGCGTATTGTGTGTCTTTATTTACATGAAAAATATACACAGAACATGGTAACGGAAATTTGTAGTGAGGCAGAACAATACTGGAGGTCGGAACAAAAAATTTATAACAATTTTTTTGGGGGTCTAATCGCCTAATGTCCGTTAAGAAAATTATTATTTAATTGATAATATTTTAAGTAAAAAAAAAAAAATACAAACGGACGTTTGAAGTGGGGCGTTTGTCTGTAATTAAATTTTGAATATGAAGAATTTCTCGATGTAATTTTGTTACCCCCTAATGTCCGTTCTCTATCGGAAACGGTTTTTTTTTGTTTAAAAAAGGCCAGAAAATTTACAATGGATATTTTCAACGAGGCTGGGCTAAAAAAAATTGATTTCCGTCGGACTAGAAAAAAAAATCTCAATTTTCACCCAGTCCCAAATAGGAATCGAAGGGTAGGTTTAAAAGAAGTACAAGGATTTTTTCATGCACAAAAAATACAAAATATTTTTTATTTTCATATAAAAATAAACGTTGAAGCTGCGTAGGGTCTTTCCAAGTATAAACGTCCAGGTGGAGTGGCATGTAATGGCGCGCACGCGCAGTGCGCTAGATAAATCTGGCAACGAACACGTGGGATGCAAGATATTGGCTGTGTAGCGTCTTTCCAAGCATCAACTGCCGGGTGGAGTGGCATGTGCCAGTGCGCACGCGCAGAGCACTAAATACAGATGCCGCCGCGCTGTATTACAGATCCCTGTACATTTCATTTCATGTGAATACGCCCCATGAGAAATGTCCGTTTAGCATTTTCTTCTCGTGTATTCGGTGTATACTTCAATTTAAAACAAAAAGTAGCCATTAGGGACCAATTTTTTTACACGCATTTTCTTTACATTCTCCTTTCTCGCTTTACCAATTTCGCCACATGCAAAATGTCCGTTCTGTGTGAATTCTTATTATTTTATATATTTTTTACAAGATTCCACTGAAAACGGACATTAGGCGATGAAAAAAAATGACATGATTTGTTACGGACGGAAAATTGTTTCCCAATTAATCGCCCCATTTTTGGGCTTTTTGTAAGAGAGATTTTCTGTTTCTTTTGTAAAAAACTACCCATTAAACCTCGTCATATCCATTAGGGAATAACAGGCTCTTTTGGTTACGGCCTCCCGCACCTGGGTGCCTTTATTAAATGAGTTTCGGTTCGGCCACGTGGTATCTTGTCGGATTTGATGCGGAAAATTTCTATGTATCAGAATATAAAGTTAGTTAATTTATTTACGGTAGCCTAGATTTGGTTCTCAATTCCCGGACTATATTAAATTCCTAAAAATTATTTCAAAGTAATGAATTTTTGTTTTAATTTGTATCAGTACGAAATATTTAAAACAAAATAAATGGCAAACTGGAATTTCTACTCACTCAGTAGAACCACAGCTCTATAATAAATTTCACAAAAATTATTTTACAAAGACAGATTCTATTTTAATTCATTTAAGTACGAAATAGCTTTAATAAAATACACAATAATTACAATTTCTACACATTTGGTGAACAACAGATATTATTTTAACTCAGTACCATCACAAATGGTCTAAATCAAAATAATGTAAACCGTAAACGGTATTCTGGTTTTCTCTCAAAAAAACCATCTGTCTTTTTCCCTCTGGAAATTCTTTAGAACATAGCTATTCGGATGAAATCGGGAGAAGTTAACAGCTCTTAACTCGGACTCACCTACTTTAGGTATAATTTAAATTGAAATTTACTTGGCGAAGTCGGAACGAGATAATTATATTCGGATACATTTAAACGGAAAAGATTTGAAACATTTCTTTAAAACACGCATTTCTGTGAACTAGTCATATCGGTGTTAATATAAAAAACCACGAGAAGAAACCATAGCAGCGATGATAATAATTCGATGCGTTGAAGAAGCGGAATAATAGTCAACTTAACTATTTAACGGATCGGAGAGAAATGATATTCAAATTTCAAATCTGCTCTAATGAAATTAATTTACGCCGGCTGACTCACCAACGCCTTCAGCGTCAAAACTTGTAATTATTGTTCATATTGTTCATACTGTTTAGCTCCCTCACAGCCAGATCCTTACATATCTTATACATATAAGTAGAAATCTGTTTCACGGTTTCAGCTAACTAAATTAGGAGAAACCTATAACAATGCTTTTAACATATGTTCGGACGTAAACGGGGCAAATAACGAAGTACTGTATTGATTAAAATTGCATTTTTGGAAACGGAAAATTCACTTCGTTACAATTGATTTTGCATTTGATCTGCATCATTCAGCCATAATGGAGAGGACGACTCTGTCAGGCATTAATATGACTAGATTGCCGTGTGTCCCAAAGTATTTTGAAACTTTAATCATGTTAATTCTGAGTATAATGGTTTATAACTAATTTACAAAATGCGGTCTGTAAATTAAATAATAATGTGATGTCGCAGTCGAGTTTTCTGTCTCTGTTGCAGGGTTTCGAGTCCGCTATTTTCCTTAGACCTGCTTTTATTAATAAAAGACAATCGATACGAAAACACATGTCAAAATCTCACTTTAATAATTTATTTTATTCAAAGTATATATAGACTGACTACAAAGTAGGTTGAGTAAATTCAAGAGGAATTTTTGTGCTGTGCTAACATAAAGGTAACTTTTATACTTCTTAAATTTTCAGGCATTGTGAATAATAGCAAAATTTGAAATCCTGTTTGATTGAATATTTTACTACCATACAGGGCGAATCAGGCTTATGTACAGCTTCTTCTTCTTGACGTAAATTTGATGAAAAGCACAGATCAGATTTGCGAAAGGACTAGTTTTCTTCTCCTTTCTGTACATTTCCGAGATATGGATGGTTGATGCAGAGGACAGACGTCTTATTGATGATTTCAAAATGATGATTTAGAGACATTTGCTACAAATTCCTTGGAAAACACATCGCACTAACACCAGTGAACTCTGTATTGAGTTCACTGACTAACACTAACACATCGAGTGGAGAAAACACAATATAGTCGAAAAGTGAAACACACCGTATAAGTATAGGCTATTATTATTACCTACGGAACTGTAAGGGTTTAGTCAGCCATACATCAACATACTATTACATCCAATGTTTTACTTTATTTACTTTACTAAAATAATAGAAAATATATTATGCCCTGGAAATATGCAGTGATTATTAGAGTATAATAATGTATACATACAGTTATCGACTATTTATCAAGCACACCTTGCCCGCTCTAGTTGCTAACATTGAAACCAAATGCGCTTTTAAATCCATATAATAAAAGATGGATTTTAATATTTGCTGAATATGCGGAAATATATCACTACAAAATCCTGGTATATACTTTAATACTAAAATCCTATTGAAAAATATCATTACGGAACAAATCCGTTGGACTGGAAGTATCATAAGATTCTAAAATAGGATATTATCTTTGAATCTTGAAGGTATATTTAATAGAAAATGCTGGAACGGTACTGACATGAACAGAAATTGGATTCAGCTTTAATGCCGAGCGACGGAGGTTTCTCTTGTATAGAAACTTTTAAACCGAAGTTTAAATAGGCAAGAAAACCCATTTGGGAAACCTAAATTAATAAAGTTAAATAGAACGAAAATAATCTTTAGAAAGCGCATAATGTAACACTTTCAACTGAATAAATTGTACTTGAAAGATGTATTTCTGGTTAACATTTAACATTATTTAGCAGAATGAAATTAGTTACTAAATTCTAAGAATTGTGAAATATTGCAATCCATATTGAAACATATTCTTTATAGGATCTTGCAAACAGCAGAAAAAATAACTATCTATAACTAAAGGAAAACTTTGTGTAAAAATATTAATGAAATCTTTGCATTCTTTCGATAACCTGAATTCTGGTTATGCTAGCAAATTAAAATCCTAAAATGAATTTGTCTAATTTCTTATTTGACAATTCTCATTCTAACACTAGCATCCACACAGTCCCCTACAAAGTTTTCCTTTAGTTATAGATAGTTATTTTTTCTGCTGTTTGCAAAATCCTATAAAGAATATGTTTCAATACAATTATAAGTAAACAAATAATAAATCATTTTTAAACATTGCAATCCATATTTAAACTATTGAACGTATAAATATTATTTATGGGTTTAATGTTGATGTGTTCGTACATGCAGTTATATTCTGAACTATATTGCGATGGGTATATCAGCCATATTATTCGTATTTCGAATATGCAGTTCCTCGGGGAGTCAAACAATTAATGACGTAGCCTAAAAACTAAAACAGGACTATGAACTTATTGGTGTATTATAATCAATGCTGGATTATGACTCTTTTTCGCCCATAGCGCCCCCCCTTTTACTACAAACCTTTTAAAATGTTATTAAAGTATTTATTTACAATATATAAAACGAAAAAAAAAAAAATAAATAAATGGAAAAAGTTAAAAAAATATGTATAATAGTTATTTATGATTAAGTATTAAAAATTATGTTTTATTTTGTGAGTGAGGGCAAATCAACAAAAAGAAGTATGTTGTAAATAAAACATAATGTTTACCACTTGTGTCATAAATAACTGTTATAAACGTTTTCTGGATTTCTCACTGGCGAAACTATTGATATCAGTAAAATTAAGCGCACTAGTTAAGTCATGATTTATAGATACACACATAAATTATTAAGTCCTTCTTTACTAATGGCATTTCATAAATATGTTCTTGTTCTTTTCAAAATATAAAATGATCTTTCTCCTAACGCATTTGTTATTGCTATAGTATGAACAACTCTTAATGCAATTTCCACGTTAGGAAACATGGTTATAACATGTTTTCCCTGATAAATACTAACAAGTCACTAACGTTAACGATAATTTCTATGTTTTTAACAAAATATTTAAATTCAATACATTCCTCAGCAAAACAGTCGTCCAAATCGTTTGAATATTCAGCTTTTTTCTATTTCTACGTAAGTCATCAATCGTTTCTTGAATTCTTCATCTAGCCTATCAATGCGCGCAACATAACGCGTTGTCCCCTGAGCGCTCGGAGGCTAGGGAAATCTTGAAAGACCACGAAAAATATTTCGGAAAAGAAAACGTCACCAAATGAAGAAATATGAGCATATAGCCCTCATTGTGGCGCACAATGTTGCCATTAGAACTTTTTAAATCCAATTATTTGGTTTCAAGATAAAGAATAAAAACCAAAGAAATGTCTCTCGAAATCATTGAGAATCAATCGTTTTTGTTTACATAAACCATTACTCTGCCGGATGTGAACAAAAACGATCGATCGATTTTAGGCTCAAACGATTCCTAGATGCTAGTGTTGCCATATGATTGCAAGAAATGAAGAAAAACCTTCATTGTTTACAGTTATTTCAATGTAAACAAATAGCCGAATAATTTCACATTTCGGTGCTTCTCAGGAACAAATTATCGAGGCAGTTTCAAGTTTCGACAAATGTCGATCTACAGAATTGTTCTATTGTGTTTAAGGATCATTTCTACAAAGTTTCACACCGATTGATGAAAAACTCTGATAGAGCGGGTCGAAAAAAAGTCGCGCGACACCGATTGAAAAAAACGCCGGGCTACGCTTTTATCTAAGGTGGTCCGGTATTCGACCCACATCTGTGACCAAATCTACCAGAAGAAAAGAAATGACAATAGCTTTTACGAAAATGTTTATTTTTTGTTGATAATTTTCAAGTATGGAAACTTGTTGTTTTTTTTTTGTTCGTCGCCGGCGCCCCCAAGCCGTCGGTGCCCCTAGGCAGTTGCCTACATTGCCTTATGGATAATCCGGCTCTGATTATAATATCAATGAAATCCTCCCAATTACACAATGAGACAATGTTTATATCAAACGAGATTATGTGGCGGTAAGTAGGCGCTATATTTTTTATAGCCTAAGTCAGCCTATATATTTTATAGCCTATGTCTCTCAGGACATTGAGACGAAACCAACGACACCTCATTTATAAAAATCGGTCCAGTGGTTTAGCTGCTAACATGGATCATCCATACCCAACCACATACATACCCATATACATAAACTACCAAAATCATAACCCTGCCTTTTCGGCTTTGCCGCAGTCGGATAAAGATACGGATGTAATGAATTTAATCCTCGCAAGGGCAGTAAATACTTCTCGTAGTCTATTTGTTGTAGTAAAAGTACATGGGCAGTTTTGAAAACTATTAATGACTGCTCTGTTGAAAATAAATATTCCTAATAAATAAATTAGTCAATCATTCTGAAATGAATAATTATTTTGTGATGTTGTAATAATGAAGTTAATAAAATTTTGCATAGTATAAAATCAAATTCAATAGGCATCGGTTATTACACATCCACGTAGTGAAAAATTTCACTTTTTTGTTGAAACAGGTTTAGAATGTCTTGAAACGTGGAGATTTCAAATTTGAGAGAAAGAAATTCTGCAATGGTGTCAAACACACTTTAATAACATGTTAACGTTACATTGATCCTAATTTAAGTAAGGTTCATTCAAGTTCATTCCTTCGTTGTAGTTTCAATATCTTGTACATCGTTGAATTTTTATACACTTAATCAAGAATCTTAGTAGCAGTTTGCTGTAAAATTATAATAAACCATAATATTACTTCCACATCCACATAGTGGAGTGGAAGTATAGCAATCGTAAAAAAAAAATCAAAAATTATTTTGTTGAAATAGGTTTAGAATATCATAAAACGCCGAGATTTTAAATTTGAGCGAAAAAAAAAACATTTCTGTCTGTCGGTCTGTAACTTTTTTTGTGCGCATGATATCTCTGGAGGGGTTTTAGATAATGACTACAAACTTTATACACGTATGTTTTATAACGAGATCTGGAAATGGATTGCTTTTTGAACTTATCCGGTGAAGGGTTGGGGGTAAATAGGGTAAATAGGAGGAAATAAGTAAAGCATGCCGGTAAGAGTACAAACATTTGGGATTTGGTGTATGTACTAGAAGCCAAGGCCTCAGATTTCTTATAATAGTTCCATCTCTCCCGAACCACCACCACTCTATTTTAAAAGGGGTTGATAAAATAAAATTGAGATATTCACTTGAAATTTGGTACCCGTAAATATTATAACAATACCTAGAACTAGATTATATTTTGAGATGATTTCGTTGAAGGGTTGGGGGTTAAATAGGGGTAAATAGAGGAAAATAAGTAAAACAGGCTGGTACGAGTACAGAAACTTGGAATTTGGTGTATATACTAGAAGCACAGGCCTCAGATTTTTTATAATATTTCCATCACCCCCACTCCATTATAAAAGGGGTTGATGAAATAAAATTGAGATATTCACTTCAAATTTGGTACGCGTATATATTATAACGATACCTACAACTAGATTATAATTTGGGATGATGATTTGAAATAGGGGTGAATATGGCAAAATAAGTAAAACAAGCTAGTAAGAGTACAGGTATTTGGGATTTGGTGTATATACTAGAAGCCAAGGCCTCTGATTTTAAAAAAATATTTTCAATTCCTCCTACTACCCCCACTCCATTATTAAAAGAGTTTATAAAATAAATTTGAGATTTTCACTTAAAATTCTGACATCTGGAACTAGATTATATTATTGAGATTATCCCTTTAAAGGGGGGGTGTATTGGGGACAATAGGTGGAGGAAGTTAATAAGAGTCGAGAAACTTAATTTTTGGCGTATATGCTAGAAACTAACATTTCAAATTGTTTTATGACATCTGCCTCAAATATTACTTATTAAAATTTTACGAAGAATTATTTCCACATACTAGAGTGCAAATATAATCATTATATGTTCCTTTAAAGAAACTTAGATGGAAAATCTGGATATGGAAGTAGTGATTCCTTAGGTAGCGGATTTTTATTTTAAAATGGCAGTGTATACGCCTTGTATGACGGATATAATTTCATCAGGCAGTATTCTACTGTCCTATTTTATAAATGTTCATAATATTAGAAAAAAAAATATAGTAATTTTATCCAAAATAAGGCAAGGAATGGCAGCATCTCAACCAAAGCATTTTGAAAGACTGACATGCCTCTGCTTTACTGAAAAAACATGCCACTGATGCCAATCTGCCATATTGATCATTTAATCCGATTAGCCTCTATATATTTAATGCTACATTCTTACAATATTATTTCAAGGGTGGCAACAAATCTGCTTTAATTAGGAGGACAAATATTAACATTAAGTATCTCGTGACGTTCTTTTCTCCAGTTTTCTTCGGACAAATAAATCTTGAGTTAACTCTAACACAAGAAGTTTTCTACTATCTTTCGTGTCGGACTTCTCTGATGCACTATCCCTTCGTTAGGGATTAAATCAATCGCGTTATCCTTCGGTTTTTGTTCTTGAAATATATAAATTATATATTTTGGGCTGTAAAAAATGTGAGGCAGTCACTACGCTATGACAAGTCTTGACAATTATTAAGAGAAATGCACATTTTTGTTTCAGTTTATAGTTTCCATCTACGGGAAAAGTGGAAAACACATCATCTCATCATCCAGTTATTTGTATTCTTTACAATTCATTCAGAGGGGCAAAGGAGGGGAAGACGGGACTTTCCTGGATTTGAATTTGTAAATACTAACTATTTTTCTGGCCATGCTAGCTATTCAAATGTGTTTATTAGTGCAGTAAAATAAGACAAAAAACGGGCTTCACTTCGGAATCCTTTGTAACAGGGCGGACTCTGTTCCATTCTCTTCTAAATTGTATCAATAATATATGATAAGAAGTCTTCTTCCTAAAAAGTGCTGCTGTGAAAGTTATTAAACAAAATAGGTGTAATATTACGGTTTTTCGCGAATTACTTACAATTTAATTTTATCTAAAAAAACTGCTTACGCCAATCGAAAGTACGATAAATTTTACATCAAAAACGCATATCAAGTTTTTTGTACGTTGAAAAATGTTAGGCCCCAGATCTTTTTATATTGTAAATCTGCAAAAAGTTGTATTTTATTTATTTTATTCATATGCCATCTAATAGACTACAAGCCCATCGCAATTTTTAAGGGGTCAAGTGACCAAGCATAAATCATATTCAGTATGATACTGGTATATGAAAACATAACTTTAGGCACTATACCATCACTTTTGGGCGGTACAGGTGAGTACAAAGGTAAATTAAATTTTCCATCCAAAAATGCGCTCTTCAGAAAAAATATTCTTGTAGGGCATTCCTCATGTTGATAGTTCAGAAAAAAATAATCGCATAGAACCCACTACCGTACAAAATACTGGTACCGGAAGCCAGAAGAAATTTTGATTTTCCTAAAATTTTCCAGACATATAAGTAGGTATGAAAATTTTCGGAAAATAAAAAATTCTTCTGGCTTCCCCTGATAACGACAAACGTCCCTAGGACGTACACTTAGGTCCTCGGTAGGTCTGAACGTCCCGGACTTATATGGCACGTCTCAAAGACGTCTGTTTGCTATCGTCCCTAAAACGTTCTGCATAAACGCTTTAAGGACATCCTGCTAGTCTAGTCCGGACAAACCTATACAACACATTTGTGAAATAACCTCTAGGAGTGATGCTTTTTTTGAGCAGATAAGGACATGTTTAAAAAAGGAAATTAAAAATTGTAAAAATGAAAGTAAAATCCTTAAAAAGTTTTACTAACAAAATTTCTTTTGATAACAAAATATTTTCATTTTTCATGGTCCATTTAAATTTTGTCAATTTTATTTTTCTGATTTCAGAAATCTTATATTCGTTTCAACTATTTTTTTCATTTCAGTACAAACAGAAACCATAAACAAATTGAAATCGACGTTTGACATTTTGACAGCAGCAGCAGCGGAATGAGCATATTGAGCATGCGCACTAACCTAGGGACCGTGGCGCGCGATCACAAGTCTAGTTTGAATTCAAAATTTAAATCATATTTCACATCTACAATTTTGCCAACGATTTAAAATTTATAAAATGGATGTTATTCACCACTGGACAGGGAATGATTATAAATGTGATTAAATCAAATCTGGATAGTGAGACATTTATTTATTTTTATTATAAGGTTGAGGTAGATACTATATAAAAGTAGAAATAGGTAGTCTCATCAGTTGAGATGCAGTTTTATTTTTATTAGTTCAAAAATCTAACCAATCACCGTTCGCATAAAAAATGCGATCCAAATATTTCTACAAAAAGTACACCTGTATCATACAGATAAAACATAAACTTTTGTGTATGTTCGATTCATATCGTATGTATATTCATATTGTATAGGAAAATATTATTTATATGAGAATGTTGGGGGAACATACATTGCGAAATCATATGAATTTATACGAAAATATCACAATTAGAATAAATGGAAATACTGGAATGAATAACAAAAATATGTTAAGTTCCAATAAAGCCCTTTTATTTTAAAATTTCCGCCAAGCGTCGTGTTTTTTGAGATGGGGGAATTTCGCTTAGTTGCTGTCAAACTATGGGGAATTCAATTTGGCGTCCTTATGGTTATTGCATCATTTTTATTTCGTCCGCTCACTAGTCACTTTTAACGACCACAAAAGAAAGTACCAAAAATAGGTAAGTCTATTTAATTGATTTGTTAATACAAAAGTATTTAGATCGATATTTTATTCAAGATTAATTTGGTGCTGCATATTTGTAGGTTATAGCCTATATATAATAAATATACTACCACCCACCTTATTTGGGTCTGTTAAAATTCTATGGGAGATCACCTGTGAACCTGGGTATGTAGTTTTTAGTTGTTTATCGTGGAGCGAACTTATTCATTTAAAAGAAGATTGTTGGTTAAACATAATAAAAAATTGAAAAGAAGAAGTACCTACTCAGTGTGTTAAACGAAGTGTTAAATATGGTTCGACATCTGATGAACAAGTGGTGATGAAACTTGTAACAGGTAAGGTTTGATACATCGAGTAATAAAAACATTTGCCAGAAGACATCAACAAACTTGTAAAGCATATTAGGGATTTCAATAAATTAATATAAGGAAAAACACTAATAAAGGTACTTTTTGAGGAAAATTAACAATTCTGTAACTTATATGCCCTATTTGTATATTTTTTCTGAAATTACGCTGTACATACATACAAAAACTTTTATACATCATCAATGTTCAACCTAATAAATCTGCTTCTAACCGTAAATCCTAACACATCTTAACCCATAGCCGTTTTTTTACTTGAATTCTGTAATAATGTTGGCAAAAAATATAACGTTAAACTTATAATAATGTATGGTTGAGTGGAAGAGCAAACCCCTGTCCTTCGGACAGTTTGTTTGAACTCTGCCATTTGTTAGGAATATTTCAATGATACATTTCATATATTATAGTGTAAATTTTCCTATGTAACTAATCCTAACAATATAATCATTATTATTATTATTATTATTAATCTGGTAGCAATAGTCGCAACATATATTTCTGCTTCTCTCGGTCTTTGGTATTATTTGTAGAATAGATTATTCATATAAAGAGGTGTTCTTAAAATTTTTAAATGAACAAGGGAACCTTTCAAATGCAAATGTTGGTTAAACAAAAAAATATTTAAACAGTGATTTTTTTTAAATAGGACACCAAGAAAATTATAACAACAATTTATTTTAAATATAAGCTTGCCATCAGGTGGCATATATTAGTCTTAATGTTTTTTGCCAAGATTTCATCTGAGATGTTAATTTTTCTTTTATTTGCACAGGGACTTCTGAAGTCGCTAACGCTTCAAAGTCTTGGAAGGACACCGGAATGGCTATTGCATCGTGACTGAAGAGGGCAAAAGAAAGAGCAGAGAGGGTGTCAGGAAAGAGAGAATATTAAAGAATAATATAAAGTAAGATAATTATAAAAAACGAAGTGTGCAAAACGTTAAGAGAAGGTGAGATATACATTTATCTTACGTTTTATTGCACACTTGGCTTTCTGATAATATAATATTCAATTTGACAATGTATAGTATTAAAATCAATCTATTTGAATAATTTTTCTAGATGGTAATTACATATTGTGACTTTTTTAATCTTTTTGGCTTTTCTAACCACATTTATTCCCTTCAAAATAGAATCCAATCACTGGATTCTATTTCGAAAGAAATGCATGTGATTAGAAAACCCAAAAAGAGACATGAATACCCTCTGCTGTGAATACACCTTGAAAGTAGTGGAGGGGGAGGTACCTATATGTTTTGCATAGTATGTAACATTTTCAGGACGTCCTTTCTAGATCTGCATTCGTCCCACATAAGTCCTGGGTTGGACGTCCTCGGGATATCCTGTTTTGCTGACACAGAACGTCCCTCAAACGTCCTAGGTACGTTTTAGGTCGGTAAAGTAGGTTCTCGGTACCTTTTCATGTCCTGTAGGTACGTTCTTAGGACGTTTTTGGGACGGCCATGTGCTATTAGGGTCCGGTCCCATTATTTTTGTACGGCAATGGGTTCTAGGTGATTACTTTTTTATGAACTATCAGCAGGAGGAATGCCGTACTTTGTCTGAATGGCACATTGTCGGATGAAAAATTCAATTTATCTGTGTATTGACCTGTAGCTCCCAAAAGTGACAGCATAGTGTCTACTACGAAAACACCAAATTATTACTATGCAGTGGTTCCGGCGTGGCGGCTCTTGCGGCTCTGTCGATTATGATATTATTGAAAATGCATTTTTTGATTTTAGCTCACCTGACAATAGATACAGTTTGATGAAAAAAATATGGAACCATCGCCGAGACACACATACACTCACACTCACATGGGTACAATTTGCGAAAGATATAATAGAATCCGCTTAAGCCATTCCAGAGTGATTATTGAACAAATATTACTTACTACTGGGTCGAATTGAGAACCTCCCACTTTCTATTAGCATGCTTGTATTAGTATTATTGGAATTAGACTTCTAACTATTATCCGTCAGTCGTTGTCATGGCTGAATTTTTCAGCATATGTAGTTTTGTTGGTGTAAAATACGATTAAAAACAGTTTACAGCTGTAAGGTGCTGGCGATCCCTAAGAAAATTGAATATATTGGCCGAAATTCGGTTCTTGGCCAATAACTCGAAAAATAAAAAAATATGTATAAAAAACTAATAGCACGAGGCGACAGAAGGGGAAATTACTAGTGATGTGACAAATAGCAGTTTTGCCGAATAGCCGAATGAATATTCGGCCACACTGTATATTGTGTAATGCTTTAATTTCAAGAGGGGGCAAAAGAAAAGGAGCTGCGGCTACCTCGTTTATGAATCATATTAAAGGTAAATGGGATTGTTTTGTTTGATTAAATACTTATCTAAAGAAAATTTTGTTTCACAAAATATTTCTCAAATGCGACTATCTTTAATCTATGGCTTGAAAGTAAGATTTGCTGAAATAGAAAAGATTAAGTATTATTTCCTACCATTTTTACTAGACCCTCATTACCGGATGTAGTTTTTCTCGTCGGAAGAAGTCCCTTTAATACGATAAACATTTTTTTTTAAATCACTTCGAAGAAATTTGTGCTCTGAAAGTAGCAGCGATGATGACAATATGGGCTTAAATAATATATCGTCACGATACTCACCGTCACGACCTGAAACAAAGACAATCATAGATGAAGCACACGTCACTTTCTGGAACTGTTACAAGGAAATAGCATCGACATCGACTAGTAAGATCGTCAGGCCAAACTCTAAAAACAGTGCTGCAGTTGAGTTAGATGCTTACTTGTCGAAAGAAATAGTGAACAAAGACCATTGCCCATTTTCATGATGGAAAAAATATTCGAAGAAATTTCCAAAAATGAACCAGCTAGCAGAGGTTTACCTATCAGCCTCTGCAAGTACAGTTACAGTGAACGTTTGTGCTCGGAAGCTGGAAATATTTACGAGAACAAAGGGAGTCGTTTGTTACCTGAAAGAGCCGAGGGCCTGGTGTTTCTGCATCATAATCTACCAATAATTGATTACGAATATTGAATATTAATACGCTTCGTTCCGTTTGTTAAATTACATAAATTAAATATGTAGATGTACGTACTCTATTTAAGTATTCAGAAAACATTTAATTGTTCGATTTATTTTAAACATTCAACTGTAACATTTTTGATTATATCTTTGTAATGAACAAAACCATGAAAAATTTATCAATGTTTTATTTTATCCCATCCATAAATGAAACCGAATATTCGGCCAAATACCGAATAGTGAGAAAGTGGCTGAATAGGCCGAATACCGAATAATTATTCGGATTCGGTCCCATCTCTAGAAACACATCAAAAACGTAGGTGAGTTAAAGAAAATCTGGAACCTATATTTTTGATTGTACAAAAAAATTTCAGATACGTTCTTGATGTAAAAGTTCCCCCTCTATCGCCTAGTGCTATTAGCTTTTTGCAGGGTTGGCAGTTTTAAAACAAAATGTTTTAAACAAATGTTTTTTAAGTGTTTAAAACACAGTAACCTGTTTTAAACACATTTGTTTTAAACACAATTGTTTTAAACATGATTTTTTTCAATGCGTTTTTTCAGTGTGTTTGATGGACAATTTTCGGAACGTCGTTGTGTTTGATAAGGTAAAAAAAAAATAATAATAAACTAAAAAAATATGAACTTTTATGTAATGCAATACAACCAGTTATAATAATATGGTAGTATAAGTACAACGAACGAAACATATTACTATTATATAGAAGATATACCGTTATTATTTATTTTCTTAAGTGTTAATTTTAAAGCGATTAATAGCAAAAAAAAGTCGAGTGCGAAAAGGTAGACCTATGTATTCCCATGCATTTTGACCTGCTGAACACGAATCCGGTGTCCGTTTTGCCCGATTGGCTGTTGTATTTTTCCTAACCTCAAACAAAACACCGTAAGAATGCCCGAGAAAATGAGAGTGTAGCTAAAAATCTGAAAAATTTCAGAGGTACGTAGAATGGCGAAAGAAATCGAATGGCGCAAACTAGAATTCTATAGCTTTTTTGGTTTCCGATATAGAGCCTCGAGAATTGCGAACAAAACATTTTTTTTTCCTTCCGGTGACTTTGAGCTGCTCTATCTCGAAAACGAACGACCGCAGGGATGTCTGATTTGCGCCATTCGATTTCTATTGCCATTCTATGTACCCCTGAATTTTTTCAGATTTTCGTTTTTTCGGGCATTCTTACGGTGTTTTTTGAGGTTAAGAAGAATGCAAGAGCCAATCGGGCAAAACGGACATCGGATTCGTGTTCAGCAGGTCAGAATTCATGTGAATACTTAGGTCTGCCTTCTCCAACTCGACTTTTTTGTATGTGCCTGTGTAGTCAATAACCAATCACCAAAAAAATTATTGCACTATTGACAACTTCACGTATTTATTACACTGAATTGGCCGAGCCGTTGTCAAGTATCGTCCTCGTCTTGTTATGATGCAGTATGGGCATGGCTTATAGAATAAACAATGCATTGGGTCGACGCGCCCGTATAAATTTAAGTTTAAAAACATATTTTTTATTGTTTAAAACATGTTTTTTTTTCAACAATTAAAAATCCATGTCTAAAACACATTGAATTGTTTTAAATAAAAAAAACGTGTTTTTTGATCAAAATTTAAAAAAAACACAATTTTTGCCAACCCTAGTTTTTTGATAGATATTCTTTATTTTTGGAGTTATTGGCCAAAAACCAAATTTCGGCCAATATTTTCGATTTTTTTAGGGGTCGCCGGCATCCTACAGCTGTAAACTTTATCGTATCCTACATCAACAAAACTACTTATTCTGAAAAATTCAGTCATATAGTATTTAGGAATTTTCGAGGTAGCAGGCTATAAATATGTGAGTAAAACTCAAAAATTAAAAATGGCGGTGCCAATATGGCGGATAAGTTTTATCATTTATTGTCTGGTCCGATTGAAGATCTGTATCTGAGAGTTATCGACGTTGAAAATTATAAATATTTGGTAGATACTTACACAATTCAAAACGTCAATGTGGTGCATAAGTTTTGTAATTTATGGTCTGATTGGTCTGAAAATCGGTATCTGGGAATTTTCAAGGTTTCTGATTATAAACATTTAGCCGAGTCAAAAATTCAAAATGAGGCTTCAAGATGACGAATAAACAGGTTTAGTCATTTGTGGATAGAGAATTTTATTAAGTGACACGTCTGATTTATGTATTTGATTTGTGATACTGCTTTCGAATCGAACAAACACACTAATCTAATTAAAACACAATTAAAAGGATGAATATAGATAAATAACTTTAAAAAATTTAAAACACACTTTTAGAAATCAACTGAAACTATTGAAAAAATATACCAAAAAGATGAAAATAATGTGTATTTAGTTCTAATTAATAAATGTAAGAGTTTAAACCGACCACAATAATTAGAAAAACAGATAATTTTACTCGTCGTGTGCCCCACGGTTTTACGTTTATTAATTAGAACCAATATATTATTTGCTTCTTTCTAGTACATTTTTTCGACAGTTCCAGTTGGTCTTTAATCGTGTTTTTCAATTTTTCAAAATGCATTAATTAAATTTCTCTGTCAAAAATTAACGTTAAAATAGCAAGATATAGATATAGGTTCTTTAGTGCTGAAATTACAGTATTTACTTGAATGAGTAAATGGTAATTGTCGTTAAACAATATAAATTAGAAAGAACATCACAAACATACGATCAACGTAGATCATGACTACGATATTGTAAAATTAATGTTTATAGATATATATCAACATTTCCTGCACGGAACTGGGTTGATATGGATTAAACAGTATGTTGCTAATACGAGCAATGAGCATGCCGATATTTTAATACAGATTTTCATTAGCATCTATTCAAACTGTTATGATGGTTTCAATATATCTATGTTAATCCAACATTAAATCAAGGTTTTACCTGGGGTACTTATAGTTAAAATACGTTATTAGAAATTATAACTAAATACATCTAGTGTTCGCAATTTTTCAAAAAAAGATTATAGTTTTGGTACCTGCTATATCTTTAGATTGAATCATTTCGCGATGATGGTGCAGCACTCGGAAATATAGCAACGCAGTATTTTTGGTTTTGTTGAATTTTGTCAAAGCTTTCCGTCCTACATTTATTTATTTAGACTGTTTATTAACTTTAATATTTCGCTCGACAATAAATGCAATCTGCAAGATCGTAAGTGAATAGTGCGGGACTTTGAGGAGGGCAAACATACAGTGAGCACACTGTGTGACCTCAGCAAGGCTTTAAACTGTGTTTAACATAGTATTTTAGAGCAAAAACATAATTTTTATGAAATAAAGGGAGTATCGTTATCTTCTTTAAGTATTATCTGCAAAATAGGCAGCAATGCGTTTCAGTAAGTAATACAAAATCTAATTTTAGATCAGTAGCTCATGGTGTGCCTCAGGGTTCTGTCACGGGGCCACTGTCATTTATTATTTATGTAAACGATTTATTTTATTACTTATTTCCTAGCCGAATCATTATGTTTGCTGATGACGCGATCTGAAACTGAAAGTCGTGCCGAACTATGGTATAATTCCAATATGCTAAAATTAAATTGTGATAAAGCACAAAAGCTGATTTTTTTCACTAATAACCTCATTGCAAGAGGGGACAATGTTTTAGGCGTGATCCTCGACAATTCTTTAACTTAGTCGTGCCATATTGAGCAATTCAGTAGCAAATTGGCTAGTTATATTTTTCTAGTAAGACGTCCTAAATACGTGGTAAATAATAATATATTGCTATCAGCATACTACTCACTGAGTCACTCTCATGTAAGTTATAGAGATTTTCGATGAAGTTGGTAAAAGCTCTACCATTTCTACAATTTTTAAGATAGAAATCTGAAACTTTCACATATTACTCTTGAAGTAATGTATAAAAAGATCCGATGAGTGAAAAAAATGTCAAAACTTTATTTTTAAAGATGTACACTTCCAAAATTTCAAAATCCTGAGAAAGTGGTAAAATTTGATAAGTATAACTAACTTTAACCATCACTTTGGTTTAAATCGTGTTATCAGATTTCTGTAGGTGCGATTTTTAAAGCTTTAAGATGTTTTAAGAGGATTTACCTTAAAGATTGAATTGACCTTGTTTATTTCACGAGAATAAAAGAAAAAAATTTCTTCGCTGCAAAATTCGTGAAACTAGGAATAAAATAAACGTTAATAACTTTTATTACAAAAGTTAATTGACATACCTATCCATCGGATCGTTTTACACATTACTTCCAGAGTAATTTGTGAAAGTTTCAGATTTGTATCTCAAAAATTGTAGAAATGTTAGAGCTTTTACCGATTTTATCCGAAATTTCTTTATGTTCCAAATTCATATATGTACTATTCCTACATACATTCATTTTTATATTTGAAAATATAATAATCCAATAGCCACATGTTCCTTCTTTTACTTAAGCTCTGTTGAGCTCAATTTCACTAATTAGTTCAAAAGTTATAACAAATTTTGTATAGCACGTCCGTGACCGAGCACGCTTAGCAAGCCATACTAATGTGTGGCCACGTTCCATTCTCGTGAGTTAAAGAAAATCTGGAACCTACATTTTTGATCGTACAAAAAAATTTCAAATACGTGTTTGATGTGAAATTTCCCCCTCTATCGCCTAGTGCTATTAGTTTTTTTTATATATTTTTTATTTTTTAAGTTATTGGCCAAAAACCAAATTTCCACAAATATTTTCGATTTTTTTAGGGGTCGCCGCCATCTTACAGCTGTAAACTTTTTTTTATCGTATTCTACATCAACAAAACGACCTATTCTGAAAAATTCAGCCATATAACATTTAGTGACCGGTTTCCATCAATTCTGTCTCTGATTACTGGGCGTTATAAAACTTTGTATGAAAATCTTGCAATATAATTTGCAAGATGGCGCGGCGCGGCGGATAGTTTATTGCCATTTAATATTCTATTCTATCTGGGAATTTTCGAGGTAGCAGATTATAAATATGTGAGTAAAACTCAAAAATTAAAAATGGCTGTGACAATATGGCGGATAGCTTTTATTATTTATTGTCTGGTCCGACTGAAAATCGGTATCTGAGAGTTATCGACGTTGCAAATTATAAATATTTGATAGATATTTACACAATTCAAAATGGCGATGTCGATATGGTGCATAAGTTTTGTAACTTATGGTCTGATTCGTCTGAAAATCGGTATCTGGGAATTTTCAAGGTTGCTGAGTATAAACATTTAGCCGAGTCAAAAATTCAAAATGAGGCTTCAAGATGACGAATAAATAGGTTTAGCCATTTGTGGATAGAGAATTTTATTAAGTGACACGTCTGATTTATGTATTTGATTTGTGATACTGCTTTCGAATCGAACAAACACACTAATCTAATTAAAACACAATTAAAAGGATGAAAATAGATAAATAACTTTAAAAAATTAAAAACGCAC
Source organism: Stenurella melanura (assembly GCA_963583905.1). Lineage (NCBI taxonomy): Eukaryota > Metazoa > Arthropoda > Insecta > Coleoptera > Cerambycidae > Stenurella > Stenurella melanura. The sequence continues at coordinate 206,858,661 of OY757309.1, forward strand.
TTTTAGAAATGAACTGAAACTATTGAAAAAATGTACCAAAAAGATGAAAATAATGTGTATTTAATTCTGATTAATAGATGTAAGAGCATAAACCGACCACAATAATTAGAAAAACAGATAATTTCACTCGTCGTGCGCCCCACGGTTTTACGATTATTAATTAGAACCAATATATTATTTGCTTCTTTCTAGTACATTTTTTCGACAGTTCCAGTTGGTCTTTAAGCGTGTTTTTAATTTTTCAAAATGTATTAATTAAGATTCTTTAAAGTCGGTTAAAAATTAACGTTAAAATAGCAAGATATAGATATAGGTTCTTTAGTGCTGAAATTACAGTATTTACTTGAATGAGTAAATGGTAATTGTCGTTAAACAATATAAATTAGAAAGAACATCACAAACATATGATCAACGTAGATCATGACTACGATATTGTAAAATTAATGTTTATAGATATATATCAACATTTCCTGCACGGAACTGGGTTGATATGGATTAAACAGTATGTTGCTAATACGAGCAATGAGCATGCCGATATTTTAATACAGATTTTCATTAGCATCTATTCAAACTGTTATGATGGTTTCAATATATCTATGTTAATCCAACATTAAATCAAGGTTTTACCTGGGGTACTTATAGTTAAAATACGTTATTAGAAATTATAACTAAATACATCTAGTGTTCGCAATTTTTCAAAAAAAGATTATAGTTTTGGTACCTGCTATATCTTTAGATTGAATCATTTCGCGATGATGGTGCAGCACTCGGAAATATAGCAACGCAGTATTTTTGGTTTTGTTGAATTTTGTCAAAGCTTTCCGTCCTACATTTATTTATTTAGACTGTTTATTAACTTTAATATTTCGCTCGACAATAAATGCAATCTGCAAGATCGTAAGTGAATAGTGCGGGACTTTGAGGAGGGCAAACATACAGTGAGCACACTGTGTGACCTCAGCAAGGCTTTAAACTGTGTTTAACATAGTATTTTAGAGCAAAAACATAATTTTTATGAAATAAAGGGAGTATCGTTATCTTCTTTAAGTATTATCTGCAAAATAGGCAGCAATGCGTTTCAGTAAGTAATACAAAATCTAATTTTAGATCAGTAGCTCATGGTGTGCCTTAGGGTTCTGTCACGGGGCCACTGTCATTTATTATTTATGTAAACGATTTATTTTATTACTTATTTCCTAGTTGAATCATTATGTTTGCTGAAGACGGTACCCTACGCTAATCAGATAAATGTTTTGCAAAACTACATGAAACAATATCTGAAACTGAAAGTCGTGCCGAAGTATGGTATAGTTCCAATATGTTAAAATTAAATCGCGATAAAGCACAAAAACTGATTTTTTTCAGTAATAACCTGATTACAAGAGAGGATAATGTCAAACTTTTAGGCGTGGTCCTCGACGATTCTTTAACTTGGTCGTGCCATATTGAGCAACTCAGTAGTAAACTGACTAGTTAGATTTTTCTAGTGAGACGTCCTAAATACGTGGTAAATAATAAAATATTGCTATCAGCATACTACTCACTGATTTACTCTCTCATATAAGTTATGGGGTCGTACTATGGGGAAACTCAATAAATGGCTCAGGATTTAAAGACAACAAAAAGAAACTATTAGAATTATTGCAAATTCTAATTGTAATGAACACTGTCAACCGTTATTTATAAAATATGGTATTATGCCCATTTCTTCGTTATATATTGGTCTCATTGCTAGAAGTACACAAAAATACTAATCTTTGTGATAGGCCGGTTGACTATCATAATCATGACACAAGGTCAGCAAACCTATTAAAACCTCCTAGATACCGTCTTGCTAAATCAGTTAAAAACTCCCTTAACTTAAATCTGTACAATAGATATTATTCTTATTAATTATAAATTATACACTGCTTTTAGATGGTTCAAACAACATATTATAAATACTCTACATATGTTTCGACTTATTAGGCTTTTATTAAGAGTGTTACATAATAAATACTGTAATACTGTATTCACATTCAATTATTTTCAACATGTTTCATAAGGTACCTACCACAAGTTCAGTTCGGTATACTTACTTTTACATACTGTTTTTATTCTGTTGATGAGTTTTTGAGCACCGAACATAATATCAACTTATATACTGGATCTTAATATGGGGGATACTCACAGATTTTTAATCTTCTTAATCTCTTTAATCTTCTTAACCTTTTACATCTTTTTATATATGATTATGACAAGAGTTTATTGTGTCAAGTACTGTTAGTGTTTTCTTAATAACGCATCTTAATAATTCAATATTCTCAAATTGTTACTGACTGTAAATTTGGTATTCGTTAATTTGGTTTCAAATTAATCTATATCATTTTTTCCCTATTTCTTTGTGTAGTGTGCTGCCTATTTCTACAGTGATTCTCTTTGTAAACTATGTTTTTAAGCATAGCCAACTGTAATATCTGTATTGTTGACTAGCTACAAATGTATGATCTGTATATAATGTGGTCAAATAAACATCTATCTATCTATTTTCTAATGATTAATGGGGTTCTTCCTCCAGCTAAAAACAATTTACTGTCCAAAGTTCAATACGATCAGACCATTCTTCTTTAAACTTTAAATATAAAGATCTTTTTTCCTGTCGAGAGTATAGTGTTGCTTTAACCTGATTTTAAATCTTCTTAAAGCAATATAAGTACATATATTGAGTTTTGTCTTTAATATGACAAATTATTTTTATATAAATTGCGTGTAAAGGTCGCAGAATAGTACGCACTTTTTGTGCTTTGACAAATGTTTGTCTTTTCTTCGCATTATTGTAGCTCATCATATTTAACTGTCTATCTCTGTTTTACTCTAACACATTATTCAAATTTTATGTCCCATACTAATATAAATTATCATATTTCATGTGAAATATCATGTTTGCAGTTTTAGTTTTATTATAAATATTATTTATTTTAATAACACGATTCGTCAAATAAACGTTTTTTACGACGTGGAAAAAATAATAATAATACTAATAGTAATTAAGCTAATACATAGAAAATAGTGTAGTACTGTAGTAATTTTATGGTGAGCCCTGTTAAATATGCAAGTTTGAGACAGGTTTCTATAAACAAATTTATTTTAGAGCTCTTTGATTTCACAAGCAAATGTGGATTGACAGATTTACAAAGACCAAAAATTAATATTTTAATTAGATTCTCATTTTCGGTCGGTTAGACGTTTTCTAAATAATTTCCCTATATTCTTGAAAATTCTAGTATAACTAAATTATAGAGTATTAAAAAAGTGCAAATATTGTATATTAATATTTTCATATAATATTTTCTTTTTGATTTTGTATAGGTTACTTCTGCTATTTGCGAAATCCTATAGAAAATATTTTTTATTATAACTACAAACAAATAAAAGATTTCATTTGCTTCAATGTGAATACTAAACATTGAATAATATGTATTCCATAATGAAAATGTATTTGTTTGTGGGATTTTGAGGCTCTCTATGCATATTATATGTAACATTTATTAGAGAATGTAATTTCCTTTGGGTGAAATAAAGATTACCGTTGCCAATAAAATAGTGGTTTTCACAACAAAACAAAACAACTCAATACAAATAGATGCACACAATTGAGTTATGTAATTTCCGGTGCAAACTTGAATAATAATCATGATTTGAATGATATATGACATGAATGATAAATTAGATATTATACTGAATTTATAAAATGCAATTTGTACGTTAAGCGTGAAATAATTTTAATAACATTTCCAATAGACGTGAATAGTGACGTTTTCGTAAACTTGATTAGATTAGCTTAGTAAGAAATTCTATTATGTCGGTATATTTTAAAATGGTCAAAAAAACCGCTGCCTAAGGAATCACTACTTCCACATCTAGAGTTTCCAAGTCTCTATAAGGGAAAACATCTTGACTAGATTTGCACACTAATATGTGGAAATAATTGGTCATAGAGTTTTAAAAATATTTGAGTCATATGTCATAAAAAAAGTTGAACAAAGTTTCTGGACCTTATGCGCTTTATCTACTTATTATCCTCAATTTACGGACAGACAGAATCATTTCAAAATATAATCTAGTTCCAAATGTCGTTATAATACGTGCCTGTATCAAATTTCAAGTGAATACCTCACTATTATTTAATTAAGTCTTTTAATAATAGAGTGGTGGGGGGTTAAGAAATCTGAAGCCTTGGTTTCTAGTATATACACCAAATTCCAAGTTTCTGTACTCTTACCAGCTTGCTTTATTTATTTTCCCCTAATTATCCCTATTTAATCCCCAACCCTTTAACGAAATCCGCTCAAAATGTAGTTCCAGATGTCGTTAATTACGTGTACCAAATTTCAAGTGAATATCTCAATTTAATTTTATTAAACTCTTTAACAACGGAAAGGGGATGGTGGGGGGTTGATAATATTATAAAAAAATCTGAGGTCTTGGCTTCTAGTATATACACCAAATCCCAAGTTACTGTACCCCAACCCTTCAGAGGGATTAGCGCAAAATATGATCTAGTTCCAGATCTCGTCATGGGATATATGTGTACTAAATTTCAAGTTAATATCTTAAAGCCTTGCTGAGAAAAAGTGCGCGCAAAAAAAAGCTACAGATCGACCGACAGACAGACGGACATTTTTTTCGCTGATATTTAAAATTTTGACGTTATATGACATTCTAAGCCTGTTTCAACAAAAAAACGATTACTATACTTCCACTACACTACGTGCATATGGGAGTAATAAGAAACATTTTAAATGCTTTATAGACTTCATATGAAGTATTCAACGAATTAAATTGACCAATGTGAATAAATCGAAACTGAAAGACTTTTGCGCTTTTTAAGTGGGGTTGAATAATCGCATTACAAGATAGAATGTAGCGAGAAGTGAACATTTAGAAGAAGAAGAATGATGACAGAACTTTTAATATTTGCTAGTATATGTTTTAACGTCTTGATACTTCGTCTATAAGTTTCCCCGAAAAAATAACAGTGTTCTAAACGAGAAGCTTTAATGAAGGATGCAGCTATGGACCTTGGACACTCTGTAATTTCATAATAGTTGATAAAATTAGAGCAAAGTAGATTTGAGGAAACCCTGATATCCCTGTGGTTTCAATTGACAGTTACCCATCAATTAGGAAATAATTAGCCCCAACTTTTAGACAAACTGAAGATTTAATTAAATGAAATGTCCGGGATTTACTAAATCAGTTGTAAAAATTGTAATTTAAAGTATGTTGGACAAACGTATAATTCTAATTAGATTCAAAGAGCATCTGAAATATGCAAGTACTGAAATGTTTAGAGCTGCCCTACACGACTTTGATGACAGTGTTAAAATAAATATCAATATTTGAGGTTAATTATTGTAAATGTAATCAATAACATGTAGCGAGATATTTTTGACAGCTTAGAAAATGTAGAATGTATCGATAGTAGAAACAGTGATTGTCTAATGGGTGGGGTCAAGATTCGTCTAACGATGCACAACTTTAGGTAGAGATAACAGGATTGATTGAATTCATTGAACTATGGGTTCAAATATTTTGGTGATTGTGGAAACTACCGATTCTTCATGAAGATCTCTAGATTATCAGAAAGGTACAAAGATTACAAGTTGACATTTTTGTAGATTGATTTAAATTCTTGATTGTAGGTAGATTATTTTTTCTGCTTTATGGCGGCTCCGATAAAAGTATTAGAGATTTGTTAAGCTTTACTAAGCTAAGAGTATAAATGCGTATGTATGTGACGTCCATCATAAACTTGATTCAATGAATTATGCTGTATCTACTAGTAGGATTCATTTCGTTCAGATCGTTATAACTAAGAGATTGATTGTAGGCAATAATTAGGATTAGCACAGTTTGGAGTGTACGTAAACACAGCGTTTTATTTATTGCTTATTTGATTGGACTATAAACGATTACATCAACTCGTGCAAACTTCTGTTATGGTGTCAACTCTAAATAAAAATACATTTTGGCATACAGATTTTATCCAATATGAATAATTCATATGAATTAATGTTATTTGAAGTAAAGTAACTGAATATTTAAGGTGGCTATTTCCAAGAGAGAGTCATCCGATAGGGAAATATTTATTATTTTTATCCATAACTTTTTTCTTTGTACGTGCATTTAAAAAAAGTAGAACTATAATAAGACTATTACTATGATTGTTATGTAGATACTAGTTTAATCTGCATGGCCGTAGGGGACTGTGTGGATGCTAGTGTTAGAAAGAGAATTGTCAAATAAGAAATTAGACAAATTCATTTTAGGATTTTAATTTGCTAGCATAACCAGAATTCAGGTTATCGAAAGAATGCAAAGATTTCGTTAATATTTTTACACAAAGTTTTTCTTTTAGTTATAGATAGTTATTTTTTCTGCTGTTTGCAAAATAGTATAAAGAATATGTTTCAATACTACACCAGGCTCGGTGGCGCAGTGCCTAGGTGTTAGACTTGCGATCTCTAAGTCCTGTGTTCGAATCCTGACCGCTGTTGAGTGGTACAACATGTCCAGTAGATGTTTTCTCTCATGAGTTCATAAATAAGACGATGAAGGAAAAATACAAAATGTACTTTTTAATGCGTCAAGATGTTTTATCAAAATTATACATACGTTTGGGCTAGGAATATAGTAGTAACTAAAAATAACATCATTAATTCTGGTCTCAATTGATAGAGAATTATAGATTTTCATAGTATAACTAAGCACATTCTTAGTCAAGATCGTATATTTACTGAGAAATTTGAGTGCAAAGATTAGGTGGTGGTGGGAGTAGATATTATTCTTGCAAAGAGTCATGGTTGTTAGCTTATTGGTGAGCGCTGATGATACATTTATTACTTATTTTTGTAGAGTGTACTTGGTGCGAGACACTAGCGTGTCTCTTGACCATACTCGTGACGAAGGTGTAGAAAGTCGGAACATCTCACGGTGGTTCCGATTAAAAAAGCCGGAACTAATAATTTTTTCCACTTAACCGCCTCTTAAGCATACAAGAATCACAAGAAAAATACTGAAAAAAAAATTGTCGAAAGGGGATAGTTTGCAGAAGCGGTGGCTTCAAAATACATGTGTTAAACGTTATCTATTGAAAATGTTGACAATTTGTTCTTGTTTAATAATATTTTAAGGGATACAAATTAGAAAATGTGAAAAATTTAATTTACTGGTACACTTAGGGGGACACTTTTAGGGTCTGTCTTCAAACTTTCACGTATATAAAGGAAGAATGAGGCACATATCATGCAATATTATACTTAATTATTATTTTCAATAATATATATTAATTTTTTACTTTTTTACATTAGAACATAAGTTTCACAAAATAGGTTCTTTCAAAAGTAATATTAAGTTCTTCAAATGATGATTATCTAAAGTTGACAGAATGAGTATCTGTAATTCGTGTAAACGATGAAGGTATGATCCAAGAGAGCTTGTAGTCAAACTTCTGCCAAGGTTTCCGTGACAGTAAATGGGTAGCACTTTTTTTAGCCTACAAAACTTTATTGTAATTTGGATATATATCACAATTCCTTTTTTTGCCTCTTCTCTTATTAAAAAGCACTGGAGCTGTGACAATTTTGCTTCTACAATTAGTAACACGGCTTCATCTTCACTAAACAGCAAAACATTTTTGTGTTGTCTGCACTCGAGCCAAGCAGTGTCATCGCTAGTAGGGGTTATAAATACAGCTTCTGATAATAATTTAGAAGCTGATTGTTGACCTTCCCTCAGACCTTCCTTCGAGGCAAATGTAAGTTCTTTAACTTCATATGTTTCTGTTAAGTATGCCACTCGCTTTCTCTTTGCGCTAACTCCTATACCTGAAAACTACTGTTTTGGACGACCAACACTATCTTTGGATATTCCTGGTGGTGGGTCTACCTTCTCAGACTCCTCAGAGCTTAGGGCTATAGGTTCATAAACTTTGAAGGGAAAAGTTCTTTTCAACCAAGAGCCATTTTTATATAAAGTTCTATCAAGATTCTTGCAGAATTTTCAAACTTTTCATAAAATTTACTACAAAACCGAGAAAAATCCATTTCAAGGCGTGTCTGTGCATGTGTGTTCTCCTCTATTTCGAAGTACTGAATTTGAGTGACTAAAATTATAGAAAATATCATTTTCAGTTGAAATGAACTACTTTTTTCAATAAATAATTATGCATGAAAGATTTTGAACCACATTGCGTTCGATGTATTTTTCATAAATTCTTGCAGAGATGCACAATTATTTGAATACTTTTCAAGGTGCACTTAGGGGCGATATTTTTTTTATAATGTTGTAGATACCTTAAGCTATTTTTTGCATATTTGCTGGAAGCTGGGAAATGTAGGGGTTTCTTTGTAGGTTTATCTGAAGTATGAAATATGAACGCACCTTTATCCGATAAACAATACACGAAATGATTATTGATCACTAAATGAATTGGAGACCAATTTGCTTAAAAATATATAAAATATAAACTACATACTTGAAGTGATATATCACAATTATTACACAAAAATTATTCACAGTGATATGTCTTATAGCTCATCGAACTCGAAGTACTATATACACGTCTAATAAATGAACTTAATGCGATGAAATGATAATGTTTGTGGGATTGTAGGACGAAACTGCTTGGACCTAGGTACCTGAAATTCTGGAAAAAGGCCTGACCTGACTTCTCTTTAACTCATTCGGTAGTATTTGGGAAGGGTACGAGAACATTTATAAAATTGTAATTTTTTCCGCTTTTTCGTGATTTCGGGACCACTGTGCTCCTGTATAGTTTTAATATAACATTTTCAGACGTTAAAAAGTAGACTTTTTTCCTTTCTATATATTTTAAAAGCTGTAAAATGTTTCAAGACTTGGAATCAATCCAGTGTATCAATTTTACGTCAAACTGTTATAAGATATTTTAATAAGGTTATTATAAAACAAATTGAGATGGCTGTTGGGGCGTTGGTGACTCTCAATACTTACTGAACAATACTTACTAGACTAAAAATTTTATTTCAAAGAAATATACGTAAAATAGCACGGTACATTGATATTGGACCATATTTATCATACAGGACTACACCAGAGGCGTGCAAACTGTCATGTTCTATACAAATGAACATTGACCAAAAAATAAACTTCTTCGATTTGAAGAAAATCTAATTTAACGTTTTATTACAATTTCAGAGCTGCATGTATTTTTATTAAGACTACTACTATACGAAATGAATTATTGTTACAGTCGAACATTGCCGACTGTAATATCTACTTTAATATTTATCGGTTGTGTAACTAAACTCGGTGGCACCGCATTAAAGTGTGACATATTCCAGTAATTTAAAAATAAGGTAAATATTTGCCCAACTGCAACCTCTACTACTTAATTATTAAATAAAGTCAACCAACTGCATAGTACATTTACTAATTAAGTACAGCACTTTTGCGTTGAAAAAAAGGTAATAATAAAGGGTAAATTCTCGCAAGCAATTGAATTATTATATAGACATTGCTACATTTTCAATACAAATTTCTCTAATGGGTTTTCTAATCCGATAAAAATCTTTACTGGCTACATAATCGTCTACAATGTATTTTATAAACTGCCGTACAATCAATTTTAATATGTTTTCATTCGTTGAACTTTAGAGATTTTGTTGATGTTACTAGAACATAAATAAACACACTGTTGTTTCCAATGACTGAAAATATAGGAAATCCAAAAGGAACATTGCACATTCCTCGAAATTAAATGTAATTATTTTACTCTTGTTCGATATATTGAAGCTTTTATGCAACTGTTGTATATGATATACTGTACAGTTTTTTGAAAATATGATAATTTTGTATTTGCTCTATTTATAATTTAATTTCTTGATGATGCCAGCTATGTTGCTGAAATACTTGTCATTTAAATTAAATTTTAGAATTCATTGATGCGGGAGAGTGTCCTGTTGGAATGTTTTGTAATCTCAGCAGGACATTCGACTGCATCAATCATAGTCTATTAATATCTAAATTATTTGATTATGGTATACGGGGTCTCTCATTAAACCGGATCACCACATTCCTCGAAGATCGGAGGCAATATGTAAGTTTAAAACATAAAAACGATAACACCGTATGTGGTGTTAATTCAGAATGCTTAAATTTAACGATAGTTGTTCCACAGGGCTCTATTTTGGGCCCTATGCTTTTTGTTTTGTTTATTAATGATACAGATTTTTTGCCATCAACCGCACATTTCACAATATATGCTGACGACATTTCATTGATAATGTCAAATCCATCTGATATTTTGGAACAAAATTGTAATGCTATTTTAAACACAGTAAACCATTGGTTTTCCCATAATAGCCTGTATCCAAGAACCGAAAAAACTCAAGTTATCAGATTTCACGGTAGGCGAAAGGAATGTGATAACTTAAATATTAAAATAGACAATAAAAATATCTCTAATACTGAGGACAATGTTAAGTTTTTAGGGGTATATTTGGACGAATGCTTAAACTGGAACCTTTGATATCCAAAGTCTCCTCCATAGTACACCTGTTCCGAAATATTAGGGGGGTTTTATCAAGAGAACAACTTATTAGTTTATATTATGCCCAAGTTGATTCACGTTTATGATATGGTATCTGTTTTTGGGGACACTCCATCATGTCTTTAAATGTATTTATTGCTCAAAAACGTGTCTTGCGATATATATTTGATATACCGAATACTCGTAGACGTGCAAGGATATCTTTATAGAAAATAAAATTCTTATCTTGCCTAGCATATATATTTTCGAAGTTTGTATGTATGATTTTAAAAATAGAAATAGTTTCATCTTAAATAGTGACTACCATAAAATCAATACAAGACAAAAAAATAAACTCCATGAACCTTGTGCTAGATTAAAAATCACAAGTGAGTCTCCAAGATTTATAGGCCCGAAATTATTTAACCGTCTACCGGATGACATAAAACATTAGGAAAGAGAGTATTTATTTAAAAAACTAAATGCGTTCTTATCAGACAAATGTTATTATCAGACCCCGGCTCCGAGGTAGTTATGACGTAAAAGCCAGAATTGGCTTTGCGCAATGTGAACTATGTAAAAATTTTCATGCGCAATAATACAGTATCTTACCTTATAATTGTATATAGTGAATTCCGTAATATTTAAAGGTAATTGGCTCCGAAATATGTTATTTGCATTTGTTCTAAATGGTCCGAAGTTAAACTCCGGCGCCTGTCACTAAATATCTACTTGCGTTATGAAAAGGATTGTTTAACGTCTACGGATGTAATCGGCGTATATTTAAAATAAGTATATTTTCTTATAAATGGCAGATATATGTCCGATATTGAGCAGTCCTCTTATTTGTCATACAAAAATATATTGAAAAACCGGGGTTGTTTCTTAACTCTGTATCCAATTTGTATTTCACTGCCTCAGCAACACGCCCTGATATTCTAAAAATATATTGACGTAGATCAAATACAATGTTCATTGCATCAATTACTGTATACTGATATGTTTCCGGCTTACGTTCAAGGTCGCGTATGGCTAGAGGGATTCGTGAGAAATATCCATGTATATATGCTAAATTTTAGATTTCATGACGTTCAGATGAAACATGTTTTAATTTAAAATGTTCGACCTGCGTGTCCACGAAACTATTTTTTCACAGCTGGTACAGAAAACTTCTACACTGTTAAACCGCAGTTCCAAATAATCATGAATCCACGAAAAGTACTGTTTCATTTAATGGAAAGCCACTCGACGCCATAATAATTCACGACAAATTTACGTCTACCAAAAGCTGAAAATATACTGAAAAGTCTGTAGTGTTGACTCCATAATGCGTTTGTGCATTCAAAACAGGCTCATGCCAATAATGATAATTGTTGGACCTTTTTTATTTCAAGTAGGTACTTTCTGTATGTCTCATGTTTGAAGTCTTTTGCAAAGTATAAAACGCAATTTGCGATTTCTTCTACTATTATTATTGTTTACGGAATTCTATTTGCTGTCGTAAAAAAAGTAGAAAGAGAGCGACAAGAGCGGCGGTGTCTTTGTGGTGTAGAATATTCTTATATTTTTTAAAATATAGTGCCTTCTATTATGTGCACAGATAAAAATAATATTTTAAATTAAGAATAATTGTTTAATATAGTTGGGATGAAATATATAGAGGATTACATTTCCTTAATTGATACAAAAAGTTGAACTGTCGTATGCCGGTTAAAGTATCGAGTTTTTTGTTTTCGGCTAGACAATCAGATAGACGCTGTAGGTATATATAATGTGCGGCCGAGATCTGGTGTTTTTTATCCACCAGTTTCAGTAAACATCTCTTACATCTACCTGCTCAACTATATAAAACAAATAAATATTTTCTCAAAATTTCTAATAATTAATGATTTAGTTATTATTTTATGAGTTTTATGGCATACTTTTTAATTCTTACCGCAAAACTGTTTGTTTCCTATAAATAATGCATTTATTTGCTTATGTGAATTCTCGAATTCTGGATTCAAAACATTATATTTATCTGTTTCTGAAAACCGTCTCTGGCATAACTACTTTTGCGCCGGGGTCTGGTCTGTATCAGAGTTTTTCTGCATTTAATGTATACTAATACACAGCAAGTTAACATTTTTTTTCTCTTTTTTTACTCTTGTTTACAAATTTTGTTTTGTACTGTACATTTTTCAGTGTTCTGTGTCCTCGCCCTATACAACTGTGTGTTTTACACTATATTCGACTCATAATATAAGCTTACATTAAGTTATATTATATTACTTAACTAGTGTGACTTGTCTTATATCATGTACATGATCAAAAAAGGATCGATAAATATTTGAATTTGAATTATACTACGTAGCATTTTTGTCTCTGTAGAATTTGATCAAATGTTGCAAATCTTTTTAAGTAGGTACATCTTATAATTATGATTCAATAAATCTATCGATTTTCTGCAATTGGGTTTTGCTGTTCAAATTTTAATGTTACCTCATTTACGAGAAACGTGACTAATAGACAGGTGGTTATTTTGAGAGCTGTTTTGTTTATAAAGTGTCTGCTGGTAAACACATTAAGAAGAGGAAACTACAATACTACAATATTTTTAAAGCACCTATTAGAAAAATACTAGATATCTTTACGTAGGATGTGCATTATGATTCGTATTTTTTTTTTAAATGTATTTTGAATACAATTTTTTAATTTTTTCAATCTTTTCAGGTGTTGATAAAATATTATCTGTTAAAGAGTTTTCTTTAAGCTTCTCATTTCCCAATACAATCATTGCTTGGGCCAATGCAGCTTCTGTAATGTTGTTAGATTCATTAGTTTTTTCAATTGTCTATTGCCTGTAATGTTTCGAGAAGTATAGAAGCAACATCTTCACGTATTTTATGGTCATTATCCAATTTACGTAGTTTTTAGATGTTCTATATTAGGCCAGTGGAATTAGACAAAATTAAGACGAAAATTGGACCTAGTTTAAATGTACAAAAATCATGAAAAGTGGGGTTTCTTAAAAGTAACTCCAAGACTATTGTCAACAGAAGTATCTGTTTTTTTTCTGGTGTGCAGGTAATAAAAAAATGGTTAATTTAAGACCCTGTTAATCCAAATTTGTTAATTATTTGTTTAAATAATGTCAAAATATTAAAAATTTCAAAATATTTTTCACTTCTTAAAGAAGGCTCTTACAGCCTTGTAACTTTCAGAAAATATGTCTCTTATAGCCCTCAACTTACCATAAAAATTTCATCGAAAAATATGTATTTGTTTACAAGATAATCAATTTGTTTATGGAAACCTTAAATATTTAACGCAATTTGTCCCTTTTTTCCGTCAGCCAAAATATCTCATCCGGGGCTCATTTTTTTACAGACTTACATTTTATGAAAATGTTGTGGAAATATTGTTTTTAGACCTCCAAAATTGCGTCGGAAGAGTATAATTTGTTTGGGGTATATTTTTAACGAATATTTTTGTATCCGGTTTGCTGGTAATTTAATATACATTAAAAAAAATCTCTAGCACCTTTAAAATCCATGATATTTTTTTTTTGTTAAATTCACCAAATGCTTATTTACACACATTGGGTCGAAATTGATATCACATATAGTTGAATATGTGAATTTCGTAATTCGATCAACTTTAATATAAAACGAGCGATCTACAAAGGTAGAAACTAATTTAATGAATGTGGTGCAGTAGCAGCGCAATGAAATCGTTAGTAACATTATCAACAAATATATTAAGTATGTTGAGATGCATTTTAGTATCAATAGCATAATCATTTTTGATGATGATGATGATGATGGTACGAAATCAGCTGAACGTTTGCGGCGTAAAAGTTTTATAGCTGGTCGTAAATTCAAAATAGAGCTTAATGCTAAAATTATAGTTTCGCAAAAGATATCTTTTTAAATGACAATAACAAAGCTCAATTAATTACATTCATATGTAACAAGTTAAAAGCTACTGGTAAATTCAGAACAAAAGTAGCAATTGAAGATGCTGATATTTTGATTGTCTCAACAGCTATGAAGAAAGTAAAATTTCAAGCAGATAAAAATATTGTCATCGTCAGTAACGACACTGATTTATTAGTTATTATGACACAACTGCAAGCACTCACAACATCATAACAAAACCTTTTTTTCCTAAAAACAACAGCTAAAGGCAAATCAAAGCCTTTGGCAAAAAGATTGGTACAGTATTACCAGTTTCAAGTATGCAATTTTACGTAAATATATCGGCTTTTATATATTTTCACAAGGTGTGATACAACATCATGTTTCGTCAACCAAGGCAAGAGCAAAATTTTGGAAATTTAAGAAAACATACTTACTGATAACTTTGTCGGAACCTTTTTACGAATTACACGCTAACATTCCGAAACTATTTGCAAATGACTAGTAGCTTATAATACATATGTAAGCTGTAAAGGAGATGAAAAATTTGCATTATCATGACTGACGAAATATGGTAGCAACATAAGTTTGCACAAATAGCTATATACACTATGAGCGTTTTACAATAAAGAAAATTACGATTGAAAGTTTAGCTTCCACAAGAGGAGCAGACAATCAACATGTATTACGAGTGTATTATCAGCTACAGCTGTGGTTACGTAACACATCGTTAAATGTTGTTGATTCTGGTTGGCAAGAAACTAATGATGGTTTGCAACCAGTTCAAACTTTGGAACCACTATATCCCGACAACATTTTGAAAAAAATAACGTGCTCGTGTGAAGGAAGCTGCGGTGGTAATCGATGCGGATATTGCAAGCACGGTCTAAAATGCTCTAGGCTGTACTGTGCTTGCCACAGCGAGACGTGCAAAAACAATGATGTAGTTGTATTAATCAACGAATTAATAAATAATGATGATTGTGATGAAAATGAGGAAGCAGAAAATTTCGATGTAATCGTTAATTGTATGGAAATTAGTATTGTTGAGGCTGCGAATAATGATAGTGATAATTCTGAAACAACTTGTAAAAAATGAAAATTATATTAAAATAACAAGCAAAAATTGTATAATGTATCAACTTATTTCTACCTTAACTAATGTAATTATTTATTATCCATTTCTTCTTAGTGTTGATTTTACTATTTCTCAATTTTGTGTTTTTTCTTGTAGTCATACAAATTTTTTTATTACTTAAACAAAATGAACATACCAGTTGTTATTATATTCACACGCTACTCTAAATTAAAGAAAGAAAAGTTAAGATTGACTCATAATTGACGGAGACACAACGAATTTTTGAAATTCAAGTATTCAACTTGATGTGATATCACTTTCGACCCTTAATATGCATAAATAAGCAATTGGCCAATTAAAAAAAAATGAAAATTATCAGGGCTTCTAAATGTGCTAAAACAATATTTTCTAATGTGTGTTAAATCACTAACTACTTAGATATAAAAATTTTAATTTGATAATTTAATTTGTTGTTAAGATGTTTGCAAAAAATATGACCCAAAAAATAATGCATTGGAGGTCTAAATATAAAAAAATGATATTTCCACAACTCTCTCATAAAATATAAATTTAGATATAAAAAATGAGGCGCGGATGAGCCATTTTGGTTGACGGGAACAGGGCCAAATTGCATTAAACCTTTAAAGCCTTCTTAATAAACAAATTGATGTTCTCGTTAACAAACAAATATTTCTCGACGAAACTTTTGTGATAAGTTGCAGATAATAAGAGACATATTTTCTGAAAGTTGCAAGGATAGGAGCCTTCTTCACGAAATGAAAAATACTAAAAACTTATTTATTTATAAATATTTAAACAAATAATTAACTAGCTTGGATCAATAAGATCTTAACTTAACCATTTTTTATTACCTACACATCAGAAAAAAGGAGATACTTCTATTGACAATAGTCTTGGAAAAAAACCCACTATCATGATTTTTGCACATTTAAACGTCAATTTAATGTTCCCTTTATATAAAATTGGATCAAATTCAAGGCCATGTTCCTCACTAGTAAATCTATTCATTAATACCATGTGGTTTCCTGAATCGAAGGACCTAACTCCTGCATTTTCACTAATTCCACTGATTTTCCTTATTCTAATCAGTTTTTATTGCTCTTTTTTTTTCCAGCGTGTTGTAACTTAATAGGAATGTTTAGACATACTGATTAATTTCTGCAGTAATAGGCACATTTTCAATTTTTTTTTAAATAGCTGTAGCCCACTTTTCTTTGTACCAAGGAGATAATAATGTTCTTCTACTCATATTTGCTTCGGTCTTGATTGACATTCTTCCTTAAATTGAAAATCTTCATTTCAAATCATCATTGTCATGGGATACAGATAAGTAAAGGGCGAGCTGTTCAATTTCAACTCAGAAAACACAAGACTATCAATGTTTTTATTTATTGATACTATTCGTCTTTTATTGAAATTATAATTTTTCTTAGTACAGTCACCTCGCTGCCTTATTTTCAGTCTTATCTTGTGATTTGCGTTTAGTGGTCGTTTGACCCTACCAAAACTTTTGATACTGTCAATTAACTAATGTTGAGCCATACATTGTATAACATTGGTATTAGAAATAACATTCTATTCTAGATAACATCTATATATGAAATAGATCCCTAGTTGTAAACTTCAACGGAGAAAAATCTGAAGTACATGACGTTGCGCTTGGAGTTCCGCAGGGTTCCGTACTAGGCCCATTACTGTTAATGTTATATATTAATGATTTACCCACGATGTTTGCGGATGATACAACAATTACTCTATGAGCGGTTACTCTTGAGGAGCTCCAAACTATCGTTTGTAAAGTGATAGAGTTACTAAGCATATGGTGCCAGAGGAGGATTTTTAATAATAATGATAACAATAAACTGGCTTTATTTAGGGCAAAGTTAACCTTACACGTACGGTTCTCTAACACTTAACCCTAAACATCAACAATTAATGGCATGCGGGGTAGCAATATACAGAAAAATGAAATGATCTTTTATCGTTCTCGAATTAGTTTAGAGTTTTTAGACGAGAAATGCTTTCCTTCCACGTTTGGTTTTAGAATAATAAGACATTCATTTGAGATCCCTTGAAGTTTACCATAATACTAGAAGTAAGAGCTACGTTGATTTTTGGTATACGTGGCATAAAGTAGGTAATGCACATGATGTACGAATCAAGGTGATGTAGCAATACTTGCTTATAGGAGGCATGTTGTGCGTGAACTTATCTTGTTATTCCTTCTATCATGATTCGCAAATATTGGGTTGGGTGTACATTGCAAAAGTCATAGTAAGTTTTCGTAATGGTTAATTTTCGCTCAGAAAAGAAGTCCTGTGGAGTGGCCAGCCATATCAACAGATGTCAGTCCCTTATATTTTTGTGGGATCGTTTGAAACCGAAAGTTTTCTCAACCAAACCAAATTCTCTTAAATATTTACGTGAGAGCACTGTTCGAAAACGCCGTTCGTTGACTTTCTTAATACCGGATAGCCAAGCCCGTCGAGAGGGGGGGGGGGTGTTTCCCCCGGGACCTGGAGGTTTTCGAGGGGGCTCGGCGGTTTCGAGGGGGCTCGGCGGTTTTGAGGGGCCCCGGGTTCTATCCGAATTTGGAAATTGACATTCGCATTAGGTAAAGCGAGAGAGGTATACTTTTAAATGATTAGTGTGATTAGTGTAAATAATAACGAGTTTCGAATGACTTGTATTGTTTATAATGAGATAAATATGAAATTGTTAGGCAAAGGAATATTCCCCTACTCTTTAAAATTTCTACCGTGATAAATATTCAATTATAAAGAATATCACCCCCCGCCCTTGAAAATTTCTACTGTGATAAATATTCAATTCTAAGGAATATCACCTCCCGCTCTTCAAAATTTCGATCGAGATAAATATTCAGTTCTAAGGTATGCTCACGAACTGGCCAGAGAAGGCCCGGGTAGCGCCCTCATAGGACTCGAACCCTTTTGTGGTGTGGCCAAGCCATACATACGAGCATCTATTAACAAATAAGTGCAAACCAAATCTCTGGAATGGTGGAAAAATTTCCCATGACAGAGACAGGTCAAAGAGTTCATTAAAGAACGATCGGCCAATTTATGGAGGACCTATTATGCCAAAACCGAAAGGTCATTAGAAAAATAGTGGGTCTTCTAACCTGCCTCTGCCGACTTAATAGACATTTGAGTCTAATGGGTCTGGCAGAGGACGCAACATGCAGATTCTGCCAAGAGGCAGAGGAAACCTCAGTCCACGTATTGAGCCATTGCGAAGGCCTTGCTAGAATGAGATTCCAACTACATGGTGAGGAAAAACCAAGGGCTGATAGCTACACTAAGGGGCCCTTATCAAGGCTGTGGAGTCTGATATAAAGGACAAATCTGGATAAGAAGCTCTAAGGAAAACAATCAGGAGCACCACAATAGATCCATGGGGGTCGCGGTGGTCAAGACCAATTTATATTGAAGATTAGTAGGAGTCGTATGTTACTACCCTCCGGACCCCGATTTTCTCTCGACGGCCCTGAGGATAGCCATCCTATATTTAGAGCAATGAAACTTTTTATAGAATCTGTTTTTCACTGAGTCAACGAATCCAAAGAAACAAACTTTGTAAAAAATATGTATACATTTGCAATTTTCTCCCAATACATGCAATGACAAATAATCATATTTAAGTTAATTAATATTGTACTCTCTCTCTCATCTACTAACGAGTGTCTACATGCTATGCGACATATTATATTAATGTAATTACCAATATCAATTATTTTCTTATAGCAATTTACATCAAATGAATATTTGTAGGAACATTCCGAGACAAAGCAAGTATGGGAACGTAGGAATGAATAATCATGCCTGAACAAATAGCTGTACAAATTGCCAGAGCAAGTGCTTGTGCAAAGAGAGATAACGTTAATTTATTCGTATACCATTTTACAACAAATGATTATTTTAAATATGTTTCATATATTTTATCTATTTATTATAGTATAATTCAGGGTAACTCGGAAGAAATCGGGGTTCTTTTTGTAGAGTCAAATTAACTTGTCTCTTCAGTGAAAAATTATTTGCAGCTTCTAGCGGCAGATATATTTGATACCATCTGAAGTTCTCCATTACAACTAGCGTAGAACATATTTGTCAAAGTATCTGTGAAATTATACCCTATAAATCTTAAGTAGTATTATATCGTTTTTTCTACTTTTCCAATAAGATTGCGAGCTTTTGGTTGGCATTGTTTCAATTCTATTAAATGTATATTTTTTATGAATTCAAACTTATAATATTTGCTATGACATAAAGAATACTGGCAAATTATGATATACAGTATTCAGGAATATCTTTAAGATGTATTCATCTTAATATAAATCTTGACTTTTCCAAATCCTTTTAATAAGGCTGATATTGTGCTTTAACCCACTAATGAGTATAATTACTTCCACATACACGTAGTGGAGTGGAAGTTAATAATCGTAAATAAATCCCAAATTATTATTTTGCTGAAATAGGCCTAGCCTTGATATTCCAAAATGTCATAAAACGCCGAAAGTAAAATTAAAGCGAAAAAAACGTCTGTCTGTAACTTTTTTTGTGCGCACGTTTTTTAGGAAAGGTTTACTTGAAATTTGGAATACATGACGAGAACTGGAACTAGATTATATTTTGCGCTAATTTTGGTAAGGGCTTGGGCGTTAAACAGGGGTAAGTAAGGAAGAATAAGTAAAGCAAGCTGAGTATGGGTACAAAAATTTAGGATTTGGTGTGTATACTAGAAGCCAAGTCCTCAGATTTTCTTATAACATTTTTCAACCCATCTGCCCACTCCATTATTAAAAGGGTTAATAACATAAAATAAGATTCTGGTAAGAGTGCAGAAATCTAATATTTGGTATATAGTAGACGCTAAGGCCTCAGATTTCTTTATATTTCTCAACCCGCCACCACCTCCACTCTATTATTAAAAGAGTTGTTAAAATGAGATTGAGATATTCACTTGAAACTTGGTACACCTATGTATTGTAACGACATCTGATTGAGATGATTCCATTGAAGGGGCGGAGGGTAAATAGGGAGAAATAAGTAAAGCAAGCTAATAAGAATCCAGAAACTTGATTTTAGGCGTATGTGCTGGAAGCCAACTTCTCAATTTTTTTATGACATCTGCTGCAAATATTATATTATAAGAATGGGCTTGGAAATTTTTTTTAAAAGTCTCGTTTTTCTAAAACAATCAATACGAATCATTATTATAATTACAGTAGCGTTTAAATCAAGTCAATACGATTATTAATTACAGAGATATAAGCTTTTAAAATCTGCAAATAACGATACGGCTTGCTGCAATGCCCGAAACTCGAGCTGGCCGGCTATGACGTAATCGGCGCCGATGTCGCACGCCGCTCGCCTTATTTGAATGAATTTATATAAGTGAAACAGTCTTACTTTGAGTTCCTAAGTAGTTGTGACAATAATGGAGCAGGGATTTGTTCGTGGACAGTCGAATAACTTGCCAAAAATTGACTGAAATAAAGAACATTAATACTCAGCTTGATATACAAAATATAATCAATTTTCGTCCTGGGGCTACATAACAGCAAAATATGTTTTCTTAATTCTCACACAGCGAATTCACTTTTTAAACCTATCTGGACAAAAATATTTACAATATTTAATAAAGCTCGGTAATGCGGCATCAAAAACTTAAAAACTTGGTAAGAAAATTTTAACCTCATTAACAAAATGTAAAGATATATGCACCGATGTACTAAATCACCCTGTATATTTAAAAATAATTTTTAAGTGTGCACTCTTCGACACTACACCAGTTACATACAAAAAAATTTGAATTATTTTAATAAGAGCAATATTTTATTTATTTTTTTTTTTATCTTATTTTAATGCTTTATTTTTATTAACGTCCTGGCGGAGTTCAGCTATTGCTGCTCTACCACTCAACCAGGACACGTACACATAGACATCAACACAACAACCATTCCCTGCGATATTGCCATCTACCGCAGCTGAGACTCGAACTCAGGAGAGATAACAGCGACTAGACATGTTGTGCCACCCAACAGCGGTCTAGATCACTGCTACCGTCTCGGAACACATGAAAAAACGCCACCAACATCCTGGCCAGGATTCGAACCCGGAACTCCGTGGTCGCAAGTCAAACATTTTTTTCCATTTAAATATAATTTTATTAATTAAAATATTACATTGTATGAAGCTGGTGGGATTTGGGGAGGGGGGTTTGTTGTTTTGTCGGGTAGTGTGTCTTGTCGGGTTAGCAAGCCAAACACCTTCAGCATTGCGCCACCGAGCTGGCTGGGATATATGACTGATACACTGTTGGGACACCCTGTATGTGAGTGCTGGATAATGTAAGTATTGCATTATGTAGGTAGAGATTACTATTACAATTTTAAGTTAACTTCGAAATGGTCTTCACAACAAAACCGATTACTTGTACTCGAAAAGGTGATATTATTCTTTTTATCTCTCTTTATTGCATCACACCATTGTTTTCGTGTTTTTTCACCTTTTGGCATACTTATAAATAATTTGTTTGGCGTAGTGATTGTTGTATTGGTACATCGAGGCACAACACATTATTTGTAACGAATATTTTGTGTAGCCATCTCTATAACATCGCAGCAAAGCATCGGTACTATGATCACTACGGGGTAAATGGGCGTCGATGACGTAGTGCACTCAGTCGAGCTGCTACTAGGAAAGATGGGGGCGTGGACTAATTGCTCGAACTTCAACAATTAATTGTAAAGCCATTTTAAGTGCTAGAGAAATAAATTAAATTGCAATGTTTAAGTTACAACGTGCACATTTTTATAAAAAAATATAAAAAATATCGTTTTTAAGCCCATTCTACTACCAATTATATCCACATACTAGAGTGCAAATGTCGGAGATGTTCCCCTTGTTGACGCCCTCTGAAACTCTCGTAGATGCCTAAAAGCACATAATTTACTGCCGTGAAGTATCGATTACATTGAAGGATGTGGAGAGTAAACATCTCTATATATGGTCAAGAGAAACAAATAACGCATGGAGTACCCTCGGAGACTTCCCCCCTCCCCGATGGGCAGAACGAAACCCTTGAGAAACCTGCAGATGAGTATTGTAGAGATAACTTTTGTAGATATAGTGTGAAATCGCAGGACTAGTGGTGGCGGACTGCTAGCTCTAGTATTTTGTAGTATTGTTTACATTTTCAACAATAAGATCCTTATTCGACATTTACCTGTAGATAAACCAAAACTCGTTACTTTGTTATTCATGTGACTATTACTTAAGTGATTATATTGCGTTTACTAATGTGCGGCCTAATTCTTATAGATCCGCCTTTTGGAGATATAACACTTCTATGACCAATTATTTCCACATACTAGAGTGCGAATATAGTCAAGACATTTTCCTTTAAAGAGACTTGGATGGGAAATCTGGATGTGGAAGTAGTGATTCCTTAAGCAGCGGTTTTAATATAGGAAAGTATTGATGTAAGACTAATAATTCATTTTAAATGTTTGTATGATTATATTTAAGAAACTGGTAATTCGACGTATCCCTTTAAACACGTGATATTAGAGGTAATTTACTATATTACTATATACTATTATTAAAGTGAATAGTTTCAGAGATATTAGAATTGTGGTGTTTTCAGAAAAATGCCCCCCGCGGTGATAAAATCGTGAAAAAAAAATTTTTTTTCCGAACTTTTTTGTTTCAGTTTTGTACTTTAAAGAGCATTTATCACGGTTAAATCAAAATAACTACAATAACTTTAATATTAAAAGATTACCAGGACAAAAAGTTTGTGCAGTTCAAAAATTAAAAATCAGCTTACAAATTCATGATGGTTTATTCTCACAATTTGACTACAACTTTCGTGAGAAAATAATTTTAAAAACTTCCATGACTTATTAACGTTTCACTGAGGTATGCAACATTTAAAAAATCTGTGCGATTCTAAGAAGCATGCTTGAGCTTAATGAATAAAGTAAAGCAACACAGTAAACTTTAACTGAAAATAATTGGATAAAAAGAAAAATAATTATTTTTACTTCCACATCTACGTGGCGGATTGGAAGTATAGTAATCGTAAAATAAAACGTCATTTTTTTTTTTTGAAGTAGGCTTAGAATGTCATGAAACGTCGCGATTTTAAATTTGAGTGAAAAAAAAATTTCTGTCTCTCTGTAACTTTTTTTGTCCGCACGTTTTCTCCGGAACGATTTAAGATATTGACTTGAAATCTTGTACACGTATATATTATAACAAGATCTGGAACTGGATTGTTTTTTGAAGATATCTGGTGAAGGGTTGGGGGGTAAATAGGGGGAAATATGTAAAGCAAGCTGGTCAGAGTACAGAAACCTAAAATTTGGTGTATGTACTAGAAGCCAAGGCCTCAAAATTTTTTATATTTTCCATCCCCCTACCACCTCTCCTACGCCATTATTAAAGGGGTTACTGAAATAAAATTGATATATTCACTTGAAATTTGGTATACGTATATATTTATAATGACATGTGGAACTAGATTATATTTTGGGACTATTCCGTTGATGGGTTTGGGGGTTAAATAGGGGTAAAGAGGGGAAAATAAGTAAAGCAAGTTAGTAAGAGTACAGACATCTGTTTTTTCATTCAGTTAATGTCAAACATTAATGTCAAAAAACTTGGTAATTGTCTTGGCTTTTGCATGAAACATCGTGTGAGTGCTTTGTGCCTTTCTAATGAGCTCCAGAATAAGGGCAAAAACCCTTTCAAAGGCTAAGCATTTCCAAAAAACAGAATGATAGATTTCATGAAAATGTAATCCATTGTCCATGTAAATAAATTCATTTTAGGCTTTTGTTCTCAATTTTAACTGAATCTTCATGACCGTAGGGGGTTATGTGGATACTGGTTTACTATGCATAGCCGTAGGGAACTATGTGGAAACTAGTGTTAGAATGAGAAAGAAAAATTCATTTTAGGATTATAATTGCTAACATAACCAGAATTCAGGTTATCGACAGAATGCAATGATTGTAAATCAATAATTATACAGGCAGTTTTTCTTTCAGTTCTTATAGAAAGTTTTTTCTGCTGTTTACAAAATCCTATAAAGAATATGTTTGATTACAATTATAAGCAAACAAAAAATAATTCACTTTTAAACATACATATGAATTCCTGTTGCAAAAGTAATATTTTCATTTTGCGTGGTTATGTGACTTGTGCAAAAAATTCTTGTTTTATTCATTTAGCAACTTTTAGCATCTAAGCCGATCCAAATGAAACAAAAACCCGATATAACATCGTTCTACCCTACTATAGAACCACCCTTTATTTTAAATATTTTAATTCTTTTAAGTGGGACCGTGTGTAGAGTAATACATCATTTGAGAGGTGCTTTAACCCTGATAACGAGTGTTTTTGAGCAGCAGGATTCAAATATACCCAAAAATATATATATTTAATATTAAAAAAATTCTGTCATATCACTACACCTTTGAAAATAATGCATTTGCAACTTCAAAAGTTAGAAGATTGTCCCAATAGGCTGGGCCAACCGGTATAACAGTATTCCCAGAATTTACCCATGCTTTTTTGAATTAATTTAAATTTATTTTGAAGGTCATTAACTTAGTAGGTTAAATACATTGGTATTATCTTAACACGATACAATTTTTAGTTGATTTATAAAGTAATAAGGATATATTTGAGAATAACTTACTGCATCAATTTAACCGTGGCTGTATTAAAATGTATGTTTATACGCTATCGTGAAATATTAGTTAAAGGCATGATACAATCTAATGTTAATTTAAGAAGCGGTATGCTTAAAGCTTGATGGGCTGATTACA
The DNA here is from genome assembly GCA_963583905.1 of Stenurella melanura. Lineage (NCBI taxonomy): Eukaryota > Metazoa > Arthropoda > Insecta > Coleoptera > Cerambycidae > Stenurella > Stenurella melanura. The sequence goes on from OY757309.1 coordinate 206,884,070, forward strand.
GAGTGATTTGGCAAAAATAAAGCCAGAGAGAATAAATTATTTACACGAATGGTAAGTGGAGAAAAACATATAACCTTTCTTATTCACTTCTTATTCCGGATACTACCATATCGAAAGATTTTATCAAAGGCTAAAATAATGTATCCCAAACCTCTTGATTACAATTGAAATTCTGATAGTATCCAAACATTTGTTAAGAGGAACATATTTCTCAAATGACGAATATGGCATAATATCACATGTTCTGGGTTTAGTTCAGGTCTCTGATCAAATAACTTATTTCTAGTTATATAACAGCTATCTCTTCAGTACATACCTTGTTTGCTCCTAATAGTCATATAAAAGTGCATTTAAACAAGACATTATTATGTAAACATAACATCTCATAAACAACAGGGACGGGTATGTGTAGAAAGGGTAAATGTTTTTAATATTAATGTGATATAAGCACGAAATATTACAGTAAGATAATGTTTGATGTAGTTATTTTAAATTTAATTAGTGTATACTATAAAACAGAAGTATTGTCATAAATTTGTAAAATGCATCATTTATAAAAATTACACTGTTCTATTCATTCTGAAAGATTACACACAAAAGGAGGGTACAATTTGTCCTGTAGCTTACTGAGTTAATTACCATGTCAGTGAAATATTCACGATCACCATATGTACAGAAAGTTAATTACAAATACAAAACCTTATTTTACGTTAAAGTGCGAGTTTCCTCATTGCACCAACAGTTCATTTCTCCAAGAAATCCGTCACCCAGAGCGACTCTTCAGCTTTGTGTTTTCTCGAATCCTCTTATTATTTCCACATCTACGTAGTGTAGTGGAAGTATAGTAATCGTAGAGAACATTTCAAACATTTTGCCTGTTGAAAAGGGTTCAGAATGTCATGACACGTCGAGATTCTAAATTTGAGAGAAACAACATTTTCTCTCTATCTGTATGTTTGTCTGTAACTTTTTTTTTGTGCTCACGTTTTGTCTGGAACGGTTTAAGATATTGACTTGAAATTCTATACACGTATGTATTTACTAGAACGAGTTCTGGAACTGGATTGTCTTTGAACTTATCCGGTGAAAGATTGGGGGGGTAAATAGGGGTAAACAGGGGAAAATAAATAAAGCAAGCTGGTAAGAGTACAAAATTTTAGGATTGGTGTGTATACTAGAAGTCTAGTCCTCAGATTTTTAAATAATATTTTACATCCCCTCCCACCAACCCACTCCATTATTAAAAGGGTTGATATGAGAAAATTGAAATATTCACTTCAAATTTGATACATCTATATATTATAACGACACCTGGAGCAAGATTATATTTTGAGATGATTCCGCTGAAGGGTTGGAGGTTAAATAGGGGAAAATAAGCGAAGCAAGCTGGTAAGTGTACAGAAACTTGGGATTTGGTGTATATACCTGAGGCCAATGCCTCACATTTTTTTGTAATATTTTTCAGCCCCTCTACCACCCCACTTCATTATTGAAAGCGCTGACAAAATTAAATTGAGATATTCACATGAGATTTGGTACATATAGGTATAGGCGGGTTCGGTAATTTTCAATTTTTGCTTAAATCGATAGAAACCATGGAAAAAAACAACCATATAAAATTTAAAAATTAAATGTCCAAAAATAAAGGTTTTATTGATACTTGAAAATCTTCCCGTCGCCGCGAGGCTAGAAACGTACCTATGCGTGAGGCTACTGCGGTGACGTCAGTGGCCCGACAGCTCTGAGCGGTCCCCATAGTCTTCTCTTCCTGATCTGTAAAAAGTGGGTAGGTACGTAGTGTAAATTTATTTGCAATTATTCAAAGGTCTTTGGAAGCTCACACTATATAATATATAATATACCTACTGTTAGCAATTAATGCTTTTCATATAAGTTTATCTTCAAAATTTTATTAAGTAGTTTTTAATATACACAAATCGGTATACCTCATATTTACTTGTCACATAAAAAATTCCCATTAATGTCCCTGCAACGCCGGCGGTTCCATTAAATCTGCTTTGTACATGCGGCATTTTTTATTTTATATCTAGTAAATACAAGGTAAACTTATATAAATACATATTAATTATAATTCTTAAACGTCGGAGCGTGAAAACGTCGACGTATATTTGTCAGTTGCTTATACCTCTGCCTATTTCCATTCTAATAGATATAAATAAATAAATAAATAAATAAATAAATAGATATAAAATAGTAATTTTTTGCCAGGAAACCAAATAGTTTACAGACAAACGGTGAAAAGTTACTTGTCTAGCAGATTGCCTGTTTTATATACGTAGGTATTCAAATGTTAGTTTGTTTAAACTTTACCGAAACTTCACTAAATAATAAATACAAATACAATACAAATAAAAATATACCACAAGTATGGTACTTACAGTATTTAGCGCCACTGCTTTGATCTTGATTTAGTTCGCATTGCTTGTCAAAAAATCAAATACCATCTGCACATTTAAATGTGGTGACTTTCGGGAATCGGCTTTCTGGTACCCCGGTTGCATTGTACGACTAGGGCTTTAAAAAACACCACCGATAAATGTCACAAAACTTAAATATTATGGGTCCACCATTATCACCGAAGTTTAATTTGGCAATTGCAGGCGCTGCAATTTTTTTTCTCATTTTTTTTTGCACATACGTGTTTTGTTGACTATTTAACTTCACATCTGCCAAGAAAAATGTTTTTTCTTTTATGACCGAACCCGCCTATTATAAGGACATCTGTAATTAGATCATATTTTGAGATGATTCCGTTGAAGGATTGCGGTTAAATAGGGGAAAATAAGTACAGCAAGCTGGTAAGAGTACTGAATCTTAGGACTTGGTGTATATACTAGAAACTAAGGCCTCGGATTTTTTATAGCATTTTTCAACCTCCACTTCGTTATTAAAGGGGTTGATAAAATTAAATTTAGATTTTCACTTCAAATTTGGTACACGTATCTATCATAACGACATCTGGAACTAGGTTATATTTTGAAATAATTCCCTTGAAGGGGGCGGGGGGAGTATTGGGGCAAATAGAGAAAAATGAGTAAAGTAATCTGGTAAGAGTACAGAAACTTGAGATTTGGTGTATACACTAGAAGCCAAGGCCTTAGATTTCTTTATAATATTTTTCAACCCTCCCCCCCCCCACCACCTCTACACCATTATTAAAGGGGTTGATAAAATAAAATTGAGATGCATTTGAAATTTGATACGCGTATGTATTGTAATGACATCTGATTGGGATGATTTCGTTGAAGGGGTGAGGGATAGAATGTAAATTGGGGAAAATAAGTAGAGCAAGCAATAAGAGTCTAGAAACTTTTTGGCGTGTATGCCAGAACCCAACGCCTCAATTTTCTTTATGTCATCTGCTGCGAATATTGTTAAAACTCTATGACCATTTATTTCCACATACTAGAGTGCAAATATAGTCAAGATGTTTCCTCTAAAGAGACTAGGATGGAAAATCTGAATGTCGAAGTAGTGATACCTTAGGCAGCGGTTTTTTTAAAACGGTTGGTTAAGGTAACTGTAAATATTTTTTATTGGCCATGTTTACTAAATTCGTATAATATCTGTTTTTGTGTTAAATAAAGATGATTATTATATAACTATAATTCAAGTCAACTTCTATACGTTCTATGACCTCGACCTTTTATACTCAATAATTATTAACATTCCCCTTGGCATGAATCTTCCCCTAGCGATAAAAACGTATCGTTTATCATTTGAAACTTTGATACGTTCCTGATAGGGAAACTTTCAGTAGATATACGACTATAAAATGTGCCTGGCCGCCTGGAAAGTTCATAAAAAGTTTGTCAGCTTCTGCGATATCTTAGCCAGAAGGGGAGGCGTAGTAGGAGGAGACAATAGTCGTGCATCAACTGTCAAACAGCCAGATTAACTAATCCAGGTTGCCTTGCAGAGGCTTAACTCGATACTAGTTCCAAGACATTCTATCACAGACCGGATTACAGAGTTTCGTGTTTGCGTTTCCTGTGTAATTAATTGTGAATCATTAATTATTCTAATCTCATAATTTATTAAGTGTACAAATTTAAAGCAACAGTAGCATCGGAGAAAAAGGCCAGCATGCGATAAGATGAAAGTATATTTGTTTGAAAATTCAAACTCCGCTTTCAAGCTTATTCTAAATTTAAGTAATTAATCAATTTATTTATGATGAAAAATATGCAAATATACCGAAACATTTATTCAAAAAGTGGATACTATCACCGTAAATTCTACATTGCTTAAATAAATAAATAAATAATATTGAAAAAGTAAAAAAAAATGCTTTTTAAAACCAACTGCAAAGTATTTTGAGCGCCAGTCGTGTCTGCGTTTATTAATATTAATTTTAACATTACTTTCTTCTTGGTGCATTCTTTAGCAGTTTTAGTTGGTTTCATAGCATAAATTACAATATGTATCTGCCATATTGATGCCGTCCTTTGGAATAGTTAAATTTTGATCAAATATTTATAATCTGTAGCCTCGATAACCCTCGGATACCAAACTTACCGGCATATTGTCGCAGCCATTTGAATTTTTTATTTCGATCACAAGTTCATTTGCGAAGTTCAAATTTATTTACTCGTGTATAGACGTATTAATTGTAGAACGATCTCGAAAACAGCGTTAAAAAAGCGGTAAAAACTGTTATACCCAATAAAATTTAAGCCACCGGTAGATCAAGAAATTCTGCGTGAAGTGAAATGCCATAATGGAAAAATAAAGTTCATATGGAATTAATAATTACTAGTACAGTATTATTTAATAGTACCAAATAAAGCAAACAAGTGCAAATGCTGTGCCTCTACCTATTCCCAAGACGACCCAAGCCCATCTCAAGTAGATTATTGCGATAAAGAAACAGAAGAGAGAGAGAGAGTGAAGCTGCCAACACAGGCAAAAAATGAAAAGATAAGCTCTATTTAAGTTCTGTTTATTGGTTTATTAATCCTTGTCACATGATCGATGTATTGGGTTTATTTTCGAATATAAAATGTCTCTCAGGTCAAAAGAGTCGGCGTCTGCTTGATATACAGAGCGTCCCAAATGTTCTTCTAGATCTATTTTTATTTTTTGCAGATTTTATTCTTTATTTTGCTTTACCTTGGCGGATCGGTATACAGGGTGTCTGAAATGTTCTCTCGGGGCTCTTCTTTGCACGACCGGTAAAAAATAAAAGCTTTTTGAGGGGAGTTAATGTATATCTTGGTAAACAAACGAAGTGGAAGCTCTGATGCAGGATGTTGAAACGCAAACACTGATTGCTGGGAAACATGAAACCATATAAGGATGCAAGCGGACAGGAAGAGGTGTACACTGTTAGATTTAGAAACAGAAGAAACAAAAGACTCAGAAAAAGAAAAAAATAAGGAGTTGATGATTTTTTTAGACGATCACCCTACAAAAGTAATCTTTTTCCACTAAAAGTGATTTCTTGGCAATAGTGTATACTACATTTAAAATATTACATTCTTCCGCCGTTTCTTAATTATTTTGTTACGATGATCACCCTGTAATATTTTTAGCCAAATGGCTTCTTTTCTGACAATGAAGGTATTATATATATGATCTCAATTGGGACAGCATAAAAACAAAAAGTCGGAGTAAAGTCGGCATCTCCTTTATGGGACATAGGCGGCGGCGGTAGAAGTGTAAAAATGCTTTAAATACTAAATAATTAATTTCTAATTGTTAAAAAAAGGAATTTCCATAATACCCTTATTCAATAGAAGTGGTTAATGAAAAATATGTTCATCACATTTGATAAGTCACAAAAATGATATATTAAGGCTATGTCTATTGTCTAGTGACCTACATTTGGTTCTATCTTCTAGTGGCAAAGTTATGCAATCTTGGGCGGGAGTTACATAGATGGTATATAATCCTTTCGAAGGGGTGTAAAGTAGCGACTGTCTTGTTTATTAAATGTTAGGCCATGGTACTATAAACTTGGCAGTATCATGATGTTAGGGCGGTAGAAAATTTCTACTATTCTATAAAGGAAAAACTCGGCAAAATTTTAAACGGGGAACTCGTTTCCTCGCATCAGTAATTGGTCTCAGTAGCGGAAATAGGTCGACATTAAATAAACAAATTTAAAACAAACTTTGTCTATGAACTTTAAATAAACAATATTTCATTCGTCATTATCCGAGTTTTCAGAACTTGAATCGGTATTTACATTAATAATAATAGGATTGATGGATGGTAATATAAAATATTAATTTTCCTTTTTTATCACATGAGATACACATTTCCTCCATATATCGCTTTTGCCTGTTTCGTCTACTATTATCTTTATATTCTTTAGGACAGGCTCACTTAATTGTGGGGATTGATTATATTGACGTAGTCTTGTTTTTACATCAGCCCACACCATTTCAATGGGGTTGAAAACGAAATAATATGGAGGCAGACGTAAAATAGTATGATCGTGTGCTTCAAAAATTTTTTCAACGGCATATTCCTTTTTAAAATGTTGCTCTCCAATCAGTTCTAATTAAGTGTTTTTTGTGTTGTGTTTTGGAATAAACCTTCCACCATGTAGAATTATAATTCTTTTTCCCTTAGAGCATGGAGCACTTAAAATACACTTTTTGGCGTTATCTACCCAACCGTATTGAACTACATCATGGGTGTTAAACCATGCTTCGTCAAGATAAATGATGTCTCTATTTGCATCTCGTTATTCTTTTATTTTACCCAGGTACTCGTGTTGATGATCAACGATGCGCGTTAATTTCATAACTACCATTCGTTTGTCCAATTTTTTGTACCTAAAATGTACCTAAAACCTAAAACTATAATCGAGCAAAACGTTTCGCAAAGTATCTAATGATTCATAGTTATAATCTGGATAGTCGCGTAATTCATCCTTAAATATTTCTAATGTGGGCACCTTCTCTTCATTGTAAAAGTCATACACAAATCGACGAATGACATCTTTGAACGCGTTATCAAGTTTTTTAAGTATTGTCCAACTCTCTTCCGTTTAATAGAATGATCAACTACATCCCCGGCTTTAACAATCCTATAAATTGTAGTGCGGCTAAATTTGGTTAATTCACAAATCCACTTCATAATTTGATTATATGACCAATCAATATTTTCGCCTTTTAAACACGAGTAAATATTCAAAATAACCCTTTGAACGTGTAAGTAAGTCTTTATTTTCAAATTCCGTTTGTATAGGCTCTGTATTAACATCATTCGTCTCGTTGTCACTACTATCGAAAGGCCTCCAAAATGCCATTTCAATCAATTAATTGCAAAAAAATCACTCAAACACAGTAATAAAACTAATAATTTGTTCAAATATTCACTAGAATTAAGCAATTTATAACGCTGCCTGACTGTACTGCACTGCCTCGTACAGATCATACGATACAAATACCTAGTTTATACGTATTTTTTGTTTCATGTATTATGGTATGCAAAAACTCTGAACAAGGTTGGTGTTGACAAATCAAATTCGCTAAGCATCTAATCCCACCTATATTTCTATGTGACAGGCGGATCAATTCCACGTGGACTGTAGACGAGGAGCAGTGAATATAAATCTGTAAGATTCTGTGCTCCCTCATTCAATGTGAAGCGATATATTGACAATACCTTGTAAGATCCTCCAGTTCCGTGCTGTTCCAATTGAGTTCGTGAATACTAAAGCTACATGCTAAATTTCTATTACATATTTCGTAAATATTTTTTGTTGTCCATTCTGCATATTTTTCCATCAAAAATATATCTGGTTACTTCCTTGGTCGCAGCAGGAATTGAGGATTAGCCTAATATTATTGTTTTTCATCCATTTTTAGAAATAGCACAAAGAGAGAGGTGGCAGAACAACGGACAGACAAATTGATGAAATTGTAATCTATATAATTTACAAACATGAATATCGGAATTTCAGGCGTTTTTTTTTTATTTGCAAGTTTCAAATATAAAAAGGAATTAGTTCTATGATTATAATCTTATGAATGTTTAAAACATTTAATTTACGGTTTCACCAAAATAATATGTCCTTCTATTCTCTTAAATTCAAATAATCAAAAATATACGTGAATATGGTATATTTTAAAATATGTTGTAAATACCTACTTCTCTAAAATCTAATAGAACTGAAATGAGTTCACAATATTTTACAAATTTAGACGTGCGTGTTCTATTCAGCAAAGTGATCTATGAGCCACCTTCCCGATTGTGTTTTGTTTCACGCGCCATGTTGTTTTAATTCAACAGTGTTACGCTGCGCCGCGCATCGTGTAAATAACATTTAACGGATATTTTACAAATTTACATGTGCTTTTTTCTTAACAATAATATTTACAATGTATTGAAATACTTTTGAGTTATGTGACTGTGTATGTTCGTTAATATTTTGGCTGGCATACTTTAAAGGTACGTAATGATGTCAAATGCGTTCTGTACTTATTACTTTGGTGAATTAACCTATAATTTCAGTTTTGTACTTTATTTTACGAATCGTTTATAATATGACCGCAAATATATCTTAATATTTTATAATTTACCGTTCTATTTTGATGGGGTTAAATGATTAAACTAAATAAAATTGAGATGACAACAGAGTTATTACTAAATAAATCAATCCTAAGCACACGACCATCTACACGGTTGTATGTTTACGTTTTAATAATTCTTCTATGAGAGGTTTTTTTTCTTTTGATAAGTTACCGTTCATATGAATAATTTTTAAGGGTCAAATTCAAATATTTTTCATTATTCACTTCCTAAATTTTGCGTTGTAGGTAATATGGCTTTTTCTCAATTGATCAATAATTTTTTTTGTAACAAGATAACATGGGAATGAGAATAAACAGCGGTTATTTGACATAATATATTAGTTTTCAATAAAATATGCAAATGTAGCCCCCCTTTTATAATTTTGTTTACATTAAAAGCGTATATAGTATCACTAATATGTTATTAACCATAGGCGCAGGTCAATCTTTCGATGATCTCTATAAGAATGTATTTCTCGCCTCGCATTTATATTTTGAATTATTTTAATAAGTATATTTTGTTTTTGTTTTTGGATTGTGTGTCGTAATTAAATTAAAATAGAATTAACCTTTAAATGGGCATGAGGCCACTCAGAAGCCGAGGCCCCCGGCCATGGCCCAGTTTGGCCATGCCTTAAGACGTCGCTGGGCATTTTAAAACCCGTTACATTAATTTTCTTCTCTTCTAAGGTGAACCTAGAAAACTACATAGTGTTATTTGTGCTACCAGATTACAAGGCGCCAGGCCACAGGGAAATGAGTTAAAGGTATATTCAATATCAAATTATATTCAACAACTTTACTGATATCACGGCATTTTGTTACAGGTAGGTTCAAAACGCGATGGCACATGATAACAACGTCATAGGTTAAAGGTAAGATATTTATTTACTAAACATATTTATACCTCAGAAAATTTAAAAGTGTATATTGTATGTGTGTATTGTGTATGTATTGTTGCGTGTTTTCCACCCTTTAGGAAACAACATGTATGAATCCGTGGGTTCTAAATAATTTTAACAAGAGATAAACACTAACACTTTATTTAATAATTTACTGATTACAAAATACTTCTCAATTAACCAAAATAACCTTTGCACTTTGTTTACTTTATATTTAACCTCACTTTTTCGCTGCTACCAAACTTCACTTTAATAGAACTTCTCCTCTTCCGCCGGTAATCGCACCTTATATACTCTGAAATTGCCTCCAGATTCATCCAGAAACAAACTAGAATCTTCTCCTACCACACTCTAGAAAACTCTTATCTCTTTCTACAAGTTTCCAGTTACTATTAGGCATAGGTGTATCATAGGGGGTTGTAATGCATAACAGTATGTATATTAAGGTGGCCCTTAGTTATAAGTATGGGATCTTTTTTAAACGTGGTCTTCCCACGCACTCATTGTGTTCTAATATGAGAAGAAAATATCACACAAAAATTTGAGTGGCTAACCCAACCCTCTCCCGAGCCTCCAAATCAAAAGGGGTTAACCTTTCCCATATGTATTTCTTATGGCTAAAAGACATTTCTTCGTAAATTTGCGATAGAATCGTCAAAATGTTGTAAAATAAAAATCGCATACAAGTCTTCTCTTCAGTCCAGATAATACGAATTAAACATTCTTTATTAAAATAAACTCTCATAAGAATTTTTAATAGGGCCCCAAAGTGACCCCACAAGGGAAAAGTAGAGTATCGCGTAATTTTGACGTTTAGCATCGTTGAGAATTTTTTGCACACGGTATTATTAATTAGTGACATATATTCATTAATATTTTAATTTTATTCAACAATTTATTGAATCAACTATAATTTGTTATAAATTTGTAACATTTCCTTCTTCTATCTATACTTGTAATCTATGGCTGTGGCTGCAAAGCCATTCGCACAACACCGAATTCCTTCTTAAAGGAATATGAATTAATAATTATTTTTGCAATTAAACCACATAAGAACTCTTCAGTATCAAAATGGCCTCATAAGGGCAGAGCCGGATTATCCATAAGGCAATGTAGGCAGCTGCCTAGGGGCACCGACGGTTTGGGGGGCGCCGGCGACGAACAAAAAGAAACAACAAATTTCCATACTTGAAAATTATCAACAATAAATAAATATTATCTTAAAAGCTGTTGTAATTTCTTTTCTTCTGGTAAATTTGGTCACAGATGCGGGTCGAATACCGTACCGTAGCCCGGCGTTTATTTCAATCGGTGTCGCGCGGCTTTTTTCAACTCGCTTTATCACAGTTTTTCATCAATCGGTGTGAAACTTTGTAGAAATGATCCTTAAACACCATATAACAATTCTGTAGATCGACATTTGTCCAAACTTGAAACTACCTCGATATTTTTTCCTGGGAAGCACCGAAATGTGAAATTATTATTATATTTGTTTACATTAAAAAAACTGTAAACAATGAATGTGTTTCTGTATTTCCTGCAATCAGGTGGCAGCGCTAGTCTAGGGAATCGTTTGAGCCCAAAATCGATCGTTTTTGCTCACATCCGATTCTCAATGATTTCGAAAGTGAAATTTTTTTGGTTTTTATTTTTCGAATAGTGGAGGGCAGTTATGTTTTTTTTGCAATTTTCACGCCCACGGTCGTGACCCGGCTCAAAATGTTCGTATTGACGGCCTAAATAACATACTAAAAAGTTGAAATCTCAAAATGGGTGCAACCAATTTTTATTGGCCAAGAACTGGGTTTTGGGCCTTTTTGAGGGTGTACTTTTTAGTTTTATTTTTTTTGAAGGCCTTAGAGGTTCAGCTAAGGTTTGGGATTGATAAGCTTTTATTCTGGGTAGTAGAGGAACCCATTGGTTGATGGTTTTTGAAAATCGGTTAATCTCTCCCTCGCAATATATACATATATATATATATGTATTTTAGGAAAAAATTCAAACTGGTATGGAAGGGTCAATAATTGGTCAATTTAGCTGAAAATTTAGGTGAAGGTAGTTCTTTCCATAACTAAAAAAAGGCCCTAGTTTGATAGTTATCTCTACAACAAAATTTTAGCCCATTTTTTTTCTAAAAACTCAAATCCAAATATCTTTTGTCATTTTAGGATTGGCAAGGTCAACTTGGACTCAACTGGAAGCTATTTTCATGTAGTTTAACATGATATATGTCAGAATTCATTTTTCTAAAATCTGGACATTATTTGGACATTTACTGTATGTGTATATTCGCGCTATGAATGATGGCTTTATATGTATATAAATACATATACATATACATACATATGCATATTCAACACAAATATACATTGGGTCATGTATAAGTGTCCAATGGACCGATGTCCATTGTAGCTGGACTTCTCAATTTCTTCGTGAAATGGACATGTGACCTATACATTCCGATGCAAAATAATATTCTTAACAACTTTTATTGATTGTATTTTTTCGAAAAAGTGCGTATTTTTCGAAAAAAAAAAAAAGATAAAAAATTGGAGCTTTTGAAAAAAAAATTCAAATTTTTTTTTTCATTTTTTGCGAAATGAATATGCGACCTATAAACTACGATGCAAAATAATATTATAAACAACTTTTATTGATTGTATTTTTTCGAAAAAGTGCGTATTTTTCGAAAAAAAAAGATAAAAAATTGGAGCTTTTGAAAAAAAAATTCAAATTTTTTTTTCATTTTTTGCGAAATGAATATGCGACCTATAAACTACGATGCAAAATAATATTATAAACAACTTTTATTGAGAAAGTGCATATTTTTCGAAAAAATTTACACAAGCTTGGAAATACACTTTTCTTGCAAGTTGAACATACCTACCATGTTTTGTATACCCAGAAAGGTTCCTGCTATTAACAAATAAATAAATAATAAAGCCATGTTTACAAAAAATAAATAATAAAACCATGTTTTGTAAACATGGTTTTATTATTTATTTATTTGTTAATAGCACGAACCTTTCTGGGTATACAAAACATGGTAGGTATGTTCAACGTAAGAAAAGTGTATTTCCAAGCTTGTGTAAATTTTTTCAAAAAATATGCACTTTTTCGAAAAAATGCAATCAATAAAATTTGTTTAGAATATTATTTTGCATCGTAATTTATAGGTCACATATTCATTTCACAAGAAAATAAAGAAAGAAAAATGTATGTATTTTTTCAAAAGCTCCAATTCTTCATCTTTTTCTCGAAAAGTAGGTACGCACTTTTTATATATGTATTTATATGCATACATAAATATAATGACGTCACAAAAACCATAAATCATAGCGCGAATATACATCTCCAAATAATGTCCAGATTAATAAAAATGAATTCGGCCAAATATCATATTAAACTACATGAAAATAGCTTTCAGTTGACCCCAAGTAGACCTCGCTAACCCAAAAATGTCAAAAGATATTTGGATTTGAATTTTTCGGAAAAAATGGGCTAATTGGGTTGTAGAAAAAACTATCAAACATTTTTGACCAAACTTTGGACCATTTTCTTGGTTATGGAAAGAACTACCTTTACCTAAATTTTCAGTTAAATTTATCAATTATTGGCCCTTCCATATCAGTTTGAATTTTTTTCCTAAAATACGTGTATATATGTATATATTGCAAGGGGGGGATTAACCGATTTCCAAAAACCATGAACCAATGGATTCCTCTGACACCCAGAATAAAAGGGTATCAATCCCAAACCTTAGCCGAACTTCTAAGGCCTTAAAAAAAATAAAACTAAAAGTACACCCCAAAAAAGGCCCAGAACCGAGTTGTTGTTTTTTGAAAATTGCAAAAAAAGCATAACTGCTCTCCACTAGAAACCAAGGAATTGGATTAAAACATTTCTAATGGCAACATTGTGCGCCACAATGAGGGCTATACGCTCATATTTTTTATTTATTATTTTGATGACTTTTTTCCCGAAATATTTTTTGGTGATTTTTCAAGATTTCCCTAGGCTCCGAGCGTTCAGGGGACAGCGAGATATATTGCTAGCATGAATAGGCTACATCAAGAATTAAGGACACCATTGATGGCTTACGTAGAAATAGAAAAAAGATGTATATTCAAACGATTTGGACGAATGTTTTGCCGAGGAATGTATTGAATTCAAATACTTTCTTGAAAACAAAGAAAATATCGTTAATGTTAGGGACTTGTTAGTATTTATCAGGAAAAAATATGTTACAACCAGGTTTCCTAACGTGAAAATTGCATTAAGAACTGTTCTCACTATTCCAATAACAAATGCGTTAGGGGAAAGATCCATGCATTTTACACTTTGAAGAGAACAAAAACATATTTACGAAATGCCATTAGTAAAGAAGGACTTAATAATTAATCTGTGTATCAATAAATCATGACAACTAGTGCGCTTAATTTTACTGATATTATAAATAGTTTCGCCTGTAAGAAATACAGATAACGTATATAATGGTTATTTATGATACAAGTGGTAAAAATTATGTTTTATTTACAAAATATTCGTTTTTATTGTTTTGTTCCCACTCACAAAATAAAATATCGTTTATAATACTTAATCATAAATAACCATTATACCTATTTTTGTAACTTTTTCCATTTAATGTTTTTTTTTTTCATTTGTTTGTGCTAATTATGTATTGTTTTTTATATTATATTATTTTATATATTATAAATAAATACTTTATAATAATATTTTAAAAGTTTTGTAGTGAGAGGGGGAAGGAGGGGGGCTATAATATAGTTGTTTATGGGCGAAAAAAGTCATAATTCAGCACTATATAAGGACAAGGGTAGATCATCACGTATTTTTGACGTTAATTGTTACTTCTTTGCCATTCTTCATACAGAAATATTTTTTAATTAGTCACATTCCAGTTTGTGTTGGACATTTTAATGTTTTTCAAATTGCCTAAACAGTTATAATTTAGTTAAACTAGGTACTACATTTTGTTAAAATTTGTAACAGTACCATATTTTCGTAATTCCACAAGTTAGTCATTTAATATTGTTGACTAAGAGTATGTCAATGGAAATTACAACTTATTTAAACAAGTTATTATACTTCAGGACAAAGACAAGCGAAAAAGTTCATAACTTATTCGACAAAGGTTACCACAAGACTACTAGAAATCGAAAAGTTTGGCTTAATACTGATGACATTCCTTCTAACAGGCCGTTGTCACTTCACACATCATTTTAGGAATGTGGGCGCGGCAGCAAATGATAAATGTAGATGTGATACAGACACTGCCGAACAGATATTTTGCGAATGCAAGACTTTAATCTGCATATTGATCGGCATTATCCTAAAGTACCTAAAGAAGGCGGAATTAACGTATGAAGCCATAAGAAAACTAACTAGCTCTCAGGAAAATCATAAGCTTTGTATAAATCTTGGGAGTCCTGGCAATAACTAAATGCAGGGTAATTGACAAAAGACCTTTTAGGTTCAGAGCACAAAATGTAGATATCTGTAAGGTGGAGTGGGGTAAGTGGGGATCTGGGGCAAGTGGGTATTTTAGTTATAATTTTTGAAAAAAAAATTGTATTAACTCATAGAAAACTATTCTTTGGACCTTACTTCAACTGCAGTGAATTGCTTATAATTTTCGGAAATTTCTTAATGCATCTATTGATTTATTTTGAAAATGCCCATGTTTTATCAAATTTTCAATATGTCTTAAAAATATTACAAATTTTTTATCTATGATTACGAACCATCTAGAAACAAACTTTCAAGAGTACTGTTGTTGTGATCACCAATATTACTACTTGTAATTTTTTGGTATTTTTATTATAAAGTTTATCACATTTAATACCCTAATCCCCACTTGCCCCGCCAGTTTTGTTTGCGAGGCAAGTGGGTAAAAGTGCTCCCTGAGCCAAATTTGGGAAGACGAGGAGAACCAATATTTTTTGTTGAATTTAATTCATACAACATTAATTTTTCATTTGTGTTGGTACACATTTTCTTGCAGAAGTGAACTTAAACTTTTTCTTTATCTCTGTTTTCTATTTCTTTCTGTTTCTTTAATAAAATGCATTTTTGAAAATTTACTATTATATCCAAAAAAATGCGTTACCTTGAAATAGTTCTTAACTCCCATAATTTTAGGAATATTTTAAGTCTGAAAAAAGCATATTGTAGCCAAAACTGTATAGATGAACCTACTTGCCCAAATAAAAATATAACTATTCATATGAGATGTAGAGACTTCCAACTTCCACTTGCCCCAGCACTGGTGCAAGTGGGTACTACAGGCAAACTTTCGGAAATTATTTTTTTTCCAATACCACTTTGATTAAATATGAATTATTATTTGTTTGCTTATAATTGTACTGAAAAAATAACTATCTATAACTAAAAGAAAAACTGTATGTAAAAGTATTAATGAAATATTTGCATTCTTTCGATAACCTGAATTCTGGTTATGCTAGCAAATTAAAATCCTAAAATGAATTTGCCTAATTTCTCATTTGACAATTCTCATTCTAACGATAGCATCCACACAGTCCCCTACGGCCATGCAGATTAAACTAGTATCTACATTGCCCCTTACGATCACGAAGATTCAGTTAAAAATGGAAACAAAGACCTAAAATGAATTTATTTGTCTGGTTTGTCTTAAAAAAAAATTCATTCTAATGGATTACATTTTCATGAAATCTATCAATCTGTTTCTTGGAAATGCTTACTTAGCCTTTGAAACGTTTTTCGCCCTTATTCTAGAGCTCATCAGAAAGACATAAAGCCACTCATAAAGATGTTTCATGCAAAACCAAGACAATTTCTATGAATAAATGTGAAATAATTATATTTGACATTGACTGATAAAAACAACCTCACTTATCTATTACCTAACTAGTATTGGAGCCTAAATACTCTATGCATGTTTAAAAATGAATTATTATTTGTTTGCTTATAATTGTATTGAAACATATTCTTTATAGGATTTTGCAAACAGCAGAAAAAATAACTATAACTAAAAGAAAAACTTTGTGTAAAAATATTAATGAAATATTTGCATTCTTTCGATAACCTGAATTCTGGTTATGCTAGCAAATCAAAATCCTAAAATGAATTTGTCTAATTTCTCATTTGATAATTCTCAATCTAACACTAGCATCCACACAGTCCCCTACGGCCATGCAGATTAAACTAGTATCTACATAACCCCCTACGATCACGAAGATTCAGAAGAGTGTGGATGCTAGTGTTAGAATCAGAATTGTCAAATGAGAAATCAGACAAATTCATTTTAGGATTTTAATTTGCTAGCATAACCAGAATTCAGGTTATCGAAAGAATGCAAATATTTCATTAATATTTTTACAGAAAGTTTTTCTTATAGTTATAGATAGTTATTTTTTCTGCTGCTTGCAAAGTCCTTTAAAGAATATGTTTCAGTACCATATTGACTTTAAGATAAAATTATTTAAGGGTATATTGTGAATACAACATAGTATTTCCTGTTTAAAGCGCATCAGTGTATCTCACTTTTTCATAAAGTTACGTGACTCCAAAGTCAACCTTTTAAATTTTTAGTCCCCACTTACCCCACTCCACCTTACATAACAGATTTCATTGTTTCTTAAAGTTTTCTTACTTTTTTCGCATTTTATAAAATTTACCTATTAATACAAAGTTATCCGTATATTTGGTTCTTGTAGGACATTTCAAGCCCTAAACTTTAGCTAAGGTGTATTTATGTGCAAAGTAAAACAATAATTGTTAATATATTTTTAAGCATAATAATTTAGTTACTTAAATGTAATGTTTAATCTATACAGGGTGATTTACCACAACATGCGGAAAATTTATAAGTAAGATGTTAAAAAAATTAAAAATTTAAAAAATATGACAAAAAAAATAGCATTATTTTTCTTGTAGAAATGCTCTGCCTATAACTTTAACCAATCTGACACAACGCGGTGCAACCATATTACTTCTCCTCCCCCTTTATCAGACTTAGGACTGACAGCAAAGCTGGCGGGGTTAGAAGTGACTTTTTGGATTTAATCACACAACAAAAAAGCAAAAATTAAAATAATTTTTGTAGAACACAGCACACCAGAAAACTTAAAAGTAACGAAAAGTCAAACAAAATGTTCGAATGTTTGACCATTGACACTTAATGCACTGTTCTAAGCGTAGATAATATTTTCGTGTATGCGATCACATTTGTCTCTTTGATCACGAATTAGATTCAAGGCATTGTCAATGGCTCGCTGTAACTGTTCTAGAGAGTCTATTGACTTAACGTACACCCAACTCCTTATGTAACCCCACAAAAAAATCCATAGGGGTGATATCTGGACTACTTGTTCTTTCATTTGGCACATGCCTGCCGGGACATTTTTTCTCATATTCTCGTACAGTGGCTGCAAGATTTTCATTCACTGCATTATAAGTTAAAATAATATCGCAGTATTCATGCGATGTACACGCTGGTATATTGACCGGTATCGATCTACGAATACAATTTTCAAAACGTAAAAATCCAAACGGAAGCCGGAAAGAAACTAACCATATGTAAACAACTTCTGATCGCTTGAAAAAGACACGAAGTGGCGCACGCGTAAATACGCGTAATCAATTGAAGCATTAAGGGTAGCCAAATTCCATGGTTCAGTAGCGTATCATTATAAGTTTTAATGCAAAAATTGCACTAAATTATTTCGGATCACTCTAAAATTTTGCAGGGAGTTTTCCACATAGAAAACTAGTACACCATTTTACTTTCCGCATGTTGTGGTAAATCACCCTGTGTGCAATTCCTCGCTAATCGGCACATATTACATTAAAATTGCATTAGATCATTTTAATAGACAATTAGTTATGGATTGACTTATCATCAACGCATTTTTTGCTGTATGTGATATTTTACGAGATAAAAGCAAGAATCCCGAATATTAAGAATTATGTAAACATTTAGCCCGTTGGAGGCACGGTAGGGGGTTGAGCTAGCAAACCTAAATTTGGTGTAAATTTTTCCTGTTTTATATCATATTAATTTGAGGGGATGGCATGATCAAATTTAAAAAAATGAATACTAGGGACTGTCAAAGTACCTTTCTTAAATCGGGTAATTTATATTGTCAAAATTAAGAATTAACGTCCCTCTGTCGCTCTGTAAAGCCCGCGAGCTAGAAAAAACACTTTTTACATTATTAGAATAATTCGAAAAGCAAGTCTTCGCTGCTGCAGAATATACACGAGCCACTCTCCCCTACCGATCGAATTTTCGGGAACAGCGAATAATCGGGAACGACTAGAACGCCTGGAGTCTTCGATTTTCGAACACTTCCAGAAGCTTTGATTTATCTTATATAAACCGAGACGCGCTCAACGCAGTCAGTCGAGTACAGTCGAGTCGAGCCAGTAAGTCAGTTAGTTCGGGATCCAGCCACGCGACAAAACAACAACAACCAAAGGCAAATTTCTACTCTAAAGTGTTAATATTCAACATAATTAATTACATCAAACCTATTTAGTGATAAACAAATGTATTGTTAGAACGTGAATAGTAATATATCGTTATTTTGACTCCAGAAAATTTGACTTTTAATCATTCGTGTAAAATCGATACAGGGTGTTACTTTTTCGCCGAGCCAAGTAAAATAAATTCATTCAAAATTAAATTGTGCAGTGTTCTTGTGCGCGAATCTGACAAAAACGAAAGTCACGTTCGTGTTCATGGCGCCCGTACAACATGGGGCTTAGAGAAGTGGCCGAGAAGAAAAGAACAAAGAAAGAAGAGGAGAGTAGTGTGACTTACTCAAGGGGCTCTGAACTGAGTAGGGGTTTCAAAGGTAAGGCAAAAACGCTACGAGAAGATCTATCGAAGGGCCAGAACTTCTCAAGTCCAATTTTCACAATATGAAGAACATGGAATCTTACGAAAACGTTATGAAAATGCTAGGAGAGGCAGCGGCACGACAGGGAATAGAACTGCCACACCTAGAAGGACAACCATCTTCCTCAGGGAGGGAAGAGGACCCCATACGACATATATACCAGAATACTGCACAACCAGGTGAGTCGATTTTACATACATCAACCCCACAACGAGGGGAGCAAACAAATGTAAATATCGCGCTAAACCAAATTTTCGTGGGCATGGCGGAGACAATCAAGCAGGCTATTCTAAACGCTACTACAAGTCATGAAGGGGGCAAAATGGAAAAGGTTATGCAAACTATAAGAAACTCCCCCATGCACACTTTCCAAGGGCTGGATCACGAAAGTGCAAATATGTTTATATTTAATATGGAAGAACATTTTCGAAAACATAATATTACTGACCAAACAGAAAAATTAATAATGATTACGTCACAATTAAAAGGTCATGCAAAGGAATGGTATGAGCCATATAAAAATTTAATATACGATTACGAAACGTTCAAATTGAGGCTGAGGCAGAACTTCGACAGCATGGCAAAAAGGGCTCAGGCAGAGCACATTTTACATACCAAAATGCAAGGATATAACGAATCAGTTACATTATTCATTTCCAAGAAAATAGGCTTATTTAACAGAGTAAACCCAACCAGACCGCCTAAAGAGAAGGCGCACTGCATCTATAGACAACTACGCCCCGAGATAAGGGCACAAATTCGATTCAGTGATTTCGATACCCCCGAGGAGTTACTAACTGTAGCAGCAGAGGTAGAAGAGTATCATCTTCCGAGAAGCACCAATAATGACAATTGGAGAAATCGACCAAACAACAATAATAATAATAATAGTAACCGTGAAGAGGCACCAAGACAGGCAACCAATACGACAACCAGAAATACGAACCAAAGGACAGCATCATCAGGGGAAAATACGCAAGAAAGCCGACCACCGACTGCATGCCGATTTTGCGGAGAATGGCACTGGCAAAGAAATTGCCCACAAAATCCGTACACCACAGGACAAAACGAACAAGTCAATAGGCATCAGGAAAACTTCCAAGGGGCCGGCGCCCGTCCCAGATCCAACAACTAAATAACGATTCCTCGGCGTCCGGCCCAAACAATATAACAAACCCGGCGACTCCACCAAATTTCGACAATATCTTAAATATCTCTTCAATTTTTCAAGAAAAATCAATGAATAACATGGCTACTCAGACTGATTCTGAGAACATTACGAACATTTCCACTATCCTAGCAAAAACAACACTAAAAGACGTGGCGACGCAGACCGAAACTGCCCCGTTATTATCAATGCAAGATTTACGAAAATCAAGGCAATTACCACATATTAAGATCCTCGCAAACGGACAGGAAATAAACGCTGTTATTGACACAGGTGCGGAAAGCAACATAGTCAGGGCAGGACTCGTCGACACCGAGCCTCAAATCAAAGACAGAAAATTGTTTGCAATGGCATGTGGAGGCCAAACAACAGAATCCTTGGGAAATATCGTCCTAGATCTAGACATACAAGGTAACAAAACTCAGGGCGAGTTTGAGGTAATTAAAAATTTAAATAAGGAACTTATTCTTGGTACGCCATTCCTGGAGGACGAGGGTGTCCATCTAGACTATGAAAGGAAGTGCATGTATATGGGAAAAACGTCAAGGAAAACTGTATACTGGAACCAAGAAACAAGGTATACCCCCGAATTTCGACAACTCCACGAAAAAATTCGTATTCCACTGGAGGCTGAACAATTAATTAAACCCGTATTTATGGAATTCTCCGACATATTCAGCGAACGACCTACTAAACACGTCATTACTCTATCCACCCCAACCATAATAAATCAGCGATGTTATCCAATGACACCTCATAAAAAGAAGATTTTCTACGAACAAATAGATGAGATGCTAAAAGCTGGTGTAATAGAACCCAGCAACTCACCTTACAGTTCACCTCCAGTCATAATCGAAGCATCTGGTAAAAAACCTCGTTTCTGCGTGGATTATCGGAAGCTTAATGCGATAACCAAGGACCAATCATCCACCCTACCGAAAATACATGAAACTATCAAAACCCTAGGGAATGCCAAGGTATTCACGTTGCTAGACTTAACATCGGGATATTGGCAAATTCCCATGGACCCGGAATCAAAGAAATACACAGCTTTTACTACCCCAGACGGAGCATCCTATCAATTTACAGTTATGCCGTTCGGCTTAAAGACAGCCCCAGCCACATTTCAGAACTTCATGGTTCGTGATGTACTAGCAGGATACATACATGACTTCGTACAAGTCTACCTCGATGACATCATTATATACAGTAACAGCCTAGAAGAACATCAGAGACATTTACATTTAGTCTTCGAAAGGATCCGCCTACACAATGTAAAAGTTTCACCGGAAAAATGTAATATCGCAACCAACGAATTGAACTATCTCGGACATCGAATATCCCAGGACAAGACACTACCCCAACAAAAACATGTCCTGGCAATACGAAATTTTCAACCACCAAAAAATAAAAAACAGCTCCAAAGCTTCCTGGGAACATTTAATTGGATTCGAGAATACATAGAAAATGCCGCTTCGCTTATTCAGCCACTTACCGAACTTCTCAGTAAAAACAAGAAATTTCACTGGACCAACGAACACGAGAGAGCTTTTGAAAAAATAAAGGACGAAGCTTCCAAGCCGCTCGAGCTTCATCGCCCTGATTTTAAGAAGAAATTTATCCTCCAAACAGACGGCTCCCTCACCGGCATATCGGGAGTTCTATATCAGCCAGGCGAAAACGGTTCGAAACAAATCATTTCCTTTTCTAGCGCATGTCTTACCGCAGCTGAAAAGAAATACCATATCAACGAAATCGAATGCCTAGCCGTCGTCACATATATCAAAAAATACAAGATGTACCTAGAAAATGTAAGATTCACACTTAGAACCGATAACCGTGCCCTGGTGTGGTTAAATAGATATCAAGACGCCAAGACAAAATTAACACGATGGTCTCTTCTCTTGCAAGAATACGACTTCAATATTGAACATTGCGCAGGAAAGGACAACGAACTACCCGATTTCCTGAGTAGAAATCCAGATATCCATAACCTCGGATGGAAATCGACGAAAAAAGAATGCTACCCCCTGCCTTAACTCCGGAAGGACTGGACATATTCACAAGGGCTGACTTATATGAAGAAGTGAAGCATACACAACTCCGTTCCAGACGTATTCAAAATGACATACGAAAATGGGAAAGAATTCAAGCTGACGGTCCTCGAAATTATAGGGAACAGACATTTTTTAACAACTTCACAGTCCACGACATGCAACTATGGCGCAACTACCAAGGAAGAAGAAAGTTAGTAGTACCCAGAAGCATGATACCCCATGTATTGGCTAGTTTTCATGATGAAGACATCGCCGCTCATCCAGGGAGAGATGAGACTATACGAAATCTAACAAGGACATACTTTTGGACTAACATGCACAAAGCCGTAGCAAAATATATACAAAACTGTCGAATCTGCAGAGAGGTGAAAGCCCGCCAACTACAACCCAAAGCACCGCTTCAACCCCACAAACCACGTTACGCATTTGAAGCCATAAGTATTGACGTCATGGGTCCCTACAAGGAGACTCCTCGCAATAATCGCTACATTTTCATAGTAGAAGACATGTTTACAAAATGGGTGGAAGCCAAGGCATTCTCCGAACTAAACGCCCGCATTATAATCAATTACCTGGAAGAAGAAATTATTACGAGGTATGGAACACCGAAGATAATCGTTTCGGATAACGGCGGACACTTTGGCAGCACCCTGTATAAACAATGGTGCGCCCGTAATGAAATCCAACGGAAGTTTACACCGATCTACCACCAGCGCTCCAACCCTACAGAGAGAAGGGTGCAGGAATTTAAGAAAGTCCTGAAGACGTTAACCTAGAGGCGAACACAAAACAGCTGGGATAGATATATACCAAAGGTCTTACGCACCCTCCGAACACGATACAATGCCGCCACTCAAATGACACCAAGCAGGGCTTTGCTCGGATACGAATCACCCCAGCAGGGCGAACTAAATATACCAGCATATCAAGAGGAACGGGACGAGCATGAAGAACAGACCCCGGAAGAAAGAACAGAAGAAATAAGGGCAAACCAAGCAGAATATCAAGAGAGGTATTCCTCGCCAAACGATAGACCTGAGGTTACCTTCGAAGGACAGGAAGTAATGGTAAAAGCCCTTCGAAAGAAACCGAATGTATTCTTACCCTCTTGGACAGGCCCACATCTAATAACCAAAAAAGTCTCCGACGAAGTATACGAGGTCCGACGCGGGAACAACACTTACCTGGTACACGTAGACGATATCAGGCCCCCAGTCGCCGGAAACGAACCTCCTGAGCAGCTAGATACCGATGAAGAATCGGACCCCGATGATGACGACTTAAATGACGAAAATCCTGAAGATGATTTCCCAGACCGTCACGAAGGCTCTGAAGAACATCCCCCTGAAGATGACGATAGAGACGATGAAATCCTACTATTTGCCTCAGCGCATCTACCTGCCTCAGCTCATCTACCTGCCTCAGCGCATCTACCTGCCTCAGCGCATCTACCCGCCTCAGCGCATCTACCTGCCTCAGCGCATCTATCTGCCTCAGCGCATCTATCTGCCTCAGCGTATCTACCTGCCTCAGCGCATTTGCCTCCCCCAGCGCACTATGAAAATTTGCCTGCCTTAGCTCACGAAGAAAGCTTGCCAGCCCCAGCAAATAAAGAGAAAGTAACCGTATCCACTCCGACACCCGATGAACCAACCACCTCCACGAGGCCAACGCAAACACACGGAGAGACGAACAGACCAAATAAACCAAAGCGACGACGAGCAAGACTGGTCATCATGGACCCCTAGAAATTGTATCCTTCTTTTTAGAATTACGTTTATTTTCATTATTGTACATATCTTAAGTTTTAGCATTGTATAACTTTTAGTTCTTATTTCTCATAAAACAAGTTGTAAATATCTTAAATTAGATAGGATTGTATACTTTAGGTTTTCAAACACTCAATCGTAGAAATTTGCCTTAGCAAACGGGGGGAATGTCAAAGTACCTTTCTTAAATCGGGTAATTTATATTGTCAAAATTAAGAATTAACGTCCCTCTGTCGCTCTGTAAAGCCCGCGAGCTAGAAAAAACACTTTTTACATTATTAGAATAATTCGAAAAGCAAGTCTTCGCTGCTGCAGAATATACACGAGCCACTCTCCCCTACCGATCGAATTTTCGGGAACAGCGAATAATCGGGAACGACTAGAACGCCTGGAGTCTTCGATTTTCGAACACTTCCAGAAGCTTTGATTTATCTTATATAAACCGAGACGCGCTCAACGCAGTCAGTCGAGTACAGTCGAGTCGAGCCAGTAAGTCAGTTAGTTCGGGATCCAGCCACGCGACAAAACAACAACAACCAAAGGCAAATTTCTACTCTAAAGTGTTAATATTCAACATAATTAATTACATCAAACCTATTTAGTGATAAACAAATGTATTGTTAGAACGTGAATAGTAATATATCGTTATTTTGACTCCAGAAAATTTGACTTTTAATCATTCGTGTAAAATCGATACAGGGTGTTACTTTTTCGCCGAGCCAAGTAAAATAAATTCATTCAAAATTAAATTGTGCAGTGTTCTTGTGCGCGAATCTGACAAAAACGAAAGTCACGTTCGTGTTCAGGACCACCCTAATGTATGTATATGGATACAAAAGCGCTAAGGGCTAGCGAAAGAAACAATTTTAATAAAATTTGATTCACGATATGGTAATAAATAAATAAATAAACAAATAAATAAATAAATAAATAAATAAATAAGATATTTTCTGCGAGCATGTCAAAATTAAAAAAAAAATATAAATAAATTTGAATATCTAACGTTTTATTTAACAGAATTGTGCAAATATGGCAGCGTTCCTCACATTATACAAAACAGGTGGCTAAGATATATTGCTATGGCAGTTAAACATCTTGTTCACAATCAATGGCATTTCATTATCGCCATTATGATGCATGATTATTATTATTGAATGTTGTGTTAAATTTAGAACTTTTCGAGACTTTGGTTATAAAAATATAATTATGGAAGATGATAGTGATGAAATAATAGACGAACATGAATGGAAGAGATTTTGGTGCAAGTATGACAGAGAACTCTTGCCATATAGACTCGCATATGTATTTTCTTCTTCTTCAAATTAATATCCGTTTTTTATTATGCCATTCGGAAGTAGATCACAGAAGCATCATATTTCACTCTATTCCGTTCATTTTGGCCAAACAAGAATTATATCTTAGACCGGCGGCGGTGGATCCTTATGTATAAGTGCTATTACTCGAGGAATAGAGGCCTACATCGCACAGCTCAGCAGTAACGAGTTCAGTTTTTAATTTTGTAGGGAGGTCCCAGCCGCCGCTAGTAACTGCCTGGTTTTTCTTTTACATAAGATGGAGTTCAAACTTTGTCAAATAATTCACTTTTCCTACTTCTCCAAAGTAGGTTTTCTGTATTTCTCATCTAAAAATATACCGTCATTTTTTGTTGATTTTGAAGCTGAATGTTTTTAACATTTATCAATATTTTGTCCTCATTATTAAGATTGTATGGTTCAGTCTATATAGTTTTAACAATTGCGTAAAATTAAACTCTGTGTTTGAATCTATAGTGTAAAGAGAATTGTATTGAAAATTTATATGTACCAATATTATAATGAATATCTCTGAACCATTAAATTTTGAAAAATATATTCAAGCAAAATGTCATTCATAATACCAAATTTTTATAAAATTATATGTTTGACGAGATTTTGAAAATTGAGAAGTGTTTGTTAGTAACATCAGTTTTTGTCAAAGTATTTATATAAAATTTTCAACTTCTCTGTCACATTTTACTCCAAATAAAAATACCACTAGAATTGAAGTGACTAAGATATTTAAAAGGGAAGTTGAAAGACGCGTTTACTAACTGCTATTACGTGATAGTATTTTATAGACCCATTTCGACTACAATAGAACGATTTATAAATGATGACTTTAATAACTTTCTGAGAGATAACCTTGACAAAAACATAAAAATAGCTATCGATGTCGTGGATATTGACATTTTAGACAGCAACGATCCCTTGATGAACAATTTGTTAATAACGAACAATTTGTTAATGATTTTAGTTCATTATCCATTGATAAGAAAAGTGGTGAGTTTTATGTATATTTTGTGATTAAGAATTTATGTATCAGTTTACAATGGAAATATTTGACGTACCAAATTTACATATCTCTTTGAATCGTCATATCATCTGCCTGTTTGCGATTTTTCTGAACACGTCGTAGTGTGAAAAACAAAATACACGTCGAGTAATTATTAGTTTCATTTTTTACAGTTTGAAGAGAAACGTTTCTGCTGTAAAGATATCATTCTTGACGGAAAAGTTTCGGATGTTTTAAATAGAATCATCTAGATACTTTTCTTCATCGAATCATTATTTCGAAAAAAATTCAAGTCTTACTTGTAATTTTACTCATACGGGAGAGCTATAAGAGTGACCTGTTAGTCTTATTTTACAGTTTTATGACCAACGTCTCTGCTCCAAAGAGGGTCTCAGATTCTTTTAAATCGAACCATCATCAGTTTTCTTCATCGAATCATTAATTCGAAAAAAATCAAGTCTTACTCATAATTTTACTCATATGGGAGAGCTATATGAGATTTCTTAGTCTTATTTTACAGTTTTATGACCAACGTCTCTTATTGGTAGGGCCTCAGATTCTTTGACTGAAGAAAAAGCTCATGCCTAGCGGCTTCAGCTTAATCTACTGAATCACTGATCTTAAAATAGTTCTGAGAATCATAATTTTACTCGGAAGTGGTTTAGTTTCATCTCATACAGTTTTATGAGGAACATCTCTACTTTGGTAGCTGTAAGGGGCATCAAATAAAAAATGACTACAGGTCCTTAACATCCATGCTTTCCTGGTCAAAGACTATACTGTGGTATAGTCTTTGTCCTAGCTACTTATCCTCTCAAGATCGTATTGCAAGCTAAGAATTATCTTATCTTGCAATGCGATCTTGAGTACATAAGTAGCTAGTGCATAACAAATAATCTGTCACTTAACAATAATAGGTGTGATATTCTGTCCTTTCATAATTACACTCAGGAAATTGCCAGTAAAGTTAGTAAGATACGGAATTCAAATAAGTTTAATATGGTATCCAGAATATGGAAATCGAGTGCACATGTTCGAAAGCGAACAGCGAAAATATTTAAAGTTCATATCCTTTAAGATAGCTAACCTAGAGCAACCTACACTTCATACACGGTTACTTCAATCGTTGCCAGTTTTTACAATGTGTACGAATTATTCTTCTGTACAAAATATATATTTTTTTCTTCACTTATTTAACGTCTGCCTATCACCGACACCAAGAGACGAGCTACTCCTTACCTGGAAATGTTGCCGAACCTCTTCTCTATCGAAGAGCAAGGATTTCTAACTTGAGTAATATATAAATGGCAAGGACCGACTGCTTTACATTCACTTCGAAAGGTGGTATATGCATTACACAATTCTCGTCTTAAATTGTATTGCTTTTACGTATTCTGCTACATATTTTATGAGCAAATTATTTAAAAAATGTATCCGATTATTCGGTGCGCGGTAGAGGGAATTTAAAAAAACATATTTTTTTTTAATTCCCTCTACCGCGCACCGAGCGGAAATTTCGTCTGCCAATTTAATTGGAGTATGCGAAGTACATACACTAACTACCTATACAAACAGATATCGATAAATCAATCGTTTAAAAAAATGTCCCCCTCCATATTCTCCCACCATACCAAACATTTTCAGAGAGAGAAGAGTTTCGCAGTTATATGATCTCTTCGATCACTGAGTGACAGACGGTAACTTTTCGTTATCGATTTTACACGCCACTTCCTAGACTAAAAGCATTGTTTCATAATTTCGGCGGCGTCGTCTAATTAAAGGGGATAATAAAACCGCATTAGTAAAAAACATATAAAAGTACCACCGTATGCTGAAATCTACTGTTGACACTCGGTCAGGATCGATTGCCTTCAACACTGGGATTGTATTAAAATAATGCATTTAAGAATCAACTGCATTTTAGGTTTTTTGTCAGTACGTTTAACAAATGTAGTAGATTCCCGATAAAAGTAGATTATACGTATATCATTTTAAAATGAAATAAAACTCACATTATCACGTTGTGTGCATTTGTGATGCACACAGTACATGGAAGTTTTATGCTATTAATGTTATGTATGATTTAATATTATATAAAAATGGTTTATTTTATCGGGAAAAATGTTTATGTTGCCAGCAGTTAATTGGGTTTTTATATTAATTATTATGAAAATAAACAAAATAAACACACCGCACATATTAAACAGCTTAGGAAAGTATGTATTTGATTCAAAATTGTCTTTTTATTTACTAGATATGCATTACATGTTTTTGTAAGAACCATTGCCTTTTTAGGTTAAATTCATTACCAAAAATATATTGTAACTGGCAATAATGAATATTTCACCACTTCCTCGATAACGCATATTGGGGTTTATAATACAGTAAAGTCTGTCTATCACGTATGTAAAGAAATAAGAAATATGTAGAATGATCATTAACCCTGTATAAGTGAAGTTTATTTACAAGATATATCTGTGTATGTGCGTGTGTAGAAACATATGTTTGTATATGTATTGGCAGGCATACATATGTATGTAATATTTCATTTCATTCTTGCTTGTCATGTTTTGTTTGACACCATAAATATAGCATATTTTTATGTAAATGGTTTTAGTAGGTATATATAATTAATCGGTTACTATATTTCTCTAGTTAGTGGTCATTTCTATTCTGTAATTAGTATTTTGATTGTTAGATAGTTATAAATAAATAAATATTATTATGACAGTAAAAAATAAAAATAACAATGATAAAATTAATTAAATTATTAGAGAAAATGGAAAGTTATTGTTACGCGGCGGAGCCCCCTAGGGGCTAATAGCTCATAAGTGGACGCTGGAAATTGGGTGAAAATCTGTGGTTTGTTGTCTATGCACGCCATCTCTGAGATACTGGTGGTAATAGTACGGTTTCTAGAAGTTTATAAAAAAGGATTCAGATTTATATATAGACGTGGAAGGTTCTGGACTTCTAAGGTTCTAGATGGCTCAAGAGGCATTTTTGGAGTACATAAGAAGATTAAGTTTTGTAGCGAAGTATTAAATCAAGTAATAAACATTGTTAAAAGTTACTTTAGTCAGTAAAAGTGTATTTTAGTTAAAGAGAGTATTGTGCAGTTTCCTGTAAGTTTTTATGTGAAGTAGGGTGGAGCGAAAATGGCAAAATTTTTTTTTCGAATTTGATTTCTCCTATATGTGGAAAAGTGGCTACATGTAGGATCAATTTACTGTGAGAAAACTGAGCCTCATACGATTACGTCTTCCGGTGCCCCAGGCTCTTCAAATTTATGACTTTTTTCTAAATAAGTGAAACTATTAAAACTTATGATTTATGCAGCTCTTCGCTTCTTTTAATATAAAACATCCCAGAACTCATCACGTGGAGGTGGCTGCATGGCCATATCCTCCGATATGTTACCCTTCGATATAGACAAACTCATGTTATACAAATATTTTTGGTCTGTACTTAACATTTGTAAGTCAATTTCGGGAAGTTCTGTGGTAATCTTTTGAAACTCTGTGACTGGTATAGATTCGCATTATTGTAATGCTTTTCCGATTTCGCCAGAAAACCCGGAAGGGCCAGTAGTTTCCATCTAAATGTTTTATTAAATGACGCAAAGGTAATTCATTTGCGTGTAACATACAAATGAAGCACTGTAGTGGCCTTCCAATGTGCATTTCTAGCTTTCTATTTACACCATTATGAATTCCCGTATTGACAGCGGTCCCATCACATCCAATAGCCACTAAGTTCGTCAAATCCATATGTTGCTGCAGAAACTGTATCAAATTTCCAGAAATTGCCTCTGCTGTGCCACATGGAACAGTGATATGTCCAAAATATTTAGATCCGGGTTCTGAAACAATCACAGTATGGTTTTCGCTAATTGTACTTCTGTGATTTTTATTACCAAATGAATGCTGAACGAGGGTATTATCTTTTCGTCCATCGAAATAAATGGCTTGTAAAAAATCCTTGTCTTGCTTGGTTTTTAAAATGTTTCGTCTTCTTTTTCTCTCTCTTCTTATCTTACTTCTCTCAATTATTTTATAAGTTTCTTCTTTAGTTACCAGTTCAATATCTTTTAATACAGCAGATGCAATAACAGCAGCGGATCTATCAGAAACACCTGTGCGGTCGCACGCTTGTGCGGGACTTGGTAAGTTAATACGCATTTGTTTAGATCGTTGGCGTTTAAATCTTTGGCTAGCCTCCTGCTTTGCATTAGAACTGCCATCAACATCATCTGTCTCTCCACCATCTGACAGTTCAATATCCAGCACATTGGAAGTAGAAGTTGAAGGTAGCGATCTTGTTTCCAAGACTCTCCGATGTAAGGATCGCTGAATGTTTCGCGTAGCTACTGGATCAATTGTGCCTATAAACATTTTTCTCTCAGTTCTCTGGTCTACTAGAAATTCCCTTTCTCTAACTGGCACTTTATTTTTACACTTACACAATGAAAAATTCGCGCACTTGCAGGACGAAATATCTAAAAGTTTTGTTTCTGCAATTTCTCTAAATTTTTTCACTTTTTGTCTAAGAGCATCATTCAATCGGGACTTTAGAGGTTTCTTAAGGTTTCTCAATTTTTCGTGATATTGTCTTATCATATGTAAAATTTGTTGATCTGTCACCACGAGTATAGACGCCTTAGACCAAACAAGTTTCAGCTCTGCAATCAAAATCTCTGCAATGTTACTTAAGGTGGGTTCTGCTTTATTTTGAGCTGAATTAATTAAGGTTTGACGTATATATGCATAGTTTATCATCACATCCACATATGTAGGTAACGTATTTTTCCTAAACACGGACGGAGCCCCAAATACCTTTTATAGTTTTTGGCACATTTCACAAAAGACTCGAATATCAAAATTCACTAAATAACAACCAAAGTAACCGAGATACAATTATGCGGTTGTAAAACTATTTTCGAATGAATATCGGCAGCTTAAACGCACACTCACTTCAAGACAGTCGCTGGAGAAATAATTGAATCGGCAATCGGCTCTGTTTCTGGCAGTCTGTCGGCGACAAATTTTGAAAGTGGTGGGGGCACCGCTAAACGTCATCCAATCGACTCCAGGTTTTGCAGGGAATTAATATTACTTAGCCCACCACTTTTCCGCATATAGGCGTTCAGAAACTAAAATGTCATATTTTTCACTCCACCCTATGTGAAGTGTCTGTTATAGTCTTCGCAAATACAAAACGAAGAGTACATTGCATTCTATCGGCATATTTTTAAAACCGATAAATTACACGTAGAGAAAAAAAAATTCATATCACTGTGTTGGTGATCGAATTCTGAACAACTTTCAAAAGTCCGTCCGTCCGTACGTCTGCCAGTCTGTCTGTCTGTCTGTCTCTCTGTCCGTCCGTCACGTTTCTTGTAAGCACGATAACTTAAGAACGAAATGTCCGATTGTATTGAAATTTGGACAGTAAGTTACTGTTAGCTAGAGGAAGAAACCTATTGTTTGAACAAAATCTATCAATAAATAAAAAAGTTACTAATTTTTTAAGTTAAAAAAAACTTTTGTTCTAATGTTTTGTGATGAAACTAAAAATGTCTAAAACTAATATTATTTACAAAACAGAAAAAAAAACTGCGAAGAGTATAGTGGTTAGCTTGTTCCTTGTTACAAATCATTTGGAACACACGGATTTTCCTAAGAAGTGTTTCCTAGGGCTGTAAATACACGACATTATCATATAATTAGAGTAATATTTGCTTCAAGTATTATTGGTTAATAAACCTGCATGCTTCTGAAAATTCGGACGAGTAATATCAGAGTTATTAGCCATAATTCATAATTCATAGTATGTCATTGATAATTCAACAATAAAAAAAGAGTTCGAGTGGTTTACCAAAATGGCTATTATTCCAACGGTCCTAGGAAAAATCACCGTGAAAGAAAATAAATAAAAATATTTTAGGGAAAAAATAGGAGGTAAAAGCATTCGGGAATAAAAAAGCTACTTCACAAAAATGCACAAACACAAGAAACAATCAACCGCTCAAAGTGATTCGACCCTGGAAATGGAGAAAAACCATGAATAAAATAGCGAAAAAAAGCGTAGATAAATAAAAAATATATATTACTATTAAAAATAGATCAAATTAAAACTGAATTATCGAGCTAATAGAAAATATCTTTTTCAAATGTTTAACCGAAATACAGGCGGAGTTAGTAATTAAACTTAAACCTCCTTTAAGATTCCCTACTATCTGTGTTACTCAAACATTCTTTTTATCTCAAACATTCTTTTTATCTCAAACATTCTTCAGATCATATTTATCGAATAGAAAACAAACCGTATGTATAAAAAATAATTTTTCCGATTATAAGTCAGTCATACACGGAGTATCCCAAGGTTCAGATTTGGGACCCCTGTTATTTATTATATATGTCAATGACTTATTCCATAATATGTTCCCTAATACCCGTGTTGCATTTGCTGATGATACAACCATAATAAATTCAAGTCCAGACATGAATGATCTCATGCTAAAAAGTGCCGACACTGTTTCACAAGCTAAACAATGGTTTACATCTAACAATTTGAAACTCAATGAAGAAAAGACTCAAAACCTAGTCTTCTCTACCAGTCATAATATAACTAAGGGAAATAGCAGAAACTATCGAGATCGGTATTTGTTCTACGTAATCTAACAAGAACGTTATCAATGGAGACTCTAAAAATGAGCTATTTTGCGCTATTCCATTCACACATTAGTTATGGTACATTGCTGTGGCGTAATTCTTCTTACGCAGATAAAATTTTCCGGCTACAAAAACGAGCAGTCAGAATAGTGGCCGGTGCTGGCTTCAGAGACCACTTCAAGCCTATTTTCAAAAATAATGCCTCTTCCATCTTTATGTATTTATGTCACGTTATTAGAAATTTATAAAAATAAGATTCAATTTGCAAGAAATGCTGAAGTTCATACGTATGATACTAGAAATAGAAATGATTTTAGAACACCACGCTTTCGACTTTCGAAAACAACAAAAAAATTTTTGAATTTTAAATTGTTCAATTATCTACCGAACTATTTAAAATTTTTGCCCAATCCAAATACATTTAAGGGGATAATCAAAAAGCATTTGCTTATACATTGTTTTTATTCAGTTGAGGAATATATGCAAATCCCCTTTGAAATTGTATCCCTTATTAATTAATTAAATATTTATATATAATTATATACTGAGAAATGCTTTCCGTCATCACGCTTTTATAAATTGATAATTGTGTGAGTTTTTACAAATTGTTTTCAAATTGTTCTTGTAGTTACTTACTTTTGTACGTGTCTTTTCATATTTTAATGTGTTTACAACTGCTTGCCTTCGCAGTATGCA
Organism: Stenurella melanura; assembly: GCA_963583905.1. Classification (NCBI taxonomy): domain Eukaryota; kingdom Metazoa; phylum Arthropoda; class Insecta; order Coleoptera; family Cerambycidae; genus Stenurella; species Stenurella melanura. The sequence continues at coordinate 206,918,118 of OY757309.1, forward strand.
TTCTATAACTCTATATTGTTATATTTATTATATTGTTTTTCTTTGACTTGCCGAAAAAGGTTATAATATGTAATTTGGTTAAATAAAATATCTATCTATCTATCTATCTATCTAAGAAAAAAAGTTATGGCCAAAAATAATAAATATTCCCCTATCGGATGTCTCCCTCTAGGGAATGGCCACCTTAAGACATTCTGTCACTAGTGATAAAAAGTGACATTCATTTGATAACTAGTTTTAAAAAGAAAGACCTCATATAATGTAATTTTGCAACAGGTTCAGAAAAAGGTAATATTTGTACTCTGCTACGAACAACTTGAGGAGGTTGATAAGGTGCCAAATGCAACCTACGCTACTTTTAGATGGAAGTAAACAATGAAATAAAAAATTTCACAGGCACTACTACAACGCCATTTTTAGTAAGTAATGCTGCTCAAGGCGGGTCTAAGCAATGTGTTTCTTTAAAATGGCTTGTTAGAAATAAATCAAATCCTGATATTTGTCCTATAAGATTATTTGATAAAATTTCTGAAATACGCACTAGTTTCAAAGTGATCATTTATTAATGGAAAAATCAGAGAGAATTAAATAGAACATTGTTGTTATATGGGAAAAAGTGAATATGCAAAGTGGACATAACTAATACTTAAAAAAAATGTAACGAGAACATTAAGAATTACTCTCCCACAGCTACTGCGGTGTCTAAGCTAGAAAAGAGCTGTATTGGAAAGCAAGAATTCACAGAGTCATCGGAAATTAAAGCTCTAGATGTATTTAAATAAATGAAGAGTACCGTAAAAAATTAATTGCCAAAATGAGAGATATTTTTGCACTAAATGAAAGTGCTGATAATTACGTTAATATCAATACTACTACAACTTTTTACGAAAATCGTATTAAGTGTTATTACAACTGTAAATTTAACTATAATACTATATTACCGTAGAATATTTGTTACCAAATAGCAAACAATCTTTAAAACTATGTTAAATATTAGTTTAATATCATGTTATGTAGGTATCCAATGAAAATTGAATAAATAATTAAGAGCTTCCCTTTATATATACCAGTCACCATTAGCTAATATAGCTAAAATCTATTTCTCTAGAACTCCTTAAAAGTAAACTTTTGATGCAAAGTAGAATATTGTATGTAAATATGTTTTTATTATAAATATTTAGTGCATGGCCACAGTAATAAAAGATAATTTGCTTGTCTCTCTTCAATTTTATTATGTTAGAATATTGTGTACAACATTGTATTTTCTGTACAAAATATTATGGTTTAATAAACGTTAGATTTTGAGCGTCTGTTCGATTAAAAGTGCCCTAATATCTTTATTAATAAAAATAATAAATATCACTTTTGCCGCAGGTCTGCAGTTACGGAATGTAAAAGTGAGGGTTTAAATTTATATTGCAGGAGATCCTCTTCACCCCTAATTCGATTTAAGCAATGAAAGAGTCATAAAATAACAACAATACTCGCTTCTACCTAGTCTATTTTAAATCTAAATAATTTCAATTACCTTTTAAAAGTAGAAAGTCAAATTGTTTAATATCTTCTCAACTTAAAACATGAAAGAAAGTCTGTTGCCACTATCTACAATAGACCCGCAAAAATCGTTAATCCTGTAAAAGTTGTATTAAAGAAATTTAAAAATCACTTGAGGGTTAGTTCCAACATCAAATGTCATACAGCCATGGGCATAGGACAGAGTTATATGCATTGAAATGCACTTGAAATGCATAACGCATTATGCATGCTATAACATAGAGAAAGGGCGCGCGGAATCAGGTCAAAGCAACCCGAGAAACTGATGCGCCCGGCTCAGCTAAATAAGAGTCGATCGGGTCGACCGTGAATCTTTTGGAAATGGCGCAGGCGCCGGTTTTGCCACCGTGACGTCACGGTCGTCGGCTGAAACGTCACCATAAACCACCCCCTAAATACGGCGGAGACAATGGCAAATGAAATGCAGAGGCATCGGGAGGCTGGGGGACAGTAGCGCAGACATTGAGAGGGCCGAAGAAGTAATAAAAACCATCCGAATGTTTGCCAGTTACCCTTGAATTGTCTGTTATGATGGGTTTGTTTTCTGAAGCTGCCTCGAATGTGTTTACGTCCTATCAGTTGTTTGTCAAAATAAACTGGCATCGTTTGACATAAATTTTATTTTTCTCTTATACATTTCTTTTATTTTATATTCGTTCTATTGATTCGTGAATTATTTTATAGTTCTTCTGTAAACATTTTTCTATTAAGTAACATTCAATTCTATATTTTTCTTTCATGGTTAGTAAATAGTGTGGGAAAACAATTTTGTATCAAAGTAAATGCCCTTTGGAAGTTCGTTTGCTTATTTTACGCATTTTTCTCTGGCTATCAGAGAGTTTAATAAATACTTCAGATCTATCACTATTACTAATAAATTGTCAACAGCATTTAAATTCCTATTTCACGAAACAATTTTCAATAACATGAAAAATCATTTTACTGCTGTTTAGTATTTTTTTTTCCTTCAATTCCTGCCACATGTATGTTTTCTTTCTAAGCGGTGCTAGGGGAATCTACAAAATATATCACGATTAACCAGTATGTTACTGGTAAAAAACCTCTACGCCTGTGACGTTTACGTCAAAGGATCAGTTAAAGGTTGTTTTTTTTTTATAAATAAACAACACAAATAAGTATAAAAACTTGAAAGTAAATATTTCGCCGACGTTTCGGAAATCTAATGTTCAAAATGGTGCATACAAACCGGTTATCTGGTGGAGATACGTAGATGATATCTTTGCAATCTGGCCTCATGGTATTGAGTTACTAGATAGTTTTTTTGGATCATTTAAATAATAAAGAACCTTCTATTAAATTCACTTTAGAAAAGGAAACTAGAAATGAATTGCCATTTTTAGATGTTTTAATTAAAAGAGTAAATGGTACAATTGAAACAAGTGTTTATAGAAAACCAACACATACCAACAGATATTTAAATTTCAACTCAAATCAGTCGATGCACGTTAAGAGGGGTGTTGTAAAATGTTTGTATGATAGGGCCAAAATCATTTCTTCTAATGATGAAATACTAAACAATGAGAAGCGGTTTATAAAGGAAGTTCTTATTAATAACCAATACCCTGGGGGTTTTGTTGATAAAACCTTCATAAATATTGAAAATAACAATCAGGTACGACAAAAACCTGAAAACCGTTACACAGCGTTAATTCCTTATGTATGCGGATTATCCGAAAAGTTGCGCCGCATCGGTGATAGATTTGATATTAGGACGGTATTTCAAACAAGTAACACTTTAAGATCTATTCTGACAAAGACGAAACCAACAAACCACGAGCAAAATTCAAAAAACTGCATTTATAGTATTCCGTGTGAGTGCAACAAACAATACGTGGGTGAGTCATCCAGACCTTTTAGTGTAAGATTGGGCGAACATCAAAATTATATCAGAAAAAATGAAATTCAAAGGTCCAAGATCTGCGAATACGCGTGGGAGAACGGACATAGAATAAACTAAGACTCGGCAAAAATTTTAACAAAAGAGGCAGATAGCAAAAAATGAAAAATTAAGAAATCCGCGATAATATTATTGAATGAGGATAATTGCGTGTCGAATTGTTCCGTAGAAGTCTGTACAATTTGGCTGCCAATGTTAAAAGAAGAACTTCACAAACTTAACATTGTATAGAAACTAAAAAACTGTTAACTATATCAACAGTTCTATGTAAATAGTAAGTATCTATGGATATTGAATATAACAAACATTCTTAGAGCTGTGTATTTGTCATACACAGCAAAAAAGATTTTTCAAAAAAAGCCTTGAAAAAGGAAACAGATTAGATTTCCGAAACGTCGGAGAAATATTTAATTTCAAGTTTTTATACTTATTTGTGTTGTTTATTTATAAAAAAACCAACCTTTAACTGATCCTTTGACGTAAACGTCACAGGCGTAGAGGTTTTTTACCAGTAACATACTGGTTAATTGTGATATATTTTGTAGATTCCCCTAGCACCGCTTAGAAAGAAAACATACATGAGGCAGGAAGTCCCAAAGAATTGAAGAAGGAAAAAAATTAAGATAATGCCACAAATAACATTTAGACACTGTTTAGCATCATTTCATAAAAGCATAAAACAATACATAACTTCTGATATTAATGGTAATATTGGTCATGTTGAAGTAGGTGTTACTTTTCCAGCTTTGGACAAGATGTACTACAACATTTTATTATCAAAGTTTGTTCGTTGCAAGTACTTGTACCAAGTTATTTTTTTACCAATTACTTGCCACTTACTGAACACAAGAATACGATTGACATTCATCCCGGTTAGTGGAGGTTCAGAGGCTGAACAAAGTTTCCTACGGTTGTATAAGCTAAAATAACCGAATCTATTTAGCAACTGCTCATATTCAAATCCAATAACAGAGCATACATTATCAATTGTTAAAGGAACCGAATATTTTCTATACAATTACAATATTAATTATAGCCAGGATTCCAAATAAGTGAGGCATATTCAAGTTTGGATTTAAGAAATGTAATATAAAGCTGATTAAATAACACAGCCCTACAAAAAAAGAAAAGTTTTTGATCTGGATGACTATGTAGTCCATGAAAGTCGCAAAAAAGTTGAATACATCAAAAGTTCTGTGATTAGGACAAGAAGTACTCCCCGTTTTTGGGGGAGCTAAACCCGATGGTGGTTTTTTAGGCCTCCCATCCCTCAGGAACTACCCCTAAACGCGGAAAACCACCCCATTTTCGCGCTTTTTCCGTTCTAGGCAGGCGAGGGCTTGTCTGATCGGGTTTCTCGGGTAGGCCGTTATGACTGACCATCCAACATGTTATCAACCCTGGGGGTTGAAACTACCCCCTCCCCTGATACTAATATCTCCCTAAAAATTTCAAAATTGATAAAAATTCGTTTCTATTCGTTTTCAAGTGTGCTCAACAGGATAACACAATGCATTTCTCCCCTACCCTCCACTAACCACCCCCAAATCCCCAAACCAGCCCTCTTTTACATTTCTAGCTAGTGGGCATGTGGGGAATCGTTGGATCGAGATTTTTGGATGCAATGAATTATGAATCGATAAGAATTCACTACAGTGAATTATAGGTACGATTTTTTATTTAAAAAAATGTAAATAATTATCATATAATTAAATAGGTCTAGAAAAAAATATACGTATATGTATAAGCAGTGAATTCTAATAGAATTTTCTAATATATCAACTTTCAAATATTATATGCACTTTGAGAAGAAAAAATAAAAATAATGTATTCTGCTATTCTCTTAATACACAAAACGAAGAAACACATGCCCAGTAGCAAGAAATCTTACGAGGTGGTGGTTTTGGGGATTTGAGGGTGGTTCAGTGAAGGGTGAGGGAGGAAATTATGTTGCCATCGTGTTGAGCACCTTCGAAAAGGTGGATAAACAGTTTTTATAAAGTTTGAAGTTTTGGGAAGATTTTAATATTAGAGGAGGGGGTCGTTTTTAACCCCGGAGGTGACTACATGTCTCGGCAGTCAACTTGCTTTAAAATACCAAAATCTTGTCAAAAATCGCGATCCACCGATTCTCTACATATCCAGTAGCCACAAATGTAAAAAGGGGGTGGTTTTGGGGATCTGGGGGTGATTAGTGGATAGGCAAGAAGTGTATTTTGCTATCGTGTTGAGCATACTTGAAAATGAATTGATTTTTTTTCATCAGTTTTGAAATTTTTGGGGAGATTTTAGTATCAGGGCCCTCCCCTGGTAGTTTCCAACTCCGGGGGTTGATAATATGTTGGACCATCAAAATCATAACTGCCTATCCGAAAAACCCGATCAGACAAGCCCTCGCGTACCTAGAATGGAAAGAACGAGACAAGGGGGTGGTTTCTCGCGTTTATGGATAATTCCTGAGTGGTGGGAGGCCTAAAAGTATCACCATCATGTTCAGAGCCCCCAAAAACAGGGGCATATCCAGGTCTCGTCCTAGTCACAGAACTTTTGATGTTTTTGCAACTTCTTCATGACTAATGGTAGTCCTATGTATTTACCTATTCTGAATTCGACTCCGAGGTCAAAAATATTCCTATTCCCTTCAATTTTTGTGTAGAGGCAAAAACATCCCTTCAATAAGGTAAATTTATGAATAAGTATCATTAAGGAAGAAGTATGAATGGGGACTTTTTATCTCTCGTACTCATCTTTTTAATGTCAAAGGCTTCAGCGATACGCCCTCTGCACCCCTTCTATACACTTCTGGACATAGAACTGCATCATAAAAGCTTCTGGCTTACAAGCTCTTGAGAATGCAAGGAAAATATGATAGAAGGAGAATGCCATTCCGGAACCAAGCCTCCATGAGGGTATAAACTACCCCCCTGCTGGATGAGGAACACAGGGTGGAAGGAGATCTGGGAAAGCGAGTATTCCTTGTCAGAATTGTCGCAGTGCATTAACGAGAATCTCCTTCAATTGCCTCGACCGCATCTTGCAAGGGGCGAAAACCTCCATACCCCCTAAAAGGGTTCGGAAAACTTTAAGGACCGGAAATATGCGCTTTGGGGTTTTTTATTTTGAGAGTGAAGACTATCGGGAATCCATCTCTGTAAATTTTCTTTCACTCCAGCATTTAATACAATTCTATACCGCTCATAGTAACAGCCGTATTTCATGTGTTTTTCATTCATAAACCCCATTTTATCTTCAATCATAGAGAAATCTCGAAAAGTTGATTTTTTACGGCTACAGTACTGTCGGTATAAGCCGGTCGTCGTACTTTTATTCGGTCAGAAATTTAAAACAACAATTTTATTGACCATTCTTATAGGGAAAATTGCACTGAACACGGTGGTGACATTAAAAAGATTATAAAACACAGGCTTCATTGTTAAAATCAATGCTTTTTATCGAAAATTATTTTGTTCATAGAATTTACAGTTTTTTTTGTGTGTCGATATCTCGCACATTTTGTAATTGTTTGAACAAATAAGCTAATTTGTTTATTAAGGATTTCCGACTTTCCATTGCATTTTTTGCACTCTCCACCCCCCAGCAATCGATAAATATTGATAAAACTACCATTTTTGTGTGGTCGTGCCCCCCATTTTTTGTTTTTACCCTCCCGCCAATGTTTAAAAAAAAATGTCTTTGTAAACAAATGAAATATCTCGGCTCAGGAACGTCATATCGAAGTGCAATTGTCGGAAAATGAAAGATAATAAAAAAAAGGAAAATTTTGAGCCTAGGTAGACCTCGATCCGTTAATTAGAACCGGAGATATAGACCATTTTGCGTGCTTAGTTGTAAATGTGCTGTAAGTGATTTAAATTGGTTTAAAGAGTCATTGAAAGACATTTTTATCTTATTTTTAATTTTTTTTAAGTTTAATTATTTTTTGTACAGGGTGTTTCCTTAATGACTTGCTAATATTCCAGGTTGTGATTTCTTACTTCATTTTATAAAGAAAAGTTCATATGAACATATGTCCGGAACGGCTTAAATTTTTCGCTACGGGATGTTGAAAATTTTTCTTTTTAATCGTTATTTTATAATATTTCAGAAAGTACTTTGGATGTTATTTTCAATTTTGGTATGTGTTAATAGGATATAAAACCACATATTTTAATTACAAAAGTTGTTTTATCGCTCCACCAGTGGCGTCCCTGAGAACATATCCTCTCATATTTTTTACCAAAAAAGTGGTACGCCACTGACATTTTTTCATGTGGATATTTTTTCTGATTAGCCTGATCAATTCTACATGAAAACGGTTTTTTCAGTTCTTCTCGCCAGACGCACAATTCTTGACTGAAGCAATTAAATTCAAATTGAAACTAACTGCTCAGGCACACACGGAGCGTAAACACCTAAAAACATTGTACGACGTTCATAAATTAATTGTTATAAAAGCTTAAAATGTATGAAAAACTAATGGATTTGCGTGACAATTGAAAATTAGTTAGTTTAATATATTAACTTTATGTTGTCAAAAAATTAATTATTAAACAATTGACAGCCGTAAACGAAAAATGGTCTATATCTGCGGTTTTAGTTAACTAATCGAGGTCTATCTAGGCTCAAAGTTTTACTTCTTTTTATTATTTTTCATTTTTCGACTATTACACTTCGATGCGACGTTCCTGAGCCGAGATATTTCATTTGTTTACTAAGCAATTTTTTTTTAAATGTTGGGGGTGGGGGTAAAAAAACGAAAAAAGAGACAAGCTCACGCAGAAATGGTAGTTTTTATCAATATTTATCGATTGCCGGGGGTGCAGAGTGCAAGAAATGCCATGGAAAGTCAGAAATCCTTAATAAACAAATTAACTTATTTGTTTAAGCAATTGCAAAATACGCGAGATATCGACACAAAAAAACTGTAAATTCTATTAACAAAATCCCACATTTTGACTACAATAAAATATCCGTATGTCCTTTCGTTGAACAGGAAAAAAATTGTTAATTTAGGTCCCTTAATTTGCCTATAACAATTGAATGGTCAAAGATAAATGGTTGATACAAGTCTCAAACGACGCGTATTCATTTCTTTATATCTGAACTTTTTTATCCGATGCACTGTTGTAACGAGGTAAATTTTCCCTTGCCAAAAATGCAGTTTAAATTAATAATATACTTCGTTATTTGCTCCTCTTACATTCATATGTATCATATGTATTGTAAATTATTATTATAGATTTCTCCTAATTTAGCTAGCTAAACCGCGGAATAGATTTCTACTTTAAATAGGTAATTTAATAAACCTGGCAGTGAGAGGGCTATCCGTAATATTAACATTAATTACAAAAATTAACATTGAGGGCGTTGGTAAGTCAGCTGCGTAAATTAGTTTCATTAGAGCACATTTGAAATCACTTCTGTCCGATCCGTCAAACGGCCCAGTCGGGTACTATTCCGTATATTCACAACATGTAAGTACACCGTTTTATCATCGCCGCTGGTTTCTTGTCGACCTTATATTAACACCGATGAGAATAATTCACTGAAATGTGTGTTTTAAAGCAATAATTTGAAACCGATTTCGTTTAAATGTATCAGAATATAATTATTATTTCCCGACTTAGCCGAAATTAAATAAATTTAAAGTTAAATTATTACAATACAGTAAGAGAGTCCGAGTTAGGATCTGTCAACTTCTCCGATTTTATCCAAATAGCTATGTTCGCAAGAATTTCCAAATGGGAAAAAGAACATAGATGATATTTCGAGAGAAAACTGTGTACGTTTACCGTTTATATTATTTTAATCCAGAACATTTGTGATGGTACTGCGATAAAATAATATGTTGTTCTACCAAATGGGTAGAAGTTATAATTACCGTATATTTTATTTTAGCTAGTGCGTAGCAAAATAAAATCTGTTTTTGCAAAAATTAATTTTGTGAAATTTATTGTAGTGTTGTTGTTAATTTACCGTTCATTTTGTTCCCAATAGTTCATATTGATACGAAATGGAACAAAATTCCTTACTTTGAAATAATTTATAGAAATTTATTAAAGTCCGGGAATTGAGAATAAAATCTAGGCTACCGTAAATAAAGTAACTAACATTGTATTCTGATACATAGAAATTTTCCGCATCAAATCCGACAAGATACTACGTGGCCGAACCGAAATGCATTTAATGAAGGCACCCAGCTGTGGGGTTTGAGGCGCTTGGCAAACACCGCATCAAGTGTTGATGTAATTTCAACATTTCCAAACCGAACCGAAATACCACCGTTCTGACTATTGCTGTCTGTCGGTCTAGGCAGAATAATCTCCGCCGTAAGCTGATACCAAATCCGATAACCATTTTATTTTCCGAACCGAGTGTAACCAAGGTTACACACAGCTCCGAATCCGATAACCGTTTTATTTTCCGATCCGAGTGTGACTTAAGTTACACACCGCACCGAATCCGAAAACCGTTTTATTTATTTGGTATCAGTTTTATTTAGTTTTGCCAAGTTCTTCACACTTACACTCTGGCCGTTCATTTAGGCATGCTGTTGATAACCGCTTGCTTTTGCCTGGCATTTGCACGCTGTCCGTTTTTTTCAATTTCTTACTTTTGTAGTTTTTTTCCGCTTACTGTTTTTCTACCGATTTTATTTTTTCTTTACCGTTTTCACCGTTTGCTTGCTTACCACCGCTTGCTTCCGTATTAATGAGTAACTAGTAGCTAACTAGCTTCTCACCGCCTGGTTACCCATACGTCACAAACCTACCTAATTCAAATTAGACTAAAATGACATGTCTTAAGTTTTTCTATTTTATTTATGAGAAACTCCGTATTTTGGTACCTAACCGTTTTTATTGTTTTGTAAAAATTTCATTGTATGTTAATAAACTTTGTTATTTACCGACATCCGCCTTTTACTGTTGAATGTGAGTGAAAGTCTAAACTGCCGTCCGGACCCCTGGACATACCGTGTCTCCACTGTAGCTTTGCCAGCCCTACTGCAACAGGCTGCGTTTAGGAGGCTAATGTGGGATCTTTGCCCCACGTAAAAATTCCAAAGGTGGCGCTCGAGATTACCGAATTTAACAGAAATATACCTCAGCGCTAAAGTGATGCTTCCACTTGTCTATGCGCTAGGCAACTGGAAGAAAGCACGTCACACTTTTTTTGTCAAGAAGTCAAAAAACATAAAAAAATGAGAATTTTCGCTAAAAACCATTGTTTTTAACAATGAAGCCTGTGTTTTACAATTTTTGCAATGTCACCATCGTATTCAGAGCAATTTTTCCGATATGAATAATCGATAAAATTGCTGTATTAAATTTCTGACTGAAATCGATGATTTTGACTTTACGACGACCGGCCTAGTAAGCAGTAGAAGTAAATGGGACGGATAGAAGATGGCTCTGAATATATGTGATTATATTTATACTGTGATACCCATAACAATCCGCCCCTGCTACCTACTTTTAAGAAGAAAACTATATGCACATATAATACACATTGAAAAAGCGCACTATTTAATGTGTATCTATTATAGACCAAGTTTTGAAAAACCGTCTCTTTTAAATAAAACGAGAATGGTACTTTCAAACGTTTATATAATAATTAGTGCTATTTGAGTATGTTTTATAAATTTAACTTCACGTATCATAAGTATCCTCAACAACACTTTAGAAAGAATTATTTAGACATTCCTGTTAAATCTAAATTAAAATATTCATTCACATACACATAAAAGGGTGGCTAGGAGATTTCACGTTATAAAGGGGAGTCATTAATATTCCTTCAGCATTTCATAACACAATCGCCACAAATACTTTACCAGATGGTGCACAGTTTGCTCGGAAATGAAGAGATGAGTATTTCATTCCGGTTTTGAAGTGAATACGAAATTATAATAATTTTTCACGTTCTTTCAATGACAAATCTCTTGATCACGAGAGTAAATATTTTATTATTGCTGATGCATTTCGATATTGGAAAAAAGTAATTTAGAATTATATTCGATGTATTCTTCAATCTCATTTTCGTACAATAAGACTAGGGACATCTTTAGACAGAAGTACTAAAACTACTCAATTTACAATTTAAAAATTACTTCCATATCCACCTAGTGGAGTGCAAGTATAGTAATCGTAAAAAAATGTCAATTTTTTTGTTGTTGAAATAGGCTTAGAATGTTTAAAAGTGAATTATTATTTGTTTGCTTGCAATTGTATTGAAACATATTCTTTACAAAATGTTGCAAACAGCAGAAAAAGCTATCTATGAGAACTAAAAAGAAAAACTATCTGTAAAACAAATTTAATGAAATATTTGCATTCTTTCGATAACCTGGATTCTAGTTATGTTAGCAATTAAAATCTTAAATTAAATTTGTCTATTTCTTATTTGACAATTCTCATTGTAACGCTAGTATCCATATAATCCCCTACCGCTATTCAGATTAAAATAGAATCTACGTAACCCCCTACGTTCATGAACATTCAATTAAAAATGAGAACAAAGGCCTAAAATGAATTTTTCATTTCAATGAAAAATTTTTAAGGCAAGGCAGGTAAATAAATTCACTTTAGGCCTTTCTTCTCATTTTTAACGGAATCTTCATGACCGTAGGGGGTTATATCGATACTAGTTTAATCTGCATAGCAGTAGGGGACTCTGTGGATACTAGTGTTGCAATGACAATTGTCAAACAAGAAATAGATAAATTCAATTTAGGATTTTAATTGCTAGCATAACCAGAATTCAGGTTTTCGAAAGATATTATATTATAAAGATTTCCATAACAAAAAATGTTATCTGAGATTTTCCTTCAGTAACTGTAAGTGGAGGGATTATACATCACAAGACCACAAAAATCAGTTCTGGGGGTACCGCGCAACCCCCCCCCCCCAAAACCACCCCCTCGGTGAAAAAAAGCTTCATTTTACTGATAACTCGTTAACAGTTGAAGATGTAAGAAAATTTCTCATCATAAAAAAGAAAGCTTGACTAAATGCCTAAAAAAAAGTATTCTTGTAATTTTCTTGTGTATGCCATGGTTTTCGAGAAAATCGATAGGTATCGAAAAAAATTGCAAAAATTTAATTGCTCCAGAACCAAACGTGCTAGGAAGATAAGATGGTTATTGATATCTGTTAGTATATAAAAATAATAATATAATATAGTTATCTCTTGATTATTTGCACTTTTAACTATTCACAGGCCCATAAAAAATAACTGACATTAATATAAGTTATAAACGCATTATCTTTTAGTTCAAGGTAGTACTTCATTGCAGAAAAAGTTAGGAATAAAAATTTTCACATTTACAAATTTACCAGCATGTTGAAATCAGCCAAATTTTGGCCAATTTTTTGTTTCCTAAAAATAAAAAAAAGACCCAAACATCTTGAAAATTTAGCTCAAAATTTTTTTTTGAGTATGTATCATATAACTATTGTTTCTAATCATTTAATAGTTAAAAAATTGTATTAAAAAAATATCAAAAAATTGAATATGCAGCCTTTTTTGGATTTTTTTTGGCTAACTTTAATATGCTGCTAAATTTGTAAATATGAATATTTTTCTTTCTAACTTTTTCTACATTGAAGTACTACTTTGAACTAAAAGATAATACATTTATAACTTATATTATAGTCAGTTATTTTTTATGGGATTTGAGTAGTTAGATGCACAAAAAATCAAGGTAACTATATTATATTGTTATTTTTATATACTAATAAATATCAATAGCCCTTAAAAATGCCAACACAAGAGAGTATTTTATATTCCCTTTAAAATCCATTTTGATGTTTTCCCTAGCTTGTTTGGTTTTCGAGCAATTCAAATTTTTTTATAGGCTGCGCGCAAAAAATTTCAAATAAGCGAGAATTCGCGCGCATTAAAAATACAAATTTTGCAATTTCTGTCAATATCAATTTTCTCGAAAACCATGCATACACAAGAAAATTGAAAGAGGGCTTTTTTAGGAAGTTAGTCAAGCTTTCTCTTTTATGATGAGCAATTTTTTATATCTTCAACGGTTAACGAGTTATAAGTAAATAAGGCTTTTTTTACCGAAGGGGTGGTTTTTTGGGGGGGGGGGGGGGTTGCGCGGCACCACCAGAACTGATTTTTGTGGTTTTGTGATGTTTAATCCTCGCACTAACAGTTACGAAAGGAAAATCTCAGATAACATTTTTTGCAAGCTTCTGGTGTATTTTTGACTTCTGGACTAACAATGCAATATTGTCTAAATGTTATTTGTGGCATTATCTTATTTTTTTTCATGAAATCTATCATTCTGTTTTTGGAAATGCTTAGCCTTTCAAACGTTTTCGCCCTTATTCTGTAGCTCATCAGAAAGGCACAAAGCCACTCATAACGATATTCCATGCAAAACCAAGACATTAGAATGAAAAATTTTGAAGATAAGGTAGGTAAATAAATTGATTTTAGGTATTTGCTTAATTGAATCTTCATTACCGTAGGGGGTTATGTAGAAACTAGTTTAATCTGCATGGTCGTAGGGGACTGTGTGGATGCTAGGCGTTGAATGAGAATTTTCAAATAAGAAATTATACAAATTCGTTATAGAATTTTTAACTTGCTAACATAACCAGAATTTAGGTTATCGAAAGAATGCAAAGATTTCATTAATATTTTTACACATAGCTTTTCTTTTAGTTCTCATAATAGTTAGTTATTTTTTCTGCTGTTTGCAAAGTCCTATAAAGAATATGTTTCAATATAAATGAGCAAACAAATAATAATTCACTTTGAAAATATTGTGTTTAAATCTGGCAACATTACCTCCACGTATTATAGCAGCGCAGCTGCAAATATTTGTCCGTTGCGTTAGAACCGTTACTATTGTAAATATACAGGTGGTGCCACTGAATGCGTGGGATGAGCTCGTAAAATCCGTTTATTATAGTTGTTCTGCAAATTGCACAGTAGTTGAACAAATTATTAGGTGAAAAGGCACCACAGTCAAACATTTATTCTATTTCGTCGATTGTGCCAATTACACATAATGACCTAGTCGTGGTTTTCATCTCTGGTAGGCGGATAAAACAATATATATCTCTAGATTATAATAATAACTTTAATTTTATTTTCATGACATGTTTTACATGCATGGAAAAATGTCAAAGAGAGTAACAATACGTTGTGTATACATTGGTATGTATCAACACAGTGTTACATTTATTAGGTAAGAATTAATCAACAAAGATACGGCACAAGCTTTTGTACAAACATTGATATACATTAATAAAAATAAGGAACTTTATTCCGACATTCCAATGTGAGAATTAAAATACTCGTCTATAGAATAAAACGACATATGTTTTAATAACTTTTTAAATTTGTTTAAATTGTCTATTTGCTATATATTGTTTGGAAAATGACTATATATTTTTAATGGCGTTATTGTTGGTCCATTTGCTGAAAGTGACAAGTGATTATGTGGGAATATATAGCAGAACGAAGTGCCGCTTAAGTATTACACAACACCTGCTATCCTTTGACCACAATGCCACTGATTTTTTGCTCTACTGCCTACATTTACTGGCTCCACTGTAGAAGCCAAGGTCTTAGATTTTTTTATAATATTTTACACATCTGAAATTAGATTATATTTTGAGATGACTCCGTTGAAGGATCGGGGTTAAATATGGATAAATAGGGGAAAATAAGTAAAGTGGTAAGAGTACAGGGACTCGGAATATGGTGTATATACTGGTAGTCAAGGCCTCATATTTTTTTAAAATATTTCTCAACACTTCCACCCCCACTCCATCATTAAAGGAGCTGATAAAATAAAATGGAGATATTCACTTGAAATTTGGTACACGTATGTGTTATAACGACATCTGGAACTATATTATATTTTATGATGATTCCATTGAAGGACTGAGAGGTAAGGGTATAGGAGAAAATGAGTAAAGCAAGCTGTAAGAGTACAGAAACTTGAGATTTGGCGTATATATTAGAAGCAAAGGCCTCAGATTTCCTTATAATATTTTTCAACCCACCACCTCAGTAAAATTGAGATATTCACTAGAAATTTGGTACACGTATGTATTGTAATGACATCTGATTGATGTGATTCCGTTGAAAGAGTGGGAGGGGGAAATAGGGGAAATACGTAAATCCAGCTAATAAGAGTCAAGAAACTTCATTTTTGGCGTATGCTATTCTAGAATCCAACGTCTCAATTTTTTTATGACATCTGCCTCAAATATGTTATTAAAATTTTATTACTAATTATTTCCATATACTGGAGTGCAAATATAGTCATGTTGTTTTCTTTTAAAGAGAGTTGGATGGGAAATCTGGATGTGGAACTAGTGATTTCGTAGGCAGCGATTTTTTATTATTATATTAATAGCCAATTTATACATTGCTTCAAGGATATTATATTATTAAATGCATATATGCATATATGCAAACATACAAACATACACACAAATACATTTTTTTTTTCGATATTTTAGTTCAGTCTGTTATGAAACGGATTTCTGTGCAACTGTTTTCTCTACGGTTATTATTAAAAATATTTGTCCATTATAATATGCTTACTTGATTAAATCGGATAGGCATAGTATCCTAAAACAATACAAACGAGCTATTATTATTCAATAATAATTTAAGACACATTGTGTCTGTGTTTAAAATGTATGAAATCAGTTGTTGATTTAACGGCGACACCGGTAGAAGGGAGTTCAGTATGTTATTTAACATGGTGGTAATGTTCCAGCGATGTTCCGGTATTAAATCAATAGCTCTCCACAAACGTAAAATGGTCGTAAATAAAGGGTCTTTGCATTCCAGATTCAGCAGGTTAGCTTTTTGTTTCGGGTCAACCGGATCTTGAATTATCGGATCTAAACTTCATTGAAATGCGCAGCAGCTGTCGAACTGTTTCCCCAGATTGGGGAATGCTTCATTTAATAAAATCTAAAAGAACTTTATTAAAGAGCGAGGATTTATTAAACACTAGTCATTAGTGTTTTTAAAAACAATATTACAATATATATCTATATCATACCTAGGGTATCTAAGTATATGCTACATTTATTATACTCCTTAGGCCAGTCATTAAAGCAAAAAAGGTGTGAAAAATTGCGAAAGTCTTTAATCTTTGAGACAATATTGTAGGAGGTGAAAAAATAATGAATCCGGTTTTGCACACTTCTCCGCCCCCCGGAACATTGTTTAATTAACAAAAAACGTTTATTTTCAATAACTTTTTGAAAAAAATTTCGATATTTATGCAAACCTTGCAGAACATTTTAACAAATATTACACATATTCTATCAAGTTTGCACCCTGCTACGATGACCGGAACATTGCACATAGTTGTTTTTTTACTTTGTAATGAAATATTTCGTTGAAAAAAATTGCGAAAGTTATGCAAATGATTGTTTATGTAACAGAGTAGGGTCACAAACTCGTTTCTAATTTTGCATAACTTTCTTTACTCCGGAAGATTTTTTTCACAATTTTTTTATCTGGCACGGACACGATTTTGACGTTTTAAACAATAAGTAGGGGTCTAAATAATTGCGAAAGTCTTAAAATCGGGTTGCACATGTTTGTAACACCAATAACTGATATAATCTGAATTTGCAACCTCGTAAATGTCCCGGAAGTTAATGAAATTACCTATTATCTAAATAATGAAGCTATGCTTGACTCAAAAAAATTGGAAAATAGGTGCAAATGATGAAATTTTGTGTAGTTATAGTTTTTAATTGTAAAAATTGCGTAAAATTATTGCCAGAAGTCTAGGTCGGAGATTAAACGTTGCCAGAAGTCGGTAAAGTTGTAAGAAAATTATTAAAATTTGACATTGGTCAAGGTGCAGTTCTGGCGACTTTGTTTTTATATTTAAAATCTCCCTATTATTCCGGGTTTTCCGGTTATTAACGTACCAGTGACATTAATGGAACAAAAAACAAATCCAATTCGCGAAATGTCAAAAAACGCTATTTTTCGTTCACTTCTGTCGTCTCGAATTTTCGACTTCGCCCATGCAATTAACGATACCGTGAAAATGACGATTTCGATCTTTCAATATCGACATTACGAATCCTTCCTGCTGATGCATTTATTTAGGAACAATTTCATGTTTTGCTTTTTCCGACGAGACTAGTTGAAATGTCAAGTCCACCCCGACCGTAGCCCATCGCGTTAAGCGACGACATTCATAGCGGATTTCTCGGTTCGAATCCTGTACAGGTGTACTTTTTTAAATTTGTTTTTAACATTTTGGCTGATATTTCTTATCCTAAAATTACGTGGCATTTATTTATTTCTTTCTACAGTTAAAATATATAACTACACAAAATTTCAGAGCTGCACTCAAAGATTTTATTTTAATTAAAAATTAACGCGGAGTGTACTTCTGGCTGCAGAGCTATGTACTTTTCAGCTAGTAAGGAGGGTTTTTACATAAAGATTTTTACCATTTCAAGCTTTCTTTTTATTTTTGGCTATCCTACATTTCAAACTTATTACTTAGGTGTATATAAAGTGTACATATAAAACATATAACAAGATTACAGACTATTTTATTGATATATAATAACAAGTACTGAGGGCCGCTTAACGCATATTAGTTAGTGCGTAGCTGGGCGGAACAAAAATGATCTTTTATGAACACGTAGAAAATAAAGGGAAAAACCTACTCAAAGCAAATGGGTCATTAGGTAAAAAGACGGGGAATAATTTTGAGTTTTTTATAAACGTAGGGCGTTTTAGGGGGCATGGTATGGCGAGGAAAGGCAGGATAGTGGGTTTTTTGCATTTTCGTGTGTTGAGTATGTGCGAGTGTATGTTATTGTCACCCTCTTTCAAGGAGATTTTATTTATTTAAATCATGTTCCGCATTAATAAATGGATTGCAAGTGGATGTTAAGCTATATACCCACATAATTAAAACAATAATGAATTTGCAATTTTTTTCTGGAATTATTTTTATGTTGATGAAATTTTAATGAAATTGCGAAATATATTAATTATATTTCGGATAATTTGCGAGGTTGTGAATTCACATGAGTATTTATATCCATTATTAGAATGCTATATGAAATTTGCACCTATTTTCCAATTTTTCGTTATTTAAAAAATAGGTAATTTCATTAACTTCCGGGACATTTACGAGGTTGCAAATTCAGATTGTATCATTTATTTGTGTTACAAACATTTGCAACCCGATTTTTAGACTTTCGCAAATATTTAGACCCCCGCTTATTGTTTTAAACGTCAAAATCGTGTCCGTGCCAGATAAAAAAATTGTGAAAAAAATCTTCCGGGGTAAAGAAAGTTACGCAAAATTACAAACGGGTTTGTGATCCTTCTCTGTTGCATAAACAATCATTTGCATAACTTTCGCAATTTTTTTCCACAAAATATTTCATTATAAAGTTAAAAAACAACTATTTTCAATGTTCCGGTCATCGTAGCAGGGTGCAAACTTGATAGAATACGTGTAATAATTATTAAAATTTTCTCTAAAATTTGCACAAATATCGGATTTTTTTCAAAAAGTTATTTACAAATTTACGTTTTTTTTAATTTAACAATGTTCCGGGGGGCGGAAAAGGGTGCAAAACCGGATGCATGATTTTTCCACCTCCTCCAATATTGCCTCAAAGATTAAAGACTTTCGCAATTTTTGTTAACTTTGCATTATGGAAGTCCGTGGTAACTGGCCTACTTCGCAAATATGAAAAAGGATGTATATTGCATTTGATAGGTACATTTCTAAAACCGTAATTATCGCTCGTAAACAAAAAAAATTTAATATAATTGTGTTAGTGATCGAATTTTGAAGAACCTTCAAAATGTCCGTCTATCGACAAGAAAAGTCTGATTGTATTAAAATGTGGACAGTAAGTGAGTATTTGCTAAAGGATGAACTCTAGCGTTCATGACCAAAATCAACTTGTAAATAGAAATGTTATAATCTAGTTAAAGCTGTTGGTTTCATTGCTGATTTTTTCTCCGCAAAAATGAGACAACCATTTATTTTCACCATAACTCCGTTAGTTTTTATGCTAACGACTATTACTAAGGCTCATCTTAAAGGTTTTTTTAAGTTCTTTAAAAAAGGTCTAATAAGGTTCGAATTCAGTTTTCGGCGAACAAGCAGTTACCTTCAACAAGCCATAACTTGGTTCATATTGCATCTACAGAAATGGAAAAATATCAATCGGTTTGTTATTTTATTAGCTTAATTTTGCTCATGATGTCTTTTTTGATAAAACGTAAGGTTCTCGAGTTATTCGCGAAACATCGCTCTAAAACATGCACTATTTAGATGAAAAATCAACATTTTCATTCGCGAATAACTCGAAAAATATTGAATTATTGAAAAAAATTGATAGAACATTATTTGCTTAGATTTCAACCCGCTATCGATTCCGCTGTTTATTTTGAGTTTACTAATTTACTAATTTCTACACCCGAAACAATATAAATAATTATTTGCGCCACTTGGGATGTTTCTGATTTTGAATAATATTAAAAAATACACATTTAGAAAAAAAAAAATCAAAATCGGAGCCGTTGCTGAGAATTAAAAGTTTTGACGATTTTTGGGCTTCAATGACTCGACTAACAAGGAAGGCATTATTTATATATTCGGTACAGTGTGTTTATATTAGTAATTTTTTGTATTATTTTTTGACTGAGTTTAATTATTTTTGGTCACATTGTAAATATTATAATTTACTCCATTATAGCTTTCAGCCATTATATTTATCTCAAAGTAGTTACAGTATTTACGAACTCAATTTGAACAGCACGGAACTAGAGGATCTTACGGGGTATTGTCAATATATCGCCTTACATTGAATGGGAGAGCACAGAATTTTACAGATTTATATTCACCACTCCTCATCTACATTCCACGTGGGCTTGATCTGCCTGTCACATAGAAATATAGGTGGGATTAGATGCTTAGCGAATTTGACTTGTCAACACCAATCTTGTTCAGAGTTTTTGCTTGCCATAATATGTAAAACAAAAAATCTATTACTATTTATATCGTATGATCCGTACGAGGCAGTGCAGTACAGGCCAGGCAACGTTATAAATTACTTAATTCTAGTGAATATTTGAGCAAATTATTAGTTCTATTACTGTTTGAGTGATTTTTTGCAATTAATTGTTTAAAATGGCATTTTGGAGGCCTTTTGATACAGAGCCTATATATTTACTCGTGTTTAAAAGACGAAAATATTGGTTCTTCATATATTCAAATTGCGAAGAGGATTTCTGAATTAACCAAAGTTAGCCGTACTACAATTTATAGGGTTATTAGAGCTGAGGATGTAGTTGATCATTCCATTAAACGGAAAAGAGTTGGACAAAAACTTAACAAACGTGATAACGAGTCCAAAGATGTCATTTGTCGATTTGGGTATGGCTTTTACAATGAACAGAAGGTGCCCACATTAGAAATGATTAGGAATAAGTTACGCGACTATCCAGATTATAACTATAAATCATTAGATACTTTCGAAACGTTTTGCTCGATTGCGGTTTTAGGTACAAAAAAATGGACAAACGAGTGGTAGCTATGAAATCAGCACGCATCGTTCGAGTACTTGCGTAAAATAAAAGAATACCGAGATGCAAATAGAGACATAATTTATCTTGACGAAACATGGTTTAACACCCATGATGTAGTTCAGTACGGTTGGGTAGATAACACCAAAAAGTGTAATTTAAGTGTACCATGTTCTAGGGGAAAAGAATATAATTCAACATGCCGGAAGTAAAAACGGTTTCATTCCAAATGCGTTGTTGTTGTCTGCTAAAAATATCAAGCAATCCTCTGCCTACGACCACGAAGATATGACAGCCGAATTATTCGAGAAGTAGGCAAAAGAACAGCTGTTACCAAATATCCCACTAAATTCTGTAATTGTTATGGACGATGCGTCAAACCATTCGCGGCAACACACAAAAATTCCGAACACCAACACAAGAATAGACGATATCGTTGAATTTATGAAAGGTAAAGGCTTGGAAATACCACAAAAAACACAAAAAAGACTTTATTAGAACTGATTGGAAAGAATAATTTTAAAAAGGAATATGCCGTTAAGAAATTTTTGAAGCACACGATAATACTATTTTACGTCTACCTCCATATTATGCGTTTTCAACCCCACTGAAATGGTGTGTGTTGATGTAAAAGCAAGACTACGTCAATATAATCAATCCCCACAATTAAGTGATTCTGTCTTAAAGAATATAAAGATAATAGTAGACGAAATAGGCAAAAGCGATATACGGAGGAAGTGTGTATCTCATGTGATAAAAAAGGAAAATGAATATTCTATATTACCACCTATCAATCCAATTATTACTAATGTAAATACCGATTCACCTTCTGAAAGCTCGGATAGTGACGAATGAAATATTGTTTATTTAAGATTCATAGACAAAGCTTTTTTGAAATTTGTTTATTTAACGTCGACCTATTTCCGCTACTGAAATCAATTACCGATGCCAGGAAACGAGTTCCCCCTTTAAAATTTTCTTTCTTTTCTTTATAGAATAGTAGGCATTTTCTACCTGCCTAACATCATGATACTGCAAAATTCATAGTATCATAGCCTAACATTTAATAAACAAGACAGTCGCTGCTTTACACCCCTTCGGAAGGATTATATACCATCTATGCAACTCCCGCCTAAGATTACATAACTTTGCCGCTGGAAGATAGAACGAGAGGTGGGTCACTAGACAATAGACGTAGCCTTAATGTATCATTTATGTGAATTACCAAATGTGATACACATATTTTTTATTAACCACTTCTATTGAATAAAGGTATTATACAACTCCCTTTCTTTAACAGTTAAAAAATAATTATTTAGTATTTAAAGCATTTTTACATTTCTACCGCCGCCGCCTATGTCCCATAAAGGAGATGCCTACTTTACTCCGAGTTTTCGCTTTTATGCTGTCCCAATTGAGATCATATAGAGTATACTACTTTTTCAATCTAAAACTAGTTATTAACTCATTGTTTAAATTTTAACAAGTTTTCATCAATTCATAATATTGTATTAAAGTTTGTAAGTTTTCCCAGAGCCAGCTTTAAGAATTGCATTCTCTTATTTCGAACTCATATTTTATTCACACAATGTGCATTAGAGAAAATAGCTCTACTCTATATGCATTGCGATAAGCTTAATCTATGGAAATCTGCAGTTATTCCTCGATATTAGTTTTATTTGCATTCGGCAAAGAGATCCAAGCTTTGGTACTCGTCATGCCATTACCATAAAAATCGGATGCCTATCCCAATATTTAAATTCATTTTGTTCATAAGTATTTCCATTCATTTTGTCAGCCGCTCTAGAAGAAAATGTTTATTTTTACCTACTGTACTGCAAATCAGACGTCTACTAGAGAAATATAAAAATACAGCAGAATATAAAATATAGTACTATAACTCCTACAACCTGTGGAATAGCTACATTAAATAATATTGATAAAGGTGACAGTTAAGTATAATAATTTCAAAAGTTAAAAACCGCTGAATAAGGAATCACTACTTCCACTTTTCTTAAAAGGAAAATATTTTGACTATATTTGCATTCTAGTATGTGGAAATAATTGATCAAAAAATTTTAATAATATTTTCTGGACACTTATTATTAGCTTATTGTCTATAATTATTTATTTGTGGCATATTCAGATTTTCTTACTTTTGGTCGGATCCGTTTGGCGCAGAGGTTTTTTCAATAAAAATTTTTAAATATTTTTCAGTGGCAAAATACCCAACAAGAAGTAAGAAAATCTTATTAGCTTCCTTCACCTACGGTCCCCAATACAACCCCCCTGCCTCCTTAACGGAATCATCCGAATATATAATCTAGTTCCAGATGTCGTTATATTACATGCACTTACCAAATTTCAAGTGAATATGTCCATTATATTTTATCAAACCCTTCAATAATGATGTGGGATTAGTGGAGGGGTGAAAAAATATTATAGAAAAATCTGAGGGCTTGGCTTCTAGTATATACATCAAATCCTAAGTTTCTGTACTCTTGTTAGCTTGTTTCACTTATTTCCCCATATTCACCCCTATCTAATCCCAACCCTTCAACACGGAATCATCTCAAAATATAATCAAGTTCCGGGTCTTGTTATAACATATACGTGTACCAAATTTCAAGTCAAGCAGCCTTTACACGGGAGAGATTAACCGCGTTATTGCGGAACGTGCGATAATGCATAGGAATGAATGCGCGCAAATTTGGACGCGTAAAACCGCCCGCCGAAAAACTTGAAAATTACGTCTAGCTTGCGTCGCGCGGTTAAGTATGTGTAAAAATGGATTACGCGAGCAAAAGTGCCCGAGTAACTGGATAACTGCGTTCAATCACTCGCTATTAGCTTGGCCTGTGGAATTTGTGAAATTTACACGCTTTTTTAAAAACAGAGAATTAGCGCGCTTTTCTTTGGACAAGCACGCAACAAATCATTCGGTTAAACCTGTCATTTGCAACCGCATTTACACGAAAGGTTATACGCGCGCGATTGAATGGGCATTTCCAAATTCGCGCGGTTAAAACTTCTCGTGTAAAGGCCGCTAATATCTCAATTTTATTTTATCAACCCCTTTAATAATGGAGTGGGGATCGTGGGAGAGTAGAAAAATATTATACAAAAATTAGAGGCCTTGACTTCTAGTATATACACCAAACTCAAAGTTTCTGTACACACCTACCAGCTTGCTCTACTTATTTTCACATATTTACCCCTATTTAAGCCCCAACCCTTCAACGGAATCATCTCATAATATAATCTAATTATAGATGTCGTAATAATACATACATGTACCAAATTGTAAGTGAAAATCTCAATTTTATTTTATCAACCCTTTTAATGATGGAGTAGGGGTAGTAGGAGGAATTGAAAATATTATAAAAAAATCAGAAACCTTGTCTTCTAGAATATACATCGAATCCCAAGTTTCTGTACTCTTACCAGCTTGTTTTACTTATTTTGCCATTTTCACCCTTATTTAACCCCCAATTCTTCAACGGAATCATCTCAAAATATAATCTAGTTCCAGGAGTCGTTATAATACATACGTATACTAAATTTCAAGTGAATATCTCAATTTTCTTTTATCAACTCTTTGATAATGGAGTGGGAGTAGTGCTGGAGGGATGGAAATATTATAAAAAAATCTGAGGCCTTGGCTTTTAGTATATACACCGAATTACAAGTTTCTGTACTCTTACCAGGCGGATTTACTTATTTTCCCCTATTTTCCCCTATTTAAACCCCAACCCTTCATCGGAATCATTTCAAAATATAATCTAGTTCTAGATATCGTTATAATATATACGTGTACCATGTACTATTTTATGTTACCAACCCCTTTTATAATGGAGTGGGGGTGTACCACCGCACCGGAGGGGATGGAAATTGTATAAAAAATTTGAGGACTTGGCTTCTAGTATATACACCAAATCCCAAATTTTGATACTCTTACCAGCTTGCTTTACTTATTTTCTCCTATTTATCCCTATTTCCCCCCAACCCTTCACCGGATAAGTTTAAAAAACAATCCAGTTCAGATCTCGTAATAGTCCAAACTTGAATAAAATTCCAAGTCAATATCTTAAACCAGAGATATCGTGCGCACAAAAAAGTTACAGACCGACAGACAGAAATTTTGTTTCGCTCAAATTTAAAATCTCGACGTTTCATGATATTTTAAACTTATTTCAACAAAAACCATTTTTGAAATTTTTTTGACGATTACTATACTTCCACTCCACTATGTGGATGTGGAAGTCATTAAAAATTGAAAAACCCCAGTGTTGCCCAACTAAAAAACTTTGAAAACACGTGTCCAAGTTGCCAACAATCAGCTAATAATATAGAGGGAATATTTTTTGATAAAGTGCTAATGGCTTTAGTCTAGGAAAATTGACGACGAAAAGTTACCGTCTGCCAGTCGGTAATCGAGGAGGGCATATAACTACGAAACTTTTTTCTCTCTGGAAGTTTTTGGTATGGTGGGAGAATATGGAGGGGGGAAGAAATTTTTTTTCATCAAATGGTTACCAGTATCTTTCCGCATAGGTAGTTAGTGCATGTACTACACGTACCCCAATTACTGTGGCAGACAAAAGTTCCGGGCGGTGCGCGGTCCGGAAATTGAAAAAAAACATTTTGTTACCGGACCAAACCTAGCGCAAAATGTTTGTTTTGGCCTGTACAGTACTGTACTTTAGTGGCAGACGTTTCTGCCGGGCGACAGTCCTATTTATAGCATTATTTGGAGCAAAGCATAGTTGAAAATAATTGGCAATTTGTGAATAACTTTACTAAATATGAACGGATCAAGATGAACCGAATCTCAAATTTTTCGTAATTCCCACTATAATAACATACTCAAACGACTTTACTTAATATTTATTAAAAAAAAAAAAATAGAGATGAAAACGTAAATTTTTTCTTTAACTTTTATGAGGTAGTTCGGGGGGGTTAAAATTTAAAAAAACGTCTGCCAGTCAAGGCTAGGGTTCTTTAGTATCTTGTGAACTATACTCTGGTCTGGCAGACGTTTTTTCAATTTTAACTATTTTTTCATAATTTCAAAGTTGTCCATTTTTCGCCACTTTGATGGCAAATTGCTCAAAAACCGCCCGGCAGAAATGTCTGCCACTAAAGTACAGTATTGTACAGGCCAAAACAAACATTTTGCGCTAGGTTTGGTCCGGTAACAAACATTTTTTTTTTCAATTTCCGGTTACCGCGCATCGCCCGAAAGTTTTGTCTGCCAGCGTAATTGGGGTACGTGTAGTACATACACTGACTACCTATGCGGAAAGATATCGGTAATCATTTGTTTAAAAAAAAAATGTCTTCCCCCTCCATATTCTCCCACCATACCAAAAATTTCCAGACAGAAAAAAGTTTCATAGTTATATGCCCTCCTCGATTATCGACTGGCAGACGGTAAGTTTTCGTCGTCGATTTTGCACGCTATTTCCCTAACTACTTAAATAGACGGGGCTTTCAAGTGATTACAACAGATGTCGGTAGGGCGCCATATTGTGGCTTAGTGTTTACAAGCTCAATGAGAATCTACTTCTACATGTACGTTCATTCTATTTCATGCTGATGAGAGCTGACAAGCTCGAAATCGGTCCACGGATTGGAACATTCCAGCCGAAGCAGGATTCCCTAGATAAATATAAATTTTACAAAGTATTCGTTACAAATAAAACGTTCTACCATTTCTGGTAGTAATATTTTTTACTTAGGACGCACATAGTTTTATTATATAGAGAGTAACGAAGAATTTCTTGATTCTGAACTGACTTATTTCTGGTTTGGATTTGGATTTAATTTAAAAAATAAAACACATTTATTTCTCAAAACATTTTATTATTTCTCATACCCATATGAAATATGTGTATTAAAACAATATATCCCTCGATATAACAATATATTATAAAATCACTAAAATATATTATATATTGAAACAGTGGAGGAGCAATAATTTTGGATAACAAATTCATAATGATTGACTTCGCATTTTCCACAATGTATTTGTTCATTATCAATTTTGTTTATCTGTTTGCAGGTATACAGGGTGATTCACATAGGCCATTCATTAGAAGTTTTTCAACTTGCAGTTGGATTAGAAACTTGAAATTTGGTATGCAGCCATAATCGATCATGCCCGTTCTATCTAAAATATTTTCAGTCCTCCAACTATACAGGGTGTGCCAAAAATTGGTACCAACTTTCTTATTTTAAATGGAAACCTATATTTTTCTTTACATGGTTCGATTGGTCTTCTAATTCTGAGTTTAGAGAACCTAAGTTATATTAACTTATCTATTACAATTTTTGACATATGTCCAATTTTTTGAAAAAAATTGCCGCTGTAGTAGTTTACGAACAAATTTGTATCTCGCAAACCTTTCAAAATTATGAAACCAAATTTGTGAAGCAGTTAGCTGGAAGTCCAGGCTAACATTTGATGTCCCATCGGTGGTCCCATTTTGTACCATATGGGCGCAGTCGATTTTCAAATGTCGCAATCAAAAATTGTCAAAAAGTCAATTTTTTCAAATGGCACCTACTATTTTTTTTCACACCATTCGAAAGAAAATTGAATTTTAGGGTGAGTTACTTAAGCATTCCCTATACCTAACTTCACCCCATATCGAGTTATTCAATAAAAATCAAGAAATACCTTATCTTGCCGAGAGATTCCTTACTTCATCAAGTATGCCATGGAAACAAAATACAGTTGTAATAATTTTTAAAGAAAAATATGGATTCTTATTTAATTACACACAAAACCAACACATTATTATTAACCAACAAGAACAATGTTGACGAAATTCTGACGTAAATGTTCAATGTGACCACCATATTTTTGTTCAAATATTCTACTATTCTACTTTCAACAGATTGCGTAGCACATCTTTGCGCCTACCATTTCTGACGCCAGAAACCAATGCAAAATTGAATTTTAGGGCCACTTTTATTAACATTATGTATGTCTATCTACAGTCGTTTTTGAGTTATTGGCATTTTTTGAAAAAAATATTGTTTTTTTTCTCAAGGGTAGTACGCTTTGGAAACAATCATTTCATTTTAATTTTTATTCAAAAATCGTATTGCAATAATAAATAATAACAACAAAATAACAACAAATAAACAGATTAACAAAATAATTATTTCAATACAAATGCTCAATGTGTGCACCGTTTTCACTGACAGAATTTCGTCAGCATTGTTCTTGTTCGTTAATAATAATTTGTTGGTGTTGTGTGTAATTAAATAAGAATCCATATTTTTTTTAAAAATTATTACAACTGTCTTTTGTTTCCATGGCATACTTGATGAAGTAAGGAATCTCTCGGCAAGATAAGGTATTTCTTGATTTTTATTGAATAACTCGATATGGGGTGAAGTTAGGTATAGGGAATGCTTAAGTAACTCACCCTAAAATTCAATTTTCTTTCGAATGGTGTGAAAAAAAATAGTAGGTGCCATTTGAAAAAATTGACTTTTTGACAATTTTTGATTGCGACATTTGAAAATCGACTGCGCCCATATGGTACAAAATGGGACCACCGATGGGAGATCAAAAGTTAGCCTGGACTTCTAGCTAACTGCTTCACAAATTTGGTTTCATAATTTTGAAAGGTTTGCGAGATACAAATTTGTTCGTAAACTACTACAGCGGCAATTTTTTTCAAAAAATTGGACATATGTCAAAAATTGTAATAGATAAGTTAACATAACTTAGGTTCTCTAAACTCAGAATTAGAAGACCAATCGAACCATGTAAAGAAAAATATAGGTTTCCATTTAAAATAAGAAAGTTGGTACCAATTTTTGGCACACCCTGTATAGCTGGAGGACTGAAAATATTTTAGATAGAACGGGCATGATCGATTATGGCTGCATACCAAATTTCAATTTTCTAATCCAACTGCAAGTTGAAAAACTTCTAATGAATGGCCTACGTGAATCACCCTGTATATTGTTGTGGAATATAGACTATTAGTACTAGTATTATTAATACTGTAAATGAAGCTAGTTTGGCGAAAAATCTAAAACTTCTCACCATTTTACTTTTTAGGTTTTAGTGTTACGACAAAAGTTCTTATTTGCATGGGCGTTAAAGAAAGTGAAATATTAGACTCATCACGGGGAGCAGGAACTACTAACATCTTCTTATCTCTAACTTTCCAACTGTACTTTGGTCTACTTCGATAGTCTGTTAACATTTGATTTGCACCAAGAGTAGTTTCATTCATCTCAACTAGTTCAAATGTATTAAATAAATTCTAAAAAAAATGTATGTATTATTTTTGCACACAATATCTTCACATACACAATACGTAAATACAGAGAGATCGAAAAAGACAGAATGTGTTGCTCCCTGAACATTTTTTCTGTGTCATTCACACTATTTTGTGATACTTTCAATATTTACACGTTGGGTCAAGCAACTTAATGATTTATATAGGTCATGTACGCGTAACGTCACAAGAGTTTAGGGACAACAAGCTAAATTCCCAAGATATTTAAATGGAAACTGACACAGCCTCCTCTACTTAAATAAGTAGAGGAGGCACACAGCCTCCTCTACTTAAATAAGTAGAGGAGGCTGTGAAACTGATCGACCTTTTCATTGTATTAGTATTTTTGTGAACATTGTATTATACAGAATGCCAAGATTTGGCCGTGTTATTAATTGTGGAAGTGTGTACTAAACGACACCAGTTTTTATTAAATTACCTAGACCTTAGGAAAAGTTGAGGTTAGAAAACGCCAAATTCGCAAGTTTCGACTTTTGAATACCTTGCACTTATTCTTTTAATTATGCATTCTTTTCAAAAACCATATGATTACAATATATGTGGATGTTAAATAATCCAGAATTAAGTTTTATAACATCACAAAATCTGCAAAAACAAGTCATTCGATCAACTGATCACAAAATGGCGGCCATTTGTATTTCAGTATTCTCTAGACCACAGAAGACAGGAATTATACAGAAGCGAAAACTAGCCTTTGCGGCTGGACCAAATTTGTTCATAGTCGCCATGACGATAAGGTATATTTGTCAAAAGCGATATGACAATTCTTGACGTTGTGCGATTGACAGTCTTTCAATGCATACACGGTGGTGATGATTTTGGTGGCTTTTTCGTTTGATTTTCGACAATTTTTTATTCTGTCTTTATTTATTTATTTGATTTTTGGTGTTTTCGAAGGCGAGTGAAACAATAAGGTTCTTTTTATTTCCCAAAGAGATCCTGACTGAAAGGTAGGTACAAAAGATTACTGAGGGCTGGTTTTTCAATATCCAGTTAAAAGTGCCTGGTAGCGTAATTTCAAAACATACTTCAGCACAACGCCAGTCCCGCCCATCCAAACGCTCATTGGTTATTTCAAAATATACTTACGCACGACGGGTTTCTGCAAAATGTACTTCGTTTCAACACATTTCATAACTCACATTATCTGCCAAAATATACGCCAGCACAACGAGACCTTTCGAAACATACACCGTTACAGCGCTTCTCAAATTATTGCGCTAATACAACACTATTATTCTACCGCAAAAACAATATAACCTAAAACAAATTGCAAAGTTATTGACAGCGTGGAGAAGTATCGCTTTTATTTGTTTGAGTGAATTTTACCAATAATTATGGAAACATTAAAAACTTCTTTTAACTAGTGTTGTCGGTTAACAAGGGAATATGAAAATATTAAAATTTAATGGTGAGTCCGATTATAAAGCACGCTTGAGGTTGAGACTGCAATGATCTGAAGACAATTATAATAATCAGTGTATAATGTGTGGGTCCAGAAATTTTCTCCTGTATCCAAAAGCCAATGGGTTGTGCGAAATACATGGCCTCATTTACAAAGAATGGTATTTAGAAAAATGTATTATTGCCATCACACAAACATTGATAAAGTAAAACAAGAATCGCTTAAAGAGAAAATTTGTTAGACAAAAGGACGAGATTGTGGGTCCCAAGCACTCCCTTATTACCAATATTTTAAATAATAGGCCAATCGCTAAAATACATTAAGTATTTACCTATTTTTCATGGTCGTCTTAAAGTTTTGTTAAAATTTTAATGCCTTTCAGTTACTTCCTTTGTTTTCACTTTTACTCTTAAAAGTAAAGAAGTTATATACTTTTGTCTCGAACGAATTATTTAAAACTTGTTAGGAGAATCTTTAATTTTATAACAATATAAAGTTACAATAAATTGATAAGATTTGGCTTTACAGCCAGTTCCATAATTTGACTGTTATTAAAGCCTCCTTTAAAGCTATTTATGGAATTGGCTGTAAATGTTTAACTTTACTATTTAAGGTATGCAGACAATTTTTTTGTGCTGTAACGTTGTATGTTTCGAAAGGTCTCGTTGTGCTGGCGTATATTTTGGCAGGTAATGTGCGTTATGAAATGTTTTGAAACGAAGTATATTTTGCAGAAACCCGTCGTGCGTAAGTATATTTCGAAATAACCAATGAGCGTTTGGATGGGCGGGTCTGGAGTTGTGCTTAAGTATGTTTTGAAATTACGCTGCCTGGTAGCTGCTAGTTACGCTTAGCTGATAGTTATAACTATGGTAGTGTTTATCAATAGTAATTTAACTGCCAGCTACATATCCATGAGTTCATTTATTTCTTAGCTATGTTGGCGCTACTGATTCTACCTGAAGTTTCTTTCAATTGGTTTAATTCAAATTTCGCGCGTGTTTTAGTGACAGTTTATCTAATTTAAACTAAAAATTCATTGCGTTATGTAGCGTGTTGATTGATGTTCTCTTTTTGATTTTGTGCGTTTGTGTATCAGCATTGATTGCAATGGAGAGCGTAAAAACCAATGATGTGACTGCTGAGTACCTCTACATGTCCGTAATGGTTTAAATTTCTTTCTTTATTATCTCAGCGATATGTAAAACAGTTTATTTACGCAGTCAAAATCTTATAAAAAAATCTTTATTATCATAATTCTCAAAATTATTTTATCGTTTCCTTGTGGTATAGGGTCCCCTTTCATACTCTATAAATTGTCTAATTTCATGCTCATCACCACTCACATCCAGAATATTAATATTATAAATCATTATTAGCAATAATATATTTAATATGTCAAAAATTAAAAACGAACATATCAATCAATCACATTAGTTTTTAGGTTAAAACGTTTTGGAATTGTCAGAAACTGAACCAACTACGCATATGCAATACCGCTAGCAGTAGAATAAATTTTTAACTGGCACTTTCAACTCTCTGCTAAATTTACTTTCAGATAGTGAGCCCAACCCTCCGGTAAATTTTAGCTGCACATTGAAAATATTGATATATTTTGTGTACGTCATTTCTCTGAGTGTAGTAAGACATGTTACTGTCACTTCAAGGTCACAGAAATCAGACCCCCTAATATCAAAGGTACCGTGGCAAGCTTTCGCTTCTGTACAGTTCCTGTCTTCTGTGCCTAGACTAGTAACATAGGAAATTAGTTTTAATAATGCATGTAGAATGGAAATTAATTTTGATAATTTTAGTAACTTTTCCGTGTGACGTCCTTCAATCTCTCTCGATCGCACTGTATTACTTTTGCTACTCTATATTTTGTTTGTCGCAATGCGCACTTTTCAATATCTGGGTTCGTAAGTGATTTTGATTGAATAGAAAACTAAACATAAGATGTCCTAGGACTATGGGGCAATGTTTATTTATGAAGCATGTAGTTTGATTCAAAATAACACTAAAAGGACCTGGTACCTTAATAGTAAAATTTTGAAAATGTATTTTGCAGATAATCTCTAAACTGCTTTGTCAATTGTAATAAAATTTGGACAGCATAAATAGTATAGGTAGGTATCTTTCACTCTGAAGTATGGCGCTTTTCATATCTTGACTAGAAATGCTTTATAACTCTAAATTGTGACAAAATATTTTAAGATGACATTACTAAATTGTTTAAACAATAAAAAAAAGATGCTCTTGTTCGAACGAATAAAGTGACCCATTTCCAAGGAAAATTGATTTTAGTGATACGGGACAAGGACTGATATCTTCCTACTTGAAAGAACTCGAAAGTGTTCCCGAAGAAACCATTTTATACTAATTTTTTAATAATTTTCCCTTTAGATTTTAATTTTCTGGCTTTGCCAACAAATACAAAATATTGAAAATTCTGTCTAACCTATACATTGTAAGTACTTATATAGAGTCGCGTCATTTTAGCATGAAATACATAAAAATCTCTGAAAGCACACGGTCAATTGACTTCATTTTTTTTTGCAAAGAGTTCGGAAAGGCATTTAGAAAAAAACAGTACTTTTATTTTTTTGTCGGAAATGTTTGGTACCATTTTTAACATTGGAAATGTTTATGTTCGTTAATGAGGGTAGAGTTACCAGTTTTTGTTCAAGGTCAAAAGACAGCGGTGTCGTGGTCGAGTGAGACTGTCGTACATGCACAGGCTCATATGCGCAAATGTAATGTGGGTTGCATATATCACAGGGGTCAAGTTACCAGTGTTCATTTAAGGTCGAAATACAGCGTAGTGGATCGTGCTGCGGAAAAAGTTGAAAAAGATGAAAAAGTTTATGTTTTATGTATGGTGTTATCATTTCCAATGTCCCGATGGTTGCAAGGATTACGAAATCTGTGAATTTTTGTCAAATAATTGTCCAATTTTAATGGGCAATTCAATTAAATTGATTGAAAAATTTGTTATCATACACAGTATGCCATAAAATTAGACTCGGGGGTTTTTGTGGTTTAAGTTCACCTATGGCCCAAATTCGGCCCAATAATGCCCATATGCCCCTTATGCAGACCTAAACTACCAATATGAAATAAAATTAGACGAATATGGTTAAACGATACATAGATATGCTTGCGCATAAACGGACATGCCTCTCTTTTTAATGAGAAAAATTAGGTCCTCTGGTAGAAAGTTTTTTAAATGCGACGCCCGGGAAGGAGTCATGCTTTTGAATTGGAGGGACAAAATATACGAAAGTCTTTCACTGTTACCTTCAAATTCATGACCACATAGGTTAGGCCTGCATAAGGGGCATATGGGCATTATTAGACACAATTTAGTGCAGAATGTCATTTTGATCCACAAAATCGTTATTAGCGACCTCAAAAACCCCCGAGTAACGAATTTTATTTGATATTAGTCGTTTAGGCCTAAATAAAGAATCTATGGGCATTATTGGGCCAAATTTGAGCATTAGGTTAATTTGAACCACAGCGACCCCATAAACCACCGAGTAACCATTTTCGTCTAATTTTATGGCATACTGTGTATGATAATACATTTTTTCTGAATTCTTTGCAACGAAAATGATGACTCTGTACCTTCAATTTTAGAAGTAAAATGTCAAAATGACGCGACTAATAATAGCTAATGCTTATAAAATTTGCAATCAGCGATTAAAATTCGTTGAACACATTCTACTCTTTCGTGTTTCCTACACAGGATAGCGCTTTAATGAGCTAATTGAATTTTGATAAATTTTATTAGACATTAATAAAATCATTCAAGTCCGCCCCTGAAATGTCCGGGAAAATCTAACCTCACGTAGTTACATTCTTGGTTATATAGAGGCGCAGAAGGTTTTGTAAGAAGTTTCTTGTCAGTTTTATAGTGTGCTATTAGTATTTTCAATAGGACTGCCATATTTTTTATTCTATCATTGGATGCTATATTGATGCTTTTAAGAAAATTGTTGAAAAACAGGTTTAAATTTCAATAGTATGTAAACATAAATATGAAACATAAATTAAAAGGTTATGAAGAACCAAATGTCAGAAATGAAAAATAATAGTTTTTAGCCTAAAACGTTAAATATGAATCATATTCCGGTGGCGCCCTTTTAAGGTAAAAATGTCAATTATACAGTAAAGAAGTAGTTGCATGAACATTTCAGAGGTTCGTTTGTCATAAAAATCATAATACATATATAGTTGAAGTACGCATAATCTCAACACCAAGAAAAAGACAGAAGTTTGTGCTGAAAGAACGAGCAAGCAGGAAGAGGTCTTCTGTATTTAACGTTTATAAGGGAGTAACAGTCACATTTGTATTACTTCTCGCTATAAAACTAGAGATATGTAAAGTCACTAAACAGTGATAATGGTAACCCTTTTACAGCTCTCTAAGTAGTTTAAAGTGGTAATTGAAAAGTTTTCATCAACAATTTATGATGCTAAAATTTCTATAACTCGGTGATGGTGGGTTAGTTTAGAATCAATATAAGAACATTCTTAGTTGTAACTTAATTTAAATCACCTCCAGATCGGCAACATATTTAGTGAAATGTTCGTCAAGTATTCTTGTATGGCATTTAAGTATTTTAGTGTTGGCGGAAGCTAGTTCAGAGGCTACACTATGTTTATTTACATACATTCACATAATTGATAGATACTTTAGATCAGCAAATTAATCTTTTGTTTTTTTATTTTACTTACAGTAATATTTAGAGTAACGATTCTAGACAGGTCAGGATCTTCGTTTTTTTCCAAGATATGTTCAAATCGTAAAAGGAAAGTATTATTTCTCCATGGCTCAAAAGTTAATATGTTAACATTTTCTGGGAGAGACTTATTCAGAGCAGAATACTAAAAATAATAATAGTTTTATTAATGAATACAATTTCTAAATAATAAAGTCTTAGTAGAAAATTTGTAAAATAATGTTGATTGGTTGTTGGATATAGCCATACGAAATAATAAAAGTTTGTTTCTAGATGTGCTACTTTTCAAGGCATTAAATGATATTTTATAAATGAATGATCCTAACGCATATGCTGTGCATTATTTTATGTTGATAAAATTGTTAATCAAAGTGTGTCCCGCATGCCTATACCCCAAAAACCTTTTTCTGGTTACGCCAGATGATTCAAGAAATATTTTCTTGGCTGATGAAGTCGTATGAAATTAAGGGCGAAACGTTTAGAGTATTAACTTATTGTGAATATTGACGTATTATATAAAAGTAAATAGTGGAATAGCACATTCAATGAAGCGATATCTTTAAATACACCTACAAACGTTTGTCCGAACAACAATGCAAAAAAGTAATAACGCAAATCATACCTCAAATTTAAGTTTCTGTTTTATATTATTATAAGATAGAGATTGAGATGTGGCATCTGCAATTCCAATCCATGGTTGGAGAAGTTTCTTGTGAGCTAGTATGCGTTCCTCAGCTGCTGCGGATTTACCTAAAATTATATCTTCAAATTATTTATTCTGGGCATATTTGATAAACAAGGTATTTATAGTAGAGAAATAACCCCCAAGAGGCATTACAAATGTAAGCATTTGGATGTCCTCTCTCATTCTTTCACGGCAATAGCAACAAAAAGGATATTTATATGATATAATTAAACAACCGCCTATCGTCAAATATTAGAGCAAACAACAAATAAACCACTGAATAAATAACTTATTATATTATTATAGACGGAGAGCCAGAGCCAAAAAAATTCTCTGAATTTGTTGAGCCTGATTTTTTGCCAGTTGATTACAGTAGTTGTGAATAGCATTTACGAACTTAATTGGAACAGCACGGAACTAGAGGATCTTACGGGGTATTTTCAATATACCGCTTCACATTGAATGAGAGAGCACAGAATTTTACAGATTTATATTCACCACTCCTCGTCTACAGTCCACGTGGACTTCGTCCGCCTATCACATAGAAATATAGGTGGGATTAGATGCTTAGCGAATTTGATTTGTCAACACCAACCTTTATGTTTCCCGGATGCAACGAATATACTTAGATCTAAATTAAGAAATCATTGGGGTTATATGTGGAAATAATCAACCTTTATGAAACCAACTAAATATTCGTTAATTTACTCTGAACTGCCTCATGACTTTTGGCACAAAAAATATAAGTGTTCAAGAAAGTGTGTTACAACGAATATACGTTTAAAATTTGGTCATGCATGCTACCCTGCACATTTGTTTAGAATAGACGTTTACAATTCTGATGTTTGTGAACATTGTAACATTACGGGCGACCTAGATCATATATTTTTTGAATGTAAAAAGCACACAGAAGCATCTGATAAGCCATATAATAACATAATAAAAATGGTAAAATCTCGACATCCTTTAATATGCTTCATCTGTTATCCTTAAATAAGAAAAATATTTTTGATTGTCTAATTGATTTTTTGAAAGAGACGCAAATTAAGTGATAGGTCAGTAGGTTAGCTTTGTTCCTTATGTACTACATCCTCGTGTTATATATACCTTCCTAACCGTGGTCTTGTCTTGTGCGTCAGAAAAATGTTCTGATAGACCTCTGGAGCGTATTCAGATGAATTACACGGTAAAGAATAATCGCCTAACGCGGGACATTTGGTTGCTTTTATATATTGAACAAATCATCTGAACGACTTTAGACAAATTGATGTATACATAATCTATATGCTTAGCGGTTGATGATTATTCAATGATTATGATTATTCAATGACCCATGTACATCCTTTGTTTTGTGACTGTGTGGCTGACACACATGTCATGCTTGTTATTGGTTAGGTTAGTATTTTAGTTATTAATTTTTATTTATTAAATTGTAGCTGGCTGTATGGCTGTAAGCCTTTATGCCAAGGAAAAAAAACACCAACCTTGCTCAGAGTTTTTGCATGCCATAATAATATATAAAACAAGGAATACGTATGAACTATTTGTATTGTATGATCAGTACGAGGCAGTGCAGTACAGCCAGGCAGCGTTGTAAAATACTTAATGAACAAATTATTTGTTTTATTACTGTGTTTGAGTGATTTTTTGCAATTAATTGATTAAAATGCCATCTTGGAGGACTTTCGATAGTAGTGACAACGATACGAACGATTCTGATACAGAGCCTATACAAGCGGAATTTGAAAATAAAGACTAACACGTTCAAACTCAAAGGGTTGTTTTGAATATTTACTAGTGTCTAAAAGGCGAAAATATTGATTCCTCATATAATCAAATTGTGAAGAGGATTTGTGAATTAACCAAATTTAGCCGTACTACAATTTGTAGGGTTATTAGAGCCGGGGATGTAGTTGATCAATCTATTAAACGGAAAAGAGTTGGACAAAAACTTAAAAAACTTGATAACGCGTCCAAAGATGTCATTCGTCGATTTGTGTATGGCTTTTACAATGAACAGAAGGTGCCCACATTAGATTTGAATAGGGATAAGTCACGCGATTATCCAGATTATAACTATAAATCATTAGATACTTTGCGAAACGTTTCACTCGATTGCGGTTTTAGAGACAAAAATTAGACAAACGAATGGTAGTTATGGAATAAGCACACATCGTTGATCATCCACATGAGTACCTGCGTAAAATAAAAGAATACCGAGATGCAAATAGAGACATAATTTATTTTGACAAAACATGGTTTGACACCCATGATGTAGTTCAATACAGTTGGGTAGATAACACCAAAAAGTAAAATTTAAGCGCTCCATGTTCTAGGGGAAAAAGAATTATAATTCTACATGCTGGAAGTAAAAACGGTTTTATTTCAAATGCGTTGTTGTTGTCTGCTAAAAATATCAAGCAATACTCTGCCGACTACCACGAGGATATGACAGCCGAATTATTTGAGATGTGGGCAAAGGAACAGCCATTATCAAATATCCGACCAAATTCTATAATTGTTATGGATAATGCTTCATACCATTCGCGGCAACACACAAAAATTCCGAACACCAACAAAAGAAAAGGCGATATCATTGAATTTATGTGAATTCCCATTGGCCCGAATTTTCAACCACGGTCGAGTCTGCCGCTCTGGAACAGCGCCAATCGAAACAGGAGAAAATTGTACGTCATTTACGATTTATTTAGTAGAGAGATTCCTACGATTTATTTCGGCGAGAGATTCCTCTAAGCCTTCTGCTTATTTACCTACCAATATCGGCTATCTCTCTCGCTTCTCGTAATACGGAAATTACAGAGAAGTGCCGAGAATGAAGCAGCATCGATTTAGCGTGTTGTCAAATTGTCATTTTTCGTTCATACCTGCTGCGCTAAATTTTCAAACTCGCCCTTGCAGTTTACGATGCCAAGAGAATCCCAATTTCCTTCTTTCCATATCGACATGCGGGGCATTCCAGCCGATATTTTATTTAGTTATATGCGTTTAAAGATTTCATGTTTTGCCTTCTTCGACGAAATTATTTGAATTTTAAATTAATAATCTCTCGTAGTTCATCGCCTTTAGCGACGACTACCTAAGTAGATTTCCTACTTTGAATCACCGTACCGGAGTACTGTTTTATTTTTCAGTTTTTGGCTAATAGCTCTGATTCAAAAATTGCTTCGCATTCATTTCTACCCGGCTAACGTTTCATAACTATGAAATTTTGTAATTTTGTCACTTTTTGGGATGAGAATTAGTCCCCCAATTATAGTACTTAGTACAAAGTACTTTTCTTAATTTCTTTGAATTTTTCGGGGATAATTGGTCAAGTCCGTATCACAATATTCAGGTATGTTAGAATCCGAGTAGATGAGTCGTGATAGCAGAGCGGTTGATTTCTTCAAGGATAAATTCAGCCCGCTGACTAAACTACCAGATTGTGAGGTGGGCGACTAAAAGATTTGAAAAGTGCATTGTCTCAACTTTAATTTGATGTAAAATTAAGCCTGAAATTCAAGGACATAGTAATTTTTGTCACCGCCGCCTGATCTATGTGATATATTCTTATTCTCACGTTATCCAATGATTTTAAATCTAATATAACAATTATAAACAATAATAAAACTGATAACACACCGTTAGTTTTGGTTGCGGATCCAAACATAAGATAATGTGAGCCTCTAACGTATACACCAGTATTAAATTCAGTTTCATTCAAGCGTTCATCTACACCCTTCCCATCATCGTTACATAACCTTCTATGGACCTAAAATATAATTTTACCGTTAATATATATTAATATTTAACATATTATTGATACAAACCATGAATTCTATTACTCCATTAGCGAGGCTTGAACCACCTTGAGCTCTGTCATTAAGAATTGCTAATTCCAAATTTTTCTTATTGTCTTTAATGACTATCTTAGAAGTTATGGGGTAGTAGTTGCTGGCGACAGGTTCCGCAGTTGAATTATACCTGTAGTCTGATCGCGAATTTAACGTTCTTTTAATCATTTCTCGACCATTAGAATCAGTATAGAATGTATTGTTATTATTAAAATCACTCACAGTGAATTTACTTATAATTTCTTTACCCTTCCAATCTACATCACTGCAAGAAATTGTAGTATTGTAAATTGTATTACAGATTTTCACAAAAAAATACAGAACAATAATAGGAGTTGTAAAAGCTCGGGTAAATTATAAAGAATAAAACAGAAAATTGTATACTATGACGACCAAAATTGTTTATAATTTTGGTCGTCTGGTTTTAATTATTATACTCACTCTTCGTGAATAGAAAACATTTGATCATCATATTTCTAAGATCGTAAATATCGTTCATTTATAAAACTGAAACTTACATGTTCGTTGGGACTCGACCTGTTGTCTTATTTTCAGGATTATATTCATGTATGTTTAATTATCAATGAATAACTCTACACTTACATATTTATTCCTCCAACAAGCCAGTCAAATTCTATGTAGTTTTCGTTGTTATAAACTCTTATAATTTGTGAAATATTCACAAATCCGTCACTCCATTTTTGATGACATTCCTCAACAACTTTTCCTTTCACCGTGTTTGTAATTTTCACTCCATTTACAAGCCGTTTAGGAGATGATGTCGTAGGGCGAAATATGTAAGCCCCAGAAGAAACATACGAATTATCTGTTTCTCCCGATTCACTATAATAGTAGTAAAAGTTTTGGGTAATATTTAAAGTTATTCCATTTATAGTAATTGTTTTCAGAAGGTTTGTAGAGTTGTCTATTTCGAATGATGTTTGCTAAAAATATCATAAATA
Organism: Stenurella melanura; assembly: GCA_963583905.1. Lineage (NCBI taxonomy): Eukaryota > Metazoa > Arthropoda > Insecta > Coleoptera > Cerambycidae > Stenurella > Stenurella melanura. The sequence goes on from OY757309.1 coordinate 206,959,145, forward strand.
AACGTTACAAACAATATCCTAATTGAGTTGTTGTTCGCGTAATATGTTTCTGGCACCTACTGTGGCCTCTGATATAAGTATTTTGTTGAAAAAAATAACAAAAAAGCATTCTGCAGGTTCTGACAATATTCCATGTTCATTGCTTGCACACATCATAGACTATATTGCCGATCCACTTTGTAAACTAATAAGTCTTTCTTTTGTTGAAGGCACTTTTCCTCTTCTTTAAAAAAAGCAGCGCTGGTACCCATTCATAAGAAAAATGATAAGGAACTAATTATATCAAATTACAGAGCGATTTCTTTACTATCTGTATTTTCTAAGCTTTTTGAACTTGCGTATGCTGGTCAGTTAAAAATTTACCTTAATAAAAATAATATACTATCTTCTAGTCAATATGGCTTTAGGGAGGGACATTCTATTCAGGATGCAGTTACTTCCTTATACACATTTATACTTCAAAATACTGACCAAAAAAAGAAGTGTGAATGTCTATTCTTTGATATGTCGAGAGCATTTGATACAGTAAATCACGAATTGCTACTTAATAAAATGTGCTCTTATGGTATAACAGGAGTACCTAACGCCTGGATTAGGTCCTATCTAACTCAACGTACTCAGAAAGTCATATTGAAACTCGGCAGCATGTCGTATTAATCAGATGATAAGCTGGTACCAACGGGGGTTCCTCAAGGTAGCACCTTAGGACCTCTTCTCTTCCTTATTTTTATAAATGATCTGTAAAGCCACTTAAAAGTAACGAATGCCTTCCATGTTACTCAATTTGCTGATGACGTGGCAGTTGCATCAACAGCTGACAACGTACATGAATTGTCAAGTAATGCAAACATGTGCACCTCACTTATGAATAGTTATTGCGATAAATTTGGGCTAAAACTTAATGGGACAAAAACTCAAATGTTGATGTTTGCCAATAACAGTCATGATTATAGCTTATTGTCTGCAATTGTTTATTTGTGGCATATTCAGATTTTCTTACTTTTGGGTATTTTGCCACTGAAAAATATTTAAAAATTTTAATGAAAAAACCTCTGCGCCAAACGGATCAGACAGAGGTTGGTTCTTGAGTACTTGACTATTTCAAAAAGTCTCACACCTAAAAATATATAAACTAGAACAATGTTATAAACTAAAAACTGAAAATCAAAGCTATAGGTAGTTAACGTTTCGGAAGAGAATCTACTTCCGTTCTCAAAACTTTTTTGGCCGTCAACCATCTCTTCCGAAACGTTAACTACCTATAGCTTTGATTTTCAGTTTTTAGTTTATAATATTGTTCTAGTTTATATATTTTTAGGTGTGAGACTTTTTGAAATAGTCAAGTACTCAAGAACCAACCTCTGTCTGATCCGTTTGGCGCAGAGGTTTTTTCATTAAAATTTTTAAATATTTTTTAGTGGCAAAATACCCAATAAAAAGTAAGAAAATGCTTATAGCTTATTAGTAAAAATAAATAATTTATCTATAGAAAACAGCCACTCTGTAAAACTGTTAGGCATAATTATTGATAGTAATTTAAACTGGTTTCAACATATTGAAGGCTTAACAAAAAAATTTCAGTTAGAAGCTATGTCATCTGGCAACTTCTTTCTTACATGAGTTTAGAAATACTTAAAACCTATTATTTTGCACAGGTGCAGTCATTATTAAATTATGGCATTCTCTGCTGGGGCAACTCCAGTAGAGTTAATCATCTATTCATTATACAAAAGAAGATAATTAGGACTATGTTGTTCAAAGGTTCTACCCATTCATGCAGAGATTTGTTTATTTTGCTTGGAATACTAATGCTGCCAGCTTTATATATTTTATCATGCTGTTTGTTTGTTAAGTCTAATATTAATTAGTTTATCCAGTTTTCCGATCGAAATATACAATATTTCTTAAGACACACGAATGACATTTTACTGAATAAACTCAATCTCTCTGCTGCTAGCAATGGTGTGGCAGTTATGCCTATTAAGATATACAACCATCTCCCTAATTATTTGAAAGAAATAGCTGCTTTAAAATTGTTTAAATTAAAATAAAAAAAAATACTATTACAAAAAGCAATTTACAGTTTGCAAGAATTTTTTAGTATTACCCTTTAACACAGGTAACAAATATTGTATTACTTCTGTTTTATATTATTCCTTTTCGTATGTCGTCCTTTTCTTACTATCTTCTTTAAAAATAAGTATTTTACTATTTTATGATTATTACGTGTACAGGGATTTTATGATTGACTAGACTATCAATAATATTGTTGTTGGTAGCTCCCCATACGTTTTGACTAGGTTTTCATCTAGTTATTAAAAACCATTATCTTTATATTATATTATTGTGACGTTTTTTATATACATGCAATGCATGTCTACTTAAATAAAGAGTATTATTATTATTATTATTATTATTAATTTCGAGAAAAAAGTGAGATACCTCCCTCAGTAAAATTTCTATGTGTACAAAATTAAATTTGACAAAAAAAGTACTAAACTGATGATTTATTTTCTCACTTATTTAACATTGGCCTATTTCCGCTACAGAGGCCTAGACGCTATAGGCTAGACGGCAGGGCGGAAAAAATGAAAAAAAAAAAATTTATTGGCCTATAGGCGAGATTATTGTTGGAATCGCTTCGTTTTAGGGTATAGTTTAACACCCTAAATTTTCTTACAAATTAGTGAACCGCTTGATTTTATAGTTAGAAACTAGTGAGTAAAATAGGCCTTTTTCTATATTTCTTTAAATATCTCCGTTCCTGTTAACTTTTAGTATAACATATGCGTTAGGAAAATTGTTCGTTATGAAATTCTCTAAAACATTGGCACTCATAGAGGTCGCTATGTGCAATTGTTAACTTGCAAATGGCTTCCAAAGCTTTCAAAACACGTTGTCTTCACTATTTCTTTACTCGAAAACAACTGCACATAGAGGGATAAAAAGAAGATCGTGTCAATGTTGTCCCGATAATGTGCAAAAATTTCAGCATGATTGGTTTATTACTTTTTGAGTAATTAATGGTCTATTTTTATTAAATCCTTAATTAACAATTGTTCCATTTTTTGTAAAATCCATTTATAATTGGGAAACTCATTTAGAAAATTAAAAAATATATTAAAAAATGATATCCCTTTCGAATTTTTGAAAAATCGCAATTTTTACCGATTTTATGAGGTTTTTTACGAGTGACCCTTATGCGCGACATAGATAACTTTAGAAAATCCGCTCTTACATATCTAAAAAGTTGCTATTTTTATATAAATTTAAAAAAAATTCACAGATCTTGCATCTTTCGCAAGTATCTTAAGCGTATTGAAAATACCAGATGCAACTATACTGCTCTTGGAGTCCAAGGATGGATGGCTAGGATGACAGGTATTAGGTGCCATTAGCGATTAGTAATAAAATAAAATAAAAAAAATAAAAACTTTTATCAAATTTAATAATACCACTTGGGTTCATTGTAATTGGACCTATATTCACTGATATTTTTTTTTAGATTAACCCAGCTATCATCTGTTAAATTTTGTCATAAAGCTTGTAGAACACCCTGTACAGTGCTTTTCTTCTGTACTTTTTTATATCATACTTAGATGTGTTTGATAATTTTATTTACATAATTTTAAATATAATTATTTTTAGAAAAGGGAAAAACAATGCTTTTAGATGTTTCAAATAAAAACTGTATTTTTATACACTCTACATATGTTTCGGCTGGTTAGGCCTTTCTCAAGAGCATTACAGATGAATACTAAAGCTATGAGGGTGGTTGTTCTAAAAATAAATGTAGTAATACCCAAACATGTGGAATTACGGGGATTTCAAGTAATAAAACTAAGGATCTACCTACTCGGAATAATTCAATGGGCTATTCTTAGAACCTTGTCTATTATAGGAGTGTTTATGAAATTTAATTGGTCATTGGTGGTACAAGTATTGCTTTTAAGGGATTTTTTTATTTCTAATTGTTCAAGGAGGTTTAAGCGTTTAATTAGAAATAAAAAAATCCCTTAAAAGCAATACTTGTACCACCAATGACCAATTAAATTTCATAAACACTCCTATAATAGACAAGGTTCTAAGAATAGCCCATTGAATTATTCCGAGTAGGTAGATCCTTAGTTTTATTACTTGAAATCCCCGTAATTCCACATGTTTGGGTATTACTACATTTATTTTTAGAACAACCACCCTCATAGCTTTAGTATTCATCTGTAATGCTCTTGAGAAAGGCCTAACCAGCCGAAACATATGTAGAGTGTATAAAAATACAGTTTTTATTTGAAACATCTAAAAGCATTGTTTTTCCCTTTTCTAAAAATAATTATTCTAAAGATGTTTCACAAGGAACCTACCACATACTCAATCCAGTGTATTTTAAATATATTATTTTTAAATAAATGAATTTCAAATTTGCAAAGAAACCCTCCTATATTATTTTATTGTTTCAGCCATTGCTATAAAATTGTTGATGTATCAAAAATATAAATAAAAAAATGGTTGGCTGAAATCCATGACTCTGATTTTTTATAAAACTAATTGTTAATTTGCAAAAAAAGCACTATTAAGTCATTTTATTGTACTTCACATTGGCCCTACCGTATGTATCGTAAACTCGAAACATTTTGCATGATAGCTTCAAACAAAAATACACACGCAAAATTTAAGGGAATTGAGATTAATTGGCATTTTCTTCTTTTCCCAACTTTATACGGAATCTCCTAAAATGAAAAGTTAACTAATATCTAACATCTCTGTAGATTTTTTTTCATTTCATCCACAAAGATATTTTCCGGTTGGCTTCCCTCTCAGAATTAAAAACCCCAAAGTGCATCTTTCCGGTCCTAAAGGTTTTCCGAATACTTCTTGGGTTCTTTTTAATAGAAGGGAAATCTTCATAGGCGCCCCCGTCGGGATGTGTTTTGACGGGGGGAGGACGTACCTACTAAAACCCCTCCCTTTCTTCTCGCTTCTCCCGCCGGAATCGGCTTTCGCATTACTTCAGTGCGGAGCCGCCCTTTTACTTTCTTTATCGACTATCTCTTTTTTTGGTCTCTATTATTTTACGAACTACTCCGTATGCCCGTTGCCATGATTTCTGGAATGGGCATAAGCTTTCCATCATATCTGCCCAGTTGAAGATTGACCCCAGTTTGTAGGGTATAGTTCCTCCTGGTTTCTTCCCACCTAATTAATACATATAAACAGGGTGTGGTTTGCGTCATCCACCTCGTCGCAGTCGTTTCATCGGCCTGATTCTGCCCTTCTTCGTTCGTAGAGATACTTCTTAAAACATCCGTGTCCTGAGAAAGCTTGAGTTAGGTAGTAATCCATCTCTCCGCAAGGGCGATTTATCTATGTTTGAATGATGGGTATCAATTTATAGGTTCATCGTCCATACGTTGCGTTTTTGTTGCCATCTTGTAACAGCGTTCTCTCTTGCTACTCTGACCTCTTCTCAATTGTATTTTTCCGCTCTTTCTTGGATGGAACTCCCACTATGACCCCCACTGCCTCAGTTGAAATGGTACGGTATGCACTGCCGATTCTGATTGACATCAACCTTTGGAGTCTGGTCAGTTTTGTCGTTAGTTTTTTATTTCTGGTTATAGTATGCCAGACCGGCGTAGCATACAGTATTTGGGAGTGAACCACACTTGTCATTACTCTCCTTTTCGAAGCTCTTGGCCCTCCTATGTTGGACATAAGGCATGTCAGTGCTGTCACGGTTTTTTCCACTTTCTCGGTAGTTCTCTTGATGTATTCCGCGAAGGTAAGTTTGGTATCAAGCCACACTCCTAGGTATTTTATTGCCTTGCTAAGCCTGATAGAGGTATCCAAAATGGTGAAACAGATCGGCGCTATTATTCTCTTGGTGGTAAGGAGGACTGCCTCCGGTTTATCTGGTGCAAACTTCAGTTTTCTTGCTTCGAGCCATTCAGAAACTCGCTGGAAGGCAGTGCCTGCTTTGTTCATAGGTATGTGCTCGGTTTCTGTAACTACTGTCATGGCTACATCATCAGCAAATCCGATTAATGTAACACCATTTGGCTGTTCCAGTTTTAGCAGGCCATCATATAGGATGTTCCACAGGGTTGGACCAAGTATTGATCCCTGAGGAATGCCACTGCTTATTTCTATGGTCTTTGTCTCATCTGCTTCCAGGATTATTTTCCTCTGTGATAGATAGGATGCTATTGCCCTGACTAGACTATCGTCTACTCCTCTTTTTCGTCAGACGTTTAGGATGATTTACCCTGATGCGCTATTGAAAGCATTTTGCCGTCTAAGGTTATTACGGCACATAGTCTTCGATGTCGATGTGCGTAATCTGCAGCTTGTCTGGCGATTTGGATCTCATTGTTTATAGTGTCTACCGTTTTCCGACGTTCCTTGAAGCCGTAGTTTTTTTGCCAGGCTACCAGTGCGAACTAGTTCTCTTTTTTCTTGGGGGTTTGGGAGGGTAGTTTTCGCCCCGAATAGGTTGCGGTCAAGGCAATTGAAGTTGATTCTCCTTAATGCGCTGCGATCATTCTACAGTAAAAGAAGGAACACTTGCTCTTCCAGATCTCCCTCCACCTCTGTGTTCCTCATCCAGCAAGGGGTAGTTTATACCCTTTTGGAGGCTTGGCTCCTCTACCATATTTCCCTTGTATTCTCAAGACCTTGTAAGCTAGAAGCCTTTATGATGCAGTTCTATGTCCAGAAGGGTATAGAAGGGGTGCAGAGGGTGTATCAACTCCTTCGAGAAATTGTTAGCCCCTCGCTGAAGCCCTTGGTATTAAAAAAGAAGAGTACGTTAGATGAAAAGTACCCATTAATACATTTTTCCTTAATGATACTTATATTCATAAATTTACCTCATCGAAGGGATGTTTTCGCCTCTGCATGAAAATATAACGGGTGTACATTTTTTTTTTCATCCCGGATTCGGATTCAGTGTCGAGAAATACATAGGAATGCAATGGTCAGTCATCCGGATCAAACTTTTTTTTTGTGGGGCTGTGTAACCAGTTGCAGTTTATTTTTTAAAGCATTGTTCCAGTTTGAAGCCCACTTAAGAGCATAATACAAAAAATACTGTTTTACAAAAGTACATAACTAATGCATCTTGATTTGTTTTAAATATTTAGTGATCAAGCTGAATTAAAATGATTATTTTTTTCAGGTCCTGACGAGACTTTGTGACTGCAGTCATCCTTCTTTCCATACTTATGATCAATAACGTTATCGAGGCAGATTCTCCCATATTTCAATTAGAGCAGCTCTCGTTTCTTCTGTGTTTCTTGTACCGTCATCTGCCTATCATGTGACATATATATTCAACTGTACTCAAGTTTATATAATATGCAGGTGGAATCATTGTTAGTATTTCCACTCAGTTTAAAAATCAGTTACACAACGAGCGATGTGTGGGCAAGCATTATCTTGAATTGAGAGGATATTTTTTCTGATATGTGGGACAAAAGGTCCTACCTGATCTTGCAGACCCCTTATGTAAACAGTAAGAGTGAAACTGAATTGTTCATTTTGTTCTCCTGAACGTCGATATACTATTTCCCTACCATCAATGGAACTTACACAGAAACGGTTCCTATTCGTGAATAAAACTTGAGTCCACTGTTCATTATTCCAATGTTGGTCTTCAAGGCTAGTTGCTCTATTCGATGTCGTCTCAGGAGTGTCTCAGGCTTTCTTAACTTATACGACTTCAAACCAACTTCATAGAGTCTTCCTTTAACTGCATATGTCATCCTAGGCTAGTTTGAAAATCATGAAAAAAGACCGACAAAGGAATACTTCATAACACGAGCGACAGTCATAACACCAGCGACGATATGAGAAAGGACACTACTACTCTTCCACAATCCATTCTTTAATTATTGTAAATATTGTTTAACTGCTTTATATTAATTGATAGGCATGATGTAAATTATTTATTTATAGTACATTATTTATTTATTAATCCGGTCAAATTAGACCAAAAAATAGGAGTGAAGGTACAAAAATTCACACCCAGCTGAAAGTTGGTAGGATTGTTCAAAACACCATTATAAATGAACTCAAAAAGGTCCTCATCGATCCGATACCTGGAAAAAAAAAATTTACGCGGGGTCAAAGGTCACAAAAATGGGTTTTTCCCGATTTTCAGCAAAACGGTAAGTTTTATCATAAAATTAGTTCAGATGAAAATTGTAGACCAGATAATTATCTATAAAAAATGTCTCAATACTTTTTTCCCTGAGAGCCACCGTTTCTGAGATATGACGATTCAAAAAGTTGGAAGAGTTGTAATCGTATAATATGTACTTAGCGCTTTTTTTTAACGTGGTTTCCCCCGGTAGGCCCATTCCGCGGGTCCGTTGTGATTCTGTTTAATTTGAAACTCTTGAATAATAAAAGATTAGCAAGGGTTGAAAATGATAAAAGCGGTGTAAATAAAAAAAAATAGGGAAATTGATTCGTCTGATTCATAATTATCTAATACTTCTGCTTCCTCTTCTTCTCGTTCTTCTTCTTATTCTTCTTCTTCATCCTGGGTGCAAGTAAATTGCCTCAATAGTGATGCGTCGCATATCTCCTCGTTGCTATCAAACGAATCCTCTACTGTTGCTGATTCAACATTGGACCACGACCGACCTTGACAATTTGTACATGCTAGAGATCAGCACAGTCCAATTTTTTTGCAACCACATTTAGCACTGCATCCCTTTTTACAGTTGCAAAAAATTGTGTTTAGCAGTTTTTCTAGCGTAGGTGGGAGTAAAGTCTGAACTGGTTCTAATGTATTGTCGACCAACTTCCAACCCCAGTCTTTTGGGTCTAGCTGATAACCAAGCCACACTTGAACTTAGTAATATATCCGAAAAAGAAGTTGATGAGCAGCCACTCAGGTTGGAGGAAGACAAGCTAATTGCACTTGTTTTTTATTTCGAGTATTTTTAACGAAACATGCATATCGAAACTTATCTAAGCAGGTAATTTTTTTAGGAGCTCCGTACATAGAAAAAAGAAAGCGAATTCCGTTGGTGTTCTTGTGGAGTTGAATTACTGTTTTTAAAAACTTCAGCACATTGAACTAAATCTTGTTTTTCAAACATTTTAAAAACTGTTGTTTTACCCCTTCTGAAAAATGCAGATGTCGTACCACAGCCGGTGATTGCGTGTAAAAATAGTACATGATTTTGACACTTTGCAAAAGTAGATGTATATACGTGGCGTACTTATACATATTATGACGATTACAACTCTTCCAACTATTTGAGTCATCATATCTCAGAAACGGTGGCTCTTAGGGAAAAAAAGTATTGATACGTTTTGCTGAAAATCGCGAAAAAACCATTTTTGTGACCTTTGACCCGGCGTAAATTTTTTTCCAGGTATCGAATCGATGAGGACTTTTTGGGTTCATTTATAATGGTGTTTTGAACAATCCTACCAACTTTCAGCTCGGTGTGAATTTTTGTACCTTCCGGTGTCTAAATATACCGGACTATTATCATAAATAATATTTGTTTATTGAACAACTCCATAAATGATTCAATTGGTTTTCTGTTGGGTGGTTGTATCTAAATAAATCTAAATAAATAGAAGTAAATATATCATTTAACCTACGGTTATGCTACCGGCAATATTAAGAATGAACCAAAAGCCGATAAGGGACTTGTAAGGATGGGCCAGGTAGACAATCGACTACTTTCGTTCGAGGTAAGCGCATAACATATCTGGTTAATTATATTAGTATAATCGTATACGGGCATCGTTTGCAATATTCAAGAACGGTCTCAAGTATTATTCGATCACATCAGGCGTTGTGTTGATTTATCCTGGTAGCAACGCTTTAGACTGAATTTTCAAATTGACAGTAGAATTACTATACTTACATCATTTCCAAATTTTACGTATATATCGTCACTCGCTTTAGGCTTATTTGGTATTTTAGATGTTACAGCTGCTTTACTAATATAATACATTTTGATACCCATGGGTGGTACCTCTTTTGCAACAAAGACTAATTCTAAAGTACCTGATGCTTTTTTCTTTGTGGCGGCAAAAGAAAAGCTTGATATGGGTTTTACAATATCGTAGATCTCTTTTCCTAAAATAATAAAGAATACATACATACATATAGAAACAGTATCAGTTTTTATCATCTCTCGATAATGCTAACGTGGTTAGCGAAACGCAAGCCGAGCGTTGGTGTTCGAGTGTTGAGTTCAAGAGTTTTAGTGTTTGTGGAAATTATAGACGATTATTTTATTAGGAAAATATGCAAACTTTCAACTAAGGGAAATATCAGTTTAAAATGGGCATGTGTTCCGTTAAGATTTTTTTCGTATATTTAAATTTAAATTAAAAATAATTCAGATTAGGCCTGTGCTCAGAGAAAAATAACGCCAGAAATTGGGAAATAATAATCATTGTGATAACTTTTGATTCTTTAGTTGGTAGGTTTTCAGTAGTAGAAGAGTATTCTAAAAAGTTATCAAGACGGAATGTAAAACAAAATGGCGTTAAACTTAAAAGAAAATTTGTTTTTGATATAATTTTTAATCAAAAATACAAAACTATCGTGGAAATGAAAATTAAAGAGCACACAATTCTACAATAAAAACGCATTTACAAAAAATTTCGAACATTGCAATAGATCTCACGAAAATTAATAATAATCAAACTTATGGCTTCATGAGCCAATATACAAACGCCTTTTCCCTTGCGTACAAGAAAATTGTGCCCCATTCAAAACGTGGGGGGGGGGGCAGTTGTCTGAAACTACTTTGACTATACGTTTTCTGCAGGATCTCGCAATTCTGAAAGTTGGAGAACACCCCTAAAAACACAAAAAACCCTTTCAGTGGTTTTTCCACGACAGAGTCATGCAGGAATGCTTCTATAAAAAATAATTTATTGACAATTTATTGCATTTTTATTCTGAAGTGTATTCTACATGTTAAGAAGAATATCAGTAAATTTTCAACACTTAACGACTCACATAGTTATAGTACACGAAATGGTAATAGTCTAGTCATGCCATATCACAAACATTCGTACTATAAACATGAGCCTGATTACAATTTTGTCACAATATATAATAAATTGCCTATTGATATTAAAAACATCAAAAACAAGTTTAAATATGACAAAAAAATACTTGACCCGTCACAATTTCTATACTTAGTATTAATGAGTACCTTCTGTATTGATTTTTGTTATATTTATATATACACATGGGTGTAGTTAAACGATTATCACATCTGTTTCAAGTTTTAAGTATTTTATAATGTTAGATATACATTTATTTTTGGCTTCTGTATTTTATAATTTTACCTAGTTTTATACGTATATGTATATTTAATTTATGTATCTGCATTTTTATATTTATATATTTATATATGTACATGTTTTTATTTATATTTTCTTCTTTTATTGTAAATCTGACTTACCATAATGTACAATTCTGTATTTCTTAAATTGTTAATAAATTATCTGTCTATCTATCTTAAAAGTAAAACAAAAAAAATGAAATGGAAAAGGTGCAGCTGTCACTACTAAAAATATCTGTTTAGTTGTAACATTTGTTTCTTATATTAAAAAACAAATGCATTTTTTTCCCTTTTGTAGAGTTTTTCCATTAAATTATCGATATCTTGAAATATATTCGTTAATATAACTTGAGTTCTACTGGTTATGGAATCTTCATATGTCACATTTCGAGATCATGGTAGTCAGAAGTGTTCAAGTGTTCCGGACAGAAAATGAGGTGACTTTATTTTGTGATTTTCGTTTATTTTATAATTTGTTAAATTTTAACGAAATTGAGTAAAACACTACTATGTTTTTTACCACTATATTTGCACAAAAATGTGACTGCAGTTTCAACCCTTTTTAGGTCATTTTCAAACAATGATTCAATTAAGAATGGAATACAAAAGATTTGGTCCCTATTTAAATATGTTTCTAGAATTAAACAGATTAGAGAATTATGAAAGTACCTATACAGGTAGTTTATGATATCCTAACTATCTAAGGGTGGGGTTTCTCAGAAATTTTAATTACATCTTGGTAGCAGTAAAAAGAGGTGAGTACATAATATCTAATTGATCATTTAACAAAATTAAATCATCCTTATTATTGTATTTGTATATTTCCAATGCTTCTAACAAATTAAGTTTAAAACCTTTGCTGGCATAGTGTAGGATTTCCATATTATTAATATCTGGGAAGTTATGTCCACTCTCTAATATGTGATTAGAAAAAGCAGAATCTGTTTTTTGTAGTCTGAAGGACCTATCATGATCGAGGTATCTTTTTCTAAAATTACGTCCGGTTTGTCCTATATATATGCTATTGCACTCCGAGCAATTTAACCTATAGACACCAGATTTTTCGTATTTATTTGTTTTATCCTTGGCGTTGTAAATTAAATTTGATAATTTTTGTTGGGGTTTAAATGCTATCTTGATATTATGTGCTTTGAGAATATTTGATATTTTTCTGTCAGTGTATCACAGTATGTGAGTGTAGCGAGAGGTGTTTGTTTTTCTTCTCTGACTATGGGATAAATTGCTTTAAAAGTATACTGGTTTTGTTTCTTGTTTATTAACTTGGCGATAGCTTCTGAATTATTGAGAGCTCTGTTTTTATTTGCGTTTCTGATAAAGGGAATGAAAAAACTTTATGTAGCATTGAGTTATAAGCTGCTAGTTTATGTGCGTATGGATGGCAAGAATCAAAGGGGATAGTTATATCAGTATATGTAAGTTTTCTAAAAATATCAAATTTAAATTGGTTATTTTTGTGTGTGATAGTTAGGTCTAGAAAATTTATTGTATGATTTGTTTCTCGTTCTAATGTAAATTTAATTTTTGGGTGTATGTTATTAATAGAATCTAGAAAAGTGTGTAATTGTCTAGTAGTACCCTTAAAGCATGCCAAAACGTCGTCGACATATCTATACCAAAAATGAATGTGATTCTTGCCTGGTTGCGAATTTAGTATACTTTCCTCTAAATTAGACATAAAAATATCCGCTAATAAAGGGCTTAGAGGTGATCCCATCGGTAGACCGCTGTTTTGAATGTAAAATTGATTATTGAATTGAAAGTAATTTTGACTGATGCATGTGTCGAAAGCTAGTAAAAGTTCTGTTGATATAATGCTATTTAATTTACTTTTATCTAGTAAATTTTGAATAAGTTTTAAACATTCATCTGGGGGGATATTTGAAAACATGTTTTTAACGTCGAATGATACCAGAAATGAATTATGTGGGAATGTGTATTTTTTAACTTCTCTGCTAATTCTAAGGAGTTCTTTATTGCATGTTTAGGTTTAAAATCTGTATGTTGTTTAAAAACTAACTATATTTTTAAAGCAATTTATCCCAAAGTCAGAGAAGAAAAACAAACACCTCACTCTAGACTCACATACTGTGATACACTGACAGAGAAAATATCAAATATTCTCAAAGCACATAATATCAAGATAGCATTTAAACCCCAACAAAAATTATCAAATTTAATTTACAACGCCATGGATAAAACAAATAAATACAAAAAATCTGGAGTCTATAGGTTAAATTGCTCGGAGTGCAATAGCATATATATAGGACAGACCGGACGTAATTTTAGAAAAAGATACCTCGATCATGATAGGTCCTTCAGACTACAAAAACAGATTCTGCTTTTTCTAATCACATATTAGAGAGTGGACATAACTTCCCAGATATTAATAATATGGAAATCCTACACTATGCCAACAAAGGTTTTAAACTTAATTTGTTAGAAGCATTGGAAACATACAAATACAATAATAAGGATGATTTAATTTTGTTAAATGATCAATTAGATATTATGTACTCACCTCTTTTTACTGCTACCAAGATGTAATTAAAATTTCTGAGAAACCCCACCCTTAGATAGTTAGGATATCATAAACTACCTGTATACTTTCATAATTCTCTAATCTGTTTAATTCTAGAAACATATTTAAATAGGGACCAAATCTTTTGTATTTCATTCTTAATTGAATCATTGTTTGAAAATGACCTAAAAAGGGTTGAAACTGCAGTCACATTTTTGTGCAAATATAGTGGTAAAAAACATAGTAGTGTTTTACTCAATTTCGTTATTGTTATGGATTACCACAGAGTAACGGCTTCCTCAATCAATTTCCTTGTTAAATTTTGATTTCAAATTGATCGCAAATAACGAAACATTAACTTTGATACATGAAAATAAATGGAAATTAAAGATAGGGACATCTATTTTTAACAAGCTCCATTGTTTCATGATAATTTAGATTCAACAAGAATGCGCAATATAGGACATGTATCTTAAAATCTGATATGTTTAGATTTTTTATAAATATATATTTATCACTGAATAATAATTTTTTTCAGTTGCGATCTACGGCGAACGAAACACAAATATCAGTTCTTTCAATTGTTGGAGCTATTCAAATGGTGAAATTGTTTGTAGTGGCCGAGACATGCAGGTACTGTCGCGAATAAAAAAAAAGGAACAACTATTTTTTTCTAATGTAAATCTGTCTCTATTTGAATATGTAATGAGTAGACGAAATAATCTAGTTAGCACTTTTATTATATTTTTTTATTGTAATGCTGTAGTTATTGCTAAATCAATGGATGGATTATCAATGAGACATATTGCACTGCGTTATAACATTAATAAAAATTCTGTGTTTAACATTTTAAAAAGTGGAGAATAAGCGGTACGATTAGTAGAAATCCTGGATCAGGGCAACAAAGGATATCCAACTTAACAAGAAACTAACTATTAATATTTTGTTATTGCACCATTTCTATTTATAACTTCTGTAAGTCTGTTTGGCATATAATTAAACTTATACAATAATCATAAGTAATAATATTTTCCCATGCATTATTTACCTCTTCCAGTAATTCTTGGGCGTTCCATGGTTTCACATTTCGTTTTTGGATACTTCTTACGAGTAGTCCCCGTACGTCTTCCACAGGGTTAAGATCTGGACTATGATTGGGCCAGTTAAGAACATTAATGTTGTTATCTTGAAACCAGTTAGTCAAGGTATGAGCAGTACGAACTGAACAATTATCTTGCTGAAATATGAATTCGTTATTAGGAAATAATTGTGACATAGAAGGGAGCATAATGTTGTCTAAAATTATAATATACGTTTCACTATTAAATCGTTCCTCAATATGCCACGTGGGCCACGTGCCGATATCCAAGCCCACATTCTAACGGAACATCTACCACTTTTGTCATTGTTAGATATATAGTTCTCATCGAATCGAGTATTCGGAGGTCGGTAAATACGACCGCTGTGTGTAGACTGCAAAGTTTTTTCATCTCTAAAGATTACACTGTTCCAAAAATTTACATCGTGCATTAAAAATTTTAGCGCAAATCCCAGTCGAGCTTCTTTATGTTCAGCTTTAAGTAAGTAATTCTGTGCTGCTGGATGACAGCGTAGCTCCGATTCTCTTACTCGCCTGCGACCAGTACTACTCGATCCAGGAAAATTCGTTTCTTCAGCATCCTAAATTATTGAGTAAAATTGATTTTCTACTAATTTATTTACCAATTGCAAATCTTGCTGTTGAGTTGATATCCTCGTCGCCCTGATCCAGGATTTCTACTAATCGTACCGTTTATTCTCCACTTTTTTAAATGTTAAACACAGAATTTTTGAAACATATTATTTACAAGATTTTGCAAACAGTGGAAAGAAAAACTATCTATGAGAACTAAAAGAAAAAGTGTATGTAAAAATATTATTGAAATCTTTGCATGCTATCGATAACCTAACTTCTAGTTATGCAAAGCAAGTTAAAATTCTAAAATAAATTTGTCCAATTTCTTATTTGACATTCTCATTATAACACTATCATCCAACATATTCCCCTTCGGCTAAGCAGATTAAATTAGTATCTACATCACCCCTTACGGTATTTTAGAATTTTAACTTGCTTAGCATAACCAGTCAGGTTATCGAAAGAATGCAAAGATTTCATTAATATTTTTATATATAGTTTTTTTTTGTTCTCATAGATAGTTTTTCTTTCCACTGTTTGCAAAGTCCTATAAAGAATATGTTTCATGACTATAAGCAAATAAATAATACATAATTTACTTTTAAACACACATTATTTGTTAATATTATAACGCAGTGCAATTTGTCTCATTGACCATCCATCTTCTGCTTTAGCAATAACTCCAGCTTTAACTAAATCGCTTATATCTGGCATATTAGCTTTGGCACACTTGCAATGAATTTTGACAATGTCATGAAAATTAAAGTTAGATGTACACAACTAGATTTTAGAAAAAATACGTAACAAGACTTATCCAATTTTTTTTTGTCACGACAGTACAAACCATCCGACGAAAATATATATACTAAAATTGTAGAATTCAAACTCGGAGGAGCTTCTAACAGCCGCTCGAGGCGGCGCTTGCAGCGTATGTACTTTTCTTGGTCATAGTATAGTAAATGTTTCAATTATTTTAAAATCTGATCATCTTTCCAAAGGTTATTAAAATTTCTTTTCTGATACGCATGAAAAACGCTACTCCTGGCATTCGCGCGTTCGCCGAAAATCCTATAATTTTGATTCTTATATTGCACGAAAACAGTTAAATATGACATTTTTTTGTATAATTTTCGGCTCTTTAATTTTCATATCTATGATCATTTTTGTATTTTTCGTATTTCAAAAGTTATCTAAAAGAGAGTTTGACGCCATTTTGCTATATTTTTCGCCCAGACTCTTTTTATGCAGGCGTTCTTTTGTGCCGCCGGTAACGCGACGGCAATTGCGACCGCGTTTTGTAAATAACAGGGAACAAATGGGTCATTTTGCCGCCCGTTTCACTTGCCGTCCCGTTATGAAAAACATGCCGTCGTGTTTTACAAAACGCCGGCGACAAAATCCGCCCGACGTTTCTTAAGTACACGGCGCCTTATGGGTTCATTTATGCAAGCCCGGCCGTTCGCCATCTATAAATGTCAGTGGTACCAAACGCAATGTGAACTTATTTTGTACCAGTTGCGTGAAGATTTAAGAACAGTGTGTTTTAAATATGAGGGAATTATTAGTAATTAATACTGAAAGTTTTATAGAAGAAATTAGGAAAAGAAAAGCGACTTGGGATCCGCATCCGAGGAATACAGATTATAATTTTTCTATAAATCTGTGCTATCGAAGTACCGACGGCTAGGAAACAAATTCAAAGTACTTCCCAACTATTTGTATGGTAGCACTGGTATCATATTTTTGCCGTCGCGTTACCAACGGCACAAAACACCTGCATAAAAGGGCTCTAAAAGGGTCTTAAACATGACAAAGACAAAATAATTGGTAGAAAAATAATAAATACCTAATTGAATAGAATAATTGGTCACGTGTCTTATGATATATTAACAATATTGATACATACCATCTGGTCCCTGAATATCATACTCTCTATATTTGACTGGCAAACGAATAGACTGATTTACTGACCAGGACAATGGATTATAGACAGCCACTATAAATTTGTCAGAATTTTGTGAAACATGACAAACACTCATGTTGGACAATAGGCACGAGGAGAGATTCAAATCTATCTTTAGTTGTTCGGTTTTATTCTTTTTTAACAGGTTTCTGTAAATTGAAATAAAGAAAATTAAGTTAGCATAACACGATATGAGGAAATTCCTCACTTGCATTTTTGATATTGTTACGTATTTCCACCTTTTAGGAAACACCCTGTATGAATCCGTGGGTTCTAAATAATTTTAACAAGAGATAAACACTAACACTTTATTTAATAATTTACTGATTACAAAATACTTCTTAACTAACCAAAATAACCTTTACACTTTGTTTACTTTATATTTAACCTCACTTTTTCGCTGGTACCAAACTTTACTTTAGTAGAACTTCTTCCTCTGTGCCGGTAATCGCGCCTTATATACTCTGAAATTGTCTCTAGATCAATCAAGAATCTTCTCCCACCACACTCTGGAAAAATCTATTACTTTCTACAACTTTCCAGTCACTCACTATTAGGCATAGACGTATCAATCTCTAGTTTCAAGGGGGTGTAATACATAACACTGCCCCCTCCTTAAGCTTGATCGTCCCGATCAGGCAATTAAGGATCATCAGTGTATTTCGCCAGTCTGTCCAAATGCACGATCTTCATCATCTTTTTGCTTCGTTGAATCCGATAGACGACGTCATTAATTCGGGTAATAACAGTATACGATCCATCCCAAGGTGATTTCGGTGACTTTCATTTCCTCCGCTGTGGGTTGTACAGCCAAACCAGCTCTCCCACCTTGATCGACCCTTTTGGACTACCCTTCCAGTCGTATCGAGCCTTCATTCGGTCACTGGCTGGTGATGGCTCCGCTATATCCTTAGCCAACCTCTTGAAAGGAGATCCTGCATTGAACCCTTCACCCTTACTTCCAACTGTGGTCCCTTACTGGCTGCATAAATCTTGCATTTGCGACACCAAGCCTCCACATCCTGACGACTTTTTATCCAATAAAATCGTTCTCGTATTTTCTTCAGGGTCTTGTTAATACCGAAGTGTCCATCGGATGTTCCAGTCTCGTGTGATATGTCCTGCTCTGCCGCAGTTGTAGCATTTAATACCCCCGCTTGGCTTCCCTTGTCTTCCTGCAGTATTCAATTTAGCCAGTAACTTCTTGCACATTTTATACATCTTGATTAACCTGGGGTCCTGGTTCTTTTTTTCTGGTTGCGATTCTTCGATACTCACAGCTTGTACTCGGGGTATCCTGAAAGACAGCTTTCACCTCGAGTGCATGCACCAACGCTTCACTGCTGTTCTGGTATCGAGATAACCTGAGGACTCGCCTGATCTCATCGTCCTGTATACTATCCAGAAAAGCCTCTACTGCCAGTTGGTCTTGGAATTCCTTCGATACATTGGGGTAAGCCAGGTGAACCAGGCTCCACACGGTAGCTTCAAACTCTTGCAAGCTTTCCCCAGCCACTTGAACACGTGATTTCAGCTAGGTCTGGTACACTTGGGCAAGGTGTTGTTTACCATATCGTAAGTCTTGGGCAGCTTCTAAAACTTTAAAATCCTGTTGTTGCTCTACTGGGATTGTCTGGAGTATTTCCAATGCTTGGCCCCTTAATGCCACGATTAACGCCATAGCCTTCTCGTCGCCATTCCAGTTGTTTGCACTCACTGCTGCCTCAAACTGCCTCTTGTAAATGGTCCATGAACTTTGCCCGTCAAAGGAGGGAGGTTCGAATAGCTGACCTGATAATACCACTTGCTGGCTTCCTCCGTCCCTCAACTGTCGCTTAAGCAGGTCTATTTCCCCTTTGATTTCTCCTTCAAACTTGTTTGCTTTCTTTTTGACCTCACTTACTTCTTCTCGATGCCTTTTTTCTAGCTCTTCCAACACTTTCTGGAATTGTGCAAATAAGTCCTTTATTTGCTTTTCGGTTGCCATACTTCTGGTTGTTATAGGCATACGACTACGTTGAAATCAAATAAATTTAACAATTACGTCACTATTGTTAATGGGACTGTCCAGAAAAACCTCAAAACAGCACGAGAAAGTCTTATCTGGAGTCTTTGTCACCAATTTCCAAATAAAATGTTACAAAAATGTCTCAAAAAATGCACTTAACACTATTTTCCTGTTCGAAAATAACCCTCGAACAACGTCCAGTAAATGAGTTCTTCCTGTGTTAGCACTAACTCCGAGAATACTGTCCCAGTCTTCTCAACACTTCCGAAAAATCCTCTTGTTAAAATTCTGCGTCTGACACCAATGTTACGTATTTCCACTTTTTAGAAAACACCCTGTATGAATCCGTGGGTTCTAAATAATTTTAACAAGAGATAAACACTAACACTTTATTTAATAATTTACTGATTACAAAATACTTCTTAATTAACCAAAATAACCTTTACACTTTGTTTACTTTATATTTAACCTCACTTTTTCGCTGGTACCAAACTTCACTTTAATAGAACTTCTTCCTCTGCCCCGGTAGTCGCGCCTTATACTCTGAAATTGTCTCTAGATCAATCAAGAATCTTCTCCAATCACACTAGAAAAATCTATTTATTTCTACTAGTTTCCAGTCACTCACTATTAGGCATGGGCGTATCAATCTCTAGTTTCAAAGGGGTGTAATACATAACAATATATTAATTAGTTAGAAATGAGTCAGATTTCGAGGGAGCTCGTTTAGGGTTAGATTGCTTGGAAATATAACAAGTACCATTATATTTTCCGACGTAACAAATAAAAAAAAAGTAGTATTAACACCATCTAATGATTTTAATAAATACTCTAAAAAGAAATAAGGATATGTAGTAGGATGGAGCGAACAAGTTAAAGTATGAATTTCTTAATCAATTAGTGCTCAAAAGCTGTAGGTATATGTTATTTTCTTTTTTTTTTCTTTTTAATTTCGGAACTTTTTTCTGCCTCCCTAATGGTCAAAATTTTTTAGAGAAGTCTGATATTTAACTACACATATTTTTTTATGACTAAAAGGGACAGTAATTAGATCTAATATCATGCAAAATTTACTTGATAACTTAGTCATTAACTGTTGTAAAATATATTTGATGTCTGATAATTCCATTTACCTCCACAAATCCACAAAATGTATAAGCTTCTATGAGGTTTGATATAAAACCTCATCCTTCTCGTAATGATGGTGCAAACACCTTTGGTGCATCATTTAGTTGTCTCACTACCTGAACAAATGACTGAAAGCTGCTGATTCAGTAATTCTGTAATTCATTGAAATGGATTCTTCGGTCACCACTACAATTTTTATTGGCACGATATCGGACTATAGGGTCCAAATTTGAGAACTTCTGAATTCTGAAGAGAAGGAGTTGATCTATGTCTGTGGCATCTTCCAAGAAGGTTACAAAGTTCAAAATGTCTCCTCTAAATTTTGAAGGAGACGACTGACTACTTTGAGCTTATCAACTGGCAAGAACGCGCGTTAACAGAGCCACACCTATTACTTCCTAGATTGCCACTGAAGACCTACGAGAACTTATTAACCACTCTGACATACTTACAGTAAATTTTGTCAAGTATTCTTGTCACACATAGAGTGTTGAGCGGTGTGTGAAACTAGTTACAGATGCTTCTGCAGCGGTCTGTGGAGCACAATGCAAGATATTGTATTATAAGGACGCGATTTGATTCCAAGAACACCATACCTTGCTTTAATTCGAAATCAGAATACGTCGTGAATAAGTAACAAATTTTAAGAAAACCTGGTAGACTCTAAAGTGTTCATTTACCATAGTTGCTTGTATAACTTGTATCAGAATTTTCAATTTTTGATACATTATAATATTCCCTCTTCCAAATCAGTTTTTTTATTAAGAATTCCTTGATCTACATCAAAACCAAATGAATAGAACCTTATTTTAGAACAATCTGCATATAGTAAGTATTGTATAATGTAGCTATCTAGTTATATTTTAGACTTAAACTACGAAATGAATACTTCGTGTTATACAGGGTATAATTAGTTTCGTGTCATTAAAAAAACTGGTAATAGGGACCGACTAGACAAACAAAAAGCCTATATGACTTTTTTCTCTAGGGGCACTTTGAAAGAAACTGACCTGGGTTTACATTTTTAATGTTAAGGTACGAAATATTTGAGAACCTCTCTTTTTCAGGGTCAATGTATGTTATGGTTCCGAATACTAGAAATAATAAAAAAACTGTAATACCCGACTTGTGTTCCCGCCGGTAAAAGTGCGGCACTTTGATGGGATTAATTGTACCGAACTTTTTAAACCACTAATTATGAAAATGTAAATAATTTCTTCTCTTTCGGCGCAACGCAAGCATAGCATGGCCGCAGGGGTTTAAATAGGGTTTGTTTATATGTGTTTTTTAATTTGAAACAAAGTTATTGTAGCTTTTATTGTCGTTTGTAAGAATTTGTAAAATTTGAAAGTGGTTTATTAACATTTGTAACATTGTGTTAAAAGCTTAAAAAATTTGTAATTATTTTATAAAATTGGAAAACGAACAGTAAGATGTCCGAGCTGCGATAACAGAAAATAGTTGTGTATTTTAAGTTATGAAAAAAATCTGATTTTTTTAACGAATTGAGCGCATAATTTTTCCCAATCAGGTATCGAAAACTAAAAATCGAGACTTTGGTCTCTATAAAAATCAATGTAAACAATAATAAACAGATCAAAACAAGACGGCGAATAATAATAATAATAATCCTCGTAATAATCATACATTTAATGCCCAATAGGTAACACCCAATAACTGAACAATTCTTTTGAATTTTTCACAAAAATTATTCAAAATGACCTCCATCTCCACGTATACACATTTCGGCACGTCGAACTAAGGATATACGCACTCCGTTCAACACATTTGGTAAATTAGGATCATTTTTTATGGTTTCTATGCACATTAAAATACATTGTTGCAATTGTTCTAAAGCTCTTCCGCACCAGCTGCATTTCCACCACTTTCTCCATACACCAAGTGCATATCCGCGAGCTCTGGATAAGTGTAAAATCCCATAATATCCCAAATCTGCGTTTTAAAATACCACACTAAACTGTGAATTTACGTTATCAATAAAGAAAACAGAAAGAAAAACTTGGTAGAATGATTTTTTTTAAAGATAAGGTAGGTAAATACATTCATTTAGGCCTTTGTTCTCATTGTTAACCCAATCTTCATACCGTAGGGAGTCATGTAGATACTAGTTCAATCTGCTTAGTCGTACGGGACTATGTTGGATGCTAGTGTTATAATGAGAATGTCAAATAAGAAATTGGACAAATTTATTTTAGGATTTTGATTTGCTAGCATAACCAGAAGTCAGGTTATCGAAAGAATGCAAAGATTTTATTAATAATTTTTACATATTGTCTTTCTTTTATTTCTCATATATAGAATATGTTTCATTTGAATACATGTTTGAAACATCGAAAGATACCAACACGCCGTTTTCTGGAATATTGCGATCTGACAATGTTTTAGAAAGTTCAATTGAATTTTTTATGATATATTTAGATTGAAAATTTGTTATGTTTTTAAAAATCGTGTTTAGTTTATTTCTTAACCTGTAAGCGGGGCTATTGACATATGATACGACGTGTCCTATAGGAGTATTCTCTTTATGGTTTTTAATTCATTACTTTCTGTTTAGTTCTGTTAATTTTAAATCCCCTGCACCATAGTAATAAAACTAGGTAAATAATGTAAATTTTAAATAGGTTTTCTCATGTTTTCATTCAATTACTTGAGTCGCTTTGAAGATGATACGTTGAAGAATCGAAACTATAGTAGCGTTAAGTTACAATAAAATACAGTGGTAGAAACGAAATAAGTGTTTTATTTACTTTGTTTCGTTGTCGATAATCACATGCGCGCACTTTTAGGAATTCTTGAAGGTTTACCTGTCTTTTATTTTTCACGATGCCTTGTCACTCGAAGTGCATTGGGTGTTAAAATACGAGTTGTCTCATTAGACGATTCATTTCCGCTTGTTATTTAATTAGGACATAAAGAAACACTTGATACGAAACACTTTTCCCTGACCACAAAAACTATCATCAGATGTAAAATTATACAATTTGTATTCATACCCAAAACTCGATTGGCTCTCGTATGATGTTCATACACACACACAAGTAGAACTCTACATATACACATATAATGCTGGCGCTCTGCTGGAGCCTAGAAACTGGTAAATCCGCCACTGTGTGGTACAAAAAGTATGCCAAGGTGTTATGAGTAAGATTTTAGTTGACTGATTGAATTTACACTAAAGAAAATTGAGAAAATTTGCAAAGTGAAATAGTTGATAACTAAAATTACCTTATGACTAATAATTACCTTATGATTTTTCCTAAGGGTTTTTCAGCATATTTTATACCTTCAGTTAATAGTCTTACATAATCATTAACCACACGCTGCTTTCCAGTGCCAGTGATGGCATCGTGATGTTGCATGATACCCATAGCTTCATGTAAATATTCTAAGGATTTTGTGTCGTTTTTGTTACTACCTGCAGTAACTCCATTAAGAGCAACAAGTTGTTTTGCGACCTAAAAATATTACTTAATTTTGCAAAATATTGAACTGGGTGGATACTTTTTGAGCTGTTTTCAATATTACTGTTTAATAGTTCAATACAATACTGGTGTGTGTCTACTTGATTTTACTTGTTGACATTTCATGTTAGTTCGAGAGAATTATATTTTTTCGACGAAAACCGGCACGTCAGCACGATTTGTGGAAGAAACATGGGTCCTGGGGTAATAATGAATATCAGTGTTCCGCTAAAAATTTGGGATGCGCATCATGGTTTTATATACATACAGGATGTTCCTTAATGACGTGCTAATATTTCAGGGTGTGATTGCTTAGGTCATTTTATGATGAGAAGTTCATATGAACATATGTCCGCAACGGCTTCAATTTTTAGCTACAGGGTGTTGAAATCTCTTTTTCTAATCGTTATTTTTTAATATCTTAGACAGTATTTTAGATATTGTTTTCAATTTCGGTACGTGTAAGTAGGATATAGAACCACATATTTTAATTAGAAAAATTATTTTATCGCTCCACCAGTGGCGTCCCTGCGAGCATGTCCTCTGATATTCTTTACAAAAATGTGGTACGCCACTGACATTTTTCCATGTTGATATTTTTTCTGATTAGCCTGATCAATTCTATATGAAAACGGTCTCTTGCGTTTTTCTCGTCACACACCAATTCATATTGAAAAAAAATTTTCGATTGCACAGACCAGACCAATCCTCCCCAGTATATCCTAGCTTGCTGAATCCGAATCCGCTGGCTTTTTTGCCCCACTCCTTCACAATTTTTTTCTATACTCAAAAAACAGTTAGAAAAATGAAAAAAGGGAAAATTGAATTTTTCTAACGATAATAATTTTTTTCTGACTCGCTTTAAGAGGATGTACTTCCTCAGGGATACATTTTTGAACTAAGGTAAGTTGGGTTATATGGGCTCAATATGAACCCAGAAATCGCAGGTTTCCGTTCGGGAACTCAATCCAGGGACACCCGTATATTTTGTATATGTTTCTTCGTGTTTTTCGGCAGAAAAACGAAAATATCTGGACAATGGTTCATTTGATCAAAAAATGCCAAATAGAAAAAAGTCTCCTTATTATATTTCACACGAAATGATGCAATGGAAGAAAAAAAATAATTCTCAATTATTGCTAGAAGTTTCAAAAAATTGATTAAAAAATTCTGAAAACATTCACAATTATTATTTGACCTCTTATAAACAATCTTTGTTCTAAAAATTTTTTTCATAAAATACGTTGTTTTTGAGTTAAAAATTCTTAAAATTTAAATATTGAAAATTCTTTGACCCAGTTTTAATGAAGAATGTTAACTTTTTAGAAAAAATCTCAAGAAACATTTTTCTTTGCTTTTAATGAAAAATAATAAAAAAAAATATTTTATGTAATTTTTTTTCAACGTCAAAATTTTTAAAAAAAAATCTTCTTGCTTTCTTAGGGCTGAATCACCCATAATAATAATAATAATAATAATAATGTTTATTGCAATATGATAGAATTTTATACAGAATAGATAAGACTCAGTGCCACAATAAACAAGAAAGCCCTCCTAAAGTAAACCTTGTGCGGAGGATGACAATAATCGCGTTTTCCACCGACCACACCCCCGCGCACTCGATGTATCCATTTTAGCACCTGTTTTATCATATACCCTTAGAAAGAATAAGATACCCCCAGTGCACAAAAGTGTAGCGAGTGGAAAGCGCCATAAAAAGAGTTTAAAAAAAATAGTACGTAATAAAATACAAAAATACTTACACCTAGTCACAAATACACAAAACTTACACTATGAGCTCACACACATTCATACGTATTTAAAGCACATATATTTGATATATAATATATAATATATGGACCCATATATTTATACCTTTTACTTTAAAAAAAATACTTTTTATTAATTAATAACAATTTTTTTTTATTATTTTTTTTTTTTATATATTTATTTGCATTCAATAATATCATGTACTTTTTGACGGGGAATAGAAAGTATATATTTTTTTAGATGGTTTTTGAATGTACATATGGACCTTATGTTGGTTATTTCACTTGGTAAGTTATTGTAAAGTTTTGGTCCCAAATACGTAAAACTTTTTTGTCCGATGGCCTTATTCATTAAAGGTGGTAAGTATGTCAAATTCCTCTTTCTTGTATTATATGCATGAATATTTTTTTTCAGATTTGCCTCATTTTGATGTAGTCTAATACTTGAATGTACAAAAAACAACTGTCGGGGATCCATTACTGCCGTTTCTTTATACAGCGCCTCTGTTGGATAAGTAGGCTTTTTATTAAAAATTACTTTCAGAATTCTTTTCTGTACAATTATCAGGTTGTTTAAGTAAGTTTTCCCTGCGCTGCCCCATGCTAATATTCCGTAGTTAATGTGAGATTCGATTAATGAATAATATAAAGCTTTCAGTTGTTTTAAATCTAATATATCTCTTAGTATTTTGAATTTATATATTAAGTATTGTATTTTTTTGATTACATAATTAATATGGTTGTCCCATTTTAGATGAGAGTCCAGCCAAATGCCCAAGTACTTTACCTCTGTAGCAGCGTGTATGATGAATCGATTGTCTATATTAAGATTTTGAAATGGTGGAATCGTAGATTTATTGCATGTCATTGGTAAGTAAACTGTCTTCTTAAGATTTATTGTGAGCAATTTATGATCAAACCAATCCTTTACATTTTTTATGTCAGATTCTACTTTATTTTTTAGGGAATCCCAGGTGTTGCTGCGATAGAAAATTGCTGTATCATCAGCGTAGGTGATTATTGTACCACTGCTTTGTACCGAGAATAAGCCATTCAGATATATGTTGAATAATATCGGCCCCAGCACCGATCCTTGTGGAACTCCGTATTCTATTTGTTCGTAGTCACTAAGTAAATTATTGATCTTAACACATTGTTTTCTGTTGGATATATAACTTTTAAATAAATCTAGAGCTTTACCTCTAATGCCAATTTCTTCGAGTGATTCCACAAGGAGGCTATGGCTGACCGTATCAAAGGCTTTTGATAAGTCTATGAATACACATAGAGATGGTTCACCTCTGTCCAAAGCAGCACACATCAATGAAGTGACATGTAATATGGCATCTTGGGTTGATATACCTTCACGAAAACCATATTGATTGTCAGATAGCAGGTTAAATTTATTAATATATGCGTTGAGTCTCTTCTTTATAATTTTTTCAAAAATTTTTGTATAGCTGGTTATTAAGGATATAGGCCTATAATTACTTACAACCATGCAATCTCCGTTTTTGTGAATTGGTAGTACAATCGATGTTTTAAAAGCAGAGGGACAATACCCTGTCTCTATACACCTATTTATTATGTGCGCCAATGGCTTCGATATTGACGACGATATGTTTTTTAAGGTTTCTGATTTTAAACCATCTATTCCCGGCGCCTTATTATTTTTTAAGGACATAATCGTTTCTTTTACTTCTACAGAGTTAGTAGCAAATAAAAAAATTGAGGTAATCGCATTTACTTTTTTAGGTCTATAATTAGGATCCCTTTTTATTTCTTTTGCTAGTTCTCCACCCATTCTAATGTATTTATTATTAAATGTATTAGTTATATTTTTTAAATCCTCTATCTTTTCGCCATTGTCATTTTTTATTGTACTAATATTACAACTATTTTTTGTTGTTTTCGAACAGATTTCCGTAACGGTCGACCATAGGTATTTTGTGTTGTTTTTGTTTCGGTCAATTTTTTCTTTGTAATAATCAATTTTCGCTTTCTTTATTAAGGATGTTACCGTATTTCGATATTTTTTATAATTTAGCATAAGAATGTCGTTGTTAGGTTCGCGTAATATTTGCTGGTACATTTTGTCTCTCCTGTTTATAGAATTTATAATACCATTTGTAATCCAACATTTCCGTTTTTTATTCCTTATTTTAATATTTTCTGTACAGGATATAATATTTTCATTAATAATAGATATAAATTTATTTGTTGCAGATTCTAGTTCTTCCATATCATATATGCAGTTCCAGTCCACATTATTTATTTTATTTTTTAATTTATCATAGTTAATTTTTTGTATTATATTATAATTTTTATTTGTGGATGTCATTTTCCTGTTTGAAAATATTATCTGTAATAAAATTATGTAGTGATCGGTTAAAGTAGTTTTAATTATAATAGGTAATAATAATTCTGTGTCCGAATTTGTTTTCATGAATATATGATCTATACAAGATTTGGTTAAGTCTTTACATCTTGTATAGTCATTAATTGTGGACATATAGCCCTGTTCGTACATGGTATTTAAGTACTCCAAAGTAATATCAGTGTTCTTAAGTATGTCTATATTAATATCACCTACAAATATAGAGTAGTCGACATTTTTGCAATTTTCTAAATGATTTTTTATATTAGTAATAAATTCTACAGGACAGGAGGACGGAGATCTGTATGCAGCAGTTATAATAATTTTTTTATTGTTATATTTTAATTTGAGTGTGATTATTTTGTTGTTATTGGAAAATTGTATGGTTTCATATGTGTACACTAAATCTGATTTAATATAAATAATTACACCGTCATTTTGATTAAATGTGCCCTCATTATATAGTACATCATATCCATCGATTTGGCATAAGTCTAAATCTTGTACTTGCCACGTCTCAGTTAGTACAATACACTCTATATCAGTAGTGAACTGCTTGATGTAACATTTGAATTCTTCTAGATTTTTACTGATACTACGGATATTATTGTGAATTAGTTTAATGTTACAATTATGTTGATTTACTTTTAGTATTTCATTACCTTCAATGCAATTTGATACAATTTCTGTTTTTATAGTATTTACTGTGAAATCTCTTATATATGGGTCCATAGTATTATAGTAGTTATAGGCTAAGATAGGTATATATGTACAAAAGATATGACTAAGTAATTCTAATACAATATATAACATACAATACAATACAACACAATACAATACAATTCAGATTCAAATACAAAATACAGTACCATACAACACAAGTAATTTATAAACTAATATCTAAATTTCAATATATATCAACTACATTTATTTTCTTGACCCATAAAACATAAAAATTATAAAATGCGCCACTCATATTCATAAAGTAGAAATATTTTTCGATCTTTTCATGTCCTGCAACAATATATTTGTAGCTCCGAATTTGGAGAAAGTGGGGCGTCATATTCCCACAGAATGCCCAATAATTGTTATTCATTAATTGCGGAAAAACGGTGCGGAAAATCGATATCGTACTTATTGGTCATTTTGTGGGAATTTTAATGAGGAAACTTTTTTTATTTGGTATTTTTTGATAAAATGAATAGTTTTCGATTTTTTGCCGAAAAACACGAAAAAACATATACAGGGTGGACCATTAATAATAGGCCATAATGCAGAGGTAGATTCTTTGGGTCAAAATATGAGGATATAACAAAATATGCTTTAGTAAAATGTTGCTGTGGAAAAAGATAGAGGGTGTCAAAATTCAAATTATTCTTTCGTTTTTTTGCAATGACTCAACTGATCTTCGCCAAATTTGCTAGAGGAACATTTCTTATTCTAGGAAACAATAAATTATATATTACATCACGTTAAATCATAGAGGGCGCCGCATGACCTATATCTCATGTTGAATTTTTTTCATCTTTTTTTTGACGAGACGTGGTGGTACTTCTGACCAGAAAATCTTATGAGGGCGTCATTTCCACGTATAAAAGATACACTTGGTAGAACTTGATAACTCCAACCGTTTTCGAGGAAATTGCCGTTAAATATTTGAATAATTTTTTGAGACAATTTCAAATTTAATAAAATAAAGTGTATTTATTGAAAAGCGTACAAAACGTAAGGGAAAACAAAATCGAAATAACAGCGTAAACTCTTTCTCACTTTATTATGAACTAATGGAGTGTTTTCATGGTACTGAGATAAATACATAAATCAAAAGATTGTGTAAAATATAGATCTAATCTCATTAGAAGACCAAAAAATAACATGAAAGTTGAGTTATTGACATTAGTATTTATTGTGTAAACTTTCCCCCAATGCAAAAACCCCATTGCTGCAACTTTGAGTAAATTTTTTATATGGTCTCCACCTACTTCTATAACTTTTCTAATTCTTTTCATAGAAGATTTTCCTTAATTGAAAAATACATTTTCCTGCCCTCTAATAAAATTGTCTGCGTTTTGTATTTTGTCCCACAGTTCTTCTTTTGAATTGATAGTATTTGCATAGACTAAGGACTTCATATACCCCACACATAATAATTCAAAGGATTATAATCAGGACTCCTTGGTGGCCAAGCAAACTCACTTCCTCGACCATCTATCTGCCTGGGAAAGTCTCATCAAAATAATTCCTGACTTTAATGGAGAAATGAGGGTGAGCTCCATCTTGCATAAACCACATTCTGTTCCGTATGTCTAGCATGAAAGCATGTAATATATCAGCAAGAGTATTTTGAAGAAAAAATAGATAAGATTAAATTTGGGGGAAGGACAATTGGTCCCAATAACTGATCGGCGATAATACCACACCAAACGTTAATCTTAAATTCGTGCTCCTTTCTTTAACGGCATGAGGATTTTCTAGTTCACAGTAATGGGTATTTCTCCAGTTGAAGACGCCTTGGCCCGTTTTTCCCAAACGACGAAAATCTTTTGGTCTGGCTGTATTCTATTTGAATATTGAAATGAGTATCACCTCGCTGCAGCACGTCCGCTAAAAAATTTTCGTACGTACACACATATCATATCTCCCATTTCCCCATTTGAAAAACTATCGAGGCATTTTAAATAAAGAAGTTAAAGAAATTAGCTCGAGGAACACAAGAAATACTTCTTAATTAACCAAAATAACCTTTACACTTTACTTTATATTTAACCTCACTATTTCACTGGTACCAAACTCCAGTTTAATAGAACTTCTCCTTCTGCGCCGGTAATCGCTCCTTATATACTCTGAAATTGCCTCTAGATCCATCAAGAATCTTCTCCCATCACACTCTAGAAAACTATATCTGTTTCTGCAAGTTTCCAGTCACTCGCTATTAGGTATAGGCGTATCAATCTCCAGTTTCAAGGGGGTGTAATACATAACAACGCTTTTCAATAAATACACTTTGTTTCATTAAATTTGAATTTGTCTTTCAAAAAATTATTCAAATGTTTAACGGCAATTTCCTCGAAAACGGTTGAAGCTATCAAGTTCTACCAAGTGTACCTTTTATACGTGGAAATGACGCTCTCATCAGATTTTCTGGTCAGAAGTACCACAACGCTTCGTCAAAAAAATGTGAAAAAAATTCATCATCAGATACAGGTCCTGCGGCACCCTCTATTATCTAACGCGATGTAATACATAATTTATTGTTTCTTAGAATAAAAAAGTTCCTTTAGCAAATTTGGCGGAGATCAGTCAAGAGGCCGTTGAGTTTTGAATAATGTTCCATATTATTTCAGTCTTTGAAATTTTGTTCATTATTTGTCATTTTTCCCCTCAGATTACAGATCTTACAAAGTGTTTTGGCCACTATTTGTCATTTGTTATTGTTCTTGTGCCGGAGTTTTTTAAATTTATAATTTAATTTATTTTATACTTTTTAAACTCAACACGCATGAGACCATCACGTATTGTTATATCACTAGGTCCACGCAGAACTATATCAAAGGTATGGTAGTAATTTTTACTAATACCCAATAAACACTTTCTTATATACATAGCAATCAGTAAAACCAACAAGTGTTTCTTTAACCAGCCGTATAGAAATTTACAACATCTAACACTAAGGATTCTAGAGCTATCTTTCACTCGAAGTTATGGTCTACCGCTGCACTTTGCTTAAAAAACAATGGAAAATGTCAAAATCGGAAATAGATATGAAGCCGCAGACAAGCAAGCACACATGCATATAAAAACACGCCTCAAATATGTAATACCTACCTCTCCTCTTCTGTCCATGATTCAAACGTCATCTCGCTGGTTCGCTTGGCATTGTCTTCAAGCTCCTCACTCGTAGTGTTTACAGCCAAAAACAGATTTTTGTTGAATTTATTGCATTCTAAATTACAGCACATATTTTACAACCAGTGACCAACCTACCACGTTATTATTTTTAAGGTTATTATTCATGATGCAAAATTAACAATCTCTAGAATTATTTTTCCATGATCATAATGGCTCTTCTTTAAGTAACCAAATGTGCATTATCAATTCTGTGCATCATTACAGACAACTTCTCTTTAATCCCCAAACAAGCAATTACAATGGTATACATCGAAAGACGAAGCTACAAGGTGCTCTGAGACAATTCAAGATATTCAGCCTTATTATTTAGGATAGCATGAAACAGTTTTCAATTTTGGGGTACGGGGACACTTTCATCATCGATCGGATATAAAGAATCGTACAATGTATTACACAATCACAAGATTTATCTTTTATATTTATTTTCGTACCAAATTAGTAGTAGATAAATTACTGCATTCCCCGACAAATTTAAATTCGTGGAGCAATCATACTAGCCATGACTTTGTAACTTCTTATACTCAATTAGTTTTCCGTAGACTCATAACAACCCAGTGAGATTTAATTTCATCATTTTAAAATGCCTTGTTTATATTAACTTCCTGGCGGAGTAGAGACATAGCCATTCCACCACACAACCAGGACACGCACATATATTATATAGACGTCAACACAACAACCATTCCCTACGGCATTGCCATCTGCTACACCACAGACTCGAACTCAGCGATTAGCCATGTTGTTCCACTTAATCACGGTCTAGCCCACTGCTACCTCTTCGGTATCACATAGAAAATGCCACTAAACATCGGTACAATACAATACAATACAATAGCCAGGATACGAATCCGGGACTAGTCGGACATAGTCGCAAGCCTAACACGTAAGCACATCGGCAACTGCCAGTTGAATTTCTTGATATAGAAATATTCCATTTAAACATTGTATCATAATGGAATATCAATAGAAGATTGAAAAATTGTCAATATCGGTGACTGCTGTTATATTAGCCGCCATGTTATATTCTAGTTCAAAATACAAGATGGCAGCGTTCATTTCGGATTTAACAGGGTCAAATTAACAATAAAATGTTTGCTACTCGAAATGAAGTGTCGAAAACTTAGTGCGTCACTCACATTTTGCTTTATTTTGAGGGGGATTTGGGAGTAAATCGTTACAGTTACTTGGCCAGATTAATTTATTCGAAGATATAAAAAGGCAAAAAATATTATTTACCTGTAAAATATTATGTCCTATTCTTTCAAATCTTTTAGAATTTGGCCTAGAAGTAAAATATCCTGTCCAAAATGAATGGTCGTCATTACTGTAGGGAAAGAAGTCATCAGTTTTCAGTTTTAATGTAGGGTTTTCACTGTGAACAGCCTGAATGTAACAAGAGGGCGTCGAATATATTAGATTTATTTTAATATTGTCTTTAAATGCCCTAAAAAAAGGAAAAAATGTGAAGGTGCAATTTTAATTAGGTTTTTGAGACGAAATATATTGTTTCTATATTTTTGTTCAATTCTGTCAAATAACGGAAAAGTCACAGATGTAAAAGTTATAGTCTATTTAGTTTAAGAATAAGGTAATTCTGACACTTTTTTAGACAGCCACACCCGCCTCAATCAGAATTTAGGCCGACGGCGACGGTAAGACTAACTTGCATCGAGTTTTAACAAATGAGAAGATGGGAAATAGCTTCCTATGTAATAGGAACGCTTCATTCTTAAACCGAGTGGAGTTAGGCTCGAAGTAATATACTGGATATTTGTATTATTTTTCAAAATTGTCGGATGTTATTTAGAAGGGAAGATATATGTGACAGGAAGTCCCAAAATAGCAAAATAGAAGATTTAAGAGATTGCCACTACATACCAACATTTAGTTAATATTGAACACTAGAGTCCACATCTAAAATAATAATAGGGCATAATAATAGGGCCTGTAGTCTGGTTGGTAAGCGACAACCACCTTGCATTTAACTTTGTGTTTCCGCGATGCCGTTTTGCATGCAATGTTGTACATACCCATACCTTCGAATTAAGCTATGTTGCCAAGGTGGCATCCGCTGCAGGGGAGTGAGCGGGTGGTTGCGTACCAATCAGGGGTAATTTTCAAAAAATCGCGTATTTGACGACACTAGAATCAGTGTCGTTATTTTCGGCTAGTAGCTCTAGTTGAATAAGAAAAGATGTTCCTCAGGATATAATAGGTTGGGAATGGCCCAACAATGCGGGTAGCCTACTTCAAAGGGTAAGAAAACACAACAACCGTGAGTTTAAACTTCCCCGATCAGCGTCACAAGTGGGCTAATCTTGTTCGTTATTTTGACCTCAATGAGGTCTAGAGAGGTCATATTGGAGTGTAGGCGACAGCATAAAACAATTTTAACTAATAGTTAGTTTGGTACAGAAAAAAGCCTATGGTTTCGCGAAAAGGAAAAAGATTAAACGCTATGTGCTCCTTGTCATTGCCATCTATAATTTAAATAAATAGCTGGATACTTCTTAAAACACAGACATTATAAAGTGCACGTATACAATTCTCCTTCACAAGCAGTTTATATAATAATTGTATTTGTAGCACTATTGAAAAGAAACAGTAGCTGTGGAATCACAATAATGACTAAATTGAATTAACATTCTATAGACTCCGTAAAGCCTTGCACGTAAAAATCACAGATTTTAATTTATCATATTTCAATCATTATAATAAGCTAATGGCAGGTTCATAGTTTAAATTTTCTCCGAACAATTGCAACGGCACCGTTCACAACAGGAAATGCCCTTTTTGCAGCTGTAATTTCCCCACAGGTCTTCTTACACTTGCACAGCACAAACGAGTTACAGGACTCTGTAATATACCTCCACTTAGGTGTCCAAGTACCAGTTGCAGAAGTTTACCAGTCACAGTTCGCTGGTGGGGGTTGTTCCTGCATTGCGTCTGTTGCTTGACGCCAAATTTGGGCCTATATCGAGCTCTCTGCATATGTTGGAATTTAGTTCAAAATGAAAATATGCAAGTGTCTTCAACATAGGGGCTGAAAGACGAGTTCATTCGTGATCTCGTTGACGCTGAAGTTTTGGGTTGAACATTTTCCAAGTCAGATATCCGTTTCTTCGCTTTTATTCTCTGAAGTCTACTATAACTAACTTGCAAGTAGCAGCTTGTGTGATAAACTGCATGGCTCGTTTCAAAATGGTCTGCTAGATTAATAGAGAGAGAATAATATTTATTGGATAAAATATTCCAAAAGGCCAGCGACCGAAGTCTTTTAGCCGTAGATTAATATTTTCACGAATCAGTTCAATATCAATATTGGGCGGCATATAACCCGCAGATTCAAACATATCCAGGTTCTTTGCCAATTTAAGGTACCCACTGTCCTTATTTTTCTTTGGTACTTCTACATTAGTACCGTAGGTCCTCCCTCTTTTTTCACACTTTGGCAAAGCACGAATTTAATCCAATCCAAATGTTTTGCACGTTTCTGTGGCAGTTGTAATGATTCATTGTGGTCCACTAATTTCAAAACTGGTCGCGCGGACTTCATGATTAGACCTAAGTAACGAAAGCAGATTTAAAAACTAGCTCTCAAGAAAGCGTCTAGGTACACCAATTAGGCAATTATTCGTGCATGCGCAAAACGTGATATCATTTATCTGACTATTTATTCCTTGCTCTAGTGTTTACCATCAGCTGGACGGTTGGCGCATAGGTAACGCTCTCGCTTATGTACGGCTACTGACGAGCGCCCATAGGTACAGTTTGATAGCTGAATTACATCGGAACGCAAAAATTTCGATGATTAGAGAATATGTATACGAGGTGTCACAAAAATTCTTCTCGTCCAAAATTCAGCTATCGGCCATGACGACCGACTTGACAATCGAAAGAGCGTACGACAACCCGACGCACCGACATAAACTGATACACCAGAGACTGCCAACGAACAATGGTGACAGTAACTAACGTCCACACACGACAAGACAGTACAAGACACCACTACGCTCTCCTCATTCATGCCCCCTTATCCGTCGATATGTGGAATATGTTGTTAAAAGAACAGTTTAGTAGTTTGTAAGTCCAAATGTTTTGTTTCAGTTTTACCTTCAAACCACAACGATTCTTTAGGTTTGTTGCAACACATAGTTTGATCGTCGGTTGAACCGTCAAATGGAGTCGCCCAGTCATAGCATGAATATGTCACAGCAATAGATAGTTAGATAAACGACTGAGCGACTGCTTTTGACTGTTCAACGGACGATCAAACTTGTGCCTTGGAACAAACCTCTTGAAACAGGTTTTTAGACAATATTTTCCTGCGTTCCAGTACACGATACTACCCATTACCTCTCATAAATAATTCTTAATATAGTGTTTTAATTTCCTCCGAAAAAACGCCCTGAACATATTAAGCATAGATGGTAACAAGTGCGTGATTGAATTTCTTTTAACAGGCTGCTGAGGGTCTGGGAGTCTGAATCTTTTCGTATAGTCGATTGTTATTTATAGTTCTCTCGCCGTTGGATGAGTTGCGATCGTACGGGACGTAACGTCTGGCCAAGTGGTAGTGCTCTCTGATGTTTGCCTTATATACACTAGTTAAATATTGAGTATTTATATATTTTTATATTTTATGAAATTTATTTCAATAAATGAAAATATATTTTGAATTCGGTTTCTCATTGATCCACTAATTATAAGATTGACGATCTGCGTGCGATTCTGTGGCGTGAGTCGGATAACTACTTACTGCGCGTCACCTCAGATGCCGTCAAGTTTCTTAGCGATCCGAGTACTCATAGAATCCATCGACGGTCTTAATTATTAGGAAGTGTTTCTACGAAAGTGCTAGTTATAAGACATATTCAGTAGAAGTGCACCGCTCGACATCAGATTACGACGGAGAGAGCAGACTGTAGTAATCATATTAAGTATAGTTTAATTTGTTATCATCTTAGGGAGTCTCAAGGGTAACTGGCACTCCCCTTGTGAGTAGAGTTGCTAGATATCGTAGCAACGACACAGCTACGGCTTAATTAATATAAAATTCTTGTCGTGTCCATCAGACGCGCGATACTAAGTTCATCTACACTATCGCCGACACTCCAATATGACCTTTCTAGTCCCCGTTGAAATGAAAATAACAAACAAGATTGGTCCACTTCAACGCTGATCGGGAAAGTTAAAAATTCACGATTTTTTGTGTTTCCAGCCCCTTGAAGTTAGGCTACCCGCATTGTTCGGCCATTCTCGACCTTTTCCATTGTGAGGAGCGTCCTTTCTTACCCATCTAGACCCACTAGCAGAAAAAACAGCACTACCACCTTGGCAACACATCTTAATTCGAAGCTATGTGTGTGTACAACATTCGTGCAAAATGGCATCGCGAAATCATCAAGTGCAAGGCGGTTGTGGTATTTTGTTGCTTACCGTCCGGACTGCTATAACTATTTCATATTTGTCAAATTTGAAACATTACAATTTTATCATTTATAATTTCTTACTCTATAAGTTTATCCATGTTGTTGTAATTCCTCTCTGCTTCTATATAGTGAAAATCTCCGCCCATCGGTATAAAAACATTTTTGGTTTGGTACCATTTAATATAATCGATAATAATTCTTGCAAAATCTTTCATCTGAAAAACAGTTTCAATTTAATGTTAAGATTATCTTAGTTTATGGATAAGTAAGCAATACGTTTAAATATAAATAAACTAATTCTTTTATTTAACAAAAATATTGAATAGACAAAATTGATTTCATATAGTTAAAAAATGTGCACTCGTAATTTTTTAATTATTTTTTTTAATTAAATTTTAATTACTAGATCAGGGACTTGAAAACACTTATTTTTTAATTTTCTAAAAATAATAATTATTATAGTCTGTTTTTAAACCAGGAGGAGTAAACATGAAAGTTCTATTCACACCATAAAAGTAACCAGAAAATACACTAAAACCTTTTTGGCGTTTTGGGCAACCAACAATACACGACTACAGTGTTTTTGTGTGTATTTTATTACATTATATAATGCATCGACCTCTATTTGACCTCTACATATTCTATACAGCATTCATACCAATTACGCAGTATAAAGGCACCAAGTAATTAGCTACTTTTTCCTTCAGATTTATATAAAAGGGACTAAAAACTGATATATAATGTGCAAACGATAAAATAGAAATTATAACCAAATAATTTATGACATGAAATTAAAATTTTTGCAATATGTCAAAATTTAGGAATATTGCCTTGTGTAAAACTGGCGAGGGCGTATCCAATCACAGATGTATAATTTAGCGCGTTAAATTTAAAACGCTCCTCCTGGTTTAAAAACAGACTATAGGTACCTATACCTTTATCAATAAGCAAACTAAGCTACCAACTATTTCTAAAACAAAAATATAATAGGGCGGCGACATGGAATAAATAATAATCATACACTTCTAGCTAATCTAACGATTTAGTTTTTACTAAGCTGGAACTGCCACTTGCCAGCAATGTGTGATAGTCCAGGAGGCAGTGATGATTTTCGGTACTTATTTTCCCAGTCAGCAAACATGGATAGAATGGTTCGGTGAGTAATTCTAAGCAAAATTCATATATATTTAGGGGGGGTTTTCCGATGGGTTGAGGTGGAAAATGCGTCAGAACATACGAATACACTGCCCTTTTTTTCCAGTGATAAAAATAGTTTTAGTAGTAAGAGGTACACTGAAGTTAAGTATAAAAATAGAGTGGCCAATCTATGAGTATGGATAATATGTCTGGTAAGTGAAAAACGGAAAAGTTTTCATAAAAAAAATTTCCCTCATTATCGCAGTCATGAAAATGTATCAGATGATGGGCTATATTATAATAACAGCTTAAAATACAATCTGGCTAATGTGGAACACCCCCAAAGCCTTGTCAGACTCGTCTAGTGATCGTCAGGCGCCCTAAATTCGGCACGTTCGATTATACAGGTGATTAGTGTCAAACATACATGTTCATCTCTATGAGAGCATTAAACAATGAAATACAAATAAGCACAGAGTACAGAATTATGATGGGACAGGTTGAAAAATATTTCTTGACGAAATCATAAATTTTAATGAAAGCCACAGAAAAATTTTTATTTGACATTGGCTAATGAAAAAAATAACTATAATTGATGAAAAATAATGATCAGTTATTTAATAAAAAATATTATTATAATTAAATACAAAATAAATGAAGTCTTCGTCTTCTTCTTCATCAATTTCGACTTCGCTTAACTACCTGGCTTGTGAGTCTGGCAAGGCCTTCGTGATTGTAAATGTCAGTCAGACGTGTATTTTCTATGAAAATATAGTATAATCTATCATGTGACAATTTTTCAAACCCGGGAACATAATTGCAAAAATTTTCTATTTTTTCCATTTTCAAGATGCCGCCTGACTCATTTGCCAATTTTGTAAATCAGTCAAACTTGTTTTTAATTACAGTTGATGATTCTAACAATTTATATTCAAAATTTCAAGCTTGGAAAAATAAGGGTTACGGATCCGCAAAA
The DNA here is from genome assembly GCA_963583905.1 of Stenurella melanura. Classification (NCBI taxonomy): domain Eukaryota; kingdom Metazoa; phylum Arthropoda; class Insecta; order Coleoptera; family Cerambycidae; genus Stenurella; species Stenurella melanura. The sequence goes on from OY757309.1 coordinate 206,998,870, forward strand.
TCGGTCAAATTTTTAACATCAGACTGAACATTTTTGAGATATTTGACATTTAAACATTACATCTCTTATAAACGTTTGAGCATCATCTCTACTGCCCATATTTTTAGAACAATTCACCGTACATAAATAAGGAAAAGCCAAAACAACTTAAACCAAGCACTTAAAATTGATTGAAGGAGCCGTTACTCTGTGGTAGTTAATCATTTTGCACAAATAACTAAATTAAACACACTAGTATGTTTTATACCACTATGTATTTATAAAAATTGCGACTGCAGTTTCGATTTACAAAGCCATTGTCAAGCAGTGAATCAAAAATGACTGATTTGCAATACTCCAGTATGAGCTTCTTGTGAGGATGCTCCTCGGCTTCCGCGTGTTTAGGCGCTTTCCGTAGGTTAGTATTGTTTGTGGTTCTTGGACTTGCTCTTTACCTGAGCTGGCTGCCTGGAGGTGTAATAATGTTGTTGTGTGTTTGGAACTTTTGTATATTTTGTTATGAATGTTGGTTGTGATTTGAGTATTGATTTGTGCTTAGTTTGTGGTGATTCCGTGATTGATAGATGTTTTACGGTGGTACACGTGTCTGTTTGTTGGTGGTGTTTGTTGAGAGCATGCGGATAGTGTTGGGTGTGGTGTTTGTGGTGAGATGTATGGGTTTCAGAGGTTATGTGGAAGTGGGCTTTATGTAGTGAATAGTAGGATAAATGATTCTATGGCTATTAAAATTTTTTCAAAAGTGTCATTTGTGTTTTGTCTACGGTGTATTGTTTTCCGATTAACGTTAATATTTTCTTGAGGTTAAATTGCCTCAATAGGTTTAATATGTCCCTGAGGGGGTTAATTATGTCATACTCATTCTGGGCATCTATGGGGATTTGTCTATTTTGATTGTGTGGCCATATAGGAGGTAAATTGTTATTTGTTGCGGTAGTTGTTAATGGTGGGAAATCTTTGTTGGTTGTATTATTAGGGACGTGTGAGGCCTTTTTGTGAACGTGTGGTCGTGTGTTGATTTTGTCTCCTTGTCACCGCTGTTTTGTAGGCCGGACATCCTGTGTAGCTTGCAGGGTGCGCTGCTCCACAGTTAGCGCATTTGCACGTATCTGTGTCGCATGTCGCTCCCGTATGTGTAAGACCGCATCTAACGCAGTGTGGGACACGGTTACACAGCTGCGAGGAATGACCGAACTTCTGGCAGCGGTGACATTGTGACACTGTTGGTCCGAGATATTCCTCGACGGTAACTCTGTATTGACAGAGCTCCATCAAGGAGCGTGCATTAGCTTCCTGTTCTTTCGACAGGGTTAAAATTACTACCGGAGTAGCAGTTTTTGTGCCATTACGGGTGGAAATGATACTTGAGATATTTATTGGTGTAATATTTTTAGATTCTAGATCGGCTTGAATAAATTCATCAGTGACTTCTCGCGGTATATATTTAATGACTAGTTTTACTGGTCTGTCCTACTGCAGTGGGGGTGGTTGTGGGGGCAGTGGTTGAATCAGTGGTTTGAGAGGTGTGTTGCTGATTAAATTTAACTTTGTGGGATTATTTTCCTCTTTTTTGTGGTGTGGAGTATTTCTTTAGGTGTGATAGTTGTAGTAGGGGTGATAGGAGAGTGAGGGTAAGATGTTTGGGGTGTTGTTGTGAAAGGGTTCTGTTTGGATAATTCTAGGAGTCGGTTCAACTGAACTGACATTAGGGAAGGAGATTCTGGTATGTGGGTTGTTGGTATGGGGGTTGTATTCCAACAACCCCCATACCAACAGTCGGAGTAGTCGTTATGGGATAATTTATAGTGTTATGAATTTTAGATGAATACGATGGGGACGTATTTGTTTCAGTGGTTGCCATTCTTGGTGCAAGGTATGAGGATGACATAACTAGTGAGGTATTTATTGTAGTGAGGGTAGTGGTTGTAGTGGCAGAAGTAAAGGTCAATTTTGGGTTGGGTATAATTTCGTCTAAATAGTTTAAATTGTCATAATCAGAATCAAAGGTATAATAGGGATGAACGTGTATGTTGTCTGGTAGACTTAATAGGAGTACGGGGTTTCTGGGGAATTTACGTTTTTTATAGGTATTTTTATAGAGAAAGATTTTATTTTGGGGATTGGATACAGTAGGGTCGTAGGGTGGAAAGGAAAATTGATCAAGAATGGATCGCTCAGAGGGTTGCTTGCTCTTACCCTTGGATTGTTGTGTGGTATCTTCTTCTAGAGCGTCGAATCTGTTATAGGTTGGCTCTTGATGGTGGTGAGTGGTATATTCTTTCTCCACTTCTTCTGCCCACTGTTCTACATGTGGTATGGATTTTTGTTTCCGTTCGGCAGTTGGTTTCTCTTTGAATTTGTGTTTCTATTTAAAACTCATGGTCCCACTCGATACGGTTTCTAGAGATGCTTGTTGTCAATGATAGACACTTAAGATGAGCAAACAAAACGAGAACACGTGTGCACGTGGATATAGACAATTTTGGTTGGATAGATAGGTAGGGCAGGTAGATGACAACTTAATTATGAATATTCAATTATGGGTCTGCTAGTGGCGTGTGTGAGTCGGACGAATGGTAAATATTTTGAGCCGGAATGAAATTACCTCCCCCCCCCCCGTTTTCGAGGATTCTGAACACGATGGCGGTGTCATAATTTCTCTTTGGGGTTGCACAACCCCTCAAACAGGCCAAAAACCACCCCCTAGAGGGGTTAAACGCGATTTAATAGGTTTCCCTTTAGAAAATAGTACTTTCCTCCCGTTTTCAAGGATGCTGAGCACGGTGGTGGTCTTCCCCATCGCGTCCGACCCCTACCAACCCCTCCACCGGCCAATACTCACCCCGGAAAGGGGTAAAAATTTTTTTTTTCGGAATATATATTTATATATATATATACATCCCGCTATCATTATTGCAGCACTCCGTTCTGCATACTTTATTGCACATTGAGAACCGCTGTATATAGCTAAAATCTAACCGTGAATATTGAACCGCTGATTTTTTTGCAGCCTGTACAGCTGATCCACGTGTTTCTAACATAAAAAATAAAAAAACGTACTTTTTTATTTGAGACACTTTATGGGGACCGTAAAAATTATAAACCTTATGACGGCCGGTATATACATTATTGCAGCCAGTCCTATATATTATTTTTTAAACATCATACAATATTGCTGCCGACAGTGTTGCCATATCTACTTCATATATATATGGCTGTAATAATGCTACTTGTTCATTAAATTAGAATTCAAACTAAATCAACCTGTTGCAGGCATAACGATTTTCATCGAGGAGCTCATGTTAGTAGTCCGCTTATTCATTAACAAGGCGGCATTCGCCACGAAATTGGAATTTTGTAGTAAAGTGACTTTTAACCACATTTACTTTGCAAATTATATATGAAAACCGCTGCCTAAGGAATCACTACTTCCACATCCAGATTGTTCATCCCAGCTACTTTAAAGAAAACATTTTGACTATATTTGCACTCTAGTAGGTATGTGAAAACTACTGGTCATGGAATTTTAATAATATTTGGGGTAGTAAAAAAGTATTAGAAAAACATCTGAGAACTTATATTCTAGTATATACACCAAATCCCAAGTTTCTGTACTCTTACAGCATGCTTTACTTCTTTTTTCCCATTTACCTCTACTTACCCTCAATCCTTCAATGGAATCGTGTCAAAATATAATCTAGTTTCAGATGTCGCTATAATACATACGTGTACCAAATTTCAAGTGAAAATCTCAATTTAATTATCATCTCTTTTAATAAGGGAGTGGGGTGGAGGGGAGGTGGGGGCTTGAAAAATCTTATAAAAAAACCGGAGGCCTTCGCTACTACCAAATCCCAAATTTCCGTACTCTTACCAACTTGCATTACTTATTTTCCCTTATTTACCCCTATTTAACTCCCAACCTCTCAACGGAATCATCTCATAATATAATCTAGTTCCAGATGTCGTTATAATACGCACGTATACCAAATTTCAAGTGAATATCTCAATTTTGTTTTATCAATACCGTTTACTAATGGATTAGGGGTGGGGTGGTTGGGTTGAAAAATGTTATAAAAAATCTGAGGCCCTATCTTCTGGTACATATACCGAATGTCAAGTTTCTGTACTGTTACTAGCTTGCTTTACTTATTTTCCCCTATTTAACCCCCAACCCTTCAACGGAATAATCCCAAAATATAATATAGTTCCTGATGTCATTATAATATATGCGTATACCAAATTTCAAGTGAATATCTCAATTTTATTTTATCAACCCCGTTCAGTAATAGAGTGCGGGTAGTGGGGGTTGAAAAATATTTAAAAAAATCTAAGACCTTGTCTTCTAGTACATACGCTGAATTTCAAGCTTCTGTACTGTTACCAGCTTGCTTTACTTGTTTCTATATTTAACCCCCAACCCTTCAACGGAATAATCCCAAAATATAATATAGTTTCTGATGTAATTATAATATATACGTATACCAAATTTCAAGTGAATGTCTCAATTTTATTTTATCAACCCCTTTAATAATGGAGTGGGGGCGGGTGGAAAATATTCTTAAAAAATTTGAGGGCTTGCATGGCTCCTAGTACATACACCAAATTTCAAGTTTCTGTACTCCTACCAGCTTGCTTTACTTATTTTTCCTTACTTACCCTTACCCCCAACCCTTCAACGAAATCATTTTAAAGTATAATCTAGTTCTAGAGGTCGTTATAGTACATACATGTACATAATTTCAAATGAGTATCTCAACTTTATTTTATCAACCCATTTAATAATGTAGTAGGGTTGGTGGGGGGTTGAAAAATATTATAAAAAAAATTTGAGGCCTTAGCTTCTAGTACATACACCAACTTTCAAGTTTCTGTACTCTTATCAGCTTGCTTTACTTATATTCCCTTACTTACCCCTACCTTTTTCCCCATATACTACTACTTACCCCCAACCATTCAACGGAATCGTGTCAAAATATAATCTAGTTTCAGATCTCGCTATAATACATACATGTACCAAATTTCAAGTGAAAATCTCAATTTAATTACCATCTCTTTTAATAAGGGAGTGGGGGGGGCTTGGAAAATCTTATATTTAACCCCCTACCCTTCAACGGAATCATCTCAAAATATAATCTAGTTCCAGACGTCGCGCGTCGTAACAATACATACGTGTACCAAACTTCAAGTGAAAATCTCAATTTAATTATCAACTCTTTTAATTAGGGAGTGGGGAAGTGGGTGGTGGGGGCATATAAAATCTTATACAAAAACCTGAGGCCTTCGCTTCTAGTATGTACACCAAATCCCAAATTTCCTTACTCTTACCAACTTGCTTTACTTATCTTCCCTTATTTACCCCTATTTAACCCCCAACCCTTCAACGGAATCATCTCAAAATATAATCTAGTTCCAGATGTCGTTATAATAGGTCCGTATGCCAAATTTTCAGTGAATGTTTCAATTTTATTTTATCAACCCCGTTTAGTAATAGAGTAGGTATGGGTGGTGGGGGTTGAAAAATATTTAAAAAATCTAAGGCCTTGTCTTCTAGTACACATGCCGAATTTCAAGTTTCTGTACTGTTACCAGCTTGCTTTGTTTATTTTCCCGTATTTATCCCCCAACCCTTCAACGGAATAATCCCAAAATATAATATGGTTTCTGATGAAATTATAATATATACGTGTACCAAATTTCAAGTGAATATCTCAATTTCATTTTATCAACCCTTTTATTAATGGAGTGGGGGGTGGAGTATGGAAAATATTTTTAAACATTTTGAGACCCTGACTTCTAGTATATACACCAAATTTCAAGTTTCTGTACTCTTACCAGTTTGCTTTACTTATTATCCCTTACCTACCCCTATTTAACTCCAACCCTTCAACGGAATCATCTCAAAATATAATCCAGTTCCAGATGTTGTTATAATACATACGTGTACAAAATTTCAAATGAATATCTCAATTTTATTTTATCAACCCCTTTAATAATGGAGTAGGGTTGGTAGGGGGTTGAATATTATAAAAAATCTGAGGCCTTAGCTTTTAGTACATACACCAACTTTCAAGTTTCTGTACTCTTAAAAGCTTGCTTTACTTATTTACCCTTACTTACCCCTATTTAACCCCCAATCTTTCAACGGAATCATCTCAAAATATAGTCGAGTTCCAGATGTCGTTATAATACATACGTGTACCAAATTTCAAGTGAGTATCTCAATTTTATTTCAGGAAATTGATTGAGGAAGCCGTTACTCTGTGGTAATCCATAACAATAACGAAATTGAGTAAAACACTACTATGTTTTTTACCACTATATTTGCTCAAAAACGGGACTGCAGTTTCAACCCTTTTTAGGTCATTTTCAAACAATGATTCAATTAAGAATGAAATACAAAAGATTTGGTCCCTATTTAAATATGTTTCTAGAATTAAACAGATTAGAGAATTATGAAAGTATACAGGTAGTTTATGATATGCTAACTATCTAAGGGTGGGGTTTCTCAGAAATTTTAATTACATCTTGGTAGCAGTAAAAAGACGTGAGTACATAATGTAACGCACCCCCCCCCCCCGCGCCTATTGTTTTCTAGTTAAATTCTGGTTTTATTAATTACTAGTTACCCTCCCCTCTCCCCTGAATATCTAATTATTAAAACAATTAAACTAATTTGGCTGTGTGATCGTCTAGTTTAGTGGTAGGACTCAAATTTACGTTTGTGATTTGTAGTTTATTGTTACCATAGTTCTTTTTCTAGGTTTGATATTACTGTTTCTGTTTATTTATTGAATTGATAATTAACTATTTATTTCGACATTTAATGATTCGTTCTTGACTCTAAATATTGCTATTAATTTATTTGGCAAAGTTCTAATTATAGTTCTTTATTTCATTGTTCAAATTAAATACTGAATATTGTTTTGGCACTTCTATTTAATTGATAAAATAATTAAGTATTTTTATAATGCCCTGTATAACATTCAAACTCAAAATTATTCTTTTTATTTAATTTACTGGATTATTTATTTTATCTTTTATGTTAACTTTTGTTTAAGTTTTTATCATATTTTAGATTTCATTTTTATTCACTATTGTAATGCTCAAGTAAACCTTATGTTTACTTATATTATTTTAAATATTCGTTTTATTTAAGCCCAAGTAAATCTTATATTTACTTGTTCACTTTTCCTTGTTATAATGCACTTTATTTTCAATTTCTGGTAAAGGTAAAAGAATTAAAAACAAGTAACGTTTTTATACGTATAATCAGACAATTGTCAGAAAGGATCAGTTATAAAAATATTGATGTGGCAATGGCCAGAAAATAGTTGCTTACATATAAATCAAAATGTGAGTAATTTAACCACAAATTTATATTACAGCAACAGATTTCGTTGGGACAACAGTCACGTGTAAGTTTATCGAATGGTCAAATAAACAACTCCAATAATCACTAAAAATAATAATGATTATAACGAGAATACTCGTTCAAAACTGAAGTAAAAAATGTTGAATTCGGAACATGTAAAGTTCATACTTGGGTGGCGAAAACTCGCATTGCGAAGAATAGAATGATGTGATCTGATCAATAAACTTGATACAGAACCAGCCAATTGGCCACCAATAGGTTTTTGTGTTGCGAAGATTGTAATTCTTCAAACAATTGAATGAACAAGCAATTTATATCAATTTCAACTCGCCCATGACATAAATATGTCATCGTGAATAATTAAAAGGTAAAACACCCAGTACTAAGTTTAACATGTGATAATATTTAAAAGGATAATTATGTTAAACTAGCAGGGGGCAAATCACAGGCCTTATCAGTGGATGACCCACAAAAGTCCAGTGACAGCATCCCTACAAGTAGGACATAAATAAACCGGCAGGTCCGAACAGCTGTAAAACTCTTCGTATCATCAAATATTGTAGAAGTTCATTGACCACACGACAAAACAAACCGCAACAGAAATTGTTTACCAACAAAAATCTGCCGCTGTTGAAAAGTAAATATTTTACAAGTTATTGTTTTAAATAGGACATGATGAACATAGTCTGAAATTCAGCAAACAGCTAATTATGCTGCAAATAAAAATTAACATTATAGAAATTTTCTAAATAATAAAATTCTAACCAGTCAAAGTGCCACAATGCCAAAACCGCGCTACCGTGAGTTTAAGTTCCGAAATATACAGCCGAAATGTAACAAAATTAAATGAAAGTTTTTCCCTGTCCAGTTTCATTTGGTTTTATAATTATTTAACGAAGTTACATTTAAAACAAAAATACTTCTCTCTTTCAGCGACATTAATTATTTATACCTTGTGTATAAATCGCGAGGTGACCCGGGTCACTGTTATTTGTCTCGTCATCCTGCATTTCCAGCATTTTCATTAACCTGACACTTTTGTGTATCGGTTACAATCCATAAACTGACCAATGTCCCTGTAGCGTTGTGCGGGTACAATAGAGATCGCGAGTTTTGGGGTCGCTTCGTAAAAATCCCTTTTTCTCAGTCTCGTTCCCAGTTCAGCTTGGTTTTAACAAGTATCTGGTGGACAATGGAAAGTACAGCGGATGCTGTGGTCAGTTGGTTCGCAGCTCCCAGTCTTATTTCAACGAGCACTATGGCGAACAATAAAGTCCAGTGTATAATCTTAGCTAATAGCTAGTTATATCCAAATAATTGGTCAGCGGAGTAGTGGTCAGTTGGTTCGCAGCTCCCAGTCTTATTTCAACGAGCACTATGGTGAATAATTGGATTCGGTCAATGATAGATAGCGTCTGACCCCGATATAAAATTCCTTAGCGTATTTATACTTGAAAATACCCCCAAAAGTCGTGACGTTACACACCAAATGTCTCTTCCTAGCTCGGTTCCCGTGAGAAGACCGTACACCTGTGTTTATGTTATCGCCGAATGTTGATGTTAACTCTATTAACTGAAGTGTCTTATCGGTGCGAAACCTAGTTGCTTCGCCCGGGATGTACGTTTCTAGAGATTTTAAAATCTACACGAATCGACTGTATTTTAAAACTTTAAATTTTACTACCAGAATATACGTGAAATATTTTTATGCGAATACTGGGTGATATTTGGTTTCTTACCGAATCGTGTACAATTTTCAGAAATATGTAAATTTTGATTAATAGACGCGGGAATAAGTTTTCGATTAATATAGGTGGGTACGGTCCGTTTCAATAATATCTAATTGATAATTTAACAAAATTAAATTATCCTTATTATTGAATTTGTATATTTCCAATGCTTCTAACAAATTAAGTTTAAAACCTTTGCTGGCATAGTGTAGGATTTCCATATTAATATAATTGTATAATTATATATCATAACTTCCCAGATATTAATAATATGGAAATCCTACACTATGCCAGCAAAGGTTTTAAACTTAATTTGTTAGAAGCATTGGAAATATACAAATACAATAATAAGGATAATTTAATTTTGTTAAATGATCAATTAGATATTAGGTACTCACCTCTTTTTACTGCTACCAAGATGTAATTAAAATTTCTGAGAAACCCCACCCTTAGATAGTTAGGATATCATAAACTACCTGTATACTTTCATAATTCTCTAATCTGTTTAATTCTAGAAACATATTTAAATAGTGACCAAATCTTTTGTATTTCATTCTTAATTGAATCATTGTTTGAAAATGACCTAAAAAGGGTTGAAACTGCAGTCACGTTTTTGTGCAAATATAGTGATAAAAAACATAGTAGTGTTTTACTCAATTTCGTTATCAATTTTATTTTATCAACCCCTTTAATAATGGAGTAGGGGTGGGTGGTGGGTTGAAAAATATTATAAAAAAATCTGAGGCCTTAGCTTCTAATACATACACCGAATTTCAAGTTTCTGTACTCTTACCAACTTGCTTTACTTATTTTCTCTTATTTACCCCTATTTAACCTCCAACCCTTCAACGGAATAACACCAAAATATAATCTAGTTCCTGATGTCATTATAATATATGCGTATACCAAATTTCAAGTGAATACCTCTATTTTATCTTATCTACCCCTTAAATAATGGAGTGGGGGTGGCGGGGGGATGGAAAAGATTGAAAAAAATTTTTAGGTCTTGGCTTCTAGTACAAACACCTAATTTCAAGTTTCTGTACTTTTAGCCGCTTGCTTTACTTTTTTCCCCCTATTTACCCCTATTCACCCCCCAACGTTCAAAAAACAATCCAGTTCCAGATCTCGTTATAATATACACGTGTATAAAATTTCAAGTCAATATCTTAAACCTTTCCGGCGGAAACGTGCGGACAAAAAAAAAAAAGTTACAGACATTTATTTTCGTTCAAATTTAAAATCTCGACGTTTCATGACATTCTAAACCCATTTCAAGAAGAAAAAAATTGATTTTTTTTTTACGATTACTATACTTCCAAACCACTACGTGGATGTGGAAGTAAAAATAGGTCCTAGTTAACCATCACCCAGTGATTAACTAGCGATTATAAAACCAGGCCTTACCATTGTAACTTACTAATAAGTGAAGTTGGATAAATGCTTAATTAAATGTATTTTTAAAGCTACAGAAAGATCCCTTTCATAGAAATTATTCATAGATGCACACACATAAACACCTAGGTGGTGGCAATGGGGAACTAAACTTTATCAGATTGTGTTGTCTTTGCATTTGAGTATCTGCAACAATTTTCAGTTCTCAAACTTATCAGGAAGTAAGTTAGAAATTGCTTAAAATATTTTTTATTTACAAAAATACGAATTTTCAGCCTTAGTTCCCAAGTCTAAAGTGATATAAACTCGGTCAATTTTTATCGTAATAAACAAAAACAAAAACAAACTTAAGTTATTTTTTAAAGCAACAAGATTTTTGGTATTTTTTACTCTATTAATTATAATTATTTGCAGAAAAATCGTTTACCTTATATGGCATGAATCGAGCAATTTTTTACAGTAGTAGAAATACATTTTCAAACTTGCATTAACAACTTAGGACCATTTTATAACTTCGGCTGTTATACAACAAATGCTATAAGAGAATACTAACACAATAACATACGATCTATTAGATGTATTTAAGAAATAACCGATTTGGCATTATTGCCAAACTGCTGGCCGCAATAATGTTCATCAAGTCAAATTTTACATCGATTTTCAAGTATTCGTATATTAATCTTGTATATCGCATCAGCGCCTCTATGGCAAATTGCTGAACTACTCAGACCTTATTGCGGCCGCCTTTACATCGCCATATTTCCTTTATTTTTCGTACAATCACAAAAAGAAAACTATATTCTGGTAGATTGAAACGTCCTCTACATTCTAAACAAGAAAAGTAAGGCACATAAAGTCGTTTTGATGGTAAAATAAGGCAGCGAATTATTGCGGCCGGTATACGGCCGCGATAATGTCGCTGACGCAATAATGAATGTAAATTTCACCATTTATGGTCGCAATATTGTTTGCAGGATAAATATATATATGTAGAGTATATATGTATTATATATATTATATATGTTATAAATAGTTAAAAAAATTCACCCTTTTCGGGGGCGAGTATTAGCCGGTGGAGGGGTCGGTAGGGGTCGAACGCGATGGGGAACACCACTACCGTGCTCAGCATCCTTGAAAACGGGGGGGAATATATATTTGCCGCTGATAATCGGAAAAAATATTCACCCCTTTAGGGGGCGAGTATTGGCCGGTGGAGGGGTTGATAGGGGTCGGACGCGATGGGGAACACCACTACCGTGCTCAGCATCCTTGAAAACGGGGGGAATATATATTTGCCGCTGATAATACGAAAAAAAATTCACCCTTTCGGGGGCGAGTATTGGCCGGTGGAGGGGTTGGTAGGGGTCGGACGTGATGGGGAACACCACTACCGTGCTCAGCATGCTTAAAAACGGGGGGGGGGGGAATATATATTTGCCGCTGATAATCCGAGAAAAAAAATTCACCCCTTTCGAGGGCGAGTATTGGCCGGTGGAGGGGTTGGTAGGGGTCGGACGCAATTACGAACACCACCACCGTGCTCAGCATCCTTGAAAATGGGAGGAAAGTACTATTTTCTGAAGGGAAACCTGTTAAATCGCGTTTAACCCCTCTAGGGGGTGGTTTTTGGCCTGTTTGAAGGGTTGTGCAACCCCAAAGAGAAATTCTGACACCGCCATCGCGTTCAGCGTCCTCGAAAACGGGGGGGGAGGTAATTTCATTCCGGCTCAAAATATTTACCATTTTCGCGTTTTTTCCGACTCACACACGCCACTATGCCGGCTGTAAATAAAGGTGAGTATATCAGATCTAATTGATCATTTAACAAATTATAATCCTTGATATTATTGTGTTTATGAATTTCCAGAGATTCTAAAATGTTTAATTTAAAGCCTTTTGTTGAGAAATGTAAAATTTCAATGTCGTCTAATTCTGGAAAACTATGGTTGTTTTCGATGCAGTGGTTCGCGAAAGATGAATCAGTTTTCTGTAACCTATACTATCTAAGATGTTCTTGATACCATATTTTGAACTTTCTACCGCTTTGCCCTATATAGATACTATTACACTCTACATTTCAACTTATAAACTCCAGATTTGTTAAATTTACGTGTTGGGTCTTTTGCATTGAATAATATGTTTGATAATTTATTCTGTGATTTAAAAGCTATTTTTAGATCGTGTTTAGAGAGAACATTAGCTATTTTTTCGGATAAATAGCCACAGTAGGTAATTGTTGTGTAAGTAAATTTTGTGGTTTCTTTTATTTTTGGATATATTAATTGAAAAGTGATTTTTTTCCGGATTTTGTTAATTAACTTTCTAATGACATCTTTACCAAAATTATTTTCAATTCCAGTGTCCTCGATTATGTGTAGCTCTTCATTCAGATCCGCGTCAGACAGAGGTAGTGAAACTGCTCTGTGTATCATCGAATTGTATGCTGCCAATTTTTGCTGATGTGAGTAAGGAATTGTGGTTTCGGTAAATGTGGGTTTTCGGAAAATTTTAAAAGTATATTGATTATTTATGCGTGACACTGTAAGGTCTAGGGAATTAATTTTATTATCTGACTCTATTTTTAATGTAAATTGTATATTATTAATATAATTTAATAAATTGTTCAATTGTCTGTAGTACCGTTGAAACCGGCTAAAACATCATCAACATATCTATACCAAAAATTAATATGTTTCTTGCCTAACGTAGAATTTAGAATTTCTCTAAATTGTATTGTACCTATCTATTCAACCAAAATTTTTGTGTATATATATATAACATTTCTGTATAATTGTAAATCAGTCATTTTTGATTCACTGCTTGACAATGGCTTTGTAAGTCGAAACTGCAGTCGCAATTTTTATAAATACATAGTGGTAGAAAACATAGTAGTGTGTTTTATTTAGTCATTTGTGCAAAACATCTTCTTTCTCATTATATGTAACACTTTTTTCATGAAAAATTGTGTACCACTCTTTGATCTTATAACTTAGTTCTTTGTCGGATTGGTTACTTGCTTTTTAGCTACCCCACCTCGATAAGCTGGGAACCACCCCTGAATAAATAGCCGACATTAAGAATTTCTTAGCAATAATTTACATGGTCTTAAGAAAACGTTACAGAAGGAATCATGAAATTCCACTCAGTGCTCGAGAATTCCGAGGTAAAACATTTCACTGATTCCACTGGTATATCTAGAATATTTCTAATACTAGACTAAATTACTTACACTTAGAGAAAATAATAGTTAATTCTGTGTCTCGTCATCGTTTCTTCAGTATCATAAGTCTTACATAGAAATAATAACGAATAACTTACTATATTATTCATATTAGAGTCGCCATAATCATTGACCCAGTCAATTTCCCGTGGATTATAATATGAAGGTGTTGGAAAGATTCCACCAAATATTGTGCTATTATCTAAAAAAAAATATCGATTTAAGAGGATTGCAATTAAAGAATATCGTTAGGGTTTGATCGACTATTTGTTATTAAGGTGGAATAGTCGAGGAAATGACGCTGAAAATAGACCTAAACTTCAAGATGAGCCTCCGCGCCATCTGATTTTTCTGTTCCTAAAGATGTACAGAACAAAGTCAGGTTCATGGCATTTTATATACTAAGCATTTTTTGACTCTTGACATTTTTTGCTTAGTCTCACCCTTCTCGAGATATCTATAAGATATCGATATATAAGAAATTTTATCTCGCTAAGGGTGGGGTCAGGTAATAAATAATAATAATAATAATAAACGGCTTTATTCAAAGACTGTAGATGTACATTTACAAGTACCTTACAAATAGCAATTTACAAGGCGAAGTTTAGCCATGTGGCTATTTTTACACTTAACCTTATAAATCACTTACCTAACGAAGTTAAAAATAAAACATTAAAATACAATACAATATTACAATAGTCCAATGTAATAGGGGGACGGTATACACTTTATAAAATATAGTTATAGAAATACTAAAAAATTAATTACTCAAACTAACTAAATAAAAGAATCAATCATAAACACAGTGCAAAATGGTGCTCAAGAATATATTTTAGTTTTTGATGGAATTAATGAACCAGGCTTTGATTTTTTTACGGAAGATATTAACTGTCGATTTTTATATATGGGATCAATAGAGTTATATAAAGCTGCGGATGTGTAAGAAATGCTACGTTGGAAGAGGGCTGTACGATGTTGTGGCCCTGTTAGCACGTACCGATGTCTGATGTTTACAGTATGTACTGACGATCTGAAAATTAACTTGTCTCTCAAGTACCTTGGAATAGAATATTTTATTAAAGAAAATAAAAAAACTGCATAGTGAAATTTAACGAGTTGTTCCATTTTTAACCAACGCAACTCAACATGCTTGAAATATGATCAAATTTTCTTAAGTTGTAAATAAAACGACAACAATAGTTTTGCAAAACTTGTAGTCGATTTTTTGTAGCTTGATCCAGGCAGAAAAAATACATAAAATTGCAATAATTGAATACAGGCATGGCTAAAGTTTCACAAAGTTTTTTACTTTATTTAAAGTTCAAGATATGCCTGTTTGCATATAGTACTTTTAGCCGGGAGTAAAGTTTTTGTAAAAGAATTTTTGTGTTGCATAAAACGTAATTTTTCGTCTATTATTACCCCAAGATTTTTGGCATGAGTAGAAAATGACAAATTTTCTTGATTAATATTTAGTTGAATAAAAGCCTTTAAGTGATCTCGAGTATGTTCTGAGCAGAATAGAATAACAACTGATTTGGTAGGGTTAATTTTAAGGTTATGTTGATGCGAATATTGATAGATGTTTAAATCTTGGTTGATCAAATTAGTGGCAATAGCTGCATTAGATGGCTCAAAACAGTGAAGAAGTTGGGTATCGTCAGCATATGCTTGCACATGCGAACTAGTTACTACATTAAATATATCTGCTGTATATACAAGAAACAAAAGAGGACCAAGAATGGAACCTTGAGGAACACCTGACGAGATAATTTTAAAATCAAATATATTTCCTGTGACTGATACGCATTGGCGACGTTCGCTCAAATAAGAATTGAAAAACCGCAGGGACATCGCATCGAAACCATAGTAATTTAGCTTTGCAAAAAGAAGCGTGTGATCAGTGGTGTCAAATGCCTTGGAGTAGTTTAGGGATACAAGAATAGATGCCATGCGTTTGTCTAGTGCGCTGATGATATTATCACTAAGATTCAACAAAGCAGTAGTGGTGCTATGTGCTTTACGAAATCCCGATTGATGTAATGGGTATAAGTTATGCAGTAAAAGATATTCGGTAATCTGGTCGTGAAATATTCTTTCTAGTATTTTGGAAAGAATTGGCGAGAGTAAAAAAATGCTTAGAATTATTGAAACAAATGAATAAATATATTACCAGAACACACTAGTAATTATTCAAACTTTTACAAAATACTTATCACAGATAAGTTTAAAACATGTATCCTTCTTATATAATTATAAGAAAGAGAATATGCCCATTATGTACAGTACAACTGTTATCATAATGTTATTTTTAATTTCTTATTATCTGCTCAATGAAACCCAAAGACAATCAAAACAAAAGCACTTATCGATATAGCAGTAACACAAAACTTTAGAACATCCATAGTTTTGTGTTACTGCTATATCGGTAAGTGCCTTTGTTTTGATTGTCTTTGGGTTTTATTGAGCAGGATAATTTAAATTAAAAATAACATTATGATAACAGTTGCACCGTACATAATAGGCATATTTTCTTTCTAATAATTGTATAAGAAGGATATATGTTTTAAACTTATCTGTGATAAGTATTTTGTAAAAGTTTGAATAATTACTAGTGTTTTCTGGTAATATATTTATTTATTTGTTTTTATTGTTATAGAGCTTTCACAGTTCTAGGAAGTTGCATTTGCGTTTAATTATATTGCTTAGAATTATTAAAAATATAAAGTCCAATGTCCTAATTGATAATCAAAGACCAATAATAATAATAATAATAGTATATACTAGTTTTTTGTTAAAAAAAATCTTGAATATACGTTTTTTTATATTTAAATGCTATATCTCGAAAAGGACGAAATTAGGTAAAAAATGTCGAGTCAAAAAATGCTTAGAATTGTCCAAAATATGAAGTCTACATGTTTCAGTTCATAATAAGCGCCCAAAATATGAAAAAAGTCGTCAGCTACTGGAAGCGGCTGGAACCTCCCTAGATTGGATCTTGGAAGCCGAAAAGAGTACTGATTTGGGTGTCATAACGGCACTGAACGTAATCCGATCTCAACCGTAATCTTTTCTGATCTTTTGGAGCACTAAAGAAACCCTCATGCAAACTTCTGCCCTTTTTTCTCACTTGCACTACATAATATGAATATATTGAAATTTATTATTTGCTGACCTTCTTTCGTATGAGGACATAGGATTGCGCTGCATGTATAATGATGCGAGTAGAATACTATACTTTGTCCGCGATTGTTAAATATTTAATATTTATTTAATTCATTTTCATTTGATTTCTCCAATTTAGGAAAGATGGCGTATTAGCCATCATATATAATTTTCTCGATTTTTCGGGCAACAAGTTTAATGAGGCGATTTCTGTAGCTTCCCTTACCTCTGGCGGTGTCAAAGAAATCTCGTTTTCATTGTCAATATCTATTTGTTTAATAATACTGCTCTTTTTTGAGTAATATGTAAAATTGTTGTAAATAACTGACGTTTAAATCGCACACCTCTCTCGGATAGGATGCATATAATTTTTCTTAATCAGTGATTTTTAAAAATATACCGAAATCTACAGGTTGGAAATCCAACCTATAATTAGCGTTCTATTTTTAATACACCAGCGTCGCGGCGGTAAAGCCTGAACGCAATAGTTGTTGAATAGGAGTGCACATGTGACGAAAAGCGATCTTGTGCTTCACATTTGCTTTATCTTTTAATTTTTTTCGCGAAAACTAATTCGAAAGAGTACAAGTGTGATATATCGTTGAAATCGGAATTTTAACTACTTTTTAATGGTTCAGTTACAAATTGTGAGTAATTATAAAATAAACAACTTGTTGTGCCAAAACGGCACAAAACGTAATCCGATCTTAACCAAGACCTTTTCAGATCTTCTGGAGCACTAAAGAAACTCCCGTGCAAAGTTTCATCTAAATCTGTTTAGTAGTTTTGCCGCTATCGTGCTAACACACATACACACACGCACATACACACACGTTTTTTAAAAACCACTTTTTTGGGTTCCTGGGACCTCAAAACGTAAAGATTTGATGTTATCTCAATTTTCGATTTTGGACCAATTTTAGTAACCTCCAGAAATTTTTTTTTTTGGGGAGGTTAAAAAGACTAAATACATGTTTTATTTTTAAACGCTTATATCTCGAGAAGAGTGAGGTTAGGTAAAAATCTCAAGAGTCAAAAATGCTTAGAACTGTCGAAAATATAGAATCCAATGGTTCTTTCTCAACTTAAAAAAATTGTTGGTGACTAGAAATAGCGAACTTCCGTCCCAGTTTATGACCGGAAATCGAAAAAGCACCAGTTTCCATGACGCTGACTTTGTTCTATACATTTTTAGGAACATTTTGCATCATCTTACATAAAAATCAGGTGGGGCAGAGTCTCATGTTGGGGTTAAATGCTTCATTTCCTCGACTAGAACGACAAGGTCTGTGTTTTGGTAACGGTAGGTTAGGCCGGCACCAGACGATGTATCCAATGCCATCCAACTTTGGACACATGTTAGTTTGTCTTATCGTGTGGCTATCCTTCAAACAAACACGTGTCCAACGTTGAATGGCAGTGGACGCATTGTCTGTTGCTGGCCTTAGAGTCTAACTAGAAGAGAATTCATATCGACACTTAAGGATTCTTCTGTCACTTCTGAATATTTGTGTCCAGTTACTATTATCCAACCATCTAAGTAACCACAGCATTTTTTGAAGCGTGTGTAAGTCTTGTCAACTGAAAAAGTTTATAGAGTAAGTTGTATTCAAACAGTATCAAATGCGGCAATATGTTCGTTGGAGACTATAGATGTTTTTGGTAACATTGAACGCATGTATCTGTGAAGTAAGGCAGAAAACTGAATAGTTTTGGCTGGGTTATAATTTTGCTTATTCGCAAGGAACTGTTCAGGTGATGTTGAACTTAGGTTAGGGTGCAAAATACACCATAGGAGCCTACGACTTGAAACAGTAACAACCTTAAATACAGAGCTGTTTACACACAGAGTTCGACTACTGCCAGCTTCATGTTATTAAAATTAAAAGCTCATTACCAAATCAGCACTAAGAATTGTCAAGAATATATCTGTAACTTGTTTTGTGCGCACGTTTTTTCTGAAATCGATTTAGATATTAACTTGATATTTGATACACGTATGTATTATGATGAGATCTGAAAATATTTTGAACATATTCCCTTGATGGATTGGCGTGAATAGAGACAAATAGGAGAAAATAAGTAAAGCAGGCTAATAAGACTCCAGAAACTTGGGATTTGGTGTATATACTAGAAGTTAAGTTCTCAATTTTTTTTATGAGATTTGTCATCGATACCACCACTCCATTAAGGATTTAAAATAAAATTGAGATATTGGCTTGAAATTTGGTACATGCATGCATTATAACATCTTGAACTAGATTATGTTTTGAGCTGATTAAAAGAAGAGAAGACGAAGATGAGAAGAATATACTAGAAATCAAGGTTTCATTTTTTTATGACATCCACCACTACCACCACCTTGAAGATTCCCACTACATTATTAAGGCAGATGGCAAACTAAAATGTGATGTGAATGTGATGTAGTGTGTGTATGAGAACAAAAGTTCTCAGAAAATTTTTTGTCAGGAGCAGATTTCAAATTAATACTTTAATAATATAACTTATATAATAATAATTAATTGATATAATTAGTAATTAGTAAAATGCTATGAGCAATTATCTCCACATAATGGAGTGCAAATATAGTATCAGATCGAATTCTGAATAACTTCCAAAATTTCCGTCCGTCCGTCTGTCTCTCTGTCCCTACATCTCTTTGCTCGATCCGCACGATTCTTGTAAGCACAATAACCTAAGAAAGAAAACCCCGATTGTGTTAAAATTTGGACAGTAAATTAATATTAGCTAGAGGAAGAGTCCCTATTTTTGAACTAAGCCGATTAGTAAATAAGTAGTTAAGTATTGGTAAACTTTTAATTAAAAAATACATGAAAATTTAAAAAATGAGCGTGAATTATATACAGTGAGCACGTAAAGGTTGGAATAAATTCATTAAAATAGTTACAAAACAAGTGACAAAAATTCGCCCAGACACGTCGATTTTTAAATACATTTCTCAATCTGTTTATTAAAAAAAAAGTGCTGCAAATATTTTTTAAAAGTTATGACGTTATCGCCATTTTCTTTAAATGGCAACCCCCATTTTTAAAATGTCATTTGAAATAGCACATTTTTCTGCATACAGTACGTTAATTTCTAGGGAGTATTGCATGACGAAATTATCGAGAAAAAACATTTAACATTAATATAACACATTCATTACTTATCGTCGAACCTTTTTACAATTTACACTTTTTTTGTGTTTACGCTTTTTTTCATTTACTTAGCAACGCGGACCTGGCTCTAACACATTCGTTGGTTACGCGCCTTGTAGTATTATACCTAGGAAAATATATGTTTTGAATTCTTTATGGTAATACTAAGAAGTTTTTTTTAGCTAGTTTTTTTAACGCCGTGTGGGTCGAGCGCGACCCGCATAGGGACAGTAGTATGATAGTAAGACAATAGTCACTTACGCCGCAGAACGCTATAGTTATTTATCAGTGATAATTGAATTATAATTGTCCTTTCTTAAATTAATTTGATAATTGTTACGTTAATTCTGTGTGTGGGAGATTTGTTCCTTTTCCTTTTGGCCCCCATTTGTCCCTCCTATTGCCTGGGCCGACATCGATGATGGAAAATCCATCAAACCTACTGTGTAAGTTTCCGACACATTCTTTTTTTGTATTATACCTAAACACAGTTCACTAAATTATATTAACCTCACCACGCTGAAAGGGTAGGCCCATTCATTAGTTTTTACTTGTGATATAGTGAAAGTGCTGATAGTGCAACGTTTAAGTGAGATTGAAATTGTGATAATGATTGTTTATGGAGACAAACTATGGTGTGTGAATTATTTAATGATAAATACCCTAATCGACCTATTACACAATCAACTGTTAGCAAAATAGAAAAGAAGTTCCGAGATTGTGGTCACGTAAGAGATAATTTTACGAAAGGTCGTCCTACAATTTCAGAAAATAAACAGTTAGATGCATTACTGACAATGGAGGAGAATCCTCACAAACCAAGTCGCAGCAGAACAGTCAATTTGTCAGTCGACTGTTTTAAAATGTTTGAACAGGAATAAATGGCACCCATATAATGTGAATTTAGTTCAATAGCTTAACGAAGATGATTTCGACCGCAGAGCAGATTTTTGCGAAACCATGATGGAACGATGTAATATCAATCCACATTTCTTAAGTCGAGTACTTTTCTCTGACGAGGCCACCTTCTGTTTAAATGGCACCGTGAATAGGAAAAATTGTCGATATTGGTCACGTGAAAATCCACACTGGATGGTGGAGGCCCATGCACAGTTTCCACAGCAAGTTAACGTGTGGGCTGAAATTGTTGGGACTACAATATTGGGTCCATTTTTTATTCAAGGCTCATTAGATGGCGAAAAATATTTGGAGCTGCTCCAACAAAACATAATTCCAGAACTTGTCGCACTGTATCCAAATGGTGAAAACCCTAATGTACCGGAAAACTCCATATGGTTTCAACAGGATGGATCGGTAGACGCGGATCAATAGAATGGCCAACTAGATCTCCGGACCTAGACCGAATAATATTGAGGACTTAAAAGACAGAATTACTTACGAAATTGGAAGAATTGGACCCGAAACAATTATTAACGTTTTGCAAGAATTTCAGTTTCGACTTGGACATTGTCAAGAAGCAAATGGCGCGCAATTTAAACATTTATTCTAATTATTTTTTGCTGTATTCTTAAATTCTTGTATTTTTGTTTTATTACATTGTTATAAGTAGTTAAGATTTTTTGCTCGTTAATTTCATCATGCAATACTCACTAGAATTTAACGTACTCTATGCAGAAAAATGTGCTCTTTCAGATGACATTTTAAAAAATGGGGGTTGCCATTTAAAAAAAATGGTGATGACGTCATAAGTTTTAAAATAAATTTTGCAGTACTTTTTTTTTCAAATAAACAGATTGAGAAATGTTAAATACATTAAAAATCGACGGGTCTGAGCGAATTTTTGTCACTTCTTTTGTAACTATTTTAATAATTTATTTTAATTTATTCCAACCTTTGCGTGCTCCCTGTATATTGTTATAAAGAAATATGGAACTAAATATAGTTATACCATTTTTAAAGGTTCAATATAATTTTTAAATTGAAACTGTGCAAAAAATATAGTATATTATTTATCCTGGAAAGCTGCCTGTAACTGGGAAAATTAGCAAGTTACAAAAAAATTCCAAGAGACAAAAAATGGTTAGAAGGCCTCAATACTTACGACTGAATTTCAAAAATAATTGTATATTTTTAAAGCGTTGCAATTTCAAAGAAGGGGGTAGTTTTTCAGGGTTTTCCGAAAAAACTTGGTGAAAACGCACTTTACAGAAACGTTGCAATTAAAAAAGTCTTGTATTTCGATGAAACATTCACCTGAATTTTTTGAGATTTGTTTTCAACTACATCATATTGTTTTCTTTTTTATTTTTGACCTAATTCTACAAGTTACGGAACTCGTGATAAAATGGGTGTTCTACTCCTTCCGCTCATTTCCTACCCTACTTTTTTCAACTTTTTTATTAACTTCATTACAAACATATTGCACAAGATTTCTTCAAAATCCATCCACTAGCACTCAAGTTAGAGATTTTAGTCATAAAAATAAAGATTTTTGACGTATATAAATTAGTAGCCACAATGTTTTTGCAAAATGACTTTGGGAGAGATAATGGGAGAGGCCTCTCATTTCCTGAGTCAAAAAGCTTCATTTGCATCATCGTTTTCTATCAACATTTAGAGCGGAAAATAAGTTTTCTTAAAATAATGTGCGTGTTTTAACCAATTTTTCATTGGTTTAATTTGCAAGAACGGGGCTTAAAAAATAAAAACGTTATGCTTTTTGTCTTTTAGCGAAAATCAATACTACAGGCGTTTTAGCTGTAAAATTGACCTCTGTTCTAAAATCGTGCCATACGAAAAAAATTTTTGTTATGATTATTTGGACGTCTAGAATAACACTTGGTAATTACGCCACGATACACCTGGAGGATTTCCTGAAAACCGCGTCGGATGGTCGCGGAAACTGCGAATTCGTAATTAACTCAGTTTTTATGGCCCAAACGAGAACAACACCTATTATAAAAGTTGTGTCCTATACATATCCTTCGTACGCCTAACCGTTTTGGAGGAGATTTAACATTTGCCAAATTTAAAAAACTTTCAACAGCTGTAAAATTATCATCATTTCCTCAACATCTTCAGCAGCTCAATGGCATTTGTGTAGAGTGTATTATCAAGTTCAAACATAGTTGGGAAAAGACATTGGTCCTGAGCAGTGGGGCTGGATTAGGAAGAATGATATTTGGCAGCCAGTACCAACGCAGTTACCACCAGCATCAGACATATTATTAAATTCAATATTTTGCAACTGTATGAAGGATTATGCAGGAAAATGTAGAGAACTGTAGAAAATTAGGACTGAATTGTTCAACAGTTTGTCGCCATTGCCACGGTTACTCCTGCTTGAATACCGCCCCTATAATTGCTATGAATGACGAAATGTAGAATCTCCTCAGAATGAAAGTAATCACAACGAGTTGTCATTAGACGATAACGTTTCAGATACGGAAGAAGTCGGAAATATTTACTAATTTAAGATCTGGCATGGATTAGACTTCCTGGGGAAACCATGTAAAAAGTAGCGCGCCGAGCATTCTACCTCTAAGGTGGTGCGGAAATGAATGCATTTTTTGCCTCATTCACTGTAAGTAAATGTAAATAAAATGTATAGCACATTCTAGTAGAGAATGAAGATCACCGAGCCCTATACCAGTAATATTTAATTTTCATTCTGAGACATAAAAAGCAAGATAATTGAGAAATATGTGGTGCGAAAGAGGCTTGGTGGAACTAAATGCATTTTTCACTTAGTCCGCGTTGTATCTCCAACGGCTAGGCGTACGAAAAAAATGTATAGGACATTTAAGATATCGAATTTACAGACGTACAACTTTTATAATAGTGTTGTTCCCGTTTGGGTCATAAAAACTGAGTTAATCGCGAGTCCGCGGTTTATGCGACCTACCGACACAGTTCCCACGAAATCCTCCAGGTGTATCGTGGCGTAACCACCAAGTGTTACTGGAGACGTCCAAATTAAAACAATAAATGTGTTTGTTCATAGGGCACGAATTTGGCAGCAAAAGTCTATAGTCCAGTCAACGAATCCCAAGAAAAGCCAAATAGAGGAAATAATTCGTGTAGTTGCCAATTTATGTTGTCGGGAGGAGTGCCCAGAACAGCAAACTAAAAGTCCTGGCCAGTGGATTGTCTGCGGGGGGGGGGGGGGGGCAGGTACTTTAAAGGTCCCCTTTTAACGTTTTTCTTGAATAACTTGAAAGCCACGCTCTGTAGCGAAAAAGTGTCTACATGCAATATTAAACTTCTTGAAATTTCCTACAAATAAGTTCCCATTCATTTTTTTCTAGGATCAATACTGTCTCCAAAGTTTTTCTATTCCATACTGGTTAAAACATTTTCGAAAATTGTTTTCTTAAAATAGGTTTACAATGTCTCGAAACGTGAAAATTTTAAATTTGAGTGGACATTTTTTTATCATTATCTATTCCGTTTGGACGGTCCACCCTGTATATTTTCAAGTGAAAGTCTAACCATTTCTTTGGTGGCAGTAGCGTCGATTATCTACCAAATTTGACTGTTCTTCGTCAAGTAGGTATTTAGTTGATACACAACTGACAGTCCGACAGACAGCCAGATAGACGACAGACTGACAACATTGAAAATAATATATTTTCATAATCTACATGATCTGAAAATCCGAAAAAACCCCGGAGGGTGATTTTTTCTCGGATGAACTTCCCTTCGGTAAGCGATATTTCCAACCCTGTATCTCGTAAAGTATTGGTCCTAGAAATAAAATTTATAGGAACTTATTTGTTCGAAATTTCATGTATTTTAATGCTGTATAATAAACACTTTCGCTAGAGGGCGTGGTTTTCGAGTTAATCAAGAAAAACGTGAAAGGGACCTACTATCCCCCACTCCGCAGCCCATCCACTGGTCAGGACTTTCAGTATGTTATTCTGGATATTACCCCCACCAGCTATACAGAAATTGGCGCCTACGAATTATTTCCCCTATTTTTCCTTCGTTGATTGGACTATCTAAAGCGCCTAGATTAATTCACAGCCATGCTTACACTAAAAATCACACTTATTTAAGAAAGTTTTATAAAATTTTAGCAGCAAATTAAAATGTTATGTTAATAATTGAAAAGCGATTTTAATTTGGAACGTCTCATAATGTAGGGTTTTTAATTGTGCAGAAATCACCGATTCTTCACTTCCCTCTATGACCGTTAGTTTTTTCAGTACTTTAAGAAAACTAGAAAACTGATTCTCAGCAATTGTTGATAAAAAGCGATGATGCAAATGAAATTTTTTGACACACAAATGAGAAGCATCTCCTAGTATTTTTCCCAAAGCTATTCTCAAAAATATTCAGCTACTAATTTATCTAAAAAAACCGCTGCCTACGGCATCACTACTTCCACATCCAGATTCCTCGTCCAAGTCACTTTAAAGGATACAGCTTGACTGTATTTGCACTCTAGTATGCGAAAATTATTGGTCATAGAATTTTAATAATATTTGGCGCAGATATCATAGAAAAATTTGAGGCGTTGGTTTCTATCATATACGTTAAAACTGAAGTTTCTGGTCTACTTATTTTGCGCTTTTCACAACCTACCACCTCCCAGCTCTTCAACGGAATCATCTCAATCAGATGCCATTAGTAGACATGTGTATAATGTGTACTAACTTTCAAGTGAATATCTCAATTTTATGTTTTCAATCCCTTTAATAATGGGGTTAAGGTGGTGGGGGTGAGGCGGTTGAAAAATATTAGAAAGAAATCTGAAGCCTTGGTTTCTAGTATATACCCCAGTCCCAAGTTTCTGTACTCTTACCAGCTTGCTTTACTTATTTTTCCCTATTTGCCTGTACTCCCCCTCCCCTTTCAATCATGTCAAAATATAATCTAGTTTCAGATGTCGTTATAATACATATGTGTACTTCTTAATTTCATTTTAACAACTCTTTTAATAAGGGAGTGGGGGTGGTGGGGGGATGGAAAATATTATAAAGCTTGCTTTATTTATTTTCCCTTATTTGCCCGTAATTCAACCCCTAACCCTTCAACGGAATAATTCCAAAATATAATCTAGTTCCTGATGTCAATATAATACATACGTATACCAAATTTCAAGTGAATATCTCAATTTTTTCTCAACCTCTTTAATAATGGTGTGGGGTGTGGTGGGGGAATGGAAAATATTACAAAAAATGTTGAAGCCTTGGCTTCTAGTACATACACCGAATTTCCAGTTTTTGTGCTCTTACCAGCTTGCTTTAATTATTTTCCCCTATCTCCCCCTATTTACCTCCCAACCCTTCACCGGATATGTTCAAAGGACAATCCAGTTCCAGATCTCGTTAAAACATGGGTACAAAATTTCAAGTCAATATCTTAAACCCCGTTCTAGAGAAAACGTGCAGACAAAAGATAGTTTCAGACCGACAGACAGAACATTTTTTTGCTCAAATTTAAAATCTCGAGGTTCCATGAGATTCTAAAATTATTTTAAGAAAAAAAATTATTTAAATTTATTTTCGATTACTATCCTTCCAGTCGTGGTCGTGGAAGTAATTTTATCTGTTTTCTCTTCATTTGCCTCGCGTATGACACCAAACGTGTAATGCATAATTTATTTAGCAAATCACATTAATCTAAAGTGAACTGATATTCTATTTGGTTAGTCTATTAATCGTTAAACAAATTAAAAAATTTACCTAAATTTGCGCTTCCTTGCCAAACGAAATCCAAAGTTTTATCTCGTTGTCTTTGCTTTTTATCATCGTGATCAAGTCTTGCAAAGAATACTCCATCAAAACCGAGCTGTGCGAAAAGGGACGCTTGTTCTCTACTATGTCCGAAAGTATCAATTTGCCATCCTACTCTGGGAATACCGCAGGTACCAATTGTCTCATCAATGGCTCTGTGGAAAAATGGTAAAGGTGCTTCTTTGAATAAAACTGCCACGTTTTTATCAGGATTTTTTTAATGAAAAGGTAACACTTGTAGTAATATATCTCTAAACTAATTACTATCAACTTAAAGAACGATGAGTGCCTTATAATAAATACAGCGCTGGGATAAAGTTAGTAAGGAATCCAAATTTGAAAAATAAACTTGTCTTATGCATAAGTACAGCACTTGAAAAACGATTTAAAAGTCTTAAAAACAGCTGCTCTTGGGGCTTTCATTATCTACAACAAATCCTACAAAAGAGGAGAAAATTCAAGGAGCAAAATTGTCCAAATGGTCCAATTATCAAAAATGGTTGGGGGCCCCCAAGGCCGAATACTTTGTCATTAATGCGGTTCTGTATAAATGTGTAATAACTTACATTGTAACTAACTCACGTTACACATCCCCACAAAAAAAAACAGACCAGCGAATCAAACCCATGTATCCCTATATATTTTCGGTCGCTTAATTCGAATCCGAGGTCAAAAAATATCCTACACCCCCAAAATCATTAGCTAGAGCCAGAAAACACCCGTGAAATGGGGTAAAAAGAAGATAAGCACGAGAATAGTTGTTACATCGAATTATACAAATTGAAGTCAAACACCAACGTACATACAGTAGATATAAAACACACCCCTATGGAGGGGCGAGAACTACTCCCCATGTATAAAAAATCGATCCAAGACAGCAATGACTGCGGAGAAAGCTTGAAATATCTAATTTTTGTTAAACTAGTAAGAAACTGCATCAGATCCGAGGTAATCTTCATAAACTTCCCCTATAGGGTTGAGAACAACTGCCCCTAAGTTTAGTGGCCACGAGAAAAACAAGAAAAAACGTAAAATGCAACAGAATTTCTATTTTCATGGACGCTATGATTAGCTGAAATTGCGTAGTACTCTAAAATAGAGCTAGAAATTTTCGTACCATCAACGTCCTACAGAGTCAACCCTCAGAGGATGTGAAAACTTACCCCCTGTGTAAAATTTAACTCTAAAAAGTTAAAGTGACTTTTATAAAAATTCGAAACACTTGCGTTGTGTGGGAAGAAACTACACTATTTTCGACGCTGTGCTTGAAAACCACCCCCACGGGGTTGCGCGAGATGCCACTTCTATATCCGTAGGATGCTGGAAAAATAGAAGAACTAACCGGATTTACATTTTTATGGACTGGTAAAAATCGTGTTATAGACTTAAAGCTGGAAACTCATGTCCTATCAATATTATTAAATAGCGCCTCCAGAAAGGATGTAAACTACTGCCAATCAAGATGGGAAAAAAATGTTGCAGTGAATACTGCAAAAGCTATACTATTGCTTATAAAAATAAAATAAAAAAAACATTTTAAAATAAAAATAAAGCATTTATTGAAAGCTAAAGCTTACTATTCTGTTAACGAGTACCTTAATGATATTTTATAATATTTACATTTTGTATCATTTAATTTTAATTTGTAATATGTGTCGTATATTTTAATTTTTTTTTTATCTGTCTCTTTATGTGTATTTACACTGTACATTTTTATTTATATTTAATCTGATACTTCAGATTATTTTTTGACCTGTCCTATATGATGTAAATGATCGATTGGATGAATAAATTATTATTATTATTATTATAAGCAACACAATTCTTGCTAATCATAGCATCCATAAAAATGTAAATCTGGTCATTTTCTCTCTGTTTTTGCAGCGTCCTACGGATATATACGTGGCATCTCGCAACCCCCTGGAGGTTGTTGTCAAGCAGAGCGTCATACATAGTCCAGTTTCCTTTCAATTCCACACAACGCAGGTGTTTCGAATTATTATAGAAGTCACTGTAACGTCTTATAGTTAAATCTTACGTAGCGGGTAGTTTTCACGCCCTCTGAGGGTTGACACTGTAGGATGTTGATGGTACGTAAGTTTCTAGTTTTATTTTAGAGTACTACGCAATTTCAATCAATCATAGCATCCATGAAAATAGAAATCCTGTTGGATTTTACGTTCTTTCTTGTTTTTCTCGTATCCCTTAAACTAAGGGGTGGTTGTTCTCAACCCTATACGTTTATGAAGATTACGTCGGACCTGATGCAGTTTCTTATCACTTTAAAAACGCTTAGACGTTTCGAGCTTTTTCAACAGTCATTGTTGTTTTGGATGGATTTTCGCTCCTCCCTGAGTGTGTTTCATATCTATTGTATGTACGCTGGTGTTTACCCTTAATTTGTATAATTCGATTGATTAAGATGTGACAATTATTCTTGTAGCTTAATTCTCTTTTAACCTCATTCCAGGGGTGTTTTTTAGTTCTAGCTAATGATTATGGGGTGTACGATTTTTTTTTTATCTCGGATTCGGATACATCAACCGAAAATACATGGGGACACATGGATCGCTGGTTTGAAAATTTTTTTCCTGTGGGGCTGGGTTATTAATGATTTCTTGTTTAGAGACATTGGAGTAGCATCTCTGGAGAAAAGTATAAAAGTTTAATGAATATATAATACATTTGACAACATGACGTATAATAACTATGCCCAGATAATCAACATTGCAGCACTTGATATTTCTTGAGACCTTGAGAAACACATTCTTTAGGTATTTTGCAGGTAACTTTCATACACTCCATATAATATTTAATATGAGAAATCACAAATTACTTATTCGCTATGTATACTTTTGATCTAATTCTGACCACTCTAGTATACTACTAAAGGAAAGATCAGGGAATTAACAAGATAAAACAGCCGGTGAAAATCCTTTTATCTTTTAGCAATCTCGACATTTAAATTGGAGTTCTTGCGCAATTGCCACAATGTGACAATCAGACGGAGAAGGTAACATTAGAAAGAGAGGCCAATAGTGAAAAACAGACAACACTGTTCTGATAGAACGACCGAACTCAGCTAACTGTCAGTAGCCAAGGTCACTAAAAAAACAGGTTGCTTTGTAATATATGTCACATGAAGTATTTCTATGTTTATATGTAAGGTATCTTTTTGGTTAGGATAGAATTGTACATTGAAAAAATAATTTTGAAACGTTTTTCTATAAAATGAGGAAAAATCAGCCACACGCAGCTGTCATCGAGGTCTATACCTGACGTAGCACTTTTCGATTTTGATGAGCCAACCTATCTTTTAGTAAGCTTGGTAAAATTCGTTTAATGCGTAACCGACAAATCCCGAAACCGTTTCCGCTGGATGTTGTGTCCCTTTAAATTGGAGTACACAACTGTCTTCGTCTATTTCGTCTTCTCCGTCTGACTGTCCTATCTTGTTAGTTCTCTAATCCTTGACTAAAGTCTATCGGATCTTATCAACCTCAAATAAGCTGACGATCTATCATGGCGACCATGGGTGTGAGTATTAAATATTTAGCTTGGAAAGCGTACGTGGTGAGGTCCAGTTTACTTTTGAATTTCGTGGCATCAATAAAATGTTGTATTGTTACTACAAAACAGGCATTGCTATGACTGCAAAACAAACTTCCTTCAAACGAGTGGCATCTGTCTCTTAATTATTTTCACACGGCCACAAAATGAAATTAAGGTGGAGCATCTCTCAGACTAATTGACCTCTATGTTTCTGGGGTGGCCGATTACGATCCCGGTGTCAATATGACCCTATCACGTCTACTTCAAGGTCAAATGAAGGTCAAATACCATAACTCGAATGATACAATTTTTTTGACCCCGGATTCTGAAAGAGCGGCAAATGTTACGTCCTAATACGCCGTGACCTGTTGGTTGAACAGACATCTGAAGGTCATTTGGAGGTCATCTAGGGCTCAAATCCTTCTTTTGATCTCTCTGCTCGTATCTTAGCTAGGAATGTCTCGAACCAATTGACCTTTATGTTTTTTGGGGTCTCTGATGAAAGTGTTGAATATGTAGCTAGTGACTGGCGACTATTAATTGATTCATCAGTGAGGAGCTTGAAAGCTGTCTTACTTCATAATTGGAAACATATATGCTCCTATACCGGTTGGTCATTCAGTGATCTTGAAAAAGGAATACAATCATCTCCATTTTCTATTCGAAAAATTGAAGTATGATACCACAAGTGGCAATTAGTTGGAGATTTGAAAATAACCAGTATTTTATTAGGTCAACGAGGCGGAAATACAAAGTATCCATGTTTTACTTATGAGCGGGACAGTCGTGCCCGAGAACAACATTATGTGAAAAAGGACTGGCCACTCAGGCAAGAATTAACTCCAGGATATAAGAACATTGTTCAAGAGAGTCTCATCCCTAGTCATAAAGTCATCCTTCCACCTTTGTAAAGGTGTACGGCACCTACATAAATGCACGGATACACACGAGTCCACACACAGCAACCACATATTCGAATAAACACGCGCAAATAGAATCATGGGTGTCATAAAAATTACATCGTCCGAATAACGAGTTTGATCTTCATTTGACCTTGATCGAGACGTGATAGCGTCATATGAACACCGGGATCGTAATCAGCGAGCCCAAAAACATGGCAGTCAACTAGTCTAAGAGATGCTCCACCTCAATTTCATTTTGTGGCCCTGTGTAATAAAAATTTCCGTTGTAACGATTTTAATGACTAGGAGTAGGTAGTTCTAAATGTCTGTGTATGTTCATATTTATTGAAATGTCGAATTTATCACATTAATCAATTTATTATTTGTTGATCTATCCAATATGTTCTCTTTCTAAATATAATTCGTGAGATATACTTTTTCTTAATGTTGACTCGTTTCAGTTTCAATCTTTAAAAACTACCTTCGTCACTTAGTCTAAAAATTTTGACATTTCAACAACATTGACGATTATAAGCGTACAACTTACATTACCTCCCAACATTTTATTTTCCTTCCAGTACAGTGTAATGGCAAGCTAGACATAGGAAATAAGAATTGCAACATCGCGTGTGCCAGTCGGCAATGAATAACTACAGCTGGGATACTTCAGTGGCCGGCGTGCGGCGTGGCCTTGTGCCGTCACATCGAGGGAGTTTTCTGTTGCTGGGTTGTCATATCACTCGCAATATGAACGTATAGTAAACGAAATACATATAGTGACACGAGGAAGCATAAAGAGCGGAGGCGTCTTTTGTCGGTCGTTTTGTCCGGTTTAACTGCTTTATCGACATCTCTTATGTTTACTATATATGTCTAATTTTCCGATACACGTACTGTATACATTTTATCATATAAAATATTGGTATTTATTTTTTCCTATCTCAACAAGCAAGTGGCCATAGATCTTAGAAATATATTCAAGATGTATTACCTTAAACCCCACGAAAATTGATCTATTGTAGATTGGTAATTGGTACAAGCCTCATCGTTCATTGACCATGCACCATTCACCATTTCGATTTGTCCATTGTCTACTAAAGATTTGAATTTGCTCTTCATGTCATTTTTTTGAGTGTTCCACCATTTCCAGAAGAATGCAGTTTCCACCTGAATAAATCTAATAAACATTAAAAAAATAATTCTAATTAAATGTAATCTTTTATGAAGTTGATATTATTAACATATGATTGGTTTCATTATTTATTATTACCCAAAAGACTAAATGCAATTTAATTATCAATATATTTTTCTATTTTCAAATAGACAAATAATTCTGAATAGTAAAATGTTCCGTTGGATTGGCTTAAGCTGAGCTTTCAGTTCTCTTAAGGTGCGTCTCCATTATCGTCGGCTTTGCCGTTCGGCATGGCCGCCCGGCATTTGTTGGCAAGTGGGTACGTACAATTCGGCTTATGCCGGTCGGAAACTTCAAGAGAATCCAAGCCGAATATACTAGTGGGGCAATGCCGATCGGCAAAGCCGACCATAATGGAGACGCGCCTTTAGATTTAACTTCGGATATTTCAATTGTAAAATGTGTTCTTTTTGACCTAACTACGGCAAAGTTGAAAAGGAAGGGTTATGATTTTGGCGGCCTGTGTATGGGTGGGTATGTATATTCCATCGTGGTGGCTAAACTACGGGTCCGATCTTGATAAATGAGGTGTCGTTTGATTCGTCTCATTGTCAAGAGTAACAAGCTATAAAACATACAATATGGCACCACCCACTGGCCCCATCATTGAATCGAGTGATATCAAAGTAAAAGTTACGTTGCGAAGAGTACATTTATATAATAATTGATGTATTAATTTCGTATTCTAGTTTTAGTTTTAAGTGTACTTCTTGTTCATATAACAGAAAATACAAATATTTTTATGGTTATCGTACATTAGAGTGTAATTTGAGAATAGTTCAGGTAACTTTAACGAATACTGTATACATAAGTTGTAAACCCTTGGAAATTTAAATTAAAACGCAGTATTGAATAGTCAATTGAAAATATGACCAGACATTTTCAAACAATTCAAATATTTTTGACTCTCTCGTAATATTTTGCGACAATCACGTCGTATTTCTCTATTTTTGAAAATATCTACCAAATATTGGTGGACTTTTTTCCTGTTATTAAACAAAAACTTCACCGATAATATAAATTCATTTCAACAATTCTTATTGCAATTTGACAACTAAGCGTACACGACTTCTCAATAAAAATGATGTTATGATTTGTGCGATATCGAGAAAAAGATTTGAAAAATTTCTTCAATCTTGGATAATAGTTAAAATTGTCTAACGGCACAAACCCACCAAATCAACTTCAACTAGTCCTCCAAACAGAAAAACTTTTCAGTCAAGGTACTATCGTGGACAATAAATAATAAGACAACTTCTTTTTCTAATGTAAATCTAGGTTTATGTGAATATGTAATGAGAAGCTGAAATAAAACATATATTATAACTATTTTATTTTTTATTTTAAAACAGATATGGTAAGGCTGGAGTTATTGCTATAGCAGAAGATGGATGGTCAGTGAGACAAATTGCACTGCGTTTTTACTTTAACAAGAATTCGGTATTTAACATTTTAAAACAGTGGAGAAGAAACTATTATATAGAGATTGAAAAACTAACTATTTGGTTGTTGTACCATTTTCTATCTATAACTTTTGTTAGTCTGTTTGTTATAGAATTCAATAAACTCATGAAATCATCATCGGTAATATATTCCTATGCATTATTTATTAATTATTTCAGTATTTCTTGGGGTCGTCTCATATTTCGGTTAGGGATATTTCTTACGTGTAGTCCCCAGTGGCCCCGTGTTGCAGTGGGGGGGGGGGGGCGCACCAAAGCCAGGTTCGTCATTTTAGCCCAGCGAGTATGGCTTCAACTTCTGTTTTAATCAATACTATATTTTTTTTTTAACAGCAATACATTATGTTGAAATTTCAACATTTTTACAACAAAAAAATTACTTTATTATTTAATAAACGTTTCAATTAAAAAACGCTTACGAGTAACATTTTTGACCAAAGTGAAAACAGTCCATCCACAACGCGCGAAAAGGTGCAGGAAAGAACACCGATCTGAAAGTATTTTGACTATACGTTGTTTGGGTAGCTGATTACGAAAATTGGGGTCCCACAATTCTAAAAATTGGGGAACGCCCCTAAAAACGCAAGAAACACCCGTTTTAGAGGGTTTTTCTCGATAATTTTTATAAAAACCAAGAGGAATCCTATGAAATCTCGTCTTTTTAATATTAATTTGCAAATGTTGATTTATACCAAGTGTAGCCAAATTATGTTATTAAGGATAATAAGAGAGGGGTAAAACCACCCTTGACTTAAAATTTAAAAAAATGGTTAAAAATATTTCTTTTCTACTTTTTGACTCAAGTTTGGTTAAATGGGTATTGTCGGGCAAATGCTAATTATTCTCAACCTTTAGGCGGTAAAACTACCCCTTCCGACTCCTAAATTGAAGCAAGCCTTGAAAAACGAGTTAATTTTGTTTTCAGCATTATCATTTTCTTTTTGACGAAATATTACTAAAAAAAAATGAAATTTATTCTGACCCATTTGGAGGGTTAAACCACCCCCAAATTAATAATTTAAAACGTTGGTAAATTTTTGTTCTACTTTTTGCTTAGAATTTAGGTGAATGGGCATTGCCGGGCAAAAGTAAATTATTCTCAACCCTCTCAACAACCCCTATTAATTGATAAACAATATGCATTAACTTTAAGCTTCCAATTTGAATACATGGGCTCTCTTAGTCAAAAATAAAATATTGTCACCCCTTAAATGGAGGGGTAGGAGTGGGTAGTTGTACCCCGTAAGGGTTGAGTATAATTAATTTTTGCACGGCAATGTCCATTCAACCCAATTTGAAGCAAAAAGTAAAAAAAATATTTCTTATCAATTTACCAGATAGGGGCGGTTTAACACTCTCTGATTATCCCTAATCATATAATTCGGCTATATTTGGTGTAAATCAACCACCTTTGCAAATTAATATCTATATAATATTTAAAATAGGGGATTTCATTAGATCCATTTTAATTTTTATTGAAATTATCGCAAAAACCCTTTAAAAGGGGTGTTCTTTGCGTCGCTAGAGATGTTCCCCAAACTTTTAAGATTGCGGTACCCTGATTTTTTTCAGACTGGACTAAAATACGGAGGATCAAGACGAGTGTAAAATAACAGGGCGCGCCCTCAGAAATCTGCGGGGGGAACTCGGGGGCTCACATACTCTTTGTTACGCCACTGGTAGTTCCATACTTCTTCCACAGTTTTAAGCTCTGAACTATGATTGGGCCAGTTAAGAACATTCATGTTGCTATCTCGAAACCAGTTAGTTACGGTATGACTAGTATGGACGGAATCTTGTTGAAATATGAACTCATCATTAGGAAATAGTTGTGACACAGAAGGGATCATATATCCAGGCCTACGTATTAACGGAAAATCTGCCACATTTTGTCACTGTTGGATATACAGGATGTACCAGATTTAAACGGACATACTCTAGTGGAAGGTAGAGCACACTCTGCCGAGTTCAAAATTCGCCTATACTTAACATTGAATGTGAACCGTTTCTGAGATACGGGGTGTTTTATGGATTTTGACCAGAAATTCAGTACGCCATATTTTTGAAATGATTAGATAAAATTTGGTATACATATTATGCTCTTTTAAGTTAATGAATAAATGAAGTGATTTTGGAAAAATTGCAAGACCGACCTCCATTTTTTTAATATGGCTCTTAGGGTCGTTAACATCACACTGTATATTATTTTTGGGTAAATGTTAGTAAACTATTAGAAATCCTATGGACCAGTTCATAAAATAATGTCATAATATTTAATGGCACGTTTATGGTTATTCTTCAATAAATTTTCAAAAGTATTGAAAGAGCAAATTTTACATTCTACAAATAACACAATCCAGTTGTTAACATAATTATTTCATTAATTTTAACTAAATACCCCCGCAGGTTGTTATTTGTTTTTGTTTTGACATTAAGTGTTTTTTGTCAATAGTGCAATTTTACAAATAAGAATTGCTGTTCGCTCTTCGTAATTATTAGAATAACACTACATACTATGTATTCTAGAGCAAATCCTACTCGAGTTAATTTATGTTCAAGTATTTCTGTGCTGCTGGATGACAGCGCAGCTCCGATCTGTTACTCGTTGCGCTGGCGACCAGTGCGACTCGATCCAGGAAAATTAGATTTTCACCAGCGTGAATAACCGAGTGCAATGGATGTTCTCTCAATGCATTCACTAATAGCAAATTTTGTTGTTCAGTTGATATCCATCGTCGGCCTAATCCAGGATTTCTACTACTCGTGCCGTTCATTCTCCTCTTTTTAAAAATTTTAAATACCAAATTTTTGTAAATGTCATAACGCACTGCAATTTTTAAAACTGAGTTATTTATTATTTGATTGCTAACAAGTAAAAATTCTTATTTGCCATTCTCATTATAACACTAGCATCCAACATAGTCCCTTACGGCTAGGCAGATTAAACTGTTTGCAAAATCCTATAAAGAATATGTTTCATTACTATGAGCAAACAAATAATAAATAATTCACTTTTAAACATGCATATAGTATATAGGCTCCAATACTAGTAGGCTAATGAATAGGTGAAGATCTGTTGTTTTGTATCAGTCAATGTCAAATATAAATATTTCATATTTATTCATGGATATTGCCGTGGTTTTGCATGGAACATCGTTATGAGTGGCTTTGTGCTTTTCTGATGAGTCCAGAATATGGACGAAAGACGTTTCAAAGGCTAAGCATTTCCAAGAAACTGAATGAGATTTTATGAAAATGTAATTTATTAGAATGGAAAAAAATTTAAAGACAAGGTAGGTAAATAAATTAATTTCAGGCCTTTGTTTTCATTTTTAACTGAATTTGCATATCGTAGTGGATCATGTAGATACCAGTTTAATCTGCCTAGCCGTAGGGGACTATGTTGGATGCTAGTGTTATAATGAGAATGGAAAATAAGAATTTTTACTTGTTAGCATAACCAGAAGTCAGGTTATCGAAAGAATGCAAAGATTTCATTAATGTTTTTACATATAGTTTTTCTTTTAGTTCTCATAGACAGTTTTTCTTTCCGCTGTCTGCAAAATCCTAAAAGAGCATTGCAATTTGTCGCATTGACCAACCATTGTATGCTTTAACAATAACGCCAGCTTTAACTAAATCACTTATATAGGCATATTGGTTTTTACACTCTCGCAATATATTTTGACAAACAAATGATAATATCACATTTTATTGTCCACGACAGTACCACGGAAATCGAATCTGTGAGAATTCAGCCAGCTTTAATAATGATGCCGTATATTTTTTGACTACCCTGTACACGCAATTTGATGGTATCTTGGATAGCTACATTATAGATTATAACTTTCTTTCAAACTCATAAACATGATTAATTTGAAATTATTTAATTAAGATCATAGTTACCTTCTGTCCGGATTTTCCAGGAGTGCATTAACAACTGAAGTTATAATATACTGAACTAGAACAAAATGCTTTAAATTAATATTTTATTTAATTAATGATAATTTTAAAAAATGTGGTTATACATAAATTGTTAATAAGTTGAAGGCTGTTTGAGTTCTTAAAATATATATTGCTCTTGTTTGTTACTCCAGAGCGAGACCTGAAACCTCTTGTGCGGCACAGAAACAGAAATAGTTTGCACAAACACAATGTTTTATTCGTCTCCAGATGGTTACAATGTTGTACGAACAGCTTTGCAGCTACAGCTATACAGGGTGTAATTAGTTTCATGTCATTAAAAAAAAAACTGGTGGTAGGGAACGACAAGACAAACAAAAAAACCTTATATAACATGGGTTCTAAAGCTCATAGTTTTGGAGAAAAAAAATAAACAAAAATTTCGCAAATTTTCAATAAAATTTTTTGAGAACTGCTGGAATATTGAGGTAGGTTTAGATCTAGATCTGATCTGAAAAAACATATACTCTAACTATCCCTTGTGCAATATTTTAGTTACTATCCGTGTTTCGTTATGTACACACGTCCAACTCGCCATTCGATGTTTTAGTTATTTTTGAATTTCGCGTCATTCTGTATTTATAGTTAAGATTTATTTTATTGACTTACCGTTCAAGTTGTCAAATTCTTGATTACGTACAGACACAACTCACTTGTTCGTTCCTTTTGTATTCCTTTTTGGCTTTTGTACCAAGTTTTTATTTTATTTTTTTTTATTGACAACGTTAGTTGATAGTTTAGTGTTTAGTGTTGAACGAAGTGCGTATGTACTTAATTCGACGTACCGAACTGTGTATTGATACAGATGCAGAGATTTTGAATCGTTTAGGTAGGTAGTGAGCTTTTAACCAAGGACACTCATTTATGTTACAAATGTTAATAAACCACATTTAAATTTGCTAAATTATAAACAATCCAAATTTTGTTCCAAATTAAAAAACACACATGTAAAAAATGCTCTGTTTAAAGCTCTACGGCCATTATTTGCTTGCAATGGTGCACGAAGAGAGAACGAATTATTGACCTCTTTATACTTGCCTCAGTTCAGTTGAGGCGGTACATCAAAGGCGGTCGATGATCCTTTGACACCGCGTTTGCCGGCCAGCACTTTTATGACAATTTAAAAGTTGTATAATTAGGAAGTACAAGTCCATCGACCAAGAAAAGCAGTGGTTATCAATAGTTGTCTACCATAATATTAAATATGTTAACCTAGATCAGTGCCCCTAGAGGGAAAAGTCATAAAGGTTTTTTGTTTGTCTAGTCGGTCCCCATTACCAGTTTTTTTAATGACATGAAATTGATTACACCCTGTATATTGCAAGTATAAATAGATCATTGGTTAGAAGGTAGGAAGAAGCAGTCACGTGATCAAAAACGGCATCATTTCGCCATCTTGTTACTACTTTTCCGTCAAATAGTGACCATGTTTTCCACGAGATTTATTGTGATTTTTGCTGATAGCTTGTTAAATTTTAGACAATAAACATTAAAAGGACTATGGTGTGCTAAAGAGGTTGCTCTTCTGAAGATGGTGTTGACAAGAAGAAATAAACAGGAATAACATTTCATAGGTAGTGTAAACAACAAACAGAGCCGTATTAAAAAAGAACAGCTAATTATATGTTTTTTAATATGCTCAGGTTATATATTTCGCAGAATAGAAAAAAATGGTTTATTTTAGGATAACATTGCACATTTTATATATCAAGGTAAACAATAATTTTTTAAATATTAGGAAGTTATATCAAAAAATGTTTTATAAGTACAAATAATTTCTTTGTCGTTCTCTTTTTATCTACAAGGTTGGTATTTATGCTGTTAAATAAGTTATAAAACCATATTATAGGGTGTGATTTAAAAAACAAGTTACTAAATCAAGTGGACAGCATTAAACAGAAAGGAACCAACACCCTCAGCTAAAATCAAGAAACAAGCTTGCAAAGAAAGATTTTGCATCTTAATTACAATATTAAAACTACACCATTAAATTCTTATATGGAAAATGAGTTGGACTTTTTCAGCTGAACACACATTACGATATTCTACATTCAAATAAATTAAGAAGCAAATTTTTTTAATTTTGTGGGCTGGTTTTTAAATTTTGTGGGTTGGCTCCTTTCTGTTTAATGCCGTCCAAGTGTCAAAATAGAAATTTGTATAAAAATTCAAACCACAAACCTGTTCGTTTTTTATTTCACTTTTATATGAAATATTATTCAATAGAACTACTAATTAAAAAGGTATAAAAGCTGAGCAATACTTTTTACTCAAATCGTATGCATATTGTCGACATGTTATAAAGCCACATTTAAAAAAAAATATATTGAACATGTCTATTTGGGTAAAAGTACAATAAATAAGTCTCAAAGTATTAGGTACCAAAGCAATAAAATTGTATTATTTAGAGGCCAATAAATATATATTAAAATGTTTATTTTGTGTTTTATTTGCATATGCATCCATTATTCTAATTCTTTTTGCTAAAACTCTTGCATTTATTGAATTGAACATTTATTTATGTTATCCAGATAGACCGTCTCATCGGGGTACAAAGTTCTTATTATTTTAATTAGTCCGGGTCTGGCAAAATCACCATATTGTTACTACATTTATCTACGCCTACTGATGCCGTTTTTGTATAGGTTTGTCATCTCCCTACCTTCTAACTCAATGAGATAGATAGATGATTACAATTTTGCTCCTCGAATCGTCAGATTTTCAATGTTTAGTTGACATATCAGTTGCTTGTAATTTAAAGTTTAATGCAGGTCGTCAGTATTTTTTTGAGGTACAAAAAGTAAAAGACCATCTGCGTTGGCCAATATTAACATACATATTAATAGAGAATCGAGGTTAAAGACTTAGGACTATCGATGGACTCAGAGGTTAGATTCAATGAGCTAAGCATATTAATCAGTTCTCGTTTATCTTATAATAGCCTGAGACAAATTTCCCTACTAAGTTAAAATTAGAAATGTGTGAATTTCAAGCTAAGTGTTTGTGACATGCAGGAAATCCAAAGTCTTGTTTCAGATTTGCCTTTGGTATCCCTAAATATGCAAAGCGGAAAAACTATAAAATTCATGAAATGGAAAAATTGAAATTAGAATATTTACATAAACTCCATCTCTCAATGGACCCCACACCACTTTTATGGAAAATTGGGTCCCTTCGAAATTATGTACATTTTGATCATCTCGATTATTTTGACCTCCTGGATAAAAGTCTCAATGGACACGACCTTAGTTTTTGTCGAAAGTAGACAATTTTCATAATTTTTAACGTTTAAGAATTCTTTACTCTGATTTACATCAACTTTAGGGGAAAAGTGCAGAAGTCAAAAGTATTTATTTAAATCCAATAAAGTTTACAGAATATTTTGAATTCTTTAATGACATTCTATTACATTAATATACATTCTCATCAACGATATAAAATTATGCTGTGGGATTTGAGTAATACCTATTATGTTCGTCGGGCATTTATTCTTCAAACGCGTGTCATTAGGATTATGGAGAGTTTACATCCCCGAGATTCATGCAGAGGATCTTTAAAGGCATTAAAAATATTAACTGCCTTGCCTATACATTTACGAAATCTGTTGATATGTTTTTAAAAACAAATCAACTTTTT
This sequence comes from Stenurella melanura, assembly GCA_963583905.1. Taxonomy (NCBI): domain Eukaryota; kingdom Metazoa; phylum Arthropoda; class Insecta; order Coleoptera; family Cerambycidae; genus Stenurella; species Stenurella melanura. The sequence continues at coordinate 207,040,325 of OY757309.1, forward strand.
TTACAAACCAAACACACCACAATTATCAAACAAGATTTAAAGATCAGTTAATTCAATCAGCACACAACAGCATTGTATAAAAAAGTCTGTATTACAACGGCCACAAAATTTATAATCACTTACCCCCTGATCTGAAAAATTGTAACAGCCTATTTACTTTCAAAAAGAGGAGAAAGAATTTGCTAATTGAAAAATGCTTGTAGGATGTCAATGAATTTTACTCAGTCTGGCCATTTATTTATTTATTGCGCGGTTATACAATGTTCATATATTTTTTTTGTGTAGTTTGTTAATATGTACGTGTATTTTGTTTTATATTTTAAATTGTATTATGTTTATGCATATTAGCCTTGAATTTTGACTCATTCCTGAATTACTTGTATTGTTATTAATTAATTGTATTTGTGATTGGGAAATAAAGATTATTATTATTATTATTGTGGTAGATTTTCTAGATTTCCGCAGCACTTTTGTGATGAAAGATAGACAATTATTACTATTAAAATGTAAACAAATTACGGATTCGGACGTAACTGTGAAAATGATGACCAGTCATTTTGAAAATAGTAAAATGATGCATCCTTACCAATAGAAACAATATTCGGTGTACCGCAAGGTACGTTATGGGGCCTAACCTGTTTGTTTTGTACATAAATTACCTTATGAAGTAAGTTAAAAAATGTAGCATGCAACTACTTGCTGACGACATATTGATATACTTAGTTGGTGATAATGTAGACTCAACTAGAGACATAATAAACAGTGAGCATAAAGAAATAGAAAATTGGTTTTACATGAATAGCCTTAGCTTAAATACAGATAAAACTAAGTTTATGATAATTAAAAGTGAATAGAGCCGAGTAAACGCTGTAGATAACCAAGGAGTAACCATTCATGGAAGAGAAACTGAGCAAGTCAATGAATTCAAGTATTAAGGTGTAATTATTGATGTTCATTTAACATTCTCCGTACATGCTCTTTATTTTACAAAAAAAAAATCACAGATTTCGCAATTCTTGCAACCATCAGGACATTGGAAATGATAACACCATACATAAAACATTCTCGATTGCGACACCGCTGTATTTCGACCTTAAATAAAAACGGGTAACTTGACCCCCTGTGATATATGCAACCCATATTACATTTCCATATATCAGCCGTTGCATATACGACATATACGTCTTACTCGACCGCGACACCGCTGTCTTTTGACCTTGAACAAAAACTGGTAACTCGACTCCCACATACGAAAATAAACATTTCTTTTGCGTTGAAAAGTTATATACCTCTGTTAATTATTAGTGTTGAACTGTATTCTTTGCATTATTTTTCTCATATCTTGTGAGTCATTTAAATAGAATACACACATAAAAACATATAAATTGTCATTTTGTCCAAAAACCACCAAGCATACAACAGCGTGATACACAGGCTTTTGGCTGTCCCCTTATTGGAAGAAAATTATATAAAATAACTACAAATAATAAAACAAATTGCATTCAACAATGGTTACAACCCCGAAGTAATAGACAATATCATTGTGAAAAAATCTTTCAATAAACCCATTAAAGAAGTATGTGCAACAATAGAAGATCAAAATAACAGTTTCAAAGTTATTACTTACATCGGCTACCCAACAGATAAAATTTTCTCTTTCTTAAATAAACGTAATATTAATGTAGTTTTCAAAACTAATAACACAATAGGAAAACATTTAAATGCAAAAGACAAAATTTCATCAGAAAATAAATCAGGCGTCTATAACTTGACTTGTGGTGCTTGTCCTAAGGTATATATTGGACAAACAGGAAGGAATTTTGGTAAACGGTTATCAAAACACAAAAGAAGTTACATCAGTAATAAAACAGACTCAACTTATGCTAACCACCTAATAGAAGTGGGTCACGTGTTCAACGAAGAGTTTAAAATTTTACACATCGAGAATAAAGGGTTAAAACTCTATTTACTAGAATCTCTAGAAATAAATATACTTAAGTCGTCTGATATTTTATTAATAGACCAAATTGAAACAAACTCATCTCCCTTACTAAATTTATTCACTTAGACTATTAAAATTAGACTCAATAAATTACCTAGAAATATATGTACCTTGCCATTTAGTAATTAAAAGTATATTGTACGTTTCCGGTTAGCAATTAAGATTAGGATTAGATCGAAATTGTATAAAACCATATAGTTTGTGCATTGTAAAATTAGTATACCAGTACTCAACATCCGAAGAAGCCACTGTGTGGCGAAACAATTATCATGTTGACAAAAAATAAAGTGAAAATAAAAAACTAATATAGTTTTCTTCCCAATTTATTATTATGGATTTTCATCAAGTAACGGCCCAATCTGTCCAATATTTTTAATCACGCATTTACTTAAATAAATTAGGACTAAAGAGAGAATAATAAAAATAAACTAAAAAAATATGTTTAAAAGTTTGTCGCCATAGCGACTATTTTTATTATTCCCTATTTAGCCCTAATTTATTTAAATAAAAGCTTGATGTGAAAATATGTTTTACTTATGTTTATTTTATAATTTTTAGCCTGGATTTTTTCAAATTCCTTATCTACGTCACCTACAATTCCTGTGTACTAATTTTCGTGCTAATTTGATAATTCTATCTAACGTTCATATGCCATATCTGAGCCGTCATGTTAATCGGATAATTATTTACAACGTCCATACGCAATATTTCAGCCATCATCTTTAATTCTTTACATTTAACACCGGAAGTATCTATTGTCACCAGAAATATAAAATTGGACCAAATTTAAGCTTGATCGGATAATAAAAAGTGAAGTTAAATTCGAGTACAAATTCTGAACTGAAAAGACATACATACATACAAATGTAGCAAGTTAAAGTGATAGATGATTTTTCTCGATATTAATTATTTCACCCTTTAATACGCATGCCACTGTCTTTAGTACATGCTGTTTTATTTAACAATGGTTACTCAAATGAAAAAGAAAACCGGAGACAATAAATTATGTGTAATAATATTTTGTACAAAATATAATAAACACAGACATACCAACAACAGGGAAAGTAGGAGGAAGAGTTGTTCACTTCTAAATCAGTCTTTTAGAAATTTGACTTTAAGATATTTTTACTTTAAACTACTGCCCTTTGTCATATGGGCAGAGTACTGGGATTGAAAAAAATATCTACAGACAGTTGTATAATATTCAAAAACATTATAATTTTAATTTTATAGATGTACATCTTCATAGAGGTGTAATTTTGGATAGAGGTAGATTATCTTAAATAAACTTTTTTTGATACGCTGAATCTTTCGCCAAGTGGTTGCCATACTTTTTCAAACTACCCCACATAACTGCTTTATTCTATTAAGTTGCTATTGTACTAAATTTTGGTTATTGTCTTTCCTTGTTATATTGGCAACTATATGGTCAAGTTTAAAAGCTTTCATCTTGGATGAGATTTCAGTTCATTTCTTAATTTATAAAATGTTCTCAAGTTTGTGAATTTATTATTTTTGTTTTGCTATTGACGATGTTTTAAAAATTTTAAATCTGGAATGTGTACACACATACCTTCTTGTCCCTTGCCGTCTCTGCTTTTCCCAGAACTATCAACGTTTTATATTTCATGATATGTTTCATTCATCCCGTAATTTCAAATACCTAATTCAACCAATCATAAAATTTACTAAGAATAATAAAGTTTCAAATTCAAAGTCTGCCTAACATAAAATAAGTTTCACAGAATGAAACATTTTCTGTTTTGGGATGACTCATACCCTGTAAATTTTAACGGAGACACTATACGCAATATCTATATAACTATTAAAAAATTACAATAAAAAATATGAATTTTTAAAAGTAACTTACCTTCACTCTGGTAATATGCTTGCACTGTTTTCAGCCAGCCGACGTCATTATGAGAATGTGGAACTAAGTGAACATTTATTTTGTTTTTATCAATAGTGTGGCATTTTAAACATCCTATCTTAACTGGTATACTATTTTGAGAGCTCTTCGTAGGCACTGAATCAATCCCAGTTGAAAGAATTAATATAGAAAACAAAATTTTTAGTATCATGACTTTCTCTGCAGAACACGGTAAGCATAAATGTTGAAAGCAATCAGAAGACGCCCGCCTTTCAAGCACTGATTAATACTTGATAATAACTACATATACTAAATTCACTGAATTTATAGCGTTGCAGGACTACTAAAGACTTGGGTATTTATCGAAGTTGCTTTGTTTTTCGATGAACATATTGATTGAATTAGATCAGCGTTAAAAATGCATGATTTTATAACTAAAAACTTCAGTCCTCTGGGGTTTTGAGCTAGGATTAAAATAAATAATCCTTATGAGAATTTTTGTATTTTGCTAGGTTTTACTTCCATATTCACGTAGTGGAGTGGAAGTATAGTAATCGTAAAAAAAAAATTCAATATCTTTTTTGTTGAAATAGGTTTAGAATGTCATGAAACTGTCGGTCTGTCTGTAACTTTTTTGTCCGCAGGTTTTCTCTGGAACAGTTTAAGACATTGACTTGAAATTTTGTTTTTATATGTACCTACTATAACGAGATCTGGAACTGGATTGTTTTTTATCATATCGGGTTAATAGTTGGGGCGTAAAAAGGGGTAAATAAGGCAAGTATATACTAGAAGCCAAGACCTCAAACTTTTTTATACTATTCTACATTTTGTGATGATTCCGGTAAAGCGTTCGGGAGTAAGTAGGAGTAAATAGGGGAAAATAAGTAAAGCAAGCTGGTCAGAATACAGAAACTTGGATTTGGTGTAAATACTAGAAGCCAAGGCCTCATATTTTTTTATAACATTTTTTAACCCCACGTCGACCCCCACTTCATTATTAATGGGGCTGACAAAATTGTATTGAGCTATTCACATGAAATTTGGTGCATGTATATATAATAACGGCATCTGGAACTAGATTATATTTTGAGATGATTCCATTGAAGGGGTGGGTGGTCAGTAGAGGTAAGGTAAGAGTACAGAAACTTGAGAGTTGGTCTATATACTAGGAGCCAGAGTCTCAAACCCCTCCATCACCTCCACTCCATTATTATAGGGGTTGATAAAATGAAATTGAGATATTCATTTGAAATTTGGTATACGTATGTATACTGGAAAAATTACTAGAATAAGCTAATAAGACTCCAGAAAACTTTTTGGCGTATATGCTAAGAACCAACGCCTCAAATTTTTTTATGACATCTGCCTCAAGTGATATTAAAATTCTATGATCAATTATTTCCACATACTAGAGTGCAACTATAGTCAAGATGGTTTCCTTTAAAGAGACTTGGATAGAAAATCTGGATGTGGAAGTAGTGATTTCTTAGGCAGCGGTTTTTTAAAGCTAAAATCGTAATTTTCAAATCGTTATAACTTGAAAGATAAAAATTTTCATGAAAAATTGTAAACTACCTTTTACTTCCCTCGCATACCGAAGGGAAGTATTGCATTGGAGATAAAATCACCCTCCGAGATTTTTTCGGATTTTGACGTTTCAGATCACGTAGATTACGAAAATATAGGTGTTTCAATTCCATCAGTCTGTCTGTCTGTTGGTGCATTAACTAAGAAACTATTTGACGGAGAGCACTCAAATTTGGTAGGTAGTTGACGCTACTGTCAGCGAAGAAATTGTTAAACTTTCACTGGAAAATATACAGAGTGGACCGTCTAAAGGGAATAAATAATGAAAATAATATTTTTTTGCTCAAATTTAAAATTTCCACGTTTCATGACACGCTAAACCTATTTCAAAAATAAAACATTTTGAAAATTATTTTCACCAACATTTTTGAAAAATAGATGGAAAATTTCTTTTCGTTGCTCAAATTTAAAATTTTCACGTTTCATGGCATTCTAACCCTATTCCAAAAAAATAAAAAATTGAAAATCTTTTTATCAACATTTTTGAAAAATTTCAAAAAAAATGAAATTTTTTAACCACCACTATACTTCCACTCCACTACGTGAATGAGGAATTGAAAATGTGACAGATGGCAATAATATTTGGCATATGCACCTATTACACTTTTATTGAAAAATGTACAGGGTGGTCATCCCAAGAAATAATTCAGTCATGGTGGACATTTGTAAAGGTATTTGCGCAAGCCTCCCATATTTGGCACCTGTTATTTAATATTGAACTTTTGCTGTTGGATGAGCACGTTGTATATTTTTTAGACCAAAACTTATCAGGTTTTTTTGTAATAATAATGATAACTATATTCCGATTATGACTGCCATGCACAAATAAAGAGGGAAGTTCTGTGTACCTTTACCGATTTTTTCTCTTACAATCAGAGCTGAGCAGTAGGTACTCGAGTAAATTATACTCAGTACCCAGAGCACTCGCGAGTACTTTTATTTAGATGACACACTGTACTCGAAATGTTCAAGTACTTCAAATTATTAGGTACTCGAATACCTTTGGCAGGCACAACTGACGAGTAATGAGTACAAGTATCTACTTGCAACTCAGGCAAGTTTCAGCTTGTTTTTTTCCATACAAGTGTGCAGGTCAGTCAGTGTCAGTCAGGCGGTGTGAGAAGTGAGCGTTTGACGCGTGAAACTATATATATTTTGTGTTACTTTATTTTATTTTTATTTTATTTTATTCATACACCATCTAACAGTACAAGACCATTTACAAGATGGGAAACAACACATACATCGTACAAAAATTACTTAAATTTACTAGCATACATTTCAGTAAAGATATATAACAAAAGAAAATATAAATATTAAAGAGAATAAAGAGTTGAATTTATTTACAATAAAAAGAGAGAAAAAAAAACATATATGATTTAGACAGAATCTCCTATTTATTAAAGATGTCGATATCACGCTGACTGTGGTTATAGCTAGAGCACATGCTGTAGATTGGTGAAAACTTTAAAGTATTAGTCCGGGCTATAGGAAGGTAGAAAGTTTGGTTTTGTCTTGAATTTATTCGTGGAATATGGAAATTAAGTCTCTGGAGTATCTCACTACAGTCAATATCACCTTTTTTAAAATCACCATTTTTTCAAAATGGCGGACAGAATTTCTCAAATTTCAGTTTTCTCAATCTAGGCAATATTATACTCCATCCTATATAATTCGAGGATGAGAAATTTAAAAAATATATATATCACGTTGATATGACCTCAACTATCCTTGAAAATCTCTATTTCCCTTAAAAATTGCATACGACTTAATATTTAATTTTTAAAATTTTGATTCATAGTTTTCTGTTTTTCTGTTTTTTTGTTTTGTTTGGTCAATCACTGAAATTTGAATATTGTGCATTGGACACTCTCCGAAGTTATATTGAAAAATGTCCTGCTTCTTAAGGAAATGTTGACTATGTCAGTTTTAGATCCATTATATCTTGGAAAATATGCATACTATGTAAGTAAGATTTTATTTAGACACCGATAAAGCACGGCATTTTTTGTACAAGGAAATTTTTTGAAAAGTTTTTATTTTAAAATTTTGCAGTTATTCTTAAAAACGTGACGTTTATTTATCAATGTATTTGAAAAATATTGCTAAAATAGTTAATTATGTAAAATGTAAGCATTTTCAGAAAAAAATATTAATATATCAAATATTAATTTAGTTATCAAGCGTAAAGGATAACATTATTGCAAGTTTGCAAGGATATTATCTATTACGTTTGATAACTAAATTAATATTTGATATATATATATCAATTATTTTTTCTGAAAATGACAGACCGACCGACAGACAAAGAGATAGACACACAGAGAGACAGACAGAGAGACAGACAGACTGACGGAATTGAAAAACCTATGTTTTTGTAACTACATGACTAGAAACGTGAAAATCCGAAAAAATCTCGGAGGGCGATTTTTTCCTCGAATACTTCCTTCCCTTCGGTATGCGAAGGAAGTAAAAATCAAAATTTATCAAAAGAATTATTTTTTCCCAGCTTTTCCCAATATTTCTTCCCTAGGATCTGGGCTATTGGGAGAGTACAGCATTAAAAAATCTTTAGTTTTCACTTGTTTCATCAAAATTATACAGGCTCATGAAGGTAAATATCAGCAGATTTGGGGAGTGAATTCTCACCCACAATGACAATAAAGTCCAATTTCGAAGGTGCTTCCTGAGACAGCTACAAGCGTTCTAGTTTTAATTTTTCATTTCAGCAACTATTTTGAGTATAACAATAACATTAGCTACAAGAAATACATTTATACATAATATACAGGGTGAGTCAAATTGGATGCTCACCATTGGGAAACCGAAAGAGATGGAGAGTCGGTTAAATGGGGGCAAAATTGTGCAATTGTACTGAATAATATGGCATAAAGAAATCCGAAATACTAGTGTTGGTGTTGGTTTTTGAGATATTGGAAAAAAAAATTTAGGGTTTTTAATTTTTCTAAATATTTTGTTTATTATTGCACTTGTAAAAAATCCAAGAATAATTTCTTCGATCACTTTACAGTACCTACAGTATCAGTTTTTTTGGCGACATTACGTCGCCTTAGGATCATGATCAACTTTTCACTTGAGATTATTTATTTATTTTTTACCATGACGAAACTTTGAATCTGGTTTCAGCAGGATGGGACTCCACCCCATAACTTAAGAGTTGTAACTGAATTTATGGATCAACAGTATCGCGGCTAGTGGATTGCCAATCGAGGTGCAGCGAGGTGGCGTACCAGGTCATCTGACTTAACACCACGTGATTTTTTTGTGGGATACTTTAGAACCAAAGTGTATAAGGAATCCATCAATAATATTGAAGAATTGAGGCAACTAATTTCAAATTATTTTACCTCGTTGCGTAGAAGAGACATTGGTCGTGCAGTACATAACATCAATAATAGAATAAACGTATGTCTTTGGATGGAAATTTAATTGAACATCTTCTGTAACTTGTTACCCTTCATTTTCTTCTGTTACCTTTTATATGACATTGTAAAAAATTTATAAATAGTCTCAAGTAAATCAAGAACTTACTTACTAATAATATTAGTAAGGTACACTTGATTTAGGTTAACCTGTCTACCGTTGCCTATCTTGTTGTAAAAGAAAAAAGTCGCCATGAACGGCACCTTGGCGTGAAGTGTGTGTCCCAGTTTATTCTCCCTTGTTGTCTCAAGTACTGTCTGGTATTTTAATTTCGTGTTAGGTTAGATACAATAATAAACGAATCGTGGCTGAATGGGCTAAGCCCAAAGCCAAAGATTAAAAAAAAAAAAAACACTTGATTTAAAAAAACTGGTACACTTTCTTTTAGCTATGTAAATCATTCGTTCTTTGATTGATATTAATAGTCTTATAAATGTCACTTTGACGTTAATCAGTGGCGTCATTATTAAAAATGGTTCGACATCTAACAGATATTCAAAAATATCGAATTGTCTCTAAAATTGAAGATGCTGGTCCATAAGAAGACTTGCTGCTGAATACAATGTAAGTAAAACCGCGATAATGAGTGTTAAAAAATAATGGGAAACCAACCAAACGGTATCCCGTAAAGTTGGTTCCGGTAGGTCCAGAAAAAGCAATAATCAAGAAGATGAAAATCTTATAAATTACCTAAGAGAAAACCCTTTTCAGACTGCAATAAATGCAATTTCAGAGACAAATTTCCCTGCTTCGGTACCTACTGCTTGTAGAAGAATAAAACTATAAAGCGACTTGAAGAGTTGTTCAGCGGCTAAAAAATACACTTTCAGAGGAAAAGAAGGATTATTTTTGCACTCAACTACATAATCAATGATGAAAACTTCTGGGGACAAGTTGTCTTTTCTGACGAAAAGGTTTTTAAATCCTGTAACGATAGACATGTTCGCGCATATAGGCCTCCTTCCACTAGATACGACGAAAAATATACTTTCGATCCACAAATATCAGGAAGGTTTTCAGTCAATGTCTGGGCTTGGATGAGCCTAAATGGATTAGGTGTGTGTTGGAACAATGGTGGTCATCTCAATTCCATTAAATATATTGAAATATTAGACAATATTATGTTGCCGTCAGTAATAGAGGTGTTTCCGGAAAATAATGTTATTTTCCAACAAGACAACTGGTTCATACATACGGCATATCGTGTCAGGCAATGGTTTCTTAATAAAAACATAGAGTTGTTACCGTGATCATCTAAAAGTCCGAATTTAAATCCAATTGAAAATGTTTGGGGACTAATGGTGAAACATATAAGAAAATTAAATAACCATCCAAACAATGCCCAAGAATTGGAAGGGATAATTGACGACGCTTGGAAGAACTTGTCGTAAGAAGTTGACTTTGCAAGAAATCTGATTTTATCCATGCCTGCAAGAAGGCAGTTTTAGACAAAATATTAGTTAATTCTGTGTTACCTAGTTGAAGTTCATTTATTTTATTTTTTTATTGTATTTTTATGGTCAGTTTGCATTGTTTACATTTCTTTTAATCTCAAGTGGTATTTTTGTGTTCTTATTTTAAAAATAGAATTATCATTATTCAGTTAGTAGTTTAATTAGGTACGACCATTAGTAGAATTAGCCGTAACAAATATTTTTTTTTAAACAATAATATGGCAGGCTTGAAAACGTTTTGAAAAAGTTATTTTCTAATTATTTTTTTAAATTTCATTTGAATAAAATAAAAAAGAAAGGTTTAATAAGTTTAAAAACACCAAGAAAACCGGTCTCCTCCAAAAAACCCACGTCCGGGGTAAATCACTTCTTCTCCACCCCCCTCTCTCGACATGCCTGGCCAGCCCTATTTACAGACATATGCACACAAATAAACTATTAAGATTTTTTATTACAAAAGTTGTACCAGTTTTTTTTGAAAACAAGTGTACCATGAACCCTAATTTAAAAAACAAAACTTACAGGACCGCATTCAGGCGACCGGTTAATTGATTAATGGTTTCAGTGCAATGAAATGTTGGAATATTTAGGTGCGACATACCACTGATTTAGTATTACAAAATGTCCGAAAATGATGTAAAAACTGCAGGTCCGTATTTAGATTTTGAAGTTGATGATGGTCCTAAGGCGACGTAACATCGCCAGTAAAACAGATACTGTAGGCATGTACAGCATTGTAAAGTCAGTATTCTTGGATTTTTTATAAGTGCAATAATAAACAAAATATTTCGAAAAATTAAAAATCCAAAATTTAATTTTTTTTCCAATGTGTCAAAAACCAACAGGAGTATTTATTTCTTTATGCCATATTATTCAGTACTATATTACACAACTTTGCCCCCTTTAACCGACTCTCAATCTCTTACGGTTTCCGAGATCCCAATTGTGAGCATCCAATTTGGCTCACCCTCTATATAGATTCAAGGGTACATTCTTTAGACTAAAATATGAGGATGTAACCAAACATGTTTTAGTAAATTGTTGTAGTGGAGAAAGATACAGGGTCTCAAAGTTGTATAGAAGTAGGTGGAGGCCACATTGCAAATTTACTCTAAGTTGCACCAAATAGTTCATAAGAAAGTCAGTGAGTGTGCGTAGTTGTTACTTTTTAGTTTTTATTTACGTTGTTTAATTACTTCCCTCGCATACCGAAGGGAAGTATTGTATTCGAGAAAAAATCACCCTCCGAGATTTTTTCGGATCCTGACGTTTCAGAACATGTAGATTACGAAAATATAGGTTTTTCAATTCCGTCAGTCTGTCTGTCTGTTGGTGCATTTACTAAAAAAACTACTTGACGGAGAGCAGTGAAATTTGGTAGGTAGTTGACGCTACTGTCAGCGAAGAAATGGTAGAAATTTCACTGGAAAATATACAGGGTGGACCGTCTAAACGGAATAAATAGTGAGAACATTTTTTTTTTTGCTCAAATTTAAAATTTCCACGTTTCATGACGCGCTAAACCTATTTCAGAGAAAAAAAATTGTTTGAAAATTTTTTTCACCATTTTTTAAAAATTTTTTACCAAGATGAAAAACAATTTTTTTTGCTCAAATTTAAAATTTTTACGTTTCATGACACGCTTAACCTATTTCAGGAAAAAAAAAATTGAAAATTTTTTTCACCAATATTTTTGAATTTACTACTAGAGTGAAACATTTTTTTTTCTTTCTTCAAATTTAAAATTTCCACGTTTCATGGCATTCTAAGCCTGATTAAAAAAAAAATTTTGAAAATTTGTTTACCACTAAAATAGATGAAATTTTTTTTTTATTCAAATTTAAAATTTCCAGGTTTCATGATATTCCAAACCAATTTCGGAAAAAAAATTGCAACATTTTGTTACCAATTTTTTTCACCAACATTTTTCAAAAAGTTTTTACCACTAAAATAGATCGATTTTTTTTTATTTGCTCAAATTTAAAATTTACACGTTTCATAGCATTCTAAACCTATTTTAAAAAATATGTAATTTTTAATTTTTAAACTTTTTTAGCACTACTATAGAATAGAAGGAAACTTCCCTTTTTGCTCAAATTTAAAATTTCTACGTTTGACGTTTTAAACCTATTTCAGAAGAAAAAATTTTCAAAATTATTTTATCAACATCTTTTGAAAAATTTAAAAAAAAATGAAATTATTTAACCACCACTATACTTCCACTCCATTACGTGAATGTTGGATTGAAAATGTGACAGATGGCAATAATATCTGACATATGCACCTGTTATACTTTTATTGAAAAATGTAACAGGGTGGTCATCCCAAGAAATAATTCAGTCATGGTGGACATTTGTAAAGGTATTTGCGCAAGCCTGCTATATGTGGCACCTGCTATTTAGTATTGAACTTTTGCTGTTGGATGAGCAATCTGTATATTTTTTTGACCAAAACTTATCAAGTTTTCTTTGTAATATTAGCAATAACTATATTCCGATTATTATTTTCAATATCATTTCGTAATTATTAATTTTTTAGAGTGACTGCCATGCACAAATAACGAGGGAAGTTCTGTGTAAATACCTTTACCGATTTTTTTTTGGTTGGATTTATCAAGTTCTATCAGGTGTACATTTTTTACGTAGAAATGACTCCTGCATGAGATTTTATAGTCAAAAGTGTCACAACGTTTCCTAAAACAGAGAAAAAATATTCATCATCATGGGCTAGCGGGATGTGATACATAAATGATTATTTCTTTACATAAAAAATGTTACTTTACCTTTGGAGAAGGTCAAGAGGTAGTCGCGATATTGCAAAAAAAGAACAAAAATACAACTTTGACACCCTGTATATTTTCCCACAGCAAGAATTTACTAAAGCGTGTTTGGTGATATCCTCATATTTTGGTCCAACGAATGTACCCTTGAATTATGGCCTATTATTAATGATCTACCCTGTATATTTATTTAATAATACACTCAACGGGTAAAACCTCATTATAAGGTGATGTAATACATACATACATTTAAATCATAATGTTAACAATATAATACTAACACAATATTAACAAACATTAGTTAGAACAATACATTTGACGCAAATTTTAAACATTTTCTCAAATCTATCACAATTGTTGTTTATCGTGTTTTAAACTATGCATTATATAAAAAGGGACATTTATTTGGCAGTTTACACAGGCAAGTTTTTAATATTTTTAGATAAGGTAGGACAAAAACATATGAAGATAAAAAATTAAATGATGAAGCAATATTCCGATACATCTCTAAAGATGATATAAATATCTAATATCTAACATAATCATTATATCCACGAAGGATATTAATTTTTTACATTTTACTACTCTCTAGAAAACGAACCATTAACTCAACCGTCCTCGTTTAAAGACTTTGGAGTAATTTTCGACAAAAAACTCAAGCATATAGACACGTCAATGTGCTTGGTAAATAGAACACTTGGTTTCATTATACGCAATGGGCGTGATTTCTCAAATATCTCAACGTTAAAACTATTTTTTTTTATTGGTACCCTATCTTGCTTATTTAAAGTATACCTCACAGTGTTTAAATCCAACTTTAAAAAACTCGCGTTTTAAAGTTACCATGGCAATATCAATAACCCGACAAACGTGAAGTCAAAATGTCAACTTCTTAATTATTGATCTGACAGGAATTATTGTGGGATTAACCGCGAATCTGCTTTTCTATTTAAGTAATCAATGTTAGAACTCATTTTAAAGCAATATAGAATCAGTAATAACTGTAGTGACAATAATTAATCCTATGTGACAGATTGCAAATTAATTTTTGTATTCCTCATTTGACACTGACAGGTATCCTGATGTCACATCACGAATTTAACCATTTTACATTCTTAATTCTTATTTCCATTTTTTAAAGTAATATTACTAGTATTTATGATTTCAAAGTGTACCAATAAAAAAAATAGCATAAAGGCTGCGCCGTCGTGCTCGAAAAATCGCGCGTTTTAAAGACCCTAATGTCCACTTATACTTTAATATATTATTTCCTTTTTGCGATCTAAATTAGAGTATGCGTCTCTTGTTTGTCAGCCCTGCTATTACACACAGTCTTAAATTAGAAAATGTGGAACGCCACTTTCTTAGATTTCTATATCTAAAATCTCATGGTATATGTCCACCAATTGGTTTTCCACAGAGCGATTTACTTCAAATGCTTTCAATGTGTAACCTATCTGAAAGACGTAACGACTTTGCCTTCTTAAATACGGTGATTCATTATTATATTGACTGTAGTGAGATAGATACTCCAAAGACTTAATTTCTATATTCCGCGATTAAATTCAAGACAAAAGCAAACTTTCTACCTTGCTATAGCCCGGACTAATACCTACTTTAACATTTTCACCAATCTACAGCATGTGCTGTAGCTATAACCACAGCCAGCGTGATATCCATCCATCTTTAAGAAATATGAGATTCTGTCTAAATCACACATGTATTTTTTTTTCTTTTTATTGTAAATAAATTCAACTCTCTGTTCTCTCTAATATTTATATTTTTTATTGTTGTATATCTTTACTGAAATGTACGCTAGTAAATGCAAGTCATTTTTGTATGATGTATGTGTTGTTTCCCATCTTGCAAATGGTATTATACTATTAGATGGTGTATGAATAAAATAAAAATTAAATAAATATAAATTTAAAAACCTGTGCCTAAGGAATCACTACTTCCACATCCAGATTTTCCTTCTCTCTTTAAAGACTCTTTATAGGTAAATTCTGGACTATATTTACACTTTAGTATGCAGAAATAATTGGTCATAGAGTTTTAGTAATGTTTGGGGCAGATGTCATAATTTTTTTTTACAGAAGTTGCAATTTAACAAGCTTCGTTAAGACGCTGAAAAAGAAACTTGGCTAACTTTTAACCCCGACATGATATTTACAGAATCCGAAAATGTACATGGGATAGAAAGAAAGGTTTTAGAAATTTTCAAACTGCGGATAAAACATTTAAAGAGAAACACAACTTGGAATGATTGTAATAGGTTTTGCATTAATATTCCACAAAAAAAATGCTTTCTTAAAAATAAGAGAACATGAATCTAGGTATCAGAATTTATCGACTAGACAAGTTTTACAAGAACGATGCTAGGCGTCGGTCCGCGTCGATACGTAAAAATGCAAGAATATGAATCTGGGTATCAAAATGTATCAAATACACAAGTTTTACAAAAACGACCCTAGGCGTCGCGTCGGTCGGCATCGAAACTAAAAATGCAAGAACATTAATTTAGGTGTCAAAATTGGCAAATACACAAGTTTTATTAAATCGAGTCTAGGCGTCGCGTCGAGGGAAAAAAATGAAGAATGGGTATCAAAATTTATCAAATTCGGAAGCTTTACAAAAACGACGCTAGGCATCGGTCGAAGTTGATACGAAAAAAATGAGAATATGAATCTAGGTATCAAAATTTATCAAATTCAGAGGTTTTACAAAAACGACGCCAGGCGTCGGTCGGTGTCGATACGTGAAAATGCAAGAATATGAATCTAGAAATCAAAATTTATCAAATACACGAGTTTTACAAAAACAATGCTAGGCGTCGGTCGGCGTTGAGACGTAAAAATGCAAGAATGTTATTCTAGATATCAAAATTTATCAAATTCACAATCAAATTTGGATCTTTCAAAAATTATGCGATGTAACAGCACCGAACGCTTTCGTGTTAAAAAATACAGCCGAATTTTCAAGCGTTACGCAATTCGCTACTGGACCCCCGTATTACCGTAACATCTTCGATTTGTTAAACATTTTCAATGTTGAAAGTTAAGGCATTGGTTTCTATCACAAACGCCAAAAATTAAGTTTCTGGACTCTTACTAGCTTGCTTTACTGATTTCTCCCAATTACACAACCCCCTCCACCCCTTCAACAAAAAATACATACGTGTACCAAATTTCAAGTAAATATATATCTCAAGTTTATTTCATGAACCCCTTTATTGATGGAGTGGTGGTGGTGGGTGGGTTGAAAAATATTATAAAGGAGTCTGAGGGCTTGGCTTCTAGTACACGCATCAAACCTCAAGTTTTTTTACACTGCATAGCTCACTTTACTCATTTTTCCATATTTACCTATACTTACATCCTCACCCCTTCAACGGAATAATCTCAAAATAAAATCTAGTTCCAGATATCGTTTCAATATATACGCGTACCAAATTTCAACTGAATGTATCAATTTTATTTTATCAATCCCTTTAATAATGGAGTAGGGGTGGTCGGAGGTTGAAAAATATTATAAAAAAATTTGAGGCCCTGGATTCTAGTACATACACCGAATTTTAAGTTTCTGCACTCTTAACAGCTTGCTTTACTTATTTTCCCCTATTTATCCCTACTTTATCCACAACCCTTTAACGAAATAATCTAAAAATATAATCTAGTTCCAGATGTCATTATAATATATACGTATGCCAAATTTCCAGTGAATATCTCAATTTTATTTTAACAAGTCCTCTAAGAATGGAGTGGGGTGGTCGTGGGGGAATGGAAAATATTATAAAAAATGTTGAGGCCTTGACTTCTAGTACATATACACCAAATTTCAAGTTTCTGTACTCTTACCAGCTTGCCTTACTTGTTTCCCCCTATTTACCCCCAACCCTTCACCGGATATGTTAAAAAACAATCCAGTTCCAGATCTCGTTATAAAATATACGTGTACAAAATTTCAAGTTAATATCTTAAACCGTTCCGGAGAAAAAGTGCGGACAAGAAAAGTTACAGACACCGAGAGACAGACAGACCGACACAGAGACCGACAGGCAGACTGAAATTTTTTTTGTTCAAATTTAAGATATCGACGTTTCATGACATTCTAAACCAATTTCAAGAAAAAAAATTTTTACGATTACTATACTTCCAATCCACTACGTGGATGTGGAAGTAAAATATTAACACAATATTAAATAATGATTAACTAGATATGAATCGTTCACCGCGCTTTTAAATTAGGTTTAAATCAGAGCCTTCATGTTTTTGCACAATTTTGTTAATTGATTACCCACGTTAGGAATAGATATAAATGCCCCTTGTTTTGCATTAAATAATTTAGTATTGCACTCAACATCTGAGAAAATATAAAAAAAAATCCGAGGCCTTGGCTTCTAGTACGGGGGGGATAGGCGAAAAAGCAGGGCCACCCCTTACGAGGCCGGTCCAGGTCTACAGCGATGATTGGGGCAAAGAGCTCAAGCTCGACCCCTAATCATCCGAGACCGTCATCTTTAGTCAAGAATATTGGCGCGGCTTCTAGTATATGCCTCAAATCTCAAGTTTCTGTACTCTTACCAGCTTGCTATACTCATTTTCTCCTATTTACCTCTACTTACCCCCCACCCTTTCAACGGAATCATCTCAAAATATAATCTAATTACAGATGTCACTATTATACGTACATGTACCAAATTTCAAGTGAAAATCTCAATTTCATTATATCAACTCTTTCAATAATGGAGTGGGGGTAGTGAGGGGGGTTAAAAAATATGAGGCCTTGGCTTCTAGTATATACACCGAATTCCAAGTTTCTGTACTCCCATCAGCATGCTTTACTTGTTTCCTCCTATTTTCTCCTATTTACCCCCCCTTACCCTTCACCGGATAAGTTCATAAAATAATCCAGTTCCAGCCGCCTTATTTTTGACATGCCTCGCAGTGCACGTATACGTATTGATGCGAACGGCATATTTGAGGACACTTATACGGTATTCTTGACTGCATTTTGTTTATGTACACAAACGATAGCAATCACTCGTTAAAATGCTCTTGGCATCATGGCAATTTTCGAAAAATACCTTCACTGCGTTTGAAATGACAGATGACGTATCTTGACTGATGTAATTTGTACTTGATTTTACTTTTAAAGAAAAAGAAATAGAATAGAGATTTTTTTTCCCTAACGAAATGGCTTTGTAAATGTAGACTATATAGCCACGATAAATTGTGTGTATTGAAGAATAGAGATTCTTTTTTATTATTTCACTAAGACTTTATTATGTAATGGAGACTCCACGCCGAAATGGCAATGCTTCTACTGAACAAAAGCGGATAATTCTAGAATTCATAAATGAACTTCCAAAACTCACTTCTGATAAATTTTCTAATGAATTTACGCAAAAGGATGGTCGGTGAAAGTGCGAAGAAGTTACTATTAAATAAAAAAAAAACACCTGATTGCTACAAATTCATAGTAAAACCTTACTGTTGTGGTTACGCTGAAATCTATAGCTCTTTTCTGTGGTCTCATAAATGGTTCTACAGTTTCAATGATAAATCTACATAATACCTTAGACATTCTAAACATTTGTACCTATATTTTCACTTAAAACTTCAAACTGATATACATTATTAAACTTGTTGCCTCTGTATGAGATTTTCTGCATTTTGTAGATTTCCAATGTTCGCAATATACTATAGATCGTCCATTATCAACAAATATAACAATACAATAAATGTTCTTAATTTATCGTAACGAATTTGATGACTTTAAAAACATACCAAATAAATTATTAGGTTATGCTGCTGCAGCGCAATCCTTGACTGCACGCATTTTTTAAGGTTACTCGCATTTCACTAAAATCTAATCTATTCTTTTATTTCTTTTTCTTTAAAATAATAAAATCAACTACAAATTACATCAGTCAGGATACGTCATCTGTCATTTCAAACACAGTGAAGTTAGGTATTTTTCGAAAATTGCATTTTAACGAGTGATTGCTATCATTCGTGTACATAAACGAAATGCAGTCAAGAATACTGTATACAGAAAGTGTTCGCAAATATGCCGTTCGCATCAATGCGTATACGAGCACTGCGAAGCATGTCAAGAATAGGGCTGCTATCTCGTTATAATACATACGTGCATAAAATTTCAAGTCAATATCTTAAGCCGTTCCAGAAAAAAGTTATAGACCATAGACAGAAACTTTTTCTTCGCTCAAATTTAAAATATCGACGTTTCATGATATTCTAAATCTATACCAACAGGAAATATTGGTATTTTTTACGATTCCTGTACTTCCACTTCGTGGATGTGGAAGTAGCTACATTGTAAGGATCGAATTAAAGCGTTTGTGTTTTTTATTTTCATTTATATGCTCCATAATATGATTTCCTGCATAGCGTCACTTGAGACCTGTAAAACGAAACTGATATTGTTAAGTTTCTTTCATTAAAGTTTTAAATACTTTTACAGAAGTTGCAAAATACTCAATAAATATTAAACAGATACAAAGTTTATTGTATAATATTTAAAATAAAAATTTTAATTGAAAGATGTATGGGTGCTATTCAAAAATATTAAGAAAAATTTTATGAAATTGGGAACTGTTCTTTATGTCTTCATAAATCACACCCCGATAAGTTTTTAGTCGTTTTTGATTTATAACGATTTATCCAGTAACCCTGTCATCAAAAAGGAGGGTTTCCTGATAGCAAATCGCGTAGCTATGTGTTTTTAATATGTTATATAGGAATACAAATTAATGTTAAATCCAAGTTTACGACCCCTGCAGACCTCCAGGTCTTGGTCAAAAATCCAAAAAACTGCGAGAACTTTGCCTTTTTCATTTTTAAAATTATTTATTAATTATTTCCTGCGATATTGTCATCTATCGCAGCTGAGACTCGAACTCAGGAGAAATATAGTTGTCTCCATATATTTTCTGCACATAAAAAACTTCAAAGCTGTGCCGCTTACGTATAAATGGAAGAGCGGTGAATATTCAAATTTGGTAGAAAATGGTAAATCAAATATAATGTATTACTCAATTCATAGAACAACATTGTTCTCATGTATAAAATATTCTGGCATAATTAAAAGAAGAAATAATCGCAGACAAGCCTTCTTTGATTAAAATTTCTTAACTCCTTAAATACAGTTGTGCAAATCACCCTTAACTAGAACGTCTACCCAGGGAACAGATAAGCAGAGCCGTACTTTGAATTTATCTATCAATACAGCAAAGGACGGGCATATCCTATCTTGACGAAAAACAGAGTAAGAATTTATAATTCACCACAAACGTAATTAAATTTCTGCCGAAAACACGATTTTTAACTCTCTAGTATTTATTTTGTTTATTCTAATACTCAAAAATTTGAAGTACAGCGCTGTAGGACCGTCTCGGTATGTAAAATTATCGACTTTGATATTTTAATGGCCTGTTTTATAGTCTTTTTATTTGCATTAAATATTTTGATTTTGACCCCTAGGCCTACTTTTTCGGCAAACACAATTAAGTACTTTTTAAAGAAGACTGAATAGTTGTTATCAGAACGGACTTTGTAGATCTAACAGTGTTCGAGACACAGCTGTTCAAAATTTGTCAAATTCTCATATTTCACCATTTTCGCCGATTTTTCCGGTTTGTTAAATATGTCTTAAATCTATGTAAAAAAATTAGTAATAGAAAATATAGAGAAATATGTATTTTATGTAGATGTATTTTTAGAGAGAGATAAGTATTTTTATAAATTGCATTCTACCAACGCTTAAATTTTTTTTTTCGGCCGTGAATTTTATCGATTTTAAAGCTTTTGGGAAAAGCCAAAAGTGGCAATGGCAAAATATGAAAACTTTGCAAAGCTTTGAATAGCTGTATCTCAGACACTACTGTTTGGTTTAGGTACCAATTTGTAGCAAATTTAGTCTACTTTTAAGAAGTGTTAAATTGTTTTTACCAAAACAGTTGGTCTTAGGGGTCAAAATTGAGAAAACTGAAAAAAAGTAATGAATCTCGCAGTTTTTTTTGATTTTTTACCAAGATCCGGAGGTCTGCCGAGGCCATCAATTTGTATTCAACATTAATTTATAATAATAATAATAATAATAATAATAATTTATTGTCCATAAGATCATACAAATAACGATATGGGACATGTCAAGAACAATAGTAAGTACTAGATTAACAAAACATTATAATGTATAGGTTGTAAAAACTTAACGCTACAAAATATGAAACATATATATAAAATGGATAAAATAATTACATAAAATATACAGAACAATGATATAAGTGTGAACATTTAGAGTACATTAACAGTATATTTTTAGTTATCTAGGCTCCTAGAAGAGAAAAGAAAAAATTGTTTTTATTTCTTTTTTAAATCTTATCTAATCTGTATAATAACTAGGTAAGCTTAAGACTCATGAATGACATTTTGGAAATCATAAAATTCCTTGAGACTGTAAAAACAATTTTTACAGACATATACGACATATTAAAGAAAAATAGATACCCGATTTGATATCAGGTAGGATATATAGTTACTGGATTAATTTTAATTCTTACGGGAAATGTAGTGTTATTGAACATAACAGCTCAATGGAAACGATTCAAAAACTCTAAGAATTTTTTTTTTAAAGTTTCGAAAACTGTTCTTCATGTTTTTTAAAATTACCCAAATCAAATCAAGTCGCTTAGCCGTTTTTGATTTATAACGATTTTAATTTTAATTTACGGGAGGTGTGTTATTAAAAGTTCAAAAATCATTGAAAAAATATTAACACCTCCAAAATTCTTATATGTGCAGTTTAAGATCTAAATAAGATAATTTCAGAGTTTAATTGACGTTCACTAAATGGTTCTCGCGAAATAAATTATCATTGACAAAAAAATAACACTTCGGCCCATAAAAACATAAATATTATATTATACTGCAATTTAATATAGTATCGAAATATTTTCGTTTATAGAGACTTGGATTTGAAATCTGGATGTGGAAGTAATGATTCTTCTGGAAGCGGTTTTTAGTAGTAATAATATGACTAATGTGTTATGATTTTCTAACTAAAATGTATGAATACTTAAAACTGTTATCTACGGTTATCTACAGCATTACTCATGAGGTCAGTAAACAACATTCAAACCATGCACATAACACTGTTAATACTCACAATTCACTATTTGTATTATTCTATGAATATAAATAGAAGGATAAGACCTAAATTTCATCCGTATACTTATTTAATTCAATCAAATAGATATTAGTCTAGTATCAGAGGGTCCGCTCGCGTCGATGCCCTGCTAAGTTTGAAAACTCTTTATTTTATGATTACTTAGGTCTACTGGATTACCGAATGGCACGTTGGCATTTCTGAAAATGGATTTTTTCTTGTAATATACAAATCAAGATGGCGGATAGGGCGATTTAAAAAAAATCGTATCTCCCGTCGTAGTGTGTGTACATGTTTTACTATAAAAAATACAACATCTAAGAATATTTAATATCTAACTGCGAATTTTGCAAAAATAGTAAAATTTTGGGTTCATAACTTTTTTAAATATTTTTTATTCGAAAAACAATAAGTTATATGGAAAGACAGTTTTAAAAAAATGTGTAGAATTTAATGCTGAATGCTACGATATATAGTTTACTGAGTATTGGTTAAACAATAATAGTCTAAAATTTAAAAATCATGGCACGCTACAGGTATTGTGGTGCACCGCACTAGCGCAAGGTGAGTTTGGTCGGGCACATAGATAAATTAATGGGCTACTTATACGATAATATAGCTTCTCTAAGTTAAAAATTGCATTCAGGTCATGTCAGAAATGTTCTAAATTTTTTAGTGGCAAAGAATTAGAGCTTTTTCAAAATTGCGGATTTAATAAATGTGTTTTTATTATCATAACAGCATAAAGTAATAGTTTCACATAATCTTATATATTGTAACGACCTAAATTGCATTTTTTAATTGTCTTCTTCGACTTAATATAATTCTTACGTTATCTGCATGTCATCATCTTCTAAAAAATATTTTTCGTTATTCGCCATATGTTAAAGTAAAAATACCACAATTTGCCAGATTTATCTTCATATTCTTCCATGATCGATGGAATTACTAAATCTGGGGTATTTGCACAAAAGTTTCCTAGAGAACACTGACAGGCTTCTGTGCAAATTATTCAATTTTTTTTCAGGAACATATCATTGGTCGCCTTCTTGCAGCTAGATTTAACAAGGTTAGTTTTACAGCTCTTGAGGCGTGTGGGTTAAGCATAGAGACTGGCTCTAAATATTGGTGACGTTTTCTCCACTCACAGAGACTAGCACCTGGCAAATTCGGCTATTTTCATCCGCAATTCTCCATATTGTCGCAATATAACGGACCCGAAAATAAAATAACAATCAACCCCAAACCCATCAACTGTGGGTGGTATGTTTGAAATTTTATTCCGTTTTGTTCCTGTTGTTTTCAAGATAAGAAATTGTAAATAAAGTTAAAAAATTATAATTTTAGTTTTTTTGGGAATACTCCATTAGGTATTAAATATTTTTAACTGTATTATTTTTTTTCATAAATTATGTTTCTTTGCAAGCACTTTATTTCAATCAATTATTACCGAAGTTATGATTTTTTGAAAAATCGGTCCAGTCGACGTCTTGAATTGTGGGTTATTGGAGAAAAATCCATTTTCAGAAATAACATGTATTTTGTAGGCAATTGTCCAAGCTGTGAATTTTAAAACCACTGTTTTTTCGATAAAAGTGACAGTTAACGAGATTTTCGCGAAAAACCGTGTATCGTGACATTTGACCCCGCGTAACATTTTTAGCGGCACATATATCAATAGGAACTTTTGGGATGTTGTTTAGAACTACAAAAGGAAGGTTCATGCAAAAATCCACATTTCTCCTAATTTTTCTTCTCTGCAGTGTGTCTATTCCCTATTATATAGTAACCAGACAAAAATAATAAAACATATTCTTTATTGGATTTGGCAAATAGCAGAAAAAATAATCTGAAATGAAAAATAAACACTATTTATCTTACAATTTTTCATTGATCACTCTTCTTGCCATATCCAGTAAAGAATATGTTTTATTATTGAAGTCCAAATAAGTGAAAAAAGTGTCTGTACTAAAATTGCTGGGTATATGGATATATTAGAGTTGGATAGTTTTAGGGCAGTGCCAAAAAAGAACTGGTAATTTTTTGCGCATCTAGCTTCCTTCGAAAAATGCTCTTTTTAGAAAATTTTACTCTGTTTTGTCAATAAAAAAAATTCACTGTTCCTATCAGACTAAATGGATTGAAAAAAATAATTCAGAGTTATGCGGAATGGATCGATGTTCCTAGACAGGTTAGGTGCTTTAATACTTATTTCAAAAAAAAGAAAGTCTGTACAAAAATCCGTTTCATAACATGATGACACACCAAATTCAAATATCGAATAAAATATGCCTGTGTCTGTATGTACGTAAACATGATGACTCCTTTAGATTTAAAATTTTTATTTCAAATTTTGTACGTATCTAAAATTAATCGACTGCAATTAGGTTTTACCTCGGAACCCAGTTTTAAAGAATGAATTTTCATGATTTTTTTGCATTGACTTTCTAATACTGAGTACAGAAATGTTTACCCTTTAAAAATGGCAGCTTTTTACCTGGAAATACATAAACAAAGAACTGTCATGGTTGACGGCCAAAAAAGTTTTGAGAACGGAAGTAGATTCTCTTCCGAAACGGTAACTACCTATAGCTTTGATTTTCAGTTTTTAGTTTATAACATTGTTCTGGTTTATATATTTTTAGGTGTTAGACTTTTTGAAACAGTCAAGTACTCAAGAACCAACCTCTGTCTGATCCGTTTGGCGCAGAGGTTTTTTCATTAAAATTTTTAAATATTTCTCAGTGGCAAAATACCTAATAAAAAGTAAGAAAATCTGAATATGCCACAAATAAACAATTACAGACAATAGCTGGATCGCAGGTATGGGCCTAATATCAATACATTTTTTAGATATTTGGAAATTTCACATAAAAAATTAGCTCACACCGAAAATAGTATTACCTTTTTATGCAAGTGTCGTCAACATGATATTATTCCAAAAGGGTTGCGTTTAAGAGCAGCATATACCAGCGATAGATGCAATAATATCTTAAGAAGAGCCAGTGCTGCAATGGTTCGGGAAAGAATATACAGTTCCATAGGCAAAATAAAGCACACATTGTAAGAGATATTGAAATTATCTTAGAAAATGTATGTCACTGCGTCGAAGAGGATGATTACAACCAAATGTTTAATAGTGTCTTACGTACGTACAGTATAGTTTTTGATTCACAAAAGAATAGACATTGAAATAAATTTAGAAATTTATATAGTGAAAGACAACATATTGAATTACAAAACTTTCAAAATAATCCTTTAATTGACAAAACTGTCATCAACCTGTCAAACCGTGAACTAAATATATCCGAGAAACTAGTATTAACTAAAGGCTTGAATTATGCGTTAACACCAAAGGCTATTCCTAAATTTGATATAATAACTGCAATTGAACAGTCTGCACAGAAGCTTCCATTAGATGATACTAATGAATACCGAATTCGTTCTAAAATTGAATTAGAGAAACAATATAAGACTAAAGATAATTTAACATCCGATAAAAAAAGTTCCATTTCATCTCTAAAAAATGATCATAGCATTAAAATTACCAGCTGATAAAGGCAATGCCACGGTAATCTTAGATACAGCTATATATGATACAAAAATCACGAACTTGATAAATGATGGAAATTATTTCAAATTAAATAAAGATCCTACAAATTCTTTAGAAAACAAAATATATAGAATCTTATTTAAACACAAAAACGAATTTACAAATATTGAACGAAAGATGTTAACTCCACATCACAGCAAGCCTTCTCATTTCTATGGTTTGCCAAAAATTCATAAACCTGATATCCTCTTAAGACCAATTGTGAGTTCAATTAATTCTCCATGTAGTAAACTCTCAAAATATTTATTAAAAATCCTAAATCCTTTATCAGGTTCCTCCGAGTCTTATATTAAAAATAGCAAACATTTTTTCGAAAAGCTGTCAGAAAATCATTTTAACAATAATCATCTCATGGTCATTTTTGATGTAGTAAGCCTATTTACAAATGTTCCTGTAGATAAAACATTAATAACAATTAAAAACAAATTGCAACAAGATGGGAATTTGGCGAATAGAACTAAGTTAAGCATTGAAACTATAATGGAATTACTTACACTTTGCATTAAAACAACATACTTTCAATTAAATAATGACTTCTATCAACAAGACTTTGGGATGGCCATGGGTTCTTCATTATCTCCAATATTAAGTAACATTTTCATGGAAAATTTCAAGGAAAGTAATATTAATAATCTAGCTTATAAACCCATTGTATGGTGGAGATATGTATATGATATTTTTGCTATATGGCCTTATAGTAAAGAATGTTTAAGTAATTTTTTGAATCAGATTAACGAAAAAGAACTTTCAATTAAATTTACAATAGAAATAGAGAATAATAATGAATTACCTTTCTTAGATATTTTAATTAAAAAATTAGATAACACATACCAAACCAGTGTGTATAGAAAACAAACACACACAAACAGATACTTAAATTTCAATTCAAATCAACATATTAGTGTTAAGAAAGGTGTTGTTAAGTGTTTGTATGACAGGGCCAAAATTATTTCTTCAAATGATGTAATATTAAGGAACGACAAACAATTTATAAAAACTGTCTTATTAAATAATCAATATCCTGAGAGTTTTGTTGATAGTCAGTTATTGAACATTGGTAGTAGAGAGAATATATTATCACAACCTGAGGTATTTAGGTCAATGGCAGTAATTCCATATATACATGGTTTATCGGATAAATTACGAAAAATTGGGAATAGGTTTTCCGCACGAACGGTTTTTCAAACGGGCTCCACGCTAAGATCGGTTTTATCAAGAACCAAACCTCCAAATATTGTTCAAAATTCAAAAAATTGTATTTATAGTGTTCCGTGTGAGTGCGGAAAACATTACGTAGGAGAATCATCTAGACCTTTCAACGTAAGGCTTGGTGAACATAGAAATTACGCTAGAAGGGGAGAATTTGAAAAATCCAAAATTTGTGAACACGCGTGGGATGATAATCATAGAATTAAATGGGACTCGGCGAAGATT
The DNA here is from genome assembly GCA_963583905.1 of Stenurella melanura. Lineage (NCBI taxonomy): Eukaryota > Metazoa > Arthropoda > Insecta > Coleoptera > Cerambycidae > Stenurella > Stenurella melanura. The sequence goes on from OY757309.1 coordinate 207,067,700, forward strand.
TTGGAAAAAGAGAGCAACGGAACTAAAAGAAAACTTAAAGAATCCGCGATTATTTTATTAAACGAGGATAGATGCGTTTCTAATTATTCAATAGATTTTTTTACTAGTTGGTTGCCCATCCCTAGAGACGAAGTAAGTAAAAATAAGATAAATATAATTTAATGTCTCACGTGACTATGGAAATACATAGACAAAGAACTGTCATGGTTGACGGCCAAAAAAGTTTTGAGAACGGAAGTAGATTCTCTTCCGAAACGTTAACTACCTATAGCTTTGATTTTCAGTTTTTAGTTTATAACATTGTTCTAGTTTATATATTTTTAGGTGTGAGACTTTTTGAAACAGTCAAGTACTCAAGAACCAACCTCTGTCTGATCCGTTTGGCGCAGAGGTTTTTTATTAAAATTTTTAAATATTTTTCAGTGGCAAAATACCCAGTAAAAAGTAAGAAAAGTATTTTATTTCTTGTTTATTTCTGTATAATGAATAGTTCTAAAAAATGATAGTTTAAAAATGTCGCTCGAACGTTTATCAGTCAAGATTTAATGTTTAAATCTCAAATATGTCGGAAAAAATCAGTATGATATTAAAAATACATATAATAGAAATTAAAGGACTTGTACTCTTTTATACCATTTTTTGTATATCAGTACGGCTTGAAAGATAACAATGTTTTGTGCAAAACAATGAGTGCTTTGTAATTTTCCTTGAAGACAAATTTAGGATTATCCTGCTATCATCGGCCAGAATAAAAATTCAAAAAATCTGTACCAGTTTTTTTAATATATAGCATTACTAACATACTCTAATTTTTTGGCATTTTTAAGGTAGTCGTTTTTAAAAATATGCCTACTTTAAATTAAGAATACTTTTACGATTTTGCTGAAGAAATTCCTTTTCTTGTTTAGATAGATAGATAGATAGATAGACATTTATTGATCTTTAAGCCAATTTACATCGGATAGATAAGTCAAAAAGAAAAAAGTATGTAATTCAAATATACCTACATAATTACATAAAGATATAAGTCACAAACATTTTGTATATTACTTAACAAACAAAGTCGTTAGTTTAGGAAGCGATGTATTAATTTGTTTTTTAAAATATTTGTAGAATTAATAGTTTCGGAAATATGACACTACAAATGTTGGATTTGAACTTTTACTGACAAAGAAATACATTTAAATCTCATATTTCTTCAAAACTTTTGATAAATGGAAGCTGTCAAAATTAGAACATGTTGGTAATACTATGTATTAATAAAAACTGGGGCAGATTTTTTAAATTTCTATTCTATGGCCAACGACAGCAGGAAAATTCTAAATTTTTTATAAAAAAAAAATACAAAGCATTCATTGTTTTGCACATAAAATTGTTATCTTTCAAGCTCCACGGATCGAAAAAAATCCTATCAAGGAGTACTTCAAGCCGTTCAATTTCTATTACACGTATTTTTAACATTATACTGATTACTTCTGACCTATTTGGGATTAGGCGAGTCTGCATGGGGTAAAAAGGAAGTGATTTTACAAATTCTGTATACCATTTGAGTTAGCAACGGTTTCTTATAAGAAAAATTCCGCTGAACAAGATTTTCTCATGAAAAATTTTCCTAAACCGCGAGCTTCATGGTCAAATAATTGTTTAAACTAAATTTGTTTCGTTTTTATTGAATAAAATGAAAACGTTTGACGGATCCGAAAAAATCTTGATTCAATCGAAAGATTTTTTTAACACGCGTCGTTTGGCGCCAGGCACAACTCATTTTGTCAACTCGTTCATTTGTCATAGCCAAAATAAATTTCTTAATTAACAAATTGATTACTCCGAAACCAATGAGGTCAGGATATTGGTTTTTTCAAAATACATGCCTTTTATACCAAAGAATATACCATATTTTTTGGGTATATCTTCAATGCTTTTTGATTGTTTAAACAATTGGCATAATTTGTTAATTAGCAAATAACTTTTTTTTCGAAAGTTTAATCGACTTCAAACCAACTTTAAACGATAAATATTGATGCCGGGCATAACCCCCATAGCAGTCTGCACGAATGCAACTTTTTGCTTTTGTTCATTTAAAGTTTAAATTAATCTTGATAATTAACAAATAATGGAATATCTCGGCTCTGGGTAAGCGTACCGAAATGGGGTTTTGTACACATGAAAGTGCTTGAAAAAAGGAAAATTTTGAGACCAGAAAGAACTTGATCGGATAACCGGAACCGGAAATAAAAGTGATATTGCGTGAGAGGCTCTAATTTGTTTATTAATAACTTTTTGAGCACGAGGTTCGGTGCAAATGAAAGCTAACAAGTTTTTCCATCAGCCACAAAAAGTACTACAAAAAATATTCAATCCCTGAAGAGTTATATGCGTTTTTGTCCCTTAAAAAATCTCTCTCGCAACGTGAAAATAGTAAGATTTGACGCGCAATGGGGTGGGGGGTTCGATCCTCGGTGTGAGCAAATTTTTTTTCCATTAAATTTGCTATGTAACGAAGTATTTTTTTAAGATAATAAATATTACGTTCTGAGAAATTTTTAAAAACGTAAATAATTTTTTTTTGCAATTTTCATTAAATAAATGGCTATCTTACAACAAACATATTATTGTTCTTGTCCAAGAGGGTTTGTCTGTTTTTGGTTTTTGCCACTTTTTGTGAAAGAGAAGGCTTGTTTTACTTTTTTGAGGGGAGTGTCTGTCGAAAGAAGACCAAAAATAAAAAGGAAACAAATTTATTTTTCACTTTTTTCTTATAATAAAAAAAGTTCAGGTCTCATGAAAAAAACACACTTTGTTATTTGTAAATGAGAAATAATCAAAAGTTTTAACTATTTTAATGTCATTACTATTTTATTTTTAATCTTTTTTTGACAAATAAAGTAAAATAAGCCTTCTCTTTCACAAAAAGTAGTAAGAAAAACAAAAACTACCGACAAACCCTCGTTGGACAAGAACAATCTTATGTTTGTTGCAAGATAGCCATTTATTTAATGAAAATTGCAAAAGAAAATTATTTATGACGGTTTCAAACATTTCACAGGAAGTAAAAACATTTATTATCATAAAAAGTACTTTGTTACATGAAAAAAAAAAGGAAATTTGACGAAAAAAAATTACCACACCGAGGATAGAACCCCCCACCCGAATGCACGTCAAATCTTACTATTGTCACGTTGAGGGAGAGATTGCACCATTTGGCCGAGAGTCGTTTTTCCGAGATTTCCGGAACATGACGACAGAAAATGCTGGCGGGGGATTTTGAATTGTTCTCGACGTCTGGGTAGCTATTCTGTAATTTCAGTGAACGTGAACATTTGTCGTGAGAGGAGAGAGTTCATGTCACGATCCCTTCCCAGGGAAACAAAAATACTATTCTGTAACTACAGTGACTACACGGAAACGTGAAGTGATCCTTCCAGCGTTGCCAACAGTTGCTTCTACATTTCAACCAATAGAATTGCCGCAACGCCATGATCGAAGGTGGTGTGATAGGAAATGCATCTTGTCAAAATGCGAGTTTCTGACATTCAAAATGAGTGCAATATATATTATTTTGTAAAAGTTACATAATTTTCTGTTAGGCTAGGAATAACAACATCAAAAATCCGTTTCAACCCGATGAATAGTGCCTTAAAATATGTTTTGATTAAATAGATGGAAAAACAACAGCTACTGTGGAACATTTACAAATCAGTTCACAAAGAGATGCCAAAAAATGTGGGAAAGAGTAACCACTTTAAATGCTGTCCCTGGAAACTAATAAAAATAATTCGAAGCAGTGGAGAAAAGTAAATTTAATTTGTAATATAATAATTGGATTGTACATAATCTGACTTGTATAATATATTACAATATAAAATCCCCAAGCATGTTCTATATTTACTCAGTTATAAAAGCCCTATCTGCTAAGCCGAAGGGATTGCTCATGCAATGAAGTTGTTCTTTTTGAGTTTTTTTCCAGCAATCTGAAGGTTTTATAGTGCCTCATTGATAATTTAGTACATCGGCAATATTCATCGCCCTTTAATCTCTACAGTTTAAGTAACACGAAACTTATTGTATGATCTAACATAAAAATAACTTCAAATAAACAGATATCATGCCACCGACATATGACAAATAAAATGACAGTTTGCCCAAAAGTGAGGTTATACTTTCATCCTCTCACGCGTGAACGGTCCCGTTCCCTACAACTTATCAAGAGTAGCAAGTTCCCGATTTTTGGCGTAATGTGACCGCTCCCACAGTTACAGAATACGCTGTTTCGGTTTTCAAGAGAACTCCGCCCATTTTCTCATGAAAACATGTGCTCACATCACATCACACCGATACAGAATAGCTACCGAAACATACAACAGCAAGCAAAAAGTCACAGGAAAGTATCGATGTGAAATTTCAATTTGAATTTACAGGGTAGCTATTCTATAATTTCAGTGAACGTGAGCATTTGCCATGAGAGGAGAGAACTCATATCACGATCCCTTCCCAGGGAAACAAAAATATTATTATGTAATTACAGTGACTACACTGGGACGTGAAGTGATCCTTCCAGCGTTGCCAATAGTTGCTCCAACATTTCAACCAATAGAATTGCCGCAACACGTTGTATGATGGGAAATGCATTCTGTCAAAATGTGAGTTTCTGACATTCAAAATGAGTGCAATATCTAATATTTTGTAAAAGTGACATAATTTTCTGTTAGGCTGGGAATAACAACCTCAAAAATCCGTTTCAACCTGATGAATAGTGCCTTAAAATATATTTTGATTAAATGGTTGGAAAAACAACTATAGCTTCTGTGGAACATTTATAAATCAGTTCACAAAAAGATGCTAAAAAATGTGGGAAAGAGTAACAACCATTTTAAATGCTGTCCCTGGAAAATAATAAAAATAATTCGGAGCAATGGAGAAAAGTAAATTTAATTTGTAATGTAATAATTGGATTGTACATAATCTGACTTGTATAATATATTTGTATGGCATCCCCAAGCATGTTCTTTATTTACTTAATTATAAAAGCCCTATTTGCTAAACCGAAGGGATTGTTCATGTAATGAAGTTATTATTTTTGAGAATTTTTCCAGCAATCTGAAGGTTTCATAGTGCCTCATTGATAATTTAGTACATCGGCAATATTCATCGCCATTTAATCCCTACAGTTTAAGTAACACAAAACTCATTGTATGATCTAACACAAAAATAACTTCAAAAAAACAAATAGGCCACCGACATCCAAATAGAATGACAGTTTGCCAACAAGTGAGGTTATACTTTCATCCTCTCACGCGTGAATGGTCCCGTTCCCTCCAATTTATCAAGAGAAGCAAGTTCACCGATTTTTGGCGTGATGTGACCTCTCCCACAGCTACAGAATACGCTTGGTTTGCTCTGGTTTTGAAAAATGCCAGTCCTCGGATGTCAGGAACATGCGCAGTTAGTAAGTTCAGAACGCGTTTTACTAACTGTGCATGTGCCTGACGTCCTCGAACAGGGTATTTCTCAAAACCAGAACAAACCTGCTATTTCGGTTTTTAAGAGAACACCTCCCACTTTCCCATGAAAACATGTGCTCACATCAGATCACACCGATACAGAATAGCTACCCAGGTCTCACTATCGCTTCCACCGCCCGCCCGGACATCGTAAGCCTTGTTCAAACTCCTCCCTCTCCTGCACCTATTATCCATTTTTAGTTACTTTTCCCGTCATGCTGTGCGTACGGACTATGATTCTTCAAGTTTCTATACCTATAAGGTGTATTCTATGCAATAAAATCTTTTGGAGATGAAACTTGAAAATCGCCTTTTTTTTATTAATTCCTACGGCCGCGGCCTATCAAGGGTACAATGTTCAAGAACTTGAAGACAACACATGGCTCATAATAAATTCCGAACCAGTCCACATTACTATTAGCTGCCCAAAGAGAGAAACAACAACGGAGTTGATTAACAAAAATTCAAGTGTTAAGCGTAACGATGTTACGCCGTCGAAGCTATCACCAGAATACAAGCCAGTGCCAAAATTAAGGACAATTTCCAACCTGTGAAAATTCCTTTGAATGTTGCAACCAGATGCCTGACAAAATTTAACTACCGAAATTAAAACCATTGAAACTCTACAATCTAAACATCGAAAATTTGGATATTGCCAAATGCAAATTGTAGCAATATTCTAAAGATCTGGACGATCTTATTAACGAACCTTTCGTTATCAAACATATGTCCTGGTTCACATATTTCACAATTACACTCATTATTTCCATAATTCTTTATAAATGTAAAGGGAAGAGATGTCTACTGAAGATCTAACCCTCTAGAGGCGATTCTTCTTCACCTCTTCCAGGACGAAACTAGACATTCATGAAAATCCCCAGTTTAATCCCTCCAAGATTGCGACCCGGTATCAAACCCCATGAGGAAGATATCAAGTTATCATAGACTTTCCATGGTGAATCACCAATTATTGTTTATTGACTTAAACTTTTATTGTTTATATTTTTACCCTTATTATTTCTTTTATTCCCTCGATATTTTATTATTACCTTTGCATTGTATTCATTTTGCTTTATTGTTACTTTTATATTGTATTCATTAATCATTATATTCAAAAATTGTATAACAATCCAATTTTTTATTAAAAACAATGTAAGCACCTGAAGATGACAGATGTGATACCGCGTTGACCTCGTTTAGATAACCTTGGCCCCTCTAAGGGTCTACCAATAACAAGTAATTATAGAAAGTATTTTATAGATTGTTCTTGCTTTCGCTGTGCATTTTTTCTCACTGGGCGAAAAGGAAACTATTAATCAAGAAACACAAGATCTTTGTTTCTTAAAGTATTTTATTGTATCTCATGCTACTTATGTTAAACATTATAAAGTTAAAAACAATGTATCTGTTACCTTACTAGTATTGTATAGTGTTTAAAAGTATATATACATTGAAATAGTCAGTAAGATCATAAATGACACTGGTTTGACAGAAACTCCAAAAGCAATAGTTTTCTTAGGTTTTAGCGTGACAAGAAAAGTTCTTAATTGCATAGGCGTAAAAGAAAGTAAATCAGAATCATCACCGACGGCAGGAACCACTTCCATTTTATTATCTGTCACATTCCAACTGAACTTTGGTAAATTTTGATAGTCTTCTAACTTCTGATTTGCACCGAGTGTAGTCTCAACTATTTCCTCAATTTCAAATGTATCAAATAGATTCTAAAATTAAAAACAAAATTATAATTTTGTTAATTGTTACATATAAGTATCTGTGTTAGATATGTTATATCTGAGTTCTGCACTGGTTTTGGCTTAAGTAAGAGAATAGTTCTTTATTATAAAAAATGCTTCATAGTTTTTCCGAGGTATTCAGCACCCTACTCTCAGAAATGCATTATTATAGCTGACTGAATAATTGCGAATTGATTAACCATTTTATTAAAATTTTATTTTTAAATGTTTTCTTTATACAGTGTGTCCCAGGATACATGTAACAAGAGGTGTAATGGACCAAAAATTTTGGAATTTTGGAATGGTATTTGGGCATTGAGTCTTGCTTGTTGTAAAACTAAAGTATACTAAAAATGACTTGATTTGGTGTTCTACAGGGTGTCTTATAAGCAAAGTTGTAAAAATCACCAGTAATAAAGTACTTTTATTTTCAAAATATGAAAAAACTCCACTATGAAAAGTTATTTATAATGCAATTTTATACCTCTGTACCAAATTTCAGGAATATAAAATGATTTTTTGAAACTTCCCATTTTTTGCGAATTAAGAGTTGAATTCATATTTAAAGTTGTGTAGGAGCAAGTGTTAATCATCTCAAAAAGTAGGCTATTGGTAAATAAAAAATTCCAAAATTTTTGGTCCATCACACCTCTTGTTACATCTATCCTGGGACACACTGTACATATAATCGTGATACACACCACACCAAACCTTTACTGAATATTTTTCTTCTAGTTTTCATATTCCCTTTTTAAAATAATCAAGTTATCTATATATAGATAATTTAATCAAACATATATGCACAACTGTCTCATTAGTAAACCAAATAGAAAAAAATATATAAAAAACGAGAAAACAATAAGATATAATAAATTGCATAAAATTTTATGAACTCAGCAAAAATTGCACACTTGACATTTGGATCTAGGTAGTAAACTGAGTGTGAAATCGAATTAAAAATAGTTTGTAGGGGTATCCCTGGCGTAAATTCTAAAAAATAGGAGTGGTGGTTAAAGAAATCTTTTTTTGTAAGAAAACCTTTGTAGCTTATTTTTATAGTGTTTATACGAACAATGTAATATTTATATAAACACAAACAATTATCGATGAACATAACACAACTATAGGTTATTACAACTTCCTTAATCTCTGAAGGGCTCATGTGGCTTTCTGCGGGAGGAGGCTACACATTCCAAGGTATACACCCATTATCCGAGCATACTAAGATTAATAATTTTTGTGACAAAATTTTAGTGCCGTATTAGACACATTTAGCTTTAAAACACTTAAAAAAAATATGTTTTAGACGAGCTTGAGACGTATGTACCAGGCGTCCACGAGAGATCTGGTACATCCCCCACTTTTTCTTTATTTTTCAAAATATAAATTTGAAATTGAGGTACACAATATTTGATGGATTGATTGATTGATTTGCCAGCGTAAGGTGGGCATTGCTGCCGATTCCCAGCATCCATGGAGGTTCGTTCCAACACGCAGCTTGGTCTTGGATTGGACATTTGACAATCTTGTTGTCAGCAGCCAGAGCCGCATGACGCATGGGGTAGGAATATAGGATGGGAAGTGTAGGTGTTTGTGAGGTGCGCGTCTTTTAAGTTTCCATGTTTTTTTTATTTTCCATCTGTCATCATCGGATGGGAAGTGCAGGCGTTTGCAAGATGCTTCTTCTTAGTTTCCATGCTTCTTTTAAGTTTCCATCTATCATGATCTCCTTATTTATTCTTCCTCCAAGTCTTCTATTTCTGAATCTAGGAGTGTGCATCTTTTTCCGCCCGCTTATGTTCACTCCGTTTGTCTGCCACGACATACATGCATTCGCTCGCCGCAGGAAGCTTTTTTTTAATTAACCGTTCCACAGGTAAATATCCATTTACAGTGGAGGTGCCCTACTTCGCGATAAAAAGCTTTTTCTGGCGGGCTGGTTATGAGAAAGAGGCCCGAGAGAATATTTTGCACACCCTGTATATTAGTGTTTATTAGTGTAGTGTTTCCACAGTAATTACTTTCAACTGCCGCTTTCCAATTTCGGGTATTTTCTATTGTATTACCTATATTTAATTTTATAAGAATTCGATTTAACCGAAAGTGCTACTTATTTTTTTTTTTTTTATTTCAAATAGCATTCTATCCATATTTAGATCTTATTAGATATACGCTTAAATTAACTTTGCAACGGCTTTTTCAAAATAAAAAATGAATCAGAAATAATCTTCTAAAGTACTATGCTTGTTGTTAATTACTGACAAAAATGCTAACCCTCAGTGCGTCATCTGTAACTTCAAAATATTGTTTCACATCCATTTTCGGATTGATTTAAAATTTGAAAATTGCGTTGGAAAACCAATTCAAAACTCTACCGTAAAAAAGTAAAAAAATGTACAGGGTGTGCGTTTTGGTTTGTTTATTTCTTATAAAACACTTTAAAAAAACGTCTTAAATTAATGGAATTTGAAGAACAGACTATGACCACTTTCATCACCACTAAATAAATAATGCATAAAATATAATTTTCAAATTCATTTCTGATTCACTTGTGATTTTGAAATTTTTTTTGTAAATATACTTAATTAAAACCTGTATCAATTATACCGAATGTCGTGTACCCTAATTTCAATTTTTTATCTTGAAAAGTAAAATGGAGGTGTACTTGGTCTCGTGGGCACCCGTTATATAATAATTAGCAACATTTCATCATTTACTATGTTTAACAACCATCTGTATGAGCCTAAAAAAAGACATGACACAATTATTTTTAATGATATGAAACTAATTACACCCTGTATAATAGATACCTTGTGTCAATACGTTTATTTATTAATATTTTATTTCACTTACAGTAATGTTGAGAGTAACGACATTAGACAAAGCAGGATCTTCATCTTTTTCCAAGATATGTTCAAATCGTAAAAGCAATGTATTATTTTTCCATGGTTCCAATGTTAAAATATTAATATTTTCTGGAAGGGCCTCGGTCAGAGCAGAATACTAAAAATTCCAATACAAATAATTTAATCTCATTTTTATAGTGAATATTAGTGGAAAACTGACGAAGTAGTAATGAAGATTTCTGGAACATAGGTAGGCTATGACGGTTAGTGAGTATTTGCTTTTGGAAGTACTACAATTCAGGTCTGTCAAATAAACATTATACTTTATGATTTACTAATATGCTCATTCTTACGGATACGGATTCTTGAGATAATTAATTAAATAATATCTCGAAATACAAAATATATATTTCAAGAATTTAATCTGGTTTTATACACAAGATACTTGGAGAAATAATGTCTTATATAGGGTGGTCGGTGTATATGTATAAATATTTTCCACAATGCGATGGTGATATTGACTCAAAAGAAGCAAATAATTCTTAAAATTTCTTCTTCTAATTCAGACCTATTTTTTATTTAAAATTAATTATTATTAATAATCAATGTTTTCAGCGTAGATAATACAACTGTAAACAGAATCCGGATGAGACAAGGAAATTCCGCTCACTTGTGTTGATGCGAGTTTTACAGTGTTGCTCCTCTGTCATTTAAAAATAATAGAACAGTTTTATTTTCACCTTGTTCAGTCAGTTCCAAATTGAAAACACTAATTGGAATTTATTTTTAATTTATATTTGAGACCACTTTAGTGCTCTTTCACAAACATCATAATTTATTTCAACAGTTACATCATTTTTAATTTTTAATTACTTGCACAACCAAGAATCTCCCGATTAACAGCAGTTAATTTAATTTCAACAATATTTAATTCATTGTCTCATTCAGTTATGTTAATTTTCATTACAAATGGAAAACTGGTCAAGTCAAACACTTTTCTTGAAAACAGGCATCAAAAGTCGGTAACCTAGCCATTTTCGATATAAATGTACGAAACTTGGTAGAGTTAAGTATGTGGATATGCTAAATTTAGTTTTTCTACAGAAATTTTTCTTTTCAATATGGAGGCTTCAAAGAGTCAGAAGAAGCAAAGAAGATGAAAGGTTCAATAAAATAACCAAGCCACAAGAAATAGTCCTGATCCTGGAACTTGACCCGAGTAGTCCAGTGTACTTTTCCACGCTGAATTCGAATCCGACTTCAGAAAAGCCCAAACATCCTCAACATTTTGAGCTAGAGGGAAAAAAAACACCCTTAGGAAAGGGTAAAATCGCCTGCTCCTAATATATAATCTTTGGGTTTTTGAGACTGCTGATTTCAAAATTTAATATCCCAAAAGCCAAAAATTGATTCTTACGGTGAAAATCGAGCAAAATAGGGGTTGAGAGGGGTGTTAAAATGAACATTTGACAAAATGCGTGATTTTCATTTTAAAAATTTATTTCTAGGGGTTTTTGAGGTTTCTTATTTCAAATTTCAACATGTCAAAAGCCTAGAATTTATTCTTAGGGTGAACAAGAACGAAGGAACAACCCTAAAATAGGGTAAACCATCCCTGATTTGTGGTAACAATGAATACATGCAAAAATCAATTAACAAATGCAACAGTATTGTATTTATATATAGATTTTTAGTATATGGCAAAGGATTTTCTACGCTGAGGCAGTTAAACAACCCCTAGGTAGGGGAAACCTCCTCAATATAAATATAAAGTACATGAGAGGGGTTGAAGTTACTTAAGTTTCTATTCACCAATTTCTAAATCAACCACAAATCAGAGATGATTTATGCTATTTTAGATTTGCTTATTCGCTAAAGGCTCAAAGTTTTGAGGGCACCCGGGCTTTTCTGAGATCTGATTCGAACTTGAACTCAACAAGTTCAAAATCTCTAAAAATATAATTTCAGAATCTAAATTACGTATTTTTTCAACTTTTTATTTCTACACCCCTTTCAACTACTAATTCTACTCTATTTTCAACCTAAGAATAAATTATATGTTTTTTTCATGCTGAAATTTAAAATCAGCAAGCTCAAAAATCCCTAGATATATTGAAATAAAAATTGCGTATTTTGTCACATTTTCATTTCTCACCACTTTCAACCCTTATTTTACTCACTTTACTTTGAGAATAAATTTATGGCTTCTGGCATGTTGAAATTTGAAATCATCGACCTCATAAATCCATAGAAATGTAAGAAGTTTGGAATAAAAATTTCGTATTTTTTAAAATTTTCATTTTTAGACCTCTTTCAACCCCTATTTTACTCGATTTTTACCCTAAGAGTCAATTTTTGGCTGTTGGCATGTTGAAATTTGATCAGCAAACTCAAAAACCCGCATATAAAAACTTTTCGAGTGAAAATCACACATTTTGTCAAGTTTTCATTTTCCGTTCCTTTCAACCCTTATTTTACTCGATTTTCACCCTAAGAATCAATTTTTGGCTTGTGGCATTTTAAAATTTGAAATCAGTAAACTCAAAAAGTCTTGGATTGTACTTTAGGAGTAGGCATTTTACCCTCATCTAAAAATACTTTTCTCGCTCTAGTTCAAATTTTTGAGGGTGTTTGGATTTCGAATTCAGTGTCGAAAAATACATTGGACTACTAGGGTCAAGTTCCAGGATCAGGACTTTTTTGTGGCTAGGTTATTTTATTGAATTTTTCATCTTTTCTGCGTCTTCTGATTCAAATTTTAAAACCGCCATACTGAAAAAAAAATTCTGCAGCAAAACTGAACTTAGCATGTCCTAAGTATTTGGTGGATACTCTAATTTTTATCGAAAATTGGTTAGGTTACGACTTTGGCGCCTGTTTAAAAAAAAAACTCTACTGTGTGCGACGCCAACAATGGCGACATTTTTTTATGAAAAATAGTTACTAGCATTCATATAAAACGGGTGGCACTGCACTTATCTGGCGTCCTTGTAGGTAGGTATTAAAATGGGGGATGTAGGTCACAAAATGTCTTTGAACTTAGCTTAATTTGGCCAGCCAGCTTTACTACTCAGTCAGTATTTCCAGTGTTATTATCTGGCCTCGTATTTTAAGAGAATATTTCATTTATGAGTAAAGTAAAAATTGTTTGTGACTTTTTAACTTCTTTTGATCGAATGTATTATCATACGAAATATTTATAAGTATACACCAGGCATCCTGCATAAGGATGAATAGTGAACCATCAAGACTCTTTATTACATCGTTTTAAGTATCGACATCGACATATTAGTTGTGTAAAAGATAATAGTGGAATGCGTCCCATAGTGAAAATGTACCTTCATAAGCAAGCATTATCATTATCACCATCGTCAAAAATAATACAGGAAAAGATTGGAAAAACGAGCGTAATTCGAAAAAAAATTGTGCAGACTTTGAAACTTTGGTTATAAGTTTAAAATGAGCCAAAGTTCACGTAACAAAAAAGTTTAGGAGTTTTGAGGATACGCGGGAACCCATAGGGGGTATCTCTAACAATAATAATCGATTTTTCTCTATTTTCTACGGAAATATAGCATTTACAAAAAAAATATTTCAAATAAAAGTTGTTTTTGGCAAAACTGTCTTTAATTTGGTGTTTTTAAATTAATTTTGCAGTAATAACTAATCGAAATACAGCCATTTCTCTGAAATGGACCATTGAAAAAAGCGAAACTTTTAGTAGTGTATGCAGAATTTATCTAAATTATGTTAAAAATGGTATATCTTATTATTATTTTTGACGAATACGACAATCCCGACAGCATTAAAAGACATGAACAGCATCGTCGATATCAAAATGGCTTTGCTTCACTACATCAAACGACACTCCAGTGAGTATAAGCCAAGAAAAGTTTTTGTCACATACTGCGAACAAAAAACAACTTATTCAAATGTTAATGAAAACCTTAACTGATAATAACGTCAAAGTCGATCAAGCTTGTGACGATGCAGACAATTTGATTGTTGATACTGCGATTAGCGACTCCAAAGACTTCACATCAACAATAGTTGGGCAAGATGTTGATTTGTTTGTTCTTCTAATAGCATTAGCTCCTTAACATACAGACGTAATATTTTACAAACCAAAAATTGGTAGAACAAAATCAAAACTATGTTCGTCAAGAGGTTTGCAAGGACAGTACAATAATGTAAAAAGTTGATACTTTTAGCTCACGTACCAAGCGGCTACGATACAACATGCGCTCTGTACAATAAAGGGAAAAAGGGAACAATAAAACAGTTTACGTCGAGAGCAAAATGCTATAACTGCTTTTTATAATGAAAATTCTTCTTTAACAATCACTTTAAAAAAACTGCTCACTTAGAATCATTACCCCCAATGGCTGCTTGTGGAACACAACACTCATACACGAACATATTATCAGGTGCAAGAATGGCTTGGCAATGAAAATTTTCCTGAGTGGGGATGGAAAGAAAGAGGAGATATTTTGCAACTACTTCAGATCACTTAGATGCTGCACGAAAAGACATTTTAGATTTAATAGCATGTGGGTATAAAGAAAATTGTTCCATGTTACAATGCAAATGCTTGAAAGCAAGTTTAAATTGTTCTGTAGTGTGTAAAATTTGCAAAGACTTTCAATGTAGTAATTGCGAAGCTCAAAATGCAGCAGCAGATGACGTAATAGACTTTATTCGAGCAAACCTTGATGATGAAAGTGATTTAGAAGAGCTTGAACCCGATGACGATAATGAACAAGACAGTTCCGGAATTCAATCGCAAAATTTTTTTTCCCCATAATTTTTTATATTTATATCATATATTTTTTTGTATTATTTTGCTATTAATATTCGTACTTAGATAATAATAATGAACGAAATCATATTTTTAAAGAAACTTAAAAAAAATTCACCCCTTTCAACCCCTTCGAAAAATGGCCTTATTCCGGTTGATTATTGCTATAAAATTAAATTTAAAACACTAAATTAAAAATAATTTTGTCAGAAATAACCTTTATTTCAACTATTTTTTTGTAAATGCCATATTTCCCGAGAAAATAGAGAAAAATTGATTTTTAAATCGCGGGCCCGTAAAACTTGTTTGTTTCGTAAATTGTGGCCTATTTTGAACTTTCACCAACGTTTAAGGTCTGCACAAATTTTCTTCGAATTGAAGAAAAGTTTTCCTGTACTAAAATAAAATACTTATAGTACCTCAAAGTTCAGGTTTTGTTTTACATTATCATAGGATAGGGAATCCGATGTGGCATCTCCAACACCAACCCACGGTTGGACAAGTTTTTTTTGAGCTAATATGCGTTCTTCAGCTGCTGTGGATTTGCCTAAAACAATTTTTAATTTACCTATTTTTTAGGTGTTTAATACATATCTATGGAAACATTCATTGGGATGATTTGAAAAACTGTTAAACTTTCCGACTGTGTGTAATTATTAATAAAATATAAATTGAGAATTACGAAAATCAAGACCACAGGTAATACAAGAACTACTGGATTTCACTCGTAAAGCACCAGTTCTAGAGTATCCGCGATTTACAAAGCGTTTAATAGAAATTAGTGAAATTATAATTAAGTTAAATAAAATTATTGTCTATTTTTATATAATATAAACAAAACAACACAACCGATATATTTTGTTCAGGTCATATTGAGATTACCAATACACTTTCATGGTTACATGTGAAGGGTTAACTGTTAACCCTTCATATGTCATATTCATTTTATGAAAGAAATATGAAAGGCACAGTTGCTCTTTAGAAGATTCTAAACGATTTGACCCGCAGTACATCCGTCGGCTGAGTTCGACCAAATAAGATACCTATTTTTTAAAATGGCGGACGCAAGATTCAAAATCAATTAAATATCAATTTTGGTGTTTGATGTGCCTTCTTCGATTAATATAGGAGTGTACAATGAAGATTCAAATATCAATGACACGATTGGATGTCTATTGTGCCAGGAACGAGGTATATTTTTCAAAATTAATATTTTAATATTCGAATTAGTAATTTATGGATTGAACTTATTTTTGACTATTTGGCGGTGCACAATACGATAAAGATATATTATTATTGAAATACAATGTTGTTGGTTCAAATGCTCAAATACGTCCCATTTAGTCATCAAGCTAGTAAATCCTTGCCTTTTTCATTAATTCTTTGTTTATGCTTCTATCTCTTGAGAAGAATTTCTAAAACATAGACCAAACTTTAAATTATTAGTAAGCTAGACAAATATTCATCGAATTAAAACAGTTTTTTATACATGATACAAAATATGGTTAATCAGATGTAAAATTTCGGCGTTTTAAAATATTCTAAGCTTATTTCAACGAAAAAATTTTTGATTTTTTTTTTTACGATTACTATACTTCCATACCACTACGTGGCTGTAGAAGTAAAAAAAATACGCTCTTCGCCAAATTACTGAATTTTGTATATAAGTGTTGAATATTTATAGAACTTTATCAAAGGTTACATATACATTTTTTTTCTTAAAATGTTTCATAACTTTGTTAATGATCGTTTTTTTTTTATCTAGCTAATACTAACTTACTAACTAACTGATTTCAGTACCATCGATCGTTTCTGCTTTGAGTTATTAAGCTTATAAGATACGTGTCGAACAAGCAGACAGACAGATGGACGGACGGATGGATGGGTATTTTGAGTGAGGCGAGGTACGGTGCCAGTTTAAGTGGCGAGAACTCGATTGGCGAAGTTAAGCAACGCCGGGAGAGTCCGTTACTTGGATGGGTGACCGTATCTCATTTCGCCGTCCTGGTTAAGTGGTGGATAGCTTTAGCTAAACTTCGCCAGGACGCGGACGTTTAAATAAATAAGTAAAAAAATAGTAAAAAAAAAAAAAAAAATTGCTCAGAATGGACTAACATAATATGCATTTTTTTTATTTACAGGTACGTGCTATTTACGATTTTAGAAATTTGCTGATCAAATTCAATATAACTTCGTTCTCGTATTTGCAAAGAGTGTAACAAGGACTATGCTATTATTTCTCGTATCAAATATCACACTATGAGTTATAACTAATAGTATTCCATGAATTATAATACAGCTTATTTTCTGGATTATTTTGAATGATAATGTCCGTAGAGCATGCCTCTCTAGGATGTGTCATAGGCAAGCGACTGGTATATTCCATTTTTGTATTTGTTTGTGGGATACACCAGAGGTAATAATCTTTTTTATTAAATAGTAAACACAATAATTTAAGTGTAAATTGTAATTTTCCGGCAGTATGTCACACAACCGGAGCAGATCTGTTGTCTTCTTGCTAAACTCCTAATAGCTAAATTCAACGAGTTTCAAATTGCAACAAACTTTGGTACAGTACTTGTCTGTAATGATGGCACTCTGTATCATCTTTTAGAAGTAGTGTAGCAGATATGGTTGAAAATGATGCCAAATCAGTTGTTGACCGCACAGCGAATTATGGTAATGTAATGGATTGAGAGGTGTACAGTATACATACTTTCACTGTCTGCGGCAGTTATCACTGCAAGAGAAAAATAACTTGAGTGAAATATGATGGCATTACTAATACCATTCGAATACAGCCACTTCTAAATAGGTGTCTGTCAGATGAAATATTCCTATCTTTGGCAGAGTTAATTTCAAAGTTATATTTTTCCAAGAACGACTATAGTAATATGAAAAATTGCGAGAGCATCTTGTTGCAGCACCAACAAATCAATTAATCTAGTCTCCATTAGAACTACATCATAGGTAGTAAATAATAATAAAATAAATCAAATGCGTATTTACCCATATAAATCTAGAATGTGTTATTCTGTAATCCAATCATTAAATTAATTATTCTTTCTTTTTGTCCTCGTTTTTAAGAATGTCACCTGTTTTGATATAATCCTATCGTATTATCTATATTTGCATGTTATTGTACACCTCTATGCAGTTGTAAAAAGTCATATAAGGTACCAAAGTCTATATATTTTCAAAAATAAATGCTGTATTGGCTTGTATGGATCCGAAGATCGCTTCGAATTCTCTAAAGAACAACCGTGTCAACACATTTTTTTCATAAAATGCCAATTCATTTTGTTTAACTAGGTATACTAGGTTTGGTGCTAGTTATATTAATAACAATGATAACACACCATTTGGATTAGTTTTTGCTGCAGGTCCAAGCACCAGATAATGTGTACCTCTAACATATACACCACTGTTAAATTCAGTTTCATTTAAGTTCTCGTCCACACCCTTCCTGTCGTCATGAAGAATCCTTCTGTGCACCTGAAATATAATTCAATTTTAATCTTATACACTCATATTTCATATGGTATTAATACATACCATGAATTCTATTACGCCATTAGCCAGGCTTGAACCACCTTGCGCTCTGTCGTTAAGTACCGCCAATTCCAAATCTTTCTTTTCATCTTTAATAACTATTTTAGAAGTTACAGGGTAGTAATTGCTGGCAACGGGTTCTTTAGCTGCATTATAGGTGTAGTCTGGCCGAGAATTTAATGTTCGTTTAATCATCTCTCGACCATTTGAATCAGTATAGAATATATTGTTATTATCAAAGTCATTCACAGTGAATCTACTTATAATTTCTTTACCCATTTTATCATCATCACTATAACAAATTGTAGTATTGTCAATTAAATCGCAGTTTTCAATAAATAACTTGAGATTATTGAGACACATATTTTCCTTGAGGCAGGCGTAAAAATGAGCATACAACAATAACAAACCAAACGTATTCTTTATCGACTTCAACATCGATAATAGGTAATACGGTCTAATTCAATGAGCGATTGTGAAATTTTATTTCATAGTTTTTATTATTTTTTCCAGTTTCTTTTACAGTATGGAGCTACAACTCTTTAAAGACGTTTTATCGTCAAAGGTTTTCAATTTTAACTGTGAAAGTCAAATCGAAATAAAAAAATAAGCTACTCATAATGAACATAAGTACTCCAAATTCGTTTTTGATACAGTTAACCCTTTGGGGAGTTGATACGAAGGTTGGAATAAGGGTAAAAGGGAAAATTGTACATACTGTAAATTTTCAGAATTAACCCTAGAAACGTTTGGTTTTCGGGTATGCTGAATTGAAATCTTTAGGTATTACACACTTTTCACTCCTTACAAGGGATGTAATAAGGGTTGCAAGGGGGTTACATTATATAAAACCGCTGTCTAAGGAATCATTATTTCCACATCTAGATTTTCCATTCAAATCACTTTGAAGCAAACATCTTGACTATATTTGCACTCTAGTATGGAAATTGTTGGTCGTAGAATAGTAATAATATTTGGGGCAGTTGTCATTGAAAAATCCTTAGTTGGTTTCAAGCATATAGGTACGTCAAAAGTGAAGTATCTGGACTCTTATTAGCTTGCTCTACTTATTTTCCCCTATTCGCAACCTCCCACCCCCACCCCTTCAACGGAATCGTCTTAATCAGATGTCATTACAGTACTAACTTTCAAGTAGTGGTGGTGGTGGTTGGGGTTGAAAAATATTAGATAGAAATCTGAGACCTTGCTTCTAGTATATACACCAAATCCCAAGTTTCTGTACTCTTACCAGCTTGCTTTAGTTATTTACTTATTTTCCCCAGCTTACCTCTACTTACGAGGGTAAGTAGGGGTAAATAGAGTGGAGGCACACCTTCCACGGAATCATTTCAAAATGTAATCTAGTTTCAGATGTGGTTATAATACATACGTGTACCAAATTTCAAGTGAACGTCTTAATTTATTTTATCAACCCTTTTGATAATGGAGTGGGGGTAGTCTGAAGGGGGGGGGGGGTACGTTAAAAAATATTATAAAATCTAGGGCCTTCGTTTCTAGTATATACACCAGATCCCAAGTTTCTGTACCCGTACCAGTTTGTTTTATTTATTTCCCTTATTTACGTTGTTATATTTTATCGACCCTTTTAATAACAGAGTGGGAGTGGTGGTGGCGTGGGGGGTGGAACATATATAAAAAATCTGAGGCCTTCGCCTTTATCATATACACTAAATACCAAATTTCTGTACTCTTACCAGCTTGCTTTACTTATTTCCCCCCCAATTACTCCTATTTATCTCTCAAGCCTTCAACGGAATCATCTTAAAATATAATCTAGTGCCAGATGTCATTATAATACATACGTGTAGCAAATTTCAAGTGAAAACTCAATTTTATTTAATCAGCCCTTTTAGTAATAGAGTGGAAGGGGGGGGGGATATTATAAAAGAATTTGAGACCTTCGCTTCTAGTATATAGACCAAATCCCAAATTTCTGTACTCTTACCAGCTTACTTTACTTATTTTTCCCTATTTACCTCCCAATCCTTCACCATATAAGTTCCAAATAAAATTTAGTTCCAGGTCTCATATTATAATATATACGTGTACAAAATTTCAAGTCAATCTCTTAAACCGTTCCAGAGAAAACGTGCGCACAAAAAGTTACAGGCAGGCAGACAGTCCGACAGATAGACCGCAGGACAGACCGACAAACAGGCCGACCGACAGAAAGACAGACCGACCGACAGACAGACAGACCGACAAGCAGACCGATAGACAGACAGACAGAATTTTTTTTCACCCAAATTTAAAATCTCGACGTTTCGTGATATTCTAAAACCTATTGAAACATTCTTTATAGGATTTTGCAAACAGCAGAAAAAATAACTATCTATAACTAAAAGAAAAACTTTGTGTAGAAATATTAATGAAATCTTTGCATTCTTTCGATAACCTGAATTCTGGTTATGCTAGCATAACCAGAATTCAGGTTATCGAAAGAATGCAAAGATTTCATTAATATTTATGCTAGCATAACCAGAATTCAGGTTATCGAAAGAATGCAAAGATTTCATTAATATTTCTACACAAAGTTTTTCTTTTAGTTATAGATAGTTATTTTTTCTGCTGTTTGCAAAATCCTATAAAGAATGTTTCAATACAATTATAAGCAAACAAATAATAATTAATTTTTAAACATTCTAAAACCTATTTCAACAAAAAAAATATATATATACGATTACTATACTTCCACTCCACTACGTGCGTGGATGTGGAAGTAATAACAAATTAGCACTTATCTGTTGAATATTTTGATGGACTATTCTGCATGATATCTTTAAAAAGTGTTCGGTACTTTTTTTTTTTAATTTAATTTTTGTAGGAATGGAAAGGCTGTAATACCTAAAAATTCGAAATTTCTTGATAGCCGTATAATTATAATTGTAGATTTAAAATACCACAAGTACAATCTGTTTTTACAGTTTTTTAAATAAATGTTAATAAAAACCCAAGCATAGTGATATCCATGGATTCGTAGAAAAGGGCAATTTAATGGATATAAGGAGCCACCACCGTTTCATTTGAAAAAAAGAGTAATTTCAAAAAAACTAAATTACTTACATTAAAATGCCTACAAAATGGTTAATAATAGTAACTATGTATAGATATTTTTTTCTGTACAATCTAAAATGACAAAGTACGTATTTTTTTATTTCATAGCAGTCTAGATTAAAATTTATAATTGTTGTAAAAAATACCAACTTGCCATAAATTTATAAAAATCACCACACATGTTCAATAATTCATTCTGAATCCAAAAATGTAATAATATACAGGGTGTTCCATTTGAAAATCAGAAGTTAGGGTTATTTCCTGCGAAACCGGACGTGGTATTAAATTACTTCATATGTCAAAAAATGCAGTTTTCTGTATGACCCTAGGCCTCCTAGTTTCATTTTGATATGTTCAAGAATAAAAAAGTTATAGGGGTGAGCCACTGCTTTGTGTAGATTTTTTATTTTTAAACAAATTAAATAAAATAGAAAAACAAATAGCATAGATTTGAAATGGATATCAATGAATTTAGAAAAAAATCTATAATTTATTGAACACAATGAGCCACCACCTTCCCATTTGAAAAAACAAGTTTTCGATAAAATAGTGATATGTTCAACTTTGGAGGCTTCGTAAATGGTTATTAAAGAAATTAAATGAAAAATTGTATTTTTCCCTTGGACTTTATGTGCCGTAGAACAAGTTTTGGTATTCCAAAGCACTCTAGACGAATATCTTAAAATGCTTAAAAAAACTGAAAATCGACTCAAAATTTCAAAATGTTGTCTTGAATTTAAATAGGTAAAAATATACCGGGAGTTCCGTTTAAAATTCGAAAGCTGGGGTCATTTTCGGGTAAACCGGAAATGGTCTCATACCATTTTTCATGTCCAAAAATCCATTTTTACTGGTAGTTTATGCACTCCAAATTTCAAATAAAGGAGATATAAGGGTGAGCCACTTACTTGTGGCACCCGGTATATATAATTGTACAAACATTTTGTATGTCTAAGATCATTTGAATATCAATATCTTAAACAAATACCTTTATCATCAACGAAAATAATTTTTGTATTGAATAAAAATAATTTTTGGGTGTAATAATTAAAAATAACATGGTAGAAAGGTAAAAAATGATAAAATCGTAAAAGTAACTTTGAAAGACTGTATCTCAGCAAACTTTTATCAAAAACACTTTTATCTGTATTTTGATGGGAATTATGTTAGCTTTCTTTTTTACGGACCAATGCCTATACCTAAATCAACTCAGAAAAAAGTTATATACAAATATAAAGAAAAACTTGAAATTTTTCGGTTCCTCTCAAATAGCTTTCTTGACTGATTTTGTTGAAACAAAAGTTTTTTGACCTTAGAAAATTGAATTCTCTACAAAAAATCATATGTGTATATACTAAAAATGTATAGTTTTTGAGTTATAGTTAAAGAACTAAAAAGTGGACAAATTTACTCCATTCTCAAAAATCCAACCCTAAATTTAATAGCACTTTGTGGATTTATCATTTTTTGGGTGCAATTGAACAAAGGAAACAATAAAATACCTTTAACGAATTAATTCCTTATCCAATTACATAGTCAATAACCTAATAATATGATTTATGGGAACATAAAGGAGTGTATCTTGCGAATGATTTTATACTTACATATTTATTCCTCCAACAAGCCAGTCGAACTCTATGTAATTTTCATCTTTATAAACTCTTATAATTTGTGAAATATCCACGATTCCGTCGCTCCATTTTTGATGAACTTCCTCAACAACTTGGCCATTCACTTTATCTCTAATTGTCACTTCATTTTGGAGAGATTCAGGGGTTGACTTAGTAGGGCGAAATAGGTAGGCTCCAGAAGCAATCTTTGTCTGATCTGCTTCGCCTGTTTCACTATAATAGTAGTAGAAGTTTTGTGTAATATCTAATGATATTCCGTTCATAGTAATTCTTTTCAAGAGGTTTGTAGAGTCGTCTATTTCGAAGGATGTTTGCTAAAGAAATAAATGCCATAAACAACAATCTGAAGGGAAGTTGGAGAGCCTCTCTCAGTTAAATTAATATACAGATCAGTCCATCGTAATGCGAACATTGTGCTTTTCGCGTTTACTCGTTAAAGAGATTATTGCAACACGTGAATTTTAAGCCGATGACTGCAATGCAATACACTTACTCCGTGTCAATACAATGCATCATGAAGACAAGCTGGTTGATTGTCGCGTGTCAGAAATCGTCGTATATTCAATCGAATCCTGTCAACGGACGAGGGTCAACTGGACATATTGCTTTCATGTTCGTATCTGGATGGACCGATCTGTAAGTATCTATAAGTAAATCTTTTCATGATATAAATAGCTATTTGGGAATTAGCACCATTTAATTAAATTATTCCTGTCTTAATATTAGAGACACTCCTTTTATACACCTCGCCCATATAAATATCATGTGGATTAAGTTTTCATAACTAAATTTTGGCTACGAATATATTCCATGATCGCCGGTTAGCTGAGATTCGGCTTTAAAATTTCAAAGCTTCTTATTCTAAATATTTCTTCTGCTATTACGTTAACTCTACCTGCTTCATCAACCAAATAGCTGTAATTGCTATTTGGATTTCTGGATTAGTTGTGATTTGTTGTTGCACGGTGTACTTGATGATAACTTTCAATACACGAATGGATAAATGTATCGATAATATATTCATCAACTTTAATAGTAATGTATGTTCATCATTAAGTATAGATTTAGGTATCTCCGATCATTATGGTCAATTTTTAAATTTTCATTTAGATAAAATTCAAAGGGCATCTAAAAGCAGAAAAACCTGTAGACCAATAACCGCTGAAGGCAAGCAAATATTTTTCAACAATGTAGAAAATATAGATTGGAACTTCATTGATGATGATAATCTGGATTGTACCAAAAAATTTTAAATGTTCACAGAGGCAATAATAAATACAATGGTTAATGCTTTTCCTGAAAAGTCAGTTTTATATGATCCAAATGTCACTTATGATTCGAACTGGTTCAGCGAAGACTTGCGTGAAATGAGGTCAAAATTAATGCTATTGTCAGATTTATATAAACAAGATAAAGTTAATTATCTAAAAGGGGAATTGTCTGATTACAAAACTAAGTATAGAAACGCTATTATAAATGCAAAAAAAATAGTAATGAGAAATTAATGAGAAACTCTCAAAATTCAATAAAAACCATGTGGCAAATCATAAACAAAAAGAGAAAAGCCACACATTTACATACACAGAAAGATACTAGTTTATCTCCAAACGAGTTTAGCACTTTTTTCAGTGAAGTTGCTGAAAATCTTCTGGAAGAGTTGAGTGATAGCGAAATAGATCCTGTAGATAAAATGTATCATAATGAATCATCCAATATAAATGTATTTGAGTTTAAACTAGTAACTCACAATACTATTAGAGGAGCCATTTATTCTATAAAAAACAAAAACAGTAAAGACATCTATGGTCTAAACATAATCCTAATAAAAGCTATTAAGAATTTGATTATATCACCATTATGCAAACTCATAAACTTGTGCATCAAAGAATCGTGTTTTCCAGACTGCCTCAAAGAGGGTATTGTAATTGCGATATTCAAAAAAAGAGATGCAAATGATGCAAATAATTATAGACCTGTGTCACTATTACCAATATTTTCAAAGATAGTGGAAAAATGCTTTTCAGAGCAAATAGCAAACTACTTTGAGACCAACAATATTTTTTATAATAAACAATTCGGTTTTAGAAAATCAAGAAATACCACCTCTGAAATTCTTAATTTAATAGAACAGGTTTTAGGAGCTTACGAGGGTCGAGTACATATGTGCACTATATTTTGCGACCTAAGTAAAGCGTTTGACTGCGTCTCGCATGAAGTACTGCTAGAAAAACTAACGAGATATAACTTCTGCCAAAACAGTATATCACTATTGAGAACATATTTAACAAATAGATATCAAACAATTAAACTAAATAATGCATATTCAAACAAAACAAAAATAATACATGGGGTGCCCCAAGGCACAGTACTTGGCCCACTCCTATTTTTAATATATGTAAATGATTTTCCATATGTAAACGAATACTCTAGTGACATACTTTTTGCAGACGATACAACTATTTCGGTTCAAAACAAGAATATTGAACAACTTTCTACTATAGCGTGTGAGGTGGAGGCAAAGGCAGAACAGTGGTTCAAGTCAAATAAACTTACATTAAATAGAGAAAAAACAGTGCATATGATTTTTTCACTGCGTAATAAAATAGGGCACTATGTTCCCGAACCCCCAGGAATCCGCGAAGTTCTTGGGAGTTTATCTGGATGATAAATTGACCTGGCAGGTACACATAGAAAAGTTGTCAAAAAAATTTGCAAAAAATACATTCATCTTGAGAAATTTAGCAAATGAAGTAGGTGAAGATGCCTTGAAAAATGCATATTTTACACTATGCCACTCTTTGCTTTCTTATGCTGTTTTAGTTTGGGGACAAGCATCAAATTGGCCTAGAATCTTTGCTCTACAAAGAAAAGCAATACGTATATCTGGGTTAAGTTATAAAGACGACTGTAGAGAACAATTTCGTAGGCTAAACATACTCACATTACCATCGATATATATTTATGAATTGCTTCTGTATGCTAGAGAGAACTTGTGTGCTCAAAGTATAAACAAGGAATGTGACTACCATTACATGACAAGACACAAAAATATGTTAACCGCACCTTATGTAAGACTAACCAAGAGTCAAAAGGGAATCCGATATTTAGCACCCAAATTTCATAATAAATTACCAATGAATATAATAAACCTACCAGATCGGGCATTCAAGAAAAAAATAAGGGCCATCTTACTCGAGAAAACTTTTTATTCTTATGATGAATTTTTATCGCATAATTTTAGCATATAAGTAAATGTCCGTTTGTTTCATTTCCTGATGTTTGTCTTATACTTTATATGATTACAAGATATGTATATGTATATATTTGAAACTGAAATACTGACTTGTGCCAATATGATCTCTGTATATAGCACCAATAAAATGATTTGATTTGATTTGATTTGACTTTATAGTTAAAAAATGCGGTTTGGCAGCTGTAGACTGGCTTTTACAATTACAGATTACAGCCATAATAACGCCACTAGTTTGCTCCCAACTATAATTTAAATTGGATAACACAACAAAACATTTCAGCTTTCCATCGGTATCTTTTGTTTCCACAATTTTCAACATTATTGCATAAGACGAATAAATAAAAACGGGTAAGTTAAAGTGGATTCTAAACGTCAATGAAAACTTTCATCCCCCTCTTCCTCAGTAACGGTCATTAGGCCGGTCATTAGCTATTAAACCTGAATTGCTACCAAACGGAACCTAAATAGTTGTAATAGGCTATATGGTTGCTTAACAGCTGTTATATATATAGATTTTCTTAAACGCTGGTCATTGCATTTAGCGGCCATATTTTCTGTAAACGACTAAAACTGAGAAGGGCAGCCATTTGAAATATTATTTAATTTTTCAATATTTATTACCAATTATTTTACCTAGTTTCTATAATAAAATAGTACTGTAATATTCTAGAATTGGCAAAACATTAAGAAGTAATTTCAAATGACTTCTCGATGTAAAAAATAATAAACTGTAATATCTGAAGTGCTTTGTAGATGCAGAAGTATCAACATGCATATTCAAAATCGGTTTGATACTTCTATAACTATTAGTAGCATCAGTATCCAAAAAATGCATATTGAGGTCAGTTATTGTTATTATAGCTAAATGATTTACCAAGAAAAAAAGAGCAAAATTGTGCATCAAAACTACTACGAAGCATCAGTTTGTATTTTTCTTCTAAATAGAATTCGCAAGTAAAGAGTTCATATTTTTTTTAGTTTGCAGCATATTTGTCACAGCCTTGTGGCTTTCGCAATGATTTAAATGGTAGAAATTGTTATACCTGGCTGAGATAACGTTATCGGAACCTCTCCAGAACGTCAGCGCAGCCAGCAACGACAGCCATCGTGCCCCGTTTTTTGTAAGCATAATAACTTGAGAGAATAATTGGATACTTATGTTAAACTAAGTTGCTGGAGCTTAATCTGTTCTTCTACGGTCTGTAAGCCAATCACTATGTTTAAATTATACATTGTTCTGAAATCGGAAAATAGCAACATATTCATGAATAGATATGAATAAAATACCTTCTGTTATTCGGACATCAAAAACCGCCAATACCGATTAAATATTAAAAAAAATAGAAGTTCGTCTTCTTCTTATTCACAACGTCCTGTCAGATGTTTTGTGGGTCATGCATTGTTCTAGTTGTCTTCTCTTTGCTGCATAGTGTGTCCGACAATCTCAGGGCGCACGGCCTTACCAAAGATCTTTCCCGTTAACTCTTCTCTCTCTCTTCAGAATCGAGCTGTCGGTGCTGTGGGCTGATCAGGGAACTCGCAGCTAACGTCTCCAAACCCACATTTCAAACGTATTAATATGCCGTCTGTCTGCCTCCCTAATAGTCCATGCCTCAGCAGCGTAAAAAAATATAGATCAAACTAAAGCGTTACGAAGTCATATCTTTATGCGCCTGATATTTCTGTCACGTCAGATTTTACTTAACTGGAAAGTTGATCATCTTGCCATCCGTGTTCTTCCAGGTCTCCAAGATTCTTGTTAACTACCTCACAATCGCCTATCCTTAACGTACCTAGATGGTTTTCATATGCTCGGTCTACAGTCATAATTATTTCCACATTCACGTAGTGGATTGCAAGTAAGTATAGTAATCGTAAGAAAAAATTCAATTCTTTTTTTGTTGAATAGGTTTAGAATATCATGAAACGTAGAGATTTTAAATTTGAGCAAATTTCTGTCTGCCTGTCGGTCTGTCTGTCTGTCTGTCTCTCTCTTTCTTTTATTTTCTCCGGTCCGTTTTTTCTGGAACGGTTTAAGACATTGACTTGAAAGTTTATACTCGTATATTGTATTATAAAGAGATCTGGAAGTGGATTATTTCTTTAACATGTCCAGTGAAGGGTTGGGGGTCAATAGGGGTAAATAAGGGGAAATGAGTAAAGCAAGCCGGTAAGAGTACATAAACTTGAGATTCGGTGTATATACTTGAAGTCATGGCCTCAAATTTTTGTGATATTTCATATCCCCCCACCACCCCCACTCCATTATTAAAGAGATTGATAAAATAAAACTGAGATATTCGCTTGAAATGTGGTACACATATATATTATAACGACATCTGGAACTAGATTATATTTTGAAATTATTCCGTCGAAGGGTTGAGGGTTAAATAGCCGTAAATAGGGAAATAGGGAAAATAAGTAAATCAAGCTAGTAAGAGTACAGAAACTTGGGATTTGATGTATATACTAGAAGTCAAGGCCTAAGGTTTTTTATAATATTTTTCAACTCCCCCACTTCATTATTAACGGGGTTGATAAAACAAAATTGAGATATTTACTTGAAATTTGGTACATGTATGTATTATAACCACATCTGTAATCAGATTATATTTTGTGATGATTCCGGTGAAGAGTTCGGGGGTAAGTAGGGCAAATAGGGGAAAATGGGTAGATCAAGCTAATAAGATTCCAGAAACTTCATTTTTGGCGTATATGCTAAGAACCAACACCTCGAATTTTTTACGACATCTGCCTAAAGTATTGTTAAAATTCTATGACCAATTATTTCCGCATACTAGAGTGCAATTATAGTCAAGATGTTTTCCTTTAAGGAGACTTGGATGGAAAATCTGGATGTGGAAGTAGTGGTTCCTTGGACAGCGGTTCTTTTGTTTTGCTGTAATTTACACTCAAACCGTACTCAGAGCTTGTTGTTTGGAGGTTTTCCAGCAGGAGCATGAGCTCATCCTCGCTCGCTTCAATCATCATCATCATCAAGGTGGTATCATCCACAAACCTCATAATAAAACCTTAGTTCCTTCAATAACTACTCGACCTTGTCAGTATTCCAACACGTAGCATTACGTATTCACCTTAGATGTTAAAGAGGAGTTGTGACAGAACGTAGCGTTGTCTGACGCCCTTGCCAACTTTACATTTATCGGAGTTAGTATTGTCAATCTTCCCCTAAGCAGAATTTCCTTCATACAACTGAAGAATAATAGAGACCAGATGTCTGGGTGTTCCCATCTCTATTAAGACACTCCATAGTTTATTCCATCCCATATTGTCAAATGTCTTACTGTAGTCCACGGAACAAAGGTACATAGGCACCTTCTCGATAAGTTGACGTAAATTCAGTATTTGTTCTCTAGTACCAAGTTCCTTAACGAAACCTTTTTGCTCAGGAGATATTTGCCAAGACAGATAATGCTGAAGTCTGGATTGAATAATATACATCATCACTTTACTAGCGTGTGATATTAATTCAGGCAATATGTAGTTATCATAAACATCTGTCGATTTCTACTTATGTAGTGGTACAAGATTGACATTTTCCAATCATTGGGCCAGATTTCTATTTCCCATATTTTTTGGCATATTATGTGGATGATTCTCACTCCATCTTCTCCAACTGAGTTAAGCGCCTCAGCCGTAATATTGTTGACTGCGGCCGCTTCGCCAGGTTTCAGTATTAGTTTGGCTGCCTCCAGTTCTGATTTCAGTGTTGATTCTTCGCATTCGTAATACTGCTGCCAATCATCTTCTGCCTCAGGATGGTCATCCTCGAGAAGTTTTTGCGGTGTTGGCGCCGAATTTCAATTATCTGATCCCTGTCAGTTCTTAGTGTGTCGGTGGAGTCCTTAATTGACTACGTTTTGGATTTAAGTTTTTTGTCGCAAAGAGATCCTCGCTAGTGTTGTGATTAGCATGTGACTCCAGTTCTTTATAGATGTCTTGTAGATAAGAATTTTTGTCGCCTCATTATTCTGATATATTCTGCCAATTCCACAGCATTGTTGATACCCTGAGCCTTCAAATTTTTCCTGGCTTGTACTTTAACTAGAGTTTCAGCATTTATCCGGTTGTTTCATATTTTTACGTTTTGCTTTGTGTCTCTGTTATTGCTCGTGTGATATTCTCTATTAGGGAACTCCATAAGGTATTTGGCCCTTCGATGTTGTGGGTTGACTTCACTCATGTATCCCCTGAATCTATTTTGGAAAAACCGAACAATCAGTTATGGTGGGCACATGTTTTTGTATTTTCCTTGGACAAATTTTCAGAAGGTGCACGTGACTGAATCAAATTCAACGCCAAGTACAGCTTTACTTACCAGGTTGTTTTAAATATTAATTGTTTCATTTAATTTTTTATTTGGTGCAGGATCTTAATGAAATAATGAAAGCTGTTTTCAATATCTCAGAAACCGAAGTAAAACACAACCTCTAAGCACCGAGGTATTAAAATCGTTATATACTTTAAAACATTTTTTTCGAAAGAAAGTCTACTAACTACTTTATTTTCGACATTCGAATTCAGATATTATCAAAGGATTGACTGGGGCACTGATAGAGTACACAAGTTCTAATATATAAAGCTAGTGAGGTGTATAAATCATAGAAAATCAAGATATTTTACATATATACATTATACATTAGTTATAAATATCTGATGTCACTAGCTCATAGCCTAGCCTTACTTACATTATTCCCAAATTGTACAGTAACATCCTGGGCCAAATTAGCCTCAACTGGCATTTCAGATATTGAATCCAGTTTACTAATATAATATAATTTGATACCCATGGGCGGTACCTTTCTTGCAGCGAAGACTAATTCTAGGGTACTTGGTGTCTCATTCTGCATACGGACGAAATAGAAATTTGATATGGGATATACAACATCATATACCTCTTTTCCTAAAATAATAATGAAATATATACAGGGTGTAATTAGTTTCATGTCATTAAAAATAACGGGTGGTAGGGAACAACAAGACAAACACAAAACACCTTATATAACATGGGGTCTAAAGCTCATAGTTTTGGAGAAAAAAAATAAACAAAAATTTCGCATATTTTCAATAAAATCTTTCGAGAACTGCTGGAATATTGAGGTAGGTTTAGATCGTTGCGCGTGTCTTTGCCTATGATACTCAATATTTGTGTAGATAGCTATAAAATGTCGGCGGTCTTTTTAGCGGTGCGGTAAATAAGATGAAAGACGTCGACGTTTTCTGAGTGTTCAGTAGAAGAAAACTATACTCTGACTCACCCTTGTGCAATATTTTAGTTTCTGTGGGTGTTTCGTTATGTACACACGTCCAACCCGCCGTTCGTTGTTTTGGTTACTTTTGAATTTCGGGTCGCTGTGTATTTATAGTGAAGATTTATTTTATTGACTTTACCGTTCAAGTCGTTAAATTCTTGATTACGTACAGACACAACTTACTTGTTCGTTCTTCTTGGATTTTGGACCAAGTTTTTCTTTTATTTTTCTTTATTGACAACGTTAGTTGATAGTTTATTGTTTAGTGTTGGACGGAGTACGTATGTCCTTAATTCGACGTACCGAACTGTGTATTGATGCAGATGCAGATTTCGACTTAAGTGGTAAGCTTTTAACCCAGGACACTCATTTATGTTACAAACGTTAATAAATCACATTTCAATATTCTAAATTATAAACATTAATCCAATATTTTGTTCCAAATTAAAAGACCCACATGTAAAGAAATGCTCTGTTTAAACTTCTACGGCCATTATTTGCTTGCAGTTGTGTAGGAAAAGATAACGAATTATTTACCTCTTTATAATTATCTCAGTTCGGTTGAGGAGGTCCATCAAAGCCGGTCGATGATCCAAGGCCTTTGCACTTTTTTATGACAATTTAAAAGTTGTATAATTGGGAACTACAAGTTCATTGACCAGGAAAAGCAGTGGTTCTCAATTATTTTCTACATTAATGTTAATAAATATTAAAAAGGCTGACCTAGGTCAGCCTTTTTCAAAGTGCCCCTAGAGGGAAAAGTCGTAAAAGTTTTTTGTTTGTCTAGTCGGTCCCCATTGCCAATTTTTTTTTAATGACATGAAACTGATTACACCCTGTATTTAATGAATAATATTTAAACTTTGCCATGGTAGCTTATTAATATTTTGTAAGCCTCCTAAGCTGAACGTTAAATTATTTGGCCTTATTGTTGAGATAAATGAGCAGTTTAAAATTCGTATTAATCAATTTTCGTCAAATAATTCAAATCCAATGACAAAACCGCAACATCAGATTCGCCATCAAATTATGAGGAATAGTAGAGATCCTTTGCAGAAACTATTTACTCATTTCATCTAAGATAATATTGAAATCGATGTACAAGTCATACTGCATTTTTACTTCCCTCGCATACCGAAGGGAAGTATTGTATTCGAGAAAAAATCACCCTCCGAGATTTTTACGGATTCTGACGTTTCAGAACACGGAGATTACGAAAATATAGGTTTTTCAATTCCGTCAGTCTGTCTGTCTGTCGGTCTGTCTGTCTGTCTGTTGGTGCATTTACTAAAAAACTACTTGACGGAGAGCAGTCAAATTTTGCAGATAGTTGACGCTACTGTCAGCGCAGAAATGGTAGAAATTTCACTGGAAAATATACAGGGTGGACCGTCTAAACGGAATAAATAGTGAAAAAATTTTTTTTCGCTCAAATTTAAAATTTCCACGTTTCATGACGCGCTAATCCTATTTCGGGAAAAAAAAAATTTGAAAATTTTTTTCACCATTTTTGAAAAAATTTTTACCAAGATAAAAAAAAAATTTTTTGTTCAAATTTAAAATTTCCACGTTTCATGACACGCTAAACCTATTTCTGAGAAAAACATTTTTGAAAAATTTTTTACCAAGATGAAAAAATTTTTTTTGCTTAAATTTAAAATTTCTACGTTTCATGGCATTCTAAAACTTAAAAAAAAAAAAAAAATTACCAGTATTTTTGAAAAATTTTTTTCTACTAAAATGATAATTTTTTTTTCCTCAAATTTAAAATTAATTAATTTAAAATTTTTTTGAAAAATTTTTAAAAAAATTTGAAAACATTTTTTATCTATTTATCACTACTATAGAATAGACGAAAAATTTGGTTCGCTCAAATTTAAAATTTCCACGTTTCATGACATTTCAAACCAATTACGGAAAAAAAATGTTTGCAACATTTTACCAGTTTGGAAAAAAATTTAACACTAGAATAGATGGAAACTTTTTTTTCTCAAATTTAAAAGTTTCACGTTTCATGACATTCTAAATCTATTTAAAAAAAATATATAATTTTTAAATCTTAAACTTCTTTTACCACTAGTATAGAATAGACGGAAACTTTCCTTTTCGCTCAAATTTAAAATTTCTACGTTTGACATTTTAAACCTATTTCAGAAGAAAAAATTAAAAAATTTTTTTTTAACATTTTTGAAAAATTAAAATAAAAATGAAATTTTTTAACCACCACTATACTTCCGCTCCATTACGCGAATGTTGGATTGATGTGACGGATGGCAATAATATCTGACATATACACCTATTATACTTTTATTGAAAAATGTACAGGGTGGTCATCCCAAGAAATAATTCAGTCATGGTGGACATTTGTAAAGGTATTTGCGCAAGCCTGCCATATGTGGCACCTGTTAGTATTGAGCTTTTGCTGTTGGATGAGCAATCTGTATATTTTTTTGACCCAAACTTATCAAGTTTTCTTTGTAATAATAGCAATAACTATATTCCGATTATTATTCTCAATGTCATTTCGTAATTATTAATTTTTTAGAGTGACCGCCATGCACAAATAAAGAGGGAAGTTCTGTGTAAAGACCTTTACCGATTTTTTTCATAATAAGAATCTGCCAAGAGAACTGCATACTACAATAGTTTTTTTAAACATCCATTTAGCTCAATAATAAGACCATAAATTCCACTTTATATAGCTCACCCTGTACTTAATAGATTGGCAAAATGTAAAAATGTTCAAATGTCATCTAGCGTGGCAGTTACTACTTAATATTAGGTACAATTAGTTCTTTAAAGAATTTTCTTTTGAAATTTAATATTAATAGTTAAAATCAACCGTACTAAGAGAGTACCGGGTGTAACAGGATCGTGGTATACCCCCTTTTCTCCTTTAGTTTTGAAGATTATTGAAATTTAGAGTATGCTACATGCATAATAAGCGGCACTTTTTGACATACAATTGATTTTCTTTTACTTCCGGTTTTGCCGGAAGTGACACTAACTTTCGATTTTTAAATGGAACACCCTATATATTATTGCATTTTTGAATTCTGCATAATTTTCTGAATCCAACGATGCCAAATAAGTGACATTTCAAACATCGCTTTTTTTTATAATGTAAATTTTAGTTTTCCATTTACGTGTGCCATGACTAAATAATACTAAATTACGTGATTTATGAGCAAATAAAATTGTCCAAAATTGTTTTTAAATTTTTTCCAATGGAACAATATTGGTACGGTGGTACCATTTATTAGTACTATTAATAAGGAATTTATTCATATGTCGTATTAAAATGTGCGATAAATACAAACAAAATACAGCAAAAAGAAAATAAGAAAATACAATTTTGTTCTAATTAAAGTTAAGAATTGACTAAGGTGGCTTAGAAAACACTGAAATATTTAGCTTGTCAAACACTGGTTGGTTTAACGGTGTTTTTATTGTGTCTTTAAAAATTGTTTAAACTTCTTGTTAATTGTGTTCAAAATGCCGCAAATTTATACAAGAGATGAAAAATTGGACATGTTAATTATTTATGGGGAAAGTAAAAAAATGCAATTGCAGCTATGGACCTTTATGGCCGACGATATCCTGATAGACAATGTCCAGCGAAAAATTATTTTAAACCTGTTGAAAACCAATTTCGAAAAGAGCCCAACAATGATCCCGAAGAAAACTTCATTATTGGCGAAGGAACGGAAATTAATGTTTTGGCTCGAATAGAAGTTAATAAGACTGTTTCTTTAAGGCAAGTTGGATTTGAATTGAATATCAGTCACCAAACAGTAAGCCGAATTTTGCACAAATATACCAATATAAATCTTTTAAATACCAATTGCACCAGCATTTGTACGAAAGTGATTACGAACGTAGAGTGGAATATTGCAATTGGATTTTGTATAGTAACATGCAGCTAAACAATGATTTTTTGGGACTGATTTTATTTTCAGACGAGTGAAGGTTTACGAATTGGAGATTATTTAACCGACAAAATACAAAATATTGGTCACAAGAAAGTCAAAATTTATTACGGGAGTGTAACTTTCATGTATGGTTCGGTTTCAATGTTTGGAATGAGTTACCTTTAGATTTGGGAAGGGAATGTATTTCCGACAAGATGGCTCTCCTCCCCATAATTCAAGGATAGTAATTGATTACCTTCAACGGAGATTCGGAGAAAACGTACTTTCAACGAATGGTCCTGTGAGGTAGCCTCCAAGGTCACCTGATTTAACGCCCCTTGATTTCTTTGTTTGGGGTCATTTAAAAAATATTGTCTATGCAACCGCCGTTACAGCCCGTAAAGACCTGGAGCTACGAGTAAGACGAGCAATTAATAGCATAACGGCCCAGCGATTGGCGAACGTTCTTCGAAAAACAGCCATGCGTGTTCAGAAGCGCATTGACGTTAATGGACAGCATTTTGAACAACTGTTGTAATGTTTTGTGTTAATTTTTTGTATTCCAAAACCACCTTATGTGTAACAAGGTAATTAGAATAAAATTGTATTTTCTTATTTTCTTTTAGCTGTAATTTTCTTTGTATTTATCACACATTTTAATACGACATATGAATAAATTCCTTATTAATAGTACTAATAAATGGCTATGGTTCCATTTCAAAAAATTGAGTTTTGCCCCAAAAACAATTTTGGTGAATTTTATTTGCTCATAAATCAGGTAATTTAGTGTTCTTAGGGGAATTTCGATTTTTGTAGCATTACACGGGTCATTTAGAATAAATCGGAACCGTCGTGGCATACGTAAATGGTAAATTTAAAATTAACAAAAAATGTTTGAAATGTCACTTATTTGGCATCGTTGGATTCAGAAAATTATGCAGAATTCAAAAATGCAATAATATATAGAGGGTGTTTCATTTAAAAATCGAAAGTTATTTCCGGCGAAACCGGAGGTGAAAAAAAAATATTTATGTCAAAAAGTGCCCCTTATTATGTATGTAGTATATCCTAAATTTCAATGACTTATCTTCAAAACGAAAGGAGAAAAGGGGGTTATACCATGATCCTGTTACACCCGGTATACAAGACGTTCAAAGCACTCTATATAAGTTCAGAAGCATATTAGTTATGTTATACTGAGAAAAAAGTTTCTGTGAAAATGGATTACGCTTTCCCCAGATGTAGAGGGATGAGAGCTTTCAGAAAATCAACATTTTTCGACATATCCAAAATGAAAGAAGACTCTCTTGGATATTTACCATTATTAAATTGCTTATCTGCTAGTGCAGTTGAATTTTTCAGTTAGCTTAATACAACAAAGCGTACTAAAGGTGTCTCCTAACATCAAATCCGTCGTAATGAAAAATAAAGGTTGACGGACATCAATAGCTTATACACGAAAAACGATAAATTTAAAGGTAACTTTTGATATTACTTTAAAATTTAAACCGCATATTAACAACCTTATGCTTTCACAGACCGTACTCAAATGTAAAAATAATATACAGTGGAGTAGATCTGGCAGAAAAAAGGGGGTGAAAAACAAGTGCCTTTAAAAAAAAAAATTTTCCCATCTTATAGAGGACGACTTCCCCCACTTCCCTGACACTTTCACATCGGAGATCTAGGTGGTGGGGGGAAGGGGGGGCTGTTAAACATATGGGAAATCGGTTTTTCTTAGTTTGTGCGCGCTCGGGGAGACGGACAAAAAAATGTTTCGAATAAAAAGGAAAGGTCTCCCCGAGGCGCATAAACTGGTTTTTGGTGTTTTAAAATCGGCCACTTAGGGCCGAAGATATGGCTGTTTGAAGGAATTGAGTTTCAGGGTAGGAAAAGGGATCGGACAAGAGGTATGAGGGGTGCTTAAGAGATAAGGGATGGGGTTAGGATGGTAATTATTTTTTCTGTTGTGGGTGGTTATAGGTAGAGGTCGAGGCCGCGGGGGGAGCTCTCTAGGGCAATTAGGGAACGTGGAAGAAGGGAATACGGCCATATCTCCGGTTCTAATAGGGCGATTTAAAAAAATCAAAATTGGATTTCTTCCTTTTTGATCAGCCATAATGTTGGATAGATAGGAAATAATTTTCGATGAAAGTGTAAAAATTATTTCATACCTATTCAACATTATAGTTGATCAAAGAAGGAAGAAATCCCATTTTGATTTTTTAAAATCGCCCTATTAAAACCGGAGATATGGCCACTTTCCCTTTTTGCACGTTCCCTTCTCCCTCTCCTTCACTAATTGCCCTAGAGAGCTCCCCCCGTGGCCTCGACCTCTTTCTATAACCACCCACAACAGAAAATAAAAATACCATCCTCACCCCATCCCTTATCTCTTAAACACCCCTCATACCTCCTGTTCGATCCCTTTTCCTACCCTGAAAGTCAATCCTTTCAAACGGCCATATTTCCAACGCTAATTGGCCGATTTTAAAAAACCAAAAACCAGTTTACGCGCTTCGGGGAGATCTTTCCTTTTTATTCGAAACATTTTTTTGTCCGTCTCCCCGATCGCGCGCAAACTGAGAAAAACCGATTTTCCATATGTTTAACAGCCCCACCTTCCCCCACCACCTAGATCTCGGATGTGACAGAATCAGAATAGTGGGGGATGCCGTCCTCAATAAGACGGAATTTTGTTTTTTTAATGCACTTGTTTTTCAAATGCCAGATCTACTCCACTAATATTGTATTTGACCAAAAAATTAAAGCAATTATATGTGAATCAGATAGTCGAGGTGTGACATGATATGGCCCCAACCGCCTATAGTCCAATAAATCTGTCGAAAATATCACGTTTTTTTGCAAAAATTATTAACAGCAAACCAAGGTATGTAAAAAATCGGAAATTTTCCGTAGAATTTAATGACCTATTTTTAAAACAAATGACGAACTTGCGTCCTCTTCAAAATGGCGGCCAAAGTTTGCGAAAAACAGTTTTTTGCGTTAAAAAAAAGTTGGCGTTGCACAAAAAAGAGTTTAATAGCAGAGTTGTGTAACTTCTTAATACGAATCGAGCTGGCCTGGTTTGATCTCAGAAAATTGCAAAATTATTTAGTTATTGCAAAAAAAGCGGTTAAAAATCGCATTTTTTTGAAATACCTGTATCTACGTGAAGAAAAGATATTCTTTAACGAAACTCGGTGAAAGCGTAGTACAAGGTATATCGAATACAAGCACTTTTACAGATTTGCAAAATATTGCAAATTTCTTACAGAAATCGATATTTTTGAAAAAAACACGTTTTTTTCAATGTCCAATAGCTCATACCAGTCTTCATATTTTTATGTCGGACCAGACCGAAAAGTTTCTTCAACAATTGCGCTAACCTGGGCAGTTATTGCGCCTATCACGAAACGATCCCTAATATGCGAAAAATCGGTCAAAAAATCGATAATTTTTCTTACCCCAAAAAACTTTGAATATTTGTGACATTTTAAATTATATTTGAATACCATTATTGCCAGTAGATAGCTGGCATTTTTCTACAAATTTACAAAAAAAAAATAATTACTCTCGGACTCTGGAGCCGAGATAATTTTTTTTTTTAAGAAATTCTTGTGGCGCCATTTTTAAGGTAAAGGGCTGAAATTTGCAGTGGTTATTGCACAATACTTATATTTTCAATAAAAAATCTTCGGAACTTGATCGGCCGTTGCTGAGCATTGCAAATTCAATGAAACTCGGAGCTCGATGCTGTGGCGTACGCCTGCAGCTGCCGAAAACACGGCATAAAATGTTCAAATGTGTGTTCAACGTGTGACGATGAAATTTGCTCAAATATTGAGGAGAACAGAGTCGTCGCTGATGATATCGAATGAGGAAATAGACGAGCCAAATATCACAGAGACTGAGCTAGAAAGAGACGAATGTTCAAATGATGATAACGATAATGATGACTGTGATGACGATAATGCGGAAATAATATTAAATAACGTTTACAGTGCAATTGGAATACATAAATGAGACAATAAAATTTTGATGTTTCTTTGCTAATGTAACAAATGTAATAAAGCGTAAAGGAATTAAAATTACTTGCCATACAATAGCACAATTTCGTAGATAGTTTGGGACGATATTTGACAAACCATTTTAGTATGGAGGCGGGCGATGTACTATTAGACTTTTTCAGCCATAGCTATGAAGTAATCTGTAGTATATTTGCTAAATCGGAAATATTCTATTACCAGTAAAATACCCCTCATAAACTGATAAAAATTCGTTACGATCGATGTCATCGTCAAATTGCTTTTTATTAGAAATATAACAAACGCGTTCAGGATGAACTTAATATTAACGATGAGTCTCAGTTCGGCTTCAAGCGGGGTAGAAGTGCGGTACAACAAGTTGTCAGGATTGTTAATGACATCAGAGTTCAATACAACCTCGGTAAGAATACCACCATGGTACTCATGGATATCGAGAAAGCTTTCGATACCGTCTGGCATCTGGGCCTTATCTATAAAATGAACATGTATGGATTTCCGTTACACCTTACAAAACTTATTCACTCATACCTAAAGGACAGGAAACTCCAGGTGCGGGTGAATAATAAATTATCCACATTACGGAACATTCGCGCGGGCGTTCCGCAAGGGAGCTTCCTCTCTCCCAAATTATACAACTTGTACGTCTCTGATTTTCCGGAGTTCCCTAATACTAAGATTGCCAAGTACGCCGACGACACGGCCATGTACGCTCACAGCCACAATGCACAAGCATCTACGATGCTGCCGAAGGCGCATATGACTCGTGCCTCGGCTTATTACGACAATTGGAAGATTAAGGTCAACGCCGAAAAGTCAGAGGCAATGGTCTTCACACGTAATTATACTAAAAACAAAATTATTACGCCAATTTTTATCAAGGGCACCCAAATTCCGACCAGCGATGAAAGTGTGAAGTACCTAGGGGTACACTTGGACAAAAGACTAACGTTTATGAAACACATTAACGAACGAGTACGGACAGTCTATTCTATGTCCAGGAGTCTGTATCCGCTTCTGGCCAGGAATAGCAAAGTTAACAGACATAATAAGAAACTCATATACACCATTGTAGTGAGGCCAGCTATAACGTACGCGGCTCCGGCATGGTGCAGCATACCGAGCACGACAATGAATAAATTAAAAGTCCTTGAACATAAGTTCATGCGCCTCATTACTAACACAACGCGATACATCCCCCTCAGGGATCTATATGCCTTATGTCACGACATTACTCCAATAGCGAACTACGTTTCTGAAATTTCACAAAAGTTTTATGCTTTCAAACTAAACGATAGTCCGCTAACAAACAACATAACGCGAATAAGACAGCATAATGCACCTTTTAGAATAAAACACAAATTACCATATCAGACGCTGCCCATTTTTCGGCAGCCACTTTAGCCACAATATCTGGACATTCTTGCATTACAAAATTGTATAATTC
This sequence comes from Stenurella melanura, assembly GCA_963583905.1. Taxonomy (NCBI): domain Eukaryota; kingdom Metazoa; phylum Arthropoda; class Insecta; order Coleoptera; family Cerambycidae; genus Stenurella; species Stenurella melanura. The sequence goes on from OY757309.1 coordinate 207,108,769, forward strand.
TATCTATCCCTTCTTTTCTTTTTGTACATTTTTGTTTTAAATTCATTTATTTCTCAAAATCCTTTTCAGAAAATCGTATTTTAATCAGAACTTTATTAATTCAAAAATGTATCCAAACATAAATTATTTTAAACCAAAAACTCTGCGGCATCGTCGACTGTTAGCAATGTAAGTCTTGAACGAATTGCATGGAGCAGGTGAGACGCCTTAGCACTCACCTGTATATGTCTACCACCAACGACTGAGCTTGTCTTTTTAACCATATTTATATACATGTTTTACAAATTATTTTAAATATACACTTTTATATGTTCAATTTTGCCATCAGCTTTTGTAAATCTTTTATTTTAAAGATAGGAGTTAGTTTCATTGTTAATTATTTTAGGTTTTATATTCACTCACTCATCCAACCATTCAATTGTCACGGCGCTTCGCGCCGCGCATGTTTGGCTGGCTCTGAGTACGTAGATATAATATGTTATTACTAAATTGAATAAAATAAATTTGAATTGAATTGAATTGGGTATAGGTATTTGTATTTTTGAGCTTCTGTTATAAAATTTAACTTCATGTCATCAAATTTCTCAAATTAAACGTTACCTCATTCATATTGTCACTGGCAACTGGCGTTTCTGCATTAGTTTATAAAGTATAGTTTTCAGAAATAATTAACTTCATGCTAGTTAAGGCTATTGTATTTTTTGGCCCTTCTGGCAATCAGTTTGAATTTGAGTGTAAATTATTTTTTCCTTTAACAAAGTAATTTTTCTTGCTTAAGTTCGAGACTACGGTCCAATTTTCTTATTTGTTTATCTTTTAAGTAGCATTTTCTTTTGTTTTAATTTAAGCATTAATTATTGTTGTTCTATTTTCCAAACTGATTGTTCTTTTGTAATGTGTTCTTTTGTAAAATATAGTTTAAGTTTTGTTGAAAATGCGTGTTTCATTTACTTGCTTATTAGTGGAAACTCGAGTCATCAAGGTTAGATAATCGGAGTGAAGCAACAGGCCTGACAAGGGAAAACAGGGGTAAGTTTTGAACTATAATCTTTTAAATGTACACATATCTCTGAGAACGGTCCACATATAAAACGGTCTAGATCACTGTGCATGGGTAGTGTGAGTATAGACGTAAAGATATGCCCGATGTTAATGCATGAGTATTCCTTGGTAGTCGCACATATTGTAAATTGGGCTCATTTGAAAGGGGTACATTACTTTTCACGGATGCAATCAATAAACATAATAACCCCCAAAGTGGTGTAAATAGGATAGAGATCAGTTTTACGCAAGGCTTCACTGAGAGCTGGCTCTCCCCCCCTTCTCCTCCCCACTTCCCGGCTAGCGCTAGATAACACGCGCCGCAGCATCGAGCTCCGAGTTTAATTTTGCAATGCTCAGCAACGGCCGATCAAAATTTTTTTATTGAAAATGTAAATATTGTACAATAACCACTGCAAATTTCAGTCCTTTACTTAAAAAAATGGCGCCACAAGAATTTCTTCAAAAAAAATTATCTCGGCTTCAGAAGGTCGGAGAGCAATTTTTTTTTTTTGTAAATTTGTATAAAAATGCCAGCTATCTATTGGCAATAATGGCATTCCAATATAATTTAAAATCTCAAAAATATTCAAGGTTTTTTGGGGTAAAAAAAATTATCGATTTTTTGACCGATTTTTCGCATATTAGGGATCGTTTCGTGATATGCGCAATAATTGCACAGGTTAGCGCAACTGTTAGAGAAACTTTTCGAACTGGTGCGGTATAGAAATATGATGGCCTGTATGAGCTATTGGACATTGAAAAAAACGCGTTTTTTTCGAAAAAATCGATTTTTGCAAGAAATTTGCAATATTTTGCAAATCTGTAAAAATGCTCTTATTCGACATATCTTGGACTACGCTTTCAGCGAGTTTCGTTAAAGAATATCTTCTTTTCGCGGAGATACAGGTATTTCAAAAATATGCGATTTTTAACGTCTTTTTTGCAATAACTAATTAATTTTGCAATTTTCTGAGATCGGACTTGGCCGGCTCGATCCGTATTAAAAAGTTACACAACTGTGCTGTTAAACTTTTTTTTTGTGCAACGCCAACTTTTCTTTTTTAACGCAAAAAACTGTTTTTCGCTAACTTTGGCCGCCATTTTGAAGAGGACGCAAGTTCGTCATTTGTTTTAAAAATAGTTCATTGAACTCTACCGAAAATTTCCGATTTTTTACATACCTCGGTTTGCTGTTAATAATTTTTGTAGGTAAAATCCCTGACTTACTGGCCTACTAGAGAACACGGCTAATGACAGTGTTTATTTAGACGTGGTCCGACCATTTTATTATTTATTGCATGCTTCCAGCAGAGTGCAGTCATTTATTTTGTTGTAATATTCCGACTTCCATTATTGAGTTTTTTCTTGTTACGAATAAAAACGCAAGTATTGTGTAATTCCTAGATGCGTGAGTACAAACGTGACAATACCAAATAAAATATTTATCTGTTTACCTAGAAAATAAAGATGAAATGATATGACAACGTATTATAAGAAGAGAAATAAATATGAAACCTAGAGTCCGTACAAATTTTAGTCAATGTAGTATAAAAACACTAACACACGAATCCATGTTAAATTCAAGAGGCTGTGGGCACCATGCAAATTCTTCTATTTAGTGACTGTTTATGCATGTAATATTAGTTCATTAGTAAATTTTTTTCAGAAGTGATTTTCTCGAAAATTTCTAATCCTATAAAAGACTTTCAAATAAATAAATTGCCAATATTTTTTATCTTTATTTATTTTCGATATATCTGTTATCTGTTTCGACAGATATATTTGCTACATTTATACCTTCAAATTTTCACATTTTATCGACAGCCTTAAAAAATATCATATTTTCTATACTTACACTGCAATCTGCAGTGTTTCCAGTATACTGATGGAAATGTATTAAAAGTCTCTAGCAATTTTGGAACATAATAAAAGTTCAAATCAATCTAAAAATGATACAATTTTTTGGAGTAACATCGTCCCTTTCCAAAAAGCTACAATTTAAATCGATGCCTTGCAGCGCCAGCGTGCAATTCTAACGAACTGTTTCTTGAAAAGTAAAACTTTATCTACCTTTAACTGCTCGTAATAAGGACATTTTTGATTAAATAAATTAATGCGCCACAGGTGAATTTTTATCTTTTATTTATTTTAATAATACTAGGCAAATACAGAAAGCTAATAATGTATCTTAATACCTACAACGTTATGGTAATAACATATAATTTTTTTATCTTGTATTTGCAACATTAAATGTTTACTTTTGCCATATTGCTGTTATTTGCGTTTCGGAATAAATACAGAGGTTTATAGAACCATCTAATTTTCAACCTTTCTTCTATATTCATTTCTCAATAAAATGTTTATTTTTTTCCGATACATTTTATCACCTTGCAAATGAGGTAATGTCTCAGATCGATCCTCATAAAAATTATATTTCATATTTTATTATAAGGAAAATGCTATTGAATTTATGCCTTGCATATACATATATGTACCCAATGTTTTAAATAGTATATTATGTAAAAAGTTTTATAAACGTCATTTTAGTCACGATAGTCACGAGTTTTATTAATCGCGAGCGACGCGTAGCGGAGCGAGTGTTTAATAAACTGAGTGACTAACAAGTTTATAAAACGTGTTGCATACTATACTTTTTCTACGACAGCAAATATCTAAATAAAAAATTTGGAAGTTATTTTAATATTTCATTTATTAACGTATCAATAACATGGTAACAGTAAAACAAAATTACTTGTCTCTTGTCACAACGCGTCGATTTATTTTGACAGATTGATGACAAGAATTACGGAAAACTAACTTGATTTTTGCCATTAAAATATCTAGAATTAACCTCAGCCGTGACTAATATCTCGTTGCTAAGTTCAGACTGTGACTAAAATGCACGAAGTCACGGTCTGTCGAAAGCGTGTTTAGAGGATTATTTAGCGTCATGGGAACGTATACGATAAACGCCATTTTAAAGATGGAAGTAGAAAAAATATGTTATGCTGAAGACACATACTTACAGTTGTAGAGCTTTCATACTATAGAAATTGCAGTATGCAAAATTGCAGAATGAAAAAGAAATGGAATGTAGAAAAGCTTTCAATTTTTTTTAACATTAGTGAGTATACACGGTGGCGCAATAGTGCGTCGGACCTCGATATCTCGAGTACTACGATAGCTAGAGATTTTTAAAAATAATTGCAAGTAAACTAGATTAAAATGTCTATAACTGGTAATTATTTTCGAACATACAGGGCGAGCCAAGACGAAATTACAGGACCAAGTGCCTTTTTTTAATGGAATGCTATGTATATCAGTACATTTTTGAAGCATCTTTCTAGGTTCTATTCATTCCTATATTAGCATTGAATATCTCCCAACCACTTGGATGTAATAAATTTTATGTTGAAATAATGCAATCTGCAGATGGATATTAAAAAAATCACCATCGCCAATCATAATTATGGATTTTAAGAAAAATTTATGTGAATACCGGTTACGAGACATGTAATTATTAATGTTTTTGAATCATTTTCATTTTCTAAAACTGTGCAGGGAGGCCAACAAATATTTTTCAATTAGGAATTGAATTTTCTCAATTTTTTCAAATAGAACACCCTGTATGTTTTTCAACGATGTAATGTAGAAATTAAAAACGAACATTTTTTGTAAGTACTTCCCTATGGCTAATTGCAACCATTTTTGATTTATAAATAAATAAGTGTCAAATTCAAGAATCAACTTAAAAAAGAGGGTCCCTCAAATAATTCAGTAGAAAAATTTATAATAGGTGTTCGACGTGTTGCCCATTTTGATTGGCACACGTCTTCATGCAATTTTGAAATGGGGCCATTTAGTGGGACTATTTCTTCCAATCCATTGAAATGAGTAAATAGTATTCAACAGGTCCTTTTTTGCAGTTTTCGTTATTCGACAAGCAATAAAACCTAACTTTGGTATAAATTGTGGTGTACAACGGAGCATTTATCACATTTAGTTACAATTTGTATTGAATTTAAAATATTCTGAACTTTACAGTATAAATTTTAATGAATCGGAAGTTGTAGACATGACTTTTGTTTTGGGCGAGTCAGACAGAAATTGTTTACTTGCCAATAGAATTTATCACCAACGTTATCCTGAAAGAAGGATTCCTGATGTTAGCAACTTCCAAAACCTTCTCAAAAGATTTCTGGAAACTGGAAATGTCGAACACAGTAAAAGTGAAAAAATAAAACGTGTTGTGAACGAAGAAAATGAGTTTTCTGTGGTACTGGCAACGGTTGAGAATCCCCATGAATTTGTTAATAGGCGCAATTTCTATTATTATGCTTCGGAAAATCCTCACTTTTTTATGCAAGTTGATAACCAACACAGATGGTCTATAAACGTTTGGGGAGGAATTATTGGAGAACATGTAATAGGACCACATTTCTTTGATCGTACATTTACTAGGGCTATATATCTTCATTTTTTGGAAAACGATCTGCCACAATTATTAGTAAATCTCCCTGAAAGAATTCGAAATAGGATGTGGTTTCAGCAAGATGGTGCTCCGCCACATTATATAAATGCAGTTAGAGGCTACTTAAATAACACCTATCCTCATCAATGGATTGGAAAAAATGGACCCACTAAATGGCTTGCTAGATCCCCAGATCTTACAAAAATGGATTTATTTTTATGGGGATACGAGGAGGAAATTGTTTACAGAGACACACCAACAACAGTTCAAAATATGAAGAAAAGAATTATAACTGCCTTTAGATCTATCACACCCGCAGTTTTAGGGATAGTGGGAACCTCATTTCAAAAGCGCATAGAGATGTGTGTCAATCAAAATGGGCAACATGTGGAACATTTATTATAATTTTTTTTACTGAGTTATTTGAAGAAACCTCTTTTTTAAGTTTGTTTTTGAATTTTGTAATAATTGCTCAATAAAACGAAATTTGTTGCAATTACCCATAGAGAAGTACTTACAAAAAATGTTCGTTTTTGATTTCTATATCACATCGTTGAAAAATATACAGGGTGTTCCATTTGAAAAAATTGAGAAAATTCAATTTAAAAAGTTCTTAATTGAAAAATGCTGAAATGAAATGACCTTGTACAGTTTTAGGAAATGCAAATGATTCAAAAATATTAATTAGATGTCTCGTAATTGGTATTCACATAAGTTTTTCTTAAAACATATAATTGTGACTGGTGATTTTTTTAATATCCATTTGCAGATTGCATTATTTCAACAAAATAATTCACTGGATTGAGTATGTGGTAGGTTCCTTGTGAAACATCGTTAGAATAATTATTTTTAGAAAAGGGAAAAAACAATGCTTTTAGATGTTTCAAATAAAAACTGTATTTTTATACACTCTACATATGTTTCGGCTTGTTAGGCCTTTCTCAAGAGCATTACAGATGAATACTAAAGCTATGAGGGTGGTTGTTCTAAAAATAAATGCAGTAATACCCAAACATGTGGAATTGCGGGGATTTCAAGTAATAAAACTAAGGATCTACCTACTCGGAATAATTCAATGGGCTATTCTTAGAACCTTGTCTATTATAGGAGTGTTTATGAAATTTAATTGGTCATTGGTGGTACAAGTATTGCTTTTAAGGGATTTTTTTATTTCTAATTGTTCAAGGAGGTTTAAGCGTTTTCCTTTTCTTTCTGAATGTATTAAATTAATATTCTCTGTATCAATAAAATGATTATTTTCAATGCAATGTGTTGACATTCCTGTGTTTTTGGTGTTATTTAAAATGAAGTGATACCTAACCATATGAAAATTCAGTGCAACCATAAGTCTTACATATCACAACAGGCTGTTAATACAGCATACAAAACTTGGCTACAGTTGGAACAAAAATATTGGCATACGAGGAGAGACAACATAGGTCTTCATTTGAAACTAATACACACCGAGTTAATCCAGAAAGAAAGTTACTTTGTATTTCAATATTTGGACCGGCAAATCAGGGAATCTATTCAAGAAAAAATAAGACTACTACATCAAAGACAGGTAACTAAACTCAACAGTTTAATAAGAGCTAAGAACATTACAATAACCAGGACCACTCCACGAATGGATCAACATTTTACATTTTATGCGAGAGTAAACAATTTAACGGATGTTAATTTTTCTGACCAAGAAGCCTCCTACAAAAAGGTTTGAAGTATTCACCACAAAATGTAAACAAAAAAGAATTTGAACTTCTCGCTGTCAACACAGAGTTAGCTATTAGCTCAAGAGAGAACATTTCGGGGTTTGATATATACAGTTTAGCCAACGTATTCAACCAAATAAAATGTGACTCTAACAGGGGAGAAAGGAACTTATTGAAGAGCATGAAACAAAAATTGGAGGACAATAATTTGATACTCTGTAAAGCGGATAAAGGTAACACAATAACAATTTTAAATAAATTAGAATATCATGAAAAGTTAAAAGTAATTTTAAATTGCGATGACTTTGAAAAAATTAACAAAAATCCTACCAATAAATATCAATCAGAAATTGTCTCTAGTTTAAAAAAATGCACTACAATTTTCCAAAACAATGAATTGTATAGATTAAAAGTTATGAACCCCTTACCACCTTTACTCTACGGCCTCCCAAAAATTCACAAGGAGAATATACCTATACGACCAGTAGTATCGTATATTAATGCACCTTCTTATAAAGTTTGCAAAGAAATAAATTACATCCTGCCGAAGTTAACCAATTTCAAATCTATATATTCAATCAAAAACTCCTTCGAATTTATTAAAAACACAGAAAATCTTATCTTACCGGACAACGCTAAATTAATATCATTTGATGTTAAAAGTTTATTTACCTCTATCCCGCTTACGGAACTAAAATTAATTCTAAGTATATTAAAAAACATCGTAATCAATTAAAATTTAGTATTTATCGAAAACCCACTACAACAGACACAGTCATACATTATAATTCACAACAATCTTGGCAAATTAAACTCTCTCCCTTTCATAGCCTAATACATAGACTCACAAATTTCCCCTTAGACGAATATGAGTTTAATAAAGAATTAAACATAATCAAACAGATTGCAATAAATAATGGATATAAGGAGTCACTAATAGAGAATATGGTTAAAAACAAACAGCGAAAATTACTTCAAAAGGAATTTTTTACTGTAACCAACAAAACAACAAAGTACAATTTTATTAATTATATTCCTAGGTTTAGTGATAAAATAAGTAGAAAACTAAATAAGTTAGACATCTCCACAATAAGTGTAAACAAAACAAATTTAGGAAGTATTTTAGTTAACAATAAAGAAAAAATAAGTAAAGTCAACAAATCGGGGGTTTATGAAATTAAATGTAAGGACTGTAACGCGGTATATATTGGCCAAAGTGGTAGAAGTATAGCTAATCGGGTAAAAGAACATAAACAATCCATTTTAAATAACACCAAAAACACAGGAATGTCAACACATTGCATTGAAAATAATCATTTTATTGATACAGAGAATATTAATTTAATACATTCAGAAAGAAAAGGAAAACGCTTAAACCTCCTTGAACAATTAGAAATAAAAAAATCCCTTAAAAGCAATACTTGTACCACCAATGACCAATTAAATTTCATAAACACTCCTATAATAGACAAGGTTCTAAGAATAGCCCATTGAATTATTCCGAGTAGGTAGATCCTTAGTTTTATTACTTGAAATCTCCGCAATTCCACATGTTTGGGTATTACTGCATTTATTTTTAGAACAACCACCCTCATAGCTTTAGTATTCATCTGTAATGCTCTTGAGAAAGGCCTAACAAGCCGAAACATATGTAGAGTGTATAAAAATACAGTTTTTATTTGAAACATCTAAAAGCATTGTTTTTTCCCTTTTCTAAAAATAATTAAAATAATTCATTACATCCAAGTGGTTGGGAGATATTCAATGCTAATGCAGGAATGAATACCTACCATCGTAGCTTTTCTTGGTCAGAAGAAATAACTGCAAACCAGTTGATCTTTTCCATTTTACAATTTTTTCCTTTCAAATTAAATTTTTTTTCATTAACAAAAATAGTCACTCTAAGTATTATATATTTTTTTTGTTATTGCAGTAAATTATAATTTTTTTTTTAGTAGTACGCATGTAAAGACATTGTAAATTTTAACTTTGTCCTTAATGTATTATTGTTTGAATTTGTTTGTTTGGACTGCTTTCTCCTAGTTCTGCTGCAAAAATATCAGCGTCCTCTAATAGATTAATTGTTGAATACGCTGGCGCCCTAGAGGTTTATGTTAGTAATCTGATCAGAAAAACAGTTTTACACACCCAACCTTCAACCAACGACTGAGTTAACTGGTTGCTATGGTTACTCAGATTTTCTCAGCAGCCAACTGAGAAAGTTGTGGTTACAAAACCTCTATGTCTTTAAATGTAAATATAAAATATTATTATTGTGATTAAGAGTAATAAATATTCTCTTGAATAAGGCAATATTCTTATTCACGAAGTAATACAAATTTTGACCATGAATTAGTGAATTATCTAGCCAAAACGACAAATAATTGTCCCTAATGGCAGCAATGAGTATATTATTCTCTATAATGTGTCCGACAATGAATTATCTAAGAGTCCTGGAATATAAATTTATTTCAAATTTTTCACGAAGTAATTGATATCTAAAAGAGACCTTTACGTATATAACGCGGCACAACGCCACTAGCGTACTACACCAAAGTTACACCGGTAAAATTTAACTAATTCAAACTTGATGATACCCTGCCAATAAACAACATTAAAATTAGAGAGCATAGCACACCTTATCACATAAAACACAAATTACACACCAGGAGTTGCCTCTCTCTTTGCAACATATCTACACTCTCTTTTTTTATCTCTATCAAACATAATTTCCTTTCTTTCGTGGTATATCTTATTTGTATCTTTAAGTTATCTATTTCCAATCGCATTTTTGAAAAATGTCTTATAACAAAAATTTTAAACTATAAATTGTGCGATCTGGCATAGCCACTAGCTTTTGCTCTATATTGTTTGGAACAGATTCTCTTGTTAGCAATTTTCCCATGTGAACCTCTACCATATGTATATGTCAGTAATATTTTATTTTACGTTTATTTCTCTTTACATGTTTTATATAATACACTTCTTAATTCGCCCATCCTGCGAAAGGAAATTTTTCTTTAATTCAACCCGACTTCGGTCTGTTCAGTCCTTCAATTTCCACGGCGATTCGTACCGTGGCTGTTTGCTTAATGTCGTGGAGTACTATATGTTGAAATAATTTAAAATTTTACAGTTGATTTAATCTGATCTATAAATGGATTTCTTGCTACTGATTTCATTAAAATCTTTTCATGTGTTACTATTATTGGCTAATTTTTTTGTTTTTTCATTCCTTTATTGCTAACTCTGTCACTCTCTACATTATTACTGTCCTAACTTAAATATAAACAATGTTGATACATACCATCTGGTCCCTGAATATCAAACTGTTTAGAACTGACTGGCAAACGAATATATTGATTTACTGGCCAGGACAATGGATTATAAACTGCCACTATAAATTTATCAGAATTTTGTGAAACATGGCAAATACTTATGTTGGACAAAAGGCACGAGGAAAGATTCAGATGTACGTCTGGTCCTTCGGATCCATTAATTTTTAATAGGTTGCTGTAAATTAAAATAAAAATGTTCACTCTTATCTTCTCTGCATCTCTTAAACCTTATATTTATTTATTTATTTATTTATTACATGATTGTAACGAATATCACTCTTGTTCTCAATATTATCAATATACACTGAAAATATTATTGCACGAGTCCACAGTAAGAGTTCTGTTCCTGTGGACTAGTGTATCTAAATAACAAGTTTCCTGGCTCACATAATACATTCGATAGTATTGGGTACACAAGAGATATCACAAAAGATTATTGTACTCAGGGTAATTTAATAATTATTTATTTATTTATTTAATCATACAACATCCAACAGTACAAAACCATTTATAGGATGGAAATCTAAACTAACTTAACCTAACCTAACCTAAATAAAAAGTACAAGTAGAAATAATAAAGGCGGTTCGACTGTACGACAGTAAATAAAATTTCTGGCTGCTGGGCAAACATGTCCAATTCACTGTAATGAGTTTCATAACTGGTACAAATATTATACAGACGAGACAACTTTAATACGTTAGATCTAGGAGTGGATAAATAAAAGCTATGAGAATGACGAGAATTAATCCGTGGGACATAAAAGTTCAGTTGGCCTAATATTTCACTACAATCTATTTTATTATGCATAATTTTATCTAGACAACGCAATACAAAGAACTCACGACTTTCGGACAGACTAGTAATATCAAATTTTTCAAGTAATTGATTTTGAGAAGCTCCAATTGGTGGATATGTACCATCAGTTTTCCAGTTTAAAAATTTCAGGAAGCGACGCTGAATGTTTTTCAATTTATCGTTATGAATGTTATACCCAGATTGCTAGACAAGCGAAACATATTCCAGCTTAGATCGGGAGAAAGCAAAATGAAGCATCTTTGAGATTTTCGCATCGTTAAAGTCATGGCTGTTACGCAGGATGAAGCCTAACATTCTGTATGCATGCGAAATTACAGCATCAATATGGTTAGTGAAGGTTAATTTATTATCAAAGGTTACACCTAGATCCTTGAACGTAGATGGCCTGTTAAGCGTATCGCCATTAATATTATAATTATATATAATTGGGGACTCCTTGGTTGTATAATTCATAACATTGCACTTGCCAATAATTAGGTAAATATTATTTTCATCGCACCAAGCCGATAACTTAGTTAAATTGTTTTGAAGTTTTTCGCAGTTATTAAAATCATTAATTATATGCAACATCTTGACGTCATCAGATACATTAAGAAATACACGTCTAAGTAATCACTGAGGTCGTTAATAAAAATATTGAAGAAAAGAGGTCCTAGCATGGATCCCTGGGGTACTCCTGACGTGGCTCGCTATTCAACAGATTTATATCCATTATAAGATACGAATTGAACTTTATCAGTTAAGTAACTCTCAAGAAATTGAAGTAAACCGTCAGATAATTTAAATTTTTCAAGTTTACACAGAAAATCTCTATGATTCAATCTGTCAAACGCCTTAGAAAAGTCAGTATAAACTGAATCTACCTGAATGTGACAATCAATTGATTCAACAATGTTGCCAAAGTTACATATGATTGTTATTGGTCTATAATTGGTAACATCATTTCTTTCACCTTTTCTGTACACAGGGCACACTTTGGAGTATTTCCAAATATCAGGAAAATAGCATTTCCTAAGACATAAATTAAAAATTATGCAGAGGGGATATGCAAAAATGCTGGCACAGTCTTTCAGTAGAAATGCTGGAATTCCATCTGGGCCCGCAGTAAGTTTAGGTTTAATTCTTTTTAACGCCATGCAAACTTCAGCCTCGGAAAAGCGATTAATGTCCAAACAGTCAAAGGAAGATTATTAGACTTGGTTACTGGGGCGTCCGAAATATTAAGGAAGTAAGATTGCTCGAAAGAGTTAGCAAATGCATCGAAGATATCATTAGGGGTCTCCAGATGTTCATTGTCATAAGTCATGTCTTTAGGTATGCTAGTGTTTTCTTTTTTTTTTCATTGATGTAAGTCCAGAATATATTAGGTTCAGATGTTCAATTTTAATGTCCGTGATCTAAGTCTACGAAATTCAGTTACCGTTTCATTATTACCATGCCGCTTAAATGATATCAATTTTGTATGCCTTAGCTTTATGTTTTTGATAATTTCGCCATTAAGCCAAGGCGGAAACTGTATTGTATTCCTTACCTTACGATTTCTCCTAGTGGTTGTTCAGCATATTCTATACCTCTTGTCAACAGTCGTACGTAATCATTAGCCACATGTTGTTTTTCTGTTCCAGTGATGGCATCGTGATGTTGCATAATACCCATAACTTCACGTAAGTATCTTAAAGAATCTGTGTTTTCTTCGTTAGTACTATCAGTAACACCGTTAATAGCAACAAGTTGTTTTGCAGCCTGCAAATATATTTAGTTTTCGTAAATAAAACATTACTTCTGAGCGGTATTTAGAGTGAAATGTAGAAATTCAATATGCTAGAGGTAAATATTAATATTTGAACTACCTCTGATAGCGAAATCGATCACGGGACAAAAAAATAAATTCAAGGTATTGACCGATCATAGGAAAAATATGAACTCCTGCACGTGCATGATCAACTTTTGACAACTTACGTAACACCCAGAAATAAACAAAAAAAATACCATTGCAGATTCACATCCAAAATATAATTAAAGGCCCGAGTGGATTAAGGATCTAAGTAACATGTTAGTGATTTAGCGATAAATGAGTTCAAACTTTTTCGTTTGGTACTTTTTTATTTAAACAGGTGGAAAAATGATTTGTTTTAGGTGCATAAACACTACTAAACTCTACCTACATATTATAAACGTAGAAGATCTCGCAGTTTCTAAAAACACAAAGTTCAAACGTGCATGAATTCTTTATCAACTGAACAAATAAGTAAAAAATGAAGAATACAAAATTGATAAAGGATTTATATTACAATATCTATGTAAGCGTTCCGTAAAAAAGTCAGTTGTTCTTAATAACACGTTCTCTTTTCTTTTCATATTTCTACTGCTGTCTTTCCATTCTGACTCGTAACCTGTGACTTTCTCGTAAAAATATCTATACTCTTCATCGACATATTTTATCTACTGCTTTGAGTTAGCGATTTTTCTGATGACAGAAGCATTGTCCTTGTTTCTTATCAACTCTAGTTGATATTCTTGTTTGTCTATTTCAATGTCCCCTTTTCAAAATATTCACTTTGAGAAGGGGTATTTGGATCTAATGTACCTTTATACAAATAGTTCACGTATTCTTCCACCCTTAACCATTTTATACCGTCTCTGAAATTAACCTTTTCTTCTGTAGTATTTTCTTCTTATTGAATAAGTTCATTTTTGTAGCTATCTCTAGTATATTTTTAAAATGATGCTCCATATTGATGATAACAGAGTGTCTGTTACTGGATGATTTTATGAGATGACGATATTGGTCGGCTATAAAAACTGTTTCAGTTTTTCTTATTTTTTTTTTCAATACGACCAGTCTCTGTCAGAGTCTAGTAATGTTCGGCCAACTGAAAACTTATGGTCAATTATTTTAGCATAACCTTTGTTCACCCGGCACTGATAAAGCCATATCATGTGGAAATTTTTGTTCTGACCGGCACATGAATCAGACCAAATCATCAGATGTTTAATTTTTTACATCCACCATTTAGGAGTTGTATGAAAGTATAAAGACAGCTGCCTATTTCCAAACTGCCCCTAGTAGCAATATCTTACGTCCATGTGAAGAAGTAAGGCTTGTCACCACAGGATGTAATACAATGAACTCTAAAATTACAGAACCACATCCGAGGGAGGTAGAACGCCTTTGATGATGTGAGTCTTGGCAGGGACATCGTCAATGCACATGTATTCAATATAACCTTACTATGGTACGATTCATGTAACATTACTCATTGGCAGTCATGTTTTTGTTTGTTGTCATTTATGTACATGAGGAGATATACAAATCTTACCTGCTCTTAATATGAATAAACGGTATATGTAAGTCACTATGAACATAAACTCTTTATCCACTAACTGCCTGCAACCATCAACTTTACATAGATGCTTTATCAATTTTTATGTCGTCTATTTTAGATAGAAATTTAAGGTAGCTGGAAGGAATTTTGGTTACATGAATCTTTCACCTATGTTGAAAACATTTTTCTTAACATGGTACATAGACTCTTTATCCACTCGCGTCTTAAATTCTATTCGCTAAAATCAGTTTTTGTTATGACAACAAAATCGGTATATTTGTCGTTCGACAGCGCCTTTACGAAGCACCTCTAGATAGAAGTATATTTTGTTAAATCATATTATTTTGGTCTCATGTACAAACCTTTGAGAGACTTCCTGTACCTATAAAGTAAATTAGACTTCTTCGGGTACTATTTTGTGACGTTACACTGTGTTGTCTTATCTCATACAGTTAATCATTGTTACCATTGAATTTATTGAAATCATGAATTTACTTCAGTTTCATCACTTTGTATATTTTACAAACATCATTGACAGCACCTCGAGTTCGACGACGAGCAATTTTGCAACAATTAATTTAATTTGAAAGGGAAATAAAAGGGGATAGGGTTGTGAGGTTACGTAAGTTATTTCTCTTAGAGAAATAGTGGGTTGGCTGATATTCGTTAACAGCGCAACGATGCGATAGGACAGGGCGTGAACAAAGGAACGAAGAAGTAATGCTGGAAAGTTACCGGAGAGCGTATTGGCAAGTACAAAAATCCATTTTTTTATTCAATAAATTTAAATGCTTTTCTTGTTAGCTAAAATAAGGTGTGGCATTTTATACCTCTTGAGGTGGCCCAAAAGCGGTGAATTTTGACAGAAAAGTACTTCTGGTTTTGGTTAATGCAGGCAAATCAGTTTGAAGTTTTACTTCATCCTTTCGCCACCCTTATGACGTTGTGAAATAGAACAGTCATTTTAAGGTATTACGCCGTACACCCAGCTCTGACACTCACCTTAGTTGACCCTACATATTGAAATTCTGAAATCGCTACTAGCACTTGGGAATACATATCTGTAGTGACAGACCTAGTTAGCCTATTCTAATATATAACTTAGCAAGCATTATTTACCTGTAAAATATTATGTCCCACTCTTTCAAACCTTTTAGAATTTGGTCTAGAAGTGAAATATCCTGTCCAAAATGAATGGTCGTCATTACTATAGGGAAAGAAGTCATCAGTTTTCAGTTTTAATGTAGGTGTCATACTGTGAACAGCCTGAAGGTAACAAGAGGGCGTCGAATATATTAGATTTATTTCAGTATTGTTTTCGAATGCTCTAGAAAATGGAAAGAGAATAAATTATTATCTTCGATGAGTTCATAATTCAAAGTTTTAGATATTACACCTCTTCGAAATATTAGGACACGTAGCAACCTCTCTTAAAACTTACTTTTTCTTCAAGGGTAGAATGTGCTTCACATCGATGATAAGTTTTACACCTACCTACCACGATTTCATTTTCGTGTTCAAACAGAAAAGAATTTCATTATGCCGTGTTGTTAGTTGTAATAAGTATCAAGTATTAATAATATGACAGGTATACAAACTTTTCTTATTATTGTTGAGGGAAAAATCAATTAATGCCCTGTTACACTAACAATGAAAAGGTGTGTTGTGTCTACTCTATAGTGTGTCATTACATGTTATTTCTTAAAGTAGAAATATTATAATTTTATTATTTAGAATTTATTACTTTATAAATCTATCCATGTTGATGTAATTCATTTCTGCGGCTTCATACTGAAAATCCCCACCCATTGGGATAAAAACATTTTTTGTTGGATACCATTTGACGTAGTCCTGGATAACTTTTATGAAATCGTTCACCTGAAAAATAGTTCAATTTGTTCCTTATTTATAAAAAATAATGCAAAGAGATTTATGCAATAAAAATACAACAATAATGAATAATTTTGTTATACAAGATATATTGTAATAATTATTGTACATTTTCTTTGAGTGAAGAACTGAATAGGCATAACTTTAGGTAACAGCGAAAACATGTCCTCATTTATACAGATTTGAAAAACACACTTCGTGATATAGGGGATAAACTTCGATTTAATTGGGCTATTGAAAGAAGAATGGGTGTGGTGGACGCGGTCAAACGAATACCAATTATCTGCGTTGATCTACGGACAAGGCGTGGTTTACCTGCGAAATTACACGTTTGCATGTTATCACGACCTTCAATTTCCGAATCTGTATATGCAGATTTGCACCCAGCATCCACAAATACCCAATGTTAGGGCAAGTATTCTAAGAAACCACAGCATTTACACGAGAAGTACCATTTTCTCGAAAACACTATCAATTTGCAGACCTACTGGAAATCAATGAAAACTTGTTTGGTGATGAATTCATGTTCTATTGGCAAGATCGTCCACTTTCATACTAGGTGGCATTCATACGCGATAAACTTGTAATACGTAGTTTTATCCAATGGCCTCAACTATATCACCCGGTTTGTATGCTTCAGATTTTCCTTGTGGGAGCATCTGAAATCCAATATTTATGCAACACATCTGGCAAGCAATGAGGATTTTAAGCAGATAATAAGTCGCCGGTTGAAGACACTTCTTGTGCACTCGGTTGACCAGGCAGTTGTTTCTGACTCCGATCATGGCTCTTCCTAACAATTATTGGCACGCCTGTGGCTTTTGCATTCTATATCGTGCTCACTTCTATATGGAGGTTTTTGTACTTGCTTAACTTTTCAATTTCCTTGAGTATCACTTTGACGTCATTTGAGATGGATACATCAATCAACAGGAAGGAGTTATTATATGCGACGAAGTCCACATTGAATGATGTAGACCAATGCTCAATATTCTGAGAAGGTTCTAAAATTCTAAAATTATCGGACCATATTTCTTTGATAGATAACTGGCGCGAGTTACTACGATTACTTGCAAAATTTCTTAGTTTCAGAGTTAAAATTACTATTCCTAGATGATCAGAACCCTAATGAAATTGATAGAAATATTTAGTATCAGCTGGACGGAGCAACACCACATTTTGCATTGGAAGTAAGAGCCTATCTCAACCAACTTTTTCCCAATGGGTGAATCGGTAGACGTGGAACTTCAACAGACCAAATAATAGTCCCTTCAAATTAGGAAAAATTAAAGAAATTTTCCCACAGCTATGAGACTTGTAAAAAGTGAAGCATGTGGATTGACTAAACATGATTTTCATCCCCCGCAGTTCTAAAAAAAGGGTGGTTCTTGAGACATATATACATATATATATATATATATATATATAAATTTTCGCCTTTCTCTATTTTGAAGAAAAACTGTGCATTTTGGTGAAAAATGTCGGGAGAGCAAAGTTTTACGCCATGAAATTTCCTACAAATATTGTCTCTACATTTTGGTTTCTGTCCGAATTCCGCATACTTTCGCCGCTAGAGGGCGCGAAAGGGATATATACATATATATAGTTTTGCGCCTTTTTTTAGATTTTCAGCCAAAACTATGCATTTTGGTGGAAAGTATCAGGAAGGCAAAGTTGTAGAGCATAAAATTTCCTACAAATTTTGTCTCTACATTTTTGTCAGAATTCCACATAGTTTCGCCGCTAGACGGCGCGAAAGAGATATATACATATATATAGTTTTGCGCCTTCTTTAGATTTTCAGCCTAAACTTTAATTTTGGTGAAAAATATCGGGAAAGCAAAGTTGTAGCATAAAATTTCATACAAATTTTGTCTCTACGTTTCTTTAAGTTTTTTCGAATTTCGCATAGTTTCTCCGCTAGAGGACGCGAAAGAAATAAATACATAAATAGACTTTCGCTCCCTCTAACGGCGGAACTATGTGGAATTCGAACAAAAACGAAGACAAAATTTATAGGAAGACTGCGTGCGAAAAAGGGCTCTTGGGCTCCCCCTCAACCCCGCGAGCAACATAAACCGGGGTCCCAGGCGCGACATCGACCCACCCACACGCCACCCCAGAGCCAACTAGGCGGTACTCGTCCTGTTCTTGTTGAAATAATTATGTAAAATGAATGTAAACACTGTCCGTCGATATCTGTTTGGGCGTTCATGGGAGTATTCTCATTGAAGATGTGGCACATCTCTAGAAAAATTTTTTTTTTTCATCTAAATCTAAAATTTTCATTTTCAAAATTTTATCAAAATCTAAAATTTTTATTTCATTGTAATTGATATTGTGATTGTGTGTTCACACATGTTTTGACAGCATACAAGACATTTTGTTGAGTCTAATTACACTTTTATTACTACTGATTCTGTCTTTAAGTTTTCTACTTGTTTGTCCTATATATTTTTCTTCACAATCGTTACATGGAATACAATATACCACATTTGACATATTTAAAGAGTGTTCTTTATCTTTTAATTTCGTGAATACATTTTTTAAGGTTAACTTGTTTTTGAATGCCAATTTGACACCATCAATACCAGCCAATATTTTTGTTATTTCGTTGGTCGTGGAACCTAGGCATGGTAGGGAAAGATAAAATGCATTGCTGCTGTTGTTATGTGAATTTTGTTGAGATCTACTTTGGTTGGAATTGTTGGTGATAATGTTGGAAGCCTCATTTAAGTTTTCATGTAGAGTGGATCTATAGAATAATAACTTTTTAATCAGTGGCGGTGGATATCCATGTTTGATAACTTAAGAGAACTTCATAATCTTTATCAAATTGTGGAAATTAAAAAAATCTTATATTGCTGGATAGAGAATTGAAAACACTTTCAAATGAGCTATCACACGCACCCTCGTTCCATTTAAAACTTTTAAAGGGGTAGCTGTCATTCAAAGGAGGTGAAAGGGGGAGGTATAAAATTATGCCCAAAAAATTCATTTTAGAATTAAAAATTGACATTTTGATGATTTTGCTCATAAACTGTAGTTTACGTAGATAACAATGAATGTATCCGTTACTTAGGGACCTCGCTGTATAAATAGATACTTACCTTCTGATCTACGTTATAATCTGGACTATCAGGATCATCATCTATGGGATCATCGTCGCAACCATAGTCCCAACAATATCCATTTGGAGGAAAATAGAGGGAAGTTGGGAAAATTCCTCCAAAAATTGTGGTATTTTCTAAAATAAATTCAATTGTTTCAGAATTGAGTAACTAATAAAGGGTAGTACTATACATTACTTTAATTGTATATACCGGGTGGTGCATTTAAGTTGACAAGCGCGAGTGCTTGAAAATAAAGAATATTCGAGAGATATTTTTCAGACAAAATTTCATCATTTGAAAATTGGAATCTAGGCTATATTTTTTAAAGTTTGGTAGAGAACTTCAAGGTCATCCTTTGGTTTTTTAAATAAAAACCCCCATTTCTTTACAGATTCGATTCATATTCTGCTTTAAAAAATAAACAAGTTTCGTTTCCACCATTTATATATTTGGTCTCACTGTTTGCGAATAATTAAGCATTGAACGTGGAAGTAGCACATCTCTGTAACTGGGAAACAAGACGTTTTATGGAAAAGTAATTTATGAATTATTGTAGATATCCAATGTGTAATGGCAGTAACATTTGAGAATTCTAATAATGCAAGAAATAAGACGCATGTTTACAAGGTAACCGAGTTCTCGTAAATGTTTTGATTCAAATATCCTCACAAAAAGAAATCTAGTGAGGTCAGGTGATCGTGCTGGTTAGTATACTGGATCACCTCGTCCAATCTGACAACAGAACTCAATTACATTCTGAATCTGTAACAAAATAGGGATTTGCATTTAAAAAACCAAAGTTGATCTTTGGAAGGCCTAGAATTCCTCTATCAAACTTTGAAAAAATATAGCCATTAGATACCACTTTTCAAATGATGAAACTTTTGTCTGAAACATTTTCTCAAAATTTCTTTATTACCAAGTTATTCGAGTTTGTCAACTTAAATGCCACACCCGGTATACGTATCTGTAATTAAAATGTTAAAAAAAATGTAATTAATTCAAGAATTATTATCACATCCAAATTAACTTTGGACGTTCACTTTAAATGTTATTAAACATTTTGCTTTTTACATAAAAAAAATACAAGAAAAAATATTAACGCTTTTCCAAATACATTTTTTTACAAATAATAAATTGTAATTTCTAAATAGTTACTATTACCGTCTTTGTCTTTTCCCCTATCGTTATTATATAGATAGATACAACGTATGTATCTTGTTGATTTTATTAAAAAAATAATTAAAATGATTTATGACTCTGGATGAGTTTATAATAATTGCTAAGGGTACTCTTTCCTTCAAATTGAATGGAAATAATATTACTTTGCAGAATTCCAAAACAATCCATCTACTATGCGGTCTCTAAGTGCCCCTCATCTACAACATTTATAATTTCGTTATTCTGCTTTGCAGTAGATTGTTTAAATTAGTTGATAAAACATATTAACATTCGTATTTAGGGTCCCTAAGATAATTTATGGAACCAGTGGTAGCTAATATTTGCATGTCATTCAACAGTCTTGTGTTGAAATATCACAAAGAGATCATGTCGAAGTTTTATAGATAATGATGAGTGCGTTGTTTATTTTATTATACCCGCATATTTTACTAAGAGGTTAAAAAATTTTCCATTACCTAAATTTGCACTTCCTTGCCACGCGAAATCCAATGTCTTGTCTTGCTGCCTTTTATTTTTGTCATCGTGGTCTAATCTTGCAAAAAATACTCCAAGATATCCAAGTTGAGCAAAAAGGGATGCTTGCTCCCTGCTATGTCCGAAAGGATCTATTTGCCATCCGATCCTAGGTATACCACAAGTACCAACAGTCTCATCAATGATTCTGCAGACAAGTGATAAACGTGTTTGTTAATCAGATGCATCATATTAATAAGACAATTTTATTTAAAAAATTATGTTTGAAAATCTATCTCTTAACTAATTTTATTTACCAAACTGAACATGAATGCTCTAAGATATAACATCAATGTAGAATTGATAATGAAGAACCTATCTTGTGCATACGACAACTTATTAAGAAGGCAAGAAAATAAGGCACCCCGCTGTATCTTTGTTTCGCAGACTATCATAAGGCTTTTAACAATGTAGAATAGGAAAAATTAGACTTTAACTATTGCTAAGGTGAACATTCAAATATGCTCCAACTATATGAAGAAAACTCTGCTTTCATTAAAATCGACAACACTAAATCTAATAAATGTAAAGTTTTTAAAGTTGTTGGAGAAGGCTGTGTTTTGTACCTCTTTAATACTCATACGATCGGTTTTTTATCTTAACAGTAGTTGTAGATCATATTACATTAGTTGTGGCAAGTCAAGATTAATCTATAACTACCCGATAATCTTCAAGCAACAAAATTTCAATAGTACGCTTTAAATATAAATTACAATAAATCAATAATTGTCATAGTAAACCGAGGTAATGAAAATCATCTGAGGATTTTGGGTGAGTTTGACGTTTACTAATAGTTCTTGAATAAGAAGAATGTATTGAAACATTCTTTATAGGATTTTGCAAACAGCAGAAAAAATAACTATCTATAAAAGAAAAACTTTGTGTAGAAATATTAATGAAATCTTTGCATTCTTTCGATAACCTGAATTCTGGTTATGCTAGCAAATTAAAATCCTAAAATGAATTTGTCTAATTTCTTATTTGACAATTCTCATTCTAACACTAGCATCCACACAGTCCCCTACGGCCATGCAGATTAAACTAGCATCCACATAACCCACTACGATTATGAAGATTCAGTTAAAAATGAGAACAAAGACCTAAAATGAATTTATTTATCTACTTTGTCTTACTTACTTTGCAAAATCCTATAAAGAATGTTTCAATACAATTATAAGCAAACAAATAATAATTCATTTTTAAACATGCATAGAGTATATAGGCTCCAATACTAGTTAGCTAATAGATAGGTGAGGTTGTTTTTATCAGTCAATGTCAAATATAATCATTTCACACTTATTCATAGAAATTGTCTTGGTTTTGCATGAAACATCTTTATGAATGGCTTTATGTCTTTCTGATGAGCTCCAGAATAAGGGCGAAAAACGTTTCAAAGGCTAAGCATTTCCAGGAAACAGAATGATAGATTTCATGAAAATGTAATCCATTGGAATGAAAAAATTTTTTAAGACAAAGTAGATAAATAAATTCATTTTAGGTCTTTGTTCTCATTTTTAACTGAATCTTCATAATCGTAGGGGGTTATGTGAATGCTAGTTTAATCTGCATGGCCGTAGGGGACTGTGTGGATGCTAGTGTTAGAATGAGAATTGTCAAATAAGAAATTAGACAAATTCATTTTAGGATTTTAATTTGCTAGCATAACCAGAATTCAGGTTATCGAAAGAATGCAAAGATTTCATTAATATTTCTACACAAAGTTTTTCTTTTATAGATAGTTATTTTTTCTGCTGTTTGCAAAATCCTATAAAGAATGTTTCAATACAATTATAAGCAAACAAATAATAATTCATTTTTAAAGAAGAATGTGTTTGGCTACCCTTAATACTGCTATTCTTACTGGAAGTATAGTGCGACAAACATTTTTCAGAATTCTAAATAACAAATTTAAGAGCAATGAGAAATAATCAATGAATATACTTCTCTCAGGGCTTTTTTGCTATAAACATTAACGTTTATTCTACTAGATGTTAGAATAATAATCATGATATCTTACCTCAAACCCCAAGAAAATTGATCTATTGTAGATTGGTAATTGGAACAAGCCTCATCGTTCATTGACCATGCACCATTCACCATTTCAATTTGTCCATTGTCTACCAAAGATTTGAATAGACTCTTCATATCATCATCTTGTGTGCTCCACCATTTCCAGAAAAATGCAGTTTCTACCTGAATATACCTAATATAAAATGTAAATATAATTATACAATCGTATTAATGAAATTTGTTTCCTTGAAAGTACAGTATATACTACATGGAGGGATATGATTGGATAGGTTTGGTGTTATGTGGTTCGAGGTGGGATCTATGAAATGATATGGTATAGGATGGGGCGGAATGTAGTGTTATGTAATGCGATGAAGTAGGATGGGATGATATGGAGAGGAAAAGTTTAACATGGTACAGGAAGAAATGAAATGTGACGGACTGGCATAGAGTAGGATGGGATGTGCTAGAATATGTAGGTATGGGCCAAGTACGCTCTGTGAGTTCCTTTCTACTGACAATAAGTAATCTACTTTTAACCGTAAATAACCGCTCCGTCGTACATTGTTCTTCCCGGTTATAAATCTCTGCAGCATTCCACGAATCTGTGAAATAATCACTAATAGTTTAACAGCTATCTAGAAACATACTACACTATAAGCCAAAAGCATACCCCAATCGGTTAAAGGGCTCTTTCCCTAGAAACGAACATACACACTACCAAACTTATATTGAATCACCTCTTCTCAGCACTAAGGGTACTTACATGTTTCAATCCCAAAACGTGGTCAATTAAGAACTCCATAGATACGTTAAAAACTGACAGGAATACAATTTTTGGGATCAATCCTGCTAAAAACCTCTCGAAAGTAAGCATCTGCATGTAGAAAATGACTAATAGCAGGAGTGTCAGAACCAACCTTCAATACTGATATCAGAAATTGACACAGGCAGTTGGAGTTAATAATATTATAGCTGAGACTCTTGAGTTAAATGGTGAAGATGGAACGAGAACCATTCACAATATATGTTAGAAAATATGAGAGATAGAAGTGTGAACCGATTGCTGGAGAAACTCAATCTTCGTACCGCTACTATTAAGGGGGAGATAAATGTGTAACAACTACAGACTGTTAGTTTGTTCTCTATAATCTTCAATCTGGGTATCAACATTTTTTGTCTTGACAAATAGGTCTTGAGCCAGCAGACTTTTTTAAAAGATGCGGTACTAAATAGCAGGAATTAAATTTATGACGTGTTCGTGTACTTTTTTTTGTGCACTATAATTCTCTTGAAAATGAGAAATGGGACAAACTGTGGATTATATCATTGGGCGTGGGAACACCCAGACATTTATTGTTTATTATTAGCCGACCATATTAAGGAAATTTTGCACTGATGAAAGTCGACAATACCAACTCCGAGATATAAAGTTGACAAAAGCGTCAGATAGACAACCTTTAAACGATCATATCAAAGTTAGCTCGGTGGGTAGTGCTAAGGTGTTTGGCTTGCGATCACGAAGCCCCGGTTTTGAATCCTGGCCAGGACGTGGATGTTTAGAGGCGTTTTTATTGTATCACCAAGGCGGCATCAATGGGCTAGACCGCTGTTGAGTAGCACATCAGGTTTAGTCGCTGTTATATCTACTCTTCTATCGCTGTTCGAGCGAACGGTGGAATAGCAATGGCTCAATTGCGCCAGGACGTTAATATAAATAAAAGAATTAAAAATAATAAAAATGACAAGAGACGAAGAGAATGCCCTCCGGAATGTTGAACTCACATCATCAAAAAGTGGATGGGAAAAACTTTTGTGAGGACGTCGTGCTTAAATATCACGGAAAAATAGTTTTCTCTATCCCAATAATCGGTGTTGTTACCTCCACAACAAATACAAACTTCAATTTAACGGGACAAACTCTTCATCAAATTGTTAAGTTCTTCTTTTGGCATTTGTTTATTCAGCATTGTTTGAACGTATGATTCCGTATGTTGTTGAATATCTCTTCGATATCATTCTATTAATCATATCTACAAATTTCCAATGAGATTCAGATCTGATGAGCTAGTGCGCCACTTCAGAACAGTGACAATCTCGGCTTCTAAAAAGTCTTTCTACTAAACCACTAATACCTGTGCTTTCAAAAGTAGTCTTTAAATTTATGCTTTAGAAACCTTCGATTTCCTCTAGAAATTTTAAATAAAAGTCCTATCGATTAGTAGTTACTCATCGACGGCATTGCCTAGGCCTATTGTTGAGTGTTTCCAACTTTAAATTTTGCAAATATGCACCGGTACGGTAGCTCAGCCGGCTAAACATCTTAGTGGCAAGTGCGCTTGGTCAGATTGCCTATCGTGTACTGGGTTCTATCCAGAGCTTAGGCTTTGAATTTGGGGGTTGTCTACTATGTCTTTGTGTTTAAATATTAGAAAGTACTTCATAGATCATAGTACCTTTTCTCGCCACAGCATTATTTATAAACTCGATTTGATTTTATAATTGAACACAAAGATAAAAAAATTTCATAATAAATATCATCAATATTCTTATTGCCTAGTATGTTTATCTTTCAATAGAAATTGTTATCTTCCACTCTTCTATCAAACAATAAAAAAAAGATTTGAAGAGAATACTGGGAGATTCCATAAGTTTGATTATGTATACATACACAGACTATATCAATATATTTATCAGTGACGTAATAAGAGAGATTTACAATACTTAGAATTTTTTGAACTGGCATTTTTCTTATTATGATTCACACTGTAGAGAAACATAATTAAAACACAAGAAATGTATGCATATTTTTGTACCATTATTGTATAGAGATATCTATAGTTCCTCTGCATAGATTACTTCATACATTTTTTCTTTGGACAATAATAAAAACAAAATTAATTTGAGATATCAATGAATGTACGTGAAATAAATAAGTGTCTCTGATCTGATAAAATGGATGATCATCTGAGCGTCATTTTAGATACGTCATATGTGATAAAAATTCGTGACGAGATTTGAACATATTAATGAAGGATATATCACTCCCTGAAGGGTAGACGATATCACGAATTCACTTAATAGCAACTTTTTTTGTTTATTGAGGGCGAGTTGTATCAAGAGGGTTTAAACCAAGATCAGCTAGACCAAGGATCAATATCCATGGCTACGATTGTTCCAACAATAGTAACCATGAATTTTGATCTTGGATCAAGCTGATTTAGCATTAAACTTAATTGATACAACTCGCCCTAAGTATTTTAATGCATCAAGTTACCTTCTGTCGGGATTATCAGCGAGTGCCTCCACAACCGAAGAAATAATATACTGAACTGCGGCTTGCTGAATGTCTGTTCTCACTGAAAGAAAACGTTTTAATCAATATTTACTTAAGCATGATCGGGAGTATTAACACTAAAGGCCAGTTGTATGTAACGTAGTTAACCATTTGGTCAGCTGAACCAAGTTCACTTGTTGACCATAGTCAAATCAATCAGTCGTTGTACTAAAGAAATTCAGAATATGATCAGCTGAACCACAGTCAAATTAATTAATGTCTGTATGTTGGTAATACGATTCTCTAGTAACATTTATGAATTTTATCAATAATATTTTTATTAAATTAAATATATGTAAAAAGTTAACCAAAACCTGTATGCATTTTGTGTATTCTTTTCGATAGTAAATTATGGGAGATGTTAAAGGAAATAAGCGAACACCGAATTTCAGTTCGACTAAAGAGTCAACATTAATTGGTTTAGTTTCCAAATATAAAAGTATTATTGAATGCAAGAAAACCGATTCACAAACTTCTCGGCTAAAGAAAAATGTGTGGCTGCAATTGACTGAAGAATTCAGTTCTATTAGTGCCGGTACACACTGAATAAGGAACGTTTTAATAAACAAATATCGCAATATAAAAAAAAGTGATTAACTCTTGCTCGAAATATGCGAGCGTTTCTTCTTAAACCTAAAACCAAACACAAAATTTCAATAATACGCCAGTCATCTTAAACAAAACTAAAGGCAAAGTTCGCAAAAAATAATTAAAGTAATTCTGATTTTTTGATATTTTTTTATTTTTATTTATTTTTTATTTATTTAATCGTCTTATTTATATTAACGTCCTGGCGGAGTTTAGCTAAAGCTATTCCACCACTCAACCAGGACACGTACACATAGACATCAACACAACGACCATTCCCTGCGATATTGCCATCTACCGCAGCTGAGACTCGAACTCAGGATAGATATCAGCGACTAGACAAGTTGTGCCACCCAACAGCGGTCTAGTACACTGCTACCATCTCGGTAACACGTGAAAAACGCCACTAAACATCCATACCCTGGCCAGGATTCGAACCCGGGATCCCGTGGTCGCAAGCCAAACGCCTTAGCATTGCGCCACCGATATGTTGTTAGGATTCATATCAACTGCATAAAACCAAGTTTGCAGCTTCGAAAGACTTGTGCTCGCTGTGTGGTGGGGGGACAACCACGATATTTTTGAACTTCTTTTAGTTTTTGGGTTATAACTCGTAAATAATGGATCCTACGTAAAAAAATAATCTTAGCTTATTTCAATCCGATAAAATTTCCTTCATTTAGAGACTAAGTGCAGTTTTGTACGACCAATAGGTTTTTAGATACAGGACTTCAAAAACTTCATTTTTTTTTCTTTCGAGCTAAACATCAACTATATAATCCATATTACAAATAAAATCACGAAGTATTATAAGTATAATGTAGCTCTTTATTAAATTAAGCATAAAACAAAGCATGTATAGTATTTCTCGCGATATTTTATAAATAACATATCAATAACTGGCTAAATCAGATATGTTGCAAAATAAAGCCTGAAGATTTGTTGAGTCGTAAAGGAGAGTAAAAGGAATAGCACAGTGCCAAAATCAAAAAAAATGTAATTTAATTTATTTTTGTTTATTAAAAATTTAAAAATTTGAACCATTTGAATGGTCCCGGTTTTGGTGGGTCTGGTGGTCCCAGCGGAGTTACAAAGGGCTCTTGAGGCAGTATCTCATCAGGCACAGCTTTATCGATGCTCTCCTCGTTGTCGGACTCCTCTATCTCCATTGTCGGGACATTTTGAAATGACTTACCCCGACAGAACTTGCAAAGAGCAGAGCATATAAGGCCTGCATTTTGGCATGTGCACCCTCTACCACTGCACCCTTTGCGGCATTTACATGAAAGTAGTTTAATTAGGGCTTGTGAAGCTGAATCTTTGGTGGATGTCACGGGTACCAATCCCTATGAGGTTTTAATCCAGCCCCAGTCGGTAGGTTCCTTTTCTCTTCCCAACCACATCTGCACCTATGAATATAAAAATATTATACCCCATTTACAGAATATTATACCTGGTAGTATGTGCGATAAGAATATTGAGCAGCAGCCTCTTCAATTGGCGGCAGACGACCCCAGGTGGACCTTGGCGTTGGCAGCTGATCAGACAAAGATTTCGTAACGGAGGCCATATAGTGTGCTGTCGGTTCTTCCTCCATACATAGCCACAAGAAGCTTATTTCCAGCCGAGCTTATCTCTTCAGTGGTGGCATCAGATTGCAGGAAAATGGTAGCTACTTTGTCTAGCTGAGGATATTTTTTAAGAACAGCTAGCATCTTCATTTTTCCGTGCGAGAAAAGAGCAGTGGTATCGTAACCTGTGAATGCGTGCAGGAATAGTTCATCTAAGGGGTAGTGACAGCGTAACTATGATACGCTTCGACTCGAAATGTTTGGTGGGAACAACATACGATATGACGCGTTTGGGCGGAGCCTAGTAGAGATCACAACAATGTATCGATATTTCTAAAACATTGATTCTGTTTGTCTTATGTTTAATTTAATAAAGAACTGCGTTACTTATATACCTCGTGATTTTATTTGTAATATGGATTATACAGTGTATGTATAACTGCACTTAGTCTCTAAATGAAGGAAATTTAATCGGATTGGAATAAGCTAAGGTTATTTCTTTACGTAGGATCCATTATTTACGAGTTATAACCCAAAAACTAAAAAAAGTCCAAAAATATAGTGGTTTTTCCCCCACCACGCAGCGAGTACAAGTCTTTCCAAGCTGCAAACTTGGTTTTATGCAGCTGATATGAATCCTAACAACATATCAAAAATTCATAACTACCGGATTTTTTGCAAACTAGAGTGTATTAAATGACTGGCCTATAAGGTACAAAAGTTATATAGAAATAAGTAAATAAACCTTCTTCTACTTTTCTTATCATTTTCAGAAAATCCTCATCATCAGTTAACTCATTTAAATCCATATTTTCTATTACAAATAAGAAAAAGTTTTAAAATGTTTTGAATTATAGGTTGGAATAATAAAATATGACAGCATGTCATATCAGAAAAACAGAAGGTTTTGAGGTTAACTCCATGAACTTGTTTTTCATGGTTCAGGCAATTACATAGTTAATCCATCGGTTAGCCAACATACTTCTTGACTACGCTTCGTACAACACTCAAATGGCTTTAATCATGGGTTAACCTTGACCACTGGGTTAACTATACTTCATACAACTGAGCCTAAGTGCATTAAGTTTAGTCGGTTAAACTGTGTATGTCTCATTAGAGAATATTCTGAGGAAATGATGAGTGTGTAAGAGTTTAATAAAATCCCGAGATTGTATATCAGAGGAATTTATCTAAAATTATATGTTATATTATATACGAAAACATTTTCTCAAAAAGCAAAATGATAAGAATTATGTGAAAGTATACATCGGTGAAACATATTCTTTATAGGATTTTACAAACAGCGGAAAGAAAAGCTATCTATGAGAACTAAAGGAAAAACTATATATAAAAATATTAATGAAATCTTTGCATTCTTTCGATAACCTCTCTTCTGGTTATACTAACAAGTAAAAATTCTTATTTGCCATTCTCATTTTAACACTAGCATCCAACATTTCCAAGAAACTGAATGAGATTTTATGAAAATGTAATTCATTAGAATGAAAAAAATTTAAAGACAAGGTACGTAAATAAATTAATTTCAGGCGTTTGTTCTCATTTTTAACTCAATTTACATATCGTAGGGGATCATGTAGATACTAGTTTAGCCTGCCTAGCCGTTGGATGCTTGTGTTAAAATGAGAATGACAAATAAAAATTTTTACTTGTTAGGATAACCAGAAGTCAGGTTATCGAAAGAATGCAAAGATTTCATTAATATTTTTCTTTCCGCTGTTTGCAAAATCCTGTAAAGAATGTGTTTCATTACTATAAGCAAACAAATAATAAATAATTCACTTTTAAATATACATCAGTTTTAGATATTAAAATTGATTGACGTGGGATATATGTAAAGATTATTTCCAGAATAGAAACGGATAGATGCAATAACATGTATAGTTTTTATTTCATTCATGTTTATTATTATCTTCGGAAGGCGAAACCTTGCCAAAACAAGCATTTCTTTATTTACCTCTGTTTCAAAGGTGTAGGTACAAATTTTAAATACTGGATATTGACAACTCAAGATATCAGGGTTGTTGAGTTAGAAGTATCGCATAGCAACAACAGGCAAAATAATTTTCATAATAAACAATTATGAAGAGCCTGTTGACAAATAATGTATCATTATTAATAAACAATTGTCTTGCTAAGTTTTTAGCCATTCCAATAAGAAGCAAATTATATAAAGTGAGGTCCATAAGTAACGAGGATATAGTATATTACGTAACAAGTTTTATACACGTCATTTTAGTCACGAGTTTTATTAATCGCGAGCGACGCGTAGCGGAGCGAGTGTTTAATAAAATGAGTGACTAACAAGTTTATAAAATGTGTTGCATACTATACTTTTTCTACGACAGCAAATATCTAAATAAAAAATTTGGAAGTTATTTTAATATTTCATTTATTAACGTATCAATAAAATGGTAACAGTAAAACAAAATTACTTGTCTCTTGTCACAACGCGTCGATTTATTTTGACAGATTGATGACAAGAATTACGGAAAACTAACTTGATTTTTGCCATTAAAATATCTAGAATTAACCTCAGCCGTGACTAATATCTCGTTGCTAAGTTCAGCCTGTGACTAAAATGCACGAAGTCACGGTTTGTCGAAAGCGTGTTTAAAGGATTATTTAGCGTCATGGAAACGTATACGATAAACGCCATTTTAAAGATGGAAGTAGAAAAAATTCATTATCTACGTAATTTGCAGTATGAGTAAAATCCTAAAACACGTCAATTTTACTTCCACATCCACGTGGTGGATTGGAAGTATATAATCATAAAAGAATTTTAAAAAATTTCTTTCTTGAAATAGGTTTAGAATGTCATGAAACGTTTGTCGGTCTGTCTGTCTGTAACTTTTTTGCGCGCACGTTTTCTCCGGAATGGTTTAAGATATTGACTTGAAATTTTGTACACGTATATATTATAACGAGATCTGGAACAGGATTGTTTTTTGAAGATATCCGGCGAAGGGTTTGGGGACAAATAGGGGGAAATATGTAAAGACAACTGATAAGAGTACAGAAACTTGAAATTCGGTGTATGTACTAAAAGCCAAGGCCTCGAATTTTCTATAATATTTTTCAACCCCCGCACCACCCCTACTCCATTATTGAAGGGGTTGGTAAAATAAAATTGAGATATTTACTTGAAATTTGGTACACGTATGTATTGTAACGACATCTGGAAGTATTTTGAATTGATTTCGTTGGAGGGTTCAGGGTTAAATAGGGGTTAGTTAGGAAAAATAAGTAAAGCAAGTTGGTAAGAGTACAGTAACTTGAAATTCGGTGTATGTGTTAGAATCCAAAGCCTCAAATTCTTTTATAATATTTTTCAAACCCCCACCAATCCTACTCCATTATTAAAGGGATTGATAGAATAAAATTGAGATATTCACTTGAAATGGTACACGTATGTATGATAACGACATCTGGAACTAGATTATGTTTTAAGATGATTCCATTGAAGGGTTGGAGGTTATTTAGGGGTAAATAAGTAAAGCAAGTTGGTAAAAGTACAGAAGCTTGAAATTCGGTGTATGTACTAGAAGCAAAAGCCTCAGATTTTTTATAATATTTTTCAACCCCCCACCATCCATACTCCATTAATAAAGGGGTTAATAAAATAAAATTGAGATATTTATTTGAAGTTTGGTACACGTATGTATCATAACGACATCTGGAACTAAATTATATTTTGAGATGTTTCCATGGAAGAGTGGGGGGTTATTTAGGGGTAAATAAGAGAATATAAGTAAAGCAAGTTGGTAAGAGTACAGATACTAGAAATTCGGTGTATGTATTAGAAGCAGAAGCCTCAGATTTTCATTCCAAGTCAGAAAAATGGAGGTCCCTAACACCAAACTACATAACATTTAAATCCGTATTCGTCCCAGAACAGGAGCGCACTTAGGAATTTCTCTCATCAGGATTTTTAAAACAAAAAGATAAGTACTTTTGAATATTACCTCATATAAAAGGGATTATTTTCACTTAGAGCAGTTTTTGCTTTATGAAAGCAAGGTACCTAGTTTTGATTCATAAAGCCAAGTACCTTAGGTTTTAAATCTTAGATTCAAGCGTCTTTTTTAAGATTTTGTTTTTTTTTTCATTCGTTTTAATATATTAATTCACAGTTGCCTTTTGTCCTGATTCGTTGTAAATATTTCATCGTAGTATTGTATATGCACTTTTGTTTTGTTATATATGGTAATAGTCGTGGAGTATTTTGTTATAACTAGTGTATATAGAGCTGATGAATTTTGAGTTACTTTACGAGACATGTTTTGTATTATAATTATTTTTTCTCTCGTAAAAGTCTCAAGTTTACCTTGAAGTTAGGTAATGGTAAAGTCATGGGGCATTTCGTTGTAATATATGTTTTATGAGTATTGAGATACCGTTACGAGACTTTTTTTGTAATATGGTTATTTTGTCTCTCGTAAAATTCTCAAGTTTACCTTGAAGTTAGGTAATGGCAAAGCCCCAGGCCTTATATTGCAATATATGATTTTTAGTATTGAGGTAAAGTTACGAGGCGTATCTTTTGTAATATATTTTTGGTTCACGTAAAGGCCTCAAATTTACCTTGCCGTTGAGCAAAGTGTAATATAGTGCATCTTGTAATATAGTATATTTTGTATATATTTCTGTTTGATATTTTGTTATACAGTATCGTTCATGCTGTGATAGTTTTTTTGCAATATAATATTTTCGTAATATAGTACTATTGTATATATGTAACATTTGTCTTTTGTTTGCCTTTATCTTTCTTTTTCTTTAATTGTACCGAGTAATCTGACGCCCAAGCCTTGAACTCACTACCCTTCTACTCTCCGTATCTTTGCTGTGCTAGCCAGGTAAAACCTAGCTACACTTTTGAATTAAAAAAAACTTCGGTTTCAAATTTTTTGTCAATATTGAACATTAAGTACCGAGTTTAAACTGACCATTTTTAATTATTTATACAATTAATGTAAGCAAATAAAGCTGTTTTTCTTAAAATTTCCCTTTATGACAAATTCAATAGCTTGTAAAAAAATCAACAAAGGTGACAAAAAGTCTAATTACATTTTATGTTTAGTGATGTATGGACTTTTATAATTGGTACCTGAATGTTAAAAAAAAATATTACAAGGTGATCTTTTTTACAGGAATGGGAAAAATTAAATTAAAAAGTCCGGCACTGTAATTTAAAAAAATATGTATAAGAGCAATCTATCAACTGTGAAAAGTGCATAAAGGAATTTCATTTCAAGGCAAGATACACCGATCCAGTACCTACCGGACGATACCTATCTAAGTATACCTTCTAGGATTAATTTTTTGCCGAAAATATCTCAACGCCACGACCGAGAATCGAACCCGAGACCTCACAGTGAGAGTAAAGTCTCTGACTCTCGATTAGTACTCATACAGCAATATCTACATGACTGTACAATATAAAACAAATATCCGGATTTATTGTAAATTAGGGTAAAAGTATGCGTTTCTAATGTAACTTACTTCCATAAAAGTATTGGTCCACTGTTTTCAGCCAGCCAACATCATCGTGGGAATGAGGAACCAGGTGAACATTTATTTTATCGTTATCAATATCATGACATCTCAAACATCCTAATTTAACTGGGAAAGCCCTGCTTTCAATAGGATTTGATTTAATCCCAGATGAAATTATTAATAAAGGTAACAGTACTTTTAATATCATTGTCTTCTACGTAGAAGGCACTAGGTATAAATGAAGGTACTTCAGATTAGAAAGATTCTCTCGCTTTTCAAATATTGATTATCAGTTGATAATACGTACATAAGTATTGATATCCTATATATTGTTTAGCTAATTTATTTGTTTAGTACTGTTGACATAAATGTAATATATTTAAAACATAATGTTTATTATTACAATATTAAAATCATGGTACAATTAATAAAGTTTAGTGTAAAACTTATATACCTAATCGCCCATTTCCACGGCGTTAAGATTTTATGTGAAAATAATAGCATATTACTCTACAAGGTTAGTAAGTGCATTATAACAGAATTGAGAAAAAGTTTGGAAAAATAAGGCAAATGCGAGTGTTTTCAATGTCCGAAATTCTTGTGTTATAACGTGGTTAACCGTACAGGTTATATTATTTTTCGTAAAATTGAGGACTAGATAATCCAAACAAAAGTATTCCAATGACATTCAGTAATTGTAAAAATTGTACATATACTTTTAAAATGGAAAAATCACAGACAATCCAAAAGAGGTCGCAGAACATCTAGTTCATTATTTCTAGCTGAGGATAATATAAACAGTTATTTAGTGGATAACTTCTCACCCGACAGTACTACTAGCAATATGTCCGAAAAATCGTTTTTCATGGCACCCATCACCGTTTGGTAAGTACAGGACATAATTCTTGAATTAAATAATAAAAAATAGACTGGTGTTGATGGAGTATCCTCTAAGTTTATAAAAAATAGTTGCGACTTTATAATCGAACCGTTACCTACTTAATAAACAAATCGCCAGCTCCGTGGTGCAGTGCAAAGGTGTTTGCCTTGCGGCCACGGAGTTCCGGGTTCGAATCCTGGCTAGGGTATGGATGTTTAGTGGCGTTTTTCATGTGTGTTACCGAGACAGTGAGCTTAGACCGCCGTTGAGGGGCACAACATATCTAGTTGCTGTTATCTCTCCTGAGTTCGAGTCTCAGCTGAGGTAGATGGCAATATCGCAGGGAATGGTTGTTGTGTTGATGTCTATGTATACGTGTCCTTTTTGAGTGTTGAGCAGCAATAGTTGAACTCCGCCAGGACGTTAATATAAATAAGGCCATTAAAAAAAAATCTCTTGAAGGGGGAAAAGTTTCCGTCAATCCTAAAAGTAGCCGTTGTCTTAACAATATTTAAAAAAGGCGATCCAAATAATCACGAGAACAATAGGCCAATATCTCTATTATGCATTATATCGAAAATTTTGGAAACAATAATTTTCAATGGAATTACAAACTTTTTATTAAGGAATAATTTATTGTCAGATAGTCAACACGGTTTTAGAAAAGGAAGATCCGTGGAAACAGCCTCAATACAATTTATCCAAATCATCTACGATAAGTTGGATATAAATCACGTAATCGGTTTGTTTCTCGATATTGCGAAATCATTCGATACAATTAGTATACCGTTTGGGATTAAAAAAATATTTTCTTTGCGCATTAGAAGCACAACACTTGTGTGGGTCAAATCCTTTTAATATCAGAAGAGTTTGACTTCGATATGGGAGTTCCTCAGGGCACAATCTTGGGGTCCCTTATCTTTTTCTATTCATAAATGACCTGCCCAAAAATATACCTCAGACAACTTTAACGATGTTTGCCGATGACACGTCGATGGTAGTAACAGCAGCTGATGTTGAAACCCTACAAATTTTGGTTAATCGTATAGTAAGAAAGTTTCATGAATGGTGGAATAAAAATTTGTTAATATTAAATTTGGCAAAAACTGAATTGGTATTTTTTTTTTTCAGGAAAAAATACTACCTGACAGCTTTACAGTCCACACTTCAGACTTAAATTTAAATCCATTAAAATATGTCACATTTTTGGGAACTTGGATAACTAGTTGTGTTGGGACAACCACATAAATGAACTATGCAAGAAATTGAACAAAGCGTGTTTTGCAATAAAGCAACTTCGATCTACAATGGACATCAAACATTTACTAAATGTATATTTTTCCTTGGCTTATTGCCATCCGTCAGATAACATTATATTATGGGGCCAAAGTCTTGACATTTAAAGGGTGTTTGTTTTGCAAAAAAGAATACTCAGAACCATTTTTAAATGAATCCAAGAGACAGCTGCAAGTAATACTTCATTAACAACAAATTACTAACTGTTCCATCCATTTACATTTTTTTGTGTTGAAATTTGTCAAAATTTAAATAAGTTCATACTGAATGGAAGCCAGCACTCTCACAACACAAGATATCGAAAAATTCTAAGGCCTCCTTATCATACCACATCTCTGTACAAGAAATCACCATATTATAATGCAGTAGCTCTCTATAATAAATTACCGGATGATATTAGGGGTGTATTCGTATAAATTATACAAGCACAAAGTTAAAATATTTTTAATTGAAAATTGTTTTTAGTGTCAACCAGATTTTTATTATGTAATTTTATAATTATTGTTTATTTACTGTTCTTTTTAAGTAGGTATCTTACTCCTATTGGCATTTACATCAATTCTTACACAATATTTGTATAGTATTTAAATTGAACTAATTCTTCAACATATCTTATCTTCTGTCACATGTTTTATATTACATTATTCAAATTCTGCAACTGACTTACCATATATACAATTCTGTATCATAAACAAAATATTAATAAATAAAATTTACTCTTTACTAATGTTACTCAGTTTATTGTTTTACATCTTTTTATTCAAATTAAACATTTTACAAATAAGTATATATATAAACTGGATCACCACATTCCTCGAAAATCGAAGACAATATGTAAGTTTAAAACATAAAAACGATAACACCGTATGCAGTGTTAATTCAGAATGTTTAAATTTAACGATAGGTGTTCCACAGGGGTCCATTTTGGGCCCTGTGCTTTTTGTTTTGTTTATTAATGATATTGATTTTTTGCCATCAACCGCACATTTCACAATGTATGCTGACGACATTTCACTGATAATATCAAATCCATCTGATATTATCTTGGAACAAAATTGTAATGCTATTTTAAAAACATTAAACCATTGGTTTTCCCATAATAGCCTGTATCTCAATATCGAAAAAACTCAAGTTATCAGATTTCACGGTCGGCGAAAGGAATGTGCTAATTTCAGTATTAAAATAGATAATAAAAATATTTCTAATACTGAGGACAATGTCAAGTTTTTAGTGGTATATTTGGACGAATGCCTAAATTGGAAGCATCATTGCGAAACTTTGATATCAAAAGTCTCCTCTATAGTATACCTGTTTCGAAATATTAGGGGGGTCTTATCAAGAGACCAGCTTATTAATTTATATTATGCCCAAGTTGATTCACGTTTAAGATATGGTATCTGTTTTTGGGGAAACTCCACCATGTCTTCAAATGTATTTATTGCTCAAAAACGTGTCTTGCGATGTATATTTGGTATACCGAATACTTACACGTGCAAGTATATCTTTATAGAAAATAAAATTCTTGCCTTGCCTAGCATGTATATTTTCGAAGTTTGTATGTATGTTTATAAAAATAGAAATAGTTTCATTTTAAATAGTGACTACCATAAAGTCAATACAAGACAAAAAAATAAACTTCATGAACCTTGTGCCAGATTAAAAATCACAAGTGAGTCTCCAAGATTTATAGGCCCGAAATTATTTAACCGTCTACCGGATGGCATAAAACATCAGGAAAGAGATGATTTATTTAAAGAAAAACTAAGGGTGTTTTTATCGGACACATGTTATTATTCTCTATCAGAGTTTTTCTCCATTTAAAGTATACTAATACACAGCAAGTTGAATTACCATATGAGAAATTCAAGTTATAAGGCCTGTCAACAATATTGGCAAATATTAAAATACTCGTACGAAAAATTTGTTATCATACTCTGCACTTACCAATCTTACCGCTTAATATACTAATTTTACAAACGTTCAGTAATATAGGATTTATGAAACTATTTTGAATGTGGTAAGTACTACTTTACCACATTCAAGTTGAAGGAATAAAAAAAGCCGTTTGGTAATTTCTTCTGAGACAATTTCATATACTACAATTAATGTATGTAATGAATATTAATTGAACAAATTTAATACATGTAAGTCTTAAGAGCAAGAAATAAATTCATTGGAACTGACCTAATTTAAATATTCAATTAAAAAATTTTCGAATTATTTGAACATAGTATACTTATGTACAATTATTAACTACCAGAAATAATTTTACTCGTAATATTTTACATAGAGAATATATTCTACATAAAAATACCTACGCTAATGGAGGAATGTGTCATTGCGAACGTGCTGCCTTATTTCAACTAAATGTGAATGAAAATTTCAAATCAATAACGCGTGAATTGCTTATCAGAAAGATACCATGCTTCTTGCTGTCACTGTATGCATACAAACATAATTATATAAATAAAAAGCTCATAGTAGTGAGAATTTCATTTATATTACTTTCACATTCACGTAGTGAAGTGAAAGTATAATAATAGAGCAAAATCGCTGCCTAAGGAATCACTACTCCACTTCCAGATTTTCCATCCAAGTCTCTTTAAAGGAAAACATCTTCACTATATTTGTATGTGAAAATAACTGATGTTAAAATACATACGTGTACTAAATTTCAAGTGAATATCTCAATTTTATTTTATTGGCTCCTTTAATAATGGAGTGGGGGTGGTTGGGGGGAGGAAAATATTATAAAAAATCTGAAGCCTTGACCTCTAGTGTATACACCAAATTCCAGGTTACTGTACATAGTGTACATACCCTTACCAGCTTGCTTTAATTATTCTCCCTTATTTACCTCTATTTAACCCCCAAACCATTCACCAGAATTAGCACAAACTCTAGTTCCAAATCTCGTCTCAATACATACGTTACCAAGTTTCAAGTCAATGAGTCAAACCGTTCCTGAGGAAACGTGCACACAAAAAAGTTAGTCAGACAGATCGACAGACCGACAGACAGACACTATTTATGTCACTCAAGAAAATCTCGACGTAGTGGACGTGGATGAGAAAGTAATATATTCAAAAAAAAATTATGTTGAAATAGAATGTCATGAATTAAATAAGAGCGAGAAAAGTGCCTGTCTGTCGGTCGATCTGTGACTTTTTTTTTTGTGCGCGGGTTTTTTCAGATATTAACTTGTTTGGTACGCGTATGTAGATGACAAGATCTGAAACTAGATTATATTTTGAGTACATTTCTGAATGATTTGTATTTTGCAAGGAAATCACCCTGATGTCCACGATTTGTTTGACATCAGTCCAATGGCTTTTACACCGATTTTGGTACCAATTTGTCATCCTAGTGTAAGATAGTAACAAATATATGAATCACCATGATCCAAACATGCATGTTCTGCTGATTCCCCTGAAACCCCTCTAAACAGCGTGATATTGTGGAAGATCTTACCATCTCGTATCTGAAGGACACGACGATATTTATATGACAAGGACGCCAGTAGTGAATTCTGCAACGTCTTGTGGTTAGTAACAATTCTCACGGCGTTTTAATACAATTTTCAAATATGACGAAGAATGAAAACCATCGTTCAAATATCCTGAATATAAGTATAATTGCTTAATGGGAATTAAATCGAATATAGTCTACAATTGTAATGTATATCAAGGCAAGTGTGTCATTATTAACAAATATTAATTTACTATTAGGCATCTTTATATAATCTACGATTTTCAAACAGAAATGTATAATTAGTTACTAATTCTTTCCATTATCTGTGATATGAATCATCAAGTGAGTAAATAAATCGAATTACAGTTGATATAAGCCACTGATAATAGTGGTAATT
Organism: Stenurella melanura; assembly: GCA_963583905.1. Taxonomy (NCBI): domain Eukaryota; kingdom Metazoa; phylum Arthropoda; class Insecta; order Coleoptera; family Cerambycidae; genus Stenurella; species Stenurella melanura. Next base: position 207,149,239 of record OY757309.1, read on the forward strand.
TAGGATTTCATTAATAAGGTATTTCAAGAAGAACATTTTTAATAATAGTCGTAAAAAAAATTCTGTAGAAATCCGTTTTATATTAAAGTCGGGGAGGCAGCGTTGTTTTCTTGGTAGTGATTTCATACCTATTGATTTCTATTTACAGTGCTAGATTTGATATAGGCAATAAGCAAAACAAGCGCCCGCAATGGACTGGAGTGGAATATCGATTTAAATTTTAAAAACTTCAAATTTTCAATCGATCATAATTAAATGTATAAATTGGAAGATTGTACGATGTCTCTATGTAAAAAGGAAGTTTATCAATTTATAGATATTGTAAATTGCATCGGCGAAATCGGAAATTCAATCCGGCATGAATGACCGAAAAATTACCTTTTTTTGACATTTCGCCAAATCGATTTTGCTTCTTTCTCGACATTCGCTAATAAAATAGTCGGGGAAGTAGCACTGAATTTTTGGTAGTGTTCTCATAACGATTGATTTTTATTTCTAGTAATACATTTGATATAAACAAAAAGTGAAACAAGCGCCAGACATCGCACCCGCGGCTGAGGTGGTTGTGGGTAATGTTGAACTTGAAATCTCTTCATATCACCTCAAATGTGTATTTTGGTGTGTACGCGTGTGTATGTGGCATATATGTAAAATAGTGCGACAGAATACTCCCATACGCCATAGGCATATAAACTATCATGTTCTATATGAACGGTTCTATATTATCTTTGGAACAAAATATTACCAAGGTTTTTAATTAAGCACACAAAAATATGACGATATATAAATATTAAAACTTATAACATACAGTGCGTTTAAAAGAATTTTACGTAGATTGAGAAATATGTCCATTTTTCTTTAAAATCTCATTGAGCTGTTTTCATATAACAAGAGTGAAATAAGTGAAAGTTGTAATCAGGTGTTACCGAATGCGAGTAGGTTTTAAAAATGGTATGTTCTTTTAGACATTTACAAAATAGCGCGAAGGATACTCTTTACTGAAACTAAATCATATTCATCATACAGACCGATCGCCAAAGGCGTGTAAAATGTCATTTTTATATGAAACATATTTTATTTGAATTTTAGAATAAACTGCTTCTTGACTAATCACAGACGTACAAATTGCAATATACAGAATATTCATCAGGTCGGAACGAACTTTATGGAAATTAGGAAATATATCATTTAACTTTAAAATATGATTAAAGTGCAGGGCCGTTGAAAGAAAATCGGGGCTCGGGGGATAGTAACATACGACTCCCACCAATCTTCAATATAAATTTCGAAGACCGGGGAGTGGCATTCATAATAATAAACTATTTCCTTCTTATCTCGATCAACATTTTAAAATGCGAAATTGACTATCTATCTGTTTCTTATTTATCTCATTATATACCATAGGTAATACAACCCCCTTTATCCCTGAAAGCTCTGAAAGAGCCTTGTGCGGGAGAGGGCTACACATTTACAGACAAGGGACACACATCCAATATCCGAGTATACTAGGATTAATTTCTTTCGGAAAAAATCCCAGTGCCACGACCGGGAATCGAACCCAGAACTCCTGGCTGAGAGTCAAGCGCGCTTGCCACTCATCCAAACAGTCATATACAATACGAGTCATGTGAAACCCGGGCCCCCTCAAAAGCACCGGACCCCCTCAAAAACCACCGCCCTCCTCAAAAACCGCCGGGCCCGGGGGGAAACACCCCCGACCCCCTCCCCTCTCGACAGGCCGGTTAAAGTGTATTTAGTAACACTATCATTTTGCTACACTACCTGAACGTACCTAAAGTGACAATTTGCGATCACTGATGATAAGTCTACGTTGAAAATTAAAATTGCCTTTCCTCGAAAATGACTTTTCCCACGGTTATTTCTCATGAGGATCATTGTTATGCAATGTTAGCGAAAGAATAATTAAGGCTTAATTCATTGAAAACAAAACAAGCAAAAAATAGAAGTGGGTAAAAATTACACCTTGTTTTCATCCGTGAATAAAATTAATATTAGTTACTGTAAAATAATAAGCCTTAATAATGTAAAATCACAAACCAAATTTCACTAAGTTGCATCAAAGTATTTTCGAGATAATCGGTGAGAACCACTGTTTAGACGCCATCCTCAGAGACACTAGCTCTCTTAAGAAACATTTCTAGCCACTTGTTTATAGGAAATGTATTTATTGCAATTTTTGCGTAGAGAGTATTTATCAGGAATTAAGAGGACAACAAAAATAACTTAGCAAGGCAGACTGACTTTAATGTTAATAATTCAGTTATATAAATCATAATTAATTACAATTAATTATATGTGTGTCATAATTAATAAAAACAAATTTATTTTATATTAACATTATTGGCTGACTTCTATAATAAAGGTCCTAATTTGCATTGGGGTTAATAAAATTTGTGCTTCACTGTCAGCAATTTTCCTTGAATGTTTTGAAAGAGATGGATTGACGTAAACATAATCAGTCTTCCCTTTAAAACTGTCTGAAGATTCTGTATCTGACAACCAGTCGTTAGCTCCAAGCGTCGTTTCACGTATAGAACTAATGGTATACGGCGAGAAGATTTCCTAAAAATTAAATTAAATCGATTTAATCTTGAATTTACAATAATCACAAAATATTTGATACATAGATATAAAAATAAAATGTCGTTAATGCTCCTTATTAACTAATATTTTTCTGGTATTACCATGAAATGCTAAATGTTGACTTTGAACATTTATATTAATTAGAATATATACAGGTGGTAAAGAGAATTTATAGAAAATTAAATGGGTCGTAGAAGAAAGTCCATATAATAATAATAATAGACCAGTAAAATGAATGCTGGGCTTATAGGAGAGTGCTCATAGTTTTATATACACGGTGTCTCACTTAAAACTTCCGAATCCATTTTTTCGATAACTGAAAGAAGTGTTTGAATTCTGTAAAGGGTATTCACTAGAATATATACACGACTTCAGCTATGAGTTGTAACAAAAATCAAATTAAGCGTAGTCAAGTTATTTTGGCATTTTAAGTCTCGGTAATCTTTCAAGGGTCGAGATTTTAATCCATTGAAGTAAATACCAGGCATAAATAAATATCAAAATTATGTTGTCTAATTTCATGTGACGTACATAATGTCATTTTTCGTAAATTCTATGGTCCGTCAGGTAACTTCAAATTTGACTACGCCTTAACGCAGGGAACGTTTTTAATTGGTAGATGTTTCAGGGTGTACCATCCACTTTTGAGAAGTCTTAGTTCGAGGAGGTAAAATGAGTATTTCTGGTTTAGTATCTCTTCGGTCAACATCTACAGGGGTAGAATAAGTTGTTGTATCGCGAACAATTTTTAGTTTTAGAGTTTATGTAAATTTGTTCGGAATTTTGTCGGTAATAACTTTAATTCATGTGACGTACTTATCCTAAGAGTATTCGGCCCATGATTCACTTCAAGCTTTGAAAAATTCTTGTGTACCACTTCATTTTCTTGTATTTCGTAATTATAGTTTATTAATTTATTTCCTCATTAAATATTTGTGCTTCTTGTCTCATTTGCTTTCTTTATTTCTGTAAATATAGTGGTTAAGTGTTTTGAGAAATCATGTGTTTTATTACACGACACGTAGAGAAATTAAATCTAAAATTCAGAAAGGTTTAATTGTTAAATATCCTGTTTGTGATGTATAGGGAAAGGATACAAACATCTAGAAAGAAGGAAGGTAGGCACTGTCTCGATTTTGATTAATGTAATATAATTTCGACGGAGTCTGCAAAGTAATTGAGACACTCCGTAATATACCAATGGTAATGTCTAATTTAATTCATGTAATTAAAGAAATATTTTAAAAATGTAACATTATTAAGAAAATTAAATTTAGACCAAAATTCCCATGAAAAATCGACTTTGAAACATTATCACATCAAAAGAGACCGATAACTGACTTTGGCATCGTCTTTCATTGAAATCTGCGTAAATAATTATTTCACAAAAAATGCCCCCAAAAAGAAAATTACGTTTAAATTTTTCATCTCGAGGACGACAATCAATCGCCTTTGGGCTCCATCGTACCAAAAAGTACCAAAAAATTTCAAGATGCACAGGGCTTCACCCGACAAATTTTTCGAAAGTACCACAGGAATAGGAAACCTATCGCGTTTGAGAAACAAGATATATTTGGTTGTTATCAAGTTTACACAGAGTACTTATAGAGATACAGTTTCCATCCAAATTCGAAAATGTTATCTTCGATATAACTGAGATTATTGAAATAAAAAAATTCTGACTCACTTTAAGAGGATGTTCTTCCACGGGGATGCATTTTTGTACTAAGGTGAGTTGGGTTATATGGGCACAATAGGAACTCAGGATTCACAGGTTCCCGTCCGGGAAGTCAATTCTGGGACACTCTGTATATTCTAGTGAATACCTTTTACAGAATTCAAATATATTTTTTAGTTACAGAATGGCCTATCGATCTCGAAAAAATGGCGGAAATAGGATATGTAGATAACATCCTATTTCTTAGGACTACATTGAGCATTTTAACTGCTTTTTTATTCGAAAGCTCATAAAGTGCTGAAAAGGAACTTATTCGTTAAATACTGTTTCTACACCAAGAGAATAATAAACGACATTTGCACAATTACAGTATATCACAAGCAGTTGAGGATAATGTCAGAGAACTTAAAAAAACAGTTTAAATACATTAAAATACATCTTCAAAACTAGATATGTGTGTCTGATAATCCCTTTTAAAACTCTGCACTTTATCTGCCGTAACGTTTGCGTTTGTTATAGACATATCCACATCAGACACAACGTCTCTGATGTGCTCAAATGGTGCCGGTGTAAGTTTATGGCGGAAAGTGTAATTTTCCAAGCACAGAGTGAGTGTGCAGTAGTCATCGTAAAACTTGGACTAAACCCTGTAACGCGGTAATGTAATGATCGGGGCCTAAAATGGCTAGGACAGAAGAACGAATGTTAGAGCAGACAAGGGAACAAAATTATGGGAGGTGTCAGTGAATAATTCTTGCGAGTTGGAACTGTCAACAAAATTTAGAAAATTTGGTTGATGATTTTTATATTAAAGTATAAAGGTTGATCGAAGACAATTGATTGACTACACTGCATTTCGGTGACAATGTGGACCCTTTATATTAATCAGACGCATACAAGAGTTGGTATTATTGGACGATGTCATTTTATTGAAGCTGTGACTCGATAAAATAAAGAAGGAGGACACAGGAAATGAGTGAAATGTTTTGTTCCGTTATGACAATTTAGATTTATAATATCGACGATATTGCTATAATTACCAAACCCTCCTCTTGTTTATATGATTAAATATTGTTCTGATAATTGATGTTTTAATCGATAATTTGTATCTTAGCATAATAACAGTGGAATTACTTAATTCATACATACACCAATATCAACAGTGACTTCCTTAGAATAATTAGCATCTTCGCCCTTAGCCATAATATGTTCCAAGCGCAGGATGTATGATTTCTCCTTCCATGGCTCCAAAGTTAGGATATTTACGTTGTCCGGAAGAGCCGATTTAAGTCCAGACCACTAAAACATGCATTGAAAATGATTATCAATTAAAAAAAAATAGTTCAATTAATTAATTCTAGATATTCTACACTTGCAAAACTAGTAAGGAAACATTTATTTAGTTAGTTTGCAGATAACTTGTACCACATTTTTTGAAATCGTCATGAAAATATTACTGTTTGAAGTAATAGAATTTTGTAAATTATATTATCTCGAATTATCTGTATACTGTCCGGACGATTTCCAAAAGAGAATAAAAGACCTTAAACAAATTCTAGGCAGTTCAAAAGAAGGAATGTTTTATTGGATATAACATGAGTGAGTGTACTTTTATAGCTAGTTCCATATTAATTTTTAATAATTCTCAACTGCCAAAGGAAATGAATGTTTGTTAACAGTACGCGTTTGCGGCTTACTCATTCTGGTTTGCGTGTGGATCAGTGCATCTCGGACGTATCGTTTATTGAATATCAATGCCGCTCGCCTGCTCGCTTAGCTTGGACCCGTACGCGTACTCGTTCTGATTTGAGTGTAGATCAGTTCCACGGATCCCGACCGCAATACCTGTTCCAAAGGATCAGTTCCAGTATTGGGTAGCCAACCCTATCTCAGTCTAGTTAGGCCTTCACAATGGCTCAGTGTATGAACTGAGAAGATTCTGACGAGATACTACCTATCCAAACGCCAAACCCGACCAGCGTTGCTTAACTTCGCTAAATAATCGGGTGTCGGAAATCTAACCGGTGAACACCTCATGCAGTATTCTAAACGTATACATTAGAAAATTGTTTAGAACAGGTTCTTATTATTAATCGTAACACAGTGGGACAAGTGCCAATTTGCGCGACTTAAGTAAAATAGTAAAAGCTGTCCAGCTATAATGAATGGATTTGAATGATTTTTTTGCATTGAGTCTCTAATACTGAGTACAAAAAAGTTTACCATTTACAAATTGCCTATTTTTACTTGGAGGTGGTTCCTATCCCATCTAAAGGGTTGGGCAAAAAGTAAAATAATAGGCACTGAATCTGATATTGAATCATATTGTAAGAGAAAAAGTTGGTTTACAATTTTTAATGAAAATTTTATTTTCCGAATTATAATGATTTGAAGATTATGATTTTAGCTTTAAAAAATTGGTACCTCGATATTGTTTTCCATAAATAACTCAAAAGTCGTTTATGGAAAATGTGTTATGCTACAAAAAATTTTGAATTTACAAGTATTTAGTGTTTTGTTTATTTCTGTGCGATGAATAGTTCTAAAAATATTATATGAAATATGAGATATAATATTTAACTCTCCAATATGTCAGAAACAATCAGCATTATGTTAAAAATGCATATAATAGAAATTAAAGGGCTTGATGTAATCTTTGTTATTATCTTTATTCTATCCGTAAGGCTTGAAAAAATAAGGATGTTATGTGCAAAACAATGAATTCTTTAAAACATTTAGGATTTTCCTGCTGTCATTGGTCATAGAATAGAAATTCAAAAAATCTGTATCAGATTTTATTAATGTATAGTTTATACCAACATGCTCTAATTTTGAGAGCTTCAATTTATCAAACGTTTGGAATAAATATTAAATTTAAACGTATAGCCCAGGGTCGATCCAGTCAAACCATGAACAAATTAGAGACAAGCTGAAATTTGGTATATAAGTTTGTATTGGGGTCCTTAAAATACCACCAAACCCCACCGGTAATCCGCCGTGCATGTCACCCCTAAACAACCCCCGAAAGGGGTGAAAATCGGACTTTTTTTAGTTTTTTTGCAATATCTTAAAAACAAAGCTATGTACGAAAAAATATGGAGACAGAAAAATTAAAGAGCATAAAATTTGCTGTAAAACCACGTTTAGCAGTTTTATTTTGCTCTACCAGTGGCGGAGTAATGATATTTTTAATAACTGGGTATTTTGTAAAAATGCACATTTGTGAATGTGATGTATGTTTTTAATTATCCAATATAATTTATCTGTATGTTTAGATGTCGTCATCCGCCTATAAATCCTCAACTGCCCTATTAAAACATGTAATACCATTACACTGTCCACATGCCAAGGTACACTTTAGGCCCATTTTACGACATGAGCATGCATTTTTGCAACCACCTGATGTACAGCTGCAAAATATTCTTTTAAGGATCCATTGAGGGGCTATGTCTTGATCCATCTGGACTGGACAGATTCCGGAATCAGTAGAAATCCATCCTCAGTCCTGGAGTGGTAAGTTATTATTTAACCATGCTTGAACCTAAAAGTTAATCATACATGTAAACAAGATATGTTTGTAGGGTTGCTAGACTTACCTGATGAAATGTCCTAAATGCATGGCATTTTTTGGGCGTACAGTATTAATAATAGCATTGGCAACATTTACAACTTTTCTTTTAGTAGAAGTGTTTTTATTTTCCGTCTCCGGTTTCCACCTTAATAAAGCATCTAAAAAATTTTTAAGAGTATCCGGAATATCAGTTTCTCCTCCATTTTCAAATTCAACATTCGATGGATATTGGTCAACTTCGAAAATTTTCATTCTAATATCCTCCCGTATTATATTTGCTGCAGCAGTGATTATCCTAACGCGTTCTGTTTCTTCATTTTGTTACCGGTTATTATACCATTGATCAGTCAGTAGCTTTTCGGAGTACTCCTTAAAGGTCATGATTGTATTTATTCCCACCACAGTTACTTGGATTCTATTTTCATAACGTTTTAATAGCATATCTTTTAAGTACCTTTTGCACCACATGCAGTCAATTATATCTAACGGCAAATATGTTTTCATTTTATTAAACAAATCAAGCAGTGTAAATTGACATAACTCCAAATTTTCGTTTATATATGCGCACAAGCTGTTAAATGCTACCTCACAAGCTTTATCAGAGGGCCTACCTGGATTATCCCTTTCTGCTGCCTTAAAAAAAGTTGTTGTGGCATATTTTATGATAACGCCCTTCAGCTGCTATTAAGTCAATAACTGAATTAATTCTCGTAAATACCTGATTTGACCAGTCATCGTTACGTAGAAAACATTGCCTAACTATGTTTTCTTTAATGTGTAGAGTTGTTACTAATCTAAAAAGTCTGTTACCTCTTTTATTGCTTGATTTATGACATATTTCATAACAAAATAGACATTTGCTTTTAAAATCGAAGTTCTCCGATGCTAAGGAAGATCGTAAACAGGTTTCATCAGTAGCGCCTGTGAAACACCACTATTAATAAGCTCCACTTTTCTTTTTCGCAAATAAAGTTCACGACAGTTTTCATGGATTTTTAGAATTGTTGTGGTACTAATTTTCTCCCATAATCCATCACCAAGTGTCTTACTTTTTTCAATTAATGTTTTTTTACCGCGAGAAACAATAACATCGTTTGCTACCATAGGTAAATCACAAATCGCACAAATAGACATTTTTTAGCCAAACTCAAGTATAACCGTTACATAAAAACGCCCGAGGCACCTGCACCGCAATAGCAAATCACACTGCCACACGAATCGCAAATTGCTAATGAATTATTGCATCATCCAGCCGAGTCGTATACGAAAAAAGAGCATACATACAGGCGCATGGCGAATGGCGACGCGACGCGGATAACTACTCATCTGCCTTAACATGCGGTGTAGGTATGTCCTAAATATTATTAACATTAAAATAATTCCTGTCATTTCGTAACATGTAATAGGCATGTAAGATGTTAAGTTCTATTAACTAATACAAAATAATGTATGAAATTAGAAATATAGTACTCCACTGGTACGCTTTTTATTTCTAATTTATTGACGTAAGAATGTATTAAATGTATTTACCAAACTATCCATATACATTGTTATGTATATTTAATGTCAAAATCCAATAAGTATAAATGGCTAGAGAGTATTTTTACAAAATACCCAGTTATTAAAAATATCGTTACTCCGCCACTGGCAGAGCAAAATAAAACTGCTAAACGTGATTTTATTGGAAATTTTATGCTCTTTAATTTTTCTGTCTTCATGTTTTTTCGTATATGGCTTTGTTTTTAAGATATTGCGAAAAAACTAAAAAAAGTCCGATTTTCACCCCTTTTGGGGGTTGTTTAGAGATGACAGGCACGGCGGATTACTGGTGGGGTTTGGTGGTATTTTAAGGACCCCAATACAAACTTATGTACCAAATTTCAGCTTGTCTCTAATTTGTTCAAGGTTTGCTATATAAAACTTCAGATCGACCCTGGGCTAGTATTTCTTTGCCACTAATAGTTCAAGTCCCACATTTATACTATCATGTTTCCGAAACTATTAATTGTAATGATTTTTAGGAATAAAAGAAGTTAACTGTCATTAATTAGGGCAAGAACTGTCTTAGTTGCTAAACATTATCAGTCGCCGAGAACAGTCTCAAAATTTCAAAGCATTGGGAGTCTTTCGTCTAGAAAATCTAATATATGTAATCCGATGTAGTTCAAATAACCGTAGGAAATGTATACCTAGAAGAATTAAAAATAAACTCACTTGGAAATTTAAATTAGCTGTGACTCTTTCTAAAGTCCACTCGTTAGAAGTGGCATCCCCGACTAGAACCCACGGTTGCAGTAATTTTTTGAGAGCCAGTTCTCGCTCTTGGGCTACTGTACTCTTCTTATTGGCATCTGAAAAAGCACATTATTGTTCAACTAATTTAAAATCAGTGCGAATATTTTGTTTCACTGTGCACAATTCTTCATTTGATTCTGCTAATAAAAGCTAATTTTACTGGTTAAAGCCTGGGTTTCCTCAAACAATCAGTAGTGGAGAACCGACAGTCCGTCCACCGCTGTGATATTACGATTTTTTTCAACGTGAGGATTTAAATAAAGCTGGTTTGCTGGAATCCGTTCGACTGCGCCGCTCGGCAACAGACAACCGACCTCTCCGTCCGAATCAGTTTAGTTTGATTTCAGCCAAATCGCTCAGCTGAACCAACAATGTGCGGATGCATATATTTGCTGTTCTGCAAAATTGTGAGAAAATATGGGTGGAAAACTTATTGCTGAAGAAGCTTCGATAGACTTGTTAAGACAACATCCAACATTATTTATCTACTGTTAATGCTAAAAGTTACAAAAATTTAGTTATAAGAAACAACACGAAAAAAAAATAGGAGGCAAAATGAGAAATCATCCTCTTCTAACATTTAAAAAAGTGCAATCAATTTACTATCCATGCTCTAATTCACGCAGAATATAAACGCACAAGTCGACGAATAACAATAAATTCATTTCTAGCAAACTGTTTGGGACCGAAGTTGCTATCTTTGTCGATCGACAGACAATCGGTTCCCCTGTAGAATATGATATAATGTTGTTTGTTACATTTGTTAATTGATTTCAGTATTATAAGGTTTAGAATCATACATCGAATAATTGGTAAACAAAAACAGACTTACGTACCATCTGTAATTGTTGAACCTACAATTACATAATGTTGTCCTCTAACAACTAAATAGTTTCCAAATTCCATTTCTTGCAAAGTCTCATCCAAGCCTTTGCTGTCATCCCTCATTGTCCTTCGGTGAATCTAAAATTGTATATTTATTTTAATGGATATAAAGTATTTTAAAATTGTTTTATAATTTCATAACTTTTTCAAAGTGCGTTTTAAAAATTATTTAATGTTTAAAACATTTAATGTTTAAACTTCGATATTCCGTATTTTTGAAAAAACAAACAACATAGATTTCTGGGAGGAGAAAAACACCAAAAAATGTAAGAAGGTCAGGTAAGACCGCTATCTGAAAAGTAGCCAACCATTGCATTCCATAAATAAACCCATTTCTTGAAGATAATTGGCGCAGCCCCCTAAACACAAGGAACAACAAACATACAAAAAGTTGAACCAAGAATTAATTTGACAAATCAATTAATACAAAAGTACTCATGTGACACAATTTCTCTGTATAGTCAACAAGCATTTTATCTAGCAATTATAGAATATTATTTAGTACCAACCATTAATTCAACTTCACCATCCCATAAACTACTACCACCTTGCGATCTGTCATTTAGAACGGCAACACGAAGATCTTTACTTTCATCCTGTATAGAAATTTTCGAAGTAACAGGAAAATAGTTTGAAGTAACTGGTTCCAAAGTTAAGTCGTCATATGGATAATTATTCCTTTTCCTCTCGATCGTTTGTCGTCCATTTGAATCAGTATAGAAAAGCTCATTAGATATATCGCTTGCATAAAATCTGGTTATAATTTCTTTACCATAGTTGTAAGTCGTGTTCCTGAAAAAATATTTGTTTAAAAGCTGAATATACAGGGTGTCCCAGAATTCAGCTCCCGGGCGGGGACCTGTGATTTCTGAGATCATATTGAACCCGTATAACCCAACTTACCTTAGTCCAAAAATGCAACCCTGAGGAAGTACATCCTCTTAAAGTGAGAAAGAAAAAAATATTTCTTTCCAGTAATTTTCGTCATACTGAAGATAAAATTTTCAAATTTTGATGGGAGCTGTATCTCTTATAAGTACTCTATGTAAACTTGACAAGAACCAAATATCTTTTGTTTTTCATTTTTTTTTTTCATAATAATTAATATTTGATTGGCCATATTTTTTTAATCGACGTGTAAAATTACGGAATACTTGAAGGTACTCTAAAAATTTATTGTAATATTAATCAAAATACGAGGAATTATCGTTTTGTCCTCCATTTGTACTTACCATTTATTTACAAATTTAGAATAAAATATAATAACAGAAAAGTACAGTTTATTCTACAAAATATGTTAATAACAAATACTCCACATGACGTCCACCTGTTTCAGTAAAATTTTATGTAATATCAACGAAAGATCAAGAATTATCATTTTTTCTCTGTAGGTGCTTGTGAAACAGGAAACCTGTCGCATCTGAGAACCAAAAGATATTTAGTTGTTATCAAGCTTACATAGAGTACTTATAGAGACACAGGTCCCATGAAAATTTGAAAATTATATCTTCAATATAACGGAAATTATTGGAAAATATATTCTCTGTCTCACTTTAAGAGAATGTACTTCCTCAGGGATGCAATTTTGGACGAAGGTAAGTTAGGTTATACGGGCCCAGCATGGACACAGGAATCACAGGTTTCCGTCCGGGCGCTCAATTCTGGGACACCCTGTATATGTATATTAGAATAAATTAATATTATTATGCTATAACGTTTCTAGTAACGGATATCATGTACGAAAGATGATTGTGAGCCATGGTTAAAATACGCAATGCATTGAGAGTTGCATTTCTAATGGTTTTGTAACTATTTTTCTTTAATATCTTCATATTTTCTTACTTTGTAAATTAATGAAATATCGGATTAACAGGCCCTTGGTGCACCCTCTTTATTCCTCTTGTTTTTATATTTTCTTATTTTCTCTTAACTGTAATATTGATTTTATTTATCTTTCATTTTAATAGTACGTCTGAATAAATTCATTATTAATAAATGGTACCAATATGGTTCCATTTGAAGAAATTGTGTTTTGTCCCAAAAACCATTTTAATGAATCTGTTCATATTTTAGAATTCTCGATGAGATTTTGATATTTCTAGCATTACACGGGTCAACTAGAATAAATCGGAGTAGCCATGGTGCATTTAAATTGAAAATTAAAAATTAAATTAAAATAAATATCAATATTTGAAATGTCACTTATCAGATATCATTGAATTCGGAAAATTATGCAGAACAAGAAAATGCAATAGTATGTAAGGCATTCTATTTAAAATCAAAAGTTAGTGTCAACCTTTTATCTTCAAAACTGAAGGAAAGGGGGTAGGTATATCATGATTATGTTGCATCAGGTATACAGGGTAGGGCAATAGTGCATCGGAACTCGATATCTGGAGCTTTACGATAGCTAGAAAGTTTTTAAAAATTTGGAGTAAACTGGATAAAAAAGTCTATAACTCGAAATTATTTACACACAACACAACATACAGGGCGAGCCAAGACGAAATTACAGGACCAAGTCCCCTTTTTTAAATGGAATGCTATGTATGTCAGTACATTTTTTGAAGCCTCTCTCTAGGCTCTATTTATTAATATATTAGCATTGAATTTCTCCCAACTACTTGGATATAATGAATTTTTTTGTTGAAATAATGCAATCTGCAGATTGATATTAAAAAAATCACCACAGTCACAATTATGGGTTTTAAGAAAAATTTATGTGAATACCAGTTACGAAACATATAATTATTATTGTTTTTGAATCATTTTCTTTTCCTAAAACTGTACAGGGTGGCCAAAATATATTATTCAATTAAGAACGTTTTAAATTGAATTTTCTCAATTTTTTCAAATGGAACATCCTGGATATTTTCCAACGATGTGATGCAGAAATGATAAACGAACATTTTTTGTAAGTACTTTCCTATGGCTAATTGCAACCGTTTTCGTCTTATAAATAAATGTCAAACTCAAGAATAAACTTAAAAAGAAGGTTCTCAAATAATTCATTAGAAAAAATTATAATAGGTGTTCGACGTGTTGCCCATTTTGATTGATACACGCCTTTATGCAATTTTGAAATGAGGCCATTTAGTGGGACCATTTCTTCCAATCTATTGAAATGAGTAAATAATATTTAACAGGTCCTTTATTGTAATGTTTTTTTTGTACATTTTTTTGCCGTTTTCGTTATTCGACAAGCAATAAAACCTTAGTTTGGTATACATTGTCGTGTACAATGGAGCATTTGTCACACTTATCGGTCCTTAGTTACAATTTATATTGAATTTAGAATATTTGAAATTGTACAATATGAATTTTAATAAAGCGGAACTTGTAGACATGACTTTTGTTTTGGGCGAGTCAGACAGAAATTGTTTACTTTCCAATAGAATTTATCACCAACGTTATCCTGAAAGAAGGATTCCTGATTTTAGCAGCTTCCAAAACCTTCTCGATAGATTTCTGGAAACTGGACATGTCGAATATAAAAAAAGTGAAAGAATCAAATGTGAACGAAGAAAATGAGTTTTCTGTGGTGCTGGCAACGGTTGAGAATCTCCATGCTAGTCAAAGAGAAGTGAGCTTATCAGTAGGAATAAGTAGTCTGTCTGTGGGTCGAATCTTAAAAACAAATAAGTTACATGCATATGATATTCAAATGCACCAGGAATTATCTGATGACGATTTTCAAGAGCGCCTAATATTTTGTAATTGGGCCAGAGGTAAAATGCAAGATGATGTCAACTTTTCAATAATGTTTTATTCACTGATGAGGCAACTTTTCATAAAAATTTAATTTTTAATTGGCACAATTTCCATTATTATGCTTCGGAAAATCGTCACTTTTTTATGCAAGTTGCTAACCAACACATGAACGTTTGGGAAGGAATTATTGGAGAGCATGTAATAGGGCCACATTTCTTTGATGGTACATCGACTGGAGCTATTTATCTTCATTTTTTGGAAAATTATGTGCCACAATTATTGGTAAATCTACCTGAAAGAATTCGAAATAGAATGTGGTTTCAGCAAGATGGTGCTCCACCACATTATTTAAATGCAGTTAGAGGCCACTTAAATAATGCCTACTCTCATCAATGGATTCTAAGAAATGGACCCACTAAATGGCCTGCTAGATCCACAAATCTTACAAAAATTGATTTCTTTTATGGTAATACGTGAAGGAAATTGTTTATAGAGATACACCAACAAAAGTACAAAATATAAAGGAAAGGATAATAACTGACTTTAGATCTATCACACCGGCAGTTTTAGAAATAGTGGGAACCTCATTTCAAAAGCGCATAGAGATGTGTGTCAATCAGAATGGGCGACATGTGGAACGTTTATTATAATTTTTCTACTGAGTTATTTGAAGAAACCTCTTTTTTTTAAGTTTATTTTTGAATTTTGTAATTATTGCTCAATAAAACGAAATTAGCCATATGGAAGTACTTACAGAAAATGTTAGTTTTTCATTTCTACGTCAAATCGTTGAAAAATATATAGGGTGTTCCATTTGAAAAAATTTAGAAAATTCAATTTAAAAAGTTCTTAATTGAAAAGTAATTTTTGGCCACCCTGTACAGTTTTAGGAAATGAAAATGTGACTGTGGTGATTTCTTTAATATCCATCTGTAGATTGCATTATTTCAACAAAAAAATTCATTACATCGAAGTGGTTGGGAGATATTCAATGCTAATACAGTAATGAATAGAGCCTAGAAAGAGGCTTCAAAAATGTACTGATATACATAGCATTCCATTTAAAAACAGGCACTTTGTCCTGTAATTTCGTCCTGGCTCGCCCTGTATGTTCGAAAATAATTTCCAATTATAGACTTTTTTATCTAGTTTACTCAATTTTTTTTTAAATTTCTAGGTATCGTAAAACTCGAAATATCGAGGTCCGACGCACTATTGCTCCACCCTGTATATGTTCAAATGTTACTCTAGATTCTAGATCGGCTTATGTTATAGTACTTTCTATAAAGTACGTACTATTTTATTTGCTAGAAGCATTTCATTATACGAGGTGAGTCACTAATGCGTGGAAGATCAGTATCTTCTTAAAGGTTAGTAATTTAAAAATATAACTTAAATTATAATTAGGAGATCAAGTATAATACATTTTTAAATTATATTTAAATCTACAGGGTGTTACACATAGCAGTGACAAGCGGAAGCCTTGAAAGTTAGCGATATCAGCACCATCAATGAGAGTGGGAAGGGCAGATAGCGTTTTGCCACTCGTTAGACGAGGACAGAGTTTAATCTTATGTAAACGCTAGGGAGAACTACATCTAATCAAACGACTGTCTGCTTTGATAAGAGAAACATTTCATTACTCTTGCTTCAAATATACATAACACTGGTTTTAGAATCTTGTTTTTTTCTGAGTTTTAACAAGGTAAATAATTTTAAATTTTAACTTACCTTCCTCGGAACTTGGCAACAGATGATCATGTTGTCATAATGTGATTTGACATGAGATAAGTAACGTATTTTTTGCAAGAATATGAGCTTATGTGTCATAAGGTGAAATGATGTCGTGTAATAGCTTGATTAATCAAACAACTTAGCATCCCCAATTGCGACAGCGCGTTAGAAAGTATTACGTTTTATTATGTTTATGCAAATTGATAATTTAATTTCTCTTGAAATTATTGTAATATTTATACTTACACAGTTTTGTTATCCAGTGGGCCGACGATCCAATCAAATTCAACAAAATTGTTATCTCCTGCTTTATACACCCTGATAGTTTGTGTAAGCCAATCATTAAAAACTTGAACTATCTCATCTACTACATTACCCCTTGTAACAGTCACCGGAATTCTCTTCTGAGTAGTTTCATTAACTTGGCTTTGTCCATAGTAATAATCAATGTTGTACGCATCTGAACCATTTATGGGTCTAAATATATAAGACCCAGAAGCAATATGGTCTCCTGTACCGTTGTTACTAATGTATGCCATGAATTTTTGGCTTACTCTCGCCGTCTTGCCATTCATTATAATTACAGATAGGAGATTGTTACTGTCCAGTCCAATACTAACATTCTGTGGATTAAATAAATTACTTCAGTCAAATAGACAAACTTCGACGTTGCGAAAAAAAAGTTGATAACATTTTGAAACTTGGCAAAAAATGTTCATTCAGATGTACTAAATCAGTACAGGCAAATTAGCCATTTAGGGTAATAAAAAATTAATAAAAGGATCATCTCCGGGATTTGAGTAGGTAATAACCTGGAGAATGAGATGATGCATTCTTTGTATTTCCAAGTTCCGGGAAAATTCAAAAAAATGTGGAAAAACTTTTTGATTTTCGGTTTTTCTGCTCTAGCGGCCAAAATAATGAAAATACAGAAAAAGTTCCCAACAAAAGTTGTAGCTCGTCTCTTTGTCTACAAAAAAGGTCTTTGTCTTAGTTAAGCCGTTTAGAATATAAATCGGGTTTTCCACTTATAGTTTTAAGCCGCTTCAAAATGCGCGAATTCTCCGGGAGTTTCGTACGACCGGGCTCATCGATCGATAATTCTTACTATTCAGAGCCCCTAAAAAATGAAAATAACATAAAATGCAGAGAAAAGTCTCAGCTTTAATGTAGAACTAATCACAAAATTCATAAAAAAATTTATCATAGAGAAAAAGTGTCAGAAGATGGTTTAGTAAATTTTGTACAGTTGATCCACAGATTTATTCATATCTTTTCCGGGAGTCGTTAGAATGATAATTCATTTTGCTTGTATATTCTTATATAATGATATATTAATCCAATTAACATTTTATTGCAATTACTTTTGTTGGAAAAATATGCCTTGCGATCAAAGTAGAGGGTATATTTCTCATCGATCAATCACCTCCAAATTTTGGAGTTGAATTCGCTATATCTTAATTAATAATAATAGCACAGTCTTAATTTTTGGACTGTAGGTACAATAAAACATATTCTCTCGAATGACTTAAGAGTTTTTTAAATGTATGCAGTACTTTTTGAATTTGTCTCCATTATTCATACACGCTCAGAAAATGCACAATCGTACAGTAAAACATATTTAACTTATTTGTTTCTTAACATTCTTCAATGAAATTTAAAAAAAATATAGGCTAAAGGGCGTGGAATCGAATCCATGCACCCATTGTTACGGGAGAAATAGACAGGATGCATAAAACTCAAAGATATGAATATAGTGATAATTTCTTTAAATAAATAATACAGGGTGTAATTAGTTTCATGCCGTTAAAAAAAATGGTGTTAGGGAACGACAAGACAAACAAAAAAACCTTATATAACGTGGGGTCTAAAGCTCATAGTTTTGGAGAAAAAAAACAAAAATTTCGCAAATTTTCAATAAAATCTTTTGAGAACTGCTGGAATATTGAGGTAGGTTTATATCGTGGCGCGTTTCTTTGCCTATGATACTCAATATTTGTATAGATAGCTATAAAATGTCGGCGGTCTTTAACGGTGCGGTAAATAAGATGAAAGACGTCGACGTTTTCTGAGTGTTTAGTAGATCTGATCTGAACAAAACTATACTCTGACTCTCCCTTGTGCAATATTTTAGTTTCTGTGGGTGTTTCGTTATGTACACATGTCCAACCCGCCGTTCGTTGTTTTTGTTATTTTTGAATTTCGGGTCGCTGTGTATTTATAGTGAAGATTTATTTTATTGACTTTACCGTTCAGTCGTTAAATTCTTGATTACGTCCAGACACAACTTACTTGTTCCTTCTTTTTGTATTCCGTTTTGGATTTTGGACCAAGTTTTTCTTTTATTTTTCTTTATTGACAACGTTAGTTGATAGTTTATTGTTTAGTGTTGAACGGAGTACGTATGTCCTTAATTCGACGTAGAGAACTGTTTATTGATGCAGATGCAGAATTCGAATAATTTACTTAGGTGGTAAGCTTTTAACCCAGGACACTCATTTATGTTACAAACGTTAATAAATCACATTTAAATATTCTGAATTATGAACATTAATCCAATATTTTGTTCCAAATTAAAAGACACACCTGTAAAGAAATGCTCTGTTTAAACTTCTACGGCCATTATTTGCTTGCAGTTGTGCAGGAAAAGATAACGAATTATTTACCTCTTTATAATTACCTCAGTTCGGTTGAGGCGGTCCATCAAAAGCGGTCGATGATCCAAGGCCTTTGCACTTTTTTATGACAATTTACAAGTTGTATAATTGGGAACTACAAGTTCATTGACCAAGAAAAGCAGTGGTTCTCAATTATTTTCTACATTATTGTTTAAAAAAAAAATATATTAAAAAAGTTGACCTAGGTCAGTTTTTTCAAAGTGCCCCTAGAGGGAAAAGTCATAAAGGTTTTTTGTTTGTCTAGTCGGTCCCCATTACCAGTTTTTTTTAATGACATGAAACTGATTACACCCTGTATAAGTGATATCATTTTTTTTAAATCAAGGTATATAAATTCGCTAATTTTATAATTAATTTGTATACAATAATTTATAATAATAGTATCATAATTTTCGAAAAAAAAAATATCATAAAAATTAAATTTTTATTAATTTTGTCTACCAATTTTAAATAATGATATATTATAGTCATGTTGGAAATCAATGATAAGAATAAATAACAGAAATAAAATAGATAAACAATTCATTATGATAAAGTTAAATAGATGACGTAGACAACAAGAACGCCCTTATCATCATACCAATGGAGGAACATTTTTGAAGCGATATTCGTCACCAGCTACCCAAGAAGCGATATTCGTTATCAGCTACCCAAGAAACCCCCGATTGAAGATTTCGGTTGAATTTCACATTGAATTGAGAGAAAGACCACGAGGATGAGCTATACTACGGGGACGTCCTGGGCTCCAGGTACATCGAGGAATTTCTTGAACATTATATTCATGATCAACGGCCACGATAACCCCCGAGTGATAAGTTATACTCCATTTTAAAACAAATTTCAAGCAAATTCCCGCAGATGTCTCGATAAACGGGTCATCCTGATCCCCAAGTACGTCGACAAACATATTTGACATCGTATCCATGATCTACGACCTGAAAAACCCACAATCATTTCAATTGAAACAAATTTGAAATTCCAGGGGATAATCTTGGTGCCGTCCTGATTACCAGGTGCATCGAGAAAGTTATTTGATATTACATTTGAAATCAGCGACCCCAAAAATACCCGAGTGACAAAATTCGATGCGTTTCAATGAAAACTCGTGTAAATGTCCAAGGGATGGCCTAGACAACCCGGACGCTCTTACCTCCAAGTATATTGGGGAAGATATTGAACATCAATATCATGATCAGCGACCTCAAGAATCCCCGAGTGAAGATTGTGGTGGATTTTAGAGCAAATTCAGAGGAAAAGTACGGAAATGAGCCTCACACCGGACTTTCTGGTCCCCAGCTACATCAAGGAACTTCTTGAATAATATATTCAAAATCATCGACCCTAAGAACCCCCGAGTAACAGAATTGGGCTAGTTTCCACCATGAACTACCCAATAATGAATTTTCACAATTCCCCATTTGTATAAGATTAAAATAGGTAACAAATTGAATAAATGCATCAAGGAGTCGAAGCTATATTTCCTCGACTATATTAATTTATAGTGAGAACACAGGAACCGACAGACAAACATTATTTATATAAAGGTAACAATGTCATCACTTACACTAATCTCTCCAAACACATTAATGTCATTTTCTTTATAATCATGATTTGTGTTGAGAGTGCCATCAAGTTTTTCTATATAGTAATATTTTATTCCCATAGGTGGTATATCCCGCGCAGCAAAGACTATTTCCACATCAGTTGCTGGAGTAGCAGAAGTATTAGCTGGATATTTCATGTGGTTGAGTATGTCATATTGTTCCTCACCTTAAATTAATTGTCCGTGTATTTTTTCAGCAAAGAAAGAGTATAAGCTGTATATCTATTGTACATGTTTTCTTACTAACATCTTACCATCTGCTCCTGTTATTCTATATGTGCTGTTCCATGCCGGTAAACGAACGTAGTAAGTAACATATCTGGATAAGGGATTATACAATGTCACCATGAATTTATCCTTTAATGAATTTTCACAAATAGTTATGTTAGTTAGAAGGCAGGACGATATTGGCAATACTATATCTTGAGTTACATCATCCTTTTTTAATAAGTTACTGAAACAAAGTTTATATATCAAAAGACACACTTTACAGATTCAATTTAGCTTAATTCATACCTAACATTATTTTGTAATCAGTCAAGTTTGATGTAATTAAATAATCATTCAAACTTAATTATCAAATGTAAAACTATCTTTAGATAAAAAACAAATTCTATTATCTGGGGAAAATATTATTCCATTTCGACATGTATTATATAATAATTTTACTATGAATAAATTGTCTTTATTAAGGACGAAATTAACCTTACGTGAATACTGTGTAGTTCACTAATACTTAACCTTATCTAACCTTTAACACTATTTTACAGTATATTATTCTTACCCAATTATTTTTCCTATCGGTGCTTCAGTTTCTTTAATAGCTTTCGTTAACATTCTAGCATAATCTTCAGCAACGTGTTGTTTTTCTGTACCTGTCACAGCATCGTGATGTTGTAAGGTACCCATAACTTCCCTCAGTGATCTTACGTTGTTTTCGTAATCAACAGCTTCATTTTGATTTCTCATCTTTGCAAACGCATTTAACTGTTCAGAAGCCTGTTTAGAGAAAACAGTTTGTATTGTTGTTAGATTATCGCCGATTTATTTAATAAAATAGTAAAACAAATAACATATATGTCCCTACCTGTAAGATGTTATTACCAGTTCGTTCAAAACGTTTAATGGTGGCTCTAGATGTATAGTATCCTGACCAGTATGTATGGTTATTTTCAGCATATGGAAAAAAGTCAGTTGTTGTTACACTAAGGTCTGGTTTTGCTTCACTAACTGCTTTATAATAGCAAGACGGTGTTGAGTAGAAAACATTGTATTTTTCACTATTTGCAAATCCTCTGAAAATTAAATTAGTCACATTAAGCACAATTTAATTTTAGTAAATAATTTTTATAAAAATTAAAAAATTGAATGTTTGAATTAAAATTCGACTAGAGTTTTTTCATTTGAGCGTTAGGCGAAAACTTAATTTGTATCAACTTAGAGACGGCAAGAAAATATTACCTGCCCATGTAGTTTTATTTCGTAGACTATCATAAAGCTTCTATCAGTGAGAAAAGAGACAAGCTGCGGACTATATTATTAGAGCCGGAGACAACCAAACATCTGGCCTTTATTATTCGCCTACTGTATGACGAGAACACTAATTTCGACAAATTTATAGTTGGCAAATGCATCAGACAGATCTGTGTTCAGTTACCAATCCTCTGTAGTATCTGTAGTTAACACGTGGGGCGACATGTGTTGGAGAACTGGCAAGGTTGAAATCAAGATTAGCAGATGATATCTCCTTAGTGCAGCAAGTGAGAATGAGCATATATACTGTAAACTACAACAAAACGAAAACTATGGTTGAAGACTGACCAAAGGATAACCACCCAGGCCCATTAAGGATGTGTAATTGGAGGAAGTTAGATGGTATACCTTGAAGTCGTTGTAGAGAATACTGACAACCGTAAATAAGAGATCCGGGGAAGAATATAAGTGGCAATATCGACAACTTGCCAGTCAAGCAAAATTTGTCGTGACAGAAATATTACAAAACACACGAAGATGACTTTCTAATATCCTAGTTTTATGCTTCTTCTTGGACGCTTCTGAGACAAGGACCTTTAGTTAAGCAGATAGGCGGAGTATTGATGCTTTAGAGATATAAGTTTGAAGAAGTTTGCTACGAATTTCCTAGACAACCCACTAATATCTTAATTCTCCAGAAATAAGTCCCCAAAAACCAATTCTTCAGCATCATATGGTCTCAAATCGTTTCGTTTACATAGTAAAATATAGAACGTATAGCAAGGGGCGAAGAGAATATCCTCCAAAATGTTAGGCTGATGTCAGCAAGGAGTTGATGGGAAAGAACTTTGGCAAGGCTGCGCACCTAACAGAGAACCGCGACAGATGACCAGATCCTGCCAGAAGTATTTTACAGCAAACTGAAGTTAGTTAGAATAATTCATGGATCACAAAATATGCAGCAAGATGCTGTGAATTTTTGCTCAGCCTAAAGTTAAAGTAGAAGTTAGTTATTTGCAATTTTTCTCCATTTTTCTATACGAAATATATTTGTGTACCAATTATTAGAAAGAATTTATTAACTGTATTGACTATAAAAGATTTGCAAAGAACTGATCACTTTTAAAAAGCCTTTCGTTAAACCATATTCACTAAACCTAAATGCAAATATAATATTGATTAAAATTTGATATGAAATTAATCCAATTAGTTTTTGTTGAGAAGCGAAAAATTCGTTGTAATGAACGAAATTTTGTTTTTTTAAAGAATAAGCTAGGCCTCCTATTTGTATATTTTAAAACAATGGCAGAGATAATTTATTGAAAGAATTGGTAACATATTTCATATATTTAACGCAAAGTTTCCCAATACATCGTTCAAGACGAGTGTGAACAAGGCTAAAAAGAATGTTGAAAGTAGATCATGATGAATATAAAATAAACAAATCCGACAAAGATGATGCAATCACATTGTTAGCAATGAATTCTGTAGAATTGGATTTAAGTAAATCTTTGATGAAAATATCCAGGGGAAACAAAATATTGTCTTTTAAACTAAAATAACAGACGTTTGAAAATTAAGATTTTGTTTGTGGGTAGGTGAAACATGTTTGGAAAAAATAACTTTTTGTAGCAAGGCAATGTTTACTAATGAAACTGCTTTTTGCACAAGTGAGTGTGTTTCTGCTGAGATTTCTGCTTGGATTGAGGATAACCCTGACTTTCGAGTTCTAAAATGGACGTTATAGAAAATATAATATGTGGCATGGTATTTTTAATGATGGGATTATATGTTTTATCTAAAAAAAATTAAATCAGCAAATGTATTTACACATCCTCAGTTGAATAACATTAATCCGAAAATAAGAGTTAATGTATTTATTTTTATTTTAATTGCCTTATTTATTTTAATATCCTGACGAAGTCTAGCGAATGCTATTCTACCACTTAACCATTACAGCCGAAGCCGTAGCTATTCAGGAATTTTTGAACTTCGCAGATTCCCTTAACTTTTCTAATATAACTATTTATTCCGATTCTAAGAGTGTCCTGAATAGTATTGATAACTGTAAAGAACAATCGTCACCGGTGATTGTGAATATTGTTGCTAAACTGGCTTCCTTGTCACCACGGGGGTTTCTGTCAACCTTGTCTGGAGTAAAGCACATTGTGACCTGTATGAAAATGAAAAGATCGACAAAATGGCTAAGGAAGCCTCGATAAGTGGTATTCCCCTTTTAGTTAAAATACCTGCTACTGATTTATTTACCATATACAAGAAAAGGCTCCTTAAGAGATGGCAATATCAATATGATCAGAAGTACACGGAGCGAGGTACAAATTATTATCTCTTAAACCCTCTGATCGCTGAATCTAGATGGCAGAACAGTTTTCCAGTTTCGAGACCGTTTTATTCTACAATTACACGTCTGCAACTTAATCACGGTAGATTTCCAGATCACTTCTTTAAAATTAGAATTCTAAATAATGATCTATGTGCTTGTGGACAGAAAGGGGATATTAATCATATTTTATTCAATTGCTCTTTACACACCCCTGAATCAATGAGCCTGATAAGTGAACTAAGAGATATGGATTTTCAGGTACCAATGAATCTTAACAGTTGTCGGTCGTCAATATTTGCTTGTGATATTTCCTAATATGCTCATTTGTGTAGTTGTTGGCTGATGGAATTCATCCAAGGCAAAATTGTTTAAAAAAAAAATGCCACTTAACCAGGATGTATTGGTAATAAGACAGATGTCCTGGCCATTCTACTTTATTATCGAGATAATGGTCGAATGTATTGTTTCCAGAAAAATGGATTGGAAGGTATGGTTCATTCGAAGGACTTGCGAAGTCATCAGACGATATATATCAGTTTGTGAGCTTCTAGCAAAAAATATGTTTTGGTGATTTATATCTAAATGAGCGGAATTAAAGCAATGAATAAGGGATGCACAAACGAAATTAATCTGCTAGGCGTCGCTTATAATGTTTACAGTATGTTCATTACACGAAATGCCAACAAAGTGGAGATGGCTATTCAGAATATTTGTTAATTTCATTTAGAATTAAATTAATTGTTAATTACAATTAAGTAATTGTTCTATAAGTACTTAAATTTGTATCCGTCCTGTTGGTCTAAAATAGAACATCAGCATCAATTTGGGGATATTATGAGTCAGTCTTTGTTATAAAACATTTTTTTTTTGTATATGTACAATCCACACAGAAAAAATATGTACTTAATTCGTGGTACACCTTGTCAATAATTTAACTGTTTGCGAGATACTTGAGGAGATGCTTATAATTAAAATACCAAAATACTTATTAATGGTCACTTACTTTATTAATCTATCAATATTCATATAATTTCTTTCTGCTGATTGATATTGGAAATCACCACCCATAGCAAACAGAATGTTATTGGTTTTGTAATATTTAGAATAGTTGGCAATATATTCGGAAAATAATTCAACCTAAAAACAATAAAATATTTTATCAATACTTAACTAAAAACGATATTCTAGCTAGATATTGAAATTGATATTTATTTGTCATCATATATTAGGAAGTGCATATGAATTGCGATTTTCTTAAAACGGTGTAAAAGATATAAATATTTTCTCGTCCAAAAGTTACGTTAGGTTGGAAGATGCGAAAGTAGATTATTTTATATCACGTTCAGGATAGGTTAGGTTAGCAATTCTGAGATTTGGATATAGTTATTCAGTTTCCTCACTCCATCCAAGTTACGTTAGAATAGAAATGAAGTTAGCTGAAGAAACTAATTTTAAATACAAAGTGGTCTAATTTAATTTTATAAAAATGAAATAACTATTTAACCCTGTTAGGTTCCTACTAGAAGCTGATGCCCTCTGGGTAGGCTGAATATAGTTTGCATGGTTTATACTTCCTGGGATAAAATGTAGACAGGCCTCTGTGTTGATATATGTATGCTCACAAATGTGTAAATTAATACTATTAGTTAGGCTGCATTATTTTATTGTTTCAACATAAACAAGAGTCGAGTCATGCAACTTTTAAGAAATAGACGAAAATCGACCTAAACTTGAAGAAGTTTACCGAATGAATGGATTTTCACGAGACTATGGATTCTGTTCATTTTCATGTCTAGATCAAACTCCCTGCAATTGTTATAAACAATGATTCTGTTGCTGATTTGTTAACTAGCACAATTGAGGTAAACTATCAAACAAATGTATTTTTCGATAACTTGACGAAAAAGAATAACTTCTTACTCTTGTAATATTTTCGAAAATATGCGTATTTACCGAGATATGACTGTTCGAATTTTTCCAAGAAGAGGGGAGGGGGAATAAAAAGTGACGAGAAAAAATCCAAGGAAATTCTGATTAATGTGTTATTAAATACAAGACTTTTTCGTTTACGACCTTTTCCTAATGTGTACTCGAAAAAACACGAAAAAAGTCCCTTATCGGAAAATGAAAAATCTCGTATACTATGAAATTTTAAAATTTGAAGAATTCGGACGTATAGGTTAATATATTCTTTAAAATTTTGGTTTCTTGTATTTTTTTTGTAAAGTGCATATTTTCCGAGATTCCAACGGTTTCTCACGATCAAAAATGTACTAAAATTTTTTCATATCACAAAATGCACATAATTTCTGAAAAATTATAATTAATTTATATATATTTTAATAAATAAATATCTAATTTGTGAAAGAACAAGTTTTCAGGCACAAATACAATTTTTCAGTGAACTGAGATGCTTTTTCATTGTAAAACTAACGCAATATTTCGTTCTATCACGCAGAGCTACCTCAAATTGATTGGCTATAACTTTTTGTTCGTCCACAAAAAGTCGAGATATGAGTCTGATGAATAAAACAGAAGCATTTGCTTGACGTAAAAAGTAGAAGCAGAAGCAAATGCTGCGAAGTACAATAATGTTTTGCTTTTGCTCTGTAGCAAATCCTTCACGCTCCGCGACAAATGCTATTTTCTAACAAGCTCACACAAGTCTGTTGCCAGTGCCTTTTGCAGTCAGTTTAAAAGCAAGCAGATAGATATCGCATAGTGCAGTAGTATTAGAGCGTTAGCGGTGTAAATTTAAAAATATATATTTAAAAAAATGAGTTCTGATGAGGAAAATAGTGTCGAGGAGGAATATCAGGGAGAGCAAGTAATATTTGTGAATTTTGTAAATATAAAATTATTTTACAAAAATCACAAATACCGGCTGTAGAAAAGGCGAAAGATGAGGCGTTGAAAAAGTTAAAACAGGATTGGGAAATTGAAACGGGAAAAGTAATTACGGAAAAGCAACTGGGTAAAAAACTCAACATGAAAACAAAAATTAAAAAGAAGATCGATATGCATAAAACTGGAAATAAGAAAATTAGATTAAATAAGTGGGAGGAGGCTTTCTTTCAGCTAATGGAGGGAGAATCCAACATGCGCAAAAATTCCTGGTAAAAATTTATTTATTTATTGTAACGAAGAAATAAAACTATATAAATTATTAGGAGTGGGATGCAGATGTCGGTAGAGCCTGCTTCTTCTACACCAGAGGCTCCTTCTCCAGCGCCTTCTGATTCGTCTGTAGGAAGTCAGGAATTAAAAAAAGTTCGTAAAAAAAGCACTACTTCCTGAAACGGAAGATACAAAAAGATTAAGTACAGACTAGTATTACTGGAGCAATTAGAAGTACTAAGATTGAAGAAACGAAAATTATTAAGAAATCTTGAAATCCTAGAAAATATTTTTATACCAATAATGGGCAAAGTTATATTAACATGTAATTCAATGAAAAAGTATTTTTGCGAACATTTATTAGTTAGGCTGTTTGTTGAAATATTTTAAGTAGAGTTTAATTTAATATAATAATGTTTTTAGTTTAATAAAAGTTTATTTTGTATTGAAAGTTTATCGTTGACTTTTGCGTATATACACGGTGAGTTTAAGATATAGTTCTAGAAAAAAATAATATTTGTTCTTTAAAAAGGTTGCTTGCAATTTAAAATAAATAATCCAAATAGGTACCACCGATTACTTGTGATACTTACTGTCAGGGGGAGGGATCTGAAATAAAAATTTGTTACGTTACTATATTTCTTCATCAGATTCGAAATATATTGATAATTTTTTCATACTGTCATGGAGAAAATAATAGAATACCTATTAGAAAGTTACACCTGCCTTATAAAGCCCGTTCAAAAATTAATCTGCTCTCCTCCGCATGCCCAGTCTTTTGTAGTTATTCCTATTGTTAAGTATATTTTCATCCACCATTTCATAATTGTTTTCAAAATTCACTTGCAACCAAATCAAAATCGGGATCTTGCAAGAATTTAGCTGTATTATGTAGAACAATACAACACACTATAATTTCGGCGACTTTCTTAACTCTTAGACGAAGTTTGTACTTACTGTAACATTTAAAATCGTTGTTTGAATTGCTCAAAACAACATTCAATACGTACATGTTCTTTCTTTAATAAATTACTGTATCGAATTTCTTGTGGTATATTGGTATTTTTGTAAATAGTCGTTAAACATTGTTCTATGCCGTATCCTCCATCTGCTATAATTACAGCATTTTGCATATTGCGGCGCATGATTGAACATATGTTGGAATTTTTTCAAATTCTGCTGCCATGAGTGGATCCAGGCCACTGCACATCTACACTTGTAAATCTATCCAGTTCACCACAGTTGCCTCGACATTTAAGTTTGCAAAGCCTTTTCTGTTTATATATTATCTCCATAGTCTAAAGGTTTCGGAAATCGCACATGTGTACAATCCACTGCTCCTATTGCAGTAGGAAAATTATATTTTTGCCAAAGTTGCTTCGCTTCTCTAATTTCTTCATTATTTTATTTGTCACTTTAGTAACTGTTTTTGATACAGTGATTTGTATTATCCCAATGATTTCACCAACACTATTTCGGAAACCAGGATCAGAAATGTACCTTAAGGCAACTTTCATTTTTTGGGCGGATGTCAGAGCACCTCCTCGTTTTTAATATGAAATGATTGGCTAACCAATGTACATTTTCGTCATTAAAACGGAAGAGCTTTCTATAATCATCTGATAATGTTTCTACTCGTTTTTTGTAATAGTTTTCTGCTCTAATTTGACTTAAAAATATAATTCATCATTTAGATGCTGCTTCAAAACGAAGTCTACTATTGATATACGTTCAGCTTTATTAAAGCAAATGCTAAACTTATGGTAAACACGGTGGTTTTATTCATATTTGCTGTAGCTTTTGCTTCTAGCAAAACAAATGCTTTTACTTTAGGGATGAAGTAAATGCTCCGAATATATTAATCATGTATATAGAAGGTTTTGCTTCAAAGATAGGTAGTAGAAGCATTTGCTACCTTTCATTCATCAGACTCATGATGATTTTGCGACCGCGCACAATTTTGCATGTCCGAGTTCAGTTCAAACTGAACTCTGACGTTCACAATCGTATGTGCTCGCAAATCCATCATTATCTCGGCTTCCTGCGGACGTACAAAAATTTATAGCAAATCAATTTGGAGTAGCTCGACGAAATAGAACAAAATTTCGTTAGTTTTGCAAATAAAGAGCATCTGAGGTCATAAAACGGTCGTCTTTAACTTTCCTTTCTGCACGTGTCTTAGCAACATTTATTGTTATTTGTATTGCTATTGTTGATGTCATTGTTGATATTGCTGTTGTGAAAACTACAGCTCTTGAGGAAGAAAATGAGCCCAATAATGTTAGGCTACGACATCCCTAAGATGTAGAAATTAATTATCAAAGATGTTCCTTTTTAATAAACAAATGCTTTTTTGCAAAAATTATGCAAATACACATTTCCAAAAAAATATCACTTATTCTACGTAGCAAAACTTATAATCTATCAAAGTTTGTTACGTCTACCTTCATTATTTTTAAAGTTAAAAGTTAATTAAGAAGCAGCGTTTTTTTATTAGTTTTTTGTATTTTGTTAAAAAACTAATTAACCGATTTTAATGAGGTTGGGCTCATTTTGTAGATATTTTTATTACCTACAACTTCTTATTCGGACGAATATTCGTAAAACCTAAAAATAAATTTATACACTATACTTACAGTATACAGGCCAAAAACTCGTTTTTTGTAACTTCACTTGTTAATTAAACACATTCTCGTTGAAAAACCCCGGTTGACATTTTTTTGTCTGAGCTAAATTTCGCTACTTAACAAATTAGCAAGAAACTAATTATTTATAACAATTGGGCAATAGAGGTCAATTATTATTTATATTGGAGTTTGATCTAGACATTAAAACGAACAGAATGCACAAAGTTTCTTGAAAATCCATTCATTCGCTAAACTTTTTAACCAGAAATGCTAATTCGCCAATATTAAGCAGACTAATTATAATAATAATTAGAATTATAATAATTTATTTACCTTCGTATTAAGATTGTAATCGAAACTTTCAGGATCATCATTGATAGCATCAGAATTACATTGTAGATAGTCCCAACAGAAACCACTCGGTGCGAAGTATGAATCAGTAGAAAAAATACTCGTAAAAATTTCGCTGTTATCTAAAATAGCAAGGTTTAAAAATGAATTATTATTTGTTTGCTTATAATTGTATTGAAACATTCTTTATAGGATTTTGCAAACAGCAGAAAAAATAACTACCTATCTATAAATAAAAGAAAAACAATATGTAAAAATATTAATGAAATCTTTGCATTCTTTCTATAACCTGAATTCTGGTTAAGCTAGCAAATTAAAATCCTAAAATTAATTTGTCTAATTTCTTATTTGACAATTCTCATTCTAACACTAGCATCCACACACTCCCCTACGGCGCGGCCTTGCAATTAAACTAGTATCTACATAACCCCCTACGATCATCAAGATTCAGTTAAAAATGAGAACAAAGGCCTCAAATGAATTTATTTATTGTCTTAAAAATTTTTCATCCTAATGGATTACATTTTCATGAAATCTGTCATCTATAAGCAAACAAATAATAATTCATTTTTAAACATGCATAGAGTAGAGGTTACAATACTAATTAGCTATATATATAATAGATAGGTGAAGATCTGTTGTTTTTATCAGTCAATGTCAAATATAATTATTTCACACTTATTCATAGAAATTGTCTTAGTTTTGCATGAAACATCTTTATGATGACCTCCAGAATAAGAGCGAAAAACGTTTCAAAGGCTAAGCATTTCCAAGAAACAGAATGATACATTTCATGAAAATGTAATCTATTAGGATGAAAATTGTTTAAGACAAGGTGGATAAATAAATTAGGCCTTTGTTCTCATTTTTAACTGAATCGTCATGATCGTAGGGGGTTATGTAGATACTAGTTTAATCTGCATGGCCGTAGGAGACTGTGTGTATGCTAGTGTTAGAATGAGAATTATCAAATAAGGAATTAGACAAATTCATTTTAGGATTTTAATTTACTGGCTTAACCAGAATTCAGATTATCGAAGGAATGCAAAGATTTCATTAATATTTTTACACATAGTTTTTCTTTTAGTTATAGTTATTTTTTCTGCTGTTTGCAAAATCCTATAAAGAATATGTTTCAATAAAATAGCAATGTTAACTATTATTAATAATTGTAAGATAATAATTAATAAATAAGTGTGGGAATATATTCTGGGTGTCCGATGACGTTAACACATTAGGCCTTCGTATTTCGACATGTAGAAAAATAATAGGTTTCATTAAATTTTCATCAATATCATAATGTGAGTTAAACAACAGGGTGTTTACGAACTAAGATATTAGATTAAATGGACAACAGATTGTAACTAGTAACACATGAATTGTGGTGAGGTTTCAACGCGTAGAAAGACCACGCCATCAACAAATGTGATTGGTGAAATAAAAAATTACCACAAAACAGTGAAGTGCATATTTCAGTACTTGAAAACTATTGAATTTACTTTACTGTAACTTTCCTTGGCATCTCCGTTTACTCTTAAATGATTTGAAGTAGGTAATACGTTTCACGTGTTTGACCTTTAAGGACAGGTTTTTTAAATACTGCATTACAACACAAACAAAATACACTGTAGTCCAACAAGTTACGCTACTGAATGTACACTTGTTGTATCTGGGCGGAGCGATGCCGAAAGTGTCTACTGCAGGGACCTGGAGTCAAAAAGGCTGAAAAAACTGGATCCGATTCAGTATTGATTCTAAATAAAACGGTCTAGTCCCATAAGATGGGCCTAGTTTCAAATTGAAAGTAATCTCGTAGGCTTCAAGTTATATACTAACAGACCAGAATTCTAAATTTGAAAGGTATTTGTAAAAAATCGGGGTTGAAAAATATTATAAAAATTTTGAGTCTTTAGCTTCTAGTACATACATTGAATTTCAAGTCTCTGTACTCATACCAGCATGCTTTACTTATTTTCCACTATTTAACCCCCAACCCTTCGACGGAAACTTTTCAAAATATAATCTAGTTCCAGATGTCGTTATGATACATACGTCTACCAAATTTCAAGTGAATATTTCAATTTCATTTTATCAACGCCTTTAATAATGGAGTAGGAGTGGTGGGGGTTGAAAAATAATATAAATAATCAGAGACCTTGGCTTCTAGTACATACACCGAATTTCAAGTTTTTGTACTCTTATCAGCTTGCTTTACTTATTTTCCCCTATTTAACCCCCAACCCTTCAACGGAATCATCTCAAATTATAATCCAGTTCCAGATGTCGTTATAATACATTCGTCTACCAAATTTCAAATGAATATCTCAATTTTATTTTATCAACCCCTTGGAGTAGGTGTGGTGGGGGTGTTGAAAATATTTTTAAAAAATTGAATCTTTAACTTCTAGTACATACCCTGAATTTAAAATTTCTGTACTTATACCAGCTTGCTTTACTTATTTTCCCCTATTTTACCATATTTAACCTCCAACCTTTCAACGGTAGCTTCTCAAAATATAATCTAGTTCCAGATGTCGTTATAACATATACGTGTACCAAATTTCAAATGAATATCTCAATTTTGTTTTAACAACCCCTTTAATAATGAAGAAGGGGTGGTGGGGGGTTGAAAAATATTATGAAAAAATCTCTCATATTTCCCAATATTTACCCCTATTTACCCCCCAACCCTTCACCGGATATCTTCAAAAAACAGTCCAGTTCCTGATCTCATTATAATATATACGTGTAAAAAATTTCAAGTCAATATCTTAAACCGTAAACAGAATTTTTTTTTTCGCTCAAATTTAAAATCTCGACGTTTCATGACATTCTAAACCGAATTCAAGAAAAAAATTTTTTTTAAATTTTATTACGATTACTATACTTCCAATCCACTACGTGGATGTGAAAGTAATAAATTTGAATAATCATTTAATAGGTGTCGTGGAAACTAATTAAATAATTTGTTCAAAATATGAATATTACGAGAATATTAATTTATATTTTCTTTCTACATAA
This sequence comes from Stenurella melanura, assembly GCA_963583905.1. Classification (NCBI taxonomy): domain Eukaryota; kingdom Metazoa; phylum Arthropoda; class Insecta; order Coleoptera; family Cerambycidae; genus Stenurella; species Stenurella melanura. The sequence goes on from OY757309.1 coordinate 207,182,931, forward strand.
CTGAGAGCCGCTCCAGATGTCGGAATCCTTATTATAATTACAAAGAAAAGTATATAGTGTTTAAAGCCTTGTAAGAAGCTTGGGAGTCCTGGCCCAAAACTAATTGTAGGGTAATTCACAAAAATCTTTCAGATGTGAAGAATGGTTGAAAGAGCCAAATGACCCCTTAAACAATCTACAATATCATGTATGTGAAATCATGCTTAAACAAAATGAGGAGGTTGAATCACATCATATATATATTTACAAAATCACGACTATATTTAGAATTATGTATATGCATTGCTTGATTAATGTATTATACATTGATACTGCTGGGATAATGTTAGAACGCACTTTGGAAATACCATTGTCGCACTATGGATAACCTACTTTTCCCAGAACATATTTATAGCAATAGTAATTTTATATAATATCATTGTAGAGATAAAAAGTATTCAACAAATTAATTCTTGTTTTTTAGAATTAAACACTACACTAGATATAAATATCATCAACTGAGTGGCAGCATTTGACGCTTATCCAAATTACTCTTGATTAGTAGTGATATTCTCTATTATTTCTGTATTTATTAATCTGAGGTTATAATTTATGAAATTGGGGTTTCTAAGGGATTATTTATGATAAATTAGAGTAAGCATTATGCTCTTTGCCCATTTATTGCACATTTTATGAAATTGTAGAACATTCTCTTTTATAAATAATGTCGGTTTTAGACATTTTTAATTTTTTGACGCCAACTTAGTTGATGAAACGCTCCTCAGTATAGAATTTAAAAAATTACAACAAATCTGGGTTTAGAACGCATTTAATTCAACAGACCTTTATCGTTTAAATTTTTTTTGTTGCCGAATCACCCTGTATATTCGACTATCGGTTAAGTTAACCCATTATCCCAATTCTTACCAAAGTATTGACTTACCCTATATGTAAATATTGGGTCGCTTCCTCTGCCCCTAATCGCGTACAACTGACTGTGATCCGTACAGTACATACACCAACTACTTAAAATATGTAACAAAATTATAATAACGTCTCTTCTACACATTTACAACTTTTCCATTTGCTCTACGTATATATTCACATGTTCATATTTACCCCTAGCCCCAAATTACCAAACAAATCTGAAAGTCACCCAACTGCACAAACTATATATTTTTCTCTTTTCTTGCCTTTCAAAACCATATATTGACTGCTACCCTTACACGCAAAATTAGTACTTACCGTAACTGTTACTAAGTTCGCTTATATTGTACTTAAACATCGATAGAGTCTTATAAAAATAGCCAGAATGTACGGCTCCAACATTTTCCTCCCTCATTGCCACCCCCGTAATTATGGAATCTCCGGACCACTATTATATCACGCAGAAAGGCTCAACCTCCACAACGATACTAAAAACACTTTAATCTGACTACCCTGCAGTCAGTGGTTGCAACCGAACATTTGCTACATTTTCAACGTTCATACCGCCCTATGCACAGAACTCATACAACATACCGCATATAGCTTCTTCGATTTACCTATTGGATTCTACATATTTTCCTAACATTCACCGTTACGCGAATGATTCCTTAAACCTTTGCAATGTACACAAAAATGTAGAAAAGAGTGGCTAACAGATGAGCTAATACACCAGAGCAATTATATAAAAAATTTATATTGGCTAATGATTAACCTTCAAAGTACTGATGTTAAAAAACTGTATAATACGGAAAAAATTAAATACAAAAATAACATCAAATCAGTGAAACAAAACTTTTACAAAAATAAGATATCCAATGCATCTAACAAAACAAAGGAAACCTGGAAAATTGTCAATGATAGGCTAGGTCGAAATAAACACAATACCAATGATGTTGTTCTAAAATATAATAATGAACAAATTAATGATAAAAATAAAGTAGTCAATATATTTGCACATCACTTCGCTGATGATACTAAACAGAAAATATCCGAACACTTTGGCTCTAATTTATCTTTACCGTGCATTACGTCAATATATAGGGAGCAAACAATATATTTCGCACCTATAACCGCAACTGAGGTAAATGAGACAATTATAAAATTGAAAAATAAAAAATCGGTTTCCTTTGATGGGTTGACAGCTAATGTACTAAAAAACATTAAAGACAATATAATTACTTATCTGGTTTACTTATTTAATTTGTCTGTAAATGAAGGACAATTCCCCAATATACTTAAGCAAGCAATTATTATACCAGTCTATAAAAAAGGTCCTCCTACTGAAATTAAAAATTATAGGCAAATTTCTATGCTAAGTGTTGTGTCCAAAATATTTGAAAGAATCATCTATAACAGGCTAGTGTCTTTTATTGAAAAAAACAGCATAGTTTCAGTGTCTCAACACGGATTTAGATCAAAAAAATCCACAGAGACGGCCACGTGTCATCTACTAGAATATGTCCACACAAATTTAGACAAAAGGCAATATGTTGTGTCACTGCTATTCGATTTATCGAAAGCATTTGATACTGTTGACAAAGTCATATTAAGGCAAAAACTATATCAAATTGGCCTGAGGGGAAACATGCTCTCATGGATATTGAGCTATATGGAAGGCAGAACATTCAAAGTGAGATTAAGTGGGGTGGAGTCTGAGTCTCACGATACAACAATGGGGGTACCTCAGGGCTCTGTTCTGGGGCCCCTCCTATTTTTGTTATACGTTAATGATCTCTCCCACCACCTCACCAAAGGTCATCTAACGATGTTTGCCGACGATCTAACGGTATCCTTATCAGCGGAATCTCCTGAGAAGCTGCAAAAATTAATTAATCTTACACTAGATGAAGTTAGTTCTTGGGCCCAAAGAGATAAACTAATACTTAATAATAAAAAAACCGTGTTTATTAACTTTTATTTACAAAGACCGTTGCCGTATAATATACAATTTACTGACGACATTAGACTATCGAGCAGCACTAAGTTGCTCGGTACTCACTTGGATAGCAAACTGACATGGGATTTACATATTGATCATGTCTGTAGTCAGTTGAATAAAGCCTATTTCGCTATTTTGCAATTAAAAAGTACATTAGATGAATCTGGCCTTATGAACACTTACTATGCATTAGCATATACCCATATATCCTACAACACAATGTGTTGGGGAAGTGCAAAAAATAGAGACCGAGTCTTTATGTGCCAAAAGAGAATCATAAGATTAATATATAATATGGGTTATAACGAGAGCTGCAGAATAGTATATAAAAACAAAAAAATTCTAACGGCACCATGTATCTTTATCTTTAAATGTCTCTGCTATATTAAAAAAAACATGGACCTTTTTGCCAAAAGAAATCAGTATCATCTATATGATACAAGGCATGGTGATTTGTTGAGCATACCAAATCACTCGACAACAACTTTTAAACGATCTCCACATTATATCTGTATGATATTGTATAATAACTTACCACATGAAATTAGAATAATCACAAGATATAATTGTTACAAAAAAGCAGTAAAAACCTTGTTAATACATGGTGGATATTACAGTATTAATGAATTTTTGACCAGATAGATAAGTAATTAGTGTTGTGTTTTTTTTTATTTATTTGTATTATGTCATTCTATACAGATATCTAGTCATGCACTGTGTTATCTAAATTTTATTTATTTATTTCTTTTTTCTTTTTTCAAAGTAATTGTGTTGTGTTTTTTACTTACGTGTTATATACATTATTTCATTTATATTTATATTGTAGTAATTATTCTTTAATTTTTATTATTCTACAAAATTGACTTACCATATTTACATTTTTGTATCTTAGTGGTGAATAAAGTATTATTATTATTATTAATGTTAAAATATCACCAATAAAGTGAAAGTGATGTATTTCCATATGTTTGACTAATATGTATGCGTCATAGATACATGATTTTTTATTGGAAAGAGAAATATATTAATCTAGTGAAAAACAAAATATACTCTTCATTTACTATAAGTCAAGTTCTACTGAAAGACAAATAAATGAAGTTTTACTAAGTTAAGCAGCACTTATACTGATTGCATGATAATTGCTAAAATAACTGAAACTATTTGCCACACACGTACGTCGTAAAATCAACAAACTGCATTCTTTTACCGTACATCCTGCCTTTCAATAGTCTCGAAATATTCACTTACCTAAGTCAGCATTGCTTTGCCATAGGAATTCCAAATCTGAAGTTTCACTTCTTTCATCCTTAGTCGACTTACTTAGTCGTACAAAAAAGAATGCATTATAACCCAGTTGTTTGAAAATTGAGGCCTGCTCCTTACTATGCCCAAAAGGATCTATTTGCCAGCCTATCTTAGGTCGACCACATTCTCCCAAAGTGTCATTTAGAAGTCTAGAAATAAATTTTGTCTTGATGGTATTAAATTATGAAAAAAATGTATTTTAACGATCATAAGTTTTATGCTATCTAGCTTTTGGACTGTAATATCACTCTTGTAAAGCTAAAAAGGTAGAATAAAATCTCTATTTATTTGAAACATACCTTAATCCCCAAGTAAACTGGTTGATTATAGACTGGTAATTGGTACATGCTTCATCATTCATAGACCATCCTCCACCCACCATTTCTATTTGGCCATTGTCAACAAATGACTTGAATAATTGCTGTTTATCTTTATTTTGTCTATTCCACCATTTCCAGAAGAATGCTGTTTCAACCTGAATAAATCTGTAAATATATTTAATAATGGGAGAAATTAAAGGAAGACAATAGAAACTCAGGAACATGGTATACATTTGTAACTTAAAAACAATAATACCCAATACCTAGAGATAAAAATAAATAATTCAAAAAAATTAAACCACTTTCAAAAACCAACTGAAATTGTTAAAAGAATGCACTAAACGGAAATAAAAAGAAAATAATGCTAATGATAATAATAATTATTATTACGTTAATAAATGTAAAAGCGTGGGGCTCCCGATGAATAAAATTGGTTGTTTTTTGAGAATTCTGGAATTTCGACTAAATATTTATCTTCTACTCGAAAATCCTCATATGCCCATTTTCATACGAATCAAACCATACATTACAAGACTTATCCGCCATATTGACGCAGCCATTTTGAATTTTAACGTTTTGATCACATATTTACAATCTACGATCTGAAAAATTCCAGGATACCAATTTTTAATAGAATAGAACGTTAATGACAACAACTTGTCCACCGTATGGGAAACGTCATCTTGGATTTTTCTATTAAAAATTTCAAATTGTATTGTCATGTGAACCATATAGACAACTCGGTTCGCTGCAAAAATGACCGGTCTGGGCTTTTTGTCTGCTCTTTGAGAGTAGGTGCAAGGGAGGGGGGTGAAGAAGGCTCACTATGTCCGGGCGATGGAAGCGGTTATGTGACCTGGTAAATTCTAACTGAAATTCCACATTGATACTTTGTAGAAAGATACTTCAAAAGACATTGGCAAATACAGAAAGCTGATGGAGCATAGAGATTCCGAATTAATGGCGAAACTGAAGGAGCTGAATGAAGGATCTTACATTATTAAATGTATAAAGAGTCAAATATTAATAAGGTTGGAACATGTAAACAGAATGGAGGGTTGGAAGACAACAAAGAAAATTTATGATTGGAAACCTACTGGGGAACGTAAAAGGGTAAGACCCATATTGGGATGATTGATTAATGTAGAAAATTATTTGGGAACCATGAATATTAGAGACTGGAAGAGAAAACTCAAGAAAGAACAGAATGGAAGAAAATATCCAGAGAAGAATATCCAGGACTGTAGCCAAAATAAGAAGACAGGCGGAGAGACGGATTATTGATGCATTACGCCCTCATATACTCTAGAATGCTATTATTTTTTGCAGCTGCAGAAAGTACAGTATGGAATGGTTAACAGATCACGGAAATCCAGATGATAAATGATAGTGAGAACGTCCTCCAATAAATATTAATAATTTTATCAAGAAACTTATGGAAAGAAGTCTTGTGAGGTGAACACTGAAGAAAAGTCATAGCAAATTCCGTAATGCGATGTTGTCAGGCAGACGTTACAATAAAAAGAGGCCAACTATCATAATATATGAATCACAAAGCACCTGTTAAGAATAACACGGGGATAACAAGGGCATGCAGAAAATGATTGATCTTTTACAAATCGTTGATCATATAATGATTATTTCATATTAATAATATTAAAATACTTTACCTTCTATTAGAATTCCGCTTAAGTGCTTGCAATACTGAATCAAGAATGTACTGAACGCCAACGTTTTGAATACTGTCATTTCCTGGAGAAAATAAAGTAAAATAAAAACTCAATGAAAATCGTTTGTCAATATTTGTAAAAAAAATAACAAATAAAAATTCTTGTATAACCATTGTTTGTGGTTGACCGATTTCAATTAAAATCAGCTAGTTTCTTCGAAATTGCTCATATCATTATCTTAAATAGTTTGGATGGTGCAATGCATCATTATGAAAACCTTCTTTTTTTTGTATTTCTTTGAAATGTACAAAAAAATAAGAATCACACTGTTCATAAAAGCAAGTAAAAATAGATGAAAAGAAAATCATTTTATGATAGACAAGTATAGTACATAAAGAAGAAACAGAGCCTGTAAGGCACGTATTGATACGTAAGAGAAACATAGACCCATTATATTTTCCTACCTACATAATCATTTGTCTAAATCGGGACTCTAAACTATCGCATGGCATAATACTGTCAGACGTGCCACACAGCAATTTTATAAAGTCATTAATTTCAAGATATTGCAAAGACGTTAAGAAATAGAAGAAGTAATCACAGAAACTTATGATCGGTTTCACTAATTAATAATCAAGAACTGTGACTCTTCATTTTCTGTGGAGAGTAAATGTATATAAATATTACCACAGGTCTCTAAATTTTGGACTCTTTGAGAGTAATAATTACAAAACGATACATGAGGATACATTACGTAAATGATTTGGCAATAGATTGAAACCCAGCGGCAGAGGTGTTTAAACCCAACTCAAAATCTCGGTAGCTGCGATATCTAAATCCGAAATCGTTCGACTATAGGGTAAAATTTGCCTAGAACGAATATGTCAACTACCAAAGTTATTCAATGAACGCTTACTTTTACTACTAGTTTTAAGTTTTAATTGTTTTTTTAACCTCTTTTGGGTTAGCTACTTATTTTATTGTTAATATCGTTTTTAATTTGCCTTACGGCAAAGAGAGTTGTGGTGTTAATTGTTTTTTATACACTTTTAATATGTGAACCCAGACCTGCCCCAACCAGCCCTTCAATTGCCATGGCGCTACGCACTATGGATGTCTGGCTGGCCACTTCCGGGTACTGGGGAAGCACTTTTTATTTTAAAATGTTCTTTTGATTTGATTTGATGAATAAAATTTCGATGGTTTACGTCATCATCTGAGTTTAGAACGCTGTAAGCTGACAACAAACAACTAAATTATAGACAGATCTTCGTAAGTGTTACTTGTGTGTCAATATTTTTACATGTTTTATTAGATAGTTTTAATATACTTCACAATAACAAAATCTGCAAATAATACTTCTTTACTTAATGTTGGATACCTATCGTGTCCATTGATTTAAAAGTAATATGGCAAATTAATTCCTTCTATTAAGATCGGTAACTATCATATTAATTAACAGTAATAGACGATTTGAAAAATTTTAGCTCAAAATTCAAACTGTATGATTGAAAATACTTATCCAATCTTCCTACGAATTCAAACAATCCAATATCTAAACAAATTTAATTCAATCTTTTAAACGATGATGTCTTGCTTATTACACTTGGCACTCTTAACTTTTAAACCACACTTGAAAGACGTCGATTATTAGGATATTAAATTGGATTTAAAAATCTCGGTTGCCGGGACTCGATCCACTATCAAATAATTTTGTATTTTCAACAAAAGTGCTTAACTCTCGTAATAGAACTGATAGTTTTCATCTTAGAATACAGCAGAGAAGAACTTCACAATCATCATCTTTCGTTAAATATGTCTGCCATACTTACTGCCATAATAATATTCTTCAACAGTTTTTAACCATCCAACATCATCGTGAGAATGTGCTATAAGGTGAACATTTATTTTGTTTGAATCAAGTGCATGGCATTTCTAAAAATTGATCACACGATATAAGTTCTTAAATTAGTAAATAGATTTGATCTCACCTGGATGACACATGAGTCATCGTCTGAGGCACTTGTTAGAGGTGAGGAAAACACTCCAGTTAGAAATAGTACCCAGAGAAATACTTGAATCTGCATTATTCTCTAGGGATCTCCTCCAAGATATCTAGGTACAGATATTTTTAACAAACTATTATGTATCCTAAATGAAGTTTAAACAAAATGCTGTTATAGGCTGTTATCACACAGATTATACCCTATTTATCGGGCATAAATCAGATACAATCAACTTTCGCATTTCTATTTACCTATGACTGAAGTGGATCAATAACAATTGAATATAAGTTGCTGTGATAAATCTATTATCACAAGTATATAAACATGATAATATAACTGGAATTTTGTAACTGTTTAACATTTTTATTTTCAGAATTTTCTTTTACCGATGTCGAACCACTTATGTAAGCTACTTATAGCTCCTCTAGAAAATGTGTGTTTCTGATTTAGTACGGTGGTAATGCTAAAATACTTGCACCGATGAATGCGAACCTGTCCCCCTTTTAGAACTTAACTTGATCGACAACTGGCGTCATCTACAGTGCAATATGGGCCAAGATAACTTCCCATGAACATAAAACCGTCTTTTGATAACTTAATCTGGTCTCTGGACTAATTATAGCATTTATGAGACTACTTGTGCACTAATTAATTTAAATATTCACTCGAGCGGTATCGTATTACCCCGTTCGCGTGTAATTGACCTCGTGTTTGTGACATTTCTAATAAAAGGATTTGATAATGACGGTACTGAAACTTTCTCAGCCTCCGGCGTTATTGAATTCTGGGCGGTTAACCGGCAATAAACTTGTCTAAATGTTATTTGTAGCATTATCTTAATTTTTTTCCTTCTTCAATTCTTTGGGACTTCCTGCCACATGTATGTTTTCTTTTTAAGCGGTGCTCTGGGAATCTACAAAATATCACAAATAACCTCTACGCCTTGACTTTTACGTCAAGGGATCAGTTAGAGGTTGCTTTTTTTAAATAAAAAACACAAATAAGTATAAAAATTTGAAATTAAATATTTCACCGACGTTTCGGCGTATAAAAACTAAAAAAACCGTTAACTATATCGACAGTTCTATGTAAATAGTAAGCATCTATGGATATTGAATATAACAAACTTTCTTAGAGCTGTGTATTTATCATACACAGCAAAAAAGATTTTTCAAAAAAAGTCTTGAAAAGGGAAAGAGATTACATTTCCGAAACGTCGGCGGAATATCTAATTTCAAGTTTTTATACTTATTTGTGTTGTCTATTTTAAAAAAGCAACCTCTAACTGATCCTTTGACGTAAAAGTCACAGGCGTAGAGGTTATTTACCAGTAACATACTGGTTAGTCGTAATATTTTGTAGATTCCCGAGCACCGCTTAAAAAGAAAATATGCATGTGGCAGGAAGTTCCAAAAAATTGAAGAAGGAAAAAAAATTAAGTAAATAATCTTATTTCGATTTGAAGAATATACTACATAGTGTTTTATAGTTATTGCCGAAAAAGTTGTTGGCACGAACGACTGTTAAACTAAAAATTTATGCAAGCGTATTTACTTCTAAAAATATCAAATATCATATTGAGCCTACTTCTTTTTGAGTTTTAGAGCCCTGGCTGACATCCCAACCTTCTACAAAATATCGCGCGACTTTATTAAAAATATTTATAATTTCTTAAACTTTTATTGTATTTGTTGCATGAAAAGCAAATGAAATATTTATTTTCAAATTCATGACACTACTATGACTGTCCCGCAAGTCTACTTCAATAATTAATTAGGATATATAAATTTAAGTTAAGCCTTCGGAACTCTTCGACCTTCCAAATTCTAGATTTGTAAATTCCCTATAATCACGATTTATTCGCAGTCTAATTAAGATTTTTTTAAACTTATATATGATAGTTGTTCATACATCTGCAAGTTTTAGGCACCCAAAGGATAAAATGGAATCTAAGCAAAGATCTGGGATTTACGGACTTAGCTATATGAATTGTAATTTGAAGTAGGTTGGGCAAACAAAACATTTAATTTGAACAAGATTTAAAGAACATATGGCCCACCTCAAACATGGAAAAATAAAAATCTAGTGTTACCCGACATGATTTCGATAATAATCATAGAATACGTATCAGTAATTTAGGGTTAATTACAAATGCAACAAATAATAGGCAGTTGAATACATTTGAGAGCTTAAAAAGTTAAATATAAAAATATTATGAAGAATAACAAAAGATCGATTCCAATAGTCCGCTTTATTGGTTATTAGAGTTTGGAGTTTTAGGTAGGGATGTCAGAATTGGTTGAATTCTTTCAACTAAGACAATACTGGCTTGTTCTTAGTTGTACTTTAGTTTCAATCATTTCACGATGATGCCTACGTGGTTACCGCAACGCGCATCGAATGTTGGTATTCGACTGCTGGATTCGAGACTTTTGTTGTGGAAACTAGATCTTCAGAGACAGCGGCACACCGGAAGTTCCAGCCCCTTCCAGGACTAAATGGGGTAACTGATTGAACTTAATAATGGTTTTGCAAAATTTGTATTTAAAAGATTCTATTTTAATATTCAAACAATTATCTTTCGAGGGTAAAATGTATTCACCCTCAGCTCCATCCATGAACACCCTATATTATTCAATTTGTAAATATTAATCGCGTTTTCCCGTAAATTGAAACAATTTTATTGATTCGAAATGTGAAAAGCTTCGAAACACTCATTAGGCAAACCTTTCAAGAGAACTCGTTAAAAAAAGAGTATCCTCAAAAGCAAGTTAAGCTTGAATTACAGATGAACTCCCTTAATGACTGCCTCTCTATTTACGACAAAAAGAAAATGAACAAATGACACATCTAAAGGTTCTTGCGTTGTGAAATACTAATATATCCTTGGCCTCGTATATTTTCATGACGACTCCCTTAGATAAAATGCAAGGATAAGTATTTGCAATGTATGAAATGAATGTACAGGGTGGAGCAATTAAAGCACCAAACTTCGAGAGCGTAATAAGCTTATTACTAAAAAGTTCAAAACTCAACTTGTCATTTTTTGTTGATTGTTTATGATTTTATAAATGGCACACATTTGCTCGCGTATTGATTATGCAGACACGATGTTAATTATGTTTTTTCCAATGGGAATACGATTTCCACATCATAGATTTGCGAGTAGAAACATTTCTGTTATGGTGCTCTTCAACACATTGTGTGTAATAGTGGTAAACTTCCAAATGCTCACAAAACATTTGAACGTGCTTGTACAAAAGATATAGATGAAGTGGTAACATTCTTGATTTAGTGAAAGAGAGCCCCTGTATTAGCTGACATTGCCCTTCAAACTTGAAATTTCTCAGATAAGAGTGATTCGCACACTACATCAGCACGGCTTATACCACTTACACAGAGTACAGCACCTTCAACCGCAATAATATGCTGGATACATGCAATTTTGCAGGTTGATAAATGCCAATTGTTACACTGATTCTCACACTACATCAGCACGGCTCATACCACTTACAGCAGGTACAGCACCTGCAACTGCAATACTATGCTAGACACATGCAATTTTACAGGTCTATAAATGCCAATTGTTACACTGTTCTACATCCACGTACGTGGAATGTCGTGGATGTGGAAGTAATTATAGTATTCACGGGAGTTTCGTAGTGAAATAATGAATAAATCAATTTCTTTCTAAGAACTAGTAATGCATAAACGGCGCGCCGTTGCGAGACTAGGAACTTGCCGCGGCGGGTTTCATTGAGCAGGATAATTTAAATTAAAAATAACATTATGATAACAGTTGTACTGTTCATAATGGGCATATTTTCTTTGTTATAATTGTTATAAGAAAGATATATGTTTTAAACTTATTTGTGATAAGTGTTTTGTAAAAGTTTGAATAATTACTAGTATTTTCTGGTAATATATTTTCATTTGTTTCTATTGATAAGTATAGATTCTAACATCCGCGGAAAGGAGGCCTGCATGGCATAGCTGAGAGGTAACAAACCCGGTTAACAATCAATTGAAGAAATTTTCTCAAACGTTTAGTCGAGAGGTTTCAACTTCTTCCAGTAGTTGCCCATTTTTAAATCTACGAATTTAAAACACAAGGCATTCGTTTTTTCTCCTAATTCACCAGCAGCTGATTGAATAATGAATAATGTTTTCTGCCCATAAATGTACCATTGGTAATTTTTGATTTTCCGATTTTTATGTGGATTTGTATTGTTATTATGTTAAAACGAAATACAAAGTCAAATAAGTAAATAAACGCACTTATGATTGCACCTTATGTGATCTCTCCCTGCTGATAGTAGAAACTATCAGCAAAATACCTTTTCAAAAATTAATCTTTAAGGGTGAATAGCTCTGAAATGGGGTTCCCTAGGAAAAAAATATAGTGTTAGTGTTATTTCAACCCAATCTATACGCTACCGAAGTATTGCCTCATAGTCCAGGGAGACCCTGTATATAGATAAATAGATATCTGTATCACGCAAAAATGGATCCATTTTTCATATCGACGATAATTATTATAAAGCAAAATGAAAAACATTCTAGCTACCTATGGCTATTAATACTAATTAAATACATATGACGTTAAAAATAATATGCTTGTGTTCTATGATAGATATACAACCATAAACTCACCAACGAATATACTTTTTAATACAGTTGCATACACTACATGAAAGAAACATTAATATCGGTCCTCTAAATGCCCACATTGACAGAATGATAACGAGGAAAATATATGAAGAGTACAATGAGTACATAGGAAAATACATTAAGAAAGTGTTAAGATGACAATTTAAAAAAATTAATTCATCATTTTAAAAGGTAGCTAGATAATGTTACTTCCACATCCACATAGTGGAGTGGAAGTATACCTAGTAATCATAAAAAAAAATTCAATTTTTTTTTTTGTTGAAATAGGTTTAGAATATGATGAAACGTCAAGATTTTAAAATTGAGGGAAAAAATTTTCTGTCAGTCGGTCTGTAACTTTTTTGTATGCACGATATCTCTGGAAGGGTTTAAGATATTGACTTGAAATTTTATACACGTATGTACTATAACGAGATCTGGTACTGGATTGTTTTTTGAACGTTTCCGGTGAAGGGTTGCGGGTAAATAGGAGAAAATAAGTAAAGCAAGCTGGTGAGAGTACAAAAATTTGGGATTTGGTGTATATACAAGAAGTCAAGGCCTCAGATTTTCTTATAATATTTCCACCCCCACTCCAGTATAAAAGGGGTTGATAAAATAAAATTGAAATATTCACTTGAAATTTAGTACACGTATATGTTATAATGATACCTACAACTAGATTATATTTTGAGATGATTCCGTTGCAGGGTTCGGGGTTAAATAGAGGTAGATAGGAGAAAACAACAAAGCAGGCTGGTACGAGTACAGAAACTTAGAGTTTAGTGTATATACTAGAAACAAAGACCCCAGATTTTTTTATAATATTTCCATCCCCCGCACCATCCCCACTACACTATAAAAGGGGTTGATAAAATAAAATTGAGATATTCACTTGAAATTTGGTACACGTATATATTATAACGATACCTACAACTAGATTATATTTTCAAATGATTCCGTTGAAGAGTTGGGGGTTAAATAGAGGTAAATAGGGGAAAACAATAAAGCAGGCTGGTATGAGTACAGAAACTTGGAATTTAGTGTAAATACTCGAAGCAAAGGCCTCAAATTTTTTAATAATATTTCCATTCCCCCCGCACCATCCCCACTCCATTATAAAAGGGGTTGATAAAATAAAATTGAGATATTGTCTCTAATTGTTTATTTGTGGCATATTCAGATTTTCTTACTTTTTATTGGGTATTTTGTCACTGAAAAATATTTAAAAATTTTAATGAAAAAACCTCTGCGCCAAACGGATCAGACAGAAGTTGGTTCTTGAGTACTTGACTGTTTCAAAAAGTCTCACACCGAAAAATATATAAACTAGAACAATGTTATAAACTAAAAACTGAAAATCAAAGCTATAGGTAGTTAACGTTTCGAACTAAATATATCCGAGAAACTATAGTATTAACTAAAGGCTTGAATTATACGTTAACACCAAAGGCTATTCCTAAATTTGATATAATAACTGCAATTGAACAGGCTGCACAGAAGCTTCCATTAGATGATGCTAATGAATACCGAATTCGTTCTAAAATTGAATTAGAGACTAAAGATAATTTAACATCCGATGAAAAACGTTCCATTTCATCTCTAAAAAATGATCATAGCATTAAAATTTTACCAGCTGATAAAGGCAATGCCACGGTAATCTTAGATACAACTATATATGATACAAAAATTACGAACTTGATAAAAGATGGAAATTATTCCAAATTAAATAAAGATCCTACAAATTCTTTAGAAAACAAAATATATAGAGTCTTATTTAAACACAAAAACGAATTTACAGATATTGAACGAAAGATGTTAACTCTACATCACAGCAAGCCTCCTCATTTCTATGGTTTGCCAAAAATTCATAAACGTATAATTATATTATAACGATACCTGGAACTTGATTATATTTTGAGATGATTCCGTTGAAGGGTTGGGGGTTAAATAGGGGTGAATATGGGAAAATAAGTGAAACAAGCTGGTAAGAGTACAGAAACTTGGAATTTGATGTATATAATAGAAGCTAAGGCCTCAGATTTTTTATAACATTTTTCAACCCCTCCACTACCCCCACACCATTATTAAAGAGGTTAATAAAATATAATTGACCTATTTACTTGAAATTTGGTACGCGCATGTATTATAACGACATCTGGAACTAGATTATATGTTGAGATGATTCCGCTAATGGGGGGGGGGTGTATTGGGGACAATAGGTGGAAGAAGTTAATAAAAGTCCAGAAACTTCATTTTTCGCGTATATGCTAGAAACCAACATTTCAAATTTTTTTATGACATCTGCCTCAAATATTACTTATTAAAATTTTATGAAGAATTGTTTTCACATTCTAGAGTGCAAATATAGTCAAAATATTTTTCTTTATAGAAACTTGGATCGAAAATCTGGATGTGGCCGTAGTGATTCCTTAGGCAGCGATTCTTTAAGTATGGTAAACTAATGGTTTTTTGCATATTGATAACCACGAATATAATTTTAAAATTTTTAAAATTGACAATGACAATGGCAGTGGCGAAGCAACGAGTTGTAAGGCTCCTATTCGCGAAAATAAAACAAATGAACCCAAGAGGGATTTACCGTCGATACACACAAATTCACCAATACGTGAGAGCGATTTAGATATTATGATTTTCCGCCATTACCATACAAACTTTTCCTTATAGGTGAATTCCTTTGTATCAAAGGTAAATCCTCACCGAGTTCATTAGTTGTATTTTCGCGCATATGGAAAATGGATTTTGGCCCTTGCTCACATTAAAAATATCGTATGGGCATGGTTTCATATGAAGTTTTCGCCTTGTCTATATACTCGCAACAGTTGAAGTCTTTGATATTTAGATGATTTGCCTAGTCATTCTAAAGCTAAATATTGCTGGTTTAACAAAAAACGATGTATCAACCAAAGTATGTAAATAATTTCATTTATTTCTATTATTACATAATAATGCGCCCTGTGCCACCCCTTGCCTTAATTTTGCCACAATAATATTTTAAGTAGATCATTATTTCTTCAAATGGAACCACTTGCAGGGGTGAGAAATAAAGAATTTCGATTTTGAAAAAGATGGGCCACCCTAATACAAGGGTGTTCCTTAATGACGTGCTAATATTTCCGGGTGTGATTCCTTAAGTCATTTTATGAAGAAAATTTCATATAAATATATGTCAGCAACGACTTAAATTTTTTGTATTGAATCTATTTTTTAAATCGTTATTTTTTAATATCTCAGAAAGTAATATATATAATTTTGATGTGTTAATAGGATACAAAACCACATAGTTAGACAAGTTATTTTATCGCTCCACCAGGGGCGTCCCTGCAAACATGTCCTGTGACATATTTTATCAAAAAGTTTTTCCATGTAGATATTTTTCTGATTAACAGGATCAATTTTACATGGAAACGGTATCTTGCATTTTTTGTCAGACGCACAGTTCTTATTGTTGGAAATGACTATAAAGTATTAATATGAGTTTTATACATCAGGGTTTTAAGATAACGCCACAAAAAGAAATTCAAACTATTGAGATCGGAGGCTCTTGATGGCCATTGCCGACGTCTTCCGCGACCTATCCAACGATTAGAATAAACCACATGTAAATGGTTGCGAACAATTACACTTAAATGAATAGGAGCTCCATCGTGCATGTACCACATTTGATTACTTAACGCAATTGGTGCATCTTCAAACAACAGAGGTAGTTCTTCTTGGGGAAAAGAGTGTCCATTAAGGCGTCTTGGCAGAAAAAAGGGATAAGATTATTATCAATAATGCATACTCATTCATTAACCGAAAATTGCTCTTGGAAATGGGTTTGGGTTATGGCTTGCCGTGGGGATTTTCATCCGCCCGCACATGATTATTATGGAAATGTTGAATAGCATTCCTAGAAAAATTTACTTCGTCTGTGAATATAATTTGTGACTCAAACATTTTGAAGGTAACCACTGGCAGAGCTTCACACGCTTTGGAAACTCCCTGGGAGATAATGCCTGTACTCTTAGAATATGATACAGATTCAACAAAAAAATCAAACAAAAGTCGCCAAACAATTTGAGGGTACATTAAAACAAAAACGCAGGGATTAGCTTTGCAAAATATTAGACCGAATAGGTAAGAACTAGGATTCAATTTTGAATTAACGAGGAAAAAATTCAAAGGCCCACAAAAAAAATTGAGTCATTCCGACTCTGACAATCTAGGTTTTTTTTGTCTATCAAATGTCGTGTCTTTTCCACTATTTTTATCTAAGTCGCTCTTTTTGAGGCACACTCTATATTGACCATAAGAGACAAGGCGTAGGTAGATATTGTATGAAATATGTTTCTTAGAACGCAAACAAAATTTATGAGCTTCGATGTATACTATATAAATAGAACCACACAGATAATATCCAAGGGAAAATGTGATATCTAAATGGAATATTTTTGTATAGGGTAAACAAATCTAGTATATATCTGAATATAAAATTCGTTAATTTTGGTATTTCCAACAAATTGTGTTAAATTATCTCAATCAATTTTCAAGGGAATTAAAGTATCACTGACTTGGTAATTTTCTTGAAAATAGAATGCCAACAATCATAAGTTATAATGTTATATTAGTATTATTATATACAGGGTGTCTCGAGAATGGTGGGCAATCTCTCGGATTTGGGTAGAACTAGTGAAAGTAAGGTCACAAGTTCCTATATGTTTCTTTCCCCCGAGGTACCCCGACGAAGATATTCGGTCTTGAAGTTGAGGGTTAAAAATCGATTTCTCGCGATAACTATTTTATTCAATCAATTTTAACCACTTTTGGGTCAGTATCACATTAATTCAATCTAGTTAGGTCAGTGTATTAGAATCTTGGATAACATTATTGGGGGCTCGAGGGCAGAGCACCCATTGCCTCAATAAGTTGTAAAAAAAAATTCAACTTATTTTGTTTTATTTCTAAGGTCGTTTTCAACTTTTTGAGCCATTTTTACGTAAAACACGTATACTTGTTTGATGTCGGTAATATGAACCGTTTTTGAGATAAATGCACTTAACGATGAAATTGCGATTTTCAATCGCACATATAATAGTAATTTTTTAAAATAAATAAACACGAGGATTATGTACAAAACAACATTTATTTCTCTATGAGGTAGTAAGTACTTACCTACACTTATAAAAACAAACAATCTTGAACACACTAAACACACAGTTTGAAACCTGACTGTAGAAAACTAATTAGGGACATGGAAAAATGAAAATGTATGAAATTTCACAACAAATGCTCAATATGAGCACCTCCTTCTCTAATGCATGCTTGTCCACGACGAACTGACTATCGGTGGACTCGCCACAACATTCATTCGTTTTCTCTAATTGCATTTGAATGGTACATAATTCTCTCGTATAATTCTTCTCTTGTCTCTACTGGTGTGGTATACACGAGACTCTTTAAATGCCCCCACAGGAAGAAATCAAGGGGATTTAAATCGGGTGATCGGGGAGGCCAAGAAACAGGTCCATTCCGACTTATCCGCCTGTTTGGATATACTCTATTCAAATAACCCCTCAATATAAGTCTAAAATGCGGGGGCGCCCCATCATGCATAAACCACATGTTCTCCCGAGATGCAATGTCAACGTCTTCTAAAAGTTGTGGTAACTGCTGTAGAAGAAATTCAAGATAAAGTTGCCCATTCAATCGATTTGGTAACACGAATGGGCCAATAATTCCAGCCCAAACACTAATATGAAATTGCCTTTGATAAAAGGGTTTTTAATTGTGACATGTGGGTTTTCCTCGGCCCAAACGTGTAAGTTATGGGAGTTAATGACTCCATCTCTTCCAAAGCTCGCTTCATCCGTATACAAAACCGATCGAATGAAGGCATGGTTTTGTTCATGGTTCTGTCTAAACCACTGCGAAAATTGCACCCTAGCAACTGCATCCAATACGTTTTCTTCTACTTTAACAGTATGTGTTGTCCGCGGAGCACCCCCTGTTTACGTCATTTGGTGCAAATCGACCTAAGTAGAGACAGAATTCTTAAAGTTTTAGTTTTCAAAAAAATTATCTTATTTTTTACCAGTTTCTCTCAGCCGTTGATCAACACGTTCACGAACCCTTCGATGGCGATACCGTCGAGCGTATAGTCTTTCTGCTTTTAAGGCATTACAAGAAGCCATTCCATACATTAAATGCATACCTGCGTATTCACTGTTAGTGTATGCCATATTTCAACCGATTAATTACTAATTTAAAGTCGGAATAAGCTAATACTGAAAAACCGCTGCCTAAGGAATCACTACTTCCACATCCAGATTTCTCATTCAAGTAACTTTAAAGGAAACATCTTGACTAGATTTTCACTCTAGTACGTGGAAATTATTGATCATAGAATTTTAATAATATTTGGGGCAGATGTTATGGAAAAGATTGAGGCGTTGGTTTCCACTATATACGATAAAAATGACGTTTCTAGTTTACCCTACTTATTTTCCCCTATTATTCACAACCTACCACCTCCCACCCCTTCAATGGAATAATCTCAATCTGATGTCATTACAATACATAATAATTGTTCTAACTTTCAAGTGAATATCTCAATTCTATGTTATCAACCCCATTAATAATGGAGCGAAGATGGCGGGGTTTGAAAAATATTAGAAAGAAATCTGAGGCCTTGGTTTCTAGTATATATACCAAATCCCAAATTTCTGTACTCTTACTAGCTTGATTTACTTATTTTCCCATATGTACTCCTATTTAACCCCCAACACTTCAACGGAATCATCTCAAAATATAATCTAGTTCCAGATGTAAAGTTGGCAAAGAGGTCAGACAGGCGTTCTATCACTACTCGTCTTTAACACATATATTGAATCGGCAACATCCCAGTTGAGCAACATTTGGCGTAACAGGATTATGACGAGGCGCTCAAATATCAGACTTGTTAATGCTCTAGTTCTCTATATCTTTCTTTACGTCTCTCAGACATGGACTGTTATGTAGGCAGACAGACGGCGCACAGTGGGAAAAAAAGCCTTTTTTTGGACAAAAGTCTGCCTACAATTCAAATCTTAATCAATTTTGACCTATCTTGGCTTAAAGTGTAGGTAATTGGCTACACTTTCCGAGTATACTGCCAGATTTTCTAACCTCAAAAAATGTATCAAATATGAGAGTAACCACTTTTTTCTATTTCTACAAGTCAAATCTTAATCAATTTTGATCTACCTTGGCTTAAAATGTAGGTTATTGGCTGCACTTTCAGAGTATACTGCCTAAATTGCAAACCACGATTTCTTAAAATCAAGAAATTCAACAAAACATAATTACCCTACTCGAAATTTTATTAACATGTTTTATAAATTACTTTCAGTTATTACATTTTGTTATAATTTTTTTTTTTTTTCGAGCCAATGAATTCAAATTTTACCTACAAATAAAAGAGGTTTGTACATTATTAAAATAAAGAAATGTGTACTATAAATAACAAAACTCTAATCTTTTATTGACAATGATTGTGGAAATATATGGAAGACACTAATTAAATTAGTATATCTATCTAATATCTAATATCTATTTAAAAAATTCAGTCGAATAGTTAATTGTTATTAATTATCTTGAAGATGCATTGGAGAGGTTAACTAGATATTGATAATACCATCAGTCTACTAAATTTATTATTATAGATTAAAGTGCAAGCTCTATCATATTAAGAAGGGATCTGAATAATTGTATTTGATAACTGAATATATTCTAATTTTGTGCAAATATCAAAAATTATGGATGCGACATTATTCTCGCTTTTCACTAAATGTAGGTAATTATTAACTATATCTATAAAATTGTTAATATTGACATTGTATTGATTTATAGAAAAAGATTTGAAGAAAGAATCTTTAAATTTCAATTTTAAATTGTTTTATATACATTAAACATTGTTACAAGAATGAAATATAAAATCAAGAAAAAAAAGTTGTGTGAAATTATTTGGAATAGTGATAAACAAAAACATACAAACAAATATTTAATATTAAATAACATTAGGGATACATCTAGATTTGATGAAAAACAATTAAAGATGATACAGAAAAAGATGATCAGCTTGACTTGTAGAAATAGAAAAAAGTGATTACTCTCATATTTGATACATTTTTTGAGGTTAGAAAATCGGGGTTTGCAATTCATTCATTATACTCTGAAAGTATAGCCAATAACCTACATTTTAAGCCAAGGTAGATCAAAATTGATTAAGATACGTTTCTCGACTCTCAGGTATCGTATTTTCGCGAATCCTCCCATGGCTTGACCACATCGCTCGAAGATAGAACAATATAAAACGATTGATTGCCCAGGGAAATTCAGATGGTAAAAGGCTAAGGGAAAGACCATCAAAACGTTGGGCTGATACTACCAAGGAGCTAAAGGTGAAGAGACTGCACGGGGCCGTGAATCTGTCGTACATGCTATACAACAAGGAGGGGCCAACTAAAACTTTACTTATTACACTAAATATCTGCAAAACGTTCTAAATAAGAAGAAATATTTAACACAACAAAATAAACTGCTTCACTCTGATACACTAATAAAGCGATATTGGGGAATGAAAATTAAAATAGTCGCATCATGCCTAGATAGACATTGTCACTATGCGTGATCTCTCTGCAGTTGAAGCTAGTGATGTCACAACTCGACTATCCTACCATCCCGGCGTTTTTGAAGATGCTGACTTCAATAATTTCGTTATACATGAAGTAGTAGTCAGAGAATATTAATTATTGGCATAGTTACTACTAACACTCGCCAAGCTCTTTCAGAGTCATTAATAAAAAAAATTGTTAAATCTGACTATCGAATTTAAAAAATTATCTTATCGTTGTTTTACCGTCGATTCTTATTTTGGTTTGAGCCGATCTCCCCTAAGGATATAGGAATAATTTATGTATCGAATAAAAAATGTGTAATTTTAACTATGTTTTGCCGATGAAAACCAGATGTTGCATGTTTTATAAATGCGACAGTGATGCATCACGACAAAACGTAAATGGATAACACAGATATTGTAAGTACGCCTTTCACGTTCACCAGATAGATATATTTTACTTCCACATCCATGTAATGAATTGGAAGTACAGTGATAGTCTCAATTCAATATCGTTTACAACAGTAACAATAGACTGCTCGACTTAGTTTTATGTAACACAAATTGCATTGTTGATAAATCCTTGGAAGTATTACTAAAAGAAGATAATCATCATCCCGGACTTGTGATTTCAGTAAAATCTAGTGGTAAAAATCCTAATCAGAAATTCCCAGCTAATTACACCAGTTGATTTAATTTTCGTAAAGCCAACTTTCCCCTATTATATCAGCAGCTGCTCGAGGTAGACTGATCTTTTCTAAATGAATATAAAGAAGTTAATACTGCCTGCCAAAATTTTTATGATAAGCTAACTCAAATTTTTACAGTTTGTATACCAAAATTCACACTCTCTAAAAATAAAATAATATTTCCACCATGGTTTAACTCTGAAATTATTAAGAACATAAGATCCAAAGAAAAATATCAAAATATCTATAAACGAACGGCAGATGTCAATGCCCTAATTGGATTTACAATGCTTAGATCAAAAGTTAAATTTAATGCTTACGCTAAATTTTTTGAAAAATCGTTTTTACCAAGTAATAATAGCTGAAATAACAATAGCATCCATTTAGTTTCCTTTTCTGAAGAAGACGTCCTAAAAACATTAAAAAAATGAAACCGAAGCTCACCATGGAGCCGGATGGTATTCGTGCATTTTTACTGAAAGATGCTAGTATATTCGCCCATCCACTAAAAATGTTAATAATTTGGCTATAAAATGCTGGATATCTGGAAGTATTCTAAAGTATGTCCAGTTTATAAAAAGGGCAACCAAAATGATATAACAATTTCCGACCAATCACTATCATTTGTAATTTTGACAAAGATTTTGAAATTTTGCTGCATAATTGCATATATCCGCATGTTATGAAGATTTATGAAAGGTCGATCTACAACCACCAATTTAATATGTGCTACTCAATATATATCTGAGTCCATTGAGATGCAAGTTCAAACAGATGTAATATATGTATTTTGATTTCACAAAAGCATTCGACAGGCTTAATCATAACATTCTTATTAAGAAACTGTCCAACATTGGAATGTCACCGAATCTTACACACTTTATAAAATCATATTTATCAGATAGAAAATAGTACGTCGCGTTTAATGGATTCAGGTCTACTGATTACTTATCTTGTTCTGGTGTACCTCAGGGATCTGTTCTTAGGCCACTCTTGTTTAATTTATTCATCAATGATATAGCATATGGTCACAATCTAATCGGAGAAATTGGCCACTGGCCTGTTACATATAGCGCGCTTCCTTACTCCTTCAGCAAATCGTGTCGTCAGAGCGTGCGCGTTGGATCCCAAGTTCTCCCCAGAGATAGAAAACTCCTTCTCTAGCCTCAATTTCGTACATAGTGGCTTATAGCATGTTACCAGTATATAGTTAATAGGTATATGGTATATACCCTATAAGCTCTGAATAATTCTACTTCAAACATGTTTTGTCTTAAAATGCCTATTACATTACCAATTGCTCTTTAAGTATGTTGTAGTCATGTAAAAGTGTATTTTAAGCCTAACTGGTCTTAATATATTTTTTAAAACCTATAGAATTTATCGTGCTCGGATAACATAACCTAAAAAGTTTTCCGAGATGCCATTCGGTACATGTCCACTAAATTTTCGCTTTTTATCAAGTATCTTGATTTTACTAGTGATATTTCAATTTATCATCCGTCACACACATACACAAACAAATGCGGACGAATATGTATATATCTTGTCACAGTTTTAAAACTACCTATTTTGAAACATTATAGTCTGGTCAAAGGTAAACCAAATCATTTTATGTTTAAGATTGATTTATTACAAATGTTTGTTTACTTCATTAAAACTCTGGCAAACAGTTGGTTTTATGAAGGTTCGACCTGAAACTTAGTGATTTATAGCCGAGCATTAACAACGACCCTAAATTAATGTCATAAAGCAATGATAGAACCACAACATTTGCGTAATCCCTAGAAAAGTTGATCCACCTTGAACTTAACAGCTATAAAATTTCATTGAAGGCCTGGCAAATACCTTGATAAGTCAATCATATGCCAATAAAGATTAAAAGATAATTTAGTTTTAATGTTTTAATGATCTTGAAGGTCTTTTTTAAACTTTCTTAAAGACAAAGCTATCTTTATAAGTACATTTGGCATTTAATAAATCTGGCATAATTCAGTGGTCTATGAGGTGGCCATTATAAAACACTGGTACAATCTAAATAAATCTAAAAGGCATTGTTACTTGGATATGGATGAGATCAAAGGCTTTCAACAACAACAACTCTCCATTACCACCTCGGGAGGTAGTCGATTTCAAATATTGTATTGCTAAAATTCTACAAGCAATTATTTCCACTTACTAGAATGCAAATATGGCAACAAAATGTTTTCGTTATAAGAGATTTGCATGGGAAATCTGGATGTGGAAGTAACAGGCAGAGGTTTTTTTAATGCCAGAAAAGCGAAGTTAGTTTAGTTTATTCTACGTTTGTCTCTGTTTAATTACACTAGGTATGAGAATATAAGATTATTTGTTTATTTTGACCTTCTGGAAAGAATATTGTTGTAGGTACGTGTTTTGCCATCAAATCACCTAATTATTCATTATTAAAGAAATTGTTTTTATAGCAACGATAAAAGA
Organism: Stenurella melanura; assembly: GCA_963583905.1. Classification (NCBI taxonomy): domain Eukaryota; kingdom Metazoa; phylum Arthropoda; class Insecta; order Coleoptera; family Cerambycidae; genus Stenurella; species Stenurella melanura. The sequence continues at coordinate 207,207,592 of OY757309.1, forward strand.
GATAAAATCCTTTTAAATGCTTATTTGAGGCAGATCGCTTTCTCCCTCATGAAACAATTAATATTTCGAAAATACAAATATTATTTGTTTGTACATTTAATGTGACAAGAAGCTGATTACATTGGATCTGACATCGACATGCAAATAATACCATTAATATACAACTGATAAGGTTAATATGTTAAACCGCGCTGGAAACTCTTCAACACAAAGTCAGTCTGAAATGTTCCACTCTCAGTGTTATCATCTTTAACATAAAAGTGTCTTCCTGTAAGGTTTATCTATACAAAAATATAAATAATATAATTAGTGTTCGGTTTGTTGTTGCAGAGAGAAGTTTTACATCATGCCGAAAATCAATGTAAGTAGTTTTCATAATTCAATATTCGTTTTCCATTATCTTTTGTGAATTATTAAACCAAAGCTAGATAATTTTTTATGTCAAAATGATAGAGAAGGTTGCAGTTTTTTTAAATGCTAAATTTCGTGATTATAAACAATACAATATTTTTACAGCCTAAAGAATTTTAAGAAAGCAGTTTTTTGCGGTAATTATAAAGAAAATATTTTAGATAAGACTTGTAGACAATATCTATTGACCTACTCCAACTCGGTGCTAGTGTAATGAAATCTAACCACAAAAAAGAGCAGAAAAACCGTCTTACCTCTTTAAACTTAAGAATGATTTCAAAAGAATAAGTCATTGATTTAGTCAATTGGAGCCAAACGTGTTCTCAAGAAGGTGATATGGACTAATTTTGAAAGTAATGTTTTTGCACGACTTAATCAATTAAAGAGTGAAAATTTAGAAAATCGGTGTAACTTTAGGATGTTTCTCAGGTTCTTATGTTATTAGGTTTTGGTTCTTAGACTTAAATGGGAGAATTTTAGGTATATTTTCATCATCTGAAAATAAAATTCAGTTTGATTTTTTGCGCTCTTTTACATTGATAATTTTCAAATATATTAAAATCGTACTAACATTAATATTTTTTTCAAATTCATTTATTTTTCAATTTCTAATGAAATTTGTTGACACACGTATTTTAATCTTTGGATTTTTATAATTCAATCAGTAGATTCCAGATACAGTTAATAACATTTAGACGCAGGGTTCTGTTCCCAAAACATTTACCTGTTAGAAAGAATTTTCATTTATTTCTCTTTCACGTATACGTCTGTCAAGAAAAGGACTATAATCGTTAAGAAAATCAATAGTTTTATCCAGTAAGTGCTATGCGTGTAACATTAGTTCATTAGTCAAAATTTTTCACATGCGATTTACACGAGAACTGAACACTCTTTCTAGGATTAACCTAGAAAAAAAATGTTCAAATAAAAAAAGTGGTCTCCATCCTTTGTCTTCATTACTTTGTTTCTGTTCAGAATGACTATTTTAATGTTATTTAACTTATTATTACCGACTGGGTTTAATAACACTTACATTTATTTTAATATGGCAACCCTGCGGGAGTTAGTAAGCTTCTACCAGATCAGAGCTAAATGATGTTAGCACTTGTATAATTAAGTTGTTATAATTTGTGCTAACTACCTAATATAAGTATTTCTAAAAACAGGTGGTTTTTTAATTTCAACTTTTTTACTAAAAGCTTTCCAGTCCATTTATACAGGGTGTCTCACCGGCAACTGAATTGATTGATATTGAAAAAAGTATGCAACGAAAAAATATTGAAAATGTAGGGAGTTACTAAAGTCCGTGTGGTCAATCCAACCAAAATAATTACAAGCATGAGGCCTTGGTTTCTAGTATATACATAAAATCCCAAATTTCTGTACTCTTACCAGCTTGATTTATACTTATTTTCCTCTATTTACTACTACTTAACCCACAACCCTTCAACGGAATCATCTCAAAATATCATCTAGTTCCAGATGTCGTTATAATATATACGTCTACCAAATTTCAAGTGAATATCTCAATTCTATTTTATCAACCCCTTTAATAATGGAGTAAGGGTGGTGGGAGGTTGAAAAATATTATTAAAAAATCTGAGGCCTTGGCTTCTAGGACATACACCGAATTTCAACTTTCTGTACTTATTTTTCCCTATTTACCTCTCCTTATCCGCCACTCCTTCAACGCAATCATGTCAAAATATAATCTAGTTTCAGATTTCGTTATAATACATATATGTACCAAGTTAAACTCAAAATTTAGTTGTATCAACTCTTTTAATAATGGAGTGCGGGTGGTGGAGGGATGGAAAATATTTTTAAAAAACCTGAGGCCTTCGCTTCTAATATATACACCAAATCCCAAATTTCTTTACTCTTACCAGCTTGCTTTACTTATTTTCCCCTATCTACACCTACTTAACCCCCAACCCTTCAACGAAATCATCTCAAAATATAATCTAGTTTCAGATGTCGTTTTAATACATACGTGTACGTGTAATTTCAAGTGAATATCTCAATTTTATTTTATCAACCTCCTTAATAATGAAGTAGGGGTTTTGGGAGGATGAAAAATATTATAAAAAAATATGAAGTCTTGGTTTCTAGTAAATACATCGAATTACAAGTTTCTGTACTCTTACCAGCTTGCTTTACTTAGTTTACCCTATTTACCTCTAAATAACCCCCAACCCTTCAACGGAATAATCTCAAAATATAGTCTAGTTCCAGATGTCGTTATGATACACACGTGCACCAAATTTCAAGTGAATATCTCAATTTTATTTTACCAACCCCTTCAATAATGACGTAGGGGTGGTGCGGCGTTGAAAAATATTATTAAAAATACTTGAGGCTTTGGCTTCTAGTACATATACCGAATTTCATGTTACTGTACTCTTACCAACTTGCTTTACTTATTTTCCCCTATTTACTCCTATTTAACCCTCAACCCTTCATCAGTATAATCCCAAAATATAATCTAGTCCCTGATGTCATTATAATATATGCGTGTACCAAATTTCAAGTGAATATCTCAATTTCATTTTATCAACCCCTTTAATAATGGAGTGGGGGGTGATGGGTGGATGGAATATATCATAAAAGAAATTGAGGCCTTGACTTCTGGTACTTATACATCGAATTTCAAGTTTCTGTACTCTTACCAGCTTGTTTTACTTATTTCCCCATATTTATCCCTATTTACCCCCAACCCTTTACCGGATATGTTCAAAAGACAATCCAATTTCAGATCTCGATAGATTATATACGTGTACAAAATTTCAAGGCAATATCTTAAATGGTTCCGGAGAAAACGTGCGGACAAAAAAGTTACAGGCCGACAGACAGACAGAAAATTTTTTTGCTCAGATTTAAAATCTCGACGTTTCATGGCATTCTAAACCTATTTGAGGTAAAAAAAAATTACGATTACTATACTTTAACTCTACGTGGATGTGGAAGTAATACTCTCTTTTTTCCGGTATAGACATTGTAATGACTGAAGTTTCAACTTTTTGAAATATTGGCCGTTTTCGCGTTTTCTGAAATGTTTAATAAAAATTGCCATCAACTTAGCCATGATTAGAAACAATCAGTAATGTCGGTCATTCTCTTATGTCCAAAAGGTCCAGCACGTTTAAATTACACCTGCGAAGACTTTTTAGATTTGTTTATTATTTATGGAGAATGTGATAAGGTAATACCAAGAACACATAACACATTTGCTACTCGATACCCACAAGAACAAAAACCACCACCATATACTATAAAACGCATACTTATTGGATAATTTTAGAATATTTGGCTTTGTCAAGGCAGGAATTCTAAGGAGGAAGTCTACTATAGATGACGAAAACATAGGAACAGCAATTCCGGGGTACTTTAATTTGAAAAAAATTGTAATATAAAGGGTGGTCCGCAAGGCTCAAGGTCAAATATTTTTTGTCTTGTCTCAAATTAAGAATTTTGGTTAATTATTAAATACCTCATTAAATTTAGAAAGTTTTTTTGCTCTTGTGATTTTTTATCCTGTTAGGCTGATTTCGAGCAAATTGCAAAAAAACCAGAGGCATGCTAAAGCAATTTTATTGATAAATTTATTCAAAAACAGAGGCAGCATTTTTCAGATCCTGAATTGTCAGATTTTGCAGTGCAGTTTTTTGAGAGTTATTGATCTGAAAATGTGCTATACTGCGATGATTGTACCAATATGCTTCTATCTTGACATCATGCCAAGAGAATGCTGCAGGTGCAGTAAGGGAGTGAAGAAGGTTAAGTGAAACCGAACAAGTGTTAATAACGACGACTAGACTAGGAAGGTGAAGGAATATCCGAACCCCATGGGTTGAAGAGGCAGTTGAGGAAGACCCCGAAAATAGCAATCGAAGGTTGGGTCTACAACTGGGACTTCATCAATCATCTGTATGGCGAATGGCCCCGCCATTCTCTGGGTGATAATTATAATATTCGCCACACAGAGCAAGTATTAGTTGTAGACTCAACCTTCGAGTGTTAATTTCGGGGTCTTCCTCAACTGCCTCCAATACTGCCCCTTCAACCTAAGTTCAGATATGCCTTCGCCTTACTAGTCTAGGCGTCGCCGGTCTCTATTAACACACGTTCGGGTGCATTCTCTTGGCATGATGCCAAGATAAAAAGCATATTGGTAAAATCTTCGGCAGTATAGCGCACCATTTTCAGATCAATAAGTCTCACTACTAAGATTACACTACTGTGATTTAGCAACTGAAGATTTGACAACTTAGAATTTGAAAAACGCTGCCTTTGTCTTTGAATAAAATTGTCAATAAAATTGCTGCAGCATGCCTCTGGTTTTTTTGCAATTTGCTCGAAATCGGCCTAACAGGATGAAAAATCACAAGAACAAAAAAAGTTTCTTTTATTAAGATATGCAACAATTAATCAAAATTCTTAATTTGACACAAGACAAAAATACTTGATCTTGAACTTTATCGGAGCACACTGTATAGGACACATCTTACATATCAGTACGAAGTTGCATCAAAATAAAGAGCCGAATCCACAATTTGATTATCGTACGTCGATCTGCTTGAAGGTGAAACTGGTTGCCGGGCACCTACTTTAAGGGACTGTAACTCGGTTATGAGGCGCGGTAGTCAAGAATTTTATTAGGAAAATCTTCATCTCAGGGTCACCCCAATCTACAGTTGAATTTAATATAATTTCTCTTCAATCACCCTGTAGTTTGAAACATGAAAATTCAAAGAAATCTTTGAAAGTGATTTTTTTACCATTACAATACTTCCCATCGGTAAGCGAGGGAAGTAGAAAACTTACCATTAAAATAACAGCAACCATCTACCACAAATTGACGCAAGAAATTATCGGAAGTTTGGTCCTTGTTGCTTTCATTATGTTTTGTAAAATATGTTCTCTTCAAACTGGAGTATGTAACTGTTCGATTAAAATATGAATTAATTTGTTCGAAAACTTTAACAGAAAATTTTTCCTTATTTCCGAATATATTCCGGAATTTTTCTACTTTTAAATTTACATACAGGGTGGCTCTGCCAATAAGGACACTCTTGTAACTTTTAAATGGGCCAATGGATTATTTTCGAATTTGGTATTCCAGTTATGTCACAAAAAATCAAAATTTACCGACTTCCGGTGTCTATACAATTTACAAGAAAATCAAATTTTTAAATGGAACGTTTTTAATTTTAGTATTTAAAAGTATAATATTTTACAGGCGCTGAGAGCTCGAATTCTAACAATTTTGAGCAGATCGAAATCATCTGTGAATAAACCTGAAAATTAGAAATTATACTTTTTGAAAATGAAAATTACATCTGAAGGTTGGATCATGTATTTTGGCTAGTTATATTCAAATATACAAAAATATACCAGTTGTACCATTTAAAAATTTAATTTTCATGTAAATTGCATCGAAACCGGAAACCGTTCCTTACATCACATAATTGTATTTCCTTTTATATATAAAATGGCGTCAAATGAGGAGGAGAATGAAAATGCTCCTAATGATTATAGCCATAAAGCAAAAACATTTAAATGACAAAAGAATTATGTGTTGCAAAAATAACCAGAAAATAAACATTTATAAATACAAAACCTGAAAACCGAAGTTGAGATACAGAAAAAATGAAAAAAAATTATTATTAGATCATATTAGATTATTAGAACAAACAAACCAATTACTTGAGGAAAATATTGAATCTACAAATAATGGTACTATAAAAAATAACAACATAAAAAAAAACAGGAATAAATTAATGAACTACAAAAAGAGACCACCAACCAACTTAAGAAACAAAAACTGGACTATTGCAGGAAACAACTGAAAATAAAGAAAATATTAACTACAACGAGGAAGCCAACTGTAGTAAACAAAAGGTCAATGAGCTCAAAACAAAACAAATAAACCCAGAACAAGATTTTCAGCGGAAAATAATGAACAATATAATTTTTATTGAAGATAAAAGTAAGGACGGAAATACTGAAACCGAAGGGTATTAAGAAGTTAAATATAAAAAAGTGTTTAGAAAGAATAAAGAATTTCAAGAAAATATATAGGTTCTAATGAAACAACAGACTTTGGGAGTGGAAAAGGTATGGCTATATTTATATAGATTAAAAAGACACGTTACAGAAGAAGAAATATTAAAACACTTCAAAGGAATTTCACAATTTAAAATAGCCGAATAACATTAAGGAGCTGAAGACACCAGAAACGCAAAATAAGTGGTTTATGCTTAGTGCCGATTTTTAACTAACAGATGATTTATCTAATCCCGTTATGAAATGTCAAATTTTAAATGCATTTTTGACATTACGAAACGTCACATTTTTCATTACATAATTAGTGATGTAATCAAAAAGTTTAACAAATAGAGGAGACAAGCTCTATAATCGTAGTGTATAAGCAGCGGTAGTCTGTAGGCTTGTCATTCTTCTCACACAGTTCGTTCTCTCTTTGTGGCACAGTACATGAGGGGAGGTGACGATTGCAATACAATGACAGTATGACAGATGACAATAGGTGTATACCAACCTGGGACTTATGGGTGACTTAGTTTTTCTACAAACTTTACAAGTATAAACCATTGTCACAAAAAAATAATTAATATACAAATTAAACGTGATAAACAGATTAAACGTTATAAACAGAAGAAAAATTTGAGAAAACACGTGTAATTGTAAATAAAGCAAAACGCTGTTCAAAACAAAGATTCAAAATTGACGGTATTTGTGAAATCAAAGCGCGCCGGGTAAGGCTAGGCTGTGTTGCTTTGTAAAACAGGGTGGAGAGAGAGGGTACGAGATGTGCGACAAGGACGAAGAGCCTACCGTCTCCAAGGCAACCAAATCGCGACTCCCGGCAAATGGACGGCTTGTCTTCTCTATTTACTAAACTCTTTGGATGTAATGAATATTTACGCAACTGATTAAGACTAAGACACAAAATACACTTTATTATTAAAATGCAAATAAAAACTTCCCATCATCAGAATTTCTAATAAAACTTTCAAAGTTTTCTCTTGTTAAAATCATAGATTTTTTAGCGTGATGGTGTATTCTTTATATCAATGTTTCTTTTGACATTTAATTCTGCCTTTAATATGGATAAGTACCTACTCAATATTCATATTGTAGATGCTTTATAGTTTTTCAACGTTTCGATGTACGCTAAGAGAATCTTTTCACAAACATCTTTCTATTCCTTTTTGTTGACACCAGTTTTAAAATTTCGTATATACTTCTTCATATATGCTTTTTGATTTAGGTACCAGGTATTATTGAATTTACTGCTAAATTACTGATTCTTTTATATAAAATGGAATATCCACATCTGAATCAACCATTTTTGACTTAATTTGCTTGAAAAAATTCAGCAGATTGACAACTAACTGAAGTTTGTTTATACAAATGTCAACCCATAATAATTCTCAGGTAAAGCGATTAACACAAAATTTATTTGTACGGCTGCAAGCGTAGCTATGTTTGGAAGCACAAAATAAAATTCAAAGTAAATTGCAATTTATTTTCCATTTTAGAGCGGGATTAGATAAAATTTTGTTCTTAACACGTTATGAAAGAGTAATTTTACTTGACTTACGTAATTTGCAAAACTCGCTCGCTTCGCTCGCTCGTCTTGCAAATATTACATTCGTCAAGTAAAATTGGTCCTTTCATAACTGGTTACGTAAATAACTATTATATAACCCACGCAACTGCCCAAATAGTGTAGCCATAGCCATAAGACGGTTTGATTTTAAAAAATACTACTCTGCCAACACAATACAAAACAACAATATAAATCGACACCGGATTTTTAAAAGTAGGGAACTTAACTATTTACCAATAAATGTTTTTCATTCTGCAGAAGAATTTTTGGATTCTAATCTTCAAATCTACAATTTAGTTTAATTTTAATTTATTTATATCTATGTGTGTACGTAGCCTTATTGTGTATGACATTCATATATGCATGCAAGGATGCAAGCATACATCGAGTATGCTTGTGTTTTAGTGTGTCTGAATGTATTTTGTCTATTTGTATGACTAGTCTAATAAGACTGTAAGTCTTTTGCAGATGAATAGATTTCTTTATTATTATTGTTATTATTATTTGTACCATTACACCGAATTTAAAAATAATCCATTGACCCAAAATATGCTCCACTATATCCGAAGTATTATTTTCCTTCGCCGCCTTCTAACTTAGTAGCTTCATTATGCTCTGTATCTTTTGTAAATTGCGTAGTGAAAGTTTAAAAATATAATAATTTGATTAATCGTGGGAAACATTCTGTAGAACTAGGTTCAACTTTGTACCCTTGTATGTTCGGACTTAAAATGTTTCAGCACTCAATACTTAAAGGCTTAAATCCATATGATAACTTTTCTTCGAGATGATTTTGTAAAAACCATCGAAGAAAGGTGGTCGCTATGAGCTATAAAATAAAAAATCGTCAATTAAATTTTTGGTGGTTCATTTGCAATATTATAAAAAAAATATGTACTGCAAAAAAAACATGTTTTATTATTCTTTTAGAGCGCCGAAAAACGTGAAATTGGCGATTTTTAAAAAATTAATAACGTTGAACACATCAACTTTACGAGAAGAATGTTATCTAACGTTTTTTGTCGAAAATCGGTCAAAAAGTGCAAACAAATTGTTTGATTGAAACCATGTAATATTTCCTTTTGTTATAAGCAAACTGGTTTTAAACAATATCAGACCAGGCTACCGTCTGATAACATGGATTTTCATAATCGGTAGTGTCTCCTGAACAGATTCCAGCAAAAAACTGCATACGAAATATATTCGAAAATTATGCGCCCATACCACTTGCTCTAGATCTAGAGATGCTGATACATTTCTATGACTCGCAGTGCAGTGGGGAGGTTCCTCTGTGTCGTCCTTCCTATTAAAATATATTATAATTGCAGAATGTCATTGATTTTCCGTGTCGGTATACTAGCGTGATCAGATAATATTTTTAATGAAATGAGCAGAAATAAAATATAGTATAGCCAAATGAATAACTAATCATCAATTAATCAGTATATTAAATATTCAACTAAATAATTTATAATATTTTCTCAGGATATCCACATACCACAATTGTTACTTAATTAAAGAAGTTTCAGTAGTATTAAATTCTCGCTACTATTTCTATTGGAAAATCTGCTTGCGATAAAAAATCTGAGTAACACCCAGGAAACACTTTTAATTAATTCCGCGGTATTATCTAGCAGCATGGCTATCATTTCCTTTCTACTACTGTTGCGTACGTGGGGTTATAGACCAACTCCAGAGAATTTCTCTGGTCAAAATGAGGTAGACCCAATGAACAATTTTTGTTTTGTAATGGTACTCTGAATATCACCATCACCGTATTATAAAAACTTTAGTAATGAATATTTTCCATGAAAACTTTTCAATTACCACTTTATACCACTTAAAGAGCATAAATGGCGCACTCTATAAGGGTTCCCATTACCTATCTCCAAGTTTTATAGTAAGACGTAATAGAAATGTAACTGTTACTCTTATAAACTTTCTTATAAACTTTAAATACAGAACCTCTCCTTCTCGCTCTTTCTTTCACCACAAACTTCTTTCTCTTTAGTTGATGATGATGAAATTATTACATCTTTCTTTCTAACAATATGGAGACTTTGACTCTATATGAAATATACGTATGTCAATTAGAAATATATTATACTTGACTTTTATTGCAAACATGCCTCTGAAATTTTCATGCAATTGCATCTTTACTGTAAAATTGACATTTGTACCTCGAAAAAATAAAGGCGCCACTGAAATTATACATATTTAAAAATGTTACCTAAAAAATTTTTTTTTAGATTTCTCACAACATTCGATTCTTCATAAAAAACTGCACTTTTTAACTTGTGGTACGTGTTTATATTTACATAAAATGTAGCATCAGCTGGGTATGTTAAATATTCAACCTGTTTTTCAACAGTTTTCTTAAAAGTATCAATATGGCGTCCACTGACAGGATCGAAAATAAGGCATCCATATTGAAAATACCAAAAGGACACTATAAATCTGAAAAGAAACTTGTGGGATTCTTATAGAACTTCTGTGCCTCTATATAACCAAGAATGTGTGGTTGGATTTTTCCCTGTACATTTCAGGGGTGGACTTGAATAAATTTATCAATATCTAATAAAATTTATGAAAGTTCAATTAATTTATTAAAGCGTTTCCACAAAAATATGTAACGTCAGTGGTCCTGCTACAAATATAACTTTATGGATTGGTAATACTCATTAAAATGGCAGAAAAATCGTCGACCTTTCTCTGGACGCTCACAAACAGAAAGGCAGATATGCTGCAATTTCAAATGTTATTAAAGTGTGTATTCATTTATAGACTGATGTCCAAGTTTACCTACTTATAGGTATTTAAGTAAAGACAGTGGTTAGGTGTAGTTCTAAAGTGTAGCTTTTAGATTGCGTTAGTACCTGGTTATTTTCGATATTTATTGTTATTAAGTTTTGTGAATTATTTCATCGTTATACTTATCTCGATCGTTACTTTGGGGTAAAAGTAACTTAAATATAATTAAATAGCAGTAGAAGGAAATCCGGCCCTGCAATGACCATGAAAATTCAGACTCTGAATGCTAATTATAAGTTGAATTTCCAACCTGTAAAAATCAACATTAAAAAATGTGTAGGTATACTATATGAGAGTTTATTAATGTCACATTGATTCTAGTTTAGAAATGCAAATAAAAACATTAAAAAGGAGAATAAACTTACAAAAACGTAGAATTTACGATTATGTGAACAATTATTGTTGTTATTGTGAGACGAGAAAGTTCATCAGAGCCAACCCCTTTAGAGAAATTGAAAACTATTAGTTTTATAAATTTGTGACTACAACTTCTATAAAAACTCTTTATATAAATTATAGTAACAGTTACTAAAAGTTGTATAAGTCTGTGATGGAAATGTTTCCGTTGCCATTTTATAAAACCTAAGGTCTTAAAACTTTTAGTAATTTTACATACCTACTATTCAACTTCGCAACTCTTTAGTAATCTTATAAACCACTTTTATAAACTCACAATCTTAATAAACCACTTATAAAAATAACAGTTACTTTAAGTGAGCAAAATTGTTCATTGGGGAAGGTTGTTTCTTTTTATTTGTTAGAGTTTATAATTCTGAATAAGTGAATAGATTGGCGAATGAAAATCTCCTGATTAGTTTTTCACATTCTCGCGATAACTTTTCTTCTTTAAAACATTTTAAAAAATGTTTCAAATAAAAGGTGTAGACATTGAAATTATACAGGGTGGACCATTAATAATATACCAAAGTGCAGGGGTAGATTCTTTGGGCCAAAATATGAGGATATAACCAAATATGCTTTGGTAAAATGTTGCTGTGGAAAAAGATACAGGGTGTCAAAATTCAAATAATTTTTTAGTTTTCTTACAATAACTCAACAGCCTCTTGACTGATCTTCGCCAAATTTGCTATAGAAACTTTTTTTATCCTAAGAAACAATAATTTATGTATTACATCAGGTTAGATCATAGAGGACGCCGCAGGACCTGATCTGATGATGATTTTTTTTCATATTCTTTTTGGACGAAACGTTGTGGTACTTCTGATCAGAAAATCTGACGAGAGCGTCATTTCCACGTATAAAAGGTATATTTGGTAGAACTTGATAACTCCAACCGTTTTCGAGAAAATTGCCGTTAAACATTTGAATAATTTTTTGAAAGACAAATTCAAGTTTAATGAAACAAAGTGTATTTATTGAAAAAAGTGCAAAACGTAAGGGAAAACAAAATCGTATTAACAGCGTAAACTCTTTCTCATTTTCTTATGATCTAATGGAGTATTCTTATGACATTGAGATAAATACATAAATCAAAATATTGTGTAAAATAAGGATCTAATCTTATTAGAAGACCAAAAAATAACATAAAAGTTGACTTAATGGCATTAGTATTTATTGTATATAATAATAATAATAAAAATAATAATATCCTTTATTAACATACATACATAACAAGTCCAAACATAGAAAAATAGAGTAAATATGCCTAATCATAATAATATTAAAAATTAAATAATAAGAATATATATGTACATTTCAGTAAAATTACAACCAATACACCAACAACACAGATTTTCTTAAAAACGAATTTAAATACATAAAAAAAAATTGAAATATTGTGAGCAATGTTACACACAGAACGGTAGGCTTAGATGTCCAAAAATGATTCATTAAAATATTCATTAAAATTATAAAAAGCTTTCCTTTTAAGGTATTGATTAATTTTTTGTTTGAATTTGTTTAATTCTAGAATTTTTATTCGGTCTGGTAATTTATTAAATAAATTTATGCAATGATAGCCAGTGCCGTCTCTAGATTTTGTAAGTCAAAGAAATTTATGTTTTATATTACTTTTAAAACGCGTAGGATAAGTAAGTAATTCCCGATTGTCAAACTCATTGATGTTACGTTTGATGTACCGTAAACATTCCATTATATAAGTCGATGGTAAAGTAAGAATCTTAAAATCTTTAAAATATTCACGACAATCGTCTCTATAGTTTACACCCGCTAGGACTCTAACACACTTTCTTTGCAGACTAAACATTTTTGAACTGTGAGACGAGTGTCCCCAGTTTAAAATAGCATACGTCATGCTAGAATGAAAAGTGCCATAGTAAGCTGATATTAAAGTATCTTTAGAAACAGTACTTGCTAAATTTCTTATCAGAAATACTTTTTTTGAAAGAGTTACTGATAAATTAGAAACATGCTTATCCCAACTAAGCATGGGGTCAATATAAACTCCTAGAAACTTGACTACATTATCAGTCACGATCTGATTGACATTTATATGACGAAGGGTGAAGTTCATTGTTTGCGTCTTTTCTTGATTTATGCAAGGAATCATTGTTTGATGTTCGATTGAGTACTCATAGCTTTCTCTGTTAGTTGATTTGGGTCTCTGTCATAGTTGAGAGCGGTGGTATCATCAGCACATAATATCAAAGAGCTATTTTTGTCACAGTTGGCAAGGTCGTTTATATAAATGATAAATAATACCGGGCCGAGTACAGAGCCTCGCGGTACGCCATGTTTTATTGTGGTATGCTGAGAGCTGCTACTATTATATGAAACGTATTGGGTCCTACCTGAAAGATATGACCGTATCAGAGATATGCTGCCTGGATCAAATTTATATAATTTCCCCCCATGCAAAAACCCCATTGTTGCAATTTAGAGTTAATTTTCGACATGGTCTCCACCTACTTCTATGCCTTTTCTAATTCTTTTCATAGAAGATTTTCTTACATTGGAAAAACATTTTCCTGCCCTCTAATAAAATTGGCTGCGTTGTGTATTTTGTTCCACAATTCTTCTTTTAAATTGATAATATTTGCATAGACTAAGTACTTTATATGTCCCCACACATAATATTCCAAAGGATTATAATCAGGACTCCTTGGTGGCCAAGCAAACTCATTTCCTCGACCGATCCATATGTATGAGAAAGTCTCAAGATAATTCCTGACTTCTATGGAGAAATGAGGGTAGCTCCATCTTGCATAAACCACATTCTGTTCCATATGTCTAGCATGACAGCATGTAATATATCAGCAAGAGTATTTTGAAGAAAAAACAGATAAGACTCCGTTTAAATTTGGAGGAAGGACAAATGGTCCCAATAACTGATCGCCGATAATACCACATCAACCATTAATCTTAAATTCGTGCTGAAAATGCCTTTATTTAACGGCATGAGGATTTTCTATTTTTCAATAATGGGTATTTTTGCAGTTAAAAACGCCTCGGTGAGTAAAAGTTGCTTCGTCGGTAAATAAAATGTTCTTAACAAAATTTCGATCCCTGTTGTGTTTATTTAGAACAAATTGACAAAACTGTAGCCTTTGTGGAAGTTTTGTACAGGAGTGAAGTGATATGGGTAGCAGCGTTCTTTGCGTAAGACTCTTAGAACAGATTGTTTACTCACCCCTGTTGCCGCTGATAAACAACTTGTGCTGACTTGAGGATCTTCATCCACTCGAACTAAAATTTCTAGTTCTTGATATGGAGTAATTCGTTTCGGTCGTTCTATATCATTTCTATGGCGAAATGAACCCGTTTCTCCCAAACGACAAAACAGATCTTTGAAAATATTATGGTCTGCCTGTATTCTAGTTGGCTATTGAAATGAGTATCTCCTCGCTGCAGCACGTCCGCTAAAATTATTTTGTACGTAAACACATATCATATCTCTCCTTTCCCTATATGAAAAATTATTATGTCGATGCATTTTAAATAAAGAAGTTAAAGAAATTAGCTCAAGGAACACAAGAACAAAATAAAATGATTAAATAAATTACATTACAGAACTAAAATGTAACCAATGCACACTTTTCAATAAATACACTTTGTTTCATTAAATTTGAATTTGTCCTTCAAAAAATTATTCAAATGTTTAACGACAATTTCTTCGGAAACTGTTGGACTTATCAAGTTCTACCAAGTATACCTTTTATACGTGGAAACGACGCCCTCATCAGATTTTCTGATCAGAAGCACCATAACATTTCGTCCAAAAAAGATATTAAAATAATTCATCATCAGGTACAGGTCCTGCGGCGCCCTCTATGATCTAACGTGATGTAATACATAAAGTATTGTTTCTTAGAATAAAATAAGTTCTTCTAGCAACTTTGGTGAAGATCAGTCAAGAGGCTATTGAGTTATTGCAAATAACGAGAAAATAATTTGAATTTTGACATCCTGTATCTTTCTCCACAGTAACATTTTACTAAAACACATTTGGTTATATCCTCATATTTTAGCCCAAATAATCTACCCCTGCACTACGGCTTATTATTATGATCCACCCTGTATATCGACCAGTTTAAATCTGATATAAAAATAATTAAGTTTAACCTCAAAAATTCAAGGAAACCAAGAAAATCAGCTTACTCCTTTAATGCCAATATTATTTTAGAAAATTACGTGATTGAGTGGAGAATTTAACTAATCCAGCCTAAAGTGTTTTCAAAACAGTGATGTGGACCAATTTCGAAAATATTTATTTTTTTGTGACTTAATCTCAAAAGTGGGAAAATTGGAAAACTCACTATAACTTTTGGGATAACTGCACCAATGTGGACGTTCCGAGGCTCAAATTCTAGATTTCTATCCCTACTTTTATAATCTGAAGAAATATATATTCTGGGAATCTTGAAATTATGATATATATTATTATATTATAAACCACTCACTGAAAGAAGGACTCTCGTCGAACCGTTTATAAGGTTTGCTAAGTTATACTAAAAACAACTCACTTTTTAAGGACATTTTGACCATACCTTAATCCATATATCTTGGAAAATGTGCATCTTAAGTGAATAATCTTTCAGCTACTGATAGAACTTAGATTTTTTCATATGACCAAATTTTTTCATATTTTTTTATTTTAAAATTTCATAGTTGTAACCAAGACGTGACCTTATGTTTATTCTGTTGGTCAAAATCTTTTTGAAAAGTAGAATGTTTTTCAATATAACTTTGCAGATTTTAAAAATTGTTCAAGGTGGGTTAATCAAATTTTCTCGACTTGTTTAAAATAAACACATTCTCACTCCGTTCTTGAGATACTCGCGGTTAAAGTGAGGGGTCAATGCATTTGAATCGCATATTAATAAATTTATACGATTAAAAATCTAAATCACGTCATAAATTAAATTATCTTAAGTAAAATAAACAAATATTTGCGTATTTGTAAATGATATATCTCTAGGAATATTAATTTTCATTGATGTATTTTAATAATTGTCAAGCATTTACGTCTCAATTAATTAACCTAAGATAGTAACTTCCTCTGATATAAAAATTGGACACAATTTATTTAAATATATTGCATATCGTGTTGGTAAGATTTTGCTGTAACTTCTTTTGAAGATTGTTAATGGTACTATTTCTGATTAATAATAATAATCATCATCATCATTATTATTAAGTCTACAATGCACTGAGAGATTACAAAAGACACAACCAGGCGATCAAGGACAACAACATATTTTGAAACGCATTTTCTTAACTATATTATAGTAGATGCCAATATAGTACATTATTCAAAGATTTACACAGACGGATCAAAAATAGATGGTCGATTAGGCTGCGCATTCTGTTTCGAACACCAACCAAACTTATAAACTCCTTAATGATTCCTATTCAATCTACACAGCCGAGGTCTTTGCTATAGAACGTGCCTCAATTTGGACAAATGAAATTAATATGGGAGATATTATTATTATTATTTCCGATTCAAAATTTGTGTTGCAAGCTAACTTCAGTTTAAGAAATTATTAGAATGCCATAATATGCAACATCAAAAAGCTAGTCAATAACCTTAGTCAAAATCAAATATCAGGAACATTTATCTGGACAAAAGGCCATGTTGGAATAATAGATAATGAAATTGTAGATCGGGCAGGTATAGAAGTCACTAAACTTTGCGAAATTTACTCAGTGACAACAAATAATGATATCCAAAACCTAAAACAAAACATTTAAAAACTGGGAAAAAATATCGTTAGAATATGTTAAGTCTACTAGGAACTCCTACTTTCTAATAAATCCCACCCATCTCACATCTATTCCTTATATATCAAAATTTGCAGTTAACAAACAATATTCCTCAATGATTACTAGATTCGAATTGTAATATGGATGCTTTCCAGTACGCCATTTTAAAATAGATATTAAAGATATGAAGTATCTTGTTGTTAAAAAATATAATTAAATGCAAATGCAAATTCCCTACAGTATAAGAGTGATCTAAAATAGAATTGAGAAAATGAATATATTACTAGCAAAAAATACTCGTAATTATTTCAAATTCTTACTAAAGACTTATCATAGATAAGTACAAAAATATATATCTTTCTAAACAAAATACTTTGCTGGCTATATGCCACGGACAACATTGAATTAAAAGAAAGAAATATGCACACGGACAGGTAACTGTCACAATAATGTTAATTTTAATTTTAAATTATCCTGTTCAACAAAACCAAGAAATAACTAAAGACAAAAACACTTACCAAAAAACTTTAGAAACTTTCACATACACATGTTTCAGTATCTTACACCAAGGATACACTCTTCAGTGCTACTTCTTTCAAAGTTTAAAGTGGACTGAATAGTAACTTACCAGGTAGGCTAGGTAGGCTAGGTAGGCTAGTTTTCTTTCAATGTACAAGCAATATGTGATGCTGAATTAATCTTTCAAAATATAGCTTGCCATGATGACAGAAACGGATTTCCCTAAATTCGTAAATCTGTGTTTCTCAAACAATAATGAAAGTATGTTTATCCAAACTCCGTTTTAGTTTCCAATATATTTCCAAAATATTAATCTTAGTTTAACTTATTATATGTCCCTTAGTTTAAACTGCTTTTATACAACTGGCCCTTATAGTGATGGGAATTTATATAGTGTTATATGTGGGGCCCATAACAAGTTAAAAAGTTCTATCAGCTCAATAAATAGCAACCATAACACTGTCAAACAAGTTACGAAGATGATAGGAACACCAAGCATTCGATATGATTATGAGAAATTGTTTAAAATCATCCTAAACAACCAAAGTCAATATTTTATTTGAACACAAAAAATAATAACTATGTTCTTACATAATTTCAAATTATAAATATTTAATTATTCATCTCATTTGAAAAGTCAACGACATAGCTCATTATTATGAAATGACTTTTCAAATGTGATGAACAATGTCGTTAAAAAAATGATTTTGGCCGATTTTCAACTAACTTTCCAAATATACATATTCCAAGTTGAAATTTCAGTCTAAGTCGAAATTTCAACATACTATGTTGAAATATGAACTTTTTTCAATTATTTTTTCGCCGTGACCTCAATACGCTTCTATGAAATTGTACATCCGTTACCTGAAAATTTCTTTGGGCTTACATGATTGTCTCACGTCTAAACTCATTGGTTAATAGGACATGCTCAATTCTAATAAAGTTCAATGACAAACTAACAAACATCAAATGATTAGCTTCTTAGTTTAATAACACTCGATTAGTAACCCAAGGGTTTATTGCTTTGTGAATATTTCAATACGTATTACCAACTCATTATATTGATCCTAAAAAATTCAGTTTTCTATATAAAAGTAAAATAGTATGTATGTACACAATGTAAGGATGTTTACTTTTCCGGACTTATAGTAAACACTGGAAACAATATAATAACCGTGATAAGAAATCTAAAATGTTGCACTGATAAATTATTAATTTTAAATAAAATGATAACTACTGATAAACTGTAAAAAGCATAAAGTCAAAGGTTAAAGCGATTAATAAATAGTTCTTACTCGTAACTGGTACCGAAATCTCTGAATTAAAAATATTTCTGTTTTTGCTGATAAATAAATTATTTCCTAAGATAAAGTTTAAAAGTCCTTATTTTTACTGTCTTATTGTCTGCATTTGAGTTCACTAACTTGCATAAATCACTTGACCTTTAGACATTTATATCTACATAAAAAACAGCTTTGCATACAAGTACCTACTGCATGAAATTTAGCTCCACAGCTATATGTTATTAGGCACTTACTACCCTGAAATATTGAAATTTGTTAAATCCTTTATTGAAGTTAAAAAAGTTATATTTTAGTGTACATTAAGTAGTCAAGAGATGATGCTTCTTTCTAGGTTATAATATAATCAAGGCTCTGAATCTTTCAGCGATAACAGGATCACACTCAGAAGCATTAAATGAAGTACAATGAATTAGATTAAAAAACATAAAGTAATATTTGGTTCACAATAATGCAAATCGAAAATATTTGTTAACCAATACGAATCCATCAAATCCATAGGAATTGTAGATATGAATTTAAATTATATGTCGCGTCGCAATATTAGCATAGGTACCTACTAGCTAATATGAGTTTAGCGAAAACAAATACTATTTGCAACCCGTATTTATATTTAAAAATAAACTACTAATTAATAAATGACAAGAACACGGTTAATATAGAAAATAAACGATTAAAAAACATGTAGCACACTGCCAAAATAACATTCATGCTTATTCTCGTGTGCTTACTGCTCAGTTATAGTTTCAATGACGTTATCGACCTGTGCGTGAAATTCAACCGGTATTGTCTATTAATCGTGGGCTGGATTTTAGTAGCTCGCCGCGAATATGCTGAACTTTAGTTACTAAAATCCAGCATACTAAATACTAAAGTTTAGTAGAGGTTTCTGCGTAGTTATTATTGTGATTAGATTACGCAAAGTTCCAAAAGTTGAAAGACGTAATGACATGTTAGCTCGTGAAAGAATAGAAAACTGCTGGGAATTGGAGTAATGTAATAAAAACAAGTTTATTTGATTAGTCACTGACGGCGTGAGATACATGTTTAAAGCAGGGAAGGTCTTGTAAGAAAAATATCTAGATTTAGTCTATTTTACGTGTGCAGCACATGGATTGCATCGAGTAACAAAAAATATCAGAGAATTATTTCCCGATGTGAACGACTTAATTTCAGAAGTGAATGAATGACTTAATTTCAGAAGTGAAAAATATTTCTTGAAGGCACCAAGCAGAATGACACAGTTCCATGAACATTGTCCGGAAATACCGCTGCCACCGAAACCTATTATTACGAGATGGGGCACTTGGCTGCAGGCAGCATTTTACTATGCTAAAAATTTCGAAGATAGAAGTTTAATCAACGCGTTCGATTCCCGCGAACCACAGAATATGCCACAAAACATTACCGCTGACTCCACGTGCACTGTGGGACCAGGACCCCCTTGTTGAACTTAGCATTGGGACTGACCCCCCCCCCCTGCTGAAATCTGAATTTAATAATTCTACACATGGACAGAGCATGGAAATTTGTACACATTTTTATTGGAAACACTAATTTGAGTTTGTAGAACACGAACCTGGAGTTAATTTTCA
Organism: Stenurella melanura; assembly: GCA_963583905.1. Classification (NCBI taxonomy): domain Eukaryota; kingdom Metazoa; phylum Arthropoda; class Insecta; order Coleoptera; family Cerambycidae; genus Stenurella; species Stenurella melanura. The sequence goes on from OY757309.1 coordinate 207,228,048, forward strand.
ATGCAGCATAGTTTAAAAAAATAATTGGCTGGGGTTTGGATATTTAATGTCTTACCAAGACGGTAACAGTGGGCTAGACTGCGGTTGAGTAGCTCAACACCGTTAGTCCTGTTATCTCTTCTAAGTTCGAGTCTCAAATGGCTCTATGTTTAAATGTGTCCTGGTTGGGTGGTGAAATGGTTACGTTTAAACTCATAAAATTCAATAACAGGCGATTAAAAGAAAATATAAAAAAAGAGAACCATCCTAACCTGTACGACCAGAGCTGGGCAAAGTACTCATTTAAACTACTTTAAGTATCAAGTACCAAATAGTTAGTGGGGTACTTGTTGCATCAAGTATCAATTACTTTCCAAAAAGCAGAATACTTCAAGTATCCAGTAGTTCGAGGCAGTACTTGCAATTTTGGCCGCCGCAGAAAATTATAAATATTCGATATATGCCAACATTTTTTCTTCGTGCAATTGGTAGCACTGGCAACATCAATTATCACCAAAATTGAAACCTAGTAATAGTATAACACTTTCTGACCAGGTGGAAAATTTTCGTTGTCAATACTTACTGCTGGAAAACTATATGCCAACATTTTCTGCTTGCCTGTTTTCCAGATATTTGCTCAAAAATTGAAATTTTGGTGAAAAACGAGCCAAAACTGGTGCTTGTCAAAAAAAAATGTTGGCACCTTCTCAAAGCTGTAGTTTCTGTACCAAAGAATAGTCTCTGTGAGTGCCAACATTTTTTTCTCAATGTACAAACACTTTCAAATACTTTGTTATGTTAGAAAGGATCATTTCTCGGTCATTACTCGCTAAATATATCATGTTTTTATCCCTCTTGGCATAATAATCGGTATTTGACGGTATTTGAATGTTTTGGGGGGTTATATTGAGAAAAAATTGTTGGCACTCACAGACTATTCTTTGGTACAGAAACTACAAGTTTGAGAAGGTGCCAACATTTTTTTTTTGAAAAGCACCAGTTTTAGACAGTTTTTGGCCAAAAGTTCAATTTTTTACCAAAAGTTTTGAAAATAGGCAAGTAGAAAATGTTGGCATATGGTTTTCCAGCAATGAGCAATGATAACGAAAATTTTCCGCCTGGTCAGAAAGTGTTATACTATTCTATACTATACTGTTTAATACAATGGGCAAATGCTCTTTTTAGCAATAACGAATTTCACTCTCTGCAGGTTTCAACTGGATTGTGACTTACTTGCAGTACCTAAGGTACTTGAAGTAGTAATCAAGTATTTTAAATACTTGAAGTAAATTGTAAAGTACTTCAAGTACTGTAATTTCATTTACCAAATACTAAGTACCAAGTACTATTCTAAAATATCTGCAAGTGTCAAGAACCAAGTACTCATTTCTTCGGGTATTTGAAGTAAAATACTTCAAGTTAAGAAAGTAATTGAAGTACAATTTATACTACTTTTACTTGAAGTAGTGTCCAGCTCTGTGTGCAATTAATCTTTATTTCATGTACACAGTTTTTTAATATTTTGAATGTGTTCTATAATGAGATTGAGATACGAGATGACACAACACGATCATTTTATTGTTTCCGCAGATAACTTTAATTAACCAAAATGAGCAGTGTAGTAAGTTATAGTAGGTCCCCTAGCTTCATTAGCATTAGCAGGTAGATGTAGTTGCGAAATCGTTGGTGGTTAATGATGTTTCTACGTTAAACAATTTAAAAATTACTTTCGAGAATTACGACTGAACATTTGTTAATATAATATGTACAGTTTATCGTGGCTATATGGGCTGCGTTCCCATCATCATCATCAAACAATTTATTAAAATTCAAAAATACAACATTGCCTCCCCGAATAGTGATCCGGAGCCAACCAGACAACCATGTCGCATAGCGCCGTGGTGTGCGTAGGGTTGGGCGGATAGCGACCAGCTCGGCTTAATAAAATGGACAAACAAGTTAAAACTTCTGCCGCCAATGGAGACTTAAAATTAACATTGAAAGTACACTATGTCTGCGTAGCAGGCTTAACATACTTAACATTAACACAATGAAAACTAGAGAACAAAACACTGATTAATTTGGTTGCTGGTACGGGAAAAAGTTCAACTAAAAAACCCTTTTGAAGCAAACAGAGAGGTAAAAGAAAAGGATAGGGATTGATAGGTGGGGAAAGGCGAAGTATAGGGTGAGAGAAAGTTATAGTTAGAAAACGTGTGGCTATAAAGACTGCCTGAAAGTAGGCAACGCCTGATATGGTAGGGGGAGTTTAATCTGGAGCACTATGCATTCTGATTTGGGTTACGTTGCATGTTAGCGGACTATCGCCTTTCGGCTGCATTCCCAAAACCGTTTCCTTGGGGAAAATATGTTAATATAATAGATAACACACTATTCTATGTGATTCCCGAGTTGTACAACAGATTATATTTTTCATTACCGTCCATCTTCATCGTAAAAGAAAAAAGTAACAAGTGTTTTAATAAAGTTAAATAATTGATAAATATATGAACCTCATGCGACCAAAAAGTGACCGCAAAATCCGCCTATTTTTTGGTACTGGATTGCGAGCTTGGGAAAAATCGTAAAAACGTTTAGCTGGTCTCAAATTAATTCTTATTAAAAACCAAGGGTGGCGTTGTTCTTGGTTTTTTGAAAATGTGCAGTAGTTACCCCTATACAGGGGTCAATATTTAAAAAATATCAATAAATTTAAAGACAATTCTATTCGTAATTATTTCTATTGATTCAATCTTAGTAGATATTATGTATTTTCTATCAAGAAGGGTATAAAATTCACTCATAGGCCCTCAAAGGGCAAACGAAAATCCGGGTGGAGGAATTGATAGAGAATTTGAGAATTTCATTACGAACATTTTAAAAAGAGCATCTTAAAATCCTTAATTTTACGATCTAAAAGTTGATTTGGGCGGAACACTGCAGTCCCATTGTGCGTCGTGGCCCTTCTTAACAGTTCCGAGCTCCTACAATTACTGGCATGAGGTCTTCATACTTGCTTAGCTTCTCAGCTTCCTTGAGCATCAGATTAACGTCATTTAGGATGGACACATCGATCAGCAAAAAGGATTTCTCACCATTCATATGTCAATTCGCGCGAATTTCCCTGTCGGTTATAATAGGCACGGCCCACATAAGTGTGACATCACTGCACTGGTGTTAGCAAGTTTTTCAGAGTTATACGCATATTTTTGCGGTGTCGGTATATCGTACAGATAACCCAGTGGAAATAACTGACCACTCAGGTACCATGTATTTATATAGAGGAGTTGACTGCTACTGCAGTTTCGTCCGAGAATACACTTTAATAACAACAGAAAGAATTGCAGTTGCAGTGATGTCAACGAATGTGTTAAGAGCTATAAAATATACTCTCATTTTGTATATTTTCTATGTTGTTTTCAAACCTCTGCAAATACTTTCAAAATTATGCCACCGGTTTTTTTTTAAGATATCAATAATATTTAGTCCTTTTTTAAGTTTGGACCTATATTTTGATTTATGTAGAATTTTGTAAGTAAAATGCACACCAATTATGAACTGATTATACAAGGTGGGCGAAAAGTTATGACCAAAGATAGGTTTAATAAAAATTAAAAAAGTATCTTGTTTGCTAGTAACAGAAAGCAGTGAATTCATTAATCGCAAGAGATTTGGAACCACAGGTGCTCTTTATCCATAGATAACATGTATATTTAACTTTGAAATCCATCCATTAATGTTACTGATATGAGTACATTATTTCTACTGATAGTTTAAGCAGTTTTATCGTACCATTGAAAATTAAGTTTCCTTTAAGACAAATCTTTCTTAATATCATAATATAATAACTTCACAATAACTTATTAGCACATAATACGTTAGTTACTATATCATAATACCTTAGATATAAATTTTATTTTAAAACTATTATTTATGAATATTGACGTGAATATTTTGACAGTTTTCAAATTCGATAGATACACCTGATACACCACTCTTGTCCAAAATGATGGGCATGCCCACTGAATCTTGCACCCAGCAACATTCTTTCTCAGTTCTCTCAGATGGTCGCTTTAGTACATGATACAGTGTTTACAGAGACGTCTCCAACTTGAATTTCTCGCGCAATGGAAACCTTCTTACTCAAGTTATCTTCTAAATACCCTCTTGCAACATTTCTCGATTCCCAACCACCAAATTCTTGTAAATCGAATATGTCTCCACCAGTATTAACAAGAAAAGTTGCTGAAGATCTTCTAATACAATAACCCAGTACACATAGTTGGATTTTCAAGTTTGAGATACATAGCAATTTTCTCAGGTATTTTAGAAAAGAAATGGATACCACAAGGCTGAAGGGTGCATTTTCCATTTCTATATGACACGAACAATCTTCTATGCGGAATGTGAGTTGGACGCAACGAAGTGGAAGCTCTTCACTTCGTTGGTTGAACGTAATGCTATATATTTTTTAAATTAAAGCTACAGGGTTAACGTCTCCATCAGATATCACCGCAAAAAACCTTTTCTTGTGGGATTTTGAGTCAGGAATTGTGATTACTAACTTGCTCTCTAGAATTTCAACATTTTCCATGGACATTTTCGTTAATTCATTAGTTTTACAAGCTCTGCCAATTCCAATTAAAAAAGCTACTTTCATCATTAAAACTGTCTCGTCTGGGGCAGTACAAACAAATTCACTAACCTGCTCTTGCAATTAATTCCTTTACATTCTTTGGAAAATATGGAGCATTTGATGTCAAACTTTCTGCAACCACGATTTCCATAACAGCCTTCTAAACAACCACATGACATTTTTTCAAGTAAAGATTGCGGTGTAGGTGACAGGGTCATGGCGATTGGCATCAATTAATTGTTTGTTTTCTTCCAACCCCATTAGAGGGGATTTAACACATTTCCCTTCCATTGTTGGATCTGTAAATGGTACCTCGGGATAAGATAGATAAAATGCCCCTTGACACGGATTTTGGAATAAACCCGATAGGATCATTCCTTGGGCCTAAAAAAAAAATTCACAGGGTCCGTATATCAAAATTGTCCCCCTCACTAAGGCCTTTAAAGATATTTTTGAATTTTTTTTAAAGTCGAATATTTTTGTTATGATCAAGAGGTGCGGAAAATTTTATTTCATCGCATTATTTGTGACCAAATAACGCAATTTTTAAGGTAGTTTACAAATTTCCAAACCCTGCGCGTCAGGTCCAAAATTCAATTTTTTTATGTTTTTAAAAACTCACGTTAATTAGATGGGAGGAATAACCTTTAAAGATTTGGCAATGAATCAACCCCTGGGACAAAGAACATTCCCCTGGGATCAACCCCCGTTGAGTTGACCCCCATGGGGCCCAAAGACCACCTTCTTTAGTAAAAAAAATTCCTCTAGGGATCAACAGTCATCCGGCATGAGTGGATAGTCTCCTAAAGTGCAAGAAAGCGCGAACTGGGCAAATACAGACCCCCCCCCCCCCTCCCCGAGGTAAGTATTCATTATGATATATCAGAAATTAAAAGTAAGAAACAATTTTTGCCAATATTAACTTTTATTATAAAAAAAATATTTTAAAATTAAAATATCCACCAAAAATAATACATATCTAAATATTTAAAGATATATTGTAAAGTTAGCCTGCTTGCTACACATGCTATATGAATATTGACCCCAGGGGTTACTATTTACCAATTCTGGAGGACTACTTACCTGGGGGGGGGGCTTCTTTGAGAGACCATTGACACCAGGGGATGTCTTTTGACTTCTGCTTACCTTTTTGCTCTCTGGGAGACTATTCAACCATGCCAGGTGACTTTTGACCCTAACAGGAGAACATTTTATGACAGGCGGTCTTTGGGCCACAGGGGGTTTTTACCCCAAGGGGGTGACTTTTAGTTCCAGGAAGTATCCTTTGCCCCAGGGGTTGATTCATTACCCAACGCTACCCCTTGTATCTAATTAACGTGAATTTTCATTAAAAAAATTTAAAAAATTAATTTTGGGCCTGACGTACAGGATTTGGAAATTTTGAAACTACCTTAAAAATTGCTTTATTTGGTCTCAAATAATGTGATGAAACGAAATTTTCCGCACCTCTTTATCATAACCAAAATACTCTACTTTAAAAAAAAATTAAAAGTAAGGTCCTTAACCTTAGTGGGGCCCAATAGAGCCCCAAAAAATTGAGGCTACAGGTCCTTGGAATTACTATACTCATGAATTTTTTTAGAATTTTAAATTGATTCCGTTTTTGTAAAAAGAATAAAAATTGAAGTGGGTCTTGGCCAGGGGGGGGGGCAATTTTGATATACGGACCCTGTTGACCTAATTTATTAGACCCAAGAAACGATCCTATCAGGTTTATTCCAAAATCCGTGTCAAGGGGCATTTCGCCTATCTTATCTCGAGGTACCCTTTGTTCGCTGTCCATGAAATCTAACAGTATCAGCTGTTGGAGGTAACTGTGATAGTATAAACGTCGCATTCTTCGATAAGCGTTTAAATAATTGTAAGCGACATTTAGCTAGGCACTTATCGTTCGCTTTTGAATCATATAGTAAAGCTGAAATGGATTAACTTGCAGCACAGATTTCCTAATTTTTTTGTATTATCTGTTAAAAAGTCTTCCGCATACTTTTCTAACTGTGAAATTTTTTATAAAAAAACTTTCGATTTTTTTTTCAACTTTAAAAATGAAGATATGGTATCACAACCACTAAATGCATGTATGAAGCCGATGAAATTCTGATACTGTGGATATTAAAAGCTGCTCTGGCTGTACAATTTTGCATGCACTTACCCAATACTCGGTTTCAATAAAAATACATTGTTGTATTTAACGGGTAATGCTGATAATATAATAAAAAAATACACATATTGGCCAACTACAACTACATTGACTGATTGTGTGCCCGGTTCTTTAGCAGTATTAATAGTAACTACATCAGCATCTTCATCAGCCTGTTTCGAGTCAATATTAGCGGCTTTTAATTTTTCCATTAAATACTTTCGATTTTTTAGCTCTATATCCCACATTTTTTTTCTTAATGAATCGTATCAAAGCGCGATACTTGTCGATTTCCACTCTTTTCTTCCACTTCAAACAGGCTCGTAACACATTTAGGCCACAAAGATGACGGAGAGTATTGATTCGAGAGGTTCACAAAATAAGCAAGTAGTACCGTTTCTCCAGCACCTTGAACCTGTTCTCTATCTCGCCACTCACAAAACTGAAGGTATTCTTTTTCGTAATGGCTTTTTTATGTATCCGGAAGCAAGTCTAATCTTACAGTATTAGCAACCGCAAGTAAATTTTCGGGAATATCAATATCTTCCATGATTTCGACAAAGTTTGTCGTAATTAGGACTTAATGACAACCAAAGTTGTTGATTTTTTCACGTCATCATTGTCAACGATACATTTGGAATGTAACTTGATTATTAGCGATTTAAACCATCTCGGACGTTGCCAAGCGACTCGACGTCCTCCATTATTATAAATCGCATAATAATCTCGTTGCATTAATAGCTATACGATTGTTTTAAGGAAAGTACGTAATGTCTGTATTACCTAATAATTTGAATTAATAAACTGACCTTGAAATGTTTGACGACGATTTTAAAATTTGAAATAAACGCTGACGTCATATTTGTGGGACAAGTTATCTGCTCCAGCTAAATCATACATGTGTAGAAGAATATAATATAATATTATAAAGTCAAGAATCAAGAGTGAAAATACTAAAAGAATCCCTTTATTTTCAGATGCATAAGGCAATATGGGCAATAGCAATAGCGTTTCAATTTGTGTCATCCGCCTTCGTTTCATATAACGACTTAATGAAGTGTTCCTATGGAGAAAGAGGGTCTTTGACAGCAACATGCGTGAACGCTACTCCTAGTTATTTTAAAACTACTGCATACAGATTTGACCAACTAGATGAGACTCTTAGATGTACAAACTGCACTTTGCAAACTCTTGACTCGGGAACTTTTGATATATCCGGGAACCAAATTAGAAACCTGGATCTGACTGGAAGCAAAATTGAAACTATGAAGCAAAGAGCATTTGTTGGTTTGATATTCCTGGAAAATCTTGACCTCAGTTACAATAATATTAGATCTATATATCCGGGAACATTTACAGGCGTCAAGAAAATTAAAACTATCAACTTGTCGAACAATCAAATAAATATTCTAGCCGATGATGGATTTCAGGAGCTTTTACATTTAGAAACATTAAATTTGAAACAAAATACTATCTTCACTATTTCAACAAGAGCATTTAGTGGTTTAATCAGTCTTAAAGAACTGAATCTCGAAAATAATAAGATAGACAATCTGAAAGATATTTTTGCCAATTTAACATCCCTAGAGATTTTAAATTTGGGGAATAATCACATACATGCTCTAAAAGGAACAGAATTTTCGAACTTGACAGCTTTATTGGAACTTAATCTAGCAGATAACAAATTACAGTCACCTGTAATTGAGTTTCAGTCAAGAAGCTCCTTACTGAAACTATTTCTGCAAAATAACCTTATTGATAGAATTGCCCCACAATTTCTTCAAGGTCTGCATGACCTTGAAATATTGGATTTAAGTTATAATCAAATACATGATGTTAATCAAAAGACACTCCAAGGCTTGTACAAATTGAGCAAACTAAGTATGTCTTATAACAAATTGACTACATTCCAAACAGGGACCTATACTTCGTTGCCTCAACTTGAAGTTCTCAACTGCTCCCACAACAATATTGAAAACATCGAGATAACTGGAGTATTTTCGCTGCACAGTCTGCACGCGCTAGATCTTTCTTACAATTCTATATCTGATTTGGATTATGAGAGATTGATTTCTAGACTGCCAAGACTCTCTTACTTAAAGTTAGATAATAACATGTTGAGGTGCGATCTAGAAGAAGAGATGGATAAATACTTTTCCGAAGACAATTTTAAATTTGTTCTATATGATAATAGACTGGGATCAAAGAAGTGTGTGGACGAACCTTCAAAATATCCTTCAAGAAAAGTTTCAGATGAAATTGTGGAAGTAATGTCGACTAGCAATGGAATTAGTGCTGCAGAAATAACTATTATAGTATTGATATGCATAATTTTTGTGTCCATTGGATTTTTGTTCTATTTGCAGTTTCGCACGTATAGGGACTTCAATGTATCAAAGCCTAATAGAACAACATCTTCTGTCCGTTTAGTGTCAGGCGATATGGAAGCTAGAGAAGACAACGATTTTCTTAGGGAATAAATTTTAGAATCGTTCTAACAGTGGGCATGTGTTATTTTTTGTTAAAAATTGCATAAACACGTGATTTTAGATACTTTAAAAAAATAAGTGACACCAAAGACTAATAATAATAACGTAATTTCTGATTATAACTTAATTTTTTTTTGTAAAAGTTGACTTTTTTATTTAAAACAAAATGTATTCACTTTTCTAAGTTATCTGTGATTGTAAGGAAGAGATTAATACACAGATTTTTATTAGGTAAATATTTCATTTCTTACTACGATCTCCAATAAACTGAGCACTAGCAGCCCTGATTCATAAAAATCAGAATATTTGATATTTTTACATGTTAATTAATTCTAATTATTATTCTGTCCTAAAAGAAAGGCCAACATCATGAATACTCCAGGAAAATAAGCATTCAACCTCGGGATGGGAGGGAATAAGTTGTAAATTTGTATGAAGCTTTGCTTTGGCATTCTGTAGGCTGATGGAAAAGTCTCATATAGTCTCGTGTCTGCGTCGCGAGATATTCAAGGTCAAAGGTGGCGAAAATCGGTTTTTCGCAATTATCTCGTGTTCTATGCGAAATACGTCATTTAAGGGTTATTATGAAAGTTGTGGATCATACAATTATCTACCATTTTAATTTCAAGTATTTTTTCGTTTCATCAACCATTCTCGAGATACAGCGCTTACTTGCTTATTTTAAGCGGAACACCCTATGTATTTTCGACTTCTCGAAATGATCATGAAATTCTGTCGAAGCATGTAGTACACCCTATACCTAAACCCAGCAGCTTCGGAGATGTTTGACATTTTATAAGAAATTTGACAAGTGCAACGGTTTCCAATAACCGTTATAACTTCCTTCGTGTAGATGATCTTTATTTGCTCTTTGGTACGTAGAAACAACACAAGATGAGCTAGTCGCCACAATAAAAATTAATTCTATAATAGTATACCAAGTGTTCTATTTTCACGTTACTTTTTTCTAGTATAGGTATTGTAGGGGTTAAGGTTACAACTTTTGAAATATTGGCGATTTTCTGATATGTGCTTCGCTTGCCACTCTCCGCGCTGTATCTCGAGAAAGGTTCATGATATTAAAAAATGCTTGAAACACAAATTGTAGATAATTTTATGATCTACAAGTTATATAATAATCTTAAATGACGTATATCGCATAGAAAACGAGATAATTGCCAAAAAACGATTTTCATGACCTTTGACCTTGAATATCTCGTGACGCACACACGAGATTATATGAGACTTTTCTACCACCCTTCAGAACGCCAAAACAAAGCTTTATATAAATTTACAGCTTATTCCCTCCCATTCCGAGGTTTGCCCCTTATGTTGCCTTATTTTATTTTTTACATATAATTTAAAACAAAATTAGTTCTTTTTTCCTAATTCACCACCTTCGCTTCAATTTTCATGAGTTTTTTTTTTAATTAAAGCTTTCGTGTCGTCAGTAATTATTGCCGTATGTAGAGACGAAATACTAATCCAAGTATAAATAAATGAATAACTATTATCTCACGTTATGTGACCTACACTTCCAACGCCACCTATTTCAAACTTGAAACTAATTTATTACTTGTTCTTGGGCTAATATTACTAGTACGGGATCCCATCGACAAGTGTATTCGGTCACCGCAGTTGCCGCCGCTTCGTGGACATGTTGTAGTCATCTGTAGCTACCATTTCCCCCCAACCAACGGCAGTTCACCTGCCCTCGCTGTCTTCGAGAGAGAGGCAAAAAACAAAGGGCCGCTTAAATGTTGCATATTATGAAAAAATGTAGGTATATTTTTTGGTCAAAAATTAGCATCCTTTGTCTTTTGGTGCTTTTTTCCACAATTTTTTTTTGGAGAAGGAAGCACCTTCTCCAAAAAAAAAATTGTGGAGTGGAATATCAATTATTTAAATATTTTTGCGGGAGAATGATGCACTTTGGAGAAAAAGTCCAAGAGACTAAAGTTGCTTATATTCAACCGAGAATCACGCCTGAATTTCTTGGGATTTTTCTGAAGAAAAAAAGAATCTAGGGAAATTCTTCGTCGAAATTATTTTCGGCTAGAAAATTATAACGCCGACGTGTTTTTTGGACAAAAATAAGCAACTTTTTGCTCTTGGAGTTTTTCTCTAAAACGCTTCCTTCATCCTAAATTAATTACTTAATAAAAGTCTATAAATTCATTTTTTTGTTAAAATATTGAATCGTCAAAGTTATTACTTTATAATAATCAACAATTATGATCTGTTAAAACACTTTTTACTTTGTTTTTTATCACTGAATTTACTATAACCAAAACGTTACTGCAGTTCACAAGTGATTGCGAGAGTACAAAGGTGTCTCAATATTTCAAGTAAATTACCTAAAAGTAGGATTCCATAATCTCATTTAAAAGGGATTATGAAAATTTACCTACCATATAAACAAACGATTAACAGGAATTTGTGAATCAGACGATTATGAAAATTTAATATATCAAACAGGGGTGTGTAATATAGATCTAACTGGTCATTGAGGATACCAGTATGAGGAATTTGATTAGATTTAAAAATTTCTATAGATTTCAGTAAATTTAATTTAAAACTTTTCACTTATAATATGTAATATATTTAGATTGAAACATATATATGAAATCTTTGCATTCTTTCCATAACCTGAGTTCTGGTTATACTAGCAGATTAAAATCCTGAAATGAATTTGCATAATTTCATATTTGAAAATTCTCATTCATCAACTAGCATACACACAGTCCACTACCGCCATGCAGATTAAACTAGTATCTACATGAAGATTCAGTTAAAATGAAAACAAAGGCCTAATATGAATTTATTTACCTACCTTGTCTTAAAAAATGTTCATTCTAACGGATTACAGTTTCATGAAATCTATCATTCTGTTTTTGGAAATACGTAGCCTTTGAAACGTTTTTCGCCCTTATTCTGGAGCTCATCAGAAAGGCACAAAGCCACTCATAAAGATGTTTCATGCAAAATCAAGATAATTTCTATGAATAAGTATGAAATAATTATATTTGACATTAACAGTATAAGGGCGAAAAACGTTTCAAAGGCTAAGTATTTCCAAAAACAAAATGACAGATTTCATGAAAATGTAATCCATTAGAATAAAAAATGTTTAAGACAAGGTAGGTAAATAAATTCATTTTAGTTCTTCTCGTTTTTAACCTAATCTTCATGACCTTAGGTTTATGCAGATACTAGTTTAATCTGCATGGCCGTAGGGGACTGTGTGGATGTTAGTTGTTGAATGAGAATTTTCAAATAAGACATCATACAAATTCATTTTAGGATTTTAATTTGCTGGCATAACCAGAATTCAGGTTATCGAAAGAATGCAAAATTTTATTAATATTTTTACACATAGTTTTTTTTTTAATTCTCATAGATAGTTATTCTTTCTGCTGTTTGCAAAATCCTGTAAAGAATAGTTTTTAATATAATTAAGAGCAAACAAATAATAATTCACTTTTAAACATAATATATTTAGAGTTTCTAAATTTGGAAAGGAAAAGCCGGATTCGTTATGTCTATAATATTTTTGTTTATAATGAGTTCTTATTCTAGCATAAGTTTATTAAAGTACTCATATTGCTGGTGATGGCCAATTTGAAGAGATTTTGTTGATTAATTTCTTTTAAACCGGAAGTTAGTGAGCACGCAATTGGAGCTATAGGTACACAGGGTTTAAACTACCCCTTTACCGAAGCTAAGCGGCAGCATTGTGAGGGCGCCACAATGGTGCTTTTTCTGAAAACAGGCGACAAAAGTCGGTAACCTAGCCAATTTTCGATAAAAATTTACTAAACTTGGTAGAGTTAAGTATTTGGATATGCTAAATTCAGTGTTGCTGCAGATATTTTTTTTCTATATGGCGGCTTCGAAATTATGGTCAGAAGAAGAAAGAAAAGATTAAAAATTCAATAAAATAGCCCTCCACATAAAAAGTCCTGATCCTGGAATTTGACCCGAGTAGTCCAATGCGTTCTTCAATGCTGAGTTCGAATCCGAAAAGTCCAAACCCCCTCAAAATTTTGAGCTAGAGTGAAAAAGCTACCCTTAGAATATGGTAAAATCACCTACTCCTAATGTACAATCCTAGGGTTTTTCAGTTTGCTGCTTTAAAATTTTAAAATTCCGAAAACCAGAACTCGATTTTTAGGGTGAAAATCGGGGTTCAAACTAGTGTAAAAATTAAAATTTGACAAAATGCGCGAGTTTCGTTCTAAAAGTTTATTTCTAGGTGTTTTTGACGTTGCTGATTTAAAATTTCAACATGCTAAAAGCCTCTTATAGTGAAAATCGAGTTAAAAGTGATGTAAAAATGAATATTTGACAATATACGTAATTTTAATTCTAAACTTATATTTCTAGGGCATTTCTGTTTGTTTATTGTTATTTTTTTTAAATATTTATTTAAAAGTTTTTCTCTAGCATTAGTTGTCAAATTCATTTTCTTCATCTATTCTATCTTCACTATCATAATCCTTTAATAGCCTGGAAGCATCGTCTCCCAATTTTTTAATTTTTTTAACCCTTTGAGCTCTGAGGAAGCTTATTAATGGATCTAAGGAAATAAGCATGTAATGAATAATATCTTCATTGCAAAGGGGACGAGTAGAAAATCAGCTATAATATACTCGAGCTTTTTTTAATTGATTGACCTCTTGTGCCCCTTCTGATAGTGAACCATATGGTAGATCAAAGAGCTTAATTATATGACATTAAATCCAATTAATTTGAGTCATACAAACTTTTCCGAAATGCTGAAAATATTGATATAACTATTTATGCTATACTTAAAGTAATTAGTTATAGTTTCAAAGACTATCTCGCCAAGAAATTTACTGACAGTCTAAGATTTAGCAGCTTGTATTACATTAAAAGGGCTATTATGGAATGAGAATTACGTATTTTGTCATATTTTCATTTTTACACCTCTTTCAACCCCTATCTTCATCTTAGGAATCAGTTTCTGGCTTTTGGAATTTTAAAATTTGATATCAGCAAACTCAAAAACCCTAGAATTGTACATTAGAAGTAGGCGATTTTAGTGGTTTAGATGGTTAGTTCTTTCGCTCTAGCTCAGAATTTTGAGGGTGTTTGGGCTTTTCTGAGGTCAGATTCGAATTCAGCGTCGAAAAATTCATTGGACTACTGGGGTCAAGTTCCAGGATCAGGACTTTTTTGTGACTAGGTTATTTTAGTAGATTTTGCATCTTTTTTTGTTTCTTCTGACCCTAATTTCGAAGTTGCCATATTAAAAAAAACATGTCTGCAGCAACACTGAATTTAGCATATCCAAATACTTAATTCTACCAAGTTTCGTAAACTTTTATCGAATATTGGCTAGGTTACCGACTTTTGTTTCCTGTATTCAAAAAAAGCACCACTGTGGGGTGACGCGAAAATACTGCCTCGAAGTCTTAATTGCAATGTACATGGAAAGTAACCGCATCATTTGATAGAAGAAACTTTAAATTGCATTGTTTTGTAACCACAGACGATTTCATTGCGGCTTAACCGAATGGATCTGACAAAAACTTACGTTTCCCGAACTACAAGATACAACAGAAATGTGTACACTAATCAACTTGTCTATTCACGTACTTTTTAAAGCTCCGACTCGCGACGGAGGAAAAACCAATATTGAATCCATCAATTATTCTCTTTCGAAAACGACAAGTAATCATTTTGCCGCCGACAAAAAATAGAACAATCTGTAATAATAATATATCTATGAAACTAAAACCTTCACTACGATTTATAAACATTCGTTCTAGGACGACATCATCCATTTTACAAAAAGTACAATGTTGTATTTCATCCTTTAAAAAAACACACTGTGACAACAGGCCAAATTTCAAATAATTATTTGCTTGCATTTAGATAGAGATAATTAAAATTTAACATAAAAAAAGCAAAAATTATTACCGAGAATGTCGAGCCATATCTTCAAATGCCAGTATCACTCCCGCGCTAGTCGCACATTTCCTTTTTAAATATTCACTGGGCTTATGCTACCTAGTTTTTCATCCGTCGTGGCAAAGAGTAATCCCAAAAGCAGCCCATTTTGAGGTATCCATTCGAAACGCAGGAAAGAACACCGGTCTGAAGCTACTTTACTATGCGTTTTTTTGGGTCCCTGATTACAAAAATTGTAGACCCGCAATCCTAAAATTTCGGGAACACTCCTCAAAACGCTTAAAACACCTCTTTCAAAGGGTTTTCCGGGATAATGTTAATAAGCATAAGAAAAGATGCTGTGAAATTCCCGTTTTTTAATATTAATTTGCCAAGGTATACCAAATATAGCCAAATTAGGTGATTAGGGATCATCAGAGAGAGTTAAAACCACCCCCATATCGACCTAAAATAAAAAATCAGGAGAAAAATCGGGAGTAGGCAGGAAGGTGAGAGAAATTAAATGCCGCAAACCGGAGATCTCTCTCTTCGTCCGTTCTGCGGATAGGGCCTTCGGAAGTATGAAAAAGATCACATTTCTACCTTTCGGCGACTTCGAGGGGTCGCAGTTCGGAGAAGAGTGGAGATACGGAGCTGGGGCTTACGCCATTCGATTTCTCTCGCCTTCCTACGTTGTGCCGTTTTATTCACTCTCTCGAGCAGTGAATCGTCACTTTGACACTCGAGCCTTTAGTCGGCGGCGACGGTGAGCTCGGGCGCCACCTTTACAATTGTTTTTCGTGAGGTAAAGGACTCACACTAGCCTCTTAACACAGCCTGTTACGGTAGGGCTGGGATAGCGTCAGAGGAGACACGGTATGTCCAGGGGATATCAGACTTCACACACACACACAGTAAAAGGCACAGTTTAAATAATATACATATTTATTGTAACCAAAATTCTACTATCTACAATTCTACTCTACTACCCTAATGTATATTGCATAAAAACAAATAAAACAATATAATCACTGATTGAAACGGAGTGATTTAGACGGCGTAAGAGAGAGGGGGGGAGGTTACTACGGTTAAATTACTACGGTAAGGCGATGCAGATGATAACAGAAAGCACGGTTACTGTTATCGGCGGTCATTACCAAGCGGGGAGGAAGCAATTACCAAATCGACATGCAATACAGTACAATATCTATGCAACTTGGCTATTGCGCAGCGGAAAAGAAAGATACAAGATTTAGAATGTACAGGTAGATGAATTACCCACTCCTGGTCACTGTTCCCTGTCAACCAATTTATACCTAGGCATAAATTGCCCTCTAGGATGTACTCACTCCAGTACGGGGGATATTTTGGGCAGCCGAGGGCTTATGTGACAAACCGGCTGAAGGGACTAGGCTAGCAAGTCACCCTATCTACCCAAAACACCTCAGAACCAGGCCTGCGTACTCAATAGTGAGTTAGAAAGAAATATCTCAGGTGGTTAACCAGCTGAAGGGACTAGGCCAGTGAACCACTCAAGATATCCCCTTCGACGGTATACAAACAGAAACACTCCGGCTCACGGTTCCCTCTTAGTTAATCCACCCGCAGGGACAGACCAACCTCCAGGGTTTACGGACACGAGAGTGGAGGAGATGCGGGGTATCAGCGAGCCCGTGTAGTCAACCAGCTGAAGGGACTAGGCCAGCAAACCACACCCGAGTCTACCCAGGATACCTCCACCCTGCCTATATACGCTCCGGGCAGCAAGGATAGATAATATCCAAGATATCCAAAGGCCGTTGGTATCTGACCAGCTGAAGGGACTAGGCCAGCCAGAAACCCCAGAACCTTTTTCTGTCCTGGATATTCCTATACTTACTCGAGCGTCCGCGGCGTACCAGACACACAACTGGAAAAGAAAGTATGATTAGTAGGCCTGTGCTTAACACTGGCCAAGTTGTTTACGAACGTTCCTAATATACTCACTTCCTTGCCGGTGGTTTCCTTGGATCGGCGGATCGGTATCGGTTTAATTTCGAGTTTCCTCCTGGCTCCAGATTCCCTTGCTATATCGTTGTCTCGGCTGAGTATTCGATACAGATGTAACATAATTAATTGGTGTTAGAGAATTAGCGCCATGTAGCGGAGCTCTCTCCAACCGGATAATGCTTAAATTCAAACAACTATTTGCTTTCTGTGCTTAGAAATAGTATATAATAAATATGCGGTTTTATAAAATAAAATATGCTTCGTTACAACGTACCCCCGAATTTGAAATTATAGTTCATGAGACAATAATCCTCTGAAAGTTTGAGAGTGAGCATACCTTTAGTTACCGAAATACGAGAGATTGAAGTTGTCATTATGCACCAATTGAAGTTAGGTCATTGCATACTTTCCACGCGAGTCATTCCAAGATTATGGCAGATAGCGAGGTATGCTTCCGACAAAAGTTGTATGGGTATTTGGCTACCTAAGGGTGACCTTGACTCTACCGGTATTTACTAAAAAGTCGAGTCACCATCTAAATGACTTTGACACAACCTCATCAAGGTGAAGTCAAGATCACCATTATGTAGCCCTGAAACACCCCTACAACTTTTGTCTGAAACACCGTTCGCTATTAGCCATACCCTCGAAATAATTTGCGTAGAAATTATGCAGTGCCCTACCTTCAATTGGTGTATAATAACTTCAATCTCTCATATCTCAGCAACGAAAAGTATTACCGATTCGATTTCATATTTGAAGACCTTGTAACAGGCTATTCTTGGCCAGTCCTTGGGGTGATTCTTTAAAAAATACATGAATAGACAAATCGATAAGGGTACTGATATTCCCTGTACATTGTAGTTGGGATGAAGATAATTTTTTGTTAAATTCATTCGCGCCTGGTTGCTAATCAGAGTCGTTAAGACAATATTGTTTAGGGTTTTCTCTACCAAACGGTGGTTAGTTTTCCTGTGTCCTGTAATTCAGGTTTGCATCATTTTTGCCACTTACTTTAGACATACCAGCGCAGCGGTTTAAATAACCTTTTATTAATATTATTTCATGGATACAGCTAAGCCTTTTGTATCTGTGGTTCTGGTTGCATGATCGCTAACTTTTGGTCTATTCTACTAATTATTACTTATACGAACAGTGATATTTTACTTTTATTTCAGGTCCCAAAACCAATATGGATAACTCTCATAGTGACGGTAATTTTTACTGAAATGTCAGATTCTGTTCCAATGGCGTGTTCTTACGGGGAAAGAGGATCGTTGACGGTGTACTGTGTCAACGCTACTGCATATTACTTCAAATTAACTCCATACAGGTTTGATCAACTTGATGAGACACTGAAATGCGTGAATTGTAGCTTAACTACTTTGGATTCGGGCATCTTCGACATAAGTGGAAATCAAATTAGGACACTAGACATTAGAAATAGCTCTATAACCAGAATTTGGCCTAGGGCCTTCATTGGTTTGATATTTATGGAGAATTTACTTCTTTCCTATAATCCCATCGTAAACATTTTCCCAGGAGCATTTGCCGGCATAAGGAAAGTTTCTCATTTAGAATTGGAAAGCGCCGTATCAAGCCTAGAACAAAATGTTTTTCAAGATCTTCGAGCCTTAGTGTCTTTGAATTTAAGAAAAAATAAACTTTCTACAATACCGGAAAAAACATTTGAAGGTCTAAGACTTCTCAAAACATTAGACCTTAGTTTTAATCAACTCATGTCTGTAAATAATAATGTATTTGATCCCCTGGTATCTTTACGTGTTCTTAAATTGGAGTATAATCAAATAACTCGGATTTATGGAACAGAATTTTCCAATCTGAAGGCCTTATTAGTTTTGTACTTAGATTATAATCTTTTAACAAATTTTACTATAATTATAGATCCAGACAACCATCTAAGAGTATTAAGTCTAGCTGCAAATCAACTGACCACTGCCGGAGTTAAAATGGGATCGTTTCAAAATTTAAGCAACTTGGAAGATCTAAACCTAGGCCAAAATCATTTTCAAAACATACCTCCCAAATTTTTTCAAGGGTTGTTTTCTTTGCGCGTTTTGAACCTTCATGATAATCAAATTAAAGAATTTTCTACAGGAAGTTTCACAGGTTTGCCTCATTTGGTAGCTCTAAATATATCCAACAATTATTTGGAAAGTGCTAAAGTAAGTGGTCGTTTACTTTTACACAACTTGCATACACTGGATCTATCGTTTAATCATCTAAAAACGTTTGATTACCTTGATTTCATTTCCCGAACTCCCAGGATCGCTTATATAAATCTTCTAGAAAATGAATTGCCTTGTGAAACCGCTGCCGAGATCCAGACTCTATTCATGGAAGATCATATAAGGTTCATATTCAGCACAGAACAGAAATGCGACGTTAAGGATTCCAAGAGCGCAAAACAAATAATTAAAGAGCTTGTTGAGAAAAAGTATGAGAAACCGAATCATAAAACGTTAGCGACGCTTTTGATTGTCTTAATAAGTATAATAATATTTGCAGTTGCGATTCTGTTTTACGTACAATTTTTCATTATTTACAAAACGCGATTACCATCCTTCAATTTTCGAATAAATACGATTAGAAGTTTTAGTTTTAGTAACTAAAAGTAATTTATTATGTAAAAGTTAAGGCACGAAATTCAGAGTATTTACCCAGATTATTTCACCCATTAATATGGTATACAATGAAACCTCATCTTTCGAGACCAACGCACTAATCAAATATTATTAGTGGCGAAAGATCTAGGTCAGCTGTCAGAACCCCGACATAAAACGTGTTGTATCGATTAATTTAGACCATGTTTTATTTTGTGAAATATTCTCGGCAAGTACAACTCGAGCCTTTCAATTTTATTCACAATTTCTTTCTTAAGCTATCTTGCCAAATGAATTGCAATTTGATTAAAGATAGATGTTGTTACCAAAGACTAAATCCTTCGCGCTAAAGTGCTCGAAATTTAGGTAATAAACTATACTCTTTATGTCTTATTAAACACGCTCTCAATTTACCGAAAAAATTATAAGTACCACTGATATTACATACGATCTCCGATCAACGAACAAGTCTAGATATATAACATCTTTCTCTTCGGTACATACCTTGTTTGCTCCTAACATAATCACATTATATAGCCATAAAAAAGGATAGATAATCATAACATTCCCTAAGCAACAGTGA
Organism: Stenurella melanura; assembly: GCA_963583905.1. Lineage (NCBI taxonomy): Eukaryota > Metazoa > Arthropoda > Insecta > Coleoptera > Cerambycidae > Stenurella > Stenurella melanura. The sequence goes on from OY757309.1 coordinate 207,248,425, forward strand.
CGGGTATGTGTAGAAGAGTAAATATTTTCATCGAACATTCGACTTTTGTAATTCCTGCATTAACTGCTCTTTATACAATAATGTGGTATAACCATGGAAAAATAAATTACAGTAAGATGATGTTCGATATGTATCAAATTTAATTAGTGTATGCTTTATAATATCTAAAATCTATTGATCCAAATCTATAAAATGTCTCATCATTCACAAAAATTACATTTCTCTATCTTTTCTGAAAGTTTACATAGAATAAGATGATAAATTATACATATTCACATTGCTAAATTGTTAATATTAAATGTTGGTCATTATAATTTATTATATGTCTGCACTATTGAATGACATATTTATTAAAGACACAAAAAACTAGACAAGCCTCAAATTCAAGCTAAAGATTATCTGAGAGGGAGTCACATATTTCAAATAATACAGACATGGATTCGTTATTAGCGAATATTGCCATGTAGAAGCTGGAAATTGAATTCAGTTATTGTTAGACAATGGAATTAAATATGCTATCCACAACAACCTTTAGCTCAACGAATTACCAAGTTACAGAAAGTTAGGGAAACAAAAAATATTATATTGTAGTAAAGCATCTTTATTTAGATATACCAAAACAAAGAATTATAGCAAATTAAGCACTACAGTTTTTGTCAAAATACTTCTTATTCTTATTCCTACATTTTTTAATTTTCTCGTTTCATATTGAATTCTGATACTAAAATATTTGCTAAGTGTTAGTTTTATAATTTCCATCTGCTGATATCGTAATGGGTCAGTATTCTTAAAAAAATTTATCTACGATCGTGTAAAAAGTAACAGTTTTTTACCATTTTTTATCATTTCCATTGTGAAAAGTGGCCTTTTATAAGAAACTGTGCAATAAAAATTATTAGTGCACGATTTCTAAAAAATTTATCAATAAGGACAACAGCATTTTGTTCATTATTAATTTTTACTTCTACTTTGCAATTAGCACAATTTTCAATACGAATTCTAGGCAACTCGTGACTCCTCGATATAGTAGGCAGTATATCATTAGCATAGTTTGAGCTTGCTTCCTTAGATAGTTCTTTTTGCAAAATTTGATGCGATATCTCAATTTTGTTTTTCATTGATTCTTCAACGTTAGATTCTGTCACCGTCGATGACTTCCAGCCACCATGCCTCTTCAGCTGTAAAACATCCCCTCCTGCATCTGCAAGCATGGTGGTAGATGATCTTCTGAAACTATGACCAGTATGCTCATGTGCATTGGGCAATCCAAGATATCTCGCAATTTCGCATGATATTTTCCCAAAGGTATTAATACCTATCGGCTGAACAGAACACTTTCCATTACGGTAGTTCAAAAACAGTCGATCATGTTTTGTTGCTGGTGACCTAAGAGTGGATTATTTTTTATAAATTTCAACCATATTTTCCAAGTCTCTCGTTTTACGGTCAGTAATAAAAGTTCGAAGTTTATTGGTTTTTGATGTTGGAATTCTCACTATCAACATATTATCAATATCTTGCACATCGCCAACGCTCATTTTATAAAACTCGTCTCTTCTGCATGCACCGGCAATGCCAAAAATTGTTACAACCTTCATCATTAAATATCTATTAGTAGGTGTTTCGTTTACAAATGTCTATATTTTATATTTTATCTTTGCTAAACACTTTAGATTTCTTGGAAAGGTATCCTAGAGACTGCCGCTTCATATAAGCGGTTAACTTAAAAAACTGTTTTCAAATGGCGTTTTACCATTGAATATTTGAATAAGGTTTTATATGCTTTGCTCTTTCTGAAAAGTACGCAAGGAACATATTTTCCGTAAGATTCTTACTATCTTCAAAACACACCAATCGTTGAATCGTTTATACACCAACCCATATTGTTTTCGTGACTTCTCAGGTATTAAAGTTGACACTGCCACTTGTGCCGTCTTTATAACTTCTGGGGGAGTATTTTGAAACTCTTCTACATTACTATAATCACCATTAAACTTGATATTTTAATTCAAACATTCAAGAACAACAATGGCAACTTCAACTACGCCAGTTTATTTATAATATCGTTTCCGATAGTAACTATACTATCCATCACAGATTTTCAGTCACGACCATGAAGTAGCATAATTAGAATGGCGACTTCAACTACAACTCGAATAATACTAACCGTCAAAGGGACATTCACAAAAGGTTGATACAGTTTTACAAATATTCATGAAAAATTGCCAATTTCTTACAATAATTGGCACGATCGAAGATAAAACGTTGTAAGACACACTTGTAAAAAGCCTCTTTATTGCACTAGTGGCTTTTAAGAACACTCGTTTCGCTCGTATTTTTAATCTAGCCATTCGTGCAATAAAGAATGACTTTTTACACTTGTAGCTTAAATAACTATTATGCCACTCGACTTTAATATAAAATCACTCGGTATAAAGTGATCTGAGCATATCGAGCTGCTGTTGGAGATGTTAATATTTTCTTTTTCAAAAATAGAACACCATAGTTGTCTTACATTAGCATCCTTTGAGAACCTATGAAGTAATGTTAAGGTGAGTAGAGCTAAGCTAAATATTCCTAAATAATGGGAATAATCATTGTAAACCTTTATTCCATATAAAAAAATGTTATTATTACCATTATGATCGAGTCTTGTTTAAATATTAGCACAATAAAAACATAAATTAATTGATTTACTGTCCAGAATCTAAAAAAATAGTAATGAAATTAACATTGTGCACACATCATGCGTTGTGTGATAAACACATATTTGTCTTTGTGTCATTTCCATGCATAGAAGTATATCCAAGAAAATAAATATGTATTTATTAAAATAATGACAACATTGTACCTATTCTATGTAATGCTTATTGGTTAAATTTTCAAAAATTTCTGGGTACATAACTGCGGGTTTAACAAATACAATAGGTAGAGAGTACACATATTTTATTCTAAGGGAATTATATATTGAAGGGATATTGAAATTGAATTGCAATTTCACCTTATTACAACTGTAAACAGAACCCATGTTACGACTATGAGGTTTATACTTACTTATGAAACAATCGATTTACATCTTTTCTAAACTGTTTTCTGCAAACGGCACAGCACTTCCCCATTTTATAATAAGTACATTGTCACTAAAGTGTATAAAACGTCACTTGTTCACCACTCTGACATACTAAAAACACCTATTACCATTAATGGTGGACACGCAAATAGAAGCATTCGTCATTACGGTAAATGAGCCTCACTGATCGTTGCGAATTTTTGTCAAATAAGAGCCGCGAAAAGATCGACTCGACAATCAGGAACCTGGGGAATGTTTGCAATTGGAGTGCCTTATACTATGATTATCTTAGCAAAAAACAAACCAATACATATTATGTATCTAGGGATAAGTTCTTTGATCGGAGCATACGATACTATTAGAAAAAAATTGTATGAACGTCGATGTGACAAGTCACACTGTATTTCTAAAAGTTTTTCCAATATTTTATTTTATTTTAATTGCCTTATTTATTTTAACGTTCCTGGCGAAGTTTAGCTAATGCTACTCTACCACGTAACCAGGACGGCGAAATGAGATACGATCACCCATCCAAGTGACGGACTCGGTCAGCGCGGCATGCCTTAACTTCGCCGATCGAGGTCACGCCACTAAAACCGACACCGTACCTCACCTCACATATTGATAGAGTATTTATTTACATGGAGTTATTAAAATATAGGTAGTGTTATTTAATACTCTATTGGATCATATTAATTTTTTTTAGAATACAGTGTGATGTAAACCGTTTGTTACACATTTAGTATGTAGATGATCGAAATTTTATAACTTTAGCAGGTAGATAATTTGAAAATACAAATAATAATAAAATAATAAGATTTTTTTATTTCTTTTCATCCGCTTTTCCTCCCTTTTCCATTTCTTATCATTCCACAGTGGAACTAAATACCCAAAAGTGACAACAAGATAGTTAATATTATAAAGCTTTAGTTTTTTTATTTTTGCTTATAGTCCAGGGTCAATCCAGGTTGATCCTCAACAAATTAGAGGCAAGCTGAAATTTGATAGGGTGCTTTGTTTTGAAGTGCTAAGTTTACCCTAAAACCCCAGCGGTGAGTCGTTGAGTCCGTCCCCTCAAAACAACCCCCAAAGGGGTAAAGTCGGCCTTTTTATATTCCCTTTTTAATAATTTGAAAACAAAGCATTTTAGGAAAAAATTCCATGAGGGTAAAGTTAAAGAGAAAAAAAGATTTGAGTTAGCAGTGGTGGAGCAATGAATTTTTATGTTATTTTTCTAAATATTCCGAAAAAGTACTAAACAATGTTATTTCGTCTAGGTTAGTTAAATCATACTACATATACACTAATTTTAAACAAATATATAATAATACAGTACTTACAGTATTATAAAGCTGTAAATTTTTAGGGGTATTCTGTGGTGGTTATAATAACAAGATTTAAATAAACCAAGACGTTTTAATATTAAAATGGGATTAAAAAATATATAAAACTTCTCTAGAAATCTTCTTCTTCATCTATATCCAAATTTATAGGCCGATTTAGACAAGTAACTTCGTTGCATTGGCTACATGCCATAGTGCACTTCAGTACCATTCGTTTACACGTACATGCATTTTTACATCCTCCTGATGAACAACTGCATTTTTTTCTAGAACCCATATAGGGGCAATGCTTTTGTCGGAATGAATTGGCTGCAACTCTTTATTTTTTGGAGTTCAACCCCAATCTTGCGGTGGTAAATGGTTATTTAACCACGCTTGTATCTAATAGCTGAAAGGAATACGATTTAATGTTTTAGTTGCATGATAAATCTGACTTACCGGATGGAAAACTCTAAATCCGTAATACTTTGCTCTTTTTGAGGTAGGTGGTAATGTGCCCAAATTGAAATCGGTAGTAAGGCTTCGTTTAGCTACGTACTGTTGATAAAGAATGTATCTAACACTATTTAAATTGCTAGAAAAAAATTGAATTGTTACTGATCCTAATTTCTCTATCGAATAACATATTTTAGTCTCCCAGTTTTTGTTGTAAGGTTGATATGTCTGTTATTTTATTTTGCTTTGATGATTACCCTGAACGGACCATAAACAATCTTTTCTGGCAATAATGAATTAGTAACACCATGAACTACTGCTACCGCGTCTTCAGAAGAATACTCATTAATTACTATTGCTGTCGTTACAAAGAGAGTATCTTCACCACCATCTGAGTATCCTACATTAATTCTATTCTCACACAACATTTTTCCGAGGGCAAGTATAAAATAACTTTTGTTGGTGCTATTTGACAAGAAATCTTCTTTTGGTATCCTCACATCAGATAAATTCGAAACAAGATACAATAGGTACAATTCTTTTGCCCGTAGACCTGCGATATTATTCGATAATTTTGATCTGCATTTTCTCACACCCATTATTACCCATCAAAAACCACTGTGACATTTTACCCATAATGTTATTTTATGTAAGTACTTGTAGTAATGAGAAAATATATCTGAAAATATTGTAGGACTTTGCCAGACAACTTTATAAAGTAAGTTTCCACCATCTATTAAGCAATGTGTTATGGAATTTGGATTTTGAAGTAACGGCTTGTGTAGCTTGTCATATATTTTAATGCTGATTTAGAAATTTTTCGTAATTATACCTTATCAAACAAACTAGGATGAGTTTGTTCCTAATACGCACTGAGAACATTGCTGGTTTCTTCAGGAGACGATGCAGAGCAGAGTATTCTAGCAAAAAATAAGTGCAGGTTTTACTGTTATTTCTGTTATTTCCTTTCCTTTATTTTTATTGAAGCAATTCCTGATAGGAGTGGTTTGCTCTAGAAACTCCAAGGGCGCAGCAATATTGCGTGCAACTTCAATTATTTATTCAATCTCGTAGTGCCAGCCAGATGGGCCGTTATTTAACTTTGTTATTCTCATCAACAAAGATTTAACACAACCCCAGAAAACCTCTTTTATGTTGTATAATATTTTTGGATAATAATTTATTAATCTGATGATTATTTCATACTTAAATTAACTCTAACTATAATACATTAAAATTTTGAAAAAACCCTAAATTGAAATATCCATAACTCCGCCACTGCTGGCTTAAATATTTTTAAAGTTAATATGTCCAATAGGAAATTTTCTCTTCTTCAACTTTTTCCTCTTGGCATTTTTTCATACACTGCTTTCTATTCGAGTTATAAAGAAACAAGTATAAAAATCGGTAAAGGTATTTACACAGAACTTCCCTCTTTATTCATACAAGACGGTCACTCTAAAAAATTATGAATTAAGAGAGGACATATGAGAATTTTAATCGCCATGTAGTTAGCCCTATTATTACAGAGAAAACCTGATAACTTTATTCCATCATCTACTGTATAGTGGTGGGATTTTTTTATTTTCAAAACATTTTTTTCTTGAAATAGGTTAAGAATATAATGAAACGTGGAAATTTTAGAATTGAAGAACTCTAACTATAATACATTAAAATTTTGAAAAAACCCTAAATTTAAATATCCATAACTCCGCCACTGCTAGCTTAAATATTTTTAAAGTTGATATGCCCAATAGGAAATTTTCTCTTCTTCAACTTCTTCCTCTTGGCATTTTTTCATACACTGCTTTCTATTCGAGTTATAAAGAAACAAGTATAAAAATCGGTAAAGGTATTTACACAGAACTCCCCTCTTTATTCATGCAACACCGTCTCTAAAAAGTGTTAATTAAGAGATAATAATAATAATAATAATAGATTTATTGCCCAACAGATAAAAATCCAATTACAGGACAAACATGAACAACAGTACAAGCTTATAACTAAAAGAAAAAACATGGAACTAATACTAATAAAATATATTATATGGTTAAGTAACAATATTACAATATTTTAAACAGCGATGGCAAATAATGACATGAGAATTTTTATCGCCATATGAGAATTTTATCGCCATGTAGTTAGCCCTATTATTACAGAGAAAACCTGATAACTTTTTTCCATCATCTACTGTATAGTGATGGGATTTTTTTTTAATTTTCAAAACATTTTTTTGTTGAGAATATAATGAAACGTGGAAATTTTAGAATTGAAGATATTTTTTTTCCGCTATCTGTTTTATTGTAGTGGTAAAATAATAAGAAATAAATATATATTTTAAATTTTCAAAACAAACTTCTTTCCTGAAATATGTTTAGAATGTCATGAAACCTGGAAATTTTAAATTTGAGCAAAGCATTTTTTTTCATCACCCATTTTATAAAAAAAGTTTCAAAATTTCAAAATTTTTTTATACTTTAAATTTTCCTAATTTTTTTTTGGTAGGTTTAGAATGTCACGAAACGTGAAAATTTTAAATCTGACAAAAAATATGTTTTTTATAAAAAATTTTCAAAATTTTCAAAATTTCAAAATATTTGTTTAAAATTTGCAAAAAAAATTTTTTTTTGAAATAGGTTTAGAATGTTATGAAACGTGGAAATTTAAAATTTTAGCGAAATATTTTTTTTCCATTATCTATTTATTCCCTTTAGACGGTCCACCCTGTATATTTTCCAGTGAAAGTCTAACCATTTCTTAGGTGGCAGAGGCGTTAGCTACCTACCAAATTTGACTGTCTTCCGTCAAGTGGTTTTTTTAGTTAATGCACCGACAGACAGACAGACTGACGGAATTGAAAAACCTATATTTTCGTAATCTACATGATCCGAAACGTGAAAATACGAAAATATCTCGGAGGGTGATTTTTTCTCGAATACAATACTTCCCTTCGGTATGCCAGGGAAGTAAAATATATTTTTTTAATTTTCAAGACAAATTTCTTTTTTGAAATATGTTTAAAATGTCATGAAACGTGAAAGTTTTAAATTTGATCAAAAACGTTTTTTCCATCCATTTTATACAAAAATTTTTTCTATTTGAAATTTTCAAAAAACAAAAATTGAATAGGATTGGAATATCACGAAATGTGGACATTTTAAATTTGAGCAAACAAATATTTTTTTATCACCCATTTTACAAAAAAATTTCAAAATTTTCAAAAATTCAAAATTTTCTATTCAAAATTTAACAAAAAATTATTTGAGATAGGTTTAGAATGAAATCATGAAACGTGGAAATTTTAAATTTGAGGGAAAAAAAATCCGTTATCCATTCCCTTTAGATGGCCATCCTGCGTATTTTTTAGCGAAAGTCATTTCTTCGGTGGCAGTGGCGTTAGCTACATACCAAATTTGAGTGTTCTCCGTCACGTAGTTTTTAAGTTAATCCACCAGCAGACAGACAGATAGATAGAATCACGGAATTGAAAAATTTATATTTTCGTAATCTACACGATCTGAAACGTGAAAATCTGAAAAAATCTGAGCGATTTTTTCTCGAATACAATACTTCCTTTCGGTATGCGAGGGACGTAAAGAGGTCGATTTTACTTCCTTTGGGGGATTGTTTTGGGAAGACAGTTTCAACGACTCACCGCTGGGGTCTCGGGGTATATTCAACACTTCAAAACAAAGCACTGTATCAAATTTCAGCTTGTTTCTAATTTGTTGAGCATCACCCATATAACATGAGGAACCGACCCTGAGCTATTAGAAACTATAATTCTTGTCGTTAGTTCGTTATAATAAAATAAATATAAAATGATCTTTTAATATCAAATTACAGTATGAAATTGCTCCAGGTGACTGTGGAAATAATTAATTAGATTTACTTTAATCTTTGGAGTTTACCGAATGAAACATGTTTTTCCAACACAATTAGTAATATTAAAGTGATAATAAAACAAATTTTATTGGAAGCAACATGGTTTTTTTCACAATTCACAATAGAGCAGTAGCAGCTGACGTCACAACATGGCCGCCAAACTTGCCTGGGTGGTAATAACCTAGTTTTGCATTTGTGTGCTTTCTGATTAATTCGAGTTTTTAAAGAATTTGTAGTGCTTTTTTAAACGGTTTTTTCGTGTCACATCAATTTTGGGTGTTTTTCGTCTATTATACATTTCGCGATTTATTGATCTGACTTTAATTTAGTGTTTTATTTATGTTTTTCAACCGGCGTGTTATCTTCCGTACCTGTCAAAAGTTATTAATTTTCGATATGGTAAGTGAATTTCAGTGAATTTATTATAATTTTATTTATATTCTACATTTTAGGAGTCCCCTCATTACATTTCTAAGCTGAAATGTATTAATGGAGCCTACCTATATGATTTAAGAGTAAGAGATTGAAACTATATCGTTGGGCGATTTTTCAAAAATATAATATAGCATTGAATTAATGAACCATTGTGACCCTTCTTGTAAATAAAATTTATATCTAAACTATAAGACTATTATTATTCATACTTACCCTTATAATTATGTATAATATGTATAATTTAAAACATTCAATGATAGTAGACGATGCTGTTAAGTGTGATATTTTTTAAATTCTGTTGTGTTTTAGCTCACTTACCTTCACTGGTATTTTATTTGTGTACATTATCAATATTTTGAATCTCTGTAATTATAATTGTAAGAATCAGAACAGATACCAAACTAGGTATATAGCTATATAAAGTATTCGGAGCGTATTATGTTGTATATTTGTTCGCAATTTAAATTAAATGGAAACTGAAATGATCTCACAGTCCTATCTTTTTATTAGATTTACTATTACTCCTGCATTTCATAATACAAACCTCTGATTGTTGTTATTAATTTGATAAACACAAACTCGTTACAAACTTTTAAGCCTAACAAAAGTAAGACATAAATCAATAAAAAGTTGAAGGGAAATATTTTAAATAGTCAAAAAACGTAGATTTTACAATAGGTTTATAAAACCATTAATATACGATTGATATATTGGCATAAATCAATGAGTATTTTGATAACTTTTAACCTAGTGTAATAATACTACATAACCTATGTCACTGCCAAGCTGTAACTGAGGGTATATTAATTAAACATTTACTAAAATATGTCTTGATATTATATATGTACAAAAAATGTAAAAAATCCAATATAGCCTTTATTTTCACTAATTTATGGGTTCACAAAGATGTCAACGTTCTTGACACCAAACTTTACATTGGTAAAAACAACACTAATAAAGTATATATAAAATTTTCTGTCACAGTAGATTTAAAAAATATATATTTATAAACATCACTACATCTATCTGATGTTAAGAGATCCTCCACTTTAATTTATATTGAACGAAAATTGACCCCAACTCAAATGTCAAATTTCTGAATTTACCACCCAGGCAACTGACAGTTGGCAATACTGTGACGTCACTGCTACTGCTCTATTCTTGAAACAATGAAAATATGCCGCAGTGAAACCAGCAGCCAAAGATAACAGCCTAAATATAGGAAAACACCCGAAGACACATTGACGTTCGTCACAATAGTAATTAGGTACATTTGTAAAAGTTCATAATTAGCCCTTAAGAGGGGTTGTATTAAGCAACGTGTCTGTAAAATGCCAAAAATGTGTCTTGGGTCCCTGAGGTTGAAAGAACCCTCTTCAACATGTAAAAATTAATAACTTACTAAAATAAAATTACTAACTACACAACCAGTTGTATGTACATAATTTCCATTTAGGAAAGGCGATATAAGGCTATTAGATATACGTCTGTAAAATGGCGTCAATTTGTCTTTGGTTCACGAGGTAGAAACAACCCTTTTAATATATAAAAATTATTAACTTCACGACCAGTTGGATGAACATAATTTCCATTTAGGACAGGCTATATGAACCTATTGGAAATGTATATCTAAAATGAATATGCGTATTCTCCGCGCAAGTAATACTTTTTAAAGGTAAGTATTGAAACCTAGTGTATTCATTTTCTACAAATAACGGTTATGCTTCATCTGCTGTATACTTTCATTGTCTTCCTTCTTAATAGCCTTTTCATATTTTGCTGGTTGTCGTTGTCGCTGTGGTAGTGACCTCGTTTAAAATTTTGGCGGTAGTTATCACGCCAAAAATTGGGGCTTCTGTTGAGATAACTACCGCCGCCGCCGCTATTATTTGTACCAAACCGAGTTCCTATCTTGGATGATACTCTTTTAAGGACTTAATCCTACGTTCTTTAGTTCTAAACGTACTTTCTTTGAACACAGGTTTGGGTTATCCGCTAAAAATGTCCTACATATTCCTTTTTTAATTGTTTAGAATTCTTTTGCTAAAAGAATGTACCTATTATATGAGAACTTCTACTTATTTTCGTATATTTTGCGTAAAACAACTTCTTCATTTTTTGTTCGGGCGCATCTTTTATAAGCTCTTCTTTTCAGCAAATTATTCTAACAGTCTCCTTATCATGTCTTTTGTATTTTTCGTACTCCTCCGATATAAAGCAACAATGAGGTCTAACCTCATACAGCTAGAACTTATAAATATAAACAGTCGGGTATTTAATGTACCTAAGATGTCATACAAAAAACGACATCAATTTTTCTAATTTGTAATAATCAAGAGAAATAGAAATTTGCGGCTTATTTGTTGAAAGAGAAAGAGATATTTTATTAAATAGAGTTAAAATCACAGAACTAATTTGGGTTCAATTAAGTTCCATTGCAAGAGAAGGTCGTCTTTGAAACACGTATTAAAAAACTTCAGGCGATTTCTGGCAAAAATTGCTTTTATTGAGGCCTATAAGAGTCCTGAATTTATTTGTAAAAAGGAACACATCATTTAATGTACTTTTTGGAGTAATTCATCACAAAGTTTATCTTGGGTAGCAAACAGTGGCGCTTTCATATGCTTCAAATAAACGGCATATTACATCTTGGACTCCACTGATTACATACCAGAATGTTAAGTACAGAAAAGGTTTACTTACTAGTAGTAATGTGCCCTATTTGAAACAGCAAAATATTACACTTTTCAGTGTCCAACTATACACCTCTAACTTTTGCATTAAAATATTCTAAATACTCTTCTCTCAGACACACTCAATTACACTTTACTTTCTGATAGTCTATAAGTCAAATGAGTACCTTTTTCCGATACATTGTGCATTCGTATTTGTTATTTATATATAGTTTAAATTAAATAAAAATATCGCTACGTAATTTAAAGTGAAGTATTGTTACTTATTGCGTAAATGGACAAATAGAGTTGGAAAATTTGCTGTTTGGGTATGTAGCTAGCAGAACAAATATTGTTATCAACTCTCCATATTTCCTAGCGAAGTTAACCACCCTGTTTCCTATATTTCTCCGAGTATAAATGTAAATCTACACAACCTTGGCCCATATTTTGGATTTTCAAAATATTTGAAATCTTAGCAGTAGGTGGCGTACTTACCTCTATCGATCTCGTGACTGGGGATTGTGAAATTGGTAGAGGCACTTAAGTGTACTCCATTCATAAAATGTAGTAACATTACCGATAGCTCTAAAACTGCTTTTTAAGAAACGTATTCAAAAAACAATTTAGCTCTATTTATTGCAAACATCCAGCAAACATTGTGTTAACAGTCTCTATGATATAGATATAATCTGTTGGGAAGAGACAGAGAGTAATAAATCGGCCAGAGAAAGATTCACTAATTTAAAGTGTGATTTGTTAATCAGTGTGCCAACATTGTATAATATGAAATACTCTCTACTTATGAAAAAAATTCGCTTTCTTGTTACCTACAACCTACATTGTGAAGTAAGTACTTTCAAAATAAATCAAATTTTGTATGAAATGAACATCTGTTGTTAAAACTTATCTAAATATGTCCATAATAATGATAATAATAATAATAATTTTGTAAAACTAAAAATCTCAATAAACTCGCCTATGATGTTTGAATTTGCTGATGGATAACTGCGTACGAGAAAGATCAACAGAGACATCGCAGTGGCAGAGACAAGGACAGATTGCCAGAGATTCAACCAAAGCTGATAGAAATGTAGTACGTGCATTTCAAGCAAACTTTCCTTAAAAGTACAGTTCACAAAAATAATATAATTTAATACTTTCATAATAAAAATGAGGGACCCAGCAGAATCCTTTTGGGAAACGGCCTCGGTCAAACTCTTTCTAACTCTGAATTCTGGTAGTTCTTGATGCGTAGAACAAAAGTTATCAAGTTCCAAAAACTCACGATTTTGAAATATAGCGTTCAGAAGTTGAACTTTCCATGCATTCTATAGTAGTGATAAGCTGCTGTTTAAGTTAGTATATCTGTATATGTAAGTTAATATGTATGTACATATAATATCAGTAAAAGTTTCCGAGTTTTGAACAGTGACTTTGACCGTAGCGTTCAAGATTATTTGCGAGTTAACTTTAAAATTGTTAATAGAAAACCCTATTTTTCAGACCGATAAAATGAGTGAAAGATTTTAGCGTCAGATATAACTTTGACTTTTAACAACTATGAGTCGATTATCGTTAATGTGTATTATCGCTTAAGGGAAGATCAATTAGAGATACGTCTGTTGGAGCCTTCTGCATATGTTTAAGCGAGTGCTTACAGATTGGCCTATATTATTATAGGCCTGCATTAGCATGACCCGATGTGCACCGCGGGGAGGTTGCAAGATCGGACTTAACACATCATGTGGCTTTGAAATGGGCCGATTTTACTCTTTATATCACGATAGTCTATCATCCTATCACTTCAATGTTATTCTCTTGAGGTCCTTGATGTTCTCTGTCACGTGTATCTTACGTTTTATTTAACAGGTTGAATATTTGACATTTTGATTCGCGCATAGCCTAAAAACCATAAAATAGAGTTGACACGGGCGCATGTTCCTAAAGTTCTGGCTCCAGATTGACATCTGCAATAATAGCCGATGATAGGACTACGGGCATTAGCATCATCAGCATCACGTATGCCATATTAACTACGCTGCAGAAGGGTATATCTCAAAACCATGAGTTCTTAGGACTTAGTGCCCTTGAGAACTTTTGTTTTACATATCAAGAACTACGAGAATCCGGAGTTTCAAAGAGTTTGACCGTAGGCGATTTCCATAAGGATTCTGCGGGGAAACTTGACTTCGTTTCTATAGAGTTTGCATTTATTACTCTTATTTATTTCCAAATGGGCTTTAGTTGCTTAGCCCGTATTATTTTTATTTTTTACTTATTAAAATTAAATATACGATGCAGGGTTTACTGTGATCATTTGTTTAAAATACTTTTACTGCTTCGTCGGTTATAAGACGTTATAAATAGAATGCCAATAAAGAAGGAGAAGGAATAACGAAAATAAGTGGGTAAAATTTTCTATCTCTCCAGATTTACGATTTCGGTTAAGTTAATAATATTTCATGTCCATTTTTCGGAGATTATCTCGCTCTGCGTTTTACTTGAAATGTACGACGGAAAAATTTCGCGCTAATGCTGAAATGTGACTGAACTATACACAAATCAATACAGTATTGTATATTCGATGAGATAATGTTAAGAAGAATGCACTGAAACAATATTAATTTTAGTATGAAGGGTAAACCGCCAATGTATTCTGGTGTACAAGGGTTGTACATTGCGATGTATTGCAATGAAGTTATACTTTATAGGTAGAGAGCCGGCTGTACAGATTTCCTATGAATAAGATACATGAAAAACTTTATGTGAGTGAGTACTGGCACCCCACTACAATCTCATCGTATACTTCAAAACCTGCATTTAGACGTAAGTCTTATTCATGTATTTGATGACACAAAAAATCGTGACCGGAAGTGACGTGGGCAAAATTTGCTCATACGATAAGTGGCTCCCTGTATGTCTGTGGTAGTACTTACTTGCTCACACAAGGTTTTTCAAACTAAATCTTTGGAATGATGGAAAAGTTTCCCACGACAGAAACAAGCTAAAGAATTCCGCCAATTTTACGGAGGACCTATTATGTCAAAGCAGAAGGGCCCTTAGAATAATAGTAGGTCTTCTAACAGGTCACTGCCGACTTAATACACATCTGAGTCTACTATTGGTCTAGCAGATGACGCAACATGCAGATTCTGCCAATTGGCAGATTCTGCCAATTGGCAGATTCTGCCAAGTGGCAGAAGAAACCTCAATTCATGTATTGTGCCATTGTAGGGGCCTTGCTAGACTGAGATTCCACTACTTGGCGAGGAAACACTAAGAGCTGATAGCTATACTAAGGGGCTTTTATCAAGGCTGCGGAGTCTGATACAAAGGATAAAGCTGGATAAGAAGCGCTAAGGAGAACAAAGAGGAGCACCACCATAGATCCATAGGGGTCGCGGTGGTCAAGACCTATCAGCCGGTGCCTCCTTCCTAAAATCTAAAAAATTTAATCTATATTTATTACTATTGTATCTCTAAAATTAAAAACACGTGTACAATATTGCAGAAATAGTCGGTGTGGGACGTAACTTGAAAAACTTTGACATATTTAACAAAGGATATAAGCTAAGACAGTAGTTTTTAATTCCATGGCCATCGTTGATAATTTTTGATATCACGATATATCTTACATGTCGGTTTTAGACTAAGATCTCTAACTTGAGTGCTAGTGAATGGATTTTGATGAAACCTTGTGCAGTGTGTTTGTAATGATATTAGTAAAAAAGTTGAAAAAAATACTAGAGTAGGAAATGATCGCAAGGGGTAAAAACACCCCTTTTATCACGGGTTCTACAACTTGTAAAATTAGGTCAAAAATTAAAAAACAAAGAACAATATATCTACCACCTCTGACCCAAAATAAGATGTTTTTACTGTGGTGAATGTTTTCGAGAAATGCTTAGATATGACCGTTCGAAAATTCCTAAAAGTAGGGGAAGGGAAATGTAAAAGTTGAAAAAAAAATCTGTAAAAAATTCAGGTGAATGTATCATCGAAATACAAGACTTTTTTTATTTGCAGCTTTTCTGTAAAGTGCGTTTTCAGCGAGTTTTTCCGTAAAAACATGAGAAATTACCCCTTTCTTTGTAATTGTAGCGCTATAAAAATATGCAATTTAATAATTTGTAAAAATTCAGACATATGCATTGAGGCCTTCTAAAAATTTTTTGTCTCCCAGAATTTTTATGTAACTAGCTAATTTTCCGTGTTTCTGGCCGTTTTTCACGATAAATGATGTACTACATTTTTTGCACATTATCAATTTAAACATTATATTAAACCTTGACTATATAGGTTTCGTATTATTTCATAACAATATATATAAATCACGTTCATTTTTTGAATTTTCATGTATTTTTTAATTGAATATTTGCAATGCAAATAATGTAGTACATTATTCATCGTGAAATACTGCCTGCAACTCGAAAAATTAATAAGTTGCAAAAAAATTTCAAGAGAGAAAAATGTTTAGAAGGTCCCAATGCATACGTCTGAATTTTTTGAAATTTTTAAATTATATGGTTTTAAAGCGCTACAATTTCAAAAAAGGGGTAGTTTCTCTTGTTTTTTCACAAGAACTCGGTGAAATCGTACTTTACAGAAAAGTTGCAAATAAAACAAGTCTTGCATTTCGATGATACATATACCTGAATTTTTTCAGATTTTTTTCTTCGACTTTTACATTTCCCTTCCCATACTTTTAGGAATTTTAGAATGGCCGTATCTCGAAAAATAAGTATTTGTCGTAAAAATTCATCAGAGTGAAAACATCTTATTTTGGGCTAAAAAAGAGAAACATAATGTTTTTTTTTTTACTTTTTGACCTAATTCTACAAATTAGGGAACCTGTGATAAAAGGGGTGTTTTCTACCCTTACTCTAATCTTTTTTCAACTTTTTGTTAACGTCATAACAAACACATTGCGCTAGGTTTCATCAAAATCCATTCACTGGCACTTAACTTTGAGGTGAAACCCCCCCCGTTGACTGCACCATTTGGTAAGATTTTACTACATGTCTTCTTAATGGTAGTATTTCCAATCAAAATAATTTATGGTACTATGTATCAAGTTTATAATATACTAAGAGGTTAACAAAAAGCACAATCAAGTGATCAAGGACATCTATGAATTTTCGAACACATTTCTTTAACTAGACTCTTTGCTACTCATGTTGTACATATGAGATGTTTGAATTGAATAAGTAGTAATCATTTATTATAGCAAATATTCAACAAGGTAAGTAATGTATAATATTTTCAAGGTATAACTTTAAAGTTTCATTGCAATACGCAAAATGGCAGTATTAAATTCACGCTAGTGTATCAATTCTGGGAAACCGCTTGTGACCGAAAACCTGAGAAGCGCTCTGCGAAACATTTCTAATTAATTTCGCGGTATTATCTAGTATAGTGGCACCGCTATCGCTTCTCAATTCTTTCTATTACTGTTGCGTACGTGAGCCCTAATAGCCCGGGAGACAGCGATAGATTTCGTAAAATCATTTCTATAAAGCTAGATTTTTTTCCAAAGAGAGTTTAGATAGTATCTACAATGAAGGTGCAATTCTACCAAACTCTTAGTGGTGCATAAATGAATAAAAAATTAAACATGTTGCAAAAAAATAGATGGACGAAAATTTCGTTTTTCGAATTGTCATTTTTTGACAAATGACGATTCGCCTTCGCTCCTGCCGGCCCCAACTTTCGATTTTCACCTCGCGATTCACGTTGTACGGTCATTGCTGACCTTCCCCTCGCCGTCGAGACAAAGAACGGGTCTCCAATCGTCGTATTTATTCAGTTCTTACGTTTGAAAAATTGACTTGGAGTCGTGCTAATTTTTGCCACCACCACCTCCAACATCCCCACTGGTTAATTTAATTTCAATAACACTTAATTCACCATTAGGCCAGTCAAATTAGATCCAAAAAAGCGTTTTGAGGAATTAATTTCCAGTAAGCTAGAAATCGTTCTAATAGCTTCTTTTGGTCCTAAATGTGTATAATCTGAGTTTGCACCATCCCAGGAGGTGAGCATAACTTTTGGGAGCCAAGCAACCGCGAAATTCTCGCACTTTTTTCAGTTTTTGCTTGTAGCTCGAAAACGATAGGTCGGACGGAAAATGTCATCCCATTCAATATTAAAGAGGGTTAAATTCTGCGTTGAATGAATTCGGTTCAGTGGTATAGCCGAAATCGAAAGTTAGAAGCTGGGAAAATTTCTCATTTCGGTGCACACTTACATTTTGCGACTTTCCAGGACCACATATCTTTGAAACAGATACTCCTATTAAATTACTAAAAGTTGTAGAGAATAACATTTCACGCTATATAGACACCTCAATTTTCAAATTCAGTCATTTTGAAATTTGGCATCAATTGAAAATCGGTTTTGTCGATGCTTTGAATAATTTCGAGAGTAATTCTAAGTCAATTAAGCCAAAAATTTGTTTCAAAATTTTTCACCAGTTTCCATTGCTTTGCAATGTGGAGGTAATATACACACCCTGAGTAGAGCTTCCAGGTAGTACGAATGAAAAACATTTTTAATTTTAACAAAGTTGTATATTGCCATTAAATCTTTAATTAGTAACTATTATTAATATTAATTAATTAATAAGTAATTAATCATAGTTAATAATTTAGGTGCAATGAAGTAACAAAAACATTTAAAATGAACATGACATTGATAAAATATGTTATAGATTTCTTAGATGTCGATGGCCCTTCATCTACGAAGCTCTCAAGCTGCAGTGGCATGTTGAGGCCCTCTTCATCGGTATCATCTTCAAAAGGACTATCCTCACCTCTGCTTCTATGGCGATCGGCATGTGGGACACACCCTCATCCTCGAACGATGCTGAATTCGAGCATGAATAGGCATGGCAGTTGAGGCAAATTGTTGAACACTTCTCTGTACATCCCTTTGAACATCCGCAGAACACTGTGTTGAGGATTTCAGCTGGAGCTGAATCCTTGGTGTTCATGGTGGGGAGCAGGCCAAGATCAATCCTCCTCCAACCCCAGCTGAGAGGATCCTTTGGTCTATCATACCAGCCCTGGATTTGAAGGTAGACCCGCAGAATATGTTGGGCGGCGGCTGCATTTGGTGGGGGTAGAGAGGCTAGATTGAAAGTTGGCTTTATGGGGGATTTTGAGGATATCTCGTGGCGGATTTTGTCCAAGGACATCTCGGCCTTAGGTGAATAGAAGAGTTGACCTACTGAAATGAGGTCCTCAGGATCAGCTTTTGCATGGTGGAAAATCTTGACAGCCTCCTATAAAGCCGTGTTCTTTTCAAGAAGCTTGACAAACTTCAACTTCCCTTGGCGATAGAATGCAGATATCACACATCTTTCACGTATAATCAAAGGGAAGAGACCCATTTTGAATTTATGCCAAATTTAGTCTTTCAAAATGACTGAATTTGAAAATTGAGGTGTCTATATAGCATGAAATTTTATTCTCTACAACTTTTATTCCATGGGTTTTTTCATAGGCGTATCTGTTCAAAGATATGTGGACTTGGAAAGTCGCAAAACGTAAGTTTGCACCGAAATGAGAAATTTTCCCGGTTTTTAACTTTTGATTTCGGCTATAACACTGAACCGAACTTAAAGTTTTAGATGTTCATTCGACGCAGAATTTAACCCTCTGTAATATTGAATGGGGATGACGTTTTCCGTCCGACCCACCCTTAGACTAGGAAAGATAGATGGTGAGGACTCGTAACAGCGCATAATCGCCACGCTAACAAGTTGTGCCTAAGACGCCATTGCGGTGGTGGCACACAAACGGTAGAGAGCAAAATTAAATTTTCCAATAGAAGTGATTTATAAGTGATTTAGTGCTAATTTATCTAATGTACCTACATGATGGTATCATATTCTATAAACTACTGTAAAAATCACAGCGGGAAAAAATTGAAAGGAGTGACGCTTTGCAGGTTAAAGTATATGCAGTTTTCACTTTACCTAGTAAAATTAACTGTAGGCCTATTATTTACTTAATTATATCCGTGTGCATGCAATGATAATGAGAAGCATAGTATATCATTTTCTGGTATGCAATTTGCACGTTATTTGATTGAAATTTTCATTCATCTTTTCTTCATTGAATATAGAACAGTGCACCCGAAATGACACTTTTTCCATGGGCGTAGATATATCGATTATGGTGTTATATTATATAGAATGTAGAATAAATTGTGGTATGTAAGATATGAGTAAATATATTTATGGTAGTGAATATTAATTGTATTATTATGAAGCTGTTTTTGGAAAAATACCAGTTTTGTATCGTTTTATTCCTTTGATGTGATAAACTTGACACCTACAATTTCCTACATATTGTACATATGTTCCGCCACTTTCGCTTGCTCTCTGGTGGCAGGTGGCTTCACCATTGGCAGTAGCGTTACGACTCCTTACAATATATATCTTTCCTACTCTAAGGACCCACCGTTTTCGAGCTACAAGCAAAAATTTAAAAAATTGCAAAAATTTAGGACCCATCGAAGGTATTAAAATGGTTTCCAGCTTACTGGAAATTAATTCCTCGATAAATTCTAATTTGATTGGCCTATATGATGGGAGAATATGGAGGGGGGGGGCATTTTTTTAATAAACGAATGATTATTCATACCTGTCCGCATAGGTAGTTAGTATACGTACTTCACATACCCCAGTTATACTGGCAGGCGAAAATTCCTCTCGGTGCGCGGCAGAAGGAATTTTGAAAAGATACATTTTTTTTTCTAAAATTCCCTCTCCCGCGCACCGAGCGAAATGTTTATCTGCCAGTGTAATTGGGTTATGTGAAGCACATGTACTAACTACCTATGCTGACAGATATCGATAAGCATTCGTCTAAAAAAAATGTCCTCCCCCTCTATAGTCTCCCACCGTACCAAAAATTTTCAAAGAGAAAAAAGTTTCGTAGTTATATGCTCTCTTCAACTACTCACAGTTGCAGATGGTATAGTATGTTCCATATGAAATCCAGCGATACAAGAAAGCTCGCAAAAAAGCCTAGAGGAGACCTACCGCTTCTGGTTAGTATATCGCCGGACAATAGCGTGATAAATTTAATAAATCTATTCTTAACAAAGAAACAGTTACTCCACCCCTGGAAGTCCACGTTGACTAGATCGCTTACTTCAACGAATCATCTATTTGGTAGGACAGATTTCAACCAATTACATTCAGTGGGACTGGTTCACGTTCTTAACTCGTTAGGAAATATTTATGACAATTTTTTGTAATGATAATAAAATGCCCTTTTTTGTACATAAATTGAAAACTAATTGCAGCCGGTCTCTTCTAAACTTTATTGCAAGTTTTTCATATGGCTGAATTATATACAGAACCTACTATAACTTTTCGTCGTTGATTTTGCACGCCATTTCCCTAACTAGTAGAGGTGTTTCAAAACCTCAGCTTTGACCTTGATATGCGTAGGTACATAATTTCGGCGATCGTTTCAATTACACAACTTTCTAAAAATATCAGATTTGTTATTTGCACTTTATCGAGCTGTCGTTGTATCCAAATCTCCGTTCCAACGGCCCTTTGATATTAATTTAGACACTAGCGTATTTTGTACGAGGTTATTTATCTAATCCCAACAATGTAAGTAAATCATTCTATTAAATTTATGTTGTAGCTGAGTCAATGCTTTCAATAAATAATGATTTCTGAAACTGACACACACTATAGACTTAGTCTTAAATTATGTAGTATTTTTTAATGAAATTTCCGAGGTATCTCCAACGACCAAAATCGAAAACTTTCTGTGTTGGCGTAAGTAGATAGGCTATAGGCACATGGCCCCAAAATCCCATGTTATTTCTTACAGAGGTTCATTTGGTTCATTTCTAGAGCGATTTTACCCCTCCCATCACTTTTAGGCCCCGCCCTGGGTAAGCTCCTATTGGTTAAGGGTTCAGTACACATTCATCTATTGATTGGGCTCTACGGCTCCTTATATTGGTCGAGGGGTCTAGGCTCAATGGTGGATGGCGCATGTGTATGAAACTCTTGACAAATGGGATCTTCTTACTACTACGCCCCTTGACCAATAGGGCCTTCCCAAGGGCGGGACCTAAAAGCGATCTATTTTCTTTTATTCACCTATTTCCGCTACTAAGACCAATCACATAAGCTAGTATGCCAAACTTCTTCTGATTAGAATAGTAGGAATGATGTATTGGCTACATAATCCTCGCCTACATTTGATTAGCTTCTACCTATGCGTTAATACACATGCCTTTAGGAAGCAGGATCCCTATCCCACACAGCACATGACATCCCTGGGATATTCTCATTTGGTCCCGTATATCCCAATCGAGGATATCCTTAGGATATCCCAATAAAATATATACAACCTGAGAATATCCCAAATGGGAATATCCTAAACAAATCCTGGCAGGATGTCCTAGTAATATCCCGCAGAGATATTAAAAACCTATCAAAATATCCACTGTCGGAATATCCTGGGCAAGTCCTAGAGTCGGCCTATTATAGGTATTATTATTTAGGAGATTTCAACAACAAAAATAATGAAAAGTGTATATATTATTTTGAGGCTATTTATTTATAGTCTTTTATTGGTTTGTAAAATTTGCTTCTAAAAAATTATTTATTTGTTCTATTTGATAATCCCCTCCAGTACAAATAATTCATTAAAAATGTATCAAAAATGTATATTTTATTTAAATAGCAGTTATTTATAATTTGGTTTTAATACTTTTACTGTGTTTTGAATTAGCCGCCTTTTTGTGACAAGTCAGAAAATGTGAGTGGTTATTGTCCGCAGATGTTATTGTCAGATACGTAATCCTTTATATTTCTCTGAGTGAATAGAATTTTTTTTAAATTCATTATAACTTTTCAGCACGCTATGATTTTTTAAAGTTGTACATATCATCCCTTATAACTTCTAACCACCCTAAACTCTGTTGATTTTAATAATACCAAAAAAAGGCAAGAGATCAATTTTTATGTAATATTTCATGCTTTTACAATTTTTATTTAAAACTATTTTTACTATCTTTTACACATTTTGAGTACTTTGAAAAAACATTGTTATATTTTTTTTCGCCCCTTCTCGGGGCTGAAAAAAAAAATTCTTTCATTAATCGTGTTCAAATGCTTCAAAGTAACATATCCAAAATTCAAGTATTTACCTTAAAATTTTGATTTGTGGACCTATTTCATTGGACTATATATAACCCCTATTAGTTTGGCAGATTTACTTTTAAACCGATATAAGCCAATTGATAGATACAAATATGTGTATGGAGTTGTAATATTTATTTTTTGCTGTCTTTAGAAATATCCAATAAACCCTAAAAGAACTGGGGATGTCTTATATAAAGTCCGATCAATGTCCTCAGGTTGTTCATAGTAAAGCCCAGGCATAACCCATATAAGAGCTGATGATGTCCTGTACACACCCATACTGATGTCCTGTGGACGTCATCAGCAAAGCCCGAACTGTCCCATTTGGATATCCTACGGACATCCTAAGGTGATAATGGGATCTTCCCAGGATATCCCATATGTCCTGAAAAGTTGTCCCCAGTATGTTCTGAGGATGTCCTTGTGCTGTATGGGATATTTTCTTCGATGGTCAACTGGCCAAGTTTCTAACCGCAGTTGGTGCATCTACGCTCGTCAGAAATATCTTGAGAGGCTCCTTTCAGAAATTGCTAGGCTGTCGAATGTTACTCTGCAGATCGCATCGCATTTCTCTGAATAATAGCACGGTCTATTTTAATATTTCCAATATCCGATCGGTTCCAACACCACCTTTAAACTTTGACTGGATATTGCTTCTTCGATTAAAATCATTCACCTATCTTAAAATCGTTTTTCTTAATGGTATTCATCCACGATTTTCAGCATTGAATTCTCGTCAAAAATTTCGTTCGATTTGGACGATTGACTCACTTCTAATAAAATCTTTTAATGTATAAACGTGTTAATTAATTGGAATGGTCTTCAAGATCAGTTCTTAGTTTAATAAAACTGATCAGTGACCCAATGATTTATCCCTATCCTAGTAGGTAATAGTAAGTGAATATTTGAATATGTATCACCAATTCACAATAGTAATTCTTTAATGTTTACTTCTCGGTACTATACTGGACACAATATAATAAACGGGATAAGATATCTAATATTTTGCATTAATAAATTTCAATTTCACATAAAATGATGAACTAATGATAAATTATTATTGTTATAAGCATAAAGTCAAAAGTTAAAGATTATTAATAGTGTTCTACTCGCAACATCGTAACTGGTACCGAAATCTCGAGAATACAAATATTTTTGTTTTTGCTGATTATTTATTTTCAAGATAAAGTTTAAAAACCTTATTTTTATTTTCTTATTGTTTGTATTCGAGTTCATTATCTTACATAATAGTCCAGACTAAATAGAATTCTTCCGAGAAAAACGTGGAGGCAGCATTTCTTTTGTAGGTGTAGGTGTAGGTCTCGACGTGCTAAGCATGGTGTTAAATAGCCGCAAAATTTTAAGTGGAACTAAGAATATCTCGAAACCCGTGCATTCTTACAAAAAAATGAAGATTAAATAAATGTTTGTAATTAAATGTTCTACAGATTTGCCTGGAAAAAATCTTGATTTTTCCAACGTATTTTCCGCAATAAATGAAAAACTGTTCTGATTAAATCAATCACATGTTTTGTAAAACCAGATATACTTTTAGTTTTTAATTCCTGGGGTAATTCATTAATACCCTTTGTAATGTTGTATGAATATGACTCTTAAATAATTGGGTATGATAGACTAGAGGAGTAAGGGTAACCTTAAATCTAATATTTAAATAGTGGATGCGTCGCGCGTCGGTCCGAAAACGTATTTTAGAATACAAGTATGGCGGGATTTTGTGTATTAAAATACTGACATACAGAGTGCAAATATCGTCTATTTTTCATGTTAAGCCAGTTATTTAGGTTTAGAGTGTGGCTAATACGATTATACTTCCTTATACCAAAAATGAACAGCAAACAGACGTTCTGAAGTTTTTGAATCCGATTATTATCAGTAGCATTTAAACAAATTAAACAAACATATTGTGTCAAAGTAATTCAACTGCGACAATACTAGAGAATCGCAGAGTACAGATTTAGAGGTTTTGGTCAATACAGATCTATTTTGATATATTAGTTTTAAATTTAAGTATGCCTTTTGTAAATATTTATTAATATGTGATTTAAATCTCAATTCTTGGTTCATAATGAGTCCCAAATTTTTAACAGTGTTTTGAAATAAAATGGGCTCATCTTTTACTTTGATGCTGTTTCTTAAACTCTAAAACGAATTTACTTCTTTCCGATCCTCTGCCGAACACAATCACAGCTGACTTGCTAGAGTTAAGTTGAAGACACATTGTATTAGAGAAGTCAAATAATGAGCTAAGGTCATAGTTAATGGCAGCAATGGCCTGCTTACTTTTACTTGCATCAAAAGACAAATACAACTGTGTGTCATCTGACGAGTAGATTATAAAGAGTAGAGGGCATAAAAAGAAACCCGTGGGCTACACCTGTGCTAACGGTTAACATATCTGAAGATTCTCCTCCGTACATTACCAGTTGAGATCTGTTCTTTAAATAATTCTCTAATAATTTCACCTTCAGTGAATCCGATGAAATGCAAAATGGATATCAACATCTTATGATTGATGGTATCAAACGCTTTGGAGTAAAAGAATTAATGCTGTTAGTTTATTTAAACCACATGCCCCTATGATGTCATCTGTGATGCTCATCAATGTAGTACTGCAGCTGTGGCCTTGCCTAAACCCAGACTGACTTGATAGTATTATCCGATTATCTTTTGGGTGCTCCTGTATTTGTATTTCCCTAATTTGTTCTAATAATTTTGAAAACGTTCGCAATATACTAATTGGTCTTAAGTTATTTAGAACATGTAGGACTTGTAATTTTTGGTATAGGTATTACTCGGGCTTGTGTCCACGTGTTGGGAAAGATAGAGTTAATTAAACAATAGTTCATTATATGTGTAATATATGGAAACAAAAAAGTTAAACAGAGCTGTATAGCTAAAATATTTATACCATCTAACAACAGGATTTACTCTTCATTTTCAAAAGTATCTTTAGAACATCAATTTCAGTGACTGCGTAAAAGCTAAATAATGAATTGGCAGTGCGTTTTATATTATTATTATAAAGTTGAATTAGGGATGCATCAGGAGTAATTTGTGGTATAGAATTAACAAAATAATTGTTTATCTGTTTAATACTAGATAAGCCGTTTGGTAAATCAATTCCCGTATTTCTTGACTGCTTTATTTCTCTTAATATTAACCATTTCTCTTTTTTGATTTTTGCTAGTGAATTTTGTAGCATGATATGTTTTTTTCTCCTTCCTGATGGTTGTGCCAACTAGATTTCTAAGTTGCTTATAATTGTTCCAATCGGTTATGTTTTTCGATTTTTTTGTATTTGCGTAACATGTTATCCCTGTCATTACTCATGACACGTATGGTATCAGTCAGCCAATGAGCATATGGTTTAGCGATTTGTATGGATTTAACTGATACGTGAATATTTAGCAAGGTGAGTGAGTGTATCAGTAAGAAATTTTACTTTATTATTAATGTCATTAAAATCGTAAATAATATGCCACGTGCCTATTATCGTCTGTTAAAATAATAACCGGCTTACTTCTCACACTCTGTATAATATAATCAATAATTTTGTCGCATCATGAATCAGTGTAATTTACTGACAGTACAAAAACGATGTCTTCTCGCGAAATCAAGTACACCAATACCAACGCATATGTGACAGCACACTGTCGCAAGTGCTGGCAATTTGCGTAATGTATGGAATCAACGATACAAGGGCGGACTAGCCAACTGCGGGGCCCTGGGCTATTAGTGCTTTGGGGCCTGTATCTATATGATGCCCCTTAACTGATGCTTGATTAACTTCAAACTTTGGTGGTAAGAAAAGATCGATAAGTTGATATTTTGAACTTAGTAATATGTGAAACATGTCAGTAGCGTGCAATTTTAAGAGGGTTTGAAAAGTCGATTTTCCATAAAAAGTATTAGCGATTTTTTTAGAAAAGAACTGGTAAGGTATTCTAAATCAGCATCTTTAGAAACGCTTTGTACAAGATTACATCGTAGTGGGTTCAAAGGTTTTTGAGATAGTGGCCGTCAGAGAAAGAATTTTTTGAACTAAAACTAATTTTTATCTGTAAAACGAATTCTCAAATCAAAAAAATGTATTCATTATTTTTACAGTGTACTATATTGTACCAGTTTGACTTTACAACAAAATAATTATTTATTTAATAACACAAATTTATTATTTGCAAGTGTCAATTTATTTATTGTTTTTCATTGTTTTTCTATTATACTTACTTTTTATTTATTTTGCTGTAAAATCAATTCAGTCTAGTACAATGCAGTATCAGCTAATTACTGAACTAGACTATATTAATAATAGCGAGTCGCGAATCGCTGGCGCAGAGACTGTGGATTGCGATGCGGAAGCAGACAAGAGCAAAAAATATTACATATACTATTGTATTTATTATTTATACCGTCAATGAGATCACCAGTACAGAGTATAGTCATAATCATATAGTATTTGGTTTTCAAGTCAGTTTTCAGCGTTCGGGGGCCCCTTCATCATCCGGGGCCCTGGGCTTAAGCCCCTATAGCCCCCCCTTTAGTCCGCCCTTGCGTATCGTTGAATACGAACCCTCGTCATCCTTCAACCACCAATTAATTATTGCAAAGCAACAATTTGCTATAATCTACACCCTCAGCAAAACAACTTCCGATATTGTCTATACAGGCTTAGCGCAATACGTGATCGTGAGGCAAAACGTGCTATGAGAGTCAAAGTTCCAAAGTACACAGCTGCATAGAAATTGCATTCATGTAAAAACGGGGTATAAAATCACAATTTCTATTTTCATTCTGTTGCGAGTATATATTGAAATTTATGCTCAGTTCAGTAAGTGCGACACATTTGCTAGTCATATTAAAAATTTAGCTCAGTCGTATGTTTCATAATCTGTGCTATGCTGCTGCCGGCCGCACCGTAAATCATAAAATTATAGCTTCTATACTACTGAAAATTGTTCTTCTAGGCTCTAGCAGACAACTTTCATACATTCAATAACTAATAATTAATATGAAAAGCAATAAATGACTTATTAATTTTGTATACTGTTGATCTAATCCTGACCACGCCAGTATACCAACAAAACTAATCAATGACAGCACTCTGAAATTATAATAATATATTTTTATCTGAAGGACAGCACTTAAAGACCTCTCCTCTAAGAGGGACGTCTGTAAATTTTAAAAGTGCATCAGCATCTCTAGCCCCGTCTAGAGATCACTTGATTGGGTGGCATACCACATCATAAACAAAACGTTGGTGCCATTTGAAAGTTAGTAATTACTATAATATAATACTGAAAACATAAGATCGTTCTCACCCTACGTCTTAACAAATAAAATATTCCTTTGAATCGCTACAGCTGTCTAGAAATTGTACAAGTCCTTTCAACCTTATCAGAATACTTAAGGGCAGTGCAATGGATAATTGTGTAAAAATAGTTGGTAATGCGACCGTTATCAACAATATATGTGTTAGTTTTTTTTCTATATGATCTGATGGCACCACTCTATAAATTGTTCAACTATGCTATTTCATTGGTATGGAATTTGCTATTTGCATAGCTAGTTAAGTCCTTGTCTTTATATCGGACAACAAATAAATCACTTTCTTTTTCAATTGTTTTTAAACGCTTCTCTTAAAGGACTAGAAACGTGGCACGTCGAAAGTCGTGTTTGTTTCAAAATACAATTTGGATTAATACTTGAGAATCTAGTTCTACATATATTTAGAAAATTCAAAGCAACTAAAACAGCTTTAGTATAAAATCAAAAACTAAACAAAAGCTATGGACATTTCAATCGTTTCATTTATACTTGTAGTGACCTTCCTACATTAGAAAATAGAAGCACCCGCGTTAGTATAGACACGTACTGTTTCAAAAATTTGCATAAGAGGAAGAATCAAAGAATTTATTCTTTAAGGTCGATAATGTTTTTGTTTTCTTGTCAAAATATTGTTTCTTTACTAAACGTTCATGAACATGTAATTTTCCCAACTTAATATCCAATTTGAGTTGAATTTAATTGTAGAATGTCTTTGAATTGTGAGAACTAAAAAATTTATAATCAGAAAAAGATTAAACGATAAAAATTTAAGAAAATAACAACATATAAGAAGCAGGGATAAAACAAAATTTAGATCGAGATGAAGATAGGATGCAGATGAAGTGTAAGAATAAAATAAATATTGAGGGTTGTAATCACAAAATGATAAATGATGAAAATTTAAGAAAATAGAAACGTATAAAAAGCAGAGACTGAGAAAAAAATATGGTAAAAGCATTCTCTCGGTTTTGTTCTAAGAACAATATAGAGATCAAGTAAAAGTGAGAACAAAATAATGGAACGCCATTACCAGGCACAAAATTGAGAACGTTTCAGATAGAAACAACATATCTGAAGAACGGAAACAAAATTAGTCACAGAACAAATTGAGTACCAAGTGCCGAAGAACAGAATGAGAAGATAGCAACAAAAGATCAAGAACAAACTAAGAACAGAGGTAATGCTTCCAACAGTTACCTTTTTTTTAAGGTAAGGAGGGGAAATCCTCATGGACCCCCAGGGCAAGAGGTCTGGCGCGCCGGGGAGTGCCGGACTTCTACCGGCTAAAACCCCTCCATCTTCAGCACAGACAGCCCGGAACCGCGTGAGCATTACCTCAGGTGCTGTGCAGTGCGGCCACGATGTTAGGCCGCTCTTTCACGTTCATCTTGATCCTTAGCACTCATTATGGCTAGGCATAGGTCGCTGATCGCGTACCATCGTTGCTCTGAGCTGAGCATGGTTGTGACTAAGTTGCCTTCGTTTAATTCTTGCTCGAGGATCCTGGTGACATTGTCGCGTTCGGCGTTCCATCGGGGACAGCTGAACATCGTGTGGGCCACGTTGTCAGCCATGGGGTAGTAGGAACAGTTATCTGTTTCCCTCTTTCCTATTCTGAGTAGATAGGAGCCGAAGTTTCCATGTCCACTCAGGACTTGCGTAAGGTAATATCCCAGATTGCCATGCTTTCGCTCTACCCACGGTTTCATATTTGGAATGAGGGTCCTGGTCCAGCGACCTTCTGCCGCGCTAGTCCAGCGAGCCTGCCAGCGTTCCATTAGACAGGTATTATTATAAGCCCGAGCTGCGTCGTCTGCGCCGTGATTGTAAGCACGCTCCTTAGCCATGAGGTCTATAGGTGGAGTTGCGGCGATTACTTGCAACGCAACGGTTGAAACAGTGCGGTATGCGCTAGTCATTCTGATTAGCACACCGCGTTGAGATTTAAGTAATTTTCTCCGGTTTACTTCCGCCTTGAGGCCATCCACCCATGCTGGAGCAGCATACAGCAGGATCGAAGTCACCACGGCACTTATGAGGCGACGAGTGCCGATGGTAGGGCCCTTCACTCTTGGCATTAACTTATATAAGGCCATTGCCGATTTTTCGGCTTTTGCTGTTGTTCTCTCGATGTGCGTGTTCCAGGAGAGCCTGTGGTCAAGGTGAACTCCCAGATATTTTAGTTGTTTCTTGGCTAGAATATTAACACCCAGTACGTTGACCGTAATGTCTCGGATTCTCTTTCCGCCATTGAGGGAAATTACTTCTGATTTCTCCGGTGCGACTTCAAGTGAGTTAGTTGCCATCCAGTTGCCAACAGCATCGACGATCGCTTCCGTTTTAGCGACAACTCCGTCCTCCGTCTTGTCCATAGCTATCAGTATCAGGCCATCAGCAAACGCCACCATGCGGTAGTCTGCTCTGGGTATAGGTGTCTCGATGTCTAGTATCCCGTCATAGAGCACGTTCCATCGCAGAGGGCCCAGGACCCATCCCTGTGGGACTCCACAGGTGACGGCGCTGCTTTCACCGTCGGTCAGCAGACTCCTGTTCGTAAAATAACTCATGATGAGGCGAACGAGGTACGCTGGTACCCCCCTGTGATGCAGTGTTTCTACTATAGGCCTCCACGGAGCAGAGTTGAAGGCGTTCTTGACATCAATCGCCGTGGCGATACAGATCTCACGCTGCCTCCAGTTGCCCTCCCTAGCAGTGCGGGCAACGCGGACGACTTCTTGAATTGCTTCCACAGTCGATCTGCCTTCACCGAATCCGTACTGGCTGTCGGATAGTCCTCCTCGTTGATCGAGTTCCTCGGTGTCTATGAGGCATATGGGTCTTGGGGCGGAGTCTATCGGTTTGCCGGGTTTTGGTACCAGCACCAGCTTTGCCGTTTTCCATTCCGTCGGGATTACCCCCTTGGTGACAATGTCGTTAAATACTCGTACAAACAGCTACCTGGCCAAACCTAACCTAACTTCTTTTAAGAATAGGTTTGAAATGAGAACATGTTTTTTGTTCTCATTTCTAACTTATTCTTCATGGTCGTAAGGGACTATGTGGAGAGTAATGTTTAATGAGAATTCTCAAATAAGAATTAGATAAATTTATTATAGAACCTTTTAATTGCTAGCATAACCAGAATGCAGGTTATCGATAGAATGCAAAGATTTTAAATTAATAATTTTGTAGATAGTTTTTATTTTCAGTTCTCGTAGATTACTTTTTCTACTGTTTGCTAAATTCTATAAAGAATATGTTTTATTGGGTTAAATATTGGTTTGGTTTTGAAAGTTTCTGTATGAACACAGTGTTTTATATTGTTTCCTCTTGATGGTACAAGGATCTGTTTAGTAAATAACTGTAAATATTTCTATTACTAAAAAAGGTGTTTTCAATATGACGCTGGATTTTTGCATATTTTAAAAATTAGGTTAAGATGGGAAATTTAAATTATTGATGGTATCAAAGCAAAAAGTGCGTCAAATCGGCACCATATGTTTTCTTAACTTTTTGTATCGAGCTCAAGAGTGCGTATGTTCAACACCATTCTTAAATAAAACACAGATGATCTACTAAAGAGTGACTGCAAAGTTCATTAAAATTTAACCTGTTTTTGGGTGCGTCATACCTTTGAGTCAAAGTTTTAGTTCTTCAATATAGGAGTTGCTACCTCCGTAAAAGGAGATTGGCAGGGTTATTATAGGTATAAATATATTTCAATCATTTTTTTTTCAATACGCTCTTTAACACAAATAGTTAAAATTAACTAGTTTTTCAAAATAATTATTTGCAAAAACTCCACATCATAAAACTGCCCATGAAAGAGGATTAAAAACTCCTACATTAAAAAAAGTCTAAGAATATAAATAAAAATGTTTAAAATACATTATTAGAATTTTTTTAATGTAAATGTAGTTTTAATCCATATTCAGGGGTGATTTTTAGACATGGAATTTTTAAATTTAATTACTCTGAAAAATTATTAGTGCAGACAATGAAGGCAACAGTTTGTAAAAACCTCGCAAAAATTAATAAAAGGATCATCTCCGGGATTTAAGTAGGTAATAACCTGTAGCATGGAATGATGCATTCTTTGCACTTTCAAGTTCCGGGAAAATTTAAAGAAACTTGGAAAAACTTTTTGATTTTCGGTTTTTTTGCTCTAGCGGCTAAAATAATGAAAAGAAAGAAAAAAGTTTTCAACAAAATTTGTAGCTCGTTTCTTTCCCTGCAAAAAAGGTCTTTACAAATGTTTGTCTTACTTAAGCCGTTTAGGAGATAAATTCAGTTTTCCACTTATAGTCTTGAGCCGCTCCAAAATGCGCGGAAAATGAGAATTCTCTGGGAGTTTCGTACGACCGGATACATCGATCGATAATTCTTACTATTCAGAGCCGCTAAAAAAATGAAAACAACATTAAATATAGAGAAAAGTCTCAGCTTTAATGTGGAACTAATTACAAAATTCATACCAATTTTTATCATAGAAAAAAAAGTGTTAGAAGATGGCTTAGTAAACTTTATACAGTTGATTTATTCATATCTTTAAGTTTTACGCATTCTGTCTATCTCTTCCGTAACAGTGGGTGCTTTTTCACTACATGGATTCGATTCCATTTCGTGAAAATTTTATTGAAGAATGTTAGGAAACAAATAAGTTCTATTTGTTTTACTATGTAATTGTGATTTTCTGAAGGTATATAAATAATGTAGACAAATTCAAAAAGTACTGCAAGCATTTAAAAAACTTTAAAGTCATTCGAAAGAATATGTTTTATTGTACTTATAATCCAAAAATTAAGACTGTGCTATTGTTATTAATTAAGATATAGCGAATTGAACTCCAAAATTTGGAGATGATTGATCGATGAGAAATGTACCCTCTAATTTGATCGCAAGGCTTATATTTTCAACAAAAGTAATTGCAGTAAAATGTTAATTGGATTAATATATCATTATATAAGAATATATCAGCAAAATGAATTATCACTCTAACGACTCCCGGCAAAGATATGAATAAATCTGTGGACCAACTGTACAAAGTTAACTAAGCCATCTTCTGACACTTTTTCTCTATGATAATTTTTTTTATGAATTTTGTGATTAGTTCCACATCAAAGCTGAGAGTTTTCTCTACATCTCATGTTATTTTCATTTTTTAGGGGATGCGAAGAATTATCGATTGAAGAGCCCGGTCGTACGAAACTCCTGGAGAATTCTCATTTTTCGCGCATTTCGGAGCGGTTTAAAACTATAAGTGGAAAACTCGATTTATCTTCTAAACCGCTTAAGTAAGACAAAAATTTGTAAATACCTTTTTTGTAGAGAAAGAGACGAGCTACAAATTTTGTTGGGAACTGTTTTCTCTATTTTCATTTCTTTGGCCCCTAGAGCAAAAATACCGAAAATCAGTTTTTCCAATTTTTTTAAAATTTTCCCGGAACTTGGAATTGCAAAGAATGCATCATCTCATTCTCCAGGTTATTACCTACTTAAATCCCAGAGATGATCCTTTTATTAATTTTTGTTACCCTAAACGGCTAATTTGCCTGTACTATACTGTGAAATAATTGTATTAAAATGAAAAAAATATTCAGTGAGAAATATTTATACTTAATGCAACTCCCATTCAGAGAGGTAAGAACCACCGTATTGGAAAATAAAAAATTCCATCATCTACATTTTTACTAGCTTTAATTTAAGACCTTTAACATTCAATTCTCGGTGCAAAGTTAGGACGTACGCAAAAACAGGCTAATTTTGCGGTCACTTTCAAAATCAAGATGTGAGTTACTCGATTTTATTTTATGAAATTGGTGTTTCAGATTGGTCTGTAAATACAAACTGACATCACGGGCAAATAATACTGTTTCCGTTACTTAAACCTACGTAAAAATTAAAATTCAATAAAACCGATTTACAATTCAGACTAAGGGTTTTCTGTATTTAATGTTAGAGAAGTAAGAACATGTTTTACACTACTTAATGAACCATTTTTAACAGAATAAAGAAACATTGTATAAGTGAGCCCTATCATTGCAGGGTAGAATATTTTTTTGTAGTCTAAATTATGATGTGATAATTAGTATTTATGAATTTAATTTACATGTTGCGTAAATTATGTATCGACACTTCTTGGCATTCTAATCTGAATATCCATTTATTCTGAATAATTTAGTGATTCCTGAATTTCTACAGGAATTTCACTTTTAGTAAAAAAGGCTAAGCATTTCCAAGAGACAGAGTGATAGATAACCAAACCTTCATGAAATTGTAATCCATTAGAATACATTTTTACTTCCCTCGCATATCGAAGGGAAGTATTATATTCAAGAATAAATCACCCTCCGAGATTTTTTCGGATTTTGACGTTTCAGATCACGTAGATTACGAAAATATAGGTTTTTCCAATTCCATCTGTCTGTCTGTCTGTCTGTCTGTCTGTTGGTGCATTAACTAAAAAAACTACTTGACGGAGAGCAGTCAAATTTGGTAGGTAGTTGATGCTACTGTCAGCGAAGAAATGGTTAAACTTTCATTGGAAAATATACAGGATGGACCGTCTAAAGGGAATAAATAATGAAAAAAAATTTTTTTGCTCAAATTTAAAATATTTACGTTTCATGACGCTCTAAACCTATTTCAGAAAAAAAAATTGAAAATGTTTTTCACCATTTTTGAAAAATTTCTTGCCAGTAAAATAGATGGAAACAATTTTTTTCTTTGTTCAAATTTAAAATTTCCACGTTTCATGGCATTCTAAACCTATTTCAAACATAAAAAAAAAATTGAAATAATGAAACATATTTGAAAAAATTTTACCATTAAAATAGATACAATTTTTTTTTCTTTGTTCGAATTTAAAATTTCCATGTTTTCATGGCATTCTAAACCTATTTTAACAAAAAAACTAATTTAAAAATTTTTTTTAAAAATTTAAAAACATTTTTGAAAAAATTTTTAATCTATTTATCACTACTATAGAATATATGAATTTTTATTTTTGCTCAAATTTAAAATTTCCACGTTTCATGACATTCCAAACCTATTTCGGAAAAAAAAATTTCAAATTTTTTTTACCATTTTGGAAAAATATTTCACCACTAGAGAATAGACGGAAACAATTTTTTTGCTCAAATTTAAAATTTTCACGTTTCGTGACATTCTAAACCTATTTCAGAAAAAAAATGTTGAAAATTTTTTTCACCAACATTTTTGGAAAAATTTTTATCACTAAAATAGATGGAAACTATTTTTTCTCTGCTCAAATTTAAAATTTTTACGTTTCATAGCATTCTAAACGTATTTAAAATAAAATTAAATTTGTAATATTTTTTTACCTTTATTTTTTTGACCAAAACTTATCAGGTTTTCTTTGTAATAACTCTTTTCTTTGTAATAACTATATTCCGATTAATCATTTCAATGTCATTTCGTAATTATAAATTTTTTAGAGTGACCGCCATGCACAAATAAAGAGGGAAGTTCTGTGTAAATACCTTTACCGATTTTTTTTTGAAGACAAGGTATGTAAATAAATTCAATTTAGGAGTTTTCTGGTCTTTAGCACAACCAGATATAGGTTTGTCTAAATGTTTTTTGTGGCATTATCTTAATTTTTTTCTTCTTCAATTCTTTGGGACTTCCTGCCACATGTATTTTTTCTTTTTAAGCGGTGCTCGGGGAATCTACAAAATATCACAATTAACCAGTATGTTGTCCGAAATATAGAAAGTTTTATTTTCAGTAGATTTTAATTATTTATTGAACAAATAGGCTTTTGTTTTCATTTTTAACTGAATTTTCATGGCCGTATGTAGATACTAGTTTTCTCTGCATGGCAGTAGGGAACTATGTGGATACTAGTGTTACAATGAGAATTGTCAAACAAGCTAACCATTATAATCTTCGCCGATTTACTACACTTGTTATATAATTGTTGCACATTCTATAGGATACTCTTCGCAGTTTTTTTTGTAAATGATATTAGTTTCAAACATTTTTTGTTTAATTCCAAAACAATTTTTTTTTTCATTTCAAAAATTAATCACTTCTTTATTTATTACCGGTCTTAGAAATGTGCCGGTCGAATACCAATATACTCTTCGTTTTGTATTTGCGAAGAGTATAGCGATCGAATGCAATATACTCTTCGTCTTGTATTTGCGAAGAGTATGATAATGAGGAAAAGGCGATTCAGATAAGAAACAAAAAAATATCTGATGGACAACTACATAACACTTCTACCCATCTTCGCGTAATTTAACACAAATTGCCGCATATTATTTGCTCACTACAGATAGAAAATATTTATATAGACCATAATTGCTGTACTAATATTGTCTCATTAATCTACACCGATACATTACAACATTTTTCTAATTTCTTCATGAGTCTCACCTCTGTACATAAATCACTATATTGACCCTCGAGGGCCTTAAATTGTTTGTATTTTTGTTCTTCTTTTCTTAACGTATTCACTCGCATTTCTATACCCACTCTACTAGCTATTATAGGATTTATGTTTTATTATGTTGCAAACTACATAGATATTGGGTTAGATACTTAGTATAATACAAACAAGCTAACCATTATATTCTTCGTCGATTTACTGCACTGTTTATATAATTGTTGCACATTCTATAGGATACTCGTCGCAGCTTTTTTGTAAATAATGTTAGTTTTAGACATTAGTTTTTTTGTTTAATTACAAAATATACAAAAAAAATTTTTAAATAATTAATAAGTTTTTTATTTATTGATCGATATTGTTCAAAAACAGTAGAGTTCTTCCTCTAGCTAACACTAACTTACTGCCAAAATTTCAATACAATCGGACTTCTCGTTCTTAAGTACGGACGGACGAGCGGACATACAGACAGACGGACGGACATTTTGAAAGTTGTTCAGAATTCGATCAGCAACACAGTGATATGATTTTTTTTTGCTCTACGAGCAATATTACCGGTTTTAGAAATGTGCCGATCGAATGCAATATACTCTTCGTTTTGTATTTGCGAAGAGTATAATAAGAAATAGACAAATATATTTTAGAATTTTAGTTGCTACCATAACCAGAATTCAGGTTATCCAGAGAATCCAAAAATTAATATTTCTACAGATAGCTTTTCTTTTTAATTTTCATGGATAGCTTCTTCTGCCAAATCCAGTAATGAAAATCTTTTATTGTAATTATAAGCAAACAGAAATAATAATTATAGAAACAAATGAAAATATATTACCAGAAAATACTAGTAATTAATCAAACTTTTACAAAATACTTATCAGAGATAAGTTTAAAACATATGTCCTTCTTATAACAATTATAAGAAAGAAAATATGCCCATTATGAACAATACAACTGTTATCATAATGTTTTTTTTTTATTTATTTAAATTATCCTGCTCAATGAAACCCAAAGATAATCAAAACAAAAGCACTTACCGATATAGCAGTAACACAAAACTTTAGAACACCACAGACACGTGTTTCGACATCTATGTCTCTTCGGTGCGGCTTTTTCTTAAGTTCACAATCAACTGAAATATGTAAGCAAATACTCGTGTTATAACTATCAATGGATTATTACCAAAACAGGATATTAAAAATTAAAATCAGTTTATAGGAAATTTCCTGTAAAGGGATAATTATCAATATAATTATATGCAAATGCAACTTCCTGGAACTGTAAAAGCTCTATAACAATAGACTCTATTGTTATAGAGCTCTTACAGTTCCAGGAAGTTGCATTTGCATATAATTATATTGAAATAATAATTCACTTTTAAATCACTTTTAGCTCAAGATTTTGAATCCTTAAACAAAACATTGAGACGACGCTATATTTTCAGAAATTCCTTATTCAACTTCTACTCTATTCCATTCTACTTCTACAGGCCTCAGATTTTTTTGTAATATTTTTCAACCCCCCAATACCACCTACTCCATTATTAAAGAAGTTGATAAAATTAAATTTAGATTTTCACTTGAAATTTTCTGCGTTAAGCAAATATCTTTATAATTGTTAAAGTATTGTTAACTTAAGTCTGGCAAAATATGTTCTGAACTCTGCAACGAACATTAAGAATTCGTTCTAGCGTTCGAGGATCGGAGGCCGTCATCTTCAGCGGTAACAATCCCCGTTATTAACTAAAGTAAGAAACTTTCATAAATATTTGGTGGGGAGGTTCCAGCCGCTGCCAGTACCTGCCAATTTTTTTTCTTTTCTTGATTTTTGTTCTCTGTATACAGGGTGTAATAAGTTTCATGTAATTAAAAAAAAGTGGTAATGGGGACCGACTAGACAAATAAAAAACCTTTATGACTTTTCCCTCTAGGGGCACTTTGAAAAACACTGATCTAGGTTAACATATTTAATATTATGGTAGACAACTATTGAGAACCACTGCTTTTCTTGGTCGATGGACTTGTACTTCCCAATTATACAACTTTTAAATTGTCATAAAAAAGTGCTAGCCGGCACACGCGTTGTCAAAGGACAATCGACCGCCTTTGATAGACCGCCTCAACTGAACTGAGGCAAGTATAATGAGGTAAATAATTCGTTCTCTCTTCGTGCACAATTGCAAGCAAATAATGGCCATAGAGGTTTAAACAGAGCATTTCTTTACATGTGTGTTTTTTAATTTGGAACAAAATATTGGATTGTTTATAATTTTGAAAATTTAAATGTGGTTTATTAACATTTGTATCATAAATGAGTGTCCTGGGTTAAAAGCTTACTACCTACCTAAATGATTCAAAATCTCTGCATCTATATCAATACACAGTTCGGTACGTCGAATTAAGTACATACGCACTTCGTTCAACACTAAACACTAAACTATCAACTAACGTTGTCAATAAAGAAAAATAAAATAAAAACTTGGTACAAAAGCCAAAAAGGAATACAAAAAGAACGAACAAGTAAGTTGTGTCTGTACGTAATCAAGAATTTGACAACTTGAACGGTAAGTCAATAAAATAAATCTTAACTATAAACACACAATGACGCGAAATTCAAAAATAACAAAAATAACGAACGGCGGGTTGGACGTGTGTACATAACCAAACACCGACAGTAACCAAAATATTGCAGAAGGGAGAGTCAGAGTATAGTTTTCATATAGGCAAAGATACACGCGACGATCTAAACCTACCTCAATATTCCAGCAGTTCTCAAAAGATTTTATTGAAAATTTGCGAAATTTTTGTTTTTTTTTTCTCCAAAACTATGAGCTTTAGACCCCATGTTATATAAGGTTATTTTTTGTTTGCCTTGTCGTTCCCTATCACCAGTTTTTTTATGACATGAAACTAATTACACCCTGTACATATATTTTTTTTATTTTCTTATTTCTCAATTTTATTCCCTGATTATTGTTCCATTCTCAACGAACACAACTTTTTATTCTCATCTTATTTTGTTCCTGAGAATAAAAACAAAATCAAAGCTAATGATATTCAGTCTCTGAAGAAAAATGCAGTTTATAAGATACCCTTAGTAATTAATGAGTATTATAAGTTTTTGATTAATTATCGGTAAGAGGAAAGCTGAAACTTTGGTTTAACGAGATAAAGTTTTTAAACTAATTTACTTGAGGCTTTGAAACTAGTTAAACAGTAGATAGAATTTTTAGTAGAATTTTCAGCTTTTTAATGAATCAAAGCTCAACAAAGTCTTTCCAGGAACATATACCTTAAATATAGCTATGCGATTTCATTTGTTCTACAAAATATTTGGCCATCACAAATAATTGCTACTAATTAAGTTTGTGTTATATTCTGTAACTACAAACAATTACTTTGCGTTAAATTGTGCTATGAAATGCAGTAATAACAAAATTGTTAGTATATGAATCAATCCAATGCAGGTAATACTGCATTAATTATATCGCGTTACGAACACAACCCGTGATGACCACAACACCATTGGGCAAATTGGGTCATATGGACACTTAATTAGGTAGATGTACTGTTCCAGCAAACGCTCATTTCGTGAAAGCACCGCCGTATATCCTCTTAATATCCTGTATTAAGCTAAGCTGTGGGCTGGTTCTAATGCTCTTGGCTTGCTGCCATCGGAGACAGTTGTACTTATGCAGCTAAAGTGGGGGCTATAATCGCAGAATACTTAGAATGTAGCAACAATTTCATTCCTGTAATTATTATGCTTCAGCATATAATTTCTCCGAGGTAGTTGTGCTACGACACGTTTCCACTAGGTACCTAAAGAAATGTAGTTAAATTATCTGTACTCAGACATTCCCGCTTGCTTTATCACTAGTACAGCTCCAATGAGACTTAAACAGTAATAAAAATAGTTTTAAAATTATATACAATATCTATGTATATTATTTATAGTTAAGTGTCGTTCTTATTGAACCCAGGAAACACACATACAAAGATTCAATTTTCTTTTTAAATAGTATGTTCGAAACTGCAACTAAAATCATAGCACGAATGGCATAAAACCGCCTTTGGTACAAATGTTTAGTCAGGACTTTGCAGACATATCTACAGGGATCGCTCGAATATAGCAATCGAAGGTATATCATCTTGATGAATGGTAAAATCGCCAATTGGAATATTAAACAAAACACAAGCGAACTAAAATTATAAGTTAGGTCATTATATTTTCCAACCTTTCTCAAATTTTATTCACATATCTTGGTGGAAGTCTGAATTTTCTTGTACCAGTCGATTGTTACATTACTATCGTCGTTGTATGAAGTTCGATAATATTTCCTCAAAATCTACGTCCCCGACGCTTGCCTTGGGTGGTGCTCTCTGATCTACGTTGTTGCTTTCATCGCTTACCGAAGGGAAGTATTGTATTCACGAAAAAATCACCCTTCGAGATGTCTTCAGATTTTCACGTTTCAGACCATCTAGATTACGAATATGAAGATTGTAATTCCGTCAGTCTGTCTGCCTCTCTGTCTGTTAGTATGTTGTCTGTCTGTTAGTGCTAAAAACCTATTTGACGGTGAACAGTCGGTAGGTAGTTGATGCTACTGCAAATGAAAAATTGGAAAATATACGGGGTGGGACCGCCCAAAGAAAATATATATTTTTTTAAATGTGACGAATGGCAATAATATTTGGCATACAGTTAACACAATTAACGAAACAGACACTTATTACACTTGAATTGAAATATATAAAGGATGGTCATACTAAGAAAAAATTCAACTGTGGTGGAAATTTGCAAAAGTATTCACGCAAAGCTTTTATATTTGGCACCTTTTATTTTTCTGTCGGATGACCACTATGTATATTTTTTAACCAAACGTTATTAAGTTTTCTAACCAAATGACCATCCTGTTTAAATAAAGAGGGAAGTTTCGTGTAAACACCTTTATAGTTTTTGCTTCCCCCGCTTACCGAAAGGAAGTATTGTATCGTGAAAACATCATCCTTCGAAATTTCTTTGAAATATTTTTTGTTCTAAAAAAGTAAGAACTTATAACGGAGAGTTTAGAGTTTCTAGATAAGATATGCATAAAGAAACTGACTATTTTCTAAAGGAATAAATTCTAACTCGGCAAAAAATGTAACAGATGAATAACAAAAAAAGTAAAATTAAAAAGACATTAATTTTGTTGGATAATTGCCTGTCGAGTTGTTCTGAAGCTGGTCGTACAACAGGATTGCCAATATTAAAATACAAACCTAACAAGCATCTGTGAATAACAGTCATTATTGTGGTAGTATAACAGATTTTAAAAAACATTTCGAACTGTTGATGGAAGGAATTTAGAAATAGTATCTTCGTATAATAATAGATGAAAAACCTATTGTTAATTATACCGGCCACAAAGTGAAATGCTCTGTTACAGAACACCCACCTATATACCCCCATGTATTTTTGGCCGCTGAATTCGAATCGAAGGTCAGAATTGGCCCGCCATCCCAGGGTTTTCCGTGAGAGCCAAAAAACCAGCCAAACACCGCTTCCCGAGATCATAACTCGAAAACGCAATGAGATACAGAGCTGCGGTATTCGATTTGTCTTGCCTTCCTGCGTACCCCTGAATTTGTTGAGATTTCCTCTTTCATTTTTATTGCAAGTATTCAAAGGTATAAAATTTATGCGATTTCGACATCTCTTCACACAAATCGCTGTAACTTTTTCTAGACAAAATTGACCCCTCTCTTTGTGCTTCTTCGATTGTAAATTGAATTTCCAATCCGATGATGTGGGACACGATATTTTCCGGTGATTTTAAGTGAGATATCCGCCACCAAAGTGAAAAGTCCGCGGATTTCTCTCTTCGAGCAATACGGCCCAGCTTCGAGGGCCATTTCTCCCAAACGAAAGTTACCAAAAGTTAGAAAAATTCAAGGGTATGGAAAATCATAGGCGTAATTTGGTAGAGGGGCAAGGTTAGGCAATTGCCCACCCAATATTTTGAAAGGGTATTAAATTGTTTAAGGAAAATCTGGAGAATTCCAACATTTTTCCGGAAAAAATAATAAGTATGACAATTATGCCAATCAAGTCAAAGGTTTTCAGTACAATTAGGCAGGGGTGGATTAACACTTTATAGGGCCGCTGGCTAAATTTTGAGCGGGACCTTTTTGCAATTCCCGTGAAACTACAGGCTGGTGAGTTAAACCCCAGATTCCCCGGGGAAAGCGAGTTCAATACTCGTAAAATCATAGGCTACTAATTATAATTATACATTACTTTTACGTGGTATGTCTCTGATCATATAGTATACTTTAAGATCTAATGGGCTTAGAGTTTCTTTTCTAGGCGAGCGGTTTGCTTAGGGTGTTTTACTAATTTTTATACCAGTTTCTAAAACCTGGTTTAAATTTAAATTTTTAGCGAAATCGTCCCAGGGGAACCCATTTTGTAACAACAATTTTATAAGCAAATCATAAATAACGTGATTTTCGATTCCAAAACACTTCTATCGAAGAGTATGGGTTAATACAAGAAAAAAAATACTATTTCTTATATGTTTGCACTATACTGTCCATTTGCATGTATTCTTTGTTGTATTTATTCTTGTATATTTATTTGTGATATATTATTTATGTATTTTGGACTTAAATGTTCAGTTTGTTATTTTTATATCCACATTTGTATATTGTTATTTACCATTTCTGTTGACTTGCCACATGTACAAGTTATGTATCTAAAGTGGTTAATAAATATTATTATTATTATGTACAGTGTGTTTCACTTAAGAGTGTAACAGCGTAATAATTGTTTTGTTTTTTGTCCGATTTGAATCAAACTGATCTTAAAATATAGAGGTCATCAAGGTCTATTTAAGACCACCAAATCACTTTCCATCTTTAAATGCAAGGCCATCTACGATACTAAATTCAAAAACCCTGAATCCTGAGTTTAGTTAAATTCTAAAATGTCTTGACGAAAAAAAACCATGAAAGGCATTTAAATAAAAATTATTTTATGCATGCCTCAATTCGCTTCCTGTTATTGTTGATAACTTTTCGAAGGGTTACAGAATTTAACTAAACTTCAGATTCAGGCTTTTTGATTTCGAACTAGTTTTTGTTAACAAAATTTTTTGATTAAGAAATGCCTACTATGATTTTTTTGATTTTTCTCATGCAATTTAGTATCGTAGATGGCCTTGCATTTAAAGATGGCAAGTGATTTTGTGGTCTTAAATAGACCTTGGTGACATCTTTGATCAGTTTGGCTCAAATCGGACAAAAAAACAAAAGAATTATTACGCTGCTACACTCTTAAATGAGACACACTGTATATGTAATGTCGAAAAGATTTATTGTTTAAAATTTGTTAACGTTTAAACATTGAAAAAATTCGATTTCCAGTCTTTTTGACCTTTAGTAACTTTTGAATGGAAAGAAATGTTTAGATTCTGCAAAAATAATCGGAAACTTCAACTCAGCATTTTGAATACCGAAAGATTTATAAAAATTACAAAAATGGTTCCAAAGTTATAGCATGCTATGATTACTATACTTAGGTTGTCTACTGTCCGAGACATGGTCTGTAATAAAGCATTGGGCGCTGCACCGAAAACTCCCAATTTTGAAATCGGTGTAACTTTTATATTGATGTAATTTTTATAATTCCTTCGGCGTTTTGAAGTTAAAGCCTTGCACTTTTAGAATATTTTGTCAGAATCTAAAAATTTATATCCGTTTCAAAGTTATTACAGGCAAAAAGGCTAAAAGACGTATTTTTTCAATGTTTATTTTAATAATTTTTTAAACTTAAACCTTTTCGACATAACACACTTGACATTTTTCTTTTTTTGACTCATACTTTACGATAGAAGTAATTTGGAATCGTATTATTTACAATTTGTTTATAAAATTGCTAATGCTTTCGGAGTTATCGCAAAAAATTCGAATTGTACACATCAGCGAGCGCTAGTCGACATATCAACGAACGTATGCAAGCAAGTCTTCCGATTTTTGC
Organism: Stenurella melanura; assembly: GCA_963583905.1. Lineage (NCBI taxonomy): Eukaryota > Metazoa > Arthropoda > Insecta > Coleoptera > Cerambycidae > Stenurella > Stenurella melanura. Next base: position 207,293,234 of record OY757309.1, read on the forward strand.
GCGAGCCCTCTTTACAAAATTGTTTTTTCACATCACTCGCTTTTCCTCTTTTGAGTTTAATATTAGGTACTTGTGAAGTGATAAACTCGCTTTCCCTCGGTCATTTGGGTTTATAGGGTTATCGTTTAAGAACTACAGGATTCGCTCTGCTTCCATCTATTGGGTTATCCATGAAAAATGCCTGCCTACCCAATAAAAATGATGAAACTACGCCACTGTGGAAAATCGAACGAGAAATCGAATAGTGTTTTCGAGATACGGCCGCTCAAAGTCACCGGATGGTAAAAATCGAAGTTTTTCACCTCTTCCCAAGACCATAACTCGAAAACGAATAATGTATCAGATAATTACATTCAAGGTTAGAATGAAAATGCTACGCTTCTATTTATACGAAAATGTAATAGGTGCTAATGATATAGGTAGACATAAATTTCACAGATAATAATAATGTTTATAGAGACCTTTTTCGTAGAAATAATATGAAAATATCTATTTTCTCCAGGATTAAAAATTGTTAACCGACTGCCTAATATACTTATATACTTATATTAGTCGCGAGTCGGTTTCACAATGGCAGATTAACTTTTTTGCTTGATGACCCTTGCCTGCAGGTTAACTATAACTTTACCGGGATTTGTGTTTTCTAATATGCATTTAAGTGGTGATTTGTAAACCAGAAGCCTTGTATATAACTTATAACACTGGTACTAGGAAAATGACTAAAATACATAAAATGTACATTTTAGTCCGTCACTTGTCAAATATAAATAAGTAGGTATTATTTTCACATCCAAGAAATGGAAGCATGGTAATCGTAAAAAGTTTTCTATTTTCCTTTTGAAATAGGTATAAATTGTGAAGATTTCAAATTTAAGAGAAAAAACCGCTGCGTAAGGAATCACTACTTCCACAGATTTCTCGTCCAAGTTACTTTAAAGGAAACATCCTAACTGTATTTGGACTCTAGTATGTGGAAATTGCTTTAAAAATATATATATACATACTACATACATAATAAGCGGCACTTTTTGACATGCAATTGATTTTTTTTTCACTTCCGGTTTCGCCGGAAGTGACACTAACTTTCGATTTTTAAATGAAACAATCTATGTATTATTGCATTTTTGAATTCTGCATAATTTTCGGAATCCAACGATGCCAAATAAGTGACATTTTAAACATCATTTTTTTTTTATAATATAATTTTTAGTTTTCCATTTAAGTGTGCCATGACGGTTCCAATTTATTCTAATTGACCCGTGACCATATCGGTACCGTGGTACCATTTATTAATACTATTAATAAGGAATTTATTCATATGTCGTATTAAAATGTGCGATAAATATAAATAAAATTACAGCTAAAAGAAAATAAGAAAATACAATTTTATTCTAATTACCTTGTTACACATAAGGTGATTTTGGAATACAAAAAATTAACACAAAACATTACAAAGGTTGCTGTCCATTAACGTCAATGCATTTCTGAACTAGCATAGCTGTTTTTCGAAGAACGTTCGCCAATTGCTGGGCCGTTATGCTATTAATTGCTCCTCTTACTCGTAGCTTCAGGCCTTCACGGGTTGTAACGGCGGTTGCATAAACAATATTTTTTAAATGACCCCAAACAAATAAATCAAGGGGCGTTAAATCAGGTGACCTTGTGGCCAACTCACAGGACCATTCGTCAAAATTACGTTTTCTCCGAATCTCCGTTGAAGGTAATCAATTACTATCCTTGAATTATGGGGAGGATCGCCATCTTGTTGGAAATACATTCCGTGTCCTAAATCTAAAGGTAACTCATCTAAAATGTCCTCAATCTCATTTTCCAGGAATCTCAGGTATTTGGCACGAGTCAGAGGTCCTTCAAATATTATTGAACCCTCCCGTAATAAATTTTGATCTTCGTGTGACCAATATTTTGTATTTTGTCGGTTAAATAATCCCAAATTTGTAAACCTTGACTCGTCCGAAAATAAAATCAGACCCAAAAAAGCATTGTTTGGCTGCACGTTATTATACAAAATCCAATTGCAATTATGTTCCATCCTACGTTCGTAATCACCTTCGCACAAATGCTGGTGCAATTGGTATTTACTTTTTTCTACTTTCCCCATAAATAATTGTCCACCTTTTCATCTCTTGCGGCATTTTGAACACAATTAACAAAAATTTTAAACAATTTTTATAAATAACAACACAATAAGAACACTGTTAAACCAACAAATGTTTGACAAGCTATATATTTCATTGTTTTCAAAGCCACCTTAGTTACTTCTTAACATTTAATTAGAAGAATTGTATTTTCTTGTTTTCTTTTAGCTGTAATTTTGTTTGCATTTATCGCACATTTTAATACGACATATGAATAAATTCCTTATTAATATTACTAACATGTTACCATGGTACCGATATAGTTCTATTTGAAAAAAGTTGAGTTTTGCCCCAAAAACAATTTTGGTGAATTTTATTTGTTCATAAATCACGTAATTTAGTGTTTTTAACGGGATTTCGATTTTTGTAGCATGACCCGTTCATTTAGAATATCGGAACCGTCATGGCACACTTAAATGGAAAACTAAAAATTATGTTATAAAAAAAATTGATGTTTGAAATGTCACTTATATAGCATCGTTGGATTCAGAAAATTATGCAGAATTCAAAAATGCAACAATATATTTAAAAATCGATAGTCAGTGTCAATTCCGGTGAAACCGGAAGTGAACAAAAATCGGTTGTATGTCAAAGAGTGCCGCTTATTATGTATCTGAATTTCAATCAATTATCTTCAAAGCTAAAGGAGAAAAGGGGGGTACACCATGATCCTGTTACACCCGGTATACGCCAATATGGAAAATATTATAAAAAGAAGACAATTCAGTTCCAGATCTCGTTATAATATATACGTATACAATATTTCAAGTCAATACCTTAAACTGTTCCGGAGAAAACGTGCGGACAAAAAAAAAGTTACAGACAGAAAATTTTTTTCGCTCAAATTTAAAATCTCGTCGTATCATGGCATTCTAAGCCTATTTCAAGAAATTCACGATTACTATACTTCCAATCCACTACGTGGATGTGGATGTAAAAGAATCGCCTGTCGATCTGTCCGTCAGTAACTTCTTTATGCGCACAATTACTGAAGAATTGTTTAAGATATTGATTTAAAAGTTGGTACACGTATGTATTATTATAACGAGATCTGCTTATGTTTCGGGCTTGTTCAGTTGAAGTATTGGGGGTAAATAGAGGTAAATAAGGGTAAATAAATAAAGCAAGCGGTGGATAGTCTTAAAATTAAAATGATGTATTTGCTGTAATATAATCAGTATTTAAATTAATTCAACAAGTTTATTTTCTATTAATTTAACGAATATCATAATAATTCTCGACACAGAGGTAGGTTAGTAAGCACAGCATCTAACATTATAACATAAATAGATTAGTATGAGTGTAACATCTGTATGGCCGTAATTACACCCACGTTATCAGCAACTATATAAAATATCTGCTTTTGAGAAGTGACTGGCCTACGCAATTTCATGCAACCTATTCTTACAGAAGTATGGTGGTAATAAATAACTGAGTTGTTTTACAAAAAGGTGAAGTAAACAGAACTACAAACGAGATGAAGACTAATAAATTTTATACAGGATGAAACCTTACAGTCATAAGATTAACTAAATTATATGAAATTAATATTAACAGGTAATACGATTGATTTTATCAAATAACGCATTATAACAGATAAAACTTAATCTAAATGATTTTCACAAAGAATTAATAATTACCTAATAAATAAATAATTAACGAAGAGCAGACCTAACAAACTAAGAGATAAGAATGAGACTAATTATACAGATCTAAGAAGTATAAAACTCAGGAATATATGGTAGAAAGGTATATGGTAAAACAAAATTCGACAGATAGGGGACTGGAGAATATATGAATTAATCACTTAACCTTCTTATTTGAGGTAAAAACGAGGCGACGTTTTGTAATCTAAATTTCTACTAATAAAACCTTGACGTATCAGAGCAGCAGTGTTGGTATAAATATTAACATCAGCACTTAAATCGCTGAATATGTAGTAAATATTCTTCACTGAATATGTCAAGAAATATGGGAGAGAGTCATCTGGCCTAATAACCCAAAAATTAAACTCTCACGCCACTTCATAAAAGGAAACAACGGATGTCTGTCATAACTACAGATTACTGATATTAATAACACACCACATGTAATACATCCCCTTTATCCCTGAGGGTCTGATTTTGATTTTGTGCGGGAGGGGGCCACACATTTGGAGACAAGAGACACAAATACAGTATACGAGTAGGTATATTGGGATTAATTTCATTTCACGAAAAAACTCCAGTGTCACGAACTGGAATCGAACCCGGGACTTTACGGTGGAAGCCAAGCATGCTCACCACTTACCACATCAGACATCAGCAAAATAAAACTGATTCTAATATTCACCAGCTCTATGAGGAGAACTCTACGTTGGTGAAAGTCAACAAATCTAACTTTGACATGATGTAAAATTCTCAACGGCGTCAGACAAGACTGTGCTCTGTAACATCTACAATGAACACATCATACATGTGCTGGAGAACTGAAGTGGCCACCAATAGGATGATGCTCCATGGGACGTAAGTAAATTTGTTTTTATTTATCGATTTATTGTCAAAGAGTAATACATGTATTATATGTACATAAACGGGAATAGCATGCTGAATTCAATTATAGTAGAGGAATAGTAGTCGGTATGGGTTATCGTTTAGCTAGGTAAGGTAACCAGTACACTGGGTTTGTTCGGTTCTGTTTAGTTCTGTTTAGTCAATAACGGAAATGTTACTAAATATGTAAATACAGCGAATAAGCTTGATGTGTATTTATGTATTACGTTACACATTGTGCCAGTATTTACAAATGAAATGTATACTCTCTGACTGAATTCATCTCGGAATTCACTGTATTTAATGAACCTAATATTATGAATGTCAGGAATTATTATAAATAATAAATTTGCTGAGTATTTCATTTGCAATTTGTTTCACTTTACTCACCTTGAATAAAATGGTTCCATAATCTGGAAATAACAATTATTATGACAGCATTTCTGTCTCAAAAGATTATGTTCACAATAATTCTTTAATAATAGCATTGTTATTATCGAAGAATTTTTGTGAGAAAAGTCTTGAATTTCTATTATGAATTACAACTTACATGGGATTAACCCATCTACGTAAGAAATTATTAAAAATATTTTAGAATTGATAGAATCAACCCATCAGTGTCTTGCTTGTGTGTGCGCTTAGCCTTTGAAACGTTTCAGAAGCTTCAGCATTTCCAAGAAACTGAATGAGATTTTATGAAAATGTAATTCATTAGAATGAAAAAATGTTTAAAGACAAGGTAGGTAAATAAATTAATTTCAGGCCTTTGCTCCCATTTTTAACTGAATTTACATATCGTAGGGGATCATGTTGGATGCTGGTGTTATAATAAGAATGGCAAATAAGAATTTTTACTTGTTAGCATAACCAGAAGTCAGGTTATCGAAAGAATGCAAAGATTTCATTAATATTTTTACATATAGTTTTTCTTTTAGTTCTCATAGATAGTTTTTCTTTCCGCTGTTTGCAAAATCCTATAAAGAATATGTTTCATTACTATAAGCAAACAAATAATAATTAATTCACTTTTAAACGAATAGGAAGATGTTCTTTAATCTGCAAAATGGTTTTCTATATATTGAACGGCTTTAGATAGGCTGTTAATAAAGGAATTTTATTTTGAATAATCATGTACACCACCGTAGGTGACAAAGTCATCTAGTAATATGATGTAAGATAAAAATGTAATTATTGTTAATGTCGCAAATATATCTAGTCTAGATATTTTACATTTTCGAGATAATATTTCTATTTTAAACATGGAATTACTCGGAAGCCCTAGGTAACGTTTTGTATTTCTCTGCTATATAGACTGTTCTCTCTACGTTTTCTTTAGCATTCCATTTTTCTACAAATATTCCTGATAAAATAAATTCTGATATTCTAACCGTTGAACCATTTAGAAAAATGAGTTGGAACACTTTGTTCTTTATTTGGTAAAAAATCTTTACTCATCAAGAAAGACGACCTTTCTGATGAGGCGACACATTTACATTCTCAAATTGTTTTCTTTTTAGCCGGCTGAGGCATACAAATAAATGAATTATCTGTGCACTAAAGGATCTTGGACCACATGTGTCGTCTTAAAGTCACTTGAATACCCTGATCGAATGTTTTTGTGGAAGTAGTAGCCTCCTGTTTCGGTTTCTGCTCAGATAGAGTTAATTAATTTCTAGAAGATTTATGTATCGAATTTTCTATAACAACATTTTGTTCTTTCTTATTTGTAGACACACTTCTCGAAAATTACAGTACATAGTCTATCTTCTTCATTACTACTGTCCCCGATGCATAAAGAAAGATGAGGAAAACGAGAGCGTTTGCAAGTCTAATCTTTATGCGTTTCGTGAGAGTCATGTGACGTCAAATTTTGCTCAACTTGCAAGTTGTCGATCTTGCCATCTGTATTTTTTTCTCCAATCTCATACTCGCAGTTTCCAGCATTAGTAATCCATCTTGTTTACTACCTCGAAATCACCTTGTTTGGCTGGATTATATTTTCTCGGTCTACAATAAATTTTCGTTTTGAACTAAAGCAATAATATATATCTAATGCTCGTAGCATTAGATATATGACAAGAATATAATCTTTTTCGAAAACGTGATGCATCTGTCAGAGGAAAAGGAATATCTGACTAATAGATTGTCATCCGTTTTGAAGGACGAATTTTGTGATGTTTTATAATATTTGAGCCATTACGTACAGATTGATTTTCTATGATGCAAACAACAATTTCTCGGTGAAACCAGTCGCCTCACAGCCACATATCAAAGATGAAGATCAAACTAGTTTGTTCATACCTGATCCTAACAAATTTAAAGATCTAAATGCAGATTCTGATTTACCTCATGTAACAATGTCGAATGTACTCAATTATTCGATTTTTCCTCGTTTTGGCAGTTAATATTTTGAAGAATATTAAGTTGCAAAACTAAATTATTTACTGATTTTCACATTAAGTAGCTACCTATCTCTTTCAGATTTGATACAAACATAGTGTTATGCATTACACCCCCTATGATATGCCTAATGGTGACTGGAAACTTGTAGAAAGAGATAGAGTTTTCTAGAGTGTGGCGGGAGAAGATTCTCGATTGTGTTCTGGATGACTCCGGAGGCAATTTCAGAGTATATAAGGCGTGATTCCCGGCGTAAGAAGAGGAAGTTTTATAAAAGTGGAGAAGTTTTTATTAAAGTGAAGTTTGGTAGCGAAAAAGTGAGAATATCAAGTGTAAAGTTTATTTTGAAGTTAGTTAGTTTTGAAGTTATTTTGAAGTATTATACAGTCAGTAAATTATTAAATAAAGTGTTAGTGGTTTACCCCTTGTTAAAATTATTTAGAGCCCACAGATTCATACAGGGTGTTTCCTAAAAGGGGCGGAAACGCGTAACAATGGGAAAATGAAGATGTACACAAATGAATTTCTACAACACGCCAGGATGCAATTTGCTGTTAACATCTATTATTTTACTATACAGTACAAGGCTTCTATGCAAAAAGTTGTTGTTTACAGCATAAATATTCGCATATCTCAGCATGATGTTGTAGAGGTTGTCAGTGCGACTGCAGTGTAGATGAACGACCTAATGCTCATTACAAGCCATTGAACAATTAAGACAAGAGAACAAGAAAATCATTCTATTCGGCACAAAGTTTCCACAAATCCCTGATAATGATTCTAGGTAGTCCTGTGAAAGTAGAAAATTTAATTAGCTGTAACGAAAAAAACACACCCATGATTTTCAACCGTGTGAATAATTTTGATGTTGAGAAATATAGAGAAAGATTCTTCAACAAGTCATGTTTACGTTATAACACATTAGCGCCTCTAGCGGAATACATTGGCATTGGCAGTAAGATTCCCTATTAAACGGGATATATACAGATTGCCTCCGCATTGACCAGGTATAGCAATTAAGGAAATGAGTAGTGACTTAGTCAACAGTCCTCTAAATTCTTCTCTGTCACCTCCCCTGCTAAGATAGGTCTCGCATCAATGTCATTGTTTTCTTGCCTCACCATTCTCGCAATGCAGTTTACGCGTAGGCAATTTGTATGTCTTAAGTCTTAAAACATGTTAATAATATTTACTATCACACTCTATACACATCTATCACACATTTTTATTCACGTCCCATTATGTTATTATAACATGAAGCTCAAAAAAGACATATTTTAGAATTAAGCTACTCCATTTAAGGACCTGTTTAGGCGTTGTGCTGCCGTATATTACTATTAAGACTGTATTTGTTAGTTTAATACAAAGTTAGTTTGAAAATATAATAAGTGATATATATATAAGCAAAAATGAAAATGTTATCTCGAAATTTATTGATATCAATTCTTCTCTGTAGTCAGTTTGAAAAGTAAATGTACGTGCTTACTTCTATCTCTTTGTCATAATTGTAGAATAATAATAGTAATAATAATAAGTTTACTCACCCTGTATTCATATTATTTTCGGTTTGTTTAATATCTACAACAAATATTCATAATAATAGCAGGAGCGCCCAAATTATGAATTACTGTTAAGGCATTAAGACAAGATGATACATATCAGTTTGTTATTAATTGTTTTCTTTTGCTATGTAAATTTTTTTTAAGTAGGTAGATCTAGAGTAATTTTAAAATTTCTCTGCACGTAAAAGATATTCCAATTAAGTTGGAGGATTTTGACAGATGATATCGTGTCCTAAAGAGGACAGACGCAAACTTTAGAAGGATATTTTCTCGACTCGTATGCATAGATCTCACGTAAAGGAATTACAAAACGAATAAATAAACTGTTTGGAGTTTATTTAAGTGCTAATGAATTTATTGATGTAAAGATATATCAGTATTGTAATGAAAATAAAATTATGTTAATTAAAAATGGTTTCATTTCAACCTACTTTAAAAAAATGTAAGAAGGAGGAGGTTCTCAAATCGACCATATGTATGTTTCTTATGTTGGTTCAATCATTACTCTGGAAGCTTAAGTAATGTACAAAATGTACAATATGGCTAAGCGGTGCTCTCGTATTAGCTTCACCAAGCTGGTATAAGGCGAGCAAAAATGTGAAAAAAAAACAAACAAAAACAAAAATTTGGATAAAATTGTGTTAAAGTTAGTTGTTACGTATTTCCGAATTAACTAATAGCAAATTTTGTCAAAAGTAGTAAAATTCTTGATAGTGAATCCATAATTTTATAACTTTTGCAGATTTACATGAAATCTGGTACAGAGGCACATTTTTGTTTACTTTGTAAAATTTATAAAGAGACCATTAAAAAGGGTGAAAAATAAAATTGAAAAATCCGCCTGCAAAAACGGACATCAAAAATTATGAAACACAATTTCGGCGTCGTTCAGTTAATTGAATTTAATGCCTAATATCGATATTGAGGATAAACGGCACGATTAGTAGAAATCCTGGATCAACTGAACAACAAGATTTGCAATGGGCTTGTTCCATGATATTCTTTTTATATGGTTTTTATACTTTTTCATATAGTACTCGATATTCTCATTATACACTTAAAATTTCGTATTATTAACTTTTTCCGTTCTCGAGATATAAGGAGTTGAAATTGGTAATAGTTGCAAAAACCGAGGGCTCATATGTGACGTCACTATACGTAAGTGACGTAAGAAAAATGGCTTCTGGGATCTTTCAAATTTAACCTGAAAAGTCGAAAACATGGAATTTTTAAACGCTGGTAACTAAATAAATACGTCGAGTGAAAGTTCGTTCTATGTCTGTAAGGAAAGGAGAAGGTCGGCGATCAATTCTAATCGTAAATTGCATGGTCAAAATCGAAAATTCGTCCCGGCAGGAGCGATAGAAAATTGTAATTATTTGACATTTCGCCAAATTGTACTCCCCTACTGTCAAATAGTAAACAAAACAAACAATACTTTGAAAACACTTATAATTATAACAAGTAAGGAGCATCAAGTCTACTGAGATCGCTGAGTCTATGCGTATAGTGACGTAGCGCCTGGCCACGCCCCATTTTCGTGAGATGGAGATTTGTAATAGTTTTTAAGATACTAAACGTGCGAATAAGATTCTAATTTTTTGCAGATCCATTAATTTATACTTGCACTTTCGATTTATGAAATAAAAAAAAAATGCTGAACAAGCCCATTGGTAAATACATTAAGCGAACATCCATTGTACTCAGTTATTCAAGCTAGTGAAGAAACTAACTTTCTCTAACACTATTTCGGAAACTACAAATTCCACAACTAAAATTTATGTAGGAACAAGTATCATTCCAGCACATTGTTATGGTATAATACCGCACGGCTTTCGACAAATCAGAAGCCGTTAAGACGCACTTAGTGGTTCGGTTGCTATGGTTACGTCTAGCTTCGCATTTGACGTTTTACACCGTTTTGAAGTTTTAGTATTGAAAATACTACTAGGCGCATGATATAGGACCCATCTTACGTGAAACGTATCGAGAACGACAGATCTGTCTAGGCCGCTGCGCCGGCCTTGTAGTAGAGTAACAAGCTGCCTCTATTGTGTCATTCCGTTTGTAATGTGTTGCTAAAAGCTACGACCTATTTTAAACGATGCCCCATCAAAAGAGAAGAAGATTTGATTTGGTCGTGAATAAATCGCCCTGTACAGAGGGTTGCAGGGGGCGATTTTCCGAAAAAGTCGAAAAAACTTTTGTATATTTGAAATTTACAGCACGTCAGCTTTGTTTTCACGTAATATTACGTACGTATCTTAATTTTTTTCTAATTGTTCAATATCGTCTGCGCTATGCTTTCTTATGGAGCGTCTTAATGAATTAACGCTTGCCCTGAAACATTACAATTCACAAATCCTTTAACTCATCATAACTCGAAGCGTGTTCATTTTTCGAAAAATACCCCTGAAGTAAACGTTGTACGCTTGTTATCGAGGATTTTGTTGATTTTTTCAAATTTATAATAGGATTTACCATTTAATTTGTGGGAATTTTTTTGTGGGCCGTTGTCGAATCTCGCCGACCCGACCACGGACATGCGAGGAAGGTTTATAATTACCGAACGTCCCTGATATACTAGTCCTTATGCTATTGAGCACGCATACAGTCGATTTTCGTCCGATAACTGTTTAATCGTTGCCTTCTGAGAACGTTTTCTTTCTAACTCTTTCTCTCAACGGTTGTACCTATATTATAGAGATATATTAGCGAAGGTATTTAAAATATAATTATTCAGTTTTTTTGTAGTATGATTCATAAAAACAATATTTATAAAAAATGAAATACAGAAAATAATTTGGTGTAATTTAGCAGGCACATCAATAAGACGATCCTATAGGACTTCGACCTAGAGCAGTATATTTGCCTCTGGTATTTTCAATACGCTTAAGATATTTGCGAAAGATGCAAGATCTGTGATTTTTTTTACCTAATTTCTAAAATCTTGTTAGAGAAAGTATAGTCTACAACACGTTTGGCATATTCCACACTCGCGAACCGTAGTACTCGCCTTCGGCTCGGACTACAAACTTTTCGCTCGTGTGGAATATGGGCTATTTCAGAACTTGTTGTAGAATGTGCTATTCCGGCGCTGTCATCCAGCAGCACAGAAATACTTACTTAAAGCAGAGCATAAAGAAGCTGGAGTAGGATTTGCTCTAGAATACATAGTATTTGGTGTAAATTCTTGGAAAAATGTAGTCTTGACAGACGAAGTGTTTCCAGTCAACATATAGTGCTCGTATTCGTGTTTACCAACCCGCCAATATTCGATTCGATGAGAGATGTAACATATCTAACAATGCCTGATTTTCCGTTAATACGTGGGCCTGGACATCGGCACATGGTCTGGGTTTTGCGGCACATTGAGAATGAATTTAATAGTGATACTTAAATTAGGATTTTAGATAATATTATTTCCTGATAATGAGTTCATGCTTCAACAAGATAATTGTTCCGTTCATACTGCTCATACCATAACTAACTGTTTTCGAAATAACAATATTAATGAAACATATTTTTTATAGGATTTTGCAAACAGCAGAAAAAACTATCTATGAGAACTAAAAAAAAAACTATATAAAAAAATAATAATTAAATATAATGTCAAAATATTTTATATGTATGGAATTTGTCTTAGTTTTTGCATGTAACATCTTTGAGTGGCTTTATGCCTTTCTGATGAACTCCAGAGTAAGAGCGAAAAACGTTTCAAAGGCTAAGCATTTCCAAGAAACAGAATGATAAATAACTTCATGAAAATGTAAACCATTAGAATGAAATTTTTTTAAGAGAAGGTAGGTAAATAAATTCAGTTTTGGCCTGTGTTCTCATTTTTAACTTAATCTTCATGACCGTAGGGGGTTATGCAGATACTAGTTTAATCTGCCTAGCCGTAGGATACTATGTGGGTACTAGTATTATACTAAGAATTGTCAAAAAAAATAGACAAATTCATTTTAGGATTTTGATTACTCGCATAACCAGAACTCAGGTTATCAAAAGAATGCAAATATTTCATCAATATTTTTTAAATATAGTTTTTCATTTTAGTTCTCATAGATAGTTTTTTTCTGCTGTTTGCAAAATCCTATAAGAAATATGTTTCATTACAATTACAAGCAAACAAGTAATAATTCACTTTTAACAATATTAATGTTTTTAACTGGCCTACTCATAGTCCAGATCTTAACCATGTGGAGGAAGTATCGGGACTACACGTAAGAAATATACAAAACCGAAATGTGAGACCACAGAATGCCTAAGAATTACTGCAATTAATAAATAATGCATGGGAAAATAATACCAGTGATTATTGTATGAGTTTATTGAATATGCCAAACAGACTAATAGAAGTTATAAACAGAAATGGTGCAGTAACCAAATATTAATAGTTAGTTTTCACAATTTTTTAAATTATATTTCTGATGAAATAATTAAACTGAATTCTGCAATTTAAAAAAAATTAAATACCGAATGTTTGTTACTGTTAAAGCGCAGTGCAAATTATCTCATTGACTATCCATCTTCCGATATAGCAGGATATATAAATAAAATAGTGATAATGTCTAGAATTGTACAGCAATAGTTAGACGCACATTTTCTACAACACTGGATAAAGAGAAACAACCCTTTTGAGCTCTGGAAGCCGAGGTGGTTACACTCCTTTGAAATTTGTCTCTTTGGGGAAAAATAAAGAACGAAGTTTACAAAACGATACTTCAACATCGTGACGAACTTTGTTCTGGAATAACCGAAGCCTGCAATCAAATCACCGCAGCCAAATGAGGAACAATTGCCGTAAATATTCGAAAGCTCATTGAAAAGTGCATCGTGATGGATGGTCGGTTAATGGAAAAAGATTACATTTGTATTACAAATTAACAATTTAGGGTAACAAAAATTAATAAAAGGATCATCTTTGGGATTTAAGTAGGTAATAACCTGGAGAATGAGATAATGCATTCTTTGCATCTCCAAGTTTCGGAAAAATTCAAAAAAATTTGGAAAAACTTTTTGATTTTCGTATTTTTTTTGCTCTAGAGGCCAAAATAATGAAAATAGAGAAAGAAGTTCCCAACAAAAGTTGTAGCTCGTCTTTTTCTCCAGGAAAAAGGTCTTTACAAATTTTTGACCTACTTAAGCCGTTTAGAAGATAAATCGAGTTTTCCACTTAGAGTTTTAAGCCGCTTCCAAATGCGCGAAAAATGAGAATTCTCCTGGAGTTTCGTACGACCGGGCTCATCGATCGATAGTTCTTACTATTCAGAGCCCTTAAAAAAATGGAAATAACATAAAATGTAGAGAAAAATCTCAGTTTTAATGTGGAACTAATCACAAAATTCATAAAAAAAAATTATCAAGTTGAGAAAGTGTCAGAAGTTGGCCTAGTGAACTTTGTACAATTGATCCACAAATTTATTCATATCTTTGCCGGGAGTTGTTAGAATAATAATTCATTTTGCTTATATATTCTTATATAATGATGTATTAATCCAATTAACATTTTATTGCAATTACTTTAGTTGGAAAAATATAACTTGCGATCAAAGTAGAAGGTATATTTCTCATCGATTAATCCCCTCCAAATTTTGGAGTTCAATTCGCTATATCTTAAGTAATAATATTAGCACAGTCTTAATTTTTTGATTATAAGTACAACAAAACATATTCCTTCGAATGACTAAAGTTTTTTAAATGCGCGCAGTACTTTTTGAGTTTGTCTACATTATTCATACACGTTCAGAAAATGCACAATTATATAGTAAAACATATACAACTTAATTTGTTTCTTAACATACTTCAATGAAATTTTCACGAAATATAGATTAAAATGCGTGAAATCGAATCCATGCAGTGAAAAGGCACTCATTGTTACGGGAGAAATAGGCAGGATGCATAAAATTCAAAGATGTGAATAAATAAACTGTATAAAGTTTACTAAGCCATCTTCTAACACTTTTTTCTTAATGATAAAAATTTGTATGAATTTCTTGATTAGTTCCACATTAAAGCTGAGACTTTTCTCTACATTATACGTTGCCTTCATTGCCTGTACTATTGATAGAATTTAATTTATTCGTTTTATGTTTAAGTTAATCTTTATTCGAATAAATGATATAAAATTACCTTTGCTATTAGAGTAAAGAATAAGTTAAATGCAGTATTGCTGATTAACATGTTTTATTCAATTGTTACTATCCTAACTACAAATACGAATATATCAGATGTCATCGGAGAATGCTTCTACTCATGAGCGTATCAGTCTTCAGCCCCTAGGGGTGTAACATGTCACATTATTAATCTATAAGTAACCTACTATTCTACAACATTAGACCCCTATCAAACGAAATAGGCAGCCACCGTATACAGCTAGCTTTCATCGTTCCAAGCCTAGGACCCATGTTTTGAATATAACGCCTTACTACTATTAGATCGAGAGCTACCATCACAAGAGATGTACCATTAATTTGTAAATGGACAGAATGTGCCTTAATAGGTTTTCGACGATCCATTGAATACTCGCCCACCAGTCTGCCGGGCTGTAGCGCTGCGCTTGGTGGCGAGAGGAGGTTAATAACCTGACAGCGGTACTGTCACAAATGTCAAAAAAGTCGTTTTTGATTACCTCGTGACGAGCCAAATTTCCGATTTTGCCGTCGCAATTTACGACAACGACAAAATACCAATGTTTCTTTTTCCATAAAGACACCCCACGATCCTCCACTCGACGTATTTATTTAGTTCTTTTCGTTTGAAAAATTGATGTTTTTGAACTTTTGCCTTCTCCGACGACATTATAGTCAATTTTAAGCTTGGGATCCGCCATAGCCCATCGTGCTAAGCGGCGACTACTTTTAATTGGTTTCCCGACCTCGAATCCCGCACAGGGCTAATTTTTCATTTTTTTTTTGCTTTCTGGTAGATATTTTTCATTCTATAATAATTGCTCTTCGCTTATTTCTATGCGGCGACTAACGTGTTAAAATTACAAATTTTTTTCATTTTTTCAGAATTCTTTTGGCGATACAAAAGGAAATAATCTTTCTAGATTACTTTCTATTCTTAAGTAGGTATAGTGGCGTAACGGCTAGAAGTCCAGATTCTCAAACAGGAAATCTGGGTTCGAACCACGCACCCGGAATTTTTTTTACCTTTTCGGTCATAATCTGATGCTAAAATATTACCTATATATCATATGAGTAAATATTTTTTTCATTTTCGTATTTGCTTAATTAAAGAGGGTTTCTCGGAGCTTCATTCAGTTAGAAAGTAATTTTGTTGGAATTCATTACACTATACTCGAATGCTATCAGTATAGTATTCGATGGTAGTGTTCGATTGTCTTTGGAAAATACTTTCTGGATTTTGCAGCCGCTTCGTCTTAAAATATTGTAAAATAAAACATTAATCTGACGTAATTAAAATAATGAACGAGCAGATATAAAACATTCCAAATGAATTTATACCTTTACAAGGATTCTTTTCAGTGCAAAGAAAAAAATTAATATTCTCCATTTATAATAAGATACTGCACATAATTATTTAAAGCCATGAGTAATTAAAAATATTTCTGTTCGGAGAGTCCATTTATAATGGACATAGTCAGCATTTACAATTCTCTTTCAATTCTCCATTAATTGAAGTAAAACTTAGATCTCGTAATGTTTTTAAATTATAAATTATACGTTCTGCAAAACTAATTTTGTAATGATCGTGTAAAAAGATTATGTTCTCGTATATACAATTATGAAATAAAAATCATTAAAACTTGCTGCCAGCACTCAATATCAGTTTATTATATCCATTTCTCGAGAATAAATCATCTTCACATTACAAAGTTGTTGCTAATGATCGTGAAGAGATTCAAGACCTTTTACGGCAGTAAGATACTTAACAAAAATGTAGTTGTATACTTGAGATTAAGCAATATTACGTTACATGATGGGAATATTTTTATTTATTTGGTTTGATATGAATGAATGTGTATTGTAGACTGTGCCGTGGAAATTGCAGCACCTAGTAATTATCAAGAGGATTGAAACTTACCAACAATAAAAGATTTAAAGTTTATGAAGTAAATACATTTCTTTGAATAATTCGATGAGTAAGGGGTTAGTGTTGTATCTAATTATGTAATGCTATCTTCTATTCCTCGAGTGAAATTGTGATTGTCATCTTAAAGTACTGAATTCCAAATAATCAAAACCCTAGGAGGTTCATCATAATTCATCATACTATGCGTTGTGCTCCAGATTACGGCTGCATGTATTGCTATTGTGGATGAAACACGCGTCTGAAGGACACGAAGTTCTTTTTTTTACTAGTGGCCAGACGTGCTTCTGGTACGGTCGGAGGTTTTCTCCACTCTCAGGGCGGATTCTTACAACTCGCAAAAACTTTAATGACGAGAAAGAAATATTTAGTTACCTTTGATTGCTATGGCCTGCCTTCCGTCGTATCTTGTAGACTGGTAATACACTTACTGCTCTGATCATCATCTTAAATTTAACATCAACTTACAGTTAACAATCTTTCCAGACAATCAGGGCACTGAAAGCAGACGTAACAGGATCCCAGGAGAATCGTAAAACTCAATTGTCGATTCCTACCACAGAATCGCACGAAGTCCGACAATATTAACTTAAGTAGTCAAGTAAGGGGTCGAGTAAAATAATATTTATGTATATTGATGGTAAAAACGCAATATGTATAAGAAAATTAAAATAGGACATTTAGCTAATTATATATAAAATACTGCAGATCAGCACACCACACATAGCAAGTGAGTTGAGGACGTACGTCTCAAGGAAGTATTATCTTAACCTCATACAATGGCGAGAGGATTGTCAACAGTCAACTGACATAAAATGATTCAGACTTCTAGCAAAATATCTGGGTAAGATTTGGGTTAGGGTCGAAAAGTTTAGAAATTGACTCTAATATTTGCATTAAGTATAAATTTACTTCCACATCCACGTAGTGGATTGGAAGTATATCGTAATCGTAAAAAAAAATTCAAAATTTTGTTTTTCTTGAAATCGGTTTAGAATGTCGTGAAACGTCGAGATTTTAAATTTGAGCGAAACAAAATTTCTGTCTGTCTGTCGGTCTGTCTGTCGGTCTGTCTGTCTGTAACTTTTTTTTGTCCGCACGCTTTCTCCGGAACGGTTTAAGATATCGACTTGAAATTTTGTACACGTATATATTATGAGATCTGGAACTGGACTGTTTTTTTAAGATATCCTGTGAAGGGGCAAGGCCTCAGATTTTTTATAATATCTTGCAACCCCCCACCACCCCTTCTCCATTATTAAAGGGGTTGATAAAATAAAATTGAGATATTCATTTGAAATTTGGTACACGTATGTATTATAACGATATCTGGACTAGATTATATTTTGAGATGATTCCGTTGAAGGGTTGGGGATTAAATAGGGGTAACTAGGGGAAAATAAGTAAAGCAAGCTGGTAAGAGTACAGAAACTTGAAATTCGATGTATGTACTAGAAGCCAAGGTCTCAGATTATTTATGTTATTTTTCAACCCCCACCACCCCCTACTCCATTATTAAAGGGCTTGATAAAATAAAATTGAGATATTCATTTGAAATTTGGTACACGTATGTATTATAACGACATCTGGAACTAAATTATACTTTGAGATGATTCCGTTGAAGAGTTGGGGGTTAAATAGGGGTAAATATGGAAAAATAAGTAAAGCAAGCTGGTAAGAGTACAAAAACTTGAAATTCGGTGTATGTAGAAGCCAAGGTCTCAGATTTATTAATGTTATTTTTCAACCCGCACCGTACTGTATTATTAAAGGGGTAGATAAAATGAAATTAAAATATTCACTTGAAATTTGGTACGCGTATGTATTATAACGACATCTGGAACTAGATTATATTTTAAAATGATTCCGTTGAAGTGTTGGGGGATAAATAGTGGTAGATAGGGGAAACTAAGTAAAGCAAGGTGGTAAGAGTATAGAAATTTGGGATTTGGTGTATATACTAGAGGCGATGGTCTCAGATTTTTTAGTATTTTCCATCCCCCCATCACCCCCACTCCCTTATTTAAAGAGTTGATAAAATTAAATTTAGATTTTCACTTGAAATTTGTTACACGTATAACGATATCTTAAACTAGATTATATTTTGATAGATGATTTTGATGATAGCGTTGAACGAGTGGGGGTATTTGGTGGTAAATAGGGAAAAATAAGTAAAGCAAGCTGGTAAGTGTACAGAAACTTCATATTGGGTATAGTATGCCCTGGAGCCAAGGCCTCATATTTTTTAGTAGTATTTTTCAACCCCCACCACCCTTAATCCATTATTAAAGGGGTTGATAAAATGAAATCGAGACATTCACTTGAAATTTGGAACACGTATGTATTATAACGACATCTGGAACTAGATATTATTTTAAGATGATTCCGTTGAAGGGTTGAGGGTTGAATAAGAGTAAATAGGGGAAAGTAAGTAAATTAAGCTGGTAAGGGTACATAAATATGGGATTTGGTGTATACACTAGAAACCAAAGACCCAGATTTCTTTCTAATATTTTTCAAACACCACCATCTCCGCTCCTTTATTAATGGGTTTGATAACATAAATTGAGATATTTACTTGAAAGTTGGTACACGAATGTATGGTAATGACATCTGATTGAGATGATCCCATTGAAGGGGTGAGTCGTGGTAGGTTGTGAATAGGGGAAAATAAGTCGGGCAAACTAAAAACTTCATTTTTAACGCATATGGTAGAAACCAACGCCTCAAACTTTTCTATGACATCTGCTACAAATATTATTAAAATTCTATGACCAATAATTTTCACATACTAGAGTGCAAATCTAGTCAAGATGTTTCCTTCAAAGTGACTTTGATGAAAAATCTGGATGTGGAAGTATTGATTCCTTAGGCAGCGGTTCTTTATTTGCTTGTAATATCGTTAGTAATGTTTCATTATTTATTTATGACATTTCATATTAAACGATTTGTAAAAAAATACAGTTCAACAGAGTGGGTATTAGTACCAGATATACGTTTTTGGGTGGAACTAATTCCCTCAAGGACGGGGTTTGAATTCTTTAGTTCGTTGTTGTTGTTGACATATTAAAAGTCTGGAAAATCTGAGTATACAAAATGCGTTTTTTTGGCCGCCATCTTGAATATTTCTTTAATCATAAAAAGTCTTGTGTGGCATCAAATTACAGAAAATTCCATGCTGAGAAAGATTATGATATTGTTTTTAAAAAATAAAAATAAGTAACGCACTAAAAGTCTATACGCCAGTCAGTTTATACACAAAAAAGGGTTCGACTTTGCAAAAGGTTATATAGTTCTAATTTTTTAATGTTGTTAGGACCTATGCCAATAGTAAGAAACCAAGTTTGCAGTTTCGAAAGACCTGCGACTGTACAAAAGACAGCAAATATACATAAGGGAGTAGAAAAAAGTAATTTGTGCAACAAGGGTGGATATGATATCCATAGAGAGAGAAAGAAGATAGTGCACGACGCCATAGGCGGAGTGCCTCAATCTTTTGAGTGCGATATGGATAATCTACTCGAGTTATACAGTGTACTTTTTCTACAACCAGCTTAAGAAAAAACTACACAATTTTAAAAGATTTATTAAACGTAACATATACACTGAAAATTACTTTGACAGCGTATGCACTAACTTGAATTTTTTTTAAACAAATAGCTGGCTCTGTACTTTCACGTTCCGTGCCAGAGCGGTCCATATGGACCACTACTCAAATTGCCCACTAAGCCACGGCGGGTCCTAGGGACCGCTAGTCAGCAAAGTTGTTTATATTACCATATACGCCAAAGGACCGCTAATAATCATAGCGAATTTTTTGATTCTATTGAAACCCAAGGATGGGCGACAAAAATACATGTAGTAGTAGTTTTATTTCAATGCAAAAGGCAACAGGGAGAGGAAAGCTTTGTAATGAATAAGATTATATATTTTATTTGTGATAAATAGCAAAGCAATCTAAGCATAAGTAAGCATAGTTTATATATATATATGGCGGTCCCCACCGACCACTACTCATATTGCTCACCAAGCCACGACGGTCCCCAGTTCTTTATATTATAATATACACCAGAGGATCGCTAATAAAGCAGATCTAGCGTAAAGAAAGGCCCGCTATGGCTCTGGAGTCTCGTCAATCAGCGATTTTTTTTTGTTTTATTGAAAACAAAGGTTGGGTGACAAAAATACATGTTTTCTGGAAAAATATTATTTTAATGTAAAAAGCAACAGAAAAAGCAATGCTTTGTAATGAATAAGAATGTATATTTTATTTGTGATAAATATCAAAGCAATCTAAGCATAAGTGTGGTTTATCTATGCAATCCTCACAATGTGTTACTACTTTTGATATTTGCTTCTTTTCTATGATGCTCTTCGACTTTTACTATGATGCCCTTCGATTTTTTACTGTAACAAAGCTTACAGTATTTTCGGACTTTGTGTACTAGGCCCTCCTTCCTTAACGTATGAACAATAGTTTTGGTTTTACCTTGTGGGGTTGTAAAATACAGTACAATCTTGCCAATTGTTTATCCAGACGTGAAACTGAGGCCTATTGGCAGGTCAAGATTTGTGTGATAGCTGGTTGCCACATGTGGGGACCCCTAGGTGGGACGCTTTGGCCAGGCAAGTATAATAAAATGGACCGCTAGAAGGACCGCTGTGGCGCAACAGAAACATTTTTTCCGACACGCCACGGCGGGCCCTAGGGACTGCTAAATTTTGTCTTCGAAAAATTATGAAAAAAAATATTATTGGTCATTTTAATCTATTGCATAGTACTATACAAGCCTTGTAAAGCAACACTGCAACAAAAAAAATCAGTTGACCCAACAGGCTATTTTTGTGATTTCCCTATGGCACAGAATGTGTTAATATATGAACTGTGACTTCGACAGCTTACGTAGTAACTTGAATTTTTTTAAACGAATAGTTGGCTATGTACTTGATTGGTCGGTTTCATATCCATCCTAGATAGGATATGAAATATATCCGTTCATATAACTGGAATTGCCTACTTATCCATTCTATAGAGTGTACAGAAAACAGCAAATATATATAAGGGAGTAGAAAAAAGTTTTATTCAATATGTCAAAAACAAGACAATTTTTTTTCTGTATTACCCATAACGAAGTTCCTACAGAGTGTGTAAGACAAAACTCTAAATGTGTAAATTTTAATCAAGGAAATTCGATAGGTTTGTGATAAATACACGATTGGGTTTCTTCCAATTATTTTAAAAACTAAGAAAGTGAAACCAAATCTGAAAGTAACAATGAAATGCCTAAGAAATTCTCTAAATTTTTCTATTAATTGACTTTCCATCTTTTATAATAACTGAGATATGCAGCCTCAATTTGAGACACACTCTGTGTGCTCTTGGACTAACATTATCCCGCTGAAAAATAAAGTCGGTGAGGTTTAAGAAGCCAGGTTATGCTTCTTGAGTGAAGTCAACACTAAACGTCCCATTCATAACCAAACTGGGCAAGTGATCCACCTAGGATTTCCATAGGGGGTGCTCCTATGCGGGGCCGCCAAAAAATTGCGCTTAATACAGTTATATTGATTCCAAGTGAGTTATTAATATTTAGATAACACAGCCACACAAAAAAAAATTCTTTCTGGCCTGGGGATCTGACTATGCTCACTATATGTTTTTGGGGTCGCTGAATCCGAATCCGAGGTCTATTTAACTCCGTCACATCAGAATTTTGCCATAACCTCAAAGAAACCATAATTTAAGCGATTTCGACATCTCCTCACATAAATCGCTGTAACTTTGTGGCTATTTAAGGAAGGTTTTAGTCGATGTTTTAATATTGCCCAAGTGTTCAAGTGTGGGCCACCCTACGAGCGACGTGGTTAGCGTCACTGGTGTAACCTGGCTAGCACAGTAAAGATACGGAGAGCAAAAGGGCGTCGAGTTCAAGGCTTGGGCGCCATTGATTACTAAGGGTAATCAAAGAAAATTAAAGATAAAGATAAACAAAAGACAAAAGTTACATATATACAATAGTACTATATTACAAAAATATTATATTACAAAAAAAAGTACTATCACAGCATCAACGATACTGTATAGCAAAGTACCAGACAAAAATATATACGAAAGAAATTATATTACAAAAACCGAAGTTCAAGATAAGCTTGAGACTTTTACGAGAGCCAAATTAAATATATTACAGAGAGATGACTCGTAAATTATCTCAATTATGAAACAAAAGTATATATTACAAGACAACAAAGTACTATAATACAAGTTACTATATTACAAGATACTCTATATTACAATGTGCCCCAACGGCAAAGCAAATCTGAGGCGTGTACGAGAACAAAAAAATATATTACAAAAAATACGTCTCGTAACTTTCACCTCAATACTAAAATCATATATTACAACAAACTTAAATAAACTTGAGATCTTTTACGAGAGACAAAATAACTATATTAGGTACAAAAGATAAGTCATTAAGATAAACATTAGACACTTTCGTTACCACAAAAATTGAACCACGACTTACTATATCAACAACAAAAATGCATTACAGTACTACAATAAGATATTAATCATAAGGAAGCACGACAAAAGCAACTACGAAACAATACTACGGCGAAGTATTTGCGACAACGAATTCAAGATATAAGCAACTACGAATTAATATACAACAATGGATTTAATTATAACAACGGGTTTAAAATGCAAATAGCCAAAAATATAATAGATTTCACTTGAATCTAGTATGTTAAATTTAGACACTTTTGGCTCTAATAGCTCAATAATCATGTGAAAATAATCCCTTTTATTGGTAGCAATTAAAAGTACTTATCATTTATTTTGTTATCCTGATGGAGAGAACTCCTAGATACGGTCCTGTTCTCCGATGACTATGGATATAAACTCGCATGTGGCTGGCTTAATCCCATTGAGGTTATGAAATCGTAGAAGACAAAATGAAGAAAATCTCTTCGCCCAGAATGTTTTCGTATATTCCAATTCAAAATGTAGTATAGAAAGGTTGCTTCAAATGAATATTACTGGCTTAGTAGAAAACGTAGTAAGTCTTAAAACTTGAATGTAAATAATTTTGCTCAAAGCAAATAATGTAGCGTGGAAATACTTCGACGTTAACAGCATTAGACGTAACAACTAAATTTGAAGTAATTCTTTATAAGAAAATACTTATCAAAAAAATTTATAAAAAAAATCAATCGTTTATGAGAAAATCATAAGAAAAAATTATAAGAAAAAACCTAAAACAATATTTCAAATGTTAGACGGTATTTACCGGTATAATAATTAAAGCCTTACCTCATGTGATCATCACGAGGTGTTTCAAATTCTATTATCCCCTTTACAGGTCAACCGAAATTATAAATACGTCTTATTAGTTCAATGGTTCAACGAGAAAGAGTTTCGCCCAGCGATATTTAGTTGGAATTTCATTCCTGCAGCGCTATCTAGTATTCGCTAGCGTTAACTCTCACAGATGACGTATGTTTATCATAGTACAGGGAGTAAGGGCTCTCTATTAATACTAAAGTTTGTGGGGATAATATTTCCGATAACTTATAATTTTTCTAATAATTATTAACAGTGTAACAAAGGATGCTATCGAGCATTCCGAATGTTACAACTTTTTCTAGACAAAAATGACCCCCTTTTTTTGTACTAGATCGATTGAAAATTAAATTTCTAATCCAATGATATGGAACACGATGTTCTTCCGGCGCTTTGTAAGTGAGATATCGGCCGCCAAATTGAGAGTGATACGGCTCAGTTTCGAGGGCCATTTCTGCCAAACGAAAGTTAACAAAAATCTAAAAAAATTCAGGAGTACATAGAAACGGGTACCTTGGTTTTCGAGATGTGGCTGCTCGAATTCACCGGAGGGTGAAAATCGAGTTATTTTA
This sequence comes from Stenurella melanura, assembly GCA_963583905.1. Lineage (NCBI taxonomy): Eukaryota > Metazoa > Arthropoda > Insecta > Coleoptera > Cerambycidae > Stenurella > Stenurella melanura. The sequence continues at coordinate 207,317,858 of OY757309.1, forward strand.
CCGCTTCCCGAGGCTATATCTCGAAAACCAAACGAAATACAGAGCTGCGGTTTATTTTATTCGATTTCTCTCGTCTTCCTACATATATCTGAATTTTCTAGATGCTTTACATTAGAAATTTTGCAAAGAAACAGAAGTGCCAGCAAAAATCTGAAAAAATTTGGAGACATGTGGGAACGTGATAGAAGGCGAATGGCGTAAACTACAGATCTGTATCTCATTTCGTTTTCGAGATGTAGCCTCGGGAAGCCGTAAAAAAATTCTATTTTCACCTTTCGGTGACTTCGAGCGGCCAGATCTCGAAAACCAAGGCGTGAATCAGATTTACGTCAAACGATTTCTTACGTCTTTTTACGTACCCCTGAATTTTTCCAAATTTTTGCTAGCTTTCGTTTGACAAAAATGGCCTTCGAAGCTGGACAGTGTCGTTCGAGAAGCGAAATCCTCGGACCTCTCACTTCGGCGGCCGATATCTCACTTAAAAAGCTTCGGGAATGAGACCAAGTTTGTTGAATTCCGTTAAGATTGATCGGAGTAATCGTCACTTAAAAACCACTTTATTCTTGAAGTTATATATTTTCAATGCCACTTAATCGAAAATATTTTCAAGCGATTTTTCAGGGTCACTCTACTTAAGGTAATTTCTTCCCTAAACTTGAGCGGTGATTGGTGACCGGCCTCCATTTTAAGTTGTGCACCCTGTACATGGCATAAAATTATTCTAATAAGACAGTAACACAAGATATCGGAGCAATTTACACCCGCAATATTTAAAGTAAAGACGTGAAGAACTATATCGTAACAGAGTAATCATAATAATTTCTATGGCTGTAATACGGTTAAGGATGCACACAGGTGGAATTTTATTAAATCCTGATCAAGATCCCAAATAATAAAATCGCTCCTAACCAGTGGTACTGTTGTTTTAGAGAATGTCACATCCTTGTAACAGCCAATGGCGGAAGCGGCACCTATTTATGAAATCATATGGATCACTTATATCAATCCAAAGTAGGGGTCGGCTAGTGAATGCAGTTTTGATTATGTACTGCAAAATATTACTATTTGAAATATTAGTTTACTAGTTCTGTGGTACGATCATTATAATTTCGAAAACGGATTCACAATCTGAAGGTACGTAGCTATTTATTGCCTATAAAGACGTTTACTTTTTATTCATTTTGTTCTTATTGTAAGGCTACCGATATTAGTTTAATATATTTTAACTTCTCAAATACTCGAGTTACATCACACTATAAAGTTTCAAATCCTTCGGAATCAAATAACTTTGTGAATATCTCAATAATGGTAGAAGGGTTAAGTAAATGTTTAAGTAAGTTTTAAGTGCTATCTTGTGCATCTTTCATATAAAGTGTGAGAGTGTTTCTACTAGTCACTAAAATGAAAATGAAGAAAACGTATACAAGCAGAACAAATTCCGGACAAGAATGCGTCTTCTAGTGGATAAACCAAAACCCTGCTTCGGAAGTACAAACGACGAAAATACCTCATGGAAATTCTTCCATAATTACGAAAAGTTTCCTGATATAACAGGCATAGATAAAAATATAATACATACATTTTATATCACACTTTTAGCACTCATAGGTACATTTCCCATTAATGCAAGTCATTTTTTGTCTAAAAACAGCAGTAGTATATTACCCATAGTATTCCATGTCTACAACATTACATAACGTATTCTTTCACGAGTTTAAAACTCTGCAATATGCCATAGTGCCCTTAGTCTTACTCTCAGAGGGAGCCCAAGAATCTCTCGAACTCAAAATATAGAAGATGAGGTCTAAAGTCTCCTCGTATCCTCAGATCCTGCCATTACGGATATTTCGAGAAAAACCCAAAAGAAAGCGCGATAGTAAGGAAATATTCTAGGGAACTTTAAGTTATCTAAAATACCTACCATCATAATAAATGTATTCAACTTGAATGTTTCTGTTTTATTTGTCAGTTTAACCTGAAATCCCTTTAATAAGTATTTCCTTTTAATTTCTAAAACGTTCGTAACCGTTTCACATAACTAATAGGTTTTAGTCAGGATTTTAGGAAATTCCCCCCGTTTGGGACCCAAGGTAATAAGAATTTACTTATCGTTACTATATTCAAACTAAATAAAATAGTTGGGCTAAAATTAATATATTTCAGATACTATAATCTACATAATTTAAAGGCGCCTTTCGCAAACCATATAATTACCAAATAGAAACATTTAGAGAATATCTGCTTTAACTGGGTAATAAATAAAAAATGTCTGGGAACTTTATAATTTCACTTTATGTCATACATAAATTTTATATGAACTTCGTTATTGCAGTTGAAATACTATACCCTCTCACTTGATGAATCCACAGTAACAAAGAACGTTATCCCAGCAATGAATCTTTTTAATTGTTCGAGTTTTATCTGAAACATAAATTTTGACCCTCAAGTTTTATATGGGTATCTTAAAATTCATATCTAGACAAATGGATTAAATAAGGCGCAAATTAAGCTTCATCACCATAAAATCTTAATATATTGTTGATGTCAATGATAATATTATACAGTGTGTGTACCTTTTTATGTTATTTTTGGAGCTAAATAAATAACTACCCGCACGGTATTGAGCTTCACTAACTATGTCTTTTAGGGTTATTTAGCTTGAGCAAAGTGTCTAAACGCGACCTACTATGACCGCTTGAAGAAGGTGAAATTGCGTATTCACTTCTCGTAGGTGACATCGAAAAAAGTTATTTGAAAAAGTTGTTCGGAATTAAATTTTTTTTATTTTGGTCATTATTTTCACTGGTGTGCCATGGAAGCAAAAGATAAGTGCTATAGCAAAGGTAACTTGACATCATGTATTTAAATACAGATTTATTTAAAGTTAAAACTAACAAAAAACTACTCGGATGTTGTTTTTAATTCAGCTGCGCTAATTTGAAGGAAGGCTTCAATTATTCTGGCACAAAGTTCGTCACGATTTTCGGGTTTTATTTTGTAAACTTCATTCCTTATTCCTCCTCAATATGAAAATCCAAAGGAGTAATATCTGATGACCTCGGTGGTCACAGTTCAAAAGGGCTATTTCTCCTTATTCATTTATATGGAAAATCGATGCTTCATCTAATTGGAAATGTCTCGCCCCTACTGGGAGATTTTCAATTGCTTGCAACAAGGCATTCTCAATAAAATTTACTAATCGAACTGAGTTTAAAATATGTGGAAAAGTAAGGGGTCAATTAGTCGCTCCACAAGAATAGCACAGCACACGTTGACCTTTTAGGAATATTGACTTTTACAGTTAGATGGAGTGTATGAAAAGTTATATTTACCATTTGGGCTCGCGAAGCGGGCCTTAATCGACTTTTTAATCACCCAAAATTCCATCAGCTTTCCCCAGGTTCGTCGAGTATTTCCAAAAGCTGCGGGATTTTTCCCGATCCACTGGGTATTTTTAAATCAGAGGCTAATGACCTAAGGTTAATGACTCCGAGGTTGATGACCTCACCTCGGGTTAATAACATAAGGTTAATGACCTCAATACGGCGGGGTTTTTTCAAGGTCAATAAGGTAATTAAAAAGTAATTAGTGAAGCTGCCATCACTTCTACTAACCGATGAGAATTTTTTGTAGCCCAATATTTGCAATTTTGAGAAGTTCCTAGTTTACCTCGCCAGTAAAATGATTTTATTTAAATAATTTCGGTCATTTAAGAAGATTCCCTGGGCCGAGTAACAAAAGTCTATTTTTTATGTCCATCCCCTTGGATCAAAATATACAGGAATTTTGGCTCAAAGGGCTTCATTTTATGTCGAATAAAACATTACCTTCATCTTCTTCTTACCCAGCCCTTTGAAAGATTCAATCGTAGTGATAAATTCTTTAGACTGGCTCTAAAATTTGCACGTTCTCGGCCACAATATTTTCGTCTTGGGGGTTCCGTTGATTTCTACGTAGTGGGTTTCCTGGATTGTTTTTTACTACACAACCAGTAGCGTTAAACAATATGTTTATGATGGCTATCGTTGCACGTTGAACAGGAGGCCTAGGCGAAAGGCGAGTGTTAAATTCTTGAGCAACCTTACTCTACTAGTTTGAATATTGTCTCCATATAGTTTTATTATCTCTACTTTTTTTTGTAATGTTAAACGTTCACCAAACATTTTTCGTTTTGTTGTTAAAATGCGAACTGTTGAAAACAGCCTTCAAGTAACTTTTTATCAATTGATCATTTACCTGAAATGCGATTGTGAAAATGGAAATGACGCTTTTATGCAGGTAATATAATTTATTTTAATTTCACTTTTTTCTATTTCTCTACAATAGAAATTGACGGAGGTAGAGTTATGGGAATAGCCATATGATGTCTTTAACTTTATTATTTCAGAAAGAATTGCAGTTATTTGAAAATAACATAAGCAGATTCTTCTTCTTTTTGCTCTTCTTCTTCTTCCTCTTCTTCTTCTTATTCACAACGTTTTTTCAGGCGTTTTGTGATTCATGTAATGTTCTAGTTATAGTTGGCCTAGATAGCATAATCTGACACTCTTGCGTCATCTCTCGCAGCTATTATCCTTTATCTTTTCTGAGCATTCAAATATGTTCATGTTCAATTCGTTTTTTTTTCACAAGCATAAAGAGCCACCCTATTGTATAACTTTAAAAACAATTTAATTTTATGTGTTATCTTTACTAATGATCTACTTGAAATTAAGAAATATGTGTCACTTTTTTAAGAAAAAAATGCAACATTCTCTTCCCAAATCAAATCTTCGAAAAAATGCACTAGTTGACAAATAATATAATAAGAGATATAATATAAAGTATTACAAAGATGTGAAACAACGGGAAACAAATAATTATGTGATTAATTTAAACTTCACTTCAGGTAAAAAATTAAGACTAATATAAACAGGTCACATAAAAAATTGTTAATTATGAATCTAAAATATTAAGATAAATCCCAATAAATTTTGGGAGCAAAAGATACATTTCACTAAGTACGACAATGATTACTGGGATAACAATATGTGGTTAATAAATTAAATCGGTTTTAAAAATTCCATCCGAAAAGATATTCTCTTAACGAGGGGTACCCAAGGCATCAAAATTATATTTTTACTTTTTGCAAAACAAGATCATCAAAAAATCTTAAAATTGCTTGGTAGGTGATTATGTTGGTCAACATTTGACGTTAACACCTTCACAGTTTTTTATTTATTTTGAAGATTGAACTAACGACCTGGTCCCTATTTAAAGGGTATCAAATTTGCTGATTTCCTTTTTCTTTTGTCTTTCGGCATTTTAAACAACGATATCGCATCGTGTTATCGTCTGGTTTGTCTTGTTGGTTACGCTTGTCCATGACTTATAATCAAGTTAATTCGATATGATTAAATTTATTTATTTTTATAATACTTAGTCAAATATGCATAAATACATATATAACGCAAATGTCTATACCATTAGTTTAACATATTTAAAGAAGATGTTAATGATATGATAATAATTGATGCACTCTATAACGTAGATATAAAGTTTAAATACAGTTAGTCACAATGTTTGATTTTTAAGTCGGATGTTCATTCCAAGAATTTGCATTTTTCCGCTCCACAAAAATTGAGAATGATTTATCGTGATTTGGATGACAACTAAATAAGATATTTTTTGATAAACCTCGTTTTAATGGCTTAGGTATTTTATTGTTGATATTGACATTTCTAAAGTAAACAATTAACTAAACATAATTTAAAATGTATCTACCAGTGTCTTTAACGATAATATGGTGATCTCTATACTTTAGAATAAGTTTGAACGTGAATTAATTATAATTAACTTCTCAAGTCTTAATTTTAAAAAATTAGCTGACGCATGACGACTGGCAATTTTAAAATGAGGTTATTGTTCTAATTGTTAATGGTGAGGCAATTTCTCTTTACCAAAGATCATTCGTTAATAATTTGGGTTGTTATCATTGGCTCTTCTTTTTTCTACCAAGACTCAATAAACACAGCGTTATTTTTTTCATTGACTTAAATGCGCCGCCTAAAAATGTGTCACTTACTACACATTTATCACATTTCATCTTAACATGTAAAATTGGAGACAGTTCGAGGCAGGCCAGTAGGAGGGATAGTACCGAAGTGACTTTAGCTTCTTAGATTACCAGAATTTGATCTTTTTATTTTTTTCCTCTGAGACAACTAAAGTTATTAGTTTACAAAACATTATATCGCAATTTGGTTGATCTATAAAATCATTCAGTGCCTCATGCAAGACAATTCTAGTATTTAGAATGCGTATACCAGCGTGCCAGTTGACAACACGAAAAACAGAAGCATGTATCTTGGCTTTTGCTGGTAGTCATCAGAAGTTACTTTGATTGTTGTCTTAATGAATTTAATTATGTTCGCAATTAAAAAAAGGTAAAAACTTGAACGTGTTGTAACACCATTCCATCCTATATATTTATTGACAATCGTTAGGTTACTTATAATTAATTTGATCATGCGAAAAAAGGTTACATTTATGCACATAGCATACTGCTGTGGTAGATAGAATTGGCTTAAGTAAGTTAGAAATGTTTATCAAATAAACAAATAATTGAAATAAAAATAAAAAACATTCTTTTAAACACCAACTGAAACTGCTAAAAATATGCACTAAACAGAATAAAATAATATATACCTGGTTCTAATTAATACACGTAAAAGCGTTTTTGTAAGTGTTTTGAGTACCCCACGATTTCGCGTTCATTAATTAAAACCAATTACACATTATTCTATTTTATTATTTTCAGTAGAGTAGATCAAATACATAAATTAGACGTGTCACCTAATAAAATGCCCTACCCTTAAATGACAAAAGCTACTCGTTTTCTTGTAGCCACCATTCCAAATCGATTAAATATCTGCAATTCTGCAACGTCGAAAATCCTACAATACCGATTTTCACTCGAGTCAGACCATAAATTACAATACTTATCCGCCAAGTTGACGTCGCCATTTTAAATTGCCAAATTTCGACAAAATGTTTAGAATCTACAATCTCGACATCCATCTAATACCGATTTTCAGTCGAGTCAGACGATAACTGATAAAAGTAATTTACGCCGCCATTTTGAATATTGATCACATACCTATGAAAAACCGTTCGAGATCTTGGAAGCATCATCTTGGATTTTTCTAAAAACTAAGTTCTATGTGAATATATACGTGTAAAGTTTCAAGTCAATGCGACATCTGAGTTGCAAGATTTGAACTAAACTCACTGACTGACAAACATGTGAAGTTGAATGAAAGCTCTCTAGAGATGTTTTAAACTGTTTATTAATATAAGACAGTATTTTGAGTTTATTGTACACTACCAATCGTCAATTTACATACATAATTAATAGAAAGTTGTAGAGTTTGTCTCAAGTAATTTTTATTCATACGATTTCTATTAACATAAAATCACTTATCAAACCGTAAAATTCCTTCATCATTCTGTAGCACTGTAAACTCTTGATGGATTTTTTCTCGAATCTGTTCAATCGTGTAAATTTGAGAATTATAGACTAGTGATTTTAGGTAACTCCACACAGTGAAATCAAGGGGGGTTAGATCAGGAGACCGAGCAGGCCAATTAGTCGTTGCATTTGCATCCCAGTCAGTCTATCTATTAGGACAGTGGTTGTGGAACCATGTTCTACATGTTCTGGTATAATACGGTGTTGCGCCGTCACGTATAAAAACATATTTCTTCTCTTTCGCAATGCAACAGTACCTAATATTTCATGCAAGGTGTTTTCCAAAAAATCATAATACACATCGCCATTTAAATTTACGGGAAATACATGGTATCTGACAAACTGATTTCCTAGAGTTGCTGCCCATTTATTTTGAAAGTATGGAAAATGGATTTGTATTGTGCATTAGGATTTTTCTCAGCCCAGAAATGCATATTCCGAGAAATAAACATGCCTTGTCGCGTGAATGTAGCCTCGTCAGTAAAAATCATTTTACTTAAAAAAATGGGAGCATTTTGCTTTCGTTCAAGCAACATTTCACAACTATCAATTCTTATTGTTATATCCTCAAGTAGTAATCCTTGTGTTTTTGAGTAATGGAACGGGTGCATTTGTTGTTCGTAGTACTCTTAAAACGCTTTGATGAGATATATCTATTCTTAAGCCTAATCTTGTAATATTTCTTGTTCAACGTCAACAGTTCTTGCGTTTCTTGGACGGCCAGTGTCTCTGTATTTCATTTAAAGACTTCCTGTTTCTCTAAGGCGACGTTCTGTACTTAGAAAGTTTTGGCATCAGGAATATTTCTGTTCGGGAACGTATCTTCATAATATTTTACAGCTGCAGCAGCATTACCAAAACATTCTCCCAAAGTCAAAACCACATCTGTTAATTCAGAGAACGTGTAATCACCCATGTTTAAATAATATTAACAATTAAACAGGAATTATTTCAAAGAGAAGAATCAAAGTCTAAGTCTAACAGAAATTTACTTATTATCCCCTTTTTAAGGGGTATATTCCTTATTATTCATTTTCGGGAATAAGTTTATATAAAAAACTACCATTATTTTTAGATGTACTATCAGGCACAGAAATATCGGGAGGCAATTTTGGACCAGTTAAACGACCAGGTAAAGCAATTTTCGTTGTTGGTGCTTTGAATGAAATGCTATGCATCACACATATACTCTAAATTAATAAGTACAATATTGGAAACAACAAATTCACCAAAATTTAATATTAAGTATATAAATTGTTTTTAAAATGAAAGTATTTTGTGATTCCGCAAGTTCTATGCCACATCATTAAAATATCTGTCGCTTTCCTAAAAACTAAAGAATAATGACCAATTTTTTCAGAGATATTCCAGAAATAAAAAGTGTTTCGTCAGGTTTTTAAATATCCTATTATCAATTATAATATCATATTAATCTTGAAACATTTCAAATGTTTGAAATACTAGAGGAAAAAATAGTCTCTTGATTTATTTTGAAGAACATTTTAATTTTGGACAATTAATACCATAATTTATTTAAAATTCGAAAAAAAAAAAAATACAGTTTTGATAATTTTTATACGGTTTAAAAATTTGGTCTGCGATTTCGCTTTCGAAATATGGATATGTAGACGTTCACTGAGAATTTCGTGGACAGACTATCACGCCAACAGCTAGAGCCAAGAAATACATTACCCAGAGTGACTCACCACCATCGTATTCTCCCGAGTCCTCTTAATTTTTGGTGGCAATAACCAGAGAGAGGATAATAGTAAAAGTTGATAGTCCATATAAAACGATATGGTAAGAGGCGAAGAAGATGACCTCCAAAACGTTGGGTTGATGTCACTAAGAAACTGATGGAAAAGAGCTTTGATGAGGCTGTGTGTCCAACAAACAATCGCGGCAGATGACGTGGTGCAGTCATACGTATTATAGAGCAAAAGGTGTTCAACAAAAAGAAATTGCTGAATCACAAGTAATCTGTCAAGACGTTTTAGATGATTTAAAAAAACGTATACAGAGTCAATTTATTTATGCAAGCATTGCAACAGTCATTATCTTATGTCAAAAAATGCCAGCACGTTTAAATTACACCCACGAAGACTTTTTAAATTTGTTTATTATTTATGGAGAATGTGATAAGCTAATATCAAGAACTTGCAGCACATTTGTTACTCGATATCCAGAAAAGCGGAAACCGTCACAAACACTGTAAAACGCATACTGGAAAATTTTAAAAATTATGGCTCTGTCAAGGCAAAAATGCAAAGAAGAAATCTAATGACGAAAACATTGAAATAGTCATTCTGGGATATTTTCATGCCTTTCCAAGGATGTCATTAAAACAAGCTGCTCTGGAATCGGGACTGTGCAAGGATTGAATTCACAGAATCTTATTAAAACATAAGTTTCACCCGTTTTCATTCATTATGGTTCAAGGATTAGAAGAAACAGATTTCCTAAGAAGGCAGAATTTTTGTGAGTTTATTCTAATAAGGTCTGAGGGTGACTATTCTTATTTGGGAAATATTATATGGCCAGATGAATCAAAATTTACTAAAAATGGACTTTTTAATAGACACAATTCGCATTATTGGAGTGACTCAAATCCTCATATGTTCAGAGAGCGAAACTTTCAGGAAAGTTGGCAGTTCAATGTTTACTGTGCCATAAGAAACGATAGAGTGGTGGCATTACAATTTTATCAGGAAAATGTAAACGGTAAATTAAATTTTCTCTTCTGCTAATATGTATAGGTAAATTTTTGTTTTTCTTTAGGTGGAAGATATCTGAATGTCTTACAAAATTTTAATAATAACTATTTAGAAAATTTACCTCTCGCCGACGGTGCTCCCCCACATAACGCATATTTAATTAAAAATTATTTACAAGAAACTTGTTATGATCAATGGATTGCCAATAATAAGCCTTTCTTATGGCCTCCTCGCTCGCCCAACTTAGCATTTCTGGATTATTTTATTTGGGGAACAATTAAAAATAAAGTTTATGAGAGCCCATTATCAACCATTGAAGATTGTATGCAGAGAGTAAGAAATGCATTTCAAAACATATCACAGGATTCATTTAGAAGAGCTATCCATGAGGAACTAATCCGAAGGTGCGCAAAATGTGTCGAGGTTCGAGGGCGGAATTTTGAACAATTATTATATTAAAATGGAATCATGTTCTAAATTGATCTTATCTCTGCTATTTTAGTTCATGCCATATCTTCAACTGGATTAATACGCATGTTACAGTGTTAGTGTTATTTTCCGTTTTTGTGGATATCGGGTAGCAAATGTGCTGCAAGTTCTTGATATTACCTTATCACATTCTCCATAAATAATAAACACATTTAAAAAGTCTTTCTGGGTGTAATTTAAACGTGCTGGCATTTTTTGACATAAGATAATGACTGATTGTTTCTAATCACAGCTATTTTGATGAAATGATTACAACAATTCATGAATTTCTAATAAAATCGCAAATATTTAAAAAAGTTGAAAACTTTTACCCCTCAATGCAATATCTGAAAAAAGGGAATTCAATTTTACACAACTTGACGTAAAAAAATACAGGATGTTCCATTTGACCTAAACAAGTTTTCGCGGTTTGAAGTTGACAAAATGTAACGCGAGGAACGGAACACTTGGTATGATATTATTGAATTTATTTCAGTTGTAGAACGTAGTTCTCCTTATGTTCTTTCTCCGTGCCAAAGAGCAAATGAGGAAGTCCTACACAGAAAAAGTTATAACGGTTCTTGCAAACCGTTGCACCTGTCAAATTTTTTATAAAATGTCAAATATCTTCGAAATTACTAGGTTTAGATATAGGGTGTGCTACATGCCTGAACTCAGAATTTTATTGTCATCTCGAAAAGTTGAAAATATATAGGATGTTCCATTTAAAATAAGCAAGTTGGTATCGACTTCCGATATAACCGGAAGTACTCCATGCTTCTAATTATTTTAGTTGGATTGGCCACACGGACATTAGTAACTTCCTAAATTTTCAAAAATTTCCGATGCATGCTTTTCTCTATATCGATCGATTTAGTTCCCGGTGAGACATACCCTATATACATCAAGTTCCAAGTGTCTGGACTCTTACTAACTTGCTTTACTTGTTTGCTCCCATTTACTCCTATTTCACTCCCAACCCTGCACCGGAAGACAGATAATACCAAACTTATTAAAAAAAAATGTTGGGTTGAATCTGCGGTCTTTCCTTGTGAAACATTAAAATATGTAGAAAATATGCTTTTTAGCTTCATAAAGTTTTATTCAATTTCTACACGTGTTTCGGTTTTTTAGGCCCTTGTCAAGAGTGTAGTGGATACTAGCGGATACTTTAGTATCCACTGTACTCTTGATGAATGCCTAAAAATCCGAAACACGTGCAGAGTTTAAATAAAGCTTACTGAAACATTAAAAAGCTTATTTTCTACATACTTTATTTTATTTTAAATATTCACATTTTTTTTACGATTACTATACTTCCACTCCACTACGTAGATATGGAAGTAAAATATCGTTAATTTTATCACAACTTCAGTAACTATTTCCGTACCCTAGAAGCTAACATACTTTGCGAATGATCTCTGATGGAAAGATAATATAGGTTAACATTGTATCTAATCGGTCATATAACATGAATCGGATAATCTTAATATCAATGAACAAACAATCGACTTTCCTTTAACTACCGTCAACAAACAGTCATCTCATCGCGAGATTCCCATTCATAGACACCAAGAACACCGACCGCGTCTTAATATCACGTGACGCGTCCAGCTAAATCTAAGGGAGAGTACCGTGAGAAGGCGAAAGTACTCACGTGCGAGGTGCATCGCGTTGCAGTACGCATAATGCAGTGTAGAGTTGTGCTAGCTGTGCTCCTAGTGCACGCGTGTGTCGGAAGACGCCACTACCCCAATCCTCACCATCATGGATATAAAGAAGCGGTTACAACGACAGCACCCCCTTCCGATGGGGAAGTTGACAAATATGCAGTTGTTGATACCAAAACGGGAATACAATATAATCCATATAGTAAACATCATCCAGGGTGAGTTTTTAATATAAGGAGAAAATTTCATGATGCTTTCTGAAGTGTGAAATATTAATTAGGTGATTAAAATTTTAGTCTAATCATAGTATCTGCATTTTCCGTTACATTACCTTTTTCTCATTAAGTTAATACAAACAGTAATATGGTTTCATCTTAAAATATATTTTTCTAATTCACAGGGATCTATAAGAGAAGTATGTTAAATGAATTTCCAGCACGAAACCATTCTGAGATTTTCATTTAATGTATGAAAAGCTGCACACTTAATTTTTGTGTGACTACTGATAACTATTAAATTTTAATGGTTACAAGTATCATGTAAATTCATTAGTAATTATATCTAGCAGATAATAAGAATTATAATAAAAGTCCGGTATTCATTTAGTAGAACGTCAAAAAAAATGCCTGTTCCAATAATAATTTATATTTACATTTTACTCTTATCTATGGAAAACACAAGAGAATTTTCGCTGCTGTCTTTTACAAATCAACATAAACAACAATAATATGTTGATGTGATCGAAGTATGCAAGAAATTTAGATAAAACAATTTATATTTAAGTGGATGTTTCAATTTACATTTAATTCATCCGCAGGACCATTCACAATATTTTATACCTATCCATACTATGTAGCGATAAGCATTTTGGGTACAATACAAACATGCAAATTATTTATTAATTGTAATTAATTAATTAACATTTTATTATTTATTTCTAATATAGCTACTACTGGGACTTTTATTTAAGTTTTTAATTACTATTTTTGGGTATGTTTAATTTTAGTATGATGTCTATTATGGGGGTATTATGAAATTTAATTTGCGTATTAGTTTTTCTGTTCATTTAAGGCCTCATTTCCAAAATTTCAAGCATGTCTAACCTATTTCCCTTATTGACATTGTGCAAAAGTTTAATACTACTACCGTTGAAAAAATATTTTTTATCTATACAATGCGAAACCAGTTGATTTTTTATTCTCTAAAATAGACTTTTTGTGTTCATTTACCCGTACGTCTAAGCTTCGACCACTCTGACCTATATATAGAGCATCACAATCGTCACAATTTATTTCATATAGCGACCTAAGTTGTTTATATTCGAGGAAATTGTATTAATGCCAAGTACTTAACCTATTACAAATTGAGTTGCTAATATGTTTTACAAAATTAATACTATGCCACTTTTATTTTCTTTGGGTGCCTTATAAAAATGTTTTTTCAACAGCTTTCTTTGTTTGTTCTTAATTAGCTTGTCTATGAGAGATGTGTGATATCCATTATTTTTTGCTATTATTTTAAGGGTTGTAACTTAAATTGACATTTTTTAACTTCAACGATAACAATCTATAAACATAACTGTGAAAAACTGACATTTTTATCTTCCAGGATTGATTACTATTTGCATGTATGAGTGTGTCAGTAAAAGTGGGTTTTCTATAAATATCGGTTTCTAAAATGGAATTTTTTCATGTCAATGAAATATCTAAAAAGTTTGAAGAACGTTCTATCTCAATTTCTACCATAAACTGAATTTTATTGTTTATAGAATTAATAAAATGAATAAACTGTGATAATTGCCTATCCGTACCAGTCCATATACGAAACACATCATCCACGTATCTTGCCCAAAAGTGTATATATTTTAAAAGATTATTATCTTTTCTATCAAAAAGGTTAGTCTCGAAATTGGCCATAAATATTTCAGCTAACAATGAGCGTTTTAGAAATCGATATTTATAGAAAACCCACTTTTACTAACAGTCATACATGCAAATAGTAATCAATCCTGGAAGACAATAATGTCAGCTTTTCATAGTTATGTCTATAGATTGTCATCACTAAATAATGTCAATTTTGAAAAAGAAGGTACAACCCTTGAAATAATAGCAAAAAGCAATGGATATCACACATCTCTCATAGACAAGCTAATTAAGAACAAACAAAGAAAGCTGTTGAAAAAACATTTTTATAACGCACCGAAAGAAAATAAAAAGTGGCGTAGTATAAATTTTGTAAAACATATTAGCAACTCAATTTGTAATAGGTTAAGTAAACTTGGCATTAATACCATTTACTCGAATACAAACAACTTAGGTCGCTTATTGATTAACAACAAAGAAAAAACTGAAGACTCACAAAAAGCGGGAATATATAAAATAAATTGTGACGATTGTAGGTCAGAGTGGTCGAAGTTTAGACGTACGAGTAAATGAACATAAAATGTCTATTTTAGAGAATCAAATATCAACTGGTTTCGCAGAACATTGTATAGATAAAAACCATTTTTTAACGGTAGTAGTATTAAACTTTTGCACAATGTCAATAAGGGAAATAGGCTATTAGGCTTGAAATTTTGGAAATCAAGAGGGCCTTAAATGAACAGAAAAACATTGCTAATACACAAACTAAATTTCATTATACCCCAATAATAGACACCATACTAAAATTAAACATACCCAGAAATAGTAATTAAAAATTAAATTCCTAGTAGTAGCTATAGTAGAAATAAGTAATAAAATGTTAATTAGATTATCTACACCTTTCAAATCCTATAAATACCTTGTAATGGTAACGTTTAGGTTAGTTGTTATAACTCTTTGATAATGGTCGAAAGGCCGAAACATATGTTAATACTTATTTTAATTATTTATTTTCAAAACCTCCGGAACTTTGGTATATCTTGTCAAATTATTCCCAAACAATTGTTGTATGGTTATAATAATTTGATCAAATACATTAAAGATTCGGTAGTTTTTGAAAATAAATAATACATTTTCGGTGTTTGTGTTGTGCCTGTCATTTTCACGGAGCCATTGCACGTTAACAAAAATAAGTTTGTTTATATCCATTGCCACATATATATGCAGAACTTTATAACCATTATTTCGTATGAGCCATCTTTCTTTACTTTAAAAAATGCAAATTGATACAGAAAAAGCCTGACAAATGCGAGATACACTCGTCCACTGAGGATTTCCATACCATCAACCATGTTATGTGCAATTGAATTAATTGGCGCAAAAAGTACAAACATTAAAAGCATTACTATCGTGCAGACCCGTATGTTCATTTAAATATAATCCTGCTTAAAAACGAGTGTATGATGTGCACCTAAGAATTACAAAAAAACGTTGTCGATTACAGTGTTTCTTTTCTTCTCCTGGTAGTACAATCATATATTAACGGGCTCAGGACAGAAGCAAAGTATATCTTATCTCATTTCTAGGATTGTTCTTAAAAACCACGTTGCAGTCATTTTGCCAACCGTACAAATTATTAAGTTTGTTTGTCATCGCTTAGTTATTATTAATGTCTTGAAAACTAACTGTTGAAAAAATTGCAATGATTTTCTTGTAAAGTATACACATATCTCTACCACTACTAGTTTTTAGAAATGTTGACTTTACTAGTTTTGACGTAGAGTAGGGGATCCGTTTTTAAGGCTTGTTTTCAAGAAAACCTCAAGAACCATCTAACACAAAATTTTGAAAAAAAAATAGTTGCTTAAGGTAAGCTCTTATAAATTATACCTCATCGAATACAAACCTTTTTTGAAGCGTCAAGCTGTGGCTCCCTAAATTTACGATAGAATATTTTTTACGTTCTGATTATTGGAATATACCGGATGTTACAGGATCAGGGTATACCTCCCTTTTCTCCTTTAGTTTTGAAGATAATTGTTTAAAATTTAGGATATACTACATACATAATAAGCGGCACTTTTTGACATAAAACTGATTTATTTTTAATTCCGGTTTCGTCGGAAATGACATTAACTTTCAATTTTTAAACGAAATACCCTATATATTATTGCAATTATGAATTCTGCATAATTTTCTGAATCCAACGATGCCAAATAAGTGACATTTCAAACGTCATTTTTTTTATAACATAATTTTTGGTTTTTCATTCAAGTGTGCCATGACGGTTCCGATTTATTCTAAATGACCCGTGTAATACTACAAAAATTGAAATCCCGTTAAAAACACTGAATTACGTGATTTATGAACAAATAAAATTCACCAAAATGGTTTTTGGGGCAAAACTCAGTTTTTTCAAATGTAACTATATCGGTACCGTGGTACCATTTATTAGTACTATTAATAAGGAATTTATTCATATGTCGTATTAAAATATGCGATAAATACAAACAAAATTACAACTAAAAGAAAATAAGAAAATACATTTTTTTTTCTAATTAAATGTTAAGAACTAAGGTGGCTTTGAAACCAATGAAATATTTACCTTGTCAAACATTTATTGGTTTAACGGTGTTTTTATTGTGTCTTTAAAAATTGTTTAAAATTCTTGTTAATTGTGTTCAAAATTTATACAAGAGATGAAAAGTGGATATGTTAATGGGGAAAGTAAAAAAATGCAATAGAGCAGTAGCAGCTGACGTCACAACATGGCCGCCAAAGTTGCCTGGGTGGTAATGACCTAGTTTTGCATTTGTGTGCTTTCTGATTAATTCGAGTTTTTAAAGAATTTGTAGTGCTTTTTTAAACGTTTTTTTCGTGTCACATCAATTTTGGGTGTTTTTCGTCTATTATTCATTTCGCGATTTATTGATCTGACTTTAATTTAGTGTTTTATTTGTGTTTTTCAACCGGCGTGTTATCTTGCGTACCTGTCAAAAGTTATTAATTTTCGATATGGTAAGTGAATTTCAGTGAATTTATTATAATTTTATTTATATTCTACATTTTAGGAGTCCCCTCATTACATTTCTAAGCTGAAATGTATTAATGGAGCCAACCTATATGATTTAAAAGTGAGAGATTGAAACTATATCCTTGGACAATTTTTCAAAAATCATCAACACGGCCGCGAGGCCGCGTCCGTTATATATTAAAATCGTGTTGTTGAAAAGCCTTCGCAAAAACGTGATGCGCCGTGCGCACCTACACATTTTATTCAATCGAGATGTGAAGAAAGGCGCGGATTCGCCGGTCGGGCGGCGCGTGACGGGATCGTAAGCGAAATCCGCCTGGCTTAGGCTATATTTCGTTATCGCTTTTGTCGGGGTACGGTTTTTATTAACGTTTTAAATTCGACTATCTGCTTTTATTTGGCGTTTACACGATTGCGCGATTACAAGGGGGTCCGCGAAAGAATATTCGCGTAAGTCGCTCTCAAAATCGATAGACGTCAAAAAATGTCACTTTTTGTTCGCTCCTGCGGCGCCTAATTTTCGTTTTCCGCCGCGCCATTTACGATTCCCATCAACTAGAACGTTCGTTCTTCGCGTCGCGACGCCGTACGGTGTCTGCGACGACGTATTTCGGAAGATACGAGCGTTTCAAGATGGCACGTTTTCGCACTTTTTTCGGCCTCGAAACGCGCTTTTTATTTCTGCGGTTTTTCGCCGATATCTCGGAAACGGTTGGAGCTAGCTCGAAAATAAAAATTCCCAAAGGACAAGTCCGTTTCTCGAGGAATCCTCCGGTCCCGTCGGAATTTTGGCAAGGTTCTTCGTTTCGGAGATATCTGCAGAACGGTGCGGCGGTGCGAGGTGAAAAAAGGCGAAAAATCGGACATTTTTTCCTTTAAACCCTCATAACTCCTAAACGCGGGCTCCTAGGACGAAATACTTCGACCCTATCGAAATTGTAGAAAATTCAATTATCTAAAAGTCGTCGTCTTTGTTTTCGTCCCGCTCCAAAAATAAGCGAGCCTCGAGCGGTCAAAGTTGAGGTATATTTCCAGTCCCGGCAGCGATGACGTCACAGATGAATTTGAATGATTTGAAAAATCAATTTCGTGGTTTACGGGGTGTGCGAACAATTTTTCGGAAATTCATTTACATAAATTCCTTATTCGCGCCGAAAACGGATATATATTGCTACGTATTCGTAAATCTGCATCGAAAATAATTATCGAGTTCGCGTGTACTGTTTTAATCACGAGGCGTATGTAATTAAAGATAATATATAATCCATTTTAGTTAGTTACTTTATATTTGAAAAGTTTAACTCATGTTTTTTACACTTTTTTACACTTTTTACACAGACAAGTCAAAGAGAGTAATTTATAGGTTATTAAATATTTGACAGTACAAGTCACTCAGTTTAGTCTTATAGGTTACATGTAGTGTTGACATTATTTAATTCTGTCATTTTACGTCAATGTGACATTCAGACTGTCAGTTCTGTTAGGGAGTTTATCTCTATAGGTTTTTAAATATTTGACATTACAAGTCAGTCACTTTAATTTTGTAGGTTATATATAGTGTTGACATTTAATTCATTGCCAACGTTTAATTAAACATAATACATAATCCATTTTAGTTAGTTATTTTATATTTGAGAAGTTTAACTCATTTACACTTTGCGTCATTACTTTGAAGGTGTCAGGTTTAGACGTTTTAAATATAAATTATAGAAAAAAGTGAAAGAGAATAGGGGTGATAGGAAAAGGCGAAGAAAAGTAATAATTAAAATAAGAAGGAGAAAGTATGGTTGTTGATAAACTGGAAAGGAGAATATATAGGAAGGATAAATTTGGAGATTGAAATGAGATGTAATTTGGATTTGAAAATGAAAGGTTGTATCGAAATTAAATTAAAGTCCATATTTCTAACATTATCAAAATTATATTAAGTAGACAAAAGATAACGTTAATAAAGAACAAATTTTTAGTATAGAAAATTTAACCCTGAGCCGACTCCCTGAGATAAAGTTAAATAGTTCAACCAGCAGAGTTAACGAGTAAAAAATTTATTTATCGTCCGATTGTCGTTCAATTATGCTGAAAATGGATGTATATATATGGCAATGTATTCGCAAATCTGCATTGAGTTTGCGTGTATTGTTTTATTAATCACGAAAAATGCAATTATTGTTTGTTTATTTCTTTCGGACAATTTGGAAAAATCTAACTAAATCGTTATCTGAAGATCCGACGGTAGATTTCTAAACATTTTAAATTTGTTGTTTAGTTATTTTAGTAGACATCTTTCAGGTGTTTGTAATTAAAGATAATACGTAATCAATTTAAATTAGTTATTTTATATTTGAAGTTTAGGTATTTTATTTTAATGTGACATTTACACTTTGTTAGTTCTGATGGGTAGTTTATTTTTACAGGTTTTTAAATAGGGAGTGTCTACGCAACCGCCGCTGCGGATCTTTTTCACGACTTATTGAACCGCCGCGCATAGAAATTGAAATATTTTATGAAATTTTCTGAAAAACGCACCCCCCTTTTTGTCTGCGACGCTAATGCTGCCTGCGACGCTGATAATTTATTGACAATTATTTAGCAAAATAAAAATCAACCTAACTAACCCAACTACCATCACATGAAAGAGACAAATTATTATATGAAAAAAAAGAATATTTCTGTCGTCAAATCCAACCAGAATTTGTGAAAAAGGATATTAATCGTTACAAAATATTTTTAAAAAAAAGTGAAGCGGGCAGTTTTTGAACCCGGAACCTGTCGCTCCACAACGCGACAGCGTTACGCATAGGCCAGCGATCCATATGGAAAACACCGCTATAGCACAGAATAAATAGTATGTAACCAAACTAATTGCCGCGGCGGTTACGTAAATAGTTAAAGCAACCGCCACGGCGGTTGCGTAGACACTTTCTTTTAAATATTTGACATTAAAAGTAAGTCAGTTTAATTTTGTAGGTTATATTACCAACGTCTAAAAAAAATGTGACATTTACACTTTTTTAGTGAGTTTACTTTTAGAGGTTCTTAAATGTTTGACATTACAAATCTGTCAGTTTAGTCTTATAGGTTATATGTAGCGTTGACATTATTTTATTTAATTTGAGGTATCAGGTTTAGACATTTTAAATGTAAATTTTAGAAAAAAGTGAAGAGAGAATCGGGGTGGTGGAATATTTTTGGTTTTGGACTGCAGAGACAAAATTTGAGAAGAGGTGAAGAAAAGTACACAATAATTAAGATAAGGAGAAACTTCCGGAAAGTTTTTTCAAGTTGGACATATACTAAGATTCATTAAAAGCAACTTCTGTAACATTAATATCCAAACTTTGATCAAACTTATATTTCTAACGGTTTCTTCATGTGTGTATAGAATTACACGCGACCACAGTAATGTTAAATCAACAACGACAATGAACTTTATTTACAGAGATACGAAGAAATATCAGTCTGTGTCGCAAATTGACTATGATATTAACAGAATTAAGGATCCACCTATTTATTTCACGGTACTATTTACACTTCTTCCACATGTACGATTCCCTCCGCTGAAGATATGGTTCAGCAATATCACTCCTTCCTTACTTTTCCATGCTATTGTAAATACATGTTTCATTAAATATTTACACATGAACATGTATGCATATTATTGAAAATAAATTTACCGGAAATTACATAATCAATTTTTACTTACTTATTTTATATTTGAAAAGTTTAAATCATTTTATTTTAATGTGACTCTTTGCTACTTCCGACAGGCAAGTTAAAGAATTTAATTCAATTCGCTATTAAATAATTGACATTACAAGTTATCAGTTTAGTCCTATAGACCGTTTTCGGCTGACGTCACGCTGGTGGTGAGGAGGGCACACAGCTGATTGTTTTGTTTTTTAAAGATGAGGAGAAGCTGTTATTTTTTAATAACAAGCTTAAACTGCTTTTGCTCGAAACTCATCGCTAATTGTTTACATTTGCATTCCCTTCTGATTGGATAAAGTTTATGTGCCTTCCAGATGGTGGTGTCAAAATCAGGTGACCGAAAATGATTAATAGGTTATATGTAATGTTCACATTTAAAGATGTCTGGTGATCCGTGCATTCCATGTACTTGCTTCTTAACGACCTGTTCACAAACCTGTTACTCGCTAAAAAATTAACAACATGTCTAAATGAACGTTCAAAATCGAAATATGTTAATAATTCATTATAAGATTACAATTTTACCAATATATTACGGTTGCTTTTCGCATAATTAAATAAATAACATAAGGCACAGTGAGACTGAGCTAAGAATAAATGATATTTCACTGCCGGCGATTAAATCACCGTGGTTAGAAAATCACCTATAGCAGTAGTGACGGAAATCACTTCGCCTGGTGTAACTACACTAAAACAGTTTTTTCAAGTAGGACATATACCTACTTAATAATATACGAAACAAAGTAGATCAAGGGCGAGTTGTATCGGTCAAGATTCATTAAAAGCAACTTCTATAACATTAATATCCAAACTTGGTTCAGCATTATCACTCCTTCCTCATTTTTCCATGCTATTGTAAATAAATGTTTCATGAAATAATTACACATGAACACGTGCATATTATTGAAGAATACATGAAATGTTAAACGCTTTATGTGTGATAATAAGTACATTCTAAATATATATATTTCACGTAAATATGAGGATAGTTTCATTTATGATTCTTATCCAAGTAGGCTATAGTACGTATAAATTTGTATGATAACTAAAAACAATTGTTATCAAATATTTTTTGTATGATTTCGTGTCGACAAGTCAGTGTCAGTATGTAATTTATATAGTGCAGATTTATTGGATAAACGTTGCTTTCCCAACGACTTCCATTATTTTTAAATCTCTCTCTATCATTAATTTGTAACGTGTGTTTCAGGTAAGTATTTGTTAAATATTAATCTCTTCTTTGCTTTGGAATTTTTTTGCTCTTCGCCCCTACATATTTGGAAAGGCAACACTACAATATCAGTAAGTAAAATTATTCTCTTTCATAGTTAATTCCGTTTTCTACGGCTGTCTTGACTCACATTTATTGCATCTATAAAATGAATTACGTGCTATTTTTACTTGCCTACGAAAATAATTGCAGTTTACGTATTTAATAATTTTTATCACAAACATTTACACTTTTGATATTTAAATAGCGCTGTCTGTACAATGTTGTTTCTGTCTAAGAACTTTTATTATTTTCGTAGAAATATCAATGACTTATTGATTCATGTATGTGTTCATTACAAGTAAATAACAAAACCCTATGGTTTTGTATTTCTATAGGTATATTCATCGGAACGTCTGGCACTCTTTCTTTAAAAGACACTTCGATACTCATCATAATATGATATTTCAAATTTAAGATCTAATATTATATCTGTCATTACAGTTGCAAAAATGGCAAAAAGAAAGGGTAAGAGATTAGTCCAAAGGAAAGGTACATCAATTTCTGGAATATCCACACGACCCAAAAGAAGTACCTCTTCAGTTAGCCAACCTGGAGAAGGCATTCCACCTCCTAAAAAAATTAAGACTAACAGTCAAACCGATTCAGCTGAAACTCGGTATTTAGAGGTTATTAGAGTAGCTGGTAATGAATATGATTACGGAACTGAAAAATTCAAAATGGCGGCACGAATTGTAGGATAAAATCTGTCATTTACGGTGAGATTCGTCCAAAAATAGGTATGTGGGTCTTATCGAGGCCACAGATCACGAAAATGTGACCGCCGCTAAAGAATTCAAAATGGTGGCGTCCCCATAGCCTTAAATCCACCATTTACTGTAACTTTCTTATTTACCGTCCGATTCAAATGAAACTTGGTATGTAGAGGTAATTAGTGTAGCCGATAACGAATATGACATCAGATTTACAAAATTCGATATGGCGGCCCAACATGGCGGACAAGATGTATCATTTATGGACCGATTCGACTGAAAATCGGTACCTAGATGTTTTTCAGGTCGCTGATGACGAATCTGAAATCGGAACTGAAAACCAAGCTTTCTACAATGATTCAAGCTTTCTACAATGATTCAAGCTTTCTACAATGATTCAAGCGTTACTCAATTTGACAGCTTTAGCTGTCACCCGTCCGGAGGACCTAGAAAACGCGCAGCGTTTTCTAGTCCATTATATAATAAAATCGTGTTTGTTGAAGGCGACTAAACCTAAGCGATGCGCCGTGCGCACGTACTCATTTTGCAGAACTGAGATATGGAGAAAGGCGCGAATTCGCCGGTCGGGCGGCGCGTCGCGGGATCGTAAGCGAAATCCGCCCGTCATAGGCTATATTTCGTTATCGCGTTCGTCGGGTTAGAGTTTTTATTAACGTTTTAAATTCGACTATCTGCTTTTATTTGGCGTTTACACGATTGCACGATTACAAGGGGGTCCGCGAAAGAATATTCGCGTAAGTCGCTTTCAAAATCGATAGACGTCAAAAAATGTCACTTTTTGTTCACTCCTGCGGCGCCTAATTTTCGATTTCAGCCTCGCTAATCACGATGCCCGTCAACTAGAACGTTCGTTCTTCGCGTCGCGACGCCGTACGGTGTCTGCGAAGGCGTATTTCGGAAGATACGAGCGTTCCAAGATGGCACGTATTCGCACTTTTTTCGGCCTCGAAACGCGCTTTTTATTTCTGCGGTTTTTCGCCCATATCTCGGAAACGGTTGGAGCTAGCTCGAAAATAAAAATTCCCAAAGGACAAGTCCGTTTCTCGAGGAATCCTCCGGTCCCGTCGGAATTTTGGCAAGGTTCTTCGTTTCGGAGATATCCGCTGAACGGTGCGGCGGTGCGAGGTGAAAAAAGGCGAAAAATTGGACATTTTTTCCTTTAAACCCTCATAACTCCTAAACGGGGGCTCCTAGGGCGAAATACTTCGACCCTATCGAAATTGTAGAAAATTCAATTATCTAAAAGTCGTCGTCTTTGTTTTCGTCCCGCTCCAAAAATAAGCGAGCCTCGAGCGGTCAAAGTGAGGTATATTTCCAGTCCCGGCAGCGATGACGTCACAGATGAATTTGAATGATTTGAAAAATCAATTTCGTGGTTTACGGGGTGTGCGAACAATTTTTCGGAAATTCATTTACATAAACTCCTTATTCGCGCCGAAAACGGATATATATTGCTACGTATTCGTAAATCTGCATCGAAAATAATTATCGAGTTCGCGTGTACTGTTTTAATCACGAGGCGTATGTAATTAAAGATAATATATAATACATTTTAGTTAGTTACTTTATATTTGAAAAGTTTAACTCATGTTTTTTACACGTTTTAACACTTTTTACACAGACAAGTCAAAGAGAGTAATTTATAGGTTATTAAATATTTGACAGTACAAGTCACTCAGTTTAGTCTTATAGGTTACATGTAGTGTTGACATTATTTAATTCTGTCATTTTACGTCAATGTGACATTCAGACTGTCAGTTCTGTTAGGGAGTTTATCTCTATAGGTTTTTAAATATTTGGCATTACAAGTCAGTGGGTTTAATTTTGTAGGTTATATATAGTGTTGACATTTAATTCATTACCAACGTTTAATTAAAGAAAATACATAATCCATTTTAGTTAGTTCTTTTATATTTGAGAAGTTTAAATCATTTACACTTTGCGTCATTACTTTGAAGGTGTCAGGTTTAGACGTTTTAAATATAAATTAAAGAAAAAAGTGAAAGAGAATCGGGGTGATAGGAAAAGGTGAAGAAAAGTAATGATTAAAATAAGAAGGAGAAAGTACGAGTGTTGATAAACTGGAAAGGAGAATAGATAGGAAGGATAAATTTGGAGATTGAAAGGAGATGTAAATTGGGGAAAGAAGATTGTAGTTATGTAACATTTGAAAGTGAAAGGTATTAATCGAAATTAAATTAAAGTCCATATTTCTAACATTATCAAAATTATATTAAGTAGACAAAAGATAATAACGTTAATAAAGAACAAATTTTTAGTATAGAAAATTTACCCTGAGCCGACTCTCTGAGATAAAGTTAAATAGTTCAACCAGCAGAGTTAACGAGTAAAAAATTTATTTATCGTCCGATTGTCGTTCAATTATGCTGAAAATGGATGTATATATGGCAATGTATTCGCAAATCTGCATCGAAAATGATTATTGAGTTTGCGTGTATTGTTTTATTAATCACGAAAAATGCAATTATTGTTTGTTTATTTCTTTCGGACAATTTGGAAAAATCTAACTAAATCGTTATCTGAAGATCCGACGGTAGATTTCTAAGCATTTTAAATTTGTTGTTTAGTTATTTTAGTAGACATCTTTCAGGTGTTTGTAATTAAAGATAATACGTAATCAATTTAAGTTAGTTATTAGAGAGTTGTTGAGCATTCAAAATAACGTAACGTTATGAAGATACGATAACTTTATTTCAATACGTATTTGCAAATAACGTGTTTTCAAAAAGAGAGTTGTTGAACAGTATTTATTGAATCAGCAATCGTTATCGTTGACAGGCTACTAACCCTACTTTTGTATTTTCATTGTTTGGGTTGTTGCATATTTATATAGTGAATATTACACCTATAGATTATTATATAATATAATATGGATAATGCTATTCAAATTATTATCAATCATAGGGGTCGATAACAGAACGATGTACACAGACAGTATAACGATAACTCTAAGGCGCCATACTATGTTTACTTTATCCCTCCGCAATTAACGGAGACCGTTAATGTTATTAAAGTTACCATATTTCCTATTTGAAACTGCGCATGCGTAGATGTCAAAATAACGTTAAGGTATTTCACAATTGGCTGCTCAACAACTCTCTATTTTATATTTGAAGTTTAGGTTATTTTATTTTAATGTGACATTTACACTTTGTTAGTTCTGATAGGTAGTTTATTTTTACAGGTTTTTAAATAGGGAGTGTCTACGCAACCGCCGCGGCGGATCTTTTGCACGACTTATTGCACCGCCGCGCAGAGAAATTGAAATATTTTATGCAATTTTCTGAAAAACAAGGCGGGGGGACACCCCCCTCACCTCCCGTTTTTGTCTGCGACGCTAATGCTGCCTGCGGCGCTGATAATTTATTAACAATTATTTAGCAATATAAAAATCACCTAACTAACCCAACTACCATCACATGAAAGAGATAAATTATTATATGAAAAAAAAGAACATTATTTCTGTCGTCAAATCCAACCAGAATTTGTAAAAAGGGATATTAATCGTTACGAAATATAAACAAAAAAGTTCAGTTGCCAGCAGTTGAACCCGGGACCTGTTGCTCCACAACGCGACAACGTTACGCATAGACCAGCGACCCACATGGAAAACATAGCTATAGCACAGAATAAGTAGTATGTAACCAAACCAATTGCCGCGGCGGTCACGTAAATATAGTTAAAGCAACCGCCGCGGCGGTTCAATAGCCACTACCTTAAAGGGAAAAAGTAAGTCAGTTTAATTTTGTAGGTTATATTACCAACGTCTAAGAAAAATGTGACATTTACACTTTTTTAGGGAGTTTACTTTTAGAGGTTCTTAAATGTTTGACATTACAAATCTGTCAGTTTAGTCTTATAGGTTATATGTAGCGTTGACATTATTTTATTTAATTTGAGGTATCAGGTTTAGACATTTTAAATGTAAATTTTAGAAAAAAGTGAAGAGAGAATCGGGGTGGTGGAATATTTTTGGTTTTGAACTGCAGAGACAAAATTTGAGAAGAGGTGAAGAAAAGTACACAATAATTAAGATAAGGAGAAACTTCCGGAAAGTTTTTTCAAGTTGGACATATACTAAGATTCATTAAAAGCAACTTCTGTAACATTAATGTCCAAACTTTGATTAAACTCATATTTCTAACGGTTTCTTCATGTGTGTATATAGAATTACACGCGACCACAGTAATGTTAAATCAACAACGACACTGAACTTTATTTATAGAGATACGAAGAAATATCAGTGTGTGCCGCAAATTGACTCTAATATTAACAGAATTAAGGATCCACCTATTTATTTCACGGTTCTATTTACACTTCTTCCACATTTACGATTCCCTCCGCTGAAGATATGGTCCAGCAATATCACGCCTTCCTTATTTTTTCATGCTATTGTAAATACCTACATGTTTCATGAAATATTTACACATGAACACGTATGCATATTATCGAAAATAAATTTACCGGAAATTACATAATCAATTTTTAGTTAGTAATTTTATATTTGAAAAGGTTAAATCGTTTTATTTTAATGTGACTCTTTGCTACTTCCGACATGCAAGTTAAAGAATTTAATTTTATTGGTTATTAAATAATTGACATTATAAGTCAGCCAGTTTAGTCTTATAGACCGTTTTCGGCTGACGTCACGCTGGTGGTGTGGAGGGCACACAACTGATTGTTTTGTTTTTTAAAGACGGGGAGAAGCTGTTATTTTTTAATAACAAGCTTAAACTGCTTCTGCTCGAAGCTCAAATTGTTTACATTTGCATTCCTTTCTGAATGGATAAAGGTTATGTTCCTTCCAGACGGCGGTGTCAAAATTAGGTGACCGAAAATGTTCAATAGGTTATATGTAATGTTGACATTTAAATGTGTCAGGTGATGCGTGCATGCCATGTACCTGCTTCTAAACGGCCTGTTCACAAACCTGTTACTCGCTAAAAAATTAACAACATGTCTAAATGAACGTTCAAAATCGAAATATGTTAATAATTCATTATAAGATTACAATTTTACCAATATATTACGGTTGCTTTTCGCATAATTAAATAAATAACATAAGGCACAGTGAGACTGAGCTAAGAATAAATGATATTTCACTGCCGGCGATTAAATCACCGTGGTTAGAAAATCACCTATAGCAGTAGTGACGGAAATCACTTCGCCTGGTGTAACTACACAAAAACAGTTTTTTCAAGTAGGACATATACCTACTTAATAATATACGAAACAAAGCAGATCAAGGGCGAGTTGTATCGGTCAAGATTCATTAAAAGCAACTTCTATAACATTAATATCCAAACTTGGTTCAGCATTATCACTCCTTCCTTATTTTTCCATGCTATTGTAAATAAATGTTTCATGAAATAATTACACATGAACACGTGCATATTATTGAAGAATACATGAAATGTTAAACGCTTTATGTGTGATAATAAGTACATCCTAAATATATATATTTCACGTAAATATGAGGATAGTTTCATTTATGATTCTTATCCAAGTAGGCTATAGTACGTAAATTTGTATGATAACTAAAAACAATTGTTATCAAATATTTTTTGTATGATTTCGTGTCGACAAGTCAGTGTCAGTATGTAATTTATATAGTGCAGATTTATTGGATAAACGTTGCTTTCCCAACGACTTCCATTATTTTTAAATCTCTCTCTATCATTAATTTGTAACGTGTGTTTCAGGTAAGTATTTGTTAAATATTAATCTCCTCTTTGCTTTGGAATTTTTTTGCTCTTCGCTCCTACATATTTGGAAAGGCAACGCTACAATATCAGTAAGTAAAATTATTCTCTTTCATAGTTAATTCCGTTTTCTACGGCTGTCTTGACTCACATTTATTGCATCTATAAAATGAATTACGTGCTATTTTTACTTGCCTACGAAAATAATTGCAGTTTACGTATTTAATAACAATTTTTATCACAAACATTTACACTTTTGATATTTAAATAGAGCTGTCTGTACAATGTTGTTTCTGTCTAAGAACTTTTATTATTTTCGTAGAAATATCAATGACTTATTGATTCATGCATGTGTTCATTACAAGTAAATAACAAAACCCTATGGTTTTGTATTTCTATAGGTATATTCAGCGGAACGTCTGGCACTCTTTCTTTAAAAGACACTTCGATACTCATCATAATATGATATTTCAAATTTAAGATCTAATATTATATCTGTCATTACAGTTTCAAAAATGGCAAAAAGAAAGGGTAAGAGATTAGTCCAAAGGAAAGGTACATCAATTTCTGGAATATCCACACGACCCAAAAGAAGTACCTCTTCAGTTAGCCAACCTGGAGAAGGCATTCCACCTCCTAAAAAAATGAAGACTAACAGTCAAACCGATTCAGCTGAAACTCGGTATTTAGAGGTTATTAGAGTAGCTGGTAATGAATATGATTACGGAACTGAAAAATTCAAAATGGCGGCACGAATTGTAGGATAAAATCTGTCATTTACGGTGACATTCGTCCAAAAATAGGTATGTGGTTCTTATCGAGGCCACAGATCACGAAAATGTGACTGCCGCTAAAGAATTCAAAATGGTGGCGTCCCCATAGCCTTAAATCCACCATTTACTGTAACTTTCTTATTTACCATCCGATTCAAATGAAACTTGGTATGTAGAGGTAATTAGTGTAGCCGATAACGAATATGACATCAGATTTACAAAATTCAATATGGCGGCCCAAAATGGCGGACAAGATGTATCATTTATGGACCGATTCGATTGAAAATCGGTACCTAGATGTTTTTCAGGTCGCTGATGACGAATCTGAAATCGGAACTGAAAACCAAGCTTTCTACATTGATTCAAGCTTTCTACAATGATTCAAGCGTTACCTAATCGAGTGCGGGGCACTCGCATTGACAGCTTTAGCTGTCTCCCGTCCGGAGGACCTAGAAACGCGAAGCGTTTCTAGTCCGTTATATATTAAAATCGTGCAGTTGAAAAGACTACGCAAAAACGTGATGCGCCGTGCGCACCTACACATTTTATTCCACCGAGATACGGAGAAAGGCGCGGATTCGCGGGTCGGGCGGCGCGTGACGGGATCGTAAGCGAAATCCGCCGTGCTTAGGCTATATTTCGTTATCGCATTCGTCGGGGTACAGTTTTTATTAACGTTTTAAATTCGACTATCTGCTTTTAATTGACGTTTACACGATTGCACGATTACAAGGGGGTCCGCGAAAGAATATTCGCGTAAGTCGCTTTCAAAATCGATAGACGTCAAAAAATGTCACTTTTTGTTCGCTCCTGCGGCGCCTAATTTTCGATTTCCGCCGCGCGATTTACGATTCCCATCAACTAGAACGTTCGTTCTTCGCGTCGCGACGCCGTACGGTGTCTGCGACGACGTATTTCGGAAGATACGAGCGTTCCAAGATGGCACGTTTTCGCACTTTTTTCGGCCTCGAAACGCGCTTTTTATTTCTGCGGTTTTTCGCCCATATCTCGGAAACGGTTGGAGCTAGCTCGAAAATAAAAATTCCCAAAGGACAAGTCCGTTTCTCGAGGAATCCTCCGGTCCCGTCGGAATTTTGGCAAGGTTCTTCGTTTCGGAGATATCCGCTGAACGGTGCGGCGGTGCGAGGTGAAAAAAGGCGAAAAATTGGACATTTTTTCCTTTAAACCCTCATAACTCCTAAACGGGGGCTCCTAGGGCGAAATACTTCGACCCTATCGAAATTGTAGAAAATTCAATTATCTAAAAGTCGTCGTCTTTGTTTTCGTCCCGCTCCAAAAATAAGCGAGCCTCGAGCGGTCAAGTTGAGGTATATTTCCAGTCCCGGCAGCGATGACGTCACAGATGAATTTGAATGATTTGAAAAATCAATTTCGTGGTTTACGGGGTGTGCGAACAATTTTTCGGAATTCATTTACATAAATTCCTTATTCGCGCCGAAAACGGATATATATTGCTACGTATTCGTAAATCTGCATCGAAAATAATTATCGAGTTCGCGTGTACTGTTTTAATCACGAGGCGTATGTAATTAAAGATTAATATATAATCCATTTTAGTTAGTTACTTTATATTTGAAAAGTTTAACTCATGTTTTTTACACTTTTTTACACTTTTTACACAGACAAGTCAAAGAGAGTAATTTATAGGTTATTAAATATTTGACAGTACAAGTCACTCAGTTTAGTCTTATAGGTTACATGTAGTGTTGACATTATTTAATTCTGTCATTTTACGTCAATGTGACATTCAGACTGTCAGTTCTGTTAGGGAGTTTATCTCTATAGGTTTTTAAATATTTGACATTACAAGTCAGTCACTTTAATTTTGTAGGTTATATATAGTGTTGACATTTAATTCATTGCCAACGTTTAATTAAAAATAATACATAATCCATTTTAGTTAGTTCTTTTATATTTCAAAAGTTTCATTTACACTTTGCGTCATTACTTTGAAGGTTTCAGGTTTAGACGTTTTAAATACAAATTATAGAAAAAAGTGAAAGAGAATCGGGGTGATAGGAAAAGGTGAAGAAAGTAATGATTAAAATAAGAATGAGAAAGTACGAGTGTTGATAAACTGGAAAGGAGAATAGATAGGAAGGATAAATTTGGAGATTGAAAGGAGATGTAAATTGGGGAAAGAAGATTGTAGTTATGTAACATTTGAAAGTGAAAGGTATTAATCGAAATTAAATTAAAGTCCATATTTCTAACATTATCAAAATTATATTAAGTAGACAAAAAATAACGTTAATAAAGAACAAATTTTTAGTATAGAAAATTTAACCCTGAGCCGACTTCCTGAGATAAAGTTAAATAGTTCAACCAGCAGAGTTAACGAGTAAAAAATTTATTTATCGTCCGATTGTCGTTCAATATGCTGAAAATGGATGTATATATATGGCAATGTATTCGCAAATCGCATCGAAAACGATATTGAATTTGCGTGTATTGTTTTATTAATCACGAAAAATGCAATTATTGTTTGTTTATTTCTTTCGGACAGTTTGGAAAAATCTAACTAAATCGTTATCTGAAGATCCGACGGTAGATTTCTAAGCATTTAAATTTGTTGTTTAGTTATTTTAGTAGACATCTTTCAGGTGATTGTAATTAAAGATAATACGTAATCAATTTAAGTTAGTTATTTATATTTGAAGTTTTGTTATTTTATTTTAATGTGACATTTACACTTTGTTAGTTCTGATAGGTAGTTTATTTTTACAGGTTTTTAAATATTTGACATTTAAGGGAGTGACTACGCAACCGTCGCGGCGGATCTTTTGCACGACTTATTGAACCGCCGCGCAGAGAAATTGAAATATTTTATGCAATTTTCTGAAAAACAAGGCGGGGGGACACCCCCCGCACCTCCCGTTTTTGTCTGCGACGCTAATGCTGCCTGCGGCACTGATAATTTATTAACAATGATTTAGCAATATAAAAATCAACCTAACTAACCCAACTACCATCACATGAAAGAGATAAATTATTATATGAAAAAAAGAGAACATTATTTCTGTCGTCAAATCCAACCAGAATTTGTAAAAAAGGATATTAATCGTTACAAAATATAAAAAAAAAAGTTCAGTTGAACCCGGGACCTGTTGCTCCACAACGCGACAACGTTACGCATAGACCAGCGAGCCACATGGAAAACATAGCTATAGCACAGAGTAAGTAGTATGTAAGCAAACCAATTGCCGCGGCGGTCACGTAAATATAGTTAAAGCAACCGTCGCGGCAGTTCAATAGCCACTACCTAAATCGTTATCTGAAGATCCGACGGTAGATTTCTAAGCATTTTAAATTTGTTGTTTAGTTATTTTAGTAGACATCTTTCAGGTGTAATTAAAGATAATACGTAATCAATTTAAGTTAGTTATTTTATATTTGAAGATTTGTTGTTTTATTTTAATGTGACATTTACACTTTGTTAGTTCTGATAGGTAGTTTATTTTTACAGGTTTTTAAATATTTGACATTTAAGGGAGTGACTACGCAACCGCCGCGGCGGATCTTTTGCACGACTTATTGAACCGCCGCGCAGAGAAATTGAAATATTTTATGCAATTTTCTGAAAAACAAGGCGGGGGGACACCCCCCGCACCTCCCGTTTTTGTCTGCGACGCTAATGCTGCCTGCGGCGCTGATAATTTATTAACAATTATTTAGCAATATAAAAATCAACCTAACTAACCCAACTACCATCACATGAAAGAGATAAATTATTATATGAAAAAAAAGAACATTATTTCTGTCGTCAAATCCAACCAGAATTTTTAAAAAAGGATATTAATCGTTACAAAATATTAAAAAAAAAGTTCAGTTACCAGCAGTTGAACCCGGGACCTGTTGCTCCACAACGCGACAACGTTACGCATAGACCAGCGATCCACATGGAAAACATAGCTATAGCACGGAATAAGTAGTATGTAACCAAACCAATTGCCGCGGCGGTCACGTAAATATAGTTAAAGCAACCGCCGCGGCGGTTCAATAGCCACTACCTTAAAAGTAAGTCAGTTTAATTTTGTAGGTTATATTACCAACGTCTAAGAAAAATGTGACATTTACACTTTTTTAGGGAGTTTACTTTTAGAGGTTCTTAAATGTTTGACATTACAAATCTGTCAGTTTAGTCTTATAGGTTATATGTAGCGTTGACATTATTTTATTTAATTGAGGTATCAGGTTTAGACATTTTAAATGTAAATTTTAGAAAAAAGTGAAGAGAGAATCGGGGTGGTGGAATATTTTTGGTTTTGAACTGCAGAGACAAAATTTGAGAAGAGGTGAAGAAAAGTACACAATAATTAAGATAAGGAGAAACTTCCGGAAAGTTTTTTCAAGTTGGACATATACTAAGATTCATTAAAAGCAACTTCTGTAACATTAATGTCCAAACTTTGATTAAACTCATATTTCTAACGGTTTCTTCATGTGTGTATAGAATTACACGCGACCACAGTAATGTTAAATCAACAACGACAATGAACTTTATTTATAGAGATACGAAGAAATATCAGTGTGTGCCGCAAATTGACTCTAATATTAACAGAATTAAGGATCCACCTATTTATTTCACGGTTCTATTTACACTTTTTCCACATTTACGATTCCCTCCGCTGAAGATATGGTCCAGCAATATCACGCCTTCCTTATTTTTTCATGCTATTGTAAATACATGTTTCATGAAATATTTACACATGAACACGTGCATATTATTGAAGAATACATAAAATGTTAAACGCTTTATGTGTGATAATAAGTACATTCTAAATATATATATTTCACGTAAATATGAGGATAGTTTCATTTATGATTCTTATCCAAGTAGGCTATAGTACGTAAATTTGTATGATAACTAAAAACAATTGTTATCAAATATTGTTTGTATGATTTCGTGTCGACAAGTCAGTGTCAGTATGTAATTTATATAGTGCATTCATTATTTTTAAATCTCTCTCTATCATTAATTTGTAACGTGTGTTTCAGGTAAGTATTTGTTAAATATTAATCTCCTCTTTGCTTTGGAATTTTTTTGCTCTTCGCCCCTACATATTTGGAAAGGCAACACTACAATATCAGTAAGTAAAACTATTCTCTTTCATAGTTAATTCCGTTTTCTACGGCTGTCTTGACTCACATTTATTGCATCTATAAAATGAATTACGTGCAATTTTTACTTGCCTACGAAAATAATTGCAGTTTACGTATTTAATAACAATTTTTATCACAAACATTACACTTTTGATATTTAAATAGAGCTGTCTGTACAATGTTGTTTCTGTCTAAGAACTTTTATTATTTTCGTAGAAATATCAATGACTTATTGATTCATGCATGTGTTCATTACAAGTAAATAACAAAACACTATGGTTTTGTATTTCTATAGGTATATTCAGCGGAACGTCTAGCACTCTTTCTTTAAAAGACACTTCGATACTCATCATAATATGATATTTCTAATTTAAGATCTAATATTATATCTGTCATTACAGTTGCAAAAATGGCAAAAAGAAAGGGTAAGAGATTAGTCCAAAGGAAAGGTACATCAATTTCTGGAATAAAAACGTTTGAGAAAAATTAAATATTTCAGCATGTAGGTATACACGGTGTGTGAACAATTTAAATTAAATTTCCTTATTTGTCGTCCGATTGGGCTAAAATTCGGTACTCGGGGAAAATCGACGACGTTGATCAGAAGTATAACGTCAGAATCGCAAAATTCAAAATGGCGGACGATGTTTGTCGATTATGGCGTCACACCGCTTAAAATCGGTATGTGGGGGTTTTCGAGGTCGCTGATTACGAATCTGAAATCGAAATTGAAAAATTCAAAATGGCGGTAGAGTTGCAGGACACATTTTGCCATTTACGGTGCCATTCGTCTGAAAATAAGTACGTATATGTTATCGAGGTCACAGATCACGAATATGTTATCGTAACTCAAAAATTCAAAATGGTGGCGTCCCCATAGCCTAATATCCATTGTTTACTATAACTTTCTTATTTACCATCCGATTCAAATGAAACTTGGTATGTAGAGGTCATTAGTGTAGCCGATAACGAATATGACATCACATTTACAAAATTCAATATGGCGGCCCCAAAATGGCGGACAAGATGTATCATTTATGGACCGATTCGATTGAAAATCGGTACCTAGATGTTTTTCAGGTCGCTGATGACGAATCTGAAATCGGAACTGAAAACCAAGCTTTCTACAATGATTCAAGCTTTCTACAATGATTCAAGCTTTCTACAATGATTCAAGCGTTACTCAATTTGACAGCTTTAGCTGTCACCCGTCCGGAGGACCTAGAAAACGCGCAGCGTTTTCTAGTCATAGTAATAAAATCCAGTTGGTGCGAGCCCCTTCCTCTTTGCGATCTTAAAAATTCGAGATGTTAAGACGCGCTTAATTTCGCCGGTCCGCGCCCGCCTCCGATGCTTCGGGAGGGAATTCTGTAGTGTATAGGCTATACTCGGTTCCGGTATTTTTCCGGGTTTTTTCTTTATTAACGGACGAAAATCGCCTATCTCTCTCGCCTCTTATTTTTGGGAATGAGGAGTCGAGGGGGACGAGAGAAAATAGGGGAAGGCGTTTTGGTATTTCATAAACGTCAAAAATTTACCATTTTCGTTAGCTCCTGCCGGGCCTAATTTTCGAGTTCGACCTCGCAGTTTGCGGCTACCGATAACTAGAACCTCTCCCCGTTCCGCCGCGACGCCGTACGGCGCTCAAAAATATGTATTTCGAAAAATACGGACGTTTTAAGATTGCACGTTTTTGCGCTGATTCGAATCCGAAGCGAGACTCATTTTTTCGGTTTTTCGCCTATAACTCGAAAACGGCTGGAGCTAGCTCAAAATAAAAAAATCTCAAAGGACAAGAGCGTTTCTTTCCGCTTCCTCCGGTATCTTCAAAAATTCCGTACGACGCTTCGTTTCGGAGATATCGGCCGGAAGGTGCGGCGGTGCGAAAAGGCGAAAAATTTGACATTTTTACCTTTAAACCTCCATATCTTCTAAACGGGGCCTCCTAGAGCAAAATACTTCGCCCTAACGAAAATGTAGAAAAACGAATTATCTAAAAGTCTTTTTTTTTATTTTTCTACAGCTCCAAAGATTAACGAGCTACGGGCGGTCAAAGTGGAAGAATTTTTCGTAAATACGTGAAATTTTAAATTTAAAAGATCCGAGAAAAGCTACTTTTGTCGCGCTCGCCGCGGGCCTAATTTTCCATTTTTTCGATCGAACTTGGTATCGCCGGAAAGCTACGTTCTTCTGCTTTCCAGAGAGACGTCGCACGCCGTTTCACTCCCGATATTTATTTACTTATGGATTTTTAAAGTACTTACGGTTTTCGATTTTTACGAAAATATCCATTCTTATTTCGCACAGAACTACACTAAATTTTTTAATTAACCCAGGGCACGTACTGCACGAATAAAATGCGAATCTTCGTGTTTAAATAGAGACCAAGATCGAGCCTCTATGTCCAGTATTAACTAAAATATGAGTGTTTTAAGATTTCATGTTTTACAATTTTCTAGGTTACGTTTTAACACACTCAAATTTGTCACATTTGTCTCGCCCCTGCGAGGCCGAATTTTCGATTTTCCCTATACAATTTGGTATCACGGGAA
The DNA here is from genome assembly GCA_963583905.1 of Stenurella melanura. Taxonomy (NCBI): domain Eukaryota; kingdom Metazoa; phylum Arthropoda; class Insecta; order Coleoptera; family Cerambycidae; genus Stenurella; species Stenurella melanura. The sequence continues at coordinate 207,355,000 of OY757309.1, forward strand.
AGGGCAAAGCTCCCCCTTTCCATCGAGACACAGAACGAGCTTCTATTCCAAGTAATTGCTTAATTATGAATTTATATGTACGTAGATGTTTTTCACTTTCTCACAAAAACCCAACATTCACACGCCCGTGCCGGGCCGAATTTCCGATTTGGCCCGCACACTCCACTATCACAACAAAATATCATCCTTTCCGATTAATTTGAGACATAGAACGCCTTTCAACTCCACTTATTTCCTGAGAAATGACCGTTTTGAAAGTCCATGTTCTTGCTTCCGCCATTTTAACTAACGCACATAACAATATCCTAGGAATTCTGGGTAATTTGTAATTTACAGAGTGAGCAAAATAATGCTGATATAGGGTGAGCCAAATTCATCGAAAATCGCAATTAAATTTATTTGTCGTCCGATTGACCTGAAATTTGGTACTCGGGGATTATCGACCACGCTGATCACGAATATGACGTCAGAATCGCAAAATTCAAGATGGCGGCGCCAAAATGGCGGACGATGTTTGTCGATTTTGGCGTCACACCTCTCAAAATCGGTATGTGGGGGTTTTTGAGGTCGCCAAATACGAATCCGAAATCGAAATTGAAACATTCAAAATGGCGGCGGAGCTGCTGGACACATTTTGCCATTTACGGTGCCATTCGTCTGAAAATAGGTATGTATATGTTATCGAGGTCACAGATCACGAATATGTTATCGCAACTCAAAAATTCAAAATGGCTGCCTCTCCATAGCCTAATATCCATTATTTACTATAACTTTCTTATTTCCCAACCGATTCGAATGAAACTCGGTATGTTGAAGTTACTGAAGTAGCTGATTGTGAATATGACGTCGAAATTGAAAAATTCAAAATGGCGGCCGAGTTGCAGGACCTATTTTACCATTTACGGTGCCATTCGTCTGAAAATAGGTATGTATATGTTATCGAGGTCACAGATCACGAATATGTTATCGTAACTCAAAAATTCAAAATGGCGGCGTCCCCGTAGCATAATATTCATCATTTACTGTAACTTCCTTATTTATCGTCCGATTCAAATGAAACTCGATATGTTGAAGTTACTGAAGTAGTTGATTGTGAATATGACGTCGACATTGAAAATTTCAAAATGGCGGCGTCCCCATAGCCTAATATCCGCTAATTACTGTAACTTTCTCATTTGCCGTCCGATTCAGCTGAAACTCGGAATGTGAAGGTTGCTGAAGTACCTAATCGAATATGAAAGTGAAAAACTGAAACTGAAAAATTGAAAAACTGAAAAACTAAAAATCTGAAAATCTGAAAAACTGAAATAATGAAAAACTGATAAACTTGAAGACTTGAAAACTTGAAATCTTGAAAACTTGCAAACTTGAAAAATTGAGAAATTGAAAACTTGAAATCTTGAAAACTTGGAAACTTGAAAACTTGAAGAGTTGAAAACTTGAAATCTTGAAAACTTGCAAACTTGAAAAATTGAGAACTTGAAATCTTGGAAACTTGAAAACTTGAAATCTTGAAAACTTGAAAAATTGAAAACTAAAAAATCGAAAGGTGAAAAACTAGAAACTGAAAATCTGAAAACTGAAAAACCGAAAAACTGAAATAAAAGGCTGACAAATGAAAAACTGAACAATGAAAAACTGAAAAACTGAAAAACAAAAAACTGAAACACTGAAAACCTGAAAAACTTAACTTAAAAACTTCAAAACTTAAAAACTGCAAATCTTCAAAACCTAAAAACTTAAAAACCTAAAAACTTAAAAACTTAGAAACTTAAAAACTTAGAAAATTAAAAACTTCGAAACTTTAAAACTTTAAAACTGAAACTGAAAAACTGGAAAACTGGAAAATTGGGAAACTGAGAAACTGAAACACTGAAAGATTAAAATACTGAAATACTGAAAAACTGACAAACTGAAAAATGAAACTAAAAACGGAAAACCACAAAAACTGAAAACTGAAAAATTGAAAAACTAAAAACTGAAAATTGAAAACAAAATTAAAAAATTGAAAAAGTGAAAACTGAAAAATTGAAAAACTAAAAAACTAAAAACTGAAGACTGAAAAACTGAAAAACTGAAAAAATTAAAAACTGAAAACTGAAAAACCGAAACACTGAATGATAAAAAACCGAAAAACTAAAAAACTGAAAATTATTAAAAAACTGAAAACTTAAAATTTAAAAAACCCAAAAAAAGTGAAAATTGAAAACTAAAAATCAAGCTTTCTACAATGATTCAAGCGTTACCTAATCGAGTGCGGAGCACTCGCATTGACAGCTTTAGCTGTCACCCCTCCGGAGGAGCTAGAATGGGCGATAGCCCATTCTAGTATAATATAGCATTGAATTAATGAACCATTGTGACCCTTCTTGTAAATAAAATTTATATCTAAACTATAAGACTATTATTATTCATACTTACCCTTATAATTATGTATAATATGTATAATTTGAAACATTCAATTAATGATGGTAGACGATGCTGTTAAAAGTGTGTTATTTTACTTCCACATCCACGTAGTGGATTGGAAGTATAGTAATCGCAAAAAAATTTTCAAAAATTTTTATTCGTGAAATAGGTTTAGAATGTCATGAAACGTCGAGATTTTAAATTTGAGCGAAATAAAAAATTCTGTCTGTCTGTCTGTCGGTCTGTCTGTCTGTAACTTTTTTGTCCGCACGTTTTCTCCGGAACGGTTTGAGATATTGACTTGAAATTTTGTACACGTATATATTATGACAAGATCTGGAACTGGATTGTTTTTTGAGGAAATCCGGTGAAGGGTTGGGGGTTAAATAGGGGAAAATAGGGAAAAATAAGTAAAGCAAGCTTGTAAGAGAACAGACACTTGAAATTTGGTGTATGTACTAGAAGTTAAGGCCTAAGATATTTTTATAATATCTTTCAACCCCCCACCACCCCTTCCCCATTAATGGGGTTGATAAAATAAAGTTGAAATTTTCATTTGAAATTTCGTACACGTATGTATTATAACGACGTCTGAAATTAGATTATATTTTGAGATGATTCTGTTGAAGGGTTGGGGGTTAATTAGGGGTAAATAGGGGAATATAAGTAAAACAAGCTGGTAAGAGTACAGAAACTTGAAATTCGGTATACGTACTAGAAGCCAAGGCGTCAGATTTTTTTATAATATTTTTCAACCCCCACCACCCCTACTCCAATATGAAAAGGGTTGATTAAATAAAATTGAGATATTCATTTGAAGTTTGGTACACGTATGTATTATGACGACATCTGGAACTAGATTATAATTTGAGATGATTCCGTTGAAGGGTTGGGGGTTAAAAAGGGGTAAATAGGGGAAAATAAGTAAAGCAAGCTGGTAAGACCACAGAAACTTGAAATTCGGTGTATATACTAGAAGCCAAGGTCTCAGATTATTTATAATATTTTTCAACCCTCACCACCCCTACTTCATTATTACAAGGGTTGATAAAATAAAATTGAGATATTCATTTGAAATTTGGTACACGTATGAATTATAACGACATCTGGAACTAGATTATTCTTTGAGATGATTCCTTTGAAGGGTTCGGGGTTATTTAGAGGTAAATAGGGGGAAATAAGTAAAGCAAGCAGGTATGAGTACAGAAACTTGAAATTCGGTTTATGTACAAGAGGCAAAGGCCCCAGATTTTTAATAATTTATTTCAGCCCCCCACCACCCCTACTCCATTATTCAAGGGGTTGATAAAATAAAATTGAGATATTCACATGAAATTTAGTACGCATATGTATCATAACGACATCTGGAACTAGATTATATTTTGAGATGATTCCGTTGAAGGGTTGGGGGTTAAATAGGGGTAAATAGGGGAAAATAAGTAAAGCAAGCTGGTAAGACTACAGAAACTTGAAATTCGGTGTATGTCCTAGAAGCCAAGACCTCAAATTTTTTAACAATATTTTTCTACCCTTCCACTACCCTTACTACATTATTGAAGGGGTTGATAAAATAAAATTGAAATATTCACTTGTAATTTGGTAGAGGTATATATTATAACGACATCTGGAACTAGATTATATTTTGGGATGATTCCGTAGAAGGGTTAGGGTTAATAGGAGTGACTAGAGGAAAATAAGTAAATCAAGGTGATAAGAGTACAGAAATTTGGGATTCGGTGTATATACTAGAAACCAAGGCCTCAGATTTCTTTCTAATATTTTTCAAACTCCACCACCTCCGCTTCATTATTAATGGGATTGATAACATCAAATTGAGATATTCACTTGAGATTAGTACACGTATGTATTGTAGTGACATCTGATTGAGATGCCTCCATTGAAGGGGTGGGAGGTGAATAGTAGAAAATAAGTAGGGTGAACTAAAAACTTCATTTTTAACGTATATGGTAGAAACCAACTCCTCCAACTTTTCTATGACATCTGCCCCAAATATTATTAAAATTCTATGACCAATAATTTCCACATACTAGAGTGCAAATATCGTCAAGATGTTTCCTTTAAAACGACTTGGATGAAGAATCTGGATGTGGAAGTAGTGATTCCTTAGGCAGCGGTTTTTTAAATTCTGTTGTGTTTTAGCTCACTTACCTTCACTGGTATTTTATTTGTGTACATTATCAATATTTTGAACCTTTATAATTGTAAGAATCAGAACAGATACCAAACTAGGTATATAGCTATATAAAGTATTCGGAGCGTATTATGTTGCATATTTGCTCGCAATCTAAATTAAATGGAAACTGAAATGATCTCACAGTCCTATCTTTTTATTAGATTTACTATTACTCCTGCATTTCATAATACAAACCTCTGATTGTTGTTAGTAATATGATAAACACTTACACTCATTACAAACTTTTGAGCCTAACAAAAGTAAGATATAAATCAATAAAAAGTTGAAGGGAAATATTTTAAATCGTCAAAAAACGTAGATTTTACAATAGGTTTATAAAACCATTAATATATGATTGATATATTGGCATAAATCAATGAGTATTTTGATAACTTTTAACCTAGTGTAATAATACTACCTAACCTATGTCACTGCCTAGCTGTAACTGAGCGTATATTAATTAAACATTTACTAAAATATGTCTTGATATTATATATGTACAAAAAATGTAAAAAAATCCAATATAGCCTTTATTTTCACTAATTTATGGGTTCACAAAGATGTCAACGTTGTTGACACCAAACTTTACACTGGTAAAAACAACACTAATAAAGTATATATAAAATTTTCTCTCACAGTAGATTTAAAAAACATATATTTATAAACATCACTACATCTATCTGATGTTAAGAAATCCTCCACTTTAATTTATATTGAACAAAAATTGACCCCAACTCAAATGTCAAATTTCTGAATTTACCACCCAGGCAACTGACAGTTCAATTCAATTCAATTCAATTCAAATGTTTATTGGTCTTTTTTTGATCAAGTACATGATATAAGACAAGTCACACTAGTTAAGTAATATAACATAAACTTATACTAAGAGTCGAATACAGTGTAAAACACACAGTTGTATAAGACGAGGACACGGAACACTGAAAAATGTACAGTACAAAACTTGTAAACAAGAGAGAAAAAAAAAAAACGTTAACTTGCTGTGTATACTTTAAATGGAGAAAAACTCTGATAGAGAATAATAACATTTGTCCGATAAAAACTCCCTTAGTTTTTTTTTAAATAAATGTTCTCTTTCCTGATGTTTTATGTCATCCGGTAGACGGTTAAACAATTTCGGGCCTATAAATCTTGGAGACTCACTTGTGATTTTTAATCTGGCACAAGGTTCATGGAGTTTATTTTTTTGTCTTGTATTGACTTTATGGTAGTCACTATTTAAAATGAAACTATTTCTATTTTTATAAACATACATACAAACTTCGAAAATATACATGCTAGGCAAGGTAAGAATTTTATTTTCTATAAAGATATACTTGCACGTGTAAGTATTCGGTATACCAAATATACATCGCAAGACACGTTTTTGAACAATAAATACATTTGAAGACATGGTGGAGTTTCCCCAAAAACAGATACCATATCTTAAACGTGAATCAACTTGGGCATAATATAAATTAATAAGCTGGTCTCTTGATAAGACCCCCCTAATATTTCGGAACAGGTATACTATAGAGGAGACTTTGGATATCAAAGTTTCGCAATGATGCTTCCAATTTAGGCATTCGTCCAAATATACCCCTAAAAACTTGACATTGTCCTCAGCATTAGAAATATTTTTATTATCTATTTTAATACTCAAATTATCACATTCCTTTCGCCTACCGTGAAATCTGATAACTTGAGTTTTTTCGGTATTGAGATACAGACTATTATGGGAAAACCAATGGTTTAATGTTTTTAAAATAGCATTACAATTTTGTTCCAAGATAATATCAGATGGATTTGATATTATCAGTGAAATGTCGTCAGCATACATTGTGAAATGTGCGGTTGATGGCAAAAAATCAATATCATTAATAAACAAAACAAATGGCAATACTGTGACGTCACTGCTACTGCTCTATTGCAGCTATGGACCTTTATGGCTGAAGATGTCCTGATAGACAATGGACAGCATTTTGAATAGCTGCTGTATTAATTTTTTGTATTCCAAAACCACTTTATGTGTAATAAGGTAATTAGAATAAAATTGTATTTTCTTTTTTCTTTCATCTGTAATTTTGTTTGTATTTATCGCACATTTTAATACGACATATGAATAAATTCCTTATTAATAGTACTAATAAATGGTACCACGATACCCATATGGTTCCATTTGAAATTTCTATTATTTGTAGCATTACACGGGTCATTTAAAATAAATCGGAACCGTCACAGAACACTTAAATGGAAAACTAAAAATTGTATTATTAAAACAATGTATGCTTGAAATGTCTCTTATTTGTCATTGTTGGATTCAGAAAATTATGCAAAATTCAAAAATGCAATAATGTATAGGGTGTTCCATTTAAATATCGAAAGTTAGTGTCACTTCCCGCGAAACCGGAAGTGAAAAAAAAATCAATTGTATGTCAAAAATTGCCATTTATTATGTATGTAGTATATTCTTAATTTCAATCAATTATCTTCAAAACTAAAGAAGAAAAGGAGGGTATACTATGATCCTGGTACATCCGGTATGTGGGTTTGTCAGCTTTGTCACAGTGTCAATTTATAGCTTGATATCTGTGACCTGCAAGCGAGTGATCTCAGAAGGGTTCCATTATTCCTTTTGACATACAGAACCCTAAAAATGGAAAATAAATGTTCCTTTGCAATTATATGTTGTATGTACACTTGATAATGTTGGTTATAGATCCATATTATTTATTTTTTTAATATTGAGATACGTTGAAACAAAGACCTGAAATACAAAACGAAGAGTATATTGCATTCGATCGGCACATTTCTAAAACCGATAATATTACCCATAGCGAAAAGAAACTCATATCACTGCCTTGGTGATCGAATTCTGAACAATTTTCAAAATATCCGCCCGTCTGTCTATCTGTCCGTCCGTTACGTTTCCTTTAAGCACGATAACCTAAGAACGGAAACTCCGATTGTATTGAAATTTGGATAATAAGTTAGTGTTGGCTAAAGGAAATTTTTGATCAAAATCCATCAATAAATAAAAAAGTTATTAATTATTTAAAGAACCCCGCTCATTTCTTATGGGAAGTGGCCCACGGAGAAATTAGCTGCAATTGATATGTAGTTCCTCTCGACCTCCAGATTAATAGTTCTTACGAGTACAAGGTCGGAAAATGGGCAGTTTTCCAGATATCTGGGGTGCAAAGGGGGGTGCTCATTTCTTATGGGAAGTGGCCCCCGACGAATTCGCTGGACTCGATATGTTATTCCTCCCGAGCTCCTAATTAAAAGTTCTTATGGGCGCAAGGCCAGAAAATAGACAGTTTTCCAGATATCGGGGGTGCAAAGGGGGTGTTCATTTCTTATGGGAATTGGCCCCCAGTAAAATTCGCTGGAATCATTATATTTTATTCCTTTCGAGCTCCTGATAAAATGTTTTCATCGGCACCAGGTCCGAAAATGCACAGTTTTCCTAATATCGGGAGTGCAAAGTCTCCATGAGAACGTTTGATCAGAAGCCCGAAAGGAATAACATATATCGATTTCAGCGAATTTCATTAAGAAAATTATATTGAATAATACAATATTTATTAAATTTTATCCACTTGTTTCATGTTTTTAATCTTACTGTAAATAATTTCAGATGAAATAAACGCGTGTTGCTTAATCTGTCTAAATATTTCCTTAATAATAATAATAATTAATAATTTTGTAAACTACGAAAAACCCCTTAAAACCGGCTGCGATGTTTGAATATACTGATGATAACATCAGTAAAATCAAACGAGAGAGAGTGACCGACAGATTGCAACGGGAGAGGCAAAGACGATGTTGGTCAAAAGTATCGTAGACATCCTGTATAACCAAAATATTAATTTTATGCAAAATTTTCTTTTATCCTGTACCATGTACCATAACCATTATTCATTTCTTTGTTTCTTTAGTTCAATTAGGCGAACAAATAAAGTTCTATAGTGACTCACTTCACCAGAAAAAACTTTAACAAAATGGCCTTATTAAATATAATTCTTAGGAACTTATTGATATATAATTATTTCACCTTGATTTTTCTTAAATGGAGAATGGGAATTAATTATATGCTAATGTTGCTTTATTATGTAGAGCTTTAAGAATTTTATACATTAATTAAAGTTCCTACGAATTAAATTTAATAGGTACACATACAAGTATTCTTACCCGCGTAGACTATGTTCATTGATCCATATTCCAATACTATCTATACAGCCAAATTTTATTAATTAAAATAATTAGGAAGACGATAACAGAACATAGGGTTGCAACCTTTAGCGTGGCACTGCTTCTGAAGTAGATTCACAAATACTTGAATACTATAGCCGTCGTGCGTTTCGTTAATAATGCTAACATTATCAGGAGATTATTAGTTTAATTACTTCCAAATAATTCCGATGTAATTGGTGAAACAAGTGACCAATAACAGTAATCAAGTGTAGTGTGCTTTGGCGATAGCTTCAAAAACACCAAAACATCCAGAGATAATGCCCGTACGATTGGAGAAAAGTGCTTCAGAGAATGTGGAATAAAAGTTACATAGAAATATATAAATATTACATGAGCCTATAGTTTCACTTCCACATCCACGTAGTGGAGTGGAAGTATAGTAACCGTAAAAAGTTTCAAATTTGTTTTGTTGAAATAGGCTTAGAATGTCATAAAACGTCGAGAATTTAATTTAAGTGAAAAAGAAATTCTGTCTGTCGGTTTGTCGGTAGGTCTGTAATTTTTTTTTGTGAGCACGTTTTCTTCGGAACGGTTTAAGATATTGACTTGAAATTTGGTACACATGTGTACCATGACCAAATCTGGTACTAGATTATATTTTGTGCTAATTCCGGTGAAGGGTTGCGGGTTGAATAGGGGTATGTGGGAGAAAATAAGTAAAACATGCTGATAAAAGTACAGAAACTTGGAATTTTATGTATATGCTAGAAACCAAGGTCTCATATTTTTTAATAATATTTTTCAATCACCTCCGCTTCATTATTAAAAGGGTTGATATAATATAGTTGAAATATTCATTTGTATTATAACGACATTTGGAACTAAGTAGATTATATTTTGAGATGATTCAGTTGAATAGTTGGGGGTTAAATAGAGGTAAATAGGGGAAAGTAAGTAAAACAAGTTGGTAAGAGTACAGGAACTTGGTATTTAGTGTATATACTAGCAGCCAAGGCCTCGGATTTTTTAATGACATTTCTCAATCCCACCATATCACTAAAGGGGTCGATAAAAAAATTGAGATATTCATTTGAAATTTGGTACACGTATGTATTATAACGATATCTGGAATTAGATTATGTTTAAAGATGATTCGGTTGGAGTGGTGGGGGTAAGTAGGAGTAAATGAAAGAAAATAAGTCAAGCAAGCTGGTGAGAGTACAAAACTTGGGATTTGGTATATATACTAGAAGCCAAGGCCTCAGACTTCTCTATATTTTTTAACCCCTACCTCCAGTCCATTATTAAAAGGTGTTGGTAAAATAAAACTGAAATATTTACTTGTCTGGTACACGTATGTATTGTAATGATATCTGATTGAGAGGGTTCCGTTGAAAAGATCTGGGTGGGGGTAAAATAAAACAAACCAATAAGAGTCCAGACTCTTCATTTTGGCGTATATGCTAGAAATAAACGTCTCAAATTTTTTATTGCATCTGCTTCAAATATTGTTTTAAAATTTTATTGCTAATTATTCCCACATACATAGTCCAGATGTATTCCATTAAAGAGTCTTGGATGAGAAATCTGGATGTGGAAGTAGTGATTCCTTAGGCAGCGGTTTTTTACCTACTAGTTTACGTTATTTTATTTCATGGATCTCCTAAAAGAGAAATTTAGTCCACTGCTACACACTGGAAAGACCTCTTGGACGCAGTTTCCCGAAACACCGAAGCTCTTGAAGCATATTAGTAGAATCGAGATATGATTAAAACTTATTTTAATCGTCTTCCAATGATACTAACGTGGTTAGCGAAACGATCGTCAAGTGGTGGTATCCAAGAGTTGTATTAAAGAGTTTTGGTATTTGTGGGAACTACGTTTCCTAAAACTGATTTTAATCAACTCTCAATGATGCTAACCTGGTTAGTGAAATGCGCATCGAGTGTTGGTATTTGACTATTGTGTTCAAGAGTTTTGGTGTTTTTGAAAACTACGTCTACAAAGGCAGCATCACACTGAAAACTAACATTATTTACAAAAGCGTTGCCAAGAGTATCCTATAAAAGTTGGAAAATTTACATGAAATGTGCAATAAATACACGAAGAGTATCACATTCACTCTAATTTTTGCTATGGTTTAGTTTGTCACTGATGAGCTATCAGCTTTGGTCGGTGGTTCTCAAGGTCCCCAGATTTGACACTAATTAAGTTTTACGTGTGGGCTGGGATGAAGGAACTTGTCTGCATTAAAGAATTTCACAGCCGGCCTCAACTCATAGCGAAAATGGAGCGAGCTACCCCACATTTATGAACAGAAAGAAGACTAAACAAGACTACAGTTGAAATATAAAGACGAGCATAGAAATGCATTGAAAGTAACGAATCTGATTGCGAACACAGAGAGCAGTCATTTTGTGACCTTTCAAATAAAGCTTTTGATACAGCAGTCTTATTTTTGTTGAAATACTCAAACTCGTATTTGAGTTTAGATTAGATGAAAAATTATTGCCGATTGATATTCTTTTGTCTTCTTTTAATAACTGATAAACCTTGATGGAATATATAATAATACCTCATAAAATAGAGTTTTCAAAATAACTGTGACACCTTGACGACTTAAATTTTTTTTATACAACTTTGAAACTGGGCGCTTTAAATTGCTATTGCAATTTTTTCCCTAATAATTTCATAACATTTTTATTTCTAGCCAACAGAAACTTCTAATTCTTTCTGTTTATAGCTTATTTATTTCGGATAACGAAAAGAAATATTCAGAATATCAAAAGTTATACTAAGTGCATAATAGTATTGAAACATTCTTTATAGGATTTTGCAAACAGCAGAAAAAATAACTATCTATAACTAAAAGAAAAACTTTGTGTAGAAATATTAATGAAATCTTTGCATTCTTTCGATAACCTGAATTCAGGTTATCGAAAGAATGCAAAGATTTCATTAATATTTCTACACAAAGTTTTTCTTTTAGTTATAGATAGTTATTTTTTCTGCTGTTTGCAAAATCCTATAAAGAATGTTTCAATACAATTATAAGCAAACAAATAATAATTCATTTTTAAAAGTGCATAATACTCATATCAATGATGAAAAATAAAATCAATCGTCTATAAAGAACCTGTAATATTTTTCAGATAGATATAAATGCACCCTATACCTCCCTGTTCAGGTTCAGCATCGCCTTGCCAAACATCTGTATACTAGCATATATATTAGTGTATATTTTAAAATAATTATAGAATATGCCGCTTTCGATTTTCCGCAATGTTTTTCCACGATATTTTTGGTAGGTGTCCCTAGAGGGATTGTTATAAATAATGAACCTTAAAAAATATATATTTTATATTCTAACCCTTTTAATCAAGTAAACAATATGAAAAGAATATAACTTGTAGAACTATTACGTGTCTATATAGTTTTGTTTCTGTTTCATACAAATATCTCAAATAGTTGAACGAAAAAATAAATGTTTAAGCCAAGTGCTGTCACGTCCATATTTTCTCTACCACAGGGGATAGAAACTTAATAGTATATTTATTATTATATGAGCGATTATGATAGCCATTATTCACGAACATGATGTTTGAGCCCAGCAGCCGCTAGGCGAGTGGTTCAATTTACCTGAGTGAATAATGGTCATAATCGCTAATGTAATAGTATGCTTTTTCTACACCTATTAAACAAATAAATTAGACCGAAAGGACCCCGCACGGAACATATGGAAATTCGCCCCCGGTTAAAGTGTTTGATACTCGGGGGTATTATCCAAATATCGATGTTGATCAAAAGTCTCTATGGGCTCAAGGTCGGAAATTGGACGGTTTTCCAGATATCGGGGGTGTAAAGGGGGATGCTCATTTCTTGTGGGAAGTGGCCCCCGCTCCAGTAAAATTCGCTGGAATCGACATGTGTTATTCCTCTTGACCTGATAAAAATTCTCAGGGGCACAAGTTTGAAAAATGGACACTTTTCTAGATATGGGGAATGCAAAGCGGGGCGCTCATTTCCTTTATAGGAAGTGACCCCCAGTGAAATTCATTGGAATCGACATATGTTGTTCCTCTCGACCTCCTGATCAAAATTTCTCATGGGCACAAGGCCGGTACATGCACAGTTTTCCAGATATCAGGGGTTGCAAAGTCGACTTTGAACCCCCGATATCGAAAAAATTGTGCATTTACCGACCTTGTGTCTATGAGAACTTTTGATCGGGATGTCGAGAGGAACAACATATGTCGATTCCAGTGAAATTCACTGGCGGTCACTTCCTATAGAAAATGAGCACCCCCCTTTGCACCTCCCATATCTAGAAAACTGTTTATTTTCCATACTTGTGCCCCTGAGAATTTTTGATCAGGAGGTCGAGAGGAATGACATATATCGATTCCAGCGAATTTTACTGGAGCAGGGGCCACTTCCCACAAGAAATGAGCATCCCCCTTTACACCCCCGATATCTGGAAAACCGTCCAATTTCCGACCTTGAGCCCATAGAGACTTTTGATCAACATCAATATTTGGATAATATCCCCGAGTATCAAACACTTTAACCGGGGGCGAATTTCCATATATTCCGTGCGGGGTCCTTTGATAACATTAGTCGGTACCTACTCGTAAGAAGTGGAAAACGTAAACAAACAATATGGTGGTACACTTGGCTGTCACTCGAGTTGATTGTCAACCGCCGCAGCAAGAGTTGATTGCGGTCGATTTAAAATATTATCGAAACAGTGATTTTTTAATTCGTATTTGTGATTGGCCGGATGGAGTGAATTATGAATCCATAATTCACTACCGTGAATTACAGGTGTGATACTTCACAAAATAAATGCTAATAATTGTCATATAATTAAATAGGTGTAGAAAAAATTACTTATATAAGTCCTTTAGGTGAAAAGCACATTCAGTCGACGGGAAACAAAAGAAACGCTGGTGCGCTTTTCATATGCTTATTCTACTCTACTCTTCCTTAGGCCTCAAGTACTTTTTAGGTGAAATCGTAAAATGCTAAAATGGTAAAAGTGTCAATCAATATACCCATTTACCCATGCATTCGACTTCGAGTGGAATGGTGATACGAATAATAATGAAATACAAAAAATCACGACGATCGTAGTCACCAAAACATAGGCGCCTATGCGATTATTGCGAAAGCAGTGCCAAAAAACGATCGAGTTATTAGTTAGCGCATCAGGTGCATTGTTGTTCGTTTCGTAAACGTTTTCTGATTTAGACAAAGGTTTTGGTTTTGTATCAATTGTTATGTGTTGTATTTCTGGAAAGTGACATTATTAGAATGAGCTTGAAGACGTTCAGAGTGCTTACATCAGTTAATGTGAGTAACTAAAGTTTTACAATTTCAAGAATTTTACAAGAATTTTCTTCCATTTTCAACATTTTTTCTTGGGTACGTTTTGGCTGTTTAAATAATAATTTTTGTACATTTTCATAATGTACAATCTATCCCATTCAAAAATAAATAATATTATTATTTCCGACCAAACCAGAAGTTGTAAAATATAGTCTCAGTGTTATTATGTATATAGTAAGTTTGATTTACTATGAAAAATATCGCCTAAAATTTATTTTTAATATATTCGGTGAATTTTGATATTCAAAAAATATATATTTTAATGTAATGACTTATCACATGCACATCTTTTCAAGGTTCTTGTGATCTAAAAATTTATTTGCATGACACCGTCATCTATACCTTAATTAATAATAATATTTAAGTGAGGGGCTATGGAATGTCTTATGTTTTCCTTTCTTCTTATTTCTATTCTTGATCTTTTAGTTTTTCGCTAAATAACAGCCACTAACACAATATTGAGAAGATGTTAGTTAGACATGTACCGAACAGATAATTATAGGATAAGCGAAAAAAATAATTACGTATTTTCAGTTAGTCTGGCCCCGTCACGCCAATTCTTCAAATGTGATGCTATTGTGTCGTGGATGTCTGACTATCTCCGAGCGGGGGTGTCGGAAAAACTGTTACAAAAGTTTGTATAAAATAAAGTCTTATTTTACTGACAACTTGTTAACCGTTGAAGATATAAGAAAATTGCTCATAATAAAAAATACAGCTTGACTAATTGCCTAAAGAAAAGTCCTTTTGTAATTTTCTTGTATATGCCATGGTTTTCGACAAAATCGGTATTGACAAAAATTCCAAAATTTGTATTTTTGTTGCGCGCGAATTTTTGTTTATTTAAAATTTTTTGCACGCACTTAATGGAAAAAATTGAATTGCTCGAAAACCAAACACGCTAGGAGGAAAAGTCAAAATGGATTTTAAAGGGGATATAAAATACTCTTTTTTGTTTCCATTTTTGATGGCTATTATTGGTATCTATTAGTATATAAAAGTAACAATATAATATAGTTACCTCTTGATTTTTTAAACTATTCCCAGGCCCAGAAAAAATAACTGACTTTAATAAAAGTTATCAATGCATTATCTTAAATTGAATTTATTAATTTTTTTCTATAGGCCGCGCGCAAAAATTTCAAATAAACGAAAATCCATGCGCATTAAAAATGCAAATTTTGCATTTTTTTTCAATATCGATTTTCTCGAAAACAAGAAAATTGCAAGAGGGAATTTTTTTTAGCCAATTAGTCAAGCTTTACGAGTTATCAGTAAAATAAGGCCTTTTTCACCAAAGGGGTGGTTTTTTAGGGGGATGCGTGGTACCCCCAGAACTGATTTTTGTGGTTTTGTGATGTATAGGAATCCCTCCACTAACAGTTACTGAAGGAAAATCTGAGATAACATTTTTTGTTATGGAAAACTTTATAATTATTGTGTGACGTGCTTTCTTCCGGTTGCCTAGCGCATAGACAAGCGGAAGCGTCACTTTGGCGCTGAACTATATTTTGGTTAAATTCGGTTATCTCGAGCGCCACCTTGGCAATTTTTACGTGGGGCAAAGGCCCCACATTAGCCTCCTAATCGCAGCCTGTTGCAGTAGGGCTGGGATAGCTACAGTGGAGACACGGTATGTCCAGGGGTTTGGACGGCAAATTAGACTTTCACCCACATTCAACAGTAAAAGGCAGATGTCGGTAAATAACAAAGTTTATTAACATATAAGAATATTTACAAAACAATAAAGAACGGTTAGGTACCAAAATGTTTTTTATACATAAGATGAAAAACCTAAGATATGTCATTTTAGTGACGTACGGGTAACCAGACGGTGAGAAGCTAGTTAGCTACCAGTTACTCATTAATGCGGAAGCAAGCGGTGGTAAGCAAGCAAACGGTGAAAGCGGTAAAGAAAAAAAATAAAATCGGTAGAAAAACAGTAAGCGGAAAGAAACGGTAAACGGTAAGAAACAACACCACAGTAAGTAATAAAAGCATGCAGTATGCAAGTACCAGGCAAAAGCAAGCGGTTATTAACAACATGCCTAAATGAACGGTCAGAGTGTAAATGTGAAGAACTTGGCAAAACTAAATAAGACTGATACCAAATAAATAAAACGGTTTTCGGATTCGGTGCGGTGTGTAACTTACGTCACATGCGGATCGGAAAATAAAACGGTTATCGGATTCAGAGCGGTGTGTAACCTTGGTTACACTCGGTTCGGAAAATAAAAAGGTTATCGGATTTGGTATCAGCTTACGGCGGAGATTATTCTGTCTAGACGGACATACAGCAATAATCAGAATGGTGGTATTTCGATTCGGTTCGGAAATATTGAAATTACGTCAACGGTGCGGTGTTTGCCAAGCGCCTCAAACCCCACAGCTGGGTGCCTTCATTAAATGCATTTCGGTTCGGCCACGTGGTATCTTGTCGGACTTGATGCGGAAAATTTCTATGTATCAGAATATAATGTTAGTTAATTTATTTACGGTAGCCTAGATTTTATTCTCAATTCCCGGACTATAATAAATTTCTACAAATTATTTCAAAGTAAGGAATTTTGTTCCATTTCGTATCAGTACAAAATATTGGAAACAAAATGAATGGTAAATTAACAACAACACTACAATAAGTTCCACAAAAATAATTTTTGCAAAGACAGATTTTATTTTGCTACGAACTAGCTAAAATAAAATATACGGTAATTATAACTTCTACACATTTGGTAGAACAACATATTATTTTATCGCAGTACCATCACAAATGGTCTCGATTAAAATAATATAAACGGTAAACAGTTTTCTCTCGAAATATCATCTATGTTCTTTTTCCCATTTGGAAATTCTTGCGAACATAGCTATTTGGATAAAATCGGAGAAGTTGACAGGTCCTAACTTGGACTCTCTTACTATTGTAATAATTTAACTTTAAATTTATTTAATTTCGGCTAAGTCGGAAAATAATAATTATATTCTGATACATTTAAACGGAATCGGTTTCAAATTATTGCTTTTAAATACACAGTTTAGTGAATTATTCTTATCGGTGTTAATATAAAAAGGTCGACAAGAAACCAGCGGCGATGATAAAATGGTGTACTTACATGTGTTGGATATACGGAATAATACCCGATTGGGCTGTTTGACGGATCGGACAGAAGTGATATTCAAATCTACTCTAATGAAACTAATTTACGCAGCTCTCTTACCAACGCCGTCAATGTTAATTTTTGTAATTTATGTTAATATTACGGACAGCCCTCTCACTACCAGGTTTATCAAATTACCTGTTTAAAGTAGAAATCTATTTCGCGGTTTAGCTAGCTAAATTAGGAGAAATCTATAATAATAATTTACAATACATATGATTCGAATGTAAGCGAAGTAAATAACGAAGTATATTATTAATTTAAACTGCATTTTTGGCAACGGAAAATTTACCTCGTTACAATTGGACTAAAACCGATCAACAGATTTCGAACATGAAATATGAAAAAAACATACATATTTTCTTAAATTGCCTACTTCAATGTCAGTATGTGTAATGTAATTCTTTAAAGTGCTTCGTATACTTCAACTAATATTGGTGTTTTGTAGCGTCTAGTCTGTACAAAGTTAAGTAAACTGCCGCAAAGTAAAGTTTCATTTCTGCTAGTAAAGTTATCTCCCGGTTATAACGAAAATGTTATCAGCATATCTGATCAGGCTGGAACGAAGAGAAATACCGTGGTAGATGCAAAGGTCACGATAAATATTTGAAAAGATAGCAATTCCTATAACCTCCTTCATAAAAATATTACGTTACATTCCAATAAAAGTAACCACCAGCATTCCGGTTAAGGTGAATTCAAACGAAACATGATATTAGAATTTTGTTTTGTCTTCAAAGAACAAAACGGTCAATTCGACATATTATATTTCAGTGCGGTTTTTATTAATAGACTGGCTAAAAATATGGGTACAAAAGTTATTAACGTAATAAAAATACTGATGCGCCATCCAGTGGCGTAGTTAAGCACTGTATTTATATTAAAAACAAAAGCAAGAATAGCGCTCTATCCCCCAATAAGAAATACAAGAGCAGTAGGATACGTGTTTCGCAGTTATTGCTCTTCATCAGCGCAACGTAGCTAAATAATGTTATTATATGAGACAATGGGGAAACACTGGGGAATATAGCGCTCTTATTGCTTTTGTTTTTTGTCTCACCCTGGTAATTCTTTCATTCTTTTCTTTGCATTGCGCTGGGTGGAAATAGTGAAGTACACACATAGGCGACGTATATGGAGTGCTCTCATTAAAGCCAATCATTGTGACACATAGATTACGAAACTATAATAAAAGTACAGTGTACCTTATTGCTATTGTTTCTCATGTAACAACATATTTAACTACGCTACGCTGATGAGGAGCAATAATTCCGAAACACGTGTCCGTAGCTGCACTCGTGTTTCTTATTGGAGGAAATGTATTCTTGGTTTTGTTTGTTGTCTGACGCCAGCAATTCTTTCATTTTTTTATTTATACTTCTAAACTGGTCTAAGATCAGCAAGATCAATGGAAGATCACCAATCATTTCGGAGATGGCACTAAGTTCTAGAAAGTACTCGAACTATTCGAGAAAAACTTTCTGCGAGTATATACTCGCGTGGACTCGTGGACAGGGTCAGCGACGGAGTATTTCTGATTGGGATTAAAAAGTGGACAAAAGTGAACAGAGAAGTGAATTATCAACAGCACTTAGTGGCATATAAGTATAGTAATAAGTCTTGTAAGTATTTACTAAGTTAATAAATAAGTGTTTACTGTTCTCTTTGTGCTATAATTTCCGAATCCGCGGTTTGAGGTTTACTACGGGGTGTCACTACGTACGAATATGTTTAAATTAAAAATGCTTATAATTTACTTAGACATATGCATTTGTTACAAAGAAAACAGTTTATACTTTATGGGTCTAATGGGCTAAACTAATATCTACCATGCCAAAAAATCCTTATTAAAAACTTTTTCGTTTATTACTACTTTTTGTAAACTTTAAAACTTGTTCTTTCAGATTCACATGAAGTTCTTCGAAAGAAGGTATGTCTTTACAAAATGTTATACAATGCCTACTGGTAACGTTTCAGTGTGTCTCATTTTCACTTTCAATATTTTTCAAATTCCATAAACTGATAAAATTAATCGATATAATATCTTACTGATTTTTATAAAAAAAATCTTAGCAATTATTTTTAACTTGATGGGTTCATATCAGTTCAGTTTGTATAATAATTTAATGGGAATTGATAGAGACACGTGTTAAAATGGGTCAATAACACATAAGTATTTTACAAAGATCAAGAACTAGTTTATTTATCATTATTAACAGTACCTGTCTATTAATTCTTTATGATTGACGATACGTAATAATTAATTTCAATTACACAGCCACCTAAAAAATAATAATTTTTTTACGAATGTAATATTTAAAATCGTAAAAATTTCTCCCTATTAACACATAAATTCCCGGAACGCCATCTTTCTTCAATATATTGAAGTAGCCTAACACAATTGCCACGTTATCTTAAGTGCTAACAGTATTTTACTTTGGTATAATAAAAATCGACAAAATATCCAGTGACAGCCTTCATTTTTTATTAAAGCACGGCAGCTTTCGCAAACCTGTAGACTTTAGTAGTTTACTACACTTGCTCCGCTTCAGGGTTTTCTTTTTATTTTCGCTTTCAACGAATACCGCAGCTCCTTCGATACATCACAGTTCTATTCTTGCAGTTACACTACGGATTATTTTATTTGCAGTACTAAAGTTTCAAATGCCAAACTCTCGTTTTCATTTCGGAAACACCTTTCATGTTTTCTTTGCTTGTGTTTTACACACCCAGGGCATAAGTAGAAAATTATTATTTTGTGGTTGTCGGTCGGTTATTGAAGAGTCTGTTAAATCTTTCAATAATTGCACGTAACGTTTTATTTAATGGATCAAAATAATTAAATACAGGGTGTCCCGTAATAACGTGCAAATAATTTAATTACCAATTCCTTATCGAAAATGAAAGTGGGTTGTTTATATATATTTTTTTTTAATGTGCAGCTACACCCCATAAAGGGGTGCTTAAAAAAATTGTTCTTAAATTCTATCTGAAAATAACGTAATCAGAAAAGGATGAAATTTGGCACATCTCGGTTACTAGTACTGTCAAACTATAATTTGACAGCAGCCTACTTAGTGTTTTGGCTAATATAATCATGTTCATCACTTTTGATTGATCACTTAGGCAGATGTAATTTAGTTATCTTTTATCAGAAACGGTTAATTCTACAAAATTTTTTCAAGAGGTAAAAAGTTTCTAAATGAATCGTAACGTCTAGTTGTTTTTTTTTTTATTGAAAGAAATAATAGCATGCAGAACTGTTTACAAAATTAGAAGGGTAATTAATATCACCCCTTTGTATACGCTAGGTGGTTGGAATAATTTTGTTAGATGCCTTTTCATAAGTAACCGAGATATGCCAAATTTCGTCTTTTTTCGATTGCGTTATTTTCAGATAGAAATTAAAAACTGTTTTTTTGGATACCGCTGTAAGGGGGTGTAGCTGGACAGGATATAAAAAAATTATATATGAAGAACCCACCTTCATTTTTTATATAGAACTGGTAGTTGAATTTTCTGCACATTATTACGAGATACCCTGTATACCTATAACTAACTAAATATTGGTTCTTCGGACTAATAGTCCGGGAGCTACGTAACTTTGTAGAAGTCATCATCAAATTTAATTTCCAATCCATTCACAAGTGAGGGGGTCAATTTTGTCTGGAAAAAGTTAGAGCAGTTTATGCGAAGAGATGTTGAAATCGCATACATTTTTTAATTCTATTGTATGTTGTCTATAATTGTTTATTTGTGGCATATTCAGGTTTTTTTACTTTTTATAGGGTATTTTGCCACTGAAAAATATTTAAAAATTTTAATGAAAAAACCTCTGCGCCAAACGGATCAGACATAGGTTGGTTCTTGAGTACTTGACTGTTTCAAAAAGTCTCACACCTAAAAATATATAAACTGTATCATTAGATACAGCTATATATGATACAAAAATTATGAACTTGATAAATGATGGAAATTATTCCAAATTAAATAAAGATCCTACAAATTCTTTAAAAAACAAAATATATAGAGTCTTATTTAAACACAAAAACGAATTTACAGATTTTGAACGAAAGATATTAACTCCACATCACAGCAAGCCTCCTCATTTCTATGGTTTGCCAAAAATTCATAAATCTGACATTCCCTTAAGACCAATTGTGAGTTCAATTAATTCTCCATGTAGTAAACTCTCAGAATATTTATTGAAAATCCTAAATCGTCTATCAGATTCCTCCGAGTCATATTAAAAATAGCAAACATTTTTTGGAAAAGCTGTGAGAAAACCATTTTAACAATAATCACCTAATGGTCAGTTTTGATATAGTAAGCCTTTTTACAAATGTTCCTGTAGATAAAACTTTAATAATAATTAGAAACAAATTGCAACAAGATGGGAATTTGGCGAATAGAACTAAGTTAAGTATTGAAACTATAATATTTAAATTAAATAATTACTTCTATCAACAAGACTTGGGATGGCCATGGGTTCTTCATTATCTCCAATATTAAGTAACATTTTCATGGAAAATTTTTAATCTAGCTTATAAACCCATTGTATGGTGGAGATATGTAGATGACATTTTTGCTATATGGCCTTATAGTAAAGAACGTTTAAGTAATTTTTTGAATCAGATTAACGAAAAAGAACCTTCAATTAAATTTAAAATAGAAATAGAGGATAATAATGAGTTACCTTTCTTAGATATTTTAATTAAAAAATTAGATAACACATACCAAACCAGTGTGTTTAGAAAACAAACACACACAAACAGGTACTTAAATTTCAATTCAAATCAACATATTAGTGTTAAGAAAGGTGTTGTTAAGTGTTTGTATGACAGAGCCAAAATTATTTCTTCAAATGATGTAATATTAAGGAACGAAAAGCAATTTATAAAAACTGTCTTATTAAATAATCAATATCCTGAGGGTTTTGTTGATAGTCAGTTATTGAACATTGGTAGTACAGAGAATATACAATCAAAATCTGAGGTATTTAGGTCAATGGCAGTAATTCCATATATACATGGTTTATCGGATAACTTACGAAAAATTGGGAACAGGTTTTCCGTACGAACGGTTTTTCAAACGGGCTCCACGCTAAGATCGGTTTTATTAAAAACCAAACCTCTAAATATTGTTCAAAATTCAAAAAAATGTATTTATAGTGTTCCGTGTGAGTGCGGAAAACATTACGTAGGTGAATCATCTACACCTTTCAACGTAAGGCTTGGTGAACATAGAAATTACACTAGAAGGGGAGAATTTTAAAAATCCAAAATTTGTGAACACGCGTGGGATAATAATCACAGGATTAAATGGGACTCGGCGAAGATTTTGGAAAAAGAGAGCAACGGAACTAGAAGAAAACTTAAAGAATCCGCGATTATTTTATTAAACGAGGATAGATGCGTTTCGAATTATTCAATAGATTTTTATACTAGTTGATTGCCCATTCTTAGAGACGAAGTAAGTAAAAATAAGATAAATATGATTTAATATCTCACGTGACTATGGAAATACATAAACAAAGAACTGTCATGGTTGACGGCCAAAAAAGTTTTGAGAACGGAAGTAGATTCTCTTCGGAAACGTTAACTACCTATAGCTTTCATTTTCGGTTTTTAGTTTATAACATTGTTCTAGTTTATATATTTTTAGGTGTGAGACTTTTTAAAACAGTCAAGTATTCAAGAACCAACCTCTGTCTGATCCGTTTGGCGCAGAGGTTTTTTCATTAAAATTTTTAAATATTTTTCAGTGGCAAAATACCCAATAAAAAGTAAGATCTACTGTACGGTTTTTCAAAAAAATGGAAGTGCCCGCAAGAATCTGAAAAAAATCAGGGTACATAGGAAGGCGAGAGAAATCGAATGGCGTAAGTCGCAGCATTGCATTGTGTCTCGTTTCGTTTTCGAGATTGAGCCATTGGAAATAGGTAAAAATCGATCTTTTTACCTACTTCTGATGGCTCAATCTCGAAAGCGAAACGAGATACAGAGTTGCGGTTTACGCCATTCGATTTCTCTCGCCTTGCTACGTACTCCTGAATTTTTTCAGATTCCTGCGGGTACTTTCATTTTTTTTTTTTTTGAAAATAATACAATAGTCTTTATAGGATTTTGCAAACAGCATAAAAAATAACTATCTATGAGAACTAAAAGAAAGACTAGGTGTAAAATTATTAATGAAAACTTTGCATTGTTTCGATAACCTGAATTCTGGTTATGCTAGCAAATTAAAATCGTAAAATGAATTTGTCCAATTTCTTATTTGAAAATTCCCATTCAACAACTAGCATTCACACAGTCCCCTACGGCCATGCAGATTAAACTAGTATCTACATAACCCCCTACGGTCATTAAAATTCAGTTAAAAATGAGAACAGAGGCCTAAAATGAATTTATTTACCTACCTTGTCTTAAAAATTTTTCGTTCTATTGTATTACATTTTCATGAAATCTATCTGTTTTGGAAGTGTTTATCATAACCAGAATTCAGGAATGTAAGAATGCAAAGATTTTATTAATATTTTTACATATAGTTTTTCTTTTAGTTCTCATAGATAGTTATTCTTTCTGCTGTTTGCAAAATCCTATAAAGAATATGTTTCAATACAATTAAAAGCAAACAAATAATAATTCACTTTTAAGCATACAATAGTATTAAAAAATGTATGCGATTTCGACATCTCTTCGTATAAACCGCTCTAACTATTTTCAGACAAAATTGACCCTATCCTTTTTTTTTTGCTTGATCGATTGGAAATTATATTTGCAATCCGATGACGTGGGGCACGATATGTTCGGGTAATTTCTAAGTGAGATAGAGGTCGCCAAATTAAGAGGTCCGAGGTTTTCGCTTATCCAGCGACACGGGTCCGCTTCGAAAATGAGAGCTGACTGCTCGCTGTTCTATCAGCGCGCTGGCTGACCAATATTTTTGAAGAAACTACTAAATAAACAAACTAATAAATAAATACTAGATTTTAGAAAGCTCTTTCACCATCGGTGTCGTGACCTCTCGGGCTATAAGGGATATTTATGTTTTAAAGATTAGAAGGAACTTGAAATGAAAATTTTAAAGCTCCGGGGTAAAGTATACATACATTTTTTTTTTAATTTAAAAAGTTCCTTTTTCTGGATAGTTAAGGAGACAAAATTTTCATCCTGGTAGTACGTTTCTGTGTTTAAATAAATACTCTCTAAACAATCTTAACTTATACGATCCCATGCTACAAGTCATTATTTTTACTAATTTTGTCTTTCTGGCTGAAGTTCCTAACATTGTATCCTTTGTGGCGATCGTATTTGAGTTATTTTAGAAAAAGATACTGTTACTTGTCCAAAAATGCGTCTTGTGCATAATTTCACTATTATTAAATAATGATTGTAAACTACCTGACTGGAGATTCCTAAGCGATTTTGTGAGTCGTTATTATCTATAAAAGAATAAAAATAACTCATAGAGCATAACAAATTCATTTAGCTGCAGGACTATAAAAATTTATCACAAAATTATAATAGACATTCACAAATTCCACGTTTTACAAAAATGACTTGCCGGCTTTCAGCTTTTCTTAAAACCAACTGTCAATCACAATATCAATTTTAACAACGACTTCAAGGCACCTGTTGAGTTATAAGTTGAATAAGTTACAAAATAATGCTAAAAGTACGGTAGGGTAATATTAATATCGGTTGTCTTGGAAAGCAAACGAAATGGACGCACTAATACAGGACATTGAAAAGAACACAAAGTTCTAACAAATCTGAAGCCACATCTGGACGCAGGCAGGCAAGATGGATATTCAGGCAGATCACAAATTAGAAAAAATAAGAACAGATAAATGACTGTCATGTTAGACGACTTCAACACGCAGGAAAATACAATCAAGCGCATACAGATAGGAACATCATTAAAAAACTCTACCTCATACATAGTCAAACGTAAATGGACGCCCCCTGAAAACTTGGCATACAGCTCTTCGATGGGACAATAAGAAACACACGGAGTAAGAGCCAAATCTGCTGTAGACATGGAACAACGTAAACACCAACTCCTAAATAGTTAGACGATGCCGTGATGGATAGATAAATAAGGAAGAGGGTTAAAAATATTAAGGCAAAAGAACAACACAGAACAACACAGTCCATAAAATACTATATGGAAAACTAGAGACAAAGAAACTGGAAGTACGTGAAGGATACAACAAATAACACTTGGAACATCGCCTACTATAGAACGAAGAATATAAAATTAACAGGGGAAGAACTTAACTGGTCAACAATGAGTTGAATAAAAAATACAGACGGTGAAAATGCTGACGCGGAAGAAATCATCCGTAAGCACACAATAAATATGACCAACTAAAAAGAATGAAGGCAGCAGAAGAACAACAACATATACCAAGTACATGAGGTTAAGAACTCCATGGGAAAAACCTTAGCTCACACATGGTCAAACGAGAATGGAAGCTCGCTAAAGAATACAACAAAACAGCAAATAGTGACACCTACAAAGAACTCACAAGAAGGAATACAAACTATCCCTAGACCCGCTGGACATTACCGTTTCTCCACTGTAGTTTCTCAAGCCCTATTTAACCGTCTTCGAGTGTAATTGGTTGTTCCACCAATAAAGGAACTGGCGCTCGAGTTTTCCTCATGCCGTCCTTACCGTCAAGCAACGGCTGAAGCTCGTGACGCTTCACCAACTGCCTAGTGAATTTAAGGTTACATACTTTGATAAATATTTAGAGTATACCCAATACTAGATTCAGAAACAGAAGACTCAGAAGAAAACTAACAAGGGGATGATGATAGATGGAAACTTAAAAAAGCATCTCACAAACATCCACACTTTCCATCCTATATTTCTACACAATGCATCATGTGGCTCTCGCTGCGGGTAACAAGAAGGTCCTATATCCAATCCGGCATACGTAGCCGGTCCGGCGGTATATAAAATTATCCAGATTGAATATGCGGAAGTGGCAGCAGTGCCTACAGTACGCTGGCGAATCAATCAACCAAAGTGTTGTTATATTTATATCGGTTAACATTTTTATCAATTTTACAGAATTCTTTAGCTTCCCATTATGCTTTAAACTCAACAATATATATAGGGTGCTCTATAAGTACATAGCTTAACTGGAAATGGAAGTCATCGAGCTAATTCCAAGGCACCTTAATTCGTACTCCCTGGTTACTGGTACATAGAGAATTTTCGTAGAGTGACGTCGTCCTGATTTTTCTAATTAGCAGTAATCAGTTGCGACTCATTATTTACCTATTTAATCCTTATATCTAATTTAATAAGTTACCAGTAAAATAAGGCTTTTTTCACCGAAGGAGTGGTTGTTTGGGGGGTTGCGCGGTACCCCCAGAACTGATATTTGTGGTTTTGTGATGTATAATCCCCCTACTAGCAGTAACTGAAGGAAAATCTCAGATAACATTTTTTGTTATGGAAATTTTTATAATTATTGAACTATTTTAGACAAAATGTGGGTTGAATGTCTAAGAAGTACTTCTCTGTCTAAGCTCCAAATAATATTAGACATACATTAGGCTAAAAAATTGTTCCTACCAATATAAAGAAAATTTTCACCTACGCGCTACGGCAGGTCAGGAAACCAACGAGTATAATAAAAATGTGATCCATTCTGCCCAGTACTCTGTTTCATATTATGCACTAGTCTACTTAGGAAAGGAATCGGAAAAATGTCTGAAACTAGAATTCCATTTACTTTGTACAACCTCTCTTTGCCTGTAAATCAACCTATTCATTATAAATAAGTCCTGTGTGCTATTATCCGCTGTACATTATTCGCATTTCTTTCTATATAAAGTATGTTTTTAATTATGTTTATAATTATGGGTGGAGTAATTTTATTAATGTTTCTGCATTTGTAAGCATTCGCATGGAACGAGAAGTATTTATGAAATTTTTTTAATGATGTTAGAAGGAATTAATAATAATAATAATACTGCAGGAATACCACTAGCTTTAGATAAAATAATTTAAAATCAAAACTCTGGCTGCAAAAACGAATATAGAATTTTAAAAAATGGTCAGAAATACCTCTAACAGAAAAGACCCGGCGATAATGGTATTTAAGAGTCATCTAAACGTGATTCCGAAGTTTTTAAAAATATCACGAGCACCAAAACTATTACCGTACCGGATATGAAATTTCTTTGCTGCAGTCAGGTATATTGTTTCTGTTTTAATTATTTATTTTATTTTTAGCTTAAATTAAACCCAGGCAACATTTTAAGCCAAAACATAAATTTAGGGAATCTACAACGGATCCATAAAAATATGATACCAAGAAATAATTTTTAAAAAAGCTCTTAGAACCATTTGGTCTACTATATTGAAATGAAATCGAATGGAGCAGCTGATGACAAAGTTGCGTAAGCAGAAAAAAAGTTCGCATGAATAAAATCACTCATCATCAGGTTTCAAATTTGAAGTATATTACATGGGCTTTGAAGCAACTTTTTAAAGTAAAAGTATTTTATGTATTTTATGGGTACAGCAGTCATATTATTAATCTGGAGAACTTCCACTATTTTTGAGTCTCTTATTTTGTTATACTGACTGATGTATCACGACAGCAAAAAGAAATATAATCTTGCTGGGGATTGTTATGGTAAAATATGCCATTCTTCGAAATATTGTTGTAGTGTTTCGCGGATTTGTAGTTGAGGCCCTCACCTTGTACATGTGTTTTTATTAATTGTTGTAAAATTATTGCATAAAGGAAGGAAATGAAATGAAATAATTTATGACCAATTGTTCAGAAATAATACAAAATATTCAATTGTATAATGCAATAGGTGCTAATCCAAATCAATTTCTGCAACACGCCGCTGTGTTCATAAACAAGTTGCATTGTGTTTATTTTGAAAGCGCGGGTGGAAACTATGGTGGGTGTTCAACAAACACTGGAGCCTGCAGCAACAGTTACTAGAATTACATATGCAAACAGAACAAACAATGGTAGAAATTTCAAATTTTAAAATACATAGAGCTAATAAAATATTCTGATGTTATGCAGCTGAACGTGTTTTTTTTTTGTTATGTAGCAACAAACGTTCGAAATATTTGTTGAATAGAACTTAAACAAAATGGATGCAAATTGATACATTCTGCTTTGTCACAGTTCCTGCAAAGTATAATTATTTATACAGGGTAATCCACATCTTAGTCGAACAACTTGAAAGAAAGGCACCCTTACAATGGAAGTTGATAGCAAATAATTATTCACCCACACTTAAAAACTATATTTACATAAAAAACAGGAAAATAATCGGTTAAAACTATTAAATTAACTTGATGTATCCTGGGATTTTTCGGTCATCTTTAAATGAAAATTCTTATATTTTCTTACGTTTCGGTTTTATTAACCATCGTCAGAGGAAAAACTACAATATTTATATTAACGTACAATTATTTTATGTGATTTTACAAATTTAATTTTATTACTTACAATTTAAACATACATCCATTACTGAAAACGAATTTGTTAGTGCCATTACATTATGTCTAAATTCTACATATTTTACATATAACAACCAATTTTACTCTCAAATTTTCGGAACTGCTATGGGTTCACCCATATCGGCCACCATTGCAAATTTGGTTATGGAGGAATTAGAATGTCAGATATTAAAATCATTAAATTATAAACCTATTTTTTACAAAAGATATGTAGATGACTGTATTATCTGTTTACCAAAAAATAAAATAGAATATACTGTTAATAATTTCAATAGTTTTCATCCACGCTTACAATTCACAACCGAAATTGAAAAAGAAAAGAGCATAAACTTTTTAGATATTACCATTAAATATAATGAATCCGGAATTATTGATACTAACTGGTACACGAAAGAAATTTGGTCGCAAAGATACTTAAATTATAATTCACATACTCCTACCAATTACAAAAAGAGCGTTGTTAATAGTTTAACAGATCGAGCCATTCAACTTGCACATCCAAAATATAGACAAAACAACTTGAAAAAAATTAAAACCGTCCACGAAACAAACTCCTATCCTAAACATTTTTATGAACCAATAATTAAAAAAAGAATACATAATATCTATAATAAGAATATGAATAAAAAAATTAAGAATAATAACAACTATGTATCCATGCCTTACATACCAAAAGTATCTGAGAATATTTCAAATGTATTAAAAAAACACAATATAACAGTAGCGCATAAACCTTATACTACAACAAAAAAATTCTTTACAAAACTAAAACCCGAACTACAACCAAAAGACGAAACTAACGCAATTTATAAAATAGACTGTAATAATTGTAATAGTACATATATTGGCCAAACAAAACAATACCTGCATAAACGAATATATACACACAAATATAATATAAGAACACTAAATCAAAACTCGACAGCTCTTACCAAACACGCTTTAGACCATAACCATAGCTTTAACTTTGACAATACAAAAATTTTACAAAAGGAACCAAATTATCATCGAAGGACAATACATGAAATGTTACAAATTAAAAGACATAACAACGCAATAAACAACCGCACTGATATAGAGAATTTAAGTGAAACATACTTTAATTTGTTAAATTAACTAAAAAGGGGATATTACTAAACAACATATATTTTTACATCGTTCCATCAAGTCCGCAAGATAATTCTTAAAGTATCATATTTCACACACCAGCCTTTAGAGAAAACCTCATAACTAGCATCCATAAATTAAATAAACTGTACCAATAGTGACATAACACAGACCAGAAAGCAGGCAATACTTTTGTTCAGCATTTAGTTGCATTAAAACTTTCAACAGAAATAAACGTAAAATGTTAATATAGTGTAAACAAAAAAATTTCTTAAATTGTAAGTAATAAAATTAAATTTGTTAAATCACATAAAATAATTGTACGTTAATATAAATATTGTAGTTTTTCCTCTGACGATGGTTAATAAAACCGAAACGTAAGAAAATATAAGAATTTTCATTTAAAGATGACCGAAAAATCCCAGGATACATCAAGTTAATTTGATATCAACGGTCAAGAAAATACAAATATTTGTTAAAACTATAGCAAAGAAGAAAAGGATAATAAAAATAGAGCGTAGTTTCGTACTTAAGCAAAAATATTAATCAGTTAATGAGAAATTCATGTACAATAAAATACACAAGCTGATTACTTGAGGTGTAGAAATGAACTGTACGATTGAAGAACGTGAAGTTAATTATTTCCGATAAATTTACTTAAGAAAACTAGTGAAGAAAACGTCAGTTGCCAGTGACAATTTGAATGGATTAAAGTTTACTCCAAAAGAAAATGACAATAATCTAACTTCTAGTACAAAATTTCAAAAACGCAAATATACCCGGTGACACCAATAATTACTACGTTGAAAATATGACACCGAGAGCCAACTGAAAAGTGGCTTATTTTCTCTCGAAACTACTCGAGTCGAATTTTTGGTGAAATAGGGCGAGTTAATTCCATAATACTTGGACCAATGAATGCGGAGCCGCCCCCTTCTGGAGCCTAACTTTGACCCAGCAACTTGCTTC
This sequence comes from Stenurella melanura, assembly GCA_963583905.1. Lineage (NCBI taxonomy): Eukaryota > Metazoa > Arthropoda > Insecta > Coleoptera > Cerambycidae > Stenurella > Stenurella melanura. The sequence continues at coordinate 207,385,930 of OY757309.1, forward strand.
CTCTACAGTACAATATGGGATAACATAACTTCCCATAATTATCAACCACTAAGTCGATCTGACAATTGGCGTCATCTACAGTACAATGTGGCCAAAATGGCTTCCCCTAATATAATACATTCTTTTAACAACAACCTATTTTTGCAGCTATCTAATTCAGCGAGATAAAAAAACCTTTTCGTATATTACTTCTTATCATATTCATAAAAGAAAAGAAAAAATATTGCATTCCCTGCCTAGTATACAGTGAGTTTGGGATTTTTTTTAACCAACTGCAGTATTTATGAGACGACCCGTGCTCTGACTAATTTAATTATTCCCGTACGGTGGCTTAACTCGTTCCCGCTAATTGAGCTCGCGTTTTGACATTTCTAATAAAATAATTTGACAATGACGCTGGCTGACACTTTCTCATGATTTCGACTTTATGGGTTTATGGGAGGCCTTTTACTGGAAATATAATACTTCCTATTTAGAAAATGTACTACGGTATACTTTATAGTTATTACCGAATAGTTTTTGTAGTTATCACGTGAGATTGTTAAACTATAAATTTATGCAAGCTTGTTTACTTCTAAAACTACTTTAATATTGCATCTAGCCGATTTCTTTTAGGCTCTACAGCTGGCATCTTAACTTTCTACTACTTTATTTTATTATTTCTACCAACTTTATTTTATGAAAAAAATATTTTAATTTCTTTGCCCTTGATTGCAGTTGTTACCAGATGGTTAAATCTGCGAATCCAGCAATATAAAAGCACATTTAGCTATCAGTAAAAATATCTGATCAATAATGATTAATGACAGACAATGTCAAAGTTTTATAATGAATAAGATGTAAAAAAACATTTATTTCATATAAAAAATACTAACACATGTAGAATAAAGAGAAAAGTACATTTCATATGAAAGAGACATTCTGCCATTATTAAATCATATGTATAGCAGTTAATATTGTTCACACAATTCATGTTATTTTATATTACATTTATATGAGCTATTAGCAAAAGCACACTTTGAGATACATTAAATTACCATAGGAGTAAATGACGTCACACAGCTGTTAATATGAGAGCGCGTTCTTAGTTCATTTTGAAGTCTACAAAAATTCTAGTTTTTTGCATTTCGTTCTAAAATCAAAAGATCTTTCAGAAAATATAATAAAAAAATATGCTAACTGAGCCCATTAGTTGAAGGCAGAGTAGTTGACTTTTATTAACTGTTTTTCAAAGCATATAATGATTGAATTTACTTTTTTTAACTTCGATCGACGATCGTAAAGCTTACACTCAATAATGAAATTAGAAGTCAGGGCAATAATTGCCAAGGAGTACCTTGTGGACGTCCAAAAACTGTAATCAAATAACTGCTGTAACAGTAACCTTCTCGTTAAGCATACTGGATATGAACTGTTTTTAATGTCTGTTTCAGGCAATGTAATACATTAGGAAGAGTATCGTGATGACAGGAATTAAATGCGAAAACATTTTTTATACGATTTTATAAACCCTTTATAAAGAGAGAGATCTAGAGCTTCCGTGGAGTATTACGTTACGTAAACAAGATTAAAAGTTATCGATCCCGTTCTCTATTTGGCATCTACTAAGTAATATATAAATAATTGTCTGTCAAAATGTATGTTAAAGGTAGTCAATAATACGAGACAAGAAGTTTTATCTAGTGTATATTTTATTTGTAAATGTATAATTGACTTGAAAACAATGACATCAAGCTAAAACTCGAATGTAAGTTTACTTGCCTAGTTAGGTACCTACAGCTAAAAAGAAAAGAAAATGATCAAAATATGCTAGTTACATTTCCCAATTGGTATAAAAAATTAAGCTAAAGCATTCTCGTGAATGTAAGTAAATAAGTAAGTAACGAAGAGTACCTATATTGCATTTAATCGGCACGTTTTTAAAACCGATAATATCGGTTGTAGAAAAAAAATCATATCACCATGTTGGTGATCGAATCCTGAACAAACTTTAAAATGTCTATCACGTTTTTTGTAAGCACGATAACTTAAGAACGAAAAGTCCGATTGTATTGAAATTTAGACAGTAAATTAGTGTTAGCTAGAGGAAGAACCCTATTGTTCTTGAACAACAACGATCAAAGAAACTAATTTCTTACATTTGTAATTAAACAAAAAGTGTTTTAAACTAACATTATTTGCAAAAATGAACTGCGAATAGTATCCTATAAAATGTGAAACAATTATATGAAAAGTATAGTAAGTCGGCGAAGAGTATATGCAATGATTATCTGTAGATACTGCATCGACTAGTCTGTTTAATTTCATATGCAAGCATTTGATTCAGTAAACAAGACTATACTTTTTGATGAGTTAAAGAATATTGGTATAAGGGACTGCCTATTGAAATTCTTAATGTCATACATGGAGAACAAAACATTTATAGTTAAATATAATGAGGCTATGTCTGACATACATAGGCGTTCTGCAAGGATCAGTATTGGGGCCTCTGTTATTCTCTATTTACATAAATGACCTTTCTCGTCATATAAGTAATGGAGAAACATGTATATATGCGGATGACACTACAGTCACTATATCTGCCCCAAATTGTAACGACTCACAAAAATATGTTGAGGGTATTGTCGATGACATAACCAATTGGTGCAGTCGAAATAGACTAATTTTAACTGAACAAAAAACTGTTTTTATATGTTTTAATAAAAGAACATCATTAGATACTTTTAAATTGAGCCGCTTTACCAATTTTTTTGGGTACATGTATAGACAACTCATTGTCTTGGGAACATCAGACAATTCATGTGTGTAGTAGACTAAACAAATCATATTTCGCAATGCTGCAATTGAAAGACACACTGGGTGAGGCAGGACTTGTATGCACTAGCATACTCCCATTTGTCCTTTAATATCTGCTTATGGGGAAAGTCAAGTCAATTGTGGAGGGTCTTTATACTTCAAAAAGGATTATTAGATTGTTGTTTAATCTAAATTATAGAGAAAGTTGCAGGGAAACTCTCTGTATTTACATATATAGATGCTTAATATATGCGAAAATCAACTTGAAGATATTTGATACTCTAGACAACAATCACACATACAATACTAGACATGGAGAGCTCTTAGCGATTCCTCACCACAAAACATCTAAATTTAAAGAATCGCTACAATATAATAATTCAATTATATTATTCAACAGTTTATCTGAAGAGATTAGAAATCTTCACTTGCCAAAATATAAAACTAAAATAAAAAAATACTTGTTGAATATGCATATTATAGCATTAATGAATTCCTGAGCAGACCATAATAATAGATTATATTATGTTATGTTTGCACTAGTATTGTATTCCATACAGCCAGAAATTTAAGCATTTATGTTTAAATATGTTTGTAATAGTTGGTGCGTTCGTAATAGTTATTAAAGTTCTACATTATTATGTCAACTATAATTTACTTATTACTATATTATTTTATTTTATTTGTTAAGTATGATGTATGTATATAGTTTTTCTTGACTTGTTATTTATGAATAATATTATGTTTTAAAAAAAAAAATTATTGACTATTGTACCTGACTTGCCATATATACGTTATTTGTATCGAACATGGTGAAATAAATATTATTATTATTATTATTATTATTATTATTATTATTATTATTATTATTATTATTATTAAAAAGGGATATTTAGATCGCAAAACTTGCTTTGGTTTGACAGTTGTTACTGACCTGGTAAATATTATAAGTACTATTTGGCCAGAAATTTAAACCAATTATAGTAAAATTTCTATTCTTTTTCTCCAAAACTATGGGCGTTAAACCAATATTATATAAGGTTTCTTGTTTATCTGGTCACTTCCCACTATTAGTTTTAAATGACATCATATCTTTTTGACAATTGTAACCAAAGTAATAAAAAAATTGTAATTTTGTAATACATTGTAATAGAAATATCGTAGATAGAATAAATGTTTATCCATGATTGTTGCCTTTGTGAATTAAGGATTAAGACCATTCATATCATTCCTAATTCTATTTTAAAGTAGAGCAAAAATAATTCCACCTTTTAAAAAGATTTTACTTATTAAAAAAAAAGACGGCTTGCATATTAGAAAATATGTTGTACGAAATGTTAAAACAGAATATGCGACTATTCTCAATAATTATCCAGCTCTTATTATCTCCTCACTGTAAGTATGAACATGATGATACATTGGTTACGAACTACATTGGTATCAAATTGGATCAGTCAAATAAATATTACATTTTTAATACATGTAAATGTAACTGAATTAGAACTTAAAATTAAACTGATGTTTAATTTTAAGACGAAATGATTTTCGTCTTAAACAGTGAATTATGAAGAAGTCTTCACACACTTAGAGACAGCGAACGTATACCCTATATCAGAGTATGCTAAAATTAATCCTCCCCAAACAATTCCAGTGGCACGGCAGAGGATGGAAATTGGAATTAGATTAACTCTTTTTAAATTACACGTAATTTTGTAAAGTCTGCTAAATTCCTAAAGTAATAACGATAAAATGACAGAAATGCGAATTATTATTGAAAGAAAGATATTATCACGCCTCGGGGCGGCCTATCTTATTTGAGGTAGTCCTTTGATTACCATTTCGTTATTTTACTTCCACATCCACGAAGTAGAGTAGAAGTATACTAATCGTAAAAAAACTTTCAAACATTTTTATTGTGGAAATAGGTTTAGAATCTCATGAAACGTCGAGATTTTAAATTTGAGCAAAAAAAAAATTCTGTCGGCCGGTCTGTCGGTTTGTCTGTTTATAATTTTTTTTGTGCGCATGTTTTCTCTGGAACGGTTTAATATCTTAACTTGAAATTTTGTACCTCCGATCGAGGAACTTATCCCTAGATACATAACGTGTATTCATTTGTTTGTCGTTGAGATAATCACCGTCTAAGGTACTTCAGTCCCGACGTCCTGATTGGCTAGTGGATCTGTTCACGGCTTTTACCTTCATAGTCCTAACATGATGTGGTTTTGTTTACAGTTGTAATAAGGTGAAATAAAAGTTAATTTTTAATGTCCTTTCAATACATTATAATAAAACGTGTACTCGGTACCTATTATATTTGTTAAATCCGCGTTTATGTAAGTACCTAAAAATTTGTGAAAATTTAATCAGAAATTATTACATAAACTAGGTACAATGTTATCATTATTTTAATAAATAGATTAAATTTATAAGCAAAGCAAGCTGGTAAGAGTACAGAAACTTGGAATTTGTTGTATATAGTAGAAGCGAGGGCCTCGGATTTTTTATCACATTTTTCAACCCCTTCACCACACCCACTCCATTATTAGAGAGGTAGATAAAATAAAATTGAGACATTGAAAATTAATACACGTATAAATTATAACGACATCTGGTACTGATTATATTTTGAGATATTTCTGTTGAAAGGTTGGGTGTTAAATAGGGGAAATTAAGTAAAGCAAACTGGTAAGAGTACAGAAACTTGGGATTTGGTGTATATACTAGAAGTCAAGGCCAAGATTTTTTATGTTTTTTAAGTCCCCCCCACCACCACCACCGCTCGTTTATTAAAAGGATTGATAAGATAAAACTAAAAAAGAGATTTACTTGTAATTTGATACACATAAGTATTATAACCACATCTGTAATTGGATTATATTTTGAGATTATTACGTTGAAGGGTTGATTGGTTAATTAGGGGTAAATAAGGGAACAATTACTTATGCAAGCTGCTAAGAGTATAGAAAATTGGAAATTGTTGTATATACTGGAAGTGGAGGTCTCAGATTTCTTTATAATATTTTTCACCACCAATCAACATATTAAATTATTTTATGAGATCTGCCTCAAACATTATTAAAATTTTATGACCAATTATTTCCGCATACTAGAGTGAGAATATAGTGAAGATGTTTTCCTTTAAAGAGACGAATGGAAAATTTGGATGTGGAAGTAGTGATTCCTTAGGCAGCGGTTTTTTATTACGTACTGTGAGCATTTATATCTCTGCGTTTTTATAAAATCCCTTCCACATATTTCCGCATAAAAAAGGAAACCAAATAATATTATACTGATTGTGCAACAGTAGTATTAACTTCAAGGTCAAGGTCAAACTCGTACGCATAAATAATCAAAATCAGCAAATAGAATGAGGTGACGGTGAGATTCGTCAGTCGTCGGTCGCGTTCGGTAAATTATTTGAAATCCGAGAATAAATAGATAAATATAGCGTTCGTTGAAATTAAACTTTTTATAGTTAATATGTCAATAAAAATGGATATACTTAATCCATTCCTAAATGAAATGTAATAATAATAGTACATATCACAGCTCTAACATCAAGACACATAGCAGCTATTAAAGAATTCAATATTTGATTTTCTCATTTGGTTTTAATAAAAAATAACGTTAAACCAATGACCGCGAAATAATATACAGGCCCATACTTCTTGGGAGGTAGCAACTTCGTTGATTAAAAATTAGTTTTAACCGAAGACCAATTACAAAAACCGGTGTTGGCATGATATTAAATAATTTATCATTTACCTATAATTACAGAGAGAAAGGGGTATTTAAAAAATGCATATACAATTTACACAAATATATTCCTATTAAATTCGTTATAGATAATTATAAAGGTTGTGATGGTTTTATAGTTTTCCAGAAATATTTCGGACGCCTATGCTTTTAGTGTACCTTTCCGAAAGTGCTAACTACGAGAGTGTATTTATATACATACTACATCTTGTGATATATTGCAAATTGGATTCATAGGAATTACCTGCTAGTTTCTCGAGCAACAACATTTAAATGAGATTTGTTTAGTTTTATGATTTTACGGCTCACTGGATGTTTCAGATAGTGTTAATTGAATCCACTATCTTCACAGGGATTCTCTCATCTACGTTTATTAGATGCATTAGACACTTTTGTGCCTCACGGGTAACTAATTAGTTAGCCATAGCCTTACTTCTTTAAAAATGTATTTTCCTTGTGTTCCTTTTTCGCTAGAAAACTAGAAACGTATATTGCACTAAAGATGTAAAGTAAATTTTAATTATATTTTTCCTTTAAAACTAAAAGAAAAGAAAAGAGCTTAGCTTTTAACGTCTAGGTACTGTCATTCCTCTGGTACGAGCTTTTAATTGAAAAAATACTTTAATAAATATTAATCTACAATAATGAAATTTGAGGGCATAGTTTCCTATTGACAGATTGATTAGTCGGCGTACGGTATTCATTGCTGACACTTCTAGATGCCACCGGTCCCGCTACGTTTACGCCGGGTAGTATTTGGAACATGCTTGTTGCCAGCAAAGAGAGCCACATGACACATGGTGTATTAATATTGAAAGGGAAGTGTATTTGTTTGTGAAATGCGTCTGGCGTTGTGTCGTGATGTGGAGTGATTATACTTTGGCTGTCCCAAGTAGAAACACAGTAATTGTAGTCGGGCTAAATATCGGGAAAATTGATTGTTAATGAATTATGTTAGCCTCACAACATTTGAAGAGATATTGTCATATATTTTCACAGAAGTTTCGTAAATGACTTGATTTGTCATTCTCCATTATCAGAGTAAAGATATATTTAAAAATTTCTAATTAGCAGCATATACTTTGCTTTTAGAGGTGTTTTAAAATCTCATGAGCTGTGACCTTCATATGCGCACAGACATAAACCCTCCCGTCGTCTCTGTTACACTTCTTAAATATATTATATTTATTGTTTATCATTTATCCCGAGCTCTTGTTTATGTATACAGCAAGGCAGCCGCCAGAGTCTTCAAAAAAATACTTATAACGCAGAATAAACTTTGCCTCTTGCGCATTTCGCGGTTCATGAGATTCTGAAACACCTCTAAGTAGCTTCGCAATCTGTACATACATACTTATTTATTTGCAAAACACAGTAACTGCATTTACTGTATTTGTAACTGGTAGATACTCAAAAAGTAAACATTAGATATATAGTAAGTGTGTTTGGGTGTAAGAAATTGACAATTGAGACACACGTAGGTATTTAAATAGAAATGAAGGTCTCTTAAACAACTGAATCGGATGCTGCCCATCATTGCACTTGGCACAGTAAGTGGTGGTAATTATGGAAGGGATGTTCTGACCACCTTTTTCAAAACAAAGTAACTACTCAGTCCATGCGAAAACACAGTAATGTCAAAGTACTTACTGTGTTTTCCAATGGTATTTGGCTAATGCTGTGTTTTGCTCCGGTACAGCTACTCATTCAGTGTCACTTACTGTGTTTTGTGCACATAATAACTCTTAAATGTTCATTAGTTAATCAATTATAAGTGTTCCACAAGACGTGTTGGGACACAGTAAGTCCAATAATTTAGAAAACTCAATTTTTATAAATTTGTCAATTACTGTGTTTCTGCTTGGAACAGCCGACTTCTCTTTTGAGTTTCTGTCTACGATCATCTTCTTGTCTATTCTTCCTCTGAGTCTTCTGTTTCGGGCAGTGTGTATATCGTTTCGATTTCTTTATTATATTCCTTCTTCTTCTTTGCCATTGTCAGTACGTATAATCGGTACTGTCAATTGCTATCCATGTCTATCTATTTTGAGTCTACTACTGTTCAACTTTAGCGCTTTCTTTAGTAGATGTATCGTGTTTCGTCTTTGGGCGGGTCCCCGATATTTCATTACATACGATTCTATCCTAATTATTGTTCTCCCCTAATGCTGACTTAGTCTATCATTTCTGTGTAACTCCGTATGTCATCGTAGTATGAAAGTCGTGTATATCTTTTTAGTTAGACTCCGTAGTGGTTTATTTTCCTCCATGAAAATGGTATAACTCTCTGTAGGCCGTTCTAATCCGTTTCTTTACTATTTCCCTCCCCTTCAGTTCATTTGTTATATATTTTCCTAGGTATTTTATTCTGTTCATGTAGTCAGTGTGTAGTTTATATTCTTCCCCGCTGGCTGAATTCGTTTTAGTCAATGGAGCTCGCACCATTATTAAGCCCTTTTTCAAGTTTATTCTAATTTCAGAGACGTCCAGGTATTGTTTCAGGTTTTCTAGAAATTTTAAGATGTCCTGTTTCTTTCTCAGTGATGATGAGAAGGTCGTCGGTGTATGAAAGCATGATGGGGACCTTACTGGTTCAGCGTGTTCATTGTATTTCTCAGTTTTTATACTCCTCGCAGATACAAAACGAAGAGTATATTGCATTCGATCGCCACATTTCTAAAATCGGTAATATTGCTCGTAGAGAAAAAACTTTCATATCACTGTGTTGGCGATCAAATTCTGAACAACTTTCAAAATGTCGGTCCGTCCGTCTGTCTGTAAGAACAAAAAAGTCCGATTGTATTGAAATTTGTACAGTAAGTTAGTGTTAGCTAGAGGAAGAACCCTATTTTGAACAAAACCGATCAATAAATAAAAAAGGTATGAATTTTGTAAATAATAAAAAAAATTATGTTTTGTAATTATAATAATAATAATAATAATAATAATAATAATAAATCGTCTTTATTTTTACAAGTGACATACAAAGAAAATGTATTTACAATATGTTAGAGATGTTGGAGGAAACATATCAAAAACTAATATTATTTACAAAGAAACTGCGAAGAGTATCCTATAGAATGTGCAACAATTATATAAAAAGAGCAGTGAATCGACGAAGAGTATAATGGTTAGCTTGTTTTCATTGTTCTTTATAGCACACACAGTCACACAGGACTGTGGTAAATAGTCCGAGAGATAGCGGACACCGTTGCTTGACTCCCACGTCCTTCATTTTTGATTCAGCATCGTCTGTCTAAGCCATTGTACTGCAGTGTTTCTTGTAGGCATTCTTTTATTATCCTGCTCCCCTCTTACGAAAGGGGAGCGCTCATGACTTATGGCATCGAATTCCTTTGAAAGTCAATTGACACTATGTGTACTTTTGTTTCTTCTCTCCATTTTTCTTCCATGATCCGTTATCCGTTGATTTGACCTTGATGAATGCCGTTTGATAGTCTGGTAGTTGGTCGATGTACTTCTGCATTTATCTGAGGAGGAATTGTGCTTGTATTTGTACCCTACACCGCAGAGTGTTATTCCTTTGTAATAGTCTACGTCGCGTGTTGAGTGCATAGTTTCCTATCACCAAAAAAATTCTAAATTATTATTTCTCAATTCCAACAATTCTGAGCTATCACTACCAGGGTTTATTTGAAACAAATGTTTTTATACAATTCTGCCAACTGTTATATTCTAAAAACTCTATCACCCCCTAAAATTCCTTTCTGGCTACTGGTCTATCATGATTATAATTATAAAGGCAATATAAGGGTTACAATTATAGATAATAATAACAATAAAAATAAACGATACTCACAAATACTATGGACTAACAAGATATTATGGCATATACAATGTGTCCATGGATAGGTCGCAAGAGGAAAACCTTTTTATTTGGGGATTCATGACAAAAGCATTTTTTGATGATGATGAGAATACCTCAAAATCTGTTTTTATTTTCATGATTTTAGCTTGAGTGGTCAATAATGTAAAAAATATTAAAAATTTATCAAGTTCCAAAATACTACTAAATACTTGTTAAAATCTAAAAATGATAAAGAGATAAGTTATTCGAAATAACAGTACGTCTTCTAATATGAAGTATCTAAACTGATATTTTAAGCATATACTTGCTTTACCATTTGCTTAAATATGGAACATATTAGTTACTTTTTTTGCCGAATAATTATTTTTGAATAGTTTTATTATTATTAATTAGTAAATAGTTTTATTAGACAACCCTAAATGTAAGGTTAACTTCGCGCTTAATAAAGATAATTTATTATTATTATCATTATTATAAATGTAGGGTGGTAAAAATTCTATCTGTAAACAACGTATAGGTATAAGTACTTAATGTGTATACATAATAGAGGTGTTTCAGAATCTCATGAGCCGCGAAATGCGCAAAAGGCAAAGTTTAATCTGAGTTATAAGTATGTTTTTGAAGACACTGGAGGCTGCCTTGCTGTATACATAAACAAGAGCTCGGGATAAATTGTAAACAATAAATATAATATTTTTAAGAAGTATAACTGAGTCAACAGGACGGATTGTGTCTCTGCGCATATGAAGGTCACAGCTCATGAGGTTTTAAAACACCTCTAATATTATGAGCAGTGTTAATTTACATTCGTGTCTTCTGCTTTAATTTTTATCTCACTTGCAAATTCTATTCTGTTATAATAATAATTGCTCATTCTAATTTCGGCTTCTATTGTTTTACCGTTCATGAATTTTTGAAGAGTAACTTCTCTTCTGTTTTGTTATGGCATTCCTTTTCGGCCTCTTCTTTGTCGTGGAATCTCTTTCCGTGTTTTTTTCTCACGGCGCCTGCCGGCACCTAAGTTTTTCCCAAATTAATCTAACAGAAACAGGCGCTGTATTCTGTAGAGCTATTTTTCTTCAGTAACTTCTTTTCCTTCGTTTTCTCCTCAGCTTTTTTCTATTACTTATTCTCCTCGTATTTTGCTGCCGAAATATAAAACGTGCCACATAGACAAAAGTAACACTTTCTCTATATATTGCACATAGTAGAGTGCAAATTAATTTCTATCTTTCCCCCCGTTGGCACTTTAAGAGTAAAATATATGACCTTACCAGATATGTTACTTATGCCCTGTAAATTACGAATCCACTTGTCGTCAAAAAATCGTCACGAATATAAGGGCACAAATCAAAATTTTCTAACTAACCACACCACGCGATAGAGTCCATCATGAAGCATATTTTATCCAAAAATCATTAAATTCTCTGTAGAATTTCTATTTTTAAAATAAATAAAGAAACAAACTTTTACATAGGCTTATATGGCAGTAAAAATAAAAAATCCTCATTTTCTCTGTTCGACTACGGCTGAAAATTAATTATTTTTCGTCTGCTTTTCCATTCCCACGACGATATCTCCCAAACTATTATATTTATCAAAATAATATATCCTTTATAAAATATTTGCCATATTTTCTAGATTACAATGGTTTTTAAATCATTTTTTTTTTGAGAATTTAATAACCATGATATTTAATAATGTGTAGCGTGATATCAATTTTCGAAGCTTATCAGCGGCATGCGTTCGTTGCAAATTCTCGCTCTCCCACTCTTTAAAACTGTTTCAACACACTCCACTTCACACTCGCAATGGCCTATCGTAAGATAGATTAGCGCATGGTAACTCTCGTGGTTCATATTAATGAAATTTATATCTTGAAAATGATTACTATGGAATGAATAATATAAGTAGGTATATTTGTTTAATTAATAATTAATTCAGTGTTATTTCGCCTTACATAAAATTTTTGTGTAATGTATTAACACGTTATAAGAAACTCGGCAGTTCGATGTTAGCAAGATACTTTCAGCTAGTATGTATTTTTTTAACAGAATTTTCTACCATATAGGTAACTGAAGAAGAAATGAAAATGGAGAGTTCTACTGATAGCGCAAGTTCGGAAAGTGAGATTGAGACAAAAATAAAATTTAAAGAAAACAGATTCGTAAAATATTATGCTTAAATTGTATGAAACCGGGCCCTGTAAACAAAGGTTTTGATAAATCGTTTGCAATATTTATTGATTGTTTAAAACTTCGTGAAAAAATAAGTAACCAAAGAGAAGATGATGTATATTCTAGAACTATGCGATTTCGAAAAACAAATCATTTTGGTTTGGCACCGAAATTGCTGTTCTAGTTTTACTGGCAAAAGAAATATGGAGCATTGAAGGAGAAAAATGGAGAAAGAGAAAAAAATTAAAAACAGTTCAGATGGATGGAGCGCATGTCCAATAACTTCTTCAGGCGTGTACTTGCGTAAAATGATTTTCTTTTCAATAAAATAGCTTTCTCAAGTAATGACCAGGAACACAGAAAGAAAAATAAGAATTAGCCCACCAAAATCCCATAATTTTCTAAAGAATTTGTGCTAACGATTTAAATGCTATAGAAACTAAATATCATGTTTAATATTTCTAAAGTCACAATAGAATATGCAAAGTTTCATGCCTCGTTTTCTGAATTAACATATTTTTCGTTTCTCTTTGTAGATTTAACAATTTTGACTCCTTTGCCGGTAAATGTATTTATAAGTAGTCTACTGATCTCTCTTTTAGACCTATGTCTATCTATTCTAGATACTTCTGATCATAAATTGACGACATACCATACCGTTTTTGCTTTAAAAACCGTTTCTCAAGAATTTTACATATTTTAGTAGAACTCCGTTCGGTGTCTGTCCGTTTTCCACTTTTATTTTTATTGTTAGATAGACCTCTGCATTTTATATAGCGACTTTAGAAACATGAAATATGATATTCAATTTCCATAGGTATTAAATCGTTAGCACAAATTTTTTCGAAAATTGTGGGATTCTGGTGGGCTAGTAGTCTTACTTTTCTTTCTGGTTCCGTGGTCATTACTTGAGAAAGCTTTATTGTTGTACTTCTGACAAAAGCACATTTCTCTATTTAATAAAATTATTTTACGAAAATACACATAGGAAAAAGTTGATGGACAGGCATTGGATCCATCTGAACTCTTTTCAATTTCTTTCTCTATTTGTCTTCTTAAATGTTCTATATTTCTTTGGCTAGTAAAACTAGAATAGGAATTTCGGTGCCAAACCAGTCAAAATTGTTTGTTTTTTTGAATGACATAATGCTAGGATATAGATCATCTTCTCCTTGGTTACTTATTTTTTCATAGATTTTTAAACAATCAGTAAATGTTGCAAACGATTTCTCAAAACCTTTGATTACAGGGCCCGGTTTCATACAAATTAAGCTAATATGTTACGAATCTGTTTTACATTAAATTATATTTTTCTCAATCTCACTTTCAGAACTTGTGCTATCAGTAGTACTTTTCATTTTAATTTCTTCTAAAAAGCATATACATCAGTTACCTATATGGTAGAAAATTTAAAATACATACCAGCTGAAAATATCTTGCAAACAGTGAACTATAGGGAGTTTTTTATAATGTGTTAATCTATTACACAATAATTTTAAGCGGGCCATAATTTTTATGTAAGTCCATGTAACACTGAATTAATATTCTACAAATATACTTACATTTATTTCGTAGTAATAATCATTTTCAAGATATAAATTTCAAAATATTATGAACCACGAGAGCTACTATGCGCCAATCTATCTAACGGTAGGCCAGAGCGGGTGCGAAGTGGGGTGTGTTGAAACAGTTTTAAAGAGTGGGAGAGCGAGAATTTGCAACGAACGCATGCCGCTACACATTTTTAAATATTTTGGTTATTAAATTCTCTGATTTAAAAACCATTGTAATCTGGAATATATGGCAAATATTTTATAAAGAATATATTTTTTTGATAAATATAATAGTTTGGGAGATATCGTCGTGGGAATGGAAAAGTAGACGAAAAATAATTAATTTTCAGCCGTAGTCGAACAGAGAAAATGAGGATTTTTGATTTTTACTGCCATATAAGCGTATGCAAAAGTTCGTTTCCTTATTTATTTTAAAAATAGAAATTCTACAGAGAATTTAATGATTTTTGGATAAAATACGCTTCATGATTGATTCTATCGCGTGGTGTAGTTAATTAGAAAATTTTGATTTGCGCCCTTATATTCATGACGATTCTTTGACGACAAGTGGATTCGTAATCCACAGGGCATAAGTAACATATCTGACAAAGTCATACATTTTACTCTAAAAGTGCCAACGGGATCGAAAACGCGAGCACTCTACTAACAATAACTTTAGTATTTTGAGAGATGATTACACTGAGCTATTTATCATCTTTAAATTTAACATTTATATATAATTTTTTTTATATTTATAACCTTCAAGGTGCGTCCCAAGATATTGGCCCCAAAAAAACCTACATAGAAACTAACACTGCTTCTACTTTAGTTACAACTGTTTGCGTGCGGAAATATTATTTCCACGTTTGTTAGGAAGAATTCAACGTTTCCTAACTCAAATTAGTATTGTAAAATAAAATTTCTTCTAACCGTAAACAAACACATTTAATAACTTTTTGCTGCAAATTATTTTGTGTTATGTTATGCGACAGATATTTACTTTGTCGATACGTTATAACAAGTACATTGTGCATATGTGCATATATGTATGACTAATTAGTTAAAGGATAATTTCCATAATAGCAATGTTCAATCTACACCTGAGCTCTATTAAATTTGCTCCAGCCCATATAAATGTTATAGTAATTTTATTACAAATCGATTAACTAAATGAACCAATTTGTAGTTCTACTAAAAATTAATGACGACTACTATACTTTGATACAAAGGTTATTCATAAAATCTTAATAGATGTGGAGATAAATGACCACATATGTTTGTCCTATGCTATAAATCTAGGAATTCTTAAATATGATATAGTAGATATGAATAGATAGTGTGAATGTATCGGAGGTGAAAGCGATAAATATTTAATTTTACGAGATATAAATAAGATGAAACTACGACGTAGTTAACTAGCTTTTCTGTAAAGCAGATGTGGACAATAGACATTTCCATTTTCACTTATAATCCACTGTAGTTATATAAAAACCGCTGCCTAAGGAATCACTACTTCCACATCCAGATTTTTCATCCAAGTTACTTTAAAGGAAACATCTTGACTATATTTGCACTCTAGTATGTGGAAATTATTGGTCATAGAATTTTAATAATATTTGGGGCAGATGTCACAGAAAAGTTTGAGGAGTTGGTTTCTACCATATACGTTAAAAATGAAGTTTCTAGTTTACCCTACTTATTTTCCACTATTCACAACCTACCACCTCCCACCCTTTCAATGGAGTCATCTCAATCAGATGTCACTACAATACATACGTGTACTAACTTTCAAGTGAATATCTCAATTTTATGTTATCAATCCCATTAATATTGAAGCGGAGGTGGTGGAGTTTGAAAAATATTAGAAAGAAATCTGAGGCCTTGGTTTCTAGTATATACACCGAATCCCAAATTTCTGTACTTTTACAAGCTTGATTTACTTATTTTCCCCTAGTTACTCCTATTAATCCCAACCCTTGTACGGAATCATCCCAAAATATAATCTAGTTCCAGATGTCGTTATAATACATGCCTCTGCCAAGTTACAAGTGAGTATCTCAATTTTATTTTATCAATCCCTTTAATAATGTAGTAAGGGTAGTGGAAGGGTTGAGAAATATTATTAAAAAATCTGAGGCCCTGGCTTCTAGGACATACACCGAGTTTTAAGTTGCAGTACTCTTACCAGCTTGCTTTATTTATTTTTCCCTATTTACCTCTACTTACCCCCATTCCTTCAACGCAATCATGTCAAAATATAATCTAGTTTCAGATATAGTTATAATACATAAATGTACCAAATTTCAAGTGAAAATTTAAATTTAATTTTATGAACTCTTTTAATAAGGGAATGGGGGTGGTGAGGAGATGGAAAATACTAATAAAAAAACCTGAGACCTCCGCTTCTAGTATAAACACCAAATCCCAAATTTCTGTACTTTTATTAGCTTGCTTTACTTATTTTCTCTTATATATCCCTATTTAACCCCCAACCCTTCGACGGAATCATCTCAAAATATAATCTGGTTCTAGATGTTGTTATAATGTCGTTATAATATGCGTACAAAATTTCATGTGTATATCTCAATTTTATTTTATCAACCCCTTGAATAATGAACTAGGGGTGGTGGGGGGCTGAAATATATTATTAAAAAATCTGAGGCCTTGGCTTCTAGTACATACACCGAATTTCAAGTTTCTGTACTCATACCAGCTTGCTTTACTTATTTCCCCCTATTTACCCCTAAATAACCCCCAACCCTTCAACGGAATCATCTCAAAGTATAATCTAGTTCCAGATATCGTTATAATTCATACGTGTACCAAATTTCCAATGAATATCTCAATTCTATTTCATCAACCTTTTTAATAATGAAGTAGGGGTGGTGGGGGTTGAAAAATATTGTTGAAAAATCTGAGGCCTTAACTTCTAGTACATACACCGAATTTCAAGTTTTTGTAGTCTTGCAAGCTTGCTTTACTTATTTTCCCCTATTTACCCCTATTTAACCCCCAACCCTTCACCGGATATCCTCAAAAAACAATCCAGTTCCAGATCTCGATATAATATACACGTGTACAAAATTTCAAGTTAATATCTTAAACCGTTCCGGAGAAAACGTGCGGACAAAAAAAAGTTACAGACAGACCGACATACAGACAGACAGACAGAAAATTTTTTTTCCGCTCAAATTTAAAATCTCGACGTTTCATGACATTCTAAACCTATTTCACGAATAAAAATTTTTGAAAATTTTTTTGCGATTACTATACTTCCAATCCACTACGTGGATGTGGAAGTAAAAAGGAATTTTTTCCCAAACAATTCCTAATTTAATCGACCTGAACGAAATCCTTTTCAACATTATAAAAATACTAATTTAAAAATTTACACTTTAAAAGAATACGTTTACAGAATCTTTTGAAAAATCTTAAAAAATTGACTTTTACATAAAATTTATAAGTATGTTTACAAATACATCAAACTCAAAATAATATAAGAAATTTAGCTGTGAAAACTCAATACCTGGGAGCGTTTGAGCTCAATGTCATTGATTACGAACTTGATGTCATCGAACCGAAATTCAAAATGGATGGTTCAAAACGGTCCACCTAAATACAAATATCAGGTATGGAAAAAAATATTAACATCTACTCGACGTTGACGTTCTTGAATGAACATGAAAAGTTATTAATACTGTTTATCTCAAATGTTTACCATACCATTGCACTTCCTAAAAGCATAGGCGTAGTTCGGGGTGAGAGGGCAAGGGTAGGCAAGTGCGCACCCAATTTCAAAAGAGCATTAAATTGTTTAAGGCAAATCTGGCAAATTCTGACTTTTTTCCGGAAAAAATAATAAGTATGACAATTACGCCAATAAAGTCAAAGGTATTCAGTACAATTATGCAGGGGCGGATTAAGACTTTGTGGGGCCACTGGCTAAATTCTGAGGGGGGCTCAGCAATTCTCGTAAAGCCGCAGACAGGATAGTTAAACTTAAATACCAGATACCAGAGGGAAAGCGAGTTCAATACTCGTAAAATCATAGGCTACTAATTATAATTATACGTTACTTTTACGTGGCACGTCTATGATCATATAGTATACTTTAAGGTCTAATGGATTTAGGGTTTCTTTTCTAGACGAACGATTTGCTTGTAAATTTAAATTTGTAACGAAATAATCCCATGGGACCCCATTTTTTAATAACAACTTTATGAACAAATCATAAATAACGCGATTTTCGATTCCGAAAAAAGTCTTATATGTACAGTGTGTCTCATTTAAGAGTGTAACAGCGTAATAATTGTTTTGTTTTTTGTCCGCTTTGAATCAAACTGATTTTAAAAGATAGAGGTCACCAAAGTCTATTTAAGACTACCAAATCACTTTCCATTTTTAAATGCAAGGCCATCTACGATACTAAATTCAAAAACCCTGAATCCAAAGTTTAGTTAAATTCTAAGCAAAATTAAGTCTTGATGAAAAATGTCCTTTTGTGGCATTTGAATAAAAATTATTTTTAAAAATGTTAATTTATTATTTATAACAATTTTCACAAATGAATAATAAATACAACCAAAACAATTATGTTCTATATCAAATATCCATCAACCCTATTGCCTCAATTCGCTATCTGTTACTCTTCATAACTTTTCGGAGGGTTGCAGAATTTAATTAAACTTCATATTCAGGGTTTCTCAATGATTTCGAACAAGTTCGTTTTGTTAAAATTCATAGAATGGGCTTGTTCGGCATTTTTTTTTTAATTTCATAAATCGAAAGTGCAAGTATAAAATAATAGATTTGCAAAAAATGATAATCTTATTCGCACGTTTAGTATCTTGAAAACTGTTACAAATCTCCACCTCCCGAAAATGGGGCGTGGCCAGGCGCTCGGCGATCTCAATAGACTTGATGCTCCTTAATTGTTATAATTATAAGTGTTTTCGAAGTATTGTTTGTTGTGCTTACTTCTTGACAGTAGGGGAGTACGATTGGTGAAATGGCAAAAGATTACAATTTTCTCTCGCTCCTGTCGGGACGAATTTTCGATTTTGTCCCTGCAATTTACGATTAGGATTCATCGCCGACCATCTCCTTTCCGTAGAGACATAGAACGAACCAGAGGCGCGTTTAGGCCTAGGCGCACTAGGCGCGCGCCTAGGGCCCCACTTTTCCAGGGACCCCCATTTCCCGATTTATTGAGGTAAAAAAGCGATGTAAAAATTGTGTTTCTTTGTTATGTCGTTATTTATTTTCGCTTTTCCGATAGCAATAATGATAATTACAACTATCATGAAATACATTTCTTCCCTTTTCCATATCATCCTCATCAGATCTCAATTGCAACAAAAATAACAAAATAAGAATGGTTCATGCAAGTATGTGTTCATGAACATTTGCCGTTTATTTACATTTTATATCATTTGAATTTGAAATCATTTTATAGTTCTTCCTTTCCATTTCAATTTTTTTTTCATATTTCAATGCAGTCTATAGGAATTTATTGTTTGTGTTTATCGTGTTTGAATATTCTTTAATACCAATTTTTTTAATTTTTATTCACTGTATTACACTGAAAAAAATATGTTCGTAATATTAATGAATCGGTTCATCGACTGAAAAGTGATGAATTCGTTTATTAATATAATGTACGTTTACACAGTAACAATAAATGTGTACATTGTCTTAATGAACATATACATTGTATCAATAAACAGGTTCATAAATTCTCAATGAACTCTCATTCATTGATTTCTCGAACATATTTTTTTCAGTATATTAAAAAAAGATGCAATCAGTTAACAGACCAATTTGGCAATTCCTTAGACGTTACTATTTAAGTTTCGGCAATCGGCAGTGGGCACGTGCCAGATGACGAATCAGCTTTTCGGTATATTCACATTAATGAAAATAGATCTACTGATAATGATGGTGCGAAAACTCAAGAACCTGAGACAGAACAATGTAGAAAACCCGAGAAAATAATTGAGAAAATTTTGATTTTGAAACCAGTGATGAGTGACTTAGGAAACGATTCTAGTAATCTGGCGATGATGAACAAATAGAAAAAGAATCTGAAAACAAATAAAATTTGGAAAAAGAGTATGACGATGCAAAACAAGCTAATAATTAGTGCACTACAATAATCAATGCATTGGTATCAATCTATAGAGGCGACATAAATTCCGAGCTATCTCCAGATAAATTGCATCAATTTTTGATATATGCCGGCTTAAGTCATCTGCTGAAATGTATAAAGGATCCCGCAGTTTTTTTATAGTGAAAATGTATTTCAGTCGATAATTCTGAAACTTGGGGAAAATGTTGTCCTGGGCCCCCTGATTTAAATTCATTTTGACCACCAGTTCGACCGAATTCGATTTTTTGATTTAGAGACGATTGAAACTGTGAACATCTGCGAAGGTCTGCTTAAATGTTCCATAAAAATTCTGAAAATATTCGTACTCATTTTTTGGAGAAAGATAAACAAACATCTTTTGTTTCTTGGTGTTTTTTTTTCAAAATGCTTCTTTCTCCCGGAAAAAAATAACAAAGAGAAAAAAATATTTTTGCAATTTTTTTACGGGAAAAGAAAGCACTTTGAAGAAAAAGTTGAAGGGGCATAAGCTGATTATTTTTACCTAAAGAACATGCCTGAATATTTTGGGATCTTTCTGAAGTAGAAAAAAATAAAATTTTAGGGAAATTCTTGGTGGAAATTATTTTTGTCTAAGAAAGTCGTTCTTTGAACGAAAATAAGCATCTTTTGTCTGTTGGTGTTTATCTTCAAAGTGCTTCCTTTTCCCGTAAAAAAATACAAAATATATTTTTGTTTGTTTGTTATTTTTTTCAGAGAGAAGGATGCACTTTGAAAAAAAATGTCAAGAGACAAAAGATGCTTATTTTTGTTCAAGAAATGAGCATGAATGTTTTCAGAATTTTTATGGAACATTTACGCAGACCTTCACAGTTTCAGTCGCCTCTAGATCAAAAAATCGAATTCGGTCGGACTGGTGGTTCGAGAGAATTTTAATCAGGGGGTTCAGGAGAATATTTTCCCCAAGTTTCAGAACAATCGACTGAAACCTATTACTATAAAAAACTGCGGAGTCCTTTATTCTCAATGTGCTGCAGGCGACATTTTTTAATGTTGAAACACTTTTGTGTATTTACTTGACCATTCCGGTCATTAATCCGTCATGTATATGCACTTTTTCGGCGCTCAAAAGAATTAATAACTACCTACGAAGTACTTCGGGGCAACAGCGATTTCAAAATTTGTCTCTTCTGCATACTGTATCAGAGGAAACAAAACTGTGATATCAAACGTTTAAATTGACAAGTTTGCTAACATATAAATCCGGAAAAAAATAATATGATAATATGTATTTGAAAAAATATACTTGCCTTCAAATCTTTAGATCTAATATTTTTTTAATCGAGGGGCCCTCAAATCTCACAGCGCCTAGGGGCCTAATTTATCTAAACGCGCCCCTGGAACGAACTTCCACTCGACGCATTTATTTAGTTACCAGCGTTTGAAAATTTCATGTTTTTCGACCTTTCAGGTTAAATTTGAAAGGTCCCAGAAAGCCACTTTTCTTACGTCAATTGCGTATAGTGACGTCACAAATGGGCGCTCTGTTTTTTCAACTATTACTAATTTCAACTCCTTATATATCTCGTGAACGGAAAAGGTTAATAATACGAAATTTTAAGTCCATAATGAGAATATCGAGTACTACATGAAAAAGTATAAAAACAATATAAAAAGAATCAGGGAACAAGCCCATTTAGTAAGTTGTTAACATTTAGACATTGGAAAAATGCGATTTTTAGTCTTTTTGGCCTTTAATTACTTTTGAATGGAAATAAGTTTTTAGATTCTGTAAAAATAATCAGAAACTTCAACTTAAAAAAGCCGAAAGATTTATAAAAATTACAACAATGGTTCCAAAGTTCAGCATGCTATGACTATTGAAGGTAAAAAGGCTAAAAACGCATTTTTTCAATGTTTATATGTTAATAACTTTTTAATCTTAAACCTTTTCAACATGACTTTGCGATACTTTACGATAAAAGTAGTTTGGAATCGAAAATCGTATTATTTACAATTTGTTTATAGAATTCCGAATGCTCGCGGAGTTATCGCAAAAAATTCAAGTTGTACACATCAGCTAGCGCTCGCCAACATATCAGCGGTAGTATACAAACGATAATCATCCGTAGAACGTTCGCACAACCGTTCGGTGAACGATTGCCAAGTCTTTCGATTATTGGGTGAGCCTTATTTACCAAATTGTTTTTTCACACTACTCTCCTTCCCTCTTTTGAGTTTAATATTACCTGTGAAGTGATAAACTCGCTTTCCCTTGGTCATTTGGGTTTCGGGTTTTCTGCCTATGGTTTAACTTTTTGTAGCGCTCGCTTTTCTTCACTTGAGTTTATAGGGCTATCGTTCGCTTTGCTTCCATCTATTGGGTTATTTGTGAAAAATCCCCGCCTACCCAATAAAACTCCTGAAATTACGCCACTGCCTAAAAGGAAAATAAACTTTTCACCATGGTTATAGGCTGAAATTATTAGAAATTCAAGTACTAAAGGAACACATCAAAATATAAGCGAACTGCTAATAAAAGCTGCACAGAGCGACCCAAAAATAATATTAATCGGGATCTTAATATATTCTGGGTATACAGCAACAATAAGAACCGAATAATAAATACATTGAAAGATATGTAATACTGTGGAGAGCATGTCAAAATTAAATACTTAATAACAGTGTTAGTATAGTTTTGTTACTGAATATGATGTTCTAGTGGAGCTCAGCGAGGGGATGGCGGATGGCATTCTAGCGTTTTTGTTGAAAGATTATGGTGATGTCTTCGCCCAACCGGTTAAAGTATTATATAACTTGGTTACAAAGTGCCCTTCTTTTCTTAATATCTAAGAGTACTTCAAAGTATGTCCAGTTTACAAAATGGGCAAAAATAAAATGCTTTCAATATCATTTGTAATTTTGATTTTTGAAATATAATTGCACGTATCCGCATATTAAAAATAGTGTTTCCACTCAACAGTATGGATTTATAAAAGCTGCTATACAACAAGCAATTTAATATGTTCTAGGCAACACATATCTGAATCCATTGACATGCAAGTTCAAACAGTGTAATATATTTTGATTTCACAAAAGCGTTCGACAGATTTAATCAAAATATTCTTATTAGAAAACTGCATAATATTGGAGTTATCGAATCATTATTGTTTAATATATTTATCAGTGAGATACAATGTGAACTGGTTTATTTTATAGTGAATATAGATGATATTAAACTGTTACAGAACTACACTGCTGGCCACTCGAACTTACACATAGAGACTTTTAGGCAAAATTTAAAGTTCAATATTTTCAACAGGAATGCAAATTTTTGAACGCGGCTTACAAATTTTAAGAGCTAGTTTTTTTCGGATTAAGCTGCATGACGTACATTTATCGTAGGACCATAAGTTTATTATATACGGGGTGATCAATGAAGTCAGGCAAAAAATCAAAAAGTTTGTATGAGTGAAATTTCCGCAAAAAATTTTTTTGGTCGTTGCAATATGGTTCCTTACTAAGGTAACATCAATATCTCTAGACGGTTTTGTCAGTTTTTGGATTAAGGCCCTTAGGCCTTGTACACATTACTCAACATAAAATTTTGATACCGAAATCTTTAAAATGCTATAACTTGACATTGGATTGACGGTTCTTGATGATTTTTGCGGATTTGGAATCCTTATTTCACGTAGATTTTCTATGGTCTAAGCATTTTATTTGAGGGTTGAAATTTACACATTATACCGGGTCGATAATAAACAAAAACGTAGCGACAAGAACAAGTTTATTACATTAAATTCTACAATATACAACATTGCTTAACAACGACCAAAAGTCAATTCTTAAAAAATGTCTAATTCTGGTAATTTTTAATAACTGAAAAAAAATTTAACTAAAAAATTAAAAATTAATTTAATTTAAACTTAAATTAAAATTAAATTAAAATTACCTAATTAAAATTAGGTACATTAATTAAAAAAAAGAGAAGCTAATATTTTGTTGGTCCTCCTGCTCGGAATATTACTTCCCGACATCGATTTGGTAGAGTATCCGCAAGATTATTTATAAAATCTTGTGGAATATTCTCCCATTCTTCACGAATGGCCTCACTGTGCGTTTCTAAGGTTTCAGGGGGTACATCAAGAGGTCTTACTTTAAATTTTAAATAAGATCAAACGTGTTCGGTGACATTAAGATCCGCAGACTTTGCAGGCCAGTCCATCCTATTGATGTTTTGTGCCTGCAAAAACTCTGTGATCCTTCGCGCTCTGTGAGGTCGAGCGTTGTCATCCACCAATAGAATTTCTGGGCCGTAATGTCGAGCAAAAGGAACAACAATAGGTTCCAAAATTTCCTCCTGATAAACAGTAGCATTAATGGTTTGGTTGGTAATGAATAGCTCGGTTTTACCATTTCTTATGATACCTCCCCACACTGTAACACCTCCGCCATCAAATGCTTCTTAAGGGGCCATATTTTCCCCCAAATATCGCTGATTTGGTCTTCTCCAAACTAACATTCGGCCATCGGAGTGAAACAAATTAAATCTTGTTTCGTCAGTAAATAAACAATGGCTCCACTCTGCATTACCCCAATTCGCATGCCGATTTGCCCATGCCCGCCTATTCGCTCTATGGCGTTGTAATAACCGCACAAATTTTGCTCTGCGACGGGCTCTATAATTTAAAATGTTTGGCATTATATTATGTTTGAAAAAAAATAATCTCACCTCAAGTTGTTTTTATTTAATGTTCTTCTCACTGTTCTGTCCGAAACTCTCACCCCAGTTTGTTGTCTTAAAGAGTCATTTAGTTTTCTAGAGTTCTTTGTTCTATTCCGCATAGTTTCTCTCATTAAAATTCTTTCGGTTCTTTGGTTTATTTTTTTTGTATGTCCACCCCCATGCCCATAATTATGATCACCAGTAGTTTCGACGCCTCGGTTCAAATTATAAATTGTCTTTCGGCTGACATTGTAAATGTGCGCAACTTGCTGTTTTGACATTCCTTCGTTGAGAAGTCGAATGCAATTTTCCCTTTCTGCCGTGGTTAAAAGCCTCATATTAATTAAACTTCACAAAATTATAACATTGAAATATGTCAGATTATTTCTAAAATAATGTAAACAGTTGTTAATTCCATAGCAACAAATTTGTTTTTCCAATGCCTACTTTGAAATTGACGCGTCGCGTAGAAATTACACCCGATCATAATTATGGGCATGGGGGTGGACAAAGAACTCTGTAAAACTGAATGATTCTTTGAGACAACAAACTGGGGTGTGAGTTTCGGACAGAACAGTGAGAAGAACATTAAATAAAAACAACTTGAGGTGAGAATTTATTTTTACAAAAACTTAAATAATGCCAAACTTTAGAGCGCGTCGTACCCTACGTTTTTGTTTATTATCGATCCGGTATAATGTGTAAATTTCAACCCTCAAATAAAATGCTTAGACCATAGAAAATCTACGTGAAATAAGGATTCCAAATCCGCAAAAATCATCAAGAACCGTCAATCCAATGTCAAGTTATAGCATTTTAAAGATTTCGGTATCCAAATTTTATGTTGAGTAGTGTGTACAAGGCCTAAGGGCCTTAATCCAAAAACTGACAAAACCGTCTAGAGATATTGATGTTACCTTAGTAAGGAACCATATTGCAACGAAAAAAAAATTTTTTGCGGAAATTTCACTCATACAAACTTTTTGATTTTTTGCATGACTTCATTGATCACCCCGTATATAATAAACTTATGGTCCTACGATAAATATACATCATGCAGCTTAATCCGAAAAAAACTAGCTCTTAAAATTTGCAAGCCGCGTTCAAAAATTTGCATTCCTGTTGAAAATATTGAACTTTAAATTTTGCCTAAAAGTCTCTATGTGTAAGTTCGAGTGGCCAGCAGTTTAGAATTTTTAAACATATATAAACTTGGCGCCTGGTGTAATGGGAACAGTATGACAATAAGTGCGAATATTAAAATAAAAATTGTAATTTTACTTCCATTTCTCACCTGTCAGAGAAAAATTTCGTGAGGTATAAGTGTTTTTCTTTAATTTTGTGATGCGGTAAATTATTAGTATGCAGGGTAAGATTTGTCAATTTTGATTTTTCTTTTTTTACTTTAAATGTAGTTGTGAAATTTACCTAGTTTGCACTACTTAGATTTGTAGATTATTTAAGGAGTTGCTAGTCTCTTCAGCTCTTCTCCTCCACCTCCACCTAAAAGATCTTTTGTGAATTATCCTACAATTAGTTGTCGAATATGTTACGAACTTTTTCGCTCGCCAGATCTTCCAGTAAGACTTCTTCTGTTCCTATTCCCATTTTCGGACTATCTTCCCTTAGATAAGCCACAAAAGGGTTCTAGCCGAAAAATGGAGCTTCAGCACCTTTTTTACAAGGATTTCAGCTTATTCATTACCTTCAAGTCCCTTTTGCACTAAATATGACAAAAACAAATTCTCTTTTCAAGGAAATTAACAAATCTCGTATCTTATCAGCATTTATGAGAGCCTTGATAAAAACCTTGTCCCTGTTCCTGCATATTATGCACACCCAGTTTTTGCATTTGGAAGCCATATTCATTTATTTATAGCGGCAGTAACAGCAATTATCACTAAAATATTTTATTGCAACCCTATCATCAATCAGCAATCAACCGTTAAAATTTATGTTTTATTATAATTATCATCAACACTGGTTCTTCCGCAATTAAGTTGGCTTCACATCGCATACTAAAATATATATTGATTAATATAAACGTTCGAAAACTTTTAGTAGGTAGTTTTATTATTCTGTAAAATTTATTAAGTCGTATTAATATAGATATCTTTGTTTTACAGCTAACGGTCGCCTGAAATGATATCTAATGTAAATTGATGATATTTCGGAGCCGCAAATACAATTCAGCTCGTCTTATTATGTTCTTTGAGATATCGTAATAGATGTAATGAAATAGTTATTACACGACAACTAAACTTACAGATGATGAACTGAAAATCTCGGAATATAAACTCTCTATATTTCATTCATTTTAAGAATTAAATGTTGGCTTTAGAGAGGGAGCTAGTTCTCAACTTTTCATTGGACCAAACGGAAGGCAAGTTCACAGTTTAGTTGGCTGTTTGCGTGCGACCTATGATTAACTGATTTTGTTCCGGTTCAGTATTATTTTGCTTCAATGGTGTAACTGTGTGAACGTATCTCTGGCGTACTTAATTTTCAAACTTGATGTAAATTTCTATATTCCAAAATTATAGAATGCGCTTACTGGAGAATACAGTTGTTGGTGCGATGGGCTATCCAAGGAATTATTAACAAGCATGTTCAAGTCCACATTCCGAAATCATCAATGCGCTATGTGTTTGCCTACCTTACAATCTAGATCCATAAGGAGAAAAATGGGCAAAACTGGAACAGTGGCAAGCTTCTCAAGTTAAATATTGCGTGAAAAGCAAGTTCCCTTTTTCTATATTGTGCCCCTATTTTTGCCAATTTCGTGTTGTCAATAATTACTCCAAGGTACACTATCCTGTCTTAAACCCAGCTATTCGCCATCTTGGACTCACCATGTCATGCTCCAAAGTTGTCTGATTGAAACATTCGTTGTGCAGTATACAAAATACATCAAATTAGTGGTACCGCACTAAAGAAAAAAGAATAAAAAGTAATACATAACTGAGAAGATGTGGTTACTGTAATAACGCTAGATGATGATGATGAAAACTTTTCTACGGCATATCTGAGAAAGTTTATAGAAAACCTGAATATAAGTTAGACACACTTGCAAATTTTTTTAATTATGTAAAATTATTTCCTCTAAAGCTGAATTTACATTTAGCATACAAGTAAATGATGATATCAAATGTTTAGATTTTTGTTTATCTGTGGGAGGGATAAAATATTTCCAATATTTAAACTCCTGATTAGTGTATTTTGTACGTATCAACGGAAGTCATCAAATTTGGAGGTACTGAAGTACTGGCAATCCAATTTTTCGTATCCATAACAGATGATAGTATTTCAAGAGGGTTAACGTGTGGTGCCTAGAGTCATGTAACATTAGAATTGGGTTTTATTTTCTCAAATGCAGTGTAAATCAAAATTCATGTTTAGGAATCTTCTCCTAATTGGGTATTATGCCACTTCTGCTAAAATGCTTAAAAATTTTGACAGAGGCTGATTTTTGAATACTTCTGATTACTACAACAAAATTTCTAACACCTAAAAATATATCAACTATAATAAAATCGTTAAAACGTGTGGAATAATTCGAAGCACGTTCATCCAAGTTTGATAAAATAATAGCGGATTCCTAAATTTTCTTTTAGTTATACTGCTTTCTTTTTACAAAGTTTTCGCCTAGTCCCATTGGACACATTCGACACAAATTTGAGATTTCTCGAATTATCCCAAATCTTTGCGTTCATCATGACTTACGTTGAGAGGTTTAGATGATTCAACAACATAATGTTCACCGCTCTCACAGGACAGAAATAGTTATTTTTAACAAGATGACTGTCCTGCTCATCCCACTAACATTGTTCATGAATAATAAAAGATCTGAAAATATCCAACTGATGCCACCATGGTGTCACAATTAACCATCATGGATTCTGATTATTGAGAATATTTGAAACAAATAATGTATCAATGTAAGTTTAATGACAGTGTAGATGTTCTGCACGACAAAATTAGAAATTACATCACCAGTATTTTACTCCAAGAAATAAAAAAAGTGCACAATGAACTCGAACTCCGACAGAAGTGATATGAACAAGTGGTCGATGGGTGTTCTGAGTAACATCGTTAGTGTTATTGATTACACAGGTTTACAAAAACAAAAAAGTTGTCTGGATCTGGAATTAAATCATAAGTTTCTGATGTACTTTTCGACACTGAATTCGAATTTAGTTTTACTCTATCACGTCAGGATTTTGAGAAATCCTAACCTAAAAGTGCAACATACACTTTTCTTTGTCATATTTGAGGTCATGTAGCTTTGAGAATTTTCTTTTCTCGAAAAGCCATGTATGGGATCTTAAAGTAAAAATCTTTCTCTTTAAAATGCCGTAGAGTTTGCTCAAATATCTTTTTCTTTCGCTGAGATATCGAATTTTTAAAATTGTCTGTTCATATCATATCTTTCCCAATACATTTAATTAGTATAAGAATCTTATGGCCATTATTTAAATTGCAATATCTCGGCGAAAAAGAAAGATATTTGAGTAAACTCGACGGCATTTTAAAGGTGAAGACTTGTACTTTAAGATCCCACACATGGTTTCTTGAGGAAAAAATTCTTGAAGCTACATTACCTCAAATATATCTAACTTTTAGGTTAGAACATCTCAAAATCCTGATGTGATAGAGCAAAACTAAAAATAGATTCGAATTCAGCGTCGAAAAATACGTAGAAACGTATAGTTTGACCCCAGATCCAGACAACTTTTTTTATTTGTAAACCTGTGTTATTTTTACAGTTTATAGTCGTCACCTATATTATCTGTATGAAGCTCAGAATTTGTTATCTGATGACCTGTCTCAAAGAAGGGAATTTTCCAGATGGTTCTTGCGTCAAACATCAAATGATGCTATTTTCCCTCGGTGGGTAATTTGGATCTACGCGCGCTGGTATCTTTAATCAACATGTTCGTGCAGCATTTGGAGGAGATTATGCAACGACTTACTCATCGGTCCAATTTTTCTACCTCCACAACTAAATGTCACAGTTTTCTTCATTTTTTGGAAAATGATTTTTAACTATCTTGGACGAAATACCTTTAAATGATAGACTAAGGGGCCATCCATAAATGATGTCACGCTTTATGGGGGGGGGAGGGTTCTGAAAGTTGCGACACTTTGTGAGAGAGGAGGGGGCTAAAGCCATTGTGATGTCACAATATAAGAAAATAATTGTATGCCTAATATTTTGATTATTACCTTGATATTAATAATTTACATAAAAATTACTGTTACCGAAAAACCGTGACATTATTTATGGACGGCCCCTAAACAGATGGTTTCAATTAGATGGATATCCATTTCCATTTCCGTTTAAATATTTTATTTCCTATTATTACATATCTATGTTAAGCTAAATTAGGTTTTCCAATAGTATAAATACACATATAAAAATACATGCATAAAACATCGTTTATAATTTATCATTGATAAATACAAAAAACAATGGTGAGAGTGAGGACTTTGAAAGCTTATTTTAATTAAAAACTACTATCAAACATTTCTTAAGAACTTGTGTATATTATCTTTTAGTTTGTTACCTCAATGGTTATTAAATTTAATGTCCGGTGGTAGCAGAGCAGAACATAAAAATCTTTTACACGTATGTAGAAAAATACGAAATAAGAACCTACTTGATGGAATTTTGATCTAAATAGGTGCAGGTGTTTGCGAGAATCAGTTTTTTAAGTTAAGAACTTTAATTAGAGGGTATCGACGAGTGAGGAGTCATGGAATGGTGAAGGGAAAGAAGTTGGTGGGTTTTGTGTGTTTCCGTGAGTCGAGTCAAATGCGGGCATAGATGGATATCCAGCTCATTACATTCTACCAGATCACCGATGGTTGCATGACTATTTTCCAAGAAGATGGATCGGTCGTGGTCGAGACTGCCCTCGCCCTTGGATTGCATGCTCTCAGCAGAGTGCAGTGCAGCTGCTCAGTCTGTGGTCTGTAGGTGTGAGCTTTGCATTGAAAATGTTGGCAGTCATTTCGATAAATGTCATGGAACGAGGCGCATTTTCTTTTTTTTTTCCTTTTTGCTCTAACTCGGAGAGGGTGCATTTTTGGGAAAAAGAGTCCTACTTTAACCTGAAAAATCGATCCAGAATGTTTGGCGGTTTAACTCATATAGAATAGAATACATTTGAACATTGAACAGAAAAGAAGATGAACGGTTACATTAAATTTAAGAACTGGGGCATCAAGATACAGAATGTTACCTTTATAAAAAAATTCGTAAGTTACATCGTAGAATATTATACAATATAGGTAAGGCACAATATTGAAAAAAATATTAAATATATTTATAAAATATCATATTTTTAACATATACTATATCCAATAGATCACAAATATTCCGTCGCTTTAGCCAATCCAGAGTTATAATAGGACATATATAGGATGTATTCAGGACGGTCGCGCGGTCGAGAGAAAATCGCCCATAGGTAGTAGCATACGGGAACCCATTTAAAATACTTTTGAGATGTAGGGAACGGGGCCGTCTTCATAAGATCTTGACACTATTGATAGATGATGAACCAGTAAAATAATGCAATCTTTGCATATGCATCTCCAACTTCTCTCGGAATTAAGAAATTCAGGTGGAATTCGGGCGCGGGGGAAAGCACCCCCGACCTCCTCTCGTCGGATCTGGGCGTCCCACAAGGGGACAAACAATTGAAGAGCGGTCATAGGGGAGATCATTTCCAATCAAAATGCATGTCTGTGGTCAACCAACTGTTGATGATTTAAGAATTATTTCAATAATCGAATTTTCCCTGAAATCGCATAGTGCACTTCTGGGATACCCTGTATGAAAAACATCTACATTGATAAGCAATACTTTTTATATAGAGTAACCTCTTCTGGCATTAATCTGAAAACGCTCCGTACATTAATTTTAATCTTGTAATAAAAGTACCGTTTAAGGATAACAAATCCTTTCCAATCGCATTTGTCAATTTCGGCTTACCTATATTAGAACTAGGTATATTTTCATGCAATCATGACACACAATCAATGTATCTATTGTAGGACAAAACTGATAAATATGTACATTTTATTTTTATTTTATATGATTATGTACTATTGTTATTGTTATGAACATCTCATGATTCCAGTCGTACCGAGGAGTATTCCTCATCTCGAGACAAAAGAAGGTGACCGTATCGAAGCGAATCGTGTTTGGTCATGGCAACCTAAGTAGTTATTTTATTTGTGTTTTGTGGTATTGAATAATGCAATTATTCGCGATTGTCGATTGTCGTGCGAGGGTGTCGCAGGAGGCTGTGTTAGAAATGACAGTGATGGCTGACATCGTGATACCTTCTAGCCTACGTCGTGTTAATATTGCTGGACGGGCTGGAAGGTACAAATTTATGAGACACTCATAGTACATTACTTTACTAGTAATTACGTCACGGATGTCTATATGTATTTCGTCATCTTATAATTTCTTATTTTGTTATCTCAGTGGGAGGACACGTAAATAAATTACACCCAATAGTTCACTGTATTTAGATGAAAAAGGAGTGTTATGTTATCATAGAAATACTTTTGAACTTCAGGTATTTTTAAAAAACCGTTCGCAGTGTACTAAAAAATTGATCAGTTTAAAAGTAAATTGATACTGTAATAACGACAGCAATACAACTCATAATTTTAAGGTCGCTAATTACGATTTGGATGAGGGAGCAACTTTAATCGTTTTCTCATTTAACTCGCTCTAACCGAAAAAACTGGATAACAATTGTTTTCTTAAAGTTATTAATAATTGCAAAAACGTGACATTTTAAAGGTTTATGTTGATAAAGTATGAGAATTTGCAGTGGTAAATGTAGCAAGTGGGAAACTTTTTTATTTTTAGATATAAATATTGGAAAGAAATGAAGATATACAGTGTCCGCCAAAAAGTCCGCACCATGTGGAAAACTATTTTATTCAATTGTTTTTCCTAAGCGAGTTTCAGCATTAGTTTCAACATAATTAATAATCACAAAATTTACAAAAATATTTATCATGTTACAACTCTGACACCTGAAAAATATTATTAGAAATTTTAAAATGGCCTGAAATGCCCTTATTTATAAAAATAAGGAAAAGTACCATAAGGAAAAGTTGTTTATAATTACATTAAGGTGACCATTCTCTAGAAAGAGACATACAATAGGGAAATATTTATTATTGTTGGCCATAACTTATTTTTTTTAGTACGTATATCAAAAAAAAACTGTGAGAGTACTTAAGTAAAACCATAACAAGACTATTACTATGAATTTCCACTCAATAATTTCAGTGGTTTGCAAAATAGCTAGATTTAAATTTAAAAATTGTGTTAATCTTCCTATTTCGTACTTTTAAATCTCGCTATTTTGCAAACCACTGAAATTATTGAGTAAAAATACATAGCAATAGTCTTGTTATGGTTCTACTTAGGTACTCTTATAGTTTCTTTAAATATACGTACTAAGAAAAAAAAGTTATGGGCAAAAATAATAAATATCTCCCTATCGGATGTCTCTTTCTTAAGGAATAGCCACCTTAAGAATCTAAATGTGAAGTTTGCTTTGAAAATTTCAATGTTTTAGTTTTTTAATTGTTTTACAAAAATATGTACCTAACATTTTATTTTTTTTATTTTGTACTCACACTTGAGTTAATTTGAAATATTTCAGTGCAAAAAATACGTTAACGTTGCATTTTTCTTTTCAATGTAAGGTGGCCATTCCCTAGAAAGAGACATCCGATAGGGAAATATTTATTGTTTTTTCGTGTAACTTTTTACTCTTAGTACGTATATTTAAAAAAAATATAAGGCTACCTAAGTAGAACCATAACAAGAGTATTACTATAAATTTTCACTCAATGATTTCAGTAGTTTGATAAATAACTATTTTGCAAACTACTGAAATTATTGAGTGAAAATTCATAGTAGTAGTCTTATTATGGTTCTACTTAGATAGTCTAATAGTTTTTTTTTAATATATGTACTAAGAACAAGAAGTTATGGCCAAAGATAATAAATATTTCCCTATCGGATGTCTCTTTTTAGGGTATAGCCACCTGGCAAAAAAATTTTTTTACAGAAAAACAACAGGACAGTCCCACGGTTGTCATGTTGTTTTCAGGATTCAATAAATTCGTCTTATTCACTTTTAAGGTTATTGAACTAAATTGCAATAGGATATTTGAGTTTTATTTATGTGATCTTTTGATTATAAATGAACAATCGTTCCTTTAATATTTAAGCCCATTATCGTGCAAAATTCCATACTAAGGGTTCAGAATTACTGAACATAGTCGAGATTGTCCTGTTGGTTTTGAAAAAAAAATTGGCATTATTAATTACATTTTAAAAAAATGCAACATTTATGTATTTTTTGCATTGAATTATTTTAAATTAACTCAACTACAAACATAAAATTAAAAAAATTAAATACTACGTATTTTTGGAAAAAAATAAAGAAACTAAAACATTGAAATTTTCAAACTAAACTTCACATTTCAGGCTATTTTAAAATTTCTAATGTCATTTTGGTGGTGTGATAATTGTAACATAACATATATTTTTGGCAATTTTGCGGTTATTACTCATGCTGAAACCTGGCGTTTGAAAAAAGTCAATTGAATAAAGGTTTCCATATGGTGCAGACTTTTTGACGGACACTGTACAATGATCGAAATTGTATTTAAAGAATGTTTCTAGGATTAGCGAATTTCGAAAAAATCGTATCGCACATTACTTATGAAAAGTGGCCCTCTGTTAAATTGGCCAAAAATTTAGTACGTTATAGTTTATGATTCAATGGTCAAACGCTCTCATGGCCGCAAGGCCCGGGTGTACGCTTGGACAAACCACTAAAGTTTAACCAATATGTAAACGAAATTATGCGGACAGTCTATTCCATATCCAGGAGTCTGTACCCGCTCTTGGTTAGGAATAGCAGACTCAGCATACAGAATAAAAAATTTATTTACGCAATTATTGTGAGACCGGCTCTTACACACGCCGCACCGGTATGGTGCAGCATGTCGGTGACGACAGTGAAAAGACTAAAAGTTCTGGAACATAAATTTAATACATCTCATCTCACATTCGTCTCGATACTTTCTCTCTACGCACGTTATCAGGACATAGTGCCACTAGCGGACTAAAACAAAGTTAAATCTGAAAGATTCTACCAATTCAAACTTGGTGATAACCAGCTTACCAGCAATATTACTCAAATCGGAGAGCATAATGCACCTTTTCATATAAAATACGAATTACCATACCAAGCGTTGCCCATCTTCCAGCAACCTATATAAAATCTTTTTATCTGTAACTTTAAAATCTGTCAAATACAATTTTCGATCTTTAACTCTTTCCCTCCTTCGTTTCTGTTTGTTATTTTTTGTTGATCTTCCTAGATTTCTCTGCTCCTAATAATATTTTACCTTAAATACTAGAATCATTGGAAAAATATTAACGTTTTAAATCATATATTGTACAGTCTGACACAGCCGCTCTCTTTCTCCCGTTGTAATTACTTAGAGCCGGTTTTTTAGTCAGCAATTTTCCGGTATAGATCAGTCGTACATATCCTAAAGATTTTATTTATACACGTGCTTTTTGCATTTTATACTAATTATCTTACTTTACTTTTTCTTTACATGTCCTAAGTTATTTGCTATTTAATTTGCATTCTGCAAACGGGAGTTAAGATTTATGTTAATTTCTTACAAGTCTGATCTGGCATCGCCCCGTCCAGCCCTCAACTGTCATGGTATGAACTGCTATGGATGTCTGCTGGCTCCGGAGTGATTGACTGGGAAAGACAAATTATTGTTTTATAAATAAACTTGTTTTGATTGATTGATTGATTGATGGTCACAAGGAAAATGGATAGCTTTTTTTCTTTGAAGTGGGTCCTTTCTCAATAAAGTTTAAAATCTCGACATTCTAAACCCATTTTCACTCCACTCCGTGGATGTGGAAATAAGAAGTAGTGAGAGTAATTAATTAAAATCAGCAACAAATTTCATATCATGCAACTTTAGCTAATATACGTCGAGATTTTAAATTTCAGCGAAAGAAAAAATTCTGAATGTTTCTCTGTCGGTCGGTCTATCTGTCTGTAACTTCTTTTTGTCCGCACGTTTTCTCTGGAACGTATATATTATAACAAGATCTGGAATCTGATTTTTTTTAAGATATCCGGTGAAGGGTTGGGGGTAAATAGGGGTAAATACTGGGAAATATGAAAAGACAGCTGGTAAGAGTACAGAAACTTGAAATTTGATGTATGTACTACAAGCCAAGGTCTCAAAATTTTTATGATATTTTTCATTCCCCCACCACCACCCCCATTCTATTATTAAAGGGGATGATAAAATAAAATTGAGATATTCACTTGAAATTTGGTACACGCATATATTATAATGAAATCAGGAACTAGATTATACTTTTGAATCATTCTGATAAAGGGTTGGGGGTTAAATATTATTAACCACTTGAAATTTGATACACGTATGTATCATAACGAGATTTGGAACTAGACTATATTTTGAGATGATGCCGTTGAAGGGATGGGGGTTAAATAGTGGTAAACAGGGGAAACTAAGTAAAGAAAGCTGGTAAGAGTACAGAAACTTGAAATTCGGTGTATGTAGAAACCAAGGCATCAGATTCTATTATAATATTTTTCAACCCCCTAATAACCCTACACAATTATAAAAGGTGTTGATAAAATAAAATTGAGATATTCACTTGAAATTTGGTAGACGTATGTATTATAACGAAGCAGATTATATTGTAAAATCTTAGAAAGAATAGGTTTCAATACAGTTAAAAGCAAACAAATAATAATTCACTTTTAAATATTCCAAGTTAGTGGCAAAGTGTCTAACTCCAATAGTTTCAATGAAATGAAAAAAATGATAAATCCATTTGTATGTACAATTTCCTCCTCCTTTTTCCACCTTTCATCATTTCCCGAAAATAATATAATTAACAGAGCTATTTAGAAAACACATTTGTACATTTAATTTGCTAAAACAATTGCACAGGGGTTAATTTAGTAAACTTTTCGGGTTATCATTCTACAACAAAGTTTTTGAGAATTTCAGCAAGTTCAGAAACTCGATTAAAAAATCTAGAATGCATTGGTTGACAAAATAAGTTTCAGTTTCTCTTAGAGAAATTTAAAAGGTTGACGAATTGATTATAGCATATTTTTACTTTATTTTCAATATAGTAATAGTGAAATGAAATAATCGGTAATTATCTGTGACGACTCATAGCAGGCGTAGCTGAAATCTCAATGTCCTTCGGTCAATATGCAAATTATTAAATACAGTAAAATACCGTGAAATAACTTAACTGGTTGTTGGCTGTTTATATTAAATCACAGCTATACCATAAGTACTTATACAGGGTGTCCCAAAATTCAACGTGGAGAGCTGATAGGCACATGGCTGACCAGAATATCAAAATATGATCTTGGTAAGAAATTTATAGTTTTTGAGATATTGGCACTTTTATGAATTTCGTGAAAATTGACGTCTTAGATCAGTTTTAATTTTGTTTTAGTAGTTAATTTAGACTTCACACTGGGAGTCGCGTTGAACTAGACTCGTGTATAGACGAGCTGTAAAATTCTCTCGAAAGAAACCGTTAAAAAAGCGGTAAAAAACGCGTTAAACTCGATAAAATTGAAGCCACCGATACATCAAGAAATTCTGCGTGAAGTGAAACGCCATAATAGAAAAACAAAGTTCATGTGGAATTAATAATTAAGACTACAGTTTTTTAAGTATAGAAAATAAAGCAAGTGTCAGTAAGTGCCTATACCTATGCTAAGACGATCGAACACCATTTCTCAAGTGGTTAGTGAAATAAAATAAACATCTGGTAATATAATACACCATCAATGAAAGGCAACGGACTGGTTTTGTAACGAGTGGAGTAGATAAGCTATGGGGGTACGGGGACAAAATCCCATGTTATTTCTTATGGAGGTTCATTTTGCATTTCAAGGTCACTTCTTCGCTGGCTCCGCCCACTTGCAGCTAACTTCACGTGGCCGACGAGGGTACGTGACTAACTTCACGAGGTCGACGGGGAGTGTGGCTAACTTAGCGACTCACGACTACAGAGGGCGTCACAGTGGCGGAAAATTCAAACCTGTCTACCGGCGGTTTGTAAGCACAGCTTATTTTATTAGACACCATTTTCAAACACGATCTGAACAGCTTTTAAACAGTGTCTGTTTACAGATCCTGTTTAAAAGCTGTACAAACCTGTTTAAAGTTGTTTAAAGCTGTTTGAAAATCGTACAGATCTGTAAACAGACACTGTTTAAAAGCTGTTCAGATCGTGTTTGAAAATAGTGTCTAATAAAATAAGCTATGCTTACAAACCGCTGGTAGACAGGTTTGAATTTCCTGCCACTGTGAAGTTAGCCACGCTCTCCGTCGACCTCGTGAAGTTAGCTACGTTCGCCCTTTGACCTCGTGAAGTTAGCTGCAAGTGGGCGGAGCCAGCGAAGAAGTGACCTTGAAATGCAAAATGAACCTCCATTAGAAATAACATGGGATTTTGTCCCCGTACCCCCATAGCTTATCTACTGAGTGGAAATAGTAACATAAACAAAGCAAAGGATGAACAGATAAGTTTTATTTTTAAGTTCTATTTATTGGTTTATTAATCCTTGTCAAAGGATAGTTTATTACACAACGGAAAAAAAATTTAGGGGTAAAAATAAAAAGGTATTAAATAGGTAATGAGATAGAAAATATCCGGAATTGGAAAGAGGCAGTTGAAAGTAATTACTGTAGAAACAAACTGATATACAGGGTGTGCAAAATATTCTCTCGGGTCTCTTTCTTATAACAAACCGACCTTATCGCGATATAGGGCACTTCCATCGTAAATGGATATTTACCTGTGGAACGGTTAAAAAAAATCTCCCTGCGGCGAGCGAATACATGTAGGTCTTGGCAGACAAACGAAATGAACGCAAGCTGGCAGAAGGAGATGCACTCTGCTAGATTAAGAAACAGAAGACTTGGAGAAAGAATAAATAAGGAGATGATGATAGATGGAAACTTAAAAGAAGCAAGTAAACTGAAAAGAAGCATCTCACAAACACCTACACTTCCCATCCTATATTCCTACCCCATGCATCATGTGGCTCTCGCTGCTGACAACAAGCATATCCCATGTCCAACCCAGCGTATGCAGCCGGTCCGGCGGTATATAATTCATCCGAGATTTGGTTCCGGCACGCGGTTTGGCCGTCCGTTGGGCGTGTTCGGCGGACGACCAGACTCAATCAACTTAGACTCTTAACACTGTAAAAAAATTACCACTCTAACCTAGCAAGTCATTTTTAAATATGGCTCATATAGGGGAGTTTTTAAAATGTTATGATATTTTCTATGTTTCACTTTAAAAAAAAATATATTGCTATTTTACTGCAAAACGAGCTCATTGTGAAATTGTTTCAATAATTAGGAATTTGAAAAAGAACACAGAATAAACCAATTAAAAATTGCTTTTATCAGTGAAGAGCTTAGGTATTCTTGAAAAGTGGACCAATATGATAAATCACAAAAGGGTTCCGTAAAAGTGCAATAATAATAATCGGGTACGCGTTGGAAATAGTCAGAATAGCACTTTAATATGACGTTCGCCTTGACGCTAAATAGAATTGTTAGATTGTATGGCCCCTTGAAAATGGCCAAATCCATCATTTTTGCAACTTTAGTTAAATTATCTCAAGAACTTGATGCGATATGACATTCTGGGAACCAAATTCTTATCAACGTACAAAATGTATCAGAAACAACTTAACTTATTCTAAAAAAAAAAATGAATTTTTGTCCACCAATGTTTACTAATAACTATGCTACAAAGCGTTAAATTTTGGAAGAGAAGTTAATACCAAATTTTGCAATATTAATAGAAAATATATTTTTACTGGGAATTACTGACACACTGACCAGCATAACAAAACAGGTTAGTTTAATAGAATAATTCAACGAACAACACGTGTGGACGAGCGAAATGTGCAGTCGACTAATGAAATATAAAACGTGCTAGCTCACTGAGATTAATAAATTATTTATTCAGCAGGTAGCGTCATTTTGCATCAGTTGAATTACGTACCTATAAATTGTTTTAGTGAAATTTATTATTTAATGTAGTGAATTAATTTGCAAAATATCAGCGTCAGGTGCCATAAATTCTCCCACAAAACTATTTTATATTTAAAGGAAGTAAGATGAACGCATTAGTAATGAAATATGTGTATGAGAATAAATAGGAGTAAAATTTCTGTAAGCGCTCTTTCAGACAATGCAATTCAGTTGTAAAGTTTCAGTTACGGCGTGAAAATTGCAATTGTGCTAAACTATGCAGTTCTATCACGAAAACTACATTCCATGGATTATTACTTTTTATTATGTGTAATAAATGGTCGAAATCCTGAAGAAGTATATTTTACCATTAATTGCAAACATTTTGCACTTTTACACCAATGCAAATAAATTGAAGACATTTTTTTTAATTTTAATTTATTAATATGTGTATAATGGAAAATAAGTTTTACAATTAACGGAATTTTTGAAAATGTCAATTAGTTTCTTAAAACTTAGCTTCCTAAGTTTTGTACAACTATGAGACGAGGTAAATTATTTTATTCTTACTACTGTTCCTGAATTTCCATTTTTTTCCCTTTGATGCATAAACCCGATTACCTCGCCTTATAAGCTGTAGCACAAGTGAAATTTATATTAAAAAAATTATTTGGTAAATACTTTATTTTAAATTTCAAACATGACAAAGCTTACAAAATTATTTAATAATTATGTAAAGAATTTAACTTATAGTGTAAATGTTTTGAATTATTAGAATCTTAACTTTAAAAAATATTCATAATTTTTATTATTTTCAGAAGAAAGTCTATATCTAATCATTAAAGGAGGAGGGTCCCTAAGACCAGTTTTCGGCCCCATTCAATTTTTGGCAAAAATAAGTGAATTCGATTTCTTTATGCTTTGTGAATAAAAATAGGCTATCAGGTGAAATGAACAGTTTTTACGCCCCCCCCCCCCCCTCTTTTCAGAACGACAAGTACGGGATACTAATGTGCCTAAATCGGGTTAAAATATGTATTAAGATGTAGAGACAAAACCTGCTCTGATATGAAAAAGTCCTTTACTTGATAATAGAACACACCAATATAAAGAATTCCAAATGGAACAGATAACTACTACGTATAAATATGCCGTTATTCCTGATTGAAGCTGAGAGTAGAATTATTAACCTTCAAATGTTTATTTGCCTAGCATATGTCAGTTAACGCATATTATATAAATATACACATTGAATGGATTTTCCTTAATTAAATTATAGAGTAAAGAATTTTAGAAAAGGTGTAGGCGTGGGAGGAGATGGTGCTAAAGAAAGAAAAACTTTCCGTTTCACCTGAAAATTTCCTATTTTGTTCAAAAGCCTAGAAAAATCAGATTCACATATTTTTGTCAAAAATTGAAGGGGGTCGAAAACCAACCTTAGGGACCCTCCTCCTTTACAAAATTGGAACCCTTGGGACTACGAAAATTGTAGAATGCAACATACTTGCATCTCTGAGAGAATTTTCCTTCTCTCCAAATGGAGGGATTTGTCGATCCAATTTGGAAAATATAGCAATTAAAATATAATTAAAAATCTTTGGGCTAGTACACTGAAAAGAGTACATCATTTTATGTTGTGTACTTTATTATAATTTTAATTTAACTATCATTGATGAGGAAAATGTTATTTGTCACCAAGCATACGTATCGGAGCCAATCATCCAAGGTGCGAGGCGCAGTGTTAATTGAAATGCTGGATGAGACGAGACCAGTTCGGATTAAAAACAGTTAACAAATGGCTAGTCAATAAAAACTTTCTTGCAATGCGAAAGGGCGTGCGCTTAAATTATGTGGCACAACTTTCTGTTTAAAATGTTATATTCCTTAAAAATGTTCCGTAATCATTCAGAAATAATACTCATGAACAGAAATTTAAAACAACAAAATAACGAATAGCATAACATGACACATAAGAAACAAACATGCCTTGGTTCTCCTCGGATGTAATAAAATTAATTCAATTGGAACACATTCTGTTGACAGAATATCAATGATATAATTAGCCCACAATATTAAAATAATTCTTAGAAGAAATACGAAATACTATAAATAGATCATATCAAAATCTATTATACTTTTCAATATTGGGGAGTATGTGAATCAGAAAATCATTATTATACCCTTTTTTTACCTTTCCCAAAGCTTATATATTCGTGTGAAATCCTGGGATATTAGTTTCTCTTAGTTAGATTTAGCTAATTTCTCTACAACCAATTTATTTCAAGTTTTAATTACATGAATACAATCCATATTGTAACGTGGCTTTGGCTTTTCTTGTGTAATAATTAGTAAGCTTGGCGCACGGCACTGGCCGGCGTGCCAAAGGAGAGAGGTAGTCGGGTGACACCCAAGTAAATGGCCGAACGTATCGCCCTCTGTCGAAGGAGCAATTATTATTGTGTTGATTAATAATTCATATAAAAATATATAGTGTGTATTTTTCGCCTGTTGATGGAGTTAGAAGAAAGTTGTAATGCAATGTTTTAGTAATTCTGTAGAATGATACCCGTTGTGGAAAAGTGTTCGGTCACCAATCAAGTGTCACCTGTTCTTTGAACTATCTATAATAAATTAGTAGGAAAGTATACGGTTTTCTTTGTTTTCCCTGGTAAATAAAGTGGTGCCCAGCTTTACCCAAGGTATTACGTCACTGCTAAAGAAAAAGACCAACGACCATCTCCACCGAGCTGCCGAGCCACCCACATGGTGCAAGGGTGTAAAGCACCACTGTTCTTTTATAACAATTACTCGTTATAATATAACTAACTTTGTCATGAAAAATGGTTGGTTTGATTAAATTTTGGTTTTCGTATTGCCCAAAAGTTGTTGCAACTTATTTTTTGATGAACAACTGTCATATATATACATTTTTTTATCCCGCTTAGACCAGAGATGCAAAATTACAAATTTTATTTTGAAAATTTCACGTACCCTCATAAATTTCTAAAATATCTGAATTTTATGAAAGTTTCAGATAAATCTGAAAATTGCCACATTTTTTTAAACTTTCATGGAAGTTTCAGTTGCAAATTCTATATTTCCGCTACACCAAGCAAAATTTCGCACGTTTTTTTTAACTTGTCTTCGACCAATGAGGATTAAAGTCTGGTATTTACATTTATTTTAGAGGTTAGGTTGGCTAATTTTTAAGAAAAACAATCCTGCCTTTCAATTCTTTCATTCCTTTCTAGGCTCCTAGATTCCATTATTTTTTATTAATAAGAAAAACTTATTTTGAATGAAAAAATATATAAGTATATAGTATAATTTCACTGAAGTCATTGATAATAACGTTGTAATGGTACGTGTTGTGTTAGAGTTTGGATTTTAATCTGATTCTGTCAGGAACAGGGATCACATTCTTGAATCAGGGAGTGGAAGATGTGAATGCTTTATCTCTTTTCATCTCGCTACGTTTCCTTATCTTCCTTTGTTTTTTGCATCTGTGAATGTTATACAGAACTTAAGTTTCATCACTTCATGAAATATTTCAATGAAATTTAACTTAAATTTCATAATTTTAATGAATTATTTAGTTAAATTTCATAAAACGAAAGTTTCATTGAAATTTCATGAAACTTTCATGATGCCTAATTTTTAATTTTATAATTGGGAAGAAAACTATATTAATTTTTGATTTACTTTATTTCTTGTCAACATGACAATTGTTTCGCCACACAGTGGCCTCTTTGGATGTTGAGTACTGGTATACTAATTTTACAATGCACAAACTATATGGTTTTATACAATTTCGATCTAATCCTAATCTTAATTGCTAAGCGGAAAAGTACAATATAATTTTAATTACTAAATGGAAAGGTACATATATTTCTAGGTA
The DNA here is from genome assembly GCA_963583905.1 of Stenurella melanura. Taxonomy (NCBI): domain Eukaryota; kingdom Metazoa; phylum Arthropoda; class Insecta; order Coleoptera; family Cerambycidae; genus Stenurella; species Stenurella melanura. Next base: position 207,429,921 of record OY757309.1, read on the forward strand.
ATTTATTGAATCTAATTTTAATAGTCTAAATAAATAAATTTAGTAAGGGAGATGAGTTTGTTACAATTTGGTCATTTAATAAAATATCAGACGACTTTAGTTTATTTATTTCTAGAGATTCTAGTAAATCGAGTTTTAACCCTTTTTTCTCAGTGTGTAAAATTTTAAACTCTTCGTTGAACACGTGACCTGCTTCTATTAGGTGGTTAGCATAAGTTGAGTCTGTTTTATTACTGATGTAACTTTTTTTATGTTCTAATAACCGTTTACCAAAATTTCTTCCAGTTTGTCCAATATGTACCTTAGGACAAGCACCACAAATCAACTTATAGACGCCTGATTTATTTTCTGATGAAATAAGTTGACTTGTGGTGCTTGTCCTAAGGTATATATTGGACAAACAGGAAGAAATTTTGGTAAACGGTTATCAGAACATAAAACAAGTTACATCAGTAATAAAACAGACTCAACGTATGCTAACCACCTAATAGAAGCAGGTCACGTGTTCAAGGAAGAGTTTAAAATTTTACACACCGAGAAAAAAGGGTTAAAACTCGATCTCTAGAAATAAATAAACTAAAGTCGTCTGAAACTTTATTAAATGACCAAATTGAAACAAACTCATCTCCCTTACTAAATTTATTTACTTAGACTATTAAAATTAGATTCAATAAATTGCCTAGAAATATATGTACCTTTCCATTTAGTAATTAAAATTATATTGCACTTTTCCGCTTAGCAGTTAAGATTAGGATTAGATCGAAATTGTATAAAACCATATAGTTTGTGCATTGTAAAATTAGTATACCAGTAATCAACATCCGAAGAAGCCACTGTGTGGCGAAACAATGGTGATGTTAACAAGAAATAAAGCGAAAATCAAAAACTAATATAGTTGTCTTCCCAATTATTATCATGGATTTTCATCAAGTAACGGCCCAGTTTGTTCAATGTTTAATTTTATAATTCAGAAATTATATAAATTTCAGATGAATTTCGGAACTTTCACAAAAATTTCATTGATTTAAGTTTCATGGAATTTTGCATCACTGGCTTAGACCATTGGTAAATCGGGGTTCCTATCGACTTGATACAGAAAAATGTTAAAAAATGTATGAAAAATTCCTCGCACCTAGAAATATATAAACTAAAACAAGGTTATAAAATAAAAACTGAAAATGGAGGACAGTTAACGTTTTGAAAAAATGCTCTATTTCCTTTCTCAATACGTTTAGGCCGTTTACTTTAAAGCCTTGTTCTAGTTTAGGCATATATTTTTAGATGTGAGGAATTTTATAACGGTCACGTATTCAAGAACTAAAGTCTGTCTGATGCATATGGCGCGAAGGTGTTTTTCACTCAATTATTAAACGTTTTTCAGAAAAAAATAAATGGTCTAATATTTCCTTTATGCCTGCTTTGAACCGGCTTATGAATGATTTGGCAATGAACAGTAATAAGAAGTTACCTAGTAGTTCCCGCATGTTGATCATATAACATACTATTAAATGGGAATTGAATTGGAAGCTATTTTGCTTCATGCAAATTTTAGTAACGCGATATAGTCCTAACATTCTTTAATTCAAGTAAATTTGTAGAATTTGTGATATTAGCATTAGCAAGCATCAAAGAGGTCAAAGTGTCATCCTATTGCAATTGCATCTTGATTAACACTGATAAAATGACAGAATATTGGCTACCATTTCCTAGAGAAACAATGGGAATTTTTTCTCAAATGTATAGCCTCCACGCAACTATACTATAATCAAAAGGCTTTATCAAATTGTACTAAAAGAGAACAACTTATTAGTGAAAATTTACAAAAATAATTCAAGTACTGTGTTTATTATTTAGTGATTATAGAAGCTGCATAGCCCTGCTATTCTTAGAACTTTGAAAATAAATCTTGAACAAATTTTATATTCCATCGAGTATTGGCAATGACTTATCTGCTCTTTGTCTATAGACTTTAGTTTATTGGCATATAAAATGCTGACAGAAATAAATGCATGAAATGATTTACTATGCACTATATATTATAATAGAAATAAAATTATAGAGTGCACTCTTCCACGTTTTCTTAGGACGCGCTATGTGGGTTTCATTAGAACAGAGCCAAGGAAAGTTAAATGGAAAAAGTTCGTGGTTCTGAAGGAACCCATTAATGAAAATAAATTGTCGACGTAACCTAGTTAAAATTAATGGAGTTCTTAATATTAATTTAATACAATATTGGAATACGAATCTATTAATTTAAATTGATTACATTTCTTACAGAACATGAAGAGGACTCTGTATCCCTGAGGCAATTACTTTTAAGACTAAATATTTATGAGGAAGAACAAAAATCTGTTCTTTCATTGTAATATACTGAGTGATCCTTTTTTTTTCAAGGTTCTTGAATTAAATAAAAAATTTCAGTTCAAGGAAAGAGAACATACATGTCGTTCTTAAAAATGTTTGTTATTCTACTACTTTCTTCAGATATATTCATATATAAATGATTCTGAGAGGAAGTTTCCAATGTGGACGTTACGGCAGTTTCTGTTTGAGATCTGCCTTAGCTTGTATTTTATAATTCAATATTCAAATCTTTAACATTGCTATTATATGAGTTTATTGACACACCGAAACTACACAGCAAGCAAGAAAATGCAAGAAAGAAACTCGATAAACACCACGATTTAAAAAAATTTTCTTAAATCTTGAAATGTGCAAATTTTAAATTTAACGTAAAGGCCGTAGCTGGATAAGCAAGGCTGGGCAGACAACACAATAACCATTCCTTGCGATTTTGGCGTCTTCTGCGACTGAAAATTGTACTCAGTAGACACAACTAGCTAGCCGCGTTGTCTTACACAACTGCAATCTAGCGTACTGCTATTATCTCGGTAACACGTTAAGAACGCCACTAAACATTCATACCCAGGCCAAGACTCGAACCCGGAATCGCGAGGCCTCAAGCTTAACACTACAAGCACTTAGCCATTGTGCCAAATGTGACGTTACGCGAGCTCTCCAATTCATTATTTAAATTGAGAGTTGACATTTTTCAAAAATAAACCAAATATTCAAATTTCTTACATAATTTAAAATATTAAAATTTAAATTTAACAGCTAATTGTGCCATTTAATTTCTCAATAGCAGGTGACTGATTTCAAACCGATTAAGAACTTGTAACAGATGTTTTCTGAAACAAATAGAAAAATGACAATTTGTCCATAGATTTTATTCTAGGCAGATGTGATTTCAGGTAAATATTATGGGTTTAAAGAAAATTGTTCATTAAGATAGTAAAAGAAATAAATCACTAGAAAACAAATTAGTCAAATCAATGGGTAGCCTAGTCCTCATGGGGATTTGAACTAGGATTAAATATTCCTTATGAGAACCTTTGATTTATTGGTAGATTTTAGTAGTAGAAAAGTGTTTTAACGTTATTAAAGCAATTATGGACCTAAATGCCGTCTAACTTGAAACATTTTCTTTGCAAATAACTTCTGAAATACGAAAAGTACATGAATTATCGTACAGATGAAAATTAAAGAGCATAAAATTCTGTAAAAAAATGGGCTTACAATTTTCGTGTTTTGGCTCATGAGTCATGACGAGGTAAGTTTGATTCTTATTTTACGCGTGAATCGTTGTACATACGATATTTTGTGTAAGGACGTTTTTTGAACATTTAATGCTCTTTAGATTTCGTCTCTACGATAGTTTTTGTATTTGTTGTATTTAAAAAAAAATTGCTTAAGTTTACCGCCATTTTGTTTTATGTTCCACTCACAGTTGCCTTGATAATTTTTTAATATACTTTTCTACTACTAACAACCTACGAAAGTCAAAAATTCTCAAGGATTATTTTTCCCTAGTTTTTGCTACTATTTTCTCCCTGAAAACTGGGCTATGGTTGTATAGACGTTATTCAACCGCCAAACTGAACCTCCTTTTAAATGTTATAAAAATCGTAACTTGGATATTAAGTGAAATTCTAAGAAATGCTTCGATTTAGAGATATATTCGTATTTACTACTAGCAACTTTATTATAAGTTGCTTGAACCGGATGAAAAACATTTAAAAATGGTCAATAATTAACTTTTAGTTGTATTTCCTTAAGTAATGAAAGATTCATTTGTATTTTTCTTTTTTCTGTCACATAGGTAGGTATGTTTTACTTAAAAAAAATGGCCATTGAATCTACAAAATAATAGAATTATGCAGTATGTTACAGGAAAATAACTCTCATGTGTTTGATTTTTAGGGCAAAGAAACAGTTAGAAAGTGTTTTTCACTAATTATATGTAGAGTACAAATATGAAGATAAGGTATTCTGCTGACGTATCGCATAGTCTATTTCCTTTCTCAAAGCATTTTATATTTTTATTATTATTCATATCGTTGATCAATAAAGCACACTTTAATTGTTAATGTTTGACATAAAAGTCACACATATAGAAGCCACTTTCCAATAGTATACTAGATTGTTGCACTGTCTTGTAGATACAATGTTTTTAAAAGTGAAGAGACATGTGACAGGACATCTTAAAAAGAAATATAGAGAATAAAGGATCTTTTACGGAGGTCAAAATCAAATACAGAACGAAGATAATTAAAAATTTTTTCGTGCGGTTTTGTAAATGTAAAAAAGTACAAAGGAATTTCAAAACTGTGTGAAAACCGCTATATTTATTCTACACTTTCGAATAAAAAAACATGATTTTATTTTAGGCCATTACAGACGTCGTGAAATTTTAACAACTTCTCGACATTGAAATAGCTCACTACAAAGTTCAACAATACAAAAATAGTACAAAATAATCAATGATTACTTTACGTATGTTTGTTTAGAAGGAAAAGTTCGATGAACTAAATATAAATAAATTGTAAGCACAGTGTTCACCCTTTATACGCTGTAATAAACTGATATATCAATCATGTCAAATACCTTTTATTGATCTAAGTAAATCTAGATCTAAACACATAATCATATATACATGATAAAATTTATTTATAACCACTATTTATTTATAACCGCATTGAGTATACAAAACAATATAACATATAAGTATGCAAGTAATATTTATTGTGTTTTAATGTTATTATTCTAATTGGTGATTTCTGCATTTAGCTGTGGCATACAATTGCAATAGTTTAATACCTAAATTTTCAGAGAATGGTGAATAGACAGGTCTATAGAGTTCGTAATAATTAAAGAACGGGTAGAAGTTGCACTTGCCTAATCCAACTACCTGCATTACAGCGCAATAGTGCACACAAAAGAAGTTCTAGACGGAGCGACAGACAGATTCTTTCTTGTCTCAAATTTAAAATCTCTACATTTCATGACATTCTAAACCTATTTGAACAAACAGATTTGAAATTTCTTTTACGATTACTTCCCCTCCTCTACGTGGATGTGCAACAAATACACCTCACACAAGTTTACTTTAATCTTTACCCATTTCTATATCTACAAAATGGCATATTTTGTACTAGTCTTAACAACATTAATAAAATTGAACTGCAAAAAAATTTAACTCATTATTAATAACGTGTTTTTGAATCACCCAAATGCATAACAATGTACACAAATATATATTTTATTATTATTACATTTCTCAGGTTTACAAACTCAAAATAATCAATCACCAACCGTGATGTTATCTTATCTGAGCCTTAATAAAAATTTAATTCTCTATGCAAAGATGTAAAAGCTTCACAAATGGAAAATGTATCAAATGGGCCCATAAATAATAATCCAGATTCTTTACAGAACATACACAAATACTATAAAATGCTACCCACTTCTGTTTTAAGTCCCACTTTATGTTTTATCAACACTGATCAGTCATAAAACCATTTGTTAACTTGATGGGTTTATAATAAAATTGTTTTAATATAAGTGATTTCACCAGAAGAGCAATCAAATCAAATCGCGGAATAAAATACCCATCAAACTACTTCAGCATTTTTATTACATTGTTGGTTTTCTGTTTAATGTGTAGGATACAACAGTGTGGTATATAAAGGAGTTAAGTTATGTAGCATATAAAGAACTAAAATGATGTGGATAAAAGAATATAAAAGCCAAATGAATTCTATAAAAGTAAATTCACCTTTCCTTCAATTATGTTTATATTATGTGTGTTACACTGAAAACTTGCAATAGAAATATCTCGAAAACTAAACAAGTATTTAAAACAAAACGAACAAGGTTCTGCTTGGTACACGGTTAAAATGTCTCACAAGACCCCCCTCTCACATGGAGGACTGAATCGCATATTTATGATTGATAATTAATAAAAAATAACCATTTTCGCGTTTCACATTTTATAGTCATGCTTAAAAGTAACCTATTTATAATAATACATTTGAATGACTTTTTAATTTCCGTTTTGGATCCGCCATCTTGAATGTCTAACTGTAGTCCAGTCGATAAAGTAAAAAATACACCAGAAGCTCGCAAAAAATGTTATCTGAGATCTTCCTTCCGTAACTGTTAGTACGAGGATTAACCATCACAAAACCACAAAAATCAATTCTGGGCAACCCCCCCAAAAAAATCGCCCCTTCGGTGAAAAACGCCTTATTTTACTGATAACTCGTTAACTGTTGAAGATATAAAAAAGTTGCTCATCATAAAAAAGAAAGCTTGACTAATTGCCTAAAAAATGTCCTTTTGTAATTTTCTTGTATATGCCATGGTTTTCAAGAAAATCAATATTGCCAAAAATTGCAAAATTTGTATTTTTAATGCTCGCGAATTTTCGTTTATTTGAAATTTTTTGTGCGCTGCCAAAAGAAAAAATTGAATTGCTCGAAAACCAAACAAGTTAGGAAGAAAATCGAAATGAGTTTTAAAGGGGATATAAAATACTCTCTTGTGTTGCCATTTTTGAGGGCTATTGATATTTATTAGTATATAAAAATAACAATATAGTATAAGTTATAAATTATCTTTTAGTTCAAGGTAGTACTTCAATGCAGACAAAGTTAGAAATAAGAATATTCACATTTACAAATTTAGCAGCATGTTAAAGTTAGCCAAAAAAAAAAAACAAGAAAGGCTGCATATTCAATTTTTTGATGATATTTTTTTAATATAATTTTTTAACTATTAAATGATTAGAAATAATAGTTATATGATATATAAACTCAAAATAAATGTATGAGGTAAATTTTCAGGATGTTTGGGTCTTTTTTTATTTTTAGAAAACAACAAAAAATTGGCCAAAATTTGGTTAACTTCAACATGCTGATAAATCTGTAAATGTGAAAATTTTTATTCCTAACTTTTTCTGCATTGATGTACTACCTTAAACTAAAAGATAATGCATTTATAACTTATATTAAAGTCAGTTATTTTTTATGGGCCTGTGAATAGTTAAAAGTGCAAAAAATCAAGGGTAACAATATTATATTGTTATTTTTATATAATAGCCATCAAAAATGGAAACACAAAAGAGTATTTTAAAACCCACTTTGATTTTTCTTCCTAGCATGTTTGGTTCTCGATCAATTCAATTTTTTCTATAGGCCGCGCGCAAAAAATTCAAATAAACGAACATTCGTGCGCATTAAAAATACAAATTTTGCAATTGTCTTTCAATATCGATTTTCTCGAAAAAAATGGCATATACAAAAAACTTACAACATGACTTTTTTTTTAAGCAATTAGTCAAGCTCTCTTTTTTATGATGAGCATTTTTTTATCTTCAACGGTTAACGAATTATCAGTAAAATAACGCCGAAGAGGTGGTTTTTTGGGGGGGTTGTGTGCTACCCCCATAACTGATTTTTGTGGTTTTGTGATGTATAATCCCTTCACTAACAGTTACTAAAGGAAAATGTCAGATAACATTGTATGTTATGGAAATCTTTATAATTATTGGACTACTCAGTTATATTTGAAACTTGTCAGTATCAACTTTAACGAAAATATTTCTTTTATCATTTCTTAGCATTTTATAGCCGCCATATTGATTTCGCCATCTTGCAGGTTGGTTCACGACAATTTTAATACCACATTCGTGATTAGCGACCCAGAGAGCCCTAGAGTAGCAAGATTTACGTACATTGGTTTTTGAAAAAAAGATTTTTCTGTAAGATTTTTATAAAAAATATCCATTTAGACACATTAACCGTCTTCAGGTCTTGGTACTTCAAAAATCAGTCATGGCAGATTTTTTCGTAATTAAATCACAAATATTTAAAAAATATATCCCAATCGGTTGCAAAATAAGAGCTCTAGATAATTTTAAACGAAAAAACTTTTTTCTGGGCCACTGTGCGACGGTGCAATTCATTTCATAATTCTTTGTGGTCGTTTTTTTAAAAGCGGTTCAAGTTCTTTACGATTTTTTATAATTTTTTAAAGGCCTCTTATGTGGTTTCTACAAAATAAAAGAAAGGTTTCGATATATCAAATTCTACGTAAATTTGCAGAAATTATGCAATTATGGCATCAATTTGACGTCGTCATTTTGAATTATTAACTTTTGGAGTCAGATTCAGTATTCTGTGCCTGGCGCATTCGCCAAATACTCGAATAGAAAAATGTTGTCCTATTCTTGCTCCTCTGTTTACTAAACATAGCTTGATAAAACTGATATGGGACCACTGCCGAGCCACACTCTACAGTTAGCATAGAAATTCTTTAAGCCATTCCAGATTAATGATTAAGCAAACATGAAAAATTTAGACGAATCTGTCATCGTCATTACTGAACATCATACCAATGCCGTTTAGACCTGCAGCACCGGCTACATCGCTCTTTGTGAGCAATAAAGACGCGAGCCTATGTATAAAAGCCGTAGTAAGTGAAATCAACCAAAAAACCGGTGCCTAAGGAATCAATACTTCCACATCCAGATTTCACATCTAAATCTCTTTGAACGAAAACATCTTTATACTGTATTTGCACTTTAGTATGTGGAAGTAATTGCTCATAGAATTTTAGGATAAAATTTGAAATTATCTGCCCCTAAAAATGAATTTTAGGATTTTAGTTTGCTAGCATAACCACAATTCAGGTTATCGAAAGAATGCAAAGATTTCATTAATATGTTTACACATAGTTTTTCTTTTAGTTGTCATAGATAGGTATTTTTTCTGCTGTTTACAAAATTCTAAAAAGAATATATTACAAAGAAATCGATTTATTCGAAAAAAACGCGATTTTTTCAATATCTAGTAGCTCATACAGACCGTCATATTTTTATACCGGACCGGTACGAAAAGTTTCTTTAACAGTTGCACTAACATGTGCAATTATTGCGCATATCACGAAACTATCCCTAATATGCGAAAAATCTGTCAAAAAATCGTTTTTTTTTTTACCCCAAAAAAACCTTGAATATCTTTGAGATTTTAAATTACATTGAAATAGCATCGTTGCCAATCGATAGCTGGCATTTTTCTACAAATTTATTAAAAAAAAATTTTGCTATCCGACCTTCTGGAGCCGAGGTAATGTGAGCATTGCAAAATCAATTAAACTTGGAGCTCGATGCTGAGGCGCGCGTTATCTAGCGCTAGCAGTGACGTGGAGGGAGAGCCAGCTCTCAGTGAGCCTTGCGTGAAACTGATCTCGGGTGTTTAAAATCGATTGCGTTTGAGAAATCTTCATTATGATGACTTCTACTCAATCGATTGCTTTAAATTTTTTGTTCTATTGGGGTAGCTCGACGAGATAGGAATTATCGGTAAAGTTAATAAATATAAAAAATATGTAACAAAGAACCATTAGAATTTAATTATTTAAAATTTATGTATTCACATTATTCTTGTAGAATACTTTCCATTACATAATATTAATTTTATTTGACTTTTTATTAGGAGACTCGTCTTCATTACCACTACTACTGTCACTGTAAATGTTATTCAATATTATGTCTGATGTGTAGGCATTATCGTCATTGCAGTCATCATTATCGTTATCATCATTTGAACATTCATATCTTTCTAGCTCAGTCTCTGATGTATTGGGTTCGTCTATGTCCTCGTTGATATCATCAGCGATGATTCTGTTCTCCTCAATATTTGAACAGCTTTCACCGTCATACGTTGAACACACGTTTGAACATATTATGCCGTGTTTTCGGCAACTGCAAGTGTTTGTTTTGCAACCGCTTACACAACTACACGCTATTTTCTTCATAACATCGCACTGATTTGGTACTTGCATCATTCAGGTAACCATTAAAAGCGAAAACCGATGTTTCAGGAAAATGTTGTTGCGCGTACTTAATTTATAATGCTAAAACAACTCTGTGTAGAAAAAAAATACCATCGATAACGATTGCGGCAGTTCCTGACTGCTCAAACATTGAAAGAGGAATCGGGGCAAGTTCATATTTCAAATAATTTTTCATGTCATCCTTTGATTCGATATATAGACTGATGATTTGACATATAAGTAAGGGGTTAACGGGTATTTTTGCATTATTAAACTTGACATATGAATGAGCAGAACGAAGCAAAAAGAAAAATAATATTATGTAATGCAACGCATTCTACAAAAACAATTTGAATACATAAATGTGAAATAATGAAATTTTAGTGTTTCTTTGGTATATATTTTTCGTATTTATTAACCTTACCACCGTCATTAATTCCTATCTCATCGAGCTACCCCAACAAGAAAACAAAAATATGGAAGCAATCGGTTGAGTAGAAGTCAATATAATGAAGATTTTTCAAGCGCAATCGATTTTAAACGCCCGAGATCAGTTTTACCCAAGGCTTCACCAAGAGCTAGAGCTGGATCTCCCCCCATTTCACCGCTAGCGCTAGATAACGAACGCCGCAGCATCGAGCTCCGAGTTTAATTGATGTTACAATGTTCAGCAACGGCCGATCAAGTTCCGAACATTTTTTATTAAAAATGTAAGTATTCAACAATAACCCTTGCAAATTTCAGCCGTTTATCTAAAAAACTGGCGCCACACGAATTAAAAAAAAAACTATCGCGACTCCTGAAGGTCAGAGAGCTAACATATCTTTTTATAAATTTGTAGAAAAATGCCAGCTATCGACTGGCAATAATGGCAATCCAATGTAATTTAAAATTTCATATTCAAGGTTTTTGGGGTCAAAAAAATATATTTTTTACCGATTTTTCGCATATTAGGGATTGTTTCGTGATATGAGCCATAATTGCACATATTAGCGCAACTGTTAAAGAAACTTTTTGGACTGATTCGGTATAAAAATATGATGGCCTGTATGACCTACTGGACATTGGAAAAACACGTTTTTTTCGAACTAATCGAGTTTTACAAAAAATTTGCAATATTTTGCAAATCTGTAAAAACGCTCTTATTTGACTTATCCTGGACTACTCTTTCACCTAGTTTTGTTAAAAAAAATTTACACAACTTTGCTATTCAACTTTTTTTTGTACAATGTCAAGTTTTTTTAAAACGTAAAAAATTGTTTTTCGTAAACGTTGGCCGCCATATTGAAGAGGACGCATGTTCCACATTTGTTTTGAAAATAATTGAATTCTATGGAAAATTACCAACTTTTTACATACCTTGGTTTGCTGTTAATAATTTTTGTAAAAAAACACGATATTTTCAGCAGATATATTGGACTAAGAGATAGACAGATTTGAAGACAGAAATTTTTCGTCACGTTTCGTGACATTTTTAACTCGTTTCAACAAAAAAAAAAAAGATATTTTTTTACGATTACTATACCTTCACTCCATTACGTGGATGTGGCAGTAATATAAGTACGATGCTGCAAACTGTATTGACCTGTCTGATTGATTGAATTATTTATTGATTGAGACTTATTAACCCATTTACATTGGATAGACAAGCCAAATGGTTATAATACATGTTTGCATATACAGGGTTGGGCAATAGTCCCGGAACGGCTCGATTACAGCCGAACGAGACCTCGTATCAACTTCGGGTTTTCGACACTGTATTCAGCGAAATTTTTAGAACTTCTTGACATGTATTTCAGGACCGTGACGTCATTACGTTCGGAGGTGTGACATAAGTGTCAATTTTTTTTAAATGAAACACCCGGTATATTTTTCCATATTTGTATACTTTAAGGAGTCCCGAATTCAACGATGTAACGTTTGTATGGATTCTGTTATGTAATGTGGTCTCAATAAGGGAAAATTAGAAATTACAATCGTAATTAACAGAGAACAGTGGATATCCAAACAGCTGTATCCAAAAAAGACATTATTTTTTTACCATTTTTTTTACAAAACTGAGACCCACGTAAACAAGTTTTTTTGTAGTCGTTTAATAAAAACACAGGTCATAGTTAAATTGTTCTCATTATTTTACTAGTTTATCTAAGTAAGTCGTGGTATAAACGTCACTGTGACATTACTTTTGTACTACTAATTTATGATTCTAAAAACGTGTCTTTAAAATGGCCCAACTGAACGACACTGAATGGATAACTTTACTCACGATGATTGGATTCGGAGAGGCGTCGATCCCTTCAGGAAGCAAGTGACCTATTCAACGGTACCTTTCCAGAGCGAAACCCGATTTCCAAGTCGACAGCATGTCGAATTTTGCACAATTTTGAACATACGGGAAATGTCAAGAATTTACCAAAAACTGGCCGCCCAAAAACAGCGACAAACGACGACAGAGCTTTAGATGTACTGTTAGCGATTCAGGAGGAGCCTAAAACGTCAATTCCGAAACTTTCATTAGAAACTGGTAACAGTGAAAGATCCATTCGAAGAATACTCAGGAGAAATAAAATACATCCCTACAAAGTCAGCTTACTTCAGGAACTTGCGAAAGATGACCCTGATCGTCGAATGCAGTTTTGCCAACAAATTATGAATATCTTAGACGAGACACCACAGTTTGTAGATCGCATTTTGTTTTCCGATGAGGCTACATTTTGTTTAAATGGATTTGTCAATCGTCACAATTGTTGCTATTGGTCTGCTGAGAATCCACATTGGATGGAAGAAATGCACACACAACATCCACAAAAAGTAAATGTCTGGGCGGGTATAATTGGAACACATGTAATAGGGCCGTTTTTTCTAAATGGTAATTTAACTGCTGATACCTATTTAACTTTATTACGCGAAAGAGTTATACCCGCTGTAATTCAGATATTTCCCAACCGCGAAAATCCTCAGGTGATCGCAAATGACGTGTACTTCCAGGAAGACGGAGCTCCGCCACACTATGCCAGAATTGTAAGAGATGTTTTGGACACTGTCTTTCCCCGGAGATGGATAGGTAGAAGGGGTCATATCGAATGGCCAGCTAGGTCACCTAACCTAACCCCTCTTGATTTTTTTCTGGGGTCATTTGAAGTCTGTGGTGTATCGCACAAGACCTGCCACGGTACAAGAGCTTCAAGAAAGAATTCTAGCGGTTGCTGATAATATTACACCTCAGTCCCTCCAAAATGTTCAGCGGGAAGTTGTGGACAGGCTAGCACATTGTTAGGCAGTGGAAGGATTCCAATTTGAACATTTAATAAAATAAAACTATTCTCTGTTAATTACGATTGTAATTTCTAATTTTCCTTATTGAGACCACATTACATAACAGAATCCATACAAACGTTACATCGTTGAATTTGGGACTCCTTAAAGTATACAAATATGGAAAAATATACCGGGTGTTTCATTTTAAAAAAATGACACTTATGTCACACCTCCGAACATAATGACGTCACGGTCCTGAAATACATGTCAAGAAGTTCTAAAAATTTCGCTGAATAGTGTTGAAAACCCGAAGTTGATACGCGGTCCCGTTCGGCTGTAATCGAGCCGTTCCGGGACTATTGCCCAACCCTGTATATCGACAGACGTACATAAATATATCAGGCTAAATGTAAAATCTTTTGAAACTACTTTTCATATTGACAAATGTAAAGAAGTAATTATAATAAATACATACGACACTTAGGTACTTAGTGGAACGTTATAAAATATTTTATTTTATAAAAAATATGTAAATATAAAAATTCTTTTAACAATCATTTAAATTTATTTAAGCGCCTTTATTTGAGGAGGTAACATAATAGGTGTGATGAAATTTAAACTTGGCTATCTTAGATTGTACCTCTTTCGGTTCGTGTTCGCACAATGTCGATTCACTCATAATTCCGTTCATTCCTTTGTTTAGGAACTGTTTAAAAAAATGTTTATGTTCAATATGACGGCTAAAATTCAAGGGAGACGTCTAAGAGCTTTTAATATATTATCACGAGACTTGAGAAGAACAGTTGTTCATATTTTCAGTAAATTCGGAATTTTTTGTAGGTTCTTGGTACCTCTACGAAAAGCCGTTTTTGATTAAAATCATTCTAGAATTTAATTAAATATTGAAATTTCACTTAACCATATAAATTCTCGAAGTAGACTTATCATACATTAATAAAAGTTTCACGGTATACGCTGCATAGATTTTCTGATAAAATTGTCTGCTGTGGTGTTTCCGAAATAATCAACAAGATGCTTTATTTATGCGCCATCCTCAGAACACCGTAGCTCTATTAGGTAGCATTTCCCAATACATGTTTATATGAACTTTCCATATTATTTTGCGTGTAGAATCGGCTCATAAACGGACGAAAGTTATTCCCCCAACACCCTGTATATATTTAATGTATACATAGAAAATGTTTTAAAGATTATTATTATTATTGTCAAAATTTATTTATAATGTTCTATTCTACAAAAGAATAAGGTAAATGTAACACATAAAAATTGTCAATTACCAAAAAATATATCTGAAGAACACCAAGCTTCTGATGAATAATTGCTTATTCTTAGCTCCTATCCATCTTCCACTTTATATTGAAGTCAGTTCCTTTGTAATGGCCTGAAATAAACCCAAGGCAGTTCTCTCATTTAATTATGTGGTCCATTACTGCAAAACGAACAAATCTGATACAGTTTTGTGATCCTAAATTCTTTACTAGAGGGCTAAATACCGGTTTGCAGAAATACGCTAGTGTTTAACTTAAAGTTTTAAATCATATAATTTATGGGAAATGTTACTGACCCATTGTTTTTAAGAAGTGTTTTAGTATCGTTCTTGAAAATAAAAATTATTTTTTGTTGAGTCATTGTACGTAATACAGAATAATTAAATTAAAAAGTGTATCATAAAACTGTGCTGTAATTTTAGGAGCCCTGATATTAATTCATTTATTTTAGTTTTTATACACGAAAATAAAAACAATTGTGTGCATAAACTATGGAATATAATCCTGAGACAAAATTTAAATTCCTGGATTTCGGGATTGAAAATAGATAGGTATTCCCGAATTCTAGGATTAATCTCAGGATTTACCACGATGCAGAACTACTTAAAAACATATATTTTATTAAATAAAAAAATCTTAAACAAATACATATACAGACAGTGTGTTCTAAATTGGAACTGCATGTATTGCTGTCCCTGTTATTATATTCTTTGCAAATGCAAAACGAAGAGTATATTGCATTCGATCGGCACATTTCTAAAACTGTTAATATCACTCGTAATGAAAAAACTTTCATATCACTGTGTTGGTGATCGAATTCTGAACAACTTTCAAAATGTCCGTCCGTAACATTTTTGTCAGCACGATAACTTAAGAACGAAAAGTCGGATTATAGTAAAATTCGGACAGTAAGTTAGTGTTAGCTAAAGGAAGAACCCCCTATTGTTTTTGAACAAAATCGATCAATAAATAAAAAAGTTATTAATTATTTAAGTTCTTCAAATTTATATATTTATATTATATAATATTGTTACATAGCAAACCCAGATAATTAGGCAATAGTCCCTAATGTTTATCAACTTACCAGCAACAAATTTGTCACAAATGCGATAAGATTTGAACCAAGCTTTGCCGGCTTTCATTCTTCTCGCAGTTCGATAAGGGCGTTACTCGCTAAAACAAACTAACATTATTATACTCTTCACAAATATTTTTTAATTTACGATAAAAACGCGGATAGTAGTGTAGTCTCGGCATTAGGGGTAACATTCTGCTGTGGTTGACTTCCTATATGGAAAATAGATCTCTCAGGGTGAGGTTAAATGGTCAGGAGTCGGATACATTTAGTGTTGCACTTGGGGTCCCTCAGGGCACAGTGTTAGGCCCATTACTATTCATGCTCTATGTAAATGATTAACCCAGTTTCATGGAGCATGGTCATGTAACAATGTTTGCGGATGACACAACAATGACCGTGTCAGCTGCTACACCCGAAGAGCTTCACATTAAGGTCAACAATATTATAGAATCATTAAGTGCGTGGTGTCAAGGAAACAACTTGATTTTGAATGAAAAAAAGACAGTTTGCCTAAACTTTCACCTTCAAAAGACCGTAACAGAAAACCTCATGGTCAATGATATTGTGCTATCGGATTCTGTCAAATCACTCGGCACCGTACTTGATTCCAAGCTATCCTGGTGTAGACATATAGATCATGTATGTAATAAACTGAATAAGGCATTTTTTGCAATGTTACAGTTAAAATCCACTCTAGGCAAGGAAGGCTTAATCAGCATATATTATGCTATGGCGTATAGCCACATTTCATTTAATATCATTGCATGGGGCAAAGCTTCTGAGTGTGAAAAAGTGTTTATCTGTCACAAAAGAATTATTAGGCTTATCTTTGACTTAAAAATAAACGAAAGCTGTAGAAAAATATTCATAGAAAAGCGTATTCTTACAACACCCTCCATCTACATCCTAAAATGCCTAACCTTTACAAAAAATAACTTAGATCTCTTTAAAAAAAGGTCTGACTATCACAACTATCCAACGAGAGATGGTGATCTCTTATGTGTACCGAATCACCATAAAAGCTTATTTAAACTATCATCTATGTATAACTGTAACACCCTATATAATGCACTCCCAACAAATATTCGTGATATTTCAAGCAAATTAAAATTTAAAATAAAACTAAAAGAATATCTATCAAATAAGGGCTATTACAACATATCCGACTTTATTGAAGGTAAATGATGTTATCTGTGCTACTTGTAGGTCACATATTATGTATGCACACGTACTTTGTCTTATATTTGTTATGTTAATTTTGTTTTATATATTAACTGACTAAGCTTTGATTACATCTTAGTATTCTTAGTTCAGAAAATTTGTTTAATAACTTTATATGAGCTGTATTCTTTACCGTCGATTCATGTGTTTTTTGTTGATTTGTCAGATATACCTACGTCATTTATCTCTGGTTTTTAGTTTAGTAATTTTATTGATAAATTTCATGAATTGTAATCTATACATACATTCATGTACACTTTGACTTGCCATATGTACTTTTTGTATCTTGAATGGTTAATAAAGTATTATTATTATTATTATTATTATTATGAAAAGTGCAACAACTATATAAAAAGTGCAGTAAATCGGCGAAGAGTATAATGGTTAGCTTGTTATAAAATAAGATTATTTGATATAACTTTTTTAGATTTTGAAATAATCGGGAAAAACCACAATCGCCCATTTTTGTAAACTCCTCATATTTCCATTATTTAAATTGTTACGTCACTTTAACTTACACATTGTACTTTTTTAACATCTTTAAAGCAAAGGTACGAGAACAAAATAGTCTTTCTTAATATTGACTACAACTTTTTATGCAGACGATATATTGGACTCTTTGTGTATCGTTGTCGATACTATTTTTAGTTCTGTTTTCAAAAATGTATTGAAGTTATACAAATAATGAAATTTATTTATGGATTAAAGAAATTAAGTCAGACCTAGTAGAAAACATTTTTTCTATGAATCTAGCAATTTTAATTAGGGGGTTCTAAAACTTATTTGTAAACATAAAAAATGTAAGATGTTATGTCATGTAAGTGATCGCAATATTCGTAGAAAATGTGGGCACGGCACTTAAAAAAGTTAAGTCTGACAGTAAAAACATTTTTTCAATGACAAACAAATTTTAATCCATAATGGGGGTTTCAAACTTTAATTTAAATATTACAAAAACAAGTTGATATGTGATTTCAACGGTCAGATCTTCAACTCATCTCATGGGTGAACGCTGCTCAAACGAAATAAAGCCAGACATAGTAAAAAACGTTTTTCATTGTCATACCATCTCAATAGCTCGAGGAGATCTTCATTAAAAACCGCTGCCTACGTAGTCACTACTTCCAGATCCAAATTTTCCATCCAGTCCATTCACTTTAGTATATGGAAATAATTGATCATAGAATTTTAATAATATTTGAGGCGGTTGTCATAAATCAATTTGAAGTGTTGGTTTCTAGTATGTATCCCAAAAATGAAGTTTCTGGATGTGATTACAATACATACGTGTTCCTCTCAAGTAAATATCTCAATTTTATTTTATCAACCCCTTTAATAATGGAGTAGGTGGTGGGAGGGATGAAAAATATTATAAAGAAATCAAGCTCCTTGGTCTCTAGTATATACACCATATCTCAAGTTTCTATACTCTTACCAGCTTGCTTTACTCATTTTCCTTTACTTACCTCTACTAACCCCACTCATTCAACGGAATCATCTCAAGACATAATCTAGTTCCAGATGTCGGTATAATAGAGAATATCTTAATGTGATTTTACCAGACCCTTTAATAATGTAGTGGGGGTGGTGGAGGGGTTGCTAAATGTTATTAAAAAATCTGAGACCTTCACTTCTAGTATATACATCCAATCTCAAGATTCTGTACATTTACCAGCTTGTTTTTCTCTTTTTCCCCTATTTACCTCTACTTACACCCCACCCTTTCAACGGAAACTTATCAAAATATAATCTAGTTCCATATGTCATTATAATACACAAGTGTACAAAGCTTCAAGTGAATATCTCAATTTAATTTTATCAGCCCCTTTAATTATGGAGTGGGGGTGGTGGAGGGGTTGAAGAATGTTATAAAAAAAATCTGAGGCCTTCACTTCTAGTATATACAACAAATCCCAAGTTTGTGTACTCCTACCAGCTTGCTTTACTTATTTTCCGTTATTTACCCTAACATATTTTTGAAGTATTATATCAGTTTTAGATACAAAGTGTAAATATTTAAATTGATTGGGTTTAGTTTTAAAGTTATCCCATACTATATTGAAATATGTTATTGCTCAGCAAGGAACAACGAGAAGGTACGAACATATCCTGGCCGGGATGAGGGAATGGGACAAGTTAGATTGGCGAGGGGCAAGGATGTTAAATAGTAAAAATAAAATTTAAGTTTCTTCTAAAATAAAAATAAAAATGTAAAGTTTCTTAACCAAAGCAAAGAATTAGTACAACAAAAATAAATACTTGTATAGATAAAACATAAATAAAAACAAAATTAAAACATGTCTCTAGAATAAAGTAACTTAATCTAAAATTTCTTGTCAACTAAATAAAATATATTCCAAGAAATGTAACAATAAAAAAGTAAACTTCATACCTAATATAATCGCTAAATATTTTATTCTGAAAATATATATTAAAAAAGTTAAATGCTAAAAGTTGACGTATCCGAATCTTCACTTTCTGAAGAAGAATCATTATCCGGTTGAATTATAATCAGCGCAATGGAGGGTAGTGTTGGATATTGATTTTCTTTTTTAATTACATGCTTAACGCAATTTTTCCATAAATCAGTATTGTCGAGGTCATTTATTACTTCTCTTATATGATCAACTACTACCTCGCTTAACGTTGGAGAATCATTACATTTTCGCAAACGATCTTTTAAAGTTGCTCAAACCATCTAGCTAGGATTAAATATGCATAGTACGGAGGTAACCGCAAAAGTGTATGACCGTGTATATTGGATTAGATTGAAGTTATCAATAACATATTCCCTTTTGAAATTATGTTCTTTTATTCATTTCAGTAATTCGCGTTTTATTGGAACTTTTACAGGTATTTCCATATTTTTTTCTCTCATGAATTTTAAAATGTCTTCCTTGTACTGGTGTTTGGAATTTTATATAATATTCGAGAGTGATAAGAAGCATTATCTAATACAATTACCGAATTAGGTGGAATAATTGGTATAAAGCTGTTCTGAAAACCATTATTCGCACTGCACTGGAGAAATATCGAGTCCACGTTGACTAATGACTGATATAACTCAAACACCGACCGACCAATCGAACTGAGGAATACCCGGGTGCCAGCCAATCGTCGCCACCCATCCTCAAACGCAGGCCAATGACAGCACATCTGACAAGTCCACGTTGACTGTTGAGAAACGATTTGCAAGTTTTTTTTATGCTGGTGGACTTGTCCGTTTTATTATCTCTAAACCAGTGCAGTCGTAAATGGTTCGTTCAGGCTGATTACATTGCCAATCTCGAACTCGCCTGCACAGTTTCAACTACTATTCGTTTCTCGATACCGTTAGTAAATACATAGGACAAAATATCAAGTTAAGTGCGCACGGTCCTGTGCTTTAACACTGACCACTTTCAATTGACTTCGTAAAGACTTTACAAAATTTCTTAATCAATGTCTTAAACCGTTCCAGAGAAAACGTGCGCACAAGAAATATTACAGACAGACAGACCTTAGACTGACCGACGGACAGGCAGAACATTTTTTTCTCTCAAATTTAAAATCGCGGCGTTTCATGACATTTTAAACCTATTTTGACAATAAAACATTTTTTATTTTGCGATTACTCTATTTCCACTCCACTTTACAGATGTGGAAGTAAAAAACAGTCAAAAAATGGTGTTATGAGATGTACTTTTCGTGAACAAATTAAGTTATAAAAATAGTTGTGACAGGTGTTAATAATTAACAAACTCGGTCAGTCAGACACGGTTTTCGTTGATTTCAAAACTTAAAACAAAATAGAAAATATCAAATGAAACGTAGTCTGACGGGCTAAAAAATTTTTACCAGGTTTTCCTATCATTCGTCATATTTTAGTAATTCTTAATTTCTGTATGTAAATTGTTATTTTAATGATTGTAGAATATACCCAACAACGTGAATGACTTGAATGATCTGAGCATACACATCTTAAGAAGTTCATTGGCTGACTGATATGTTTATTTATTTACATAGGTTTTGTTAATTTGTAACATGGGTTGAACATATTACAAAGGAAACTGTTTTGCTTACAGTTGATTTATGAGTCCAGTATATTATCATTTACCGAAGCCGAATAAACATTATAATATCTACTTATAAATTGATTAATCGTTTGTCATATGAACATCTTCATTTATGAGATTGATTGTTCTGCGTGGGGGTTTCAG
The DNA here is from genome assembly GCA_963583905.1 of Stenurella melanura. NCBI lineage: Eukaryota > Metazoa > Arthropoda > Insecta > Coleoptera > Cerambycidae > Stenurella > Stenurella melanura. The sequence goes on from OY757309.1 coordinate 207,451,145, forward strand.
TTAACTCTGTGCAATTTGAGTATGCACTTTTTTAAACCAATTTATCAAACTCCCTTAATGCGCTTTAAATGACCATATCATATTTTAAATTGTATTAGGTCTCTTTTTGTGAAGCTTCACATGGGATTGACAGGTGTGCATTTATTTTAATAATTTTGTGATTTTTCTCTTGTTTAATACTTTTCTAAATTAATTTATAAAGAGAATAATAATACAATAACATAGATAATTAAATAGAGGAATCTGTAAAACTTGTAAGGGATTTTAATGAATTTAAAGATTTTGATTTGATTTCGTTCAGTGAATAAATTGACCTGAAACATTCTGCAGTGACTTTTAAAGACTATTTAGAATACTGTTAATGAACAAAGAATGTCGGCTTTTACCACACTTGGTTGAAACCACCCCCAAGGCCTAGAAAATTAATTATCTGTAAAATATTGAGAATTAGTCGTTGTAGTCATTTTACATAGGTGACTTTAATTTTGCTATATAAAAATTGATTTTACTGTCTGTCAGAATTTGTCACAACAATATTATATCGTTTTTCAAGTATAGATATATAGGTATATAAATAAAGAACCCCGCAGTTTTTTATAGTAAAAATGGGTTTTAGTCGATTTTTCTGAAACTTGGAAAAAATATAAGTACATAAGTTGATTATTTTTACCTAAAGAATATGCCTGAATATTTTGGAATCGTTCTGAAGTAGAAAAAAATTAAAATCTAGGGAAATTCTTGGTCGAAATTATTTTTATCTAAGACCCGCAGGCGTGTTCTTTGAACAAAAATAATCAACTTATGCCCCAACAACGTTTTCTTCAAACTGCTTCCTTTTCCCGTAAAAAAATAAAAAACAAAATACTTTTTTTTGTTAGATATTTTTTTCCGTGAGAAGGATGCACTTTGAAAAAAAAACACGAAGAGTCAAAAGATGCCTATTTTTCTTCAAAAAATAAGCCTGAATATTTTCAGAATTTTTATGGAACATTTAAGCAGACCTTCGCAGATGTTCACAGTTTCAATCGCCTCTAGATCAAAAAGTCGAATTCGGTCGGACTGGTGGTCACAGAGAATTTTAATCAGGGGGCCTCAAGTTTCAGAACAATTGACTAAAACACATTTTTACTATAAAAAACTGCGGAGTCCTTCATTAGAAAAAATACAAAAGAGGAATAATTCTATAGAAGTGAAGAAATTGAGAAAATAAATCACCTAATGTTTAGCTTAATCGCATAAAAATTATTATATCAATAACAATTACACAAAATTAAGATAACACAATGAATAAAGATAATAATAAAAAACTAACTATAACAGATTTCCAAAATGTCTCCGTCCAACCTCAACACACTTTCTTGCTTATATCTGTAAATTTCTTATAGCATTTCTAAACATATGCTGGTTAATTTTTATTTCAGTGCATTTCTGTTCTATGCCTTCTCTGAATTTCTTTCTGGTTGCATCTTCGGTAGCATAAACTTGTTGCTTAAAGTGACCCCATAAGAAATGGTTCACCGGAGTCAAATCTAGGGATCTTGCAGGCCAAAAAACTGGACCATTATGACGGATCCACCTATAAGGCAACACTCAATCAAATGTTGCCCCACCGCTCTCAAGCAGTGAGGGCTTGCTCCATCGTGTTGGTAATGTAATTCTCTAGCATTATGTCTTGTAATAATTGTGATAATGTATCTGGCCAAAAATTTAAATACATTTCGCCATTAAATGCACCATCAAAGAAACGGAGGCCGATTAAATTATTATCTAACAGTCCACATCAAATGTTTATAGAACATTATTTGTACTGTGTATTTTTTGTGAGATACCATGAAGATTTTCATCTGCCCATAAATGAAAATTTCTGCCACTGTTAATACCGTATCTAGTAAACTGAGACTCATCAGTAAATAACACTACATAAATTGTTCTTCTGTGATTTAACATCCAAGGACAAAACGGTCTTCTATAAATTTCATCTCTTGCTTCAATTTTGGACGATTTGTAAACGAAAAAGTTACAAATCTTCGTTTTTAAAGTTTTCCAAACTTATACACCAGAGATTTCTAAAGCTACACCTACTATTCGAGTACTAATAGAAGAAATTTATCTCACTATTTCTTGAATTTTAATTTCTTCATATACCTCTTGTCTACCATTCCGCTCACGCCGCAGTGGAGCTGATGGAAATTTCCCATGTTGTTTTGAATGGTTATAAACAGAAGAAAATATTGACATATTTAGAATTCTTCGATTAGGAAAACGTTAACGATATTCTTTAACGGCGCGGCAACTTTTGAATTCCCATCACAAAAACCGTAAACATAACTAATATCAACGTACTCTTCGTGAGAATAAGACATTTTTAACTTTAAAAAGTACTTTCTGCGCTATTTCAAACAATAACTAATATTTTTCACAGGTACTCTAAATGTTGTCTGTGGCAAATGTTTATCAAGGCTTAGAATACTTTTGAAATTAATTTATTGTGAAATTTAGCTGTTAATTCCTGAACCATTAAAGATGTGCCAAATAACTAACCACATGGTTCAATTAAATTTTTTGAAACCTGTGTAGAGGTTGTAGACAGACATTTTGGAAAAAATCGGTAATGGTATTTACACAGAACTTCCCTCTTTATTTGTGCATGGCGGTCACTATCAATTATGAAATTACATTGAGAACAATAATCGGAATATCGTTATCACTATTATTACAAAGAAAACCTGATAGCTTTTGGTCAAAAAAAATATACGGAGTGGTCATCCGTCAGCAAAAATTCAATACTAAATGACAGGTGCCAAATATGGAAGGCTACGCAAATACCTTTACAAATGCCCACTATGGTTGAATTATTTTTTGGGATGACCACCCTGTACATTTCTCAATAATACTATAATAGGTGCACTCGTAGGTGCATATACCAAATATTATTGCCGTCTGTCACATTTTCAGTTCCACATTCACGTAGCGGAATGGAAGTGTAGCAGTGGTTAAAAAATTCATTTTTTTTAATGGGTTTAGAATGTTATGAAACATGGAAATTTAAAATTTGAGCAAATAAAATTGTTTTTCATGTATTCTAGTGGTAAAAAAATGTTTCATCATCTATTCTATAATAATGGTAAAAATATTTTCTTGAAATAGTTTTAGAATGTCATGAAACGTGGAAATTTAAATTTGAACAAAAACAAATTTTTTCGGTCATCTATTTTGTATTTTGTAGCGAGCAAAAATTTGCAAATTTATAATTTATTCTTTATTTTCAAAAGTTTTTGGAATAGGCTTAGAATGAAACATATTCTTTATAGGATTTTGCAAACAGCGGAAAAAAACTATCTATGAGAACTAGGAGAAAAACTATATGTAAAAAATATTAATGAAAACTTTGCATTGTTTCGATAACCTGTCTTCTGGTTATGCTGGCAAATCAAAATCCTAAAATAAATTTGTCCAATTTCTTATTTGACATTCTCATTATACCACTAGCATCCAGCATAGCCCCCTACGGCTAAGTAAATTAAACTAGTATCTGCATGACCCACTACGGTATGAAGATTCAGTTAAAAATGAGAACAATGGCCTAAATGAATTTATTTACCTACCTTGTCTTAAAAATTATTTCGTTCTAATGGATTACATTTTCATAAAATCTCTCATTCAGTTACTTGGAAATGCCTTGCCCTTTGAAACGTTATTCGCCTTTATTCTGAGCTGATCAGAAAGGTACCAAGCCACTCATATCGATGTTTCATGCAAAACCAAGGCAATATCCATGAATAAGTATGAAATATTTATATTTGACATTATTCATGGATATTGCCTTGGTTTTGCATGAAACATCATTATGAGTGGCTTTGTGCCTTTCTGATGAGCTCAGAATAAGGGCGAAAAACGTTTCAAAGGCTAAACATTTCCAAGAAACTGAATGAGAGATTTTATGAAAATGTAATCCATTAGAATTAAAAAAATTTGACAAGGTAGGTAAATAAATTCATTTAGGCCATTGTTCTCAATTTTAACTGAATCTTCATACCGTAGGGGGTCATGTAGATACTAGTTTAATCTGCTTAGCCGTAGGGGACTATGAAGAAATTGGACAAATTTATTTTAGGATTTTGATTTGCTAGCATAACCAGAAGTCGGGTTATCGAAAGAATGCAAAGATTTCATTAATATTTTTTACATTTAGTTTTTCTCTTAGTTCTCATAGATAGTTTTTTTCCGCTGTTTGCAAAATCCTATAAAGAATATGTTTCATTACTATAAGCAAACAAATAATAAATAATTCTCTTTTAAACATGTTTAGAATGTAATGAAACGTGGAAATTTTAAATTAGAGTGAAAAAATTGTTTTTTCATTTATTCTAGTGGTGAAGTTTTCCTAAAATGTTGGAAAAAAAACTTCTAAATTTTTTTTTTCTGAAATAGGCTTAGAATGTAATGAAACGTGAAAATTTTAAACCTGAGAAGAAAAAATGTGTCCATCTATTCTATAGTAGTGGCGATTTTTTTTTTTAATATTTTCATTTTAAATATGTACAAAAAAATGTTTCTCCATCTATTCTGGTGGTAAAAAATTTTTGAAAAAAGTTGGTAAAAAAGTGGTGAAGTTTTCCTAAAATGTTGGTAAAAAAAACTACTAAATTCTCTTTTCTGAAATAGGCTTAGAATGTAATTAAACGTGCAAATTTTAAATCTGAGAAGAAAAATGTTTCCATCTATTCTATAGTAGTGGTAATTTTTTTTTAATATTTTCATTTTTTTTAATAGGTTCAGAATGCCATAAATTGTGGAAATTTTAAATAACCACAAAAAAATGTTTTCCGTCTATTCTAGTGGTAAAAAGTTTTTGAAAAAAGTTGATAAAAAAAATATTCAAAATTTTTTTTTTCTGAAATAGGTTTAGAATGCCATGAAACGTGGAAATTTTAAATATGAGCAAAAAGAAATATTTTTCCATGTATTCTAGTGGTAAAATTTGTTTCAAAAAAGTTGATAAAATTTTTTTTTTTCTGAAATAGGTTTAGAATGTCATGAAACGTGGAAATTTTTAATTTGAAGAAAAAAATTTTTTTTCATTATTTACTCCCTTTAGATGGTCCACCCTGTATATCTTCCAATGAAAGTTTAACCATTTCTTCTGTGATAGTAGCGTCAGCTACCTACCAAATTTGACTGTTCTCCGTCAAGTAGTTTTTTAGATAATGCACCAACAGACAGACAGACTGACGGAATTGAAAAACCTATATTTTTGTAATCTACATGATCTGAAACGTGAAAATCCGAAAAAATCTGGGAGGGTGATTTTTGCTCGAATACAATAAATACTACAAGTAAAAAATTAGTTATGTATTATGTATGTATTTTTATTCATTACATGTGCATGTGTAATCTTAATTTAGTGTTTTTGATCAAGTTAATTTTAACTAATTAAACTATCTAGTTTAATATTTATTAAGTGCTTTTCTCAGTTACTTCACTTCTGTATATTGTTATTCGTTTGTATTTATTCTAATAGGTAAATTCATTTTTTTCTTTAATGTTGATTGACATTTTTACTATTTTTGTAAACGATATCACATCGTTGTGACAAATTCTTACAGAGTAAAATTCATTTTTTTATCGTAAAATTAAAGTATTACTAATGTTTTTGTAGCCGGAATGCTTTCAAGTATTTTTGAAATTGACTTACTGTCTCAGTTGTTAATTATCGAAGCATTAAAAGTATGCCAAAAACCTAATTGTATTGTTAAATGCGTCATTAGAGGTCTTTTAAATACGGTATTGAAAATTGCCAAAATCCATATACAAGGTGATAGTTTTAGGCAAATGCCAGACCCGAAAGAACTGAATCCGTTTTTGATATTTTTTTGTTTGCCGTACTGAATTTTGAAGACCTCTATTAGTGAAATATGCCTACTAGGTTTGATTCGATTTGGTGAAGTCAATCACAAAATATGGCCGATCGAACTTTTGGCAGAAAATAGAAAACACGCTGTATATCAGAGACGAAAGGCACTAGGGATGTTATAAAGACCATTTTAAATTAACCTCAGGGCACTTTACTCATCACTAGAGTATGGTCATTTACTCACGAAACACCCTGTATAACATAACATCACATTCCGTTATCGATGGAAATTGTTAAATCTACCGTTCAACTGGGCAAATATAAATTTTGTCAGCTAATTAGAGCAAAGCATTTGAACCGATAATTACACTTTCAGACATAATTTATGTGGCGGTTAACTTAAATGGACAAATTGTATTAAATGTGATATGTGTTTAACAGAAGCAATTATATTACACATATTAGTTAATAACATAATAAATTAACAGTAAGCTGACAGCCCCGTTGAGCTTAAACTGTTATCTCAATATTGAAATAACAGTATTTAACATTTTCACTCCCTTGGATTATAACATAATTTTCAAATCAACAAAAGCTTGTAAAAATAGAAATTTCAGTACTGGTAGTAGTTAATGGAAAAAGTTAGCTGCACACAAGGTACCATTTGAAATACTAGTACATTATACAGTTAAAATCTGAGTGTACAATAATACACAAAATAAATTAATAAATAGATAAACTCGACGTTCAAAGTAGCAGATAAAAAGTACTGATAAAAACATGTACACATAATATACAATAATTGTTGGTTTGCTACCGGGTGTTTTCCCGCGTAGTTGATAGACTCCTGTGGGAGCGAAGGTTGTCTAAACGGCGTTTCGGCAGAATCTCATCTGCCATCATCAGGTTCTCGCTGAAAGCTGCCTACCGCTACTCCTCGTTACTCGAACTGAACCGTTCAGTTCGAGTAACGAGGAGCAGCGGTAGGCAGCTTTCAGCGAGAACCTGATGAACGAGACAACTATTATTGTTGCAGAATTCAGAATCAGGAAGTCGAAATACATAAAGGTCCTGGTCAGTCCTTTAGAAAAATAAATGTTTATTTTTCGTGTACCTGTGTAATCAATATAACAACAAACAAGCTAAGCATTATACTCTTCGTTGGTTTATTGTTATTGAACTTATTATATAACTGTTGCACATTCTATGGGATACTCTTCGCAGTTTTATCGTAAATAATGTTTGTTTTTATTAGCGAGTGACCTTGGCCTTATCTATTGCGAGATGAATTAATTCGCTAAATATGGTCCAAATCTTATCGCATTTGTGACAAATTACTTTTAGGTTTGTAAACATTAGGGACTATGCATAGCTTATGCGTAGCTAGTATTCCAATGTAACAATATTCATATCTATCTAATCTTTAAAATGTTCTCTAATTATTATTTTAAGCTTTTCTTTTCTAAGTTCGTTTAACAACCCTCCCTGGAGGGGTAGGATTGTGTTCGTTTCATACATTTTTTGTTTAATTACAAAATATTAAACAAATAGTCCTTTTTTTATTTAAATAGTTTATAATTTTTATTTACTGATCGATTTTGTTAAAAAACAATAGGGCTTATAATACAATCGGAGTTGTCATTCTTAAGTTATCGTGTTTACAGAAGAAACGTGACGGACGGACGGACAAACGGATATTTTGAAAGTTGTTCAGAATTCGATCACCGACTCAGTGATATGGAAATTTTTTCTCTACGATATTACTGGTTTTTGAAATGTGCCAATCAAACGCAGTATACTGCATTTGTTTTATATTTGTGAAGATTAAAATAATGTTATTAAAAAAACAATATATACCTAAAAATAAATCACTTTCGATTTCACTCAATTTAAGTAGTTCAACTGAAATAGCTAAGAAGAATGCATACAAAACTCTATTGCGAGGAGAACCAACTCAAAAAGTTAAACCAACTAAAAAGAATATCCTAGTAACTTTTATGTTTAAAGCTGCCTCTAATTATTGTAAATTGAAACTGTTGACCCTGCATTATCTGTGAGCTATCAGTACACAATAAAAATAATTGTTTGCCATAAACAGCAAGTGGCTTTATCTTCTTAATTTTTGTTGTGTGTAATCTAACACTACACTTTAAAATACTTTATTACTAATAAAATGGACATAGTACGTTTATGCGAGAAATATGATATATGATGACAAAAACTTCATTTTTCTCGGTAGTAATGAGATAACTTGTGCTAGACTAATGAGAGTTTATTGAATTCTATAACAAAAAAAACGAATTGAAAACAGTAGAGCTAAATCAGAGTTACCATAACAAGGATTTTTTTTGGTCAATTCAAGCTTACAAACTCTCCGACATTTATCTGAAGAACTGTAGAAAATGAGAACGAATTTATAGACTTTACTTTTGTCGAATTACAAAAGTAATTTATTGAACCAAAAACTATATATATCATGTTATAAATTGCCCCGTTCCTCATACAAATAGTTAACCTGAAATAGCAGTATTATAAAAAAAAGTGTATATTAAACTATTCTCAGTATTCGTAGACTTTTTAAAAGTATTTACCAAAAACAAGGAAAATATATTTTGACATAATATTAAAATTAATCAAATTGTTATATTACTAAAATTTTCAATAAGCAAACACAAATGGCATACAAAAATTCATTTCAAATACCTTATAAATCTTATCCTTCGTTGGGTATTTTACCACTTCTGTGAAAATATTTAATAATGTAGTGAAAATAACCTCTGCTTCCAATGGACCAGATAGATATCTCACACCTAAAAATATACAAACTCAAACAAAATTGTTAAACATGAATTTGTTGGTCATGTATTTTCATAGTCACGTAAGCCATTAAATTATATAATAATAATAATAATAATAATTTTGTGTAGCTCTGAATCCTATCTCAAAGACGTTGAATAACACTGGATATGGCTTTAACATCAAAGCAGGATCCCATAGTTTCACTCTCTCTTACCTACTTTATATGGACGACTTGAAAGTATTCACTGCTACACGTAACAACTGGACATCGTTCTCAAACTTGTCCATAAAATGAGTGAGGATGTTGGTATGGAGTTCGGAATAGATAAATGCAGAACTGTCACTATTGAACGAGGAAAGCTAATAGAAACACCAGCAATAAAAATCCAAGAACAACTCTCGATACCGCCCATCGAAGGACAACCATATAAATACCTAGGGATATCACAGACATCGAATATTGAACACAGTAAAATGAAAGAAAAAATTATCAAAGAATTTTAATCCAGGCTGAGAAAGATTTTCAAAACAAACTTAAACTCCAACAATATGATGAAAGCTGTGAACACGTTTGCAATCTCTGTCCTATCTTACTCATTTGGTGTCATATCCTGGAGAGTGACAGACCTTGACGACCTCAACAGGCGATTGAGAGTGATGATGACCAAGTTTAAAATGTACCATCCGCGAACAGAGAGAGTGACTCTCCCTAGAGACCTTGGGGGCAGAGGTTACACTGATTAGAAATGCATCCAACACGCAAATTAACATCGTCTGCGCATACTTCTACGGTCGTCAAGAATCACATATTCATGCAGCCATCATCTACGCAGATACAGGCACACCACTGAAATTGAACAATAGAGAATACTCACCATTAAGTAATATTAACGACAATGAAGCAAAAATGTACAGGTGGGCTAAGAAATCTTTACACGGCCGCTATTGGCACTCACTCCAGAGACATGAAATAGACCGCCAGGCATCACTTGAATGGCTCCGGCAAGGAACCTTGAACTACCTTTAGTAGTGCAATCAAATTTCTAGGGGTCTACCTTGATACAAAGCTATCATGGGAACCACAAACAACGTATGTATGTAAAAAAGTCTCGAAATGTGTATACCTACTAAGGAGTCTGCCTTACAAAGTTTCACAAAAAACCCTCTTAACTGCTTACCATGGATTAATACATACCACCATTTCTTACGCAATCCTGGCCTGGGGTCATGCTCCACCTGCCAGTACTGTTTTTTCATTGCAAAGAAAATCAGTTAGGGTGATTGCTGGTCTGAACTATAGGGATGATTGCAAGAACGCATTCATTCGACTTAAAATTCTTACACTTCCTTGTACGTACATCCTTCATTGCCTAATGTACATAAAAGTAAATGAAAGCAAATATGCAACCCACAGCAAATTACATGGCTACCCCACAAGAAAGTGTAACTCAATTTTGCCAGACTATCTGAGGTTAACTAAAAGTAGAAACAGCATAAATTACTACGGAATAAAATTCTTTAATGCATTACCCAACCATATCAAACAGTTAAACTCTAGAAAATTTAAAGAAACCGTAAAACTGTTTCTGCTTGGAAAGGCGTTTTATTCATTTGAGGAATGTCTATGTGCAGATTGTAGTCATTTTAATCTGTGTTAGTTCTCGCCTTATGTACGCTTTTGTATTTTAATGTTTTTGTCTTATTTATGATATAATTATTATTATTACTTTAATGGCATTCTAAAGTTTCTGTATTCCATGTCTTGATCTGTGTAAATACTACGTGTATAAAAACACCAATAAACTGTTATTATTATTATATCATTATTATTGTTATAAACGTTTGGGGAGGAATTATTGGAGAAAATATGAAGGAAAGAATAATAACTGCCTTTAGATCTATCACACCGGCAGTTTTAGGAACAGTGGGAACCTCATTTCAAAAGCGCATAGAGATGTGTGTCAATCAAAATGGGCAACACGTGGAACATTTATTATAATTTTTTCTCTAGTGATTTGAAGAAACGACTTTTCATAAGTTTGTTTTTGAATTTTGTAATTATTGCTCGATAAAAGGAAATTGGTTGCAATTAGCCATAGGGAAGTTCTTACAAAAAAATGTTCGTTTTTCATTTCTACATCACATCGTCGAAAAATATACAGGGTATTCCATCTGAAAAAAAATTGATAAAATTCAATTTAAAAAGTAATTAAATGGGAGATAATTTTTGGCCACCCTGTACAGTTTAAGAAAATGAAAATTATTCAAGAACATTAATTAGGTGTGTCGTAACTGGTATTCATATAAGTTTTTCTTAAAAACCATTATTGTGACTGTGGCGATTTTTTAATATCCATCTGCAGATTGAATTATTTCAACAAAGAAATTCATTACATCCAAGTGGTTCGGAGATATCCAATGCTAATATAGGAATTAATAGAGCCTAGAAAGAGGCTTCAAAAAATGTACTTATATTCATAACATTCCATTTAAAAAAAGGCACTTGGTCCTGTAATTTCGCCTTGGCTCACCCTGTATGTTCGAAAATAATTTCCAGTTGTAGACTTTTTTATCTAGTTTACTTGCAATTTTTTAAAACTTTTCTAGCTATCGTAGAACTCGAGATATCGAGGTCCGACGCTTTATTGCCCCACCCTCTATATTAAACAAAATATTTAAAGAATTAACTGCATTCAAGACAACTCTCAAAAGTGTGAAATAAAGCCTAACTCAGCTTTCGAGAGTAAAGAATCAAACTGCTGTGCATCTGTCTGAAATAGACACAATCCAACGCATTTCCGAGATTAGAAAGATTTGCGTCAACTTCAAGTTTGTAGTAGTGATTGTACGTATGTGTAGAAAACCGAGTAAATTATTATTTCATGCTTTTCAGCGTTTTCTTGAAAGCACAGATGGTTCAATAGTTCAACAATATTTTATGTTACACATCGGCGTAGTTATTGTATGTCTCGAAGAAACAATAAATCCATAAACTGTAAGCATATGTGCATATCCGCCAGCCATTCCAATTGGATGTATGAACATAATATAGCAGTCGCAGTCCCGTATCTCTGCTAGTCGTAAACTTATCTTGATGCGTTGGGCAGGGATTACAATAAATCTGTACGCAAACAAATGTACAAAGTTACCCACTAACAAAAAAACAACTTTAATGGCAAAGTTTTCTTTAATGGATTGTTTATCTTTCAACTCTATTAACATATTCGCGTTATGTTAATGACTTTAGCGTTTTATTAACTGTCGTATTATTTTTAATAACTCTTTAGAGACTTGGAGTTTGTATTAGCTTTTTGTTGTCTAGTATCATTTCATTCCCACAGATACTTAAACAGTATTGAAAATGTTGATAATATATTATTACAAAAAGTTGTAAACGAACGTCCTTTTTGGTCTACCTTAGTTTAACATTTGAGCGTTATTTTCAGAGGTCACTGATAATGACGCAACTGCTATTTCTTCGCACTTTAATATTTACAGGAATACAATAATCACTGAATTGTGCAACAGTCTCGTAATAACATGACATCGTAGAAGTACACTAAAGAAAAAAAAGACATGTATAGATATGAAATTGAAATTTGAAAAATAAACGTTTTTTAATGTAGAGTTGAATTAATTGTTCAGTATTCTTCTATTAGAATGATTATAAATATTGATTTATACATGATTTGTGATTATAATTTTTTTAACACTGTTCTACCCCTCATGAAAATTTTGAAAAAAATATGTGCTATGGAGCATAGTGAGGGATATTTTTGAACAAAAATTGGTGATAATGTCTCTGAATATACATGACATTTTTTGTTCGGAAATTTTTAATTCAAATATTTTGCTATATTACTTACTACAAATTCTTAATAATTTTTGTTTAATGCATCCTTGGTATATCTGCAGCATATACAGGGTGGATCATTAATAATAGGCCATAGTGCAGGAGTAGATTCTTTAGGCCAAAATATGAGGATATATGCTTAGTAGAATGTTGTTGTGGAAAAAGATACACCGTGTCAAAATTCAATTTTTTTTTCGTCTTTTTGCACTTGAACTCAACAGCCTCTTGACTGATCTTCGCCAAATTTAGAGGAACTTTTTTTATTCTAGGAAACAATAATTGATGTATTACATCGCGTTAGAGCATAGAGGGAGCCGCAGGACCTGTATCTGATGATGATTTTTTTCATATTTTTTTGGACGAAACATTGTGGTACTTCTGGTCAGAAAATCTGATGAGGGCATCATTTCCACGTATAAAAGGTACACTTGGTAGAAATTGATAACTCCAACCGTTTTCGAGGAAATTGTCATTAAACATTTGAAGAATTTTTTGAAAGGCAAATTCAAATTTAATGAAACAAAGTGTATTTATTGACAAAAATATAAAACGTAAGGGAAAACAAAATCATGATAACAGCGTAAACTCTTTCTCACTTTTTTATGAACTAACGGAGTGTTTTCATGGTACCTACTGAGATAAATACATAAATCAAAAGATTGTGTGAAATTAGGATCTAATCTTATTAGAAGATCAAAAAAATAACATAAAAATTGACTCAATGACATTAGTACTTATTGTATAAACTCCCCCCCCCCCCCTGATGCAAAAACGCCATTGCTGCAACTTAGAGTAAATTTTCGATATGGTCGCCACCTACCTCTATGCCTTTTCTAATTTTTTTCTTAAAAGATTTTCTTACAGCGAAAAATGCATTTTCCTGTTCTCTAATAAAATTGGCTGCGTTTTGTATTTTGTCTAACAGCTCTTCTCTTGAATTGATAGTCTTTGCATAGACTAAGGACTTCATATGTCCACACACATAATCAAAACTTCTTGGTAGCCAAGAAAACTCACTTCCTCGACCGATCCATCTGCGTGGGAAAGTCTGATCAAGAAAATTCCTGACTTCAATGGTGAAACGAGGAGGAGTTCTATTTTGCATAAACCACATTCTGTTTCGTATGTCTAGCATGAAAGCATTTAATATATCAGCAAGAGAATTTTGAAGAAAAATCAGATAAGACTGCTCCTTTATATTTGGAGGAAGGACAAATGGTCCCAATAACTGATCGCCGATAATACCACACCAAACGTTAATCTTAAATTCGTGCTTAAAATGCCTTTCTTTAACACCATGAGGATTTTCTACTTCCCAGTAATGGGTATTTCTCCACGCCTCGGCGAATAAAAGTTGCTTCGTCGGTAAATAAAATGTTCTTAATAAAATTTCAATCCCTGTTGTGTTTATTTAGAACAAATTGACAAAATTGTAGCCTTTGTGGAAGATTCCTTCAAAGCAAGTTTTGAACAGGAGTGAAGTGATATGGGTAGAAGCGTTCTTTGCGAAAGACTTTCAGAACATATTGTTTACTTACCCTTGTTGCCGCTGATAAACGACTTGAGCTGACTTAAGGATCTTCATCCACACGAAATAAAATTTCTAGTTCTTGATCTGGAGTAATTCATTTCGGTCGTCCTACATCATTTTTATGGCGAAATGGATCCGTTTCTCCCAAAGGACGAAACAGATCTTTGAAAATCGTATGGTCTGACTGTATTCTATTTGGATATTGAAATGATTAAATGACGTACATGACAGAACTGAAACGTAACCAAAACACACTTTTCAATAAACTTTGTTTCGTTTTTGAATTTATCTTACAAAAAATTATTTAAGTGTTTAACGGCAATTTCCTCGAAAACGGTTAGAGTTATCAAGTTCTATCAAGTGTATCTTTTATATATGGAAAAGACGCCCTCATCAGATTTTCTGGTCAGAAGTACCATAACGTTTCGTCCAAAAAATATATGAAAAAAGTCATCATCAGATACAGGTCCTGCGGTGCCCTCTATGATCTAACGTGATGTAAAATATAAATGATTGTTTCTTAGAATAATAGAAGTTCCTCTAGTAGATTTAGTGAAGATCAGTCAATAGGCTGTTGGGTTATTGCAAAAAAACGAAAAATAAATTTGAATTTTGACGCCCTGCATCTTTTTTCACAGCAACATTTTACTAAAGCATATTTGGTTATATCCTCATATTTTGGACCAAGGAATCTACCACTGCACTATGGTCTATTATTAATGGTCCGCCCTGTATAAAGATATAAAGATCATATGTATAGGTTACGTTTTTAAAGAGAGAAAAAACATTTTTCAAAATTCGATTAATTTGCTTATTTTCAAAACCAGAGGGGTCAGAGGTTGTAACATCTTACAAAATTATTACTAATTACTAAGAGAACTTAGTAAGGTGATGTCAAGGTAAAAATATGAGCCTAATTTTCAGAGTGGCATTTGGCCCATGCTTACCCTGCTACCCTCTTTCATGAGAAGGCGATTGTACAGATTTAGAATCCAAGCTAGTGAAGTTGCAGTCAGTTTCCGACTTCAAAAGAATAATAAATAAATTATATTGACTGTGTTACACAGCCAATATTTTGCATTTATTGTGGCACTCTGTCATGTAAAAGTTAACTGTGCTGTATTCGAGCAAAATGTTAAGAAAATAGGCAATACATTCGGCCACGCCCAAACGCAACTTCTACTTTTTATTCCTTGGAGATTTAATAACTATACAAAAATGTTAATAGAAATTATATTTTGGATTGTTGTCATAACTATAGAAAATACATTTTAATATAACGAACACGGAATTGTAATGAAAAATATTCTTTATAGGATATTGCAAACAGCGGAAAAAACTATCTATCAGAACTAAAACAAAAACTATATGCAAAAAAATATTAATGAAATCTTTGCATTCTTTCGATAACCTGACAATCTCTCGTTCAGTTTCTTGGAAATGCTTAGCCTTTGAAACGTTTTTCGCCCTTATTCTGAGCTCATCAGAAAGGCACAAAGCCATTCATAACGATGTTTCATGCAAAACCAAGGCAATATCCATGAATAAGTATGAAATATTTATATTTGACATTGACTGATAAAAAACAACAGATCTTCACCTATCTATTAGCTAACTACTATTGGAGTCTATATACTCTATGCGTGTTTAAAAGTGAATTATTTATTATTTGTTTGCTTATACTAAAGAAACATATTCTTTATAGGATTTTGCAAACAGCGGAAAAAAACTATCTATGAGAACTAAAAGAAAAACTGAAAGAAATCGACCAAATATAATGTTTTGCTAAGATGATCTGCATTATCATAAGTATTAGACTACATTGTCACTATCTAACCATAAGAAAAATTGTTTTGCTAATGAGATTTTGCAACAGTAATTCTTTGACTATTTGTCATAATAGCAGCACTTACTTAAACTAGGTAAAATATTTTTTTAAGTTTTCTTTTTATTAGGGATAGCTAAATAATGTCTTACTGTAAATAAGTGCCTTAGGTTAAAGTTAACTATTTAATGTTTAAAACTCATAGAGCTATGGTTGGTGAGTCACCTGTAAAGACGGGCCTACTAATCTTAACGTCTTATTTATTTATTTTTGTACGTGGCGCAAGCGCAATTGAGTTTTTATCATCGCGCGCCATTTCATCCATGCAGTGACGCAGTAAGCAATTCAGCGTTTGATGAGACGATTGTGTGGGAGGTTCTATGCAAAGAATTTTTGTAAAAAAACTTGTATTTTTTTATGTTATTGTATATAGTAAACTGTGATTGTGTCTTATTCTTACAAGTCAAAGTACACTTTTTTTAAAAGGCAGCCCGAATTGTTTATTAATCCCTTATTGTGTCCTTAAATGAATCATTTATTTTAAATATTACTAACAATAATTCTTTGTCTGATTGTCTGGGTCAGTACACATAGAAATGTATTTAAAAGGTGTTTTAATATGAAGTATGAAGTTGTACATGATGAATGCCA
This sequence comes from Stenurella melanura, assembly GCA_963583905.1. Taxonomy (NCBI): domain Eukaryota; kingdom Metazoa; phylum Arthropoda; class Insecta; order Coleoptera; family Cerambycidae; genus Stenurella; species Stenurella melanura. The sequence continues at coordinate 207,467,658 of OY757309.1, forward strand.
CTATCTTTCTAAAAAATTTAAATAAAGAATTTAGAAGTAACGCACTTGCAAAGTGACATTACTAGGTCAAAAAAGATTATTTGTTGTCATTATAATATAAGCTGCATAGTGGTTAAAAAGTCACCTATTAGCGGCAGGAAAGTTTTTTTTCTGGTTACAAGGTAGTAATGCTGTAAGAAATATGAACTTACTAACCATAACAAAAAACTTGTTAAGATTAAAATAGGGTGCTGACTCCTGATAGCAAAGCTATTAACCTATGGCAACAAATAAATAATTAAAAAGATTTTTTTTAACGGTAAATAACTGCAACTTAGCAAGATCGTTTTTGTTGCGGTTACAAAGCAGTCTTGCTGGAACCTGTTTAATGCAGATATTCTGTAGCGGTTAGTCAATTTTTCTTTATAGATAATAGAAACTTCTTTCAGTGTATATGTAAAAAATAAGAATGAAATCTTTGCGTTCTTTCGATAACCTGACTTCTGGTTATGCTAGCAAATCAAAATCCTAAAATAAATTTGTCCAATTTCTTATTTGACATTCTCATATGGATGTTAGTGTTATAATGAGAATGTCAAATAAGAAATTGGACAAATTTATTTTAGGATTTTGATTTGCTCGCATAATCAGAAGTTTCACTAATATTTGTTTCAAATAATTTTTCTTTTGGTTCTCATAGGTAGTATTGTTCCACTCTTTGCAAAATCCTATAAAGAATATGTTTCATTACGATAAGCAAACAAATAATAAATAATTCACTTTTAAACGGAATTGTAATCTTGCAAATATAATAGGATAAATGTTATTGATGATATTCCTTCAAATATACTTTCACAAAATACTAGACTTTCGTTAGATTATTTATTGCCTTACTATCTACATTGACAAATATTTACTTGACTCCGTCGATCGTAGTGCAACAGAACAACAAACAATTTACAACGAGCAAGATCTACTCGCTGTCTGTATAAATACGTATTGCCAAGCTAGTACAGCTTTGCTGAAGGTTTTGCACATTGCGTAGACAGTACACTTTCTCGGTTCTTCAAATCCGGAAAGTAGCATGAGGGAATGAAAAGATAACGCATTAACTCTATTCTAAGATATTTGGATATCTTTCCAACTCTGAACGCAAATGTGTTGGTTTTTAGAAACGTTCTGCATTATCTATTCAGAGCTTTTCCTTTTGAAAATGTTCGGTTTGCTGGAATGGTGAAATATATTTCGTTCAGACTTGAGCAGTTTAACATAAATAGATTTTATAGCAGTAGGTCGAGTGGCTCCAATACTTTCAGAAAGGGACAGATTGGGCTTGATGTTGCAGTCAATACAGACTGACCCAGTGATTTCTCCGAATAATATTTTCTGTCAATATTTTAAGTATTACAAACTGTCTTCAATTAAAAATATATCTGTGTGTATTTACAAATGGTTAAGATGTTATTAAAGGGAAAATAATATTTCAAATTTTGAACGTTTCTCAGATCATTAAAAGTGGTTCGATCTTTTTCTGTATGCGTGTTATTTACTATTTTAGAAATGAGCCAATTAGGTACAACATAGTCTTCGTTTTTCGTATTTGCGAAGAGTATAATAAAGACCACCATAATTCAGGTCAAATAAAGATAACCAGAATGCAATTCTAAAAAAACCCATGGTTGTAATTCAATTTTTATTTGTTTTCGAATTGCAGCATATTAAAGGATTAATAACATAGGCTCAGTGGTGCAGTGTTAAGGTGTCTGGTTTCCGACCTCACTGAGAACCGCATTTTAACGCCAATTTCGATCTGGGGTTAACAAATTCCAATAAAAAGGTGCGTGAAGTACCTTAGGGTTAACTTAGACAAACGACTGACTTTCAATATACACGTAAACGAGACAATACGTAAGGTTTACTCCATGTTCAGGAGTCTGTATCCGCTCCCGGTAATGAGTAGCGGACTAGACAGACGAAATAAAGAAGTATTGTATGCGATGGTGATCAGGACGGCCCTCACATAAGCGGCGCCACGCCGGTGTGGTGCAGCATCTCGGCCACGACAATGAAAAACTCGAGGTCCTGGAATATAAATGTATGTGCTTCATTTCCGATCCGGGCAGGTACACCTCACTCGTAGATGTACATGATCGTTGCAACGACATGACATAACACGACTTCATCCGGAAACATCGCAGAAATGTTGTTCCTTTCAACTGGGCGACAGTCCGCTGACGCGCAACATAACCACAATCAGAATGCATAGTGCCACCTTCCAGATCAAGCACCCCCTACCATACCAGGCGTTGTCTATCTTCCGGCGACCTCTCTAGCCACACTCATCTGTATCATAACCTTCCTCTACCACACACTTCCTCCTTTCAATTATTCATATATATGTTATCTCTTCTTTTCTCTTTACTCTGTCTTTTTGTATTTTTTGTCATTTTTTTGTTTAAATTCCCTTGAGGCCGATAATATTCCTAAAAAATCGTAATATTTAAAACTATAACCTTCTTATCTCCTACCTTCTCATCGATAGGGAGATCGTTGGTTGACAGCTGCCTCAAACAGGTTTTTTTCATTGAGCTTTTTCCCGTTTCAGAAGTCAAAATTCGAAAAAAGTGTTTTATTGCTTACTGTTCTAGTTAAGTGTTTTAAACCTGCATGGAGGTATATTATATGTCATTGTTAATTTTATGCCGCCATCGGCGCGGCGGCGACATTTTATGTTCATGTTATTAAACCGAACCGATCATGATCCGTCCAACCCTACACACACCACGGCGTGCGCGACCTGGTTATCTGGTTCACTCCGGATCGCGATCCGGGGAGAATGAATGTTGTATTGTTTTTGAATTTTAATACATTGGTAGATGATCATGATGGTTTGCGAGCACGGAGTCCCGGGGTCGAATCCTGGCCCGGGTATGGATATTTAGTGGTGTTTTTCATGTGTTACCGAGACGGTAGCAGTGGGCTAGACCGCTAGTGGCCCAACATGCCTAGTCGCTGTTATCTCACCTGAGTTCGAGCCACAAATGCAGTAGATGGCAGTATCGCAAGGAATAGTTGTGTTGATGTCAGTGTTTACTGTCTTCATTGAGTGGTGAAACGGCAATAGCTATACTCCGCCAGGACGTGTTAAGATAAATAAGGCCACTTAAAAGGAAACACATCATGAACATTTAATCTACATCCATCCACGCAAACAGAAGTCTATCGGTGTGAGCATTTTTTTCTACTTATAAATGTTTAAAATGCCGTAATTCGAAAACAAAAATAAATCGAATAACAATTTTTATAATTTATTGGTCACACACTTATGTGTAGTATATACTCCCGAAATTTGTAACTTCCTCTCGACTGTGTTTTGAATTAGCCGCCTTTTTGTGACAAGTCGACAGTTCTAAGAAATTCGCCGGGCGTCGATGTCTTTTCCACATTTATTTTAAAGTTCTTTCGACAAATAAGATTGCGTTAAATATTTCATAAATATAATGCTGCCATGTTATATCTTTGTATTTATTATATTATCTAAAAGGGGAAAATGTGATTTATTCTGTTGATCATTTAATATATTAAACATTCCCACACAGCACATACCATCCCTAGGATATCCTCATTTGGTCTCGTATATCTCAATCGAGGACAACATTCCTCAGGGTATTCTTAGGATATCCCAATAAAATATATAAAACCTGAGAATATCCCAAATGGGGATGTCATAGACAAATCCTGGTAGGATGTCCTAGTAATATCCTGCAAAGATATTAAAAGCCTAACAAAATATGCACTGTGGGAATATCCCGGGCGAGTCCTAGAGTTGTCCTATTAAAGGTATTATTATTTAGGAGATTTAAACAACAAAAATAATGAAAGTATATATATATATTATTTTGAGGCTATTTTTTTATAGTGTCTTTTATTGGTTTGTAAAATTTGCTTCTAAAAACTTATTTGTTTGTTCTATTTGATAATCCCCTCCAGTACAAATAATTCATTAACAATGTATTATAAATGTATATCTTATTTAAATTGCAGTTATTTATAATTTGGTTTTAATACATTTACTGTGTTTTGAATTAGCCGCATTTTTGTGACAAGTCAAAAGTTCTAAGAAATCCGCCGGGCATCGATGTCTTTCCCACGTTCACTTTTAAGTTCTTTCGACGTTAAATTATTCATAAATATAATACTGCTATGTTATATCTTTGTATTTATTATATTATCTAAAAGGGGAAAGTGTGATTGGTTATTGTCCGCAGATGTTATTGTCAGATACGTAATCCTTTATATTTTTCTGAGTGAATAGAATTTTTTTTTAATTCATAACTTTTCAGCACGCTATGATTTTTTAAAGTAGTGCATATCATCCCTTATAACTTCTGACCACCCTAAACTCTGTTGATTTTAATAATACCAAAAAAAGACAAGAGATCATTTTTATGTAATATTTCATGCCTTTGCAATTTTTATTTGAAACTTTTTTACTGTCTTTTATACATTTTGAGTAATTTTGAAAAAACACTTTGTTATATTTTTTTTCACCCCTTCTCGGGGTTGAAATAAAAATTTCTTTCATTAGTCATGTTCAAATACTTCAAAGTAACATATCAAAAATTCAAGTATTTACCTTAAAATTTTGATTTGTCGACCTGTTTCATTGGACTATATATATAACCTCTATTAGTTTGGTAGATTTACTTTTAAAGCGATATAAGCCAATTGATAGATACAAATATGTGTATGGAACTGTACATATATGTATCACATTTTTATTAGTCATTTTACCTCTGCCATTATATAAACTTGTATTCCTTTGTCTTCGCTTATTGGCTCAGTTTAAAAGTAATGATCTTATAAAATAATATATATTTCTTGCTGTCTTTAGAAATATCCAATAAACCCTAAAGGAACTGGGGATGTCCTATATAAAGTCCAATCAATGTCCTCAGGTTGTTCATAGTAAAGCCCAGGCATAACACATATAAGAGCCGATGATGTCCTGTACGCAACCGTACTGATGTCCTGAGGACGGCATCAGCAAAGCCCAAACTGTCCCATTTGGATATCCTGCGGACATCTTAAGGTCATAATGGGATCTTCCCAGGATATCCCATATGCCCTGAAAAGTTGTCCCCAGTATGTTCTGAGGATTTCCTTGGGCTGTATGGGTTAGATGGCATGAAAAATATGAACATATTCACTGCTTCACAAAACGATTTAGGATGTGCACGTTCATATTGAAAACTTTAAGCGGTGTCATACTGCCAAGCGAATTAGGAATTGTTGCTATGCTCTGGTATGGCCATTGTGTGACTTGTTTTGTCCTGGGGTGGAACTTATAAAATAAATTTGGATGAGATTCGTTTGTGAGAAAATAATTATGAAAACTGTTTTAGGAAATCCTATGTTATACCCAACTAGAATTTCTTTTCGAATTTTAATGTAGGTACTCACTTTAAGAGAGCTGCATATATTTCATATATTAAAATATTACTGTAAACCAAAGAATTCCGTAAACTTCTTTGAATATGACTATAATACTAAAACCATAAAAATTATAAATGTATAACTTCCCATCACATAAAACGACAATTCAAAAGTATCTCCTGAATTGCCAGTCTAAAATTTGCAATATATGCTTCCAATGAGCTTAGACTATTTAATAGCAGCATCACTTTATAGACAATAAACTGAAAAATCTGGGTTAAAAACTCACATATGTATTATATTTCTATATCTAGTATCCGATATTTTATACTTACTACTCTTATGTGATTTAATTAAATAGGTATATTATAATCTGACATAAATTTTTAATGATTTAGAAATACATTTCATAATACACTGAACTCAAATATTGAATAAAAAAAGTCTGCGTGTCTGTATGTGAGTATGCAGATCTTTTTTGTAAACACGATAACTTCTTTCAGACTTAAGTTATTTGACTTAAATTTGGTAGAAATGTAGACTGGCATAGTAGAATGCTACTTATCGAAACTGGGCCATATCCGACACATAGAGTGATCACCATGGAGGACTGAACTCTTATTTTTATATAAACTGTGATGTGTTAAAATTTTAAGGTAAAAGGTTACTGAGCTTTTTAACTTAGCACTCAAAAATATGAAGATGTACAAGATAACAAACTGTATGCGTTACCGAATGAAAGTATTAAATATCAAAATTTCTATGAAACCTAAAATTCATATTCCAAATTTGTAACATATGCAAGATCTCATGTTAGAATTCTCTTTATTGAAATCGGATAATATCAGTCATACAGGATGATCACCAGAGGCGTGCAAATGGTCATATTTTATATAAACTAATTGAACACTGTGTTTCTCTAATTCGATCGATATTATCGTAAATAAGATCATATCCCAAGTAACAATTGTAGTTTTAAAATAATCTATAAGTTATCTTAAAAATTTATTTCCAAGACTACTAGTTTGCAAGGGCTGTATGAAGCCGAATTAAAACCTCTTTAAGAGTACAGGGGCCCATCTGGAGGAGGACATACATGCCTCTTTTTAAAACTACTATTAAAACTTTCAAGTTTTAAAGTTTTAATGAATTGTCTAAAGCTTTACTCAGATAGTATCTGAAGAGTATTATAAAACCATACTTGATTTAGGATAGCCAGGCACTATATCAAAACTTAAAAGATCCACATACAAATGCTTTGAGCGGACGTTTGTGTTTAATGAAGTAAAAATAAATGCAAATAAATCTATTCTACAGGCACTATGAGCCGCTATAGTTATATATAAGTTATAAAATGGACAATTTACGACTTCTGAGAACAGTTCAGAAACACAGTTAAAGATGGACTACTGTAATGAATTTATGGGACTACTTATAGTGGGCTAAAATTTTCAATGAAGTTAAGTTTACTGTAAAACATGTATTATATAGTTCTTAAGAATTCGTGCGCTCCCTAAAAACAGTTTTAAAAAAATATGTATACAATAAAAAAAATTGTGACTTAAAAAGTAAAGAGTGGAGAGATTTAGCATCTGCCTATAATATGGTTTAGTATATGTAAATTGTTTTTATCAAACATTTCTATTAGATACAAATTACATTTTTTTATTCAATCTGGGACATTTCCAATATGGCTGACCTATATCTACCTCGACGGCTGGAAATAAAATGGCGGCTGTATGTATAAACCCTATAAGCTGTGAATAATTCTACTTCAAACATGTTTTGTCTTAAAATGCTAATTACATTACCAATTGCTCTTTAAGTATGTTGATTTATTCATGTTAAACTATATTTTAAGCCTCACATATATTTTTTAAAACCTGTAGGCTTATCTCAAAACTAATTTTAAACCATTTGAGCACATAACACAACCGCTTTAAAACGTATAGAATTTATGGATAATAAAACCTAAAAGTCAGTTTACCTAGACGCTACTTCATTACAACTTGCCATTATTATAAATTCACCCACAGACACGACATACACAACAGAATGCCAACAAATATGTATATATCTTATCACAGTTTTAAGACTACCTATTTTAAAACATTATGGTCTGGGCAGAGGTAAGACAAATTCTTTTATGTGTAAGACTGATTTATTACAGATGTTCGTTTGCTTCATTAAAACTATCAAGCAGTTGGTTTTATCAAATTAATTTCATAAAGCAATAATAAAACCACAACATTTGCTTAATCTCTGTAAAACTTGATCCTCCTAACTTAAACTTAACAGCTATAAAGTTTTATTGAAGGCTTGACAATTACCTTGATAAGTCAATCATAAGCCAATAAAGACTAAAAGATAATTTAGTTTTAATGTAAGTTCTTGAAGACCCTTTTAAAACTTTCTTTGGGATAAAACTATCTTTAAGTGCATTTGGCATTTAATAAATCTGGCATAAATCAGTGGCTTATGAAGTGGTCATTATAAATCACTGATAAAACCTAAATAAATCTAAAAAGCATTTAAATTGTTACTTGGGACACCTGTTATATTTTAAAATAGTGTAAAAACGTGTTTTTAGTAAGGCTATTGCGAAACAAGTAAAATAGCAGTAAGGTGTTGCCGATTGAGAATATCTATTTGAATAATAAAAAATATTGGCTATGTACTTAATCTCATTGGAAAAATGTTATTCACATAGGTTACGTCCGGCTGCAACTTCTACTTTGAATAAATTATATAACTCCTTGTATAATAATAATAATAATAATAATAATAATAATAATAATAATAATAATAAGGTTTTACATGGAAAATACCCAACATCACTTAACAACCCCATAATAGATAAAGCAACTACAGTACTGTGGCTAAAGGAAGGTTACCTCCACCCTGAAACAGAAGGATTTATGATGGCTATCCAGGACTGCACAATTCGTACAAGAAATTATGAAAAGTATATTTTGAAAACACCAGGAACTATAGATATCTGTAGAAAATGTAACTTACCTGGAGAAACCATCGAGCATATTACAGCCGGATGCCCATCTCTATCCAATACCGCATATTTGGGAAGGCATAACCAGATCGCCAAGGTTATCCATCGGCAGCTGGCAGTGAAGTACAACTTAATGGAAAACCCACCCCCATTTTATAAATACTCACCTGCTGCAGTTTTGGAATCGGGAGACACCATATTATATTGGGATAGACCAATAATTACAGACCGAACCGTGGACTATAACCGCCCAGATATAGTAATTATCGACAAATTAAACAAGACAGCCACCCTTGTTGACATTGGCTGCCCATCGACCAGCAACCTCCAAAAAACAGAAAAGGGAAAGATCGATAAGTATCAAAATCTGGCAATAGAGATCCAACATATCTGGGAGTTAAACCACGTTCGGATAATACCAATCATAATATCGGCAACAGGAGTAGTAACAAAGCAACTCAGTAAACATCTGGATCAATTAGATCTTCCAAAAGCTCTCATCACTCTGATTCAGAAAGCGGCTATTCTACAAACTTGCCACATTGTGCGCAAGTTCCTAAATGCATGACAGAATAAGATGAATTTCTTCTCTGTTTTGCATAACTGAACCATCATATGCCGGTTAAAAAAAGAACCGAGAAAAAGATTAGGAAAATAATAATAATAATAATAATAATAATAATAAAGCAGGAGAGGCCAACTTCCATCTAATTTGCCTTTGGTGAGTAGCGCCACCACTTACTCCAGCTCTGGGTGCAAAAACGGACCGGCAGCACTAGCGTACCCGGGAGGGGAAAGGATCTTCCCCTCTGGTGTCGGACGTGGGCTTACTGGGCTAACCACCCACAAGTCCAAATCTCTGGTTCCCATAGACCAAAGACAGGGCCCCCACGATCGACCTCAACCGGATAGGGGTCATGGGCAAGGTGGTGGGGCCCAACAGGACGGACTGCCCGATAATGACGTACGCAATGGACAGGGACGTTTTGAGTGGACGAACGAACTGAGGGACGACCTTATGCAATGCTACGAAAACAGTGAGCCCGTACGGAGGGGATACATACGTCAGAGCCGCCCTGAGGCCTGCTGAAGAGGTGGTCGATAGGCCACTCGATCAGCTGGTCGAGGAGGTGGTTTTAGACGTTCCACTCATACCAGATGGTATCAGATCTAGAAGGGGGCTACACCACCAGAAGCCCCCTCGGCCACAAGATCTGGCCAGAGTGGACGCAGAACTTAGTGGGGTTATTCCGGAAGTGGCTGACATCTGGTACATCAACTGTGCCGTCTATGACGCCGCGAGTCGACTCTGTCCGGTGGAGAGGCGGAATAACACTGCTTCTCCACAGGAGAGAGCTGACCGGCGCATACGTAAGATGGAGGCTAAGATCCGGTCGGCGAGACAGTACGCTTCCCGTATCCAGTGTGTGATGGATTATGTGGCGAACAACAGGCCTTTCACGCCAAAAGTGCGACGAATAGCCGCCAACCTAAGGCGAATCCATCACACGCTCAACATGGCAGTGCTGCTTACCACCAAGCAACATTGTCTTGATCGGATACGGATGCTAGTGGCTTGCAAAAAGTCGCTAGTAAGGCGGGCGAGAGCGGTAGTGGAAAACAATCTTTTCCGTAAGAAACCGTCTCGTCTGTTTCAACCTCCTGAGCGTATTGTTGAGAATCCGCCGACCGTAGATCAGGTGGAAAACTTCTGGAAGGCGCTTTACGAGCAGAAGCGTCCACTAGACCAAGATACTCCAGCCCTGGCACACTTCGAAGCTTTTTGTCAAGAACTACAGCAGCCTCAAGTAGTGTGCCAACCGATAACGACGGAAGAGGTTCGAAGAGCTCTTGAAGGCTCCAAGAACTTTGCTGCTCCTGGTCCTGATGGGATCAACAACTTTTGGTGGAAAAAAATACCAAGCACCCACCGCCATTTAGCCAGAATTTTTACCTCTTGGCTAAATGGAGAGCAGCAAATTCCTTCCTGGATTGTCGAGGGGCGAACCGTGCTACTCCCTAAAAGCGGAGATTTGTCCGACCCAAAAAACTACAGACCGATAACCTGTTTAAACACATGTTACAAGATATTCACACGTATTTTGTACATGCGCGTACTCCAAGCAATTGACCCGGTATACGAACGGATATACGAGCAACGTGGGTCTAAGAAGGGTGTCGCTGGCTGTAAGGAGAACTTGCTTATTGACAGATGTGTCACGCAAGACTCCGTGCAGTATAAGCGGAACCTTTCTATGGCCTGGATCGACTACCGCAAGGCATTCGATATGACATCCCATGAGCTAATTGTTCACTTGCTCCAATGTCTTGCGGTGCCCGGTCCCGTAGTGAGGTGCATAGAACAACTCATGCCGCTCTGGAAGACTCGCTTTACTATAATATCAGGTAATGTCAGAGTACAGACGGAGCCGGTTGTGTTTAAAAGGGGAGTATTTCAAGGCGACTCCCTTAGCCCCCTTTTATTTTGCATCTCACTACTGCCGTTATCCGTTGAACTTCGCAGAACCCGTGGTTACAATTGCGGTACCCCCGGAGATAGGAGGCATAAGGTCACTCATTTATTTTACATGGATGACCTTAAACTCTATGCCTCTAGCGAGAGGGACTTACATCAGTCTCTCAGGGTGGTACAGGGGTACACTCAGGCTGTTGGTATGGAGTTTGGTTTGGACAAATGTGCACTGGTTCATCTCAAGAGAGGACGATGTGGTAACTACGGAGAGGATGCGCAGCTTGTAGACGGAAGCATCTTGCACCATCTAGATGCCGGAGAGTCGTACACGTACTTGGGTGTTGAGCAACGCTCCACCCAAGAAGTGTCAATGGTGAAAAACGCTCTCCGCGGCAAGTATCAGCACCTTCTCCTACAGATCTGGTCCTCAGAACTGTCGGGGAAGAATAAGGTGTCTGCAACAAACATGCTTGCCGTTCCGATAATTCTCTACTCCTTTGGGGTAGTGAAGTGGACGCAAAGCGAGCTGCGCCAACTCGACGTAGGAACCCGGAAGATGATGCACATCAATCGAAGTTTGCATCCAAAATCGTCCGTTCCGCGGTTGTATCTCTCACGACAGCAGGGAGGCCGTGGACTCTTGAGTTTGGAGTATCTGCATAACAGGTGTGCTCTGGATGGAGCCTGCAAAATTATCAAGAGTTCGGATCCCCTCCTCTGCATGGTTCGCGACCATGAAAATGCAGGGGTAGGAGCATTTCTATTGAAGGCAGCACAGCGAGCAGCCGATGAGCTTGGTCTCGACTTCGACACTGAGCGGGTAAGCCCAAGTTCTGTTACCGAACTGGAACCCGCTCAGCTAAAAGCCCACATAAAAGCAGCAGAACAACACAGACTTCTGCAGCTGCACAAGGATAAGCCCTTACATGGTGTCTTCTATAAGAACTTTGAAGACAGGGGCTTATCTGAGAAGCTAACCTTTGCTTTCCTAAGGTCAGCTGGGCTGAAGTCTGAGACCGAAGGGTTCATCATGGCTTGTCAAGACGGTGTTTTTAACACACTCGTCTATCGAAGTCATGTCTTGGGTATGGAGGTCTCTGATATAAACTGCAGGGCCTGCCGAAGGGCGCCGGAGACGCTAATGCACTTGTTGTCAGCTTGTCCGGCATACGCAGTCTCGGCCTATATTCATAGACATGACGGAGCATTACGAGTGCTGTATTATCATCTACGGCATTCGTATGGGATAGACGAGACACCAGTGCTGCCATATGCTCCGGGGGATATTGAGTCCGTTGTGGGGAATGAGCAGTTCCTAATTTATTGGAACTACTCGTTCCCTACCGTCAGACAAATACAGGCAAATAAGCCTGACGTAGTCCTCCTCGACCACCAACTCAAGACAATGTTTGTTATTGAATTCTCTGCTCCAGCGGAGACAAACATTGTTTTGAAAGAGGAGGAAAAACGGACTAAATATCGAGACCTTCTCTTCGAGCTCGGCAGACTCTACCCAGACCACACTGTTAAGTTGGTGGTACTTATTATAGGATCCCTCGGTGGAGTGAGACAAACACTGCTTTCAGAACTGAAGAAGATACCGGCGTGTCGAAACTCGGCAGAAATCTTGGCCGGAAGCATGCAGAAGGCCGTTATTCTTGGATCGTTACGTCTGCTCAGAGCACACGACTTGCGGACCCAGTGATCACTGACTCTACGGCGTAGAGAGTGATCTCTGGTACTACCAGCGTACCCTCTCTGGCATCGGAGACAGAGAGAAGGGCGACTGGCTTTTGTAAAAAAAAAAAAAAAAAAAATTACAGTAATAATAATTGAAGCATTGAAGACCATACCGGCCTGCCAAAAATCAGCCGAATGGTTGGCAGGCCAAATGCAGAAGGCAGTCGTCTTAGGGTCCCTGCGTCTACTTAGAGCGCACGATTTTGGAATCTACAACCACTAACCCTGCGGGATGTGGGGAGTGGTTGTAGATAATTCGCTGGCGCTTCCCCCGTGAGAATGTCGGAGACACGGGAGAACTGTCCAGCATCGCTAACGCGAAAACGCAATAATAATAATAATAATAATATACGCGACTTCGGCCTACATCCACAGACATAACGCGGCTTTACGAGTGCCGTATTACCATCTTCGGCACTCGTACGAGGTAGACCGAACACCAGTGCTGCCTTATGTTCTCGGAGAGATCGAGTCCGTTGTCGAGAACGAGAAGTGCCGAATTTATTGGAACTACTCATTCCCGACCGTCAGGCTGATTTAAGCCAACAAGCCCGACATAGTCCTCCTCGACCACCAGTCCAAGGTGATGTAAGTCATCGAGTTCTCGGCACCTGCCGAGACAAACATCACCTTGAAGGAGGAGGAGAAACGGACTAAATACCGAGATCTCCGGTATGAGCTCCGAGTGCTATACCCAGACTACTCGGTCAAGATGGTCGTCCTGATAATCGGCGTTCTCGGTGGGATGAGGCCTACGCTGCTCTCGGCATTGAAGACCATACCGGCCTGCCAAAAATCAGCCGAATGGTTGGCAGGCCAAATGTAGAAGGCAGTCGTCTTGGGATCCCTGCATCTACTTAGGGCACACGATTCTGGAATCTACAACCACTAACCCTGCGGGATGTGGGGAGTGATTATAGATAATTCGCTGGCGCTTCCCCCGTGAGCATATCGGAGACACGGAAGAACTGTCCAGCATCGTTAACGCGTAAAAAAAAAATAATAATAGTAATAATAATAATAATAATAATAATTCTATAAAAACCTAGAAACACTGGGTTTATCGACTAAGTTGACATTCGCCTTTTTAAGGTCAGCTGGGCTAAAGTCGGAGACCGAGGGATTCATTGTGGCCTGCCAAGATGGTGTAATCAACACTTTGGTTTACCGTAATGGGTGTAGATGTTCCTGATATTAACTGCAGGACCTGTCGTGAGGCGCCGGAATCGCTCATGCATTTACTATCTGCATGCCCGGTATATGCAATTTCGGTCTACATCCATCACCATAACGCGGCGTTACGGGTGCTGTATTACCATCTACGGCACTCGTACGGAGTAGACCAGACACCAGTGCTGCCTTACGTCCCCAGAGACATCGAGTCCGTTGTCTAGAACGAGAGGTGCCGAATTTACTGGAACTTATCGTTTCCGACAATCAGGCTAATTCAAGCCAACAAGCCTGATATAGTCATCCTCGACCATCAAAACAAGGTGATGTTTGTGATCGAGTTCTCAGCACCTGCTGAGCCAAACATCGCTTTGAAAGAGGAGGGAAAAACGGACCAAATATCGTGATCTCCGGTACGAGCTCCAAGTGCTGTACCCAGGCTATTCGGTCAAGATGGTCGTTCTAATAATCGGTGTACTCGGAGGTATGAAGCCTACGCTGCTCTCGGAACTGAAGACCATACCAGCCTGTCGGAAATCAGCCGAATGGCTGGCAGGTCAAGTGCAGAAAGCGGTCATCTTGGGGTCCCTTCGCCTACTTAGGGCACACGAATCTGGAATGTACAGTCACTAATCCCACAGGTCGTGGGGAGTGGCTGTTATTATTGCCGGCGCGGCTACTGTGTGGTATCGGTCGGTAAGCACGGAAGCCCTGTCCGGCAACGGTGAAACCGAAAAAAAAAAAAATTATTAACCATGTTAATACAATAAAGTACATATGGCAAGTCAACAATAATATTGTATATAACATTACTTATAAATGTACACAAACTACAAAAAACACAAAGTGGCTATCACAAAATAAGGGTCACATAAAACATCTACTACATAACTAGTATGAAATTATAATTATAGAAGGAAGTTCTCAATTATGTAAAAAGTCGTTTACGCTATAATATTCTTATTCGAGTAACATCTGTTTTACTGCTTTTTTATATTTATCATAATTTTCAGTATTTTTATTTCAATCGGTAAATTATTATAAAAAGAAATACAGTTGTATTTTGGTCATCGTTTAAATAAGGTCGTAAAGTGTCTAGGAATACTTAAGCAGTAATCTTGTCTAGTATCATAATCATGATTTTCATTTAGCATCTCAAATAAGTTCATATTTTTTTAACATGGTATTAATTTATCTTAAGATTGTACTTTGCATTATTTTATTTATACGTATTCTCATACGTCTTGTTCATTACTCCTACTAAATCATTGTAAATAAGTTATCCTAAGGGAAGCGTTTCAAATATAACGGACTACTCCTCAAAGAGTAGACTAAGTAGGAATTAAGAACTTTCGTTAGTGGTTATCTAATTTGAAAGTTTTAATTAACCTAGATTGTTATCAAATTCTGTTTTCCTACATCCATAAATTATTAACCTAATAAGAATATTTAATACCGCAGTAAGTAAACAAAAAGTTATAATTTATAGTTAAATTAATAGGTACCTACAGGAAAGCTTTTCCCCATAATAAATTTTCTATTCAAGAAGTCCTACCCTGAACGATATTGGCGTCTATACTTCTCCCGAGATTTTGGCCACTTTCCAAGTTAAAATTTACAGCAGGGTGGTACGGGCTTCCAATTGGTAATGCAAATATATATAAAACGCTCACGTGATTTGTCTTTTTGGCATTTCATCCATTAAATTTTGAAAGAAAATAAACCATAATTCTTGCTAAATGGCATGAATACAAACCTACAAAGTTTCCAGCTACTTTGTAAACTGATATTTATTACGAGCCCCAGTTTTAACTCACAAGTAGCAAGCTTATTTAACTTGGTGCAACATAAATTAAAATGTACATATTGTAATATTACCATAATTTAATAATTGCTCTTTTAATTGAACTATTTACATAATGCAAATATTTGCGGAGATACGTATAATTTAAGGTATTAATTGAAACCTACACGAACTAAATAACATTACTTAATAATTATTCCCAAGCCCACTCCAAAACTCACAACTATCTACCAATCACGCTCTTACCTACGATGGAAAAAATATTCGAAAAAATCATAAAAATATGTTAATCACAAAATACCTGGTTATCAATTTGGTTTTACCCCAAAGTCTACCCTCCACCCACTCGCAATACTAACATCAACTGTTCAAATGGCCAAACTCGTAAAAAATAAATCAGCAGCCCTATTCTTAGACATCAGTAAAGCATTTGACAGTGTATAGCACATGGATCTAATATACAATCTAAAACCTCTGGAATGTCCAGATTACACAATACATTTAATAATGAGCTTCCTAGATATGCGGCAAATACAAGTAAAAATCAATAACAGCTATTCTAAACATTTTGCCCCAGAACAGGGGGTTCCACAAGGGTCCCCTCTTTCACCCGTTTTATACAACATTTATTGTCACGATATCTACAACCACAGCCACCCAGATCTAGAATATTTCAACACGGGAACCTACATACTACAATTCGCTGACGACATTAGCATTAATATCATACAACTCAAACCTTTCTAGTACAATCCAACAACTGCAATATTTGATAATAAACACAGAAAACTGGTTCAATCTATGGCGACTCAAACCAAACCCTCTGAAATCCCCACTGGTACTCTTCAACCACAATCCAAATCCTAGGTCGCCCACAATAACCTTAGGCAACGTAACAGTAAGCCCCAAGAACTCAGCGAAATACCTCGGATTCCAGATCGATCACAAACTGAACCTCAATCAGCACACTGCCCTGATGAAGAAACGGATAAATACAAGAGCTCAACACTTCCGAGCCCTGACCTACAAACATAACGGAATATCCACACTAACAGCGGCAAAAATCTACAAAAGTATCTGCAAACCCATACTGAAATATGGACATATATTCTACCTTAATAGCGGAACACTAGCCAAGTAGAATTTAGAGGTGGGAGAAAGAACAGCCCTTCCAAGTATTACCAAACTACGACACCATCGTAACCACCTCCACAATATATCAAATAATGAATTATAATATAAAGCAAAAATAGAACCAATCCAAATACAACTCACTAAGCTACAAACAACATTCTCCATTACCCAATACAACATACAAAAAATTGATAATTCTGCACTATACGAAATCGCAACATTAGAGCTAAATATAAGACACCAGAATATATCCTAATTGAGAGGATAAAACAACTACAATAAGAAGTCAATCTTAATCATAAACTTATTAATATCATTGTATTTTTTTATATCCTACTTAGTATATGAACATAATGATTGTACACAATCTAGAATAACAATTTTCAATAATATTGTATTACTTTACGGACAGAAGGACTTCGGTCGATAGGCCTTTGGATCTTTCCAATAAAGAACATATTTATTTATTTATTATTTATTTCAACTAATTCCAATATTTCTTTCACCTACCTCATTGTCATTATCGGGACAGACACAGGCTGTTTCATAAGTGGACTATCAAACGAACTAAGGTGACAAGGAAGGTCATTCCCATTCATAATAACCAAATATATAGTTATCCAATTGTTGGTAGTTTAAAAGTTATTTCAATGTTTGTACTTTTCCTGAATTCGCGTAGTGCGTCACAAAAAATTAAATTAAAGTAAGTAGGTGTTGTTTAGTTGTCTTCTTTTTACTTCCCTCGCTTACCGAAGGGGGGGATTGTATTCGTGAAAAAAGCACCCATCCAGATATCTTTGGATTTTCACATTTCAGATTCAGATGTAGATTATGAATATGAAATTCCGTCAGCCTGTTTGACTGTCGGTTTGTTGTCTATCTGTTGGCGCTATATCTGAAAAACTATTTGACACAACAGTCAAACTTGGTAGATAGTTGATGCTGTTGTCAGCGATGAAATGAGTAGATTTTCCCTGGAAAATATACAGAGTACCTAAAGAGAAAAAATAATGAAAAAATGTGACAGACGGTAATTAAATTTGGTATATAGTTAAGGCAATTGATAAAGAAGATGCCCATTATATTTTTAATGAAAAATATACGGGGTAGTCATCCTAGATTGTAGATTGTTTAGAGGGTCGCTCGGCTCTTTCAGCCTTTCCTCACATCGTCCTAAAAATATTTTTTGTGAATTACCCTACAATTAATTGTTGCGCAGGACTCTCAAGCTCTTTATCAAGCTTGCAATTTTCCTGGGGGCTACTTTTTCTATGTCTTCAGGCATTATTTCCACCTTTTCTAGGTACTTTAACCTAGTGCGGATTAACATCTTGCATTCGTAAAGAATACATTCCGCAATTTCTATTGCAGTATCACAGTTTCTGCACATATCATTGTCTGCCTTGCCCATATTCTTAAGATGATATCTCACGAGGCAATGGGCTGTCAGGTGGCTTTTTATTAGCCTTAAGTCGAACTTTTCAAGTTCGAGAAATCTTCTGGCATTCTTTGTCGAATAAGTGATCAACTTTTTCCTTGTCTTTGGCCCGGTATATTTCTCCATTTCTGTTCCTTTTCCCATTTTAGGATCTCTTCCCTTATGTGTCCCTTAAATACGCCACAAAATGGTTCGTGTCCAAAAAATTAGGCTTCAGAACCTTTTTTTGCAAGGGTGGCTAATAATTCATTTTCTTTTATGCCCTGACACCCACATCAAGGTAACCTTGTTGCTTTTTACCAGTTGCTTCAGGGATTGTTTGCATTCCCGGGCAATTTTAGAGCCAAAGGTGTAGGACCTGAGAGCTTTTAGCGCTGCCTGGCTATCTGAAAGTATATAGATCTTTGCCCTTCGAATGCATTCCTGGGTACATAGATCTATAGTATAGATTTCTGTTTGGACGATGGTTGAGGTCTTGCCTAGGGCTCTGGATAGCCCGCAACTAAGCTTCGCCTACGCCGACCCCCTGAATCATCTTCGATCCACCTGTGTACCAGATGAGTGACCGTTCTCCAACTTCAGGGCTTTGGGATTTAGTCTATGGGTTTGGTCGTGGATACCAATTGAATTAACCCCAGAATCCTTAAGGAACCAGCCAGATCGCCTGGTTTGAAAGAGAGTACCTGTTGCAGCCTTAGGGCACTGAGAACTGCCTCCTTCCTTGCAGTAGGAAGTAGGTCTAGCATTTCCTCCATAATATCCATGCAATCCCTAAGCAGGTAAGATATTGCAACTTCTGCAACTTTCCTTGTGTTAGTTTTTCTTCAGTTTTTGGCCACCACACACATGATGGATAGTTTACCATGGGTCTCGTAACCGAAAGATAAGACCAGTAGATCATTTTCGTTTCAGACCCCAAGTCTTACCAAACAGTCTACGGCACGTCCAAATAGCCGCAGTGACTTTGGTAAGTGTTCTTTCTAAGTGTGAGTTCCAGGTAAGTTTTTGATTCAGAATTATTCCTAGATATTTAACTTCACTGGAAAAGTTCAGCACTATTTCATTTAACATAGGAGCTGTTGGTCATCCTAAGAAGTAAAGCAACGAGGGTGAAAGTTTGTAAAGGTATTTACGCAAACCTTACATATTTGGCACCTTTTATTTATTATTTAATTTTTCTGTCGGATAACCACTCTGTATATTTTTTTAAACAAAAATTAGGTTTTCTTGTACTGGTTGGTAGCCGTTCAATCCTATTTAGGTCATCCTATGAACTTTCCGGTGATTTAACGGCCGTGTAGGTCAGCAATAAGCAGTTTAATGGTACGAGATGTCTTAGTTGATATCCTACTGACTATTAGATGAGATTCGTAGTCACCCATTCAAGTGCCGTGATGATTTACATCATTGATTATATGAATATGCAGATAATTACTATATTTATTTAGCAATCGAAGTATAGGCATGGTTGACACCAACGTCAACAATGCTTTTGACAATACCCTGCAATGTGGGCTCCTGTATAAACTCTTAGTCGCCGACATATTCATTCATATCATAAAAACAATACAGTCGCACATGTCTAATCTTAAGATCCTAGTGGCAATAAATTCATGCTCCCCTATCATCCTTACCTTTTCTGGGTTTGCCCAAGGCTCATTATTTGGACCAGTATGGATTAAAATTAATGAGCACAATTTGCTTACATCCACTGGACAACCATTTCTTTATTCTCGTACGACACCGACATATTGACAACGTAATAACTTTCAACTTGTGACTAAACTTCTACAACCAAATACGACTTCTACAAAAATTAGGAGGAACTACTTAATAACAATAACAAGGCTTCACCTACCATAAGAATCAATGACTAAAATATTACTCGACAGAAAATCAAACTTCATCTAACATGTTGATAGTAAAGTTAAAATTAAGAATACGGGCAGTGTATCCTATCCTCGAAAATTCTTTTTCACTCTAGTACACGAATCCCATCTAGATCCCATCCTAACTTATGCTTTTCCTCTACGCTATCTCCTTCTTTCAAAAACCCAACAATCACTCAATACGTTCACAATATCACAGAAATACTGCCTAATTTGATATTAAAATCACCAATTTGTCCAATTCCCTATTTCAATTCAACATCACGTCACCTAACACTATGCCCGATTTCCTGTTCGTCCCAACACATCCATCACTAATGTTATTACTATCACCAGTTAACTATCTAGTTATATAAATGTAAATGACTATGCGTTTTTCTATAGAAACATTGCGATTACTATTCTTGTATGTAATTTCTTAGAGTGACCCCTATCAAAATAGCGAGCTTTACCGCAGGAAAACTCTATAGGCAATAAAATTCTAAGACACTTTTTCATACTGCTCAAATGGAGTCACATCTATGCTGGATAACTATCAATACCATATCATAGCAACCATTCCATGATCTTACCAATTACAATGTTTGCAAATATAAAAATTAATTTGTCAAATGAACATATTTTTCAAATAAAGTTTTTCTTTCTTTTTGTAATTCGGCGTATCAGTTAAAAGGGCAGTTCTCAAATTTTCCTCGTCGTATTTACTTCCGTCGACAAAAAGATAAAAGAAACTGCCTCCCTGCGAAGATCAAGATGATCGGTTTTCTTTACATGTTCAAAGCTCGGTTTGAACCCTTTCGGACAGGTAAAAAGTTCCGTCACCCTGAACTTTTCTTCTTACCATTCCCAGAACTAATGAGTAACGCTGAAATTATCTTCGCTAAAGTAACTAGAAACTCTTGATAACGGGCTGCTGTACCATAAGTATGTCAATTGTGTGAACTAATACGTTTTATTTTTATTTCATATCACCGACTTACTAATCCTATCACATTTTTTTTCTTATTTCTAAAAAATCGCATTAAATCTAAAATCTCTTCAAATTATGTTATCAGTTTCAGTGATATTGTCGAGCCCAGGGTGCGCGCCCCTTCTTATCGGGGTACTCGCTTGGTGCTCGACTTAAATTTGCAAGAGGCCGGGTCGGTCCTCTTAACGTCGTAAAGAGGGTGGTAGGGTTACACACACACACACACAGAAAATAATACCCAATTTAGCCGTGAAAAATGTATATATATATTGACAAGTAAGAAACAAAGGGTACTTACATCAATATTTTCCTCATCCCTGGATGATGGCTGAATTCCGTGCGCCGGCCGAAAAGAGGCAATTATTTTCTGATTTCACCCTTTCGGGACTTTTCTCTTCTTTTCTGCTTTTCTCAAAACAACCCTTTCGGGCAACAACCCAACTTTTGTCGCAAACTTCTCCTTGCGGAGCCTAACCAACAATTTATCTCCTTCCGGAGGCTTGACAACAATTGAATTAATTAAATTACCCTTCCGGGTACAACTCTGGCCCGCTAGCCCGCTCCTTGCGAAGCGGGGCCCACCAGACCTCTCCTTCCGGAGGTTTTACCACGATTGATCTCTTCTCCGCATTTTTCCATCAATATCTATCCGCGTTCTTCCTGACTCAGCAATGTGCAGTTCATTGCTAGTGCAATGCCTTGTAGAAAAACGCCAATAGGTATGTGATGGATTGCACAGGCAACGGAAATCTAATGTTACATCCGCTGCCTGTACACTATGCGATCTAGTTATTTCAATGCATTACATATTCTTAATAATAATTCCAATATTTTAGGTAATATTCAAGAAATTCGAATATATTACGACAATATTATATTCATTAGACTGGTGTAAATGGAATTTACTAAACTGTACATCCGGTGACCTGCTAATATATTCATCTTAAAATATTCTTCCATAACTCTCAATTAAACTTAGCTTAACTAAACCATACTTAATTCGCATAATAAGACTCTTTGAAATGGTTATGATAAAAGTGAATGCTAACTAGCATGAGGTTGATTGTGACGCATGAATTTATTGTAGTAATACGCTAAATTTTAATAAGAGTAAATGACACAAATCGTTGTTATATATTTTTTACTCTCTTCAGGCCACTTTAAATTTATTACTTAATAGTCCAGTAACTGGTATATAATTTAGTGAACTAGCGCATCAGTTATCAATTTGGTTAGTTACAATTTACTACCAACACTCAATCCGTTAACATATTTAATGAAGCATGTTAGTAACAGCCCAGAAACTTCAGAAACTTGAGATTTGGTGTATATACTACAAACCAAGGCCAACACTTTTTTTATGACACCCACAATCTCCCCGCCCCCCTCCTCCCCCTTAGCAACTACATTATTAAAGGAGTTAACAAAATAAAATTGAGACATTGACTTAATAATTGGTATACATCTGTATTATAACGAGATCTGGAACTAGATTATATTTTGAGCGATTCCGTTAAAGGATTTGAGCTTAAATTGGGACAAATGAATAAAGCAAGCTAGTGATAGTTCAAAAATTTTGAATTTGGTGTATGTACTGGAAGTCAAGACTTCAAATTTTTTTATAATATCTGCCACTCTCGCAGCAGCAACACTCCATTATTAAAGGACTTAATAAAATGAAATTAAAATGCTGACTTGGACTTTGTTATACGTATGTATTACGAGACCTGAACCTAGATTATATTTTCAGCTTATTCCATTGCAGGGCTGGGAAGTACATATGGGTAGATTGGTAAAGCATGCTAGTAGAGTCCAGAAATTTGGGATTTGGTGTAGGTATACATTAGAAACCAAGGTCTCAATTTATTTTCTGATATCTGCTACCCTCACCACTGCCTCCAAAATCTCCACTCTAGGACGTAACAAAATAAAATTGGCACCAACCACCCACATTACCACGAGGCAGAAGATATCAAATATTATGTTATGAAATTCTATAAGCAATTATTTCCCCATATTGAAGTGTAAATATACTATCAAGATGTTGTTTTAAATAGACTTGGGTGGGAAATCTGGATATAAGGTAGCGATTTGTTATTCTCTGAAGAGGTAGAGCAAAGGTACTTATAGCTTTCAAGATATTAACGAGATAGTATGGTGTCCGTATTTTATTACTATTATTATCATTATTCGTAATTCTTCAAACAGAAAATGTAGAAGTAAAGAACGTTGAATTATGATAAAACCATAAAGACACAAATATTTGCCCTCGCCGGCGGTTTTTCGATAAGTTGAAAAATAAAATTAATATTTGTAATGAACCACTTTTTTAAATAGTTTAAAAAAGTTTAACTTAAATCGTTTCCTGGAATTAACTTGGATTGCTGTTATTTAGGTGTTTTACTATCATAACTATTAGCTAACTAAATTGGTAACTGGTTATGCACCACTTAGAATTTTTAGATGCAACAGTACTGGCCTATAATATTATATATACTACGAAATGAACAAGTGATTACATTGTTACAGTGGTCATGAAATCTTCATTGTTATTAATTCAACGCTTTCATTTAATTAAGAAGGCTATTACCATAATTGCAGCTAGCGACGCAGAATAATGAAACATTTTGTTTTACGTGGTTGATGTTAAACCGCCAACAATAAAAAAAGTAATAAAACATCATGTAGTAGGTAATTACTTTGTTAACATGAATCTTTTTCGGAAAATAATAGACATTTTTTAAAATAATGTTATACAATTAGTGGAAGCCTTGAATCATCAGCATATTTGCTTTCGTAGATCGACATCATTTTATTACAAAACCTTATTAACTTTATAAAAATATGTAGTACCGTGCTCTAGACAGGGAATCTCCTCGATAATATTCTTCTTTTTTCATAAATATTATTTAGGCTCATAAATATGTTACCATGAATAATTAGAAATATCTTCTTTATTATAAGAATATGGACCAGTAATAATTTCTAGAACACTTTATGCGTATATTCATTTTCAGAGGAAAATACATTTTACCAGAAATATCTTGAATAATAAATTTGTTGCTACCATGACAAGTAAATATTTGTATTTTCTTGAGCGTTGATACCAAATTAACTTGAAGTATATGGAATTTTTCGTCATAATTCTTAAAATATCATATTTCACATCACCAGCCATTAAAAAAAAAACTTCATATCTAGCATCCATAAATTAAACAAACTGTATCTATAGTGACATAATACAGACCAGAAAGCAGGCAATACTTTTGGTCAGCATTTAGTTGCATTAAAACTTTTAACAGAAATAGACGTAAGATGGTAAAATAGTGTAAACAAAATTTTTTAAATTGTAAGTAATGAAATTTAATTTGTAAAATTATATAAAGCAGTCGTACTTTAATATAAATATTGTAATTTTTCATCTGACGATGGTCAATAAAACCGAAACGTAAGAAAATATAAGAATTTTCATTTAAAGCTAACCGAAAAATCCCAGGTATACATCAAGTTAATACCATGACAAGGATATGCCAGATACCTATGTAGAAAAAAAAAGCTAAATAAATGTGATACTTACCAAATTTTAGAAAACTATATGCCCTATCAACCGACCATATACTTCAAACATAAAACTGTAAATGAAAAAAAAAAATGCTACGAAATTGTTAGAAATTGTAAAATTAAACAGTAACTAAAATATGAAACAGAGTATGATTGTCTATACTCTGCATTCTTATTATTTTATTTCCCAAATAGGATATCTTAAATGTATATTAATCCTTTTTAATTATTGCATTAATTTGAAAATTCTTTTTTTTTGTGCCCCTTGTTACAGTCACATTCAAGGTTTAATTGAACCTTCTGTGATTTCTTTTCATGTTTATTTGTATTTATAGATGTAAGTGTTGTCTTATATTTATATTCTTATCTCAAATAAACATTATTATTATTGAATTGAGGAAATGAATATATTACTAGCAAAAATACTCGTAATTATTTCAAACTCTTACTAAAGACTTATTCATAGATAAGTACAAAAACATATATCTTTCTAAACAAAATACTTTGCTGGCTACATGCCACGAACAACATTGAATTATAAGAAAGAAATATGCACATTACGTACAGAAAACTGTCACAATAATGTTAGTTTTAATTTTAAATTATCCTGTTCAACAAAACCAAAAAACAACTAAAGACAAAAACACTTACCAAAAACTTTAAAAACTTTCACAGACACGTGTTTCTGTATCCTACACAAGGATACTTCTTCAGTGCTACTTCTTTCAAAGTTGAAAATTAACTAAACAGTCACTTACCAGGTAATAGGTATTTATGCAATAATTATTTATGGTTCTAACGAACAGGATAATCCAAAACAGATTTCCCATAAATAATAATTATTGCATAAATACCTATTACCTGGTAAGTGACTGTTTAGTTCATTTTCAACTTTGAAAGAAGTAGCACTGAAGAAGTATCCTTGTGTAGGATACAGAAACATGTGTCTGTGAAAGTTTTTAAAGTTTTTGGTAAGTGTTTTTGTCTTTAGTTGTTTTTTGGTTTTGTTGAACAGGATAATTTAAAATTAAAACTAACATTATTGTGACAGTTTTCTGTACGTAATGTGCATATTTCTTTCTTATAATTCAATGTTGTTCGTGGCATGTAGCCAGCAAAGTATTTTGTTTAGAAAGATATATGTTTTTGTACTTATCTATGAATAAGTCTTTAGTAAGAGTTTGAAATAATTACGAGTATTTTTGCTAGTAATATATTCATTTCCTCAATTCTATTTTAGATTACTCTTACATTGTAGGGAATTTGCATTTGCATTTGATTATGTTTTATGATTATACCTGTATTGGTAATTCTCCGAAATCTGTTTTGGATTATCCTGTTCGTTAGAACCATAAATAATTATTGCATAAATACCTATTACCTGGTAAGTGACTGTTTAGTTCATTTTCAACTTTGAAAGAAGTAGCACTGAAGAAGTATCCTTGTGTAGGATACAGAAACACATGTCTGTGAAAGTTTTTAAAGTTTTTGGTAAGTGTTTTTGTCTTTAGTTGTTTTTTGGTTTTGTTGAACAGGATAATTTAAAATTAAAACTAACATTATTGTGACAGTTTTCTGTACGTAATGTGCATATTTCTTTCTTATAATTCAATGTTGTTCGTGGCATGTAGCCAGCAAAGTATTTTGTTTAGAAAGATATATGTTTTTGTACTTATCTATGAATAAGTCTTTAGTAAGAGTTTGAAATAATTACGAGTATTTTTGCTAGTAATATATTCATTTCCTCAATTCTATTTTAGATTACTCTTACATTGTAGGGAATTTGCATTTGCATTTGATTATGTTTTATGATTATACCTGTATTGGTAATTCTCCGAAATCTGTTTTGGATTATCCTGTTCGTTAGAACCATAAATAATTATTGCATAAATACCTATTACCTGGTAAGTGACTGTTTAGTTCATTTTCAACTTTGAAAGAAGTAGCACTGAAGAAGTATCCTTGTGTAGGATACAGAAACACATGTCTGTGAAAGTTTTTAAAGTTTTTGGTAAGTGTTTTTGTCTTTAGTTGTTTTTTGGTTTTGTTGAACAGGATAATTTAAAATTAAAACTAACATTATTGTGACAGTTTTCTGTACGTAATGTGCATATTTCTTTCTTATAATTCAATGTTGTTCGTGGCATGTAGCCAGCAAAGTATTTTGTTTAGAAAGATATATGTTTTTGTACTTATCTATGAATAAGTCTTTAGTAAGAGTTTGAAATAATTACGAGTATTTTTGCTAGTAATATATTCATTTCCTCAATTCTATTTTAGATTACTCTTACATTGTAGGGAATTTGCATTTGCATTTGATTATGTTTTATTATTATTATTATTATTTGTACACTACCGTAAGACTATTAATAGAGTAGAATGGGACAAATTATGGCGTGTACTATTGGAACACCCATACATTCAATGTTCATTATGGGTCAACTATTGAAAAAATCTCTGCTATGGTGATAGTCAACAACACTAAATCCAACAAATATAAAGTGGCGTTAGATAAGTCTTTGATCTCTTCGGTATTTACACTGAAGCATGTGATGCGAAATTTGTTGGAAACTGACAAAATCCAATTGGTGGTATTTTGTCCGAATCACAGAGCATAAAAAGGCAGTATGGACGCTGTGTTGATAAATTTCAACACGACAGAACGTTGTGTTACAAGGTATAATAAATTCAATAAAAAATCCAATATTCGGTTTAGCGGTGCAATCCTTAGGTGTTAGAATTGCGACCACGGAGTCTTGGGTTCAAATCCTAGCCAGGGTATGGATCTTTAGTTGCATTTTTAATGTATTCCCGACACGGTAGCAGTGGGCTAAACCTCTGTTGAGTGGCATATATCTATTCACTGTTATCTTTCGTTCGAGTCTCACCTGGGGTAGATGTCAATGCTGAATCTGATGTCAAATGTTGAAATGGCAAATCCAGTAGGGCTGTGATGATTATAAAACTTTTGCAGATTTATATGAAATTTAATACATGCGGAAGGAGGATTTTGTGTTAAAAAATTAAATTTTAAAAATTAAAGGAATATTAAAGAAAATTAAGCCCCTTCTAAAGAAACGGTGACTGAAAATTATGAAATATAATTTCACTGCCGCCGCCGGTTTAACTGCCCCTTATTAACGTTGATATTAAAATTGACTTCTTAAGCAATCTCAATATCAACGATAGTAAAATTGAATTTAATGTTTTTTTAGTGAACGTCTTTTAAACACGATTAAATGGTTTCCAAAAAAACTTGTTTCAATTTCTTATTTCAAATCCAATAATAATGTAATAGTGATCTAGAACATAAGTTTTTTAGTGGATACTAACTTAATAATTATGTTGCTACTGGTATGTGGAATTTAATTGCATAACTAGTCAATATTTTGAAAAAACAATTAAGTTTATCAAAGTAAGGCCCAACTTATGATATGTTCATTCTAATTATTCGAATGGGAGATTAAAATAAATTTAATTATTCCCATTTAATGCGATTATTAATGTGCATACGCGGAAATTTCAACGGTTGAACATAACACTATTTTATTTACATACATTTACAATAGCTGCCGGTTTGTTTGTTTCAAAACTCAATCAATTTCAAAATTTGAAATTTTAGTTTGATTATAAAATAAACAATTTATCGTTTTCATTGTGATTGTTAAATTTTCATAAAATGCTGTTGTAACATATTTATAATAAATAAATTCATTTAACAAAAATAAATTGAAAATAACAATTTACTTGGAAATATATATTTTAATATAAAAATGTTCTCGATAGTCACTGAATATTCTAGTTCCTCATCGAGGACCCGCCGAAATATGCACGCAGAGTACATATTGATCATTTGCATTCACACTTTAGTAGTAGGTCTTATTAATGACCTACTTAATTTATACAAAATGCAGGATTTTTGCGATAACTTTTTTACCGCTGGGCTAGAGCGATTTTAATTTGGACAATCTCAAAATTTAAATTGATTGACTTGTCAGAGTAATACCCCGAGAGCTAGCGTCACAGAAATTTGTACTATTTGTAAATGGACAGAATATATCTTAATAGGTTGTCGATGATCCATTGAATACCCGTCCATCAGTCTGCCGGGCTGGGAGCGCTGCGTTTGGCGGTGAGGGGCGGTTTAGTCAATGACCTGACAGCGGTACTGTTACAAATGTCAAAGAAGCCGTTTTTTATTATCTCGTGCCGAGCCGAATTTCCTGTTTTGCCGTCGCAATTTACGACACCGACAAAATACCAATGTTTCTTTTTCCGTAGAGATATCACACGATGCTCCACCCGACGTATTTATTTAGTTCTTAACGTTTCAAAAATTGATATTTTTGAAGTTCTGCATTCTCCGAGATTATAGTCAAATTTTAGGTTTGGAATCCGCCGTAGCCCAACGTGTTAAGCGGCGACTACTTTTAAGTGGATTCCCGGCTTCGAATCCCGCCCAAGGCTACTTTTTCATTTATTTTTTTTTATTTTTGGCACAAATTTTTGATTCTACAATTGCTTTTGGCTTATTTCTATGCGACTAACGAGTTAAAATTATAAATTTTTGTCATTTTTTTCTGATTTTTTGGTGATACATAGGGTAATAATCTTTAAATAATCTTTCTAGTCTTCTATTCCTCAGTACGTTCGGTGGGGTACCGGCTAGAAATTCTTCTAGATACACCTCCATCAGAGATTTACATGAGCGTTACAACGACATAACACCACTAGTGGACTACATCAAAACTACATCACAGAAATTTTATCAATTCAAGCTTGGTGATAGTCCGCTTACAAACAACATCACACAAATCAGAGAGCATAATGCACCATTTCGCATTAAACACAAATTACCACACCAAGCGTTGCCCATCTTTCGGCAACAGTTGTAGCCAAAACTTTTTTCTTCTTCTTTAATTGCTATCTGAAACAATTTTCAATCTTCATTCCTTCCTATCCCTCTCTTCGTTTCTTTTTGTAATTTTTGTCCTTTGTCGAAATTTTGTTCTTCCTAATTATATTTTTGATTAATTTTGAAGTGGTTTGATATAGCCATACCTCGCTCTTGTTGAATTTCCTGAAACGGGTTTTTTGGTTAATGATTTTCCCGTAAAACCAATTTTATTAATATTTTATACCTTTATACTACTTATTTATTTACAAATTATTTTAAATTTACAGTTAGATAAGCCTTAATTTTACTTGCCTTTTAATTTACTTTTTGTAAAAGGAGTTGGTGTTTGTTAATAATTTTTTGTAACCCCACCTGACCTCACTCCGTCCAGCTTTACAAGTACTGTGGTATTTCTCGCTGCAGATGTTCGGCTGGCTCCGGCCATGGGTGTCGGGTGGGACAGATTGTTTTTAAATTTTTAATAAATATGTTTTTGATTTGATTTGAAGTCCAGATTCCTAAACAGATCCGGGTTCGAACCACGCGCCCGGGGGTTTTTTTTTACCTTTTTTTACGTTTCCGGTCATAATTTGATGATCAAATATTACCTATATATCACACGAGTAGTTTTTTTTTTTTTCGTAGTTGCTTAATTAAAGAGGGTTTCTCGGAGCTTCATTCAGTTTCAAAATAATTTTGTTGGAAATCGATACAAAAAATTGTGCGAGAAAATTTATAATTCAAATTCGGATTTAATCAATCGATAGAAGCCGAATCTACAAAAACTTGATGCATTTTTGTTGAAGAAAACATACAGGGTTCGTCAAAATGAAAAAAAGAAATTAAAACATTTGATCTTTATGGTCGGATTCGACTGAAATTCGGTATGTGAGGGTTATCGATGGCACAGATTACAAATATAGGATCAAAACCTAAAAGTTCAAAATGTCTAAAAATCGGTATCTGAATGTAATCAAGGTCGCCAATTACAAATTTACGATCGAAATTTAACAATTCAAAATACCGGCGTCAACATGGCTGACAAATTTTATCATTTATCAAATAATAAAAGGAAATATAAAAAATTTAAAAAAAAATCCGGGTGCATGGTTTGAACCCGGATCTCCTGTTTGGGAATCAGGATTTCTTGCCGTTACACCAGCAAACCTACTGAGAAATGGAAAACTAGAAAGATTATTTAAAGATTATTTCCATATGTATCACCATAAAATCAGAAAAAATTACAAAAATATATAATTTTAACACGTTAGTCGCATAGAAATAAGCCAAGAGCAATTATAGAATTAAAAATGTGTGTCAAAAATAAAAAACAAATAAATAAAAAAGTAGCCCTGGGCGGGATTCGAAGTCGGGAATCCACTTAAAAGTAGTCGCCGCTTAACACGTTCGGCTACGGCGGATCCCAAACTTAAAATTGACTATAATCTCGGAGAAGGCAAAACTTCAAAAACGTCAATTTTGGAAACGTTAAGAACTAAATAAATACGTTGGGTGGAGGATCGTGTGATATCTCTACGGAAAAAAAAGATTGGTATTTTGTCGGTGTCGTAAATTGCGACGGCAAGACCGGAAATTCGGCTGGACACGAGATAATCAAAAACGGATTTTTTGACATTTGTGACAGTACCGCTGTCAGGTCATCGACTAAACCGCCCCTCGCCGCCAAACGCAGCGCTCCCAGCCCGGCAGACTGATGGGCGGGTATTCAATGGATCATCGACAACCTATTAAGACATATTCTGTCCATTTACAAATAGTACATCCCTTGTGACGCTAGCTCTCGGTCTATAAGATCAACATTGCTGCCGATTCCGAAAATCCAGTCCCAGATGCATAATTTCACTCGCTGTGACATATTCCGGGCGGCTTAACGGACGACCAAACCGCGTGCCGGACCAAACCTTGGAAGTTTTATATACCACCGGACCGGCTGCATACGCCGGATTGGACATGAGACATGCTTGTTGTCAGCAGCGAGAGCCATCAGACACATGGGGTATGAATATAGGATGGGAAGTGTAGGTGTTTGTGAGATGCTTATTTTAAGATACCATGCTTCTTTTTAATTTCCATCTGTCATCATCGGACGGGAAGTGTATGAGCTTGTGAGATGCTTCTTTTAAGTTTCCATCTCCTTATTTAGTCTCCTTCTGTTTTCTGTTTCTTCTGTTTCTGGATCTAGCAGTGTGCACCGCCTCCTGCCCGCTTGCGTCCATAGGTCGCATAGGTCGCATGCTGCTCAGAAATTGGCGTTTGCGCAATGAGCTTTTATTTATATTAATCGTTCCACAGGTAAATATCCATTTACGGTGGAAGTGCAAGGAAGGGCTCTGTCTCGCGGTAAAATGAACTTTTTTCAGCAGGTTATGAGAAAGAGGTCCGGGGTAATATTTTGTACACCCTGTATATTGGTCTGTTTTTGAAGTAATCAATTTTAGTTTTAGTTTCCGTTTCCCAATTCCGAGTATTTTTCTATTTCATTACCTATGTCTAACACCTTTTCAATTTTAATTTTTATTTTTTTTTTCATTTTAAATAAAGAAATAAACTACATTAATAAACTAAACTACCAGTTAAACAAAACTTATCTGTTTCATCCACAGCAGGCTGTCTATACTGCCTTATAAACACATTGTGCTTACTGTATCATACACTTGAAAAAGGAAGACCAGGTATAGATTTTACGACCAAGCACTGCTCTTTCTCGGGTTGTTTATATACGCTTTTATTAGGCTATACTTTAATTAAATATCAGCTCTATGAAATAGTCAAACTCGTGCTAATTTATGTCAATCAATGTAGAATTATTCACGCTTTAGTTAAACACAATTTCGTACGATTTCTTACCGTTTTAACCGATTTTATTTCAAGATTTTGTAGGAGCTACCAAATACGCGTCCGTCACCGAACTCGACCCACTTTGAACTCTCACAATGTAGGGATTTTAATTGTGCGTAAATCACCTATTACTACAAATTAGATTTCCGAAACGTCGGCGAAATATTTAATTTCAAGTTTTTATACTTATTTGTGTTGTTTATTTATAAAAACCAACCTTTAACTGATCCTTTGACGTAAACGTCACAGGCGTAGAGGTTTTTTACCAGTAACATACTGGTTAATTGTGATATATTTTGTAGATTCCCCTAGCACCGCTTAGAAAGAAAACATACATGTGGCAGGAAGTCCCAAAGAATTGAAGAAGAAAAAAAATAGACAACGTTATTGTAATGTATGTTTTATTCTAAATGGTGTATTATGCTCTGATGTGCATGACGTTGTCTGTTAGCGGACTCTCGCCAAGCTTAAATTAAGAAAATTTCTCGGATGTAATTTCTACGTAGTCCGAGGGAAGTGTACCTAGATGAATTTCTGTTTCGGAACTCTTAGTGAGTATGTGTGTGATATTTCCTGTAGGCACTATTATTATGCTAATTAATATAAACCTGCACGTTTCAACTTAGGGCAGGTCGATGATGACAAAAAGGAAACAAGGTTTAAAAAAATACATAACAATGTATACAGTGTATCCCACCAATCACGGAAACACCTTCATAGCTCAGTTATTAATAAGTCGATTTATTTGAAGCTTGGGAACGTTTTTATTCCATGGACGTGAGGATTAGGAAATGATAATTAGTCAAATTTTAGTAAAACCATATTAGTAATTTTTTTTATTTAAAAGAAACATTACGACCATTTTATAAAGCATTCTCTAAAACACTTTTAAGCCAAATTTCGTTAAAATGTCTAGAATAGTTAGAGTTATAAACAGGTAAGTACTACGTTTTATTAATGGCCTTTAACTGAATCTACCTCCGTTCTCAAAACTTTTTTGGCCAAACAAAGAACTGTCATGGTTGACGGCCAAAAAAGTGTTGAGAACGGAAGTAGATTCTCTTCCGAAACGTTAACTATCTATAGCTTTCATTTTCAGTTTTTTGTTTATAACATTGTTCTAGTTTATATGTTTTTAGGTGTGACAGTCAAGTATTCAAGAACTAACCTCTGTCTGATCCGTTTGGCGCAGTACCCAATAAAAGTAAGAAAAAGAAATGCTTACATTGAATAAACTTATTTTTATACATAAGATACTGATAATAATATTTATTTTAAAAAAAATCCTGCGTATATCGAGTTTTGTGCACAGAAATATTGTTTCAAACTGGGGACTTAGAAGAAAAAAGGATTACAACTCACTAGGAACCCATAAGAATCCAGGAAGTAAAAAAATTAGTTTATTGCGCAAATTTACGGAGTGCTGAACGTTTGAGGGTGGGGGCGGGAGCGGGGGCCGGGTGGGTTATTTGTATGTACTGTAAACGACAACCCCATTGCATATGTTTATTGTGTGTAAAGTAGCTCTATATATATCGTATTATTGAGTTATCCATAAATATTCATACCAATTCAAATCTGGCGTTTTTTTTCTTTAGCACAAAAAATTTTTACACAAATGAAAATGTCTGCTGTATAGTTTTTCTCGTTTGTAATACATCTAGGTATATGAAAAAAACCAGCAGAAATTGCAGAATTTTGTAAAATTTCGGTCTTTTCAAAGACCACACTTACCCAAAACCACTTGCGCGTCTGCCAAACGTATTTTCCCATCCCTCTCGTGAGCCCCAAGGCAGCTAACAAAGTTTTGAGCAGTTACCGGACCTGTCACCTCATTCATGTAACAGTCGTATCCGGCGAGATTCCATTTTTCGGGCATATCTCTGGATCGCAACCACTTGCGAGGGTCAAACTTTGCAGAAGGTATTCCAGGATCATATCTACCAATATATCAAAACGGCAGACAGTTATCAGATCTATCACAAACTGACTGTACTTCAATGCCCCCCCCCCTCCGCGGACCGTTGCTACGTAGAAATTCGAAAACACTGACTAGTCGACAGTCCCATTACCTGTCACAAAAACATATAGGCAGCTCTCTGACTATTATAATTTGGATACTTAATAAAAAAACTTCGTAACATTTTGCTCTAAAATTATAATAAGACGCAGTTTATACAAAGCATGGTACTTTACACTCCTCTAGAGATCGCCCTGAATGACAGATATTGCCCAATTTTAAGAGGGAGTGTTCTACCATGCTATTTTAAATAAGTAATAGACTTTAAAAACACAAATTTAAAGTATAGCAGAAGTTATTGTATTTACAAGAAACGGTCTACACACACATATAAATGCATGCAAACACACACAGTGACAACTCTTTTTATTCAATATTTGAGTTCAGAGTCTTATGAAACGGATTTCTGTACAAAACTTTTTTTACGATGATTATTGAATTGAAAACATGTCCTGTTAAATTATACTTATTTGGTTAAATCAAATAGGTACCTATAATAATGTACAATTTTAATAATATTGATCTAATAGACTTGAGAACATAATAACAGTAAGCATTAGATATGTGTTTCAATAATGGCATGTTGCAAAGAATATACCCACATTATGTACTTACTAAGCAAATATGATCCCGTAATCATGTCCCACCCGCTGAAAACTTCAGCTCAATTCCTATTATCCTGCAGATTCTATTTTGTGATAGCAGAGTCAGCTTTCAGCCGGAGTCATGTGGGTTTTACAGCGGCTTAGTTTAAAACAGGTTATATTATTAAGCTCTGTGGTAATATACTGACTCAGTCTAACATTCGAATTAAGGAGGAAATGCACTCTCGTTATTAAATAGGGCAATACTTCAAAGAAAGAATATCAGTTATGTTTTGAAGGAAAAGTTCAGAAATATGTTTCATATAAACTTTGTTCTTAGAAAAATGCATTTTATAAAAACATCTAAAAAATCACGCATAGATATACTTGACTACACTGAATAACCCGGCGTTGGTTAAAACTTGAAGGTTTTACAATTTTTTTCTTTTTTTGAAAGCATTACCAACGCGTGTGTCAAATTTGGCTTTGCCTGTGAAAGAGATATTTTTAACTTCAGAATCTCATCCCTGGTCGCCTTCTTTTAAAAACATTGGTTACGTAAGTGTCAAAGGCAATGGCCCAGAAAGTTTTAAGTGTTTTCAATTTCTCTTGTTTTGAAGGAAATTATGTATATAGGGTGGGGCAACAGCGCGTCGGACCTCGATATCTCGAGTTGTATGATAGCTAGATATTTTTTAAACAATTGCTAGTAAACTAGATAAGAAAGTCTTTAACTGGAAATTATTTTCACGATGCAATTACAAGACCAAGTGCCTTTTTTTATTGGAATGCTATGTATATCAGTACATTTTTTTAATCTTTCTAGGCTCTATTAATTCCCATATTAACATTGAATATCTCCCAACCACTTGGATGTAATGAATTTTTTTGTTGAAATAATGCAATCTGCAGATGGATATTAAAAAAATTACAACAGTCACAATTAGAGAAATTAACAAAAACTTATGTGAATACCAGTGACGAGACATTTAATTAATGTTTTTGAATCATTTTCATTGCCTAAAACTGTACAGGATGCCCAAAAATTATTTCTCAATTAAGAACTTAAATTGAATTTTCTCATATTTTCAAATTGAACACCCTGTATATTTTTCAACGATGTCATGTAGAAATGAAAAACGAACATGTTTTGTAAGTACTTCCCTATCGCTAATTGCAACCAATTTCGTTTAATTGAGCAATAATTACAAAATTCAAAAATAAACTTGAAAAGAGGTTTCTTCAAATAACAAAAAATTATAATAAATGTTCCACATGTTGCCAATTTTGATTGACACACATCTCTATGCGCTTTTGAAATAAGGTTCCCACTGCTCCTAAAACTGCCGGTCAGTTATTAATCTTTCCATCATATTTTGTAGATGTTGGTGTGTCTCTATAAACAATTTCCTTCACGTATCCCCATAAAAAGAAATCCATTTTTGTAGGATCTAGGGATCTAGCAGGCCATTTAGTGGGTCCATTTCTTCCAATCCATTGATGAGGGTAGGTATTATTTAAGTGGTCTCTAACTGCGTTTAAATAATGTGGTGGAGCACCATCTTGCTGAAACCACATCCTATTTCGAATTCTTTCAGGGAGATTTTGCAATAATTGTAGCAGATGGTTTTCCAAGAAATGAAATTAAATCAAAGTCAATGTATCATCAATGAAATGTGGCCCTATTACATGTTCTCCAATAATTCCTCCCCAATATCTGTTGGTTATCAACTTGCATAAAAAAGCGAGGATTTTCCGAAACACAATAATGGAAATTGCGCCTATTGACAAATTCATTTTCATGAAAAGCTGCCTCATCAGTGAATTAAACATTATTGAAAAAATTGATATCATCTTGTATTTTACCTCTGACCCAATTACAAAATTGTAGGCGCTTTTGAAAATCGCCATCAGATAATTCCTGGCGCATTTGAATATGATATGCGTGCAACTTATTCGTTTTTAAGATTCGACGCACAGACCGTCTACTTATTCCTACTAATGAGCTCACTTCTCTTTGACTAACATGGGGATTCTCAACCGTTGCCAACACTACAGAAAACTCATTTTCTTCGTTCACTACACATTTTATTGTTTTACTTTTTTTATATTTGACATTTCCAGTTTTCAGAAATCTATCGAGAAGGTTTTGGAAGCTGATAACATTACAGTAAATGACCTGTTAAATACTATTTACTCATTTCAATGAACTAGAATAAATGGTCCTCATTTCAAAATTGCTTAAAGACGTGTGTCGATCAAAATGGGTAACACGTCGAACACCTGTTATAAATTTTTCTAATGAATTATTTTAGGAAACCTCTTTTTTTAAGTTTATTCTTGAATTTGACACTTATTTATTTATCAAACGAAGATGGTTGCAGCCATAGGGGGAAGTTGAAAAATATGCAGGGTGTTCAATTTGAAAAAAATTGATAAAATTCAATTTAAAAAGTTCTTCAAAAATAATTATTGGCCACCCTGTACAGTTTTAGGAAATAAAAATGATTCAAAAACATTAATTAGATGTCTCGTAACTGGTATTCACATAATTTTTTCTTAAAACCCATAATTGCTAATATAGGAATGAATAGAGCCTAGAAAGAGGCTTCAAAACAAGTACTGGTATACATAGCATTCCATTTTAAAAAAGGCACTTGGTCCTGTAATTTCGCCTTGGCTCACCCTGTATGTTCGAAAATAATTTCCAATTATAGACTTTTTTATCTAGTTTACTTGCAATTTTTTTTTAAATTTCTAGCTATCGTAGAACTCGAGATATCGAGGTCCGACGCAATTCTTACGTTTGAAAAATTGACGTGTGGTCGTGCTAATCCGAGACTATTATTAAGTGGTTTCCCGAGTTCGATCCCGCCCGAGGCACATATAAATCCCATATGCGATACTCCTTTGATCTAGCAGAAATGCCGCCGATGACCTCGGACTTTTACTGTGGATTTGACACGTCAAGAATATGCACCAGAATATCACCAATCAGAAACTCTATCACGTCTTTCAAAGAGGAGCTGCTCAGCCGTTTCTAGGATCTTTCTAAGCTTGAAAATTTTGAAATGTCCAACCCACGTGCTCGCAAAGGTCACCACTTAGAAAAAGTTCCATCTTCTGCCCGAAGATGTGTGACATGTTAAACAAAATGAACTTGACTAACTTTCAAGCTTGACATGATATTTACAAAATCTGCAAAATGTACAGGGGATAAAAATAAAGAAAAGTTTAATAGTACATTAACATTATTATTCCACAAAAAATGGGTTTCGTAAAAATACGAGAACATTAATCTAATCGGTTGGTGTCGAGATGTAAAAATGCAAGAACATGAATTTAGATATCACAATTAATCAAATACAAGTTTCACAGAAACGACGCAGGGCGTTGGTCGGCATCGAGACGTGAAGATACAAGAATATGAATCTAGGTATCAAAATGTATCAAATTCAGAAGTTTTACAAAAACGACGCTAGGCGTCGGTCGGCGTCGAGACGAAAAAATGGAAGAATATGAATCTAGGTATAAAAATTTATCAAATTCAAAATCAAACTTCGATCTTTCAAAAAGTATGCGATGTAACAGCACCGAATGCTTTCATTTTCAATGTTAAAAATTATTGCATGGGTTTCTAGCACATACGCCAAAAATGAAGTTCTGGACTCTTACTAGCTTGCTCTACTGAGTTTCCCAATTACACACCCCCTTCAACGAAAAATAGAGACGTGTACCAAAATTCAAGTGAATATCTCAAGTGTGTTTCATTAACCCCTTTATTAATGGAGTGGTGGTGGGGGGGGCGGGGTTGAAAAATATTGTAAAGAAATCTGAGGGCTTGGCTTCTAGTATAGGTACGCACCAAACCACCTCAAGTATTTATACTCTACACAGCTTGTTTTCCTCAGTTTCCCCTATTTACCTATACTTACATCCCCACCCCTTCAAGGGAATCACCTCAAAATATAATCTAGTTCTAGATGTCGTTATTTTCAAGAGAGTGTCTCAATTTTATTTTATCAACCCCTATAATAATGGAGTGGGGTGGTGGTGAGGGGGATGAAAAATATTATAAAAATTTTTTGAGGCCTTCTAATATATATACCCCAAATTTCAAATTCCTGGACTCTTATCAGCTTGCTTTACTTATTTACCCCTATTTCTCCTTATTTAACCCCTAACGCTTCAACGGAATCACCTCAAAATATAATCTAGTTCCAGATGTCGTTATAATACTACGTGTACCAAATTTCAAGTGAATATCTCAATTTTATTTTATCCACCCCTTTAATAATGGAGTAGGTAGGGGTGGTGGGGTAGTACTTACACAGAATTTCAAGTGTCTGTTTCATGACGTTCTAAACCCATTTGAAGAAAGAAAATTTTAGTAATATTTTTTACCATTACTATACTTCCACATCCACGTAGTGGATGGGGAAGTAATAGATCTGTGGAGGGTTTTTTATTTGAAATAATTCGTACTTTGAAAGTTGTGGGTATGACCGCAATACATACTTTTTTCACACGTTGTATACCTTGTGTCTGCAATTATTAAGACCAATTTTATATAAGAACAGTCACTAAAAATTATGAGATAAATTGTTCCTGACATGTCACTCGGTTGGTTGAAATCTATTGCCTAATGTAGACTTGAGATCTGGTAAAAATTCGTTAGATTTTGTGGTTTGTTCATTTTTACACCGATTTTAAATCGATATTAGCTAATTAGATCAGTTCATGTAAATATTTTCCCCATCATTAACATGACTGAATCAACATTTTTTCCACCCCTTACAGGCTATCCCTTCTTCAATAAACCAATATACTAACAATAATATCCGATCCTTGCGCGGAAGGACGCTTCAATTTTGGAAGCTTTATCAAGTTTGTATTTTCAGTGATAGTTTGAATGAACTTCTATATTCTTTTCAGACTCACCATCCTTACATTATATGTATATTGTAAAGCTGTCTACACGAAGATAAGATTCCCTAAGTTATAGGCAAAATTTAAGACCCTGCTTTAATACATTTTTTGTTGAAATAGAATAGAGCTTTTGATAGACTTTGCATTGTAAAATAAAGTGTAATAATAGAAGAACGAGGCATGCACTGAATTAGTAATTGAAAAATTACTGTAAAGTGTTTATTAATAGTACCCAAGATAAAGTAAACAAGTGTTTATATCACTGCAGTGCTTATAGCTGGGGCAAGTCGTAAAACTTATACCTGGGTTCCCTTTTCAAGTAAATGAGCAACACATGTGTTTATAAGGCATAGACAGCCAGCTGTGGGTGAAGAGAGATAAATTTTGTTTAGTTGTAGCGTTAGTTTATTAGTGCATTAGTTTGTTTATTTCTTTATTAAAATTGAAAAAAAATTAAAGTAAAATCGAAACGGTATTAAATTTAGGTAATGAAACAGAAAAATACCCGGAATTGGAAAGCTGTAGTTGAAAGTAATTACTACAAAAACAAACTAATATACAGGGTGTGCAAAATATTCTCTCGGGCCTCTTTCTCATAACCTGCTGTAAAAAGCTCTTTCTACCGCGAGACAAGGCTCTTCCTTGCACTTCCACCGTAAATGAATATTTACCTGTGGAACGGTTTAAAAAAGCGGCGAGCGAATGAATGCATGTCTTGGCAGACAAACGAACTGAATGCAAGCGGGCAGAAGGAGGTGTACACTGCTAGATTTAGAAATAGAAGAAACATAAAACTTAGAACAAGATTAAATAAGAAGATGATGATAGACGGAAACTTAACAGAAGCATGGCAAACGCCTACACTTCCCATCCGATGTTGACAGATGAAAATTAAAGAAGAAGCAAACTTAAGAGAAACACCTACACCTCATCCTATATTCCTACCCCATGCGCCATGTGGCTTTTGCTGCTGACAACAAACATGTCCCATGTCCATCCCAGCGTATGCAGCCGGTCCGGCGGTATATAAAAGACAAGGTTTGTTTCCGGCATGAGGCTTGACCGTCCGCTGGGCGTGTTCTGCGGACGACCGAGCTGCGTGTTGGAACGAACCTCCATACTGGATGCGCACAATCAATCAATCAAATCTGGTACTACATAGTGAAGAAAAATAACATATTGAGAATAATGCATGCAAGATTAGAGGCAATAATGATGAACTGCTGCATAATTTGCAAAGAAAAATAGGAGCAACTAGGAAGGTTCTATATATTTAAAAGCCAGGTTTAGACATAAGGCA
Organism: Stenurella melanura; assembly: GCA_963583905.1. Lineage (NCBI taxonomy): Eukaryota > Metazoa > Arthropoda > Insecta > Coleoptera > Cerambycidae > Stenurella > Stenurella melanura. The sequence goes on from OY757309.1 coordinate 207,508,848, forward strand.
ATGAGAATATTACAATTTTTTTGAGGAACTTAATGTCTACAATATTCTTTATAAATTTGTACCTGTAATCTTTCTAAAAACAAATACATTTTAAAGTGTCCATTTTTGCCCTGAGTATAAAGTCAATGAATCTTTAAAACTTCAATTTTGGGTCCTAAAATAGCAGGAAAAAACATTTTTATTGCTAAGAAATGATGAGAACATTGCTATAACGGCCTAAATAGGATTAGCAAATGTTCAAAGTCAGGTCATTATAGTAATGTTTCCACCATTTAAAAATAAAAATATTTTCATTCACTTCAGGACCCATTGGTTCGCAATTTGTACAAAAAAATGGTTCTTTCAAATCTGTAGAAAATTATAATATCCATTTTCAATATTCATTGAAGATACATAAATTATAACGTGTTGGTAATTACTTTTCTAGTGTAAGTCATAATATATTACATTTGCTCGCATTCAGTGACAGTTTAGACCTAATCACCAATCGTTTCTTGCCAGTACGCCATTACTTAAATGAACACAATCTGTTGTATATTGAATTTTCAGGTAAATCTTTATGTAATACCCAGCTCTCTTTATTATGATTCTTTAACAGAGTGGTGATGTTTATTATATATCTGTAAAATTTTAGAGCAAATAATTTTATGTCGATGTCCATTGCGAGATAACAGCAATTGAATACCAGAACACTAGTATGATGACCGTTTATAGATCCCCAAAGGAGACTTTAACATATTCTGGGAAATAATTCACAAAGTTCTTAATTTGCTTACAAAACTAATACTTATTTCTAGTGATTTCAATGTTTATTTCCATGATAATACCAATCAACAATCCAAAATGCTAATAAATATTTTTAACTCTTTGAATTTTTCAAACATAGTACGGGTACTCTAGGAACATGCACTGCCTCGACAACATTTTCTCAAACATAGGCAATAATAATTTGCAGACCAATTACATAGAAACCAGATTATCAGATCACCTAGGCATCTAATTAACATTAAATTCGTGTCAACGTCCAACGACCAATAAAACAACAGGGTTTAAATGATATGGAAAATTGCTTATTAAATCAAAATTGGGCGTTCTTAGATGATATTCCTACGGGTCTAAAGTTTGTAATATTTATCAGTGTAGTCACTGATTCCATGAATACATGTCTTCCTTTAAAATCACGTATGGTGAATAACTCAAATAATTTCAAATTAAATTGGTTTAACGATAACCTCCGTAGGATGCGTGATCATCTGTACCTCCTACATGATTTTTATAAAAGCAATCCAACAATATAAAACAAACTTACTTATAAGAACTACAGATCCGAGTACAGAAAAAAAATCAATGAGGCTAAAACCATATCGCACCAAGACTTTATAAACAACACCGGCAATCCTCGTTTGGCATTGTGGAAAATTATTAATAGCAACAAAAATATGAATAAAAACCCGACTCCGAGAATATCTTGCGAGGATTTCAATGATTACTTTGTCAATATCCCAGATGATATTCCAAAAGCTATGCCCCCAGGGAACGTACCCTGTACCGATTTTATGGATAATGGAATAGAACATCATTTCAGTTTCAATAAAGTAACTCCTCAAGAAGTACATGAGGCACTAATTTCTTAAAAAAACAGAACATCCAAGGATGTATATGACATAAACACTAACATCAATAAATCTATAGCTCATGCCATAATACTACCATTGACACAATTAATTAACGAATGCATAGCAGACAGTATATTTCCCAGCTGCCTGAAAATCTCCAATGTAGTGCCAATATATAAAAATAAAAATGATATCCAAGACCCATCAAATCACCGACCAATTTTCGTTATTCCGTATTTTGCAAAAATGTATGAAATCGTCTTAAAAACCCAGCTGTCTAACCAATTTGAAATGAACAATATTTTTAACTCCAGCCAATTTGGCTTCAGAAATAAGCGGTCAAACGATAAATTAACTACTCTGGTTTCGAGGAGGGGAAATACATATCGTGCCAATTCCTTGACCTCACTAAGGCTTTTGACTTCGTGTCGCACGACATACTCATTGATAAGCTAAAATACTATGGTTCTGCCGCGGCAAGCATATGCCTTTAAAGTCAAACTTGACTGGAGGTCAACAGTATGTCAGTCTCAATAGAGCGAAATCCAATCTCTTACCAGTGAAACATGGTGTCCCTCAAGGGTTTATGCTAGGGCCACTTTTATTCCTCATATATATAAACGATCTTCCAAATTCAGTAGATAGAATACAGTTTATTCTGTTTGCTGATGATACCAATTTAACCAATGCAAATGATATCCTTGAGTAGCTACTAAATGAAGTCATTCACACGCAGTCAAAAATTCAAAACTAGTTTCTTGCAAACCGGCTGAATCTAAACACCTCAGAAACAGAGCTAATGGTTTTCACTATGCGAAATATCGATGAAGTGTACACAAAATTTCTTGGTCTCCATTTAAATCCAAAATTATTATGGGAAGAACACACTTCATATGTCTGCAAAGAAATTTCTAAAAATATTTATTTACTTAGAAACATCGTAGGCAAGATCTCCCAAAATTCATTGATTTTCACATACTATGGTTTGATACACTCTGTAATATAGCAGTACCAGTATAGCGTATGGGGCCATGCGACGTCATCCGCCAATGTCTTCTCAGTACAGAGAATATGTATAATAGCTGGACTTAAATTCAGAGACGACTGCAGAGAATACTTTAAAACGTTAAACATACTTACCATACCATGCACCTACATTTTACAATGTCTCCTTTACATTAAGAACAACTTAGACGAACATTCATTTCGCAATGTACATTCCTACAACATAAGGACTAAACATAATATTCACCAAAATTTTTTACGCCTCAATAAGACTTGGGATGACATTGGATACTATGATATCTTGCTGTACAATGCGCTGCCCACTGACGCAAAACTCTTAAATCACTCCAGGTTCAAAAACAAAATATAAACTTACCTGCTTATAAATGCCTTTTATATCATGAATTAATTCTTAACGAGCGACCTGACAAAAATTTAATTGTAATACGCATAAACAACAATAAGTTAAATATGTTTATTTGTGTTTTTTCAGGAAGGTATAGATCTTTATATAAATTCAGGGTTAGATACCAAGTAACAGTAAAAATTATCCATGTAACTCATTCCTTTTTGTCAAATTTTTTGTTCTACTTAACTATGTCTTATACATTCTATATAATTTTAGCGATTAAGTATACCTACAATATGATTTAATATGTTTGTTTTCATTTTATAATTTTAAACTGTTTTTTTTTTCTACCACTCTATTGACATGTGTAAACACATTGTGTATTTGACACCAATAAATTATTCTATTCTATTCTATTCTATTCTATTTAACGAAATATTTGATACCAAGCTCCTCTATAAATCTTTATTTGCATAAGGATACTGTTATTGGTAAAAATATTAAATAATATCGGGCCCAAAATAGAACCCTGAGGTACCTAATGAAACGTGTTAGATGTTTAGACGCTATATTGCATATATTAAATGCGATTTTTAAAATATGATTTTAGAAATATGAGTAAGCTACAAAACACATTGTCTACATGGTCCGATAATATAGAATGATCCAATTTGTCGAGGTCCTTGGAGAAATCTGGAGATAACATCGATTTGGCCTTGACCATCGATACTTGGATATATAAACCGACTCACATAAATATATATTTTAAAGTTCAGGTATTCGAAAAATATTTTGTAACACCGCTACAATTTATGATCTCAATCTGAATCCATTTATATAATCTTGAAATTGGTTTTTACATAAATCAAGTTTCTTTATAATTCTCCAAAATATCCCTCTGAAGGTCTGGTACACCCTACAGACGCAATCACATTATTATACATTCGGAATACTAAATCGAATAACGGTTACTATGAAAAATGTAATAAGATTTAAAATCGTTCTGTTGAAAACTAACTTTTTCGAGGTATGATATATTTCTACATAGGAATGTCAATTTGCTTCTTGCCTAGCACCAAATCCTGACTAACCTGATTACTGTAAAATTGATGTAAAACGTACCGTGTGTATTAAATGGTTCGCTCACTTGTTCCGTTCCCACTAATTACTTCCAGTTTGCGGCTGAAAAACATTAAAATTTTTACCACTCATTGCATTGTGCACTTACGAGTCGCAGTTTTAAAGTGTTAATAGCGTGAGTTTATATCGTTCCTTTCACGCAACAGCAATACCTAATTATTATTCTTGGCAGTTTAAGATTTTATTTGCAAAATTGCACCATTTATTGTAAGCGTTATCTCACGGACACAAAATGAATTGGACCGACTGCGACTTCAGAAAAAGTAACTGAAAATTAGGGAAGAAATGTCTCACAGTCATCCTGCAACTAATTCATTATTGAAGATAATTACAGATCTAATTAAACCGTCTTTTAAATAACTACTCATAGATTTTTAAATTTTACAATCTATAAAATATATCTCCTTTTTCTTTATAATTAGATGTATCTTGTCATAAAACAGTCTTATTAAAGAAAAGCAGCTAATCATTATACTCTTCACCGATTTACTGCACTTTTTATATAATTGTTGCACATTCTATAGGATACCCTTCGCACTTTTTTTGTAAATAATACTAGTTTCAGATATTTTTTCTTTAATTACAAAATATTTGAAAAAAATTAACTAAAAAAATACCGTTGCCTAAGGAATCACTACTTCCACGTCCATATTTTCCATCCTAGTCTCTTTAAAGCACTTCAAGTGAATATCTCAATTTTATCTTATCAACTCATTTAATAGTGGACTGGGGGTGGTGGGGAGATTGAAAAATATTATAAAGAAATCTGACTCCTTGATGTCTATTATATACACCAAATTTAAAGTTTCTATATTCAGCTTGCTTTATTCAGCTTGAGTTACTCATCTTCTCCTATTTACCTCTACTTACCCCCACCCCTTAAGTGGAATCGTCTCAAATTATAATCTAGTTCAAGATGCCGTTATAATATATATGTGTACCAAACAAATGAATATCTCAATTTAATTTTATCGGCCCTTTTAATAATGGAGTGGGGGTAGGGGGGGGAGTTGAAAAATATTATAAAAAATCTGAGGCTCTGGCTTCTAGTGTATACACCAAATCCCAAGTTTCTGTACTCTAACTAGCTTGGTTTACTATTTCCCCTTATACACCTATTTAACTCCCAACCATTCAAAGGAATCATCTCAAAATATAATCTACTTCCAGATGTCGTTATATTTTATATTTGTACCAAATTTCAAGTGAATGTTTCAATTTTAATTTATCAACCCCTACAATAATTGAGTGGGGGTAGTAAGGAAGGATGTAAAATTAAAGGATCTGAGGCCTTGGTTTTTAGCATATACACCAAACCCAAAGTTTCTGTACTCTTACCAGCTTGCTTTATTTATGTTCCTCTATTTAACCCCTTCAACGGAATCATCTCAATCTAGTGTCGTTGTAATACATACATGTACCAAATTTCAAGTAAAAATCTTAATTTTCTTTTATCAACCCTTTTAATAATGGAGTGGGGGTGGTAGGAGATGTTGAAGAATTTATAAGAAATCTGAGGCCTTGACTTATAGTACATACACCAAATCCCAAGTTTCTCTCCAGGTTGCTTTACTTACAGAGGAACTATTTACCCCTACAATCCTTCAACGGCATCATCTCAAAATATAATCTAATTCTAGATGTCGTTATGATTTATACATTACATACATGTAGCAAATTTCAAGGGAATGTCTCAATTTTAGTTTATCAACCCCTTTAATAATAGACTGAGTGGGGAGGATGGAAAATATTATAAAAAAATCTGATGCCTTGGCTTCTAATATATACACCAAATTCCAAGTTTCTGTACTATTACCAGCTTTCTTTACTTATGTTCCCCTATTTACCCCTATTTAACCTCCAACCCTTCAACGCAATCATCTTAATATATAATCTAATTACAGGTGTCGTTTTAATACATACATGTACTTTTCAAGTGAAAATCTTTAATATATTTTGTCAACCCCTTTAATAATAAAGTAGAGGGGTGATGGGTGCAGGGAAAATATTATGAAAAAAATTGAGGCCTTGGCCTCTCGTGTATACACCAAATCTCGACTTCCTCTACTCTTACCAGCTTGCTTTACTTATTTTCTTATATTTAACCCCTAACCCTTCACCGGATATGTTTAAAAAACAGTCCAGTTCCAGATACCGTTATAGTACATACGTGTACAAAATTTCAAGTCAATATCTTAATCGTACCAGAGAAAACACGCGCACAAAAAACGTTACAGACACACCGACAGACAGATAGACAGAAAAATTTGTTTAACTCTGATTTAATATCTCGGCGTTTTATGACATTCCAAACCTATTTCAACAAAAAAAAAATTTGAACATTTTTTTACGATTACTGTACTTCCTATCCACTACGTGAATATGGAAGTAATTAATAACTTTTTATTTATTGATCGATTTTGTTAAAAAACAATGGGGCTCCTCCTCTAGCTAACACTAACTTACTGTCCAAATTTCAATACAATCGGACTTTTCGTAGTTATCGTACAAGAAACGTGACGGACGGACAGACAGACGGACGGACATTTCGAAAGTTGTTAAGATTCGATCATCAGCACAGTGATATCAATTTTTTTTTCTCCACGAGCAATATTACGGGTTTTAGAAATGTGCCGATCGAATGCCATATACTCTTCGTTTTGTATTTGCGAAGAGTACAATAAGAGAAAGAGCGTATTGAAGGTATTTTGATAAGTTGCAATAAACAGTAACATTATTTAAATTAAATAATTATTTTCAAGTAACTATATCTTCATATAAAAATAAAGTAAAATGCAGCATGCGTCTGTTCAAATAATTGTATCTCAGTCCATATTTATCGTACACAAACCTAAAATCAAATTAAAGACAATTTTATGACACAAAAGCACAATTTTATTTTTGTAAAATGATCATTTAAAAAGATATTTACTAAAATCATGCAGTAATGTACAATGTTACCTTCTCTGTAACTGAAAATTATTTACTCTGTACTCTTATTGGATAAAGCAACCTGCGGCGTGTGCGCTTTTGAGTTTACTAACGATATAAATCCTGTAATCAGAAATTAAGTATCATTTTAAAATTTCCTTATACCCAACAAATTAACAATTTAGGGTAACAAAAATTAATAAAAGGATCATCTCTGGGATTTAAGTAGGTAATAACCTGGAGAATGAGATGATGCATTCTTGGCACTTCCAAGTTCCGGGAAAATTCAAAAAAATTTGGAAATACTTTTTGATTTTTTGAAAATAGAGAAAGAAGTTCCTAACAGGAATTGTAGCTCGTCTTTTTCTCTACAAAAGAAGGTCTTTACAAATTTTTGTCTTACTTAAGCCGTTTAGAAGATAAATCGAGTTTTCCACTATAGTTTCAAGCCGCTTCGAAATGCGCGAAAAATGAGAATTGAGAGGAGTTTCGTACGACCGGTCTCATCGATCGATAATTCTTACTATTTAGAGCCCCTAAAATAAAAAGAAAATAACACGAAATGTAGAGAAAAGTCTCAGCTTTAATGTGGAACTAATCACAAAATTCATAAAAAAATATATCAAAGAGAGAAAGTGTCAGAAGATGGCTTAGGGAACTTTGTATAGTTGATCCACAGATTTATTCATATCTTTGCCGGGAGTCGTTAGAATGATAATTCATTTTGCTTACATAATGATATATTAATCCAATTAACATTTTATTGCAATTACTTTTGTTGGAAAAAGATGCCTTGCGATCAAAGTAGAGGGTATATTTCTCATCGATCAATCACCTCCAAATTTTGGAGTTCAATTCGCTATATCTTAGGTAATAATAATAGCACAGTCTTAATTTTTGGATTATAAGTACAATAAAACATATTCTTTCGAATGACATTAAAGTCTTTTAAATGCGCGTAGTACTTTTTGAATTTATCTACATTATTCATACACGTTCAGAAAATGCACAATTATACAGTAAAACATATACAACTTATTTGTTTCTTAACATTCTTCAACGAAATTTTCACGCAATATAGATTAAAGTGCGTGGAATCGAATCCATGCAGTGAAAAGCCACCCATTGTTACGGGAGAAATAGGCAGGATGCATAAAACTCGAAGATGTGAATAAATTAACTGTATAGAGTTTACTAAGCCATCTTCTAACACTTTTTTCTTAATATAAAATCAGTAGGTATCTACAAATGTATGATTGCACTCTGACTGTAATACCAGACCTGAAGGCACCGAAATAAATTATTTACATTACCGTATATCTTCTTTAAGTACACCTAGCTGATAATAAGTACATACGTAATATATATAGATATATACTATACGAGTATATTATACGCTATATAATTCTGTATCGTGAATTATGTATGCTCTTAGTGATTGTTTATTCAACTACTTTAATGTACGAGCTGTGTTGAAACAAACTGAGAGGAAATTCAATAATCATTTATATACGTCTTTAACAACACATTTACGATGCTAATGTGTAGGCACGCGCTCTTAAGATTCCATAATGTGTGTTTAATACTGTGATATGGAACATTAATGTGCCATAACTGCCCACCCTAACATGTTTCTCGCTTATAAGGAATTATAGTAGTGCACTTGAAATAGATTTTAAATTAAAACAATCAGCAATAAAGACTAATGAACGAGATGAACGTTACGTTCGGTATTCACCGAGATGATGTTTGCTTATTTGCCTTATTACTTTTGATAATGCTTCTTAAGCTTCTTTCCACTTTTCATATCGAGTACAAGGAATTGTTGTAGGTATATCGTGAGGTTCTCTTGATTCTAATATCTAAATTACTTATATTCATCTATTCAGTACAGTCGGTTAACCGACCTCAATATCTATATTAAGTGCTAAGGTTCAATTAAGCGGACGACGCGACGCCACAGTGTGGCAAGATACCTCAAATACTGGCATCAATTCATAGAGTGAGAGTGTCAGTTTTTTTTTGCTGAATATAATTGAGGACGATTATTAATATGTATATAAATAAATTTTATGATATTTGTTTGTTTATTGCAATACGTAGGCATATACCGGGAGTCCCCGCGAAAAGGTCGGGTGGGTTTATTTATGGTGCCTTTAAAGTGACAGGCTTAGAATTTCAGGATGTTAATTAGTATACAGGAGGACGTAATTCTGCATTATTGTCATGCCACAAACCCGCCCCTTGCCCCCCAGCTGCCCTTACTTCGAAATTTTAAATGACACGCTGTATTTTGTTAAATTATTTTTTAAGTTAAAGATGCACGTTTGGTAGTGTGATCCAATAGCGCTTGCAACGTAACTTTTGCAGACGTTGAAATGACGATTGTGTCGTCTTTATTAGGGTAACAATATCTTTCGGTAACGTGTATAACCTTATAGGTATGAGGGAAATCTTTTTGGGTCTTTGGATCTTATCACATTATATTGGTGAGTAGTGAGTTTGGCTTCCACAATGGTCGAAAGAGCCTCTTCCCCCTATCCTTTTCACCTGAGATTCTCCTAGTGCCTCGTAAGCTTGAATATACTTCGATGCTCGTGTGGGTGAGCATGTAATCTACTCTATCAATTTTACTGCAGTTGGTTTTTTCAGAGTTCGCAAACGTATTTTAGTAACATATGCTGTTTCTGCAAGCGAGGTGGTCTCCCTAAGGTTTTTAGATTTTACTCGTTTGCTTCGAGCAGAACTCTCTTCAAAGGATAATGGTGGCCGACCTCGTCTTCTCATGTTTTCGCGAACAACGGCATACAATTTAAATCTAATTGGTGTTTCTAGCCAGACTCCATTTTTCTATAGGAACCTTGTTGCTATTCTGTTAGCTTCAAGCCATTTTTCTTTAAAACATGACGTGAAATGCGAACCATTGCTATATAGTTCACTTAATCCTTCTGTCGGGCAATTGGTACGATTTTAAAGGTGTTCTCTCAAAAAATTGAACTGTTCTTCAAATTTTTGTCACTCAAATTCCCTCATTCGGCTATATAGATCAATTGTATTCATAAATAAGTCATTTGAACGCGACCCTGTGGTAATAAATTGTATACATGTACAGCACCAGTTATTTACTAATAAGGTAGCATGTTGTAAGTCGCCAAAAAAGCAAATAAAATGAAAATGTGTAAATATTTGTATTCGATTTAACTTTAGTATGAATCTGTTATAGTACCACTATATTAATATATAAAATTTTATGTGGGAAAGCGTGAGGAAGTAAACTATTACTCTAAGGATTTTAGGAGAATACGTAAAAATTTGGCACTTTGCAAGGGTATTTTCAAAATGTTATAACAATCGTACCTTCCATTCACTAAAAATAAATCATTCGGAGTTACATAGTACATAGCTGAGGGTGTTGATGGGTCCATTTTGAAACAAAGTAATGATCGCGCGTTGAACAAAAAAACAAAACAATGTATAAAGAACTTATTCACTGTACAAACGCACTCGTGAACAACAGTTATTAGGCGTTTATAGCCTGCGGGATCGATGGATATGCAAGCACGAATCTACCTTAAGTGGTGGGGGAAAACATGCACAAACTTGTGCTGATATTAACTAGTAACAATACATTGTTTGCTATGACACTTTATTTTTGTATTTAATGCCGGTATTTGAGGTATCTTGCCACACTGTCTCTTATTAGTATAGACAAATTAGCATTTCTGACTAAGAAGTTTACCGAATGAATGAATTTCCACGAAACTGTGGATTTTATTCATTTTGATGTCTAGATCAAACTCAAAAAAAAAATAACCGCTATTGCCCCGCAATTGTTATAAACAATGACTGTTGCTAATTTGTTAATTAGCAAAATTAAGGTAAACAAAATGCACTTTTAGATAACTTGACGTAAAATAACAACTTTTTCCTCTTGTAAAATTTTCGAAGAAATGCCTATTGTCCGAAATATAGAGGTTCGAATTTTTCCAAAAAGGGGGGAGGGGGATAAAAAGTGAAGAGAAAAATCAAGAAATTTATTCCAAATTTAAAAAAATCGAAGAAAATTTTTAATTCTTCAGCTAAATAATAGTTTATTATGCCTGAAAACTTTTTTCCCAGAAATTAGATATTTTTCTATTAAAATATATAGCCCTCAAGCAGGATTTTAGCCTCATCGCGACATGAAGATTTCCATTATTTTTCAATAGTTTATCACTCCTTGAAGAAAAGTTCCATTAGTACTGACATATCTGACGTTACTAAAGGGGTGAATTCGTTTATCGAACATGTAAAAACAAATGATTCATTTCTTTTATTACGGCATGTCAGTTTTTTGTTTTTCTATTATAGGTAATGTTAGACAATGCAGTAGAAATAATCACCGATATTTCCCGTCTCACCCGCGTCTCTAATGGGGGAAAATTTCCAATTTTCCGATACTTGGAAGATCTTGTCATCACGGTACCTCAGTTTCCCACATAATTACATACTTTTGGTGCCAGAGAATTTAGGCAAAATAGTAACTGACAATTTTAAGACGAATCGGACAATAAATGATCAAATGTGTCCGGCTAATCGTGCCGCCATTTTGAATTTTATTATTTCGATTTCAGATTCGTAACCTGCTACTTCATGTCGATTTTCAGCAGAATCAGACCATAAATGATAAAAATCGTCCGAATTTCTCAATTCCGATGTCATATTCGTAATCAGCGATGTCGAAAACTCGCGCACAACGATTTTCAGCGGAATTGGGCGACAAATAAGGAAATTATTTTAACGTAATTTTCGGTAATTTTTTCACATCCTGTATATGGTGTAAACGTGAGGGTTTTTCAAGACCCTCCTTTACCCGGCCGCGCTTTTTCCTAAATATACTTAAGCACGTCCTTTATTAAACGCGATTTGCAGGCTATTGCTGGTGAAGATAGTAAACAGACTTGGAAGAATCATTAAATTATAATGCGCGCATACAGATAAACTTATTAAGAAATGTCAAAACCGAGAAAAAAGACTATAGTAAACAGTATGATTTGTGGATGACGAAATTTTCGGAAAATACCAAATACGGTATGTCTGCCATCACACGAGTTTTAATAAAGTGAAGGATAGAAATCGAAAGCGGGAATCAACAAGAAAAAAAAAAGAAATGGCCGTGAAGCGTTTATAAACATTAAAATTAAAAAAGTGAACAAAGATGCTATTAAGGACGATGATAAACTTTTAAAGCTGGGATTGTCAACTATCGTTATGTAACTATACCTACCTAATAAAAATATGTATAATACACATACTTATAAAGTGCGAGTAAAACGTATTTTATTAAATTGGGCGAACCAGCGCAATGGATAGAAACGTGGTGCAACGGCGTATAGTTAATAAAATGTACTGTAATCGTGTATATAGTAAGATAATCAATAAAAATTGTTGATGGGCTTGTCCGGTGCTGAAGATTTCGGAAAAGCGCTACCCGGTCGGTAATTTGAAAATATAAAAACATGGATTTTTCAAAAGTTCATAGCTATATGAATACGTGAAACGGAAGGTCGTTTTAGGTCTCCATGGGAAGAGGAATGGTGAAACCGAAAATCCGGCACAGCACGAACGAAAGGAAAATGGCGTATTTGGACCTTTCAGAAGATGTTGAAATTTAACTTAAAAAGTTGAAAAACATGAAATTTTCAAACGTTCGTAACTAGTTAAATATTTCGAGTGGAAGCTCCGTTCCATGTCTTAATTGAAAGAGGAAGATTGGCGATGTATCGACATCGAAAATTGCATGGTCAAAATCAATTCAGCTCGACACAAATGAAAAAATAAATGAGTATGACTAGTGAGTTTTGCGGGGAACGAAAACGAGTGAAAATGAATATTCACCCATTTGCTGCAAGGAAAAAAGTTGTTTATTTTGATTAGAACTAAACACTTTACCTACATGAATTTAGGCATGACGCGATTCCACGAAATTTTGGTCGAGGCCGCACCTACTAATATATAAATTAATTATAATTTCAGAAACTATATGCATTTTGTGATATGAAAAAATTTAAGTACATTCTTGGTCGTGAAAAACTGTTGAAAACTCGAAAAATATGTACATTACAAAAAGATTACAAGAGACCAAAATTTTAAAGAATATACCAATCATACGTCTGAATTTTTCCTAATTTTTATATTACCACAGTTTGCGAGTTTTCCATCTTCCGATAAAAGTGCACAGAGTGCACTTTAGGAAAAAGTCATAAAAGAAAAAAGTCTTGTGTTTTAATAACACATTCACCAGAATTTTTGTGGATTTTTTCTCGTCACTTTTCATTTCCCCTCCCCCCTTTTTGGGCAAATTCGAACCACTATATCTCGGAAAATACACATTTTCTCGAAAATTTTACTAGAATAAAAAATTGTTAATTTTCGTCAAATTATCTAAAGATACATTTTGTTTTTTAATTTACCCCAATTTTGTTAGTTAACAAATTAGCAACAAAATCGTTGTTTATAACAACTGCGAGGCAATAGCGGCCAATTTATTTTTGTAGTTTGATCCAGACAATAAAACAGAATCCACAAAGTTTCATAAAAATCCAATCATTCGATAAACTTTTTCAAGTTTAGGTTGATTTTCATCTAATTGGCCTACACTATATGTAGTTTCTAAAAAGTAAAAGAAAATATATGCCATTTTGAATATTTAAGCTTAATGTCCCAATGGTTATCGAAGAATTCTGATGTCACTATGTGCCAAGTTTCTTGTAAATCCGCAAGTGTTACAATTGTGTCCACCCTTATTGGATTCACTATTTTGAACTTTGGACGTTGTATTCATATCGCTCCAAAAGTACCTAACTACCAATTCGCCACATTCTGGAATTATTTTTAAAGCGAAACTTCTATAGCGATGATTAGCCAGCTTGACAATCACAAAATCTGAAATGCCTGGAGTGGTGGACATTGTAAGAAGTGTAGTGATTGGACTGATACCCTGAGTTGTTAATTTGTATTACGTTAGCATCATGCATATACGCAAAGTGAGAGTGATATTTGTTTGTGAGCGTGAACATTATACTTGAAGCGACCGAATTTTTGTGTTTGATTGATTGATTGATTTGCCAGCGTAAGGTGAGCATTGCTGCTGATTCCGCGCATCCATGGAGGTTCGTTCCAATACCCAGCTTGGTCGTCCGCTGAACACGCCCAACAAACAGCCAAACCGCGTGCCGGAACCAAATTGAGGATGTTTTATATACCGCCGGACGGGCTGCATACGCTGGGTTGGACACGGGACATGCTTGTTGTCAGCAGCGAGAGCCACATGACGCATGGAGTAGGAATATAGGATGGGAAGTGTAGGTGTTTTTAAGATGCTTCTTTTAAGTTTCCATGCTTCTTATTTAGTTTCCATATGTCATCATCTAATGGAAAGTGTAGGCTTTTGCAAGATGCTTCTTTTAAGTTTCCATCTATCATCATCTCATTATTTATTCTTCCTCCAAGTCTTCTGTTTCTGAATCTAGCAGTATGCACTTCCTTCTGCCCGCTTGCGTTCACTTCGTTTGCCTATCAAGACATACATACAAAGAGGTCCGAGTGAATATTTTGCACACTCTGTGTATTAGTTTGTTTCTACAGTATTTCTATTTCATTACCTATATTTAATACCTTTTAATTTTCACCCCTACATTTTTATCAGTAAACTGTCCTGTGGCAAGGTTTAATAAGCCAATAAAGAGAACTTAAAAATAAATAAAAATAAAACATCTTTTCATCCTCTGTTTTGCTTATGTTACTACTTCCACTCGTTAAAAGCCAGTCCGTTGCCTTTCACTGACGGTGTATTATATTACCAGATATTTACTTTATCGCACTAACTATTTGAGAGATGGTGCTCGATCGTCTTAGCATAAGTATAGGCACTTACACTTGTTTTATTTGATTCTCTTTAAAAAAGACTGTACGCGTAATTATTAATTCCATATGAACTTTGTTTTTCTATTATGACGTTTCACTTTGCGCAGAATTTCTTGATGTATCGGTAGCTCAAATTTTATCGAGTTTAACGCGGGTTGTACCGCTCTTTTAGTGGTTTCTTCCGGGAGCATTTTACAGTACGTCTATACACGAGGCTAGTCCAACGCGTCTGCAAGCGACCTGGTCTTTGTGTTTGAATACAAATTGTACAATTTTAAATATCTGTTGATAGTTTATCTGTTCACTCACCCAACGAGAGGTTCTAGCATTAACAAGATGGAGCTCTACCGAACCATGCTGAGACCGCTCGTCAATATCTAGACGAAATTTTTCCAAATAGGTAAATTGGAAGAAGAGGTTGAATTGAGTGGTCGTCAAGATCTCCGGACCTTGCTCTAATCGATTTATTTCTATTGCATTAGAAACAAAATCGAAGAACATTAAGGACCTCCCATTAGGCATGAAATCAAGCAAATCTTCCGGAAATAATAGAAAGTGTAGGGGAGTTTTGGCAAGAAATATATGGGACATTTTAAACATATCTTGTTTTTGTAATTACTAAGTGGTACTTAATCGATAACAAAGAACTCAGCTTGATATTTCTTTGTCATGCCCAGTAACATAGCTTGTAAGTTTAGAATATCCGCCTCTGGATCTCCACTAATCAAGATATATGTCAATCGTATTCATTAAGTGGTAAGTAATCGATGAAAAAATATTCGCTTGATACAAGTACTTGCACCAATTGTAAAAGACTTTTTGGATTACTCAGAGAAGTTTGCACCACTAAGAAAATTTCTCACATATTGGTATGAGAATATTTATGTGTATTAAAAGTTAAATTAAACTATGTGACACGTATCGATGTTAGGAAATGGACTAATTAGTTCGCAGGGTTCTTTCCTCTCTCCTCGCCGTCCAGCTGAGATGCCTAAAACCTGTATGCCTCAACATCCAGCAACTCAAAGATGACTTTGGCACAGGGAACACTAATTTTTCGGCCATCCTGGTCGTCAAGATTGTCCTCAATCCGTGACTCTGTGAACAAATTAAATTACACAGAGAAACAAATGTCCACAACAATTAATCGTCTTTCGTCAGAAGCGCCGACATGTTGCCATGTTTGGCACCCTGATTCACCAATAATATTGTCGGACTCATCGCTATGTTTTATACTCTCACTCGACAAAAAACGTTATTCGTCAGAAGTACCGACACATTTACTTGTCTGCCATGTTCCAAGGAACAGGATTTAATAATGTCTCTAGTTCGTCAAATGTGTCAAATAATTGGGCGCTGGTTCCTCTACTTACTATTAGGATACCTACTCGACTAATTGACGGCATAATAATGTTTTATTAGTATATTATTTAGCGAACGATAATGTAAGTAATAACTCACGCAGATGAAGTTTGCACCACGAGCCTCAGGCCAGTGCTGTAATTCATCAAGTAAATCGTTACCATTATCGCAAGTTGAATACTATAATTTGTCTACGATTATAACAATAATAGTTCATCTTCGTTAACCTAATTCATCATTTTTGGCACAATTATTACTCCTACTAATATTTGACAATGTCGAAACTATTCAAACATATCAAATCACCTTCTTCCTCTCAATAATAATGGCCCATTCCATTTTATTTTGCGCGTTACATCGATTGAACAGGCTAGGCATGAAGTTAAATGTGATTGACTGTAAGCAGTGATTTACAATAAATCACTTGTGAGTTATTATAAATCACGGTATTTGTTTATGGATACTATTAGTTGTTCAAAAGCAGTTGATTGATTAATACATAATCTAATATGAGTAAATAATGGTATATTATTTAACGAGCGATAATAACTCACGCAGATCAAGTGTGTTATTACTATTATCGCAAGTTGAATAATATACTTTATCTACAATTATAACAATAAATACTAACTCGACTACAAAATAACTAGCCACTTCTCGAGGGAAGAGCATATTCATGGAGGGTCTCTAATTTTAGCTAAAAATAACATTCATGCTACTGAACTATTGTCGATAAAAAACTTATCCATGGAGTGTCACATTGAAATTTGTGCCATAAGCTACTTCATCAATAATATGAAAATAATAAATATTTGTTTATACAGACCTCCTAATGGAGATATTGATATTTTCACTTTAAATTTATCTGAGGCTCTAAATGTTGCTATGAGCATATCAAGTAATATAATTCTCTGTGGTGATTTTAACATTGATTACAACAAAAATTGTTTAAACACTAAAATTTTTAATGACATAATTAACGCCTTTGATTTAGCTGTAACTTTGACAAATCCTACACGCATATTTACCAATGCTAATGGCTACACCAGTAGTAGTTGCATAGATTATATGATTACAAACTTAAATCCTAACACTTATAGCTGCAGTATTAAACAACCAAACATAGCAGATCATCTAGCACATATACTGACTGTGAAAGTTACGAACCAGAAGTCACCTGAGATTAGCAATAACATTTCCTTGAAAAAGCAAATTGTAAATGAAAATACAATAAATACTTTTAACTATCACTTAAGTAGGGTGGACTGGTCAAACGTATATTTCTTAGATTTTTCTGAGGCATTTCAGTTCTTTATTGATAGTATTGCTTGGTGTTTTGAAGTTAGCTGCCCAACAAAAAAAGTACGGTATTATAATAAAAAACACAATAAAGAATGGTTTACTCAGGAGCTGATGCAGCAAAGTGTACATTTAAAAAATTTATTCTGGATTACAGTAAATTTAAGTTGTCCTGTATATAAAAGATTATACGATGATGAAAAAAAGAAATATAGGAATAATATAAAAGTAGCCAAACAAACCTATTATAACACCAAAATAAATAACTCTTCAAACAAAAATAGGGAGACCTGGAAAATAGTCAATAAAATATTAGACAGAAATAAAAATTGTGCTAAGGGCAACATCACCCTCAAGGTAAATGACAGCGTCATAAACGATATTACAGAGGTTGTAACAATATTTGCGCATCACTTCTCTGATGCTGCGCCTAAAATAATTGAGGAACACTTTGGGTCAAACTTATCTCTGCCATGCACTCTAAGTGAGAATTATGTGTACTCACTGTACTTTAATCCTATCACTATAGAAGAGGTGGACAATACTATTATCCAATTAAAAAATAAAAACTCAGCTGGCTATGATGGACTCACGGCAAAAATTGTAAAAAATATTGAAAATAACATATTAGAACCATTTGTATACTTGTTAAATAAGTCAATAGAAGCTGAAATCTTTCCTGACAGCCTGAAATTAGCAACTGTCATTCCACTACTAAAAAAAGGTGATCCCACCGTTTTGGATAACTATCGACAAATTTCCCTCTTAAGTGTTCTCTCAAAAATACCTGAAAGAGTAATGTACAACAGAATTTCTGAGTATGTTGAAAAGAATAAAATATTAACTCTCTCGCAGCATGGGTTTAGATCTAACAAATCGATTGAGACAGCTTGCTATCACCTTCTAGAGTATGTTTACAAATGTTTGGATGAGGGTAGGTATGTGGTGTCATTATTTTTTGACCTCTCCAAAGCATTTGACACTGTTAATAAAGAAATACTGAATAGTAAATTATATAGTCTCGGCATTAGGGGTAACATTCTGCTGTGGTTGACTTCCTATATGGAAAATAGATCTCTCAGGGTGAGGTTAAATGATCAGGAGTCGGACACATTTAGTGTTGCACTTGGGGTCCCTCAGGGCTCAGTGTTAGGCCCATTACTATTCATGCTCTATGTAAATGATTTACCCAGCTACATGGAGCATGGTCATGTAACAATGTTTGCGGACGACACAACAATCACCGTGTCAGCTGCTACACCCGAAGAGCTTCACATTAAGGTCAACAATATTATAGAATCATTAAGTGCGTGGTGTCAAAGAAACAAGTTGATTTTAAATGAAAAAAAGACAGTTTGCCTAAACTTTCACATTCAAAAGACCGTACCAGAAAACTTCATGGTCAATGATATTGTGCTATCGGATTCTGTCAAATCACTCGGCACCTTACTTGATTCCAAACTCTCCTGGTGTAGACATATAGATCATGTATGTAATAAACTGAATAAGGCATTTTTTGCAATGTTACAGTTAAAATCCACTCTAGGCAAGGAAGGCTTAATCAGCATATATTATGCTATGGCGTATAGCCAAATTTCATTTAATATTATTGCATGGGGCAAAGCTTCTGAGTCTGAAAGAGTGTTTATCTGTCAAAAAAGAATTATTAGGCTTATCTTTGACCTAAAAATAAATGAAAGCTGTAGAAAAATATTTATAGAAAAACGTATTCTTACAACACCCTCCATCTACATCCTAAAATGCCTAACCTCTACAAAAAATAACATAGCTCTCTTTAAAAAAGGTCTGATTATCACAACTATCCAACGAGAGATGGCGATCTCTTATGTGTACCGAATCACCATAAAAGCTTATTTAAACGATCATCTATATATAACTGTATCACCCTATACAATGCTCTCCCAAAAAATCTTCGTGATATTCCAAGCAAATTAAAATTTAAAATAAAAGTAAAAGAATATCTATCGAATAAGGGCTATTACACAATATCCGATTTTATTGAAGGTAAATGATGTTATCTGTTCTACTTAGTAGGTCACATATTATGTATGCACACGTACTTTGTCTTATATTTGTTGTTAATTTTGTTTTATATATTAACTGACAAAGCTTTGACTACATCTTAGTATTCTTAGCTCAGAAAATTTGTTAAATAACTTTATATGAACTGTATTCTTTACCGTCGATTCATGTGTTTTTTGTTGATTTGTTTAGTTTACTAATTTTATTGATAAATTTCATGAATTGTACTCTATACATACATTCATGTATACTTTGACTTGCCATATGTACTATTTGTATCTTGAATGGTTAATAAAATATTATTATTATTATTATTATTAATACAATAGTTTGAAAATGTCCAAACTATTCAAACATGACAAATCACCTTCCTCCCCTCAATAATAATGGACCATTCTATTTTATCTTGCGCGTTACATCGATTGGACAGGTCAGGCATGAAGTTAAAGATGATTGGTGTAAAAATAAATCACTAGAGAGTTATAGTAAATCTCGTTATTTGTTTATGATACTATTACATATATAATCTAATAAGACTAGATAAAGTAAATTATACACATATTTTTTGCCTTCATTTAAAACATCATTTGTTGTTATTTAACTATTTAGTTAGAAAACGCCATACCTCTACTATGTGACATAGTTTCTGCTCATATGTTCGGTCGCTACAGATGCCAGTCTTAAATGAAGCAACAAGAACTTTACTTAGATGTTATCCCTTTATAAAGCATGCCGCCATGCTAAATCCAATTCAACATGATAAAAATATCGATTGTAAAACCCTATATTCTATTATAAAGGAAGAATTATGCCATGTGATTGTTCCATTGTTTGTCTCGAAATAATGCACAATATAATAACTTGCTTGTAATGTCTAAGTCTCGAAGAAGAAAGAAATCAAAGATACTAGTCTACAGCACATTACTGAACGAGAACAGCTCGATTTTGCAACGGCCTGTGTTATTTTAGAGTTATAATATATTTAGCTTGCGACATGAATGTTTAAAATGCATTTAAAATGAAACAAATTGCTTTGGTCAGAAAATAACGAGGGCATGGCAGTTCCATTTGGATAAAATAGCAAAAAATAATAAAACTACTAATAGTCCAGTCGAAAATTAAATATTCCTGTATTATTAATTTAATTTTATAATAGACCTATATGACTTTCTAAAATATGTTGGGAAGGAAAATAATATTTGCTTACATTTTGTTGAATGTAGATCTTTTTCCTGTAGTTATAGAGGTGCTTAATAAGCACCAATATTGGTATAGCACTATTCTTGTTTTTATCTGACCCTGACAATTCTTTAATTCTTTTGTTTGTATTATGCTGGGTGGAAATAGGACAGTATACATAGAGTTCTATGTGCTGATTGCTTTCATTAAAGTCACACATTGTGGCACATGGAGTACCAACAGTACGAGAGGCGCCGCAGAAGCCGAGTCCGGAATATAAACAAGTAGTATAACGAGAGCTACCGGACGTGTATCGTATAATATTTTATTTTATAACGTCTTCAAAATTCTTTTTAAAATGAATAAAAAGGTATAATTATTGAGATTTAAAAAATATTAGTTCGTAATCTAACAATCACATCACCTTAACGATGTTATAGCTATTGTTTTTTGTAGCTAATATGATTGTCTCTAGCTTGTCACTGTCAAATAAATAAAACCATAAGTTTTGCATAGTATTGTATTATGGAGATTTCGGAGGAAATGTATAAGTATTTAAATATGTATGTAAAAGTATTTAAATACTTTATTTCATATATTTTTAAATGAAAAGTCAAAAATCAAAAATAAAAAATAATTGCTTACTGATAACAATAATATGATAGTGTTACTAGGTAACACATTACAGTATCTGATGACGTAATGTGTTACATTACGATATCGGATACTGTAATAGCAAAGAGTCCGGGAAATAGTAATTTACCTGACGGTATAAAATAAAGTATTATAAGAGTATTTATGCTACGCTACGCTGACGAGGAACAATAACTCCGAAACACGAATCCGTAGCTGCACCAATTGTTTCTTCTTGAGGGGTATAGCACTAGTCTTGTTTTTGTTTTTATCTGACTCCGACAATTCTTTCTTCTTTTATTTGGAAACAACTGGCATGAATATGTCCCTATATATTCCGAATAGTATTTATCTTTAATTTGTGTTTCCAAACATATCTCCATTCCACAACCGTAGAACAACTTAGATTTCTGTTAGAGAGCTGTGTAAATAACATTTGTTTGAGAAAACAATCATCACATCTTATATCAGAATGTGTTCCTGGCAGGATATCAAGTATGTGCATTATTAATTATGTGCCTGGTAGAAAAGAATTGTAAGCCACCAATTTGTATTAGTTCAGTGAGCTGATACAAATCTCTAGCGACAAGGGGCTGTTAATCTCCGGCGGTATTGCAACAAACTTAAAATTTGGATACCTCTTGCTCTTTTTGCAATGACATTGAGAACTTGATTTAAGTTTTATAAGCATGTACCACGTATATTACCACATTTCATCTTATGTGACAAAACTGTATATCACATCATGCATCGAATAACTAAGATTACAATAATGGGGAGAAAACAGTAAGGTAACGGCAGGGCAAAAACACAATAAGTTATCAGTTACTTTCAATATTATGCGGGGAAGTAATTTTAACAATTTTACTTTTGAAAAATGTTAATGTTTTTTTCGATAACCTGTTTGAAAGAAAAATATGTTTATCATTAGTAGAATACAGATGATTTACTTTATTTTTTGTAAACAAATGAAAATAGCGATGCACAAAAAATATAACGCGTTCAAAACATACACATCAATAAGGTGACACATGGTCACAATTTTGCAGTTTTAGAGCGGGCATATGAACCTCTTCCAGGTGGGTCTCTACAAACCAGTCCGATTCTGAAAATAAACAATGGCCAAAAATCGTAGGTAAAGATTTCTTCGTGTTGATAGGGTCACCGCTCATCTGAAAAAAAATGTTGTGTAGGTTGTACATTTTTCCGGTGGACCATCGAAACCCGAAAAAAGGTCAGATCGAAATGAAAGTCATATCTATCGACTCGAGAGCTAATTTAGAAAATTCCGTCCGTCGGTCTGTCGGTCTGTCTGTCTGTCTGTTACGTCCAGACCCCCCTAATCCGTTTTCGGATTTCGATGAAACTTGGATGGTTAATAAGAGACCTTTAGGAAACCTTAACGCCGAACGCTCGGCTCCGTTCGGAAACCGGAAGTACCCGATATAGACGTTTCGAGTTTTTCGAGAAGGATTAAATGACTCGTTACAAATAAGCATACCAGAGACTATGTCGAAAAACAAATGAAAATTGAATTTTTTGCAAAAATCTGGTTTTCTCTAAATCGGGCTAGGAGGCACGATAACTGTCCAGGATATTGATCGATTTCGATGAGACTCGGTGGGATCAAAGATACACGGCCAAAAATGAAGCCTGTTGCTGGCGGTCCCAATCCGTCGACCGCAAGTAGTTTTACCAGGGCAGAGTATGATATTCCAAAGACATTAATAACTCCCGAACCGAAGATCCGATTTTGATTTTCAACAATGGCGATTGTAGAGCTCGATTAGGTCTATTAGGTGACGTTTGTGAGAAATTTGACAAAACAAAAGGGAATCTACAAATCCTGAAAACTTGATTTTTTTATAAATTCTACAAGTACGAAACAGTTTCCTCATAAAAATCGAAAATTCATTCCGTCGATCAATATTTATGACCAGTATAAGGCACGGACCTTTTTGGACAAAAAATTTGGGAGTTTTTTCGGAAAATGACAAATAAACGAGTTATTGACGAAGATGCATTCCATAGAATTATTTAAGAAAATATTGCAAATTGATAAATTCTCCGTGCGATATAGATGCAAAAAAATAATGTAATGTTATATTTAAGATATCATCATTAATTTCCTTATTTGGTTAAGTAATGATATTAAATTTTTGGGGTGGCGCGAAGTATGCTTTAAGCTTCAATTATTGTAGCTAAAATAATTCCAATTTTATAAAGTAGAATATCTGATTATGATAAATTTGTATCTTTTGTAAAATTTTAAGTTAGATTAATCAGAAAAAAATAAATTTCAAGTCCTGCATTGTACCCATTGTAAAAGAAACATACAAATGCAAAACAAAACAGATTTTACTATGAAACAGATTTTGATATCGTGCCTTCTCGAAAAAGTCTCTATTTTAGTTATACACGAAATTATTTATAGGTGTCTAAACCAAAAAAATTAAAATCATACCGGAGAAAATTCTATATCTATAAATATTTAACCGATTTTCATTTACTAAATAAAAATAGATCCGATGCCCTTTCTGTGTTTTAAAATATAATTATCCTTTACTTTAGTCAATGTAAAAAAAAAAGAAAAATAAAACATGTCAAAACGTACTAAGTTATCTTACGACCCTCTGCTGAAAATGTACTGAATCATCCCAACAGGGGTAAAAAGCATATCAAAATGTAGTGTTATTAACTTGTTGCTATAAGTAAAAGCCTCCTCTATCGCCTCAGGATGTGAATCAAAATAGAATAGTCAGGCAGTCCTCGGTACCTACTTTATCGGCGACTAACATAATCAACGAGAAGGCTCGAGATAAGCTACGTCACGAGGAACCCACCAAACTTTTTAACTTTTTCTTATATTATCCCACAAAGCCCCGATTTTTTGTGTGTGTATTGTTAAGTATATAAAATTAAATCTTAAAAAAATTATACGAAGTTTTTAAAATACCGTGATTGATCCAGACATGTTGTGTTTTTAAAAGACATGTTGCTCTTTTAAAAGCACGGTAGGTCTGTATACTACCATAAAATAAAATATTCGATAACATTGAGAAGCATGGAAATGCTCTTATTTTATTATAAATAACATAAGAAATAACGATTAATCTGTGCAATAGTGCACGAAACAGTCCTTTACATTTTCGACATACATAATTGAATTTTTGTGGCATACATCATCGCTGATTTGCATTGTACAGAACTAGGGGATCTAATCTATCGTAACGAGGAATTTCATGTAAATATATGAAATTTTTCAAGGGCCCCCTCTTTGTCATCCTTTTGTTTTTGCTGCTGTGTCCAGTATCTCTATAGCTAAAGACATTCGGAACCCTATTTGTTCTAGCTTCTCCGCCATTTTTGTGTAGTCGCCATGAATTTTGCACAGCCATATATATGCTGTAAGCAAAGAGCGGAAAATACATTTTTTTTTCTCTTGATGGACACACTATATTCACCTATTCTAGTCTCCATAATCTACACCTGCCATATTCACCGGAAAAACTGTTAGAACATTAAAAGCTACACCCGAAACACTATCATCATACCATATACTAATAATGACCTTGTTAGCCAAGAAATGCTCAAAATAACCTCGTCCTCTTTTTACCATTTTTCCAATGGAGAAGGGGGACTTTGAATTGCAATTTTCCCTGATCGTACTAATAGCTTTCATTTTTCTCAATTCTAATTTTTTGGACAGTTAGAGACAAGTAAAAAAGTTGTCACAACATACAGTAATTAACCGTAAGGCATTTCTCTTAGAATACCTGCTTATTGTGGAACTATAGACGCTACAGGTCCCATATGTTTGTATTTATCAAGCAGTATAGTTGAAGAGCCTTAGTATGGGTCAAAATAAACAATATATCCCAGCCGCAAGGCACCAATCCAAAATGTGTATTCCCACCGGATCAGTTTATTTCTAATAAACTACTTCTACATCTGTGGCGTCTATGCTGTGGAGCGAATAAAAAACTTTCTTTTGAAGATATGGACAAAGATCTCAGTTTTGAATATTTACCTGCTTTGTCTAATTTTGTATTATCGTTGCAATGAATATTGTTCATAATATATCGAAATCTATCCCGTGATATAGCTTCGCATACCAGTGTATTATTAATATCATCACTGTTTTGCTAATACATCTTTCGTGGTAGAGATACATTCATAACCACGCAATAGAAGAACTCCAAGGAAACTAAATAGCTACTCCAGTAATAACTCCTGCACGATTTCTTTGTTAGGCATATGTGTTCGAAAAATATAGAATCTGATTTATCACTTCTTTGTCGAGAGACAATTGAGAAATGACGTAAGGTGAAAGATTATTCGGCACGGATGATATAACTTTCCAATCAGAATAATTCTTTACAACCAATCTCGCTTCTGGTAGTGAAACTCTTTCGGATGTTTTGGTCTCCTTTCCACGAATGTTGTTAACGGTTTTTCATCGTCACTATCCTAGTATTCTCCTCTGATTCTATTGATATTTGCACTTCCACTTCTACTGTGAGTTGTGCCCCAGGTAAAATATGTGGTTCATCGAAATTCTCATCCCTTAAATCTTCATCAGTTTCGTAATTTTCATTAGGAGTTTCTGGTAGAAAAATTACTATTTATTCCGGAATGATAGCATCTTCGTTATTGTCTAACTCTTCCAGCAGCTCGGAAATGATTTGCATTTTTTCCAGTACCTGAAAAAAACATATTTAATCGATACTTAAGTTTCTCTTTACCTAATAGAAAATCATCCCTGATGTTGAAGAAGTTACCTTGACTTGAGAAAAGGTTAATAAAACATTTTTTTTTAAATAATGGATAAATCTACTATCTTTCTGAAAGAACAGCGTTTATTCGCAATGTTTATTTTGCATATTTTAAATGAACATTTGAGGTTGTCGTATTAGAGATATTTCTGGATCCTTAGTGTACTTAAATATAATATCAAGCATTTATAATTACTAATAACAATTATTTACCTCAAGTTACTTTGTAAATGACGAACTAACGTAACAACAAACACATACACTAAATACTCGAAAATCCAACAAGTACTAGGAAAGGAATATGTACTAAAGATTGTTTCCCAATATTCCAAAGTTGAGTAAGTGCCGCCATCCATTTTACTCTGGTAGTTGTGCTAGTTTGCGCAAAATAGATTTCTACCGTCCGTTTAAAAGGACGGTGGGGATTTATGGGTTAAACAATATAATATAAGAAAATAAAGAAATACCAGTGTTGTATATTTTATGTAATTTCGTAATTTTAAATGACAAAAGTATGCGGAATGGATCATTTTAATATTATTGCAAAACTAAAATATGTAAAAAGGTATCAATTTTACCAATGCAAAAAACCGCTGCCTAAGGAATCACTACTCCCACATCCAGATTTTTCATCCAAGTTACTTTAAAGGAAACATATTGACCATATTTGCACTCTAGTATGGGGAAATTATCGGTCATAGAATTTTAGTAATATTTGGGGCAGATGTCATAGAAAAGTTTGAGGCGTTTTTTTCCGCCTTATACGTTAAAAATTGAGTTTTTAGTTTACCCTACTTATTTTCCCCTATTCACAACCTACCACCTCCCTTCAATGGAAACCTTTCAGTCAGATGTCATTACAATACATACGTGTACTAACTTGGTTTCTAGTATATACACTAAATCCCAAATTTCTGTACTCTTAGCAGCTTGATTTTACTTATTTTCCCCTATTCACTCCTATTTAACCCCCAACCCTTTATCGGAATCGTCTCAAAATATAATCTAGTTCCAGATATTGTTATAACACGTACGTCTACCTTTCAAGTGAATATCTCAATCTTATTTTATGAACCCCTTTAATAATGGTGTTAGGGTGGTGGGGGATTGAAAAATATTATAAATAAATCTGAGGCCTTGGCTTCTAGGACACGCATCGAATTTCAAGTTTCTGTACTCTTACTAGCTTACTTTGCTTATTTTTCCCTATTTACCTCTACTTACCCCCCACTCTTCCAACGCAATCAGGTCAAAATATAATCTAGTTTCAGATATTGTTGTAATGCATACGTGTATCAAATTTCAAGTGAAAATCTATATTTTATTTTATCATAAGGGAGTAGGGGTGGTGGGGAGGAACAGAAAATATTATAAAAAGACTGGAGGTCTTCTCATCTCAAGATATCATCTAATTCCATGTGTCGTTATGATACATACGTGTACCAAATTTCAAGTGAATATCTCAGTTTTATTTTATCAACTCCTTTAATAATGGGGTAGGGGTGGTGGGGGGTTGAAACATATTATAAAAAATCTAAGGATTTAGTTTCTAGTATATACACCGAATTTCAAGTTTCTGTATTCTTACCAGCTTGCTTTACTTATTTTTCCCCATTTACCCTTATTTAACTCCTAACCCTTCAACGGAATCATCTCAAAATATAATCTGGTTCCAGGTGTCGTTATAATACATACGTGTACCAAATTTCAAGTGAATATCTCAATTTTATTTTATCAACCCCTTTAATAATGGAGTGGGGGATTGTACTATATCCAATGACACCCAAAGCTGGGGGGTTGAAAAATATTATTTAATAAAATCTGAGGCTTCGGCTTCTAGTACATGCACCGACTTTCAAGTTCCTGTACTCATACCAGCTTGCTTTACTGATTTTTCCCTATTTGACCCCCCACCCTTCAACGGAATCATCTCAGAATATGATCTAGTTTCAGATGTCGTTATAATACATACGTGTACCAAATTTCAAGTAATATCTCAATATTGTTTTACCAACCCCTTCAATAATGGAGTAGGGGTGGCAGTTGAACAATGTTATAAAAAAATCTGAGGGCTTGACCTTCTAGTACATACACCGAATTTCAAGTTATTTTCCCCTACTTACCCCTATTTAACTCCCAACCCTTTATCAGAATAGTCCCAAAATATAATCTAGTTCCTGATGTCATTATAATATATACATGTACCAAATTTCAAGTTAATATATCAATTTTATTTTATCAACCCCATTAATACTGGAGTGGGGGGGTAGTGGGGGGATGAAAAATATTTTTAAAGGATGTGAGGCCTTGGCTTGTAGTACATACGTCAAATTTAAAGTTTCTGTACTCTTATCAGCTTGCTTTACATATTTCCCCCCTATTTACCCCCCAACCCTTCACAGGATATGTTAAAAAAACAATCCTGTTTCAGATCTCGTTATAATATATACGGTACAAAATTTAAAGTCAATATCTTAAACCGTTCCGGAGAAAACGTGCGAACAAAGAAAAGTTACAGACAGACAGACAGGCCGACAGACAGTCGACAGAATTTTTTTTTCACTCCAATTTAAAATCTAGACGTTTCATGACATTCTAAACCTATTTCAAGAAAAAAAAATTTACAATTACTATACTTCCATTCGCTACGTGGATATGGAAGTAAAATGAAACTCGACTGGACTACAAAGTGGGTTTTATTCCTGGCACAGAATCGTTATAAAATATCTGTGTTCTTAAGTGTTAACCAAGTATAATTAATTTATTTGTATTTATGTTTTCATACACAATTAATACTCTTCACAATCCTTTAGTTTCTTCATAAGTTATGCTAGGCGAAGTTTATTGCTTGGAAGAAACATTTAGAGCGCTGACGTTAGTAAGAGAGAAAATGGAAGTAAATGTTAACTGTAAGTGGCAACGGCTTACTAATTAATAAGAATCATAAAAGCATTACAAAGAATCTGCAGGAGACATTGTTAGGATAATATTTACTTAAAATGTGAACACTGAATACTTGTACACGTACAGTTACGGTGAAACGCACGCATGTATGTATAAACACGTGTCTTTAATGTTTTAACAAAATATGTGCTTTATTTACATACTTCTTTTATGTCCTCAACAACCGGATCATAAACAACAGGGTTCCAATTAGTTACCGCGCCTGGTGTTGCAACATATATCTTTATTAGGTAATTTACCTATTATTTAATTTAAAAATTATTACATACATACATAAAAATTATAAATGTCTATAATTATAGCTATTTCTCTTTGCGTGAAATTTGTTTAAATTAGCAAGAAGTGAAATATTAGTTTATAGATATAGTAGCATAGTCTAAGAGAAATGTGTTATGTGATCAGCACAACTGTCTATCATGCTTCTAGCTTCTAATCCTAGCTACCCGAGAGAACAATGTCAATGAAGAAGAATCGTTTTTTTCCAATTTTTGGCCTTGGATGAGTTCCATCAGCCAGCTACACAAATGAGGGAAAGGGGAGGAATAAGAATAAAAACGATACTCAGATTTCACGTCCAGGGGTCCATCAGGACGACTTAAAATTGCCCATAGACTGGACCGCGGATTGTAGGTTAAACCACAAAGGTTATATAAACAAAGGCATATTGGGAAAAACTATCACAAGTAAAGATACGTAATTGATAGACGACAACTACTGTTAAACCACTATATCACATCGAGGTAAAAAATTATAAATTATCCGATATGCATTTACATTTTTGCGTGAAAGCACATAGTTAAGGTTCATTGTTAGCTGAAAACCCATATGTCTTAGTACACTTACCAGGCTCATTCAGGGGTGTGTAAGGAGCAATTGAATGAAATATGATTAATGTCCCCTTTCTGTCGACAAGCACATAGATTATTATTTAGAATTCCAATTTTAAATAAATGATCTTGAAATCTACCGTGATTAAGTTGCAGACGTGTAATAGTAGAATAAAAGGGTTTTTTGAAACTGGAGAACCGTCCTGCCATCTAGATGCAGCGTTCAGAGGGTTTAAGAGATAATAATTTGTACATCGCTCCATGTACTTCTGATCATATTGATATTGCCATCTGTTAAAGAGATTTTTCTTGTATCTGGTAAAAAACCAGTAGCAGGTATTTTAACTGAAAGGGGAATACCACTTATCGAGGCATCCTTTTGTCGACCATTTCATTTTGATAAAGGTCACAATGTGCTTTAATCCAGACAAGGTTGACTGAATAGTTTGCGTCTAGAGTTCTACAGGTGGGACATGCTTATAGATAAGCCAATTTCTCTAAATCTGGTGTTATATTTTTTATATAATAAAAATTGGTCTATTTCCTCCATCCCATTCCTGTGCTTTTGGAAACAAGTGTCGACTTCGATTTGTAGAATTTGGCGCGAATCTTTAACGGGCATCAAAAGGTAAGAAAATTCATAAGTTTTCAAAAAGCTCATATTGGCTATTATCTAAGGAGCCTTTCATAGCGGCAGCACATATACATAGTACTCAAGGGGCTATTCAACAAGTATGTTTGTAATACTTAATAAAATTTATAAGACCTCCCATACAAGTCCATTTGTTTGCAAATTTCTCTCCCCAACTATACTTAACGATTTTTTTATTTTACTTTTAAAAAATACACCCCTTTTATTAAGTTTCTGTAACAGAACTATCTTAAATTGTTGATTATAGTTATTTTACAATCCATCTTTTGGGACATCGTTCATTTCTCATTATCAATTAGAAATTGTGACCTTGAATGATATAAAAGTGTGACAAAATCGTCGGTGTAACAATAAAACAACTTTACTCTTTCGCGAACGTTTCGTTTGCTAAGCGTAAAATTCTGCAGGGCTCAGAAAAAGTGAGAAAGTGGCATCTTTATGTAATTGCTAAAAACTAGTTTTTAACGATAAAAACATGGGTTTAGTGGATACATAAACAACATAAACCGTCTTTGACATAACATATAACAACAATCACTAAAAGGCCTAAAGTTACAATTGAACAACACATATATTATTGTGGCAGTTAGAAAACTGGAAAGAGATATATTCACATCGACGCGCCAAGCACCTGAACATGTTAAGAATTTCGCCCGTTAGCCCCTCTTAAAGTGGCAACAGCGTGGGTTAACTCTGTTTCTTTTCAGCATATTATTCGTCCATTTCTTTCCTCTTCTACCTTACATTGGCATCGACCCAAGTTTTCTAACTGCCAGCAGCGTATAGTATTGTTATAAAATTTCCTTATGAAATAAGAAAATGATGTTGCATGTGCATCAGTTGGCCAGTGTCTTCACTAGCAGCAAATAAGAAATGGTTGTTGATATTATGACAGGTACAACATAACGCCATGTTATTGATGTTAATGTGAAATGCAAAATATTCAATGAAAACTACAGCTCATTTGATATACAATTCAATTCAGTGTTGGTAATCTACGCACTCAACATACTGGTCCTTCGAGCCGGATTGACTTAAGAAAAGATCTAATTCAATTTCAAGGGGAAATTGCAGAAGTTTTGTTATCTGGTGACTTTTGCATCAAGATACTTCAAGGATTTCCGAATCTGCTAAAAACAATGTTGTCAATAAACGCACTAGTTTAGTCTCTACACATGCATTGAATGATGCCAATAAGCTATCAAGTGTTACTTTTTGCGACCTCTGTGCAAGTAAAGACTTCTGACGGTAAGTTTCATAAATTACATGCGTTACTTAGCTGGAGAACACAAAGCAATTTTATTTCTGAGAAGATTTGTATGGAATAAAAACTATCCAAGACAAAAATAAACTACTCCATCAATGTGAGGTTTTGCTGGTATCAACAATTATGAGACAAATATTGACTTATAATCAATATAAGTTAAGTATTGCTTTGTTAACCTTGCCGAAGATAACAGAGAATTTACCATTAATTTCCTTTGACTATAACAATTTCAGTGTTCCAGATTACATAGAGCTGACCAATCCAACTAGCAATAGACAAGGTTAGAATGATATTTTACTAAGTTGTAATGTATCTTGGAATTTACTATGTATGATTAATTTTAAGATAAATTGATCTATGCCTAACTCTTCAAGCAACAAAAGTAGGTGGGATAGTTGGTGGTAATATTCATTACAATTCAAATCAATTAAGGATAGTCAATTGTCTAAACATCATCCTAGACACTTATTGATGAACATTTTTTTTTTAAAGTTGGGAGATTGAAAAATTTCACAAAACCGCTGCCTAAGGAATCACTACTTCCACATCCAAATTTCTCATCCGAGTCACTTTAAGGGAAACATCTCGATTAGATTTTCACTCTAGTATATGGAAATTATTGGTCATAGAATTTTAATAATATTTAGGGCAGATGTCATAGAAAAGTTTGAGGCGTTGGTTTCTACCATATACGTAAAAAATTAAGTTTCTAGTTTACCCTACTTGTTTCGCCTACTCACAAACTACCACCTCCCACCCCTTCAATGGAATCACCTCAATCAGATGTCATTACGTAAGTGTACTACCTTTGAAGTGAATATCTCAATTTTATGTTATCAATGCCATTAATAATGTAGCGGAAGTAGTGGGGTTTGAAAAATATTAGAAAGAAACCTGAGGCCTTGGTTTCTAGTATATACACCAAATCTCAAATTTGTACTCTTACCAGCTTGCTTTATTTATTTTCCCCTATTTACTCCTATTTAACTCCCAACCCTTCAACGGAATCATCTCAAAATATAATATAGTTCCAGATGTCATTATAATAAATATGTGTTCCAAATTTCAAGTGAATATCTCAATTTTATCTTATCGACACCTTTAATAATGGAGTAAGGGTGGTGGGGGGTTGAAGAATATTATTAAAAAATCTGAGGCTTTGGTTTCTAGTACATACACCGAATTTCAAGTTTCTGTAGTCTTACCAACTTGCTTTACTTATATTCCCCTATTTACCCCTATTTAACCCCCAACTCTTCAACGGAATCATATCAAAATATAATCTAGTTCCAGATGTCATTATAATACATACGTGTACCAAATTTCAAATGAATATCTCAATTTTATTTTATCAACCCCTTTAATAATGGAGTAGGGGTGGTGGGAGTTGAATTTTTTTTTTAAATGAGGTCTTGGCTTGTAGTACATACATCAAATTTCAACTTTCTGTACTCCTACCAGCTAGCTTTACATGTTTCCTCCTAATTACCCCTATTTACCCCCCACCCCTTCACTGGATATCTTGAAAATACAATTCTGTTCCAGTTCTCGTTATCACATATATGTGTACAAAATTTCAAGTCAGTATCTTAAACCGTTCCGGAGAAAACGTGCGGACAAAGAAAGTTACTGACCGACAGACAGACAGAAGATATATATTTTTTTTAATTTAAAATCTCGACGTTTCATGACATTCTAAACCTATTTCAAGAAAAGAAAAATTTTTAATTTTTTTACGATTACTACGTGGATGTGGAAGTAATAAAAAAATAAAGTTTGATACTAATGAACTTTGTGAATTTTTTTTAAGTAATTAGCAAGCTTTAAGCGGTCAATTTATAGCCAGAATACTATTTTAGAATAATGTTAGTCAGCAAGGTTAATCTAGAAAAATCGTTCTAGATCGATTTCACTTACTTGAAAAGAGGCTATTAAAAAAATCCAATTTAAAATTACAATACCAACAATTCTTGAATGAGTACCTGTAAATGTCCAAAATATTCGAGTCCCAGTTTGACAATTACAATGCTATCTATTTATCACACAATCCTGAATCCTGGTATTGAAGAGATTAATCCTACAATAAAGTGTAGAGTTGTTTTTGATGTGTCGATGGCGTTAGAATGTGGTCTATCACTAAGTGATGGCCAATTTTTAGGTCCTACAACTCGGAGGGATTTATTTAGAATTTTAGTAACATTTTGAAAAACATAGATCTGTTACATCCCAGAAATGTACCGTCAAGTATTAGTAAATCGGAGTGAAATAAAATTTCAAAGAATATATTAGAGATCAAATCCTCACCCAGAATTAAGTTTCGAGCTAGCTACAATTACATATTGGACAGAGTCAGCACGGTTCTTGGCTCTCAGAACATTACATCAATTTAGCTATTGATTGTCAATCAAAATATCCAGTTTCTAGAAGACTAATAACAAAGAATGTTTGTTGACGATTTTCTGACTAGATCGGACTCAAGATAAGACCAACTTCATGTTGCCTATATAATCTTTTATCTAAATATAACAGTAACAAGTTACTTTGAAATATATTTGGGAGCTTTTTTTTGCTTATTAATAATTTTTTTTTGTTTGTTAGAGGTTATATTTGTAATCGAGAAGAATTTAATTGCCTTTGGGATTAGTCATTATTAGTTCTATATCATCCAATGTTCCATTTACAAAATTTTATATTAATTTCCTCCTATTATGTTTATTACGAATTGGTTCTTATTTAGACATAAAATATATCTTCACAGTTGTAGACTTCGTAGTTTAAACACAACTATACAGCTTTTTATAACGACAATAACAAATTCTTAATCCATTAAAAATATATACATCTCTGTCCAGTTACTATTAAAAATGAAAAGTAAAAGTACACCGCTACATCTTATTTTGAAGATCTTATTTACGTTCTGTTAAATGATTTGCATATGACCGCTCTCAACATGTGAGTTATTATCCCATAAACCGTATGTCAAGAGAACTTGACCAATAATTCATCAAGGACATATCCAGATGTAAAGTGTCTTCAATCATTATTATGGAAGATAAATTGCATCATATGTATGGTCTTGACATTGGTCTTGGGCCGTTCACACCCACCAGACAAGCTGGATATCAATAAATACAAAACAGTCAGGTCTGTGGAGTTGCAGCGCCGTTTGTGGGACATCCATCACGTCCATGAGATTATTATGCGATAAGCAAACAATTTGCACTAATATTATGACTAGTGAATTTATCATTTTCAATTCATAAAAGCTATATTTCACTGTTGTTGATATTGTGTCTGTCATAGAGACAAAATTAGTTTTCTTATTTAATAGCTTTGTAACATACCTACGTAATATGAAATAAATAGTAGGGGAGCAGTTTCCATTTCGTACGATGTTCGGGAAGAAATATAAAACGTTTGACACATTCTTCTATATCTTTGTTCTAAAACTTCATGCATCATAATTGCGAATTATCTGTTACGCCTGGTACCTGCAAGATAACTCAGTGGGCTAAAGCGTGTTGGTGGCAAGCATGCATAGAAATTTAAATAATATTGGAAACTGAAACCGCATTATGTCAAATAGTTATTAATTTTCATTCTGCTTACATTCATTAGTTTTAACTTATTACCCAACAGATAGTTGAAGATGCGTTAAAAATTAATTACTTCCTCTCTTCCCTAGAGAAACAAATTCTTTGGTGAGGATGAATTTATCACCTAACAATAGCATCTTCACAGACCAGCAAACTGTAAAAACCAAAACACTAGCTAGAGAGAGTAGATTACCTGCTATACTAGTGAACTGTTGAAATGTGAGAACAGTTTCCTGAAAATGGTATCTTTACAAGAACGGACAAGAGTACATTATGAGCTGTAAAGCTTACTTTACCTCAATCTAAGAGACAACTTCTAAGAATTCGTTACGATAAGGAGTGGGAATAATTTGGCAGCAAATTGACAGGTAACTAGGTACGACTATGTAATTCAAGCTTGTCACCAAGTGCTTACTTTATCTTAAAAGTCATTAACAAAAGATAATGCAAACCCTGACAAAAGAAAGATTATTGGGCGCCACTATGTTTTTGAATCTCCCGTAAAAAATATTAGAAAGACCGATTGAAAATAACTAATAACGATTGTAGGCAAAAGTCAAAAATTAGTTTAATTAATAATAATACTATATTACGAGTTGCTCTGCAAGTACACATAATAAACACTGTTGACTGATAAACTGAAAACATTAGGCAACATACAAATGTAAACGAATGACAACATTGAAAGTTATACAGAAAAAATCAATCTTGAGTAGTATTCATAGAGGCAAAAATACCTTGACATATAATGTTAAAATGGATAGCATATATAAGTACAAACTAAAATATATGCTCGATGAGTATTTCCAAAGATACGAAAGAAATATTTACTTTAGTTAAACTAAAACTATTAACGAGGGTACTACTTAAGCTCAAAACTACATAAATGAGCGTGTGATATGCTTTAACGTAAACAAATACTTTACATTTACTATGTTCATACACATAATCAAAAGTCAAGTTAGGTTAATGTACACAGTGGATCTAGTTATAGACAAGATAATGCCAGATATACAAATGATTGGTCCATTTTTATTAACACAGCAAGACAAAATCATTTATGAGGTTTGGAAGTTAATAACTATATTATCCAACATGTGAAAAGTACGAATTTTCTCTTTCAAAGGACAACATATTAAAAAGTTACTAGACATTGGCACTTAAACAGTGATACCTGTTTAGATGTCACACTAGATTAGTGATCGCCTACGGCATGACGGGTAATTATGTCTATTCGTTGGCGGGAGAAAGGAAATTTCCAGAACAAAGGAATTTCACCTCACAAAACTAAAGGGCATGTGTAAGCCCTTTCGAAGCACTATTTTCATTGTTACAGCTAGTTTACATACAGTAACATAATATTTAAACTTATAAACAACTACTGTTAGCTCAGTTTACCAGTTTGATACGTTCATATCCAGGGGCTTGACTTATAATGAATTTTTCTCACTAATTATCCAGTTCATTGTTACTCTAACAAACTTATGGAACATGAATCGATATCAGGTAATAATTTATCTCAGACCACACGGGCAACTTAAAAAGGCAGATTTATCAATATTGCACAGCTTTTCAGATCAGTCAAAAGGAACTTTCATCATCATGCTTCGCCCATCTAGACCCCTGATTTTCTCCCACTCTGCTATTATCTCGCCGTAGAGTCGTACCAATCTCGGTTTCCGAAATTGTAACCAACCTTACTATCTTAAACTATCTAGTATATATAAAAATGAGTCGTTACAGTGCAGAATTTGTAAAGGTATTAACCGAGACAGGCCTCGTTTCAGCAAACTTCTCAAATCTTCCCACTTGTTATTTTATAGATTTCATGGCTTGCGCTAGATAGAAAGGTTTGAAAATATTTGAGGAATCCTGCAAGGTGTCTATTCATAGGTATTGAAAAATATAATAGCAAATACCAGCAGCAAGAACTGAAAATTCTGGAGATATTTGAGAAAAAGGGATGTTGCTGAAAGACTTCAGCGTCATCAGCAATTTGTCAATTCAAACGAACTGAAAAGTATACAGCATTGTTTTACGGGCGTGTGATAATAATCTCAGAAATCTGTAGCTGTCACAGATATATGTCGTTTTCTGTAATAGCTGGAAGATTAAGGTTCTCCAGTCGTCGAGCCAAATTTCTGTCTCCATATCTATATTTCTTGGCATATTCTGTAAAGAATTTTCACCCCATCCGTAACTTAAGTGTTTCTACAGTATACCTAAAAATATTTTACACAGCGACACAAATTAAAATATGTTCATAATATATTGTTTTCTTAAAATGTTTTGTTTTCTGAACATGTTTTCCTAAACGCTCTTTCAGTTATGCCTCCCTAGGTTCGCCAGTTTGCAGGCAGCGCATGCTGCCCACTGAGCTACCGTCCCTGTTCCTAACTAAATCAATTTTTAAAATTATGCAGCAGTAATAGAAAATATTTTCAGAATATATAGTACAATTTTAAACAGAAGAAGTAAGAGACAAAAGTCTCAATTCACTTGTTGCGTCATTATAGGCATTCATTATCACCCCATATCACATTTGTGTTCAGTTACAAAAAATGAATTTTAATGATAAGAATAAGTACAATTTTTGCTTGTTTATTACAATAAAATAAATATTTGTTTAACATTCACTATGAGTAATCGTTAATAATATTGAAAGTAACTTCGGCAACTAACACTTAATCCGTCACTTTGTTCATCCTATTCAGTTTTAATATTTTTAAAAATAAAGCTTTAAAACTAGACAAATTAGACACATCGACAGCACTGTATGCCTGGTAAGCGGCAGCCTAGCTTATGGTAACCAGCGCAAGGTCGATAAAAACATAAACTGTTTCTTCGAGCCTCCGGCGTCGACCTAGCGTTGTTTTACATTTTCTTTCTCGTTTTTGATGCAATGATGATCATGAAAAGAGATGTAGGCTGCAAGAAGACCTTGAACTTGGTGTATTTCGATAACTGTTATTGACCAAAATAAAAGATTTTTTGGCGTCTCTCATGCAGAATATTTGTAAGTATATAGCAAATACCCTATATGAATATTATTTAAGCAAAATAGAATCAGCCTTTGTCCCTTTTATTTCGCTCTCCTATATCATATTTATCAGCAACAGCGCTCAAGTTATCAACTTTCACTTGTTATTTGGGTTATTTAGACATTGATAATTCACATGACATCTGCCAGTTAGTGCAAAGCAACTCCATCATTGGAGCAAAATAAGTGGAACACAGTTGCACATTTAAGCAGGAAATAGAACTTTATGATATACTCTCGATTCAGCAATTTATATGCTGTCCTTTTCAAGGACTTAATTTAGTTTCATCACTTGGGCGATCGTGAGTACTAATTTAGCTCTTCATAATAACTTTATACACCATCGTCCAGAAAATCATAGAATGGTCCAAATCCTGCTACTATTAATATTGTTTATAAAGCAATAAAATTGATATGTATTTATTATTTCGTATTATACTTGTTACGGCTGTTTACCAAATGCAGATAAATTTTAATACTTCCTTCCATAAATCTGATAAATTAAATCGTGCCACGTTTAGATCCTGTTTGTTTGAAGGATAAAATATTTACCAGCAAAATTTAATACATAAATCATCATTCAAAACAGCCTTAAGTAAAGACTACGCCTAATAATAAACACATAAGAACCTCATTTAACGGGTTATTAATAATGTAATATTTGCTTTTCTACTTCATTGATAAAAAAGAAATATACTTTATTTTAATAACATGTTTGATAAAAAATTGTCAAAAGTTCAAAATGCTCGCCATTATTCGCTGCGCAATGGTACGGTCTTTTTGTCAAAATATTTATTTATAATAAATGTCGTACAAATTTTTTAAGGAGTAAGCGAAACCCTCAATAAAATTATAGTAAGGCAATTTTCCCACATTAACCCTCAGTGAACTTTAAGAAACGTGTTCCACACACCATCCTGCTCTATGGCTTTGGGTCTTTATGTCATTAAAGTTATAAGTCCATTCCAACTCTCAATTAAATACATATTTCTCTAGCACTATTTCAGAAGCTACTTTCACAACTAAAAATTGTGCCGGAACAAGTATTATTCCAACACATTGTGATGGAATAATACCGCACGGCTTTCGACAAATCAGAAGCCATTAAGCCACTTTTAGTAGTTTGGTTGATAAGGTTACGTCGAACAATAATATATTATTGAACAAGCATATAATGATGGCCATTATTCACAACGGTGAAGTATAAGACACGAGCAGCAGGTGACTGTCGTAAATCACCAGACTGAATAGTCCATTATATACGAGTAGAATACTATACTTTTCCACTACTATTAAATATTTCTTTAATTCATGTTCATCTCATTTCTCCAAGTTGAGAAAGTTTAATACGCCATCATATATAAATAATTTCCTCGATTCTTCGGGCAGCAAGTTTAATGAGACGATTTCTGCAGATTCTCTTGCCTCTGCCGGTGTCAAAGAAGTCTCGTTTTCACTGTCAGTATCCATGTATTTAATTATATTACTTTTTTTAGTAATATGTAAAATTGTTGTAAATAAAGATGACGTTTAAATCGCACATATTTTGATGTTTCAAATCAATAATAAAAAACCGCTGCCTAAGGAGTCACTACTTCTACATTCAGATTTTTCATCCAAGTCACCCCAAAGGACTATATTTGCACTCTAATATGTGGAAATGATTGGTCATAGGATTTTAATAATATTTGGGGCAGATGTCATAGAAAAATTTAGGACGTAAGTTTCTATCATATACACTAAAAATGAAGTTTCTAGCTTTCTTTACTTATTTCCCCCTATTCACAACCTGTCACCTCTCACCCCTTCAACGGAATCATCTCAGTCAGATGTCATTACATAACTTTCAAGTGAATATCTCAATTTTGTGTTATCAGTCCCTATAATAGTCGAGTGTAGGTGGTGTGGGTGGGAGAGGGATGGGGTTGTAACATATTATAAGGAAATCTGAGGCCTTGGGTTCTAGTACATACACCAAGTTTCTGTACTCTTACCAGCTTGCTTCACTTATTTTTCCCTATTAACATCTACTTACCCTCCACTCCTTCAACGGAATCATGTCAAAATATAATCTAGTTTCAGCTGTCGTTATAATACATACGTGTACCAAATTTCAAGTGAAAATCGTAATTTAATTTTACCAACACTTTTAATAAGGAAGTGGGGGGGGGGTTGTGGAAAATATTATAAAAAATACCTGAGGCCTTCACTTCTAGTATATACACCAAATCTCAAATTTCTGCACTCTTACCAGCTTGCTTTACTTGTTTTCCCCTATTTACTCCTATTTAACCCCCAACCCTTCAATGGAATCATCTCAAAATATAATCCAGTTCCAGATGTCGTTATAATACGTACGTGTACCAAATTTCAGATGAATACCCAAATTTTATGTTATCAGCCACTTTAATAATGGAGTGGAGGGGAGGTTGAAAAATATTGTAAAAAAATCCGAGGCCTTGGCTTCTAGTACATACACCGAATTTCAAATTTCTGTACTCTTACCAGCTTGTTTTACTTATTTTACCCTATTTACCTCTATTTAGTCCCCAACCTTTCAATGGAATAATCCCAAAATAAAATCTAGTTCCTGATGTCATTATAATATATACGTATACCAAATTTCAAGTGAATATCTCACTTTGGGGGGGGGGGGATAAATAGCATAAAAAATGTTGAATTTTGAGTCCTTGACTTCTAGTACATTCACCAAATTTCAAGTTTCTGTACTCATCATAAACAATGTCGGAGATTGCCGCGTGTTGCTAATAGATAATACTTTGAGGAAAACTAATGTAGTTCTTGGGTGCTCATTGAAGTAGCTCTTCGACATGTACCATTTAAGTGCTTCCTAGAAAACTTAGAGAGACAACACTTATCTTTTGGTTGCTGCTATTTTGACATTTTAAATTTTTGGTATAAATTCACTAACGTGACTTCTTATAAATAAATGATTGTCCTCATTATTCACTGCATGGAATAACGGATAGTATCATCCTTGAGGAAGTACGTACATAATGAGTACATTATTTAATAGTTGTGGACAAAAGCTATTTATTTCTAGCTTTGCGTTTGATGTTTTGAATAGTTTTGAATTTTTTGTGTCTAAGTTCTAAAATCTTGTCAGAGAAAGTCTAGTCTACAAGACGTTTGGAATGGCATATTCCATGTCTTTTAAAGTCATTTTGGCCACTCCTTTGGTATTTATTTATAAAGCAAACGACAACAACAAATAGATTTTCTTGATCATTTTGAAAACATTTTTGAAAAATTTTTATTAGAAAAGAAAAAAAAATGCAGGAACTTTAATTAAAAAAAAAGCTTCGTCCATCTGAACTCGAGATATTTAACTTTTAGCATCTTGTAAAAAGATAAATAGCAGTAAATACACACACAAAGAAACAAAGTTGTCTCTGAACAGAACGAATATTTGACATTAGTCAAGAGAAATAATTTTATATAGAGAAGTTATCAGAATATCAAATTCCCCTAAATACATACCAACTTAAGTAAGCCGGAAATAATTGAGTATGGTGCAAAAAAAGAGAGGTAATCTTGACATATAAATTTAAAGAAAAAATTGTTCAGGCTAATTAATTAACAACAATGAAATGTAAATGCTTGAAAATTAGTTTTTACAACTTAAAAATGTTTTTTTGAGCGTTTCGTACAAAGTAAATATATTTCAAAATGATACAGTTCAAATATTAGCCAAATATAAGCATTTGTTATTTAACAATTGTCCAAAATGCTAATAGTTAAATATCTCAACTTCAGATGGACGAGAATTAACTTTTTTTTTAAATTAAATTTCTCGCAATTTTCTTTGTTTTCAGATAAAACTTTTTAAACAAAATGGCCGAGAAAATCAATTTGTTGTCATTTGGTTTATAAATAAATGCCAAAATGACTTTAAAAAAAAATTTAATGTCATCGGAAAGCTGGCGTCCAGATCTACATTTTGAAAAAGAAAGATCTATTTTGGATTTAATGGCACAAAATGGCAGGCCATTCAGATTGTAACCTGAGATATTCACCGTTTTACCTAAAAAAGCAAATCGCTGTTTAAAAAACAAAACTGTTTATAAAAGACGCAATAGGCTTTGGAAGTTCAAAACTCAGATATATACTCTTGGTGATACCCCAAGAGGTATCAAATCATGATATTGCTGTTACAAGGCATACATGTCTCATCGTTTATTTGATCTTTTTTTACTGCACTATTCGTTATTACGAATAAGGGCCAAAGTGGTACATACGTTTTAATCACTTATGCTTCCTTCGTGAGTAAATCGACGAAGCATTTCCCTTTAACCTTAATATCGTCAATTAAGAAGTAAAATGTTTTATGGCGATAATGTAATTTCTCCATGTTCTTGAAGTAATAAATTACTAGAAACTTAGTAGCTTGTAATAAGGAATGTGGTAAATTTTACAAGAGTCGTAAGTAACACTCTACCTTCTCTGTTCGATAGCAACCAATATTTATACCGCTGTTTCGCTATACCAACATCTAATAACATAATTCACTTCATACTGGTGTATATGAAAGCTATAGATAAAATGATTAAAGGACTCTATTCCCTTGGAAACCATTTAGATATTAAAGTGAGATATTATTTTCCAATATGTGAGCGTACGGCCGCTTATTGCTATTATACCATTCATCAATAATGCTTTTTTACTTCCTCTTTTGGAATAAATACAGTATAGCAGCCGATTTGCAATATGAGGCTAGTACAATATGCAAGAGAAATAAGAAACTTCTTATCATAAATGTGCTAAATTCGTTATTTATTTGTCTAGCTGAAACAATACACTGCAATGCTGTCAAATTGGAATACCCATTTGCGTTACGTAGAGATTTGTTGAAATTACAACGTAATAGATACGGTATATTGTGGAATATAGGAATAAACCATATAATACTAGTAAATATACTCATCTTTCACACAGGTTACAAACAAAATTTCAATAATGTTGAATTTCATTTAGTGTGGTAAAAGTTTGAGTTAAGTATATCTGTCAGTATTGTAAATCTTTAGACCTATTGCACTAAACTAATCTAATTTTCAAATACATAAAAACCTGGTTTGCTAAAACTTAAATATTTATCTAAAAAATAAACTATTTCTTAGGTAATAAAATTGTTCTTTTTCCTTTGCTGCAATTTATAAGGTGCAGTGGAATAAACGCATGACGTTTTTACCTTGTAATTTTAATTTATTATTTTAGAATAAATATCCTGAAAAAAATATTACTTGAATACTACAGAAATAATCAACTATTTCGAAAATACTCTATCAAAGAATGTTACTCTACTTTTAGTAGATTATCTTTATTTTTTTTTATTTTTTTGGCCTTTTACCTCCCTCGCATACCGAAGGAAATA
This sequence comes from Stenurella melanura, assembly GCA_963583905.1. Classification (NCBI taxonomy): domain Eukaryota; kingdom Metazoa; phylum Arthropoda; class Insecta; order Coleoptera; family Cerambycidae; genus Stenurella; species Stenurella melanura. The sequence goes on from OY757309.1 coordinate 207,552,823, forward strand.
TTGTAATAGTGAAAAAAACCACTCTCCGAGATTTCTTACAATTTTCATGTTTCAGGCTATATTATGTAGATTACGAAAATTAAGATCTTTCAATTCCGTCCGTCTGCATCTTAGTCGAGGAAATGAAACAGGAAAAAGGCCTAAAGCAACATGAGGCTTCGCCCCACCTGACTTTTATGTGAGATGGTGCAAAATGTTCCTAAGAATGCATAGAACAAAGTCAGGGTCGTGGGAACTGGTGCTATTTCGATTTCCGGTCGTAAACTGGGACAGAAGTGCGCTATTTACGATCACCAAAACTTTTTTCTAAGTTGAACATAACCGTTCCATATTATATTTCCAAGCATTTTTTGACTTTTAACATTTTTACCTAACCTCACTCTTCTCGAGATATAAGCGTTAGAAAAATGTATAAAGTCAGTTGGGGTATCTGGGCCCAGGGGGTAACTGGGCCATGGTTTCTTTCCGTGGAACTTATGGGGGTAATTTCACTTCAAGCATTTGGCAGCACTGAAGGACAATGTCATCTCACTACAACAATTAGTCTTACGTTTCTGAGTGTTTTTGCTTTCATGTAGCAATTTTTTAAATTTTGTAGTGCAAAATTTTCATAGCAGCGTGATGTAATCTTGATTTTTATGAGATATCTACAAGTTTACTGTATATATTATCAACGTCATAGTTAATTTAGCATAAATTAGAAGCATAATATATCCCTAAAATGTTATTGCAAGCATGTATTCTGCGTTAGGTCATAAGCTTGAGTGGGTGACCCAGTTACCCCCACAATTTTTCAAAAATGGGGTAAGTGGGCCAGTTAATTGGGGCATTGAGGCACGGCTGGGACCAAGTTACCCCAAGCACATTAAGAATGTTGTTATTGTTTTTATTTATTAGGTAGATGCAGATCACTGCGCGCAGTCACACAAAAAATAGCGACCTAAATCCGGGACCCGACATATTAATCCCTATGTATTTTGATATGTTGAACACGAATCTGATGTCCGTTTAGCTCCATCACCCACCATTTTTTTGTAAATCGCGAAAATAGCCTAAGCAACCTCATTTCTTTAGATTATTTTCGCGATTTACAAAAAGTTGGTGGGTAACAGAGCTAAGCGGACATTGGATTCGTGTTCAGCACGTCGAAATATATAGGATTACTATGTCAGATCGCTGGTGCAGATCACTTTTTTTTGTGGGCCTGTGTTATTTATGCTTACTTGAAATTGGATGTTTTTTACATTTAATATTGCCCCATTTTACCTTAACAGAAGTTGTGATATTCCTAAATTTTAATAAATTTCACACCTAATTGTTATGTAGTAGTTCTCTTACATCGTCGACAACTCGACTATGGTATGGTTTAAATGACTTGTGGTAATTTTTGTACGAAGTTTACATGTTTACCAACACGCCCACTTACCCCAGTTCAAATAACAATCGTTTGTATGAAACCAAGACCCGTATGGTCCAGTTGCCCCAATTCCTAGGGGTAACCAGGCCCATCAGACTTTTTATTATTTAATTACAATTATAAATAAAATTAAATTTGACTCGGAATTTGAATATTATATATTTAAAGACTGTATATTGTATTATATATAAAAAAATATTTTAGATATAACTTATTAGTGGTTCTCAAGCAAGTTCAAAGTATAATCTACTCGCTCAGGTTGTAAAATCATGGCCCAAATACCCCAAGTGACCTTATTACGCTTCTTTTTTCAAAAAACTATTATTTACGATTATTTTTGGGCGTTTATTGTGAATTAAAACATGTGGACTTTATATTTTATATAGTAAACGATCAAGAATACTAGCTTTTAGAAAATATGGAAATTAAATACACTTTTCCTCTTTTTAACGCTTATATCTCGAGAAGGGTGATGTTAGGTAAAAAAATGCTTAGAATGAGCTTGTTCGGCATTTTTTTTAATTTCCTAAATCGAAAGTGCAAGTATAAAATAATAGATCTGCAACAAATCAGATTCTTATTCGCATGTTTGGTGTCTTAAAAACCATTACAGACCTCCACCTTGCGAAAATGGGGCGTGGCCAGGCGCTACGTCACTATACGCATAGATTCGGCGATCACAGTCGACTCGATGCTATTTAGTTCTCGAAGTATTGTGTTTGTGTTACGTATTTCTTGACAGTACGATTTGGTGAAACGTCAAAAAATTACAATTTTCTCTCGCTACTGTCGGGACTGATTTTCAATTTTCACCCTGCAATTTACGATGAAGATTCATCTCCGACCTTCCCCTTTCCGTAGAGACATAGAAGGAGCTTCCACTTGACGTATCTACTTAGTTACCAGCGTTTGAGAATTCCAAATTTTTCGACATTTCAGGTTAAATTTGAAAGGTCTCAGATAGCGTCAAATCAATTGGAAATTTTTTATATCTTTTGGATGCATATATTTTGAGAATCTTTACTCTCCACCAAAATATGCCGGTACTTTTTTAAATAATATATAATACATATTGTTTATAACGAAAATGCATCTAGTAGGTATCTCTGATGCTTATTAAGCTATTATAAGGCCTTATGGGCAAAAGAAACAGTACTATCTAGGAACATTTTAATAACTACTTGTTCAGATGTAAATTTTCTTGTTTACTAATATTAGAATCCCTTTGATTGAAGCCAAATTTAAATGGCGTAAAATCCTTTGCAGAAATTTGCATTTCATATTTAATATCAGTTCTAAGCCGCTTAAATTCGTTTATGTAAATTATGGCAATAATGATGCACCTTAGCATTACCATAATATATGTATTGACGCCACATTCCTGATTTAATCTTGATATATTTTTTTAATGCCCCGATTAAACCTCAGGGAACACTTAGTTGCTGATGATCTATATGTGAAGATGCCATTTCTTTATCCTCTCGTCATCGGTATCGCGATAATGATATATTATAAAATGATATTAAACGAACCTCAAACTAGTATATTGTAGGTAGTACTTTATATATTTTGTTTTGTAGAAATATTTGAAACTTGTTTTGGCAACAATCTTTATATTATGGAAAATCATTTTCAATGTTATACTGCAATAATTGAAAAGTATGTATACAGGGCGAGTCATAGTGCGTGGACACTCTGGATATCTCAATATCTGCTCAACCGTTTGAAATCTGAAAAAATGTGTGAGATAAAAAATGTGGAAATCAATAATGACATACTCTAAAATTGTTTTACAATCTATAGGGTGTTTCACATAGAATTGTTTAAATGAACACCCAACAATTATTTTTCTGACAAAACTATTTGCAACAATAAAGAGTAAAATCTGCAAAAGATATATTTTCAATTTGACCGTCGTTTCAATTGGACATAGATTTAGTCAATACCATGTACTAATTTGCAGACGTTTCAAAGTTTAACCCAATTCTAGAGGGTATTCTCCAGGATGAATAAAATGTTTCCACATTTAAACTGCTAAGTATTTCTTAATTTTTTTCAATTGAAATAACACCCTGTATTTTTTTACTTTAAATGATTCAGCAATCACTTAACTACACACTGATACCATGACTACTTTTCTTCGACGGTTTTCGAAATATTCAAGTCGAAAAAATCCACAGAACTTGCATCTCAGGTAAGTATCGATGACGCATTGAAAATACCTCATAGAATTAGTAGTTATCCAACTAAAAGGTAATCAACATTTTAATTGCAATTCCGGAAATATTTTCTTATCTTTCCTGAGATGCTTAGGGCCACGTTAATAAATATTTATAAAGTATGAGGTATAAACAGCCCATTGTGGTTTACAACATTTATGTTTATTAGTTACATGTTTATTCTTGACCTTGATTTATCGTTTTATAACCAGCAGGCCGAGAGATCTGCTCCTGTGACATGTCGCCTCATTTTTATATAGACTTCCGCTGTATCGTCGCCGGCCGGTCAACAAATCTGTCGCATGTCGCTTCATTTATGCTTAGACGGTTCTCATATACAGGGTCTCCCACCGGGAACTGAATCGATCCATATTGGGAAAAGTGTGTAACTAAAAATTTTAAAAATTTTGGGAGTTACTAAAATCATTCAACCAATATAACTACAGTCATCTGGTACTTCCAGTAATACCGGAAGTCGATACTAACGTGCCTATTTTAAATGGAACATCCTATATATTTTCGAATTTTTGAAATGACCATGAAATTCTGAGTCGACACCATATACCTAAACCCAGCAGTTTTGGGGATATTTGACATTTTATAAAAAATTTACAGATGCAACGGTGTGCAATAACCGTTATAACTTTTTTATGTAGGAGATCCTCATTTGCTCCTTGGTACGTAGTAATAACACAAGATGAGCTAGTCTCTACAATAAAAATAAATTTTATATTGGTACACCAGGTATTCTATTTTTCACGTTATATTTTGTCAAATTCAAATATCGAAAACTTTTTTATTTCTAATCGAACAAACTGTATTTTTTGCATGAAAGCATGTAAATTTAAATTCCCTCCCCCTCTAATATAGGCATTGTAGGTGTTAAAGTTACAACTTTTTGAAATATTGGTGATTTTCTGCAATGTTTCTGACGTAAGAGAAAGGCTGACATTAATGACTGTTTCTAATCCATGGCTAAGTTGATGGCAATTTTTATTAAAAATGTTTGAACATTTCAGAAAATCACCAATATTTCAAAAAGTTCTAAAGTTAACCCCTACAGTGTCGATACTAGAGAAAAGGGAGTTTAATTTTACATTATTTGATGTAAAATAATACAGAGTGTTCCATTCGAAATAAGAAAGTTTTTGTAACGTGAAAACTAGAACACTTGGTATACCAATATAGAATTTATTCTTATTATAAAGACTAGATTATCTTGTGTTCTTTGTATGCGCCAAAGAACAAATGAGGATCTCCTACACAAAAAAGTTATAACGGTTATTGCAAACCGTTGCACCTGTAAAAATTTTTATAAGACGTCAAATGCCTCCGAAACTGCTGGGTTTAATTATAGCGGGTACTACATGTTTCGACTCAGAATTTCATGGTCATTTATAAAAGCCAAAAACATATAGGGTGTTCAATTTAGAATAAGCAAGTTGGTATCGATTTCCGGTATAACCGGAAGTACCATGTGCTTGTAATTATTTTGGTTGGCCACACTGACAATATAGATCGATTCATTTCCCTGTGAGACACCCTATACATGTGCCCCTAAGTGTTTTTAATACTAGAAAGTAGTCACTATGAATAACAGCGTATAGTTTAATTGATTAATTATTTGCTGAAACATTTTAAGTAAAAACATGTATGGTGTTCTATTTGAAAGAATTGAATTATCGACAATTTTAAAATGTAAGACTTAGAATCACAGTGAAAAACACCCTGTAGAATTTGGTTCGACTTTGAGAGGTTTAGGGAGAAGTAGAATAATATGACAAACCTCAGTGCAAGTCCAAATATGACATATGGATAAAGAATTGGAGGTACTCTGAACACCCTGTATATTCTACAACTTTTCTTCGTTAATTTAACAAAGAGGTTCATAGTTCATGATGGAAAGAATATATAACTATTAATTGGTTATCGTGCTATCCACCAGTTTCATATAATTGATAAGTTATGTAAGAATTTCTAATATGTAATTTTGAAATTATTATATTTGCACGTATGCCTCGGAATGCTTTAGCGTTGGGTTCTTGCAATTCAAATAATTACCTTATTATATTAATTATTCAATAATTGTTTAAATACTTCAAGACACTTATTTTGAGTTAAGTAATGACAGATTTTACTATTATTTATTCTCATCCGATTATGATGAACATACACCATATAGAGAACCGCTGCCTAAGAAATCACTGCTTCCACATCCAGATGTTTCATCCAAGTCCCTGTAAAGAAAACTCCTTGACTATATTTGCACTATAGTATGTGGAAATTATTGGTCATAGAATTATAATAATATTGAGGCAGATGTCATAGAAAAGTTTGAGGAGTTGGATTCTACCATATACGTTAAAAATAAAGTTCCTAGCTTACTCTACTTATTTTCCCATATTCACAACCTACCATTTTCCACCCCTTCTACGGAATCATCTCAATCAGATGTTATTACAATACATACATGTACTAACTTTCAAGTGGATATCTCAATTTTATGTTATCAATCCCATTAATAATGGAGCGGAGGTGGTGGGGATGGGTCAGGTTGAAAAATATTAGGAAGAAATCTGAGGCCTTAGTTTCTAGTATATGCACCAAATCCCAAATTTCTGTCTCTTACCAGCTTGCTTTACTTATTTTGCCCTATTTACCTCTACTTACCCCCAACTCTTTCAACGAAATCATGTCAAAATATAATCTGGTTTCAGATGTCGTTATAATACATACGTGTACTAAATTTCAAATGAATATTTCAATTTTATTTTATCAACCCCTTTAATAATGGAGTGGGGGGGGGAATATATAAAGAAATCTGCAACCTTGGCTTCTAGTACATACAGTAAGTTTCTGTACTCTTAGCAGCTTACTTTACTTATTTTTCCCTATTTACCCCTATTTAACCCCAACTCTTCAACAGAATAATCCCAAAATATGATCTAGTTCCGGATATCATTATGATATATACGTATACCAAATTTCAAGTGAACATCTCAATTTTATTTTATCAACCCCTTTAATAATTTAGTGGTGGGGGAATGGAAAATATTATTAAAAAAATTGAGGCCCTGGCTTCTAGTACATACACCAAATCACAAGTTTCTGTGCTCTTACCAGCTTGCTTTACTTATGTACTCTTATTTAACCCCAACCCTTCACCGGATATGTTCAAAGAACAATCCAGTTCCAGGTCTCGTTATAATATACACTTGTACAAAATTTCAAGTCAATATCTTAAATCGTTCCGGAGAAAACGTGCGGACAAAGAAGAGTTACAGACAGACAGACCGACAGACAGACAGAAAATTTAAAATCTAGACGTTTTATGACATTCTAAACCTAGAAAAAAAGTTTTGAAAATTTTTTCACGATTACTATACTTCCAATTCACTACGTGGATGTGGAAGTAATATTACACAACATAGCCAGGCTAGTTAATACGTGTTTGTTCTTTAAAAGTGTCTCTTCTGATTACTGACTAGGATATAGTTATTTATGTCATTCCCTAGATGACTATATATTACACTACATGTTTATTTAATTCATATATTTATTTTGAAAATAAAAATTTTCATTTTATTTTTCTCTATACTAGTGAAACTCGTATACCATTTTACGACACGTAGAGCTTAAAGAGACTTCATCTAATCCATTAGACAGCAATCGATTTTTCTTTTAAGTCGGTCTCTAGCAAGTCAAGTTCTCGATCTTTATTAAAAAGTTCAGATCCCGACGTCGCGTCGCGTCGCTTTTGGATACTAGGCAGACCATATTCGAAGAATACACAGATAGTGGCAATTGAAATATATCTCGAAACGATAATAATATTTCTCTGATTTCGCTTAACAACTTTCATAATTGATTTTCCTTAGCTAAGTTGTCCAGAAGGAATATACACATTTGAGAAACACAGACAATATCTATTATCGTACCCAGTACACGATAAACAGTTTAAGCAAAAGTGTTTGACACACAATAATTAATGACATTAACAGGATACAATTATTGGAAGGTGAATTTTTCATCTCTTTTGATGTTTGAAGAAGAATTCAAGTATATCGCAAGGACATGGTCGAGATACGCGATAAAATATGTGCAGTGTTTTATATTAATGTGTTTTCCAATTTATCAAATATGTTAATTCAGAAAAAAATATACATGGAATAGAAATCAGTGGACAACTAACATGTAACATATTACTAACACATCAAGAGAAATCGTTAATGAATATAAATATTTAGGAATCATTATTGACAACAATTCTTGCATTAAATAATAATTTTCAGGATATTAGAAAAAATGGAAAAATATTCTTTCTTGCACAATATCAGTTAACTTGGCATTGGCTTGTACATTAATAATTTATTAGGCCATTTCATAATCTGTTTTTGACTATGGTGCCTGATCACTTCATTCATAGAAACAAAATAGTCAAGAAGTATTATAAAAACTACAAAACCGTGGTATGAGAATAATACTTCGGTGAGACAGATACACACAAATTCATTCCATGCTTGTGGTACTTCAACGGCATCTACTCCAAAAAAGATTTTGTTATATGGCAATGGTAATTGTATATAGAACATTGAAAGATCCACTTCCTTTTTATTTATAGTGATTTATAACTTTTAATAATGAAATTCATAATTCTAATAAGAGAAATCAACTTAATATGCACGTAGGAAGAACTAACGCATTGAAAGCTATAAACTCTCTATTTTTTTATTACCTCAAGATATTAAACATACAAATAATTTGTAATAAGTTTAAACACACATCAATTCATTAACATTAACAATATTAAGATATTGTTAATATTAATGCCCGAGTATTTATATGGCGTCGGTATTACCATGGCATTAGTATTGTTCACATTAGGAACCAGTTTATTAACATTAAAGTATTTTTATAAATTAGCTAACTCCCATTCATTTTTTGAACTGCAAAGTTCTTTCTCATCTGACGCTACGATTAGTGCATCATCAACGAATAAGTTTAAAATAGTGCAGTTGACTAATGAGCTTAAGTATATCATTTATGTAAATGTTAAAAGCAATAGGCCTAACACATTTCCTTGTGGTACACCCTTTCAGTTTTAATTTCATTTTAAGATGTGTTTCTAATTTTACATTTTTGCATTTTGTTACTTAGACATCAGCATGAGCATTAGCATTAGCACTCTACCTCCAATTCCAGTATTAAGTTTATTTATAAGAATCAATGAATTCGAAATGTACAGATGAGATATTCTCCAAACGGCGAGTGGAATTTAATCATTGGATCTTTTTCTGAAAGATGCCAAATATCTCACAACTCACACCATGGCGTTCAACGGTCTCCTAACAAAAAGAAACAAGATTTGATAAACATATATTATCCTACATATAAACATGTCTCTTTCATGCACTTTGGTATTTACATATATAATTCTTCATTAATACAAAGAGAACTAAGAACGATGACGCAATAAATATAAGCGAGTAATATCTTGAGAATAGATTTAGAAAGCTATGAAATAATGTTAAGAAATGTATAGGACAACGAAGGTCTAATTATGCACACACCATGCTGTGACTTATGGGATATGAATGCATTTTATATTATAGCAATTTTATAGCCCATCGCTTCTTATTCCATTCACCACCTCTTAACGGTTTTACAACAGGAAATCCTTATTATGAATAATGCTTCTGTATTATTAATATTGTTGATATTTCCAAATAAAGAGAGAAAGAAGTCCTTCGTACAAACTTTAATATAATTGCAGAATACGGAAGATTTACATATAATTGCAATATGTGACTAATCTGAAATATTACAACCTCATAAATCATTTTTATGTATTTCATCTGGAACAGCAAATACCTCATTTGTGTGTATCATGCCACATATATTTACTAATATAAATACTTAATATTTTATAACTCTTCAACTTAACACCCACAAAATTATTTAGTAATCATTTTTTAATTACTTAACACAATGAATAAACCAAAAATAAAACAGTGCACAGAGTGACGCCCGTTTATCCACTGACTCAAATGACGGAGCGCTCAAAAATAAACATAAACAGGTATAACTCCTTCCTTTAGCGGATGTATGAAAATACTCAAATTAAATTACTAGATATTGCTGGAAGGTAACACAGTAGGTTCCTAAATATATCTTTCTTCTAGGAAAAATATAAAGAAACAATCCACCAAACTCTGAAAAAAATACAAGTCGATTCGAGACTAGTATGAGACTGTGTGAATCCCTCCTGGACCTAGGAGTTCAGGATAAAGTAACCGTGGGGAGATACCAGAACAGAAGAGAAATGAAAAGGCTAATAGACTGGCCAGGAAAGGCGTGTCTAAAGCCCTAATAGGACCTGAACCCTTTTGCGATGTATCTAACTGATGTACATGGGCATCCACTAAAGAATGAGTACAAAAAAAATTCTTTAATGATTTACAGATGGCCTACTAAACTAAAATGGAAATGGTGTTAGAACAATGGTGGGCGTTCTAACCGGATATTGTCGGTATATCTGAATCTAATGGGTCTGGTAGAGAGCACAACATGCAGATTCTACTAGGAAGAGGGAACCTTAATCTATATGTTATGCGACTGCGAGGGCCTAGCAAAGCACTTGGCCAGGAAAAATCAAGAACTGACAGCTACAGTAAATGACCCTTATCGAGACAGTGGAGTCTAATTTAAAGGACAAAGCTAGATAAGGAGATTTATGAAAAGTAGAATAATGTTTCAGGAGATCGCGATGCTCAAAGCAGCTTCTCCTTTCTTAATCATAAGTCACATAAAGACTGAATAAGTACAAGTCCTACATTTCAGGAGCATTCTTCTGTGTCGTTCATCAAGAGTACTACATGGTGCACAATTGAATCGGAATGCAACGCTAATTACATTTCCTTTGCTATCAGTGCACAGTATAGGTGTTGCAATGGATTTGATACAGCTACGTAGCGTGAATGTAACCCACAGACAAAGTGAATATGTAGTTGTAGATACTAGAAGATAGCAAATCTTGTACCTACATTTCGAGTTTGGATATCAAATGTTACAATACTCTATCGATTAAGTCTATAGCCTATTGAATAAGTTACCAACTTCAAGCCATACTCTACAGTCTGCAAACGATTTCATGGGTATCATTTACGCATTTTCAAAGTAATAATTAAACATTAATTGATTAAGCATTCATTCTAATTTTAATGTTTCTTGATAATGTGATTTGTGATCATAATTAGAATAAAAAGTTCTTCTAAGAGGCGGTCACTCTTTTTCCAACATTGCGCACATGTAGGACATGTACGACATCATATTAAAATTAGTTGGAAAATAGCTGAAGGGTCATATCAACCTCGCTGCTGCAATAAAAGTATTCATAACTCTTGGACGTTTAATCTGAAAAACAGGGGAGTACCACATATGGCCTTTAGCCAGCCAATAATAATGTTTAAGCATTACACACGGACATGACAATGTTGCACCAATTAAACCCATAATACAGATATATGAAAAGAATAGGTGATAGGTGGAACTAATTGCCACAAAGACTGGGTTTGAATTTTTTAGTTCACTGTAGTATTGTTATCTTTTTGACATACTAAAAATCTAGAGAAATCTGAGTGTGCAAAATGCGTGTGTGGTATCAAATTTGCAACTACATCTTTCTCGCTAGTAGCTGAGGAAGATTATAGAAGTGTAGTTATCGGTTAATTCAGTGGTTAGGTCGTGGATTACTCCGTAGCGAGAAGAGTTATATATTTTTATTCAGCAAATTATCTGAATGTCAAAAAAAATTAGATAAATATAAACAGATAGGATATTAAGGACGCAAGCGTATTCTGTACCCAGTCCCCCTTTTATCAGGGGGCGAACAATTAAAATTAAATGTAACATAAATCATATATTAACATAAGCATAAGAGCAAAACAATTTTACACTTTACAAACAAATTATTAAAAATATTAATGGTAAAAAAAAAATTATTTCATTAGTTTACTAACGAACATTATTTAAACAAAGTAAATTTGAAAATTTATTAGATAATTACAATTTGAGAATAGAAAAGATCATCTGGTATACAAGCTTGTTTGTGACCAACGGAGAGTTTGAATGTAGATTTAGGCTTACTCAACTTGGTTTGTAGCGCAGAGTTCCAACGAGGTCGAACCCTGCAGATGGCCGCAGGTACCTGGGAATGAGCACTAAATAATGGTCGTGTCCTGGTCAACGAGGATTTTCCAGGGAGCCGCTTCGTTTGGAAAAGATGTCCAGCCTATGAGTAATCAGTTCCAACCTATCCAACTTCTCTTGCGGTGCTTCGGTTGGTCCAAGTTTTTACATGAAAAAATGGACAGTAAAAAACCAGTTGATACATATCTTAAAAGGCAAAAAATATTTAAAAAACTACCAATGAACTTCTAGTGATGAAGGTCACTCAACAAAATTAAAGTTTAACGAAAAAAAATTAGTAAATGTAAAATTTTACTTCTGAAAATACATGAATAAGCTACTGATTAATATAGTAATGAATTAAATTAATAAATGAGAAAAACTCTAATCTCATGAAATTTTAACCGTTCACAAAATGGCTGACAATGGTTATGACCAAAAATCTGAATAAAGATAACAAAATTTAGTACAACTGAAGTAGGTAGAAAATATATGAATTACTGTCTGGAAAAAATTAATATGTTGAACAGATGTAGCAAAAAATTGTGGGCTCAATCTCCCAAAAAATAAACTAATAAAAATGTATCTCTTAACCTCTTGTCCTAACACGAGGTTAATTAAACGCGACAAAACGACTTTAGGTTTCGACTTTTAATGAGATGAGATTGTTTGCACACGATTAAGAAACAAAAATTCTAACTTATCCCTTAATTATGTAAAAAACATTGAAACACAAGAACCCAGAATACAGGAATAAAGGCCCCGAATATTCAGTGCAACGCCAAATCCACGTAGGACAAGTGAACACTTATACAAATTATTTAATGATTATCAAATGATAAAACTAAGGTTCATTCACCTACGGTAGATTTACCGAAGTAGTTCGGCGCTTTGTTGCCTTATTCGGTCCTCTTGGTTCTAAACCGTTGGGTTACTGCACGACGTGGTTGTTTAAAAATTTCCGAGTTTAATCCTCGTCCACATAATCTAATAAATGATAAAACACCACAGTATTGTGTCTCAAGCGACCACAAAATACAAAATTGCGACCATAATTAATGGGTTAACAAAGATACATGTGTCCAGCGGACACCGAAATCGCACCAACATGTTACTCCATAAAAATTAATTATTACATAGAATATCCCTTAAAAATTCTCAAAATTAACTATACACCAACGTTAACTCAATAACATGACCTCACTTAATAATCAAAGTATCAAAGTATTAAATAAATAAAAGTGAAAATCCGTTAAAGGAATAACTAAACAATCTCAACTCACCAGCGTCGTAAGCGAAAGTGAAGTAGCATCGATATTAAAATGGCCTCAGTGATGTTTTTAACTGCGTATGCGCAATTGGTGACTTCGCATTGGCGTTTACCGCGAATGATTCAAATTTATCTACCACGGGTGCTAAACGAAAAAAAAATTCATTACATATTACAGAAAATTTCATACTGAAAAAAATTATGGCATTGGTTTCCTCAGTATCTCCTAAACTATGCATTGTACAGAAAATGTTACTACTCCTTTTTTAAATTAAATTTGCTATACTTAATTCAATTATCGCCAAAAAGTGAAAAATTTCGTATTGGTCATGTATCTTGCCAAATATCGGGAAAAGTACTTATCCCACGAGGAAAGTCATAGATTTTGAGGTTTTATTTACTGAAAATCTATTATCTATGACTTTCCTCGTGGGATGAGTACTCTTTTCAATACTTGCCAAAATGCATGACGAAAACGAAATTTTTTCACTCTTTGGAGACATTTGCCCATTTTCAAAGAGCTGTATCTGGGAAAGTTCTGGAAGTATCGAACTCTATTTGGGCTTGAATTATAGTAAAATTAAACTACTTTTGGAACGGAGCAATAACATTTCTGTACAATGCATACTTTAGGAGATAGGGCGGAAAAACAAAAACAAGTACAAGAATTTCGCTGTTTTCTGGGTATTGCGCAGCTCGCACATGTCTTTTGAAACTGAAAACTTGGTTTCTTACTATTTGCATAGATCCTAGCAACATATTAAAAGATTAGAAGTACATGACCTTTTGCAAGGTCGAACCCTTTTTTGTGTGTAAATTGACTAGCATATAGACTTTTAGTGTGTTATTTATTTTTATTTTTTAAAACCAATAATGTAATCTTCTCAGCATGAAATTTTCTCTAATGTGATATCACGCACAAATTTTTATGATTTTTTAAAGAATCTCCAATACGGCGACCAAAAAACGCAATGTGCGCACTCAGAATTTTCTAGACTTTTGGTATGTCAAAAAGATATCAACAACGAACTAAAAAATTCGAACCCCGTCCTTGTAGGAATCAGTTCCATCCAACATTCTCTATCTACTGTAGTACCACCCCAAAAGCGTATTAGAAAAAAATGTAATAGGCTTCTCGCAAAGCTCAAAGGGCGCAGCCTTAGCGGTGGTAGTGATAATACTATCTTTTGCATTGGCCTTGGTTTGGCTTCTATTTAAAAAAATTGTTCTTTCTCAGCCTCTTTGGCTATTTTTGCTTGACGCTTTCTTTATAAGATAATTTTAACATACGTTACAATATTTTATTTTTATGCGGAACAGTTAGGCAGGACAAGTTAAAAAATATCGAACTTCGAAAATATAAATCTGGATGTTCTTTTTTATTCCTTTGCTCTATGTAATAACATCAATATAGATTTAAATTTATGCAGTTGCAGTTTACTCTGTAATTCTGCCTTTGAGTTAAGAATATGCTGCAAAACATTTTCTTTACTGACATACTTTGTCTGGTGTACATTGTATTTGTTACGTATTTTAGGACATGATTCTGGCATGTAAGATTATGTTTTAATAAATTAATTCCGAGAATATTTAAAAATATAGAATTAGAATTTTGATTATGATTGATGGTACACCCATTTCTGTATAATAACATATAATTTACGTTAAAAACAATAATAAAAAATACAAAGTTCATGACATCGTATCAAGATTTAACAACCCACACAACTACCTGCAACTCAGCATGTTGCTGTAGACACGCAGAGAGTCAAAAATAAAAATCTTAATAGTTATACAAAAGTAGTATAGTGCCACCAAACTTATTAACAAACCTCTTTACAAAAAAAGTACAGTTACATTGTTTTTTAATAGTTTGCATGTTAACGAAGATCTGTATCAATAAATAATAGTTAAGCAGTTCTCTTGGTAAAACATTTCAATATTTCAATTCAACTGCCAAAAATTAATATTTTGCAGTTGTCAAATATCTATAAAATAGATATAATTCAAAACTTCTTATCCTAATCAGTGTTGTCAATCCAAGTGTCTTAAATTACTCCTTAATCTAATTCAAAATGCTCCGTTTTGCAATAGCAAAGGTGCCTTTTACTCTAAAACTGGAAATGACACAATGAAGGATACTGGTGTCTCGAAATTATTATTCCTTATCAGCATGAGATGGCACAAATGATGGCGTTTAGACTACATTGCTTTAACCAAACCTTTATGATCCACGTGTCACAATTTGAGCCTTTCCTACCCCGAGGTATTATTCTGGATAGCTGCCCAATGTTTAAGCCTCCTCTGCCCCTAGTTATCGAAATATAATTGTTTCCCCTTGCAAACCCAAATCCTGATACTGCAACTACGTGTAGATCAGGTCAAAATATGACGCCTTACCTATCTACATCGTTTGTTTTTCCTAAAAAAGGTTATGAGAATAAAAAAGGCTCAAAACTAAATTCTCCATAATTCGAAACAAATCTTTTGCATGCTAATGCATAAATTTAAAAAATCTGTGAACTGTGAAGGTTTGTAACGTGTCTAAATTGTGTACTAAATAGTATGCAAAATATCAGAATTTTGAAAATTGTAACGGATATTTTGAAGGATTATACTACCTTGGGAGTACAACTTGGTGCAAGCTAACTAAAATAATCATATTTTGACCTGATCTACATACAGCTGTCTAGTTACGTTTTATTCAGTTCGCAATATAAAGGTTAAAGCGTATATATAGCCAGATAAGCAGTGTTAAATCTGCCTCAACATGATTTTTTTTGCAGATGTGGGCTCTTTGTGGGAGTATTCTCATGCACAGTTATTATACTCTTCGCAAATACAAAACGGAGAGTATAGTGCATTCGATTGGCACATTTCTAAACCAGTAATATTGCTCGTAGAGAAAAACATTTCATATCACTGTGTCGGTGATAGAATTTTAAACAACTTTCAAAATGTCCGTCCGTCAGTCCGTCTGTCTGTCCGCCTGTCTGTCCTTCTGTCTGTCCGTCTGTCTGCCCGTCTATCTTCTGTCCGTCACATTTCTTGTAAACACGGTAACTTAAGTATGAAACGTCCCATTATATTTACATTTGGACAGTAAGTTAGTGTTAGCTATAGGACGAAGCCTATTATTTTTGAATAAAATCGATCAATAAATAAAAAAGTTACACATTTTTTAAATAAAAAAGAAAATTTACATACGTTTTTGTTTAATGTTTTGTAATTAAACTGCAAATGTGTAAACTAATATTATTTACAAAAGAACTGCGAAGAGTATCCTATAGAATGTGTAACAATTATATAAAGAGTGCAGTAAATCGGCGAAGAGTATAACGGTTAGCTTATTATCATCTAGAATTTACCAGTTTTTGAGAAGAAACATTTTGAATTTTTGTAAAATATGTTTTCCCTCAGAAGCATTACCTAGGGCCAGTTTCCAACTATAATAACATGTTGTAGAAGTTGAAATGGTGCATATCAGATAATATTTTCAAGACATCGCGGGTCTATCAAGCTAAAATATTTTTTTCTAATTTTGAAAGAAATCTTATTTGTGTTGTAATTGTGGAACAGCTACAAATATTTCATGAAATACTCTTCATTATTTAATAATATACAATAAAAAATCGCAAAAGTACCAAAGTGATCGAAACAGTCGGTCATCTGCTTCCATATTTCTTCCTAATAACGACCGTGGGCCTCTTTTATTGAAGTTGTTGCTCTATTCTCATCTAGCGCACGGGAATGCACTCTATATCCTTCTCGCTCTTATTAGTTTTGACCGATTCGTCTAACTTCATTCGACGCATTCTTTAAATTTCTCAATAAATTCGCCTCATTTCGCCGCCTGCGGAAGCGCTGCCTAATGTTTTCAAAATAGCTGTTCAATAATTTGCCTATAATATCTAATTCTCCGATAAAAGTTAAATATATAATATCTAACTACTCCTTGATAAAACGAATATCTCGCATATAATTTATATATTAAGAAATGTTCCAAGCAAATAACACAGAACATAACTTTTTTGGAAAGTCTGGTAAGTTTGGTCTAATTTATTATCTACTTTGGTTTTGTGGAAATTATAATACCCTTTTCGTAAAATTTTATATATAATTTTATTTTACATCGAACTTAACGTGCTGTACGTTGAATTAACAAAATGTGTTGATAAGAAAGCATAACTTAGTGATTAAATCAGTGTATTGTTTATTCAAATGTCGGTTAAAAAGGATCTATCCACAAAATGTTCTTGATTTTTAAATAATAAGTTACATAGGTGTTACCTTGTTCGCTGTTTTTACAAGACAGAAAAGTCGTGTTTTTTGTTAAATATGGCAATATTCAGTATCTGGTGAATCACGTCATGCATTTTCTATGGAGTAGTAAAACGCACTATCCGGGTGGCGCAGATTCATATAATATTATATTTTCCCATCTTGCTTAGGCTACGTCCATTTCACAATATTCATAATCTGATAAATAACGATTATTTTAATCTTCTTATGCGCGATTTATTAGCGATTACTCACCTGTTAGCTACAACAAGAGATTTCAGGAGGTATCAATATCAGTGTCTGCCGGCACGTGGGCAGTAACTAAGACCACCTGTACACCTGTCAAGTCTCAGTTAAAAAAGCGTCCTGCAGTGTGAGGTATTGCAGATCGTTTCTTATTTTAGAACACGTTTATATTTCGCTGAAAAATGAATAAATAATATTTATTGCGAAAAGTTATTAGACTGGTCACGTCTATTATTATTAATGCTTTATTATACTTGTGTCTTCGGATTGATTTTACAAAAGGAACAGCTTTTTCATTTCCGATTTTACGAAAAAAAAAAATGTTATTGATTAAAACGTCTTTTTGGTTAAAAATCGTTATTGAAACCGTCAATCAAGAGACAAATGCCCTTTTTAACACACTTCTATTAGCTTCACCTGTATCTATCAATCTATCAATGTAACGAAATCTTTCAACGCAATTTTCACCCATTCTAATTGTTGTATCATCATGAAATTTGGCAATTGTGTGTAGCTCGCGATGACAGTACAATATAGTATACTCAATTTTATAATATGTTCAAAGTGGTCGCCGCCCCAAGATGGCGGATTATCATTTTCTTTACAACCCCCTTGATATGGGTATCAAGGGGCTTGACAAGTAGAAAACAAATATATCATTAAAACTTAAAAATTCAAAATGGCGGCATCAAAATGGCGGATAGGCTTTATCAATTATCGTCGGATTCGACCGAAAATCGATATCTGTGGGTTATCGAAGTTCCAGATTAGAATTATCCGCTCCAAATTTTTAAGGCTAAAAAATAAATAATAGTGTGAAAAACTTTAAACAAAACACGCTTTAATAGCAAACCTAACTGAAAAGTAAAAAATAATACAATACAATTTAAAAAAAAGCGTGGGGAGCTTGATATCAACTGGTATAAATATATCATAGTAATAAGCACCCCACGCTTTTTTGTATTGTATTGTATTATTTTTTAATTTTTAGTTCGGATTGCTATTAAAGCATGTTTTTTTAGTTCTTTTAAACCATTATTTTTCTTCTTTTATGACCAATCATCGACAAAAATGGTGTTTGAAATTATAAGACTATCATTCTTTATCCAAGATCAATTCTAATTAAAAAGTTCTTACGAACAATAAAATTTAAAAGGAAGTTAGAGAGGGGTTATTCAACAAATCCCCCCCCCCCTTGTAACATTACAACATTTATGACACCTCCCTTATACGAACAGTCCCTTGCAAAGAATCCCCTCTATGTTTAAGAATCAGAAAAAGCCACCAAAGAGTTTTGTTTTGATTACGAGTTTCCGTTATTTAACGTAGATTAGTGGACCTTGTTTATTAAATAAATTCAATGAATTATTTTTTCATTTTTATACGTCTGTTACTTTAAAATATCTCGGTAGGTGAATAAGAAAGTTACTATGAGAAATAATACTTCTTATAATTTTGTTTCATCCTAAATATTACTTTGTTAAATTACTTATTTAAAGCATGCCCCAATATACACATGCCTTGGTCCCAATATGAAACCATGGTCTGGTGCATAGTGGGACTTGGATGTATACCGGGACAACTTTTTTTTACCCCTTAAGCAATATTTCCAATGTGGTGAATTAATAAACTGAAAAAATATTCACATGCAAATTCTTAATCGCCGTTGGAAAAATATGGTCCCAATATACAACAGGCTCCCCTACATTTCTAAACAGCGTGAATCTAAAGAAACGCACAAAATTCATATCATTGGTATGTGTCATTTGTCAAAAAATCCTCGAATAGGTCGATTTTAGTTTTATAAATGCTACATTTTGTCACTATACCAAAATTTATGACATCATCATATTTTTTTTAATGGAAACAGACATTTTTGTTTACTGTTTTTGGTGGTATATTCCTTTCTGGTGATATGAAAAAAAAAATGATATTACCTAAGCCATTCTTTAAAAAATATATATTTTTATTGATTGATACCTTACATAAGTAATTGTGAGAAAAAAATCATCTCCATTGCCCAAATTGCGACCCTCCAAACATTTGGCATTGACCAAGATGGGTGTAGATACTTTGCACGCTGTTCTGAATCTTCTCTTGGGCTATTCATCTCATCTCCAAGCCAATTCTGTCTTTCAATTCTTCTATGGTATCCGGTCTCTTAAAATACACCCTTGACTTTAAGTAACCCTAAAGAAAACAGTATAATCCGGTGAAAGCGGGGGCCACTCAATCGGACCTCGACGACCTATCCACCTTCCAGTAAAAGTGTCATCTAAAAACTGACGCACTGCTATTCCAAAATGAGGGGGGGCCCCGTCTTGCTGAAACCAGACGTTTTCAGCAGGAGTATCTTCATCTTCATTGTTCGGAAACTGCTAAGGCTGGCACTAACTCAACTCGCAAAAACTGTAAATATCTTGCGCCGTAAGATTTTCTTCAAAAAAAAAAGTCCCAATAAACGATCACCAATCATACCTTGCCTCGTCGCTGTGTATGGGCTTCTTGAGTACAATGAGGATTTTCGCGTGACCAATACCTACAGTTATGCCGATGTACAGTCCCCTTTAAAGAAAATGTAGCTTCATCAGAAAAAACAATGTTCTTTAAAAAATTTGGGTTTTCATCGCACAAGGTCATCAACTGTTCACAAAACTGTAAGCGCCAATCTGGATCAACTTCATTCAATTCGTGGATTAATTGCACTTTGTATAGATGGTATTTTTCTTTTTTCAATAGACGTACAACAGAAGTTTGATTCACGTTATGATTTAGAGCCAGCTGCCTTGTCGAAAGATGGTGGTTGTCCTCACTTTCTAGAAGAATATTTAATTTGGTTTCGTTGCTTGTGCTAGGGCGACCAGATCGAGGGAGGTCAGCTACACTGCCAGATTCATCAAATCTAGCAACCAATCTACTTCATTAAAAGTTCTACGCGTTCTCTTTCACTTAAACGTGGCTTTGCATTCACTAGTTTTACACTGTCTCAGAAGTGTCACAAAACTGAGATTGCACACGTGCCAGGAATAAAAATGTTTTCGATACTTTATACAAAAAGGCCTGTTGTTAACGTAATTGTTTTTTTATCATTTTCTTTGTTTTGTTTTTATGTCAAATGTTTTCATGCTAGTTAGAACAAAAATGTAGGCAACAAGATTTATCAGTCCATAAGAAAGTGGAACACATTACTCGTGAATTTGCGAAAGATAAGCTATTTTAAGATAAAATACCATTTTTCCAAAACAATAGCTCAGGTAATATCATTTTTTCTTATATATCACCAGAAAGCTAAAGGAATATACCACCAAAAACAGTAAACAAAAATGTCCGTTTCCATTAAAAAAAATTTATGATAGCGTCATAACTCAAAAACCAATACCATAAATTTTGGTATAGTGACAAAATGTAGCATTTACAAGACTAAAATCTGTTCAAGGATATTTTTTTTAAATGGCACATACCAAAGATATGAATTTTGTGTGTTTATTTAGGTTCACACTGTATGTATGATGTACATCAAGTTGTACGTTTATACTTATTGGAAGCTCTTATGTTGATGCATACCCATTTCGTCCGTCTCTTCTCAAATTATGTTAATTAATGATGTAAATTTGATTTCAATTACTGTCTTTACCCTGAATTATTTGCAATAGGTTAAAGGCGTCAGCGACACACGAATATAAAGGGTGGTGTAATAATATATGTCTGTAATGTATTAAAACTATACGAATTTTTAGAATTCAAGGTGATTTTCTTATATAATGGTATACAATATTAGTTAAATATAAATCTGCAACTTAAAAGTGACCAAATTAAGTAAGTAGATGCACTTTTTCCTTTTCCTTGAAAGCAAAATAACATTTAATGAGTTTTTTTACGCATTCATCAACGTGTCTGCAACTATCTTAGGAATGCTTTGTGCAGTGTCATCTAATAATAAATATCCTTCTTACACTTAAAGATCAGTCGCTAAGTTAATAAATTTCTAACAAGTTTTGAATTTTTAACGGCTCGTACAAAATAAAATAAATTATTTTGTTCGGAAACAAACTAAATAACATTATATTGTTGCTGGCTACGTTGTAGTAAGGAAAGCTTTTGATCAATTTGGCATCTGGGAACACCGGCCACTTGGTACACCTTCTCTTACACTCTTAATGAATGTACATATTAGTTTGTCCTAACATAATAAAACCTAATACTAGCAGTTTACTTATCATCGGATTAAATTATTTTAACGTTATTATTACTGTACAAATATAGTCGAGTGCCAGTAAAGCCGAACTCACTGTGACCTCACTTTAACTAATCAGAGTTAGTCTTCAACAAACAACCTCTAATACTAGAATCACAGTATTTTAGCAAGGGTGTGCTTCGACCGAATCGTACGAGAGACACAGAGTGATTGAGTAAATATAATAGTAGGGGAGCTAGCGACAGTAACATAATGACAATCTGCTCGTCTTACATATACTATTTTTTATTTCAATTTAGTTATGTGTGCCATGAAGAGGAACCGCTTACAGTGCACCTCTGGGACTTTTGTTATCAGGAGCATTTATAACGTGCAAAAAATAATTAGAAAGAAATATATTTTCTCGTCGTTGACCTTTCGCGAGCTTGTTAATGTTCATGAAATAATGCCAAAGAAGTATCGCTTACATATGTTTATCGGAAAAATCTACCATTTACAAGCGCGGAAAGATGCTGAAAATTATTCCAAATTAGATCAATGTACTCGTACTTGAAATATAACATGGTTACAAGAGACTGAATTATTGACAAATTGAACTTGTGCTTACATTCGATTTGTAGGACAAAATCATTTTAAGCGGTCGTCAAAGTTGCCACTGCAAAAATGCACGCGCGGTGAATATAACTGAATTCCGCGAATAAGAATTATGGAAATACTCCGACGATATTTTTCATATTGACGGTATAATCATGGGCGTTTACCGTCGTTTCAATATGGAAAGACAAGCAGCTTAAAATCTTGCAGAAACCTGTAAGATATTCCTTATGTTAGAGATCATTTCTCCTGAACAGGAGGCACATTACTAATAAAGCATGACATACAAATTCATTTTTGTTTATAATAACTGGAAGCTCTTATTCTCAATTTCTCTTCCTTGACTGGTAAGTCGTTTTTGAGCATATAGTAGTAGGTGTCAAGGAGTGTGTTGCCTCACTCGGCCCCTTAACTGGGTTTACCGTGATGAGTTGACACACACCAGGGACGGTTGACGCGAATATAGTACTTTGGCCCTAGCCTATCACCGTCCAAGACCGTCCGCCAGCTTCACCAATGCCCCTTCGGAGGTGCTGGTAAGCATGTGGTGAAGAACCACACCCTGCACGAGGTGACACTGCTTAACAAAAGGCGGCGGATCTAGACCGGGAGGTCAATAAATATCCCCCAAGCCAAGGTGTAAGCCATCGTGCCGAGGGCTGAATGGTACCGGGGTGATGGTACCTCAAACGATGCCTATGGGAAACCGGGCGACCTCTCATAGTATTTAGCCTTGCCCCCGTAACAGGCTCTGCGGGGGTCGACCACATTTCCTGTTTACTCGTGGGTTCAAAAATGAATTCCAAGAACAATAAAAACCTTTCCGAGGAGTGCTCTGATCACAGGGCCTCCTCTCCCACCTCTTCCGGGGAAGAACACTTTGCAGGGATCTCCCCCCTCCTTAGAAAGGGTGGCTCCAGAAATGGGGACACCCTATCCCGTGGCACCGGAGAAGGCTCCTCACGGGGGGCCTTCCCCAATCCCACACCTCCCACACAAGAGGGAATCTCCGTTTCGGGGGCTCCCTCTATTTCGGACGTCGCTGGAGGGCTCAACCCTACGGATGGGCAACCCAAGCGACGTAATCGCAGTGGCGCGGCTCGAAAGAGAGCCAGGAAATTGCGGGTGAATTTTGTGTGTTTATTTAGGTTCACACTGTATGTATGATGTACATCAAGTTGTACGTTTATACTTATTGGAAGCTCTTATGTTGATGCATACCCATTTCGTCCGTCTCTTCTCAAATTATGTTAATTAATGATGTAAATTTGATTTCAATTACTGTCTTTACCCTGAATTATTTGCAATAGGTTAAAGGCGTCAGCGACACACGAATATAAAGGGTGGTGTAATAATATATGTCTGTAATGTATTAAAACTATACGAATTTTTAGAATTCAAGGTGATTTTCTTATATAATGGTATACAATATTAGTTAAATATAAATCTGCAACTTAAAAGTGACCAAATTAAGTAAGTAGATGCACTTTTTCCTTTTCCTTGAAAGCAAAATAACATTTAATGAGTTTTTTTACGCATTCATCAACGTGTCTGCAACTATCTTAGGAATGCTTTGTGCAGTGTCATCTAATAATAAATATCCTTCTTACACTTAAAGATCAGTCGCTAAGTTAATAAATTTCTAACAAGTTTTGAATTTTTAACGGCTCGTACAAAATAAAATAAATTATTTTGTTCGGAAACAAACTAAATAACATTATATTGTTGCTGGCTACGTTGTAGTAAGGAAAGCTTTTGATCAATTTGGCATCTGGGAACACCGGCCACTTGGTACACCTTCTCTTACACTCTTAATGAATGTACATATTAGTTTGTCCTAACATAATAAAACCTAATACTAGCAGTTTACTTATCATCGGATTAAATTATTTTAACGTTATTATTACTGTACAAATATAGTCGAGTGCCAGTAAAGCCGAACTCACTGTGACCTCACTTTAACTAATCAGAGTTAGTCTTCAACAAACAACCTCTAATACTAGAATCACAGTATTTTAGCAAGGGTGTGCTTCGACCGAATCGTACGAGAGACACAGAGTGATTGAGTAAATATAATAGTAGGGGAGCTAGCGACAGTAACATAATGACAATCTGCTCGTCTTACATATACTATTTTTTATTTCAATTTAGTTATGTGTGCCATGAAGAGGAACCGCTTACAGTGCACCTCTGGGACTTTTGTTATCAGGAGCATTTATAACGTGCAAAAAATAATTAGAAAGAAATATATTTTCTCGTCGTTGACCTTTCGCGAGCTTGTTAATGTTCATGAAATAATGCCAAAGAAGTATCGCTTACATATGTTTATCGGAAAAATCTACCATTTACAAGCGCGGAAAGATGCTGAAAATTATTCCAAATTAGATCAATGTACTCGTACTTGAAATATAACATGGTTACAAGAGACTGAATTATTGACAAATTGAACTTGTGCTTACATTCGATTTGTAGGACAAAATCATTTTAAGCGGTCGTCAAAGTTGCCACTGCAAAAATGCACGCGCGGTGAATATAACTGAATTCCGCGAATAAGAATTATGGAAATACTCCGACGATATTTTTCATATTGATGGTATAATCATGGGCGTTTACCGTCGTTTCAATATGGAAAGACAAGCAGCTTAAAATCTTGCAGAAACCTGTAAGATATTCCTTATGTTAGAGATCATTTCTCCTGAACAGGAGGCACATTACTAATAAAGCATGACATACAAATTCATTTTTGTTTATAATAACTGGAAGCTCTTATTCTCAATTTCTCTTCCTTGACTGGTAAGTCGTTTTTGAGCATATAGTAGTAGGTGTCAAGGAGTGTGTTGCCTCACTCGGCCCCTTAACTGGGTTTACCGTGATGAGTTGACACACACCAGGGACGGTTGACGCGAATATAGTACTTTGGCCCTAGCCTATCACCGTCCAAGACCGTCCGCCAGCTTCACCAATGCCCCTTCGGAGGTGCTGGTAAGCATGTGGTGAAGAACCACACCCTGCACGAGGTGACACTGCTTAACAAAAGGCGGCGGATCTAGACCGGGAGGTCAATAAATATCCCCCAAGCCAAGGTGTAAGCCATCGTGCCGAGGGCTGAATGGTACCGGGGTGATGGTACCTCAAACGATGCCTATGGGAAACCGGGCGACCTCTCATAGTATTTAGCCTTGCCCCCGTAACAGGCTCTGCGGGGGTCGACCACATTTCCTGTTTACTCGTGGGTTCAAAAATGAATTCCAAGAACAATAAAAACCTTTCCGAGGAGTGCTCTGATCACAGGGCCTCCTCTCCCACCTCTTCCGGGGAAGAACACTTTGCAGGGATCTCCCCCCTCCTTAGAAAGGGTGGCTCCAGAAATGGGGACACCCTATCCCGTGGCACCGGAGAAGGCTCCTCACGGGGGGCCTTCCCCAATCCCACACCTCCCACACAAGAGGGAATCTCCGTTTCGGGGGCTCCCTCTATTTCGGACGTCGCTGGAGGGCTCAACCCTACGGATGGGCAACCCAAGCGACGTAATCGCAGTGGCGCGGCTCGAAAGAGAGCCAGGAAATTGCGGGTGGAGAGGACTTCTGGGGAGGGTACACCTCGGGTAAACGTTCCCAAAAGGGGACGGCCCGAGGAAGAGACCCCCCCCCAGCACCTCTAAACCTACAAAAAGAGCTAGGCCTGACCTTTCATACAGTCAGGTGGCAAGCAAAGGGGTCAAGGTGGCGGTGGCCGCAGCTGGTTTTCCAGAAGAGCGGCTAACGGCTGCCCTGACCGACAGTTTGCAAGAAGCCCTCGATACTCGGATGGATGGGCTTCCCGCAGGGGGGCCTCTCCCCGAGTTCGACGGCTTCAGGCTAACTGAGCAAGGAGTGGTGCAGCTGTTCTGCGGGAACGAGATGTCGCTGTCATGGCTTAGATCGGCCATAGGCGGCATCTCTCCCGTTGACGGCGTGTCACTCCAGCTCCTGGAAGGGGACAAGCTCCCCAAATACAAAAAGATGGTCGCTACGGTCCCAGGCAAACCCATGGACCAGGCCACCATCTTCAGTAGGCTGACGCGGCATAACCCAGAGCTCCGGACAGAGCTGTGGAAGGTCCACGGCACTCAGGTTGTCGAGGCCAAGGGGCTTCGACTCATTCTGGGCGTCGATGAGGCCTCCGCAGCAAAGATTGCGAGCCTGGGTTACCGCGCTCAGGCGGGGGTGATCAAGGTGTCCTTTTGGGACCCAAAACATCCCCGGGGGGAAGTAGCAGAGGCCGGCCCAAGCGGCGGCAATAACGCGCCTCCGAGCACGACGGACACAGCGATGGAGGGGCTGTCGGGCTCGGAGGAAAAGTAGAGTAGGAGTAGTAGTAGTTTAAAAAAAAAAAAAAAAAAGGGAAAAAAAGGGAAAAAGAAAAAAATGGAAATACTCCAAATCAATCTGCAACACAGTGAGCCGTCCTCCGCATTAGTAGGACGACAGGCCGCTGCGGGACAGATACACATTGCCCTGATTCAGGAGCCTTGGGTTCGCCATGGCTCCATTCGAGGTTTAGACAGGCGGCACGGAGCCATTTTCTCCTCCGCACACAACATACCTAAAGTATGCATATATGTCTCGAAGGAGATAAAAGCAACAACAATTCCCGAACTTTGTTCCAGGGATGCGGTTGCTATTAAGGTGAGCCTTAGGGAGGAAACCGACAGAGCAGAAATCGTGTTCGGCACTGTGTACCTTCCTTACGACTCGCCAACACCGCCACCTTCAGCCGAACTGGAGAAGATGGTTCAATTCTGTACTGATAGACGGCTGCCTCTCATCATAGGATGTGACGCCAATGCTCACCATATCTGCTGGGGCAGCACAGGGGTCAATCCTAGAGGCAGTAGTCTATTACAGTACCTGTACACTACCGATTTAAAGATAATAAATCGGGGCAACACTCCAACCTTCGTTACCCAACGGAGGCAGGAGGTCATCTACGTCACACTGGGATCCAGACTAGCGGTCCCCCTGTTCAAAAATTGGTACGTATCAACGGAACCCTCATTGTCGGATCACCGACACATCAGGTTCAAACTGGACTGCGCTCCCTCCTCAGAGGAGAGCTGGTACAGGAACCCCAGAGACACCGACTGGGATGCCTATAGACGAGCCCTCTCGGACAAAATGAACAGGGTTATTATACCCAGAAACACAGAGGAGATAGAATCCTCCGCCAAACTTCTCAATGGAGCGATCACTGCCTCATACGAGAGCAGCTGTTCTCCAAAAAGAAGCAAGGGAAAGAATAAAGTTCCCTGGTGGAACAGGGAACTTTTGAACCTACGCAAGGAGACACGCAGGCTCCTTAACAGGGCTATGCGCACTCAACTCCCGGAGGACTGGGACGACTACAAACGATCCCAACGCCTCTACAAAAGCCACATTCGTAGCAATAAGACGGCAGCCTGGAGGAAATTCTGCGAAAGCATTGAAGATCTTCCAGAAGCCGCTAGGCTCTGCAAAGCCCTTAAGAAAGATAGACCTTCACAGCTGGAGGACTTGAGGCTTCTTTCCGGTAGACTAACGACTACCAATGAGGAGCGCCTCAAGTATCTACTAGCAACTCATTTCCCCGAATCTGTAGTGGAGACGGAGGAAGCACCACCCCCTCGGCCCCCCCGCGCTGCGGTCACGGCAGCGGATTGGAGGACAGCCTCGAGGGTGGTAACAGTGGAAAGGGTCAGGTGGGCTATTTCCACGTTTGAGCCGTTCAAAAGCCCAGGACCGGATGGAGTGTTTCCGGCACTTCTGCAAGAGGGGACAGAGACACTCATCCGTCCGGTCTATCATTTGTTGAGAACCTGCCTGGCCACGGGGTATATTCCTATACCCTGGAGGTCCGTCAAGGTGGTTTTCATACCTAAAGCAGGACGTACGTCGTACGACACTGCCAACTCCTACAGAGCTATCAGCCTAACATCCTTCCTTCTCAAAACTTTAGAGAGGTTGGTTGAAAGGTACGTCAAAGACGGAGCACTGACCTCAGTACCTCTGCATCCGTCACAACATGCTTACCAGGCCGGTAAGTCAATGGAAACAGCCCTTCATCCGATCGTTTTGAGGATCGAGAAGGCGCTGCACCACAAAGAACTTGCGGCCGGAGCCTTCTTAGATATCGAAGGAGCCTTTGACCATACCTTCTTCGATTCAATCTGCGCCGCCGCTGCCTATCATGGCATCGAAGACACCATCATTAGATGGTTGAGGGCCATGTTGGCGGGAAGGCAAATAACAGCTGCCAATGAGGAAACGGCAGTTAAAGTTTCAGTAAGGAGAGGCTGCCCACAAGGGGGCGTCCTGTCTCCTCTGCTATGGAACCTCGTTCTCGATGGCCTATTGCAGGAACTCGAGAACGAGGATCTTTTTGCGCAAGGTTACGCAGATGACCTTGCAATCATCATCTCGGGAAAATTCCCAAATACGGTCAGCGGACTCTTACAAAGGGCCTTGCAGATCGTACAAAGATGGTGCAATGACCAGGGCCTTAGAGTCAATCCCTCAAAGGCGCAAATGGTCATCTTTACTAGGAGACGCAGGCTAGACGGTTTCGTCGAACCCGTACTCCACAACACTACTCTAACGATCTCAAGGACAGTGAAGTATCTAGGGGTCATCCTGGACTCTAAGCTGACCTGGAGAGATCATATAGAGAGACAAGTACAAAGGGCCACTACAACCCTATGGGTATGTAGAAGAACCTTTGGCAAAACATGGGGGCTAAACCCCAGGGTGGCTATGTGGTACTATACTGTCATAGTTAGACCAATGATTATGTATGCCTCTGTTGTCTGGTGGCCTGCCACAACCAGGTCAACCATACGATAGAAGCTAACACAACTCCAAAGACTTGCCTGCTTAGGAGTCACAGGAGCAATACGCACGACCCCCACAGCAGCTCTGGAGGTCCTTCTGGACCTTGCGCCCCTTCACCTAGTGATTGTGGCCGAGGCTCGGAAAGCGGCTTACAGACTGGAATGTGGAGGTCAGTGGAAGAAAGGAGGAGAACAATCAGGTCACACAAGGGCCCTAGCTGATGCGATAGGAGCCCACTCACTTCTGGAGGCCAGGAGTGACGACGTGATGCCTTCCTTCTCCTTCGCACAACCCTTCGAGGTAGTCTTCCCGAAAAGGGAAGACTGGAGACAACTCGAGGACATACTAAGGCCTGCAGATATTGTCTGGTTCACAGACGGATCGAGGCTAGAGGAAAGTACCGGAGCGGGTATATTTGGGGAAAGGCCCAGGGCTGAGCTTTCCTATGCCCTGGGCAAATTCGCCACAGTATTCCAGACCGAGATCTTCGCTATTTTGGTCTGCGCACAGGAGAATATCCGAAGGAAATACTCCAATAAACACATATATATATGTAGCGATAGCCAAGCGGCCCTCAAGGCCCTTGCATCGAATCGGACCAAGTCAAAACTGGTCCAAAACTGTAAACAGGCTCTCTGTGAACTTGGCTCATCAAACAGGGTCAGGCTTCTCTGGGTGCCTGGACACAGCAACATTGAGGGTAACGAGCGGGCCGATGCTTTGGCCAGAAGGGGCTCTCGTGAACCTCTGCTCGGTCCGGAGCCGGCTCTCGGCTACCCTAGATCCCAAGCCAAGAGGTTAATAGATAACTGGACTCGCTCCCAGTTCATTGACCTCCTGATTCCTATCCAGGACTCCGGCAAGCGAAGCTCCTAATCTCAGGACCCTTGCCGGAGAGAACAAAGCAATTTCTGCGTCTAAGCAGAAAGCAAATTAGAGCCGTAACAGGCCTCTTGACCGGACATGGCTCTTTTAGGAAACACCTACCTACACACAATGGGGGTGGTTGACCACCCCGATTGCAGGTTCTGTGAGGACGAGGAGGAGACCTCCATTCACGTTCTCACTGCACACAATGGGGGTGGTTGACCACCCCGATTGCAGGTTCTGTGAGGACGAGGAGGAGACCTCCATTCACGTTCTCACTTCTTGCCCAGGACTGATGAACCTGAGGCACAAGCACTTCGGCGCTGGTTTTCCAGTGCTGGAGGAAATAATGTGTTCTCCCGTGGGAAGGATTTCAGCCTTTGGGCTGGAATCCGGTCTGCACGGGGGAGCTCCTTAATTTGTTAGCGGTAGCACAATGGGCCACAAGGCCTGAGTGCGGCGACCTCCAAGCGCCCCGCTAAAAGAAGAAGAGAGCATATAGTAGAAAACCTCTGCCCAATGATTCGTTACTTCCACATTCAGATTTTCCATCCAAGTGTCTTTAAAGGAAAACATCTTGACTATATTTGCACTCTAGTATGTGGAAATAGACAAAATCATAGAATTATAATAATATTTGAGGTAGACTTCAAAAAAAATTTAAGGCATTGGTTTCTAACATATACGCCAAAAATGAAGTGTGTGTACTCTTATTAGCTTGCTCTACTTATTTTTCCATATACACCCCTATTTAACCCCCAACTCTTCAACGGAATTATCTCAAAATAAAATCTAGGTACATATGTCGTTATAATGCATACCTATGCCAAATTTCAAGTAAATATCTCAACTTTATTTTATCAACCCTCTTAATAATGTAGTAGTGTTGGTAGGAGGAATTGAAGAATATTATTTAAAAAATCTAACTCTCATAATATACACCAAATCTCGAGTTTCTGTATACTGATAAGCTTGCTTTACTTATTTTCCCCTATCCATCCCTATTTAACCACCAATCCTTCAACAGAATCATTGTAGCATTTGAAAAAGCTACATTAATAATTTCAGTTTGAATACAGTAGATTAACCCATTAGTTCATTTGTATGATAGGCAACCACTCGTACTTCAAAGGGGCATGGCAGGTTGCATATCTAAAATTCTCAACAAGGAAAGAAAGCGTGTTTTCTTTTATGTATTATTTTTGAGTCGGAGGTGTTACTCACGTATTCTTGTTGTTGGGATATTACACAATGGAGTAATTCAGCCTTTAAATTACAAGCCCTTTTTGTTGGCGCATTTTTATTGGCTAGAGAAAGTGTTCTCTAGATGTTCAAGTTGGGAACACGGAGAACTGTCAAGCGGATTTCCGTCGAGGATTCGTTTTTGCGACAGCCACGAGTGAACAGCGGCGGTTCCGATTTTGTGTGGAATTTTTGGGTTTTACATCGTTTACGCTGAAAAGGGATTTGATTGATGTACCCAATGATCCTCACCGTCTTGCTGTGAAGATTTTGTGAATTTCCAAGAAGGAGTTCTGTCGGTTGCCATAAATCTGATCGCCACGTGTTTCGTCAGGTTATACCATACTATCTATATGAGGTGAGCTTTTATTTTACTTAGTTTGGAATTTTATTTGGTTTTTATTTATTGTAATTATTACAGAATGTTTTGGAGAGGCTTATGTTTGGTATAAGCACATGTTTTGGAGGGGTATATGTGTTTGGTATAAGTATATGTTTGGAGAGGCTTACAATTGGGATGAGCACATGTTTGATGCTGAAATTTTGGTTATGTAAGGGGGCCCAGTAGTTAGAGGAGTAATAGGAGGAAGTCTATTACTCAGATGTCTGGTTTCATGTGGGTTCCGCTAACACTTTGAGAAGTTTAGGACTGGCAGAGTCGTTCGTAGCAGTCTCCCGGAGATTCAGGTAGCAATTTGAGCAACACGGAACTGCAGTTGCAGCCAACGCAACGTCGAGAACGTCTATGAAATGGTGACAAGTCACGCTGCAGTCGTCACAGAAAATGCCAAGGCCTTAACCAGGTTTTTTTGTTCATTTTAGTCAAATATTTTAAAGAAAATATTATAGTTTAATTCAGTGGTTTTAGTTCATATGTTGAAGTAAGTTATAACACAATCTTGCAACTATAAATCAAGCTCTAAGTTATGTGTATAGAATGATAATATATTTAAGAGTTTTACTGTAAAACACCCATGGTACCGTGAGATGTTAGTTTGCCCACTATTACGTCACACATATAAAATTTAATGCATGGTAAATTTTTAATTCATGGTTGTAAGTTATAACTCATAGTTGCACATTGGCAAACTCGTAGTTGCAAGAGAATCTCAGTCAGAGATCGAAGTTTGAATCCAAATTAAGTTTTTTGATCAACTGCATAGAATTTCTTTAATACGTATGAACCACGATTAGGTAAGGTTTGAAGTTTTTTATTTTTACTCTTTTTACTGTTGTACATCTCATGTGTGTTGTAATAAATGTCTAATGTCTACATGTTCTTATTATTTGCACTGGTACACCTGATATTTGCTTAAATTTTGAGATTTCATAGAGTGCAGTAGGAGTTTTGATATCACAGATATATTTTGAGTATTCCATCGCATGGTTGCTAGTAACTTAATTTTGTTCCGTGCTGGCAAAATTATTTAAATCATATTACGTAACATACAGCCGGTGGCGCCCTTTTGAGTGTCCACACACAATCCTAACCCACGGCCTATGCTCTCCAACAAAAATCGGCTGCCGTCCGCACCGGAATAACATGTTTTAATACTTAGGTATCAAAATATGTTACATCATATCAAAATATAATCTAGTTCCAGATGTTGTTATAATATTATATACGTGTGCCAAGTTTCAAGTGAATCTCTCAATTTTATTGTATCAACCCCATTAATAATGGAATGGGGAGTGGGGATGGCGCGGCGGTTATGGAAATATTATAAAAAAATCTGAGGCCTTGGTTTCTAGTATACAGGGTGTTCCTTAATGACGTGCTATTACTTCAGGGTGTGAGTCCTTAATCCATTTTATGAAGAAAAGTTCAAATGAACATATGTCCGCAACGGCTTTTTTGCTACAGGGTGTTGAATTTTTTTTTAATCGTAATTTTTTAATATCTCAGAAAATATATTAGATATTATTTTCACTTTTGTTATGTGTTAATAGGATATAGAACCATATGTTTTAATTAGAAATTTTTTTAAGAGCTCCAGCAGTAGCGTCCCTGCGAGCACGTTCTCTGATGTTTTTTACCAAAAAGTGGTACTGGCCACTGACATATTTCCATGTGAATATTTTTTCTGATTAGCCTGATCAATTCTACATGAAAACAGTCTCTTGCGTTTTTCTCGTCAGACGCACAGTTTTTGATTAAAACAATAAAATTCATATTGAAACTAATTACACAAGCACACACACAAAAAAAAAATAATTGTCGATTACACGGACCAGACCAATCACCTCCAGTGTATTTTGGCTTGCTGAACCCGAATCCGGTGTCATTTTAGCCCCACTGCGTCACAAATTTTTTTTATACTCAAAAAACCGAAAAATGCAAAAAGGGAAAATTGCATTTTTCTAACGATTTTCTAAGGATAGACAAGAATTGCGACGTGGTGGGGCAAAACACATACCAAAATTGAATGTAATATCTAAAATGCTTTAGAGAGATATTAAAAAACAACGATTAGAAAAAAGAGATTTCAACACCCTGTAGCAAGAAAAAATGACCTAAGGAATCACACTCTGAAATATTAGAACGTCATTAAAGAATACCATATACCAAATCCCAAAATTTTGTACTCTTACCAGCTTACTTTACTTATATTCCCCTATTTACCACTATTCACCCCCCCCCCCCCCCAACCTCTCATCGGATAAGTTGAAAAAACAAACCAGTTCAAGATCTCGTTATAGTGCATACGTGTATAAAGTTTCAAGTCAATATCTTAGACCGTTCCAGAGAAAACGTGCAGACAAAAAAAGTTACAGATAGATACCGACAGATAGATAAAAATTTTTTTCGCTTAAATTCAAAATCTCGACGTTTCATGACATTCTCACCTTATATTACTAATAAAAATTTTTAATTTTTTTTGCGATTACTGTACTTCAGTACGTGGATGTAGAAGTAAATGAGCCATATTGAAAAAAAATCATTATAGTAATTTTTGAATTCTAACAGTAATTTTTAGTAAGATGTGATTTAATTCAAAGAGTTTTATGAAGTAGTCAACTCTACATTATTGAATTAAAACAAAGGTGACTCTATCTAAATTTCCATTTAAATTCTTCCATTCAGTAATAAAATACCTAAATTGAATCATATTCCTCAATGTGTTGAAAGGCTTTCATGCAATTAAATTTAGCTCACTTAAAATTGAATGAGATCGATTAATGTTGTGACCTAAATTATTTAAAAACTCTGACCAATAATACGAGGTGCCCCAGAAATATGAAACAACTTCGAAAGTAGGTATACTTATAGCTTGCGTGTGTCGAAATAACACAAACAGTTCGAGAACTAGGTCGTTTCTTTTTGGAAAATCATCGTTACGTGAATTTTGTGAGTTTATTAATTTTGTCAAATAAACATGACGATAAAATAGACTTCTGGCTTATCTCAGCCCGACATACGGTGGACAGAATGCCCGGAAACGTGACCAAAGCCCTTAGATCTATTTCAAGATTGCTGATCATTAGTATATATGGGTTTTCGAGGTCACTGAATTCGATTTTGTTATAATTAAAAACAAAGCAAAATGGCGAATCCAATATGAACGACTTATTTATTAAGAAATTAGTTTCTTCAACAGAAAGTCAGTATATAGATGTTTCCGAGGCCGTTAATTTCGAATTTGATATTATTAAAAGAAAAAACATAATGGCGGATCCAATATGGCCGACCATTTTTATTAAAAAATTAGTTTCTTTCAGCTGAAAGTCATTGTATATGGGTTTTCGGGGTCGCTGATTTCTAAGTAGACATACATTAATGTTAAAAACATAGAAATAACTGATTTTTGTAAAAGATGGCGCAGTTGGACGGAATGGAAAGGTGAGTACATAACAAGAAGTATTATTTTCATACAATTTTATTGCAACTGCTACTCGTCGTCGAACGAAGAATCACTTTCATCATCGCTCCCTCGCATTGTTGAATTCGAATGTTCAAATATTGGCTAAGCTAGCAATTTTACCGCTTCGAATAATAAGAGGATCTGACGCAAACATGCGCCTCAAAAAAACATTTTCCTTGTTTTTGGTTCGACTAGTTTCTTTTTGAATAATGTCAGTAACAACGTTACTTTCATAGAGTGATGCTTCGCTAAGTCAATAATTTCCTTCCTGGCGAAGATAATTTTTTCAAGGCTATATGTAATATTAGAGGTGTTTTAAAACCTCATGAGCTGTGACCTTCATATGCGCAGAGACATAATCCCACCTGTGGACTCAGTTACACTTCTTAAAAATATTATATTTATTGTTTATAATTTATTCCGACCTCTTGTTTATGTATACAGCAAGGCAGCCTCCAGTGTCTTCAAAAACATACTTATAACTCAAAATAAACTTTGCCTTTTGCGCATTTCGCGGCTCATGAGATTCTGAAACACCTCTAACTGTAAAGAAATATAAAAAATGAAATTATTAGAGTTCGATATTAAATTCTGACAGTAAGAAAGCATTGAATTTTGTCGTTATTTTAATTTAAAAATTTAAACAAGGAAGTTGCAAATATTTAGATACATTATGTTATTATAAATATAATATATGTTTGTAAAATATTTAAGATATTTATCGTACAAAAATATTTTTTGAAACATTTTTATTCGTGTGGTATACTAAATGTAATTGTTTCGTTTGTAAAAAACCATAAGCAATTGGAACGTACAGTGCTCGAACTTCAACTCATTCATGCGTCGTCACTGAAACAATTAAATAAACAAAAATGGGGAATTAGCCAATCAAACTAAACAAAAGGAGATCATTTTTTAGATGTAATTCCCACTGGAAATAAAACACTGGGATCATATTTAGTACATGTGAAATATCAATTTTCAAACCAGAGCATCAAAAAAAAAATTGCGGAAACAAAATGACGGACGTTTTACGTACGAAAAAATGTAAGGAAGTCGGTTTCTCTCGTTTATCTGCAAATGTAACTTAAACAATGTAAACAATAGTTGTAGGCATTTAAAATACCTACAAAGTGGAACCCGCTGTATGAAAATCCGATTGTTAGATGTCTCGGAAATTAAAAAAGAACATCGAAAAAGACTTTTTTTAATTTTGTCGTAACTTTTACAATAATTAATTTATGGCATCAACAATCTCAGGAAATATGCGTCATAATGTGCTTAAAAAGTGGCCGTTACCCGAATTCCAACGGATGAAGACTTGCCGAGAAATTCAACTGTTTATTAAAAAAAGTGATCTTAGTAACATTTAAATTCCCCAAAATGAGGTAGTACGATTTTAATTTTGCAAAAAGCTTTATATTCTTCAAGAGTTGTGCTATCACTGAGCTCAAAGCCGAAGTCAAATATTTCAATTAAGTTGCGTAAAAACGCCGTTGAAAATGATGCATATTTCTTCGATATAAACAAATGTACTTAACTTTTTTTAATCCTTATTTTACATTATTTTTAAATTTTGTTTTGACGGTATGCAAAAAGCTAAACGCTAAACCGTTTGGAGCTCTTCAACAGTAGCACGTTCGTCAAATTTTAAAGTGTCAGCCACAATGCTAGAGAAATATGAGATATAAAATGTAATCTATTTCCTATAATAACTTCTTCAGTTAGCAAAACTTCTAATAGAACGACAGACGGACTTACAAAGAAAATAGGAAAACGATAAAAGAGGGCGGTTTCCGATTAAATTAAAGAACATTTAGAGATTTACCAAATTTTACCACAATTTCTAGTTTCCGATCTAATCACAGCTACTGCACTGCACTAACACACATTATTGACGATATTTTGAGCGCAGCGGATGAAAATAAATTGACGGCATTATTATTATTACACTATTCCAAAGCCTTTGACCGTATAAATCACGAAAGTATATTGCATTTTGTGGGTTTTGAAAATAAGGCAGTGCAGTTTATTCAGAACTACTTACAACATAGGAGGCAAATTGTAAAATTGAATGACAATTTATTTATTGGATCGGGGGTACCACAGGGATCAATATTGGGGCCTTTGCTATTTTCTATTTGTACAAGTCAACTGCACAGAGTACTTAAATTTTGCAAGGAACACTGTTACGCTGATGATACACAATTGTATATATCCTTTAATCCAGAATGTATTGACGACGCTAACAATAAAACGAATGAGGATATTGCTGAATTAATAACGGCTTCTGCTAATTATAGCTTATGTATAAACCCTAGTAAATCAAAGATAATGTTGCTTGGTATGACAACTCAGAGAAATAGGTACCTTGAGGATTTAAAATTAAAAGTCTATTGCTAGACTTGGATCTAAGATTTAAAGTCCATATAAAGAACTGTATTAGGAAAACTTTTAGTAATTTAAGGAACATCTATGCTAGTAAAGATCTTTTGGATAAAAATACCCTAAAACTGCTTTGCAACAGCTTAGTGTTATCACATTTTAATTTTTGTGATGTTGCATATGGCCCTTGTTTGGATATTGCCACGTCAAGTAGAATTCAAAGAATTCAAATCTCTAGTGTTTGTCTAATTTGCAATATTAACAGAAGAGAGCACATCTCTCATAAAATTAAAGAATTACATTGGCTAAATATGGCAAATAAAAGGTTACTACACGCCTATGTCTGCTTTTGGAAGATTGTGACCACCAAATCACCGCCTTATCTATATAATAAAATTCGTTTTCGTACGAATATTCATAATATTAATGTACGAGGAAAATCTTCCATCAGTCCACCTTTTCATGGATCTGCTTTTCTTGAACGATCCTTTTCATATACTATATATAAATTGTATAAAATAAAACACCTGCTAGTATCAAGTATATTACAAACATTGAGAAATTTAAGTACGAAATGCGAAAAATTATATTGTGCAATCAGTAAATGAAAATTAAAAAATTATTAAATGATGGGGTGTAAGGGGGACGGTAGCTCAGTGGCTTAGCGCGTCTAGCTTGCCTACTGGCATACCTAGAGAAGTAGGTTCAATCCCTGCTCACCGCGAAATAATTTTAATTATAAAATTATCCCCAAGATGTGGTTCGGACTCCACTATAAACTGTAGGGTCTCGTTTCTCTTTACCTAACACAAAATCATTCTGGATTTTCAAGGAGTTACCTCAGTGACTTGAGAAGCGCTTAAGAATACATTTAAGGTACTACCCCAAATTTCTAATTTTGCATGTAGACATTCTTTTGTTTCTTTGTCAATTTTTGTAATTTTGTTTCTTAGGCAAAACGGATATTGGGTTAATTTGAATTCTTTTTAGGGTTAAGTGGTAGAACAGGATCATATCCTGAACTTCGTCCTTATAAATGAATTGTAAATTTTGTGTAATTATGTTACAAAATAAAGTCCGTTTATTATTATTATTATTATTACTATTATTATTATATTTATGGAAGATCATCACATTTCTAAAAGTTTGGCTCGAAAAAATCCTCACTGCTTTCTCATAAAAGTACAAGAATGTATAGAGTTGAGTTTACATGGAATGATTGACCCTCCTTTCCATCTTGCATTAAAATATTTTAATAGCTTTACAAATTGAAGGTTTCCTTTTCAAATTGAGCACCTGAGATGAAATAATTGTTTAAGCGATTACCGGGAGTTTCTCTGTAAGCATTCATAACATCATAATAGTGTTTTGAAGCCTCTCTATATTTAAATGATTACCTGCTGTGTGAAATGGATCGACGTTCTGGGGCTGCTGCATAATTTTGCATCTGTGATTGCTATGCATTTGATGCTTTTGATCTTTTTACATCTAAGTATTTGAATTCAAATTGGCTGAATGCCAATTTTTGCTGTCAGGCATTCTATTATTGTAATGTAATAATTGCCTCTAGGTGTATAAATAGAACCGTCCACATTGCTTGTTATTATTTTTAATATGGCGTGTAAAATGTGAAAAGTAAAAGAAAAATATATTTCCCATAACCGTGTAGCAAGTATATCTGTATTGTTTCAAATAAGAAAGACTTGTAATATTTATTTATTTATTCATATGAAATTTATTTCTGAAGAAAATAGAAGGAATAATTAAAATAACATTTTATAATAATGGTAGGAAACCTTGTAATAAAATGTTTCTGATTTTTGTTTTACAGTATGTCCCACTTTTCACTTTAATGCCCTCTTAAATCAGTAATTATTAAATCAAATTCGTTTTAAATTTGAGTAAGTTGTACACTTCATCAAGGTAACTAAAAATGCGTATACCCATTTAATTTATTCCATAGACGTGCGGATTGAAGGGGTGAAAATGGGGTTAGTTTTAAAGTAAACGTATTAGGATTTTTTTTATAAAAAGAAAGATTACCACGATCTTATAGCATCCTTTTAAACACTTTTGTCTCAAATTATGTTTAAATATCTCTAGTAATTTTAGGATTTTTTTAAATTAATTTTAAGACATCGATTGCTGAGATCATTAGCCTCTTTCTAATATATACCAATACGCACGCACACACACACACACACATACAGAGAGGTGTACAGTGCATCTCTGGATTCAAAAATTCACTATGTCCTTACAACTTGTAAAACAAGTCAATGTTTCCAAAGAACTGAAGAACTTTTGATATTTGCCCTTTATCATTTTCTAGACATTCGCTTAAGTTCCCTAGCACGTTTATAATGTGTTTTTGCTGTGCATAGGCTCAACAATGCAATATAATGTACCTAACAGTGAGTATCTCGTCGCAAGTTAAACATCTCGTAAAAAAGAACGATGTATTTAAGCTTTTCTTTTCAAAAAACTAATATTTACGATTATTTATAGGCGTTTATTATGAACTAAAACACATGGACTTTATATTCTGGACAATTCGTGGGAGCTATTCAGGTTACTTATTTAAATCTGGTCACATTTGATATCGTAAACAAAATGTTTTATTTGAGAGTAATAAATCTTAGATTTTTTTTCATGTATTTTTATTAGTTGGCATAAAAGGTTCTAGAGAATTCCCTACGTCGTGATGGTAATATCTACATTTCTTAAATCCATTATACGATTCGATTTACCTAAAAATTGGCGCCATCTGCCCCCCCCCCCCCCACCTGAGTATATGAAATAGGTATATGTGCTTATAATTACCTTGTAGAGGTGCACAACCCGACCAAGATTTAAATAAATTGATGTATTAATAACTGATTTACGAATGTGTAACCTTGAAAAGTGGGACACACTGTATACTGTGTATACATGAGGTATGTGAACATATACCCATATTAAAATTTATTTATGTAGATTATTTCACTCATTAACACAATAGGATTTTAACAATACAGTTATAGAGATGAGTACAATTTTATTACCAATCAGCAGAGAGAATAAATTATAGTTTCTTGGGAAGACAACAGTCTCCTCTAAAAATTATTCCTATTATGAAGGGTCCATACAGCTGCTAAAAGACAATGGAGGGCGCCTCAGATTAAAAAAAATAAAGTGAGCCGGGTGGCAGAAAATAGCAACATGATATTTGGGGGACCTAAAATTGGTCAATAAACCCAATTTCCAGTCAATTTGGCACTGCTGCGAAATTTGAGAACATTTCAAAAAGTCAGACTTGGAAATGCTCTTAAAATTTCATATCCATTTTTAAGAGCAAAACAGTATTCAATTTAACAGTAGGACTTGTTACTCGTATCTATGAAAACACAGTTGCAATAACAAACATGCAACTAGATTTTCTCCTTTGCTGATAATCGTCATCACAATTAACAACATTTGATACTTTATTTTCTCTCTTTTGGATGAAGAGATCTTCAGGATAACATCCCTGCCCGCATGTTAAACCCTATGTAACGGTCTTATAATGTAACCATACTATTAGAGATAAGATTAGATTAGGAAGGAGGAGCTGACTGATTGGCCTTAACCACCGCGACCCCCATGGATGTATTATGGTGCTCCTGTTCATTTTCCTTGGAGCTTCTTCTCCAGCTTTGTCCTTTGTAACGTTCTCCTCAGCCTTGATAGGGACTCCTCAGCTCTTGGTTTTTCCTCACCAAGTAGTTGGAGAGTCTAGCAAGGCCTTCACAATGGCACAATACATGGACTGAGGTTTCCTCTGCCTCTTGGCAGAATCTGCATGTTACGTCCTCTGCCAGGCCCATGATACTCAGATGTCTATTAAGTCGGCAGTGACCGGTTAGAAGACTCACTATTATTCTACTGGCCTTTCTGTTTTGACATAACAGGTCCTCCGTAAATTTGGCCGATCGTTCTTTAATGAACTCTTTGGCCTGTCTCCGTCGTAGGAAATTTTTCCACCATTCCATAGATTTAATTCGCACCCATTTATTAATGGATGCTCCAATGCGTGGGTTGGTCGCACCACAAAAGGGTTCGGGTCCTATAAGGGCATTACACGTGCCTTCTCTGCCGAGTTAATCAGCCTTTTTATTTCCTTTGTGTCCCTTGTGTCGTGGTACCCACATCTCGGTCACTTTATTCTGACTTCCTAAGGGCATTTATGCAGTCCCATAGAAGTCTCGATTCAACTTGTATGGAACTGACTGTTTTTAGCACAGCCTGACTATTGGAAACAATGGCAATCGACTGATTAACAGTTCCTTGCCTTATAATTTCCTTTGCGTAATCACTGTGTTGCGGCCACTTCAGCATGGAATACTGTGGCGTAGTTTCATAGACATTGGGATTTCATTTTTGACCTTATCCCATAAATCCCAGCTCCGACTCCCTGTTCTGTCTTAGAGCCATCTGTATACTATTAGAGATTTTATTTTTTTAATTTCTTGTCTCATTATCATTACTTCTTGAATTTGGAGAGGTCTAATTTATGTGGTCGTATGGAGAAAGTGGGGAAGTATGTGGCATTTTTTTAATTTACTTCACTTCAAACGTGCGATTCCTCTCATTTTAAGAATAAAAATACTTTACTTAAATAGTTTAGTATAAAGTAAGCTCTTTCAAAAACATTCCCTATCACCTTTCGATGCACCCATTTTAAAAACATGTCTTATAAGGAGGTACTATATTGCCTTTTTAATACATTTAAGTATATTCTTTAAAAATGAATACACATGGATACAGCACACTAAGAATACAATTATGTATTTTATTTCTCTTTTTAAAATTGTAATATTTTTCATTCATTATTTAGAAACGAGAATGTAGCACAACACACGGAAGTTACAAGCTTACTTGTATGACGTTTTATCTCGATTGTCATTCAATTTATGTTTTAGTATTAAATATAATAATAAATACCCACACTTTATTGAAGCTGTCCTTTTGTCTTGTCATGATCATAAGATATGCAGACAATGTCTTTATTTTATTCAGCGCATATAATTTTTTTATTGAATATTATTGCATTGTCAGTCCTCTTGAATTTAAATCCCGTTTTGCTTAATTAATGCTTAATTAATGTCGATATGTTAGCCAGGTCGTTAAACTTCAAATTCGGTTTTGAGATGCATAAATATTTGTATACAGGGTATGCCAGTAAATAGTGCTAATTAATATTAATGAGCAGAATCTCGCAGACATATGAACGTGGTACATAATGAACCAA
Source organism: Stenurella melanura (assembly GCA_963583905.1). Taxonomy (NCBI): domain Eukaryota; kingdom Metazoa; phylum Arthropoda; class Insecta; order Coleoptera; family Cerambycidae; genus Stenurella; species Stenurella melanura. Next base: position 207,595,700 of record OY757309.1, read on the forward strand.
CATGTGCACTAAACCCGTTCGTCTCCAAGGTACATATTGTAAAACTTGCACAAAAAACATACAAATTTTATCTGCATCTCAGAATAAATCAATATATTTTTTTATTTGATACTAAGTAAAGTATGTTACTAAAAATAAAGTTGTAATGAAATGACCAAAATGTTAGTTAACCCAGAAGGCACGCGAAATGTAACTGTAGTCAATGGTTCCCTTTTCAAAATAAGATGAATGTATAAAGGAGAGTATTTATTTTATTTTAAAGTAATAATAACAATAATAAAAGTGTTTATTTGAAAATATGTATAAACATACGAGGAGCTACTTCTACACGTAATCTATGTTTACTTATACCGAGCGCTCACGAGATCAGGTGCATTCCAACCTTATTCTTTATTTTTCAAGATAAAAATTTGAATTTATGGTACAGGATATACAAGGTAAAAATATGTTTTTTCACTTAACCAGATTCAATAGTTCACTTCCAGTTTAACCGGAAATACTACTACTAACTGTATAGTCCGCTACATATAATTAAGGCACATAAAATAGCCATAAAAACTGACCCTAAATCAGTATTTCATTACGAACAGGGATATCCCACAGAGCCGCACTTAGAACTTTGGAAATTTGGAAGTATTGTAAACCGTAACATCTTAAAATAACTTCGGTAGGAAAGAGTCGTGTAACTATATCAAAATAATTTGAAATTATAACTGAAACAGGTGTGTTTCTGTTAAATACTTATTTTAATCATGCCAGAACATACTTTACATGAGAACAATGTTGTTATATGTATTAAGTAATACATTATATTTATGATTTACCATTTTCTACGAATATGTAACATGCCCCTCTCTCCTGTCTATACGTAAGCGGCAAAGCTCTGAGATTCTTTAAGTGCCTTAAATATATGTAGAGAAATATACCCTCTTTCAAATCTTGAAAAATAAAGAAATGTGGGGTGTACCTGATTTCGTGCACACCCGGTGTATATACTATTATCTTTACGTATACAAAAATAGAATTACCACCAAAACAAGCATTATTAAATTATAGCAATGGTAATACCACTTAAAAGTAAGATGCGAAAGTGGTGTAAACAACAAATTTAAAAAATATAACAAATTAGAAAAATAATAATTATAAAAAGAGATTAAAAATATTTGTAAGAAAAAGCTGCAGTTAAATAAATTAAGAAATAAACTGATAGTATTTTGAATTTCTTCAAGTCTGTTGTTATTAACCGAATCTACAAATGGAAAATGCAGCATGGGGCAGTAATAATATTTTCAAATTTTACGTGCTGTTTAAAAATAAATTTATTGTCAAAAATAACACCTAAGTGTTCCCTTTATAGGGAGAGTAAATATTATTAACTTTTGGAACATTTGGACACATTTAAATTTAAATTATAGTTTGTACTAGATGCCGAAACTGATAGGGTCGTCATTTATTTGATGCAGGGCAAGCTCGTCTGAAGAAAGATATGATGGACTAGTATGTCATCAGCATGGCTTTATATGAAGCAGGACTTTAATAAATGCATATCTGCACTATAAATGAGAAATAGTAAATGAACAGAGCCTTGTGAGACTCCCAGGCCAACAAATTGGACAGATGATGTTTCATCTTTGGTACGTACACTCTAGCACTAGTCAGTCTGTGGGGTACAATTTAAAGAATCTTTACGACATATTATGAAGACCATAAAAGTAGAGTTTGGCACACAACAACTTATGAGTAACTCTGAAGCAAGATTAATACCTTGCAATAGGTTTGGCTATTTTTGCGACATCATTTACTAGAAAGGTGTATCTTTATTTTCGCTGAAAATAATTACCAGGATGCACCCTGGGGTACAACAGATACCATAAATTTACTAAAATTGGATTAGGAAATATGGAACCAAAACGACTATTTTAAAACGCTTTAACAGTAAAATATTTAAAATGCATGGCACTTGAACCCGTTTCACCACAACGCTTAACTATTCACTTTTAACAGTATTCCTTAAAAAATATAACTTGCCAAAATTTTGTTTACACGAAGAAGCTCGAGAAAAGATATATTGTATTGTAACGCCAGCAGTGCCCCCTAGGTGCGGGTAGCATGAATTATAATTAAAATTATAGAAACCTACACCAGTTCAACTGTCACTTCAGAGGTGGCACCAGGCAATAAATAGTTTACTATAACTATAACCATGGTGGATCGAGAATGCTAGATTCTAGATTGTACCAGAAATATGTACGAGGACGATTCTACATGGTTCCAGAAAGTTGTGGTTTATTCAAAAGGGCGATCTGGAATTTTCTAGGGACATTTTGTGGCAACAGAATGAACTCGATAAATTTTCTATTATGTATGCTTCACGTGGAATATACATTACCAAGATTTATTACTCTTCACAAATATAAAACGAAGAGTCTATTGCATTCGATCGGCACATTTCTAAAACCGGTAATATTGCTTGTAGAGAAAAATATTTCATTTCACTGTTTTGGTGATCGAGTTCTGAACAACTTTCAAAATGTCCGTCCGTCTGTCCGCCTGCCCGTCTGTCTGTCCGCCCGTCACGTTTCTTGTAAGCACGATAACTTAAATTCAAATTCAAATTCTTTATTCGCTTTATGCCATAAAGTACATTTATGGATTAGCTTTGTCATGCAGGTACAGAAAGATGAGTAAAAAAAAGTAGTGTATAAAAATATAAATAAAATATGTAAAAACTATTCTACTAAAAACATATAGGAAAAAAAGGTAAGTCTAGTTAAAATTACATATACACAATAACATTTTACAATATAAAACATAAACATAAGACATAAGTATGTGTAAATAAAAATACACTAATACATATTTATGTAGGCACATAAACTTGTTGGGACTGTTTAGCTGCGATACAATATTCTTCGAATTCTTTTAGACTATAAAAGCATTTCTCTAATAATAGATTTTTTATATTACTTTTAAATATACGAGCCGATTTGCTATTCTTTATTTCTGGAGGAAGCAAGTTATAAAACTTATGGCCGGCATAATATGGGGATTTTTTATAATATGTGTGGTCAAATTTATCAATATATGTATATATTGTTCTTATTTCGTGTAGAGTACATGTGAATATTTGTGTGTTTTTTATAATTGTTAATGTTTTCATGAATATATATATTAATAGTTTTAATATATAAATGCATGCAAGAGTTAGTATTCTTTTATTAATAAAAATATTTCTACAGGATTCTCTTAGCTTCAGTCCAAATATTAGACGTATTATACGCTTCTGTATAGTAAATACCCTTGAGTATTCGGTTGTCTGTCCCCAGGAGATTATGTTATATGATAAAGTCGAGTATACACAAGCGTAATAAAAATTTAGCAAGGACCCTTCGCTCAAAGTATTTTTTAATGTTCTTAGAGCGAAGAATGATTTATTTAGTTTTGAGCATATGTGAGCAACTTGCTCATTCCAACTCAGGGTGCTATCTATGAAAATGCCCAGGAACTTGGTGGATTTACTAATTTTAGCTTCGCCTGAGCTATTGTCACAATTAATACGTAATTCTAAGGATGTTTTGTATAAACCAGTGAATTCAATATATACTGTTTTGCTTGAATTGTTTATTAGGTGGTTTGCTGTACACCACTTTGTAAACTCTTGTGTTACCTGTTCAACTTTGTGGGTTATTTCCTCTTTACTTTTTCCCGAAACTAGAACAGTGGTATCATCTGCATACATAAACACTCTTCCACCATGTATATAATTTGGCAAGCCATTTATAAACAGTATGAATAGTAGAGGTCCAAGGACACTGCCTTGGGGAGTGCCAAGTTGAACATCATATAGTTTAGACATGGAATTTTCTATCTTAAATGCAAGCTGACGATTTGTGGTGTAGGATATTATCCAGTCATTTATATTGCCCCTTATACCTAAATGATCTAGTTTCTTAGCCAGATATACCAAATTTAGGGTGTCAAATGCTCGCGACAGGTCAAAAAACACACCAACTACAGTTTCCCCTTTGTCAATACTACTAAGTATATGTTGTGTCAATTCAGTGGTTGCGGTCTCGGTTGAGTAACCACTTCTAAATCCGTGTTGACATTTACTTATTAAGTTATGTTTTAATAAAAATTCTTTCAGGCGAATATAAACGGCATTTTCAATAATTTTTGAAAACGGACTTAGCGTAACAATGGCTCTATAATTTTCGATTAATTCGGGGTCATTCTTTTTAAATATAGGTGTGGTTTTTGCTACTTTCAGCTTGTTTGGAAATTTACCACTAATGATTGACTTGTTTATTATATCTGTTACATAAGGGCTTAATTCTTTGTTACATTCTTTAACTAGGCGTGTGGGTACTTCGTCAAATCCAATAGATGGTTTATTATTTAACTTAAGAACGAAAAGTTCGATTGTATTGAAATTTGGACAGTAAGTTAGTGTTAGCTAGAGAAAGAACCCTATTTTTAACAAAACCGATCAATAAATAAAAAAGTTATTAATTTTTGAAATGAAAAAAATCTTTCTTTTGTAATTAAACAAAAAATGTTTGAAACTAATATCATTTACAAAAAAAACTGCGAAGAGTATCCTATAGAATGTGCAACAATTATATAACAAGTGTAGTAAATCGACTATAATGGTTAGCTTGTTTGTTATTAAATTAGTAACTTAAAAGGATTCTTGGTAAACATGTATTAGTCAATTCTTACTCTGCACAAGTTAACTCGGCTTACCTATGCTTTATGTTTTTGGCGGGTTGGTCATGATCATATCACAAAACGTATTTTTCAACCTCAAAAGAGAATAATTACAATTGTAGGAAGAGCTAGGAGCCGAAACACTTCTCTTCAGGAAATTTAAAATTCTCACAGTGTAATGTACATTTATAACCTACTTTAGTATACAGGGTAACCCAGACTTAAACTGCCACAAGTTTAGGATCGATTTTTCAGGTTAAAATAAGACTTTTTTATCTGTAAAGCCGTGGGAATTACACCAGCAGAGTGCCGTGCAGCTGCTCAGTCTGTCGCCTGTAGGTGTGAGCTTTACACTGAAAATGGTGGCTGCCATTTCAAGCAGTTTTGTGAATTTTCAAGACCACAGCTTTGAAACAAATGCCATGAAACGAGACACATTTTTTTCTTTATGGATGTGAAAGTCTTGTTTTAACCTGAAAACCCGATCCTGAACTTTTAGCGGTTTAACTCTGAGTCAACCTGTATATATTTAAATAAGCACAAAATGGTGAATTTCACAGTTACAAAATATCATATAGAGAAGTTTTACATATTTCCTTCCTTTATCCATTATAAAATATTCGATTTTAAAAATGTGTAACAAATTATGATATTCACTACGTGAATATTTGAATGACGTGCTGTAATATTTGTTACTATATATGTTTCTGTTCAAGTATGTACACTTACGTGTGTTTATGTTGGTATTAATTGATCTACTATTTTATATAGTATCGTTTAAAAATGTATATTTATTATGTATTATGTGACGAAGTGAATTTTTGCAGACAAAAATGTAATTTAATTTAATCATAAACTTCGCCACTTTTCCCATCTTACGGCCAAAGGATTAGAAATTGTTCTGTTCATCTTTATTTAGCCCGCGACATGTAGTTTTCTATAGGGAAATAATGTAAGGTTCCACAGCGATGAGAAGTTTTCTAAAATAAAATTTTAATTAATTCCGATAAATTATTCCGGATGGCGTTGGCCACAGTTAAATTATTCCCCACTTGATATTCAACACCAAGTTGGAGGGGATTTGACTTTCTGGGGGAACCAGCTAGTCAAAGAGACACAGAAACGGAAGTTGATTTCTGCGCGCCTAAAGGATTACCACGTGAGGATCTAATATACCGTACCGACCGCTCATCTGGAGATCACCACGTGTGTAATTCGATAGTCTTTGCCATCGCCGTAAAATATAATAGCAATGTAAGTTTTAAAATATTTCTTGGTATTTCCGTAAATTTCAAAATTAAATTTCATCTTAACAGTTAAATGAATTAACACGTGGGGGTTCTAAAATACCGTACCGACCGACCGCCCGCCTGGAGAGCACCCCGTGAAAGTTTACTTAACTGTGCCCCGTATACCAGCAGTGTAAATTCACAATTTATTTTATTTGATACACTTTATAAATAATATTTTCATGATAAACTAGCAAATCTCTGTTAAATATTCATGGTCCGATTTGTCTATATTAGAGAAGTGTACGATAAAAATTATTTGATACGAGATAAGCAACTGTTTCTTGCCCGGCGTTTTTATCCGCTATTACCAGATAAGAAATAAAACATTGAAACGCGTGATTAGCAATAACACTTTAAAACGATTTCAAATTTGATGTATCAGAATGTAAATATATTTTTCCGAAATACCGACGCCCATCATAGACATAACAAAATTTCTCCGTGTTAATGTTTGTCCAATCGGGGGCCCTGTTAGATTCTCAAGATTTGATCCAGATAGCTATGTCCCAAATAATTTCCAAGGGAAAATAGACAAAGAAGATATTTCGAGAGAATTATTATTTTGTCTCAGACTGTGGGGTCAAAATAATATCCGCCAAGTTGGTTGGAATGATAGAAACCCGCCGTCCGTAAATTTCTGTTTTTATTAAACCGAATTTTGCCGTGTAAAACCGTTCCAAAGCCTATTGTTTTAACTTAACCGTTGTTTCATAATTTATTGAGTTAAAATAATATCCGACATGTTGGATTGGTAGAACTCCGTTTTCCGGCTAATTTTATTATTTTATTTTGTTTTAAACTATTTCATAGATTAGCGAATTAGGATAAAGTCCGTCAATTTTAAATGGTTTTCAGTAATTTGTTATAGTCCGAGAGTTCAGGGGAAAATCTAGGAGATACTCTGAATAAATAAATTATATTTATATTTTGATACATAACCCTTTTCACTGTACATCTGGCAAGAAACACGTGGCGACTATTATTTCCGAACCGAATGCAATTAGAGGTACTCAACTATGTGGTTTGAGGCGCTTGGCGAATCTCTCTGAACCGAACCGACACCGTCGAGATTAATTCTGGCTGTCCGTCCAGGCAGAATGATCTTTACCGTGGGAGCTGATACCGAATCCGATTACCATTTTACTCGGTATCAGTTTTCCGCAATTTCACCAAGTTCTTTACACCACATGCTGCCAATTCCTATCTTCCATGTATACAGATATGATAAATTCTGTCCGAGAATAGTTGTTTACTTTTACTAAAAATTTAATTGCTTTCTGCTTTGCTACTAATTTGTCTTGTCTTAACACCCACTGCTTGCTTGCTTGCTGTTATAACCGACCGTACCGATTATTACCGTTTTTGCCGCTTTGCCGCCAAGCCCACTATCCTTTTGCACACTATTTGCTTGGTGATATCCGAATTAATAAGAAAATATTAAAATCAGTAGTTTAATATCTTCTCACCGCCTGGTTCCTTGTCTTCGTAGCTTCACTTGTTTTCTTAGTTTCACTTGTAAATAAACCGAAATGATATATCTTAAGTTTTGCTTGTAACTTTTCATAATATGACATATCTTAAGTTTTGATATTATTTATCTGAACTCTATAAGAGTATTTTGGTACCTGACCGTTTTATTTATTTTAATAAATATTGTTTGTTGTTGAATACTTAATATATTTTAATAAATGTTGTTATTTTCTAAAATGTGCGTTTTACTGTTGTGTGTGAATGAAAATCTAATCTGCCGTCCAGACCCCTGGACATACCGTGTCTCCACTATAGCTATCCCAGCCCTACTGCAACAGGCTGCGTTTAGGAGGCTAATGTGGGACCTTTGCCCCACGTAAAAATTGCAAAGGTGGCGCTCGAGATAACCGAATTTAACCGAAATACAGCTCAGCGCTAAAGTAACGCTTCCGCTTGTCTATGCGCTAGGCAACCGGGAGAAAGCACGTCACAATTATATTATTTATGTTATTATGTTCATATTATTTTTTTATCTATCAGTGTGCATTGAAAAGTAACTTAACCTATATCATATTATATGATGGAACTGGATTAATAAATATTTGATTTAATTTTATTTTGTATTTAGCATCATATGTTTTGATAACCGCCTAAGGGATTGGTCTAGAATTATAAGTATTCTCTAATTCCGAATAAAACTTGATTACAAACCTCCAAATGTTTAGTTAAATGAGATTATTATTGAATGAGACAGTGCAGTTACAGCTCAGAGTTTGCTTCTAGGTTACTGAGAGGTATCAAAAGGAAGGAACACTCTTTTGTTGTGATTTGGACAACCTTGAGGAAACGTATGTAAAATTCTACTTCTGCTGAAAAGTCTACTCTACCGGTACTAATATATGCAACAACTTCATTATGTATTTAAACTAATGATGCCTATAAGAAACTGAAATCGCCTTTGAAATAACGTAATGACACAAAGAATTAAGTTGACCTAATCTGAGAATACTTTCCAAGAGATTTAACCATAAAAAGCGTGATATTCAAATGACAAAATATTTCCGTTAAAATTTGTAGAGATTTAAGTAAAGTAAAAATTTTCACAATGTAAAGAATTTAAATAGCTCCGCGATTAACTAAATAAATTATTGTTACTGATTTATCTGACAAGTGACCTACATTACCAATTAAAAGGCAATAAATCCCACTTAATTCTTTATCAACGCTGCATACTTGTATCAAAATGGTAATATATTGTGATACTAACACACCTAATTTCTTAGTATTTAACAATTAATCATTTTGTTTATAAATTAACATATTATTCAAATATTAAATGTTCATAATAAATAACTTAAATGTACATAATATTTGTGTCAAAACTTGGTGAAATAAATTCTAGATAAATTTTAAGATCCGTGAACCATGTCAACCGATCTAATAATTTTTTTTTATTGGTACCCTATTTTGCTTATTTAAAGTACGCCTCAGAGTGTTTAAATCGAACTTTTAAAAACGCGCGTGTTTTAAAGGTTACCATGGCAACAACTACAACCCGAGTCTAAATGTCAACTTTTTAATTATTGATCTGACAGGAATTTTTGCGGTATTAACCGCGAATCTGCTTTTCTATTTAAATAATCAATGTTAGAACTCATTTTAAAGCAATATACAATCAGTAACAACTCCTCATTTGACACTGACAGGTATCCTGATGTCACATCACGAATTCAAACATTTTACATTCTTAATTCTTATTTCCATTTTTTGTAGTATTGTGTACCAATAAAAAAAATTGCGTAAAGTATTCGTGGATAACTGGTCTTTAAAACACTTGCTCTATTTCGAGCACTCTCTCTGCGCCGTCGTGCTCGAAAAATCGCGCGTGTTTTAAAGACCTTAATATCCACTCATACTTTAATATACTATTTTGATTCGGCGCTCAAAAATAACTGTCCAAGAGCAAATCCTAGTTGTGCAATTAGTGAACCAAACCATCAGTTGTTTTTAAAAATAAAGTGCTATAGGAGTTTCAACTCTCAACCTTACATTTTGTTACCAAATCATTTTTACCCTTGACGCCGTCACCTGTTGCTACAAACATTTTCGCACGCTAGAAACAAATTTATACTAAATAACTTACAACAAATATAAACAAATTACCTATCTCTTTCTTTTTCAGGAGACATGTCTGTACGAATGAGAAAAGTATCGATCTTCCCGTGAGAACTAAACAAGCCTATTGTAAACCCACGTATAAGAATTATTCCGTAAGGTGCCAGGGCAATCAAATTTGCAAAGGCGTACGGTAATTATATTATATATTATCTTTTAAAAGCAATGTAAAATGCCATTTTATATTTTCATTAAAAAGCATTTCACATTAAGAAGCTCTTGTGATATCTAATGTATTTCTAAATAAATAAATAATCTTGAAAAATTGATAAACACTCTTTTAAAGACCAACTAGTCTATTTAAGAAATGCACCAAAAGGAGGAAAACAATATTAATAATAATGACTATTGTTATGTATTAACGTAAAAGCGGGAGGTGCCCCACAGTGGGACAAAACTGTATTGTTCCATACAAATCATCTTATAGACTATATCATTGAAGATTTTAAGATGCGTTTTTTTCTTAATGTTCGTTATGAAATTATCTATCAATTCCTCTAGCCAAATTTTCGATTTTCGTTCCTAATTTTTTATAATTTTCATCTAAAAATCTATTTTTTTTTTTCTAAAAAATATGGATTTTTTTCCAATGAAAATCAGTATCAATGTCACAAATTTATAAATATTTTCTATTCATTAATTTTAAATTTTCATTTAACAAATAAGCAAATGATCTGCCAAATTATATTCTCCATTTTCTTTTTTCATTATCGATAGCTGTCATATAAAGTAACTTTAAAGTGTTAAAGCCTTCTGTTATATAGAAAATAATGTAAGACTTTAAAGAAAATAAGTATAAAATACTTTAAGACTTTCTAATTACGTAATTGATACTAATCTATAATTTTGATTGCTGTCAAAGTTTCTGCCAACTTACTTAAAATCCCATTTATTAAGGTTGTTTGAAAGTTAAAATACTAAATAGGTATTTTTCTATAGATTTTGGAGAAACTTGATAGGAAATTAAAGGCTAGCAGCTGTCAAAATTAAAATGTGTCTTACTTTATTGCAGAATATTCTACATAAAAAAACATGTTCAAGGTGATTTAAATTTAATTAGTTCCGTAGTGTTATTTAAATTGTACACCATTGGCAGCTGTCAATTTTTCAGTAAACTCAATTAAAATGCCATTTATGAGAAATTTAAAGTACTAAACTGTTTATTTCCTATGGATTTAGGAAACACTTGATAAGAAATTCATTTCAAATGTAATATGTTAGCTGGCAGCTGTCAACATTTCTCTTCAATTTAAAAATAAGCATGAGCATCTTACCTTATCATGAAATATTCTGATTTCCCTTAAAAAGAGAGATATTTAAAATGATTTAAAATTAATTAGGTCCATAGCTAAATTATAGACTATTGGAGGCTGTCAAATTTTTAGTCAACTTAATGAGAAATGTATCAATAAGTAGTTTTAAAATTTAAAGTACTCAACTGCATATTATATCCTATGGATTTTGGAGATACTTGATAAGAACCGCTGGCTAAGGAATCACTACTTCTGCGTCCAGATTTCCCATCTAAGTATCTTTAGAGGAAAATATCTTGACTATATTTGCATTCTAGTACGTGGAAATAGTTAGTAATACTTTAATAATATATTTGAGGTATATGTCATAAAAAAATTTGCGAGTTTGGCTTCTGGAAGCCAAAAATGAAGTTTCTGGACTCTTATTAGCTTGCTTTATTTATTTCCCCTATTTAAACCCAACCTCTATCCCCACCCCTTCAATGAACTCATCTCAATCAGATATCATTACAATACATACGTGTATCAAATTTTAAGTGAATATTTCAATTTTATTTTATCAATCCCTTTAGTAATAGAGTGGAGATGGTGGGGGGGTTGAAAAATATTATGAAGAAATATGAGGCCTTGGCTTCTAGTATATACACCAAATCTTAAGTTTATGTACTCTTACCAGCTTGCTTTACTTATTTTTTCTATTAACCCCTACTCACCCCCTCCCATCAATTCAACGGAATCGTCTTAAAATATAATATAGTTCCAGATGTCGTTATAGCACATACGTGTACTGAATTTCAAATGAATATCTCAATTTTATTTTATCAACCCCTTTACTGATGGAGTGGGGGTGGTGTAGGGGTTGAAAAATGTTATAAAAAAATCTGAGTCCTTGAATTCTAGTATACTTATACACCAAATCCCAAGTTTCTGTATTTTTACCAGCTTGCTTTAATTATGTTCCATATTCACCCCTATTTAACCCCCGACCTTTCAACGGAGTCATCTCAAAATATAGTCTAATTCCAGATGCCGTTATAGTACATACATGTACCAAATTTCAAGTGAATACATATCTCAATTTTATTTTATCAGCCTTTTAATGATGGAGTTGGGGTGGTGGAAAGGTTGAAAATTATAATAAAAAATCTTAGGTCTTTGTTTCTGTACTTTTATCAGCTTGGGTTATTTATTTTTCCCTATTCACCCCTATTTAATCCCCACCGGAATTAGCGCAAAATATAATCTAGTTCCAAATCTTCTCATAATACATATGTGTACCAAATTTCAAGTCAAGATCTTAAACCGTTCTTGAGAAAACGTGCGCAATTTTTTTTTTTTTTTCGCAAATTTGAAACCTCCATGTTTAATAACGTTCTAAACAGTAAGGAAAATTAGCCATTTAGGGTAACAAAAATTAATAAAAGGATCATCTCTAGGATGTAAGTAGGTAAGAACCTGGTGAATGAGATGATGCATTCTTTGCACTTCCAAGTTCCGGGAAAATTCAAAAAAATTTGGAAAAACTTTTTGATTTTCCGTTTTTTGCTCTAGCGTCCAAAATAATGAAAATAGAGAAAAAAGTTCCGAACAAAAGTTGTAGCTCGTCTCTTTCTTTATAAAAAGGTCATTACAAATTTTTGTCTTACTTAAGCCGTTTAAAAGATAAATCGAGTTTTCCACTTATAGTTTTAAGCCGCTTCGAAATGCGCGAAAAATGAGAATTCCCCGGGAGTTTCGTACGACCGCGCTCATTGATCGATAATTCTTGATATTCACAGCCCCTAAAAAAAATAACACAAAATGTAGAGAAAAATCTCAGCTTTAATGTGGAAATAATCACAAAATTCATAAAAAAAATTATTATAGAGAAAATGTGTCAGAAAATGGCTTAGTAAACTTTGTACTGTTGATCCACAGATTTATTCATATCTTTGCCGGGAGTCGTTAGAATGATAATTCATTTTACTTATACAGGGTGTAATTAGTTTCATGTCATTAAAAAAAAACTGGTAATAGGGACCGACTAGACAAACAGAAAACCTATATGGCCTTTTTCTCTAGGGGCACTTTGAAAAAAACTGACCTGGGTTTACATGTTCAATGTTATGGTAGGAAAGATTTGAAAACCACTGTTTTTCGGGGTCAATGGATGTTATAGTTCCGAATATTAGAAATAATAAAAAACTGTAGTACCCGACTTGTGTTCCCGTCGGTAGAAGTGCGGCACTTTGATGGGATTATTTGTATCGAACTTTTTATACCACTAATTATGAAAATGGAAATAATTCCTTCTCTTTCGGCACAACGCAAGCATAGCATGGCCGCAGGGGTTTAAATAGGATTTGTCTACATGTGTTTTTTAATTTGGAACAAAGCTATTGTAGCTTCTATTGTCGTTTGTAAGAATTTATAAAATTTAAAAGTGGTTTATTAACATTTGTAACATTGTGTTAAAAACTTAAAAAATTAGTAATTGTTTTATGAAATTGGAAAACGAACAGTTAGACGTCCGAGATACGATAACAGAAAATAATTGTATATTTTAAGTTAGGAAAAAAATAGATTTTTTTAATGAATTGAGCGCATAATTTTTCCCAATCAGGTATCGAAAACTAAAAATCATGTCTTTGGTCTCTATGAAAATCAATGTAAACAATAATAAACAGATAAAAACAAGACAACGAATACTAATAATAATAATCATACCTTTAATGCCCGATAGGTAACACCCAATAACTGAACAATTCTTTTGAATTTTTTACAAAAATTGTTCGAAATGACCTCCATCTCCACGTACTTATACAGATTTCGGTACGTCGAACTAATAACATACTTACTCCGTTTCAACACATTTGGTAAATTAGGATACATTTTTATGGTTTCTATGCACATTAAAATACGTCGTTGCAATTGTTCTAAAGCTCTTCCGCACCAGCTGCATTTCCACCACTTTCTCCATGTACCAAGTCCATATCCGCGAGCTCTGGATAAGTGTAATCTCCCGTAAAGTCCAAAATTTGCGTTTTAAAACACCACACTAAACTGTGAATTAACGTTATCAATAAAGAAAACAAAAAGAAAAACTTGATCCAAAATTTAAAGAGTAACACAAAAAGTACGAACGAGAAGCAGTGTCTTACGTAACCAAGTACTAACGACTTGAACGATAAGTCAATAAAATAAATCTTAACATAAGTGGCACAAAATTCAAAAAGAAAAGGAACAGACAAAACCAAGGAACGGGTACGCCGCGTCATGCGTACGATCTTTACCAAGTAAGGACAAAACTGAAATTATTATTTTAGAATATTACAAGGGAGAGATAACACGCCTAATAGCATAGGCCACGAAGAAGCAAAAAACATGATGATGTCCTCTGTCGGTCGCTTTTAACGGCTTTGTCGGCATGCTTATTTGCAGGAATGTCAGAGTATCTCGTGCAACAAGACGCGAGGCAATAAAACCTACTCCAATATGCCAGCAGTTCTCAAACTAGGTTATTAAGTATTTTGGAAATTTTTGTTTATTTTTTTTCTCCAAAACTATGAGCTTTAGACCCCATGTTATATGCGGTTTTTTTGTTTGTCTTGTCGTTCCCTACCACCAGTTTTTTTAATGACATGAAACTAATTACATCCTGTATATTCTTATATAATGATGTTGTTTCTTAGGTTTTCACGGGTGTTAAATGAAGTGTTGGTGTTCTTCCGGGTGTTTTCCCGTGTAGTTGGTAGGCTCCTGTGGGAGCCACGCTTGTCTGAACGATGTTTCGGCGGAATCTCATCTGCCATCCTCAGGTTCTAGCTGGAAGCTGCCTACTGCTGCTGCTGCTGCCGCTATTGCTGCTGCTGCTGCTGCCGGTGCTACTGCTGCTCCTCGTTGCTCGAACTGAACTCTTATATAATGACGTATTAATCCAATTAACATTTTATTGCAATTACTTCTGTTGGAAAAATATGCCTTGCGATCAAAGTAGAGGGTATATTAATTAATAATAATAGCACAGTCTTAATTTTTGGATTATAAGTACAATAAAACATATTCTTTCGAATGACTTTACAGTTCTTTAAATGTGTGCAGTACTTTTTGAATTTGTCTACACAGTAAAACATATACAACTTATTTGTTTCTTAACATTCTTCAATGAAATTTTCACGAAATATAGGTTATAGTGCGTGGAATCGAATCCATGCAGTAAAAAAGCACCCATTGCTACGGGAGAAATAGGTAGGATGCATAAAACTCAAAGATATAAATAAATCAACTGTTTAAAGTTTACTAAGCCATCTTCTGACACATTTTTCTCTATGATAAAATTTTGTATGAATTTTGTGAGAGACTTTTCTCTACATTTTATGTTGTTTTCATTTTTTTAGCGGTTCTGAATATTAAGAATTATCGATCGATGTGTTCGGTCGTACGAAACTCCCAGAGAATTTTCATTTTCCGCGTGTTTCGGAGCGGCTCAAAACTATAAGTGGAAAACTGGATTTATCTCCTAAACGGCTTAAGTAAGACGAACATTTGTAAAGACCTTTTTTGTAGAGAAAGAGACGAGCAACAAATTTTGCTGAAAAGTTTTTTCTGTATTTTCTAATGAAAATACAGAAAAAACTTTTCAAAAAGGCTAAAATAATTTTTAGCCACTAGAGTAAAAAAAACCGAACGAATATCAATTTTTTTTTAATTTTCCCCGAACTTGGAAGTGCAAAGAATGCATCATTCCATTCTACAGGTTATTGCCTACTTAAATACCAGAGATGCTCCTTTTAGTAATTTTTGCGAGGTTTTTACAAAATTTTGCCTTCATTGCCTGTACTAAAATCCATTTCAACAAGAAACATTTTTTGAAAACTTTGAGTTGTGATGTGGAAGTAATTAATGTTAAATATATTATGTTAACTAGCAGCTGTCAAAATTAAAAAATAAGCATGTGTGTCTTACGTAATTTTCCATAAGGAAAGAGATATTTAAAGTGCTAAACTGTTCATTTCTTATGGATTGTGGAGATACTTGACAAGAAATTAAAGTTATTATATTTAACAGTTAATTTGGCAGATGTCAACAATAAAAAAAAGGAAATGGAGAATATAATTTGACGCATCATTTGTTTATTTGTAAAATGACAATTTAAAATTGTAAAGTCGAAAATATTTATAAATTTGTGAATGATTTTCATTGGAAAACCCATATTCTTTAGTAAAAATATGTTTTTAGAGGAAAATTATAAAAAATTGGGAACGAAATTCGAAAATCCGTCTGCAGGAATTGACAGAGAATTTCACAATAAACATTTAAGGGATTTTAAATTCTTTAATTTTACGATCTATAAGTTGATTTTGGTGGAAGATTATAGTTCTGTCCCACTGTGGGGCGTCCGATGAGTAAAATTTTCTGTTGTTCTAAGTATTTTGATCGCTTCATGCTTTAATTCTTATTAACATATAACAATAAATTTAATTAACATTACTTTCTTCTTTTTTGTAAGTACATTTTTTAACGTTTGGTATTTGAAAGTGTGTTTTTAATTTTTTTAAATGATTTATTTATTTTCTTCTTAGTTTTGAGGTGTGTATTCGATAAAATTCCCTACACACAAATGGCAAATAGCCCAGTTGCCTGGGAAATCGGAATTCATTGTTACTTCGCTAGTTGTTTCACGAAATGCTAGTTTTTTGTTAGTAGAAAGTGACTCAAAATTTACCCCGCGAACCCTAATAAAAAACCCTCTGAAACGGAAAAATTCAGTTTTTTGCTAATATCTCGAAAAATAATGAAAAATAAACGGATAGCACTAAGTGAAAAAGGGGAAAGTTTCACATCAAAAACATATATGAGATTTTTTGTACGATCAAAAATGTAGGCTCCAGAATTTTTTTGTTTAACGCACGAGAATGGAACGTGCTCTACCTTCTACCATTTCTACAATTTTTAAGATAAAAATCTGAAACTTTTATGTATTACTCTTGAAGTAATGTATAAAAAGATCCGATGAGTGAAAGAAATCTCACAAATTTATTTTTGAAGATGTACACTTCCATAATTTCAAAATCTTCAGAAGGTGATAAAGTTTGATATGTATAACTAACTTTAACCACCTACTACTCTGATTAAATCGCGTTACTACATTTCTGTAGGTGCGATTTTTAAAGCTTGAAATGTGTACCTTAGGATGTTTTAAGGGTATTTACCTTAAAAATTGAAATAACCTTCTTTATTTTACGAAAATAAAAGAAAAGTTTTTCTTTGCTTCAAAATTCGTGAAACTAGGAGTAAAATAAACGTTAATAACTTTTATTACAAAAATTATTTGGCATACCTAACCATCGGATCTTTTTATACATTACTTCAAGAGTAATATGTGGAAGTTTCAGATTTTAATCTTAAAAATTGTAGAAATGGTAGGGCTTTTACCGAATTCA
Source organism: Stenurella melanura (assembly GCA_963583905.1). Lineage (NCBI taxonomy): Eukaryota > Metazoa > Arthropoda > Insecta > Coleoptera > Cerambycidae > Stenurella > Stenurella melanura. Next base: position 207,613,022 of record OY757309.1, read on the forward strand.
TCAGAAATATCTTTATGTTCCGACTTCATATGTGTACCATTCTTACATACATTTATTTTTATATTTGAAAATATAATAATCCAATAGTCACATATTTCTCGTTTCATTTAAGGTTTGTTGAGCTCGATTTCATTAATTAGTTCAAAAGTTGCAACAAATTTAGTGTAGCGCGTCCCCGACCGTGCACGCTTCGCGAGCCATACTTGTGTCGCCACGTTCCATTCTTGTGTGTTAAAAAAAAAAAATCTGGAGCCTACATTTTTGATTGTACAAAAAAATTCAATATACGTTTTTGTTGTGAAATTTCCCCCTCTTTCACTTGGTGCTATTCGCTTTCATTATTTTTCGAGATATTAGCAAACAACTGAATTTTTCCGCTTAAGAGGGTTTTTTAGAAGGTTTCGCAGGGGTAAATTTTAACTTTTTTCGGTCATTCTCTACTAGCAAAAAACTAGCCTTTCATGAAACAATTAGCGAGGTAACAATTATTTCTAACTTTTCATCAAAATTGGTCTCTGACAACTGGGCTAAAAACACATTTTGAATTCTTGAATTTCGTCTAAATAGTTATAATCTGCGACATCGAAAATCCTCAGATAACGATTTTCAGACGAATCAGATCATAGTTATAAACACTATCCACCACATTGACGTCATTTTGAATTGTTAAATTTTGACAAGATATTTATAATCTCCGACTTCGATGACCCTCATATACCAATTTTCAGTCGAAACATACGATAAATGATAAAACTTAGGCGCAATGTTAACGCCGCTATTTTGAATTTTTGTTGCACACAATGTTAAAAACTTACATAGTTACGAACTTACATAGTATAATTACATAGTTGGAAAGTTACAAAGTTACAGGTTAAGCTAATAAAGGCGTGTGAAAATAAGTAGTAACAAGTTAAGTTACAACATATTTATTAAAATTGTAGAGTACACCATCTTAAACTGTGGGGTGGGTGTGACTCTGGATATCACAGTAGTGGACCGTGTATTAACATTCCACAAAGGTGGCATTTGTAACTAAGTGCGGCCCTTGAGATCCGCACGGATAACTTCCCAGGATGATATGAATATCAATAGTAATAATAAGACAGAAAAGTAGGATTTTTTTTAAATTTTATTTTATTCTATTTATATACTTACAAATATTCTGGGTGTAATGTCCCAAATAATTTTGGAGAGGCTTTATAAAAATATCTGATATTTCAAAGTATCGATTGCCACCAGAACAAATTAGATCGACTAAACCATTTTCAAGAAATATCAATATCCTTACAGTCTCTTTGTTTAAAGAAAAACCGCTGCCTATGGAATCACAAGTCACTTTAAAGGAGACATTTTAACTATGTTTGCACTATAGTATGTGAAAATTATTAGTCATAGAATTTTAATAATATTTGGGGCAGATGTCATAGAAATGTTTGAGGCGTTGCGTTGGTTCCTACCATGTACCTTAAAATTGAAGTTTCTAGCTTACTCTATCTATTTTCCCCTATTCCCAACCTACCACCTACCACCCCTTCATCGGAATCATCTCAATCAGGTGTCATTAAAATATATACCTGTACCAACTTTCAAGTGAATATCTCAAGTTTATGTTATCAATCCCATTAATAATGGAGCGGAGGTGGTGGGGGTGGGAGGGTTGAAAAATATCAGAAAGAAATCTGAGGCCTTAGTTTCTAGTATATACACCAAATCCCAAGTTTCTGTACTCTTACAGCTTGCTTCGTCATGTCATGTCAAAATAAATTCTAGTTTCAGATGTCGTTATAATACCTACATGCGTATACCTTTCAAGTGAATATTTCAATTTTATTTTATCAACCCCAGCTTATATTGACGTTAATGTGCTTCGATTGGCACCACAACGAAGTCGATATAATTCTTTATTCGCGAGATTTCGTGCAGGAAATAAGTGTCCCCGCACGTATGTGGTACGTACACACACACAGACACACATCATACTGCTTTTCAAAAATAGTTAAGAATATTGTAGTGACTTAGAACATAAGAATATGTTTGAAATTTTAATTGCTATTTTCGGGCCCATTACAATAACTTCCCTATATGCTCGTAAGTTATTAAAACATACAATTTCATTCCATATTTTTTTCTTCTTATAATTTCAGCAGTGACTGTAGACCGTGAATTAATATTTATTTAAGCAATTGTTCATTTAGAAATTTGTATCTAACGGTAAATTCTTGATACGTGGTTTTGCATTATATGCATTTTATATATGTTTATATGATATACATATTTACTTTGAAATATATGAAAGTAGATGTCTTCTTAAACGACATAACTTACATATTCACAACTCTATGCACTAAATTCTGCTCAAAAACATCTTGCAGGTATATTTCAAATTCAGTGCATGCAGAATATAATATTTCACTTTAAATGCGGCATATGTACCTTGACTGCATAAACCTTTTATTACAATTACACGACCAGAGCAAATAAATATATCTTTCGACCGTAATTTACTTTAAAGAATGTCAACGTTTATATTTTACAAAAGTTTCAGTAGACTGGAAATATAGAAATTATTTGTTTGCCAAATAAAAACAAAGTTAGGTACTGAGGAGTATAACATTAAACATTGAATACATAATGCCGTAATATAATAAAAACAAAATGATATTTTTTATGTCTTTACGTCCAATGTAACGAAGAAATTGCACTGGATTCTCTTTCTCTCTATTGCACAACCTGCAGGATTATGTTCTTTTATCCATTTTCCAAGAATATAGGCTCTTCGCTGATAAAAGCCATTTATAACTGGTTAATTCTAGAAGAAATCGATTTTAATTACTCAATATCTTTAAGAAAAAGAAATTCGCCCTTTTTAGTGTTTTTCAAGTCTTTTAATGTAGAGTATACAAATTAAAACAAAACATTCGTTGTTTTAAATGTTAAAGCTGTAATATCAAACTCGTTATCAGAGAATGCTTCTATCCTCATGTACGAAACACATGTAAGACTGCAAAATTTTGTAATTTTATATCAGCTTTATTGAATCAATTTTAATTTGTGACATCAGATTGTGTATCAGCTATTACGAAAATGTAAAACTACTGCTTTTAATGTAGTTTCAATGAAAATATTTTCCGTTTCACTAGCGCATTCGTCAAATTCTCGAATAGAAAAACTTGTTCCGTTTTTCTCCACCTTATACTAGATACAGCTTTAGATTAATACGAGCGTACCTCCGAGTCATACTATACAGTTTACAATTTTTTTTTAATCACTTCTTTAACGGCCTATTTCCGCTACCAAGGCCAATCACTGACGCCATTAGACGAGCTAACCCCAACCTGGAAATTTTGCCGAACCTCTTCTCTATTGAAGAGTAGGCATCTTTTACTTGCCCAACATTTAATAGACAAGGGGTCGACTGCTTTACATCCCCCCCCCCCGAAGGATGGTATATCCGATATGTAACCCCCGCCCAAAGTTACATACCTTCTACGCATGCGCTGATGTACAAGCCGTTAGAAGATGGAGCAAGAACGCTGTGTTTCCCTGAAGAGGCTTACCCAACCAAGTACTAACCGCGCTCGACGTTGCTGCATTTGCGTAGCGAAATACGAGTATATGCAGACGTCTCTACGCTCGCTCCTTGCAATATTCTATAGAAATTGCTTATAGCCTAATCAACTGGGAGCTAAGAAGGGTCTTACCATGGAAGAAACAGGAGTATTTTGAAACCTGTCGGCTTGCTACAGATTCACAGTGTGAATAATATATCCTTTCGAAAAAACATTACTATTGAGACTCTAAGCACTAGATATATTACATACGATAACACCAATACTTCCCAAAAATTTCTAAGCATATTCAAATTTTTCCTTATTTAAATATTCATTTGTATTCACTTACATCATTTGTACTACCGGACATTAAAGCCACACATTCAGTTGCGAATCCATGGGGCTATAGGGCTGTAGTCAGCACCACCACCACCACCACCACCACCACCACCATTATTATCTCGGCTTCTCCGCATACTAGGACAATTTTTTTTCTATTTGTGAAAAATAGCGGCTTATTAAGTAGATATGCAAGAGCGGATTCTCTAAAGTTAAAGTATAACAAGATATTTGTTTATTTATGTCGCGTATAAAAAAGTTCACGCGTAGAAAACCTCATAAAATCGGCCAAAAATTGCGAATATTAGTTTAATTAAATTAATTCTGAAAGAAATTGATTATAATTGAAGTGTTTTGAAAATAACACATTCCTCAGGGGAATTTAAATAGTCCTTATGAGAACTTTTTATTTTTTGGTTGTTTTTTAGTAGTAATAAGGTATTTGCTTCCTATGTGTAGGAAGCGAGATATTTACAAAAAACCATTTTTTTAAACTTCGGCCTTGATTGTCTCGAAAAGGGCGAGGTTTTGGGGAAAAAATGCAAAATACCTATCTTGTAGATAATTGAATTCTCTACAACTTGTTAACTTTATTGCTGTCTGATTTTTTTAGCGCGAGATATTCGCGAAAACCATGTTTCTCATATTTTGACCTTGAATACCTCGAAAAGGGGGGGGGGAGGGGGGGTTGGTAAAAATAAAAATTTTTGAAAATTGCAATTTTGTCAGATTTTATGAGATTTTCTACGCGTGAACCTTTTTATGCGCGTCATAAATAAACAACTTTAATAATAAACTGTGACGATTGTTTTTCAATACTGTTAAACACAATGAAGGACTGAAATATTTTTTTATTCAAAGTAATAGTATTAAAGTTTAACTTCTATACATTTGATTACTGTACAACGTATATTACGCCCTCAGGAATTTTTTGAAAAAAATATTATCTGGGCTTCTGCGCATACTAGGACAAACTTTTTTTGTTTGCAAAAAATAGCAGCTTTTTAGATATTCAAGAGCGGATTCTCTAAAGTTAAAGTATAACAAGATACTTGTTTATTTATGTCGTGCATAAAAAGGTTCACGCGTAGAAGACATCATAAAATCCGCCAAAATTGCGAATATTCAAAAATTCCAACAGGATATCATTTTTAATAGTTTTTTGAATTTAAAATGAGTTTCTCATTTATATATGGATTTTACAAAAAATGGCACAATTGTTAATTAAGCATACGTTTGACTTCCATTGCCAGATTTTGGTATTTTCTGCGCTTTTCACGTTCAGTCTTTTCAAAGTTATTAGTAAGCGGTACGCCGATGTCAATTATCCATGCTTTTCTATTATTTTTCTCTACCAGAAGAATATCAGGGCGGTTAAAGTCCACAGTTTTATCGGTGATAATTGGCCGAACCCGGTAAAGTGGAGTTTGATTAGACTCTAACACAGCAGGTGGTGAGTATTTATAATAAGGTTCTGGATTTGAGATTAAGCTATGCTGTAGTGCTAATCGGGACTGGACGATCTTATCCACCTGGTTATGCCTGCAAAGATAGTCTGTGTTTATTATTAATGTATTATTATTATTATTATTATTCATTTCTTTAAATTTATCTTCTTAATAACAGTGCTGGGCTCATTGAGCCATAAGCACTGTCATTCATGTACCAACGAGATGGTCAAAGTTCTAGAACTTTTCTTATTATGTTTGCTGTTCCGAGCAATGCCGCTTTCTGGATAATTCGCTTGTGAAAGTTGTTTAGATCTTTCATTACATCTTTCCAGCTCTTGCTAACTAGCCCATTTGCTGAGATGACCACTGGCAATATGTTGACTACGTCGAGGCGGTACATATGCTTAAGCTCTGTTGCCAGTGGTTGGTATTTTCTCCGCTTTTCAACTTCTGTTCGTAAGATGTTGTCATCTGATGGTATGGCAAAATCAATTATATTATTATTATTATTATTCCTAATATTTTTCTCGGTTCTTTTTTTAACCGGCATATGATGGTTCGGTTATGCAAAACAGAGAAGAAATTCATCTTATTCTGTCATGCATTTAGGAACTTGCGCACATTGTGGCAAGTTTGTAGAATAGCCGCTTTCTGAATCAGAGTGATGAGAGCTTTTGGAAGATCTAATTGATCCAGATGTTTACTGAGTTGCTTTGTTACTACTCCTGTTGCCGATATTATGATTGGTATTATCCGAACGTGGTTTAACTCCCAGATATGTTGGATCTCTATTGCCAGATTTTGATACTTATCGATCTTTCCCTTTTCTGTTTTTTGGAGGTTGCTGGTCAATGGGCAGCCAATGTCAACAAGGGTGGCTGTCTTGTTTAATTTGTCGATAATTACTATATCTGGGCGGTTGTAGTCCACGGTTCGGTCTGTAATTATTGGTCTATCCCAATATAATATGGTGTCTCTCGATTCCAAAACTGCAGCAGGTGAGTATTTATAAAATGGGGGTGGGTTTTCCATTAAGTTGTACTTCACTGCCAGCTGCCGATGGATAACCTTGGCGATCTGGTTATGCCTTCCCAAATATGCGGTATTGGATAAAGATGGGCATCCGGCTGTAATATGCTCGATGGTTTCTCCAGGTAAGTTACATTTTCTACACATATCTATAGTTCCTGGTGTTTTCAAAATATACTTTTCATAATTTCTTGTACGAATTGTGCAGTCCTGGATAGCCATCATAAATCCTTCTGTTTCAGGGTGGAGGTAACCTTCCTTTAGCCACAGTACTGTAGTTGCTTTATCTATTATGGGGTTGTTAAGTGATGTTGGGTATTTTCCATGTAAAACCTTATTTTGCCAACTAAGGTGAGCTTCCTCATTTGTCCTATTGGCTGGAATGGCTGCTTGTCGATCCCGAAGGTTAAGGGGAGTATACATCATATCTATTTCTGTTATTTTATGAATTAATGGATTTTCAGAGTTATGGAAATACTGGCGCATTTTAGATTCTTGGGATCTGCATAAGTGAAATATGTTAATTAGTCCTCTGCCACCTTCGTTTCTAGGTAGGTATAGTCTTTCGATAACACTTTTGGGATGGTGGAATCTGAACTTTGTAAGAGCGGTTCTAGTTAGTCTATCCAGCTCATTGAGATCTGTATCAGAGTATATCAGAATCCCAAAAGAATACGTCAGGACAGGTACAGCATAGGTATTTATCGCATTCATTAAATTTCTTGAATTTAATTTTGTGTTTAATAATTTATTTAGCCTGCTCTTGTATTTGTGTTTAAATTCCACTTTTAGCTGAGTGTGGTTTATATGTCTATTTTGCTGGATCCCTAAATATTTGTAGCTGTCCTGGGGCATCAACTGATCGAAGTTGCAGTTCTAATCAGGCAGCTGAGTGAGCTTTCCATTCTTGAGGTGGATTTCAGCACATTTGTCTAACCCAAATGTCATCCGAATATCTTCACTAAAAGTGTTAACTTTTTTAGTGAGTACATTCAAATGAGTGTGGTTTTCTGAATACAATTTTATGTCATCCATGAATAGTAAGTGACTGATTCGAGTATTATTGTCTTTTGGGTCGAGTCTGTAGCCTTTATTGGTCCATTTAAGTAGTTGGGAGAGGGGATTCAGTGCTAAGCAGAATCACAGTGGGCTTAGAGTGTCACCTTGGTAAATTACTTTTCGAATATTTATCGTTGACAGGTGAGTGTTATTTATTTGTAGCTGCGTTTGCCAGTTATCCATAATACAGGTAAGTAGTTTGATGATATGTGGGTTTACTTTGTATATTTCTAAAACTTTCAACAGCCAATCATGAGGAACTGAATCAAAGGCTTTTCTGTAGTCGATATAGCTCATACTTATATTACGTTGTTTGGTTTCAGCTTGTTTGATAATAGTGGCGTCGATAGTAAGTTGTTCCTTGCATCCTAAGGTATTTTTAATACATCCTTTTTGTTTCATACTAATTATATTATTAAGGTGGCAATGTTCATATATTTTTTGATGAAGTACAGATGTAAGCAGTTTGTACAGTACAGATAAACAAGTGATCGGACGGTAGTTTTTTGGGTCCACTTTGTCCCCTTTTTTGAACAGAAGGTATGTAACGCCATGTGCTAAAAATTCTGGAAATTCCTCAGGGTTTAGAAGAATTTCATTAAAATATTTAGACAACAGCGGGTGTAGGGTTACAAATTGTTTGAACCAGAAATTATGTATATTATCCAGTCCTGTCGCTTTCCAGTTCGATGTTTTGCTTATGCAGGTCTTGATGTCATCGTTCGTTATATGTACATCGGGCATCTGGGGGAGTAAATTAGTGCTTTGTTCTATGTCGGGCAGCCATGCTGCTTGTTGGTTGTAGCTAGATCTGTTGGACCATATGTTCTGCCAGTACGTTTTAAATTGCTCTTGGTTTATATCTTTTGGATCAGACTTACTGACATTCTCCAGATTGCGATAAAAGGTTTTTTGGTTATACTGAAATAGACGGTTTTGTTGTTTACGCTTAGAGATTTCATTGTATCGGCGTAATCTTGCACCTTTAGCTTTGAGTTGCTGCCTTAAATCGTCTTGATGTGTGATAAGCTTTTGTCTAAAATCTGGATCTTGTAAGTAGCCTGATTTTATAAAGAATATGGTCGATTTTCTTCTGAACCCGTATACTATTGTTATCGTTAAGGTATTCACGAATTACATTAACCTCTGTTCTAAGGCCGTCGATTTTCTTCTCAAGGCGAATGCGCCAAGCGGGTTTTTCCTCTTTCTGTTTGGTGGGAGCTGTATTTCTTCTCTAGACTTTTTGGCCATTGAGCTCAACGACGACAGTGGCAGCTGCATATACGGCTGTATGTACATCGAAGATGGTTTGTAGTTGGCCTTGTATCTGGCATAAGGCATTGTTTACTGTCCTTATGTGATTTTTGGTGGATTTAGTAAAATTAAGCTTAGGTATCACTGGTCTATCAAATGGGTCAGAGCCATGAAATAGGCCAAAGTAGCTTAATAATTTATGAGTGCAATTCCCCAGTTCTTCCACCTTATCATCAATATTGTTGTGTTGTTGTGCGTGCTCTTGTGGTTCGTTTTCTTGAAATTCTTGAGCTTCCTCAATATTGTGAAGTTCTTTGCCCACTTCTCTGCGTATCTGGTCAATCTCAACTTGGGTCAAGTACTGCTTCCTAATTATGACGTTTTTTCGGTCTACTAAATTCTGCTCAGTTAGTGCTAGGTCAGGGTAGATTTTTGAAAATTCAGAAAGTAGCTTTTGTCTACAGCCTGGTAAGGGGTCGTCTCTACATTCATTTACGAGTAGGTAAGTTCTTATTACATTTATATTCATTTCTCTACTCCATTTTATTCTTTTTGTTGTTTTTGCTCGACGGGAGGCCTTCCTGTTTACCCTAGGGTTGGAGGGCAATCCTGTCTGAATCAAAGTGTCGTGCTCACCATGTCCATTGCTTAGGTCGTCATCTTGGGGCTGGTGTTCCGCGTCAGGTACAGCCCTACTTCCTGACGCATCCGAGGCATTATTTCTCCTGTTCTCCATACATATGGGTAGTACAGTTTTAAGCTGCTGCCAGCTTACGTTATTATTATTATTATTTTTTTTTTTTCGTCACGGATTTTCTCCGGTCTGTCAGCAACAATCGGTCGACTGGACAAGATTGCTGCTGTTGTTACCTACGTTTCTAAAAACGATCTCACGATGTGCGTTGCGTCAAGAATAAGAGACCTCTGCATATCTCGATATAAGTTCCACGGTATTCTAATTTCACACAGAGAGTCCTTCAATTTTTTGGGTATCAGTCCCATGGCTGATATTATATTTGTCTATCTTTTCAGCGTGTTTGAGTTCCAAGTTATTATTGCTAGGTATAGACACATCAATGAGTGTTGCAGTTTTATGTATTTTATCAATCACGGTGATGTCGGGTCTATTGTGTCGGACTGTAATATCTGTTATTATACCTTTGTCCCAATATACTCTAGCATACTCGTTCTCTACTACAGGAGGTGGTTTATAAGCGTAATATGGTCTTTCATCTTCAAGCGGGATCTTCAACATTCTAAGAATTTCCATATACACTATCGCAGCTACCTTATTGTGTCTGTCGAGATATTTGGTGCTAGCTAGGGATGGGCAGCTAGACAGTATATGCTCGATGGTCTCTTGGTGTTGGTTACACTTCCTGCAGTTGTCAGTTGGGATACCGTCTTTGATTATATATCTCCTGTAGTTTCTGGTGTTCACTACCTGATCTTGGATACTGACCATGAATCCCTCGGTCTCCGGGTACAGTCGTCCACTCTTCAACCACTCTACCGACGATGCCGCATCTACAGCCTGATTTTGAAGATCATATAGAAATCTTCCGTGGAGCTCCTTTGAACCCCATTTCTGTATCTTTTCGTCGGCTGTTGTGACTGGAAATGGTTGGTGTTCCCTAGTGCCCAAGTTGATCGGGGTGTATCCTAAGTCGGCCTGTACTATAACTATGTAGCTCGGTAGTTTTAGAGTGAAAATATTTCCTAAGGCTCTCTATCTGTTGGTGGCATGCAGTTACTACATCAGTGATTCCTCTACCTCCATTCTCCCTTGGTAGCGTGACCCTTTCTATTGATGACCTTGGGTGGTGCATTCTGACCCGTGTAAGCTCCGTTCTGATCTGTCTGTTAATTGCTTCTAGATCAGTGCCTGACCACTTTACAATACCAAAGGAGTATTGCAGAACATTATTATTATTATTATTATTATTATTATTATTATTATTATTATTATTATTATTATTATTATTATTATTCGTATTGTTTTTATTATTAATTAGGTACTTAAAAAGTAATAAATCGACCTTTCTGATATATTTTGTACATTATCGGGACAACATAGACACCATCTTCAAGAATTCTAAGCCCTCTAAGTGCAATTGTTTTCGAGTAAGGAAATAGTGAAAATAACGTGTTTTGAAAGTTTGGAAGCCATTTGTAAGTTAACAATTGCACTTAGCGACCTCTACCAGTGTTCATTTTTTAGAGAATTTTATAACGAACAATTTTCCTAATGCATATGTTATAGCAAAAGTTACCAGGAACAGAGATACTTAAAGAAATATAGAAAAATGGCCTAATACACTGAACTGAACTTGTGGTAGGTTCCTTGTGAAACATCTTGAAAATAATTGTTAATAAATTAAACACTGCTTTTAGATGAATCAATCAATATATTATAAATACTCTACATATGTTTCGGCTTATTAGGCCTTTATCAAGAGTATTACATAGTGAATACTAAAGTTTCTGACGTGCTTATTCAATTTACACCTAAGTATAAATTGAATAAGAATTTAGGTATAAATTGAATAAGCACGTCAGAAACTTTAGTATTCACTATGTAATACTCTTGATAAAGGCCTAATAAGCCGAAACATATGTAGAGTATTTATAATATATTGATTGATTCATCTAAAAGCAGTGTTTAATTTATGAAAAATGGCCTATTTTATTCACTAATTGTTAATTATAAAATCAAGCGGTTCACTACTCTGTAAGTAAACTTAAAGTGTTCAACTACACCCTAGAACGAAGCGATTCCAACAATAATTTCGCCTTTGAGCCAAAAATTTATTTTTTAGCATATTTTCCTCCCTGCCGCGCCGCGCCGTCTAGACTATTCAGAAGATTGAAAATGTACTTGTGAAAATACAACAGGAGATAATCGACTGACTGCCCTTATGAACATGTATTATAATGTAGACAGAAATGTTGATAAGGTGCTCAACAAAATAGGCCAAAAGAGCCGTCATATTATACTGTAATTTGTTATTATTTTCTAAATTGTTCCGTTTAATTTTAATATTAAAGTATTTTGTTACATTTAATAGTAAACAATATTTGATTTCTATTTTATTGTCACGTCCCTAAAATCTTAATTCAAACATCTGATATATAAACTTAATTCAAACATGTGATATATAAATAAAGGATTAAGGAAACACCTTCTCCAGTACCCCCCGACTAAAATCCTGCACTCGCCACTGCACACATTTTTTAGGATTTAGAGACAAATTATGCTGAAGAGACATAGCCACATATTCTTTATAAATTTTCATATTCACATTCTGTGCAAGAAAACATTGTCATTTTGGAAACTGAATAATACATAAAACATCAGCCATTCAGAATTAAATAAGCACCATTATATACGGAACTTATATTACCCTTGAACTGTTCAATACCATTTGAATATATTATTTGATATGACTTCTGAATATTTCTTCGATTATGAAAGTTTTATACCCAACTTTAAATTGCATCATTAAACTTTAAACTACTAAAATTGTAAGATAAATAGGTACATTAGATAAAATCACAGGTCAGAAAATGGGAACTTTTATGTATTCGTAGAATTTATCATCTCCAGAGCAAGAATTTAATAATATGAAATGTCCCTAAGAAGTGAAATAAAAGAAAGAATTTAAATTTCCTAGAAGTTAATTGGAGGATAGTAATTGTTTTGCTCGAAATATGGCAAAAAGTTTTGTATCCCGGAGAATAGTGGAGTCAAAGAGTCGAATGAATATGGTACAAATAAGGAACGCAATTAGAACACCTCCCACCCCCCAATTTCGAGAGTGCTGAACATGAAACAGTTTTTATTCAGGGCAACACCTTCAAACGGCCAAAAACCACCTCCTTTATCGTGCACGGACACGCGACAACAAGGGTTTTAATGCGAGTTTCTACAGGTTTGACCGGTACATGTTAAATGGCGAAGGGTAATATCAGAGACATGACCGTCACCACCCCTGGAGGGTTGGGGGTTGGGGGTTGAAGCAAAAAAACAAAATATGTCTGTTCTAGTTGGAACTTTTACCCCCCATTTTCGAGGATGCTAATGACGAATAAAATACTTTTAGGTAACTTCGACTCTTCCTGCCTCCTCAAATAACCAAAACCCACCCCTTTTGCGTGTATACTTTCATCAGTACTCGGCAATACTTAGAGGTGAACGGATGGAAATTTAATAGTAGTGGAACTATACAGGAAGAGTGACGGCCAATGAGGTTTCGGGCAACTCCTAAGAGAGGGTTCTAGCCTTCCAGGGGGTAGGAAAATGATTTTACCCCTCTTCCCAGTTGACACGTTTATACCCCCTTCGCCCCGCTCTTGAGGGTGCTGATAACGAACAAAGTACTTTGATACGAGTTTGACTCTTCCTACCGCCCTACAATGGGCTAGAATCCCTACATCCTGGCCAATAATCGAAAAATCAAGTTCGTTATATTCTGTTTTAATTCACATAGTTTTATAAAGCAAGGTTCCCTGCGTGTAATGCTGTAACGACAACTACCTAGGTATTATACCTGCCGTTCTACCTCAATCGGAACTTGGCCAACTTCGAGTGCGTAACGGTACGAGAATCAGTCCCGAAATACTCAACGTTCGTGTGTTGTGAATTTTTGTTATCACAGGGTATGTTTTAGACTAAAAAAATTGAGGCTACTCCTGAAGATAGTTAAAATATTATCTATGCATTGAAATTCAATTTTTTTTATTTCTTACTAAGGAAAATAAATGTTAATTATACGCTTGTAATACAATCGCGCGTGTTACGGTAGAAAAACAGAAGTATGAAAATAGTTTGTATGTACAGAGATGTAACTCTAATTCGCAATTCAACATGTGGGAAATATTTGTGGAATAAGAAATTCATAAAAACTAGCTGCTAGAAACTGCTTACTTCAGTAAAACATACAAAAATAGAAAGTACCTTTTATCGCGAAACAAAATGGTACATGCGGTTGCTGCTGGTCCGCTATTTTGTTTCCCTTTTGAGGAGAGTATTCAATTGAAATCTTATTTACAGAAAATATCAATACTCTAATTCGGATTTTTAAAAGTAGCTTTTCTCGCAAAAAGTGATTACTTTCGGCCCGCCATTTTGTTTTGTTGAAATTTAAAGTACTTTGAAATTAAATTCGTCATAGTTTGACAACTTTTCCTCCTTTCTCAATTTTTGGCCAGGATTTTGGAATTCTAGCCCACTGTGCGCCCGCTTTATTCGAGTGCTTTCATCTTAATTAAGAAAAAAAAGTACTCCCACCCCGTAGAGTGCTGGGCTTAACGTTTCTACTGGTTGACGGCGTGGGGGAGCGGTAAACTGAGGAGAAGAGTAAAATTATGTTTCCACCCCCTGGGAGGGTAGAATCCACCCTTGATGGTTGCCCCAAACTTCCCTGGCCATCAACCTATCCGTATAGCTCTACCACTATTAAATTTCCATCCATTCCCGTCTAGCTAAGTATTGCCAAGCACTAATTAAAGTATACACGTGAAAGGAGTGGGTCTTGGTCATTTGAGGGGGTAGGAAGGCTCAAAGTCGATTAAAAGTATTTTATTCGTCATTAGCAGCCTCGAAAACGGAGGTCAAAATTTCAACAAGAAGAGATATATTTTATCATTTTCCCACCCCCTGGGAGGGTAGATTCAATCCCCAAGGGTGGTCACGGCCATCTGACTTTAATCTTCGCCCTTTATCATGTCCCGGTCAAATCTGCAGAAATACGCATTAAAACCCTTGCTGTCGCGACCCCTCGAAAACGGAGAAAGGAGGTGGTTTGGTTGCGTTTCTCATTTGTAACAAAATCGGGCCAAAATTTCGTCTCATTGACTCGACTATAACTCTTGTTTAAACAAACGGACGTTGCGTTCTGAGAAATGGCGAAGAATCCGGTGTTATTTCACATATTAAATTAATGTTTATCTCAAATGTATTTAAACATTTTTGAAAATATCTTGAACTTGATAGGTTTAGGTTAATAATAAGAAATCCCTTTACACAAAAAATAAACCTTTAAGATGGAACAAATAATTTATATTCGCTGGCTCGAAACACTGGCCATTTATTTTTCTGTAAATTTATTTTTGGACCGTGGATTAACGGTTTTCAATTAGGAAGGTATGCACATTATTTGTTTTAATTAATAGTGAAGCAATATTATTCGGCTAAAGTAAGACAAATATGGTGAAACTTACCGCCCCTGAATGTATTTGTAGAATATCTATAAAATTTCTACTAACATAAAAGTATTGAACGGTACGTGACGTTGGATACGTAAATAAAATCAACTTCTATAGTACATTCGATAAAGGGAATAAAAACAATGAAATCTCGAGGCTTTTTACCACAACTTTTAAAATAAAGCTATTGTGTGCTTTTAGTCTGGAAACCATAAAGAAAATCTAGTCGGTAGTATAGTCTTTATTTGTTTAGTCTACAATTCCCAGCCTAGTTTTATTTTAAACAATATTTTTAGAACCAAGAGAGTGGTCTGCGTGCACGGCTTAATATCAATAGACTCATTAAGCAAACGAAAAAATATGAATTATCACTTATTTTGAAACAGGCAAGGTGATAATATACCGTAATATCAAAAATAGTCTTGGTCAAAGATGGCCTTGGAATTGAAAACTGCTACCGTAGATTATGTCATCTTTCTGCAATCGTTATGTAAATCATTCTTTGACTGTCAAAATATAACAATCAGTTCTGTTGAAGTTTTCCTTCTTTTCTATACAAAGGTTGAGATTTTAGAGTGAGAGGGAAATTACTTGCCGTACAATCTCTGGCAAATAAGATTCATATTAAGAAAATTGTCTCAGATAATATCTAAAATCTGGAAACAGCAAAGAACCAACTATGACAATACAAAAAGGCATTGACTGACAAACATGCGAAATTGAAGAATAGCTTGGAACAAAGAAAAATATGTCACAAATTAAGGTGTAAACAGTCTAAAAGGCGAGCATTTTATGTAAAATTTACCGAATTCAGCTATCATTTCACATTTAAATTTTTGCCGGAATCGCCGGTGATACAAACACGATCCCATTTTTCATTTTTGACTTGGACATCCACGTAGTGAATCGGAAGTATAGTAATCGTAGAAGATATTTCAATTTTTTTGTTGTTGTTGAAATAGGTTTAAAATGTCATGAAACGTCGAGATTTTAAACTTGAGCGAAAAAAAAATGTCTGTCGGTCGGTTTAAGACATTGACTTGAAATTTTGTACACCTATGTGTTATAACGAGATCTAGAACTGGATTGTTTTGTTAACATATCTGGAGAAGGTTTGGGGGGTAAATAGAGAAAAGTAAGTAAAGCAAGCTGGTAGGAGTACAGAAACTTGAAAATTGTTGTATTTACTAGAAGCGAGGGATTTTTTTTTAAACATGTTTCAACCCCTCCACCACCACTCCATTATTAAAGGGCTTGATAAAATAAAGTTGAGATAATAATAATAATAATAATAATAATAATAATAATAATAATAATAATAATAATAATAATAATAATAATAATAATATTTATTGGTGTATATAACAAAAATTGTTTTACACAAGTCAAAATTAGTACAAAGAAAGATTCCAAAATATACATATACAGTCAAAAGCAAAATATATAAAAATACTACATATAAATGTACACATTGTAAAAAGCAAACAATACATTGCAAAAAACAAACAATACATAACAACAATACATTGTAAAAGCGAACAATACATTATAAAAAGCAAACAATACAGCCATAACAAAAGGAAACAAAAACAGAACGAAAGAAATAATAATACAAATTATGTGAAGAAATCATCAATTACATAACAGTTTTTTTCTAGCAACAATTTTTTCAATTTTGCCATGAAAACATAGATGTTTCTTGATGATTTAATGTCATCAGATAAAAAATTAAAATATTTACATCCATTATAAAAAAAGTTTTTTTGATAAAAAGTTGTCCTACAAGAGTTTGGCTGTAGCAGCCCTTTAAATTTTGTATTGTGTTCATGGTTGACTTGATTAGCAAGAAACTTATGCTTATTCTTGTAAACATAGAGGCATACCTCAAAAATATACAAACTAGTTACAGTTAAAATCTTTAAATTTTTAAATATATTGCGGCAACTTTCACGAAATCCTAGCCCCGCAATAATTCTTAAGGCATATTTCTGCAGAATGAATATGCGGTTTATGTGTACACTGTTTCCCCAATTTATGATTCCATACCTCAAATGACAGTGAAAATTTGCATAGTAGAGACTCAAAAGAATCTCATTGCTACAATGCATGGACATAAATCGTAACCCATAGCAGCTACTACGCAATTTACTACACAGATTGTCTATATAAATTCCCCACTGCAGGTGCTTATCGAAAATTATTCCTAGTATTTTTACAGAGTCGCACATTTCTATATCACTGTCAGAGAGACAAATATCTGTGTTTTTTTGCAAGGTGAATAATAATGTTTTTGTCTTATTTTTATTCAAATTGAGCTTATTTTCTTCTGACCATCTAATTATATTTGAATAAGCTAGGCTAGCAGTATTTTTAATTGCATTTAATTCATTGTCTATGATAAGAATGTTAGTGTCATCAGCGTAACATATAGTATGGACGTTTGATATTCCACTTAGATATGTTATCAGATCATTTGCGTATATATTAAATAACAGAGGACCTAAAACAGATCCTTGAGGGACACCCTGTGTAATTTCACATATGTCGCTCGACACGTCATGATTTAGTTTGACGATTTGGGTTCTATTATTTAGGTATGAAGAGAGAAGGTTTAATGGAATCCCTCTGACTCCATACCTATCCAGTTTATTTAATAGTAGTTTATGATCAACCATATCAAAAGCACGGGAGAAATCAATAAATAATCCCAAGGCATACTGCTTCTGATCAAGGGCATCCACAATTAATTCATGGAAATCACAAAGTGCCGATTGTGTACTTTTATTCTTAGAGAATCCATGTTGACAGGAAGACAGTAAATTATTTTCACGAAAGAAAGATGATAATTGATCTTTTAGGACAAGTTCGAAAAGTTTTGAAAAACTACAAAGTAAACTGATTGCTCTGTAGTTTTCATAATCATTGGGATCTCCTTTCTTGAACAACGGACGAACAATAGCTAATTTAAATATGTCAGGAAATGTTCCTGAATTAAAACATAAATTTATTAAAAATGCTAGTGGCTGACAGATGCTTGTTTTACAATGTTTTATTAAATTATTGGATATGCTATCATAACCACATGAATTGGAAGGTTTTAACCTATTTATTAACGAAATTACATCAGATGGTGAAATTGGAGTTAAAAAAAATGATCTTTCAAAAAAAGTTACAGTTGCGCTCAAAAAGTCAGGATCATATGCGCAATTATTAGTTACCATATGCGTAAAACGTTGATTAAAATTATTAGCTACAGCAACATCTGGTATTTTTTGTCCATTTTCAGTTATAGTTATAACAGGAGATTTATTCTCATTACCTTTCAATTTATTTATTGTATTCCACATTGCTTTTGATTTATTACTGGATTGTTGAATTTGTCTATCATGATATTCTCTTTTGGCTGTTTTCAGTGCTTTACAATATTCCTTCTGCAAAAAAGTGCTAATGTCTTTATAATTTTTGTTTATTTTAGCCAGATCGCTAGAAATTGTAACCCTATGCTTTAGCAGTCTTAACTCATCTGTCATCCAATAATCTCTCTGTTATTGTGTTCTGAAACGTGGTACTCTTTTTAATGGGAAACATAAATGAAAATAATACATTACAGTCTCACTAAAAGTTTTAGAAGCCTTGTTTGGACAATCCTGAGCATAAGTCTCTTGCCAATTTTCTCTCTCTAAATAGTTACAAAATTGCATAATATTTTCTTTAAAGAAATTTCTACATTGTGCAAATTCGTTCTCTTTGTTTTCTGGACAATGTGTCTGTATATGAATTGACTGAGAGAAATGATCAGATAAATATAAGTTAGTAACTTCTGTCTTAAAATTTATTACCTTAGAATTTACTAAGAAATTATCAATACAAGTACTTGATGAAGCGGTTACTCTTGTAGGAGATTTAATGGTAATAGTAATATCATAGCATCCCAATAAATCAGTTAGAAGTGCAAAGTTAGTACTACATGTGGCAAAATTTATATTAAAATCGCCTCCAATAACTACAAGTTTATCCTCAACCGACAAATATTCTAATAAACCATCAAACAGCTCTAAGAACAGTTTAAAATCACCATTGGGTGGTCTATATATAGCTACAATCAACATATTAAAAGAAACTAGTACTACTGAAGCGCATTCGAGCACTCCGTCTACACAAAGGTCATGTACTGAAACAACTGAGACATCAGAATAAAAACCATTGTTTTTATATATGGCTACCCCACCACGACATAGTTTTTTTCGACAATGTGAACTAAGAAGACTAAAATTACTTAATTTATTTACATTAATTTGAATATCATTTTGCCAGTGTTCGGTGAGTAACAAAATATCACATTTATAATTATTAAAAACATCATCTATATTTAAGATTTTATTGCCTAAGCACTGAATATTCTGGTGAAAAATATTTAGGATTTTGTTACTACCTGGTACTACGGGAGTAACTCCAGTTGTGATAAGCGAGGGTATAAAAAAACTTCTTGTAGTTTGATATTGTCTGGGCTGCTTCTTTCCATTGCTGTGCCATCCTTGATATTTCTGATCAAATGAATAAATTTCAAATTTTTAATCTGCCTTGGCAACATAAGTGAAGCTAGTAGATTTTCAGTTATACGTTTTCGTAAGCTGCTAATCTTAGTGTTTCCATTAATTTCTATATATGTTGTATAACCTTCAGTACAGCTGTTGAATTTGTCAAGAAAACAACTTAATTTTGAATTATATTTGAAAATATGTCTGTTCTTGGCTATGTTATGGCTGTGGTAAGGAATCGAGGTGAAAGCAACATTTGTATGAGTACATGTTTTTAGCTTGTTGCAAATATATCGGAAAGAAGGAGTTCTTTTTGCGTCAATGTCATTTGAGCCAGCTATCACTATTATATGATCTTCAAGAGTAAAATCAGCCAACGTGTTAATGTTGTCTATAGTTTGACTCAATAGTGCACCAGGTTTCACAATTGAAAATATATTATAGATGTTAGTATCTAGAACTCTGCTAATATCATATATTCTCTTGAAATTTGGTACACGTATATATTATAACGATATCTGGAACTAAAGTATATTTAGAGATTATTCAGTTGAAGGGTTGGGGTAAAATGGGGCTAAATAGAGGAAAATAAGTAAAGCAAGCTTTTAAGAGTAAACTTGGAATTTGGTGTGTATCCTAGAGGCCAAGGGCTTACATTTTTTTATAATATTTTTCAACTCCGCGATATTCATTTGAAATTTGGTACACGTATGTATTATAATGACATCTGGAACCAGATAATATTTTGAGATGATTCCCTAGAAGCGTTGGGTGTTAAATAGAGGTAAATAGGGGGAAAAAAGAAAGCAAGCTGGTAAAGTACAGAAACTTGGGACCTGGTGTACGTACTAGAAGCCAGTGTCTCAGACTTTTTATAATATTTTCCAACTTCATTATTAAATGGGTTGATCAAGTAAAATTGAGATTTTTACTAGGAATTTGGTATACGTATGTATTAAAACGACTTCTGGAACTAGATTATATTTTGAGATAACTCTGTTGAAGGGGTGGGGAGTAACTAGAGGTAAATAGGAGAAAATCAGAAAAGCAAACTGGTAAAAGTACAGAAAATTGAGATTTCATGTATATATTTTAATGACATTTGTTCGAGATGATTCCGTTGAATGGGTGGGGTAGTGTAAATTGGGAAAAATAAATAGAGCAAGCTAATATAAATCCAGAAACTTCATTTTTGGAGTATATGCTAAAGACCAACGCCTCAAATTTTTTTATGACCGGCCGCAAATATTAATTCTACGACCAATTATTTCCACATACTAGAATGTAAATATAGTCGAGATGCTTGGGTGGTTTTTTGACTTAACTATGTGGTGTATTATCTATTGTATGGTCATCGATACTACATATGTATGCAAAATATCAGGGCAATAGATCAATTAGAAGTGGTTCAAAATTGACTTGCAAGATTCCAACTAAATTTGACAATAATTTGACCAGTGACTGCTAGTGATAACAGAAGACGACTTCGTCGGAATTGTATTGAAATTGGCAGTTAGGTATTTTCCGAGTAGCTGATATTGAATCTGATGTCAAGAGTTAAACATTCAAAATGACGAATTCTATAGAGCTGGCATAATTGAAAAACTATTGCAGATTCACTTGAAATTTGATAATGAGAAAATAAGGACTCTTCGATGACGAATCATCCGTTAAAATAAAAAATTCGAAACGACTAATATTTTCGTTACAGATTCACTTGAAATTTGATAATGAGAAAATAAGGACTCTTCGATGACGAATCATCCGTTAAAATAAAAAATTCGAAACGACTAATATTTTCGTTACTATAAACTATAAGAGCCCACTAAAAATGCTGATTTTTTTTTATTGAGGTTAGTGTAAAAATAACCAAATAACACAATCGAACTTATCTTTAACCGATCTCAATATCACTATTGGGTAAGAAAGTTCAATTGTTTTTTTAAAGCCGATTTTTTTCTTCAATTTTAATACTAAATAGAGAAAAATACTAAATAAGAAACCTTCGCATAAGATATATTATATTGTAATGGTTTATTTTACAAACATGCAATTTAATATATGAGACAAATAAATATACTCATATTTTTTAATGCTCGTTGCGTCTTGTGTCATATATTGCAAGAGATCTCGAAAAAGTAAGATATGTCTGGCATATCTAGTTCAGTCTGAATCCTATTAGATTCTTCTATCTAGATCTTTAGACATTCTTCTGTTAGCATATTGCATTGTTTACATAGCATCGACGTTTATATAAGAATTTCATTTCATGTTGTAGGTTGGTGTATGAGACGCACTACAAAGATGTTCTTACGACGCGAAATTCCAATGAAGTCACATATTCGTGCTGCCCAGGATGGACTCAGGTCACCAACAGAAGTCATGGCTGTAATAAAGGTAAGTTATATTGCCGTCGATAAGTCCTTATCTGGGGCATAACTGAACTCAGCTGATGTTTCATATTATAATCCAAGTACATCTTGACGTTACGTTTCCTATGCCTTGGATGAATTATTTAAATACATTATTATATAATTAACACTTGATAGCAGTTGGGTATTTATTTAACTTTTTTTACCCAATTATTGCTATTGCTATAATGTTTGCAGGATGCTGTTTCATATCAGTTGTTTTCAATTATCTAATTATTATTATATTAGGCTAGATGGCGAGGAATTTTGATTTAATTTTTGGCCCACAGGCGAGATTATTATTGGAATCGCTTCGTATTGGGGTGTAGTTGAACACCCTAAGTTTGCTTACAATTGGTGAACCGCTGGATTTTATAATTAACAATTAGTGAGTAAAATTGTTCGTCGTGAAATTGCGAACGACTGCACATAGAGGGCTAAAAATTCTTGAAGATGGTGTCTAGGTTAATCCACTAATGAACAAAAACTTCATTAAGATCGGTTTATTCCTTTTTGAGCAATTAACGATCTATTTTATTTTTAATCCTTAATTAACAATTGTGCCATTTTTTGTAAAATCCATTTATAATTGGGAAACTCATTTAGAATATTCAAAAAACTATTGAAAAATGATATCCCGTTGGAATTCTTGAAAAATATCAATTTTGGCGGATTTCATAAGGTTTTCTACGCGTAAACCTTTTTATGCGCGACATAAAAAAACAACTTTAATAATAAACTTTGACGATACTTTTTGAATGCTGTTAGACACAATCAAGGACCCATTTTTTGTAGAAAGTACTAGTATTAAAGTTCAACCTGTATAAATTGAATTTTTTGAAAGAAAAATTATCTCGGCTCCTGCGCATGCTAGGACATTTTTTTTAATTTGTAAGAAAATAGCAACTTTTTAGATATGCAAGAGCGGATTCTCTAAATTTAAAATGTAACAAGATATTTGTTTATTTATGTCGCGCATAGAAAGGTTTACGCGTAGAGAACCTCATAAAATCGGCTAAAATTGAGATTTTTCAAAAATCCCCACGGGATATCTTTTTTCAATAGTTTTTTGAATGTTCTAAATAACGGATTTTACCCAAAATTGCACAATGGTTCATTAAGAATTAAATATAAAATAGATCGTTACACTGAGAGAATGATTTACTTGAGAAACACAAATTTTATTTCCACGAAAAGAATGATTTATTTGTAGTTGGCCAATTGAATATTTCTTTGTGGATACCAAGACATTTATTTGAAAATTAAAACTAAATATTTATTATTGTTAAATACATCAAAATACTCATGAGTAAGAAATATTTGTTTCTGAGCAATCAATATTTGTTTGTCATAAACATGGCTTTTGTAATAAATAAATATTTCTTTCTCAACAACAATCCTTGATTTGATTTAGTTGTAATGATATTAGTGTTGTTACAAGGTCGAACCCTTTTTTGTGTATGAATTGACTGGCGTATAGACTTTTAGTGCATAATTTGTTTTATCTTTTAAATGGAATTAGTTCCACCCAAAAATCTATATCTACTGTAATATAAGTACTATTAGACTGTGCATGTACCAACACTTTTTGTTTCACAATTTGTGAACTTTGAAAAGATACATATATTATTTTATTAACAGTATTTACTTGAAGCTCATGTTTAAACAAGAAATTGCATAAATCGAATGCATTTTCCCGATCATTTTTTTACATTACAGGTTTATGAGCAGCATTATTTGCAGGTTACATTTGTAGCATATGTCAACTTTGTATAACATTAATTAGAACGTTAAAATAATTGTACTTGAATATAAATGAAAGTACTTACATTCAGCTTTTGAATCCCTGATTTCCGTTATGTTGAATCTTTTATATTTTTCATTTTAGCAATTACAAATACATTCACAGAGGGTAAATTTATTGCAGTCGCTTTTGCAAATTCAATATTAACCATTATAGTGGAGTAAATCTAGGGGTCTGAATTGCCTAGAAAGGAATTGTCTTATTATAAAAATGTTTTGCTGGAACTTGTTGAAAACATTTAAAGAAGTGTAGTAAAAAGTTTTGGATTAACTCCGTGTGGCGGAAAGCTTTTGTTTAAACAAAAGAATGTTCAGAATCCTGTTTCTTAGCAGTTTTTCTTTAATATCTCTGGTTGTATAATCCGTATCTCAAAAAAAGAGATAGAGACACAAATTATTCAAATTGAAATTGTGAAGAGAACTAGATTTGTCCGAAACATTTTGGTCAATATGCCAAAAGTCGTAAAACATGAAGACATTTTGAAACAATTGATGATAACTTGAACAATAATGCACATATTCTAATGAAATGTTTTCAACAAGTTTCAGCAAAAGTATTGCTATAGTAATACAATTCCCTAGTAATTTTAGTTTTACTCCACCATTATTATCCATTTCTTACTTATCCACAAGTAAATTTTAAAAAAGTCAATAAAAAGTCGTCTTATTATAAGCGACATTTCATAAACTCGATGTCGTTTTAGATAATTATAATATCGCGCGCGTCTGATGGACACGACAAGAATTTTATATTAGATAGGCTCTAGTCGTGCCGTCGCAACGATATTTAGCCAAATCTATTCACAAGGTAGATTCTTAAGGCTCCCCAAAGACGAAAATAAACAAAATTATACTTACGGCGATTGCTACAGTCTGTTCTCTCCGTCGTAATCTGATGTCTAGCGATGCACTTCTGATGAGATCTTATAAACTAGCGCTTTTAGAAACACTTCTTAGATTATTAAGACCGTCGATGGACTTTGTGTAATCGGAGTGCTGTACAGACAAAACGGGGTCAAAGCTGACCCGTCGAAGCAGTTATCCGATTCACGCCACAGAATCGCACGTCAGTCGTCAATCTTAGAATTAGTGGATCAATAAGAAATCGAATTCAAAATATATTTTCATTTATTGAAATCAATTTCATCAAATATAAAAAATATAAATACTCAATATTTAACTAGTTGTATATAAGACAGCTCGTCAGAGAGCGCCACCCTTGGCAAGGCGTTACGTCCCGATAGATCACACCTCATACAGCTGCGAAAGTTTAGGTAACAATCGACTGTACAAAAAGATCCAGACTCCCAGTCAATTATGAATCTTATCAGGATACGTCGAGAGCATATATATGTGAGTTCAATGGTTTTCCATCTCAAAAACGTACTAGCAGCATTGAACCCAAATGGAACGTTCTTGTGGCTCGGACACGGAGTATTCTCCACCACTTTCAGAATAATTAAATGTTGATTTTGGGTTTTATTGGAAAAACCGTCCCATTGATTTTTTCTTAAATTTTGACTTTTAAAATAGTTACTCGCTGAATGAGATTTCCGCCCTGTGCAAATTTCTTCGTGATACTTTCGAAAAAATAATTTCGCGGTATTTTCGAAAAATATTTCGTGGTACTTTCAAAAAAATTATTTCATGCTACTTTTGAAAAGGTCGACGGGCGGATCTGTCTTCCGTCCGTCACCATCTGAAATTTTGTCTAAAATTTTTGGTACTTTTGGTACTCGAAAATAAAATAATTTTTCGAACGACGATGCCCAAAGGCGATGAACCGTCGTCCTCGAATTGAAAAATTTTAATTTATGTTCAGACATTTTTAGTAAGAGATTTCAACGAAAGACGATGCCAAAGGCGTTTATCGGTCTTTCGCGACGTGACAATGTTTCAAAATCGACTTTTTCATGGCATGGAAATTTTGGGGTAAATTTAATTTTCTTAAATATTTTATATTTTAAAATGGATCATTTTACAGGGTTACCATCGTCACCGCGCGCCCATCGCAGCTTATTTTACACACCCGTCCAATCATTTAAATGTCTTATTTATTGACTGAAATTTTCGTTTAATAGAGGATAGAAAGCTACTTAAATGTTAGGAAGTGCATTAGTACATCGAGTAGGTACTTCAATTTAATTATACCAAAATAACAGATTTACATGTAGTGAAAACACCTAATGGTTGCTTCTTAAAAAAATGTAAAACAATAGGAGTGAAATAGTAGAGTAGCTTCGGCTAGACTTCGCCCTTGGTATTATATATTGTAATACTAAATAAAGGCAATTTATTATTATTATTTTATTATTATTATTATTATTAATTTTTTTTTTCGGTTTCACCGTTGCCGGACAGGGCTTCCATGCTTTCCGACCGATACCACACGGTAGCCGCACCGGCGATAATAACAGCCACTCCCCACGACCTGTGGGGTTAGTGATTGTATATTCCAGATTCATGTGCCCTAAGTAGGCGAAGGGACCCCACGATGACCGCTTTCTGCATTTGGCCTGCTAGCCATTCGGCTGATTTCCGACAGGCTGGTATGGTCTTCAGTTCCGAGAGCAGCGTAGGCTTCATACCTCCGAGTACACCGATTATTAGAACGACCATCTTGACCGAGTAGCCTGGGTACAGCACTTGGAGCTCGTACCGGAGATCACGATATTTGGTCCGTTTTTCCTCCTCTTTCAAAGTGATGTTTGGCTCAGCAGGCGCTGAGAACTCGATCACAAACATCGCCTTGTTTTGATGGTCGATGAGGACTATATCAGGCTTGTTGGCTTGAATTAGCCTGATTGTCGGAAACGAGAAGTTCCAGTAAATTCGGCACCTCTCATTCTCGACAACGGACTCGATGTCTCCGGGGACGTAAGGCAGCACTGGTGTCTGGTCTACTCCGTTCGAGTGCCGTAGATGGTAATACAGCACCCGTAACGCCGCGTTATGGCGATGGATGTAGGCCGAAATTGCATATACCGGGCATGCAGATAGTAAATGCATGAGCGATTCCGGCGCCTGACGACAGGTCCTGCAGCTAATATCAGGAACCTCTACACCCATTACGCGGCTTCGGTAAACCAAAGTGTTGATTACACCATCTTGGCAGGCCACAATGAATCCCTCGGTCTCCGACTTTAGCCCAGCTGATCTTAAAAAGGCGAATGTCAGCTTAGTCGATAAACCCAGTGTTTCTAGGTTCTTATAGAACACCCCGTGCATGGGTTTATCGACATGCTGCCTAAGCAGATATTCCTGCTCGGCAGCTTTTATTTGGGCCTTCAGGCGAGGTGGCTGCACTTCAGTGACTGACTCTGGGTCAGCACCGCGCCGGCCTCCTTGTCTGTTGTCGAATACGAGACCAAGTTCATCTGCGGCTCGTTTTGTCGCCTTAAACAGTCCTGCACCTACTCCTACATTTTCGTGATCTCTCACTAATTGCAGAAGCGGGTCTGAGCTCCTTAAGATGTTGCATGCCATACTTAGTGCTACTCTGCCATGCAGACACTCCAGACCCAAGAGTCCTCGGCCCCCCCCGTTGACGTGAGAGGTAGACACGAGGAACGGACGATCTAGGATGAATACTCCTATTGATATTCATCATCTTGCGGGTACTTCTATCTAATTGGCGCAGCTCATCTACAGTCCATTTGACTACCCCAAAGGAGTAGAGCAGGACAGGAACGGCAAGCATATTAGTCGCAGACACCTTGTTCTTCCCCGAAAGTTCTGATGACCAAATCTTTCGGAGTAGGCGTCTGTACTTGCCGCGGAGAGATTCTTTAACTTGCTGCACATCCTGGATGTGATGTTGTTGCACACCCAGGTATGTGTAGGTCTCTCCGGCATCCAGATGTCTTAGGATGCTTCCGTCTGCGAGTTGCGTGTCTTCAGCAAAGTCCCCGCATCGTCCTCTCTTGAGATGGACGACCGCACACTTGTCCAACCCGAACTTCATGCCAATGGCCCGCGTGTACTCTTCGACCACCCTTAGAGCATTCTGAAGTTCGTGCTCTCCGGAGGCATACGGTTTGAGGTCATCCATATAGAATAGATGAGTGACCTTATGCCTCCGGTTGCTGGGTGGTCCACAATGGTACCCGCGAGTTTGGCGGAGTTCAACAGATAACGGCAGCAGTGAGATGCAAAAGAGGAGGGGACTCAGAGAGTCTCCCTGGAAAACTCCTCTTCTGAATACCACCTGCTCTGTTGTAACCCGCTGTGCACCAGATGATAAGGTGAAGCGAGTCCTCCAGAGCGGCAGCAGTTGTTCTATGCATCTCACTAGTGGCTCTGCTACTGCAAGACATTTGAGCAAATGCACCAGTAGTTGGTGCGATGTAGTGTCAAATGCCTTACGATAGTCAATCCAGGCCATAGATAGGTTCCGCCTGTACTGCACAGAATCCTGCGTAACACAGCGGTCTATCAGCAGGCTGTCTTTGCAACCTGCCATGTCCTTCTTGGTGCCACGCTGCTCGTAAATCTGCTGGAAGACCGGATCAACCTGCCTTAGTGTCCTAGCATACAAGATACGTGTAAATATCTTGTAGCAGGAGTTCAGACGGGTGATTGACCTATAATTCCTTGGATCGGACAAATCTCCCTTCTTGGGGATTAGCACGGTACGTCCCTCAACAAACCAGTCCGGAATCTGCTGCTCCTCGTTCAACCACGAGTTGAAAACTCGAGTCAGACGACGGTGGGTGCAAGGGAATTTTTTCCACCACCAGTTGTTTATGCCGTCTGGACCCGGAGCAGCGAAGTTCTTAGTACCAACAAGAGCTTGTTGAACTTCCTCCGAACTGATTGCCGGGCACACTTCTTCTGGCTCTACAAAGGTTCTGCGGCAGAGAGCCTCGAAGTGTGCGATTGCTGGAGTGTCGCTATCGAATGGACGTGTCGTTTCGTAGATTCCCTTCCAGAAGATTTCGACATCGGCTACAGCTGGCGGATTGTCGACAACACGCTGTGGCTCTTGAAATTATTATTATTATTATTATTATTATTGTTATTATTATTATTATTATTAAATTACTTGCATCCGGACACTATTATCGGATTCAGAATCAGCTACTCCGAAAATAACTAATAAGTTTAATGTAATTCAAACGAAATTTTAATTTTGCCTATTTTTTTAGAATCTTTGACACTGTCTTAGCTAGATGTCCACCAACGAGCAATAGTACTTTACAATTTGCAATCAAATATTTTTATTACGAAATGTTTTCCATTTTCATTAGCGCAATTGACAAATTCTTAATGAGAAAAAAAATTATACGATTTTTACTCCACCTTACATTAGTATACTGCAAAGAATTACCGGTCTGGGCTTTTTTCTTGCTTTTTGTCAGTAGGTGCAGGGGAGATGAGTGAACAAGGCTTACTATGACCAGGCGGTAGAAGCGGTCGTGTGATCTGATAAATTCAAATTGAAATTTCACATATAGATGTGAAGTAAAATATAGATTTTATTGAGACTTTTTGCTTGCGATGTGATATATGTTTCCAGACATCGAGAACAATCCAGAAATGCCCTTGCCAGCATTTTCTGTCGTCAGGTTCGGCCTTAGGTCCAACTTCCGAAAATCCCGGAAAAACATGTCTATAGACATAGTTTGATGCAACCACAACGAGACTACTACTGAACCATATCTACCGTTTATTTTTATTTCATAAAAATTGGTTAATACTTTCCAGAGCAATAATTGAATATAAAAGAATCATACACGGGACGAATTAAAAACCTCCTCAATTTCAAAATTTGTTTAAATCGATTAAAAGGCAGATTCGTGCCTAACCAGGCCTAAGCTGTGAAACGTACTCGAATGTGTTCAATTGTAAGACGTGAAAGTGCTGTCAATATATAAAAAATTTGAAAGTTTGCATAGTTTTTAAATCACCAATGGTAAAGGTATAAAGGAACCAAATTTTTAACGTCTTTTTAAAAGTTTCCTTATAATAAGTAAACAATAGAGAGTTATTGCAAAACAAAAAGGGGCTGACTTTATTAAAAGAAACTTTAAATAAAGTATCCTGTATTCCAATTTATCATCCATTTTTAAAGTGAGTTATTGCAACGATGTCCTTCTCATACCTTATGTTGATACTTTATTTTGACAATTTTCCCTAACCTAAAAAATCCAAATTGGGCATTGCCGGTATTATTATCGTTTGTTCGAGTTTAAAATGAATATGGAAGAACAATTATTAGGAGCAGCTATCCTAGCTGGTGTTAACGATAAAGAAATTGAAATGTTACTTCTACATAACATAATTGATATTTAGGTATATCGGTAATGAACAAATTAACGCTGTAAACCCCGTGAACTTCGATTTGAATTATATGACTGACGATGAAATAGAAGTTAATTTTCGTTTTCAAAGATGGGATATAATACGATTGCGAAATTACGTCTTCCTCATATTTGAATCTCACACGTTTTTCATCTTTTTCTTGTGCCATTATCGCCAACAAAAGTAACAATTTCCTTAGGGAATTTTCGTCTGATGCAAGTTTCGACAAAAAGTTCCTAAATGTGTCAAAATTAAGGTGCTTTTAATAAAGGAAAGCCTTGCCCGTATTTAAGTTATATACGGGATGCCTGTATTTTATTAAAAGAAAATGCTTAATCATATTTTCAATGCGCATGCGTACATGTCAAATTAAAGGAAACTTTTATTAAAAGATCAGTAAATCGAAGTTGCAATATCTCTCTAATATCAATACAGCCTCTCTTTACCATTTATTAAGGATCACCAATACTATCGATTCAAAGATTTCCAACCGAGTGGCAAACTAGTTCAATGTTTAACTTTATTGACCTACTAAGTGGGAAATTGTAAAGAAAAGATAAAAAGTAAAAGTAGCGAAGATCATGTTTCATACCATCTGTGCAGTTTGTAGGCATCCTTAATATTACCTTCGCAAGGCCAGTCTACTAATACATTATTAATCGTTTATTTTCATTGCAGCCAATTGAAAATTTCTTGGCGTAAGCATACATCTTTTATTTGTAACTTTTCTTTTATTGTTCAATGTTACTTTTTTTATTAATAAAATTTACAGACGCAATTTACTGATTAGAAATGTGCCGTCAATTAATGTGATGCTGGTCTTGAATAGTGCATGATTTTTGTTAAATAAAGGTAAGGATTTTATGAAATTTCAAAATATTTATTTATTTATTTTCTTTTGTAACAAATCAATTTTACAACTTAAAAATTCACAGATCTTGCATCTTTCGCAAGTCTCTTAAGCGTATTGAAAATACCAGATGCAACTATACTGCTCTAGGTCGAAGTCCTATAGGATCGTCCTATTGATATGCCTGCTAAATTACACCAAATTATTTTCTACACTTCATTTTTTATAAATATTATTTTTATTAATCATACTACAAAAAACTGAATAATTATATATTAAATACCTTTGATAATATATCTCTATAATATAGGTACAACCGTTGAGAGGAAGAATTAGAAAGAAAACGGTCTCAGAAGGCAACGATTAAACAGTTATCGGACGAAAATCGACTGTATGCGTGCTCAATAGCATAAGGGCAAGTATAGCAGGGGCGTTCGGTAATTATGAACCTTCCTCGCATGTCGGTAGTCGGGTCGGCGAGATTCGACAACGGTCCACAAAAAAATTCCCATAAATCAAACGGTACATCCTAGTATAAATTTGAAAAAACCAACTAAATCCTCGATAACAAGCGTACAACGTTTACTTCAGGGGTATTTTTCGAAAAATGAACACGCTTCGAGTTATGAAGAGTTAAAGGATTTGTAATTGATACGTTTCAGGGCAAGCGTTAATTCATTAAGGCGCTCCATAAGAAAGCATGGGGCAGACAATATTGAATAATTAGAAAAAAATATTAAGTATTAAGATATGTACGTAATATTACGTGAAAACAAAGCTGACGTGCTGTAAATTTCAAATATACAGCAAATTTTTTTTTTACTTTTTCTAAAAATCGCCCCCTGCAACCCTGTACAGGGCGATTTTTCCACGACCAAGTCAAATCTTCTACTTTGATGCGGCATCGTTTAAAATAGGTCGTAGAT
This sequence comes from Stenurella melanura, assembly GCA_963583905.1. NCBI lineage: Eukaryota > Metazoa > Arthropoda > Insecta > Coleoptera > Cerambycidae > Stenurella > Stenurella melanura. The sequence goes on from OY757309.1 coordinate 207,644,743, forward strand.
TTTAGCAACACATTTCAAACGGAATGACACAATAGAGGCAGCTTGTTACTCTACTACAAGGCCGGCGCAGTGGCCTAGACAGGTCTGTCTCTCTCGATACGTTTTTCGTAAGACGGGTCATATATCATGCGCCCAATACTAAAAAACATGTTTATTGTTATCCTATTAAAATTGTATTGCACTCAATAAAATGCCTTCACTTTGCTCCAGACAAGCCAATATCCTGGAATTTACAGCACTTACAGGGGCTCACTGAATTTATTTGCTGAAATGCAGTCCGTACTCTGTTCTTCAGAACTTCTTTGGTAGTAGCCCGGTTGGCATATACAATATCTTTGTATTACCCTAAAGGTAAGAGTCTAAGGGGGTCAAATCAGGGGTCCTTGCTGGCCATCTCCAAGATTCTCGATGGCCAAACCACCTAAATTCGAATTATGCAACTAATTCGTCATACACTCCCATGTATTATGTGAACCGAAACCATCCATTTGATAATACATATACATTTTTAGGGGCAAATTATCGATAAAAGTAACAACTACTGTTCACAAAATATCTACCTATTTATTGCTATTTAAATTCTTCTAGTAAATATGATACTTATACATGTTAAATATGATACTTCTACATGTTATGTTATGTTAAGGTAAAGTGTAAGAGCAGCCTATGGCTAAACTTCGCCTTAAAGACGTTTTATTATTATTGTTATTATTATATTTATCTACTAATAAGCAGAAAACGTTAAAACTGAATTTGTCCTAGAAATTTGATTCTCGCACTGCATGGAATCTTGTTGTGCCCAGTAGTACACACTTCATCTGTTAAAAATTCCTTCTTTGGAAAATTTGGCTTCTTCAATTCAAATAATCCTTTTTAAAAAAACGTGATCCTCTTGAAGCCGTACGATCATATGCTTACAGAAATCTGTTTAAGGGAACAAATACTACGTTCCTATACCATCGCTACCACTCGACAACACTAACAGGTGTTTATAATGATAAAACAAAACATTCTGAAATTATTCATTGCCTACTATGTATGTAGCTGTGTGTACATTATAAAGTGCTGATTGTATATCCACATTTTACAAAACTAGTACCCTGTATGATATTGTGAAAATGTAAGTCAATTTTTAGTTAAGTCATAGGGTACTTGTATGAGTTGAAAAGAAAGTATCTATATCGACCACATGATAGGAGATATCGATTTTTTTTTTGAAGGGTAGGAACCGTAAAAAATCTCAAAGAATATTAATTATCTGGGAAACTGGTAGGTTTAAAAGTATATTATGGTACATAAACCTAAACTAAAATTTTATTAGGAATCCAAGTATGAAATAAAATATAGGGTGTTCCTTTTAAAATAACAACGTTAGGTGCTACATCCGGTGTAAGCGGAAGTAACACATGCACGAAAATATTTTCGTTAGATCCGCCATATCTAAAAACCCCCTTAGCCTAACTTTCAAATTTCTAAACTGAACAAATCCCAAAAAACATATAATACCATGAAACGCAATGCAATTTGCAGCAATTCAATTGCCACACTAACTGAGAGTTACAGACAACCATAAAATTTCCTTTTATTCTTACTATGCTGATATAAATAAAAATAACAAAATTCCTGTAATTATTTTCAATTAATAAACCAAATCGTTAAAAGATGTCACTTAGCTAGAAATATAAATAGGAAAAGAAATTCGAACTTTAAACGACTTTTTCCCATAGTAGTACACTGTAATTTGTTCAAAAATAGAACACCATACATAGATGTAGCTTCTCACTCTCCTGACTAGTGTTGCCCTCTGCTCATACAAAATTTTCAAGAGCTTCATTCTGAGGTGAGTTTCGAAAAGATACAGACTGTTAAAGTTTTCCCTAGTACCCAACCACTAAAAACGATTATAGGAAAAAACTGGCAAAGATTTAATCACCCTTGGTCGTGAGTTGTACAGCATGCAGGGGAAAATTAATTAAAGTATCTTCACTTTGAGGCCACCTACGGTTAGTAGAACTTTTTTAAATTTCTCTAAAAATAATAATTTCTGTATATTTTTTTTAATTTAAGTTTTCTCTTAATTTTAGGCCTTTTTTTGTTTCTTCTTTCTTTGAATCCTTTACAATTTTCTCCTTACTTCATATATTGAGAATAAATTTTGATTAAGTAGCATTAAGAAATATCAGGAGCTGGCATTGTCAAGATTGGTATCGATAGCAAAAATCGAAATTTTTTTTTGTGAATTCCAAACCATTTTTTTATGCCCAGCCTTACCAAATTTTATCTTGAAGCCCTGCTATTACTCTGCAAAGAATTTATTTAGACTACATAAGAGCATCTTTCAAGGACTTCTCTTCAAGAAAACAGGTTGTATGCAGTTTATTTTCTCTTTATATTAAAGCTGTTTTTCTTACCATTCCATAAATTGTAAAACAACAATATTGGTAAACTTTATATAACGATCTATACAGTATAATTTTTCTTAAATTTTAAACGTGAAATTATTATAAAATACATATATCTATGTACATATAATATAGTAAATATAAGATTTTTCTTTTTTTATGCGGCTACGTATACATGTATACCACGCTTTAATTGTAATGTAATCGTTATAAACATTTTTTTACTTATAATACATATACTAATTTTAAGTATAAATATTTCAACTTTGTACTTCAAAATTTCACGAATTTCTTTACTACATTATAGTCTCACAGATTTTATAACTTTTGTTTTATTTCCATAATGTTATTAGTATAACTATTTCAACTTTGTACTTCAAAATTTCACGAATTTCTTTACTACATTATAGTCTCACAGATTTTATAACTTTTGTTTTATTTCCATAATGTTAACGTTTGAAAGTTAACTTATTAGTTGGTCATCTTTAAAAATTTTAAAATCGTTTAATTTGGAGGCAACTAATTGACGCCCCTGTTTGCAATAATTTACTATCAACATCTAAAAGAAATTAATATCATTTTCAACACCCATTACTTAGCTCCCGAATGATAAACTGAGAGCCGTTCGCAGTTTACCATGAAAACAACTTAATAATAAACACGAAAATTTACAAAAATTTTAAATAGGCATTTTTATGGTGACAAATTATATGATTTCTAAAGCTTATGCTAATCACTAGAATGGTTGGTCGAGTTTGTGATATTCTATTCATTTACCACAAATAATTTTATATATTTTCTCTATAGTTTACTAGAAATTGTGAGAAACAATACTATTAAATAATGTACTGACATAATTTACAATAATGAAATTCCTAGGATTTTTCTATCGTGTTTAATTCGTGTCACCGGCGCATTCGCCATTTTTATATCTACTGTATTGCCTAATCAATAATAATCATTTGACATATTTGTCCATATACCTTTTCGCTGTACATAAAACAAAATGGATTTAAGGCAATATAAAATATTGAACCGATTTGTCAAAAATAAATCACACTATATTTTCATGTTTCACATTATCTGGGATAGACGCTATTCCTGATATACAGGGTCCTGCAGCTCACCTCCCGTCTTCTACTACACCTAAACGATTTATTATAGAAAAATGATTCAAACGGGACAATAGACTGTTTGTTAGAGAGCACATTTAAAAAATATTTTTGAATATACAGGGTGTTCCAGAAATTGGTGGTGCATCAAAGTTGTATCTTTTTAAATGGAACACCCTGTAGTTTTATTGATTTTTGGGACCCCTTCGAGCTACTGTACATATCCCTAGAATATTATCAAATTTGATTTGATAGTTCCAGAGGAATAAATTAAAATCGAAAAAAAAAATTGTTTTCGTCATATTTTAAAAAATTTATAAAAAATAGAAAAAACATCTTCAAACCAAAACTAAGGAACAGGTTGCTTATAATAAAAGGTTAGTTTATCCTACTATGAATATCGCAAAAATAACTTATACAGGATGTTCAAAATTCAATGCCAAACTTTTCAAAATGTAATGCTATTTTTCTCCATTTTTTCAAATGGGACACCCTGTATATTTTTATCTCATCGGATGCAGAATTAAAAAATGAGCATATTTTTTAATTACAATTATCTCGACTATCTTAAAGGTTTCACAGATATTCGTCAAAAACTACTACAAATCGCAAAATTATTATCTAATAGTTTTACTTAACATTTTTCAAATCAATAACTAGAACTTATGTTCAATATGTCTGCCGTTCTCTTGGAGGCACAAACGAAGGCGGGTATGAAATGATCTTGCTACTCTTCCTAAAAGGTCGGGTGTAATGTTTTGAAATGCGTTCCTGATTCTTTGCTGCATGTTTTCTGGTGTGGTTGGAGGTTCCTGATAAACGATTTCCTTAACGTAGCCCCACAAAAAGAAATCCAATTTAGTGAAGTCGGGTGATCGGGGCGGCCAATTACATGGCCCTCCTCTTCCAATCCACCGGTTTGGAAAGGTTGTATTGAGATGGTCCCTGACTTGTAATGAATAATGTGCTGGGGCTCCGTCGTGTTGCAGCCACATTGCATCTCTCAAAGGTATTGGTAAATTTTGACATAAATTTGGCAACTGATTTTGCAAAAAATCAAGATACATAGCACCATTCAAATGTCCGTTAAAAAAGTGAGGACCAATAACATGTTCACCAATAATTCCCCCCCACACATTTATTGACCATCTGTGTTGTTGGTCAACCTGCCTAAAAATTGGTTGTGGTCGGAATAGTAATGAAAGTTATGGCGATTCACAAATCCGTTTTTATGAAATGTGGCCTCATCAGAAAACAAAACCTTATCAAAAAACTCACAATTTATCCTAATTTTAGCTTGCGCCCAATTGCAAAATTCGACACGTTGCTCAAAATCTGCATCGAAGAGTTGTTGATGAAACTGGATATGGTAGGGATGAAAACGGTTGTCCTTTAAAATTCGTTGAACTGTTCTCTCACTTACACCTACGGCATCACCGACTGCTTTTTGACTAACGAAAGGGTTTTCCGTAACAGATAATAGCACAGACAATTCATTTTCTTCATTTCGAGCGGGTCTATTTCTAACTGGTTTTGTATAGTCTACATGTCCCGTTTGTACAAATCTCTCTAATAAGTTGTTCAGGCTTCTTTTGTCTGGATGTCTCCGTTCCGGATAACGCTGTGCGTAAACTCGACTTGCCAAAAAACAGTTTCTTTCTGATTCTCCTAATATGAAAATCATATCTACTAGCTCTTCTCTGCTGTACTCCATCACAAAAAATGCTTAAAACTTGTAAATTACTAATACGTAATTTAAAATATTGACATATGTCTATTTGTATGACAGTTTGTAAGCAAATTTGTTTCCATGGCTATCTACTAAATTACCTTATTATGGTTAAGAAACAACAGGAATATGATTTCTGTTTACTCCCCTTCATTTACGCCTTCAAGAGGAGAACTGCATAGACAGTTATATGAGAAACTGTCTAATTTAGGTATTTGCTTATTTAATAACATTAGAGGAGCTAAATGATAAAACGGAACACATATTGAACATAAGTTCTAGTTATTGATTTGAAAAATGTTAAGTAAAACTATTAGATAATAATTTTACGATTTGTAGTAGTTTTTGACGAATATCTGTGAAACCTTTAAGATAGTCGAGATAATTGTAATTAAAAAATATGCTCATTTTTTAATTCTGCATCCGATGAGATAAAAATATACAGGGTGTCCCATTTGAAAAAATGGAGAAAAATAGCATTACATTTTGAAAAGTTTGGCATTGAATTTTGAACATCCTGTATAAGTTATTTTTACGATATTCATAGTAGGATAAACTAACCTTTTATTATAAGCAACCTGTTCCTTAGTTTTGGTTTGAAGATGTTTCTTCTATTTTTTATAAATTTTTTAAAATATGACGAAAAATTTTTTTTTTCGATTTTAATTTATTCCTCTGGAACTATCAAATCAAATTTGATATGGATATGTACAGTAGCTCGAAAGGGTCCCAAAAATCAATAAAACTACAGGGTGTTCCATTTAAAAAGATACAACTTTGATGCACCACCAATTTCTGGAACACCCTGTATATTCAAAAATATTTTAAAAATGTGCTCTCTAACAAACAGTCTATTGTCCCGTTTGAATCATTTTTCTAAAATAAATCATTTAGGTGTAGTAGAAGACGGGAGGTGAGCTGCAGGACCCTGTATAGCGCCGGTAACGTAAATTGAGCAATAAACTCCAATTTAATATGTCAGAGGTGTAACGCCAACAAAGATTATTCTCGCAGTAGGTATTTTTGATAAATAATATATTGTGAAAGGAAATAACTTTTTACCACGTATTAACGAAATGATAATTAGTTAACTGATAACTACCATGATAATAAATCGGTTTAATTCATCAAAAATAAGTTGGCGTAATAAGTATAATTACTTACATACATATTTACAAATAAAACAACCACTAGGCTAGCACAGTTGCTTGTACCTGCCTTTTATAGTAGAGTTTTATGTAGCAAATACGAAACGAAGAGTAGGTATATTATATTGCATTTGATCGGCACGTTTCTAAAACTGGTAATACCGCTCGTAGAGAAAAAAAGATCACTGTATTGGGATCGAATTCTGATCAAAATTTTCGTCCCTTCATCTGTCCGTCCGTCCGTCTATCTGTCTGTCTCTTGATGGAGGTACTTGGGAACTTTGTTGCAGATTTGCATATGTAACGACTAACGGACTAACAAAAGGAGATTGTCCTGTATTTATATCATGGTCTAGGAGATAGCTACATACATTTAGCAAATATTTTTCGGAGTATTTTATCTTATGTGAGTCAGGCCTTCCCCCTGGGTGATAGCCGCCCCAGAAAATATTCAATTTTGTTACATTTTAGGTGTTATTTTAAATTCGTGTAATTGTGTTCGATTAAATTCTTTTTAACTAATTTTATTAATTATTTAGGAGCTTTATTATCTCAGTTATTTCACCTTCATATAATGTTTACTCTTTTGTATTTGTTGTAATAAACAGAAATTTTGTTTGTTCACATTTATAAATATTAATTTTTTTTTTTTTTTGGCTCTTATTGACATTTACATATTTTTACGTTTTTTTATCGTTGTAGCAAATTCTAACAAACAGACAGTAAAATTAAATCTTTCCCCACAAAATTAATGTCCATGTAGTTACTAATGTTTTTGTGACTGAAAGTCACCCAAATATTTTTTAAATGGATTTATTGTGAAACTCAGCTGTTAATTCTCGAGGCGTTAAAAGTGTGCCAAACAAACTAACTACATGGTTCAGGCACACTATTAGACTATTTTGAAAATCTGAATTGTACGTTGCCAAAATTCATATACAGGATGATGCTTTTAGGTAAGATCCAAAATTTAAAAAATTGCTCAGGCCCTGACTTTTTTTTGTTTTCGATACTGAATTATGTAGACCTCTATTACTAAAACACATATATTAAATTTGGTACAATTTGCTACAGCCATTAAAATAATACTTTCGATCTAAATTTTGGCAAAAAATAGAAAACACGCTGTGTATCAGAAACGAGAGGCATTAGAGATCTAATAAAGGTCATTCTTAAATCGTCTTAGGGTTCTGTACCCCTCACTAGCGTAAGTATGGCCAGTTGCTCATGAAACACCCTGTATATTATAACGAGATCTGGAACTGGATTGTTTTTTGAAATGACTTCGTTGAAGGGTTGGGGGTTAAATAGGGGTAAATAGGGAAAAGAAAAATAATTAAAGAAATCTGGTAAGAGTACAGAAATTTGGTATTTGGTGAGTCACGAATTGCGCTCGCCCCGATATTTCCAAAAATATTTGAAATAGAATATTTAAATTTGGAAGCCTTATTACACGACTAAAATGCCATCTTTTCAATAAAAAATCAAGTTTGGTGCACATCCGGTTTGACCGGAAATGCCCACAACTTTCGATTTTTAAATGGAACACCCTATATATTTTTACATTTTTGGAATCTAGAGGAAATTTTGAATACAATACATCCATTTTGGTCACTTTTTGATAAACATTAAAAATTGTATTAAAAAATCTATTTCTGAATCCAGAGTGCTGTGGTGCCCAAAATATATTTTAGTTTGTGTGCTACGTTACTATAAAAATAAAAAGAGCAATATGATTGCATTACTTAATTCTCTAGAGGCGTTTAAAATTTTTAAATGTGATTTTTACCCACTAACTCGGTTTTTTTAAATGGGAATTTAATCGTTCACCAACATTTTTAAATACCTCATTTTCATACGAATCTAATGATACCAAAATTTTGAAAATCCGCTCAGAAATATTTGAGATTCAGCCAAAATACAATGCAACCAAGATTTTAGAAACATGCGGCTAATAGATAATAAATTAGTGGACTTTGGAAACTAAAATGGCACATTTCTGTGTAAATCTAAACCTAATAACATTGGAAATATCATAGTAGCCATTGAATGTAATAAAACAATATCAGCTGTCAGACAGATACAAAATAAAGCGTTGCGGAAATCTCTTTGAGTAAAAATTAAAGAAAATGAACTTAGTAGAAATGAAAAGGTCGATATGTTACTGATATATGGAGAGCGTCTCAAAAATTCAACTGCAGCTGCAGAACTGTATCAGCAACGATATCCCAACAGACGTCATCCAAGCAGACACTTGTTTGCCAGTGTCTGTCTGACAGCTGATATTGTTTTATTACATTCAATGGCTACTATGATTTTTCCAGTGTTATTAGGTTACCAGATTTACACAGAAATGTGCCATTTTAGTTTCCAAAGCCCACTAATCTATTATCTATTAGCCGCATGTTTCTAAAAGCTTGGTTGCATTGTATATTGGCTGAAATCTCAAATATTTTTGAGCGGATTTTCAAAATTTTGGTATCATTGGATTCGTATGAAAATGATGAGGTATTTAAAAATGTTGGTGAACGATTAAATTCCGATTTAAAAAAACCGAGTTAGTGGGTAAAAATCACATTTAAAAATTTTAAACGCCTCTAGAGAATTAAGTAATGCAATCATATTGCTCTTTTCATTTTTATAGTAACGTAGCACACAAACTAAAATATATTTTGGGCACCACAGCACTCTGGATTCAGAAATAGATTTTTTAATAAAATTTTTAATGTTTATCAAAAAGTGACCAAAATGGATGTATTGTATTCAAAATTTCTTCTAGATTCCAAAAATGTAAAAATATATAGGGTGTTCCATTTAAAAATCGAAAGTTGTGGCCATTTCCGGTCAAACCGGATGTGCTCCAAACTTGATTTTTTATTGAGAAGATGGCATTTCAGTCGTGTAATAAGGCCTCCAAATTTCAATTTTCTATTCCAAATTTTTTAGGAAATATCGGGGCGAGCGCAATTCGTGACTCACCCGGTATACTAGAAGCAAAGGCCTCAGGTTTTTTTTTATAATATTTTTCATTCCCCACCACCATCAATTAAAAGAGTTGATGAAATTAAATTGAGATATTCACTTGAAATTTGGTACACGTATGTATTATAACGACATCTGAAACTAGATTATATTTTGATATTGATAACATAAAATTGAGGCATTCACTTGAAAGTTAGGTTAGTACATCTATATGTATTGTAATGACTTTTGATTGAGATGATTCTGTTGAAGGGGTGGGAGGTGGTAGGTTGTAAATAGGGAAAAATAAGTAAAGTAAGCTACAAACTTCATTTTTAACGTATATGGTAGAAACTAACGCCTCAAGCTTTTCTATGACATCTGCCTCATACATTATTTAAATTCTATGACCAATAATTTCCATATACTAGAGTGCAAACATAGTCAAGATGTTTCCTTTAAAGCGACTCGGATGAAAAATCTGGATGTGGAAGTAGTGATTCCTTAGGCAGCGGTTTTTTATTGTTGATTGGTTAACTTTTCGGGGTTAAATGAAACCCGAATAGTTCTCCAATGAAATGGACACTACTAAACTATTTATCAAAACCTCGTTTTAGTTCACAAAGTTTGGACAGCCCTGTATATATTTAAATCGCTGCAAATAAAAACTCCATTTAAAAGAATGGCTTTCAAAACAAACGGGTACTTTAAATATTAAATGACTGCCGGCAGCAACAAACACAAATAAATCACAAATTATATTTTCAGTAAGTTTTTGCCGTGGTTTTTCTAGCCGCGGGCAGAGTAAATCATCTTGGTACATGGCGCGTCTGTCTGCTGTTATAGCCAGAAGAGATTTATAAACAGGAGTACACAAGAGCGTACTTAGAAATGAGCACTAAAGGGAATTCACAAGCAGACATTGTAATTAGAAAAATGTTATTTTAACCTATTCATTTTTCTTAGAATAGGGTCTTCACAAATTGCATCATAAGTGTGCTTTATTAAGATAGACTCTTTAACAGGTACTTAAAATATGACATTAAAATTCTCTCAATGCAAGTATAAACCAAAATTTAAAATATTTTACTCCATTGAAATAAAATAGGTAAACATTTTATGTACGAAATTAGGAGCAAAACTGACCCAATTCATTGTGAACTGACAATGTGGATATAATGATTTTGTTTATTAAAGTTTTCACTTAATATGTAGAATATAGACATATTAGCAGTGTTGTGACTTAAGAGCAGAGCTGGGCAGTACTCGAGTAAATTGAACTCATAATTGTACTGAGTACCCAAAGTACTCAGTAACAAGTACTCGCAAAGAATGGTAAAATGCCCCCACTCTCGGAATTTAAAATAAATTTGATGTATTGGTTATGAGGGTACAAAAATGAGGTAGTCACAGTTCATATGACCTCAATCCCCCTCCACTCCCACAGGGTAAAAAAGGGGTTATTTTGGTTTTAATTTTTTTCCTCAGGCTGTGTTTACGCTAAAATTTGGAGAAAAATCATGAAGATAGCTGACCATATTACCTATGTATGGAATTTTTTTCAGGGTCATTTAATGTCAATAACCACATTAAATAAATTCTAAAATGTTAAAAATGGAAGCAGGTGTAGCATGATTTTTTTTTTGTCATTTTGTTCCAACTATTGAATGCTACCTTCCGGAATACATCTTAAATAGCTTGGTTTGATGCGCCATGCATAAAAATCGCTTTTTTGTCTTTTTTTAAATTTTTTGAATTTTAAAAGAATGAGGTTGAAGATAGCAACAAAACTGAAATAACATTTTGTGTACATTATTTTGAGACGAACAATTCGTTTTTTTTAATTTTTATTCCTAACATAAATACTCGCAAAGTTACGACCATTAAAATAATTTTTATACAATTTTCGAGCCAATTTAACTATTTTTAAGCTGTTTTCAATTTAACAGAGAGGTTAAAGTTAGCGAAATAACTCATACGACATTTTTTAAGAAGAAGCATTTGCACTTTGATCAAGAATCAACAAAAACCTCAAGTACTCAAACTTTATTAGAAGACACACTGTCACAACACACAAGTAATCTCTCTATTTATGAATCTTCTGGATTAAAGGAACCCCTAAAAACAGTATTGATGCAGTTTAAACGAGTATTACCTACTCACAAATTACATTTCGTTTGTCGATCAAAAAATAATTTGTGAGACTTTCCCTTTGAGGCTAGGATTCAATAGCATAATGTCAAGTATATCATATTCTGAAAATCGAAACGTACTCAAAGCGTTAATAATATTTTTATTAAAGTTAAGATCAGATAGTTCATATAGTATAACAGCAGGGATATGGAAGTAAGCGAAAAGCTCAACAATTCGATTCATTCCGTCTTAAATAGTTTTGAAAAAGATATTCTTCCAGTACACTTTGGCATCGATGCTGAATCAAGAAGAGTTTATTCTTAACGAAACTGCTCCAATAGCGAGGCTCTTACATGACATCGGTGATAAATTAGTGTCTATATGTGATGGTATATATCTACGACATGAAAAAAGTAGCAATAACCTATATAAAAGGAAATCATATTCTGGGCAAAAAAATTTTCTACGTGAGCCATTCACCATGTGTACGATAAATGGATATATAACGGAACTTATAATGATGCAGACATTTTACGAGAGGTATTAAAGGATCCATCATTATTAATATCTTGAAACCTGAAGATATATTCATTCATGATTGTGGTTTTCGAGATGTGGCAGATTTATTACAGCAAAACAGTTAAGTATCAAGTTTTAATGTCTTCCCTGAAAGGAAAAAGGAATCAACTCACTACAAAAGAGTCTAATATATCCCGATTTGTAACAAACCGTCGGTGGATTATTGAATCAGTTGTGGGACAAAAGTATAGGTTCCTGCAAAATCAATTTTACAACAGTATGTTGCCTCTTGCTGGAGATTTTTGTAACATCGCTTGTTTTTTTACAAAATGAGTTTGGTATGCGTTTGAATACGGGACACAGAAAAGTAGACTTAATTGTAGAAATAATGAAATCAACTAATGTTGAAGTTAATTCCTTGGTAGAACTTGTTTCCTCTTACAATTATGGTAGAAGTGTTCCATTTCAAAGCAAGTCATCAACTGAAGCTTCTCGTCCTCCCAGAATTGACATTAAAAGAACTAGAGGTATTTTTCAGTGGATCGTATCAGCTTTCGCAAACGATTTCAGATCGAGGAGAAATACTTGAAGATAATGGCACTCTTATTTTAAGATTTTTAAAGGAAATTATTGTCAGGTTTCAAGTTAAATCGCGACACATGAACTCTATCACGTATAAATGTTATGTTAAGTACAGTAAAGACTCGTTAGTGAAGCCATTGAAGGTTATTGCTGCAATTGTGCAAATGGATTACGGACAGTTGGTAGATATATTTTTAGAATTAATAAACCCACAGAAATTTTTTCCAATATTCTTAATTTCGATAATGTCTCCAGTTATAGACCAGGACAGCGATGAGGATTAGAGAAATTAAGAATAGTACATGTTTAATGACTTTTTGAATAATAAAGTAATTGTTTAAATTACATTATTTTTAATTTTAATATACTTATTATCTAACGAACGACAATGAAAGTAATCTGACGCAGATGAAGTTTGCTGTAAATCATCAAGTGTGTTATTACCTATTGTATTTACAGTTGATTCCATGAAAGCATTACCCTGCTTTAGCTATGGGCAATGGTACACCATAACACAGAACATATAAACTATAATAACTACTTTACTGATTCTATTCGCAGTTATTAATCACTATGTTATACAGATATTTACAAATATATGGCGGCTTTTAATTCTTACGGCCCTACACGGCCAACCGCCTCTACGCCATCTTTTCCGCGTCTCCCCGTTAGCCAGAGTTGGCGCGTATATCGTCTACTATTCTCTAAACTTCGTCGTACAAGCTACTACGCTATTGGTCAAGCATTTGTCATGACTAGCCGATAAAATTTAAACGCGTATAATACTCAGGCCAGTATCTTACAATTTAAATTTAAAATAATGAATAGAATAGTCGCTCGCTTTATCTAATTTAAGGTACTGGGTGTTCTTACAAAACGTGGCCATTACACACGTAGTGGAGTAAAAAAAATGTTTTACTTTCTCTTTGTTGAAATTGGTTTAGAATGTCATAAAATGTGGATTGTAAATTTGATCAAAAAATAATCTTTTCATTATTTATTCTCTTTAGACGCTCTACCCTGTACATTTTCCAGAGAAAGTCTACTCATTTCTGCACTGGCAGTAGCGTCAACTATCTACCAAATCCGGCTGTTCTCCGTTAGGCATTTCTAGTTACAGCGTCAACAGACAGGCAACAGACCGACAGATGACACACTGACGGAATTGAGAGACCTTCATTTTCGTAATCTACATGGTCTGAAAGTGGAAATCCAAGGAAATCACGGAGGGTGATTTTTTCATGAATACACTACTTCCCTTCGGTAACCGAGGGAAGTAAGAATTAGAGTAATGCATCTGTTACAGCACGCCTGCCAAAACGTTGTGAACAAAACTTTCAAAATGTTTTAAATTTACATAAATTAGACTTCTCTGTAACTAGATGGCCAATTTTTGGCCCTGTACGCAACTTTGTGGTAAAAAAAATCTCATTGCCAGTTGGTTAAGATTCTAAATATAATAACAGTTGAAATCATTCATTTTCTCTATAAAAATTTACATTATTTTTTAAACTCTCAATGGTAACTTCATAAAAAAGTTCTATATAAAGGCAAGCTGAATTCAGTAATAAAACATATTCTTTATAGAATTTGTCAAACAGCAGAAAAATATAAAGAAAAACTATCTATGAAAATACTAATTTCCAATTCTTGATTTCTATCGATAACCAGCATTCTGGTTATGCTAGCAATTCAAAAATTCTAGAATGAATTTTTGTATTTCTTATTTGGCAATTCTCGTTGTAACACTAGTATCCAGATAGTCCCTTACCGTATGGTTTTTTATCGAATTGGTTCATTAAATATAATTTTGATATGGAAAGAAACGTAACGCGAAGTTTAAAAGAACATAAATAATATAAATCAGGTTTTTAATTACAATTCTTGTTTTCAAATGCTTTTAAAATTATATGTGTTCATAATATATGAAATTCCTACGCCCATGTCCCGACATACTGATGTGACAGTAACGTATGCGATATAACAAGATTTACATATAACTCTCATTGTATACGTGTTATTACTAATTGCGATTAAATTATGTTTTGACAGTGATTTTATGCAAACTTTATCTTACCTTACTATTACATTTATCTTCATATCAAAGCTGAATATTTTACTCGCTTAGGTAGCTTTACTTTTCATCCATGCACAAAATTTTATCTGCATGAAATACCTAATAAAAAAAAAATGAGATAAAATCAAGTCGTAAAATACGGAGAATAGGAATGAATGTACGAATGATTTTATGATATGCATTCAACAAAGGCAGTTTAGCGACGACAATTTGAATTTTTTCAACATTTGACAACCTGGACGGTATACTTCCAGGTTGACAAATTTTGTTGCGTTTTTAAACTAATATAAGAGTATGGTAATTTATTTCAGCAAACAAATTTGTGATTGTATTCCAATTTTGACATATTCATTTATTTAATTTTTTTTGTACCTAGGCTTTTATAGTTAAATAAAAGCTTATCATAGGTAAATTCAAAAGATATTTATTTTAGAACAATTAAGTATTAGTTTCCTGACAATTTGCTTTCTTGTAATTCAGTACCCATCATGATAAATAGCCGAGAAAGGAGTTGTTAACTGCATGCCACATTCTTTAACGCCTTATTCGAATTAACATTGTGGCGGAATTTAGCCATAATTATTTCACCACTCAACCAAGTCACCTTCACCTAGACATTATCACAACAACCATTCCTTGTGACATTGCCGCCTGCTGCAGCTGAGACCCAGGGGAGATAGGAGCTACTAGACATGTTGTGCTACGTAACAGCGGTATAACCCTCTGCTACCGTATTGGTAACACATTAAAAACCCCACTAAATATTCATACCCTGACAGGGATGCGAACCCGGGACTCCCTGATCGCAAGTCTAACACGTAAGCACTACGCCACTAAGCTGATAAGATATTGTTATTGTTCTCTTTTTCTAATCATCATATTTAATATTAACCTCCAGGGGCTGAATTTTCGAAATTATTCCTATGAGAAATTGCATAGGAAAATGCAAATTGTATTCTTGACTGGTCCTATGAGATTTTCCGTTTAAAATTAGTAGAATTACTTCACTTGCTCATTTCCAGTAGAATTCTGATATCCCGTGGGGAAATAGAGGCTTAGCCTTCAAACTGTAAATATTCAAACTTGCCATTTATTATAATATGTGTCATTTCATTACTCATCATAGTGGTAGTTATTTTTAATAAAGTGAAATAATTCCAAAAATATCACAATTGCAGCTTTAACAAATTTGGCAAGGACAGAACTATTGAGAAACGGGTTAGGAACTTGATTTGTCAATAGTTCTGCCTAAGAAAGTACCCTTGAAAAAAATAAATAAGTTTGTGAAATTTTTAGATTGACCACAAAATTTTGTGAAATGTAAATTCCTCTCATTTCTATTCTTTTTATGGGCATCTTAAATTTTAACATGGAATGAATGCATTTTCTCCTTCCATTATATTTATCAATGTGTGTATCTTTTTAATTTTGCAATAAATTCAGCTTTTTGTTTTTCCATTTTTTACACAATACATTCCTATATTTCCACTTTTTCAAGAGTTTGTAATAGATATAAAAAACTGCTGCCCAAGGAATCACTACTTCCACATCCAGATTTTCCTCCAAGTCTCCTTAAAGGTAAACTTCTTGGCTGTATTTGCACTTTCGTATGCGGAAATAATTGGTCATGGAATTTTAATAATATTTGGTGCAGATGTCATAAGAAAATTTACAGAAGTTGCAATTTAGCAAGATTCGTTAAGACATTGAAAATGAATTTGGCTAACTTTCAAGCCCGGCATGATATGTACAAAATCTGCAAAATGTACAGGGGATAGAAATAAAGAAAAGTTTTAGAAATTTTCAAACTTTTATTAAACCGAGGATAAAAAATTAAAAAAGTTACACAACTCAGAGTAATTGTAATAGGTTTTACATTAATGCGAGAACATGAATCTAGGTATCAAAATTGATCAAATACACAAGTTTTACAAAAACGATGCTAGGTGTGGGTCAGCGTCGAGACGTAAAAATGCAAGAACATGAATTTACATATCAAAATTAATCAAGTTCAAATTTTACGGAAACGACGCAAGGTGTCGGTCGGCGTAGACGTAAAGATACAAGAATATGAATCCAGGTATCAAAATTTATCAAGTATGCAAGTTCTACAGAAACGACGCTGGGCGTCGGTAGGTGTCGAGACGTAAAATGCAAGAATATGAATCTAGGAATCAAAATTTATCAAATACAGGAGTTTTACAGAAACGACGCCAGGCGTCGCTCGGCGTCGCGACGTAAAAATGCAAGAACATAAATTTTGATATCCAAATTTATCAAACACACAAGTTTTACAAAAACGACGCTAGGCGTCGGTCAGCGCCGAGACGTAAAAATGCAAGAATATGATTCTAGGTATCAACATGTATCAAATTCAAAATCAAATTTGGATCTTTCAAAAAGTATGCGATGTAACGGCACGAAACGCTCTCGTGTCCAAAAAAACAGGCGAATTTCCAAGCGTTACTGGACCCCCGTATTACAGTTACATCTTTGATTTGTTAAACATTTTCAATGTTAAAAATTTAGGCATTGGTTTCTAGCACATACGCCAAAAAAAAATTTTCTGGACTCTTACTAGCTTGCTCTCCTGATTTTTCCCAATTACACACACCCCTCCACCCACTCAACAAAAAATACATACGTGTACCAAATTTGAAGTGAATATCTCAAGTTTATTTCCTCAGCCCCTTTATTAATTGAGTGGTGGAGAAATCTGAGGGCTTGGTTTCTAGTATACGCACCAGACCTCAAGTTTTAGTACTCTACACAGCATGCTTTACTCATGGGGATGCAAGTATAGTTAAATGAGGGAACTTATTTAACTATACTTGCATCCCCACCCCTTCAACGGAATCATCTCAAAATATAATCTAGTTCCAAATGTCATTATAATACATACGTGTACCAAATTTCAAGCGAACATCCCATTATCAACCCCTTTAAAATGGAGTAGGGGTGGTGGGGGGTTGAAAAATATAAGAAAATCTGAGGCCTTGGCTTCTAGTACATACACCTAATTTCAAGTTTCTGTGCTCTTACCAGCTTTGTTTACTTATTTTCTCCTATTACCCCCCCTATTTAACCCCCAGCCCTTCAATGGAATATTCCAAAAATATAATCTAGTTCCAGATGTCGTTATAATATAATATACCAAATTTCAAGTGAATATCTCAATATTATTTTATCAACCCCTTTAATAATGGGGGGTGGTGGGGGGATGGAAAATATCATTAAAAAATTTGAGGCCTTGACTTCTAGTACATATACATCAAATTTCAAGTTTCTGTTCTATTACCAGCTTGTTTTACTTTTTTCCCTATTTACCCCCAACCCTTCACCGGATATGTTCAAAAAACAATCCAGTTCCAGATCTTGGTACAATATATACGTGCACAAAATTTCAAGTCAATGCCTTATACCTTTCCGTAGAAAACGTGCGGACAAAAAAGTTACAGACAGACAGAAATTTTTTTTCGCTCAAATTTAAAATCTCGATGTTTTATGACATTCTAAATCTATTTCAGGTAAAGGAAAATTGTTGTTTTTTTTTACGATTACTATACTCCAATCCACTACGTGGGTGTGGAAGTAAAATATGGTAATACTTATTGGCAACATGTACTGTGTATTTATGTATTTTTGGGACTGGTATTGAGTAAAAACAGCATAATAATTTTCGTTCAGAGTAAATGGGTCATATCCTACATCAGGATAACCAACTTATTCAATTATACAATTTGAGCGTCTATAGACAATTTTGCTTTGAAACCAATTTTAACATTAGTAAAAGATAAATTGTCAACTATATGTAAAACCCTAGGGTTATTACTGTCGTCACATCTGAAAAAACTGCCAACTTTAAAATTGAATGGTTTTCCCTTACTTATAGGAATATGTCGGACCAGAAATTTAATAATATTGACAGGAAATTGTAATATATTAGTAAAACACATACGTTTAATTAAGTTGCAATAGGAATTACATTCCTAAGGTGCTCGAGAATATCAATTTGTTCTCTTCATGGAAAATTACTAATGGAAAAGTATTTCTCATTGGAACATTTACCAGTAAGTTCGAGAATAGAGACCCTGGCGGAGTTTAGCTAATGCTATTCCACCACTCAACCAGGACACGTACACATCGACGTCAACACAACATCCATTCCCATTGCCATCTACCGCAGCTAAGACTTGAACTCGGGACAGATAACAGCGACTAGATATGTGCCACCCAACAGCAGTCTAGCCCACTGCTACCATCTAGGAAACACATTGAAAACGCCATTAAACGCCCATATCCTGGCCAGGATTCGAACCCGGAATTCCGTGGTTACAGGCCAAACGCCTTAACATTGCGCCACATTTTTCTCATTAATTGTTTTTTAAAAGTGTTCACTCTGTATATTTTTTATTAAAAGTATAGTATACCAATTCTACATACAAAATATTATTTTTCTTCATCAAATAATTTGGTGGATATAGCACGAGGGAGATAAACAGATGACAGACTGACGAAACTGAAAGACATGCATTTTCGTAATTATGATCGGTGAAAATTTGAAGAAACTTCGCAGAAATGCTTCCTTTCGGCAAAAGAGAGAAGTAATAGTGGAGGGATTAGCAGGAAAGATGAATAAAGATTTTAAAAAGGTTTTTTAATTAACCGGATCCTCCGCCATTTTATAGAAAACAACCTCTATACCTATATAATTACTATCTTTTACCTTTTTAAAGCTCGACTTTAATGAGACATTAATTCCATAAACCTTAATAATTATTAAATGAAATTTTATCCACTCTCTCGGTTAATTCAACATTACTTATATTGTACTGATATTGAAGTTGGAGTAAAGATAAAAAACCGCTGCCTAAGGAATCACTACTTCCACATCCAGATTTTTTATCCCAATCATTTTAAAGAAATCATTTTGACTATATTTGCACTCTAGTATGTGAAAATGACTGCGGTCATAGAATTTTAATCATATTTGGGGCAGATGTCATAGAAAAATATTAGAAAGAAATCTGAGAACTTAGTTTCTAGTACATACACCAAATCCCAAGTTTCTGTACTCTTACAGCATGCTTTACTTCTTTTTCCCCATTTACTTCTACTTACCCCCAACCTTTCAACGGAATCGTATCAAAATATAATCTAGTTTCAGATGTCGTTATAATATATGCGTGTACCAAATTTCAAGTGAAAATCTCAATTTAATTGGGGTGGTGGGGCATGGAAAATCTTATAAAAAGAAACCTGAGGCCTTTGTTTCTAGTATGTACACCAAATTCCAAATTTCTGTACACAACTTGCTTTACTTATTTTCCCTTATTTACCCTATATTTTTCAACCCCCTCACCACCCCCACTCCTTTAATAAAGGAGTTGATTAAATAAAATTGAGATGTTCACGTGAAATTTGGTATACGCATGTATTTTAATGACGTCTCATTGAGATTATTCCGTTAAAGTGGTGGGAAGCGGGGGGGTAAATAGGGGAAATAAGTAAAGCAAGCTGATTCGAGTTTAGAAGCTTCATTTTTGTCGTATATGCTAGAAACCAACACCTCAATTTTTTTATTACATCTGCTCTAAATATTATTAAAATTCTATGACCAATTTTTAGTCAAGAAGTGTTCCTTCAAAAAGCCTTAGATGGAAAATCTGGATGTGGAAGTAGTGATCCCTTAGGCAGCGGTTTTTTTAGTTCTTTTTGAGGAGAAATTTTTCTTGCGTAATGTTTCATTTACAGGGCTAATGAATTTTCGAATTACATAGCACATAGACAGAAGTCTAACTACCAACATGTTATAGGTATATCAGTATTTTTAAAGTAACAAAACATAAGAGAAATCATTATTGCATTATTTCAGCAAGTACCTATTGACCGACTCATGGATGCAAGAAACTTGTGCATCACTTATTTATCACTAATTCAAACCTTTTTCTGATTTCAGCGACCTGTTCAAAACCATGCCTCAATGGAGGAAGGTGTGTAAAACCAGAACTCTGCGCATGTCTCAAGGGATTTAGTGGCCCACAATGTGAAATAATTACCAATGAACGTAAGTATACACCAATTATTCAAAATTGTAATGTATAAATCGACCAAACTTACATGTCTCTGAAAACTGACAGAGAAGACATCATCATTCTCACCTATAGTCAAAGTGCCCATAGCAACGTAAATTTGAATTAGTAGTCAATATGTATGAAAGAAAATTAATTAGAACATCATACGTTTAACTTTTGATATGGTTATCAATAGATAATAGACCAATGTTTTTGTACATTTGTTATACTTTCGTCTTTTTAAATGTAAATGCTATGAACATTTAGCAGCTAAAATCTATTTAGCCAGTAGTCTGGGCATGAGAAATACCACAAGCAATAGGTTGTAAAACCGGCGTATGAAAATATAAGTAGAAAAAACTTCTTTCTTTCAACTTTTTAAGTTAATTTTATGATTTTCTTCGGACCATTAAATATGTTCTTTGTTCATATTTGTCATCGCAAAATTGTCGTTTATTAAGTCCCACTTTACCGCTCGTCTCCAGTGACAACGAGCTACAAAGTACTTTTAACGCTCGTTTGAGTGCATCTGTCACAATGTATGTTTAAAAAATCAGAAGATTTATATCAGCAGCAAAATAAATAAATTGGCAGCTGTTGTGTCTTATTGGTTTGTTTATTTCGGTCACATGCATAGTGCACTCATAAAATTACGACCAAAGCGGTTCCCTGTCAAAAATGCAACTTAATTAATAAAGCGATCGTAGATAAAATCATGTGTGAAATTCGAGCGCAAAGTGCCATTGACACTCTCGAGTGTATACCACTCTCCGCTTTGCATCGCTCGTCAAATAGATATTCTTTAGTCCTTATCTAAATCCAATTTTTGAGTTACTAATTTACAATTTAATTAAAACAAATAAAGAGTTCAATGGGTTTACTTGAAATAACTTTTACGGATAAAATGATAAAATTCTGAAAAAATTAGAGATTGTCTATGAATTATAAAATAATAATAATATTTAACTTAAAGTTAATCACAAAAAAGAATTTTTTGGCCTTTTGAATTCTCTATATTTCAAATATTGGATTTTTAAAGACTTAAAACCCATACTAAGGGCGAGTTGTATCGACCAAGTTTAAACCAAAATCAGCTTGATCAAAGATTAAAATTCATGGTTACAGTTACTACTTCAATCGTAACTATTTAGCTTTAAATTTAGTTTATACAACGCACTCTTAATCGCATTGCTTTAGCCCGAAGAAAATAAAGATTATTCGTTATGCTCCTAATAATAATTTCCCATGCATAGTTTGTCCAGAAAAGTAGGGTAACACTATTTAAAAAATATCGTGCTTTCTTCGTTAAGTATATTGTTCAGACGACTAGGAGGACCCCAAATAAAATGCCTATAGTAGGGTCAAGTCAGTAGAACCAGGGGCGTGCGGGTTTACGAATTTCGTAAATTCGCAAGTAAGTAATTCGAAGACATGAAAGCAATCGGATTGTGTTAATTATGCATGAGCTACCATGTTTTAAATTTAAAATATTATGTTTAAATCTGGCATCATTATCTCATATTATAGCAGCGCAGCCGCAAATATTTGTCCGTTGCATTAAAACCGTTAGTATTGTAAATATATATATGTGGTGCCACTGAATGCGTAGGATGAGCTCGTGAAGTCCGTTCATGATAGTCATTCCGCAAATTGCACAGTAGTTGAATAAATTATTAGGTATAAAGGCACCACATTCAAACATTTATTCTATTTGGTCGATTGTACTAATTACACATAATACACCTAGTCGTGGTTTTCATCTCTGGTAGATGAATAAAACTTAATATATTTCTCTGGGTTATGTGGGATTATATAGTAAAACGAGGTGCCGCTTAACAGCTACTATCCTTTGACCAGAATGCCCCTGATTTCTTACTCTTCTGACAACACTTCTTGGCCTTAGTATAATAATATGTATATGGCAAGGAATGCAACTTTAGATAAGATTTTACAAAAACAAAAATATTGCATATTAGACTGATGAGTATTTCGCCAATCATGCAGATATCGTTGGGAGATGATAGAAATTTTAAAATACAGTAATTGATTTCGTTCTATGCACTATTCAACAAACCAGCGAAGAATTTAATGTTTACATCTATTTTCTGCTATGCTATCCATTAAAACAAAGTTACAAGTTTCCACAAATTTTTTAGCCTCATGTGATAAACCCTGTCTAAATGGAGGAAAATGCATAATTGGTGACTTTTGCAGTTGTGTCAAAGGATTTGGCGGACAGCAGTGCGAGATAGACTTGAATAAACGTAAGTTGCATTATGTTATTTAATTTCAGTGCAATATGCTGACTAACTTGTCTTTCGAAAATTGTATGGGTTGTTTCCATATACAGGGTATTCCTCAATAAAGTGCTGATATTTCAAGTTGTGATTCCTTAGGTTTTTTCTACAGGGTGTTGATTCTTTTTAATCGTTATTTTTTAATATCGTAGAATCGTTACTTAGATATTATTTTCGAGTTTGGTATGTGTTAATAGGATATAAAACCGCATATTTTACATAGAAAAGTTATTTTATAGCTCCACCAGTGGCGTCCCTGCAAACATGTCCTTTTATATTTTTTACCAAAAAAGTTGTACGCCACTGACATTCTTCCATGTGGATATTTTTCCTGATTAGCCTAGTCAATTCTACTTGAAGACGGCCTGTTACCTTTTTCTCGTCAGACGTACAGTTCTTGATTAAAACAATTGAATTCAAATTGAAACTTATTATTATTATCACTGATAATGATTAATTTTGTTTTATAAAAAATTTTGGAGATGGCCACCTTCACTTAATAGACATACTTCGGTCCGTCTTTGCATCGAATTGCGCACTAGTTCAAATATTCCCGGCGTGTTGTTTCACACGAGGCAACTATATTCGCTGTCTTAAATCTTCTAAAGTGTTAATGGGAGATTTATACATCAGGGTCTTAACGTGACCCCACAAAAAAAATCCAAACGATTTGAGATCGGGGGATTCTGCTGGCCATTGCCGAGGCCCTCCTCGACCATTTTCGCCATTTCCGCATTCATATAATTCATCATATTTACTGAGATATTCGAATAAAAACAGCGAAAAAAAAATAAATTCAATGAAACACTAAGAATCGAGGAAATGATAAGATGAGATGGTTTTGAACACCAACAACTTACTTTATGTCAACAAATATTGTTTTGAAAATGATGTTTCTAAAACGTCATTTATTCCAGGGTAAGTAGATTTATGGTTTAAAAAATTATTAGTAAATTCTGCTACATGATTTTAATTATTTCAATCAAGAACTGTGCGTCTGATGAGAGAAATGCAAAGGACTGTTTTTATATAGAACTATATAGAATTGACCAGCTAATCAGGAAAATATCAACATGAAAAAACGTCAGTCACTTTCTTGATAAAAAACATCAGACGTGTTTGCAGGCGTCCCTGCGTCCCTGGTGGAGCCATAAAATAACTTCTCCCACTAAAACATATAGTTTTATATCCTACTAACACGTACCAAAATTGAAAATAATATCTAAAGTACTTTCTGAGATATTAAAAAATAACGATTAAAAAAAATTTTCAACACCCTGTTGCAAAAAATTTAAACCGTTGCGGACATATGTTCATATGAACTTTACTCACATAATGACCTAAGGAATCACATCCTCAAATATTAACACGTCATTAAGGAACACCATGTATAAAAATGGCGAAAAATTTAATATTGATAATTACAAACTCCTTTCATTACTAAGACCTAAGAGCTGGTAAGTGATTGCTTTAAATTGTTTTTTACCCACAGCAATTTTGTAGAAAGACAGTTTTTTTATTTCTTAAGAAGGCATCGATCGACCACCTGTCTGGGCAATTCCGGTCCGAAATGTACCCCTATTTGTTTTCTTTAATTAGTGCTGCACTTTTGCCTGGTATTGCTTAGCCAGGTAGTCAATACCTTCTTTAGGAATGAAAAAACTATACTTCTATTAAATTTCGACGAATATAAAACACTCTGAGTAAATTGTTCATCAGATCTCCGGCTATATACTAGTCCTATTTTTACTACAGCCCTTAAGAGAATAGTGCTTGATGAAATCAATATTTTTTAACAACGCTATAGATCTAGAAAAAACAAAGTACAACGCATATGTCAGTCAATTTTATAAGTATCTACATGACAAGAAACCCCAAGTGTTTTTGTAGACTTAAGCAAGGAATTTGACCTACTCAATTACGCCTTGCTTATGAAGAAATTATATGCTTAATGATTGATTAACATTCTACTCTAGAGCAGAAAACAAATTGTACATGTTAATGGTACCTATACCAATGAGTCGTATGTTACTGTTGGTATCCCCCAGGGTTCCATATTAGATCCCTTTTGGTTTTAGATTTTTATTAATGACCTCCAGGAAGTAAGAAATTCTGCAAATAACTTTATTTTTTCTACACATGATAATACTAATTTTTATGAGGATTTAATCCCAGTAGATGTTGTGATTGAATTGTAGATAATGGTTAATAATGGTTTAAAATGAATTAGTCGCATCTTAACACACCTAGGCATGTAGCCAAGGAGATATCAGGAGGGTATCCGGCACTCTCTAAAGAAAATTTAAACATCTCAATTATCGATAAAAGCGAATATAAAAATCAAATAAGATTGATCTAAAACAAGTCGCCTTCCCTGAAATCCCATGTACGCCACTTTTATTTTAATTTTGCCTACAGACTTTCATATAAGAGAGTTTTTAAATATTTTACACCTAGAAACAGTACCATTAATGAAAATCAATTATAAAAAATAGGGCAAATATTGATCGCTCAAGTCGGAAATACAAAATTTCTTGAACTTTATAATATACAGTCACACTTAAGAATATAATCACTTTTTTAGTTTTTATCTAATTCATACTAAATTCTAAAAAATAGCGGGGTAATTAAGATCTACTTATGACCACCAAATCATACCCTTTTCAAATGTCAAGCCACCTACGATACAAAGTTGGGTGAAAGAGATTTTTTTTGAATTTTAATGGGCATTTCTTTATGACAAAGTTTATTAACAAGAGTGGTTCAGAATCATTCAAATAGATAACTTCAAAGTTTCGTGACTCTTCCCATTTCCGAATTCGAACTAGAGACTTCGCAATCTCGTGGCTTTAACTCTAATAATGTAATATATATATTAAACTATAACAATCACTTTCCTGTAACTTGACCATACCCGAAAGACTTGACCATACCCGACAATCTGTATTCGAAATATCTTTGATAAAAGAGTTGTTTTCGACATAACACAAAAGAAACCGTTTTCCGATTACTCCGTTTTACCACGTTTTTGTTTACGGATAAAGCGACGCGATGGGTCCATCTACTAAAAGAACCTTTGATCATACCACAATTGCTATTAATAATAAGTTGTTTTTGACAAACCGGCCCATGTTATTAAACTGAAAAAAATATTTTCTTTTAAATAAATGAATACTAGCTTAAATTTGGTTATCAGGAAAATTTCTTTTCATTTGCGCGTTACTCCTTACTCCCTTACTAGTCACCTTCCTCACTTCTATACATGAAGAAATTGGACATTGAAACTACAGTTTATCTACATTCTAGTTACTGAATATACGAAACTTGCTAAAATGTTTAAATTTAAACATTACATCAAGTTCACACTTCAGTAATATCCGTAGCAAATTCATAATTCCTATGGATGTTCCAAATACAAATAAAATGGCTATTTTACTTCCACATCCATGTAGTGGATTGGAAGTAAGTATAGTAATCGTAAAAACAAAAATCTTTTTTTTTCTTGAAATGGTTTAGAATGTCACGAAATGTCGAGATTTTAAATTTGAGCAAAAAAAAAATGTCTGTCTGCCGGTCGGTCGGTCGATCTGTCTGTAACTTTTTTGTCTGCACACTTCCTCCGGAACGGTTTAAGGTGGCCATTTCCTAGAAAAAGACATCCGATAGGGAAATACTTATTTTTGGCCATAACTTTTTTTCTTAGTAGGTATGTTTCAAAAAACTATAAGACTACTTAAGTAGGACCATAATAAGACTATTACTATGAATTTTCACTTAATAATTTCATTGATTTGCAAGATAGTTAGATTTAAATTTATAAATTATGCTAATCTCCCTATTTCGTATTAAAGTCATTAAAGGGATTGATAAAGGGGTTGAAATTTGGTATACGTATACATTATAATGACATCTGGAACTAGATTATATTTTTTGATTATTCCGTTGCAGGGTTGGGGATTAAATATGGGTAAATAGGGGGAAATGAGTAAAGCAAGCTGATAAGAGTACAGAAACTTGAAATTCGATGTATGTACTTGACTCCAAGGTCTCAGATTTTTTTAATAATATTTTTCAACCTCCCGCCACCCCTACTCCATTATTAAAAAGGTTGATAAATTAAAATTGAGATATTCACTTGAAATTTGGTATACATATGTATTATAACGACATCTGGAACTAGATTATATTTTGAGATGATTCCGTGTTGAAGGGGTGGGGATGTAAGTATAGGTAAATAGGGGGAAATGAGTAAAGCAAGCTGTGCAGAGTACAAATACTTGAGGATTGGTGCGTACCTATACTAGAAGCCAAGCTCTCAGATTTCTTTGATATTTTTCAACCCCCCTACCACCACCACTACATTAATAAAGGGGTGGATGAAATAGACTTGAGATGTTGGGGTGGAGTGGGTGTGTAATTGGGAAAAATCAGTAGAGCAAACTATATAGTAAGAGTCCAGAACTTCATTTTTGGCGTATATGCTAGAAACCAATGCATTGATTTTTAACATTGAGAATGTTTAACAAATCGAAGATGTCACGGTAATAGGGAAGTTCAGTAGCGATTTGTGTAACGCTTGGAAATTTGGTTGTTTTTTTGGACACGAAAGCGTTCGGTGCTGTTACATCGCATACTTTTTGAAAGATCCAAATTTGATTTTGAGTTTGATAAATTTTGACACCTATAATCATATTCTTGCATTCTTGCGTCTCGACGCTGACCGATGCCTAGCGTCGTTTTTGTAAAACTTGTGTATTTTGATACCTAAATTCATATTCTTGTTTCTTCACGTCTCAACGCCGACCGACGCTGCGTCGTTTTTCGTTTATGTAAAACTTGTATTTGATTAATTTTGATATCTAAATTCATATTCTTGCATTTTTACGTCTCGACGGCGACCGACGTCTACCGTCGTTTTTGTAAAACTTGTGTGTTTGATAAATTTTGATACCTAGATTAATGTTCTCGGATTTTTACGAAACCCATTTTTTTTGTGGAATATTGTAATGCTAAACTTTTGTTTATTTCCATCCCCTGTACATTTTGCAGATTTTGTAAATGTCGTCAGGCTTGAGAGTTAGCCAAGTTCATTTTCAATGTCTTAACGAAGCTTATTAAATTGCAACTTCTGTAATTTTTTATGACATCTGCCCCTCTAATATTACTAAAATATTATTTCTACATACTAAAGTGCAGATATAGTCAAAAGTTTACTTTTAAAGACTTGAAAGGAAATTCTGGATGTGGAAGTATATAGTGATTCCTTAGGCAGCGGTTTTTATTTTCTCATGAAAGGTTAGGTCAATTTTACTTTAAAGCATCTTTCTAATTTTCTAATTGACATATGTGTCACACTTTTCGGTAGGTGTATATTAGAAAAACTACTTTTTGAACATTGCCCATATTGTTATTTTCTACAATGTCATACTGTAAATTAATATCAATTGTAAGATCAATGTTGATATAGGTTTTTTTTCAAGCCCACTGTATAAGAGGTTGTGAAAATGGCGGCACGTGTGTACGTCATGAAGTATGCAGGTGTCTGAAAGGATTTACCGGACGTTACTGCGAGCAGGACGTGGACGAGTGCAAGGATGAAAAACCATGTGACCAGATATGCTACAACACTCCAGGCAGCTATAACTGTCAATGCAAAGAAGACTTTGCTCTACAAAGCGACGGTCAGTCTTGTCGTAAAGAAAGTAAGTGCAGATTTTATTATCGCTATATTTTAGGTAGTGAATAATTTATACCATGCTCTCATGACTATATAGTTGCGCCATGGCCGGACGGCAATAAATTAAAAGTATAAAGTAATAAGTTGACCTGAGCTCAGACTATCAAATTATTAAATATATTCAATATTTTTCTGTCTCACTATCCCACTAATAAGTACAGTAAAAATTAGTCCGTCGGAATTAGCATTTTTGGTCGATTTTTTTAGTGCAGCAATGTGATCTATACCAAATTGAAGGTTTTTACAAAAAAAACTGTCTCAACCCGCAGTCATAAAAAAGGGTGATTTCCGAGAAATAGATACATATATATCATTCTTCGCGTTTTTTCACCTTTTCCCACAATTTACTCTAAAACTATGCATTTTAGAGAAAATATTCAAGAAACATAAATTGTTGAAGTTTTCGTTTAGTAGTTGAATTTCCCGCAAGAGCGATCTGTGTACTTTTTCACTTGCTCTCGCATTTTACTTAAAAACTATGCATTTTAGAGAAAATATTCAAAATTTGTAGAGTTAAAATTTTCTGTCGACATGAGCCTTTTTAGATTTTCCTTTAGTAGTTGATTTTCCCGCCAGAGCACGCCAGACCGTTTACATATGTACGTACTTTTGCACATTTTTCGCTTTTTATTCGCAAAGTATGTAAGTACTTTGAAAATTTCCGTGAGGAACGGAAATTTTTCCCTCTACAATTTTTGTCTCTTGAACATTTTCTCTAAAATGCATAGTTTTAGAGTAAAATATGAAGAAATGCGAAAATAACACGAAAAATTATATATATATATATATATATATATATATATATATATATATATATATATATATATATATACATTTGTTTAACCGTTTATACAGACCAATTTTGGATATTTCACTTACGTACACAGACCAAAAGTGACGAAGTCAGACCAGTTTCTTGGCTTGAAATCGTTTGACCATATTTTTCATAAATAGGTGACTGGAGGGTGCAGAGGACGAAATTTGAAGTGGGTCTGGTTAGACAGTAAAATATATAATTATATATGAATTTAGTTCAGGATTTCTAAGCTTTGGCGCTCGCGTCTCATTTCTGTATATTGTATAATCGTTCATATGACCATTATGTTTTACTGATCTTCCCAGACCATAGATGTGGCAACCTCCAAATATTATGTTTGTAAATAGATATTTAAAACTTAGAAGTGAAATCAAATGCGGTGTAGAATCTTAGAGTTTATTTGTAAATTTTTATTTTTTTGAAAGTAGGTATTAACAAAAATAATATATAGCATACATGTAAAGCTTCTCACTAGTTTTCACTAAAATAAAAAAGAGGTTCCTGTATTTATTATGAATCTTAAAAGTAAATCTAATAAAGATGTATATCGTTTGACTGTGAAAACCATAAAAGCTATAAAAAATCTAATAATATATCCCCTTACAAAATTGATAGACGAATGTCTCTTGGAGGGCACATTCCCAAACATATTAAAAGTGGCAATAGTTACATCCATTTTTAAGAATGGCGATATGGATGGCCTTACCAATAACTATCGGCCAATATCAATTCTTCCGGTATTCTCAAAAATATTGAAAAAATGCTTGTACACTCGATTAATTACATATTTTTAATCAAATAATCTCTTTCTTGAATGTCCACATGGCTACCGAAAGAACCGCAACACTACTAGCGCAATATTGGCCTTAATAATGTCCTCGACGCATATGAAAATCATGAATTCAATGATGCAATTTTCTTAGACCTTGGTAAGGGTTTTGACTGTGTTTCACATGACATTTTAATTGAAAAATGACAAAAATATAAAATTTACGTTAATAGTATAAAAATATTGGAATCTTATTTATATTATAGTAGTCAGAGCGTTAAATTTAACAACATAACATCAAGTAAAGAAATATTAAAGACCGGTGCACCTCAGGACTCCATATTAGGACCCTGACTGTTTTTGATTTACATTAATGATGTCCTTGGCAAAAAAATGTCTCACGTATATTCTGTACGCAGATGACACTACAATCTCCATTAAATCAGATAATTTAAATAATGTTGAAGTGAATAAAGCGAAATTCAGTCAAAAGTTGAACAATGGTTTGCATCTAATAATCTAATTTGTAATAAAACAATATCACAAGATATGATGTTCACGTTACGCAATTTCGACATTTCTACTGATGTAATATTTACTGTACAAATTTTAGGTGTTTATTTGGATCTACATTTGAGGTGGAATATACACATTGACAACATTTGTCGAAAATTGAGTAGTAGAGTTTTCGTTATTCGTAACCTTTCGAGTACCGTGTCTACAGATACGTTGAGATCAGCTTATTTTGCATCGTCATTCAATAATGTGTTATGCTATAATAGTGTGGGGAGATGCTGCAGATTTTAATCAAGTGTTTGCTATACAGAGAAAATTAATTAGAATTATAGCATGCTTAGGATATACTGAAGATTGCAAACATGCTTTTATTAAATTTGGTATAGTAACATTACCTTCTCTGTATGGTTTGGAATGTTTAACATATATTAAATCAAATTCAAATGGCTACCCTACCTATGTGAACCAATACGGTTATAATACCAGAACTAAAAATAATATCATTACTCCATATTATAGATTAAAGAAGTCACAGAATGGACCAAATTATTTAGCAATTCAAATGTTTAATAAACTACCATCCAACATAAAAAACATTGATAACCTAAAAAAAATTCGAATGATAATTAAAAATTTCTCAAGGCATTCTATCACTACATGTTTTTTTTACTACGATTTTTTAGATATTGAATCTACTTAGTATCAGTATTCGTTTGTAAAAATCTGTTATAGGTATACTGTGTTTTTACGTTCGTTTACATATGTTTAATTTTTTGTTCATATTTTTTTATAATTTGTACAATGTAAGTTTACCTGACCTGTTGACTTGCGTAAGTACTCCTATACATCAACACTAATAATTTATTATTATTATTATTTTTTTTAATTCTCTCGACTTTGCCGTCGGTTTCTGTTATGTTAATGCGGGCTTTCCTTTAGCCAAACACTAACATAGTAACCATTATCTTATCTGTATGTTGGTTAGTAACTACTATTATCTTTATGTGGTTTGCATGAACTTCCTAACTATGCTTGTTGTATATATTATGATGTTCTTCTGTGCTTCAATGTATACATGTGGATCTATTTGGAGACGTGCTAAGCTCTCATGGAGTGTTTTAGGAATTAGGCCAGTTGCTGATATTATAATAGGTACAATGTGAACGGAGCTCTGGTTCCACAGTTTTCGGATTTCTTCTGCCAGTGGTTTATCTTTTTCGATTTTTTCATGATGCTTTTTCTTCAAGTTGTTGCTATTAGGAATGGATATTTCAATAAGGTACGTGGCTTTCAAATGTTTGAGTCTCAGTGTTATCTGGTTTGTTGTGCGTTATTGTTCTGTCAGTACTAATTTCCCTATTCCAATACAGCTTAACCTGCTCGTTATCTAGGACAGGAGGGGGTTCATATTTATAGAACGGAGTTCTATCCTCTATGAGAGCATATTTCATATATTATTCATATTATTATTATTATTAGTATTATTATTATTTCTAAGGGGTCTAGAGAGATTTAATTTGAAAATGAGATATTACCTAAAATAGCCAAATGAAATATTATCAGTTTAGTATACAGTATGTCTCATTTTTCGTGACCCCCCCATATCACAGCTCCTTTACCCACACAGCACGACATCCCTAGGATATCCTCATTTGGTCCCGTATATCCCAATCGAGGACAACATTCCTCAGGATATCCTTAGGATATCCCAATAAAATATATACAACCTGAGAATATCCCAGATGGGGATATCCTAGACAAATCCTGGCAGGATGTCCTAGTAATATCCTGCAAAGATATTAAAAGCCTAACAAAATATTCCTTGTGGGAATATCCTGGGCAAGTCCTGGAGTCGTCCTATTTAGGAGATTTCAACAACAAAAATAATGAAAAGTATATATATTATTTTAAGGCTATTTGTTTATACTGTCTTTTATTGGTTTGTAAAATTTGCTTCAAAAACTTATTTGTTTGTTCTATTTGATAATCCCCTCCAGTACAAATAATTCATTAAAAATGTATATCTTATTTAAATAGTAGTTATTTATAATTTGGTTTTGATACATTTACTGTGTTTTGAATTGGCCGCCATTTTCTGGCAAGACGAAAGTTCTAAGAAATCCGCCGGGCGTCAAATGGCGTCGATGTATTTTCCTCGTTCATTTTAAAGTTCTTTCGAGAAATAAGATTACGTTAAATATTTCATAAATATAATGCTGCTATGTTATATCTTTGTATTTATTATATTATCTAAAAGGGGAAAATGTGATTGGTTATTGTCCGCAGATGTTATTGTTAGATTACGTATCTAACAATAACATCTGCGGACAATCCTTTATATTTTTCTGAATAATTTTTTTTCAAATTCATTACAAACTTTTCAGCACGCTATGATTTTTTAAAGTTGTATATATCATCCCTTATAACTTCTAACCGCCCTAAACTCTGTTGATTTTTAATAATACCAAAAAACGGCAAGAGATCATTTTTGTGTAATATTTCATGCTTTTACAATTTTTATTTGAAACTTTTTTACTATCTTTTACACATTTTGAGTAATTTTGAAAAAACACTTTGTTATATTCTTTTTCACCCCTTCTCGGGGTTGAAAAAAAAATTTCTTTCATTAATCGTGTTCAAATACTTCAAAGTAACATATCAAAATTTTGATATGTCGACCTATTTCATTAGACTATATATAACCTCTACTAGTTTGGTAGAGTTACTTTTAAAGCGATATAAGCCAATTGATAGATACAAATATGTATATGGAGTTGTACATATATGTATCACATTTTTATTAGTCATTTTACCTTTGCCATTATATAAACTTGTATTCCTTTGTCTTCGCTTATTGGCGCAGTTTAAAAGTAATGATCTTATAAAATAATATGTATTTTTTGCTGTCATTCAATAAACCCTAAAAGAACTATAGATGTCCTATATAAAGTCCTATCAACGTCCTCAGGTTGTTCATAGTAAAACCCAGGCATAACCCATATAAGAGCTGATGATGTCCTATACACACCGGTACTGATGTCCTGAGGACGTCATCAGCAAAGCCCGAACTGTCCCTTTTGGATATCCTACACGGACATCCTAAGGTGATAATGGGATTTTCCCAGGATATCCCATATGTCCTGAAAAGTTGTCCCCAGTATGTTCTGAGGATGTCCTTGTGCTGTGGGTATTAGCAATGTGATTTTTTAAAAATTTGGGTGGAAGATACTTACCCATCAGGAGATTGTGTAACGGTAAAATATTTAAAAAATCACCAGCGGCGTCCGTCGTTATGAAGAAAAATGTACCTAATATTTCAAAGAAAGATGGCAATGTTTTAACTGTAAAACAATCTCAAAACCGTATTCGTTGTTATTAAAAAATCATTAACATTAACGAATTTCAATAAAAAAATAAAATGTTCTTTAAAGTATCAATTATTAGGCGTAACTTTATCTTCGGACGTAATTAAGCAGAAGAGAGTCGTTCCATTTAGAATTAATCATGTCATCTGTTGAACACACTGTGATTTAATTATCTATGTAAATTTTATTATATATTGAAATCGTTCATGAATGAAATTTGTCTAAAATTGATTGTTTTAAATGTTCAAGTTAATGATTCTTTGACTTTGACTTTTAAGTAAACTGACTGACGTCACGTGATTAATTCTAAATGGAAAATCTGTTTTCCTCCAGCTTAATTAACTCCTAACTAAGTCCGAAAATAAAGTCATGACTGTGATAGTTGGTACCCTAAAAACAGAAGTTTTATTTTTCTATTACGTGATCACCAAGTACACTATCTTATTGAAATGCGGTTATAGTGAGTTCTCGATAACAATGAATAAAATTATGAGGTTGCTTTACAGATAAAATTTTGCCTAATATCTTTTTTTGGAAAATTAGTTATATTTTTCTTCATAAGGACGGACGCCACTGGTGAATTTTTAAATATATTACCGTGACACAATCTCCTGATGGGTAAGCACCTTCCACCCAAATTTAAAAAAAATCGCATTATTAATAAGAATGCTGTGATATGGCAGTCATGAATAGTGAGATATACTGTATAGCACAGAAAGAACTTTTATTTTTTTTATTTTTGTAGGAACTTATTTATTTTAGTTAGTGAAGACTTTGTTTAAAAATAAATTTGCATTATTAAAACAAAAGTAAAAGAACAAACAATATTTCACTTATTGCGACCCATACAGCACAAGGACATCCTCAGAACATACTGGGGACAACTTTTCAGGACATATGGGATATCCTGGGAAGATCCCATTATCACCTTAGGATGTCCATAGGATATCCAAATGAGACAGTTCGGGCTTTGCTGATGACGTCCTCAGGACATCAGTACGGGTGTGTACAGGACATCATCAGCTCTTATATGGGTTATGCCTGGGCTTTACTATGAACAACCTGAGGACATTGATTGCACTTTATATAGGACATCCCCAGTTCCTTTAGGGTTTATTGGATATTTCTAAAGACAACAAAAAATAACTTATTTTATAAGATCATTACTTTTAAACTGAGCCAATAAGCTAAGACAAAGGAATACAAGTTTATATAATGGCAGAGGTAAAATGACTAATAAGAATGTGATACATAGGTATATGTTCAACTCCATACACGTATTTGTATCTATCAATTGGCTCATATCGTTTTAAAAGTAAATCTACCAAACTAATAGAGGTTATATTATATAGTCCAATGAAATAGGTCGACAAATTAAAATTTTAAAGTAAATACTTGAATTTTTGATATGTTACTTTGAAGTATTTGAACACGATTAATGAAAGAATTTTTTTAAACTCTGAGAAGCGTTTTTTCAAAATTACTCAAAATGTGTAAAAGATAGTAAAAAAGTTTCAAATAAAAATTGTAAAAGCATGAAATATTACATAAAAATGATCTCTTGCCCTTTTTTGGTATTATTAAAATCAACTGAGTTTAGTGTGGTTAGAAGTTATAAGGGATGATATGTACAACTTTAAAAAATCATAACGTGCTGAAAAGTTGTAATGAATAAAAAAAATCTATTCAGTCAGAAAAATATAAAGGTACGTATTTGACAATAACATCTATGGACAATAACCAATCACATTTTCCCATTTTAGATATTATAATAAATACAAAGATATAACATAGCAGCATTATATTTATGAAAAAATTAACGTAATCTTATTTGTCGAAAGAACTTTAAAATGAACATGGAAAAGACATTGACGCCAAGCGGATTTCTTAGAACTCTCGACTTGTCACAAAAAGGCGGCTAATTCAAAACACAGTAAATGTATTAAAACCAAATTATAAATAACTGCTATTTAAATAAGATATACATTTTTAATATATTTTTAACGAATTATTTGCACTGGAGGGGACTATCAAGCAGAACAAACAAATAAGAAGCTAATTTTACAAACAAATAAGAGACACTATAAATAAATAGCCTCAAAATAATATATATACTTTTCATTATTTTTGTTGTTAAAATCTCCTAATAAATAATACCTATACGACTCTAGGGCTTGCTCGGGATATTCCCACAGTGGATATTTTCTTAGGCTTTTAATATCTCTGCAGGATATTACTAGGACATCCTGCCAGGATTTGTCTAGGATATCCCCATTTGGGATATTCTCAGGTTATATATACTTTATTGGGATATCCTAAGGATATCCTGAGGAATGTTGTCCTCGATTGGGATATACGGGACCAAATGAGGATATCCTAGGGATGTCATGTGCGGTGTGGGGATAGTTGTTGAACACTAAAGTTTCAATCCGAACCCAATCGCTTTCTTTAAAAAGATCCGAATATTTTTGTATGAAGTTTAAACATTTATTTTTCTTTGATGCAAGGCTGTTTTCAATATTATTTAAAAAAAATATAGTTGCAAGTTTCTTCTGCTTTGGTAACCACCTCATACGACCTGTCTTCTTAGCCGAGTTCCCTTTGTCCTATGAACCATTAGATACATTTTTTATTTTTTTTACTAAAGCCAGCTTCTGCAGTATTGGCAGAAGAATCCGCAGGTCTAGCTTTAAAATTATAAAATTTTTGACTTCTCTACAGATTCTTCACAATTTTTCACTCTTGTAAAATTTTCGAGTATTATTCGAGATATAGCTGTTTGAGTTCTTCTAAAAAGGGGTGGAGGGGTAACAAAAAGTAAATATAAATAATCCAAAAAAATTATGGTGAATGTATAATTAAAATAGAAGACTTTTTTTCTTTTATGACTTTCCAAAAGTGTACTTTGTCCAAGTTTTTCCGGAAAAGCACGCATAAAAGACCCTCATCGGAAAATGGAAAATCTCGTAAACTATGAAATTTAAAAATTTGAAAAAATTCACACGTATCGGTTAATATATTCTTTAAAATGGGTGTTACTTGTAATTTTTTAGTAACGTGCGTATTTTCCGAGTTTTCAACAGTTTTTCACATTCAAAAACGTGTTTTTGATCGTTCCTCTAACTACACTATTTTTTTACTCCTAATTAGCATTCACTCCTTTGTTTTTTCTAGTAGATTCAATATTTTTTTACCTCGAGTTGACATGTTCTCAATGCTACACATACGAACTACTTTTGAAAAATGGTAAATATTCGTTGTTGCTTTATTGGCTGAACGAGGGTACTGTCTGCTTGTAGCAGTACGAAAATACTTTCCATAATTAATAAATTCGGCAACATTGTAAGGAATGTGTACGTCAGTAAAATAGCTAAAATATATACACCTGGCACAAATAGGCGGTTCTTTATAAGGGGCTCGATAACAACAGTGAAATATATAAAAATATAATTTTTCATATTCTTCTACCCCTCTAGTTCTTTTACAGTTTATTTTGTTAACAGAAACAAGAAATGGCTATATATACACTAGAAAAATAAGGATATCATGAAGGTCTGTGGTGAAGGCCTGTAAGATATAGTTGGTTTGGTAACGTCGGTTGAACGTGTATATATATATATATATATATATATATATATATGTATCTATTTCTCAGAAATCACCCTTTTTAATGACTGCGGGTTGTGACAGTTTTGTTTCTAATGTAAAAATCTTTTTTTGTACAATTCCGACGGACTAATATTAGACAAGTGATTTTCATGTATAAAAGTGTTGTTGCTCTTATCACGCCAATTTTTCTTTATGAAAATAGTAAAAAATCAGCCATATTACGAGAAAAATACTCTTGACGTAATTCACCTGCCGCTAAATTTGTTATTGTAAAATTACTGCAAAATTCATAATTGTTTATAAGCCTTTTTCTTTATAACTTCCGTTCTAACCATCCGATTTGAACTTCCCAAAGCTCGTTTTACTCGGGAATACATATACCTACTTTCAAAGGAAATTGGTTCCATTAAGCTTCAATAATAAATACTATTTTTATATAGCAAAAACTGGCAATTTTTTGCAATTTTTAAGCTCCGTTTTCAAAGTTGCATAACTCTACGAATTATTCAGTTAGATTGCTCAAAATTTTTTTGGGTACATTTCAAAGGTTGCCAAATAGACTCCCGGTGTCCGCTTCATCAAAAGTGCAAAATTTTGCAAAATATGTCGTTTTGCAAAATAAAAAATTCATTTGCGTATAATTTTGGACCAAGGCGCTCTTATCATGATTTTTGCGGAAAATTACATGGTTTGGTTAGTACTACCGTAAATTGAAGAATTGGATAGTAATGCAATTTTAAATACGGAGCTCAAAATTTGCAAAAATTCGCCAGTATTTACTATGTAAAAATAGTATTTATTATTGAAGCTTAATGGACCCAATTTCCTTTAAAAGTACATATATTCCCGAGTAATATAAGCTTTGAAGAGTTCAAATCGGAGATTAGAACGGAAATTATAAAGAAAAAGACTAATAAACAATTATGAATTTTGCTGTAATTTTGCAATAACAAATTTAGCGGCATCAAGAGTATTTTTCCCGTAATGTGGCTAATTTTGTACTATTTTTACAAAAGAAATCGCCGTGCTAAGAGCAACACTTTTAATTCATTTTTTGACCTAAAGTCACAGGTCTATATAGGTAGGTACCGATAGCATCAGTTAAATCACCTCTCAAACATACCTAATTTATTTAAATATTGAAAATATTCAAAATATAAACGCGTTTAAAACGTACAGAAATAAATTAAATGCCCTTATCAAAATAATCTAAGAAAATTTCTACCAAGCAGATCAAATGAATAAAAACAAAAACAATTCGTAATAGTTGTAGATTTGTATGAAATAATGAAAAATCTTTGAGTGCAGTTCTGCAAGAGAAGGAAAAACCAAATGAAATAAAATAATTAATTGTTGAAGTAGAAAATCTAATTAAAAATTAAACAGAAATGGCCTTTATAAAATACTTTTCAGATATTGGCAAAGAATTGGCAGCCAAAATTATACAGAATATAAGCATGCAAACTTGATAAACCTCAAATCAAGATTGCTGGATGTCGATTTTTCCAATATGTAAAAATTATCATATGAAGTAAAACAACACGCAGTAAGCTTTAACTACTTTTTTATTTTTACTAATCAGCATTTCCAATTGATGCTCAAATTGTTCGCCTATTTCTAATATGCCTCTTTCGCATTTCCGCCTTTGTAACCCTTGCGGGTATGTTTTGTGGCAATTGCTACGCGACCATTTGAATTCGTTCGACCAGTTATTGCTCCTTGGAGTTTATTTGTATGGCAGAAACGATTTTTTTCGTGTACCCCCAGACTTAGAAATCTAGAGGTGTGAGATCTGGACACCTAGCGGACCAAAGTATTACTCCTCCTCTTCCAATCCAGCGATTGGGAAGATGCTGATCAATCCATTCCCTGATATCGAGACGACGGGGTGCTGGACAACCATCGTGCTGAAATATCATTCTGTTTCGGTCCGCTAAACAGATGTCATCGAATAAATTAAAGAAATACTGATTTAGAGAATCTTCTTATGCAGCACCATTTAAAATATCAGGTAAAATATGCAGGCCGCATGACAATTGCGACGGAAATTCGAGAGA
Organism: Stenurella melanura; assembly: GCA_963583905.1. Lineage (NCBI taxonomy): Eukaryota > Metazoa > Arthropoda > Insecta > Coleoptera > Cerambycidae > Stenurella > Stenurella melanura. The sequence goes on from OY757309.1 coordinate 207,684,647, forward strand.
GGGCCCATGCTTGACTTCGAAATAGAGGTAAACACTATGGGCGTCAATTGTAACAGACGGAGAGCTGGCTACGAAAATTGAAAATGATAAGGTGCAGTGAAATTTTTTATGTAAAAACCCTCCTTGCTAGCTGAAAAGTAGATAGCTCTGCAGCCAGAAGTCATCCCGGAGAGGGAAGCGTGGGCGGGCGGTCAAACACGTTAATTTTTAATTAAAATAATATCTTTGAGTGCAGCTCTGAAGTTTTGTGTAGTTATAGTTTCTAACTGTAGAAATAAATAAATAAATGCGATGTAATTTTAGGATAAGAAATATCAGCCAAAAAGTTCAAAACAAATTTAAAAAATCGGTAAAGGTATTTACACACAACTTCGGTCACTCTAAAAAATTATTAATTACGAAACCACACATGAGAATAGTAATAGAATAGTAATCGGAAGGTATTATTACAAAGAAAACCTGATAACTTTTGATCAAAAAAATATACAAAGTGATCATCCGATAGCAAAAATTCAATATTAAATAGAAGGTGCCAAATATTGAAGGCTTGCGTAAATACCTTTATAAAGGGTAACCGCAAAAAAGGCCTAAAATTCGCCCTTTTTTGCATAGTAGATAGCGAACCACGGGAAAGAAAAAAATAAATCCTATAGGGCTCAAATTAAACTTTGAGAAATGTTTAATAGATAAAACTACTCTGTTATTATTCAGATTTTATATTGTATGAATTTTTTACGGATTATATATTATTCTGTAGCGTATTTGGAAAATATAGGAAATTGTCCTACAACCCTCCAACACCTTGTAATAATTAAAATACCAACACCAGAAAACGAAAAAATTCATAGGTCCTACCCACATGGTACAATCGTCATGGAATTTTCACTAAAAAACAATTTTTTTATGAAATAAGTTTAGAATGTCATGAAACGTGGAAAATTTAAATTTGAGCAAAAAAAATCCCATCTTTCTACTGGAAAAAAAATTTCAAAAATATTTTAAATTTTTTTTTTCTGAAATGGGTTTGGAATGTCATGAAACGTGGAAATTTTAAATTTGAGCAAAAAAAATGTGTCCACCATTTATTCTTAGTATGCTAGTAAAAAAAATTTCAAAAAATGTTTGCTTTTGAATTTTTTTTCTGAAATGTAAAATTTCCACGTTTCATGACATGAAACGTGGAAATTTTAAATTTGAGCAAAAAACATTTTCCATCATATATTCTATAAGTAGTCAAAATATATTTTAAAATATTTTTAAAAAATTTCTCTGACAAAATTTTCAATATTTTTTTGAAAATTTTTTTTTATGAAATAAATTTAGAATGTCATGAAACGTGGAAATATTAAATTTGAGCAAAAAGAATTCGTTTTCCTACTGGTAAAAAAAATTTCAAAGTTTTGAATTTTTTTTTTCTGAAATAGATTTACCTAGAATGTCATGAAACGTGAAAATTTTAAATTTAAGCAAAAACAAATTCCATTATTTATTCCCTTTAGACGGACCACCCTTTATAATTTCCAGTGAAAATTTAACCATTTCTTCGCTGGTAGTAGTGTCAGCTACCTACCAAATTTGACTATTATCCGTCAAGTAGTTTTTTAGGTAATGCACCAACAGATAGGCAGACAGACAGACGGACTGACGGAATTGAGAAACCTATATTTCCGTAATCTACGTGATCTGAAAGGTATAAATCCGAAAAAATCTCGGAGGGTGATTTTTTCTCGAATACAATACTTCCCTTCGGTATGCGAAAGAGAGGATTCGAAACGGAAAATCCGCTGTGAATGTCGTCACTTAACGCGATGTGCTATGGTCGGGGCGGGCTTGAAATTTCAATTAGCCTCGTCGGAAAAAGCAAAACAAGAAATTTATAAATGTTCATAACTAAATAAATACATCAGCAGTAAGAAGGCCTCCTAATGTCGATATCGAAAGATCAATATTGTCATTTTCACGGCATCGTTAATTGCATGAGCGAAATCGAAAACTCGAGCCAACAGAAGTGAACGAATAATAGCATTTTTTGACTTCGCGAATTTGATTTGTTTTTGGTTCCCTTAATGTCACTAGTACGTTAATAACTGAAAAACCCGGAAGAATAGGGATCCCATCGACAAAAGTGGATCGGGCACCGCAGTTGGCGCCGCTTGGTGGAAATGTTGTAGGCATCTGTAGGTACCATTTCCCCCAACGGCAGGTCACGTGACCTCTACCTCTTCGACAGGGCCGTTTAAATGTTGTAAAAAAAAATCAGGTACATTTTTACATCAGGTACATACTTGACCGAAATTATTTCTTGGCTAAAAAATCTTGAAAACGTCAGGCGTGTTCTTTGTACAAAAATAAGCAAGTTTTCGCTCTTAGATTTTTCTCTAAAACGCTTACTTTTCCCTAAACGGGTTAATGAAGGTCTACATATTCATTGTTTTGTAATTTTTTTACGGGACAAGGACGCACTTTGAAGAAAAAGCTTAAGAGGCAAAAGTTGTTTATTTCTATCTACAGAATATGCCTGGGAATTTTCTGAAGAAGAAAAAATAATCTAGGGGAAAAAAAATAAAAATCTAGGGAAATTCTTGACCGAAATTATTTTCGGCTAAAAAAATCTGAAATACTTCAGATTTTTTGGGCAAAATAAGCAACTTTTGGCTTTTGGAGTTTTTGTCTAAAACGCTTCCTTCACCCTAAACTAATTAATAAAAGTCTATGACTTATTTTTTTGTAATTTTTTTCCGGGAGAAGGAAGCACTTTGGAGAAAATGTCCAAGAGACAAAAGTTGCTTGTTTTTGCCCAACAAATGTACCTGAATTTTTTCAGTTTTTTTTTGGCAATATTTAAGCGGCCCTATGTTTTTTGCCTCTCCCTCGAAGAGGTAGAGGTCATGTCACCTGCCGTTGGGGGGAATGGTACCTACAGATGTCTATACAACATCTCCACTACGACAACTGCGCTGCCCGATCCACTTCTATCGATGGGATCCCGTACTATAAGATTTTAAATATAAAAACAAAATCGCCAGAACTGCTCCTTGACCAATTACAAATTTTAATAATTTAAACAACTTTACTGACTTCTGGCAAAGTTTATTCCCCAACCTAGATTTCTGGCAATAATTTTACGTAATTTCTACAGTTAAAAACTATAACTACACAAAATTTCAGAGCTGCACTCAAAGATTTTATTTTGATTAAAAAAATTGACACGTTTGACCGCCCGCCCACGCTTCCCTCACCGGGATATACTTCAGGCTGCAGAGCTATCTACTTTTCAGAGAGTAAGGAGGGTTTTTACATAAAAGTTTTCAATGTACCTTATCATTTTTAATTTCCATAGCCAACTCTTAAGAAATAAATGTTGATGTTAATAAAAATAAAGGAGTAATATATTTTATTGTTGTTTTACTTTCTAAATGATCATTTTTATATATTAGAAAAATCGACATCCTTTAAGCTCAAGCATGCTTCTTAAGGAATTGTACAGTTTTTTAAATGTTTCATACCTCAATGAAAACCTAATAAATCAGAGATAAAATAATTTGCTCACGAATTGTCGTCAAATTTTGAAAACAGACCGTTACGAAATTGTAAGTTGTTAATTTTTGAATTACGCAACCTTTTTTATGTTATGTTAATCTTTTGATAATACTAAGGTTATTGTTTAAAAGTAAATTATTTATTATTTGTTTGCTTATAGTAATGAAACATATTCTTTATAGGATTTTGCAAACAGCGGAAAGAAAAACTATGTATGAGAACTAAAGGAAAAACTATATATAAAAATATTAATGAAATCTTTGCATTCTTTCGATAACCTTACTTCTGGTTATGCTAAAAAGTAAAAATTCTTATTTTCCATTCTCATTTTAACACTAGCATCCAACATAGTCCCCTACGGCTAAAGACAACGTAAATAAATTAATTTCAGGCCTTTGTTCTCAATTTTAACTGAATTTACATATCGTAGGGGATCATGTAGATACTAGTTTAGCCTGCCTAGCCGTAGGGGACTATGTTGGAGGCTAGTGTTAAAATGAGAATGGCAAATAAGAATTTTTACTTGTTAGCATAACCAGAAGCAAGGTTATCGAAAGAATGCAAAGATTTCATTAATATTTTTATATATAGTTTTTTCCTTTAGTTCTCATAGATAGTTTTTCTTTCCGCTGTTTGTAAAATCCTATAAAGAATATGTTTCATTAAGGTTATTGTTGTTATTTTAATCCCTCCCTTTCCATATTTGTCGATCTTGCCAATAAGGCGTCCAACACAATCAGCCACATTCAGCGACCAGACAAAAATAGTGAAGGTTATTGATGGCTTTAGAGGTGCTTCATATGAACTTAAGAGTTGCTACTTGACAAATAGAATATTGTGTGTTAATATTGATAATAATATAATGATAATTGATAATTGAGCATAGAATGCCACAAAGAACTGCTCTGGGGCCGATACTTTTCAATATTTACTCAATTGATATTGTGTTTGTTTTTAAGCACCTCGAACACATTATTTGAATATTCACCAAATCACAAATCACCCTGGTGCATTGAATACATCAGTACAAAACACAGACATCTCATCATTTCTTTTCTTTTTCAGGTGATGATGGTGGAATTGAAGCCAAGGATTTAGAATTTGAATTGCTTGATAAGCGCCTCTTAAAACTAGAAACTGTAAATAACCAGTAATATCTTGAAGATTTTTTTTAATACCTACTATTTTTTTCCAGATGATGGATGAAAGTCACAAAAATGATGTTTCCAAGGATGACATTCAAAATCTCTACAGAGATATGAATTTCATTTCAAAGGATATTTCCGGTTTGAAAAATAAGATTAGTGATGTGGTAGGTAACTATTTTAAATCATTTTCAAATTAAAAAATTTAGTCCTAGAGGCCACGACACTAGAATCTGTTTCACAGAACACCTTCATACATTTTTTTTGGTAGAAAATATGCTTGTAAACATTAAACTGGTGGTAGACTTTTAAAAATCGTGACCAAGGTATTTCTAGTTAAATGAATTTGGAGCAATAAGGTGACATAAAAGGTGTCTTACAAAATATCATGATGAAATTTATCTATAAGTTTTGTGCGATTTTCAGTCTGCCTCGTCTTACTTTGACCTAAGTGCCCGGCAGGCCTCTGTAAAGATCGAGGAGGGCCCGTATTTTCATATACAAATGACAAACTGATAATCTTGTCTCTTATTTTACAAAGTACCTAGTAGTTCAGAATGCATTGTTTTATTTCTTTTTCTGGCTTCGATTTAACACTTGTTACATAGTTTATTCACGTTTTGTTTGTGACAAAATGATCTTGCAGATATGCGAATTTTTTTTTTTTTTTTTACTAATTAATAGTTCTTACAACTAACTAATTCTTATTATTTTTCATATACTTTGGAATGTCTATTTTCTCTTGTCGCGGTTTATCATTCATCATAGCTAGGGCCATCTTAGGAGCCTGAAGAAAGCAAATATTTAACGTATTCTAAACTAAGAGATGATCTGCTTCCATTAATTGACAGTTAGGGACATGTTCGACAATTTAATTATGCATATTATATGGTTTGTCAAATTTGCTTTTACCATTATTTATTTCTATTTCAGGAAAACTACAAGAATGATATGTATATATTTAAAAATAAATTAAGTACTATCGAAAAAAAGGCAGAAAAGGTTGATGATCTCATATTAAAATACGACAGAATGAAAAAATGTGCCTTTTATAATAAAATTTGTATGTGAGAAATTGACTGATATTTATTTTTTAAAATTGTGTATATGTATATCTTCGTAAAATAAATAATAAGTAGTATTATTTGAACTTAGTTTTTAAGCACTGCCATTTTGTAATATTAATTTTTATACTTATTTATAATAAAACATTTAATAAATTGTGTCTTTTAATTATGCTTTTCAGATATTCTTCTAAGGCATCTCAGAAGAGACTGCATCCTAGTAACCCAATGAACAATTTAATGAACCCAATGAACAATTTCTGTTTTGTACTCTAAATACCATCATCACCGAATACCATACTAAAGTAAATTTTCCATGAAAACTTTTCAATTACCACTTTATACCACTTAGAAGAGCTTATGGCGCGCTCTGTAAGGGTCACCATTACTAATTTATATATCTCTAAGTTTTATAGTAAGAAGTAATAGAAATGTTACTCAAAACTTCCTTATAAAAGAATTTATTAAAAAAATGTGGTAAACGTACGTTGTTTTTTAAACACAAATTACTCGAGAACTGCTTGCTTTATCGAAATGCAGTAAGAATACCTTTTTTATTTCTAATGATCTGAAGATTAGTTTTTTTATAATAATTTTTAGACATTTCAAAAAAAATTAAAAAGTTACGAGGAAAATACTGACAATCACCCCCTAAAAGTACACCTTACACAGAAGATAGGCAGAGGGTTTGACTGATACCATATAAACTAGTGTTCACTTAGCCTATGACTAAGTTTAAAATATGAATCTGATATTTTAAGGGAGTTGGAAGACATCGCAGAAAAACTGAAATTTATTATACCCTTTCTCCCTTATTATTTATTTTCGGAAGTAAGTTTATATAAAAGACTATTGTTATTACACTCTTCGCAAATACAAACCGAAGAATATATTGCATTCGATTGGCACATTTGTAGAACCGGTAGTATTGCTCGGAGAGAAAAAATTGTCATATCCCTGTGTTGGTGATCGAATTCTGAACAACTTCCAAAATGTCCGTCCTTCCGTCACGTTTATTGTAAGCACGATAACCTAAGAACAAAAGGTCCCATTATATTGAAATTTGGACAATAAGTTAGTGTTAGCTAGAGGAAGAACCCTATTGTATTTGAACAAAATCGATGAATAAATAAACAAGTTATACAATTTTTTAATAAAAAAAAAATTTACATAATTTTTTTGTTTTGTAATTAAACTAAAAATGTCTAAAACTAACATTATTTACAAAAAAACTGCGAAGGAGTATCCTATAGAATATGCAGTAAATCGGCGAAGAGTATAACGGTTAGCTTGTTTTTGGATGTACTATCAGCAGCAGAAATATCGGGAGACAATTTTCGATCACCCTGTGCAAAGCTGAAAGTTGTACTTCTCGTTTTTTTGTTTTAAGAATAGAGGACTTTGCGTGGTGTGCTGATATATAAATAAAAACAAGGTTACCCTGCAAGATTTAACATATGAGAGAAATATCAATACCAAGCTTTGCTCATATTTAAAAATAAACGTTTTTAAAACTTGAAAGTGCACGCACATATTAAAATAAAATTGGCTGTGTCAGTATGCTACTGAACGTCAGTACGTAATGAATTAGAAAATATCGGTTGATCAGTCAGAAATCAGTTTAGTTTAGTTTGACAATGTTGTTTCTTATGGTAATTGCGACAATAGAAAGTTTTTTTCATTCAATAGTTTTTGTTTTTTTTTTAATCGGCACTAAAGAACCTCGAAACCTTCTTTAAAGTAATAAAAATAGTCAGTAAAGTAATTCAATATTGCACGATTTGTTGTAGTTGGAGGAAATGATAAACGTCCGCATCAACTGATTCTGTTATTTGGAACCGACTGCAACCCATGAATATAATAAATAATCCAAATTATAATATAACTATTAGTTTGGCAATATAGTTTCCTTTTATCATTTATGTGGTTTATTTGCCTCGACCTACAACAGGCCTAGCAACTAAATACCATATCGTGATAAATAGTGCAGCAAACTAAGACAAAAAACGGGCCTAACTTTGGAACTCTTTGTAACAGGGCGTACTTTTCTCCGTCCTCTTCTAAATTGTATCAATAATATATGATAAAGTCTTCTTCCTAAAAAGTGCCACTGTAAAAGTTATTAAACGGGAATCGGCTTTCTGGTACCCCGATTGCATTGTACGACTAGGGCTTTAAAAAACACCACCGATAAATGTCACAAAACTTAAATATTATGGTGATTCGCTGCTTGCGCTATGCGGGATACGTGCGCGTAGGGTGGAGCCGGAGCTTATATCAGGCCACTGACGTCAATTCCGTTGTGGGGTCCACCATTATCACCGAAGTTTAATTTGGCAATTGCAGGCGCTGCAATTTTTTTTTCTCATTTTTTTTGCACATACGTGTTTTGTTGACTATTTAACTTCACATCTGCCAAGAAAAATGTTTTTTTCTCTTATGGCCGAACCCGCCTATTGTACACTGAACATATCGATATACGCACATTTTTGACATCAATTCACATTAAGTACTTTTAAAAAGTCTCATAAAACTGGAAAAAACTAGAACTGCCTTGGAACAAAAAAGATGTATATTTTCTCTGAGTGCAAGCTCTATACTGAAACTAACAAAACCATATTTTCCAGATTTGCGAAAGGCAATTGTTCTAAGACTACAGATATTAATACCCCCTCCCATAGAATAGTAAAAAATAAACTACATTTAAATGTACATATTAATTATCTATTTATTTAGTGTAACTTATTGCGCTAATTAACATGTGTTTTGAATTACATATGACCATTTAGCATTAAACGAAAAAGTTGTCAATATCTTTTTGTTTAATTTAAATGATATCACTTGGACCAATTTTATAATCTTTTCAATAGGTTAGGTAAATTATATACACCACTAACTAGGTATAAAAATATGAGAAACATGCTGTTAAAAATTTCTCATTTTAATGTTTATAACTAAGTACCCACAATAATTAAAATTACAATCAAAATCAAGAAATTTATTTGTTCTTCTTACTAATTTTCCCTTTCGATTTGTTTTTCTTCGTCTTTTTACTTGTTTTCTTTATTTTTCGGGGATGTAACCAAATAGGGTAAGCACCATTTTCATTTCTTAATGTTTTAGGATTGAACTTCTTTATTTCTCCAACTTCCATATCTCCCATAACATCATTTTCTTGTGGTTTATTTTTGTCTTTAATTTCATCTGCAGTTGTAAAAGTCACTACTTCTGATATTTCAGTCATAGCTGCATCAATGCTAGTGCTGCTATCATTTTGTGTGTTATCAATTCCTAGAGTTTTTTTTAAACGATCTAATTCTTTTTTCCCGTATCTTTCTCTTTTAACTGCACGACATTTCCTCCTCCACTTACTTCTGAGACTTTTAGCCATTTGGAAACTTAAAAATAAACAAAACAAAAAATTACCAAACACATTCTAATAATTATAAACTTGTGGTATGGTTGTAATAATACGATTAGTGTCCAAAAATGTAACTTCAAGTTTTCGGTTCTTTCCTCAGATTAGGAAAGAACATTTCTTATTCTAAGGTTCGTTCAGTTTCAGTTATATTGTGCATTAAGATTATTGGAAATACTTCAAATGACACTATTATATTAGATTGATTTATTGTGGATCAGTGACAATTTAGAATTGTATAGTACAGATCGTGTAATAAATTAATGTCAATTTTATTTAAAATTTACATATGTTACTATATAAAAGAATAACAAACTCCTATCACTTTTTAGTATTAAAAAGTTTTTTTAAATCATATATATATATCAATCTGGCTGCAAAATAAAACTTCTTACTTACGTTTACTTTTCTTGAACAAAATATTAATTCATAAACTTATTATATCTGAAAAAACGTGCCTCTTGAGAAGTATGGTTAGGTTCCCGACATAAGACATGACATAAGTTGCTCTCGTTCGGCAGAGTGATTCGTAATCATAAGGTACCTGTTTCATGTGTTGTCTCTGTCCCTACCATGGAATTTTGTATCATATGATTACTGTTCATTGAAATCTTGTTTATTATGATTACGAATCACTCTGCTGAAAGAAAGGAGCATTTTTATTATTTTTAGGCGATATTTCACGATAAAACTGTATACCAAAGTGAAACGGCTATTGACTCGAGAGAGTGTCACAGAGAAGATAGAAATTGCGGACTACATCATATCTTCTTTTCGTTTGCTAATCATATTGAATATTTAATTTTTATTATATAGTGAGACAGAGTCGATCCCGGGATTTAGCACGAGTTATATGGAGTCGTATAGGGCGGTAAATTCATAAGATTCTATTAATTTCACATATTTATCAACGTCCTAAAAACAAACAGAAATTTTTATAAAATTAAAGATTCTAAACTAATTAGGTTGGTTATCAATCTTCCTAAACATGCCTTCAGTCAAGCAAACTATATATAGGGTATAGATAATTTTTGTCTACTCTGTTTGGAAATATAAAGGAAACCATGACACCATGAGATACTGGAAACAACAAGGGGTCAACCACCTGTAAAAATTTGCACTCAGACTTCCAAGACTTGCGTTGGTTTTGGATTGACTTGACTGTCGAGAGACTACCTAAAACTTGTACAGCGGCTGTCGACGATGATTTACTCCTCTGCCAGAAAGCTTGTTTTGTTAATTGCATAATAATATAACCTTTATTAGCTTGATGTACTTTAATGTTTTGACACAAAAACTTTGGTTTCTAAAGCTCTATTCTTGTTATATATAGTCCTGTCATAGCTTGCTTTACTAGCAACTATATAGGGATGTTAATAAACTACTATCCTCAAAAACTGTATAGGATGACGTTATATTAACTCAGAACTACTTTCTAGTAGGTATGAATAAACTTTGTGCTTGCATGACCAAACGTAACGTATGCGTTTAAGATTCATAATTTGGAATATTTTAGGTCCGTAGTTTATACCAAAAGAAATTTTATCAATAACTTTTTGAACCGGTCATGGCCGATATCGTATGATTTCTTAATGTAAATTATTTTAAAATGTGAGGTGCAAAATCGTATGCTCTCTGCGTGTTAATTCTCAGGTCGACACAGTGTCAAAACTTAAAGTATGAATGTATCTGAACCAAGTTGAGATAAAGTCTCGTCTTGTCACAGCTTTATAGCGACTTTGTATATGAATCCACCAGTTGTTACACCTTTAACCAAGAAGGACTGACACATCGAGAAGGATTAGCACATCCTTCTAATTCAATGGATTAACAATTTTTAAGATCGAATACACATTCTGTTTATCCTTCTTGATCTTTAACCTTTACCTTTAAAAATATTTGTATTCATCTCTTCCCATTCATACCATTCAGTTCTTACCCACGATTAAATGTGATCGTGAAATATCGGCCATCACTAACTAGTTTGGTTTACGTTTACATTAGTTTTAACTTTTAACCTCTAATTTCAAATGTGCTTATTATTTGATAGATTATTATTATTAGTTAATTAGTAAGGATTATTCTAGGAGTTTTTGTTATATAAAAATATGTTTACCACGAAAACTTTTATCAAAAAGACAAAAATTGGAAATTTTTTAAAAGTAAGTATAAATTGTAAATGTAAAATTTCAATAATTATTAATCAATATTTCAGAATGTCAGAGAGCATTATATACGGGATGATATATTTTGCGGCATTCCGAATTGTGAGAAATGTTTTCCAATGGCATCATCTGGGGAGTCATGTTTATCTTCAGAGCATCAAAATAAATGTTCGTTGTTTAATTTCAATCATTATCTAATACTGGATACCAATGTTATTCTTGACCAGGTAATTATTAAGATATATCTATGAGAATTATATTTTTGTGCTATTGAATAATATGGTATATGTTGTAGATGGATGTTATTGAAGAAGCAACAATAGGAAATGTAATTATTCTCCACACTGTATTAAAAGAAGTTAAACATCGAAGCTTACCTATCTATAAAAGGCTTTACAGTATTATAGAGAATCCTAGCAGGCATTTTTTTGTCTTCACTAATGACCATCACAAGTAAGATATATTGTGTATTTTCAGTTTTTTAAAATTCAATAAAATTCAAATACAATTTTCTATGGGAATGGTATTATAGGCGTGCGTACTTCAGGGTTCGGACTCATATGGAAAATCTGGAGAACCTGGAAAACTCAGGAAATTTAAAAATCTTTAAAAAATACCTGGAAATATCAGGGAATTTTATAAATTGTATAAAAAATCAGGGAATTCTGCATCTCGATATGGAAAACCATAGAGTTCTTAAGAATTTTCACTGATTCAGTTCAATTTAAGGAATTATTTTATGTCGAGTAAAAAATTATTTTACTAAAATATACCTATATGGAAATTTATATTTTTGGTTATGGAAAACCTGGAAAATTCAGGGAATTTTTTCAGCTTCGCAAAGTCTGAATCCTGTACTTATACGACCTGCTTCTGTTTTATTTTTAAATTCCCTAAAGAATGTTATTCATTTGGCGATAAACTTAGTAAATCAGGCTGAAACTTATTACTCTGTCTTCAAGAGGTCATGAGAATTTTTCTGGTGATTGTAAACAATTTTCGAAATGTTATGAGACTTATGTAGGTACTTAATGTGATTTACTTCCACATCCACGTAGTGGATTGGAAGTATAGTAATCGCAAAAAAATTTTCAAAAATTTTTATTCGTGAAATAGGTTTAGAATGCCATGAAACGTCGAGATTTTAAATTTGAGCGAAAAAAAAAATTTCTGTCTGTCGGTCTGTCTGTAACTTTTTTTGTCCGCACGTTTTCTCCGGAACGGTTTGAGATATTGACTTGAAATTTTGTACACGTATATATTATGACGAGATCTGGAACTGGATTGTTTTTTGAGGAAATCCGGTGAAGGGTTGGGGGTTAAATAGGGGAAAATAGGGAAAAATAAGTAAAGCAAGCTTGTAAGAGAACAGACACTTGAAATTTGGTGTATGTACTAGAAGTTAAGGCCTAAGATTTTTTTATAACATCTTTCAACCCCCCACCACCCCTACCCCATTAATGGGGTTGATAAAATAAAGTTGAGATTTTCATTTGAAATTTCGTACACGTATGTATTATAACGACGTCTGAAATTAGATTATATTTTGACATGATTCCGTTGAAGGGTTGGGGGTTAATTTGAGGTAAATAGGGGAATATAAGTAAAACAAGTTGGTAAGAGTACAGAAACTTGAAATTCGGTATACATACTAGAAGCCAAAGAGTCAGATTTTTTTATAATATTTTTCAACCCCCACCACCCCTACTCCAATATGAAAAGGGTTGATTAAATAAAATTGAGATATTCATTTGAAGTTTGGTACACGTATTATGACGACATCTGGAACTAGATTATAATTTGAGATGATTCCGTTGAAGAGTTGGGGGTTAAATAGGGGTAAATAGGGGAAAATAAGTAAAGCAAGCTGGTAAGACCACAGAAACTTGAAATTCAGTGTATGTACTAGAAGCCAAAGCGTCAGATTTTTTTATAATATTTTTCAACCCCCACCACCCCTACTACAATATGAAAAGGGTTGATTAAATAAAATTGAGATATTCATTTGAAATTTGGTACACGTATGTATTATAACGACATCTGGAACTAGATTATAATTTGAGATGATTCCGTTGAAGGGTTGGGGGTTAAATAGGGGTAAATAGGGGAAAATAAGTAAAGCAAGCTGGTAAGACTACAGAAACTTTAAATTCGGTGTATATACTAGAAGCCAAGGTCTCAGATTATTTATAATATTTTTCAACCCCCACCACCCCTACTTCATTATTACAAGGGTTGACAAAATAAAATTGAGATATTCATTTGAAATTTGATACACGTATGAATTATAACGACATCTGGAACTAGATTATTCTTTGAGATGATTCCTTTGAAGGGTTCGGGGTTATTTAGGGGTAAATAGGGGGAAATAAGTAAAGCAAGCAGGTATGACTACAGAAACTTGAAATTCGGTGTATGTACAAGAGGCAAATACCCCAGATTTTTTGATAATTTATTTCAGCCCCCACCACCCCTACTCCATTATTCAAGGGGTTGATAAAATAAAATTGAGATATTCACATGAAATTTAGTACGCATATGTATCCTAACGACATCTGGAACTAGATTATATTTTGAGATGATTCCGTTGAAGGGTTGGAGGTTAAATAGGGGTAAATAGGGGAAAATAAGTAAAGCAAGCTGGTAAGACTACAGAAACTTGAAATTCGGTGTATGTACTAGAAGCGAAGGTCTCAGGTTTTTTTATTAGTATTTTCTATTTCTCCCCACCACCCCCACTCCCTTATTAAGAGTTGATAAAATTAAATTTAAATTTTCACTTGAAATTTGGTACATTTATATATTATAATTATATCTGAAACTAGATTATATTTTGACATGGTTGCGTTGAAGGAGTGGGGGTAAGTAGAGGTAAATAGGGAAAAATAAGTAAAGCAAGCTGGTAAGAGTATTGCAACTTGAAATTCGGTGTATGTCCTAGAAGCCAAGACCTCAAATTTTTTAACAATATGTTTCAACCCTTCCACTACCCTTACTACATTATTAAAGGGGTTGATAAAATAAAATTGAGATATTCACTTGTAATTTGGTAGACATATGTATTATAACGACATCTGGAACTAGATTATATTTTGGGATGATTCCGTAGAAGGGTTAGGGTTAATAGGAGTGACTAGGGGAAAATAAGTAAATCAAGGTGATAAGAGTACAGAAATTTGGGATTCGGTGTATATACTAGAAACCAAGGCCTCAGATTTCTTTCTAATATTTTTCAAACTCCACCACCTCCGCTTCATTATTAATGGGATTGATAACATCAAATTGAGATATTCACTTGAGATTAGTACACGTATGTATTGTAGTGACATCTGATTGAGATGCCTCCATTGAAGGGGTGGGAGGTGAATAGTAGAAAATAAGTAGGGTGAACTAAAAACTTCATTTTTAACGTATATGGTAGAAACCAACTCCTCAAACTTTTCTATGACATCTGCCCCAAATATTATTAAAATTCTATAACCAATAATTTCCACATACTAGAGTGCAAATATAGTCAAGATGTTTCCTTTAAAACGACTTGGATGAAGAATCTGGATGTGGAAGTAGTGATTCCTTAGGCAGCGGTTTTTGAATTGGTTGTAGTGTATAATAGCTATATCTAATATCTTTTGCTGAACTTTCACATAATCTGATTATTGTAGTAGGTAGGTATATTGAATTTTTATATACAAAAGAGCCATACTATCTTTCTACTGACTAAAAATATATATACGAGACCATCATACCACCTACGACGACATATTACATCAAGAACGTGACAACAAAAGCGAATAAAAGAAATCTGAGGAGAGCTGAGAGAGAAATTGTCCAGCTACTTGCAAAAATAGGAAAACCACAGAAACAGCAGAAAATGTCCTCATTACGGGAGGAGAAAACAATAATTAAAATAAAATAATAGAATCGTACGCGACGAAATACTGGGGACAAGTCTAAAGACGGGACATGATATATCTATTAAAAAAAGTGCTAAGACGGAACAGCAACAATCTGCAAATAGGGAGGCCATGCTACATATAGATAATAACAATTGAGAGGATTATGAACAAATTAGGAAAGGATCTTACACACTGCCAGATTCAGAAGAAGATAGGCAAGGAGATGATCATATACGGAAATATGAAACAAGCATCTCACAAACACCTACATTTCCCACCCTACCTATATTCGTACATCATGTGGCTCTCACTGCTGGTAACAAGCATATCCCAAATCAAATCTGGCATACGTAACTTATCCGGCGGTATATCCAGAAGTGGCAGCAATGCCTACCCTACACTGGCTAATTTTATAATTTTTTTAATTGCCTTATTTATTTTAACTTCCTGGCGAAGCTAAGCTAATACTATTCCACCGCTTAACCAGGACAGTGAGATTAGATACAGTCACCCATCCAAGTGACAGACTCGCCCGGCATGCCTTAACTTCACCGATCAAGATCTCGCCACTGAAACTGGTACCGATATAGTACCTCCCACTATCATCAGTCAATCTTTCCTTATTCTATTAATATCAAAAAACTGAAAGTAGGCACCTATTTACTTTAAATTTTTTAAGATTGGAACTAATTTTTCTAACATAAGTTCCAATGTAAAGAGCTTCCAGTTTGTTAGATGACTTCGAAAATTGTGTACTTACATGCGTGTTTTTTCAAGAGCTTTATTAACATTTTAGGGATATTACTACCTTCAACGTTTTTGAATTATTAAAAACTTAGAGTTTTTTTATTTTAGGGATACATATATTACACAAAATGATGGTGAATTAGTAAATGATTATAACGATAGGTGCATTAGAAAGGCATGTTCATGGTACATGCGACATTTGCCAAAAGATAAATTTGTTTTCCTTACCGATGATGCGAACAATAGAAATCTGGCCATAGAAGAGGGAATTCTTTCTTGCTCAAGTGAGGAATTATAAAATTATTTATAATAGCATGTATTTACCAGGCCTTTCTTTTTAGTTGCAGAATATGTTCATCATTTAAATAACAATTCTGTTTTGGAAGATAAGTTATCCAGGAAGGATTTTCATATTGACAGCAATACAAAAGATATTTTTCCTCCACATTTAACAAAAGTT
Source organism: Stenurella melanura (assembly GCA_963583905.1). Lineage (NCBI taxonomy): Eukaryota > Metazoa > Arthropoda > Insecta > Coleoptera > Cerambycidae > Stenurella > Stenurella melanura. The sequence continues at coordinate 207,701,082 of OY757309.1, forward strand.
GAACTTTTAACTGGTATCAAAGAAGGAAAATTGTATCAGGGCACATTTAGAGCTTCTAGAGATAATTTTCTTGAGGGATTTGTTAATGTTGATGCATTTAATGATCCTGTAAGTAGGGCATGTTTTTTAAAGATATGATTTCTTACTGGGAAAGTGTAAAATAGAGAAAATAACAAACTTGTTTGGTTTGAATTGTCAAAAATAAATGCTTATATGGTATGGAAATAAATGCCATGTAGATAAAGCTATTACACTTACAAAATGATCAAACTTTTTTAAAGTTGTTCAGAATTCGTTTACTAACGCAGTGAAATTAATATTTTTCCTCTACGAACAATATTACAGATTTTAGACATGTGCTTATCAAATACTCTTCGCTTTTGTATTTGCGAAGAGTATAACTAGATACAGAAACCATTTACTGGGCTACACTTAAATTTTGATTTAGAAATCGATGTGACCTGAAATTTTATTAAAAAAGACATGTATGGTATCATGAATATAACTCAACCAAAATCAGTTGCTGGCTAAACTTTTGGGAAGATAAGTAAGAAGTTAAAAACGGTTTTTGCAAATATCCTGAAAACTGAATTTTTTCAAAAGCGTTAAATATATAACTTGAAATTTATGAAATTACGCTGAATTTGAGGCTAGTCCTGGCTTATTTAGTCAAAAATTAACAGAAATGATTTCTTTCTAGATTTAATGTTTTTTCACCCCTTTCTAAAAATCAATTTTCAACAGGTGTTTTTCGTGATAACTCAAAAGCCAAGGATCCTCAAAAATTTTTGTTACCAAGTTAAAAAGTAGTTCAGTTTCCTACAATTCAGTTTTTAGTACAATCCTCTACAAAAAGAAATTGTCACGATATGTCTATTTGTAATTAAAAGAGTGTTTTTATAAAAATTACAAATTTATTCATTTAAATTGCCTTTTGACAAAAAAAAAGAACTCTTTAAACTTCTGTGTAGCATTTGGACTACTAAATCGAATGTCATATTATTTTCCTTGTATATCAAAATAAAAAAGTGTTAAGTATCCGAGGTTATTGATATAAACAATCATCTTGATGCGAACAAAATTCTACAACTTTTTATTATGAAATGCAATTAGCTTTATGGAGAAAAAAACCAAATTTTGTTATAATATAATGGTCCAAAATAATTTTTTTTATTGGCACTCTATTTTGCTTATTTAAATCCAACTTTAAAAAATGCGCGTATTTTAAAGTTACCATGGCAACATCAATAACACGACAAACGTGAAGTCAAAATCTCAACTTTTTAATTATTGATCTGACAGGAATTATTGCGGAATTAAGCGCGAATCTGCTTTTCTATTTAAGTAATCAATGTTAGAACTCATTTTAAAGCAATATGCAATCAGTAATAACTGTAGTGACAATAATTAATCCTATGTGACAGATTGCAAATTAATTTTTGTATTCCTCATTTGACACTGACAGGTATCCTGATATCACATCACGAATTCAACCATTTTACATTCTTAATTCATATTTCCATTTTTTTTGTAGTAATAGTACCAGTATTTATGATTTCAAAGTGTACCAATAAAAAAAATTGCGTAAAGTATTCGTGGATAACTGGTCTTTAAAACACTCGCTCTATTTCGAGCAGTCCGGCTGCGCCGTCATGCTCGAAAAATCGCACGTGTTTTAAAGACCTTAATATCCACTTATACTTTAATATACTATTAAAGGCATACTACTTAGTATTGTACAAATTTTTTAAGTATGGAATTACAGCTACATAATCATAGGAGATTTTCTTTTACCATTTTGTTTTTTTGCTATAGTTTGTTTTCAAGCCACACATGCTTAAAAATCAGTTGGGATAATTTAATAACCAAATATAGCCTATTTTTCAGTCTAGATTTAAAAATAATAATAATAATAAATCACTGAAGGTGTTAGATACAATATTTATTTATTTGACTGAAAATCACAACTAATTTAAGCTCACTTTCGAGTGTGATAAACCACAACTCCAGTCAAGCTCACACACATGCTCATGAGACTCGATTTACATGAAAATGGAGAGTTCTGTGTAAAAAATACCTGTTGCAAAAATTGAAATATATTGATTTTATTTTCTCTTTCATGTGAAAAATGAGAAATTTGAAAATCTTCGTTTTCTTGCGAGTTTTCTTGCTATTCTAAAGCCTTCTCCAGACAATGCAATTTATCACTGCGACAAAATTGAAGCGAGTTTGTCACCGCAACATAATATTTGGAGTAGTCTTCAATCTTTAGTTATTTAATTGTCATTGCCAATGTTAATAGTGGAGTAAATGAGCCAAAAAATGTGGAAAAGTGGTGGAACAGCACCGATTTGAAAAATTCCTTTTTTCACGTGTTCCCTAGACCACCAGGAACATTCATCAGCATTGACCCCTGCATTACCTCCGGAAATGAGAAAGTTAGGGGGGTTTAAGTGCCCCAAAAAGTAGCTGTCATAAAAAACAAAATTACTATTTCGCCTCAGAAATGGGCTCTAGGAGGTTTTTTGGGTCGCTGATCGCGAATCAGAGGTCCAAATTGAGGAATTCCACTTTTTTGGGTATAGGTTTTGGAGTAAATTTTTTTTATTAAAATGGCAAATTTTTTTGCCCCAAAAATTTTGAAAAAATTTCTGACATGTTCCTGTCTGGAATATGGAATTCTTAAATTTAGACCTCAAAATCGTGATCAGCGATAAAAAGAAAAGAAAATCCCTTAGAGCACACTTCTACAGCAAAATATTCATACTTAAATTTCCACCCAAAAAAGTGGAATTTTCATTTAAAAAATGGCACGAATTCCATACTTAAATATGAAATTCCTCAATTTGGACCTCGGATTCGTGATCAGCGACCCAAGAAACCCACTGGAGCCCATTTCCGAGGTGAAATATTAATTTTATAAATTTTTTTGATAGCTGCTTTTTGGGGCACTCAACCCCCCCCCCCCCTAGTTTCTGCTCCTTGGGGTCTAGGGAACACGTGAAAAAAGGAATTTTTTAAATCGGTGCTGTTCCACCACTTTTCAACATTTTACACTTTTTTCCGGCTTATCTACTAGATTATAACAGAGAATACCTAAAATTACTGCAATAAATTTATATACAATAACATATCATAACAATCTTTTTTTCCTATGTTATGTTATTACTTTACAGAAATTTGTAATAATGAGTTACAAATAAGCTGAAGAGATGTGATATATTAGCTTTTAATCAACTACCTAAACGGTTCCAATAGAATAATATATATTGGCAGTACCAAAGTCCTACAAAAATCGCTAAGTGGGGATTTCTTTTGGAGAAATAGAACATGTTCTAATTTGCGCAGAGACAGATACAGATACATAGTATGATAATAAAAATTGCAATGATTTTGTTGCTGCAACTGAATCACAGAGACTGAATTGCGTTGTCTGAAATGGGCTTAATATTGCATGATTTTGATCTTAATTTCAGCAATTTGGAATCCGCCTTGTAATGTTATTTTTCGTCACTTTGCAGTTATTAAAAGAATTAAAAACGCCTATGGTATAAGGTGTAAAATTTGATATAGAATGTTTTTTTATCTTATAGCATTTTACGTGATTTTAGTCTTAAGTTCCTCGATTTTGGAGCAGCCATTATATTTATTCATTTTGTAACCATATTATTAAGCCAAAATAACCGATTTTTGGAGCTCTATAAAAAATTTGTCAACAAACTTCTGATGAACTTCCGAAATGAGTATATTAATAATATTATTAGCCAAATAAATTTAGGTCCAACCGATTGCTTAATACCTTCATTTATTTGTCGCTCCACTCAATAATGAGTAAAAAAATGGTGCAAATCTAGGAAATGAATTGGTCACAAATAAAATGTAAATGGACTATCTAATACGTGAAGTCCAAACCATATAGAAAACTAAAACTATACGTGCTGAAAGTTTACTTTGTAAGTCAAGAGTCAAGCTTATCAATTTTTTTGTTTATTTTTGTTTTGTTTATGATGAAGGAAATGCGGGCCACCCCTAAAGGTTTGGGCTCTTGTGCATTGTATACCTGAGTTATCTTATAGCTCCATAAGTTTAAACCATTAATTTAATTGGGCACTGGGCTAGTAAGTAGTTGGGTTAAGTTATTATATTAATATAAATATAAACGATTTCAGTTTCCCTTACATCTGATACTTTTAAGGTTATAGTTCAAGGTCGAGATGGTCTTAATAGAGCTGTAGATGGAGACGTTGTAGTTGTAGAAATGTTTAAAGAGGAGGACTGGATTTCACCAAGTGAAATTGTTCTTGAAGACGAGGGTGTGGCGGAAGAAAATATTGATGAAGTTGAAATCAAAGAAAGAGAACTTAAAAACTCAACTCATAGAAAGAAAGGCGAGATAAAACCAACAGGAAGAGTCGTTGGTATAATAAGAAGGAAATGGAGGCAGTACTGTGGTATATTACAAGGCGGTATGGATGGGGTTTACCAGTTGTTGATACCTGCTGACAAGTCTATACCAAAAATTAGGATTGAAACACGACAAGCAGAATTCCTAAGAACCCAGAAATTAATTGCCACAATTGATTCATGGCCCAGATACTCGAGATATCCCCATGTAAGTAATTGAAAGTGCCTTGATGCCTTTATTTAAATTTTAAATGTCAACTACATTTGTGTCCACATGATATTACTCAAGAGTTTCTTGAAAGTAGGAAGAAAAAAGTTTATATTCTTTTAATGTGTATTTCATAATTATAAAATTATATAGTTACCGGAAATTGATTGAGGAAGTCGTTACTCTGTGGTAATCCATAACAATAACGAAATTGAGTAAAACACTACTATGTTTTTTACCACTATATTAAAAGGGTTGAAACTGCAGTCACGTTTTTGTGCAATATAGTGGTAAAAAACATGGTAGTGTTTTACTCAATTTCGTTATTATATAGTTACCGTTTCTCGTACATAATCATGAATCTGTATAAATTTTAGGGTCATTTTGTGAGAGCACTGGGCAAAATTGGCGAACAAGCAACAGAAAATGAGGTTGTTCTATTAGAACATGACGTACCACATAGCCAATTTTCCGAGGAAGTGCTTAGTTGCCTGCCTAAGTTGCCTTGGATCATCACAGAAGAGGTAAGTAACCATTTAAAGTGGTATTTTAAATTGTGTACAGTCCAAATCTAATATGTATCTAACATAGGAACTAAGATGAAAGAAGGGGAGAGTGGTTGAGGGTAGTCGTGTCGTATGGAGCTCCCATAGAAAATACTAAAGGAATCGGTTAAAACTGCATTAAACTCAATAAAATTTAAGTCATCTCTACGTAAAATTAAATGAAATAACAGAGCACACACCGAATTTAAAAATTGAAAATTACTGTAAAGTGTAAAGTAAAAACGTGTATTAGTGCAGTACCTGGCCAAGCCATCGCGTCGTAAAATTTATACCTGGGTCCCTTTTTCAAGTGGATTGGTATTATAAGCAACAAATGTGTTTATAAGGCATTTTTTAACTGGTAGTTTAGTTTATTAGTGTAGCTTATTTCTTTATTTAAATTGAGAAAAAATTAAAATCAAAATTGGAAAGGTATTAAACATAGGTAATGAATTAGAAAAATTACCCAGAATTGGAAAACCGAAAATAAAACTGAAGCTGATTACTTCAAAAACAAACCAATATACAGGGTGTACAATATATTTTCTCGGGTCTCTTTCTACTAACTAGCTGAAGAAATCTTTTTCATCACGAGACAGGGCCCTTTCCTGCACTTCCAGCGTAAATGGATATTTACCTGTGGAACGGTTAATAAAAATAAAAGCTCATTGTGGCGAGCCAAAATTCAGACTTCTGAGAAATATAAAACCATGTATGGATGCAAGTGGGCAGGAGGCGGTGCACAGTGCTAGATTCAGAAACAGAAGAAATAAACAGAAAACTCAGAACAAGAATAAATAAGGAGATGATTATAGATGGACACTTTAAAGAAACATGGAAACTTAAAAACAAGCATCTCACAAACATCTGCGCTTCCCACCCGATGATGATAGATGGAAACTTAAATCGGATGTCCGGAATCGGCAGCATATTTTTTATTTCTTATTTTATTCTTAGATGATCACGATTTGCTCAAAATTGTTAAAATTCGGTCTACAAGCATCCGTAAAATATTGTATTTTTAAATAAAACAGTAAAATACGATATATTCTTCATTAAGCCGAGTTGAGAAATCAGTCCTACTCAGGGCCAACGTACGTTGGCAAATCAATCAACATAGAAATTAAAATAAAAGAAATAAACTTTTCACCGCTTTACTGAATGCTTTATATTATTGTTGATAAATTTTTAAGGGTATTTCTCGCTATGTTTTGAAAATAAGTACTCAATTATTTTGCTGTATTTTGATGATCTCCCCCAATAATGCCAACTTCCTTGATGAAAAGCTCGTCTTTATATTATGCATCATTTTTGTTTTCATAGAATCTTATCGAGGTCTTAACAATTTTCAGATACACTCTTTTATTAAAAAAGTACTATATCTTGTCATTACCAAATGTGGACTATATCATTTTTTATTGAATGGTTCTTAAATAGCAAATTTTAGTACTTATTTGATATTCATTTACAGGATGAACAACGCAGGGTAGATATTCGCCATCTCGATATTTGCTCCGTTGATCCTCCTGGTTGTACTGATATTGACGATGCTTTGCACTGTCGGCCAATAGATGATGATAAACTTGAAGTAGGTGTCCACATTGCTGATGTCTCCCACTTCATTCGACCTGGTACTGCTATTGATTTAGAGGCAGCATCTCGAGCTACTACAGTGTATTTGGTCAATAAACGAATTGATATGGTAAGTAAAGTGTATGTATAATACAAAAATTACACTTTTCAATTTATCAGAAAGATTTATTAATACTTTTCAAGAGTGAAACAAAAGGGCAGAAACACGTGTCGAGTTTAAGTTTTAATCAAACCTTCTGGAACATTAAAAACCGTAAATTTTTGTATTAGTTATATTTATTAATAACACAGACCTGCAAGAAAACCTTGTCTTGTTTTTTTTTAACCCAAATAGGTGATTCTAAAGTTTCTTGACGTGCTGAACAGAATACCCTTGGCCGTTTCGTGCCATCGCGTCACAATTTTGAGAAGATCTAACCTAAAAGTGCTAAAAACGCCATTTCTGCCTATATTCATGCCCTAATAAGTGGACAATACAAGATTGAGTAAAACGGACCATACCATCTTATTCAGCTGTCCAGAATCTTTAAATACCAATAGTAACAATAAAAAAAACATAACTGTAGATGACGCAAAATTATTTTATTTCTGAGTTTGGCAAGAAATACTAGAATTTTTGTCGTGAGTATATATACAAGTAAATCAGACGTAAATAGCTAATTCCATAGGATTTTGTCACGCTAAACGTAATACCGTTACCGGTTTTGCTCTATGAAAAGTCAGGACATTGAGAAAACATAACCTCAAAATGGATAAAATAATATTTTTGTAATATTCATGTTTCAGTTATTAAGCGGAATGTGAGGTATTATTTCAGATGGATTTCTACGTGCTGGACATGACTGTCTATTTTACTTTATCAGATCACGACATAGAGAAAACATAACCTCAAAGTGAAAAGAGGCCATTTATAATAGATTTAGGCGTTAATAACTTGAAAATCGGATAAGATGTAAATCGTGGAAATTGCTATCAAATGTCTGTGCAAGTTTAGCAGCTAAGACGGTAAAAACATTCACTTAAGAGGTACTGAATGTACCTACACCTAATGAAACATTCAGAAACAAGAGGAAAGGCAATCACCACAGGCTCTAAACCTAACATAACCTAATAGGTTGAAGTCATAAACATAAACGAGCAGATAGGAATAGAGTATATATTCCAAACCTAATATAACTTAAGAAGTCTAGCCGTAAACGAGCAGAAAGACATAAGCAGAGAACTTGAAACCTAACATAACCTAGCCATAAATGAACAGAGAGGAATACAGTTCAAGCTCTTTACCTATCATAACCTCATTGGTCTAGCCCTAAACAAGTACAAAGGAACGCTTAATAATATAATCTCCTTTAGCATCACCCAGAGCTAACGGCGTGGACGTAGGGGGGCACAAAAAGACAAATAGGATGGAGCTACCTAACTTGACCTCACAGAGCAAAATGGGTAATGGCATTGTGTTCAGCGAGTCAAAATCCTATGGAATTAGCAATTTAGGTCCGATTTACTTGTATATATATATTCATGACAAAAATTGTAATATTTCTTGGTAAACTCATAAATAAAATAATGTTTGACCATCTATAGTCATGTTTTTTTTATTGTTACCTACTATTAGTTTTTGAAGATTTGGGACAGCTGAATAAGATGGTCTGATCTGTTTTACTCAATCTCGTTGTCCAGTTACTAAGGCACGAATATAGGTAGAAATTACCTTTTTAACACTTTAAGGTTAGGATTTCTCAAAATTATGATGTAATGGTGCAAAACAGCCAACAGCATAGTGTTCAGTGTGTCAAAAACCTTCGGAATCACTTATTTGGGTTAATAGAAATAAACCTTGCGAGACAGTGCATAATGTTTCACTTGGTACCAACCGTGAAATCTATGCAATGTATATCAGAGCTGGGTAGTATCCGAACACTGTTGTATTCAGATATTGAAATACTTTTGATGTATCCGAAGCCTGTATTCGGATACTTGAAGAAAAGTGCATTTGTTATCCGTATCCGAAAGGTAATCTGGAAAGTATTTATATTCGAATACTTTCTTGTTTTCTCGGGTACTTTTATCCCCACCCCCCCCCCCCACTAACGTTACAGTAAGCGTTTCGTTTGTAACACATTAAGAACAGATGTGAAGATGACCAGTTGCTGTTCATTCTTGTGCATTATTGGTAGTGGAAATCTGGAGTAAATCGCAAATCAAGAATAGCATGTTTTAGATTTAGACTGTTTAGAGTATTCGCAAGTAAGTGACAATGACCACCCATTTCCTACACGTGTTAATATTTTTCGTTATTGCTTTTTCGTTATTTTTTACGCATTTAAAGATAAACAAACAAATATCCACATGGTTGCTGTCCTCGGAACCTGTTGGAAGGTTGTTTTGTTTTGCCTCCATGATTGATGCACCTCGACGCAACACCCTTACCGATGAACATTTTGAGGTTCTGGTTTTGACGAAAGCAAACTCCAACAAGCAAGGTTTAAAATAATGTTACCCAAAAATTGTATATATCTTGCAAATAACAGTAAACAGTTTTTTTTTTCTAATAACATGTATTTTTACATCATTCTTCATTATATCTGTACCTTAGAGTTATAGGAGCTTATCTTCAGATTAGTGATAAACGAAGTTGACCATTCCAAAAACTTTAAATTTCATAGAGGTAAATGGTCGTATTGTTACCAACTATATGATCCTTTACCACTATAAAATTTAAGGTACCTGGCGCATTTTGAAAAAAGTATTATGTCAATTTATCACTAAACTGGAGATACACTTCTTTACCTCTAAGATGCAGATAGAAGTATCTGTATCCATCACCCTAAAAATGTATTAAAATACATGTATTTAGAATACATTTATTAATAGAATATTTGTATTTAAGTATCCGTTATCTGTATGATATATATAGCATCCATATCCGTTATTCAAATACTTTGATCAGGTATCCGCAACCAGCTTTGACGTATATACATGATATTCCATAAGTAACTGCATAGTTTAATAGGAGAGGCATTGAGCTGATTTTAAAACACTGTGAACCCATTTGTTAATGATTTTTTCATTTTGACAATTTTTTTATCTGCTATATTATTTAAATTGTTTTACCTAATATCTAAAAATTTAGCACACGTTCTCTGGATGAATATACATTTGATGATAATTAAAATAAATCTAATAGTTCTTGCAAAAGAAAATTGACTTATTAAAGTACCAGTTGTGTAACCATCTATTTAAAAAAAAATTATATAAATTTCAACTTTTTAGGTTCCAGATCTTCTTAGTTCTAATCTGTGCTCATTGCGAGGTGGAGAAGAAAGATTTGCCTTTTCCTGCATTTGGGAGATGGATAAAAATGCAAATATTTTGAACACAAGATTTCATAAAAGTATTATTAGATCCAGGCAAGCAATGACATATGAGGAAGCTCAAATGACGATTGATGACAAAAGTAAAACGGACTCTATAGCTCAGTCATTAAGATATTTGAATATGCTTGCTAAAATTTTGAAGAAAAGACGATTAGAAAACGGGTAATTATCTCAGTAACAGTCTAACTATTCAATTAGAATCATTGTGAATTTTTAGTGCCCTAGTTTTGGCTTCACCAGAGGTAAAAATTCAAATGGATTCCGAAACGATGGAACCTTTAGATGTGGAGGTAAAAAAATTATTTGAAACAAATTCTATGGTTGAGGAATTTATGTTGCTGGCCAATATAAGTGTCGCCGAGAAGATTTTAGAGGACTTCCCTGAATGTGCCATGCTTAGGAGACATCCAACACCACCTTCGTCCAATTTTGATCCATTGATAAAAGCTGGTAGACATCTTGTGAGTATTTTTCTTACATACATTTTCATGACGTAATCAATTGGTTTCAAAATTTTACCGTGTTCACACAACATATTTTGTTAATATTAAGATCAGATTATAATAAATATGGTTTTTTTCTTAGACTGTCAGTAAAATATAAAAATTTGCATGGTAAATATAACAAGTGGAAACTTTTTATCTTTCCAAATAGATACCTAATGTTTTGGAAAGAAATAAAAATAGAAGCGGATAGTAAGTACTTTATTTGAAACTGTTTTTTCTAGAATTAACAGTTTTCAAGAAAATTCCATGTGAAAAAATGTGACTACCAGTACTAAATACATGTTTGAGAATAGTATTTATACTACAGTAAATGAAGTTAAAATTTTGGTGTAATGGTTTATTAATCCATGTCTAGCAGTCGTATAGCAAATACCGTATACTTCAGGGGGGGAAAAAAAATGTGTAATTGAGTCACCCACCTGTGGGGTGGTAAATAATAATAGGGTACGTGCATTATATATGACAAACATAACTTCAAATATTACATTTTTGTAAGATTGTACTACTTTTTAAAATTTTTAGTCACATTTCTAGATTGGAATAAAAATTAAAAAAACATTAAAAATTGGATTACAAAAATGTAAAATTTGAGGTATGTTATATGATGCACGTGCCACATAGCAGATAATTGATACACTTACACAATTCAAGGATTTAATTGTAGGGCACATATTTACAGAAACAAACTAGATTTATCTGTATGTGTTTACCCCCTTCCTCCTTTCGAGGGCAGGCACTTGATTATGGTACATCTTATGCAGGGTGATCCGGAATTAAACTGCCAAGCGTCCAGGATCGATTTTTCAGGTTAAAATAATACTTTTTTCATCTATAAAGTTTCATAATTCATGGTTAGATAGATACTTTATCCATCTCTAAAAGTTTTCACAGAATGTATGAAACTCATCAGACTGGTCAGCTACTAGCTTACACAACATACTTATTACATCTAGACATTAAATATACTATAACTCATCCACAGAATAAAAAGCCTTATTTACCAAATAAATATACAATAAATGTTTAAAGTCAAAGTTTTCTATTTCGCCCAAAATAACTATAAATTTGTTAAAACATATTATACCTTGAGAAACACTCAAACCTTGAAAATGGCTGGTACATATTGTAATTTACCTCAATAAGCTTGCTAAAATTGTAATTCATATTTTTCTGTTAGAGTATAAAAAGGGTCTTACTCATATTTAGAAGTAATCCATTATTTTGGCACCATTCACGTAATTCATCAGCAGATATATTTGGTTTCATCACTGAATTTAACAAATTGTTTTCTGCCATCAGTGATTAGTGTCATCAGCATAGATTATATTGTATTGTATCGAGAACTGCTCATTTTAAAAAAAAGAATGAAGGGCCCAAAATTGAGCCTTCAGGTATTCCCACTGTGACTTCTTTTGGAATAGATTTAAGTTTGTCTAAGACCACAATCTGTGTTCTGTTCTGCAAATATGATTCAGCCCAGTTATACGCATTGCTACACACACCAATGCGATACAGTTTCTCCAGAAGCAAATTGTGGTCAACAGTATTTGATAGGAGATTATGCACTTCTAGAAATGTATTTAATCTTATATTAAAACTGATGTCAATAACTTGCTAGTTGTCTTTACAAACAAAATAATATTCTATTATATTGTCTCATTTCTGGATCCTTTATTATTGAATATTGATTTTGAAATTTTTAGTGCATATGGGTATTTCCCATCACAGAACGATTCATTAATTATGTAAGAAAGTAGAATACTTACAGTATTGTTGACTGCTTTTAAAGCATTACCATTGATTTTGTCAATACCAGCTGCTGGTTTAGAAGTTATTTTAATAGTGACTTTTTCTATTTTATTTGGTGTAGTAGGAAATAAATAAAAGCTAATATTGAAGAGAAGTGATAGTTTTATACTACCCTTTACTGATTTAACGTTTGGCAAACTCACAAATGACCTATTAAATATATTGCATATTTTGTTCATGTTTGATATTTGTTCATTATTGATGTTTAACTGACTGCAATTATTTTTATTCGTCTACATTTCATTTTATTTATAATCTTCCGGCTTTTCTTAATAACATTTGTGATGTTTTTTAATCTATTGTTATTATAATTTTCTGCTGCATGCTTTACTTTCTCTCTATATATTGATTTTAATTGTTTATTTGTGGTTTTTATAGTATTATTATTGGCACTTATAAAACGGTGAAGTTTTGATAATTCACAAAAACTGCTCGAAATGACTGCCTGACTCATAGCCCGGGAGGCAGAGACAGTTTTCATGAAATTGTTTCTCTAAAGCTAGATTTTTTTCCAAAAGAGAGTTTAGATAGTATCTATAATGAAGGTGCAATTCTACCAAACTCTTAGTAGTGTATAAATGAGTAAAACATGTTGAAAAAATAGATGGACGAAAATTTAGTTTTTCGAATTGCCACGAATTGTCAAATAATGACGATTCGCCTTCGCTCTTGCCGGCCCCAATTTTCGATTTTCACCTTGCAATTCACATTGTAAGGTCACTACCGACCTTCTTCTCGCCAAGACAGAACGAGTCTCCGATCGCTGTATTTATTCAGTTCTTATGTTTGAAAAATTGACTTGCAGTCGTGCTAATCGGCGACTATTTTTAAGTGGTTTCCCGAGTTCGAATCCTGCCCAGTGACATTTTTTGTTTTTTTCGTTTTTTTTAATGTTAGAGATAATGCAATCTTATTTTGAGTGAATCGAAAGTGCGTTTTTTTTACTTGCACATATTATTAACATGTTGACTGCCATAAGAAGCACGTGTGCTTCACATACCTTTAATATAACTAGGCAGTGAGAAACTCCATTGATTCTCATCCTTTAGTGAAATATCGGTGTGTGTAGTATAAGCTTATGGGACATATTTTTTGGTGGCCTGGATAACTGTTTTATGAGTTTAGCCGATAATTTTGTTGAACTTGTGTCGAGTAAAATCTCAAATTATTCCGAATAAATTTCATTTATTTTTTTTTTTTAATAATAATATAATAATCTTTATTTATTGAAAATTTATTTCTGACCGTAGGTAAAACAAAATTTTGTAGGTATTATATTTTACTTTACATTATAGTACAAAAAAAGAGTCTATTATAATTTGACAGGCTCAAGGCTACAGACCCGGTCTAATTTGAAATTACTTTCAAATCATAAGTTGTATTAATTTTAGTATTTAATTAACAGTAATTGAAATAGTACAGATTAATATTCCACGGTGAAAAATGCAAAACTTCTCCGAAAAATGCAATAGAACGGAGCGAGTAGCAATTATAGAATAAAAGATATCTGCCAAAAAATTGAAAATGAAATTCAATTCAATTCGAGAAACGAAATTTTCGTCCATCAATTTTTTTCAAAATGTTTAATTTTTTACTCATTTGTGCACCTTCATTATAGATACTATCTAAACTTTCTTTGGAAAAAAATCTAGCTTTATAGATATTAACGCGAAAAATCTGTCACTGCCTCCCAGGCTATCACTCATCGGTCCAATTTTTCTGCCGGTACTCCTAAATGGTCCAGCTTTTTAAAAATTTTTGAAAATAGTTTTCAACAAATCATAGATAACATGCCTTTAAATGATAGAGTAAACAGATGGTTCCAAATGGATGTCCAGCTCATTACACTCTTCTTCACTAACTTCACTCTTTTGGAATAAATGCCATAAAACGAGTCGCATTCTTCTCTCATTTCCTTTTTGTTCTAGCTCGGAAGGGGTGCATTTTTGGAAATAATGTTATAGAAGAAAAGAATCTTATTTTAACCTGAAAAATCAATACTGAACGTTTAGCGGTTTAACTTTGAGTCGCCCTGTATATTTATTTATTTATTTATTTATTTAATCGTCTTATTTATATTAACGTCCTGGCGGAGTTTAGCTAATGCTATTCCACCACTCAACCAGGACACGTACATATATAGACATCAACACAACGACCATTCCCTGCGATATTGCCATCTACCGCAGCTGAGACTCGAACTCAGGATAGATATCAGCGACTAGACATGTTGTGCCACCCAACAGCGGTCTAGTACACTGCTACCATCTCGGTAACACATGAAAAACGCCACTATATCTGTGAAGTTCTTTCCCCACATCCATACTATGTATTTCAGTAAAAAGTTGAAGTGGGTGACACTTTTAGCCTTTAGCCTTGAGATGGTTAATTAAAACATTATTTTAATATATTAAAAATTTTCAGGGATTTGAAATAAAAATAGACTGTGGAAAGAATCTAGCAAAATCATTAGATGAAGCTGTAAAACCAGATAATCCGTACTTTAACACAATGTTAAGGATTCTAGCAACTCGTTGCATGTTACAAGCTGTGTATTTTGCCAGTGGTACGTTACAGAAAGACGAATTTTTCCATTATGGTCTAGCAGTTCCTCTGTATACACATTTTACCTCCCCTATTAGAAGATATGCAGATATAATTGTGCACAGACTTCTAGCTGTTACTTGTGGCTCCGACTCTACTTATCCTGATTTATTAGACAAGGACAAGACAAGTAAGCTGTGTCAGAATTTAAATTATAGAAATAGAATGGCGCAATATGCTGGAAGGGCTTCTGTTGCATTTAACACGCATGTAAGTTAAAGTATTTTCAAATAATTTCATATGTATTATATATAGTCTTTTTTTTTTAGTTGTTCTTTAAAGGTAAATTGCAAGATGAAGATGCTTACATATTATATGTGAGAAAGAATGCATTGCAAATATTAATACCTAAATATGGCTTAGAATGTACATTATTTTTGGCGCAAAAAGGAGAAACTTCTAATATTTTTGAGTATAATGAAGAGGTAAAAGTTTAACTTATTTATATTTTGTGTAAATAGATTAACATAAAACTCATTTTCGTGTAGAGGGTGTCAATAATTCAAAAGTGTGTAGGTGGGCTTAAACGGTACCAGTTCATCATATAGGTTTTTTTTTTTGGTGCCCTCCATTACTGAATTGAAATGTCTCTCAAAATGAATTAATACCATCATTTTCTAAATCGAATAATCTTTATTTGACACCAGATAACAGCTTTGTATTTTACCTGTCCATCAATATGATGCACGGCGTTCTATGTAGAGGCCGTGTGCGCCGCCATGACGTAGTTAAAGTGTTAATACCTCAAAAATGGTACGTGATGAAGCATTTTTATAAACATGGTTTAATTCGTCTTCAAAAGATCTCCAGAAATAATGAATTATTGTTCATAGAATAGAAGAAAAGTATTTTTTTGGACATTGTTTATTGTTGAAATGGAAACACTTCAAACTGCTGTAGAAGAGAAACTATCAATTTTTAGTGACTTTAACTGACAGACAACCACTTTTCATAATAGAGTAAGATCCCAGAGCTGCCAGACCTACGTCATTTTAGCAGAGCTAATATTTTGGCAATAAATAGTGTGACATGTAGTTAAGAATGTATGCATATTTGCTAGCTTGAAAGCGTGGCCCTTTTACAAATAGCAGGTACAAACGGTACAAAAAAACCTTACTGGCCTACGTTAAAGTATGATAGCTGGTTTTCATATATGTTTGACAGAATAGTCTTAAAAACTAACATTCATTATTGCCAGACACTTTCCGTGGGCCCTAACTTCCGCTAGATGATTTAAAGCTCGAAAAAACCCATTCTAACCTAACATATCTACTACCGACTATGTAAAAAACGAAACAAAACAAAAAATTGTGATAGGTTAAGTTGCGTTTTTTTTTTTTTTTCGAGTTTTAAAGCGTCTGGCTGGCATGACAGATTTTTGTGGTTTCAATATTTATGCCGCACATGCCTCTGGGGACACGTGATTGTCCTTAACGTATGTACGTCACATGCCTCCAATGGCATGTGTGCCAAGGTAAGTGTTTAGTGCCATCTGACAGTGATGGGTAACAATATTACAAATAATAAATCTAGGAGAGTATTATTGAAGTAGAAATCTATATTCAATAACAGCAGCACATGCCTCCAGCGCCTCGTGTAGCACAGGGGATAATAACAAATTTTCCATAAATTTTCAGGTGTATATGGAGTGTTGTTTGAATTTCTGACTACTCTTTTCTCTTATGCGCAAAGGAATAAACTAAATAACCGTTATTGTAATGCAATTATGTAAGAATTCAACACAAGTTCGGCGCATGCTCAGAAGGCATGTGCCACCCACAATGCAGGAAATATTAGTTCTGTGCTGCGTGTGTCTCCAGGGGCATGTTTCTTGGTATTACTATCATTTGATAGTACTTGGAAATTCCTACCTGTTGCTACCCATTTCACTAAAATCAGCAGAACAATAACGATTTTATCACATCCGCATGGAGCTGAATTCTATTTTTTTTTTGTGCAGCACTGAACTTAAGACAGACACATACCCCCGGGGCCCTGTGACGCAATCAACTTGTATAACAGTATTCTGCCAAGCATATATGAAAACCAGCTATCATACTTTAACATAGGTTAGTAAGGTTTTTCTGTACCTTTTGTACCTGTTATCTGCTTTCAAGCTAGCAAATATGCATACGTTCTTAACTATATATCACACTATTTATGTATTGTCAAAATATTAGCTTTGCTAAAATGACGTAGGTCTGGCGGCTCTGGGATCTTGGTCTATAAGGAAAGTGTGTGGGGTCCTTTCAAATTGTAGTTTAGAAGTTTTTAATAGAAAACCATTTTCATAGTCTGTAACTCAATAATGAAAGGGCATAAGAAAGAATCGTGTATGATGTACTGGTACTGTTATGGCTCTCCTAAATTAGGGAGACATCCTGTATACTTGTTATTATCTTTAATTTTATTTAAAATTTTCATTTTTTGAAATAAATTTATTCAGACCCACTAACAAATGAAATGGGATGATTTTTTTAAATTTTCTTAAGCATCTTAAGCAGAATTCAGGTTATCGAAGGAATCCAAAGATTGTAAATCAACAATTTTAAAAATAGTTTTTCTTTTAGTTCTCATAGAAATTTAGTTCTGAATTAAATAATTTTTTCAGGATCAAACTCAAAAAGCGGGAAACATTATTTTGCATTCATTTGATCCAGTTAAAGTTCGTTTGAGTCTGGATTCTAACAACATACAGCATGAAAAGTTCGTTTTGCAACTTGTGTCACCACATATCGAGGGATTCAGTGTCCCACCTCTAAGCGAAGTGGAAATGGAAGTGATCGAAAATGAAAAGAAAAGAAAATCGTCGAATGATAATCGTAAGAAGAAAATTAAAAAGAAAATGTAGGATTCTTAAGTAAAAAACATCTTTTGTAAATAAAACATTTTGTCATAGTTGTGCATTTTTTTAATAAACCTTCAGGGTTGTCATTTCACTGACATTCTGCTATGAGACTTTTACCTGCATTTTGGAACTTAATTATTGTATGCTTAATATATGCCAGGTGATTTTTTTAGTTAGTACAGCACCTTTTCCTCGCTTATTATTAAAGATAGAGTTTTGAAATTTTGCAAGCATACATAGTGACATTTTTTGCATCTTGTAGTTTCAATGCAGAATATCCCAAGAAAGGAAGACTTGATTGTCGATTTAAAAAAAATAATTAGAAATTTAAGAATTTCAGGACAATATAAAGTGAAACGAAACAAAACTTGCCATGTAACGAGGCAGGGGGATAATAAATTAAATATTCTATTGGCCGTTAAGGAAAATTCAGGTATTTCAATTCGTCAAATACAAGTGCAATTTAACATATATTCCTTCATCCAGAAAATATTGGACGATTCGGGAATCGTCCTTACAAATACTCGATACATCAAACGTTACTTTCTGGAGATTTTCTCAAATGAACTGCGTTCTTCGAATGGTTCATGATAAAAAATCTAGAAGATCCAGGGTTTTGGCGCAAAGTAATTTGGAGTGACGAGGCCAGTTTTACCAATAATGGAATTTTCAATCGACAACGCACACTACTGGTCCAGTTAAATCACACTTAACTAAATCCAGCAACTTTCAGATAGTTTGGAAGTTCAATATTTGGGTTGGGTTTATTAACAACCAACTGATTGGACCTGTTGTTGATGATCAAAATCTCAGTGCAGCGTTTTATTCGCAAAACATATTGCCTTCTTTGGAAAAAAATTATCTAGATAATTTACTTTGGCAGCGCTTAGAGAAATTTATTTTATGCAAGACGGAGCCCCACCTCACAATGCAAGGGTGGTGGACGGTCTTCTAGCAGTTATTTTTTGAATGCAGGTGGATCGAAACCTCCAGGCCGATTAGATAACCAGCGAGGTCTCCGGATCTCAATCCATTGGATTTTTTGTTATGGGGTCACATTAAAGATGTTTATGAATTTGAATGCGAAACAAGAGCGGCTTTGGAAGCACTTGTTCGTGAAATCTGCCAAGAGATGAACCCCCAGTTTATTGAAAACACAACAGAAAGTGTCAAGAGTAGAGTTGAAAAGTGTTTAGAGCAAAATGGTGGCTTATATGAAAAATATTTGTGATAATTTCCTTGTTACTGCAGTTTCATGTTTAAATTTTTGTCACTGTTTGAAATAAAAATGTTTATTGTTTTGTTTGTTTTTTTATTGTTTGAAATCCTAAATTCAAAGACGACAACACAAATTTCTATTGACTTGACATCCGTCTACTACGCGTTTTGACGGCAATTTTAATCTGCCACAAAATCATTCCGTAGGTAACCCGATTTTTAGTGCTTTAGTGCTCAACACCTGAAACCCTAAAATTGCATCATCTCAAAAACTTTCCTCTCTAACCTAATACTTTTTATACATATTCTAACTCAGAAAAAAATCTAGTTTTGAAATCTAAAAGAAAAACCATGTTTCATTTGAAAATCGAAAATTGACGTCACTTCCGGTTAGACGGGAAACAGCAGAAAAATTAAACAAAGTGCATTAGATGCAAAAAATGTCACTACGTATGCCTGGAAAATTTCAAAACTCTATCTTTAGTAATATGCGAGGAAAAGGTGCTGTACCAACTAAGAAAATCACCCAGTATAGTACATCAGTGAATATATGCGCATCTGGTTTGCAACTAACTGTCTATAGTTGGTTCAAAAAGAGTGAAAAGTAGATCCAAGGGTGTGTGGGGGACAGCACCTTCTGGAGCAGTATTTGGGTCGGGGATCGCGGCGCTTCTGGCGTAATTGGAGTCGGAGGTGGCATTGCGGTTGGTCCTGTTTGTCCAAGCGTTGAGTCTTATCAGTTCCATATGCATCATCAGTTTCTGATTAAGCCATCTCTAAAGAACCTGTGTTGTTTGGGCTAGTAAATAAAGTCTCAAAAATCTGGCATCAAAAATATATAACCCTGTTCGTGCGCCAAAATATGTAACGTTCTTTGCTTGGGTAGCTCATTTGGAAAAGTTACTCCAGGGTTCAGTTTAGTAAATATGATGGTCCAAATATAAATAAACAATTTATTTCTTGAAAACAGGAAGATGAGGCAATGTCACATAATATACATTTATTTTCAGGTTTCCATATCTTTTACGGTCTGTTGATATTATCTTATCATAAGTGTGCCAGGCAGGTGAGAGTGTAATGTGACAATGTAATGGCTATTTTCTATCTGGTCGGGGTGTCGATGTCACTAGATCCGGCCTGATACAACAACCATGAGAACCCCAGCTCAACATGCTGAAGAGTTTCATCATTTGGTTTATATCCCCTCCAGCTCGGTCACGTCGCTAAGCAATTGTGGCCTACCTTCGGTGGCATAACGGTGTCGGATAAATAACAGAAAAGACTCCAGCACAACACGCTGAAGAGTTGAAAGGTCGATTTATATTTGGTAACGCCGCTGATAGTACTATACTGATATTAGTCCAGCTCAGCACACTGAAGACCAATGCCAGAAGAGCACTGGTTTGTGTCGATTTTCATCGTGCTTTTATATTCGAAATATATATGATGTTGGATCTAGTTTTTTCCAGCAACTCATTATTAGATGTTTCTCTTGCCTCTGATTATTTAGTAAAATGTGATAAGCATCACCCCTCTATTGCTATCTTTGTGCCTTGTAATAAAGCATATCAGTGTATGGAGTTTGAGGAGCTCATATATAATTTTAAAAATTTTAATTTTAATGATATAAATGATTATCTTCTAAGTGTTCACTGGGACACGATTCTGAATGCCGAGCTAAATACTGCTGTTGAATTATTTTATCTAACCTTATGTGAATGCAGTGATCTATTTGTTCCTAAAATGAAAATAAAAAGTAATTTTAAATTTCCAATCTGGTTTGAAAATGAGTTGAAACAAAATATTATAAAAAAGCGAGCTGCACATAGACAATATAAAATTACTAGAAGATTATAATCATTTCAGTTATTTAAGAGTAATTTGTAAAGAAGAAGCTTCCATTTGCTACAGAAACCATATTAATGAAGTTGAAAATAGCGTGCTAAGTGATTCAAGAATTTTTTGGGACTATATACGCGATAAAAATAAGGAAGATTTTATACCTAACATTATCGATTATCTTGATCAAACAGCCGAAGATGGAAAGTCTATTGCAAATCTATTTGCAATTCACTTTGCATCTGTTTATAATGACTTACGACCTGAGAAAACAAATAACAATATTAATTCACAGAATATAGATGACGTTGTGAATGTTGTTAACATCAATAATTTATGTATAGGAATAACTGAAGTTCTAGACAAACTAAGTAATCTAGATTCTAAATAGGGTTCAGGACCAGACAACATATCAGCTTATTTTCTAAAGTCCTGCGCCTTTGCTCTCTCCAGACCTTACCATGTAGCTAATGTCGCAGATGACCTTAAAATATTCAAAGAAATTAAAGATCCCAACTCCATGGTTGAACTGCAACAAGATATTAACAGATTTCAGAATTGGTGTGAGCGGAAAAAGCTAACACTGAATATTTCAAAATGCAAATATATCCAGTTCAGTAAAGAGATATCCCCATCTATAAATAAATACGTAATTAAGGATACATCAATTAAAAATGTAGATGTAATACGTGATTTAGGCATATATTTTGATTTTAAACTGACATTTGTGTATCACATTGACTTAATATGCAATAAATCTCTAAAAATTCTAGGTTTTATTAAAAGACATACTAAAGACTTTAGAAACATAGCTGCAATAAAATCATTATATGTTTCATTGGTAAGAACTCATTTAGAATACTGTTCAGTTATATGGTCCCCATATTTTCAAACACATATAGATAAAATAGAAAGAGTGCAAAAAAGATTCTTACGCTATGCTGCATATAAGACCAACATTGCTACTGAAGATATTGATTATAAACAAATCTTACATAACTTATATCTTTGTACTTTGAAGCAACGAAGAATCAACGCAGATATTGTCTTGGCATTCAAGATTAGTAGTGGCATTATTGACTCTCCAGAATTACTTTCTACAATGGACTTCTATGTTCCACAGAGACATTTAAGAGAAATATATAGGTTCTCCATACAGAATCACCGAACCTTATATGGTACCAATCTAGGCATAAGTAGAATTGTAAAAAATGCTAACAATATTCAAGTAGACTTCTTCAATATCTCAGTCGATAATTTAAAAAGGCACCTGAGATGTAATTATTATGGATAGCTTACGGATAACTTGTTCGCTTATAATTAAGGATATATACCCTCATGATCTGTCCCGTTATTTGTGTTGTTCTATATACTCTCATTGTCGTATTTAAAGTGTATTTTTATTTGTTGTTTTGTTCTATTTTTGTAATTTATTTATTAATAGTCATTTAAGCAAGTCTCCATGCAATTGTAATGTGTAATTGGGCTAACCCGTGAATTAAGTAAATAAAATAGAGAACAAATGAGACAGATAGTGAGCCCGATAACAGGATATACTGTCCTGTGAATAAACATCTTTACACGATGGGGTTGAAAAATAATCCTATCTATGGGATGTGTGAACTAGTGGGTAAAACCAGTACTCATATTCTATGCAGCTGCGCACCACTAGGTGCGTCAAGTTGTAGACATCTCTCCAAAGGCAGTTTTTATAGCTGGAGGAACTACCGGATTAACCCTGGAACGGACTGCTCTCCTTCGTGGAGAGCACTGATCTTTTCTAGGAGATCCTACACATCGTGAATGTACAATGGGCCGACAGACCTAAGTGCTGCAGATCTAGATCTGCTTGTGTTTATAATAATAATAGTAATATCATTGTCAATCCTTTCAACTCCAAACCCAATTTCCCCATATTAACCTAGTTAGTAGGGGCAAAAAAAAGGCGCCTTATAAAAAGAGAGTGATTTTGATATGTTGTTTAGGTTGGTACCTTGGAGAGGAGGCGCGAGCCGCCATCTTGGATTTGAGGTTTAGTATATACATTTTTTTGTAACTCTAGTATGTATCAAGTTACAGCGGCTGAAACAGTTTTGAAATCTTAGAAATGGATATGGTGCTTGAGCCACACGGAGGGTTTTAGGCCCGGATCCTATAGGTTCATATTCCATAATCTGTTTGTGATTTTGTTACTAATTTTTCTCCTTTTGGACGGTCCAGGTTGGTTGATGTTAACATCTTCATTATAGTCTGTGTCCTCAATGTCATCTTCTAACTCATTGTCTATACACCTGGGAATCCTTTAAAAATTTCTCTCATCTTTGTACTTGCTCAAAATGCGAGCCTCTGATGCACTTTTCCATGACTGACCGTTACAGAATCCACACACAATAGAGCACATCAACCCATGCAGCTTTACTACAGCCACATGCTCCACCATATCCTTCTTTCCCATTGCATGAAATTAATTTCAATAACATCTAGGATGTTGGTTTCTCTGTTATTATTATTGGAATAATGTAGTGTAATATGTTCATATAAAGGACCCCGCACTTATCTTATGGAAAGTGGCTTTCAGCCAAATTTTTTAAAATATTAGTACCTATGTTATTCTTTGAACCCTTACAAACAAAGCTTTAACTATATTTCTGTGACTTCTACAAGCTCTCCTAGCTAACAATTTAAGTCTCGGCGACTTTGGCTAAAGGAAATTCGACCAAAACAGGTCGAAATTACGTAATGTCTCACTTGGTGGAAGTCGCTATGGTAATTATCAGGTACAGGTCAATTATTGGTAAAATTGATGCTCTAATAGGCTATGAAAAATATTTTTGTTACTATCTTTACCTAATAGGTAATGTACATTAAAACACACTAATTAAGTGGTAGGGAATACACGGCCTTAATAACCTAATAGAGTAAGTAGGTAGAAACTGTAGAAAGTAACCTATTCGGAAAAATTTGGTAAACTTAATAAGAGGACATTTTTCACCTAATAAGTAATAGGATTGTTAAATAACTTATTAAGTAATTTTGGTTAAGTTATGGTTTTGGTGCCACTCTGACTATTAGAGAACATACTAGGGTTACAAGCAATACAAAATCTTGTCTGGATAACATAATTACAAATTTCGAGGGTAAAGTCGTCAAAACGGGTATCTCAGATCATTCAGGGCAAAAAGCTGAAATTAGATATTTTAGTAGCGGAAATGTCTTAAATTTCTGCAATAAGCTTGGTGAAGAGACCTGGTCTGAAGTGTACCAAAGTCATGATATCATCTTCAGCTTTTCTTGTTTTGTATCAATTCTTTTACATTATTTTCATATCCACTTCCCGAAAATAAAAGTTCGTGACAAAAAAAAAATGTTTTTCTTAAAGATCCAATAGAATTTAAACAAGTGGTTATGTATCAAACTATAGCTAAGATTGACAACGCATATAAAGTCGCTTATAATGAATCAAAGATGCACTATAATAAATTGATACTGGACACTAAAAAAGGATATTATAGAAATAAAATTAGTTCAGCTAAGAATAAATCTAAAGCTATGTGGCAAGCAATTAATGACATAACAAGACCTGCCAATTCAAGAACTTTTCCACAGACAGATGATCCTGAAGATACTGCCAACAATTTTAACCATCTGTTCGTTAATATGGCATATAATTTATTATCCCAACAGCCTCCAATCAATACTCATTTCTATAATGGTCTTCACAACAAGAATAGATCATTATTTTTTAGTCCCGTTACACCTAGCGAAATTTTATCAATCATAAGGAACATGTCAAACAAGAAAAGCACTGGTATAGATGAGATTCCAGTTAGTATTTTAAAGGCTTGTGCACATCAAATTGCAAAACCCTTAAGTCACTTAAAAAATGTATCCCTTGAAACAGGTATCTTTCCTGATGAATTAAAGATTGCAATAGTCAAACCTTCTTTTAAAAAAGGAGATTTTTAACTCCTTAGAACTCGCTTCTCAAAAATATTTGAATATGTAGTGTCCACAAGGGTAATTTATTTTTTTACCAAGTAAGAATAACCAGCACGGCTACACCTAAGGGGAAGATCGATAGACACTGCTCTATTCGAATTCATCAATAGTGTGTTGCAAGAATTAGAGGATGGAAATGTATCCTGTGGGATTTTCCTGGATCCTTCTAAGGCATTTGATTGCATAAACCATGAGATGTTACTGAACAAGTTGCACAAATATGATATTAGGGGAAATGTTCACAATTGGTTTCGTTCCTATCCAACATGGCGAAAACAATTAGTTGAACTTGATCATAGAAAAGGAAAGGTTCGGTCAGATGTCTTGGAATTGTCTGTGGGAATCCCGCAAAGGAATATTCTCGGTCCTCTATACTATTCATATTTTTTTAAAATGATATTTCAAATATAGTATCGAATATAGATCAGGAACTTATTATAAACTATGCAGATGATACAAATCTACTGATTAAAGGTCAAGATTTTATGGAAATCTTGGAAACAGGAAATTCATTACTAAAATCGATCAAACCATGGTTTTCCGAAAACAACTTAATTTTAAATAAAAGTAAAACAGATGCAATCTTATTTAAAACAAACAATTCAATCAGAACTCCCAAGACATCTTTTTAGACGATAAAAATATATGTTTTTCTACATCTGTAAAATTCTTAGGTGTTCATATTAATGGTACCCTAACGTGGACAACTCATATTGATCATTTAACTAGTACATTGTCCTCTATTTGTTATGCAATTAGAATTTTAAGAGATCAAGTAGACTATGATGTAGTAAAAACGTTGTACTATGCTAATTTTTATTCTTTAATAAAATTTGATATTGTTAAGTGGGGTAGTGCTTTAAAGCTTTGTAGAATTTTTTCATGTCGGAAGCGAGTTAGGCTTATGCTAAACATAAAAACCACAGATACGTGCAGGGGCAAATTTAAAGTTTATAAAATTTGGACCGTTACTGCCATCTATATCTATGAATGCCTACAGTTTTTAGTTAAAAATCGCAGTAAGTTCGACTCTTGTTTAAGTACCCACACTTACAACACTAGGTTTCGAGAAGACTTTACCTTTCCAATACATAAAACAACACTATATGAAAAAGGGACGTTCTACCTTCGCTTAAGGTTCTGTAATCATCTGCCAAAATATACAATGTGACAAAATGCTCCTAGAATGTGCTAATAAATTTCTTTGTGATATTGAACCCCTACTCTTTGGATGATTACTTTTCTTTTAATCTAAATACCTAACATATTGTGATAATTTTTAATCTGTAATTTGGTATGCTATATTTTCTGTGTAATATGTGCAATATTTTATTTTATTTTGTGCACTGTTTAATTCTCCGTAGTAATTTGACGTATTTCTCAGACCAAACGTCTTTGTACTGTATTACTCTGTAGAAATAAACGATTTACTTACTTACTTATCATTAGACCCTACTTGAAGATATACGTGAAATGTATTGAAAGGACTAAACAGGTAATCGTATTTCTTGAACAAGACTTCTTAGGTACCTAATAAGGATCCTAGAAGTCCTTAAATTTCCACCAAAAAGTCGAAATGACTTCATTATTCAACCAATAAGTTATTTGAATCTATTGGTGGGAATTATCACTTATCAAGCAATATATGCAGAGAGCAACCATATTTATTTAGAAATGAAATGGCAAAAACTCGCCATGAAAATGTAAACTTTACACATTAATAATTATTAAATTTTAAATTAAAACAAAATGGATTACGAAAAACATGTAAAAATGAAAATTAAAAAAAATTAAATTGTCACAATTAATATTAATATACATTATATATATTTATAACAATTAATATTTTTAAGGAGAGGTTTTGTAATATTTCAAGGTACAATATATAATATTAACAGAAAAAAATCTTTCCCATGTAAATTCACGCAAATCATGCATAAAAAACGTGCCGCAACCGAAACAACTTGTCATATAAAATTATGTATCTTATATTATGAGCCATTTTATCATATTAAGTTATATTTTTGACTAAACAGAATTTTAAAGGCAAATAAAAGGTGAGAATGGTGAGAAATAAGTAATCGACGACACTGAATAGGTGTCTGGCGGCCTAACCTAATAGGTCAAATACACCTGTTTAACTTATTTTGGATGTCAATACGACGTGTCAAAAAACACCATTTAGGTTGTATCGACATCGAATTTATGTCCTATACTATATCACCTATCGAAATTGGAGGCGTCACCTGTTCGACGTGCAGTTGACGTTGAAAGACACCTAAATTATTAGCTGGGCTGGAAGTCGCAAAATCTGTAATTTTTGGAATTAACATACTACGAAAGATTTTCAATTTTACGAAACAGAGTATAATATATTAATGGACTTTCTTGCATTAACAAGTATAGACTTACAGAAATACATACGCAATAAATTATTGATAAAAAAGTATTTCAAATGAAATGAATTATTTGTTATCATAAGCTAAGCAGATATTAAGTGTAGCACTAGACAGACTGAGGGTGTCCGTGCCGTGGTATATTTAATATCTCAGACAAGCTAAAAAATTTGTCTGAAAGTCACTTTCCATAAGAAAAATGTCTTTTACCAACAAAAATAAAATTTGACGATTTTTTGGAAAAATATTCATCTTTTTGCCATTGTAACTCATTACATATTACAGTTACAAAAAAAATGTATCTAACTAAAAATATAAGGAGTTTTGTCATAGACATTTTTGTTGGTTGTACTTGTAATAAAATGCAACCGTTGAGGAATCATTTCGAAAAAAACAATTTTAGCACCTAAAATTCAAGATGGCGGCTCGCACCTACCCTCCCCAAGGTCGAAAACTTGGATTTTTTATTAATGTCCTGAAGATCATTAGATAGCAAATTAGCTCATAGAATGTAAATTTATTCTGATTGCTAATAAAGATATATAATCAAAAATTTTAAAAATTATGCATCACTACTTTGGGTTTTTCTTTTTTCTAAATATTAATTTTATGTAAGTATAATAAAATATTTTCGAGAAATAAAAACATGAAATCGAAATTAAATATTTTATTTATTAAAAAATTATGATGTATTTATTCAATTAATTTAAATTTTAAAATTATTCATTTTAAAAAACTTCATTTCGGCTGCTGTCTTACATGTTTAACTACACATTTACCGAAACCACATGAATATAAACTGCCCGCATGCCATTTGAGGTCTTTCACGGGTCCAGTGTGCTCGGCATTTTTGTACATTATTTCAAGAGTATTTTTCTTGCTATTCAATATTAAAACATCATTAATATCACCACAAACAGCAAACTCTGTTGAATTATTAAAGGATATCCTATTAACACTGAAGTCAAAGCAGTGAAATACCGACATAAATTCCTTAGGTTCTCTTTTATCCAATAAGTATACATCTCCAGCTTGGGTTCCCACAACTATATAGTTATCATCATCTTGATTCCATGATATTGTGCTTATTGTCGAGAACTCATTAGTGTAGAGCACTAGAAAAAAATTTAATTAATATACTAAACTATTATTACTTACTATAGTTAAGCAGCAACTTTTTTTTTGAACATAATATGGAAGTGTCTATAGTCCGTAGTACAGTATCGGAAAATGAACTGTCGCTATTTAATGCATTAGCCCCGTTAAAACTCCACAGGAGAGTGGGGCGAATAAGTTTTTCAAATACCTCTTTGTTTGTATTATGGACATAGATAGAAGAAAAGAATATAGATAGAATAGATAGAAAAAAATTATTTCTTTTGTAATTTTTTTACGGGAACTTTCAGAAAAAGTTGGAGGGGCATAAGTTGATCATTTTTACCTAAAGAATATGCATGAATATTTTGGGATCGTTCTGAAATAGAAAAAAAAAATTCTTGGTCGAAATTATTTTTGTCTAAGAAATTCTGAAAACCGGCAGGAGTGTTCTTTGAACAAAAATAATCAACTTATGCCTCCCCAACTTTTTCTTCAAAGTGCTTCCTTTTCCCCTAAAAAAATTTCAAAAAAAGGAAGCACCTTGAAAAAAAAAACACTAAGAGACAAAAGATGCTTATTTTTCTCCAAGAAATGAGCCTGAATATTTTCAGAATTTTTATGGAACATTTAAGCAGACCTTCGCAGATGTTCACAGTTTCAATCGAATTCGGTCGGACTGGTGGTCAAAGAGAATTTTAATCAGGGGGCCCAGGAGAACATTTTCCCCAAGTTTCAGAATAATCAACTGAAACCCACTTTACTATAAAAAACTGTGGGGTCCTTTCTTTCTATTCAACAGTTATTAAGGATCAAAAAGACTAAAAATTGCATTATTCTTTCAATATTTAAAAGTTAACAACTTACTAAATTGTACGAAAAACGTCAAAAAATCATAGTAGGCATTTTTTATTCAAAAAATTTTGTTAACAAAACTTGTTCGAAATCATTCAAAAACCCTGAATCAGAAGTTTAGTTAAATTCTGCAACCCTCCGAAAAGTTATGAACACTAACAGAAAGCAAATTGAGGCATTAGGGCTGATGGAGGTTTGATAGAACATAATATTTAATTCTTTTGGTTGTATTTATTATTCATTTGTGTAAATTGTAAAGAAAATAAATTTAGACATGTTTATTTAAATGGCTCAAAAGGATTTTTTTCATCAAGACCTCATTTTTTTTAGAATTTAACAAAACTTTGGATTCAGGGTTTTTGAATTTAGAATCAAAGATGGCCTTGCATTTAAAGATGGAAAGTGATTTGGTAGGTTTAAATAGACCTTAGTGACCTCTATCTTTTGATGATTTCGCTAAAAATTTAAATTTAAACCATTAGTAATACATCCTAAGTAAACCGTTCGCCTAGAAGAGAAACCCTATTAGACCTTAAAGTATACTATATGATCATAGACGTGCCACGTCAAAGTAATGTATAATTATAATTAGTAGCCTAAGACTTTGCGAGTATTGAACTCGCTGTCTCCCGGGCATCTGGGGTTTAAGTCGCCTGTCTGCAGTTTACAAGTATTGAACTGGCTTTCGCCCAGGCACCCGCAGACAGGCGAATTAAAGGTAAATACCAAACTTTAACTCGCCTGTCTGCGGTTCTACGAGAATTGCAAAAAGGCCCCGCTCAAAATTTTAGCCAGAAGCCCCACAAATTCTTAATCCGCCCCTGCCTAATTGTATTGACTTGATCGGTGCAATTGTCATACTTATTATTTTTTCCGGAAGAGTTTCGGAATTCGCCAGATTTGCCTTAAACAATTTAAGGATCTTTCAAAATATTGGGGGGAGGCAGTTGCCTACCCTTAGTCATAAACAGAGAAGTCAATAACTTTGTGGACTATATAAACAATATTGGCCTTCAAGTCAACCCAACAAAATGACAATTAATTACATTTGGCCTTAAAAACTTTTTAAAAGAAATAAAATTAAACTATGAAGTTAAAATAAAACATAAAACTTCAGAGTACAAAACAAGTGTAAAAAATCTTGGTCTAATAATGGATGAGAATATAAATTTTGAACAACATGTGTAAAGTAAATTTTAAGTGTCTTTCATGAGGCTAAAAGCTTTCTATCAATATAAAAGTATTCTACCTAGAAACTTCAAACTTCTATTTGTTGACTCATTAGTGCTATTATTGTTTAATTATTGTGACTGTGTGTATTGCTCATGTGTAAAGGAAAAAACAAAAAAAAAACAAAAATTACTTCAGAGAGTACAAAATGCAGGAATAAGATACTGTTTACAACTACCCAGAAGAGAGCATACAAGTCATCACATAAAGGAAATCAAGTGGATACCGATGGATGAAAGACAAAAAATTCATTTGTTATGTTTTATATTAAAATTTTAACTGAAAAAGTGCCTAAATATCTGTACAATAAGTTAAGATATAGGTCTGATGTACATGATATCACAATTAGACATTGGGATGATTTAGATATTCCACAGCATACTACAACTTATTGTGCATTTATATGTATTATTTATACCTATTATCATTTAAGACTAAAGCCAAAGGGTGAAGTTGAAAATTGTCTGTATGGATGAACTTTCACCTTTTATGTGTAGTGAAAAATTTTGCTCTATAATTCTGTTTCTAAAATATTTAAAACAAACTGAATTCACTCTGTATTTGTCTTTAATAAGCACTTAATAAATTTCTTGAATTAGTATTTGTTTGGTATCGGGGGTTCTCCAGCAAATGAAGTTTGAAATTTCATGTGGTCTGACCGAAGGTACTTTTTACAATAAGTACCAAAATATGTTTTCTCATGAATCAAAGATTGAAAAATACGTTCCAATGCATTTTCAGAATATTTTGAAAAAACGAATTTTGCCGCTATGACTGATTGAAAGTAACTTTTATTCGAACAAGGTGTAAATACTTCAACGAGTCCTATATAATCACGAAATATTAATAAATTTTTATGGCAGCTAAAATACTTTGCCAACCTCATAAATAATGGCGCTTTTCTTCAAAGTGGCATATTTTCTAAAGCAAATCGTATTTTAAGGTTTGTTACTACAAAACTGTTTGGGAGACTCTTAGATACACGTATGAATGCATAATGCAATTTTGAACCAGTGGATTTACCCCATTCGCCCGTTAAATTCACCCCTATATTTAACTAATGCTTTCACGCAATATTTCAATAAAATTTATATCCTTTGGTGCACACACTAATATAGGTACATGTGAAAAAATGTAACTTAGAAGATAGAAATAAATATACCTGAACAGGGTACTGGAGCTCTAACATCCCAAATACAACTCATTCGGTCTCTCGCTCCAGAAATGAACAAATTAGCATCTTTCTTCAAAGTGTCTACACATGTCACTTTTTCTAGATGATAATTACTGAAAAAAAAGTTTATAAGAGAATTGCCATCCTATGTCACATGGATAAAGAAAATACACCAAAGGCAATTACACACTATCTTATAATACCTAGTAAAATAAATTATTTATTAAATAAATTATTTATTTCATAAATTTCTCAGATTTTACTTTAGAAACAGGAAATATTCCCTCTGGAACTATTTGAGTACATTTTGAACTACAGATTATCTAACTAGCAATTTGATATTTTATAAAAGTTATAGAAGTCTTTCTGATACAAATTTTATAAAACTGCATTACTCTCAGAAACACTTTCATAACATTTTCACAGCAGCTACAAATGCAAAATGCTGGTGTTGTGCAAATGACTTTGCAGCCACAGCCATATCTTACAAGTATAGACACATAGATATAAATGCATAGGGTGGTGGGTGCCACCTTATAAAATATTTCAGTCGCTGTTGATATTTTGTAAAGCCTCTTAAAACTAGGTATTACAAAATAACTATATAAACATTTCTACAGGCCTTATGAAAATTCAGGAACATCCCTATTTAACAGTTTTATTAAGGCTTCATTTAATTGCACTATAAAACACACTTCACTGATTGTGAAATTATTGCCTTAAAACATCTAAAGAACTATTTTATAAAAGTCTTTAAGTAGTCATTAAAAAAATGCTGCCTCACACACACTAATAAAATAATATGATTTCTTAAATATATCCTAAGTTGCAAGAAGTATTTTAGAATTTAAAAGCATATGGCATTGTTATTTATTACAAGGTTCCTAATAACTCACAATAATTAAGAGACTTATAAGTTTGTACGATGAATGTTTGCGTGTGCGTCATAAACAAGAACCGTATGGAGTAATCTGTTGAGGGTCACTGCTTCTCTTCAGCAGTGACGTGCATCAAAAAAATGAGAAATTTGTTAGTTAGGTTAGTTCTTTTAAGAATTGATTTTGTGTTTACTTTTATTATTTGTAAGTCTATAAAATAGAAAAATAATAAAAGAAAACGATTACACCTATAATTTCTCTAATAACACCAGAAATAAAGCCAAAGACAATGAAAAGAAAAAATTAAAAACGCAAGAACGCTACTGATCTAAAATGACAGATATTATAGCCGTTGACTAGCACTACGCTACGACAACTGTTCATATCGACGTCCCTTTTTAATTCCGCTTGAATTTATCATTTGGCTGTCTTAGCATGCTCGAGCGGTTGGAAGACATACGTAACTATATATTTGCTCATCTCAATGCGTTCAGCAACTGCACATAGCCTAGGTCCTACCTAATTTCATAATCGCGCAAACATTCATCTTACAGACTATATAGCTGACCAGGACTGCAATTTTTGATATTTTACTGTGAACTATAGCCTTGTTTTACTACGCTTTTAACGTGTCCCAGTTTTATTGATGATTTCTAATATTTTTGAGTTTGAGGTTTTTTACAATGAAAGTTACACTATCTATTAGCTAACTAGTATTGGAGCCTATATACTCTATGCATGTTTAAAAATGAATTATTATTTGTTTGCTTATAATTGTATTGAAACATTCTTTATAGGATTTTGCAAACCGCAGAAAAATTAACTATCTATAAAAGAAAAACTTTGTGTAGAAATATTAATGAAATCATTGCTTTCTTTCGATAACCTGAATTCTGGTTATGCTAGCAAGTTAAAATCCTAAAATGAATTTGTCTAATTTCTTATTTGACAATTCTCATTCTAACACTAGCATCCACACAGTCCCCTACGGCCATGCAGATTAAACTAGTATCCACATAACCCCCTACGATTATGAAGATTCAGTTAAAAATGAGAAGGGCGAAAAACGTTTCAAAGGCTAAGCATTTCCAGGAAACAGAATGATAGATTTCATGAAAATGTAATCCATTGGAATGAAAAAAATTTTTTAAGACAAGGTAGATAAATAAATTCATTTTAGGTCTTTGTTCTCATTTTTAACTGAATCTTCATAATCGTAGGGGGTTATGTGGATACTAGTTTAATCTGCATGGCCGTAGGGGACTGTGTGGATGCTAGTGTTAGAATGAGAATTGTCAAATAAGAAATTAGACAAATTCATTTTAGGATTTTAACTTGCTAGCATAACCAGAATTCAGGTTATCGAAAGAAAGCAATGATTTCATTAATATTTCTACACAAAGTTTTTCTTTTATAGATAGTTAATTTTTCTGCGGTTTGCAAAATCCTATAAAGAATGTTTCAATATAAATAAAGTTACACTAATTTACATTAATTTGTTTTAGAAGTCATAATTGTATATAATTAGCACGTTTCTAATGCCACAAATTCTAATTTCATATTTTTCCTTTTCATATCTTATCATATTCACCATCTTGAACACTGACCTTTTAAAATGGCTTCCCTCTATACAATACTTTTGCGTTAGTAGCAAGCATTCTACGATAATTAAACTATTAGGCAATTATTATAAAACATCTATAAAATAATATGCCTTATTACTGTAACTTTTATGAATATTATAAAACAAATCACTCACTTTCGTGATACTTATAATAAATCTGTTGGGCTGAGTTGTAAATGGAATGGAACTCATGGAAACAGAATTGGTTCGATTTGCATAAATATAACCTAAAAATTAGTGACAGTAAATCACCTTATTCGCAAAGGTGTTCATGGTTCATTTATTGCCAAAGACATCAATTACTTGTACTAGTTGAAGCATAATCAGTACTTTGGCATATCACCTGATACATTAGTAGTGCAACGAGTGGAACACATCATGTTTCATTATACTGCTGTGTCTTATTGCCAAAACCACTATCTTGTTAATACATATACCTAATATTTGTATAACTACTTTTTCAAAGTTTTTCCATTTCATTAAGATACAGACTTTAATTACGAGAAAATATAAAAACAGTTAATGCAGGAAATCAATTATCTCACATATGTTTTATTGTATTATTAGCCACAGCATTTTTGGGTTCAAGTAAACAATTTTATTTTGTAATGGCGTTGCTGCTGTTTCCATAACTATGCAAATAGTTATATAATAATTATGTACAGATTCTGGAACGACAATTTATTCTTAAAAGCAAAATTGTCACAAATTGACTTCTAATATCACTGATCCATAAGATGATAAGAAACAATTATAAAATAATTCCAATGCATATTTATAACAGTGCTAAAAATGCTGCTGAACATTACTTAAGGAGTGTTATAAAACAATTTAGTTTTATAAGCTGAAATGTTTTATAACTTACTCACGGAAATACTTATAAATAATTTTTTTACTGCACTATAAGATATTTTATAATTTTTCTGCAGAAATGTTTTAATGATAAATTTATAAAACACAGTTCAGTTGCAGATAACAAAGTAATGTCTTTTGAAACTCTAATATAATCAATTAGCAGTTAGAAGCATTATTAAAATAACAATAAAACAAAATAATCGTAGAACATTTAAATTATAAAACAAATTTGCTGGTTGGGTATAGGCTGTAATAACAATTTCATTCTCTAAATAAATAACTGTGCTCTTGGTTAAATAGTGATTTCTGATAACCACTATCATCGCAAAAGAAGTATTCTATAATTACAATTTAACCATAATCTTTAAAAAAGTTCGCCGAAGCCATGAGTGACTATGAATGACCGCAAAAAAAATTGTTTTGCTACTGTCGTTTGCACTTTAATTCGAGTCAACTAAAAATAAATAAATTGAACTTTTAAAAGTAAAATTCAGAAATTCTACCACAAGAGTTCTATAAATAATAAAGTGCTGCGATCATCATAGTGACATCAAGATTAGAGAAATGAGGCAAGAAAACTTCAAAATTCAATGCACCATAGGCTATATTTAGTTGAAATATGGGCGTTCCAGTTATTCACATACCAATGTCGGCTATTTCTCTCACTTGGGATGCTTTCAATAGGAAAATTATAGCAGTGTCGAGAATGGAGCAAAATCGATTTTGCAAATTGTCAAAAAATTACATTTCTCATTCACCCCTGTTAACTTCCATTTTCGATTTCGTTTGTGTGCTTTCTCCAACAAAGTTATTTGAATTTTTAAGTCAATATATCAGCCATATCACATCGCTTTAAGAGACGACTTATATTTCAGATTCCCTTCTCGCTTCGAATCCCGCACAGGTGTACATTTTTTAATTTCTTTTGAACTTTTTGGCAGATATTTCTTGTTCTAAAATTTGAACATTTGTCTCTTTCAAACTACTTTTCTTTTCTAAGCAACAACTTTAACACACTTGCTAAGTTTGCCACTATCTGTAACCATGAATGGCTTAGATATAACAACTTCCTGTTTTGCAGAGTTCGAAAGTAATTTATGGCTTCTGAACTTGCTAATAGCAAGTGGCTTTTGATAGCGAGTTGCGTTACAGAAATGCCCTGATTCAAAACATTGATTGAAAGAGCCATTACTCTATGGTAGTTAATCATTTTGCACCAATAACTAAATAGAAAACATAGTAGTGTGTGACCTGATTCAGT
The DNA here is from genome assembly GCA_963583905.1 of Stenurella melanura. Lineage (NCBI taxonomy): Eukaryota > Metazoa > Arthropoda > Insecta > Coleoptera > Cerambycidae > Stenurella > Stenurella melanura. Next base: position 207,737,400 of record OY757309.1, read on the forward strand.
CCAATGTTTAAAAGTAGAAAATATTTTGCGAAAACAAACATTTACTTCATCATAACAATATATGTGACAATTATCAACTTGTCCAAATACATATCTAAGGGGTTATTTCAGTAATTTTGTTAATATCAAACAAATATTTAAAACTTCTAATATTTCTTCGAAAGATTCTCTGGATTATCCAGCCAAATATAATACGGGAGTAGAATATCTCTAAAAAATCTTATACGCATGGTTGTTGATAAGGGAAACCACCTTTGTACTGTATAGGTACTTGGGTAGTTTTCGTGGCACCAAACATTGTTATGATAACTCATAAAATTAGATACATCCCTATCCCTATATTGTTCATTATGTATTATTTTATGTATAGAAATCAATGTATAGGTAACTATAAATTATGGAATATGTTCTATGAGTTTAAAAGGTAAAATACATACTCAAATTTTTCACATGGTCTTCTGTCTATACTATCTGCATCCCATATGCTGAGTGATCTCTCCGAACAACATAATATTCTGGAAGAGTTCTTCCAGACAGCTATTTGAGGAATACGTTCCATTAATTTGAAATAATTAATAGCTCGTATGGTTGAATCCTCATCTAACGATAATATATTTATATTCCCAGTGTCTTCTGCTAATGCTATCTAGAAATCTTAATTTAGTACTAATAACATACTAATAATTTCATACCATACAATATTTTTTTTAATGAACTTCCCGTCAGATGTAGTTGTATAAATGTAATGTCCAGTATAATCAAAATTTTCCATATGTTTGTCATCTTTGAAATAGAGTAAAGTACCTTCCCAAAACGTTCCAGCAACTTCAGATGCACCCACAATACAATTACCTAATAAAAAAAAGTAAAACAGCAAAAGTTAACTATTGTAAACATGGTTTGTTTGTATTTATTTACCATTTTCATTGAAGTCTAAGAAAAATAGAGTATCATATACAACGGGACACCGCGAAAATTCTACTCTTGGCTCCAATGGTTTATTCGGCGGAAATATGGCTCCTCCTAAGGCAAAAGACTCAACTTGGAGGCAATTAGACATTTTGAAAGCACAGAATACCAAACTATTATTCTGTTGTGTCTAAAGTATTTAAAATGAAGTGAGGTTAAAAATCAAAAATTAGTTTGATCAAATCCAGCAAACCTAATTTTAGTGTAAATGAAAATTCCCCAATTAGCGCGTGTTCCACGTTCCACTAAATGAAAATCCCTATACGCAATAGAAGTGTCTACGTGACCAATAAGAAACTGTCAACTGAAATTCATTTATTAATTAATAATCTGGCATATTAGCAAGACAGTAAACAATTTATAACATTTGCATTATTTACAAATGAAGTTTATGTGGGAAAGATTTTGTTTGGTAAATATGAATATATTAATTTATATTCTGTAATTTTATGCTTGAGAGTTGCGTATCTTTAGACACATAATTTTGCTGATTTCTTATTTCTCATTTGCTATTTGCTAAGCTCGTCCAGATATTTGTAATGGTGCCAATAAATTGTAGTATTTTGAGAATGGCCGTCAATGTATTTTTCTGAAAGAGGTAATGAAAACACTTACTGGTTAATTAATGTCATAATTACAATAATTTTGATGTTTTCATCTCTTTTGTGACAAACATTTTTCACCTTGGTCGAAATTTTGGGAAGTGTTTACTTATTTCTTGCGGGCTTGGTCAATTTTTGTAATGCACCTGCAATTAACTAATCGAAAAGTTATGAACCAACTCCTTATCGACCATCATAATGTAATTAGTATCGTGAATCGACATACAACAATTAAATATGATTTTGTTGCTTTAGATTAAAGTTATAATCATGAAAAAACGTGCTATAATTATTCTCATTTTTTTGGACTTGTCAAGCCACCTTAAAACGTTTTAAATCAAATACTAAGATAAAGTAATACCGAAATCTTAATTTATAATGCCATTTGTATTCATATTTCAAATTAACAGTACATTGTACACTTAATTTGATTATCTTTACGTTAGTTACATGAATATTATACGATACAAACACAGTGTGAGCTTATTTAAATAGATTATACTTGCATTGTTTTGTAGATAATGTAAAATCGCTTTTAATAACAAATGTTTATTTTCTATTTAGGGACTATGTTGTGATAGAATTGTTCATTATAGCCTGTAGATAGATAGAATGGCAGAATGCATTAATAGAGATTCGGAACTTCCTAAACAAGACTGCACGAGCCCTAGTCCCACAGAGACTGTTTGTTTGGATTCTATATGTGCTGATAATATTCCAGGTAAGTTTCTAAAATAAGTAGCTTTTGTTAAAGATGTTGCACTTAATTACGATAGTATAATATAATATTCCATTCATGACCTGCGGATATTTGCTGTGGTGTATAAATGCTGAAAATGTATATTATAAAAAGTGTGTATCACAGTGTGATTTAAAACAATATATTAATTTCATCATTGCAATGAATATAAGCATTTCGCTACAATAGACCCTGTTTAGATGTAAAATTAAAGTTGTTTAGTTTGTTTTAAATTTATTGACATTGCACATGTCAGAGTTTATATAAAATTTAATAGAAATTATGGAATGACAGTAGGTATGTTTCTTTGATCCACAATCGGTGCCAGTAGAATTACCAGAATGTCATATCAATAAAATGACAAAACTGATGTGTTATGTAGCAGGTGACAAATTTCTTCAGAATCTTAAACTGTGTTAAATAATGAATGATGACGGTATAGGCATGCATGTATATAAATAACTCTTTGTTATCAGTAAACATAAAAAGTATATATCACGAATATTGACTTAGTATCAGCTACATTAAGCCATCTATTACAAACGCATCACCCCCACCCTGACTTGCTACCGATTCTTCCGTCTTTAGAGACAGTATGAAAGTAATAACCTGGAATTAGAATGGTAAGCCAAAAAAAAGACAAAATTTGGTATTCCAGTGGAAGAATTGTAGCAAAAAAACGCGATGCACTTAGTGTCTTAATAATTTCAGAATGATGTCATTCAAGTTGTCGTTCTGTACTCTGTATTAAATTTTATAAATAATGGGGCATGTTATATATACAACTTTTAGATACAAAACTAATAGTAGTAGTATAAAGCTTTATTGGAAATTCCAATCAGCTAACGACCAAGGTCTTTCAGCCTATGTACAATACATTATTTTACGATCATATTGATTTTTATAACAACAAATATAACACTTGTGTTATAGTCTTACAATAAGAAAAGAAAAAAATTGCGTTTATATATAAGTAGATGATTATGTATATTAACAAATTAAATAATAATATTAGTCACTACGTAGCAATATAAGGGATTCGTAGATTGATTGTGTAGGGAATATTCTTTTAGGAGGGATGTTGGGATTGGTTTGGTGAATTAGAGGATTTATAATTTCGATGTTAAGTGAATTATTGGCAAATTTTTGTGACACTCTTTTGAATCAGGTGAGGATAGGTTCAATATGGGTTTTTTGATATAGAAGATTGTTAGAGGGATTATGCAAGGAATTGTTGGGATGTCTTCGTAATTTTCCCCAGACTGTTTCTTTCTCCTAATTCAATGTTGTTTAAAGCTGGCGTTAAATAATATAAAACCATATTCTAGTATTGGTCGACAAACCACTTCATAAATTTTGCAAGCTGTTCGTGTATCTATTCCTTCATTTTTATATGTTAACAATCGCAAGTCTTTGGTTCTTGTTATGATATTTTGTTTGCAAAGTCTAGTGTGCAATTTTAAATTTAATTTGCTATCAATATTGACTTCTATAGGTATTTGCATGATAATGGAGGATGGAATGTTTGCTGAAGTAGGTTGATCGATAAAGAATTGTTGAAAATTTTATGGTTAAATATAATCAGCTGAGATTTATTTGGATTTGGTATAGTTCGCCATTTCTTCATCCAGAATATATACTGTGTTGTCCGAGAGGTGTTGTAGGTTTTCAACTGTTTCATTCAAATTTTTTCGATGGGACACAAGACAATAATTGTCGTCAGCGAATTGCAGGATATGTGCGTTGTGGTCAATATTCTGTGAATGTTCCAGATTGTAATTATGTATGTCATAGCAGAAAATATTGTAGAGTAATGGAGAGAGAGGAGAACCTTGTGGTAAACCTTGTTCGGGAGAAAACATTTCTGACATTTTATTTTTAACTTGCATTTGAGTAGAAGGATTTGACAGGTACTTAGTGTTCTAAAATCCAAATTATATAGTCCGACAATGGATTTGATGTAATTGGCATAAAAGTCCGTGATGCCAAACATTGTCGAAAGCTTTCTTGATATCAAGAAAGATTGCTGCCGAATTATTTCCTAATTTATTGTTTGTTTGGATATTGTTTGTTAATATTGTTAGGGGGTGCATAGTTGATGTTCCTTGTTTGAAGCCAAATTGATAGTTGGGTATGTGTTGACTGACAGTTGTTTCAATCTGCTTTTTAACGATCTTTAAAAAATTTTTTGCTGGTAGTGAGGTCATAGGGCGGTAGTTGGCTACGTTAGAGTGGTCGAGATTTGCTTTTAGGATTGTAATCACAATACCGTTTTTCCGTTCAGGAGGAAAAAATTAATTTGCTAGGCAGTAACTATATATTCGAATTATCTCTTCATGTATATTTTCATTTAGTTTTTTTAATATGTTGTATGATATGTTGTACCCAGGTGTAATGTTCTTTTTTGTTGCGATTGCAGCGTAGTACTCATTGGCATCTATGGTAGGAATATTGTTCTTAAAGTTTCTTTCCATAAAATGCATGTTAACCCATTTATCTACTTCATTACGGTGATTAATGTCATTATTATTATTTATTGTGTTTTATTGGTTTCACCAAATGGCCATCGACCGAAGTCCTTCAGCCTGTTACAAATATTTACAATGTTTTATTTACACATATTAATTTTTACAGCATGTTTATATTCTGTGAAAAAAAAAAATTACGAAAAGTTAATATATATTTATACATATTCATGTTTCAGTTTTCACACCGCATTGTTTAGTGTGACAATGTGTTCCCAAAGAGTTAGGTCCGGATATATTCTTCGGTTGTGTATTCCTGGTTGTCTTGTGTTGCAGAGGGGTTGAATAATTTCTAAGTTGTGTTCTTCTTTAGCAAATTTGGTGGATAAGGATAGTATTCTTTGGTTTATTGGTGTAATCTCTGTGATTTGGTAAAGAAGGTTGTTGGGGGGGTTATGCAGAGGGTTTTTAGGGTGTCTGGTTTTAGTGATGGATCGCAACGATTATGTTTCTGCTACTTGTAAGTTTTTACTGACTGGTCTTCTTGTATTAAGATATAGGGGGTGGCTGTATTCTAATATAGGTCGGCAAATCGTACAGTAAATATGGGCAGCAGTTTTTTTGTCAATCCCTTTGTTTTTGTATGTTAAGCTCCGGAAATGTCTGCTTCTTGTAATACATTTCTTCTTAATTAATTTTGTGTGCTTGTTAAAATTAAGTTTATTGTCTATTGTGACTTCCAGATATTTTACTGTAGGTTGGCAGTATATTGTGTTTTATCGATATTCAGTGTTGGAGTATTTGGGATTGCATTATGGTTAAATACAATATATTGTGATTTTAGGGGATTTGATTTCATTCTCCATTTGTTGAACCATGATAATGTTCTATCCATTAATTGCTGAAGCGCTTCCACTGTCTTGAAAGTATTTTTATTATGGCTTACTAGTGCAGTATCGTCAGCATATTGTAGAATGTATAAATTTATATCTAAATATTCTAGTCTCAAGTTAAAGTTGTATATATCATAGCAATATATAGATTAATGTCAAAATGTGCATTTTCACTAATTTGAAATGATTGCTTGAAATGGTTCGCAAATGCATCTGCAATTTCCTAGTCTGTTATTAGTGTTTTATATTTTTCTATTAAGTGGTGAATGCCATTATGTTTTCTATATTTTGATAATTTTTTAATTTGGTTTCAGTGCCTTTTTCCCCTTGTTACATTTATTTCTTTACATACTTCTAAATATTGGGAAGATCTGTATTGTAATATTAGTTTGTGAATGTCTTTATTTAGGTCATTAAAATTTTCTTTGTAAAGCTTGTTGTTTTTAATCGCTCGGTAGAGTTGCTTCTTAATCTTAATTAATTTAATTATAAATGGCGGAAGTCTGTGCGAGAAGTATTTTTTTGTGAATTTTGGTGTATTTTAACTGACAATCTGTTTAAGTTTCTCGTAAAAATATAATGTATTGAGGGGTTATTATAGTCTTTCGATTTATACATTGCGACATTTGTTTGTTTACTCATTCTGTATTACTTTTTTTTCAAATTAAGTTTTGTTTCTTCATGGTGAGTAGGAGATTGATCCAAGTCAAGAGAGAATTATATTGCTAAGTGATCAGAGCATAGGTGTGGTATTAGGTTAACGTCTGAAATATTTTGCCTAATATTTTTTGTACAAAAAAGTAGGTCCGAAGTGGTGTTTTCATTATTCGCCATGATGAATGTGGGAGGGGTCAATATTTGCATAAAGTCTGAGTTATTAAGAAAGTGTTGTATTTGGTTTTTTTTTCTGTTGGTGATATTGAAATCACCAATAATTATAATCGCATATTTGTACCAGAAAACTAATATTTATTTCATAAAAATTAATCCACGATCGAATTTCTCTAATAAGACTAGTTAACAAACTCTGCTTCTTATTTTCAATTTCTAGTACTGTCATATACTATAGTTAGGGAAATGGCGTGCTAAATCGACGACGAAAGGTTACCGTCTAACACTCAGTGATCGAAGAGAACATATAACTATGAAATTTTTTTCTCTCTGAAAATTTTTGGTATGGTGGGAGAACATGAAGGGGGAGGGCCTTTTTTTTAAATGAATGGTTATCGATATCTGTCCTCATAAGTCGTTAGTATGTATATGTACTTGAGATACACCAGTTACACCGGCAGACGAAAACTCCGCTCGGTGTGCGATAGAGAGAACTTTAAAAATTTTATTTTTAATTTCCCTCTACCACGCACTGAGCGGAATTTTCGTCTGACAGTGTAACTGGGGTATGTCAAGTACATATACTAACGACCTATGAGGACAGATATCGATAACCATTCGTTTTAAAGAAAACGTCCGTCCCCCCTCCATATTCTCCCACCACACCAAAAATTTTCAGAGAGAAAAAAATTTCGTAGTTATATGTTCTCTTCGATCACTGAGTGGCAGACGGTAACCTTTCATCGTCGATTTTGCACGCCATGCATTTCCTAGGCTACTACATTTGCTTAACATGCCATAAATTTGATTCCTAGTAGATTGAATGTATTTCAGTTATAAAAATATATGAATGAAAATGATATAAAGTTCCATAAAGTATCAAACATATATGTGGAAGATGACAATGGCAAGGGACGTTTTAGGATGAATCTATTAGATTTAGGCCATATATTGGTAAACACACTTAAATAACAGTCGCATAAATAACAAAGTAACATGAGTTATGAATGTTAAGATTTATTTAAACAGTTAAATATCAAATTATTGTTCAAAATGCAAACAATACCACATTATACTTTCTTGAGGAGCTAACAGTCCGCAACCACTTGTCCCGCGATCTGGCACTTTATCATCTTATCATCTACAAAATTTATACTTAAAATAATCATCCATGAGACTCTCATGAGGTTTTGTTCTGCTCACCGGGGAGAGGGTTTCTCCCAGGGTACTCCAGGTGTCATCTGTTTCACATGACCATATATGGAGATGTTTACTCTCCACATTCCTCAACGTAATCGGTACTTGCTCATAAGGTGTCGTCTCCGACATATACATGAATAATTTAAATTTCCGTAACTACAGTCTTTATCAAAAGATTATCTTGGTCAAAGATGGTCATGGAATTAAAAATTGCTGTTTTTTAAATTACGTCCCATACTTACATTGTCTGTAATAATATGCACGTATTTTTAATTCTAGAGATGAAACAGTAATAAACTATTACCATTTTCATTAACAAGAAAGCGAATTTAAAGAAACTGTTGAGATTGTCCCCTGTCATGTTCCATGCATCAAGTTTACGTGCCACCTCATGCTACTAAAAGAATTCTGTAGCATGAACAGCATTACGGTTGCACATTCTTCAACTATTTTTTATTCCAGTTCTTGCAAATTAGATACAGTAGTTCTGAAAATCGTATTGTTTAAGTGTTTCAATAGCCTCGGTGACTTGACAGACGATTAAGAGAACACCCTGTTTTTAAACAAAATTCTTAAGCATAAGTATATCATATTGGAAAATGCCAGCTGATAAAATTCGTATGACTACAAAATGCAAAGTAGGGTTAAGTGTTTTACATGTCTGTTATATCGCAGAAAAGCAAAAACATAGTGTTTTTAATTACTAACCCCCCCAACCAACTACACATCTGTTTATACAAGTTACATTGTAAAGCCTAAATGATCATGTCGATTTTGAACAATGAGGTGTTACAGGTTCATCTCAGTTACGTGAGTATCACTGGATTTATGAAAATTTTGCAAAAATGATATAGCAGATATGGGACATAGCTTCGAAATTTGTACCGTAATTGAGTTTTTGTAAAAACAATATATTCAAAAACTTTTACAAAATATTCTTTATCTAGATAATTTAATGAGTAGATACAAAGAGCATGTACCTTTTAGGGGTTCCATGTATTTGCAATGTAGGCATGTTAACCCACAAAGTTGCACTCGGCAAAATTTTCTGGTTAAGTGTGTCAGGTATTTACATAAGCATTAATAAGTTTCTAACGTTTTGATTGACCTTGGTAGTGGACATGGTTAAATGTTAAATAAATGACTAAAAAATACATTGACAAGAAGTGTGTAGTCATAAAAATTGAGAAATAAAAATAATTAATAAGCTTTGGACCCACCAAATATTTCGAGTTTTAGCACAAAATAATTTCAGTCATGTTGGATATATAGGTACTGTATTATTTAGTTTGAAAATAATGTTTATAATTATATTTTATTGTAACTATAGATGATACTTCAGATAATATATTTTATGCTTTGTCATTTTCATTAATAAATAAGCACAAAAGATTCATAGTAAAGTGATTTACCATACTATTTACTAATGACTTGGGAAATGGGTAAAACTCCCATTCCTAATATTTTACTGTTTTTGTTCTAGTTATATGTATATTTTAATCATAGTTTAATATTGAAATCTATTAATATTGTTATGTAAGTATTCACTGAAATTAATTCAAGAGGCTTTAGTTGTCATATTTATGGAGACCGATGCGCAATACTTTTTTTCCTCAGCTTGACTATCTCATATCCATGTTATATAACTTCCATCCTTTTCACCATATTACCAGGTATCGTCTTTTTTAATTTGTACAGAGTAGTTATTCAATTCATAGCTCATTATATACTCACACTAGAAAACCTGTATTTTATACAAAGAAAGTAAAGCATCCTTTAAACATAAAAGCTCCCTTTTTTCCTTCATACTCCTTCGTACCATAAACCAATTTTAAGAGGCGATAAATTTAAAAAAGCTTCCTCTTTGGTCCTTTACGCATAGTTAAAGTCGATTTTATTGTGAAACATTACCTACAAATTTGATGATAGCAATATTTCCGTTTGTATTGATCATTTTCGATCGCCTGATTTTGACGCCGCTGTCCAGAAGGCACACAAAACCTCATCCAACAACACAGGAATGTAAATGAAAACAAGAAAACAAAACAATGAGTTGTGTACTCTCCACACCGACAGGGTGACGTCAACCGAAAATGGTCTGTCTATTCAAGCTTAAAATATAATGAAATGGGAGATGATCTGCTACTGTGTCTGTGATAAAATTTACGATTTTCTCATTTGTCACTTTGTTTGTTCCCTTGTTTTCAATAATTTTTTTCTGGGCATAGATTGCCTCTACCAGAAGTAATTCTGCTGTCTTCTTTTACGAAGGGTGGACTTTTCTTTCTTTTCTTTTTAAATCTTCTGCCACTATGCTGCCGAAAAATGTAAATTACAACGTAATTGGATCACACTTTGGATATAGATTAACACAATCCTAACGAAAACTAAATAACAGTGAAAACGTAGTCATGAGGACAAGAAGTTAGGCTATATTGACCAGCTGTCAAAAATTAGGTCAATTAATGCCGTAAGAACTTCATAAACCCGTATAATCACAGTTTTTTCAGTACAGCCAACATAACAATAGCAAAAAAAGCCAAAAGTGCAATGGAATTTGTTTTATGGTACACGACAGACTTTAAATGTGATTGAAAGTCAACTTTAACCATAAAGTATCCTTTACTTAATGGATCCTTTTGGAGTTATTTATGGTACTGGCTCTAAGTAAGAGGGGTAAAAGTAATAGGTAGTGTCCGAATTTTCAAATGTCTTATTAATAGTTTGATTTGATTTTTTTTATGTTTGACAAGCCACTTGCGTCACTACTTGAACTGTATCACCATGTTCGTTATAAATTAATATGTGTGTATCTAGCTTTAGAATAATGCCTTCCATCAAAATATCGGACAATATGATTATTAGATTACGTGAAATTCAAACAATGCAATACCAACCAAATCACTTCACTGTATATTTTTGTTGTGATACTTTAATCAGTTTTCCAGAATGTTGGGCGTTACTGAAAAGCAATTTCAAATGTTTGTTAACACGTTCAGTGCGCATGTCGGCTCTGGCCGCCATCTGTGAATGTCAGGTAGTGCGCGTGACGGCTTTGGCCGACATAACGACTAAGTATTTCAATAAATCAGTCTGAGCTCAGCATTAGGGGTAGGTCACCAAATATAGAGCAGCAGTCAACGTGTTAATGTTTGCTTACTCTAAATGAGTTGTTCTCGAGCCAACGATGGTACTAGATTATTGTAGTTCTTGTAGAATATACCAAATTGTTTATATATACAGTCTCTCACTTGAGATTGAAACACCAACTTTTTAGTTATATTTTATGTTTTTTGGATTGCTGATTATGAATATAATAGTTAATCTTAAATGTTCTAGTCAAATTACATAAGGCTCAAAAATTGGCCAAAGTAAATGCTATTCGAAAGTAGGATCCCAATTGGTTCAAAATAACTATTATATTCATAATCTGTGGCCCAAAAACATAATGCCACTGGAATTTTCTAGTCTAAATAAGCCCTTAAAAAATGTAAAATAACATTTTTTCATAGTTTTTTTTTTGCTGACTCCACCCTCGATAACTTCTAATCTATCCTATCTTCGGACTTTGTGTTGATGGAAACTTGATCAGAATAGCTTGAAGCATAATATTACATTTTCAACTGCTTTGAGCGGGATCCAATTTCCATAGTATTAGTGCAATGTTATTCTTGTTATTCAATCTTTCAACAGCTGTAACTTTTACACAACAAAAAATTTACTATACCAGCATCCGATAGCTGAAAACCTCCTCTTTCGAAACCTATATTTATTATTCTTATTTTTAATTCTTAAGTGGGATGTAACTTGATTTTGAGTAAAAGTGCCAACATTCGCTATTTCTTGAGAGGCAAGTTATATCTTTGACATAAAGTATGCCAAAATGTTTCTGATACTCTCCAAATGTTTAATGTTTTGTAATAAATAATACAGTTATAAGGCTATTAAATCCAAGAATAAAACTGTTGCTAAAACCAAAAGGTACACTCCCAAATTGTTTTATTCATTAATTGCTCTGTGTGATACATTAGTTCATTGGTTAAATTTTTTGATATACGATTTTCTTGAAAGCTTCTAATCCTAGAGAAAAAAAGTTTCAGTTTTCTATCTTTATTTCGCAATGCTGAATTGAAAAAAATTGAAGTGGATCAATCAAGGCATACGAATTGTAGAGCGGGATGCCATTTGCATGATTTTCAAGTTTGAATCAGCGATTTTGCATCTGCCAATTTGAATTTTTAAGTTAAATCATAATTAGTAACTTCAAGAACTCAGGTTTCAATTTTTTTGTAATTTTATAACTTGAATTGTTCTCGTTATTACAGTTTCAACAATTTTTAAAATAAAATATGAATTTTTTTGGAGTTTTTCAAAAAATATTAATTTGCACACTTTCTTACTGTGTAATCTTTTAAGTTAGTCATTTTTAAAGTACATTGCAATAGGTTTTGTTTAAACCCTTGAAGTTCAAAGTATTTCCATAATAACGTAATAAACTCTCACCAAGGTGTTGCAGTTTTAAGTGAGACACTTTGTAAATAGCTCGGTCCATCCATTAATGTCTAAACCAGCTACAGCATCTTCTAAATGATCAGATGACTCTATATCAGTCTACTCTCTTTGATGTATTCAAATTTTAATTCCTTGTAAATATATTGTTACGTGTTTCCGCTCCTAGAAAACACCCTGTAAAGAACTGTAGGTTCCAAAAATTATAACAAGGGATAAACGCTAACACTATTTATTTAATTTACTGGAAACTTCATAATACTTTTATTAAACTAGAATACACTTATAGTTACTAAAATAACTTTTGACAATGTTTATTACTTGATATTTTCACTTTACATTTATTTCTGATTTCTAACCCCTCACTTGTCAAAAAACTTCCGTTTCTGCCTGTTTACATTTACTTTTCTTCTTTTGAGATCAGGATTTTAATTATGCTCATAGTCTCTGTGAATTTCTCTTTTCTGTTTTATCATCCTTGTTATGAATGGTGATAACTGATATGCAAAGTACTTTTGGGTGGAATCCTTCCGGGCCTGGATTTTTTAGAGGGGCCCGTGTTTCAGGGCCTCTAACAGCAAAATTTTAAAATTTAGAAGCATGATAATCGTACGTAATAATAATAATATATAACATGAATTACTTAATTTGAGCTCTGGATTTTATAAATAACTTCTGCTCTAATAATTTATATTATGAATGAATTTACTCGGCATACATTGATTTGAAATGATGCGGGAGAAATCATATATATCGGAATCAACTAGGCATATTCTCGAAAATTTTCGATGTCAAGTTGATCCTGGTATGGATTTTCCCGCAGGAATTCAAAAACAAGAGACCTGTATTTTCTCTCCACGGCCCAGGTAATGGGTCTGTTCTCTTCAATATATCTAAGCATTTGAACATAAATATTGTAACATTTATTATATAAATATACCTTACTCTTCTGTCCTGAAATGTCTGCTGGTAAATGGTGAACTTAATTCCTGTTATTATCGAGATTAGAAATATCTGCAGCCCTTTGTAAATTCAATCAGTGTTTGAAAATGACATGTCAACGTGCCAAAGCTGCGATAACGTGTATGTTGTTAAAACTTTTTAATGTTTTTACCATTATGATTTTATATGGGTAATGCTTATCCGTTTTATTTGCTTAACAGGTACATCTCAGAACAATATTGAGAAACTTGAATTCTTTAAATATAATATTCAAGGGGAGGAAAAGGTTGAAAAAACAAATTTTTTAAATGAACTTGGTTTAGTGGAGGAATGTGATGATGACGCTAGTACTAATAAAGAAGATAATTGGGAGGACTGTATCGATCAAGATTTCCCAGAAGAGTTAGAACCAGATAATGAGCTAGCAGAAAATGTAAGTGATTCTTAAGATTCTTAAGAGAATGATTCGTTCACTTCTATAATATAAATAAATGTGTTCTGTCAGTTTGATGTAAATGGCTGGTAACTTTTATATGTATATATTTTAAATTCCCTCTACTGCGCACCGAACGAAATTTTCGTCTGCCAGTGTAATTGGGGTATGTGAAGTACATATACTAACTACTTATACGGACAGATATCGATAACCATTCGTTTAAAAAAAAAAAGCTCCCCCCCCCCTCCATATTCTCTCAGTATACTAAAAATTTTCAGAGAGAACAAGTTTTGTAGTTATATGCTCTTTTCAATTACCGACTGGCAGACGGTAACTTTTCATCGTCGAATTTGCGTGGCTTTTCCTAGATTAATACGAAAATCCGGATTTAAGCTTTTCTATAGCCCTCTTTCACATATCAAAAAATTGGCCTTAGGTATTTCACTTACAATTAAAATCTAACTTTACCATACTAGTACAGGCAATGAAGGCAAAATGTTGTAAAAACCTCGCAAGAATTAATAAAAGAATCATCTCTGGGATTTAAGTAGTTAATAACCTGTAGAATGGAATGATGCATTCTTTGCACTTCCAAGTTCCAGGAAAATTCAGAAAAATTTGGAAAACTTTTTGATTTTCGGTTTTTTGCTCTAATGGCTAAAATAATGAGAATACAGAAAATAGTTTTCAACAAAATTTGTAGCTCGTCTCTTTCTCTATAAAATTGGTCTTTACAAATTTTTGTCTTACTTAAGCCGTTTACGAGATAAATCCAGTTTTCCACTTATAGTTTTAAGCCGCTCCGATATGCGCGGAAAATGAGAATTCTGTGGGAGTTTCGTACGACCGGACATATCGATCGATAATTATTACTATTCAGAGCCGCTAAAAAAAAATGAAAACAACGTAAAATGTAGAGAAAACATAAACAGCTTTAACAACAGAAAACATCTCATCTATAACTACGTAGAAAACAACAACATAAACTGTATAATGTTAGTAGAAACGAAGATTAAAAAAAACTCCAACATCTCATATAGAAACTGGACTACCATTCAGCAAAATGGAAACCTAATAACGAATCATGCAAGGGGAGGCAGCCTAATACAGAGTCACCCAAGCTTGCAAATGGGGAAAGCCAATGCTCCAAAAATGAACAATTTGCTAAACGAATGTATTCACTTTACATTCCCCTTCTCAGGAGATCTCTTACATGTATTTTTAGTATATATACACCCAAGTTCTAAAATTGAAGAAAATGTGTTCGTTAAAGCATCTCTATACAAATATTCAATTATCATAGGTGATTTCAACATCAACCAAAGAAAACAGAAATGTTTAAAAAAATTTTTAGACAACAGTGATTTTGTAAAATTAGATACACCACCAACGTTTCTAATGCCAAACAACCAAGATACAACACCAGATGTTATCCTACACACAAAAAATATAGAGAAAAACTTCAAAAAAATAGAACTATTCCCAGACCTTGGTTCGGATCACCTGGCAATGAAAATCAGCTTCGAAACAAATGAACCCCCATCGGCATGGCAACCTAAAGAAATTTACAACTTTAAGAAATGCAACATCGACAAATTAAATGAGGCGATGTGTTTGTACATAGAAGGCAGGGAAGACAAGATTGAAAGAATAGAAGATATAAAACAATTCAATGCGAAATTAACAGAGGAAATACAAAACAAAACTCCAACTTTCAAAACACAATACTATTCCCATCAACTTCCACCATATATAATTAAAATGATAAAAACCAAAAGAAAAATGTTACGGGAATACTATACAAGCCCTGACCCCAGCACAAAACAAAAAATAAACGAATACAACAAAATCGTGCACAAAATGATACTTCAGTACAAGACACATTGTTGGCTGCAGACGTGTCAGGAAATCGAGGAATCAAGTGGACGGCTATTTTACCAGAAAATTAAAAAGTTATCAAAATACAAACCCAAACACAACACTCCAGAAATTGAAGAGAATGGGCAAATATTTGACAAAGATGAAGACAAGGCTACACTATTCGCAAAATATTACAAGCAACAATTTGCAGAGGGGCAAAATCCAGTATTTGATCAAAATAAATATGTAGAAGTAAACAGATGGTACCACGAGTACTTTAACACAGAAATTCCTAACAACTCTATAGAAATTGAGGAAGAATTATACTTCAACATTTTACATGGGCAAAAGAACACATCACCAGGAGTGGACAGAATACCATGGTCAATAATCAAACAACTAAATTACCGTGTTCACCATTACATTCTAAAAATCTTCAAATATTGTCTAAATCACCAGATATTTCCCGAAGACTGGAAAAGAGGGGAGATAATAAACGTACCAAAACCGAATACCAATCACAAAAAAATTAACAATTACCGACCAATTACTCTACTACCAGCACTTGGTAAACTATTCGAAAAAATTATAAGAAACAAATTACATGATAACACTATGAACATAATTCCTAATCATCAGTTTGGTTTTAGAGAAAAATGTGCAACCTTGCATCCACTAACGATTCTCACTTCAAACGTCCAGTCTGCCAAACTCGACAATTTAAAATCGGCAGCAATATATCTGGATATCAAAAAGGCGTTTGATAGCGTTTGGCACAAAGGGCTATTATACAAATTAAAAAAAGTAGGTACGCCTGATTATCTGATACACCTGTTAAGAAACTACCTGGAAAACAGAACACTACATGCAAAGGTTGGAAACGCAACTTCTGAAGAATTTATGATGGAGCAGGGGGTCCCACAAGGATCACCACTTTCACCTCTATTATACAACTTATATAGCTATGACATCGCCACCCCACAAAATCCATTGGAAGACACAACATACATACTACAATATGCTGATGACACAACTCTGGTGGGACATGACAAATCACTACAGAGGTTAATCCCCAAGATGCAGGATAAGATGAACGAGATACAATTGTGGTTCAACAAATGGCGTCTGCTTCTAAATCCCAGCAAATCACAATTCGTTATATTTAACCACGCTCCCTCTCCATCCTCCCCTTCAATGAGCATTGCAAACGAGCATGTAAAGCCATCTCTCACGGCCAAATATTTGGGAATTACCATGGATCAAAAACTGAATTTTAATCAACACACATCAATTATTAAATCCAGAATAAAAAGCCGAGCAAAACACTTCAAAGCACTCACATATAAAAACGAAGGGATATCAACAAAAACAGCTACAAAAATTTACACATCAATATGCCGACCCTTACTTGAATATGGACACAATCTATATATCAATTGCCAAAAACCGGCCCTAAACAACTTAAAAGTTGCCGAAACCGCTTCGCTGCGCACTATAACTAAAATTCGGCACCCAAACAACAACCTCCATAACCCGCCAAATAATCTACTATATGAAAAAACCAGAATAACACCAATCCTGACCAGACTCCAAATGTTAACAGTTAAATTTGCCAATCGACCACACAACATACAATTGATGCGACCTCTCTGCCGGACAAGAAGCCCCAACACATCAAAATTCAAGCACCCCGAGATGACACTGATGGAAAAAATATCTTCGCTAACTCTAAACTAATTTAAACTTGTTTGTTTTTTTTTTTTTTTTTACAACAAAATAAATTGTATTCATCTTAAAACAATACAAAGAATATTGTAATATCAATAAAAAAGCAGGAAATACAGGCTGAAGGACCCCGGTCGATAGCCGTTTGAATATGTAATTTTTCTCTTATATATTCAATAAAGAACTTTTATTATTATTTATTATGTAGAGAAAAGTCTCAGCTTTATTGTGGAACTAATCACACAATTCATACAAATTTTTATCATAGAGAAAAAACTTTATACAGTTGATTTATTCACATCTTTGAGTTTTATGCATCCTGCCTATTTCTCCCGTAACAATGGGTGCTTTTTCACTGCATGGATTTGATTCTGCACACTTTAATCTATATTTCGTGAAAATTTCATTGAAGAATGTTAAGAAACAAATAAGTTGTATATGTTTTACTGTATAGCTGTGCATTTTCTGAACGTGTATGAATAATGTAGACAAATTCAAAAAGTACTGCGCGCATTTAAATAACTCAGTCATTCGAAAGAATATATTTTATTGTACTTATAATCCAAAAATTAAGACTATGCTATTACTATTACTTAAGATATAGCGAATTGAACTCCAAAAATTGGAGGTGATTGGTCGATGAGAAATATATCCTCTACTTTGATCGCAAGGCATATTTTTCCAACAAAAGTAATTGCAATAAAATGTTAATTGGATTAATATATCATTATATAAGAATATATAAGCAAAATAAATTATCATTCTAACGACTCCCGGCAAAGATATGAATAAATCTGTGGATCAACTGTACAAAGTTTACTAAGCCACCTTCTGACACTTTCTCTCTTTGATAAAATTTTTTATGAATTTTGTGATTAGTTCCACATTAAAGCTGAGACTTTTCTCTACATTTTATGTTATTTTCATTTTTTTTAGGGGCTCGATCGATGAGCCCGGTCGTACGAAACGAGAATTCTCATTTCTCGCGCATTTTGAAGCGGCTTAAAACTGTAAGTGGAAAACTCGATTTATTTTCTAAACGGCTTAAGTAAGTCAAAAATTTGTAAAGACCTTTTTTGTAGAGAAAAAGACGAGCTACAACTTTTGTTGGGAACTTCTTTCTCTATTTTCATTATTTTGGCCGCTAGAGCAAAAAAAACGAAAATCAAAAAGTTTTTCCAATTTTTTTTAAAATTTTTCCGGAATTTGGAAGTGCAAAGAATGCATCATCTCATTCTCCAGGTTATTACCTACTTAAATCCCAGAGATGATCCTTTTATTAATTTTTGTTACCCTAAATTGTTAATTTGCCTGTACTATACTAAATTACTTTTTACGAAATTTTTAATTATACTTGCAACTGCCAATAATTAAACGTAGTACAGTGTAGTAACGCTCAAAATTTGCGAGGGGGTCTAAAGCTGCTAATGGTGCAAAGGAGTTAGAAAAAGGTGTGTTTTAATCTGTCTTACGGGTGGATACGTCCGCTTCCAGCATTTAACCTATTATCCGACCTCGCGTAAATATCCGGTTTCCCCGCTGGAAGCATGAAAAATTTTAGCAGATTGATCCGGTTCCAGGAATTAAAGGGTTAAGATGAAGTCACTATTCTAATTCGTTTTTCTGAAAGAAGAGTGGTAAAAAAATTTCAAGTAGAAACTAATGTGGTATTTCTGATTCATTATGACTAACAGAAGTATTTTTCAATTTATATTATCAGCTTGGCAGTCACTTTCTAATTTGCTGCAGTATATATCATCAGCAATTTTAAATATAAGCGTTTATATTTTATATCTTCATAAATAGAATTATTCTCCAATTAGTTTTTTAAAATTAATTGATCGTATGAATGTACAAAGTACATATGTATGAAATGAATTAATATATATGCATGAATTCAAGATGATTATCTTTCAAAACAATCAAAACTATGTGAACCATGCCTGTGACCATTTGACATATTGGCGTTGCTAAGATCGCAAATGGGGGGGAACAGAATACCGAGAGAACATATGTCAAATACAGAAATAAACAAACATAAGATATTCACTGTCTGGGATCAGAGACCACATCTGGAGATAACCTATTCAAATTTGAATTATTTCATTACTATATGAGTACGCGAGATCTGAGAACTTAATTTGTTCTTGAGTGACACGTCCGATCCTCCAAAGTATTGGAACTATGTATTGTCAACTGTGAATTGGCCATAAAGGATCATAGTTTTTGTTGGACGTTTTGATCATTATTTAGTTGTCAGACGTAAAAGTAATGAAAACTTCTTGCTAGAAGTTTATTTGGAAATAGTAATTTAGAATCCACTTTATTTATCGGAAACTCTCGTGTTTAACCATGCAGAATATTAAATTTTATTCCATATCTGTAAATGTAGAAATATTTGTTGTGCTTTTCTTTAACTTTAGTAATTACTAAGATAAACATATAATAATATCTAATAGAATTTGTTTTTTGCAATTAGTTTGAGGAGGTCAGCAGTTGTGAGGAAGTTATAGAAACACCTAATGTCAGCAGTTGTAACACACCAAAAAGTTCGCAGATAAGAAAGAATTCCTCTGATTCGATAGATCGAAATCTGGTAAGTTTCTTTTTTAAATCTTACCGTATTTTTAATCTAGTAATTAAAGACAATTATTATTGTCTTTAATTTTGCTTAAGAAAAATGATTTGAATAATAATTTTAAAAAGAAACAAATTGCGTAGAGTAGGTTTATTTGTGTTAATATACAAGAAACTTACAGATGAAAATATAAAATACAAATACGTAAGTACATAAACAAACTATTACACACATTAAAACATTTACAAAGACCGTACATGTATTAAGATAAATTAATACAAAAAAATATATGAGACTACCATAGAGTGAAATATTTGTGAAGAGCATTTCTAAGTCATCAAGTGTGTAGAGGTGAACGGACCATACTATAGTCTGTTTTTAAACCAGGAGGAGTAAACATAAAAGTCCCATTCACACCATAAAAGTAACCAGAAAATACACTAGAACCTTTTTGGCGTTTTGGGCAACCAACAATACATGACTACAGTGAAATTGTGTGTATGTTATTATATTATAAGATGCATCGACCTCTATTTGACCTCTATGTATTTTTTACAACATCCATACCATTTACGCAATATAAATACATCACGTAAGTAGCGACTTTTACTGTCAGATGTATATAAAAGGGATTAAAACTGATATATAATGTGCAAACAATAAAATAGAAATTATAACCAAATAATTTATGACATGAAATTAAAATTTTTATAATATGTCAAAATTCACGACAATTGCCTTGTGTAAAACTGGCGCTGGCGTATCCAATCACAGATGTATGATTTAGAGAGTTAAATTTAAAACGCTCCTCCTGGTTTAAAAACAGACTATAGAATGACAGATGAGATTAGGATGTACAGTGGTCAAAACCAGTCCACCTCTACGGAGCTCACTTGTTTATGTTCCTTCTCCATGTATAGATCGGTACAGTCTCGAGAGAAGTACTTGTGGTATATAAGTAATCCATAGGTACCTATTAGAAGTATCTACTTATATACTGTTTATTTGAAACTAAAACAACTAAATACTATAATTAATAAATATTTCAAATATAAAAATAAGGAACTGTATTCGAAAAGACCCATTGGCCTGTGATACGGGATTCTCAATAAATAGAGCGCACCTTTTACTGAGACTTCTTCCTCCGACTGTACTATACTTTCATAGTTAAGAAGCCTGCCTCTGTCCAATGGTGATGATATTTTTTTCTCTCTGCGCAACTACTTGCTGTCTTACAATGGTTCACTTGTAGAGGGCATTTTTTAACGAGATTTCTTTTCCGACAAGGTCTGAATTGTTCAAGAAGTGTTGTATATTGTATCCTGTTTATTACAAAATTTAAGTTCATGATAGCAGTGGGAAGTTTCCTTGAAAAAATAAGAAAGTTTGAAATATGACAGTTTAGTACAGTTTATATTAACATTGCGCCAAAAATAAGTTTTTGGCGTTTTCTTCTTTCCAATACTTCCTAGGCAAAAAAAAATGTAAAAAAAATGTAGAGAATTAAATTCTCTACAAGTTTTGTATAAAACTTTTTTTTTAAATCAACTGGTTTCCAAGTTATGTTCATGTAAAATGTATTTCTTAAAATCACATACATGCGCCCTTTTCACGAGAAATTTTGCTTATTACCAATTAATTGTTTATTGATAATCAGTTGTACTCATTTCTATACCACTATAAGGTAGAGTACACAGCAAGTTTTTTAATGGTTGTTCCCCAGTAGGCCTAGTCCACAACTGTCATGCTCTAATGTGTCACTTCCCTTCGGATACTCTGGATAGATCATGTTCTTTGATATCTAATTCTAGGCTCCTCTTCCACATCTTTTTCCTCACCATCTTCAGATGTGAATGGTTCTCCGACGATAGCCTCGGTTTTTTCCTCGGAGTTGTATAAAACTTTAAGAACGTTTTTGCAAGACTGAAAAGACCAGAAAATCTGATGAGGGCGTCATTTCCAAGTATAAAAGGTACACTTGATAGAACTTCACAACTCCAATTGTTTTGGAGGAAATTGCCGTTAAACAATTGGATAATTTTTTGAAACAAAGTCAGATTTAATGAAACAAAGTGTATTTAGTGAAAGAAAGCACAAAGCAAAATCGTAATAACACCGTAAACTCTCACTTATGAATTAATGGAGTATTTTCATGGTATTGAGATAAATACATAAATCAAAAGAATGTGCAAAATAAGGATCTAATCTTATTAGGAGACCAAAAAATAACAAAAGTAGACTTAGTGACATTAGTATTTATTTTACAAACTCCCCCCCCCCCCACGCAAACACCACATTGCTGCAACTTGGAGTGAATTTTCGTTATGGTCTCCACCTACTTCTATGCCTTTTCTAATTCTTTTCATAAAAGATTTTCTTACATTGGAAAATACATTTTCCTCTCCTCTAATAAAATTGGCTGCGTTTTGTATTTTGTCCCATAGTTCTTCTCTTGAATTGATAGTATTTGCATAGACTAAGGACTTCATATGTCCCCACACACAATAATCAAAAGCATTATAATCAGGACTCCTTGGTGGCCAATCAAAGTCACTTCCTTGACCGATCCATCTGCGTGGGAAAGTCTCATCAAGATATTTCCTGACTTCAATGGAGAAATGAGGGGGAACTCCATCTTGCATAAACCACATTCTGTTCCATATGTCTAGCATGAAAGCATGTAATATATCAGCAAGAGTATTTTGAAGAAAAGACAGATAAGACTGTCCATTTAAATTTGGAGGAAGGACAAATGGTTCCAATAACTGATCGCCGATAACCACACCAAATGTTAATCTTAAATTCGTGCTGAAAATACCTTTCTTTAACGGCATGAGGATTTTCTACTTCCCAGTAATGGTTATTTCTCCAGTTAAAAACGCCTCGGCGAGTAAAAGTTGCTTCGTCAGTAAATAAAATGTTCTTCCAATCTGGAATATGGACATATACTCTACCTTAATAGCAGACCACTATCAAAGAAGAATTTAGAGGTGGGAGAAAGAACAGCCCTTAGAAGTATTACCAAACTACGACACCCACAATATATCAAATAATGAATTATACCATAAAACAAAAATAAAACCAATCCTAACACGACTCTTTAAGCTACAAACAAAATTCGTCATTACCCAACACAGCATACAAAAAATAGATGAATTCTGCACTATACGAAATCTCAACATTAGAGCTAAATATAAGACACCAGAATATACCCTAATTGAGAAGATAAAACAACTACAATAAGAACTCAATCCTAATTAATATCATTGTTTTTTTTTATATCCTACATAGTATATGAACATAATGATTGTGCACAATCTAGAATAATAATTTCCATTAATATTGTATTACTTTACGGGCAGAAGGACTTCGGTCGATAGCCCTTTGGATCTTTCCAATAAAGAACATATTTATCTATTTATTAAAATGTTCTTAACAAAATTTCGATCCCTGTTGTGTTTATTTAGAACAAATTAACACAATTGTAGCTTTTGTGGAAGATCCCTTCCTAGTAAGTTTTGAACAGGAGTGAAGTGATATGGGTAGAAGCGTTCTTTGCGTGAGACTCTCAGAACAGATTGTTTACTCACCCCTGTTGCCGCTAATAAACGATTTGAGTTGATTTGAGGATCTTCATCCATATGAACTAAAATTTCTAGTTCTTGATCTGGAGTAATTCGTTTTGGTCGTCCTACATTATTTTTATGATGAAATGAACCTGTTTCTCCCAAATGACAAAACAGATCTTTGAAAATCTTATGGTCTGGCTGCATTCTATTTGGATATTTAAATGAGTATCTCTTCGCTGCAGCACGTCCTCTAAAATTTTTTTGTATGTAAACACATCATATCCCTCATTTCCCTATTTAAAAACTTTTTATGTCGAGGCATTTTAAATAAAGAAGTTAAAGAAATTAGCTCGAGGAACACAAGAACAAAATAAAATGATTAAATGACATGTCAGAACTAAAACGTAACCAAAGCACACTTTTCAATAAATACACTTTGTTTCATTAAGTTTGAATTTGTCTTTCAAAAAATTATTCAAATGTTTAATGGTAATTTCCTCGAAAACAGTTGGAGTTCTACCAAGTGTACCTTTTACACGTGGAAATGACACCCTCATTAGATTTTCTGGTCAGAAGTACCACAACGTTTCGTCCAAAAAAAATTATTGTTTCCTGGAATAAAGAAAGTTCCTGTAGCAAATTTGGCGAAGATCAGTCAAGGGGCTGTTGTGTTATTGCAAAAAAAACTAAGAAATAATTTCAATTTTTACACCCCGTATCTTTTTTCACAGCAACATTTTACTAAAGCGTATTGGGTTATATCCTCATATTTTGGCCCAAAGAATCTACCCCTGCACTATGGTCTATTATTAATGGTCCACCTTGTATAATATTCTAGTGTTTACAACAAATTCCTTATATTTACCTAATGATGAACCATACTTATTGAGTTGGTAGCACTTAAGGTGTTGACTAACAAATGATCATGTTGTCTAATCTTCTCTCTGATGAATTAAAAATTATAAATAATATTTTCCTTTTGCAAGACATAATTATAAGCACAATAATTTTCCACAGAGAAAACGGAAGTTAGATGTCAACAATGGATTTCCTAGCAAGAAAACGCCAGCCATGTCTATGCCACTCAATAACAAAAGTGCCACACCACCTCCTGTACAACTATTATCCACAAATACAACCCCTAGCAGTCGAACACGTGCTGTAATTCCCACAAAGGATAATCCACCTCCCGAAATGTCCGATTGGCTGGCTCAGTTCACCACATGGTCAAATGCCGAACGAATTATGGCAATCAACGAGTTAATCGAACGTTGTGAACCTACCCAAGTGCGCCATATGATGCAAGTAATTGAACCGCAGTTCCAAAGAGATTTTATATCACTGTTACCAAAAGAATTAGCTTTAAATGTTTTGTCTTTCCTAGAACCAAGGGACTTACTTAGGGCAGCACAGACATGCCGCAGTTGGCGTTTTCTAGCTGAAGATAATCTTTTATGGAAGGAGAAATGTAAACAAACTGGAATAGATGATATTCCTAGGAAGCGGATGTCTCCGAGAACGCCCAGTAATCATGCGTCACCTTGGAAGGTATGCCAGTTTTGTTTTTTCTACATTCTAATTTCGTTATAAAATTTCCAGTAGTAATTGATATATACAGAGCTTTCATAAATTATCAAATACACAAAGATTCCTGTCTATACTTTCCTATAAACACTACAGCTAGTAGGTTAGTAGTTGTTTAACAGTACATTTAAATAATGCTACATTGTTGCAATGTATATTGAATAATGCACGTTATTTTAAAATGCGCAATACAAAATGGGCGGCAAGGGGTGGTAGATGTCTCCACTTGCAAGTTGCGTAAACACTTGCTCAACTTGCTCAATTTCCGAATATTACACATGCATATATTGTGATTACTTGATTTTTAAAAGGAATGCTTAATTATAAGAATAAAGGTATTCAAAAGTCGAAGCTTATGAAGTTGCCGTGCTCCAAGCTCAACTTTCAAAAATCAAGGTGATTTAATAAAAACTAGCGTCATTTCGTATTGCCATACTTCCACAATTAATAAGATTGGTATTTTGTATGATACAATGTCCACAGAATTACTAATATAATGAAAAGTTCGATTAGTTTCTATTTAACATCTTGGTAACGACTAAATTTTGACGTCGCACGTACACAACCTGTATAAATCATTATGCCAATGTGCAAATGTTGAAAGTATCACAAAATAGTGTGTGGCACACAAAAAATCTTTAGGGAGAGGCACATTCAGTCTTTCTCAATCTCTCTGTACCTACCCGAATGAAACTGAAAAAAAGTAGATCAGTAAACATAAAAAAGTGTCAAGAAAGCATCTGGAGGCAAAAATGAAAGTTGTCTAGTAATATAATTCATGTAACTTGGCAGTTTATTATCAAAGGAAATAATTGACCCTTCATGTTAAAGCGCTTGAGATTTAACCAGATAATAAACTGCCAATTTACTGTTTATGTTACTAGACAACTAGATGTTCAAAAAAATTTTACCAATAAAATTCAAAGCATTTGTGTATTGCATACGATAACATAATATTAGGATAATTCTTTTGTGTGATGAAATATTGTCACAATACCTATTTTTGACTCGTAGAACCTGAATCTGAAATTCATGACATGAGAAAGATAAATTTCTAAATTAATAAATACATATCTTGTAGTCATTGTTGAAAAGTAATAAAAGTAGTAAAATTTAATATTTTAGGCTGCATATATGAGACAACATGCCATAGAGATGAATTGGAGGACGAAAGCTATTAGACCACCTAAAATGTTAAAAGGTCATGATGACCATGTCATCACGTGTCTGCAGTTCTGTGGAAATCGAATAGTTAGTGGATCTGACGATAACACTTTAAAAGTCTGGTCTGCAACTACGGGAAAGGTAAGTGTTGTATAAATTAATTTTTTGAAAATATTTAGGAATTTCTGAACAACAGTTTAATCCCTAGATACACTTTGTCCAATAATTCTTTGCACATGTGTGACGGAGTATTTCTACCAATGGAATAAATTGAAGGTCAAGTCTAACTTGCAGCACTACTGGCGTACAAAACGAAATTTCGAAGGGATATAATTTAAATAAATAAAAATAAAATATTTTGTGTTTATGATGATTAATGTTGTAATTTACCTGCTGAATGACATTGACAGAAATTAAAAACCACCATTGTCTTTTTCAGCCATAAAGTATTGAATTCAGTGATGCAAAATTTCAAATTTCATTTTGAAAGTTTTAATTTCAATTTGAAACTCCTGAAAGTTTCAACGTACCCTCATAAATTTCTGAAATATCTGAATTTTATGAAAGTTTCAGATTAATCTGAAAATTATCACATTTTTGAAACTTTCGTGAAAGTTTCAGCTGCAAAATCTGTATTTTCGTTACATCCAATGAAATTTCGCACGTTCTTAACTTGTTTTCAACCAATGAGAATTGACATTTATTTTAGGGGTGAGGTTAGCTATTTTTTAAGAATAAGAATCCTGCTTTTCATTTCATTCTAAGTTCCTAGGTTCTATTATTTTTTGCATTAATAAGAAAAACTTATTGTATCAATAATATAGTTTCACTGAGGTCATGGATTAGTGATGTTGCAATGGTAATGTATTGTGCTAGAGTTTGGATTTTAATCTGAATCTACCAGGGACGGGGACCTTATTCTTGAATCGGGAAGTGGAAGATGTGAATGTTTTATCTCTTTTCATCTCGCTACATTTCCTTATTTTCCTTTCTCCTGAAATGAGCATTCTCTCCAGTGGAGAATAGGGGTCCAGGAGATTTTGAAATATATAGACAAATTGTCTACTCGTTTATTTTGAAAAATGTATTACTATTTTTACTTTTCACGAATATAATTTATAAGTTCTAATCTTATTAAGGCGAAAACAAAATATGTTTTTTATATTAAAAAGATACATTGAAAAGTAAAAATTTATAAGACTAGTTCCAAAGTAGGATTTATTAGTTATTATTACGAATGTTATACAGAATATAAGTTTCATATCATTTCATGAAATATTTGTATGATATTTCACTTAACTTTCATAATATTAGGGAAATATTCAATGTTTCATAAAATGAAAGTTTCATTGAAATTTCACGAAAGTTTCATGATATTTAATATTTCATTTTATATTTTAGAAATGTCATAAATTTCAGATGAATTTCGAAACTTTCACAAATATGTCATTGAAATTTCACCAATTTTAAATTTCATGAAATTTTGCGTCTCTGAATGTTATACAGAACTTAAGTTTCATCACTTCGTGAAATATTTCAATGAAATTTCACTTAACTTTCATAATTATTTAATTAATTTTCATAAAATGAAAGTTTCATTGAAATTTCACGAAAATTTCATGACGCTTAACGTTTAATTTCATATTTCAGAAATTTCATAAATATCAGATGAATTTCGAAATTTTCACAAAAATGTCATTGAAAATTTCACAAATTTTAAGTTTCATGAAATTTTACATCACTGATTGAATTGAATTCGCAGCAAGACCTCTTGTTTGCTAATTCAAGCGTTTGTCAGGCATTTTGAGGCTAAGTTCCAAACGAAACTGTTTTAGTTTCAAATTGTATATGTAGTCTTTAAAAAAGAACAATAAAGACGGAAACGGCAATTAGACGGATATGTTTATACAAAATACGCCGAAATATGTTAAATGTGGGTAAATAAAAACAAAAATTTTAAAAATATTGCGACACCACTGAGTCATAATATAATAGTCAATACATTAGCGCTAAGACGTGCATTCCGTCACTGTTGTTTCAACCTGGTTAGCATATGTTGCAGCTACACAAAATAATGGTTATAGGTGATAGCGGCAAGACAATATACAGGTCGTAGCAACTTTCATACATACACAGAATCATTGGACAAACTGTATGAGCAACCATTAGACAAGACATTTGCATATATTTTTTCGATTTACAAGTGTGTTTTCACTCTTATGAGAATAGCGGGATTAAATGTTACAAATTTTGTACAAGTTGCTACGTCGCTTGACATACTTATAACCCGTATAGAGTTTGTTAATAGTGTCTCGTCCAAGGGGAATCATTTGGAGCACAAAATCGTTTATGCATTGTATAGTTGATTAGTGATATTCTTGTTTTTACATGTTGACCTTGAATCTTCTATAAATTTTCATTATGTGGTCGGTCATTGCCTACATTACAAGTTTTTATTCAAATTTTATTATATATTTAGGTTCAAGTCTTATCACAAAATAATGTTATTTATTACTTTACTATACAATTTCATCACATCATAAATATATACAATGAAGAACCAATTGAACATCATTTCCTTATTATTTTGATATTTTTGTATACGGTTAATTATTCCTTTTAGTGCCTACGTACGTTAGTTGGTCATACCGGTGGAGTTTGGTCATCGCAAATGTCTGGTAGTACAATAATAAGTGGTAGCACTGATAGAACTCTAAAGGTTTGGGATGCAGATACTGGTGTATGTATCCACACTCTCTATGGACACACCTCTACAGTTAGATGTATGCATTTACATGGAAAGAAGTAAGTTTTTAAAAGAACTACATTTATCAGTAGAGATTTGGAATTTTCCTACATCATACCTATTGGATAATAAGAGATTTGCTTATCTTAATAAAGCGATTTCTGTTTAGACTAACAATATTTTTACTATGTAGATCTGTTTATCTAGTTGGGGGTAAAATGTTGAAAAAAAGATGTAATATGGTAGAATCCTGATTATCCAAAATATTTGGACCCAAGTGATCTTACATAATAGAAATTTCGATTAAAAGGGAGTCTTTGACGTGTAATTTCAGGGGCCGTATCTGTCATAAAATTAACCTCATTTTGTGCAATTCCGAACATTTTGAATTTGATATCCTAAAACGTCTCGTTCATTGATCGCTTATTATTACCAAATAAAACTTTGTTTTTTAAAAACCGAATGTGAACTTATAGTCCAAGAGGTGTTGACCAGTTCTGGAAAGGTATTTGAGGCATGCCCAAACTTTGTACAATAGCATCTATATAACATCTGCACAATAAATCGAGGACCTGACTGAGGGGTAGCAATTTCTAGCGTATCTGTGAATTTTTTAAATTACGAATAGGGTTTATGAGGCACTTTGAAATTTTAATGATATGTATTGGATAATCTATTAAATAAATAAAAAAATTGTCAGGCGCCTTGGTCGGTTCTAAATTACCGAAAGGTGATCTTAAAGTTGTACTATGAGGGGTTGCATGTAGATATTTAAGGCAAGCTGAAATTAATGTAGCATATTAGTTACACCATGAATATGAGATATGTAAAGAGCCAGGCTCATCTAGTGATGCTAAATATGTGACAGGTGATAAAAATTAATCTAACTATTTTACTATTGTATGTTACTTAGGTGACTTCATGATGTGATTGACATGTTAAACATTCATAGTGAGTACTATAATTTTACGCTCCACTATGTGGATGTGGAAGTATAGTAATCGTAAAAACATTTCAAAAAAATTTTTTTTCTTTGAAATGGGTTTTTTATATTTATGGAACAAATAAAGAATCTAGCTATAATGTCTACGTTCAATATAATAAATTTGTATATTAGTTTAAATTATAATATTTTTGATCTACAGAGTAGTCAGTGGATCAAGAGATGCGACATTAAGAGTGTGGGATATTGAAACGGGAAATTTCCTACACGTTCTAGTTGGACATTTGGCTGCTGTTCGATGTGTGCAATATGATGGAAGACTGGTTGTTTCAGGAGCTTATGACTACATGGTCAAGGTGTGGAATCCAGAAACTGAAGAGTGCCTACACACGCTTCAAGGCCATACGAATCGTGTTTACTCACTTCAGGTAAACTTTTTTTTTCTTTTTCTTTCTTTTTTCTGTGTATATGATAGTAAAGATTAAGATTTTTAATTTCATATCCAATTTTCTTTTACTATCAGATATCCAATTTTGAGAATTAATAAAAAATATAGGATTCACACAATTTTTCTTGTCCAAACTCTTCGTTCGTACAAAACATTTGTTTAATACTTTTTTATTTGCTTCATTAAACATAAAAATTTTGAGACACATTTTTTGTTATCGAGTAATTAAGTTTAAAAAATGTTTGAATTATTCAGGGTGTCCCATGTATATGTACAAACACGATGATATGTTGGCCCAAAAGATGTAAAAAAATCTTACTAATTTTTTTCTAATCAAACCTGTTTCTTTATTAAAAATTAATCAGAGATAGTCAACATTTTTAGTATAGATAATACAACTATAAACAGTAGACGCAAGAGATAGGGATATTGTGTTCACTTGTCCTGTCATTGATACAGGATTCACGTTCTCGAGGAAAAAGCCCATCTTAGGTATTTGCGTTAAATGTTATAAACTGTGCGAGGTCCACAGTTACCTCCCATATTACTTTGTCACCCAGAGCAATACCGGCAATACCCATGGTTAAAGCCACTTCGACTTGCTTGGCACATGAGAGGATTTAATTTAGTTATAGAATGAATACATTGTAAATAAAACATAGTGGTTGAAAACAAAGTGGGTCAGGCAGCACCCGCATCAATGTTACCCATGAGATTTAAAACCCATCTGCCCATAAAATATCCTTTTCAAACAACCGCTACCATTTCTTACAGTTCAGCGTTTCGCGATAGGTATCCCAGTAGTCTAGGTGATTGCACTGACTTCTTTTTACTGGCTGGTAAATTCCTTTGTTCCTATGCTTTACTCCATTGAAACACCCTATCATACTGGGTGTTTCAAATAGTAGTAATTTATTTCTTCATTTAAAATGTAAATATGCAAAAAAGTGTAGAGTACATCAGTCCTTAAACTAGAGTGTAAATCAGGGTTGGCAAAAATTGTGTTTTTTTTATTTTAATCAAAAAACACGTTTTTTTTTTTTATTTAAAACAATTTAATGTGTTTTAGACATGGACTTTTAATTGTTGAAAAAAAACATGTTTTAAACAATAAAAAATATTTATTTAAACTTACATTTATACGTGCGCGTCGACCCAATACATTGTTTATTCTATAAGCCATGCCCATATTGCATCATAACAAGACGAGGACGATACTTGACAACGGGTTGGCCAATTCGGTGTAATAAATACGTCAAGTTGTCAATAGTGCAATAATTTTTTTGGTGATTGGTTATTGAGTACACAGGCACATAAAAAAAAGTCGAGTTGGAGAAGGCAGACCTAAGTATTCCCATGAATTCTGACCTGCTGAACACGAATCCGATGTCCGTTTTGCCCGATTGGCTCTTGCATGCTTCCTAAACTCAAAAACACCGTGAGAATGCCCGAAAAAATGAAAATCTGAAAAAATTCAGGGGTACATAGGATGGCAATAGAAATCGAATGGCGCAAACCAGACATCCCTGCGGTCCTTCGTTTTCGAGATAGAGCAGCTCAAAGTCACCGGAAGGAAAAAAATTGTTTTGTTCGCAATTCTCGAGGCTCTATATAGGAAACCAAAAAAGAATTCTAGTTTGCGCCATTCGATTTCTCTCGCCATTCTACGTACCTCTGAAATTTTTCAGATTTTTAGCTACACTCTCATTTTCTCGGGCATTCTTACGGTGTTTTTTTTGAGGTTGGGAAAAATACAACAGCCAATCGGGCAAAACGGACATCGGATTCGTGTTCAGCAGGTCAAAATGCATGGGAATACATAGGTCTACCTTCCCGCACTCGACTTTTTTTTTGCTATTAATCGCTTTAAAATTAACACTTAAGAAAATAAATAATAACGGTATGTCTTCTATATAATAGTTATATGTTTCGTTCGTTGTACTTATACTACCATATTATTATAACTAGTTGTATTGCATTACATAAAATAGAATAGACTAGAAAAATATTTATTGTGTTATATATAAGTGTACACATAGATACAATATTCTACACAAAAGGTGACGTTCGTATCAACGTTCTTCCACGCCACCAAATAAAGAAACAAAAAGAAAAACTTACTTCTAATCATCACATATAACTCAAGTAGCCCTAAAATTACATTATCGAATCAATCATATTTTGTACCTGCAATAAGTATTCTTTATAATTTTTTTTAAATGTACCAATAGATACACCCTCAAGTTCATATTTTTGTACTTTATTATTATTTTTTTTACCTTATCAAATACAACGATGTTCCGAAAATTGTCCATCAAACACACTGAAAAACGCATTGAAAAAAATCATGTTTAAAACAATTGTTTTAAACGTGTTTTAGTTTAAAACAAATGTGTTTAAAACAGGTTACTGTGTTTTAAACACTTAAAAAACATTTGTTTAAAACATTTTGTTTTAAAACTGCCAACCCTGATGTAAATTTAAAAATAAACAAATACAGACATAAAAACTGCAATAAATATTACATTCGTTAACAAGCAAAATTAAAGACACTTAAAAAAAAGAAAACATAAATTATGTAAAACATGTAGACAGTAAAAAGATTTAAACATATCTGTATTGTACAAAAAACTCATCCAGGGTATAGCAAACGTTATTTACTAATAAATGTTTGAGTTTTGCTCTAAAAGTCTTAATATTTGAAGAGGACCTAATTTCGTTGGTTAAAAAAATTGAGGCACTTAGGGCCGGTTTTTCAATGTCCAGTTAAAAGTCAGATAGGTAGCTGCTAGTTACGCTTAGCTGGCAGTTATATCTATGGTAGTATTTATCAACAGCAATTTAACTGCCAGCTACGTATTCATGAGTTGAATTATTTCTTAGCTATGTTGGCACTTCTGATTCTACCTGAAGTTTCTTTCAATTGGTTTCATTCAAATTGCGCGCGTGTTTTAGTGACAGTTTATCTAATTTAACAGAATTATTCCTGCAACTTCCTCTATCATCTCAAGGGCATCTAAAACAGTTTCTTTACGCAGTGGAAATCTGATTAAAAAATCTTTTTCATCATAATTCTCAAAATTATTTTCTCGTTCCTTCATGGTGTAGGATCTCCTTTCATACTTTATAAATTGTATAATATCGTCATAATCACTCATATCCAGAATATTATTATTATTATTCATTATTGGCAATATATTTAATATAAATCACAAATTAAAAACGAACATATCAATCAATCACATTGGTTTTTAGGTTAAAATGTTTTAGAATTGTCAGAAATTGAACCAAATGCGCATGTGCAAATCCACTAACAGTAGAATAAATCCTTAACTGGCACTTTCAACTCTCTGCTAAATTTACTTTCAGATAGTGAGTTTAACCCTCCGGTAAATTTTATCTGACATTTAAGCTATTTAACTGGACATTGAAAAACCGGCCCTTACAGCTATTATATATAAAACTTTTTTAATACATTGCAGTTTGAAAGGAATTAGTATGCATCTGATCTTTATACCACGTTTCATACCCGTGACTTATTTGATTGTTTAAGTACATAGAATTGTTTTGGAAAACGTATGTACGTCTCCAATATATAAGTACTTGCTTAAGTCAAAATGTTAAGATTTTTGAACGCGTTTCTGCAAGTCTCAAAACTTTTTAATTCCGCAATTATGCGCACTGCATATTTCTGTAATATAACATTCCTACTTATTTTTCTATTTCCCCAATTATGCCAATAAATCTTAATTACTCTATTATTATTTAAAAATAATGAAACAGTTTTACTTTTACCTTTCCCAATTGATTTTAAAATGATAACACTAATTGAAATTTATTATTAATTTATGCTTGTAGCTATTTTAGCACTTTTTCACAAGCATTACAATTCATTTGTAGTAAACCATTCCATCATTTTTATAGTATTTCTATTATTAATTTGGAAATTCTATCTAAAGCGTTGCTACCTAAATTATTACAAATCCTGATGTGATAGTAGACACCCGAGATCGCGTACTTGAATATTGGAAACGGTATTCGTATACGAATATAGTTCACCAGATAGATATGTTATGTGGTTACCTCAAATGAAAGTAGTAGATTGTTGACCTGGCTCACCATTACAAGTCCTTTGTTATAATCTATAAGCTCTTGGCTATTGCTGGTAGCATAGCTGTAGGTTAAATGATATTTATTTATTTTTATATTGAATCGTTTATAAAGTTGTTTATTATAGATAAATAATGTATTATAAATCAATTATTTGCATTATCCCATGTAGCAGGCAATATTAGTACAATATTGGGTATTTATGGTATAAATAATGGCTAAATGTTGAAATGCAATATTTGCCCAATATCGAAATGTGAACATTTTTATTTATTGGCAAAATATTGTAATCAATCTTGACTGAATATTGTTCTACATTATTGCTCCAATATCTATTTCCAATATTTATTTTGACAACTAGGATAATATTTACCTAATATTGTATTTAAATTGGTACAATATTTCCTTTGGATTGATAGTCAATATTAGAAATCAATATAAAATACAGGGTCTTCGGCGCATGGACCGTCAAAATATTTTTATGGATTGGTGGGGTCATTTGGAGGTTTTAATCCCAAATGACTCAGGTCCTAACTGTTGTAGTACTAAGAAATATATTTTTTTTAGATTTCACTCAAAATTTCCCAAAATTCCCCACTTAAACTTTAGTATTCGTAGGTTTCTTTAAATTTTATTCTGTAATGTATTCTTCTTCAAAATAAATCATTTTTAATACGAAAGTTAGTTACAAGGCTCCAAATTCCTAAATGTAAATGAAAGAAATAGAAATTCTGAACTTCTAAAATCATTAAAAAAAACTAACAGCAACCGAGAGCATTTTCTTCAATTCAATTTCAAAGTTCTACCGTTGATGCCCTTTCTAACGGTATGAAACAATGAAAAGTTGTAGGAGTTTTAGTGGGGAATTTTGGGAAATTTTGAGTAAAATGTAAAAATGAAAAAAAATCTCAATAACTACAACAGTTAGGACCTGGGACATTTATGTTAAAACTTCCAAATGACCCCGCCGATCCACAAAAAAAATTTGATTGTCCATGCGCCGAACACCGTGTATATTACAATAAATTACAAATATGTTGCAAAAATAAAATATTTATTTATAGCATTAACAATACATTTAAAATTTGTAACAATTTTAAATTTACAAATAATGAGTCAGTCAAAAATAATATAAATCAAACAAGATAAAATAACAAGTATACTATATAATAAATATTAATATAATTTTAAGCAAAAGGGTAACTTACAATATGCTTTCTAAATACCAAAGTTATCAAAAAGATGAGTCGTAAAATAAATGTACTTGAATTTAATTGCAAACCACGAACTTCATAAGTAAACTGGATGTCACATCATAATGGTTCTCTAGCAAATATCTTGACACCCCATTGACACATCTTGGCACTCATTTATTCCATCATTATCTTCGTCGGAAGACAAACTTAAATTGAATTCGTGGTTACCACCCTGAAAATAATTGCAGTTATTTTCATCGCTTGAATCCTTATTCAGCTGCCTTTTTATAAACATGGATTTTTTAGACAGTACTGATGAACTCATTCTGAAGTAATCTGAAAGTTTGGTTTTCATTAATTAATGGTACTCGGTACTCTTTATCATGTGTATACGTTAAAACATATATCTAATTAAATGAAAAACTTTAATAAAACCAATTTCCAGTTAAACAGGAAGTTAAATGTAGGTATACCAAATTACATACCATTAGATTTTTTATTTCGGAAAGTCTATTTTTGCACATTTCAATACTTCTTGCTTGAAGCAATAAAATAAGTATGTAGCAGTATAAAACAAAAGTTAAATAATGGTAATAATTAAATTATATCTATAACTATAATATTGCAATATTGGTTCAGTATTGGTTGGTTATTGGTAGGCACCAGTATGTAGTACCTATATTTTCAAATTACCAAATAAAGATAACGACGGGTACCTAGTCAAGGTGTTATCTGGGCACAGCTCACGTACTTACACAATGTGAATGAATAATTTCCCAATACATTATTATCGTACTTTTACAGATAGAAAATGTGCATGGCAGCAAATTCACATTTACAGAACACTGTCAAACAATCAACAGATAAAAAGTATAATATAGTATTATGTACTTACATTGTGCACAAAATAACACACACACAGGTCACAATAATTGTTGCTAATAATCTAACACAGCCCAATTTCTGTTCTTCTATGATCCAGCTAGGTACTTGTAAATTTACCATAATGGCGTCTCCGTCTCCGTTATGCGGAGAGCAAGCGCACGCGTCATGCCAAAGCGTTGCTGGTAACTCGGAGCCAATAAAATGTCTGCGCGGGAGTGATATCACTATCTAAATTCCTAGTATGAAGAATAAGTTTTGTTTAAGAATGTAAGTAATTATTTTACTAAAGATGTTAAAGTAAAACTAAATAAAAATAAACTATATAGATGAATCTATTCTTTAAATATAATGAAAACACCTTGAAATTAAACAAACGATAATAGAATAAAAAGTCTTTGTTTTAAAATCAGAAATCCAACATTATTTCATAAATCAGATAAAAAGAATCACCTATTATATTATATAATAAATAATACAAATAAAATAAAAAGGGCTAAACAAGCCAAATTAATTAATAAATTATAAAACAACTTTGCTCAATAGATTACAGAGATCATGTCTTTTTGTCTTCGAAAAATATCGCAAAGTAATATAAAAAATGTATGTTGTATGGTCACTAATATTTTTCCAATGTTGGAGTAATATATTGAATTCAGTATTTGTTATTATGTGGCAAAATAATTATTATTTATTACTGGTTTAAAATTATTAATGTGTTTACATATAGAATATCGTGCAGTAATATTAATTAATGTTGTTTCCAATATTGCATTCATATGTTCAGAAAATAGTAAATGATCATCAATATTTCTCTAATATTAGAGCAATACAATTAATTCAATATTTATTATATACCAAAAATAAATATTCCTTCAATATTGGCTAAAAACTGTTAAATTGGAACAATTAACAGACGAAATTATTTGGCCAAATTGCACCAACGATTAAGTTATTATCATTATATATATGCCTTTCATCTGCTTACATGGAATATTGTGCAGTAATATTAATTAATGTTGTTTCCAATATTGCATCAATATATTCAAAAAATAATAAATGATCATCAATATTTCTGTAATATTAGAGCAATATAATGAATTCAATATTTATTATACACCAAAAATAAATACTACTTCAATATTGGCTTAAAATTGCTAATATTGACCCAATAGACAAATATTACACCAATATTTTACCAATGAACTGCCAGTATATGTTGCTACATGGGATGCCTAACAATTAATATAAAGTAGTAAAACAATATTTACAATAATTAAAAAGTGGCTCTAAATATTGATGGTTGGCGCTTATGGCATCGCTGGTGTAACGTTATGATTATGAACTATTCCTTTGTCGGTCTTTTTTTATGAATTTCAAACTGAGACTGACAAGCTATAATTATTAATTACTTAATTGCACAACCAAGAATCACCCGAGACCACTACTTAGCTGTTTGTATTTTTGGTAGAGCGTAAAGTAGTTTTCAACATAATAAAAGTGGAAAAGTATAGGTCATGAAGATACATTGAACTTGGCTAAT
Organism: Stenurella melanura; assembly: GCA_963583905.1. Classification (NCBI taxonomy): domain Eukaryota; kingdom Metazoa; phylum Arthropoda; class Insecta; order Coleoptera; family Cerambycidae; genus Stenurella; species Stenurella melanura. Next base: position 207,775,334 of record OY757309.1, read on the forward strand.
TTCGCCGTTGCTACGGACGGAGTCAATGTTATTAGCGTTACTAACTGACCTGAAAATATTTAAATTAAGAAAAAATGTTAGAGTAAAGCACAAACTTTATAATACTTTGTTACTTCTTTTGGGCAAATGTATTATCATGCAAATATTTGGGCGTATACGCCAGACACCCTGTATCACCTATTATTATACTTCTAACACCCTGTATATATTCTGTGCTACCAACTCGCAGCTTAAGAAAAATCATCACAAATGAAGTTTGAGCCACAAGTTATCCCTACTGACGGCCAGCTCAGTGCATCTTTACTAAAAAAGTAGATCTTCGCTAAATAATTGTTAATAACTTGTTACTGACAGATTTGTTTTCCTTAATAAATTCCTAATTTTTTGTAACTTATTTTATATGAATAATTTTCCTATGATTACTTAGTAAAAGGTTTGAGATATTCGTTGATTTCCTTTTATATGTAAAAGTAGAAATCCGAATATCTGTGATTTAAACTTTCGAATGAGGAAAATGTCTTATAAAATCTTTCTGGAATAATTACAGTATTTTCACTTTTACTTGATTTTGTTACTGAACATAAAATTCCTATAGTAAAGTGCTTTGAATTTTTTCTAATACAGAAAATATCTAAATTTAAATATCAAATACTTTAAATGAAATAAAATTATTTCCAACAGAGAGGGGCATTACTAAAATCGCATATTCCTATCTGCTTATGTGACTACTACAAATGATTAGAAGTTGTTTTTCTCTTTCGCAATCCAGCAGTTTAAGCTAATCTCTAAAACAAATGTCGTCAAATTACGTTTAATGTAACTGAAAATTTCTAATATTTTTGTTGATTATGGTTCATTAGAACTTTCATTAATTTTGTTGAAGTTGAAAGTTTCAAAATGAAATTTGAAATTTTTCAACACTATACGTCCTTGTATTCTTCGTTATTTAATCATTGACCTTTTGACTTTTACACTTTTATAAAACATGTTTACATAAGAAATGGCAGTTTGCAAATCTCTGGTTATCATCCTGTGTGACGGATATGACGCTGCTTCAATGGGGCGCGTGCATTATATAACTAACATACCCTCAAATTTTATGTTTTAGTAATTTATTCTCACTTCTAATATTTTGTTCCGAATATCTAGATTGGAACCAGTATAATACTTAAAAAATCTGTCAATTAATATAAACAGGATTTCGTCATATTGCTGATTTTTAAAAATTTACTAATATTCACAGGTTGGAAATCCAACCTATAATTAGCGATTAATATTCAATGATTTAAAAAAATTGTTCCGCTGGGTCCAATCTAGAAATGTGAATAAAAACATTGAAAATGAGTATAAACACAAAAATGTCGTATTTGAGGTTATGTTTGTCATACGTGCCCTATAGGGGATATTCTACGATGCTATTTTACTTATTTAACGATTTTGATATTTTAATTCAGCACACGAAGCGATATCCATACAAAAAGATTTTTCTGCAGTTATTATCAATTTTATTCGATTACAATGTCTATTTCAAATAAGAATAATGAGATTTAGATCAAGTGGTTACATTTCTGTAGAGGAAGTTTTAAAAACAGAACACTTTTTTAGTTTGATGGAGTTCATGTAGTAAGTGGTTCTCTTGATACAAGTATCCGAGTTTGGGAGGTGGAAACGGGAGCGTGCAAACATACACTTATGGGTCATCAGTCCCTCACATCAGGAATGGAATTAAGAAATCATATCTTGGTATCTGGAAATGCTGATTCAACTGTCAAGGTTTGGGATATATTGACTGGACAGTGCCTACAGACGCTTTCAGGTAAAATTTTACACATTTCCCTAGAGCATTACCTAGTTTTTACTATTTCTTTTTTTTTGGCATTTTGTGAATGTATTGTGAAATTATTATTAGAAACTAACCCCCATTTCTGTTCACATACCAATCATTGAGTATTAATGACTTTTTTAATATGCAACCATTCCATCCATTTTACAATAATTATGAAATTTATTCAAAAGAGTAGGTGTGGTAAAATGGCCAAAGGCTATTGCCGGATAAGTATAGTGATTTGGCCCACAGAACCAATTGGGCTATTAGTGGTGTCATTATATCGGCGTAGTCAAAAAAAGTGTTCGACACAATTTTTACCCCCACTTTCCCCCTAGGGGGTTTGGGGGGCCCAAAAACTGTTATTATTTGATTATTTTTTATTCTATTACCTAGTAGACGAATCTTTAATAAAAAAATCAAGAGTGTAGCGGAAGAAGGGTTACTTTAACTCAATTTTTTTCAGAATTCTCTGACCCCACTTTCCCCCCCAAAAAAATTATAAAATATTCAAAATTTTTTTCTCGAAAACTGAGTCAATAGCACCGCTAAAAATTTTATTATTTATTTATTTTGATCAGACAAATCTATAAAAATTTTTGTAGCCCCTAGAAATTGGTGCGTCATACTAAAATATTAAAGAAACCGTTATTTTCACGATTACTTGCGATTTTGTTGTTTTTATAACGTTCATTAGGACAGAATAACACACTTCTTCACAGAACATTATACACTATATTATATTTACATAAAATTGTTCCATTTATGTCTATATTTACGGCCAATACAACTTCCCCTTGCTGGATATAATGACCCAGAAAACCTGTTATTGCTTGTTTATTTTTTATTTTGTCACCTAGTGGACGAATCTTCACCAAAAAAATCAAGAGTGTAGTGGAAGTACGGTTCCTTCAACTCATTTTTTTTCAGAATTTTCTGACCCCTCTTTCCCCCCCCCCCCAAAAAAAAATTATAAAATATTCAAAAATTTTTTTCCTGAAAACTAAGACAATGGCACTGCTAAAAAAATTTATAATTTATTTATTTTGATCCGAAAAATCTACAAAAATTTTTGTAGCCCCTAGAAATTGATGGGTCATACTCAAATATTAAAGAAACCATTATTTTCACGATTTTTTGCGATTTTGTTGTTTTTATAACGTTCATTAGGACAGAATAACACACTTCTTCACAGAAAATTATACACTATATTATATTTACATAAAATTATTCCATTTACGTCTATATTTACGGCCAATACAACTTCCCCTTGCTGGATATAATGGCCCAGAAAACCTGTTATTGCTTGTTTATTTTTTATTTTGTTACCTAGTGGACGAATCTTTACCAAAAAAAAAATCAAGAGTGTAGTGGAAGTACGGTTACTTCAACTCTATTTTTTTTCAGAATTTTCTGGCCCCACTTTCCCCCCCAAAAAAATTATAAAATATTCAAAAAAATTTTTCTCGAAAACTAAGGAAATGGCACCGCTAAAAATTTTACAATTTATTTATTTTGGTCCAAAAAATCTACAAAAATGTTTGTAGCCTCTCGAAATTGGTGCATCATACTCAAATATTAAAGAAACCGTTATTTTCACGATTTTCTGTGGTTTCGTTTTTTTTAAACGTTCATTAGGACAGAATAACATACTTCTTCATGAAAAATTATATACTACATTATATTTATATAGAATGATTCCAGTTATGTCTATATTTACGCCAAATACAACTTCGCTTTGCTCGATATAAAAGCCCAGAAAACCTGTTTTTGCTTTTTAATTTTTTATTTTCTCACCTAGTGGACGAATCATTATTTGATAAGTAATTTGATTTTTTTTTTTTTTTTTTACTAAAAATGGCTTTGGATATATTCCTTTAGCCAAGAGACTCTAACAAATATCGAATTATTTAATAAAATATTAAATTTGTATAACCTGGTAAACTCAATCCCAAAAAAAAAAAAAACAAAAATTTATATAAAATTTATGGCAAACGAAGAGGGATATTGACAGGGATCACTCATTTCACATCAAGGGGTCCGTCAAGATGACTTCCTTAAATTACAACACATGAGGTAGACCACGGATAAATAGGTTTCAATAACAGAGGTTCAGAATGGCTACAAAGGAAAAGATTTCCCTAAAATACTGCTACTAACACCACCTTCCAAATACCATTAGTATAATCCTCCCCCACTTTTTTTTTAACTAATATTTATATCTGAATACCACATTTTTTGATAAAATTCATGAGAATCGCATATACATCCTTGTTTTTAGTACTCAAAATATAATTCATATTTAACGGTCTAACTAGGTTTTTCTCCATTAGTTTTTGTATGAATATATTAATTTCTTGTTCGTATGTTGAGCAACCTAGAAAGATATGATTTATGTCACCTGGACTTAAGTAATTTGATAAGTCTCTAATTCTTCTCACAGCAAATACCACTTTAGCTAATCTAGTACAGAGAAAGTTGATATGATCCTCCCATATTAATTGAGCATCTATATGGATTCCCAAAAATTTTACGTTTGTAGTGGCATCATTTGAGATTGGTTTGATATTGAAATTTATGGAAACAGTTTTACTTTCATTTAAGAATAGATCATTTTTAGTAAACCATTGTTTTGCTTGATAGACAATGTTATATAAATCCTTTATTTAGCCAAAAAGACTAATACATTTTGAATAAGTACATATAAGTATAAAACAATATATATAAAAAAAGAAATCATTAGACACTCAAATACACACTAAAATATCACACTTAGCACTAATACACATACAATGAATATCTTAAAATTATCACATTTCATTTGATAGATTTGACTCATCCAACAAATACTTCTTAAGTCGACTTTTAAATATACTTAATGTGGGACTGTTTCTAATGCCTACTGGTAGATCGTTATACTCATTTAACCCCTTATAGAATAAATTATTTTGTGTTGACTTTTTCCTATATGTTTGTAAATGAAAGTTTAGATTATTTCTAGTGTTGTAATTATGAATATCTGCATTATAAACTAATTTATTCTGCAGATATTCAGGGGTTAAGTTATTTTTAATCTTATATATAAACACGAGACTGAAAAATGTTATATAATTATTTATAGGAAGCCATCCTAATGTATTTAGCATAACTCTAATAGGTGTCAGTCTAGAGCAACCTAAAATTATTCTCATGCTTCTGTTTTGTAGTTTTTGAAGCCTACTCATCTCATTTTTATTTAAGAGGTATAGAATTGAGGAACAGTAATTGAAATGGGGCAATATGCATGTATTATATATTGTAAGTTTGGTCCAGTGGCTTAAATAACCACTGCATCTACTTAAGAAGCTTATTTTTAAACCTATAGTCTTACATACATAATTAGTGTGATCTTTGAACGATAATTGCTTATCTATAATTACTCCCAGATATTTAATTTTTGGAACTCTCTGAATTTCATCTGCACCAATATGAATTATTTGCCTATTTACCAAATCTGCACCTGTTCCAATAAGCATCCATTTAGTTTTTTGTGAATTAACTTTTAATGAGTTAGTACAACAGTACTTGTTAACTTTTTCCAAGGTGTTATTTATTATGGTGAAACAATCACTACTATTTGCACCGCTAACATAAATAAGGGTGTCGTCAGCAAATAAATGTATTTTACAATTTTCTATAATCTCCACTATATCGTTTATATAAACTAAAAATAATAGCGGCCCTAAGACACTACCTTGCGGTATTCCAGTGTTATTACTTATTTCAGAAGATATTACATTATTTAATTTTAATTTCTGTGATCTATTATCCAAATAATCAGTCAACCATAGTAATGCAGTTCCATCTATACCTATATTTTTTAATTTTATTAATAATCTTGCCCTATCTATCGTTTCAAACGCACGTTGCAAGTCTAGAAATACTGCAAGTGTAACTTGATTTTTTTCTAAATTTAGTTTCCATTCATGCAACACACATTGTACGGCCGTCTCACAACTATGTTTGTTACGAAAACCAGACTGGAAACTTGTTAATACTTTATTTTTTTCCAAGAAAGCTACTAGTTGTTCGCATACTACTTTTTCAAGAATTTTTCCCATTGAGTTTATCAAGTTAATTGGCCTGAGATCACTAGCCTTTATTGAGTTTGGAATCTTTGGAACAGGTATAATGGTAGTGACTTTAATATCCATCGGGACTTTACCTACTGAAAGAGACAAGTTTATCATATTTAGCATAGACAACACTAGAGTCCTCTTCCTTGTTAATACTTATTGCAAATGTTGTATCGTCAGCAAATAATATCGTTAGTGAATTTTTATATATTATATTCTTTGGCATATCATTTATATATACAAGGAATAGGAGAGGCCCCAGGACTGAACCTTGAGGTACTCCTCTCAGGACTTCCAACGGCTTACTTCTTTTGTTACCACTTACTACTATTTGAGATCTATTTCTTAGATATGAATCAAATAGATCCAGGCATTTGCCCCGTACACCATAGAAAGATAGTTTTTGTAAAAGAATTGAGTGATTCACGCAGTCGAAAGCTGCCGACAAATCAGTAAAAATTCCTAAGCAATAATTTTTTGCTTCAAAGCTGTTTTCAATGAATTTAGTGAGTGACATTATGGCATCTACGGTAGATAGGCCTTTTTGAAAACCGAATTGGTTAGGGTTTATAAGTTTATTCAGATTTAAATAGCTGGCTAAGTTGTTGTAAACAATTATTTCCAAGATTTTTGAGAAGGTTGGAAGGACAGAGATCTGTCTGTAACTTCCAGGTTCCGACTGGTCACCCCTCTTATACACAGGCACAATCTTTCCAATTTTTAGCATAGATGGGAAATGACCTTGCTCGAGGCTTGCATTTATGATATCCGTTAAAGGTTCAGTCAGATACATTGCACATTTTTTAATTACGAATATATTAATTCCGTCAAGATCTTCGTTTTTTTTATTTTTGATAGACATTATGGCTGTTCGGACGTCATCCGTAGTTACAGGTCTAAAAAACATTGAATACATTATTGAGATATTATTGATTAGACAGTCTCTATTTAGATTCTGATCTTGCTTAGACATATCTTTCACTAAATTGTTTGCATTATTCGTGAAGAACTCATTTAAATTATCAACAGATAAGTTTTCCGGATGTACCGTAGGTTTCATAGTACGACCAGTTTCTGTGTTTATAATGTGCCACACTGTTTTATTTAGATTGTCTGATTCCGTGAGTCGTTTATGTATATGATTCTGTTTAGCTTGCCTTAGAATTTGATTATATTCTTTTTTGTACTCTTTGTAAATGCATTTGTTTTCAATTGTAGGATTCTGTTTTGACACAGATTCTAGAAACAACAGAAGTTCTCTCGCCTTCACAACTTCAGGTGTAATCCAGTTTGATGGAGTTCTGGATTGTTTTTTAGTTAGTGGGAAACATATATTATAGTAATGAACAAAGGTACAATAGAATTCGATATATTTCATCTCTGCAGAACTAGCTTGGAATGTTCGGAGCCAATTTTCATTACTTAAATAGTTTATCATTTGGTTTATATTAACCACGCTATAATTTCTATTATAACTAATATCATTTGGGAATTCGTAATTTTGAATCATTTTCAATAATTGTCCCTTATGATCAGACAGACCTAATTCAATTACGGAAGAGTTTAAATAATCAAAATTTACAAAGAAATTATCTAGGCAAGCACCTTTATTGTTTTGACATCTAGTATATTCATAGACTACCTGAGTCAGTCCATAGGATGAAAAGCTGAACAATATTTTGTGTGTTATTATCGTTTCGATCCAAGAAGTTTACGTTGAAATCGCCAGCAATTAGAATTTTTTTATTTGTGTTTCTATAAGTGACAGTAACTTCTAGGACTTGTTGCATAATGTCTATGAAATTATTTACATTAACAATAAATGGTGATCTATAGATAGTTGCTATGAGAAGATTTAGATCTTTAATATAACATGCTGCAGCTTCACAGACTCTCTCCACTGAGAGATTTAAGATATTTAAAATATTAACACATTTCAGTGATTTATGTACATAAATGCATGCACCACCATTTTTCATATTTGGCCTACAGTAACAACTCACCAAGTTAAAGTTGGTTATGCTGTAGCAACCAAAATCATATGGAGTGAACCAATGTTCAGTAATACATAAAATTTGTATCTTACTTTGATGGACAACACTTTCAACTTCTAATATTTTATTCCTTATGCACTGGGCATTGATATGGAAAATGGAGACATCCCTAGTTAGTTTATTTATATTTAAGATCTTTTCTGTACATTTTGGATTTTCGTTGGATTGATTTTCGATGGGGGATTCTTCAGTGACTCAAAAGAATCATTCCTATTTATTTCAGAGAATGACTCATTGCAGCTTCCCTCAGTACGAGCCTGAGCAGGGTTGTCTAGAAAATGCCGACCCTTTCTAAAATCGAATTGTGAGAAGGCAACACCTTTCGGCCAGAATTCCTGCTTATACACAGTTTCTTTTAGACTGGGATCAAGACCAACAAGAAAACAATTGTTATCTTCAACTTGGTAAAACGTCTTCAGTTTCTTTATTGATATATCAGCCGTATTAGTTTTCTTGTATATGAAGTCCTTTACTTTCTCCTCAGTTACGTGGTTTTTAGCCCTGGAAATAAAAAGCCATAATCTCTTTTTTACTGTGCTTTTAGCTCTTTCCTCTCTTCCTTCAAAACCGCCATCTACATTTGAATCGAGACCATCACTAGCTGTGCCCAATTTAGTCTTTCTCTTGGGGGTCTTGGGCATGATTTTATCCACATGCGTAGTGGTTTTACCAGGATTTATTTGTTTTTTTTTGGAAGATGATGTGATCACTTTATGATTTAATATTGTAGGTTCTACAGTTGCATTATTTCCAAGGGTTTCTATATTTCTCCCATTTGGATTTTGTTTCACAATGTTGCTATACATGGGTGTTTCATTTGTATTTATATGAGGTATAGGATTTGTTAGTAAATTTATTAAGTCAATATTACTTTCCTTAATATTTGTAACGTCTTGTGTTAGCTTGACAAGTTTCCTATCCATCTCGCTTTTCATTTGATAGCATATATCGGATAAAGCTTGTTTGATCTCACCCACAAAGTTACTGTTTCTGTCATTTACTAATATTTCAAAGTCAGATATTTTTTGCCGTAATGACGCATTTTCTTGCAGAAGTCGCTTGTTTTCATCAATAATCTGGTTCTTTTCTACCAACTCAAGCTTGATTTTGCATTCTGAGCATTCATATTTTAATATTCTGCTGGTTAATTTCATGCAGCGCTCTTCAGTCACGGATAGCGGTGAACATTCAGTACACACCAATTCATTGCAAATATCGCACTTATATAATTTTTTTTCATTTGATGATATTTTGCATATTGCACAATTCATTTTAATCAAATATTTAAGTTCTTGATAACACTTTCAGATTAGACCACATGTTCCATTTGAGGTTAGGAAAATTTAGTCACTCATAATAAGTTTCCTCTACCAATTTTATTTATTTATTTACTGGATTTCTGGTTTTTGTGATTTTCACTAGTTTTTCTCAAATATAGCAATTTAATTTGCCAATTTTCACATATAAACTTTATATAGATTTTCAGATGACTTTTCTCTTCTCTTCCCTTCTCTTACCAAAGAGCTTTCATCATATACGTTACAACTTTCTCCTACCCATTGGTCTTAGTAAATGTAATGACTTAAAGTTCATAACTCATTATCATGATTTTAGGAATGCTGATATCATATCGATTAATAATTGCCTGGCATCTGTTAACTGGGACACTGCACTTGACAAGCATGATATAAATATAGCATGCGAGCAATTTTATGACTATCTGTAGATTTGTTTGTTCCAATCAAAACTTTTAAAAGTTCCAATTTTCCTGTTTGGTTCTCGGGTGAACTTAAACAGCTGATTATTAGGAAAAAAGAGGCACACAAACGTTTTAGAGGAACTGGCAATAGAATATTGCCGATTACAATGTCTTCTCAAATTTGCGTTCTAGGTGTAAGGTGGTAAGAGCTGAATGTTATGATAAATACATTCAACGTACTGAATCAGACATAAAACTAATTCAAAATCCTTCTGGAAGCATATTAATAATATCAGGAAAAGCCGTGGTTACCCTAACCAAATGTTTTACCTTCATAAGACCAGCTCTGACGGTAACGAAAATGTTAATCTATTCGCTGTTTATTCTAATGAAACATATGATATACCAGTTTTTGATTATAAGAGGTGTGTTGATATCAACTCCATCAATCTTACTGTAGTGGATGTTCTCAATGGTATTTCATCGTTGTTACCCAAACTATCCTTTGGACCGGATGGTGTCCCCCCATTTTTATTGAAATCCTGCGTTGGCACCATTGCAAAACCCATTCACCTTTTATTTGAACTATCTTTAAGGTCTAGTACCTTTCCCAATTACTAGAAAAATAGTTACATTGTTCCTATTCTTAAATCGGGTAATAATGAAGACATCCAAAATTACAGAGCTATTTGTACTCAATCAGCTTTACCCAAGTTGCTTGATGAACTAGATACTGTTCATCTGTCGGGAGCATGTAGCCGAGTAATCCTAGAAGAACAGCATGATCTTTGTACTGGGCGTTCGACTTCCACCAACCTACTAACTTATCAAAACCATCTGATTAATGCCTTTGAAAATAAAGCTCAAGTTGACAGTATCTATACAGATTTCTCGAAGGCGTTTGACCGGGTAAACCATCAACAATTGATAAGTAAGCTCCGCGTATTGGGCTTTGGTGAAATAGTGGCAAATTGGATCAATAGCTATCTCTCTGACCAACATCAATACGTTCGAATAAACAACTACTTGTCACATGAATTCGCAGTACCTTCCTGTGTACCTCAGGGTTCTCACTATGGACCCATTTTCTTTAACTTATTTGTTAACGATATTGACCAGTTTATTGTTAGTTCCAACTATTTAATGTTTGCGGATGACCTAAAAATCTTTCGTGTTGTAAAAAACGACACTAATGCCTTGCTCTTACAAAATGATATTGATGGTTTGTTGACATGGTCTTCCATTAATGGTTTGAATTTAAATACAAAAAAATGTTTCACAATTATATTTTCTAAATCCTGCTTACGTCAGCATCATGCATATCATATAAACAACGAACAACTTGTACGTATCACTGAAATCCGTGATCTTGGTGTGACTTGGATTCGCACTTAGACATCAGCACACACATCAATAACATTACGTCTAATAGCTACGAACAACTTGGTTTTATTAGTAGGCAAAGTAGGGACTTTTCTCCTGACATAATGAAATCATTATATATATCTTTAGTTAGACCAGGTCTAGAATACGCGTCAATGGTATGGTCACCGTACTATCAACTTCACATTGACTCAATTGAACGAGTGCAAAAAAGGTTTATAAGAAGTTACGCTCTTAAGCTAGGTCTTGACTTAGAAAATTATAATTATGTTGTTTTGCTGAGTGAGCTTAATTTTTTATCTCTTGAAAAACATAGATTTAATACTGACATTATATTTTTGTTCAAACTGATCAATGGATCTGTTGACTCATCTTACCTATTAGGTTTACTTAACTTCAATTGTCTCCACATAACAAGAGCCAAATCGACGTTTGCAATTTCCTTTCATAATTCTAATTATGGCATCAACAGCCCAGTTAACAGAATTCAGAAAAATTATAATACATATTTTGACAGCAGTGATTTATTTTATTTAACATTAAATAAGTTTAGGAGTTCCCTAAAACTTTATTTCCGAATTAATTATATGAATTGATCGTATTATTCTTATTTGATTTTATTATGTTGTATATTGTATTGTATTGTCTGTTATTGGTGTCAGGTTTTCCTCGTTTATTGTATCCTGTTAGATTTTTTTTTTTTCTTTAATTACTGTATTGTATTCTACTTTTTTAGTCATCCTTACTTATGTATTATTTAGTATTCAAATAGAGTATTCCGTAAATAAATAAATAAAATGTCGAATATGAAATATTACAACTTAGCGGCCATATTGCTGGTGATGCCAGCACCGCGGCGGTACCTAAATCCTGATCTCAATAGCATAAAATAAAAATTAATAACACAATCACAAATAACAGTATTTTTAATTTGACGTTACTAACAATGTCAAAATTGAAAATGTCAAGTCAAAATTTTATCATGTTTTAGTAATTAGGTGTTTTCACAAATTTTAAATTCACTTTCACTGTGAAGATAATGCTTTATTATAGTAAAAAGCACTTGAATTTTGAGATACAGTCGAATAATACCTTAAAATAAGCCATTTTAATTTTGTATTGAAATTTTTTCGCCAAAAACACTACATCAATTCACTATGCACTCATGGCGTCATCAGTTATATTGTCAGTGTCATTTTGTGTTATAAACACGTTATTTTGCAGATAAATTTCCTAAAGTAGCTTTTACAAATCCCGTATTAGGTAGACGTTACTTATTTAATCACATGTAAAACCTAAATAAAGTAAATAAAATGTTGTATGTAACAATTTTTAAACGCGATTAAGAAACTAATATAACCGATGACGTCACCGCGAGTTTTTCATACTCGTTCAATTACTAAAACTTTATGTTATTTATTTGTTGAAATTTTAATTTGATCGACGACAGAATGCTATTTAAATATCAATAAGTGCTTTAGTATAACAAGCACTTCATTTTAATAATATCAAAAAAGCAAATTTGCTCATAGTGAAAACACCTAATTTTCCTGAAATTTTTCTTACGGAAGTGAATGTCCACTTTTTCTTCATTAGTGTAAATCTATTTATAAGTAAAGCATAAAATAAAAAGTAAGTACAATAATTACAAGTAACATTATTTCCAATTGAACATTACTAACAATGTTACAACAAAATTCAGTTGTTTTCATGGCTAACTATATCGATTTCGAAACAAAACTTTTGAATGAAGTTGTATCATATTTTATAAATTTTCTCGAATTTTTTCTTATGGAAGTGTGTACTTTTTTACACAGGTGAATGCAGAAAAAGAATCTACAACAATCGACAAAAAATAGTATAGCATACCATTTGAAAAAAAAATTTGACCATCGTTACTTTGACATATATGATCACAGAGACGATTTAAGGTCGTCATTTGATAGAGTTTGTCGAGGGATTTCCAAATATGTATCTATGGTTTGTTGTACTTTTTTTTTAAATAAAGAAGATACAGGGGGGCGAATACCAAACTAAATCACCCGATATAATAGCAGATTGTCGAAAATTGGATGAAAATACAAATGAGTGCTTTGATTAAAAGATATTATTCGTTATTTATGGCAAAATGTTTAATCAATACAATTTAACGTAACACATTGACCGCTATGTACCCGCTAGTCTATCATACCCATTCTCTTGGGATTCTTTTAGCATTTTTACCTACAAAAGTAGTAGATAAATTGTCTCTCAATTTCTGGTGACCTATAGTGAACTTTTTTATACTTTCATCAAAATTGTAAATAGAATTTTTATTATAAATAGAGGGGTTAGTTTTATTTGACAATATTGACACCCCCCCCCCCTCTTGAGAAACGTCTAGAAAAGATCAAGCTAAAACATTGAGAATCTGATTTAACTAAATAAAATAACAAATAATTGTAGAAAAGTACTGAATAATAAAAGTTAAGTCTTGTCAAACCGCGGTTCAGAGCGTCTAAATGTCCGAAATACAAAACTAATGTGTAATTTATTTGATTATAGTTTCCCGGTATTGTTTTATTAAATTTCGAAATTTCCCTACAGGCTACATTTATTTGATACCTTGAGTATAAATCGCGAGGTGACCTGGGTCACAGTCATTTCATTCCCGACATCCGGGATTCCTACATGTTGTAGTTAAAGCGTACAACAGATAGATAGATAGATACTTTATTCATTCATTAATTTTACATACAAAGGTAAAACTTATCAAACTAGTCAAAATAGTACACTACTCATACATATACATACACAATGCACTCACTCATACATAGATATTACCAAATACACTTAGGCAATCTAACACTCAACATACACGCAAATAAACGAAACAATCAATGACCTAGATACTCCTGTACAGAATAAAATGCCTTACTCACTAGGTGTTCATACAGTTTTTGCTTCAAGCTGACCACAGTTCTTTGGCTTATTGTTGGTGATTTTACTGGACTTATATATATTGCGAATGTGTCTTTGTTTTAATAAAATTTTGTTGTATTTTTCTACCAGAGCTCAAGAGCACGCTGAGCAACTTTTATAGAAAAATAATTAATTTAATTCACTGGGCACAAAACCTAGTCAGCAACTTAGTAGAAATTTGGTCAAACAATAGACTGGTCAATTAATGAACTGAGCTCAAGAGCTTGGCTGAGCAACTTAGTTCTTATTCGATCAAAAATAATAATCAATTGACCTCGTTTGAAAATTGCCTCGAATTTTTATACTTGCGAAATGCCCAGAAATCGTGATGCTGTATCCCCACATCTACGCGTATAACACCCATTCCATTCCGGTCTTAAAAATTAACAATATAAAACTGAAGTGGATTATCTCTGTGAACTACCCTAGCTTCACCCGAGATGTGCGTTTCTAGAGACTTTTAAAACTGTATGAATTCGTAGGATTTAAAACTTTACGTTTTCACTGTAAGAATACACGTAAAATATTAGTATGTAAATACTGGGCAATATTTGATTTTGTACCAAATGTAGAATTTCAGAATGATGTAAATTTGGATGGATAGACATGGAAATAAATTGTAAATTAATACAGGGCTGGTTTGTCTCAGTATAGATCTAATTTTGAAGACAATTATTTCATTTTCTATTCATCCAAAAATGCAGTAGGATATTGAATAATAAGCAGGAGAGAATTCGATAATTTCATAAGAGAAAAGTCAGTGACAAAACTATATTTAGCTGTGAAACTGAAAATTATTTACTTTGTGACTAAAATAAATTTATATATTACTTAATATTATTTACTAATGCAGCATTAATTTCAGGTCCATACAAGCATCAGTCAGCCGTAACTTGCCTACAATTTAACAGTCGTTTTGTGATAACTTCCTCAGATGACGGTACAGTGAAACTGTGGGATGTACGTACTGGTGAATTTATTAGAAATTTGATAGCCCTGGATAGTGGTGGGTCGGGTGGTGTGGTTTGGCGCATACGGGCAAATGATACTAAGTTAGTTTGTGCAGTGGGGAGTCGGAATGGAACTGAGGAAACCAAACTTCTAGTGTTAGATTTTGACGTTGACTCAAATTGCAGTTCGATTGTGTCTAGGTAATTACAGACTAAAAAAATTAAGTGTGATTGTGGGTGTGTTTTTAGGTATTACATTTGTCATTTATGTACCTGTGATGTTATTTTAATCAACATACATCAGCGGTGAAAAGAAATCGTAAATTATGTTTGTGTGTATACTCTTTATGTTATTTATTTACTATGTGGTATTAACTTATTCTGTACTAAGACTTCTCGCACTTGTTTAAAATTTAAGTAAATCTATTAATATATTTATAAATCCTAGTGTAACACCAACAAAACTGTAACGTTAACTGTGATATATTGGCATCTTGTTACATACCAACAACAAGTGGCTTAAATTTAACATTTTCATTGAAGAATTATCAAATAATATAAAATAAAAATTCCTATCAATAACATCATTTGTATAGAAATGATAAATGTATAGCTATTAGTTATTGAACCTTTTGCTAAAATCCTATAATAAAATCTGGTGCTTTCAAACATTATTTCTTTAACTTATATAGACTATTTTGAGTACAAATTTCTACTAACTAAACATTATCAATTTACTTAAAGCTTTTCGTAGGTAGTTGGACAAACTTTAAAATGATAATATATTTGCATTTTATTTTGTCACATTCCAGCTTTAAGCAGGCTGCCACAATTTGAAGATTTTCTCCCAACAAGTAATGTCAACCGGTATATGAGTACCAACATTTGTGTAGTGTAATCCTGTGATCTACCTATGATATTATGGAAGAGTAGATATAATCGGTGCATGTTCCAGCTTGGATTAGGGTTTTTTTTATCACTTATTTAACGTCGGCCTATTACCAATCACACAAAATGAGTAGACTGTAGAGTGTTTGCATACATACTGAAACATACCTTCCCCCCCATAATTTATCTTTTTTGGTTGAGAAAAATATTCAAAGTTGACAATCATGTAAACTTGATTGTTTACTTTTTTTTATATTTAGGACCCAAATTATGTTGTGATAGTAAAAAGGTTAATGTTGATTCAGTTTATTAATATAATTTATTTACCTAAAAAATAAACACTGAATAGTTATTTCTAAATTTATTTGTAAGGCATTCACAAAAGTTTATATCATTTTGACAACTCTCATAGAAGGAGGTCCTTGACTCTGACATTTTGACGATTGATGGCTCGCCATTTACAATGATAATTTGATGGTAAGAGATCACTGATCTTGATTGAATGCCTGATATATTGTATTATATCAAATACAGACTTGTGAATACAATTCGGAAATATCTAAAAACATATCTAGTGGCATAAAAGGAGCTGTATTTTAATTTTATGAAACATGAGTCTGTTGATCATTTCTTTATAGATTTGATTAATGTATAAAAAATCGTTCATTGATAACTCCTACTGATGAATAATTTTCTATTAATAAACAATTTTAGTATAAATAAAGACTAAAATGGTTTATTAATAGAAAGTTATTCATTAATAGGGGCCATTAATGAACGATTTTTTATACATTAATCAAACCTATTAATAAACGATCAACGGAAAAATGTTGTAACTAATTCGTGTGTTAATCAGCGATTAATAATCTCGGCAATTAACACACTCTCATTAACATGTTTGTTAAATAAATATTTAAGTTATAAATGTAAAGGTTGAACTACAAATTGAATCAGTGGTGTCCTGCTTCAAGCTGTAATGTAGCCGTTTTAAAATCTAGGTAAATTATCAATGCTTCATATTTGTCCAACTACCCACGAAAAGCTTTAAGTAAACAAATTCTGGACACAATGTATTTATTTTAATTAATTTTTTTAGAGTGTCGGAACTGTTATAATCATTTTTTTTCTTTTAGTGCAAATTAAATGAATATGAAAAAATAAATCGTATATAGGAAAAACATATACAGTGAGGTCCATAAGTAACGGATATACTACGTAATATACAATTTATGAGTAAAATCCTAAACACGTCAATTTTTAATTTAGTCTCTTCAAATTAGGAAAATTGAGGGAAATTTTTCCTACAGCTAAGCCACCCGTATAGAAAGTTGTCTTGGGGTTGTGTTAACATATTTTTCACCAAGCGCATTTAGATATAGATACATATATAGGTTTTTTTGGCCATGTTGGCGGTTTTTTGCGTTTTGCTGCAAAACTATGCATTTTTGAGAAAATATGACCTGATTTGATATTGTAGATCTAGCGATTCTCTACAATTTTTGTTCTCTTCATTTTTTTGAAATTCCGCTTAGTTGTGCCACTAGAACGTGCTGAAGTTTATGTAAATGTATAAATTTTTTTGGTGTTTGATTTTAAGCCAAAACTATGCATTTTATAAAAAAATATCAAGATATCAAAGTTGCAGATAAAAAAATTTCGACAAATTTTGTTCTCTGTTTTTTTTTCAAAGTTGCGTGGTTTTGCCGCTAGAGGGCGAAAAACATTTTTTCAATACTCTTCAGCAGATAAAAAAAATATAGGCATCGTGAACAGCTGTAGTATTTTGCCCCTCCACCTCCCTCTACTCAATATTTTTTACTGGCTAAGCTAATATAGATGACATGACATTTTCAAAAAGGCCTATCACGACCACTACAGCTGAATGCGCGTATTTCACAGTATTAGATGCACCGTTCTATGCGCAGCTGTGTAAGGAATGAACGATGGGTTTCAAAAAAAAGAATTTTTTTTTTTGCTCTCTAAATTTTTATATAATTGAGTACTAAATATAGTAAGTAGAGTAAAAAATGCATAGTTTTGCCTGTATATCAAAAATATATGCGCTGTATTTTTTTTCCACTCAAGAGTATTGAAAAAATGTTTTTCGCGCTCTAGCGGCAAAACCGCGCGACATTGAAAAAAAAACAAACAACAAAATTTGTCGAAATTTTTTTTATCTACAACTTTGATATCTTGATATTTTTTTATAAAATGCATAGTTTTGGCTTAAAATCAAACCAAAAAAATTTATATATTTACATAAAATTTCAAAAGAATTAAGAGAACAAAAACTGTAGAGAATCGCTAGATCTACAATATCAAATCAGGTCATATTTTCTCAAAAATGCATAGTTTTGCAGCAAAACGTAAAAAACCGCCAAAATGGCCAAAAAAACATATATGTATATCTATATCTAAAAAACAACCCTTTTTTTTTCATGCGCTTGGTGAAAAATATGTTAACACAACCCCGAGATAACTTTCTATATGGATGGCTTAGCTGTAGGAAAAATTTCCCAAAATCGGTGATTTTCTTCTAATTTGAAGGGACTAACTCTAAAAATGACATTTTTTGAGAATAATTTTATACCACCCCTTTCAACCCCCTTAGAGTGACAGCTACCCATTTAAAATTTTTAAATGGAACCAAGGTGCGTGTGACAGCTCATTTGAAAGGGTTTTTCATTTTCTGTCCAGCAATATAAGATTTTTTTAATTACTCTTAATTTTTTTATTGAAAATATTACATTTTTAATGTTATCAAACTGGGTGCCCGTTGCTTCTTGACAATTATGGAGGCGTTGCTGAAATTCTTCAAAAACATTTTGTATAATTTCCGGGGTGATTTGAGTAATGTCCTTATTCTGTCTTTTAAATCATCGACGTTATTTGGTCAGTTGAAGAAGACTTTCAATTTTAAGTAACCCCATAAAAAATAGTCGAGCGGGGTCAAATCGGGGGAATGGGCAGGCCACTCAATTTCACCGCGTCTACCGATTCACCTATAGGGAAAAAACTTGATTGCGATAGGCTCATACTTCCAATGCAAAATGTGGTGTAGCTCCGTCTTGCTAATACTAAATATTTCTATCAATTTCATTAGGGTTGTCACACAGTTCCTCGTACGGTCACCAGTTCAGGTGCCGGCACTCGATCGGCGAAGTTAAGCAACGTCAGTCGGGTCTAGCACATGGATGGGTGAGTTCTCGTTCAGGTACGTCAGTCTTTGTCATGAGCCGTAATAGACTTCACTGGACTTAGATGGCTTGGCGAGAAAATAGAAGCGAAGGGCTGATAACTTCACCAAGGAGCTCCTTATCAAGCAGACTGAAAGTCTAGTAAGGACATGTCTGGATAAGGAGCCCTAAGGTACAAAGAAGCAGTACTACAATAGACCTCTACTGGTCGCAGTAGGCAAGGCCAATCGCCAGCTCCTCTAGCTAAAATCTAATCTAAAAAATCTAGGGTTGTCATCATTCGGGAAATGTATTTTTAACTCTGGAACTAAGAATTTTTGCAAGAAATCCAAGTAACACCAGTTAATGTGCTATCAAAGGAATAGGGTCCTATCATTTGAGAATTTATAATTCCAGCCCAAACGTTCACCTTCTCAGGATATTGAGTATTGGCCTCCATCATCCAATGTGGATTTTCTATACTCCAGTATCTACAGTTCTGTTTGTTGATTGTTCCATTTAAGACGGATGTTGCCTCATCAGAAAAAAGATAATTTTTTATAAATAACAGATCATCTTGGTATCTATTTGCCATGATTTCGCAAAATTTCAATTCGCGTTCAGGATCATTATCGTTAAGTTCTTGAACCAAACGAATTTTATATTGCAGTATTTTTCATATTTTAGAAGATGGAATATGCATTAACATCATTATAGGCGGAAACTTGTCTTGTAGGTTTGTGGATCTAACAATATATCCAATTTCTTTTAATCTTCTAAAATGCATTTCCTACCAGATTTAGGTATATCTGTGACATTTCCAAATTCACAAAATTTGTTTTCTACTCTGCTAACCGTAGACTAGGAAATGTGATGGTTAGGATACTTAGTATTGAAGATCTCGCATACCTGCTTCTGCGTTCTTGTTTTATCACCACATCCTAATAATGTCAAAATGTCAATTCTTTGGGTAACCCTAATACTCATTGTTAAAATAATGATCAATTTGACAATCAGCGATAAATAACTAGAATCATAAGTTTGCAAATAAAGAAATTATAATTTTTTCTGAAATGTAAAATGAAACCCTTTTTTTTTACTTCTTTGGATATTTTGCCACCTGTGTATCAGAAAAAACGATACATTTAAATTAATTAGAAAAGACAGATTTGACAAATATTTGGTACATACCCAAGTAGCATTTTAAGATACATTTTCGGAAACGTTTCTAACAAGCGTGCCTGTTCCCAAGTACAAAATGGGAATTGTTTGCAACATGTTGCGATACATACACAATTTCTTATGGTAGTGTAGTATGTGTTACTATTATGGTGGCACTGCGCGTTTCTTTGCTAGGTTCGAAAATAAAGAGAAACATGTTTCTAATTTGTAGCTCACAGCTGTTTAAATAGTTTCGCAAATATATCAGTGTTTTTATAACTAATGTTATTAGGAACAAAATGTATGTAATCAGTTTCGAAAAGTCTTATTATCTATTATAATAAAGATAGGTATGTGTTGTTTCAATATGGAAACAGATATAAAATAATATTGTAGGTACATGTTGAAAGTATGAAAACTTATATCCAGTTTTTAGTGGATGTCTGGTCAGATTAAACTTATGCGATGAGAATTGTATCGATTATTTTCAGGAAATACTTCGATATTTTAAATGTGTCTTACAAATATGACCATTTACAATTTATATTTTTAATTAAAAAAAAGTAAATATATGTTTTTTTTATGATTATTTTGATGTTAATAATTAGTAATGTATCCAAACTTTAAATAATGTTTCTTTTTCATAATTTATATGGACATTTAAGCTTTTGCATAAACAACGTTTTCTCTCGAAAGAAAATTGTCCATAATTTCCGCCCAATTACAAACGTCATTAAGCCAACACTTTAAAACGAAAATGACCACGGAAACATTTCTCTATGTGTTTCGGAAATTTAGATCATATTTTAAAAAAGGAACATGAACTATTTTTTCTGTGTTTCTAAATTGTTTTGGAAATGTTAACAACATGTATATAAATCAGCCGACGCTGCACACACGTGCTTTGAGGGACTTTGTTTATTTCTTTTGTATTTTTTATTTCAACTTTTTTACATTCCTCATTATTTTCTATCCAAATAGGACACTCTTCTACTTTCACCACGTTACTGATAACAGTTACAAAATTTGTTAAATTGTTATAATTTGTAAAAAAGTTCCCAGTTTTTGTTAATAATCTATTTTGTGCTGGAAACAAAAATGAGTTTCAAATACTTTCAGTGGTGACATGAGAATCACAAGATTACAGTTATAAATAAGTTAACTGTTAGCAATGCTGTTGAATGAGGGGTAAGGATGGACACAATTCAACTTCTATAGTATATTCGCCAAGCTCTGAGAGCTGTCACGTGCTGTTCACGTAGGCTTAGTTCACCAGAGCCATTCAAGCGTAAAATTATTAAAAATTCAGAAAGTTTCCTGATCGATTTTAGAACGAGTGACTATTAATGAAAATGTGGGATATTATTCTTTTAAACTTAATAATACACTACCATTAACTTCAAATGGATTCACTAAACTATTTATGAGTTATAATAATTCAAATTTTCGGAAAAATGAGAATACACTCTTACGCAAATGACATACAACTGAAGTCGAGAAAACCGTTGGCAATCTCCTGGAAAATGCAACCAATGAGGATGGAACACGTCGCGATTACGAGGCAATCACACATATTTATTACTCTCAGCCTTCCATGTATACACTTTAGTTAGATTTTCACACTTTTATTTTATTACAAATAAGAAAAAAATAAACATGTAACCTCCACTTATGAACTTGACAATCATCTGTCATTTCTGTAACTAACTATTGCCAACCTAAAATCCTAAAAACATGTAACTAAATGTTCCTAAATATTTCATTCAAAAGTAACAGATGCTGCAGCATGTTTCGAAATTGTTCTGAAGAAAAGTTGTACTTAATGGTAGAAACTATTCATAAACTGTTTAGTAATATTGTTGCGCTATATATAAAAGTTAAAAATTTGGTAACAATTTCAGAAAAATGTCGGAAATGTATGTAAACCATTGTATCTCACATAAGTATCGAAATAGTTCAAAAATGTTTCCCACTACCAAATTTGTTTCGAAACTGTGTCTAAAAATGCTACTTGGGTAGGCATAAATAGTTTAGGATATATTTCATATACATTTGAAAATTTTCAAATTTAATTTTCTTGATGAAGAATGTATAGAATTCAGAAAACCTTATATTGCTGGATGGAGAAGGGTTTTTACCTTTCAAATGAGCTGTCATACGCACCCTAATTCCATTTAAGACTTTTAAATTAGTAGCTATCACTTCAAGGGGATTGAATGGGGAGGTACACAATTATACTCAAAAAATGTCAATTTGGAATTTAAAATCGACGCGTTTTTGAATTTTACTCATAAATTGTAAATTACGCAGATAATTAATTTATCCGTTACTTATGCACCACAATATAAAAGGATTGGGATTTATTATTTGGGTTCCATAACAAAATCACATACAAAAATTTGTGACTGTTCAGATTATATTTTTAAGACTATACGATATTTCAAATTTAATACAAGGTACAGGATGACAACTACAATGACTTCTCAATCCTGGAGTAGTCTCGAACCTTTGATGTGATACTTGTGAAGGGGTTTTCACTTACACCAAAGCACTAGATCACTACACAAAAACTGTGACTCGACGCTCGTTTCCCCAACCATGTTGGCATCATCTGGAGAAGATTCAGTTAATCATATCCAGATGATTTAGAAACTACTCCAGAGGCAACATCTCAATCACTTCGAAATTATTGAGATGTTGTCATTTGAGTTTTCATCGTGTCCTTTGATGTCATATCGTACTGCCTTTAAAGTCCCATGTTCAATTAAATTCCTTATTTCAAATAACTTTGATATACAGAAGCAGCAAGTAATTAGAGACATATGCCATTAGTTGATGAAGGAGGGCAGAGGCAGCTAAATCTCAAATTTGTCTCTATTATGAGGGCATGTTTCAAATTTTAAAAATCATCATTTAAAGTTTTACGAGATGGAACAGCTAAGTTAAAACAAAATTCTATGTCCATGGCTAGGTAGATTGGGGACGGTCCATAAAAGACATATGTAAAACGGTGGAATGGAGGCAATTACCTAAAGTGACTTGTGACGAGGAGGGAGTAGGGAATCCGAATAAATGTAACATAACATGTCATTTGAAATACCGTCAAATGGGGCGAATCAGACCGATTTTGAGATATTTCTCTAAATAACTTTTTTTGTAAAAAAGATTGAAGTTCTGAAGCACCGCCACGACGTAGGTCCCTGTAAAAGCTTTAAAAAGAGGTACCGACAACGCACTTTGACATTAATTAAAAAAAGTTTAGTGGGTGTCCCGATTGGCCCCGTGATTGGGGTCAATCGGGACATCCTATCTATTTACATGGAAATGTTCGATTAACCCCTGGTATGGGGTCAGTCGGGACAGAAAAGTAAAAAAAATAATGCTACATAAATAACACAAAAACAGGTTTACTTTTGATTTATTATAAATTGTCAAAAATACAGTTTAACTTATTCAAACCTAATAATGGAAACTAAAAATACAAATACAACTTTAAAAAAAATAATAATAATTAATAGTTTAAATACGCCCTCTCGTTTGATTTTTGTGGAAACTCATAACCACCTCTTCTCAAAACGGTCGGTTTAGGCAATGCACTTTTTACTTGTTCCTTATGAACTTCAGAGATATCATGCATCTACTGCAGGAAAATAAAACAATGATATTTTTTTCTATTTGGCCGGAGAAATTTTATAGTGACTAGTTCATTTATCTCCTGGACTAAGCCAATGAAATATTTGCCTTCTTTGTCGGTGCAGTATCGTATTTCAATGAAGTCGTCTTTTTTTAATTCTCTATGTCTACCTCATCTTCATCAGAAGATCATAAATAATGGGCCTTTTCAGCATATTTTTTTTATTGCGGAATCATAAATTTTATGAAAAATTAAAATACCCGTATTTTTTCAATTTCTATTTTGATGCAGATTAGAGCCAGAAAAAAATAATTAAAATCACCTATTTACAAGTCCAATTTAAACGATTATCCGTAACGCGCCATTAACACGTCAGCAATCCCAAGCCAATAGTGTAAAAGGCGACTCGGCAATGTCGTACAAAATCAGCTTTCAATTGACGTTTGTAGTGATGGGCGATATCGCGATTTTCCAATCACTCTTTAACGGCGACTTATATTTTTCACTTCCGGTGGTTTTAAACTAACGCCATCACAATCTGCAAGCTGATATGTTTACCGTTCGCCGTAATTTGTTTGTGTGAATGTATGGCTGCATTAAGCAGCAATGGACAAGTATGAATTGAAAGTAAAACGATGTAAATTACACTTTATATTAATATTTTATATAATCATGGTGATTTAGTCACGGTGATTTAATCACCGGCAGTGACATATCGCTCGACTAGACGTTTGACAGCTTGTTGATGTTAACATTTTGGTTTTGAGGTTAGCGTAAATTGAAAGCCTCCGATTTCGATTAAAATGTCTAGCAAGCAGTGTTTTGTTCCATTCTGTGAAAATACGACCGAAAACGCCCCAGAAAAGACGACAGCTCAAATGAAAGTTTAAGGTTATCCGCTATCCGCACGCTCGGAAATCGCAGTGTTGTCGGTTTGCAAGTTCCTCTGTTGTGTCCTCGATGATGATTGGTGGGATTACGTGTGCAACCAAGGCGCGTGAAACTCGAGCGTTTGAAATACCCCGTGAAAGTTGTTGTATTTCGCTAATTTATTTCTCAGAGATTGCTGTTCTAAGACGCCTCATTTTTAGATAAAAAATTATTTTATTTTCCCCAAATGACACCCACCATATTTAAATGTCAAAATTCGAATGCACTGTAAAGGCCCATTGGTTTCTTCTGGAACGCCGAGGTCCTCAAGGTCGTCAAGAGTATACAAGTCCTCTAGACGGATCTAAGACTCAGAAGGTAACTGGTGCTGGCATACACGGCTGCAAACCAAGGGCTTGTATATCGGTGCCACTTGGAAGGTATCCTAGTGTATTCCAAGCAGAAGTATATGCCATATTGGTGTGTGCAAGCGAGAATCTCAGGAGAGGTATCACCAACAAACATATTTATATATGTAGCGACAGCCAAGCAGCCTTGAGGGCTCTTGTGTCAAACAAAGTGACCTCAAGACTAGTTTTAAACTATCGGAATATTTTGACAGAACTGTGCGAACACAACTCTGTCAAACTCATATGGGTGCCCGGTCACAGAGGTGTGGAGGGCAACGAAGAAGCAGACTGATTGGCGGGAGAAGGAGCAATAACTCCGTTCCCTGGCCCTGAGCCAGCCTTCGGTTTGCCAAGAAGTCTGATTCAGAGTTACGAGACTGGGCCACTGCAAGGTTCAGCAACTATTGGACTCAGGTCCCTGGAATGAGGCAGTCGAAGCTCCATATAAAGGGGCCATTGACTTACTCAACCATTAAGTGGCTGCTTGGGCTCGATAGAGAAAAGATGAGATGGATAGTAGGCTTGTTAACAGGCCACTGTCCTCTGAACAAACATCTTCACACAATGGGGTTGAAAAACAGCCCTATTTGTAGGATGTGTGGAGTGGAGGATGAAACCACCACTCATATCCTATACAGTTGCGCATCCTTAGGTGCGTTAAGGTATAGGCATCTCCAAAGGCAATTTTTACAGTCGGAGGAATTACGGGATCAACCATGGAATAGACTGCTATCCTTTATGGAGAGCACTGGTCTCTTCTAGAAGATCACACATGACGCGAATGCACAATGGGCCGACAGGCCTGAGCGCTGCAGATTCTACTCTCTGTTGACATCCTGACTACTGGATTGGGATGAACCAGCTGCAGAAAGATCTTTTTTGGAAATGCTTTTTCCTGGCCCAACAGAAACTTTTTCTTCATTCTTACCGACGGTTTCCAAGCATTTCGACTTTCATTAAGCAAATCAATTACGAAAGCAGTCTAATCATTGTGGTTATGGTCTTCAGTTATTGGTTTGGGTAATCACTTTAAAACTTGATTTCTATCAAGTGGAATGAGTCCAGTGCCTGAAAATCCACTTTTCATATTTTTACTCATGGCCTCCAAGCTATCAAGCGTTTTTCTCAGCAAAGATGGAAAATATTGTTTTGGAATTGGAATTTTCTTTTTCCAATCTTGCGATGTACGTCTCCAAGCTTTTTTGATTGGAGCGAATACTACAACGTCTAGCGGCTATGTTAGATGAATTGAGGAGGGAGGTAAAAATCCAAATTTTATTTCGTTTTCTTCACAAAGTTCTATGACCTTATATGAAAGGTGAGTACATAAGTTATCACCAATTAACACTCTTGGTGCAGGCTGCTTCTTAAAATAAGGAAGAGCAACAGTTACGAACCAATTTTCAAAAAGAGGTTGGTCAAACCAACCACTTGAATTTCTTCCGTAGCATGCAATTTTGGGTCCATTCAGCATGCAGGCATCATAGATATGTTCGCTTTTGTACACTATAAATGGTGCTAGCAAAATACCCCCCCACTTCCTGCAAACATAACAGATGTTGAATTTTTTGCAGAATCTATGATTCGTTCAGGATGGTGAGTCTTTCTTCTCACAATCACCTTCTTTCGTCCAGGGTCATCTACAAAACATGTCTCATCATAATTTACCAAGGAATTGCGCTGTACATCTTTTAACAGATTTTGCAAATTATCAAAATATAAATTAATAGTCTCATGAGATACAGCTGTATTGGCTCTCTTAATGTTTTCACATAACCTCTGCATACGGGTATTTTTATACCGCAGTAAGAACGAATTTGTCTAGTCCGGTCCTGGTAGATTATTTTTCTTACACCTTTTCTGTCCAAGTAGCCCTTGGCAGCGTACCAAAGATCCAGTTTATTCAGAGGATATCCCCATTCCCTTGCCAATACTATAGGTTGCATCAAATGTTGTTCTTCTACTTATGTTAGGGCTGTCTGACCCCCTGCTTTTTACTGAACGTTTATAATGTCTTGATAAGGTTGACCTTGGGATGTTATAAATGTTCGGGGCTTCTCGTTGAGTTATTGGCCTCTTCTAGTCATCATCCTGATTGACACCTAAAAGTGCCATTTCTTGTTTTAAAATTCATAGAAAAAAAATTTGTTTTACTTGCCGAGTACAAAATGCTTCAACCTATCACATACAAAATTTTCAAACTCCTGCTCCAATCGGAAATGTGGTTTTGAGGCAAAATTTTTCAATTCATAAAAAAACGCGAATCTTCTATTAATTTTTAGCTCACTTGTGCCTTCCAAGTGCGACACCAAACTAACCCGTAACGCCGTAAGTCGCAGGAATGCAAGTTCCACATGTCGACTAAGAATTCTGACTACTATCCGACCTAAAAACATTTGCCTCGAGTCACTGTGGCAATTAAATATGTCCGAAAATAGATTTGTCTCGATTAGCCCCGGCCTCCCGATTCGCCCTGTTTGACGGTACTTACATCAATGTTATTCTTATTTTATTGATGATTTATCACCTAGTGGGAATTTCACAAATGCAAAATAGTTGTCTCGATGCCTATCATAGAAATGTTTGAGCTCTTAAAGAATCTTTGGACTTGAGAGAATTATAATATTAATAGTAAATAATAATTGCTTTGGATTTTATAATTTAATCTAAGAATAACAATAACTTTATATTAACAAAAATTCTATGAATAAATGAGATTGTTTAGACATAACTTTCATATGTTACTTATAATCATGGAAAATAATCATTCATTAGGGGGGGTCCAGATTTCGTGACGTCAAAAATACGTGAGCCCCTTGTGAGTATATTCGTCATATTACAGTTAATGACTATGTCTCTACTTTGCTGCTTCAATCTGTATATTGACAATGTTAAAAATAATAAGAGAAGTAACTAAAAAATTGGTATGTTGCTGCATACCATTTCATGGTCGAATGTTAATTTACTTTTTATTTTTGAGTATTTATTTTGACAACCCATGGGCATAATTAGTTCACATAAGAAACAGTAATTATGAAATATATTATATTTCGGTAAAAGAGGCACTCTTTCGTGACATTTTTAATGAAAAATATCACACTATTAATAAACGATTTATTTCGTTGTCGACTGTTATTAAGTTAATTCCAATTATGAGATGGAACAATTCCATGCAAAAAATAAATTTATTTCTTGTTTCCAGTAATTATTATTGACGAATCTCTGTTCCTAAATCGATTAGTATGTAATATCGCACCAGAGAGACTGATAGTAAGTTTAAGTTTACAGCATTTTAGGATGAAAATTTACCACATAAGTTTTATTGTTTTTTTTTTTGTATGTGTTAAAAAGTTTTTAATAGACAAAATGTTTTTGAAACCCGCCATCATTACAACCCATATTCCTACAAAAATCGAGTACCATGACTATTACTCCATGACATCGGTAAAAGTTTTACACAAATATCCATTCCACAAGTGTAGCAACATGGCCATTCACTTAACATTAAGTGGATTTGTGCCTTTTATATTAATAAAATAATAAATAATCAAAATACAACTTTAATATTAACGATCAAAGTTAGATACTCATAGTGGATAACTGCTTTTTTCGAAAATTGACAAACTTTGAAGGCGTGGATTTTGTGAAATAAATTTTTCTAATTTTTTTGACGGAAGACGTGAATTTTTGATCATCCCTTTAAATATGCTCTCCAAGTATTTATTTTTCTTTTTCAATAAAGTTTAATACAATCTCTTTTTTGGCTGTGCCACCTAAAATGTAGAAAATTTTATACATCATAAAGTTGGTTTAACATTTACAATACAGTTAAATTTTTAGAATATAGTGAACGAAAATTGTGCACTAAAGATAAAAATATTTTAAACCTGATCAAAATTTAATTTATTTTGTATTTTGAACCTGTAATAATTCAAAGGATATGAAGTTTTCAGAATAGTACGATTTATAACAAGCAGGAAGTGAGGACAAGATTGGAATCAAAACAGAAATAAGAACATAACTATCAGAAATAAAATTGAGAACAAACGTTTCTGCTGGGAACAAATCGGAATGAACTGTCAAAGATTTAAATATAAATAAAGCATATTGGGAACAAAAATATTAGTTTTTGTGATCGCTTGGCTATTTGATGATATCGTAAAATAATACCATGTTCAATTATCTTTTTGTTATCTTCAGCCTTTCACGAATTATATGGAGTCTATTTTTTGACAGTTTGATGTCAGTAGCAATTTTTTTTGTTTTTAAATATATCAACTTTTTTCTATTCGTAGAGACCCATAGAACTAAAAATTGACCAATTGACAAAATTATTAGTTATTTTTTAAATTAAGGTGGCCATTCCCTAGAAAGAGACATCCGATAGGGAAATATTTATTATTTTTGTCCATAACTGTTTTTTCTTAGTACGTGTATTTAAAAAAACTATACGAGTACCTAAGTAGAACCATAACAAGACTACTACTATGAATTTTCACTCAATAATTTTAGTGGTTTGCAAAATAGCTGGATTTAAAACTATGAAATAGGAAGATTAACATAATTTTTAAATTTAAATCTAGCTATTTTGCAAAGCACTGAAATTATTAAGTGAAAATTCATAGTAATAGTCTTGTTATGGTTCTACTTAGGTACTCTCTTATAGTTTTTTTAAATATACGTACTAAGAAAAAAAAGTTATGGGCAAAAATAATAAATATTTCCCTATCGAATGTCTCTTTCTAGGGAATGGCCACCTTAAGCCTTTTATGGGTCCCCGAAATGACTCCATAAGGATAAAAGTAGAGTATTTTTAATGTTTCACTATTGTCTATTTGCAATTTTTTTCACAAATTATTAATTATTTAGGCTGAAGGACTTTGGTCGATGACCTTTTGGTTATTTATTTATTTTTTAACCAATAAAAAACTTTTATTATTATTATTATTAATTATTTAATACAGAATGAAGAATTTGCTATTTTAACCAGATGCACTAATTTATGGTGTGTAGATACACAGAAAGTTTCTATGGTAAATGAGCGCATCTGAGAGCAAATAATTTTGCGCCTTAGTTTAAATTGTGTAAACTTTTAAACTATATTTTAAGATTTTTTCAATTGATAAATCATATTATTTAAATTATAAAAATAATAAAATACAGCAAAGAAAAAATTTTTGAACCAGTAAATATATTTTCCATTTAATAGTTTAAGCTTGTGCAAAAACATTTTTAACTACGAAACGGCTCTGATTTTCAATAAGCCTATATTCTTATATTATGAAAGAATCAAGTCGATCCATTGAAAATAGTAACCTACTGAGTGTTATCGCATACATGCAGATGCAGACACATGGGTAAATGCTGTTTGCCATTAATTTGCAATTTTAGAACTTAATGTTGATCCAAATCAATTTATTTTAATTAAAAAAAAATCGATAAAAAAAATCACTTGAGTTACGATGACTATCACTATAGTCTATGCAACGAAGTGACACAAATAGTAGGTTATCAGATAGTGCATGTTTAAGTTTAAGAAGAGGTGGCAACCCTTTATATTTAGTTACAGGAAGTTTAAACTTTAATCGATTTTCTCTTTTTTGTTTCCCTTCATTCGATGAGCGTAGTAAATATTTCAGAAAATGTGAATTCGCGTTTAAAATTTAATTTGGCATTAGTTTTATTAGTAGGAGATTCAGAGACCGTTTACTTTCAGTCCTATGCATCTCTTGGACATACTTTTAAAATTAGGTCTATATTATGTAAAATTGTCTTCCAAATCCATTTCCGGAGGGCGATTTGCGTATAGGCTTGCATTCAGCCCCTATGTTAATTTACACCTCTTTGTGGCAAAACACGATATTTAAAATTTTTCGAATATAAGTCGTGCTATCTTGAAAACTATGAAAGCTATAAAGATCAAATTTTAGACAGCGGTAAATAATGTATGGCGATACGATTACAGCGTTGAATTACTCTTTTGGTTATTTATCGTCTAAGAAAAAATAAAAAACCCGAGGGTGCTGAAATATTCTAGAGAAAAATGTAGCATCTAGGTACTTTTTCTTTTTCTAGAAATATGATATTGATTGTATGAGAGGTATTGTAGTAAGAAGTCCAAATTTAGTTTCAATGAAAGAATTTTTACAATCGGATTATTCCAGCGAAAGATATCGATTTATTTCTGAGAGCTATAGACAATGCGGGTTGAATATGAGTCATTTCCCTCAACCGGCAACGTTCAAAACTGTATATTGATTTATTTTCATATACTGTGTCCAAAAATATCAAAACCATAATTGCAAAATGTATGAAGACTTGTATTTGCAGTATATAGGGAATATTATCCACCATCACGAATATGCCAACTGCATAATATTGGTTGGGGATAGATATAAACATGGATTAAAAGCAGCTTATAAGCAATCAACTCCTAGCTTCTTACAACAACACATATTACTGCACATTTTATTTTTATACTTGCAAGTTGTCACATTTGTTTGTTCCGGTTTTGGATGTTTCGTGATTATGATTGAAGTGAAAATGTGCTCTATCTTCCAATCATATTTGTGAATGTTCATTAGTTTAGAGGAAGGATCACTAGCATTTTTCCACACAAACGGTGTCTAGACACTTTGTTTTCCATGCTGAATGCATATTGAGTGGGTAGCAATGTCCTAAAATCCATTTTACAGTTTTTAAAGAATGTGGTCATAAATTATCTAAACTGCCTTCAAAATTGGAACGACTGTACAAGCATCTGAAAAAATAAGAAGCTGCTACCGTAAATTGACACACATCTGCTTGTTTAGGACATCGTTTAAAATTACAGAAGAGTCAACAGTCGATAAAGTAGTTGCTGGTTCCACCGATAAGCATTCCTGTAGTTCGTCATTTCCCAATATGTGGATATGCGTCAAACATTTCATAGCAATATAATTCTGTAGATTGCTTATTCTTAGGGTTGAACATAAACAAGTTCCACTCAGGAATGTGAATTTTATCTCCAAGCTCGAATTCCAGCGATTATTTGGTTATACGTCAGGCTCTTAATTCTTTAATCCATGTTCGTATCTATATCCAACTAATATTATGCAGTTGACATATCTGTGACGGTGCACTGGAATATAAATCTTCAAATGTCCTGCAATTATGGTTTTGATATTTTCTGACATTGTATATGAAATCATTTAACACGACAGTTTTGAACGTTGCTGGATTTGAAGGAAGTGACTCATATTCAACCCACGCTGCCCAGAGTTCCCCAAAATAAATCGATATCTTTCTCTAGAATAATCCTATTAATAATTATAATAATAATAATATTTATTAGTTTCAGAAAATGTACAATTACAGTTAAGAAACATCGTCGAAATACAAAGAAAATATCACAAATAACATTGTAAAAACATATAAGTACACACAAAAGAAAGAAAGATAGTAAAAAACATGTGAACAGTGAGCAATTAAACAAATATAACTAGAACTATACAAAATTAGTCCCACATTTTGTATAAAATTCTTCAACACTGGAGCTGTTCATGTCCAACAAAAATGACTCTAATGCCTTTTTAAACTTAAAAAATGTTCGCATAGATTTAATGTTCCCCGGCAAACAGTTAAAAAATTTACAGCCCATGAAACAGAAACTTTTTTGGTACAAAGCCGTTCTGTGTTCTTTTGGTAAAAGGAGATGTTTATTCCTAGTGCTATATGGATGATTTTTGTAAACAAAACATGACAGCTCATAAATGTAAATAGAGTTCAAAGTAAGAATGTTTAAACTTTTAAGGGCTTCCCTGCAGGGAAAGTTCTTTCACTGAAAATAAATTTGGACCTTTTACTACAATACCGCTCATACAATCGATATATTTCTAGAAATAGAAAAAGTATCTCAATGCTACATTTTTTTCCACAATATTTCAGCACCCTCGCGTTTTTTATTTTTCTTGAATGATAAATATGATAAATAACAAAAAACCAATTCAACGCTGCCATCGTAATCGCCATACATTATTTAACCTCCGTCTAAAATTTGATCCTTATAGCTTTTATAATTTTCGAGATAGCACGAGTTATATTCGAAAAATTTTAAATATCGTGCTTCGCCAAGAAGAGGTATAAATTAACATAGGGGATGAATGCAAGCCTATATCACAAATCGCCCTCTGGAAATGGATTCGGCAGACAATTTTACATAATATAGACCTAATTTTAAAAGCATGTCCAAAAGTTACTGGATCCCTGACTATATGCTTTCAATTCATAAGCTAAGTAAGCACTCAGAAATCGTACCATAAATGGAAAATTTGTGGCTGACGGCCGTCAGATCGAGAATTCTCAAGGCAACCCTAGTGCTTTAACTTTGTCACTGTAAATAGTATCGTTGCTAAAAATTTCATT
This sequence comes from Stenurella melanura, assembly GCA_963583905.1. Taxonomy (NCBI): domain Eukaryota; kingdom Metazoa; phylum Arthropoda; class Insecta; order Coleoptera; family Cerambycidae; genus Stenurella; species Stenurella melanura. The sequence goes on from OY757309.1 coordinate 207,808,863, forward strand.
TCAGGTCACCTGTCCACCACGTGTTAGGATTTTGTTTTAATTTATATGAATAGCAGTGATAAAGGGTGTCGATCATAAATTTTTTGTCTATTAAAAATGAATACATTTTGTTAGCTTTAGGAAACATAATGTGGTTCATGCTCAAGATTCTTGTCATAGCTCAACTTGTAAATAGTTCTGTCATTACATCACGTCTAGTTATTTTTGTTAGTGTTTTTGTCTTCTATTCAGATAAGTATTTTTCATTACTCATTTGACTTTGATGATGATAAAAGTAAATAATAGGAAGTCAGTGATCATCTGTACAATTAATAAGAAAAGTAACATTTTATAGGGAGTCATATTTTTTATGCAGAATACAAGTAGTAGTAATCAAAATGTAAAGAATGCTTAATTATTAAAAAAAAATCTTTTTATTGTGTTATTTATACCAGTGATATTTGTAATACTTTCCCAGCATTTTGATCTTTAGATTAGTATGAATAGTGACTGGAATGGAAATTCTAAAGGCGTTAGGGCTAAAGTGAAATAATAGTAACAAACAAAGTGATGTGATTAATATACTATAACTAGAATAAAGAAATTTATTTTCTACACGCTATGTACGTTGTGTTGTCGTTATTTATTTTTTTGTAGGTGTATTACAAATATTTACTGTATGTTTCTTGAAATTTGTATTGGAGGAACAATTAGTCCTATTTATGTTTTAAAATGATGTTCTTAATATGTCTTTCTTAAGTATATTGATGTTTTTTCCTACAAATTGCTATAAAATCACTCCTCCAATATATATGACTTATTTAAAAGCAAATCAAGTTCACTTATTAATTTAAGAGTACATAAAATTTTGGTGATTTTTGTATTAGTTGAAAGTCTGGTGTTGTTAATGTTATGATTTCTTAAACTGTATTTGTTGTATTTATTTTATAAAACAATTATTCTTAACAAAACTGTGTTTTTCTTTAAGTAACCCTTAATACATCTCATTGCCTTGTATATTATGATCCTTCAAGCATCTGAAGCTAGTTCAATTTCAATTTTGTTGTCATAAAAAGTTATTGGAAAGTTCAACAATTTAAGTTATTTTCTCATGACAAACTAATCAACAAACATTTTTTAATTTTAAAACTACTAGCATCATTTTTGATGACAGGTGCATTTAAAGAAAAAAAATTCCCAAAAAAATTTATTTAGTTCACTATTCTCAATACTTTTGAATTAATTTCAAGTAAAAGTTCTTTCAAATTTGAAGTCTAACCACAAAGCCGTGTGTAGCTCACATCACTGCTCTTCATTTTTTCCATTTAATCCTGCTACTAATGTTCTTTAACCCTTATAAACTTCCACAGGGCAGGATTTGGACCACTCAATCCAAACACAAGTATTTTCATAGTAACATTCACACCAAGAAAAAAAAAAGCTGAATATAAACATAACATGTTAGGCTAGCCAGTGCCATTTTAGGTACTGCTACCCTGTAATATTCCACTTATTCACTTTTTGGTTTTACTGAATATAATTTTAGTTTTGTGATAACTACCTAGGCATTTCTCTTACCCAGTTTAGTATAGCATCATTTTGTAGAGGTCTATTTTTTATGAAATCTTGCAGTGTAGTAATACCTAGCAGCAGACAACTGGAAATGGTTGCAACCAGTTCTAAGGGTTAGCGAAGCCAGTTATGATTTCAGTCTCAAAGTCAGCTCTAACGCAAACCCGGGACAATCTACAGTATTGTGAATATAAAGAAATATTGGTATATTGTTGATCGTGTGTGGACTGGATAGATGTTGGATATTCGAATTTTCAGAATTCGAGAATCATATTGTCTAGTATGCACTGAAAGCGGCCCTCAGACGATCAATAATATTGATGGTGCGAGGTTAAAATATTGATGGATTCTCAGAACTCTGAAAATATTTTATCAATAGTGGGCTTAAGGTATTGAAGAAAGTATTGATTTTGTGAGGGAGGTATTGCCAATAGTATTTGTTTAGTATTGAAGTTACTGTTATGGACGCCACATCGCTCACGGCTGAAAGCGACGTTGATCTTGAAGAGAAGTTAGAAAAGACTGATGTTTTGAAAAAGTTTATTAATAAATTTAAAGAACTACCGGAAATGTGGAATTCCACTTGTAAAGAATATTCAAATAGAGATCAAAAATAAGCTGTATACAAACAATTGCTAGAAATTTACAAAAACATTAAAAGCGATGCTACAGTTCAAGACGTACAGAAGAATTTTATTTTCAACTAAACGTTTGTTTCTAAATCGAATATTGATGGTGTGAATGTTATACAACATTATTTTCAATATATTGACAATAAAAATATTGTCAATATTATTGATCGTCTGAGAGCCACTTAAGAATAAGTCATGGAAATCAGTATGCAAGCCATCTGCACAACCTGGAATGTTAATGTACAGTAACAAGGCGTGATCAAGTGACGAATAGAAAAACTCGCATTTTTTTCTAGTCTTCACAATGTAATCACGCAGACTGAAAAAGTTATGGTACCATATTTGCTCTATACTTTTGTATGACTTTGAAGCTTGGACTCTATCATAGGCAAAAAAATGCGGACTTTGAGATATCGATTAATCAACGAATTCTTAAAATTACTTAGGGGGATCGTATCAAAAGCAGAAAATTGGAGGTCACATAATAAGAAACAAATATACAGATGAAGAAAGAAGGAGCAAGGTGGTATCTTCTCACCACCCTTATGCTGCAGAGCTGGCAAACTGAACTATGAAAAAGACGCTGCTGGGCTATGTTTACTCCACATTGTTGTGTGACGTTGTAGTTTCGAAACTTACAGAGATAGTAAAAAGAAGAATACAATTCTCTGTTATGTAGAATTATCGGTAGATTCTTAGATGTGAATTTATTGAAGAATTATTAAGATGCTTAGCTTGAAGGCCATACAGTTTACAGTAAATATAGCATCATGCCCCCTATTGTAGTTTTTGCAGCAGAAGAGTGAAAAGAAGAAAAAAATGCGAGTTTTTTTCTATTCGTCACTTGATCTCAACAAAGCAAGTTCCCTGTTACTGTTAATGTGTATAAGGTTGTGCATGTTGCTTACTTACTGATTTACATCATGACTTATAGCCAAATCTATAGGTAGAAGGGTATACCAAATCTCATACCCGGAAACAAAAAATACGGTTGCATAGAAAAAATTTTTTTAAAAAGATTTGTGATTCTGAAGTGTGACGAATTTAACCTAAAAAATTTGAAAAGTTGAAAAAAACACTTTTTCGTAAATAAAAGGAAACTATGGCTCTAATCGAAAAAAGTTGAATGAGAAAGTTGTAGGTGCTAAAAAGATCTTTCGATTGCACATTTTTGAAAAATTTAAAAATATCTTATTTCGAGATTTATCGATTTTTTGAAAGAAAGACATCCTTGAAAATCGGATAGACTTACTCCACGGAGGGTTCTATAGTAACGATCTTGGGCTCAATTTCTTTATAAAGAGTTGTACTATCATGCTGAGAAAGAATTGTAATATTTTTATTAAATTTAAGGGTAAATGAATGGCTTTAAAATAAGGGAGTTGCTACATGGACGCCGCGGCGGACATCTATCATTTCTTAGCTATCCGCCGCGGCAATTGGTTTGGTTAGATACTATTATTCTGTGCTATAGCGGTGTTCTCCACGAGGATCGCTGGCCTATGCGTAACGTTGTCACGTTGTGGAGCGACAGGTCCCAAGTTCAAATACTGCCCACTGGACTTTTTTTTTTTAAATATTTTGTAACGATTAATATCCTTTTTCACAAATTCTGGTTGGATTTGACGACAGAAATGTTCTTTTTTTTCATATAATAATCTATCTCTTTCATGTGATGGTAGTTGGGTTAGGTTGATTTTTATTTTGCTAAATAATTGTCAATAAATTATCAGCGCCGCAGGCAGCATTAGCGTTTCAGAAAATTGCATAAAATATTCCAATTTCTCTGTGCGGCGGTTCAATAAGTCGTGCAAAAGCGAATGCGCGGCGGACAGCTAAGAAATGATATATGTCCGCCGCGGCGTCCACGTAGCAACTCCCTTGCATTTTTTTTAGGTTAGGTTTTTTCTTTAAAATAATTTTGCCAATCAGTTTTTTTCAACTTTCAAATTTTCTAAGTTAAGTTCGCCACTTCAGATCCAGTGATGCAAAATTTCATGAAACTTAAAATTTGCGAAAATTTCAATGACATTTTTGTGAAAGTTTCGAAATTCATCTGAAATTTATGAAATTTCTGAAATATAAAATTAAACATTAAGTATCATGAAACTTTCGTGAAATTTCAATGAAACTTTCATTTTATGAAATTTAATTGAATAATTCCCAAATATTATGAAAGTTAAGTGAAATTTCATTGAAATATTTTAAATGATGAAACTTAAGTTCTGTATAATATTCGCAATTTTTTAAACTTCCGAGAGATAATGACTAATAAATCCCACTTTTGACATTAGTCTCATATATTTTTATTTTTTAATTTATTTTCTTTATTATAAAAGAATATATTTTGTTTTCTCCTTAATAAGATTAGAACTTACAAATATGTTCGTGAAAAATAAAAAATAAATAAATTAAAAAAACGTTTAAACAATGGTTTTCGTTTAAAACTGAATTGCAGTAAAAAGTAGAAAATCATTTTTATACAGTGATTAAATTACAAAATGATGAAAAAGAAAACCATTGGATGCTCATAAAATATAATATATTACCTTTATCATCATTCAGTATTGTGATAAATCCTTATGAATAGTATGTTGTAATGTAGCAGCAACAGCAATACTTTACCCAATGGTTTTCTTTTTTATCATTTGTAATTTAATTACTGAATAAAAATTATTTTCTATTTTTTAGTGCAATTCGGTTTTAAAAGAAAACCAATGTTTTAAGGATTTTTTTTAAAATTTATTCATTTTTTACTTTTTAGTTCCCTGTCTGCCTCATTTTGTTTTATTGAAACGCCATCATTTCGATTACTCTTGTCAAACTGTTTCATTTGATACTCATATCAAGGGGGGTTGTACAGAAATAGGTAATCCGCCGTTTTGTGTTGGCCGCCATATTGGATTTAGAATAACGTCAGACAGCTTATCGTATTCAACTTGTCATACTCTTTCATTTGATACCCAAGCTGAGGGGGTTGTGAAAAAATAGGTGATCCGCCATTTTGTGCCGGCCGCCATATTGGATTTAGAATGATGTCACACAGCTTATTGTATTCTACTTTATGTACCCTTTCATTTGATACCCATGTCGAGGGGGTTGTCAAGAAATAGATAATCCGCCATTTTGTGTCGGCCGCCATATTGATTTTAGAATAACGTCACTCACCTTATTGTATTCTACTTGTCGTACCCTTTCTATGCCGAGGGGGTTGTAAAAAAATAGATAATCCGCCATTTTGTGCCGGCCACCATATTTGATTTACAATGACGTCACACAGCTTATTGTATTCCACTTTATATACCCTTTCATTCGATACTCATGTCAAGGGGGTTGTCAAGTAAAAGGTAATCCACCATTTTGTGGTGGTCGCCATATTGGATCTACCATAATATTGAATATACTATAATGTACTGTCTTCAGAACCAAAGTTGTGTGCAAAATTTCAACATGATTGGATATAAGGAAGTGGTCAAAAATTCGATCACCAGATTTGAACATACATACGTACAACATTTTAAGCTAAAGAAAACCATGGAAAAATAATAACACATTTTTCAAAATAAATGAGTAGGTAATTTGTCAATATATTTACAAAACCTCCTTGACCCATATTCTCCACTCGAGAGAATGCTCATTTCGGGAGAAAGGAAAAGAAGAAAACGTAGAAACATGAAAAGAGATAAAACATTCAGATCTTCCACTCCCTGATTCAAGAATAGGGTCCATGTCCCTTGTAGATTCAGATTAAAACCCAAACTCTAATACAACACATTACCATTACAACGTCATTAATCAATGACCTCAGTTAGAAATTATATTATTGTTATATTTTTTCATTCAAAATAAGTTTTTCTTAATGCAAAAATAATAGAACCTTGAAACCTAGAAGTGAACGAAAGAAATGAAAGCAATGGATTCTTATACTTGAAGAATAGCTAACCTAACCTCCAAAATAAATGTTTTAAACCAGACTTTAATCCTCATTGGTTGGAAACAAGTTAAAAAAGCGCGCGAAATTCAAATTACGTTTGATATAACGGAAATACAGATTTTGCAGCTGAAACTTTCATGAAAGTTTCAAAAATGTGGTAATTTTCAGATTAATCTGAAACTTTCATAAAATTCAGATATTTCAGAAATTTATGAGGGTACGTTGAAACTTTCATAAATTTCAAATTGAAATTGAAACTTTCAAAATGAAATTTGAAATTTTGCATCACTGTTCAGATCTTGTCCATCGAATCTCAAATCATTCTCAGAATTTTTTTTTCTATTCAATCGTATTTTTTTGTTTCCAGGTATGAATTTTGGTAAATTTAACAATAGGCTGTGACAGGTTGATTGTGCTATTAACCTTAAGTGCAACCTAAACGATCAATATTATTGAAACAATATTATTGATATGATTGTCGAATTCTGAAAATTCGACCATGTGGCTACCTTCATCGTTCTTGCTTAAGCTTATAGGTCAATAAGAAATCTTAAGTATGCCAGGTATTCTAATTTTCTGCTTTGATGGGTAGTATCACATTGTGTGGAGTATTTGCTTTATTCGTAATATGGTGGAAATAGTAATATGTAGATGAATTGTGTGGGTGCTGGATATATCATAACAATAAATACAAGACACGACAAACAATTCATTCATACAATCAATTTACTTAAAGTAGCAAATGTATTTGTCATCTTGCGAAAATAGTTTAAAATAAAAGTAATATTAAAATTATAAAATTTATTTATTGAACATTAAAAATATTAACTGTTTATTAACACCTACTAATAAGATAAGATATTCTTAGAATATATTGTACGCTTACATCTAACCATATGAAAATATTAATTTTAAATTTAAAACAAAAACAAAATATTGAATTAAAAAAAAACTAGCGTGTCTCCTTTGGTCAGAACGGCTCATATTTTGTCAAATCCACTGTAAGCACCTGGCTTACAAGACAGTCAGCAGGCTAAAAAACAAAAAATTATATAAATATATTATAAAAATTAACATATATTTTTACACCTGTGCTGACACATTCTTATAACTAACATGCATTTCAATTAACAATGTAATTAACATGTAATTTCAATTAACAAAAAAAAAGTATAAACTTGTTTTTCAACAACCTGATTCTGTATTTAGCTGTTAGAGCTATTTGTACAAGAGGTTACAAAAGGACAGCGTTTTGTCAAGTGCCTACAACACAGTGTTCAAATGTTCCATATTAGATTTCTCATACAATCATTTTAAAATAGATATTTATCTTATGTGTACTAGTAGTTTTTTAATTGATTTGTCAAAATTTTTGTCTACCACTATTTTTGTCCTTAAAATAATGTCACTTTTAAGCACAAGTGTAACGGTCGTCTGCACTGTTTTCGTTAAGGGTGGCTTAGCGTGCTAAGTTTTACTTTAAAATAAAATGTCGTGTGCACTGCTACCAAAACGTTTTGGTTTTAATCCCATAAGGGCCATTACTTTTGGTATCCATTAAAAGTAAACCTGGTCAAACTGATTCAGTTACCATGAAAACAATTGTACTTTCAATAATTTGGCAGACGGTTCAAGTTACGGAGACCGAAAGTAACGGCTCTAAGCCTCCTTTAATTTAAGCCTCTGATTTTGTAGGCTTAAAGTAACCTTAACTTTAAGCATCTGTTTTTTTATTTTCAATGATGTTTTTATACTTATTTGTGACGCTCAAAGGATGCTGTTTTTCCAGCGCAGTATAATTTTGAGACCCTTTTCTTTCTGTTTCAAAATTATTTTCCATTTTCCGGATTTAATTTATGGATATTTTAAGTGCTGATGAGATATGGCGAATTTTGGTTTGATACTACTTTTATTCAACTAAATTTACAAAAAGACAATAAGAACTGAACTGATGCTGGACAATGACTGACTATAATAACCCTAATATCTAAATACCCATAATCCAGCTCTTAAAATATGTCTATGATAAATAACATCTGGGCCATAAAGCATAGATAGATATTGGAAATACCTAACTAAAATATGCTAACTGAAGATTGCAAGAATTTCAGAATAGAAGCTCTATATACCTACCTCATCTTGGAATTGACCTTACCAGGTACGCTATAAGCTATAAATTAATTTTATTTTTGACAAAAAAATGTACATATTTTGTATTATCTTATTTCTGACAACTAACGCAAATGTTACTAGATTCAAAATTGCCCAAACAGACGCTTAAATTGCAGCGTTGCCACGATTACTCCTCACTAAGCTAACTGTCCTTAAATTATGAACGGTGCAATGGCTCGACAGTTAAACCTTCCTTAAAAATTTAAGGGTCCATAGTTATTCCTAGTTTAAATACAAAACGGTGCAGACGGCAGTAAGTCTGTGTTTCGAAACTAAAATGACAATAAAAAAAAACATTACATTCAAAGAGTTTTAGAAAATATTGTATTGAGGACTTATGATTGGTGAATTAATGAAGTTGAAAAACTGATGAAAGATAAACAATTTTTTAGAGAATGTTGAAAAACCTACATAACTAACTTTGGATCAAACAAGAAACAGAGAACAAAATAATAATAAAGCATGTTAAATTACTACGAATAATTTTATAAAGGGCAAATGGAACTAACTAACTAAGTTACTGCTGCTTGCTCAAAGTTAGCAAAATATGTATATTCATAAATCAATTAGAATAAATACGAGTTACTCCACATTATTTAAAACACAACAAGGACTACCACAAGGCTCCCCAAGTAACACAAGTCGTCCTCTTATTACGCTTAAAGCTTTATAAATAATACATTATGGCAACTTATACAGAAAATTAGTTATATTGAAGCTTTATTCAGCACTAAACTGCTTATAAAGTAACTCGGCGGGATAAGATTGCTGATAAAATGCTTTCACAGCATAAATATAAATCTTCTTTATTAAAGCATCTTATATAGTTTTTTTTAATTTATAAAGGCTTAGTAAGGTCTATTATACAGACACACACCATGTATATTTATAACAGATGCATAAACCTCTATATAACATGTATACATCTGTTTTACAGTTTGGCAATTTCTCTATAATGACTTTATAACATTGAAATTTAAAGGTTTTTAAAGCAAAAATTTACAACAATGTAGTTGTGTAATCCAAATGCCATTTACGTCAGCCCTAATATAGATTATGTATAAATGCATTTTACGTGTAGTAGGAATATTTTATAAAGCGCTTATTCAATAGTAATTCTGCTTTGGAGCTATCTATGTAGTTACAATCTTCCGTCTTTATAGAACTCTTATACAGCTAAACTTACTCCGCTTTATAACCTTTAAAAAATCGCTTATAGTTTCATTCAAACTCCGTACATTTTTCATGTGCTCTTTGTTGTTAAGTGTTACATTACAATATGCATAAGTATTGGAGAAAGACAAAGCGAAGTGGTCATTTCAGGAGGAAAGTTAAATTAACACTTAAGCTGCCTTAAGCTAGAGTACTAGCTCTCAGCTGCGGCATATGGGAATGTCACAAGGAATGGTTGTTGTATACTTGTATGTTGTGTGCTTATGTTCTGGGTGAGTGATGAAATTATATGGCTAACTCCGCCAGAGCGGTAAAATAAATAAGATCTTAAAAAAACACAAGAAACAAACGTCGTAATGGAATGCTTGCCACAAATGTATGGAAATGAAACTTAATGCCTGGTTGATCGATGCTTGGTTAAGTATTTTCTTTCAGCTTACTGGACCCTATGCCTCGACAGCTCAATTTTATTTGATATAATGTACCTAATACCATTGGTGATATTTTTGTATATACAATATTAGTGCTAATAAAAGTGATAATTCTCCAATGTCATTTGATTTGCTTTCGAGTTTTTCTTGTTACGTAGCAAAAAATTTTATGCAATCATTTTATCATTACAAACTACAAAAATCTACCAAAATCAATAAAAATATAGGTCTGAAATTGAAATAAAAGTAATAAAATCATATCCCTCAAAATCAAAATGATGAATTCAATTATTACATAAAATGTGGATTTTCTTAAAATAAAATTCACCTTTTTCTGGATATGCCACTGATTACGAGAGAGCTCGATGAAGGTTTCATTGGAATATCTTATAATCCATCCAAAAATGCTATTATATCACCTCTAGACAGCCAAAGGGCTGTTTTAAGAATTTATAACAGCTTCTGTAGTGACCTTCTTTCGATACTTATTGGGAACCATATTGTATTTTCTAAAAGTATATATGACAGGGCGGCCATTGTTACCGGTTCTAGGTATAATTAACTTTTTATCACTTGAAAAGGAAAATTGTACAAAATATTTACAGCAATCACTAATAGGGTGTTCAATATATGTGGCTCATCATTTTAAAACAATTCCGCAGAAACAAATTTTAAAATATATTTTTTTAATAATTTTCAACATTATCAAATTCAAGGAATTTTGGAGGCGCGTCTATTTATTTCAAAGTAGAATAGCATATTTCAACAGAAAAATTTTCTTCGCATGACAAATTTAGTTTTCTACGAATGACAGCATACACTAATTCGCAGGCAATATTCATTCAGCTTCCTAATAAGTTGCCATAACAATTTGCGTCATCATCCCAGAAGAATATATCAACTATAATGTATGTGTGTGTGTGAAGCTGCTAAAGACACTGTAATATCGATGCTTTATAATTGCAAACAGTAACTCACATTTAGAGTAATTTTTACTGCATAGAAACTTATTTGCAGCAATTATATAACAACTTCTTAGCAGTCATATAACATGGTTTATAATAGCTGGTAAGTCGAAACAAAGAGGTTGCTGTAATGTTACTTTAAGTATCTATATACCTTTTACAGAGTTTACCGAGGCTGTATAAATTGCGCCTATTTTGGGTATATAGATACCTTATTAATACTGGACTATTGTTGTTAACTCTTAATTATAAAGTATTAAGCTTTATAAAAAGGTGGAGTAGATATTCATAGCGTTTTTAAAAAGCAATCTGTGCTACTTGGGTCCCCTCTCTCACCGCTGTTATACATCTTCTGTTACGATGTTTACAACTTTGGAAATGACTTCGAATATTTTCATTTTGACGCATATATCCTACAGTACGCTGATGATACTGCCATAATCGCACCTTAGAAAAAACCGTTGCTGAACTGCAAGCCCTAATGAACAGAGCAATGACATGGTTCAACAAATGGAGATTAAAACCCAACCCAATTAAATGTCATTATTTTTTAATCACACACTGAACAACAATTCGCCAACAGTTACTGTCAACCATTACAATCTAATCTCTCAAACAGCAGTGAAATATCTGGGAGTAAGCTTAGATCAAAAGTTAAACTTCAACCACCACACCAAATTCATAAAAAAGAGGTGAATTTCTAGAAGTAAACACTTTTACTGCATGACCTACAAAAATAATGTAATCAGCAAAAAGACAGAAGCTTACGTCTACAAATCGATGCAGACCAATGTTAGACTACAGCCAACCCTTCTGCCTAAATGCCAGAAAACCTGCAATAAACAATAACCATGTTGCAGAAACACCAGCACTCAGAGCCATCACTAAATATCGAAATCCAAGAAATCCCTTGCACAATCCACGAAATGATCTTTTTTACCAAATAACTAATACAGAGCCAATACCACAGCGACTATCTAAATTATCCACTAAGTTCACCAAGAATGACCACAATGTAGAAATACTTCGACCTTTATGCAAAACAAGAAACCATTAAAGACCTAGCAACAGGAAGTTTACGGGAAAAACCCAAACACATTATAAACAACCAATAATGATTGTAACATCGTCGCATATATATTTACCTGAATTTTTTTTCACATATATAAATTTTACTATCTGTTTATTATCCATACTTCATACTACAAAATGTATTATATTATTGTTGAAAAAAAAGGCTGAAGGACTTCAGTCAATGGCCATTTGGGTTTTTTTTTACTCAATAAAGTACTTACTATTACTATTATTATTATAAATCCCACAAGACATGTCAAGAAATAACTAGAACCATATACAGGGTGAATTAATAGTGCATGGACAGTCAATATTGAAACGGAACAGACCCACCTATATTAATCGAAAATTTATTTCCGCTTCAATTAGTTCAAATTTACATATTTCCGAAAATTGTACATAATTCGGTACGAAATCAAATATCACCCAGTATTCACATAAAAATATTTTACGTGTATTCTTGCAGTGGAGATGTAAAGTTTCAAATCATTCGAATGCATACCGTTTTAAAAATCTCTAAAAACGTACATCTCGGGCGAAGTTAGGGTAGTTTGCAGCGATTAGACACTTCAGATTATATGGTCAACATAAACATTCGACGATAACATAAACACAGGTCTACGTTTTCTCGTGGGATCGCAGCCAAAGAAAGAGATGTGGGTATACAACGTCACAGATTTTCGGGCATTTCTCAAGTATAAAAACTCGAGGTAATTTTCAAACGTGATCAATCTTATTATCATTTTTGATTGAATAAGAACTACGTTGCTCGGCTTTGTTCTTTGAGCTCAGTTCATTAATTGACCAGTCTGCTGTTTCATCAAATTCATACTAAGTCGCTGACTAGTATTCGCTCACAGTTAATTAAATTAATACTAATTTTCTATCAAAGTTGCTCGGCGGCGTTCTTAGAGCTCTGGTAGAAAAATATCACAACTTTACTAAAAAGGAGAAACCTTCTAGATATATACAAGTCTAGTAAAATTAACAACAATAAGCCAAAAGACTGTGGTCAGCTTGTATCGGTTGTACCATTTAAATTACAACATGCTAAGAATCTCAGATGATGAAACGACTGGGGATGACCCGGGCCATCTCGCGATTTACACTCAAGGTACCAAATAATTAACAGCCGCGGGGGAGTAACTGCAATGAATTTAGCTTGTAGGGAAATATTGAAATTTAATAAAACCATGCTGGTAAAACTATAATAATATAAATCAAACGTAGGTTTTGTATTTTGGACATTTAAACTCACTACACCGCGGTTTTGACAGGATGGCACTATAAATGATAAACTTTTATTTCAGTACTTTGCTACAATTATTTTGTCACTTTATTTAAATAAGATTCTCAATATTTTTAGCCTGATAATGTGTTCTAGATTTTGTCAAATTTTATTTTATTTTTAAAATATTTTACTTTTCAAACATCGACAGATTTTGTTGGTAAACAATTTCTGTTGCGTTTTGCTTTGTCGTGTGGTCAATGAACTTCTGCAATATTTGATTGTCCGAAGAGTTTTACAGCTGTTCGGACCTGCCGGTTATTTATGTCCTACTTGTAGGGATGCGGTCACTGGACTTTTGTGGGCCACCCACTGATAAGGCCTGTGATTTGCCTCCTGCTAGTTTGACATAATAATCATTTTAAATATTATTACATGTTAAACTTTGTACTGGGTGTTTTACCTTGTATTCATTCACGATGACATATTTATGTCATGGGCGAGTTGAAATTGATACAAATTGCTTGATCATTCAATTGTTTGAACAATTACAATCTTCGCAACACAAAAACCTATTGGTGGCCAATTGGCTGGTTCTGAATCAAGTTTATTGATCAGATCCCATTATTCTACGCTTCGAAATCAAACTGTTTGAATAGGCAATTACTTGAGATTTCAACTTGCCGTGCATTCAATTAAATAAACTATTGCGAGTTTTCGCCACCCAAGTATGAACTTTACATGTTCCGAATTCAACATTCTTTCACTTCAGTTTTGAACGAGTATTCTCGTTATAATCATTATTGTTTTAGTGATTATTGGAGTTGTTTGATTGACCATTCGATAAACTTACACGTGACTGTTGTCCCAACGAAATCTATTGCTGTAATATAAATTTGTGATTGTTCACATTTTGGATTTATATGTAAGCAACTGCTATTTTATGGCCATTGCCACAACAATATTTTGTAATTATGATATTATCTGACAATTGTCTGATTATACGTATAAAAACGTTCCTTGTTTTTAATTACTTTACCTTTTGCGAGAAATAGAAAATAAAGTGCATTATTACCAGAAAAACTAGCCAAATAAATATAAGATTTACTTGGGCTTAAATTAACCGAATATTTAAAATAAAATAAGTAAACATAAGGTCTACTTGAGCATTACAATAGTGAATAAAAGTGAGAACTAAAATATGATAAATTTAAACAAAAGTTAGCATAAAAGTTAAAATAAATAATTCAGTATAAATTAAATAAAAAGAATAATTTTGAGTTTGAACTTTATACAGGGTATTATAAAAAATACTTAATTATTTTATCAATCAAATAAACAAGTGCCAAAGCAATATTCAGTGCTTAATTTGAACAATTAAATAAAGAACTATAATTAGAACTTTGCCAAATAAATTAATAGCAATAGTGAGGGTAAAGAACGAATCATTAAATGACATAATAAATAGTTAATTATCAATTCAATAAATAAATAGAAACAGTAATATCAAACCTAGAAAAAGAACTATGGTAACAAAAACTACAAATCACAAACGTAAATTTGAGTCCTACCACTAAACTAGACGATCACACAGCCAAATTAGTTTAATCAAGTTAATAATTAGACATGCAGGGGAGAGGGGAGGGTAACTGATATTATAATCAAATCAGAATTTACCAAGAAAAAGAACGACACGGGTGGGGGGTGTTTCAATATCTCGTGAACCGTTTGAAACTTGTAGGTGACATCATTGTTTAAAATTATTTTTAAATCTACATAATATATATAGTGGAGGTAAATTAATACTTTTTAAGACAGTTTAAATATGTAAAAGTTTTAATCACTGTGGAGAATACTCTGCACAATGAAGTCCACTCCTGAAAAGTCTGAAAATTAATACATGGTCTTGACTAACCTTCAAAGTGAAACAATGATCAAATTATGAAAATATGCTTAGTGCAGATTTTATTCTTGACAATTTTTTTTGTTTGGAAAAGGTGGAAAAATCTGGCAACACAACAGCTTAAGTGCAAAAACCTGGATGGCGAATTGAGAGACAAAGAAGAATATATAAAAAAAGTTGGATATTCCGTTTCAAAAATCTTAGCCACCGCTATGTGAAAACCCTATAAATTTCCAAGTAATTTTAGAATATGTCACTCCACAATTTTTATCTAAGATATATTTCCAAATTTCCGTTGAGGTGATATCAAAATCCTGTAATACAAAAACTGTAAAAGTAACAAATTTTTTTACATAACTTACCTGTGGACAAATTCCAATTAAAGCATCAGCATGAGAGTAGAATTCTTCTTTTAGCGATATAACTATAGTTTGTAGAGACTCCGTTTTCTCTCGAATATATTTCGCCACTTTTCCAATGTTAGTATTGTCTAAGGCTGCATCAACTTCATCCAGGACAAAGAATGGTGCTGGCTGGTAACTGTGGATGGCAAATAGTAATGCCAAGGCCGCAACAGTTTTTTCACCTCCAGACAAATTTGACATAGGTTGAAAACGCTTTCCCGGAGCAACACAATTGTAATTTATACCATCTAGGTACGGTTCTTCTGGATTTTCAGCACCTAGGAAGGCTTGGGCAGATTGGTTCTGAGCTAAGGCTTTGTAAATGTTATCAATTTCATTTGACACGTGGTCAAAGCACCTTGTGAATCTCTCGTACCTTTGCTGTTTAATTCTTTCAAAGGCAGCTTTTGATTTTTTGTTTTGCTTTCTGAGGTTTTCAAACTCTTCTTGCGTTGACTTGAGCTTGCCTTCCGCAAGCTGGAATTTTTCGATCGCTTTCATATTGGGTGCTTGAATTTTCGTAAGAGTGTCTTGCAAATGGTGAATGGATTTCAGAAGTTTATCTGCAACTTTTTTTATTTCATCTTTCTCTTCCAAGTCCTTTAAATTTTCAGATAACATATTATAGTCGATTTTTATTCTGTAAAAAATATTTAGCCAGTCAATAAAATTGTAATATCTGTATTTTTCAAAGGTGTAAAGATGCCATAATCGCAAGTAAAAACATGCTCCGCTCGCGTGTGAAATTTAAATAACAAAAAACTGTGATGTTTTAATTGCATTGGAATGACACTCATTTGTATAATATCACATAACCATAATATATTCGCTAATTATTTCTTTTTTCATGAATATTCCTTTATATTTTACATTACATCTTTTTTCCACTGTATAAGAATTTTCTTTCTCTGCCCTTGGGAAGTTGGCGTTGTGTGCTCTTAAATTTTTGACATAATGCAGCATAGGGACTGCGCCAGTCATATGAGTGATCCCTATGGTTGCTCGCTTGACACGCAGTGAATTAAAATGTCCTAAGTTGTAAAAGCCTATACATTATTATAATTTACAGGAGTTATATTAACCTTGGTCACTATTCTACATATTGCCTGTATATTATTTTTTAACAAAATTTAAAAAATATTTTTACGTTTTATAAATAATGGCAAAATAAATAAAATCGGAAAGAAAATTTGTAAATCTTCTACTTTCTTATATGATACTGCATTTAAAATAAACGCAAAGTATCCTTGCCAAGTATAAGAAAAAGTGTGATGTTACCACGTCTACGCATGCCCTCTATTCAATAATTTTTGTGGTAGCTGCCGTTTCGTTATTTTACGGTGAATCATCTCGATATTTATGCACCTGCTTCGTCAGGAATTAATTTCAATTTGCCTCGTTTTTGAGATCATTCTCGAAAAAGGATCAGTCGTAAGAGGGAAAATAGTGTCACAACATCAACTTATTTCGCATGGCATCCATAAGCATAATGTTAAATTACGATAAAAACTGCGAACTTTGAGCGAATGAATCTCGGAAATGGAACGATAAATGGAGTTCACATTTGACCAGAATGTTTATTGATATGTAAATTAAATTTGCAGCAAGTTTTGTGACCTTCTCGAATAACGTGAATTGCGATATAACTACCTTAATGAGTGAAATAATCACTAAAAATCTTTTTTTACCTGGCTTCTTTTTCATATTGTTGGACTGTGCTGTTGGAATCTGTGCCAGAAGACGACTGAGATGGATCAGCAGCAGCAATGTCTTCCATATTACCAACAATCATTGGTATAGCAATATCATCCATCTATAACGTAAATTCTTATTAATGAACAAAAAAAAAAGAATTAGTTAAATTACCTTGCACTGCATTAGGATTGTATGCCTCTCACTCTTCTTACTTTCAATTTTGCCTTCTAATGACACAACAGCTTTTTGACACGCTTGGACATCTTTAGCAACTGAACCCACATCACGCCTAGCTTTGCCTACTTCTTCCTCAGCAGCCTCAACTTCTTGTTTTTTGTTTAGACGTAGGGCTTTTAAGTGTTCCACCTGTTGCAAATCTTTGTCAATTTCATCTCTCTGCTTTGCTTCCTGTTTCTTGCAAGTTTCTAATTTTTCCTCTTCATCATTTACTGTACGCTCCCAACGACTTACATTATCTATAAATTTAAGAGAAGGATTATATATTAATTATATAAAAACCAAACAATGATATAGTGCTACTTACTTTGAGTATCGCGGCTCTTTTCAAATTCTAAATTACTGGTAATTCTGTTGATTTGCTTTTGGAATTCCAACCTTTTCCGTTTGCGTTCTTCCTGGGCACGAAGTTCTCTATCTTCATACTGCCTTATGTTACGAACACCAATTTCCCTGCAGAAGTCTGAGAAAACGACGTCTTCCAAGCTGTTCATTTTCAATTTGATTTCTTCAATTTGCTGTTCGCGAGTTTCCATGCTTTTTTCAATGGCCTCTATTTGTGGCCCATACTTCTTCATCTCTTCATTTAATCGACCCAGTTCTCTTTCAACAATATGAATTTGTTTTGTCTAAAAGTTGAAAGGTGCTTTTAAATGAGCAAGTTATATATTTGCATCTCCGATCAAGGAACTTATTGCTAGATATGTAATGCTTACTGGTTTGCCTATCGCTGCAATAGTCAAGTCTTGAGTTGTAAATATTCCGTAAGTTTCTTATTTAGTAGTCTGAAGGACATACAAATATCTGTAACTGGGCCGGTCTAGTTTCCTCCCCCCGTTTTCAAGGGTGCTGAAATCAATTCTGGGGTCCAAAATAGTTTCTGACCCCAGTTACCCCCCAAAATTGAACCAAAACCACCCTTAAAGTCTCTTTCCTGGCGTAGACCTTAATCGAACCCTGTATTTTATTGAGTTGGCCCTCCCCATAACTTAAGGTGGTAGTTCTAGACAGGGATGACCCCAATCACTCCTACCCCTCGATTCAACCCCTAGAGGGCATGGAATTTTTTTTTTGTAAAAAATATTTACGATTTTTAAAACGGGGGGGTTTGATGGAGGGAAGATGAAGGTGACCAGGGTTATAACCCGTGGTGGTTACAACCCCTCCAGAGGGTGGATTTCTACTCTTGTTGGTTGTTACAACCCTGGTCGCCTGTCATCTTCCCTTCATCAAACCCCCTCTCTAAAAATGTTGAATATTTTTTACATAAAAAAAATCCACCCCTTGATGATGTTGTAACCACCCCTGGTTATAACCGTGGTCACCTTCATCTTCCTTCCAACAAACCCCATTTTTAAATATTGTAAATATTTTTTACAAAAAAAGAAAAAATCCACGCCCTATAGAGGTTGAATCGAGGGGTAGGGGGTGATTGGGGTCATTCCCCTCTAGAATTACCACTTTAAGTTATGGGGAGGGCCAATTCATCAAAATATAAGGTTAGATTGATGTCTGTGCCGGGAAAGAGATTTTAAGGGTGGTTTTGAGGTGATTTCGGGGGGGTAGCCGGGGCAAAAACTTTTTTTGACCTCGGATGGGTTTCAGCACCCTCGAAAATGGGGGGGGGCTAGATTGGTAAAGTAGCAGATATTTGTAATTTTGGAACAAAATCCCAACTCCTGACCTCCACTAACTGGCTAGTCGATTTATTAACTACCCTCGCCGCAAATAGCCTAGTTGAGAACATAGTCAAAAGCTTCAAATCAGGAATGTTTGTAGGCTCATCCTTCTGTGATTTAAATAAGGCTTCTGATTGTGTATCTCATGAAATGCTACTCAACAATTAGAGTATTATGGATTTTTACCAAATGCCATTTGTTTCATGACAAGTTATCTGTCTGAGCGCTATCAGAAAATTTTTTATAATAATAAATATTCAGAGCATCAAGAAATTAAATACGGGGTACCTCAAGGCTCACTGCTAGGTCCAATACTGTTCATAATCTATATAAACGATATTCCAACCGTTTGACCTGGCAGCGAATGTGACTATGTGTTGTTTGCTGATGATACTACAGTCATAAATGTCAATTCAAATTATGAAACTCTTTTCCAAGTTATGGCAAAATCAAACTATGATGCAGAACAATGGTTCCTATGTAATTCCTTAAAACTAAATAATGATACAACTGAGGAAATAGTTTTCAGCTTAAGACATCAAACTATCGATAATTCTATTAAAGTATAATTCCTGGGGGTCATGTTGGATCCTACACTAAAATGGCACCAACATATTGACTATATAAATAACAAATTATGTAAACATCTATATTTGCTAAATCTTTAACCAAAATTACTTCACGTGAGATAACTCTGATGACTTATCATGCTCTGATCCATTCCACCTTAAGCTATGCAATACTTGTATGGGGCCACTCTGTCCACAGTGAAAGGGTTTTTAACATTCAAAGAAAAGCTATAAGGTTGGTACTAGTATTGGAATATATAGAGCAGATGTTAAAGAACATTTTAAAAACCTTGGTATATTAACTACACCAAGTGTATATATTTATCAAAGCCTAATTTATGTTAAAACTATCATCCATAAATATACTAATGTATCCGAAGTACATAATCACAATACTCATACGAACTCCAACATATACATAAAATATTTAAAGTTAAAAAAAATCAAGAAATGGTGTAGATTATTACGGTTCATTGTTTTATAATAAATTACCTTCTTACCTAAAAATATTGTCCCTAAATCTATTTAAAATAAAAGTTAAATTAATCCTAGTAGCTTCTGCATTTTATAGTTTGATTGAATTCCCAGAGAGTGATTTTTAGTCAAACTTTTGATATGCAGTTGTCAGTTCTGTCTCTTCTGACATCCATTGCCTTTATATAATTAATCAGACAAGCACATATTTTCCTCTTATAAATGTATTTTATTGTTTTTATTATTGTATTTTTGTAATATTTTATTGAATTTTATGTAATTAGGTGTTTTCACAAATTTTAAATTCACTTTCACTGTGAAGATAATGCTTTATTATAGTTAAAACCACTTGAATTTTAAAAAATAGTCGAATAATACCTTCAAATAAGCAATTTTAAATTTGTATTGAAATCTTTTCGCCAAAAACACTAGATCAATTCACTGCTCACTCTTGATGCCATCAGTTATATTGTCAGTGTCATTTTGTGTTATAAACACGTTATTTTGCAGATAAATTTCCAAAAGTAGCTTTTACAAATTCCGTATTAGGTAGGCGTTACTTATATAATCACATGTAAAACGTAAATAAAGTGAATAAAATGTTGTGTTTAACAATTTTTAAACGCTGTTTAAGAAACTAATATAACTGATGACGTCACCGCACGTTTCGCGTACTCGTTCAATTACTAAAACTTTATGTTATTTATTTGTTGAAATTTTAATTTGATGGACGATAGAATGCTGTTTAAATATCAATAAGTGCTTTAGTACAAGTACTTCATTTTAATAATATGAAAAAAGCAAATTTGCACATAGTGAAAACACCTAATTCTTTTCGACTTGTGTACTGATTATTTTGTATCAAACACACCAATAAATTCTATCCTATTCTATATGTGGCTTCTACAAAGAGGTTTTTAAATCTATGGGCTTCTATTTGAACAAATGTAATATTCCTAGTATTCCTAGTATGTAACAGTGATTTATTTCATGCTAGAAAGGTGTTATCTTGTATATATTATTGATAATATACATATTATAAAATGGCATGATATTGTGCCGTTTGTAAAAAGCAGTTTAAAAAAGAAGTTAATTGCATGATCTCTTTATTAGTAAATATAAACTTCAGTCATAACTCAACAGAGTTGTAAAAAGATAAATAATAATAAAATTTCAGTACATAATATTGCTCGTAGAGAAAAAAATTTCATATCACTGTGTCTGTGATCGAATTTCGAACAATTTTCAAAATGTCCGTCTGTCTGCCTGCCTGTCCGTCACGTTTTCTGTATGCATGATAACTTAAAAACAAAAAGTCCGATTGTATTGAAACTTGGACAGTAGTTAGTGTTAGCTAGAGAAAGAACCCTATTGTCTTTGAACAAAATCGATCAAAAAATAAAAAGTTATTAAATTTTTAAATTTGAAAAGAACATTTTCTTGTATGTTTTGTAATTAAACAAAACATGTCTAAAACTAACATTATCTACAAAAAAAAAAAAAAAACTGAAGAGTATCCTATAGAATGTGCAACAATTATATAAAAAGTGCGGTAAGTTGGCAAAGAGTATAATATTTACTCTAGTTATAGTCCAGCCAACGGAGAGCTAAAATGACTAAAATCTCTAACTTGAGTGCTCCCTAGTAGCACAAATATTGCACCAATATATAATCCATATAGGACCAATATTCATATATTTATAGGACCAATATATAAATATTGGTTCAATATTGGTCCAATATTTTGTGCTACTAGGGCTAGTGAATGGATTTTGATCAAACCTTTTGCAATCCCAACTAGCACCAAAGTGACAGAAACTGAGATAGGATCTTCGTATAAGTAACCATTATGTAACTGCGACTAAATTTACGACTTTGGTGTAAAAATAACTTCATTTGACAAGTCTACAGTCCCTGCCTCGTAGTTTCTACCACTAATGATTACTTTATAGTTATGCAACTTCTACGTAGCTTTCGTGGTACATGGGAAAGTCGTAGTTACCGGTGGGATGACTTTCGGGTTTTCAGAACTTGAAGGTGGTAAACTATAGTAGCAGCGACTAACTCGCATCACTGAAATATGACTTCAAAGTTGCAATCACCTTCAAGTAGCTTTAATAGTTGCCGCGACGTTCTGGGAACCTTCACTACTTCTTTAAAGTAGTGGAACTTGTAAGTAATATTCATAGGTGTTAATGACGTTACTGTTACCTACAGAACTGTGTACGGCTACTACAAAGTGCACATCACCTCTGAAATTTACCATGAAGTAAATTTCACCATCTAGTTCCCAATGTTGACCATAGATAAAGTTAATGCAACAAACCTAACCTATATAATATGTTTGCCTAACGTAGACTAGAATTATATGCTGCTATATTATGCTATGCAAATATTTTATGTTCAAAATAAAGCAACAAAATTTAATATTTCAACACAGTTTTATTACACCTACCTTTTCTTCTATGTTATCTATCATCTAATAGTATATTATACCAACAAGGTTTATGTTTATTAAGTCATTGATATATGGCTGCATACAAGTAAATTGCGACAGCTGATAGGTTTTTCAATGTGAAGTTAGGTAAATGATAAACAGCAAAAGCTAGGAACGCGTTCAGTCTAGACCTCAACGTACCGCTAACACGTACGTTTCGAATCAATATTGGGAAAAATGTAACCATGAAGTAGCAGTGGCAACTTTGAAGAGGTAATTTGTGGAAGTCACAACTTTGCTACAATTTTGAAGTGATGCTACAGTTCGATTCGCAGATTTGTAGTAAATATAACTTTAAAGTTACGTATTTGCAGTTTTCGTCACTATCGCCAAGTAGCAGATACTTTCAAGTAGCATTTCTTGGTGAAAACGACCTTAAAGTCATATTTTCTGAAAAACGCCATGTTGATGGCCAAAATTATCGACGCCATTGTTATAATACATGAACCATAATTTCACAATTGACTAATAAATTTAATTTATCACCATTTCTTCACCAAATACAACAAATGAATAGACAAAAGTAGCGTTAAGTTCCGAGGAATAATAAAAAATAGGTTTCGGCATCTAGTGTGTCATATTCTCACATGACATTACATATTTTAAAAACAATATTTTCATTAAAAAATGTAAATATTAAAGGCGCGTGGTTAGATTCGGACGTTTTATCATTATGTTTGTCAGTAAAATTGCATTCGTTTTAATTGTGACCCTTAGACCATTGGAAAATAGCACAAGTTTTGCTGTCTAATATTACCTTCTGATATTCTATTAAATTTCTGAGATAGGGAAATGAACAAGAACAAGAATCATATGTAAGAATGAAACATAAATATAATAAAATCGGTTGCAAGACAAAGAAGGGGCAACATCGATTTGAAAGAGTAGGGAGTGGTAAAGTTTTCTGAAAGTTGCGGCGTCTACGCCGCCACGTCGCCGCTCCGGAGCAACGTCATTGGAACGTAGCCAGACAAGTTCCAGGAACGTGGCTGGAATGTTATCGTCACCAAAAAATATTCCCCATTTTGGTCATAAACACGTATTAGGAACGTTCCTATTACGTGCCTGTGACTAGTACCAAAACACTTTAAAGTGCCTACAATAGTCATTGCTACGTTTCCACGACTAATTGTGCTAGTTGGGACGTTTGTAATGAAGTTAATAAAAAAAACTGAAAAAGAGATTAAGAGTAGGAAATGATTGGAAGGGGTAGAAAACACCCCCTTTATTACGGGTTCCGTAACCTGTAAAATTAGGTCAAAAATGAAAAAAAAAAAAGCTTTTTTGGTCAAAAAAAATGTCTTTACTCTGGTAAACTTTTTCAAGAAATGCTTATTTTTGGATATGGCCATTCGAAAATTCCTAATAATGGGGGAAAGGAAATGTAAAAGTTGAATAAAAAATCGGAAAAATTTCAGATTAATGTATCTAGCATAAAACACAAGACTTTTTTATTTGCAACTTCTCTTCCGGAAAAACATGAAAAACTATCCCTTTCTTTGAAATTGTAGCGTTATAAAAATACGTAATTTAAAAATTTGAAAAAATTCAGAAGTATCCATTGAGGCCTTCTAAACATTTTTTGTTTTGAGTTGCAGGAAGTTTTTTACGATAAATAATGTACTGTAGTACATTAAATTGAAAATGTGTTAAAAATGTAATTTTAATACATTTTCAATTTAAAAATTATATTGAACCTTTAAAAATGGTATAATTATATTAGGCTTCATATTTTTTTATAACAATATATACAAATCCCGCTCAATTTTTGAATTTCCATGTATTTTTTAATTGAAAATTTGCAAAAATTGTGGTACAGTATTCATCGTAAAAAATTGCCTGTAACTCGGAAAATTATCAAGCTACAAAAAAATTCCAAGAAACAAAAAATGTTTAGAAGGCCTCAAATGCATCGGTCTGAATTTTTCCAAATTTTTAAATGACATATTTTTAATGCGCTACAATTTCAAAAAACTTTTACATTTCCCTTTCCCCACTTTTAGGAATTTTTGAATGGACATAGATATATCGAAAAATAAGCATTTCTCGAAACAAATCACCAGAGTAAAAACATCTTATTTTGGGCCAAAGAAGGTAAACTTATTGTTTCTTTTTCATTTTTGACCTTAAAACGGTTGTTTTCTACCCCTTCTGATCATTTACTACTCTAATCTTTTTTCCACTTTTTTACTAACTTCATTACAAACACGTTACACAAGATTTCATCAAAATCCATTCACTAGCACCCAAGTTAGAGGTGAACCCCCCCTCCCCCACTTGATGTACTATTATTATATTTGTTAAATATACGGTTGTGTACCTGTAAGTTATCATAATAAATATGTATTTTCTTAAACAAAATTCAAGGCATGAAAACTGCAGAAAAACAAAAATGTGTGCTTACCATATTAATTTAATGGCCTTTTTAGATACTAGATGGTAAAACAAACAATTTATATATCTGGCGTGTTAATATTTTAGCATAAGTATTTTAACAAAAGCTGTACTTTTTAAAAATCAATTACTTTTTCTATTAAATATGGTGAATGTAAATATACTTTAACATAACATAAGGTTCTGTTTTTGTGCCTGACTTTCTATACATTTGATGAATGTGAAATATCTGACTGACATGGTAACTCAGTGAGATATACATACGTTGTTGTGGGTAGCATATTTGGTCACAATGTCTATTGTAAGCTGGATTTGATGATCCCCAGCTTCTAAATTGGCAGTGTTGGTGGTTAACAAATGCATTTCAGCATTATTTTAAATTGGTAACCCCGTCATAGAAAGTCTTGGCTTTGGATTTGTGGATTGTCTAATTTGTGGTGTGTTAATTAAACAATATGTAATTAAATAATACAGCAAATTATAATGACCAGCACTCTAATAAACAATATTAACAATTTGACCATATGGATGTGTACAATTTTCAGTAATAGAGAAATATAATTTTTATAAATCTGACAGTAATTGTATTTTAAAGTTGAGCTGATATTAGATTTGAAATATATCAAGCTATTACCTCAATGTAATATTGCATGACTACATCACATCGTTTCGTATAAAAAGCAACTAGGTAATACAGGAATTACAAAAATTCTTTTTGACGAAAGTATTTATCCTTCTACACATAATGCTACTGATGCTTATGTGATGTTATCCTTCTTTTTTAATGGACTTTTATGTGACTATGTCAGCAGTAAACAAGGTATGTACAGTTTGTTTCAAACTTAAAGCAGCCTAAGTGGTAAAAAACAGAAGCGCTCGATTTAGATCGAGCGTGTCATGCCTTTATTAGTAAAGACATGACGTTCGTCTGCTCAACGAGAATTTGAAATATTAGAATCTTGCTTTTACATCAAGGCTACAGATAATAATTTGGGACATAAGTACATTCCTTCGCTGATTAAATTGGATTGGCTGAAGTCTTATTGAATAATTCTTGTTAGTTAAATCTTATTGGACAACAGGCATGTTCACTCTACTATGCAAAAAAAAACCACGAGTAAAATTGGACACAGGAACTTTTGACTCGAATTGCTGCCAATACCGTTAGAGTTATGAAAAAAATGGATGAATTATTTTAAGGAGAATTAAATTTTCTATAAAAGTCACAGATTGCATATATCTTCTATACTTGAGGCGTGAGAGTGATTGAAAGTTGAATACAAAATTTACAGCTATGCAGAGCGCGACTTCAATCTTCTCGCCAAAAGTATTTAAGATAAACGTATGCCACCACTGACTTTTATAGAAAATTTAATTCTCTATAAAAT
This sequence comes from Stenurella melanura, assembly GCA_963583905.1. Classification (NCBI taxonomy): domain Eukaryota; kingdom Metazoa; phylum Arthropoda; class Insecta; order Coleoptera; family Cerambycidae; genus Stenurella; species Stenurella melanura. The sequence continues at coordinate 207,835,263 of OY757309.1, forward strand.
TGTTTGTCTATTTTTTGCAACTCTAACGGTTATGACAGCATTTCAAATCAAACGTGCCGGCGCCCAATTTTTCAGAGAGGCTCACTCAATAATTTAACGTCAAGGGTGTTTTTTTCTCTAAGCAATGTACGCAACATACGTGACTGAGATGCACTGATTGTTTTGTAAAATAATTACAATGTAGTATGGCAACAGTTATAATGTTATCAACATGCCACGAAGAACTCTAAACATCGATGAACTTATCATACAGATAAACGGCAACCGACGTGATGTCGAACTTTGAAAAAACCATTGAAAAAGTCACTGAAGAAACATGGTGGAAAGGCAATTCCTCCAAAAATGCAAACCAAACATTCGACAGTGTTATACTTCTCTATCTTCGTCATCAGCTGCACTAAAATGAAACGGAAGGAGGTACAGTTTAGTGACAAATGGTGTCGTAATTGCCTACATGACGATAGTGTAAAAGAAAGGGATTCATTTGTTGATGGCATTTCGTAGCTCAGCCAGACACTTTCATGACTTAGGATGCTATAACTTTGAGACAAACTGTACTAAAGAGATAGCTATTAGGTATAAGTTCATTGATCGGAGATTTTCTCATTCACGTTTCTACATTTGCAACAATCATTTAAAAGTAAGCAATCTATTTGACTGCATGAGGCAAGTTATCAAAAATACGAGTTTTTATGAGAAAATTGAAAAACTTTCTTAGACAAATCTATAATGGGCACTTGCTCACATTCGACGATTGCACTTGCATAAAGACTGTGTAAAAATACAAACATTGCACATAAAAGTATACTTACAGTGCTTTCCATATCTGTCCTGGCATATCTTAACCTAGTTTCAAGCCCACGTATTTGGGAATCGACAGTATTTAATTCTGATTCTTTACGAGACTTCTTCATAGCATCTCTCAATTCCTCAGTCAATTTTTCCTAGAGATCAGAACAGATAAATATACTGAAAAATGGTGTACAAATTGTTCCTTACCTTTTGAGCTTTCAACTGTAACATGTGTTTTTCATCCCAACGTTTAGCTTTACGTGCCAAATCCAAACTACCGCCAGAAATTATACCAGACTTCTGATAATATGTACCATCAAGTGCCACAGCATCGTACCTTCCACCAAGTTCATAGGCAGCTTTCATTGCATCTTCGGGAGTCTCGCAAACTAAAGCATTATTAGTGGCAAACATGACTGCCTTGGCAATCGCTTGTGGCTCGAATTGAAGAACGTCATAGATCAACTTAACCCCTTTAGGTTCTGTAATACAACGCAACCTTTCTTTTACTGGTTTGGTTTGCAGGTAATCTAAAGGCAGGAATGTTTCCGGTTCCAACATTTGTTCTTTTAGGTATTTGATACACTGGCGACCTGTGTGTTCAGTATCTACCACAATGGCCTCCATATATTTACCTAAATTCTTGGTAATTGCTACATTGTATCTTTTGTGGATCGGTTGACACATATTAATCATGCGATCGTACTGAAAATAAATAATTATTTTGACAATAATAATGATTTCTCAATTTCAACCTTTCAACTTTATATATGGAGAACCAGTGACAAAATTAGTTATGTGATTACAAAAAAAAAAAAATATTCAGCTCTTAAGAGGTAAAGACATTTTTACTTTTTAAAAATGAATTATTATTTGTTTGCTTATAATTGTAACGAAACATATTCTTTACAGGTTTTTGCAAACAGCAGAAAAAATAACTATCTAACTAAAAGAAAAACTATGTGTAGAAATATTAATGAAATCTTTGCATTCTTTTGATAAATTGAATTCTGGTTCTGCTAGCAAATTAAAATCCTAAAATGAATTTGTCTAATTTCTTATTTGACAATTCTCATTCTAACACTAGCATCCACACAGTCCCCTACGGCCATGCAGATTAAACTAATATCTACATAATCCCCTACGATCATGAAGATTCAGTTAAAATGAGAACAAAGGCATAACATGAATTTATTTATCTACCTTGTCTTAAAAATGTTTCATTCTAATGGATTACATTTTCATGAAATCTATCATTCTGCTCCTGCTCTCAGATCACATCAGCAATTTTTAAAGATAAAGTAAATGTATGTTTATTAATTAGCTATGAATCTACGAAATTAAATTAATAATCACAAAGTTGAAAAGTTTCTCATGTATGAATCACCACCAGCAGTAGCAGAAGTAAAACAAATAAGTACCTATCTAATGGTATTAATGATATTACTTACCACTCCAGGGTAGTTGCTTTTAAATCTTTCTACAATTTCCTGTTTCTTTTTACGTCTAGCATCTTCATGTTTGTCAGTTCTTGCATCGCCGAGCTGCTCAACGACATCATCTAGCTGTTTCTGTATCTCATGTACCATATCCTTTGATGAACCAACATCAGATTGTAAGTCATTTCTTAGCTGCCTCTGTTCTTGCAGTTTTTGTTCACTTGTTCTAAAATAATTTTAAAAATCCATACATACATTACTACTAAAGAAACAATAAAATAAAAAGACCGTACCTTATATGCTCAGCCAACTTTTCAATTCTTTTCTCCATCTCTTCTTTCTCATGCAGCTTTTGTCGATGTTTGTTTTCTGCATCAGTCCTCATGCGAGAAACATTGTCTAAACGATCTTGATCCGCCTTTTGTTCTCTGTTTACAGAGTCTAATTCTTGCATATATCTGGCCGATCTCTTTGCTGCCTCTTCCTTGAGTCTATGATATTCCCTTACCTATTTAAATGCAGGTTATAATTAAACTGGCGAAAACTTTGATTGTTAATGAAAATCTATAACATCTAAATATTCAATTAGTAATGCTGTTTTATTAATTTGTTTAAAAAATGATCATATAATTTTTAATATTCATTTAACTATTTTGTAACACTTTGACTGCCGACGTAATATGGCCTATATGACCTGGTGTCTAACCTAATCCAACTTGTTTTTCTGTCGCATGTGTACTGTTGTCGTGGGCAAAAAAAAAAAATAAGATAACTCTTACAGCGTGTTTTTTCTAAAATCTAGTGTGCCAAAACTAATATGCCCCATATAAGTGATTTAATTAAAGCTGAATTTAATTAAAGCTGAAGTTATTCCTAAAGCAGAAGATGGATGGTCAATGAGACAAATTGCACTGCGTTATAATAATAACAAAAATTCGGTGTTTAACATTTAGAAAAACTGGAGAATAAACGGCACGATAAGTAGAAATCCTGGATCAGGGCGACGGAGGATATCAACTCAACAGCAAGATTTGCAATTGAAAAATAAATTAGTAGAAAATTTCACTCAGTAATTCAGGCTGCTGAAGAAACGAATTTTCCTGGATCGAGTAGTACTGGTCGCGAGTAAGAGAATCTGAGCTACGCTGTCATCCAGCAGCCCAGAAATACCTACTTAAAGCTGAACATAAAGAAGCTCAACTGAAATTTGTGCTTGAATATTTAGCGCATGGTGTAAATGTTTCGAACAATGTAATCTTTACAGATGAAAAAGCTTTCCAGTTTACACACAGCGGTCATATCCGTGTTTACCCACCTCAGAATACCCGATTCGTTGATAAGTATATACAGGGTGTAATTAGTTTCATGTCATTGAAAAAAACTGGTGGTAGGGAACGACAAGACAAACAAAAAAACCTTATATAACATGGGGTCTAAAGTTTTAGAGAAAAAAAATAAACAGAAATTTCGCAAATTTTCAATAAAATCTTTTGAGAACTGCTGGAATATTGAGGTAGGTTTAGATCTTCGCGCGTGTCTTTGCCTTATATTCTGACCCTCCCTTGTGCAATATTTTAGTTACTATGGGTGTTTCGTCATGTACACATGTCCAACCCGCCCCGCCGTTCGTTATTTTTGAATTTCGGGTCACTGTGTATTTATAGTTAAGATTTATTTTATTGACTTTACCATTCAAGTCGTTAAATCCTTGATTACGTACAGACACAACTTACTTGTTCGTTCTTTTTGTATTACACATGTAAAGAAATGCTCTGTTTAAACTTCGATGGCCATTATTTGCTTGCAGTTGTGCAGGAAAAGATAACGAATTATTTACCTCTTTATAATTGCCTTCGGTTGAGGCGGTCCATCAAAGGCGGTCGATGCTCCAAACAAAGCCTTTGCTTTGACACTGCGTGTGACGCCGAGGACTGCACTTTTTTATGACAATTTAAAAGTTGTATAATTGGGAACTACAAGTCCTTTGACCAAGAAAAGCAGTGGTTCTCAATTATTTTCTACACTTGCAGTTGTGCAGGAAAAGATAACGAATTATTTACCTCTTTATAATTGCCTTCGGTTGAGGCGGTCCATCAAAGGCAGTCGATGATCCAAACAAAGCCTTTGCTTTGACACTGCATGTGACGCCGAGGACTGCACTTTTTTAATGACAATTTAAAAGTTGTATAATTGGGAACTACAAGTCCTTTGACCAAGAAAAGCAGTGGTTCTCAATTATTTTCTACATTAATATATTAAAAAAAATATTTAATATGTTAACCCAGGTCAGTTTTTTCAAAGTGCCCCTAGAGGGAAAAGTCATAAAAGTTTTTTGTTTGTCTAGTCGGTCCCCATTACCAGTTTTTTTTTAATGACATGAAACTGATTACACCCTGTATCTAACAATGACAAAAGTGGTAAATTTTCTGTTAACATGTAGGTTTGAATATCAGCACGGGGTCCTGGTGTTTTGTGACATATTGAGGAACGATGTAATAGTGAAACGTATATTAAGATTTTAGACAATATTATGCTCCATTCTGTGTCACAATTATTTCCTAATAATGAAGTCATATTTCAACAAAATAATTGTTCAGTTCATACTGCTCATACCGTGACTTGCCCTGATCCAGGATTTCTACTAATCGTACCGTTTATTCTCCACTTTTTTAAAATGTTAAACGCAGAATTTTTGTTAATGTTATAACGCAGTGCAATATGTCTCATTGACAATCCATATTCTGCTTTAGCACTAACTACATCATTACAATAAAAGACATAATAAAAGTGCTAACTATTTTATTTCGGGTACTCATTACACATTCAAAGAGAGACTGTGATTTACATTAGAGAAAAATAGTCCTATTTTTTTTTTGCTCACGACAGTACTGGTTTTGGCAAGATATTGCCAAAAATATAATCTTTTAAAAAAAATCGGTAAAGGTATTTACACAGAACTTCCCTCGTTATTTGTGCATGGCAGTCACTCTAAAAAATTAATAATTACGAAATGACATTGAGAATAATAATCGGAATATAGTTATTGCTATTATTACAAAGAAAACTTGATCAGTTTTAGTCAAAAAAATATACAGATTGCTCATCCAACAGCTAAAGTTCAATACTAAATAGCAGGTGCCACATATGGCAGGCTTGCGCAAATACCTTTACAAATGTCCACCATGACTGAATTATTTCTTGGGATGACCACCCTGTACATTTTTCAATAAAAGTATAATAGGTGCATATGCCAGATATTATTGCCATCTGTCACATTTTCAATCCAACATTCACGTAATGGAGTGGAAGTTAAAATTTTTTTTTTTAATTTTTCAAAAGATGTTGGTAAAATAATTTTCAAAATTTTTTCTTCTGAAATAGGTTTAAAATGTCAAACGTAGAAATTTTAAATTTGAGCAAAAAGGAAAGTTTCCTTCTATTCTATAGTAGTGCTAAAAAAAGTTTAAAAATCAAAAACTGCGTATTTTTTAAAATAGGTTTAGAATGTCATGAAACGTGTATATTTGAAATTTGAGCAAAACAATTTTTCCATCTATTCTAGTGGTATTTTTTTTTCCAAAATGGTAAAAAAATGTTACAAATTTTTTCTTCCGAAATAGGTTTGGAATGTCATGAAGCGTGGAAATCATAAATTTGAGCAAAAAAAATATTTTCTTCTATTACAAAAAAAAATTTCACCTATTTTAGTGGTAAAATTTTTTTCAAAAATGTTGGTAAAAAAATTTAAAATTTTTTTTTTTTTTTTAAATACGTTTAGAATGCCATGAAACGTGAAAATTTTAAATTTGAAGAAAGAAAAAAATGTTCTTCCTATATTTTAGTGGTAAAAATTTTTTCAAAAATGTTTGAAAAAAAATTTCTAAATTTTTCTTTTTCTGAAATAGGTTTAGCGAGTCATGAAACGTGGAAATTTTAAATTTGAGCAAAAAAAAATTTTTTTCACTATTTATTCCGTTTAGACGGTCCACCCTGTATATATTTCAGTGAAAATTCTACCAGTTCTTCGCTGACAGTAGGGTTAACTACCTACCAAATTTGACTGCTCTCCGTCGAATAGTTTTTTAGTTAATGCGCCAACAGACAGACAGACAGACAGACTGACGGAATTGAAAAACCTATATTTTCGGAATCTACGTGTTCTGAAACGTCAGAATCCGAAAAAATCTCGGAGGGTGATTTTTTCTCGAATACAATACTTCCCTTCGGTATGCGAGGGAAGTAAAAATGGAAGCCAAAATTAACAAAAGAAAAAAAAACTACGACGTCCAAAAATGTCATGTACACTTGTTATGAAATCTACACTTTTTTGCCCATGACGTCTTTGGGCATTGTGATGCCTGAAGGTGTCACGAGCATTGGAAGGTAGTAGGGCGATGACGCCTCCAGACATCATCAGCAGATATTAATATAAAAATATGTCTGTTCGAATACCCAGTTGTTAGATTTCGTAAAAATAATGTCATGAAGAATGGAGTAAGCAGGCTTTTCTCGTCTCTATTTTTTGAGTGTATATTTTTTCTAAATTTGTTTCTGTTCGTGTCTCAGTTTGTGTTTTATTGGTGTATTGCTTTTACCAATTTTATATTATATTTTGATAAGACTAATAGCAAATTATATAAGAAAATTTAAGTAAATCATATTCATAATTTCTTTGAATTTCTAACAATTTAAATTTTTTCAATTATCAATTTTTAATATTAATTTTCGAGTTATATAATGATCTTCAATGTATCGAAAGCATCGATAAATACTACCATTTAAAAAGTGAAGAAAGGTGTTGTTTGTCAAAGAGGACTATGAATGCAAGAGAATATGCAAGCAGAGTTATTAATTATATAGATATTCCACTGTTCTCAATAATATTAGCTCCAGTTTCTCTATTCTTCATGAAAGCAAGTATACAAAGAAAATGCTTTCTAAACCAGTAAAAACAGAATTAAATTAATAAATTTAGATGGATACCTGGGCATCTTCCAGATGAACGTCCCTTCCTTGACTTTGGGATTCCCCTGCAATATATGCCTCATATTCCACACTAGCTTTTTCAACTTCGGCAAGTTCGTCTTCTAATTTTTTAATGTCGTTCATATGTGCTTCGTGAGCTTTTCTAGCTTGCTCCAAAGTCTTTATCGCCCCATCTAGCTTCTTTTGCATGTGTGTGACCCTTTCTTTAGCTTTGATAAATTGTGGTCTCTTTTTGGAAATTTCTATTTCAACTTCACGGATGTCCTGCTCAATCTTAGCCAATTCTCTATTGTATTTTCCATGCTCCTTTTTCTTTTCCTTAAGTAGATCTTCTAATTTCTCTTTCTTCTTTTCGATTTTGTCTACTTCTTTTTGTTTAGACTTTAGTTCTTGTTCAAGATTCTTCATCTCTCTCTCATTGTGGAAAAGTTTAAATAACTGATGCTCCACTAGTTTATCATTCTATAAAGGAATTATAGCAATTAAATATTTGGTTACAAATACATACAGGTCCGCCGAGAGTCACAGTGGGTCCTGGGCAATCCGAGGCTCTCTAAAAACCTACTAAAGCCGAGTGTTTTTTAAAATATCTATAAAAATGGATAATTTATTTTTGTAATTTTTTACATTCGTGTTCAGACACCTATCTGACAGGTAGATCCCAGAAGTTAGTTACACTTGCTTACCCCTTCTCTCATCGGACCTATATGTATATATAATATGTAAATATTAGGGGTTCCAATCCCGGACCATTGTTTAAATCCCTGGATTTTCGAGACAAATGTCAATATATCCCGAGATCCCGGGACTAAACCCGAAAAAATTGTAATGTTAATTTTAGCGGTTTAATTATTATTTATTAATTTTAAAGGCAAAATGGAACAAAACACAGAAAAACAAACGAACATGTATAAAAATTTATAGGTTTTTAAAAAAAAATCCATATTTGCAATAAAGTCACTAATTCAAAACGCTATACTGTTGTTAATTTATTATCGTTGCTAGTTATAGGCTTGCCCACATGAGCAAGTTTTTCTTGCCGTGCATGTCATGATTTTCATTGTTTTCTTAAATACCCACAAGATAGGCTCAGATACCCAATTTTCGGGTAATTACCAGCAAATCGGCAACACTGGTCAAGTATTCGACATCAAACTCCGTGCTGCCATGTTGCCAAGTCACGTAGTAAATATTAAAATAATATCATGAATTATATCTTTAAAAAAATTTAAATAATTATTGCCATTCTAAGCTGTGTATTTTATTTTTTGTAACTTATTCCGAGGTTCCCGGGAATAGGACTTTTAATCCCGGGATTTTCGAGATTGGTTTTTGACCGGGGTCGCGGGATTTCGGGACCCCGGGATTGGAACCTCTAGTAAATATAATGACAGATTTATAAAAAGTATACCAAATCATCCTTTAGTCGTGAATATTTATCTGCCTCTTCCTTCTCCAGCCTTGCTTCCTTTTTCTCAGCATTAATACCTTTTTTCTTTTGATAAGCAAAATTTATTTCCTCTTGAGCCTTTTGCATCTCTTGTTGTAACCTCATGTATTCCTCTTTTAATGCCCCAGATCTAAAAAAAACAAGTTTATGCACAATATAAGCTATCCTCCTATAACCTAATATACCTTAAGAGTCAGTCAATAAAAACTTAGAAATAGTAGAAACATCAACATTGCGACACATTACCAAAACCAGACCCTCTAGAAATTCTTTTTATAAAAGCCCCCCAACAACCTTCTCTATTAAAATAATCAAATAATACCATTAAACAAAGGATTTATGATCCCTATTCATAAAATTCTCTACAGAAAAACAATATAGATATTCTTCAACCCCTCTGCAGAACAAGAGGACAAGGAATACCCAACAGAAGAAAACATGTGGACCTCTTTGGAAACACATCACTACTGCACTTAATAATTTAAAATGAAACCTGTCTTTTTTTTTACATGATTCAAATCCATTGGAATGATATAAAATACATAATTAAAAGAAAACGTTGGTATATGGGGACATGAAACAGCAGTTATAACGATAATATAAATTAAGTTTTCTGTATTAGGCAAACTTCTTGAGAAACTCCTTAAAAATAAAATTCAGGCTGTAATGAGACAAAATTCCGAGGCATGAGTTTGGTGTTAAACAAAAATGCTCCACGTTACACCCACTCATAATTTTAACATCAAATACGCAGTCAGCTAAACTAAATAATTAAAAAAAACTGCTTTATTCCTGGACTTCAATGAGGCATTTGATAAGAGTTTGGCATAAAGGATTATTATGGAAAATGAAAAGACTCAACTTACCAGATACAATTATTTACATGGTGAAAAGTTTCCTTGAGAACAGAAACTTATCATAAATGATACCATGTCTCAAGAATTTCCAGCTGAACAATGAGTCCCGCAGGGTTCCCCACTATCTCCGCTTCTATATAACAAATATTGTTACGACATATTTACTAATCAACCTGAACAACTGTCATACATTTTACAATATGCAGATGGTACAGTCTTAATCTCACACGAACATTCGATTACAAAGACAAGGGGTAAACTTCAAATACTGCTGAACAATACTCTGGCATGGACAAGCAAATGGAGACAAATCAATCTGCTAAAATCGTAATTTCAACATGCATTCTAAGATGGTAAAAAAAAATGCATATCCAGAGCGAAACATTTCAGTGTATTAACATTCAACATTAAGGGAATAAAAACCACAACAGCTGCCAAAATATACAAAACAATTTGTAGACCCATTTTAAAATATGGACCATACATTATCCATAAACAGCAGAAATCCAGCTAAAAAAAATTTAAAGACTGCTGAAACAACTGCACTAAAATTACAAAGATTCGGCACCCCCATAATCCTTTACACGACCCTCCTAATGCACTATTGTATGAATCGGTGCAAATACTGCCTATCGAGGATAGAATACAACATCTTAATGAAAAAATTGTACAGAGAAGCCACAATATTGAAGTAATGCTATCTCTCATAATTGCTTGAAACAACAATACACCCAGATTCACATATCCCGAAAGATCAATTTTTGAACAGAAACTACTGATGTCGCAGGAGTACTGAAGCACTGTGCCTCACAGTTTTTTTTCTTTTTAATTTATCTATGTAATCAACCTTTTGTGTCCCACCATATTTTCTATACAAAATGTTAAATAAAATATATCTCCTTAGCTTAGGGACCTAGGTCGATGGCCTTTTGATTGTAATGTATTACATTGTATATTAATGCAATCAATAAAGAACTTTTATTATTGTTATTATTATTAAAAATAATTTAGTGCTTGAATTGGCTGGTAAATTTTCTTTTTTAAACTTGATTAATAGAAAAAATAAATGTCAATTTAAGCATTGACGACTATTTTAATTTTTTTCTAGCTAAAGCATGTTGTGTGACAAGCATGCTTTATCACTATATCTATCATAGGTATAATTGGTTCACTTCTCAGCTTCAACACTTCTGCACTTTTTTCAAATGTGTAACCCCCTTCCAGCGAGCAATGACTTTGGATTTGGGAGTTGTGTAATATCTACGGTGCATTATATTTAAAAAAATGTGGCAAAATTCCCATTAAACTCGTTAGATTTTCAAAAGTTAATCAGATCAGCCAAATAAAAAACAGTATAACAGGAAAATGCAAAGCATTTCTGGAGGAAAATTACAGATTCTTCCCGTAGCCTAAATATAAAAAACTACAAAGGTTTTGTTTTCACCCAATATTCCTATACTTGTATTTAAATTAGTTTGCACCAATACAATTTGGTCTTAAAAAAAAAGTTTTACCATACCATAAAGTAAATAGTAACAGTAACACATCTGAGCAGATATAAAATTTATAACATACCCACTAATTTCTTCAAAAAGAGCAGTCATTTCTTTAGGATTCTTCATAGCAACAGACTCTACTGCGCCTTGGAAAACCAAGAAATTCTTTGCCTTCACATTTATTTTTAATTTTTCTAACTCGCCCAAATATTCATTTGTAGAAACAACCTAAAAAGAAAAAACTATAGCTGTATTGCAATTAATTTTACACATTTTAAAATTGAGTACTGCGCCAGTATGGTCAGTCATTAGATTCAATTGGATATTGTCATATTGGTATAAATTGGTTGGTACTGAATATGAATATCCAATATAAATATACAGAGCAGTACATATTAATAAAGGTTTAGCCATCATTATAACTTTCTATCTCTTCATCTCAAATTAAACCATTGTTGTGATAGTTATATTTTATTTATTACTCAATTGTCTCTTCTTTCCATTAATTTTTGTAACGTAACTAGATTAAGCTAAAAACCATGAATTAATTTATTTTAATACATTTAAATTGGACTGAAGCATATTTAATGTGTCAAAGAGAATGTGCCTCCATACTATTTCAAAGAAACCTGCATTTTCACACCCCCCCTGTGCACACCCAATACGTCTTCTTTCTCTATTAAGAAGTTAACAAAATAAAACACTCTCCTCACAGATTATATTACTAAAGATTAGAGAATTAACAAGATAAGAGAGCTAGCGAAAAACCTTTGACCCAAGTAATAGTCCATTGATAATTTTAAAACTTACTTTTTATAATTTATTTTATAAATTGAAGAAAAAACAGTCGCACGTGGCTATCATCGGGAGTGACGTAGCACTTGTCACTTCTTACAAGGCAACCTGCCTTTTAATAACCTTGGTCAAATCCATTTAATGAGTTAAATCATTTCCGTTGGATGTTATGTCCTTTTAATTTGGGGTTAACAATGATCTTTGTCTATTTCACCTTCTCTTGTTAATTCTTAAATCTTTTATAATATTATGAATCTAAACTGTAGGCAGTTATAATTACAAAAAGAATATGCACTGTCCAATACTCAGTCATTCCATTTCCAGATTATTCACTAACAAGTAGATTTACATTCAATGTAAACAGAAAATGTACCTAAGAATCGTAGTATCAAAGTAACGAATTATAGGATATTAATCTATGTGCAAGCCTAAACAACATTATAAAACTAAACAAATGCTGTTCTGATGTGCACAATAAATTATTTTAGAACGTGTGTAAAATACATACACTTCCGTTAACTCTATATTCTGATGATGATCCTTGAACGGAACGCTGAAATGTAATATCTTTTCCATCATCGACAATGAACACTGCTGTCACGGAAGCGCTAAAATATTTAAAAAAGGCAGCTTTAGAATCGTTTACTGTGTTGTGATGGTGCAGTACCTTCTAGAAACTGGTTTACCAATAGCAGCTCCATGAATTAGATCGCTTAACCTCTTCACACGTAAGCTTTGTGTTTTTTCTCCCATAACAAAACTGATCGCGTCCATAAAATTTGATTTACCTTAAATTATGGTCATATGGTTACACAAATGCAATGTTTAGTAAAGTTATTATTACCGGAGCCATTGGGGCCTATTACTGCGTTAAACGGCTTTAATGGGCCTATTATTCTACGACCTCTGTAGGATTTGAAGTTTTCCACTTCTATATGTTTCAGCCTTGCCGACATTGTGTCGTTTCAAAACTTCTTTTAACTCAACAATTCCAATTCTACTGTATGATTTTTGTAAATGCTATCATCAAAACACAAAAACCAACACATCCGCCATCGACAAAGTAGGTATATATTAAAGGTGCAATCTATATTACCGACAGAGGTTGGCATACTGCTTTGACCAAGCGACATCTATTGTAGTAAGATCCAACCAACTTAACGCGGGAAAATATCAATGGAATTCACACACTAGAGCCGGCTTCAGCCCAGATAAATTAATTTTTTTGGAAATTATTGTCTGTGCTTGCAGAAAACAACATTGATTTATTGCAGAATAGCATAAAGCCATAAAACAGGAATTTTAAAATAATTTCTGGTAATTGTGGAGAATAACAGGCATTGGAATTTTCGCGTAATTTTTTCAAGGCGTACTTATACTAATTTGGGGCCATCCATTAATTATGTCATACTTTGAGGGGGGGGGTCCATAAAGTGACAGAGTGTGACAAGAGGGGAGGAGGGGGTCAAACTTTTGTGACATCACATTATTTACACCTTCACGCATACCATTGTTTTAATTGAATGAAATTTAAAAAAATGTAAAGATCGGAAAATTCTACCTCAAAACTTAATGCAGTAAAATATGTGACGTAGAAAACTGTAAAATTTGCGTAACGTAATTAATGGATGGCCCCTTTGGGGTCGTGGAACACGAATCCGATGTCGGTTTTCAATGCAAATGTATAGTTTTTAGTTTTTCAAAAAAAAAATTTCAAATTTTCCTTCATAACACGAACTTTTTGTCAGTGCAAACATTAAAAACACCTCGATCTAAGCCGATTCGGATCCCGTGTTCACAATGTAAGTACTTTTCAGAACAATGCACTTTTTATACACTGCAATGAAATTGCCTTTTCGTAATAATAGGTACAGTAAATAGTAAATTATTTACCATCAAAACTCCATTATTTGACACACCAGCCATAAGGTTGTTGCGCATGCGTATCAAAATACCCTGAAGAGTTGATATCTCAAAGCACAATAAAAAAATTCATTTTATAAATACCAACTTACAAATTGAAAAAATAAAAAATAAAATTTAAATAAGCATGCTTTTATGATCATACTTAGCCAGTACTAAAAACTGGAGTTCTATTAATAAGAATATTTTCAATATATAGTGTGTTTCAAACTGCTTTTTTTTTTAGAAATGGTCCGTTTTTGCTATTGCCCAGCAACGACCAGAGCGAGGAGGTGAGATCGCATATACCTTGCCAGAAAGGGAAGTGCTCCTTGTCGTTCTCCGCGGATACCACCTACTGACTTTCAATCTGGTTATCAGTAATAATAAATGGTATCCGAGAAGAGCAAGGAACATTTTTTTTTAAGGTTTGGTCTGCTTTTTAGGCGAAGATGCCAACTTGGTGGGCGAAACTACATTTTATCATCGGCTGTATTTCTAACAGTAAAAGTCTTTATAAAAGTTTTAGTAGATTTATACGGATCTCGGTACAGCCTTTAATTAACTTATCCTTGTTTATATATCTATGCATGTCTGTTATATATTAAAAATAACCTGGAACAGTACACGACATCCCGAAATCAATGAATAATTACAATAAGTGAAATAGACACAATATAAGAGTCAATTACTTAAGATGAAAGTCTAGCTGGACGGGTTTAAATTGCTATGGTCCTAAATTTTTTTATTAAATTGCCTCTCTCGGTCAGAATATTACCGGTCAATAATTCTTAACGACTTACTGAAAATGTTTTAATACGCCAAGCTTTTTACACCACTAATGAATTTGAATCGAAAATTAATTTTTATCTTGAGCTTAATGTTTGTTTCAATATACTTTATTAATATTAGTTGAGTCAAATAGTGTTTGTTTTGGTAAGAATAATAAGATTCCGAAATTTCTCCCTCCGCGAAGGGGTGCATCCATGTTTTTTTGGCCAAAAAGAGGTATTTTGGACATTTTTAGGGGTGAATTTAGAGAAGAAAATATTTATCACCAGTTCCATAATGAGTTAAGGAACCAAAATAGTATCCTTTTATTGTCAATGTTAAGGGAACTTCCAGTTCAAATTTGGGGACGATCCAACCATTTCCCCTCCTGATATAGATGTATATATATATATATATATATATATATATATATATATATATATATATATATATATATATATATATATATATATATATATATATATACATATATATAATAGATGAAATTTAATTTCCGCTAGTTTGGTTAAATCTTGACCGATTTGGCTGAAATTTGGAGAGAAAGTAGTTATTATCACAAAAACGGCCCTCCAAATTTTAGCTAAGAATATTGAATAGTTTTGCTGACATTCCAGTTTCAGTCAAATTTTCTGAAATTTTCAAATCCAAATAGCTTAGCGGAAAAAGATAGCTTATTTTATGTACTTTTATATGAAATTAGTAAAAATTAATTTTTTTCCAACATTCGACTGTTTTGTAGCCATTTATGGTAGGTATATATACTGGGTGGCTACAGTTTTATATTGAACAGTATTGCTATTTCGTAAACCACAGGAATCATAAAGTCGGTTAAACGGGAAAATAGTTTCGTATTTTGAGAGTCAATAAAATGGGCTATAAAAATTAAAGATATTCCGACTGGTTCTGGAGATATTACGATAAAACCAGAAATAGCTCATTTCCTGTTTTTTCTCTAGCGCCGTTACGAAAAAAAAATGAAAAAATTCGTTTGAATAATTTGTTATAAATTGACTTTGCGGCAACTGGTCATAATTAAATTTTTATTACAACGTTTCGTCTCTCCAGGGCCACCATCAACAATATTTTTTTAAATACGAACCTGTCTTTTTTATGTAAAATGTTGAAAGGATTTGAAATGCTAAATTCGTGGGTATGTCACACTTGACAATTTTACAACGTTTCGTCACAAAAATAATCACCTTTCATTTTATTGGCACTGCCCTCCACAAAACTGTTTGGTTGTTAAGCAATACAGGCGGTGACTCATCATTTGAAACTTTAAAAGTTTATTTTATGAACAGTCCAATGTATTGACTAATTTTACTAGTCTAGTTCTGCTCAATATTATTGTGGAAAATGGGCACGAAATAAAAAATCATTATCAATTTAGCAATTGTATTTCTTTAAACAATAAAATAATAAAATTTACAAAAACATGGTAACTTGGTGTGTGAACAAATACATCAATATTATCCACCTTTTTTAAGTGTGCCTTAAATTAAATGTCATTTTATTATAGTTTATCGTATTGGTGAGGTTTATTTTTGTTAGCTGCTAACTATTATACTTTTCACTATGGTTCGTTATTCTGTTGATGAAAAAAAGACATGTATGATGTTTACATTAAAAATTATAGAAATGTTGACATTGCAGTGCAAGAATATGCGAATTTATATCCTGACAGACATCATCCGACAAGAAATACTATTTACACTCTGTCCAAGAATTTATGCGAAATTGGCAGTGTTTGTAGATTGGAACGGTTGCCACCTCTCTCACCTTGCTTGAATCCTCTAGATTATTTCTTATGGGGTTTCTTAAAAAACAAAGTCTATTACAATGTGGTCGAAGATGTCAATGAATTACATATATAGGAGAATTGTTGAAGCTTTCACCCAAATTACCCCAAATATGATTGCTAAAGCTACTAAACAAATATCTAAGAGAACGCGACTTTGTATTCAGAGGAATGGTGGTCATTTATTTCAGCAATTTTTGTAAAGTTACTTGTTCACACACCAAGTTACCATGTTTTCATAAATTTTATTTATTACCTAAAGAAATACAATTGTTAAGTTGATAATGATTTTTTATTTCGTGCTCATTTTCCACAATAATATTGAGCAGAACTAGACTAGTAAAGTTAGTTACATTGGACTGCTCATAAAATAAACTTTTAACGTTTCAGATGATGAGTCACCCCTTGAATTGCTTAACAAGCAAAACAATTTTGTGAAGTGCAATGCCTATAAAATGAATGGTGATTATTTTTCTGACGAAACGTTGTAAAATTGTCAAGTGTGACATACCCACGAAATTACTATTTCAAACGCTTTAAAACTTTTAAATAAAAAAGACAGGTCCGCATTTAAAAAAATATTGTTGGTGGTGGCCCTGGAGAGACGAAACGTAATAAAAATTTAAATACAACCAGTTGCAGCAAAATCAATTTACAACAAAACATTCAAACGATTTCTTCATTTTTTTTTTTTTTCGTAATAACAGCGCTAGAGAAAAAACAGGAAATGAGCTATTTCGGGTTTTATCGTGATATCTCCGGAACCAGTCGGAATATTTTTAATTTTTATAGCCCATTTTATTGACCCTCAAAATACGAAACTTTTTTTCCGACTTTATAATTGCTGTGGTTTACGAGATAGCAATACTGTTCAATATAAAAAGTGGCCACCCTGTACATACCGTAAATGGGTAATAAACTGTCGAATGTTGAAAAAATAATAATTTTGACTAATTTTATATAAAAGTACATAAAATAAGCTATCTTTTGCCGCTAAGCATGTTTCGAATCGATTCGTAGGACATGAGATATTTGGATTTGAAAATTTCAGAAAATTTGACTGAAACTGGAATTTCAGCAAAACCATTCAATATTTTTCGCTGAAATTTGGAGGGCACTTTTTCTGTGATAATTACTACTTTCTCTCCAAATTTCCGCCAAATCAGTCAAGATTTGACCAAACTAGCCGAAATTTATTTTCTTCTATTTATTTAATATATATACATTTATATCAGCAGGGGGATGGTTGGATCGTCGCCAAATTTAAACTGGAAGTTCCCTCAACATTGACAATAAAAGGATATTATTTTGGTTCCTTCACTCATTATGAAACTGGTGAAAGTCATTTTTTTTTAAATTCACCCCTAAAAATGTCCAAAATACCCCTTTATCGCCAAAAAAACATGGTTGCACCCCTTCGCGGAGGGAGAAATTTCGGAATTTTATTATTCTTACCAAAACAAACACTTTCCACCGTGTCGCGTTCCATCTTCAAAAATTTGCCAATCCGACCAATTTTTTCACTATTTTGTTGTTTTTTTTTGTTTTCTTAACCGCTTCTCAAGTCACGGAGGTAACTCCTTGAAAATCCAGAATGAATTTGTATTAGGTAAAGAGAAACGAGGCCCTACAGTTTATTTGACTCCACTATATGAATCAAACATTTATTCAATGTATATGCATGTTTTATTTTGACTAATTGTATATTGTTTGTTTTTCTGTCAATGTATTTCACGTGTGTAACATTTTTTGTTTTAAACACCAATAAATTGTATTATTATTATCATAAAGGGCGCCATTTTGACTGTGACTGCAAAATTCGTAAAAAAAATTTTTCAAAAATTTTTGTTACTGAAAATTGATTAAGTTTATGTTTCCACCACATTCCAGGCTTATTCATTAACATGCTGTAATCATCTTTAAAAACCAATAGAAATCCTATTCTTCTAGATTTAGATGATGCTACCAGCTACCAAGTTGGTTTCGAGATTGTTGTTAACAAATGCTTCAAGAATTGTTTAAACAATGTTTACCCGAAAAGTGTGAATTTCAGCACCAAGCAATTTGTAAAACTATTGCGGATAGATGCATAGTTCTAGGATTAGTCCGGTCGTCGTAACTTTTTTTTGGTCAGAAATTTAAAACAGCAATTTTATTGACTGTTCTTATAGGAGAAATTGCTCTGAACACAATGGTGACATTAAAAAAATTATAAAACACAGGATTCTTAAAAACAATGGTTTTTAGAGAAAATTTTTATTTTTTTATGTGTTTTAACTTTTTAACGAAAACGGTGCATGGGACAAAAAAAAGTCAAGATATTAAAAATGAAGATTTCATCAATACGTGTTATTTGAGACCTTTTATCTTTGACAGTTCAATTGTTATAAACAAATTAATGGTTCTAAATTAACAATTCTTTTCTGTTCAATAAATGATCATACGGATATTTTATTGTGATTAAAATGTTGCATTTTGTTCATAGAATTTACAGTTTTTTGTGTGTCGATATCTCGCGTATCTTGCAATTGTTTATACAAATAAGCTAATTTGTTTATCAAGGATTTGCGACTTTCAATGGCATTTCTTGCGCTCTCCATCCCTGGCAATCGATAAATATTGATAAATAGAGGTGTTTCAGAATCTCATGAGCCGCGAAATGCGCAAAAGGCCAAGTTTATTTTGCGTTATAAGCATTTTTTGAAGACACTGGAGGCTGCCTTGCTGGATACATAAGCAAGAGCTCGAGATAAATTATAAACAATAAATATAATATTTTTCAGAAGTGTAACTGAGTCGACAGGAGGGATTATGTCTCTGCGCATATGAAGGTCACAGCTCATGAGATTTTAAAACACCTCTACTACCATTTCTGCGTGGTCTTGCCCCTTTATTCTTTTTTTTCCCCCCGCCAACGTTTAAAAAAAAATGCATAGTAGTAACAGATAAAATATCTCAGCACAGGAACGTCGTATTGAAATGCACTTGTCGGCAAACGAAAGATAAAAAAAGGAAAATTATGAGCAGCGATAGACCTCGATTCCTTAACTAAAACCGGAGATATAGACCATTTTGCGTTTACGACTGTCATTTGTTTATTAATTAATTTTTTGAATAAAATCTTGTGACAACATAAAGTTAATATATTAAACTAACTAGTTTTCAATTGTCACAAAAATTCATTGGTTCTTTCATACATTTTAATTTATGAACGCCGTACAACGTTTTTTAGTGTTTACGCTCCGATGAGTGACTTGCGCAGTAACGACTTGTTTTTATATCCTGACTTTCTTTTGTCCGACGCGCACCGTCTTCGTTAAAAAGGCAAAAAACATTTAAGAAATGAGAATTTTTGCTAAAAACATTGTTTTTAACAATGATGCCTGTTTTTTAAATATTTTAGTGATACCATCGTGTTCAGCGCAATTTTTCCTACAGGAATAGTCAAAACTGCTATTTAAAACAGCCGTTCCGACCGAAATTGAAAAAAAAAATGAATTTTACAGCGATATTAAAAATTTGGGGAATTTTCAAAGTGAGTAACGATGGTTCAAACTTTAAAAAAAGTATCTTCATTACAGATTTATAATAACCTTCAATTTGAGCCTAAAAACGTCTAAATTGGTGCCCGATTAAAGAAATTATACAGAATTTTTCGATTTCCATTCTCTTATATAAGGTTAAGTCGCGAAAGATAATATTTTCAAATTCGGTTCATGATTCGGTTCATTGAGAATACTTTTAGTTCTAATTGGTTAAATGTTCACATACATTGCGCTTTTCCCGAAAGGATTTTTGAGTTTAAAGGAATAAGTTGATTTTTAAAATTTTGAAGTTAAATTTCATTTGAAACATATTCTTTATAGAATTTTGCAAAAAGCAGAAAAAAATAACTATCCATGAGAACTAAAAGAAAAACTGTGTGTAAAAATATCAATGAAATCTCTGCATTCTTTCGATAACCTAAATTCTGGTTATGCTAGCAAATTAAAATCCTAAAATGAATTTGTGTAATTTCTTATCGGAAATTCTCATTCTAACACTAGCACCCACATAGTCCCCTACGGCCATGCAGATTAAACTAGTATCTATATAACCCAATACGGTCAAGAAGATTCATTTAAAACTGAGAATAAATGCTAAAATGAATGTATTTACTTACCTTGTCTTAAAAATTACATTTTCATGAAATCTTTCATTCTGTTTCTTGGAAATGCTTAGCCTTTGAAACGTTATTCGCCCTTATGCTCTGGAGCTCATCAGAAAGACATAAAGCCATTTATAAAGATGTTATTTTTTCTGCTGCAAACAAATAATAATTCACTTCTTTTAAACATGCAAAAGTAATAGGCGAAGATCTATTGTTTTTATCAGTCAATGTGAAATATAATTATTTCATACTTATTGTAAATTGGTCTTGCATGAAACATCTTTATTAGTGGTTTTATGTCTTTCTGATGAGCTCCAGAATAAAGGCGAAAAACGATTTCATGAAAATGTAATCCATTAGAATGAAAAATTTCTAAACCAAGGTAGGTAAATAAATTTATTTTAGGCCTTTGTTCTCGTTTTTAACTGAATCTTATTATCGTAGGGGGTTATACAGATACTAGTTTAGTAGGGAACTATGTGAATGAGAATTTTCAAATAAGAAATTAGACAATTTCATTTTAGGTTATCCAAAGAATGCAAAGATTTCATTAATATTTTTAGTTTTTCTTTTAGTTCTCATATATAGTTACTTTTTTCTGCTGTTTCCAAAATCCTATAAAGAATATGTTTCAATACAATTATAAGCAAACACATTATAATTCATTTTTAAAAATTAAATTTCATTATTTTGACATTGAGTTAACGATAGATGACGTTATTGTCTATTACTTTAATCTTTAACATTTTTTTCTAACTTTCCAAGAAAAGAAGTTATCGTGAAAAATCCTGTTTTTTGAAATTCCCCTGACTGTAAAAAAATAAACAGGAGAGATTTTTATTCGCTATTCTGGGTGCTTACTCAGAATCATAAAATATAGAAATTACAAAAAACAGTAACCTTCGACTTCAATTTGACGCATTTTGGTCTTTTTTTTTGTCTCGGGAGCTTGGTCTAATAGTGAAAGAAAATATTGTGAAATCACCACCGGATGAATATTTTTTCAAATTTGGCGGATGCGCCGGTGCACATGCTTAATTAAAACTTTGAAATTCTCTCTAATCTGAATAATTGTACCACTATACAGATATATAAATCAAATCATATATTGAATCTTCATAAAAATCAGTTCAGCCATTCTCTAACTATGGACTGATAAAAATTTAAAGACACACATACTCTTTTAACGCCGCTGAAAAATAATTTTGAGTCCAAAGTACAGCAATGTTATTAAATAAATGAAAACCGATTAGAAATATTTTCCAAATATTAAAATGAACTTTTATGCAGTACTTAATTAAGTCATCTAATGCAGCAGAAAAAAAAATAGCACCAAAAGTCGAAAAACTATTATTTAAATAAATGTAAATTAAGCGGTCCACACATTAGAATGCCGCGCCCCTAGAAGACGAATTTTCCCACAGTGAAAGAAAGTTATTAAAAACTTTTAAATTGAGCATGAGAATGGCCCAAAATACCATTTCAGAGCTGCTATCGTAATTGCCGTATTCTATTTAATCTCCGTCTAAAATTTTAGGCCTCATAGGCTTTCCTAATTTTTGACATAGCACGAGTTATATTCTAAAAAAAATCTCCAGGAAATGGATTCGGCAGATATAATATAGACCTAATTTTAAAAGTATGTCCAGAAGTCGCATAGCAATGGAGAAATTACGTTTTTTTTGTTCTAAGGTGTAATCTATCATTTTTACAACTTCAAGGATGTTCACAGGTAGGATGTGTATTTGTTAATATACATGGTTATTCGCGGAAAGAGGGTATTAGACGTTTCTTGGGATCTGTTCCGTTTAGAACTTTGAAAATTGGTCTAGGGGGTTTCTGGAAATGGCGGCTCTAACAAAAATATTTTCATGCTTGTGTTACTTCCGCTTACACCGGATGTAGCACCTAACTTTGTTATTTTAAATGGAACACCCCATATTTTATTTCATATTTGGGTTCCTCATAAAATTGTAGCTTGGATCTATGTTCCATAATATGCTCTTAAACCTACCAGATTTCGAGATAATTAGTATATTTGGAGATTTTTTATGGTTCCTACCCGTCCGAAGAAAACCGATATCTTTTATCATGTTTCCGATTTAGAGAAGTTCTTTTAAACTCATAAAAGTACCCTATCAACTAACTAAAAGATATCTTATATCTTCACAATTTCATACAGGGTATTTTATTTTCACAGTCGAACATTGTTTTAGTTTTTAGTGCAAAACCCATTTTTTTCAAATGGAATCACCTGCATATTTTCACATAATTTGATAGAGTATCAAATTCTGCATCAATTGATATTAGCATTCCCGATAGGTACCTATTTCTCTTTGTTTGTTTATTATGGACGAATTTTTGTAAAATGTTCATGCAAAGTCAGCACTATTTGTTAGTAGCCAATACAAGTCACCCAATTTGTTTCTTTTTTGTCACAAACGAGAATAATCATGTAGACAATTGATAACTATTTGTCTATTATCAAGATAATAACATCAAAAACAAGAGATCATTTTATGTTAGATTTATAACAAATACTTTGGAGCAATATTTACAAAATTAATGAACACATTGAATATAAATATTTAATGCAACAACTGTTCAAAATATTCTCCACTTTGCTGCTGACAAGGGACCTACAGTGGTTCAGTGAATTTATTTGCTGAAAGGCAGACCGTACTCTGTTATTCAGAATTTCTTTTGTAGTAGCCGGAAGGTATATACCATATTTTTATTATTGCCCCAAAGGTAAAAGTCTAAGGGGATCAAATTAGGGGACATTGCTGCCATCTCCAAGATGCACGGTAGCCAAACCACCAAAATTCGAACTAATTCGTCATAACACTTGTCATGTATTATGTGGACCGCAACCATCATTATACATAGAATGACAAATATTTAGGGGAAAATTATCAATAAAAATAACGACTATTGTTGACAAAATTTTCACGAATTTTTTGCTATTTAAATTCTTTTGGTAGGTATGTAACTTATACTTGTTATCTACTAATAAGCAGAAAACGTAAAAACTAAATTGATCCTGGAAATTTGGCTCTCGCACCGCATGAGAATTTTATTGTGCCCTGTGGTGTATATTTCGTCTCCTTCTTTGGAAAATTTAGCTTCGTCAGTTTAAATAATCCAGTCAATTACCTACACGTTAATACCTCATAGTAATGACTTTTCTCGACGGCTTTTGAAGAACTTAAGTCTAAAAAAAGTCACTATGAATACTCGAGTAGCTTGTCACCACTAGGTGAAACACCCTAACGATTCAAATATAGAATAAAATATGGTTTTCTGCATCACCTATTATTTTTATTTCTCAGATTTCAATTGGTTGAGGAGATATTGACCGTTCACGCACAAATAAGTCATCCTGTATGTGTTCACAATATTTCAAAACTACAGGCCTGACTTGAATCGGGTTTCCACTAATGTGAGGACCACACGCCAGGAAAGTTTATAGAATATATCATTATAGTCACAAACGGGAGAAGTAGACCCGGAAGATAAATGGGAAAGTTTTTAAGAATCACCGGCTCCTTCGCCATATTTTTAAATTGGACCGTCCGCGTCTTAGGCTATTTGAACTATGTCGAAAAGGACAAGGGTAAAAGGAACTAATTAAAGGTACTTCATTGTTTCATATGTTCAATTGTACCAGAGAAATGATAAATCCACAAAGTGCTATTAAATTTAGACTTGGATTTTTGAGAACGGAGTAAATCTGTCCACTTTTAAATTTTTAACTATAAAAACCGAAAAGTTTCAATTTTTTGTCTTTTTTAAGAATTTTGCGTATAACTTTTTTCTGGGTAGATTTAGGTATAGGCATTGATTCACGAAAAAGAAAGCTGACGTAATTCCCGTCAAACTGGTGATAAAAATTGGCTGAGATACAGTCGTTCAAAGTTACATACTTTTTTACGATTTTTACCACTTTTTACCTTTATACCATGTTATAGTTTTTATATATACATATTTAGTTATATATGGTGGATATTTATTTCATAAAATAGTTTGGAATGCTAACGAAACATTCGACGAAATCACTGCAAAATTTAATAATTACTTAATACATAATTATACCATATGCACTGTTGTTTTTTATGGTTATCCTAGCGGGGTTAATAATGTGGCCACAACAACTACAGAAAGACTTCGAACCAAGTAAGTTGGGGCCGGAACACAGATTAAAGATGACTCAAAGCCACTATCCAAACCTGATAAATTTTTAGCGATTGAAAATAACAAAAAAAAACCTCATTAAATATTTGATAGATAAATTTTTAGCGATTGAAAATAACAAAAAAAACCTCATTACATATTTGATTGATAAATTTTCCATTGCAAATATTGACGTTATACAAGCAGATGAAGGTGCAGACGTACTAATTGTAAATAATGCTAAAGAGTTGGCCAAGATGTGGCTCTTCTTATCATTTTATCAATGTTACCGGAAGAGTATACAAATGCATATTTATTAAAACCTAGTATCAGAAACGTAACAGCTGGATTATACAATCGTAATAGTTTCAATTTTCCACAAAATCAAAAATTTCTGAGCCTCACCCATGCATTCAGTAGATGTGATGCTTTTTTCCATATTGGCAAGAAAAATTCATTAAATTTATCAATAAAAATATTTTATTGTTGGAAAAATATTTGGAAGTATTTTAAAATAATAATGCAAGTCCTGAAGATCAGTATATCGCATCTAAGGACATCGTAATTTCTCTGTATGGCATTAAACCAACAATTTAAGTAGCCGTCGCTTGCAAGTTTTTCAAAGATGATCGAAGAGAGCAAAATTTTCTCCAGCCCATTTGCCATCAACTTTTGATGCCACTAAACAGCACGGCTTAAGGACTTATCACCAAATTCTACAGTCGAAAGGAAATATTTCAAATCCTTTTAATGGGGTTGGAAAAAATCTAAAAGTGGATTAAAGCCAATTAGCACAACTAAACCTCCTGCAGAGTAAATAGCTTGCGGGTGCATAAAACGTTGTCACGGAAATTGCGGCTGCAGAACATTAGGAATTAGCTGCTTCATGTTCTGCAAAGAATGTATGGGCTTAAATTGTGAAGACGCTGATGTTCCAGAAGTTACGGAAGAAGATGTCCAAAACGTGTTGATGAAGATATTGATATTGAATTCGGAAACATCATGAGATAAATATAATAAATATGTAATTTTCAAAAAAAGTGTCTTTAACAGCTATAAATTAGTACGAGAGTCAAGTTTCTTTATGTCTAATATCATATGATTATCAAAATTTTAAACAAATGCCTTTATCATTATCATTGATAAACCGAAAATAATTTTTGTATAGAATAAAAATTAATTTTTGCGAGCAAAAATTAAAAATAACATGGTATAAAGTTAAAAAGTGGTAAAATCGTAAAGAAGTAGATAACTTTGAACGACCGCATGTCAGTTAATTTTTATCAAAAATACTTTTATCGTCACCATTAAGATGGGAATTACATCAGCTTTTTGTGAACCAATGCCTATACGTACATTCACTCAGAAAAAAAGTTATACACAAGAATTTAAAAAAATAGAAAAAATTGAAATTCTTTGTTCTTTACTTCCTTCGCATAACGAAGGGAAGTATTGTATTCGAGAAAAAATCACCCTCCGAGAATTTTTCGGATTTTCACGTTTCAGATCATGTAGATTACGAAAATACAGGTTTTTCAATTCCGTTAGTCTGTCTGTCTGTCTGCCTGTTGTTGTATTAACTAAAAAACTACTTGATGGAGAATAGTCACGTTTGATAGGTAGCTGATGCTACTTTCAGCGAAGAAATGGTTAAACTTTCACTGGAAAATATACAAGGTGGACGAACCGTTTAAATGGAATAAATAATGGAAAATTTTTTTTTTTGCTCAAATTTAAAATTTCCACGTTTCATGATATTCTAAGCTTATTTCAGAAAAAAAATTCTAGCAAAATGGAAAAATTTTTACCATTAAAATACTTAGATGGAAAAACATTTTTTTGCTGAAATTTAAAATTCCCATGTTTCATGGCATTCTAAACCTATAAATAAAACAAAAATTGAAACAATTATTTTTTTTTACCACTTATAGAATTGATGGAAAAAATTCTTGTTTGCTCAAATTTAAAATTTCCACGTTTCCTTACTTTCTAAGCCCATTCCAAAAACTTTTTAAAATAAGAAAAAATAAACAATTTGCAAATTTTGGCCCACTACAAAATACAAAATAGATGACGGAAGAAATTTGTTTTTGCTCGGATTTAAAATGTCCACTTTTCATGACATTCTAAACCTATTTCAAGAAAATATTTTTACTACTACTATAGAATAGATGATGAACAAAATTTTTTTACCACTAGAATACATGAAAAAAAATTTGGTTTGGCCAAATTTAAAATTTCCACTTCTCTTAACTCTTTTAAACTTTGATTGAACCCTCTCAGCGGTTTCTCTAGGTAATTAAAAAATATATTGCCGGAGATCGAACACGATCTTTATTGCATCGACTGCAGCAAATTTTGATGTAGGCATATGTTGAAGGTCCCGTATGGCTAGAGGAATTCGCGAGAAACTTCCATGTATGGTCTTCAGATCTTCTTGAACAGTTGGATCCCTAAATGCCTGTTGAGTCTGTGAAATAACAACTGCGTCATCTGGATTCAACTGCAGTACTACTAGTTTGACGTTTTGAAAATGTAAAAAATAATACTGCCTCTAGCCAAGTTCCCCACCGTGTTATAATGGACGCTGGAGGTAATGGTGTATTTGGAAGTATTTCTTTAAATAACCGTACACGATGTGGTGCTTTCAGGGAAACTTTCTTTACACTAGATATTAAGATATCAACATTAGCGTAGCACCCTCTAGCACCCTCAGCAATTCTATGAAGTTCATGTGCTAAACATGTTAAATGCAGCATATTGCTATATGTTTCCTTTATATTTCGCATTGCAGCTTTCTTGTTTATTTATTTATTTATGTATTTAACAATACACTGCCCAACAGACCATTCCAATTACAGGACAAGAGACTATAAGTACATAAA
This sequence comes from Stenurella melanura, assembly GCA_963583905.1. Classification (NCBI taxonomy): domain Eukaryota; kingdom Metazoa; phylum Arthropoda; class Insecta; order Coleoptera; family Cerambycidae; genus Stenurella; species Stenurella melanura. The sequence goes on from OY757309.1 coordinate 207,862,778, forward strand.
AATATTTAAAAAAATATGTAAACAGAAATGTGGTAACGTGTTTTAATTTATACAGTTAATCTCTTTATCTCAGCTACATTGCAGTGGAATATGTCAAACTGGTCTTGAAGACTAAATCACTCCATCAGTAAGAAATAATAAGACCTTGTCCTTATTTTATACATATTTGACACTCGATAACTCTTATAGATTTGAATTCACTGCCTTCATTATAAAGCGACAATTTGTCGTTTCTACAACTTTAGAGACGATCAAGTGTCTACGCACTGAACAATTTTCTTCCACTGCACCCACTAAAATATTCTCTATTTTCTCACCACAAGCATTGGTGGTTTCGTCCACACTAACCCAGATGTATTTCCCAGTAAGCTCAGAAGAAATGTTTTCTCTAACATTAACACACTCCGTTGATAAATATTTTCTTCTGAGTGTCGTTCCCGACGGTACCTGAACATTATTATATTTGCCACTAATACACTTTTCCAAAAATTGTCTAAAAAGTGGATTATCTAGTTTTGGTCACGGTGTGTTACATCCCACCATTACTTCCACCAAATCTGAATTAAAACTACGTTGACTGTCACTATCAGTAGAGCCACTAGCACAAATATGCTCTTGCGTGGAAATATATCTATTAACATTTGTTTTAGATTTCCAATAAATTGTTTTGTTGCAACAACTACAATGAAGATCTGTTCCATTAAATTGCAGTTCCGGGAAATCGCAATTCTACAAGTCTATTACAGACTGTGAAGCACTAGATACTTTTGTATACTGCCGACTCTCTATAATTTCTCACTAGGTTTGTAGATACATATGTATAAACATATGGCTAGATTTGCAACGGTTTGCAAAACTACGATCTGGGATGGTCTATTCTTTCCTTTTATTAAGTGTTGACGTAAATGCTAATAATTGCCACAGTGTAGGTAAAAAGCGATTTTGAAATGATTCACAATTTCGGCGGAGTCGTATAATTAAAGGAGATAGAACCGCATAAGTGAAAAACATAAAAGGACCGCCGTGCACTGGAATTTAATGTTGACACTCGGTCGGGGTCAAATTCCCGATCTTTTTAGATCATATCAACCTCATTTAATTTATTTATTTATGTGTTGTATCGTATTGTCTTTTTGTATATTTCTTGATTAATTCAGTCTATTTTTTGTCTATAATTTAGTTTATATCTAACAACACTTTTTTATTATTTTTATTTTTATTATTATATTAACAATGGATGAATAAGGACAGTGATAAATCATATGTTACTTAGAATGCAATAAAATAGTACTTACTACTGAAGTTAAACATGAATAAAATAATACAACGTACAATCTTATAATAAACTAATATTAAGTGTTGAATGATTCCTAAATTCAAAATATTTATAAATAGAGACAAAATATTGTATACTAGATAAATACATATATTAAAAAAATATATATTTTGATTTTAATTCTCCACTAACAGGGCAGTAAATAGACATACTTATAATTATTAATATACCTACCAGAGAGTCCTTTTTGGACGTCCAAATTCCAAATAAATGAATTAAGCAAAATCTTAGTTATTTCCCTGCAAAAATAGTTGACGACTGTGGCAAAACAAAATCAACTAACAGAAGCACCGTTGTAAAATGTTTACTCGGAATACAATTTCACTCCATTTTCAATAAACGTAGTGCTACATGCTCCTCTTAACGTATCCAGACACATCCCCGGCAAGTGGCGTCGACTACCCGCAGTTTCCCCAACGAATTCCTCCTTTGTCGATCAGCTGTCCTTAGTAGAGGGTGTCTTCTAGCAAAGTGGCGTCATCTGTGAGGGTGGTTTGTGATCGTCGAAAGGGCGCGACTTCTAGGCAGGAGACCTCAGTGTGTCCCGGCCGGCTATTGATTGCAGGAGCGCGCAGTGCTGAGCCACAGCCCGTCGACGTACCTGTTCTGTGTCCCGTGTGTTCACTTGGGGCGTCACCACATACAAGAGTGACATAGCTGGTCGTCGTGACGATCGAGTGTCGGTGTCTAGGTGGTGCGTGTAGTGCGAAATGTGATCGAATACCTTCTCCTGAGAGCTGTCTAGGGGCGGATCCAGGCCTCCAAGCACAGGCCACTCTGCACACCAGGTAGGTGTTCCTATCGCGACTTCTTCTTAGCCTCGTTCGATCACCAAGTCCCTATGTCTGCATAAATTATTGACATTAAATGCTTTGTTTTCATTTTTGCGGCAATTATAGGTTTTAGAATTACTCTCTTCTATACAGCTATTAAGAAATTATAGAAATGCAAGAGGACGACAGATAACTAGCTTCGTAGCGATAACCAATATCAATTTTTCGAAAAGTTATGCAGAATGTTCCAGTAAAGGAGAGAAATTCGCAACATTGCTTTTGATGTTTAAAAATTATCTTTTCTGAATGTCTTGTCCATATTGGATCTATATTCTTGTAACAATTTTTCTAAGGAGCAATGTTTCATATTAATAGAATTACTTTTGCAAAGAAGAGGAATGCAATTTAAGTATACATGGTGTCCAAAACGTATTAATACTATTCTAGTAATTGCAGCTGTTTGATTTACCTGTGAAATTTTGCAAACTTTTGATGATACAACAAAATTGTGAAAGAAAGAAAGATTTGAAATGAATATCAGGAATATTGATATTATAGATAAAAATATTTTTATTTTAAAATTTTAAACACTACTTTGCTTTTATTCAATTTAGTATGTAACGTAATTGTCCAGGTGTTCAAAAAGGAAATTTTATCAAATATTGATGCTTTAGAATCTAGAAGAAATTTTGGACCGGTTTTAAAAAGATCTGTTGTCGTAACTGTCGTTGTTGGCGCTGTGGTCGCTCTTGTTGGTAATTGTTGACCTCCCTTGATCAACGGAATGGTTAAAGCAGTTTTAATGCATCCTAACAACAATTACTTAGACGGTACGTCGTAATGCTTTTATGATACCCATAAGGTTTTTCACATTTATTGCGTTTTATAACTTTGAATTATGTATTTATAAAACTAATGAGTTCTATTGATGCTATTGATTTTACGATTATTTTTCAAAATATGTCAAATGCTATGGCTCGTCCTGGAAGCCTGGGCGCGCAGTATGACACTTTTAGTAAATGCTACGTTCAATATTTTCCCTTAAATCTTGAGAAAACACACAGCTTTTTTTTCAAGAAACTGTATTATAATTTAGGGTAATTTAATAAGTAAGCAGATAACCTAAATCCTCAATGACAGCGAAAAAAGTGTCAAATATGGAAGATAGTCTTGTACCGCTTAAATTACTGATGCCAAGTTACTGGGGTCATCAGAAATTAATGTTAATAATTGTACTAATAATGATTAATATTTTTTAAATTAAGTTTCAATTGCGTGTTTTTTAAACTGACAACATAAAAGAACTCTTTACGGTACCGTGAATAGTTATTTATGCAATATGTGGCAAACAGTTAGTAGGTGTTCTTTTCAAGAATCGTAAATGTTGTCATTTTTGAACTTTTTGCATACAAGATTTGTTGCTATTCTGTAATAGAATCAAAAATGAAGTATTAGTATTATTACATTTTGAAATTACTAATTTTAATTAGATGTCATTGTTTCATGACATTTCTGTTATTAGTTTTCGAAATCAATATGTTCCATTCATTTGAACAAATTTAGAAAATGCGCTATTCATATTTACAATAAATAAGAAATATTTGTTTGACTCGTTCAGTTAAGCTAAAATTATTTTTAAACCGTTCCTAAAAAAACGTTTCTTTGATAGGTGTATTCAGAACCACCGAAGACAGTGAAAGAGTATAGTATATTATTGGGCGAAAAAAGTACTTCTACCTGAGTGTTCTTCATTACAGTCACCCTATTACATCTGTTTTTTTACAACTCATTGCCAATTGACTGCATATATTAGTTGAGCTGATAAATTATTATTTGAAAAAATACATATTTCAGAAGCTGTAAACAATTTACTAAATCAATTAAATATAAAATAGTTCAGACAATATATATTAACTATTCACCTTATGGAACGCTAGATGTTAAAGTTGGTAAAAGAGAAACAATTAAGATAGGCCATTCTTAAATCATTGATGACAACTTCAGTAATTTTTGCGAAATATTGTAAATATGTGAATTGGTGGAAATGTTGTACTCAGTGTGCTAAGAATATCCTATGTTGTCCTATGACAGCTTCACAATGTTTCACGTTAAAGAAAGGTGTAAGTGGAGAACAAGAAATATAAAAACCAAAAAGGAAATGAAAAAGTAAGCATTCCCCTGGGTCATAATTTTTTTCTATTTGCTGTTTTTTATCGATTTGAAAAATTAATGCGAGAAATCTACCCAACCACCTTGTGGGAACCGTATCAAGATCCGGTATCTAACTTGCAAAAAAAAAACCAATAAACATTAATGCACTAAAACTCTGGGGTGTATCATACCTAAAATATATATTAAAACAAACCTTGAAGTCTCCAGTACCATCGGCACATCTTGTTGTATGTTCGTGCAGATATTTCAGCATTGTAGAAATATTTTGATAAATACTAAAAATAAAATATATATAATGAGTTTTAGAATAAGGTTTGATATGTACAATAGTTGAAATAAATAAATCATGTTTAAATAGTAATCTTATTTAATTTGAATCCTTCCGAATTTCTTCTAGAAACTGTTTCTTAAATGTATGGAACCATAATAAAAGTAGCAGCGCGCACAATGAAAATCTAATTACATTTCTCGCTAGTACGGACATAAAATTTATTCTCATAACTCAAATTAATGGCAAAAAGACTTTTTCTTACGTAATAGCTATTTTATTCTTTACTAAATTAAAATTATATTATTTCATTTATTAAAATTTCAAGAGCTCACAGTTTACAAGTTATCTACATCAAATGGTTTAAAGGCCGAAGACTGTAGAACGAACTTTAGGAAAATAAATGCATGCATACATGTGACATAGATAAAACATATATGTTATGTAAATATTTTACCAAGACGCAGGAAGTAACGTCAGATTTCTATTAACCACAACTGTCTTTGGTATGAAATGATGTTGTTTTCTAAGGAAACATAGCAATGTATGTACATTATTAACGTTGAACTCATATTGGTATCTTGGTGGGATCATTCCCATTTTACTCGCTTACTGCACCCATATTTATTCGGAAAAACTAAAGATGAAAATCCAGAAAGTGAATTTTTAAAGTGATATAACACGCCCCAATTATTTGTAGGCATTAATTGGTTCACTTGACTCAATGTCTGTAATTTTTACTCTTGACATTTCCTATTTAGAAAATTTTTAACAATTCGAATATAAAGTTAGCCCCCTACAGGCGTAAAACAAAAAACTGGTTCAATTTAATTGCAGTTTTCACTAATGTGGCAGGCATTAGCTGGGAAAGGCTATAAACGTCATGACCACGAGGCAGAACCGTAGCCGAGAACGTGGAATAAAATATTTTAAGAAACACCGGATCCTTCGCCATTTTTTGAAATAAACAAATCACCAATTAGTAAAACGATTTTGATGGAACTTTCGCGTAATGAATCATAACGTTTATGGGGAGATGTCAGCTATACCCATTTCCGGAGTTCTCAGCCTTTTCCCACTAAAAACACAGAAAACTTTTTAAAAATATGTTCAACCTGAAGATCATTAAATAAAGTTTACGTAATATTTGGCTTAATCGTACAGTTCGTTGGAATTTATTACTTAATATTGACATTGATGAATAGAATTGAATATAATGGAAAAAATCATATACTCTAACTAGACTGTAACAACAGTATCAGCATCGACATTCACAATATAATTAATGAATAGGTATACAGCTGCAAAAGTTCTTACTTATCCATATTTAATGTAAAATCAGTCAATAATTATTCAAATATATATTAAACTAATTATATGTAGCAACTTACTTATAAAAAATAGGTGTATTGGGTAATAATTATACAGTATGTCCGCAGATGGGGTTTACAAGAGGTGTAATGGCTAAAATTTTTAACTTTTCGAGAAAATGTTATTCTTTATAATAAAAGTTTTTGCTTGCCTAAAAAATAGTAATGAATTTGAGAAAAATTATATTTTTTATACGGGGTGATCAAAAATTACAAAAACTTAAAATTTCGTAAGAGTAAACTGGTTCTATTTTTTATTTTGAAACAAAATGTGAGATAAAAAAGTTTGTTTCAAATTATATGGTCTGTCCAAATCCAAAATTTCATTTAAATGTTGCAATGTTTCCGAAATTAGTGAATTTTTAGTAAAAAATAATTGTAGGTTTTTATCAAATTTATATTTAGCTAATTGCATTCGAACAAGAAAATAAGTACTAGATAAACAATTTTGAATTTATTAAAGTCCATACATATTTGAAGATTCTGACTTTATTGAATATCACTATTCAAAAATTCCTCCGCCAAATTGAACGCATGTTTCTAATCGTTTTCGAATGTTGTGAAAACTACTTCTAACTTCCTCAATGGAAATTGATTGCACAGTTGCCGAAATGCGCTGGTTTAGAACTTCAACGTCATTGTCTATGGGTTCTCGGTAAGTAATTTGTTTTAGACGGCCCCAGAGAAATGTATCCGCAATAGTCAAATCTGGACTTCTTGGGGGCCACCGAACTGGACCGCTGCGTCCAATCCAGCTTTGCCCAAATTTGCTATTAAGCCAATTACGTACGATGCAGGCATGATGTGCCGGACATCCGTCCTGCTGAAAATACATTCTGTTACGATACTCCAACGGCAAGGCTTCTAATTGATCAGAAAAGAATGTATTAAGCATGCGTAAGTAAGAATTACTATTGCACGTATTTTCAAAAAAGTATGGCCCTATTATGCCATGATATGAGATAGCGCACCAAACATTTACTTTTTTTAAATATTGCCTTCCGGTAGAAATTCTAAATTCGGGGTTGGTCTTACTCCAATACCTTACATGTTGTGAAGCTACAGTCCCATTTGTAGAAAAAGTTGACTCGTCGGAGAACATAATAAATTTATAAAAATTTGTGTTGCCACTTAAAATTTCATTTCCTACCCATAAACAGAAATCTAATCGTTTTGCTTCATCTCCTTCTTCTAAAGTATGGTTAAAATGTGGTTTGTATGGAAAAATTTTATTTTCTTTCAAAATTTTTTGAATGCAACTTTTTTTAACCGCCTCCAAATGCCGGGCTCGATTTCTCAACGAAAGTTTGGGTTCTTCAGCAACAGATGCCAACACTAATAATGTGGCAGCGTCATTTTGATCATATTTTTTTTCTTTTTCTTTACATCAAGCACCGAACCAGTTTTTTTAAATTTTTTTACCAATTTATGAACTGCCATTCTCGAAACATACACAGTGGGAAATCTCTCACTGAATTTTTGAATAACGTAACGGTATGAACTTTTACCGTCTCCATAACACTGTACTAAAAAAATTCTCTGCTCAACAGTTAACATTTTAAAAATTAATTTTTAATGCAGATATGTCATGATATGAGACGTAACTAGGTAACAACGCACCTAACAATTAAATGGGGCGTCTAGATGCAAACCTTTCTTTATGCATGTAATATTGTCATTTCCAGTAAAAGCCAAAAAACTTTTAAACAAATTAATGAAATTTTGGATTTGGACAGACCATATAATTTGAAACAACTTTTTTATCTCACATTTTGTTTCAAAATAAAAAATAGAACCAGTTTACTCTTACGAAATTTTAAGTTTTTGTAATTTTTGATCACCCCGTATAAAAAATATAATTTTTCTCAAATTCATTACTATTTTTTAGGCAAGCAAAAACTTTTATAACGAATAACATTTTCTCGAAAAGTTAAAAATTTTAGCCATTACACCTCTTGTAAACCCCATCCGCGGACATACTGTATATTATTATTTATAATCAGTGAATTCGATAATTAAGAATTCTTAAAGAAATATGTTAAACAGAATATTATAAGTACCTATGCAAAAGGAAAAACCTGGTAAAAGACATAAATACTGGGCGATTTTTTGAAAACCCTTAATAACTCGAGAACCATTAAAGATTTTTTTGCAGTAAGCGGCATTTTGTTGAATGTCAAGGGGGACACATTTTAACGAGAAAAGGTATGATCCAATACTCACACCCTCACCCTCGGTCACCCCAAGTTTATAATTTCAAATGACACCCCTAATGTTTTAATCGATTTTTTAATAGCAGAATTTTTTTCGAATGCAATCGTAAAAAATAGCAATAAAAATCTAGGTAATGTGATGTTACATTTGGCAGGCGCACACTGACAATTGCCGGCGTATTAAAAAAATCCCGATTACCCTAAACTACCCCCACTTCAAAATTATTTAATGTAATACCAACTTATTATTGAACTTTTAGGTAATTATTATTGTAAACATGAAACGCAACATAATTTTCATACTCATAGGCTGTTTTACTAACCTCATAACAAGTGTTCGAAATGTTCGCTATTTCTGTCCATACAGTGATACAGCCGGATTTTAAATTCTTCTCGCACTTTCTGAAATACGAGACTCGGAATTGATCTACATTCCTGCGTAATTCGTTGCCGCAAATCTGCAATGTTTTCGGGCGAGGTTTTGTATACAACTGACTTAAGGTGACCCCATAGAAAGAAATCTGGGTTGGTCAAGCCAGGGGATGTGGCTGGCCACTCAATAAGTCCTCTTCGCCCGATCCATCTATTTGGGAACCTGTCGTTGAGCCATTGGCGAACCGTCATGCGATAGGCATCATTTAGAATCGACTAATGTAATATTTCGATTTTTTCAGAATTTAGCTTAAGGCTATTTTCATTTAAATACTTTAGTATTTACAGTTGGATCTGTTTCTGTTTGTAGAATGACTTAATTTTTATTTCCAAGGATAGCTGTGGTGTCATCGGCATACAATATCATTTTTGCGTTTTCTATGTACAAGGACAAATCGTTAACATTTGTTTAGAATGGTAAGGGTTCTAGTATTGACCCTTAGGGTACAGATAATGGGGTCGATTTTCCTATGTTGATCTTTGTTGGGTCAAATATACTTTTGGCTAGGTGAAAATTTTTATTTTTATATATATTGAAGTCGATATGACTTCAATATTAATACCCCGTCAAGAAAATCCACTGCAATGTAGAACGTCTACGAAAAGAAAAAGCAAGAATAGCATTATACTCCCTAATAAGAAACAAGAGTGCAGCTTCGGACACGAGTTTCGGAGTTATGGTTACTCATCAGTATAGTGTAGCATAAACAATGTTGTCATATGAGAAACAAGACTAACAAAGGTAGGAAAGTAATATTATTATTCTTTTGTACTATGTAGCTTTAATAAGATCAGCTAGTACATACAGTCCTACGTGCAAATGAAAGAATTGTTGGGGTCAGATAAAAACAAAAACAAGAATAACGCCATAACCCCCCCCCCCTCCCTGCAAGAGGACAAGCTACGACCACGTGTTTTGGAGTTGTTGCTTCTCATCAGCCCTGCGTAGCATAAATAATGCATGTATAGGAGCTTATTCAACTCGTTCCAGCAATAGTCAAGCTGCTAGCTTGGTTACTTTGAGCCCTTGAGGAAGCATTTGGTCTATATAACTACTAAAATAATACTTCGAACATAAGCTTGCAGAGGAATTCTAATAATTTCAACATTGTCTAAATTCATAACCAAAATTTGGGGCATTAATAAGTCCTAAGTTAAACACCATATTAATTAAACAATTAAAATATTCATTTAACACAGTAGATAGGTAACGGACAACATAGGGTGATTATAGATAAGAAACAAGCTAAAGTTTTACGTATTAAGCTGTCAGAAACAAAGTCTTACATTTAAGCTTATCTTGACACAGTTAAGATGGAGTTGTAGGGTAGTGCAACACTGTGAGATGCGAGCATATCTTAAACTGTAGCTTAAGTCTTAAGACGAGATTAAGATATGTTGGAGAAACCAGGCGTTACCTTCCCAGATATAATTGGTCACTGACATACTCACCTTCAAGTTGCAACCATTAGGAAATTACACAGTTTGTAAAATGTGATGTAATCACGACATTCTCTCTTTGTGTATGCTGAAAATGAGCAGAAATTTTGTTCTAATTGTATTGCGGTAAAAACAATAACAGTGAGAAAACTAAATTTATTGCATTGCGTCTTGTAATTGCCAGATTCAAATGTGGAAATAATGAGCTGCCTATTAATAATTATGTTCTATTTTATGACCTGAAAATTGTTAATTTTCTGTTCAGACCTATATAACTAGGTCATTCTTGTATGGAAATAAGAAAATATGTAAATCGTTAGTAGCATTACGTTAATGCGGTCTTCGTGTCGGCTATAAAAGTTCGCTGTTTTAGCTATATTGTTTGCTTACGGAAAATCCTTCTTCTTAGGCAGTATCAGCATGATATGCAAGATTACTGTATAAGTTTAAAGTTTACTACACTAGATGAACCATGAAGAACTGACAAAAGTGCAATATATACTTAAAAGCATTTATTTGGATACTCTTTATTATTTGGAGAAGCATATAATTACTGAACTTCTGTGAATAGTTCGAAAGGAAATGATAAAGGACAATTTTCTATATCAAAATCAAAGCTGTTCCAAACACTCATGAAAAGTGCTTTGAGCACTAACCGCTACACACTCAAAACGAGTGCACTTATTTTTCGCGAACTCTAATTACAAAAAGATCTTGATTACTAAGCATTCTGACAAAACAATTTAAAATCACGAGCACTTTTCGAAAATAAGTGAAACATAGACAGTAGCGTATCCACTTTAAATAAAGTTTTTGTAAAGCCAATAAAAGACGAGGGGGTATCGCATTGTGGTTATTGTGAATCAATCTTTTGTTTCTTAATGATCCGTATCTCAGAGACGTCAAGAAAGATGGAGATCTGGCCATATGTGTTCTTCGTTGATTCTCATATTCGCAGTGGCCATATTGTCCACAAGAACCTCATGGTATATTGTCTTGTTTACTACCACACAATATACTTGTGTGGCTGAATGGTTTTCATTTGTTCGACCTACTATTATATTTTTACTTATACGGTAATCAGAGCTTATTGTTTGAAGGTTGTCCAACGGCTGTATAAGATCATCTTCGCTTGCTGCAATTAAAACAGTATTATGGATGATCTTCGCTTCGTGTCTGAAGAACGCAACAATACTTTTTGTCAAAGGACGTAAGAAGTGTCGTTTGCAACTGTAGGCGAGTACTTTCCACTTTCAGAGTGATTCTTTGCAAATTGTAAAGACGTTAAAAATGAGAAAAGGAAAATGTTTACTTATCTTCGCTTGCTAATATCTGCTCCCAGTTATATCTCATAGATCCAGATCACCTTTGTTTCTCTAGCTGTCGTCTTTGAAATTAACACTCTCTTAAAGTCAATGACTCCGCTAAACTCTGTGAAGGATCGACGTCTTGAATTGCAGACGTAAAATAGCCGTATGAGATTCCTTAATTCAGATAATTCCAATTTGAGACGCAGAATCGAACGAAGGTGCAATAAAAGGCTGAAATTCAATTAATCTTTGTATTTATTAATTATAAAAAATGCAACATGTATACAGTAAGAAATATTCGAAATCCACGTGGATTAATTATACAGGGTGTCCCATAAGTAATGGTACACAGAGCAATGGCAAATTCCTTACGTAAAAATATTATGATTTAACCAAACTTACCATAGTCCAAACGTTGATATCAACAGAGACACAGGGTGTCAAAATAAAATTTTTGTTTTGTTTTTTTGTTAAATAATTTCTCTAAAAATTAAAATAATTCAACCAAATTTGGTTATTGGGGTTTTCTAAGGCAAGAGATTCAAATCTGTTCATAGTCTTGCTGTTAATTGTAGATGGAGCTACCTACGGTAGTATTCATCCCGTGTACCCGTCATATATCTTTGGCGAATTTTAAAAAAAATATTGAAATAAAAAATTCCTGTTTTCCTCTTTTTTTCGTAAAAAGAGTATACTTGCTAAATGTCGCTACAAGTAACCGCTTTCGAGATATTCGGTTTTAAAGTATTCGATGCAACTAATTTAAATGATGAAATAGGGATGTACCATTTTTCAAAGTAGGCTTTCCTTAAAAAAAACATAAAAGACGCTTTCAAAGTCAATATCTGTCAAACCTACTTGCTGTTTGTCAGCATGTTGTGTGTTGTTAAAAAACATCTAATAAATATTAAAGTTTAAAATGCCAAGGCATAATTTATTTTGAATTCAAGAGATGCGGGATATGGTTTGCATATACACGCAAGAAAATTTTAATGGACGCGGAGCTCATCGACGGTATTTACAAATTTATCCAAATGGGAGGCAGCCGGATTTCAAGTTATTTCATAATATTTACAGTATATTGGAGAAAACTGGTTCCTTTCGTCCTAGGCGAGATGTCGTGGCACGCCCAAAAACAATTACTGTGGAAAAGTAGGAGAAAATCTTGGTTCGTGTTGCAGAAAACCCAGAAATAAGTACGATGCGTATGGCCAGCGTTGGTAACTTTTTCGACTTGCATATCCGTAGACAAGCTCAAAAAAATCCGTAGAATCTGATACTAAATCCGTAGCACCTGATTGATAATAGATCCGTGAAAATTTTAACAAGGTAATAAATATTCAAAATAAAATAAAATTATTATATTGTATTACATTCTACTTAAAGAAAAAAGAAATGTACTTGGGGGGATTTCTCTGCACATTTTTTCCCCTCGCTCTAAATTTTTGAAGAGCGGGGGGGGCGAGATTTCTCTACACTCATTTTTTCCCTCTCTTGAAATTTTCAAGAGCGCGGGGGGGAGGAATTTCTCTGGGGGCAGATTTTCGACGATTATTGGCTACCACACAAAACAAATCCCATCGACCACACTACGATGCTACATTGAAATTATCCATTTTTTATCGGATTTTAAACAGAATGAGAAAAATATCCTCCACCGTCCTGAATTATCCGCAAATCGAATAATTATCCATTAATCGGCAACACTGCAGCGAAATCGTAAACCGTGATTGCGTCGGCTCAGCAGCCATGAACTGGCTGACTTTCATATTTCACTTTAAATAACATTACTATAATTGATATCCTTAAAAATCCGTAGATAAATACGATTTATTGGAAAATAGTAACTGGCACAAAAAATCCGTAGATCTACGGATAAATCCAAGACAAAGACCAAGATTTTCTCCTACTTTTCCACAGTAATTGTTTTTGGGCGTCCCACGACGAAAGGAACCAGTTTTCTCCAATATACTGTAAATATTATTAGTCGGGGCAAACTAAATTTGAGCACGGAAAAATAGAAACCAGAACTAGCCCAACGGAAAATGGTTGGGGGGGTTACTAACATGAAAAAAAAAATAAATGCAGTTACTGACCTTGGGGACTAACTTAAGGGGGGGAGGTAAAGTGAAAAAAATTCAAAGTCAATAGTTTGGATGCGTATTACGAGAAAATTTGACGTCGGAGATAAAAATGTTCAACAGCAAAGTTGTAGGTAATAAAAAGATCTTTCATTTTTGTTAAGGGTACTTTTCATCATAACCTCAAAATTATCGAGAAATTTAAAAATTTTCCAAAAAATTATAAAATTTTCGTTTTTATATTATAACTTTTATAAAAATTAATGAATTGTTATGAAACTTGGTGAAAAGATACCTTTATATATTATAAATAACCAAAAAAATTTTCAAAAGAAAATAATGGAAAATTTTTGATTTTGAATTTTTTCAAAAAAAAAAAGTCCTTTTTTCAGACGAAAATTGTATGGTGGAAAATCATCGTAAATAGATTTTTCAAAGCTCATTTTGTTTGTTTTTTCGTCTACTTTTTGATAAATCAGAGACACAATATAGCTTCTATTTAAGAATATGCTAAAAAATGCAAAAAACGAAAAAAGTCAATTTTGAAAAAAAAAAATTTCAGTAATTGTTGATAATTTTGTTTAAATTTAAAAAAAATTTTAAAATTAATTTCACCAATCGATTCTACGTGAAAAAATATTTAAGAAACTGTATTTTGTTGTTAAAAATTACTCCAATATTTAGGGGTGGTAAAGGGTTGCTTCTGGAGGGTGAATAAAGTAATGATCGTTCTCATGCAATTTTCGGCTAAAATTGACGTTAAACAAAAAATTAGTAATCAATAAAAGTTGTAGATTTTGAAAAATTCTTCAAGTTTTGTAGATGTCATTTTTACCATAACCTCAACATTAAAAAAAAAATGCAACAAATGTATTTTTTTACATTTTTTACTTTTTTAAACTTTCTTATTATTTCTTTTCTTCTTATTTTTGTGTACTTAGTAGACAAAATGTGTGGTTGAATAAAAGTATTATAGTAATGATATTAGAAAACTTTAAAAATTAGAAAAAATATACGGAAAGATTAACGCGCATGATCAGAACTACAGACAGTACACCTATCTCTCAATCATAGAGGCTCTATGGGTATTTGTTATACACGAGGCTTTTATTTTCCGCCATACCATTGCTACGCAGCTGTCCCAGCACGTGCGTTCTCAGTTAGAAAGTATCATCCATCTGAATAACATCATTTGTAAAACTTTTTCACCTGGAAATTTTAAAAAGGTAAGTCAAATTGAATTATTTTCAAAATTTGCTCCGATATTGTATATTCTTCTTGTTTATCGGTTTAATTTAAAGGATAACAATAAAGTTTTAAAATTTTATAATTTTAGTTAATGCAACGATACATTACGTACTTAAATACATAGCAATGAAAAAAAATTAAATATTTATATTATTAATATAACAATTTCAGAAGATGTAAGCGATGGTGAAGACGAAGAGCCAAGTCCTCAAAATAATATAAACAATGAGGAAGTCGAAGATGATTTTGAAGAAGAGATGGAGTGTGAAGATTCGTAGTTTAGCGAAGAATCGGAGGGTGAAGAAGAAGAACTGATTCATGTAAATAAAAGAAAAAGATTAGTGTAGTTTGCAATGTGTATTTTTAAGATTTAATCATTTTTTTTATAATAAAAAGTTCTTTTTTTTAAGTTTTGATCATATTTTAACAAAATAAATACATATTTTCCTCATGAACTTCCTATGAGTTTCCTCAAAATCTTGAACATTTTTTCCAAATTAAAGTTACAACTATAATACTTTTATTCAACCACACATTTTGTCTACTAAGTACACAAAAACAAGAAGAAAAGAAATAATAAGAAAGTTTAAAAAAGTAAAAAATGTAAAAAATACATTTGTTGCATTTTTTTTTTAATTTTGAGGTTATGGTAAAAATGACCTCTACAAAACTTGTGAATGAATGAATGAATAAATTTTTCAAAATCTACAACTTTTATTGATTACTAATTTTTTGTTTAACGTCAATTTTAGCCGAAAATTGCATGAGAACGATCATTACTTTATTCACCCTCCAGAAGCAACCCTTTACCACCCCTAAATATTGGAGTAATTTTTAACAACAAAATACAGTTTCTTAAATATTTTTCACGTAGAATCGATTGGTGAAATTAATTTTAAAATTTTTTTTAAATTTAAACAAAATTATCAACAATTACTGAAAATTTTTTTTTTCAAAATTAACTTTTTTCGTTTTTTGCATTTTTTAGCATATTCTTAAATAGAAGCTATATTGTGTCTCTGATTTATCAAAAAGTAGACGAAAAAACAAACAAAATGAGCTTTGAAAAATCTATTTACGATGATTTTCCACCATACAATTTTCGTCTGAAAAAAGGAATTTTTTTTTTTTGAAAAAATTCAAAATCAAAAATTTTCCATTATTTTCTTTTGAAAATTTTTTTGGTTATTTATAATATATAAAGGTATCTTTTCACCAAGTTTCATAATAATTCATTAATTTTTATAAAAGTTATAATATAAAAACGAAAATTTTATAATTTTTTGGAAAATTTTTAAATTTCTCGATAATTTTGAGGTTATGATGAAAAGTACCCTTAACAAAAATGAAAGATCTTTTTATTACCTACAACTTTGCTGTTGAACATTTTTATCTCCGACGTCAAATTTTCTCGTAATACGCATCCAAACTATTGACTTTGAATTTTTTTCACTTTACCTCCCCCCCTTAAGTTAGTCCCCAAGGTCAGTAACTGCATTTATTTTTTTTTTCATGTTAGTAACCCCCCCAACCATTTCCCGTTGGGCTAGTTCTGGTTTCTATTTTTCCGTATTCTGATTAAAATTATGTTAGTTTGCCCCGACTATATGAAATAACTTGAAATCCGGCTGCCTCCCATTTGGATAAATTTGTAAATATCGACGATGAGCTCCGCGTCCATTAAAATTTTCTTGCGTGTATATGTAAACCATATCGCGCATCTCTTGAATTCAAAATAAATTATGCCTTGGCATTTTAAACTTTAATATTTATTAGATGTTTTTTAACAACACACAACATGCTGACAAACAACAAGTAGGTTTGACCGATATTACCTTTGAAAGCGTCTTTTATTGTTTTTTTTAAGCATAGCCTACTTTGAAAAATGGTACATCCCTAATTTATCATTTAAATTAGTTGCATCGAATACTTTAAAACTGAATATCTCGAAAACGGTTACTCGTAGCGACATTTAGCAGGTATACTCTTTTTACGAAAAAAAACAGGAAAACAGGAATTTTTTATTTAAATATTTTTTTAAAAATTCGCCAAAGATATATGACGGATACACAGGATGAAAACTACCGTAGGTAGCTCCATCTACAAATAACAGCAAAACTATGAACAGATTTGAATCCTTTGCCTTAAAAAACCCCCAATAACCAAATTTTGTTGAAACATTTCAATGTTTACAGAAATTATTTAAAACTGGCAAAAAAAGATTTCCAGAAGGACATTATTGTAAATTTTGGACTATGGTTAGAGGGTTTTAGATCTGACTGTGTAATAACTGAAACGCAGATTTTAGTTCGCTTTAAATATTCTAATTGAATATTTTGTGACTCGTCCGGATCCCAATTTTAATTGCTTCAAGATGCAAATATAAGTTACATGCAGCTTTCCTGCTATCTCAAACTCACTGATAGCTTGTACAATATCGGGAAGCCAGCTTGATGTATAGTGAAATATTATACACGTCTATACATGCACAGTATGAGTCAGAACAGCGCCGCCTAAAGCCTCTGGGGTGGGTGATTCTAGACGCTGCATTCTGTGTTGAGTGGCATTTTAATTTATTTTATCCGTTTTTATTATGTTGAAAGAAATATTTTAATTTCTTTTGATTAAATATGCCCCATCAAAATCGATTTTAATAAATTAACTAATATTTTGAGACACGTGGGGCAATTCCCAAATTCATTGAATTTCAGCCAACTACACCCGACTTTCCTCGACATATTACTGATTAAATGAAGTAAAAGTAAGCACATCTGCCACTAGCCAGCGTGTATATCTCAAGAAGGATAAGTAAGGGGAGCGTTCAATCAAGAATTGCCAGACAAAGACGGAGAACATTTTATAGACAGAATTAAACAATGTGGCTGAATACCACCATAGAGACTATTTAGGATTATAATCTTGTGTGTCTGGCTGATGGAAACTATCCAAGACCAATGTGTGGAAGAAGAGAAGCTTGTATGTTTCCCCTATTATAATCTGTTGTAGAAGTTTGTTGTAATGTTATAATTCATGTATTTAGTGGTTATTTTGGTGAATTTAGACTGACTTCTTATTCGTATACAAATTATAGTCAGAAAAATAATTTAAAATATCTATTTTGACGTCATTCCCTCGTCTCGTTTTGATTGGCTATCGCCTGATTGAGCGTTCCTTGTTGTTATTACTTTCTATGTAGTCCCCACTATCTATTTACATCACGCGCTATCCTGACCCATATCGCACATGTATATTTCTCGATACGCCTAACTGGCCTCCCCATAATATATAACCTACAAACTGAACGGAAAGCCATTCCACATGCAAACAACCCCCCATGGAGGGAAATTCTGACTTAGTGAAATTTGCCTTAGGAATTGGCCATTCAGTACGATAAATGCATTTGATTCTGCTCCCAAAGCCGGGAGCTGCGTAGGAATTCGGAATTCTTAGTAAATGTCAAATTGTATTTGGCGGTACATTCGTATTGTCATTTTCATTTAAATTCGTTACAGTTCATAAATACGAGCGAAGCGAGTGTTTTTAAAAACCTTGAATACAATAAAGAGGCTTTTTACAAGTGTCTCTTGCAACGTTTTATCTTCGATCGTGCCAATTATTGTAAGAAATTGGCAATTTTTCATGAATATTTGTAAAAATGTATCAACCTTTTGTGAATGTTACTTTGACGGTTAGTATTATTCGAGTTGTAGTTGAAGTCGCCATTCTAATTAGGTGTTTTCACTATGTGCAAATTTACTTTTTTGATGTTATTAAAATGAAGTACTTGTTATACTAAAGCACTTATTGATATTTAAGCAGCACTCTATCCTCCATCAAATTAAAATTTCAATAAATAACATAAAGTTTTAGTAATTGAACGAGTACGATGTCATCGGTTATATTAGTTTCTTAGGCCCGGTTGTACCAAAAGCACGTTCAAGGTAAGTTTAACTGAACGACAGTTCTACGATGAACTCAGTTCAGCAGCAATTATGTTGTACCATCAGTTTTAAACGTTCGTTCAGTTGAACTTGATTTCATCGCTCGTTGGCACTATTGGATCAGAGTATGGCACATAATTCTCTAACAGAAGAAGAAGATTCCACCGTTATTAACCATACTTTATTTATACAACTTATTAGTTACCATAGAGAACTGAAAAATTTTCTTTGTCTATGTTATTTACCATTTGTTTATATCCAACTATAACGTTATAAGTTTGTTTGACATGGCAGCGAAAAAAACTGTGAAATTTAATAGAACGACAAATAAAACTGGTAACAGAATAATTAACAGCATTTAAATTTTAAATAATCTAAATATGCTTTATATATAACAATAAGATCAATCCCATACGTTGCTTAAATACGAAGATAATAACTAAAAACACATAGGTAAACCATGCACATCTCACCAAATCAAACGAAATATTATTATACAAAACACGTAATTGTCTATATATAATGAAAACTAAACTTAAAAATGTTTATTTCCATAGCTGATAGCACAAGAAAGTTAAAAAAGCAAACGAAAACAGCGAATTTCACGATAATTAACTTGAAACATTGAGGTTATATGCCCTCCACTCTTGTTAGCTGTCAGATTTTCCACGCGCCCTATGCAAACATTCGGATATTTGAAATCTCGACAAATAACAATTTAATTTAGATTAAGTTAGGTCATCTATGGGCTTGAACTACTTGAACTTTCCTTGAACCAACCAAAAGGACCGTTCAACTAAATTGTTCTTGATCCACTATAGAACGCTTGAACCTTAATGGTACAACTTAAATTCATTACTTGATCTCTGTTCAGCAGTGAACCAAAGTTCAACAAGATGGTACATCCGGGCCTTAATCGCGTTTAAAAATTGTTACATACAACATTTTATTTACTTTATTTAGGTTTTACATGTGATTAAATAAGTAACGCCTACCTAATACGGAATTTGTAAAAGCTACTTTAGGAAATTTATCTGCAAAATAACGTGTTTATAACACAAAATGACACTGACAATATAACTGATGGCGCCATGAGTGCATAGTGAATTAATGTAGTGTTTTTGGCGCAACAATTTCAATAAAAAATTAAAATGGCTTATTCTAAGATATTATTCGACTGTTTCTCAAAATTCAAGTGTTTTTTTACTCTAATAAAGCATTATCTTCACAGTGAAAGTGAATTTCAAATTTGTGAAAACACCTAATTATGTTACTTCAAGGTCGTGACTGAAAATCTGTGATGATAGTAACTAAGGAAACGATATTATAAATATACTGGCGTAGTTGAAGTCTCCATTGTTGTGTTCTTGAATGTTTGAAGTAAAACATCAAGTTTAATGGTGGTTATAGTAATGTAGAAGAGTTTCAAAATATTCCCCCAGAAGTTATGAAGATGGCGCAAGCGGCAACGTCAACTTTAATACCAGAGAAGTCACGAAAACAATATGAGTTGGTGTATAAACGATTCAACGGTTGGTGTGTTTTGAAGATAGTGAAGAATCTCACGGAAAATGTGTTCCTTGCGTATTTTTCAGAAAGAGCAAAGCATATAAAACCTTCAAGTCTTTGGCCGGAATATTCATTGGTGAAAGCTTTGCTGATAGCTAAACAGTTTTCTAAGTTAACCGCTTATATGAAAGGGCAGTCTGTAGGATACCGTTCCAAGAAATCTAAAGTGTTTAGCAAAGATGAAATATACACATTTATAAACGAAGCACCTAATGATAGATATTTAATGTTGAAGGTTGTAGCGATTCTTGGCATTGCCAGTGCATGCAGAAGAGACGAGTTTTATAAAATGGGCATTGGTGAAGTGCAAGATATTGGTAATATGTTGATAGTGAGAATTCCAACATCAATTACCCATAAACTTCGAACTTTTATTACTGACCGCAAAATGAGAGACTTGGAAAATATGGTTGATATTTATAGAAAATAATCCACTGTTAGGTCACCAGCAACAAAACATGGTCGACTGTTTTTGAACTACCGTAATGGAAAGTGTTCTGTTCAGCCGATAGGTATTAATACTTTTGGGAAAATACCACGCAAAATTGTGAGATATCTTGGGTTTCCCAATGTACATGAGTATACTGGTCATAGTTTCAAAAGGACATCTGCCACCATGCTTGCAGCTGCAGGAGGGGATGTTTTACAGCTGGAGAGGCATGGTGGCTGGAAGTCATCGACGGTGGCAGAATCTTACGTTGAAGAATCAATTAAAAGCAAAATTGAGATATCACATCAAATTTTGCAAAAAGAACTATCTGAGGAAGCAAGCTCAAACGATGTCATTGACGCTAATGAATACTGCCTACTACATCGAGGAGTCGATGAGTCACGAGTTGCCTAGAATTCATATTGAACATTGTGCTAATTGCAAAGTAGAAGTAAACATTCTTAAAAATTAATAATGAATAAAATACTGTTGTCCTTACTGATAAATTTTTTAGAAATCGTCTAATAAAAGCGTGCAATAAAAATTTTTATTGCACAGTTTCTTATAAAAGGCCACTTTTTACATTGGAAATGATGCAAAAAACTGTTACTTTTTACACGATCCTAGATAAAATATTTTAGAAGCCGTTTCTCCAAAATATTCCATTTTCGAGTTTGAATTTGATAATACTCTTGAAACCATTCTAACGGCGTTCTTACGTCCTCCAAATTTTCGAAGCGAAATTTCATTGCGCTTTCTACATCAGATTACGTCTCTAGTTTCCAGTTTATAGGCCAGGCAAATGAAGGGAAAACAAACAGAGTTTTTAGACAAATTAGTAACCGCAATGTTTTTGTAAATGGCTTTGGGAAAGAAAATGGGAGAGTCTTCTGATCTTGTGAGTCAAAAAATTTCATTCGCACCATTGTTTTTATCAACAATTAGATCGGAGAATCAGTTTACTTAGAATACTGGAAAAAACATCGGTCGTAGAGGAAAGTGAAGAATAAGTGATTTGAGCGCAATTTAAATCCCTACATTATGAGACTTCTCAAATTAAAATCTCTCTAGCGCTAAAAAAACCTGCATTGTGTATAAACTGAATTTTATGAGGTCTCAAAATTAGATAGTACTGTCTTCCTGTCATCCAAAAAATAACCACATAGGAAATATATTTGATACCAATTAAAGCTGTTATAAAGATCACAGTCATTCAAAAATTTAGTTACTACTCACTGATATAGGTTACATATGTTATAAAACCAAATTAAATTAGAAAGTGTTAAAAATTACTATATCAGATTTAGCAAATATTACGTTTAATCCATTTCCCGTTTCAGAATAACATATAAACTACACCTTTTTGGTGCTTCAAATACTCTGGTGTATGAATGTTTAATGTTATCGCATTTAAATCCTCTTATCACGCGAAAGGGAGGGCCCAAAACACAGACCTTCATAAATTTTAATTAAACAATTTTGCAGACAATAGTAATGTATCTACTGCCGTCTTCGTGTGCAATAACGTTTCATAATGTCTTGTAAAATACTATAGGGTGTTGCACCTTCTAGGAACTTGTTAAACTAATTAGTCTTTTGTTAAATGATGAACGGAATCCACACATACAATGGATCTCAAACCAAAAATAATTGAATCAAATCATCAACTTTATTTAATATTCTGATTATGTATCAGTTTGACAAGATATGGGAAAAGCAATACAAGAATTAGCTTAAACAAAATTTATGAGAGAACATTGTCAACTATTTATACTATAACATATAGTATAGTATATATGATCTCAATTGCGACAGCATAAAAACGAAAACTTGGTGTAAAGTTGGCATCTCCTTTATGGGTCATAGGCGGCGGTGGTGCAAATGTAAAAATGCTTTAAATACTAAATAATTATTTTTTAATTGTTAAAGAAAGGGATTTCTATAATACCTTTATTCAATAGAGTGGTTAATGAAAAAATATGTTCATCACGTTTGATAAGTCACATCAATGATATATTAAGGCTACGTCTATTGTCTAGTAACCTACCTTTCGTTCTATCTTCTAGCGCCAAAGTTATGTCATCATAGGCGAGAGTTGCATAGATGGTACATAATTCTTCCGAAGGGGTGTGAAGCAGCGACTGTCTTGTTTATTAAATGTTAGTCCATGATACTATGAACTTTGCAGTATGATGATGTTAGGCAGGTAGAAATTTCTACTATTCTATAAAGGAAAGACTCGGCAAAATTTTAAAGGGGAACTCGTTTCCTGGCATCGGTAATTGGTCTCAGTAGCGAAAATGGGTCGACGTTAAATAACCAAATTTCAAAAAAGCTTTGTCTATGAACTTTAAATAAACAAAATTTCATTCGTGACTATCCGAGTTTTCAGAACTTGAATCGGTATTTACACTAATAATAATTTTATTAATAGGTGGCAATACAGAATATTCATTTTCCTTTTTTATCACATGAGATACATACTTTCTCCATATATCGCTTTGGCCTATTTCGTCTACTATTATCTGTATATTCTTTAAGACAGACTCATTTAATTGTGGGGATTGATGTAGTTTTGTTTTTACATCAGCCCACACCATTTCAATGGGGTTGAAAACACAATAATATGGAGGCAGACGTAAAATAGTATGATCGTGTGCTTCAAAAATTTTTTCAACGCCATATTCCTTTTTAAAATGTTGCTCTCCAATCAGTTCTAATAAAGTCTTTTTTGTGTTTTTTCTGGTATTTTCAAGCCTTTACCTTTTATAAATTCAATGATATCGCCTTTTCTTTTGTTAGTGTTTGGAATTTTTGTGTGTTGCCGCGAATGGTATGACGCATTGTCCATAACAATTAGAGAATTTGGTGGGATATTTGGTAACAGCTGTTCCTTTGCCCACTTCTCAAATAATTCAAGTGTCATAACCTCGTGGTAGTCGGTAGAGGATTGCTTGATATTTTTAGCAGACCACAACGCATTTGGAATAAAGCCGTTTTTACTTCCAGCATGTAGAATTATAATTCCTTTTCCCCTGAAACATGGAACACTTAAATTACACTTTTTAGTGTTATCTACCCAACCGTATTGAACTACATCATGGGTGTCAAACCATGTTACATCAAGAAAAAATATGTCTCTATTTGCATCTCGATATTATGTTATTTTATGCCGGTACTCGTATCGATGATCAACGATGCGTGCTGATTCCATAACTACCATTCGTTTGTCCAATTTTTTGTACCTAAAACCGCAATCGAGCCAAACGTTTCGCAAAGTATTTAATGATTTTTAGTTATAATCTGGTTAGTCACGTAACTTATCCCTAATCATTTCTAATGTGGGTACCTTCTGTTCATTGTAAAAGTCATACACAAATCGATGAATGACATCTTTGGACGCGTTATCAAGTTTTTTAAGTTTTTGTCCAAATCTTTTCCGTTTAATAGAATGATCAAGTACATCCCCGGCTCTAATAACCCTATAAATTGTAGTATGGCTAAATTTAGTTAATTCACAAATCCTCTTCACAATTTTATTATATGAAGAATCAATTATTTCGCCTTTTAAACACAAGCAAATATTCAAAATAACCATTTGCCAAAATGCCATTTTAAACAATTAGTTGCAAAAAATCACTTAAACACAGTAGCAAAACTAATAAATTGTTCAAATATTCACTAGAATTAAGTAATTTATAACGCTGCCTGGCTGTACTGCACTGCCTTGTACAGATCATACGATCCAAATAGTTCATACGTATTTTTTGTTTTATATATTATGGCATGTAAAAACTCTGAACAAGGTTGATGTTGACAAATCAAATTCGGTAAGCATCTAATCCCACCTATATTTCTATGTGACAGGCGGATCAAGTCCACGTGGACTGTAGACGAGGAGTGGTGAACATAAATCTGTAAAATTCTGTGCTTTCTCATTCAATGTGAAGCGATATGTTGACAGTACCCCGTAAGATCCTCTAGTTCCGTGCTGTTCCAACTGACTTCGTAAATACTATACAGAGCTGTATGACTTTTTCGGCATGACGCATATTGTCGTTTTATGCTCCATTAGATTTTTCTTGTCGTTGCATAACATCTAATAGTTATTGTTGCAAAAATATTGCATTATAGTTTAGGGGCTAGCGTACACTTGCACCTGTTAATTACAATATTAATCTTTTGCTTTAGACCATGGTAGACAACATAAAAGATATGAGAACTTTTCTTATAAGTGGATATTTAATTAAATGATAAAATTAGTTAGTAAGAAATCAGCTTCACACATATTAGTTATGGCTTAAGAGTAGACACCTCGCAGGTTCAAAATGTTTGCATCTAGACCCAGGGCAGTCGAGAGCCAAAGCGGGCGAAAATGTTTCAGGAATTTCAAGGGTCATTGTATTTTTCTAGCCCTTTAAATCCATGTAAGGCTACATAACGTCATTAAAATATTTATCATTGGGCACGGGCCATTAAAAGAGGCGTGGGCTCAGGATTTTTTCCTCCCCCCCTCTTGTTGGGCCTGTGTAGACCACTACTAACC
This sequence comes from Stenurella melanura, assembly GCA_963583905.1. NCBI lineage: Eukaryota > Metazoa > Arthropoda > Insecta > Coleoptera > Cerambycidae > Stenurella > Stenurella melanura. Next base: position 207,887,907 of record OY757309.1, read on the forward strand.
GGGATGTATACATACACTCAAATAGCTAAATCCCATTCTACCCATATGGAATATCTACAGAATGGTAACAGAATGTATAAAAAGTCAATTTTCCTTTATCCGGTTTTGGAAACAGAAGTAAAAAATGTATTACGGGCTATGAAAAATTCCAAGGCTACTGACCTATACAATCACTCAGTAGATATGTACAAAGATAATATAGAATATTTATCTGGACTACTAACTTATATAATTAATATCATGTTTGTGACAGGTACGTTTCCAAATAAATTTAAAAAGGCAAAAATTATTCCACGGTTTAAGGCAGGTGATATTGAGGACGTATCCTGCTATAGGACAATTGCTTTACTCCCTATTCTAGCCAAAGTGTTTGAAAAAATTATTGCCTTAAGAATAATTGATTTTCTAGAATCACATAATATTCTTACAAATAAACAATTTGGGTTCAGGAAGGGTAAAAGTACCTCACAAGCTGTTTGGAAGCTTGTTAATTTCATTAGCGAGGGCTTTGTGAATTTTAACTCAACATTAGCAATTTTCCTAGACCTAAGCAAAGCATTTGATTGCGTTAACAAAGAAATTTTATTAAATAAATTAGAATTTTATGGTTTCAAGGGTGTAGTTTTTAAATTGATGTCATCGTATTTATCGGACAGATATCAATGTGTGTGTTATAATGATAAACTTAGCAACATGCTAGCAGTGGGACACGGTGTGCCGCAGGGTAGTGTACTAGGACCGCTGCTATTTTTAATTTATATTAATGACTTACCTAATGCTCGTTCAGCATTAACTATCCTTTTTGCAGACGACACTACTTTCGCAGAACACTTGAGAGACACTGGTACTAATGTTGTTGATTTGCAAACCAACATTTTAACCTAGTTTTCTGACTGGTTTAATGCTAACAAATTATGTTTAAACACCAACAAAACACACACATTACTTTTTTCCACCAAGAAAAATAACCTCCAGACTATAAAATTTCTAGGATTACCATTAGACAATAGATTAAGTTGGCATCCACATATTAATGACCTAACAAGTAAATTGTCCAAAAAAGTATATGCCACCAGACTAATAAAAAATATAGTTAATCTAGACGCAGCACTTGTTACATATCATACTTTGTTCCATAGTGCCATGGTATATGGATTGATAAACTGGGGTACATCCAACCAGGTACATACCATTTTCGTTATTCATAAGAGAGCAATTTGAGGTCTGGCTGGTTTGAGTCAACTTGAAAGTTGCCAATCCTGGTTCATAACATTTAATATATTAACTTTTCCTTCCGAAGTTATTTCTTGTAATTTACTTTACATAAAGGAGAATTTGAGCGAATATGCTAGAAATGGTGAAAATTATGAATATAATACTCGAGATTAGAGTCAACAAAAAGAAACAATTTTGGTATTGCTCTATTTAACTCTTTACCAGAAGAATTGAAATCTTTACCAAACAGACAATTTAAAGCAAAGTTAAGAAAGCATCTTTTGGCCAGTGCTTACTATAATGTGTCAGATTTTAAATATGTATAAATTTAGATTAATGTTTGTTCTTTCTTAGTGTACTTGAATTAATTGTCCTGTACTATATTACACAAACGATATTAGGATTATGTCATTTACACATATTTGACTATACTAGAATTAGGTCCTAGTATTTAATACAATCATATTATTTGTTTGTTTGTTCGCTTGTTTGTTTGTTTGTTATTTACTTTGACTATATTAGTATGTCCTAATGTTTTATACAGTTATATCTTTGTCTACTATTCATATTTACATTTATATTTTTTCATTTTACCTATTTATGTTGACGTGTCAAAACACTACGGTGTATTTTTTAAATGACCAATAAATTATTATTATTATTATTATCATTAACAAGGGAATACCGTTAGACAAAGAAGACAAAATAGATAAAGAGAGTTGTTAGCTCCAAATTAAAAATGCGCGATATCCAGCGAAAATGGTTTCGGGATTTGTCGGGTATGAATTAAATGCTTTTGATCAAAATTGCTATAAAACAGGTTACCCCGTAATAATCGGGTAAGTGCTACATCACGTGACAGCCACGTGTGATTGTTTCTTCTTCATTTTACAAAATAAATTATATATAAAAAAAGTTTCAAAATGATTGATTTACTTTTTGTCCATGAATAATTTCATACTAAGTCAATAAAAGCCTAATATTATGAACGTAGAAATACTTGAGAGTATAATATTTATATCTAGTTTTAATCACTATTTCTCACTTCAATGCAAAACCCCCGTATTTATAAAAGTATTAGTTTTATAACAAAACTTTTCGAACACTTGTTCATAATTCACAAGAGATTTTCCTTTATAATAGGTATAAGCATCTAATAGTACTGTAGTTATAAAGTTGGTAACGCTGCATACATCAGGCTGTAAGAGCCCATCACCGAAGGAACTCTCCATAACGGTAGTTATATAGAATTACCGTTTTCCAAAGCACAGTCTAATGGCAAAACTTAATAATATATTTAACATATTAGGATATTATATGCCATTCAAAGCAAACATGCCATCATACAGTTTATAACCTAACATAAAAGGTTATTACAAATTTTGCCGGATGCGCAGGGATCTGTGCTCATAACTGGCAATTTATTTATTTTATTAAAATATTGAAATATTTTAACATACAGGATATTTCATAAGTAGGTGGACACAAAGCAGTTACGTGTAAAACATATGAAAATATATATTTATCCCTTGCATGGATACCATTTCCCAACTACAGCCATTATCCATGGGAAATAGGCATCATTTCATAAAACAATTTACGCTACTAACTACCGATTAACTTGCCGACTTCATGTAGGTGTCCCTATACAGATGTTTCTTTACAGGTATACAGCTTATTGAGATATCTTCGTATAAAACTTGCTAAAAAATGCTGAATAATTTCCTTATCTTTTATGATCCTTCTGACATATGTTTCTATACAGGTATAAAGCTTATTATATAAAAATTGCTAAAAGTGCTGAATAATTTCCTTTTCTTTTAGTGTATGAATACTTTTCTATTGAAGAGCAAATGTTTTGTTGCTGTATTTGAAATAAGTTGCGCAAATAAAAATGAATTAATATGCTAGAGAAGAAATTATCATATTCTAAAGAGTATGTATCAGAAATATGCAACGATAAACTAATATTCATCACCTAGTAAACTAATAACATACAATTGATAATGTTTAAAATAATTTTTTGTTTGCTTATACTATCTATGAGGACAAAAATAAAAACTGTTTGTAAAATTATTGATTTACAAACTTTGCATTCTTTCGATAACCTGAATTCTGGTTATGCTAGCAATTAAAATCCTAAAATCAATTTGTCTTTTTTATTGGACAATTCTCTTTCTAACAGTACTTTCTACACAGTCCCCTACGGCTATGCAGAATAAACCGGTATTCACATAACCCCTTACGGCTACGAATATTCAGTTAAAATGAGAACAAAGGCCTAAAATGAATTTATTTACATACCTCGCCTTTTGGAAAATTTTCCATTCAAATGGATTACATTTTCATGAAATCTATCATTCTGTTTTTTGGAAATGCTTAGCCTTTGAAACGTTTTTCGCCCTTATTCTGGAACTCATCTGAAAGGCACAAAGTCAGACGAGGTAAGTAAATGAATTCATTTTAGGCCTCTCTTCTCATTTTCACTGAATCTTCATAGCCGCAGGAGGTTATGTGGATACTGGTTTATTCTGCATAGCCGTAGGGGACTGTGTAGAAACTAGTGTTAGATTGAGAATTGTCCAACAAGAAAGACAAATTGATTTTAGGATTTTAATTGCTACCATAACCAGAACTCAGATTATCAAAAGAATGCAAAGATTGTAAATCAATAATTTAACAAATAGTCTTTATTTTAGTTCTCATAGATAGTTTTTTTCTGCTGTTTGCAAAACCCTATAAAGAATATGTTCATTCAATTGATAATGTTCGACACAGGCACGCACAAAAAAGTGAAGGCAGACCTATGTACTCCTATGTAAGAATGCCCAAAAAAATTAAAGTATAGCTAAAAATCTCAAAAAATTTAGGGGTACGTAGGATGGCCTAAGAAATCGAATGGCACAAACCAGACATCCCTGCGGTCCTTTGTTTCGAAGATAGAGCAGCTCAAAGTCACCGAAAGGAAAAAATCTCTTATTTCCCGCACTTCTCGAGGCTCTATCTCGGAAATCAAGAAAGCTAAAGACTTCTAGTTTGCACCATTCGGTTTCTCTCGGCATCTTACGTACTCCAGATTTTTAGCTACACTTTCAATTTTTCGTGCATTCTTACGGTGTTTTTTGAGGTTGGGATGAAACGTTATAATTTCTTAAGGGAAAATAAAACGAATTATTGAATTTAACTTACTTTAATGAATTACACAAAATACACAAACAAAGCAGAGCAATTTGACATCAGGGTTGTGAGTAAACTTTACAAAAACTTTCGTCAGAATAATCATATAAGAAAACCATTAAAAGTCCATCTGACATATAACAAAAGACAAAGTAAAAATTGTACACATAATAAGAAGCCGTATACTTACAGTAAATAATGAAACTAAACTAAACGCGATCTGGCCAGCGCGTTGTAAACAAATAATTTTTACGATAACATAGTTAAGCTTAGCTGGATTACATATAGACACACAAAGCAAAATATTACTAACTGTACGTAAAATTAATGACAAAAATGGCCCGACAATTACTATTTTCGACATAAACTGGTTCGGCAGTTGAACACTATGTTTTTATGCCCAAAACACACGGGATATGTCAAAATAACAGGACGGTATAGCTACGCCACAAAAACGAGGTTATTCCCTCATTATAACCTTCTCAAAACATACGAGAAGTCTTATCGAATACTGGGTACCTACCATAAGAAATATTACTGGCCAAACGTGTAATGAGGTATTGAAGCCATCAATAATTCTACATTGTCGCAATCGGCGTCAAACAGCCACATTAACATCACGAAAGGCATACATAATATAAAAGTCTGCTGTACTTACAGTTGATTTAATGAAAACATTGCTTTGCTGTAACTATAGGCAATGTTACACTACAACACAGAACATATAAACTAAAATAACTACTTTACTGATTCTATTCGCAGTTACTATTCATTATATACAGATATTTACAACTGTATGGTGGCGGCTTTTAATTCTTACGGCCCTACACGGCCACGCGCCTCTACGCCATCTTTCCAGCGTCTTCTCCTAGCCAGAGCAGAGACAACCAGCCAGAGTCCCTTGGCGTAGGAATATGCCCGCTTACTACAAGCTACTACGATATTGGTCAAGCATTTGTCATGATTAGCCCATAAGATTTAAACGCGTATAATGCTCAGACCAGTATCTTACAATTTAAATTTAAAATAATGAATAGAACAGTTGCGCGCTTTATCTAATTTAAGGTACTTACTTTACTTACTTTAAGGAGTGTTCTTACAAAACGTGACCGTTACAAGGATAAATGCAAGAGTTAATCGGACAAAACGTACATCGGATTTGTGTTCAGCAGTCAAAATGCATGGGAATACATAGGTCTGCCTTCTGACATTCGACTTTTTTTTGTGTGCGTGTGTTATTTTCACCAGAGATTTTTTTCGTAATCATGACGAATATTAGTGAAAAAAATGAAGAGCTTCACATTCAGTAGTTATTCTGAAAATTAAATAATTTTGACCGAAAAAATATTTGATGCATTTAATTGGTTATATAGGTTTAAAATCAATTTTAGTAAGTTCAACATGACGACTTCAAGTAGCATTTTTATATTAAATGTGTCTCCAATGCCTACTGCTCATATATATAAAAAGATGCAACAACTTTGTTTTAACATTACTGCAATGTAGTCACTGTGGTTTTCTAATCTCGACCGAAAATATTACAAATTACACAGCCAGACAAAAACGAAGTTTCGGATCTGGATGACTGATCATGGTATTCCTATGTATTTTTGTACCGAATTCGAGGTCAAAAAAATTCCTATACCTTCCAATTTTTGCGCAGGGGCATAAACATCCCTTCAATAAGGTAAAATTATGAATAAGTATCATTATGGAAAGAAGTATGAATGGGGACTTTTATCTCTCGTACTCTTCTTCATTAATGCCAAGGGCTTCAGTTAAGGGGTAGTATTCTTCCGAAGGTGTTGATACACCCTCTGCACCCCTTTTGTACCCTTCTGGACATAGAACCGTGTCATAAAAGCTTTTAGCTTACAAGCTCTTGAGAATGCAAAAAAAATATGGTAGAGGGTGAATGCCGCCCTGGATCCAAGCCTTCAGAAGGGTATAAACTACCCCCTGCTGGATGAGGAATACAGGAAGGGAGACTTGGAAGAGCCAGTGTTTCTTGTTTTTACTACAGAATGATCGCAGTACATTAACGAGAACCTTCAGTAGCTTTGACCTCATCCTGCAAGGGGCGAAAACTAATCCCCAAATCCCCAAAAAGGGTTTAGTCCAGTCAGTAAAGAGAAAAAAGGTCAATCAACGGAATTCGACTTTGTAATTGATAGTATTGCAAAATCTACGTGGTCCGAAAGTGTGCTTTTACCCTGGGGGTGGATGCCACCCCTTCTGGGGGGTGGAAATTAGTACACTCAAAATAACCAGAAATCGATTAGAAGATGAATTCTAATAAAAAAATACTCTGAGAAGTTTTTTCGATAAATCAATATTTTTCGAGTTATTCGCGATTGAAAATTTTTTTATCTAAAAATGCATGTCTTAGAGCGATTTTTCACGAACAACTCGAAAACCCTACATTTTATAAAAAAAATCGTTAGTAGTAAAAATAAAGCTTACGAAATAACAAATCGATTGATTTCCTTTTTATTTTTGTAGATGCAATACGGAACGGACCGAGTTATGGCTCGTTGAAAGTGTTTGTTGGCCGAAAACTGAATTCGAACCTTTCAACGTTAAATAAGGGAAAAACGACGAATTTTGTGGAGGAAAACTTGTCAGACTTTTTTTTAAGTACTTGAAAAAAAACCTTTAAAATGAGCTTTAATAAAAGTCGTTAGCGTAAATACTTGTGTAGTTATGGTGAAAATAAAACGGTTGTCTCGTTTCTGCGGAGAGAAAATCAGCAATGAAGCCAATAGCTCACCTTCATTAATTTTTAAGATATCTGATCGATCCATTTTGCACAGAATTTCAAGTTCTATGACTTGTAAAGTTAAACTTCTTCTTAAATCTTTCATTTTTGAGATTTTTTGATTTAAAAGGGGAAGATGATCCTCGCATTAATATGCAAACCTAAAACTGTGATATCTCAATTAATTTTCATCCTAGCGAAATACAGGCGAAAAATTTTTTTTTGCAAAAATATTCTAAATTTCCAAACTCTTTAGTTTTTGAGTTGTTGTGAAAAGAAGAAATTTTTTTCAAAAATTTAAAAATCATTTCAAAATCGAATCAAACTTTTTTTTAAATTAAGGCATTCTAGACCATTCAATCTTCTAGAACATATTGTTAGTACCCAAATAAAGTAAATTGTAAATGGATTACGTTTAATTTCAATTCTTGCTGTGAAGCTATTGGTTTCATTGCTGATATTTTATTTTCATCATAACTCCTTAAGTTTTTAGGCTAACGACTTTTATTAAAGCTTATTTTAAAGGTCCTTTCAAGTACTTTAAAAAAAGTCTCACAAGCTTCCTTCCCGTTTTCCCGTTATTTAACGTTGAAAGGTTCGAGTTCAGTTTTCGGCGAACAGTTCAACAAGCTATAACTCGGTTCGTATTGCATCTACAGGAAACCAATCGATTTGTTATTTTGTAAGCTCTATTTTTGCCCCTAATGGTTTTTTTATAAAACGTTGAATTTTCGAGTTATTCGTGAAAAATCGCTCTAAAACATGCATTTTTTAGATGAAGAATCAACATAACTCGAAAAATATTAATTTATCGAAAGAACTTCATAGAAATTTTTTAAATTAGAATTCATCCCCCTATAGATTTCTGTGGTTATTTTGAGTTTACAATTTCCACCCCCGAAAAGGGGTGGCATCCACCCCCAGGGTAAAAGCACACTTTCGGACCACGCGCCACGTAGACTTTGCAATACTATTAATTACGAACCGAATGCCGTTTATTTCAGGAAAATAGATCTTTCCTAACCAAAGTTCGAGATTTTGCACTTCTTTTGTCTTTACTGACTGGACTAAACCCTTTTTGGGGGTTTGAGGTATAGTATTCGCCCCTTGCAGGATGAGGTCAAGGCAATTCAAGAAGATTCTCGTTAAAGCGCTGCGACCATTCTGCAGTAAAACCAAGAAACACTTGCTCTCCCAGATCTTCCTTCACCCCTGTGTTCCTCATTTAGCAGGGGGTAGTTTATATCTTTCTGAAGGATTGGTTTCAGAGCGGCATTCACGCTCTACCATATTTTTGAATTCTCAAGAGCTTGTAAGCTAGAAGCTTTTATGACACAGTTCTATGTCCAGAAGGGTATAGAAGGTGTGCAGAGGGTGGGTGTATCAACCCCTTCGAGAAAATTATTACCCTTTTTCTGAAGCCCTTGGCATTAAAGAAGAAGAGTACGAGATATAAAAGTCGCCATTCATACTTCTTTCCATAATGATACTTATTCATAAATTTACCTAGCTGAAGGGATCTTTTTGCCCCTACGCAAAAATTGAAGGGTATAGGAATTTATTTGACCTTGGATTCGGATTCAGCGGACAAAAATACATAGGAATACCATGGTCAGTCATTCAGATCCGAAACTTTTTTTTTGTGGGGCTGTGTTATCTGTACAGGGTGTCTCACCGGGAACTGAATAGATCGATGTTGGAAAAAATATGTAATATTTTTTTTTCAACTTTGTGAGTTACTAAAGTCACTATGACCAATCCAACTAAAATAACTTCAAGCATGTGGCACTTTCGGTTATATCGGAAGTCGATACTAACTTGCTTCTTTTAAATGGAATACCCTATATGTTTTCGACTTCTCGAAATGACCATGAACTTCTGAGTCGAAGTATATCGCATAACCTATACCTAAACCCAGCAGTTTCGGAAATATTTGTCATTTTATAAAAAAATTGACAGGCGCAAAGCTTTGCAATAACCATTATAACTTTCTTTGTGTAGAAGATCCTTAATTGCTCCTTGGCACGCAGAAAGAACACAAGAGGAACTAATATTGCCTCTACAATAAGAATAAATTCCATAATAGTATACCAAGTGTTTTATTTTTCAATTCAAACCTCAAATATTTCAAATTTCAAACGGAACACCCTGTATTTTTTTACATCAAGTTATGTAAAATTAAATTCCCTTTTTTCTAGTATATGCATAGTAGGGATTAAGTTACATTTTTTTGAAATATGGACGATATTTTTAATAAAAATTGCCATCAACTGGGCAATGATTAAAACAGTCATTAGTCAGTCATGATTTATGTCAAAAATAGTAAGCACATTTGAATTACATCTACGAAGACTTTTTAGTTTTGTTTATTATTTATGGAGAATGTGATAAGGTAATATCAAGTGCATGTAACATATTTGGTACTCGATATAACCACAAGAACAGAAACCATCACCACACGCTGTAAAACGCATATTAGCTGCACATGTTAGCTGAAGAAGACATATTTTTAACTTACTATTTAAATTTTCCTCAAAAAATTAGAATGTCGCTCAGTAAACATTAAACTGCTCATGTTCTTGAATATTTCGCTCCTTGAATACATGAGGATTCGAGATAATCCAGTAATGGGAATTGTATTGATTAAAAAGACTATTTTTGGTCAATTTATCATCATGTGTCCATATAATATTTCTCAAATAATAATTATCACTTCCATGTCTGATTAAAATAAATTCAGGCTAAAGGACTTCGGTCGATGGCCATTTGGGTTTTTACTCAATAAAGTAATTTTATTATTATTATTATTAAAATAAATTCATAAAAAATGCATCTTGTCAGAAATCTGTTTCTTTTAATTGTTGAACATTTAGGAAACGAGAATGGATTTATGCTTTGACAAGACTCGTGAATTGAATTCTTGGATAATCCCGATTCCAAAGCAGCTTGCCCTAATGGCATAATTGGAAGTGCCCAAAACTACCCCAGAATTGCTATTTCCATGTTTTCGTCATCAACAATAGATTTCCTCCTTAGAATTCCTGCCTTGATAGAGCCAAATCTAAAATTATTCAACATGCGTTTTACGGTGTACAGTGATGGTTTCTGTTCTTGTGGGTATCGAGTACCAAATGTGTTACGTGTTCTTGATATTACCATATAACATTCTTCATAAATAATAAACAAATCTAAAAAGTCTTCGTAGGTGTAATTTAAACATGCTTGCATTTTTGACATAAGGGAATGACTGACATTAATGATTGTTTCTAATTATGGCTAAGTTGATTGCAATTTTTATTAAAAATTCTTGAACATTTCAGAAAAACGTCAGTCAGTCGAATGGGTATTGAAATGGCACATCTAGCTCAGTTGTCAGAGACCAAATTTGATGAAAACTTAAAATTTATTGTTACTTCGCTAATTGTTTCGTGAAAGGCTAGTTCTCTGCTAGTAGAAAATAACTCAAAATAGTTTACTAAAATTTACCCCCGCGAACCCTTCTAAAAAACCCTCTGAACCGGAGAAATACAGTTACTTTCTACTAGCAAAAAACTAGTCTTTCATGAAAGAATTAGCGAGGTGACAATTAATTCCGACTTGACACCCTATTTAAAAGTGAATTATTTATTATTTGTTTGCTTGTTTTTAAAGACAAGGTACGTAAATAAATTAATTTCAGGCCTATGTTCTCATTTTTAACTGAATTTACATATCGTAGAGGATTATGTAGATACCAGTTTAGCCTGCCTAGCCGTAGGAGACTATGTTGGATGCTAGTGTTAAAATGAGAATGGCAAATAAGAATTTTTACTTGTTAGCATAACCAGAAGTCAGGTTATCGAAAGAATGCAAAAATTTCATTAACATTTTTTTATATATAGTTTTTCCTTTAGTTCTCATAGATAGTTTTTCTTTCCGCTGTTTGCAAAATCCTATAAAGAATATGTTTCAATAGGTTCCTTGACACCCTAGGCAACTGAGCTAATCGTTCTATGGGTTCTTGGGTCATACGATTTCAGATATTACATTATTAAAATTCTATGAGCAATTAGTTCCACATACTGAAATGCAAATATAATATCAAGATGATTTCGTTTAAAAAGGCTCGGATAGGAAATGTTGGCGTGGGAGTAGTGATTTCATAGGCAGCGGTTCCCTTTTATATCAGTGAGTGTATGAGTGAGTTGTAATTTTACCTAGTAAATTTTCATTTAATTTGGAATGAGTTGGTTCTCATTATTGGCTATAAAGTATACCAAAATTTATAGAGCAATTTGTAGTTTAATGTTGAATAATTCGGTCAAAATGACATCTTCAAATATGATATTGTACTGCCAGACCTGTAAGAAATAAAGGAGGTAATATTTTATAAGATTTATTTACTAGGTGAATAACAAGAAATATTTCAGACTTTAGTTCAACTTATCTTCTACAGCTTTCCGTAGACTCACATATAAAATTCAACTCTGCTTGACAATTTCGATCATTCCAAGTGAAATCTTTGAAAAAAGGTCTTATTGAAAGACAATTTTCCGTGAGGTTGTACATACTCCTTCCGGTAGGTTCCCCAGGGTACCAGTTGCTGTAAACTAAGTCATTGCCAGTGGATAACCATATCCATTGATTCTCATCTGCTAGATTTGTTCCAGAAGTCCAAAAATGTTCAGCACGGGTACCTAAAATTATTTAATGAGCATAATTATTTCAGTCACATCCAGATGGTGCCAACATGATTGACGAGAAGGGGATCGAATTATATTATTCGAGTTTAATGTTCTACTGTTGTGTGTTTGCAATAACTATTTCTGGTCCAAGTACGTTAACTAAATTCAAGGAGTATCACTGGCATTTCCTCACATAACGTTTAATATACTATGTTGGGGTATGGTTACTGATAGGGACATAGTTTTCATTTCCCTAAAATTTTATCCGTTTAATATTCAATTTAAAACCAGGAGAAATCTCTAAATAAAGTTTTAAGTCCAACAAATTACTTACAACACCTTCAAGTTACATTTATAAATGTTTATGCTTTGAGAAAAAAAATTCCCCTTTTTGGTGAATTATCGTCTCGCTACAATTATAACACGAGAAGCAGTAATCTCCTGATACCATCACAGAATTCCACATTATCTGAGAAATCACGGCTCTATTATTGTTTTAAATTATATAATTCCTTACCACCTGTATTAAAAAATCTTAACAATTTTTATTCGTATAAATTAAAAGTGAAAAATATGCGACTAGATGGTACTTTTCATAAGGTTGACACCTTCTTCAATAGATACAGTTATATTTACTTGTGTTTATATATATTTGTATATATATTTGTATATGTGTATCTTCTTTAAGTATTTACGTTCGTTAAGACACGTAAATGCTACTGTATTTCTTATTATCTTATGTTGTGACTTGTTCAATATCATTATCATGATCTTTATGAATACAATAAATAAAAGTTAGTGTAAAATGACGAATCCAATAGGACTATCATGATTTCATAACTTTTGCAGATTTAGTAGAATTACAAGAAATGTATTCCAAGTGGCCGGATTAGGGCTGGAGATTGTTAATTTGTCTTATATCACTACCACATCCACGTGTAGTGGATTGGAAGTATAGTAATCGTAAAAAAAATCTTTTTTTTTTTGAAATAGCGTTAAAATGTCACGAAATGTCGAGATTTAAATTAGAGTGAAAAAAATTCAGTCTGTCGGTCTGTCTGTAACTTTTTTTGTGCGCGTGTTTTCTCTGGAACTGTTTAAGATATTGACTTGCAATTTTATACACGTGAAGAGTTGGGAGTAAATAGGAGAAAATAAGTAAAGTAAACTGGTAAGAGTGCAAAAGATTGGAATTTGATGTATGCACTAGAACACAATGATTCAGATTTTTTTACAATATTTTTCATCCCCACCTCCACCCCTATACCATTATTAAAGGGGTTGATAAAATAAAATGGGATCCATTGAAGCGTTGAGGGTAAAATAGGGATAAATAGGAGAAAACAAATAAAGCAAGTTGGTAAGAGTGCAGAAATTTGAGATTTGGTGTACATATTATAAGCCAAGGCCTGAGATTTTTTTATAATATCTTTCAACCCCTTCACCACCCCCACTCCGTTATTAAAGGGGCTGATAAAATTAAATTGAGACATTCATTTGAAATTTAGTACACGCATGTAATAAAACGACATCTGGAACCAGATTATATCTTGAGACGATTCCGTTGAATGGGTGGGTGGTAGGTAGAGGTAAATCGGGGAAAATGAGTAAAGTAAGCTGGTTAGAGTACAGAAACTTAAGATTTGGGGTATACACTAGAGGCCAAGTTGTGAAATAGGTTTAGAATGTCATGAAACGTCGAGATTTTAAATTTGAGCGAAAAAGAAATTCTGCCTGTGTCGGTTGGTTTATTTGTCTAATTTTTTTTTGGCCGCACGTTTTCTCTCCAACGGTTTAAGACATTTTGAAATTTTATGCATATATGTATTATAACGATATCTGGAACTGGATTGTTTTTTGAACATATCCGGTGAAGGGCTAGGGGATAAATAATGAAGCTGGAAAGAGTACAGAAACTTGAGATTCTGTGTATATACTAGAAGGGAAGAGTCAGATTTTTTTATAATATTTTTCATCCCCCTACCAACTCCACTAATTATTATTAAAGGGGTTGACAAAATAAAATTGAGATATTCACTTGAAATTTGGTACACGCCATCTAGAACAGGCTTATATTTTGATATGATTCCGTTTGAAGGGTTGGGGTTAAATAGGGGTAAAGAAGGGAAAATAAGTAAAGCAAACTGGTAAGAGTACAAACATTTAGGATTTGGAGTATATACTAGAAGTGAAGGCCTTAGATTTGTTTTTTGATTGATTTTTCACTCACCCACTTCATTATTAAAGGGGTTGATAAAATAAAATTGAGATTTTCATTTGAAATTTGGTACATGTACGTATTATAACAACATCTGTAATTACATTATATTTTGTGATGATTCTGGTGAGGAGCTCGGGGGTAAGTCGGGGTAAATAGGGGAAAATAAGTAAAGCAACTTGGTAAGAATACACAAACTTGGATTTGGTGTAAATACTAGAAGCCACAGCCTAATATTTTTTTATAATATTCTTCATCCCTCTACCAACCCCACTAATTATTAAGGGGGTTGATAAAATAAAATTGAGACATTTACTTGAAATTTGGCACACGCCATTTAGAACAGGATTATGGTAAGATTCCGTTTGAAGGGTTGGGGTTAAATAGGGGTAAAGAAGGGAAAATAAGTAAAGCAAGCTGGTAAGAGTACAAACATTTAGGATTTGGAGTATATACTAGAAGTGAAGGCCTTTGATTTGTTTTTTGTTTGATTTTTCATTCACCTACTTCATTATTAAAGGGGTTGATAAAATAAAATTGAGATTTTCATTGGAAATTTGGTACATGTATGTATTATAACCACATCTGTAATTAGATTATATTTTCTGATGATTCCGGTGAGGATCTCGGGGGTGAGTAGGGGTAAATACTGGAAAATAAGTAAAGCAACTTGGTAAGAATACAGAATCTTGGATTTGGTGTAAATAGTAGAAGCCACAGCCTAATATTTTTTATATTTTTCAACCTCTCCGCCACCCCCACTCCATTCATAAAGGGGCTGATAAAGTGAAATTGAGATATTCACGTGAAATTTGGTACACTTATGTATCATAACGACACTAGACATAACTAGATTATATTTAGAGATGATTCCATTGAAGAGGAGGGCGGTAAGTAGCGGTAGATGGGAAAAAATGAGTAAAGCAAGCTGGTAAGAGTTTTCTGTACTCTTGACGTTTGGTGTACATACTAGGAGCCAGGATCTCAGATTTCTTTATCAAATTTTTCAAACCCCACACCACCTTCACTCCATTATTAAAGGGGTTGATAAAATAAAATTGAGGTATTCACTTGAAATTTGGTAGGTATACGTATATATTATAATGACGTGTGTCTGAGATGATTCCGTTAAAGACGTGAATGGGATGAGGTGTAACTGGGGAAAACGAGTAGAGCAAGCTAATAAGATTCAAAAAAACTTCATTTTTGACGTCAAAGCTAAGAACCAACGCCTCAAACGCCTCTTATGTCATCTGCCTCAAGTATTATTACCAATAGGCTTGTTGGCCATTTTTTTTCTTTCATAAATCGAACGTGCAAGTATAAAATAATGGATCTGCAAAAAATCAGAATCTTATTCGCACGTTTAGTATCTTAAAAACTATTACAAATCTCCACCTCGCAAAAATGGGGCGTGGCCAGGCGCTACGTCACTATACGCATAGACTCGGTGATCTCAACAGACCTGACGCTCCTTAGTTGTTATAATTATAAGTGTTTTCGAAGTATTGTTTGTTTTGCTTACTTCTTGACAGTAGGTGAGTACAATTTGGTAAAATGTCAAGAAATTACAGTTTTCTCTCGCTCCTGTCGGGACGAATTTTCGATTTTGACCCTGCAATTTATGATTAGGATTCATCGCCGACCTTTACATTTCCGTAGAGACATAGAACGAACTTCCACTCGACGTATTTATTTAGCTACCAGCGTTTGAAAATTCCATGTTTTTTGATTTTTCAGTATAAATTTGAAAGGTCCCAGAAAGCCACTTTTCTTACGTCACTTGCGTATAGTGACGTCACAAATGAGCGCTCGGTTTTTGCAACTATTATTAATTTCAACTCCTTATATCTCGAGAACGGAAAAAGTTAATAATACGAAACTTTAAGGGCATAATGAGAATATCGAGTACTATATGAAAAAGTATAAAAACCATATAAAAAGAATATCATGGAACAAGCCCATTATTTCCACGTACTAGAGTGTAATTATAGTCAAGATGTTTTCCTTTAAAGAGACTTGAATGGAAAATCTGGATGTGGAAGTAGTGATTCCTCAGGCAGCAGCTTTTTTACAATTATATTTCCGGGTAAATGGATTTGAATAACGTTTATTAAACACACTAACACTATTCCTTACATGTACTGTATACCCAAGAGAGTTGGGTATCTTTCTGTAAAATTTTGTACACGCATCTGCCCAATATAATTACCGCAAACAATCCAACAGAGGAATGTTGTGAAAGTTGTATAAAAATAATCGCCACATTTTTTTCTTATAATCAGTCAATGTCTCTTGCGAAGTGTGGCAAAAATTCCACTTGTATGAAGTTTATCCCACACGAATAAGCACGTCAGCGTTAACGTTGAAGCTCGCAATTCATCAATGCTAGGTGCTGGGGGATAAGTTAATCCCTTCTGCAGCCCCACGTGAAAAAAATCTGGTGACCTAGGGGGCCGTGAAATTGAACCTGCTCGACAAATTAAAGCATGGCATACGTCTTGTCGAGCCCTTACCTTCACCTCACGTTTGTCGCATTAGGCGCCTTGTGATAAAGAAAATGTCGTAAAAAACAAAATTAATTATACCTATAAGAAATGAGCTGTGTCATATTTTACAGCTTTAGCTATATTATATCGCTAAGTGAAGGAACACTACGATTCGTTCATCCAATGATTGCATTCAAGTTAGTTTAAAATACGATCTCAACTGCAGTTAGCTAATAAAACTAAGGTTGTTATATTTAATGTCATATTTGATAATTATAGCATATGAATATAAATATACACATTATACACAGGGTAAATTAGTAGTACGTGGTTGGTCAATATCTCCTCAAGCATTTGCAATTCGAAAAATGTCTCAGATAAAAATTGTGCGTCATCAAGAGTGGTGTATTTTATAGTTACACAGGCACACAATATGAAAAAAAGTCGAATGCGGGAAGGCAGACGTATGTATTCCCATGCATTTTGACCTGCTAAAACGAATCCGATGTCCGTTTTGTCCGATTGGCTCTTGCATTTTCCTGACCTCAAAAAACACTGTCAGAATGCCCGAAAAATCTTAAACAAGTAAATAAAAAGCTTAAATGAGCTAACCACCATTTCCATACGTATACTGGGGCGCTGAGACCGAATGTGGACGGCATGATGATGTATGATCATTTTTAAGAGAGAAACACATCGCCAACGTGAAAGGTCCAAGGTAAACAATATTGTAAGTAACCTAAATCAATCGAAAAAATGTTTAACTGTTTTCTTAGATCTAGCCAAAGCGTTTGACACAGTTAATCATGAAATCCTGCTAAAGCAATTGGAAGTCATCGGGGTTAGAGGTGTTACTTTAGCTATATTTGAAGACTATTTATGTGACAGGCAGCAAACTGTAAAAATTAATGTGACGCACAGTGACCCATTACCATTCAACATGGGAGTGCCACAGTGGACGATAATAGGCCCAATATTATTTCTAATGTATATAAATAATATGTCTAGACTAAACAGTACAAACAGTTATGTAATATCATATGCGGGTGATACAGCAATAACTTTTATTGGAGATACATGGGAGGAGGTCCACAGTGACGCAGAACGGAATTAAAAATCTGTTTAAATTGGTTAAATGAAATTCGTGACATTCCCTTCTTCAATAAAGGATCAACCACATAAAGCCAATTTAACAATACACAGTAGCTCCTGTGACAATACTCCAAACTATACTTGTTCTGTGTTCATGTTCAATACACCATAAAGAGATTTAGAAAATTGATTTTTAAATCTTACCAATTAAAGAATATTCTAAATAATAAACTTGTGCTTATTGTGTACGACGCTTTGGCAGAATCTATCTTGGAGTACTGCATAATTGTTTGGGGTGGCCTCTATAATACTCTGCTCCATAACTTACAGGTTGTCCAAAACACTTTATTAAAAATTATGCTAAAAAAAGATAAACTATACACCACGGAACTGTTCTATCACGAAATTAAAATATTTAGCATTAGAAAACTTTACACTTATCAATGTTTGCTATGGACGTTGAAGAAGCCAATATGCTGCATATCTCATCCGTATAACACTCGAGCGACAGGCAACCAAATAGCAGATGCTCCATTATGTAGCAAAAGTCACACTCAACGATTCACATTGTTTCTTGACCCAAAACTTTTTAATACACTTCCCAAACAAATTAAGATATTATCAAAAACTCACATAATAAAAAGGGAACTAAAAAAATATGTAAACAAGAATTTTAATAATATAAAATTTATTTTTGATGTATAACAAATATATCAATAATAATGGATCTTATATGTAAACATCAATTAAACTTTCCTAACATAGCTTCCAATTTTTTGATTTTAAATTAAGTATATAGTTTACGATATTTACAGAGTTGTCTCTTTCTCCTTGTTCATAATTATGTTTATAAGTAGATTAAGTATATATTGCATTGTTAATTAATATGTTCTTCGGTATCTTCAATTATTTTTTTTCAAGTACATGAATTTTACTTTACTAATAATCTAGTTCTATCTAAACAGTACATAATAAGTAACATTATAAGATGAGGATGAGTCACACAACACAAGCTTTGCTTAGGTAACTCACCCTCACTTAAAGAAAATATGGTCTGTAAATATAATCAATTACAATATTAACTGTGTTTGTTGTAACTGTACTAACTGTAACAAATTTATATGAATAAATTACTTACTTACTTACTTAAAAAAAAAATTCGCTTCTCCGGCGGCATGGGTCCACTTGGAAACACTTGCATCCGCACGAGGGACCATAAAATCTTGGGAAAATT
Organism: Stenurella melanura; assembly: GCA_963583905.1. Taxonomy (NCBI): domain Eukaryota; kingdom Metazoa; phylum Arthropoda; class Insecta; order Coleoptera; family Cerambycidae; genus Stenurella; species Stenurella melanura. The sequence goes on from OY757309.1 coordinate 207,906,754, forward strand.
CAAAGAAACGAAAAGAGAACAGAGAAATCGAATGACATGAACCAGACATCCCTACGATACTTCGTTTCCGAGATATGGCCGCTCAAAGTCACCGGAAGGAGAAAATCTCTTTTTTTCCCCCACTTCTCGAGACGCTATCTCGGAAACCAAGAAAGCTATAGACTTCTGTTTGCGCCATTCAATTTATCATATC